>OY728122.1:1232974617-1242662117 GCA_963277665.1 Viscum album | reverse complement strand
ATTTATTATAATCATTACCCAATGAATTATGCAGCTATCGGGGAGAACCCCTCTATTAAGCTATAGCAGGGTCACCTATTGTTATTTGGATACACCCATCATTTATAATACCCAATAGATAACATGAATAAAATATTTCATATTTTTAAAAACACTTTCAAACCCATCTAAAAATCTCATTCAGATATAAAATAAAATTTTCATTAAATATCTAATTTTATCACAAAAATACATCATTCTTTTAAAAAAATTGTAACCAAAATACACAAAAATAAATAGGTCGTTTATTTAATAATATATGTAAGCCTACAAATGAAGCTAGAAATTAATCAATGATTATGGTTGTAATAAATTTCATTTTCACTGATCCATTTAAAAAATGTAAAAATATTTCTTTTGGTAACATTTAAAGAAATGTCAAAGGTATATAAAATGAAATTTATATGTCTTTTATGCTTGTATAAAAAATATTCAAATATAATTCTATTAACATGGAAATTGAATAAAAAGGGAGTTGAAGTAAAACCAAAAAAGAATATTTTTTAAAGGAATATACACATATCACATGGTTAACATTTGAATCATAAACCCCATGAAAGAATGAAATTAAAGAAATATTAAATTTAATTAGGATACATATATTATGGGAAAATAATTTCCAATGGGTTTTATATAATCCTTATAAAATAATAATGGTGCATGAAATCAATAATTTCATTAATGCAATGAAATTCAGATAAAGTACCTTACCTTTAGTACGATTTCTCATGTGTGTATTTATCTTCTTGAATAGTAATCATATTTTAATTATTTAAATTATAATGAAAAAGTCCATGTGTATTATTAATTTAATTTTAATTAATTACATGTTATATAAAATTACTTAATCAATTTTGTTTAAGTCAGATGTTCTAACCATACTTGTCTTATGAGTCAAAACTGACTTCAGTGGGTCTAAAAAGGTCAATATGGTAATTATTTAAAAATATATAGAAAAATACTAATGAAATAAAATTCATATTTATATGTTTATTATACTTTTAAAATGAATCATGAATCATGGTTATGAAAAATTTATCCGAGTTACGGTCATGGAGATGAGAGGTCGTACCTATGCATGAGTAACATTCCCATTTTTGAAAATTCATTATCGAAATAATGTTAGTAAAATTTAACACTACTAGATGATAGTTTTATAAAAAATACCATTATATTTAATTATATATAATTATACATTTCATTCTTATGATGTGAAAGGAATCACATCGCTTTTATGAGGTTATAGTCCACACATCCATGAACGATGTAATAACTTTTTCAATGTGAGAAAGGGTATGAAGAAATTATACATTATATTTAAAGAAATATAATTATGTAATGAATATCATAAATATTTTATTTTTATCACATATTTTCAATAAATATGACCTTAATATATTCCATTTAAAGTGTTAACCAATCACCTCGCTATAATGAGGCGATAGTCCAGAGATCCACAAAAGATGTTATTATATTCCGGTAAAATAGAATGCTTAATGTTATGATTAATAAAATAATTAAAGATCCATAAATAGATAGTTAATATCATATATATCATTAATATTGTATTCCCATCATTACACACATCCATTAAAGGTAGTAAAAGATGAACTGATGACAACAGTTCCTTAGGCTGTAGTCCGCCGTACACAAGAATGATGTTTGTGTATCTTATTTGACGAGAGTGTGTGATGTTTTAGGTAATACACATTAAAAAATATCTATGTATTTAATATATTTATTTTATCATATTATAATTAAATAAAAAATTATAGGATGGATAAAAAATAAATCAACACTGCTCATTGGAAACATTACCTCTTTTTAGGTAACTACTTTTGGTTTGCATTAATGAATTATTTAGTTTTATTTTTGGAAAAGATAAGGCTTAAATTATAATTTTAGGAATGTATTGATAATATTTGGGTTGGGTTTTGATTATCCAAAAGAATTTATAGGTGTGTAGATTTTGGGAGAGTGAATTCCCTTTTATATTGTAGGTGTAGTGGAATTCTTGTAAATATCAGCATGAATACACTATTGGGAAGTATACTATAAATAATTGGTCTCCAATAATTTACAATTTTCTATTAAAGAGGGTATATGTTCAATATATGTCCATAAGTGGGGTTTTTAATAGTTTTTAGTTCATTTCTACCCACAAGAATAATGTTTGACCACTACGTAGAGTCATTTATACATTAACAACTATAAGTAATTATTATTTATTTCACTATTATTTTTTTGGGAAAAAATGTATAAATTAATAAAAATTATAAATTATTATTATTATAAAATTTAATATATTTTTCAAAATTCCAATCATGGATGTTTCTGAATTTAATTTTAAATTTATCTCGTAGATGGTATGAAAAAATAAGATTTCAAAATAAAAAGTTCAAAACATTGAAATGTTTTTATATCCAGTTTCAATATTAAATTGATTAAAATGAGCTAAATTCTATTTATTTATGTATATTGGAAATAATAAGTGTTTCAAATCAATTTTAAATTTTACATTACAAAATAAATAAATTTCAGGAGAATTTAGTTTACCATTAAAATTCAACGTTTTCACTAGTCATCAAAAAATAAAACATCTCAGAAAAATTCACAAAATTAAGTGAAAGTAAATTTTGAAATTATTATTTAAAAATGAATTTAATTTTTAAAAGTTATATTATAATGTTCTGAATTTTTTTTTAAAAAAAAGTTTGTTGTTAAATGGTAGTAAAATTATTTTTTAGAATAATACAGTTTTTAATTGTCAACTAAATTTATTCGTATTTTATGATAATAAAATATATTAGAATAATTAAAAAAATTATAATTTTTTTAAACATAATATACATAGAAATTTTCACAATATACAATATAATTATAATGTGGTAACTCCCATATTAAATAATAATATGTGAAGTATATTATTGTTTGGTATTACACAGTCCTGCATGCAGCGTAAGATTTAGAAGAAAATCATTTTAGCATGTCACATATGCTACTAAAAATAAATTCCCTTTATATTTAAATTTAATATCTTATTTATAATTATCAATAAATTTTAAAATGACTTATTCTTTCATTTCTTGGGAATTTATTGGTGTTACTGAGTTTATTCTATCAGTGTGATTGAGTTTAGTTTATCGGTGTGACTGTGTTTACTCTTTCTAACTAAAAATGTGTTTATTCCATCAGAATATAAATGTTTATAATCATATTTTCCAAATAAATTCTATCTAATGGATTAATTTTAACAACGTTGTAATGGTGATATTATAATAATATCAACTAAAGATGTACATACTGAGCTATCAAGCTGGAGATTATCCCTGTTCATTTCAACCTACTCGAGAACAATGGAACATGATCATAGGTGTTGTTGCAAAAAATAGGGTTGAATTCAGGGACCTGTGAGATTCGAAATTTTAGAATTAACCCATTTTATATTTTCTATATGGTAACCACTCTTTACTTATGATTAGTAAATTTTCATAGATATTTTTTTATGGAATCTATATGAGGATTATAAATTCATTAGAACATTATTCCATTTTATTTTCAATGTCTAATATAGATTTAGATCACGATATTTCAGGGATATAAAGACTACTGATTCCAATATGGATATTTCAAGGCTTCTATATATATGAATAGAGAACTTATTTTGATCATTATGATCGATGGATTTCTTGTTTTTGAAAGACATACATAACGTTTAGTTTGAAAACAAAGGATAATCAAAGATATTGTATTTGAACTCCTTGAAAAATAAGGTTAATGGGATTAAAATATTTTAAAAAATATATTAATAATTCATTATTACTTTTACAATAATCATTTATTTTACTTATTTTTATAATTTACTATATTTAATTTATTAATTATTATCGAATTTTTTTTAATAAGCATCTAAAATACAATTTACTGGGAGTTCTTTGTGTATGAAATAGTTACTCTGATAATCAGATGATAAATAAGTTTGATAAACTATAATAAATATGTTTTGGATTTTAGTTATTTTGAATTTTTAAGCTAAAATTCACCCCCCCCCCCCACTTGTAGACATTATAAACTCTTCGATCCATCATTTTGATGTTTTTCCATCTAGATATTGAGAGAGTATAACACCAGTGAATAATTATTTTTTAATAGAATAATGAAAAAATTCATTAGGAGTAATTTTATTTTGACCACATTAGAAGCATGGGTATCTACGACATCCCAAGGTGACCCTGGTAATGCTCACCAATTTTATTGTTGAGTAGTTAGTTTACCTTCAATTTATGTTCGATGTGTCTCCAGAATCTAGTTTTGGGATGATATAGTTAAAGAGAATCATGCTTATCTTCAGTTTGAAAAAATACTAACATATGATCGAGTTATTTTATTCTTTTGAGAGTAATCAGTGGTTGAATGATTCAATACTTTTCAGTTCTAGTGGAAGATCATGCGCTTTTTGATGTGATTTTTAGTGATGTATAGGTGATTGGATCCACATTATCCTAACATGGATTGAAAACATATAAGGTGTAGTCTAGGAGTTGGGTATGGCTGGGTTCCCCCAATCCATTAATATTTAATTCATTATCTTCAAACTCTCATGGATTCATAATTGATTTCCATCTGTAATATAATTTAGTTTTTTTATTTGTATCAATATCATAGCTTTGAACACGAAAACATTGGCTATAGAAAATTGCAATTAGATTGGATTTTCTTCCTAACCAATAAAAATGTTGGAAATAATTTTGGAATGTTTCCACTCATGTTGTGTGTTCCCTCTTTTGAGATGGTATATGGTACATTGGGATTGAAACACCAACTCATAGAGTCTCAGATACAATCAAAATATATAATTCTAATGATCATAAAATAGAAAATTACAAAATTGATATTTTTTTATAAATCATTCCAGTTAGTTATACATAGGTCAAAATCTGATAACTTCATAGTGGTTTATCCTCATTATTGAGTTCGTGTGCATCCTCCAACTTCTAAACATCAAGATTCCAAATCCGTCAAAATTTTAATGAGAATGAGAAAAAAATTGTTTAGATGAGATGAAACACATCATCTTATATAACTTTTCTGGAATATGATGGAATGGGTCTACTAGTTCGTACATGGATCAGTTTTTTTATCCATGGTTTTACACTCATACATATCTTGATATATCCATGTGAGATTATATTGTAGCTTCTTAATTTTAATATTTGAAATATCATGATCAAATTTAGTTATTAGTGAATTATACCCATACTTACCTTATTATAGGTTGATGTAAGTAACTATGAATGTATTCTCAAGGTCTATATAAGGCAAGGGATATTGTATGTTGGGGATGAGGGTGGTGCTGAGGTAGGTTTTAAATTCGCTTACTATAGAGATCCAATTTGGTTCTTTTAGGACATTGATATATTTCTATATATATTTCCAGAGCTATGCACTATGATCGTGTTCGATTTCATGGTTCTGTAAGCCCAAAATTAATTTTATAATAATATTATATATTGTGCACGTAGATACCTAAAAAAATGGGATTACTCTTAAAATGATTACTGGATCCGAAATCTGATACCATGGTTGGGTCCAAAACATGTTGTTTTCCCGAGGAGGGACATAAAATAAGTCAGCATCGAACATTTGGACCCTTCACTCTTTGGTCGAATGTTTAAGTGGATTAATTAATTAATTCATTCATTAATTTTATCTTGACCAAGAATGAAATCTATACATTTTTTATTATGGATAATTCCATGGGGTTGGCTTGAAAATCGCCCTCAATTGGGAATTCTCTCCTCCCGTCCTCCCTTTTGTGAATCCCTTTAATGAATGATAAATCCATCGATTAATGTGAATTTAAGCATAATGAATCTTGAGCCTCCTCCTAAAATCATTGGGAAGTGTGTTATTCAATGGAAATCGATCCAAACTCATTTCGGAATCATATTTGGTGTTTTTAAACCCTTTATTAAATTTTTGAGTGGATATATAGCTATTCTGCAATCCACACTGTAAAATCCCAACATGGATGCCACTAAATCGGTGCTTTGAGGTAAGGGGTTACAAGGCCTCGAGCACTCATTCCTATAAGTCAGAGGTTGTCTACTACCAACGAGGGCCTAGGGTATGATAGTGGGCACTATTCCATCATATTAGAGAACAGAATAAATAGAAACTTCTATGTATCATACACAGTAGTAATGTTGACAGAGTGTCGATGAAGTAAGAAAACTAAAATAGAACTTTCTGTGTTAATAAGTGAAATGTTGTAAAATCCCGAACAGCTATGCAATACAATACAACACTAGTCACCCACTAGGGTGACCGTAGAGATAAAATAGTACCAAAGAATCTGAACATAAAATTTTAGTGACCTACTATAATCCTTGATCCATACCACATACTCAGTTTCCAGAAACTATTGAATTGCACCAACCTAATCAAGAACAACATGAGAAGCTCTACTAAATCATGAAAAACTGGGCCATATCCCTATCCACCATGAACCATGTTCCAAAACTAAAAATAATTCAAATGGTCTACATGATCACCAAGGTGCACGTGTTTTGTTGAGAAATAATATCAGTAGCCTCCCCAAAAAACAACATGTGACTATACTGAGATATGTGAATGAAAAATCAATATGCTCAATCATGATGAAACACAGCCAAAGAGGTAGTAAAACAAAAAATGAGCCCACATTTGACCTAAGGTCCATAATCCCTATCTACTGGGAATGACCCCACATGGATATTAGTATATATAAATTAATACATGTATAGTCCCATTCCTATACACATATTCATAAATAATAATATTCATTGGTATGTGAAACCAATAACATGAATGTAAATGGAAGTCGAACATCGGGTCTATACTCCTAGTCAATTGGGCATCCTGTGCATGGGCACTGAGTTGGACACCATGCCACTTATTCCATGCAACATCAAGTCAATCTCTATATCTAAAATCCAAATTGACATATTCATGCTTTAAAAAACACTGGAAATCCTCTAAGTAAGTTACGTCACCAGGTGAGATTAATTTTCCTACACTTGGGTTCACACATATGCTCTTCCAATCATTGAAACAAGGATATTGAATACCAATGGTCATTCCAATAATGATATTTTCCCTGAAAAATGTCTGGACATCTATGAAGGTTCCATGCTATACCCTTCGAGTCCTATAACAGATACAGAATAAAACCATCATTCCGATGAAAGAACATATAACATATGTTCCCATCCAAGGCATTCATACAATGGGAATCCTAGTATCACACATGGTGTATAATTCATCTGCATGTTGATCCCATCCAGAGAATTCCTACATCAGGAATCCATGTATCACTCAAGATACATAAGGAAATCATCCACTATGATCATTCAACACATCTCTCAACTTGATCCATGTATCACTCAGGGTAAAAACTTATCCATACAATGACCCCACCCATGGAATCCCTCAAATAGATCCTTGATAAACTCAATGATTAATTATATTCCAAATCCTAGATACCATGTCCAAGGGATCCCTCAACAGGATCTAAGTATCACTCAGGGCATATAAGAAATCAACACACTGAGTCTGTACAAGGAATTTCAAAAGCATAAATCCACATATCACTGCGATTAGATGAATAATGACACCACATAGCTCATCCAAGGATTTACTACAAAGGTAATCAATGTATCACATATGGTACTTAAATAAATAGCCCACTTAGCCCATCAAAGGCATTCCTACAATGGGAATATTAATATCTCTTAGGGAATACAAGTAAATATATATGTATCAAAAACCAGATATATGGAAACACCATGGGATATCCCAAAAATAAATATATCACAATATATACATATAGATCTAGGATCAGCAGCTATGTAACAAGTAATACATATGAGTATAAAAAAATATCTGAAATAACATGGCTCAAACACCGGATCCAAGGGAAACATTTGTGGGAATCCAAATAAGAAAAATAGATATGAGAAAAAACATCTAAGCTTCCTAACCGGAAGAAGGATTCCTTTCATCATGCTCAAAAACAACTATCTAGGAGGAACCTATGGTAATAATATCTACATTAGAAAAATCCATGTTAAAAATAATCAAATGAGTGAGGGTGGCCCGAACACCCAACCCAACACTCCAGCCACATCCCCACATGATTACAAGTTCAGAATGAGTTATAAGAGTCCCCTACACACCATCTCTACCAAAACACAATGTAACAGCTCAGGGTCTGTCAAGCCACAGGTTCTCCTTGAGTCCCTAAAACCAAGCACTGAAAGTTATCCTACTTGGGGTCCTCTAGGAAAACTTGAGTGATGAAATCCTACACATGATCCTTATCTACAAAGTTAAAGAAGGAATTGAACACAGGATCTTTTAATGGTAAACAATAGTGGAATCATACAATATAGATCCTCTATACTATACTTGAATACTTGGATCCTATAAGTGACTCTCTAGATCAACATACATGAAATGTAATCATTCAAGGGATCGTTAGATGCATCTGGTATGAAAACCTCATAGGCCAAAAGGACACAACCTGCAGAGTAGACATCCTCACATGAAATCTAATGGGAACCAGTCTAGAGAGATAGCCCATTGATCACCCCAGATCGAGATCTCATACTTGATGGGTACGAACACCCAACCTATCATTCATGATATGGTCTCACTCCTAGGACACGCCTAAATTAGATTAATAGAGGATGAACCTCTTCACCATGGTCGAATCCCCAAAACACCCATTGGGATTCATCAAAATGCTCCATAGGTTTCACCTATGTGATATACGTGGAAACCTACTCGGAATAGACTACTCCCTAGTCCATTTCTGACATCAGTGTATGAAAACATGAAAAACCCTAAAAATGATTACAAGGGGTTAATACACAGTATTTAGAGACCATACACATCATGTACCCCTAACTCACCACATGGGTGTGTATTCTCGTCATCCTAGGCATGTAAACACCCCAGGTACAAAATGTGTAACATACGTACACAATGTGTTACACAGGTACACGATGTGTATCAAATATGGGGTATAAACCCATGTCCCTCAATCGGATTGGCCATCTACATGGCCAAGATTTGTGCTTCTATATATGGTGATACCCTACATGTGTTCTTGTTGGGTACTCTACACGTCCATGTACCCTTACACGAGTAGCCATTCCCAAGTACTCGACCACATGACCGAGTACCAATAAATGCCATGTATACCCCATGCACATCATGTACTCCTTAAAACATCCTCTTCCTTGTATGGGAAGAACACACGACATGTTACCCTAGACTACACATCATGTTACCAGGTTTCCCTAAATGGGAAACCCTCAGATCACCCAAATCACCCATTTTTTACCCCAAAACAACATATCAGGCCATTATAGACCTCATAAAATAATAATGGGGGTATAAAAACATGAAACACCGAGTTTAGAGGGAATTTTTTGGAAAATCTATGAACGGACCTACCTATGGGTGGAAACCGCCAAGGATTCACTTGATTTTGCAGTCCACAGTCACCATTTTCCGACTCAGTGCATCGAGGCCCTCAGGATGATACCGCAATCTCATTCCCTATCCCTCCTTTATTTGTTCAACATGTTCTCCATTGGTTGAATGGTATAGGAAGAGCCAAATGTGAGGCATGCGTGATAATGAGGAAAAAGGTAGATAAAATAATGAAAAATAATTAAATTAAAATGAAACTTTAAATGATGAAAAAGGGGCATGGGACGATCTCAATGCTCGACTTGAGTTTATGCCTCTTCAATGACAAAATCCCCATTCTGGACTAAATAGTAGATATAGAATCTCAATCCAAAACACTGTTCCAAAACTAAGGTCGAACAGATATATACAAATAAATTAATATTTAATTTAAAAATTATTAATTTTTAATTATTTTGTCAAAATTTGAAAAACGTGGATCTGTAAAAAAAATTATACAATAGTAAACATCTTATTCTAGGACCAACGTAGTGGTCAGAAAAATTATATAAGAATATCTTCTATTGAAAAGAGAAATCCCCCCCTTATAATATAAAAGAAAAAATTAAAATTTCTACTCAAAAAATGCAGTCTAGAAAAACGTGGTTTCTTACCAACACCCCCACCCCCACAAACCTTCTCATTAATGAGATGCCTGGTGAAAATCCAAGAATTCATGCTCTCATCCTGAGAAACAACAAATCCAAGCAATCTGGACTATCCAAAGATCAGACGTATAGTGCCAAAAACTACCTTATACATGGAATACATTTTAACTATGACTTATGTGATAATTCCTACCAAAATAATACCCATATCATTATCTCAAAAGAAACTTATGTGCCCAACAACCGACAACAACATCGATGTTCAACTGAAAAAAATAGTCACCACACTCAAATTACCAAAGGTGAAATCCCCACCATATGTATTTCCATATACAACTCCTCGAGCACAACCTCTACAGGTTATCTCTTCTACAATAGGTAAGGAAATTTAGAATGAAAAAGGAGATCGACGTAGGGTTGATGAACTATTAGTAAATTCAAGATGAATCAAGATTGTGAATGATTATCTCTAATAGGAGTATACTATGATTATACAATGGGGCTTGTGTAGCTACCTCCATGCCATGTGCACCATCCTTTCATACTTGTTCGGGATTCAACCAAAATTTCATGTTGTCACCTCTTCCTCAGAGATACATTCTGACACACTTCTGGGATCCATGTCCATGACTTATCTGAAAAACATTAGTTTTAATCTCACACCCGGTCACTCGCTGATTCACGATTAAAATGGTTCCATGCGAAACTATCTTTTGTCTTATCATTGGAATAATACTCTAGCTAGTCGTTCTCTATAAGGCTATGCTGACCATGCTACACGACACATCAATTTTATAATCCAGAATCTCGTTTAGAACTCCTCTTAAACATAGAGCACCTCATATATGCCCCAATTTACTCAACGGCTGTCTGTAACTATGATTTTTTCTAGTCAAGAGAATCTACCCAGGCTCTTACTACATTAGAAATAGCATAAACACACTGGTCGACATGTCCCGGCACCAAAACAGTCTTTCCCGTCGAATCTAGTCTCGATGAACTAGCACTTATAGTGATTCTTCAAAATCAAAAGGCATCAACATGCCTATAACGTAGAACACTATCACCTACCATAATTCAATAACAAAATAACCATAAAACCATTTTCACTACCAAAAATGAATCTAAAAACATTGGCCAATCATCCTCATGTTGGTTTCCCAACACTAAACATACATCAACCTATATGAGTATGATTCTAAACCAGGGGACTCTAGGTCACTCAAAAATTTACAAAGATCAAAACCTCTCAAAATTAGGTAAATATCATAATTAATAATGAGGTTAAAATCTAAATACATGTCCTATATGGGATTGATCCTCTTCATGAATCCTCAGTAGGAACTACTCCTAGGAGATCCCAAAACCAACACAGAGGATAAACTAATTTATACTCATCGGTCATTTGTAAATATAAATACCACCTAAAGATCCAGTTCACAATAAATTTACTTATACCTATTAGCAACCTACTCATCAATCTGATTAGATATCCATAGACACGACTAACAACACCTTTTGAGGGTCACAAAAGAAAGGCATCACTAGCCATAACAACCAACATGGTCGCTGCACCTACCATGCACGAGGACCGAGTCATCAGCCTCAAAGTAAAGCGCCTCAACATAGATCCACATATCCTTCCATTATAGAGATATTTATATGTAAGATGAACTGAAAAGGCCTCATTGTTGGTAAAATCACACACAATGAGGCCTATATGATGTGAATCCTACGTTACATGTATGATTCATTAGATGTCTCCTACCATTGTCATCCTAAAGTCAAAAACCATCCATTTCAACTTAAAAATGTCCCAGAGCTAGATATACAAAGTAAAAAAACACCCACACACAACATGGGTGTCTTTCAAGGATAAAATCATATACCACTGTAACATTAGAAAAATAATCCCATACCCTTAGAAACTAGGACATCCTATAGGAACTAGTGTTCTCAATGCAGCAGTCTAATATCCATCACATGTTCCAATATAATACTAATGTTCATGTCTACTATATCACAAATAGTAATGATTGAGAATAGAACTCTGAGGATACCATGTTTTAATATCATGATCTGGATTCCACTAAACAAGAGCTTTATACCTGAGGGTTACAAGGCCTCAAGCGTGCATGCCCATACTCAAGAGGCTGCAGACTAGGAACGAAGTCCTAGGGTGAGATAGTGGGGAGAATATTCCATCATATGAGATTAAGTAAATGGTGGAAATAACTATGTATCATTAATAGTAGTGAAGTAGATAGATATTGGAAGTAGTAAAAAGCTGAAATAAAATATGTCATAATAATAAGTCACATGATTTAAAAGACCAAACTACTATGCAATACAATACAATGATGGTCACACACTGGGTCATCCATATAGATAAAATATTATAAAAGAATATAAAAGTAAAAGTACATTGATCTAATATTAATTCCGAGCCAAACCATGTTCCAGGTCTCCAAACACGATCAATTTGAACCATCCCAATTAAGATCCACATGAGCAGCTCCGCTCGATCGGGCAACAATGGGACCCTAGCCCTATCTTCCCTAAAACTCGTGATCAATATGAAAAACATACATAAGTTAGACATGTATGCTTGGGTACATGTTCATGGGTGATAATGAATCTAAATAGGCCAACACAATAGGAATCTTGTAACTATGTTGATAAAAGTGTATAAAAAAGAAATGTTCTCTTCTTTTCTAAAACACAGCCATAGAGGTTTTAAAAACAAATCTGAGACCACAGTCCATCCCAAGGTATGTAATCCCTATCAACCGGGTAAGTAACACCATGGATGTAAATATATATAGGTGTACAAATGTACATTACCATTCCAATACACATAGGAATAAATATAAATATTAATTGGTAAGTGAAACCAATAACAAGAAATTCAATGGTAGTAAAACCTTGGGTATGAAATCCTGATCAACTAGATATCATGTGCAAGGGCACGGAGATAGATTTTGTTCCACTCATGTTGTGTAACATCATGTCGATCTCTAGATTCGTAATCCAAATCGACATATATCTACTTTTTCCAACGCTGAAAAGTCTCTAAGACAGCTACGTCACCAAAAGGGAGTTCCCATCCTACACATTGGATCACACATACATTTCTCTAATCAATAAAAGAATGATACCATATATCGATGGTCAATCCTATAAAACAATGATTATAGGAAAAATGATTGGACATCTTGTAAGGTTCCATGCTACTCCCCTCGAGTCATGTAACCAATCCAAAAGAGCACTCTCATTTTGATCATTGAACATCCATCCTATGGTCCGATCCAAGGAATTCCTACAAAGAGAATCCAAGTATCAATAACAATATAGAAGTCATCATCCCTCTAAGACCATCCAATGCATTACTACAATGAGAATCCTTGTATCACTCATGGTATATAAGTATTTCACCCACTAAGCCCATACAAGACATCCATAAACTAGATCCATGTATCACTCAGGGTACAAACATATCCAACAAAGGATACCATCCATGGAATCCCTCAACGAGATCCATGATTCACTCAAGGTTTAATTATATTCAAAATGTCACTATGCATGTCCAAGTAATCCCTCAACTGGATCCAAGTACCACTTGGGGCATATAAGAAGTCTTTCAACCAAGCCTGTCCAAAGAATTGCTATAATGGGTATACATGTATCACTAAAATAACAAAAATTATTAGAACACCGATCCCATCCATGTCATTCCTACCATGGAAATCCCAGTATCACTCAGTGTACGTAAATAAGAAGCCTGCTGAGACTTTCAATATAATTCCTACAACGGGAATCTAAGTATCACTTAGGGAATATAGGTAGACACGTAATTCTCAAAATATGGAAACATGGAAACACCTCAGGACATCCGAAAAATATAAATATATAATATATATATACATCTGGGCTCAATAGACAACACCCAGGTAATACTTTTGGGTATTACTATAATATCAAAAATTACATGGCTCAATATCAGGATCCTAGGGAAGCATATATGGGAATGCCAATAAGCCAAACAGATCTCAGGGACAACATCCAGGAATCCCACCTAGAAGAAAGACACATCGTGTTAGGGTCAACATCCACTAACTAGGAATCACCATTGGTAAACATCATTTCCTCAACAAAAACCATGTAAATAAGAAACAAATGATTGAAGATGGCCCAAAAACCTCACCCACCACCCCATCCATATAACCACGAGATTACAAGTTCGACACAGCTTCTAGGTAACACCCAAACACTATCTCTACCAAAAAATTATTTAATAGATCATGGTCAGTCATGAAAAGTGCACCCTATAGGTCCCAAAATCTAATCATCGAAATGAATACTTCTTGGGATACTCTAGGTAAGCACGAGCAATGGAATCCTACTCTGGATCCTTATTTATAAAGGTAATGGAGGAATAAAAACAATATCCTCTAATGATAAAAAATTGAGGAATCCTACATCGTGGATCCTCTAAACAATACATGAGTATGTGGATCCTAAAACATACTCCCTAGATCAATGTACAAAAAAGGCACCCCTTATGGGATCCATAGAAGAATCTGGTCCCATAGCCACAATTTCTATAAGGAAAAAATATGCACGAGAGATGTTCTCACTGGAAATATACTAGGAAAGGTCCGCAGATATATCCCAAGGATCGTCTCATATAAAGATCTCAAAATAGGTTGGTCCAAACAACCAACCAACATAAACACTCTATTCTCACTCCAAGGAGAAAAATGAATTAGATTACTAGAGGAATAACCACTCCATCAAGGTATAATCCCCAAAACATTCATTGGGAGTCCTCAGAATGCTCCACGGATTTCAGCATTGTGATATATGAGAAAAAATACTCATAATGGACTACTCTCAAGTCCAATTTGGACATCAGGGAAGGAAAACATGAAGACCAATAAAAGTGTTACAAGGGGACAATACACGGTGTTTAGAGACAATACACATCATGCACCCCCATCTCACTACATGGGGGTGTATTCTTTTCGTCCATGGAATGTAAACACCTAGGTATATGGAATTTAACAATGGTACACATCATGTACCGTTTCCCTAAACTGGAATGGCTATCTAATTTTCCAAGATGTGTACTTATACATGGTGTGCTACCCTAAACAAGGTTTGAACATGTACTCTACAGGGACATGTTGCCTTAAATGGGTAGCCATGTGTGGGTACTCAGCCACATAGAGTGTATACACCATACAAAACATGGACTCCTTAAAACATCATCTTCGTTGAACTTGACGAACACATAGCCGGTCACCCTGGACTATTCACTGTGTGACCTGGTTTCTGGAAGCAGGAAATTCTTACATTTCCCAAATCACATGTTTTAGTCCTTAAAACAATATATTGGGAAACTAGGGACCTTATATTAAGAATAATAGGGTAATAAAAACCTGAAAAATTGAGTTTATGCAGATTTTTTGGAAAATATAAGAATGGATTACATTAGGGCATAAACCATCAAAGCATCACTTGATATCACAGTCCACGGTCACCAAATGCCAACTCAGTGCATCTAGGGCTTCGATACGGTATAACCATCTCCTTCACCCTCCCTCTTTTCTCCCTTCCCCCTTTTCTCCCTATGTCTAATGACATAGGATGATAAATAGAAGAGGCATTCATGAGATGGAGGATTAAATAAGAGAACAGAAAAGTAAAATAAATAAAAGAAAAGTAAATAAATAGAAAAAAGAAAAATAATAAAAGGGGCTTGGTAGGCCCCGATGCTCAACTCGAGTTTATGTACCAACTAAGAAAAACCCCATGTTCTAGACTCAATGGAGGAGATGGAATCTCAATCCTAAAATCCATTTAAAATATAATTCTGGATGAAAAAAATAAAATAAATTAATATTTAATTATATAATTATATAATTATTCATTATTCATTCAAAATTTGAACGGATCATATCTCTAGAAAACACATTTCATATGTTAAACAACTTATTTCAGGACAAATGAAGTGGATAGGAAAATTTTATAAGATTATATTCCATGGTAAAAAGAAACATTCACCCCTCAGGAGAATCTAAATGAAGACAATAATATTTATTCTAAAACCTATAGTCTCGAAAGACACAATTTCTTACATGAACCCTTGTTGAAACTAGTTCTTTTCTAATCTGAAATGATCATTATTTATTAATTGGAAATGAACTCTTGGCCAAAAATAAAATATAAATTTGTTGCTTTTCATTCCTCCCTCATTCTTCACATTCTTCACCATTTGAATCACATGGTTCCTCGTTCAACAATTGTCTAGAATGTCGAGCCTGATTGGTTGACCAGATTTATGGAATGTCAAAAAAAATAGGATTGATTGAAGAAGTGGTTCTATATCTTGGATAATTTCATTGAATGTATGTTCAATACAATGATTTGGGGATAGAACATCAAGCACTGAAACCATTAGAGCGTGTGGAATGCATGAAAAAAACCCATATCTATGACCATAGAAGATTTGTAGTGCGAAACAATTGAGATCCGAAATATATGGATAGATATACATTTTACAATCATATTTGATAGGGAATACAATGAGGTTGGATTATATTTTATGTACATATATAGATCTAGAAAATCGTAACATTCTGGTGAAATATCGACTACACGCTGAGTATAATAATGAAAAAATGTCGTGTAGCCTCCGTCAGTAGGGACACCAGGGTATGGGAACATTTAAGAGTAAAATAGTGTGTAACACTCCCTCACATTCCATCTAAACCTTCCCCAATTGGACACCCCTTCAGGTGGATCACACAGGTGAGGACATCGGGTTATAGAACACTGAAATGAGTTGGCCACATAAGAAACCTACCATGTGGAAAAGCACAAAATGTACTAAAGTATATGTATATGAGGTCTAAGTACACTGACATGGGGTCCGAGTACACAAAAATATCCATTCGACATGAGCCCAGTCCTAGTTCGTTAGGAAATAACATGTATTCAACCTACACGACATGTTCTGCTACATGGGAGGATTTGTGTGATGTTGAGGGACATGGTCATGATGTGGAGTGGTACCAGACACCCTATGAGACCCCTCACAATTTGTGTACCCCATTAGCTAATTTTATGAGACATAAAATGTTCGTACATCCATATTTTAGAATAGGATTTTGGCCTACATATAGACTATCTTGGTTTTCATTCCATGTAGAATGTGTTGGATACCTTATAAGTGGATTTTGAGAAATGATGTGAAATTTTCAGTGATTGGAATGTGTTTATGCAACACCAGATGAGGGAAGAAGTCATATAGAATCACCAGAGGATTTTTGGGCATAACACTCATTCATGGATGGGTAGTAGAATTCCCCAAAATAGTATTGGGAGTACCCTATAGTATCTCTTAGTAGTTTAGTTTCTTAAAATTCATTCAATGTTACACTACTAGAAAAATGACCTATAGACATGGACCTATAGCAACAATTTAATTGGTCTATGGCTATTGATTATGATATTTCCAAAATCAATGGAAAACTATATAATTATAAAAGATATACCTATGAGAGATTATCCCCCACTGAAACATGATCCCCTCACTTTTTATCTTTTCTTGGACATTCCTCTCCCACTCACTCATCCAATCCCCCTCAAAATAATTCTCCTCTAATCCTTCCTCAAAACCCTTCTCATATGATATGTGACAAACATGTTTCTCACTTGTCTGAGCCTCGACTGACCAATTTTTCACTCATATGATCCTCACCTGACCAATTTCTCCCTCATCTAATCCTTTCATGCTTCTCATTTGTAGTTCTTCTGTCACTCACAAAATTCCATTCATGACTTTATTCGTAAATTCTTCATTCATGGTTCATATAATTTCTTCCTCCATTCAGGGCTTCTTCATCCCTCAACCAATTTAAATTCATGTATGTTTTTGTAGATTTTCAGAATAATTTTTAATTTATATATATATATATTAAATTAAAGGGAATTTTTCTACCATGTTGTCCTTTTTTATTTATGTATCCTTACAAACCTATATAAATCATATGATATGAATTTTATTAGAGAGTTTACATCTATTGGTGATGAGTCCTCCATATCTCAAATTATATTTTCATAAATTAATGTTTAATAGATTGATATTTTTCACATTATATTAACATTAAAATATGTATTTATTACCCCCATTTCATTCTTTACGAGTTGTAATTTTTTTCATTCATTTTCTTATGCTCAAATACCATTATCCTTGTAATCACAGGTGGACCAATGATTAATGATTGAGGTTCTATTTGGTTATTTATACAATTCACATGAAAACTGGAAATAATCACATGTATGATATACAATTTGTAATTTAGACATGGGAATGTTTGTGTTTCCTTGTATATATATATATATATATATATATCATTTATTCTGAATTTGTTATCAATATGTTATGCATTTCATTATGAATTAATTATATATTTTGTTCTTTCTAAAGAAAATAATAATTATAAGTCTTGTTATGAAAATTTATATAAATAAATACTATTATAATCTATTTTTAGATTGATTATAAACATAAATTCGTGTTCTTTTTTATTTAAATGGTGATTTTTATTATAATATGCTCTACATTGCAGAGTTTTAAAATATTTGATAAAAATATAAACAAGTTGATATAATATTTTTAGTCTAGAAAACACATTCATTAATGCATTAAAAAATTTACAAAATATATGTTTAATTAAAAAAATTCTCTAGTTGTTGGTCTTTCATATTTTCATGTTTCTACCCACATTTTTTCAATGTATGTTATGTATTATAATTTTTTATTACATTATTAGTTTAACATTCCAGATTCAAAGAATTTGGTTTCACTAGTGTTCTGTACTGATTTAATAAGATATGTTGATCATCTAGTGAAACATCCATATATAGAGGTTTGAAAAAGATTTTACCAACCAATGAATTAATTAATTTTGTACCCATCTAGAAGTTGTATCACATTGCAACAATATAATTGGATGTGTTGAATGGAAAAAACATTTACAAACATGAAATATTTTATTCCAAGTGAGTCCCATTGATATTATATCATGAAATTAAGTGTCATATTAAATTGGAAATTAATTTTTCATATGTCTAATCTAATTTGACTTTTAATGAAAAAAATGATTTTTAGGTTTAATCATTCTTGTTGGTGCAGCTGATTCAATCTAGGATATTTACAAGAAGGACAATAGAAACACCACATGCTGAGTATATCTATAGATTCTAAATAAACGTAGTGTGTTTCACATCATCGTGTAACCGAGAAGTGTGCAACATCATGTAGAACCAAATTACAATCATTTTTAAGCTGGTATTTTCAGGTGTTTAAATATTATATGTGTTAAGATTTATTTTTATTCATTTATATTTTCATGTAAGGGTTCTCATGATCATGTTTAATTTATCACATCAGGTATTTTGTTTATACATTATAATAGTATTTTGATCTTGTGTTGCATTCAATTGTCAGTAGGTGGGGATGAGGGTTTCCTTGTATGGGAACAGGTGTTTGATTAACTGCCAAGGGGTAGTGTTTTATTTTTATTCATTATTAGTTGTTACGTATAGTGGATGTAGGTGGGCAGTTTTCTCATTAGTTGGGCTATTAACTGATGGATCACCCTATGGGGGAGGGGATCAGGATCACATTTGGTTTCATCATAGCTTGGGTACTATTATAGATTTGGTCCATAGGAGGATATAACTTCAGCCTCAGGAGAGGGTTCCTCCCCAATAGAATTCCTTATCATCTTTGTCTACTTATGCTAAATCTTGATTAATTTTAATCCGATATTGTCTTTTATAGATCCATTCAAATAAAAATTATTATCTTTTTTTCTTTATTCTACTATAATTATTCATTGTCAACTATTGTTAGGATGGTTACCTAACAATTGGAATATTTGGTGGGGAACTCCTTTGGGGAATCCAACAACCTGCATTGTATGGTTGATCCGAGTTGTTCAATAATGTAATGGTGATACAAAATAATTTTACAAGATACTATAGAATTTTTCTACTATTTATACAAGGATAAAGTGATTTCTAAGGAATATGGTCATGGTTTGATCTTCGAGCAGACGCTATCACCTATGCATGACGGTCTTGATAGGATGGTTCAGGGAGAAATCGAAAGCTAGTGTGTAAAGCATGAATTGATTTGAAGATCAAGGGAGAATGTTACACATCAGTTTTTAGACATGAACTTTTAGGATATATTTAAATTAATAACAATCTATATGATGAGTGGAATGGAGTCATGGAATTAGAGAATGTTAAAGGATTAGTTTTTAGTAGTACTAGAGATGTAAATAAAGATTCGTAGTTTACATTGTGGATGTTCACTAATATAATATAATTATTTGGACAATGGATTAATGAGTGAGATGAATAAAGTTGAGCTGACATGTTTTTTTGGAGAGTATCCTTTTGGATTGATCACAAAAACAGAAGCATATTTTCAAGAATATCGAATGTCATGATATATGAAGATGCATTATGAATATTTTTTTATAGACTATATGTTTTTATTTTACTTCTTGATGTGAAGTATTTAAATATATGATCATTTTGGGAGAATTTAAACCAGTGATGACGGAGAAATATGGAAACATTAATGAGAATAAGTATTTTCTCGACAATAGTGTGAGAATAAGTAGACCACAACGCTGTAGAATTTTCTTTGTAATGGAATGTGATCAACTCATTTGAACATTGAAGAACTAAGTCTCGTAGTCCCAATGGTTTCAAAGGAAACTCATCGTGTAGATGTCTGTTGAGAGGGATGGTTAAAACGGTAGAGGAATAGAAAAGGAATAGGTGGTCCAATATGAATGTGTAGGTGTGAAGTCCCATAAAGATAGAGGATAGCCAACAATAACATTCATAGATGTTTTTGAAAATATACATGTTTCTATGGACATAGAAGCAAGTGGAATGTATGAATAAGTTATTATTAGTTAATAATATTCCATGTTTTTTATTGTTAATAAACCATTTGAATATAAAATTTTTCATAACTTCCATGAGGATGTTTAGCTTTTTATAGAGATAGTGAGTCTGAGATATAGTGTTCTTGGGATGGATCTTGGTGTGGTGGTAGTGAAACAGAATCTTGATTAGGAAATTGAAAAACTTAATAAAAGTTTTGTGTTCTCTTGATGAGTATTACTTGGGGTCTAGGATGTTGGAGGATGTTGTCATCAAGTGTTCCACCCACTAGATTAGTGTGCAAAGAAAATTTAATAATTATCTATACATGGCATCAACCTTACTCATAATAGGTTCAACGGTGAGTAATTATTCACTTTTGGGGAAGTGTTAACCGATAGTCAGAGTGAGTATTATGTTTTTACTAGGAATCAGATATCCTCTTTTTAGAATTCAAATAAATATGTTGAGCATTTCCAACAACGTTCTCCTAAGGGTTCGAAAGTTTATCCAGTTTCCTATAATGCTATTATATTTTCACTTTTATATTCCCATTCTATAAATAATTAGCACCCAACAAGTTCAAAAAGTATAAAAGGAAGTGTTTCTTTTGTCTCCGACCAATTGATGGATGAATAGTGTTGTGGGGTTGGTCATTTAGCTGGTATTATTAATTTCCTAACTAGTTAATTCCATGTTGTTGGTCTAGTTTTGGTGTATCATCCTGATGGATAAAATATAGAATATACTTTTATATAATCAACTAGAAGTAATTTTATGGTTTTTGTGTCTAAATTTGTGAAACATGATTTAAGGGTCTCACATTTTGTGCTTGGAGAGTGGATTTCAATTATTGGTGGGCTGTTTTATATTTTTGTTACTATTATGGGTACTACAAGTGGGATGAATTCTTCTTTAATGTAGGAAAATCCTATTAAAATTTATGTCGTAGATCCTTATGGATCTATTTGATGTTCCATTGTATCATTTGGGGATTTTTTTCTTAAAACAATACATTTTAAAAATCCTCTACCCTTTGAGAAATCCCATCCAAATTTTACATAACAAGGATCTTCAATTCAAGTTCTAGGCCCTTTACAATAATCATCATGATTGAATGGATGGGAAATGAAATTATATAGTCATGGTAAAGTGGATTTTTCTAATATAATTTATTTTTCACCTTTTCCCTACTCATCAAATATTTGTAGGAGTTTGTGGTTTCATACCATGTCATAAATATTTTCTATCCTACAATGACATGTATTTGTTCAATTAAATTCTCAATTAAGCATAATAATGTATAGGAAAGTACAAAATTATTATAATAATTTTATTATAAACTTTCACAATTGAAACATAATCTATATGAAATAAATCATTATTAGTTCATCATTTATTTTTTATTTTTTTTTGTATTTCATATTTCATATTCCTAATTGTTTAAATTCATTTTTATCGACACGGGTGGAAGACTAGTTTTCTGACTCGATGATATTATATGAATTATTTTCCTTTTTAAAAGACCTTCTAAACCAATTTCAATCAATATACGAGTGGAGAGTTTTATTGTGAATGATACATGAGAATGGAGTTCTGTTTGTTATCCATTATTTGTTAATTTGTTAATATGTTTCTATGAATTAGTTTGTAATTTTACATAAAAATTATATTGAAAACCATAAGTGCAATATATTTTCTTCAATAATATTCATTACAATACATAAATTTATATATTCTAAATTTAAATTTATCATTATTATATCTTTGTAAAAAATATAATGATATGAATTTTAATTGTTTGTGCTAACAAAAACATTTTGCAACTATGAGGTATCATTGTTACTGTAGCTAAATTGTTAATGTTTTTTTAGCTATTAGTTAAAAAATGAAATGGTATATGGGAAAATTCATTTCATTTTTCCATTGTATATCTTATCAAAACTAGTAGATAAGGTTTGTGACAATAATAAGTTTTTTTCATTTAAATTGTGTCTTTTAATTTAATATTAGGATTTTGGATTTTGATATTTTTGTTTCAGATTTCTGTATGCATTAATATTTAGTATGACAAGTAGCTCAAATGAATTACAAGTACAGTGGAATCAAAACTATGAGGAGGTGATAATAAAAGAGGTAAACATTTTGTAGAAGAGAAAGCCGTGAGGTTTTATGCTTTGAAGGGTGATATGGAAGCTCATAATAGATCAAATAAAGATATTCGAGAGCTGCTTTGGGTAGCTGCTAATGACTGGTTCTCAATAAACTGACTGATTTATTTCTAACACTACAAAATAGTGATGTTTTTAAAGGTTTTATGGTATGCATAAAATAAGAGGATTACTATTTTATAAATTAAGGAAATATATTTTTTCGTTTTGAATCACTATATAGTTCCATTAGTACCACCCCAAACATGGATACATGCTAAGGAAAAAAAGAATACCTAACCTCAACCCTTGGATACCACTCAAAAAAAAATTAAAAACATATCCCAACACTTCTAACACAAATATTTGGTTCTAATGGGATTGGTAAATTTATAATTCTTAAATAATACTCTTCTATAATAAAAAAAATCAATTTTACATTTTTCTAGACCATAATAGTGTAGGTCATTAAATCCCCAACCTTATTGTTTCACATATAATATATTCTTATCATGTATCCTGAAGAAAAAATATCAATTATTCAAACATTATGCACAAAATAAATCCAATGTCTCTCACTAGTCATGGTCATGTAGTTACCAAACTAAATCTATCTTCACTAATCAAAATTGTGTTAACCCAGAAACTGTGACACCAACTATTTCCACCAAATCAACAATTATTATTTCCTTCTAGTGGTATTCATGAATTCCAAATTTATAGTAATCACACCCCATTGTTTAATAAATATCCTCCATACCAGTATGTCACTAACTTGGTGTCTTTCCTAATTTCACTTATCTATAATCTTTAGAAATTATAGTCTCACTAATGGTATAATACAAATAAAATATATCATTACCTTATCATTCATGTAGTGATTCTATCTATGATCACCAATTTTTGTTAGACCCAATCACCCTTCAAGCCTATTTATGGAAACATATATGGTTGTGCCACCAAACCATCATCCCATATTTAGAAGCTTCCACATAAAGAACACACTAAACTAATATAAATCTCATCACCTAACACCCATATCTATTTAAATTCTTATTTTCCTAAGTAAACATGTCTCTCACATCTATGAAGTAAAAACCATAATCACTACTATGTTGGGATACCTAACTCATAACATCCAAAAGTTTCTAAAAACCAAAAAAATACATCTCATGATTAAATCATTTACAGTGTCAGTATAATATTATAATGACCCATATATAAAAAAATTCTTGGTTTTTAGGGGTTGTATGTGATTGATTTGTACATTACATGCTTGAGTAATTGAGTTTTTTATGCTTCAATACTATATGATTTTGATTCAGTATTTTATTTTAGAGTCCTTGGTTATGTAGGACACTTATGTTTGTTAAGGATTGGGTTTTAATTCTAACTATATTAATTTTATTTGTGGTCTATCATTGTTAATAAAAATTATGATTCCTACACATACAATTTTAGTGTGTTATACATATTTTTCTAGTTTCCATCTTGATGCATATTGATGGGGTAATTTTGAGGTTATGTTTTTATTCACTGTTCCATATGAGGGGTTCCAAGTGGGGTAAATCCCTAGAATATTATTTATCGCCTTTATCGCTTTAGGGCCTCTTTTTATAAAATGTTAAATCACTCTATCCTAGATTGATACTTCTAAAAAATGTTATTCCATCCATGTTTTCCATGTAAAAATAATTAGATGAAAAAAAATTACATTCTATTCCATTACATTTAAACTGGATTTGTTAAAAAATAAATATATATAGGTCTTTTCAAAAAGTGGGATTGTATATTGAACTTCCAGGGGATCCAGTACTTGTGGTGCCACCTTACGAAAAAGTGTGAAGCTCAGGTGGTACCCTTATAGGAAACATAGTTATGTGTTTTCCTATTGGAGTTATACAATTTTACAACTATATTGATTTCTTATGAATTCATATTGTTAGAACCAATTGGGTCTTATATACACTGAGAGGGGGGTGAATTAGGGAATGGATATTTTTTTCAAAATTATTCCTGCCCCACTCGATCTTGACCTCTTTATTACAAGGGTAACTTTGTTTGCACTTATGTGTTTGTTATGATGACTTTTTTTCCTCTTTATCTGATGATGACACTTTAAATGCTATGCAGGGAAGTAAGGAGGATGAAATAGAGATTTTTACTTGGTTCACCCTCACTGGGCTACGTCCAAGGAGCATAAAACGACAATGTGCTATTGTACCAAATGCACTAAAGCACACTGCTTGTTTACAAGTTTCGGACTAAATCACTTCTATGACCAGGCTCACTACCTTTACAAGGTTTAGGGTTAGCTCACTGCTTTCCCAAGGGTCACTCTCTATTTCTCTCTCTGGAACACTGCTGGTGGAGACGATCACCTTCTTCCTCTTCCTTTTCTCACTGATCTGGAAAGGATCCACTCACAGTTTATAGATCGGTAGGTCTCTTCATTATCACTAATGAATACATCCTCTGTTGTATGTGGATGCTCTTTTGAAGTCCAACTTTTACCCGTAGATTAATTTCACTTTGCACCGAAGGAATCCGGAAATCTTCCAACTTTCACACAGCCCTGAATCACTGCTGGAAATAAACCATACATGGCGCCCTTCTCTAAGTCGGTGTGCATGTCTCGGCGTGCAATTCAACACTGGCGCACAGGTTTACCTCAACTACCTGCACGTCACAGGCTTCTGCTACACCAAACTTGCGTGACGCACAACCCTTTACACCCAATCTTATTTTGGAGTGCAACCAAAACCTTTCGCACTTCTTCAAAATCTAGCATGCATGTGTCACCAAACCACACACACAAAGCCTTCTTCATCAACTCAGAACCTGCGCGAATCACTTCCTTTCTCACCCAAACCACCTTAGGTGCGCAACTATCACCTGGCGTGCAACTTATACATGCACGACCACACATCACATGCGCGACCATCACACCTGCGTGAAGGGATCTTTGATTTTCTCTAAGTGTTGAAATCATTAATAATGATGAGGGGTAGACCTATATTTATAGGCATTTTGACACCCCGCACGACGGCGTGCAAGTCTCCCCTCGACGCGTAGGTTTCAGCGCGCAGGTCCATCCGCCCAAGTCTTTATCATGATACTCACTTGTGGGACAACACCAATACTTGCTCAAACCTCTTTTCATTTCCATATGTTGATGATCTAGTCTTGAAAAACAATAGGTTCACATGTTTCCAATCCTCTTAGGCACCGGTGCGTAGGTCCTTTATCAGCG
This sequence comes from Viscum album, assembly GCA_963277665.1. NCBI lineage: Eukaryota > Viridiplantae > Streptophyta > Magnoliopsida > Santalales > Viscaceae > Viscum > Viscum album. The sequence continues at coordinate 1,242,635,571 of OY728122.1, read as the reverse complement.
CAAAGGTCACTTGCGCGACCAACCCAAAACTTGCACGACCCTTATCCCTTTTCCATTTTTCCATGTTCTGATCATGAAAAACACTGGGTGCGCAAGTTCCATTTCCTTCAAGTACACGGTGCGCAAGTCTCTTTTCCAAAACCACTTTTCTCCATTTGTCAATTTTCAGGCCCAAATTTTTTTCAAATACTGGAAAACAACACCACCTTGTATCTACTCGTTTTATACCGCCTCCAGATAATCCATTACTTTGTCGACATTTTTGAATCAAACATGGATCATTAACCATAGCCCTTGAACTCAACATGCCACCATGAAATCCCTTTTGTCAGCAAATTTTTATTTCATGGTTTTCTATGTCAACAATCACAACACTGATGTCCACTTTGTCAACAAAAACAATCACCTCAAATATGCTTCAATGATACCTTGAGGGATTTTTTCATAACAATCTCCCCCTATGGTTTTGTTGAAAACTATTCCATAAAAAGATACATCATTAACTTTTTTGCCACTATTCGCCCAAATGAGATTCTGATAGCGATCAAAGATTTACTCAACACATACTCTAAGCCCACATGATCAATTCTTGGAATGATAAACATGAGTAAAGGAAAAGTTCATCAATGAATCAGTCCATATATGACACCCACTATTGACACCAAACAGATACAAATTTGTTGGAAATATTCTTACCACATTCCAACACCACTATTTTGCTTTTATCACGATCCTCACCTGTCGTGATATCTGTTCATTGATCGATTAGTTCTAGCATCATCGGATTTAATACTACCCTTGTCACATTGCTCTCCCACTATCTGGTTTCTCCACATGTCAGCTTCTCCCCCTATCTTTCATGATTTCTCAAATAGCCACACTGTTTACCACTTCATTAATCAAAATTTTCTCCCCCTTTATCAATGAACCAAAAGGTCACGCCTTTGCATTCTGTAACAGAGTAGAGAACACATATAATCAGATTAGGGAAAAACACATCATACCTCGAGGAGGGGGGATGGGGGTCCCACATCCACATTCTTTTAAGTGTGGGGAGTCCACTGAAGATCCAAAGCTAGTAGATACCTCTTAAAAGTTTCTTTGGTTAAGGCTTTTATCAGAATGTCTTCAACCTATAGCTCTGTAGGCACATAGTCCCACTTCATGATTCCCTGCTCAACCATCTCCTTAATAAAATGATACCATATCTCAATGCTCTTTGTCCTTGAGTGATGTACTGGATTTTTGCTGAAATTTATAGCACATTAGTTATCATACTAGAATCTGATTGGAGACTTCACTTCAACTCGCATATCTTCAAGCTCCTGCTTCATCCATAATAACTGTGTGTTAGCTTGAGTGGCCGCAATATACATAGTCTCAGCAGTTCTTAATGAAATAAAATCCTGCATCTTACTTAAACAATCAATACACAGTCCACCAAGAAAGAATGAACCACCCGACGTTGATTTTCTATCACCTACTGAACCGGCCCAATATGCATCTGTATATCCCAATAACTTTGTCTGAGATTTTTCATTATATGTCAAGCTGAATTCCACCATTCCTTTGATATACCAAAGTATTTTTTTTCACTAAAATAACGTGGCCTTACTTGGTATTACTATGATATCTCGCTTCTTGGCATGTGGCAAAAACAATATCATGCCTTGTTAAGGTTAAGTACAACAGACATCCAATAATTGGCATGTATTCTGTGATATTAAATGCCTTTCCATCCTCATCTTTTGATAATTTCATCAGAGTACAAACCTGAGTCGTCATCTCCTTTTAATTTCCCATTACATACCTTCTTAAAACCTCCTTGGAATATTTTGATTGAGAAATTAATGTTCTATTCCTTCATTGTGTCACCTGTAGACCAAGGAGAAATGATATCTCTCCAATCCTTGAAATTTCAATCTCATTTTTCATGAATTCGGAAAACTGTCTGCACTTAACTTCATCTGATCCACCAAATATTATGTCATAGACATCAACCAATAACATCATACTTTGATTACTATCATTTTTGAAATAGTGATTGTAATCAACTCCCACATGCTGGAAACCAAGCTTCTTCAAGTACTGATCAAGCCTTTAGTACCATGTTATTGGTGCTTGTTTCAGCACTTACAACACCTTCTTCAGCCTGAAAACTTTGTTCTCATTCTTATGAATGAGAAAACCATCTGGCTGCTCGAAATGCACCTCATCTTCTAGAACTCCATTCAAGAATGCAGAATTGAAATCCATCTGGAACACTTTGATCTTTCTTTTCACTTCTATGGCTAAAAATAATATGATTGTCTCCAGCCTTGCAAGCGGTGAAAATGTATCATCAACTTCAATAACCATTATCTAGGAGTATCCTTTGCACACTAGTTGTGCTTTGTTTCGAACAACTGTTCCATCTTCAATCATATTATTGTGGTAGACCCATTTGGTCTCACTAAGATTCTTACTAGATGGCCTCAAAAAATTCCCCCATGTCTGATTCTCTTCTGAATCAGTATTAACCACATCTACTACCCCTTTTTTTCTTTCCACCTCATCACATTTATCAGGAAAAGTCTCACTATTTCATTGTTCAATGGAATCATTTCTTTCAGTTAATTTTCTGATATTCTTTTTGAAATTGGGTTGATATAATCTCGCAGCTTCTTGGTATCCTGAAAACAGTCAGCTGATACTACATTGTTAGAACAAAAAAGATAAGCATGAGATTCATGGTTACTGCTGCTTCTCCCACAATATTTCTTCCCTCGATAGACAACACATGAGCTGAGTCATACAATTATTTCATTGAATTCTCTTTCATATGATTCTATTATTGAATTCTCTACCAATGTTATGAAACCCTTCCAAAGGTTTTCCCCCACCTTTTAGACCCATAAACATTCTTCGTCTCCTATATCATTTATTCTCATCTTCCACTCAAAATTGAGCCATTAAAAAATATCTAAGCCTACTGAGTAAGAACTCGATTTAGGAAACAAGAAACAAAGTTAATAACACAATCATTTCCTATTGTGCTATGCTGCTCCCTTTCTTCTTAACCTTATGTACCTGATTTGAGGCAATTGAACCTCTGGAGCATATCACATTTCCACTTTGCATCTTTAGATGCCACTTCCCCTTGGATCGTATCTCCCTAAATCCTGAAACACATGAATCATCAGTTTATAGCATTTTTATACATAGGGAGATGGGTAGCTTTTGGAATCCTTAAGAAGAGGATTTTGTTTTATCCTAATTGGTCAACCCTTTGATTCTTTCTTTTAGAGCACCACACTCTATCATCGCTTCTTCTAGATACCTATCCAACTTCATCTATTCTGGCCATATGACTAAGCATTCAATACCCACATGATGAGTCATTCTATAATTTGTAGATTCTGTAGGCCTGGCCTTTTTCACATTTTGGGGCTTAAGCCCACTGGTACACACTTCCTTCATCGATGTTCCACCAAAATTCCATTTCCCTTGATTCCATATTTGGGTAAGAATCTCTTTACTTGTCATATTCCCTTTCTTCTTCCACCATAGCAGTGGTCTTTCTCTTTCCTCCACTTCTCGTTGTGGAACATGACCTATGAAGTTTTCAATGCATTCTTTGTTCATATTTCTTTTATTAGGTATCTGAGTCACCACACTCTTTTTCACTGGTGGTGAATCCTCCATTGAATTTTCATTCTTATTACTCACAACTGTATCATGTCCTCCATTTTTCTTCCAGTTTTGTTCATGTTCTTTCTTAGAGGGCGGTTGTGAGTGTGACAGAGGAGGTGATTGAAACACCTTTCATTTAGCTCTATGTGATTCCCCTGCGGCTCTAAGCCTATTATTTACCTTACCACTTTTTCTCCCAGTGTAGAATTTCTCATTATGCATCACTGGAGTAAGGAATATGCTTTCGAGTTCGTTTTACTTTATTGCGTTCTTCATGCTTCAATTTCTTTCCAAATACCCATAATCTGAACATATATAACATTTTCCATCAAAGGCATATCTTGTTTTGTCATTTCTATGTCGAGATGCTGATACAACATAAGTTCTTCTTCAAGCACAGAGCTCTTGAGCTTCTGGACACATACTCATGGTGTGTCCCATTCTTCCTTAGTAATAGCATCAGATGAATGTTTTCCTCTGAGAGAATCTTCTCTCTGATTTCTCATGATGCATCATCTTCTTCCCAGATTTTGTACATTTTCTATTTTCACAATAAGAAATGTATTCTTGAGACTCTGAACAAAAACATGATGTGTGTCCATGAATCCCACAAAAAGTATCACATGTTGTCACTACTTCTTATAAATGTCCTCTTAGTTCTCTCTCCTGCGCCAAAAGTATTTTCTCCACTTCTAGAATTGTTTAAGGCTCTCTTTCTATCATGAACGAGAGAGGATTTATCAAATCCAATATTGGTTTATCCCAAACTATATTGTCTCTAAGTTGAGAGAATATTATGTTGTTTCTCTTCAGAAATAGAATATTTTTTCTTCATTTTATCATCACTTGTCGATGGATAATCAAATTTTAAGTGCAATGCATCCTTAATTTTAGACTTTCCTTTGGTATTGGATTTCTCTATTTCTATCTTTTCTGGTAGTTATTTTTCTATCTTTTTAATATTTGAATCCCTTGATTTATGTTTGGAATTGAGTTCTCTTCTGAGATTCATCCCATAACTCATCTCATCTTCCAATTCATGTATGAGATTTTCTACCATGTTACTTTTCTCCTTTACATTCAATTTTTCCTAAGAAACAGATTCAGAGAAAGACAAAATCTATTTTTGAAGTCTTTGATTCTTCTGAACATTATCAAACAACGTTGAAACTAGATCATCATTTTTGTCTTCATGATTCTGAACATCTTAGGGCTTTTGGTTCTCTTTATAATCATCAGCCTTTTGTTTTCCTTTTATTCTAGCCATCTTTTGTAATTCATCACTTTGAGAATCATTATTCTCCCTTAGGTCATTGGCCACATCAATAAGACTTTGATTTAAGCCTCTTATATTGTTGACCTCAATTTACAATACCCAGATCTAGATATCGTTAGATTTGACTTCATCATCCAATTTTTGATCCAATTTCATTGTCATGTTGACAACATCTACTGGTTGCCTCCTTCATGAAATTTCTTCATCATCAGTTGTTTCGGTATCACATTGAAGTCCAAGTACTTCACTCATTGCTACATCATGATTGAGTGAATAAATATTTTCCCTATCAGATTCAACCATGCATTCTTTTAGTAATTTTTTTGATTCTTTTAATTGAATCACACTTTTTTCCATACACACTTCCACACTGAGGAATACCACCTGACATCAGATTCTTCTTTGAGGTTTTTCCATTTTCCATGGCACACCGAGATAAGAGTAGACTGAATCCTTAACCATACTGATCATCTACACCTAGTCTATGCCAAAAAATCTGATAAAAGAAACCTCCCTTTGATACCAATTGTTAGGACCAATAGGGGCCTATATACCCTGAGAGGGGGGTGAATCAGGGTATGGATATTCTTTTTTAAAATTATTCCTTCCCCGCTCGATCGTGACCACTTTATTACAAGGGTCACTTTGTTTTCAGTTATGTGTTTTTTATGATAACTTATTTTCTCCTTTATCTAATGATGATGCTTTAAATTCAATGTAAGGATGTAAGCAGGAAGACATAGAGATTTTTACTTGGTTCACCCTCACTGGGCTATGTCTAAGGATCATACAACGGTGATGTGCCGCAATACCAAATACACTAAATCACACTACTCGCTTATAAGGTTCGGGCTAGATCACTTCTATGCCCAGTCTCACTGCCTTTACAAGGATTACAGTCATCTCACTGCTTTCCCAAGTGTCACTCCCTGTTTCTTTCTCTCTTGCTCAATACCGGTGGAGAGGATCACCTTCTTCCACTTCCATTTCTCACTGCTTTGGAAAGGATCCACTCACTGTTTATAGTCCTGTAGGTCTCTTCATTATCATGAATGAATACATCCTCTGTTGTATGTGGATGCTCTGTTGAAGTACAACTTTCACCCGTAGATGAATTTCACTTTGCACCGAAGGTATCAAGAAATCTTTCAACTTCCACGCATCCTTGAATCACTAAGGGAAATCAACCTTACATGGATCCCTTCTCTTAGCCAACACGCATGTCTCAACGCACAAGTCAACACTGACGTGTAGGTCTACCACAACTACCCGCACGACACAAGCTTCTGCTACTCCAAACTTGGGCGACGCACAACCCTTTACACCCAATCCTATTTTGGCGCGCAACCAACACCTTTCGCACTTCTTCAAAATATGGCACACAAGTGTAACCAAACCACTTGCATGATTCCTTCTTCATCAACTCATAACCTGTCCGACTCAGTTTCATTCTCACCCAAACCACCTTAGGCGCGCAATAATCACATGGCGTGCAACTTATACTTGCGCGACCACACACCACTTGAGAGACCACCACACCTACGCAATAGGATCTCTAATTTTCTCTATGTTTTGAACTCGTTAAGAATGATGAGGGGTCGGCCAATATTTATTGGCATTTTGACACCCTTCACGACAACGTACAAGTCTCCCCTCGGCATGCAGGTTTCGGTGCCCAGGTCCATACGCCCATGTCTCTGTCGCGCTACTCACTTGTGTTACCACACCAATACTTGCACGAACTTCTTTTGATTTCTATATTTTTATGTTCTGATATTGAAAAACAATAGGCGCGCATGTTTCCAATCCTCCTAGGCACTGGCGTGTAGGTCCTTTATTAGCGCGCAGGTCACTTGCGTGACCAACCCAAAACATCCACGACCCTTATCCGTTTTCCTTTATTCTATGTTCTAATCTTGAAAAACACAAGGCACACAATTTCACATTCCATTAAGCACACGACATGCAAGTCTCTTTTCCAAAACCACTTTTCTCTATTTGTCGATTTTCAGGCCCAAATATTTTTCAAAAAATGGAAAATGACACCACCTTGTATCTGCTCTTTTTATACTACCTCCAAATCATCCATTCTTTTGTTGATGTTATTGAATCAAACATGGATCGTTAACCACAACCCTTGAACTCAACATGCCACCATGAAATCCCTTTTGTCAACAAATTATTATTTCATGGTTTTCTATGTTAACAATCACAACAGTGATGACCACTTTGTCAACAAACACAATCACCTCAAAAATGCTTCAATGATACCTTGAGGGATTTTTTCCCAACACATATGTTATCAAGTGAGTTTTGGTCATTTTGTGTGTGATGCATAATTTGGTTGTGTGTTTATTGTTGAGGGAGAAAATAGAGGCATTGATAATGGTTCATGCATTGCATTTCATTCATGTATATATACCGGAATTGATATGGAACTCATAAAATATTGTTCTGGGAATGGGTGGTGTAACGATGAAAAGTTTTATCAATGGAATTTCCTTCTTATAGTTATTTTTTATATTCTAATGGCATTTATATGCATAATGAAATATTATGATACTAAATTCTATGTGATTATTTAACATTATTTTTCCACTTCAATGTTCTGAATTGCAAAAATTTGACATACCAAGTTGTGATCAGTAAGACGGTTGGAGTCTGATAGGATACACATAATTTTTTTGAATAGTAACCTACCATTATGAATAGTTTTATGACCCTTATGAATAGTATACCATCCAAAACAATAGTATCCTGACACTTGAATGAGTAAATAAAATTTAGGCATCTTATAAGTGAGAATTTGATAATAGTAAAAATATTGGTATTTTTATAATTCAAAAATAATTAATTATATGTAATTAATTAATTCATAAGAAAATATATTTTCCTAAAATGTTTTCATAAATTTTTAATTATATTTTTTTGGTTTCTATTATTATTTTATATGAACTTATGTAATTTATGAATGCATTAGAAAATCAGTTTTAATTTTAAAAACTGTATTTTAAAAGTAAATTATGATTTTATATAAAAAATAAATTAATAATATTTAGAAAATTATTTTCAAAAAATGGACTTCAATTTTGGATTCTAAATGTTGAAAAATTGTTTGGGTGAATTTTTTGTATTTTTCTGAAATACTAGAATATTTGGTGAATTGTGAATTACGATAATTTACAAAATAAGTTAAATTCGTGAATTATAGAGAAATGAGTGATGTTATGAAGATGTAAGCACATATATTTCAAATTTGCCTACTAAAATTACTATAAATATTCATGGAATACTCACTGTTACTATTATTTTGGGGAAATAATAAATTAATTAATATTTTATGGATAAAACCCCCCTCTCTCCTCCAATATAAATACCACCCCTCACACCCTCATTTCCTCACACCTATCAAGATTCAATACATATCTAAACTCCACCCAAACAACTTCCCTATACCATACCCCACGTACAAGAGTTTTTTTTCTCATCAAAAGGCCAAGCCTAGGTTCCTTAAGGAGGGTTTCAAGTGGAGGATTCAAGAGGTAATTCCTCACTCTCTCTCTTTAGTTTTAATTTCCATTCATTTTCATGTTCTTTTATTAATATCTCCCCACCTTTCCTCTTACAAATTTTATGGTACCTCAAGTATCTCACATATAATATAATTGAATGATACTAATGGGATAGTATATCATCCAACCCCATTATCCTCTTATTTTTATTTTAGAAAATAGAATGTTGTTTGTGGGGTGTTAATTTATCCCCTTCAAGAATGACATGTTTTATTTTTTCCATTACCTCATAAAGATCTGGTTGTGAAACCATTTTTATGTATGATAAAGATTATTTCATATTTATTATATCCTATTTAAATTTTTTTCACTATCTTATGTTCATAATACTAAATGATTAAACAAAACAAGTTGGTTGTGGTCGAAAAACCGCCCGAATTAACCCAAACGATCATCAATAAATTTTAACAAATGATTCATCCACATGGTATATAACATAATTAATTACAAAATAATATAAAATTACAAAATTTAATTGATAACATTTATTATTATATCGTTATGTTTATCCATGTTCTACAGGAACTTCCATTTATGAATACATGTGAACCGTTCAAAAAACCATAAAAACAAACATTCATAAACTATGGATTTAAACCCTATAACACATACAAAGGCCCATTAAAATAACCTAATGAAACCATAATGAACCATATTCATATAAAAAAGTTTATGGATTTGTTAATTAATTAATCTAATGTGGTTATATAGGACATTAATGTAAAGAATGAATTTGGTTACAAGGTAAAGGGAAATTCATGAACCCAACATTCCTTCTTAGGGTTCCTACTCTTTCACTCCATTATTGGTATGTTCACTCTTTAAAAATAATTTGTTCAGAATTTTCAAACCCTTTCTCGGATATTAAAATTTTCAATTATATTTTATTTTAAACAATTGTTTTCCAAAAGAACTCTTCTTTCAAAAAACACACCTTTTACTCCTCACTCAAGGTTGATGGTTCTTGTATCATGTATGCCATTCCCTATTTCTTCTGGGAACTTGATGTTTACGAATATGTTCATATGATATTAAACCCATTCATTTACATTGGTTATTTATGTTCATTTTTTCTATATTTTCTATGTGGAGTGTATGGTAATTTGAATGTTATGATGTGGCAGGTGGCCCGGAATTTTATAGCGCAAAATGAATGTTATGATGTGACGGGTGCACCCGGAATTATACAACGCTCCAATGAATTGGGTAAAGTGATAAATCCCATGAGTTAAAATGAATTTATGATTTAACATTATTCTTTATTTTTTAAAACTATCAGTGGTATATGACGACTAATACATGATGATTCATTTTTATGAAACGCCACATTTCAAGACTTTTATTAAGGTTTCATCTCTTGATTTTAATGATGTTATGATTTTTCTTACACCATTCTATATTGATCATATCTTTACTCTTGATGGTATTTTATCTCACCACTTTTTTATGCTAGTCCTCAGGTGACTAAAAGTACTAAAGAGATATCCAGTGCCAATAAGAAGCTAGAGAAGAAGGAATTAAATAAGTTTTTTTCTTTGATGTTGTAAATGTTATGTTTGGACATAGTTTTCACAAGATAATAAATCTCTAGATCCTCATTGGGTATAAATATTATATTGTTTATCGTTATAATAATTTAATAGTAATGAAAGAAAATGTAGTTTTTCTATTGTTGGTATCATGTGAAATGTCTACATAATTTGGGAATTAGCAATAGTGGAACCTTGAGAAAACCTCTAGCATAAGACTAAGTACAAATATGCACACTAGAATCTTTGAATAGGTATCCCATAAGTTATGATTATAATGAAAATCATTGAAATGGATATGTTTATCATGACTTGTTGACTTATGTTTTGTTTTAACCTTTTATATTTTATAAAATATTAGAAACCGAGAGAAACCATGCGAACAACTAGTGTGAGGGCCATTGAAAAGATTACCCAAACAACATCCCCAATTCTCTGGGAGGTGGATTTAATAACATTATGGTGATAATTACCCAAGAATATTAGGTTATCAACAATAACCATAATAATGGGAAACATACACCTTCACAAAATAGAAAACAAATGGATATCAAGTGTTTTATGTGGCAATAACCACCGTCATTTAATGGATATTCAAATAAACTAGTTGCAGAATTGTTGGTAAACACCCTGGATAAGATATTAAATTTGCTACACTATTATAATATATAGAAGGTGAGACTATCAATTTTTCATTTGGATGGAGAGGCTGATCGATGGTGGGATTTGATTGGGAAAACCACGCAAAGGGATGACATTGAAAAGATGGAATTGTAAGCCTTTAAGATCATGTTTCATAACAAAAATTTCCCCTGAAATATTCCTATGAATATTGAGTGACAAATAGTTGAGCTCAAGAAAAAACAAGGAGAATATGTCACAACATATGAATCAAATTCGACGAGGCTTTCCAGGTACGCTTTAGGTTTTGTTATCCACAATGATAGAATAATTGATTTATTATTAATGAGTAAAACCCTCAACTTTTAATGGATCTTACAATTTGAGACTTTGGATGTTATGATGTTGTTGTTTGATGTACTCTCATAGTGGATATGGAGTTTGGAGAATGGTCACATGGCTATGTTGATAAGAAAATAAATATGGAGTTTCAAGCCAGGGGATCAAATGAAAATGTGGGAAGAAAAATAAATGACCCACATGACAATAATGTGGGAAGTTGCATCATAGGAACTATCTCAAAGGGATGAGAAATTCTTCTTGTGTGGGAAGAAAATACACCATGCCCTTGTGTGTCGAAAGTAATGAGACGGAAAGGTAATGTGGGGGATAGAAGGACATAACAACATATGGTTCAAAGAAATAATTGTAGGGATAACGGGAATTATGAAAGGCAGTGCACAAAACCTCAATCCCTTAAGGGTAATCAGTATTAGCATCCACCAAACCTAAAGGAACAAGTAAAAGATTATGCTATCACTACTGTGTAAGTGGAACAAGATAATGAAGTCGTACAAGGTAAACATACTATTCACTCAAGAATGGAAAAAAGTAAAATTTGATTATAGTTCTCAAAATTTTTATATCTTGCAAGTATGCTAGAACTATTGAATCGAATCCCTAAAAACATGCATTAGAGATATCTGTAAAAACACCATGTGGTGAAATCCATGCAAACCAAGTGTTTGACTCTTCTTTTATTGGCGTATTGGGAATATTCTTCCTGTGAATCTTGTAATACTTCCCTTGGTGAAATTTGATGTTATAATGGGAATGAATTGGATATCATAATATTGATCACATATCAACTAATGGGAAAATGAAATATCTTTTCATTTTCTGAACTATCTTATTCTCCTCTAAAAATTAAAATATGATAAGGAATTTACATTGAAAAATCCTTCAACAGTGTGGGTGTTGATATCCTATGAAGAATCATACCTTTCCCTAATTGTTGAGTAAAGGGAATGTTTCAACCTTGGGGAAATGCCCATCGTGAGGGAATATAGTGATGTATTTCTTGAAGAGTTCACCGAAATTCCCCCAAAATGTGAGGTAGAGTTCTCAATATAATTCATACCTAGATATAATCCTATCTCAATGTGTCCCTATAGGAGAGCTCCTATCAAACTGGAGGAGTTAATGATGTAGTGGCAAGAGTAATTTGAGAAATGATTCATACTCCCATGTGAATCACCATGGTGTGCGGTAATGCTCTTTGTGAAGAGGAATGGTGGAAAAACACAGTTGTGTATCTATTATCAGGAACTCAACAAGATCACCATAAAGAAAAAATATCTTCTTCTAAGTATTGAAGACTTTTTCGATCAGTTAAGAGGTGCTCAATACTTCTCAAAGGTGGATCTTCATTCTGGATATCATCAACTAATGGTTATGAAGGAAGATATTTATAAGACAACCTTTTGTACAAGGTATGTGAACTCTGAGTTTTTAGTGATTTCCTTCGGACTTACTAATTCAGCATCAATCATCATGTATTTGATGAATCGAGTATTTAGACATTACCTATTAAAATTTTTGGTAGTTTTTATTGATGACATTATCATATAATCTACGAGAAATGGGGAACATGCAGAAAATCTAATACTTGAGTAAGAGACATTTAAAAAGGAGAATTTGTACGCCATTTTTACTAGTTGTGACTTTTGGATGAAGAAAGTCATGTTATTGAGACATGTGATCACTAGTGAAGAAATTTATGTGGACCCCAAAAAACAAAGGCAATTGGGGAATGGACCAGATCCTCATGTGTCATAGAAATTTGTAGTTTTCTTACATTATATGGGTAATATAGACATTTTGAGGGATATTTCTCATGATTGTCAATCCCTCTAACTAAGAAAACAAGGAAAGGGCTAAAATATGTCTAGACAGAAGAATGTGAGGGAAGATTTGTAGAGATAAAAAATAGTATGATCAATGTACCTATACTCGCACTATCAAAAAGTGGATAATGTTTTGTGATAAAAAGCGATGATACAAATAAAGGCTTGAGTTGTGTACTCCTGAAAAATCTCATGTAATACCCTACGCCTCATGATTTTTGAAGATCCATAAGTAGAACTACCTAACACATGATCTAGATATGGTAGCAGGGATTTTTTCCCTGATGATCTGGAGGTAATACCTTTATGGTGAAAGGTGTGGCATATACACTGACCATAAGAGATGATTGTATATACTCACACAAAAGGAGCTCAACATGATTCAAAAGAGATGGTTAGAGCTTACTGCGGACTATTATTTCTCTATTCACTATCATTTTGGAAAGGCGAACAAGGTAGATGATGCTCTATGTAGAGAGGAACCTACTACCCTATCCATGTTAAGGATTGAGAAAGACCCAATATTATTGGATATGAAAATGATGGATTTGTAAATCACAAGAGAAGAAGATACCTCCTTCCATTTTCAAATTATTTTGCAGTAACCAATCCAAGAGATAATTAAGGAGGCATGAAGGGATGATCTAGAGTTACAAAAAAAGGTGAATTTAGTAATGTAATGTATGATACAGAAAATCCATATCCATTATGATGGGGTGATTTAGTTTGGAATGAGAATTTTTGTGCATTCATCACCCAAAATAAAAAGGATTTATTGGACAATTCACATAGATTAACATTCTTTATCCATCCTGGTAGCCCCAAGATATACCATGACCTCTGAGAATGAATCTTTTGGGACAACATGAATAATTAGATTGCGTAATATATATCATGGTTATTGGTATTTTAGAAAGTTAAAGCGGAGCAAAAAAAGTCCTAACAAATGATTCAGCCATTTCCTATACCCATGTTGAAATGGGATAATGTCAATATGGGCTTTTCACGGGTCTCCCGAAGATGTCAAAAAGAAATAATGTTATATGGGTTGTGGTTGACCGATTCCCCATGACTGCCCATTTTCTCCCTATTTTGGAAGATCTCTCACTTTATAAATATGCAATGATATATGTGAAGGATATGGTGAGGCTACAAGGTCGTACACTATCAATTATCTCTGATTGTGATCCAAAGTTCACAACTATTTTTCATATAAGCCTTCAACATGCTTTATTTACTAAATTAAATTTCAGCACTACCTATCACCCCCAAACTGATGGACAATATGAATGGAAAATTCAGATACATGAAGATATGCTAAGATCCTAAACTATATAATTAAAAGGTTGATGGGTTCAGCATCTCCCATCGATTGAGTTATCATACAAAAATATCTTACCCTTGAGTTTTCAGATAGCTCTATATGACACTTTGTATGGAAGTCAATGTAGAACTACCACCTGTTGGGATGAAGTAAGAGAAATAAAGATAATCGTATTTTATCTTGTGCAAGAGATGATGGAGAAGCATCATGTCATCCAGAAACATATGAAATCATATCACAGTCAAAAAATAATTGATGTTGACAACCATCAAAGGGACTTGATGATTGACGTGGAAGATATTACCTTCCTTTGAATATTCCCATGGAATAGGGTCATGCTATTTGGAAATAAAGGGAAGCTAATACCAAGGTACATTGGCCCCTTTTATATCCTTGAATGCCTTGGAGCTTTGGCCAATCATATTTAACATCCAACGAATATGTATCACGTTCATGATGTGTTTCATGTATCAATCCGGTAAAAGTATATACTACATCCCTCCCGTGTACTAAATTCATAGGTGGTACAATTATATGATGATCTCTCCAAGGAGGATCAGCTAGTGAAGATTTTAGACTGAAGAGATAAGGTTCTACACAACAAGACAACCCACCTAGTCAATGTATAATGTAGGAAGCATACATTTTTAGAAGAAACATAGGAACTGTAGGAGGCAATGAAGGAGAAGTACCCTCACTTGTTTATATAAAAAGAAATTTCAAGGGAGAAAATTCATAAGGGGGAAGAATGTAACGGCCCAAAGTTTTATTAATAAAATTCCCTTATTATTATTATTCCTTATAGTATAATCACATTAAGAATCAAAATTACATATCATGATACTAAATAATATGTGATCATTAAGAATAATTTTTCCACTTCTATGTTCTTGATTTCGAAAATCTGACATACACAGTTCCGATTAGTAAGATACTTCGAGTCTAATAGGACAAACATAATTTTGGGTGAATAGTAACATACACTTATGAATAGTAGTACAAACCTTATGAATATAAAATCATCCAAAACAGCAATTACCTTACTATTGAATGATTAATGAAAATTTTGGTATCTTACAAGTGAAAATTTGACAATAGTAAAAATATTATTATTTTTGTAAGCCATAAATAATTAATTATAATTAATTAGTTAATTAAAAATAAATTGTATTTTCCTAAAAAATCATAAATTAACAATTCTATTTTTTTGGGTTTTAATATAATTTTATACGAAATAATGTAATTTTTTAAAGTATTATGAAATATGTTCTAATTTTTAAAACTGTATTTTTCAAGTAAATTATGATTTTAATTAAAATTTAAAGTAATCATGTCTAGAAAATTATTTTTGAAATATCTGCTTTATTTTTTTGATTATACTCATTTAAAAATGGTTAGGTTGAATTTTTGTGATTTTTATCAATGTACATGAATTGTTTTATGAATATTGAAATATGATAATTTGCAAAATAAGTTAAATTCATGATTTATAGTGTCTTGAGTAATGTTCTTATGATGTAACCACATATGGTCTATATTCACATGATACTATTACTGTAATTAGTAATTTAATACTAACTATTAATTTTATTGTGATGAAATTATAAATTAATTAATATTATATTTAGAAAACCCCTCTCCCATCTACTATAAATACCACCCTTCAAAATCTCATTTCCTCACACCTATCACGATTAAAGACTTCTCTACACTCTACCCAAACATCTTCCCTATCCCCTACCCCATGTCCATGAGCTTCTAGTCTCATCAAAATAAAATTCCTAGTTTTTCTATGGAGGATATCAAGAGGAGGATTCAAGAGGTAATTCCTCTCTCTCTCTCTCTCTTCCTTTAATTTCAATTCAATTTCATGTTATTTTATTAATCTCCCCCACCTATCCTCATCTACATGGTATGTTAACTCCATTATCTCACATATATTGGAATTTTCTGTTACTAATGGGAAAAAATACAATCCAACCACCTTCTCCTCTTATTTTTTTTAGAAAAGAAAACGTTGTTCGTGAGGTGTTAATTTGTCACCTTCAAGAATGACGTGTTTTATTTTTTCCATTACCGCATGCAGATCTATCCATGAAATAGTATTTATGGTTGTATATAAATATATGTATTATATCATATTTAATGTTATGTAAATAACTTATGTACATGTTTCTAAATTATTAAACAAAACAAGTTCTTTGTGGTCGAAAAAAACGCTCGAATTAACCCAAATGATCATCAATAACATTAATCTAATGATTTCTCCACATGGTATATATCATAATTCACTATAATATCATTTAAAATTATTTAATATTATTAATAAAATGTAATATAAGTTTTTATTTTTATCCATGTTTACGGAAACTTCCATTTAGGAATACAAGTGAACTGTTCAAGAAAACAATAAAAACGAACATTCCAAAAAAATGTATTTAAACTCTCTAACTAATAAAAAGGACCATAAAATAACGTAATGAAACTATAATGACCCATATTCATGTAAATTGGTTTTTAATTTGTAAATTAAAGAATCTTATGTGGTTATACAGATCTTTAAAATGAAGAAAGTGTTCAGATTCAAGGTTATGGGAAATTCTCAAACTCAACTTTCCTTATTTGTGTTCTTCCTATTTCACTCGATTTTTGGTATGGTGACTCCATAAAAACAGGTGTTTCATCATTATCTTACCTTTTATGATATATACATGTTTTCCATTTGAGTTTATGTCAAACAAAGTTTTTCCAAAAGAACTCTTCTTTCAAAAACTCACATTTTACTCCCCACTCAAGGTTCATAGTTCTTGTATCAAGTATGTTATTCCCTCTTTATTTTGGGAACCCAACGTTTATGAATGTGTTCTTATGAGATGAAACCCATTCCATTACATGGGCTATTTATGTTCATTTTTTATATATGTTATGTGTTTCATGCATGATAATGAGAATGTTATGATGTGACGGGTGTGCCCAGGAATTATATCACACTCCAATGCATTGGGTAAAGTGATGAATCTCATGAGTAAAAGTGAAATGATGTGTCAACATCATTCTATATTTTTTCACAACTATGATTCATATATGACCAAAAATACATTGTGTTTCATTTTTATGTATTTATACATTTTATTTCTTTTATTAATGTTTCATATCATGATTTTGAGGATGATGTTATGATTATGATCACCCCATGCTTTGTTTTTATTATATATCCTATTACTGGGCATTTAGATCACCCCTTTTTGATGTCTATATTCAAGTGAAAACATGTACTAAGGAGAGGTAATGTTCTAATTAGAATCTAGACAATAAATAATTAAATAAATGTTTATTCTTGAAGACGTAAATGTAATGTTTGGTCCATGTTTTCCCAAGACACTAAACCTATAGATCCTCATTATGTAATACTATTATGTTTTTTATCATTATAATTATGTAATATTAATGGAATGAAAGGTAGGGTCGCTATTAGTTGGGACAATATCTTAGAAGAGACATACTATAATTTTGTAAAAAACCACTTTATGAAATATAACATTGAATAACACAAAATATTTTTCACTTTTTAGATACACAATAATTAAAAGAGAAGATAAAAAGTATTTACGTCGTAGGTTTGAGGTTTTCACAATGATAATATTTCCCATGAATAAAAATAATAAAATAGAATCTCATAATTAATATAATGATCTATATAGAATCCATTGTACATTCCCTATGATTGGTCCCACTACTACTACATAAGATTCAACACTATTTTTTTAATCTCCACGTATTACTGTATACTTAATGGAGTAACACATAGGGATCCTGTTGACCTAATTATCGTCAAATGTAGCATATTTTTCTATCCAATAAATTCTATTTTATTCATTATGTTCTATTTTCGGTCTTTCCATTTTACAGTTACTTGTAAATGAGGGTGAATGTTTCTCATTTATACAAAATTACATTCGTTAATCTTCAGTTTTTTGGTCGTATCTAGGTTTGGACTCATTTTTTCACTACATAGATTAACCCATCCCTCATATTCTCTCTTTTATTGTATCCTCCTCTAGAAGAATACTTATACTATTTCTATTTACATCTATGCATGTGGACATTTTCATTCATCACTATTTATTTTGAGGTATGTCTCTGAATATTATTTTTTATTTTTACAGTTCATATTCTATTATCTTCATGTTTCGTTTTCTTTTTCTATGGTATATTTGTTTGTTTCTATCCATGCAGGGATGGTACCCATATTGTAGAGAATTTGGAAGGTATGAAGGGTTGGATATAGAGAAACGCATTCTTAAGGTTTCCACACTTCGGGTATCTCATTGCCTTTGACCATCCGAATTTGGGGATTTTGTTTTTTCATATAATTTTATTGGTATATAACATTTGAAACTTCTAATAAGGTTATGAATGTTCAGATACTGAGTGTTGTCGCGTTTTTTTTGTCTGACTCACTAGTATTGTAATTGGGTTCAAAAAAATTGGTGAATGATGGAGTATCATTGTGTTTTTTCTGGATTCCAAAGACTATTTCTATGGTTTCAAACCATGTAAAAAGGTATACATGACTAAATCTACTACCATGGTTCAAAACCATGTCAATAGAAATATTCCTATGAGTTAAATCGTGTCTATTGGTCTATTGGTATAGTTCAAATCGTGGATATTGGTCTATTTCCATAGTTTGAAACTGTGTAAATAGGATTTTCCATATAACCACACCCATACGAGCCATACTGACAAACTATGGCTATTTCATTAATTTTTAGTAGTTTTACCCTCTAATAGTACTAGGTTGTGGTGTTCCTTGATGTTCTAGGCTTACCCACTATAAGAGATAGCTAGTGGTGTACCTGGATGACAGTTTTGGGATTACCCTCTAGTAGGGATAATAAGTGGAATTCCCTAATGAAATCTTCTAGTGATAACCCACTAGTAGGGCTGGGTAGTGGAGTTCTCTAATAACTCATCGGGCTTATCATCCAGTATGACCAGATGGTGGCATTCCCTAATAACTTTTCCATGAAAAACCCTCCAGCTAGGATGATTAGTGGAGTTCCTCGGTGACTATTAGTGTATGACCCTCCAATAATACCAGGGCATGGTATCCTTTCCTAGAACTTGTTTCCCCTCGACTATGCATCATAGTAAAGAGTTTTGGTTTGAAGTACATTTTGACTCATGTGAAAGAGTGACTCTTTCCTCCACTTGGATTCATCATAGTGAAGCATCTTAAACCATGTGGGCATGTCAGTGCTACCCATGATAGATTTTTTCATGGTGTGGTGATTGAGTCCCCTAGACTTGTGTGTCTATGGATGATTTTTGAGATTCTAGGAATCATTAATCAATACTTTTTGAACTATAAGATACTCTTTTCTTGGGCCGAGCTATGAGATTAATATCTCCTTACTATCTCGTTTGGGTTTCTTAACTAAGAATATATGTAAATCCTATTTCATTAATGAAACCATTGGTTTAAATACTCTCCTTCTTGGATAGGAAGATTGATGTGTGGGGAATTCCATGTGCTTACATTGTTTAGAATTTCATTGTTGGATGAGTCCACTTTCCTTCTATATTTAGAAATGAATCGAAGAGAAGTTCACATTATCAACATGTTTTCTCCTTCTATTTAAATTACATTACTTAAGTCTCATGTTGGGTTAATTTGCACTATTTCAATATAAACTGTTTTATATACTGATTTCTGCATCAGTTTTATCTCTTACTACTCCCCCTTCACCCTTTTCTTGGTCTTCATATGGTTATGTATATACTCACCCATGAATGGGATTAACTGAACATGTGTTGTGTCTTTTTCAGATGACAGATAGGTTAATAATTAAATTATTGATGCTTAGGGATATGGGGGTATTGGACCATGTACAGAGGTTATAGCATGGTATCTTGGATCTGGGCTCTCTCATATGTTTTTTTATTTCCAATATTTTTCTTTTTGTGACACATTTCTCATTGGGATTTTATTTTTTCCATTTTCATTTCACATTACACTACTGTACTACATAATTTTTATAGGTCTAGGATTTTTTGGTATTTTTATATTAGTGTTTCATAATTTATTTCTTCCCTCTTCACTTTTCCAATAAACTGGTAGTGTGTAATTTTATAGGTACTTTTGAAAATTCCTCCCTGATTTAGTTAATATTTTGTCTCTTGTCACCACCCACAATCATATTGAGGCAGTCATCGGGTAGTTTTTTCTCGATCTCAGGCTTATATAGGGTTATGAAATATTGGTATCATAGAATGTTCTTTATTAGGAACATTGTTCAGATATTTCACCATAAGAGGATTGGTTGGTTTTACGGGAGTAGTTTCAAATTGTATCGAGTGTGGCTATCACTCTAAAGAGTCTAGTGATAGTGTGGGCGACCAATGTATCAATTCACAAGGACCCTAACTACATTCTTTTTGACTCAGTATACTGATACATTTTTTTCTGGGATAAATTGTACATGATTAATATAGGATTGAGTTTTTGACTATCCTTCTTTAGTGACCCCCCTTTGATATATATATATATATATATATATGCTCATTTATCAATGTTACTCCTTGATAACTTTCAGGGTACCTCTACAATGAAATCTCGCTAGGATACCATCTCCTTTAAATGATAAAAACCCTAGGATAGATGAGGTATCAATTTAGGGTCCATTGAGCTATACACTTCATCTAAGAAGACAACTAGTAGAACCTCCACCATTCGAGTAGAAGATCATCCAAAAAGTGTAGGATGATGACATGTGTTGGCTAAGCGTGCTCTGTGAGTTACAACATCAGATAATGCTTAGGTTTCAGAGAGAGGAAGATCCTCACTCAGTATAGGATTCATTTGTTATGGTGTTCTATGGAATAATGATTATCCCGAAACTGATGGATTATATAGTGGATTTGGTAGCTAGTATTTTCTAAAGATTAGTTTGGTGTTTCAGGTGCATGGATACTCAGATGCATGATTATTCGACACTCTCATGGGATGACTTCTAGTAACTATTTTTTGAGTAGTACAGCCCCTTTTTCTTAAATACGATCTGGATCTAAGATATTATTGATATTTATTAGAGAGGGGTGATTGAGGATGAGTACAAAAATATTTTTAAAAACCTTACACATTACTCCCCTAATATGAACCATGACAGCTACATACAATTATGGAAGTATGAGTAGCAACACTATATAGAGATATGAGCTAGGGTAATATCCTTGTACATCCACACCTATATCTGGGTGCTGTAGGCAGAACATGTGATAGGGAGATTATTATCATAGTGACATCAGATATCTAGAGATGGTAGTGGGAACAACAAAGGTGAGTCATCTATTGTAGTTGTCAGATGGTAGAGTTCTAGAAATAAAAGACCCTTCAATGTGTAGGCTATAGAAAAAAGGACATATGGGGTCAAGGTAGCGTAGATCGGAAGATCATCCTAAATAGGGGTGGTTCTCAACATGTGACGGGTGAGGAAACATGGTATGGGAATGCCCATGAAGGTGTATTGAGCATCCTTGGTAGATAGATGATGGACCGCCACGGCAGAGACAATGTTGTGATCAAAGTGGCCCTTACGGAGACAGAGTTGGAAGTGGAGTATGAGGATCTACTGGTGGATGTTAGTGTTGTGATTTCTATCCCACACCATAACCTAGAATCCCAAATCATGCTTATTGAGTTGGTGGTTAGGGCTGTAGATAGCTTAAAGATTTTGATATCTACGATCCTACCGAAGCACAAGATAATTTGATGTACAATCTCTGTTTATTATAATCATTAATATGTATGAGTAGAAATTGGTTCCTATAATTATTTTATCTCTTTAATCTTGGAGTGATACTTACATCTACTAGCATAGATTCTTGCATAGAAGCTTCATCTTGAGGTTCCTACAGGGAACACTTCGTCTATGTCTTTTACATACCGGCAGTGCGAGTCGTCACTTTTCAATGAGAGGTTCAGGTGGGAACATTTCGTTGTCACAATGGAACCCTATGAATTCATCTTATGAATGAATTTTATTTCCATTCATTGATCCTTGATTGACTATCACTATAGACTATTCATATACTTACACACTCATAATATGAGATTATCTTTCTTTGGCGAGAGAGATCTGAATGTAGGACTAGTGGATGATGCAAGGAGGAGGTTATATCCTATCACCCATCATTTGGATAGTGTTTTTCTTGGTGTATTAGGTACTTCAATCATATGTGTTCCTTTATATGTTCAGGATTATATGACTATATTCCATGAAGACGTTCTAGAACATGCTTTATGGCTGCAGATGGATTTTTTCATTGAAATCCATCCATGTACTACTTGGATTTCATCTATGGAATATTATATTGATCCTATTGAGCTCTTGGAGATACATTTATTGTTCGATAACCATTATGATAATGGTTTCATCAATCTTGATGTGTCCCTAGAGGAAGTTGTGGTGTTTTTCCTAAAAAGGTAGATAAAAGATTATGAATATTCATCAATTATTGTTTCCTTTACTTGACATTTATAGAGAAGAAAATACCCATTTACGAGTATTGAAGACCTCATTGATCAGTTTTGAGGTGTGATATGGTTCTCCAATATTGATCTCAAGCCTGGATACCACCATTTGTGGGTCCACAAAGTTGATATTTGTAGATACCCAAATCATGACGTACATGGATATTAAATTACTTTAGCGTAATACATAATACATAACAATAACAGACACACAAGGATCATAATAGTTTAGTGTCTTTGGAAACTCGAAACATAATCTTCTAATCGTGGTGAAAGATCTTCAACATCTCCCATAAAGTTATTTCTACTTTTGTTTTCTTACCTAAAATCTTACTTTTAATCCTGGGGGAAAAGAAAACATAAAAAGGGTGAGCTCAAATGCACAGTAATGGTAATCATGGATAAAATAAAACATACCATATACATTTGAACTTAAAAAAACATGAACATTAAAAATCTTGAACAACGACATAAAACATGGAAGTACATAAGGCATAGATCATAATGGAACATAAATCATGATAAAATTGCATGGGAATAAAACATTTAATTGTGGAATCCATTAAGAACGTGTAATGATTTCCATAGTAGCCAACAAATTTCTGCCAAGACTATCTTAGTAGACAAAGTCCCTTTCTGAATCGAGTTTACTCCTCGTTTCAGACATGTTTTACTGAACCGGTTTAACCTGCTATTCCAGCCATGTCTATATCATGAGATATAAATCTTTACCCAATGCATTAGAAGGAGATATAGGGCCCACCCATCTCATAATGAAATCATTCTTACTTGTGCATCAAAATAAACATACATCATTCATAATAACCCAACGAATAAAATGGGTTTCATAAACATCATACCATCATCACATAAACCATATAAAAGAAATGGATATAATTTCATAATAAGAAAAAATAAAACAATGTAAATCATATAGACATTATAATTGAAACATAAATATATGAAATAATGTCATCTTAGATGAAAAGTGGTTTTGAGAAAACACTTTAAATGAATTCTTGAGGAAAATATCTGTTTTCCTTCAAAATCATTTTCTTTTCACAAAAGGTCTTTAGGGTTTTTGTTGAAAATATTCGTGAAATAATTTGAAGTAAGCTTCATTAAAATAAGGCATTATAAACCATAAAAATTCTTTCATGCCGTATACGTTAAAAAAACATTCTTATCGTACTTTTTTCATAAAAGTCAAAAAGTACCTCGTAACGTAAACAAAAGAAAGATTCCTTACATACCATGTAGTAAAAGTCAAAAGTGGGTAAAAAGGACTTTAAACATACATGAAATTATTTTTAGGAAACATGAACATTGATGATAACAATAACCCCAGTAAATAATTACAAATAAGCAATATCGGATAAAAATGAGATTTGTAAAATTATCCCTTACCTTAGGTCTGATTTGATTCATAAGTGTCTGAACCTCCTGTATAATGATTTAAATAATGTAATTGACTTATTACAGAATCATATTAATTGTTATGATATCATATATGGTTCACCTATGACTTTATATTACCCGTTCTTTTGTAAATTCCATGTTAAAGAGCGTTTTGGGTAAAATCGTTTCATTTGTCGTCCGTGTTTTGACTTGTAATTATTCATATGATTAAATTGATCATGATTACTTACATCCAGAATGTAAAACATGATTTATATATAATATATATTCAGAATATACATATATATAATAGATTGATAAATGGAAATAAATACACCGTTCATGGAGATGGTAGGCCGTACGTACGCATGAACGTTGTTTTCGTTTCCTCATTGAATTTAATGGAATTAATTGGATGACATACATATATATATATACACATAAATCCAGTATCATTATTATGTCATATATTTCATGATTACTTATTATATATACTTTATAATCATTTATGAATGGTTAATCCTTGAGAATGAATATCATCGCGTCGTGGAGGCGGTATTCCGTACGTACGCACGAGCGATGATATCATTCCCATGATCATGGAATTTTATTATAGTGTATGTATACTATTAAAAAATCAATATCACTTTATAATAATCATATATAGTTATTATTTACACCATTATACCAATCCATGTAAGGTGGTGGTGGAAAATATATTACACCACGGCGTGGAGACGGTATTTCGTAAGTACGCACGCGTGGTGATTTCATTTTACGTAGGATGGATAGATAGTGAAATAGGGTTGTTTCATAATTATAATAACATATAAGTATATTAGTGATACTGATGTTATTATTTCATGATGAAAAAACTAATTAAGAAGAAGTGGAAGAAGAAATAAAGATGAAAGAATCGGTAACGGGCATTACATCTTCTTTAAAGCGCTTCTTTGAGACCTCCTTTTAGGGAAATAAAATTGGTCTTTGGAGAATAAAAGGACCTCTATGATGCCTCTAGGGGAGTGGAGAGAAGAAATTGTCAGGGGTTGGCCGAGTATGAAGGCTCAAAGTGGTGTGAGGAAGAGAGGGAGGAGGTGCCCTTTTATAAGGGAGGAGAGGGGCACCTTTGAAATAACTAAAAATATTATTTTATTATAAAGCCAAATTCGGTTTTAAATAGCTCCAAATTGATTTATTTCTAATCTAAGGTGGGTATGGGTCGAAATCCGCTCATCCAATAGAATTTAGACAAGTTTAGGTTCATATTTTAACCTTATCATTTAGATTTAACATTAAGTTAAATAATTTTACTTTTACCATGTCTTCTTATGTTCTTACACTATACGGTTAATAAACTTACTATAACTTGCCAAACGAGCCCCAAGTTGTTTATTATTAATATATATAACCTTATATAAGTCATTTGGTCTAACATTAGATTTTTAGGAATAAAATAAAAATTAATAGTATAATATTTTTTAAAAAAACTATTTTATGTCAATTTTGACAGTATTTAGTAATTAATTTTATTGAAAATCATAACAAAATGATTAGTTCGAAAAAAGTTAATTAAATCAATACTAACATGTCATATTAACATATATTTTATTTTAATTCCTAAAAAGTCTCAAATTATATTGATTTGTGTATTTATAATATCAATTATTCTAATTTTTCACTATTATGGTAATTACTACATTATCATTGTGTCAAAAATAAATTAAATTATTTAATATCTAAAAATTATAAATAAAATATAATTATGTAATAAATCTTATTATATTTCTATTGAATATTTAAAATCTAATTTATCTTATGTATAACCCAATATTATAAAAAAATTAGTAAATAAACATTGATTTTAACTCTTTTAACTCTTCATTGAATTAAATAATAATAAATGTCCTCTACTAATCCAGGTGGTCCTAAATGGTCATATTTTATTCCTAAGGTTTTTTTTGGTCGAATTACACTTATCCAATAGAATTAGGACATGTGTTAGGGTAATAATAATATCATTTTTACCCTTAATTACCCTATTTACTTTTAACCGTGGTAAAAAAGTAAAAATTTCCTATTCACCAAAAATTATTTTCATCTCATTGAACCACATTTTACTTACTGACATCAACCGTTTCTCTCGGAGTTTTTAAATTCCACTCAAAGAAACGGTAAAATTATGCTTTATGAAAAATTCATTTTTTTAAACTACCACTTAGTGGTTTCACTATTCATCAAAAAATGAAAGTTTCCATAAAAATAGCAAAAATTAGGCCTAAGATATATTTGATATTATGAACTCAAAAATGATGTCTATTTTACCAAATTCAAAACATATCAGTTGCATTAATTAATTTAAAAATTAATTCCCTTCGTCAAAACAAATAGCCTGTTTTTAAAAGATAATAACTATCAAAAGATTGACACTTGTTTATGTCTGGTTTAAATGTGAAATTACATCCAATGAAAAACATTGTATTAAATTGTAAAAATATATTCAAAATATACTTTAAAACCACTCAAATTAATAATTTACCACTATTAATTATTTCAATTAAAAATATGTTTTTAATTAAAATTTAGTAATTTTCACTATTCATCATAATATGAAAGTTATCCAAAAAGTACCAAAATTTCTCCTTTGGCTAAATTTGATACTCCGAATCAAAAAAAAGAAGTCCATTTTGAGAGATAAAATTTCTAAAATTTTATAAGGTTGTTATTACTATTCATAACGGCTAGTTTTAATAATATTTTAATAGCATATCGTTGTTTAGTGAAAAACTCGGTATTGCGTACTACACACACTATCGAAGAAGGTCGTGATTGCGTGTAATGAAAGGCAAGTCAAGGATTCATGTTGTGCAAGCTCCTTTTGGTGTAGCATACAACACAAGACATTAATGAAATTAAAAAGAATATTTTTCATAAAATCTCGGGGTGTTACATTCTACCCCCCTTAAAATGAATTTCGCCTTCGAAATTCGTCGAGGTTATAAATCGTTTACTGTTCATAGAAACCCACATCGTAAAAAGGAATACTGAAACATAATTTTAAAAACTAATGTATGAAAAATAACGATTACCCAATGTAACTCATCACTGGGTTTCCACGTAGGAGAATATAGGTGAAAATATGGATATGAAAGAAAAATCTAACCATCAAGTTACGATAGAGAGTGGTAGAGAACATGGCTATGAAAAATCCATCGATCAAAAAGCCATATATTTGTGATGATCTAAGGTACCATCTGATTTATCGGATATAAGGGCACTAGGACAACATTTTTGGTTTTCAAGATCATTTCCCTAAAGTTGATGAAATTTGAATTAGAAGAAATACTTTCGTGATTTTGGTACAGTCTCACCGTTGGTGGTTCTTTGGACAATTTCCACTTCATCTTTTAATGAAATGAAGTTGAATTTTCATTCGTGAAGTGTTATTAGATCATGTGATAGAACGATGGGTCATTCCATCTGTCTAAAAAAAGGTTATAAATATCATCAAAAATACATAAGTCCATCTATAGTGAGATTAATCATATATGGTTCCTAAAATTGACTTATACTTCATATATCATATTGCATAATATAATAAAACTAGTTTCTACTAAACAGGGACTTCCTGTAGGCTAGTGGTAGGCAATAAATGCCAGTCTCATTTTGGTTGTGGGTTCGATTCCCATAGCCTTGTCTGATGCGAAGGGCTATCGCACGTCCTGTAGGTTGTCCTTTTTCTAAAACTACATTACTATAACATCCCATAAATAATATCGAAAAAACTTCTATCCTTAAAAAATACTAACTTATGTCCAACATAATCCATTCCAATCTTTAGGCTTATCCAAAATACTGCAGTCCACTCTCATAATATAGTGAAAACGGTTACCAGAGATTTCAAATAACAAGCATGTTAATACCATTGTTTATCCCCATATATCATAAGATATGTCTTGTTGGTCACATTCCAAATATTCTAAGGCCTTAATCATGTATTCTCTTGAAAAATGAATACCCATTGAATCTTAGTAAAAACATGAGTGTTGTCAAAAGTTAACTCATTCGACATACCAACAACCCAAAATTCTATATACTCAAACCATGATATAACTATTTCCTTTTATCAGTCATGAGCTCATGAATACTATCAAACAAATAATTTTCTCTATATCCCTTCATTATGCGCATATCATCTACTTTCCAAAAATATCTGAATAACCTTTCATGGATACTGGTATCATTAATCATGCACTTTCAAAACACAAGGAAAGAAAACAGTGTAACAATCCTTAGATGTATCTTTATTCTATAGTACCATGAGATTACTTATACAACATTACACATGATAAACATGTAATCATTCCACTACATTCTTAAACCATTGACCGAGTGTCAACAATTCTTTCATCTCACATATCATTTGTAGTCTCTTCATCATCATCAACATAAATACTACCCATACAACCATACTGATTCTCTTAATGAGACTTTCCCTTAGGGCATTGGTTTGCATAATGCACGTACATTCCAAATTTAAAACATTTAACCATTTTTGATGTCGTAGCAATACCATTATCCTCATCCCTGGTGTTAACTGAACCGTTTCCTTTGCAATTACTGGATTTGTGTCCTTCTTTTCCACACCCAAAGCATCTTCCAGTTTCTTTAAAACATTCTCCTTGATGCCTCTGCCCAAATGATTTACATTGGGGAAATTGAACTTTCTTTCCTCTATGATCATCATGAAACTCCATCTTTCTCTTATTAGCCGAGTCAGGAAACTTGCCAAATTTTACTTTAATGATCATATTATGAGATTGCTGATTCGGAATAATAATGATGTTTGGACTTCCAAATCCCATTTCAATTGGTTTCTCATGAAAAATATCATTCCATTGTCTATCATATCCTCCATTATCGTGAATCATCTTGTTTCCAGCCATTTCCTAAAACCCGAAAAGAATAGTGTGAGAGGAAAAAATCATAATAATGGTGGATTAACTTCAATATCTAACATCTTTGGTTTAATCTAATATCGTCACCATAGTTCTAGGACTATATCCTATACGTATACTTATCTTTAGAGAGATCCCTATACATACCTTAGAAATATCTCTAGGGATCTCACTAATGTTTTCGCATCCTAGTTTCCAAAGGTTGACTAAAATTTTCCTCTAATACCAACTGTGGAGACCCAAATCATGACGTACATGGATATTACATTACTTTAGAGGAATACTTAATACATAACAATAACAGACACATAAGGATCGTAATAGTTTAATGTCATTGGAAACTCAGAACTTAATCTTCTAATTGCGGTGAAAGATCTTCAACATCTCCTATAAAGGTCTTCTTACTTTTGTTTCCTTACCTAAAACCTTTCTTTTAATCCTGGCGGAAAAGAAAACATAAAAAGGGTGAGCTAAAATTCTCAGTAAGGGTAAGCATGAATAAAATAAAACATACCATATACATTTGAACAAAAAAATGAACATTAAAAATCTTGAACAACGACATAAAACATGGAAGTACATAAGGCATAGATCATAATGAAACATAAATCATGATAAAATAGAATGGGAATAAAACATGTAATTTTGGAATCCATTAAGCACATTAATACTTTCCATAGTAGCCAAGGCATTACTGCCAAGACCATCTTAGTGGAAAAAGTCCCTTTCTGAATCGAGTTCACTCTCATTTCAGTCCTGTTTTACTGAACCGGTTTAACCTACCATTCCAGCCATGTCTATCTAATGAGATATAAATCTTTACTCAATGCATTGGAGAGAGATATAGGTCCCACCCATCTCATAATGAAATCATTCTTACTTGTTCCACAAAATAAACATACATCATTCATAATAACCCAACGAATAAAATGTGTTTCATAAACATCATACCATCATCACATAATCCATATAAAAGAAATGGATATAATTTCTTAATAATAAAAAATCAAACAATGTAAATCATAGAGACATTATAATTGAAACATACACATATTAAATAATGTCATCTTGGATGAAAAATGGTTTTGATAAGACACTTTAAATGAATTCTTGAGGAAAATATCCATTTTTCATCGAAAACATTTTCTTTTCACAAAATGTCATGAAATTTTAGAAGAAAAGGTTTTTTTGTTGAAAATAGTCATGAAATCTTTTGAAGGAAGCTTCATGAAAATAAGGCTTTATAAACCATAAAAATCCTTTCATGTCGTATACGTTAAAAAAACATTTTTATCATACTTTTGTCGGAAAAGTCAAAAAGTACCTCGTAACGTAAACAAAAGAAAGATTCCTTACATACTATGTAGTAAAAGTCAAAATTGGGTAAAAAGGACTTTAAAATACATGATACCATTTTTAGGAAACATGAACATGGATGATAACAATAACCCCAGTAAATAATTACGAATAAGCAATCTCAGATAAAAATGAGATTTTCAAAATTATCCCTTACCTTAGGTCCGATTTGATTCGTAATTGTCTAACCTCATGTATAATGATTTAAATAATGTTATTGACTTATTACAGAATAATATTAATTGTTATGATATCATATATGGTTCACTTATGACTTTATATTACCCGTTCATTTGTAAATTCCATGTTAAAGAGCGTTTTGGGTAAAATCCTTTCATTTGTCGTACGTGTTTTTTCTTGTAATTAATAATATGATTACTTAGATCATGATTACTTACATCCAGAATGTAAAACATGATTTATATATAATATATATTCAGAATATACATATATATAATAGATTGGTAAATGGAAATAAATACACCGTTCATAGAGATAGTAGGCCGTACGTACGCATGAATGTTGTTTTCGTTTCCTCATTGAATTGAGTGAAATTAATTGGATGACATGAATATATATATATATACATAAATCCAGTATCAATATTATGTCATATATTTCATGAATATCTGTTATATATACTTTATAATCATTTATGAATAATTAATCATTGAGAATGAATCTCATCGCGTCGTGGAGACGGTATTCCGTACATACGCACAAGCGATGACATCGTTCCAATGATCGTGGAATTTTATTGGAGTGTATGTATACTATTACAGAATCAATATCACTTTATAATAATCATATATAGTTATTATTTACACCATTATACCCATCTAAGTAAGGTGGTGGTGGAAAATATATTACACCATGGCGTGGAGACGGTATTCCGTATGTACGCACGCGCGATGATTTCATTTTCTGTAGGATGGATAGATAGTGAAATAGGGTTGTTTCATACTTATAATAACATATCCGTATATGAGTGATACTGATGTCATTACTTCATGATGAAACAACTAATGAAGAAGAAGTGGAAGAAGAAATAATGATGAAAGAATCGGTAACGGGCATTACCTCTTCTTTAAAGCGCTTCTTTGAGACCTCCTTTTAGGGCACTAAAATTGGTCTTTGAAGAAGACCAGGACCTCTAGGATGTCACTAGGGAAGTGGAGAGAAGAAATTGGCAGGGTTTGGCCGAGCATGAAGGCTCAAAGGGGTGTGAGGAAGAGAGGGAGGAGGAGCCATTTTATAAGGGAGGAGAGGGGCACCTTTGAAATAACTGAAAATATTATTTTATTATAAAACCAAATTCGGTTTAAAATAGCTCTAAATTGATTTATTTCTAAGCTAAGGTGTGTATGGGTCTAAATCCTCTCATCCAATATAATTTAGACAACTTTAGGTTCCTATTTTAACCTTATCATTTAGATTTAACATTATGTTAAATAATTTTACTTTTACCGTGTCTTCTTGTGTTCTTACACTATAAGGTTAATAAACATACTATAACAAGACCAATGAACCCAAAGTTGTTTATTATTAATATATATACCTTTATCTAAGTCACTTGGCCAATACTTAGATTTTTAGGAATAAAATAAAAATTAAAAATATAATATTTGTTTTAAAAACTATTTTATATGAATTTTGACACTATTTAGTAATTGATTTTTGTGAAAATCATAACAGAATTATTTGTTCGAAAAAAGTTCATTAAATCAATACTAACACGTAATTTTAATATATAAATTTTTTTAATTCATAAAAAGTCTCAAATTATATTTATTTGGGTATTTATAATATCAATTATTCTAATTTTTAACTATTATGGTTATTACTGCATCATCATTGTGACATAAATAAATTAAATTATTTAATGTCTAAAAATTATAAATAAAATATAATTATGTAGGAAATATTATTATCTTTCTAATGAATATTTACAATCAAATTTATCTTATGTATAACCCAATATTAAAAATGTTTTAGTAAATAAACATTGATTTTAACTCTTTTAACTCTTCTTTGAATTAAATAATAATAAATGTCCTAATCTAATCCATGTGGGCCTAAATGGTCATATTTTATTCATAAGGTTGTTTTTGGACGAATTACACTTATCCAATAGAATTAGGGCATGTTTTAGGGTAATAATAATATCATTTTTACCCTTAACTACCCTATTTACTTTTAATCATGGTAAAAAAAAGTAAAAGGTCACTATTCACCAAAAATTATTTTCATCTCATTGAACCAAATTTTACTTACTGACATTAACCATGTCACTCAAATTTTTGAAATTCCACTCACAGAAGCCGTAAAATTATGTTTTATGAAAAATTCATTTTTTAAACTACTACTTAGTGGTTTCACTATTCATCAAAAAATGAAAGTTTCTAGAAAAATACCAAAAATTAGGCCTAAGATATATTTGATATTATGAACTCAAAAATGATGTCTATTTTACCAAATTCAAAACATATCAGTTGCATTAATTAATTTAAAAATTAATTCTCGTCGTCAAAACAAATAGTCTGTTTTTAAAAGATAATAATTATCAAAAGATTGACACTTGTTTATGTCTGGTTTAAATGTGAAATTATATCCAATGAAAAACATTGTATTAAATTGTAAAAATATATTCTAAATATACATTAAATCCACTCAAATTAATAATTTACCACTATTAATTATTTCGATTAAAAAAATATGTTTTTAATTAAAATATAGTAATTTTCACTATTTATCAGAATATGAAAGTTATCTGAAAAGTACCAAAATTTCTCCTTAGGCTAAATTTGATACTCCTAATCAAAAAATGAAGTCCATTTTGAGAGATAAAATTTCTAAAATTTTAAAAGGTTGTTATTACTATTCATAATGTCTATTTTTAATAATATTTTAATAGCATATCGTTATTTAGTGAAACTCGGTATTGCGTACTACACACGCTATCGAGGAAGGACGCGATTGCGTGTAATGCAAGGCAAGTCAAGGATGTGTGTTTTGCACGATCCTTTTAGTGTAGCGTACAACACAAGACATTAATGAAATTAAAAGGAATATTTTTCATAAAATCTCGGGGTGTTACAATATTCCTCAGTTGACATTCCGATGATTCTATGGACACTATGAGTTCCGAGTGATTCCCTTTGGTATGAGTAATCTCCCCACTGTGTTTATAGATTTGATGATCCAGGTCTTCTACCTGTACATGGACTTGTATTGGTTTTTCATAATAAATGACAAATTAATCTACTCTACAACTGAGGAGGAGCAAGCAATGAACATTAGTACAGTTCTCGGTTTTCTTCAAGAGAACCCACATTATGGAATGATGTCAGTGTTCTAGTTCAAGATTCATGATGCTAACTTACATTGATGTATCATTTATGAACAGTTTTTAGTCATGGGTCAAATGAATATTTATGCATTAAATTCTTGGGTGGAACCCAATAATTTGTTAGAGGTGTGGAGATTTCATTTCTTAGAGAGGTACTATAGGTAATTTGAGGTCGACTTCTCCAAGTTCACAACCCCCTAGACCACCTTTACACTAAAACGATAGTCGTTTACCATGTATGAATAGTACTAGAGAGAATTTAGGGAGTTTATTAAGAGGATTATGAGCTCTCTATTGTTAATACTAACAAAGGAGGGCCTTGATTTCATAGTGTATTATGATGCCTCAAGAGTAAGGCTCAGTTTAATGCTGATGCAACATCAGGAAGTCATCACACATAGTTTGAGGTAGTAGAGGCCCCATAAGAGGGACTATGAAACTTTTTACATAGAGATAGAAATAGTAGTCTTCACTCTGGGGATGCAGAGGCACGATCTTTTGGGTGATCAATTTTTTATTTAGTCAAACCACCAGAGTCTCTGGTACTTCTTCACTCAATGAGACAAGAATTTGAGATTGTGACGCAGGTTAGAATTCAGACAGGACTATAACTTTGGGATAGTATACACTATAGTGAAGAAAATCATTGTAAAAAATTCCCTTATAAGGAAGTCAGAGGCTCGCTTATTACAGGAACCTTGGGAGCTATTAACTTCCCTACAATGACTTTAGCAGGGAAAAAATGTACAACTTTTCTTCAGTCGATGGTGTTGATTTATTTTATAAATGATTTTGTGAGGGAGTATCAGCTGGGGAACATCTACTATATACGCATATGACACACTATATTGATATTTTAAATGATGGAATCATGATTTCTTCTTCCTGGGGAGAAATGTGGTTCCACTGGCGATGTAGGAGGAGGTGAGGAAGGAGTTCCACACTTCACCACTAGCTCTACATCCCAACATGCAAAAGATGCACATAGATTTTTAGTTGCAATTTTGGAAGTCCAACATGAGACAAATGTAGATGATTTCATCTCATGGTGCCTTATAGGTGTGCATGTAAACGATGATAACCATGTTTAGACGGGTTGTTCACAACATTTTTAGACCGTAAAGTGAAAATGGGATATCATATCATTGGACTTCATCAAATGGATTCCTCACACAATAATGATTCATGATGAGATCATGGGGAAAGATGAACGACTAACTAAGTCATCACACTTCCTTTTCGTTAGGTAGTATAGTTCTATAGAGATTTCGGGGATGTTGTTCTCATGGTAGATTTTTATTTTTCATGGGGAACCCTTGATGATTGTATATGATTGTGAGATGTGGTTTACATCATGATTATGGAGAGGCCCACATGAGGCATTCGAGACCCAGATGCAGATGCTTACATCCATTCATCCCAATAATAATGGGTAGACTGAGATGACTATGTATGTGCAAGATGATACATTGATATCTTTCATGTTGGGCTTCATCCAGAGCGAGGATTACCAGATTCACTTGTTAGAGTCTGGGTACAACAACATCTCTCACTCCCCCATAAGCATGGAAACTTTTGGTGTCATGTATGGGATACCCTACATGACACTGTTATGCTAGATAGAGTCTGGAGATTCATCTCTTATGGGACCAGAGATGGTGTAGGAAAGAATAGAGAAAGTGTTGGTCAACAGTGAGTGGAAGAGGTGGAACGAGATACAAAAATCCTATGTATATCATCATCAAAGTCCCATTGAGTTTGAGAAGGGAGAAACTTTTTTCTTATGTGTATCCCCATGATGAGGAAGGTAGAGGTTTGATTAGGGGAAAATCTACCCTTGAGGTTCTTTAAATCATTTGATATCATGCAGAGGGTTGGAGGTTTTTCCTACTTCCTCGCCCTACCGCCGTAGCTAGAGAAGGTCCACATCCTTTTCAATGTGTCATAGTTGAAGAAATATGTGCGTGACCCCACAAATGTAATTAATGTGGGTGATCTCAGTATCGATAATTAGGACACATTTATAGATAACATAGTGGCGATCGTGGACTAATAAGATCAGACGTTGCATGGGTGGATCATACCTTTGTTTCACATACTTTGGAAGAATGTAAGCACTAAGTAATGTCCTAGGAGTGGGAAATATTGATGTTTCAATAGTATCTTTAGTTATTTTCCTAGTTTTTCTTTTTGGGGAAAAATTTTGAAGGTGAATAATGTAGAGTCCAGTTTTCCATGTAAAACATTATAAACATTCTATATATATTTCCAAAGCTTGAAACTGAGACGATGTGTGATTTTGAGGCCAAATGTGCTTGAAATTAATTTTATGTAAATATTAAAAATATTATATATTTAACACATGTATTTTATTAAAGAAAATATGATAACACATAAACTATTGATAATATCATAAATAATAGACCACGGTTTGGTATGGAATTCGGTTTTTGTTATTGATGCACTAAAAAATAAGTCATTATGCATTGTTCGGTCCCCTATCCCATTGTTTGTACATTTAAGTGAATTAATTAATTGATTTATTATTTAAACCTTGTACTAGAATAAAATCTATCAATATATCATCAGGGAGAATTAATTAGAGTTTCCTAAAAATTATCCCTCCAAAAAAATTCTTTCCTTCCCTCCTCCCTTTGGAGAATACCTTTGACATACATTTCATCCTTGGATCAATTTGAATTAAATCACAAAAACATATCGGCTCCTCCTGAACTCATTAGAAAGTGTTTTCTTCAGTAGTGATCAATCCAAAACAAGGTGAGATGTATCTTAAGTGATTTTTACTCACTTTATTAATTTTTTTAGAATATCGATACTTATTCTTTGAATAGTGCCCTTTTTTCAACCCTTTAATGTGTCAACGAATTGAAATATTATTTTACCAGTTGTTTGATAATTTCAATTCCCCATTCATGATCAATAAGACATATATAATTCCAATGATCATATAGGTTTTTTTATTTTGTTTTATCTCATTTCTATTGGGTTCTTTAATCTTGTAATCCCCATGGTTTCCAATTGGACAATTGTTAAGAAACCAGATCCCAATTGGGGGCCTATATTTATGGAAAATCAATATATTATTTAGGGATCAATGAAATGGTTATAGATCTTGGATCATTATATTGAAAGGATGTTCAATCCAATTATTTGGAAAAAAATCAACATGCATTGAATTCTTGTGTGTGTGTGTAGAACACATGTTGAAACCATCATCTGTGATCATATTATATTAACAAGGACTAATGGTTGTGATCTGAAATTTATGTCTCAGTCCACATTATTCAAGAATATTTGAGGAAAAATCCAAGGTGGTAGGAAAAGATTAAATGTTCTGATGAATAACTCTGAAATTTTTCCTTCTTGGGGAAATCAGGACTACACTCCATGTATAATGAATTTCACACATTGTTCATCCTCCCTGAGTGATGGTTCTAGGGTATAGTAAAATTTAACGGTAACACTATGTATAACACTCCCTCACACTACTTTAACCCCTTATCTGGTTGGACAACCAATGTGATGGGTAACACAGGGGGTGAATCCATGAAAGATAACACATATTGGGATTTTACACATTGTCTATGTCCCGTGTAAACCAATATGTTGTGAAACAGACTACACAGAAATGGGGTGAGAGTACATGAAGATGAGATATGAGTACTCATACATGGGGTCCTAGTACATGGACACGACCATAATATATTTCACCGGTCCTGGTTAGATAGGACATGACATGTAGTCCACCTACACAGAATGTTGTATTAAATGGGGTGGATTCAAGTGCATGCCAGGGACATAGTCAGGCTATGTAGCGGGGCCACATGTCGTATGGGTCCCCTCACATGTCGTGTACCCCAGGAGCTCAATTAATGAGACTTTTAACATTTATACCTCCTTAATTTAAACTCTAATTGTGTTCTGTGATTACCTTATCTTGTGTGTCCTACGTAGAATGTGATTGTGCCCAATGAAGTAGATTTTTAGAAATTATGTTAAATGATCTGGGTATGAAACACGTAGAGGTGACACATGATGAAGATAAAAATAATATAGAATCACTATAGTAGATCTAGGAATAACCATTTAGCAGGGTTGGGAAGTGGAATTCTTCAATGGTCATTCTAATATACCCTCTCGTTTGACTGGGTAGTGGAGTTATGTGACATTCAGGGTTTACCCACTAGTAGGGATAGGTAGTGGTGTTACTTTATGGTAGTTCGATTCTTACCCTCCGGTATTCCTGGTTAGTGGAGTTCCATGATGACATAATCCAGGCATAACCCATCATCAGCGTTGGTCAGTGGAGTTGTCTGATGACTCCCCAGGCTTATCCTCTAGTAGGACTATGCAGTGGCATTCCCCAATGATATTCGTGAGTGTAACCCTTCATCTAGGCTAGGATGTGGAGTTACTCAATGAATATCAATGTATTAACAACATTTGATACAAGGGCATAGGGTACTTACCTAAAACATTTAGCCCCTTGACTATGTGGAGTATTAATGAGACATATATTGAAGTATGTTTGGACTCATGAGAAATAGGGGTTCTTTCCGCTCTGAGATGCATCCATGTGACATGACCTAAAACTATACGGGTGAGTCTGTGCTGCACAAAGTGGTTTGTATCAAGGTGTTGTGATTGGGTCCCTTATACTTGTGTGTTCATGGTAGATGCATGAGAGGTTGGGAATCATTTATGGA
Organism: Viscum album; assembly: GCA_963277665.1. Classification (NCBI taxonomy): domain Eukaryota; kingdom Viridiplantae; phylum Streptophyta; class Magnoliopsida; order Santalales; family Viscaceae; genus Viscum; species Viscum album. Next base: position 1,242,597,067 of record OY728122.1, on the reverse strand, counting down.
TACATTTTGGAAATATTTTAAAATCTTTTCTTAGGTCGAGCTGTGAGATGGAGATCCACTTACTGTTTCATTTGGGTTTCTTCATTGTGTGTATATTTATATATCCTATTTTAGTACCCACTCCTTCCCTTTACATAATCTCCTTCTAGGATAGAAAGATACAAGTTGGGTGTTCCATGTGCTTTCCATGTTTGGTTTCTCATGATTGGATGAGTCCACTCTCCTTTTATAGGTAGCGATGACTTGATGAGAATTTCACCTTCTATCCATTTCGATCTTCTTTTGTTTGGATGAGTTTAATTTTACTATCTTCTTTGATTGTGAAATACTCTTCCATTATACCTCATTTTATCTACTACATACCTATTTAGTTGTATCTCCCAAAATTCCCAATTCACCCTTTTTGAGTCATTCTAATGGATATGTATATACTGACCCCTTCGTGGGATTCATTAAACATGTGTTGTGTCTTTTTGAGAAGATGGAAAGTCGGTCATGAATTCAATGGAGCTTATGGATCTAGGAGATAAAAGGTCCCCACTATTTTACTCCTCATGTCTTCTGTTTTGTTAGGACACTTTTTTTATGGAGGTTTATTTTTTCCCTTTTCATTTCAGTTTACATTGTTGTACTTCATACTATTTAGTTGTCCATGAATGTTTGGTTTATATACAGTAGTGTTTCATATTTTTTTCTTCCCTATGCACTTTTTCGTTTAGCTGGATCTGTGCATGTGTGTAGTTACATATGTAATGTACTACCCAAGTTAGTTATGCATTCATCGCTTTTCCTCACCCCCTACCATATAGAGGCATGATTTGGGTAGTTGTGGCTCAATCCCCATCTTAGGTTGGGTTGTGACACTTTTAGTTTCTTGATTTGAAGAATATTAAGGTATCATAAAGTGCATTAGGGATTCAGTTACTTGGGATGTAACTATGAGATGATCATGTGTTCATTTTACCCATTTTCAAAATTTCCATTCCCTACCACTAGAATATTTTTTTTGTAGTTACTAGACTGACTGTGATAGGCAGTGCGGTCACTTAATTCTCATATTGTAGCAACATGAAAATTACTCATGTGGTCACCTTGTCCTTATTATTAATTTCCTACATACATTTCAAAAAAATAATTTTCTTTTACTGTGTATTTTCTCCAATAAATTTTCAATTATTTTAAAAAAATGACAAATAATTTGCAAAATAATTTCCAATTCATTTATTAATTATTCAAATTGACAATCTATTTTTAAAAAATTAATAATATCTACTTTTTCATTTAAAACACATTCTAAAATCTTTTTTCGGAAAACAAGAAGTAATAAAAAATAATTTATATATATATATATTCATTAAATTCTGAAAATAAGAAATCAAATAGACATAAAAATTAATAACGTTGTGAATTCCACATACATATTGAAACCATCAATCATATTTTAAATTCAAAATTAAAATTTAAATGGGCCATTAACTTGAAAAAATAAATAAAATGGACAAAAATCATTTTTCATTATAATTTTATATATGGTAAAAAATATAACATTTCTAAAAATATAAATGATCAACCAATATTTTAATTAAATTAGATATTTAATTTATAATGAAATATAAAAAAAACTTTTCTATCATTTGGGTAAATTTTAGTAGTTTTTTGTGCTGTTTTAATTCATTTATCTGAAACATATTTTGAATGAAAACCATATTAAATGTTTCATAAAATAATTTATTATATACATAATTTTAGAAATATATTAATTTTACTATTCCTTATAATAAAAGTCAGAAATAATCTTATCTTTTCACAAAATGGACTCAAATCAAGAAAGGTGACATTATATTACTATTTGAGGTGGTTACGATTACTATGACCATCAATTGTTAAAATAAATTATTAAATTTCCAATATAATATATTCATAACATTGATATTATCATAATTCCATTATAATAAAATTAAATTCAATCATAGAACCATCCATATATGGTTCTAATGACTGATTAAATTCATCGATTCTGGATGTGGTAGTCCCCAAATACAAAAAATTAACATTTATACTTCTCATGTATTAGTATAGAATGATAGAACCTGATAAATTATCATTTCAAAGCCCTAATTTTTAGATAGTAAAATTTTATATTAAATATATCCAACCTGGTCTCTATTCATTATAGGTGGTGAGAAAAAAACATCACATCATACAAGTGGTAGATCGCATGCAGTCGTTATCAATGTTGTTTTGTTTTTTATAGTGTATGGAAATGATTGAATACTCATATATACATTAATATAATTATATTTTTTTTTTATAATTGTATTAACATCATTATTTTAGGTAAGATAATGATATTGTATGAGAAATATTTAGAAGAAAATTCTAATTGGTTAAAAATATTCACGTAGAGTACATGAGATTTCTCTAAGAAATATCATTAGAAGTTCATTACCTAGGTAGAATAATTGATGTGCACAACATAAAAAGTGATATAGTATTCTCATAAGATAATAATAGCAGTGTTTTAGGATGAAATTCATTGGTATGATTATTGCATGAAGTGGTGGAAGTGATCATGTTTCATAAGGGATGTGTAGGATAATTTTGGGAGTACCCATTACATTTCTATAATTATATATACCTATTCATGGTTAAAATCACCAAATGTTTTAAATCATATAATTTAGAGGTTTGGATGATGAAAATTTAATCTATATACATTGATGCACGTTTTTTTAATGTAATTGATATTTTACACTTTGTAAAACTCTTTTTACCAGTTAAACATTTATATGGAAACTAATATTTTAAACATAATCATTTAGTTTTAAGGGTAAAAATTATAAATACCCTGATTAAATAAATTTAATTTTTATAATTAAAATATTTAAATAATTTATCAAATTAAACCTCAATTTTTTATATTAAATATATTTTTATAATTATTGTATAGGAGATGTAATAATAGTTTTTAAAAATAATTTTTTAAGACAATATATTTATTGTAAGTTTATATTTCCAATTACCTAAATTTCAAAGAATAAATTGGTTTATCAGAAAAAAAAATATTTTTTGTTCTACTGATATGAAAAAATGATTTTTTCCATGAAGATGATTAATATTAAAAAATTAATGAAAACTATTTATAAATTTGGATAAAATTTCAGTTCAGTTATAAGAATAAAATATAAATTATATAAATTCTGAATAATATTTAGAATTAATACTTTTTACCTTTATATACATATCTAACTAAAATTATAAATAAATTTATATGTCCTTCATATATAGTTATAATTTCATAAAATTTACATTTTCGATTAAAACAATATTTCCCACATTTTATATATAAATCATGTCTTTCATAAAAATTTCAAAAAATAATGTAATGATAATATTAAAAATATGAATCCCTAATTTTTTTTTATTTACAAAAATTACAATAATGAAATTTTAAATATTTTAATTTTAATTTAAAATACTCAATATAAATAAAAAACACTTTTATAGAAAAAAAGACCTTTTTAAACATCAAGTGTCTATAATATATTTTATATAATTTTCTGAATAATTGATTGTGTCTATTTTTAAGGAAATATAAATATAAACTATTATAACAAACATTTAAATGTGATCAATTTATTTTATAAAGGTAAAATATAATATATTTTTTAAAATGGCTCATATATTTTAATTCATTTTTAAAAATTATTCAAATAAACTAATTATATTTTATTGATTTACGTGATTATTATGTTGTAATTTGTTAATTACTAATTAAATCAAGTATATTTTCAATATATCGTGATTGGTTTTAGTAAGCTGTTGTGTTAATTTTGTTTTATATGTGACACAATTCAACCAATATATTATTAATTTAAAGGATCCAAAATCTCTAGCCATTCAAAGAAAAATTCACACACACAATAAATAACAAACAAAGAGACACGCATATATTTATACTAAAAACCATGAATCATTTAATACACATATAAAACCATAATAAAAACCTACACATTTAAAACATAAACAAACAAATTTTTTAAAATAAATAAACTCATTTGAGAAGTTAAAAAATAACAAATATATTTTTAGATACTTGATATGAAAAGATAAGTAAAGGGAGGTATCTATGATGGTAGAATTCACTATATGGTTTTCTCCATTTGTGGTGATTGTATTGGAAATGAATGAGTTATTAACGAGGATTTCAGTGATGGTGAGAGTGAAGTGAGAGGTCTAGATAAGGAGTAGTATCATTGAGTTCAATGAAGAACATATATCATCTAATGATACAGATTGAGATTGAAGTTTCTAATGAATTTATAATATATGTTAAATTGTTTTATTAATAATATCTACAAATTTTCATAGAATACTACTATATATAATAAAATATGATGAATTAAAAAATATAATCTTACAATTTTACCATTTTATGATGATAATTGAAATATATATATATATATATATATATAATGGATTTATATATAATTTATTATGGTTTTTTGGAGAGTTTCTTATATTTTAAAAACATACTAAAGATTCTTTTTTTCTAAAAAATATATCAAATATTTGATTTTTTTAAACACCCGTTGCAAAATTTTAAGATAATATTACTTTTTTATAAAAGATGTTTTTTTAATAAAACACATCACATATTAGTTTTTATATATAATAAATCCTATATTAGTTTGAAATTTGGTTTTAAATCTACATTATTTGTGTTCTTTCATTTTATTGAATCATTTGGAGACTGTAGAGAATAATTTTTAAAATTAATATGTTATGGTTGCAGAAAAATATTCATTGATTATGGATATTAAATCAGAACATTATTCTATATGATTTCATCTATGGGTTATGTATGAATGAAATTTGGTGAGAGTTGAATAATTTTTAGATAGTTGGGAACTACCTATGTAAATCACATATATTAGAGTAATTCTTGCCCCTATCAAGAAATGAAGGGAAATAAAAATGAAAAACTAAAAGAAATATATATATATATATACAAGTCAGGATCATTGTGTTCATTAAGAAGGGTTTAATTAGTGTTCTACCCATTTACTTATTTTCTATTATTTTTAAAGTTCCCTCACCTCTAGTTATATAGAAATTTCACCACTGAAACACATCAATATATGATACCCATAGGAACATAATAATATAAAATTTTCACAACCAAATTATAGTAGATAGTTCTTGGGATGATCTGAAAAAAATAAAAGATCACATATCCACTTGAAAAAGATTCAACATTTTTATAGAAATAATGTTATATCTATCACATTCATTGAATTATAGTCCATTGAAAATATAAGTGATCCTCTAAAAAATAATATGATCAAACAATTTAATGGAAAAATGAACTCTCATTAATAGTAATCAACAAGTTATAATTGTACTGTATGGATTCTTCACACTAGTATCTATTCATATAATTAGTTTTTCAATGATTTCATTCTAAAAAATAAAATCTAGAAAATTTAATCATTTTTTTTCATTCTACATCACACAGTAAGAAACAGAACCCTTGATCTTAAAGAACTATAAATTTAATTGATTAGAATCAATTATATCTTCCCTTTTTTATATATTTTGATATTCATGAAACCATATAAATATTTGAATTTGGTTCTCCAGAAATATTTAATTTTTTCTTCCCAAAAACATTCAAAATTAAATATTTACAGAATTATTTTTAACATAATGTAAAAAAATTGTATTATATTGATGAATTTATCCTTATTTAAACATTTCATCACTTCATATTAAAATCACCAATATTCATTCTATAGTGATGGGATCCTCCAACATCAATTTTGACATTATTATTCAAGAATAATATCATATAACTACATTAAATTTATATTTAATCACATTTGGTTGTCTTTATCCATCAAACCAATCAACTTTTATATTCCCACAATATTTTCTTCATATTTTAAATCACATAGCATTATCTAATATACCTTTTTAAAGATTCTGAGTGACTATTATATATCACTATAAACCATGGAGTTTCATTTATGTATATCATTTCTAGTGGTTGGGAAAATTACCTATATATTTAGTTTATCCTTATATAAATGTAGAACCAAGAATTGACTTATGCTGCTAAAAAAACATCCATGGTCCTCTTACGAAAAAATCCCAATAACAATTTGGTGAATACTAAATAACATTTATTTCTTGTCTAGTTTAACCGTATGTAACATTATTCTAGACTTTTTCCTATATTATGTGCAAAATTCCACTTCCTTTAAAACTTCATCACAAAAAACATTTAGAAAGTATCATTATAAAAATAATGATAAGGTTTAATTCATTTAATATCGGTTTACCATTAATTTTCATATTTCATTAATGGAAGATCAATCGACTACATGTCTCAAGTTTTTAAAATTCCATAAACTAGATTATTGTAGTATATAATCAATCACAACATATATTCTCAATCCAATATTAACATTTAGTCTCTTGAACCCTTTATATGGTCACATGATCCTCCATGTGGTCGATCAATTCCAATATATGATCACTCAATCCTTATTTTGGCTGCTCGACCCTTCATCTAGTCAATCAATTATAACATGTGGTCACACATCCATTCATGCAGCAGCTTGTCCATTAATTTCATCAACAAAATAAATCATGTCAACACTCTACATCCATCACAGAGTAACTCCTCAATATATGTAATGTAATTCATTTATCTCCCAGTCTCTTAGTGATCTTCTTTTTATAATGATATATGGGTTAATAATAAAAGAAAATTCCATAAACTTTTCATCATTCTCTTTCCCATCTTCTTTTCCAATCAAAAAATATTCCAAAAGTATTGGTCTAAAACATCTACCAATTTGGCTATTGTTTTAGATAATAGTACAAAAGTCACTAAATCACAAAAAACTCAAGATATGGATCACTATCCAATAATTCTAATCCTGTATAAGATATTTTAGTGCAGGAAAAAATATTACTCAAATATTAAGTCGTTGTTTTACATATATAAGTGATAAAAATATATTCCAATCTACTTTCTTAACTACATAATCAGAATATAATCCTAATTTTTCCAATATGAACATGTTCCAATATCCACATAGATAAACTACTAAAATATTTAACACATGTTTACAGTATAGAATACCCATTTTAATGGACCTAAATATTTTCCCTCCCAGAATTAGTTCAGTGCATACTGATGGATCATTTTCTGTTGTTATGATTCACCCCTTTGACAACAATATGAAATGAAAATATGAGATATGAGATAGAATTCATATTCCATTGACTTTAAGTGGATGAGTTTAAACACCCATTATCATCCTATTTTTCTCAAATGTTTCCTTTGGTAGTGTTTTTATGGATATATGATCAAATTTTATCAATATATGGATAAATACAAGTTTTTGATCATTTCCTCCCACAATATACTTTTTTAAGTGATAAATAATATCAATGTTCTTTTTTGTTGAGTGTTTCACATGATTATTTATAATGTATATAGTACTTTGATTATCTTATCCCATGTGATGTAAAGTCATTACATCAACCAATATGTTCAAACATTTTCTACATCCACATTAATTGTGTTATATATTTAGTGGTATCTATATAAATATATTATGATGTTCATAGAGTAAATAAAAACGGTTTATTTGTATGATAACTCTAACATCTTTCTCCCAAAAAGTAGATATATCAAGTTGCGGATCTCTTATCATTGATATAACTTTCTCAATATACATCTGTATAGCCAAACTAATTCTACTTCTCCTTATTTACGTACTTTGCTTCAAAAAATTTAGATCATTCAATGTATCAATGAATTATTTTGATTTCAATAAAACGAAAAAATTTGTGTGCGCCATGAAATTTTTTAGGCATGGTTATATTAAAAACATGGTCACGTTTAGAGTCTTTTAAAAATTAGGCTCTTAATCGATTTCCTATATTCTTTAAGATAAAAACCTCGTCCAACATCATCATAAATTATATTTTTTCCCACATAGATATATTTCAAAATATGTTTCTAATCATTAATATATTATTTTATTTAACTCTATTGTATTTTTATATTGTGATAAGAAAACATAATCCATTTCATAAGAGATTTGGAAGAGAGGAATATACCTTATTTATCCCATATATACTAATTTCAAACAAAAACTTCATATCTTTGGAAATATTTTAGTAGTTTTCTTCATTGTTCTTAAAAGATATTATATAATAAACACAACCTACCATAATGAGAGAAACCACATGATTATCATTTATATATCGGTTGTTTTACAATCATCCCTTCTTCAATATAATATTCATTAAAGATGACTATTTATTGGAATAAAAATAAATATATGCCTACTTTATCCAAAATAAGTCATTCACCAATTTAAAAATATGGTTCTCTTATTTTTATTGAAATAATCACATGGTTAAATAATATATATTTCGTATTCGAAATATGTATTGAGAATAGAAGTCTTGATAACTGTTAAGGAAATTTTATATTTCCTATATCGAGTAATATAATGAAATGTTTAAATGGTTTAATGTCATGTAAATTGGTAAAATATATTATCGAAAGCATTTAATTAAATATATGAGTATCCATTACAATCCATTCATTCATAGTTTCATAAAAATTATCATGTTTTATTTAAAATTTTCAAGAAATCCCACTTTATTTAAATTACATTATTATCCTCTTATTTGTGTAAAAGAACACATGTATCATTTTTTATAATATACTGTAATTATTCATTCATGACATCAACCCACTCTTGATAATAAAATTATTCTTAAAAATCTATTATTTCAACCTATGATGTGATCCCCATCCGGTCACAATAATTCCTGAGATTGAGAATAGATTATCATTCTATACATTCTAGATGTCCCCAAGAGTTAGAGGTTTATTACATGAATGTTTTCAGAAAATTGGATTGGAAAAAAGTTTCAAAATATATTTTCTACTAACCATATGGGTATATAAATGTCACAATTAAAAAACATTTTCATGATTTTAGCATGGTTAGTAAAATCATACAGCTCATTAGGTAAATTGTTAGGGTTTTTAGGTGGTTCTCTAGATGTGTTTCATAGATTGATAATTATTTTTCTATATAGTCAGGCTCTACCCAGGTCATGTCCATTATTTTATTTTGAGGTATTTTCCTTGTTTATTTTGGGTATATCATGGTTCCCCATCATTAATTTGTATTTTTGGTATAAAAAATTTTTCAACCCACTACAGGTGCCACACAATTGATGCACAGTTAGTTGAAAAAGTGCACTGGCCTAGGAATGATCGTGCACCCTAGACAGTGGCACTATATAGGATGAATGACCTTTCCAAATGGTAATGTGGATAACTATGCCTCCATAGCATTAGGCTACTTTAAGGAACATGTTCAAACTCACCAACGTGTGGCCTTCCCCTAGAAACCATGTGGCCTCATTACTCTTTTGATATATAGGGACACATGGTTGGTACACATTATAGAAAACCATGCTCTAAAAACATTATTCCAGAATAGGTCATTGAAAATTTCTAATAGAACATTCTACCCTCCATAAATTTTATATCAAATCCATCCATTTCTTCCCCCACTCTATATTTCCATCCCTAGGTGATTCTTCCCCTATATCTTGGATCCCGTGTAGCTTAATTTCATGGTGTATTTGGATTTCAATCTTCATATATCAAAATGTGATCCCATTATCTCTTTTTTTCTTCATTTCTCTTGGTTTCTACTTCCTTATTGGGTTTTCATTTCTCTAGTGGGTTGGTTTTTCTAATGTAAGTTGATTTTTTGGTCATTTAGTTTACACTCTATTTTTATGTTATTATTTTTACTTTTTAGGCACCTCTTATTTTTCAATTGTGGTTTTCCATTAGTATTTAGATGCTTCCAAGTGTTGGGTTGTTGATTCCATGCTTTATCATTATTGGTTGATTTTGGTATGCTTTATTATCTTCTTAAATTAATTTTATGGATTATCTGTGTGGTGTAAATCATGTTTTCAGAGGTGTTTTGTGTTTGGATGGGTTAAAATATGATTTTACATATGTAAATGGTTAGTTTTAATGAATTTTTCTAGTGTTGGACATGTTACTGTGTAAGTATTTTTTAAAATGGGTTTCTTATTGATAATGGTAGATTATATTTGGTGTTTTTAATGCTGGAAGTGTTTTTGAAAAAGTTTAGGATTTCATGTGTGTCCTATGTTACGGTTTTTTTGAATATGAAATTGCTGGTTTTTGTGAAATGAAAATAATTGAGCATAAAGATAATCATGGGTGAATTGATGGGAGGAATAGTTCTAGTAATATAGTTGGATTAGTTGGGTCAAGGGAATGTTCCCTTTAGAAGGATTGACATTACAACACTCACTAATCATTGGTTTTTATTGGAAACAATTAGACCATGGGATGTGTTCCCCTCTAGGGGCACATGAATGAGGACACTGTTGGTTATGGTTTATATAACATGTTCACAGAGATACATGGTTTTTATGCTCCCATACACAATAGTGCATAGAAATTACCCATGAAACTCATGTGATGATATTCTTGAGTCTTGTCTCTAGGTTGTATGTTCATTTATTTATGATTTTCAAATATTTTTCTATTTAAAATATTCTCTATATTTTTTTATTGAAACTATCATGTTGATTGTTTATCTAATGTTTGTAATGAAATTATTCTATTTAGGTGGCATCCAACTATGCCTTAGATCACACCCTATATACGCCCATGAGTGTATGTAGATCGTGTTTTGTTTCACCGATGTAAAGTCATGATATTCTGTGTTCGTGATGGTGGATCCAATTTCTAGTGTTCTAATTATTTCAGGTGTTGGTGAAGGTGCCTTGAGGATGTTTTCCCCATTGTTTCATGGAGGATGAGGGTGGTGTAACTAGTTCCCATCTCCATTTTATATTTTTGTTTTTTTTAAATTAATAAATTTTTTAACATGTGATGTTGAACCCACATTTGGTTATGGCTGATGGCTATGTGGTGTTTCTATTATCATTTGGAATATTTTTGGTTAATTATAAAGGTGAAATCACTCAGAAACTGTGAGGTTTGATTCCTAAGCACAAATTTCAGCCTGTGGGGATTTGGGATACCCTTAAGGGAATTAAATGGTCCAGGTAGTGTGTTAGTATGGGCGGAATCCTTTACTAGTTCATGACTACCCATTTAGCTCTGCACTATGAATTTTCATGTTCCAGATTCCATATAGGTGGGTAAATATTTTGTTAAATATTGTGTTCTAATAGTTCACCCCAATCCAAACCACTAAAAATATGGAATTCTCCTCTTTGACCATTGTTTATTTTATATCTAATTACCTTATAGTCCCTATTAGTCTAAAACTAAAAATCCCCCATTTCTCTACAAGATTCATCCATTTATTCATTATTAGGATTCCTTTTTTCTTGAAGGATCTCTTAAAAATATGGTCAAATTTTTCTCTGGTTTTATAGACTCATCTTAGATCATTTTTTATCCCTTATTCCCTTGTCTTTTTTGAACACATTTTTCTTGTGATTTCCATATCTAGGGGTTTTGATAGATATTTGATGATATTTTTTGGGGATAAAGGATCATGAGGACCATATCCACTCATTTCTACTCACCACAATTGAAGTAAACTAATATTATTCCATTATTGATATAGGTATCTCTATTCAAAGGTTCTGTTTCATAAAATACATTATTATAAAAAAACATTAATTTATTTTGGTTAAATTAAATGATTTACTTGTTATCAAAATTTCTTTTTTTCTATAGATGCATGCTTTTAAATTAAAATTAATTTCTAAATAGATTTTTGCATAATATATGTCTGATGAAATATATTAATGTTTGTTTTTATTCAAATTTGGATTTCAAGCAAGGGAGTGGTGGTGATTCTCAGTGAAATTTTTTTATAAATGGTGACAATAGTTTTTTATCTCATTAGAAACCTTATGTTCTTTGAGAAATGGATATATCCAACCATAGTGTGTGTGAAACCACTATGGATTATATTATTAATATTAATTAACTATTTAAGGACTCGATATATGTAGGATTCATGTTAATTTTGGATTAGTGACTAGTTTTACTTTTCATGCCTTCATATGAATTTCGAAATTCTAGATCCCAATATGTTCTTTGTAATACACGTGATGGAATATTTCATGTTAGGTTTCTTACTTGTTTATCTTATTTTGTATCCATAGATTATATTACATAATAATTTATTCTCTCTTACATGTGCCAATACAGTTCCTTGTTTTTTGGATAAGATGTTTTTTATGAAACCTAATGTATGTTTTACCAAGATTACTTCTCCATTGAAATATATTTATTAACATGATATGTATTAACTCTATAACTAACATTTTCATTGTATTATATTTCGTATTGTTTCTATGGTGAAAACCCTCCGGGATTTTTTCTCACATACTAAATTTACATTTTGGTATTTTTATATGGGATTATATTGGAATAAACGAAGTGGAAATTTGTCTTTAACTCCTTGGAATTTATTTTTTTCATCGCTTACTTAGTGAGACTGATTGGTGGTGACTGATGGTTACATAGAGACTTGGTTTTGATCATGAATTGTTTTATTTGTAGGTTTTTAAATTCTGTTTTGATATTTATTTTCTCATGGATTTGTTCTCTTCATCTGTACTATATTATTTTGGTTCATCTCTATTGGGAAATTCATGTGGCTTGTTAGGTTGTTTCTTGATCATTATCATATTGAGGGAGAACATGGGTATTGTGTTTGGTTGACCCATTTTGGTTCTCTAAATTATTGTACCATATGAGTCACCTATCTAGATGTGTTATGATTTTCTGTGGTTTGGCTCTAGTTCTTTGGTATAAAGTAGTTAGGACCATATTAATTATGGTAATAAGTCCGAGTGCATTCTTGGCCAGCTCGCAACCATATCTAAACTGATGTTACCATTGGTGGTCCGGGATTCATTCCATGATTGATACTTGGTATTTTATGTTATTGAAATGAACATAATTTGGTATTGTATTAAATTAAAAAATTAATTCTTTAGTTTTTCCTTTCAATCATCGGGACTATTATTTCTTTAAATTCATTTATTTTTAAGGCATTAATAGGGTTTCCCAAGTTGGAATTTGATTTTCAATAGTAATCAAGATAACTAGTTATTATATTTTTTTGATTATTATAAAATTCCTTTAATAATAACACTTTAAAATTAATGATAGGATGTTATGAGACATGTTCTCTAGGAAAATCATCCAGTAGACATGTCTTCAGTGGAAGTTGTTATCTATTCTATTTAGACTCTAGATTGGAAAGGTGTGGGAAACTATGGACGAATAGAGGATCATGGCTAGTAATTTACCAAGAAGAATCCACACATATTCCATTGAGAGAAATGACCCAAGGAATATAATGATTTTTATGAGTGGATTGAATGAATATTCAATTTGTTGAAAACTCTATTGGCTACTAAGATGTATTTTTTGAAATATATTCTTAATGGTCCCAAAATTAAATGTTGGGAATCTATCATGGAACCGATCTTATTTTGAGTAGATTAACAACACTTAAGTTAGTAATATAACAAACTAATATTTTTAACTTAAAAAGGTATTAGTTGAAGGTATCAATAATTTCCTACCATGGAGAAAGAGAGAATTTGGTTTTGGATAACGAAACATGTTTCACAGAGTTGGTCCATCTTGCATTTTCGATTTTAACAAATTATTAACTAAAAATATGTGGTTTAAGATGGGTATAGGAGATTATATTCATTTGATATGGAATTTATTATTACTTATGAACATTATTTATGTAGTTTATAATGTAGTTATTGTTGAGGAAAATATAATTAGGAAAAAATATTATGATGAGATTCAGTTTCTATAGGTGGTAGCCAGGGGAATCTTCAAGCTTGAAAAGAATGCTTAAGGGTGATCAGTTTGCATTAGGACAAATTTCAAGGTATTTTTTTAGAAATAAGAATTAATTTTTCTATTATCATGGACGGAAATGTCATACCCAAGAAAATATTATGGAAAATCTTTTGTACATGTCACCATTGAGGACAATCTATTCATTATAGTTGTTTTTTGTGAAAAATTTCTCAATTAAGTAGAGTTTTATCCACCATCACAAAGGGTTTGTAGGTTAATTATAATGTATCAAATTATGGGGATTACCACATAAATTCCAATGGAGGAATTAATGTATTGAATAAGGCTTAGGATGGATCTGAGAGTAGACATCTTTAAATTTTGGAGTATACATTGCAGGAATCAGAGGTGGGATGACTAAAGTTAGTGGTATGGTCATTATATTATCCTATATTATGACATAATTTTTTATTCAAGCGTGACTAATTATTTTATATAATCAAATTTAATTTTCATTTTTTTTTTCATTCAAAACATATTACGATCATGTTTGATCTTCATGTTACATTGGGAATGAAGTTTGAAGAGGGTCTTAATTCTCCCACGTGTTAGGTGATGATAGATTAATTTCAATTATTATTGTATTTATTTGTTCTCTATATTAATATAGTTTACATAATTATCGCACTATAGTAAATGATTAGTGTTAAGGCCCCAATTGAATTTAATAATTATAGAGTTAAATTAATATATTCTGACGGATACTTTTTTGACATGTATAGTAACAGAGATTCTAGGTTGAGGAAAGAAGAAATTTTTAATCATTTTGAATGAATTATACCATGTAATATTACAATGATTATCCTTGTTTCCATTGATTGTCTCTTGAGAATTCAACTTCCTACAGTGGTAAGTCTGTATCCCTTTGTATTTATTGATGAATTATTAGGATTACCACCATAGAGAGTGGCTAAAATTACTATTAAGATTCAGCATGGTATGATTCCCATTTCATTTCCATCTTATCTCTTGTACCCTATGGAATTAATGCACTATAAAGATTCAAATTGTACATCCTATTTCTAAGAGATTTTTCATCAATTCTTATCACCTAGTGATTGTCTGATTCTATTTTTGAATAAGGTAAAAAAAACTCAAATATTGAATTAATTATCGAATGTTAAATCAGTTTTATACTAAAAACAAATATCCATTAATGAGAATTGATGAAAATGTTTAACAACATAGAGGGTACATTTTTTAAAAAATTGAAATGTGGTCATTGTATAACCAGTTGATAGTATGAGATGAGTGTAAAAATAATATATTATTTATTATCCACTATATGTATTTAAGATATTATTTTATTCATTTAGTCTCGCTAATGTTATAGTTGTATTTCTGGTGATGATGAACCAAATCTTTCATTGGTTCACGGAATTGTTCAACTTCACATTTTTGGATGATATTTTTTGTACAGTAAGTCAGAGGATGTGACATACAGACTTGGGTGCTACATGCTAGTTCCTGGAGTTGATTAATCACATGACCTTATGCACACATTCCCATACACCTAAAGTTGTCAACTTGTAGCGAGGGTCTAATATGTAACATGCGAAATCTATTCCCTCATATCAAACAAGAACAAAAATGTAAATAAATCAACAATATAAACATGAAAATAAATAACAACCCAGATGATACCATAATCAACAAATACCAATTTTACATGAAGGTATCCAAAACATAGAAAAATGACCGAAAACCAACATAGTAGATATTTCAAGCCTTATAAGATTCATGTGTCAAATGAAACACAAAATAAATACCCACCAAAATCCCTCAATATGGACTAAATATAATATCTGGTTCCCTCGTCTATTCTCTATCTGATTTCCAAACTCATACATATAGAATATGGATTATTCTATTATCTTGTCCTTTAAAATTGATGTCTATTTAGGTACCAAGTAGGGAGCCCGAGTAGAGTTTTAGTAAAACATGGTAGGACTACAGTATTGGTGAGTAATGAAATATTACATCTATAATAGTTTATTTAGTTGTATTGTGTATAAGGAATAAAAATATAAATGATAATGTAAATGTGTTTTCAACATTATTATTCTTTAATTAACCACATAGTCTCCTCAGTTCATGGTGACTCCCAAGCCAATCATACCTACTTCGGACCATGCTAGAGTTTGAAGCATACACCAACTAATATAATAATTAATTATTTCATGGGGGTCTATTATTGAATTATATTTCTAATATCACATTCATGTATAAGGGTCCTAGATTAGTATTCAAGAACCATGAAGGTATTTAAATATACATTCTTTTTTCAAAAACTCATTGGAAACATGAATATATATATATATATATATATATACGGGGCCAAGAGTAGCATTCTAGAGCCCCATCAGTATTTGGAGCAGTTGTCCCTAACCCAGAACACATTGATGAATCATTCGAATTTATCAAATATCAGGGTTCGTATTAATAACTCATTTATCAAACATTACTACTATTTAAATCAAAACACATTAACCCTTCATGGTTTAGTGAAAATAATCCCTTAAATCTAAATACCAAACTTGCATCTTGGATTTACATAAAATTCCATTAACCCTTTATTCCAATTTCTAAAATTCCTAATTTTTCATTCAAATATTATAGGAACACACCATGGGTTCCCTTAAATTATGATCTCCCAATTTCTAGTGGGACTGATGATATCTGTGAATGGTTCTATAATCTCAAGGAATTAAATTAATTAAATGAATTTAAAAGAAAATTTCCTAACATAGAAATTTAAATTTTACAATTTCATTCTCACAATTATAATTAAGACTACTGGTATTGGAAATTACACCACTTTCCTAAAGATCATTGATAAATTCTCACCAACCTACTACCATCAATTTGATGTTGAATAGTCAAAATCAAAGTGAGAAAGAAGACTAAAGACTAAAAAAGGACCATGATCCATTGAGAAATAATCCATCAAATCCTAGATAGAAACCCATCAATAATAGAGGAAATCCACTCTCTAAAAGTAGAAATAAATATGACAGTGAAAGAAAATAAAACAAAAGATAACACATATCAGAATAGGGGTAATATCCTTCCACAGGATATTGGATTCACATCATAAGATATTTTTGGAGCCTTGAAATCCTACAGGGAGTCCCGAAGAAAAAATTAAAACACATTAGGTTGAGCTGGGTTGATTGGGAAAAAATGTGGGTTCGATAATTTTAAAATAATTTTTGAAGGATTTAATTCTTCTTGCACATGGTTTCCTAGGTAGGGTAGCATGGTTTTTAGAACTATGAACTATAGTCGTGTGACACTACTTCTTGGGTTGAATGGTTTCTCCTAAGTGGAACATGGCCTAACAAACCATTAACTAACCATGAAATTAACCTCTATATGAGATGCATGTTTTCTTGGTGGGAAAATGTTTTGGGAAAACCCTACGCTGACCATGTACTTCTAAAAAACACTCCAAAATCATTTAAAAATAACCCGAACACACCCAAAACAAGCATCAACCAAATTATACAAAGAAAATTTTAAAATAATACTAAAAATGAGAATGATAAATATATATAAAAATCAGGATCTTTCAATCTCCATAACTTATAATATCCCATCTTCGTGTTTTACTCCCTAGCATCTCTAAAATATTAAGGTTAACATTTCTGGTCACTGTGCTAGAATATATGCTTCCCTCTTCCATTTTTCCTCCCTAAATCATAAATTATTCCACATAACTCATATTATTGGTGTGGTATTTCCCTAAAATACAGTATCTCTCTAATATACAACATGAGTTACATACTAATCAAAGGACTTATCAGCATCAATCTAAAATCATCAACATTGATCACCTGAGAAGATCTGAGGTGATATTTTAGAAGCTGTGACATTTTAAATACATTGTGTATGAAATTTTACCTCTATGGAAGAGATAATGGATATGCCATGATTCACACCGTCTACACAATATCATAGGTTCTAGAAAACCTTGGTGCTAACTTCACCTAACTCTAAATCTTATAGTGATCCAATATCGATGACAACCCAATGAATAAATGGTATATAACTGTAATCTCAAGTGGTTGATGATGTTGATCAATATAACACATCTTCCTACTTTGATCTATATCCATACATTCGAAATAATTTGAACCTTCTCAAATATCTCCTTCATGATACTTGGTCTGAATAACTTAAACTCACCAACCTTCATCCATCATAGAGGTTATCTTCAAGGAACCCAAAAAAACCTAGTATAGTATCCCAATCACTATTGTTATAGGAGATCTCAATAATTTTTATGTTATTTTCCAAAGTTAAAACCAAATTAAGAAAACATGATAGTCTAACACATATATTGTATATTCTTATTTACCATCTATGTGTCGGTTGAATTCCATCTGAAACATTTCATGGTTACCCAACAACATTTTTAATAACATTTAAAAGTGAAATGTAATTAGAGATTAATGACCTAAATCTATACTCTATGGTACCCCTTGTAATCATATTATGTCCAAAAAATACATAACCCCTAACTGATCAAATATAAACGTATCATTGTTTGGAATTAAATAGATTACCTTCCATAACTAATCCAAAATCACCCATATCACTTCATTATTTTGAGGTGTCCCTGGAAAACCCACCATAGAGTCCAGGGTAAAATAATCTCATTTACATTATCGAATGTGAAATAGATATATTAGACCCCTAGGTTATTGATTCTAGTTCTTCATTTAAAAATAGGTGTCTCATCATGTCATGAAACCAAAAATTTCCATTCCATTTTCTCCACCAATACGATTTCTCAAGATCATACCAAATTTTAGTCAAACCATGGTACACATCAGTATTTGGGATTTGAATGTTGGGCATCATATCCTCATGCTTACATGTAATAATAATGAAATTGTTCTAGAAAATGATATATGCATCCTCATCTATAGATAAATTCAGAGCTGACTCCCCACATTCATGGATTTCCATCATATTCAAACATTCACGACCATCTAAATGATTCTCCTTAACCATGTTTAGAATTTAGGACTCAATAGAATAAAATAAAATGGTCATCTACTCCTATACCTCCTGAACATCTATATGAATCTCATCTATCAAGGTCATCATATTCCTCCCTAAACAGGATGCCTAAACCGCCTAAGTATCTGTTTTCCAAATTAATCCATTAAATTATGTTCATTATATTTATTTAAAATAAATCATTTTTGACTTTCTTAATAAGAAACATTAAAGGGTTTTTTTAAATTAATGTCCCTTAAAAATATCATATAAGTGAATTGAGCACTATTAAAATGATTTGATTTTTTATCAAATTTAAATACTCAATTAAAAGTGTAAATACAATAGAATATATTATAATTTCAATTATCACTTTAGATAATAAAGATATAATCAAATAAGTTGGTGTTTAACCCCATGAATGGATATTGTGTTAAGAATTCACTTACATTATATTAGACTTCCTTCAAACGTGTTCAATCCTTAATTATAGTGGTTTAAATAATATTATTAATATATAACATAATTATATTCGTATTTTTACTGCCTTATATGACCCTTTTATAACAAATTACCTCCCATTCATTAACAATATTACATTATTTTCATTGTTTCAGGTGCATTCGTTTCACAATTTCATGGTTAGTTTATTTGTGTATATTTATGGATTTTCATATCAAATGGAAAAAATAATACAGAATTGGAATTAAATGGTTTAAATGAATTTCCATAGGTATAAATTTTCCCATATATCATTTTTTCTAACATGGTGATGATTCATTTGATAAGATAATAATGATAAATATTTATATTATTTGGGTGGTTTTTCGACTATCAAAAACTAGTTTTATTTTATTTAATATTATTTATGTAAATTATTTATAGAATATCAAATAATTTCTAAAATAATTAATATAATCTTATTTCACCATAATAATAGTTTTATGACCATCCAAGAAGGAGATAGTAGAAAATAAATAATCCTTCTCCATGGAGATGGTTTACTACAATAATTTGGACAATGGTTTTGTTTCCTTGAATAAGAGGAGATGACAAAAGGGGTGAATATGATATATTCCATTAGAAACATTATATTTTAGTATATTAATTATAATTTTTTTTATTTTTTGGGAGAATTATGTGGGGATAAGGATGAAGAATAAAAGATATTAAGAGAGCGGGCTTTAAAATGTTTATTCTTGAATATCACCTTCATGAAGGTCTCCTTGAAGAACTTGTAATTTTTATTTTCGGGAGACAAGCATAAAAAATATTTTAGTAGAGTGTGGAGGGGTTTTCTCGAATAGATTTTGAGAGAATAAATTATTTTTAGGTGAAATTGTGTGGTGAAGAGTGGTATTTTTACTTGAGGATGGGTGGTTTTATGTGGTGAAATAATAATTGTTTTATATTTAAAGCCAACCATATTTTGGTAGCATTGATTGTAACAAATTTTGATGATATTTAATGTTTTATATTCACTTTAATGTCAATAAAAATTATTCCATCCATTTAATTTTTATGTTTTTTTGGAATTTTTGGCTTTTGTCTTTTCACTTAAGCCTACTACATTGTTATTCCAATACTAGGGTAAATCATTTTTCCTACAATTCATATTTTATTTATAAAAAAATGAATATAACCTTAATAACAAATATGTAAATTTGGATATAAAATTTAAAATAAATTTTACCCAATTGAATTAATTTAATTTAAAAAATTAAATTTAAAACAAAACTCTTAGACATGATGAAAAAGTGGGGTTTCAAGAAGTGTATTTCTTAAGAAGAAAATTAATTTTATAAAAACCCTATGAATAATAATAATAAATGTATAAAAATAAATGATTAATAAATTATATATATTATATAAATTTTATATATAATATTACCCTTTTTAAATTAATTTAAATAATAAAATAAGAAAAACATTATGTAATTTAAAAAAAATCAAAAAAACTCATTTTAAACCCATGAATAAAAATACTCTAAAATAAAATATAATGTTGATTTAGACTCCTTAATGTGTATTAAAAATAAATAAATAATAACTTTGTTACTTGAAACCATACTCAAAACATGATGGGACTTTTAAATTCCATAATTTTTTTAAAATAAATAACATTTAAAAAAATTATTTTCCACTATTCACTAAAAAATTATTCTATTCAGAAAATTCAAAAAAAAATATTTCTAAGATATTTTGGAAATTTTGAATACAAAAATTAAATTATTATAAAAAATTTAAATTTATTTGATTTTAAAATTGTTCTTTTAATTATATCATTATAAGAATCAACTTTAGTAAAATTATTTCATACTTAGCATATTTAAAATAAATATAATTATTTTTTTCAAGAATACTAATAATTAATAATAAAAATTCTTCTATTGGTGCCTTGACTGTTAAATTATCCCCCTCCCCACTTCTAGATATTTATTCCTTCAATTTTATTTACTTAATTAGCAATGGGGGAAACTTTTCCATCATAGCATTTTCAGATTCCCATGTTTCTTCTTTGACTATATAGTTTCTCAACAAAAATATAACATGAATAATTAACTTTTTATACAATTAATTCATTATAATATAAAGAATATAATTATTCAATTCCTCATAATAATTGTTCTCATAAAACTGAACTACTTTTAGGCTAATATAATGAGACAAATATCGAACATATTTTCATTATTTTGAAACATGAAAACATGGTAACCCTGGGATAAAAATGAAGAAAAACACTCTAATCCATAAACCAATCCAATATTATCATGGACATCATATAGTCCAACAAAACTTGGATATAAAATTACTTTCTTTAAAAAATTTCTAACACTTTTTAATGGATATATTTTAAAGAATACATGATCACCTACCTTTAATGAAATATATTTTATCTTATTATCCTAAAAACATGTCTTCCTTAAATGAGCTATCCTCATATGTTTCTAAATCCAATTTATCTTCTCATCCATTTACTCTACTAATTATCGTCCCTTGAATATTATTTCACCAAGTTCATCCCAAAATACCCGAGTTCAACACCACTTTCCACACAATGCCTCAAAATGTTCCATTTGTATACTTGAATGAAAAATATTATTATAATAAAACATAAATAAATAATTATATTTATCCCAACCTACCTACTATTTTATTGAAAAATAATAAAGAATTTATTTCAAGGTCTGAAATATTCATTTGGACTGTCTATCAGATTGTGGATGTATGACTACGCTGAAATCTGATTCAGTTCCAAGGACTTATGTAGACCTTTCCAAAAATTCAACGTGAACCCATGATCAAGGTCAAATACAATAGAAAGAAGAACTAGAAGTAACTTGATTATAACTATAATATATTGATGATAAATTTGGTCTAATTATACATTATCTCTAATCAGGAGGAAATTTACATACTTATTCAGTCGAACAATAATAACCCAAATTTCATTATTACCATGAGAGAATTTGGTAGTCCCCCCACAAAATATATGGATATGTGTTCTCATTTACACTCTAGAACTAGAAAATGTTGAATAATACCCTATATTAACTTTCTTTATTCTTTTAACTATTTTAATGTTTAATATTTATTGGTAAATTCTTATATTTATCTCCTCATCCCATTTAACAAGTAGTACTTCAAAAGGTCTCTATACATCTCAATACTTCCATGATGAATAGATAATGGGTAAATATGAGCTTCATTTAAGAACTCTCTCTTCATCTAAGAATCGTATAGAACTCATACTCTCTCCAAAATATCAAAACATATTTTTTATGAACATTAAATTTAGGAAACATAATGTTTTTGAAAAATTCTTCCGTTTTCGGTACCTCATGATCTTCCATTGGAGCATCATAAATTATTTTTGATAGAGAGTCACACTGGAACCTGAAAAAAGTGAATAATTTCCTATGTCAACAACTTCTAATAAAAGATTCATCCCATCAATAACCAAGTGGTCTTGTTCTAGTCATAACATTTTTAATGATGTATAATATTTTCAACTCAAATAATCTTCCACTTTGTTTTGTTTTTTGTTATCTTAATTGTTCATGAAATCATAATCCTTATTCAGTTATATCTATATTCTCTTACTAATGTTATACTCATTAAGATTATATAAGTACTTTTACTTTGTATCATCATTATATATTTAACACTTTTCTCCATATAAATGATTCCTCCCTATTTTTATAGAAAAAAGTCGGACATCTAATTCCAAATCATGTGTAGGATAAATTTTCTAATGAGGATTTTATTTCTGAAAAAAAATAAAAAATTATCTAATCATTCTTTATTAAAATGAAAAAATTCCATTATAATGATTCATCGCTAAAAATAAAAAATTAAACATTTCCGGAGGGTTGGACCAAAACTATAGCACTTACAAATCATAATTTTTGTTTTTGAAAATAATAATAACATTATTTTTTCAAGGTAATGTTGACTCCTTTTCATGTTAACTTCGTTAGTTGGTCAGATTTCCATGAAAATGATTCAGAAACCACCCATAATAGACTCATAATTCAATAAACTTTGATTCTCAGAAACATTTATGGGTCTTGCACATTCATTAACCACTCTTATATTGGTGGTATAAACTATAATTATATGATTAAATATATTATTCCCATGAAAAAAATCTATTGTAAACAAAAAAATTATTAATTATTTGTATATATTATTTTATTTTAGGGTATGTAGATCAATCCTTATATTTTATTCATTATCCTCAAAAAAATATAAGAAAACAAAAATATCACAAATAAATCCACCCAAAAACATATCTACATATTCACGGAAGACATTATTCATATAATCTATAAATACAAAAGGGGCATCATTTTACCCAAAAGACCTATATACAAAGTCATAAATCCCATATCTAGTCTAAAATGAATCCTTTGGAATATCAACCTCCATCACCGTCAACTGAAGGTACTCTGATATGATATCGATCTTCAAAATGTAATGTGCTCCCTATATCTAATCAATGAAATAATCTATATTACAAAATGTTTCATGGTTCTTAATTATGATGTTATTCAATTCACTATCATTAATAAAAATTATCCTAAAACTATATTTCATTTTAACACACAAAACATGATAACTCCATGGTAAAGTGATCGTTCAAATAAAACAATTATCTATATACTCTTGCAATTTATTTTTTAGTTCCAAAATTTATAACTGTTTCGTTTTATAATGTTATTTAAAAAAAATAATAGAAGGAAAATATTCAACATTATACTCATCATCAAAATAAATAATAACACTAGAAAATTTATCAGGAAAATCAACCATGTATTCATTCACTACTCACACATCACTAATATTAATATTTCAATTTTTCAATGAAATATTCTATGTTACATTCTATTCCATTTCTAATTAAATTATATGATTCATGGAAGGTTATTAATGGTACAAAATCATTGAACAAATAAATTATTATATCTAAAATATATATTTTCATGATATTATGAATTCCAATTAATTCCTACAATAATTTAAAACTCAATTATTGATAGCTAAAAAGTATTTTCAAGAAATACAATTTCACTCAAAACATTAAGGAGATTCATATAAAGCGTTGTTACATTAATACATACACTCATAGTTTTTACCAAAAGTTCTATCATAATTTCTTGATGTGATATTCCCATTATTCTTAAAAATTTATCTGAAATGAAAGAACGTGAAGATCAAGAATCTTTCAAGGTATTGGAATAATTTGAATATAAAAGTAACATACCTATCACTAATCCATTGGACAACACCACATAAACATTATTAATAGAAAATGACTTTGATAAACCTTTATATTTCTGATCATATTGATTCACCCAATTAGTGACTAACATTAATTGGATGCACATTAACCAAATGACACAACTCATTTAAATTATATAATATTACCTCCATATTTTCATTATTATTTTCCTTTTTTTATTGGTGTAACAACAAATGTGAGAAAATTTAAAAATCGAAATAATTTGTAAGATTTTTAGAGACATTATGCATGGTGGTTCTAACCACACTTTTCATAAAAAGAGAATATGATTTTCTTACCTCAAAATTTCATTGATGAATTATTCCTAATTTCTTTCCATCCTGACAATTTCTTATTCTTGTAATCACAACGAACATTCATGTCAACAAAATCCATCTTATATTTTTTTGAAAAATGAAAAATTTTCCCATAGATTTTAAACTCTCATTATGCAAAAGATATTTGTAAAATTTGTTTCTAAAAAGAGTAAAATCTCTTAATTTTCATACTGGTGCCCAGAAAAAAAATATGGTACATACCTATCAAGTGTTGTAAATCTGATTTCATAAGAAACCATGTAATCTTCATCTTTTTATCTCAGTTCCAAAAAAATTGTTCATTGTGAGTTGAATAATATTATAAAAATATTCCACTAAAAAATACAACTAAAATCAACCCATTAGATAATATAAATATAATATTTCCCTTTGGAATTATTATCCAGATACCACCATCAATCTAGTTCACCTACAAAATGATAAATATATTGGGTTTTCTTTTGGAATTTTAAACATCCAATTATATTAAATATATATTCCACTAAATTGATCCATCCTTCAGTGACTTTTTTATCATCGGTTCCACTAAAATATGTAGGATGTTGCCTCATAAAATGATCCACTACTCACATATTTTTCTTTGATTGACCTAGATACTCCCTTCCATGGATAAAAAGAACATTTATAGCTTCTGTCAACTTGAAATACCTTTGAAATTTTTTTTGTGATGATTCCAATTATATCAAGATGCTAATTTGGAAGGATGTTTTCCTCCTGATGCCTTATAACTACAACATCCATATTTCCTATACAGGAATCCATTCTACATAGACATATGTTAATAAAAGAAAAATGGTAATCTTAAAATGTTATATCATTTCAACATATACATAAAATAAAAAATAATTAATCGGTATTCTACTAACAGGTTCATAACCCCTATATTAATCTAAACTATCATATGATACCAATTTTAAATACTCATCCTTAAATGTTACATATTCTAGTGACTATAAAATTGATTTAACATTATTAAATTATCATTGATCATTTTTAATTTCATTTTAATATTATTTGGATAAAATAATACATTGAAAACCCATACATTAGAACTGTAAATTTATATCCAGTATCAATTTTTTCACTAAAAATACTTTTTGAATAAAAACATGGTTTCTTTTTATCATAAATCCCCAAAATTTTCTTCTTGATCTAATCATGGTATTTATTCTCCCATAAATCCATTGATAAAAATTTTATATCATAGGATGACAAAAAATTGTCAATGATGGAAATAAAAGATGGGAAACTGCTAGTCTAGTGAAAATTCATAAAAACATTTTCTACAAAACATTCCATTTAACCTATAAAAGGAATCACGTTTTCAAAATGGTCATTATCTTACCTTTTATAAATCTAGTGTTTTTTATTAAAACTCATTAGTAATAACATAAGATATAATGAAGTATCATGAGACATAATTTTCCATATCAAGTATATAAATGGAGAAACCAATATGGTCAACCTCTTACCTCGGAGTACAAATGAATTAGAGGTTATAACATAACCACTAGTCCAATGTTTTTCAGGGAACCACCCATCATTAGTTAATATAACAACTTGTCATCCTTGGTTTATAATAGAACCAACTTTAATTATATTATAATGGAACCACCCATCATCAAAAAAAATTCCCATGAACTATATTATAAACATAATTCTTGAATTCTTGGATCATAAATAACATTTTGAATAAAAAAATATTTCCATTTTGAAAACTATTCACATACAGTTGAAAATATTATCATTCAATGTAAACATATAAAAATGAAAAGTAAGGTTAAATTTGTTAATGTGACTTAAATGAAAAAATATTTAGTTTAGTCAATTTATTTAAAAAATATTATTTTCGTAAAAAGAAAATTTAAAAAAATTAAAAAAATCCCTTACAAATATCATATCATTGAAGTGAGAATTATTAAAATGAATCAATAATTTGTATACAATATAAATTATCATAAAAATTTTGGAAATAAAAAATAAGATATTAAAAATTCATTTCGCACATAATCATATAATTGTATAATCAATGAATTATGGGTTTGACCGAAAGAATGGGAATTTGGTTTTGAATTCTCTTACCTCATGTCCGATATTCTTAAAACATGTACAAACCTCATGAATGAGGGTTTAAATATTTTTATTAATATATTAATGAACTAAATAAATATTCATAATAAATTATATGATTCTTTTATAAAATATTTCCACCTATTCATTAATAATATTTTATTATTTTCACTGTTTCGGGTGAATTTGTTTCATAGTTTAATGGTTAGTATATTTGTGTATATTTTTAAATTTTCTTGTCAAATGGAAATAAAAATATATATGTGTAATGAAATGATATTAATTAATTTATAAAAGTATAAATTTTACAATATATATTATTTTATAACATTTTGATGATTCATTTGATAAGATTGTAACAATAAATGTTTAGTTTATTTTTCTGATTTTTCCAACCATGATGAACTAGTTTCGTTTCATTTGGTATTTTGTCAATATATTAGTTCCATAACATGAATTACGTGATAATATACTTAATAAAATATTATTTAACAATAATAATAGTTTTATTACTATACATGAAAGTTGTAGTGCAAAATAAGTAATCATTATCTACCACAATGTTTAACCTCCATAATTTGGACAATGGTTTTGTTTCTTTGAATAATAGGAGATGAGAGAAGGAGTATATATAATATATTAATTAAGATAAATAAATTTACATTATATAAATTATACTAAATTTATTTAGATTTTATTTATGAATATGGTGAGGAGAATGTATAATAAAGGAAGAAATTAATAGAGGGGTTTTGAGAGAGTTGCATTGTGAATATCCCCACCTGGGATGACCCATTAAAGAACATGGAATTGGTATTTGGGTGAGACCATCAGAACATAAAAGTTGGGATTGTGGTGAGATGAGGGTTTAGTATAACTTTGGATTGAATCATTTATTTTTAGGATAAAGGGTGGTGTGAGGAGTGGTATTTAAATATGAAGAGGGGTGGTTTTAAGTGTCTAAATAATGATTATTATAAATTTAAATCCAAAAAATGTTTATGGAATTAATTCGAAATATTTTGGTTGTTAATTAATGATTTTTAGTATTTTTATATTCTATAAATACATCCAAACCGCATTTAATGTTATATTATATTGGTATTTTAATAATTTATATTTTAACATTAACCCACAATAGTGTTTTACTTATACTACTCCAAAATAGTTTTTTACCCTGGAAAATTAGTTATGAATAAAATGAAAATAACCTTGGAAACAAATATTAAACATCTTATTCCAAATATTTAATCCATTTCATGAAATTTATTTCACATAAATATTAAATGTAAATTTAAAAAAATCCATAAATTCGAGGAAAATGGGAGCATTCAAGAAATGTATTTTTCTACCAAATGTTTATTTTACGTTAACTCGATGACTAATTATAATAATTGTATGAAACTAAATTAGTATTTAATGATATTTAATAAAAAAAATCTAAAAAACATTCCCCAAATGGGATTATTTTAATTAATTAAAAACAATAATCACTATGTACTTTAAAACGGTTTTATGGAAAATCCCATTTTTAAACCCAAACAATAACTTATTATAAAATAAAATATAATGTTGATTAATCATAATTTAATTGGATAAAATATTAATAAATTACAATTTTATTAAATAAAACTATATTCATTACATAATTGGACTTTTAAATGATTTAATTTATTAACAACAAATAATTTTTTTACAAAAATCGGTATTTTTCAGTATTCATTGAAAAATTAATCTTTTTAAAAAAATTTATAAAGATAAACTGAATATAATTTTGACATGATGATTAAAAAAAGTATTTTTTATACTATAATTATATACTTTAGAAATTAATCTATTATATATAACCTTATATGATATTATTTTACTGAACCAATTTCTTACAGAATATATTTATAATGAAGTTAACTATTTAATTCAATAATAGTAATAAATATGAAAAGAAAATATTCTATCAGTACCTGCATTATTAAATAAAGGATATATATAGATTCTAATAAGTTTCTTCACCATGAAATATCTCTCCATTCCCCATGATTGAATATTTAAAATACATTATATCTACTCCTAAGATTTATATCTATTTTTAAAAAGATAAACCTTGATCCACATATAAGAAGTAATGAATCAGAATTGAGATGTTATTCCTATCTATAAAAATAATATGTTTTTTCATCCACATATATAATATTATAGGATTGGAATTAACACTTATTTTTCTACTATATTTTCTTTTATTATTTTTCTATTGATTCTGTTTTAGTTTGTTTTTTTATTTTGTAACTTATTTAGGTTTTAGTTAAAGTGGTCCATTAATTTTATTCCAACATTCCAATTTTATTTTTTTTCACTCAAAAAAACAACATTAATTTTCCTTCTTCTACCATAACATATTACTTAAAATAAAGGTATATTTACATGGGGCTTGGCCTTGAGGGATGATATAGGTTTTTCTGGAAATCTATTCTTAAATAAAATAATTTTCTAATTAGTTTGTAGTGAATAATTTGGTAGTGTATATATGTGTTGATTTTAAACCACAACAGAAATCATTACATTTGTTCTATTATTTTATTTTAATATTTTTATTCCCATACATTGAATGATAGATCTTCGTACATTGGTTTTTAGTTGTTCAATATATAAAATGGAAGATGATGGAGTTGGTTTATGGAAGGTTCCATAATCTTGATTGAGGTATATAAATATCTTTTATTATAGGAGGTAGTGGAGTTTCATTTAACAAATAGTATCTTTAAGGAATTTAAGCTACCAAAAATAATAAACAAAAGTATAATATTTCAAGAGTGTGATTTCATAATAGGATTTTCAAACTGAATTTGAACAATAAGAACGAATAATGAAGGGACCCAAATCCCATTCAATGGATTGGTTCATTATTTTCTAAGATCATTCTCTTTACATGTTAGGTATATTTGCATTATTAATCTTATTTCCTTTCACATTTCAATGATTCCATAAAATATAAAAAATCTAAATAATTTTTTTATGTGAATTGGTTTTAGTGAGTGAATAACTGGGAAGCTCCATAAAAGAGACAAACCTAGTAATCGATTTTTTTCACTATAAAAATAAAAATAAATAATAATTTACATCAATATGATAGACATATCAAAACTGAAATAATTTCTAGGGATCCATGCAATTTCTTATTTACATTTTTCTTCTTCACATGGTAGATTATTTTTCAACGTTTTATTAAAAAACCTAAAATAATTATCTTACCATGATTTTTTCCCAATTATTAATATTACTAATGTAATTGCTTCACATAAGATTATAACCAAGTAAATGTGTTTTAAAATGATGAGGAAATACTCTAAAATGGGATGAGGATCTCATGGAAATGGTCTAGAAGATGTAAAATGGAAAATATACCAGAGTCCCAAATAAAAAATTGATAGACGTGTTAATCAATTTTCAAATTGACTATCAAGGATTGATGTCTACAAAAAAACCACTTGATAATAATTTTTTAAGTGGTACAATAGGATGAAGATGTAATTAAATAGTATTAAAATACAAACTACCTTAAGGGTCAGATCTTGGACTACCATGAAAATACAGATTTGGTTC
This sequence comes from Viscum album, assembly GCA_963277665.1. NCBI lineage: Eukaryota > Viridiplantae > Streptophyta > Magnoliopsida > Santalales > Viscaceae > Viscum > Viscum album. The sequence continues at coordinate 1,242,566,298 of OY728122.1, read as the reverse complement.
ATGATGGGGAAGAGATCCATGTTGAGCTAAATATGGTAGTTCAACATGTTCGGGAAATTTCTGGGAATAGTATGAAGTGCATCAGGATCTCCCTATCCTCAAAAATATTTTTTATATTTCACTATTTAATATCCTAATAGATTTACAAGATTATGTAACCACCCAAGTGGTAGTGTTTAATTAATATATAGAGGGTCTGACTACCTGTCTCTATCTAATAAAATCAATCTTTAAGTTATCCTTACCACAGAAGAAGAGATAAAATATGCTCCAATATAGGGACTTTATCCTTTCATGGACCCATTCTCATCTATCCATTATCATTAATATTTAAATAATAACACACACTTTTTTTGAATTTTAATATTAATCTATTAATTGTCTGGTATTTTATATGGAATAAGAATAATAACACTCACTAGTTGAGGAATACATAGATTTTCCATCATTTATTGAATATATATTGGATGAATTCCATAAAAAGGTTTATGTGGTTGAGCCTTAGGAAAAAAAGACACCTTCTACTCACATTGAATTGGATTATTTTAAATTTAATTCTACATGTTAATAATTTGTTCAAATGAATATACATTCTAACCATCTTCTTGAAAATCCAAATTTATTTAGTCAACATTAAGGAACCACTGGACAAAAAAGTGGAGGTTTAACAATTAGAAACAAAGTAAAAGTGGATCCATACTTCATCATACCCATATCATTCATGATATATATTTTTATGTGGATAAATTTTCATTTCTCTATCCATATATTCCCACTAACTACCATATATGAATTTTTTAATGGAAAAACCCACATGTAGTGGTTAAAATCCAATAATCTCCACCAATAATTATATTATTGATAATAACAGGTAATTCTTATATATAAGTAGTAAAAATATAGGACCCAATTGCAGTATAAAACTATAAATTTTCTCATTAAATATTTTCTAGGAATATTCATTTTAATTTTTAGGAATTTCTTTAAAAGGAATTCTAATAACTTATTCATTTTTATTTTTTTCTCATGGTCCTTATACTAAATTTATTGAATTAATTATATATGATGATTATATCATAAATAAGGCCCCCAAATACACCATGAGAATAGAATACTAAATATTAATGTAAAATTTGACTTTATTCCAACATTTTTACTCTTAAAATCCATGTATTTTTTTCTATAATTTTTTTTGAACTAGATATTCAAATAGTTGTCTTTATTTTTAAATTTCATTCCCATGCATTGAATTTTTTCCTTATAAGTCTTTTCTAGGAGACATTAACTTCTCCAATACCATTTTATTCCTTATTTAAGATATCAAATATAATTAAATTGTATGATTAATATTTATATTTGAGTTATTAGAGTGTAGTATAGATTTTAATTTAATGAATCATCGCTTGAATGAATTTATTGATTCATATAATTTAAATAACCTTATAATTTTTCATAATTTATATTTATGATATTATTTAAAACTGGTTGTTTTCTAATTATTCATTCTATGTATGATTTTCTGAAATTTTATATCCATTATCTGAGAGGATTTCATGGAGAAATTATTTCTACTTTATCTTGACATATATTTATAAGTGATCCTGGCATGTGTAACATTACAGAATACACATTGGAACTTTTTAAAGGTATGATTGTGTAAAAACACATTAAATATGGTTTGTAATTTTTTTGATAATTCCCAATACTAGAGACCAATTTTTACATTAATTATTCTTTTCTATAGTGACCGTGAAAGTCCATGTATGGAGTGATTCACATTTCAATCCATTTATATCCGCTTCAGCCCTCATCTTAGTATCATTCATGATATTATAATGTTTTTGTGTTGGGGAGAGGGAATTCATGGTGAGAGAGATGAAATACCATTTAATGAAAAGGTTTTTTGGTTGTATTTTAGGTATTGGTAAATTTATTTGATTTATACCATATACTTTGTGGTTTTCTTATCTTGAAAAAATTAAAATTTAATTGGTTGTGACTTGGGAAAATCATAAATATCCATTACTAGACCATTTATTTTTATCATATGTTGTTAGGTGGTAGATGTGAGGTCTATTTAAAGCATGGATTTTTGATAAAATATATATATAATTTTATTTATAAAAATGTAGTAAAAATAAGGAAAAATTAAAATGGATGAATTAATTTATTATGATATCATTGATAATTAACATATATTGAGTTTTGGAATAGGGAGTTGTTACTTTAAAGGGTATATTTTAATTGCACATTTATTTAGATAATATGAAATATGCTTTAGAGATAAACCTACTCTTTTGAGACATAATTTTTTTAACATCAAAACCCACTAACCATTGGCATAAAATTCAAAAGAAACCATAATTGAAAAGTCCCTTTCATTTTGAGTTTCTTTTTTCTTTAAAATTTTGAGAAAGTAGTTCCATTGTAGAATTATGGTAATGAAAAATATTCTCATGATATGACTATAAATCTACTTGATTTTTTATAATAATTGATGAGATAAAAAGATTCAAAGTGATGTATAACATGACATGGCTTGTTTAATAATAATAAATTTAGAATCATGAAGGAATTAGAGGATAAGATACATCATTTTCCAATTGGAAAAATTAAACTACATAGATTGAATTGTTATTTAGAAAATGATTTTTTTAGTTGATATTTATTATACAATAAGAAAAATTGATTTAACATTGATAATAATTTTATTTAACTGTTTTGAGATTTGAATATTGGAAACAAAACATCTCTCTTTAATTTAATGATGAGACTAAATTAATGAGGACAACAATAATTCAAGTGTGTCGTATATGATTCAATCATTATATAAAATATAAATTAGAACATCTTTAAACAATATTAAATGGATATTATTGAGTATTACCATTTCATTCATTATTTTATAAAAATATATTAAATTAAAATTATTTAAATAATAATGGAGAAAATGGATAAAAATGATGAATTCTGGAAATTTGAGTGTAATTGTGACTTGATATGATTCTCATAAGTGTATTGAAGGATTTTCAAGAAAAAACAATTATCCAACTATGCTAGCCATCATCTCAATGGATATAAAATGTTGTTATCCAGCCTGTATAGGGTCATCCAACCATAAGATCCAAAGAGGAAGGCCCACCCATTGGTAGGAGAGTGTGGTCCATACACACGTCGAGGCATGCATAGATTGGTCCTAGGCCCACACAATCTTGTTTTTGTCAACACAAGCCCATGAATATGTGTATAGTGTGTGCTAGTGTCGACCGCCCTATACCTTGTCATAACATATAAGAACTGTATCTTCTAATATAGAGGAGCAAAAAATCTTGTTTATTTATGATGGTGGATAAACACATATATGATTACTTTTACTACTAACCAAAATAGTTTTTTCACTCCTCAAAACTACTCCCCCTTTGCTCAAATAATCCATCAAAACCACCTTAACAAATTTATGATAGTTTTGGTTGTTTGTAACACACTAGAATCCCCATTTGAACAACTATGTGAGCTTAATATTGATTTTATTTACCACTATTAAAGTATATGGATATCATGGATTTATATTGGGCTTTCGAAAGACATGGATTAAGCTCATTTTAAATATGATAAAACCTTTCATATTCAACAATGTCTCTACCAAAACATTTTATAGGCCAGATGGATTTATGAAAATCCCTACACTATTTGTGGAACCTGGGGTGTCATGGGCTCACCTAGGAGGAACAACATCACCACATTGAATTCATTTCCACCATGGATGATGGTTTCACCAAGGATAACAAGAATTTCAAAAATTGGAAGAGAAATACATACATTTCCAAAAATAGGTACATAGGCCCATGGGATGAAAATGACTACATAGTGAAATGGATATGTGCACTCCATCCACAAAACCAAATATGTGATCTACAGAGAAAAATAGTTACATGATTCATGGATAAAATTGACAATGTTAGAAATGGTGGTAATGGATATGTGAACTGAGGATAAGAATAACTATGTGAAATAGCAAGTTACAATTTTTACTACATAATGGCATTAAAAAAATTTGATACATGATCATTGATTTATTCATAGGATCAACTTTTATATTCCCTAGAATAAAAAATGATAATTCCACATAAAAAAAGAATGTATTTTAAAGAATAATTAAAAGGATGATGTAAATGATATCAACATAAGGCATATTATATGTGTCTACAACCTATTTTACCTCTCTTCATCATATGGACAAGGAAATAATAGATATATGTATATTTGATGAAGTTTTTTCACCACAATATATCTCACCACATCAACATACAAAATATTTAAATTACTTGATATCTACGGAAGAGATCCAAAACTATTTTGGTAAATGGAACATTGATCAAGATCACGAATATGAAAATAAGAATATAGAAGGGATTCCTCCCTCTATCAATAAAATTTTGTTTTTGCCACTATGAGATTTTTAGTTAATCGGGGTTAGGATTACTTCTGTTACTATTGTTTCTTTTATTGTTTTTGTATTCCTGTATTTTTCAATTTATTTGTTTTATTTTCTAACATTATAATATTTTTATTAAATTCTTACATTCATATTCATCAACTTTTCAAATATTTCTCGTGCTATATTGTCATTCCATATATTTTCTTCTTCCAATGTTACTAGTTACATCTAATAATGGATGAATAACATGTGGCTTGGCCTTAGGGAAAGATATCTGTGTTTCTTGAATTATATCCCATAATTCATTAGTTTTATAATCTGTTTGTGGTAAATAAGGGTGAAGTGTATGAGTTTAATGATTTTCCACCACTAAACAGATCTCAATCGAGCTTTTATTATTTTATTTAAATATATTCCCTCCCATTTAATGATATCTCTTTATATGATGGCTTTGATCTATTCAACATATGAAGTGTCATATGATAGAGAAGAACCCTGGAGGGTTCCACACTCTAGATTGAGGTGTTTCATCAACCTTGATTATAGGAAGAGTTGGAGTATTGATTAGCAAATAATATGTCCAATGAATTCAATATTTCACAACCAATAAATAAATGGATATTAATTCATGAGTGTTATTTGAAAATTGTAATATTAAACTGAATTAAACCATAATGATAGATAATTATGGATCCTCAAAATAAATTGAGGGGTATATTAATTCATTTCTAATATCATTACATTTTCATGTTAGATAATTTTCATTCTAAATCTTATTTCATTTCTATTTTCACTATTTTCATAAAATAGTAAAAACAAAAAAATATATTGGGTGAATTAAAATTAGTGAGTGAATAAGTATGTATCACCTCAAGTGAGAACACCCTAGTCATCTATTGGTCTATAATTAGAATATAGAAAAAAAACAAGCTTTTGAACATCCATATGATAGTTTTATCATATTTCATTCAATGGGTACTTATTCACTATGTTATCGAAAATGGATGTTTCTTATATATAATGATTCATTAAAAAAATGAATGGGGTGTATCATTACAAAAAATTATTTTGTTTCTAGTTATGAATATAGGAAATTGACAACCTGAAAATAAATCAATTTAAATCATGATCTGTAGTTTACACCTGTAATATTCCCATATAAAACATTGGTGTATAGTTTTTATGTGAAAATATGTGACATATATACCAATCAAAAAAATTTAAATTATATATTTACTAAGAAAAAGATTTACATATGATAAAATATAAGATAATAATTAATAGAGGAAAATGAATTTGTAAAATAATACAACTATGGTTATGTGAACAAAGTGGAGAAGTCATTGATTTTGAAAGATAGTGGTGTTTTATCAATGATGAAAATAAATATGACTCTATATTTTATAATTTATTAAACTTTTATATGTAAATTAATAATTAAAGGGAATCATTATTCTTTTTCCAAATAATGTCTCTATCATATTTCAAAATCAAGATGAAATGTATAAAACAATATTTTGTGGATTTAGAAAATGAAATATATTCCATGAATTATTATAGATCGATAGATGTTATCTATGATGGTAGTGTTTTAATGTTTGGAATGTGACAATATAATCTATTGTTACTAGAGAAAAAATGTTAATAAATAGATTAAGTACATAACTAACATATTTTTATATTCTCGATTATTACCATAATGTATATGAATATAAAGGATAATTAATCATGGTAAAACATGATTTATTTAATTAAGGCATGTGTGTTATGAAGCATGGTATTAAGAAACGTAATGGTTAAGATGCAAATTATAAAGGGTGGAATAAAATCACTCATTAAACTAATTTGTATGTTGAAAATCATAACAATGAACTTTCTTAACATATTACCCATGAAATCTAATAAGAATGATGTTATATCTATCCTTGATGATTGAATTAAATTGTATGTTCATTTCCTTGTAACAATGGTGATCTATCCCTTGAATGAATTCAAATATTCTATATCAATGCTGTTGTGATACATAATAGTGACCCATTAACATTTATATCTGATTATGAACCTTTATTCGCATCATAATTTTGGAGGATCCTTTAAATAGATTGGGTCATTGAGATAAATTTGAGTACTTTGTATCATCAAAAAATGATCTGGAAATATAAATGTGAATTGAAAACTATATATGACATTTTTTGGATTCTTCACCTAAAATTAAAGGAAAATAAATAAATACCATTAATTAAAATAAAAAACAATAACATGTTCATTTTCAACATTAAAATATTTCCATATGAGGCATTTTAAGTAAAAATATGTCATAGTCCAACCTATTCAGATGATGTGATAGAGATAAATCTAGTTGGTCATGAACACATTGATAAGACAAATGAGAATATATGAGTTATAAATATCATATCATTATAGCATATATTAGATAAAAAATAACAAATATCAATCAGAGGAATGTTGTGAAATTCCTTATTGGATATATTTTATTCTTCAATGAATATCAATGTATGAGAGTTATATGGTTTGATAAGGATTTTAAGTTATGTTTATAGTAAATGTGTCCTTCAGTGATTTTTGAGAAATTTTTTGTTTTTTATTATTATTTTTTTACAGGAAACCTTTCTAAAGTGCATGGAATCTTAAATGATTTTATGTTAAGGAATTAATTTTCTTACCCATCACAATTACTCTCCATTGATGGCATTCAGTTTTAACATTAAATTCCATATAATGAAGTATTTTTTCCAAGTTATTGACTCTATACATAATGTGTTATAAAATTGAAGAACCTTATTAGTGAATGTTCTTTAGAGGAATCCCATGTTGGATGATGAAACATGGGTACTTCAAGAAATAATGAAGAACAATTACCGTCAATGGTTACGTAATAATGTAAAACCCAAATTTAAGGGATAAAAATATATATGTTAGGGATAATATAATTCCAATGATTCAATTAAATCAAATAAACATTTAATTAACAAAATTATAGAATAATGGAAATTATAATATTTCATGAAAAAATGTCAACACCTTATTATAATATAGAAAAATTTTAAATTACATTTTAATAAAATGTAAAACTAACACCATAAAATATTTTGGTTATGATATAATTAAAAATTATTAATATATATAGGTGGATGAATAATATTTTAATTTCACACATGCATCTCAAAATATTAATAAGTATACTTTTCAAATTTGATGTGAAAAATGAATGATATTAAATTTAAAAAGTTTTTTGTTTAATAATTAAATTTGAAATATGTTGGGAACATTTTTTATAAAATGGACATAAAATTTTCAGTCATCATATCAAAATTATTTACCTTAAATTTTCCAAATTTTCATTGAATACTAAATTTCTTTGGCTAAAAATGTAAAATATAATACAAATATTTTGTAATTATTATGAAATATAAATGTAATAATAATGACTAAATAATTAATATAAAGTAATTCTTAATAAAAAATGATTTTATTAAATAAAAAATAAATTTTATTTTAAAATATTAATTTTAAAAACCAAATAAAAATTTTCCAAAAACAAAATTATATTTTAATGATTTAAAAAACAATTCATTATGAATAAGAATCATGACCAAATCAAGAATACTATATTTTAAATTTTTTCAATTATAAAAAAACTATAATTTAAAAAAATTGGCCATATATGTCATATAATATGGGCTACAACTATGGGCAGGATAGTGTATTTTTTATTAACCATGGGATGAAAATCCTTTCATTGAAATTTTTAAACAAACCCCAATCATTTAACATAAATACCCACTAAACCACTCATTTTCCATTAATCCAAAATTATTAAGTATCAATATCCCTTATTTATATCTTTATGGATTCTCTCTAATGATTTTACACTATTTCATGGTAATTTCCTCAAGGATTATGATGATCCAATTCAAACGAAGAGTTTACAACCCCTATTTTACTTTTAAATTTAAATCATTTTTTATTTTTATTTATATATATTTACATTCTTATAAATAAATTATATTATCTTATTTTTCATATATTATAATTTATAGATAACATATTTCACATAAGTAAATATTTTTTCAATGTTTTTATTATACATATATAAGGGTCCAAAATATATTTACATATATTATTTTTTGAAATCTATAAAATTGATTTTTTTAGTAAAAAAATTGATTAATAATTTTGAATTACTAATAATATTGTCAATGATAAATCACTATCTCCTCTCATTATACAACCATCAAATTGTGGAAATGAGAACTATAAATATAAAATGACATAATATGTTTTAATGTGGTGGGAATGTTCTTTCCTGGCTATGAAATAAGTATCTAGATATTAAATGTGAATACAGTCTCTACCACATTTTCACCTAGGAATAATAATCATAAATAATGATGATTTGGTATTAACTCGATCTTAACTAATTTCACATGAAATGGTCCAACTATAGACTTGGATTCATACACTATAGGGACATTATTTAGATCAATCATAATATCTCCACAAATAACAAATATGGATTGAATATATGTGGTTAAAAATATATATTTTATTTAAATCAATGATAAATGAAATTTCCAAAAACCATTATTTCTTTCTCATTTCATTTATAAAGGGTATTCTCCTTAAATTGTGAATATCCTATATTTTATTTATTTATTTTTTGATATTCACCACGATATCCAAATTAATCCATTGAATGGGGTAAATGGAATTCTCTATATTTTTTATTTATAAATGGATACATATTGATTAGTTATCACGGATTATGTATGATGTTCCATACATAACACTAAATTATTTTATTTTTCCACTCTCTTCTTATGATGGATGCATTGGTTTTTTTATGTGAATTTTGGGGTCCATTTTAATATAACCCCTTGACATATAGTTCGGTCTTATGAGATTATTAGTTGGTAATTTATTTTAATACATACATTTTTATTTTTGATGAATCTTTATGAGGATATTAAAGTATGTTTATGATGTCCATAAATGTGAATTATATTATTATTTGATATGTTATTGTTATCCCAGAATTTATTTATTATTATCTAATCAATAGATATATTATTTTTAATTTACTTTTTGTCAGGTATTTGAACAATTCTTGTGATATTATTTGAGGTTCCCTAGACCTTCACTCCTAAGTTTGTGGCTAAAAACACATATTTTACACATAGTATTTTATACAGTATGAGGTGAACTGAGATAAATATATCTTTATATTAAAAAAATTCCCTTAAGTTAAAAAATACATTATCCAAATAATTTCAATGAAACAAAGGAGTAGTTTTTTAGGATTATCAACATGATAACCCAAATTCACAACACATGTGAACATATATCTGTAGTCGAACCTCACTAGATTTCCCAATGGACTTACACTTATTGTCAAAACATTGAAAAACCAAAACATAAGAAAATGAGTGAACTCAAACTCTATTAAAGGGTAAACATATTTTATTAAATTTAATGTCAATAAATGGTAATAAGATTACAATATTTCTACAATCATGGTATATGGACAATACATAAGATAATAAAACTGAATAATGTATATATCAAAAATCATGAGTTATTCCATAAGGCATGGAAACAAATAGACATGAATCAATAGAGTATAGATATTTTACCCAATAATAATTTTATATAATAGTGTAACATAAGGATATGTTATCAATATTATACAATAAATGGGACATGAAGAGATCAACACCATTAGTCACACATTGTCATCAATGGTAATTAGACAAAATAATTTTACCCATGTATTCTTATCTGTTGAGATTTAAAATTTTATCCAATGACTTGGTTGGAACTATATTACCCCCCATAATCATATATAGATATGTGTGGAAATTGAAATTTATCAATAATTATACCATAAAGAACCACATGGTAGAAAATAGGGCTCATATAATTTTCAAATGATATCACTTAATGAAATCATTTAAAATTATTTAGAAATTGACAATCCAATAAAAAATTAATGGATGTCTAGAGCCATTACATAACATTGTAGTTATATAATATTTATTTTGGATGATTAATTACATTGTATTTTTACCATGTAGAAAAATTATATATAGTATATCTACTCATTTCCCTATTCAATCATTGTATCAAATATTAGAGAAAACAATTCAGTTAATTATGGGAAATATAGAGTGTGTACAAAGAAAGTGAATTGGAATAAATATTTATTTACAGTTCAACTATTAATTAAATGAAAAATAAAATTAATTGAATTAAACTATTTCATTTCATAAATTATTTTAAGATAATTCAATGGGTATCTCATTGAAATTAATTTCCCAATAAAAAGATCTTTTTGAGACAAAGAGGTAATATAAGGGATATCATAAACCAGTTTTTAGGGAATTTTTTTTAATAAATGAAGGTGTTTTGAATATTTATTAAAACTAATTTGTGTTATGGTGATGTGAAGTTTTTTTGAAAATATTTAATTTTAAAAAACAACCTTTGATCCTTTACAATATATAAAATTTATTTGGAGGAAATTTATAGTTTCAGATATTATAAATGATCAGGGATGTACAGAAATTTTAATAATTTAAAATAATATTACTGAAACCGGGTCATAAAAAATGATAATAATAGTTTCTTTTGAATTGTGAAAAATTAGAATATGAATACCACATGAGATAAAAAAATTTTTTTCCAAATATAAAAGAGAAAAATTAAGGAATGGTATAAATATTGACATGGAATAGATACCATCATTAAAGGGGATAATAATTATTCAGAACAATGATGTACATTTTGAGAACAAAATTCATTAAGATAAACGATTCCAATTAAAAATAATTTTTCCCTTATATATTAATGAAAAGTACCCTAAAATAAAATCATAAGGTGGGAGAAATGATACATATAAGATTAAATTTCATGATGGATCTATATTTCTCAAGATGAATTTCAGAGTAATAAAAATCACCAGTAACATTAGTATAGTTTGAATAAAAAAATTGATAAATAAAGACCCCATGATGCATTTTTTAAATTTAATTAATATAATGAATGGTATGATAACATTCATCCATTTTAAATTATAAAAACCACAAAAATTAAATATAGGTTATGGAAATGGTATAGGTCTCAATGAAAAAAATATAGATGAAACAATCCATTATTGATATCAAAATTTATGATGTATATAACATTTAAAAAAGGGATTGTGGGATTAAAAATTAATCCCCAAAAAGGGATATGAAATTATTCATAATTAAATAATTTTTGGAACATAAAAAACATATTAGAGTACCATTTTCTAAAAACATTTATAACTCATTGAATAAAAATTGAGTCATTAAAAACTCTTGCATCATTATAATTTGAATTGAAAATCCAATATTGGTAGAGAAGTATATGATGTAATAAATCGATTTTATTTCAATAAAAATCTATCTATTATAAACAAATATCCAATATATACCCCATAAATAGGAAACAAGTGGTGAATATGAATCATTTCTCAATGAACTAGTGTTGAGATACCAAACCCCTATCTTTATTCCCGCTTAGTCTAAGAGATATATAAAATCATGTAAAACAAAACAAACTATATTATTAAAACATTTAAAATATTTATTCATATATATATATATCCTTTTTAAAAATTAAATTATAATAATTTATTATAAGTATATTACACAGTTATATTTTTTTTCATCATCAGATGTTACTAATTTCAATTCTTTTTCATAGTAAAAGCTTCATAATGGATGTGTTGATTCTTATTTAATAATTAAATATTAATCATTATTTGATCATTGTAAATAGTGGAAAAAATATTTGATTGGTTTATATTTCTCTATTTCTATATCATAATAATATTCTTTATTGTTATTGATAACGAATTTCATTATGAGTTTATTTCCGTAATTTTCATGAATTAGGGGTGATATCTTAATAATGATTTTGATATTTCCATTATAATTAAAAAACCCAAAACACAAATTAATTTACATATTATTATGAAAATATAAATAAGAATTATGCTTCCATTGTTACTTATAGTATATATTTATATCATCTTTCATTTAGGCGGTTACACCGGCCAAAATAGTAAAAAGATATAATCTATGGGTGAGTATGGTAATGAATGTAATTACATAGGGACAAAACTACTATTATAAATAAAAAATGAAATTGTTTATATTTTTTTAATGTTATGTGTCATGTTATATAAAATTTATATAAATTATTCAATACATCATAGATTAATGGAATATGTCAAATTTGTAGAGGTAGTAGTCTATAGGTACACACAAGTGTCGCGTTTTTTCAACTAATAAATATGATGATATGGAATGATTAATTATTTATAATAAAAAGAAAATTTTAAATAATATATTAATTTTATTAATATATTTCTAGAATCATCCATATATTGATCTGATAAGAAATAAATCTTGTTATTCATGGACATTTTAGTCCCCACGTACGCAAGATGATGACTTAATTTCTAAAATGTTTTTGACAACGGTATGTAATGAATTTTAAATTTATATAATAACATTTAATAAAATATTAAATCATATTATAGGATATATTCATTCATTTAATATTTTTTTAGGGGTACGAAAAAAATATAATTAAGAGATATTTGTTTAGAACATTACGTCTCATTGTTTATTTTCCCTAGGGAAACAATTTAATGATCCTTATCATGGAATTTTATAAATACCAAGGATTCTAGGACGTGGGAGAGGCCTATAGAGAGTCCATGGTGGAGTTTTTATAAAAATGTTTCATTATAATGCATGGATAAATGGATAGAGGTGAGATCCTTTTATAGGATAAGGAAATCAATTTTTTGGTAAAAATAACTCCTTAATATAAATAAATTATTTGTTTCACCTGAAAAATGGACACAATGTGGAAAATAATTGAGTTTGGGATAATTTTTAGTTTTTTATCACTCAACCATTATTTTTCACACATTTTTTTAAATTTTTATATGACTTTTACACTTATATTTTTAACTTTTATTATTTATTTTAAAACTATGATAATTAATTTTCATCAATGTAATATAATTTTGATGATTAAAAAATGGTCCTTATTATATAATTTTAATATAATAATTAAAAATATTAAATAAATCCTCTAAAATATATTTTTTATGTTTAGGATAAGATAATAAATTTAAACATATGATTTAACTTGAAATATGTAACACATGTAATGTTAATAATAAATTCATAATTATTAGGATCTCATCCAATAAAATCATAATTTTTAATATTATGAAAATTCAATCCTAACATGTATTGTCCAATGAATGATAAATTTAAACATTTGATTTAATTTGAAATATGTCACAAATTTTTCATCCTGTAAGTCTCTTGGTTTAACAATGGTTATAAATGATAATAATATTATTAGCTGCATTAACCAAAATATATAAAAATATTGAATAATTGTTCATTTGAACAATCTGAATCAATAAATTATATCTCCCAGGATTGTATATCTAAGTATGTAAATGACCATAATAAATACATATTCTAGTAACTTGAAATTAGAATTTATTTTCTTATATACAAAAAATCAATTTAGTTTACTATTTTATATTATTAGGTCAAAACTTTTACATAATAATACCACATATTTCAATGTGGACACTAATATTTATTATCTGTTTTTTCACAATTATAAAACATTAAAAATAACGCATTATGTTTTTTATGAAAATTCATTATAACATTCCATTGGACTAATTAATGTATTTTACCAAAAATTAATCCCTATGAAAAAACATTTTAAATTGTGGGATGAGCATAAAATTTTTATTAAGGGATATAGATGAAATGATATAACATGTTATTCCATTAATACATATAAAATTTTCACATTTTAAAAATAATTTTTGGATTCAAATAGATTTCATTGATACACAAAAAAAATCATCTTCTCTAACAATTTTTTTTTAAATTGTTTAATATGAAATATTAATTGAAAATTAACATTCATAATGGTTTATTTGAAAATTTAAAAATTCACAACAGCTTTTCCACACATATATACATTTTCATGCCTAAAAAGTATCATATAATTTCTTATTAACATAATACCATTATATTAACATGAGAAATCATAATATTCCCATAAAAACCCTTATATTTCATATAAGAAAAATGTTTATTACTTGGGAAATAATTTAGATATCAATTATACAATCACTCTCACAAATTGAATAACCATAAAGTGGATATCCCTACCCAATTCATTGGATGGTTATCACAGACCAACCCATTCTAGTTTTGTCACGAAACCACCCTTAATTGGTTAATAATGTAACCAATTTTACTTGGTTTATAATAGAATAACCCATTATTAAATGTGCAACCATGAACTATGAAATATAAAAAATTAATAAATGTTTTCAATTTAGAACAGTACACTCATTAAAAAAACATTCAATAAAATGAACTTTCCCTTTTGAAATCACATATTAAAAATTTTGACAATTAAAAATGAAAACATTATCTTAGAAAAGAAACAATAAAACATGTAAAAACAGTATTCATGAAATTGGGAATATACTTTTAGGAAATATAAGTTACTAAAAATTCCACTAATACTTTTTCAAGTTCATTATTCCATTAGTTTCTATTTTTATGTCATTTTATATATATTTACAAAATTAATTATGTTCACTATGAATATTTTGAAGATATTCGCGTCATAAGTCCAAAAAGACATTAAAAAGTCAAAAATGATAATAGATGTGATTATTAATTCATATCCAGAATAATAATCATGAAATAATTATAATTTTTATATATTAATTATATATTTAAATCCAACCATTAAATATGGTTACCAAAAATGAACTACATTATAATCATAGAGATAGTAGGTCCTACGTACGGACGATTATCTTTTTCATTTTTCCATGATCAATATGAAAATAAGGTGTGTATAATTTTATTCATCTAAAATGATAATAATAACATAAATATCATATTAATTCCCTAAATATATTAATATATATCTCATTTATGTGTTGTGGTGATGAACAATGAATCACACTGCTTCATGGAGGTGGTAGTCTACACCAATACATGTAGGAGTTTTTCATTTTCAAGTGTATAGAAAGGTAAGAAAATATGTTTAATATTTTATTTATAGAATTATAAATATTTCATTAAAATCATATAGTTCACAATAATCCATCATTATAACCAATATTGAGAGACGGTGATGTAAAATGAATTACATCGGATCGTGAGGCGGTAGTCCGTCGTGCACATGAATAATGGTTTTGTATCCCATTTTATGTAAGAGGATATAGATATAGGTTGGGAAATTAATATAAAAATACCTTATTATTTGTAATATACTATTTTTATTATAAAATCATGGTTTAATAATATTTTAATGAGGTGGAAGATTATATAAATCTAAAACATGAAGTAAAAGCACATACCTCTGCTTTGGAAAGACTCCTTTCATTATCACCTTAAACCATACAAGGTTGGTATTATGACAAAAAAATAGAACTATATAGTGAAAGGATAGATTATAATAATGTATAGTTTTAGGTATTTTTAAAAAAAATTATTAATTATGGAATGAGAATAATATGTTCTCATCTATAAGAGAGGGGAGGGGCATTGTTATAATTCTTGAAAATACTAAAATAATATATATTAATTTCCAATTTAAAATGGATAAAAATGATTTAAATATCATATAGGATAATTTTGGGTCACAGTAATATCATTCAATAATAATTATACATATTTTTATCAAAATTTTACCCTTATCATTTAATTTTAACTCTCGTTAACCCCTTTCACAATAACTATGATAACATAGAATTTTACTCTTTGAGAGTCAATATTATTACTATAAATAGACAAAAATGGGAAATGGTTGATATATTAATTTATATAATAATAACATGGATCATTCTAATGTTTTTTATGATTTTGATATCAATTAATAATATGTTATTTACTATAATATATCATCAATGACAATTTATTGGACTATTAAATAATTTGATTACAATAACATAAATAATACAATTAGAATTTGAGAAAAATATTTAAATTATTCACTAAAATAAAATTTCATATATAAAATTCATGTATCCAATTTATTATTCCATGTTAATTTTTTTATTATTTTTAATAAAAGTTATTTTTTTTAATTAATTTAATTATTACTTTGTTAGTGTTGTGTATGAATTTAATGTATTTATTTCTTCACTGATAAAATAAAATAATGTGATGAATATAAATATTTATTCTTTCAAAATAATACGTTTAATATAACATATCCACTCTAAATGTAATATCCCAGGTAAATAAATAATATTAAATTCTAATTTTTATCAATATTTGTGAGTAAAATATTAATACTAATTTAAAGGGAATGCTATGCTCGATGGCATACCCAATACGTAACAACGAGTTTCTTTAATATCTTATGTTGCACACAAATAATATAATAATATTATAATTGTTAACTCTTAACTATTGTAATGGAGGGAATGAACAGAACTGACTACAAATTGATTATATATGTTTGTCAATTTTTTTTTACTTTTTACAATAAATGTTAGAGGATTAAAAATACTAATGAATCCAATTTTAAGCGTAAACATTCTAATATTCATTAAAGGGTCGATTAACTGCCTTTTGATGGTGAACCTCTTTTAAATCCACTTTTTGACAATTTTATGTGTTATATTTGAAAAAATAAAATTCTTATTTAGAATCAGGACACCAAAATTTACTTTGTGTAAATTGTTGGTATATTTCTGATAAAGTTCATTTTTTAATGAATAGTGAAAAATGTTGTATTTTAATTCAAAAACTCTTTTTAATATAATTTATTTATATGATTATATCATCTTTTGAATTGTTTTTAAAGTTAAATTAGAATATATTTTTACCATTTAATCCAATAGTGGTCATTGGAATTAATTTCACTTTGAAATTGGACTTAAACTAGTGTCAATCTTTTGATATATATTGTTTCATAAAAACACACTATTTATTATGACAGTGGGAATTAATTATTAAATTAATTAATGTGACTTATATGTTTTTAATTTTGTAAAATAGACATAATTTTTGAATTCAGAATATCAAATATATCATAGGGTGAATTTTTGGTATTTTTCTGAAAAACTTGAATTTTTTATGAATAGTGAAACCACTAAGTGGTACTTAAATAACTGGTTTTTCATTTAAAGAAAATTTTACCACCTCTATGTTTTGAATTTAAAATATTATACATACATGGTTGTAATTAGGAAGTAAAATTTGGTTCAATGGGATTAAAATAATTTTTTGGTAAATAGTAAGTTTTATGTTTTTAATCGCGATTAGTGGTAGTTAGTGTAATTTAAGGTAAAAATAATGTTTTAATATTATGAAATGACCATTAAACTTTTCCTAACCCTATTTTATGAGTCATGGACGACCAATAAAACCCATGGGCCGATTGTTGGGACCCCATGGATCCACTTGGGTAAGATAATGACATTAATGCCTTTTATTTAAAGTAAAAGTAAAAATGACACAAACATGTATTGTTTTACTAAAACAGTTTTTACATGGGGTTATACATGTCATATTTTTTATTATAAATTTTCGTTGGAAATATAAAAAGATTTCCTACATCATAGTATTTTTTTATAATTTTTATTGATTAAATAAATTAAATTATTTATGACATCATGATGATGAAACAATTACCTCATTATTTAACGATTTAAATAAAATGAAAAGATAATGTAAAATCTAAGACCAACTCATGTAAAAAACCTATGGTATGGGTGGATTTAGAACTCTTATCACCTTAACCTAGAAATACATCAATGTGGGACCCTAAAAATCTGAAAGACATTTGAAAATAAAGTAACCTTTTATACCTTTCCAAGAGTGCCCCTCCTCTCCTCTTATAAAAGGTACCCACCTCTACCTCCTTACCCACACCTCTAAAGTCGTTGACTCGACCAAGATCTGATCATTTAATCTCTCGACATCCCTCCCCTCATCCTATATGCCTCACCTTTGTCATAATTCTCTTCATGCAACCCTTTTGGTTCAAATCAAGAGGAGTTACCCGATTTTAAGGTAATGTCTTCACTTGTGATCTTTTGTTTTATTTTGCTTCTCCAACCCCCCTAAACTCTTTTTATTAATTTCTTATGAAACAAATACAGTATCATAAATATAATTGGATTTTTTTATAATACTGATTCGAGATTCACTTACACACACCTACATCTAATGGTTAAAGAACATACTGTTTCTGTGGATGGTGAATTTCTGCCTCACGAAATGATGATTGTTCAATATTCTTTTAACACCTTAAAAGGTGGAAATTAAGATGTCACTATATTTATATATGATATATAATATTTTTATGATTTAATTAAGCTTCTTTATTTTTGATTTATGTCATACCTTTATGGTTTCCATTATGGGTAAATGCGATATCTTCATTTTAGGAAGTGCGGACTACCGCCCCCTCAAAGTGAATTGATTCGTTAATACCATATGTGGTACGTATAAAGGATATATTTAATGACAATTTATATTATAATACAATTTAATTATAATAATATTATTTTTCATTATGTTGTAATTCCATTAAATATGAGATTGAAATAGAAGTAGCGTTCATGCGTACGTACGGCTTACCGTCTCTATGAACGGTGCATTTCATTTCATACCTCTAAATGTCATGTAATATTATAAATGAATGTATATAATGGATATATATGATATATATGATATCTAAATAATTAATATAATTCTGGGTATAATGGATATTTTACCCCATGAGCAAACTTGTAATTATAAAGAGTTTATTTTTGACTCAAATAGCAATGATCGACAAAACAACCATTATTAACATAAATAATTACATAGAGTTCATAACATGGTAATAATTGATATAAAAGGAATTATTAACTTGAAAAAGGTTCTTAAGAAACTATAAATTAACACAAGTTTATTATTTAGGAGGTTAAAGAACGATCGAGTCAAGTCGGACCCGAGGTAAGGGATCCTACCCCTCTCTTTCTTTTTAAGTATACTCTTTTATGTCATTCCTTTTATGCTCATCTTTCTAATGACTGGGATGTTATTTTATATTAATCTTAATGTAATTTTTTATTCTCATATTATGAGACACCCTATTTGATCTCGTCAATCCATTTTTGGATGTTTTATGTGTCATCGTTAGGCTGCCGAGTTTTCATAAGGGATTTTTCATCTCACTTTTATTCCCGTGAGATTTATGCTACATCTTCCACCATTTCCTTTTAGTGGTATATGTACTACCAATTATTCTACTCTTTGTGTAATATACTTTTTTTTATTAGTATTTACATCAATGTTGTATTTTCCTTCTTTTATGGGGTGTATGTTTTGAAAGATACCCAAGTCGGTAAAGGAACCTTTCACCCTCCTCTTTTTAAAAGACTTCTTTTGTTGGGTCTTTTAATTTACATATTTTAATGTTGGGATATGTTCTTATATATCCTTATTGATCTAAATTTTATGTCCAAGTATTGATATCCCTTTTATTCTCTTATCAAATCATTTTTTGATGTTGCAACTGATGGCGTTAGGCTGTCGAATTTTTACCAAGGGAACTTCTTAACCCAATTTCGATTTCTTTGGCTTCAACATGTAGTTATTGAATATGTCATCCTTTGAAAATGTGTGAATGACCTTTTATTATTTTACACTTAATATTCACTTATATTGGGTGTATTTATTTTTGTCACACATAATTATGAGATTGATTTATCCTTAATTTAAGGATACCTTCTTTATAATGGATTTCATCTCATTTAACATTTATATTGAGACTTCATTGTTGTTTTTCACCAGTTCACTCTTATATGGTGTATATACTATCCTTTGGAATATTATATCATCAATCCCTTTATTCTCATGATATTATAAAGTTCTGATTAAATGTTATTCCTCAATTATTTTATTCAAGTGTCTCATTTTGTTAAAAACCCTTTAAATAAAATATCATTTTAAATGTTTTAATGATTTATTCTTATAAATATTTCTCATTAATATCCATGTTTTCAAAATGTTTTTATGGATTTATTTATATGTATATTTATGTTTTAAAATGTTAAAATCTTCAATGTAGTATGGGACAGTTTGATTCCACAAAATCTCATTATTAAATGTTTTAAATGGTTTTGAAAAGGGTTTTTAGAATGGATTCATTATTTAAATATCTTAAAATTTTATATTGTTATTACGATGTGGAAATTTTATCTTTCATTTATTCTTAAGTTATGTGCAATCATTATGTTATGGTTCTTGGGAATTTTTTATGAAGAAGGGTGGTTCCGTGATAAACTAAGGGCGGGTGAGCCCGATATAGCTCTCCAATGCATTGGGTAACGCGAAGGAGTTAAACGCTAAGGTTTCTCCGAAGTGATTTAGGGAATACACTGTGATGGGTTTTCCAAAAGTAACCATGAGGATTACTCCCTATGTAATAATGTTATGAATTCCTCAAGTTACCTTTATGTCTTATGATTTATATGAGTTATTTGTAAATCTTAAGATTTCCTGAGGTATGTTAAATTGCTTATGCTTTATGAGTAAAGTATGATTTCATTGGTTCTTATGTATACATGGACTAATGTTTTCTTTACGTTTTGGTATAACCCTTAATTAGCTTTTTATTCTCATCCCAAGTTTCTTTGAAATGTTTTTCACAGGACATAAAGTTGAATAGGGTCAAGGATGGGATCTAGGAAATGTCAGGCTGTCTAAAACAAGGAACTAGACATGAATCTTTTGTTCAAGAGTTTTTATTTTCGTGAAAAAATTGAAGCTGAGTAGATGTGTCTACTTTGTAACATTTGAGTTGTAATAGTTATATCTTAATTCTTTAAATCTCTAAACCTGAAAAGATACTCAATGTGAATTATTCATTTAATTCAATAATAAATAATGTTTAAGGTCGGGTCCTTAAACTAAATATCTATGTTACAAATACTATAATTATTAAAAACATAAATGTGATATTTTTTATGTTTCATTGAATAAAATATAATAATTGTTATAATCACACCAAAATGGGAAAAAATCAATATCACCAATTTTTGGAAGATTGTGGATAAAATTGTCTCATAAAATAAAATTTAGTCAAGTATTATGGTCATTTTATAGTTATTGTCAAATTACTGTTAACATTAATTAGATGATTTACTATTTATTGTCCCAATAATAATTAGTACGGTCACTATTCAAATTGAAAAAAAATATAAGGGAACTATTTGATAAAATATTAAATATTGATTCCAAATATGGAATCCATTTTTTAATTTTAAAAAAACAAAAGTGGTAAATTTTTTAAAAAAATTACACAAGAAAAATGATATGAAAATGAGTTTTGATAAAAATGTCCACCTAAATTATAAAATGTATTTATACTAAATTGAAGTATAAAATTTTTTAAAAACCCATAGTTAAATTTTTTTAAAAAATAATAAAAAATAAAACTTATCCAAAATGGGCTTTTAATTTTTAAATATTTTAAAAATACAATATTTAGTAAAAATATATATTTTTACTATTCATTGAAACGTTTTTATTTTTATAAAATTCTCAAAAAAATAACTCTTCTAATTGTAACATTATTTATTAAAAAAAATAAAATTATATAATTTTGAAGTAAATATTTTATATAAAATCATATAATATATAAAAAATATGGGTATAAATAAGTTTTTATTCTTTCAAACTAAAAAATTAGCTAATAATTTTATATTCAATATAACTCTATAAAAAATGACAAAAGAATATATATAAATATTTTATATAAAAAATAACAAGGATGGTACATCATTCCACTCTTTTTAAAATTTCATTGTCATAATTTTATTCACTTGTTAATGATGTGGGGATATCATTCTGTAATAGAATTTACAGACTCCCATGTTTCTTCTTCAACCATATGGGGTTTCCACAAAATCTTAACTTGGCGAATGACATTATTCTATAACACGTTATCTCTATAGTCAAGAATATAAATATTAAATTCGTTAAAAAAATTATTATCTTCTAACTAAACTACCTCGGGCTCAATACATGACATGAAACCGATACATACATTGTTAACATGAAAAGATGAAACACATTATGTGTTTGGGATAACATTTGAGGAAAGTACACTTTGGAGGAAAGAAATACAAAATTATCAAGGATTCCATATTGTATAATTAACCATGAAATAACTTCCAATTTTTACTAAAACACATAACACCTTTCCATAAAGATACATTAAGAAAACATTGTTACATACTTTAAATGTTAAATATTTTATCTGGTTATGTGCATAACATTTTTTCATCTTTGAGATTTCATCGTAAATTTTTTAATTAAATTTATCTTTTTAACCATTTACTCAAAAAAATTGCTATCCAATCAACTTCACTTTTCCTACTACATCCCAAATAGTTGGATTCATACTTCAATTTTCTTATAATTATTGAAAATGTGCCACCTATATACCAGAATCAAAACACTTATTGTAAGAATGGTCATCAAAATAAAGATACAAATTATAATACAATTAGAAATCCATTTAATAAGAATAATACATGGATCCAAATGAAATAATTGTATACTTGGAATATACATTATATTTTATATTAAAATATGTATTGAAATATAATTCATTACACAATGTCTTCTAAGATAATTTCCAAAGTTTTGAAGTGAACATGGGATCAGAGTTAGATACAATTGGGAGAGTAACTCCATGTAACCTGAATTTCAACTTTAGAAATATGTAGATTACAACCTTCCTAGTAATTTCTTGAACTAGAACGAAGCATGTATTCCACGGTTTGAATTGTTCCTTTGGGTTGTCCATAACATTAAAGATGAGAAGATGTTCCAAAATTTAATTCAATACCTAAAATCCAATCCTTTCCAAATTCTTGAAGTGAACCATTGATCATGGTAAGATATAGTGGAGAGAGGAACTCTGGGTAACATGATTTTCTCATTTAGATATAGTCAAGAATGTTGATTCAAAGTCATTGTAACTAAAAACGGAAGGAAATTAATATATTGATTTAATTGATAAAAACTAATTCAAACCACATTATTACCTCAAAAACACTTTGGAAATCCCACCTTGAAATCTATGGATACATTTCCCATTTCCACTCTAGAATTGGGAAAGACTAGATAATCCCCTCTCGTAATTTTATTACAACATTAACATGTTGATAAGGAAATCATTTCATGTTAAATTAAACAATATATGTTTTCATTCCATACCATGAGTAATACCATAGAAGGTATCTATATATCCTTGTGCTTCCAATTTAAATAGAAAAAATGAACTCTTACATTCAGTCAAAAATTCATACAATAACCCCAACTCCAGTAACTCAATGTTGGTGAATGCTTTATTACATTTGAATAACATTCAAGGAATCACATCTTGAAGAACTAGGTATTTTAGTAGTCTTAGTAAAATAGAGTCATATATGTTCCCATATTACATTTGAATACAAAAATTAAAACATATTATTTTGAGAAAGTCATTATTTCCACTACCATATCCTTTAATATCATTTATATTGAACGTCCTGGATTCTTGGGAAAGGAAAAAAGTATGGGTGACCTGAAATTCACAATAAGGGTTACGTAAAGAAGAATCTCTCATGAATAAATGAACAAAAATTAATACATAATAATTAATATTAAAAAGTTTATAAATAAACTCAAATTTTAGTTAATCAATAACTTGAATTTTATAATTGGTTAAGGCATAATTAATATGGAAAGGTAAATAAATGAAAAAATGTACACTTTATTCAATAAACTAATAAATTATATGAATCCAAAGATAATATCTTTTTTAAAATATGACTGATTCTTATCACTGAATTCTATATGATGGAAGTGCCAAATTATTGGATTTGACGATCTCATGTATCCTTTATAAATCTACTCTCAACACCTTTCACAATATATTTTAAAATTGATGTGTATTTCTATACTAGAAACTGATTTAACTGAGGATATCCAACTGATTCTTCTCATGAGCTTGTCGATGCATCGAGGTGCTATCTATAACTAGGCCCCACCGATAATTGAATGTCCAAATCATTCTTCATCGTTCTTATAATAGTTTTTATTAATGTCAAATATTCATTATCATCAAATATATGTATTCATTAAAGAGTATATATTTATCAATATTTCCCTTGTCCATAAAATAAATTAATATTTTAAACACCACATTGAGAAATTATATATCTTTTATGAAATAGTCATATAAATGATAAATAAAGTAGATAATTATGATAATTTAATGTCGGATGGTCATAGGAAGGTGAATATTTCAATGAAAGGTTAATGACTATAAAAAATGAATCAAGAAAATTAATGTTTATACCTTCCTTATTCAAAATGATTATAAATCATCCATATAATGAATAAGGATTTGATCCATACAATATATCCCTAGTGAGTCACATTTAAAATAAAGTTTTGTCATCGTGGATGAATACAAATACAGTATAATATATTTGAATACATTAATGATGAAAATAACATAACTATTTTGAAAATCAAATTTTTTAAAATTTCCACAAAAAAATGGAATAAATGTTTTTGACAATATCATAGGAAACCTGTAATATAGTATTAAAAATATTTATTGTAAATTATAGTGGGAAATTAAATATATTTCTTACACGTTAAAAAAAATATTCCTTTCAAATTTTTGTAAAAGAAAAACAAACATAGTTTGGAAAATGAAATAAGCATTCCTTTAAAGAAATTTTGTAAAAATACATAAATGGGATAAAATATATTTAATTATTGATTTGGGACATTATAAAATCATTTTTTTAATTGCATTTTAATAAATCAGATACTTCAATAAAAAATATATTTCAGTTGAATAGATAAATGATGTCATATTTTATTGAAATAATATTCTAAATAATTCTAACTAATCCATAGAATAGTATGGTATATTTCTTTAAAACATTATGAATAACTATAGTAGAAAATAAATAAAGGGTTTTATTAGACAATGACCAAATAATTTATTTCAATGGGAATTAAAGTATGAACTATCATTATTAAAATGAGATTGTGAAATAAACCATTACAATGATAGTAAGGTCAATGTGATAATTAATAATTGAATCAATTTTGTGTATCAAATTTAAATCCAAATAAAAAAGTTAATTTCAACATAATATACTCAAAATTTATTTACTCACATAATCTTCTAATTTCAATGATATTGAAGAATTAATATAAACAAATGATAACAAATTGACATATGAAATTCTTTACTACGTGGTTATTTTAATGTTAAATTCAAATATATGAAATAATTTAAATTAAAAAATAAAATAAAATAAATAAATAAATAATCATGATATTTCATATAAAGGGGTATTATAAACACTCTATGAAATAAATTTAGTGAATAATATTACAATATTCCTTGATGGGAGGAAATTGAGATGAAGTCTATTACATCATGCTTCCCTTTAATTAAGCATGATTTAAACACACTTATAATGGTTTTAAACATTATATTAATTTATTAAGGAACCATATTAATATTTATAATATCATATATTACCCTTTTATAACATTTTACCACCCGGTTATCAATAATATTTCACTATTTGTATTATTTTGGGTGTCAATTGCCTTATTTTTTCAGGTATATATTTCCCTAAAAGTTATTGTTCATGTGCATATTATTTAGTTATATCATCTTAAAAAAACATTATTTTTATAAATATTATTTTTTAGATGAAATTTTATAATCATTATTGAAATTTTAACATTCATAATGGATCACATCACTTTGTGGAGAAGATAGGTCATGCATAGGAACAAGGGATGATATCACTTCCTTAACTGTTGAAAGGGTAAGTAAGTATGTGATATATTAATAATTAATAACCAATATTTTTTCATATATATAATATATGTTCATTACGTTTTTCATTATTACATTCCATTCAATGATAATGTAAAAAATGATTAACATCACTTCATGAGTTGGTTGTCCACCGTACACTCGAGTGATAATATTGTAATTTAGAAAACATGAAAATTTTGATGGTATTTAGGTCATGAACATAAACAAATATCTCATTATATGTAATATTATTATTATTTTGTTATATGAGAATGTTTTAATAATTTTTAAATGAGGTGGAAAAAGAAACACTATAAAAATACTTGTTTAAGGACATTGCCTCTTCTTCATATCACTTCTTTAGAGTTGTACCAAAATCCTTGCTAGGCTAGATTTATGATCAATATAAGGGATATAAGATGTTGGTATAGGAGTAAATAAATTGTTTTTTGAGGTATTTGATAAACCATAATTATTTTTTAATATTAACATGGGAGGAGATTGGGTGGCCTTTTATATGTGGGGGGGATGAAACTCATGAAATTTTGAAAAGAATCTATTACACCGAAATTTTTATCATAAAAAGCCTCAAAATTGATAATTAAAAAACATAATAGATTATATGGGTAATATATGTAGGTATAATTAGTTTTTAATAACTTGGTAGGTCAGGATAATCCTTATATTCTTAGTTCACCCTTGGTAAACCCTATTTTTCATTAAATGTAGTAATTAATTTTTACTTCATTAACTATTGATAATGGTAAAAAAAAAGTTAAAATTATTAGATAATATATATTATTTGAAATATAAATATGGAATCCTTTTTTTCCCATTAAGTTCACATAATTGGTAGTGTCCAATACTAAATTACACCCAAAGGAATGATGAAAATGCGGGATTCCAAATAAAAAAATTATAATAATTATAGAAGGTTTTATATAAAAATTAAATATGAAATTGATTCCAAAGAAATAAATTATTTAAATGAAAATATAATTGAAGAATATTTCATTTAGTATTAATTTATAATATAATTCATATTTTTAAATAATTTAAATGAAATTAATTTTTTTTATAAAAATCATAATATTTACTATTCATCAAAAAGTGGATCATTATAGAAAAATCCAAAAAACTTCAATGTAAGATAATATTGATAACATGATTTCAAAATTGAAGTATATATTTTATAATAAATTCAATAAAATTTCAAATAATTAATTTTTAATTATGTGTGTAGAATGCGTCAAATCCCTTTTTAGGAAAGCACATTTTTTTAGAAAATATTCCTTTTTATTTTTAATGATTTTCATATTATTTATACTCAATTGATAATAATAATTTTCATAATTTATATACTACTATTTGTACTCTCTAATTAATTTCAAGGTTATAATAGTATACTATATTATGTTCCATTTATACTTGGGGTTTCATGTTCCACAAGAAATCGAATAGATCAAATTTATTTGAAAAAAAAAATATATCACACATTTTTAGGGATACCTTATAATATATGTTCAGGGTTCTCTGTCATATAAGATATCAAACCCAACATTATGATTTTAAATTTTTGGGGTGTTACAACTCTATCATTAATTTGGAATCACATGTCATTCCTACTATCTTTTTAAATATCAATCAATGATATTTATAAAAATTAAATTCAAGAAACATACCATTCATAAACATTTATTCCTTCTTCTATGACACTTGATCATTATTTTGTTCTTCATTAATTAAATCTGAAAACTTTAGTTCAGTAAAACCTTAAAAAACTGATGAAGTTCCAACATCAACAACATCTATGAATAAATTCCTCAAATCATTAAAAAAAGTTTCATATTATAAATATTACATGGATAATTCAACATTAAATTTACAAATCAAAGAACTGGATGCTTTGTTTGATTCTCTTGTATTATAGTAATTTTTGCAGTCATAATCATGGATCAATTCAAAATATCTTCTATGTCTCGTGTTTTATTCATTTAGAATGAATATATTCCTCAAATGTTTATGGTCAATATATATTTCAGGATTTCTTCAATATAAATGTTTTATATAAATTTTTCAACAACATACCATAGTGCCTAATTACATATCATGTGTTGGAAAATTTGACACATGAAGTTTCAACATTCGTAAAGCATAAGAAATTACCTAATAATTTTATAATAGAATATAACCATGTCCCTCAAAATAGGTATCATTATAGATTACAAAGTCACCATTTTTACATGATAGGGGAAAAACAAAAGCATTCACCAATCAACATTTTTGTTGCTAAAAAATTAATTCAATTATTTTTTCCATATAAATATAACTTCGTTTTGATTTATCTTAATTAGTGGGATAGTTAAATTAGACTTATTTTCAAAAAACTGACATTAGTAACCCAATCATCCACTATAACTGTGAATCTCTATTAAATATTTTGGTATTCGATATTATTCAATAAATTATTTTATAGAAGGTTCAATTGTTATTCAATCTTTTGAAACTCTTTGAAAAGGAATGATATTTCAAGAAACAAAAATTAAAAATTCTATATTTTCAAAAGAGTAATATTTATTTTAAGGTTTTTTATACAATACTTGGGTATCATTCATGATACTTTTGTGTTTTAGAATAATCTAATATTTCATCAATAAAAACAACTGAAAACATATCTAGAAACACATAAAAATAATACTCATTAGATCATGAAATACATTTGGTGCATTAGTAAACTAAAAGAGCATAACTAAAAACTCATTGTTCTTATATATAGTCCAAAACATAATCTTCTATGTTTCTTCCTCCTCCACCTTCAACTAATGGTACCCCAACTTGAGATCAATCATCAAAGAGTTATGTTATCCTTTTATCTAATCAAAAAAATCATCAATATGAATCAAAGGGTACTTATAATTAATAGTGATTTTATCAAGGATATATAAGAAATTAAAAGTCTCATTTAACAAACATTATTTAAATAAAATGATACATGAGAACTATATGGGAATATTCTAGAAAAAATAAAACCATTATTTTAAAACTGATGTAATTTATTTTTTCAACTCTAAAAATTAATATTCAGTCATTTTATATGGGGGTTTTGATATAAGATTAACATCTGTTACTATGTCAACATGTAAAATGAACAAATCAATTAGGAATAACACCATTTTTATCATCAGAAAAAAATACATATATTTATTCACTATTACAACATCATTAATATGAAAAATTAATTTCTTCTCGACAACAAGGATAAGAAATGTTTTCTACCATTTCTAATCAATTTATTTGATTCTTTTTAGGTAATTAAATGTATTAAATCATTAAACATGGATTTATATCCTCATTAATATATCATAGAATGATAAAAATAATACCAATCTATACCTAAAATTTTGTTAAAATCCACTGTGGTAAGATCAAAATAATTCAGGAAATGAAATTTCTTTGATAAAAATAGGAAGATTCCAATATATCTTTCTTACTTTTACACATCCACTAGATGTTTACACAAAATATGTATCATACTTTTATGAAGTGATATTACATATTTAATTTATAATTTCTTAGAAATGAAATAATAAGAAGATATAGAGTAAAACTGGGTAATGGAATAGTTTGAATAAATCAATAAAATACCTATCACCTATTTATTTGACAAAATAACATCAACCATGGTTTTATGAAAATATTTTTTCTAATTTTTTTATTTATATCTTGAGTAATTCTATTCTATGTTATAAAATTTAGAAACAAGTTACCATAATTTCCCAATAATTACAATTAAAAAATCTTATTGTATGAATTGTATTATTTTTATGATCATTTTCTTTATAGTCATGATCCATGTGCCAAATATTTCACATTAGAAGCACTTCCCTATTTTTATAAGGAATTACCATGGGTTCTTTTTTCCAAATTTATCACAATATGGGATCATTATTGGCTTACATCCAAAAATTTTAATCAATTCTTCCCCATTGACTTACATCCAAACCATTTATAATTTTTAATAACCGATAATACATAATCATTATTAAGCATAATTTCAATCCAATGATCATATTAATCAAGTTTATCTTAACTTTTAAAAAAATGTTAATACAATTACCATATATATCTTAGCTTCAATCCAGATTAAAACAAATTATTCTTACTATCTTGATCTAAGATATATTTTTTGTATGTACTTAACCAATACGTGAATTTTTCTTCATATACAGTTGTAGTGTCTTCCTCCTTCATCCTCATTACTAAATATTGATTTTCCATCCTCTATTGAAAAACCATTGAAAAGTATTTATAAAATAAAATATTCATAAAATCAACTCATTCCATTTTATAAATATCTTAACATTATTTAGTATTCCTAACCATTTCCCAACATATATCGAATTCACCTTTAAAATGATAAATAGAGAGACTTGAATTTAGATACTCTGAATAACCCATGATAAATAAATATCTTCTCCAAATCTTCAATCCGTCATTCATTTATAATAGGATATAAATATCAATGGAATAATAGGGGATGTTTTCCCATAAAATGATCCACATTAAACATTTTAAATTATGGTATATTTAGATGTTCTCCCTATTGGAATACATCAACATTTATTGCATATATCAACTAATCCATTATAATAACATAATAATCTATTCCAATTTCAACTATTCGGGGTTGTAGATTCACAAGGATATCGTCATCTTGGTGCCTTACTACATTTTCACCCCAATTATTTATATGTAAAACAATTTATAAAAAAATGTAATTTTGATAATGAAACATTATATTGTTAAAATGATATATCATTCAAGCATAACATTAAGTAAATTATAATATAATAATGTTCATCTATTAGCATTATCCTAACCCCTAATGTTATTTAAACCATGATCTAATACAAGTTTTAAGGACCCATTCAAAAAAATTACATATTCTAGGGACTGTAATCAATTAATCACTTCGATGTTTACCAATAATTAGTTAGTGTTATAGTTTTAGAATGATTGTTCATAAATCATACATAAAAATACCATATATCATAAAGTTGAAAAATTTTATTATGTATCCATTTTTTCATAATATTAAACTTTTAAAATAAAATGTGATTTATTTTTTTGAAAAAACAATAATGAAATTAAACATGAATTATTCATTTCCATTACCCATACTTAATCTCAATGAATTTTTTAAAATAAAATATTATTATCACAAAATGATTAGTAAGGAAGGCTGATGGAATTGAAGAAATCATTATCCCATGAATACATAAGAATATTGCTTTTCAAATTAAAGTTTAGGAACAAAATAAAAATCATCTTATATAATAAATCACTTTCTCTACCCAAATAATGATTTAAAACCTTTCCTAATAAATCATAATGAAAAATATTTAACTCATAAATTTTTATTTGAAAACATTAAAAATAATAATATATTTTTCAAAATGTTATATTTTTCTCCCATAAAAGTATTATATAATTTTTCCTAAATATAAGATAATTATATTACATTCAGATATAATAAGATTTTAATTAAAAACCTTAGATTGATTAGATAAAAATGCATGTTACATGGGAAATCATTTCCATACCACTCATTCAATAACTCTTACATATGGAAAAACAATGCAATCAACTTCCAAACCCAATATATTAGATGTCTATCTTGGACCAACCATCCTTGGTTTATCACAAAACCACCCATCATAGGTTAATAATGTAACCACCAATCCATGGTTTATAACATGACCACCAATAATGGTAA
The DNA here is from genome assembly GCA_963277665.1 of Viscum album. Taxonomy (NCBI): domain Eukaryota; kingdom Viridiplantae; phylum Streptophyta; class Magnoliopsida; order Santalales; family Viscaceae; genus Viscum; species Viscum album. Next base: position 1,242,534,112 of record OY728122.1, on the reverse strand, counting down.
AAATTATGAGGAATCATAATATAATCACAATATATAAAATCTTGAAATTTAAAACAATATAGTAATAAAAATATTCTTAAGGAAAATGAAATTTCAATTTTAAAATTAATTATTAAAAAATATGTGATTAAAATTAAAAATAATATCATTGAAACAAAACATATAAAATTACAAATTATTATTTGAATAAAAAATATTATTGACAGTGAGTAAATACATGTATGCCATATAAGATAAAAAAATCAATTCAATCAATTTTTAGAAGAGTCCAAATTACCTCTTTCATAAAATGAAAAAAAAAGATTCAATTCAATGTATTTTAAAAACAATATGGGGAAAATTTACATTAAAAACATAATATAATTTTTAAAATATTTATTATGTAATTTTAAATATATATATATATAAGAAGAAAATAGTTTTATGGTATACATTAAAAGAAGGTTTTTTTTAAATGAAAGTTCATACAATGAGTCTCATTCATCACATACATTATTCATATTCCTAAATAACGTACATAAGATGATTTAAAATTTCTTAATAAAACATTTTAATGTAAATTATGACATTATGTTTATTCAATCACACTTACATATAATTTCTTAATTAATTATTTTCACTTCATACATTTTTACAATAGTCGTTTTATATGTCCCAAATGACTCTTGTCAGTCTAATATGTTCAAATAGAGCATTATTCAATAATATACAGAATAATAATCACGAAATAATCTTCTTTTTTATACATAATGTATAATAAATAAATACATATATTATACATGTTTAGGAAAAATAAACCATGTGGCTATCTTGGGGACCACATACCATATATATGCATGGTTAACGTTTCCTTTTTAAAAAAATCATAATGGAATGAAATTTTGGATTTCATAATATTATATAATTATAATTATATAATTATTGTCATATTATTTCTTAAAATATTTATATATATATCATTAATGTTATTTGGTGATGAAAAATGAATCACACCGCTTCATGGTTGTGGTAGTCCTCACCTACGCACGAATAACTTTATCATTTGCAAATGTATAAAATTTTAGTAAAATATGAATTATATTAAATTTATATAATGATTAATATTTCATGAATATAATATATATATATATATCTTAAATCAGTCATTTTTACCCATATTTAGAAGCATTGATGGAAATGGATTTGATCGATTCGTGGGGTGGTAGTCTTCCATGCACATGAAAGATGGTTTTTTTTCCAATTTGATTTAGGATTATATGTATATATGATGTTTGATAAATGTAAAACAACCTTATTATATTGTATATTCTATTTTTATTATAAATTAATGGTTGAATAATATTATAAGGATGTCAAAGAATAAATAAGTTTTTAAACATGTAGTTAAAAACCAAACATCTTCTGTGGAATGTATCATTTTATTAACATCATAAGCCCTATAAGGTTGTTATTATGCCCAATGAACGACTTTTATATTGGTGGAATATATTATATTATGTTATTTTGGAACATATTTTACAAACAAAATTCGTTATTATGTATAGAGGAATGTGAAGAAGATGTGGATTTTTATAAGAGAGGGAAGGAGCACTCTAAGAATTCCACATAATATTAAATTAATGTAAATAAAATCGAAATTAAAATATTCCCTTAACCTGATTTTATTTTCATATAATCTAATTATGGGATGAAGTAATATCAAAAAATAAAAATTATATAAATTTGGAACACATATTTGCTTTCAAATTTTGGTTTTAACCCCCCATTAACCTCTTCCTCACTTACAATTAGAACAAGGAATATTATATTTTGGGGTTCAATATAGTTAATATTAATGAAAAAAAGACAATAAAAGGACCATATATGATATTACCATCTATATCATAATAATTTTGGGGATCTAATATTTCTAATGAATTTTATATCTTTTAATTATATATTATTGTCTATAATATATCATTGATGTAAATTTTTGGAACTATTTATTACATTTATTTTTATAACATAAAAAAAAAAATTAAAATTCCAGAAAAATATATTTTTAGTCATTTCTAAAAAGTCGTGTTAATAAATGAAAATTTCATAACACATTATTTATCTCAAATTAAATTACTTTTTATATTTTTTTATCATTTATTTGATTTATCCATTAATAGAATTTTTATTGCGCCAACATTGTGTAAGAATTTAATGTTATTATTTCATCACATAAAATTATATATAATTTACCATGATGAAGATAAATCATTTATTTTTCAAAAAAATGTTTACATATTAACAAATCATAGGTTAATATCAATGTTAATAATATTATACTTTTTAAACACAAGAGTATGACATTTTTTACATTTCTTTAAATAAAATATTTTAATGGTTATAATCACATCCAAATAGAAATAAAAGGACATATAACCAAATAATGGATGAATATATAATTAATTTAGTCATTATATAAAATTTTTGTATATGTTATAATAATTTTATAATATTATTATTTTATTTTTATCTTTAATTATCGGATTTACCATTTACATTGTTAATAAAAATAACTATGGTAAATATTCATATTTTCCAAAGAAAAGGGACCTATTTGCTAAATTTTTACCTTCTTACTCCATAGGTGTAATATAGTTTTCCATAATAAATGTTCAAATATTGAAAAAGAATAATTTAAATTACATAAAAAATACATAATGAAAAATGATTTTTCAAAAAAAATGTCCTTTTAAAATATAAAATGTTTTTATAGTAAATTAATCTTTCAAATTAATTTAAAACCCAAAATGGATCATTTTAAATTAAATTAAAATAAAAAATTTAAAAATAAAATCAAAATATAATCTTAATTATTAAATATTTTAGAAAAAAAATAAATATAATTTTTTTTCTATTAATTGAGAAATAAATATTTTCAAATATTTTTTAATGAATATATCTATGTAAAATAAAAAAAATTATATATGAAAATGTTATAAATAAAAATTAATCAAATTGATAATATATAAGTATGGTTTATTCATACATCTAATCTTTCACTGATTGATTATTGATTAAATAACCAACTATCCCTTTTCAAGGTGAATACCCTTATGTGCATATGTGCCAAATCTATATCCACTTTCAATTATCATGATAGAGTTTTAATGGAAATAAAATAAAAAAATCATTACTTAACCAGAACATCTGGATGATATATTATGTATTAACATTTCTCAAGGGTTTTCACTAATTATTTATTTTCATATTCCATTAAAATGACTAAACATATCCCCATAAATAACTAAACTAACCATTAATTCTACCTAAAACATTCTATGATACCCACTTTGACACCCAAAACCTACACACCTAGATCAAGTGATAAAAATAAATTACATATATCCTTCAATGCCAAGTGAGGTTACTATATCTAAACATATCTATATATTACAAAATTCGCATACATTGAATACATTTCTCAAATAATCTGAAAATATTTTGAAATGATATTGTAGTGTGTTTGAGGATTAACCACCCAAGTAACTTTTTTTACAACACATGTGAATATTTACACAAAATTAAACATAAATAGTAACCTTGTAGATTAAAACTCTTATTCATAACCTATTCAAATAGAAACATAACTTAAGGGGTGAAATCAAATTCTCAGTAAGTGTAAACATAATAAATCCCAAATTAAAGATCATTAATGTTAGAAATATGTGTATATGGGTACAATAAAGGTATATGTATATAACATAATATAATCATTCACAGAAAATAATATATCATAAATCATGTGTAATGGAACGATACATTGAAAAAAATAAGACATGAATAAAAAATATTTGAAAACATTAGTCAATAAAATAAACTATGATATTGTTCCATTAAGATACCATATAAATGTGGAACTATCATTTTCATATAGAATCATCACCTTTATGAGTCACACACGTTAACTCACACTTACAAAGGAATATAATAGTACACATTTATACATCACCGAAGAGGGATATCAAATTGCACTGATGTTTATGAGAAAACATAATTATATTTTATCTAGTGAATTGGAGGGTGATGTAGGATCCCACCCATCACTATTTATAAATATGAGTTCCACAAGGAATTAATCATTCATCATACCTCAAATATCCTAGGGAAAAAATGCATTTACTTTTGAAACATAACAATATAAATAAATAAATTGTAATTATATCAACCATCATCAACCCAAGGATGTATATCGTATCTAATGGTAATCATCAACATTATAGGTAAAAATCATTCAATTAAGATGATTATGTTTATGGAATTTATGCCATATAGATTAAATGTATTTGTTTTAGTCAATAGTTTAACAAATCAATAAACATATAGAATTTATGTAAACATTATGAAATAGAAGGAATGAAATATTAAGTGTTAATATAGGGAATACATTTCTTGAAATATCATATTTATACAGTGTATTATTTTGAAAGAAATTTTTTTTATGAATTTATTCATGTTTAATCCTACAAAATAGTTTAATATATTTTTGGTGGGAAATCATGATAATTAATTTCTATGTAAATATAACCTTTCATGAAAAAAATTAATATGCAATCGAGATTGTAAAATATATAATTTTTTACCATTTTTATTAAATAAATAAAGTTACAAGACATTATAAAAATATATTTTTTATATTTTTTATGGAATTTTATTGAAAATTTTAATATTTAATAAGATTCCAAAATAAATAAACCTTTAGAAGGTAGAGTGGTCATTTAAAATAAATATAGAGTGGAAGGTAAAAAAATGGCCATGGAAGGAAAGTATTAAATAATTTTAAATATAATTATTAAAGCCCAAATAATATAAACGGATATAGAAATTTCTATTGAAAACAAAAAAATATAATTGTGATGTGAACAAGAGATAAAGCATAATTGGGCTTTAAATATAATTTAAAATAATAGTGGGAGGTGGAAAATATTGACCAGGGGGAAACAATAATTTAAGAGGATGATAATTATTCCTAATAATGATGCACTTTTGAAAAAAAATCATAAATGTACAAGATTAGAATTTAAATTAACTTTCCCTAATATATGATGATAATTTAGTATTATATAAAATATTAGGGTGAACGAATCTAGGAATAGATTAATGGTGTCCATGAAGGGGTATTATATCTCAAAAATTGAAATTTGAGTTATATATCATGGTTTAATTATAAATAAATTTAATTTTGTGAAGGGTATTATAAAATTCAAACATATTAATTATATACACAACACAAAATAAAACATGTGGCGAATATCAAATAAGTCTCAAAAAACACAAATTGGGAAGATAAAATCCATTAAAAACATTATATTTTAGGAAGTAGATACAATTTGGAAATGTATTAATATTATATAAATGAAAATATTCATAAAATGGGTTTTAAATTTATCATAACAAAATAAAAAAGGAAAAAAATAATGAAAACATATGAATACCTTTCCAGAAGAACAATCTAGACTTGATGATAAAAAAATAAATTAATGAAAAATCATATATCATCAATATATTTCAAATTGAATACATATGAAAGGTAGAACATGAGATTGATTTTTTAATACATAATATTTAATTAAAAATTATGATGGAAAAATAAATTAACAATATATACACCATAAATAGAAACAAGTGGTTATTATACATCATATCTCAAGGAGGAAAAAATCAAATGCAAAATACCTTAAATTTATTTCCTCTTTGTCATAATGTGCTCTAACCTCAAAAATGAAAAAAAATCTATATTATATATTTTAGAAAATTATTAATATATACATCCTTATGAGAAATTTATTTATAATAATTATATACATAAATTTTAGGTAGTTATACTTTTTTCATATTGAGATGTTATTATTTTTTGATTAATTTATTTAGTGCTAGTTTTATAATGGCAGTGCACAAGAGCCTCAGCCCAGTTAGTGAGGACTTGCTAGGTGCATGAAAGAGACCCGAGATCAAATCCGGGTGGAGGCATTTTTCTGGTACTGTAGCCGGAACTATTTATTATTGTAGCAGCCAGAATGGTTCATCCATCTGGGCCTTCGGTCCACTGGTTTGGTCCTCAGGTTCTGCAAGGCTTTCAGGAGACCCAAGGCCTTCAGGCCAGTTGATTCTCAAGGCCTTTGGGCAACCTTAAGGCCTTAAGGCCACCCCAAGGCCTTAGGGCCACAAGAATGCAGGCCCCAGACACACTACAGAAAAAAGGAGCAGCCCTAGAAGAGAATTCAGAGCAGGTTCACTCACCATATTAGAGACAAATGGATTGTCAGAATGAGAGGGTGTGGCTATGCCATCGGTACCAGCCTGTTCTTGCACGGGATGACTAGCTAGACGGTTATGCGAAGGTGTAGAGCTACTATCATGATGCAGATGCTGGGGAGGGGTAGTTCCTTGTAGATAGTCTGGTTGAATTCCATAAGACCTTTGGGTCTTGTAATCTCCTAAGCCTACGGTCCATGTAATCTCTGAGCCTATAGGGATTGTAAGGGTTACCCCTCATCCCTTGAAAGGGGGGTTATCAAAAATCAATAAAAAATGAAGGCCTTCTGACCATTCAGGGAGACATGCAGTTTTTATTCTTGTTTAAAGATTAAAATTTCATCATTCAGAGATAATTAATTTTCTTAGAATATCTATTTATTAATGACTCATAATATTTCAATTATATTTCATATGTTTTTTAGTTATTATTTGTGATGTGGAATTCGATGATGAGTTTGTTCTTGTAATATTCCCAAATGAGGGGTTCTATTAGAATAACATGATAGATATTACCATAAACATTAAAGAAGAAAAAAAATTCATTATATATATATATATATATTATTTTCTAATATCACATGAAATTATATTTCCTAATTTACCCATGATTTAAATTTATATTGTTGTTTATATAGGTGGTTAATCTAACACAATCAAGAACAAACGATATAGTTTATTGGTGAGTAAGGTTATGTTATTGAATTCATTATCATGATAATAATATTAAATAACAAAAAATATATTATTTGGAATTTTAGGGTGTATTCATGTTATAAATGAGTTGGAAAAAAATACTACTGTCAAATTCAAAAATCTGCCACATTATACTAGATTGTTGTTCATACTATAAAGGGAATAGTAGTAGACACTGTTTGGAACTGTAGCAGCCGGGAATATGCCCCCGTTTGGGCCTTTGGGCCACCGATTTGGTCCCTGAGTCCTGTAAGGCCTTCGGGCCACCCAGGCCTTCGGGTCAGTAAGGGCGTTGGGCCACCTCAAGGCATTTGGGCCACCTTAAGTGCAGATACAAACCATAAAACCTATAAGGAACAATCTCTACAAGGAGGATGAGCAAGGAGCTTTGACCATAGCATAAGCTAAATGTATTGCAAGAATGAGAGGGTATGGAACCTTCCATCGGGAAAAGCATGTGAATGCACGGGAATGCCTAGCTAAACAACCATGTGAAGATGGAGAGCTGATTTCACGCTGAAGATGCTGGGGTGGAGCAGTTCCAAGTAGTTAGACTGGGATGTATGTAATGTTTCAAGCCTATGGGAAATGAATTCTTCTAATCCCAATGGGCATGTAATACTTACTCCTACGGGCCTGGTAAGTATTCCACCTCACCCCTTGAATGGTGGATTATCAAAAATCAATAAAAATGAAGGCCTTCGGGCCATTGAAGGAGGAGAGAATGATAAGGAATGAATTATAAAATAATAATTTTTATTTTGTTATAAATATAATATTACTTGTTAAAATATAACATTATAATGATACAAGTATATAAGTTGTTAAAATTCAAACACACTATTCATGGAGGCGGTATTCGACATGTATATTTGAAGACATCGTTATTTTCAGTATGATTTTTTAAGAAGGTAAAAAATATATGTTAACCACAGTATAAAGAAATTTATTCATATGAGTAATAATGATGTTATCATTCATTCATGGGAATAAAAAGGTTGAGGGGTATATTATGAAGTGAATTATGAGAGCTCGGTTAATAATATTACCTCCCCCTTTCGATGTTCCTCTAGGTAACACCTTAAGGCCCAATATCATGGTATTTTGGAAATAAAAAGGATTTCAGGAAATGGGCTGATAGATTTTGAGATAACATGGTAGAATATTTAACGTTTTTATGTATTATAGTGAGTGATCAAATGGGGTGGAGGTGATCTCCTTTTATAGACAAATGAAATGGAATTTTGGTAAATAGAACTCCTTAATAAAATAAAAATAATGTGTTTTAAATGGAACATTGATGAAAAATGTTAAATAATGGGGTTTTTGTGGTTTTACGTTCTACAATAATTCAACCACTCATTGTTTAAATTGGTTTTAATCATATATTATAGTCTTTTACTCTTAAATGTTTCACATGTACCATTCTTTACAATGGTGATTAATTTTTAACTAAGTAATTTAAATTTATTTCAAAAAAATTGTTATTAAATAATTATATTGTATTAATTAAAAATACGATATTAATTATGAAAATAGAATTAGTATGTGTTTGAAAATTTAACTTTAACATTAGTGCGCATAACACGTAAAAACTATTTCATGAACAACTATATTTTTATTATAAAAATTATGATTAAGATTAAATTGTCAATATTTTCAATTAAAACATTAAATTAAATGGATTATTATAAAAAAATTCAAATTATGTTACATTTAATACAATCCTGAACCTAATTCCCACTTGAGATAATTAAATTAAAAGAAACATACTAGAAAAAGTTATTATTAAAATAAATATAATTAATGTTTAAAAATTTTAAACATGTGTTTAATGTTGAAATACTGGAATTTCAAAATTATTTATCTTTATTTATAATGATTTATTTTTATGTAAAAAATGCTTCATAAATTGTTAAATAATTATTGTGTTAGGATTGTATCATAAAAGTGACCTTATTTTAAAATGTTATTTTTTCAATATTCACACAAAACAAATACCATTTATAAAAAATTCAAAAAATCATCCTAGGATATTTATAAAATTATAAATTAAAAAATTATTTTATTTTTATAAATTTAAGGTTCAATAAAAAATAAATTAAATATTTAAATGAAAATTAAAAATTTATATAATAAACTTCTTATATAGAAAAATATACTTTTAATCATTAATTGTTAATAATCTTATTTAATATAGATTTTCAAATTATTTTTTGTTAATATATTATTCACATCAACAATATAATTTTTCACCATTATATAATAATTTTGTTTCATCAAATTAACATACATAGTGACTATAAGGGAACATTGTTAGAAAATATATTTATAATAATAAAATGATTTTATTTGTTATTTAGCAATAGTAATGGAATTTTATAATTTAATTGGTATAAAAATATTTATTTATATTTTGACAAATATTTCCAAAAGTTTTTACTTTTATTTTCACCTAAAACCTCAATACCTACATTACAATGGTTATAATTAAATTAATAAATATATTCATGGTTCTTTTTTGGTTTAGTGTTGTGTGTGAACCATGATATTCAAAATATTATTTTATTAATGAAAATTATATTATGAAATATCGTGGTGTCACATTATTGATTCTATGATTTTGTATGATATCTTCCATTAGGTATAACACCATACTATGGATTAAATATCCCGCATTTATGTTATTTCATATTTCGTTATCAAACCGTCAAGATTACCCTATGAGAATTATGGATTTTTATAGAGAAGTAATCAATTTTTATATATTCTATTGATATAACTTATGTTTCTAATGTAATTTAATGTTCATTTTTTCATCTATTTTATTTATGATTTTGTACTGTGGGATCCAGCGTATTGTGATTTATGTATTTGGTACCTATGTAACTAAAATATCCCCAATATTTTTGTTATTGTAGTTTGGTTCATACAATTCATGGAATATACTATTTTAGAAAATAGGTTGATGATTAAAAATAGACCCCAATATGAATTCATTAAAAAATTTATTGTGTTATTAATTAAAAATAAATATTTTATAGGATTTAGTAATCAGTAAATCCAAATAATAAACAACTAATGACTTTTGTATTCATTCAATAGACATTCTCAATGAAACATGTTATCATGCAAAATAATTTCCAAGGATGAAATATAATGTTCCATATCTTCATTTTCTTACCCTTTTAATATTACAAAATCTAATAAGTATGTTTAATATGAGTGGAAAAAAATAGATAACAACTACATAAAGCTTTGATAATATCTATAGAATAATATGTGTCAATATTAGGAATGAAATTAAAATAATCAGAAAAAAATGACACCCTTTCAATATTACCAATTCTTAATTTTCATATTATTATTACATTCATTATTATTAATCATTTCCATTTACATAGTGAAGATAAAATATTCTAATTATAAACTGAAAGATTAATTAATGGTATTTTTATGAATACACGACATTGAAATGATGCATTAATCAAAAAAACATTGGAAAATAAGAAAATGGAAACTACTATTATTAAACATAATGGAAAGAACCATGTAACATAACCACATTAAACCATCATCAACTAATCGAGGTCACAAACTAAGACTAAGGAGAAACCCACTACTATATCCCATATAAATTAATATATTAATATATAAGGATTAAATAGGGAGATAATGAAATCATGGATTTATTCAGATCAATCCCCATAATCTAAGAGGTTTAAATCGACTAATAGATAGATTAAATTCCTATAATGAAATTTAGATTTGATCTACTATAAATTAATGAATGTCAAAAACTAAACCAAGGAATTATAAAAATCATTTTATAAAAAATCATAATGTAACTCCACCATGTTGTTGTTACTATAACCAAACCTATGGTTTCTCTCATTAAAGCTGGATTTGAAACCCCTGAAATTATAAATAAAATATATCCCTCTATTCTTGGATGACATTTCACCCATTTTAAAATTTAATTAACCAAAAAATTTTTGACTTAATAACCATAATGGAAATAATGTTATTAACCACAACTCACTTCAAAACCCTACCATAGAAATAAATAATCCCCCTATTAATTTACCATATTTCCTGGATCAGACCATGATATTGAGAAACACCGATTATAATTTCATAAATATATAAAATCCGTGACATTCCATTGATACATCATAGAAATGACCATTAACTTATACATTGAATACTTCTTTATTTTCCATTATAGAATTAACCAAGTGACACAACCAAGAAATGGTCAAACCATTTCTTGGTGATTAATTAATTGATTAAACAATGAATGAAAAAATAGAATACCAAACAAAATTAAAGGGTCACCATTATTAGGGGGTTATATATAATATTAGTACAAACATATGTATGACTCTTTACCAAAGTAACCACAATACAACTCGTATTAAAATGGGTATTACTTTATTACCGATGTTATTTATATAAATCATTCACATTATGTACCATATAAAATAATAATCTCACTTCCCAGATAAGATATTCACTATAATGGATAAACTCAAATGGAAATACCTATAAAATAGGCTCAACCGTATGGTACAGAACATGGATTTCAGAGCCCGTATAGGCAAAAATGAACTACCAACCTTTGAAACATTCCAAAATCTTACATGACCCCTTCAAATCATTCTATACACAATGGATAAAATTCAATACATAAATACGTTATATAACATACCACTCGAATAACTCTTATCCTCAAGAATAGAAACCAAAGATATTAGGCACATAAACAATTTAATCAAAATAAATATGACATGACATACCTTCATAGGATCATTCTATAATAAAAAGTCAACCAGCACATAAAGAGGAAAGTGAAAATTATCCCAATACCTCAATATTCACATAAATTGATAGATTTTAAATATATCAACTATTTTTTTTAAAAACAACCTTAGGATACTGACTATATATATGAAACTCACATTACAAAGTTCACTCTCTTAACAAACCATGATTTCAAAGAATATGAAATAAAGGAATTAAGAATATGTGAAACATTGTTTCTAAATGGTCTTGAATGTCATTAGTTTTTACCTTAAACACCTCATCATATTCAACTTCCATAGTTACATATTCAATAATTTTGTAATCGTCATGATTATACATACAATGAAACATTTCATAGAAAAAAAATCTTGAATCTGATATATTTTCATAAGAAATACAAACGGATACACAAATACATCAACACAAAGTAAGACATAAAAATTAACAAACAAATTGGGTAGAAATATTATTCCCATTATATATCCTTTATGAATCATAGTTCATAGATACATATAATAACACATGATCTATAATGTAAAACTAATGAGGTCTTGTTCTAAAAACCTATAGGACATTTAATGATCCAATATTATATCAGCTACACCTGAATTAACAGAACCTTCTATATCATTCTTTATAAAAATTCATGTAATGTAAAACCTAAATCTAGAATATCAGTTCAATATAATAGTTATCTCTAAGGTTGACCAAACAATTCTTTATGTTGAGTCATAACATTGGTAAATGATAAATTTTGATATATAAAAATACTAATAGTGACTGGTGACTCTCTGAAAAACCTCTATAATATTAAACTCATGCATGAAACATGTCCACATATATATTTATATTTTAATCAATATATAAGTTCTTATAATGATAAAAAGTGTTTAAGAGACAAAAAAATATCCAAATTCATTTTGGAGACCTCTCACTATTAGATAGGTGAAATGGGAGTCATGATTTGATACAATCAACCTAGAAACCACATAATTTCTCACAATCTCCACCAAATACATGATCAACAAATCACCTAATGATATCAACACAATAAAAACAGAAAAGTGACATGGATTCATCAAATTATTCATCATCCCTGAGAATTTATCATACCCACCCTGAGTGGAAGCTAGACCGGTGAAAATGACTATCAAGATTTCTCCCACTTCAAATGGGGAACATCAAGTTGATGAATCAAACAAAAAAACAACAATATTATAAATAATTATTCTTTGGGTAGACTAAACACTATGATACATTCTCCAAAATAGATCTATTTATAGAAGATCTCATGTATTGGACTCTTAAGGAATGATACATCTTAGAAACCCTATCTGGTACTGCCAAAGGTGGAAAATGAAACTCACAGTAAAAACATAAAAAATCATCAAAGGTAAAAAGAATATCATAAAAACAATACCTACTATTGATCATCTTCATAACATCCCTCTACGGAATGGAAACACACAGTAGGATATAGCAAAATCTCCACCTCATTAACACTCAATAAGTATTCATTTACTCAATAAGCCAAAGAACATGTTGTGGTAAACATATAGATACATCCTCTAACCTCAACTATTTCTATATAATGGTTCATTATATTAATCTCTTTTATCACTCTCCATGAATCACCAAATTCATACAAAATATCAACATATGACATCGTTCTCTATTTTCTTCCAAAAGAATATGATTTCTATTTGTATGTAAAATATAAAATCCATAATGTTGTAATAATTCAAAACACATCTGTTCTTGTAAGATCAAATCATACTGGGAAAATATTTATCTCAATCTATTATGATCTATGAAAACCATGAATCATTTTATGATGATTTGATATCATGTAAACTTAGATAAAACACTTCTACTCTAAGAAAATTATTAGGGTTAATGTAGTTATTATCATGATGATTTATCTTTCAATACGCTTAATATATGACTTACCACTCATAAATTTTAACAACAAATAATATATGACATGTGGTTTTACAATGAACATCAATATTTACTCTTTCCTCTATAAAATAACGGTCAGATCACTAAAAAACATACCTCCAATTGCTCAAAAATTGCCTAACATGGTTTAGTAAATATAAAATCTTAATCACTCTTGGTCATGGTAGTTTGAGGATTTAAAATCATATATAAAGTATATATGAACCTCTTATAACACCCAAAACGAACCAAAAAAATTTGAACCTCAATACATTTTTTCGGCGTTACTGATGAAACATGTGCCATAATCCTTGAAGGATCTAAAATCACTCCACAAAGTGATACAACATGTCCCATGAAATCAACCACCAATTAAATAAACATACCCTAATATATTTCCCAACTACCTGATTACACCAAATATATTCTGAAACTACTCACATATGCTATGAATTCTCTTCTTAAGAACAAAATATACTAGGATATTATCAATAATCACTGTCATTAAATGATCTCGAGACTCCTAGACTGAAGAGATCATCAATACCATTAACAAATATTGGATATTTAGTATTCCTAATAACAATACCATGAAATCACAATACCCATAATGAAATCATAATATATTCTCTGAAATATCCTCTTTTGATATCCTCATATGACGATTTCCAAACAATATATAGAACCATATGAACAAACATGATTCTAAAAATCAACTCATCCACCATGGATGAATGGAACATAACTTATGTTCAAACTATAAAATAATCTCTCACTCCAAAGTACATAGCATACACCCAATAATTATCAATTAATTTAAAACTCATCCTAAGTCCATCAAAAATATCCTTTAAAAATATATATATATTCCTTGTTTATATTTTTTTTATAACTATATATCATAAAATATAAAAATTTTGTAACACCCCAAGCTTCCACGGTACTCTTCCCTTTGAATAATACATTAGCGTGTGTTGTACGCAACTTCAAGTTCTAACACACACCACAACCAATCAAACTAGCCGTTATGAATAGTGATACCCACTTTTTGAAATTTTATAAATTTTATCTCTCAATGTTGACTTTATTTTTGGATTTGGAATATCAAAATTAGCCTAGGGTAAAATTTTGGATCTTTTCAGATAACATTTATATTTTGATGAATAGAGAAAATTACTAAATTTCAATTAAAAACAAATTTTTTAATCAAAATAATTAATGGTGATAACATATGAATTTGAATGGTTTTAAAGTATATTTAGAATATATTTTCACCATTTAATAAAAATTTGTTCATTGTAAATAATTTCACAATTAAACCGGACATTAACAAGTGTCAATCTTTTGATAGTTATTATCTCTTAAAAACACGATTTTTGTTTTAACAACAGGAATTAATATTAAATTAATTTATTCCACTTATGTGTTTTGTATTTGGAAAAATGGATTCCATATTTGGAATCAGGATGTCCAAATTGTGTAAATAGGTAACTTTTAGTTTTAGATATTTGGAATAATTACCTCGGTAATTATTTTATTTACCATGGTTAAAGGGTAAATCCAGTAAATAAGGGTAAACAAATAATAATATAATAATAATAATAATAAATTACCCAAAAACATGTCCTAAACATATTCTATGATACATGTCCAACAATGGGCATATTTGGGTCGATTTTGGGACCCCATGGAGCCACTTGTAAGTGATAATGACACGTAATATTAATTAAGTTAAAATAAATACAAAAATGACATAAGGATATATCTTTTAGAAAAACAATTTTTAAATAGGGTTATACATTTTTTATTTTCGACTATAAATATTAATTATAAAGTTAAAAATATTTCATACATAATGTTATTTTATTTTTAATTTTTATACATTTAATAATTAATATTATTTATGACACAATAATGTTGCAGTATTTTCCTTATTAATGAAAGAATCAAATAATTGGTATTATAAATGTTAAAATTATTATAATTTGAAAGTATTTATGACATCCATGAATTTTATTGATTAATATGACATTATAGTATTGCTTAAATAAATTTGGTTCAAATTAATAATGTTCTTATGACTTTAACAAAAATCAATTATTGAATAGTGTCAAAATTCACATAAAAGAGTTTTTAAAACAAATATTATATTATTAATTGATATTAAATTCCTAAAAATATAAGGTTCAGAAAAGATACTTATATCATGATAGGTGTAGCATTAATTTACCACTTTGGGTTCATTTGGATGTATATAGTATGATTATTAACTATATAATATAAAAATAAAAAGTGACATGTTAAACGTTAAACTAATTAACTAAGAGTTAAAACTAAAAGAGAAGGTTAATATAATGACCCAAACCTTTCTAAAACATATTTTTTTAGTGTTTTTCGACCTATCCCCACCGTAACCTTTAAACAATCCACTTTGGAGCCATTATATACTGAATATGATTTTATTATAAAATAATATTTCTAGCTTTTGCAAAGGTGCCCCTCACCCCTCTTATAAAAGGGAACTCCCCCTTCTCACTAATTCACACATTAAAAGCATCTTGTATCGCCCAACCCCTGCTCAATTACTCTCTAAACTTCCCTTACGTAAACCTAGAGGCCTTAGTTTGATCAGAAATCCAACCTAAGGAGCCCTTTTGATCAAATCAAAAGGAAGAACCCGTAGAAGAGGTAATGTTTTCACCACCCTCTTTCAAGTTCCATTCTTCTTCAACTTCTTCTTTATTTTTTATTCCCATTCTAAAATAATAACTCCATCATATTATATATACTGTGATGTTATTATAAAAATGGTACAACCATATTCATTATTCTATCCATCCTTTGAATGACATGTCACCATACATGCATATGTACGGCTTACCGTCTCCACGTCGTGGTGTAATTGTTATTCAATAAATTATTATTAGGATGGGTATAATAATGATGTGTAATACATGTAAATAATAAATATAACATGTTAATGATTCTTTATATATGAAATACCGTCCAATTATATATTATTTTAATATCAAAAGAATGATATTGTCGCTCGTGCGTACGTACGGACTACCGTCTCCACAAATGTGATAAGATTCATTCTCCATCGTATCCATTTAAGAATAATAATAATTTGATGATTAAGAATAATTTTTAAGGACCTGATATAATTCTAGATATGAATAAGATATAACCTATCCCTAACAAACACGGCTTATGTAACAAAACATATATGAGTATGTTAACACCTGAAACGATATTAATACTAAGATATTATTAACAAAGCAATGTTAAAAGATCATATATGATATCATATTAATGTATATAATTCTTGTATAATTTAATAACAATTATTTCACCATTATACAGGAGGTTAACAAACCCCCAACCAAGGAAAAGTACAAGGTAATGGTTTATTTCTCAATCTCTTCTTTATCTGAGGTTGTTTATACGTAATAGTATACTGGGACTTCATTATCATCCACATCCATGTTTCTTAAAAAAAAATTCAAAACATTTTTACTATTTACTATAATATGGGTTAAATTCATTTATACCCTTGTTTAACTTTTTATAAGATGTTTATAAAGGAATCTTTCTGTCGTTTTCCAAACAAGGTCCTTTTTAACCTTTTCGACAGAATTAAGGTAAGAATGTTTTTTTAACTTATGCGGTGGGTGCGGCTATTTTCTACCATTATAAAATCTAAAAAAGATTCCATTACAAGCTTATAAGATAAATAATCAAAGTAAATATTTTATTTTATAATTATGTAACATTTAAATGAATTCAAAAAAGATATATTTCTCTCAAATAGTTTTTATTTCATCTATGTCGACATCCTTTGATGCATTTTAAACTTATTTGATGTTGATTTTTTATGATACAAAACTTGTATATTTTATTAAAGGTTTTCTGATATGTTTTACTTCGGATGTGTTATTTTTATACCATTCATAGTTTATGGATGAATTATTTACATTTCGTATGCTAGTTTCAATACGAATGTTTATGTTATGTTTAATCATTTTTATATGGGAATGCATTGGACTTAATAAGTGATGGGTGGAGCCCTCTATAACTCCTCAAAGCATCGGTAGGTCTCATGAGACAAACTAGTGTCTTTTCACAAGGCCTTGACAAAATCTTATTTATAGTCTTGGCACGAGGCCTTGACTATGCGGTTATGATAGTCTGGTATTATGCATTTCATCATTATGAATGTGGTTATTGATATTTTGTGTGATTATTTGACTAGTATAATATCCATTTGAATAAATATGTGGCATTATTTCATTTTATTTCTGCCATATTATGCTGAAGTTCCAGTTTTAAAACGCTTTTGTTTTAGTTATACATTGCCTTAAATGTTTATGCTTATTTATGAATGTTTCCGCAATATTGTTATCCTTAATGGGCATTTGACCTCACCCCTTTCTATGTTTTATTTTTCCCAAGATTTAGATAAGTATTTTATGAATGACCTGCAGGGATTGTATAAGGGGATAAGATTGTGGACTATGGAGACTATATTGTTGTAGTTTTCATTTTATGATGTATTGTAAACTTTATGAATGTATCTAGTTATTTCAAGGCTAATAAACTAATTGGTCTTTCGAGACTTGATCATTCATGTGATCATGCCAATGTTATGTAATAATGCACCAACTCTGGGTAACTGGGGTAGGGGCGTTACATTTCGTATCCGAGGAATTTTAGTACAAACCTTGAAAACTAGATTTAAGTAAACTCTGATTAGAGTACATATACCTAATATATACTTTGAGGATGATTATAGAACATCCAAGAATTTTGGTATTGTAAAGATTCTTTGAGTTTTCCGAGAAATACATCCCTATCTGGATACCAGTAGGTAGAGGCGGCTCTGGCACAGATGTACCTAGGGGTAAAACCCGAAAACACCACTTTGAGCTAGACTCGAACGGAAACTGGTGCACAACAACAGGCCTTGATGCACTCTTAGTTACGACACTCCTGTGGGATATGCTTTGGATAACTCTCATTTTATTTATAAATCATTTTGAAGGGTTTATGAGTATATACTTCCTCAAAGAAAGCATTTTTATGATTATGGATTATATCCATAAATAGTTCAATTTAGGTTAAGTGTTTTATAAGTATGGAATTATGTATTTTGATTCGTAAAATAATCTAGTTTATGACATTATTTAGAAATGGTGCCTACTGGAAGAAATGGAAACCATATCAATACACGCACTCCATGTAGGGATTTCCCTCATTCTCAAGATAATTATAGTAGAGCTGGTGATGCAACTGGTGCTGATTAGATAATCACCATACTGGGACAACCTACTCAAGTTATGAATAATAACCTTACCCGTATGGAGAACCCTGATCCATAGCGTGGAGGATCAATTTTAGATCGCTTCATGAGTCAAAAACCACTAACTTTAAAAGGGAGTAAAAATCCCTTAGTAGCTGAGGAATGGATAAAATCCCTAGAGAAAATATTTGAATCTTGGGGGGGTAGTGAAAGAGAAAAAGTTATCATGGAAGTTTACCATCTCACTGGAGATGTTGATCAATGGTGGTCATTGATTCAAAATAAGAAGGAAGATGATGAAGTATAAAATATGGAATGGAGGGAGTTCTATGATATGTTTTTAGAAACATACTCTCCTCGTGGCCATCAAGAAGATATGGAAAGACAATTTTTGAGTGTGAGACAAAAGGAGGATGAGAATGTCGCAATGTATGAGGCTAACTATACAAGGTTAGCAAGGTATGCTGGAGATTATATACGTAACCCAAGAAGTAAGATTTGTCATTTCTTTGATGGGCTAAAACCATTTCTCCATCGAGCATTAGTCTCACAATCCTTCTCATCGTAAGAATACATTGTCTCATGTGCTATCAAGAAAGAGAAGTAATTCTCTAAGTCTTATGACCTTAAAGAAAAGAAAGAGAAGAAGAGATCTTCTAATCAATCTAGGAATGTAAATAAGGGGAATAAGGGAAAATTTGAATATCCATCCAGTAGTAAATGTGGGAAGAAACACCCTGGTACTTTCTTAAAACGAATCGGAGTCTGTTAAGAGTGTGGTGAAAAAGGCCACCAATCTCGTGATTGCAAGGGGAAGAAAGAAGCTAATGATTTCCAATGCTACTATTTTAGGGAGATGGGACATTATTTAAATGAATTTTCTAAGCGTCAGGGGAACTTATCTCAGAAAAGTCCAAGGGATCAAGGACAATCTTATGCTATCACTACTGCTGAGGTAGAAGCACCGAAAGACGTTGTGGCAGGTAATTTAATTGTTTCCTCGTGTTTAGAAAATGCATTATTTGATTCTGGATCATCACATTGTTTCATATCTTCCCAGTTTTCTAAGAAAATTAGATATTTCCAATTTGATTTAACAAGGGAGTTGTCAATTAAAACTCCTAAGGGAAGTATCATTGCAACAATGTATTTTGAATCAGTCCCCATTAGAGCACATAAATGTTCTTTATCTGGTGATCTCATCATCATACCTATGATTGAGTTTGATATAATCCTTGGTATGGATTGGCTTTCAGACCATGATGCAAAGATTTATTTTAAGAAGAAGGAGGTTATGATTTTTGATAATGATGATATGGAACACCTTATCTTTAGAGCAGAATCGTCACCACCTAATTATTATCTAAATCCACCCCCAGTAGCTCAACTAAATTCAATTATTAGGGAGGAAGAGAATGAAATGACTATGGTTGAGGAAAGGAATTTTAAAATAGAGGATTTACCTATTGTGAAGGAATATGTATATGTGTTTCCAGAAGATTTACCTGGACATGCTCCAGAACGAGAAGTTGAGTTTTCCATTGATTTAATTCCTAGATCATGGCCTATATCGAAGACGCCTTATAGAATGGACTCTGTAGAATTAGTTGAACTAAATAAAAAACTAGAGGAATTGAGTGATAATGGATTTATTCTCCCTAGTGTTTCTCCATGGGGATCCCCTATTATTTTTGTTAAAAAGAAAGATGGATCTATGATGTTATGTATCGACTACAGGGAGGTCAATGCTATAACAATAAAGAAAAAGTATACCCTAACTCGCATTGATGATTTATTTGACCAACTACATGGAGCTCAATACTTTTCAATGATTGACCTTCAATCTAGATACCATAAGTTGTGTGTGAATAAGGAATACATTCCGAAGACAGCATTTCGAACAAGGTACATGGCATTATGAGTTTACGGTAATGCCTTTTGGGATGACTAACGCACCCTCTGCATTCATGGATCTAATGAATAGAGTTTTCATGTAATCTCTCGATGATTTTGTGGTGGCATTTATTGATGATATCTTGGTATTCTCCAAAATCTATGAAGATCATGAAAATCACTTGCGCATTATCCTGAAGACTTTGAGAAGACATGAATTATATGGGATGTTTAGCAAGTGTGAATTCTGGCTTCTGGAGATTTATTTTCTTTGCCATATTGTCTTTATAGACGGAATCTCTGTTGGTCCTTATAATACCAAGGCAATCAATTAATGGCCAGCACCTACCAGTATAACTGAGGTACGCAGATTTATTAGTTTACCAGGTTATTATCGATGTTTCGTCCATAATTTTGCCAGATTGGCTAACCCATTAACAAAGCTCACACATAAGGGGGTTAAATTTGTTTGTACAAAAGAGTGTGAAGAATGTTTTGAAGAAATGTAGAGAATATTAGTCAATGCTCCTATATTGTCTCTACCATCGGGGAATGATGGGTTCGTTATTTATAGTGATTCATCCATGAAAGGAATTGGTTGTGTCCTTATGCAGAATGATAGGGTTATTGCCTATGCATCACGACAGTTGAAAATTCATGAGAAAAACTATCCTACTCATGATCTTGAGTTAGCAACTTTGATCTTTGATTTGAAGATATGGATACACTACCTACATTGTGAAAAATGTGAGATTTATACTAATCACAAGAGTTTGAATTATATTTTCTCACAAAAAAAACTCAACATGAGGCAAAGGAGATGGCTTGAATTACTCAAGGATTATGATTGTACGATACACTACCACCTGGGGAAGCCAAATAAGGTGGCAGATGCTTTGAGCATAAAATATCATAGATTTTTGAACAATATGAGAATTGAAAGGGATCCAATTTTCATGGATCTAGTAAATATGGACACGGGAATAACCATGGAAGGTGAAATATCAGTGCTTTTTCAAATGGTTTCCAAACCTTCTTTACTAGAAATAATTAAGAGTTCTCAGACTGATGATGAATAATTTCAAAATAAGATTAAAGCTATGAATGATGGGAGATTGAGATACATTGTGTATGAAGATGGAATTTTGAAATTTGGGAAGAGACTTTGTGTTCCCGATATACCTGATCTCAAAAGGAAATTTTTAGAAGATTCTTATAGTTCCAATTTCTCAATACACCATGGGAGCACCAAAATTTATAGAGATTTGAAGGAACATTTTTGGTTGGACAACATGAAGAGGGAGATTGCTAATTTTGTGTCATGATGTATAGTTTGTCAACAAGTGAAAGCTGGAAGGCAACAGCCTGGTGGAGTATTGCAACCTCTTCCCATACCTGAGTGGCAATGGGATAATATTATGATGGACTTCCTCGTGGGGATACCAAAGACTCCTAGAAGGAACAATGCAATATGGGTCATTGTTGATCATCTTACCAAGTCAAGACATTTCCTTGCTATAAGAGAAGATTTACCACTCGAACATCTAGCAAGACTACATATTAATGAAGATGTGAGACTTCATGGAATACCCCTATCGATTGTTTCTGATTGTGATCCTCGTTTTACTTCAAGATTCTGGAAAAGTCTTCAGAAATCCCTAGATATTAAACTTCACATGAGCACTGCCTACCACCCTCAAACAAATGGACAATCAGAACAAAATATTCAAACCTTAGAAGACATGTTGAGAACTTTCTCACTTGACTTTCAGGGTATGTAGGATCAATATTTACCTCTGGTAGAATTTTCCTATAACAACAGCTTCCATTCAAGTATTCATATTGAACCATATGAAGCTTTATATGGAATGAGATGTCACCCACCAACCTGTTGGGATGACGTTGGTGAAAAAAAACATGTAGGCCCAGAACTGGTGGAGGAAATGATGGAGAAGGTAAAGGTAATCCAAAACCACATCATAGAAGCTCAAAGTAGGTAGAAGAGCTATAATAACAACCGAAGGAAGGATTTTGAATTTCAGGTAGGAGATCATGTTTTCTTTAAGGTATCTCCATGGAAGGGAGTTATACGTTTCAACAAGAAAGGTAAATTGAGTCCCAGGTACATTGGACCTTTCGAAAATCTAGAGCGAATTGGGGCTGTAGCTTACCGTTTGGCAATGCCGTCAAGTCTCTCCAATGTTCACAATGTGTTCCACGTATCACTGTTGAGGAAATACATGCCTGACCCAATGCATGTACTCACTTTCAAGGAATTAGAACTAGAACCCGATCTGTCTTATTGTGAAGATCCCATTAAAATTCTTGATACAAGTGGGCAAGTGCTGAGAAACTGGACGACTCGTCTGGTAAAAGTTTTATGGAGGAACTATAAGATGGAAGGGGAAACGTGGGAACCTGAGGAACTTATGATGAAGAACCACCCGAGTCTTTTCATGCGGTAGTATTCTAGAAATTTTGAGGAAGAAATTATTTGAAGGAGGGGAGAATGTAACACCCCAAGCTTCCACGGTACGCTTCCCTTTGATAATACAGTAGCGTGTGTTGTACGCTACTTGAAGTTTTAACAAACACCACAACCAATCAAACAAGCCGTTATGAATAGTGATACCGCCATTTTGAAATTTTATAAATTTTATCATTCAAAATTGAATTCATATTTTTATTCAAAATATCGATGTTATCCAAAGGTAAAATTCTGGAACTTTTTGGATAACATTTATATTTTGATGAATAGTGAATATTACTAAATTTCAATTAAAAACAACTTTTTTAATCGAAATAATTAATAGTGATAAATTATGAATTTCAGTGGTTTTAAAGTATATTTAGAATATATTTTTTCAATTTAATACAATGTTGGTAATTGGACATAATTTCACAATTAAACCGTACATGAACAAGTGTCAATCTTTTGATAGTTATTATCTCTTAAAAACACTCTTTTTGTTTTAACAACAGGAATTAATTTTAAATTAATTTCTTCCACTTCTGTGTTTTGAATTTGGAAAAATGCAATCCATATTTGGAATCAGGATGTCCAAATTTTTTAAATAGGTAACTTTTATTTTTATACATTTTGAATAATTACTTCGGTAAATATTTTATTTACCATGGTTAAAGGGTAAATCTGGTAAATAAGGGTAAACAAATAATATTATTATAACACTAAATTACCATAAAACGTGTCCTATCATAATTTTTTGATACATGTCCAACAATGGGAATCTTTTGGTCGATTTTGGGACCCCATGGAGCCACTTATAAGTGATAATTACACTTTATATTAATTAAGTTAAAATAAATACAAAAATGTCATAAGCATATATCTTTTAGAAAAACAATATTTAAATAGGGTTATATATGTTGGATTTTAGACTATAAATATTAATTAGAAATTTAAAAATAATACCTACATAATGGTATTTTATTTCTAATTTTTAGACATTTAATAATTAATATTATTTATGACACAATAATGATGCAGTATTTTCCTTATTAATGAATGAATCAAATAATTGGTATTATAAATGTAAAAATTATTATAATTTTAAAGTTTTGATGACACCAATGAATTTTATTGATTAAAGTGACATTATAGTATTTCTTAAATGAATTTTATTCGAATTAATAAATTTGTTAAGACTTTAACAAAAATCAATTATTGAATTGTGTCAAAATTCACATAAAAGAGTTTTTAAAACAAATATTATATTAATAACTGATATTAAATTCCTAAAAATCTAAGGATCGGAAAAGAGACATTTATCATGATATATGTATCATTAATGGACCACATGTGGGTCTTTTGGATGTATATAGTAGGTTTATTAACTATATAATATAAAAATACAATGTGACATGGTAAATGTTAAACTAATTAACTAAGAGTTAAAACCAAAAGATAAGGTTAATATAGTGACCCAACCTGTATAAAACCTATTGGTTGAGTGATTGTTGACCTATAACCAACTAAAAAATTAAATAATTCTCTTTGGAGCCATTAGAAACCGAATATGAATTTATTATAGAATAATATTTCTAGCTTTTCCAAAGGTTCCCCTCACCCATCTTATAAAAGGGCACTCCCCCTTCTCACTAATTCACAAATTAAAATCCTCTTGGATCGGCCAACCCCTGCCCAATTACTCTCTAAAATTCCCTCACTTCAACCTAGAGGCCTTAGTTTGATCAGAAATTCAACCTATGGAGACCTTTTGATCTAATCAAAAGGAAGAACCCGAAGAAGAGGTAATGTTTTCACCACCCTCTTTCAAGTTACTTTCTTATTCAACTACTTATTTCATTGTTATTCCAATTCTAAAAGAATAACTCCAGTATCTTATATATACTTTCATGTTATTATAAATATTTTACAACTATATTCAGTATTTTATCCATCCTTTCAATGACATGTCACCATACGTGCGTACGTACAGCTTACCGTCTCCACGTCATGGTGTAATTGTTATTCAACAAATTATTATTTGGATGCATATAATAATGATGTGTAATTCATGTAAATAATAAATATAACATGATAATTATTCTTTATATATGAAATAACATCCAATTATATATTATTTTAATATCAAAAAAATGATATTGTCCCTCGTTCATACGTACGGACTACCGTCTCCACAAACGCGATGAGATTCATTCTCCATCGTATCCATTCAAGTATAATTATCATTTGATGATTAAAAATAATTTTTAAGGACTTGATATAATTCTAGATATGAATAAGATACAACCTATCCATAAAAAACACGGCTTATGTAACAAAACATATACGAGTAAGTTAACACCCGAAACGACGATAATACTAAGATATTATTAACAAAGCAATGTTAAAATATCATATTTGATATCATATTAATGTATATGATTCTTGTATAATTTAGTAACAATTATTTCACCATTATACAGGAGGTTAACCTACCCCCAACCAAGGAAAAGTACAAGGTAAGGGTTTATTTCTCAATCTCTTCTTTATCCGAGGTTGTTTATACGTAATAATCTACTGGGACTTATTTATCATCCACATCCATGTTTCTTAAAAATGTATTTCAAAACATTTTTACTATTTACTAGAATATGGTTTAAAGTCATTTATACCCTTGTTTGAATTTTTATAAGAGGTTTATTAAGGAATCTTTCTATCGTTTTCCAAACAAGGTGCTTTTTAACCTTTTCGACAGAATTAAGGTAAGAATGTTTTTTAACTTATGCAATGGGTGCGGCAATTTTCTGTCATTATAAAATCTTTAAAGCTTCCCTTAAAAGCTTATAATAAAATTTCTCAAAGTAAATGTTTTATTTTATAATTATGTGACTTTTAAATGAATTCAAAAAAAGAGATATTTCTCTCAAATAGTTTTGATTTCATCTATGTCAACAACCTTTGATGGATTTTAAGCTTTTTTGAAGTTGATTTATTATGATACAAAACTTCTATATTTTATTGAAGGTTTTGTGATATTTTTTACTGTGGATGTGTTATTTTTATACCATTCATGGCTTGTGGATGAAATATTTACTTTTAGTATACTAGTTTTAATACGAATGATTATGTTATGTTTAATCCTTTTAATATGGGAATGCATTGGACTTAATAATTGACCGGTGGAGCCCGCTATAGCACCTCGATGCATCGATAGGTCTCCTGAGACAAACTAGTGTCATGGCACAAGGCCTTCACAAAATCTTATTTTTAGTCTCGGCACGAGGCCTTGACTATGTGGTTATCAAAGTCTGGCATTATGCATTCCATCATTATGAAAGTGGTTATTGATATTGCATGTGATTATTCGACTAGTATAATATCCATGTGAATAATTATATGGAATTATTTCATATTATTTCTGCTATATTATGCTGATGTTCACGTTTTAAAAGGCTTTTGTTTTAGTTATACATTTATTTAAATGTTTATTTCTTATTTATGAAAGTTTCCGCTATATTTTTATCCTTACTGGGCATTTGAGCTCACCCATTTCTATGTTTTATTATTCCCAGGATGTGAA
Source organism: Viscum album (assembly GCA_963277665.1). NCBI lineage: Eukaryota > Viridiplantae > Streptophyta > Magnoliopsida > Santalales > Viscaceae > Viscum > Viscum album. The sequence goes on along the minus strand of OY728122.1, from coordinate 1,242,507,139 downwards.
GAAGTATTTTATGAATGACCTGTAGGGTTAGTATGAGGGGATAAGAGTGTGGAATACGGAGACTATATTGTTGTTGTTTTCATTTTATTATGTAATGTAAACATTATTAATGTTTCTAGTTATTCCAATGATACTAAACTAATTGGTCTTTCGAGACTTGATCTTTCTTGTGATCATGCCAATGTTATGTAATAATGCACCGAATCTGGGTAACTGGGGTCGGGGCGTTACAAATTATTTCAAAGAAAAATTCTTCCCAAACATTAAGTAACAATCATTGTATACCTCATACAAGATAACTCTGCCTCAAACTAGAATATTAAATTCCAAGTGTATTAGATTAATCTCCATCTCATATCCAATATAATGGAAAATGATTCAATGAATGAGAATGTGGCTATCAAAAAAATATAGAATACCCCAAGGTAGTATATAACTCAATAATACCACTTATGACATATGGCTTAGATGGGACTGGAAATTTAACAACATGAGTTTGAGAACATCATACACTAAGAACCCAATAAAAATTATGCAGACCACAAAAACATAAATACAAAAAAATGTCTAACATCACGACATGGTTCTGAGAACTGCCACCTCTACTAAAATAGGAATAAGAGGGCAAGAATTAACCTGATATTGCCTAAAACATTGGATGACTATGATACTATGAAAATCAACACGTAATTATTTTCTATATAATGTCTTAGTTACACCCCAATCGTAAATATATAGTCTTAACTAAGATAATCTCAAAAACCCCTTCCTTCAAGTGAAACTAAACATATATCGGTAATATGTTCCTAAATTTACAACAAAATTGTATTCGTTTTTTTAAAGTGTCTCCCCTAACGTAATTAATATACTAAGTAATAATTAAATTTTTTTGATATTTTTAATTTTGTACCTATCTAAAATTTAGAATAAAATATTATTTTTATTGATCAATTTAATTTTTTAACCAATTCCTAAATCTCATTTTGTAACAGAATTTTTTTTAATATTGAATTAAAATTGTTAATGAAATTTTTGTTGAGTTTAATTATGTTTTTCATTTTTTATTTTTTTGAAAATACATGAAATGAAATTGTATTATTAAAAATATTTAATTTTAAATATTAAAATTTAGAATTTTAGTTAAATGATAAATTATAATTAACTATTTTTTCAAAATAAATTTTTTAATTTAATATTTAAAAAATAATAATTCCATTTTATTCTGATAATCATACTTCATTGTTTTATCAAAATTAAATTTTGAATGTAAAAAATATATACTAAAAATTATGTTTTTGGAAAAGTAGATTGTAAATAAATCTAAGGGAAAAAGTGACCACAAGAAAAAATATCAAGTGGCCATAAGATGAGTATGATGTATCCAAACTAACTCTCGCAGTGATTATATTTACAATATTAAAAGACATAATATAAGTTTTATAAAATTATTCAAAAGGGATAAACTGATTGCATGATCATCTCATAGTCACTTCCTAGATAACTGCACCATTTCTCCCCATTATAGTATCTTACACTAATATAAATCAACATACCACAAGGAAATTTTAAACATAATGTACTTCCACCGTCATCTCCAAAATTCCACATATATAACCACATTATGAAAATTATATCACCTTCAACTTAACCTAATTCATCCTACCTCATGGAATGATTAGGGATGATTCACACAAGAAGAAAATGATGACGAGCATGCAAACCCTAATGTGAAGAACCTTCAATCTTTTCTGAGGTGTAGATCATAGTCTATAGATGAATATTTTACCGTGGATGTGATGGATAATTCATATCTGAAGTGAAAAAGTAGCTCTACAATTTTAAAATGAATTTACAATGTATGAGGAGTTATATACCATTTGAGTGAATCTAATAATATGACTAAGATAATTCTGATGGAAGATGAAGCCTGATTTTTAGGAGGATTCATCAAATCTCAACCATGAAGATAAACCATTTTGAATCTATATGTGGTTAACCTATTGTGAATTGATTTCAAAAATATATGAAATCATTCTAATGTTGTAATTTAATATTTTTGATCACTATAATTCACTCCTATATTGGAATTTGAGATTATAAAAGGATTAGTTTTTTTTTCTAAATGCATTTGATTCTATATCAAAATAAGGTTCACAAACATTCTCGTTGAAACACCCGAATGAATAATAGTTCCATGATTTTTCAAGAAACACCTCCAAGATAATTGTTGTATAATGGAACAAATTCCATAAATATTAAAGTTTAAAGAATTATTCAAATAATGAAACTAAATTAAATTTATGAGTCAAACTAATTGTGAACCCATTGTTGTTTTATGATACGGTATTTATCATTCATATATAAGGAGGAACCGATCTAGGGTAATGTCCTGGACATGTCCCACTAATTTTTCAAGACCACGTTGGATATTAAAGATCCAATTTCAAATACATATCTAAAAATAACACAGAATATTGAATACTTTTACACTAAATCCATGAATTGGTGAACCATTTCCCTACAAATTATTTTCCATGGTAAAACTGAAATTGATCATAAGATAAGAATTTTTTCCAACAGTAAGATATTTCAGACTCTATCAAATTGAATCTTATTCAACCGGGATTATGTACATGTGTTAATAATCAAATGAGAATGAAGTGGCATCTCAACATTGAAATTTAGGAACATTTTTTGAGTCACTAAATGGGATTGGACAAACTCGGGCAACTCCCATAGTGAATTTCCAATATCAGAAAATTAATTTGAGCATTCTCCTCTAAATGAATATTTATTGGGTGGTGTGGAAAACTAGTTTACAATTAGTAGTGGATTAAATCAATAATGATTGGTGATATATAATCACTATGTCATGTGATGATAGATAATACTGTTAATATTTTATCTTTTAGTTCAAACTGAAATTTCAAATAAATTCTAATAACATAGATTTCCATTAATTAGTTAAATTTATGGGAGATAGAAATTCAAAAATGATTTATCGGTATGTGAGGGTAGTAATCGGAAGTTAAGACACAATAATTTAAAATTTAATTTAAATCCAATATATTTCATCTACTTATTTCAATAATTTTAAATCATTTTAAAAACTACAAAAATACTCTTGCTACAATTTCTTATCTAGAGACTACCCAAGCCCCACATTACTATATTTAAATGGGTTTAAAAATTATTTTTCTACCATCCCCATGATAGGAAATGAATCAAACATGGTTCCATTACTAGGGAATCCAGTGTAAGAGTTTAAATTTTGTTTAAAATTATTTCCATAATTGATCATATCTATTTCTTACAACCTTATTGTTTTATATCCTATTTTTTACAGAACTGTTCTCACAAGAAATCAAACACTACAAACAATGAAAAAGATGAAAAATAGTTTTCGCCGTTAAATTGGATAACTCAACTTCATCAGATTCTTCTTCCATTATATTATCATTAGGAACTAAAAAATATGAAGACAATCTAACTCATGTGAAAAAGACATTTAGTAAAAAATATGGAACTAATTTAAATATTAATATTAGACAAATTAATTAAAATGAAAAAATATATTTGAAGATTAAAATTAAAATCAATTTAATGATTCATAAAATTCTTGTAATATCTAGTGAATTCCCCAATCGGCATTTTAAATAATTTAAGGAACTTTGAAATATAGTTTGAACCCCAAATTTCATTAAAGAAAAAATAAGTTGGAAAACGTTCCCCTTATCCCTTGAGGGGTAGAAATGGAATGGAAATACAATTCACATCCATGAAATGTCACATAATGGGATGATGAATAGATGACCTTCCATTCAAAAAAAATCAGTTCTTGAAGAAGTGTTCAATTAAGGTTAGAGATCTATGGAATCAAATAAGAAATTGTAGACACTCATTATTTGTTCTTGGAAAGGATTAATAAACTGACTACATTCAAAATAATCCATACATATAAACAAAATCACTTCTTGGTATCTATTTCCATGTATTTTGGGAGTTTAAACAGAACATACTTTGTGGTACTTTTAGAGGTTCTATGATTGTTAACTCTACTACTGTTGATATATAACTCATTTATATTTTCTCAAGAAAACAGAAATAATTCTATACAATTACTATAAATCGAGGTTTATATGTGGTAAAATGTTCCAAATCGAATATTTAGGAAAATAAAATTTATGAAAAAACCTCTCTTCTGAGATAACATGTTTTGAATAAGGTGAATGGTCCATCTCCCACCACACCCCTTTGGTCCACCAACTTTTCCATTTTTAGGAAAATTGCAACAATGTAATATATGGATTTAGTTCTTTTCTCACATTAGTATAGTGTTTAGAGACAATAGACTTATTGGCCATTGATCTGTTATATTTTGCAGCTGTCATCCAAATAGCCTTTCTAACCCCCAATAATCTAGATAAAATGTTTCCAGAAATCCAAAAGCTATTATAAAGGTTAATATAAATTGAATTTAGTGAATGAAATACTATGATATGTTATATAATCTCAAAACACGAAATAGACCACAACCACAACTCACTGATTAGAGTTGAATGAATTAAAAGGATAGTTCATCCAGCTCCTGGCCACTCCCAATAACTTGGTGAATCATATTTTGAGTAAATTTACTACCCAACCAGTTAATATCCACATAGTATGTTATAGTTCTATTATTTTATGGATTTTTAGGGAGAAATATTTATGTAATTAATTACCCCTAGATATAGAATCTTGAATTTGGTAACATATAGTACCTAATGAATCTTCATAGGAAAAAGAACCCCTTGATGAATCTATAAAGTTATCCCCTATGAATAATTATATAAGGAAATCCAACATATAAAACCCACATCAACCTCATCCTCCATTCTCTATAATGACACACGAACCCGTGAAAACTAATGAATAATAATAATGATAGTAGATCCTCGGGGAGTTTAATAAAGTTAAGAATAAACATCCATTTACTGGAGGCCATCCACTAAATTCTATTGAATGAAAAACTCATTAAAGACTTCTGAACTTGGAGAAGGATATTGTGATTAAATGATGAGGAATGATTAGGAAATAATTTTTTAACCATTTTTACCCTACACATTCCAAATAAATGTTATGAATCAGGTTCTATCATTACCCTATGTAGTATAAGATAGAATACTTTTTCAATTGCATTTTGAGGTTTAGCTACATCAATTTCATGACCCAAAAAAAGATTCCCTTTTATAAAGAGGTAAGCTAAGTGTTAAACCCGTGGCCTAACTCTAATGGGCCAGAGGTGGGAGACCATCACCTTTTAAGAATGTCTCCAACATCGGAGGCCTTTTACTAAGGTGACTATACACACTCACACATCTCAAAAATCCCATACAATACTGAATGGTAATAAAATATATCTGATACCATAATTTTATCATAAAAATAAATCCCAAAATTACTGTTTGAAATCATTATATGAGCATAGGATCCATATAAATTTCAATAATTGTGATAAAATAGTCAAACCTTCTTTGATGTATGGAGGTACTATCCAAGGAAATTATTACTAAAACCATGGTCAGTCTATCTCACTATACTCTACTTACATTCAAAGCTTCTTTGACACCACAAAATGGAAAATCATCTACCTTATACAAGGAATGTATTGGAATAACTCATTAAATGGTGAGCATGAAAACACCTACAAGTACACCCCCAAATAAATAAATATAATTATCAAGAGATTAGTCAACTCATTATATGGTATGTCAATAGGAAATGGGACATAAAAATAAACACAATGGAAATATTAGGAATACTAAAAATAGACTCCATGTGTCGTGATGTATCAATAATACTTCAATCCAAAGGATTATTCTCATGGTTTCAATATTAAATGTATCTCAAACAATCCACTCCACAATCAATGTTATCACTATTTATTCAAAACCTAGTGTTCATGATCATCAGGCCTCACCCAATATATACTCATCAGACTTCTAAGATCTTGATACGTAGATAGGTGATCACACGCAGGACTGTTAGGGGATGTGGAAAACCCAATTTAGATTAATGCTCTAAATTGGGGATTACACGCTCATAGAATATGGTCATGAAGATTCCTAAAACCCCAACTATGATATGTGATATGATAGCGGATACCACCTCAAGCCACATAGAGGGACTCATAAAAAATATACCCCAAACCAACCCATAGTGGGGATCACAATCCTATGTGGTGGATGTAATTCCAAAATGTACCATTACATGGATAGACCAAGGGAACAAACTAAATTGATATTGGTATAAAGAAATACATTTAGGTCCCCAACCTACCCTGGAAAATGTACACAACATGTACATAGGGATTCATGACGTGTCATGCTTATATTGAGTTTTTTGTGTCTTTCGATCTCACACAACATATAATTCTACAAATAGATGATTTTTTCAGTCCAGATACCGAGTATATATATTTCTGGATAGTACTTGATATGCTTACATCATTTACATGTATTCCCCATGTTGTGTCACTATCTTTAAGACATGAATGTGAACCTAATGTGTCTCTATAATGTGTTTTTCTAATGTACTCTGGATATTCCCATGTACCGGGCCTTGTCTGAGGCTATGTACCCCTAGGTTCACATCAAACATCTAGCACTCATCCACATGGTATGTGACTCGTGTAACATGGTGTGTGATATTTTTCTCCCATATGTAAGCCCTATATAAATTGGAGGGTGTCTACATGGTATGTGTTATGCTTAATACACACCATGTAATTTGGGGTTTTAAAAAAATCAAGGGTTTTGATTAGGTGTCTTCTTACCAAACCACTTATAATGTTGGATTTGATCTCTATCATTCACATATATCCTGAAGCAATGATAGACCATTCTTAATCTGTCTCCTTTGGCTTGATTTTATCCAAAAATATGATCATGACTCGGTCCTCATCACACCATGCCACACATGATGCCAAGCTAAAATGAAGATTTCTATATTCACAAATTAGCTACCTCCAATAATCCATTGTCATCTTCAAACCTAGATTTTTCCATCAATATTGAACTTTATCAAATATTATTGATCCATTTCAATGAATAAATGTTGTTAATTACCATGTGACCAAAAAAGTTGTTCATGGGTTCCATGTCTAATATGCCTCATTTGAGATGTCCTCCCTATGGTAAGAATACATGTGACCAATGAATCCAATATCCAATCATTGCCAACAATTCTCATTGTGACTACTCTCGAGATGGAAGGTTGCTGCCCTGTCAAGATATTAGCAACATAATTAACTGGCATCCACCAACAGATGGCACCAGGAATGAGTTCCAAGAACATGAGTTAATATATAAGGGATACTAGGTCTAGGAAACAAGATCCAAGTTCGAATCCATAGATGGAGGAATCGACATCTCATCATCACATTTTGATCAAGGAGGATACATCGTTGATGAATGTGATGAAATCCACCAACCATTGGAAAGTACGAATGAGGGAAAATAGAAATCTAGTGCACACTAACACACTATATAGCCCCAAAAAATTATCAAAATATAAATTGGGAACCTAGGTTGAAACTATTCTCCTCAACATTGAGAATTGTAGGATTGGGTAATCTGCAGATTTTCATGTCATCGAAATCCAAAATTCAGTGTCAAGTCCCACCAATAAAATGGTTATCCCAAAATGGAACTCACCTTAAAATTGTGGTAGTTGGCTTTTGGAATTCTCATTTTTCAACATTGTCAATGTGGATCGTTCTCTACTGGAGAAGATTGGATGTTTTTGGGGAATTAGGAATCACTTTTTTGTACTTGTACTAATGGTAGAATCGATTATATTTATATGAAAAAAGAAATAGGAAATCAGAAATCAAATTCCCATAGATTTCACGGTAGTAGGAACATTAGTGTAGTAATCCTGTATAAATCCTCCTCTTACAAAACATTATCCATGACTATGGATATTGGGAATTCATACCCCAAATATCCTTCTAATATAATTCAGCTGAGACTAATAAAAACCCTTGTATGTTGGAAAAATAAGGAGTGGGTCATTACCAAAAATGGTATATCCTACTGAGACTTAGAGGAATCGGCTTCCTATAGAAACTATCTCCCCTAAGGGTTTCACCTATGGAAACTACTTCCCATTCTAATTGAAAACCACATTAGGAGTCTCTCCCTTGAGCAGTACTATTACTCACTGCCTTACACCAAGGAGGTGTGGGGATGTTCGAGTCACACTGGCCACAACTAATAACAGGGATCTGTCATAGTGGTATCTAAGTATGCCATGTCAATGCCAATAACCACAGATCCCCCAAGATGAAAAACAAGTGGAATTCACCCCTGCTCTGCTAGCCCTAGTCTGAATCACCAGGCACCAGCTTTGGGGGTATGATCCGTATAATGCTTGAAAAGGGGAATAATTTGAAACTCCAATGGACCATTCCATTAGTGGAGTATCTCACTAGGTCCTAGGGATAAAAAACATGGATCCATCTTTAGACGATTGGGATGAAGACCCATTCCACCTAATAGATAAGCTGGGTAGAATCTCTCAGTCACCTTCACCACCAACAGTCATTATAAGACAACATGTAATGAGGAGACTTAGTATGGATGCCCTACTCATGCTGTTTCGGGCCAAATTAGCTGTTTTCATTCCTCTTTCCATAAGTATTATATAGACCCTCCCCATACAATATCCATACAAAGAGTAAGCGTTCCCCTCTATTTTAAAAATCAGTATGGAGCCCTCTTCATTCCATTACCATCCAAAGATTAGTTTATCCCTACTCTTTTGGAAATGAGAATGGATAACCTCAAATGCCATTACCAGCCAAAAACAAGGCCCTACCCTCTCTTTAGACAATTACTACAGAGGCTTTCTCTACACACTTACATCCTAATGTGGAGGTGATACCTATTTCACTAGAAACCGGAGTAGATGTCCTCTCCACTCTATCACCATTCAACATGGGAGGTCCTCCCCTCTTTGATAATAGTTGATACAGAGACCTTCCCCATGTCCCATCTTATCAATGAGGTGGTCCACCTCTCATTACCACACACCATTATAGTGTTCCTCCCCATGTGAAGAAGTACACTACCCTAAAAAACATTCATATGGAATAAGGGAGAACACTCACTGTCGAAGGTGAATTCATAGGAAACAGTCACGACCAGTCCTTGGGGCCCGTGTCGTGACTACCCCAATCCCACCTTCCATAGGCCAGGGGCTGGCGACTAGCACCAAAGGCATAAATCCTGATAAAATGGGGAAGGAATTTCCTTTTTATAAAGTACAAAAATACAACAGAGTACGCAAGTGAAGTAAACACTAAGTAAAACTGGGTACAAAGTAAGTGTTGAAAGTATATGGTCCAGTATACAAACCCAACTGAAAGTACAGTACAACTGAAAGGAAATTACAACAGCGGTATGTAAAATAGCAACACTGAGTCGTCCTCCAGAAATCCCACCTGAAGGGTCGGTACAGATAGTCTCCTCGGCTCCTCGGGTCCATTCATCTGCTCCGTGTACGCCCCGTCAAGTTGTCCACCTCCAGGTATCGTACAGCTCCACAAGACTCCACCTCGATCAGTGTTTTCTGTCGTCTACATCCAACACAAGTAGTGCTGGCACGGCCTGTGCAGGGGTGAGTATACGATACTTAGTAGGGACCCCGAGACCCCTGAAGGTCTCTCAGAATCCATGAAGGATAAACTACAAGGGAAATATACAATCACGAAGAATCAAAAACACTACTTAGGTATATTCCCATACGTATACCTAAGTCATCGGTTATAGTTCGTCTCCAACACTCGAGTCCAAGCACCACCCAGTCCACAAAGGAAAGCACAACTCAGTCCACACAGGAAAAACACAACCCATTCCACATAGGAAAGCAAGTCAATCACAATGATTATAATTATTGAATTCAAGACTCAGCTCACACAAGTATACATCTCTTGTAAGATGATAGAGATGAACAGATGTAGCCACTGATTCATCTATGCTGTCGGACCAACATAGGATACAAGACCAGCTAGCTCTCTGACCCACACAGGATACAAGACCAGCTACTCTTCCGGACCCACACAGGATACAAGTATAGAGGTCAAAACTGTCAGACCCACATAGGATACAAGGACAGTAGTCATCGTCGTCGAACCCATATAGGATTCCAGTACAATAGTCGTCGTTGTCGAACGCACGGAGGATTCCAGTACAGAAGTCGATGCAGTCACAACCAGCTCTAGGGTTCCCGCACACAGCATGTTTGATTCTGGGAGGGTTCGCTCCTCGAGAAAGAGAGAGAGTCAATACATCAACTATAACGAATTCTAGAGTTGATGTATCCCAATGTTTTGTCTCATCAAAAGAAACCTAATGCGACGGATGGTGCGTCAATCGGACGCCCAGTCTGAGAGTTATTGGCTTTTCCGTCCTAGGGGCCCGGTTGGTTTTTAAGATAAAACCAACCCAAAGGTAATTCAGCTACGTCCATACCTCAAGAGGAGTAATCCAAAATGACCATCTCAACACAATGATCACAACACAATTGACGGAAGGTCAATCGGACGTCCGGCCCGTATGTTATAATCATTTCCTCTCCAAGGGCCCAGTTGGTTTCGAGTTCAAACCAACCCATCAGTAAGCAAACCTTATCGAAACCTTTAGTGTAATATAACTAAATGACTGTCTTAGTACAATTATTCCAACACAACTGACGGTGCATCGATCAGAGGTCTGTATCTCATGTTATGGGCAAAATAATGAAAATGGTACGAAGTGGGGGGTATGGGCCTGGCCTAACCCGGCCCAATCCCCCCTTGGTCAGCCCGAACTAGGTCGAACCAACCCGGGTCTAGGTCTGGACCGGTAGGGCGTGGCCCGGCCCGGCCGGGCGTGGCCTAGCCCGGTCCGTGCGACCAGCCCTGGCCCGGCTGAGGGGTGCGCTATCTCGGCCAGCAAGCCGAGCAGGGGGGAACGCCCCCCCCCCCCCCCCCCCCTTTGCGTTCTGCAGACGTGGATCCCAATTCCATGTCTCCCCTAGATCCCACATGGTCGTGGGATCTAGTCCCTCGCTGATGTGGTGGGCTCCTGCTGACTGCGCGCTGGGGCGCCGCCGCCTCTGTGCAGGAGGCCGGTGCCGGCCCCCGCTGGGGACTTCCATGAGACACCAGAGTCATTCCGGTGGTCCGATTCTTCTGCCATTTGCGCATATGGTTGTCTTGAAACGCGTACATTACTATGACGAACTCCAATCACCAATTTGGTCCTGATTCGTTCTTGCCAATTGATCTGAACCTCAAGAACAAAAATATTAGTGGGATAAGACTTGTTCGTTAGTCCGCACCCACCGTGTTAGTGGTTCTAAACATCACCAAACAATTTTCACGCTATGCCGAGGGTATAAAAATCATATAAAGAAATTTATAAAAATTCCTCTACCTCAATAGTTAATGTCGGGCATCGGCGTCGTGGGGAAGAAGATCGTAGGCGTCGTCGGAGCGCGCCGAGGAGGAAGCGACGTCTCTTCTCTTGTCGCGGAGAAGAGAAGGGTGGCGCTTCGTCGATCTTCGAGGAACCAATGTTCTTCGTCATTCATCGTCAGAGGCCGACATTATTCGTCGTTCTTCATTGGAGGTCAGCATTCTTTTAATGCTCAAGAGCTCTCCCCCGATCTCTCCCGCATAACGAATCTCTTTCCCAAATTTAATAATAGGTTCCTCCTATTATTTAATTTCACACACAAAGAAACTCCCTGAATTAATTTACCACATTTAATAACGTGATGACAATTAATTTAAGAAGGGAGAGAGAAGGTTCCCCATTACTAAACGTGTTGGCAGTTAAATGGGGGTTTTTCTAATTAATGGGGGGTTTACTAACGTGTTTAGAGGGAAATAAATGGTGGGGGTCATGTGGGCCCCACCTCTCTAACACCCACACTTGGGTAGTTAAGTGGTTGTGTGCCCCACCCATAACTACCCATGGGAGGGAATAACCACCTTTCAAAATAAAAATTATTCTGTCAATTTTTATTTGTTTCTTGAATAAACTCCCAAAATTATCTTCTCCTCCTTTCCAAATGAAACTATGGTAAGTGTCCCCTTAAGTAATTACCGGCGCTGTGAGTTCATCAGTGACCTCGGATTTTAATTCCAAGCACTGGTTCAAATGTTAGAAAAACCGACTCCTTCGTTCACTAAACGTACCTGAGCTAAACTTCTGAAAATGATTCCGAGCACACCGGGACTCAGAATCAAGTGTCGTCAGAAGACACAGACTCTTAAAATTCCAATGTATTAAAAATAATTTCCTTGAAATTTCCGGTTCTTTACAGAAAAACAAACTGGTTGTAGACCTCATGTTCCTATAAAATTATAAGGGGATAGAAACAAATTGATGATGGATCCCTCAACATAATTATCATTGTCTGGGGAAATAACTAGACATCTAATTTTTTTCATCCTAGATGTGGATATCCATTGTATCCCCAGATCCATCCAAAGGTACTTTCAGGTGGAGAATGTTTTGTATCCTTTCTGAGGGATCATAGTGCATACACATCTATCACTTTTATTTCTCCTCCTCTCTACCTCAACACAAGACATGGAATATATTGATACCTATACTGAATCCTTCAAGTGATAAGAAATATGGAGATCTATATATGATCCCCACCATCCTTACACATAAAGTATTGGAGAACACACACTCCATCATGGATGTGATGATGTGGTTCATGCCTCCTCAAATTGATGCTTTAGTGTGTGGTGAAAAATTATCTCTTGCAACAACTCATCTATTAGGAAACCCACCACAAAACCAATCCACATAAATGTCTCTACTTATCTCTTAGCCATCACTGATCATTGTTAGGGCAGACCAAGAGTAGGACCCCACCTCCGATCTAGAGGGTAGGTGGGAGGTTATTGATGCTGACCATTTTTCTAGGGTGTTCTGGATACCATAATATCCTAACATTTACATCCTATAGTCTCACATCGAGGGATAGGCCTTGAGTTTTCTTAATATCTTCTGTATGAAATTTCACTACCTCTGCGATCATCAGTTGGCCTACCCAGTAATCTAGGAGAACTTTGAAGCCATCAACCAGCTGTGTCGAATGGTTCATATGGAAACAATCATGGTGGCTTAGTGCCCCATGTCATCTAACTACTTCCATACCCTATAATAGTAGTGTATCAAGAGCCTCGTGGTGATCTTACAACTTATGGAAGATATGATACCACATGTGTTGATTAGGGGATGGGGATAGTACGTTGCTCTTCATTTTATCCCTATATTGCGATAGCCTGACCTACCCACTAATGACAACAATTTCCATATGGGTTACATTCTGTAAACATGGTCATCCCCAACCATATAGAGAATCGGAGGGATAAGTACACTGATACAAAGTATGATAGTGATAACACACCCCTAGGGGTAGTATAGTACTATAAATTTACTATGATAGGTTTCCTCACCTTCCAAAAAATGTTGGCACTCAACCTTAAGGATCCTTCCAATGATTCATCATTTCCTACCCATGGAAACATTGACAGGGGTAAAGATCATGTTTGACCCTCTAAATCATCAATGTTTTTACAAAAAAAATAGAGGGTTTTCCCAAGGTGTCTTCCATTATTTATTAGATATAATAAATGAAAAAGATCAACAATTATCACCTTGCTAATTATCACTCGCAATATGGTACCACCTGATAGGACCCCATTCCTCCTCCAGCAGGTAGAAAGTACTTCTTGTCATGTTTCTACCAGTTGAGATCTGTAATCCGTTGAATCCAGACATAGTAGAGGTGAGACTATATGGAAATATTCTGATATATGAGTCACCCAACCTATCCGATCAGTGTAATTATCCTCCTCGAGAACCCGATCATGCCTTGCACCAGTCGTTGATCCTACCTACCAAGTTAATGATTATGAGAATGGATTTTTGGTTAGCAAGACTCTTTAAGATGTTAAACCTCACCATGATGTCTTTATAGAATTTATCACTGCTCGCCTCAATTCCCTAGATCCACGATAGGTGGATATCCAATAACACAGTAATTTTTTATGGTATGTGTCTTTTTAAATAAATTAAATTTATTTGATAGTTTATGTTGTACAAAAAAAATTTGTAATACAATTAAATATTAAAATGATTGTTGGAAGAGTAATATAAATGTTAAGAATAGTAATATGGCCATATGGATAATTTCATCACCAAGGAAAGTATTAATAAAATATAGGTATCTCATAAATGAAAATATGATATATTTATATCATCAAAAATGTAAATAAATTTTTGAAAAAAAAATTAACTATAGGAATTGTTGTGAAACATAAATTTATATTTAAAATTTTATAATTAATATAATTATTTAAATGAAAATTTATTTTCATCTAATAAATCTAAAAAATTAATACATTGTTTCATTATAATTATAAGAGAATTTTTGAGAGGATAATTAATTTTCTAATCTGTCCCAAAATCAGTTATAATTTTAAAATCATTATTTCTTCAAATAAATGATGATTTTATTTAAAAATTAATTTACTAATATATAGAAAAAATATTTTTCGTAAAATAGAGTGCATTATTGAAATGTACATTTTATAAAATTGTTTGGCTGGATATTTGGGATTTTTCTAAAATAGTTGAATTTTTTGTGAAATGTGAAATACTATAACTTATGGTATTTAACATTATTTGTATATAAATGAATTACTGATTCCTAGATGATCTAGGGATGGGGTAATAACTCAATAGTTAAAACTATATTTCTCTTTTTGCTATATTTATTCATGATAATAAATATTATTGTTACTCTATATACAAAATAAAAAAAATAGAAAATAATTAAAAACACCCATATCCTCTACTATATATACCACCCCCACCAAATCCTCTCCTCACACATTCTAAGATATTTATATTGATTTTATTCTACAAAATTCCTCTCCAAAATATCTTCCCCTTATAATAGACTTAATAGTCTTACCAGAATACTATTTCGATGTGCCTTAAAGATATTCTCAAGGAGACGACACTCAAAGGATTAAACCCTCCCTCTTTCTCTTTTATTCTCACATATTTTTCATATCTTTTCCTTAGATCCTCTATAAAATCTTGAATGAAAACTAAATTATCTTATATTTACTATATTTTTATTATTATAATGGAATATCCTTCATAAAACCTCCCCTAATCATACTTTTATTATAAAAATGATAATATCATCCGTGATGTGTTGATTTACCACGATCATGGATAATGCATTTTCATTTTCCGTTAAGACCTTAATGGATGTAAATAAATAATTAGTATGGTTAAATAATATTTCATTATACATAATATATGATATATAATTTTCTGGAACAAATTGATAATCTTGATTTTAAAAAATTGATATTAGTTCATAATGGTCTTAAAAACTTCCAAAATAAATTAAATCATTTTCATTAACAATTTATCTAATGAATCGTCTACACACCATATAAAAATGATATATATAAAAACATTTAAAGTTATTAAAATTAATTAGTGTCATATCATCTCAAATATAGAGATTTATTTCAATTATACAAGAACTTTTATACTTGTATTCAAGCGAATCGATCAAGAAAACAAAGAAAAGGAACACTCTCGAAATGATGAAATTCAAGCTTATAACTCATAAAAAAGGACATAGATGAAATTAATAAAATTTTAATTAATAAAATACATGTTGAAAATGTTTTAAACGAATTTATCAATTAATTTAATTTTATTATCAAGGATATTAAGTACATTTTCATAATGTTTTCATACATAAGATGAGGTGTTTCTCATCTCACTTTTATTTCTATGAGATATGTGTTTTCACCAGCTATTTATTGTGTGTATTTTATGTTTAATTCCCATTAATATGTCATATCATAAAAATATTTATATTAATTTTATTAAAAGATTATTTTGATGACCAATAATTTTATGATCCATACAGTTCGATAGTTTGAACAGTGGTAATGAAATTCTTAATCGAATTTCAATTGTTTTGGTTAAACATCTACTCCAATGACTGTTCTGTTCTATTATTATATGTAAAATGAATTTTTATTTTCATAATTATTATTTAAAAAAAGTATGTGGATTTATATCTACTAAACACAATTAATTAATTTAGTTAACACTCACACATTCTTTTGAATATACTCTTTTAAATGTTTCTTTAATTTTAAAAATATGCAATAAACTTTTTCCAAACTTTTATAGAATGATAGTATTTAAAATATTTCATGATTTATTAATTTTTTAGGAATGTTGTTTTATTTTACATGGTTAAATAAAATGAATATTTTTATTTATAATTTTTAGGTTTTTTAAATAAATGATTCCAAAGTAATGAGGGTGTTTCTATCAAGAAAATTTCAATGATTATGTTAATGTTTTTTGACCTATTTTAACTCCCTCGATTTAATGTTATGGTTAATTGGGTTTTAACTCTTATGATACCATCTACCACATTTTATTATATTTTTTAAAATTATTTGGACTGGCGTTGTACTATCTTGATACCATATTTCATATTACTTTGGATAGTTTATGATTATGATTACGGATTAGGGAAATTATCTAAATTTCATATGATAGAGTAAATATGAGTGTATATATTGACTATGTTTCATTCCTTTCATGTGAGGAATGAATTGGAATTTGTCATTATTGGGTTGGTCCCACAATATCACCTCGTTGCATCAGTAGTTCTCAAGACAAAACTACTTTGGGTATTAGCTGATGTCATACACGATTACACATGATGTCTTGGTTGAAGCACTGGTGGTATGTTTATGATGTCCTGCATTATCCATTACCTTATTATAATATTTTTAATTGATAACCCCTGTGATTATTCGACTGGTGTAAATTTTTTTTGAATGTATCATTCTTATGTGATTATTTATATGGCATTATTTGATCAACTTGTATTCCTTCCATATTATGCTCAAGATTATATTATAATGGAATGTGTTTTTAGTTGTTAACATTTACTTATTATTTATGTTTAATTATGATATATTTCAATCTATGCTTACCAATACTGAGTATCTAAGCTCACCCCATTCTTATGTTTTATTTTTCCTTAGGATTTTGAGAGGTATAGTATGATTGACATACAGGGATGATATAAGAGAATCTGGTTGTCTCCAATGGATTTATTATGTTGTATTTCATTTCAAGTTGTAATTTAATTCTTATGATTGTATCTAGTTATCCAATGATACTAAAATATTAATTCCTTTGGGATGTGATTTCCTTATTTATTATTCTAATTTAATAAATTAAGGTACCAACTCTACGGTACAGGGGTCAGGTTCTATACAATTGGTATTAGAGGAAGTTTAGTAGAAAATTTTGAAACTAGTTTTAGGAAAACATATATAAAAGAAAAAAACCCTATGATATAATTTTGAAACATTACAAATGAAACCAAGATTATGATTTAGAGAGTATTTATAACAAAATTTTATATTTACGATTATTGGATACAATAGTTCTTATATTATACATCATGTTTCATTATATTATGATCTAATCTAGTGTATTACATTTTTTTCAAATAAAACATAGATGAAGAAACGGAATCCAATTAAACAGACATATTCTATATAAGTATTGAACTATTTTGATAGACAAGGATGTTAGATTTTGGGGCTACAACTGGAGATAACTAAGTTATAACTATACTATGGTAACAAACTCAGGTTATGAGAAATAACATTACCCTCTTGGAGAATCCCAATCCACAAGAAAATTTAACAATTTTATACCCCTTCATGATACATGAACATCCATAATTGAATGCGACTTGAAACCCATTTATAGGTGAGTAATTGATAAGTTCCTTTGAGAATGTATTTTTCGGTTTGGGATGTAATGAAAGGGATAATCTTATCCTGGTTGTTTATCATCTCTCAAGACATGTAGATTAATGGGAGTCATCAATTCAGAATAGAATAGAGTAGGAAAAAATATAAAATATGTAATAAAAGGATTTTAAGGAAATTTTCCTGGATAAAATATTTCCCTCGCGAAATATGAGTAGATATGGAGAAGGAATTATTGAGTCCAAGATAAAAATACGATAAAAATGTTCCTAATTATGAATCCAACATTGGAAGGTTATAAAGGAATGTCATGGACTACATATATAATCCAAGAATAAATATTGTACATTTCTTTGATTGTGATAAACCAATTATTGGATGGACATTATAATCCCAAAAATTCTCATCGTATGAGGATATTGTATTAGGTTCCATCAAGATGGAGAAAGAATTTTCCAAGCCATATGTATTATAAGGGAATAATAATAAGGGGAGGGATGTTGATTTCTCTGGAAAATGAAATAATGAAAATTGTAATAAGGCAATCATATATTTTCAAACTTGAAATAAATGTGGAAAGAAACATCTTCGAACATTACCATTGGAAATGGAAGTGAGTTTCATGTGAATAAAAAAATTTCACAAGGCCCCTTATTTCATAGGAAATAAATATGTTCGGAACATGCAATGCTTCTATTGTAAGGATATGGGACATCATGCACATGAATTCCTTAAAAATCAAGAATAATTTCCTCAGAAAATTAAAAGAAAAAAAATTATAAGTTTGCATTCAAAATAGCTGAGTTGAAGTTCTTAATGATTTGGTTGCATGTAATTTAATTATCCAATTAAATTTAGATAAATAATCTTCTGATTCTTGATCATTGCATTATTTTATGTGACCATAGTTTTTTATAAAAATTAGATGTTTTATATTCACCTTAACAAGAGAGTGTTGTGTCAAAAATACTAGTAGAAAAAATATTTCTACAAATATGTGTCGAGAATTTCCTATAAATACACATAAATGTGCTCTAATTTCTGATTTTAGTATCATATTTATGGTTGATTTTGATATAATAATGGTTATGTACTGTCATTCAAATTATTATTCAAACTTTTATTTCCAATCGAAGGAAATCATGATCATGGTAAGGATATAGAATTATTTATCTTTGGAGGGGAGACTTCATTATCTAATTTTTATCTGGCTCAACCTCTAGTAGTTCTTCTAAATGAGATTCATAGGGAAGAGGGGTATATAAAACCTACTAATTGGAATGGAGATCGTAAAATAGAGGATGCGCCTATTTCACAGTAATAAATATATATATTTCTAGAGGAATTACTTTGACATAATCTAGAGAAGAAAGTTTGTTTTTCTATTTATTTATTCCCTTGTTCATGTAAAATATCAAAAAGTCTATATAGATTGGCCATGGTGGAGTTTACAAAGATAAATAAACAACAAGAGGAATTGAGTGATAATAGAGTAATATTCCCTACTATTTTACCTTGGGGATCTCATGTTCTTTTTATTTTGATGAAATATGGATCTATGAGGCTATGAATGGACTATATAGAGATCAATGCTATTATAATAATGAAAAAGTTTCGAGTTTCTCACAGTGATGACTTATTTGACCAACTTCATAGAAATCAATATTTTTTCAAATATTGGTCTTCATTATGGATATCATCAATTTTGTGTGGAGAAGGAAGATATTCTAAAGATAAAATTTCAAACATGGTATTTTCATTATTAGTTTACAATAATTATAATTGGAATGACTAGTTCACCTTTGGTTTTTATGGATATAATAAATAGATTATTCAATGAATATATTAATAATTTTTCTGTGGTATTTATTAGATCTATCTTTGTGTACTTCAAAAGCTATGAGTACCATGAGAACCACTTGTAGATTATTCTGGAGAGTTTTAGAAGAATAGAATTATATAGGAGGTTTGAAAGTGTAAATTTTTCCATAAAAATATTTCTTTACAAGGACATATTATCTCCCTGTATGGAATATCATTTGATATTGAGAATATAAAGGCAGCCCTAGAATTTCGTACACAAAAAAACATAATTGAGGTTCATTGTATCATTGGTTTAGTAGGATACTATTGGTGTTTCGTTCAACATTTTTTTCAATAATAGAATCCATTAACCAAGCTCACTTGTAAAGGAGTTAAGATAATTTGGAAAAAGGAATGTGGAGAATGCTTTGAATAATTTAAGAGAATATTAGATAATGCAATGATCCTGACTCTACCATCATGGAATGGTGTAAATGTAATTTATTGTGATGCCTTGAATAAAGTACTTGGTGTTGTTTATATTTAGAATGATATAGTTATTTCTTATGCATCTAGAATGTGAAAAACACATTAAAAATCTATCTAAATCATGATCTTTAGTTAGGAAGTATAATTTTTATTTTATTGATATAGATAAACTATATCTATGGTGAATTATGTGAGATATATATGGATCATAATAATTTTAAATGTATCATCTCATAGAATGAAATCAACATGACTAAAAGGCGATGACTTGATCTACTCAAGGATTATTATTATTCAATACACTACCACCCAGGGAATGAAAACAAGGTATTAGTCACATTGTGTGAGAAGGATCAATGAGCTCTGAAAAAAATGGGGATTGATAGGGATATTTTGAATATGGATATAGTAAATATGAATATGGTAGTTATAATGGGAGGTGAAACATCACTAATTTTTAAATTAATTCCAAACCATCTTTATTAGAAAAGATAAAATCTTTTCTGCTTAGTGAAGATAGTTTTCAAAAGATAATTAAAACTTTGAATGATGGAAAATTGGTATACTATAAATATGAATATGGAATTTTATAATTTGGGAAGATGATTTTTCATTGCTCTGTAACAGAGCTAAAAAGGAATTAGTGGATGGTTCTCGTTTATAATATTTCTCTATACACCCTAGTATCACAATGATTTATTGTGATTAAAAAGAACATTTTTGTAGGATAATATGAATTGGGAAATTTCTAATTATATATCAAGATGTATAGTTTTTCAAAAGGTGAAGGATGAAAGATAACATCCTAGAGGAGTAATAAAACCTCTTCTTATTCCTACATGGAAATGGAATAAAATTAGTATAGAATTTTTCATTTTATTACCAAGGAATCCAGGAATGAATGATGAAATATGGGTAATTGTTGACTAAATTAGAAAATGTGCACATTTCCTAACTATAAAGGTGGATTTTACAATGGATAATCTTGCACAAATTTCTATTAATGAAGTTGTAAGACTTTAGGTGAACCTCTACCAATTTGTTCTGATTCATATCCATGTTCTACTTCAAAATTATGGAAAATTATTCAGAATGATTAGGATATAGAGATTCATTTGAGTTTTTTATATCCCTTAAACCGATGGAAAAACTAAAAGGACTATTCAAACATTAATGGACTTATTGAGGACCTCATCACTTGACATTAAAGGTATTTTGGATCATTATTTACTTTTGGTATATTTTTCCTATACTAATTGTTTCAATTTTAGTATTCCAATGGAACCATAAGAAAAACTATATATCAAGAGATGTCATACTCCAACATTTTGGGATGATGTTGGATTGAGGAAACTTGTATCCCTAAATATTATGGAGGAAAAATAGCAAAGTTATAGACTATTCATACCTATATCAAACCATATTAATGTAGGAAAATGTTATGTGACAATAATTGAATAAAGAATTTGGTGTTTTAAGTGGGAGATCATATTTTTCTAAAATTATCTCCATGGAAGGGTGATACACGATTTGTTAAGAAAGGTAAATTGATCCCTAGTTATATCGAACATTTTAAAATTCTATATATAATTTGAGCTGCAGAATATCTTTTGGTAATAGAACCTAGACTTTCTAATGTACAAGATGTCTTCCACATATATTTGTTAAGGAATAACATTCCAGACCCAAAATATGTTATTGCATCTAAATAAATAGTATTAGAACCTACTTTATCTTTCAATGATGGGCCTATATATATTTTGGAAACTAGAGAATTGGTATTGATGAATCGAAGGACTCGGTTGGTGAAGGTACTTTGGAAAATTATAAAATTCAAGAGGTGATGTTGGAAACAGAGGAAATTATGATGAATAATGACCCAAATATTATTATCAGGTCACATTATGGAAATTTTGAGGATGAAATTTTAGATTTTGGTGAGAATATAACACCCCAAGATTTTATGATATGTATATTCTTAAATAAATTATATTTATTCGATAGTCTACATTTTAAATATGATACATGTTATACTATTAAATTATTACAAGGTTGTTAGAATGGTAATATAATCGTTAGCAATAGTAATGTGGCCATTAGGATAATAACCTCAACTATTAAAGTATAAATAAAATATAGGTATCTTATATATGAAAATATGATATTTTTATATCATTGTTCACATAAATAAATGTTTTAAATATGTTAAATTAGGTGTTCATATTTTTTTTGAAATGAATATGTTTATTTAGAATTTTATTAGTAATATAATGATCTAAATGAAAATTTAATTTCAAAAATTAACATACAAAAATTAATATTTTGTTTCATTCTAATAATACGATAATTATTGGAGACCATCATTAATTTTTCAAAGTGTAGAAAAAAGGGTTATAATATTAAAATCTGTATTTTTTCTAATAAATTATGATTTTATTTAAAAATTAAATTTATCATATTTGGATAATTATTTACAAAAAATTTATTACATTTTTAAAATCTACACTTTAAAAAATGTTTAGGGTGAATTATTGGTATTTTTATAAAATAGTTGAATTTTTTCTAAATAGTGAAAAACGATAATTTACAGTATTTAACATTTGAAGTAAATAAATGAATTATTGAGTCCGTGATGATTTAGGAATGATTTGAGAAATAATTATTTAAAAATCACAAGAAAAAATTACTATATTTAGTCACAATAAATAATACTATTGAGATTCTTGATCCAAACTAATAATCTAATAAATAAAATATTCAAAAAACAACCCTCTTTTCCACTATAAATACCACCCCTCACCACCTCTTCTCCTTACACCTTATAAACTTTTTATATTTATAATATTATACACATTTACCCTATAAAAACCTCTTCCCCATTTTATTGTTTTTTTACTCACCAAAACACCATTTCTAGGTGCCTGAGGAGGTTCACAAAGAGATGAAACTCAAGAGGTAAAACCCTCCCTCTTTATCTTTTATTCTCATTCCATTTATTATCCTATTTGTACCACCTATATCTAAAAATTAATTATTACTCAAGTATATTATATATACAATAATTTTATTATTATAATGGAATATTCATCTGCAATCCCATTCACCTCTCATTTTTATTCTGAAAATGGAATCATTCTCTGTGATGTGCCAGTTTACTGCCACCATGGACGATGTGTTTTCATTTTCCATTACCACCTTCATGTAATGTCATAAAACAATTATTGTGGTAATTTATATTTTATTATACATATTATAAGTTATATAATGTTCTACTACCAATATATAAGCATGATATTACAAAATGATTTAATTTATTGAAGGTTGTAAAAACCACCTAAATAAATTAAATCTTTTCCATCAATATATTATTTAATTTATCAGCCTAATACCATATTAAATAATGATATAAAAGATCATTTAAAATTATTTAATATCATTAATTACATATAATTTCAATTCTGTATAATTATTGCCATTTTTCATGAACATTGATACTTGAATATAAGCGAACCGATCACAAAAACCAAGAAAACAAACACCCTCATAACGACAAAATGAATCATATAAATCATCAAAAAGGCCAAAAAGAAACATAAAAAAATTAAAATAAATAAAATAAATGTTTAAAAGGGTATGAACTATGTAATTAATAATTCTAATTTTATTTTCATGTACATTAATTACATGTATAGAATGATTTCATTCATAATTTAAGGGGTTTCTCATCTCACTTTTATTTCTATAAGATATACCTTATTCGCCAATAATTTATTGTGAGTACTGTATATATACTTTCCGTTCAAATATCATATCATCAAACTCATTATCTCTATAGTATTAAATCTTTTATTTTATGATCATTAATTTTTTGGGGCAAACAGTTTGACTTTTTAGAGAGTGGTAAGGGAACTGCTAACCCAATTTCCATTATCTGGGATAAACATCTACTCTAATGATTATTTCGTGCTATGATTACGAGTAAAATATATTTCTATTATCTCGTGATTGATTTAAACATATTTTATGATTGTACATATATTGATTATTTTTCACCCCCTTCATATGAGATATTAATTATACTCGGTATGTGTTGTGTGGGGCCCTCTATAGCCCCTAGATGCATTGGTTGGTCTCATTAAAAAAATTAGTTTTGGTATTTTCTGATTTCTTACCTGATTATGTAGGTATCTTGGTCTAATAATCGTTGGTATGTCTATGATGTCCCACATCATGAATTTCCCCATTGTGAAATTAGTTATTGATAATACATGTGATTATTATACTAGTATAATATCCATGGGTAATTCTAATTCTCATGTAATTATTTATATTGAATTATATGATTTTATTTTATTTCATCCATATTATGACCAATATTATTTTTCAAGGGAATGAATTTTCATTTAATCCCATGTATTTAGTGTTTATGTTTATTTAAGATATCTTATGATGTATGCTTACCCTTACATAACATCTGACCTCACCCCTTTGTTATATTTTATTTTTTCCTTCGTATTTGAATATGTATATTATGATTGAAAATTGCTGATAATATATGAGAATAGGGATGTGTCCAATGAAGTTAATATGTTTTATTTTTCTCAGGATGTCATGATTTATATTATGATTGACATTCAAATATAATCTCTGATAATAGGGATGTGTCTGATGGAGTTACTATGTTTTATTTCATTTCATGTTATAATGTAATTATTATAATTATTTATTTTTCTCCAAAGATACTAACCTATATGGGACTCTGGGTTATGAATTCCTTTTTTATTACACTAATGTAATAATGTAATCAACCAGCTCTGGGATACTAGGGTCTGGGTATTTATATATCATAGCTAATATAATGTTATTCCCAATATGGTTGGATGACATTTGAGCACCGCTGGAAATTGGTAACCCCAAATTTTCCCCATTAAACAAGATGGGTGACCAGTTAAAAAATTACTCTTCATCTCATGGTGTGGACCTATTCTAGGGACCCTAGAAAACGAGGATATTTCCACACTTCAATATTTTTTTAAATATGGGAAGGATTGTCATTCGTTTGGTATAACTAGTTTCCCATCTGGTATACCCCAATTTTGGAAGACTGTTGTAGATAGTTTATTTTTGAGTTTAACTCCACCACATACAAGACAATAAGTTTTTAATTCTTCATGTGAAATCAAAGGCCTGTTGAAAATGTTGCGTATTTTTTCTCCCATTGGAATGCCCTCACGTACTCACTCAACATATCGTTGACTCAATATAAGTTTGTAAAAATAAGTTTGTGAATGAAAATACTTATATAGTCTGTACCCTCATCACCTAGAGCATTCCTGGTGTGCACTAGAAGTCTTCTGATAAGTATCATCATCTAAAGGAAGCCCTTCTGCAGTCTGGATAGTCATGGCCATTGTGTCTTCTAGCTCCTGGAAAAATCCCTTCTTGAGAAGAGACATCATCTTCCATATAGGTAGTATCCTATAATCTACTAGGGTTATTGGCCCATTTTATAGAATCATCTTTAAGTTCAACCCATCCATGAATATCCTTTCCCGATTTAGCCATATCAAGTGTAGCCTCATCTGATTTAGAACTATCTTGACCACCTATTCAAGTGCAGCCTCGAGGTCAAATGAATGTGGCTCCAACCCCTCATCAAGGATAGGCCCCTAGAGTTACCTTCCTAGATATATGTAATAGAACCAATTATTTTAAATATTCACGGGTTCTAGGATATTTCATTTTTCCCTTGGATAATGGGATTTAGAAACTGCGAGAGTGAAATAAGCCTTAGGAAACCAAACTCATTGATTGCCCCAACCATTTCATGTACCAAATAATCATTTGACATGCCATCAAGGAATGATATGTATTAAAATATTGGAACCATGACCAAGTGTATTATGTCCTAGTCAGGTTGAGTAAAGTTCATCCATAGGTGAAACATATCTTCTCTGACTCAACAATGATATGAAAGTCTTAGGTGATAAGCAGTAAGTTTCTAACTATGGGACACAGATGTATGATGACTTGTTGGATCTTCGGGAAGCCTCTCATGTCCAAGGTGATATATGTTCACGCATAGGTAAAGAAAAACCTCCAATGGTAGATGTGACTTCTCATGTTACTACCTCTTAATATATTTCTTATCCATACATGTTTCAGAATAGAATGTGTTGATGGTGAAACTAAGATCAGAGTCCCCATCCAATGTTGAATCCATCATGCATGATAAGTTATTTAATTCCCCCATATATTGGAACTATGCACATATCTCATCCATCATTATATTTTATCATTAACTATTAGTAGGATTACACTTTTTTGAATGTCGTTGGGTTGTTAGAGCACTTAAAAATTCCCAATAGTGTGGAGTAGAGTGTGAACCCCCCGAGTGCATCAATGTGATTTCATCGCATAAAAGATAGAAAAAATGCGAATTTCCTGAATAATTAGTCACATTCCTTGAACCAAGTCGTGAAATGTACCTATACTAGGCAATAAGTGTTGCGTGGAGGTCATTAGGAGTTTTCCTCTCATACAGATCCATCGAACATGCTTCCATTGACGATAGTGTTAGTTGATCAGGTAGCTCAATCATGATCATACCATGATCGTCCATGTCCATCATGATCTAAGAGTCATCCAACCAAAATTCATAGGATATTAGTTCAAATAAATTCATCTATTCATTCGCAACATATTTCCTTCACTAGTCAGACCCCATTGGTATAGTTGGATTCATCTATTTTCCAATATGTTAAGGATAGACACTTTTCAAATAGGAATATTCCTTTGATGAGGATGTTCAAGGTATTTAATCACCTCATTGGAATCCCTAGGAGACTCTCAATCCTCAGGGACCTCCTCTTATAAAAATAAATGTTTGAGTCCCTTGTAGAAGCCTTTAGGAACCCTCTACTTTTTTGAAGATGATGTATCTACTATAGTGGCCTACTATACAGAGGAGGTTGGGTGAGAGGTATTACATGTTTTCATCTCATTCTCCATATAAGGAGATGGTTCCCTCATGAAATTTCATGTTCACCCATTTTACATATTATACTAGTTCAATGGAATGGAAATATTCCACTTCATAGTGTTCACAAATTCATTGATTAACCTAATCCCAACATGAACTCTCCAATAGATTGGGATGACTAAATCATATCTGACTCCCACAAACAAAATATTCATGGATATGATAGGAGAAAGCAAAAATTCTATGAAATGATTCAAAAAAGTTTTGAATTCATAATAATCTCATGGGATACCACTTATAACATATATATAGGTAGGCCTTGGCTTCATTTTCATGTGGTAGTCCACTCTTCATACCACTGGTACCTTAAGTAATCCCTCAATGGTCAATTAGGGCTACTCTATGGTGATGGACCTCCCTTAGACTCATGTGAACACCACTATATGTATGCAAACTATTTCAAGAGATAGGGAATATAGGTTCTAACAAATGGGGTTGAGTGGACTATTGATCTAATAACCGCCACAACAAATCTATGGGTTGAGCTAGATGATTCTTTCATTCTCTGGTTCATTGGCTATAACCCACAATGCAAGATTTATGAGGTTAGTTTATCATCTCAAAAAAATGGTTTCATCATCCCAAAAATGTATTTTATGAATATTACCTTGTAATCATACATAGGATTTTCCCGGTGATTCTAAAAGCCACCACCCATATATGTTACTGATAGGTTTTTCCTATGGATATTTTTTCATGAAATTCTCATATTATTTTTAGGTGAGGGTTGAATCTCTAGATGAAAACTCCCCAACATTAATTTGATATTAATAATGGGGCTCATGTTTGGATGCCATATCGAATTGGATCGCTAACCTCTGTCTCTATGGTTTCATTAGAGAATGATCCCTTCAGTGAAGGTTCCATGTTCTCCAAGTAGTCACCAGTGTTCCCCCTATGTCAAAAATCCTTGATCCTCTTCCTACATATTACCATCCCTCATACGGTGAAGAGGACATGGGTGGTATCCCATCTACATTTGATGATGGTTTATCCACAACCAATGATGAGTTGGTAAGGGTAAACCTTGGAACCGAGGAATCTCTAACAATTATTTTGATCCATTCATCCATGGCCCTATAAGAGTGGAAGAATTGTGTTGCTTTCATGATGTCTCACCATGATATATTTTATTATATTTACAATGAGATGCTAGGAC
Source organism: Viscum album (assembly GCA_963277665.1). Taxonomy (NCBI): domain Eukaryota; kingdom Viridiplantae; phylum Streptophyta; class Magnoliopsida; order Santalales; family Viscaceae; genus Viscum; species Viscum album. The sequence goes on along the minus strand of OY728122.1, from coordinate 1,242,478,753 downwards.
AAGATCATTGGGTCATTTTACACCATCAAGGTCTCCTGGAATGTCATCATGGGTTCGTGTGGCCTCCCATAAAGATGATAACCAATCATAGATATATGGTTGAGGTTGAGGTTGAAAATGTTATCAAATACAGCTTCATCAAATATTTCTAGTACCATTGGTGTATATCCAACATTTCCCCAATCAGGAAGAAGAACGAGTTGATAAGAGATTGTATCAACTTTCATGACCTCAAATTTCGTTGTATGAAGGATGATTTTCAACTTCAAAGTACATTGTAATAAATAAATACTACATCCAGGTTTTATAAACTCTCCTTCAAGGATGGATACTCCATGTACAACTAGATTTGGAAATCCCCTGAGGATGAAGATTCCAATGCCTTCATGATACTTCAAGTGACATTTTTTAATCTAGTGATTCCTTTCGTCCTGAATAATGTAGGGGAAATATATGTTTTGGACCTGAATAACATATTAAAACTAATTATTGGGATATGAATGGAATTATACATGGAAGACTTGGTGGTCAGATCACACCAGCGTCAACCCCAAATCAGAGACCTTGAGAAAGAGTGTGTCCTATTCTGTTCTCATCATTTTATGATAAACCTCTAAAGGTGGGCCTTTGGGGTTACCTAAAAAATGTTTCTAAAATTCATCATAATAAAAATAGGAATTGATATTGACCAATTGATGAAAAAATTCATCATCTAAATGCCTCCTCCAATCAACCTCCAGTAGTTTCAAGACCTTTTAGGACACTTTTCCTATATACTCTGATTCATTTTGAATCTAGTAGAAATTTGTGAACCCATTTCAAGGCTCGTGAAGAAAGGCATCACATACCAATAGGTTGATGAATCTCAAATACTGTTTGAGAGTATCTACTATAGCCTCTGGTTCTGATGTCTCATGTCTTAAGAAATCCTTTAGTCCTCTATGTGATCTCTTTTAAATGATCATATAGGGAACATCATTACCAAAAGAACCATGAGGGTATATAAGACAATTTATAATATCTATGTCATGTTATCCTTAGTAATGACACCAGATAACCCCCAATCAAGAATAGCATCCATGTGCTTGTTTTTTCAGAACAAAATATGGAAAATAATCTCCAAAACCATGAGATATAGCTGATTTCATGATTAGACACACTGAATAATTTCCTAAATCTCCCCATATTTATGTGATGGTTCACATTTTTTTTAGTAATACTTCAACATTTGTACAACAGGTTCATTCCATAAAGATCTGTCAATGTTCATGAATATGAATACATAGTGGATGCCTATATGAATACAAATTAACATCCCCAAGATGTTTATTTACTATATGAGACTGCCCATTCCGTGTATCAAACCATTCTATTTTGGAAGATGCATTTTTATGTTTCCTCACATAGCCCACCCAGTAGAGGGATCAACAATCCCAAGATAAATAGAGTCGGTATAGGAATTATCTTCTTCTCCCCTACATGGGAAATTATGACATAGTCATTATTATTGTCAGAAGGATACTCCTACTATAAGTTAGAGTATCTATCTATGGTCATGAGGAATCCATAGAGAATGATTTATCCCTTTTTAATGTGAAGGGATACTCTAAGATAGTCATCAAGCATATTAATGCAAACCACTTCATCAAAAATAAATAACCCATGCCCCTTTTGGAGAGAATTATTTATTTCATGTCCTACATTCATGCCAAGACAGAAGTGACTGACATCCCTCTATCAAAGAATATCCACTTAGACACCATGGAGATACTAGATGCATTTATCCCATAGCAAGAACATGATGACTTGTTCATTCTTGTGTCACATCAGAGGGTCATCGCACCTGTCATTTCAAATGATGATGACAGATAATAGGCTAACCAGTTATATTTTTGGAATCTACAAGAGGATACTCAGGTTCCCCCAAAATATAAGAAACACCTAATTGGATACCTTCATTGATTGAGTATCTCTAGTGAGGTATTCTCCCACCGGACCAAGAAGAACATGAGATAATCTGTCAGTGTGTAGTGCATTTCACACTCTAGAGCATTCCTAATCTCAATTCAACCCTCCACATACATGGTTTTAATGGAATTAACCTCTAATATATCCATGGAGACTAAATTATCCAAGTTATTTCGGACCTCATTATTGGGTCATGTGGTCCTCATGAGGTAGGATTGATGATCTCCCACTACATTCAAAGCCTAGTCTACTTCTATCCCACCATAGTACATGATCGCATAATGTTTTACAAGAGGTGTTATGAGTTCCCAATCCATGATAACTTTTTTTTCATCAACCACTAGAGATCCTACACACCACCAAGTATTCTTATACCTCTTAGTATGGGGACTCAATGTTTTGGGACCATAACCTCCCGCCATAACTCATTAGTGCAGTTTAATTATAACAACATAATATTTCTTCTCTAACTGGAAGGAATATATTCCCCTAAAGTAATTCAAAGCTTGATCTATGATCTAATTAGCAATCCCCACATCATTCTTCAATTTTGAGTTAGTCACAAAATTCTTAGAAACAACAAATCCAACATCAGGATTACTGAGTTGGACAATTTGTTTTCCAAGTACATCCATTCCAACCATATCTCATGCTAATATACATAGTAAATAGGATAGATTTAGGCCTTCAATATTAAACTCTCTGATACTCTTCAGAAAATAGTGAGATAGAGAGAATATATTTTGCCGAAAAATCTCCCAAATCCCCTCTAGGCTTATCTAAATACAAATCTAAATTCCCCTAAGGTGACCCCATATTACCTATTGTATGAAAAAAGGTAGTCTTTCCCATAAAGGTTATGTTTTCATCAATAGAAAAAGATTTATATGCCCAGAAAATGAAGAAAGAATGGAAGATATTTGTTAGAAAAAATATATTCCCTCAATGTTAATAGGCTCCAAGACATTCACAAAATAGGGAGTCATCGAAACTGGGTAGCTAGATCCTTCAAAAAAAAGGTCCATCCCCTTACATTCTCATGGGTGACATGGTAATCGCTCTCGGAATGCCAATGATAACTATCAAAATCCACCAATGTTGGAGGCCATGTGGGATAAACTGTACTACATTTATAAGGTCTAGTCTAGTAGATAATACTCTATGATTACCATAGATGAATAGAATATCACACCACCAATTAAAAGAAATTTTTCTCATGAAGTACAACGTGTAATGGTTCCATATTTCCAGCATCATGAATTTAAGCTATGTGTGATTTATATCATGAATTTTTTTCTGGCATTGGACCTCCTTCTCTCTCCATTCATGTCATATTTGTCACTACGATTCACTATAAGTATCTATATGGGATACTCACCTAATGGTATAAAATTTACTACATTAAAAAAAGAGCCACCCTATGGTCCATGAAATGAAACCATAAATTGTTAGTAGCAGTTCAATAATTTATGAGCACAAACTATTTTCATCCCTAATAGTACATGTTGTAAAACATTAAATGAAAAAACCTTACATCCTTGATGTACAAAATTAATCAATGATATTACCCCATTCAAGACTAGGATTATACTCAATGGGATATGATTCTTACCCCATATCAAACTGGAATTGCCTTTATGACAAATATGAGGGGATAAAACATCGACATCCCCAACACACTATGATAAACTATAGCCCTATTCTGTTTAATATCAGGATTCCTCATATGATAAGTATAGGATGGTCTATAATAGTTATAATTTTCCTTAAACATATTATTCATCACTGCATCGATGGGAAGACTCAACTCCCCACTCTAGGTATTATCGCACATAATGGAATTGATTTTCTACCACACCATGTTCTATAACTATTTTGGCACGATTCCCATCTTCATGGGAAAAATATCAACACACATACTTTCAATCTCTCATATAAGCCACAAAATAACCAACCCTTAGACCAGTTAGACAATTTAAAATCCATGAATTATGACCATAAACTACATGACGTTCATCTCAATGTTTTTATGTGTTAGGGGAGTATATTTGGTTCCATTCACATTAGGTACCTATTTCATTCCACAAAGATACCCATGTGAAAAAAATTCCCCTAGGTCTAGGCATCCTGACATTAAAATTTTATCCTTCTTACCATTGTCTAAGAATTACAACCTTAAATTCGGTTTCTTTTTCTTCATAATACTTGTGTCATATGGAAGCCTTTTGGATTTATTCACGTCAAGTCTTACCTCTCACATTCCTCACTGGTACCCTTCTATCCAACATCGCCCCAGTTTAAGCATCACTATTTTAAACTATTTTCCTTAGTCAAATAATTATATCCTTAAACTATGTGTTGTTTGTTTTCTAGTGTTTTTATTGAACATGATCCGCCATTGGATCCAATCATGTTGGGTATTACCTCCTTCATTCCAGACATAATCCTTTATAAGAAACATTCATTACACATCCCAATCATCATGAATTTAAATTGGCTCCCCATAGTCCAAGTATTGTGACAATAAATCATTTTCCATTGGTCAAATAATTATAACAATAAACTATGTGAATTCACTATTAATTCACATGGTTTGATTCATTTATAGTGAATCATTTTCCTCCACCCTCATTCCAAAAATACATGTGACATGATTCTCATCCATATGGGATACGTAGTGGCACCTAAACTATCAGTCTTCAGGCCAAGCCATGAATTTACCACAAATGACCCATTACATGCTGTGTTATCACCCTGAAATGATCTCATAGTCTTCCATTATTAGTGTAATCCCCAATTGTTTACCTTGATCCATTAGATTTGTGTGATTCCCTCATATGTCGATGTAAGTAAGGTAAGAATGAGAGGCTTCTCTTTTAATCCTTGCAAACTATTGTCCCCACTACATGACATTAAACATCAATATTTTCCCATGTGAAACTAGGAATCAATTTATTGAGAGATGATTTAACACTATATCATTGTAGTATTCCACTTATACAAAAAATTATTAACAAAAATCTACATCAAACAACATAAAACTGTAGTGTTACCCAATATAGATTTGGGATTCCTCAAATCCCCATATGAGAATAGTCATTATCCTTGTTGGAGAGGGAATCTCCCCATCTGGTGCCTGTCTTGTGTGACACTGTGTTTCAGAAGTACTTGTGGTTTTATTCTCATTCTTAAGGGATATTTAGTGACACCGTAATATTTTATCCTAGTCCCAACCCCCATTGTCGACTCATGGGGGGTTTTTTCCTTCCCTAATGTCATGTTTTGTTCTTAAGGTCAATATTTTCTAGGTTATATGTCGAAGAGACTCATTAGACCTCCGTTAATCTCGGGTTACAACTCATCTATACCATGTGATCCTCCTTGAGATGCCCATAACCATATGGTAAATTCTATTTGACCATAAGCCAACAATTTCCATAATTGAAGCTCTAGGAATATAATTTAGCAATATCCATAGTCTGATTTGTAAGACATTAAACTGAAAATCTCAATGTCCTCAACATTTAATGTAAAACTATAGATTTAACCCATCAAAAATTGTGATGCCTTATATAGTATGTATAGGATAGTAATTTTCCCCATTTGAAATCGGTATGGCTCGTATGAAATTTTTTTATGAATTACACTAACCCCATCCAAAATAAGGATTCCTCCTAATGTGAGATGACCTGACACACATTCCAAAATTTATTTCATAGTACCATCACTGGTGTCCTACTCTATTATATCTTCTAAACTTTTCACTTTCCCGATTTTAGATTACTAACATCCTCCGTATCTGAATAGGTTCCCAAACAAAAATGGTCTCATGCCAAAATGGCTCATCTACCATCCTAGGGTTATACCTTAAAGGGTTTTATGTAGTGTAAATCATGTACCACAATTTAAACTTGTTCAAAAGTCTATATTACATTTTTTTCACCTAATTTCTAGCAAGAGAGTTAGTAGATCTTATGTTTTGAACGTGGCCAATTGTTATTCCCCATCCGTCAGTTATTCCACTACTTATAATCCAATTCATGAAAGTTTCATTCGGCCTTAAAAGAGATTTCATTCATCCCCCCCCCCCTTGTGTGCTCCTTTACAATCACAAAAACCCCATACAACTATTTATGTCTCACACTGAGCCTGGCTAATGTAGGAATAGAAGTCAGATGCATGTTTTCCTTAAGTGGGGATGATACAAGCGATCAACAACATCCTTATTTTAAACTCTATAACAGTGATCAGAGTTTCCAAATTTAATCATCATGGATTTAAATCGTTTTTTCATCTTACTAGGAATGTGTTGTTGGGAGGTGGGATCCTAGGACCTCATTCATGATGGGTTTGTTATCTCACTACACAACACATATCCACTTGGTATTCTTAATCCTTTGGTCCTATAAGTGTGGCCTTAAATTGTGTTTAACCTTACCCTTATGTTTTATATGGAACGGGGCCTCCTAAGATCCATCCACATTGGGTTATCACTCAATTATTATACATTAAACAATTTAGGGTTCCCCATGGTCTGATCTTTGTGCCTTTAAACTAGGAGCCCATGGTCTGAAATCTATGAACATAAACTATGATCCATGTCCATGCACAAGAATCGCGACTTTAAACAATGTGCTAGCCTCTCCTAGTAATGTTTTGTGTGGTATTAGGCTCTCTTTGGCTCTCAATTCATGTCACATTATCATTTTTTAAATACTACCCAAATCCCTTTTAGGGGAACCTAAACTGATGGTCTAAGCATTATGGTTTCTCACTTCATCATTTAAAGAATCAATACCATACACTATGTGTGACATGCCTTATACATTTTCTTGTGGGTATAGAGATATATAATCATCCCTTTTTTCCTTAAAATCCTCTCTTGGGAGCACCCACATCTAGATGCCTACCTACGACTTCATTTATTTCAGTAGGTAATGTGTTAATTATGACATTTCAAGCATTCAGGTTACAAAATATTAAACTAACTAACATTCTGTCACAATCAAACGATGTTAAACTGTGTGATATAACATTCTCATCATATGATTAAAATTTTCACGTCATAAATCCTCACTATATGATGTTAGACTATATGTATATCTTCATCACTGTACAATGTATAACTGTAGAGAATCCAAAGGCCCTTTCTTATGTACACCTTTTCTTTGGTATTATTCTGCTAAAACATATTTCATGTTCTTTGGATGTCGTTCGACTCCTGATTTAACACTCCCCTCAAAGAAATTTTTTTTCTTTAATCCTAATGATACTCCTACCCTAATTTTGTCAAAGACATGATGGTTTAATTACAAGAGTGTTGGAATCCATTTGAACAATCCATCACTTCATTTCCATGATTTGTGTGTCCCCTTAGATGGATCCTCATCCTCTTCCAAATCTAATGGGACCCCTAAATGAATTTTTTTGGCCAAAATAACATTCCTACCATCCTTGTCCAACACCTCAGAGTACTTTAGAAGACATTATAAGATAGGTAATGTTTTTCAAACATGGTTAGTTTTCAACCCTCATTTGTTTATCACCACATTTAGATAAATGTTATGGATGCTGGGTTTTGAACATTATTCGAAGTTATTATATTTCATGATTCCACTCCCCTGGTGTTCAATGATTTGGGTATCCTGATTCACACCCATCATTCCCCATTGTTTGTATAGAATTCAATGGCTTTGGTGTTATCCAATTTATACACACATGCATGTTGGAAATGAAATTAGGGTGTTCAGAGGCCCCTATTCACCATCCATAGCCCATCTCAACACAATCACTCTAGAAGGTCAGTCATCAAATACAGACCCTTATTTCTCAATGACTGTCTAAGACTCCCATATAAACAAAAAATCACATGTTAATCCCTTGATTCTCGCAGCGATCATTGATCATGTGAGCATAGCGATTGATCATTTGTTATCTCATGAATATTATTCATGTGAGATAATAATGAAAAGTTAATGGGATAAAGAACGTAGTAGTTTAAATCAGGAAAACCAAATCTTTTGAAGTTCATCCACATATTGGATCCTTTACTTTGAAAAAATACTACTAATATTGACCCTAGAATTTGATCCCTTGAGCAAGGCCAGCCTCTATTGAGTGGAATCTAGGGTTTTCTTCCACTCTTCTAGGTCTTTTTTTTCTTGGTATTCCATATTGTGGAATTTTTTATCTCTGATCCACTTCCAGTTCGATTCATCCCAACACTCATCCACTAAAAATGTCTCTTTGTGCTCCTTGCCCTTAGCCACAACCATTTTGTCCTTAAACTGTTAATGGCATTTCTTGAGTAGTAGCAACTACTTCATCCTCATCCACCAACTCTTATAGGTTGGTGATATCTCTTTTGGCCTCAACAAGAACCTTGGAACCCTAACCCTTGGGTTTCTTCATGTTAAGGTCAAAAAGATGCCATTTTGCATGCGCTCTCTCGATAAGGATTTCCTGGCCCAATTCAGGAAAGATGATGGATTCCAGGGCACTGTTCCCTAAGTATACTATATAGTGGTGGAGGGACCCCACCATGTTTGGAAGGCTAGTTTGTTGGGTGTAAGTGATGATGTTATTCACTTACCTCCACACCTTTTAATATTCATTCTGGGTCTACTCAGTGGCATCTGAGCCAAAATCCTCAAAATCATTAGAGAGAATATGATCATAAGGATGTATGTTCACCAATACATCATCAACTGAATACTCTAAGTGTAGGTTTTTGTTTTTTAGTAGATAAAATTTAAATTTTTGTAATAACTCCCCATCATCCTATCCACCTATGGAAGAATCCTCTATTGTACATTGTTTAAATTTTAAGTGGAAACAACTACACCTTCTTGTCACCTATCCTTATTGATTGCATGATTTTTGCCTCAATTCATGTGGTTACCACCAGTGAACCTTAAGAGGTAGGCACACCCAATTTAGCCATGAAATCTTCCTTAGTAGTCAATAAATTTTCACTTGATCTATTATGAATTTGGTTCTAGTTGCTACACCTGGTGGTGCCTCCATCATCAGCTCCACCATGGTAGATCCTTCAGCCAACCATATTTTAGGAATCACCTCACCCCCTCCAACAAGAGAATGGTCTCGGTGGTCCCCTATAGTTGAACCTCCATGGTTGACATAACTTCTATGATCTCCTTGGTCATTCCCACCAGGAGAGTATCATTTTCCACCAACACCTTGTCCTTTGGCATGGTTAACACCAACATTGATGTATGTGGATGGTCCATGATCACCATTCACACTTCCATTTCAAAATAATTCAATCAAGAATAGGAATGTAAGGAAAAATAGAGAATTTTGTAAAGGGTAATGAGAATTAAGTGAATTTTACAGTCCAACAAGGATCACTTGGAGGTTTATAGGTAGTTCCCTACGAAACATTACCTCATCAGCTTCTACCTCAGTTTTAGGTGTTGATAGATGGATTCCCATAACCAAAACATCAATAATAGACCCCACACTTTCCCCTTAAATGTTTAAGGACACATATCCCTCCATATCAGATATATTGTGGAGCTCCCCCTATTCTGCATCTAATTACTTCCCATGTGAAAAAAGGAGTGGGGTAATAGTTCTAAGAATCAGTTATATATGAGGAACATAAGATCTGAATATTTACATAGTCGAAAACATAAAAAATTTCTTCATATGAGCCTAAGTAATTGAAACTTCCTTAGGAATAATCATAATCCTATGAAAAGGGTGTGAGCACAGCCAACTCATTTTATGAAAAATATTGGGTAGAGGTCATGTTTAGCATCACCATTACCTAGTCGGTCAGAGGGTGTGAAGTGACTTAAGAAAGGTTAAGGTCCACTAGCTATGACAAATATCTCTCTACCTTTTCCCATGACATATGAAAGTTTTCCCTATAATGAACAATCCAAATAAGTCATATTCCATCATTATTTACGTGTCTCTATATCCTAAAGGAATTTGTGAACTTCCTATAGACCTCCAAGTTGTCCCAGGATTTGGGAAAGAAGAAATCACTGCGTATATTCGTGTGACACAACTGCTTCCCATGACCATGGAGGAATATCTTCAAGACCAACCCAGAGGTCTCTCCTTTATCTTGATGCCTCATTCCTAGGAGTTTTGAGACAAATATTTCTCCTCTCTTAATGGCCCATACCTATTGGCGGTCAAGAAATACTGGTGTTGTAGATGTTTCCCTACCCATGGGGCCATATCTTCTTCTATGATGTGCCCTAACATTAACTTTCCCTTGGCCCTATAGTTTAAGGGACACTTATTTATTACCTTTTTCATTGGGCTACATCAGCATCTCCAAAAGATACACACCCTCTCTACTTTCCTCATAGTCATGGGTGAACCTGTGTACAACAGTAGGCAGTGGAATCCCATACAATCCTTTCCTATCCTTGAGTGTGAAGATGTGACAAATTTTCATGAGGACTGAAGATTATAACTCATCATGAAAAACTATATATACCTTTGGAATCATGAGCTACAGACACTAAAACTTCAATTTAAAAAAATGCTGGTTATATGACTCATAGATTGGGGAAAAAATCCATTGTTTCCACATGTACCCTACATAAAATTTTTAGGAGGTAAGACCATTTTTTGATAGTCCTCATACCATCATCGGTCACATTCCTCGTCAAGAGATAAAATGGATGAATCCTGAACCACTCTCTTGAATTGATTTTCATCAGCATATCCACTAGGCCCAACATGAGTGGGAACCTTCCGAATATTTTCAAAATTGTTTCCCATAAATTCATTCTGATTTGAGAGATGAGTTTCAGATACCCATATCCCGCATGTGTTTAGTGACCCAATTTTATGAGATATGGAGTTCCATACACACACTAAATGGTGTATCCACTTGAATGATGTGGCAGAGCACCCTATACAACATTCCCTATACATGAAAAGAAAGATTGATGTGTTTCCCTATCGCCAACATCACCAAAAGTATTAAGGTTATTCAACACGTCACCATGTCTGCATACCTCAAAGGGGGAATCCAACTATAGATCAACATGGAAATGAACCCATACAATCAGACTGCTAGAGACTTAGGTTTGATGATGTAGCCCCATAGTTTCCATTATCTCTCCTACAAAATTTTCTTTTAGGTATGCTTCTTACCTCACTAGAATACAACTAGGTATGTACATAGCCTATTGGTTTTCATTTCCATAGGGTTTCTTTGAAACTAAAAAATCTATTTCTTGAATGGGATGTCCTTAATCACAAAATGGTCACAATTATTCCCTAGAACAAACTTCTGTGATACCCTTGAATGATATGTAATATTCTCCTATCCCTCCCACACATTATTTGTGAGGAGTAATTCATCATACATCATTCCATGAATCAGGATCCCAATAATCAAGTGCAGATCCCATAGGATGATCCCAACCTCCCCATAATGTAAATGGATGGTGTTGGTCCCTAGAATCCACCTGCTCAGAAACTATGGTATGATGTTCATATGGTGGTATACATGAAACTATGAGGCCCATGAAACCTCATAAAATCTTACCAAATTAATCTATACATCATTGTCAATGCATGATTTGGATTCTCATTAGTCTTGGACCACTAATTAAGGAAATTTCCACTCAATAATAGATCCCAGTTGATGGTCCATCCCTTTTGTGGATCCCTCATATATTCGTTGAGAATAATATCATATTGTGGTGGATCTCTCATTATCTGGATTCTCATTAATAATATTGTGGATGTGATTCTAGAGGTTTTACACCACCAGAGGCATATTATCTTTAACTATAAGACTTCTTGATTCTCTGATCCACTAGTATTGTCCTAGTGTTATTTGAAACTAGTTGAATACGTAATTGTTTTTCTTGTTTGGATTGAATAACTTTTCCTTTATCCCAAATCCATAGAGAGATAGCCTCTTACTAAGTGGATAGCTCAACTAAGCCTCTATGAGTAGTGTATTTAGTGATTCTTGGTTTGAGTTACTTTAGACACTCTCCCTAATCATCTAATTCTCATCCATTTCTTCCTAGCTAGTTCTAGTAGCATTTTATCTTTCATAAAATATTTCATTCTAAAAATAGAGGTTTTTCCTAGGTTTAGTTCAAGAAGATCTATTTTCAATGATCAGTTCATGAAGGTTAATTTTCAATGACAGTGGTTATAGATAACTGTTTCTATATCCCCCAGTGAACTAATCACTGATGAAAGATCATGGATAATGTGTGCATTGTGAGCGATGAGGATCAAATTCAAAAATTTCTCATGAAGGGTTTGAGATTCTCGCAAATGGATAAAAATATTTTCTACAAATGAAATTATTTTTGTAGTACATCCCACCCCCTACTGTTATTTATAAGTGTATATATTCTCTTAGGTTCGTGATTCTTTTAAGAAATAGGGATCATGATTGGGCTTCATTAGCAAGGTTCATGAAAGGGAGTTCATTTCAAATTTCTGGTGGTTCTCTCTCATAATAAAACCACACATATTCCACGCCAGCTCTAATTATTAGGATGTTATTTTTTAAAATTTAAATACACATTGACCTGTGAGGTAGGAGAAGGAATGACCAGTTTGGGGTGAATCTAAGCCAAACGACCCTAAAATCCCTATATGGGGTATATTTCACGACATTCAAATCCTTTGAAAACTGATGGAGATCATAAACCTATCAATCAGATAAGATCATTCTTGAATACATGAATACCTAATAGTACATCCATGTAATGACATTTGGAGTCACTGATACATGTTTCATGAGTGAGTGGTGGATTAACGATACCCCTACAAAAAACAATCAGGCTCACGAAGCTCCCGACACTCACAAAGGATATAAAGATTTTTTATGACCTCATTCATGATGAAACCCACACCCTTTCCTTTACCGATCTAATAAATATCCCATAATGTGTGAATTTTGAGGTTATTTGAACTTTGTTCTTCTTCAAAATTCTCTGGTTTCATAGTGCTCGGTGCTTCACGAGTAAACGAAGAAATAGTTTTAGAAGGTACCCAACCTTTGTGGGATAACTTCACTTGTACTTTTTAGATTTTCCAACCCTGGTGTATATTTCCATTGTGAAGGTCAATGACTTCACCGAAAAATAAATATCTTTGTAGAATCTAGGGATTCAAAATGAATTTAGCCTTCGAAAATCCATCCTTATGGGAACCAAGACTTTACTTTGAGGTAGGTCCATCTTGTTTGATAATGCATTCTCCTTATTGAACCCACTCACCTCTGTGAAGAAACTGAGATTCATGAATAATCTCATTATGTGCCCAAGAACTTTGAGAGCCCCTCCCATGGACCCCCCATGTTGCCTCCCTTCAACTGAACCTATTTCATGAAGGTTGAGTTCTCGGGGTCCATACACTAATATATGAACGATTCAACTGCTCCTTGAGCCCCCATGTGACTAGTTCAACCCACTTCCGCATCTTCCCACTTTACACCAAGAGTGGATCGAGCCACCCACCTACATTTTTCATATAATAATAGGTATTGTAGACCCTTATTATTCAAATCATAGGGACTTCAACATGGACCTTGTGATTAACCACTCCTCTATGGAAGTTTCATTACTATGCCCCACCCAATGGTTCATGTGTGACGGTCACATAATCCCATTGGGTGAGGTAGGAGTCCCCCCACATCTAAGTTTCATGATATAAAACTACATAGTTCCACCTTCTAGTCATATGTTGTTAAACTGGACAACAATTTCTTTATCGCACGATGTAAGATTTTAGCCTTACCTTGTGTGAAAAATGTAGTATGCCACATATAATTCATCATGGGAATCCACTTTCTCCACCATCATTTAATGATCCTCCCCCATATGTATTCTTTCATGCATAATCCCCACAACATCCTTCCCCACCAGGGGATGAGACACCCACAATAGGAATATTTCATTCATAATCCTCAAACCATTTCACAAAGATAAATCCTCTTATGAAGGGAAGATTATACACATAATCCCCATATCATCACTCATTAGTGATCCTTTCGTGACATGAGTTTTCATACAACACGAAGTTCAACTAAAAGGATTAGTCTTATCACACGACCTTAAACTATGAAATCAAACTAAATGGTTTTTGATCCATACCTCTTAAATAGGGTATATAAGACACCTCCTTGATAATAAATCATGATTTTGTAAACCTTTTAGGTGTGACATATTCCATCATAGGGACACACATCTCAGATCAAAATCTATAGGGAATTTGACCCATCCATTATAGATATGCCTCAAAGGGAATTTGATCCACAAGTGTAATCTCAGGTGTGGAATCTTCCCACATAGTGACACACCTTCTAGATCCACGTCACTGAGTTTTTTATCCAAAAAAATTGCAAACTACCTATTTCTTCCCTCTTAGGGACGCACCACCTTGATCTGCCTCAGTGGGGAGTTCATATCATCTTGAGTCCATTTCCAAAAGTGGTTAAACTTATGCCCTGGTCCATCTAACAAAGATATCCTGATCAATCTCCATAGGTTGTAAAACTTGTGACATGACCCAAAACACCTACCTCTGGAAATCATAAGATACCTATCATAAATAATTGTTGGAAGACTCATTCCCCTTCTATTAATTACCTCATGATCAACATGAGATGCCTTTGGTAGAGAAACTAGGATGCCTCATATGAGTTTCCCTCCCTAGATAAAGAATATAGGTGACCAATGAGTTCTATATCCATACATTCCCAATGATTCCCAACATGACTACTTTCATGACCAAAGGTTTCTCCCCTTCCCAGATAAAAGCTTCTTAATTAACTAGAAACCACAATGATATGGAAATGGGAACAAGTTACATTAACATGACCTAATCTAGGGGGGATACCCAGACTAGGAGGAATCCAAAGAAGGAGGAACCCACATCCCTTCATCCTGTTTTTATGAGGAAGTATAAAACACCAATGAAATTATGAAGGTGACCCAACATTAGTAAGTGGGAATGTGGGGAAACAGGAAGCCAGTGTACATTAACACATAGGTGGGGCCTAGTGAAAGCACTGTAGATAGTTATATATATATATTTAAACTAATTCATACATATATTTATGTATATGTGTATGTATGTATTTATGTATTTATGTATTTATTAATGTGTGTGTGTGTACGTACGTATATATGTGTGTCTGAGTATATAAATATATATATATATTTATTATTGTATCTAGGTTTATATATGTGTGTGTGTGTGTTAATTGATATCTATATTTCATATATATGAATGGTGAACATTAAGTAAATAATTATAATATATAATCATTCATTTTTACACAATTTTTCATTGATTTAATTTATTTTTTTGTATTAATAATAGAAATTAGTTTTAGGAAAAAAAATTACGTTTTTGAAACAATTTTGAATAAGTAATGGTAATGTATTTTTTAAAATGTTAGGTGTTGAAAAATGTTCTATATAACCATGAATGGAGAAATCCAAGATATCATAGATTATAAAGTGTCACACAATATATCAAAAGGTTGTGAGATTAGTGATAGAGGAGATATCTGCATGCTTCGGCACTAGACATAAGGGAACAAAGGAAGGGTGGACTAATTTGTGCTCATATACGATATCTATATTTTCAAGACATAATTAATGAAGAGGAATCAAGGTTAAAAGTCTAGTGTGGGACTCGTACTGTTAGTCAAACTATTCCAATTTAATAAACAGATATTGATTATGTTGTGATTGTGCCTCCCATGCTTGGACTGTACTTACAACTTCTCATGCTCACTAACACTACTCAAAATCATTGGACCAATATATAGGGCACTGAGATCTTTCATGGATGGTGGTGTATTCATTCTCATATCACACATAGATGGATTAAACTAGTTACTACTCAAACTCTCTACCACATTTCACACTCATAGTCATCTCTCATAATCTATTACTACTCAAAACTGAGCTGAAGGACTACTACAGAGCTTAAGAACCCCATGAATGTAGTTTGGAAGCTTTTGTGACCATCAGAAACCCCTTTTGATTAAGATAGAGACTATAAAATAAATGGTAAGAGGAATTCCATTACAGAATTGTTGATGTTTTTAAATCATGTTATGGAATTGGATTAGAAAAATAATGGAAACATAATTTAAAACAAGGAATTATACGAGATATTTTTTGATATTTCAAAAAGTCCAGAAAGGTTGGAAATATTCCTAACATGAGTTTAAACTAAATTCATTGTTCATGTTGTGAATTATCTATTCACAACGTGAAATATTAATGACTTGATGATGCCATGTTTTTTCACCACCCAATAGTTACTTTTAACACATGGAGTTTTCTGGTCAAGGTTATTTCAGGGACACACCCACACCATTCCCACTATAAAACATCAATTCTGATTATGAACCCATAGTGAAAAAAAAATTTAAAGATTTTATATCTCTAATATATCAAGTTACATAATTGTATTTTTATCAAAGACTATAGATGTGACTTCCACACCCTTATATGTAGAATCAAGCAATAGAGATTAGTGGAACATCTATTGGAGATGAAAAATTCAAGGATTCGGCATTAGGAATATTTCTATATTTGGGATTTTATATCTTTTTATTTTCATTTTTATATAATATAATAATATATTTTTAGTATATTTTAATATTTTCAATTAAATTCATATTATAATATCAAAAATCTCTCTTATCTTCAATTTCTTATTTTATTTTGTCTATTCATTCATCAATATAGTTTATCTTATTCATCATCGATGTGCATTAAACAATTATTGGACAATTAGTTAATAGAGAGTTAGTTCAAGAAAACAGGGTGAGTGGAATCAAGTCATGATTATTATTTTCTTGCTGAATTTTTGTTATATATTATCATGATGAGAATCATTTTTTTCACATTATCTATTAAACCAATGACCTTCTGTGATTAGTGAAGAACAAACCCCAACAAAACTAAGATAATGAATTTGTGATAATTGATTCGGATTACTATTTTTTATTTTTAATCCGGATTTAATACATTCTAGTTATTTTAATTAATCTAACCATGAAGATTGAGATGATAGGATTGTTTTTATGGAACTACCCAACATGATATTTAATATATTTGTAAATGTGTGGATTTCAAGTGTGATTTTTCTATAAGGAAGTTCGAATTAAATAATTTTGTAAAACAATCATTGTAAATTATATTATACATGTCTTTTTATATTATTTATTTTCTACATTTTGTCTAAATTCATTATATTATTAACTCAATTCACTAATATTTGAGTCACATTCCAGATAGGATCCTAATGACCTATCTATTATTCGTGAGTTGTCAATATGCTTCCTTATTCCTTGTGTGATTAACTTTAGTAGTCATGTGTCCTTTATTACATAATAGAGGTCTAATTATTATTTTTTATTGGGAAATATAAATTTATATATATTTTACATTTAGAGTATTCAATTATTTCATTTAGATTCATATAATATTGGTTTCATTTAAGATGAGAAATGGGAAACTGCAACTGAATTGAGACAAAATTAATAGGTCAAATAATATCATTTTCTCATTTCAGTTTATAGATTTGAGTTTTATTTTTTGTTTTCAATTTTTATTTTATGTTTTATGCAACTGGTAGTTTTTTGTTGTATCTAAGATTATTTCTCTGATGAAACAGTTTTATACCCCACCATTAGAGTACAATACTAACAAGAAGGATAACACTGCATAAAAAACACCATATACAGAGAGTTTTCCACCTCAATAAATTAGATGGAATGACTCAAATTAGTATAAATATTATTAATTAAAACCTAAAAATGGAATGAAAACAACTAGAAAACAATGGAGGAGACTCCAATTCTCACAGATTCAAAATAAATTACAAGTTGGAGTAATAAATTAAAGAAGGCAATTATATACAACAACCTTATGAGAAGAACTTAGAAGACAGACATACATGATTTCTCACAAAATAAACTAAAGAACCAGATAAGTATTTGGATGATAATGAATCATAGTATATTGAACAGGTGGAACTGACCACTCACCTCTCTAATATAATATGAAAATTTAAATTCCCCAATAAGTAATATACCCTTAATTTTTTATATAGTGATATAAAGGTTAGAAGATAAAGAAGATAAAGGAGGTTGGGAAATTCATGTCTTTTAAAGTAAATAAAAAAGAAATATCAGAGGGGTAAAATGATTAAATATACTTTGAGAACATTGAAAATAATAAAATATTAGATCCTTTGACTCGTGATATAGAAGAAGTAGAACCTCACTCATCCATTATATTCTTGTAAGTGAAAAATGAATAACAATAATAATACATTTTATTCTTTCAATACGAGGTATAAAATAAAAATATTTCAATTATCAGTTGGATTAAAAAGGATAAATTGTAACATGAGGTTGATACACTAGAAGCAGTTGAATTGAATAAGGAAGAAAAAAATACAGGATGAGGTTAATTAGTAAGTATATATCAACCTCACTAAATTTCTAAAAACTGATGAATAATGAGACACATACTACACTGTTAATAAGTATATGAGGAAAAGGAGGCTCCAATTCAAAAAATAATTGCAGAATTTGAACCTACTAAAAGGATGAAAGAAGCAGTGGTGCATTAATAAAAATACAAAATTTGGTCATATTTTAATTTCCTAATACTTAATATAAAAATTCCATTAATTTGTATTCCACCATAAGCACTGGTCATAAAGATCCAAAAGATGAGGAATTGAAGATCTACCCTTGATGTAAACTAAGGTTAGAAGTATTTAAACCCCAGATGATTAGATATGTATCATTTTTCAAGTAGATAATGAAAAAATTGAAACTACAAAGAGGTAACCCAGTTTTTTAAAATTTCTTTTTAGGACATATAATTATTAGATCATATAAATTATTTTAAAACTATACATTCAGTTTTTATCATTTTGAATTTTTAGTATTAAATAAACAATGCAAAGTTGAAAATAAATTGAAAAAAGAACATAAAAAATTTCATGTACGGGGAGTAATGTTTTTATTTTTTTATATTTTTTCATCCCCAGTTTTACCATGAAATATTATGGAGAAAAAGTTAAACTATTTAATGAACTAAAATTAAAAAGATTCATGTAGAAACCATTTAATTAACTTTCGTGTATTTCCTCGTATTTGTGTCATCAAAAATTAAGATAAATATTTTGACGTGTTAGAAAATTTGATTTATCTTTTTCATTAATGTTAGATAAATAAATCAAAATTCTAAAAGTAATACCCTTACATAAAATTTTAGTTTTAAGATAATCATTATTGATAGGATTTGTTTATTTTTATCATTCCAATTAACTTTAACTGAGTAAACTAATTATTGATATTCAGTAAATGAAATAATAAACTTATTTCTTGCTCATATAATCGAATGGATTCTGAACCAAATATTTCCAAAAAATATCAAAGAAAATTTCATGAGTGATACATGGGAAAAAACTAACTATATCTTTCATTGATATCCTATAAATGTTATGTCCACGAAAATTCTCAATAAAAATTATTGAGGTAGTTTTTTATGCGGCCTTTTATTATAAGACACACCTATTTATTTATCCTTCAAATCCCGTAGATGATGAGATTGAAATTTCCTAGGAAGATCCACATTTCAATCCAATTTCATCCTTTCCTACTCCACTCATTTTATTTGGCATCATATACAATTGAATGAGAGTTGGCGAGGGGTTATTTATGATAGATATGAAATTTTTTTAATTAAAGGATAATGGAAGGTGGTTCCATTGGTTTTTGGGGTGGATTTTAATTACTATATTCAATTAATTTCTTGGGTTATGCCTCTAATTGTATTGAATAAAAGTGAAAAGGAAATAAAATAAATTATAAATATAAAATATAATAAAAAATATTGGGTTGTTTCAAGGGGAGTTCACAAGTATCCACTTTCATACTGATGATCTCAAAATAATATGGGGTTCGGTTCCTAATGTGATACTTATCAGAGGTATAAATTTTTAGGAAAAAATGAAAGAAAAAAAATATACAAGAGGATAAGATATTCATTCATTATCCTTATTTAGTTTGTGATCCTTTTCATTACCCATTGGGATGTGTGGGATATTAAATTCTTTTTTGGTGAGGGTTATTTTACCACGACCCGTCCCCCAGGGATCATGTTGTGAGATTCCCCAATCCCCCTCCCATAGGATAGGGGTTGGAGACTAGCGCTGAAGGCAACAACATGCAAGTGGGAGTCATTTTCTTGGGTACTGGTATGCACAATCATTCCCAACCAAGTCTCTCAAAATGGAATGGAAACAAGTATCACTAAACCCTAGTGGAGTAAATGTAAAACTAAAAACATGTGGGCCAGAACTCAAGCCCAATAAAAAGAAATAAAAATATAAAATTAAAAAGGGACTCGGGTATCAATCAACTGAAAACCCAAACTCATAGAAATATTTGTGCAGATACTAGAAGATGAAGTAGAATATACTACCTACCTCATCTCACTAGGCCAAGCCTGGTCCAAGGCCACCATGTCCTCTGTCAAAGAGACGGTCATCTACAATATACATAACACGTGTGGGCCAAACCCATGTAGGTGTGAGTAACAAAATACTCCACAAGGGACCTAGAAACTCAAAGGAAAGTCCAAAAATAGATCCTCAAAGAAAAACATAAAGCATAAGAGTGATGAAAGAGAATGAATCACAAGCACGAAATTTAATCATGAAGAAAAAGCATGATGTAGAAGCACAAAGCACCAGACATCTCACACACAGTATATTCTAGGGTAGTGATAGAAGAATCATCAGTCACATCATCGAAAACCTCATCTATTATATCCTACACTATGAGTATAGTGGGCCTGTTGGGTTACACAGAAGCTACCTCTCACTAACCCTAGACTACTGAGGTACACCATCCTATCGTGTACCATGGGTATACCGAGTCACAAAGTCTCTCTCCCATTTTGGGTCTATAAATTCACACAGAGGTGTTTCCCACCTTGGCCAACTAGGTACTTCTCCCCATCACATACCATGGGTCTTCCAAGTAACAAAGTCGGGCTCCCAACGTGGTCCTACAAAGTCACACATAGGTTCTTTCAATTGGGATATAGTCAAGTCACACATAGTTTCTTGTCAGTTGTTTTTAGGTCTTAAACAACCATATGGTATGGTACATAGTGCACTTGGGATAACTGCTCCTCAAGCCATTCGTCACATCTCAAATTCCATGAAAGCCTTCATAGAGCATACCAAAAGATCTGTCTCATCAATATGGTTCCAACACTATAAATGCTTCATCAATCGGACTCTCGGTTTGAAATTTATTATTATTTTAGTATATAGGGACTAGTTTCATCTATCCTTGGTCAAATGTAGTTGGACTAACCTGACCAACCTGCCCCGGGGCCCCCACATACCACAATTTAATTTGACTAACTCAACCTGGCCTGGTTTAGGTCTAGGTTGGTGATTAGCCACTAAATGAGGCTAATATTAATTGTTAATATATATAATATTAATGTTATTTATTATTCATAAACTCCATTTTAGTTCATTTTACACTTTGAACATCATTTCACATTACGATTATAATTCCTTCTTAAAATGCACTATTATGTGGTACATTTTTTAACATCATTTAAAGTACCCAATGATTAATCTAAATTAAAGGAATGTAATTATCCATATTTTAATTTTATATTTTGTTAAATTGATCTAAACTTCATTATGAACATGTTTCATTCAGGGATCAATGGAGGATTCATAAATTATGAGGGAGATATTTAGAGATGAATGGAAGCAATTCTAGAGAAGGCAGATTGGACACCAGCCCACTGATGAGAATCTGGGACCCACATTACATACCCAGTGAAACCCAAATTTCGTGGTATTATAGAATACATATATATTAAAAATCATTATTCACAATACAGTGCTAATTATGCATCCATTGTGGTTATTTAGGTTGCCCAATTTAGATACAAAATTCTAGGACAGATTCTGTGGCCCCGAAAAATATCGCACGTATATAATCATATCTCTGAATCTACAACTTCACATGGGCCCAAATATTACATAGTGTTAGGAGACATCAGGTGATCCATTTTCTTCTTCTATGGACCACTCTAATTCGGTCATATTGAAGGCCTTACAATCGTGTCTTTTTAGGGGATGAAAGCTGGATGCCACCTCGGGTCAAGGGTGAAAAAATCAACTCTCCCTCAACATTCCACCCACCTATGGCCTACCAATATTAATTTAGGATACTTGGACTATTGAAGAATCGACCCAAGGCTTAAAAAATAACTATTTCAGAAAGTGGTGTTGGAGTAGTTGAGGATCATTGAGCTTTGTTTCGTTTTAATGTTATGCTGCCAATTTGATGTTGTAATCGCATTCCTTCAATTGTAAGTTCCTTGAATTACCTTAGTTTCATTATAAAAGATCATCATATTATATTTTTATATTCTTCTTACTATCACTTAGATACTGTTTACTCAAGGTGTGAACTTTTTCATACCAAACCTTGTGAGATCATCAAACTACGGTGGAGTGATTTTTTTTCATTGTTTTTTTAACTTCTCTAAATCCTCCACAATGAGTCTACTTTCAACTTTTATTGAAACCATGGGATCAATGGAGGGTTAACCCAGTTATGGGTTTATCCAAGGGAGTATCAAGGGGCTTTATTGGATGCTATTTCTCACTCCATTAATGGATAATCACTTCTTTTAAATGAGATTTTTATTTGATGACATTAAAACTTCTTCATCATTATTGAATTTAAGGTAACAAATTTCAAGTGATAACAAGAAACTTTACCGTGGAGTGCTCAAAACATTGATACTTCAAGTGTATAGGTTATTAGTATTAGGGTGTGTAGGAATTAAGCTAGTAAGTGATGATTTTTTTGATCTCCTTAAATGAACCCATCTCAAATATGAGAAATTGAAATATTTTTACTAGAAAAAGAATGCATCCAATCCACTCATTGTAATAACCTAGGATCAACCCTTTTCATAATTTTAATTCTCTTAAGACTTTTAGAGTTCACACAAACCCACCAAAAATCAACACAACGTTGTCCACTCAATAGCCAAAATAGTCCATAGAATGTACGTGTCCATAGGTTACTTCTTAGGTCTCTGAGGATTCGACAACCCAAGATAAACTACAAAGACCATTCTACCTTCTTCTCTTGGGTAAATTTGAGCATGAATAAAATTTTGGTGCCATTTTTGGGGACCTAAGTAGGTTATCGTAGAAATTATCATCCTTTTTTTCATCCATATTCTCTATTCTCACCCCCTCATTCCTATGGAATTCAATTTTGAATAAGTCCAAACATGGGAAACCTATCCCTACTTTGATCACCCAACCCCATGTGTGATGTACAATGGACATCCTAATTTCTAAATGTGGGATCATCAACAACCTAATGAACCAAAATGTTTTACTCATATGATCCATAAAACAGCACAACATATAATGAGTTTCAATTCCCACAATGCCAATATGAACACCCTCCCATTCAATTCCAACAAATTATTTATGCACCTAGAATGGACCATTTGGATCAACCCCTTATCCATCCCGATCCACATCCATTACTTGAAAAACTGTGTCAACAAATGGAGATAATGAATTCTAAGGTTTCATCATAGAGATTAGAACTAAAAAACTTTGAGGCGGTTATGGAACCCATTCCATCTCATGCTATCCATTCCTCATCATTAATAGAAGACTCTTTTATCCCAGAAAACTCTCATGAATTTATTGAAGAACCAACCTTTGTATTTGGGATAGATGAAGAAGATAAAAGAATTACTAAAGGGTAATTAAATCTGGAGGAAATTGAATTTATGTATTCAATAAAAAAGAATTTGACTTCATGGATTGAGTCTCATAAGTATAACTCCATTGATAAATTTTCAGAAATAACAACCATTGAACCATTGAGAATAATCAAAAAAATTGAGTCCATACCCATTCCTAAAATTGATCTTTCAAATTTTGTGGCTGAATCTTATATTCCAAAGGAACCAATTCTGTTGAGCAATTTTTAAAATGAAATTGAGTTTGATTCAAAGTCCCAACCTATGTTTGAAAGTTTTATCCTACCCGAACATGAACGAAAGGACATTCCATCCACCCTCAAGTTTCAATTAATTGGGGATAGACAATAACATCCAATTTTCACAATTTCTTATCTTGAAACCAATAAAGAGGTAATTATTCTTAATGTCTTAGGAATGACTAAAAAAGAAACTGGATCAACCATTTCTGATATTCCTAGGATTTTACCACTCATTATAAAACATAAGTTTTCACATGAAAAAAATTATAAACAAAGAATCAATCTCAATCTAGTGGACATGGAGAAATATGGGGTTCTTAAAGTGTTGGAAATTGTTATTGGGTAAGTTAGGGGGTTCATGTCGGGCTAACAACGTTAAAAAAAGTGTTGCATGGGAGGCAACCCATGGTTTTCATGATTCCAATATTTTTGGAATCATATTTATTTTTTAAATACGATTAATGAAACATTTTATATTTTAAAAAAATAGACTGTTTACCTATTCTTATATTATTATTATGGATGGGTATGAAAGGGGAGCACCATATTCATCTGTGTCATGTGGTGTGATCCTTAAGTAATACCTTACCCATAAATTTAAAAAGAAGACAATGTATCATTAGTTTATTTTATTTTATTTTTATGTGTTTGTAGGTTAAAATAAACATGCAAAAAAATAAGTAAATAAAAATATAATAATAATAATAAGGCCACATCGTTGGTCATGGGGAAAACCCCATAACAACCAGTGAATCTGTGGGGATTCAAACCCGGGACCGAAGGGAGATAGGGGTGCGTGCTTACCACTGACATACAACTTTTTGTGCTTCTTTATTATATAATTTTTATATAGATAATTATATTTTACTTCTGATATTATATATATATATATTGTTTTTTTTTCTTTTTCCTTTTTTTACTAGGGAACTCTTCAAGTGACATGGATATCAAAGGACTAAATTGGAGCAACAAGAACTTCAACTTCAACCACCATGTGACTTTATTCCATGATCCTCATATTTCAATTTCCTTTTGGAAATTCCCTTACTTTCCTCTACTCCTTATAAATTTTCATTTCTTCAAACACTAAGGACAATGTTATTTTAAGTTGGGGGGGGGAAGAGATAAAATTAAAAAATGATTTTGTGTCAAAAAAATGAATGATTTGATGAAATAAAATGTCTGTAAAAGGAAGGAAAAATTCCATTAACTTTGAACAAGTTAATACACATTGCACATTTTGAAACTGAATATAAAATAATATAGCTTTCCCTGATTATGATTTTAATCCATGTATAATTTCATGAGAATAGATTTTGGAAAGTGTGGTTGTCTAATGTGATATTTAATGATTTAAATTTTCTTCAAAAAAATGAAATTCACAACGCACATCCTTTAAATAGTAGGGTATTTGTTTGATTTCATGGGGTCCCCCAAATAAATGTCATAGTTTGGGTGATTATTTTATTTTTAATATGAGTATTCAAAAAAATTTAAAAAAATGATAAATTTTCACGTAGAGCAACGAAATGACCTAATGTGTGGCTTTCGACACTGGGGGATCGTGACTCCATAGTTGTCTGGCCCAGAGTTACTAATTTTATCACTATTTTTGTTACTTTGAATTTTTTTTGACTGATTTAACTCAATATGATGCCCGAGTATGTGGGCTTCACTTGGTGCCCTATGGTCTTTGAACCTATGAGTCATCGACAAAGTCTTGCTACGGGGGTTGACTCTTTTGATTGCAATTTCGGTTACCTTGGAAAAATTGAAAAAAATACAATAAATAAAATTTGAATACTCATATTAATATTGTATTGTGATTCCACCTTGCACTTCCGTCATTTCCCCTTGAATAAAGATGAACCCCCATGTCTATTGTGATACACAACACATCCTCATACTTAATTGATATTGGATGAAATATGGCAATGAATTTGAACAAAGGAATGGGCTTGGGATTTATATCTTCTTATTAAACTATCATGTATTAAAATATTTTGATGGGTTTCATGATTTTTTTGGTATAAGGGTTTTTTGTGATCATTGTGTATTAAAATGTTTTTGGAAAAGGGACTTTCAATTTCATATTGTTGAGATATATTTTGCTCGTGACTAGAAAAAATCAAGATGGGGGTGTGATTAGCCACTAAATGAGGATAATATTAATTATTAATATATATAATATTAATGTTCTTTATTATTCATAAACACCATTTTAGTGCATTTCGCATTTTGAACATCATTTCACATTATGATTGTAATTCCTTCTTAAAATGCACTATTATGTGGTACATTTTTTAACATTATTTAAAGTACCCAATGATTTATATGATTTTAAGGAATTTAATTATCCATATTTTAATGTTATATTTTGGTAAATTGATCTAAACATTAATATGAACATGTTTTATTCAGGGATAAATGGAGGATTCATAAAGGATGATGGAGATATTTGGAGATGAATGGAAGCAATTCTAGAGAAGGCATATTGGACACCCGCCCACAGATGAGAATGCGAGACCCACTTACAAACGCAATGAAGCCTGAATTTTGTGGAATGCCAGAAGACATATATAGTAGAAAATAATTCTTCAGGATCTAGTGCTAATTCGGCCTCCATTGTGGTTATTTAGGTGGCCCAAGTTAGAGATAAAATTCTAGGCTACATTATGTGGCCCAGAAAAACATCCAACTAATATAATCATATCTTTGAATACACAACTCCACATGGGACCAAATTTTATAGAAATTTAGGAGACATTCGGGGATCCATTGTATTCTTCTATAGAACACTCTAATTCTGCCATCTATAAGGACTTACAAACGCGTATGTTCGGTGGATGAAAGTTGGATGTCACCTCGGGTCAAGGGTGGAAAAATCAAGTCTCCCTCAACTATCCACCAACATATCGTCTAAAAAATTAATTGAGGAGACTTGGACTATTAAAGGCTCGACCCAAAGCATAAAAAATTTCTATTTCAGGCAGTGGTGGTGGAGGAGTTGAGGATCTTTGAGATTTATTTCATTTTAATGTTATGTTACCAATTTGATGTTGTAATCGCATTATTTCAATTTTATGTTCCTTGAATTACCTTAGTTTATTTATAAAAGTTATTAATCTTCTCTTTTTATAATCTTCTTCTTATCACTTTGATACTGTTGCCTCAAGGTGTGAACTTATTCATGCCAAACCTTGTGAGATCATCACACAATGGTGGAGCAATTGTTATTTTCATTGTTTTTTTACTTCTCCAATTCCTCCCTCATGAGTATACTTTTCCCTTCCATAGAAACCATGGGATCAATAGAGGGTTGACCAACATATGGGTTGATCTAAGGGAGCAGAATGGGGTAGTATTGGATGTTATTTCTCTCTCCATTAATGGATAATCACTTATTTTAAATAATATTTTTATTTGATTACTTTAAAACTTCTACATCCTTGTTGAATTTAAGGTCACACATTTAAAGTTCTAATAAGAACCTTTACCTTGGAGTGCTCAAAACATTGATCCTTAAAATGTATATGTGATTAGTATTAGGGTGTGTAGGCATTAAACTAGTAAGTGATGATTTTTTTTATCTCCTTAAATGAACCCATCTCAAATATAAGAAATTGAAATATTTTTACAAGAAAAATAATGCATCCAATCCACCCCTTGTAATAACCTAGGATCAACCCTTCTCATAATTTGAACTCACTTACGACTTTCAGTGTTCAATTAAACCCACCAAAAATCAACCCAAAGTTGGCCACTCAATATCCAAATATATTCCATAGAATTTACGTGTCCATAGATTACTTCTTAGGTCTCTGGGGATTCGAAAACCCAAGCTAAACTACAAATACCATTCTACCTTCTTCTCTTGGGTAAATTTGAGAATGAATCAAATTTTGAAAAAAAAAATGTGTGTAAATGGAAGGAAAATTCATTTATCTTTAAACATGATAATAAAAATTACACACTTTGAAACTGAATATAAAATAATTTAGCATGCCCTGATTTTGATTTTAATCCACGTATAATTACATGAGCATAGATTTTGGAAAGTGTGGGTGTCTAATGTGATATTTCAGGGTTTATATTTTCTTCCAAATAAATGACAATCACAATGCACGTCCTTTGGATAGTGGGGTATTAGTTCGAGTTCATGGGTCCCCCAAATAAATAGCATAGGTTTGGTTTCATTTTAGTTTTAATATGAGTATTCAAAAAAATTTAAAAAAACAATAAATTTGCATGTAGAGCAATAAAATGACCTAATGCGTGGATTTCAGCACTTGGGCATCGTGAATCCATAGTTGGCTGGCACAAAGTTAGTAATTTTATCTCTATTTTTTTGAAATTTGAATTTCTCTTTGATTGAGTTAACTCGAGATGATGCCCAAGTATGTGGGCTTCACTTGGTGCCCTAAGGTCTTTGAGCCTAGGAGTCATCAGCAAGGTCTCGCTACAGGGATTTACTCTTTTGAGTGAAATTTCAATTACCACGACAAAATTGCAAAACAAATACAATAAAAAATTGAATACTCAAATAAATATTTAAATTTTATTCCACCTAGTGCTTTCTTCATTTCCCCCTTGAATAAAGATGAACCCCCTTGTTTGTTGTGATACACAACACATACTCAAACTTAATTGATATTGGATGAAATATGGAAAAGAATTTGAACAAAGGAATGAGCTTGGGATTGGTATGATCTTATGAAACTACCTTGTATTAAAATATTTTGATGGGTTTCATGATTTTTTTGGTATAAGGGTTTTTGGTGGTCATTGGGTATTAAAATGTTATTGGAAAAGGGAATCCAAATTTCATATTGTTGAGATATATTTTTCTCGGGACTAGCAAAACTCAAGTTGGGGGTGTGATTAGCAACTAAATGAGGCTAATATTCACTGTTAATATATATAATATTAATGTTCTTTATTATTCATAAACACCATTTTAGTGCATTTTACACTTTGAACATCATTTCACAATATGATTGTAATTCCTTCTTGAAATGCACTATTATGTGGTACATTCTTTAACATCATTTAAATTACCCAATGATTCATCTGATTTTAAGGAATTTAATTATCCATATTTTAATTTGATATTTTGGGAAATTTATCTACACTTCAATATGAACATGTTTCATTCAGGGATCAATGGAGGATTCATAAAGGATGATAGAGATATATGGAGATGAATAGAAGCAATTCTAGAGAAGGCAGATTGGACACCAGCCCACTGATGAGAATGTGGGACCCACATTAAAAACCCAATTAATCCAAAATTTCATGGGATTATAGAATAAATATATAGTAACAAATAATTCTTCAAGATCAAGTGCTAATTCAGCTTCCATTGTTTTTATTTAGGCAGCCCAAGTAGAGATAAAATTATGGGCTAGATTCTGCGGCCTAGAAAAACATCCCACTAATATATTCATATCTCGGAATCCACAACTCCCATTGGGACCATATTTTACAGAAGTTTAGGAGACAGCCGGGTATCCATTTACTTATTCTATGGACTACTCTAATTCTGCAATCTATAAGGTCTTACAAGTGCGTCTGTTCCGTGGATGAAAGCTGGATGCCACCTCGGGTCAAGAGTGGAAAAATCAACTCTCCCTCAACTTTCCACCCACCTATGGCCTACTAAAATTAATTGAGGATACTTGGACTATTGAAGGCTTGACCCAAGGATTAAAAAATTCTTATTTAAGGCTGTGTTGGTTGAGGAGGTGAGGATATTTGAGCTTTATTTCATTTTAATGTTATGTTACCAATTTGATGTTGTAATCGCATTCCTTCAATTGTAAGTTCCTTGAATTACATTAGTTTATTTATAAAAGTTATTCATATCATCTTTTTATATTCTTCTTATCGCTTTGATACTATTTCCTTAGGGTGTGAACTTGTTCATGGAAAACATTGTGAGATCATCACACAATGGTGGAGTGACTGTTTTTTTTCATTATTTTTTACTTCTCCAATTCCTCCCTCAGGGGTCTAATTTACGCTTCCATTGAAACTATGGGTCCATGAAGGGATAACCCACTTATGGGTTGATCCAAGGGAGTAGAAAGGGGTTGTATAATATTTTATTTCTCACTCCATTAAGGTATAATCACTTCTTTTAAATGAGATTTTTATGGGATGACTTTAAAACTTCTTTATCCTTATTAAATTTAAGGTCACACATTTCATATGCTAATAAGAACATTTACCTTAGAGTGCTCAACACTTTGATACTTAAAGTGTATAGGTGATTAGTATTAGGGTGTGTAGGTATTAAACTAGTAAGTGATGATTTTTTTGATCTCCTTAAATGAACCCATCTCAAATATAAGAAATTGAAATATTTTTACAAGAAAAAGAATGCATCCAATCCACCCCTAGTAATAACCTAGGATACCCTTATCATAATTTGAATTCACTTAAGAATTTTAGTGTTAAATTAAGCCCACCTAAAATCAACCCAGATTTTGCAACTCAATAGGAAAAAATAGTCCATAGAATTTATGTGTCCATAGGTTACATTTTAGGTCTCTGAGGATTCGACAACCCAAGCTAAACTACAAAGACCGTTCTACCTTCTTCTCTTAGGTAAATTTGAGCGTGAATTAGTTGGTTTGTTCTACCTGGGCCAGAATGCCAGGCCCAATAGGCCTCACTAGACTCGGCTGGGTTGGGCCGAGGGTCCAGCCTACCGGGTTGCTTGGTGACCCAATGCATTCGACCCAACCTAAAGGGTGTGGGTCTGGCCTACTGGCGCAAGTCTTACCACATGGGCACGGGTCCAACTTATTGGCATGGGATCATATTGCTGGGCATGGGACCATCCCACCAGATGAATCCTGGCTGTACGTGCCGCCGGTGGTGTGTGCCCAGGATATAGAAGCCACTATCACGCCCCCTTGTCCGTCCATGTGTGGCCAAAAAAGAGAAGATCGGTCCTACTATGCGGAAACCACCTATCGTCGCATCTAGAACCCACCATGGATAACAGGTTGAAACTTCCCCTCCATCACGGTTTAGCGACCACAGATTTCTAGGTCACCTAGGAAGCTCGGATGTGGGTCGCCTCCACCACACGGTGCCGGTTAGTGATGCTCCTCTTAGCCACTATGGATCACTGTCTGCCTCCTCTTGAAGCCACAGCCACAGGCCACTGGATATTCTCTAGTGGTTTATTTCTCGATCCTCCTTCACCTAAGTGATCCATAGGGTGTTACCGTCACCACGATAGTATCAGATGCACCTTTTCACCGTCTTAGAAATCCCTTCACAATGAGAGAACAAGGGGAGGAGCTCAGGCCTTGTTCATGTCAGTCCACTCCCTCTATGTTATAAGTTTTAAAACTGGGGGAGGTTTGTGGAAGATGTTCAATCCATGATAATTCAGTCCTGATGTTGAACCCCAAAAATAGTACCCTTCCCGAAAAAACAAGTGACCCACGGATCAACCTGTTT
The DNA here is from genome assembly GCA_963277665.1 of Viscum album. Classification (NCBI taxonomy): domain Eukaryota; kingdom Viridiplantae; phylum Streptophyta; class Magnoliopsida; order Santalales; family Viscaceae; genus Viscum; species Viscum album. Next base: position 1,242,447,222 of record OY728122.1, on the reverse strand, counting down.
GTGGGTTCATTAGTGTTTGTCATTTTGAAATAAAGGATGGGGGAATACATCAAAATAAATCCCCTACATTTTTGACATTCGTTGTTGTGGAGCATCGTCCTCGAGGTTCCAAGAGGTTGATGGAGTTCGTCATTCTACGAGGTACGTCAAAGTCGATAACGTCCCACCGACGTTGTCCATTCTTCATTGTAGATAAAATCCATCATAGTTTCATCAGATAATCCTTAATGTTTAATCCTTATTCCACTAACATGTCAAACTATTAATAGGGAAACATGTCACAACATTTCTTTTATGCTACGAAATTGGATCGTTACACTACTACATTTACGAAACAACATCATTGTTACTCGTCATTAAATTTTCCTTACACTATAGGTTAATGTTCCCTTAATGAGATTTATTAATGCAACTTATCATAGCCTCGTTGCTGCACTAATGTGTCTCCATGTCGCTGATCATAGGTGAGAAAAGAAATAAAATAACTTTTTAACGTTATATTATTTTTTTCAGAATGGTCTGAAAATTAACTTTTCTGTTCAGCCCTTTCTAGCCGATTTTAAGTCCTTTCAAGGAGAATCTAGGGATTTTGGGTTAAATTGTGTCCTCAAATTTTTGATCAGAGCAGCTGTTAAAATGTAAAAAACCATCGCTCACAGATTTAGTGAATGCACCATAAAAAAGTTCAAATTTCCATTTTGCACTCACCGAGCCTTAGAATCATGTGCCTTCAGAGCGTGTAATCTCAAAATAATTCCACATAATTAAAAAACATTACATAGAAATTCTGATACATTACATATTTCATTGATATTATATTTTTATTATCATTCATTTTACAATATACAATATCCTCCACTATGAGACTTTCTTTTTTTAAAACATTAATACATATATACCCACATCTTAGACTCATTTACTCCTTAATATTATGCTCTCATTATTATTTGTGATGATTTTTTCCATGGGTTAGATAATCTAGATTCAATTTAAACCAATGATATAGAGCATGTACTTGTGTTCCAATTAATTTGTGGGGATGATCTTTCGATGGATATAGGTTTTCATAGGTGTCTTTTAGGATCTTCTCTGGTGGTGGTTGGGTTGGATGTGGGTTCTTCTCATTGCTTATTTAGCCGATTTAGTTTTATCAAATGATGATGTGGTTTAGAAGGCAATTGTTTCATGGTGGTTATTGCATCATTGGTTCATATTGGATTTCGTCGGTATCACATTATCGTGGTTTTTAAAGTCAGTGGTTCATCAACCCAACAGGATGTGTTAGTCCATTGATCTGAGTGTAGTTTACACAAAGAGGATTTGAATGAATGATATGGTAGTCCGAGCATGGATCATGATTGACTTAATAGTGAGGTCAATTCCACAATGATCCCTACTCTTCCTTCAGGATCCTTCTCTTCACTCCCAGTTGGTCTCATGCGAAATATTCCAAAGAGGTTTTGGGAAGTTCTTCTTGATCGAGTGTCAATGTTCTTGGAGACCCATACTATATCGGCTCTATTTCACCCATTGGGATCTCCCTATAGTTTATTTCATAGTTTTCATGTTGGTCTCTATTTACACGTGGTAATTTCTATTTATTTTTTTATTTTTTGTTTTCTATGGGATTTTCTGATACATTCCTTATAGTGTTTGGTCTACATCGGCAATAAAGCTAAGGATGTCCTTCTGCATTCCTCAATGGCATCCTCCAGTGGATTATAGTTCTAATATTAATGGGTGAATGATTGGTTTCTATATGAAGTCTTTGTTCTTAGGTGGTGACATGTTGTGGTAGGGTCATTGTTTTGGACATGAGGTTATCGTATGTTCGTGAAAGTCTTCTGTATTGAAATTTTAATTCTTTTAACTATTTGAGTTTTGAAATTTTATTCAATGTTTGTTGTGTGGGTTCCCACAAATCCTTTCAAAATTGGATTGAAATTACGAAAAATAATCATTTTGGAGATTGGAGAGCGCATACTTGTGGTAAGAGAATAAATCAATTAAATTGTTACCATAGTGGATGAGAAAAAAATCATTATTTGGTAAATCATATGATGCATTTATATTTAATAGAGCTTAAAAATTTTAATTGAAATAGGGATATTTCATGAATTGAAAATTCAATATGAGGTGTTACATATGAAAAATTTCTTATGAAGGATTGTTTATTTTAAAATAATCATGTATACCTTATTGTTTTTATGATAACAATATTTAAAAATCACCATGTTGATGTATGGTCCCTTCAGGATTTTTATGTTGAGGTTTATCTAGTATTTGTGCTGAGATTAACATTTCCCAAATGCTCCCATCCCAAATTTGGATTCCAAATTGAAATTCTAATTTCTTTTATGATGTGATTTATTTTGATTTTTCTCACATATTAAATGTCTTCCATAAGCTTTTACATTCCATGAATTATAATAATTAAGATTAGTTAGTCCTTCAACAAGTAATATAACATTGATTGAAAACAAAAAATAAATTTTGGACCCAAATAAAGGCATTGAGTGTCATTCAATTACTACTATCCCTTTTGGGGTGTAGGATCCCCTTGGAGAACAAAATGATGTCAATAAGAAGACTAATGAGGTCAATTATTATGGTAGGGGAAATGCCCATTTTGTATAATCAGTGAGACCAGAGGACAATAAAGTTATAGGTTTTGTTAATGATGTTCACACTACATTAGATTATTCCCCGGATTCCCCCCTATTGGGTGTTTAGAAATACCCCAATGAACCTAATCATGCCCCTCAAGAGAAGGATATCAATGACCTCTCTAATTATTTCAATCATTTTCAAGTTGTTTGTGATCAATATTGTTTAATTACAGATTCTTACTTGAAATAAACATTTAAAAAACCTAAAAAATGGTTGTTTTCTCAAATGGATTCATCAGTCAAAATCCAAAAAAGACTTTGAAACACATATATTACTCAAATATTGAGAGAAAAATAGTTACAATATATTTAGAGGCTTCTATGAAGATGATTTCAGATATCCCTCCATGTATTGAGGTGGCTAAAATTCTATTACATCCACTATGGAAGATAATTAGAGTGATAGTAGTTATGATGAAGAATTTGACCCAGTTTTGATGGATTCTTATCAATTTAATGATGTGGTGTCTGAAGAACAAGAAGATCAGATGGATGATAAGGACACAATAGTATTCTAAAGATACAATAATGGAGAAATATATATGAAGATCAACATTTAAACCATAAAATAAATTTTTAACAGATTTGTAGAGGAATTTAAACTTATTCCATGGTTTAATTTTAGAGACATTACATGGGAATGACATAATAAATTTTACCATGTTGAGGAATGCATACATTGGTTTTTAATTCTGAGTGAAACACCATCATCTAGGATGTTTTGTTTTGTTATTCTCCTGATTCACTTTTCTGATACTTTTAGATAGGCTGGATATTCCCATCCTATAAATGGATCATCATTTTTTGTAGTATTGATTATATTGATGTTTTTATGGTGATTGATTCTTTGATCAATGTTTGATAGGTATTTTTTCACATCTTGGATTTGTTTCCTAACTAGATATTCCATTTTGCATTGTTTTTATTTGGGGTTCCACTTTTAGTGTAGTTGGGTTTAATGGTTTTTATCATATTGCTTATATACTTTTATAAACCCTATTTATGAAAGATCATTGGGATTAGTCTTGGAGTACCTGATTTATCTATACATTCTTGAATTATGGTTATCTTTCCTTCCTCTAAAAGTTCTACCAATCCAAGGTCTTGGGATGATTGGGGTTACAAAATAGTGCTATTGATGTTTTTAGGCCCTCGCATTAGATTCGCCTATTGTATCAGAAATAACTAGTTGGATCAAACATGGATTTTGATTGGATTTTGTCAAGACTTATGGTTTTTGGATCTATAATTTTCGAATTTTTTACTTTTATAAATGTTTTTTTGAATAATAAAATTTCCTTAAGGTGATCATTTCTACTCTTGTGCTCAAAGAATAACATGAAATACATATCTTTGGATGGATTTGAGTCTTTTGATAAATTATCTTAGAGGTTGAAGTGTATTATTTTGTATTTTTTTATGATAGGTGTTATTGTTATATGGGATGCTATGTTTTTGGGTTTTATAATAATTTTTCCTCACTTCATGGTGGTTTTCATCCTGATACAAAGATGGGAACATGTTTGATGTTCTATTTTGTCCTAAATCTACTAAGATATGACATCCATGGACATCGTTTATCATAGTATGGTTGACTTCATTAGGATATGAGAAACATTCCATCACTTTTGGCTAGACGATCATTGCATGCATCTAAATTTTCTGAAATATATACTCTTCTAAAGGTGATCTGATTCCATTTTTGTGTTTTCTCGTTATTCTTTGTAATATATTTCAATTTATTTTTAGTGTAAGCACATCACACCTCATTTTTTTTTTGAAAACCATGATCTCTTTAATAAATCCTATGAATGTATAATATGGGTGACCAATTAATGTCTCATCTCATTCACAAAAAAGAATAGATTTAATTATTTTTTGGGTATTAATATTTTTAGTGAGTTTTAGAAGTATTTTATTACACTTTAGGAATGATTTTGAATAAATGAAGTTAATGTTTCATTAAATTTATTATGTTAAATGAAATAGGATTTATAACAACCCAATTAGATATACAATACATCAAATAAGAGAAAGTAGTGTGCAAAGAGAATCAATGTAGCTAGAACACTTTTTGAGGAGAGACCGACACAGGTCTGCATTGGGTACGAGGGGACTAAGGCAGGGTAGCCTCATCTATTTTCATCTAAAATGAATATATCACCCTTGTATATTTAATGTAGATTCATCCAATTTGACATTACGATGATGGAATCATACAATGCATAACACTATTTAAATTTAATGAAATTTTGTCTTCAGGGTTGTACACACATCTCCCACATTGAGATGGACCACTCTGTTACGCATGCTCACTATCCCTACCTGAAATCTATATGCCACCATGAAATATTCTATAATATTCTACAGATGATTTCATAGATGTAATTTCATATCCCACACATGTAATGATCAAACCTCTACTCATTCTCTTTTCACTATTCACGCTCTCTACTGCTACTGATACTCTCCTGCTACACAAACTCAAGTTGGAGGACCCCTACAAAGGCTGATAAAACCTTTAAAGAGGTTTGTAATATATTGAGATAACCATGATACCATTTTCTAAGAATATATATCATGTTCATAATGTGGTACAAGGAATGAGACTTCATCATAGTTCATGTTTTTAAAATAGGTTTTATATTCAGTTTCAAAAATAGATGGAAACATAGTTTAAAATAAATAAATTTACAATCTGATTTTATAAGATCCCAAAATGACCTAATTGTTGGAATTATTATCATCTTGATTTAAAATAATTACATGATTCACATTCTGAATTATCTATTCATATTGTGAAATATTGATGACGTGAAGATGAAATGATTGATAGCACCAAGAAATTTCTTTTCGTGTTGTGGTTTTTCAGGTTAAGTCATTCTGGTGAAAATACATACCATTTACATTTTAAAACATCAATTAATATTCTGAATCCATAATCAAAAGATATTTTTTTCAATATCTCTAATTTTTCGAGGGACTTGATTCTGCTTTTACCTAGTACCACATATATATCATGGATGCCTATATAAGGATGATACGACAATGTAGAATAAGGGATCATCCAAGGGGGATGGAATTGATTGGGATTCAACTTAGGAATGATTTTATTGGATATGATTTTATTTTATTTTATGCTTAGTTAATTATGCAATTTTATTATTTTTTCTCCATATATTTTCTTATTTTCAATTAATTCTATTCTTAATTTATCTTACTATTTTACCTTTTCTCTATTAATTTGTTTTGTATATTCAATGTTATATTTTATTCTACTTATTCATCATCAATGAAAAACCGGGAATTATTTTCTAATTTTATAAGAGAGATTAAGTTCCGTGGAAGAGGGTGAGTGCTAATATGTCACGATTTTTATTTACATACAGAATGATTTAACTTTATAGTATTGGGTTAAGATTAAATTTATTTTAAATTCAATATTAAACCATTGACCTATTGTATTTAGTGATGAATGGAGCTTAATATGATTAAGATAGTTAATTCATGATAATTATTTTGGGATACTCTTCTATATTTGAAATATTTTGTTTATTTTTTGTAGTTATTTTAATACATTTGAACTTGAATATTAAGATTCTAGGATAGTTTTCAAGAAACTGTCCATGTTGATATTGAATATAATTTTTATGGGTAAATATTTTGGTGAGATTGTCATACATGTGAATTTGAAATAAATTATTTAGTAAATTGTTCATTGAAAACTGATCTCCCTCATTCCCATATGCTTTTCTTTCTGCACTTTATTTCATCATAATTCATTATATTAATAATTCAATTCACTAAAATGTGTGTTGCAATCCTTACAAGATTGTAATTACCTAGGAATTTCTTTTTATTTGTATCTATTCTTTCCTATTCCTTGTGGTATTGACCATTGAAATCACACATCCTTCAATACATTTTTTTAATTTATGGATTTGTGCTGCCATGCATTATAAATTTCTAACTTTATTATACTTAATGATTTAACGATTTCCTTCAAAAGGATCATGTGTACATGAATGTATGATTTTGTATATATTTATATATTTATGTATATATGAATATATGAATATACGTATATATAATTTCTCAATTTATGACATAAAATATATGCATAATTACACAAACACACACACACAGACACACACACACACACATATACATATATATTGATATGTGATGTAATGTTATTATTTGAACATATCATGTTAATTTATATACAAATATATTAATATAGATGATTATTTTATATATATAATGATATTTTATATTTCTAATTTATTTAATATTTAGCTTTTATTAACATATAAAATATTTTCTTTTCTTTTAAAGTGGAGTTTAGATGAATTAATTAATTAATTTTCATTCGTTATTCCAATATAAGAACATTACCAAACAAGATTCAAATTATTGATGGTGTTGAAAATTTATCCCTTGGTATTTCCATCTCAAGTGTATATTTAAAGATTTTTTATAAGTATCATAGTTCAAATTTTATAAGGTTTGGGGATTTAGGTAAAAAATATAAGAATATTTGGTCATACACCCCCACACATTATATTTTTTTCTTCACAATTTCTACCTTATTCAATTAGAGTTTCAGGATTATGATCACTTTGTTGAGATTAAATGTTAAGGATATTCAAAAATATTTATGATTTTGTAGCATTATTCTCCAATAATTAGTTATTTTATTTGTTAAATTCCATTTTTCACTAGAATCTTTCATGATTTTGTTTACTATTTTTATGAAATTTGATTTCGAGAAGTAAGATTTTTCTTTACTTTATTAAATATTTCATTCATTTTTTCCAATGAATTTATATCCCTTTGGAGATTTTTTTTATATTTAATAAGGAAGTGGTTTATGAACCAGGCCTTTTTTATCCATAGGTTTTGGATATCACAATCTATGTGAATATAAAATATACAAATAAATTTAATAATATATAATTATATGCATTAATAATTTAAAATACCAATATTTTGGGTTTAATTCCATTCAAATATACATTTTTAGTAAATTTAGAAAGAAAAAAGATCTTAGTTGAATAAAAATTAAATTTCAAAACCAATTACTTATAATAATACGAAACAATTATAAAATAAAATAATTATAAATTTACAATATGAGATAAGAAAAACTTTCTCATAGAAATGGAAAACCCATATAAGTTTACAGGAAATATCTCTAATCCCATGTGTAGAAAAGAAATAGATGAAATAGATGAAATATTAAAATAATAACAAAATATAATAAAACGGAAAATAAAATTAAGAAGGAATTAAAATAATATGTCACTAAAAAAATTATATAGTAATTAATATATATCTTATTGATATTTTAAAACAATATCCCAAAGCCCCTATATATAGACATTTGGAAATATACAATGTATTTATACTTACTTAATGTGTACTATGTTAAAATTATGTTATCATATTTTCCTTAGGGAAGATTAGTTGTACCTCACTTTCCCAAATTGGTTATTTCTACGGTCAAGGCCCAAAACATATAATACATTGATATAGAAACCTCATGGATTATAATATTAGCGTCATTCAAAAAAATTGGGCGATAAGAGGTATATGTGATTCCCGTCACCTTTGTTAATAGAGTGTACTTTTTTTTGAATTTTCTTAATTTAAAATTTCAATGTCTTTAACGAATCCTTAAATTCAAAAAATGTTTAAGTATCAATGTACATGTTGTTTGTCACTTTAATATCTATATTTTCATCATATTTTTCCCACATACTTCCAATGATGCTAAATTTATGATTTTCTAAAACCCTATATATGATTGATTTTTATGAATTATTGTGAAATCTTGTTAAAACACTAAGATCAAGGGTAAAATTGATCAATTTGTGAGAGAAATTAAAATTAAAATTAACCATAGATTAAGTCATATTATTAAATATCCTATTTCATAGATATATATATATATATATTTGAAATCATACACATTAAATATATTTTATATGGATAATACATCTTTTGATGATGTATTATAAAAAGGTTAAGTATAATGTATTTATAATTTAATTGTTTAATGATTATTTTTGTAAAACATTACTATATAATTTTTCCACATATGATAAAATATAATCCCATGATATGATAGGAATTTATGAAATTTTCATACTTAGAGTATCTTTCGTTCATTAAATTAGTTATATAAAAAAATGATGTAGAATATTTTGATTTATGATTGATATATGTGAGGTGAATAATTTGGTTATAATTGTCATTAATTCTTATTTTTATGGTAATATTATGTTTTCACATGTTATCAAGATAAATGGGGAAAAACTATATGATATTTGATTCAATTAAATCAGGTAATACCTGAATGGAAAAAAATATTCCTTTTATTTATTATATTTAGTCTTACAATTTTTTTCAAATTCATGGATTACAAGAGAATAACGTATGTATTTTTATGTTCTTCATTCAATGAAATTATAGTCATACTCTTCTAGTTGACTATGGATAAGGTTTTATTATTTTTTATTAATTTAATGGAATAATTTATGTTACAAGCAAAATTTTTTAAATATGAAAAACTAAACTCAATATTTTTTTCTATAGTATAATATATAGCATAAAAAATACACATGACATAAAAACATCTTATTTTAACAATAATATAAGAAATTGTTAAGTATAAATATGCATTATAAATTTAAAAATTGTTCAGCAGTGAAATAAACAAAAAACTAATACAATTGGTACATGAGTATTATTTGATTTGAGATCTCTTAGAATTATCATAAGAAAGAAAAATATTGAACCTAAAACAAAAAAAATGTTTGAATAGATATTTTTATTTTATAAATTAAAGGGATAAATCAATCAACGAATGAATAATAAATGTATTGAAAGGTGTTTATAGGGTTTATAATAATTATCATACTAGTGAGATATTTATTTGAGTTGTTGAATAGTAACCACCCATTGGAATCACTACCTAATATATTAGTGTGAAAAAATATTAAAATTTAATATTTATAAGGGAAAAAAAAGTAAACATAAATATGAAAATTAAATTACATTATTTATTAAATTCTATAACTTAATGGAGAAAATAACAATAAATTTATTATCACATACATCATTTTTAAGGAAAATATTATTCATTATGATATAATTATATATTTTATTCACTCAATTTATAAATCTGTCAATAAGATATATATTCTATATAATTTTTACCTATATAATAATTTTAAAATTCTAATAAATATGAATGTGGTCACTCATAGAAAATGGAATAATACCTTTTGAAAAAAATCGCAATTATAATATGAATTTAGTTAAATATTATTTATAAAATATTGACAATTATAATTTTATAAAATGGATTTATCTTTTATAAAAAACATGTAAAATTTTCATAGGGTGAGTTTTTTGTATTTTTTTGAAAATGGAATTTTTTGTGTGAAAAGTAAAATAAAAATATTTTTTAATATAACAATTTATATGATATTATCATTATATAAATATAACTAAATATTAAATAAAAAAATTTATTACACCAAATGTGTTTAAATTGAAAACTAATTAAATTAAAAATAGACTTTTGTTCTAAACCGATAAATCTATTTTCAATACCTAAGTAGTATTTTATTCTAATGATAAATTATTTTCTATTTTATAAAATTAATAAAGTATTTTAGACAATCCATTCAATTTTGAGTGGGCTTGAATGTCCAAAAAACCTCATTTTTATAATAATATACCACTAAAAGTCATATGAATAAAAACGATTCATACTATTTTTACAAAATTGAAAAATAATCAGTACATTATTCCAAAATAAACCTTCCCCATTTCCCAAATCTCATTATACATTCCTCTAAAAAAATCATAAATACAACATTGTGACAAAATGTGCTTCCTATAAAGGCTTTAGGCTCAATCCCAAAGAGATAAATCAATGTGTGGGTAAGGGTTAAAAACTACTGTTCTCATTTATATTATCCAATTATACATTATACAACATGATATGGTCATTTAAATTAATTATAAAATTGTAGATTCAATATAAATAAATTTTTTAAAATAATATAATGTTAACTAGTTTACCACTTCTTTCTAAAACATAATTAAATCCAGCATTTAACCTCTGGTAGTTTTATTCTCTCTATATTAAAAATAATATTTTATTTATCAGTTATTATTGTTTTGGTTTTTCTAAAAAATTTATCACTTGATTAAATATATCATAATAGTAAAAAATGTCATCTATATGATTATGTAATGATAAAATAGGCATGAAAATATTTATATTAATAAAAATCAACCATGTTTTTTAACATATATTAAATATTTTAGAAGAAGACTCAATAAAGTTTCACTATTTAATAATATATTAAATTAAATCAAATTGAGAGTGATATTAACAATATATATTGAAAATTTTAGAGATTATAGAACCATGAATATTAAAATTCAGCATCTAAAATTAAATCGAAGCATTTATCAAATGATGAATCAAATAATATATAAACAGTCAATGGAAATATTATTAAGTTAAAATAGAATAAGACATTATGATAAATGGATTATAAAGGATTTAATAAATATGATATTGTTTTTGAACCGTTTAAATAAATAATTTCACTTAAATATTCATTAGTTTAAAAAAGAATCGATGATGTTTTAGGACATGATGTATGGGTTCATTCCTATTCTTTTTCATTAATGATGGTATATTATTTATCACCTTTTATCTCCCTCTCCCCCTCTTACAAAATTTATCATATTCTTAATATTTTCCTATTCTGAATCTTTATTCTTCATTTTTCTTTGGATATTCAATTCAGTATATTTCTAGTTTTATTATTTTCATAGGTCGAACCAAAAATACCTTATAAGTAAATCTTTTCTAATTAATTCAAGTTTTTACACAATTATTCTAATTTTATTCACCCACCATTTCTATAAAACATAGATATTTTGGAATTATTTTCCCTTAAAAACTATGTTTAATTTATTACCTCAGATGTAAAATTGGACTACAAAAGAAGTTGTTACATTTTATAAATGTAAAATTATAATTAATTAATGTTACTATTGTAATGTTTATATTGAATTAGAATTTAAAAATAAATCTTTACGAATTTTTAAATACATTTAATGGAAAATATAGAGGAATTTTGAATATCAAATCCCTTATATAATTAAATTATTTTATATAAATAAATAATAAAATCAAATTTTTATTCAAATTATATTTCCCCTAAACATTTACTTTTTAAGGCCATGTATTTTAATTTAATGAAACTAAATATTTTTGGGGTTTTTTAGGGTAAAATATGTTTTTTATTAGAATAATAGATTGGTATTAGTTTAATTTTTATTTTCTTAAAAATAGGATTACAGATCGCATATATTTTAAAAGTATGTTACTTATAAAAATAGTTTTATATTCTATTTTATAATTCTTTTTAAATGTTAAATTTTAAATTGAGTTTTTTTATTAAAAAAATAACTTCATTTTTGTAATTATCCTATTAATATTATCTTAAGATTATTTTTTATAATTTTTCTAAAAATATTTTTTCTCTGTTAAGAATACAAAATATTGATTTTACAAATATAGAGAATTTTACAATGTAATTTATATATAACCATGAATAGAAAACATATGGAACCGTTTTATCAATAATATATATATATATTTATATTTATTTAATAGGTAAAATTAATGAATTAAAATTATTTTTAAAAAATTTAAAAAATATTTTTGAAATTTTGGAAGAAAAAGTTATATTTTTCTAAAATATTTTAATACATTGAACCCTTATTATATTGGAATTAAATTTCTTTTCACAATTTGAGCATGAATATTAATAATTTTTTCCTATTTGGAATCATAATATATTAATTAATTGAAAATATTAATTTGTTTTATTCAATATTAAGTTACCAAGGTTAGGGAATGTTACTAGGTAAAAATTTAATTATGGAAAAAGTACATACTAAGAAGAAAATGTCTAAAATCACAAAAACATTATCTATAAATATGTATTTCAGGGGCAGTAGTCCAAAACTCAGACCTTCTCCATTATTTCTCTGTTTTAAATCCACATTCCTCGAATACTGACTCACCATTTTATATTATTCGTTTTTTCACTCTCCTCCCATATTAAACAAGACTTCGACTATCCCATTACACACTGTCTAAAATTTTAATTCCACTTAAACCTATGAATTTTTAATATCCCAAACATAAATATACTTTAGTTTTTCATTGATCTAAGGAAGCATACTAAATCATCCATTTCTAATAGGTACACATATAGAGTGTTCAATCTCTCAATATAAGTACTAATCACATCATAATTTTTTTCTAATATTTGTTTCTCATTTAAATATAATTCAATAATTAAAATATTTTTCAATAATTTGAGTATATATGTTAATATTATTCTATTTTATTTTTATAATAATTGTATACCTTTCATCTATTTATAAAGTATCGAGAATGACAATCCTGCATATTTGTGAACTACAACCTCCATGAATCTACATATATCATTTCTCATTACTCCAAACATGATTGGTTCTAAAAGTGAATTGAATTGATAAAATTATATTTATAACATGTTTTTTGAATATTAAAAATATAATCCTATTTATACATTCCTTCTACTTTATAGAAAAGGAAAACATTTTTTAGGTGTACATGTGAACTACATCCTCCAGGGAATGAGATGTTTTTTCTCATCACCAACCCACATGAATGTGTCTACGAATTTATATAATCAACTAAAATGTTCATTATTATTTCTTATAAGGTTCTCTATGTGTTTTGTATATATATATTTATATTTAAGTTATTATTTACATACTCACATTGGTTCATAAAAATTTATAGAAAAAATATTACCCCCAATTGTCATAATAAAAAATGATGCCTACAATTTAATTTCAATATAATTAGATATTTATTAATCATTATAAATTATTTATTATAGTACCTTGAATTATTTAAGAATGATTAACATAATATCAATTAATGGGGATCAACATCGACACATTAATACATTCAAAAAAACAATCAAAATTGTAACCATCTAATGATTAAAATACACTATAACCAATTATTATATGTATAATAAATGATTGGTTATGAAAATAATATAGGGTAATAGATATGAATAAGGTTATTAAATAGGTAATTATAATGGTTATTTTTAATATATAGGAAATGAAATTTCATTGTGGATTTTGGGAGTAAATGTGATTATTTTATTTTTTTGAGACATATTCTATATTCACCTCAAGATTTATATTGTGTGGTGTGTAAAAAAAATGTTGTTATAATAAATTACTAAAATAAAATAAATTTATAAAATATCACATATTTTATCATTCATAGGTTTTATTCAAGAGATATAAATTTTATAATGTATTCTTAATTTGAATTTCACATCATTTATATAAGATATGTACTCACCACCTATTTTTCATTTTTTGATTATATATTACCAAAGAATGTTTTTTAATATACATATTATGAAATAGAAGGGATTCATTAATAAATAATATTTTTTAAATTTTATGTGATTTAAATTTGAAAGGGAAGGAAGTTGTAAGGGTTTTATTTCATTCTCAATTTGTAATTGATATTTTTATGAATAAATTTACACCTATGGAAAACCTGTTTGAAATTTATTTATAAAACCTGAAACATTTTAATCTACTTTGGTTATTGTGTATATTTTACATTTATTCCCTCAATTTAATTTCCCTTGTTAAATAATTTACCTACAGTTACACTTTTTAGTTCAATCGACTCACCTGTCATGACCCCCCTCCACTGATAACTCATATAGGCTGATGGAGACTAGAAAGAGTGACCTATAAGTCTGGAATCCAATAGGCCCAATATTGGTGACTAACACTGAGGGTATAAAATACCTCTAATAGGATAAATTACCCACTTTATTCAAGATATTAATATATAAACAACCACCCATCTAACTTCGTTTTAGAATATTGGAACATGGAATCCATCATGAAAATTCCTAAAACCATAATTTCATCTATATTCCAAAACATGCAGCTAAAATATATGTGTAAGAAATTGGATAACTTAAAAATAATATCTTAGTTCTATATGAGAAACATGAACCTTATATCTAATCCTTGTTTGAATATCCTTCCAAACTACCAAACACTGGATGGGTAATCACATGAGAGTAATATAAAGTATAATCCTTATAAATATATAAATAATTATGGGTGATAAATATGATAAAATCAGTAATTATGAAATCAACCACATAAGAAAAATAATAAACACATATTCCTCATAAAATAGGCATAAAGGAAATAAGCACCACCACCATAAAAACAATACTACTATAAATCCTATTGACTTTAAGATATGCACTAAGAAAATCATCAATCAAAAACCAACATAAAAATATCAATATCCGCAGGCCCAAAAAATCATCTCTTCTCCAACATGATTATTTCTGGTCTCTTCGACTAAAACTAGTTGTGAGCTAGTACGATTATCTCCTCAACATATGAAAGTACACATGTAAGAAATAACCTCAAGAACATATCCTCAGTGACCATGTTTTCAAATGTAGCTAAATTCCATGTCCTATAATAACAGCACAAACTTTGTATCATATCAAACTATAACAACAAGATATCAAATTTCATAGCACCAATGGCATATCCAATCACTTCTAAGCATTCATTGTTATAGTAATATAAATCTGAATGATATAAAAAAATCCATCCTCCTTCTATGCACACCCCCACTAACTCATCCACTCCTATATATTGGGGTCTCATGAAAATTTAGGTAAACTATGACATTCTCACCACCTATTTTAAATAACCACCACTATATATCATCATAATCCAAAGAATTTTTATTGCATCAATTCCCTTATATCTGTGAAACATATTACCCACCATATCCATCATATAATCAAATTCATTGAGAAATGAACACATCTCATATAATAATATCGGTGATAATAACCAAAAATATAAGGTATGGAAGTAGGCCACATAATCATTAATTCACTTCTTCCATATTAATCCCAAAACACCATTTATATTTTTACTATCTCATTAAATTTATTATTTCGTTCTTTAACCCTTACCAACATAATAATTTAAACTCTAAACTATCACACTCCATTCATTCCTCTTCCAAATGTTTTGTTTTATCCCTACTCGGGAATTCCAAATATAAATATATTTCATTTTCAGAAACCTACAAATTATTTAAGTCTATCCCTATATTTATATCCCAAATATTTTATTCTTATTATTAAAAAAGATTTTTTTTCTTGTTATCCATGTTAACCCATGAAATGGTCTCCATATAAATAAATTAAAAAAATAAAACTAATAGATATAGTGGGTCATAAAATATTAGTATTGTAATTCATGAATGTTTTTTTAACCAAATCATTTATCCTGAACCAGGTTTATGTAATTATCTATTTATTTTGTGAAAATTGTTTTTAGGTGACAAAAATATTAAATTAGAGTAGTAACAAATAAAACAATAAGAATCATCCAATTAAAACATTATAATATTCATAAACAACATGATGAATATCATCCCTAATGAGATTAAATCTTTTATAGATCTCTTAAAAAAATTATTCCTTAATTAAATTAGGTAAAAAAACCCTCACAGGTTATCTCTTAGGGATGATGTTGTAAATATTTTTTAAACTATCACTTTTATAACAATTAAAAACCAACTAAAATGAATATTATGATTATTTTTAAGAAAAATTAAATAAAAAACCGGGAATAATCTATGAATTGAAAGTTGGATACTTCAAAAAAATATTTAAATAGAGAAGAAGGAACATTTGAAAGTACTTTTCATAGAATTAATGGATCTCTTTTTGTTACCCTTTATTATTTATGTAAAATGATTATCCAATTTTATTTCTCATATTGTTTCCAATAACCTCCAATCAAATACCTAAATCTCCCTAATTACTATATAAAGAACTCAATATATGAATTTCTCCCTTCATAAAAGTGGTTCAAAATCCTGAATACCTCAATTAAAATATTCTTAATCAAAATTACTATGATCAATGATCGGACCTTGTCAATGAATTTTAGATATTTTGATAATTTATTTTACTTCTATAAATTGAGAAACAATTTAAAATAATTTATATCAAAACTTTTAATGGAAGAAGATGAAATCAAACATTAACAAATAAAATTCTCTAAAAATACCATGATATTAAAATGAATATTTTATTGACATAGAAGGGTTTATCCTTGGATCACATGGGCAATGTCACATGGAATTTTACTTAATCTTTGAGAATTTTGGCCACATCTTCCTCCTTCCTCACAACACCACTGGATCAATCCCTGCATCTTCAAATTACACACAGTCTCTTCTCTCTCCAACTCTCCCTAATAAAATGTCTCAAGTATTCAATGAAAAATTATACAGAAAATTATTTTAATTTTATTTTTTTTCCTGTATATTTCATTGGTAATTTTCATTTGTACATGACAGCTTCATTTAGATTAGCTCGAGGTGGTTACATCATCTAGTTCTTCAGTCATGTGGACTAAAAATTAATTTTCATATATTTTATGAGTTTATTTCCCCATAGATTAATCCTATGAGAATAATTACTTCATATCCCTCTTCTTTTAGATCAGTTTGTCCAAGGCATGTGTTTTTTCATGAAATCTAGTATCATGAGGATTTTTTTATCTAACTCATTAAAATATAAAAAATTAAATCATTATTCAGGGAAAAATATCATGCATGATGATGAATATAATATACATAGATAAATATAATATGTGTTCAAAAAACCACACATGATGGAAAGTAGTCATACAGGTAGTGAGAATTGTGATGGGAATGAAAACATTTCATATGAGATAAGATTTTGAAAATGTAAAACTATATATGAGTATAAAATATAATACTTGTAAGAATATGAATAATTAAAATATCATATATGTGATGGAATAACATTATTTGGAAAACGTAAAATAATATACAAACTCCCTAACAATCCAAAATTTTATAATTTAAATATAAAAAATATTTGAATTAATTTATAAAATTTTCATTAAAATTAAAGCATGATCAAAGAAATCATGTTATAGTATAAAACACTTTAAAATAGTAAATTAATTAATTTTAACTAAAATTAACAAAATAAATTACAAAGTGATGTAAATGGGATCAAAATGATAAATTGTAGAGTATTTATTACTTAAAAACCTGAAATTTTATTAATATTTTAACTCTTTAAATTATCCCACATATAGAATATATACCGTAAATATAAAATTAAAAAAAATATCTCAAAAACCAATTTCAAATAATCAACAAAAGAGACTCTCTAGTTTACAATAATGGAATTAATTAAATTTTGTGACTCCAAAACAACTATTATTAAAAAAACATCCATATATTTCATTCATTCAAATTACACTTCATTTATCAACCCATTCCCACAAAGAACATTCTTCATATGATATTTTTTCCACATCATAAAAAATTGTATTTTGAATATGGTTTTTTTCATCCTAATGAATGCATGAGTCACCATAAGTTTTATAAACTCTTATATCTCCATGAAAATAATGTTATAGACAGAAGAAAAATAATGAAGGTATTTTAAAGTTGTTTCTATGTTTTTTGATTAATAATTTTATATGTAAAAAACTTTGTGGAATAATTAAAACGTTTTAGCTATTTTGAGAGAACAAATAATGGGTTTTTACACTCGAGTGTGGTCTCCCTTTATTCTTCCACTAATAAATCCACTCCCACAACTTTCAAAATATCCAGGGATTGTTAAAACCTTTCAAAAATTTAGTATAAACATGATTTTATTCCTTCTTCCCACACATTATAATTGCACTTCCAATTTTTTATTTATATTTTAATTTCATCATAATTCTTAGATGGAGAACAGAAGTGAACTAATCACCAAAAATTAGTGATCACTACCATCCTCTTCAAAAAATGAACATAATTCTCATCTTATTCATGAACCACATTATTGTTTTGATATTTCAGTAGAATAAATACCTTCAATGTTTATAAACTTTTTATTCAAAATATTCATTAAATCACTGTAAAAGGCATAGCTTCTAGAAAAATATTTTTCTAACATTTAAAATTCATCAACATAAAACCTTTCTTACCATAATATCCCAAATAGTTAATTTAACCACATGATATATCTAACACACTTGAATATAAAAAATACATATAATTTTACTTCCAAGATTACAGTGGATTGGAAAAATATTTGTAATGACACTAACTAGTCAGTTGTTCATGGTTTTTAAGAATATTACAAGGATATAATCTTTATATAGACTTCAGTAGAATTTGTTTTCAATAAAAGAGGTTTTTAAATCACCTAATAAATTCCTCAATATTTTTAAAAATACGTTCCTAAAACTCCATGCTTTTGAGAGACAAAATTTTAATTCAAGTTAACTAGTCATGGTTTAGTTCAGTCATGAAGTTAGATAAATATCAATGATATGACATAATAGTTCAGTGTCCTCACAAGTAGAAGAATTTTAAATTTTATTGTTGTTTGAGACATGGGATTTAATGTTCTAGTGGTCCTTCCCTGAGATTCCTATTTTTTTCAATATGTAATATATTTATTTCATAATTAATTTAAATTCAATTCCCTAGGAACATAATTCCATTAATTGTATTGGGTTTCATAAACTATTTAAGTTTTCAATTTTATTTAATAATTTTATATTAAAAAATGAAATAAAAAAACAAAAAATGAAAGACAAACAACCAGAAAATAGAAAAACTTTTAATGATATAGAAATAAAAAAAGATCTTAAATAAAAAATTTATATTCCACCCCACCCAAAAATATATTCAGTAATTTATCATCAATATTACATTATTGATGAATCGGATAATAAAATCATAAAATTATAGTAAAAATTAAAAATAAATTAGAATGGATAAACACAACCTGGTGTTTAATGGTACATAGATGTTTGATGATAGACATCATCTTGCAGAGGCTCTTGAAAATATTATTTTAATAGATTCCATTAGTGTACATTCACTATAAATGGTGTTTATTTTTTTGGTTCTTTACATTACATTCAACCAAAAGGAAAAACATGAGTAACAAAATATGTCCATGATCATTTCAAATGAATTTGACGCAAAAAATAACCATTTTAGTATCATATGATAGAAAATCATTGCCTTATTTTAATTATATATTTAGTATCCACTTATAAAGAAAAAAATTATTCTTTAACCTTGTACAACCTAACACATTTTTAATAATTACATCAAATTTCTTCTTGTGCTGATAATTATAATTTTTTGAAATTTTTCGTTACAATCATATTATTTAAAAACAATTCATATCCCAATATGTTTTGTCTTATAAATCAGTAGGTAGGTGATAATATTTTCTATAGACATATAAAATATCAAATTCATATAGGCCTATTAGAAGAAACTATATTAGCCTAGAGTGAATCATCTTCTCCAAAACACATATTT
Source organism: Viscum album (assembly GCA_963277665.1). Lineage (NCBI taxonomy): Eukaryota > Viridiplantae > Streptophyta > Magnoliopsida > Santalales > Viscaceae > Viscum > Viscum album. The sequence continues at coordinate 1,242,426,990 of OY728122.1, read as the reverse complement.
TTTCACTTGGGTGTATAGTTTCCCCAAAATTTTGTTCAATTTCTCCCATTAATAGTTCAACCATTAATTTTTTTTTGTATTTCATAGGCTATATAAATCCAAGGATTTACTCTATATATCATAATAAAATATTATAATGTCCTATTATCAATGTAGGATCCTTTTTCAGTGATTATGAGTTTGGGATGTCCAAACCTAAAAGGCATATTTTATTTTACAAGTTAGGAAACAAAATTTACAATATGAATTATTATGTAGGTAAATTCTATCCATTTTGATTCATAATCCCATGAAATCAGTATGTAATGTTTTCTAAGAGAATTCTAAAAATTCCTGAATATTTTCCATTTCCTAATCATCAAACACATCTCAAAATATTATGGGTTGATGAGGCATTTCATGCCTTATAGAAACATTCCATGATACTTGAATCTCTTACATGGATTTCAAAATTAAAAAGAATCTATCAAAATTTTTGGATAATATAAAATAGAATCTAGTAGTTTATTATGGTCTAATGTAACCTTTTTTTCCTAAAGTGTGATAATAATTTTTATTGACTAGAATTAAAAATTGGGAATGCATCTTCTCATTAATTTATCTCTACCAACATGTAATAGTCGATGATCATTCCAAATATAACTATTTTAATCAATAACATCATATAAATTTATTTTCATAAAACTAATTAGGAATTTTACTTGTTGAAAATTAATTTACTAACTCATGAAACTAAGGTCTTTCATTTCAATTTGTTTAAAATTTCTCCTTATGAAAATATTCTTTGAATGCTAAAGGTATCTGAATGTTTTTAATGTAAATTGTGGGTATTTGACAGAAATGGTTATACACATTTTTTTAGTATGTTTATTTTCTATTATTTCGATATAAAATTATTAGAATAATAACATCTATATAAAAATTCATGCTTTGGAATCATGATTGTTTATTAAAAATTGTATTAAATAATTATCCATGATGAAAATCAATTTGGAACCCAATAAGTAACACCTAAAATTATCTGATGAAAATGAAACTAAAAGTTACATATACTCAGTTGTTTTCTAATTGATATGGTATTGATCTAATGTTCTTGTACCTTAATAATTTATATAATATTTACTCTCTATCCTTTGACACCAAACATCCCCAATGTAAAAATCCCAAGCATAAGTCATCATTTCAAAGTGTAGGTTCCAAGTGTAGGGTTGGACTATACATTTGTTTATATATTTTTATGTCCATTATATATAGGATTTGTTATTGTTATCATAAAATATGAAAAATTATTCTTTTCTAAATATTACAGATAATATAATATCAATTTTGATAATGTTTTTTTGTGAATTTTCTTTCAAAACTAGATAAATGTAAAAATATTAAAACATATTTAATTGTTTTTTGGTATGGTAGTAATGAAATTAACAGATGTATTATACCTTTCAACATTTATATAGGGTTTAGGAACATCATAGTCATGTATAATTCCTTTCTTTAATATGAAATGAAAATTTTCATTATTCATAAGATGGTTTTTATTAATGAATGTTTAAATAGAAACATCCGGACTTTTAAAATAATATTATAAATATGATACCAAAATAATTAAGCCATACATGAAAACCACTATATAGATTTCCAAAATCATAGATGAAATACTCATAATGATCCTTTGAAATGTTCTTAGGTCTTTGGAAAATACTATATTAATTTTCTAATATGAAAATATACCAAAAGGAAAAGAAAATGTAGTTTTCTCTTGATCATAAAGTGAAATTGTGAAGTGAAAATAACTCGAGTATCTATCTATAACATTGTAATGGATTTTTCTAGTTAGCATTTCAAAAACATGATCAAGAAAAGAAAGAGTAAAATTATCTTCCCTAGTTACCAAGATGACTTATATATTTCCAATACACATAATTTATTTTATCGGAAGTCTTATAGGGACATGCTCAAAAATTTAATTCATTTAGGTTGTGAGGAAAGAGTCCATAGGGAAAACATGATTGAGTCTCATCTGTTGGATTAAAATAGAGGTAATGTTATTCCAATAGCTGATAAAGTGGTTACACTATTCATTACAGCCTCTATCGAAGATGGGTTCATTATTCATTGAACGTTTTTCACAAGTTATACATTTACATCTAATATAATTCTATACACTAATTTTTTAAGTTCAAATGTTGTGATATCTGAGAGTGTCTATACTAAATATTTTCTATATATATTTAGGAATCATATATGTTATTTTTATTGTATGTTTTATATCTATTTAGAATAAATTATTACAAATTTCCCATTCTTACCTAAAAAAGAAAACATTATATTTTTAAGAAATATTTCCTACTAAAATTTAAGTGGGAAATTTCTTATGGTCAAAAAAATTTAGGTGACTAAGCTACATCAATTTTGTATTTTTATAATTCACCAAAATTAGTATATTTTAGATTATGTTTTGCGATAGTATATTTTTCAAAGACCTTTTCAAATGGTTTTTATTTTACTAAATGTGATGATTTGAAATGTTTTTCAAGTTTTTAATTTTCAGTAGAATATTTATCAATTTAAAAATCCTCAGTAGTGTTTTGACAATGGGCTTTAAAAATTCCTTAATTAAATAACACATAGATTTAGAATATTTAAAAATATAAGTTGGTTCAAAAAAATATAAAATAGTAGGTTCACCAGTATAACATTTGAAAATTTCATCAATGATTTCATTTAAAAAAGTTCCTAAAGGATAGTCATATTCTCATTTTCATTTGTTCTGAAAATTATTTTGTAATATAATTCTAGATCATATTAAATTTTATTTGAATGGAGATCTATGGTATTCAAAATTAGGGGTTTTACAAAAAAACTATCTTCAAAAATATATATATACATATATATATATATATATATATCAGTATTGAACAAATCAATTTTATTTATAGGATGGGTTGAATGATTTTTAATTTGGTGTTTCAAGGACTAGAAATTGATTAAATGTACTAATTTTCTTCCAAATCACAAAAGAAAATTTATTTATGGGAATTAATGATGTATTTAATAGTTTTCTATAATTATATCCAATTAATGAGTGTTTCATGTGTATAAAGTTCATAATATTATATAAATATCAAATGATAATCAGTTGGGAAAACCAATTTTTCATACCTAGAATAGAACATATTTAATAACTCTTGAAGGAATAGTTATAATTTTCGAAACATTTTGATTGACTATTATAGTACTTTTGAGATCTCCAACCTATAAATACAAATAAGTTATTTGTTACATATCATTTATAAATTTCATTTACTCCTTGGATAGTGGATAAATGGTTTGAATATTTCTTCATAAATTTCAATATATGGAAATTGTGTCCTTTTTATATAATTCATTGAATTTTCTAAAAAAATATATTATTGTGATTGATATATATTTTAAAAAATTAACTCCAACTTTATAGAATATTGAAAATGTTAATCAACATTTCTGTCATGTTTTTTCTCTAAATCGGGTTATAAAATATGTGAAAGTGGTATATAAGAAACTTAAAATATTTTGGGTTTAGACACATGTTTAAAACTCCGAGTTGTGGGGTTACACAACTTAGCCTCACATCTATGTTTAATGTAACATAATCATTTATATTATCTCAGGGTTTTTTTGAGGTTGTGAAGGTAAAACACGATTTTTTTGGTTCATAATTCAACCTATTTCAGCAACAAATTGACCAAATTGTGTGATCAACGTATTCATCAATATATATTTTTATCTGAAAACTTCCTCAAAAGTGGTTTTATATTTTAATATAGGATGAAAAAGTTATAAATTCCATCGAGGATTAGTATTTCCTTTATCAATGATGTTTGTACATTGAGTACTACCTCATTCTCTAGAAAGGTATTTAAAATTATTTTGTTTATCTAAATTGGTCTAGGGTTTTATTACTATATCCTCTGAAAAAAAAATTAGTTAGGAAAAAAGGATTTATGTATGTTGGAATAAATTTTTATTTCAAGAACTATAAAATTAAAATTTTTAGCATGTTCATCCATTTGAGATAATATCTCACAAAAATTTTCACATATAGAAAATATTCTATAATATATATATATATATATACGAATAATTTCAAAAAATAGGTTTTGGTTAAATTTTTGGAATTTTGTAAAGTATCATTTATATCACCATTATAGTAATTTCGTTATGTTGCCTTACGAGCATGTGGTTTTATGAATTATAAGTGGAGTCTTCTTGGATATATTTAACATGTAATTAAATTATTGTTCCAAAATATTGAAATTCTTGATTCATGGTTGAAATTAAATTTATAGAAAAAACTAGTTTTTTATCAGGTAAATATCCTCCATTACAAAAATCCATCGTAAACTTATCATTACGAAACAATATATCATAAAAATAGTTGATTGAATATTGTTTATCTATTTTGTAATAGGCTAACTAAAACAATATTTCTTGAGTCATTCCAAATATTAATTTAAATTTTCTCCTTGAATTTTTCTAATTCATTATAGTTCATTTCATATAGATGCGGTTCTATAAGCATGATGGAAATTATAATATTTTGTTTTTAAATTTTTTCCAATCTCGAATCAAAGTAAAATGTCAATTAAAGAACCATTATTTAGAAATTCCGTATAATAAATAAGTAAAATCTCTATGATTTATTTTATTTCCATTTATTCATTAGGGTATTATTTTAACACATAAATAACTAAACTTTTGAGGATTTTAATGGGAATATTCAACTGGAATCCCATTGAATTTTGAAATATTTTGAACAAAAAGAGAATTAATTTCAAAACTAATAGGTTATTTAGGGCATTCTATAGGGTTTAATTCATTTTATTTATAGATTGAATCTAATTATATTAATTTTATACTATCAAATATTTAGAATTAATGAATTATAATTTTTTAATGTGTTATATTAGAATACTGAAAATAAGGCAAAGAATAATCTTGAATAGAACTTTCCCTAGACTGATATATTAAATTAATTTCTTGATATAAATGTAAAATTTCAGGGTTAAATTTTATAAAAATAAAAAAAAATAAACTTAAGAAGCCTCCAATAGAATTACTATAGTTGATAAATGGTGGTATGTCACAGCTCTTTCAGAAAATGTTTATCCTAAAATGTAATAGAGTAATGTATCACATTTATCTGTCTCATAGGGGGCCTGATATACAATAGTTTCAAAATATAATTTTTTTCAAATAAATTCTTACTATATTTTGGTTTTAATTGAGTTTGAAAAAAATCTAAAATATGGAAGAAATTTATATTTCAAATATTATGATGTTGAGAAACAAATGGAAATAGAGAGAAAAATAAATTTGAAAGAAGTATTCATGGAATGTTTTCATCCTTTGGAATTAACCATTCTCTATTTTCCCAATAAAAAATTCCAATTTTATAACTTGATTCATACTTAATAAACTCTAGTAAAATAATAGAATTTTCCAAATTTATGCACTTATACCCTGATATAGGTGTATTTCTCTTTATAAAAATGATTCATAAGAATGAAGGCATCTAAAAAAATAAACCCAAAACAATAATATGCCAAACTAATGGAAATTTTTAAATAATTTTAAATAATGAGAGAAATCACTTTACTTTTATAAATTGGGGAAAAAATAAGTATAATTTAGAAGAAAATATTTCTAGAATGAATACGAAATAAATCTATAAGAATCATAGTTATACCAAAATTATAGAAAAAATTAATGGAATTTATAGTGACTCAAAAAGGTTAATCATTGGATACCACAACCACAACCATTTGGTGTTTTACTCAAAAAAGGCTAAATCACCTCTCATATACCACCTCTATCCCCTCAGAATCACCACATTGGTTCCCACAACTCAACAGTCCATGCCATATCTTTTCTCTCTAACACTATCCCCTTTTATGGATTTTCCTTCCATTATAAAATAAAGAAAATTATTTTAATTTTATTTATGACTATAAGTTTCCTCAAGAATATTCTTATACATACAGAAGCCTCATTTCAATTAATTATAGTTGGTAGCATCGTCTAGTTTTTTAGACATTTGGATTATTAATTAATTTCCATATTCCATAAGATTTTATTTATCATTAGAATCATCCTATTATAATTTCATGTTCATCTCCATATTCAATAAAATCCACATGGTAATTGTTAGCTGAAATCTAGTAGTGTAATGTTTATTCCCCAATAAATGAAAATTTACAAAAATTAAGTCATCCCATGGGGAAAATACCATTTGAGATAGGAAATATAATACCCATGGATAAATATGATATACATTCTAAAAAATATCAAAATTAGTGAAAATAGTCATACGTGTATTAGAAATGTCTTATGGTCCTTGAAAATATAACACAATATAATAATTTTCCAATGTAAATTGTTATAGGAGAAGAAAATATACTACAGGGAAATATTTTGAAATCTAAAATATCATACGGTGGATAAAAATGTATTTTGTGGAATCATTGAAATACAAAAAAAAACACACAAACATTGATAAAATTAATGATTTAAATATCAAAACCAATTATTTTAAGGATTTTAAATAAAATTTGTCCATGATAAAATAAATGGATAAATTATTAAGAACACATAAAACATTGAATTAATCCATATTCCCTAATATTTTAAAGATACCCATTATGATTTTAATTGATGAAAATAGACTCAAAATGATAAATTGTTGGTGTTTTATCCCATAAAATCACATTAAATTTTAATAATATAAAAACTCTATAATTCTCCATTTTCAAAACTTCGTTAATTAGTTAAATCATCATTTAATATTTAATCTCTATTCATGATGGTTTTTCATATTTAGTCCCATTTCCGAGAGAACGACACACCTAATAAAAAAATTAATTATACTATGGAGTAAACACAACCAGAAAATAAAAATATTAAATAGAAAACATAGAATATAAGACTTCAATTCTCTTACCCCAGCCTATGATTTACAATCACATTGAAATTTATTTGAAGAACCAAAAAAAGGATTACACTAGATTTTTTCCCAAAAACACGAACCCCCAAAAATTTTCATATACTGTGATTCCCTCATAAAAATATTATTTCAACATACTCAAACATGAACTTGTATTTTTTTCATGAATTTCAAAGGAATATATGGGAAGAAACCTTAGGAAAGTGAAATGATCTCACATTGAATTTCATGTATTCAATGTCCAATAAAAATGGGATTATTTTATTCTAATAAACTCACATGACCACAAACTATCACCCTAGGTTTCTTGGATTTCATGATAAATGAATGTGAAATATGTAGATTCAATCAGGTTGCAAAATTTATTCATGTTCATGGAAAAAAAATTATTCACAATGTGATATGGGATATCACACCCTAAATACATCGAATCAATACACCTTCAAAAATCAATGTGTCCATATAATTAAAACTCTTAAATAATTTTATCCTTTAAAAATTCTTTTACACCTGGAATATTAATAATACATAATTACACTAAATCATCCTTGATCACATGAAAGACATTTCACATTATTCAAGATGTGAATTCTTCTTAAATCTATAATATTTAATCTTTCACGATCACTTGACCCTCGAAATCTCCCCAAATGCACCTAGTATAAAAAACTAACATTATCAAAGTCCCACTGGATCATTACGTTATATACTTCTCAATGGATTATTATCCTTAAGAATCATAATCAACCCCAAATGTCACGAACCAACTCGGGATGACCATGAACAGGTCACCCAAGCTAGTTCATGACATGGATCGAGGGGCGTTCCTAATCCCCTCAGGCTAAAAATGAGTGCTGAGCATCATAATTTAATCATTTGTACTGATTTTTCCCTTAATGAAAAATAAACTCAAAAGTATAAAAAAATAGAACACTACAAAATAAATAAACGATGAGAATGGTAAAGGATGATCAACAACATGACTAACCTATCAATGTCTAAAACTCCACTTAACCCCATCGGTTACTCTCTAGTACTAAACCAAACTTCTCTCAAATTGATCCAAACCAGAACTAGATTCTCTAGGTGATAATAAAATCAAGAAAACACAATAGGTGTGATTATTAAAACTCAGTAGGTAGTCTTGACTAATCTAATCCCAATTATCATTCTTAAAATAAAGAAAACATTGATTTCTGGTTTGAAACACAGTCTATAAATATATAATTTTCTACACATTTCATTTTGAAGGTAAAAAAATCACAATCATAATCCATTTCCCTCAAGTTTAAAATAAGGTACAAGAGGAGGAAATAAAAGGAGACAAAAAATCAATCATTCATTTTTTATAAAAGTGTCAATGGAGGAGTGATTGTTCATTTAGAACGTTTTTCTTGAAAAAGTCTTTAGTAACCACATATTTACAATTTTAAACAAAAACACAAAATCTATGTACAATGGGTATCACTATATATAGCAAGGACAATGGTACTAACTATACTAGTGTCAAAGGAACGTGGTAAATCTTATGAACTCGAAGGAAAACCAGAACGTACTAATATATTTGACTCATCCCGAAGGCATGCCTACTCTCAATGATGTCATAATGCCCTAATTCCCAATCGTTTCCCAGCATGGCCTGATCGAGGGGGCCAATCCCATAGAAATAGTAACAAAACACCTCTCTGCTATGGGACACTAGTGAGTGTGTAATCTTAACTACTACAACAATCATTCTCTGTAAACCTCTTCGCTAAACTAGGTTCCCATTTATAGTTCTCAAGATGGTGTGTCGTACATTTTAAATAACAAGAAAAATATATATACCCAAACACACCACACAACTCATCACCACCACAAACACCCTAAGGGTAGTCTTTACCTTAATATAGTAATTATAAAAGGAAGGTCACATACTGAGGACTCTCCCATCTCATGATCAAATGATGAGGCATCAGACCCAAACCAAGGGGGGTTTTCCCCAGATAACCTTTCCAAAGTGCCAACTGGGCCTCTACCTATGAAGCACTCTATCATTTATCAAATCATTTAGAAAACCATTTCCTGAGAAAATCCAAACATCATTTTTCATAAACCTGGACAAAAGGGACTAAACAATCATTTATCCTTAAATTGTTTCCAAAAGATGCAACATATGACCTTACATTGAAAACCAGAAACACTTGGAAACCCATTTAAGAAACTCAATTCACTACTTTAAATCGAAATCACATTTTCAGGGTCTAAAGGGTAATTTTATCAACCACTTAGTAAGCTCTTTTAATAATAAAAATTCATGCAATTCAAATAGAAAGGGTCATACTTTAATTCATAGAAATCAATTATTCTTAAATCCTTAAATTAATAACACACATTTAATAAAAGTTTCCAAAATAAGAAATCAATAATTCTTTAATTTAAATGATAATAAATAGGGAATCCTACTTGGAATTCATGGAACAAGGGCGACGTACACCAAAAAACATGCAAAAATGCTCAATGCAAAACAATTGAAATTATATGATCCTTTAAACACCCAAATTATGAAATATAAACTGAGTGGAAACATGCGGCAGGATCAATCCATTACCTTGGAACCAAGGAGGAATGATGACGCCAACCCAAAGTTGATGTGAATCTTTGTTCACACCTCAACTACACCTTTGTGGGTCAAGAAAAAATTATAATCCTGGGAATCAAATGCAAAGACTCAAAATCGAACTCCAAATCATGAACCATAGCCACTGGAAATATATCAAAAGGGAAAAATAAATTATTGGTGTAGAACGCACCTATGGTGATAGTGTTGGAGGCAGGATGAGAAAGCGAAGATGGAATGGGAGCTATCAGGCAGGTCGTTCTACCTTGGAAGTAGGGGGAAATGTTGTGGGTGCCATAAAGGTCGGGGGAGGGGGTCGGGAAGGGCATGCAGCTGGTCAAAGGGAATGCGACGGCTTAGTAGGTGCAAGGTGAGGGTATGCCAGTGCTTGGGAGGCTGGAACAAGACAAGGAGAGGCTTAGTGCAGGTGGCTGTGATGATAAAGGCGAGGGTGGTGGGGTTGAAGTGCAGTGCCACTACGCATGAGCTTCAGTGGTTGGAGCAGGGGAGAAACATGGAGAGTCGAGGACCAGCAAGTAGAGTCCAGCTAACTGGCTAGGGGCCGGATTGTAGTAGGGGGTGCGGGGACTTCTGGAGTCGATGCCTGGAGGTTGTTTCGGTGGGCGGGTCATGCTATAGGCTGGGGAGTAGAGCATCCGGGACGGGAGGCTGGCTTGGATCTACAGGAGGAGGCGAGGCTGGCGGAGAGGGCGACCAGGCGGATGGGTGAAGGCAGAGGGAGAAAGCTTAGAGAGGCACTGGTGCACTGAGTGCCACGAGGAGGAGAGAGGAAAAGGAAATGGGGGGCCACCAGGTAGAATTAGGGGCCTTTTAATTTTTTAATAATAATAATATTATTACAAATAATAATAATTATAGTAGTACAAATAATAATAATAATAATATAAATTATATTGATTATATCATAAATAATTTTAATTTTCTTAATAATTATCATAATAATAATATTAACAACATAATATTATTATTATTATCAAACCTTCCTTCATTTTGAATTTTAATCGGTTTATTAATCTTATTCTGAAAATTGGGCCACCATGCACTCACTACACGACTTAATAAACTGCGTGCAAGTTGTGCACCTCAACCCAGACGACTTGGGAATTAGCACAACTCATGGGGTGACTACGCGACTACCGCCCACCGTGTGGTGACTACGCACGGGTCTGAAACCCGCTAAAACATTAAACGACAAATTTTTTAATTTGAGACGCTACCATGACCTTGGTGTGAGGACCTATAGCAAAGAAATAGTAAAATAAAAATAAATCAAAAATTGGGGGTGTGAAAAATCTCTCCACCATAGACACTTTCTACCCCCAGAAAGTCACTCAGCCGAACAATAGAAAAAACAAGAGATCATACAAGGTTGATACAGAAATAAAGCACAACACAAGAGGATGGGAGATCACCAGAGGGTTCTCCCCACTATAAGAACTCAACTAGTGCAAATATTTAACACCCAACCATAGCACTCCTAGAATGGGGGCCTACGCTGGAACTCCCAATCGATCCAGACTAACGTTTATATCACGAGTGAAAAAACACCTTTGCTGAGACATGGAACTCTGGACCCATAACCCAAAACACAGAACACTAGAGAAAAACCTCCGAGAAAACCCTAATCCCAACAGTAACCCATAGAAGAACTACAAACATCAATTCTTCCTCATGAACATACATCTCTAAATGAATACAGATAAACTGTGACTAACTCATACAAGGGCCAAACCAGCATTTAAGAAAGACTCCTAATCCTAAAAACAATAATCAGATAAAAAAAATTTTGGATTATAATAAAACATGTCCATCATAACTCCATGACATAACAATGAACTTACAACAACATCAAGACATTAACAGTACAGAAACAAGAATGAAAATACATTAAATGTTCCACCGCAAACACAGAACACCAAACCTAAATTGACGCTTCACACCACCGGAAACTACTGACTGTGCGTGAGATTCACCCTAAGACCTATGGTTGAGGCTCTGATGGTTGAAGCCTCTTCTACCTCACAATCAGGCACTATAATTTCTCCATTCACAGTATCTTCTTTAGGTGATGCTTCCTATAAAACTTCTCCAAGTGACCCAGATAGCTACAACGATGACACGTCTTTGGAGGGATACGACCATACATTTTCATGTTCCTGAACCGGCCACATAGGTGGGACACTACTGAATGGACCGATGAACTGGAATCCAGAACCACCACAGAGGACTCTTTAGAAATAGGTCCCTCTGGCACAAAATTCTCAATAGATAGGGAACCTTCATCAGCAACTAGATACACTGTATTTCAAATAACATGCACTCCGGATACCAACTCAGCAAATAATGCCTCATCCACTAGTTTCTTGAAATGATGGTCCTTAGAAGGGAGGACCTACTCCTTGATCTATGTAAGAAGAACCCTGATGAAGAGATATGTCTTCTTCAAATCATGTGACACTACCACCGGAAAAAAGGACACAAGTTCTTTGATATGGTCTACATAGGTCTTTACCATCTTTTGGCCTTGTTGAATACACATGATAAGTTACCTTTTCTTCATGTTCAATTCTATAGTTATAAATCATCAGATGAAGAAGTATTTAGAAACATCTCACGTTATCCCAACTTGCATTGACGGTGGGGCGAGAAACTCCCATTTTTCCAAAGTCGAACCCTATAATAATCTCAGGATAACTCAAACTCTAACAGACTCAAGAGATCCCAACATCCTAAAAGCACACTCTACCTATTCAAACAACATAACTACCTTTAACGGACCTCGAACATCGTTATGTACGGACAATTTCTGAGAAGGACCAAAAACCTGGCATGAAATATCAAAAAAACTTGGGGACCATTCTTGGTGGCATTTTCTAAATAACATATAAAACACAAAGCCGAAACAGATATCAAATCAATGTATAAATTAAAGTAACATCTTAAATCAAAATGACAGGCTCCAAAACCAAACAAAAACAAACACAACCCAAAACAACATTTTTGAAAATACCCTTTTCATTATAAAAAACACGATTAAATCAATCAAAAACAATACAAAACCAAACTAACAACAAACCATCGAGATGATGAACTAGTAGTTGCGCCTAACTTGGCAACATGGTCGTGATCCACACCCCAATAAAGAGTAAATGACTATGAGAAGCTCAACCATGCAATTAGACTCCACATGGGTCATTACTCCATGTGAGGTCACTACATGACAGTAGTCCACCTCCATTTTCATTCCTCAATCCCAAAACAAAAGTAGAAAACTCAAAACTCGGACTACCCCAAGAAACTCGCGGATCGGAACATGTGAGCGTTCCTGGCATCCTTCCTGTATCTACCTCTCGAGTCCTGAAAATACTAATCTCCATCTACCAGACACCCAAAATTTCAAGGTCCTTCTCTGATACCATTTTTTAATGAACCAACTCGGGATGACCCTAAACTGGTTACTCGATCTAGTCCACGATATGGCCTGAGGGGCATTCTTGATCCCCATGGGGTGGCAACTAGTGTTGGGAATCAAAATAAAATTATTGGGAATTATTTTTCCAATAAGTAAAAGTAAAATAAAAAGTAGAATAAAATATATCATCACAAAATAAATAAATAAAAAGAAAGGTAAAGGATGATCAACAACACGACTAACTAGTCAACGTCTAAAACTCCACATAACCCCTTGGCTTACTCTCCGGTACTAAACCAAACGTTGCTGAAAGAAATGAAAACCACAACTAGAGCCTCCAAGTGAAACTAGAAACAAGAAAACACTACATGAATGAGTATTAAAACTAAGTAGGTTGTCCCGACTAATATAATCCCAATTCACATTCTATAAAGAAAGAAAACATTGATTTAAGGTTTGAAATACCATCTATAAATATAGAATTTTCTACACTTTTCATTTTTAAGGTAAATAAATCACCATCATAATCCATTGAACTCATGTTTAAAATAAGGTACAATAGGAGGAAATAAAAGGATACCAAAAAGGAATCATTCATTTTTCATAAAAGTATCAAAGGAAAGAGTGATTTTTCATTCAAAATATTTTTATTGAAATGATCTTTAGAAACCACAAATTTATAATTTTACTCTAAGACACGAAAACTAAGAACAATGGGTTTCACTACATATAGAGAGGTAAACGGTTATAACTATACTAGTGTCCAAGGAACACATGAAATCCTAAGATCTCATAGGAAAACCAGAACGCACTAATTCTTGTGACTCGTCCAGAAGAAATGCCTACTCTTGATGACATCATAATGCCCTAATGCCAGATTTTCGATCTACCAGGCCTAATCGAGGGGCCCAATCCCATAGAAATAATAACAAAACACCTCTCTGATATGGGATACTAGCCAGTGCGTAATCTAAACTAGTGTTGCAATCATTCTTAGTAATCATCATCATTATGTCAGGTTCCCATGTATTGTTTTCAAGTGTGTGTTCCATACATTTCAAATAACAGGCCACATATATATACTCGAACACACCACACAACTTAGCACCATCCTGGCCACCGCAAGGGTAGTCTTTTCCTTAATATAATATTTATACATGGAAGGTCCCATATGGAGGACTCTCCCATCTCATGATCAAATGATGAGGCAAGAGACCCATCCCAAGGGGGGTTTTCCCCAAATAACCATTCAAAAGTGCCAACTGGGCCTCTATATATGAAACACTCTAACATTTATCAAATCATTTAGAAATTCATTTCACGATCAAAGAAAAAAATAATTTTACATAAACCTTTCCAAATGGTCCTTAAACAATCATTTAATGCTAAATAATTTCTAAAAGAACCAACACATTTTGTTACTATAAAAATAAGATGCACATTGAAACCCATTTATGAAACTCAATTCACTACATTAAATCTGATGTGTAGTTGGAAGGGCCAAAGGGGAATTTTATCAAACACATAGTAACCATATTTAATAAAACAACTTCATGTAATTAAAATAGAAAATGGACTTACTTTAATTCATGAAATGAATTTATTCTTAAATCCCTAAATTACTATCAAGAAATTAATAAATGTGAAAAAAACAATAAAAAATAATTCTTTAATTAAATGTCTAATACATAGGGAACCTACTTGGAACTCATGGCGCAAGAGAGACACACACCTGAAAGCACACAACAATGCTCAATGCACTACAATTAAAATTATAGGAACCTCAAAACACCCAAATTATGAAATATTAACTAAGTTGAAACATGTGGTAAGTGAAAACCCTTACCTTCAAACCACGGCAGAAAGATGACGCCAACCCAAAACATATTTGAATCTTCATTCGCACCTCAACCACATCTTTTCAGGTCAAGAAAAACTATAATCATGGGAATCGAATGCAAATACTCAAAAAGAATCTCCACATCATGAACCTTAGTAACTAGAAATATACCAAAAAATGAAAAATATATAACCTAAGTAGAATGCACCTATTGTGATGGTGGTGGAGGCTGGACGAGCAAGTGAAGATAGAATAAGAGCTGACGGGGCTGGTCATTCCAACTCGGAAGGATGGTAAGGATCTATGGGGTGCTGGAAAGGTCACCGGAAGGGGGGCGGCTGGGAAGGGCGTGCAGCGGGTCAGAGGGAACGCGATGGGTCAGAAGGTGTGAGGTGAGGGCGGGTCGGCCCAGCGGTGGCTGGAATGAGCTGAGGCGAGGCTGGGAGTAGATGGTCGGGATTTAGAAGGTGAGGGCGGCGGGGTCGAAGCACAGTGCCACTACACACGAGGTTCGGAGGATGGAGCATAGGAGAAATAGGGAGCAATTAGGACCTGTGGGTGGAGGTCAGTTTGGTGGATGGGGGTCAGATTGTAGTAGGGGGTGCGGGGTCTATTGGAGCTTGTGCAAGGAGGTGGTGTGGGGTGGTAGGTCACACTACTAGCCAATGAGTTGAGCAGCCAGGATGGGAGGTCGCCTTTGATCTGTAACCGGAGGCAAGGCCGACAGAACGGGCGATGAGGTGGTTGGGAGAACTCGGAGGGAGGAAGCATCAAGAGGTTATGGTGTGATTAGTGTTGCGGGGAGAAGAGGGGAAAGGAAAATTGGGGGGGGGTAGTGTTCCGATTTTTTTTATTTTTTAATAATAATAATAATAATATTATAAATAATAATAATAATAATAGTACAAATAATAAAAATAATTATAATAATAATAATATATAAATAATAATGATAATATTATTAATAATTTTAATTTTCTTAATAATGATCATAATAATAATAAAAATAAAAACAGAATATTATTATTAATATTATCAAGCCTTTTTTCATTCAAATTTTAATCCATATATAAATCTTATTCTGAAAATCGTGTCACCCCGCACTCACTGCACGACTTAATAAACCGCGCGCAAGTTGCGCACCTCAACCGAGACCACAAGGGAATTTGCACAACACCTAGGAAATCATGAGACAACCACCCACCGTTCAGTGACAATGAACGGATCTGAAACCTACTAAAACATTAAACAAAAAAAAATTTAATCTGATACCTTGTTCGGACCATGGCGTGAGGACCCAGAGCCAAAAAAAAAGAGTAAATTAAAATTAAATCAAAAACTCGGGGTGTGACACCAATTGTAAAATGACTTCATCTAAAATATAATCTGATAAGAAAACACTTCAACATAACCAATATATTACCAAAATCATTGACAAGATACAGACCCCAATCCTCCATCAAAACATCACCTCAGAACCCTGATGAAAATAGGAGAGGCCAATCAAATACTTTATGATGATTATATTAATCTATTATACCAACATCTTCATCACACATGACCAACCCTCACTGACTAATCCTTCCACCTTAAAAATGTTTTAAGATATCCACTAAATGGTAAATAAAATTATACAACTTCTAAAAAAATCATTTCATTTGAAAAGGTAAGTGAAGGAAATTTTCATAAATATATAAAAACTAAAATTTCATAATTATTCAAGACAATTTCATAATAATCAAAATTCACAACAAGGTTTTATTGAAGAGAGTATAAATTTTATAAGATTATCCCTCTATGGTTACATTTTATAAAATACTGAGTAATATAATGAATGTTAGGATAGTCATACTGATAGTGCCCCATAATATCACATCTGAAATAGAACAAATGATCAGACATAAGACACATCACACCACTCAACCCTAAAGTGAAAATATGTGCTCTATCCATTGAAGATTGTGTCACTCTATTTCATTATGAATGTGAAATCATGAAACCCAAATAATTAAACCCCATCTTATAAACAACTAAGAATGAATCTTCACCAAAAACCTCCATCAGAAGAAACACTTTTTCTAAGATCTATATCCAATCTCTCACTAAATATCATAAAGGAAAATAAAAAGGAATAATGGATCACTAAATCTCCCATATTATTAATGATTTAAAAAAACAAACTCTTTCTCTCTACTCATGTAGGAAATAATAAAATTGACTAATGGGGTCTATATTGTAGTCCCCAAAAGTTGTTCACTCTCCCATCCCCTATAAGAAAATCCGAAATATTTTTAAAATTATGTTTCTTCTATACTCAATAAAGAAACCCATCCATTTTTAAATTCAGATATTTCCCTCCAGAAATCTCACCCAGATCACTGTTATTCGTCTCCCACTATCTTTGATAATATTTATTAAATAATTCAACTACCAATTTTAGTGAAAATTTATCTAAGGTTTTAAATAACCTAAAATTACCATTAAACTCATCTAAAACACCTTGAGATTAGTGTTGGAGGATCCAAAACAAATACATCAAAACCTCCTAAAATACCATGAGATTCATTATTTAATTATTTGAAATAAAAAGTGGGGTTTTAATTTCTTCTTAACATGCTATCTCTCTTAAAAAATTACTACAACATATTATAATATTTAATAAATGTCCAATAGATTGGTGTTTATGAATAGGATTTAAAATATTTTGAAACATATATAGACACTTTTTCTTGAATATAAATTTATTGATTAATTCCTATGAAATAATTAGTATTTATTTAAACAAAATCATTTAATGATTAAAAGACCTTTTCATAAAGAATTTATTTATTCTATATTTTTTTTGAAATTTAGGACTATTTAAAATATATTTTAAGTAATGATTTTCAAATATATAATTAATTTTTAACACATTATTTATATAATGGATATAAATTAAGATAAATAGTTTTATGGTAAAAAGATTTATTTTTCCAAAAAAACATTTGTATGCAATGTGTATTTTCCACAATAAATTAAATAAATCACTAATTATTAATGAAATAAATACAAAATATATAATATATAATTAATAAAATATTTTAACATTTTTCTAATATTTTTTACTTGTAAAATTATGAAATTAAATTCCACTTCAGCATTAAAAATGATTTTTTCTAGAAAAAATCTCATTACATTTTGCATACTTATTTTGAAACTAATTTGTTCCAATTAAAGAAGAAATTTTAGTAAAATATGTTCCTTATTTATAATTTTCAAATATATTTTTTTGAATATTACACATTCTTTTTGTTTATAATTTATTATATAAACAATAATAATTCATTACCGCATTTATGGTGAAAAATATTTACCAATGTTGTTAAACTATGAGATAAGGGTCAAATTCTATTTTAACATCAATAAATATTTCTAGTTAAATATATATTTAACTTATAAAAACATTTCATCGATATAATGTATATTGGTGGAACTTTAACATTATAGTGACATTAAATTATTTAAATACTTTATGTATTTCGATTTTCACTCCCCTTAATTATAAAAGGGTGCCTCTTCTCCGCTCTTATTCACAATCATTGAGAAACTTTTCATGGACATTCCCCTCCCAAAAAACCAATTTATATTCAATTCATTTTTCATGATATCATGTTCTTACCCTAATATGGACCTAAAAAATTATTAATATTTATGTCGAATGAGGTGTCTCAAAGAATAAAAAATCATCTAACCCAACACTTTCAATATCAACTTCTTCTTATACTTACTGTAAATATATTGTATCCATAAAAAATTAATTAATACCAAATTATCAATATACTAAGATGTTATTATGATAATGAGACAACCATTTTATGTTTCATTTCCATCAAATGTGAGATAAAATTATTTTCTCACATGTATATGTGGACTACTTCCTATGTATGAATATATTGATCATTTTCAATTACAGAATTGTATTTATGATTATAATGAAGGATTTAATATGTTTATATATGTGTGTGTGTGTTTTATATGATATAATTATAATTTTTAGACAATAAAATATAATTTATATTTTTCTATTTCTTTTTTCTATAAAATGAAACCAACGTTCATCTTTATGTATTTACCACTGACTCCATGAACACTATAAATAATTTTGGATTCACGAGATTTTTTAGATGGTAATAAATATGTATATGAGGAATATATATGATATTTTATGTCATTACTAAAATTATTTATTGATAAAACCATGATCATGATTCTTGTACTATAGATTTCGTCTAAAAAACTCTATGAAAAATATTTGTTAACACGTAAAAAAAATAACGATAATGAAAGAAAATTAATGAATGGGTGATAAAATGTAACATGTAAACTATTTATGGTATTATAAGTATAAATATTATTTTGTATATAATTTTAATAAATTTAAATTATTATATAGTAATTTGAAATAACATATGAAGCAAGTTATACCTGAGTTAAGGGTTTCTAATCTCACTTTTATTTCCTTGAGACAAAAGTCATATTAAGCACATGTTTTTTATGGGGTTTATATAATACCCATGTGATATTTTATATCATTAATTTACTTATATCAATAATATTATAAGTTTCATTTGAAGTAATTTATTGAATGTGGGTTATGATTCAAATTTTTCCTTAGTCGTAAGGGTTTCATGTTGAAATAATACTTTTTAATGGGATTGTTTATGCTTAAATTTCTATTGAGGAAATTATGTGATATATTTCACATAAGTCTCGTATTTTTAATAATACATTTTTTATTTCTAGATATTAAACATTTTCCTTCCATTTTTTTCTCTCTATATATTCTTAATATAAAAATAATATTTTTATAGAAATCCATATTTATTCCCCCCCCAGTAAGGAATCTTATTCATCCATGTCTATAATTAACATAAAATATTCTCTTTAATGTATTTAATATAATCAAATGATTATAGTAAATTTTTAAAGATATTTTAGTTCCTATTTAATGGTTTAAAAAATCTTCTTGGGCTTGTTTTTTATGAGGTACATTTTACCAGGGGTGTGAAGATAATATTTCTTTTAATTCATACCACAAGAATAAATTTTTACGTCATCATAACTAATATTTTCAATGAATATTCCATTGTATGGTTCCATATATCACTTAAATTCAGTTTTTTAAAAAAAAAATTAAAATATTTTATATTTTAATTTCGTTATTTAAAAAGGAAATGGTATTTTACTCAATAAGTGTTAATATTACATTTTAAAGGTATTTTCATCCATCAAAATATTCTTTTATGATTCCTAATATTTACTAGGGATATGATCCAACGATACCATATTTCCCATTTCACTATATGGTAATTGAATATGATAATTAAATCTTAATTAAACCCATTTCCCTTCCATGTTATAATCTATGATGAAATGATAAAAGTTTCATGATCCAATATCATACATATAAATAAAATATTATTATGAAATGAGTTGGTCTATTAAATGCCTCTTATGAATTGGGTACTGATTAATTATTTTCAGCTAAAAGGGTAAAAATGAGGTTATCTAAACCCAAAAATATGTTGCATAAGATGTAATATTAATAAAAAATTAGTTGCGTAGATGGTTATCCTAAGAATAATATGTTATAATTTTCATATTAATTAGCCATGAAATATGAATTCTTTGATTGGGATTATTGCATAGTAGTTATTCCAATCTCTCTGATATCATATTATTCTTATGATGTTATCTCTTAGCACATAATATTTCATTTTTAAATGATTCACATCTTCTAAGATTTAAAATCTTAATCGCATGATTATGATATATGAATTTAGGGTTATGGTTTTCCAATGTTAATCTCCTAATTTAATACCTTTACAGAAATGTTATTCCTATATTTAATCATTGATTTCCACATACCGTGATTACCATTACTAAGAATCTTATATCACTATAATTTTCATTCATTTTACCATGTTATGAAGAATGGTTTATAATAGGGTATGAAAAGGAGTTTTCTTATTTGAGAATAACATTAAGGGAGAAATTTCAGGTCACTCATGAAAATTATGATTATGTATATATTTTTATCTTACACTAATACTTTATGGTATTAGGGTGTGTATGGTTATGGGATGTATTGATAATTAATATAAAATTATTTATTAATTTTTTTTTAAGGCTTGGGAAACCTCATTCTATTTCAGAGATTGGTTTTCTTGTTTTTATACACCATGATAAAAATATTTTTTTGAGAACCATTACGATAAATCTATATATATAGGAGAAAATATTTTGTAATGATAATGAAATTAATGATGTTTTTTCAGTAAATTCATCCCTATTTGGATATTGGAAAGTGTATACAGTTTTGGAACATCTGAATCATGGGGTAACAATAATGAATTGGGATGATTAGGTATTACACAGATCATCACCAGTGCATGATGATTTTTCTTAACACTTTAAACCTGGCTTAACCCTCACAGTTGATATGAATGGGTTAATTGAAATTTTCATTATCAACCATTTCCATGTATTTGAATATGTATTAGAATTGGTGTCCTAGGATAAAACTTATGTTTCATCGATAAAAAATAATTCTCTATTACATATAAATTGTTTTACTTTTTTATGAATTATACGATTACTCGAAATGATTATTCAATCTTGGACTATATTTTTTGTTTTTAGTCAATTGATGGAACCAAAAAAAATATTTTTATCACAAAATATGATACAAATTACAATTATTTTCCTCCTGAGAAAAAATATTTTATGGGAGATGGAATGAAAATATTATTTTTATGCTTATGCTACTTTCTCAAGAAATGAATCATGTTAAGCATCCAAATGAGAAAAGGAGGGAAAACATACAGTAGAGTTATTCATGAGGTAACATTCAAATTCATTTAGTGTGTTTGATGATTCAACATTTTAGATTAAACAATATGTACCACTAAAAATATATTTTCTTTTATCCAGTGCTCAATGTGTGAAATTTTTTTTGGATGTTTATCACTTTGATAGTGAAGGACATAATTGGTGGAATTTTATCAGGAACACAAGGAAACATTAATGAATTCGCACTATAGAGTGAGATGAGTTTTTGTGGATGTTTTTCAAAATTTAATTTTTCATATTATTCATATGAATATAGAAAATTAATTCCTTGAGCTAAACTAGTATGATGATGAATCTATTCATAGTTATAAGGTAAATTTTCAAAGACTAATGAGGTTCACTTCCAGTATTATCAATAAAACAGAAAGAAAGATTGATTGATTCTTCAGTGGCTTAAAACCAATTATATATAGTGTGTTATCCATAAGAGACCTTAGTAATAATAAATAAATCATTTGATGTGTTCTCACGGTACAAATGGATATTAAAGTTACCCATTAATCTCATGTTTTTAATATTAAAAGAAAGAAACAATTCATGGGATATTTTATTAATAAAACCATTTAGGGAATAATATGATTCATCCTATACTCCAGATGTATAGAAAGAAACATAAAGGTAATTTTCTCTAGTGGAATTTCAAGTTATTTATGTTTGGAAATGAAGGTAATTTAGTAATCATATACTGAATTCATGGGAAGAAATTATCAAATTTTTTAATAGAGATAACACTCTATATAATGAACCACTAACACTCCAAGGTTTTAAATTCATCGAGTATGGGAATTATGTTAAACAGTGCTCCGTTGTAATGATTAATGACATAGATCAATGTATGTAAACACTAAATCCTAGAGACAATGGGAAAAATTATCTAATCACTATTATCAATGCATGTTATGTGAATTAGGTGGTGAAATGTAATGTTGTTATCCACTCTAAGACTACTAATGTATACTTTTATACTAGGTTTACCAAAATTTTTATATTTTAATAATTTTTTATGGGTATCACATTAACAAAAAAAAATATGATATTTTGTTTTAGGAGAGAATCTTTTTAATGGTACAATGATTTCATCCCAAGTTTATGATTCTTAAGTGCTTGTATTTTATGGAAATGATCATCCCAAAAATACAGATATTATCTCTTTATATGAATTTGATATAATTTTGGCCATGGATTGGATAACATTATATTGAGATCATATCAAATTCCATGAAATGACATTCACAATTCATTTTCTAAATGGACATATGATCATTTTTCGATATAAGGATGAATATGAGATTCAAAAGTAAATTATATATATTTTTTGGGTCTTGATTCCTATTCATATGGGGTATTTATCTTATTTGGTTAGAGAGAAACTCAATTTCAATGGTATACCTATTATTTGGGAATATGATGATGTATTTCCTGAAAAAATTCTCCATCTTCCCCAGAATAATGATGTTCATTTTTCAATATAACTAATACCAAGTGCTAAAATAATTTCAGATACCCCATATAGAATGTACCTGATCGATTTATAATAACTAAATTAAAAATTCAAAGATATTAATTATAATATTTTCATTCATACATGTACATCCCCACAGGGGTGCATCAATTTTTTTTCTAAGTATAAATATGGATAAATGTTACCCTAAATTTATTATTAGGAACATAACAAGATTACCACAATGAATAAGTATCATCTACCTCATATTTTTCATTTTTTTAATCAATTTTATGGTTTTCAATGATTTTTTAAAATTTATCATAGATCTAGATATCATCCTATGAGGGTCATAATAGACTACATATCATGTATAGCCTTCTCTATGAGGTATGATCACTATGAACATATAATGAATCTGTTTGGACTTACTAATTCCCATTTCATCTTCATGGATTTTATATATAGTGTCTCTACAGATTACCTTGAGCAATTATTGTTAGTAATTTTAAATTGTGTTCTAATATACACCATGATAATGGATGGTAATTAATATCACTTGAGGATTGTGTAAAAGACTCAATCAAAGGTGAAATTATATTTCAAATTTATCTACAATGAATTATTGTTATGAAAAGAATCATTCTTGGGATGTGTTATCTCTAGTGAGGGTATATTACTAGATTCATCTAAGATGGATGTGATTGAAAATTCACTTATACCAACCATTATGACTGAGATCCATAGTTTCCTTGGATCGATTAGATATAATTCATACCTTTTAACTAATTTCTCATGAATGTATAATCAAGATACAAAGATAACATGAAAGGGATTCAAAATCATTTATATAGATTAATGTCAGAAAAAAAAATTTTTCAACTAAAGAGAAGATTGGTCATTTCACAAATACTCATAATACCCTATAATGGACAAGGGTTTTTTATTTATAGTGATGCATTATTGAAAAATATAGGATGTGTTCTTATGTAAAACTATATGTGTATTTCATATAACTATCCACAATTATATATTTTTACAAAAAATTACCCAACCAAGGATTTAGTGTTACTTGTGGTAATTTAATCATTAAATATATAGAGGAATTATTTTTTAGGAATGTGTTATATTTATATTGATCATAAATTTTTACAGTATATATTAAACTAGAAGGAGTTGAATATACACCAGAGAATGTGGTTTTATTTGATAAAATATTATTTTTTCTCAATAAATTACCACACCAAAAAAGGAAATCAAGGTTGATGATTCTTGGAGTTGAAATGGTAACACTGTTTTATCTATGTTAAGGACCATAAAAGACAGAATATTTAAGGATTTAAAATAATTGGACCTTGAAATTTTAATTGAATGGGTGAAATATTATATTTCAAAAATGAGTTTTCAACATTATATTCATGTGATTATTAAAGTTCAAAAACAAGGTAATATAGATAACTACAAGATAATGAAACAACTTCTGAACATCATCCCTTATTATGACCTAATGATAATGTACATGGAGAAAGTATATATCCTTATTCTACTATAATTGATAATGTATATATTATATAAAGATAATATATCATTATTATCTATTCAACATGGATGTAAGAAGATATAAAGATACCTCAAAAGGTATTTCTAGTGGGATAAAATGAATATTGATATTTTAGAGTATATATCATGGTGCTTGGTCTGTAAATTAGTTAAGGATGATTGGTTATAGTCTAATTGGATCCTAAAACCATTACCCATACTTGTATGGAAATTGGAAAATGTTATAATATATTTCATCATAATATTACAAAATATATCTAAATTGAATAATTTTATTTGGGTTTTATTAATCTCTATATGACATAATCATATTTCATTAGTGTTAGAGATGATTTTTAGCTTCATTAGATTTCTAGATATAAATTATTAATGTGGTTTGGTCATATGATATACAGTACTTTATTATATAAGATTTATATTTAAGGTTTACCTCAATGTTCTAAAAAATTAATCAGTAAGCAATTTATAGAGTTGTAATTCCGTACTTTATAAAATCCAAAGATATATCATTAGTTTTATTGGAAAATTTAAACCCAAGAGGATATTCTAAGATCATGATTTCTATATTTCAAAGGTGTTTGGGATCAATACCTACCTATTTTACTCTGTTCATATAATAATATTTTTTATCAAGAATCCATATGGGTCCTTATAATTCACTCTTTAAAAGGAAGTGTACAAATCCAACTTGCAAGATAAAGTTACAAAAAAACATATTAGAACCCCGACAAGATTAGGAAATAGTAGATATGGTTATATTTTTTCAATATTTTATTAAGGTATCACAGAGTCAATATAAGATTTATACTACCAATCACCAGTGACATTTTCAATTTGAAAATATTAAGAAGTTATTCCTATGAATTCCTCTACGGAATAAGTGTTTTATATTATGAAGGAATGAAATATCTATCATAAGTAAATTAAACATCTATTAATTCTTTATTAGATCAATGTGGTTTATTATTGGTTGTTTATTCCACCAAATCTCTCTCATGTTAATAATTTATTCCATGTCTCTCTTTTGAGAATGATAATACCAAATCCATCACATATAATAATCTTAGAGGTCAAACTACTAGACAATTACTTTTTATATAAGGATAAATGAGTGGATATTCTATATTTTAAAAGGGAATTTTTAATGAAACAATAAAATTCACCTTTTAAATATTTAGTGGGGAAAACATTAATTTGAGTATAATTTCTAGGAACCCATGTATGAGATTAGGGATAAGTATCCACATTTTTTTCATTATTTTAATGTTATTTTGAGGGAAAATATAAGGGGTGTGAATGTACAACCCTGAGATATTTTATATATTCTTTTGAAATAAATTGGATGTATTTAATGGATTTCATATCTCAAAACCATGAGTCTTAAAGTACTATGATATATTATAACATTTAAAAACTATTTATTTTATTGTTGGGTATGTATAGGATTAAAAACATTTTGGAATATATTTACAATTTTTTCCATAATTAAAATATATTTATTAAATCTTAATAAATACTCCCCAATTTTTCATGATATCATTTCATTTTTGAAAGGTATATTTGTTTACAAATATACTTTTCTATATATCATATATTTTAATATATTTATCAATATTAAAAAAAATTATTTAAATGTATTTATAAGGTATCATAATCAATCATATATTTTTAATATAATTGTTAGGAGTAAAAATAAATTCATTTTAAGGATAAAGGATTAATTTTTTTGATAAAAAACATTATTTGTGTAATTTTTTTATATTATTAAATTAAATAAATAAATAATTATTAAATATTTTAATGAAATTAATTATCATATATCAATTATAATATTTAAATATTCATCTAATATTTTTTTATAGGTCATGGGGTGAAAGTAAAATCATTTTTATGATAAATAAAAAAATTTATAGGCAATGGTTTTTATTTCCTACTGTGTGATTATTTTAAAGTTTCCATCCTCTATATATTGAAATTTTATTTGATAAAATGGATTATAATTTTTGGAATTATAACTTCCAAATTTGGTACTAACTCCACTTTATTTTTTCTAAAATTAAAAGTTAAATCAATAAAAATTTGATAACAAAATTAGGGTTATAACATGTTTAACAAGCGATTAAACTAAGAGATAAGGGTATAAATTCAACAAAATCCTTTATAAATATTATTGTTTGAAGATATTTCAACCTTTTCATACCTTATTTTCCATTTATTGTCAATTTGGATCCACATTAACCTGAATTTAATAGTATATTTTGTAAATATTTTAAATAATTCTATTTGTATCTCCAATGTCTATTATAAAAGGGATGTTATTATCCTCTAATGTACAAAATATTTAGAACTATAGTACATAAATACCCTCTCAAAATCCTTTATATATTCATCCATTTCATTCTTTATATTATTGGCATACCATTATATTATCACCAAAAGGATGATGTTGAAAGCCAAAGGAGGCCTCTCAATGAATAGGTAATTTTCTTACCTGATTCAATCAATATTTATTTCTTCTTTTAAATCCTCTAAACCTGTTGTATCCATAATAAAATTATAAATATCATTTCCAAAATTTACATATATTTTATTATGATTATTTTAATGTGACATCCTGGACTCAGATGCCACTCAGAGGTGCCCCAAGCCCAGTTGGCCACCTGGCTTCAAGGGCATCTCCCCAAATGCCAGAGGTAGCCGAAAAATTGTGAGGGAATAGGGTGTGACCATGGTATGACTATTATATAATTAATATTTAAAACAACAATGGATAAATATAATCAATGGTAAATATATGAGGTAGTATAAGTAAATAGATGGAACATCATTAGCAAATAGTGAAGTCCTTGGACCAGTATCCTGCTATTGTGGAAGCATATTGGAAGAATAAATATATAAATAAACTGATAATAATACTCAAAATATGATGATAATGTCATTCATGTGTCTAAAATACTAAAAAGTAGGTGTACATGGAAATATGGAATACAAGCTATATAAAAAATGAAAAAACAAACCGAAAAATATCCCTGCAACTCGAGCTCCATCTAGATCATTTGTTACCAAGATTCATCATAATAAAAAAACAGAAGGTATCCAATTCAGGTTGATTCCCCTTGTCAACACCTCCATACTTGTAATATTCAAGGTTACTAACATTATCCCATATAGGGTGTGAAATAATTCTCATTATTCCACCATCAATCGTGTTTATAACATCTACTTCATTCAACGTAAACATAAATAGTACTGAGTAATGCATATATAAAATTAAAGTAGAAAAGTAATGTAAATAGGAAATACCTAAATCATCCTCATATAATGTTTAAATGTATAAAAAATTCACTTATTAATTATGTTCCAATTTATATAGTAATTCATGTCAGGGAGAATGAGAACTGTTACCATTTCATGATAATAATAAAAAAGGATCCAAGATATTACAAAGCATCCTATGATGATGATAAAATTAAAGAGTGTCCAAGGTAATAAACATAGAATCCTAGTCCTCAGGGGTCAATCCAACTCACTAATATTTTGTTTCATATCTAAAGGTGAAATATTTTAATCCATGTGGCATATCCCAAGGAATTCCACAATAATGTAATTTAAACTTAGTTGAAGCAATTAATCCAAGGTATAATGGGAAAATAAATGACTAGGATCGATGGGTATAACCATTGAGATACATATTCATATATTTCATTGTGGATCCAAGTAGTGTATCGAAGGAATCCTATAATGATTATATATGGATAATATAGTGTCATTTTGAGCATCCACAAATATAAAATCATTGCGTTCCAATGTTGGTATCACCATTCGAAACTGGCATCCCTGAATCGGAATGGCATCCATGTGAGATCAATAAATTCCCTCAATTATCGTCTATCAATGAGTCTAAAAAATAAAATAATAATTAATAGTTCTTTATGAAATTTTAACCTTACACATGGTTCATTATATTAATTAGTCCATGTTAAATTCATGACATTTCATAAATTATTTGGTTCAAACTGTTGCCTTTCATTTGTGTAACAATGTATAACTAGGAATGCATTTAAGATCCCATGATTTCCTAAAAGGAATGGATTTTTTAATTTCTATTCAAATTTTTTTATATCATAATGGGAATACCCTTTGAGTTTATGGGGGTATTAGGGGTGTTTGGGGGTTTTTTGAAGCCCTAAACCCATATTTTTCATAAAATATAAGGCAGTTCATAGGGTTAGTAGAAACTATGTGGGACAAGAAGCTTGATTAGTACTAACCATGAGAGACCTAGGTAGAGTGAAAGAGGAGTCCACACAGTTTTCTAAACCCTATAGTAATAGTTTCACACAAGTTTGATAGCCTTAGTAGTTTTTGAAAGCAGTTGCATTCACTATTTTTGGCATGGTTAGTCAAACCTTGTGAACTAACGTGTTAGGTTCCCATACTTATTTTAAAGGGTGCACAGTTGGTGTATGGTTTGGATAACCATGCAGCAAAACTAGGAAGCCTAGTATTTTGTGTAAAATTACAATATTTTCTTCAAAATCTATTTTAATACAAAACCTTTTTTATTTTTTCTCCGAATGGATGGAATGTATGTGAGTGAGCTCTCTTTAAAGCTAAATATTAGGATTCTCAACTATTTCATTATCGAATCTTAGAATAGAAGAATTAAGGTCTCATTAGATCTATGTCAATGAGTACTCAATTAATTTTTTCCCTTTATTCATTTTTTTTGTATCAGATATTCTACTTAGGATAAATCAAATATGCCCTATTTCTAGTATCTTCGTATGTTCTTCTATTTTCTATCGATCTGAGTCAAATCAGATGTTGATACTAAATGATCACACATTAATTGACATATGGTAGGTGGTCAATACATTTTTCATATGGTTTTGTGCATTAATAATCAACTTTTCATTGCTCCACCAGCCAAACATTCTGATGGGTCACCTAAAATTAATTGAAGAATATAATTGAATATAATGGATCATGATATGGATTCCATTTAGTTCCTATGAGATGTTTTAGAAGTTTATTCCCCAACCAAGTCCACCAATGTGGTGTTCCATGTGAATTTAATTTTCCTTTTAATTTGATAAACCCACCATGGGGTGAGTTAGTTCTTTCCGAGTTAGATGAAACCTATTAGTTAATGAATTGAATAAAATTGGTTGAATAAGAGAAAATTCTCTTCCAATTCCATGTTTCAAAAACATGTTGATTGATTGAATTGATCGAATGGGTTTTTTTATAAATTATAGAAATGAGTAGCTAAACTCATAAAATGTGAATTATTGGGAATTTTTATATGAGTAGGTAAACTCGTGTTATTAAATGGTAATTGGATTGAATGATGAATAATTTAAAATAACACCATGTGTATGCTACACCAGGGGTCATGATGGTGGTAGAGAATGACATGGAATTATATACATCTTAGATTCTTATTTCATTGGATGTCATGGAACTTGAAACCCCTTAGATCAGACATGTGTGGGATCATAGTGGATATGGTCCGTTGGCATGCTCCTTGGACCCCAATTCAAGTCTAATAGAATTTCTATCAAGATTCTCATGGGACTCATTGAATATTCCTTTGTGCATTATACCTTGGATACAACCCTGAGGTTCCTGACATTACTTATTATACATAACAATCATGTTAAAGGTGACATGATTAATTATACAGCATGAATGTGGTGAATTGGACACTTATGGTTCTATGGTGTGGTCGTGGTTAGATTCATTTATCGATTATACTACAAGGATGTGGGTGATATGGTAGGGTGTGTATATGGCATGTTTATGGTGTTAAATTCTTTTTTATTACTACTAACTTGTTATAGGATCTTGAAACTTGTTTTATAGGGATCCTTATTTTCCTTGACAGTATCACTTTACAGCTTTAATTTTCTCAAGTGAATTTCAATTGTATTACTACTAAATCTATTATATACCATCCACACTACATTAGTTTATATTTCACAACCATTACTTATTATAGACACATTGGGTGATTACCAACTGGTATTGTATCTCAAAACCTGTTTGGGATGTCGTTGGGTCCATAGATATACTATTTGTATATAGGTAGTAATCAGGGAAGGCACCCACAGTTCGATGCTTGAATTTGTTCCATTAATATGAGATTGGGATCACATGTCCAAGCGGAGGCTCATGATGCTATCCTTAGATGGTTATTTTTTAATTTTTTTTGTTATTTTTACATGTATTGTACTCATTCCATTTATTCCCATTTAGGATTCATTTTTGAAACATAAACTAATCATCATTGTATATGATATTACTTTTGGTATCTATATCATTAGGATGTTTATCTATTTTATGTTTTATTTACTGCTTCCACTGTTGTTCATATGATTGATACCATTGTGTTACAATCTGATGAGATGGAATAATCTCCCCACAGAGACACCTAATTCCCTCACTCCTTGTCAGAAGCCTCTGGAATTTGAGGAGATGCACTAGAGGCCACGTGAGTAACTGGGATTGAGGAACTGTTTAGTGAAATCTGAGTTTGGGACATGAAAAGGTGCTATCAATGGGATTTATTTTATGATTTACTATTTTAATACAGCAAAAGGGATATGAAGGAATTGGAATTTGGTAATGATTTGTTCCCGGGAATTTCTAACACATGTATAGGGAAATGATATATTTCCTGGAAAGGAATTTATATTTTCTAGATTTTGACTATTACAATTGATTTGATTCCACCATTTGGTGATTCACTTGAATTGTGATGTTAACATGAATTTTATTATGGGTTATAATTTTTTTAAACTCAATGTAATGAGGCTATTCCAACTCGTTCATAATTTTAGGCTCTTATACGAATCACATTTCATGAATTCTTCCATTCCATTTAGGATTTTTTACTTTTTTTTGTGCTATTTTGATAGGGGTAGGGATAGATATACCTGCTACAGTGATATATTTTCTATGAAGTATACGATGAAATATGGTTCATACATAGATTGAATGTCATAAATTAAGAATTTCGTACATGATTAGGCTATTGTAGAAATCCTAAGAAGCCAATTTTAGCACATTGAGTCAAGGGCCATTAGTCACGTGGATTGGAATGTGTTATGGTGTGGATAAGTAGGATAATATATTCTCATTCATAATGAGTTTGGGCCAATATGGATCAAAATTAGTTAACCACTTGGTTAAAACATTAAATTAAATTTATAATTGACATAAAATTAAATGGAAATTGACATTGGTAAATAGAGAACATGATCTTGACTTGGATTTGATTGGGCATAGGCAGTGTCTCTAGTGAGGTTTGTGATTGTTTCATTTTTGTAGTCATGGATTTACCATTCGGCTATGCGGCATGACCTAGTTATATGAATTTTTTGACCTTCCCTGCACTTTTATATTTGAACTTTGATATCATTTTTTTCTGGGGAATGTGTTTTGAATTAAAGAGACATTCCACCCCAACGACCTCTAGTCGTATTCAATGAGGGATTGATGACCATGCTCCAGAGACTGTAGGGAATGGGATACTAGTGGATCCCCTTATATTTCGTGTTAAAGCACCAACAGTATCTCTATACAGAGGTACTGAGGCATAGTTCCATGATAACATTATTGCCTTATGAAAACATTTCATGTACCACCACAACCATCCTTTTCGATGGATTAGATAATGCATGTTTTTAAACATCTGTATCCTCTCATGTTTTGGGGGGATAAAGTTCCATAGGTTACTGAGTTGTGGGTTGAGACTGCACTATAGATCTTAAATCATCTAGGGAAACCTCATGAGAGGAGATTGAAACTCACAACTAATAAGTTTTTAAGAGAAGGAAAGTTCTTGTTGGATATTATGAACTAGGATGATAGGTTATGAGATATGGTTTTGTATCATTTCCAAACTCGGTTATATAACTACATATACCCTAAGACTCTGAGAGTATATCGAGAAAATAATTTCATGCATCTGTAGTGGGGTGTTTTGATAAAAGTGGACTATTCGTCACACTTTAAAAATCTTCAACATTTTGGACTGGCATACCATGTGGATGAGTTATCAAGGGAGAGATACTTCGAGGAAGGTCTCCAACATGACTTTTAATCTCAGGTAAATGTGTACAGGTGGAAACTGATTACTGAGATAGTAAATCATGCGCTGAATATAGAATAGAACCTGAGTAGGCTAGGGGTAAACAACAGAGTAGTATAGTCTTTGGAAACCAATGGTTTAACTTCCAGTGGTAGGAATAGATGTTTGGAGGCTTCTATTGAGATGAGAACCCTATGGGATGCTAGTGATGGAAATGATGTTCTCTATATTAATTTTGGAAGATGTAGATGTGTGAGGAATCAGTTAAATCATGACTCAGTCAAGTTCTTTTCTTTCAACATGTTGGGAAATGTGAAACATTTCTACAGGACCTTCCCACTAGAAGTGAGTGGTATGGGGTCAACTACAACCCTAGGTTCAGGAGTGGGTTTTCAAGGTCTATATTTGGGAGGGAGATAGATCAGTACTAATCAATCAGGCCATGATGGTGGTGGTTGGGGCCAATAAAGATAGTCACAAGTTTTACCAAGATAGAAGTGTGAGCCTACTCTGGGTAGTGAGATTTCTCCATAGGGACATGGTTTAGGAAACATCTATTCTGTATATCTGGCACCTAAGTAATAGGGTTCTAGGATATCTATAATGATAGGTACGATCATGGTAACCTATAATATTGAAACTTATCTCATTTATATAGGTGCATCATATAGTTTCATATATGTACCTATTGTTATGAAAGTTGTGAAGTGATTTAGATTTATGAGGGTATTATGATTCTTGAAACCTTGATGGGAATTATAATAGCATATGTACAGGAGTGTAGGGAGTTCCCCTAAGAGGTTAGTGGGTGTAACTTCTTCTGGATACATTTTTCCCTCAAGATGAGTGAGTATTGCATGATACTTGGGATTGACCAACTAGGGGATTATCGAGCCTACATTGACTATTATCATAGGAATGTGACTTTCACATCACCGAAGGGAATATTTTGTACTCACAATGTTCAATGGGATATCTAGCAGAGCTGAGTTAAACCAAAACATCATGATTTGGGATGGATAATGGCCCAAATTGTTTATTTTTATACGGATGATTAGGGAGAATGTCTGGCTTGTTTCCCTCTAGTTTTTTTCATTTTTGGGAAGTTTTCCTAGATGAATTTTCTAGTTTACGTCTTGAGATAGAGGTGGAGTTCTCTATAGATCTAGTGCATGGATCTTCACTATTATACCTTCCTCTTTATAGGATAACTACTATGGACTTGCTGGAGCTCAAGATGATGCTTGCAGATTTTAAT
This sequence comes from Viscum album, assembly GCA_963277665.1. Lineage (NCBI taxonomy): Eukaryota > Viridiplantae > Streptophyta > Magnoliopsida > Santalales > Viscaceae > Viscum > Viscum album. The sequence continues at coordinate 1,242,392,888 of OY728122.1, read as the reverse complement.
AAAAAGGGCTTTATTTAACCAAATACTTCTTTATGGGTTTCACCAATCCATCTTCATTGAAAATGTGGAAGGTACCATTAGTTTTTTCTATATTATTGGAAATTGAACCTGTTAATGTTTTCGAAAAGGTATCCCTTTCCCCAGATAGATGATCTTTTCAACTAGTTTTGAGGATCTCAGGTATTCATGAAAATTGATTTGAGATATGGATATCATCAGGTTCATGTTCAACCTGCATACATATATAAAATAGTTTTTACTAGTTGGTATGGTGTATATGAATATCTAGTTATGTAATTTAGTATACTGAACATGACTATGGTTTTCATGGTGCTTATGAATAGAGATTTCCATCCTTATATGGATTAATTTGTGGTGGTTTTCATGGATAATATCTTGGTGTACTCTCACAATCAACTCAACCATTACAATCATATTGAGATAAGTACGAATACACTGAGAAAGAATTAGTTGTATGTTAATCTCAAAAAGTGCCACTTCTGTATGGAAAAGATTCAATTCCTTGTCATATTATCTTATAAATAAAATTATCAGTTGACCTATAGAAGGTGAGAGCTATAGTTTTCAAGGAGCATCCAAAAACTTCATTTGCATACGAAGTTTTTTAAGGATTTATAGATATTATAATAGTTTTATTTAGGAATATTCATGCTTTGTAGCACAGTTAATAGGATTTAATTATAAGGGAATGATGTTTTTATGGATAGATACCTATAATACAGTCTTTTAAGAGATAAAAAGGGGATTGACATCAAAACCGATCATGATTCTACTATGGAAGGGCATAAGCTACACTATGTACTGTGAAGCATCAGGTATCAAGCTAGGATTTTTTATGATTCATTGGGATAGGTCTAATTTGTATGAGTCTTGGTAGTTGAGGGCACACTAGATGGATTATATTATTTGTGATATTGAGTTAGTTTTAGTGGTTCAAGATTTTCCCTATTGGAGATATTATGTACTGGATGATCATTTTCGTGGTGTACACAAACCAAAAAAACTCAAATATATATTTATATAGTGTGATATCAATCTAAGGTAAAAAAGGAGGGTTGAGTACTGACATTATTTTAACATCAATCTTGACTATACACCTGGTATGGGAAATGTAGTGGTTGACGCACTAAGTAGGAGGACTTAGATACAAGAAATTCAAGGGGCCAGTAGCCAGTTGATGTTCAGGGATATTTTCTCTGATATGCACATGGAAGTGCAAGATAGTTGGGCGAGAATTTTATTTCATACGTAGTTGTGACATCTACCCTACATGATAGAGTGAGGATATGGAAACAATCATATTATGAGGTCCTAGTCATATTGGAGATTGTGGTTGGTGAGGACCAACCTCTTGGTCAGACAGTAGGTGAAGATGAAATTCTAATTAACCATGGTCACTTTTGGTTTCTAGTGGACATGAGTGAAGAGTTGATGATGGAGTTGCATGCCTATGTTTAGGCAGTGCATCCCAACATCACCAAGAGGTATCACGAATTACGTTATCATACTAGTATTCAAGTATGAAACATGAGGTGGATAGTTTTGTTATGTGGTGTTTCCCCTATCATTAAGTGAAGGTAGAACATCAGTGATAATCTATACTTCTACAGTAGTAACCTATTCCTGAGAGAAAATGGGATAATGTCACAACATATTTCATGATTAGATTTTTGAAGTTACCTTGATGCAATGATATAGTTTGTGTTTTTTTATAGATTATCATGAGGGTTACTCATTTCATGTTGATCAAGGATAAATTTAGTGTAGTTTATAAGGGGTGGTTGTATAGTTTTGAGCTAGTGCAACATCATAGGGTTCTATACAATGTAATTTTGTATAGGGATGCACAATTAACATATTTTTTTGCAAGAGTTTGTAGTGGGAACTATGTTTATTGGTGCATCTAAGCACAAAATTCCACCCTCATATCTATGTCCAATCAGAGTGTATGATACATGTTCTTGAGGACACTCTATGAGAATGTGTCTTATATTTTGGTGTCTCTTGGAAGAGTCATATTCCCTTTTTGAGATCTCTTATGATAATATCTATTTAGAGACTATGTAGATGGAACATTCTGAGTAAATATATGGTAGTTCATGTCAATCTCACCTATTCTAGTTAATGGTAGGTTACAAATAATTATTGGGACCACATCTCATTTAGGATACTTATGAATAGATCTATTTTATTAGGAATAATATGTCAAATGCACAGTATCCACATGAATCTTACACTGATCATTGAAGATCACCTCTGGATTTCGAGGTCAATGATCATGTATTTTTACGTATCACACCAAGGATAGTACATAGACACATCAATTGACAGGGTAAGACTTATACATGATATGTTGGGCTATTAATGATTCTGGAGAGAGTCTGGATGGTAGTATATTAGTTTTATTTACCTCATAGTTATTGATCCATAGAGATTCTCTTCCACGTATACCAGTTGCGCCATTATCATTTGGACACATCTCATGTTTTGCAGAATAAGGATATGCGATTATAGGTTGATGCATCCTTTTAGGAGAATCCTATTTGTATTGTTGATTGGGGAAAGAAGGTTCCATGAAGTCCATCACATCCTCTAGTATAGGTTGTATGGAACCACGCGCGTTTATTGGTTTAGATTTGGGAATATGTGTCTAATTTATGTGATTCGTCGCTAGAGGTATTCTCATATGAATATTTACCTCCCTTAAGAGGGAAATTCGGGGATGAATTCCTTTAAGGGGGTTTAAAAAAATCTTAGGAGTTTCTAAAAGGTAAATATCTTTTTAATTTTGGTTTAAATGTTGTTTTACGGCATAATGTAAATTCCCTTTGAGGTTATGGGGGTATTGGGGATTTTTGTTCTTTTTCCGAGCTTAAAACCCACATTTTTGAAATAACCATACAGACTACACGGTTAGTAAAAACCACGAGGGACAGACTACACTTTTTCTACTAACCATGAGACACTTAAGCATAGGGAAAGAGGATCCCATGTGATTTTTCAATCCATGGTGTAGGAGGTACACTCTCGTGCGATGGCCTCTACAGTTTTTGAAAATGGAATAAAGAAATATTTTTCACACTGATAAAAAAACCAGGCACACTAACAATGTGATATACCCATCATTATAGTGAAGGATGAACAATGGGCACAAATTTTGTCCAATCATTATGAACAACTGAGCAACCCATTATTTTTTGGAAAAATTAAAAAAACTTTTAATTCTATTTTAAACCAAAATCTTTTTTTCTTTTTTCACCTAGTCAATATAACATATGTGATGGATCTTTCTTTGAATTCAAATATTTTTATTTTACATAATTTCTCAATTTGATTTTTGAATCAAGAACTGTCGATCTAGTGAGGTCAGTGTTAGTGAGTACTCAATTTGTTTTGTGCCATTCTTTGTTTTTCTTGTTATCTACTGTGTTATTTAGGTGTAAGAAAATATTCTCTATTTATATTTTCTTTATTTATTCTTCATTTTTTACTTGATCTATTTAAAATTATAAGTTGATAATGGATGATCAATCTATTGCAAACCAACAATGGGTTTTCTATACTTTTCCAATGTGGTTTGGTGCTTAATTAAGCTAGTTATCATTGTGAAACTCGCCTAATATTTTATTGTGGACCTGAAAATGAATTAAATAATTGAATTGAATGTAATAGACCATTTTAAGGATTCCCTTTGGTTACTCTGAGATGTTTTTGAAGTTATTTATCCATATAAGGCCACCCATATGGTGTTCCATGTGAATTTACTTTTCCAATGACATTATTAAACCATCCATGGGCTAAGTTAGTGCTTTCCTTGTTATAGGAAGAATATTAATTTATGAATTGAATTGATTTGGTAAAATAGTAGATGGTTTTCCTATATTTCTATGAATAAAAAACTTGTTGTTTGAATGAATGACATGAATTTATTATTTAGGAATTATAGAAATTAGTCGGTAAATATGTGAGATGTGAATTATTGTGAATTTTTATATGAGTGGGGAAACTCATGGTATGAAATGGTAATTTAATTGAATGATGAATGATTTCCATGGATGTCATCTATGTGTTACACCATGGGTCATTATAGTAGTATATAATGCGTTGGACTTATATTTTACTTGGATTCTAATTCTATTGGATTCTTTGGTCATTGAAAACCCTTGGTTTTGAAATGTTTGGGATCATAGTGGACATGGTCTATTGACTTTATCCATGGACAAAAATTCAATTCTAACTAAGTTTCCATAGAGATACACATAGGAATCGATGGGTATTCCTTTGTTTATATGCCTTGTATATGGCCTCGAGTGGTGAAATTTATGAAATATAGGCAACATGAATTGTAAAGGATACATAATTTATTATACGGTGTATCCATGGAAAATGTGACACTTCTGGTTTTATGGTGTGGTCGTGGTTTATTGGATTTAATGATTATATGGAACATTCATGGGTGAAATGATATGATGTGTAGACAGAATGGATGTGGTGTTTACTTTAATTTTATTACTACTACCTTATTATAAGATCTTCACACTTTTTTTGTAGGGATCCCTATTTATCATGAAAATATCACATTACATCATTAATTTTTTCATGGGCATTGAAGAACTTTTGTAGTTATATCTATAATATATCACAGTCTCTGATTTATCTTATACTATTGAGCCATGACGTTTATATACACTTTTAGCGATGACCTATAGGGATTCTGTCTCACACCCTGTTCTGGCCACTGTTGGGCACTTAGATAAACTTTTTGGATGCAGGTAGGGACTACAGAAATCGACTAATGTTTGATTCTTGGAATTTTTTCATGATTAGAAGTAGGGGATAATAGGATCTGACTGAGGCTTGTGATGTTATATAGATATTGGGTTTTGGTATTTTTTATTTTCATACATATATTGTACTGATTTCATGTATACCTATTTTAGATGATTTGTAAACATGTGACAGAATCATCATTGAATATTCAATTAATTTCCGTGTTTGTGTTATATTTTTTTCATAACATTAGTTATCTATTTCTTGATTGATTTAGTACTACTTCTATTGTTTATTATGATTATTACTCCTATGAAACACTAGGATAAGATGGAAAAGTCTCCCCACAAGTACTCCCAAGTCCCTCACTACTAGTCGGTAGCCCTTAGAAATTAGAGAGATATTCTTGAGTCTAGGTGACCAATGAGGATCGGGGCACCATTCAGTGGAATCGATGTATGGGACATTAAAATGAATCCATTTAGTTCTTAAGTTACTTAATAAATTCATTAGGTTCACTCTTATTCATTCCACAATGAATGGAATGTTGTCCTATGGATCTGCAACCAAGCCATTTGACTACATTCATTTAAACCAAGTCATATACATAGTATACATGCCATTAATTTTTAAGATTCATTGATTATATTGAAAAACATGATTTAGAAGGGTCAAGTGAAAATATCATATAATGTTTTAACTATTAAAATGCATAAATAATTTTATCACGGAATGTTTTTCCATTAATATTTTCAATCCATTCCACACCTGAATGGGGCATAGACAAACATAACTAAACATTAAAGTAATTAGTATGAAAACACCCTATATGGGGTAGTTAACGTTGATTTCATAACCTCAAATTATGGATAACACATAAAGTAAGGTTATTATAATATGATTCTAATGACAATAATAAATCCATACAAATGTAATAGGCCACTCCCAATGAAATCAGTGCATGCACAATAATAATAATTAAAAATATGGAAAAACATGATGGATAAGTCATAGAACACCAAACTTAAGCTTATTTGACTCAGAACATCCAATATTAGCCTTTATATTGGTGTTGATTAGAAGAAATGGGAATAGTAGATCAATTCCTTGAAAATAGGGTATATGAGACTGCATCTAAATAATATCCTTGAAGGAAATAATAACGAAAAAACTAATAAAAAGAATCGAGTTCCGATTGATGTTCATTAAGCATGATGAACAAGGATAAAATCTAATTTTGGATGATAAATTTTTATCAAATCCTATTAAAAGGGGATTGAGAGGTTCAGAAAGGGAGTGGGAGAGGTTTTCTATCTGCTAGAATGATCCAAGGAGGATAAGAAATTTTGAAAAGATTATTATGGAAATTTTGTAAAATTTTACCAAGAAAGAAGAAGGTTATTTTTTAGTACATCTTGATGTTCTTATTATATTATAAAGTTAAAAAAAGCAACATAAGATCAAGGGGACAATGAAATAATTTTTTACACCATATAGAAATCAGAGAACCTAAAAATGGACAGAATCGCTAGTCTCTTGAGGAAATTCAAAGTAATCAATACAATATGGGTTGAAGTTAATTGGATCACCATGATATCCCACTTTATCACTAATAGGGAACAATAATCATTTATGAAAAGCAATTAAATATATTTAATGGAAATTTTGAGTCTTTATAGAGAACCATTATCATCTCTTATCATGATCCAAGGTTCACCTATAAATTATAGAGAAGTATTCAGTATAATTTGGATATTGAAGTTAATTTTTGTATGTTCTTTCATCCCCTAACTAATAGAGAATACATAAGGACCATTCACACACTTGTGTAAATGCTGAGGGGCTTATTAATGGAGTTTAATGGTTGATGGGATCAACGTGTCACATATGTTTATTTCTCTTACAAAACTACTTCCACTTCAGTATTCAAATGGATCTATATGAAGCACTATATGTGAAGATATGTTAAACACCAACTTGTTGGGTCAAATTTAGTTAAAAAAACTACTTGGACTTGATATTATGTAAGATAATATAGAAAAGTTTCAAGACAAACAACAACATATAAAATCTACTCGAGTTAGAAGAGGAGATATATATAATACAGTTTAAGGGACGTGGAGTTTGAATTTGGTTTCAGAGTGTTCCATAGAATATCACTATAGAAGAGTGTAATTTGGTCTCAAAATAACAGTAAGATTAAACATCGGTACATTTTCCCTTTTTAGAACTTTGATAACATAGAATTTGTGGACTCTCAACGAACACTTCTACTGAAATGGATCAATTTTTGGTGAAGCTACAAGTTACTCCCGTAAGGAAGTATAGACCTGATCCATCACATTAACTTACTCCAGAGGTGGTACAACTTGTGAATGACCTCTCTTATAAGAAAAAATTAGTGGTAATCTTGGACAATAGAGAAAATGTTCTATGCAACAAAGAAGATCTCCCTTTTAATTTAATATGGAAGAGACATCCATATTAATTGGTCATATAGGAACTATAGGAAACATTAAATCCAAAGTATCCTTATATATTCTCAACAGAGAATATAAATTGAAATTTCCAGAATGAAATTTTTAAAGAGGGGATGAATGTAATATCCCATTGCTTATAAGTGATATTATTTCCTAAATAAATGGGTGTTATATTATATTATATAGTATCATACACATACATCACATATAAAAAGTAAAAACACTTTATTTCACTAATATATATCATTAGATTAGTCAACTACAAAACCCATGAAAATTTCAAACATTTAAATGGGATGAAAATAGAAAATATGAAATATAGATTGGGAAATTTTGAATCCTACCAATTTAAACGAATCATCTTCTCAATGAGAAACACTATGGAAAGGAAACAGAGTATAAGTAACCAATGCACATTATAAAAATGTAAAATATATAACCTTGGGTGGAATTGTTGGGTTTTTTTGATGAAATAATGCTAAGGTATTTATAGGAGATAATTTTATCATTACAATAGTAATGTAACTGATTAAATTCTAACTTGTCCATTGGGAATAATAACATGCCGATTAGAATAGCAACATGATCATTAAAATAGTAATTTAAACTAAAAACATGAAAATGAAAGATAAATAATATTTTTCAAGAATAATTTAACAAAATATAAATATTATAATGACTCAACATAAATGAAATGATTAAAAACATGAATAAAATATATACATATTTAAATTAACGTTATTCCAATGTATTTCGGAAAATCATATTTTCCTAAAAAAATAAAATTTAAACTTTTCTAAAAATAACATGGTAAAATTAATTTTCCTTTTAGAATCATTATACTGAAAATTTTCAAGGGTGGTGTTTTTTTAATTTTCTATAATAATTCAATTATTAAGAGAATAGTAAAAAAAATTCTTTCAAATACTGCATGTTATATGACATAATGATAATTAAATAATGACTTAATAAATTAGAAAGTGGTTATTTTGGACCAAGATAAATTTAATAGTATATATGGGTATTTTGAATATAATAAACGTAATTTCTATAACATAAAAGTATATTCCAATGTCTAGAGGTCTAAATTTTCCTTTTAAATATATTTTATCATTTCTCTCATTTCCTTTTGATTAAAATAATACATTTGAATTACAGTGTTTTCATTTCCAAAAATCATGTTATTTTATTCAAATATATTTCATTATTCCATAAATGCTACTACTCAATGGATTGCCTTTGATATTATATTTTATTCAATATATTATCCTAAAAATACCCCTCTTTTGATGTTTATATAACCTATCTACCTCCTCTTTGAAAACCACTCTTCCCTCAAAAAACAAAAAATAAATATCTATAAAAATTCCCCCTCTAAATCCCTTTGTGTTCAGTAGGAATATTTTGGAGTAATTAAAGTACAATCATTGATTATGTTAATTTCCATTGAAAAGAAGAGATACTACGATAGAGTAACTTTTCATCACCTTGTCTTCGCACATTCTTAATATCTTGTTTTTCCATATTCTATTCATACCTAAATATTATAATACTAATTGGGTAGTATGTTAACATTATATTGAAGTTATTAAACTATTTTAATTACTTTTTGTAAGACATATATAGATACCAATCTTATCTTTTATCTACTTTTTACAATGTCTCAACAACGGCCAGTCAACCGCCTGTGAAGACATTTCCAACTCACTATCCAACACCACATTCATGGATATGAAGGAAGAATCATATATAACATATAAATATTTATTGAAATGAATTCTATGCATCTAGATTTAATTTCACTAATATATAACTTACCTTCAAAAAAATAGAAAAATTGAAATAAGGCAGGACAATTTAATGAAACATGAAATCCTAATAATATATGTTTAGAATAGAATTTTCTAAAAGAGACCACAATAATTATAATGGATCAATAGTTACATAATTGAATATATTACAGTTTTTGACATGTTTTAATAATCCTGTTATTATTATATTTGAGGTGGAATGTTTATTAAAATGTGATTTGTAATGTTGGGGGAATCTCTAACCCAAATCCGTCTTTTTTTTACCTCCTATTTCAAATTCAATTATGTATGGATGTTATTAAAATGAAAAAAAATTCATTCACTATTATTCCACCTTATTTTTCTATATATATGGTTTTTCCCTTTTAAAAACATTTATAACACATTTAAAAAAAATTCAAAAAGAAATTATTTTCTAAAACATTGCACTTTATCCTCTAGAGTTTCTTTTTATCCACTCAAGAGTGAATATTTTTTATAGAAAAATATGATTTACCTTATTGATTTGAGAACCCTAAAGGTTATTCATGATGGTATTATTTATGAATAATTAATGAAACTCATTCCCTTCAATGGGTTTATTTGATGAATATGCTTGTGGTATTATATATGGCATGTGTGATTGTGCACATTTTATAACGTGATTGGTGGGACAAGAATTAATTATATATCCAATGCCTTGGGTGACGTGAGGCATCTTATGATATTATATGTATTATGTCTGAAAGGTTTTCTATTATTGTTTAAAATTATGATGTTACGTTTTATGCACATATTTAATGCATGATCGTGATGCATTCTTTGTTTACAACTACATATGATCTTTAACCACAATGTTATGATGAATCATTATTATGAATATGAAATATTACATTACATTATCAAATTAATCCATCATTAATATGATGATAATCTTATGGTAAGATTATTATCAATCATTTACTATTGATTCATGTCCCATATTCCTCCCTTTAATATTATTTTATCTCACCCATTTCGTTGATGTGTATCCTCAAGCGATTAAATATACTATGGAGAATGTGACATATTTTTGGAGAATAATTAATAATGATTTAAATAAAAGTTTATTTTTAATTATGAAAAAAGTTGTATATGATCCAAATTTTACAATGATATTAATGCGTTCAATCCATGAATGCATTACAATTATGTTTTTTATTATATAAATGATGTGATGGTCATGTAATAAAATTTTGGGTTCCTATATATCATATAGTAATAACATAATATTAAAGTGAATAACATGAGGTACTTGATCTATTATATTGATCATATCTTGATTTGGGGTTCCTTAATCCCATATCATTGATAATGAAATTACATATCCCATAGAAACTGGAGTGTGACTGGTAGTTAGTTAACAAAATGATAACTTCAGAATCCCATTTTTCAACAATGGAAATAAAAAATGGATTTTTTAACTTTGAGAATTTCTTGAATAAATAAATTAAATTGGTAGTTTTTGTGAGTTGTGATACAACTAAATTAAATAAGAAAATATGTGAAATTGAGATATAGAATCTAATGAGTTAATGTATAATGGATGTATTGAAATGTAATTTAAATGAATTGGAGATCCATTATTCATGGGTTCCTTACATAAATTCTCCTACCATGAAAATGTAATTTATACCTTTTTATGAATTGTAATTTAATAAAATTTCTTATGGATTGGAAGTGAGGTGTCTCATAGGTATTCCATGTATTCGTCATTTCAATTTCAAACACGAATCCATCAAATTCCATACGATTCATTGATGTGAATTTTAGGTTTAATCCAACCCTGAATCTAGTCAATGTATTATATTCAGGAATAGAACATCCTCATATTATGATTCCACTTAAAAAATATGAAATATTAAGTTTCACTGTATAATTTCCCATATTTGGATTGTGTTCCTCGTATACAGAATACCTTGGACTACCTCATTGGATCCCAATCATGAATATCCCTTAAATTACAAAGGAAATACTCCTCAGGTTGGATTGGAGCCTTATTTTAGAAAATGGGATACTTGGGTTTCATCCCTCTGATTCTACTCTAGAGTTATGTTCCATGTCTTGATCCTTGAAGGATATCTTTCCAATTCCATATATTTAATTCCATAGATATTTCCATGGATTAAAAATGTTTTATAGGTTCATAATGCATATAATCACTTCAGGTATTCAACTTTGATGCTTATTCTAATATGTTAGGGATTATTTAAAGTGATCCAATGAATAATTATTAGGCATGTTTCAAAAATACCGACTTAACCCAATGTAAGTATGTTTTGCAGGGAACCACATGTTGTCCCATTCTCAATGATAACTCATTTATTTTACTTATTTATTTAATAGTAAATATACTACACTCCATGTATTTTATAATCCTTCCTAGGAAATGCATTAGACGTCATTTTTGGTGGCCAACAGAGTTTTACTCACACCCTATTTAAGTATCCACTTTTTCCCTAAGAAGATATCTTGTATATAGTATAGGACATTGGATGGTTCCTCTTTTATGTTTCTGTTATATGATATGATTTATCTTGTTAAATATGTTACGATGATGTACTCATAGTATATTTAGAAGTTTGGTTGATATGTTCATTTATTTATGTTCACCTACCCCTGCAAAATTTGTTTCACCTATATTATATATTTATTTCCATGTATATATATCATCATACATTATTTTATGGTAGGATTATAATGAATATTGTTGGGTTATTAGTTTTTTATTACCTTCATGCGGTTTATTTCAATTTTTATGATTTATTAACTACAAATCTAGGGGTATAGTCTCATATTCGTATAACTATTGTATTGTCACTTCTAGTCAAAAACCTTTGGAATATGGGTATGTGGGACTAAGACCAAGTGGAACTCCAAATAAGTAACATATGAGTGGAATTTGTTGGTAAAATCACACTAAAATCCATTTATCATGAATTTAATGGTGGTCGAGGTTAAAATCTTCATCATATATAATATTCATAAAATAGTAACTTTCAATCAATAATTAATGAGGATCCCTTTTAAGTCCTCTATAGACTTACATATTATTGGGGTGAAGTATTATAACAAGAGTTATTTTTACCTTAACTAACTAAATAAATGGTAGAGAATGATATAGCCATTCAACAGTTTATCATGTTATCCCCAAGTGGATATAAATGTTATACTGTCAATCATTTGTAAAATCTATAATTTGAAGTTAGTGTGAGGGTATTATTATGAATTTATACATGGAAGTGGAATATGATTTTCATTAATAAGGAAAATCTCAATAATATAAATATTTTTCCTTTTTATATTCTTGATCAGATAGAGATGGTTTCATAACTCTTGGTTCTTACAACAAATCTCTCTCAGGTTCATGATTTTTTCCCTATATCTCTATTTAGAAAGTAAATATATAATTATTTCCATTTATTTAATATAGATGTTATTAATATAGATAATTTCATTTTTATGAGGAATAACTAATTGAGATTTTTTATTGTCGGAAGACTGTAATGAAAAAATACCACTCACAGAGTCAAAGTATTGTGGAAAAATAGTAAATTTGAGGAACCTAATTTGTTACCCAAGGATGTAATGGGATGATATTTCCCAGTTTTTTGTATCAATGTAACAAAACTTTTAAGTAAAAATTATTATTATTTTTTAATATAACACTAAGATATTTCATATGTATTCCATTGAAATGAATTTTATACATTTCTTAGCTTTCTTATTATGCAAAACAGAGTCTAAAAAACCATTATATATTATTAAAATTAAATCTCAGAAATAATATTAATGGATTCTAATAATATTAAAAACATTATGAATCACATATAAATTTTTTCCTTAATTAAAATATATTTATAACTTCCTATGAAATAATCATTAATTTTTTTAAATAAATTAATTTCATGATTAAAAGACTCATTTCAAGAAAAATTTTGTTTTAATATAATACATGATTTTTTATGATATTTTTCACTATTTAAAAATTGGTGTTTTTGAAATTTATTGATAATGTGTGAATTATAATATATTAATTAGTTATTTAATGGTTAGGAATAGATGAAAAATAATTTAAATGTAAATAAATTATTCTTTTCTAAGAAAACTGTTTTTTGTGTGAAATGTGTTTTAATCTTTATAAAATAATTAAATTAGTATGAATTAATAATTTGAATTAATTTTATAGAAAATATATTTATAAAATAATACATTAATAAAATATTTTTTACTAGTAATGAAGTTAATTTAAACATAGTATTTTGATTTTAAAAGCATTTTTTAAATGGTTTACTTTACGTTTTGTGCATTTCTTCAGAAAATAATTTCAAAAAAATATAGAAATTGAATATGATAAGATTTATTAAATATTTGGAATCATAATTTACAAATTTTCTAATTAATCTAAATATATTTATTTAACAATTAATACAAAAAACATTGAACAATTGTTATAAAATTTAGGGTTAAGAGGGGTTTACATTGGGCTAAACAAAAAGGAAAGGGTTAAAATGCCACATAAACATTTCTAAGTATTTTTGTATGATAATTTGTTAACCACATATTTTCTTATCTTTTTATTTATGGACATTTTGTTCCACATTCACATCCAAGTTACATTGTATTATTTAAATATTTTTTTTAATTCCTTATGTCTCCCTCCCATCACATAAAGAAACACACATATTCTCCACTCTTATTCAAAAAAATTGGTCAATATTAGATAAATGATACTTGACCAACAAATAATATATTATTTCCTATTTTTATTGATATTATTTTCATTCCCTAATATAAACCTAATGAATCGTTAAGGTGCAAGCCTAAGGAGGTCTCTCATAGAATAGGCACTCATCGTAACCAATAAATATAATTATATATTATTAAGATTAGGTTATCACCATTTTCCACCCCCTTTCCATCAAATTGGAAATGAAGGTATCACTTGTGTGTATGTGTGGAAAGCTATATATATTTATTGGTATGAATAATTTTCCATCACTACCTCACATTTATTTTGATACTATTATATTTAGTAAATATATATTATAAAATGATATAATTATTATTTTGTAATGATAATATATTATTTATCATTCGTTACATATTTTCATGTGAAAAGGAAAACAGTGTTCGTGAATTGGTATAGACTACCATCTCCATTAATGGTGTAACTAATTTTTATATCATTAACTTTTCTAGGTAGTTATATATATATATAATGAATATATATTATCTTCTTATCATTATTAATAATATTTATATGATGGCACCATGATATTAATGCATGGATTATAACTACAAAATCAAGACATACATGAAAATCAAAATTGTTGACACCCAAAATATTGATGATAATTAATGATTATTAATGAATGTGTGAAAATATATTCTAATTAAAATATTAATTTTATTATAATTATGAATATTAATTTTTTATAAAATTATAATAAATTTAAATTTATTATAGATGAGGTTGAAATCACTTATGAAGATAATTGTAACTAAGGTACGGGTTTCTTGTTTCACTTTTCATTATATGAGACTTATACCATATTCACCACATGTTTCTTTTATGTGATGTATATAATGCCTATATGATATTTTATTTCATTAATATATTTATGTTCATTTTATTTTTTTTATTTAATGGGATTTATATCTATGGATTATGATTGAAATGTAATGAAATCGGTAAGGGTTTTATGTTACCATATAACTTTTTGCAAGGATTGTTCATTGATAAATATATTATGATGAAATTAAATAATATATCCCTCAAAAATATGCTTTATGATATTATAATAAATCTATTTATGTATATTACTCATTTTAAATTCATTTTTCTCTCTTAAAGTACTCATAATAGTAAAAGAATTTTTGTAATGAAAACATAGATTATTTATATTTTTAGCAAGGATTTTTCTATGATAAATATATTTTCTATAAAACTTTTTCAATAATTTTTTATGAATTATTTCCTGATTGATGTCATTTTTACCAAGATTTAAAATCCTATAAAAATTAATAAAATAATTTAACTTTAATTTTTTGAAAGTGGAACATTTTTCTAATGTTGTAAATAGAATAATTATTTTTATATACACCACATAAAAAACTTTTCCATCCATCATGACTAATATTTATCTTGATTTTTCCATTATAATTTAACATTTTTCATTTGGAAGAATGTTTTTTGTTAGTGTATTTGAAATTTTTTAGTTTTTAAATAGGTTCTTTCAAAATGGAAAGGGTACATTCTTCATGAAATATTCCACTGATCCATTAATATATTTTAATATATAAAAACATCAATTGATGTTTCATATAATTTATTAGGGATTTAATATAATGTGACTATCATTATTGTTTATGTTGATTTTTACTGATTATGATGATGAAATCATAATGGAACCGGTTTTCATTTCAACTTGTTAAGCTATAAGGAAATTAAAAATGTTTTCATAATAATTAAACATATATATTAATTGAATATGATTATGTGATGGGTGGGTCCATTAATGTCATATAATGTATTGGGTTCTGATTAATGTTTATGATTTCAAAGGGAACAATGGAGGTTACCCTAAGACCAAAAGTGGGTATACAAGTGGTTACCAAAGCTCTAAATAGCTACCTGGATACTTAGCCAAAGCCTAACATGTATGTAATGTCATGATGGGTAGTGTTTATATATGATTTATTTGATTATTATTATTCCACCCTTGTTGTGAAAATATCTTTGAAATTTTCTTTTGGTTATAATATGACCTCTTGGATTATGGTCTTTGATTTATAAATGATTCTCATCTATTAAAATTGAGGATCCTTATTCCATGATTATGATCCATGAATTGCTGGGTATGATTTTCAAATTTTTATTTCAAATTCTCATACTATTTTTTTCATATTATTTTTAGATATTATCATTGATTTACATATTCTATGTTTTCAGTTATTGTTCTTCTAAGATAAATATTTTTTATGTTTCCTTTACCCTGGTTATGTATAATTGTTTTATGTAGGGTAAGATTAATATGTGTACTATGTGAGAAGAAATTTTTCAGAGATACTAAATATGTTTCAAAAAATGATATATTTATGTATCTAATATTCAAATAAATTAAACTGTTATGATTCTATGGAATGTATTTCCATTGGATATATTAATTATTTATATAAAATGGTTTAATAATTATGTATAAAATGGTTAGGTTTCCTCACATCATACCACTTAAATTTACACAAGGTTATATTTCATGATTATTGTTTTCTCTAGTTTTTTGGCAATCCTCAATAGCATTTTGACAACATAACATATGATATGGAATAAAAAAATTCATAATCCACATAATGATTATAACCAACACATTGAGAAAACACTCATCACATAACAAAAATCACATCAATACATGTTCATCCTCACAAACCAACTCTCATACACATCACCACACATTAAAACATCACTGCACCCATAAATCATTGCACCACAACATCTATATCATACAACATCATCACCTCCTCATAAAAACATTATTCTACATTAACTATTCACTTTTGCATTTCATACTATATATGTCCTATACAACAACTACTACATTGAAAATACAACACCTCCTCGTACTAAAGAAGATACCAACCATCAATGCTTCATGAACACAAATTTTGGGGTCCCATTCATTGAATTAGGATATTTTCCACTTAAGGTGGCACTGACTCCCCCCACACAGTTTTATAATAGGTCATAAATGTAAAACATCTTTATGGGGTAAGTGGGTTTCCTCTATTTATATGTGTTATTCCCTAAAAATACCAAAATAATTTCATTTATATCATAACCAGTCAACAGGATATAAAAAATCAGTCACTTCTCAACACTTATTTATAATAATTCTATTATGTCAAGAAATATCATCTTTATTGATTTCATGATTTACCAAAAAAAAATATTATCATATTAAAGTGGTTAACCATTTATGGTAGAGGTTATTACATTAATACAACCATTTAGAAACATATAATATCATTAGAGGTACATGTTCCAAATATGACGAAACATCAACTTAATAATAACATAGTTTTATTACTAATAAATAGAAAGATTCAGGGATTAGTCTTCATTATGGGACATATTCTTCAGAAAAACATTTCAATCATCATTTTATAATTCATAAAATAGTTTTTCATAAAGTAAAATTAGAAATTAAATGAAAATAATCATTCAATGGTGTAATTTCAAATTACACACAACAATTCCAAGTCATTTTCAGGGGAAATTCAATCCTTCACTTTAAATATCTCTATCATGTGGGAAGGTTAAAGAAAAAAGTTTATTTTTTTTACAAAAAATAACCCTTTGAATACATTAACGGAACAATTGATTATTATGGAAAAATGTTTCCAATATATAAAAAATTTCACCTTCTATGTTTTTTATGTCTTGTTATTCATACCCTAATTAAACACTTCTTAATCATTTTATCAACCAGGAAACATGTGTTCAATGTTAATAATAAAATGTTCTTTTTTATTACAAAATATAACTACACATGTTGTTCTGATTTGTGTCATACATGAAAATAAAGAACAAAATATTATTTAAATATTTCATCACTCACAAAAACATATTTATACACCACAATAAATGTAAACTGATTTTAAATACATTATTAAATACAAAATTTTTATTAGATAGAATTAATTTATATTCTAAATATATTATACGAAATATTAATAATGATTAATATATAAATACTATCAATATTGTATTAATACCAAAAAATCATCTTCAGACATACTACCCATAATATAATACTCATGGATTCACATGATAGGAAAAGTTATTTCCTAACTATAAATTTTATCAACATTGAAAAGAATAATTTCAATAATGTAAACCAAATTGAGACTCAAAAGATTACCACAAATCCTGATTATCATTTTCTAAGAATATAAAAGAATCCATCAAAGTATAATATTACAATAAATTTCTAATACATGCAAACTACTTATCATAAACACAAAAGTACCACATGGAATTTATTTCATATTTTTTTGTTCAATATATAGGTATAAACAATAAAACATAAAAATTATCTTAACTATTCTTGGAAGATGAGATATATTTATTTATTTGGAATAAATCCTATTATTAATGTTATCACTGAGAATGTTTATCATTTTTTGAAATATATAATGAAATGATTGAATATTTATAGCCTTATAATAACATATCTAATAAACGTACATAGGTATCAACATGTAACATATTTTATATAGGTTATCAAAACTTAGAAACTATATAAAATAAAATAAGTTAATCATTTTTCACTAAAAATTCAAAATATTCAAGAAATAGGTTAGCAATATATTTCCGTTAATGAAGGAAAAGAAATTTAATATATAAAGTATCATGTTATAGAATGAAATTTAATATCGTATACAAGTCTCAAGAAAGTTTTATACAAAACTTTTATGCAACTTAATTACTATTTGACTCCTTTATTTCTATTTATACGAACAATTCATCTAACAATAATTGTTCATTAATGACTAGAACACATTCATAGTGATAAAAAAATCATACATAAAATTTAAAATGTGAATTTTGATGCAAATAATGACTATGGTTAAGTTTCAGCCCTATAATTATACCCTACAATAGTTTACTACCACCAAAATATGTTTAGAATATTTTGGATGTCTTTCTCTTGGATCATAGGAGGATCTAAATATCTTGGTCCAAGTATTTCTCTTTAGTCCATGCCACCTTTTATGCTCACATTACACCTCTACCAAACTAATTACATGTTGTTCCCACCTATGGTTAGCTATAATATGATCCATATCTAACAAAAAACTAATTTGACACCATTTTTACATGAACCCCTACCTCTAAAAGAACCCCTAATATGACAATAGTGAATAGAATTAGTTACCCCCAAATTCTTGACTCCCATAGGCCTTAGGTAATAAACATGCATTGAGATAATAAAAATGATAAAATGGTAGGAATTACCCACATAACACTGAAGAAGAAAATATATACAATTACTAAGGAATATATCTATATATAAAATAAACTAGAAATGTAACTTTCCATGTAAATAAATAATATTAAATTTTCATATTAATTAATATTTTTGAATTAAATATTAATTTTACATTAAAGGGGATTCTATGTTTGATGGAGTACCTAACACGCAACAATGAGTTTCTCTGAAATATTATGTTTCACACAATGCTGAGTTATACTAAAAAATAATAATAAAATATTATTATTTTAAATAGAATTTAACGCCTAGCCTTTTTATTGGTGGGAATGAATATTAATAACTATACTATGATTAAACATGTCTGTTAATTTTTTTCGCATTTATCCAATAAACTTTAGAGGCTTAAATTTAAAATGAATACAATTTTAACCAAACATAATCTAATATTTTTAAAAAGTAGTTTTCCCGCCTTTTTCGACAAAGATTATTTGATAAATACTTCAGTTTTTGTCACTTTTATATGTTCCATTTGAAAAAATAAACTTCTTATTTAGAAGTGGGACATAAAAATATAATTTGGTTAAATGATTGGTTTTTCCTGATAAATTTCATTTCATTAATGAATAGTGAAAAATATTCCATGTTAAGTCAAAATTGTCTTTTCATCGGATTTATTTATATGGATAGATTATCTTTTTAATTGGTTTGAAAGTGTAATTAGATTATGTTTTTATCATTTAATCCAATTTTGTTCATTGGAATGTAATTTAACTTTTTAATTAGACAAAAACACAATTCAATCCTTTGATAGTTATTACATCTTAAAAACCCACTTTTTGGTTTTGACAACGAGAATTAATTTTAAATTTATTTCTACCACTTATGAGATTTTAATTTTAGAAAATGGATTCCATATTTGGAATCAGGAAGTCCAAAATTTCCAAATATTTACCTTTTATTTTTAGACTTTATGAATAGAAATTTCATTAAAAAATTTATTTACCATGGTAAAAGGGTAAATATGGTTAATAAGGTTAAAAAATAATATTATAATAATATAAAACTACCGAAAAACGTGTCCTAAACCTATTGGATGATATATTTCCGACCATGGACATCCTTAGGTCGATTTCATAACCCCGTGGAGCCACTTTTGTGTGAAAATGACATTTAATTACTTTTAATTTAACGTTAAGGAAAATATAACCTAAATATATATATTTTACAAAACAAATTATATGTAGTCACATGAGTGATATATTTGACTATAAATATTCATTATAAATCTAAAGAGATTTAATACATTATGGTAATTTTTTTATAATTTTTAGACATCAAAAAATAAATTAGTTATGACACAACGATGATGTAGTGAATGCCTTATTAATTAATGTTTTAAATAAATGAGAATATAAAGATTAAAACAAATTTTTTTCTAACCTTTTTATGCCCTACACTAATTTAATGGATGATAATGACTTGTTATATTTTAATTAATGATGTTTTCTGGATTGAATCATTTTTTAATGTATTTTTAAAAAGTCATGATATGAATAGTTCAAATTGACATAAATGAGTTTTTAAATCAATTAATATTTTATTAAATGATATAATAGTCCTAAAATTCATCAATTCATCCAAATGAAATATATGTTGTTAAAAAGGTAATTAGTAATCCATTTTTGGTATATTTCCATTTTTAGTAACTATGGTAACCATATATTATGAATATACAAGAAGACATGTTAGAAGTTAAATAAGTTTACTAAGGGTTAAAGTTAAAGATAAGGATAATTTTGAGACTTAAACTCGTCTAAGATTCATTTTATGAGAGTATTTAGACCCATAATCCTATTATCTTATACATATATCACTCTTTTGTTATTATAATTCGAAAATCAATTAATAATAATATAATACTTTCAAACTTTCCTAATGTGAACCTCCTCCCTCTTATAAAAGGACACCACCTCTAACCCTTACTCACACCTATAAATCCCCATTATATCATAAAAAATATTTCCAAATAATCTTCCAACATCCCTACCTTCCTTCTAGAATCCTTCACATAAGCAGATGTGAATTCAACAAAAAACCCTTTGGCTCAAATCAAAAGAAGTTACCCAATTTGAGGTAACGTCTTCCCTCATTTTCCAGTCGACTATTTTTCCTTCTACACTCCCTATGAAATTATTATTATTTGTTTACATAACAACAATAGTATTCTAAATATAAATGGTTTTTTATGATATGTATTTGAACTACACTTACACACACCTCTGTATAATGGGTATAGAACATATTGTTTCTATGTAGGGTGAACTACTGCCTCAGGAAACGATGATTGTTCAATCCTCTCCAACCACCTCTTATAGTGGAAATTATAATGTACGTTTAATTAAATATGAAATTTATGATATTTATTTTATCTATATGCTACTTTAATTCACTTTGGAACATACCTCTGTGATTTTCATGTTTTATAAATATGCTAATTTCATTTGAGGAACTGTAGACTACCACCCCCTCAAAATGATATGACACATTTATGTTGTAAATGGAACATATAAAGGATGTAATTAATGAACTTATGTAACATATATAACATATATATTATACTAGAATTATAATATACCTGTGTATTATTTATTTTTCATTCCTTTAAATATAAAAAAGAAATGAAAGTAGCGTTCATGCGGACGTACAGCTTACCGTCTCCATATACGGTGTGTTTCATTTCTTAAATCCAAATGCTATGGACTATTATAAATACATATATACTTCAAATATTGGATATATATGATATCTAAATCATTAATATCATTTTATATATAATGTAATTTTGACCACACTGATAATTTATAATTATAACAAGTTCGTCTTTTACTCAACGTCCGAACATAGAAAAAATGTCTGATATGAACTCAAATAATTAAATAATTGTTATTGTAAATTAATTAGTGATATTAAAGGAATAATAAACTTGAAAATGTAATGAACCAAGTATAAATTAACTTAATTTTATTATTCAGTTAATCATATAATGAAAGAGTCAAGTCGGACATGAGGTAAGTGGCTTTTTCTCAATATCCTTTCATTGAGGTATATTTTGATTTATACATGACATGATTTTATAAGGATTATAAACACCAATAAATTTTAATTTCTTTCAAAGGGAATATTTTTCTACATAGAATTTTACTAAACAAAAAGTGAATGTTTCTTTTTATAGTATCTGGTGACAACAACCATTTTGTTGCCCCAATAGTTATTTTATATATGGATTCCAAAACAAGCTATAATGTTTTTAAAAGGAAAATAAATACCATATACCCATTTTATGTATTTGGGTATTGAAAATGGATTTTCAAATGGGATGGTAATTTCAATATCTTGAAATAATTTCTTGTGATTTCAAATGAAATGTTATTAGTGAAATGTTGATATTTTCAATATTTTATGTGTTATGATTATATAATGGTACATGGAAATTGATGGGTGGTTACATGATTATCCAATGATAGGTGGTTATCTGATAAACCAAATTATGGGAAGTTCTATAATAAACCCTGGATGGTTTGTTACATTATAACCTCCAATTCGTTGGGTATTTAAGTCATCTGTTTGGCTATTCCATTTATAAGAATGATTTGTGGAAGATGGTCGTATGACTATTCCATTTAGTGATATGTGGGGAAGTCAACCGTATGGTTATTCCATTTAAGTATGTTTATGTACCAAGTTACCTTATATTATATATGTTGCTTTATATGGGATATATTGTTATATTTCGGTTAAAAAGGGGGTAGGAAATGATCTTATATATAGAGGAGTGTTTTTTTATATTTCATTAAGGTGAAAAATATTACATTATGCTAAAGTATTCATTTCTTACATGTTGTTTTGAAAAAATCACAGTTTACCTACTTTATGTATCCCTTATTGAGCTTTTTATGCTCATCCCATGTTTTTCAAAAAACAATCGTAGGACATAATGATGAATACGGTCAAGGATGGGATCAAGAAAAAGTAGTGCTGTCTAAAACACAGAACTAAACATGTTTTTAATAGTTTTTGTTTTATGAAAAAATGGAATGTGAGTAGAAGTGTCTACTTATAATATTCATGTTGTTATATATAAGTTAAGACCTAATTATCTAAATCTATAAACATAAAAAGATCCTCAATTTGAATTATTAACTTAATTCAAGATTAAGTAATGTATAAGGTTGGGGCCTTATAGTTAGTATCAGAGGTTGGTTTAGATAACTTTAGGATTTTGGATTTTGTTAATAGAATATCCATAAATTTTTTTTACATTTTGGTAAAATTGAAATGATATAGAATTTGAAGATTATACTGTTTCCACATCTATGATATGTTAGTTCAGAATGGTTCTCTATAGAGGAAACAGCACAGCTATGTTGGGAAGGCACACCGAGGAGAATTACCTTCCAAATCAGCATCCTGAGATGGTTGGAACTAGAACTCCACAGTTTTTTACAGCGATGGATCAGTTGACTGAGGTGATAAATGGTGGTGGTTTCAATGCATGAGATCAAATATATCAACCACATAAGAACATGTCTCTAGTGGATCATTTCATCAGGTATCATCCCCCATCATTCAAAGGATCTTCTTAAATTGTGCAAGTTGAAGAGTGGATAAATGAATTGGAAAAT
Organism: Viscum album; assembly: GCA_963277665.1. Classification (NCBI taxonomy): domain Eukaryota; kingdom Viridiplantae; phylum Streptophyta; class Magnoliopsida; order Santalales; family Viscaceae; genus Viscum; species Viscum album. The sequence goes on along the minus strand of OY728122.1, from coordinate 1,242,369,111 downwards.
ATTTTTGATGTCATGGGACGTAGAGACTATAAAAAAGGTTAGTTTTTCTATTTATCATTTTGAATGAGAAGCTGGTCAATGGTGGTTTGTTTTTTAAAATATCAGGGACAATGGGGAGATTGGTGACCTGTATTGGGAATAATTCAAAGTTATGTTTTATGAGAAATATTTTCCTAAGGGTGTTCGACTTACTATGGAAAAACCATTCTTGGAATTGAGGTAGGAGGATGACTCGGTGGATTCTTACAAAAAAATGTTTAATCTACTTTCATGGTATGAACCAAATTTCATTTGAGATCTTTATAGTAAGATAAATCGATTTTACTCAGGACTGAAGTCATGATATCAAATAGAATTAGACTATCGTGAATTCAAAAGCTATGAGAAACTTGTCAGATGTTCCAAGAAGGTAGAAATAGAGTTTTCTGATAATCATGTGTTCTATGAGAGTATGAAAAATAAGATTTCTAGTTTGAATGAAAAGGGAAATTATTCATCAAAGAATCCTGGAGGTAAGAAAATTAAATTTTCATCTTGTGAGAAGTGTTGTAAAAATCATGTTGTAGAATGTCTCTCAAATTCTAGAAAGTTATTTCAGTGTGTTAAGACTATACATATTGCTCATAACTATAAAGAAGATGATAAAGTGGGAAATGAAAAGCCAAAAGTATGATGTTTTAGCTGTAATGAGTTTAGCCATTATGCCAATGTGTGTCCAAAGTTGATTACCCAAGGTGGAAACATGACAGATCAAAAGTAGAAGGGTGGGATAAAATCTTTTTCTACAACAACAGTTGATGTGGTACCATCAAATGATGTGGTATTAGGTAATTGGTTTGTTTTTTATATTATGCCAATCTATTGTTTGATTTAGCGTCTACACATTCTTTCATTTCTAAGAAATATTTGGGTAAATTTGAAAATCCACCTCTTAAAATAAATCTAGAACTTATAGTAAAAATAACTAGGGGAAATTTTAAGGCAAAAAATTATAATAATGTTCTTATCCTTATTTGTGGAAATAATTTACCTATATTCATTGATTCTCTTCCTCTAGTAGAGTTTGATGTTATTTTTGTAATAGATTGGATTTATATTTACCATGCTAAGATTGATTTTAGAGCTAAATAGGTTTGATTTCAGAAAGACTTTCAGTTCATGTACAAGAATAAACCATTATCTCTGATAACATATGAAGAATATGAGAAACTAGTGAAATATTGAAATGAATGTTACCTTGCACATATTTCTGAAAAAAATTAATTGTTCATATTAATGATGTGCCAATATTAAATGATCATCTTGATGTTTTTCCTAATGTGTTTCCTTGTATTATACCTAATCAGGACGTTGAATTTATTATTGACTAAGTTCTTAATGGTAAAACAATTTCAAAACCCCCTAATCAAATGGAACAAATTTAACTTTTAGAGTTAGATAAACAATTACAGTAGTTGTTAGTTAAAGGTTTCATTTGAGCCAGCACATCATTGTGGGGTTCCCTAGTCTTGTTTATTAAAAAGAAATATTGTTCTATGATTCCTTTCATTGATTATAGAGCCTTGATTAATTTCACTACTAAGAACAAGTATCCTTTGCTTGATATCAATGATTTGTTTGATCACCTCAAGGGAGATCAATATTTTTCGATGATTGCATTTAGGTTGGGGTACCATCAGTTAAAAGTAATGGAATAAGACGTTCTGAAGACCATGCCTCATTCTAGATAAAGCCATTATGACTTTTTAGTTATGCATTTTGGGTTAACCAATGCACCTACTATATTCATTGATCTTATGAATATAATTTTCCATGAGTTTTGGGATATATTTATGGTTTTGTTTATTGATAAAATTTAGGTATATTCCAAAATTAATTAGGAATATTAATGTCATTTAAGGGTTGTCTTTCAAAAGTTAAATGAAAACAAATTATATGGTAAATTCAGAATGTGTGTGTTTTGGTTACAAAAAAAATCATTCCTTGGTCACATTGTATCAAAAATGGAATATATGTTGATCCTTCTAAAACAAAATTTGTTAAATAATGACCTTGACCCACAAATATAACTGTGATTCATTGTTTTCTTGGTTTGGAAGGATATTATAAAATCTTTGTTGAGAATTTTCCATGGTTATCTAGCCCACTAACTATGTTAACTCTAAAAGGTGTTATGTTCCTCTAGATAAAAGAATGTAATGATTGTTTTGAATAATTGAAAAATAAGATTGGTGAATCATCTAGTTTTGGCATTACCTTCCATAGATGGTTCATATGTTATATATAATGATGCTCTATTCAAAGGACATGGTTGTGTCCTGATGCATAATGATCAGATAATTTCTTATGTTTCACATCAATTGAAACCTTAGGAGTTAAATTACCCTACACATGGTTTGGAATTAAATTATGTTGTTTTTTTCAATAAAAATTTTCAGCCATCATTTGTATAGACTAGTGTTTGAAATATATACTGGTCAAAAAAGTTTGAAGTATATATTCACTCCGAAATAATTAATCATGAGATAGTGGAGATGTCAATAATTAATCAAGGATTATGATTGCACAATCCATTACAATCCAAGAAAGGAAAATAAAGTGGATGATTATTTATATCAAAAGAGTAATGACATATTAACCATTCTACATTTCGAATAAGATCCATTGGTTTTTGATTTGATGAATTTTGGATTAAAAGCTCTTGGTGCTGGGGAAATCCTCTATTTTGTTTTAGGTGGAAGTGAAATAATCTCTAGAATATAGAATAAAGTAACCATAGAAAGAAGACAGTGAGTTGTAGAAAAATGTATAATTGGTTGATAAGGGTATGTTACCTGAATTTAACATTGAAAAATATCGTGTTTTGAGATTTGGGAAGAGATTGTGTGTGGCATGTGATTCAAAGTTGAAAAAAAGTTGTTATTTGAAGCTCATAGTTGTATGTTTTCAGTTCATCCCAGTAGTACTAAGATGTACAAAGATCGTCCTAAGTACTACTAGTGGGATGGAATGAAAAGAGATAATGTTGACTTGACTGTGAATTATTTGACTTTTCAACAGGTTAAAGTAGAATGGAAGTTACCAAAATAGATTCTTTAGCCTTTGCCAATTCTGGAGTGGAAATAGGAATTGTGTCCATGGATTTCATAGTGGGATTACCAAATAATTCTCAAGATAATAATGAAATTTGGGTTTCTGTTGATTGATTGACTAAATATTCTTATTTTCTTCCTATTTGAGATACTATGTCTCTAGATAAACTTTCTTAATTTTATATTAAAGAGATATTCAGGTTACATTGAGTTACCCTCTCCATTGTATCTGATCATATTATGAGGTTCAATTTTAAATTTTGTAAAGTCCTTTAGAAGTAATTGGGTACTGAATTAAATTTTATTATATCTTTTCATCCTCAATCAGATGGGAAGTCAGAATGAACATTTCAAACATTGGAAGATGTTCTACGTGCTTCTTCAATTGATTACTAGGGATATTGGGTCCAATATATTTTTTTGGTTGAGTTTTTTTATAATAATATTTTTTATTCCAGTATACAGATGGCACCATTTGCGGAATTATTTGGAAAGCGGTGTCAAATTCCATATTTATTTGATAAAGTAGTTTAAATGATGTTTATTGGACCAGAATTTGTAGAATAAATGGAAAATAAATTAAATTTGATACAGAAACACAAGAGGATAGCTCAGGGAATGATGAAAAATTATGTGGATTACCAAAAGAAGGATCTTTTATTCAAGGCAGGTGGTCATGCATTTCTTAATGTTTCTCCAAGGAAATGTGTGATGTGTTTTTGTAATAAAGGGATGTTGAGTCTAAGGTTCATTAGACCCTATGAAATCCTTGAAAATTTTTATCAGTTTCCTATAGAGTTTCTTTACCTCCATGTTTATACCAGGTACACAATTTTTTTCATGTTTCAATGTTAAAAAAGTATTTTTCTGATCTATCTCATATTTTGAGTCTATAGGTAGTTAAGTTGGAAGTGAATCTTTCTTATAAGGAATAACTAATTTAGATTCGTGACCTAAGAGAGAAAGTGTTGTGGAATAAGGTAATTAATCTAGTAAAGGTTTTGTGAAAAAACCATATGGTTGAAAAGGCATCATGGGAATCTGAAAATATATGGGGGATAAATAACCCCACTTATTTGATAAGTGAATAAAACTGTGAGGACTTAATTTCCAAAAGGGGGAAGGATGTAACATCCAAGGTAAATAAAGAATATGAAATATTCATTTTTATTAATATTTTTGAATTAAATATTAATTTTAATTTAAATGGGATGATATTTTCGATTTATTGCAGGGTTTCTCTGAAATCTTATGTTGCACACAATGCTGATTCATAATGGAAAAAATAATGTTATAAAATTATTATTTTAAATGTAAGTTAACGCCTAACCTTTTTATTTGAGAGAATGAACATAAATAACCATATTATTATTAAAAATGTTTCTTAAATGTTTTTACATTTACCCAATTAATGTTAGAGGCTTAAAATTAGAATGAATCAAATTTTAAGCATAAATACTCTAATATTTTTAAAATGAATATTTACCACCTTATGATGGTGAACCATTTTTAAATCTAGTTTTTTTCACTTTTATTTGTTCCATTGGAAAAAATTAAGTTATAATGTAGAATAGGTACATAAAAATTCAATTTGGGTAAATGTTTTGTATTTTTCTGATAAAGTTCATTTTTAATGAATAGTGAAAAATACAGCATGTTATGTCAAAACTGTGTTTTCATCTAATATATTTATACAGTTACATTAGTTTTTTAATTAGTTTTGGAAATGTAACTAGATAATGTTTTATAATTTAAATCAGTTTTTTTCATTTGGACTAATTTCACTTTTTAATTATTCATAAACACATGTCAGTCTTTTGATAGTTATTACTTATTTAAAACACGCTTTTTGGTTTTCACCAAAAGAATTAATTTTAATTTAAATTTTTCCACTTCTGTGTTTTGAATTTGGAAAAATGGATTCCATATTTTTAATCATGTGGTTAATATTTTTTAAATAGGTACATTTTAATTTTAAACATTATGAATAATATCATCAGTAATTATTTTATTTACCGTGGTCATAGGGTAAATCTGGTAAATAATTTTAAAAAATAATATAATAATAATATACATCTACCCTAAAACGTTTCCTACTATTGTTGGATGACATATTTCAAACCATGGGAATCCTTGGGTCTATTTTAGGACTTCATGGAGCCACTTATGTTTGAAAATGACATTTAATTACTTTTAATTTAAAGATAAGGAGAATATAACCTAAACATGTAACTTTTACAAAATAAAAATTATATGGTGTTATATAAGTTATACCTTTGAATATAAATAGTAATTATAAAGATAAAAATATTTCCTACATCATGGAATTTTATTTATAATTTTTAGACATCAATCAAATTTATTTATTTATGACAATGTTGATGTGATGATTACATTATTATTTAATGTTTTAAATAAATGAAATTGTCAAAATTAAAAAAAATATTTTGAAACTTTTTATGCCATAAACTAATTTTATGGATGATTATTCCTTGTTAAATTTCAATTAATAGTGTTTTTTTAATGAATCAAGAAGTTATTGATTTTCTAAAAGTCATGACATGAATAGTATAACAATTCACATAAATTATTTTTCAAATCAATTAATTTTTTTCAAAATGATATAATAGTCCTAAAAATCTATGATTCAACAAATTGACATATATGATGTTAAAATTTTCATTAATGATATATTTTTGTGTCTCTTGGAATTTTATAGTAAATATGCTTACCATATATTATTAATATATAAGAAGACATGATAAAAGTTAAATAAATTTATGAAGGGTTAAAGCTAAACGATAAGGTTTCTTTTGTGACATAAACTTGTCTAAAACCCGTTGGATGATTCGATAGAGAAACATACTCATGTTAACATTTAAATATATCACTTTGGGGTTATTATAATTCTTAATTAAATTAATAATAAAATATTACATTCAAACTTTCCTAAATATCCCCTCCTCCCTCTTATAAAATAACATCACTTATATCCCTTACTCACACCCATAAATCCACTTTTCGTGCCTAAAAACTACCCAAATAATCTCCAATAATCCCTACCTTCCTCCTAGAATTCTCCCTCTAGTTAAAAAGAAATCCAAGAAATACATTTGGCTCAAATAAAAATATGGTACCCGATTTGAGGTAACGTCTTCTCTCAAATTCCATTCCATTATTTTTCCTTCTCCAATCCCTATTCTCTTATTATGATTTGTTTCGTTAAAAACAAATGTATCCTCAATATACTAGTTTTTTTATAAGAATTATCTGAACTACACTTACACACACCCTTGATTCATGGATATAAAACACATTGTTTTTGTGGATGAAGAACTACTACTCCCCAAAACGATGTTTATTCAATATTCTCCTGCCACCTCTTATGGTTTCCATTATGATGGAAATATAATTATATATGATAAATATGATATTTTTTATCTCTATTGAACATTAATTATCATTAAATCATACCTTTATGATTTCCCTATTGTATAAATAGGATAATTTCATTTAAGGAAGTGTGGACTATCGCCCCCTCAAAGGGATATGAGCTATTCATGCTATACATGGAACATATAATGGATGTAATTAATGAAAATTTATAAAATATATAATGTGGATAATATAACTTAATTATAATATTCCTATGTATAATTTATTTTTCATTCCTTTAAATATGAAAAAGAAATAAAAGTAGCGTTCATACGTACATACGGCTTACCGTCTCCATGAATGGTGCATTTCATTTCGTATATCAAAATGCTATGGAATATTATAAATACATATATACTAGATATACTAGATATATATTATATCTAAATCATGAATATAATTCTTTATATAATGGACTTTGGACCACATGGACAATTTATGATTATAACAATTTCATTTATGACTCAAGTTCCAAACATTGACAAAATGTCTGATATGAAGCCAAATAATTAACTAATTGTTACAGAAATGAAATAAGTGATATAAAAGTAATAATAAACTTGAAAAGGGTTATTAATAAATGTTAAATTAACTTGTGTTTATTATTCAGGAAATTAATGAATGAACGCATCAATTCAGACATGAGGTTAGTGACTTCTTCTCAATCTCCTTTCTTTGAGGCATATTTTGATTTATACACAACTTGATTTTATACGGTATATAAACCCCTTTGAATTTTAACTTCATTAAAATGGAATATTTTTATACATAGATTTTTTCTAAACCACAAAGGGAATGTTTCTTTTTAACATACGTGGTGAAAATGACCATTCCACCACTGTGATAATTATTTGATATATGGATTCATTAACAAGATGTAATGTTTTTAAAATAAAATTAATAACATATAAAATTTTTATGGATTTTGATATTGAAAATGGTTTTTGAAATGGATTGGGTATTTCAATTTCTTTAAACAATTTCTAGTGATCACAAATGAAATGTTATTAGTGAAATGTTGATATATGGAATATTTTATGTGTTATGATTATATAATGGTACATGAAAATTTGACTAATGGTTAAGTGATAAACCAATGAAAAGAAGTTACGTGATAAACAAAATTATAGGGTTTTCTGTGATAAACCAAGGATGGTTGGTTACGTTATATCCTCCAATGCATTTAGTATGGAAGTCGGTCATATAGTTATTCCATTTGTAAAAATGTTTTTCAAAAGTCAGTCGTATGGCTATTCCATTTAGTGATATGTGAGAAAGTAGAACATATGGTTATTCAATTTAAGTATGTTTATGTCCCATGTTACCTTGTATGCTATATGATTCTTTATTTGGTCTATATAGTCGTCTTTTGGTTAAAAAAGGGTTAGCAATGAGCTTATATACATGAAGGATTTTTTATCTCTTTAAGGTTAAAAGTATTAATTTATGATAAAATATTCATTGTTTATATGTTATTATGAAAAAATAAAAGCTTTCCTTCTTTATGTATCCATTACTGAGTTTTTATTCTCATTCCATGTTTTTGAAATGTTTTCCATAGGACATAAACATAAATAGTGTCAGAGATGGGATCAAGGAAAAGTCATGCTGTCTAAAAAATGGAACTAAACATATTTAAATTTTTTTAGAGTTTTTGTTTTATGAAAAAATAGATAGTGAGAAGAGGTGTCTACTTGTAATATTCATGTTGTTATGTATAAGTTATAACATAATTATTTAAATCTACAAACTGAAAAAGGTCCTTAATGTGAATTATTAACTAAATTCAAGATTAAGTATTGTTTATGGTTGGGGACTTATAATAAATACATCATCTTAATTACTATAAACCAACTTTTATATAAGTTACATCACATAAACATAATATACAAGAAAAATAACCCTAAAATATCATGATAAATTCCAATACTCAGTAAACTACATGAATAGTAGCTTCAATCCTTGTCTGAAAATTCTCCAAACTATGGTGGTTTTAGAACATGAGAGTAAATATATGAACTAATCAAAATATGTGTGACATAAATGTGAAATATTAGGAAGGATTTATATTATATAAAAAATAAAAATTATAAAACATATATACATGGGTATACAATAATAAAGGGAATAAAAAACACCATCATAAAAATTCCACTACAGCCAATCCTGTCATATTAAACATATTCACTAGGATTATAGTTAATAAAAAATCATTATCAAAACCATAAACATACTTATGAAAATTATTAATTGATCTAAACTCTATCTTACCTACTTAGGGGATCTAACACACAAAATTCTAGAGATCCTGTAGGTTAACCTCCTTGCTAAGTGTAGGTATGCGTGTAGGAAATAACATTAGAAATATATCATTATACCCAACTCTTTCACATTAATCAACTACCATGTTTAATAATAACATCACCAAATGTGAATCATCTCTTGTGATATAAACGACATAATACATCTCAAAAAATCAACTAAGAATCACATTTATTCTTGTCATTTATTATTAGGGTAATGAACACACAACGAAAATCAACCTCTTACCCATATCCTTCCATGTATAACCCTTATAAACACATACTATCCTTTATGGTTCGGAATCATGAACTATAGGTTATAACACATGTTCCCTCCCCTTCCATGAATGACATCCATAATATAATATTGTCTTCCAATGAATTTTTATCACATCAATTAACCTATCATTATATCACATATTCACCCTCACATACATCATATAACAGCAGTACTATAGAGAAATAAACACTATCAAGGGAATAATATCCTCAAGAGTGTAACCCACACCATGTGAGGAAGAAAGATACATAATTGTTAATTCACATCATCCATCTTAATACCACAACATTATTCACAATTTTACTAACTCATTAAATTTATTTTTCTATTCATTTACTCCTCCCAAAACAATAATTCAATCCAAAAACTATCATAATCCATTCATTCCCCTACCAACATTAAAATTTCAGTAATAGTAATGAATTTCCAATATCAATATTTGTTTAATAAAATCATTAGATATTTAACTCCAACCCAATATCTAGTTCCCAATAATTTATTAGTCTTTTTAAAAATGAATGTATTCAGTTTTCCAGTTACCCATTTAAACCCATGAATCAGTCTCAACAATAATCAAAAGAGAACAAATCAACCACAATACAAAAAGTATAAAAAATTAATATCAAAATTTTCAATCCGTAATTTAGATTTTACAACTCCACTTAATCCTTTTATAGGTTTTAGTAATTATACATTTATGGTAGTGACAATATTCTTAGGTGTAAAAAATAACAACAATAGGGTAATCATGGTAGTAACATAATAATAAACAAGAATAATTAAATTTAAAAATAATTAAAATCATAAAAAACATGAATTATCCTATCCCAATATTCCACAAATTAATTAACCTATTACGATATTTGTTTAATTTTCATTATCCATTCAAGGTGGGTTTACATATGTCTCCCCCTTTCTCATAAAAAAACACCTGATAAGAAACAATAGAAAACTGGGGAGAAATAACAATATGAAAATCCAGAATATTAATTATATAACATATAAGATAATTATTGGGATCCCCTTCCTAAAATGGACTTACAAAGTCAGATTGAAATTTATGAGAAGAAATAAGGATGACACTGAATCTAATCTGCATAAGTTAATTCCACAAAAAAACAAAAACCACAATTATTCCCTCATAAAATCACATCAAAACATACTACCACATGAACTATAACCACTTCCTAGAATTTACATGCAATATGTAGGATGAAACCAATGTAAAATTGAGAATAAATTGGGTGGGAATGAAATGAAAAAAATTAAATAAGTAAGTTCTTATGATATCCATTATAATCTAAAATGAACACTAAATCACACAATAGGATTCCTAGAGTTTGAAAAAAAATGATAAATAGGGAGATCTGGTTTGGCTTGCAAATTTTTTCTCATTCATCGAAAAAAATATTCCTCACATTAAATGGGACATCACATATTAAAATATTCAAATCAAACTTCTTCTAAAAATCATGCTTTTTTTATTATAAGAACCAAAAAATCATTCATGTAATTAAAAAATACTTCACACTAAGAGTATTTGTAAACCATATTTACATGGAATCTACCCAAATCACAATCACATAGTGTCATATATTTCATGTTGTGAATTCCTTATACAACTAGAGTTTCAAATCCTGATCAACCTCTTATAATTTTTTTTATTTATTTAAAAAAACATTCAAATACTTTTTTAATGTCTTACATACATTTAATTTTGAAAAGAATATTATACTTTATTGTTTCATAGTGTAAAAAGTATTTAAACGTTATGAGAATTCATTTTTTCAAAGATTATTTTCTAGGTTTAAAAAAAATCGAAATTATTATAAGTCTTAATAAATTTTTAAAATATGAAATATGTTTATATTTTTCAATAGGGAATTTTTTATTTTCAAAAATAATTCATAAATTTAAAAGAGATTTAAAAGGGTTTTTTTAATAAAACAATAATTAGTGATATTATTTCCTATCAATGAATGTTTTCGAAAGAATATATATTTTACAATGAATTCATGATTTTTTTTGTGTTTTTAAAGGGTAATATTTTAAAACATATATGAATATGAATTTATTTTGATTTTAATAAAAAAATTAAGCAGTTTTATGCAATTTAAAAAAAGGTTTATTTATTTTTGTTTGTAAAAGTGATTTATCCATTATTATTAAAAGGGGGTTTAACATCTATGACAACATCCATGGATGTTCACTATGTGAAACTTGGAATATTTTTTAGTAATTATAAAAACCTTTATTATTCATATGGATTATGATGTATTATATAGATTTTTCCAAAACAAAGATTTTTTCTATTGGTTAGCTATGTTGTTATTGAATAATGATTGATTCTTTTTTTCTATGTACCCATTTAAATGGATTATTATTATATGATAGGTAGGGGTCCAATATTTCTATTCAGTGAATTTCCTATAGATTTGTACATCATGAGATAATTAATTTCTGAGTGAGTATAATTATTATTGTATATGCTCATAAAGACTGTTCATGAGGGAATTTTTATTCTATTATACTCATGGAGACCATTTTTGAGTGTATGTGCATTTATTAATGCACAAAAAAAATATTATGTGCGAGTGTATTTAGGGTTATCTACACTCATAAATACAATTTATTAGTGTAAGTGAGGTTATTTATACCTAAAAAGATTATATATTGTATATGTGTGTGTGTTTTTGGTTATCAATTAAAATAGAGAGTTTTTATGAGTGTATTTACGGTTTGATATGCTCAAAATGGGTTGTGAATGATTTTATTTGGTGTTAGATATGATCAAAATTTCAATTCATGTCTATAATTATGAATGTATATATTCACATTATTATGATTTCTAATAAATATTCTTCTCTAACACATCTATGTGATATAACTATATTATTCTCCATTGATCATTTTTATCATCTCATAATTACACAATATTATTCCACGGTATGTTTTTGGTCATTAGAGATTACATAATATTCATTCCTAACATATTAATAACTCTTATTATTCAATTTTATTTTTAATAATATATTTCTCTCATGATTATTTTTTATCATATGATTATTTTCTAACCCATGAACATTTATTGTTAAATTTACACTTACGGTTCATTTCATCTCACCCCATTGTTATGTTTCCATTCTATAGGTTATCAAGATGATTATATCCTGTGAGATTTTTAGAATGGGATCTATTGTGGTGAATTTATGGATAAATTATCAAAATATGTTTTTTATGTAACTAATCTCCCAAAATAGTAATCCTTTTAGTCCTCTGGATTGTGAGAGTTAATTTTGGGATGTATTATTAATGTGAAATATATGTAGGGTCAACTTTGTCATCTCAATTTTGAAAAAATATAGTTTATAGTGAATTTTTTATCCCTGGACCTAGGTGTTTGGTTTTAGTTCCCAGTAAATTGTTCCAAAGAAGGGTTTATTTTTAGTTATTAGGATTTTAAAACCAAAGTATAAAAACCAATGTATATGTTAAAATATAGGATAACATCATGATGTTTTGTTAAATTATATATTTTATGTTTACAAGCAATGAAACCCCATTATGGACACAAAAAAGTGGATCAAATATCCTTAATAGATAAACCTAGGTGTAAAAATATTGAAATGGTCATTGTATATTAGCATTATCGTCACCTCATGCATTATAAAGACCAAAAACTACAAAATCAGTTTGGAACACATATGGGATATTATTTAGTTTATTCACATGGTCATTATAAACCATTATGAATGATTTTAACTGATATTGATGATATAATATGTAACTATTTATATACTAAAACCCAATAAAAATAAGACCTTGAGAATCCTAGGATAAAATAAATGAGTTATAGTATAATCCAATTATATCACAGTTGTACGGAATGTATCATATGTTGAAATATATTTTTTATAGAAGAAAACATCATTGAATTTTGTATTCATATTCATATAATAATTTTCTTTTATTTTTTTGACATTGTCATAGGAATTTTTAAAATAGTATTTAGTTAATTACATGATCCAAAAAATTAGGCTACAAAGGGTATGTCTTTAGAAAATCCAATGTCTTACAAAAATCCAAAAAAATTTGTTTGGAATGAAAACTTTATACAAATGAAAAGATAAAAATATTCCTATTATTAATGGATATATAAATTTCATTGACTTTACAATGATTCTGAGTATGTTATATGATTAAAAAATATATTCATATTCATATTTAGAGTATAGATATATTTCACTTTTTTTTAATAATAGGTGTTAGTTAAAATAATTATTATGAAAATTAATTCATGGGGAATAATGTAACACATCATGATTTTAATACTAATAACCCTTTAAAAATACATTTTTAAATAGCATCCTTCACATAAAACACCCTAAAAAAATTTTATGATACATTTAACTGTGATAAAGATATAAGTATTAACTATTACCATTGAAATGTGGCCACTAACTTAGTGACAATAACTATAAGTAAACTTATATTTTTATATATATGTAATGGAAAAAATAAAGTGTAATTTTTTGTATGAATGCATAGATAAAATTAAATTACTATATCTAAATACAATATATTATTATTTTATACTTAAAATTTATTTTTCCTAAAAAATCACTTTTTAGGAACTATGTATTTTTTTATTAATAAATTAAATTTCTTTTTATTTAGTTTTGATAAAATATGTTTTTGATAGGAATAATAGATTATCAATTTTTCAATCAGTAATTGATAAGATACATGAATTAAAATAGTTAATATTTATTTTTATACAAATAGTCTTTCATTGTATTTCATATTTCCATTTAAATATTAAATTGATAAATATTATATTTCTAATTTGATAAATGAACATTATTTTATAATTATGTATATCTAAAATATATTTGGGGGATTTTTTTAAATTTTTCCAAAAATTTTGATTTTTACATGAATAATAAAAAATTTTCATTTTATCAAATACCGTGAACTCTATGATATCATTAAGATATATGAATTACATAAAAATTAATGAAAAAATAACCCAAAAAAATGTGTTTAATAAGTAATATTATACATTTTAATATTTAATGTTTAATTAAAAACCCTTATTTGACATTTTATAACATAAAATTATATTTTTTTAATCTGTTTTTATGAATTAAATACTAATTAATATAAAATTAATTTTGTATCACTTTTAGATTTAAAGTTAAAAAAAATTATCCCATGTGGAATAATTTTATTCAAATTATTCAATAAGGATAATTTTATTTTTAGTTTAAATCTATGTTTCAAATGTTTTAATAAAAAAATATCATGGAAAAAATAAATGTTGGTAATAATTTAAAACTAAGAAGAAATGGGTTAAAATTACTCTATCAATGTCTCAAAATGATTTTTTGATAGGATTATCAACCTACACTCATCCTTAGTCCATTATTTTCCATATTTTGAGCCTTGTTCTATGAATAGTTATGTGTGCCATTATATTATTATAGAAATGATAAACTACAATCATATAATGGGGGAATTGCACCACCCTATTAGATAAACTCTAAAGTCAGAATTATTCTTGAAACTATGAAATTTTTATTCCCCTTACATCCCTATCCAATATTATTAATTTCCAAGATCAATGGAATATTATTAAATAATCAATTTCTAAGAGGTTCTCCAGGAGAGCATTCAAACATTCAATATGATTACTAAACAATTATTAATATTTTTCCTTCTCTATAGTTCCCCTAAAAAAATGTTTAATGTTATAATATAATTATATTGTTATTTTATATATAATGAAATTTTATTATTTTAATGGCATTACAATCATACACCATTCTCATTTTGTAATAGTCCAAACCAAGTCAAACAAACCATACACCCAAGATGGTTGTCACGTGGTAAGGTTTCAAAAAAAGAAATAGAAAAATCTCTTCAATATATCCAAAATAAGACATAAAACTACTAGAGTAAAAAGATAAAAAATTGAGATAGAACCAAAAACCATATAATCCAATACAAAGATTTTAAAACTAAAAATTATGAAAAACTCCATGTGACTAACAGTCACCTCCAAACCACCCCACTATTATGGAAAATACTAAAGGAGAATCTGACAAACTATAATATGCCCTACCCTTTATCTGTATCCTACAAAAAAATTTCTACAACCCAAAGGTAAAAGTATGGTGTGAGAATAATTCCTAGTATGATACCAACATAGAGAATATACAAGGTGTAATATCCAAAATACAATAGTTATATATTTTAAAAACAAAATAGTTTTATAAATCATATACAAAAATCAAAAATCCATTTATAAATCATTTTCCCTCTCATTTTTCATGAAATCCTTTCATATTATCAAATGATAAATATGAAAAGTTTAATTGATAAATTGTAATTTCAAAACCATATATCATGACGTAAGATGGTAAAAACATATCCATAAATTAATTATCATGTGAATATATGTGATACAACCTAAAACAAAAACCAATATACCAATAATACCTGCTCAAAAAATCATGAAAATAATAATCATAAATTAAAAAAAAATCATCACATAGGTCCCACGCATATTGTACTATGAGAACTAGATGCTAAAAATCCTACACAAGTATAATATTAGTACCAAACAATATTGAGTTCTTCCATATTCCATTGACATCCTAAAAGGGTTACGCCATAGTGGTTCCTCAAACAAACACTAAGGATACACATGTCTCTTTACTAACACACCCATGGTTCCCAATGTTCCAATTATAAAAATAAATTTCAAAACCTTGCTAATAATTTTAAAAAATCAATTTCAAATTCAAGACAATCTACTTCGGTGATTGAAAACCCATTTCCAAATCAAGGAAATCTATTCTCAGAGATAAAAATCTTTAAAAACATCTACCTTTACAATCAATCTTTGAAAACTTGTATCACTTCAATGAAATGAACATTCCAATGTAAATTATCAAGAAATAAAATAAGTCCATCATATTAACCTAATGTTTAGAAACAAATACCTCAAAATGGAAGAAACCCAACTACCTTTGACAGTGATGAACAGAAAGCATGTGATCATCCCTTAAAAATCATGGAATGAAAAGGAACTACAAAGGATCTATATAAAACACTATTTGATCAAAAATATGAAACAAAACTATAACCAATGAAATTTTTATGATCAATGAATGAAAAACCAAAAGTAAAAATTTCCCAGAGAGATGAAACAGAATAATCCTATTGATTGATCATTGAATGAATTGATCTGGAAGGGAGGGAATCTAACAAAATTTCCAAGTGTGATCTATGGGATGAAAATGGGAAGGATGATGGTGGAATGAAAAATAAATCAGCTAACATATGCCTAAAACATACATTCCATGAGACTCACACAACATGTAATCTCACTACACGTCTTGTATTCCACAAATACTGAAATCACTAAAAACATGCCACTTTTTAATAAAACCATATTTTCTCAATACTTGATGTGAACCAATTACATTGATTGTAAACCTTTAAATCCTTGATCCTATTTAATAGCATATTCTTGGAGACTATTACATGGAATTTACTTCCTTTACATGGCATGAACTCACCCAGAAGTTAACCAACATCCCAATTTATGGTAGAAAAACACCAAAGAACCCAGGATATTCTTTGAACTTGGGGATAACCCTCATTTAGTTAACACATTTGAACATGGAATCCATTAATTCAAAAAAACATAAATCCCTAAACATTATGTCACTTTCCCCAACAAATTATCTATATCTCTGAGAAGCCCACAA
This sequence comes from Viscum album, assembly GCA_963277665.1. Taxonomy (NCBI): domain Eukaryota; kingdom Viridiplantae; phylum Streptophyta; class Magnoliopsida; order Santalales; family Viscaceae; genus Viscum; species Viscum album. The sequence goes on along the minus strand of OY728122.1, from coordinate 1,242,352,223 downwards.
ATGCACCCAATAAAGGATAATAAACAATGAATGAATATATTAGTATTAGAAAAAAATAACAAGGTATTTAACTCCCAACCATAAATGATATCTTCCTCCAAAAATACATTATATTTCTATATCTACCACAAATTTAAGTCCACTTCTTCCTCATCAAAAATTCCCTCTCCCACATCCCATGGCTATATTGTATTGACTTACACAGTACATAGATAAGAGGAATATTTTAAACACATAGTACCTTCTCTTAGTGATCTATAATATGACCTCACAGCCCCAAAAAGGTGGTGTCTGTATCTAGATTAAAATATGATTTTCCAAACATATGGGAATGATTTGTTATATACCCCATCAATTTGGAAACATGAAACATGTCATCGTAAGATGTTAAACCATTTGCAAATTCAAACAAATTGGCCTCATTCCCCAGTCGTTCAATGATATCAAAGGGGATAACAAACCTCAGTGTAAACTTACCCTATTTACCCAACGGATGATGTACCAAGAGGGGTATAAATATAAAAAAACATGATCACTAACCAAAAACTTTATAATATGATTATTATAGTCCACAAAATATTTTGTAATACTTTATTTCATGATAACTATCCCTGGTATCAGTTTCACCCTCTTATTTATCACCTAAATAAGACTCAACCCAACCAAGGATAGATATCCCAACTGTGCCCAATAAGAGGGTGATCTATATAGATAACCATATAATGTACTGAAGGGAACCATATTTGTGAAATATTGATAACAATTTTGTTAGTAAAATTAAACTAATGTAACATTATTTTCCAAATATCCCCCAAAATTCAGCACAGAAGTATGAAAAAATCCTCAAGAACCTAGACTGCCATCTTTATTATTCTGTTTATCTAAAGAATATATTCCATGACCAATCCAATAGAGGATCCCATCACCTCCAACATGACATTATAAAACCTGTAAATAAACCTCAGCTCCCTGTAAAAAAAAAATAGGCAACCCGTGAAGTCTCACAATGTCCCGGATATAAAAGTTCCCCTAGTTGTTCTGCATTCTTCATCTCTCTGATAGGGATGAAATGTCTTTATTTAATGATTTGATCACTGATCACCCAAATTCCTCCGTCGAAAAAAGAGTCTATGGAATCCAAATGATGAAATACATTTAAATATCATCCCAAATCCTTATAATAATTTTTAAAGGATGCAACAAACCTATATATCTATGGTGTTCCTCCTAAATTATATGGCAAGCAATACACCATGATACAAAATCTGGAATATACTTTATCATCCCATGCACTAATACATAGATCGCATATCATGATACTTCAGGGTAGTACCAAGGTATAAAGACCAACGTAGATGGTTCCCACAATCCATCAACTCCTACCTTAGGGAAAATGAATAACCAACCAGCTATGGAAGCACAAAATTTTATTGAGAGATTTAGACCACTCACCCAAGGTCTCACCGCCATAAGGTATTTTACCCAAGCATTAGAACCTAGTGTATGTAATATTTTCAATATGAACTTCATCATAAAAGGATGAGTCATCATTCAAAAAAAATTAGAACACCTATCCACCAACCTGTTTCAATCCTAAGCTTATCTCATCAAACAAACACATAAAATACCACTCCTCCACTGATTCCATTACAACTTGTGTCCATAATTGTCATCTCAATGCATCATAAACCACATTTTACTTCTAAGTGTGTACTTAATATCCAAATCCAAGTTCTAAAGGTATTCAACCTAGTTTAACTTTAACAATTTCATATCCATCTGAGTAAAAATGTATTTTAGGCTCTTATTATTTCAATACACTATAAAAACATTTGCAATCGATGGTGTCTCCAAATTTTAATTACATATATAACAACTTATAACTCAATATGATGGGTAGGGTAGTTGTTATATTGAGGGAAGAATTGTCATTATTCATAGGCTAACACCTTTTTCCCCATAATGAAGAAAAGTATGATACCTGTAACACCCCAAACCCAGTAGGCCCAGAGTTGGTGCATTGCTTTTTTACATTATTATATATACAAGATTAAAATCACAAGGCACCGAATAGTTTAGTAGTTTTTGGAAACCATATTACATACATGATAAATATATTATATTTTGGAAAAGAGAATAAATCGGGTTATACAATAAAATGAAATGAACTATATCATTGAAATCTCAGTAAACTCATTCTTCTTTATATCATGGTAAAGGAAACAAAATAAGGTTGAGATCAAATGCTCAGTAAGGGTAAGTAAATCAGAATAAATAATGAATAACTGAGAAAAAAAACATGTAAACGTAAATAAATAAGTACACATTCCAAATAAATATATCAATAATGCCTAATCGACATGTCATGATAGATGACTAAAACATATACCATTAAATCAATAAATTGAGATTGAAATGTATACATATATATATCTATGTAAAAATATCATGGATAATAATTTTGACTAAATTATAATTAAATTAAATTCTAAATTATTAGATGTAATGTCTCCAGGTAACATGATACCTTTTCCATCATGATTTATTCTCAATCTAGTTTAAACTATCCTCATTTGTCTAACTTATTCATCTCAAGAGACTACCCATGCATCGTGGGTCCTGCATTACCTAGTACACAACCAGTCGAACATCAATTAAAATTTTCCCAAACCATGTATTTAGTTTATAAATAATTCGTCATATATAGAAAAAATCAGTTAAATTCAAAAAAAACCATATCAAATATCTATATTGAATAAAACATATATATTTATCAATAATTGCCCAATTAATCAAATAAAAATCACAGTGAAAACCCAATGTGAAAATATTATATGGTTTAAGAAATAATAATATCCATTTCATTAGAATAGGGATATTTAAGATAAATTAAATATAAATTTAAATTTATAAAAAGTAAGTTATTATTTCAAGAGAAATTTTACAATCACAAAATAATGTGATATTGCAAAGAAAACTTTTAGCACTGGGTATTTTTCTAGTCAAACCCATTTTTAAAAGATAATTCAAAGTAAAACATTAAATAAAATGAAGTTAAATCTATTATTTATATAATATATCAAAAGGCTCTTTAGTTACACCAAAAAAATAACTAAGTGGTAAATATGACATTTATCTCACAGATGTAAAAAAGTGAGATGAAAATATTTTACCTTGTGTTTCCTTTGGTTTGAACAGATTTTATCCTCTGGTATAAGGGTTTTAAACATGTTACCAACTTAAATAATAACCATACTCATTTTTATAATATCATATTTTATATTCTTATGATATATTATTACTCATTTGTTTACAATTTTTCATTATTTTCACTATTTCGGTTGTTAGTTGCCTATTTTTTTGAGTATATTTTGACTTTTTTATTTTCTTCTTCATACATAGATCATGATTTAATATTTTATATATTTTATCCCAAGTTTCTATTTCCATATATATTCAGTATAAATTTATTTGGAAAAATCCATAATATTTGGAGATAAGAAATTAAATGCACCTTTAATGAAGACGGTAGGTCGTAAGTACGCTTGAATGCTACTTTCATTTCGTTTTCATTTTAAAATAATTTAAATTAAGTGATATATATGTATATTATAATTAAAATATAATATTAAGTTCATATATGTCACATATATTTATTAAAAAACACCATTATACATTCCTTGTATAGTGTGAATGAATCACATCTCTTTGAGGAGGCGGTAGTCCACACTTCCATAATGTTATTTTATTCTCAGAAAATAGAAAGCCTAAAGGTATGTGTTAAATAAAAATTCCAGAAGCATAAAAAAATAATTAATATCATATTTATCATATAGAAAAAACATTTTAATCATAATTCCCAACCTTGAAAGGTGGTAAATCGAAAACAAATGACATCATTTTGTGAGGCGGTAGTTCACTGTACACACGAACGGTAAGTTTGTTATCCATTTCATGGATGTGTGTGTAATTTCTTGTTAAAACATTAATATTAAAACATATTATTATATATATGATACTGAGGATATTATTTTATCTTGTAATAATAATATTTTATGGGGTGGAGAATGTAAATAAAAAATATCATGAGGAAGGATATTTCCTCTTCTTGGGTTAACATCTTTTGGTTCAGACCAAAGGGATTTCTGGGATGGATTTTTTTCAAAAATTGATGATTATAGGATGAGTTTAGGGATATATTGATATTATTTTAGAATATTTTGGGTGATTTAAAAACCTATATAGGTGTGAATAAGTGTGAGGGGTGAGTGCTTTTTATAGTGGAGGAGGAGTGGCATTCTTGTAAATTTTTTGAAATTGAATTCCACACACGTTTTCCGACATCCAGTGGCTACAATAATGGTAAATATTATATAAAATGGATAATAGGGTCTAAATATGGCCATAAATTGGATTTTGGACATGTTTATAGGTCATCTTGGCCCTTAATTTTAATGTTTAGTCCTTTATTAATCTAATTTTTCTCTTAATCGCTATAATTAATTAGAGTCAATTACACTAATATTCATGGTACAAAACTAAATTTTTCTTATTATAAATTATAAATTATTCTTATTAAGAATATTAAATCCATTTTTCAAAATTCCAATAACATAATTGGTATAAATTAATTTAAAATTATTTCCATAGGCGGGACAACGATGTGGGTTTTAAATGTAAAAATGATCAAAATATTGATGTGTTTTTATATCCAATTTTATAGTGAAATTAATTACAATGACCTAAATTGGATTAATAAAAATATAATTAATATAATTTTACTTTAAAAAAAATTAAAATATAATTTAACCTTACTAATAAATCAAACAAAAACAAGTTATTAATTAAATTTCAATATTTTCACTTTTCAATAAAAATTGAAACTTCCCAGAAAAATACCAATAATTCACCGTGACCTAATTATGAAGTTTATATTTCAAAAATTAAGTTTTTTTACATTTTAAAATAATAAATTTGTCAAAATTTATATTTAAAATAAGTTTTCCTTTAAAAGGAGGTAAAGATGACATTATAAAAATATAGGTTTTTATGCATAAAATTGGGTTGGTTCATATATTATGCCTATAAAATATGTTATATGAATATAAAAAGTATTTTTTTGAATATATAAAATATATATAGCATTAATATAATTTATTAATTGTAATTAATTTAATTTATTAAGACAAACCACTATTGGGAAGATAAACATAAAAATATTTTCTTTATATTCAATTGATTATGTTAAAAAAATTGTTTCTTAGAAACCAATAAATTCACATTATATTTTCAAATGTTATTAAATAATATTCATAACCACCAATATAATGGCTAGTTTATTACTTATTATATTAAATAGTAATATTTTAATAATATATTGTTTTTTGGTAAAACTGAATTTTTAATGTTACGCACGCCATCAAATAAATTTATTCTCAAATGTAATGAAAGACAAAATTAGTCTTTTGGGTAGGGAAGGATAAAATTTATGTTTCTTTTATATTATTCTTGACTTTTCATTTTATATAAAAAAATTTAGGAACAAAATTAAATTTACTCTAAAAAGAAAATATTGTAAAGTCTTGGGGTCTTACATTCTCCCCAACATAGAAAATTGGGTCTAAAAAATTCAGTTTTGATCAAAGTAATCAAGTGATTGGTATTTAAAAATAAACTATTTTTAATAAATTGAAAATTTAAATATGTTTAGTAGGACATATTATTAATATGAAAGAATTTAAAATGCAACGGTCACTACAAAACTAGGCATTAAAATAGGAGAACATTAGTGAAAACATACACAAGGAATAAAAATATTATCATAATGTTATGATGGAGAATGATAGAGAACATGTTCATAGGAAATTTTTTTACCACAAAACCAAAAACATGAGGTGTGAATAATGGCCATTGATATCACCAAAAATGATGATAATTTGTGCAGAATTTTTTCATGACCCTTTTCCAGAGTTGAGGAACTATTTCACCCTTAAATAAATATATTATCCAATAAACACAATCATATAATTTGGTTGTGACTCAAAATATTTATTCTTCATCACTTAGAATATGTTTCATCATATGGTGAAGTAATACAATATTCTCTAAAACCTCATTCAAAGATCAATGTAAACCATTTCATAAATGGTTTAGCTTATGAACCTTCTAAATATTATGACCTGAAACATTATAATTAGTTCCAAAGAATTTAGTAGTACCCAATTTACTTTATCCATATCAACCATATCTTTATCCAATCATCATTATCTAAAAATAAGGAACATAATATGTGTTATATTTCCCTCAACCATGTGTTTATATTTCAAAAACAATTAACTTGACACTAAATCACATTTCATTGTACCATTAATCATATGATCTCAAACCATTAAAGAAAAATTACTTAACTGAAATCCTTATCTATGTCATAACATCATCAATATATTACTCTTGAAATATATTTATTGGATCTAAATAAACAATAATATTAATCAATCAACTTCATCCTTATTAATAGCATAATCTTGGCATTCTATTATTTTCTTCTTCTTTGGAAGATTCCCTTGACACTTAGGGAATTCACTATCACGGTTCCCCATATCCATGTAGATGTAACACTAAATTGAAGAGTTTTCCTTCTTCCCTTTTCATTATTATTCCTAGAGACCATTCTCTCTGTACTTATAACGTACACCCAATACTTTCAATAATGTCCTAGGGTGATTATTTCCATATTTATCACATCTGCGAAAATTCATCTTTCACATATTCCTATTATTTATTATTTTCTATTCCTTTATCTTATTCTCTTGGTTCCATGTTAAGCTATATGACTTATAGATTTCGTTCTCTTTCTTGATAGAACATAAAACTATTCCATCATATGAAGAAGTGTTCTGATACACCAGAATTGTTCGGAGACATAGCATAAGTCCTTAAAAAATAATAAACCTTACATTCTGTGTTGTGTATAAAATCTATAAAATATCTTTGTAACCTTGTAATGTAACGGCATACTCTAAAAAACTTTTTCCCACATTATATTTAAACTAATTAACCTTCTCTTCATCACTGTTTTTTTATCACTAGGGAAGTATTTATATAAGAATTTATCATTAAATTTTCTCCATTCCATGGGTTCTATTTCTTCTTCTTCCCTAGTATTCTAGATCAAAAACTACTTTTGATCTACATCACTATTGTAACAATACAATACAATTGTAACATTTTACTTTTCACCACATCTCAATACTATAAATATCATCTCCAAATACATAATTAATTACTCACATTTCATTATATTAGTATTCTCTCTAAATGATGGGGGGCCTTTATCGCCTAAAGCGATCAAACATAAGAGATTATCTTTGTGGAATAGGTTTCTATATTTTGGATAGGTTATTTTCCATAACCTAATTAAGTTGCTCTAATATTTCCATAATTTCCTCAGTTCCAATACTACCGGTATTGGTTTCCTCAGTAGGGAAATCTCAACATTTTTTATGAGATTTGATGTCATTCTTTTATTCAAGATCCATATATAAATAATAGAATACACTAGATTAGATCGTATCATTATGAAAAATAATTCATAATCCCACAAATAGTAAAATACATAACATAAATTGTAAAACATATGCATTGATAATCTCATAGTAATAAACATGGTTTCTTTGGTGATATAATTACATTCAAATCCCTCAAAATGGTCTTTAAATAAAACTATAATTATCCTAAGAATGTACCATGGGAGTTTCAAACTAGGAATGTCATAAGGATTTTTGTCATGTATAAGGTTATTATCAAGTTAATCCTAATGCACCATGTTAGAGTTGTTACCCCTAGGTATATGTATGCCAGATCCACATCTACTTGTAGTATCAAGATAGAGATTTATTGCTATGAATACCAACATAATCTCAATCTTACCAAAATTCTAGAATGTTTTTCTATACTTATCCTAAAAATATATCTTAGGGTTATGTTCACTAATATAGGTTTCAAAATATAGTCTCTATATTTTTTGATAATCCTTCTGTGATACCAACTGTAATTTTTCAACCCCAGTGGGCCTACATCCAATGCATTACTTTATTACATTTGCATAAATATAAGCTTGAACCCCCAACGGACCAAACAGTTTAACAGTTTTTTAAAACTATATTACATATATGATACCCATATTACATTGGTAAAAAGAAAATAAAACATGTTACATAATAAAATTAAATGAACTATATCCTTGAAATATCTTTCAAAGATTTATTATTCATATCCTCGGGAATGGAAAAAAATATGGTTGAGCTCAAATTCTCAATAAGGGAATTTATATTGGAATCAATAAATAATTAATGGGAAAAATAATCATAGAAAAGTGAATAACAAAATAAACATGCCAAATAAATATCTCTATAAGTTATAATCATTATGAAATGGTGGATAACTAAGACACATTCCATTTAATCAGTAAATTGAGAATTAAATGCATTTGTGGTTATTTAAAAGTAAAAATCTGTTGGATAATAATAAGGGCTGAATTATCAATAAAGTAAATTCTTAATAATTATACTTTGTGTTTCACAAACACATGATACCTTTATCATCATGGTTTATTCTCAAGACAGTTTAAATAGATCATATTTGGCCCACTAATTCATCATATGAGTGTAATAATGCATCATAGGGCTTACATTAACTAGTCCCAAACCCCTAGGGATTACGTTAATTGGTCTCCACCCTTTGTCATCCATGTATAAATTATTCTTAATATTTTTAATAAATTATTTAAATTCATAAACAAAGTACCGTATCCAATATTTTTGTTGAATAAAAGATACGGATTTATCAATAATTCCCTAATTAATCAAATAAATATCAAAGTGAACACCATATGTAAAAATTGTATATGTTTTATACAATAATAATATAAATTTCATGAGAATGTGGATATTTAATATAAATTAAATATAAATTAAAATTGATCATAAAGTAGTGATTGTTTCATGAGAAATATAACAATTAGAAAATGAAGTGATATGTCAATGAAAATATTTACTACTTGGTAATTTTCATGTCCAAATCCATTAGATGGGATAATTCAAAGTAAAAAATTAAATACCTAGAATATAAATGCATTAATTATATAATATATAAAAATAGTCATTAGTTACACCACAAAAAATAATTAAGTGGTGAATATGACATTTATCTCACAGATGTAAAAATTGAGATGAAAATCCGTTTCCTTGAATTTTCTTTTGTTTGAATGGATTTTAACCTCATTTATAATGTAACGCCCCGACCCTAGTTACCCAGAGTCAGTGCATTATTACATAACATTGGCATGATCACAAGAAAGATCAAATCTCGAAAGACCGATTGGTTTAGTAGCCTTGGAAACACTAGATATATTTATAAGTTTTAAATTACATCATAAAATGAAAAACTACTACAACAACATAATGTCTCCATAAATACACACTCATATCCCCACATAATATCCCTGCAGGTCATTCATAATTTACTTCTTCACTTCCTGGGAAAAATTAAACATAGAAAAGGGGTGAGCTCAAATGCCCAGTAAGGATAACAATATAGCGGAAACTTTCATAAATAAGAATAAACATTTAAGGTAATGTATAACTAAAACAAAAGCCTTTCAAACATGAACTTTCAACATAGTATGGCATAAATAAAATGAAATAATGACATTTACTTATTCACATGGAAATTCTACTAATCGAATAATCACATGAAAAATCAATAACCACATTCATAATGATGGAATGCATAATGATGAACTTTAATTTCATTGTCAAGGCCTCGTCCCAAGACCTTGGGGCTAATTGTAACCGGAACACAACCCAGAGTGCCTCTAATAACCGGACACCAACCCGGAGTGACTCTAATAAACGAACACCAACCTGGAGTGCCTCTAATAACCGGAGACCAAACCGGAGTTCCTCTAATAACCGGAGACCAAACCGGAGGGCTTACTTTTACCGGTCCCCAACCCGGAACATACTTGTCTAACACATTCATCTGAATGAAAGGTTGAAATATAACATAAACATTCAGATTACAAATAACTTATGAAATGTCAATACTTTAAACAAAAACCATGAGTGACATAAGAATAACTTATCCATAGTCAAAAATATCACAAAACCTCAATAAAATACGGATGTTTTGTATCATAATAAATCAACTTCAAATAATCTTAAAATCCATCAAAGGATGTTGACATAGATGAAATCAAGACTCTTTTTAGAGAAATATCTCTTTATATTTTGAAATCATTTAAGAGTCATATATTTATAAAATAAAACATTTTCTTTGAAAATATTCTTATAAGATTGTAAAGGAAGCTTCGACGATTTTATAACGGCGGAAAATAACTGCACCCGCTGTATAAGTTAAAAAAAACATTCTTACCTTAATTCTGTCGAAAAGCTTAAAAAGCACCTTGTTTGGAAAACGACGGAAAGATTCCTTTATAAACCTCTTATAAAAAGTCAAACAAGGGTATAAATGACTTTAAACCATATTCTAGTAAAGGGTAAAAATGTTTTGAAATTCATTTTTAAGAAACATGGATGTGGATGATAAAGAGATCCCAGTAGATTATTACGTATAAACAACCTCAGATAATGAAGAGATTGCGAAATAACCCTTACCAATTTGGTAACTTATGAAACATATAACCCATGAAAGAGGTATCATACAATGAATATGTAAGTACACATAAATTAGAGTGTATTACACAAAGAATATAATTATGGGCAGTACATACACCACACAAAAGGTAATGGTGGAAATATGGAATGAATCTCACGGAAATAAGGAGTGAGATGAAAACCCCTTACCTTGTACTTTTCCTTGGTTGGGGTAGGTTAACCTCTTGTATAATGGTGAAATAATTGTTGTTAAATTATACAAGAATAATATACATTAATATGATATCATATATGATATTTTAATATTGATTTGATAATAATATCTTAGTATTATCGTTGTTTCGGGTGTTAACTTACTTGTGTTCTTTTATATGTTTTGTAACGTAAGCCATGTTTTTAACGGATAGGTTGTATATTATTCATATCCAGAATTATATCAAGTCCTTAAACATCATTTTTAAATCATCAAATGATAATTATACTTCAATGGATACGATGGAGAATGAATCTCATCGCGTTCGTGGAGACGGTAGTCCATACGTACGCACGAGCGACAATATCATTCTTTTGATATTAAAATAATATATAAATGGATGGTATATCATATATAAAGAATCATTAACATGTTATATTTATTATTTACATGAGTTACACATCATTATTATACCCATCCAAATAATAATATATTAAATAACAATTACACCACGACGTGGAGACGGTAAGTCGTACGTACGCACGTATGGTGACATGTTATTCAAAGGGTGGATTGAATACTGAATATGGTTGTACCATATTTATAATAACATCACAGTATATGTGAGATACTGGAGTTATTATTTTAGAATGGTAAGAACAAATAAAGAAGAAGTGGAAGAAGAAAGGAACTTGAAAAGGGGTGGTGAAAACATTACCTCTTCTTCGGGTTCTTCCTTTTGATTTGATCAAAAGGGCTCCTTAGGTTGGCTTTATGATTAAAATAAGGTCTCTAGGTTGTATTTAGGGATGTTAGGAGAGTATTTGGGCAGAGTTTGGCCGAATCAAAAGGCTTTGAAGGTGTGAAGAAACGAGAAGGAGGAGTGCCCTTTTATAAGAGGGGTGAGGGGAACCTTTGGAAAAGCTAGAAATATTAATTTATAATAAATTCATATTCGGTTTCTAATGGCTCCAAAGTTTATTATTCAAAGGTTAAAGTGGGGATAGGTCGAAAAACACTCAACCAATAGAATTTAGATAGGTTTGGGTACTTATATTAACCTTATCTTTAAGTATTAACTCTAAGTTAATTAGTTCCACTTTTACAATGTCTCTTTGTATTTTTATATAATATGGTTAATAAACATACTATATACATCCAAGCGACCCCCAAATGGTCCAGTAATGATGAACCTATCATGATATAAGTATCTTGGCCGATCCTTTGATTTTTAGGAATTTAATATCAATTAATAATATAATATTTCTTTTAAGAACTCTTTTATGTCAATTTTCACACTATTCAATAGTTGATTTTTTTGAAACAAATAACAGATTTATTACTTCAAGAAAAGTAAATTAAATAAATCCTAATATATATTATTATCCTAGAAAATTATTTTAATTCATTAAAAGTTTCATATTATATTTATTTGGGTATTTATAATATCAATTAATTTAATTGTTCACTATTTTAGTAATTACTGCATCATCATTGTGTCATAAATAAAATAAATTATTTAATGTCTAAAAATTATAAATAAAATATAATTATGTATTAAATCTCTTTATATTTCTAATTAATATTTATAATCTAAAATCCAACATATATAACCCTATGTAATAATTGTTTTTATAAAAGATATATGCTTGTGTCATTTTTGTATTCATTTTAACTTAATTAAAATAAAGTGTCCCTATCACCTACAAGTGGCACCATGGGGTCCCAAAATCGACCCAAAGATTCCTATGGTCGAAAATGTATCAACCAATAAGGCTAGGACACGTTTTAGGGTAATTTAGTATTATTATAATATTATTGTTTAACCCTTATTTACCGGATTTACCCTTAACCATGGTAAATAAAATATTTACCGCAGTAATTATTCAAAATGTCTAAAAATAAAAGTTACCTATTTACACAATTTGGACATCCTGATTAAAAATATGAAATCCATTTTTCTAAATTCAAAACACAAAGGTGGCAGAAATTAATTTAAAATTAATTCCCGATGTCAAAACAAAAAGCGTGTTTTTAAGAGATAATAACTACCAAAAGATTGACACTTGTTTATGTTTGGTTTAATTGTAAAATTATGTACAATGACCAACATTATATTAAATGGTAAAAATATATTCTAAATATACTTTAAAACCACTCAAATTCATAATTTATCACTGTTAATTATTTTGATTAAAAAAGTTGTTTTTAATTAGAATTTAGTAATTTTAACTATTCATCAAAATATGAAAGTTATCCGAAAAGTACCAAACTTTCACCTTAGGCTAAATTAGATATTACGAATCCAAAAATGAAGTCCATTTTGAAATATAAAATATATATAATTTCAAACATTAGGTATTAGTATTCATAACGGCTAGTTTGATTGGTTGTGGTGTGTGTTAAAACTCAAGGTTGCGTACAACACACGCTACTGTATTATTCAAAGAAAGCATACCATGGAAGCTTGGGATGTTTCATTTTAAATTTTTGATGTCCCCATTTAGTCAAAAAGTTTAAAATATTTTATTTAAAAAGGGTTCACTATTAAAAGGTGATAAAAGTGCAATACTGAAAATGAATTTGTTCTTGCATTATGTCTAAGATACTCATAATATGGAAAAATTATAAGGATTATATAAAGTTTAAAATTTAGTTAAAACTATTCATAACCTATTTTGAATGGCTTTTTGGTAAGTCATGGTGCAATTGAACTCGGTGTTGCGTGTAGTGCAAGTTATTGAATTATTTTGAAGAAATAACACATTATGAATTCTTGGGGTGTTACATTCTCCCCTCCTTCAATAAATTGCGTCCTCGCAATTTGAAATTGTTCTTCGAAAATAAAAGATTGAAAGTAGAAAATATATTTGTGGGAAAACCCACATCGGAAATTTGGTTACTAAAATTTAGTCTTAATATGAGGAAAAGAGAAATCAAAGGGTCACCACCAAATTATGATCTCGATTAGGAGAACATTGGTGGAAATTAGAGACATATAATTGGGGGAAAATGTAAATATTTATAGGTAGTGATTGAGGTCATCAATCACAAACAAGTGTAAAATTGAGGTCCTTAAATTCATCAATCTATGATGATTTGAAATACCATCGGTTCAACAAAACATAGGGTATTAGGATAACACATTTTTGACGATTCAAAATATCTTAGTTTAAATCCCACATTGAAAAATGAATTAATGAGGCCTCTATTTAAAATAATGAGTCCAAAGTATGAAGATTACCGAAAATAACACATACTAGGGTTCCATGTAGGAAAATATGGATATGGAAGAAAAATATAACCATCAATTATCTGATGGAGAGTGGTAGAGAACATGGCTATGAAAAGGCCAACAATCCCAAAGCCATAAATTAGTGATGATTTAAGGTACCATCTAGGAAAACATTTTTGTTCTAAGTTTCTTTTCTTAATGTTGGGGAATTTATTTATGAGATTGGCTATGATCATAAGGAGATATACTTACTTTATAATTAGAGTTTTATCCATTAATAAATTTCTACCACAAACTCATCTTTCACTCTAAAAGATAATAGAATGTAAAAAATTCTATTTACACTATTCGTATAGGGTTCCAAAATAAACGAATTTATAATTCATCTACAATATCTTTTAATAAAAACTACATTATTTAATCCAGGACATCTCGTGGGCTAGTGGTAGGTGATACACCCTTGTCGCCCTTCGGTTGCGGGTTCAAGTCTCGTAGCCTTGCCGGACGCGACGGGATGCCGCCCGACCTCCGGGTTGTCCTTTTATGGCAATCCAAAATAATCCGAACTAGAAATATCCAAAATACGTCTGTCCAAACTCACAGTCCAACATTTATAAGGAAGGTAAACATAATATAGATCCTTTTTACCCCTTAATAGCATATGAATACCTTCATCATGTATTACCATATTCCTTATTGATTACATTCATGCTCCCTTATTCCATATAGAATGCTGGATATGCTTCATTAATCCAAAAATGTTTTAAACCCCAACAATGATGGAATAAACAAATCATTAATCAGTTCCAAGGTAGTCAAGAATATCCAATATAATTTATCCAAAACAATCACATATTATTCCAAAATCACTACCGCAGTATCAGAACTATATTATGATTTATCATTCTCTCAACCATATATTTTCCAAAAATTTATCCTGCTATTGAGTCACTTTTCTTTGTTCCACACAATCTCAAGTCCTTAATGAAATAGTACTGCAGTACAATCCTTATATACTCCATAATTATTATAACAAGTACATTGTTGATACAACACTCAATTGACATAATCAATATAAGAACTCTAATCATTCCTCTTCATCTGTGGTAGTATCATAACTTGATTATTATCCAATAACATCATTTGAGTCATAGTCTGATGACTGGGACATAGGTTCGCGTAGTGTCCAAACTCCTTGATAATGAAGCATTGTACATTTGAAACCATTTTCTTACCTTTGCAGTCACGTACTTTGTGCCCTTTTCCTCCACACTTATAACAAACACCCATTCCTTTCAGGCAAGTTCCAGGGTGTTTCTTTCCACAGTTACCACATATGGGAAAATTCTTCTTTTCCCTCTTCCCTTTATCCATCTTTCTCTCTTCCATCCTTTTCTTCTCTTGCTTCCCTTCAAAGCCATAGGACTCAGTAAACTCTTTACTTCTCTTATCAACACAAGATATTATTTCTTCATATGATGATAACACATGGGAGACTATATCTCTTATAAATTCTAGCTTAAGACCATGAAAGATATGATCCTTCCTTCTCTTTGGATCATGTGCATTTCTGGAGTTCTCATTCCTTCTACTGGGCGCCATTTCTAATCAATGGCATACACTAGATCAGTTTATGAATCAAAATACATAATCCCATACTTATAAAACACTTAACATAAATTGAAATATTTATGGATATAATCCATAATCATAAAAATTTCTCCTTTGAGGATGTATATACTCATAAACCCTTCATAATGGTTTGTAAAGAAAATGAGAATTATCCTAAGCATATCCCCTGGGAGTGTCGTAACCAAGAGTGCAGCAAGGCCCGTTATCGTGCACCAGTTCCCGTTCGAGTCTAGCTCAAAGCGGTGTTTTCGGGTTTTACCCCTACGTACATCTGTGCCAGAGCCGCCTCTACCTGCTCGTATCCAGACAGCGATGTATTGCTCGGAAAACTCACAAAATATCTACAATACCAAAATTCTAGGAAGTTCTTCTATACTACTCCTCATAGTTCATCTTAGGTCTATGTGCTCTAATCAGAGTTTATCTAAATCTAGTTTCCAAGGTTTGTACTAAACTTCCTCTGATACCAACTGTAACGCCCCGACCCTAGTTACCCAGAGTCGGTGCATTATTACATAACATTGGCATGATCACAAGAAATATAAAATCTCGAATGACCGATTGGTTTAGTATCCTTGGAAATACTAGATATATTCATAAGTTTTACATTACATCATAAAATGAAAAACTACTACAACAACATAATGTCTCCATAAATCCACACTCATATCCCCACATAATATCCCTTCAGGTCATTCATAATTTACTTATTCACTTCCTGGGAAAAATAAAACATACAAAAGGGGTGAGCTCAAATGCCCAGTAAGGATAACAATATAGCGGAAACTTTCATAAATAAGAATAAACATTTAAGGCAATGTATAACTAAAACAAAATCCTTTCAAACATTAACATTCAATATAGTATGGAATAAATTAAATGAAATAATTCCATTTACTTATTCACATGGATATTCTACTAATCGAATAATCACATGAAAAATCAATAACCACTTTCATAATGATGGAATTCATAATGATGAACTTTAATTTCTTTTTCAAGGCCTCGTCCCAAGACCTTGGGGCTAACTGTAACCGGAACCCAACCCGGAGTGCCTCTAATAACCAGACACCAACCCGGAGTGCCTCTAATAAACGGACACCAACCGGGAGTGCCTCTAATAACCGGAGACCAAACCGGAGTTCCTCTAATAACCGGAGACCAAACCGGAGGGCTTACTTTTACCGGTCCCCAACCCGGAACATACTTGTCTAACACATTCATCTGAATGAAAGGTTGAAATATAACATAAACATTCGGATTACAAATAACTTATGAAATGTCAATACTTTAAACAAAAACCATGAGTTACATAAGAATAACTTATCCATAGTCAAAAATATCACAAAACCTTCAATAAAATATGGATGTTTTGTATCATAATGAATCAACTTCAAATAATCTTAAAATCCATCAAAGGATGTTGACATAGATGAAATCAAGACTCTTTTTAGAGAAATATCTCTTTATATTTTGAAATCATTTAAGAGTCATATATTTATAAAATAAAACATTTTCTTTGAAAATATTCTTATAAGCTTGTAAGGGAAGCTTCGACGATTTTATAACGGCAGAAAATAACCGCACCCGCTGTATAAGTTAAAAAAACATTCTTACCTTAATTCTGTCGAAAAGGTTAAAAAGCACCTTGTTTGGAAAACGATAGAAAGATTCCTTTATAAACCTCTTATAAAAAGTCAAACAAGGGTATAAATTACTTTAACCCATATTCTAGTAAAGGGTAAAAATGTTTTGAAATTCATTTTTAAGAAACGTGGATGTGGATGATAAAGAGATCCCAGTAGATTATTACGTATAAACAACCTCGGATAATGAAGAGATTGCGAAATAACCCTTACCAATTTGGTAACTTATGAAACATACAACCCATGAAAGAGGTATCATACAATGAATATGTAAGTACACATAAATTAGAGTGTATTACACAAAGAATATAATTATGGGCAGTACATACACCACACAAAAGGTAATGGTGGCAATATGGCATGAATCTCACGGAAATAAGGAGTGAGATGAAAACCCCTTACCTTGTACTTTTCCTTGGTTGGGGTAGGTTAACCTCCTGTATAATGGTGAAATAATTGTTATTAAATTATACAAGAATCATATACATTAATATGATTTCATATATGATCTTTTAATATTGATTTGATAATAATATCTTAGTATTATCGTTGTTTCGGGTGTTAACTTACTTGTGTTATTTTATATGTTTTGTAACGTAAGCCATGTTTGTAACGGATAGGTTGTATATTATTCATATCCAGAATTATATCAAGTCCTTAAACATCATTTTTAAATAATCAAATGATAATTATACTTGAATGGATATGATGGAGAATGAATCTCATCGCGTTTGTGGAGACGATAGTCCGTACGTACGCACGAGCGACAATATCATTCTTTTGATATTAAAATAATATATAAATGGATGGTATATCATATATACATAATCATTAACATGTTATATTTATTATTTACATGAGTTACACATCATTATTATACCCATCCAAATAATAATATATTGAATAACAATTACACCACGATGTGGAGACGGTAAGCCGTACGTACGCACGTATGGTGACATGTTATTCAAAGGGTGGATAGAATACTGAATATGGTTGTAAAATATTTATAATAACATCACAGTATATGTGAGATACTGGAGTTATTATTTTATAATGGTAAGAACAAATAAAGAAGAAGTGGAAGAAGAAAGGAACTTGAAAAGGGGTGGTGAAAACATTACCTCTTCTTCGGGTTCTTCCTTTTGATTTGATCAAAAGGGCTCCTTAGGTTGGCTTTCTGATCAAAATAAGGTCTCTAGGTTGTAGTGAGGGAAGTTAGGAGATTATTTGGGCAGAGTTTGGCCGAACCAAAAGGCTTTGAAGGTGTGAAGAAATGAGAAGGAGGAGTTCCCTTTTATAAGAGGGGTGAGGGGAACCTTTGGAAAAGATAGAAATATTAATTTATAATAAATTCATATTCTGTTTCTAATGGCTCCAAAGTTGATTATTAAAAGTTTAAGGTGGGGATAGGTCGAAAAACACTCAACCAATAGAATTTAGACAGGTTTGGGTACTTATATTAACCTTATCTTTAAGTATTAACTCTAAGTTAATTAGTTTCACTTTTACAATGTCTCTTTGTATTTTTATATAATATGGTTAATATTCTTACTATATACATCCACGCAACCCCCAAATGGTCCATTAATGATGAACCTATAATGATATAAGTCTCTTGGCCGATCCTTAGATTTTTAGGAATTTAATATCAATTAATAATATAATATTCGTTTTAAGAATTCTTTTATGTCAGTTTTGACACTATTCAATAGTTGATTTTTTTGAAACTCATAACAGATTTATGACTTCGAAAAAAGTAAATTAAATCAATCCTAATATATCATATTATCCTAGAAAATTATTTTAATTAATTAAAAGTTTCATATTATATTTATTTGGGTATTTATAATATCAATTAATTTAATTGTTCACTATTTTAGTAATTACTGCATCATCATTGTGTCATAAATAAAATAAATTATTTAATGTCTAAAAATTATAAATAAAATATAATTATTTAGGAAATCTCTTTATATTTCTAATGAATATTTATAATCTAAAATCCAACATATATAACCCTATGTAATAATTGTTTTTATAAAGGATATATGCTTGTGTCATTTTTGTATTCATTTTAACTTAATTAAAATAAAGTGTCCCTATCACCTACAAGTGGCACCATGGGGTCCCAAAATCGACCCAAAGATGCCTATGGTCGAACATGTATCAACTAATAAGGCTAGGACACGTTTTAGGGTAATTTAGTATTATTATAATATTATTTGTTTACCCTTATTTACAGGATTTACCCTTAACCATGGTAAATAAAATATTTACCGCAGTAATTATTCAAAATGTCTAAAAATAAAAGTTACCTATTTACACAATTTGGACATCCTGATTACAAATATGGAATCCATTTTTCTAAATTCAAAACACAGAGGTGACATAAATTAATTTAAAATTTATTCCCGCTGTCAAAACAAAAAGCGTGTTTTTAAGAGATAATAACTACCAAAAGATTGACACTTTTTTATGTTTGGTTTAATTGTAAAATTATGTCCAATGACCAAAATTATATTAAATGGTAAAAATATATTCTAAATATACTTTAAAACCACTCAAATTCATAATTTATCACTATTAATTATTTTGATTAAAAAAGTTTTTTTTAATTAAAATTTAGTAATTTTCACTATTCATCAAAATATGAAAGTTATCCGAAAAGTACCAAAATTTCACCTTAGGCTAAATTAGATACTACGAATCCAAAAATGAAGTCCATTTTGAAATATAAAACATATATAATTTCAGACATTAGGTATTACTATTCATAACGGCTAGTTTGATTGGTTGTGGTGTGTGTTAAAACTCAAGGTTGCGTACAACACACGCTACTGTATTATTCAAAGAAAGCGTACCATGGAAGCTTGGGATGTTTCATTTTAAATTTTTGATGTCCCCATTTAGTCAAAAAGTTTAAAATATTGTATTTAAAAAGGGTTCACTATTAAAAGGTAATAAAAGTGCAATACTGAAAATGAATTTGTTCTTGCATTATGTCTAAGATACTCATAATATGGAAAAATTATAAGGATTATATAAAGTTTAAAATTTAGTTAATACTATTCATAACCTCTTTTGAATGGATTTTTGGTAAGTCATGGTGCAATTGAACTTGGTGTTGCGTGTAGTGCAAGTTATTGAATTATTTTGAAGAAATAACACATTATGAATTCTTGGGGTGTTACATATAATGGTTTTAAACATGTTAAAAACATTTACTAGGACCATAATCATATTTATAATTTCATATATTATTATCTTGTGATATCTTATTACTCGTTTGTTAACAATATTTCTTTATTTTAAAAATTCTTGGGGTTAATTGACTAGTTTTTCGAATTTGTTTTGAATTTTTATTTTTGTTATTCATTTTTTAATCATGATTCCATCATGTAAAAAAATTTAGTCATGATTTAATTATCATTTAAATTCATTATATTTTTATTTATAACAATCTATAATATTTGGTGATAAAAAATTAAATGCATCGCTCATGGAGACGGTAGGTCATACTTACGCATGAACACTACATTCATTTACTTTTCATATTAAAAGAATGACAATTAAATAATATATATATATTATAATTACATTATCATATTCATGTCATATTTTTCACATATTTTTATTAAAACAATCATTTATACATTCAATGTATAGAGTGAATGAATCACATATCTTTCAAGAGGTGGTAGTCCACACTTCCACAAACAATTTTATCATATTCCCACAAAATGGATATCATAAAGGTATCTATTATATAAAAAATCCTAAAACATAAAGAAGTAATCAATATAATATATATAATATAGAAATAATGTGTTCATTATAATTCTCAACCATGAATGGTGGGGAAGTAAAAATGAACGATGCTATTTTTTGAGCCGGTAGTTCACAGTACACATGAACGGTAAGTTCGTTACCCATTTGATGGATTTTTTTGTAATTTTAGAAAAACCCTTTAATATAAATACATATAGTTATGTATAGAAAAATTATTTAATTATATATAAATTAAATAAGAATATTTTAGGTGGTTAAGAATGTAAATAAAACATAATAGCTTCATGATATATTTACCTCCTCTTTGGGTAACTCCTTTTGGTTTCCACAAACAAAATTCCTTGAATGGTTTTATTATAAAAGTAGAATTCTAGAATTAGTGTAGTTATATTTTCAAATTATTTTAGAATATTTTGGATGGGAAAAAAGGCTTTATTGGTGATAATAAGTTAGAGGGGTTAATACCTTTTTATACGAGATGAGGAGTATCCTTCATATAAATTTTTGGAAATGGAAATCCTCCCACATTTTTTCCAGTTAAAGTGGTTCCAATAAAATTTTAAATTAGATAAATATTATATATGGTAAAACATTTTATATATGAATTATTTTTGAGATGTTTCTAATACATTTTGGGCCTTAAGAATAAGGTTTAGTCCTTTTTTATGATAATTTTTCTCTTAATCATTGTAATTAATTTTAATAACTTTTGGTATTTTATTAGTAAATATATAAAATGAAATAATTAGAATTAATAAATTATGATGATTCCAAATTTGAAATCCATTTTTAAAAATTTAAATCACATAATTTTATGAAATTAATTTAAAATTAATCTTGCAGATAGGAAGACAATGCCGGTTTTTAAAAATTAAAATTTTCAAAAGATTATAATGTCATTTATCCAAGTACAATGTGAAACTGATTCCAGTGAACTAAATTAGATTAATTGATATATAATTGATATTAATTTATTTTAAAGAAAATTTAATATATAATTTAACATTATTAATAAATTACATACAAATAGGTTTGGAATTAAAATTATGTATTATTCATTATTCATCAAAAAATAAAACTTCTCGAAAAAACACCAAAAATTCACCCGGACATAAATTTAATGGTTTTATATCATAAATATAAATTATTTTCACTTATTAAATCTATAAAATTTATAAAATTTATATTTAATATTATATTTTATTAAAATGAGTCAAAACGTTCTATATAAAAATATTTGTTTTTATAAGTAAAAGTGGGTTTGTTCTTATATTATTACTTTAAAATAAATTTAATGAATATAAAAAATTATATAATATATAACATAAAAATTTCATTAATATAATTCAATAATTTTAATTAATTTAATTTATTAATATAAAACACCTTTAGGAAAATGAAAATAAAAATATTTCCATTATATTTTGTTGGTTTAGATTTTCATTTCATGTCAATTGGTAACCAATAAATTCATATTATATTTTTATAAACCATATAGTTTCATAATTTAGTCAATATTATTCATAACTTCCAATATATTGGCAAGGTTATACCTTATTATATTAAATAAGAATTTTTTAATAAAAAATTGTTGTCCAGTAAAACTTAGTCTTGTGTGTTATGCATGTCATCGAATAAAGTCATTATTGAGTGTAATGAAATCCAAACTCTTTGTTCTTTATTATGAAATATAAGATTTATGTTACATGTAGCATATTCTTAAATTGAGTTTCATATAAATTAATCTAGGAACCAAAATTAAATTTATTCTAAAGTAAAATATTATAAAGTCTTGGGGTGCTAGAAAACCTAAACCAGAAGAAATGTAGAAAACCTAATAAACTGAACAAGGTTTTTTAGGAATAAAAACAAGTGAGGAACTCAACCTCACTCTGAGATCCTCAAAATAACTTTCAAAATTATCAGTCCATTCAAACTTTACACCCCTGTGAGTTAAAGTGGTTATCAAAGATTCATGTTTGGAGAAATCTTAAAAAACTGCCTATAGTAACAAGCCAAACCCACAAAGCTTTGAATATTTAGTAAATTTTTGGGAAACTACCAATAAATAATAGAATGTTCCTTTTTAAGATCCACTTATACATCCATATTATATATTATATTCCCTAGAAATTTCACTTCTCGGATCTAAAACTCACATTTTCAGAGCATAACATATAGACGTTATTCTCTCAAGGATCGAAGAATGATATTCAAATGATCCACGTTATCACATTATAGTATGGATTACCCCAATATATCATCCATGAACACAGTAACAAAATATTCTAATAACCGATGAAATTTATGGTTCATCAATTCCACAAACACAATAGGAGTGTTAGTCAGACCAAATGGAATAACCAGAAACTCTAAATTCCCATATAGACTCTGAAACACTATCTTAGGTATATCCTCATATCCTAATATCGAATGATACTACTTTGAAAAAAGTTTAATCATTGAAAATAAATTCCTCTCTATGTTGGTAAAAAATATCATTGACCCATGGAAAAAGGATATTTTTTATTAATGGTCACCCGATTCAGCTTTCGATAATCAGTAAAAATATTGCGGTTAA
Organism: Viscum album; assembly: GCA_963277665.1. Classification (NCBI taxonomy): domain Eukaryota; kingdom Viridiplantae; phylum Streptophyta; class Magnoliopsida; order Santalales; family Viscaceae; genus Viscum; species Viscum album. The sequence continues at coordinate 1,242,328,468 of OY728122.1, read as the reverse complement.
TATATAAATTCTTATCAAAAAGGGAATGAGAATCTTATGGTGGAATTATAGGATGATTGAAAACTTTTTTCTCTAGGTCCTCAATCTAGAACTTATTTAACACAAACTCTATAGGCTATATTTGATCATACGGGTTAAAATGGGCATCATACCAGTGACTAGGTTAATACTAAACTCATCCTCTCTCTATGGAGATAAAAAAAATCATTTGCAAGGACCTCAGGATACACAGACACCTCTTCGAAAAGTTTACTAACCAAAAAAATTTAACTACATCAAAAAACATCTCTAAAAACTAGTATGAGATTACAACATAATATGGATAAACATGCCCCACCATTCCGATCTAGAGTCCCACTCGCCCTGAAAAACATGAGTGAACCCATCAACACATGAGAACTGAAATCAATGGAGATAACAGTCTATCTATTCTTTGACTCTGATCATCTAATCCATTTTTATAATCAAATCAATGGTTTTAAGATCAAGCATTAATAATTGCCACTCCACCTCCAAGTTGTCTATCATTACCTAATACATGGGAAACGTGAATCCTTGGTAGGTACTCTTTCCTAAAGTAATGGAATGATCAAAAAAGTATTTCATAAGCGACGAATTCAAACTTTACATATCAACTTACATTAACAATATGACATAATGTGAAGAACCTATATAAAAAAATATCTAACACCATAGAATATGAAACAATGACCATACCTCTAACTATAGTTAGCTCTGCTTCAGATTCCACTAGAGGATACTCATTTGAAATAAATTCATTTGGTCTTAACCACCTTAACAACCCACTTTTCATGAGGATAATACGCAACACTATTGGAATCATAAACACATGCCTATGAACACTTGGTGAGATTAGATCATGGATTACATCCCAAGGATATCTTTTCAAAAAAAAATTCATGTGGATAGATTTCTCAAAAAGATGACAAAACAGAAGTGCCCCTATACAGTTAGGCATGGTATGAACATGCCTTTCAAAAAGATAGCAGAAAATCTATTATTGCCTGGTCAAATCCACTGAAACTATTCTTGAAGAAAACTAACCACCCTTGAATATCCTCTTTTATCCCCAATATACATCCTAGCTAATAACATAACGAACTGAAGCTCCACCCTGACTTTTCATTCCATTTATGTCCTCCTCAGCCAAATTTTCTTCACCAAATACCACCAAAAATGTCATAAGGAACATGAGAATAAACATTGATCAAATATCAAGCCGCATCCCCAACCCAAATATAAGATCCTTTAGTTACTCAATAATGATAAGATCTGGTGCTAGATTAACCAATCAACAAAATGGATAGTGTTCTCCAAAACGGTACCCTCCCCTACTAAAATGTGAGAATCTCTAGGGTCTTCACTACATATAACATCTCAAGGTATAACTACTGGTTAATTATTTTCTTGAAATAATCTCATGTAATTTCCTCATTAATGTTTTCTTTCAAAATAAAATCTGATCATCTCCTTCCTGATCCGTTGATCATGTATTTGTAAAAACCCTACTTAGAGCCCTTGGGAGTCTTCAATTGATTAGAGATCATCTAAATCAAATAAATTCACTCTTCTAATTTTTATGGTCCCTTATTACCACAAAATATGGGAATATTATTCTTTGTAAACACTGATCCATGTTCCACCACACATCCTAGGTTTCCAATACCCACATGACCAAAAGTCTAAATTGTGTGGACAATAACTTCAGCCAAATACGTTTCCACTAAAGGATTCAATTTTCAAACATATCTCATAGATTTCTCCATCAGATTGGATAATCTATTATCATAGGAATTTTCTAGTAAACATAAGAAAATTTCCAATTATATCGTGATCACATTACACAATATTAAGACCAAATCCTAAATTCAAACCAATTACTTAAAATTATGAGATGTTAAAGTAATTATAAATTCTACTAATGAAGGAAGGCGCATTAAAAGGAACGAAGTGTGCAATATAAATAAACATCCCACATAGTTATATCCAATTACTTCAAACATCAACAATCCAACATGGTAAAAATATTCTAACCACCCATGGTAACTCATATTTAGTCCCATAAGTGATTTTTCTAGGCCCCTTTTCTATACTTACTATTTCAATTTTGATTGTCCTGACTCATGTCTACCCAAGGCACAAAACCAAACTCAAGAAGTGTTAACACACTTCAGGCTGAGACCTATACTTTGATACTAAATTATAATAAACCAACCTGGGTCAACCAAACCATACTCCTAAGCTGTTAATCACATGGTAAGTAATTAAAGAAACAATTGAAACAATTCTTGATTATATCCAAAATAATAGGTAAAAATAGAGTACAAAGTGAAAGAACATAGACACAACCAAAAACCATACAATCCAAGACAAATAGTATAAACCAGATAGTATAAAAAACTCAATGTGACCAATATTCACCTATAAACTACCCCTCTCTAAAGGAAAATACCAAAGGGGAAGATGAAATGATACAATATTCCCTTAACTATACCTATATTATATAATACAACATCTAATAATTCCTAAATGAAAACTTTGTGTGTGATAAGATATTTAGGTAGGATATCACCATAGAGTCTATACAAGTTCAAATTTTAAGAATGTAACTCTTCTAGCTTTTAAAAAAATTATTTAACAAATCATTCTCATAAATCCCAATCCATTTATAAATAATTTTCCCTTCAGTTTTTCATGAAATCTTTTAGTATTATCAAGCCATGTTTATGAAAATTTTAATTCAATAAATATGAATTTAAATCCATATATCAAGAGGTAATGAGTTAAAAAATATCCTTAAAATAACATATCAAGAGAAGATATGTGATACTACCTCAAATAAAAACTTATGAGAAAAAATCCATGACAATAAAAGTCATGTGATAAATAACCACAAATGAAAAATCCCCTCATATCAGGTCCAAAAGTATGGAACAATGTGTAATGGACACTAAAAAACAAAAATAGGCATAATATTACTACCGAAGAATATCAATTCCTACCACCATTTTTCAATATCCCTGAGAGGTTACCACTTACTGGTTCCACACACACACTATGGATAATCATGTTTCCCTCTTGATTCACACAAGGTTCAAATTATAAAAATTTCCAAAATTAATTTCAAAACAATGATCTTAATTTCATAAAAACAGTTTCAAACCCAATAAAATCCACTTTGTTGTTTGAGAACCCAATTCCAAAGCACGAAAATATTTTTCAAATAAAAAACATGTTAAAAATATATTCATTTACAACCATTCCTTTGAAAATGCATATCACTTCATAGGAATGAATAATCCCAAATAATTTTTTATGAACTAAAAAAAATTCATCTAATTAACCAATTCTATAGAAACATCTACCTCAAAAAGATAGAAACCTATCTGCCTTTGACAATGGTGATTGGAAACCATGTGATTAGCCTACAAAAGAAAAGCAATGATAAGGAATTGAGAATTATAGATAGAAAAAATTATTTGATCATGAATATAAAAACTAACCACAACCAATTAAATATCTAAAATCAAATAAATATAAACTTGGAGGATGTCTTTCCCAAATAGGCTCACTAAAGAAACCCAGATGATCAATCATTGAATAAAGCGATTAGGAAGGGAGTTAATCACCTAAAATTACCTTGTATGATGTTTTGGATGAGAGAGGGAATCATTATGATAGAATTAAAAATAAATCAGTTGACCTATGAATAAAACCTATTTAGGCCAAGATACATACATAGTGTATAATCCCATTACACGTCGTGTATTCCATGATGGATGAGTTTCTGAAAAACATGTCCCGTTTTTAATAAAAGTATGTTTTTTAGATACAATATGTGAACCTATTATATGGAATTAAAACCTTTCATGCACTGTACATATTTCAAATCATCTTCTACGAGCCCGTTAAACAACATTTACTCCCTTTACAAAATTTATAATTACCTTGTAGATAGAAAACAACCTAATTTCTAGAAAAAAAACTCTAAATCACCTAATACATTCTCCACCTCTATATATAAATATTATTTTGTTTTATATCTTGTGGTATTGTTGTAGAAACAATCACATAATTATTTACCTATAACTATCTTATGTTTAAAAATTTATCACTACATAATTTCAAATCAAGAAAAACATATATGAAATTTCTCTAAAAATTTCACATTAAAATTATTCTCATGATCCTTGGTTTCTAGTTATAACATTATCACCCAAAAAGTATTAACCTAATTAATTATAATAAATAAGTGAACCACCTCATTTAAATCCCTGTAAATATTATTTTAAACAGTCTCATTTAACCTTCTTCAAACTCTTCTTAAATACTCATATATAACCAACTTCTTAACTCATTAAAAAATTCCTTCATGTGAACTCAGTTTCATCTAAAACAAGTCCGAAAAAATATACACAATCATATATAGTTATGGTGAACATCATGTAAACATAAAAATATCATTTTAATCTTACATTACTTTCAAAACTATCAGCTTATTATTATGTGATATTTAGATTACTAATAATTAGTTTTTATAACAATAGATTTATTCTTATTTAGGTTTTTGAAACTCCTTCTTATCCTTTGAATCTCAATTACCACATAATCTACTCTTACATGAGTTTTTCCATTATTATATGATATAACATTAATCTTAAGTATTCTGTAAAATCATTTAGTTATTCTTGCACATGTTAATACATTTCAAAATCATAAAAAAAATATAACTCAAAACATCTTGAATGTTGACCCATCCTTCTCAACTCAACTCAAATTCCTTGAAACTCATATCATGTATTAATATATGAATTAAATATCATAGAATTCAATGAATAAGAAATATAGAATCATATTATAAGGGTATAAAAATCTCTCTCTTTCTATTTGTTTTAAATACACAACATATTTTAGTTTCATCATAACTTCAATGTTCACTTCTTGAATTGACCCTCCTAAACTAATCCATAGGCACCAAAATACTAACACATTATCATACACAAGAATTGAAATATTATATCCTCCCGAAAATTAATAGACAATAAAAATGTTCTTTTAAAAGGGGTGTCATTTTTTTCTCAAATCATTGATCCATGGATTATTCAACTCTATGTCTTTGTAATCTAACTCGATGTATAAAACATGATAGATTAACACAAGAAAAAAAGTTATCTATAAACTAATTCTACCTATGATACCAACTATAAAATGTAACATTTTTAAAATATCATATATATTTTTATGTTATTTCCTAAACTAAACATAATAAACATATTAAAAACATTAATTCACAAATATGTTTTCCTCTAATGTTTCTATTTTCACATTTATATCAAGGAAAACAAGATTAAAAGTGGAGTAATATCTTACAAACATACCTTGTTGATGTTGATAAATAGTTTGAACACCCATTTATAGTCTCATTTTCTCATAAGTTTCATTTGAAAGTGTTTTTTGTAATAATACGGGCAATTATCCCTTTAGTTTTCAGTAAATGTGATTCCTTTTGATTTAATTGATATCTAGAAAGAAGTATGATAGTAATGAAAATATTTATCATTGATGTTTCGAATGAAATAGAATACCAATCCATTTTATTAATTCTTTATCATTGAAATAATTCCCTTTGTTATCTCTAATCAATTTTGTTCCCACTTGAATTTGTGCAGACCCAACTTCTGACTATTCCATTCCAAATTTCTTTGATAACTCCTCAATGTACATTTCATGAGATATAAAAACATGACTATAAGCTTGGGTAATTTTTAAACTTAATAAAAATTTAATCTCAAAATGTGGGACATCTCAAATCTTCACATCATTTGTGTGGTGAAAACTTCGAACAATATTTCTTCATCACTTGTAATGATATTACCATCATCATATACCATGATAATAAGTGATTTTATTTCTTCTAAAACAACTAACTATCCAAATTCCATTTTCAAAATTATATTCATTTTCAATTTCTATCACATTATTATTTTAAAATATACTCTCATTTTTGTTTTATAACATTGATAGTATCTTCCATTTATAATATAGTAAAGAAATATTTGATATTTATTTTTATCGTTGAATTTTATGCCACATTTTTCATTATTATCGATAAATAATAAAATCCCAAATACACTTAAGTGTTTCATTTTTTGTTTTTTCTTGAATTAAATTTAATATGGAGTTATATTTGAATTTTTACTCAATAAATATATGTTTTGAATAATTTTATTAGTTAAAATGAATTATATCTTGAAATACCTTAATGTATCAATCTTATCTTTCATGGTTCATTCTCTATCAAAAATATTCATTTTCTTCCATTAGTCTAAATTATTTTTTTATGGAGTGTATAGTTTAATGAACTCCTTACAAGAGTCATTTTTTTCAAGATACTTTTTAATTTATCTATTTTTCTACTCATTTTAATTATTAGATCATTGCCTCTTTAAAAAATAACCAAATTTCTTCTCATCATGTCTCCTAAAAAATTAAACATGATTAAAGTATAAGATTTATGATACATAAACATAATATAATTTATTCTTGTAAAACCATAAAAAATGTGATGAAATATTTATTTACACTAATTGAATTCATACTTATATGCCCACAAACAAAATATAATTTATTCTTGAAGGGAAGCCACAATGTTTGGTTGTTATTGACTGTAACAAGCAACATGAATAGGTATGGGGGTGGCTGATGGTTTCCGTGATGACCTAGTAAATTGAAATTGGGGGGCGTCTTGGATAGTTATAAGGAAAACCATAGTGTTATGGTTAGGCCTTCCTATCGTGAGGTTCTCAAGGGCGGGAAGAGAATGTCTGGAAAGGAGGTTCCCACCACAACAAGTAGAAGGATGAGGAAAGACTAATCTGATTTGCCAAATCCATTATCCACTAGGTCCTCTTTCAATCAATCTATGTATGATTTGATCTCTTTGGATAAATTGAATCTTAGAAGGAAGTATTCCCAGATCATAAAACATTATGAATTCTCGGAATGGGATTCCTCCACTGTGGAAGGGTGGCTCTCATGGGGGTTATGATGGGTATTATGTTTATGATCTGTAATCGGTTTTTTGACTTGTGGTACGTGATTTCTATACTTTTATTTTTTTTAATAAATAGTCAGGGGCATACCTTTAATTGAATTTTCTGGTTATGCTTCCACAAATCAATAAAAAGTACATTATTTGAGTTTAATGCTTCCTCGCTAATTTTTTTTCACCAATATCATTGATATTCAACAATTTATCATTTCCAAAATTTATTAGATCCCCCTAATATAATTTATCATTTTAGGTTTATTTAAATCCCTTGTCATGTGTGATGAGAAATCACAATCTATAATCCATGGTGTCTCAATTTTTCAAACTGTGAATGGTACTTCAATAATATTATGTTACTATTTGATTTTATTCATTTTATAAAAATTCATAGATCTCAAATTAATTTTTAATTAATCTTGTTGATTTGTGAGACACTCATATCAAGTGTTTACTTATTGATCACACAAACCATAAACTTTTTTAGTTTCTCAAAACTATTTTCAATCTATATTTTCTTCCCCACCTATAGAGACATTTTTTTGTCTTTATATTCTTTTATCTTTCCCTTGTATAATACCATAACCCTTACCCAGGGGGAATATCATACTGATACTTATATGCTTTATGGAGAAATACGCCACAAAAATAGTTTTAAACATAATGTATTCCTCTTTGATAAAAATTATACCATTTAATGGGATTTTGTACAATATCCTTTTTAGGCCTTTGATAACATGATTTCACCAAGATGTTTCTCACAACACCTTCTTTAGTATTTTTTGTTTTTATTGAAATTTTATCATAATTTTATTCCCCAACATATAAGAATATTTAATTTGTTTTTTATATATTTTATCTTGTAAAACCTCTATTTTTTATTCAACTGACCTACAAACTTGATTTTATTTTGAGGTGTTTTATTAGTATACTTTCCTTCATTATATCCAAGAACTTGATCACCATGATATCATAGAAATTATTAATTTATACATTAATTTTTTCCTCCATTTTTCTTCCCTGATAGTTTTTAACTTTCATAAGATTATGTGATAGGTTTTTTTAATTGAATTTGAATTTATTCATGTTCTTATCAACTTTAATAACTTTCATCATTATCACAAAAACAACTACATATATATTATTGATATTAAAAGTTATATCATTAATTATATTTTGTTCTCTTATAATTATCAATATTTTACTTCTTGAATTCCCTTAACAAATATAATTTTTCAATAACTATTACTTTTCTTCCATAATTTTTTTCTTCGAGATATGATTTTTCCTGTCTTATCCTTCTAATAACCTTTAGTAACATTGTGATCTAAACTATCAGGGTATAATCCATGGATGATTCACATTATTCAATATAAAATACAATATCATGTGGAATATCATCGTATAAAGATTCACTTTATTTATCTTCTTGGGAAATCAATATTTTGTGAATGGTTTTTTAGAACAATCATCAATAAAACTAATTTACTCACTATTAGAACCACATCATTCATGGGAAATAATATTCCTTAAACAAAAATGGGATGGACTTATTTTTCATTCCATTAAATTGATCCATGATTGTTTTGAAATAATATTTTTTCCTTGAATGATCCACTGGCTGATTCATCTCTTATATTATCAATGATAATTCTTAAAGGACACTTAGAAAAAAAGTGAAAATATTTACAATGTTTTAATCATGAAAAAATTAACTTATATTTTCTTTTATTAAAATTTATTAACAATAATTAAATAATATCATCATAGATTTCCATGTTCTTATGTTCATTTATGTCAGCATTCTCATATTCAATATTTATGTTTTTAAATTATTTAAATATAGGGTAAATTTATTAATTAATAAATTTTCTGTGATTCCAAACTTATCATATGAAAGGAAATTAAATTTTTGTGAATCTCTTCAATTATGAAGTTATGCATATATTTTCTTCAAGACCTGATATATTAGAATCAAAAATTACTGGGAAAATTCTCAATAGTTTCTCCATAATAGTGGTGTCTTAATTATTTTCTCTATATTCTATTATGGTGTAGAAAAGTATATTAAATTTTTTAAATAACTCATCAAAAATATATTCATAAATTATCATATATTTTAACTAAATTCTGAAATTTCATAGATTTTTTTTCTTAACATTTTTGTCTCCTTAATTAATATATGGGAATTTTTTCCAGATATCCATAGATGTTTTTCATCCCATAAATATAGTTAATTATTTCCCAGAAATGAATAAAATGGTGTATTACTTTACTCTCCATCACTCTCAACATTCTTCTTAGCAGATAAGCAGAATAAAGTAGTCTCATGTGGTACTGTAAAAAATTTAAAAGAAGTCTCAAGAAAATCATGTTGAAAAAAGGTAATATATAGTACCATTAAGTATGTCCATATATGAAAATATTTCCTATAGAAACTTTTAATTTATTTATTATTGTATATGTTTTTAAAATATATATAAATCATAAAATTGTGATCTTTGAGAGTATATCATGGATCTGATACCAGTAATAAGAATCAATTAATTGATTATCAACATTGGGAGGATGGTAAATAAAGTTAGATGAATTGTATTTTTCAAACATGTTATCGCTTTTTGGTTTATAGAAATGATCTCCTAATTTCACTAAGTATAGAAAATAAATGAGTTTCATAATAAATGTTAATTATTTTTTAATCCAATAGAGGTGATTGTATCCTTATAGTATGGTAGTTTTTATCAAACACACAAAAATCATCATTTTTATCATTGTGATGAATCTATATAAAGGGGAATATCCTAGACACCGATAAAGTTTTGGCAATAAAAAATACAAACAAGAACCATATTTTTAAATAGAAACAATAAAAAAATTATTATAAAATAATTATCACTAAAGAAAGCATGATCTTTAATGGAATATGTACAAATGATTATATTATTCCTACACTACACAAGAATCTCCTTGGGTGGTATTCCTCATTATGTTTTTCTGATAATCCCTCACAAAATCATTTATCTCTAACTATTTTCTTTTAAATAAATCAACTCCACTAAATTCAATCTCTAGTAAATCATGAAAAAAACTTCTCCAAATTTTTCATGTGAAAAAATTTCATTCTTCCTCATTAACTAATGGTCAAATGATCACCTAAATGGATACACTAGATTTCATAAAATATATAAACAAATAACCTTATTTATATCCATATAAATTACATTCCAAACTGACTCACTAGACCTTATTCAAACTCTTCTTAAATAATCCCACAAAACATTTTTTTAACAAATTCTAAAATTCTCATGTGCAGGCCTTGGATCTTCTTACCCAGGTCTAGAAATATCATATTTAGAAAACACGGAAAAGTAATAATATATAGCTCTGGCTAATTTAGGTTACTCATACACAATATCATTTTTATCACAGATATTTTCTAAAACCATATAGTTAATTTTTGTTGAGAGTTAGATTAATTTTACATATCCTTTGTAACCTCAGAGTTATTCTTACATAGCCTATTCAAACTCTAGACTATTCTTACAAATATCCTTTACTACATCACCAAATCCAACATGAGTGCTAAATATTCTTACATTAATGTAGATTACTCGTATTTAGTCTATAAAATCTCTATGTTATTATCAATTATCACAACAATTTTTCAAATATTTAAAATCAAGAACTCATAACTTCTATAACTCATCTATATCCTTCTTATCTAATATCAATTTCATTGAATAACTTAGAATGTATTTCTAAAAGTATTGAATCTCTTAAAATGTATATACAAAAAAATATAATAACATCATTCATGGACCATTTTGAAGTCTTATACATTAAGAATCTTTCAAACATCATGTATTGGTTATTAAATATGAATAACTCACCCCTATTATACAAAAGGCAAAGTATATGACACTCCAAGTGGCATACATAGTCAGTCATCTAGTATAAAAATATCTTTTTTTGTCTTTTGACTCTATTTTTTATCATTATGTGCAATCCTACTAATATTATTCCTAACATTTCATCAAAACCATTAATAATTCAGGATGAAGATAAATTAAAGAAAAATCAATTAAATAATTTTAGAGGTCAATTACCATTTCAGTGTGTGAAATATATTCATCTAGAATGAAATAATGATAATTTGGAGACTCTATTTTGTATAACATGATTCATTTTTTATTCTTAAACTTCATTAAAATATTTAATAATATCATACAAAAACATCTATCTAATCATATATCTTATGATAAACCACAAAATGTTCCTAAGTTTCACTCTATTTTTTGGGTTTTTTAAGTCATTACAACTCTATGTAATTCTGGACACATCTCTATGTGACTATATGATAAAATTCTCCCACTAAATTGCTTTAGTAATTAAAATATTTGGATAAATAGTTTTTGAATAATAGTGAGATTTAGAAATAATATTATTAATGTTAAACTCTTTAAACATATGAATTCAAACTCCTTTAATTCACCAAATCCTATATTATTATGTAAATAACATTTCCTACAATGAACTCTTTCTATGTTCAATATTATTATCTTGGAATATTTCTACTCAAACTATTTCTTTGAAATCATTTGGAAATATAACATTTAACGTTACATTTATATCCTTCTTTTCCAACATTTCATTAACTATTTTATGATATAAAGTGGCAATCTCTTCATTTTGGTAACCAAATCTTACTCGTTACATTTATATTTATCAATATACACTAATCTCCTTTAGGAAAATAAGTGGTATCAACTTTTAGTTTTGACTAGTATTATATTTTATGTGTTGTATATTAACTTATCTAATCCCAATTATACTCCCACAATCCTTTTAAAAACAATATTTTCTTTAGAATATCATGTTAAGATAGACACACTCATTTTAAGAAATAAAACATATTTACTATAATAATAATATTTTAAAATATATTATTAATAAAAATATCTTATATGTTATTCTTTTTTATATATTTATTTTTAAAATAATAATTTATTAATAGAAATATACCATTTATGTGTGGTTGGATATTTTCTATTACATTTTAACAAATAACATATATTAAACAATTGTATCCTTGATGAAACCCCTTGTACCATTATCTTCTTTCCAAAACATGCTATAGAGTTTGTGGAATCATAAACCATGTTTATTTTCTAATTTATTCACAAAAAAATATTTATTAATTGACAAATTATCTTATCACATAAGATAAATGAGATAGCTATACAAATCCTTTATTTATATCAATCTATGCTTGAAATATTATATTAGATCCAGCACTATAATTTAGAAACCTAGTCCTTCATCATGTAAATGAAAATTATAGTATTTATCAATTATTACATTGATTTTAAACTCATGTATACTTGTAATATTTTTAAAATATACATTCAACATCATATAACAATCATAATCATAGAATTTAATACTATAATGTAATTAGATAACATGGATTCTATAGATTTTCCTAAACTCCATAGGTATTTTAGAAAATTCTATATAATTAAAATATTTACACTCCTTCCTAACATCTTCTTGGAGTTTCAATTACCATAATAGTCTACTCAAGGAAACATTTTTATAATTTCCATCAATTTTTTATTTAAATGGTTTGAAATTTTACCCATTTTTATTCTCAAAACAACACCACATTACAAACATATCATTCCACATTCATTTATCCTCTAAATAATGATAAAATATGGTAAACTTTTATTGAACACATTTATATTATGGAAACATCTCTAATTATGATTAAAAATAATAATTCAATAAATATAACGATCCTTAAAGAATAACTTTAGTCCCTCTAATTCATTAATAAACGAAGTATTATTATTTATATGAAAAGAGGATAATGTATATTAAGTTATATTGAATTTCATCAATTCCATTGAAACATCATGATAATAATTTTATATGTCTTATAAGAATAATGATCTATTTCTTGAATAATTTAAACATTTGTTATCTCAGTAATGGTTTTTTTAGCGCATATAATCAACCTTTTAATGAATAATTCTTATGTTCTTTTACGAATCTAGTGTGTTTCTTTCATTAGTATTTTTTATTCCCATAGATGTGTTTCATTGTCAATTTTAATTATGATGATGGTATCACATATTAGTGATAAAAAAATATAATAATAGAGTCTCAAGATGGGTGAAAATGACACATAGTTGGGCACACTTACTCTTGAGAAAAAAATATCCATGGGTTTCAGGTGTTTCACCATAAACGGGAACACCCCACAAATTTCCGTAAACCATAGAAATAAAGACTAGTGAGAATAAGTAAATGGGAGAATAAAAATGAATATAAGTAAGGAATATGAAGAAGAGAATAAATTCAAAATAAGGTAATACCTTTAAGTGAACCATAAGAGAACCTTGGTGGAGTCGATGAGAGGGAGAATACCTCAACATCCCTTGCAGCATCATGTGAATACAAGAGGGGGGTCTCCCCCACTTTTAAATAGAATAGTTTTATGAATAAATTTATTTAACTATATTCAATAGAGGATATTTAAAACTAAAAATTCAAATTCACCGAGGAACCTTGGTGATTCAATACTCATTCATTCCCCACAAGGATTTTCAGGAAACCAAATGGAAAATTTTATTATATATAAGTGGACCAAGGCCCAAGTTGTAGATAACCCAGAGACTCGATTAATTTTGGACCGAAGGACCATGAAAGAAGACCCAAAGTCCCAATGGAACATCTTGTATCACACCATGAAACTATTATTCACGTAATAGTGCCCCTTTATTTCATCAACCCACCAATTCTTATGTCATATCTATCAGCATACCATCATTCCACACTATACATTGGCACACTAAAACATTATTTCATGTCATGTTATCAAACCCCTCCATCTCACATCATAAATATATGTTGGTGGAGGGTTTTTTGATATGTGAAAACTCACCCATCTCTCTTTTATCTCGCTCGATCGATGATTCCAACGTGTCACCACAATGCACCACTGGCATGTCATGTTTCACCATGTCACCTAGTTCTACAAGTATTCTTGGTGTCTTATAATGTGTGTGACCATTTTTTGGTCCACTTTAGATACCATAATTCGATAATATAATCCCTCTATGGAGGTTTCCAACGTTTAAACCCATTATTTGATCCAATATTATAGTAATTCTTGACCTCTACACTAGGTCCCCAACTACTAAATAATAATATTACTATAATTGTAATAATTATATAAATTTATATAAGACTCACAATTTCATGCATTGAAATTTAACATAGTTTTTATTTAATAATTCAAACAAACACTGTTATATATGAACTATTTTATAAAAGAACCTAAATTAAATATTTGAAACACTCTTAATTAATTAAATGATTATAGGAAACCCTTAAAATAATGTAATGAAACTGTAATGGTAAATTATAACCCATCTTGATAAGTTAATATATAAAATTATAAATATAATATATCATCAGTTTCTCTCATGGATAAAAAGTGTATTTAAAATTAATAAAAATAAAGGTGAGTATGTTACAATTATCCCCACTATATTGATTTATAGTGCTAGAAGGACCCCTTAAAATCCTATTATTAAAAATCAAGTTCAAAAATATTAAATGTAAATATTTATTTTAAAATAATTATCTATATAGTAAACCCACTTATCATTTATAAAAAAATTGATTCAAGAAAAAACCACCAAAAATTAAAATAATAAATATTTTTATTTGAAAACAACATTATCTCCATGGTAACTTCCCACCTTAAGAACTACAATATTACACATTTCATACATCCAATGGATCCATGTATTGGCACTCCATATCATAGGGGACTACTCCCATCCATAATAAAATTCCATATAATTTATTGCTCATTACTATTGACTCGTTATCTAGTTTTCAATCCACCATATTAGTCACCATATCCTAAAATTGATACTCCATTTTATTTGAAAATACACATTTACTTTGATAAAAACTTCTAGTTTAGGAAAAAAACCACCTTAAAAAAATTACTTCATTTATAAACCCAAAGTAATTTCTAAAGTACTTTTTTGAGGATATAATAGTTAGAAACACCCAAAATTTAAAATTTTATACTAGTTCTTAAAATTTTCCATCAAACATAGAATATTTTATACTCGAACTAAAAACATAGTTTTTTAGATCATAGGGACCTATTTATACTGTTAAAAATAGGGAATGAGGAATAATTTATATTAAATTTATTATATTACACCCAATATTTTTATTGGACAGCCCATAGAGCTCAAAAAACCATTGGATCAAAACAAAAAAGTTGGTTGATGTTTGATATCCATTTTCAACTTCCCTTACTACATATTGAAATTTTAAAACACTATAAGAGATTATAATATTCTCTGTGTTAAAATAAAGGTAAAAATCATGTTTTCAATGAAATTTCCAAATTGAAGGGGTGCTATTCATAATCCCCAGACTCTGCATGCTACCCATTCAACTCATTGTCTCACTAAAAATTTCACCTAACTTCACATTCAAATGGATAGTGGTCACGAACCCCTCCCATGAAACACCTGTGTATGTGAAAAATTACTTGGCTAGATCCCCTTTTTCAAAAAATGTACCCTAAATAATCTGATAAACTTTTAAACATTAAATATATCCATTAAATAAATGTTTTACCTTATAAAAACAAGTTTGGATTGGTATTTTTCATTCCCCAACATGTTTTTCCAAGAAACATTAAAAATCAAACAACATTCGATTTACTGAAAGTTTCGTTTCTTTAATTCCCAACAAAAATAACTCAATCCCAATACAAATATTCTTATTGATGAATATTAAACATGCTTCAAAGTTGATTTGCCAATTTTAAATCCATTCCAAAATCAATTCATCCGATATAATTAAAACATAATTGAATAAAATACAAAAGAAATTCATATTATATCTATAATAAAAACACTCCTTAATATATAATTAATACATAAACCAATAAGAAAAATTCAAACCAAGTGAACTTGAATCATTTTACTTGGACATAGCTAAATAAATAAAAATATAAAATCCTATAAAGATAATTACTTAATCAATTTAAAATATTTATAATATTCATTTTGAAACAAAACTCCATCACACCAACATAACCTTAATCCAAAAAAACAAACCAACCAACCATTATTCAAAATATTATCACTTGACAACTAATTCATAATTGGGTTTTAAATACATATTTCTATTTAAAACACCCCACTACACATTTTAAATAAAGTAAAAAAATTATGTATATATATATAACCAAACATAATTTAACTAATCTAAACATGACTATAATTAATAAAAACTATGTTTTTTTATCTTGAAATCATCTTTATAGATTAACTCATTCAGAAAAAAATTGATCCCTTATTTAAAACAATATTCTAAATGTGAATAAACATTCACCAAATGAAATTGAAGTGCTTTTTTAATCAAAATTATAATATTTTAAAATTATTTTACTTGGAAAACACAAGAATAAGAATAAATACCTAGTAATTCATATAAAATACCATAAAAACTATTAATTTTTTAGTAGTAAATAACTTAGTATAAAACCACGATAAAAAATAAATTGTAGATTTTTATTTAGAAATTAAAAATAGCCACATAATTATTTAAATAACATATCCTTTTAAATAGAACCATACCTTAATTAAAAATATTCATTTTAAATTTAAATTTAAACAAATTTTATGAACTAAAAAAGGGATGAAAACTCCTGTTTTCCAATTAGAAAATAAATTATTAAATCTTCATTAAAAATCCAGATAATGTATAACTTTTAAATCCTCATGTCTAATACTTGTAAAATTTTAATCCCACATCAATGTTTACTTAAAAACTATGATTTAATTTTATGTAGACAATAGTTTTTAGAAAATGATTTAAATAAAATGGATTTCAAATTTTAAAATATTAAATAAAACTATTTCAATCAAATAATGTAAAAATGAAATAAAACCACTTATTATCTAAGAATACTTTAAATCAGTTAATAAATAATAAATAACTCTACATAATCATATTATTCATATAAAATAACTTTGAAAAGATTCCATTTAGAACCTAATAATACCCATTTTACCCTATAATGAACTGAAATGGGTTATACATCAAAATGACCCATACACTTGAATTCCAATAGCATAAAGAGCATTTGTGATCCCCACATACTAGAAACTAGTTCATAGACATCATTATAATATAATGTGGAATTGTTTTACCAAATAATCAGAGTAAATGTAATTGAATGAATAAAAAATAAAGGATGACCAAACAATATATCAAAATAATAAATTAAAACAAAACAAAAACCAAATAGATAATAGATAATAAAGCATTAAAGGTAATTAAATAAACAATCCCTCCACTCACCCCCAATATCACTTCCTTTAAGAGAAAACTATATCCACCTCTAATACCCTACTATAGTCCCTTAGATAGGGCTATCATTCATCTTTCAAAATAAATTAAAACCCAATTTGGAGAATTTGGGAAAATAAAACCAACAATAAATATAGAAATAACTCAAATAATCAAATCTCTCAAGAGTGTCTTCGAACATAAAAATGAGATAATAAATGTGTGATGAAAAAAGGAATCATTAGGAAACAATAACCCATTAAATCAATGTAAACCCCATAGTAAAAGAGTTTATAAAATTCTAGTGGTAATATAAGGTATAAAATATTTTTTCACATGATTTATGAAAACAAATATTATCCATATTCCATATAAAACAATATAAACAAACATGATTTTTTGAAGATTAAAAATAAGGGTTCTTAAACATTTTAAATCAGTATTTTGAAACCAATCCATTTTTAATTATGCTTCTAAAATAATGGAAACACAAAATTTTGTAATTGATGAAAAAATAAAGAGCACGTTTTCCTACTTTTAATCATTTCATTAAAAAACCATTTAAATAATTGTTTTTGAAAAAATCCATTTTGTTAAAACTCTTAAATAAATATCCAAATCATTTTCCTCTTTCAAATCATACATAAAACCCATAAAACCCAATTTAAATTAATACAAACACACACACAATGTTTTTTATAAACCATACAAGACACCCACACATCACAAAAACACAATCCCAGATAATAATCAGGCATTGGTGTCAATAAAATCAATCAAAATAGGGGAATATATTATAATCATAAAATTAAATCCCCTAATGTTTATAAATAACCTAGTTTCATGAGAATCATAACTAGGATCTGGTAATAATAGACCTGATCTAGAGACAAGCAACCTAGGTTGGAACTATTGTACCTATAATATACTCAAAAGTCCAATCAATCTATCTGAAGAAGTAGACATACTTGGAATTCATTCATCCATGTTAATCAATGTATATCTAGCATAAAATTATTTCTCTCCTTCTATCCTAACCATCTTTAAGTATCTAATAAATAATCACTAGTTAACCCACTTTCTTCAGTATATTTTTCCATCAAAAACGAAATTTGTTATACTCTAGGACTCCCAAGGCATGTATGGAAAAAAGTTGAGACATCACGAATCACATGCATCAAATATGAATCATTAGAAAATAACTTACACCACACCTCCAACACACTCACAAGAAGAATCCCCAAACAAATATATATGCCTAACCTCACAATTTTCATGTCAACATTAATAATCCCTCATGGTATTACAAGCTATAATAGGAAAAGTAGTCAAATATGGAAAATGGGGGATTCACATAAGAGGTTCCAAACAAGCCATTTAAAATACATTGCTTCGGATATTGATCTAAAAATACAATTCATGAAGTAATTTGAAATCTCATTTAAAATATAATTTTAAACCTCATATCTAAAAACCCACTTGAAAAACACATTTTAATAATCCATTTAAATATAAATTTACACCACACTTTGAAATATGTTTTCAAAATAAAAATATTTCCATGAAATTCACTTTTTCAATAAATATTATAGTTTTAGAAAACAAAGGGGTTCCAAGCATGATTCTTTAAGTAAACACATTCCCATTTTGAAGTGTTTTTCAAAACACCTCAAGTCCCATGGTCAAAAAATCGTATCAAAAGAGGCTCAAGTCCCTATTTTTTAACAAATTCCTTTAATATAAATTTCAATGAAACGACATTGAATATATTTTATTAAAATATTTAAATTCCTTTAGCACATCCGAATAAGAATTTAATACCAGACTTCACGTGTCACCAAGGTTCATGACAAGTATTTAAACCATTTTACATCCAATTAAAACCAAAGTGGACTTGTTGGTTACACATATTTCACAAATAACCTTTTAAAACACCAAAATAAATTTTATAGATATACTCCGGAAAATTTTATAATCACTTGGAAATAGCCTAATCCCATGCCAAGCACAAAATCCATTCAACTACAAAAACAATCACAATATGGTAATAAAATATAATTTAAAATTCATTAAATGGTATTCAACAACACAATAATTTTATAAATTGAAATATAACGGTGTTCCAAAGAGATACCCACATAAAATTGGTGGAGATAAAGCTTAAATGTTTTGAAATGCTCCACCATCAATGGTGAATGCCCAAAAATTTAAGAAGGATACATGAGAGACTCATTACACACCTTAATAAGTAATTAATTATAAAAATGTCATGACCCATCATAGTCGGGCTTGTTCCATAACTCCCCAAGCCCTCCTCTAATAGGGTAGGGGCTAGAAACTATCACCGAGTAGGAGTGTCACTAACATGGGATGGATTGATTATATACCTATACACATGTACACATCTTCAAGACCACATATGTTGAAAAGTAAAAACCACAATGGAAACAAATACATGCATTCTAGTAAACCTAACCAATAGATTACAACCGGGAAACTAAAGTTTATTAAATCAGACTGGTCTAGAATAAAATCCCAACAAAAGAAATTGTTTGTAAACTACAAAGTCTAAACTGTAAAAAAAGTATTGGTACTGATGTCTATAGTTTTAGAAACACCTCAGCCTTTTTGAAGTCAGAAAATAGCACCAGGTCCTAGTCTTCATCCTGGTCCTAGACCTCTTTTTTCTCTCATCTACACAAGACACGATATGTGCAAGAAAATCCTGGGCAGAGGTGAGTATAAAAATACTCTTTAGGACACCCTAAAACCAAAAATCAATACAAAAGGGAAGGGTATAGTCATCTCTAAACAATTTTGTGTCTACGACACATATAATAAAGATATCTATATATACTCAAACTCAGACCTGTAGTCTAGAGGTAAGTTGCAACTATAGTATACCAACACTGTTGATTTAGTCTGAAGATTCCATGAAGTAATCATATAGTAGCACATACTTCTGAATCTGATATCACTTATGACATTCTCCCATAGGTATTGTGTTTCAAGTAGCATCATGAGAGAGATAGATACACTGATAGATTTGAAGATAGATATGATACACTCACTTAGGGATAACCAACACCACGAGTGGGGAAGATCATGATACACAGATGATCATCACTTCAAGGGCCATGGTGTATACCAAGACTCATATAGATTCACCTACTTTGAATTGGACCGAATATTGGTAGGATATATCAAATCGATAACTCAACTCTACCTATGGCACAAGAATGGATAGAGGATTATTCTTTAAGCCTCTCAGAGGGGACTCCCCACTCTATCCAGAAAGACCTACTGAATGGGGTTATACTCTTGTGGATAGGAAACGATACCAACTGACCTTCAAGGTAATGAGAAAGGTTCACCAACCCAAATGAAACATGTTCATGATATGGTGGATAGGATATTAAATCCATGTAAGAAGGGCTACATGGCATATAGAGGGGTCACACATCGTGTCCCTTGACCCTGGGTACTGCCCATGTACAATAGCTCATGTCTGAAGAACATGTCATGTAGAAATGGTATACACGATGTGTAGAAAGGCTCAACTTCCATTTCCTACTATTTGGTGTCCACTCGTGTAATCTGGATGTGTTCCAATAAACAGTTTCAACCCATGTTTTCCTACCTATGTAACAGTACATAGGGTAACCCGTGTATAAAGTTTGGGTTTGGTCGTTTGGTGTGGTACATGTTGTGTAGACAAGCCGTGTACTCTACCACATGTCTTTGTGACACCTTTCATACACTCCAAGACTCATGTAAGGTCCCACACATTGTGTGATAGGGGTTACATGTCGTGTGATGATTTAATGCCTCCCAAAACCCTATCCACCGCTGGGGGGGCACGCATTGTGTAACCCTAGATTATATGTTGTGTAGTGCAGGATTTTCTAGAATCCCTGGTTCTCACTCTAGTCATTTCCTCCACTACTCTGGCCACCATTCTATCTTAATTTTTTGGGAAATTAAATATTCATCCTCTTTCAGTCATTCCATCACCCAAAAATTATGTTTTTTGTCCAATCTGGTTGCACAATCGATTCAAAAGTGGTCATTCTTTGTTCCGTCGAGGAACGTCGAAGAACGCAAATTTGAGGATCCATAAGAAGTCAATATCACTTTGTGTGTATCTTCAATCCTCCTTCATCTCACACTAATCTGAGACCTACAACATTGAATCATTTCTCCATGAATCGAGTGCTCAGTGATTGATCGAGATATGTTGATTAATGGGCCAAGTGAAGAACACCCGCAACAAATGATGAACAGGGGAGAAATGCATAAATCAAACAAGAGGAATGGACCCTGATTGATTTTTGTGTAGATCATGGTTCATTTTCAATATAACGATAATCTAATTAGTAAAAAAAATCACAAGTTCAACTCATAATAAAAATCGCACATAAATAAAACCCATCCAATAGGGTTATGACCAAACTGTGGGTCATCTTGTTCATTGGTTGGTCAGAATTTGTTGAGGAATTTAAGAACAGGGAAGGAAAACCAAAATAACACATCTTAAATTTGATTTGAATCACTCTCTGGAATATATTGATGGTCATATAACAGTCATCTCCGGTCTCCATCAAGAACGGATTTCATCGATCGTAAATCTATGATTCCATCGTCGTTTCCATGATATGTTTTTTCAAATATTTTTCTAGATATTCTCGGATGATATGAGGGTTATGCGACTAACCCTAGTACTTTTGTATAATGATATTTTTAAAGAAAATCTTTAATAAATAAACAAAATAATTTATCTTTTAATTATTTAATAATGATTTTTCCCTTTTTCATGTTTTTCAACAAAAAAACTAGTGCCGAATAAACTTAAGTCATGCCTATGGAAAATACCACATTAAGAACTCAAAGGTGGTATCATATTTCTAATATTATTCATTGTTCATGAGTTATTAGGATTTGATAATAAATAATATTTATTTAATTTTTTTATTTACGGTTACGTCTAAGAACTACCTTTCATAGCTGACCTGCATCGGCTGATGTTAGGCCTCACATAAGGTGAAGTCATAGCTCCAAAAATAATGGTACCCTCGGATTTCGGATCTGGGCACCCATTTAAAATTAATTCCACATTTTTACGAAAACCGATCCTGTGCTTTTTTAAAAACTAGACATTTTTTAGTGAATCTTTATGAGCACACTAGGCCTCGTAATTGCACGTCATCTTAGTGTCTTGTCAAATAATTTTCATAAAAAAATTCTAAAAATAAAATTGGGAAAATACGAGACCTTAAATTCTCCCCACTTTATGGATTTATATCGCCAAAAATCCAAAAATAGGTCTACACAAAAGGATGATGGTATTGGACATAAATCTGAACCTCTTTCCCACATGTACACTGATGGAGATTCCTATGCTTCCACTAGAAATGCAGTAAGGAAATTTCTTTCCCATGAAGGATCGTCTTCTACCATTCATCGATCACCACTAGGTAATCATTAAAATTTTCTCCATTATCAATCTCCAACTCACCCTAGTCGATGAAATGTGATGGGTCATGCACCTACCTTCTCAACTACGATACGTCGAAGACATCATGTACCCTGTCCAACTACAGGGGTAGAGAAAAGCAATGCTCCACCTCACCAACTCTATGTAGTTTCTGAAAAGGGTCAATAAACCTCATAGATAACTTTGAAAACCAGACCAAATTACTGCAACCCTCATCAATTTGATACCTAAAGGAATACATGGTCTCCTTCCTCGAACTCCAATGGTCTTTTCTGTCTGTTAGTATATGTTTCTTGATATCTTTGTGCAGTCTTAATTCTCTCATAGATGATTTGCACCTTATCATTAATAGATCTCACCAACTTCAGGCCCATAAGTTCTAACTCTCTTGGGTAAGTCCAAAAAATTGGTGAACTGTAGGGTAACCCATAAAAAAGCCTTAAATGGTTCCATACCAATGGTTGAATGATAGATTTTGTTGTACGTGAACTCCAATAGTGGTAGCTGATCCCCCCCCCCCAACTACATCTAAAGTCCAACCTAAAAACAAACAGCATTTCATCCATGGCCCGAATGGTATACTTCAATTGGCAATCTGTCTGTGGGGGAAACATTGTACTCAAGCACAACTAAGTCTCAAATTACTCATATGATCCCATCTAAAATCAGAATGTGGAACGAGCATCATGATCTTAAGCTATTTTTGATGGGACTCCATGGAGCTGAACTATCTCATGCACATAAAGGTATCCCAAACTATCTACTAAACTCGTCTTCTAAGATAGGTAACGAGTGGGATGACTTGTTGATTCATTCAATGATAAACTAGATGGCATCGTGCCCCCTGGATGTATGTGGTAAACAAGTCATTAAGTCCATTGATATTTCTTCCAATTTTGATTATAGCACCTCAGGGGGTTGAGCTAAACCTGCTAGAACCTGGTGCTCAGCCTTCACCTATTGGTATGTAAGGCATCAAGAAATGAACTTTTCCACTTACTTCTTCATCTTTGTCCACCAAAATTGATGTTAGGGTACCTAGTAAATTTTTTCCGCTTTAGGATGTACCTCCAAATGGGATGCATGAAACACCCACCTAACCTCCTCCTGCAATGTCTCTAGTACTTCTGTGAATCCTCTATAAGAATGAAGTTGTCCCCACCTTGGGAATATACATCAGAGGCATGCCTTGTATAAATCTATGTTTTTAGGGTCTCATAGTTAGTATACGCAAGTAATTCCCCCTGAATCCCTATAATAGTGGAGGGGTGACAACCATCAACTAGAGGTAAGATAAATCATCTCCATCCACAAAGGATAACTGTAACAAGGCTAACATCTCTAATTCCTCATTCAGAAATAGTGAACTACATCTCCTGTGGAGTGCATCTTCCACCACATTCCCCTTTACATTAGTATAGACAATATCAATGTCATAGTCCCGGAGAAACTCTAGAAATTTACTTTTTCTCATGTTTAGATCCTTATGATAGAATTTATACTTGAGAATCTTATTTTTGAATAAGATGATAAACCACTCTCCCATTATCTAGTTTCACCATAAATTCAATGTGAAGACTACCATTGTTATCTCAAGAACATTTTTCATGTAGTTATTCTCATGTGGTCTCAATTGGAAGAAACCATATGAATTAACCACTTTCCTCTACGTCAGGACACAACCAAGTATGGTCCTTAATGAATCACAGAACACTACATACTCTATAACCTACTCTTGAAATCTCAAGATCGTGGAACTTTTCTAAATCTACATCAACTTCTCAAAGACATCATGACCCTATCAACTACTCTGGGAGGTCATCAATCCATGGTAGTGGATACTAATTCTCCACGGTCACTAGGTTTAAGTTATGGTAATCCACCCACAACTTCAATATCCCATATACCTTCTGGGGAAACAAAACCGGGGCTTCCCTAGGGAAACACTAGGTCTTACTAAGCCATTCCTCTGTAATTCCTCCAACTACTCCCTCAGCATTCCAAGATCTATGGGATTTATCTGATACACTGGTGTTGATATTGGTGTTATCCTCGAAAGTAAAACAATATATAATTCTATCTCCAGATGGGATGGAAATCCTGGAACATCTTTAGGAAAGACGTCCTTGTATTCTTCCACTCCTGTTGTGGACTGAGAACTCATAAAATCTACTACTCCAATAGTCAGACTAGCCAACTCTAGAGTAATCAGATTCACCCTCCTATGCATGAGTCCTTCCTATGCTTCTCAGATATCATTTTCTCTAATAATGTAGAACCTGATTCCATCATTATAGACATACCACACCCTCCACCTAAAGTAGTCAATCTAGGAATGGACGGAAGATAACAAATCCATACCAATAATAACATTGTATAGCTTCGATGCTACACCAAAAGGATCAAACCGAAAATCTAACCACCAAGGCTCAAGTCAAACTGTCGGCATAAGTATGATCATTGAAACTCCTCTATTGGGTGTCTCCAAACATAATGGTTGAGTCAACATTTTAACCAGAATATCGAGTTCTTGTATATGATTTGAGAGGAGAAAAGAATGACTAGAATCTGTGTCTATCAACACATCAGTGAAAGTATAAAATTTGCAGATCTTACGTTGAATCATTCTTGGATCCTATAGGTCATATGCCTTGACTGTACGCAATTATCCATGCTCCAGTCCTCCATCTCCTTGATCCTGGACCGGACTACCTAGGAAAGGTAGTTGTAACATGTTGAAATTCATACCACCTAATCCTTCTATCTTTTCTCCCCTTCCATGTCTTCTACCCTATGGATATACCAGCTTTTATTTTTTTCTATACCCTGGTGCCCCATCCATTGTCTCCCTATCAGCAACTCGATAGATTGGACTATCTCTATCAAGATCTCCCCTACAGCCATAATAATTTCATCACCTTTCTCTAGGCGACTGGACCCACCCCGTGATTCCTTAATGGTAGACTCCATATTCTGGTTCCCTCTCTTGTGATGTCTCCCATGTCTATGTTTCTATGGTTTATGTAAGCTTCCTACTATTAAGGTCTATATACATATTTTCCCACTATTGACTACCACTGGCTGTATCTTCCTTTCCAAGGAACTCTCAATTGCCAATTCCTGATCTAGCACCCCCAGCATAGGTAGGAATTCACTGAGGGGATACATAGGCTTGGATGTCTCTGCGTAGACTTTTATCTATGTTTTGATCCCTTTAGTGTAGATTGTGTGCTATATCCATCAAGTACTTTGATTGGTAGGTATGCCTTGATGAATACTCAAACATCAACATGTCGTCCTCTTAGAGCTGTAGAATCTCTTTGATATGCATAACCCTCAACATATAAGGAGATAAATCCTATTTGAATGGGTACTCAAACTCATACCTTGGAAGGGGTGCCTCATCATAAGATCGAGAAACAAAAATCCACCATTTCCATAAGGATCCAAAGAGAAGGCTCACCACCAGAACCACCATCTTATTTTTTGGTGTCCGGAATAGATGGAAAACATATCTCACCACCTCAAGCCAGTCCTCGGGAACCTATGTTTGGGCCCGCCTCAAAATATATGGGTTCTTTTCTATTGAAACTCATGAAGCACGCTAAGCCTACGCTCTTCATCCACTGGTCCTACGAGTACCATGTTCTACTCTACAGGTGACGGTATGGCTAGTGCACCACCTGGAGAAAACATCTAGGGAACTGATCCCTATATTGAAGCCTTGTCACTAAGGGAGTCCTCCTCATGATCAAGCTACTAAATCCTAGATTGTATATGTTGTGTATACATACTTTAAGAGAACAAGATGTACCAAATTCAATGATTATATCCGGAGATCTTAATTAATAAGGACATGGAAACCACAAACCATTGCTATACTATGCAGTTACAATTATTGTATCCTGAAAACTAGTGTTCTCATGTATCGAGTCGAAAAGATGGTTATCAGAGTCCTTTTTTATTGATACATCATCTGCAACACAAATATTGGAGTCCCTAGCCAAAAATACAAACTAGAGAAACATAAAATTGTTTTCCCAAATCAATCTCATAGACACTCAGTCTTAAAGTAGAACCAACCAGCTCTAAGACCACACTTTCATGACTTATCCCAGTGCAGCACGTCCTGTGACTCCCCATACCCACATTCAATCGGCCAGGGGCTGGTGACTAGCATCGAGTAGTCATATCACTATCATGGGAGGAATTTCCTACGTACCTATACACATACACACATCTCCAAACCCATATATACAGAAATGTAAAAACCACTAAGGAAGAAAATGCATGCATACCACTAAACCCGACCAACAGAGTACAATAGGGAATGTAAAGTCCATTAAAGTAAACTGGTCCAGAATAGAATCCAAAAAAAAGATAGAGTCTAAAAACTTCAATTTCCAACCTATAAACAAAATGTATTGGGACTATTTTCTATAGCCATAGGAACACTTCATCCTGTCTGAAATCACAAAACACTACCTGGTCCTAGTCCTGGTCTGCCTAGGACTCTGTCAAAATGGTCTCTCATCTCCATAATACATGACACATGCGGGAAAATCCCATGTAGGTGTGATTATAAAAATAATTAGTAGTACACCCTGAAACCATAAAGAAATACACAAGGTAGAGATATTGTCATCTCTAGACAAATATGTATCGACAAAACATATAATAAAGATATCTATATATACTCGAACCCAGACCTATAGTATAGAGGTAAGTCACAACTACTATATACCCACACTAGTGATTCAGTCTGAAGATTCTACAAAGTACTCATCCAGGAGAACAAACTCTTCAATCTGATAGCACTGACGACGTCTTCCCGATAAGTATTTTTCATCAAGAATCATAATGAGAGAGATATACACTGATAGATATTAAGAGAGATATGATACACTCATTCTAATAGAACCAACTCCACGAGTGGGGAAGATCACGATACACAGATGAGGATCACTACCAGGGTCGTGGCGTATACCACAACTCATTTGAATTCACCTTCTGCATATAGGACTGATGTCCAGTAGGTTTGGTAATGTCGATAACCTAAATCTACCTAAGGAATAAAAATGGATGAAGGATCCAACTCCAAACCTCTTAGAGGGGACTCCCACCTCTATCCAGAAAGTCCTACTTAAGGGGGTCATACTCATGTGGATAGGAAACGATACCAACTGACCTTTTGGGGAACAATAAAGGGGAATAAATAGAAATGAAACATGTTTGGGATATGGTGGACAAGAGATTCAAACCATGTAGTAAGTGTTACATAGTGTGTAGAAGGGTCACACACTGTGTCCCTTGACCCTGAGGACTACCTATTTATAGTGGCCTATGTTAGAAGAAGATGTCATGTAGAAAAGGTATACATGGAATGTAGAAAGGCTGACATTCCATGTCCTACTATCCAGGGTCCACCCATGTACTCTGGCTGTGTTCCAATACATGTTGTCAACCCGTGTTCTCCTGCCTATGTACCAATACATGGGGTAACCAGCGTATCTGGTCTTGGAATGGCCATGTGATTGGGTACATAAAGTATAGAAAATCCATGTACTCCACCCCATGTCTTTGTAACTCCGGTGATACATGTAGAGCCTCGGTGAAGGGCCCACATGCAATGTGATAGGGTTCACATGTTTTTTGATGCTTTACTACCTCCTTAACCCCTATTCATTTTTAAGGGAGACCCACACGCCGTGTAATCCCACATTACATGCTGTGTAGCGTAGGATTTTCCAAAATCCCTAGTTCGTGCTCCAGTCATCTCCTCTACTACTCTGGCCACCATTTCAGCCATTACTTTATGATAAACACATGATATAGCCTCTTTTAGTCATGAAATCACCCAAAAAATGTGTTTCCTCTTCTGATCCAGTCGTACAACAGATTAAAAAGGGGTCACACATTGTTCTATTGGGGACCACTGAAGAATGAGGATTCAGGGATCCACCATTGTATGAATCACTCCATGTATATATTCTCACCTCTGTTGTGTCATTCTGATCATAGATCTGTGATATCAGATTATTAAGACAAGAATCGGGTGTGCAACAATAGATTGATCGAGATCTGTTGAGTCGTGGGCCAAGGGAGAAATGCCCACAAAGAATGATGAATTAGGGGAGAAAAGCATAAATAAAATAACAGGAATGGAACTTGATTGATGTTCTTGTTATTCATGGTTCATTTACCTTATAAGAACAATTGAATTCATTTACAAATAATCTAAAGATAAGCACCCAAAAAAATACCACAGAAATAAAACCCATTCCTCAAAGTTAAGATTGAACTACATGTCAAACGGTTCATTGGTTGGTTTGAATTCATCATATATTTTAATAATGCGGGAGGAAAAAAATAATGCATCCTACCTTTAATTTTGATCACCCTCTTGTGAAGATCAATCATTTTGTCGTCGTTGTTGGCAAGATCCGTCAAGAATGGCATTTTTCAATCACCAATCTGTGATTCTGTCACTGTTTCCTAGAAAGGATTCTCTAAAGCTCTTCCCATAAATTCTCTAGCATTCTTAGGGTTAGGTAGCTAACCATGGTGTTTCTGCATAAGGATATTTTTAAAGAAAATTTTCTATGCGTCAACAAAATAATTTATTTAAAATTATTTAATGATGATTAGATCATATTCAGGTTTTTCCATTAAACAAATGCATTGACTAATTTTTAGTCACGCCTAGGGAAAACACCACATAATAAACTCAAAAATCATATCATATTTCTAATCTGATTCATCATTCATCAGTTATTAGGATTTGATTATTAATAATATTTATTCTATTATTTTAGTTATAGTTACATCTAAAAACGATCAATCACAGCTAACCCTCACTGGAAGATGTTATGCCTCACCTAATGGAAAGCTACAGCCCTAAAAAAATTGTTCCATTAAATTTATAATATAGGAACCCATTTAATATTTATTCCAATTTTTCCAAAAAAAAGTTCTTGTGTATTTTATAAAAAATGGAACATTTTTTAGTGAATTTTTTTGGGCACACTGGGCCTCGGAATAACACGTTGTCTCAGCGTCTGGTATCAGAATTTTTCCAAATAATTTTTAAAAATAAAATCTGGATAATCCAATTCATTATAAAAAAATATGTAATCCCCTTAAACTAGGGTACAAATGAATTTTAAGGGGAATTGGGAGATGTAAAATCACAATAAAAGAAAGGAGGATGGAATAGGAGACCTCACCTTGATGATTTATCTATGAAATGTCAAGAAAATGTCCATAATGAGGGAAATCTCTTGAAGGGAGACATGATGTATGGTGGTCTTGGTTGTGGTGGATCACAAGTTATAAGGAGGTGGGAGAGGGCTCAAAATCCCTAGAATAATTTTAATATAAAAATTACAATGAAATATAAAAAATTACAATTATGGGTTTCATGCTTGGTTTAAGATTGTAGTTCCTAAATCGTGCACTAAACCTATTTTCCCTACTATAAAATCTTAAGAAACCTTCATAATTACCTAAATTAGTTCGTGCGATTTAACTAACCATGATAAAAAACATTATCAAGTGATGACCCCTCACACACAGTTAATGCATGGTTACTCCAGACCCTGTTCACACTTTGAAAGAAACCAATTCCTTTAGAAATATTAAAATTTAAACTTAAAACACTCATAAACTCACGATATCTTACAATTAATTAAATTAATTAATTAATTAGTGCCATAGTGATATGGTGGGTAGCACAAGCCACACCATCATGAAATTTTCTACGCTAATAAGTAGCTAGTCAAGTTAAAGGAATCAACCACATAGACATTTATAAGAGATACACTTAACATGATCCACATAAAAGAAACCAATAAAATACTTAGATGATGATAAAAATATTAAACAGAGATCTCATACTAGGATCCCATAGAAAACTCTGAACAGAGGGAGATAAAATGGTGCTCTCCCACCATTTACAATCAATATAAGTGGTGAAATAAATATGACCAATCATACAACGACAACATCATAAAAATAATGGTGGTTACATAAAAACCAAAAGAAACTACGAGATTCCACTAACCATGGTAATTCATAAAAATATCATCTCTAAAAAGGAATCACGGTCCAAGAATCACTCAAAGGACCCCAGTTCTAGAGAACAATCAAGATCCTATGATTGATTCTAACTCCTAAGGGAACACATCCTAAAGGATCTCAAAATCTATAACCAAGGATAACTATAAATAACCACATTCCTTTCAACCACAAGTCTCACAATGAAACACTCATGAGAATTCCAAAACCAATATCATCATGGGACTTCAACCCGGGTGGCCATACTCAAGGGGTAATATAGGACCCCAATCCTGGAACACCATCCAATGGTGAACCCCATTAAAATAGAACCACCTTGTTTCCAACTTCCCAAAGGAATACTCTATCTTAATTATCCAATAATGGACCCAAAGATCATCGATGTTTGACCAAAAAAATTATATGTCATGGTAAAAACACATTAAAACATCAAATACCATAAAATAAAGAAACCAAATGGAGGGGAATTCATCCAAACCCAAAACCCCAAGGAATCTACAAAAATCCCATAGTAAAACATATATATACATTCTCTAAAATTGCAGATGAAAGAGAAACCATGTGATCACACCAAAAAAATGCCACCTCAAGGATATAAGGCTATAAACTCATCAAGAATGAATTCTCAAAACAATACCACATCCATAGAATATTTACATTAATAAATTAAACACAACTATTATGCTAAGGATCACTTATCCTAGGCTCCCAAATAAAACTAGTTGCTGACACACTACCGCACCTTAAGAGGGGGGAAACACTTTCCATTCCAACTTTACCTAGACCATTCTAGGGGAATACATTAATGAAATGAGACATGAAATTTACATTACCAAGTCACCTAAATAAATAAAATATTCCCAACCCACCTGAAGGTAATAAAAATAGAAACAAAATAAAAACAGAAAATTACATTCCCAAATCCCTTTGTTAAAAAAACTGCATTCCCAAAAGAATAAAAACCATCTTCTGAAGACATAATCTCTTTTCAAATCTCTCAGCCATTTTAAATAACACTAATTAAATAAAATTTAAATTTCCCCAAGATAATTCTAAAACATTTTACTTGACATTAAAAACAGCTAAACCCTTTATAAAACATCATTACAACTCATGATTTCGAAATATCATTCCTTAAAAAATGTTTCAAAATTTTTTTTATTTCACTATTATTAAATAAAAACTTTACATTTTTAGAAAACTCCCTCAGATATTTAAAAAACCCCTGACACTTAACCCATTACCAATTAGAAAAAATATATTTCTAAAAACCAATCCAATTTTAAAAACAAGCACCAATTATTTTATCTCCCTCAAAAGAAACATTTACAATGATATCCTCATTTATCACAAAAACCATTTCCCACAAAAATCCCACAAAAATAAAGGCACCCATAAATTCTATTGAAACCTATTCTATATTATCAAAATATTTTGAGTGCCATTGTGACTCATCACTTACCATTATGGATCTCTCAATAGTGTTCTAAAAAAATAAGGAAAATGGGATATAGAACCATGATTGAATTCAACACATGGTTTTATGGACCATATTTTAGTAATTAAAAAATTCATAATATATTTCTAGATTAATAATTTTTTAACTTTCCCAATTTATGAAGCCATGAAATCCAACCTTATGCCACTGATACACCTTTCATTTCTATCTCAAAATCCAAACCAACCACTAAGGAAACTCGCACTATGAAAGTGAATATAAACACATAATCAATGGTAAATTTAGAAAAAACTCAAACTAAAGATTCAAATCACACATACCATGGAAACTCAAGGATCAGAGAAGAAATAGCCAACAAGACTCCTTCTACTAGAACCTCCTAAGTTAAAATAACCAATCCTAA
Organism: Viscum album; assembly: GCA_963277665.1. Lineage (NCBI taxonomy): Eukaryota > Viridiplantae > Streptophyta > Magnoliopsida > Santalales > Viscaceae > Viscum > Viscum album. The sequence goes on along the minus strand of OY728122.1, from coordinate 1,242,295,569 downwards.
CTTGATCTTACCATGAAACCCTAAATATAAATAGTCTGTCCAAAATGATTTGGTTATTTGTAAATAAAGTAATTAATATTTGATAGCATTTATAATTAAATGGACTTGGATTCCCATATATTTGACTCTCGACATATCTCACCACTGGCCTGAAGGGAATTCTTGATCCACACATGTTTGAAACTAGTGACTGGGCATCACAGGAACAAACTTGGGACTATTTTTTCCAATAATCCAAGTAAATATGATAGAATAGATATAAATATTGTACCAATACTAAAATTAATGTTAGAAAATTACTTCCAGACCGAGGGTCACTAGCCTTAGTTGTGCCTCGTCGAACACCAAAGGATGCCGACTAGAGGCATGGGTGTAAAAGGTTGATTATGGGGATACTATACCCTATGTAGTCAATATAAAAATGGTCCAAGTAAATATATAATATACAGAGGAAAGTAAAATAAGATTAAATCTAAATAGTAACCCACTAAAGGAGGAATTACAATTGATATCATAAAATAGTGGAGACATAACTAAAAAAAGTAGTGGAAATAAATTACCACAACAACATACCATTTTGAGAAACAAAAAACAAAACATGAAACTATTAGAGGTCATAAAATATAATAATTAGTAAAGGGTTTACCAGGAACGACCCTCATTATATATATATATATATAATCAAGAAGATAAAAAAGAAAGAAAATATATCTGCATATGAGGAATGAACCAAATGTCTCTTTCCCTCAATCCATGCCAACTCAACCAATACGATCCAACTCTAGAGCCTGAAACGTTACCTAAATGAAAAATAATAAAGTCTACATGCATATTAAAGGGCCCATATAGGGTGTGAGAATGAGCCTTGGTTGGGTACCACCCATATGTACATACTTTAAATTTGTAACTAAGAAAGTGTGTGCAAAAAAAAGGAACACCGCCTGAATAAAATAAACACAAACTTCCCATGTTCTTAGAAGCCACCAGGATGTTATCACCTACCTTGGCCAATATTAGAATTACTAAGGAAGATAGGATCCTTAGCTGATGGACCAAGGCAACCCCTGAGGTCATATAGTACTAGGTAAACCCTCAGTGTCACCAAAAACCTCAGTCCATCAACTATGTAATTGACCTTACGAAGGCATTCCCAAATTAGATAATTTCATCCCTCAGACCCCTTCTCAAAAGAACTTGTTGGTTTGAAGAATGACATCTAAAGGTATAGTGATATATATCCTCAAACAATAACTACCTTCAACTCAAAGAACTAGGTCTTGAGGAATAGAAATTTACATCCTCAAAAATAATTATCATCCCAATAGTCTCATGTTTGGTGTGCCTTATCTCCCAATATATATACTTAAAGATTTCATTCAATTTATCCTCTCTATTTCTGAGGCATTCTATGGAATTCACCCCCAATCCATTTACCTAAGACAGAACTAATGAGGGCCTCTACCCACTTGTGTGTTCCAAACCACCTCATCACTGAGTCAACTGGAGTTCACAATACTTCAAATTGAACTTTGGACAACATAGGTGATCAACATTGAAAATTTATAACATAATCCACACCATTTTCTACCACCGCATGCCCCTTCAACCAAGTCACTCACTTATGTTATCCATTCCATCCCATATCACATAATCCTCACCCATAACCGAATGGAATGGCCACCTCATCCAAACACCAAGTCACCCAAATTATGATCAACACCACCCAAATTCCTGGGTCCAAGCCCGTCCTGATGATCACCTCACCTGAAGTAGATAGTTGTCGTTATCTCAAACCTCATGCCATACCCATCACATTCAATGAAAACCTAGTATTTCATCATAAAATATTTCACATTATATATATATATATATCAATTTAAATAAACTAAAATTTTAAATTTATTTTAATAGAACAAATCACATTAAATAAATAACTCACTTTAATATAAATAGTTCAATTTATTAAAAAGGGCACACCTCGGCCTAACTAATCAATGGTCTGAGCCACTCACATGGATCAAACCATTTATATAATTGAGAAATAATTCTAATGAGCATATAAAAAGGTTCAGTTTTATAAATTAAAAGGAACCATTAATTTTTAATGGTCTTGATCTATCAACACAATAGTGCACTAAAGTCTGTGCCCGCCAATAACATGAAAAATCTCAAAGAAAAGAATGGGACACCTAAGAAATATTCCAAGATGTAGGCATGTCTGATATTAGACTCTAAATCTAACTAATTTGGGATAAATCAAATTTTATAGTGAATACCCATAAAGTAGGTCAAAATGAATCGACTGGATTTAGCGGTCCACGAGGTGAGAAAAAAATAAATAGAGTCATTAAAGATGATTTCCTTATTGAGAGGGATTCAGCGCTACAAACATCCTGAAAAATGAATCTTGGATAGAGGATTTAGATCAGATCCTAGAAAAGGAGGAAAGGAGGACCTCTCCTAATTGTGCATACGTAGAGGATAGGAAATAAAGGAAAGAAAATAAGAAATAATGGGGTGGGAAGAATTTTCATTTCACCCATTTATGATGTTGAATGGTTAGGTCACATGGTTTTACAAACTGTGAAGAAACCATACAGCTCCTACTAATAAGGAACCAAGCCTCACATGATTAGTTTTTATGGTTCGTCCTAACCATGAATAAGACATTTGGATATAGTGCATAGATACTGTCCAAATGGAACTAACCGTTTGGCTAGCGGATGATTTTCCATAACCGTTCGCAGGATATAAAAAACACTCTACAAAAACTAAAGAGGTTCACACATGTTTTTGTTCCCCCTCACACATGGTTTCCCCAAACTGTACCTAGTGAAATTGGGATGAATGATATTCACTAAGAGGCTACACAGTTAGATCTAACAATGCTCCACATCCTACACTTCTCTAAAACTGGGCCATCAGGCCTCTAACACACCCAAAACACTTCTGAACACCAATTAAACTGTTCAATCATTAAACCATGACTAAAAAAGGTTTTGAGTTAATTGAAAACATAAACTTTATTTTTGATAATTTATAAAAGAGTTTTCATACTCACCAAACATCAAAAATTTAAAATGACCAAGGAATTCAACAACCTCAAAATATCTGGGAAGTTATAATATCCCCTCTTTAAAATGAATCATCCATGAGCTATAATACTTAAAATTCCAATGGTACGGAACATACCATTCACTTTAAAACAAACCTGGACTACCCCGGTCAAAATTTGATCAGTCTACTACCTTAAGGGGGCTCCTCACCTTAGGAGTTACCTACCCCAGCCTCATCTCGACCCAAAAATCAAGCCAAAATGATGGTTTATCAACTATCTCAGGACTCAAATAACTTTTAATACATCATCACTCATGATCCTAATTAGGTTATCTAGTTTCATACCCAACATCCATCAGAATCATGCCCTGCATCGATGCCCTCCCCGTTCCCATGTCACACATGGTATATATGAGTTCATGTAACTCAAAAAATTCACAAATTTCATTTTTCTTCATGCCTCAATCATGTTCTACATCATAATGATACCAATATTCTAATATGCCTCAAGTAACCCACATATCCTCAATGAACTGATGCCAACTCACCTCGACAGTCACACATCCAATGATGCTCATGTACAGGTTCGAGTTACATGAACCTCATATATATATAACACATGAAAAAAATAAAAAACTAATTAACTATGTCTAGTAAGGATATGCATATAACTCATGATCATGTTCACCCAAAACAGTGATGCCTAAAAAGGCAATTCCAAAATAAAAGTGAAAATAACTCTGGTCACACTCACGGCGTACCTATAACCATCATCAGTTCAACATCTTGCTCTAACCCTAGAATCCACATGGCATGAACCTGTCCAAAAGAATGATTTCCTAAATCGTGACCTCTCTATAGTGATACATCATCCACTGACCACTGACCCCACTTTGAGGTCCCTCTATCTCTTCCATGACCTTTGCATGTAGTTGAATATTGACTACAATCACATGGTACTACTCCCAATAAGATATTAGAACCCTGAGTCCACCCTGATCCTTGACTATCAGATTTTCGAGAAGATTTCCTACAAAAGCACTCATGATTTCAAACTCATGTACATCTCAGCACTGTTTTAGAAGCCACTTTCACTATGTCCAGAGATATCCTAGCTTATCACACTAGAAGCACACCATCAAAGATCGAGTTCGAGGTTGTCTGCTAGAGTCCTTGGCACGAATGACCTTATAGAACTCATTTGAGCCCCACTTACATCTTTCTAAAGCATCACCACTGAAATAACCTAAAGCATTCACCCATATAGAGTAAGAAAGATCTGTCAAAATCCCCTTAACTATGAGATCCAAGTTCACCGCATCTATGAATGGGGTAAACCTAAAGATGTTTAACTGCATCTAAATGGAATTCCATTAAACAATCCTTAAAATGGATCACCCTTGAGGTTTATTAATTCACCATACTAGGTGTAAAGTGAGACAATTTGGTGAATGTATCTACATAGTCCATGAAAGACATGTCTCCCTCCTAACGGATCAATAACTCCCAATCTCTCTCTCCCTTTTACATCTCTGGGAAGAACTAATCTATGAAATTGTCCTTGAAGTCCTTCTAGGCTAGTCCATCATGTCTACCTGGATAAACTTGAATGTCCCACAAAATCATAGCTAGTTCTCTGAGCATGTATGTTTCTAGCTTCACCCTCCACCCTAGAGGTGTATCTTGTTGCCCTGAAAATCATCTTCATGGACTCGATTCAATTATCAACCTCTTATGGACCACTATCACCTTGAAACAGAAGTGGGTGTTGTGATTACAACACCCACGGCTAATATACCATAGAGGGATATTCTCCCAAATCTCCACTATAAATCCTTTGGAAGACCCATACCAGGCTTTCTCTCAGCTTCTTGTCAATTCACGACCCAAAAAATTGAAATCTAGTGGCTGACTTGCCTACACAAGAGCATTATCCTTATCTTATGTCTACATCTCATGATCTTATTAACCCATCGGGGTCTCAACTTGTGCCCTCTCTAGGTGAACCATTTCACTTCCCTCCTGATGGTCCATCTGAAGTCATCTATATGGTGAATCGCTGAATGCCATTACATGGTCAGACAGCCCAGATAACAGACACACACACACACACAAATATGTGTCTGTGTGTGTGTGTTTGTGTGTGTATCATAGGTCTGGAAAGAAGTAACAGAACATATGATATCACTACCCTTACCCTTCCCTATCACAAACATATCTCAATACATCCTGAATCATGACCTCCTTACTCACCCTTAATAGATCCAATTAACAAATATTCCCCTGGCCACACCCGTCCTGAGAAACCACATCACCCCAAACCGATGACCACATCGCCCAACCTGGGGATCAACATCACCCCATAACATCATACATTCCTTATTCTATAATAGATAGGCCCGTACATAAATATAGGTATCACATATAATATCACATTTCACTATAATTTTATCATAGTACATGGATATATAATCATCCAACGTACCTATCCAAAACAATAAGTAATAATAACAACCACAAATCCATTGACATACCAGGACAAGGGTCCAAATAACCTTCTATACCATACCAGACCAAGTTCACATGTCATAACAAGTATCAATCATATTCCAAGTGAACCACTTGAGGAGGAAATTAAATCAACTATAAAAAAAATAACAACAATTACCTCCCCTATTAACTTGACCTATCCCTCATGCATGGTGATGTGGGAACCCAAGAACAAGTTCTAAACCCAGTTTTGACAACATATTAATAAAAATTCTATCATAAAACAAATAGTAATATAAATAAATAGGTAAAATAAATTCTTTTTATACCATTTGTAGCACCCAAAATAGAATTGACACTTGAATACTGCTTCTAGGCTAAGTGCCACTGGCCTTAGGGGTGCCTCCTTGAATGGAAAACACTAATGACTAGCAATGAGGGTGTCCAATGGTGATAGAGTGGACATTATACCATATGGTGTAGATATAATAATGGTACAAGTAAATATATAATATGAAATGGAAAGGAAAATAATATGGACTCAAACCAATAACCCACCATAGGTGGAAGCTCAATCAATATTAGAAAATAGTGGAAACATAACTAAAAATTAACAGCATAAATAAGTAACCACAACAACATTCCATTTGGATAAAAAAATAGAACATTGATCCATTACATGTTATACAATACAATAAGCAGTAGTGGGTCTCCCATGGCCAACCTTCCATATATACATTTAAAAAATACTGATGATACAAAAGGAACAAAATAGAACTCTATCTAAAGAAAGTACCAAAGGTCCCTTGCCTTCAATCCATGCCAACATAACCACTAGAATCTATCTCCAGAGACTGAACCCATACATTAATGAAAAATCATAAAGTCTACATACTTCCCAAAGGGAATGTGTAGGGTGAGTGAAAAAGTCTTAGTAGGGTACCACCTACAAGTTCATACCACATATTTGTGACTAAGAAGGTGTATACTAAAATAAATAAATAATCATTAGAACATGCATAAAATAAACCCAAAATACCATGGTGCTTATAAGCTACTGGCGAGTCGTTTCACTGAAGGTATATTATCGGTGTCCCAAATTATTTTTACCCTAACAAGTATAACACCAGTAAGGGTTCGATCCATAGGGAAAAAGGAGTTATTTTTATCAAGTTTAACATACTTTTTATTTTTGTTTTAATGAAATTTTCTGAATTTAGAGTCGGTTGTTGTAGTTTGGATAAAAAGAACAATTTATATTATGTTTATTTTAACAAATTTCTTATAAGAATAATAGTAAAATATGAGAAAATTGATTTTGATATAGATAAAGAGAGAGGTGTATTGGGGTTACGGGTTAACGAGAAGTTGTTTATTAAATCAAATTACTTATGAGTTTGTGTTTTTCATGATAATCCAACACTATGGGTTTAATTTGTAATAGCGTTTCTTTGGTCCGGTTAAATTAATATTTAGAGTTGAAGTAACTTACTCTTTGGTCCAATAGTTAGTATTTAACAGATCTTTATTTGGGTTAGTCCATTTTAAGTTGACGAATAATTCCAATGGTCATGAAATTATTCATTGGTATTCTTCTTTTGAATCCCTGAAAATTCTGCCCTTAGTCCAGTATCAAATTTCAAGTTATAATATGAAGTGTTTTAAGAAGAATAAGTAGATGTTAATAAAACAAACAGATTCATAGAAACTTAATTCAAAATACAACTCAACATCTCCCACAACCCCAAAATATTGGATGTTTAGTTACACGTGGAGAATAAAATAAACACAAAACCCTTGATACCTGATGTAATCATGCTTAAAACATCAAGGTGAAAATGATCCTTCGGTAGACAGTGGAATGAGGGTAGTATGACAGTAGAGCGTCTCTCCTTCAGAACTTCAACCGTTTCTTTAAAAAATTCTACACACACCCTTCTTCTGTCGGGAGGCCAAGGAATCCTTTTATAGAAAAAATAAGTACCCGGTGTGTATCTAAAGTACACGTCGTGTACTTTTGTCAACGTGTTTTTTCATCCATTTTCTCCGCTGGTAGGTGGCCTAACACACCACCTTTGACTTGGAAGATGGTGCTACCTGGTAAGTGAATGTACACAGTGTGTAGAGCCGCCATACACGACGTGTACTCTTACTTTTTGGCCACCAACTACTTCTAGAATTGTATACATGGTGTGTATTATAGGAACACATTGTGTCCCCTTCATCTGGCCACATGGGTGTGTAGACTCTTCTTATCCACCAACAGCTTCTATAATTTCATACACGACATATATATTGTGCACACGGTGTGTACAACCTTCTGGATACTTGGGCATGTACTTGTCCTGGTCAACTCATGTCTAAACTTGAATGTACACGGTGTGTATATAAGTACACACCGTGTAGTTGTAATATTTTTTCTCAGTTCTTCCCCGTTTTATGTATTTGGCCATAAACCTCCTGGAAATGAACAAGATCACCAAAATCAAAGTATTTTTCTCTAAGAAGTAGGTAATTTCCGAAAACTTGTTCTTATTTTTCAATAGAGTATATGAAAATGAATACAAAAATCAGGTGCATCAAACTCCCCAATACATAGTCATTTACATTCCCTCAAGCAGATCTCAACATCTATTTAAATGAGTCTATATTTTAAAATTAAGGATTTCAGTTAATCATAAATGTAAATAATAAGTTTTAGGATAAAATTTTCAAATGGAAAACAACATAGTTTCAATCCACTAGATATTCTAATCATGCCTCATATATAATTCAATTATCTACTTTAATCCTCTTCTAACACATGTTTCATCCTTTCAAAAATAACCAAGCCACATGATGATTTACCTCACCAAAAATTTACTTACACTCAACATTATTTTAATTAGAGTTATCCTCAATAAAATATGTATACACTCTATCCATAGTTTCTCAAGAAATATAGTTCCCCACTTTAGAAGAATTGACTCACAAAAAAACATGAGGTCTTTTCAATTAGGATCAGATGTTTCTGTGGCTAAAGGATGGTAGGTAAAGATGTGAAAATAAATCGGAGGCTTAAAAGAATAGGCTAAATTCTATAAATAATTATTCATGATATTCAATGTTAAACTCAGTGAAAAAACATCCTCAACCAGATTTATCAAATAATTTTATCACCGCTATATCCTTTTGTTGAGTAGGAGTCACAAACCAACAAGTGTGCATAAGGCCCCTTTGTTTGTACCATCTTTTTAATAAGATAACACAAAGAGAACCTTTAATAATTTAAAAAAAAATAGAGGTTTGGAACTCTTTTCACCCCAAATGATCAAGAGGATCTCCCATATACATAATTTCTTGACAATTCACGATTTTGTACCATGTGTTTCCAATCCCTTCTTTTGAGATCAAATGAATAATCATGAAAAATCATAAAAGAATTAGGTTAGGAAGGGAAATAGCCTTTTATTATGGATTCTTCTAAAAGCCATTCATGGTCTCTAAGGGCTTCACGATGATAAAATGTAGGGTAGGTCTCAAGATAAATAGGTTTAAACAATTTAATGCCTCAATCATTTTAATGTAACTCGAAAATTCCTCTTGTTTTGATAAGAAAACGTGCATATTTTGGTAGTTATATATATTCTACGAATATCTCAAGAAAAAGGCTATTAGAAAGAATATGACAAAGGGTTTAGAATACCTCTCAAGAGTGGGAAAAAAAGAGACAATTAGGTAATGAATTGACAGTAATTAATTAGTCTAATTGATGTAATTATCCAATAATTAAAAGTTGCAATTTAAATTATATCAGCAATCATTTTAAAATACTTAAGAACCAAAATGAACGTACTTTTTTTTAAAACTTTTCCACTTTAAGATTATTATTTTAAAATATGATTAACAAAAAAATGTCCTCACATATTAAAATATATATTCTAATAATGATGTCTTCAATAAAATAAAAAGGGAAAAGAATAAAGAGGTCGAGAGACCCCCCCCCCCCATAATTTAAACTTCATGTGGTCCACCAAGTTCCCAGAAAGAGGAACAAGGTAAGCTGGGGACACAATAGTGGAAAAAATGAGGAGAAGTAAGGAAAGAAGTAATCTTAGAAAGAAAAGTAAAAAATGGAAAAAAAAATAAGACTCCCCTTGTGTTTAAGCATAGGAAAACGAAATGTGATGTAAAAGTGCATCCAAAAACGTTCCAGAGTACCTATGAGAGGGAATGAAAGAGAAGACAACAAGAATCCATAATAAAAACAAGTGCAGGATATCACAAAAATATATATACAAAGAAATACATATGTTCAAAAACTAGTCAGGGGGGTCACCTCAGAAGAGGAATCATCTAGTACAGAACTAGCCAGAAGAGAAGGCTCAGGATCCGTGGAAACTGGGGTCTCAGAATCTACACCTAGAAGGGAAGCCAAAGAAGTGGGATCCATAGGTGCTGGACTTGGAATGAGAAGCTCAACATCATCTCCTTGACTGGCAGTAGTGGTGGTAGCTGGAGAATCTTCCGGGCCCATAGTAGATAAGAGAACAGAATTTGTGTCCAGTGCATTATAAAATGGTGGAGAAGCAGCAGAAGGGCCAGGATCCGAGGAATATGTAGGGATCAAGGGTAGTGGAATACCAATATGCTGAAGAATAAGCCCCAATATCTTCTCCAGCTGGTCCTGGAAGTTGTCGATACGAACCAAATGATGCTCCATTACGTCGAGGCAGAGGGAAAGGGTGAGATTGACCAAGGGTGCGGGGGTCGGTGGGGCTGTTGGTGGTATAGAATAAGGAAGGATAGAATAAGTGGGGTCATTAGAAGGGGGTGGGGTGGGGAAGTTGGAGGGGGAAGGGAGGAGGAGGAGGTGTATCAGTAGGTGCTGGAGGGTCAGCAAGTGGGCGGGGTGGAGCCTGGGCAAAGACGTAGGAACCCCCCCCCCTTCTTCTAGACCAATTCCATGAGAATAAGCATGAGATAGTCCATAATCTGGGGTGAACCTAACAGTTAATGGGGTAGATAAGGCTGAAAGACCCTGAGGTGATGGGCAAGGTGGGTGGCGTAAAACCCTCCATTCAGTTTACCCTGATAGCCAGTAAACATGGCATGGAATTAGGAGGCGGCGAGGTAAGGGAGGTTTGGGTAGTTCTACCAGTTGAAAAAGGTAAGGAGATCCATTTAACCACCGGTCACGACAACCATATCTTCATGGAGGGTGAAAAATGGCGCTAAAGAACCGGTGGGTAAAACGGAGGATGGGGTCAGTGATAATGGTGCTCTTATGTGAGGTAGGGGTGTAGTGGTGGTCAGGTACAGCAATCTCTTGCCACATAGCAATGATCTCAGAGAGCTCGGGCCTGGTCAGGGTTTAAATAGGGGGTGGGGTGATGGGATAAGGGTAGAAACTGCACCCTCGGTCGAACTCAGTCATGGTGAGGGAAAAGCGTGAACGCCTAGCGGGAACCGAACCAGGGGTCCCACATCACCAGGTGTCTCCCGGTTCTCAGCTCCGTTGAACTCGAACGAGGCAGCTAAATCCAAAAATAAATCACAGAATATAGGAGTACTGACCTGGAAAATAGAGAGCAGTGGAGTATTTCCAAGGAGATCCTCTAACTCTCCCGAGATTCTGAGCTGTTGAGGAACATTGCTATCGAGGTAGCGACCACTAAACCTAATCAGATGGAGATAGAAGCATCGGATCCTATCATGTGACATGTCGGTTACCGGAAACACCATGCACGAGTAGGGAACACCAGTATGTCCCTTCCTAGGTGGAGGTGCAGTAGCAGGAGATAGATCTGGGGGTGGGTCCATTGAAGTTGGAGGGGGGCCGCTAGATGAAGTGGTCGATGTCGGGAAAGTAGCTACTAAAGGGGGAACAGTCAGTGCAGCAGCTAGTGGTGAAGAAACAATGGTACACGGTGGCTCGATATGGGGTGGTGGAGTCATAGAGCTACTAGATCCAGCCTCAGCGGAGGGAGTCAGGGTGTAAGGGTGGCCAATGGATGGATCTTGTATACCGGAGTGTTTGGGTCTGGATGCATTTCAGGTCGGAGTCATATCCAATGATAAACGGGCCGCTCGCCCTCAGCGGTGTAGGATGGCCACTTCCCATGGGAAGGATCTCAGTTAACCATTACCTGAAAGAGAAATAGAAACCAAACAAAATAAAAACAAAAGAAAATAAAACAAAGAAAATGTGAGAGAACTGAAAAAAATAAAAGTACATGGCGTGTACATCCATAGTACATGGTGTGTAGTGAAACCCATAAAGCATCCCATGTTCTCTGGATAAACATGCCGAGGGAGTAGAAGATAGACCAGGGAAGGGTACATAGTGTGTACCGCACATACACGTCGTGTTCGTGCAAAGTGGACATGGTCGTGTACCAGAAAAGACATGGCCATCATTTGAATAGTTCTAATACGAAATGCCACGCTGTGTACGAATCAAACACGGCGTGTTCATCATTAGAGGAACATCTCCATGTGGGGGGATAGGCACATTATGGCTGAAGGAAAAGGTATAAACGGCGTCTAATGGACACACACGTTGTGGATAGGAACATGCGGTGTGAGGTCGTGTGAAGTGATGCCCATGGATGGGACAAAAGAAACAGCATACGCGGTGTGTACTGAACACACACACCCTGTATATGAAAATGTTTTGTGAGGTTATGGCAAAGGGTACTTGGGAACGATGAGGGAAGGTACATGGTGTGTACCGAACATACGCACCATTTATATTCAAATTTCTAAGAATTTTGTGTGTGGAAGTTTACAAAAGTACACGGCATGTGTTCTTCATTTCGTGGTTGTGTACCATAGATTCTGAATGGTCTGCTAATACCTAAATCACCCTAAATGCTTCTAATAACTTAAAAGAAAGGGTGTAGAAGGGAATACCTGGATAGAGGATCACAATTAAAGAAGAAACAGAACCCTAAATGAACAAAATCAACAGATCTAGAAGTCTGGAGTTTGGGTGTCGTATAGGGGATGAAAACGAGAAGATGGGGAGGTGTCGCGCGACACGGCCTAAAGCTGAGTGGCTGTAGCTTTTATAGCCGAGGCACACAGCGTGTACATCCAGACTACATATCATGTATTGCAATTTTTTTAGTAAAACACACACACATATATATATAATTATTTTAGTAAACTATATAATAATTAATATTAATTAAAAGTAATAAATATATATACATATATACAGAATTTTAAAAATAAAACTAAACATATAATGTTTTGGGAAAATACACGGCGTGTGTTTAGAAATTGGAAAATTAGAAGTACAACCATTGGTCCGGTGATTGGGGCGAGGTTCGAACCGGCGATCGGCCATTCCGAACAGAAGCCCTCAACCACTGGAGCGAAAGTTATACTCCTGCCCATATTTATCATTCATATACATTTAATCTATACAGCCTACAAACACGGGATGAAAGAAAGGAAAGACTTGTGGTTTTTAATTATACATGAAGAGGATGAAGCAGGGAGATTAGAAGAGTTCGAACTCAGGTCTTTTGGAACTAGGGCCAAGACTTTTCCTATCTTCCAACTTCATCCACATGAATTACTTTATATGGAAAATGTTTAAATTTAGTAATGAAAAATATGGCACAGAGGATGTATATCGAAAGACACGTCAAGTGGTTTTATTAAAAGTGTAAATGATGGAAATGGGGTGGTTGTCAGGATTTGAACCCGTTTCTTTTAGAGCCAGGTTATGATCTTGGCCAACCGATACATCCCCACCATGGGTTTTCTTATAAGCTAATATATATATATGTGTGTGTGTGAAATTTAATACACATTCCGTTTAAGAAAATATAAAAAGGACGAACCCCATGCCGAAGGTAGGTTGGGAGGATTCAAACTGGTGATGGCTCGGATAAACTCCAATGACATTACCATCGACACCGGAATCATCCTTGTTTATTTATTAGTTAAACTATATATTTATAACAGTTAGAAAAATGAAAAGGGAAAAGTAAAAGTCGTGTGTATAAGTGGTAAACGGTGTGTATCCTATGGGTTGCCTCCCAGGAGGCGCCTTTATTTTAGGTCGTTGTCTCGACCTACGTACCTTATTTACCTGAGCTGCATAGTAGAAAATGTTCCCACCACGTTGTCTATGTGATGGTAAGCCTTCAACCATTGTCCGTTCACATTTAATGGTTGACCATCCGTTTCAGAAATTCCTACCGCTCCATGAGGGAATACTTGTATAACATGGAATGGTCCTGACCATCATGACTTTAACTTCCCTGGGAATAAGAAAAGATGGGAGTTAAAGAGAAGTACCTAGTCACTGGGTTGGAATGATTTTCGTGAAATCATCTGGTTGTGAATGGCTCTTGTCTTCTCCTTGTATAGATTGGAATTCTCGTACGCCTCTAATCTGATTTCCTCATGTTCTGATAGTTGGAACTTCTGATTTTCTTCATCTACCATTAAGTCAAAGTTTAGGGGATTAATGACCCTGTAAGCTCTATGTTCGAATTCCACTGGAAGATGGTAGGGATTTCCATATATGACACGGAATTGGGACATTCCAAGTGGTGTTTTGAAAGAAGTCTGATATGCCCACAAAGCATCATCAAACTTCTTAGAATAGTCTTTCCTTCAAGATTTCACCATTTTCTCTAGGATCATCTTGAGTTCATGGTTTGAGAGCTCCACTTGTCCACTAGATTGGGGATGATATCATGATAACATCTGATTCTTTACTTCATACATCGATAGTATTCCTCTCATTAGTGTGTTGTTGAAGTGGGTCCCTCTATCATTGATCAGTACTCGTGGAACTCCAAACCTACTAAAAATAGTTTTCTTTTAAAATATCATGGCTACCTTGGTTGTTTTTCGTGTTGTAGTAGTGGCTTCCACCCATTTGGATATGTAGTTAACATAGAACATGATGTATGTATTCCCAAAAGATGGTGGAATGGGACCTATGAAATTTATGCCCCATACATAAAAAATATCAACCTACTGTATTGGGTTCAAGGGAATCTCATATCTATGTCCCACATTACCGGTCCTCTGGAACTAATTAGAACAGAAAAAAAGGCCCAAGAATCATTATGCATGGTGGGCCAGAAAAACCCATACTGCAGGATCGTCGTTATTGTACAGTCAGGTCCATGATGTCCTCCAACTGGTGAGGCATGACAGAACTCTAAGACACCATGAACTTCATTCTCTGGGATGAAACAGAGGATAAATCCATCTGCACAAGATCGAAATAGAAAAGGATCCTCCCAGAAGTACCTTTTCACATCAGAGAAAATATCTTCCTTTGTTGGAAGGAGAGGTCGGGGTGAACGACACATGTAACCAGAAAATTAGTGACATCAACATACCATGGTCATGATGTTTCATTAACTGAAAGGAGGTGCTCATCAAGGAAATCCTCCCTGATCTTCAAATATTCCTCCTTCTCTAAATGTGGCAATAACAGGTAGGAGATATGGTCAGAAACAACGTTCTCACTCCCCTTCTTACCTAGGTTCTCCTGATAAAATTCTTGTAAGAGGATTACCCAGCGGATCAATCGGGGCTTTGCATCTTTCTTGTTCAGTAGTTACTTTAGTGCTTCATGGTCAGTATAAACAATAACTTTAGACAACACTAAGTAGGAACGGAACTAGTCAAATACAAAAACCACTGTAAGAATCTCTTTTTATGTGGTGGTGTAGTTGATATGTGCCTCATTTAGGGTCCTTATTGCATAATATATAGGTCAGAAAATTCGATCAAGACATTGGCCCAAGACTACTCCTACTGCGTAGTCACTAGCATCGCATATCACCTCTAATTGTTCCTCCCAGTTGGGTGAAATCATAACTGCAGCTTCCACCAGGAGCTTCTTCAGATGCTCAAAAGCTCTCGCGCATGTCTCATAGAACTCAAATATGGCATCCTTTGATAGAATATTGGTGACGGGCTAGGATATTTTGGAGAATTCATGGAAAAAATTCCTATAGAAAATGGAATTCCCCAAGAATCTGCGGATGGATCTAACAGAAGTCAGAATAGGTTGTTGTGAAATGACATTTATCTTCACCGGGTCCACCTCTATCTCCTTTTATGAGACTATGTGGCTGAGTATGATTCCACATTACACCATGAAATGACACTTTTCCTAGTTCAAAACTAGTTTAGTGTTCTCGCATTGTTCAAAAACTAGCTCTACGTGATGTAAACAAGTGGTGAATGATTTGATATAAATAGAAAAATAATCCATGAATACTTCTAGGATCTGTTCCACCATGTCATGGAATATAGCCAGCATACAACACTAGAAGGTGGAGGGGGAATTTTAGATGCCAAAATAAATCCTACGGTAAGAAAATGTACCATAGGGGAAAGTGAATGTGCTCTTTTCCTGATCCTCTAGAGCAATGGAAATCTGGTTACAGCCTGAATAACTATTGGGGAAGCAATAGAAGTTTTACCCTGTTAGTCTCTCTATCATTTGATCCGTGAATGGCAGTGGAAATGATCCTTCCATATGGAATCGTTTAGCTTCTGGTAATCATCACAGACTCGCCATCCCGTGACAGTGCGTGTAGGGATGAGCTCATTCTGTTCATTTGAAATCACAGTGATACCCCTATTTTGGGTACCACATGGAGGTGACTCACCCATATACTATCCAAGATCGGACAGATGATGCATGCATCCAATAATTTGATCACCTCCCTTTTTACAACATCCTTCATTGGGGGATTTAAGCACCATTGTGGTTGTCGAGATTGCTTGTCACCTTCTTCAAGTAGCACCTTGGGGGTTCCAATGGTAGGGATGATGCCCTTCAAATCAGTGACTCTCCACCCAATAGCATGTTTCTGCTATTTTGGAACCTATAGAAGTGTATCTTCCTGCTCTTGTGATAGGTCTTCGTTAAGTATGATAGGCAATGTTTGTTTGGATCGTAAATACCCATACTTTAAAGAATATGGAAGAGGCTTCAGTTCTAGAATAGGTGCCTTCAAAATCAAAGGTACAAGTGGTTTCACCTTTTCCCATTCCAAACTATCAGGAACAACAATATTTTCCCAATAGTGGATGCCTTGGCCTTCTAGGTACTGCAAATCATCCAATGCTTCTTTATTTGGAATGTCTGGAATAATAAAGTCATCTAAGGTAAAATAACATACCAAATCATCCCCTTTTTCTCTCAAACGATCATCCATGATGGTTATAGCATATCAATCCTCATTTTCGGACAATGATGCATTTTTAATAGCCTTGATGACACTATAGGAGACTCCATCGACTCCTACCCAGAAAATCCGCTCTCCTTGGTGCACATCGATTAGTACCTTCCCAGTTGTGAAGAAAGGTCTTCCAAGTATGAGAGGTGCCTCCTAGTTATCCACCATGTCAAGGATAACTAAATCAGCAGGGATAATAAGTCTACCCACTTTGACGAGAATGTCCACCAGTAGTCCCTTCGGATGTTTAATGGATTGATTAGTAAGTTGAAGGGCTACTTGGGTAGGCTTAAAGTCATTTAGTCCTAGTTTCTTGAAAAATCAAAGGGGCATGAGGTATATTCTAGCCCCTATGTCACAAAGGGCCTTCCAAAACTCACAAGGTCCAATGGTATAGGGAATAGTGAAACAACCTGGCTCCTGGATTTTGGGAGGAATTGCATGTTGGACGACTGCAGAACACTCCTTGTTTAGGTAAATGGTTCCTAGATCTTACATTTTTCTTTTATTGGAGAGTATTTCCTTCATGAATTTGGCATAAGTGGGAATCTTTGTTAGTTCCTCTACAAATGGAATATTTATGTGCAACTTTTTAAATGCATCCATGAATTTTCTAAATTGGTGGTCCAACTTTCATTGCTTTAATCTCTATGGGAAGGGTAATGCAGCTTCAAAGGGTTTTAAAACCTCCTTCCCTTTATTCATTGAAGCCTCCTTCAATGGGATTTTGGATGAATGGGGGTCGGTAATAGGACCTTCTTTAGGGGGTGTGGATGCACCTGGTTTTGTTGGTTGGTTCTGTTGGATCTCTTTTCCACTCCGGTGCATGACAGCATGGGCCTCCTCCCTCTGGTTCTTCTCGGTTACCTATTAGAGTACCAGGTTTCCCTCCTGAGATTTGGTTTTCTAATTGGCCAATTTCATTGACTAGTCCTCTAATTGAAACCTCCTAATTTTGGAACCTAGTCTTAGCAGAAGATATAAATTTGGTCATAAGATCCTCTAACCTTGAGGAGTTCTCCTACTGAGGTGGTTGTTGAGTCGGTGGAGGTGGTGTCTATCGTGGCTGCAGTGGGTGAGGTTTCTAATACCCTTACTATTGATAAGAGCCATGTTGGGGTTGTTGCTTCCTTTGGTATTGGTTCCGATAAGGATGATGGTTGTAGCTCGGTGGTCGCTGGGGTGGAGGATTCTGTTGTTGTTTTCCCCAGCTTATATTTTGTGGCTCACGCCATTCCGGATTCTGATATTGCTGGTACTAGTTGGGCCCTCAATTTTGTGCAACATAGATTACCTCTCATGTCAATGGGAATCTAGTAGAACCTGGTAATTCTACCATGATGTGGTTATCACCACATTCGCTGCACGCTGGATGATTTTCTGCATGTACTTGGGACGTGCCTTTAAGATTGAGCACATCAATCTTTTTGGAGACAGCGTCCAACTTGGCAGCTAGCATGGTAGTGGCATCAATGCAATGCATACCTCGTTTTTGTGTGCCCTACTCGGAATTCCAATGAAGATGTTTATAGACATGTCTCCCAGTAGTTCTAAGAGTTCTTAGGGGGACTTCCTCATTACCATACCTCCAGCAGGAGCATCCACCACGGACATGGTACTAGTCGTTACACCTCCGTAGAAGGTTTGGACTTGCATCCAAAGAGGAAGTACATGGTGTGGGAATTTGCGCAACATCTCCTTGAAGTGCTCCCATGATTCGTATAATGATTCTACATCATTCTGCTGGATGTTGTAGATCTCATTCCACAGTGTAACCATCTTCGAGGGTGGGAAGTATTTGGACTTGAACGCCTGGGCTAGTTCCTCCTATGTGATGATAGATAATTTCGGAAATCCTTTAATCCAATATTTGGTCTCATCCCATAGAGATAAGGGGAAAGGAGAAGATAGATGGCGTCTGTGGAAACCCCATGGCAGCAGAATGTGTCACAGAGCTCTAGAAAATTGGAGAGAAAGGCATTGGGATCCTCACTGGGCAGGCCGCCGAATTGAACGGTGTTCTGGATCAGCTACATGATACGAGGCTTGATCTCGAAGTGTTGGTCCGGAACTGGTGGACGGATGATGCTGGTATCAGCTCTGTGGATTGATGGAAGTCCTTACTCGATGAGAGTACGGCATGGAGGTGGTTGGTGCGGAAGAGGCACCGACATGAATTGTTGGTCCTGGCGGGCGTAGAACATCCCCTGACCTTGGCTGAAATATGGCATCTTCTCTGGTAGGAATTGTTTGAGCTGCTACGGATTCTGGTTTTCATTTGGTCCTAACTGTTTTCCAGCTCCTTGTACAACAGCTATATTTCCTTCTTCGTTCAGCGCCAGTGGAGTGGTTTGGTTGTGTTCGGTCATTAGTGCTCGTTGGCACCTCAAAAACGTCCATTTGATTTTCGGGTCAGTTGGGAAGAACTCTGATGACTTGGTGTTCTTGGAACGTGTGAGGTGGCTACTCATACACCTAAAGTCCTGAACAAAACATCACAAAACACCAAGAATAGATGAGGTAAAATAAAAATAAACATAAATGAGAATAGAAAAGAAATTTTTTTGAATTTATGATTTTTATTTTCACTAAAATTTGATACAAATTTGATTTAAAAAAGAATAAAATTAACTCTAAGTTCCCCTGCAATGGCACCAACATTTGGCGAGTTGTTTTACCAAAGGTATATTATCAGTGTCACAAATTATATTTACCCTAAAAAGTATAGCAATAATAAGGGGTTGATCCCCAGAGAAAAATGAGTTATTTTTATCTTGTTTAACATACTTTGTATTTTTCTAATGAAATTTGCTAAATTTAGAGTCGATTTTTGTTGTTTGGATAAAAATAAAAATTGATTTTATGTTTCTTTTAACAAATTGCTTAACAGAATAAAAGTAAAATACAAGAAAATTGATTTTGATATAGATAAAGAGAGACGTGCATTGGTGTTGCATGTTAATGAGAAGTTGTTTATTAAATCAAATTTCTTATGAGGTTGTGTTGTTCATGATAACCCAAAACTATAGGTTTAATTTGTAATAATGTTTCCTGGGTCCGGAAAACATTATATTTAGAGCTGAAGTAACTAACTCCTTGGATCAGTAGTTAGTATTTAACAGATCTTTATTTAGCTTAGTTCATTTTCATTTGACGAATACCTCCAATAGTCATGAAATTATTCGTTGGTATTCTTCTTTTGAATCCCTGAAAATTCTACCCTTGGTCCGGTACAGAATTTGTAGTGATAATATGATGTGTTTTAAGAAGAATAAGAAGAGGTTAATAAAACAAACACATTCATAGAAACTTAATTCAAATTACAACTCAACATCTCCCACATCCCCAACACACTCGGTGTTTAATTACACATGGAGAAGAAAATAAACACAAAACCCTTGACACCTGATGTGATCATGCTTGAAACGTCTAGGTGAAAATGATCCTTCGGTAGAAGGTGGAATGAGGGTAGTACGATGAAAGAGCATCTCTCCTTCGGAAATTCAACCCTTTCTTCACAAAATACTACACATACCCCTCCTCTATACGGAGTCCAAGGCCTCCTTTTATAGAAAAAATAAGTACAGGGTGTGTATCTAAATTACACACCGTGTGCTTTTTTCAATGTATTTTTACCTCGGTTTTCTCCGCTGGTAGGGGGCCTAACATGCCATCTTTGACTTGGAACACGGCACCGCCTGGTAGGTGAATGTACACGGTGTGTGGTTCCTCCATACAAGACGTTTAGTCTTCTTTTTTGGCCACCAACCGCTT
The DNA here is from genome assembly GCA_963277665.1 of Viscum album. Taxonomy (NCBI): domain Eukaryota; kingdom Viridiplantae; phylum Streptophyta; class Magnoliopsida; order Santalales; family Viscaceae; genus Viscum; species Viscum album. Next base: position 1,242,275,035 of record OY728122.1, on the reverse strand, counting down.
CTAGATTGGTATACACTGCGTGTATTACAGGAACATGACATGTCCCCTTCATCCGGCCACATGGGCATGTAGACTCTTCTCATCCACCAACTACTTCTAGAATTTCATACAAAACATGTATATTGTGTACACGGCATGTGCCACCTTCTGGTTACTTGGGCATGTACTTTTCCTGGTCAACCCATTTTTGAACAAGAATGTACACGGCATGTATATATGTGCACACTGTGTAGTTGTAAATTTTTGCTCAGTTATTCCCCGTTTAGTGTATTTGTCCATAAACCACCTATAAATGAACAAGATCACCGAAATAAAAGTATTTTTTCCATAATAAGTAGGTAATTTTTAAAAGCATGATCTAATTTTTCAATAGAGTATATGAAAATGAATACACAAACCGGGTGCATCAGCTACCACTAAGGTATCACCTTCCTCGGTCAATGACAGAATAAATGAGGAGAATAGGATCCTTAGCCCATGGCCCAAGGCATCCCCTAATGTAAAATAGTCCTAGGTGAGCCCTCAGGTTCCACCTCTAGTGTCACATGAATTATTATTCCATCAAACAAGTAACGGATATCCCAAAGGTATGCCCAAATAAGAGAATATGGTCCCTCATACCCTAGATTGAAGGAACCCATCGGCTCTAATCATGGTTTTAAAATTCACGATGATATCTACTATAAAACAATAATCACCTTCAACTCAAAGAAAAATATCCTAAATAATGGTGACGCACATCCTCCAAAATATGTCCAATAACTGTGGCCTCATGTACAGAAAGCCTCAACTCCAAACCAAAAGACACAATGTTGTCATTTTATGGCTCCTCACCATACTCATGGCTTTCAATAGCCATCACCCCCACCTATTTACCAAATCTACAACAAATAGGGGCCACTACCCACATAATTGGTCAAAATAACATCATCACTAAGTCAACCTATGCGAACAAGACTCCAAACGACACTTTGTAAATCACCGGTGAGCGACATCACCAATTTTGATCCTAAGCCACACCAATTTTCAGCGCATAATTCCCCTGTGACTAAGTTTTTCACATTCGATGGCCTTGTCATACCATATTACATAAGTCTATCTCATAACCTGATGAATTGGATACCATATCTATAGACCGAGTCACCCAATTGATGGTAAAAACCACCCAAATGCCTTGGTCTATGCCTGTCCTGATGATCACCTCAACTCAAACAGACAGTCATCACTATCAAAATCATTAGGCTATGCCTGTCACGTTCCATCGGAACCCAGTATTTCATCATAATCATTTCACATAATATATATATATATACCAATTAAAATCATCCAAATAGTTAAATTTAATTTAATTCAATATCTCACATTAAATAAACAATAACTCACTTTAATATAAACACTTCAATTTATTAAAAAAATAAACACCCTAGCCTAAGTTCCCTGAGGTTTGAGCCTCTCACATAGATCAATCCATTTATAGAATTGATCAAGTATTCCTATTGGCATCTCAGATGTTGTAATTTAATAAATTAAAAGAAATTGTTAATTTTCAAGTGTTTGGCTTAGTCAACACAAAGGTTCACTAAAAGACACTCCCCATAAAAACTTGTGAAATAAAAAATAAAATCCTGAACAACTTACCTCCTAGTAATTAATGTAGGCTCATTAGAACTTAGTCTCTATGTCAAACAGATTTGGGAGAAATTAATGTCTTTTCTGAACACCCAAAACAGGGGGAAAAACAACTCGAATGGATTTAGCAGTCTATGGGGAAAGGGAAATAATAAATAGAAGAATGCAAGTCAAGAGCATTACAAAGATGTATCTAACACATAACAATTTCTTGGAAAATGGTTCTTGGATAGAGGAGTTGTATAAAAACTTATCAAAGGATGCAAGGAGGACCTCTCCTCACTGTGCATACATAAAGGAGAATAAATAAAGGGAGTAAAATAAAAAATAGATGGAGGGGAAGAATTTTAATTTCACCCCTTTAATAGCCAGCATTTTCATCTCACATGGTTTTCCAAACTATGTAACAATTGCGAGGCTTCTTCTACTAAAGAACCAAGCTTCGCATTGTTATCTATAATCTTGTGCAAACTGTGCGGCTATTGTGAAGTGGTACTGCCCAAATAGAACTAACCATGTGACTTCTGCTTTATTTTCCCTAACCATGTGTAATTCGTTCAAAAAACCACTACCAAAATAGCAGAGGTTCATTCAAGGTCGTTTCCCCCACCCCCACACAATTTCCACAAACCTGGCTTAGTAAAAAAATAGCTACATGATTTTCACTAATAGTCAACACAGTGAGATCTAATAGTGTGCCTCAACCTTCCCTTCTCCAAAACTAGGCCTTTGGGCCTCCGAGACTACAAAAACCTTTTTGAATATCCTTGGAAGTTTTCAATCCTTAAACCAGAACTAAAAACAATGTTATTGGTTAATGGAAAACTCAGAATGTTTTCTAATAAATGAGAAAAGAGTTTTCATACCCACCAAACTCCAAAAATTCAAAAATGGTGAGGAATTCGACCTGCTCCAAATACTTGGGACATTACAATAACAAAAATCAATAATGATACATCTATATGTCATATTTTGAGGCCTAAATAAAAAAATTGAATAAAAATATACAACATACATAATAAAGCAGTAAAGTAAACTAAACACCAAATCCCTCTGGTCACCCCTAGTCTCCCTCCCCCATAAAAAAACTTGTATCTGCCTCTAGTGACCACCTGGACTGCCACAAATATAGATACCCTCCATATATAGAAATAAGATAAAATTTTAATTTGATAATTAAATAAAATTATTCCAATTATTAAAAATTTCATATCTACAATAATCAACTCTCCCAAGCTGATAAAATAACTAAAATATGAACCTGTAACTAAGATAACATAGTTGTGACCACAAACATACTCAGTAGGATACCATAACCTGATGAATCTATGTAAACCCCTTACTAAAATAGTTGGTGAAATGATGATTTGAATATAATATATAACATAGGTTTTCCCAAATATTATAAAACAAAACTAATTTGTATTCCACAAGCACCTTTTTAAACAACTATACTTTTAATTAGATTAATAACAAGGTGGTAAATCATTTTAAATAGATATTCTCAGACTAAGACTTTTTAAATTAGTAGTTTAAAACCAAGGAAAGGCTTCCATTTTTAAACTTATAAAATAACCCAAATCCCATTTTCCTTCATTCCAATATCTTATGAAAGTCCCGTTTTCATGAACTTATTCAAGAAAAACCCATTTCTTTAAAACTCTTAAATACATATCCAAACCATTTTCCATTTTCAGATAATAATTTCATACCATTATAAAATGACCTATTTGAATATATTCCAAACACATAGAAGGTGATTCATAAACCATAAACGGCACCCAAACATCAAGAAAACTCAATCCAAGAACACTAGAAATCTACGGTTCTAATAAAATCTATCAAACTAGGGGAATACAATACAACATTAAAATGAAATCCATTAAAGATTCACAAAAAAATATGTAGAATCATAAAAATAATCCTTAGATTCTAGTAATAATAAACCTGAACTAAAGACATGGAACCTAAGCTAACACTACAAAACCCATCACATCCCTAAAAGTCCCATCAAACTATATGAAAATTGTAACAACCCAGAAATCTATCAATGAAATTTCCCTTCGAATGTTTATTTCATATATTATATATCATATAAAATCACATATAGAACACACAAAAATATCATAAATGAATAATGAATGATTGAAGAGTTATTTCTCGAAGTTAAGGAACCTATACTAATTAAAATAGTAATATTCACTTAGGAATAGTAATGTGACCCTTCTAAATAGTAAATGGACCAATAGAATAGTAATCTCACCAATTAAAGTATAAATAAAATTTTTACATCTTAAAAATGAAATAATTGTATATTTATATCATATTTTAAGTAAACTAATGCTTTAAAAAATAATATTTATGTGTTGGTGTTTTGTATGTTATAAATATTTAATTAAAATATTATTTTTAATAAAATGATTTAAAATAAAATTAATTTTCATAAAAAATATTCATAAATAAATATATATTTTTCTTATTATTTGTGGATAATTCTATGAGACCTTAGTTAATTTTTGAATGTGTTGTAAAATCATTTATAAATTTAAAACTATACTTTTCAAGTAAATAAATATTTTAATTAAAAATTAAATTTCGTATATTTAGAAAATTATTCTTATAAAACGAAGTTCATTTTTTAATTATACACATCAAAAAAATGGTTAGGTTCAATTTTTGGGATTTTTCTAAACTACTTGAATTTTTAATGAATAATACAATAAGTTAAGTTATAGTAAAAATACATTGTAAGCTAAACACATTATTAATTGAGTCATGGATGATGTGAGAAACCTTGTTTTGATGTCACATTCAGTTATTAATGTATTTATTCGTGATAATCAACACTACTACTTGTCTTGAAAAAATAATAAAATAATGAATAAAATAATGAGAAATCACCCCTCACCTCCACTATAAATACCATCCCTCGCCACCATTTCTCATCTCACCTATGATCCATTATTCTTGTAAAATTTCGTCCCAAATACCCTTCTTTAGTATCTTCCCACATCCATTATTTCTTTTTATTTGAAAAATACTTAAACCCCTTCCCTTAAGAAGGTTCTCAAGGAGGATAATTCGAGAGGTAAATCCTCTTCCTTTTTCATTTAATTCCATTTCAATTTATTTTATTTTCTTATCCTCACCTAACCTCCTCTGTCCAAATGATAATGATACCTATAAAATCATCTATATACTATGATTATATCATGTTAATGGAATATCCATTATCAATCTCCATACTCTCTCTCTCATTATTTTAGAAAAGAAATCATTGTCTGGGAGGGGCTGATTAACAACCTTGGTGGAAGACTAACTTTCATTATTTAATTTATCCATCAAGTATGGTCATAAAAACATTTTTATAGTTGAACCTGATTATAAAATATGTATTATATATTATGTAATGTTCTGTAACCATAGTATATACATAATATTAAATAATATAACAAAACTAGTTCATTATGACTGAGGAACCGCTAAAATTAAGCTAAATGATTATCATTAACATATCATCTAATGATTCATACTCATATATAGAAAAAAAAAATACAGATTAAACTTCTTTTTTCATTAATAACATTTAATTACTATTCATGAGAATTATACCCATTTTACATGAACTTCATTACTCATATACAAGTACACAAATCCTGAAAACCAAGGAAACGAATGCTCTCATACAATAAACATTTACCTTATAAATCCATCAAAATTTCTATAAATGAATTTAATAAAATTATAATAAATAAAATACATATATAGGAGGTTATGAAATAATTAATTAATGCATTTAATCTGAATATCTAGGATGTTAATGTCAGGTGCATGACACATCCATACATAATGTAAGGTTTTTCAACCTCTACCTCTAATTTCTGTTGTGTAATTATTTTTCTCTATTTAACCAAAAAAAATTCTTAATAATACTTATTTACTCCTCATAAATTATTTTTTACTGTTCTATATATATGTACCAATTACAATGCTTCTTTCTTTTATGTGTAGTTACATGTTTTAAAAGTTTCTTTCACAAATTCTTCTAGATAAACAAGATGATTCAAGGGAACTTCTCAAATTTTACCAATTTTCAAGTGCACTCTATAATATATTTTAAGAAACCATGATTTTTATGAAATCACTAATTTTATTATGAAAAAAATATAATATATCACTTTGGGTTTTCTAAATAAATCAAAAATAATGCTTCTTTTCAAAGTGAATGAGTATTTCTCTTAAGTATTACTCGATCATTTTATAAGAGTATTTTCAACTATTTCAAAAACTATGTTGAATTTTATGCTTTTTTGAGGTTCATATATCATTATTTTCTTCTAAAATATGTTATTTATTGTGAATAATCTATCTTTATATCATTCACCATACATAACATATTGGTTGGTGATTATGATTTCAGAATGGGGAATGTTATTTACATTTCATAGGTTCATGTAGTTTATGTTTAGCCACATTTATATGTACAATGAATTGGAATTAGAAAGTGAAAAGTGGGGACTAATATAACACCTTGATGCATTGATAGGTCTCATGGGACTAAATTGAATTGGGTTTTGATCAAAGCATTACCCTTGTATTTTTATAAAACTTGGATGAGGCCTTGATAATATGTTTCAAATGTCTAGTAGTATGCATTCCCACATTTTGATAATAGTAATTGATAAACCACGTGATTATTCAACTAGTATAATATCGATGGTTAAGTTTCATCATCTTACGATCATTTATATGGATTTTTTTTAATCATCTTTCATTCCTTCCATATTACTCTCATGTTTATTTTTAAAGGCATGAATTCTTAGTTATTCACTATGCCTAATGTTTATGTTTACGATAAATTATGTTGTATTACATTCCCTTACTAAGAATCTGATCTCACCCCTTTATTATGTTTTATTTTTCCCCATGACGTGAAGATTAATATTATTAGGAATGAATTATAGGAATATTATATGAGTTTATGGGTGTTTCTAAGGGAGTTTCAATGTTTTTTTTCTATAAATTTTTAATATAAATATTATGTTTGTATCTGTTTTTCAAAAACTACTAAATTGTTTATTTCTTTAGGATACGAATTAATTTTTTATATTCCAATGTAATAAAATAATTTATCTTCTCTAAGAAAATAGTTTCATTGTCATTATAGTTGTTATTAGTGGAATTTTATTAGAAACCTTGGGAACTACATTTAAAAGATGTAAATTACTGAACAAAACATTAAGATAGAATTTGAAGATTAGCATACAATTACATACTAGAATTTCGGTAAGGTATAAATTATGTGGATATTTCTAGAAAATACATCCATGTCTGGATACTACAAGTGGAAATGGTTCTGGCACAGATGTACCAAGTAGTAACAACTCTCACAAGGTGTTTTAGGCCTAACTCAGGCTAATCTAGTACAGAACAGTGGGACTTACTACGCACCTGGTTTGACACTCCTATGATATATTCCTAAGAAAATTCAAATTTTCATTATAAAACATTATGATGGATTTAATTTTAAATATGTCCCCAAATAATCAATTATTATTATGATATTAGACATGAAAAAAACAATTTATGTTATTTTTTCAAGTTAAACATTATACATTATGATTCATAGCCCACTTTAGTGTATGTCGTTATTTAGAAATGGAACATAGTTTAAGGAATCGAAAATTCATGAATGTGCATGTCCAATGTAGGGATTCCACTCCAATTTAAGATAATGATGATGTTTCTACAACTATGGATGGTTCTGAGCAACTAATAATTATATTGGGACAACTGACTTAGGTTATGAACAATAACCTTACCCATATAGAGCATCCTGATCCATAATGTATAGGGGGGGATGTTATACCTCTTTATACAACAACAACCTCCATCATTTAATGGGACTACAAACCCATTCATAGTAGAGTAGTGGATAAATTCCTTAGAGAATATATTTATCGATTAGGGAAGTAGCGAAAGAGAGAAGGTTGCCATGGTAGTTTATTATCTATCAGAAGATGTTGATCAATGGTGGTCATTAATTACAAACAAAAAAGTGGAGTAAGAGATTAAAAATATGGATTCGAGTAATTTTAAGGAAATTTTCCTAGATAAACATTTCCCTCATGAACAAATGGTGTATATGGATAGGAAATTCATGAATCTGAGGCAGAAAGAGAATGGGAATTTTTAGAAGTATGAAGTAAAGTTTACAAGGATATAAACACATGTCACGTACTTCATAAAAAAATACTAAGAGAAATATTGATTGATTATTTTATGGTTTAAAACCATTCCTCTAGAGGGAATAGGTTTCCCAAACATTATCATCACACGAAGATATAGTCTCATGTGAAATAAAGGAAGATAAATAATTCTCTAATTATTATGACATTAAAGGAAGGAAAGAGAAGAAGAGGGTGGAGGAGGAAAGAATTGATAAAGGGAAGAAAAAAATGGCGTCTTTTAACAAGTGATACATGTGGAAGGAAACACCCCTGAACCTGCTTAAAAAAGGAGTATGTTACAAGTGTGGAAAAAAAATTCCCCCAAACCTGAGATTCTAATGGAAATAAAGAATCTATGAATGTTAATTGCTGCAATTTTAGGGATATAGGACATTTTGAAACTGATTTTCCAAGTATTAAAGGAAACATTCTTCCAAAAAGTCCATGGGGGTATGGAAAATCTGATGCAATCACAATAGCTAAGGTTGAAGTTCTGAATGATTTGGTAATAGGTACAGTAACATTATCTTTAGGGATCATTTTATTCCTTTATATATTCCCATTTTTCATTAAAAATAAGATATTTATAGTTCTCCTTAACAAGGGAGTTTTTTGTCAAAACCCCTAAGTGGAGTCTAATTGAAACAAAGATGCGTTAGGAATTTCCCATTATGGAAAATAAATGTGATTTGTCTACTAATCTTATCATCATTCATATGGTTTAATGGGACATAATCTTTGGTATAGATTGTATTTCAAGATATGTGGTGAATATCTATTTCAATAAGAAGGAAATAAATATTTGTGGGGAAGTTATAGAATCCCTTATCTTTAAAGAATAAACATCTCCATTTTAGTATTATCATGATCCAACCCTAGTAGCACTATCAAACTCAATTCTTGGGGTGGAATATAATGAAATATCTATGGATAAGGAAATAAATATTCAAATTTAGGATGTACCTATTGTGAAAGAATACATTTATTTATTTCTATAGGATTTACTCAAACATCCTTTGGAGTGGGAAATTTAGTTTTCTATTGGTTTAATTCCTAGTGTGTGGCCTATATAAAAGACACTATATAAAATGGCCATAATATAATTAGTATAACTCAATAAACATTTAGATGAATTGGGTTATAAGGGATTTATCTGCCCTAGTGTTTCTTAATGGGTATCCCATGTTCTCATTGTGAAGAAAAATGGTGGATCCATGAGGCTGTCTATTGACTATTGATAAATCAATTCTATTATAATAAATAACAATTATCCTCTATCTCTTATTCATGATTTATTTGATCAGCTTCATGGGTCCCAATTTTTTTTGATGATTGGCCTTCGGTCTGGATATCATCAGTTACATATAAAGAAGGAAGATATTTCAAAGACAGCATTTCAAATCAATTATGGGCATTACGAGTTTACAATAATTCCTTTTGGACTGACTAATTCACCCTCTTCATTATAGAACTAATTAATAGTGTTTTGAATGAATTTCATGATTAATTTTTTATAGTATTTACTTATGATATCTTGGTATACTCCAAAATCTAAAAATATCATTAGAATCACTTGAGCATTATTCTGAAGACTCTTAGAAGAAACAGGTTATATGGGATTTTTAGAAACTGTGAATTATGGATTCAAACAAATTACTTTTCATGGACATGTTGTGTTAAAATATGTAATCTTAGTTTATCTTGCAAAGAAAAAGGCAGTCTGGGAATGGCCTACTGCAATGAATATATTTGAGGAACATAGTTTTATTAGTTTAGTAGGCTATTATCATAATTTATTTTAGAGATTTTCCCAATTAGCTATCTCATAAACCAAGATTACTCATAAAGGGTTTAAGTTTGTATAGACTAAAGAATGTGAAGAATATTTTTATGAATTGAAAAGGATATTTGTAAATGTTATGATCCTGACTGTACCATTTGAAAATGGTGGATTTTTTATATATAGGGATTCATCAAATAAATGAATTGGTTGTGTCCTTATGTAGAATGATAGAGTTATTTCCTATCTTTCTAGGTATTTGAAAAATCAAGGAAAAAACTATCCAACTCATGTTCTTGAGTTAGAAACTGTAATATTTTCTATGAAGATATAGTGACACTATCTCTATGGTGAAATATTTGATATATATACAGATCACAATAGTTTGAAATATATCTTCTCACAAAAATAACTAAACATGAGGCAAAGTTTATGGCTTGAGATACTCAAGGATTGCAATTTTTCAATACACTACCATCTAGGGAAGGTGAATAAGTTTGTAGATGACTTGAGAAGGAAGGATCATGGGGTTCTAAACAAAATGAGGATTGATGAGTATCCTGTGTGTACGGATCTAGTAAAGTTTGATATTGAAATTATCTTGTAAGGTGAAACATCATTAGTTTTTTGCGCATTTCCGAACCATAATTATTGGAAAGAATTAAAATTTTCCAGACTGATGATGAGAATCATCAAAATAAAATTTGTAGTACCCCCGGTTTTTGGTAAGTAAACCTTGTTTTATGCTTTTTAAGTACATGAAGAATATGAGAAATTGTTGGGAAAGTTTGAGTACTTTTAAAGTGTTAAAGGGAAAAAAGTGGTGACTCATGGGCCTCGTATGGGTTTCCCAAACCGTGCGGATGCCGCGAAGGTGGTGGTCACTTTGGACAGAGGAGACCACACAGTGTGCGCATGGTTTGGGAAAACCATGCGAGGAGGCCATGTGGATTGCCCCTTCCAAGCAGTGACTGCTGCACGGTTAGCGCACGATTTGCCTAGCCGTGTGAACTAACTGTGCGTGAGGTCAACTTAGATCCTATTTTTAAGGATGTAATCTGTTTTATCATTAAACCCACTATTTGTTTCTCTGACACGGCCCTAACTCGGGATTTCTCTCTGGGGAAGGTGGGAGAACACATACCAGGCGTTTTGGAAGCAATCCGGAGGTTTTCCTTGGCATTTAGAGGCTGGTTGATCGAGGTAAGTCTCGTTTCCTTTAGTTTTCTTAGATCTCCTTCTTCCCTCATTATGGATCCTTAGATCTATGACCATGTTGGGTAGATCGAACGCAGTGGATGACTTTTAAGTCAGGTTTTCATTTTGTTTGTACTAGGGGAAGGAATCTAAGAAGGATTTGCGGAGTAGTTGACTCAGTTTTTTTAGATTTATTAATCCATTGGTTAGTTTCGCCTAATTTGTTGAGGTAGGTGGATTCACTCTTGACTCCTCTTGTAATAATTGATTTTATTAGTTTCAAATTGGCTTATTTTAATGGTTTTGATTGTGAAAATCATGGAATAAATCTTCTTTAGTGATGATTTATGGTTTTGATGTAATTGTGATGTCTTGGTGAATTGTTGTGAAAAGTGATTTGGCATCGTGAATTTAAAATGTTGACTTTAAATTATGATTTCTGAAATAGTAAATAGTTTGATGAAAAAATGGGTTTTAAATTAAAAGTGAGTTTTATTGAAATGGTTTGGAATTGAAATGGTTTAGATGGAAATGGTTTTCAATAAAAAGGTGTCTTAATTAAAAGGCTATTTTGGCATGACTGTTGGGAATATGTGGTGTGTGTTCATGTTTCATGTAGGGGTCTTGGTTGAAATATGAACTTGTTCTCAATGCCATATGTTAAATGGAACAATAGTAAGTATATGTATAAGGCATGGTTGAAATATGACCATGTGGTCGGTGCCAAAGGTGTAATGGAACATGGGAAACAATTACCGTGTGATGACTTGGTAGATCGACGAGAGACCACTCATGAGTATGGAAATATCATAATAAAGCATTCATGGTTGGTAGCATGGGTTGGGAAATGGTTGGGTATGCCAAAAATGAATGTTTGTGAAATGGTTCGAACGATTTTTTGGATATTTTTTAGGAAAAATAACTTGCTATAAAATTGGAATAAATTTATCTTGGAATGACTTTGGATATGAATGGTTTTGGAAACTTGATTATATTTAGTTATAAACTTCTTTTGAGAAAAAAAATTGTATAAACTGTTTTTATATAAATGTGGATAAATCTTCTATTCTAGTGGCATGAGTAGGGAAGTCATTGGGGAAAATCTACCGAGTTTTATACTCACCCCTTCTTTGGCATGTTAGTGGTTTTGCAGATGTCGTATATCGGGATGTTGTAAAAGGTTACGTGTCACATGATTATAGCACTACTTCGTGATACTTGGGTTGGTTTGTGATGTTGGATCTTGGAGCTTGTGGAGCATGTAGTTGGGTTGTCGTCTTGTATTATTTTTTTTTCACTGTTTACTCTGATTTAGTGTTGGTTTTTGCTGTGGTACTCTTGGTCGGTTTATGATAAAATAAATGGTTGAGTTGTCTTAGGTTTTATCATGCATCATTTAGTTGATTAGTTTTGTTATGGTTGTTGGTTCTATGGTATGTTCTAAAAGGTTAAATCGTCCCCCACCCTTTTTGAAACCCTTCGGCATTTATTGTCATCTTTTGGCACCTCGAGGGTATTGCTTAAGGCCTAGTAATGACTCATTTTACTCTCAATGCAATGAGAATTGGCAGGTCAATACAAATGGTATCAGCTTGTTCGGTCCTTTCCTAACAAGTAGTCATCAGTGTTCTTGGTCTTGGAGTTGATATTCATTATTTTCTATTCCGTGGGTCAAAATATAAGATAGGAGTAGGATTGTCGGAACATGAAATGTATAGCATAAAAGGACGTAGCTAAACCATTTATGCGGAAATTCAAGTTACCAAGGTGTTGGTTACATAAGTGTTTTGGATACACTTCTAGAATGCTGGAAATCTCATTGTCTTGGGTTTGGCCAATGAGAGGAGCATGACATGAATTGTAGAGGAATGACTTCCCACTAGGATTGAATATCTCATTGTGAAGAATGTGGAAGGATTTTTTTCATGGTTCCAATTTTTGAAAAATGCACAAATTGTTTTCAAGTGAACTTTGAAAACAGGGTGTTGGGTGTATTTTGAAAATGGGTGGATTTTCAAAATGAATGTTGAACGTTTTCAAAAAATTTTGAACATGGAAAAAATGTTTATTTTTGAAAAAACAATTTTGTGATATATGATGTGATAAAATTTGAATGTTAAGCCATCAATTGCTAGAGATTGATAATGATGGAGTTTGTTGTTGGTTTAGAAAATGGCACCCGGTAGGCGTTATAGAAACCAGTCAGAAGAGGCCAGTGAGAATGTGGTTGCACCTAAACCATAGATGAACCAACAGTTTGTCCAAAGCATCACTGAGACTTTTAAAACCGTTGAATTGGGGTTGCAACCCAATATGTTGTTTATAATATCAGTCACTACTGAAAATCCAAGTGGAGGAAGTACAGTTATCTTTACTAGAGGAGATGAGAACTCTAACACTAAGAAAAAGTGGGAATCAGAGACCATTTCTCAAGGAGGAAGAACACATCTGAATTGGACAATAAGATTGTTAAAAATTCCTCATAGACCAATTTGTAAGCTGGGATGTTTCTAGTGTGGATCTATGAGCCACATCAAGCCGGATTGTAAGGCACAACCTCGAAAATGTCATAATTGTAACAAGATGGGACATCTTCAGTGCTTTGGTCATAATTCTTTGAGGTTGGGTGTTCATGAAACTCCTCAGAAAGGGATGTGTCAGTATGGAAAGAATGTGCAGAGCATGGAAATAATGCATCTGCTTAGAACTAATAAAATTTTAGTGGATGATCAGTCGGTACCATCAAGAGTGCGAGGTACGGTTCTTTTAGCTTCGACATTGATGCATGAATTGTTTGATATGGGTCCTCCCCATTCCTTCATTACTTCTCATGCCGTTGATTTTCTATGTTTAAAACTGGATATAATCCCTTCTGTTTTGAAACTGAAAACTCCTCTTGGTGAAAGATAATGTCAAGTATTTGTGTGTAGATCATGTGCTATAACTGTTGATAGAGATAAGTTAAAAGGGGACTTCTCAATGTTGGAAATTATGTCTATTACTTAATCTTTGGTATGTATTAGTGGAAAATTATTAAGGCTCACATAAACAGTTATAGGAGAACGATTAGTTTCAAGACTGAGGATGGCATCAACCATCTCTTCAGAGGATAGAGTATATTAGAGAACGATGAAAAGATATTGTAGGCACCAATGGTGGGAACGATCACTTACCAATTGATAGTGTTGACTTTAGCATCAATGGAAGATATTGAGGAAAATAGTTTTCCAGCTGTTGTGGATAAATTTTCGGATGACTTTCCCAATAACATCTCAGGGTTACCACCTCTAAGGGAAGTGGAGTTCACGATTGATCTCCTTCCAAGGACCAGTCTTATTTCCCTTCCGTATTATAGGAGGGAACCAAAGGAGTTACGAGAATTGAAAGTATAGTTATAGGAGCTGGAAAGCAAGGGTTTCATTTGACCAAGTACTTCTCCATGTCCAGCACCAGTGTTTTTTCTAAAGAAGGCAGATGGAACTCTTCAGCTATGTGTTGATTATCATAAGATTAACCAAGTTACAATAAAGAATAGATATCCACTACCACGCATTGATGATCTGTTTGATCAATTAAGGGGAGATCAGTGGTTCTCTAAGATTGTCTTGTGATCTGGATATCCCCAATTGGGAGTTTGGAAGGAGGATATTCCAAATAGGGCTTTCAGAAGTAGATATGGACACTATGAATATGTATTCATGCCTTTTTCTCTAACGAATGATCCAGCGGTCTTCATGGCTATGATTAATCAGATATTACAGTGATATATGGATTCTTTTGTTGTGGTGTTTGTGGATGATATCTTGGTGTATTCAAAAACAAGGGTTGATCATGAGGTGCACCTGGAAAAAGTGTTACAAATCTTGAGAGATCATCATTTGTAAGCCAAATTATCAAAGTGTGATTTTTGGATACAGGATGTATGTTTCCATGGCCATGTCATTTCCAAGAAAGGAATTTTAGTTGATCCTGAAAAGATAGAATCCCTTATCTCTTGGAAACCACCGAAGAATGTGTTCGAGATACGTAGTTTTCTTGGACTAGACGGTTACTAATGATGCTTTGTGCATGATTTATCATGACTAGCGTCACTAATGACAGCTCTGACAAAGAATAATTATACATTCCAATCGACAAAATAATGTCAGAAGTCTTTCCAGGAACTGAAGGTTCGCCTTATATCATCACCTAACTTGATTTTTCCAGAATTAGGGAAGGGTTATGTGGTGTATTGTGATGCTTCGGGAATAGTGTTGGGTTGTGTTCTCATGTAAGGAGACCATGTGGTTTCTTATGGCTCAATGCAGTTGATGGTGCATGAAACAAATTACCCAACACTTGATATGGAGTTAGCTGTAGTCATCCATGCTTTGAAAACATGGAGACATTATCTCTTTGGTGAGAAATTCACTGTGTTTATGGACCGCAAGAGCTTGAAACAGATTTTCTCACAGCAAAATTTGAATTTGAGGCAAAGGAGATGGATGGAGTATCTCCAGATCTTTTAATTTGACTTGATATATACACTGGGTAAGGGAAAATCGGTGGCCGATGCATTAAGAAGATAGTCATATACTTAGTTGGCGCAATAAGCTCCAAATGAGTGGAATTTGATGTTGGTCCTAGCTGACATGCGTATGGAATGTGAAGACCGAGTTTTCTTTCCAGTTGCGCTTTTTCCTGATATAAGGCCCCAGCCTTAAACCTTACTTAATCTTGAGTTATTACAAGATTACACATTGAGGATATTTTTAGGTTTAGAGTTTTAGAAAATTATATCATGAAACTTGCATTACATTCCACATTTAAACAATGTGGTTACATAAAAGACAATATTCATTCTTCCCATCAACGGAAACATATTTAGAATAAAACACGGATTCTTTCTTGACACATCCTTGACACTATCATCACATAATGTACCTTTCCCTTGACATGTGAAAAACATTTCAAAAACTTGGGATAGGCATAAAAAGCTCAGTAAGGGTTATAGAAATATGGAAAGGAAACATGAGTTCATATATACATAAGAATGAAATCATACTTTACCCATAAAACATAGGCACTTTATCATACCTCATCAAACCATGAATAAATCATAGAAATCATAAGACATAAAGGTAACTTGAGGCATTCATAACATTCTTACGTAGGGAGTAACCCTCTTGGTTACGTTTGGAATACCCATCACATTATATTTCCTAAATCTCTTCAGAGAAACCTTAAGGTTTCACTCCTTCGCATTACCCAATGCATTGGAGAGCTATATCGGGCTCACCCGCCCTTAGTTTATCACGGAACCACCCGTCTTCATAACAATTCCCAAGAACCATAACATAATCTTATCACATAAAACATGCATAAAGGAAACATAATATTTCCACCATTCAATAACAAGATATCAATACAACACATTGATATAAATAAATTTATGAAAACCATTTTCAATACCAAAATAAAAGAAAAGAAAAACATGGTATTTATTTTTCTTTTAAAAAGAAGGTATGTCTTGTAGAGTAAGCCAAAACTGAAATAATGGTCACGGCGGCGGAGAATTCGTTGTCGCCGCATACGTACAAAAAAACATTCCCTTTTGTCGTTTAGTAAAACGCTTCGTATAAAAAAGATTACTTTTTGGATAAACATAAAAGTCAAAGGGGTTTATACACTGTATAAAATAAGGTTGTGTATAAAACAAAATATGCCTCAATGAATGGATATTGAGACGAAGTCCCTTACAAAGACGGTATCCTTGGTTTAAGGATAA
This sequence comes from Viscum album, assembly GCA_963277665.1. Taxonomy (NCBI): domain Eukaryota; kingdom Viridiplantae; phylum Streptophyta; class Magnoliopsida; order Santalales; family Viscaceae; genus Viscum; species Viscum album. The sequence continues at coordinate 1,242,258,432 of OY728122.1, read as the reverse complement.
ACCAATTGAATAATTATGTGTGACAAACGAATACACCAAATATAAGTGGATATTAAGTGTAAAATAATAAAAGGTCATTCACACATATTCAAAAGATGACATATTCAATAACTACATGTTGAACCCAAAGAAATCGAAATTGGGTTAAGAAGTTCCCTTGACAGCCTAACGGCGTCACATAAAAATGAGTTGATGAGAGATAAAAAAAGGGTATCTAATCACATGGACATAAAATTCACATCAATAAGGATATATGAGAACATATCCCAACATAACAATATGTAATTTAAAAGACCCAACAAAAGAAGTCTTTTAAAAAGAGGAGGGTGAAAGGTTCCCTTACCGACATGGGTATCTTTCGAAACATACACCCCGTGAAAGAAGGACAATACAACATTGATGTAAATACTCATAAATAAAATAATATTACACAATGAATAAAATAATGGTCAGTACATACACCACTCAAAGGAAATTGTGGAAAATGTATCATAAATCTCACGGGAATAAAAGTGAGATGAAAAATCCCTTACGAAAACTCGGCAGCCTAACGGCGCCACTTAAAACTTCCAAAAATGGATTGATGAGATCAAATAGGGTATCTCATCACATTACAATAAAATGTAAAGAAAGAGGAATATAAAATAACATCCCCCATCATAACAAATAGGGGCTTAAAAGAAGTGACATAAAGGATAGTACTTAAAGAGAAAGAGAGAGGTTAGATCTCTTATGAAAATTCGGCAGCCAACGGCGCCACTCAAAACTTCCAAAATGGATTGATGATAGAAAATAGGGTCTCTCATCATATGAACATAAAACTTACAGTAAGAGTAATATAAAATAACATCCCAATAACAAGAAAGATGAGCTTAGAAGAAATGACATAAAAGAGTGTACTTTAAAAGAAAGAGAGGAGTAGGATCCCTTACCTCGGGTCCGACTTGACTCGATCGTTCTTTAACATCCTGAATAATAAACTTGAGTTAATTTTCACTTTATTAAGAACCTTTTTATAGTTCATTATTACTTTTAGATCACTTATTACCATGTTATAAATATTATGTAATCATTTAAGTTAATAATGTTTGTTTTGTCGATATTTGGTTCTTAGGTCGAAAGTGGACTTCTTACAATTACATGTTGTTCGTGTGGTCAAATGTTCATTATATCCAGAATTATATTCATGATTTGGATATCATATATATCATATATATTCATAATATACATGTATTTATAATATTACATAATCATTTAGATGTAAGAAATGAAATGAACCGTTCATGGAGACGGTAAGCCGTACGTACGCATGAATGCTACTTTCATTTCTATGTCATATTAATGGAATTAAAACTAAATGAGAGTTATATATATTTTAATTCCAGAATTATATTCATAATTTAGATGTATCATTCAAAATATCCATTATATACATGTACTTATAATAGTACATTACATTTGGGGAAAAGAAATGAAATGCACCGTTCATGGAGACGGTAAGCCGTACGTACGCATGAACGCTACTTTCATTTCTATTTCATATTTTTATGGAATGGAATAATAATTATATATAGGTATATTATAATACCAGTATAACATCATATATAATAACTTTAAATCCATCCTTTATACGTCCCACATATGGCATTAACGAATCACATCACTTTGAGGGGGCGGTAGTCCGCACTTCCTTAAATGAAGATATCGCGTATACCCATAATGGAAACCATAAAGGTTTGACATAAATGAAAAATACAGAAGCTTAAGTAAAAAATAAACATATTATATATCATATATAAATATAGTGACATCTTAATGGCCACCTTTTAAGGTGTTATATGATTGTTGAACAATCATCGTTTCGTGAGGCAGAAATTCGCCATTCACGGAAACAGTATGTTCTTTAACCATTAGATGTAGGTGTGTGTAAATGTATCTCGAATCCTTATTATAAGAACATCCTAGTATATTTAAGATACTGTAGTTGTTACAAAATAAATTAATAAAAAGAGTTTAGGGGGTTGGATAAGCAAAATAAAACAAAAGGACTCAAGTGAAGACATTACCTTAAAATCGGATAACTCCCTTTGGTTTTAGCTCAAAGGCTTCCTTGGGATGAATTATGCCCAAAGTGAGGCTTCAAGGAGTAAGATAGGGAAGTGGAGAGACAAAATGGGCAGAGGTTGGCCGAGCCAAAGTCTTTGGGAGTGTGGGTAAGGAGGTAAAGGTGGGGGCCTTTTATTAGAGGAGAGGAGGGGCACTCTTGGAAGGTAAAGAAAAGTCACTTTATTTTAAAATGGTATTCGGATTTAAGAGGTCCCACATTGATGTGTTTCGAGGATAAGGTGATAAGGGTTCGAAATCCACTCATCCAATAGGTTTTGGACATGTTTAGGTCTTAGATATTACATTATCTTTCCATTTTATTTAATTCGTTAAATAATGAGGTCATCGCTGCATCATCATGATGTCATAAATAATTTATATTATTTAATGTCTATAAATTATAAAAAAATACTATGATGTAGGAAATCTTTTTATCTTTCCAATTAATATTTATAGTCAAAACTCGTATTTGTATAACCCCATGTAAAATTTGTTTTAGTAAAACATTTCATGTTTGTCTCATTTTTACATTAACTTTAAATAAAAAGATATTAATGTCATTTTCCAACCAAAGTGGCTTCATGGGGTCCCCAAGTTGACCCATGGGTTGTATTGGTCGGCCATGACACATCCAATGAGGTTAGTACATGTGTAAAGTTCACTTAATATTATTAAAACATTATTTTTACCTTAAACTACACTAATTACCTCTAATCGCGATTAAAAACTTAATAAGTTACTATTCACCAAAAAATAATTTTTATCCCATTGAACCACATTTTACTTCTTAATGACAACCATTTATGTCAGATTTTTGAAATTCAAAACACAAAGATGGAAAATTTTCATTTAAACGGAAAAATTAGTTTTTATAAGTACCACTTAGTGGTTTCACTATTCATTAAAAATTGAAGTTTTTCAAAAAAATCCCAAAAATTCACCCTAAGCTATATTTGATATTCCGAATTAAAAAATGAAGTCTATTTTACAAAATTAAAATAATATAAGTCACATTAATTATTTTAATAATTAATTCCCGCTGTCCGAGCAAATAGCGTGTTTTTATGAAACAATAAGTATTAAAAGATTGACACTAGTTTAAGTCTGATTTCAAAGTGAAATTAATTCCAACGACCACTATTGTATTTAATGGTAAAAATATATTCTAATTTAAATTTAAAACCAATTCAAAAGATAATCTAATCATATAAATAAATTAGATTAAAAAGAGGTTTTGAATTAAAATACAACATTTTACACTATTCATTAAAAAAAATGAACTCTATCAGAAAGATACCAAAAATTTACACAAAGTAAATTTTGATGTCCCAATTATTAAGAAGAGTTTTATTTGGTCCAAAAGGATGTATAATAGTGAACAAAACTATATTTAATGATAGTTCTCCATCAAAAGGTGATAAGTGAACCTTTAGTGAAAACTAGGGCATATACGCCTAAAATTGAATTCTTTCCGTATTTTAGGCCTTTATCTTTTATTGGATAAAAGTAAAAACATTTAAAAACATATATAATCATATTTTAGTTATTTCTATCTATTCCCGCCAATACAACGGCTACATGTTAACTACCATTTAAAATAATATTATTTTATTATTAGAGTGCAACGTAAGATTCCCAAGAAACTCATTGTTGCGTGTTGGGTACGCCATCGAGCATAGAATCCCCTTCAAAGTCATATTAATATTTTATTCACAAATATGGATAAATATGAAAATTTCATATTCTTTATTTACCTGGGGTGTTACATCCTTCCCCCCTTTTGGGAATTGCGTCCTCGCAATTTTTAAAATTGAGCTTGGAAACATCCTTGAAAGTCCCACATCAGAACAAGAGTCGGTAAAACAATCACTTTAAAATAAAGGGAGATAAGTCCAAAGGTCACCCAAGTTAACCCATACTAGGATACCATGTAGAAAAATATGGACATGGAGGAGAAAACATAGGGTCATGTTCTGATGGAGAGTGATAGAAAACATGTTTTGGAGAAAGTTAACCACAAGAAAATCAGAAACATGTGATGGGTTATACGGTATTCGATTCCCCAGTAGGAAAAGTTAATAGACAACATTTTTGTTTTAAGTTGCTTTTTATTGAGTAATTTATTCATAGGTAAAAATAATCACTTATCATGTTGAATTTCAACTTTTACTAGATTCCTTAATCAAACTCATATTTTTTTCCAAAAGAGGAGTATTTAGGAAGACTTGTTCGCATTAAGAGTACTATAATCAACTTCTGGAGAATCACCTAATCCACCCAAAGAGAACTATATACATCCCATGTCTTTAGGATTTAACCAAAAACAAAACCAAAAAGGTTAGTACAAGGTCAGATAATGCAGAAAAGGATAACCCATTAAAAAGAAAATCTATGCTTAATCTCCAAAATTTGTCCAATAAAATCCAAAGTTCAACGAGGACCATCCGATAAACAATTTGTCCATAAAATTCTTCAAAGTAAACTAATCTAAGATTGAAACCCAAATATTTGAAGGATTTAGTCACATAGTCTTCCAAGTTAAATCGTAACATTTATCTCCAAACAACATCAGTTGCTCCTAAAGTCTCGTATTGAAAAGTAATTAACCTAATCACATATCCTCCATGATAGGTTAATCATTTTCATAAATAACCCAAAATCAACTTACTCTTATTTTATAAAATCATATAACTAAAAAGAATCAGTCAAACTAACCAGGGACTTCACGTAGTCCAGTGGTAGGCGATAAATACCAGTCGCACTTTGGTTGTGGGTTCGATTCCCGCAGCTTTGTCTGATGCGATGGGTTGTCACACGGTCTGCGTGTTTTCCTTCTTCCAATACTATATAATTATTAAATCATTCTCCAAAAAGAGATAAAATCATCAAAAATGATAATAACATATTTTAACCTCAAGTTTATCTCATGCCTTTCATTTTCCAACATATCATATAATAACCCATAATTACCTCAAAAGTAAGGATCATATAAACTCTAATGGTTACCTTTATAATTATTACCTGAACTTCCACATTGATTGGTCATCTCGTACATGATTCATTACAGAACATACCAAGGTTCAAGTGGTTGATCATGACTCCTTGATATTTGGTTTAGAACAACCACGATTTTCCTCATTGAATCCTCCATTTTATCTAGTATCTTAATCAGAGAACCACCACAGTTTCCTTCAAACCTGTTGTCTCTTTGGTGCCTGCTAGATCCATCCATTCACTAAAAACAGGAATGTCAGTGTGAGTATATCAACAAAACCATCATGTACTAATGAGTAAGGTAAACAATAAGATATACTTACTCATTCACTTTATCTAAAACTAGTACTCTTTCTGAAATCCTAACCATTATGGTAATGCCACTTATGCTTAAAGAATACCCTAACCACTAAAGTTATCTAAATCGACCTATGATACCAACTATAAGGCCCCAGCCTTAAACCTTACTTAATCTTGAGTTATTACAATATTACACATTGAGGATCCTTTTAGGTTTAGAGTTTTATAGAATTAGATCATGAAACTTTCATTACATTCCACATTTAAACAAACTGGTTACATAAAAGACAATATTCATTCTTTCCATCAACGGAAACATATTTAAAATAAAACACAGATTCTTTCCTGACATATCCTTGACACTATCATCACATCATGTACCTTTCCCTTGACCTGTGAAAAACATTTCAAAAACTTGGGATGAGCATAAAAAGCTCAATAAGGGTTATAAAAATATGGAAGGGAAACATGAGTTCATATATACATAAGATTGAAATCATACTTTACCCATAAAACATAGGCACTTTAACATACCTCATCAAACCATGAATAAATCATTGAAATCATAAGACATAAAGGTAACTTGAGGCATTCAAAACATTCCTACGTAGGGAGTAACCCTCTTGGTTAGGTTTGGAATACCCATCACAGTATATTCCCTAAATCACTTCGGAGAAACCTTAACGTTTCACTCCTTCACGTTACCCAATGCATTGGAGAGCTATATCGGGCTCACCCGCCCTTAGTTTATCACGAAACCACCCGTCTTCATAACAATGCCCAAGAACCATAACATAATCATATCACATAAAACATGCATAAAGGAAAAATAATATTTCCACCTTTCAATAACACGATATCAATACAACACATTGATATAAATAAATTTATGAAAACTATTTTCAATACCAAAATAAAAGAAAAGTAAAACATGGTATTTATTTTTCTTTTAAAAAGATGGTATGGCTTGTAGAGGAAGCCAAAACTCAAATAATGGTCATGTCGGCAGAGAAGTCGTTGTCGCCGCATACGTACGAAAACAAACATTCCCTTTTGTCGTTTAGTAAAATGCTTCTTATAAAAAAGATTACTTTTTGGATAAACGTAAAAGTAAAAGGGGTTTATACACTGTATAAAATAAGGTTGTGTATAAAACAAAATATGCTTCAATGAATGGAGATTGAGACGAAGTCCCTTACAAAGACGGTATCCTTGGTTTAAGGATAAATCAATTGAATAATTATTTGTGACAAATGAATACACCAAATATAAGTGGATATTAAGTCTAAAATAATCAAAGGTTATTCACACATATTCAAAAGATGACATATTCAATAACTACATGTTGAACCCAAAGAAATCGAAATTGGGTTAAGAAGTTCCTTTGACAGCCTAACGGCGTCACATCAAAATGAGTTGATGAGAGATAAAAAAAGGGTATCTCATCACATGGACATAAAATTTACATCAATAAGGATATATGAGAACATATACCAACATAAAAATATGTAATTTAAAAGACCCAAAAATATAAGTCTTTTAAAAAGAGGAGGGTGAAAGGTTCCCTTACCGACATGGGTATCTTTCAAAACATACACCCCGTGAAAGAAGGAAAATACAAAATTGATGTAAATACTCATAAATAAAAGAATATTAAACAATGAGTAAAATAATGGTCAGTACATAAACCACTCAAAGAAAATTATGGCAAATGTAGCATAAATCTCACGGGAATAAAAGTGAGATGAAAAATCCCTTACGAAAACTCGGTAGCCTAACAGTGCCACTTAAAACTTCCAAAAATGGATTGATGAGATAAAATAGGGTATCTCATCACATTATAGTAAAATTTAAAGCAAGAGGAATATAAAAGAACATCCCCCATCATAAAAAATAGGTTCTTAAAATAAGTGACATAAAGGAGAGTACTTGAAGAGAAAGAGAGAGGTTAGATCTCTTACGAAAATTCGGCAGCCTAACGGCGCCACTCAAAACTTCCAAAATGGATTGATGAGAGAGAATATGGTCTCTCATCATATTAACATAAAACATAAAGTAATATTAATATAAAATAACATCCCAATAACAAGAAATATGAGCTTATAAGGAATGACATAAAAGAGTGTACTTAAAAAGAAAGAGAGGAGTAGGATCCCTTACCTCGGGTCCGACTTGACTCGATCGTTCTTTAACTTCCTGAATAATAAACATGAGTTAATTTACAATTTATTAAGAAACTTTTTATATTTCATTATTCCTTTTAGATCACTTATTTCCATGTTATAAACATTATTTAATCATTTAAGTTAATAATGTTTGTTTTGTCGATATTTGGTTCTTAGGTCGAAAGTGGACTTCTTACAATTACATGTTATTCGTGTGGCCAAATGTTAATTATATCCAGAATTATATTCATGATTTGTATATCATATATATCATATATATCCAGAATATACATGTATTTATAATATTACATAATCATTTAGAGGTAATAAATGAAATGCACCGTTCATGGAGACGGTAAGCCGTACGTACGCATGAACGCTACTTTCATTTCTATGTCATATTAATGGAATTAAAACTAAATGAGAGGTATGTATATTTTAATTCTAGAATTATATTCATCATTTTGATGTATCATTAAAAATATCCATTATATACATGTACTTATAATAGTACATTACATTTGGAGATAAGAAATGAAATGCACCGTTCAAGGAGACGGTAAGTCGTATGTACGCATGAACGCTACTTTCATTTCTATTTCATATTTTTATGTAATGGAATAATAATTATATAGAGGTATATTATAATTCTAGTATAACATCATATATAATAACTTTAAATCCATCCTTTATACGTCCCACATATGGCATTAACGAATCACATCACTTTGAGGGGGCGGTAGTCCGCACTTCCTTAAATGAAGATATCGCGTATACCCATAATGGAAACCATAAATTTATGACATAAATGAAAAATACATAAGCTTAATTAAAAAATAAACATATTATATATCATATATAAATATAGTGACATCTTAATGGCCACCTTGGAAGGTGTTATATGAGTGTTGAACAATCATCATTTCGTGAGGCAGAAATTCGCCATTCACGGAAACAGAATGTTATTTAACCATTAGATGTAGGTGTGTGTAAGTGTATCTCTAATAATTCTTATAAAAACATCATAGTATATTTAAGATACTGGATTTGTTACAAAATAAATGAATAAAAAGAGTTTAGGGGGTTGGAGAAGCAAAATAAAACAAAAGGACTCCAGTGAAGACATTACCTTAAAATCGGGTAACTCCCTTTGGTTTTAGCTCAAAGTCTTCCTTGAGAAGACTTATGCCTAAAGTTAGGCTTCAAGTAGTAAGATATGGAAGTGGAGACACAAAATGGGTAGAGTTTGGCCTAGCCAATGGCTTTTGGAGTGTGGGTAAGGAGGTAGAGGTGGGGGCCTTTTATAAGAGGAGAGGAGGGGCACTCTTGGAAGGTAAAGAAAAGTCACTTTATTTTAAAATGGTATTCGGATTTAAGAGGTCCCACATTGATGTGTTTCGAGGATAAGGTGATAAGGGTTCGAAATCCACTCATACAATAGGTTTTGGACATGTTTAGTTCTTAGATATTACATTATCTTTCCATTTTATTTAAATCGTTAAATAATGAGGTCATCGCTGCATCATCATGATGTCATAAATAATTTATATTATTTAATGTCTAAAAAATATAAACAAAATACTATGATGTAGGAAATATTTTTATCTTTCCAATTAATATTTATAGTGAAAACTCTGATTTGTATAACCTCATGTAAAAATTGTTTTAGTAAAACATTTCATGTTTGTCTCATTTTTACTTTAACTTTAAATAAAAAGATATTAATGTCATTTTCCAACCAAGGTGGCTTCATGGGGTCCCCAAGTTGACCCATGGGTTTTCTTGGTCGGCCATGACACATAAAATGAGGTTAGGACATGTGTAATGTTCACTTCAAATTATTAAAACATTATTTTTACATTAAACTACACTAATTACCTCTAATCGCGATTAAAAACTTAATAAGTTACTATTCAACAAAAAATTATTTTTATCCCATTGAACCACATTTTACTTCTTAATGAAAACCATGTATGTCATATTTTTTAAATTCAAAACACAAAGATGGAAAAATTTCATTTAAACGAAAAATCAGTTTTTATAAGTACCACTTAGTGGTTTCACTATTCATCAAAAATTGATGTTTTTCAGAAAAATCCCAAAAATTCACCCTAATCTATATTTGATATTATGAATTCAAAAATGAAGTATATTTTACAAAATTAAAATCATATAAGTCACATTAATTAATTTAATAATTAATTCTGGATGTCAGAGCAAATAGCGTGTTTTTATGAAACAATAAGTATCAAAAGATTGACACTAGTTTAAGTCTGATTTCAAAGTGAAATTAATTCCAACGACCACTATTAGATTTAATGGTAAAAATATATTCTAATTTAACTTTAAAACCAATTCAAAATATAATCTAATCATATAAATTATTAAAAAGAGGTTTTGAATTAAAATACAACATTTTACACTATTCATTAAAAAATGATCTTTATCAGAAAGATACCAAAAATTTACACAAAGTAATTTTTGATGTCCCAATTCTTAAGAAGAGTTTTATTTGGTCCAAAAGGATGTATAAGAGTGAAAAAAAACTATATTTAATGACAGTTCTCCATCAAAAGGCGATAAGTGAACCTTTATTGAAAACTAGGGCATATACGCCTAAAATTGAATTCTTTCCGTATTTTATGCCTTTATCTTTTATTGGATAAATGTAAAAAAATTTAAAAACATATATAATCATATTTTAGTTATTTCTATCCATTCCCGCCAATACAATGGCTACATGTTAACTACCATTTAAAATAATATTATTTTATTATTAGAGTGCAACGTAAGATTCCCAAGAAACTCGTTGTTGTGTGTTGGGTACGCCATCGAGCATAGAATCCCCTTTAAAGTCATATTAATATTTTATTCACAAATATGGATAAATATGAAAATTTCATATTCTTTATTTACCTGGGGTGTTACACCTGATTTGGTGGAGATAGTAAAGGAGGCACAAGTATCTGATGTAGACTGTGTTGCAATGAGTTCAAAACTCAATGGTGGGGAGACCATTGAGGGATGGAATCAGGATGGGAGTTCAGTTTTGGGGTTTTGAGATCAGATGGTTATACAATTAACTGCTCAGGAACAACTCCTTCATGCTTACCACTATTCCAGATGGGCTGTTCATCCAGGAATACAGAAGATCTATAAGGTGATAAAAGCACAATTTTGGTGGAGCGGCATGAAATAGAAGGTAGCTGAATTTGTATCAATGTGTTTAACTTGTCAGCATGTTAAAGTAGAACATCAGTGGCCAGAAGGTATGTTGCAGTCTCTACCAATTCCAGCGTGGAAATGGGAGCAGATTGCTATGGATTTCATTACAGGTCTCCCAAGAACAGTTCTGAAGAACGATTCCATATGGGTGATAATGAATCGACTATCCAAGTTGGCCCATTTCATCCCTATTCGTGAATCTAATACGGTGGGGGATCTATCCAAAATCTATATCTGAGAAGTGGTAAAGAGACATGGAATTCCAATTTCAATCATTTCAGACAGAGATCCGAGGTTCACATATCGTTTCTGGAAATCCTTATAGAAAGCCCTGGGAACTCAGTTGAATATGAGTACGGCGTATCATCCTCAGACGGATGTACAATCCAAAAGGATGGTACAAACATTAGAAGACATGTTGTGGGCTTGTGTAATGGATTTTTCTGGCTCGTGGGAAGAGCACATGCCTTTAGTGGAGTTCTCATATAACAATAGTTATCAGGCCTCGATACACATGGCTCTATTTGAAGCATTGTATGGGTGTCCTTGTCGTTCTTCACTTTGATGGGTGGATATAGGTGAGACTTCACTAGTTGGGCTGAGCCTTGTCCAAGAAACAATAGATAAGATTTAGTTGATAAAAAATAGGATGGAGACGACACAGAGTCGTCAAAAATCTAATGCATATCATCACCAAATATTGTTGTCGTTTGCGGTGAGTGATCATGTATTTGTTAGAATCTCTCCAAGGCATGGACATCGTCATTTTAGGAAGCAAGGAAAATTATCTCCTCGATATATAGGCCCTTTTATGATACTGGAACAGGTTGTCAAGGTGGCATATCGGTTGGCATTATCACCACAGTTCAGTACAGTGCATAATGTGTTCCATGTATCTCAGTTGAAGAAGTATCAGCCCGATCCTGACCATGGGATCAGATGGGATCACGTTGATCTAGAGTCGAATGCTTCGTTGGTACATATTCCGGTGCAGATTTTGGATAAGAAGGAGACAATATTGCGTGGAAAAAGAATTGTTCTAGTGTGGGTTTTGTGGCAACATGGTCAGATTTAGGAAGAGACTTGGGAACGTGACAAAGAAATGAAGGAGCAGTGGCCAGAAATCATTTAGGAAAGCGATGGTCTTCTACTTTCTAGGGATGGAAAGGCCAATGGTGGGGAGAATGTAGTACCACCAATTTCTGGTAAGTAACCTGTGTTTTTTGATTTTTATGTACATGAAGCATATGATAAATGTTTGGGAAATTTTGGATACTTTTAAAGTGTTAAAGGGGAAAACGTGGTGACACACAGGCTTCTTACGGGTTTCCCAAACTGTGTGGAAGCTATGCAGGTGGTGGTCACTTTGGACAGAGGAGACCGCACAGTGTGCACACGGTTTGTGAAAACCATGCGAGGAGGCCGTGCGGAGCACCCCTTCCAAGTAGTGATGACCATATGGTTAGCGCACAATTTTCCTAGTCGTGCGGACTAACTGTGCGTGGGGTCAATTTAGATCCTATTTTTAATTATGTAATCCATTTTATCATTAAACCCACTCGTTTTTTCTCCTAGACGGCCCTATCTCAGAATTTCTCTCTGGTGAAGGTGGGAGAACACTTACCAGGCATTTTGGAAGCGATCTGGAGGTTTGCCTTGGCGTTTAAAGGCCGGTTGATTGAGGTCAGTCTCTTTTCCTTTAGTTTTATTAGATCTCCTTCTTCCCTCTTTATGGATCCTTATATCTATGCCCATGGTGGGTAGATCTAAGGTAGTGGATGAATTTTTAGTCAGGTTTTTGTTTTGTTGGTACTAGGGGAAGGAATCTAAGGAGGTTTCTGGGAGTAGTTGACTCGGTTTTGTTGGCATTCTTCGTCCATTGGTTGGTTTCACCTAATTTGTTGACGTAGGTTGCTTCACTCTTGACTCCTCTTGTTAGAATTGATTGTCTTAGTTTTAAATTCGCTTATTTGAATGGTTTTGATTGTGAAAAGCATGGAATAAATCTTCTTTAGTGATGATTTATGGTTTTGATGTAATTGTGAAATCTTGGTGAATTGTTTTGCAAAGTGATTTGCCTTCATTAATTTAAAATGTTGATTTTAAATTATGATTTCTGAAATTGTAAATGGTTTGATGAAAAAATGGGTTTTCAATAAAAATGGATTTTTATTGAAATGGTTTGGAATTGAAATGGTTTTGATTGAAATAGTTTTCAATAAAAAGGTATTTTTATTGAAAGGGTGTTTTGGCATGACCATTGGGAATATGTGGTGTGTGTTCATGTTGCATGTTTGGGGCTTGGTTGAAATATGACCTTGTGCTTGATTCCAAGCATTTAATGGCACAATGGTAACTATATGTCAAGGCTTGGTTGAAATATGACCTTGTGCTCTGTGCGAAAGGTGTATTGGCACATGGGAAACAATTACCTTGTGACGAATTGGTAGTTCGATGAGAGACCACTCATGAGAATGGAACTGTCATAATGAATCATGCATGGTTGGTATCATGGGCTGGGAAATGGTTGGGTATGCCAAAAAGGAATGTTTGTGAAATGGTTTGAAAGCTTGTTTGGTTATTTTTCTATAAAAATAACTTGCTGGAAAATTGGTTTAAATTTCTCTTCGAATGCCTTTGGTTATGAATGGTTTTGGAAACTTGTTTATATTTAGTTATAAACTACTTTTGAGAAAATGTTTTATATAAACTGTTTTTATATAAATGTGGCAAACTCTTTTATCCTAGTGGCATGATTAGGGATGTCATTGGGGAAAATGTAAAATGTTTTATACTCACCCCTCATTTGGTACGTTGGTGCATTTTAAGTTGTCGTATATCAGGATGTTGGCAAAGGTAAAGTGTCACATGATTATAGCACTACTTTAGGATACTTGGGATGGTTCGTGATGTTGGAGCTTGGATCTTGTGGAGCATGGAGTTGGGTTGTCGTCTTGTAGTCTTTTAGTTTTTATTTCCACTGTTTAATCTAATTTAGTGTTTGTTTCCACTGTGGTACTCTTGGTTGGTTTATGATAAAATAAATGGTTGACTTGTCTAAGCGTTTATAATGCATCATTTAGTTTATTAGTTTGGTTATGGTTGTTGGTTCTGTGGTATGTTTGAAAAGGTCAAATCGTCCCCCACTTGTTTTGAAACCCTTTGGCATTTATTTACACCCTTTAGCTCCTTGGGGATGTCACTTAAGGACTAGTAATGACTCGTTGTACTCTCAAGCCAATGAGAATTGGCGGGTCATTACAAAATTAATTCTGTGAATAATGGGATCTTTCAAGACATTGTGTGTGAGGATGGAATTCTCAAAAAAAATGAGTTATTGGATGATTCCCATAGCTCGAATATCTCTATGTTCCCTAGTAGCACTATGATGTATAGATATTTTAAGGAACAATTCTGGTGGTATAATATGAGGCATGAAATTGTTGATTATGTATCAAGATGTTTAGTTTTTTAATAGTTAAAGGCTGAAATAAAACATTCTTGGGGGTTCATGAAACCTCTTACTATTCCTACATGGAAAGGGGGTGACATTTCTATAGATTTTTTCATTGGGATACCCAAAACTCCACTAAAGAATGATGCAATATGGTTATTTTTTGATCGAATTACCAAATATGCACAATTACTCACTATAAGGGAGGATTTTCCACTAGAGCACCTTGTACGGATCTATTTTAATAAAGTTGTAAGAATTTATGGATCACCTCTCTCAATTGTGTATAATCATGATCCATGATTTACATCAAAATTCTAGAAAATCCTTTAAATATATTTATATATTGAGCTTCATTTGAGTACTGCTAATCTCTCTCAAACAGCCAGGTAGTCCAAAATGATGATACAAGCCTTAAAAGATTTGTTTGGATCATGATCACTTTATTTTCAAGGTAAATGGGATTAGTATTTAAATTTGGTAGAGTTTTCCTATAGTATTCAAGTACTCAAATGGAACCATATGAAGTACTGTATGGGAAGAGATGTTGTACACCAACTTTTTGGGATGAATTTGGTGAAAGGAAGTTTGTGTGCCCCGAGCTTGTGGATGAAACAACAGCAAAGGTATAACCTATTCAAGTTTATATTAAAGAAGCTAAAATAAGGAAAAGGATCTATGCTGATAATTGAGGGAAGGAATTAAAATTTTATGTGGGAGATCACATTTTATTCAAAGTATCTCCATTGAAGGGCGTTATAAGATTTTAGAAGAAATGGAAACTAGGCCCCAGTTACATTGGTCCTTTTGAAATTATAGAGAGATTCTATGTTGTGGCTTATCATTTGTCAATGTCACTTACCCTTTCTAAGGTACCAAATTTGTTCCAAATCTCCTTGTTAAGGAATTACTTTCTAGACCAAACACATGTACTCACCTCTAAAGGAATAGAATTGGAACCAAATTTATCTTACTATGAAGATCCTATCTAGATTCTAGACACTAAATAATAAGTGTTGAGTAATTGGATGACTCAAATGGTAAATATAATTTGGAAAAATTATAATATTGAAGATGTGTTGTGAGAGCATTAGGATCTTATGATGAATAATTACCCAAATCTTTTTATGGGGTGACATTTAGGAAATTTTAAGGATGAAATTTTTGTAGGAGGGGGGAATGTAATGAACCAGAACACTATCAATAAAAATGACCTTTGTATGTTTTTTTCATATAGTATAGAACATATAAATTCACAAATAGAACCAAAAAATACATCATAAAAGAAGAATGAATAAAATAAATGGTATTTCTAGATGTTAAGTAACCAATACTGATTAGATAGTAACATGCCATTAGGAATAGTATTGTGACCCTTATGAATAGTAAACAGGCCAATATAATAGTAACATCACTAATGAAAGTATAAATGATTTTTTCTATATTATAAATGAAATTATTATATAATTATATAATATTGTAAGTAAATGAATATTTTAAAAATTAATATTTAAGCGTTAGTATTTTTGTAATTAATAGATATTTAATTACAATATTATAATTAATAAAATGATTTAAAATAAAATTCATTTTCATAAAAATTATTCGTAAATCAATTTTTTTAGTCTTATTGTTTTAGGATAATTTTTTGAGACCATAGTTGATTTTCAAAAGCCTTATAAACTAAATTATAAATTTAAAACCGAATTTTTTAATAAATAATGAATTTGATTAAAAATTAAATTTCTTATTAGAATATTATTTTCATAAAATGATGTTCTTTTTTTAATTATAAACGTCGAAAAATGGTTGGGGTGAATTTTTTTGATTTTTATGAAATCATTGAGTTTTTAGTGAGTAGTAAAATACGGTAATTTACTTTATAAATACATTATAATCTAAATACACTATTCCTTCAGTCATGGATGATGTAATAAACCATGGTTAAATATCACATGAACTTATTACTATATTTAGTTACAATAATCATCATTATTTCTTTTCTAGAGAAAATTAATAAAATAATGAGAAAACACTCCTCTCCTCCACTATAAATATCACCCCTCACCATCATTTCTTCTCACACCTCTAAGCCTTGAATCATGTATAAATTAGGCCAAAATAACTTTCCCTAGACTCTCCTCATTTCCATGAGATCTTTTGCTTTCCAAAAGACAATAACCACTTCCCTTAATGAGGTTCTCAAGGAGGATAATTCAATAGGTAAATCCTCTTCCTTTTTCTTTTAATTTCATTTCATTTTTTTCTTTTCTAATCATCTCCTCACCTCCTCATTCCAAATGATCATGAAAAATATTTTATCATCTATATATTGTAATTATACCATTTTTAGTTAATATCCATTATCAATCTCCTTACTCTCTCTCCCTCTCTTTATTTAAAAAATGAAATAATCATCTGGGAGGTGCTGATTTACAACCTTCATGGAAAATGAACTTTAGTTCTTTAATTAATCCTTCAAGGCTGGTCATGAAACCATTTTAATTGTCTAAATAGATTATAAAATATTTATTTTATATTATTTAAGTTTCTATAACCATTTTATATACATAATATTAAATAATATAACCAAACTAGATCATCATGTTCGAAAAACCACTAAATTTATGCTAAATGGTTATCATTAACATGTTATCTAATGATTCAACATCACATATGAAAAATTAATAATAAATAATACCAATTAAAATTTATTTTTTTCATTAATAACATTTAATTCCAATTATAGAGAGTTATTCTCATTATACATGAACATCATAATTCAAATACAAGTACACCAATCGTCAAAATCAAGGAAATGAACACTCCCAAGAAGTAAAATTGTATCTTACAAACTTATCAAAAATTCCATAAATGATCGTAATAAAATTATAATAAATTATATAAATGTATAGTAGGTTTGATATTAATTAATTAATGGATTTAATTTTATTATCCATGACGTTAATGTCAAGTTAAAAACACATGCAGACATAAGGTAAGGGTTTTCTACCTGAACCTCAAATTTCATTCTAGTTACTATTTTTCTCTCTTTACCCCAATTAAATTATTAATTATTATTATTTACACCTCATAAATTATATTTTAGTGTTTTATATATATGTACCAATTAGAATCCTTCTTTTTTATGGGGGTAACATGTTTTAAAAGGTTCTTTGTCAAATTATTCCCAATAAACAAGTCGAATTCAAGGGAACTTCTCGAATTCATACCTATTTCCAATTGCACTCTATAATTTGTTTGAATCAAGATTTATTTTTATTATATAACTCATTTTATTATTATAAAACTATATTTTTTCACTTTTGGTTTAATAAAAATATTTTTCTAAAAGAACTCTTCTTTTAAAAGTAAATAAGTATTCCTCTTAGTTATTACTCAATGATTTTAAAAGGTTGTTTTCATATATTTCAACACATTTGTTGAATTTTATGAATTATTGATATTGATATCTTATTATTTTCATCTAATTTTTTTTTGGATATTATATATTGATACCATTCACCATTCTACTCATATTGGTTGGTGATTATGATTACATATTGGGGAAAGTTATTTATATTTCATATTCTCATGTTCTTTATGTTTACCCCATTCAAATAAGGAAGGAATTGGGCATAGAAAATGAAATTTGGGGCCCACTATATCTTCTTGATGCATCGGTAGGTATCAGGAGACAAAATAGAAATGGTTTTAGGTTTAGGCATTACCCATTTATTTTCATAAATTTTTGTTGAGGAATTGACAATATTTTTGAGATGTTCGACAGTATGAATTCCCTCATTATGATAATAGTAATAAATAAACAATATTATTATTTGACTAGTAGAATATCCATGGTTATGTTTCTTTATCTTATGATCATTTATGTGGATTTATGTAACCAGATTTCATTTCTGCCTTTTTATTCTTAAGTTTATTGTAACGTCCCGGTTCCGGGAGCCACCCAGAGGCACCCCGTACCTGGTTGGTCACATGGCCTCAAACGCATTTCCCCGAACGTCAGAGGCTGCTGACTAATAGCGAGGGTCTTGGGTGTTTTAGTGGGGAAATTATTCCTTCATTGGCATAGTACACAGCGATTGTAGACAACACATACAATAGCGGAAGTAGTAAATATCTAACAACAGTAAACAACAGAAGACTAAAACAATAAACAACTAGAGCACATATATATATATATATATGAACTGATTCATGATACATATGCTTAGGAAGGAAGCCAAATAAGTCACAATGATGAATACAATACTAAACCGAAGTAAAAGAAAAATAGATAAGAAACTCCTCAGTATCGCTTGCCTCTGCTTGGTCCCATGCTCTCCTGCTCTAATGCAATCAAGTGCCTGAAGTCAAAGGGCGCTTACCCTTGTCTATACCTACAGTAATATGATCTGTTTTGGCCCAAAAGCATGACCTAAACAGGGTGTGATACTAAATCCCAGTAGGAAACCACCTGAAGATCTATCTGTAACAGTCAATGATCATATGGCAGGTAGTATTATAGTAATCATTAAATAGTAAACAAGATGATACACAACAGTAACAATCCACAGATCAAAAATCAGCAGTGAAGCAAACAGCTAACCACAAATAGGAATCTCTCTGGGAAGTACTCACATCCATCCCCTCTGGTCCTATCTAATATGTACCAATAACCCTCTGGGCAGTACACTAAGTCTGACCCCTCTAGTGTGGTCATACGAAAATATAAGACTCCCTAAGGAAGAAAGCTCAATCAATTCCCTGTATAGTCTAAGGTAGTCAGGGAATCTATGAGGAAGATCACACGGTCAATTTCCCTTATATCCCCAAGGTATAGAGACTCTCTAAGGAAGCTCACTCCGTAAATTCCTCTTATAGCCTCAGGTCGATCACAAACTCTCTGAGGAAGTTCACTCGGTCAATTCCTCCTATAGCCTGGAATGGTTTATGGAAATTCAAACAAAACAAAGACTCTATGAGGAAGCTCACATGGTCTACCCCCGTATAGTCTATAAATATCAAGACTCTGTGAGGAAGCTCACTCGGTCTATACTCATGTGTTCTATAATGTCCAAGACTCTCTGGGAAGCTCACTTGGTCTATCCCATATAGTCTATAATTTCCAAGACTCTCTGAGAAGATCACTCGGTTTATCCCCTTATAGTCTATAGCACTGGGTTCTCATGGCCCCATGTAAGTCAGTGCATAATAATGCTATATGGCCAATGTAAACCTACAGAGCTACTTGGCTAACTAGTCTACAGCATAACAACCATGTCAGGGAACAATACTCCATCCTACGGTCACAAGGCATGGCAAATAGGTATAACGGCAAGGCTGAACAAGACCAAAAGGTCGTAAATAGAACAAGGCAAGGGAAAAACATCCATGCATAGAAATTATCCTTATAAAAAGTCAAATTACCTATACACAAGCATACAAGCAAGGAAGGAAAACAACAGGGGTAAAATAGTATTCCAGCAATACCTTGTTCAAGGGTATTGTTGGAATTTTCCAGTAATACTCAATAACTTTGAACGAAAAGGCCCAAAAAACTACCTTGATGTTAGGAGATCGATATACTTGAACCATAAGGAGAGAATCTCCTTATAATTTCATAGATATATGAAAACACAAAAAACGTTCAACCCATGATAACATAGAAAAGAAGAGGAATAGGAAAACGTTTCTCTAGAAGAAGGAAGAGAGTACTTTTGCGGTTCCAACACAATCAATGGCGGTTGATTCGTAGAATAGACGGAGGCACAATGGTTCAGATAAGTTCTGGCATCATACGGATTCTATCTGTTAAACGGGACTTAGAAGAAGATGATTATGGTGGTCAGATGTGAGCCCAGTCCATTTAATGAAAAAAAAGAAAGTATATGGCATGTAATTTTGGAGTACACGGCGTGTACTAGGATTTTTCGTACTCCGCATAAAGAGACCTCCACATCACCCCACACGACCTTGTGTGTGGCCCGAACATGGCCATCACACAGCCTCGTGTGGCATCAAAGTACACAGTATATACTTATAAATTACATCGTGTGTACTTCAAAAATTTCAAGAAACTCCTATTTTCTCAAAAACACCAGAAAAAGGAAAAAAATACCTGAAACTAAGGTCTGGCTTCTTACATTTATTTTTAAAGGCTTGTGTTCTTAGTTATTCATCATGAATAACGATTATATTATTGAAAACTTCCGTTGTATTACATACCCTAATTGAGAATCTAGGATCACCCCTTTATTATGTTTTATTTTTCCCCAAGATGTGAAGATGAGTATTATTATTAATGACATATATGAATAATCTAAGAGTTTATGGGTGCTTCTAATGGAGTTTCAGTGTTTTTCTCCTTTAAGTTGTAATGGAAATCTTATGATTTTATCTGGTTTTCCAAAACTACAGAAATATTCATTCCTTTTGGGTATAAATTCCTTTTTTAGATGCTAACATAATAAAATAAGGCACTAAATCTCAGAAACTAGGGTCGGGGTCTTTACATGAAGTAGACGCCCCATGAATTCCTCTATTCAAGGGAATCAATACATAGATAGCATAATGACCTTCCACTCCTTCTGGCCTAACCATCATGGAGTATCTATGAAACACATACTGTAAAACCCAATATCTTTACTAGGTATTTACCTGTCATAGATAATTTACTAAATCCAAGGACTCCCATGAAAATACAAGCAAAGAGGTGATCAATAAGAAATCACATCTATAAAATATTAAGCATTTAAAAATTACTCGCACCACAACTCATACATCCTCAGAAAAAAATTTCCCAAACATATATTCCTGTATATATTCATAATATACATTTCAATATAAATAATCCCCCATGGTTCCACAATACATAATAGTAAAAGTAGTCATACAAGGTTCTTGCGACCTTAAAACATTTATAAAACCTTTTCATAAGGTCCTAAATGTGCCTTTAAGGATATATCTCTCAGGATTCGGAGTCATGAGCCCAATTATAACTGTAATTTTAAATATCATTTCAAATAACACATAATACCCCATGTTTCAAAATCCCACATTAAATATATATTTTTATTATTTTTTTTGATATAAAAATTTACACCTCACTTTAACATGTATTTTGTAAATATAACTCTTTATAAAAAATTCACTTTTTAAATAAATATACTAAATTCATTGTTAATAAATAATTTCTGGAACCCTCTTTAGAAAACATGAATTTCCATTTTGATATCCATTTCAAAACCCCCTAATTCCCACAGTCTCAAAATAATTTCAAAAGAGGGTTAACACCCCACTTTTTTTTAAACATACCTTAATATAAATCACACCCTTTTTAAAAATTTAATGGGAAATAAACTTTGTTAAAATATTTAATTCCATTTTTTAAATCTAAATAGGAATTTAATCAAACTCTTAACATGTGACTAATGTCTATTCAAATTCTTTAAAACTTTTTGAAACCAATTAAAACCAAAGTGGTCATGCTGGTTACACATAATTATTTAATATATTTTTTAAAATCCAAATTAAATTTAAAATAGTAACTCATGAAAATTTTAAAATCACATAGAATGGGGTCATAGACCATGATATGTGAAGAATACTTTCAAGTACTGAAACAAGCCTACTACAGGCAGAAATTATAACTTAGAATCCATAAAAAGAAATTCAAACACGCAAGAAATTTATAACATGTAATATAAATTTGTTTTATAGATAAAAATACCTCAAATAAATAGAGGGTAGGCTAAAATGGTCCGAAATACATCACCTTTTGTGGTGGATTCCCATACAAGAAAGAATGTGACTCGGGAGACCCATTTTAGGCCATAGAAATGAAGGAATTGAAAAAATAACATTTAAATACTTGATATATGGTTCAACTAAATAAAGAGGTGTGATGAAGAGAGGTAAAATTTATAGAAATAAGGGAGAAAGGAAGAGAAGAACTCACTTTGAAGATTAAAAAAATAAATCCTGAATAAATCACTATAGTGAGGGAGCTTCATGGAGGGGAGACGTGGCATAGGGGGTCTCAACAGGGGTTGGTCATGTGACGCCTGGAGGTGGGATAGGGATCAAATTACTTAAAATAATTAAAGGTAAAAATTTGATGAAAATAACAAATTTAAAAATTTTAGTGTCACATGCAGTTTATGTTAACAATTTAATAATTAGTATGTAATCCATGTTGCCTCTACTTGACAAGCATAAGGAACCAACATAGTTTCCCAAAGTAAGTCACACTATTGAGCTAATCATGTTGAAACCATGAAAAATGGAACTATAAAGTGTATTCACTACACACACGAGCAGCACATGGTTACTCTTAACTATTCATAAACAATTTACAGTTCCAATTACTATAGAAATATTAATATTTCGACCAGGAAATCATTAGAACTCCTGGTGGATTAAAATCAATAAATTTAATTAAATAATTAATGTCATAGTGACATGGAGGGTTTCACATATCTCATGTTCCATTAATTGAAAAAAATATTTACCATATAATACACAAATTGGATTGGTAATCCATGAAAATCCCACTAACAAGCATTATGAAAATGTTCATTCCAACTATTTAAATTCGAAATGGTAATATAAAAAAACTATTATAAAAATCAAATTGTCAACCACACATCAATTTGGTTTCAATAGAAATAATAATTTAACAAATGTTATACAATTATTTCATGACCTATAAATTGACATATGATCCACTCCCTTTTTGGGAACCCTTAAGTTACCTCAAAAAATACCAAATTATTTACACTATACATAATACACAAATAAAATTCCGAATATAAATAATGCACTACCTCTAATGAAATAAAATTCATAAGTGAATTATATTAATCAAAATCTAAAAAAATTATTTCTTTTTTAGAAAGGAAAAAATGACATTATAAAAACATGTCTAATTCATTTAATTAAACAAACATGTTTGTAAACTAATTTTATAAATTCCCATGTAATCTATTTAATCATATCACATTTGAAAACATAATTTTATTAAAATTTACAATTACACATAGATTTTCAAAACCTTATAACCACAAAATTATAAATATACCATCTAAAATTCCCCTTTAATTTTATATATAGGAAATTAATTTTCCCTTTAAACCATAAAATTGGATTCCATATGAATTTTTCTATTTCCATTTTTTGAATTTTCTTAAAATCATATTGGAAATAAATTCATTATAAATACTCATTAATATTTAACACTATATTCTAAAGAACCAATAAAAAAACAAGAATATACATGTCATCATACCATCAAGAAAATCTTGAAAAAATATAATAAAACACATTAAAATGATTAATTAGTTAGAACATGGTTGATATCTATTTTAGAAACAATGAATTTTCATTAGAGGTTTCTAATTAAAAAATGATTATATAAAATAAAATAAAATGAAAAATAATATCATTCATCTTGCAAATAGATTCTCAAGAAACCTCACCATGATAAAAATAAAATAAAAGGAAACCCAATTGAGGGTTTAATAACACCACTTAATTTCAAATACCACATCTAACATAATCTGATATTATAAATATGGGGATTGGGCCTTTTTATGTTTTACTTATATAGTTTTTTTGATCCTACCACCACCTACCATGGACCAAAATACATGCCTGCACTCTGATATCATTGGGTAATAAAACAACTCATAAAAGTTTAGCTTAATACCGAATAATTACCATCATAAGGTTGAATAATTGTTCATTATCATCATGGGTTGGAAACAAGTTCAATGGTAATCAACTATAAATATTGGTATTGATTTTGAATATAAATATTATAATAAATAAATAAATAAATAAGACCAAATAGTTAATCAAAAAGTAAATGACAATCAATACACATAAAACAAATATCGTATATCAAGTGTTAAAATTATATGAAATGATACAATAGACATATGAAAAAATATTAATGAATGTAAAGAAATAGTAAAATCCATGTGCACACTAATGCCCTTGAATTTCACTACCACCATGGATCCACATCGGGCTAGCCTTCCAATCACTATTAAGGGTTCTGGTTTCCAAACCTGTAAAAAATTCAAAAAAAATGATCTTTTTATACACATGGGGGTGTATGTAGGGAGTGTTCATAACCAAACATGTATCATCCCACCAAGGACTCTGTATAATTTTTTTATTAATGTAAATCGAGCCATTCTAGATTGAACAATATGTAATGAAAATATTATTGAATCCTTTAAGAATAAAAATATCTTGGTTAGGAATTTACATTACATAAAATCATTAATAAAATCGTTTAATGATATAAACTAGATAAAACTAAAAGATAAAAATATGATCTATTATAATTGAAACTCAAAACAAACCTCATGGGTAAGTACTAGTTGAACTAGGGTAGGAAATCCTAAGACATCATTCCAAATATTATAACATTAAAATTTCTCTCATGGTATAACTATGTCCTCTAATATAAAATAAATTATAAAAGGATGACCATTTCACACGCACTGGTGTAGAAGGGATATTCATGTCCTATATCAATTTTGTGAGTGTTGTGTCCCAAATAAATATCTAAGGTAGATTAACCTCTTGAATATAGTTGCCTAATCAAACATCATCACTCAGTTTAGGCCCCCTCTCAAGTACCCAAAAATCTTTCCCATAATGTTTTTCATAATGAAATTTAGAATTTAAAATAACCCAAAACAACACATAGAATTGAATTAATTCTTTAACAGCTAATATCCATGAAAAAATATGTGTGATATATGTGTATTTAATTAAAAAATACCTTTATCTCAAAGAGGGTAAATTCAACCTATACACATTTCATGAAAATTAAATTTGACCACCCCTTGAGGATTCTCACCAAGTACTAAATTGAGAATAATTTTAAAATAAAAGGATCCATTTCCCAAAAACATTTACATACAATTCATGTGAAATTGAACAAGACTTATTCTCAAAAAACTTATGGGAAAAAATTGATAAGGCAGGGGAAATATATATTAGATAAACCATTTCAAAACTAATTTCAATCCAAATATAATAAATCATAATTTTATAATAAATGTTGATAATGAAAAATTTATTATTCAAATAATTCACTTTAAAAATAATAAATTCACTTTAAAAAAGTTAAAAATAGATTTACCTACCACTTTGGGCTACAAAAGAAATTATTTGTAGGTATTAATCAAGTAAAATACTTCTTTTAGACATAATAGAACATTTCTAACAAATTAAAACCCCAAAACATAAGAATATTATTATTTTCCACATCCTTGTAAGTGAAATCACATACCAATTAGCAGAAATATTAAAGCTATGTCTAAATATGGGTTTGGATGACACATAGGGGACCACTCTTATTCATGGAAAAAAATACCCATGGTTTTTGGGTACTTCTTCAAATATGGAAATACCCTCAATCCTTATAATCACTAGACACCAAAACCTATGAGAAGAAGAACATGGGTGTATGAAATAGAAGAGAAAGAACAAATAAGATGATAGAAAATCTAGAATAAATTCATGTCGTGAAGAGAATAAAAAGAGAACCTTTGTAGAGAATGGAAGACGGATGAACCCCCTGGTGTTTCATGTGAATAAATGGGGGAGTTTTCCACCTTATACATAGATTAGTAATACTAATAATAATAATAATATCATTATAATTTTAAAAAATAAATATTATTCTAGATGACTCACTATTACATGTAATGAAATTCAATGAAATGCTTATATAACAATATCAATATCCAAAGATATATATAAAATAATTTATACATAAACATAAATTAAATATTTGAAACACCATTAATTAATTACTATATTTTACAAAACACAAAAAATAATATAATTACAATTTAATATTCAAATACAACATATCATG
Organism: Viscum album; assembly: GCA_963277665.1. NCBI lineage: Eukaryota > Viridiplantae > Streptophyta > Magnoliopsida > Santalales > Viscaceae > Viscum > Viscum album. Next base: position 1,242,232,286 of record OY728122.1, on the reverse strand, counting down.
GGAAGTTTAGATATTAAATTTGAACATTCAGGTAACATTAGGGCTTTACGTATAAAATAAATATTTTAAAAAATAAATAATAATAACGGTTATGGTGTTACATGAAATGTGATCATTATAATTTATTCTCTTTTATGATGAGTATAATTAGAAAAATGATTATGGAATTTTTATATAATTGAATAATTAATGACATAAATTGGTAGAATCCTTCTATATAAGGCTCATTTTTTTGAGCATGAGAAGGAGGTAGTATCACTTTGATTTTGCCTTTGCCCAGACAAAACTAAACATCCACCAGTATGGTTTGAATGGAATTATTTGTGGTAGAAGTTTAATATATTAGATATCAAAAAGGGAATGATTTTAACTGGATCACTACCAAAATATACCACTATTTCATATCTTACCCTTAGGTCATAGGTGAATCTCTTTAGCGGTTATATAAGTATAAGTAAAAATGTTTTCAACATACACTTATTAATGTTAAAATGTTTGTTTTTAAAAATATTTTACAATATATATTATTATAAAATTAATAATTAAACTTATAAGTATTATATCAATAAAATAAAATTGAAATAAATAAATAATATCAATAGAATAATTAATTAATAATAAGAAATAATAATTTAACCATTCATTATTAGTAAAATAGTTTTTATTTTCAAAATTTGTTTTCTTATATATATTATGTGTTTTATTTAAATGTGACAAAAAATTATTTAGATTTTTAATTTAATAGAAAAGGTAGATTATTCAAAATTAGGATTTAAAAATTTTGTAAGTCGTTAAATAATATGTTTTTTGTACAAACAATATTATTATTGTACAAAAGGTAAACTAAGGTAATACAAGAAAAATATGCCATGGAATTAATTATAAATAAATATATTGATATCTATATATTCTAGAATACATGTTCTAGTTGTGTAAGTTAATTTTACTCTTCTAAAAAAGCATTAAATTTCCTATCCCACCTAACACTTATCTGATTCCATGATTTCCCGTTACCTACCTCAAGTTTCAAAAGAAATGTCTCTCATTTTCATCTATAAAATGGGCCTTCTTATACCCATTCCTAGTCACACCTATGGTTTTATTTTCTAATCACAGACTACCCAAATTATTTCCCTTATATTGTTTTATCACATTTAGTAGCCTTTGTTCCCAATAAGAAGTAACAAATCCTTGTTTACAAAGAAGGTCCTTAAGGGAATATTTGATTCCTCAAATTAAGTATCATGTTCTTCTTAATTTATTTCCTTTACATATCATCCCCACCCTTCTAAAACATTATTATTAACTTTAATAATATAAGAATAATTTTATAATATATTTATGATAAGGATATAATAATGAATTATTTATGGGTATATAATTATTCTTTTATTGTAGCATGTTTGTGTTTGGGTCAGTTCTACCACCTACTTGAGTGATGAAAATCTATTTTATTAACTTTAAATATAGACATTTAATGAAACATAAAAAATTAATTTATATTTCATCAAATATGAAATTGTTCTAGAAAGGTACCACTCAAATTAATACCAAATATTAAGTAACTCTTTATTATTGAAAAAATTCAATTAAATGAGAATGTTGTGGATGTATTACTTAACAACCATACTAGTAACTTTCATGGAATGAACATAGAACATTATAAATAATATTAATATTTTGATTGCATTAAATTTACGAATTTTCATATTATAAACTCATGAATAGGTAATGATGAATGAAACCACCACACCAAAACAATCATGGAACTATTAGAACTACTAACTATTAATAATCATGATAAACTATTCCTAACTAATAAATAAGTAATAAATAAACGTAATATACTAAATACAATTTAAATTCACATAAATAAGATTCAAAAATAAATTATTTATTATTTATAATTAATCATTTATAGATGTATCTGAGGGAGACTCTAATAGATTCTGGATCCATGATGGTTTAACAAGAATTTCATGGTAGATCTACATTCCAAAGGTGGTTTCACAGGTTTCTTACGTGTAAAACTTCAAAATCAATTTTTTTTATGGGATGGGATTCTAGGAAAATAAAATACATTTAAAGGGTAATAATTTCCTATTTTGGGACTCTATTATAAATTAGAAATATGTTCTCGAATCCTTCCCAAATCCTAGAATGATAATAGTTACCTAGGTGCCAATGGTCTGATAAAAAATATAAATCAATTTATTGATGTTTGTTTCATAGTGGGTCTCCATATTTATATTATTAGTTCATGAATTTATTTTTTAAATCCATGTAGTTGGGTGCTCATAAATTTAACCCGATCTATGTAGTAAATAGTTGTTTGATGTTGGGATTGGGCCCATAAGAAGGTTTTCTTATATATCCCCATTAAGGGAATCACAACCACCATAATCTGATTCCACTTTAGAGGAAAAATCATACCATTTAAATTCATATGATATATACAACTTCCAAACATTTTAACATCATGCATAAAGGAATATTATACAGAAGGTTCTTATAGAGGGTTAGTGTGGGACTTATGCATGACCGGAACTTTTTGCTTAATTTTGTTTGTTGATAACTAGACAGAAGAAGGAATAGTTAGGGATTACACCTAGTTGGAGGTCCATGTAATCTTCCACATGTAAAGACATGAATTAATATAATTCCTATCACATAATAGATAATTAATCATCCATGACTCATCAGTGAAGGTATCATTGTCCTGTTATCAAATGCATCCCTAGCACATCACTAGAGTCATCCCTAGCTTGTTACTAGAGGCATCCATGGCTCATCAGTATAGGCATCCATATCTTATCACCAAAGGATTATTTGACTTGCCACTAGAGGTATCTATAACTTATAACCAAATGTATCCCTAGAACATCACCAGATATGGATTATTCTCCGTGTGGTTGTCAATATAAAGAATTCCTACAACTGTTAAATAGGGGGTTGTTTCCTTATCGTTTAGGGAAAGATATTGTAATCCCTTACTCATCACATGGGTTTCTTATTACTGTTACATAAAAGGTAGATAACAAAGGTTAGGTATAACACCTTGTAGGATTCCCAAATATTAGGAAATGAAGAGGATTATCTCGATATAAGGTGTTTTGGAAACCAAGAGGAGTATCTCAACTCATGGTAGATCTTATACTCATAACAGAAGGAACAATACACTAATAATGTAGTGAAATTTATGTCTAGGAATTTTGGGATAGAACCTTAGAGAGGTATCAAAGATGTCATGGTTAAGATGAATCAAACTCCACTTTGTTAGAGATGAATAGTTTAAGGAAATAATATATGATCATTTAATTCTATTTAACATAATGATGTAATGATTCTTGTTCACATGTAAATCATGCTAAAAAAAATAATGAAAACATTGTATTACCATGTGATTCATTCTCAATGTGATAGATAAGAGATAATAGAACGTTTTTTGTGTTACATGACTGCACAATATAAGATTGAGTGGGGATTATACTCTAACATTCCCTAAGAAACATAACCTCATAAGTGACTAATGTAAGGAAGTAAGTAATGGGTCTTACACCTAGCAAGATGCTTGTAATGGTTCACCTGAGAATTTGAGCTAGTTTAAGGTATGTTTGGGTTCTAAGAGGAGTCTCTTTACTCTAGGAATATGGGTAACAAAGAGGAGTAACTAAAATAAATGATCTTGTGTGGGGATTATGAAAATATGCTTCCTTTAGATGTGAATAGCTCAATAGTGGATCTTTGAGGTGATATAATTAGGGAGATAATGTTTAGGGTTTATTCCTAGAATGAGTCCATTATGTGATAACTGATTGGAGTATCTCAACTTAGGGTATTTTTGGGAATGGGAGGAGCTTCTCAACTCATGGTATATATATAGGGCTTACATGTGTATACTGCCTAAATGAAATTGGATTCCTCAATGACTCATGTAAAAACAAGTGTTTGGATTTATTCATAGAAGGAGGCCTAGATATGATTACTGGGTTCCCAAGTGTGAGATCTTATGAAATGTTTTGTACCTAAGTAGGGGTTTCTGGGTGTGATTGTAATGCTTGAATATTTTACTATATTTTTTCCCATTGCCACCTAATTCATTAAATGAATTGTTTCACATGAAACATTGAACTAAAATTAAATTGTGATAACTTAAAACTAAATTATAAAATTCAGAAAATAATATATAGTCAGTAAATAAATGGGTATAAAAGGAAGTAAATATATAATGAATCTTATGAACAAAAAGTAAATAAATGAAATCAGGTAGCAGAATTCCCCCTTATTAAACTTGTTTATCAAATATTAGAAAGAAGGTACATTCATAAGGGTTTACCCTAGACTAATCCCAATCTAAACTACAACAATTGTGGTATGATTGAAACTATATACAAGATAATTTTTAGCCTGTGGAAACTACCTTGAGATCCATACAAGGAAAATCCCAAGCTACAACCGCCAAATCATACCTTATGTGTCTACCTTATGTGAAGATATTAAGGGGATTTGTAAATAGAGATTAGTATGATATAAACTTTTAAAATTTAATTTAATAAGATAATCACCACATGTATTTTACATAGTTAACAATTTAAATTTTAAGTAAAAATAATGTTTATTTACAAATTCATTGATAAAATTTACATTAAAATTTTATTCTTAAAAATGATTTTTTTTATAATATTGGTTGTTAATTTTATTTGTTGAATGAAACTAAATGTATTGAATATATTTTTAATATGGATAATATAACACTAATAAAATTATTAATTGGTCAGAAATAAGAATAACAAGAGTTTATAATTCATAAAGTTGTTTTCTAATGAAAAATGATTTCATTATATTTTTATGTTTTTATTTGAAAGATAAATTCCTAAATTAGGTAATTTAGATTAGTATAAAAAAATATATATTTTTATATAACATGAAAATATTATCTTATAGTTAATTTTTCGGTGTTTTCTAAAATAATTTGTTTTTATGTGAATATTAAAAAATATGGTTTTCACTAATAATATAATGTTTATAAAATTATCATAAAGTATGTATTAAGTAAAAACATATAAAAATTTATTAGAAAAATTATGTATATTAAAGGAGTAAAATTATTCATTTAAAAATAATTATTTTATTTTATAACACTCAACATCAACATTTTGGAAACTTATGTAATATTGTACTCTAAAAGTTTTTTTTTATTCGCTTCTATTAAAAAATCATAACTTATAGAAATTAAATATAAAAACTTGATCGTAAATGTTAGATAAAACATTTAATATTATTTAGTTATATCAAATTAAATCTTTAGGCATAAAACTATGATTACTGAGATAAAACTAAATGACTTGGATATAGTGAAAGGATTAATTTGAAATAATTTTTTTTATTAATGTCATGTATTTTTTTATATAATACATTAAATTGATATATTTTATATAATGAATTTGATATTATTTTTAACCATGTATAAAAATATATTATAACTATTTTAGTTGGGGATTAAGTTAATATAACATTAACAACACTTAATAGTGAAAATAAATTTTTTATACAAAATTATTTTTCTACAAATTAAAATTTTTAATTTAAAAGTCAAATTTTTATTATTTAGAAATTAAATTTTATTGAAATAATATTATATTAATATTAATAACATAAAAATATTTTAATATGGTTGCCGTATATTTATAATGAAATATAAATTACTTGGATAAAAACTTGTTACCAAGGTAAAACCGAAATGGAAAAATATAAAAATATAGCGGTAAAAGACATGAAACATGTTTAGAAAATGTGTCAAAATTAATTTTTGATGATTTATAAACCATATCTCTCCCAAAATTACATTACTAAATAATTTTCAATTTATTGACCATTGAATTTTTTCATTGCTTCTTTGAAAAAGAATTGGGTATTTTCAAAAAAACACCATTTTCTTCATTTATAAAAGGAGATCACCTCCACTAAATTTCTAAACTAATTAAAAAGAATTTTCACAGAAAAAATATTCTTGTATCTCCTAAAATCTCTCTAAAAGTATTTTAATCCATTTCTTTTCCAAAATATCATGCTAAAGATCCTTAATGTGTTACCCAAGGGAGAACATTCAAAGGGAGAGGTAATGTTCTTAATCGATATCACCTAATTATTTTCCTTTTATAAAAAAATAAAACATACTATATCTAAGAAATTATTATAAAATAATTATTACTAATATGATGAAATTTTATTTTAATAATTAATATCATTTTTATAACCTCCTCCAAATCATCCGATAAAACAAAAAATGTCATTTGAGTGACGTGTGGATTATCGCCTCTATAAGAAGCATTTCACATTTTTCATAAATGACTTACATGGAGAGTTGTATAAGATTATTTAAAGAATTATAATGTTATTTATAATATTATTAATATTATGAAATTATACATAATTCTCTATCTTCCTATCACTCTATGGAAAATGAACATGATACTCATGCATACATGTGGACTACTACCACTATGAAAGTGACACATTTCATTTATCACTCTAGTAATTTCTCATTTAACAAAATCTAGTAAAGCCTACTTTATCATCTTAAAATATCTAAATAATATTAAATAATTTTACTATTTTAAATTTAATCTCTTTCTTAACCATACTCACCCAAAGATTATAGCTTGTTCTTTTATCGGATGGTCTAACCACCAAGATGAACAATACAATGAATTTATATCATGAGTAACTATGGAAATAGAAATACTTTTTATATTGGGTATAATAGTTAAATAATGTTTTTTTATTTCTGTAATTTTAATGGTAATATCTAAAATGCTATTAAGATACCACCCCTCAGTCACGATAATGACCAAAACAAGCTTGTAACCAACTTTATCATCAAAAACCATAGTTGAAATACATATAAAATTGAAATGTAACATTATAAATAACTATAAAAATTATATTCTAGTACTTATAATGATAATATAATGATGAAATATTACTCTATATACAAGATTCAACAACTATATTAAAAAAACTAGTACTAAATAAACAATCAAATATAATAACATATGATGATGAAAATAAAATATAAATAACAAATATATTTATAATAAATTATCATAAATTAAGATTATAAAATGTAATGTATATAAATAAGGTTCTTAAAGAGGTTTTTATTGCTGTTATTTATGTCACACACTAGGTTATATAATATCAGGTTAAGCGGGATTTAAGGTAAGGGTGTTTCTTAGAGAAATGTATATTCATGAATCATAATGATTCCTTTTTTACTATTGTTTTTAAAAGATAGATTTCATCAATTAAATGATGATATTATAGTATCATTCCTATTTTTTGAGGAATTACATTGAATAAATTATTTCTTAATAAAATAATATGGTGTTAAAAATAATTCCCAATCATTACAAATGAGATATTTTTTCTTCCATATCTATATTAAATCTTTTTTCTAAATTTATAATTTCTTATTTTTATGATAAAATGTTATTTATTACCTGTAAAATTAAAATTTTCCTTTAATTATTTAAAAATAATGATTCATAACAACCTTTATGTTTTTGGTTTCAATAAATTTATTTTGAAAACATTAAAAAAAATTCCCATTCATATTTATATTTTTATCTTTCACAGCAAATTTACAATTTAAAATATTTTAATCCTGTTAAATACTTCACTATTTGTATTCATTTCAATGTAGTGTTCAAAAAAAATTCCATGTTACCTCCTTGAAAATTATTTCTAAATGAGATTATAATTATCATCTTTATTTTATAACATTAAGAAATGGTTTATAAAAGATCTTTTATTTGGTTTAACATATAATTTCCTCTTAAATAATCTAAATCCTAAAGAGTTATATTTTATGATTCTCCTTCTAAATTCCATGATGAAATGAAAATTTTGTGTAATTGAATTTTTAGTATAAACCAGTCGAATTTGGATATTATATTATGTGATACCAGTTAGAAATTATATCAAACCCATTTTTTTCTCTTAGGTTTTCTGGATATTTTGATTGATTGATTTCTTATAGAACATATATGTACAGATAATGAAGAGTGGGGTCATATATCACCCTCCAATGAATTTTATAAATTTTTATATCTCAAGATATAATTTAGATTGATATTTCTAGGACATTCTCACAAATTCATGAGTGATCCTTCTTGGATATTCTCACAAACTAAAGGGTGGTCCTTCGGGGTTATTCTCATAGTATGATGATTCCTTATGCTTATATTTGTGAAAAATATATTTTTTAATCTATGTTTCAAGGTTAATTAACATTTAAATTCCAAATACCTATAAAAATATTCCATTGATAAAATTTAATAACACATGATTTCGTACTCCTTTTAAATTGAATATGTTTGTTCCTTTGAGATTACATGTCCTTATATCATGATTTATGGACCACTCTTATTGTTCCATGTTCTTTTTAATATAAAATTTTTCTATAATAATGTTTTATTTTATTTTTTTAATTTAAACATTAATGAAATGTTGATATGTTTTTCCCTTATGGTGCATTTTAGCTCTCACCATTCTTAGGTTCCCATTCCCCAAGTCCTGAATATTGGAATCACTTATGAGAAGTCCTGAAGGGAGTCTATTTTTTCTAAATTATAAATAAATTGTCACAAGAGTATTAAAATATATTTCATATATATCTTGTTCTAAAAGACTTTAAACCTTTTCTTCATGGGACTATGGGTTTATTTGAGATATAAGATGTCTAACTCATGGAAATGATGTTAAATAAAGTTATGTTTTTCTTGGGTCATCTCAATTTTTATCAAATATAGTGTTAAAAGAATGTTTTTTAGTACTAGACCATAGAGTTCATGTCTGGGGTGAATTAGTTAGTATCATAGGAAGTTTTAATTAGTTTTTAGGATTAATTTAGCTATCTTTGGATATTATAATTAGATAAATTTACTAAAACCCCTAGGAGTGAGACTATGTCTAGGATAATATCCTATAATTTTAAAAAAATATATATTTTTTTGATCTCAAGAAATTACATCCTTATCAAGATACTAGAAAGTGGATTCAGTTTTGTCACAAATTCACTTAGGGGTAATCAACCTAAAAATGGTTTCTTGATTATTAACTCAATATTTACATGGTGCACAATGAGTAGGCCAAAAACTACACATGTGAATTGACACTATTATTGGATATTATTTGGTCAATAATATTCTATTTTTGAGCCATTATAAAAAATTAATTTTTTTATGGAATTAGGTTAAGGGGTGTCAGATAACCTAATAAAAAGAAACCTAAAATGAACCAGGTGTGGTTTAGTTTGAAATGGAATAAAATATAATGGTTATTTAATAGTAATACATTTCTATGTTGAGTGTTTCATAAAATTATTTTTGATAATTCCATTATGATGTTAATTATTCATCACTCAAATTAACTCCTTTTTATTTTGGAAATGGATGAAGCGTGAGGGAGCCAAGTTAATAGAGGATTTCATGGAAAATGTAGAGATTTTACCAAGGATAATCCTAATGGGATAAGAGATAAACTATGAGATTTAAATATTATTTAAAACCAACTATCAATAATTATGATTAAAAATATGAACATGGTTGAGTTTCCAAACACACCAAACAAAATAATGATGGATTCTCCTTGTTTTTTAGGTGATGAAGAAAATAATTTAAATAATATCCAATTAACATCATATAAAAAATGTGGGGAAACCACTGAGGATAATTTCTCAAAGGTATTGGAATATGTTTAATCAATGGTAAAGGAGGTCATAGAGAAACTATTTTCGAAGTAAAATTGAAGGGTTAAGTGAATATGATGAAAGTATAAAGTGTATTTTCTATGTTACCACTAATAATTAAATTTATTAAATATTGTAAACATGGGAATTCCTCAAATAAATTCCATAATCCAAGGGATAATAAAAATGAAAGGCATCTAAAATTTCCACGACCAAGGGAATGAGGAAAATCCTATGCAACCACAAATATCAAGGTGGGTTTCGAAAATAATGTGGAATGAGGAACACAAATCATACTATCAAGAAATATAAGTGTTCTACTTATATTAGTTTAAAACACTAATTTATACTTATTATGTTTGATAAGAACATCAAATGAACACTTAGATGATAAGATATTGAATTTTTTAATTAAACCTTTTTCTAGTGAAATTATTATATACCAATATTTAGTTAATGGGAAAGTTCCTTGTGAAAATATTATGATCCTTCCTTTAGTCAAATTTGATGTGGTATTTTTCATGGATTGGATCCCACTACAATGTGATCTAGATATTTTCATATAGTGGAAAATCATATTTAAAATCCTCTATCAACTCATGATCAACTATTGGTACAAGATTGATTATAAAATCCCTTTGGAAAATCACTCAACAAATATATCTCTTAACACCCAATGAAGAGAGGTATTAAGATTAAATGGTTATAAATAAACTAAATATTAAGGTTATTCATACATTAAGTGAAAATATTTGATTCTTAACCTTACCCAAGTTAGTGAGATTGAATACTTATGAAAAATTAAATCTGGGTTCATGATTATCTTATGGATATCCTTATCTATTTAATTAGTGATTGGTAATTAAAATTATTATGTCACAATTTATTTTATGTTTGGGACAATATAACTACCCGATATTTTATATATATTTTTTCATCGAAACCAAATGCATTATATTTCTTGTTTAACATGAAATACAAAACTGAATCAAATCAATGATAATTTAAAATAAAACTATTAAATTTTACTGTTATAATAGAGTAATTAAATTATTTTGATAAGAAGGAAATAACTATATTATGAAATTTTCAAAAAAAGAGAAAATAAATGGCATCGAGTAGCAGAAGCCTCCCATACTAAGCTCATTTATTCAAGAATAGAATGTTGGTAGCTTCGCTTTATTTTTTCCAAGAACAAGACTAAGTTGAAATCCAAAACTTATATTATGATTAAAACTATATGTGAGTGGATTTCAAGTCCATAGAAATTTCCATGAGATCCAAACAAGAAAAATCATAACCTACGACTACCAATGGAGATTAATTTATAATTAGACATTACATAAAGATATTAGAGGAATATATGACTAGAAAGTAAGATGATATAAACCTTTAATTATTAATTTAAAAATTTATTAATCATACGTTTTAAGAAAATTTCATTTTTTCATTTAAAAGAAAAATAAATTCTATGTGTTAATTCATTGATAAAATTAATAATATATTTTTTCTTGAGGAAATATTTTTTCAATTTTATTTTTATGTGATTTATTTATAGAAAACTAAATATATTAAATATATTTATTATATCTATAATATAAAATCAATATAATTATTAGTTGATATAAAATAAGTTTAAAAATAGTTTATATTTTAAAATTTTATTTTCCTATGAAAACAGTTTTCTCTATATTTTTATGTTTGTATTTAAAAGTGAATATCCTAATTTTTATAATTTTGAATTAAAAAAATTCTTCATTTTTTATTAATAATTAAAATATTATCTTATGATTAATTTTTTGGTGTCTTCATAGAATAATTTATTTTTAGTTAAATAGTAAAAACCATAGTTTTACTAATACTTTAATGTTTTTAACATTCTTATGAAGTATGTCTTACATAAAAACTTATAAAAAAATTATTGAACAAAATATATATTTAAGGAGTAAAATTATTCATTTTAAAATACAATTTTGAATTAATTAATCCATGTTTAACATTTTCGAAACTTAAGTGAAATTTTATTTAAAATGAACTATTATTGTTCACTTATATTAAAAATAAATATTCATCACATGTAGATATTAAATATAAAAAATTTATTTAATATTTTTAAAAAATAATTATATAATTTAATAATATAAATTTTACATTTATGCATAAATTTATAATTACTAATATTAAATTTAAAGAAATGATATGGTGAAATGGTTATTTTTAAATAATTGTTTTGTTAATGTAGTGTAATTAATATATAATAAATTAAATTAATCTATTTTATATAATTATTTTGATAATTTTTACCCATATATACTAATATATTATCACTATTTTAATTTTTAACTAATTTCATATAATATTAATAATACATAATGTAGAAAACAATTTTTTCTACAAATTGGTTCTTCCATATATTTAATGTTTTAAATTTAAAGTTAATTTTATCTTATTTAGAAAATGAATTAGATTATATGGAGATTAAATTTAGGCTCATAAAATCAAAAATTAATCTGATGGGTTACCTTATAGTTTTAGTAAAATATAAATTATGTGGGGAATAACTAGTTACCAATGTAAAAACCCAAAAGGTAAAATGTAAAAAACTAGTCATAAAATATTTTAGAAATGCTTCAACCATGTGTGAAAATGAATGGTATAGGATTTATATATCTTATTTCACCTATAAATTAATTATTTATATCTTTTGGATCCATTGGCCCTTTTATAGTGTCATTTCATCATTGAAAAAGTAATGAGTATTACAAAAAAATCCATTTTATTCACTTATAAACGGATATCACTCACTCTATATTTATTATCCATATCCAATGAATAGGATCAACCAAAATTATTCCCTAATTTCACATAAAAACTATATCCACATGTCCTATCATACATTTTATTACCAAAAGACCAAAATAAATATCCATATGGTTTTACCCAAGGGAGAACATCCAAAGGGAGGGGTAATGTTCTCAACAAAGCTCTCTTAATTATTTTCCACTTATGAAAACTCCAAAATACTCCATATATAAAAATATTTTAACAAAATTATTAATAATATACTAAAATTATAATATAATAATGTAATATCCAATTATACCCTCCTCCCAACCATCAAAAAAAATAAAAATGTGTTTTCTGTTATGTGCAAACGACCACCTCCATAAGTGATGTGATCTATTTTTCATAGACACCCTACATGGATAGTTATAAAATATTATTTAAAGTATTAATATGATATTTTTAACCTTACTAATATTCTAAATATATAAATTTTTATTTTTAATTTTCCCAATCTTTGGAAAATAAACGCATTGCACATGTGTATGTGTGAACTATTGCCTCCACAAAAGTGACCTATTTCATTTTGAACTCTAGTCATTAATTATTTATATAACTCTCTTATAACCTGATTTATATTTACAAAACATGTAAATAATATAATTATTCTTCAATAACAATGAAATTATTTTAAGGGGCTCACTTTCTATACCATACTCACCCATAGGTTATAACTTCTCCTTATTAGGGCCAGTTTGACCACCTACATAAACAATGCTATAAATTTATATCATGGGTAACTAAGGAAAACTAAATATTGGTGATATTATCCAGTAATAAGAAAATAATTTTTTTTCAAAATATTTTTGGTTATATCTAACATGTTATTAAGATACCACCCCTCGTTTGTGTGAATTACCAAAACAAGCTCCTCAGTAACTTCTTCATCATGAGTCATAACTAAAAAACATATGATATAAAATTATAATATTATAAATCATTATAAAAATAATTTAAAAACCTAAAATATTCTTGTAATTTTTAACATTAAATATATAAGAAATAATCAACACTTCTATTGTGTAACTAATATTGAACTAACAATTCAATCTAATAACACTCGATGATGAAACTAAAATATAATAAACTAATATATATGTAATAAATGATTATAAAGGATGTTCAAAAAATATATAATGTTTTTAATAAGGTTTTGATATATATGATTAAGATTTTTTTTATAAATTAGGTTATAGAATGTTAGACTAAGCGTGATTTATGGAAATGGTTTTTTCCTTGACTCGTCTTATTTTATTGGGTGATAATTCTAACACCCATGAATGTTAAAGGGTTAAAAGACTAAATGTTACTAACCATGTTAGAAAGGTGTGAATTTATTTTTTGGGGACTACTTGATTATAAATTCATAGTAAAGTAAGGATATTCCTAGAGTATTTTTTGGATGTACTACATACATGGAAGTGTCTCGGGGTGTGTGTAATTCAGGACAAAGAAACCTCATAGAAAATGTGTTTTTATGTGGGGAAAATTATTATTATTTTGATATATTCATGCATGTGGGTAGACCTTGGGGAGGGGAAAACACATGAAAGTGGTGAAAGTAGTATAAATTGGTGGTACATGACCCAATGTCCATGTTAATGCGAGTTTAATGTGCTATCATTGAGTCCCATTTGTTATAGTGGTATCAAAGGTGGTACCCAGCCAAATTTGTAGTTCCACTGCTTGGATTGAAATATAGGGCCCACAACAAGGATTTTATTCTCTATGGGGTATAATTTAACAATATATAATATTAAAAGATTAAATAATAAATATTACTACCCATGTCAACATGGTACATCTTTTTTTGGAGTCTACCTGATTATTACTCTATAGTTAATCGAGGCTTTTCCAAGAGTAGTGTAATGATGGGGAACTTCTAGGAAGTGTTTGATGGTGTGTGTGAGTGAGGATAAAGAAGACTGAAATAATATTATTTGTCCTATGGAGGAATTCATTAGTATTATAATCCAATTCAACATGTGGGTAGGCCCCCATAGAGGGTATAACACATGTCTGAAAGGAAACTAGTGGTGATGGGAAGGCTAGGACTCAATGACCATGTTATGGTGAGATGCATGTGGTGTCAGTACTTCTTATTTGTAACAATAATGATTCCTTTTTTAACATGGTTATTACAAAATTGGTTTTTTCTATTTTATGGTGATATTATATGGCATTTTCTATACATTTTCTATAGAATCACAATAATAGAATTCTTTATTATAAAAGTTGATGATGTTAAGAATAATTCACATTCTTTCTAGAAGATATTTTTTTCTTCCATATCCAAATTAAATATCCAATCTAATGTAATCATTTATTATATTAAAGTAAAAATAGGTTTTATTTTTTCGTAATCATTAAATTTTTCTTTAATACTTTTCAAGTGAATGATTTATCACTATATTTATGATATAGGTTTGAGTAAAGGAATTTCAAAAAATTAAAATGTATTCCCCATTCAAGTTCATATTTTTATCTTCCAATACATATTTAAAATGTAAAATATCAATGAATATTACAAGAATACATTAATACTTATCTCTTTTAAATTGGTTTTAAAAAAAACATTCTTATAACCACTTTGAAAATGATTTTTGAAAGTCATTTGTAATTTGATCATTATATAAAAATGTAAAGAAATGGTTTCTAAAATCTCATTTCCATGGTTTCGCTTCAATTTTACTATTCAAAAATATCACTCCTATGGAATTATATTTTATGAATCACCTTCTAAATTCCTAGATAAAATAGTTTTTTGGGTAATTAAAATTTTTGCATCAAATGATCGGCTTTGTATATCATGTTATGTGATACTATTTTTAAAAGAAATGAAACCCAATTTATACTAATGTTTTTTTAGGATATATTGAATGATTGATATATTATGTCCCGCATATATATGAATTCTTAAGGTTTGGTTTATTATAACACCCTCTAATTCAATCTTTAAGGTTTTATATCACTTGAAATAGTATAGTTTGAGTCTTCTTAGATATTCTCGAAAATTAATGGGTGGTCCTTTAAGGATATGATCACAAACGAAAGGTTGTGACTTATTGTATATACTAAAAATATGATAAATAAATATGATTATGTTTTTTTCAAGTCATTTTTTCTACGTCTCAAGTTAATGTTACATTTCTATGCCATATGCCAATTAATATTCCTTTTGATTCATGTCTATTTTCTTCTGATTCCAAAATATTTTTCCATGGTATATGTTTTTATATTTGAGATTTCATGTAACAACCAAGGTAATGTTATAATAATTCATTTTAATTTAGTATTAATATTAATTAATTATATTTCATAAAGTGTTATTCATTATAAGAACATTAGTTAATTTTTTAATCAAAATGAAAAAAAGAATTATCTCTTACAAAATGATATTTTCATGCATTATATTGTTTTATTTATAATATTAATTTAAAAATTATGTAATTTCAATGTGAAAAAATTAACTCAATTTTGTAATTCATCATGTAAAAATTATCTTAGGATGAATTTTTGTAAATTTTTAGAAAAGTTTTGATTTTTTAATAAATAGTGAAATATTTTGTGTTTTATTGAAATTTGTCTATTCATTTAAATAATTTAAAAAGTACTATTTTTTAAAAAATGTTTTATTAAAAAAATAGGTTTAGTTTTTTTATTCATAGTCCAATTTTGTTTTTTAGAATGAATTTCATACATGAATTTGGTGTAAAAACATTTTTATACATAAGAAGACATTTTTCGGAAAAAAAATCATCATCCTTTTTTGATTTAATTTTAAATTAAATTCTGAAAATTTTATGAATTTCATTTTATAAAATGGATTTCATATTTTTATTCTTCATAATTAATTTTATTTAATAATTTCAACATTATTTTTGGTCATAATAAATAGAGAAATTAATAAAAATAGGTTATCATGGTTAAAGTAATAAAATTGATTTATTGGGGGTTAATCTAAACAAATAAGGGTTAAAAGGACCAAAAAATTATCTAATTTATATTTTATGGAAAAAATTACACTATATCATATAATTTAATATAATGGTACAAGTTTTTTTCATTTTCCATGAGTAAGGCATTAATATATTTTACTCTTTTAAAAAATTCCAAGTGTGTCCTCATGAACACTTATAAAAGGACACCGAATACCACTCCTATATAAACATAAGAAATAATTTTTTCAACAATAACCTACTCAAATATATTCTTTACATAGCTTAAAATGTCCTAGAGGACCATGTTTATTCCTAAAACTAAGCTAGGAAGGCTTTAGGTATGAAACTAAGGAGGTTGTCTGAAGAAGTGGTACTATTCTTAACCATGTTTTTTCATATTATTTCTACCTACACCTCATTAAAGTCTTCTTAAACCTTGGTAAAATAGTAACAAAAATATATTCCATATGCTTAGATGTTATTATTTCAATTAAATTACATATTTTTATCTCCTCTTCCATCAAATGGGAAACAAAACTATTGTTTATCTATACGAAATACACATAAACCGATGTAATACATTTTAAATAAAAACATCTCATGGATGGATATAATGATGGATTTAAGACATATATATTTTACATTAAGGATGTATTTTTCATTCTCTAAAGGTAATAAATCATATATTTTTGTTACCATTTCATTCACTGAAAAATGAAATATTCATTTGTGCATACCTATGGACTACCACCACCATGAAATGATGTAATTAATTTTTCAACAGTGCATCACATGGATTATAGAGTAAATTTTTTTTGGATTGTAATAATTTCAAACATATTAAGGAAAAATTTTGGATCTACTTGCTACGATGTAACACTATTCTGAAGCCTTGGGAACCCGGAATTAATTTCATAAAAATATTAAATATATTTTATATGATGTGTGATATGTTTTTCAAAAATAATGAAATATATCATGAATAGGGTCTCAGATCAAAAAATTGAGACCATGGTTGAATATGGAGTGCACGGTTTACCAAAGGCATGATCAAAAGTTAGTCATCCCTAGATGTTCAAATGATCCAATCATTGGTAGATGTGTTTAAATTTAAATAAATGATTAATTTACATATTTTACTTTAAATGTCATAAATATAAACCTTTATAAATATGTCATTTTAAAAATTCACTAGGGTTAGACACATAACCCGGAGAGGTTTTTGAGAGGTGCTATAATTACCTTTATTGTAGAATCAAGATCGAACGATGCTCAATGATTGGATCAAGGTGAATCAACAGACAACAAATGCAGTGGATCTTCCCCATCACTAGAAAACATGGTCTTCACTAATTATTGATCCAATATTTAGGTAGATCCCAACAATTGGGGTTTTCACCATTGATTAAATGGTTAAAAATATTATTATCTATTATTCATTGATCTGTAATTACTTTAATACTTTTCATGATCCCAAGAATTGAATTAAATAGTTCATTCAATTTATACTTGATTATGACATTTTTTTTCCACCCAAATATACTTAATCCATGATCATTGGTCAAGACCACTTGTATAAATATTAATTCACTTTTTTTGTTATTCCTTTCCCTATCTTTTATTTGCATTCATCTTTATTGGGCAACGTGGACATGGTTTTACATTAACAAGTGGGTCCAAGTGTGATCAGACCCCTAGATTCATGGGGGATGTGTGCAAAATGACAAGAAAAGTGTTTTAAATATATATTAGAATGTATTACAGGTAGAGGTCATGGATTCATGAATCTAAGATATGAGAAATATTTGGAAGCAGTATTGGATGAATAGGGGACGCAATACTTCATTCCCATGACTGATTGGATTCCTATTTCAGAGCAGTGGAGGCCAGGAAATCAAAATATGGAATTGTTATCATGATTTTGGGTAAGATTCAAGGTGGAATCAGTTGAATTAGGTAGTATGAGTGGTGGATCAAGATGTCACGTGACAGATTTAAAGTTTTTCAAAAAACTCAAATGCATGTCATGAAATGGGATGAACACACACCATGTAGTCATCCAACTGTAGAGAATAGGGTTTTAGGGACGATATGGATCACATTACATGTAGTTGGTCCATACGTCATATGACCTACCTTAGGAACCCAGGTTATGTGATAGCTACACATGCTAGGTACCCCATGTGGGAGTACATTATGTGTACTCTAGGAGTATATGTTCATTGTTTGATAGACACGGGCATGGCCAGAAGTGCATAGCTCGGCCCCAGGAGACTAATACATGGCGTGTAGAACCCTAACATGCCATGTAGTATTACATGGACGAAATTCCATGTAATCGAGTGGAAACATTTTGGATTCCAGGTGTTGTCACACATCATGTGACACCAATAACAAGTTTTTTACTTCTTCTAAATCTTCTACCTCTCATATATCCATCATTTTGACACGTATTTTGACCAAAATTAGCCAATAATGTGTTTTTTTTCAAATAGAATTCGATGTTACAATTTCTAGTATAATTTCAAATATGATAAGAGGTGTTCTGAGTGTTACAATTCTTTAGGTGATGCTCGACAATGATAGTGATTGGATAGGATTATCAAAGAGTTCTGATATAGAGGTGGTACTCCCCATCGCACCAGGACGTGGGTCATGTATCCATATATAAGGTACTTCCCTATCACACTAAGGAGTGGGTCCTCTAAACTCATTGTTCATATATAGAAGTGACACACTCATATTACATGATGGTTTGGGCCCTCTATCAATGGAGATAGGACTCCTTTATCACACCATGGAATGGTTCCTCCATACTCATTATGTAGATATAGAGGCGGGAACTCCCCTGTCACACTAGGGAAGATTTCCTCTACCCATTGTGATAATACTAACATGTTCCACAAGGGCTCTTTTCCACTATATTCATTGTTTATATATAGATATGGCACTCCCTAGTCACACCAAGGTGTGTGTCATTTATCCATAGAGATGGTACTCCCCTATCTTACTAAGGAATATGTCCTCCATACATTTTATACATATACATAGGTGGAACTCCCCTATTACACAAGGGAACAATTCCTCTATCAATGGATACGTTACTCCCATGTTTCAACAGGGAACAAAACCCCCATATTCTTTATAGAAACAAAGAGATGGTATATCCCTATCATACCAGTGCATGGGAACTCATCGTGACTTCTTAAGAAAAACACATGAGATGTTGGGAACAGATGATGGACAATTGAATTTTTTGGAAGACTGATCATCCTGGGATGGGATGTGAGATGAAGATCCCATTTCTCTCTCGTCTGGGGTTCATTTATGATCATATATATCTATGTTCTTTTTGTATCATTTCCCTTTCTCATTGTGTTGATATAACTACTTTATTTGTGTCTCCTATTACTCCCTCTTTAGTTTTATGGGTATCATACTATGTATTTATATACTCACCCAAGCATGGGATTTTCCCACATGTATCATGTCATATGCAGATGGTGGAACAAATTGTGGGTATTTCAGATGAGCTTAGGGATACTTGGGTGAATAGGCCATGTATAGTTGTCAGTTTTGGAGATATAGATTTAGGCTCTCTTAGAATTTCTTTTCTAGTTATATTCAAGTTGGTACATTTATTCTAGTCAGGTATGTATTTTCTTCCTTCACCTTTCATATTACACTATCACACTCATTTTATGTTCTATAGGTAATTACTACCTGATTTTTACTCTAGATGTTATTTTCCTTTATTTTTATTCCTCTCCATTTATTCATGGATATGGTTGGTTGCATTAATATAGGTTCTTTAGGAAAAGGCCTCTCATATTAGTTATCATTTTCAGCACTTGTCTCCATCCCCTAGCATATGGAGTCAAGATTGGGGTTGTTGAATCTCATCCTTCCACCAGTTAGTTTGGCCTCGATGGGTCGGGTTGCAGTATATTGATATCAAAGGTTTTTTAACTTTGGGATAGTGGTTGGAGTTTTTTCCCTTATGATGTTTGGTTGGGAATTTAGGGAAATATTGTCAAAGTGTCATGAGTGCGAGTTTTAGCCAGGGAGCCCATTGTTCAAGTGGTGTTTGATGTATCCATTAACAATGACTTTGATTACCTATTAACTAACTTAGAATATTTATATATTGGTTTCAGGGAACATTAGTACATGCATAATATAGGATTGATTCCATTGACTATTCTTCTTGAGTTTTCTCACCATGTATATATTCTCATCTGACCACAGTACATCCTGATTAATTTTCAAGATTCCTCCACAAAGATATCCATCTATGTTACTAATTCAGTATCGTGATGATGATATGAGGCATGATGGGTCCTAAAATTAAGGGACATCTTGTGGGATATTTCTTCATGGATGATAGGTTGCAGAACCCCCACCTATCATGAAAGAAATTATGCAGTAAGAGTTGGATGAGGATGTGCAAAGGATTATATCACTTCTTGAGTACTAATGAAATAGGCCACTAAGTTTTTGTGGTGAGCAAGATCCCCATAAAATAGAGGATTCACTTGAGTCAGTGATCTTAGTTTTCAGACTTATGTGTACCCCAATTGATAAAATGGTTGTGTGGGAAGTCAATATTTTCTGGTAAGTAATTTTGTGCTAGTGGATTCTGTTCACACATATGCATGATGAGTCATCACTCACATGGTCTGACATCCAACATCTATTTCATGAAGAGGAAAACCCTTTAAACTGATACTCAGTTCAAAAACCGGAGCTTTTATAGCTGTAGTAGGGAGTGATGACAGTTTCTAATTATATAGTGAGGTTCATTGAAATTTTATGGTACTGTCTCAATATGATTTGGTATGGTTACTTATGGATGTGAAATTTTGATTAAGGTATCCATAGAGACATTCATGCTAGTGTGGTACCCCTATGAATCCCACGTACACTGGAGTTCTATAACAAGAACTGGTGACAAATAGCTTCTTATCAAAGGGACCCCATGCATTTGGTTCTATTAGTAGGTATCCCATAGATGATTCATCTATAATGGATGTAAAATGATAGGTTTCGAGGAATAAGTGGAATTACCATGCTTGGACTCATCCATTTGGTCATGCGTTTTATGGAAAACGCAGATGACTAGAGCATCCCAGAGAGGGGAAATGCTCTATATGTGATAGGTGAGGTCACATGTAAAGTGATTTCCTAACTATAGGTGTTGAGGAGGGATGGAATAAGTGAATGTATGTCTAGGATGGAGGAATCACCATTATCAGGGTTATCTCAGGTGAAGCTAGGCTAGCCTCTAAGGAGTTTGAGATGGAAGAGGTGTATGTGGGGATCCTCAAGGATGAGTTTTTGGTTATTTATGATGTTATGATCTCCTTTCAGTACCACCATCAGGAGTCTCATTTCAGGATCATAGAGCTATTAATTGGGGTTGCCGGAACCTAGAGCCTATAGAGACTTATGACTCAATAGCTCATGAGATGATTAGAGGAGTGATATCTATTTTTCCTACTCTTTATTCAGTACTATTAGACATTTGTGTGAGTCATTACATCATATGATTACTCCATGTTCAAGATATGGGGATCCCAGTTCAGACTTTACCCTAGTATCTTTGACTTGAGGTTCCTATAGGAAATGTTTCTTTGATATAACTAATCTGCTGGAAGTGAAAGCTATCACATGGTGGATATGTTTTCTCATGAGACATCTTGGTGATCACAATGAATCCATATGATATCATCTTGGGTATAGATATTTTTTACATGGTCTCAGCTGAAATTGACTATCACTTCAAATGAATTAGATGAATTGGGACGGATGGGTTGTGATTTTCCTTTGTGGGTGAGAGAGATCTCATGGTGGGTCAAGTGGGTCTTGTGAGTAGGAATCTAAAACCCATAACCCATCAGTTTGAGAGTTTACCACTTAGTACTGTAGGATAATTTGGAATTAGGGTTCCTTTATAAATGGAGGGTTATGTGGGAGTCCTCCTTGAGGATGATTTTGGACTGCCATCAAGAAAGGAGATGGATTTTTGCATCTAATTTCACCCTAGGATCCCTCAGATATCTTTTGTAGCATATCATATAGCCTCTACCAAGATCTGGGAGCTGAGTGTGTAGTTAGAGGACCCTCAAAATAGGGGTTTTATCAAACCTAGTGTTTCCCGTTCTCTAGATGTGGTTATTTTCATGAAAAATTCATATGGGAGATTGCAACTTTTTTAGATTATCATCACCTAAAATAGGACATGATAAAAGAGAAATGACCCTTATTAAGGATTTAAACCCTATTCATTCAATTTTTATTCATGAGATGGTTCCCAAAGATTGATATCAGTTGTAGATACCACCAGTTGAGGGTTTCTGAGTCTGACATTCTGAATCTAGAATTTTGATATTTCTATGGACATTGTGAGTTCCTAGTGATGTCTTTAGGTGTGATGAATTCCCCAAAATTTCATATGGCTCTAATAAACCAGATCTTCCAAATATACATGGACCAATTTTTGATCATCTTCATTGATAACATACCCATCAACTCTTTGATAGAGTAGCAGCATGCATATCACTTGAGGATGGTCCTTGATTTTCATCTGGAGCACGAGCTTTATGGTAAGATCATTAAGATCCAATTCTAAATCTCTAAGGTTCACTTTATGTGAATATCATTTCTAAGAATGGATTAGTTATGAACCTAGTGAATACTGATATAGTCCATTTTTGGATCTACCCAAGTGTGTGTCAGAGATGAGGAGTTATCATAGCTTAGTGGGGTATTATAGGAGTTTCATTGAGTACTTCTCCATAGTTTAAGATGATTTGACCACCCTTACATGAAAAGGGTATCCATTTACCAAGACTGATTAGTGCGAAAGATCTTTTGAGGAGTTGAGGATGAGGCTGACTAGTGATCCTGTTTTGATACTAATTGATGAGTTTGTGGAGTGCATAGTGTATTACAATGCCTATGAAGCTAGGCCTGGTTGTGTGTTGATGTAGATAAATGCATTGATTGCATATGGGTCAAGGATATTGATACCCCATGAGAAAAAATACATAACTCATGAACTGGAGTTGGCAATGGTGGTCTTCTCTCTAAGGATGTGGAGGCAATATATTCTAGGAAAGAATTTTATTGTTTACTAAAACTATTATAATCTCAGGTATGTATTCTTACAGAGATATATATACCTGATACATTACCACTACTTGGAGTTCTTGTGGGACTATGACATTAACATAGTTTATAATTCTAGGAAGGGAAATACATTGGAAGATTCCCTCAATAGGAAGTCTTATTCGCATATGATAGAGGATGTATTTGAGTAGTTGGATTACTTGTAGAAGACCCTAGAGAAGGATGGGGGTGAAATTTTCTACAATCTATGTTGTCTACTACCTCTATTATACAACATGTGAGGGTGGATCAATTAGGAAACATCAATTGTGAGGTCCTATGTGACAAGATATCCTCAAGAGATTCGCTAGATGGATTCTCAAAAAGAGGAAATAACGTCATTATATTCCAGTGATGGATGGTGGTTCTGGTTATGATGTGAGAGGAGGTGATGATGGAGTCTTATAATTCTCCTATGGCTATACATCCTAGTGTAGTGAAGATGTACATAGACCTTTAGTGGAAATTTTTGTCAGTAGGAATAAGGTGTATCATTGTGAGTTCATCTCTCGGTGTCTCACATGTTAGTAGGTGAAGGCCAAGAACCAGGTACCCTCAGGTTTATTGTGGACTCTTGAGATCCTATAGTGGAAATGGGATGGAATATCGATGGACTTTGTGATGAGGATTCCTTGGATAGAGACAGTCCACAATGCCATTTGGGTGATTGTTGACCAACTTATGAAGCAGTTTCACTTCCTTTATATCATATATCATAGCTAGGTAAAGAGTTTGGGGAAGTTATACATGCCATATATCATTGACATTCATGTGGGTTTTTAACCATTTTCTCTGAACATGATATGTGATTTACATTATGGTTCTATAGTGGTCTGAATGGGGAATTTAGGACCTTGTTGAGGATGAGTACATCTTTTCATCCCCACACAGATGGACAAACTAAGTGCACTGTCCAGGTGTTAGAGCATATGTTGAGGGATTGTGTGTTAGACTTCATCTAGTGTTGGTAGGTTCATTACCATTGGTAGAGTTTCCATTTAATAATAGTTCTCACTATACTATTAGTATGAAACCTTTCAATTCCCCATATGGGAGACCCTAAAGGTCTCCATTATGTTGGATTGGTATCAGTGAGGCATATCTTTTAGAACCAAAGATGGTTAAGGTGATAATGGAGCAGGTCTAGGTGATCTATGAGCAGATGATAACATCCTAGAACCGAAAGAAATATTATACTAATCGACATTGTAGGTCATTGGAGTTTGAGCAAGGAGACCATGTTTTACTAATAGTCTCTACATGATGAGGATTTCAGAAATTTTTCTAAAGAGGAAAGTTTTCCCAAAGGCTCAATAGGATATTTTGGAACCTATAAAGGTTTTATGAGGTTTCTTACCACCTCGCCTCACCCCAACATTTGGAACAGTTGCCTGATGTCTTCCACGTGTCATAGCTAAGGAGATATGTGAATTATCATATGCATGTAATTGACTAGGGCGAGATGGACACCGAGGGTGGAACCACCTTCAAAGAGTACCCATAGGAGATCAAGGGTTTGTGGTATAGTATCCTTCATAGATGGACCATTCCACTGGTTCACGTGTTATGGAAACATGGAAATATGCACGAGAGTTCATGGGAGTGGGAGAGCTATATGGGGGCATAGTATCCCCATCTTTTTTTATTAGTTTTTTCTTTTAGGGATGAAAATATTTAAAGGAGTTAATAATCTAGAGTATCTATATTTTGTATTGTAATTCTTTGAAATAAATAAAGGAATATATTGGAAGATATGTGTGGATACGGCATGTTATTTTGAGTCTGGTGAGGCTAGAATTAATTTTATAATAAAATTAAATATATTTTATATCAAGTGTAGGAATTTTTTCATAATTAATCGAATATCCCATAAATGGTTTCTTGGTTCCAAAAGTGGATTCCACAATGGAATTCAGAGTGTGAGGGTTTACCCTATCTGCAACATAAAGTTAGTTTTCGCCAGACATTCAAATAAGGAAGACATTGGTGTGTGAATTTAAATTAAAATAAATGATTAATTTACTTATTTAAATTTAAATTACATAAATATAATTCTTTATAAATATTTAGTTATGAAATTTCATGAGGGTGATTCACATAACCCTGTGAGGTTTTTGAGAGGAGCTATGATGACCTTCATTGGTGAATCGTGATTGGATGATGCTTGGTGATTGGACCAAGGTTAATCGATAGACAGTGAATGCAATGAATCTTCCCCATCATAGGAAAATGTGTTCATTGTAAAAAAATTGATCCAATTAATTTAATCCTTCTCATGGGACCATGTATCCAATTAAAATTTTATTTAATTTATTATTTACAATGGTATATTTATCACCTATAATATCCCTGTTCCAGGATCGTTGTCCATGAATTTTATTCCAAAAGTTGATTCTCCTTTTTCTTGTGCCTTTTCCAATCAGTTCTTTGCATTTTTCATTATTAGAATATGAGGCCACGGTTCAACATTGTCAGGTGGGTCAGAGTGGGATATGACCCTTGACTTCAGGGTGGATATATTCATAATGACTATATCTATTTTTTAAAGATGTGTTAGGATTTATTTTGTGTAGTGGTGATGGATTTCTGGATTCTAAATCTAAGGTGGAGATGGAAGCAGCATGAGAGGCATATGGGACATGCTACAGGATTCCCATGGGTGGAAAGATTCTGATTTCTAGCCACTATAGGCTAATAAATCGATATATGGAATCATTATCCTCATTTTTTGTGAGATTAAGGGGAGAAAAATGAAAATTATGCTATATGAATAAAGGATATAGAATCCACGTGATGGATCTAGAGTTCTAAAAAACTGTCGACTACACGGCATGTACTAAGAAGAACATACGCCGTGTAGTCACCCAGTTGTGGAAGATAGTGTTTTGGAGAAGATAAGGATCAAATGTCATGTTTATAGGACATATGTTGTGTGAACATCCCCTCTAAATCAATTTATGTACCATCTACACCCACCTGGGACCTTATGTCGATGTATATGTTGTTTACTCTAGGAGTACATGGGAATGGTTTGGCAGACACATGCATGGCCACGAGCACACAGCTAGACCCTGAGAGGATAAGATACACCATGTAAAACACTTACACTTAATGTATTATCACATGAACTAAAATTTATGTACTATAGAGGTCACAACTAGTATTTTAGGTGAGATAACATGTCATGTGACACCGCGTACACCTCATGTACTTATTTTGAAACTTCTACCTCTTTTATCACCTTCATTTTGACTTTTATTTTGGCCCATGAGTACCATATCATGAATTTTTTTATATATAGAATGTTATGGTGTCATTTTTGTGTATTTTTATATATATTTCAAGATGTTCCAAGAGTTATGCTTCTTTAGGTTATGCTCAATGATGATAGTGATTGGGTGCGATCATCAAAGACTTCAGATATAGATGTGGAACTCCCTTATCACACTAGGGTGTGGGTCCTATATACATGGAGATGGTACTACCTTATCACACAATGTTATGGATCCTTTATACTCATTGTGAAGATACAAAATTAGCACTCCACTATTTCACCAAGGTCCAGGTCCTCTATCCATAGAGATGGTACTCCCAAATAACACTAGGGAGAGATTAATTTATAATCATTATGCAGATATAGAGTTGAGTCTCACCTATCACTCTAGGGTGTGATTCCTCAATTCATGGAGATGGAAATCATCTGTTGCATTAGGGGAGGGTCTTACATTGTCATTATGCATATACAGAGTCTGCACTCCCCTATCTCACAAGGGTGTGTGTCCTCTATCCATAGAGATGGTACTCCCATATTTCACTAGGTAACGTGCCCTCAATACTCATTTTACAGATAAAGAGGCATAAATACCCTATCATACCAGGGTGCGTGTCCTCTATCCTTGATAATAGTACTCCCCTATCTCACCAGGGTGAAGGTCCTCCACATTCTATACATAGACATAGAGATTGTACTTCCATGTCACACCAAGGTGTGGGCCCTCCTCGTGAATTATTCAAACATACATTTGATATTTCGGGAATAGAGTATGGACCTATGAAACTATTGGAAGACTCATCATCCTAGGATGGGCTGTGAGATGTTGATCCCATTCTCTCTTGCCAAGGTTTCTTTTATGAGCCTTTATATCTATGTTGTTGGGTTCAATTTTCCTATGGCTTTGGGTTGAGATAAATAGTTTTATCATTTATAATATTTCTCCCTCTTCAATTTTTGGGTTGTCCTACTAGGTATGTATATACACACAACAACATGGCCTTTTCCCACATTTGTCAGGTCTTATTTAGATGATAGATGGATCAGTGGTGATTATAGAGGTTCTTAGGGATGCTCAAGTGCATATATAGCATACGGTGGTCGATTTTAGAGATCTGGATCTAGGCTCTCTTCAAATTTATTTTCCAAGTATTTTTTGGTTGGTACATCTTTTATTATTTTTTGTGTATTTATTCCTTTACCTTTTTAATTTCACTTTCTCGAAAAAAAATTATCCTTAGAGGTTATTACATGCATGGTTTTTTCTCTCGATGTAACTATATTTAATTATTCTTCCTCTATAATTATTTATAATGAGGATTGGGTGAATGCGTTCAGGTACATTAGGAAAAGTCATCCAGTTGTAGTTATGTATTTCTGTTCATGCATCCATCCCCTAGCTAATGGACGTGGGCTTGGTGTAGTTATGTGTCAGCCTTCCATCGGAAAGGTGGGTCTTAATGGGTCTGGTTATTACATGGATTGTATATATAATTTTATTTAGATTATTAATATAGTATTTTATTATTTAATTATCATTATTTAAAGATAAAATAATAATTGCCTTAATTCCATAATGATAATTGAAAATAGAAACATTAGTCATGTTTACGTTGAGCTTACCATCTTCATTATTGTAACATAGCTAATTTTTCATAACCATATTTAATGTTTGGTTTTAAAACTATAGTTGATGTATAGAAATATTAATTATTCCATGATTATAATCATGTATATAATGAAATAATGAACACATTGATCATATTCAGTCTACTGAAGTCATTTTGGACATATGAAACACATATTGTCAAAATAACTGATATGAACTTAATTGATTCAGTAATTTAATTTAATGTGCTATTAAATAAAATATAATAATCAATTAAATTGAAAAGTGTTATTAATTAATTAAATAATTGGCATAATTCAGTTATTCATGAATATAAATAACATATATAATGAGTTAGACCCATGGTAAGGGACGTTCATTTAAAAATCCTATTTTAAAGTTCCCTTCTGAATATTTATCTTCCATGTCTATGTTCTTTAAAATCACTACTAGAAATTTAGGCTATATCCACGGTTTGAAACCATAGATATATGCCCAAAAACCATGGCTATAGGTTATTGCTACATTTCAATGGACCGTGGCTGGTATTGGCATGGCAATAGGGAAAGACCTATAGCTATAGTTTGAAACTGTGGCAGAACATTAAGCCATACAGATTCTATTTCTATGGTACAAAACCGTGGCTATATAGTTTTATCCATAGTTTAAAATCGTGGAAATAGACATATATCCACTATTTAAAACCGTGGATATAGGCATTCCCATTTCAAAAAATCCCCCCCTGCCCCCCTTGAACTCCCCCTCCCCCCTCACACCCCCATGCCCCCCCTGGACAGCCCCTCACACCCCCGTGAACATTCCCCCTACACCCCCTGGACAGTCCCTTGCACCACTTGAACACCCCACCTACACCACCATCCCCCTGGATATCCCCCTTTCACACCCACTGGACAACCCCCTTGCACCCCCACTGAACCCCCATAACCCCCTGCACCCCCTTGGATAGCCCCCTTGCACCCCCCTACACCCCAATGCCCCCCAAGACAGCCCCCTTGAACACCCCCTACACCCCTTGGATAGCCCCCTTGTACCCCCAAAAGACACCCCTCCCCCTAAACACACCCCTTGGACACCCCCTCCCCCTTAGACACCCCCATGAACACCCCCTCCCCCTAGACACCCCCCGAGACAAACCCTCCTAGACACCCCACTAACATGCTCCCCCTGCCCTACAGACCCCCCCTTTGGACAACCCCTTGACACCCCCTGGAAAACCAACTTTCACCCTCCCCCTACCCTGCAGACCCCCCCCCCCTTGGGCAGCCCATGGACAACACCACCTGCAGACCTCCTCACACCCCTCCTCCAGGACACCCCCTGCACTGCACCTCCACCCTCCCCACTACCCTTCCGACCCCCCCCCCACACACACACACACAAACACACATGCACACACCAATATCCCCCCTTCTAGGTCCCCCCTTCTAGAAACCCCCCATACACCGCACCTACACCCTCCCCCTGGCCTGCAGCTGCCCTGGACAGCCCCCTAGACAAAACTTGGACACCCCCTGGGCAACCCCTCCTAGACACCCCACATACACCCTCCCCCCTACCCTGAAGACCCTGATGCTCCCCCCTGCCCCCCCCCCCCCCCCTCCTGGACACCCCACATTCACCCTCCCCACAGCCTTTCAGACCCCCCCCCCCACCACCACCACCAGTATCCCCCCTGCCAGGTCCCCCCCCCCCTCTCAACAACTCACTTGCATCGCACCTGCACCCTCCCCCTACCCTGCACCCCCCGTACAACCCTCCAAGAGACCCCACATGCACCCTCCCTCCCTGCCCTACTGACCCCCTACACCCTCCCCAACTCTTGGACACCCCCCCCCCTCCTGGACAGCCCCTCCTAGATACCCCACCTGCACCCTCCCCCTGCCATGCACCCTCCCCCCTGGACTAACCCTGGACACCACCCAGGACACCCCACCTTCACCCTCCCTGCTGCCCTGCAGACCCCACTGCACATCGAAAACATAGTCCCACCATTTTGATGTTTCTCTAATTATTATCAGATGATAGTCTTGTAACCATTCAATTGTTTATACCATATAACTCTCCTAATGTCCTCCTCCATCTAGGGTTGTTCTCCCTGAATCTTGTTGGTAAAATTATATGGAACCATAATTCTGATACCATAAGAAATAGATGGAACCACTGTCCTCGAATGAGTACTTCTTAAAATTCCATCTTCAACAGGTTCTGTCACAATTTCTAATAAAGTGAAATCAATAAAAACATAATTCTTAAATCATGGTTGGAGACTCAGTTTGTTTCCTCTGGTTGAAATCACCGAAAAAATAAGCTTATGTACTACTACACTAGAAACTTTAGAGTTCTTGATGTATGTTGCTCAAACTCCTAGATGAATTCATATACATTTCCATTATTTCCCAATGAAATCATATACCACAATGGATCCCCATTAGCAGTTTTCAAATACATATCTAATAACTCTATCTTGATCTTATCCTTGGATTAACTAGGATAATAACCCTTCCAAAATAAAAAATAAATACAATATAGTATATTCCATCAAAACAATTCCCTGGTGATGTTTCATTTCTTTAGTTGTTTAGTTAACAAAAAATTAAGTATCAACCTTAGTTAACCAACCAAAAAGATCTTATCCATTAAATAATAGATGATCTATGTAACATGAAACACTCTATATTCTATCCATGTGCTCAGCTTCCCCTATAACTTAATTGCTCTATGATCCATAACCCTCCTTGATAATAGAGTTCTCTATCCTCTTAGAGAGAACATGAAATACAAACACATATTATTCATCTTGAATATATCGAACTTAAAAAACTAAAGAATATAAATAAATTATAGTATGAACATCTATGAAAAAATTGAGAATCCATTTAAAATATTAAATATATCTGATTTAGAAACTCTAGAGGAACAATATAATTCAGATGAGAATTGGATTGAATTATAGGTTATTATTTATATAGACTCTATTGAATACTTCTTGGAGAGACTCAAAGACTGATTGTCTTGGATTCTATAGGATATAACATCTAATTCATATTGGCTATCATCGTGACTAAAATTTGATATACCTCTTGAACATCACATGATGGATATCGAGGAACAAATGTACTAGTAGCATGTTACATTTATGCAATATGGCATAAGATAAAGTAACAACATATTATTACAATTAAGGATTAATCCAATTAGTTCATAAGATAACCTACCCTATTTTGGGAGTGGAAATAAAAAAACATGATTTATGCACACTATGAAGAATTGAAATAATCTTCATAAAATTCTATATACAAGCTTTCAACATCCAAAAAAACCATGAATATCATGCTTGTAAAGTTAGGATTATATATATTTACCAAACTAATTGAATCTAAAAACATATGGTAAATAATCTGATATACTTCATATATATCTTATAACTTACTACCAAAAAATTATTCAAGGTAACTAACCATGTAATCCAGAGACATGACTAATGCACACCCCCTCCCCCTGCCCTCTGGACACCCCATGCACCTACCCCCTACGCACCTCCACACTGCCTCATGTCCTACCCCCTTCCCCCTCCCCTACACACCCATCCCACTGACCCCTGCACACCCCCATACCCATACCGCCAGCACACCCCCTGCCCCCACCACCCCCTGCCCCCATCACACCCCCTACCCCTACCCCCTGCACACCCACACCCACTGCCCCTTGTCCACACCCCCATGCCCCTACCCCATGCACACCCCTTCTACCTCACCCCCCCCCCCTCCACACACACACACACACCCCACCCCTTGCCCCCCTGCCCCTGCACCCCCCTGCACACCTTCACACCCCTTTCACCATAAAACAATATACACCACAATATCTGCTAAACACTAACTTCATTATATGGTAGAATTCAATGTATAAACCAAGAATAAAATTTACATATAAAATGTACCTCAATATCGGTATCACTAACACCATCAGGACCCTTATCATCTCCTTCAAAAATACCAACATCATTATCTCCTCCTCTCAGACCGCTGTCATTATCAACATCCACATTGGCATATGCACCTAAATTAGTGGTAGTAGCAGAAGAATCCACATAAACCAAATGTAAATAAATGATAACACATTTAATTACTGAAAACATAAAAAGGTTATCACTAAAATCAAAAAATCAATCCAGGTTTATTTTACTCATAGAAAATCATACAAAATGTGAAAATATAGCAATGCCAAGGATTTTAATGGAATTTCTGGGAATAAAACAATGAATTTCATATAAAAAATTATGAAATTTCTAGTTTGATCACTCCCCCACACTTAGTTTATTGAACTCTAAGGAAATGAATTTTCTATTTGACTTATTAAAAATGAGAAACACCTCATGAATATAAAGTTCACAACCATATTATCTCATCCAACAAAAAAATTTCAGATTATTTAAATTGTATAAACCTACACAGGCATTTGGCTATAACAATTCCTATTAATATAGAGATTATAGTCCACTACTCTCATAAACCTCAAAAAAAAAAATTTGTAAATAGACACAACTATTTGAATAGAATGAAATGATAAGATCATCTATTGATAAATTTCTATTTTCAACATGATAGTACATAAAAAGAAAAAAAAATCAACATCAGATTCAATCATTTAAGTTCAACAAAAATAAAATAAGGTCTATAGTGAGAAAGGAGTGGTCATAATGTTCCAATTCAATGGTTTTTATTTCAGTGCACTATGGGAAAGATTGGTGTCATTTCCTATACTCAATCAGATAGCAAGTTAAAACTCCTAATAATACATAAGAAAAAAATGGTGTCAGCCAAATTTATTTTGAGATTCTAAAAATCAAAAACAACAACACATAAAATCGATAAATTTATGTGTAAATATTATAAAATAGTTAAACTTATCTGAACACTCACACTATCTCAAAACTAGAATACATAATCCTTATACACTTTACCTAACCATCTACATGGTTTCTTCTAGTTTACATCACTATAACTTAGTTCCACAATAACTCACACACTAGTATTTCTTCTGTTGTTTCATTTATTCCTCACAAATTACCAATATTAAAACACCATTTTTTTCATTCTTCTTTCATAACTAAATTAATATTTTGAAAATAAATAATACTATAACTAAGGATATAACATTGGTAACTCCCATATAATATTTTTCAACACCCTGTGCACTTATAGTAGGCTATGGGATTTAAAAGCATACATAAAATATTAAGAAATATTTTGTATTTTCCTTGAACTTTACGAGGTTTTATTTGAAATAATGTTCTTAATAAATGACACAAATAAAATAAAACTAAAAAATGAAACTATGTAAGTGGGACAAATATATTTCATTTAAAATATAATTGCAATTAGTATTTGTAAAAAATTTCAAATAATACAGGAAACTGAAATATAAAACATTCTATATTTGATTATAAAATGAGTAATAAACATTCAATATTTTATCATAATTGGAATCCTTGAAAAAGATATGTAAGAAAGAAAAATTCAATGGAAAGGTTGAGAACCAGTAACTGCAAAACTCTGAAGTCTTGTCTTGGAATATCACATCTCCTTGGAATTTTCCCTAACCCACATTTCTTCAAAATTTACTCATTTTTCTTTTTCTTTTTTTAAATCCTTCCCCGTAAAAAATTATTCATCAAAATATATGTAAAAAACTCATACAATGTCAATCACTCAGTGCCCTATGATGTAAGAGATAATAAAGAGAACATTATACTGCATGGTTTTTCAAACTATGTCCCAAAAGAGGGGTTTCACATAGGAAAACCTGAGCAATGATAAAAAACACTTCCATATAAATAATTAATCCCTAAAATATATTTAAACTCTAAAAAAAATTCATATCAACCAAAATGAAGCACCATAAGAAATTTATCTTAAATTAAAATGAAATTAACATTGTTTAAAATATTTTACAATGTGGCATGAAGTATTGTTAGTCTTTGTAGTTAAAATTAAAAAAACATTTAGTATGATATCATTCATGTTAAAAAATTTATAACATTTGATTAGTGTTGATATAATTTCACATAATTTCTTGTACATTGATGCAAGGTTGTTGTTAATTTCACATCATTTTCAAGAGATAAAATAGATTTTAAAACAAATAAAAATTAAAATAACTTTTTTTATTAAAAATATTAGGTAGAAACAATATAGAAATATAAAAAAATGCTAGAGTGAATATTTATAAGTGAATACATAATAAATAGTGTTCGATGTAACGGGGGGGGGCAATAAGTGAAAAAATACAATTATGCATGCATCTGTTTTTATACAATGTGAATGTATGTGTACATGTGTAGGTAAATTCAAACAATGTATGCATACCACATGAAATTTTTTAATTTGTAAGAGGCATGGGATGTGTGGGAGCTTGAAATTGTGTTCTACATATAGTTTATTATATGTGGATAGGTGTATGTAACTTCAATCAATGTATTCATACATTATGCATGCATGTGTATCTAATTTAAAAAAGTACATATTGTTTGTATGCTGCATAAACCTATACACATATAATAGATGATTCATAGTAGACCATATGGGACAATTAATAAAGAAGACATAGAAGATAGAACATATTCCACTGTCCAGACCAGTGACCACTTCCTCCTCACCCCCTCTTCTACTCATGCAGCCTCTTCTAGGCACGACCCTTCCCCTAACCCCTGCACCAGCCCCCCTAACCCCCCACCCCTACACCCCCACCTCCCCCTGTACTAGCCTCCCCCCTAAACTAGTCCCCTCACCCAAAACCATCCCCTAACCCCCCCCCCCCCCCCCCACACACCAGCCCCCAAACCCCCAAGCTTGCACCAGCCCCCCAATCCCCCACCCCTGCACCAGCCCCTCTAACCCCCCCCCCCCCCCGTACCCCACCAACCCCCATCGCCCAAGCCTCCACCAGCCCCCCTCCCCTAGAATATACCATCCCCAACCCCCCCCCCCCCCCCCCCTAGCCTACACCACTCCCCACCCCTGCACCACCCCAACACCTATACTATCCTCCCCCCCCCCCCCAAACAAGTCCCCTCCGCTGAAACCCATCCCCCCCCCCCCCACTACAACAGAAATTGATTATAGCGGCAGTTTTGGAATCCTCCGCTAAATGTTTTTTTAAAATGGTTTCACGGTGGTTTATAAAAAACTGTCGTGAAACAATATTTTTTTAACACCGCCAACCCTCCCCCCCCCCCCACCACTCCGACCCTGCTTCTCACCCCGTGACGCCGATTCCCCCGGCCTCCCGCTTCCCCCGCGAACGTAGCCCCCCGCGACGCTGGGGACCCCACGACGCCAGCGACCCAACTACGTTGGAAACCCCGTGACCCCAGCGACCTCGACCCCCCATGACCCTGGTGACCTCACGACCTCAGAAACCCCATGACCTCGGCGACCCCGCGACCCCAGCAACCTTGGCCCCCCGCGACCCCAGCAACCTCAGGACCCTGGCGACCCCGCTTCCCCCCCCCCCCACAAAACTAACCCTAAGGTTTGATTTCTAGTAATTTTACTTCAATTATTTATTTTTCATTCTCCAATGAACAATAATACCCATAAGGGATATATTTATGGTTTTGGATGTGTTTAATCATGAGTTTTTTTAGTTTAGGGTTGGTGGATTTCATTTATTTGTAGTGTGGTTCTTCTATCATAGAAGTAGATTTGTTTCCTCTTTGACATGGCATTTGTTTTTACGAAATTACTTAATTGATAACATCATGAAATTACTGTATGGCCTAACATTTATTTTATTATTAAGATATAAATTTTTTTTGTTCATGTAATTGTTTTTTAAGAGTGTTTTATTTTTTTCCTTGATTTTGATAAAAGGGTATTATAATTTATATCTACTTTTAATATTAAAATTAATGAAATTCAGGTAATTTATTTGGTAAAATTACAATGAGGCTCCTTCTAAGGTATTTTTAATTTTATAGAGATGATTGACTCGCGTTTTTTATTACAAAAAAAATTCTTTATGTTTTTAAGGTATGGTCTATAAAAAAGGTTTGTAATTATACTATGTTTACTAGAAACAATACATATATGCCTTATAATGATTTTAAATTGTTCTTAATGGAATGAATTGATTTGAAAATGTATATAAAAATGTGATTTTAATAAATGTTTCAATAGTTATAAAAATGGATTGGCATCAAAATATTTAATTAAAACCATGGTTGGAATCTTAATAATGAATGTTTCCATGTGATTGTTATACCCTCATTGTTACCTCATTGGATATTCTATGTTGTGTGCTAACATATTCCCTTATTAGGAATAATTTTATA
This sequence comes from Viscum album, assembly GCA_963277665.1. Lineage (NCBI taxonomy): Eukaryota > Viridiplantae > Streptophyta > Magnoliopsida > Santalales > Viscaceae > Viscum > Viscum album. Next base: position 1,242,195,344 of record OY728122.1, on the reverse strand, counting down.
AAAATTTAATTCTTAAGATAATGTAAAAGAGAACTCTTTCTTGGGAGGTTATTGCAAGTTAGATAAGGTTTATTTAAAGTGTAATAATATAATATATTTTATCCTCATATAACATGATTTTTTCCACTCCCCCCATTATTGAATTATTGGGAAACCAATGAAGTAAAATAGAATATCTTGATTAGTGTTAAAATATTATAGATTATGAAATTTCTAGTTCACCTAGAAAGACTTATTTCTATTTGGGGTTACCTCTCCATTGGACTAAGAGGATCAGCCAGGGTTGGGTGGAGTTTAGTTCAAATAGGGTTGGCCGATAAAAATTTTGGTGTCCATATGTGTGTTCCAATATACTTCATGTTATAACCGAGTGAGTTACACATAATTATTGGTTCCCATTGATGATTAATTAGTGTATCCCATTTCCAACCTATATTGAACCCATATACCTTGATTTTTTAATTCAGAATCATTTCTTGGTGGATGTTTATATAGTTGTTTAGTAATATCTTGGTTCTTATTTATGTTCATTTCTTGTTTTAGTTATTTTGTTGGTTTAATGTTTACTATATAATGTGTTAATTCTACCCATGTTTTATATAGAATTTTATATTTTTTACAAAAATGGCTAAATAATGTGATTTATGTATTTTAAAACTTTTATATGTGAATAATACACTCTATAACTATATTTAATATAATTATTTTTGAATCTTTTTTATAAAAAGAATTAAAAATAATCTATGCTGAAATATTTCTAGGACTATTTATATCACACTTCTCATTCACAATTATTTGTGTGTGTAATTTTTATATTTTCATTCTAATTCCATGATTGTGATTTGTAGTTATTTGTTTTTTATTGTTACATTAATGGACATTGGAATGTTGTGACTTTTCAAGGATCACATGGAGATGTTTTGAGTTGTGAATATGGTTGTGACTTTTTTTGGGAAATTTTATTGTGAGATAGTTCAACATGGTTTATTTTTTATTTAAATTTTATTTGTATTTTCTTTCTCTATATGTTATCCAAACTAGATGATTTTTCATTAATATGTATAGTCTTTGTTGAAAGTAATCACTTTCATTGAATATGTATCTTTGTATTTTTTCATTATTTTTTGAAATTGATAACCTATTTATTTATAAGGCCTACTTGGCTATAACGAATTATGACACTTATGTATGGAGTTACTTATACTTTTGATACTCGATCATGGATTCCATCAAACATGTGCTACTCAAGAATAGCATCCCTTTACTTTGCATAAATTTCTTTTGTGTGTTGAAGTGAATGGTATTGAATTCATTCTAACTTATTGTAGTGGTTTGGATGAATATAATTCTTCCAAGTTCCCGAATATAATGTTTAGAGAGAATTACTTCTAGGATCTATTTCAACCTATGTGATTCTGCTTAACTTATTATGTTGTCCTGGAAGATAGTACCAACACCCCACATTTCTTCTCCAAATTCCCAACACGATTCTACTATGAAACTCCGAACACCAATCCCAGACACATCAACTATTATTAAAATACCCTAGTTTGAACCCCAAACCACATCAGCCGCATCTTGAATGACATTCTTGATGTGGTCTCCACCATACCACATCATATTTTATGCAAAAACACTAGTAAGTCCTTCTATAGAAGAATTATACAAGAGGTGCTCAGTCCCACACACCAATGTGATATCATATCCTAACAACGATGCCTTAAAACTCAAGGAATAACAAAAATGTTAAATTCCCACACCGAAGTCTGAATCTGACTCTTAGTTCAACTCGATGGTCTGATCCTCAATCAACCCATTTAACCATAATTCTCCACTCATGAGAACTAACAAATATATGATCTAAATCACCCTCAATTCACACCACCACTCTTTTCTATGTGAATACACCAAAGAGATTTCTAGGAATTAAATCCACACAAGGTTCGTAGAACCTCAAAACCTAATCTCCCAAGTTATTTCATCATGCATTTCCATGAACACCAGCACTTATCATGCCTCAAGACTACCATACCTCATGTGGTTCTTTCCACTCCAAGGAACAAACAATGAATTCATCCAAATCTATGTCCTCGACCTCCCATGACCCCGCGAACCCGGTGACCCCACAACCATAGCGACCACCCTTCCCCTGACCCCCCGCGACCCCGACGACCCTAGTCCCCTGCGACCCTACGACCCCAACGACCCTGGCCCGCCGCTTCCCATTATGAATTGCATATATTTTAATGGTTAATTTATATATATTATAGGTATTTTTTGTTATTTTTCATATTGAGGATGCATATATATTGAAGGCTATTATAGGATATGACCTCGGTAGCGTTACATGACCATATCTAAGAATGTGTTGAGTTTTGTAAGCATCATAAGGTTTTCCCTAAACATTATTTATAATAGATTTATTCGATATTAGAGTTTTATATGAAGAATATATATAGAACTTAGGTTGGGTTTGTTCCAAATTAACAATGTGATTTGGTTTTCATGGTAAAGTATCCACCATGTTGTAATCACACTATTTCTCTTTACCGATAAAACTTCCCCTATCCCAAACACTAAAGGGTTCATATGTAACTTAGGGGATCATCTTTATTATATTATGTTTCTGTAATCATACACTATCGTATATAGGAATCAATTTCTCTATTTAGTAGTAACTATGTGTTTTAATTTTTTTTATTATTGTGTAGGAACATTGTGATATACATGGATAAAAGTTGTATCACATTACCGAGGAACACACCTCAGTATGTTAAGGATTTCAATGAGTTCTTAGATTTTTCAATTTCTAATCGATATGTTGAAGGGATAATAAGATGTCCATGTCCTAAAGGGTGATGTTGGAAGTCTGAATGAACATAATTTCATGGAGAAGGAAAAAAGGAACACACCTGCAAAGTATTTTGCATACTTTCCTTTGAATCCTGGATTTCATAGATTATTCATGTCATCGAAAACCGCTGAACAAATGAAGTGGAATTCTGTAGATAATAACAAAGATGGGTTAATGAGACATCCACGAGATTCCCAATCGTGGCAGACATTTGATTCATTAAATCTAGAATTCTTAGATGATCTTAGGAATGTTCGATTGGGATTGGCTGCTGATGGATTCAACCCATTTGGGACTTTGAGTACCAGTTATAGCATTTGGCCAGTTTTTTTGATCCCTTATAATCTGCATTTGTAGATGTGTATGCAACAAACATCTTTTATCCTTTCGATGATTATTCCTGGAAAACAAATGCTTGGAAATGATATTGATGTATACTTGCAGCCTTTGATTGACGAAATGAAGGAGTTATAGAGAAACGATTTTGATTCATGTGATGCTTCTTCTAAAACAATGTTCAAAATGCATGCTGCTTTAATTTGGACCATTAGTGACTTCCTTGGGTTTGGAAATTTATCATGTTAGAACACTTACATGGGTTTGGATTTTCCTGTTTGTAACTTTGATTTTGAGCCCCAATGGCTACCTCACAGTAGAAAATGGTGCTTCTTATGCCATCGAAGACTTCTCGATGCATCTCATAGATTTCGGCTGAACAGATCAAAATGTAATGGTTCCATTGATCGTAGACCACCTCCAAAGTTGATAACTGGTTCTAAAATATTAAAATAGCTTGAAAATTTTGAAACAGAATTCAGGAAGGTTCTTCATTTGAATGATAGCAGAAAATGGGTCCGAAGTGCATCATCAAGTGAAATCAGAATGCAACAATGGAAGAAAAAAAAGTATATTCTTCAAACTTTTGTATTGGGAATTTAATTTGTTGCGTCACAATCTTGATGTGATGCATATTGAGAAAAATGTATATGATAATTTGATTTTTACATTACTTAATGAGCACGTAAAGTCGAAAGATCATCTCAATTCTCGCAAAGACTTATAATTAATGAACATAAAACATGATCTCTGGCTAGATGAGAATGAAAAGTTTTCTCCGGCCATTTTTGCTATGAAAAATAGGGGAAAAGATACATTCATTCGAATTTTAATGAATGTGAAGATATTTGATAGGTATTTGAGTAACATCTTGAGGTGTGTTGACATGAAGAATCATAATTTACATGGATTGAGAAGTCACGATTCACATATTTTGTTACAAGAGTTACTACCATTGGCATTGCGTACATTATTACCTGAAAAAGTTATTGTTGTTGTACTCCAATTATGCACATTTTTCATCCAATTATATGAGAAATCAATACATCCATTTCAGCTTGACAACCTCCAGGAGAGGTTTTTATTGACCCTTTGTGAAATGGAGATATATTTCCTCCATTGTTTTTTACTGTCATGATGCATTTAATTTTGCATTTGGTTAAGGAAGCTAAATTAGGTGGCCCTGTTCATTATCGATGTATGTATTCAATTGAGAGGTATTTTATTTATATTTTTTTAGTTATGTAAAGAATTTTTGGAATCTAAATAAATGCATAATATTATTATTTTATTTCACATATATCTTGGGCATTTGAAAGAATATGTGAGAAATCAAGCTCAATCATAAGGCTCTATTGCTGAAGGCTATTTGGTAGTACTTATAGTGGAAATGGACTTCGTTGTAGCTATATGCGAAGTAAGGAGAAGAACCCTGAAAAAACCAAGTCGTTAGGAGGTCGAAAGAAAGGATGAAAGGAGGAATGGCAGAGTGATGCGTTATCAGGGATGAAAGTTGTAGAAGCAAGGTGTGGCTGAGTGATATCATTATAGAGAAGGTGAAGGGGTGGAGGAGGCAGGGAAGCAAGGCAAGGGGAACGACATGGAACGTGTTGGCAGGAAGGAGGTAAGGCAGGTGGGTGGAGAGGCATTGTAGTGGAGGCACGTAGCGAAGAAGCCGCAGCCTGTATGATGGGTTTGAGATTCGAGGCGGGAGCAATGAGACCATGTCAGAGCGGCATCGGAACTATTCCGGAGCCGAGTCAGAGAAGGAGGGTCATGGGGAGGTGGGGTGGCTACATCGAAGATGTTGGGAGAGGAGGAGAATCGCGAGAGGGAGGAAGATCATGGGGGAAGTCGGGATGGGAAATTCGTGAGGGCGGGGGGGATCATGTGGGGTGTTATTGCCACAGGCAACAAACACAGTCATGGTTATAAGTGATATATAGCCATGGTTTTTATTATCTATGGATATAGATATGTAGTTATAAGTCCAAATTATTTAGTGAATGTTTCAATGAAATTAATATTTTTTCATTAACGGTTGATAAAATTCATTTTTTACCACATTTAAATTGCATTTCAATTTTTAAAAAATAATTTTTTTAATATTTTCTAGAATGGGAACATTACTTAAAACCTCATTTTAAATGTTTTAATGATTTTTTTTCTAAATATTTTTCTTCTAGGAACATATTTTAAAAAAAATAGTGATGTATTTATATGGAAATGAATGAATTATAAAGGACACTTTGGAATTTATTAAAATGATTTTCAAAATTAATGTTATTACAGAATACTTTAACTTTATTTTAAAATATAAAATGAATATTATAATTTAATATATATGACATCAATGGATTTTCCCACCACTATAACCATTATTTTAGGTTTGTATTCCTTTAAAATAATTCATATTTTCTTCTAAGAAAATTATTATTTCCCTTTTTGGGGTATTTTTGTATTTAATTTTATTTTTAAAAGGAAATGGTATTTAGAGATCTTAAAGAATTTTGGATTTGGGTTTAAAATAGTTTTTCAAGGGTTTTATGTTGAAAATGTGCAATCATGAAATGGTTTTCTTATTATATGTTACTTGATAATTTTATATAGGATTGAGCGATCCTGATATAGCTTATATGATTGGTTGAGCCCCATTATAGATCTTGAAAATGGGTGAGCCTAATATAAATTATAAAATGGTTGTTCCACATTATATCTCTCTAATAAATTGGTAATGTTTTTTTACCTTAATACAAAAGAAGATCATAGTTAACCATTAAGGTTTATTTTATTGATTTAACTAGGCAATATTTATTTCTGATATGGGTGTGTCACAGGTTATGAATATGATGCTCTAAGTTTTATAAAATAATTTTAGTTTTTTTGCACTAGGTTTTAATGGTTTTCTTTGAGAAAAAATTGTTTTTTAAGTGGATATGATTTATTTAATATTATTAAATGAAAAATTGATTAATTTGAAAATTTTATGTTTTTCCTTGTTTTCTAATGGAATAATGTATTTATTTATTTTATTTCCCTTACAAGAATTTTTGTGATCATCCCATGATTTAAATTTTTTTTATGGGGTTTAAGGATTGGTAAGGGAAAAAAGAAGTCATGTTTAATGTTGGGAATAATATTTTATGAAAAGAAAACAAGTTTTATTTTAAACAATTTATTTTATGGGGAAATGGATATTTATTAGAAGTCTCCACTTTCTAATATATGGGTTTTTATATAAGATTTAAGACCTAATTCTATAAAAATATTAACAAGAAAAGATCATAAAAATGAAAAAAGATAAATTTTTTTATTAAAACTCAATATTGTGTAATGTTTAAGGCTAGTTAATTACATTTACTGTCATTATATTATTATTTATGGATAACTCTTATGATTTATTGTTCTTTTTAAAAATAAATTTATCCCTTCTCATATTTTATAATTTTCTTATAATCTTACACTTTAGGACATATTGATAAGTTTTTCCCTTACCAAGAGTTTAGTCTCACCCATTTATTATGTTTATATTCCCTAGGTTATATGTATGGATATAACATATGAGAATCTAATAAGGGATTCTTGTGAAGATTAATTATAGATAAAATTTTACAAGTGTTGTAAAATAAGTTTTATATATAGATAGTTCTAAAATACATTAAACCATATGTTCATAGGATTATGTATTTATTAGTGGTATTTAATTTTTAACTCATGGAAATGAAGTAAAATGTAGTTATGATTTTCTTGGATAAACTATTTTTGTAACAAATCCAATGTTTTATGACAATATTTTTAGAACCGGACTTGGGACTGTAATGACCCCAACCCCAATAACCTGAAGCGGGTGCCTTACTTTATTACATTGGAATAGATGTAATTGTTTGATTACTGAAGGATAGATCAGTTTAGTCATTTTTGAAACCATATATATACATAATTTCCATTTTATATTAGCAAAGAAATTAAATATAGTACATGTCAAAATAAAATGTTCAAAATCTTTGAAAACTCATTTAAAGGATTCAACTTCATAACCTGGGGAATAGAAACAAAATATGGGTGAGCTAAAATGCTAAGTAAGGGTTAAGTACAATAGAATATATCATGAATAAATATGAATAATAAAAATGGAATGGTAAATAACTAAGAATACATTCCATTTAAATAACCGTACTACATGAATAGATAAGTTAAAATCAATATATAAAAGTAAATAATTGAGAAAACATTTCATTTAATCAATAATCTGAGAGAGAAATACATCCATATAAAAAATCATAAAGAAAGTATCATGTATAATAATAACTGAATTATAATTTTATCCAATTTTTAATTATTGGACTTCATGTCTCAAGTACATGATACCTCTATTGTCAAGGCCTTTCATAATATAGTTAAAACTGTAAGAAAAAAACATTTTTTAATTAGGCCAACTGATTTTTCTTATGAGACCAGCCAATGCATCAATGGGATAAATTAGACAGGTCCCCACCCATCACTGTATATCTAAATCATTCATCATATATCTCATAATCGATTTAATGAAATCAATATGCATTATCATCAGATATCTATATTGAGTAAAGGATATAGATTTATCAATATTCTCCCCAGTTAATCATTAAATTTAAAAAACCATATATAACAATGGTATACCGTTTATAAAATAATAATATAAATCATACAATAATATGTTTATTTAATATAAATTTAATTACCAATGCAAAATGGTCACAATAAAGTTATTACATCAAGAGAAAGTTAACAATCCCAAAAGAAAGTGAGACTATACAATAACTTTTACCACTTGGTAATTTACAAGTTGAATCTCCTTGGTTAAAATGATTCAAATTAAAACATAAAAAACAATTAAATATGAATTAATAAATATATTACATTTCAAATGGGAAGTATATACACCACATACATGTGAATTAGTGTATAATAATAAATAAATCTCAATGGATTGTAAATTGAGTCAAAATCACATGCCTTACGATTCCTTTTGATTGGACATTATTTAACCTCCTATGTAGTGGTTTTTAAAATGTTATTAACTTATACCCGAAATATATTAATATTTATAATATTACATATGATGCTTTTGTAAAATATTATTAATCATTATTTGAAATCTTTCATTATTTCCGTTGTATCAGGTTTTAATTGCCTTGTTTTCTCATGTGTGTTTCATTAGAAAGGATATACTTATTATGTATATTATATAGTTCTATATTCCCCAAAATATTAATAAAAACATAATTATCATATTTTTACATCAATTATACTTTTAAAATTAATCATGAATAATGGTTATGAAAAATTAAGTACATTATGATCATGGAGACGATAGGTCCTACATATGCATGAGTAACGTTTCCATTTTTTCACCGATCATTATGGAATGAAGTTAAGTAACATTTTACCTTTAAATAATGATTATGATAAATGTAATACCATATTATATACATATATATTTCATCCATGTGGTTTGGTGATGAAAATATAGTCACATCCCTTTGTGAAGGCAGTAGTCCACACATAGACAAACGATGTTATCATCTTAACGTGATTGAAAAGGAAATAAAGAAAATGATATATATCATCTTAACATAATGATAAATATATCATGAATATAATAATAATTTCATTTATATCACATATAATCATTAAATTTATCCTCATCGCCTTCCATGTGATACACTAGTAAAAGAATAATCACATCATTTTGTGAGGCGGTGTTCTGTCGCATACACGAGCAACATTATCGTATCACCTAAAAATAGAAGGTAATATATATATACATATATATATATTTATATATATATATATATGAAATAGTGACTCCAGAGGTATAACTAGTTTATAAATATCATATATATAATTTAGATCCATCATCATACCCAACCTTGATAAGTGGAAATAGAAAAATAAACGCCATCGGTCTATTAGAGGGTAGTCCTCCTTACACTCAAATGATGATTTTGTAACCCATTTGATGGAACTAAAGATAGTTTTAGGTCATTAACTTATTAAGAAACATCCCAATATATGTAATATTTTTATTTTATTATATAATAATGGTTTCCTAAAAAATTAAGGTTGTGTACAAATAAATAAATAAAATAAAGATTTGCATTGAGGAATATTACCTCTTCTTTAGGTATCCTCCTTAGGATTGCACTTAAGACTTATTGGTATGGATTTATACTAAAAATGATTCTAGTATTGGTGGTGAGATGTTGAAAAGTTATTTGGTAATGGATTTAATGGACCAAATATGTGTGATTGTGTGAATAAGTGAGGGGAGTGAGTTCCCTTTTATAGTTGGAGGGAGTGCAATTATTGTAAATACACAAAAGTATTCACTATTGGGGGGTAAATATTAACTAAATTGGCTCAAAAATTATTAATTTAAGTTTTGAAGGGAAGATATGGTTAATTAAATCCTCTATAAAATAATTAAACACTTGTTTTGAATTGTTTTTTCCTTAACGTCTAAGTTTCATAATTTTTACCAATATGGTTTTTCACTACGGTGACTAGTATTTTTAACCAAGGTAATTTATACATTAACCCAAAAATAAAATGAGACTTATTAGATAATTTATAGCCTATTATTATAAATAAAATATCTAATTTAAAAAATATATAAATCTGATTTGTTTTGAAAATAATTTTAACACAAGTGCGTGTCACGTGAAAAAACACAACTTTAACTATAACCATGCTAATAGTGTTTTTACTATTTAGTGGTCAATATATTCATTATAAAAGAAAAATTGTTCCATCAATAAAAAATAGATTATATTTATTTACATTTAAAAATTAATTATAAGGACATATAATTTTTAGAAATTTTAAATCATTTAATAAAATATAATTTATCATAAAATAAATCTCATGTCAATTTTGACATTATTCATTTTAATTGAATTTAAAAATATCAATAAAATGATGGAATTAGAATATATGTTTTAAAAATACTTTGTAATATTATATATACATCTAAAAAATTTAACATAATAATTAATTCAATTTACTTCACAATTATAATTTTTAGTATCAGTTATTTAATTTAATTGTTAATTAAATAATTACTGTGTGGGTGTTTCTTAAGAATTTAATGGAATTATTTCATCTCAAAAAAATTAAATTAAATTATCATGATAAAAACACATTTATTTTTAAAATATATATATTTAACTTAACATATATTGTTTGATTACATATCCCTGGGCTTTATTGATATTAAAAGTAATAAAAGTATCTTTTTTCTTCACATAACTTATTATATGGGTCATATTCAAAAGAAATTGGCAAGGAATCACCATATTTTAAATAATGATATATCCAAGATCCAGATAAATTCACTAAATATAATTAATATATTATTTTAAGTCATTTTCACTATTAACATTCTAGTTTAACCCCCTAGTAAACCCATTTTTACCTTATCTGAAGTAATTAATTATTAATTCATTCACTATTCATTTTGGTAAAAAAATAATTGAAATTGTTAGAAATTATAAATTATTTTTTATTCCAAATATGGAATCCATTTATCTAAATTTAATTTGTATAAGTGGAAAATTTTAGTTTTAAATTAATATTACAGACGTGATGAGAAAGAGGTCTTTTGAAGTGAAAATATTCAACAGTTTACAATATCTTTATATCTAAAATCATTTTGAAAATGATTCCAAATAAAAAAAATTGGATTAATTGATAAAAAAGTAAACTAATTTTTCATTTAGGAATAATTAAAATATAATTTATATTTTAAAATTATTTAAAATAAAAGGAATTTTTTAATTAAAATTCATTATTTTTCAATATTCTTCAAAAAATGAAACATTTCATAAAATCCCAAAAATTCACCCTAATATAATTTTGGAATTAATATTTTTAATATGAATTTTATTTTTTCAAATTATGTTTTTAAAAATGTTAAAATATAATTTGAAATTAATTTTTAAATGTGTGATTAATTTTTTTATTTAATCCCAATATTCTGTGCATCGCAAGCTATCAATGAAATTATATTTATTCTAAGAGAAATATATTGTAAATATTTAGGTCTTACATTCTCTCTACATTAAATAAATTTAATCCTCACAATTTAAAATTTATCTTCATTACCAATGGTTTTATATATGAATATTCGATTATTAAAAAACCCACATCGTAAAAGGCTTAATAAAATATTCTCTTCATAAGAGAAAAAGGGAAGTACAAAGGTCATCAAGAATAATAACATAACTAGGTTTCCGATTAGGATAAAATGGGTGGTAAATATAAACATAGAAATGGAAGATAAAACTAACATCCAAATGTTGATGGCAAGTGATAGAGAACATTGATCATAAGAAATTAGGTGATCTAGTGAAGGTTAATGACAAAAAAACTATAAACCATATGGGTGTGAAAAAGGTTATTGATATCATAAAAATTATGATAATAGGAAAAAATCATGATCTTTTTCTTAAAATTATGCAATTATTTCTCTCTCTATGGATACAAAGAAATATACTTACTTGGTACACTTGTATTTCATAATCACACTTTGATCCTTCGGTTATTCTTCGATCAATTTCTAATTCATCCCTTACTCCAATAAATGAATATCCATAAATGAATTTATTATACCTAATGCACTAAAATTCACTTTTAATGGAACATAAAATTCATAATAGAATGATAATTCATTCCATAGATCTCTAGTTATTATTATGACAAAATAGTTAGTATTGTTTATCTAATATAAATAATTATTCATATGATGATGAAATACATAAATCTATAAAACCCCATAAAAAATTATAATTAAAAAAATTTATAAATAGTTAAACTTATAGCCCTTTAAAAGGGTTATGATCCATAAATTCAGAAATATGGTAACTAGACTTCTAAAATGAACTTGTCATTAATCTTCAAATGACCTGTAGTATCACTTAATAATCAAATATTAAACATGTGAATACCTTCGTCGTGTATTATTTGGAAACATAGTAATAACCCGAATTTCCATAAAACAATATTTAAAGCATACATCCTTATTCCTTAAGTGAAAATATATTACTGGATATATTCCATAAATCCCAAAATGTTGTAAACTCCATGAATGATAGCATAAAAAATTCACAATGAATCATTAATCAGTTCCAAGGTAGTAATTACTGTCCAAAATAATGTTTTTCATAACAATCATATCATCATCCCAACATCATTATCTCAACATCATAAAAATATTAAGGGTTATATTTCCTTCATTCATAGGTTTATCAAGAATTTCAACTTCCTTCTAAATATTTTTTCTTGTTAATCTATATCATTAGACATATGCTCTCAAATCATTAATAAAATAATATTATTGTGCACTACTTATATATTTCATAATTATTAGGATGAGAATATCATCAATAAATTACTTTTTTAACATATATCTTGGGTCCAAATACATAAGAACATTAAACATTACCCTTCAGTCATATGAATAGCATAATCTTGGATTTATCCCCTTGTCCTCTTATATGGTAGATTCCCTTAACAATTAGGAAATTAATTCACATAGTTTCTCATATTCATGCATTTTAAATAATTAATTATAGTGATTTATTTATTATCATTGAATTATTTTCTCTCGTTGGCCCTTTTCTCAACACTTTTAATGAACTCTCAATCCCTTCAAGCATTTCCAAGGGTGATTATTTCCACAGTTATCACATGTGGGAAAATCCTTCTTTCCGTTATTCCCTTTATCCATTTTTCTCTACAATTATGGTATTACCTTACTTACCTTAGAATCCATAATTCATGGATAATTATTTCTCTATCATGATATCACATGAAACTATTTCATCATATGAAGAAATATTTTGAGACACCAACACCCTTCGAAGACTTGGCTTAATACCTTCAAAGAAATGGTCAATATTGCACTTCATGTTGCTTATATAAACTTTAGCATACCTTGATAACCATGAAAATGTTTCCTCATACTATGAAATACTTTATTATTCATTTATCATTAATCTATGAAACTTTCTATTTATCTTGGTTTTTTCTCATGAGGGAAATATTTTTCAAAGAATGTCTCCGTAAAAGCTTTCCATTCCATGATTTCTATATCATCTTCATCCCAAGAGTTATATACCACCAACCTCCATTGATCATCATATCTTTTGAGATAATAAACTAAAATTGTAATCTTTTCCTTTTCACTACACCCCAATTCAAAAAATATTTTCTCCAAATACTAAATCAATTTATCAAATTCTATTTGATCCGTAGTCCCACTAAATGATAGGATCCTCTATCACATAAAGTGATCCAACATAGTATAATCTCTTTGTGGAATAGTCTGTTCCGTCTGGTAAAGTATATTTATTATCACCTAATTAATATACCCTAATATAGAAATAACATGTGCAGTTCCAATACTAGTGATATTGGCTTCCTCAACCGTTTAATCTCTACATTGGCCACAAGTATTGATTCCCTTATTCCTTCTAGGTAAAATTTATAAATGATATAATATACCAAATTAGATCATAAAATTATAAATTTTAATTCCTAATGTCTAATTTCAAAACTAGTGAAATACTCAACATAAGCTAATTTTATAATCATAACAATTTTTTCATTCAGGATATCTCTATTTTCAAATCCTCCATAATGGTTTGTATTGAAGATTTGAATTATCCAAAACATATCCCTTGGGAGTTTCAAATACCACTATTGAGTACCAGGTAATTCATGATCCAATCTTGACAGGCCTTTCTTGGATTTATTACCCCTAGGTACCTTTGTTCCAGAACCACGTCCAATTGTAGTATCCAAATAGAGATGTATTTATTAGAAACACCACACAATATCTACCTTACCAAAACATTAGGATATTATTAAATACATATCTTCAAATTATATTTTAGTGTTATGTTCCTTAATATATTTTTTCCAAAAAATAGTTACCAAGGTTTCTATTAAACTACCAATGAAACCAATTATAATGACCCTGACCCTATTAGCACATATCTAGTGTCTTATTTATGAAATTATCATACATAAAATAGGTTGAATTCCAAAGTACTGGTCAGTTTATTAGTTTTTTAGAACCAAATACATATATGATACCCATTTTATATTGGTAATATAAAATAAAACATAGTAACAAACAAAATAAAATTCTCATCTTCCTAGAAAACGAATTCAAAGGATTTATCTTCTTGACCTGGGGAATGGAAAAAAAATAAGGGTGATCTCAAATGCTTGGCAAGCTTTAAGTATAATGGAATATATCATGAATAAAAAATCCTAATAGATATTTTAAGGTAAATAATTCAGCACACATGTCAATTAAATAACTTGAATGCATGAATAGATATGCTAGAATTTATATGGAAAGTTAAAAAACTGATAACACATGCCATTTAATCAATAAGCTGAGAATAAAATGATTTTATACATAATATCATATAGAATATCACATTGATAATAAAAATTTAATTCTAAATGAATGTAATGATTAATTATTGGATTTCATTTCTCAAGTACATGATACCTCTATCGTCAAGACCTTTCATAGGATAGTTTAAACAATAAGTAAAAAATATGTTTAATTTGGACAAATGGTTTGTCTCATGAGACATACGGATGCATAGAGATGCTATATTATAATATTCCCCTTACATCAATATAGGTCCAAATAATTTCTCATATATAGAATAATTTATTTAATTAAACCAATATTCCTTATCATCAAATATCCATATTGAGTTAAAGATACAGATTTAACAATATTTTTTATATTTAATATTTGGATGTAAACATCATATGTAGAAATGGTACATGGTTTAGGTAATAATCATATCCATTATAAAATAATATTTATATTTAATATAAATGTAATTACCAATGAAAAATGGTCATAATAAAGTTATTTCTTCAAGAGATACTTAATAATCACAAAAGTAAGTGATATTGTACAATAACCATTACCATGTGGTAATTTTCAAGTTGAATCCCCTTAGATTAAATGATTTAAATTGAAACATAAAATACCATGAAGTATGAATTAATAATTATATTAAATTTCTAAGGGGTATTATATACACCACAAACAAATTAATTGGTACATAATAATAAATAATTCTCAATGGAATGAAAATTGTGATGAAATCCCTCACCTCACACTTCCTTTTGATTAAAAGTTATTAAAACTCATTTATAGTGGTTTTATAAAATTTATTAACTTATAAAATTACCATATTAATATTTATAATATTATATATTATCCTTTTATAACATGTTATTACCTGTTTATTAATAATCTTCCATTATTTTCATTGGTTTCAATGTAAATTGCCTTATTTTCTCAAGTGTGTTTCATCTTGAATGATCTGGTTCTTGAACATATTATATATTTCCAACATCTATATAATTATAATAATGAAATAATTTTTTTAATATTACATCAATTATACTTTTAAAACCAATTATTAATTATGGTTATGAAAAATGAAGTATGTTACGATCATAGAGATGGTAGGTCCCACATACGCATGAGTAACATTTCCATTTTTCATCAATCATTAGCGAAATAAGGCAAGTAATATTTTACCTTAAAATAATGATAATAATATAATTAACACCATATTATATACTTATATATTTCATAAATGTGTTATGATGATGAAAATAGAGTCACA
This sequence comes from Viscum album, assembly GCA_963277665.1. Classification (NCBI taxonomy): domain Eukaryota; kingdom Viridiplantae; phylum Streptophyta; class Magnoliopsida; order Santalales; family Viscaceae; genus Viscum; species Viscum album. The sequence goes on along the minus strand of OY728122.1, from coordinate 1,242,179,441 downwards.
TCGCTTTGTGAAGGTGGCAGTCCACACGTACATGAACGAGATTATCATATTTGCATGAGTGAAAAGAAAAGAAAGAAAATTATATATATTATACTTACATAATGATAAATATTCCTTGAATATCATAATTATTACATGTATATAACATAAAATCATTCACATTATCTTTATCACCTTCCATGCCAAGAATTAGAGAAATTAAAATCACATTGCTTCACGAGGCGATAGTATGTCATACACACGAGAAACGTTATCATATATCTTACGGAATGGAAGGTAATATACATATATACATATATATATATATATATATATATATTTATTTATTAGTGACTCTATAGGTATAAATATGTTATAAATATTATATAAATACTTTATATCTATCATCATACCCAACCTTTAGTGTGGAAATGGAATAATGAATGATATCGGTTCACAAGGCGGTAGTTCGCCATATAAATGAACGATGATTCTATATCCCACTAGATAGACATGTATATTTTTTTAGGGAATATAATTATTATAAAAACATCCCATTATATGGAAGATATTGATCTCATTATTTCATCATTAATTAAAAAAAATTAATATGTTGGAGAAAGAAATAAAATAAAGACGCTCGTTGAAGAACATTACCAATTTTTTGTGTATCCTCCTTAGTTTTTTTTGGAATCCTGCATTTTTATTACATAACATTATATAGACTTTACCAAAAGAGGATCTTTTAAGGATTATTGTCTTGGAAAAAAGGTAAATAATACTTGGAAACATAAAACTTCATTCTATTCCATGAGAATGTATTCTTAAAGGTTCATCCTAAATAGATTTTTTCCATCTCATAACCTGGGGACAAACATCATTGGAAAGGGTGAGATTAAGGCCCATTAAGGGATAACAAGGAAAAACATTTACTTGTGATCTTGAGGAATATCAACAAGAACTTGAGGAATATCATAAGGTCATGATTAATAGAAATTTTATAACTAAAAAAACATAAATAATAACTTTTAAATGTGGCTTAGACATTTTATTTAGAAATTGATAATCATATGACCAAGTTCCATCCTCATGGTGTCATAAACAATTACCAATGGTATTCACCAAGGTATCATAAAACTTTTCATCTCGATATATTAAATTATTTACCCAATACATTAGAGTTCTATTAGGTTTAACCCTTAATATTTCTTTATTTTAATGTGATCCACATATATCATAATCAAAAATTTCATAAATAACCCATAGAGAATAAAAGAAATGGGTTTTATATAAAAATCAAGGCGTTGTAAAAAGTGATTAAAAACATGATCAATATGTCATTCATAATCCATAGAAAGGAAATGAGGGTATTGTGTATGTCAATTCTAGAAAAAATTAATTAATTTTTATTTCTTCATGAATACCCCTGTGAATGAAATACGTTTTGGTATTCCCATAAATAAAATAAAATAATTTCATGAGAAAGAGAAATAGATTTTGAGACGAAAATTCGGCAGCATAATGAGTATGAGACGTGGTTTTATAAAATGTTAGAAAGAGAGGATACAAGGTTAGACCATTCATAAAATACTCATAGTGCAGTATAGGTATAGAATAGAATGTAAATAATAACATGTTATGGACATTTGAAAGATATACCACAAAAAATAGAACTTAAAAGGAAAAGAGAAGTTAAGAGTTCCCTTAACTTAAAGAGTGACTCATAAAACATGATGATTGGGACCATGGGGACTTGAGGACACCATTGGAGGACACCTTGTAAAGTTATACTATTATATATATTATGGGGATTAATTTTTAATAAAATGAAATTAGGTAATGTGTGTTATTTATAGTAAAAGAGAGTTATTTTTTATTAATTTCTAACGACACCTCATCAGTGGTATTTGAAAAACTATGCACTTTCTAATGGTAGTTTCCCACAGTATTGGAAACTTGGGACACCTCATATAATATTTTATTCCTCAACAGTCTACGAACACTATTAAATCATTATTAAATCACTAACTATGTCATTAAACATACCAAAATCTCAAAACTGTATTTTTGATATTCACTGAAAAAAATATTTTTTAAAAATCTCATAAATTCACTATACCCTAATATCTGTATTCGGAATTCCAAAATGAAATTTATTTTATCATAATTATTCTCTAAATATAATAAATTTAACTTTTATGTATAAGAAGAATTAATTATTAAAAATAATAGCACATAGAAAATGCATAGTAACATGCATATTAGACTTTTCGACACTTCAAAAAAATAAATTTATTTTGATCATTTTTAATTAAAAAAAATTTTATAACACTATATAATTTTTAAAAAAATTAAGAAAACATTAATTTGATATAATAATTTAAATCTTTCTAATAAAATTCAATTTTTACACAAGAAATCAATTTATCAAATTCCATCTCAAATTTTATGCAAAACTATTGATAAAATAGAAATTAGGGAATTGAAATTTCATTTTAACAAATGGATTAAATTTTAAGTAACTAAGGCCTTGAAATATAACCACTTAAAACACCTGCATACGACATAAGGGTAAGTTGTGTGATGTTGATAGACTCTTGGGGTGGCTCAGAAAACATCGCTTGAGTGGTAATCTCCACAAACGTGAACTTATCCCATATGTGATTTTGTTCAAGCTTAACATGTTGAAGTTCATCTTGGGATTGGTCCATAGGGAAGCTTGGTGATTCAATATCCTTCCCAACCTTAAAAAAATGGGCTTCGTACGACCCAATTCTACTGGTTGAGGCCATCGACACTTCGTTCTGCGTTAATTAACAATTATCATTTCCTTCATAAAAGATAATCATAAATTTATGAGTAGAGTTTACAATGTTCATATTGACCAACAATAATATAATGGTCGAAAACCAATGGTAAAACTAAAATATACTTATTTCATTATTAAAAAGATGTATTTTTGTTGTGAAATAACATAACACACATTTTTAGGAAACAATTATCATTCAAAAGGTATGGGTCATTACAGGTTTTCACTAAAGACCTCTTAGTATGGATTAATGTCCAAAACAAGGCTTCTTGTATGTGGTTAGGAAAGTTGAGAAGTTATTTTTTAAGTTAATTAATGAAAAAAGAAGTATGAATGTGTGAATAAGTGAGGTATGTGAGTTCCCTTTTATAGTTTAAGAGGAGTGAAATTTTTTAAAATTCTCAAAAGTATTCACTAATGGGATGGCAATATTACCTAAAGTGCATCCAAATTTCGTAATTAAATTTTTTGAGGGATTATATGGTCAATAAATAAATATATTACATAATGAAACAAATGTTTTAAATATATCTTTTAACTTCTAAGTTTCCATATTTTTAAAATTTTTGTTTTTCACTCTGGTAACTAGTATTTTCAACCTAGGTAATTTATACATTAAAACTAAAATAAAATGAGGCACATTATATATTTTTTATCCAATTATTATAAATATGATATATAATTTTTTTTTAAAACCAATGTGTGTTTCAAATTAATTTTAACACAAGCACGTGTAGCGTTCAAAAACATCACTTTAACCCTAAACGCACTAATAGAGTTTTTACTTTTTAGGGTTCAATATATTCATTATAAAATAAAAATTCATCTATTAATGTAACATTTTTTATATTTATTTTTAATTCCATTAATGTAACATTTTTTATATTTATTTTTAGTTAAAAATCACTTGGCAGAATATATTATTTTTAATAATTATTAATCATTTAATAAAATATAATTTATCATAAAATATCGTTAATGTCAATTTTCAAATTATTGATTTAAATTCAATTTAGAAATATCAATGAAATGATTGAATTATAATATACTGTGTTCATTCCTATTTAAAATTATATATTTTTCCACATAATAATTCAACATAATAATTCATTCAATTTACTTCACTTTAAATATTTCTTGTATCATTTATTTTATTTTATTTTTAACTTAATAATTACTATGTTGTCATTTCTAAATAATTTAAAGTAATTTTTAAATGTAAAAAATTTAAAATAAATTATCATGATAAAAAAACTCATTTGTATTTCAAAATAATATATATAACCTAGCATATGTTTTTTCCTATCTCAGGGATTTATAGATATTAAAAGTTAGAAATGTTTTGTTTTGTCTTTTTCTTTACTTAACATATAATATTGGTCATATTCAAAGTAAAGTGGAAATAACTTTAAATAATTTTTGATACTTTGATTTAAAAGATAAAAATAAATTCATTCAATAAAATTAAGATTATATTTTTGGTCATTTTGAGTCATATTATTCTAGTGTAACCCCTTAGTAAACCAATTTTTAACTTAACAATTGTAATTAATTTTTACTACTTTAAATTTTCATTTTGACATTATAAATTATACTAATTTATGATATTAAATCTATTTTCTCAAATTCATTTCAAAGGAGAGGAAAATTTTAAATTAAAATTAATCTCCCAGACGTGATGAGAAAGCTATTTTTTATAGATAAAATGTTCAAAAGTTTACAATGTTTTCATATCTAAATTTATTATGAAAATTATTCTAATGAACTAAATAGTATTAATTGATATAAAATTGAATAAATTTTACATTAAAAACAATTAAAAATATAATTTATCATTACAAATTATTTAAATGAAAAATAATTTTTCAATTAAAAATCTATATTTTTCAATATTCATCAGAAAATGAAATATTTTAGAAAAATTCCAAAAAATTTACCCTAAGAGAATTTTGGTATTGCAATTTCAAATAAATTTTGTAAATCGTTTTAATTTAATTTTAAATTAATTGAGAAAATCATGACTAAACTGTGTTTTGTTTAAACATGGTGTTGCATGAATCACAAGCTATCGATTAAATTAAATTCATTCTAAGAGAAATATATTGTAAATATTTGGATGTTATAGGGGTACAGGTATAATGAACCTTATTTGTATAATAAAAATTTTAAGTTATTTTTTAGGATTAATTTTGATATTTTTGGGAATAGTATAAGATAAAATTAGTAAAAATCCTAGGGATGGGTATATGTATAGGATAACATCCTAGAATATTTGTAAAGTATGGATTGTTTGATTTTCCATAAATTTAATCCCTATATGTATATTCTAAATTGTATACTGTTATTTCATAGATGCACCTTGGGGTAATAACCTTGAAAAAGGCTTGTTGGGTATCAACTCAATCTTTACTCAGTTTATGATAAGTGGACTTGAGACTATATATATGAATATAAAATATTGGGGGATATTCTTTGGATAATTTCATTATCCTTATAATCCATTATGGATTATTTATAATGTTACAGAATTGGGTTATGGATTATGAAATATCCCTACCTAAAGAAACCCATAACGAATCAAGAGTGATTTAGCTTGAAGTAAAAGATAATGTGATGGTTTTAAAGAGTAATACATTTAATGGTTTAGTTTTTAATAATTTAATTTTTGTTAATTCCATTATGATGTTAATTATTCATCACTCACATTAACCCCTTTTTGGTTTTCTTAATGGTTTTACCCTAAAAAATGAAGTTAACAATGGATTCCATTGAAAATGAAGATATTTTACCAATGAGAAACCTACAAATATAAAATGTGGAGAGAGAAATATTTGGATTATTACAAACCAAATATCAGAAATTATGATTCATAATTTGATCTTAGTTGATTTTTAAAACACCAAATAAGATAAAGATGGAGTATCATGGAGGATCAGTTGTTGAATATGATGAAGGAAAGATGTTACAATTTTTGTCATGTAAAAAATATAAGAAGAACCATCTAGGATAATGTCTCAAAGAAACTGAAAGATGTTTTATTTGTGGTACAATAGGGAATAAAGAAACTAATATCAAAGGAAAAATAAAGAGTTGAGTGGACATGGTGAAAGGAAAAAATATTTTTTCTTGAGGTGCCACTAATAGTTCACTCTATTAAATGTTGGAAACTGGGGAATTACTCAAATCAATGCCCTAATCCAAGGGCTAACAAAGATTATGGGAATAAAAAAATTCCAATACTAAGGTAATAAGGGAAATCCTATATGACTACAACTGCTGAAGTTGGTTATAAAAATGATGTGGAGTGACTAACACTGATCATCTACTTAGGAAATTCTATTTTTTTATTTATATCTTGTTCAACCTGCTCCTTTTAACCTAGTGTGTTTGATAAGAACAAAATTATTCACATAGATGAATAGATATTGATTTTTTAAGTAAAAATGTCTAAGATTGTGATTATTGTATCCCAAGAATATGTTTTTCAGAATGTTACTTGTGAAAATATTGTTATCCTTTAGCCAAATTTTATGTGTTATTTGGAATGGATTAACTAACTCTATAATGAGAAAATGATAATTTCAAATATATAAAAAATAAATTCAAAATCCTAAGTCAACATTTGATCACCTATTGGTATAAGATTGATTATAATATCCCTATAGAAAATCTCTCCCAATATATAGGTCTTAACACCCAATCATGAGAGGTATTTATCTTGAATAGTTATAAAGAAACTCAATATCGAGGATATGATTATTATAAGTAATGATATGTTTTTCCTAGACATATCCAAGTTAGTTTTATTGATTCCTCATTAAAAATTAAATCCCAAGTAATGTCTATCATAATTAAATCATTAGTTAATTAATTAGTGAGTAGTATTTAAAATTTTAAGGACATAATTTGTTTATTGTGGGAGATTGTAACACCCTAATATTTTACTATATTTTTTCCTTATGAAACCCAATAAAATAAATAGATCGGTTAATATGAAACACTGAAATGAAATTAAACTGTTATAATTTAAAATAATATTATTAAATTTTACTATTATATTATATCCATTAAATTATAAGGAATAAAAGGATGTAATTATATCATGAAATCTATGAAAAAAATGTAAAGGACTATATTTTAGTACTGAAAGTTTCCCTTACGGAGCTCATTTTTATGAGATTGGAAATGGGGTTATATTCACTTCATTTTTTCTATACCAAGACGATGCATAACTCTAAAAATTATAGTATGAGGTAAACTATATATAAAATAAGTTAAAGATTTGGTAAATTTCTATGAGATCCTTGTAAGTAGAATCACCACATGAGATTGTCACTAGAGCTTACCTTATGCTTAGATCTTAGGAAAATGTCTTAAGGGGATATGTAACTAGAAATTAAGATGATATAAACATGTAATAATTAATTTAATAAGTTAGTTATCATAATTATTTTACACATTTCACATTTTCGTTGTTAAAGAAAAATAAATTTTAGTTATTGATGCATTGATAAAATTAAAAGGATCATTTTATTCTTAATTTTTTCCTATTATTTCCTTTTTATGAAATTTATTTAATAAAACAAAATATATTGAATAAATATTTTATATGAATAATATAACTCCAATAAAATTATTAGTTAACAATAAATAAGATTAAGCATATATTATATTTTAGAAGGATATTTTTGCAATGAAACAAGTTTTCACTAAATTTTTATGTTTTTGTTTAAAAGTTTAATTTGTAATTTTAGAATTTAAATTTGAAAAAATTAATATCAGTGTTATATAAATTATGTCTAAATTATATTATAATGTGTTTTTAGGGTTTTTCAAAAATAATTTTTTTAGATGAATAGAAGTAAATAACTTTTTAATTAATACAGAAATGTTTATAATTTTATCATGAAGTAAGTATTACTTAAAAACATATAAAATAATTTATTAGACCAAATATATATTTAAGTATTAAAATTATCCATTTAAAAATACAATGGTAATTTATAATACTCTTGTTTAACATTTTGAAAACTTGAGTAATATTTTACTCGAAAAAAGAACTATTTTTATTCACTTATCTTAAAAATTAGTTTTCATCACTTATAAAAATTAAATATAAAAAATGGATCTAATATGTTAGGTAAAAATATTCATATTATGTAATAAGTTCAATTTTATTTTTAGGAATAAAATTATGATCACTATGTTAAATTCTAATGACCATGCTAATGGTGACATGATTATTTTCAAATATTAGTTTTACTATTTTTGTGTAATTTTTATATAATAAACTAAATTGATATATTTTATATAATTATATTTACTTTATTTTTACACATTTATAAAAATATATTATCACTCTTTTAATTGTTAATTAATTTTATAAAGGATTAAGAATGCTCAATAGTGAAAACAACATTTTTTTCCACCAAAAGATTTTCCCATATATCAAATGTCTTAATTTAAATGTTCATTTTATATTATTTAGAAATTAAATTATATTATATGGATATTTAATTTATTTTCATAAATTTATAATTTGGTAATAAGGGTTACCTAATATTTTTAATAAAATATAAATTACTTGGTTAAAACTAGTTACCAAGGTATACCAAAAATGGTAAAATGTAAAAAACTCATGGTAAAAGACTAGCGTGTTTATAAAATGTTTTAAAATTAATGGTAGAGGATTGATAGACCTTATCTAACCTAAAACGTAATTAATTTCAACTTTTGGATCCATTGATCCTTTAATATTATTATTCCATCATTCAAAATGTTTTTAATATTTACAAAATGTCATTTTTCTATTATAATAGGAGATCACTTACACCACATTCTTTCACCCATTATAATGAATTATATCAAAAAAACTCTAAATCATTCTCTTATAAACTATCTAAAAATATCATATATTCCATTTATTTTTCAATAGATAATTCTATAGGGCCATGAGGTCTTACCCAATTAATAACATCTAAAGGGTCAGGTAATGTTCTCAACTGAGCTCTCTTAATTATTTTCATAATATGCCTCGTCAAACCTAATCAATATATGAAATTATTAAAACATAGTGTTAATAATATAATTAAATTTTATTATACAAATGGAATAAGTAATTTCCTAGTCAATATAGTTTTATCACTGAGTGGGTGAGTAGGTGAATCAATGATATCTTTATATTTTATCATTCCTTTCTTTTGAAACAAACTGGCCTCTTGTTAAATATTTTTTTCCTTGTTGAAAACAAAATAACCACACACATATAGTAAAAAATAATATACAAGATTTAAAACTCATTAAGATTATCTACATCCTTGTTATGGTTTGAAAATGATCTAATACCATAGAATCCACTTGAAAATAATCCTTTTGGGTGGAATAAAATGGGTAGGATATGACCTTACACTCATATAGAACTATGATCAACACAACAGTGCATGGGCTTAAAGTAGCATAAAATGATATGAGAATGTTTTTTTAACAAACATTTTATAGTGTTTCTTGATCAAATTTAACAAATACGATCTTTCATAACAATTTGTCACTTTTTTACTGAGAAGCTGGAAGGAACTTCCAAGACTTTCTAATGACACACAATCCGATTTCCCAGTCCAATTTTCCCATTCTGATTGATCAATAAAGAAAATATATAGATCTTTTGGAGTACTGTTGAAATAATTATAGACTAATTCTTCTTCAACCCATAAATCCCAAATATGATTTTCCCAGTTCGATGATCCACCTCAATATAGTAACTAGCTGAATATGATGATCATTCAAATAGAATGATCAACTGAACACAATCTTGTATCTTATATTTTATTCTTCTATATGGAATTACTTCTTTATGAAAATAAAATTTTTAAACTTCTTCTCTCTATAATTATTTAGTTCTTTGCCTTATCTCTTTATTTCCTGAAAAGTACTTCTTGTCAGAAAATTACAAAGTACTTCTCCTTTTATTGTCTCCCCAAATGTGGTTTGGGTGGGATTATGAAAATGTTCCCCACTAAAAAAATTCCTGAATCATTTATTTTGTGTGAATTTATGACTTTGTGGACACTTCTCAATTCTTCTCCATACTTCTAGAATCTTCAAATAAATTCATCTCTCCTCAGACTCCATTGAAAATATTCTGTCTAATTCTGATTTTCAATTCCAATTTTCTCAATATGATTTTTTCCATTACGATTCTTTGTACCAATTACATGTATAAAGGAATAGATAACATCATTCTTATTATCACATTTCATTCCAATTATGATTCTCTATTCTGATTTCCATTATGATCTTACTCGTTATGATGAATAAAAATAAAAAACAAGTGTTTCCTCATTATGTTTCTCTTCACTAAATGTATAAAGGGAAATATATGTTTTCTCATTAAGATTAGCATAACCAACTCTCATTCCAATTTCTTTATTATGATGAGGACATAAAATTATTTCAAACATCATTAACTAATTTCACTCCTTATTTTCATTAGAAAGATGAATCAACATCAAATTCAATACAATTAATCTTAACCCAATTGATGAAATAACATGAAATAAAATCATTGTTCTTCATTCCCAACTGAATATGATAAGAATGAACTTTCTACACTAACAATTCTAACTCTGTTGAATATGATGACAAACTAAATCTGATTTAATAGTATCAATGGATTATTTATTTTTGGAATATGATGCCCATAAACTTCTTTATCTGAGAATTTAAATCTTTTTTCATTCGATTTGACTAAAAACCATCACCTTTTTTATGATCAACCTTTTCATACCTTAATAAAATCTTTATTTGGTAATATCATTACAATTATATTGAGATAGAAAAGATTCATCTTTATAAATATTATTCATTTCAAAACATCTTTTTATTATGAATTCCTTCATGAATTTTATTATATGGAATATCAGCTTCAGGATCATCTAACAGATAGTGGAATATTTTTGTAACTTCTCATTCCTTAAGAAACATTTTTCTTTTTTACTTTTCTTGAATATGATTTTCCGAAATATGACCATATTTAATAATATTTTAATCCCTTTTTATCCCCCTTTATTTAATAAATATTACATCAAAAGATTTATAACATACATATGATGTATGAGAACTCCAAGATCATCATAGAATAATCATATTTTTATTGAAGTTAAGAAGCCTCTGATTTACCACCTCAATGTGATATCTTCTTCATTTCATACATGAAGTGATTCCGATGAACCATTTCATTCAAAAAACATATTCCCAATCTGATGTAATTTTTTAAATAATTTTGAGTCTAATTTTTTTAATATGATGGTCAGCCCTATTTTCACCAAAAACAAAGTGAGGGGATTTCATTTATTCTTAAACATTCTTGACAACAACTGACAATACCTGAATATGATAATCATCCTTATCAACTTTGTCTTACAATATCACCTTTTTAATTTTTTTAACCAAGATTCATAGATCAATAAACTTTTTATCCTCAGGATATATATTACATATCAAAAATTCTAAGCTTACGTGAGAAAACTCATTATAGGTAACAAGAATTATCGATAGAAAAAAAATGTTGTCCAAAATAATTGATCATGAAACCATATCCTAATATTATCTTCCTTAGCTCTTCGACTTCCCTGGATTACAAAAAAAATTCTTAGAACCACTCCAAAAAATAACTATAATAGATCACACACTAACATGCTTAATCCACAGTATACCCACAACTCCCTATTTAAACATGTTTTCTTTAGGGATAGATTTATAAAACAATTATCCAACTTGAAAACACTATCCAAATATAAGATGATATGGGGAAAAATACACATACCTCGTCCATTATGAGAATCAGTATGGATTCCTCTTTTCAACCTAAATTTAAAAAAAATTCCTTTGATAAATATTTTGTGAAAATGTTAGCAGCTTGTTCAAATGTAGAAACATACTCTAGCTTCAATTCATTATTCTCTATATTACCTTTTATGAAATGATATTTTATATAAAGATGATTTGAAATAGAATATTTTACCAGATTCTTGGTTAGGTTGATTAAAATTTGATTATAACAACCTAGTAGAAAGGGTTACTTTAATTCAATAAGTAAATATTCCAACTCAGTCTTCATTCACACAAGTTGGCTAATGTATTTACTAGAAGAAATATACTCAGATTCAACCATCCAAAGTGTTATTGAATTCTGTTTCTTTATGTTCCAAATAAAATAATTTTCCCCAAAAAGAAAACTCCACCAGATTTGGATCTTCTATTATCAATATTTCTTTCCCAATTAGTATCTGAATACCAAATAATATCAAGACTTTCAAAGCTATCATACATGATTCCAAAAAATATTTGTGCACATGAGGTATATGAGAATTATTTTTTAGCAAGTAAATGTGATTATTTAGGTGAAATATAAAATATTTCACATAAGGTAACAACATAAATAATGCCGGGTCTTGATTTATTCAAATATAATAATCTTCTAATTATATTTCTAAACTCTTTCTGATCTACTTCTTTGCCTTCTCCATATTTACTAAACTTGTTTCCCACTTAAATTTGTGTAGAAACTGGTTTATATTTTTCCATTACATGCTTTATAAGAAGTTCTTTAGAATATTTTTCTTGAGAAATAAATAAATTATTCTTATTTTATAAAATTTTTAACACAATAATGTATTAAATTTATCCTGGAATGGACATCTCGATCAAATTTTTCACATCTTAAAAAATTATTTCATAGGATCATTCATCATTCCCAAAAAAGATAATGTTATCAACATAAAATATTATGATGAGTTAAAACTCCTGAATTTCTTTTATGAATATATTTTTTTAAACTCTTCCATCCTTGAAACTCATATTCCTAAAGCATGTATCCAATTTGGAATACCAAGCCATCGGAGCTTGCTTCATCTCATATAAGGATTTATTTAATCTACACACATAATTATCATATTTCTAAAAAACAAATCCATAAGTTTGTTCGATGTAAACATCCTCATCAATATTCCCATTCAAAAATGGGGACTTTACATCCATTTGAAAAAATTTGTTACTTCATTCTGTAGAAATAGGAAAAAAATATCCTAATTATTTCTAACCTTTCCACAAAAGAAAAAGTCTCATCAAAATAAACACCTTCAATATTTGAGTAACCTTCCCACACTAATCTTACTTGTTCCTTATCACTTCATCTTCTCTATTTCCCTTATTCTAGAAAACCATATTTTTACCAATAAAATTTATTTTATCTAGATTAGGTGTGAGTTCCCATACATCATTATTTTCTATTTGAACGAGATCTTCATTCATAGACTAAACCCATAATAGAAGCTCAATGGATTAATTTACATCATTAAGATCAAATTTTGAATAAAAATAAGTGTGTGTAATAGCATTTATTGATCTTATTATGTGACCCTTTTGAGGTTGATCCCTAATAATGTTTTGAGATTCAAAATGTTTCTTCATCCTGGGATGATATTATCATCATTCATCATCATCACATGAAATAAGTGAGTTTCATTCCTCTTCTTGAGTAGGTTTACCACTATTGGTATCCTTATAAGAATTGTTAAAAAAACTTGTGTTATCATATTCAACATCCTTATCAGCTTTAGTCTGTGTATCCTCCTCATATTTTTTATAACATTCACATCATCATAATCAAAAATTATCCGCGTTTATTTTTTGAAATACTTGTATCTTATTCCTTCTTGGGAATAACCAAGATAATTCCCTCTTCACCTTTTTTTTAAATTTTCCAAAGTTTTCACCATTCTTCCTTATGAAACATGGACTCCCTGATATTTTTATGCTTCTCATAATCGAAGTTTTATCATAAAACATTTCATATGGAGTCATATTTGAACATATCCTATGAAAAAATTAGTTTTTTATATATAAAAAAGTACTCATGTCTTGCCTCCAATAGTAATTAAAAATATTATGTTCAAGTAACATAGTTCTTCCAATTTCCCCCTGACTGTTATTCTTCCTTTCAAATACCCCATTTTTTAGGAGTGTATGGGTAACTATAATCATGCAGAATTCCATGATTATTATGATAAAATTAAAATTATTTATTCTTATACTCACTTCCATTATTAATTCTCAACTTCTTTACGGAATACTCACATTCCTTCACATCTTTCCTCCTGAAACATTTGAACATTTTTAAATCATCTAACTTATGTTTCATGTACCTAACAGAAGTAATGTAAGTAAAGTCCTTAATGAAAGAGATAAAGTAATTATCTCCATTTTTTTATTTTTTTCTCATTGTCCCATAAATATCGAAATGGATAAGTTCCAGTATTTTATTTGAACAAATCTCAACTTTCTTATGTATTGACTTTGTGATTTTTCCCTTATAAAAAATAGTGCAACATAAATTTATTCTTCATATAAAATCATGAATATCTCAGACAATATATTTTTTTGATAACTTTACCATGTTTCTTTTACATGTTAATCCCAACCTTTTATGCCACATATTATTTTCTACCACTATACCCATATAATATGAGTTTTGTATTTCCAAAACATGAAATAAATTTTCTTTTGTATATTGGGATCTTATGAAAATCATTCCCTCTTTCTAATTTTTAAAAATAACCCCATATTTTCTGAAGATAACTTTTTTAACCTCATCAAAATTTTATGAAACACTTATAAATTTGATTTTCATCCCATCATCATAAAATGTTTTCTCGGATTTCAACATTTCTTTTTCTATGATAGTTGATCCAACACCTTTGATTCTCAGTGAGTAATCATTTCCAACTGTCACTGTTAATTATTTAAATCAATTTACATTCTTCAATAACATTAAGTCTCATTTCATATGAGATTAAAACCCACTATCAATAATCCAAAGTGATTCCCCTTTTGTATCATTCAGAGCATTTTCAATAATAAGATCTTTTTCTTTCTTGATCTTTGGCTTCTCTGAATTGTTAAAAAACTTTTAATGTGCCAGTAATAAAACAATTCATCCTTTTTTAAGATTTCCAGGTCGTTCACACCTTTCACAGATAGTTTCTAGTGGTTTGAACCTATTTTAAATTTTTACTCCAACCTTTTCAGGTTTAATCAAAACAACCTTCTCAAACTTCTTCCCCTGAGGATATTGACTCCCCCTAAAATATTTCCTTAAATAATTCATGTAATAATAAAAATTTTGTTGGTTGAACCCACAAATATTTTCTATATTCCCAAATCCACCACAATACTAGATGTATCCATAGAATGAATATTTTACTCTGTAACCTTCATACTCACCAGATTTGTGAACATGTTTCTCAACATCCTTATTGACCTTTTTATCTAAACATTGTTGATGACCAACATTTTTGTTATCAATCAGAATATTAATTTTTAGCTTAGTTTGCTTTTCATTTTTAACAAAAACAGAATTAATATAAACATTTCCTTATTAAAAATTATTAGAAACATTTTCAAACTTAGGGTTTGTATAAACTTGTGAATTCCCCACTTGGTTAATCTTATCCACTTATATGACTTTCCCAGTTTTCTTCTTTTCAAAAACATCTTTTTCTTTCTTCTCAACCTTTGAAGGTATGTTTCTTTATACTTATTAGGATTCTTAGTAAAATAACTTTTACCAAATTCAGAGATAGATTTTTTGAATCTTATACCTTTTTCTTCTTCTTTATAAAATTGTTGTTTAACAAGTTTCAACTCTTAATTTTTTTCCTTCATCTTCACTTTCATATGTTGATTATGATTCTTTTCTTCCTCAATAGATTTTTCAAAATCATTAATATCTTCTATTAGCTTTACATAATGAATAAATTATTGTTTTTTTGTTGAGGATCATACATTTTTATACTTTCTAATTTCATTCTCTTTCCTTCCAATCTTTCTGAGTAATTATTTCAATTATTCTTTCACATGATATTGTTATCAAGTTTCTTAAAATTCTAAACTAATACTTATGAAATATTTATTATTCATTGTTACAATAAAAGTATTCTCACCAATATACTCTGTAGATTTTTTGAATTCACTATAACTATATTCTTATTATTCTTCTTTTGATAAGAAACTTCTTCTTTTCGATTTGAAGAACTTTTTATATTTTCCTATGGAAAAATATTTATCCTCATCACCTTATTTGTTCCACAATCATCATTTCCTTATTTACTATTAATCATTGTCCTATTATTTATTCCTTTGAGGGATATTGGTCATAAAGTTACTAATTAATCCACATTCAAAAAAATTCAAGGGATGTTTCCCTTAATATTTACATATACCTATTCTCAAATTTTTAGAAAACAAGGATAAAATATCCATTAGATTTTTACATAACTCATTTTCAAAATCAGAATCACTAGTTTTTTCTTTAATATGTATCTTCTTTGACTTCTTTTTCTTGGTAACCTTTAAATACATTTATCTATCAATTTTTTTATTTCATACCTTTCTCCCTTATAATGTTATAAGTTATGATAGTGCTATGAAAATCATCCGCAGATAATGTTTTAGGATCTTAATCTTTCAATGCAGAAACTTTAGTATCATACTCATTCGGAAGGATTTTTTAGATATTTTAGACAACTATAGAATAATCCAAATTTTCACCAAGACATATGATAGTGTTGAAAATTTCATTTACCCTATTAAAGAAGTCCCCAAAAAACATACTCTCCCAATTTCAAATATTCGTACTTAAGCCTTCAGATTTGTAATTTTGAATTATTTAATTTTATATTGCCTTCGTAAAAGTTTTTTAACTTTCCCTATATACATTTGGTTGTGGAAACACCCTTCTACATTAGAAATTTACTTTCATAAAGTGTCAATAGAAATAATTCATGGCCCTTCCATAATTCTCAAGATTCTTCTTATCAACAAATGTAAGAGGAACATTTTCATCAATAGGACAAAATATAAATATCACAGCTTCAAGAACATCATAGACAATTGACATAAGATAAGTCAACATTCTATCTTCTAGATATGATAATTCCTTCCATAAAAAACAAGAATACGTTTATTTTTTAAACAATTCAAATTATCCAACAAATTTTCATCAAATCATCAACAAAGAATAAACAAATGGGACATCACTCTAATACCAATGGTAATTTCTCAATCAAGATAATTTTATCACTGAGTGGGGGAGAGGTTATATAGTGATATCTTTTTCTTTAATGTTTCCATTATTTTGAAATAACCATAGATTATTTGAAATATTTTTGTCCCTATTAATGACAAAATAATCACACATCCACAAGAACACAAAAATTTACAAGGTTCACTACTCAGTAAGAGTAGTTATGTCTTTGGTATGGTTTTTAAATGACCCAATACCACAAAATCAACAAGAAAACAATCCTTTTGTTTGGAATACAATGACTATTATATTCTGTTGCACACATGTACCACTATGTTCAATAAATTAGTTCATGTGCCTCAAGTAGTATGAAATAATATAAGAAATTATATGTAATAAATATGTTATGGTGGTTCTTGGTCAACATTCACAATTATGATATTTCAAAATAGTTATTCACTTTCTTATCTATAATATAGTAATAAATTCATAGACATTATAATGATACTCATTCCAAATTCCCAAACCAATTTTCCTAGTCTCATTGATCAATATGGAAAATATATAGTTCTATAAAAAGACCACTAAAACAATTTTGGACTACTTATCCTTCAATAATAAAATCCCAAATACAATGTTCCATGTCTGATGATCCATCCCAAAATGGTAACCATATGTATATGGTGATCATTTGAAAATGATGATCATTTGAAGGAAATATTTTCTCTTCACCTTTATTATTTTTCACGGTATTACTTTTTCATGAAAACAGAATCTGAAAAATTATTCTCTTTAGAATTATTCATCGCTCTACCTTCTCTATTAATATAGTTAATAGAACTTGTTTTATGGAATTTACAATGTAATTATTCTTTTATAGTCTCACAAAATTTTGTTTGGGTGGGATTATGTAAATGTTTCCTACACAACCAAATTTCCTAAATCCTGAATTTCTATTGAATTTAGGACCTTTTCAATGCTTCTCAATTATTCTTGATCCTTCTCAAATATTCTAATAACATCAGATGACTTATAATTTTTTTTGAAAATCACCAGTCCAAATCCGATTTTCTATTCTGATTTGTTCAATATGATTTATTAATTATGATTCTCTGTAGAAATTGCATGTGTGAAGAAATAGACAGCATTAGTCTTCTTAGAAATTTGCAGTCCTATTTTGATTCTCCATTCTAATTGTCCTTATGATCTGCCTCATTATGATGAATACAAATGTACAACAATTATTTCTTCATTATGTTATTCTGCACCAAATTTATGAAGGGAAACATATTTTTTCTCATGAAAATTCTCGGAACCAACTCTCATTTTAATTTCTTCATTACGAAGAGGACATTAGATTCATTCAAACACCTTCAAATACATCCACTCCTTATTCTCATCAAAAATATGAATCATCATCAACTTAAATATGATGGATCTTTACCCAACTGATTAAAGAACTTGAAAAAAATTAGAGTTCTTCTTTATCTTATGAATATGATACCAATGAAACTTCATCACTAATAATTCTTCCTCTAATGAATACGATGATGTACTAAATCTTATGAAATAATATCACTGGATTCATTATTTTCTAAATATGATGCTCATAAACTTATTTCTTATAGAATTTAAATATTTTATTTATTGTTCTGACAAGAAACCAGAACCTCTATTACGATCATCCACTTCATCCTTTAAAAAAATCTCCATTCGGTAATATCAATATGATGATCTTGATACTTGAAAGCTTAGAATTTATAAATTTTATTCTTCAAAAAACTTATTCTTGTATCATGGCATTAATTATGTTGAATACCAACTTCAACATCATTAGATTTATAAGGGAAAGTATGGTTGCTTCCCATTTCTTCAGTAACATCTTTCTTCCTTACTCGGTCTGAATATGATTTTCCAAAATATGATCAGACTGAATATGATTTGTAAAACTTTTTCACCCCATCATATTCATCAAGAATTCATCACAAGTTCTAAAACTTTTTATTTATAAGAACTCCTAGATTATTAGGGAATCATAAAATATTTACCGAAGTTAGGTATACTCTGATTCAACACCTCATTATGATCTCTTCTTACATTACAAACCTCAGGTGAGTACGATGAATCTTTTAATCCAATAAAAATATTCTCAATCTGATGGATTTTCTGAATCAATGTGAGTCCAATTATCTGAATATGATGGTAAATATGATATTCAACAAAAACAATGTGAGGTTATTTCTTTTCCCTTTAAACTTTCATGACGAAAAAAGACAATACTTGAATACAATAATAATCCTTATCAACTTTTTCCTAATAGAATATCCATTTTCTACCCTTATCCCAACCATCTAAAAAATTTAAAATATTTCTTTTGTTACGTGCACACTACCACCTCTATAAGTGACATGAACCATTTTTTATAAATTCCTTATATGTACAGATCTAAAAAATTATTTAAAGTATTAATATGATATTTATAATATTATTAATATTTTAAAATTAAAAACAATTCCCTATATTTCTCTTGATCTATGGAAAATGAATGTGGCACTCATGCGTATGTGTGAGGTACCACTTCCACAAAAGTGAGGTATTTCATTTTTCAGCCATCAATTACCTTATTTATATAACACTATTATATCCTAATTAATCAAATTAATAATGTATATATATAATATCATTATTCTTATTTAATAATTATATTATACTAAAGTGATCACTTTCCTAACCATGCTCACCCATATATTATAACATGTTCTTATGTGGGTCGGTTTGACCACCTACATGAACAATGATATATATTTCTATCATGGGTAACTAAGGAAACATAAATACAGGATATATTAGACAATAAAAAGTGAATAATTTTTTTTGTTCTGGAATGGTAATGGTAATATTTATCCAATTATTAACATACCAATCCTCATTTGGGAAAATTACCAAAAAACACTCATCACCAACAATATCATCACAAATAATAAGGAAAATTCATATGATATGAAATTATAAATTTATAAAAAATTATAAAAAAAATATTCTAGTACCTATAATGATCACATAATGATGATATTTGAATCTATAAATAACAATTGACAACACCATTACGAAACAAGTTTTAAATAAAAAAACAAAGCTAATAACATCTCATAATGATAATAAAATATAAAATACTAATATATATGTAATAAATGATTATAAATGAAGTTTATAAAAGTTTATAGGTATGTATATGGTTATGGAATAGGTGATTAAGATAGTTATTTTTGAAATATAGGAGTTTTGATAACATTCGACTTAATGGGATTTAAGCAAAGGGTTTTTCTTGACTCAACTTATTTTCTTGTTACTATGATTAATTTTTTAATTTTTTTATTAAAATATGTATTTATTCTATTCTATGTGGATATTTTACTGACTTTACCCCTATTTTTTGGAATTATTTTGATGAACTTATTTCTTCATAAAATCTAATAATATTATTATTATTTCTAAATGAGCTCTTTTTCTTCCATTTATATTTTTATTCTTCCCATTAATGTTATCCTTTATTATTTTCAAGTCAAAGTTTGATTTATTTTTGGTAATATTAAAATTTAACTTTATGAATTTTCAAATGAAAGATTTATCGCTATCTTTATGATGTGTTTTTAAATAAAGGTATTTTCAAAACATTAAAAAGGATTTCTCATTAAAGTTCATGTTTTTATATTCCACTCCACCTTTCTAATGTAAAATATTTTTTCATTTCCAAGACTTAATTATTTGAATATATTTTAATGTGGGGTTCTAAAAATATTTCTCAACTACCTCCTTGAAAATGATTTCTAAAAGTGATTCAAAATTTCATCTCTATAAAGAAATATTAAGAAATGGTTTCTAAAAACAATTTTTCATTGTTTCTCTTTTATTTTCCACTTAAATTATAAAATTCCTATGGATTTATGTTTTATAAATCACCTTATCAAACCCTTTATGAGATATAATTTTTGGTTAATTGAAATTTTGACATCAACCTATTGAATTTGGATATCTTGTTATGTAATACAATTTAAAAATTATATGAACCCCACTGTCTTATTATAGATTTTCATGATATGTTGAATGATTGATATCTCTTGGATCATATATATATATATATGATGAAGAGTTGGATCATATATCACCATCCAATAATTTTTAAAGGATTCATATTTCATGAGATATTTTAGTGTGAACCTTCATGGATATTATCACAAATTAAATGGTGATCTTCTTGTATATTATCACAAATAAAAGGGTCTACCTTCTTGTTTATGTTCACAATATTATGATTCAATGTGTTTATGATTGTTCAAAATTTCTTTTTTATGTTTTGTTTCAAGGAAATGTTATGTTACTAAGTTATGTGCTTATGATTCTTCCCAATGGATAATCTTTATTATCTCATGATTCCTAACTATTTTAAAATGGTATATGTTTTTTTATTTCAAATATAATATTGTTATATCATGATTTATAGGCAAATCTACTTATTACATATTATTTTTAATAACAAATATCTCTATGTTCGTGTTTTATCATAGGATTATGATATAAACCTTGATGAAATTTTGATATGTTTTTCCATTGATGATAATTTTTTTTCTCCTCTTTCTAAGGATTTCACTCTCCAAGTTATGAATATGAGTATTAATTCTGAGGATTATAGAAGGGAGTCTAGTATGGTTCAATTATTGAGAAATTTTCACAATTATTATAAAATAAGTTGTAAATATATCTTTCTCTTGTGGACCCTAAACCTCAAGTTAAAGGTATTGTGTTATTATTTTTCAAAATTAATTTTTAACACATAAAATTATATAAAATAAAGTTATGTTTATCTTGTATCATTTAACTTCGTATAAAATTCATTGTTCAAATAAAGTGTTTTAGCACCATACCAGGGATTAAGGGTTTGGGGTGCCTCAGTAAGACATTGGTAAATGGGTTATCCCACATAGAATATCCTATGAGGGAGAAATGGTAAAATAGGTTCTCCTTAGTAAGGATTACTGGGTTTGAGACATGGTAAAATTGGTTTTACCATGTAAAGGACTGGGGATATGGTATGATTAGGTTTGGAGCCATCGGCAAAGGGCATCCCTAGTGTGTGTCTCTAGGATAACTCTTTCCCTATTAATAGGCCTTGTGTGAAGGATATCATTAGAAGTGGGCCTTGAAAAAATTCTCATCCTATTAGGGGCCTTATGTGAAGGCTCACCATAGTAGGGGGGATCTAAGGATGACTATGGTGAAGGATCTCCCTAGTATATGATACATGGGTTGACTAGTTCACGTGGAAGCCTAGTAAGTCATATCTGAAAAGACTAAGGTGAAGGGAGATCATACATCACTTCACCTACTGATAATATATATTTGTGTCAAAAATTACTTGAATGGGGTTAATATTTATGCTATGTTAGACTGGGGTGTGCAAGCAGGTTGCGCACAGATTGTGGTTCAGGAAGGTGGTTAGGCTGTAAGACTTGGGCCCATGAAATTAGGTTCATGATAGGTTGGGTTAAAAATATGGGAATGAAATATAGGAATGCAAGTCTTGGTGAATAAGCTATGTAATGGAGGCCCAATCCCATGGGACTTGAGCCTGTGACCCTTAGAATAGGATCGTATTTCTACTTGACAAATGCCCAACTTCAAACAGCCATAACTTTTGATCAGAAATTCCCTTTTGGATCATTGAGTAGTAAGATCAATTATTGCAAAGATAACTATTCCCATGGATACAATATTTTTAGTATATATTTAATATCCTTATATTTTAAAATAACATTATGTCTAATAGTGTATAAAGCATGCAACACTGAGCTTAAATGAACCATGAAATATTGTTATATGACTAATATACACTAGATGTTAAATTTGAAGCTATGAATAGGACTAAACATATTATTAAATTTATATAAAATTCATACTCAATAAAAAAGTATTCATATGTTCTTTTAAAATAATAAAACAATTTTCTAGTAGTCTCTTTACTCTTCAAAATTATGTTTTCTTCGAAAATGGTTTATATATATTTGTGTGCGTGAATATTAAAATTAATTTATTTGAATTTTAAAAACTATATTTGATAAAAATCATATAATTTTTGAAATTATCATATCAATATTATCTTAGGGTGTAATTTTCATATTTTTCAGTAATGGTTGATTTTTCCATGAATAGTGAAAAATTAATTTTTGGTAAAATTGTCATTTTTAATCGAAAATACCCATAATGATTTGAATTTGATATTAAATTAACAAAAATACGTATTTAATTATATATAATATAATTAATTAAAATTTATCCAATATTATTGTTGATATTGGTATTAGTTAATTTTTTGGCTTAAAATGTATTTTTCTAAAAAACCATTTTCCTTTATATTTTTTGTTTTAATATTAAATTAATTTTTTCCAATTATAGGAATTAAATCATTAAAATTTGAGCACATATTTGTAATTTATATTTTATGTTTTTTTATATAAGTCAATTTTATTTTTTTCATCATGAATAGTAACTATAGTAAGTTTTTGTCACTATAGTAAAGGTAAAATGGGTTAATTAAAGTTAAAAATAATATGTTAATGTCTAAAAATCAACCCAAAAGTTGAATATATTTATTTTTATGATTAAATATATTCTATAATCACCCAAATTTTAAAAATAGTGAAATTTCCTACCACTTTTCATTGATTATAATATTTATATTATTTTATGTAAATGTAAAGTCAAAAAATTAACTCTATTTATTTTAATTTAAATAATATTTTTTATAGAGAAAAAACAAATCATTTTCTCTTCCAAATGTTTATTTTAAATTTAAATTATTATTTTTATCATGGTAATTTAATTTTAATTTTTTGTAATGAAATAATTACTTGAAATTCATACACAACATATGTTTAGTGCATGTACAAGTTGTACAAAATCAAGTAAATGATTCTAAATACTCTGCAAGTAATTTTTTTGGGTGAGTTATAGTTTTACATAAATTTTATTAATCAATATAACATATTATAGGATTGTTTAAAGTTTTATATTCAAAATCTATTACTATATTCTTATCTGTAAATCCATACGAAATGAATAGTGTCAAAATGACATTAATGATATTTTATAATAAATAATATTTTGTAAAAATATTTAAAAAGCATAAAAATATTTAAAGAGTAAAATTAGGATTATAAATGGTAAAATTTTAATATAATGGAAATTTATGATCCAATTTTCTCCTTATAAGTTAAATTATAACCCTTTAACATTGAAAAGCAATTACCATGGTTATTGTTAAAATAGGTTAACCAAGAGGTTAAACCAAACGAAAAGGTTTAAAATATTATCTAGACCATTATAAATTTCATTTTATGATTTTATTAAGAATATATAATCATTATATTTGAATAAATTTCATTTTGGAACCATTTTACATAAGTTAAAAACATATTATATTATAATATTTCATATATTTCCAAAATAGATATTAATTGATTTTTTTTTTAAAAAATTATTAATTGATTTAAAATTCAAAAAAACACTATATTCAGCCAACTGAATTTTATATGGTTTGAAATATCTTCTATTATCCATTTATTTTTCATTTATTCTTTTATAGTAACTCTCTTTACCCATAAAGAGTAAAAAATATTAATATAACAATAATTATTAAAAGGACTAACAAGGGGTTAAGATAATCATTAAAGGGTGAAAATATAATCTAAATTTGTCCAAATTTTATTTTATGAGATTATTTCTACTAAAATTTATCATATATTCTATTTATATTAATTTTTCATGCTTTAAAAAGAACATAATTATTTATTTATTTAAATATTTATGAAATTTTTAAGAATTCCACTTCCCTCACTTATAAATGGACACATCATATCCTCTCTTAATCAAAAATTTTTACCACTATATTTAGGTACATAAATACCCTAATAACTTCATAAAATCTATCTCCAAATCCTAAAATTATTTTTTTGATGTAATACCAACCTTAGAGGGATTAAGGTGTACATAAAATGAGGTTGTTTGAAGAAAATGTATATCTTTTAACTGTATGTTTTAGTTTTATTTCTTATTTTACCTCCACAAAATATTATTAATACATGAATAATTAATAAAACCAATTTATTAAATTTATTAATATTATTTTATGTTAGGTTAATAACCTATGTCCATCCCCTTCTTCAATCAAATGGGAAATGAATTCATTGTTTGTGTGTACGGTGGAGTACCGCCCCACAAACCGATGTGATTCATTTTCCATCACCACCTCTCATGGATGGATATAATGATTAGTTATATATATATGTAATATTCATGAAATAATTTTAATTATATAAATATATTATAATACTTAAGATAATTTCATTATGTTATTCGAAAAATGGAAACGTTACTCATGTGTACATACAGCCTACGATCTCTATGATTATAACGTTGTTCATTTTTCATAACCATAATTCATGGTTGATTTAGAAAGTATAATTGATGAATAAAAAATGAAATTTATTTCATAATTATTATTATGTAGATGATATAATAATTATCTATTTTTCAACGGATAGGATACCAGAGTGTTTTTAAATTATGAACCAAACATCCTCAGAATAACCTACGTTGAATTAACTGATTATATAATTAAATATTTCAATGAAATAAATAAAAAATGGATGAATGATAATGTAATAAAACTTTAAAATGTTATTAAAAATTAAATAATATATAATTTTATTATATAAGTGTTATAAGACATACATGGAATGTTTGGACTGAGATAAGGGATTTCATCTCAATTTCACTCAAATGAGGCATATTTTAATGTTGTAAACCAGTTGTATTTTAAATGGTGTATATACTAAACTTTTTACATGTTATAACATGAATAATCAATACATGATGTAATTTTTATTTGTAATTAAAATTATTTCATCCAATAATATTTTACTTGAAAGTAACCAATTTGTAACGGATTTATTATCTAAATTTACATCAATTGGGTTATACTTCTACTTCATTCACTTTTTTATTCCATGATTATATTTGAATTGATATATAAATTTTTCTACTATATATTTTAAATTGTTTCATTCAGTTTTAAATATTTTCACCTCTTCAATTCATGGATTAATTATCCCATCAAAAGTTATGATCTTTTAAAGGGTTGTATGTGTCTCAATATCATTTTCATGAGACAAGTTTCATGTTGTGCACAATGATTTACTTGAATGGTGTTCTTACTAAATAGTGAATTAATTTTTCAATTTCACTTAATTTAATTAATGTCATTTAAATATACATATAACATTATTTATTTTAATGAATTTTGATTTTGAAATTTATCGAAGCAGAAATGGATTTATGTTATAATCTCATTTATTTTGAGGATTATTTTTCATAAAGGTTAATTTGGGTCAAATCATATTATATTATTATATTTAACCATATATATTTTATTCTCATTTGTCTATGAATTTTTTTTACATTTTTAATTTCAATTTCTTCCCTTTTTGACTAAAGAAACATCTAGAAAGTTGTTTGTAAGTGATATAGATCTTGTATCTTCTTCTAGATCAGAAATAATTCTCCTCCATATCCATGTTGTCTAAAAATATTTTCAATAATATTATTTTATAAAAATGAGTTATTTTGTAAAATTATTTTTCATTTTCTTTGATCTTATTTTAAATGGTTTTAAAAGTAAATTCCCTAGCATTTTTTACATGAGTCAGTTTTGACTATCATTACAAAATGTTTGAAAAGATTGTTATTTTTTAACCTTTATGACATGATTAGATTTTACCACCATCAGGACCATTATTTTATTTTAATATTACTTTATAAGTTTCAAATATAATTTTCAAATAAAATTATTTCAATAATTTTTTTTAAAATTTTAGTTCTTAAAATTTATTTTTAATTTGGAAATGGTATTTTCCTAAATAATGTTTTTAATGGTCTTTTAATGGTATTTCTATTCACAAAAAAAATTACCCTTGATGTTTCATTTGATCTAATGGGGATATTTTGTGATTATGGAGTAATAATTATTTATGTGTATATTTCAGGATTGTTTCTAAGTGATTTTCATGGAACCCAATTCTATTCCATGAGTAAATAAATTTATGAACAGAATAATGGTTATTTCTATGATTTTTATAATGAAATGAAATTATTATGTACTATTTTAATATTATGGTTCTTGGGATTATTTTATGTTGATAGGTGATTCTATCATAAACTACGAATGGGTGGTTCTGTTATAAACCAAGAATGAGTGGTAGTGTTATAAACCAAGGATGGGTTGGTCTATTATAACCCTCCAATGCATTGGGTGATGATTATGATCTCTAGATAATTATATTGAATATTTATGGTTTTGGTTATTCTACATATAAGGTTTCTTTTAAGGTTTTTATTAATAAAATTTTTCGATATACCAACATGTTTTATTTTTTATGAGTTTTTAGTAGTTCATTTGATTATGATTAATATCACATGGATCATGATTGTTAATTCGCAGGAATATTTCCATTTATAAATCATTATTCCATGTCACATGTTTTATGATCTTGGTTTTTATGGGTATGAATTATATTATGTTATTCTCGTGCACTTTGATTATTTCATCAAACCATTAATCACGTCTTATTCTCACTAAATACATTCAATTGTTAAAGATCGTGTTTACCCTTATTGGGAATTTGAGATCACCCTTATGGTGTTTTGATTTCCCCAGGTTATGAAGAATGATGTAAAATTACATCTGTCTATAAAGGTTTAATTTATGGAAAATTTAATGAGAGATGTTAAAGTCTTATTTTGAAATAAGAAAAGGTATGAATATTTAGAAAAATGTTCACCTAAGGACATGGGAATTGTTATGTAAGAGTTATTCATAATTATATAAAAATATAAAACAAAATGGTCATTGGGTATTTAATTGATACAATATTTCTTTTTGATTTTTAAATTTTAGTATAGTTGAAATTGGATCACATTTATTGGTACCAAATCTATAAATGTAAAGATTGTGTTTTTATCATTGGTTCTTGGAGTGTGGGTTTGGGGATGTTATAGTTTGTATCAGATCTGGGTTTAGACAACATTGGAGATTATGATGTTTTCATTTGATGTTATACTATGAGTTATGGATAACATCATGGTTTTATAAGTTTGTGTTTAAAATTACTAGACAAAACTTTTTAGGATTTATGTGATTTGATTTTAAGGTGATTAATGATATTTTGGGCTATTTTTTTTAGGTTGTGGTACATGTAACTCTTTGGATTAACAATAATTCTTATTTTGGAAGAATGCTATTACATTTTTGGGGATTCTTTATGAAAGATATGAGATAACCATTTAGGATAAAAAATACCTTAATATTGAGGTTATTGAGGTCATTCAGAATATGGTTCATTTACTAATGGAATGTTCTATGAGAACCATTTTGATTTATTGTGGAATTTTAAAGATTAATGTATTATTCCATCAAATAATGGTTTATATATTTTTATATTATATTAAATTACGGAAACCATTTAATTTTTTATTAATATATATTGATATAAAGAATATAATTTTATCATTTTATGGATTATGTGATCTGATATAAGTTCATTTTAGTTCTTTAGAAAAGAGAAAATTATCTTGAATACTCTTAATTTAGAGAAAAATATGAGATTGTGGTGGAATGTGATTAGATGATGAATTTATAGTTATCATGTAACTATATTCCCTTATGTATTAATCTATATGGTAAAGGAATTCCGTAACAATAGTAAAATTATCTTGAAATACAATATTATCTTGTCACATTAATTTTTGATAAATTAATGGTCTTTTTCATACCTCATTGGTTTGTGGTTTTTTGTTCATTGACTTTATCATGATCATTCACTCTCTTATGATCATTTTTCTCTACCACTCTCCATTATTATTTGGAAATTACATTTTCCCCCATGTATATATTTTCAAATACCACTAATTTTACCATATTTGAAGACCTATATATGTGTTATTCAAGATGACCTTCTTATTTTCCTTTCCCACTTTTCAAGAAGATGTTTTTTAACCCTTTTTATGATGTGGGTTTTCAATAAAGGTATTTCTCAATTTGCCATCGAGCCCATACCCGAGTGGTAAGGGCTCCTGCTTGGCATCCATGAGACCCAAGTTCAAACCTGGGTAGAGGAAAATTTCTGAGTACTGTAGTAGTACTGTAGTAGTTACTGTAGAAGTTACTATTCGGTACTGTAGTAGGAAGAACTATTCACCCAAATTGGGCCTTCGGGAAACCGGATTGGGCCTACGGGTCTCAAGGGCCTTTGGGCCATCGAAGGCCTTCGGGCCACAGGGCCTTCGGGCCATTGGGGCCCTGGAGTATCCCAATTCACACAGAGTAAGCCCCAAAAGAAGATCATAACAACAAGAATAGTAGTCACCAACAGTAGAGCTAACCGGATTTGAAGAATGGGAGGGTATGTCAACCTCCATTGGGACCAGGCACCGTGCAGCTTTGTATGGGGAAATGCTAGCCGATCAGCATGCAAGGCGGGGAGATATGCTATAAATGATGCAGATGATGAGAAGGGGAAGTTCTAGTGGGTGTGGCCTATGGGTCATGTATTGGGAATGGTATGCCTATAGGCCTTTAGTTCATGTATTTCCATGCATGTCGGGCCCGGTGCATTGGGCCTATGGGTCATGTACGGGTTCCCCTTCAACCCTTAAAAGAGGGATTATCCATAATAAAATAAAAAAGAAGGCCTTCGGGCCATTTTTGTTTTTTTTTAATTTCAACCCCTTGAGTTTAGATATAAAGTAAAATTTTTGGGAAAAAATTCATTAATGTGGGGTAATGTTATATCCCAATATTTTAAAATAATGTTATGTTCGATAGCATATACAATATGAAATAGTGAGCTTAAACGAACCCTAAAATATTATTATATGAATGAGATATCCCAAACATTGAATTAGAAGGAACAAATAAGAATTTAATAATTATGAAATATATATAAAGGTCATACTCAATAAAAATTCATTTATTACTTACTATAAAATAATCACTCAATTTTTTATTAAAGTCATTTTACTCTTCAAAAAATATGTTTTCTTGAAAAATAGTTTTTTCTTTTTGTGAGTAAATATTATAATTAATTTCTAAAAATTATATAAAATTTATTCTATAAAGTGGATATTATTTTTTAAATTATCCTATAAATATTATCTTAGGGTGAAATTGTTTAAATTTTTCAGAAAAGATTTATTTTTCAGAGAATAGTGGAAAATATCGATTTCTATAAAATTATCATTTATTTTCCTTGAAAAAAATTCATAATGATTTTAATTTTATATTAATGTAACATATAAATTATTTGAATATATATAATCTAATTAATTACATTTTAATAATTATTATATTTGATTTTGGTAAAAGTTCATTTTTTGGATTAAAAACACATTTTTCGAGAAACAAATTGTTTTCCATTGAGTTTTATTTTTAATATTAAATTAATTTATTCACTTTAGAAATTTAATCTTGAAAGTTGGAGACCATATTTGTAATATTGCGGTTAAAATTTTGAAAATAATTCCATTTTATTTTTTTCACTGTGAATAGTAATCATAGTAAAATTGTATTACCATGATAAAGGTAAATTGGGTTAATAAAGGTTGAAAATAATACGATAAGATCTAAAATAGACCCAAAACGTGAATATATTAAATTAGGTGAGTATATGTCTTCTATAATAATCCAAACATAAAAACGGGGAAATTTTTTACCACTTTACTTTGATTAAAACATTTATATTATTTTATGTTAATATAAAGTAAAAATGTCACTCTCTTGAATTTAGTATCTAAAATCTATTTTTATATGGATAAAAAAATTATTTTCATTTATAAATATTTATTTTAAAGTTAATTTATTTTTTAATCATGTTAATTTATTTATGTATTTAGTAATTAATTAATTACATCAAATTCATATGTCATGTCAGCTTAGTGTGTGTTCAAGCAGTAAAAAAATCCAGTAAATGTTTTTTAAAAAAAGTAACTTTTTTTATTTTTTATTGTGTCCCAAAAAAATTATTCATCAAAATAAAATATTATGAGATCTATTAATGATTTATATTATAAATTTTTTAAAATCATCTTGTCTTTAAAGTCAATCAAATTGAATAGTGTCAAAAATGACATTAATGATATTTTCTACTAATTAATATTTTATCAAATAATTTTATAATTATAAAAATCATGAATGAGGACGATTATTATTATAAATGGTCTAATATTTCATCACTTTTCCGTTTATTATCCAATTTTCAATATATAATTAAAATTATAACCCGTTAATATTGAAAAATTCATTACCATGGTTAAGGTTAGAATTGGTTAACCACGGGGTCCAAAAAAGATGAAATTTAAAATGTTATATAAACTTATATAAATTTAATTGGATGATTAATTTAATAGAATATGCCCTTGTATTTGAATCCATTTCATTTTGAAACCATTTTACATGAGTTAGATGCATATTATAATATTTCTTGTATTCAAAAAATATCATTAATGATAATTTATAATAAAAATTATATTTTATTAAATGATGTAAAATTAAAAAAAAAATACTAAATTCATAAAATTTAATGGGATATGGTTTAAAATATCATCAATTATCCATTTATGGGTGATTTTTCCTTTTATAGTACCCTAATGAGTCAGAAACATTGATTGCACAATAATTTTCAAAAGGGTAATGATTGTTAAAACAAAGAGGTAATGGTGAAAATATAATCTAAACATGTAAACTTTTTAATTGGATAAGGGATTTTAGACTCATAATAATAATTTTTTATAATTATATAAATGTTTATCCTCTTTAAATTTATCTTAATTTAATGATTTCAGAAATTATAAGAATGCATCTCCCCTCACATAAAATAGAACCTCTTATCATCTCTTCTAAACACCTTTTGAGAACTATAGATTAGAAAATAACTATCAAAATCCCATTTAGAAATCTCTAATTACATCCTATAATTATTATTTTGGGTAGAATAGCAACCTTTGATGGATTAAGGTTTAAAGAAAATGAGGTTGTCTAAAGAATAGGTATTTCTTTTAACCGAATGTTTTAGCTTTATTTTTTATTATAATTCATTAAAATATTATTAATACATGAAGAAATAATAAAACCAGTATATTACACATACTAATATTCTTTTATTCTAATTGGATAACCTATATATGTCGCCTTCTTATGTTAAATGGGAAAAGTATATATTGTTCTTGTGGACAGCGTACTACCGCCTCACGAACTGATGTAATTAATTTTCCATCACTATCTCTCACGAATGGTTATAGTTATGTATTTAATATATATATATATATATATTATACTATAGACATAATTACTATTAGTAAATTAAAAAATAATACATACTTTATTTTTATCAAGTTCATTTAAAATGGAAATATTCCTCATATGTATGTACAACATACCATCTCTATTATTCTAACATAGTTAATTTTGCATAGTCATCTTTCATAGTTTATTTTAAAAGGATAATTGACTAATAAAAATGATATTTAATTCATTATTATTATTTTATAGATAATGTAAAAATTACCACTCTACTATGGTCAATATACCAAAGCCAATTTTAAATTACGAGCTAAATTTCATCAAACTTCTCGATGTGGACTTAATAGATTAAGAAATTAAATATTTCAATTAAATAAATTAAAAAAATTGTTTAATGATAAATAAATAACCATTTAAAAGGTAATTAAACAATTAAATAATATATATAAATTTTTATACAAGATTTAAAGGGCATACATGGAAAAACATGACTTGAGGTAATTGATTCTGTCTCAATTTAACTTCATTGAGTCATATTTTAATGTTATATATATAATTTCATTTTTGTAGTGTATATACTTCCATTTAAAATTTTATATAATGAAAAATTCATAATTCATGGTATTTTATGTTTAAATTAAAATTATTTCATCCAAGGGGATTTGACTAAAAAGTTACCAAGTGGTAAGGGGTTTCTTAACCTATATTCCACTCATTGAGTTATACTTATATTTAATTGAATTTTTTATGGAATTATTATATCTAAATTTATCAATAACATGTTTTTATTATATTTTTCCACTTGTTTATGGGTGTTTTCGTATGCTCACATTATCTCTTTATGGATTAATCATCACTTCAAATGTTATGATCTTTTCAACAGTTTTCTTTGTCTCAATGTCATTTTCCTAAAACAGGTTTCATGTCATGCACCATGATTTACTAAAATGGTGTAATTACTTCTCTATGATAGAGGTTTTACACATCACTTCATATAATTAATGGTATTTACAAATCCATATCAAATTATTTCTTTTAATTAATTTTGATTTCAAATGTTACCAAAGCGATAAAGGATTTATGTTAGAATCTCATTTATATTCAGGATTGTTTATGTTCATGGTTCCTTTGGGGGAAATCATATGCTCTTATTTTCTTGAACCAATAAATTTTTATTATTTGGTTATGAATTTGGTTTATATTTTTAATTTATGTTTCAAACC
Organism: Viscum album; assembly: GCA_963277665.1. Taxonomy (NCBI): domain Eukaryota; kingdom Viridiplantae; phylum Streptophyta; class Magnoliopsida; order Santalales; family Viscaceae; genus Viscum; species Viscum album. The sequence continues at coordinate 1,242,145,944 of OY728122.1, read as the reverse complement.
AATTTGATTAAAGAAACATCAAGAAAGTTGTTTTTAAGTGATACTAAAATTGTATCTTCTTTAGGAAAGGGAATCTATATCTTCCATATCCAGGCATTCTAAAATGTTTTAAATAAAATTATTTGCATAAAATAAATTATTTCTTAATGTTATTTTACATGACCTTTGAACTTCATATAAAATTTTTTAAAAGAAAATTTCTTAAAATTTTCTCTATAGGCCAATTTTGACTCTCCTTAAAAAATGATTGAAAAGAAATATTATTTTTAGAATTTACAACAAGAATGGATTTTCTTTTCATCATTAACATTATTTCATGGAATATTACTTTGTAATTTTCCATGTTTATTTAAAAAGAAATTAATTATCTCCATATTTTATGAATTTTTAGTTTCTAATGTTGATTTTAAATTTGAAAAGGTATTTTCCTCAAAAATGTTATTAATGATCTATTAATTGTATTTATATTCACTAATTACCACAACCCTTGATATTATTAATGATTCAATGGGGATTTTTTATAATAATTTTGTCTTAATTGTTTATCTAGATAGATTATTATTGTTTCAAAGTGATTATCATGGAACCCATTTCATTTCCATGTATTTATCATGTTATGAAATGAATAATGATTTTTATAGGATTTGTTATGATGAAATGAATGATCTTTTTACATTATTTGTGTTATTGTTCATGGAAATTATTTATGATGATGGTTTGATTTGTTATAAACCAATTTTTAGTGGTTCCATTGTAAACCAAGAACGGGTGGTCACATTTTGATTATGGTTTGTTTTGTTTTTAATGTTTATTTTCAAAGTGGAAAGGGTATTTTCCTCAAAAAAATTATTAATTATATTTTAATTGATTTTATATTCATCAACGACCACAACCCGTGATATTATTTATGCTCCACTAGGGAGATTTTATAATTATACCGTCTAAATTATTTCTCTAGATATATTATTATTATTTAAAAGTGATTTTCATTGAACCGATTTCTTTTATATGGATTAATCATGTTATGAAATGAATAATAGTTTTTCTATGATTTTTATGATGAAATGAAATATATATGTTGATTATTTATGTTATGGTTCATGGAAATTATTTATGATGATTGTTTGTTTTGTTATAAACCAATTATGAGTGGTTCCATTATAAACCATGGATGGGTGGTAATATTATAAACCATGGATGGTTGGGTCATTTATATCCCTCCAATTCAATGGGTAATGATTATGTTATCTAGGGAATTATATTTTAAGTTGATCATAATATTTTTTCCACTCATATGGGTTCCTGTAATAGTTCTATAAATATAATTTTCCAAGACAAAAAAAACATTTTATTTATGATCTCTATGTGTTTTTAATGGTTCCTTTGATTAAGAGTAATATCACATGGATCATGATTATTTATTCTCATAACTCTTTCCTTTGATAAATATTTATTCCATGGAACATGTTTTATAATCCATATTTATGTGGGTAAAAATTATCTTATTTTGTTCCCACTCACATTGGTTATGTCATAATATACTTAATATTATATTATTCTCAATGATGAAATCCAATTTTTAATTCTTATGTTAACCCTTAATTAGCATTTGATCTCAGCCTTCTTATGTTTCATTTTCCCAAGGTTATGAAGAATGGTGACAAATGTTTTTTTCTAGAATAATTTCATGTGTAGATAATTTTATGTGAGGTATTTAAGACTTATTTTTAAATAATAAAATATTTGTATAGTTAGAAAACTTATTACTTGAGAACATGGGTATTATTATGTAAGAGTTAGTCCTAACTCTCTAAAATTATAAACCTAAAATTACTCTAGGTATTTTAGTGGTCAAATCTTTCTTTTTTATTTTTGATGTTTTGGGTGGTTGAAATTAGGTCAAATTTAATAGTATAAATGTAATAAATGTAAAAATTATTCTTTTAGAATTGGATATGATAGTAAAGGTTTATGGATGTTATAATATCGGGTGTTTTCTAAGGCCACAATGTTTTTGGAATACCCTCAAATTGGGTTTTAAGGATTTGACACAATTCCCATCAGAAATTTTGTAAAATCTATGGCCTATTGACTATGGGAGGTTCTCAACACACCATTATCATACCAAGAAATGTTTTTATGTAATATCTATCCCTTTATGTGTTGGAAATCATGTGGAAAATAAAAATCCCATTTACTTATTTTTTTATGAATAAAAATATTTCTCTACCAAATCCTAACATGTGTTTAATGAGTGAGGAAAATGTTATGGATTCCATGGGAAAATGTGTGTCATGAATTTATTTGTACAAGTAAATACTCCCTTAAATGAGATTCATTCAAAATAGAAAGATTCCAATTCTAAGGTAAATAATGGGAAATTTTTTTATTCCTAAATATCTAGTGGTTTTATTTGTATTACTGCCCAATGGGAGGATGATAGCTAATATTAGGGTCTCAAATCATGGTTTTTCTATTCCATGAGGTATAACTGACTTGATAATTTTAAATTACCCTTAAGAGGATCATGGATTTGTGATTTTTAATATCTCTAAGAGATGTATTTTACTTGAGGAATTTAGGTTGTAATTATGTGTATCTAAACTCAAGTAATTTATATCCTAAACTAGTAAATGTCCAAATTATAGGATAATAGGAGGTTGGAGTGACAGTATAATTTATATATGGATCCAAGATAAGAGATTTATATGTTAATAAAAATGCTACAAAAATAAGAATCAAGCCACACATAGTTCTTTAAATACTCCTAACACAGATCTAGATCATATGTATATGAGAATATATTCTCCCATATTGATGTAATAACATTATAGAATATTTAGTGTAGATGGGGAGATCACACTGAAAAAGAGGAAATTTTCGTACTAGCATTAGACCGTGAATATAAAACCAAATTTCACTAATTTTATACAAGGATTTTGATCTTATGTAATAATATTAGGCGTCATAACACATACCACTCTTAGTAGTTTAAGATTAATATAGGATAGATTGAATTTCATTTAGTTTTATGTCATGAGACATGGATGATGTTCCTATAGAAGATAAGGGCGCTCCAACATTTTCTTTTGTCATTATACATAGTTAGAATAGATTTTTGTTAAGGGATGAATGGTGGTACCTATGAACTGGGTATCTATTTATTTTCACCCTAAATGTTTTATAAGTAAGTGATGGAGAGTCTTAGTGGGAATAAACATGGATTTTTCTCAAGTTTACCTTTGTGGTTTTTCAACTAGATAAAGTTCATTTATTTTCCCTTTTCCAAATGATCATAATTTTTCCTAAGTGATTCAAGGTTACTTCTTAGTGATAAAAGACATGAATTTTTTTCAATATTCACTTTACATGTTTTGAACATGGTGAGTGTTATGTCTCTTTATAGTTGTAGATTAAGGAAATCCAAGTCAGACCAATGTAGTTATTATTTAAGTAGGAGGTGTTTTTGTTCTTACAACATTGACCATAAGGTGAGGTAGTTTTCATAGAAGTATGGTAGAATAAAACATAATGTAAATAAGAGCCCAATTTCATGAATGTAGAAGACTATGAGGTATACTAAATATAGTTTAGGGTCCTAGTGCTTGAACCATAGGTCACTGGTGTTTTAGGTCGAACAACATTGACAAAATATTATTTCATTTGAGTTCGTATCACTTTGAAAAAATGTTTAAGATAGTATATATAGAAACGGAAAGGAAAAAATATAATTTAAATGAAGTTCACATTACTAATATGGACTATACTAAAAATAATGGAATTTAGTTTATGGTCATGAATCTTGGAACATTGTGCCATGTTGTTTCAAGTCATCTGATGAGGACTATGTATCCATTAGGCACGTTCCAAGGGGATTATCTCAACTCAATGATCAAATATTTTCCATACGAGTATCTCAAATTGAGGAATTTGGGTCTTCGTATAATAATCACTACCATATATGAAATATCATAAGAATATTATATCATAATTTTTCTATAAAAGTATGAATGATGCACTAATGTGTAACATAAAGGGTATTTTTAATTCGTATGAATAGTTGATCTATAGAATGTATAAATCCTAACATAATAATGTTTAAATCAATGAGAAATGGATTTTGGTTGAAGTGGGTTAACCATTAGTAATATAGTAAACTAATGTTTCATCATCATATAATATCATATGGGGTTGGGGGGATTTCATTTAGGACTAAAACAACCCCAAGTGGTTAATTAATAGTCTTAAAGGAAAATATATTTTTCACTATTCAATGGGGGTCAACGTATAAAAACAAATCTATGTTAACAATAATTTAATGTAAGAGGAAACTATGAAGATTTTCACAAAGTCATGGGATTCTAGGAGGTGTATCTTAGATTAAAGTATTATATGGTATTAACTCAAATATAAAATATATGAAGTAGTTATGTAGAGAAAAATATATTCAATAGGGGTTAAATTTTTTTCTACCATGTATTGAACACATTATTAGTGTAAAAGGATATGATGTGAAGTTTCTATAATTTTTTCCTAGACTAGTGGGTCCAGTAAGCATAACCTTAGTTTTTCTAAGGATATATGGAGGGTCCCATGGATATTTTTCTTCATTTATTTTCTTTATAAATTTTTTAAAAACCATGTATGAGATTGTTTTAATGATTTAAGACTTTAATTTTAATCTGAATTCACGTGTGGGTTTTTAACCTAATAATACATTGTCTAAATTTTGATTTATAGTTTAATATCATTCAATTTTCACCATCAGGAGATGGATTTTAATATCACGTAACTTTGAATAAATCATATATAGTTTAATCTGTTGATGTGTGGACCAAGGAATACTCAGTTTAAGGTCATGATTATGGGATTAGTGGGTTAGATAGTCTGTCATTAAATGATAGGGTAAAACCTAAAATTAATGAAAGATCTCAGTATTAATATCGATAATCTCGTGGGGGGTTGTACACAAAGGTCACGATTCATGGACCAATTGTCACCTTTATTATAGATATTGGATCTTGATAACACTCTATATCCTAAAAAGAAATGAAACAAAGCACACATAGTTCATATAAATAGATTTCATGAATAGATCTAAAATATATATAAAAAAGCGGAAATTTTCCTATTTTTGTGATAATTGAGATCTAGAGGACCTCTTTGGCTAATCCTAGGAAAATATTCTAGTATATATCTAGGTAAAATGAGCTAATGAAAATTTACGTAACCCTAAACACTACAATATAATTTTTGGAAATGGGAATTTTATTTTTTTTTCTTTTTTATGGAGAAACCCTATGTCTGACACCCTCACATGGATATGGCACTCAAATATGTAAATTAGGATATATATATAAAAATATATGTATGTATGTATGTATGTATGTATGTATGTATGTATGTATATATATATATATATTAGGACACTCTAATTAGTTTAATTCTATGTAGCGTATACTATATGTCCTATAGTTTAACATCATGAAACAAGGACTCATATTCTAAATATTTTAGGTTCATACAATAAGAACTATTATATGGTGGATTTTCATAGATCTCTATCATATGAAAAATGATATGGATTCATATTTGGGATGAATCAGTGAAGGTAAACCCAATTTGAATGAAGGATTCCAAACATTGGGATGAAGTTGGAGTTAGCTTTGAATTTGGGGTTGAGCCTATGATAAGTCATATGGGTGTCATTACATATCTTGAAGTAATAGTAACATGCTATACATAGTTTTAGTAAATGATATTCCATGATACTGTATATTCTTACATGATGTACCTGACATGCCTGAAAAGGCTATACACTTGGAGGGGTTTGAAATTGACCAGATTTTTTACTGGGCCCATGATAAGTTATTTGGTTATCACTATGTATCACATGGTATGGGAATCAATCATCAAGTAGTTCACTTATAAAGGGTAAATTTTGTTTATAGGTTTAGTGAACAATGATGTTATGGTATTATAGTATAGAAATAACCACTAAATACTCTTAGAATAGAGAATATTAACCCATTTAGATTGAGTTCTTATATAGGGTAATAGGAATTTTATTTTCTGGTTTTGGTAATATGGAACTAACACTTCCATCCAATTTAATTTCATGTGAGCTGGGCCACTAAAAATAGTTTCAATTCAGGTGGTATGGACTATATGCCATTCAGTTTTACATTATTCTACTAAGACCAATGTATCTAGTGAACATTGGCCAAGAGGAGTATCTCAACTCAACGATTTGGAATTTCAAATAACAGTATCACAGCTAACTTTATTTGGGTCTTCATGAGAGTAGAACGCCCCTGTGCGAAGCAAAACAATATGGGATAACATAATATTTCTTTGAAAATGGGTATGATCCATTAGTTTGTAACATAGAGTGTATTTAAATCTACATTAATGGTTGGGTTATAGAAAGGGTAAATCATAACCTATGAATTTCTCAACCAATGATACATGGAGACTAGGGTGACAAGGTTTACCATTCATAATAGTTGAAACTAATGCCACACCATCATGGAATAGAACATGGGGTTAATGGGGACCTTTCCTATAGATCCAAAAACACCCCCAAGTGGTTTCTAAATAAGCTCAAGGGAAACTGTGTTATTCACCATTCAATGGGGGTATGTTTGGATCAATCAATCCATGTTACCAATATTTATATTGAAGAGGGGTACAATATGGTTCATTTAATGTTGTGGGATCCAAAGGGGGTATCTCAACTCTGATCAAATTGGTTGGTGTTGATTCAGACATCAAAGGTATAAAGTTTGTTAATAGAGAATAATAATATACAAGGAGGGTCTAAAAACACTAAAGGTTACACCACCATATATTGAACACATTCATAGGGTGAATAGATATAATAAGAAATTATTGAGTATACAATTATAAAAATGGATGATCTATTCAAAGTTTAAATGTTATTTTTTGTAGTTTAAAATCATATGAAAATTACATTTGTGTTCTGCAGTTTATGGTCTTAAATAAGGACCAAATATCATGTAGTTTGATATCATGTAACAAGGACATGAAAAACTACCGCTAGACCAAGTATTTGGGATCCAAAAATCACAATATATAATGGGGTTACTGGAATCAATCCACACAAGGTTCTTAAAAAAGAATCCCTAAATAGATTTAGCTCACATACAGGGAAGAAGGGGGGATTTTTCATATTTAAGTATATGTGAATAGGTATAAATAATCATGAATTGAGAGATCCCACTTGGGTTCGGCCTTGTGTAAGATGATCGTAAGAACCCAACTTTTCAATCAGGTATAGATCCTTTAAATTTTGGTCTCATTTTTTATTTTGGGACTAATATGGATTATTAATTGGTTAGTAAAGGTCCGATGGGTGTCTAGGGATTTTTCAAATCTGGGAAACCATCTTTTTGTGAAAACTAGCTATGTCGCATGGTTCGCGCACAGTTGGCACACAGTTTTTGTAACTGTGAATATGGTCTATTTTCATGTAGAACCATATCGCACAGTTGGTGCACGGTTTTTTAGCCTAACCATGCAAGATACCATTCATTCCTAGGTACTCGTTCATGGTTGGTGCACAGTTTAGAAAACCATGTAGCCAAACCATGCACTGGCAAAATATTGGGTAATTTTACTTTTTTCACTTAATGATCTAATTAAACCTCCTCCTTCCTCCTAATATAAGATCTAGTAGGATTAAACTATTTTTCTTCCCTTTTGGATCTCTTTGATGTCCTAATCTAGGGATTTCAATATCTCATTCTTATAAAATCTGATAGAGCTTCCTTTCTTCATGATGTATGCCCAACGGTAAGTACTCGAGTCTTTTGTAGTCATTCTTCTCCATTGTTTCTCTCAACCTAGTTATCGAGGTGTGATTTTTTTCCCAGTTTTATTAGATATACTCTATTCTAAGCTGAATTATAATATTCTATTAAAGTATATGGATAATACAAACCTAAGGTGGGTGGTCTATAACTCATCCTTCAAGTTCGTTGATTTTGGAATTGTCATCTTGGGCCCACCGATTTCATCGGGTGTGTTTTATTGAATGTATATTCCATACTTATAATAATTAGAATTGTATGGTTATTCTCTTTCCATATATGTTTTTATTATTTTTAGTTACGCACACAAATATATCCATCACATGTAGGATGATATTCCATAATTGAGTTTCTAGAGTTTTGACACTTTTGGGCCATTGTTCGGATGTGCTCGAGCTTGACCACACAAATGGTATGTCTCCTTATTATAAATGCTTATTGTATCATATAATAGTGAATGAAAATTACCGTTTCACTTCCACTTGACACTGCCTAAGCTAATTTCTTCAAAATGTTAATTAAATGTGAAAGAGAAATTGGAAAGTATACTAAATATATTACTTGAATAGATTAAATTTGAATGATTCATAGTTTTCATGTCTATAGCACCTCTTACCATGTTAATGGAAGGTAGCGGAATGGTCCTTAATTATTGAATATGCCATAAATTGAATTAATTAAGGCTGCATGCTACTTGACCATATCACACTAATGAAAGGAAATGCTTGAACCAAATGAAGTATTACATAACTTCATAATTAAATAGTAGTGGCCTGACTGAATCTCGCTTTGTATTATTATAGGGGGATGCCTTGAGCACTCAAGAACGCCATTCTGATTCAAAGACACTGCTTGCACAGGTTGTGACCCACATAGATCTCAACCATTGTCTATTCTTGGATGCTCGGTACGTCACTGTAAGATCCCTTATATAGTATTAAAGGATTCCTTGGATACACTCCTTGGATCCGACATTGATAAGTAGGTGTAATGGTTACAGCCCATAGGGCCCTATCTCTGCTTAGCCCTATTTTACATTAGATGATCACCTTGGATTCTTTAGGCTTCTTATTGTGGAATGCCTTATAATATGCTCCTTGGATTACAATATTACCCTTAACCAAGCAATAGTTACTACTGAGTTGGCAACCCTGAAGGTCCATGTTTCCTTGATTATTACCTTGGAACGTCATTATTAAATGTCATTTAAGGTTACCTTGTCATAACTTCAAGCTTCCAACATTTTTAATATGTGACTTATTTACAAACCGATAATAATCAATTAATAGACTAGTTGCGTTCATACACCATTAAAGGGATGAAGCAGGTACATGGGTATTTAGTTACATTGTGATTCTTTACATTATATATGCTTATTTTTCATACTTTTACATATCCATTACATGGGCCTGATTTTATAGAAACCATTAGTGGTGGCCCATTGAGATTTATCTCACACCCTCTCTGGGCATTATTAGGAAACTGGGGAAGATTACATGTAAACAGGTGTTGACAAAGGGAAACATACTTCATCGAACACTTTACTTCTTACTGTTTAGGATAAAGCTTGATAGCATATGACAGAGCCAGAGCTCGGGACTCTTGGGAGAGTCTTTTATTTCCTTTATAATTTTGCGGAACATGTTATTTCTTATAATTTGTATCCATGTTTTCCAGTTTTCTAGATACATGACATATCATCATCAATTGTTGGATGTTATTTTAGTTATTCATTTATTGTTACCGTTATCCCTATTTTACATAGTTTTTTCTATTTAATTGTATTTCTTCAACTATTTACATAAGTTTATCTTTAACCACTATGCTACACTTTGGTAATGAGGGCATAGTATCCTCCATGAACACACCATAGGACCTGGCTACTAGTCGGAAACCCCTGGCGTTTGGGGAGATGCGCTTGAGGCCATGTGGACCACCGAGCTTAGGGCACCCACTAAGTGGCATCGGGGTTTGGGACATCGCAATGTAGTATCAAAGGGTGGTTCCATTATTTCCATAATATTTAGAGACAATTGATTGGAGATTAGGAACACTGGGAACTTGGTCATAAATCGTGGTTGGGCATCATGAACCCATGTTCAAGGTAAAATATGAGTTGCCTAAACTATAATTGTTGTTTTGTTTTTCCAAGTACAATAGACATTATTTCACCATTAGGTGGCACACATGTTGTGGGGAGTATTTTATTATTATTATGATTGAGATTCTATCTTGTCCTTGGCCTGATAATATGAGGGCAACGATCATTGTTACGTGCATAATATATGCACCTAGAATTCACAAGTCATACATATTACAAAGACATATAGGTGTGTTTCACTGATTTTCATTTCTTGAAATGCTTGTGATTTTTTAGTGATGTTCTGATAGTTAGCTTATGATTTTATTATTTTGGGTTGTGATTGAGTGATTTCATGTCTCAATTCATGAGGTGTATGGGACCTCATGGGTTGGGATGAGTAATTTACTGAGTCGAGCCATTATGCTATAAATAAATGGGTGTCATTTCCCAGGATAAAGTGTATGGGCAGTGATTCACTAGGAATGGATATCCATTATAAAGTAAAACATGAATTCTAAAATGAAGTGGTCACACATCCTTATCCTGCATTTTCATGTTTATGAAAGGTAATGGAGTGAACCTGGTAATTAAATTTAAAATGAAATTAAACTTATACTTGAGCACTTATTGATACCTTGTTATATAAGAGAGTAGTTGGGGTAGTATGCCTTATGTAGTGAGTTTTATTATGTTCATATTCCACTAGTGAGGTTATCTTTCCACTTAATCTTGTTCTAAGGTGTGTAATTTAAATTTGTAGACCAATACCACCACGAAGTCCTCATATCGTATACCATAATTTTGGAGATGACCATTCTCTAGAAATGGTGGATCCTGATCCACCACTCTTACCTCCAAGAGTACCACTCGAGGCACCACCTGTTGTACCTAATTTTGGAATTGATTCCTAAATTTGTGATAGTTTCCTACATCTGATGCAGTCCATGCATGGTGATCTACAGATTTCACATATGATGGCTGATCTGACTTGCAAGTTCCAGTAGTAGCATCCACCTATATTCTCAGGGGTGGTAGTCTTCAGGTTGTTGAATCTTGGATATTGGTCACCCTATCTATCTTTGAGTATCTGGAGATGCATCTAGAGCATAGGGTCAAGCATTCCACATACATGCTTTAGGATTCGTAGCACTGGTGGGATATGATTACCCAGGCTGGTCGTCATCAGGGCATGTTATTGGTTGATTTCCATACTACCTTCTATGATCATTTCTTTCCATATATACAAGATTTGATAGATCCAGAGAGTATGTGCATCTCGAATAGGGTTCTATGTCCGACATGGAGTATTCTACATGTTTCATGGAGTTTCATCGCTTTTCAATACTTCTAGTTGGTGATGATATTTTTCATGCTATACATTTCGAGGATGGGATCGATTGTTCCATTCATAAACATGTAAATATCTTTCCCCTACCTAACGTTTTTGTAATAGTCAATATATCTTTTATCAAAGATAATAACCAATGGGACGACAATAGTTTTGGGCATAGAGAACTAGTGTCGCATTAGGCCAGTAGTTATTCTGGTGATAGGAAGGATTCTCTCAAAGTTTCTCATCAGGGAAGTGACAACTAGAATTCATGTTTTGATATATCAAAAGTGTGTCATCAGTGTCAATTATAGGGGCACTAGAAGACTCATTGTGATAGAGACTCAATGGAGTTCCAGGATTGCAGATCTGCAAGGCATCTTTAAAGTTTCTACAAGACCCTTCCACCAGCTTCGATTGGAAAAGGATCCATTCCAGATCCACCTTCAGAAGTGGGTTATTTTACGCCACATCAGGTAGGGTGTTATAATAACACTTGTAGTACTGGATGAGGAGGATTTCATGGCCATGGAATCCAGACCCCCGATCACCAGCAGCGCTAGCAGAGCAGTTATGATCATGGTAGTCCATATGTTGCACAGGTCCATGGATCAGGTCAGTTTCATGCACTACATTCAATACCTGAGGATCAAGATGTGGGATTATCTACAGTACGAGGTATTATTCTTGTGTATTATATCATAGTATATGATTATTTAATACAAGTTCTTTGAACTATTTTATCTCTATATCTATCATGTAAAGTCTCATATTATAGATACAATATTATTATGGTTTAATGACCCAAGATACACTACTAGGGGTAAATATAGAGGGTATACACCAGTGTAGGGACAATCCCCTTGAGGTAGGCAGTTACCCTTTCTAATGAAACCTTTCTGTTCTTGAGATGAAGGGATTCGATATTATTCTCAGGATGGATTTGTTGGTTTACTATCGTTATTTTGTAGAATTCTATCATCATAGGGTATCATTTTCATCACTAGAGGTAAGTAATTATCTATATAAGGGTGAGTGGGGTATCTAGGCTGGTAGAGCTGGATTAGAGAGTCCTAGGCTAGGTGGAGTGACCTCCCAAATGTTAAATCTCTTTTTGGAGGATAATGGTATACATCAAGATAATTTTCCCCTCATAGTGGATTGTTTCAGGGATGTCATTCCTGAGGATTTTTCTTGCTTACCTCCAGATAGAGAGGTATAATTTATGATTGATCTTCTTCCTCGAGTAGCTAGATTGTCCATTCCACAATAAAGGATGGAACCTACAGAGCTTCAAGAGCTAAAGTGGAAGTTAGAGGATTTATAGGCCAAAGGTTTTATATGTACTAGAACATACACTTAGGGTTTTCCCATGCTTTTTTTAATAAGGATGATGGAACCTTATATCTATGCATGGATTACAGAAAGTTGAAATATTTTATGATCAAGAATCAGTATCAACTACATTGAATAGATGATCTATTTGACTAGATACGGGGAGAAAGGGGCTTCTCTAAGATCGACCTGAGATCAGGTTATCATCAAGTGTGAGAAAGGCCATCAGACATAGCACATACACTATTCCATAGTAGGTATGGTCTATATGAGTACCTTGTTATATCGTTAAAGCTAACAAAAAACCCACCATTTTCATGGAACTGATGAATATGGGGGTACACCCCTATTTGGGTTTTCTATGGTTTTTGTGGAATAAATCATGGTGTATTATCACACTCATAGAAACCATTCCATTTATCTTGAGCTCATTATAAGTACACTGAGAGAGCATAAAATTTATGCCAAGCTTCCTAAGTGCCACTTATGGAATTAAAAACTCCACTTCTATGTTCATATTATCTCATAATCAGGTGTATCTATTGACCTAGAAAAGTTTATTTCTGTAATTTACTAGGATTATCCCAAGAACGTGTTTGATATACGAAGTTTCTTGGGGTTGGTTGGATATTACAAGAATTTCATACAAGATTTATCACATATTTCATCACCTCTTACTGGCCTTAAAAAGAAAGGTGTCAATTTCCTTTGGTCAGAAGCATGCAAGAAATCCTTTCAGGATATGAAAGGTAGGATTATCTCATCACATGTTCTAATTCTTATTGGGCTAGTTATAGGTTATACAATCTTATGTGATGCATTAGGCATCATCCTAGGAGGAGTTTTGATATAGGAAGAAAAAGTAGTTGTGTATGAATCTTGATATTTAGGCCTCATGATATAAATTACCCAAATTGTGACCTTGATCTAGAATAATTTGTCCATGCCATACATTGATGAAGACATTATCTACTAGGTGAGCACTTTCTGGTGTACATGGACCACAAGAGCCTCAAATATATCTTTACTCAGCATGACTTGAACCTTAGATAATGGATATGGAATGAATATCTATAATCTTTTTATTTTGAGATTTTCTATATGCCTGGGAAGGGTAATGTGGTTGTAGAGGAACTGATTTAGAAAACTTAGGCATAAGCAGTATGAGAAGACGGTGATAAATGTAAGTAATGTACCTCTTCTCTAAGAAACACCTAGAGTTTCATGATAGTCATGAACAGTATTATCTCCCATAATTGGAATTTACCTCTTCCCTCCATGAGAAGGTGAAGGGTAAAAAAATTCAGATCTCGGAGTCTTGGTACTGCGTGAAAGTATATCAGGATATTACCCACCTCCATATTGGTCTATAGATAGATATGACATCCTACATATTCATGGACATGTCTGGGTTCATACATATATGATAGAAGGGTTGATTAAATATCCACATTCCTCTCAGTTGGAATTTCATATAGTAATATTGAATATGTATTGAGACATGTGATGCCAATATTGGTTGTCTGGGAAGAAATTTTAGATTGCAGGCTTTGTCACTAGGTGTTCCACCAGTCAGCAGGTGAAGGAGGAGCATCAGAGACATGAAAGCTTGTTACAACCACTTAAATTCCTATATTGGAAATGGGAAGAAAATGATATGTATTTTTTATTTGGTTAACCTAGGCCTCATAGAGTTAGAAAAATTTTATGGGTTGTCATTAACAGACTGAAGAAACTTGCCCCCTTCATTCCTATTCAGGGGATTTTCTCAGTTGATGAGCTGGGAAAACTAAGTTTCCATGAAATCATAATACTCCACAGGGTCCCTCTTACTATTGTTTCATATGGAGATTCTTATTTCACATCAAAATTATGGAATGGATTGTAGAAAGCTCTGTGAACACAGGTTCTTCTAAGATTGATAGGAAATCAGAATGGAAAAAACTAGTTCTAGAGGATATTATCTAAGAATGTGTCCTTGATTTTGACGGTTCATGTGAGAAACATATCCCTCTCATTGAGTTAACCTATAATAATAGATTTTAGGCAACAATTAAAATGGATCCTTTTGAGGCCTTATATGGTAGACCATGTTGTTTACCTCTTTTCTAGCTAGATGTAGGTGAGGCATCCCTACTAGGTCCTTATATCAATCAAGAGACTTCAGAGAAGATTAATCTGATCATAAAGTGTATGAATATTACCCACTCTAGAAAAAAATCTTATGCTGATAACCATTGATGACCTCTAGAGTTTGAGATTGGGGGTCGTTTTTTCATTTCGGTATCACCCTGGTTAGGGCATAGATGGTTATGGAAGCAAGGGAAGTTGTGGCCATATTACGTAGGTTCATTTGAGATCCTAGAGAGAGTAGGGTCGGTATCCTATCAATTTATACTTCCTTATAGGTATTGTACCATGAATGACATCTTCCTTGTTTCACAACTTCTCCAGTATCATGTTGACCCAAATAATACGTTTGATCCTAAGGAAATTGAGTTAGATGTTGATTCTACCTTTGAGAAGTATCTGGTATGGATCGTCGACTGGAGCACAAAGATTATCTGAGGCTGGTATGCCTCTCTTGTACGGGTACTATAGAATCATGACCATGTGTAGGATGAGACTTGGGGGAAGGAATCTGACATACATGCTCAGTGTCCAGAATTGTTCTCAAACAGTGCTTCTGCACCCTTGGAAGGTGAACTCAGGGATGAGTTCTTTTTAGGGGGGAGACTATAAGAACCTGGTTTTTCACTCAAGTATAGATCCTATAAATTTTGGTATAATTATTTTTTTTTGGACTAATATGGATTCCTAATGGGTTAATGAAGGTCCCAAGGGTGTTTGGGGCTTGTTCGGAGCCTAGAACTCATCTTTTTGGGAACACTAGCCATTTTGCACATTTTCAACACAGTTGGAACATGGTTGGCATAACCATGTGGATGGTATATTTTTGGGTAGAACAATATCACACAGTTGGCATAGGGTTGTGTAGCCTAACCATGCAATTTCCCTTTCTTACCCAGGTACCCATGTTTGGTTGGCACACATTTTGGGAAACCATGTGGCCAAACCATGCAGATGCTAAATATTGTGTAATTTTTCTATTTTTCCCTTAATGATCTAATTAAGCCTCATCCTTCCCCTAATACAATATCCATTATTATTGATCTATTTTTTATTCCCTTTTGGAGCCATTTGAAGGCCTAATCTAGGGATTAGAAGATATCCTTCATCTGAGATTCAGTAGAGCTTTTTTTATCATGTTGGATGAACAATGGTAAGTACTTGAGTCCTTTTTAGCAGTTCCACTCCTCTCTTTATATCGGTCTAGTTATCAAGGTGTGATAACTTTTTCCTTTTTCTCAGATCTACTTCATTATAATATTAATTAGAGGCCAATATCGGAGGAGAAGGATATCAAAAGCCAAATGTGGGTGGGCTATAAATCATCCCTCAATTTCGTTGATTTTGGAATTCTTGTGTGGGGACCACCGATTTCATCAGGTTCTGTTTATTGAATTTATTTTCCATGACTATAATAATTAGAACTATATGTTTATTCTCATGTCGTATATCTGATTACTTTTGGGTGGTTACACCCACAAATCCATTATTCCCATGTAGAATGATATTCCATAATTGAGTTTTTAGTGTTTTGACACTTTTGATCAACTCTTCGGATGTGCTCAAGCTTGAAAATACTAATGTTAGGACATATTATCATAAATGATTTTTGTATCATGTAATGGTTAATGGAAAGTACCATGTCACTTCCACTTGAACCGCCTTGGTAAGTGCTTCAAAATGATAATTAAATGTGAAAGGGAAATTGGAAAGTATACTATATATAGGACTTGACCATATTAAATGTGAATGATTAATAGGCTTTATGTTTGTATAACCCCTTACTATATTAATATATAGCAACAGAATGGACCTTAATTATTGAATATGACTTGAATGTAATTAATAAAGGTTTTATGTTTCTTGACCTTATCAAACTAATGAAAGTCAATGCCTGTGCCAAATGAAGTATTAAATGACTTTATAATTATATCGGAGAGACCTGACTTGATCTCTCCTTGGATTCTTATCTGATAATGCCTTGAGCACTTAGGAACCCAATTATGATTCAAGGATATGGATTGAATAGGTTTAGACCCACCAAGATCTTGATCCTTCTCTATTCTTGGATTCCCAGTATGACACCGTAGGATCCCTCACGTAGTATTAAAGGATGGCTTGGATATACTCCTTGGACCCAGCATTGATAAGTAGGTTCCATTGTTAAAATGCATAGGGCCATGTATCTACTTACCCCCATTTTACCTTGAATTATCACCTTGGACTTAGTAGGTATCTTATTGTGGAATTCCTTGGAATATGCCGCTTATCATACACTCTTACCCTTAGCCAAGAAATAGTTACAACTGAGTTGATGACCCTTAGGGTCTAGGTTGCCTTATTTATTACCTTAAAACTTCATTATTAAATTTAATTGCAGGTTTCCTTGTCAAAACGTGGAACCTTCACTATTGTTAAAATGAGACTTATTTATAAACTACTAATAATCAATTAATGGACTAGTTTCGTTCAGACGCCAGCCAAGGGATACAGAAGGTACTTGGGAATTTAGTTACATTATGATGATTTAATTTTTATATACATGCTTTCACACTATTAAATTTCCATTAAATGGGAATGATGATATAGACATCATTGGTGGTGGACCACTGATATTTATCTCACACCCTCTCCAGACGTCGTTTGGTACTCGGGGCATATTACATCTATGTAGGTGTTGACAAAGGGAAATATATGACTTTGAACACTTGATTATTTACTATTTCAGATGGATCTTGATAGAATATGACTGATCCAGTTCTCGGGATGATTAGGATAGTCTTTGATTTCCTTTATACTTTTGTGGAACAAGTTATGTCTACTATTCTTGTATCCATGCTTTCCAGTTTTCTTGATACCTGGAATATCATCATTAGTTGTTGTATGTTATTCCGGTTATTTAGTTATTGTTAATATTGTACCTATTTTTTGAGGTGCCTTATATTTACTTGTATTCCTTCTTCTATTTTCCTCTATTCATATTTAACCACTATACTACACTTTGGTAATGAGCGTATAGTCTCCCCATGAACACACCCTAGGCCCTCTCTTCTAGTTGGTAGCCTATAGAATTTGGGGAGATAAACATAAGTCCATGTGGGCCACTGGTCTCGAGGCACCCACTAAGTGGCATCCATGTTCAGGACATCACAATGTGGTATCAAAGGGTGGTTCCTTTCTTGCATTACTATTTGGAGGCAATAGATTTGAGATTTGGAACACTGCTAACTTGGTCATAAGCTTTTCTTGGGTGTCATGAACCCATGTTCGAGGAAAAAGTCAATTTGCCTAAATTATAATTGTTGTTTCATTTTTCCTACAATAGTTGAAATTATTTCACCATTGGGTGACGCACGTGTTCTGTGGTGTTGTTGATTATTATTTAGATTTATATTCTATCTTATCCTTGGATCAATGAGATGAGGGTAAGGAGAATTGTTACATGCATCATATAGGCACCTAGAATTCACATGTCATAAATATTTCCATTCTATATAGGTTTATTTCACTACTTTACATTTCTTGATATCCTTATGATTGTTGAGTGATGTTGTAATAGTTATCTTCTGCTTGTATTATTTTGGGTTGTGGTTGAGTGATTTTCTGTCTCAATTCATGAGGTGTATGGGACCTCATGGGTTGGGATGATTAATTTACCAAGTTTAGTCATTATACTATAAATAAATGGGTGTTGTTTCTTTTGATAGTTTTTTTGGGAACTAATTCACCAAGAATGGGTATCCATTATAAAGTGAAACATGAATTACAAAATGAAATAGTTGCACATAATTTTCCCTCCTTGTTATGTTTATGAAAGGTAAAGGTGTGAACCAGGTAATTAAATTTATAATGAAATGAAACCTGTACATGAGCACTTACTGATACCAGTTTTTCTAAGTGGTTTGTTGGGGTAGTATGCCTTGGGTAGTGAGTTTTCATACATTCATCTTATGTGGGTGATGTTATCTTTCAACTTAATCTTATTCTGAGGTGTGTTCTGGGAATTTTTAGACCAATGCCAGGACATCTTCCTCATATCATACTCCATGAAGGTGGTGATAACCATGCTCTAGATGTGGTGGGCCCTAAGTTTCCACTCTTACCTCCTAGAGTTACACTTGAGGCACCACCTATTGTATCTAAAATGGGAATTGATTCCCTAGTTTGTGATAGTTTTCTATGTCTAATGCAGTCTATACATGGCGCTCTATAGCCTGCACATATGATCATTGATCTGACTTGCTAGTTCCTATAGAATCATCCTTTTACATTCTCAAGGGATAGCAGTCTGAAGGCTACTGAGTGTTGGCTAGAGGCCACCATATCTATCTTTGAGCATTTGTAGATGACACTAGAGTCAAGGGTCAATATTTCCACAAACATGCTTCGTGTTTTAGGAAAGCGATTGTGGGATTTGATTACCTAGGTTGGTCGTCATCAGGGCAGGTTATGGTTTTATTTCCAGACCACCTTCTATGATCAATTCTTTCCTCAAACATTAAGATATGATAGATCTAGAGAGATTATGCATCTCAAATATGTTTTTATGTTAGTCATGGATAATTCAGTGTGTTTCGTGGAGTTTTAGCGCTTTAAATTTCTTTTAGCTAGTGATGAGATTTTATGTGCTAGATGTTTTGAGTATGGGCTTCAGTATGTCATCCGTATAGAGGTGAATGTGTTTCTCATATATACATTTTCTGAAATATTCAATTAGGCTATTATCATTAAGAATAACCTAGGGGAAAAAATAGTACCAGGCATAAAGGACCAGTTTCGCATCAGGCTAGTAGTTCTTCCAGTGGTAGAAAGTATTATCTTGGGGATTCTCATCAGGGTAGTGAAAACCTGAATTCTCATTTAAATATCTTCAAAGTGTGTCATCAGTGTGTATGATAGGGGCACCTGAAGCCTCATTGTGATAGATACACAATGGAGTTTCAATCTTGTGTATGTATGGTGAATATTCAAAGGTTCTATAGGACCTCTCCACCAGCTTAGAGTGGAAATGGATCCATGGTAGCTCCACCTTTAGGAGTATGTTCTTTTATGTCATGTTAGGTGGAGTTGGAATACCACCAGTATTAATGGTCAAGGAGGAAGTCATGGTCATGGAAGCCATACCTGTGATCACCAGCAGCGCCAGCTGAGCAGTTGTGATCATGGTAGTCCATTTGTTGCATAGGGTCATGGATCAGGTCAGTTTCATGCACTACATCTAAAACCCAAGGATCATGTTGTGGGACCATCTAGAGTACGAGGTACTATTCTTTTGGAATCTACCATAGTATCTTATTTATTTGATATAGGTTATTCGATCTATTTTATCTCTATATCTGTCATGGAACGTCTCGTACTAGAGATACATTGGTATTATGATGTAATGACCCTAGATACACCGTTAGGGGTATACAAATATGTTATAATTCAGTGTAGGGACTATCACCTGGATATAGGCAGTTACCCATTCTTATGGAACCTCTTTGTTCTCAAGATTGCAGGCTTTCTTTTCATTCTCAGGATGGATTGGTTTTATTAGTATCATGCTTTTGTAGACTGTTATCATTGTAGGGTATCATTTAAATCACCAGAGGGAAACAATTGTCTACATATGGGTGAGTGGTATGTCCAAGATGGTAAAGATAGACTAGAGAATCAAGGGATAGATGGACTGACTTCCCAAATTGAAAATATCTTCTTTGAGGATCAGTGTTTACATCAAACTGATTTTACTCCAATAGTGGATCGTTTCAAGGATGTATTTCCTGAAACTTTTTATAGCTTACCTCATGAGAGAGAATTTGATTTTATGATTGACCTTATTCAAGGTACATCTCTAGTGTCCATTCCTCCATAAAAGATGGTACCTACAAATATTTAGGAGCTCAAGTGGAAGTTAGTGGAATTAGAGACCAAAGGTATTATACGGTGCAGTGAATCCTCTTCTAGCTCTCGCTTTCCTTCGGCCAAAAAGGTAGATATAACCTTACGTCTATTATTGGATTACAGAAATTTGGACCAGAATATGGTCAAGAACCAGTATCCACTTCCATGAATAGATGATCTCTTTGACCATCTCTGAGGAGCTTGGGTCTTCTCTAAAATCAACTTGATATTGGGTTATAATCATGTGAAAGTAAGGACATTAGACATACCTCGTACAAATTTCTATAGAAGGTATGGTCTGTATGAGTACCTTGTTATGTCATTTGGTCTGATGAATGCACCCACTGATTTCATTGCTCTGATGAATAGGGTGTTCCACCCCAATTTGGATTCTTTTTTTGTGGTATTTTTGGGTGACATATTAGTGCATTCTCACAATCTTGGCTATCATGAAAATCATCTTTAGATCATATTGAGTACACTAAGAGAGAGAGAGTATAATTTATGCCAACATTTTTAAGTGCCACTTCTATATCTAAAAAAATTTACTTCTTGTTTCATATTATCTTAGAATTAGGTGTATCTATTGACCTAGAAAAGGTTACTGCTATAGTTTCCTAGGAGTATCCCAATAATGTGTTTGACTTACAGAGTTTTTTGGGGATAGATGGGTATTACAGTAATTTCATAAAAAAATTATCACATATTAATTCAAATATTACTAGCCTTAAAAAGAAGTGTGGCAATTTTCTTTTTTCATAAGAATGCAAGAAAGCCTTTCAGGAGATAAAAGGGAGGATTGTCTCAAAAACTATTCTAATTCGTCCCAAGCCTTGTATAGGTTATACCATCTTATGTGATGCGTCATGCATCATCCAAGGAGAGTTATTGATATAGGAATATAGATTCATTGTGTATGGACCTTCTAAGTTGATTAATCATGATAGAGATTACCCAATGCACGACCTTGAGCTAACATCATTTTTTCATGACTTATGTTACTGGAGGAACTATATGTTAGGTGAGTGCTTTGTGGTGTACACTGACCAAAAGAGCCTCAAATATATCTTTAATCAGCATGGATTTAGACTCAGACAATAGATATGGGTAAAATATCTATAATCCAATGATTTTAAACTTTCCTATATTCCTTAGAAGGGTAATGTGGTTGTAGATGTACTGATTTGGAAAACTCAGGCACAAGCAGTATGAGAAGCTAGTGACAAATGGAATTTAATGGACCTCTTCTCTAAGCTTAACCTTGTGTTTCATGATATTCACAAATAGTCTTATCTATCATCTTTGGAAGTTACCACTTCCCTCCTTGAGAAGGTGAAGGGTAGAAAATTTTTAGATCCTGAAGTCTTGGTACTCTGTGAGAGTATATCTAGAGATAACCCACCTCCAGATTAGTCTCTAGAGAGTGAAGAAATCCTGTGTATTCTTGGATTTGTCTGGGTCCCAACATATATAAGAAAGGATCTGATAAAAGATCACCACACCTATCAGTGTTCAGTTAAACCAAGCATATCAAAGATGTATTGAGACATGCGATGCTAGTATTGGGGGCCTGGGATGAAATTTTAGATAGTAATCTCTCTCAGCAGGTGTTCCACCGATCAGTAGGTGAAGGTGGAGCACCAGAGACATGCAAGATTATTAAAACTGCTTGCAGTCTTAGAATGTAAATGGGAAGAGGTTTTTATGGATTTTTTAGTTGTTTTACCTAGTTCTCCTAGAGGTAGTGACGTAGTATGTGTCCTCATCGACATACTGACAAAAGTAGCCCACTTAATTCTTATTTGGGAGACTTTCTTGGTTGATGAGGTGGAAAATGTATGTTCATTAAATTATATGACTCCATGGGGTCCCTCGTACTATTTTTCAGATCGAGATTCTCATTTTACATCACAGTTTTAGCAGGGATTTCAAAAAACTATGGGAACATAGGTGCTTCTGAGAACAACTTTTCACCCTCAGACTAATGGACAATAAGAACAGATAATACAAGTTCTAGAGGATATGTGTAATGACCCAAAATTTTATTAACGAACATTCCTCTTGATATAATTAAATGTATTATTATGTAAAATTGTTATATAAAACATATGCACTTTTTTGGTTTTATGTTTTTGGATTTTAAAATTCTCTTAATAATTTTGATCGTTGCTAATATAGTGGTTGAATAGTGTTCACATGATTAGTATAAATATAGGGCTTTAACCAATCCAATTTTCTCAGAAAAAGGAAGAATGACCTCATACAGTAGAATTTATCCATACGAAGCACATTTTTTCCGAGCTTGTAAAGGAGGTGGCATCACTAAGATTCTCACTTGACCAATACCAAGCCTAGATTCCACATGTTAAGCTTGAACAGAATCTCCTACCGGAGAAGTGGAAGTTAATTGAGATTACCACTCGAGTGATCTTATCAGAGCCGCCCAAATAGTCTATCACCATCACTCACCTTACCCTTAGGTCATATAAAGTTTTATAAGGGGTTTTCTAACCAGACACTAGCACTATGATTATGTGCATTAGTTTTGTATAAAGAATATACATTCATTTTATTATTTTTACTTTGTAAATGGTTTTTAAAGCACAAATAGTATTTAAAGTTAATATTAAATTAAGAAATATGTTTTAAAGAATTAACTGATTTTTTAATTAAATAATATTTTAATAAAATATTATTACTAAATTACTTATTATTAAAACTATTGTATAATTTTTATGAATACAATTTTAATTTTTATTAAGGTTTGAAAGCTATTTTTGTCAAAACCCATGAATTTTCCATAAATGTTGGTTTTTATTTTAAAAGTAAAAATTTACTTATTTAGATAATTATTTAGATAAAATGAATAATATTTTTGGAATCAGGAAATTGAAATTATCCAACAGTTAATTATTCATAATTTTCTAAGACAGTCGAATTATTGGGAAAAAAATTAAATACCCTTTAAATATATAATGTGTTTTATGACATCATAATTACCCAATAGTGATGTAATAAAATAATATAAATGGTAAATTTATCCAATATATGTTTTACCTTTAAAATAATGTGATTTTAGATTTGTTTTATTTATTTTACAATGCCTTAGTGGACCCTCCAAGACATATAAAACATTTTATCATTTTAAAATGATTTCCTTGAGATTGGGACTCGCCGATACCTAAGAAAGACTAATATTTTTATATGTTCTACCATTGGACTTATAAAATAATTTTTTCCACTCCAATTTCCAAAAACCATAGTCAAAAACCATGGGATGGTTGGTGGTTTTGATTATATTAACGTGTAGTGTCCAAATCATAAATAATAAAGAATTTCCTCTCTTTTACTATATAAACCCACCCAAACTCCAATTTCTATTCACTAAAAACCCTTTTAGAATATACCAACTCTTCCATAATCTCTTTATAATCCTCCCAAGTCGCCCTAATATCCCATGAAGCATCCCTAAATCCCCTCCCAATCCTTTGGTATCACACTTCCAAGTAAGGGATTATTTTCTTTCTCATTTTTGACCATGTTTCTTTATGTTGTTATTCCCTTTTATTTTCAATTAAAAATGTTGGGGTATGATTTTTCACCTCCCACATACTTCCCTAGTTATGTTTTAGTGATGATATACCTCTTTATCTCTCATTAATCCCTCCCATGTACACCTATTACCATGTTAAAATTTTATAAAAGTTACTCCATTTCTTCAAGTTCATTTATTATGTTACACCTTCTATTTCCAAATTCCATATGTTGGGAAATGTATCTATAGGACCCCCTTACTATAAATTTCATGTAAATATTATTATATACCCTTTTCTCTCCCTTAATCCACTTTTATGAATTTTTTTGTCACGATGTTATGCTATAGAAATTGCCCGGAAATTTTCCAAGCCAAAATCATTGTGTAGTGAATATCATACCAATGTATCTATCAAGGGTAGTAAAGTTTATGCACATATACATATTTAATGGTACATACATGTATTTATTCTAAATTTATTAACCGTGTAATAAATTTTGATTTTGAATGACTCCATGTTATATGATCCATGTGGCACACTTATGCATAAAATGAAATATTTATAAAGGGTGTGCCCTGATAGCGCTCTATTGAATTGGGTAAAGAATTGTGTCATGATAATCCATGTGAAATTATGGTTTACTCATTATAATTCAATTTCAATTAGTGTTTACTCTTTCTATTTCAAGTTCAATGAGGGTTTACTCATGCTCCATGTGCAATGAGCCTTGGCTCATTCTAATATCATGTTAAATGTTGATGTCACATCTTCATGTAGTTATAATCATGATATATCATGCCTTTATGTTCATGTTTATATTATTATCCATTGATATGACAATTTCTTAACATGTATTTTATTCTTCATGTTATTCCATGTTTACTCCCTTACTGGGATTTATAGCTCACCATTTTCTTCTGTATGTCCTTAGGTTATCCCATGCAATGCTAAGTACGGTGGAATGTTGTGGTCATGTAAAAAAAGTTTTCAATAAAGATGTTAAATTTTTAAGTCCTATTTTGTCATGAAATGTTGATAATCCCCAAATAAACTAGACCTCTTGATATTCTAGGTTGTATTAAGTGATGGTTTATGTAATAAAGAATGTTTAATGTATAATAAATATCAGGTTTTTTATTGTTTGTATCAAAGGATAGGTTTAGTTATTTTTGGTATTAATATTAGAAAACCCTAGTGAAAGCCTTAGGGATAAGAATAATTACAATAAAAACATCCCGAAATTTTGGTGAGTATAGAGTAAGTGTTTTATCAAGAAAATACATCCCTTCCCAAATATGAACAAGTAGAGGTGGCTCTCGCAAAGATATATCTAGGGGTAAAACCTGAAAACACTATTATGATCTAGACTCATACGGGAACCGGTGCACGACAACAGGACTTGCTTCACACTTGGTTATGACACTCCTAGGGGATATTCTTTGCTAAATTCATAAACATAGTATGAATCATTATTAGCGGAATAAAAAAATGCCCCTAAGAATATATATTGGTAAGTAGGTCATTGATAACATAGATTGAAGCCTATAAATTCATACATTAAGGAAATAAATGTAATTTATAAGTTATCAATTTTTTTCATTGGATTAACCATTATGTTTTACCCCTAAATTTCCTTTTATTCCAGCTAATGGCTAGTAATAAGAGGAATCGAGCTAAAAACCAATGTGAAGATCAATGTGATGACTGTTCTAATGAGATAACCAATTCGATGGTAGAAATAATTGAAAACTTTTTCAAGATAATCTCTCAGTTAACACAAGTTTTGAATATAAACATGGTTCAATAGGAACGTCCAACCCCCACCCCACCTAATAAAGAACAGGCCACAATTGAGAGCCTTATGAGACAATGGCCTCCTGATTTTGATCGATTATCTGATCCCTAAATCACAAAACAATGGATAAACTCCATTGAAAAGATATTCTCCATCATTCAATGTTTCAAACAAGAGAAGGTTCTTCTATATTCTTATCATATGGAGGGTTAAGATGATCAATGATGGACATTGATCAAAAATATGAATCCATAAGAATAGATTGACGTGTTGGAATGGAAGGATTTCCAGAAAATGTTTTTTCGTATATATTTTCTCCGCACCCTCCGACTTAAGATGGAAAGGGAATTCCTTTACATTAAGAAAAAAAGACAATTAATCCATCATATCATATGAGAAAAACTTCACAAGGCTTGTATGATATGCCTACATCTTTGTCATTACCCCAGAATGCAAGGTTAACCACTTCTTTTGTGGGATAAAACCTAGCCTATGGAAAGACCTAGAAATCCGTGACTTCAATAGCTATGAGAAATTGTTTGATGTTCCCTCAAAGTCAAAATGGAGATCGGTGAATCTTAGAGGTATCATGGGGATAAGAATTGGAAAGTGTATTTAAATTCTGTAAGTTTGATGGATAAATCCAATGGTGCTATGAAATTCTAGCACCCCACTTTCCAATAGTGTGGAAAGAAGCACCTCGGAAATTGTTTGAAGGGGATGAGGAAATGATTTAGGTGTGGAATAGAAGGGCATATGACCATTTATTTCCAGCAAGAAAAACCGCTACTGTGATAGAGGGGAGGAACACTCCGTTCAACCCTCGATGCATTTTTCATTGCTTCAACTAAAAAGAACCATGGCACTTTGAAAATCAATACACTAAACCAAGGGATTTTTTAGGAAACCAAAAACCTCCATGGAAAAAGGGAGAGATTTTTCCATCACTACCGCCGAAGAAAACCCCAATAACGAAGTGGTGATAGGTATGCTTGTTATTCATTTAAGAATAGTGAACATACTTTTTGGTTCTTGTTCTATGCATTATTTTATATCTTAAATGTTTAGTAGAACAATCCCAACACAACCACAAATCATGGAAGTATAGATGTCGGTAAGAATGGAAAATGGGTAAATCATTGCATCCCATGAATATAACTCCTCCCCTGTCATAATTTCTAGATTTAAATTCTCGTAGAACCTCTTCATACTCCATTTGGTGTAATTTTACATGATTCTTGTCATGTATTGGATTTATCTATGTAGAGACAACATAAATTTCTATGAGAGTGAAGTCACTCTCTATATGGAGAATCGACACCCGATTCTGTACAAGTGCAAGGAGGAGGATGAATCTTATTTTTCACCATCATCTCAGGTGTGGATAATACTTCCAAATGATCACACGTATCTTGATCAGATGATTGAGTCTAAGGAAGAAACCATCCTTGAAGACAAGCCTATTATGAGGGAATTCCCTAAAGTGATTCTTAAGGAATTGCATGGCCTTCCTCCAAGAATAGATATTGAATTCTTGATTGATCTTATACCTGGGGCATTGCCAATATCCAAGACTCTATATAGAATGGTTGTTGCGGAGCATTAGGGGCTAAAGAAATAACTAAAAGAGAATCTAGATAAAGGGTTTCTATGACCAAGTGCTTCACCATGGGGTGCACCAGTCCTCTCTGTTAAGAGGAATGATGGGTTAATGCACCTTTTCATTGATTATTGTGAGCTCAACGAAATCACGATAAAGAACATGTATAATCTTCCACAAATTGATGAATTGTTCGATCTGTTACATGGATCATAAAAATTCTCCAAGGTGGTTATATGGTCAGGATATTACCAAGTAAGGGTGAAGAAAGAAGATATCCCCAAGAATACTTTTCGTACAATGTGTGGTAACTATGAATTCATAGTAATTCCTTTTGGACTCACTAATGCTCTAGAAATATTTGTGGACTTGATGAATATAGTGTTTATAGATTATCTAGACAAATTTTTTGTAGTATTTATTGATGATATTATAATATACTCCAAAACCAAGGAGGAGATCCTAAGCACTATACTAGAGACCTTTCTAAAGGATAAGCTCTATGAAAAGTACAGAAAGTGTGAGTTCTAGTTGAAGTAAGTCTCATTAGTGGGATATATCATCACAATCAATCAGATAAATGTGTATACCTCTATGAAAAATGCAATTTAGGGATGTCCAAGGCCAAAATCTATGACGTATATCCATAGCTTCCTTGGGCTGATGAATATTATCGCCGATTTTTTTGAAATTTATCATGATTTTCAAACCCTCTTACTAAGCTAACACAGAAGGGAGTCAGGTTTTCTTGGAGTGATGAATGTGGAGAGAGCTTCAAGGAGTTGAAAAGGAGGCTTATCACTACACATGTGCTCACACTACCCATAAGTGGATAAAGGTTTTTGGTATTTAGTGATGATTCAAAGAGGGGCTTGGGTTGTGTGTTGATGCAAAATGAAAAATTCATTACCTATACATCAAGGAAATTGAAATTTCGTGAGAAAAACTATCCAACATAGGATCTGGAGTTGGTTATTGTAATCTTTACTTTAAAATTTTGGTGACATTACCTCTTTGGAAAGATGTTTGAAATATACAAGGATCATAAAATATTCAAGTATATATTCACATAGAAAGAGTGGAACATGCGCCAATGAATATGGTTAAATCCAATCAATGACTATAAAGCTTAATCCATTACCACCCAAGAAAAGTGAAAAAGGTGGTGAATGCTGTAAGAAGAAAATGAATAGTGATTCTATTATTGATGTGAATTGAAAATGATCAAATCTTATTATATTTGATGAATATGGACATGGGAATCATAAACAAGGGAACATAATCAATCCTTTCACAAAATATTTCTCAACCATCTATTTTTGAAAGGTTAAAGGATGCTCAAATAGATGATGTGGGAATTCATAAGAAACTGGAAACTATCAGAATGTTTAAATCCTCTATTTTTAATGTTAATGAAGAAGGAATTATGAGATTTGGGTCAAGACTATTTTTTCCATCAAATCTGGTGTTAAAGAATGAACTTTTGGATGATGCGCATAGTTTGAATATCTCCATTCACCCAAGAAACACAAAGAATTGTTGAGATCTCCAAGAGCATTATTGTTGGGATAATATGAAGAGGTATATCACTAATTATACATCAAAGTTCATGGTGTGTTAGAAAGTGAAGGCTGAGAGGCATAAGTCTAAGGGGATTAGGCAACCATTATCCATACCAACATGGAAATGGGAGAACATCACCATGGACTTTGTCACCAGAAATCCAAAGGAAATAATGTTATTTGGGTTATTATGGATCATCTAACAAAGACTGAACACTTCATTGAAATTTGAAAGGATTTCTCATTGGATCAATTGGAACAGATATTCATCAGAGAAGTTGTAAGGTTTCATGGAGTACTACTGTCTATTATATCCAATTGAGATCCAATATTTACCTCTTTGTTCTGAAAGAGTCTCTAAAACACTTGGAATATTGAGATGAACTTCAGTACGGCTTATCATCCTCAAGCTGAAGGCCAATTTGATCAGACAATCAAAACACTTGAGGACATGCTGAGAGATTGTTCAATGGACTTCAATGTAGGATGGGATCAACATCTTTCTCTAGATTTGTTCTCTCACAATAACAGTTT
This sequence comes from Viscum album, assembly GCA_963277665.1. Classification (NCBI taxonomy): domain Eukaryota; kingdom Viridiplantae; phylum Streptophyta; class Magnoliopsida; order Santalales; family Viscaceae; genus Viscum; species Viscum album. Next base: position 1,242,116,321 of record OY728122.1, on the reverse strand, counting down.
CCACTCAAGAATCCAAATGGATCCTTATGAATCCCATTATGGGAAGAGGTGAAGAACACTGATATTTTGGGATGAAGTTGGAGAGAGAAAACTCCTAGGTCCCAAAATGGTTGAAGAAATGGTGGATATGGTTAAGACCATCCAGCAGCACATTAATTCTACTCATAGTCGGAAAAATAGCTTTGGTGATAATCATTGAAGAGACCTAGATTTTGATGTTGTAGACATGTTATTCCTCTACATATCACTGTGGAATAGGGTTGTGAAATATTGGAAGAAGGTAAATCTTGGTCTGAGGTACATCATCCCTTTTGAAATCCCTGATCGCATTGAAGCAGTGGCCTATCAACTAGCACACCCACTGAACCTATCTCAAGTACATGATGTATTCCATGTATCAATCTTGAGGAAGTACATACCTTACCCATTTCATGTACTCAATCTATAGGTGGTATCATTGGATAATGACCTCTCCTATCAAGATATGTTGGTGAAGATCTTATATCATATTGAAAAATTTCTACGAAATAAGACAATGCCACTCGTAAAGGTGTTATAGAGAAACCACAAGTTTGAGGAATCAATGTGGTAATCAGAGGAAGTGATGAAGTAGAGTTACCCTCATCTGTTTTAGTGTGGGAAAAGAAAATTTTGGTGGTGAAATTTCTTAAGGGGGAAGATTGTAAAGACCCAAACATTTATTGATGAAAATTATTCTTGATGTAATTAAATGTATTATTATGTAAAATGGTTATATAAAACACATTCAATTCCTTGGTTTTATGTTTTTTGATTTTAAAATACCTTTAATAATTGTTATCATTGCTAATATAGTCATTGAATAGTGAACACATGATTATTAAAAATATAGGTCTTTAACAAATCAAATTTACTCAGAAAAAATAAGTGATGGCCTCATCAGTGAAATTGCTCCATATGAATCCTATTTGTTTGAGCTTGAAAAGGAGGTTTTTTCACTAGGCTTCACTATTGACCAATACCAAGCTGAGCCTCAACATGTTATTCTTGAACAGAATTTCCTAAGGGATAAGTGGAAGTTAATAGAGATTACCACATGAAAGATGTTATCTAAGGCCCCCCAAGAGTCTGTCACAATCACACACCTTACCCTTAGGTCTTATGTGGGTGTTATAAGGGGTTATGTAACAAGACCCAAGCACTGTGACTATGTGCATTATTTTTTTATAAATAATATACATTCATTTTATTATTGTTACTTTGTAAATGTTTTTTAAAGCACAAATAGTATTTTCAGTTAATATTCAATTGAGAAATCTATTTTTTTGAATTAATGGATTTTTAATTAAATTATATTTTAATAAAATATTATTACTAAATTATTTTTTATTAAAATTATTGTATGATTTTTGTGAATACAATTGTAATTTTTATTAATGTTTGAAAGCTATTTTTGTCAAATCCCATGAATTTTTTATAAATGTCAGTTTTTAATTTAAAAGTAAAAATTCACATATTTAAAAAATTATTTAGATAATATGAATATTATTTTTTTAATTAGGACATCGAAATTATCCAGTGGTTAATTTTTCATAATTTTATGACACAATCGAATTTTTGGGTAAAAATTAAATACCTTTTAAATATATAATGTGATTTATGACATCATAATTACCCAATAGTGATGTAATAAAATAAAATAAAAGGTATATTCAGCCAATATATGTTTTACCTTTAAAATAATGTGATTTTATATTTTATTTATTTATCTTGGAATGCCTTAGTGGACCCTAAAAGGATTATAAAACATTTTATCATTTTAAATTGATTTCCTTGAAAGTGTGATTCACCTCCACATAAGCAAGAAATATATTTTAATTACTTTGTCCATTGTCCTTATAAAATAATATTTTTCACTCCACTTTTGAATAAACTATGGGAAAAACCATGGGATGTTCTATGGTTTTGATTAGTTTAATGTGTACTGTCCAAAACTGAAATAATAAAGAATTATCTCTCTTTTCTTATATAAACCCACCCAAGCTCCAACTTATCTTCACTCAAAACCCTTTGATCACATACCCACTCTAACCTCATCTCTTTAAAATTCTCCCAAGGTTCCCCAACCTCCCAATAATCCCCCCACAAGCCCCTCCCAGGCCATTGGGATCACACTTCCAAATAAGGGATTCCTTCCTTTCTTATTGTTGTCCATGTTTCTTTCTGTTATTATTCACTTTTATTTTCAATTAAAAATGTTGGGGTATGATTTATCGCCTCCCCCAAACGTACCACTTTATATTTTAATGATTATATACCTATTTATCTCTCATTAATCACTCCCATGTACACCTATTACCATTCCGAAATTTCATTAGAGTTATTCCACTTCTCCTCTTTCTTCAAGTTTATTTATTATGTTACGCCTTCTATTTCCAAATTCCATATATTGGGACATGTATATATATGACCCCTTACTGTCCATTTCATGTACATATTATGAGATACCACTTTATCTCTCATCAACCATTTTTATGAATTTTTATATCACATTGTTATGCGTCCGAAATCGTACTATTATTTTCCAAGCCAAAATCATTGTGTACTGAATACCATACCCATGTCTCTATCTAGGGTATTCACCTTTATGAAAATATACATATCGAATGGAACTTACATTAATTTATTCCACATTCCTTAATTATGTAATAACTTATTATGTTGAATGATTCCATGTTATATGATCCATGTGGCACACTTACACATGAAATGAAATGTTTATAAAGGGTGTTCCCTGATAGTGCTCCAATGCATTGGGTAACGAACAGTATCAATATACTCCATTTTCAATGAGGTTTTACTCATGATAATTCAATTTCAATGAGGTTTTACTTGATCCCCATGTGAAATGAGCCGTGTATCATGCTAATATAATGTTAAATGTTGATTACACATCTCCATGTTGTGATAATCATGCTATATCATGCCTTTATGTTCATTATTCTCTTATGATCCATTGATATGACTATTTCCTAACATATATTTTATTCTTAATTTTATTCCATTTTTACTCCCTTACTTGGATTTATAGCTCATTCTTACTTTATGTATGTCCTCGGGTTATCCCATGCAATGCTAAGTATGATGGAGTGTTATGGTCATGTAAAAGAATTTTTCAATAAAGATGTAATGTTTTTAGGTCTTAGGATGTCATTTAATTTTCCTAATCTAAAAATACACTAGACCACTTGATATTTTGGGTGGTATTAAGTGCATGTTTATGTAATAAAGCATGTTTAAATGTGTAATAAATATAAGGGTTGTTATAACATACTCCAATAATGTGTCCTTGATTTAAGTGGTTCATGGGAGAAACATATCCCTCTCATTGAGTTCACCTATAATAACAAATTTCAGCTGACAATTCATATGGATCCTTTTGAGGCCTTATATGGTATGTTGTTCTGTTCAACTCTATGTTACGTGGAGGTAAGTGAGGAATCCCTATTAGGTCATCATCTCATTCAAGAAACTTTATAGTAGGTTTAGTTGATCATAAATCTTATGATTACTGCCCAGTCTAGAAAAAAATTGTATTCTCATTGCCATCGAAGGCCTCTAGATTTCAAGGTTAAGGATCATGTTTTCCTTCGAGTTGTTGAGTCAATAAGGTTTACTTATGACTTTTCCATTTCATTATGTTTTGAAAGTCACAAACACTCCAGCTCAAGGAAAATTTCTTTTCCCATAAGATTTATCTTATTAAAGAAATTTTTCCTTCCCAAAGAAATTTTCTCCCTACCTTTGTTTTCATTGTTCATGATTTGGTTTCACTAAACCTAACTCTTTTTATTTCAATGTGTGAAATTAAGTTTCATTTCTAAAACCTCATAATCCTATAAATACTTAGATATAGAGTATTCTATTTTCAGGTTCCGAATTCAGGTTCCGAAATCTCTGAATTAAGGTTCCGAATTCTCTGAAATTTAGGCTCCGGATTCCTTATAATTCAGACTTTGAATTTCTTAGAATTCAGACACTAAATTCATTAGAGTTCAGGTTCTAAATTTTTTATAATTCATAATCCATGTTCCTTATAATTCAGACTCTGAATTCCTCAAAATTCAGACACCAAATTCCTTAGAATTCAGACTCCGAAGTCTATAGAATTCTGATTTCGAATTCCTTGAAAAACAGAATCTTAATATCCTTGTATTATATAATCCAGATGTTTATTTTCTTAGACATAGAACTTTATTATTCCCTAGACTCTGAGTAACCATATTTACGTATTCATAGATTTTAAATGATGTCGTGCATTCTATTTTTAACTAATTGTTGTTTGAGTGACATACGTATAGTTCCCTCTAAGATTTAAGGAAAAATATGACCGTTGAAGGAGGGAGCTGACCATTGGATATGTTCCTATAAATAGGAGCTCATTTGAATGAGCTCAACACACGTTGATCAATCTAGATATTACATGCTGCTGAAGTAATTTTTAGATAGAGAGAATACCATACTTTGTGCATACTATACATCTGGTTCATCTTGCTTCGTGTGACTTCGATTGTTGTTGTTTACAATCGAGGGATTCTGAGGATAGGAAGACAGAGGTGTTGAGTACCTTATAGTTCAAGGAATTATTTAATAAGGAAGACATAGGTGCCAACTACCTTGAAGTTTGAGGGCTTGTGTGGATAGCAAGACAAACTATGATATTCCTATCGAGGGCTTACGCTAGTGTGGGTAAGATAGACTTTCTTGAAATTATAAATCAAGGTACCTTTATCCAAGGTTGTTGGATACCCTACTCTTTGGGTTAAAATATTTCATACTTGTTACTTTTATTATGTCAAGTTTGTTTTCCACTGTATTTTGATTAATAAGGCAAGTGTAACTATCTTATACTTTCTTGTACTTGTATTCTGATTAGTAAGATTCTATATTCTTTAAGGTAAAATCTATTCCCTTGTAAACTTTTCTTAAGTTTCATTTCTGGAACCATATTTCCAGAATCTATCAAGTTTTTAGAACTAAGAGGTCTTGTTAATTTACCTTGTTTAACTCTGTTAAACATAGAATGTTTTATATAAACTTTAAAAGTTCCAAAGGAATTTATAAAAGATAAAATTAACCCCCCCCCCTATTAAATATTGAGCATCTACATTCATTATTTTGATCCTATAATTGGTATCAGAGGAGGTTTTTGAAATACTTATTTACATCTAATTTTTCTTTCTCAAGTTTTCATTGTTTTATTTTTTCCTTGCTTAAGATTCTTATACTTATTTACAAACTTCTACTATTAACAAGTTTCTGTGGAAAGATATTTTCTTTTAGATGTTAGGAATGAATTTTGGTTTGATTGACAATATTAATCCTACTAGGCCACCTATATTTGATGGGAATGATTATGAATATTGGAGAGATCATATGAAGACTATTGTTATTAATACTAGAGTGGACAACCCTGTTATGCTTATTGGAGATTACAAGATTCATGATAAGGAAGTCAGAACTTTTACTAATCAAGAAAAGTTAGAATATCAAATAAACTACAGGGTACACAATACTTTGTTTTGTTCCATGACCAGGAATATATATAGCCATATTTCTTATTGAGAAGCTGAAAATTATATTTGGGAGAAATTAGAGGTTACTCATTTTGGACTGCCAAGGTCATAGAAACTAGAAGATCTATGCTTAGAGCAGAATATCATTGATTTCTATTTCCTTATAGATAACCATTCTCCAAGGTACAACAGAGGTTTATAACTATTGTTAATAGTTTACAATCCATGGGTGAAAAAGGTTTATATGATGAGGCACTTCTAGACAAGATTATAGACATCATGCCTAATGAGTGCGAATCTAAGAGAACAATTATTGATGAGAATAGGAAAGTATCTCAGATTTCTCTTGATGATATTTTTGGAACTCTTCATCAGCATGAGACAAGAATGAAAAGAGATGCTGATTTGAACAAAAAGAAGAATGGAAATGGAAGTGTATCCTTTACATATACAAAAGCCAAGACTCCTGAAATTGTTACTAGATCCATGTTGAAGAATGTTGTTTTTTATCTGAATCAAGAAAAAGTGATCATTATGATAATGAACTAGATAATCTTGCTCGAAGGATGAACAAGATAGTTGGGAAGAATGACTTTCTGTATAGATATAAGAAGAAAGAGAGAAAGAACAAGAATGACTCTGAAGTCACTTCTTATGAATGAAAAAGGGAAGGGCATATAAGGCCATATTGTCCTATTCTTAAGAGAAAGGATAGAAAGGAAAATCATTCTGAGAGGAATATAAAAAAAGTATTACAAAGTTAAAGCTAAGAAATTTTTGAAACCAAATGTCACCTGGAGTGCCAGTGGTGGAGACTCTTCTGATGAATCCTTAGAGTATGAATCTTCTAGTTAGAAGAATCTTGATTTACGTTCCAAGTTACCTATCGAATATCATTGTTTAATGGCCAAGGTATACAATGATGAATCCATAACAAATGAATCCTTGAATGATAATTATAGTGATAGTAAATATTATGAATCTTTGAATGAAGAATCTTCTTCTAAAGAAGAAATTACTTTACCTACTTATGAATAAGTTTCTAGGTTTTCAAAGTTCCTTGAGAATGAAAATTCTAAAGTCAAGAAAAATCTTGATAAGGAAAAATCTAGAATTTCTATTCTTACTAATGAAGTATCATATATTTCTAAAGATCATGATAAGAAAATTAATGATTTTAAAAGTATTTAAAAATCCCTGGGGGAAGTTAATTTTGAGAAGGATAAACTTTATAAGGATCTAGAAAAAGTAATTTCTATGAAAAATGTTTTAGAGACAAACTCTAGTGCTAAAACTAATGTTTTTTAGGATAAAAACTTTGTTATTAGACTGAAGTCAGAAATATTTTCCTTGAGGAAGTGTTTTTCAAACAGTACCTTGGGTAAGGAAAACTTTGACAAGATATGTTCCCAAATTCAACCTCTAAGTAATAATTCTGGGTTTGGTTATACTCATTCAAAACCATTTTTTACTAATAATTATTTTGTTCCTCAAAGTCCTCCAGTATGAACTACGTGTCAGTGTGGTGGGAATTGGGAAAAAATTGTTCCTTAAACAAAACCCAGTCTTTCAGTTTTCATAATGATTTATTTTTAAAGAAAATGTGGATTCCTAAGATATTGCTTTCTGAAGTTTCTGAATCCAAGAAATTTTGGGTTTCGGAAGTCTAACACTCTTATTTTCAGGATAAAAAAGATAGTACCAACAACAATTCATGGTACATGGATAGTGGATGTTCCTGCCACATGACTGGAAATAAAAACATCTTTAAAAAGATTATCAAGATGAATGGAGGAAAAGTAAATTTTGGAGATAATTCTAAGGGAGAAATTATTGGAATAGGTAATATTGTATTACTTGGAAAAACTTTGATTTCGAATGTTTTATTTGTTAAGGGTATTAGGCACAACCTTATTATCATAAGTTGGTTATGTGATGAAGGATACCTTGATAATTTTAGGAATGATAAGTCTTTAGTAAAAACTTCCAAGGAAGAGTTTATTTTTTCAGCCCATAGGTAAGAGAATGGGTACACATTAAACTTAGAAGACCTTAGGAGGCAAGATCTATCTTGTCTTAGTGTAATGGAATATCATTCATGGTTATGGAATAGAATTTTAGGACATTGTAACCTTAGGAACCTATGAAAACTCTCTTCTAAAAGACTAGTTAAGGATCTACCAGAGCTTAGATTTGATTCTTCAAAAGTTTGTGATCCTTTTCAATATGGAAAGCAACATAAATCATGTTTTAAATCAGTCAGCAAAGTCTTAACCACTGATGCATTATAGTTGGTGCATATGGATCTTTTTGGTTCAATACAAACTTGAATCATTTGAGTCAAACATTATGTATGTGTCTTAGTTGATGATTACACTATATTTACATGGGTCTATTTTCTAGTAAAGAAATATGAATCTTTTTCTTATTTCAAGATTTTTATAGCCCAAGTGAAAAATGAGAAAAACCTTCCATTGATAACTATTCATAGTGATCATGGAGGAGAATTTCAAAATTATGATTTGGATATTTTTTTAGTATAAAAGGAATTACTCATAACCTCTCAGCACCAAGAACTCCTAAAAAATGGTGTTGTTGAAAGAAGAAACACAATTCTTCAAGAGATAATAAGAACCATGTTGAGTGAATACTCGGTAGCCAAACATTTTTGGGATAAAACTGTAATTACTGCTTGTTATACTAAAAATTGTGTTTTAATTAGACATTTTCTTAATAAAACTCTTTATGAGTTATGAAATGGTATAAAACCTAGACTTTCCTACTTCAAGGTTTTTGGTAGCAAAGTATTCATTCTGAATACTAAAGATAATTTACATAAATTTGCACCCAAATCTAATGAAGGAATCTTCTTAGGCTACTCCACAACATCTAAGGAATATATTTTTTTTATTAAAATACTTGTATTGTTGAAGAAACAATACATGTTAAATTTGATGAAACCAATCCCTTTGTTTTTACACATCCTCAACCTATATCTTCAGATGTGTTTTCCAAAACTAGTTATCAACCACTGATAGAAGATCCTTCTAATAAGGAAAATTTTCAAGAAGATATTTCTGAAGTATTTACCCCAAGATATTTCCTACCATATATTGATGAATAGGTTTTACAAAACCCGAATTGGCTATTTCTTAAGAATCATCCCACTAATAGTATCATTGGTGATGTAAATCAACCTGTAAGGACTAGAAGTTCCTTAAGAAATGAAGTAGAAAATATAGCATTCATTTTCCAATTAGAACCAAAAAGCACTATTGAGTCTTTAGGTGATGATGATTGGATAAAATCTATGAAATATGAGCTAAATGAATTCTAAAGGAATAAATTTTGGACCTTGATTGAAAGACCTAAGGAAACTTCTGATATTGGAATAAAATGGTTCTTCAGAAATAAGTGTGATGAAAATGGAATCATAGTAAATAAATAAAGCTTGATTGGTTGTTAAAGGATATAATCAACATGAAGGATTAGAGTATGAAGAAACCAATGCTCTAGTAGCAAGACATGAATCCATGCGTATTCTACATGCTTTTGCAGTATTCTTCAATTTTAAACTTTTTCAAATGGATGTTAAATGTGTTTTCCTTAATGGTTATGTTCAAGATGAAGTTTTTGTTGAAAAAAATCATGATTTTGTAGAAACAAAACATCTTAAACATGTTTTCAAACTTACCAAAGCTTTATATGGACTTAAACACACCCCAAGATCTTGGTATGATAAGCTTATAGGGTTTTTGTTACAACAGAATTACATTAAGGGAAATGTTGATCCAAACCTTTTTATAACAAAAGATTAGAAAAATGTTTTGATTCTTCAAATATATTTTGATGACAATATATTTGGTTTAACTTGGAAATATTTAACTGATTCCTTTGCGGATCTAATGAAATCTGTGTTTGAAATGAGTATGATGGGTGAGTTATCATTTTTCCTTGGTTTTCAAATTTCTCAAAAACTAGAAATAATCTATATATCCCAACATAATTATATTAAATATATTCTTAAAAAGTATGGATATGACTACACTAAGAGTATAAGAACTCGTATTGGTACCACAAATTCACTTGATCTTGATGAATTTGGGAAACCAGTAGATCAAACATCTTTTAGAGGTATGATAGGAAGTCTACATTACATGACAGCTAGTCATCCAGACTTAATATTTTTGTTATGCTTATGTCCAAGATATCTATCCAATCATAAGGAATCTCATTTAAAGGAAGTGAAAAGTATTTTTCGCTACTTAAAGGGAACCATGTAATTAGGACTCTTTTATACTTCTGGAAATGATTTTGTTTTAAAAAGTTTTTCAGATGCTACCTTTGGTGGATGTAGAATGGATAGAAAAAGTACATATGGAACTTGTAATTTCTTAGAAGATTCATTAGTTTTTTTTCATGAATAAAGCAACATTCAGTATCACTTTCCACTGCTAAAGCTGAATATGTAGCAGCTAGAAGTTGTTGTGCTCAAGTATTGAGGATGCAACACACACTCACAGACTATGGTATGAGTTTTACCAAAACACAAATATTGTGTGATAATACTAGTTCCATTTCCTTAAGTAAAAACATTTCACATCACTCTCATGCAAAACACATAGATATTAGGAATCACTTTCTTAGGGATCACACACAAAAAGGAGATATCATTCTTCAATTTATCGGAATGCAATATCAAATTGCTGACATTTTCACAAAATCTTTACCCTCTGATAGATTTGAATATATTAAATAGAAGTTAGGAATTATAACTATAAGGTAATCTTCCATATTAACTTCTTGTTGAAACCTATCTCCTTATAGTAAGAAACTCATTTTCATAGGGGGGTACATTTTCTTATTAGTCAAAATTAATTTTTTGTAATCAAAATTTTTTCATAGTCTAAGGTTGTTTGTAGAATAAATTTTTCATAGTAAAAATTTTTTGTAGTCTAAATTTTTTTTGTAGTAAGATTTTTTTTCATAGTCTAAATTTTTTGAAGTCAAAATTTTTCGTAGTCTATATTTATTTGTAGTAAACTTTTTTTTCATAGTCTAAATTTTCATAGTCTAAAATTTTTGTAATCAAAATTTTCGGAATCTAATGTTATTCAAAAATAATTTTTCCTCCTTATGAATAATCTTTCTAGCATTCTGAAAGGTATGTTTTGTTTTCTAAATTTTCCTAATCATCTTTTACTTGTTGGTATTTTATTTTTGTTTCATTTTTTTCAGATTCATTTCTTTTTCTTAAATCTGAATGTTTTTTCTCAAAAAACCTCAAAAGATCATAACATATAAAATTTCTTCTTCGGTTATCATCTCAACCATCGTATTTGATCAGAATTTGACAACTGTTGGATCAACCATGGAATTTGAACTGTCGCCTAAATCACCTATATAAATTCCCCCTGATGGTTGTCCCACATCGTTTTTCAAGAACTTTCTTATTAAAGCTCTGCCTTTTTATTTTAAGGCCCTTCTAAATCCTCAAAGTTTCCTCAATTCCAGATATTTGTTGAAGCCTCTCCTCAGAAAGAAATGTCAACTATTAAGGAAATCTCCGAGTGGTAGATATATAGAGAAAGGTTGGTCAATCCAAAGTTTTATGATAAGTATGACTCTATTATATCTAAGAATGTCAAGTTAAATGGTTCGGAGAGTTTTTGTGTATCAAAACCAAGAGAACAGGTTCCAGTGTCTCTGGATTTGATGGTAGAGTTTTATGAAACAATTAGTTTTTTCAATGAAGTAGGGAAAGATAAATTTTCTTTCAAGTGTTATAGAAAGACCTACTCTTTTTCATACTTCAAGGAAGCGAGTCTTATTGGTATTTATTAAGAAGGGGAAGCAGAGTTATGTACTCACAAATTTCATGATGAATCAGGATCTTTAAATAAGTAGAATGCAATATGGTGTCTTGGCTTGAAATGAGTGAAGACTCTGAAGATCAATCATCTCTCTACGAATTTTCTGATTCTTTAATTGTGGTTTCTTGGATTTATAATTCAAGGAAAGGTGATAAGGATACTCTAAATAAGAGTGATATCTATATATTGTACTTTTTGCTAAGCCTCATAAAGATAAACTTGGTTAATTATATCTTGGTAATGATTGATAATATCAAGAATGAGATTCTAAATTCTAAAATCATTATGTATCCATCTATTCTCTCAAATATTATAGTTCGTTTTTTAGAATCTTTAAAAATCCCATGCAGCTCTAAGCCAGGAAATTACAAAGTGATGTTGCTGAGTGATGACACATTAAGGATAATGAAATTTGGATTTTCCAATGAATCTGAACTATTCTATGATCTTTTTAAAGATGAAATATAAGCATTTTCAAATAATCTATAAGTTGGTGAAACCTCTAAGAAAGTTTGAAGGAATATAAATGCTGAGGAGATGGAAGATAAATCAAAAACTCTTGTGGCCAAGAAAACTTAGTCAGCACCTCCAAAGACAAAGAAGAAAAAACCTTATCCTGATGAAGTAGTGGCTAAGTGGAGAGAGGATAAGAAAAACTAGGAGGAAGGGGAGACAAATCTTGTCTTGGACCCTACTGAGCCAAAATATTTGAGGGAGAAGGATGCTGAGAATCTTGAGAAGAAACAGAAAGAGAAGAAGAAAAGGAAAAAGTTATCTGAAGCTGAGATTGTTCAATCACTTCTCAAAGATGTTGAGAAAGCATCTGAGAAAATTCTAGTACCAGAATCCTTTTTGATAGAACCATTACTAGAGACTTTGGTAATGAAAGTTGTGATTCTAGAATTGCATTAAGAAAAAGAAATTTATCATTAATGGGAAGAGTAAATAGAAGAAGAAGAATAGGAAGAAGAAGAAGGAAATGGAACTGATGATATTATAAAGCAAGTTGAAGAATACCATGAGAAGGAAAGTCCATATGTGAAATTATCAATCTGGACTTCCCAAGATGAATCCTCAAAAATTGAGACACTAGGAAAAGATGAGAAGGGTGAAGAATAAGTGAATAAGTCAACAAAAGATGATAGTAGTAATCATGATTTTATTCATTCGGAAGATCAAGTGGTTGATGCAGCAAAAGAAGGAAGTTAAGGAAGATAGTATTGTTCAGCTATCTGATAGTGAGCATAAACCTCTTAAAGAACAAGACATCATTCCGATACCAGATAAGGAAAATAATGTTGTTGTAAATACACCTAGTAAATCTGTGGTGAAGAATAAAAATTTTGGTGGTTCATAAAATAGGAAAGTCGAGGATATAAAAAAATAATCCTCACCAGCCAAACATTTGGATTCAGAATCTTCTTCCCTTGGAAATGATTTTGTTTTTTAGTCATTGAAGAACCTAGTTGGTACTATTCCTTTATTCCCAAGCATAGAGTCAAGATACCATATGCATCAGCATACGATAAATTAGAAATCAGATTCAGTTTCCATGGTGATGGACTAATGTGTTGCACTAGAGGTAGATTTCAAGACCTTCCTCATTGGTTATGAGGCTCATAATAGATAGTGCAAGAAGATGAAAAGATAGTCAAAGAAGATAATTTAAGAAATTAGAATCTTTGAAGAATTTCATGATAATTTCAAGGATGCATTAGATACCGAAGATGGGAAAATCAAAGATCTTACAAATAGTTTTGAAGAAAAGTTAAGTCTTGAAGAGACTACTCAGAAGTAGGAAGTTAAGCATTTGAATGGAAAGCTTAATTCGGTGGCTATGAATTGGAAGAGGGAAAGAGATCTTAGAATGGAGATTGAATAGAATCTTGTTAAGAAAGAAGAACTATTGAAAGTTTAGGTAGACATTATTAAGGCTTAGGAAGAAAATAATCAAGCCTTGGAGAAGAAAAGTGAAGACCATGATCAGTGGAAAAAGCATGAATAAGAGGATCATAAAAAGCTCAAGAAGCTAAAAACTATTATGAAGAAGCTGATGCTAAAGGAGAAAGAGGGATAATTTTATTTCATTATGATATTTTGTTGAATTTTCTTCATTGTACAAATACTTTCAGTCTTAATGAAATTTTTTTTGTTCTCCATATTTTAGGTTGTTTAGTACTAATGTTTTAGGTACCGATTTTTCCATTCCCTCTATTGGTTTTGAAAATCACAAAGGGGTAGAAAGTAATGTTAAAAAAAATTCAAAGTAAAGAAGATATTTCTCTAAGTAAGGGGGAGTTCATCTAGAGGAATGTTCTTATCAATGATATTTTTCTAATGAAGGAAAATGAAAAATATCATTTAGGAAATCAAGAATATGATCCTTAGTGTTTCCAAAGCCTAAGGGGGAGTTGGTCGTATTCACTCTGATCCATAAGTAAAGGGAGATGTGTTTTTATTTTCATGTCCATAAAATTTCTTAGTCCTTAGATTCTTTTCAGTAAGGATGTTTGTTCTTTCTAAAAGGGGGGAGATTGTTGAGTCAATAAGGTTTCCTTACAAATTTTCCATTTCATTATGTTCTGAAAATCACAAACACTCTATCTCAAGGTAAATTTCATTTCCCATAAAATTTATCTTATTAAGAAAAAATTTCATTCCCAAGGAAATTTTCTCCCTACCTTTGTTATCATTGTTCATGATTTAGTTTCACTAAAACTAAATCTTTTTATTTATAAGTGTTAAATTCGTTTTCATTTATAAAACCTCAGAATCCTATAAATACTTAGATATAGAGTATTCTGTTTTCAGGTTCTGAATCCAGGCTCTGAATTCTCGGAATTCAGGTTCTGAATTCTCTGAAATTTAGACTCCAAATTCCTTAGAATTCAGACTCTAAATTCCATAGAATATAGCCTCCATATTCCTTATAATTTAGTTTCCAAATTCCTTAGAATTCTGACTCCCAATTCCTTATAATTCCGACTCTGAATTCCTCATAATTCAAACTCTGAATTCCTCAAAATTCAGACTTTTAATTATATATAATTCTAATTCTAAATTCCTTAAAAAACAGAATCTGAATATCCTTGTAATATAGAATCCTAATTTTTATTTTCTTAGACACCAAAATTTATTTTTCCTTAGACTCCAAAAAATATATTTGGTTGAGAAACCATATTTTTTTACCCTTGTTATAGTGTTGAAATGATGTCATGCATTATGTTTCTAACTAACCGTTGTTTGAGTGACATGTGTACAGGTCCCTCCAAGATTTAAGGAAAAATATTATTGTTGAAGGAGGGATCCAACCATTGGAGATGTGCCTATAAATAGGAGATATTTTGAACGAGCTCAATACATGTTAATCAATATAGAGATTGCATGTTACTGAAGTGATTTCTAGAGATAGAGACTCTCATGCTTTGTGTGTACTGAACATCTTATTCAGCTTGCTTTGTGAAACTCTGATTGTTACTGTGGACAATCGAGGGCTTTCGTGGATAGTAAGATAGAGGTGTCGACTACCTTAATGTTTTAGGACTTCCTTGATGAGGACGACAAAGGTGCTGACTACCTTGATGTTTGAGGGCTTGTGAGGATAGCAAGACAGACTCCGATATTCCTATCAAGGGCTTACCCTGGTGTGGGTGAGACAGATTTTCTTGAAAGTACAAATCAAGTTTCCTTTATCCAAGGTTGTTGGATACCCTACTCTTTGGGTTAAAAAATTTCATACTTGTTACTTGTATTGTTTCAATTTTGTTTTCCACTGCATTTTTATTAATAAGGAAAGTATAACTATCTTATAATTCCTTGTACTTGTACTCTGGTTAGTAAGATTCTATACGCTTTAAGGTATAATCTCTGCCCTTGAAATCTTTTCTTAAGTTTAATTTCCTGAACCATATTTCTGGAATCTAGCATGTATGTAGAAATAAGAGTTCTTGTGAATTTACCTTGTTTAACTTTGTTAAAAATAGAAATTTTAATATCAAATTTAAAAGTTCCAAAGAAATTTTTAAAGGATACAATCCCCCTCCCTCTTGTATATTGAGCATCTACATTCCATATTTGGATCCTACATGAGTATCTTCCAGTCTTGGAATATACAGTTACAGAAGTAAGAGAGGTTATCTCCTCATAACGTAGGTCTGTTTGAGATCCTAGAAAGAGTTGGGTTGGTAGCTTATCAGTTGCTACTACCTCAGAGGTACTATTCAGTGTATGAAGTCTTACATGTTTCACAACTTCACCAGTATCATATCAACCTATCTCATACCTTTGATCCCAAGGAAGTGGAGTTAGATGATGATTCTACCTTTGAGGAGTATCTAGCATGCATCGTCGACCAGAGCACAAAGGTTCTCCAATATCAGTATATCCCTCTCGTATGGGTAATATAAAAACATGAATATGTGCAAGATAAGGCTTGGGAGAGAGAAGCTAACATACAGGCTCAGTGGCAATAATTTTTCTCAGACTGTGTTTCTACACCCTTTATAGGTGAACTCGGGGATGAGTTTTTTTAAAGGGGTAAGACTATAAGAAAACGGTTTTTCACTTAGGTATGGGTCCTTTAAATTTTGGTCTAATTATTTATTTTGGGCCTAATATGGATTTCTAATGGGTTAGCGAAGGTCCCAATGGTTTCTAAGGATATTTCAGAGCCTGGAACCCTTCTTTTTGGGAAAATTGGCCATGTCGCACTGTTAGCACATAGTTGGCACGCGGTTTTCCTAACCGTGTGGATGGTCTATTTTCGGTAGAACCATATCACATGGTTGGTGCATGGCCATGTAGCCTAACCATGCAAGTTCCCTCTCTTTACCAGATACCTATATGTATTTGGCACATGGTTTGGAAAACTATGCAGCTAAACTGTGCACAATCTAAATATTGGTTAATTTTACTATTATCCCCTTAATTATCTAATTAATCCTTCTCCTTTATCATAATCTGATATCCAGTGGAATTAGCCTATTTTTCTTCCCTTTTGTAGATCTTTTAATGCCTAATCTTGGGATTAGAAGATATCCTTCACCCAAGATCTGATCAAGCTTCTGTTTATCACATTGTATGTGCAACGATAAATAATCTAGTTCTTTTTAGCTAATATTCTCCTCTCTTACTCACATCCTAGTTATCGAGGTGTGAGTTTTTTTCTTTTTCCCAGATCTACTTCATTCTAAGCCGAATTAGAGGTTGATATTAGAGGAGAAGGATCATACAACCCTAACATGGGTAGTATATAACTCACCCCTAAAGTTTTTTTTTGAATTTCCATGTGGGGCCCACCGATTTCATTGGGTGTTGTTTATTGAATTTATATTCCATGATTATAATCATTAGAATCATATGGTTATGATATTTTCTTATATGTGATTAATTTATGGTGGTTATGCCCACAAATTCATCCATCTCATGTTGGATGATATTCCATATTTGAGTTTTTATTGTTTTGACACTTTTGATCCATTTTTCAGATGTGATCGAGCTTGACCATACTAATGGTGGGCCTCCTTATCATAAATTCATATTGTATCATGTATTGGTGAATGGAAATTACTATGTCACATCCACTTGAACAACCTAAGGTATGTGCTTCAAAAATATAATTAAATGTGAAAGGGAAATTAGAAGCTATACTAATTATATGACTTGATCTGATTAAATATGAATGATTAACAGGTTGCATGTATGTACTACCCCTTGCCACATTAATGGAAGGTAGAGGAGTGGAACTTAATTATTGAATATACCTTAAACGGAATTAATAAAGGTTTCATGCTACTTGACCTTATCAGACTAATGAAGGGAAAGGCTTGAACCAAATGTTGTATTACATGACTTCATAATTAAACATAAGTTCCCTGACTCGATCTTGCCTTGGATTATTATCAGGGAATGCCTTGAGCACTTTGGAACCCCATTCTGATTCAAGGATATGGATTTCATAGGTTTAGAACAACATAGATCACAATCTTTTTCTATTCTTGGATGCTTGATATGACACCATAGGATCCCTCAAATAGTATTAAAGGATTCCATGGATACAATCCTTCGATCCAACATTGATAAGTACATGCCACGATTACAGCCCATAGGGACCTATCTCTGCATAGACATGTTTTACCTTGGATGATCACATTGGATTCGATAGGCATCTTATTATGGAATGCCTTGGAATATTCTCCTCGGATTACACTCTTACCCTTATCTAGGATACAATTACTACTGAGTTGGAGACCCTTAAGGTCTATATAGCCTTGGTTATTTTTATGGAACTTCATTATTAAATGTCATTGAAGGTTGTATTTTCATAACATGGAACCTTCAATATTTTTAATGTGAGACTTATTTATAAATTGGTAATAACTAATTAATGGACCGGTTATGTTTAGACACATGTTGAGGGTTGAAGTAGGTACTTGTGTATTTAGTTACATTGTGATGCTTTACTTTATATATGTAAGTTGGTACACTATTACATTTCCATTACATGGGTCGAATGTTATAGACACCATTGGTGGTGGCCCACTATGATTTATCTCACACCCTCTCTTAGATCCATTTAGAACCCAAGGAAGATTACATGTATTAAGGTGTTGATGAAGCGAAGCATATGGATTCTAATACTTTATTGCTTGCTATTTAGGATGGATCTTGATAGAAGTTGACCAAGTCAGAGCTCAGGATGCTTGGGATAGTCTTTTATTTCCTTTATAATTTTATGGAACATGTTATTCCTATTGTTTTGTAACCATGTTTTCCTATTTTCTAGATACATGGAATATCATAATAATTTATTTCATGTTATTCCAGTTATTCAGTAATTTTTACTATTGTCCCTATTTTCCACTATGCCTTATATTTACTTGTATTGCATTCACTATTTACCTATGTTCATATTTAACCACTATGATACACTCTGGCAATGAGGGAATGGTATCCCTATAGAAACATCCTAATCCCTCACTGCTAGATGATATCCTCTGGAGTTTTGGGAGATATGCTTGAGGCCATGTGGACAACTGGGCTCAGGGAACCTATTGACACCGAAAAATGCATTCCCAAAATCTCCCAAATTCTCCCATAAATGATCCTAGAGAGTATCCCATTTTTGAAGATTTTTTTATATTGTTCATAGAGCCTGAATAGAGATACATATTAGGAGTTATGGACATTTGAAGTTGGGCTGGAAAACTGGTTCGCGGAGCCCATTCACAAATCTCACTTCGCCACAGAGCAAGGAGATGAGATACTCTGCAAACCCCTTTGACATTCATGATCCATCGTGGAGAAACGTGGAAGGATGCTCTGTGAAACCCTTTGACATTCGCGATCTGCTACGGATCGAGGAGGCAGGATTCTTTACAAACCCCATCGACATTTTTGATCGTCCGCGGAGCGAGGAGGCAGGATACTCTGTGAACCCCTTTGACATTCACGATCCACTATGGAGCAAGATCTATCTTCATTCCAAGCAGGCTTTTCTTCATGGCACCTCTCAACTATAAATACCTGGATCACCCCCCCCCCCCCCCCCCCCCCCCGTTATACATATGGTAACTCCGCCCTTTGGGTGGCTGATCTCCCATTTCGTAGTGCTCCACTTTCCTTTGAAAAGTGGCTCTGTGAGTCCATGCTCCGCATGCAGCTTACTTCACCAAGCTACTCCGGAAGTTCATGCTCTATGAGCAGCTTCCTTTGCAAAGCTTCTATGTGATTCCAAAATCAGAAAGCATCTTTCCTTCTCTAAATTGCTCTGAAATTCCATGCTCCGCGTGCACCTTTCCTTCGAGATTCTTCTCCGCAATATCCCATGCTCCACGAGCACCTTTTCTTAGTAAAGCCACTTCACGAAGACCTATCCTTTTCGAAGCTCTTTCCCTCACACCCACCAGTCCATACCACAGGGTTTGTGTCCCCACACCCCCACTTGAGGTTAGTGCAAGGATGGTCCCTTCGTTACTGTCACTAACCCCATGAAAATGGAGAGTCGCACTGTAAAATTTTCGGGTCCGGATGTCAACAATTTCCATTTTCTTCCTTATGTGCAGTCACCTTCCACCTATGGGATACCATGATTTGAGATACTCCTCTGCACACCATGAAATAAATTGAGTCAGCATATTCCTCTAGGTCCATTACCTATGTCGTGAGTAGAAATTTTCATCATCAATTCCCCTAGAACCTTGAGTTGAACCATTCCTCAAGAAACTCCTCAAAACCCTACCACTTTGCTAATATGTTATGTTGAACCAGAAAGGGCTGCTCTTGCGTAAGTCCCAAAACCAACCATTTCTAGGTGCCTTATGCCTAATAGTCCTTTCTACATGACTCTAAACTGTAGTTCACCCTATGTACCAAATATAGGATGCCTCTTGCTCCAAACAAGAGCTTCCTTATGCTCCAAGAATAACATGCCAACAGTCCTATCTACATGACTATAAACTGTAGTGCACCCAATGTGCCAAACATAGGACACCTCTTACTCTAGACAAGAGATGCATCATGATCCAAGAATAATATTCTAATATTCCTCTCTATATGACTATAAATTGTAGTACTCCCTATGTGAATAATAAAGGATGCCTCTTTCCCCAAACAAGAGATTCCTTATGCTCTAAGAAGGATATGCCAACATTCCTTTCTACATGACTCTAAACTGTAGTTCACCCTATGTGCCAAACATAGGATGCATCTTCCTCCAAACAAGATATTCCTTATGCTCCAAGCATAAGATTCCAATAGTCCTATCTACATGAATATAAAATATAGTACACCATATGTGCCAAACATAGGATACCTCTTTCTCCAAACAAAAGATGCCTTATTCTCCAAGCATAAGATTCCTAATTCCATGATTACAGTGGAGTAATTTAAAGAATGTTGAAATCCATTCAAACATTCCATCCCTACACCTCATGATTTGCATGTCCTTCATTCAGATCATCATCCACATCCATGTCTGAAGGGACCTGCTAACGGCCTAGTCCCATGCCACATCGGCTCACCTACCGTCCTGGGCCAACACCCCGAAATACTTTGGAAAAAACATTGAGTCAGGTCCTGTGTTTTGAACATGGTCAACAGTCAACCCTCATTTGTTTTTCCCCATTTCAGGCTAACGCAATATGGATGATGTGGTTTGAACATGGTCAAAAGTTATCCTTAATCACCACGCCACCCTCACCATATTACGAATGTTGGGCATGTGATTCACACTTTTCATTTCCCTTTGTTCGGAAAGATTCCAACACCCTTGGCATTATCCCTCTTGTGCACTAGTGCATAGGTGAAGGCCTCAACCCATCAGTGGGTTGGGATGCCCTCATTTCCAGACATGAGGAAGGCACATGGGCATCTCCCTTTCTTAAGCCCCATTCACCATTGTCGCTCCATAGTGGCACCTGGAAAGCTTCCTTGCATAAGACCCATTCACCATTGTTGCTCCATAGCGACACACAGGCAGATCCCTAGCATAAGACCAATTTGACAATGCCGCTCCATAGTATCACCCGGGCAGCTCCCTTGTGTAAGCCCCATTCACCATTGTTGCTCCATAATGGCACCCGGGAAGCTTCCTTTCATAAGCCCCATTTACCATTGGCGCTCCATAACGGCACCCGGGGAGCTCCCTTGTGTAAGTCTCATTCACCGTTTACACTCCATAGCGGCACCCAGGCAACTTCCTTGTATAAGCCCCATTCCCCATTGTCACTCCATAGCAGCACCCAGGCAGCTTCCTTGCATAATCCCCATTCACCATTGTGGCTCTATAGAGGCACTCAGGTAGCTTCCTTTCATAATCCCAATTCACCATTATCACTCCATAGTGGCACACGGGCAGCTGCCTTCCGTAAGCCCCGTTCACCATTATCGCTCCATAGTGGCACACGGTAAGCTCCTTTGCGTAATCCCCATTCTCCATTGCTCCTCCATAGAGGCATCTGAGTAGCTTCCTTGATTAAGTCCCAATCCCCATTGTCGCTCCATAAAGGTACACGGGCATCTTCCTTGCGTAAGCCCCATTCACCATTGTCGCTCCATAGCGGCACCTAGGCAGCTACCTTGCGTATGGCTCATTTACCATTGTTGCATCATAGCGGCACCCAGGAATCTTCCTTGTGTAAGCCCCATTCACCATATCCGCTCCATATCATCACATGGGAAACTCCCTTGCATAAGCCCCATTCTCCATTGCCGCTCCATAGTGGCAACCGGGTAGCTCCCTTGCATAAGCCCCATTCGCCATTGTTGCTCCATAGTGACACCCAGGCAGTTTCCTTGCATAATCCCCATTCCACGTTGTCACTCCATAATGGTACCTAGGCATCTTCTTTGCTTAAGATCCATTCACCATTGTCGCTCCATAGTGGCACCTGGAAAGCTTCCTTGTGTAAGCACCATCAGCCATTGCCACTCCATAGCAGCACTCGGGAAGCTTCCTTACATAAGCCACATTCACCATTCGCCCTCCAAAGTAGCACCCGGGAAGCTTGCTTGTTTAAACCCATCCACCATTGCCGCTCCATAGCGGCACCCGGGCAACTTCTGTGCATAATCCACATTCACCATTGCCTCTTCGTAGCGGCACCCGGGAAGCTTCTTTGTGTAATCCCCATTCATCACCCTTCATTGAAGCAACTTTGCGCCATGATCGTTAGGTCATTTCCGCCTCTTTTTTCTCACACCGATCATGACTCATGTGGGCATAGAGTAAGCATCAACCATGACATCCTCTCTGAGCAGCCTAGAGTGTAAGCCCCCACAATCCCCACATAAACTATCTGGTCTTTTATCCTTCACATGTTAAGGTATGTAGGAAGCCTCGCTGAGGTTAAATCCCAACACCCATTGTTTCTAACCCCCTTCACGTCGGTTCCCACACCATCCTGAACTATATGGTCTTTGATCCTTGCCAAGGCAAGGTACGTAGGAAGCATCCCTAAGGTTTAATCCCACCATCCATTGGTTCAAACCCCCTTCATGTTGATTCCCACACCTTCCTGAACTACGTGGACTTTAATACTTGTCATGGAAAGGTACATAGGAAGCCTCCATGTGGTTCATTCCCAACAACCCTTGGTTCTGCTCCCCCTTCATGTCAGACCACCATCATCCTGCATGATGTTAAACTGTATGACCCCTTTTCATCATGCACGATGATAAACTATATCTATAATATAGCAGTAAGAAGTTGTGACCCCATACAATGGTAAGTTGTTGTAACCCCATCTAGCAGTAAGTCGTTGGGACCCCATTCAGTGGTAAGTCATTGTGACCCCATACAGCGGTAAGCCGTTGTGACCCCATCCAGTGGTAAGGTGTTGTGACCCCATCCAGTGGTAAGTTGTTTTCAATCCCATCCAGTGGTAAGCCATTGTGACCCCATCCAGTAGTAAGCCATTGTGCCCCCATTCAACGCTAAGCCGTTGAACTCCCCAATCGACGGTAATCCATCTTCAAATGAACTCAATACACTATGATTCCCAACCATGGGGATATGTTGGAATCCTCCAAGAGGTTCGATCCCATCACCCATGTCTCATACTAATCTCTCCATCAAGCCTATGTGTTTCAGTGTGGTTATGACCCAACCTGGAGGTTCTATTTCCTCCCGATCCTATCCAAGTGTCGATTCTCATGGATCACCTCCTCCAGTGTCCTATTGTCCCATCGAACTACGCAGACTTTGATTACCTACCAAGGGGATACGTAGGAAGCCTCTTCAAGGCTCAATCCCAACACTACCATTAACTTCATGATGGTCCCATATCATTCCCCCTCTACTTCATTCAACTCTCCATCATCCATCCTGATTCTCACCTGGGCCACCATATCCTGGTGAGATCATGAAATTCATCTCAGCATCTCTCCTTGCGGTACCTGGGAAGCTAACCATGCATAATCCCCACTCAATCCATAACCATCCACCCAATAGTATCCCTCTTACGATGGGATTCAATCCATGCATAATCCCCAGCATGTATTCGGGTTGTTGTCCTCTGTGTACACCCTGTTTCATCACCCCTTCAAACTACATGGGTTTTGTTCTCTTTCATCTACACATGGTACATAGGAAACGTCCCTAAGGTTCAATCCAAGCCAATGGTAAACCTTGGTGTTCCCCATTCTGGGGTGCACTCTCCCTGATCTGTCCTCAGTGGTGTTCAGATCATCCTTCACGGTGTGAAATCTTCCCTTTATGTGACACACCATTATGGGTCTTCTCTTATTGAGTGTTATTACCCATATACTAGGTAAACACTCATGGAGCTCCCTTCTAGGGATGTACCAACCTGATCTATCTATATGGGACGTTCTGATCACCCTCATTTAGTCTCTGCAAGATGTTAAACTCACAGCTTACCTTGTGTTTAACATGAGATGCCTAAGGAAAACCTCTGAAGACATGGCTTTGCTGTAACCATCTATGCTAGATGTTCAACTCACAGCATACCCCATGTTAAACATGGTAAGCTGAGGAAAACCTCAGAGACATGCCTCTGACATATGTTACCTCGTAACTGTTGTGGAATTCATCATTTTCTATTCCCTTGAGATGCCCTATTATGGGGAAGTATACAAGTTCCCCAATGTCCATGCTTCCATATATGCCCCTACATACCTGATATTACCATCTACACCGACCGAAGGTTGCTATCATGTCAAGACCCCATGTAATTTCCTGACAGAAGTAGTGTAATTAATTAATGTCCACAAATATATGGCATCGGGAACGAGATTCATGAACCATGACTTAATCTTTAAGGGAGACCCAGACTAGGTAACCAGTTCCGAGGAGGAATCCATGGAAGGAAAAACTGACATCCCATCATCCTGTTTCAATCAAGGAGAAAATGCCCCTGAATAAGGAATGAATGCTTCCTGCCTTTGGAAAGCAGGAATTTGGGGAAACACTTACGTGTCTTCCACACATGGATGCGCGTGCCCTAGTGAAAGCATCAAAAACATAAATGGTGAACCTGACATGAAAATCATCTCCTTCAATATCAAATAGACCAAATATGTCAGGAAAATTGAGGAATCACCCATGTGAATCCCCTCTCCTTCATATGTTAGAGGATGAGTACCATCGGGTGTGTGAAGACTATGGTCCATTGGCTCCTCGCCGACCACGCCACCTTAAGAGGTCATGCAGGAGGCATCGACCACCTGTGTAACATCCCAGTTCCGGAAGCCACCTAGAGGCACCCCGTACCCAGTTGGTCACATGGCCTCAAATGCATTTCCATAAACGCTAGAGGATACCGACTAGCAATGAGGGCCTTGGGTGTGATAGTGGGGAAACTATGCCCTCATTCATAGAGTACACAGCAGAAGTAATAAACATGCAATATCGAAAGCAGTAAATAACCAACAATACTAAACAGCTGAAAAACTAAATCAAAAAAATGGAGCACATATGTATATATGGAATGATGCAAGACACAACTCTAGGAAAGCAGCCAAACAAGTCAAAATGATGAAAACACCACAGTACCAAAACAAGTACAAGGGAAAACTAAATAGATCCTTAGCATCGCAAGACCTAGCTTGGTCCCTTGCTCTCCTACTCCAAGCAATCAAGTACCTGAATTCGAAGGGTGTTTTCCCTTGTCTATACCTGCAACAACATAGTCTTCTTGGGCCCAAAACCATGACCCAAACAGGGTGTGAGACTAAATACTAGTAGGCATTCACTCGAAGATCTGTGCCTAACAGTCAGCGAGTATATGGTAGGTAAAAGTATAGTAAGCAGTAAACAGAAACAACAAGAAAATAGGCAGTAAACAGTAAGAAGTAAAGTAGGATGATACACAACAGTAATCAATCCACAACCAACAACATTAGTGAAGTAATCAGCTAACAAGCAGGAAACCCTCTGGGAAGTACTCGCAGCCATCCCCTATGGTCCTATCCAAGAAGTACCACAACACTCTGGGCAGTGCACTCAGCCTAACCCCTCTGGTTTGGTCATACGAATTTATGAGGCTCTCTGGGGAATCACACTCGGTCAATTCCCCTTATAGTCTAGGGTAGTCAAGGACTCTCTGATGAAGATCACACGGTCTAACCCTCTTATCCCCAAGGTCTAGAGACTCTTTGAGGAATTTATCTCGGTCAATTCCTCCTATAGCCTCAGGTATACCACAGACTCTCTGAGGAAGATCACTCAGTCAATTCCCCCTCTAGCCTTGGAAGGTTCTTAAATAGATTCAAACAAGGTAAGACTCTTTGAGGAAGCTCACTCGGTCTACCCTCCTATATTCTATAATATCTATGAATCTTTGGGAGCTCACTCAGTCCATCCCCTATAGTCTATAATGTCCAGGACCCTCTGAGGAAGCTCTCTTGGTCTACCCTCCTATAGTCTATAATATCTAAGACTCTCTAGGAAGCTCACTCGGTCTATCCCTTATAGTCTATTGCACCAGGTTCTCTCAGTATCGTGCTAGTCAGTGCATAATAATATTATAAGGACTTAGTACACCTATAGAGCTACTTGGAAAACCAAAGTACACCTATAGAGATACTTGTCTAAATAGTCTATAGGGAAACAAACATGTGATGAATTTCACTCCATCCTATAATCACAAGGCATGGAAACAGGTGTAATAGCCAAAGGCAAACGAGAACCCAAAGGTCGTAAACAGAACAAAGAATGGGAAAAACATCCAAAAACAACAAAGTATCATCTAACATGATCAATTTACCTCTACTCAACCATACAAGCAAGGAAGGAAAACAACAAGGGCAAGACAAAAAACATGCAATACCCAGTTCCTTGGTATTGGTGGAATTTTCACATAAAACTCAAAGACATTGAAAGGTAAGAAACAAACCACCTACCTCGATCCTAGGATATCGATATACTTGAATGATGATGACTGATTCTCCCCTGAATGTCATAGATCTAAGAAAACACCCAAAACGCTCAACCCAAGATATCTTGAGAAGGAGGAGGAATTGGAAAACAAGTCTCAAGAAGAAGGGATAACTCACTGCTGCGATTCCAACACAATCGACAGTGCTCGAATCGGAGAATGGATGGAGGAATGGTGGCTCATCGAAGATCTTTGGATTCCTGGTGCTCTCAGACAAACAAGACCTAGAAGAAGATGTTTTTCACAATCAGGCGCGACCCCGGTCCGTTTAATGAAAAAAAGAAAGTACGCGATGTGTACTTTTAGAGTACACGGCGTGTACTAGGTCATTCCGTACTCTGCCAAAATCAGCCTCCACGTCACCCCTACACACTGTTTGTGTGGCCTGGACACAGCCAGAACACGGCTTCGAGTAGGAAAAGAGTACACGGTGTATACTCATAAAGTACACGGCGTGTACTTCAAAAAATTTCATAAACTCCATTTTTCTCAAAAACTCCAAAAAAAGGAAAAACATACCTGAAACGAAGATCCGAGTTCTTACAAACTTCCCCCATAAAGAAATTTGTCCCTGAATTTCCCTAGTGAGGCGTAGAAGAAGAAACCCCAAACAGCTCCGGCCACTATGATCGTACATCGGCCTCCCTATCCTAGGTCTCGTCTTGTACTCACGCATGCTGTCATAGCACCCGTACTAAAGGAACATACCATCCACGGAGAACCTTCATACTATGATCGACAATCCGGATAGGATGCTCCTTGAACAACGCATCCGCTTCGAACTCAACCTCCTCAGGCTGAAAAACATGAGACGGTTCTGAAAAGTAACGTTAGAGCTGAGAGATGTGGAAGACGTCATGCATAGCCTGGTACCTCTGAGGTAGCTTCAAATGATAGGAAATTGGCCCAACTCTCTCCAACACCTCGAATGGCCCGACGTACCGTGGTGCAAGCTTACCCTATCTCTGAATCCTCTTGTGCCCCAACCTTGGTGAAACATGCAGGAAAACCTGATCTCTGACCTCGAACTCCAGGGGTCATCTCTGCTGATCAACATAATACTTCTGTCGAGATTGTGTTGTAGCCATCCTCTTCCGAATCTACTCGATCTGCTCAGAGGTCTCCTGAACAAGATGAGGTCCCAGCAAATCTGCCTCTCCTGCCTCCAACCAGCATAAGGGTGATCGGCATGGCCTACCGTACAGAGCCTCTTATGGTGCCATCTAAATGGTCACATGAAAACTTTTGTTGTAGGAGAACTCCACAAGAGGTATATTCTTCTCCCAAGAACCGAAAAAATCTTGAATGAAATCTTGGAGCATATCCTCTAGCACCTAGATCGTGTGCTCGGACTGGCCATCTTTCTGGGGATGGTATGTTGTACTCAAAAGTACCTGTGTACCCAAAGCCTTCTGAAGTCCTAGCCAGAACTGAGAAGTAAAGCGTTCATCCCTCTTTGAAACAATGGAGTGTGGAACTATATGTAGACGTACAATCTCTCGGATGTAAAATCGTCCCAGATCATCAACACTGAAGGTATCCTTGATCAGAAAGAAGTGTGCAACCTTCGTAAGCCGGTCGACAACAACCCAAACAGTGGTGTTCCCCTGAGGCGACCTCGGTAACCTAGTCACGAAGTCCATCACGACATTGTTCCACTTCCACTCGGGAATCGGTAACTACTGTAAAAGCCATGCTGGTCACTGATGCTTTGCCTTCACCTGCTGACAAGTAGAACAACTCATGACAAAACTAGCAAAATATTTCTTCATAACTGGCCACCAGTATTGGCGGTGTAGATCACGATACGTATTTGTGACGCCAGGATGAACTGACCAAATTGAGGAATGAAACTCCCGCATCATCTCCTCACGTATGTCTGCTGGCACCCAAACCTGTCCCTGGAAAAACAGGATCTCATCCTCACCCACAGTCCATCCAGGAAGAGGGTCCCCTCCTAAAACAGTCTCCCGCAAGACTAAGGCCTCTGATTCTGATAGCTGCCTCATTCGTACCTAATCAAGAAGTGTATAGGTAACAGCTACCGAAGATAGGATATCCTGTCCCTACCTCTTGTGCACTTCCAAGTGAATCTCAGAGAACAGATCCATAAGCTGCCACCAACTACTGGCCTCCTGAACTACCTAAATTTGAGGTCTTCTACTCAACTCATCCACCACTGCATTTCCCTTTCCCGGTGTATAGGCGAGCTCGAAGTTGAAGGACTAAAGATACAAAAACCACCTACGTTGTCTCATATTCAGATCACACTGAGTGAAGATATACTTGAGACTCTTATGATCGGTGAAACCCAGAATGTTCTCTCCCAGAAGGTAGTGTCTCCAACAGCGTAAGGCATGTACAACTTCCGCAAACTCCAGATCGTGCATAGGGTAATTCCTCTCATGGGGCCTCAACTGCCGAGACCCATACACAACGACTCCATCTCTCTGCATAAGCATAACTCTCAGCCCGATACCTGAAGCATCACAGTAAACAGTGTATCCCTTGCTCGGCTCTGGAAAGACTAGTATTGGTGCTGACGTCAACCTCCCCTTCAGCTCCTGAAAGGATGACCCATAAGAATATGACCATAAAAACTTCTCCCCTTTCTTGGTCAGAACTGTCAATGGTGCTTCTAGGTGCGAGAAGTCCTGAATGAAACGTCTGTAGTATCCCGCCAGCCCTAGGAAACTCCATACATCAAAGGCGTTCTTCGGATGATCCTAGGAAACTAAAGCTCTCAATTTCTCTAGGTCCACAGATACTCCAACCTTTGAGATGACATGACCCAAGAAGTGAATATGATCCATCCAGAAGTGGCACTTCGAGAGTTTAGCATACAACAGATGCTCTCACGATGTACTCAGAACGATCTCAAGGTGTGTGGCATGGTCGTGTCGAGTGTGAGAGTACACCAAGATTTTGTCCATGAAGACCATAATGAAGGAGTCCAAATAAGGATGGAACACTCGGTTCTTCAGTGCCATTAAAACTCCAGGTGCGTTCGTGAGACTGAACGTCATGACTGTATACTCGTATAGGACATACCTTCTCCTAAAGGCTGTTAGAGGTATATCTGATGGTATAACGTGCAACTGATGAAA
This sequence comes from Viscum album, assembly GCA_963277665.1. Lineage (NCBI taxonomy): Eukaryota > Viridiplantae > Streptophyta > Magnoliopsida > Santalales > Viscaceae > Viscum > Viscum album. The sequence goes on along the minus strand of OY728122.1, from coordinate 1,242,086,889 downwards.
ACCGGACATCATTTCGATCTTAAAGAACACCCGATATCCTCGAAGCTGATTAAAGAGGTCATAAATCCTCGACAAGGGATATCGTTTCTTGACTGTCAACTAGTTCAGCTTCTGATAATCCACATAAAGCCGAAGGGTGTCGTCTACCTTTTTCGCAAACAGGATAGGCGAACCCCAAGGATAAGTACTGGGTCAGATGAAACCCTTTGCCTGCAACTCCTCCAACTTCTTCTTAAGCTCCTGAAACGATCCACCACTGGGGGAAATTATAACTGTGAAGGCCCCTGGTCATCCAGATAAAGACTAGAAATCTGGGCTGTAACTCCTCATAGCCCATGATGGTCGGGTCCAGCACTACCTGCCTGGACATCCCACTCGCCTCTATGAAGAAAATATTCACCCTCTGGTGATACGAAACTCACTCTATGGCGATAAGAGTCAACGACTGCCTAGAAGGGAACCAACCAGTCCATAGTGAGAATGGCGTCATAGACTGTCATCTCTAGGACATAGAGATCCCATAAAAAGAGACACCCTGCAACCTCGAGAGGGCACTCTCTGCACTGACGTACGCTAGATGTCCTCGTTCCCAACGGCATGCCTAACATCAACGTATCAGCATAAGTAAAGATACAGATCCCAAGGCTCTCCACAACTGAAACAAAGATAAATTTATGGGAAGCACTAGTATCAAAAAGAGATGAAGATAAAAAAAAGGCTACTAAGATCATACCTAGAACTATAGAAGGTTCGGGATCCTGCTCCAGATTGGTCTGCTCCAGGGAAAAAGACTAGCCTGCACCATGGCCATGTGCCCCTGGCTGACCGCTCTGAGTTGATCCACTCTACTGTCACTGATGACTTGGTGACTGACCACCATGGCCGCGACCTCCACCTCGGCCTGAACGGCTGGAAGAAATCCAGTTCTCAGACTGGTTGGAAACATGTGAAGAATCTTCAGAATTCGGGGTCAGAGAGGAACCCCTACCACCAGCTGAAGGTGAGAAGATGTGACAAAAGCACTGAAGATGGCCCATCTTGCCGTAATATCGGCACCCAATCGGATCTCGCGGACACTGGGGCCTAGTATGGCCACTCCTACCGCACTGGTAGCATACAACCTAGCTTCCAGAAGATGCACCCCGTGAACCCTAATCTCCTCGAGAAGACTCTTTTCAACGCTTCCTACTATCCGTAGGAGGAACACCAGCTATGGATGACGAACCGCCCTGGTTCACTACTCCAGAATCCCTCAGATTGCGCTCAATAATCAGCACCTGGTTGACGATGGAGGATATAGAAGTCAACTGGAAGATATTCATCTAGGAACGGATCTCCTGTCTGAGACCGTCCTCAATCTTCCTAGCAAGGAACAACTCATCACGTGGTGGGATCAGTGTGAAACACTGCAGCTCAGTAAAACGGGATGAGTACTCCATGATAGAAAGAGTACCCTGCTGCAGGATCATAAACTCCCAGGCTCGATCGGCCCTCAGGGTCTCCGGATAGAATTATTCATAGAAAGTATGTCAAAACTCATCCCATGACATACCCTGCTGGCTCCCTTACTGTGAGATCACCTCCCACCACCTCTTGGAAGTGTCCTAGAGCATATAAGTTTCCAGCTTTACCCTTTTCTCTAGATGTATCTCTAGATGATTGAAGATAGTCAGGGTGGCCTCAAACCACGACTTTGAAGCCTGAGGTCCTCCATCCCAAGTAGGAGGATTCTGCTGCTGAAAAACCCTCCTCAACTCAACCATTGATGGGGCAGGAGGCGGCGCTCCCTGAAAAGTCTGTATCATACTCAGGAAATTCTCCTTGAACTGTGCATCGATGCCTGTGATGGGTATAGCTGTTGGTTCCAAGGTGGGCACAGCAGGAGGATCTGCAGGTGGATCAACATGAGGTCCCTGATCAGCCATATTCGGTGTCTGATCGCCATCTGGAAACAGGCGTACTATGGGAGGACGTCTTGTAGGCATAGCTCTGAAAGATCAAAAGCACACCTTAGATCAGAATCAATAGGGACTAAAAACACAGGAGTGAAAAATGGGAACAGGGGAAAGAAACTATCAAGATTTACAAAACACAACTACACGGCGTCTATATAAACTACACGGTGTGTCTTCTTTATCCATTAACATGGGTGTGTACTCCTGCCCCTACTAGTCATGTAACACCCCAAACTACACGGCATGTCATCCACACACACGGCGTGTACTTGAAATCTAAACCCTTTCTCGTGTCTCCTTACACGGCCAACCCACACGGTCCAAACTAATCCCAGACTACACGGCGTGTTCCCTAGGGACACAGCATGTACATGACAAGGTCTCGGCGGCCCGTGTTGTTAGTTACACGGCCGTCTACACGGCTGACCCTTAAACGGCGTGTTCCGAACAAACACGGCATGTATAAGAGAAGTTAACACCGAACTGTGTTGTTCGCAACATGTCCTGATACCTAGGACTAGACTACACGGTGTGTTTACACACACGGCGTGTATGGAAGAAGGTGACATCGACCCGTGTTGTGTGTGACACGGCCGGGTACCTGAACAAAACTACACGGCATGCTCCTCACCAACACGGTGTGTTTTACTCGAGCCTCTCGTCCTGTGTTGTTAGTGACACAGCTGGGTACACGGCTTGAAACTACATGGTGTGTACCGACCGTACATGGCGTGTTCCTGAAATCATTTCTACAACAGCGTGTCCCTTCTCACACGGTCAGTGACATGCTCTAAAAACTACATGGCATGTAGTCAAAAAGTACACACCGTGTATTATGGGTTTTTCTGGGAAGTATCTCAAAAACTACACAGAAACCCAGAAAACACATAAAACAAGGCGAAGAGGTGCCAAATTCTGATCTGTGAGGGCCCATACTCTCTGCGAATCAAAGCTTGGAATCTCCTACAGTCATAGACAAGAGAAAACAGGATCATGATACACCAATTTCCAATTCAAGGGGGGACATAACACCTCAAGAATCAAAAATTGGCATTCATTTAAGCAAGGTATAATACAAAAAATCCTCTAAAAAAGAAGCAGAGTTTCTATCAATCATCTGTCACAACAACATGCATAATATACACAAAGTCTATCACAACAGCATGAAATCACTAATGCATCCTAAATGGCATGGAAAGAATGCATGGAATGTGATATCTATAAGTGACTATATGATGCATGAGATGGCATACCCTCATCTCATCGGGTTGCGATAGAAATAGAACCGCAATAGCCAAACAATAATAACAACACAAGTCATGTGCATCACTCTAGGTGAAATCATATCAACCGTAAAATCTCAAAACCAGAAAACTACAAATACGAGATAGTATGTCTTTTCCCTGTACACGGGTTAGCTTCTCCCGGGCACAACTCATTACCAAGTACTGAATCCATCCTATCCCTAGCTAATGGCTCCAAACAGTAAATCAAGTGAAAATAATTCCTCTGATACCACTTTCTAACGTCCCTGTTCCGTAAGCCACCCAGAGGCGCCCCGTACCCGGTTGGTCACATGGACTCAAGCGCATTTCCCCAAATGCCAGAGGCTGCCGACTAGCAGCGAGGGCCTTGGGTGAGATAGTGGGGAAACAATTCCCTCATTGGAAGAGTACACAGCAGAAGTAATAAACATGCAATAACAAAAGTAGTAAATAACCAAAAATACTAAACAGTGGAAAAACTAAATCAACAAACTAGAGAACATATGTATATATGGAATGATGCAAGATAAAACTCTTGGAAGCATCCAAACAAGTCACAATGATGAAAACACCACAGTACCAAAACAAGTACAAGAGAAAAGTAAACAGGACCTTAGCATCGTAAGCCAAATCTTGGTCCCCTGATCTCCTGCTCCAAGAAATCAAGTATCGGAAGTCGAAGGGCGCTTTCCCTTGTCTATACCTGCAACAATATAGTTTTCTTGGGCCCAAAAGCATGACACAAGCAGGGTGTGAGACTAAATCCTATTAGGCATTCACCCAAAGATCTGTGCCTAACAGTCAGTGAGTATATGGCATGTAAAAGTACAATAAGCAGTAAACAACAACAGCAAAGCAATAGGTAGTAAATAGTAATCAGTAAAGAAGGATGATACACAATAGTAATCAATGAACAACCAACAACAGCGGTGAATCAATTAGCTAAAAAGAAGGAAACCCTCTGGGAATTACTCACAGCCATCCCCTATAGTCCTATCCAAGAAGTACCACAACCCTCTGGGTAGTGCATTCAGCCTAACCCCTCTGGTTTGGTCATACGAATTTATGGGACTCTCTGGGGAAGCACACTCGGTCAATTCCCCTTATAGTATAGGGTAGTCAGGGACTCTCTAAGGAAGATCGCATTGTCTAACCCTTTTATCCCCAAGGTCTAGAGACTCTCTGAGGAAGATATCTCAGTCAATTCCTCCTATAGCCTCAGGTAGACCATAGACTCTCTAAGGAAAATCACTCGGTCAATTCCCCCTCTAGCCTGGGAAGGTTCTTAAAGAGATTCGAACAAGGTAAGACTCTCTGAGGAAGCTCACTCGGTATACCCTCCTGTAGTCTATAATATCCAAGACTCTTTGGGAGCTCACTCGGTCCATCCCCTATAGTCTATAATGTCCAAGACTCTCGGAGGATGCTCTCTTGGTATACCCTCCTGTAGTCTATAATATCAAAGACTCTCTAGGAAGCTCACTCGGTCTATCCCTTATAGTCTATAACACCAGGTTATCTCAGTCCCGTTCCAGTTAGTGCATAATAATTGTATAAGGACAAAGTACGCCTATAGAGATACTTGGCTAACCAAAGTACACCTATAGAGCTACTTGGCTAAACAGTCTACAGGGCAACAAACATGTGAGGAATTTCACTCCAACCTATAATCACAAGGCATGGAAACAGTTGTAATAGCCAAAGGAAAACGAGACCCCAAAGGTCATAAACAGAACAAATCATGGGAAAAACATCCAAGCACAACAAAGTAACCTCTAACATGATCAATTTAACTCTACGCAAGAATACAACCAAGGCATGAAAAAAACAACAGAAAGAAAGAAAACATGCAATACCCTATTCATGGGTATTGGTGGAATTTACGGATAAAACTCAAAGACTTTGAACGGTAAGGAAAAAACCACCTACCTCGATCATAGGAGATAAATATACTTGAACCACAACGACTGATTCTCCCGTGAACGTCGTAGATCTGAGAAAATTCCCAAAACGCTCAACCCATGATATCTTGAGAAGGAGAAGGAATTGGAAAACAAGGCTCAAGAAGAAGGGAGAACTCACCACTGCGATTCCAAAGCAATCGACAGTGCTTGAATCGGAGAAAGGAAGGAGGAATGATGGCTCGTAAAAGATCCGTGAATTCCCGGTGCTCTCGGACGAACATGACCTAGAAGAAGATGTTTTTCGCCATCAGGCACAACCCCAGTCCATTTAATGAAAAAAAAAGTACATGTCATGTACTCTTAGATTACATGGGGTGTAATAGGTCCTTCCATACTCTGCCAAAATCGGCCTCCACGTCACCCCTACACACCGTGTGTGTGGCCCGGACACGTCTAGAACACGGCTTCGAGCGGGAAAAGAGTACACGACGTGTAGTCAGAAAGTACACGGCGTGTACTTCAAAAATTTCCAGAAACTCCATTTTTCTCAAAACCTCCAGAAAAAATAAAAACATACCTGAAACAAAGATCCAGGTTCTTACAACCCGACTCCATCAGCTCCTCGCCAACCCCACCACTTCAAGTGGTCATGCAGGGGGAATGTACCACCCCACTCCATCGGCTACTCGCCGACCTCGCCGCCTTAAGAGGCTGCGTAGGTGGCATCCGCCACCCGACTCCATCGGCTCATCATCGACCTTGCCACCTCAAGAGGCAGCGTATGTGGCATCCGCCACCCAACTCCATCGGCTCCTCACTGACCCTGCCACCTCTAGAGGCCGAGAAGGTGGCATCTGCCATCGGACTCCATCAGCTCCTCGCTGACCTCACTGCCTCATGAGGTTGTGCAGGTGGCATCCACCACCTGACTCCATCAGCTCCTCACCGACCCCGCCGCCTGAATAGGTTGCGCAGGGGTATCCGTCACCCGACTCTATCCGCTCCTCACCGAACTCGCCGCCTCAAGAGGTCGTGCATGTGGCATTAGACACCTGACTTCATTGGCTCCTCACCGACCCCGACACCTCAACAGGACACGAAGGTGGCATCTGCCACCCTACTCCATCAGCTCCTCGCCGACCCTGCGGCCTCAAGAGGCCACGCAGGTGGAATCCGCCACTCGACTCCCTCGGCTCCTCACCAACCCCACCACCTGAAGAGGTCGTCCATGTGGTATCTGCCACCAGACTCCCTTGGCTCCTCGCTGAACTCACCGCCTCAATAGGCCGCGCTGGGGGAATCCGCCCCCGACTCCACTGGCTCCTCACCGACCCCGCCTCCTCAAGAGGTCGTGCAAGTGGCATCCGCCAACCGACTCTGTCAGCTCCTCACCGACCTCGCTGCCTCAAGAGGCCGCACAGTTGGAATCCACCACCTGACTCCATCGGCTGCTCGCTGACCCCGCCGCCTCAAGAGGCTGCGTAGGTGGCATCCGCCACCAGACTCCATCAGCTCTACACCGACCCCACACCCTCGAGAGGCCACACGGGTGGCATCTTCCACCGGACTCCATCATCTCCCTACCAACCCCGCCGCCTCAAGAGGTGGCACAGGTGGCATCCACCACCTGACTCCATCGGCTCCTTTCCAACCCCACCCCCTCAAGAGGCTGCATAGGTGGCATCCACCACCCGACTCCACTGGCTCCTTGTCGACCCCGCCTCCTCAAGAGGTCGTGCAGGTGGCATCCGCCACCCAACTCCATAGGCTCCTTTCCGACCCTACCGCCTTAAGAGGCTGCACAAGTGGCATCCACCTCCTTACTTCATCAGATCCTCACCAACTCCATTACCCTTATAGGGCACGACAAGAAAAAATACCCCCTTACTTCATCGAATCCTTGTCGACTCTGCTACCCTCATAGGGCATGTCGGGCGAAACCGCTTCCAATCCAATGGTGCATCTCCTACAGCACCAAAAACTGTCATAGATGTCTTCCTCACACGGATACATTCAGCATGGAAGTCCTCCTCATCCCTGAAATCAACCATCATGGTGGTCCTCCCTATGCATCAATAAAGTTTCCTTGGATTATGAGACGACGCTCTAGGCATCCACGCCTCCCAAGATCCATCACCCCCATCGTACCGATGTCTAGGCTTCCACACCATATGATCTCTATCTCCTCGTCGTACTAATGTTCCAGGCTTCCATGCCTTTCGGAATCCATCATACCAATGATCCTGGATTCATCGCCCCTCCGAACTGAGGGAATGTTGTCATCCCTATCACCCTTATTATACTTTGTGTCATCACAACAACCACATTACATCAAACATAGAGTTCCTCCTCCCTATGGCCTTAACACCAGCTCGTGGAAGGTTCATTATGAGGTATCCCAACTCACACATGGAGAACATCCAAGCATACAATCGGGGAATTTTAGGGAAATCCCATAATATAGATTCCCCCCTCATCCCAACCCACCAGAATGGGGTAGGGACAACCATCACTCTACTGACACAATCCGTGTGGTTTCACGTCCCAGTTGCATGATGTTAAACTGCGTAATAACCATGACCTAGTTTCACGACATTAAACTACATAACAACCATCTTCTTGGTCGCATGACATTAAACTACAAGACAACGTCTTGGTCACATGACAAAAAGTTTTACTACATTTTTTTCAAAGCTATGTGACCTTAACCTACAATAACCATGGTCAAAGCTATGTGACCATAAATGCCATCCATCACTTTTCCCACATGACATTACACTATATCGTCATCCTACATGACATTAAACTACATCATCATCCTACATGATGTTACACTATTAATCTTCGTCCTGCATGACATCAAACTACATCATAATCCTACATGACATTAAACTATTCATCTTCATCCGTCGTGATTTGAAACTGCTCATTATTATCCTGCATGACGTTAAACTGCAGTATCATCCTACATGACCTTAAACTGTGAATCATCTTACATGACGTTAAAATGCATCTTAGGATCTATGTATGGCTTGATTCTCATCCTCATGAGATACGTAGGAATGATCAGACACCTCGTCTTGAGTCCAGCCCCAGTTTTCTCTTTGACTATCCCCTCCTGGGCATAATTATTTTGGGGGATCTCACATGGCATCGTGTAGGCTTCTTAGGCCCCACCCATGACATGATTATGATGATTGCACCATGTTCCCTCCTTCGTTTTTCTAATCCTCCCGCGTATTTACCACATGATGCTAAACTGCATGGCCTTTTTAGAATTATGTGTGGCTTGATTCCCATCTTCATGGGATACGTAGGACCGCCTAAACATTTCATCCATAGGCCCAACCCCAAAGATTTGGGACCTTCCATTGGGATGAAACACATGATGTGGTACAAGCCTTTTCCCTCATTCATTTCAAGTTCATCAAGACCGTACCATGTATCTCTCTCCCCTGATGATCTTTGTGTCTTCTCCTGTCTAACTTCATTCGAAATTAAACAGGTGCATTCATGTTTCGCACACTCTGTCATTTGGGTTCCCATTATCTTTCACATCCAGAAGGGCCCTTGAATGGCATGGATGATAGGACTAAGGGCTCTCCAACCATTATGGGCCAACATCCTCGAGGGTTTCAGACAAAAAATCGATGCATGTCCCGTGTTGTGAATATGGTCAGCAGTCGACGCTCATTTTTTGTTCCCATTTCGGGTCACACGATATAGATTTTGTGTCTCGAATCTGGTCAGTAACTATCTTTTGTTGTTGTCACCAACCCCATATTTCCCAAACAGGGACTGTAGTGGTTCATTCTACCCCATTGTCTCTCCAAATCTCAGATTACATTGAGCGAGAGTGTAATTCCAGCTGTCAGACCCTTATATGATGGGGAGGGCCTAATCCTACTCCTTGTTTCCCACACAGAGAATTATCACATGGGATTAGGAGTTGTGAAGGAAATGCCTCTTTGAGAGGTCATACGGCTACAGTTGGTTGGGACGCTCAGCCTCAGGTCCTTCGACCCCTTCGTGCCCCTAGCCCAAGTTCTCATTTAGGATTGTGTGGTGCAATACAGACTCATGTCCTCATTAACATCGGGCTATTTCGCCACGCCACACATATCCCCTTGATACATCACTCTCTTCATTTATCGTTCGTCCTGTGAGCATGGGCCCTTCCATGCTTTGCAAGTCCCATCATTTGGGCTTCCATCACCTTATATATCCAAAATGGCCCCCGAATGGCAAGGTACTCGGTCCAAGGTCTCTCTTACCGTTACGAGATAACACCGTCAATGATTGAATGTGACAAGTTGATACAAGTCCCATTTTTCGAATATGGTCAACAGTCGATGATCAATTGTTTCCCCCCCTTCTGGTCACACTAGGATGGATGTGGTCAACGATTGTCCTCTATCATCGGTGTCGCTTTGTGGTCTTCCATAAGCACGATGATTCTCCCTCTCTGTCCCATGCATATGACACTAATCTAGGCATATATGTTCTGATCTCTATGACCCTAAACTACGATCACCTTTGTCCTCTCTGATAGATGTTAAACTGCAAGCTGGCCATGAAATTTTTTCCATGGTCTAACCTCAGGCCCCTTGTCCTTTTCAGGCCCCTGACCTAAGTTCTTACTTACGGTTCTACGGTGTGGTGCGGGATTATGTCCTCATTCACGTTGGGTTGATCATCGTTCCATACACATCCATGGATGAGATACCTTACCCCTACCTTCATCTTCACTGAAAGACGTTAAACTGCAAGCTGGACATGACATTTTTTCCATGGTCCATCCTCAGGCCCCTTGGCCTTTTTAGGCCCCTAGCCCAAGTTCTCACCTAGGGTTATATAGTGTGGTGAGGGTTTTTGTCCTCATTCATGTCGAGTTACTCATCGTGCCATAAACGCCCCTCGTTGGAGTATCATTCCCTTATTAGCGTCACCATTTCACCAGAACTATGTGTGGATTGATTCCTTTCCTCATGGGATACATAGGACTACCTGAATGGCTGGTCTTTAGGTCTAGCCCCATCTCTTAGAAACCTCCCTATCATTTTGGCCCCTTTTCTCGTGTTCTTCCAGAAGAGGGATATATATTGTGGTATGGACTCATGTCCTCATTCATGTCAGGTTTATAAAAACCACACTACATACCTCTATCTCTCTCTCTCCAAAGTGACCTTTGCTCCCTTTCCCTTCTTTCATCTCTTTGATTCATCTACCCTTAAGTCGGGCCCCTCTGTCGTCTTTAGTGATTCACCAATTGGACCATCAGAACTCTAGTCTAGAACCCAGAGTGTCAGATTCTACATGGACATACTTTCTTCCACTTTTTAGGCTTCGTGTTCCTCTTCATTTGGGCTTCCATTATCTTTCACTTCTGAAGGGATCCCCAAATGGCATGGATTCTAGGCCTAAGGGCTCTCCTACCATCATGGTCCAACATCCTTGAGGGTTTCAGACAATAAATAAATACATGTCCCATGATGTGAATATGGTCAGTAGTCGATGCTCATTTTTTGTTCCTATTTCAGGCCACACGATATGGATGTTTTGTTTTGAACACGGTCAACAGTTATCCTCCATTGTCACGCCAACCCCTTCAAGCCTTGAATGTTGGTTACATGATTCACATTATTTTCCACCCCATCATGTCGAAATGGAATTTTGACACTCCTAGAACTATCCTTCAGTGTGCATTTTCACGTTAGGAGGACAGAAGCCATAGTGAAGGCATCATTTGGGTCTCCTCACCGACTCCCCTTTGGCGTGTGTTCCAGGTATTGAAAAAAACCTCTTCCACCCTTGTTTCCCACACTGAGTTTGGCTCACGTGGGCTTAGGCATCGGGTTGAGGTCCACACATACATGGAAGGATTCCGCTTATCTATTGTCTAAGTTATAATACCTTAAACTAAGATCTCTTTTAGAACTATGTATGGCTTGATTCCCATTCCCATGGGATACGTAGGAACGCCCAAACATCTCATCTTTGGGTCCGTCTTGAGTTTCACCAATTGTTGATTCTCCTTTTTCGCCACATTTTCTTAAAGAATGTAAAGGGAAATGACTTAGAACAAATTGATCCATCCTTTGAAGAAAACATCAAAAATCAACAAAGGCATGAACAAGGCTTTAAAAGCACATGTACCACGCAAGTTCCATCACTGTCACACAAGTCCACTTGGGCGATGCCTAATGGTCATGAAAGTGACTTGCGAGCCCTAAAGGATAACCGCCCGGGTCTTCTTCAGCCTATAAATAGACACTGTGGGCCCCCCATTCGAGGAGGAATTTTTCAAGAAACTTAGATTTGAGCTCCCGACGCCCTAGTCTCTTCTCAAAGCTTCTAAAACACTTCTAAGTTAATTTATTACCTAGATCGGAAGATCTAAAGAGGGGGAGGAAGGATTAAGTGTTGAAAATCATCAACACTTGCGCGCCTGAGTGACCAACCCTTAAGGGAAACGGCCACACTTGTGCGCCGCCTTACTCCTCCAATAGAACTTGTGTGCCACTCTTTTGAAAGAAGCTCAAGATGATTCTGAAGGCTTTAACCAAGAGTCGCTCAAGTATTACCATGGTGGTTAACCGTCGCGCAAGTACCCATGTGTCATGCAGGTATACGTGCGCGACCGAACTTGTGCGCCCATGCAGTACCTGCGCGCCTGCCAGGACTTGCGCGCCCCTGCCTTTTTTGGGTGCCCTTCTTGAACATTTCACCCCTCTAAATCCATTCCACCTCTCCTATTCAAGATTCAGTCTTCAAGACACTCTTCAAAGCCATTTAGGGCATGGTTTCTTGAGTTGACTTCCTTATCTGAAAGGAATTCTGTGGAATATCTCTCATAACCTAGTGATTTATACATCATTATGTCACTAAAGATTGAGATTTTATTCATTCAACCTCATCCTTTAAGATGAGAGAACTCATTAACCTGAGCCTCCTTTTTAGGAATAAGCCCCAGTCATAATCATTAACCTGGGCCTACTTTTCAGAAGTAAGCCTCAGTCATAGTTCTTAACCTGGGCCTCCTTTTCACGAATAAGACCCAGTCATAATCATTAACATGTGCCTCCTTTTCAGGAGTAATCCTCAGTCTTAATTTCTCTTAACCAGTCCTAATTTGCTTTTGATCTGGGATTCCTTCTCAGGAGTAAAACCCAATCATAAGTCCTCTCCTAATTTGGGCCTCCTTTTCAGGAGTAAGCCCCATGTTAGAGTATTCAAATCTCCATGAATCACATATACCTTTATAGACCCTATTCCTAGATTTTTTCCCCGAATTAAATCCTAATCTTCATTTATCTGGGCAGTCATACAGACATAAGTCCCACATTATTTCTTATGATTGCATCTTTCATGGAATAATTTTCTAATTTTTACCAATACCTCTTGTTTCTCACACCGAGAATGACTCACGTGAGCTTAGAGTGCAACAGTAATTATGAAATCCTTCTTTGAGCCATCAATCATAAACATCATACTCCCTTACTCAAACTACATGGGTTCTGATTCCTTTTCTAAACAAAGGATACGTAGGTATCCCATCTGCGGGTTCGATCACAACTCTGAAATAATCCATGTCCTTCTAAATGACAATAAACTTCAAGTGCCCCACTGAGTGGCTTTAAAACCGGCATGGTCATCATAATGACAAATAGACTTCTATATAAATGTGTCGAAGGATACCATTGACCAAGAATCTCAAATAAATACAGATGATTCTCTATTGATGAGGAACCTTGAATACATATAAAAGATTCTATAAATTTCCTACATATTTAATCATTGATTTTCAAATCTGAAGCAAAGTTCATCTTATACTTGGTAATGTAATAAGGATTCACGAACATAACTTAAATCTATAAAGAGAGTCCCGGAGTAGACAATAATTCCCCTCAAAAAGGTGTGATGAGTCTGACCTCCCATCCTCTTGACCAATGAAAATTCCTAAGCCTTATCAGTCCACAAACTAATGAGCGCCTACCTTTGGAAAGTAGGTCCAAATGGATGTGGAATCATTGGATGTTTCCGGTTCTGCGAACAAACCCGTTAGAAACCGATTGGAATGTTTGAACCTCCCATCAAGGAGGTCATCCCCAAATTCGGATGGAAACAAAAAATGGTGAACCCGACGTGAATCCTTAACCAAGTTAAAATGATGTTTTACCTATTTGTTAGGCCCTTGTTTAAAACTCAATGAGAGGGCCAACAAAAAAATCATTGACATATGTGCTCATCCAAAATATATAGTGGATGAATTTATCTTGATTACGTCTGTTATATCAAATAGACACTCTATTACAAGATCTTCTACTTTTCCAGAATGGCTGCTCTCAAGTTCACACCTGTGAATACTGCTGCTGCAAATTCCACTACTCCTACTCCTGCTGGATCGTTGTCTGCTCTGAGGATGACATCACCTACTCAGCGTCTTCAATGCTGGGTATCAAATGTGCTGGTTAAGTAGTACCATCAACACGGTACCATCCCAACTTTGGAGGCTGCCCGGCAAGCCCTCCAAGTGAACAACTCACACTGGTCGTCTGAATAACAAAGACCAGTGATCAAGAAGCAGGTGGTGCTAACCACCGTCTCCAACCATTTCGGGTCGTTATCCCCAGAACGCAATCACCATTCACTCCCATATTCTGGGGAGGTGAATGAGAAGGTCCCTCGGGGCCTTAATTCAAAGAAGCAGGAGTCCTTCGTGAGGGCTCCTATCAACAATCGCCGCCAGACTCGTGTGGCAGTATGCCCTCAACATGATGATGGTACCGACTCCAGGCGTTCGGCTCAGGTTCCTCGAACCCGAGCAGGCAAGACGAATCGCCAGAGGTGGAATCCGGTCAATAGTGAGCAGGTTCTCATCTCTGCCATCTCCGGAGAAGTCCACCAACCTAACTTGGTGGAAAGCAATGAGTGGGAACATACACCTACCCATTTTAATTCTGTTGTCCAGCAGACTCGTCTGGAAGCATCATGCCAATCCCGCCAGGTAATTCCAGTAGAGTAATATAGGCAGGAACATACACCTTTTTATACATCATCAGCTAGTCAGCAGGCTTGTCTAACTACATATGATGAAGCTCGTAAACCACGTTCAGCGTAGTGCAATCTGCAGGCACATACACCTGCTAATACTAATCAAGCCTACCAACAGTCTCGCTTGGTAGCACATGGAGAAGTCAGTCAAAAAGCTCCGACAACAAACAAGAGGCAGACTCAACTCTCTTCCCCCACACTTGAGTACTGTCAGGATTCACTGATAGGAAAAAGGAGGATAAGAGCAGGCACATACACCTACTCAAATCATAGAATGGACGTATATCCCCATTCTGTCAACTGAAGTCACCAAGCATATTCTATCAATGGTGAAAGAGCATAAGCAAATCCCTGCTCATATTCTGGATGCTTGCCAAGATATTATAACATCTTCAGTAGAATCTCAGGGAAAGACACATAAATCTATCCCTACTAGTGGTGTGACACATCAACAGTTCACTTCTGAATAGACACACACATCTGTTCCGGTCCAAGAGGGTTGTGGGGCATAATCCCCCATATCATACGGACAACCAAGTCAAGCACATACACCTGATTTGAGTGCCTATCGTCAGCCTAACCTGGCCATCTTTCTTGATCAGGCACATACACCTGCTCAGAGAAGCCACTTTCATCAACAAGTGGTTTCTAAAGCGAGTAAGAAGGCGTCTAAGAAAAAGACCCGCTTATCACAGTCAGGATATCAAGAGCCAATCTGTAACAAGGCCTTTCTCGAGGCTGGAGTTCTTGAATCCCTCAGACAATTATCTATTGGAATCCATGATTCTACTCCATCATTTCCCAATAGTGGGAACGTTAATTCTGAAGGTCTTCAACAGACACTTCCTCATGAAGGCTTGCTTCATGAAAATTCGGCCAATCTCAAAGTTTCATCTTCAGATGAGAGCCATAGGAACCCTCTGTGTGGTCAGAAGACCAATGAGCAAGAGATCTCATCTTTTGATGTAACCCATTATGGTGGTCCTCCCCATAATGATGAATTTTGTTGCGAAAGTCCTCTCCGCAGTAGTGATGCACATTTCCCGGAAAATTCTCCAGTGGACAATCTAGTGCCGAGAAATCTCTCTTATCTTGAGGCACTTGAAAATGTGAAACCAGTCATGTCTGATGCTTCATCACTAATAGGTGAAATACTTTCTCAATCAGAAGATAGCCTAGGGTGTAGGTCATTCTCCGAACCACCCCTAAGTCATGCATCTTCTAGTATGATCAATGATTTCTCTACCAATGTTGTTGAATCTGATGAAGCAACAAGGAAACACCAACTCTGGTCAAATAAGGTAGAAGAATCTTCATTGAATGATAAATAGGAAATGCTGAACATGATAAAACAACTAGAAAAAGGTGAAGTACCAGTCATGTTTTGGCCTCTAGCTGACTCTCAGTATGACATTCCAAAGATGTTGACGGAAGATGGAATTCATGATATTCGTCTCAATATATGGAAAACTCTTTGTCAGTTGAAGAAGAAATTATTATCTTATGATAAATATGAAAATCATCTTAAGATAATAGAAGGGTTAAAACATCAGATTGATTTGGAATCTCTCTCAGTCCCTCAATATCCGAAGGCTGAAAAGAAGCATAGAGCCCTTCAACGTTCATGCCATGGCGCACTAAGAAGATTGCATCAGTTAATTGCCAATGACCCATCTGGTATTCATGTCAGAGGATGGGGTGTTCATGGAGCACTACATTTCACGGTGCTCTCTAGTCAGCAAAGCCCGCAAAAAATGGTCTCATGCAATGTTATTGCCCATGGCCAGCCACAGTCAATGGGCTTTGTTTGTAATCAAAAGCTTTCCCAAGAACAGGATTCAACTAGTTCCTCTCAAAATCAAGAATACAGAGAACAAGTTATTGAATTTCTCCTGCATCAAGAAAATGAGAATATTGAACAGGCCTCTCATATAGAGCAAGCACATCATCAAGTGACAGAAGTGTTGGAAATCATCCAATGGTCTTTTGAACCAGGTGATAAAAGTTGATACAGTTTAATGCATCCAACTAATTTCCGGACTAAGGTTCACAAGATAAAGAGAGATTTTAAGAAAGTTTCAGACATAGCATGTCAAGAGCCACCCCAGCTTGCTAGACTGGGGACTCTTTTAAACCAACCCTCGGAATCAACAAATAGGATTCGAGGAATTGAGTGGGAACAGCAGGAACAGCCCCAGTCCACCAGAATGGGGACTTTTTCAAATCATCAATCCCCTCCTCAGAGAAAGTCGGTCTTTTCTCGATTTGGGAAGAATCCTCAAGAGGAACAAAGAGCCAAATTATCAAGAGATGCCCTCCAAATTATGGTTCGTCAAGAAGTTCCTGAGGGATCAAATCAACAAAAGGGAATGTCTCATCAAAGAAATGGAAGAAGAAAATATCATAGAAATGATGATAGAAGGGATGCGATGCATTATGCATCAATCAATGTCATCAATGTTGATGTTGCTGATCCACCAGATGAGGCTCAATCAGGGGACTCAGATGAAGAGGTTCCTGCTCAAGAAGATGTACGCACCGACACAAATGAATAAGGTGTGCGTCCATGAAATCAAAGGATTACTCCGAACCTAGGTAATCCTTCAAGTAACCCACTTCCCCCTCTCCGAAAAGGATCCAACAAAGGGAGGGGAAAGAATCAGGTAACATATCCTCCCTCTGTAGAAGGCCAATCACTCTCACTAGAGAAAAGGTTTGCACAACAAGAGGAAGAAATGAAGGAATTAAGGAGGTTGAATGCAGAACTACTTCAGGTTAGTCTTCTTCGTGAGTGTGTTAGAGTTAGTCATCCAAGGGAATTTATTATAGCTACTGAGATGGATCAAGAATATCCTCCTCTATCAGTATACCCACACAGGTCTAATCCTACGGGTCATGTGCAACAATATTTAACAGTGCTACCATCATTTGCAGCACCAACCACCAAGTCTGTCCAAGATCTAGTCATTGCACCTACCCAAGTCCAAGTTCAACCAGATGTTTCTCAAAAGTTAATAACTACCATTGAATCATTAACAGCTCGGTTAGAAACTATGGAAGGGAAACGTGTGCAGGTTCAACCATAAAAGAAAGTATACCCTGAATGGGTAGATTCAATCTCTCCTCCATCCAGTTTTGGAAACCCTATATTCCCTATTGTCAATGGATCAGGTGACCCTGAATAGCATTTGATGCATTGCGTGTCTTGTTGTGATCCTATGATGGGAACTCTGGAGCAGCAAGAATCAGTAAAAATCAGATGCTTCGTACAAACCTTGTAAGGACCAACCTTTGTATGGTATACAAGCTTGCAATCCCGGTCAATTACCGGATGGGAGGATCTCCTTCATCAATTCCTTCTTTAGTTCAGCTCAACTATTCCAAAGACAACAGTTTTCGATCTTACAAATTGTATGCAAAGGGAGAATGAAAGGGTCTCATATTTCATTGCTCGCTAGAAGGGATTAACATATTCCCTAAGATTAGAACTCTCTCAAGAAGAATTGTTTCCAATCTATGTGTAAATTTGTGTGACGAGTTACGCACACCATTGATCCCTGTGAAATACACAGGAGGGTTTCGAGACCTTACTTCAATCGCTCAGCAGATTGAAGATTCCCTTATACAGGCTAATGCTAAATCTAGTGTAATTCCATCATCTTCAGAAAGGATAATGGGTAAAGAAAAAACTGCTATAGTTATGCTTAAACAAGCACCTGTACCTGTTTCTACTTCAAAACCTTTATCTTCTCGAAGGGTTCCACCTCCTGAGTGCCAACAACAAAGAAAATTTCATCCATATGATCAAAGAGATCAAAGACGAAAACAATTTGAGGATCTGAAGAGTAAACCATACTCTTTCCGAAATTAACAAGTTTCTGGTTACTTCATTTTGGCCCTAGAGAATAATTTGGTTCAGCTGCCAAAGCCCAAGAGTCCAAACAAGGAAGGAGTTGAAGATTGTCCCAATTATTTTCCCTTTCATCAAATGTTGGGGCATCCCATCTATGAGTGTTTTGTCTTCAAAGACCTCCTGCAAAAGATGGTCGACTCGGGACAAGTCAAACTGAAAGGCTCTTCAGCCCAGGTAGCATGTGTCACTGCTACAGTTCCAGAGGAGTAAGGCGAATGGCCAGAAGTCAAAAGCAAAAATGCGCAGAAGTATGATGATTGGATGGTCAGAAATACAATCAACCGAACTCATGCTATTTTGCAAACACAATTATAGAAACCGATTGTGTCTTATGCCATGAATGTTGCAGCAAAACCCTCTTCATCAGAGGTAAAGTCCTCAAAGAAATGGCATGATTCAAAGAAAGAAAAAGAATCAGAAGAAGATGAGTATGTGTCAAAGCCTAAGTTGTCTTTGACTCTGTCAGACTTCATTCCATCTAATTCAAAGCCACGAGCACCACCCCACCAAACAGAACAGCCTAAATAGGCTAATCGGGCATATTCTTCATCAGACGAAGAATTAATCTTTGGTTCTATTAATATGATTCAATTAATAGATCCATATGCCAGTCGCAGTTTTGATTTCGATGAGCCTGAATTCCCTGTATCAAATAGGGGAATCAGAGGAAGTTCCAAAGGCTCAAGATACAGGGGAAGACATGGATCTTTCTGAAGTCACTATTCCAATTCTACCCCTACTAGAACTGTGTACGCAGCAGAAACTCGTGGTAGAGCCCTTCAGCGAGCTCAGCAAGAACAGCCAAGTTCTTCTACCAATAGCAAATTCAGTCCTGGCATAGTTATTCTGGAAGACCGGTTGAAGGTTCCATCTTCTTCCTCTCATCAAGTAAATGGATCTAATCGGTCTAATCTTCCAAAACCGGGGATATTGCCAACTCCTATACCGATACAAGATGCATCAACTTCCAAAGCATCTTCTTCCAAGGTACCTGCTAAACCACATATTCCTGTTGGGAAACGCAGACCTCTGGATCAAAAGTATGATGTATTGAAACACTTGACCCAAGTACCATCCAAGTTATCAATTCTGGATGCTCTGAATCTATCAAAAGATCTTCAATAAGCACTCATCGAGGCTTTGTCAAGTCCTCAGGAGTTTGAAACTGAAATTTATGCAGCTGAAGTCTATCTCATAGAGAATAATCCTGCAGAATTCCATGAAATAATATCTTTTACTGATGAAGATGAATTTGATGTTGTGCATGGTCATATTAGACCTTTTTACTTATCTGGAAAGGTCAATTGTGTAGACGTCTGAAGATCTTTAATTGACAATGGTTCAGTAGTCATCCTCATTCCCATTCGTACACTTCGTCGATTGGGCCTCACGAAATCTGATTTATCTCCTTCTACCATGATGTTACAAGGATATGATAAAAATGAACAAGAACCACTGGGTGAAGTTACACTCAGAACTCAGTTTGGAGATCTTATATCCAATTCGGATTTCATGGTTGTTGATCAAGACTCAGCTTTCAACATCTTTCTTGGAAGACCCTGGCTACATCAGTATGCGGCTATCCCTGCATCATACCATCAATGTCTCAAATATTATTTTGATGGTCAATTTGGGACATTTTATGGTGATAAGGCCCCGTTCAAGACATGTGAGTCTCAATAAATTGAGGCGTAATTCTATCACATGAAGGGAAGGGAGAAATCCACAACAAAGGAGATTACCAAAGTTAATGCTCCATATGGTTTGGAGAAGATTACAGAAAATCCATTTACACATGTGAGTACTGATTATGTGTTGCCTATCAGTAAAATTGACAAGATAGACCCAAATCAAAATACTCTTATGGAAAGATCCATAATGTCAATTACAGAAATCGATCCAGACAACATGGGAGAAATTGGTAACCCACCAAGCAGTTATGAAAGAACAAATGGTGACGTCTTCACTTCATCTGCTGAAATACAACAGGTCTATAATTATCCAATTAGGCCTAATGAAGTTATAGAAACATCGTAGGTGAAAAATGATGTCTATTTTCAATCCATAGGGTATCTCAACCACTGTGGATGAACTCAGAGAAATAAATCTGGGTACAAAAGAAGATCCACACCCCACTTTAATCAGTGTTTCCATGACTCTTGAAGAGAAAGAGATGTATTTTTCTTTTCTAAAGAAAAATAGAGATATATTTTCTTGGAACTATATAGAAATTCCCGGGCTTGATCCTGATGTTGCTACTCATCATTTGGGTTTACCAGAAAAACATAAAGGATTTAAGAAAGTCGCGAGAAGAACACACCCAACTTGTGCTTCTAAAATTAAAGATGAAGTGGATAAGATTATCAAAGCTAACTTCGTCAGAGGAGTTCAGTATCCCAAGTGGTTGGCTATTATTATCCCTGTTAATAATAAGAACGAACAAATTAGAGTTTGCATCGATTTTAGAGATCTTAATCGGTATTGTCCTACGGATTATTTCCCAGTTCCAATTATAGAACTTTTAATTGATGAAACAGCTGGCTATGAAGAACTTTACTTCATGGATGGATATTCTGGATATAATCATATTCGAACAGCCCCAGAAGATGAGGAATCCATAGCCTTCAGAGCCCCTCAGGGTGTGTTTTTCTACCGGGTAATGCCCTTTGGCTTAAAGAATGCAGGTGAAACATATCAGCGTTCCATGCATCATATCTTCAAACCCTTCTTAGTAAAGTTTGTTGAATGCTATGTAGATGATTTGTTGGTTAAATCCAAACATATTTCTAATCACTTTTCTGATTTGGAAGTCATATTCCGCAAGCTTTGACAACATAATTTGAAGATGAACCCCTTAAAATTTGATTTTGGGGTAACCTCGGGAAAGTTTCTCAGCTTTGTTGTACGCCATCGTGGTATTGAAGTCGATCCTGAGAAGACCAAGTCAATCTTTGGTATGTCACCTCCTCGAAATTTAAAAGAATTAAGAGGACGTTAAGGACACTTAGCCTATATTCGGCGTTTCATCACCAATTTGGCAGGAAAAAGTTTACCCTTCACAAAATTAATGAAGAAGGGAGTCACTTACTAGTGGACTGAATAATGTTAGGAAGCATTCGATATTCTCAAGAAATACCTCTTGAGTCCACCGGTACTCATTCCACCTATTGAATTAAGACCACTTATCCTCTACGTGATAGCTCTAGAGCGATCATTGGGTGCCTTTCTTGCTCAAAATAATGATGTTGGGAATTAAAACAGCCTCTACTATCTCAGTCGAACTATGCTTGAAGCAGAAACCCGATATTCAAGGATTGAGAAGTGATGCCTGGCATTAATCTTTGAAGTTCAGAAGTTGAGAAACTACCTGCAACATCACGAGGTCCAATTGGTTTCTCGCAATAACCTGCTCAAATTCATCCTTAGTCTTCCAATGATTACAGGACATCTGGCAAGGTGGGCAGTTATTTTGCAGCAATTTGACATTCAGTATGTGTCTCAAAAGGCGATAAAGGGCCAAGCTCTGGCTGATTTCCTAGCTGAACACCCTTCAGTGGAAGACACATCTTCAGATATTGAACACCCTGATGAGGAAGTCTTATCTATTAAAGAAAGTCCTCAGGCATGGGAAATGTATTTTGATGGTGCTTCCAGAAGTCCAACAGGGAGGAAAATGGAAAATCATAAATTCGACAAAGTTGTCTTAGGAATTGTGCTCATTTCTCTAGAAAAGGCAGTGTTACCTTATTCCTTCTTATTGTGGGAAGGTGGTACCAATAATGAAGTCGAATACCAAGCTCTCATCGCAGTCTTGGAATTAGTGCTTCAAGCAAAAGTGAATCACTTAAAGGTGAAAGGTGACTCAGACCTAGTAATCAAACAAGTAAATGGGTATTATGCCATCAGAAAAGAAGAACTAATACCTTTGTATGATTACGTCAGGGTTTTAATGGTGGAATTCCCTTAGGAACCGAAATTTTCTTATGTCCCAAGATCACAAAATGCTCAAGTTGATGCACTAACTAATATAGCCACAGCTCTGGAAGATCCAAATCGGGATGAGAGAACCATCAATATTTCCCACCATCGTGCAATTTCACCTTATGTTCGAATCGAAACAGAGTAAATTAATGAAATTAGTCCCATTCCTGAACCATATGGTCATACTATAGGATGGATGTCACCTATCAGGGAATAACTTCAAAATGGAACACTTCCACCTGATAGAGCCAAGAAAGAACAAATCCAGCGACGTGTGGTCAATTTTACTCTTTATGATAGCCCAGGTCACTTAGAGAAAATTCTTTACAAATGTAGTTTTGATGGAGTTCTCTTTAGATGAATTGATGGTGAAGAGACAATGGTTGTCATGAAAGAATTGCATGCAGGAGTCTTTGGTGCCCACCAGTCTAGACATAGACTGTCTGATCAGATTCGAAGGCTTGGATACTTTTTTCCTTCAATGAAACAAGATTGTGTCGATTTTTCAAAGAAGTGCCATTCATGCCAAGTACATGCCAACTTCATTCCTCAACCTCCAGAGTTTCTTCATATAGCTAAATACTCATGGAAATTTTCCACATGGGGAATGGATGTGGTGGGACCTTACCCTTCAGCTACGGCCAAGTAGTTTAAGTACATTCTTGCTGCTACTGACTTCTTTTCCAAATGGGAAAAGGCAATACCTCTCAATGAAGTCAGTTCTAAATGCGTTGTTAGTTTCATCAAGTCTAACATCATTAACAGATTTTTTGTCCCTCATACCATATTGACGGACAATGGCACCAACTTCTATTCATCTGAGGTGAAGAAGTTGTATCAAGAATACAACATCAAATCCAACCATTCATCTCGGTATCATGTAGCGGCCAATGGACAGATAGAATCTTTCAACAAGACTTTGTCAAATATACTGCAAAGGATGGTGGATAAAGATAATAAGTCATAGCCTGATAAACTCTTTCATGCTTTATGGGCTTATCAGACTACCACCCACACTAAAACTCGGTCAACTCCGTATTCATTGGTATATGGAACGGAAGCAGTATTTCCAATTCAAGTTCAACTACCCTCGCTCAGAGTTGCTATTTGTGATCAATCATCTACAGATGAACAATCTCAAAAGCGATTGAAGGAATTGGAATTATTAGATGAGAAAATATTGTGCACTTTGCACCACTTGGAAGTCTATCAGAATCAAATAGCAAGAGCTTTTAACAAAAAAGTTCGTCTTCGTTCATTCACTCAGGGAGAATTGGTATTAGTTCTCAGAACTCCAATGATACCAGGAAAGAAACCTCCCAAGCTTGATCCAAAATGGGAAGGACCTTACTCAATACATAGGGTCTACTCCAATGGAGCTTATTCATTAATCTCGATGGATGGAGAATTCATCACTACTCCAACCAATGCCAGATTTTTGAAGATGTATTTTGTATAAACACAAAATATATATCATAAATGGTCCAGTATGACCTTAAACTGCACCACCGTCCAGCAAGATGTTAAACTTCATCATCAATGGTCCATACATATGACCTTAAACTATTTGTACTTTCATCCCACACGACGTTAAATTGTTAAAAGTTCCCTAAATGGTCTGGTATGACCTTAAACTGCACCACCGTCCAGCAAGACGTTAAACTTCATCATCAATGGTCCATACATATGACCTTAAACTATTTTTACTTTCATCCCACATGACGTTAAACTGTGAAATAGTTCCCTAAATGGTCCAGTATGACCTTAAACTGCACCACCGTCCAGCAAGATGTTAAACTTCATCATCAATGGTCCATACATATGACCTTAAACTATTTGTACTTTTGTCCCACGTGACGTTAAACTGTGAAAAAGTTCCCTAAATGGTCCGGTATGACCTTAAACTGCACCACTGTCCAGAAATACATTAAACTAAATCATCCACGGTCCATGCATATGACCCTAATCTATTTGCACATACGTCCAACATGATGTTAAACTGTGTCCCCTTCATCATCCTTGTTATATGACGTTAAACTATAAAAAAATTGTCCATACATATGACATTAAACTATTTGTATTCCTTTCATCTCACATGACGTTAAACTGTGACGTCCTAACTACATGACGCTAAACTATACAGAAGTCACTTACGTCCAGCATGACATTAAACAGCACCATCCACGGTCCATGCATATGACCTTAAACTATTCGCACTTTTTTCCAACATGACGCTAAACTGTATCATCCATTTTTCATCCAACATGATGTTAAACTATGAAAAAAAGTCGCCAATACGTCCAACATGACGTTAAATGGTGTACTCTTTTGTCCTCAAAACATGACATTAAATTGCACAGTCCCCCTTTCGTCCAACATGACGTTAAACTATATTGTCCCCATCATCCTAACTACATGATGCTAAACTGTACAAAAAGTCCTTGATACATCCTACATGACATTAAACTGTACTTTGTCCCTGCTACATGAAATTAAACTGTGCAACACCAATAGTCCTAACTACAAGACTTTAGACTGCATAGTCCCTTCATACGTCCTACATGACGTTAAACTGTGTATCGTTAAGGTTGTTGCTACCTCTTGTTTCTCACACTGAGTATGACACACGTGAGCTTAGAGTAAACTTCAACCATAACACCCTCTCTGGGCCGCTAACCATTTCTATGTCCCAACATCATTTTTTGGGTCGTTTTCCCCAAAAACAACTTGATCACTAATTCATTCTTCAACTGAACTACACAGAATTTGATCCTTTCCTTCCAGGCTGGGTACGTAGGCAACCTCCCAAGGTTCAATCCCAAAACCAATCTCTTCACATCAGTTCACCTCCATCTCATACGATGTTGATTCGTGAAACCGCCCCTAGAATCAATATCTTTACATTGGATCACTTTCGCCCTTGTTATACGACGTTAGAATATAAAAAACTTTTTTCCAGTATGACAATAAACTAAAATATTCTTTGATACCCTCACCTAAGAGGGAAACATTATTTACATTGATTTTTTAATCATGTTTCATTTCAAAGACTACGTACATACATGGAAATTCCCAAACCTTTTATCTTGGGATAAACCATCATTGTACTAAAGTCTCCTTTCACCCTTCACATGTACAAACCAAATTTGTATAGAGGGTATTTCTAGAACTGCGTGGACTTGATTACCATCCTTATGGGATACGTAGGAACATTCGAGTGACCCTCGAATCCAGCCCCAAGACTTTTGGGCCTAACACCAAATTCCACTTTCAGTCCCTTGGCTGAAAAGTCCCTATGAAAACACACACTGTGTATTTATTATAATGTTCCAAGATCTATGACCCTAAACTAAGATCTCTAATCCTTTTGTCCCACATGATGTTAAACTTTAGTTTAAGAACTACGTATGGCTTGATTCCCATCCTTATGGGATACGTAGTGAAGTCCAATATTTCCAGTCAGGACCCAGCCACAACATGATTATGGTTAGAATTGATCTGTGTATCTCTATATACATTGAACAATACCCATATTTATGTGTTATAATCCTAACCTTAAATATTTTTAGATATTCATAACCATTTTCTTGACTTTTAGTTACAAAAATGTCAAATTTATGAGAGTTATTTTACCTGACTATGCAGTACGTTCCCTTAGGCGGCCATGCATAAACAGTCTCCATAACAGATTTGTCAGCCAAAAGATACTATTATCTGATTATGCAGCCAATTCCCTTAGGTGGCCCTACATAATTCAACCCCCTAACGGGTTTTTTGGATACTGGTAACTTCATTCATAGGAAGAAAGCCTCTTTTGTCCTTATTGGTCTTAAATGACAGTATGTAGGGATCCTCAAAAATAGCCATCCTTAACATATTTGTCCCATATCCTTTTTCATGATCTGAAAGTATTCAAGTTTATGGTTTATATTCTCCTTCCCTAAGTTTGGGTCAGACCTTCGTAGAAGTGATATCCATCCAGTTCTTCGATAATCTTGTTTGGAAATATCTTCTCCATATTCAAGTACATCTTTCCATACAGAAAACTCTATACTTTGGAAAATATGAATCTCCATAAACTTTCACCATCTTTTAGCTGTAGAAAGGTAAATTTCTGAGAGTTATTTTGCCTTACTATGCAGCATGTGACCTTAGGCAGCCTTGCATAAACAGTCTACATAACAGACTTGTTAGCCAAAAGATGCTATTTATTTGACTATGCAGCCAATGCCCTTAGGTTACCCTGCATAATTCAACCCCTTAACGAGTTTGTTAAATAATAGTAACTTCATTCTTGGAAACTACTTCTTCTGATGCCTTTTAGCTCTTTTTCATATCATTCCTCAGATTCAAATATTCTTAAGATATAGTTTACATTTTTTTCCCTCATACTTGAGTATGGTAATATTTTTTTAGATAAATTGTCAAAGAATTGAGTCAATTCTAATTCATTCGGTCAAAGCTATTTTGACCTTAAACATTATCCTCTTTATGTCCAACGTTCATGACTTTAAACATCCCACAAAAGACAAAGGAACTTTGAATAAAAGTCAAGTTACATCTCACTAAACATACATTTTGTATGATTTAGGTAGTATTGAGCTATTAAAAGATTCAAAGTTTGTAGGGTTATTTATAATAATCCTAGTAAAAATCAAACTATTCTTACTAGGCCCATTGGATTAGGTAAAATTTAAAGCAGGTAGCGAAAGAATACAAGAATAAATGATTAAAGATAAAAGTATTCTCCATTTATGCACAAGAATTTGAGGGACATCCACAGATTGGAGCCTCTTATCTTTTTCAGGAGATTGCAAAAGACTCTCAACATAAGTCTTCACTTGATGTACAGCATCCCGAGCTTCATCAGCAGCCACTTGAAGCTCGTGCACTCGACTTGTTTCAATTTTCTCAGCTTGATGGAGTGCCTTCTTGGCATCTGCAATGGATTTCATACCATTCGTTTGAACTCCCTCCAATGAATTATTGAGCTGATCAAGTTCCCCAGTAACAGAATCTAACTGTTGCTGGAGTTGCACCTGCTGGACGACTTTTTATTTGATTTTATGCTTCAGATCCTTTATCTTGGCAGCATAATCAGCCTCATCTTGGGATTCCACAGCCTCAAATTCGTTGATGTTAACTGACAGTTTCACCCTGGTCAGATCTTCACAACACTTTTGCTCCTGCTCCCTCCTGAAGATGACATGTTTCACCGCGGCATGGATCTTCTCATATCCAGAACCACCAAGTCCTAGAATGACAAACTGGGATGACAATCGAGGGATCTTCGATGATATATCTTCTAAAGGCACCTCAGATATGATTTTCCATATGTTGTTCCATGCCTTGCATTGTGAAAATCTGAACGGTTTAAGCACCTTTGGGTCTGATTCAACATCATCATCACAGGGGGGCATATAATCTAGGATTAATGCACTTAAGGAAGTGCCATGTTCTTCTCTTTCCCCCCTAACCTATGCTTCTTCACTTTCAATTCCCGTTGGGGTAGAGGCTGAGGCCTCACCTCTAGATCTAGCCACTGTAGTTGATGGCCCTGCATGATTAATTAAAATCTTTAGTTAGCTTCAAAGGATAACAAAAGAATCGATTTTCTTGAAAATTAAGTAAAATCACAAAAAATTTCATCCCTTACCCGACGGTGGATCAGCAACCTGAGAAGACTCCTCCCCATCTTTCCCAGTCTCAACAGGATCTTCAAGATGGGTCTCAGGAGGGTTTACTGGGTTTAGCTCTACTTAAGCTAATGTTTCTACAATGATAGGGTTGACATCAATGTCCAAACCCTCTTCAGGCATTGGTAGTTCAGCAGTTTCTATGGATGGAACTGCATATTATTTTTAGTCATGATTAGAAGTGTAAATTATACGAAAATTTATTGGGTGAAGGATAAGACTCACACCCATGGTCTTCTAAATCACATGACAACTTAGCATGATCATAAAATTATTCTAAAGACATGCCATGATTCATCATTTCATCCAATGATATTTCAGAATCCTGGTTAGTCTCACCAGTGGGAGAGTTTGATGTGTCTTCTTGATGACTTATGTCCTGCAGCCCCTGACCCTGGAAAAAATCTTCAGGTTAAATCACAGCATCGGTTGCATCAGTTTCAATAGTCGCCAAAAGCTCTAATGTAGGAGTTGAACCTGAAGTATCACAGAATGGAAGTCAGTTAGTGTTTCGTTCAACATTTTTATGAAGCATTGTTGGCTTACCAGAAACAGTTTCTTCTCTTCTTGCAACAGCAGCAGGAGGGATACTGGGAATAGATGATAGCTCTTCTCCAGGATCAGCTAAGTCAGCTTGGATCTGTGATTGTTCCACAGCACCCTCCATGGTCTTTGAAGGAGGATCAGTCCTTTCCCTTAGGGGGAAATTGAAGAAGCCCCTGTAATCCCCAGAAATATGAGTAACCATGTGTTCATGGGTATAAACTCATGATTACCCGAAGAACTTACTGCTACTAATGAAGCATTTAGCTGTGGAATTACTCCTTTGTTGCCTTTGCTTCTTTTGTTTTTTGGGAGTATCAGTAGTCTCCCTTATTGGCACTTGGATTGGCGAATGGAAGGCTATGTCCAACGCCTCATTCATGGCATGCTGTCCTGGAGATATCTCGCCCGGTTCGCGAGGAGAATCAGCAGTATCCCCGATGGAAGTACCACCAGGGATATACTATGGCGAAGGAACCTCAGTTCCTTTCTTTTCAAGCTTCAAGATGAAGAAAATAACTTCCTTAAGTAACAAATATTCGACTGGAATCAAGTTTCAAATAAAATAAGGAAAGAAAACTTACATCTTCAGGAGCCACATAATCATTCCACTCCTCATCTCCATAACCACCAACCCCCTCAGTAGCGCCATGATCAATCATTTCCTTCACCTGCTTGGTGACAGGAATAGACTCATCAGTGGAATATATGAGCATTTCCAGCTCTCTGATGTAAGCCCTCACTTCATTGGGGTTATCCTCATATTGGATATTTTTAGAAGAAAGAAGATTCCCTATTCCAGGAAGTTGTAGGCCCTCACACAAATCCAGCTAGGCGGCCCATCTGCGCGCCTACACCTAGTGCGCTCTAGCCCTACGCGACTCGAACCTGCGTGCCAAGTGTTGCGCACTGAAAGACTTGCGTGCCACCTTTCCGTTGGTTTACTTCTTTTCATCAAAGTCACATCCTCATTTCTTTCGGATCCAACTTTGAGGGGAAAATTTTTTTGACACTCCTTTTTCGTCACATTGTCTAAATGAATGTAAAGGGAAATGACTTAGCACAAATTGATTCATCCTTTGAAGAAAACATCAAAAATCGACAAAGGCTTGAACAAGGCTTCAAAAGCACATGTGCCGCGAAAGTTCCATCACTGCCGCACAAGTCCACTTACGCGACGCCTAATGGTCGCTCAAGTGACTTGCGCGCCCTAAAGGATAACCGCTCGGGTCTTCTTCGGCCTATAAATAGACCATGTGGGCCCCCCATTCGAGGAGGAATTTTTCCAGAAACTCAGATTTGAGATCCTAGATCCCTAGTCTCTTCTCAAAGCTTCCGAAACACTTATAAAGTAATTTCTTACCTAGAACGGAAGATCTAAAGAGGGGGAGGAAGGATTAAGTGTTGAAAATCATAAACACTTGCGTGCCTGAGTGGCCAGCCCTTAAGAGAAATGGCCACACTTGTGCGCTGCCTAACTCCTCCAATAGAACTTGCGCGCCACTCTTCTAGAAGAACCTCAAGATGGTTCTAAAGGCTTTAACCAAGAGTCGCTCAAGTATTACCCTTCTGGTTAACCATCGCGCACGTACCCATGTGTCGTGCAGGTATACCTGCGCGACCGAACTTGTGCACCCACGCAGTACCTGCACGCCTGCCAGGACTTGCGCGCCCCTGCCTTTTTGGGTGCCCTTCCTACCCATTTCACCCCTCTTAAGCCATTCCATCTCTCCTATTCAAGATTCAGTCTTCAAGACACTCTTCAAAGCCATTTATGGAATGGTTCCTTGATTTGACTTCCTTATTTGAATGTAATTCTGTGGAATATATCTCAAAACCTAGTGATTTACACATCTTTATGTCACTAAAGATTGAGATTTCATTCATTCAACCTCATCCTTTAAGATGAGAGAACTCATTAACCTGGGCCTCCTTTTCAGGAATAAGCCCCAGTCATAATCATTAACCTAGGCCTCATTTTCAAGAGTAATCCCCAGTCATAGTTCTTAACCTGGGCCTCCTTTTCAGTAATAAGCCCCAGTCATAATCATTAACATGGGCCTCCTTTTTAGGAGTAAGCCCCAGTCTTAATTTCTCTTAACCAGTCCTAATTTACCTTTGATCCAGGACTCCTTCTCAGGAGTAAAACCCAATCATAAGTCCTCTCCTAATTTGGGCCTTATTTTAAGGAGTAAGCTCTAAGTTAGAGTATTCAAATCTCCATGAAGCACATATACCTTTATGGACCCTGTTACTGGATTTCTTCCATGAAGTAAATCCTAATCTTCATTTATCTGGGCAGTCATACATACATAAGTCCCACATTATTTCTTATGATTTCATCTTTCATGCCAAAATTGTTTAATTTTTACAAATACCTCGTGTTTCTCACACCGAGCATGACTCGCGTGAGCTTAGAGTGTAAAAGAAATTATGAAATCCTTCTTTGAGCCATCAATCATAAACATCATACTCCCTTACTCGAACTACGTGGGTTCTGATTCCTTTTCTATACAAAGGATATTTAGGTAGCCCATCTGCAGGTTCGATCCCAAGTCTAAAAGAATCCATGTCCTTCTGAATGACAATAAACTTCAAGTTCCCCACTGAGTGGCTTTAAAACCAGCATGGTCATTATAATGAACAAGAAACTTCTATATAAATGTGTCTAAGGATACCATTGACCAAGAATCTCTAATAAATACAGATGATTCTCTATTGATGAAGAACCTCGAATACATATAAAAGATTCTCTAAATTTCCTACATATTTAATCATTGATTGTAAAATCTGAAGGAATGTTAATTTTATACTTGGTAATGTAATAAGGATTCACGAAAAAAACTTAAATCTATAAAGAGAGTCCCGAAGTAGACAATAATTCCCCTCAACAAGGTGTGATGATTCCGACCTCCCGTCATCTCGACCAATGAAAATTCCTAAACCTCATCAATCCACAAACTAATGAGTGCCTACCTTTGGAAAGTAGGTCCAAATGGATGTGGAATCATTGGATGTTTCCGGTTCTATGAACAAACCCGTTATAAACCGATTGGAATGTTTGAACCTCCCATCAAGGAGGTCATCCCCAAATTCTGTGGGAAAAACTAATTCAGTTCTTCTGTTATAACTTTTTGGATTTGACTCTTATAGGACCATGTGACATGTCGCATGTGGGATTATGCCCTCATTCACGTCGGGTTTTCAATAGCACCACATACTCCCCTTTCTAGGAGTTAGTTCCCCTTACTTTGTATCCCACGTGAAATTAAACTATATGTTGTCCCACATGACGTTAAAAGGAACCTAAAATGCACGGTCGATTCTCGCCTATCGACCAGTCAAGGTTCCAGTGCTCTACTAATGTGCATATTAGCACTTGGGTTGAATACTCAGCAATGATACTTTGTAATAGTCGTTTCTTTTTAGTTGATTGTATTCTGATTGGGGAGTTTGTTTGCAGAGCTTAAATGAAGTGATTAATGATTGGTGTTTGATTTAAAAATTTGATAAATATTGGGGTGAGTTACTTTTTAGGGAGTTAAGCTTGTGATATCCTGGATCTTTGCTTTATATTTCCATTAATTTAACACCAACTTCACAAGAAAATGTGGATTGGAATTACTAAGTGTTAAGGATTTAATCCAATCCTTAACATCGTGTTCTAATATCAATCATAGATTGTTGATGCTAGTGTGTGTAGGGTTCCAATAATCCATGGAAACCACACGTCAAACAAATCAATTCATTAATCCATGACATGTTACGTCCAACAAACACAATGTTAAATTAAATAATATTTATCGAGCAAATACTCTCAATCACTTAACATCCCTAAATTTCGACTCACCCCAATAATATATTTACTCAGCCATTAATATTAATATTAATCTGGTTTATATATTTATGATGATGAATTAACAATAGAAAAAAAACAAGGTATTAGAAAAGAGTGGTATGTCGAACACCCACACACGAACAATGATGATAATTTAAAATGGATTTTCGATTGAATGAGAAAGCAAAAGAAGGAGAGGAGGGGGATGAATTTATAGCCCTAGGAGGTGGACTATTTGCATTCCCAATCTTTCCCTCCACTTGGCTTGACAATTTGGACATCCAGACAAAAGAATATAGAGATATATCATTCTCTAAAGTTGTAGATAATAATTATGGACAACTACTTTCCAAATTTTGAGGCATTTGGACCTATGTATCCAACATTATGGCAAGCTGATTAAACAATTTTAATCTGTCCATTTTAATCCAGTCTTTTAGATGTCCAAAATGTGAAAGGGTTTTTGAATAGGGATATTCCTTCAAAACCGAATTATTTATTCAAAAACTTAGGCCGCCTATATCTCCTCTTTCACACTTCAAAATCTCAACTCTATTTGATGATTACATCATGAGATATGTCATGAATAGTGTACGGATTTTAATTCCCATCCAGAATGGTGGGATGGAATTGAAAGCTTCATTTGGGCCCCTTGTTCTTAGAGTTGGGCCCTGAGAGTTTTTCCCCTGATTCTATTGGATAATCAAGAACGCATGGTGTAGTTTCACAAAATATGGGATTTTGGAGTGAGACCAGTAACTCAATCATCATGGCTGGTCCAATTTCATCACAAATTCTTTGGGTCATTTTGTGTGGTTTATATGAACCTTCAAATGGAATAATTGTCCCATGATTCCTTCTAATGATATGTGATAAATTGAATAAGTAATCCTAAGAAACAATAACCACGCAATTTGAATCTGTAGGGTGAGAGTTATAAATAAAATAGTAAACAGACTCAATAGGACTACTTCTAAAAATGTTCAAAAATTATATTTACTATTAAAACATTAATATTTCACACAAGTTATGAACATTTAATATAAAATTAGTAAAGGGAGTATATAATAATTCATTAAAATATTAATAACATAAACTCCCACACCCTTAGTCTTGTGTATTTCTTCATGTGAAACAAATATAAAAACATAACAAAATCATTTTCACTCACCAAAAAATAGTAAAATTTTGTTTTCTCCAATCAGGTGAGGTTTAGACTATTTCACTAATCCATTTTGAATTCCACCACAAGTTGTTACAGAAAAAATTTTCCAAAACTAATTCATTTTTTTCATGCTCAAATTTGGAAATGGAAAATTTGGACACTCAAAGATCACACCTCTCAAGATGATAACATTCATTTGTGGAGGTTCACTCTTTCACAAACCAAACGTGAAAATATTAGAGTTTGAAAGAGCTATCAGCTTCCAATACCTATCCAAAGTCCACAAGAATCAATATGTATTTTAAGGGGATTTTTGTGGCTATGGGATGGTAGGAATATAATGTCTAAGAGAGATAAGAAGAGGGGTAAAACACCAACATAGAAAAAGCAATGCACATTTTTTTAAAATAAAACATGGAAGGAAATAAAAAAACATATTTAAAATGAAATGATTGTGTGTATAAAGACACAATAGAGGATGAAAATTTTAAGGGGATGAGAAGATGAAATATTTACAAACCACAAAACTTCTCCAAATGACATAAGAATATAATGCAAGTGTTCTTTTTTTCTTTTTTTCTCTTTTTTTGAAAGTTGAACTTGGAAAAGATCTCACACTCATATCCCAACCCATGATTGATCTCCTCATGACACTAATTGTAATAGTTATAACAAGATCAAAGGTTGAGGAAGAGTGATTTTTGACCTACCCAAGAAACAACCCAATTTGTTTTCTTTTTTGTTTTTGTTTTTTTATTGATTTTTTTAATTTTATTTTGAATACTAGTCAATAACATTTAAAAAATTACATAAATGAAAGTACATTACATTCCCCAAAACACATTGAATGACAAACTCTCCCACACACTGAAATGGATTCTTTCCCTCAAGCATATAATAACATGGTGAAATCAACAAAGGGTACCCATAATGAAATCCATCCCCCCTACACTTAAATTTCAACAAATTATGCAATGAAAATCCATGTTGATATTGGGTGGGAAAAGGTATTGGGATTGTAATGTGGCTATCAAAGAAAAGGTTTTCATAGGATCAAAGGGGATTTCAAAAGGAGGATTAATTTAAGGGAAATGGGAGGCTATTTGGATAATGTGATTCTCATGTGGTTCAAAAATTGCCTCTATCATATTAATGCACACTAAAGTAGGAAATTCAGCTCGAAGGTCCACAAACTCAAGACTCGCAAATGGGGGTGAAAACAAACATTTTGAAAAGATGGCCATAGGTGGCCTTGGAATGAAAGAAAATGTTGTTCCTCACCGTTTGGGAAAAGAATTTTCCAAATCAAAAATTGAGCATTTAAAATTTGTTAATATTGAAACAAAATTCTTTATCCAAATTCATGAAAAATTTAAAAAAAATTGAGGTGAAAACAGGTCTTTTAACTCCCCAAAATGGTTGGACGAAATTTCAAAAATTGGAAGGTGAGTAATCATGACTCTTGATTTGTTTGTATATATATATATATATATATTTGTTACGATGCTTTTTTTTATTTAGGTTTTTTCCGTTTTTAATAAAGATACACTCACATGAAAGAGAAAGTGAAAAATAATGGTTTTGATAAAGAAAGTGGTAAAAAATGAAAGAGAGATGAAGAAGAAGAAAGAGGTAGAGAGAGGAAGAGATAAAGAGATAGTTAAAGGGAAAGAGGTGCCCCTGGTTTGGATTTGGCGAGTCGCCATCTCCATCTAGTGGTAGGTCGACTGGAGAAGTTGGTGATCCAGTGGAAGTCGATGTTGATCCCAGATTGTGCATCCACTAATGGTAATAATTTAACCGATGTCCATTAACCGTGAATGTATTTTTGGAAGAGGGGTCTTAGACTTCCACTGCACCAAATGGGTAAACATTACTAATAATAAAAGGACCTTCCCAACAAGAATTAATATTACCAGGGTGAAGTCGAAATCTATAATTGAAAATAATTACCTTTTCACATTCATGAAATAGCTTTCTCAGGATGTGTTTATCATGGAGTGCCTTGGATTTTTCTTTTTAGAGATTAGAAGTCTCATAAGAATCAAGTGAAATCTCCTCCAGTTAAACCAATTGCAAAAATATTTCTTCACCAGAATTTTCAAGATCAAAATTACAAGTTTTCACAGCCCAAAAAGACTTATGTTGGATTTCAACTGGTAGATGACATGATTTACCAAAAACTATCCTAAAAGGAGACATCCAAATGGGTGACTTATAGGCAGTTCGATAAGCCCAAAGTGCTTCACCAAGTCTTTCAGGCCAGTCTTTTCTGGTGGGTTTTACAATTCTCTCAAGAACTCTTTTCACTTCTCTATTAGAAAGTTCAGCCATTCCATTTGTTTGGGGGTGATATTAAGTTGATGTTTTATATACCACCCCATTCTTTTTCAAAATATATTCCATGGTTATTTTAAAGAAATGGGTTCCTAAGTTACTTATCAAGGCACATGGTGTACCAAATCGGTGGAAGATGTGTGTCTTTAGGAACTCAGTAACAGTATGTGAATCATCATTTCTAGTGGGTTTAGCTTCGACCCACCTAGAAACATAATCAACAGCAAAAAAGATGTATGAGAATCCATTGGAAGGGTGAAATTGTCCCATGAAATCGATACCCCAAACATAAAATATCACACAAAGAATTGAAGGCTTTTGGGGTATTTCATTTCCCATTGAAATTCTGCCAAACTTTTGGCAAGTGGGACATGATTGAAAGAACTCATGTGAGTCCTTGAAGAGTGAAGTCCAGAAGAATCTAGAGTCTAGGACCTTTCAAGAGGTCCTTTTTGGCCTAAAGTGGCCACCACCAGGTGAGTGATAGAATTCTAAGATGGAGGAATTTTCATCTTCATCAATACATCTCCTAATTACCATGTCTTCCCTAGTTTTCCAAAGTTTATTTTTTTCCAAAAAATAGTATTTTAAATCACTTTTCAACTTCATTTTTTGTTATTTTGAAAACTTTTCAGGAAAAACACCAGAAACCAAGTAATTTACAATTGGGGCATACCATGGTAACATTGGAGTGAGAGATGAAAGGTGCTCAGTGGGGAATTCAGGATCAATGATTTCTGAATGAGAATAATTAGAAATTCTACTCAAGTGATCAGCCACAGGGTTTTATTTTCCTGGTCTATCTTTGATTTCAAGGCCAAACTCTTGGAGCATTAGGATCAATCTTATTAGCCTCATCTTGGAATCACTTTTCTTGAGTATGGACTTTATAGCAGAATGGTCTATGAAGATTATGATTTTGGCACCTAAGAGATAGGTCCCAAATTTATCTAAGGCAAAAATCATTACTAAAAGTTCCTTTTTAGTGACAGTGTAGTTATATTGTGTTTCATCCAATGTTTTTGAGGCATAATAGATGACATGAGGAATATTTTATCTTCTTTTACCAAGAACAGCCCCAACAGCTCTATCAGAAGCATCACACATCAACTCAAAGGGTAAGGACCAATCTGGGGGTTGGATTATTGGGGCGGATGTTAGAGCAGTTTTGAGTTCAACAAAGGCTCTCTTGAAAACCTCATTGAAATGGAAAGTGACATAATTTTGGAGCAATAGAGTGAGTGGGAGGGAAATCATATTGAATTTATGGATAAATCTCTAATAGAAACCGGTATGACTGAGAAATGAATGGATGTCTCGAACAGATGTGGGTTGAGGAAGTGATTAGATCACTTCAATTTTGGCAGGATCAACTTCAATACCATCTTTTGAAACTATGTTCCCTAGAACAATCCCATTTGTAACCATGAAGTTACATTTTTCAAAATTTAACTCAAGGTTACACTTGACACACTTTTGGAGGACTAGAGAGAGTGAATTCAAACAATATTCAAATGACTCACCATAAATGGTGAAGTCATCCATGAATAATTCCCTATAGTGTTCAATGAATTCTAAAAAGATACTCATCATACACCTATGGAATGTTACAGGAGAATTGAAAAGGCCAAAAGGCATTCTTCTATATGAATATGTTGTAAAGGGGCATGTGAAAGTAGTCTTTTCTTGGTCCTAAGGTGATATTGGGATTTGGAAGTAGCCGGTGTATCCATCAAGAAAGAAATAGTGTGACTTTTTGGCTAATTGTTCCAGCATTTGATCAAGGAATGGAAGAGGGTAGTGATCTTTTCTTGTTTCAACATTCAATTTCCTATAGTCTATTCACACACGCTATTTTTTCTTCACTCGAGTTGTGACTGCCTCTCCATGTTCATTTGTGACAACAGTTATCCCACCCTTCTTAGGTACATCTTGAATTGGACTAACCCATTCACTATCAGAAATTTGATAGATAATACTATCTTGAATAATCTTAGTGATATCTTCCCTAACTACCTCTAGTCTGAGTGGATTGAGTCTTCTTTGTGGTTGTATAATTTGTTTGGATGACTCCTCAAGATGGATGTGATACATGCAAAGGGAAGGGTTGATTCCTGGTATGACATCTAGGGTCCAACCTATGGCCTTTTTGTTTTCCTCTAACACCTGAAGAGGTTTGGACTCCTCAGTTTTGGTAAGTGAAGAAGAGATAATGACAGGATAAGAGTGATCCTGGAAAAGGAATGAATATTTTAGGTGTTCAGGAAGAGGTTTGAGATGAGTCTCATCTTTCAGTTTTGGGTTAAACAACTCAGGAATAGAAGAAGTTACTTTAGTTGCGTCGGATTCATTTTTCTTAATGTTGTCCAAGCTGGAGTAGTAGAGATCATAGTTGATGTGGGATTCAAGAGAGTTTTCAAGTTCCTCTTGATTGATGGAGTCTATGAATGATAGGTCCACATCAACTTCACCATTTATGACTTGGTTAATCGTGGTTCAGATGTCAAAAGATCCTTTATCATCAGAACAGGATGAACATGATGGAATGGGGTTCAATTGACTGTTAGAAGTATCCTCAGAAGCATGGATTGAGAATGCAGAGTGATCCTCAGATGGGTATCACAAGGCTTGAAAATTTTTGAACTTGACCATTTGGTCACCGAATTCCATGGATAAGATGCCTGAATAGACATCAATCTTAGTTCTCGCAGTCATGTGGAATGGTCTTCCTAGAATTAGGGGAGATCGAGAATAGTTCGTCTCACATTCCATGTCAAGGACATAGAAATCAACAGGGAAGATAAGATCATTGACTTGGACAAGGACATCCTCAATTATTCCCTCAGGACTGGTTGTGCTTCAATTGGCCAATTGAAATACAACACCTGTTGTATGTAAGGGACCTAGACCAAGGTTGGAGAATATGGATTTTGGCATGACATTAATTGATGCTCCTAGGTCTATGAGTGCATCATCAAAGTTGGAACTTTCAATTTGGAATGGAACCATAAAGGTTCGTCGTTCTTTTCACTTAATGGGTATGGACTCTTGGGTTGAAACATTTTAGAAGGTCCTAAGTTTCCTCTTGTGGGTACACAACTCATTGAGAAACTTGGCATACTTAGGAATTTTTTTATGGAATCTAAGAGGGTAATGTTGACTTCAACACGTCTAAATATGTCGACCATTTCAGGATCAGGTTCAAAGGAATTATTTGGCTTAGAAACGGCTTGAGGAAAAGGAATTTTGTTCCTAAGTGTAATTGAAGGAGTTGAGGGAATGGTTTTAGGTTCCTTTTCAATATTCTTTTTCTTTTAATTTTCTAGGTCAACATTTAAAGGTGGTTTATATGACTTATCTTGAGGTATAGAAATTTTCTTTTCTGATCTAAGTGCAATTGAACTTACATTACCCTTGGGGTTGGGTAATGGTTGAGTTGGAAGTTGGGAAGAATTGGATGGTTGCTGCTGACTAAGGTGGGATGCAAGTTGACCAATTTGGGTTTCAATGTTCTTAAGGCTACAACGGGTGAAGGAGGAAAGATCTTCCACTGCAATTTCCCATGATTTCATGGGTGAAGAGGCTTGTCCCAGATTGGGATTACCTAGATTTTGGTTCTTGGTAAAGCGATTATATTGGTTTTGGAATTGCGAAGGCTCACTAGGATAATGGAATCCGGGAGGAGGATTGTTCCTTTGAGGTTGAGGAATAAAAGGATAAAGTTGTTGGAAATTTCCGACACCTTGACCATATTGAAACTGGTTTGGGTTTTGAGGAGGGAATTGAGGGGGATGAGAGATGGTATTACCATACCTTAGGCCCTGGTTATGGGAAGAAGAGAAGGGCTTAGAGTGAGGTTGGTTGAAGTTTCTAACAAACTAAACTGATAGTTGAGGGTTGGTGTTCTGCTGAGCATATGCTGCATTGATCTCCATTGGTCCAGATGAATCAGATTGATCCTCTTGAATTTTTGGACATGTGTCTGTTGGATGAGATAAAGAGTTCCATATTCCACAGTTTTTGACAGGTCCAGGAAAAATTGATTGCGAAGAAGATGAGGTTGGGGATTTGGTAGCCACAACTAGTTGTCGCACAAGACCTGTAAGTTCACTCATCCACTCAGTCATCTTGTTCGGCTTAATTGATTGATTATCTTGGGCTTTCTTGACTTGATCATGTGCATGAGTATTGAATTTTTGTGTGTTTTCAGCCATGTTACTTATGAGATCTCTTGTAGCTACAGGAGTTTTATCAACAAGATCACCGCCACTTGTGGCATCAATGAGAGTTATCTCCTTGGACAATAACCCCTCATAGAAGTACTAGATCAAGAGTTGGTCAAGAATTTGGTGACTTCGGAAGGTTGAAACAAGATTTTTTAACCTCTCCCAGTACTCATGGATTCATTCACTTGGGAACTAAAGAATACCACTTATTTCCTTTCGGATAGAAGCTGTACGGGAAGTAGGAAAGAATTTTTCTAAAAAAAAGTCACTTCATGTCATTCCATATGGTTATAGAACCATGAGGGAGGTAGTAAAGACATGACTTGGAAGTTTCATCTAGGGAGAAAGGGAATGCTTGGAGTTTTATTTGTTCCTTAGAAACCCCTTAAGGCTTCATGGTAGAGCACACTACTTGAAACTCTTTAAGGTGAAGATTTGGATCCTCACTGGCTAGCCTGTGGAAATGAGGGAGAAGATGAATCAAACCCGATTTGAATTCAAAGTCATCCTCTATGTTTGGATATTGAATACCAAGAGGTTGGTAATTCATATCAGGGGCAGAAGGTTCTTTAAGTGTTTGTTCTCTAGGATTGTCCATATCTAATTCAATTGGTTGGACAAGGACTGGTTCTAGAATTATTTGACTATCTCTTATGTTCCTCCTAAGTTGGCGAAGTGTTCACTCAATTTACGGGTCAAACAAATATGAGGGATTTTTTGGGAGGGTACGGGGAATTCAGAAAGATGTTGGAAGAAAGAGGAATAAGGTTTTTTTTCTTTGTGTTTTCCATTTATGATTTTTATGAGGATGGTGGGTTTTTCTTTTTGTTTTTTTTTCAATTTTTTTATCTTTGTTTTTTTGGGTTTTTTTTTACAATAACCAGAAACTAATGACTACATAAGTCACCATCCCTAGAAATGATTCCATTTGAAATGCACAGCCGATTCTCGCCTATCGACCGGTCAAGGTTCCAGTGCTCTGCTAATGTGCATATCAGCACTCGGGTCGAATCCTCAGCGATGATACTTTGTAATAATTGTTTGTTTTTAGTTGATTTTATTATAATTGGGGGGTTTTAAGAGCTTAAATTAAGTGATTAATTATTTTTATTTGATTTAAAAATTTGATAAATATTGGGGTGAGTTCATTTTTAGGCAGTTCATCTTGTGATATCCTAGAGCTTTGCTTTATATTTCAGTTAATTTAACACCCACTTCGCAAGATAATGTTGATTGGA
Source organism: Viscum album (assembly GCA_963277665.1). NCBI lineage: Eukaryota > Viridiplantae > Streptophyta > Magnoliopsida > Santalales > Viscaceae > Viscum > Viscum album. The sequence continues at coordinate 1,242,045,774 of OY728122.1, read as the reverse complement.
ATTACTAAGTGTTAAGGCTTTAATCCAAGCCATAACATAACTTACTGTCCCAATATCAATCAGAGATTATTTATGGTAGTGTATTTATGGTTCCAATAATCCATGGAAACCCCGCATTAAACAAAACAAGCCATTAATCCATGACATGTTAAGTCCAACATACACATTGCTAAATTAAAGAATATTCATCAATAAAATAATCTCAATCACTTAAAATATTTAAATTTTGACTCACCCCAATAATATATTTACTCATCCATTTATATTAATATTAATCTGGTTTATATATTTATGATGATTAATTAACAAGAGAAGAAAAATAAAGGTATTAGAAATGAGTGGTATGTCGAACACACACACAAACAATGATGATAATTAAAAATGGATTTTCGGTTGAATGAGGAATAAAAATAAGGGAAGGGGATTCAACTGTATTTAAACTATTTTAAGAAAATTAATATTAAACTACATAAGGTGGATGAGAATAAGAGATATTGATGAAGAAACTAGCATTAAAACAGAATTACAAAACACAAACTTACAAGATTACAAACGAAGAACAACACAAAAGTGAAAGGAATAAAAGAGATGAGGAAGGGTATCTCAAGTGAAAACATGAGTATTTAAGGTCCTCCCAAGAATTTGAAAAAGATTTGGTTGTGCCAATATGTTCTCCTCTCTTCTGAAATGCCAACCCCTTTGATGGAGAGGAGGGGGATGCATTTATAGCCCAAGGAAGTGGACTGTTTGCATTCCCAATCTGTCCCTCCACTTGTCCTGAAGATTTGGACATCCATACAGTAGAATATAGAGATACCTTCTTCTTCAAAGTTTTATATAATAAATTTGTTCGACTACTCTCAAAAGTTGGATGCATTTGGACCTATGTAGCCAAAGTTATGTCCGGCTGATTAAACAATTTTAATCTGTCCATTTCAATCTAGTATTTTTTAAGTCCAAATGTGAAAGTGTTTTTGAATAAGAATATGCCTTCCAAATAGAATGATTTCTTAAAAAAAGTATGCCTCATATATCGTATCTTTCACACAGAAAAATATCAGCTAGATTTTATGATTACATCATGAGATATGTCATAAATAGTGTCTAGATTTTAATTCTCGGCCAGAATGGTGGGCTGGACTTTAAAGATTCATTTGGGCCCTTTGTTCTTAGATTTGGGCCCTGAAATTTTTACCCATTATTATTTTTCATAATATAGAACACATGGTGGAGTTTCACAAAATATGGGATTCCGGAGTGAGACCAATAACTCAATCATCATGGCTGGTCCAGTTTCATCAAAAATTATTTGGGTCATTTTTTGTGGTCCATATGAGCATTCAAATTGCATAATTGTTCCATGATTCCTGCTAATGATAAGTGAGATATTGAATAAGGAAGCCTAAAAAACAATAACCACAAAATTTGAATCATTAGGGTGATATTTATAAATAAAATTGTAAACTGACTCAATTGGACTACTTCTAAAAATGTTCAAAAATTATATTTAGTATTAAAACATTAATATTTCACACAAATTATGCAAATTTCATATAAAATAAGTAAAGGTAGTATATAATAAGTCATAAAAATTTTAATAACATCCTCACCTTCAAGAAATACATGTGGCTTCATTCACATCCTCATGGGATATGTAGGAACACCTAGACATCTCGTCTTTGGGTCCAGCTCAACTTGGGGCTAGCCTCTCCTGTCCCATATCCTTTAACCTTTTCTGGCCCCTCAGCCCGAGGTTTCCTCCTCGTAATCACACATGATATGATGTGGACCTCTTCCTCATTCACATTGGGTATGCTTTATCATGCCATGCACATTCTCTGCTGAACCTCATCTTTCGTATGTATTCCCAAGCCATATGGATTTAAACTATGATTCCTAGTCCCACATGACTTTAAATAGTTGCATTTATTCTAAACGATGTTAAAATGAATGGTTTGTCCCATCACATGACCCTAAACTGTGACAGTATTGTCCTAGCCGCACGACAAAAAACGGCACTACACCGTGATATCCTCACTCGAGGGGGCATCATGTTCGGTATCAGTCACACGCCATACCATTTGTCAATGCCAGCATACGGCTTGATTCCTATGGAGTACCTATATTTTCTATCCTAGGACCATCTCTTCAAAAAAACACATTTTTACTAAAAGAAAAACAAGATCTATCAAATACTGCTTCTTTCGGTGCAAGGGCCAGACCCGTAAAACCTCATTATCTCTGACACTCGTATCCTAGCGTGTCTCTTGTAGAACTATCTGTGGATTGATTCCCATCCTCATGGGATATGTAGAAATGTCTGTGCATTGCCTCGGGCCTAGCCAAACTTTCATTTTCGGTCCCTCAACCTAAAACCTCCCCAAGGAACACATGGTGATCTAGAATCCAATTCCTTGTTCACGTTAGGTTTTATAATTACCTCATCATGAGTCTCCCAAATTCCCTACCATCTATGGTATGATCTCTATGACTATAAACTAAGATCACTCTCTGTCCTTGCTGCAAGATGTTAAAATGCACGACATCTTGTAAAACTATGTGTGGCTTGATTCCCATCCTTAGGAGATATCTAGAGACACCTAGGAATTTCGCCTTGAGCCCAGCCCCAGGGTCATTAACCCTTCTAGCCCCTTGGCCCCAATCTTGGTCCAGGCAGTTTGACCTTTAAACTATGTGCATCGTCCTCACTGTACGACGCGAAACTATGTGTCTGTCATCTTTCTTGGTATTATGTAAAACTAAAGATCATTCTAGGTCCATACTAGAGAGGTCATGTTCGGAAGATGTTTGATACCTGATCAGACAAATACACCCACCTAATGTGTTTCCACCACAGTGGCGTGATTTCAAGAGTGTTGGACTCCATTCAAACAACCCACACTCCATGCTTTTTGTTCCCTTTATTTAGAACCTCATCCTCTTTCATGTCTAAAAGAACCCCCTAACAGTATGGATGCTCAGTCTATGGCTTTCCTACTGTCATGGGCCAACATTCTGGAAGACTAATGGGTACCACTTTGAGTCAGGACCCATGATTCAAACATGGTCAGTGGTCGGCCCTCATTAGTTATCCCCATTTCTGGATAACGCAATAAGGGTACTGTGTTTCAAACATGGTCAAAAGTTATCCTTTGTTGTCACGCCACCCTCATAGTGTTCCATATTTTGGGTATCGTGATTCACATTTTCCACTCCCCTTTGTTCGGATTGATTATAACGCCCCCATCATTACCCCGCTCATGCACTGGAGCACGGTGGGAGAAGAAGGTCAGCAGTCCAGAGAGCGCTGTTCTCAAGCTGTAACCCCTCTCTCTTTTAGGATTCCCCCAAATGGCGATCTATGTCCCATTCTGATCCCCTCACACCTTCCATTGTTTAGCACTCTCATACAGAAGATCATATTATCTATTTTTTCCAACACCGAGCATGGTTCACGCGGGCTTAGAGATTTAGTCGAATATCTCATCAATGCAATTAAGATAAAATGGACCCCAATGCATGCGTTTTCCTCAGTCGTTTCCTCATAACACATTCTTCCTTGCCCTCGTTGTCCTCATTGGACCCCATTCTTAGGGGGAAATTTGTTGACACAGGAAAATGCACCCCCAAAATTTTTCCAAATTCTCCCATAAATGATCTCAGAGCGTATCTTGTTTCATAAATTTCAATTTGATAGGTCATAGATCCTGAATAGAGTTACAGATTAGGAGTTATGGACATTTGAAGTTGGGCTGGAAAACTGGTTCGCAGAACCCATTTGTAAAGCTAACTTTTCCACGAAACAGGGAGGCAGAATACTCCGCAAACCCCTTTGAATTTTTCAATCCGCCATAGAGAAACGAGTTGGGATGATCTGAAAACCCCTTTGATGTTCTCAATCCACCATAGAGCAAGGAGGGGGGATGCTCCGCGAACCCCTTTGACGTTCGTGATCTATCACGGAGCGAGGAGGTGGGATGCTCCTGGAACCCCATTGATATTTGCGATCCACCAGGGAGCAAGCTCTATATTCGAACTGAGTGGGCTCTGCTTTGTGGCACCTATCACATATAAATACCTAGGTCACCTCCCTTCAAACGGATGGTCACTCCACCCCTTGGGCGGCCGATGTCCCATTTCATGGAGCCCTACTTTCCTTCGCGAAGCGGCTCTATGAGTCCATGCTCCACGAGTAGCTTACTTCTCAAAGGTGCTCCGCGAGTCCATGCTCCACGAGCATCTTCCTTCGCAAAGCTGCTCCATGAGTCCATTCTCCGCAAGCATCTTTTCTTCACGAAACTACTCTCTGATTCCATGCTCCACGAGCACCTTTCCTTCGTGAAGCTTCTCCGCGAGACCCCATGCTCCATGAGCCCCTTTGATCCGCGAAGCCACTTCGTGGAGACCTATCCTTTGCGAAGCTCCTACCTTTGCGCCCACCGGTCCATACCGCAGGGCCTGCACCCCCGCACACCCACTCGGGGTCAGTGCCAGGCCGGTCCCTTTGCTACTTTCATTGACCCCCATGAAAATGGAGAGTCGCATCACGAACTTTTTGGGCCCAAACATCGGCAATTTCCATTAGGCCCTTATGCATAGCTGCCTCCTACCTATGGGATACCATGATTTGAGATACTCCTCTGCACACCATGAAACACCTTGAGCCAGTATATTCCTCTTGGTCTATCTCCTATGTCATGAGTAGAGATTCTCATCATCAATTCCCCAAGCACATTGTGTTGAACCATTCCTCAAGCAACTCCTCAACACCCTACCACTTGGCTCATATGCTATGTTGAACCAGAAAGGGGCGCTCTTGCGTAAGTCCCAAAACCAACCATTTCTAGGTGCCTTGTGCCTAACGGTCCTTTCTACATGAATCTAAACTATAGTTCAACCAATGTTCCAAACATAGGATGCCACTTTCTCCAAACAAGAGATTACCTATGCTCTAAGAATAAGATGCCAACAGTCCTATCTACATGACTATAAACTATAGTACACCCTATGTGCCAAACATGGGATTCCTCTTATTCTAAACAGAAGATGCCTCATACTCCAAGCATAAGATTCTAATAGTCCTCTCTGCATGACTATAAACTGTAGTACTCACTATGTGACTAATATAAGATGCCTCTTTACCCAAACAATAGATTCCTTATGCTCCAAGCATGAGATGCCAATAGTCCTTTCTAAAAGACTCTAAACTATAGTTCACCCTATGATCCAAACATAGGATGCCTCTTGATCCAAAAAAGAGATGCCTTATACTCTAAGCATAAGATTCCAACAGTCTTATCTAGATGACTATAAACTGTAGTACACCCTATGTGCTAAACATAGGATGCCTCTTGATCCAAACAAGAGATGCCTTATGCTCCAAGAATAAGACGCCTAATTCCATGATTACAGTTGTTTAGTTTCAAGAGATTTGGAATCCATTAAAACATTCCACCACTCCACATCATGATTTGTGTGTCCTTCATTAAAATATTCATCCACTTATATGTCTGAATGGACCCCCTAACGGCCTATTCCCATGCTGCATCGGCTCACCTACCATCCTGGACCAACACCCCAGAATACTTTGGACAAAACTTTGAGTCAGGTCCTGTGTTTCAAACACGGTCAACAGTCGGCCCTCATTTTTTCCCAATTCAGGCTAACGTGATATGGTTGTTTTGTTTCAAACATGGTAAAAATTTACCCTTCATCGCCACACCACCCTCACTATATTCTGAATGTCATGCATGTGATTCACACTTTTCATCTCCAATTGTTTGGACTAATTCCAAGGCCCTTGGCATTATCCCTCTTTTTCACTAGTGCATAGGTGAAGGCCTCAACCCATCAGTGGGTTGGGATGCCCTCATTGCCAAACATGATGAAGGCACATGGGCAGCTCCCTTTCATAAGGCCCATTCACCATTTTCACTCCATAGCGACACTCGGGCATCTTCCTTGCATAATACCCATTCACCATTATCACTCCAAAGAGGCACATGGGCAGCTCCCTTGCATAAGCCCCATTCGCCATTGTCGCTCCATACCGTCACCCGGGAATCTCCCATGCTTAAGCCCTATATGCCATTGCTGCTCCATAGTCGCACCCAGACAACTTCCTTGCTTAAGCCCCATTCACCATTGGCACTCCATAGCGGCACCCGGGAAACTCCCTTGCATAATCCCCATTCGTCATTGCCTCTCCATAGTGGCACTCGGTCAACATCTTTGCCTAAGCCCCATTCGCCATTGTTGCTCCATATCGGCACCTAGGAAGCTTCATTACGTAAGCCTCATTCGCCGTTGTCACTCCATAGAGGCTCTTAGGAAGCTTCCTTGCGTAAGCCCCATTCACCATTGTCACGCCATAGCGGCACACGGGCAGCTTCCTTGCGTAAGCCCCATTCACCATTGTCACTCCATAGCGGCACATGGGCAACTCCCTTGCGTAAGCCCCATTGGCCATTGTCACTCTGTGGTGGAACTTGGGGAACTTCCTTGCGTAAGCCCCATTCACCATTTTTGTTCCACAGAGGCGCATGGGATGCTTCCTTGTGTAATCCCCATTCACCATTGTCGCTCCATAGCAGCACCTAGGAAGCTTCCTTGTGTAATCCCCATTCACCATTGTCGCACCATAGTGGCACCTGGGTAGCTTGCATAGGTAATCCCAATTCACCATTTCCACTCCAAAGCAGCACACGAGAAGCTCCCTTGCATAATCCTCATTCACCATTGTCGCTCCATAGCGGCACCCGGGCAGCTCCCTTGCGTAAGACCCATTCGTCATTACCGCTCCATAGTGGCACTCGGGCAGCTTCCATGTGTAAGCCTCATTCACCATTTCCACTCCATAGTGGAACCCAGGAGCTTCCTTGCGTATACCCCCATTCACCATTGGCACTCCATAGCGGCACCCGGGCAGCTTCCTTGCGTAAGTCCCATCTGCCACTGTCGCTCCATAGTGGCACCTGGGAAACTTCCTTGAGTAAGCCTTATTCACCATTGTTGCTCCATAGCTGCATTTGGGTAGCTTCCTTGCGTAATCCCCATTCACCATTGGTGCTTTATAGTGACACTCGGGCAGCTTCCCTGCGTAAGTCTGATTCACCATTGCTGCTCCATAGCGGCACCCAGGCAGCTTTTGTGCGTAAGCCCCAATCACCATTACTGCTCAGTAGCGGCACTTGGGAAGCTTCCTTTCATAAGCCCCATTAATCACCCTTCATGGACACACCTTTTCACCTTGATCGTCAGGTACTTTCCGCCTCTTCTTTCTCACACCGAACGTGACTCACGTGGGCTTAGAGTAAGCATTAACCATGAAATCCTATTTGGGAATCCTAGAGTGTAAGCCCCATAATCCCCACCTGAACTACATGTTCTTTGATACTTTCCAAGGCAAGGTGCGTAGGAAGCCTTCCTGAGGTTCAAGCCCAACACCCATTGGTTCTGACCCCTTCACATCAGTTCTCACACCATCCTGAACTACGAGGTCTTTGATCCTTGCCAAGGCAAGGTACATAGGAATCCTCCCTGAGGTTCAATCCCACCATCCATTAGTTCTGAAACCCTTCATTTCAGTTCCCACTCCTTCCCAAACTATGTGAACATTGATCCTTTTCATGGAAAGGTACATAGGAAGCCTCCCTGAGGTTCAATCCCAATAACCTTCAGTTCTGGTCCCCCTTCACATCGGACCACCTTCATCCCACATGACGTTAAACTGTATGCACCCTTTTCATCCATCACAATGTTAAACTACATCTACCATTCAGCGATATTCCATGGTGACCCCATACAGTGGTAAGCTTTTGTAACCCCATCCATCGGTAAGCCGTTGTGACCCCATTCTCTATTAATCCATTGTGTTCCCGTCCAGCGGTAAGTCGTTGTGACCCCATCCAGTGGTAAGCCATTGTGACCTCATCCAACGGTAAGCCTTTTTCAACCCCATCTAGTTGTAATCCATTGTGACCCCATCTAGCAGTAAGCCACTATTCCTCCATTTAGAGGTAATCCATTGAACTCCCCAATCGATGGTAAGTAGTCTTCAGATGAACTATGGTGTCTTTGATTCCCTTCCATGGGGATAGGTAGGAAGCCTCCAAGATCTTCAATCCCATCACCCATGTCTCATCCTAATATCTCCCTCGAGCCTATGTGTTTCGGTAAGGTCATGACCCAACCTGGAAGTTCTCTTTCCTCCAGATCCTATCCATGCGTCCATTCTCATGGGTCACCTCCTCAGGTGTCCCATCGTCCCATCGTACTACATAGACATTAATTCCCTGCCATGGGGATACGTAGGAAGTCTCTTTGAGGCTCAAACCCCATGCTAACATTACCTTAACGACGGTCCCATCTCATTCCCCCTCTACTTCATTCAACTCTCCATCATCCATACTAATTCTCACCCAGGCCGCCACATCCCAGTGAGATCATGAAATTCATCCCAGCATCGCTCCTTGTGATACCCAGGCAGCTAACCATGCATAAGACCCACTCAATCCATAACCATCTAACCAAGAGTATCTCTCTTGTGATGGGCCTCTATCCATGCATAATACGCAACATGTATTCAGGTTGTTGTCCTCTATGTGCACCCTGTTCCATCACCCCTTCGAACTACATGGGTTTTTATCTCTGTCATCTGCACAGGGTATATAAGAAACCTCCATGTGGATGAATACTGGCCAATGATAAACCTTGGTGTTCACCATTCTGGGGTGAACTCTCCCTGATCCAACCTCAGTGGTGTCCAGTTCAACCTTCATGGTGTGACATCTTCCCTTTATGGGACACACGATTCTGGGTCTTCTCTTATTGAGTGTTATGACCCATCTACCTAGTAAACACTCTTGGAGCTCAAGGATGTACCAACCTGATCTATCTCTATGGGGAATTCTGATCACCCTCATTCAATCTCCGCAAGATGTTAAACTCGCGGCCTACCTCATGTTAAACATGAAATGCCTGAGGAAAACCTCAGAAGACATTCCTTTGGTGTAACCATCTCTACTAGAAGTTAAACTCATGGCATACCCCATGTTAAACATGGGAAGATGAGGAAAACCTCAGAGACATGCCTCTGGCATATGATACCCCACGACTGATGTGGGATACCTCAGGTTTTGTGCCCTTGATATGCCCTCTTATGAGGAAGTATACAGGTTCCCCAATGTCCACACATCCAGATATTCCCTGACATGCCTAATGTTACTATTTACTCCTATATAAGGTTGCTACCATGTCAAGACCCCATGGAATGTCCTAATGGAAGTAGTGTAACTAAATGGCATCCACAAAGATATGGCACTGGGAACGAGATTCAAGAACCACAACTTAATCTTTAGGGGAGACCCAGACTTGGTAACCAGTTCTGAGGAGGAATCCATGGAAGAAAAAACTGACATCTCATCATCCTGTTTCAATCAAGGAGAAAACGTCGTAGAATAAGGAACAGATGTCACCTGCCTTTGGAAAGTGGGAATGCAGGGAAAAAACTGCACATCCTCCACAGACGGATGTGCACACCCTGGAAAAAGCATCGGAAACCATACCCATTAAGTGGCATCTGGACCCAGGACGCCACAGTGATGAATAATCTCAATAAGGTGAGCCGCTCTAAGCAATTTATAGTAATATAGGGTGGACTAAGGTGTTACATCATTTAATTTAATTAAACATGTATTTTTTATAGGTATTTTTAATATCATGTGGGGAGGACATGTGTCATGCTATTTTATATACTAAATTAAGTACTTATGTAATTTAGCTTAACATCATGTGAAGGGGATGAACATGCCATGAATTTTGAGGTCATATGGAAAGGACCAGTGAGTGAATGAATTTTCATAGATCTTGTACATGTTGGAGAGAAATATTTTTCCTCGTTGTAATATTGGGATATCAAGGAAACCAACAAGGATGAGGAAAAACCAAACATTGTAATGGAAGGTAGTATGATGGGGAATCGTCATACATAATCTATAGTGTGTAGTCTATTATAGGAATTCATAAAATGAATGGGAAGGCCCAAAAACTAGGAATAAATTATTGAATATGGAGGAATTGTTCTTATAATTGGTTTATTAATAAATAATTCAATTCCATGCACTTCCCACATAAACTAGGATCATATGTGGTAGGTGTGAAATGGATGCATCTTAGCACTGATCTGTGAAAGTAGGAACCTAATATGAGTAGGGAATTCAAAAAGTAGGGTAATTTACATTTTATTCCTTGGGATAAAAATTGATACCCATGTGTGGGTATGGATCTTAAATGGGTTTAGTTCCTATATATGTTAACTATGATATCTATATTAGGCTACACAATGTAGTTTAATGACGTGTGGGATGGACCATACATTCTTTACAGTTTAAAATTGTACAACTAGGATAAAGTTTTGTGTAGTTTAATGAAATTTGGAATGGATTTCATGAAATAAAGTTTAACATCATGGGGAAAGGATTTTATGTTTTTTATTTTATAGTCATGAAACAAGGACTTTTGGCATCCTTTCTTTTGGATATAATGAAAATTAGTAATGCTAACTGAATTGATCAGTGAAAACCTTTAATCTCACATGATTCATGCTAGGTATAAGAAACAAGGGGAAATTGGAAGACTGATCATCAAAACAATTACTATGTATTCTGAGTTAATTGGAATCAATCCACACATAGTTACCAATAAAATGGTCCCCACATAGATTTGTCTCATATACAAGGAGAGGGTATTTTCTTATTTTGATAGAGGATCAAAATATGGAGAGGGTGTCATGGTACCTTCTTGGAGTGGAGCATTGGAATGAAACTAAAATATATGGTTGGGTCTAGTAAAATTTGTCTAGACATCATTATATATCATGTGAGTAAAAAATAAATCCATACATAGTTCTTGATAATTTTGTGAAAATATGATCAACCTATCTTAGTGTAATGAAAGGATAGGTAACCCATTATGAATAGGATGTAGGTTATGTAACCAAGATAGAATGGGGGAATATTTGGGGTTAAGCTTTCTATTGGTTCTGGTTATTTTGATTTTACTTCTTATCCTATAATAAAATGAAACAATCCATGTGTAATTCTTATAACATAGTCCCCATATAGGTCAATCTCTTACATAGGGATGGGGAATTTTATTTTTTGCAAATGTCCTGCTTATGTGAAGTGAATTTAAAATGAAAAATAAAATTTCCCTAGTATGATAAGGAAGGAAACCCAATGTGGATGGAATACAGTGACGAGGTTAGACAACTTCATACTATATTATGGTTGTGATGAAAACTCTACGTAATGAATGAAAATAAGTTGGTGAACCTACACAATATAAACCCTATACATAATTTTAGACCATGCCTAAAAAATGAGTTAAGATCATTCATAATGACCATATGACATGTAGTTTAACATTATGTGACAAGGAATAAAACCTAAATAGTTTTAATTCATATGGGATAGACTTGGTCCATGCAGTTTAACACTATACAGCTCAGACGGTATATTATATAGTTTAGAGTCACATAGTTAGGAATATGACATCATACAGTTGAAGATCATGTGATAAATATTTTGTGAAGAAATTTTAAATTATAAAAACTATTTCATGATGAGACATTCATTATAGTTTATATTCTTCCAATAAGGACCATGACAATGCATTTTAACATCTTATAGTGAGGATTTCTATGTATGACATGATTTTTCAGACATGATGCTTCACTATGAGAGGGATATTGACTCGCGTACAAATTTTATGAGTCACAAGAGTATATAACTCTATCAAGCCTTTTTTTAATTGATTTTAGATCCAATAGTTTAACATAATACATCTTTTAATCGTATGTCCCTAAATTTGGTGGTAGGGAGAATAATTGGGAAGGTCTTTTATTACTGCCTCCTTTGGTCTCTTGATATTTAAGAGTGAAAGGAGGATACTCTGAAATGAACAAGTGAAATGTATGGTCACATAAAAAGTATCAAAGTAATATAAATTACTTAATCTATTATTGATAGATGGGTAACCTTGATTCTTTTTCACACTTTGGGTGTACTTATCAGGGTGTCCACATGGTTAAAGAAAATACTTGGGTGTCACTAGATCCAATATTATCTCATTTATCTACTTATAAAGACAATATTTAATGAAAAATCACATGTTGATTGTATTATATAATATTTTATGGTAAGGGAAATAATTGGAATGGTCTCTCAAATATTTCATCTTAGGTATATTTCACCTAATATTCAAGAGATTGACCAAGTTATTCTATATGTCCAATCAAAAATACCATGAAAAATAATCAAGTTAGAGGGAATATACATTTATTCACCTATCATCAAGATACTAATGATGTTATTTATTCCCCTTTATATCACATATTTCTCTATTGTAATGAGTACGTGGTTGAATTTTATATTTTTGAGGAATTTCTTTTCTCTCAATCAATTATAGAGAAGATGTTGAAGCTATTGTTGACTTGGAAATAAATAATTCCACCCATTGACTAGAAAACATTGATTATATTGGGAACTACATGGTAATTACTATGGTAAAACAATGTCCTAAATGATCCCAATGAAGTGGTGAAAATATAAAAATCCCTCTATCTCTATTGGTTGGGGGACTTCACATCATAGAGGACCTCTATTATAGAATGTTATAATTTCACCTTGAAGAATAAATCCTTGATGTTTATTCATCATTATATTCCATATCTATTCATTTTCCTATTATAACTGAGTGATTTATTCTTCAATAGAAATTGAATAGTCAGCTTTAAGGAGCTGATAGGTAAAATAATTCTCAACACCCTTGCCTTTCTCAAAAGAAATATGGGTGGATGATAATGAGAGTCCAATTGTGGACCCAAGATAATAGTTCTTCTATTTATAATATATATATTATATGAATGTGTGATGGTATTTATTAATATAGAACTCATCAAAACTAAGTGAATCCTCTTTCAACCTGACTAATTCCATATTAATGGAAATAGAGGTGGGCTGGTACTCTTAATATGAAGAGGATTTCATTTGGTGGTGTTGTGCCCCTTAACTAATTTGATGGGATGATGTTCACTCTCCTTATTTATCTAGGAGGATGGCTAAAACTTATGACATAGACTTATTGAGATTATCTAATGGAATTTGACCATCATCAACTATCATCTTCAGAAGGTATTTCATATTGAATCATACCCAAATCATTTGACCAAACATACAATCGTAATGGTAGTATACTAGTTGATATTCCTAACTTTATTCATCTAAATTATTGATTTTTAAAAATGAAATTAGGTTTTTCTATATTCAAGAGATAGATTTTCCTAGAATCTAATCACCATGGGAGGAATAAAATTTATTTTTTAATTCCTTAAAGGACACATCACCTCAACTATTTTAGATGTAGAGTGATTTTATATTATTATGCTTTCCCTTAATTATATATCTATGATAGTGGTGTTGAATGAGATCTTTCCATAGTTCTATAAATAACATCCTCTTGAAGTTTTTCTATAATACTGAACTCCTGAAAACTGTAAGGATACTTAAGGGGGGTGAGCATAGTTGAAAATGCATCATGTCGGTTCTCCACACAAGTCTCTAGTAATTGAAATTGTACAAGATATATTTCTAGTTAGTATGTAATACCCTTCCATATTTTATAAAATCCATGAGTATCTCAATATCTTACTTCTGGCAGTAGGAGAGATCAAGGATCATTGTTTTCGTCAGCATGGAGCTGAATTTTAAGAGGAATTATTGATACGGATCTTCCCATCTTACGATAGACTCGGTTATGAGGTTATTATACTAAGAAAATCTTAGATCATTTAAGGATTATAAAAAATTTAATCATAGAGTTATCCTCTTATTCTAGGGTACCCAATATTGGGCTGCATTGGGAATGAAAATGGTTGAGATTCTACTTTTGATTTCCCATTCCATTAAATTTTAATAAGTGTGTATTCCCTATGTTGGGTGATGGAAGGGTCAAATCAACTCACTTTGGGTAAGTATTCCTCTATTGTTTCACTAGGGTATTTCACACATCAATGGAATCCATACGAATAGTGAAATAATCTATTAATTATTTTAATACTACTTCCAGAGTTAGCCTAGGTTGAATTTCCTTGACTATTATCTAATATTACCAAAGTAGTGGGAACTCATGATAATCATTCGATGTTGAAATAATGTGACTAGGTTAATATAATATAATGTTTATGGGGTTACTAGATTATACCTTTATTGGTTGATCAATCTTCCACCATAAGAGAAGTCCATTTGAAAGAGGTGTGGTGGCTTCAACTCGAAAACCAAACATAGTGTGTATGTTTTCATTGAGAAACACAATATTGATCTAATTAATATTTTTCATTATACCATAAAATGAATAATTATCTCTTTTAATAAGATGGTTCCACTATTTTTTGGGTGGTGGGAATGTTTTTTCTTTGAAATTATCATAGTTTAAAATATTAGTTGGGTCAACATTAATGAAATTTACTGTTGTCAAATCTGTGGTAAGAAACACATATTCTTTTAGAGAAGTTATATCCAAAATATGGGTATGTTCCTACTCATTTAATGATTTTAGAGATGAATTCGGGGTTAAAAATGACCAGATTTACCCCAACTCTATGGTTTGGGGTTCCCCTACGGACTTTCCCATCATCAAGGCTATATGTGATAAAGTCTGAAGCTTATGGGTAGAGGAGATCTAGAATTAGTTATGGGAAAATATATAGATTTATCAAGGGACCTAAATTGTGTTGAAAGTATAAGAGACATGGGCCTTGTTTGGTGTGGTAGTGGTTTTATACCCATGGAGGGGTCTCTATTTTGATGTCAAAATATAGATAATTATGATAATCATAGCTTCCTCTGTAGATTATTGTAGAATTTAGGTCATGCAATAGTGATAATTAAAATAAGGAATATGACCCCTCCTTGGAATATCATCGGTTATTTTCTTAACAAGGTCAGTTTCATCCTTTACCATCATAATACGAGGGAGGTATGGGTTGTTATACTCCAGGAATAGACTCCCAGAGTGGTTGGATATGGTGATAGTTTCTAATTTCTATTTTATGTCCAATAATTTACAGAATTACTATTGGGGATTCCTCTCCTGAATAATCTCATGGGATATATAAAGATTTTGGATGGAGATATTTATATGGTACTCCCATACCAGATTATTCACCAAATGGCAGTAGAGGGGTTAGGTCAATGATAGTGTATGTTAGGGCCATGGGTCCATGGTCTCCATGGAAGCTGAGGTGTATGTTAGATGTATCAAATGATTGTGCAAAATGGGTTGATATGTTCTCCTGATACTACCATCATTTATGATGATCTTAGAATTTAATATAGATTTTGGTGATTCTGTTTGGATTATAAGAAGTCTTAGAGGTCCAGAGAAGAAAAAAACAAAAATTAATCTTTTCAATGAAACATCACAAGTAATATTGCATTATTGATATATAAGTACTAGGCCTTAAAAGTTACATAATCTTGAGTTAATCTATAACTCATACATAAAAACCCATAACAATAGAAATTTGAAACTTTTGAATAGTATCTATTTTTCCAATATTCTAAAATATTTAAAATAAAACATGATCACTTTTATAAAAACTCTTCATGACATTCTACAAGACATACTCAAATCCTTACTCATCCTTAAGGCATGTGAAAAACATTAAAAAAATTAGACGAGCATAAAAGGACCAGTAACGGATATAAAAAGAAGGAATCCCTTACCCCATTAATGAACATTAAACCCCATGAAAACTTTATCATAAAGTAATAATTTTCACCCTTAGTAATTAGTAAATACTTTTCTTTGAAAATAAGCTCATTTCATAATTTCTTTAATCACAAGATTACCATAAAGCACATAGAATGCATATAAAATACATAAAGGTATCTTGGGACATAATTATAATTAAATGGAATAACCATGTGGTTGACTTCCATGCACATCACTCTTACAAATGGAATAACTATACAGTCGACTTACATACCCAATGCACTATAGGTTATAACTTAACCACCCATCCTTGGATTATCACAGAACCACCCAACATTGGTTTATCACATAAGCACCCATAAAATTTATAAGTACCATTATATAATCATAACATATAAAATCTTACAATTTTCAACATGTCACTCTTAAACTTTCATTTTCACTCATAAAAAAAATTCAATTTATAGAAATAATACATCCATTTTCAAAACCCATTTTTAGTAAAAAAAATACCCTTAAAATTAAAAAAGTGGTTTATTTTTCTTTAAAAAGATAAATAGCTATATAGGAATCCAAATATCAAATAATGATCATGGTTGTGGAAAATTATTGATGTTGTATAAGTTAAAAAGAACACTCCTTTTTTCATTCATAAAGGAAGTAAAATGTTCCATACAGAAAAAAATATATTATTTATTGAAAACCTTTGAATTAAATTAAAAATAGATATAAAATTTCCTTTATAATCCTTTTATATCAATATAAATGAACATATAAAATAATATCAAGAATATTAACATGGAGAAAACTTAAATCTTTAAGATTAAAGATGTATCATACAACTTTTAAACATTTAAATACTAAACCCCATGAAAGAATATCATTTAACAAAAAATTATATAACATAAGAATAAAATAAATTCATGATATGATATGATTTATATACTCCTCATAAAATAAGGTTGGTATACAACATCAATATATGTCTCAATGAAAGGATTTTGAGACGAAGTCTCTTACCTTGAGTTTGATTCATCCTGTCTGTTATTTATCTTCCTGAATAATAAACTGATGTTAATTAATAAATTAATTGAAATCATTTTTCATGTTTATTATTATTTTATATAACTTATTACCATGTTATAACAATAACTTAATTATTTAAGTTCACACCAGAAGTTTTGATGATATTGGGTACATGAGTCAAAAATGAATTTTGTTTGATGTTTATAGTGAAAATGGTATTAGTCCATATACTCAAAAATAATATTAATGAAATAATAATACATATTATAAATAAATTATACATTTAAATAAAACTATTAATGTGTGGTTATGAAAAATGAACATCATTATAATCAGGGAGATGGTAGGTCATACGTACACATGAGTAACGTTTCCATTTTTCAATGGTCATTATGGAAATAAGGTAATTATTATTGTATCTTGAAAAAAGATCCTAATATCATAAATATCATATTAATAATTTAAATATACTTATATATATCATTCATGTGATGTGGTGTTGAAAAACTTATCACATCGCTTCATGAAGGTGATAGTTCACACGTAGACATGAACGACATTATCATTTTTATGTGAATGGATATTTAAGAACATAAATGATATATTGTACATTAATAATGATAAATATGTCATTAATATCCCATATAAAAATTAAGTGTATCATTATAACCAGTCTAGAGAGATGATTATAGAAAAAAAATTGTATCGTTTTGCAAGGTGGTAGTTCTTTATACACATAAATAATAATTATTTTCCCATTGGATGGAAGTGGAAATGGATTTAGATGATTATATTAACATAATAACATCTCATTATATTGATTTTGATTTATTTATTATTTCATCAGGTCTTAATAAGATATGAAGGATGTGGAAGAATAAATAAAATATAAATACATAATTAAAAAGGACACATCATCTTCGGACCATCTCTACTGATTAACACCTTAACACATTTATGGATGGTGTTCTACCTAAAATAAGTCCTCTAAAATTTGAGGGATTCTAGGAATGTATTTGGGTAGAACATATACTAACAAAATAGTTTTTTAAGTGTGATGAAAAGAAAATAATGTCTTCCCTTTTATAGGAGAGGGGAGGGGTACTATAAGGATACTTCAAATTATTAAATTAATATAAATTATGTTTCTATTAGAAATCATTTCAAACTGATTTATTTTGAATATAGGATAATTTTAGGTCTAAATAAATTCATACAACAAAAACTAGATATTTTTTTCTATTTTTTTGAACCTTGTCTTTTTGTTTTAACCCTTATTTAACCCTTTTAACTCTTAACATTATATCATGTAATTTAGAATTTGAGGGTTAATATAATTAATATAATGTTCCAAAATACCAATAAATGAGTGATTGAAGACATATTATGAATTATAATAATAAGTTTTTTTAAATTTATATTTTTAAAAAATTTATATCATTTAATAAAATATTATTTATTTTAAAATATCAATAATGTCAATTTTGACACCATTCATTACCTGAATTTTTAAAAATATCATATCAAAAAGATAAATTAAAAAATAATAATTATAAGACATAAATATAATGTCAAATTATTCTAAAAAATTATTTTTATTACATTAATCATCTGAAATTATATCTATTTTAGTATTTTTAATATCATTTTTTAGTATTTCATTTAATTAAACAATTGTTTCATCATCATTGGGTCACCATTTAAGGTAATTATTTTATCCCTAAATATTATAAGTAAATTTCCTTAATATATATAAACATTTTATATTTCAAAATACTATTAATATTCTATCATATCCCTTATATAACCCCACATTAAAAATATTTATCTTCTTTTAAACAAAAGTATGCCAAAATTCACTTTCCTTTGAATATAATATTTTAAAGGTTATATTATATGGAAAAATTCCATAAATGGTCTCATAACCAATATTTTAGTTCTTATGGAAGAGGAATAATCATCCAATAAAATTAGGACAAGTTTTTTGGTAATTTTATAATATTTAGGATATTATTTTTACCCTTAATAAATCAATTTACCTTTAACCATGGAAATAAAAAAATTACAAAAGTTACTATTCATATTGTCAAAAAAAATAAAAGGAACCTATTTAATAAATTTGGAGCTTATTATTCCAAATATTTAATACATTTTTCAAAATACCAAACAAATAAATTATATGAATTAATTAAAATCTAATCTAATTGGTGGAACGAGAAAATAAGTTTTTAAAGTAAAAATGTTCAAAAGTTCAAAAAGTTTTTATATCCAATTTCAATGTGAAATTGATTAAAATGACCTAAATTGGATTAAATTATATAAAATTTACCTAAATATTCTTTAAAGTCAATAAAAAATTTAATTTAACAACCTAAATATTTAGACGAAAAAGTTCTTCTCAATTAAAATGAAATATTTTTCACTATCCATAAAATATGAAATTTATTATAAAAATACCACAAATTCAACAAATAGTAATTTTTTATATTTCAATTTCAAAGAAGATTTTTTTTTCAAAAATAATTTATAAAAGGGTCAAAATTTTATTTAAAACAAGTTTGTCGTCAAAAGGCAGCAAAACTGCCTTTTTAGAAAAATACTTTTATATGTAAAATTGGATTTGTTTTCTTAAATAATGTCTATAAATCAAATAATATGAATGTTAAAAGTTATACTGAATATTATATATATATAATTAATTAATAATATCCAATAATATTGACTTTTTTATTACACTTGTGCACATATAAATAGTCTTTTAGGAAAACATTTCCATTTTTTAACAGGGCTTTATTTTCATTTATAATTAATTGATCACCAAATAATTAATTATATATACATGTTTCAACCATATTTTCCTAAATTAGTTAATAATTCTCATTCCCTCCATTATAACTGCTAGGTTATAAAGGTAACATTTAATTAATAAAATTCAATTGATCGCATAATCTTGATGTCTCATGTCATGTTTGCTATTGAATATAATATTTATTTTTTATAAATTAGGATGTTACATTCTCCCTCCCCAATCCCCTTGTGGAAATTGAATCCTCAAAATTTTTTATTTTTGATTGGTAACTAAGGTAGGACTTTTCCAAATACCTTTATTAAAATCCCACATCAATAAAAAGGATAAATGAAAATTCTAATTTAAAATTAATAAAGGGAATTATGAAGGTCACCTAAGATAACACATACTATTTTCTATATAGGAAAACATAGACATATAATAGAAAACAAACCATAAAGTTATAATGGAGAGTGATATAGAACATGGTCATGATAAAGTTAACAATCACAAAACCATAAATCTATAATGGGTTAAAAGGTCACTGATTTCTTATTAAGAAAATAAAATAGTTAATGTTTCTATTACATGATCCTTTTCATAGAGTTTAGGAGGTATTTTATTACCTGAAATAAGAGCATAAGGATATATACGTACATGAAAATTATAGTTTCATTTTTTAATATAATGTTTTAAATTCAAAGGTTACCTTATACCTCTCATTTTTATCCCAACCCATAATTACCTCAACTTATTAATTCTTGAAGTATTTTATATCTTGAAATTTGACCTTTCATCTCCCTATGATTTAATAAAAATATTCCAAGAATAAATATGTATAACCTTGATCATAGTGTCCACCAGATTTTGTTTTCATTTTTTTATGTAGATAGAAGTCCCATGCATTGAAACAATTATTTAGAGCTTCTTCAAAGTACCTTAATTCCATTTTCCAAATACACCTTTTACAACCTAGGTGTTATGTGTGTTCTTATAGAAATAGTTTTGGAAAATCATATTTTATAACATATAATTTAAAAACATATAATAAAAATTCATTTTTATAATGTATTTGGACTAATTTGTTTTGAAACTTTTGATCGAGGGTCCTTTTAATAAACCGTAAGTATGTATCAAATAACTATATGTTAAAAAAAATAGTGTGTGTAATGGTATCCTTCTTTGGTATATTTCTCAAAATCATCATATTATTAAAAACCCTATGTTAAGGTAAAATATATTAAATTGTCTTGATAATATTTTACCTTTTTTGAAAATATTATAATATTAGGAAAATGGGATTTTATTAAAAACAACCCATGACCTGTAGTGGTATCGTGGTGTAGAGGAGGTGTTTGATATTTCATAAAAATATATAAAGTAGATTTTTCTGTTAGAAAAAGTTTTAGAATCATTTGGACTTTAAATTGCATTGCAACCTAGTCATTAGGAAGAGATAGGAAGGTTGTTTGAGATCCTCCTACTTCAATTTTTACATAACTTTCCTTGATCAAATTTTTTTATAAAAGATGGATTTAACTAAAAGAAGGTATATAGAAACTTAACCTATGTTCATCTAAATGTTCTAATCTCTAATGTTTTATAAACCTTTCCTTTGATACCAACTGTAAGGAGACAGCCTTAAAACATTACATAATCCTGATTTAAATCAAGAATTTTACTTTCTATCACATTGAGGATCATTTTAGGTTTAGATATTTAAAG
Organism: Viscum album; assembly: GCA_963277665.1. Lineage (NCBI taxonomy): Eukaryota > Viridiplantae > Streptophyta > Magnoliopsida > Santalales > Viscaceae > Viscum > Viscum album. The sequence continues at coordinate 1,242,024,461 of OY728122.1, read as the reverse complement.
AAATAGACCATAAATCATACATATCAAAACCATAACAATAAAAAGTGGACACTTCAAAACAGTATCCACTTTTCAAATAATATAAATCATTTCAAATAAAACATGATCACTTTTATGAAAAATCTTCATCAAATTTAACATGACATCTCCAAATCCTTACTCATCCTTAATCCCTCTAAAAACATTAAAAAACAAGGTATGAGTATAAAAATCTTAGTAATGGATATAAAAATAAGGAATCCATTAGTCCATTAATAAGCATTAAAACCCATGAAAACATTATCATAAGGTAATAATTTTAACCCTTAATAAGTAGTAAATTATTTCCTTTGAAAATAAGATCATTTCATAGTTTTTTTAATCACAAGATTACTACAAAACCCATAGAAATCATATTAAATACATAAAGGTATCTTGGTATATAATTATAATTAAATGGAATTACCATGTGGTCAACTTCCAAACATGTCACTCTTATAAATGGAATAACCATACCTTAAACTTCCCTATCCAATGCATTGGAGTTTATAACATAACCACATGTCCTTGGTTTATCATGGAACCAAAAATCAATGGTTTTTCATGTAACCGCTCACCAAATTTCCAAGTACCATTATATAATCATAACATATAAAATTTTACAATTTTCAACATCTTACTCTTCAAATTTCATTTTCACTCATAAGAAAATATTTCACGTTATATAAATAATCAATCCATTTTGAAAACCCATTTTTAGTAACAAAATAAGAAAAAAGGAAAATCAGGTTTTATTTTTCATTAAAAACATGAGGATTTATAGAGGAATCCAAATATAAAATAATAATCATGGTGCCGGGAAGTTTTTATTGTCGTATAGATTAAAAAGAACATTAATTTGTCAGTTGTGAAGGAAGAAAAATGTTCTATATAGAAAATAGAAAAAAAGATTATTTTTTTGAAAAAAATTGAATGAAATTCAAACTAAACATAATTTTTTAATCCTTTTATATCTTTATAAATTAATGTATAAAATAATATCAAGAATATTGACATGAATAAAAATTAAATATTTAAATATTCAAGGTGTCCCATACCACTTTGAGCATTAAAATCATAAACCCCATGAAAGAATACCATTTAAAAAACATTAAATAACTTGAGAAGAAAATAAATTCATGATATGATATGTTTTATATACACCTCATAAAATAAGGTGGGTGTATGACATCAATATATGCATCAATGAAAGGAGATTGAGACGAAGTCCCTTACCTTGAGTCTAATTGATCATGTATATTCTTTATATTCTTGAATAATAAATATATGTTAATTATTTAGTTTCTTGATAACATTTTTAAAGTATATTATTCGTTCTATATTACAGATTACCATTTTATAACAATTACTTAATTATTTAAGTTCATGTTGGATGTTTGGATGATATTCTGTACATTAGTCCAAAAGGACTTTGGTTTGATGTTTGTAGTCAAAATGGTATAATTGATTCATCTCAATAATAATATTCATGAAATAATAATCACTTGTATAAATCACTTATACTTTTAAATCAATCCATTTATATATTGTCATGGAAAATTAACAACGTTATAATTATGGAAATTGTAGGTTGTACGTGCGCATGAGTAATGTTTCCATTCTTAAATGATCATTATGGAAAGAATGTAATTATTATTTTGTATTTAGGTCATTATCATAGAATTATAAATATAGTATTGATAATTTACATATACTTAAATATAAAATTCATCTGATGTGGTGATGAAAAATTAATTATATCACTTTGTGGAGGTGATAGTTTACACATACCCACGAATGACGTTATCATTTTTATGTGAATGTAAATTTAGAAGTTAAATGTTATATTATACTTTAATAATGATAAATATTTAATTAATATTACATATAGACATTAATTCCATTATTATAACCAGTATTGGGAGAAGGTGATGGAAAATGAATTATATCAGTTTGTGAGGAGATAGTTCGTTGTACACACAAACGATAATTATTTTCCCATTTGATGGAATTGGAGAAGGGTTAAGGTGGTTATAATAACATAATATCATATCAGTATATTTTGGATAATGGAAATTTTATTTCATCCTGGCTGAAAAATATTTGAAATAAATGTAAGAAGAAATAAAATAGAAATACGTAATTAAAAATGATACCTCTTCTTTGGATGATCTCCTTTGATTAACAACTTAACACCTATAAAAACGGTGATCTACCTAAAATAAGAACTCTATAATTTGTTTAGGGATTCTAGGAAAGGATTTTGACAGTTCTTTTCTGAAATGAATAGTTTTCTAATTGTGAATCAAATAGAAGAATGGGTGTCCCTTTATAGGAGAGGGGAGAGACACTCCTAGAATTCTACAAATTATTAAATTAAAATAAATTAATTTTCTATTAAAATTTGATAAAAACTAATTTTTTTGTATATAAGATTTTTTTTTCAAATAATTTAATCCAGTTAAAATTATTTAATTTTTTATTATTTTTTAATCCTTGTCTTTTTGTTTTAACCCTTATCTAACCATTTTAACTCTTACCATGATATCATGTAATTTATAATTTGACGGTTAATATAATAACTATAAAATGAAACATGACAAATAAATGAGTCATTTATGATATATTAATTCTTATCCCAATAAGTAGTAAAAAATTTTTTTTTCTAAAAAAAATTATTTCATTTAATAAAATTTTATTTATTTTAAAATATCAATAATGTTAATTTTGACATTATTTATTACTTGACTTTTTAAAATTATCATAAAAATAAGATAAATTTGAACTAATACTTTTAAAACAAAAATATTGTATTAAATTAATATATAAAAATCTTGTATGACATTAATAATCTCAAATTATAGTAATTTTATTGTTTTTAATATCATTTATTTGATATTTCCTTTAATTAAACAATTACTGCATCATCATTGTGTCACCATTTAAGGTCAATATTTTATCACTAAAAATTATAAATAAATTACAATTATGTATATAAAAAATTATATTTCAAAATAATATTTATATTCGAACATATCCCTTATATAAAACCACATTAAAAATATTTCTCTTGTTTTAAACAAAATAATGAAAAAATTGGATTTCCATTGAATGTAATATTATAAAGGTGATATTCTCATATAAAAGACCATAAATGGTCTCATAATAGATCCATTAATTATAATGGACGAAAAATACTCATTGAATAAAATTAAGATAGGTCTTAGGGTAATTTTATCATATTTATAATATTATTTTTAACCTTAGTTACCTAATTTACCCTTAATCGAGGTAATAAAAAAATTACTAAAGTTACTATTCATTTTTTCTAAAAAAATGAACCTAATTTTTATGTTTTTACCATCTTATTAAAAATATTGAATCCATTTTTTAAAATTAATGACACATAAGTTTCATAGATTAATTAAAAATTAATCATGTTGACAGAATGAGAAAACAGGTTTCTAAAGTAACAACTTTCAAAAGGTTAAAAAGTTTTTATATCAAATATCAATGTAAAATTGATTAAAATGAACTAAATTAGATTTAATTATATATAATTAATATAATTATACTTTAAAACCAATCAAGAATATAATTTAACACCATAAATTATTTAGTAACAAAATTTATTTTCAATTAAAATGCAATATTTTTTCCCTATTCATCAAAACACGAAACATATCAAAAAAATTCCAAAAACTCAACTAAAATAAATTTTTATATTCATATTTCAAAGAATAATTTTATTTTTTTAAAAAAAATAAATGTTTCAAAAAATAGATTCAAAACAAGTTCTCCATCAAATGGTGGTAAATCTTCCTTTTTAGAAAAATGTAACACCCCAAGCTTCTACGGTACGCTTCTCTTTGAATAATGCAATAGCGTGTGTTGTACGCAACATCGAGTTCTAACACACCACAACCAATCAAACTAGTCATTATGAATAGTAACACCAACTTTTTGAAATTTATAAATTTTATTTTTCCAAATGGACTTCATTTTTCGATTCGGAATATCGAAATTATCCTACGGTGAATTTTTGGTATTTTTCTGAAAAACTTCATTTTTTGATGAATAGTGAAACCACTAAGTGGTAGTTAAAAAACTGAATTTTTCATAAAACTTAATTTTACCGCTTCTATGAGTGGAATTTAAAAAATCCGAGTGAAACGATTAATATAAAGGAGTAATATGTGGTTCAATGAGATGAAAATAATTTTTGGTGAATAGTAACTTTTAACTTTTATTTACCACAGTTAAAAGTAAATAGGGTAATTAAGGGTAAAATGATATTAATATTACCCTAAAACATGTCCTAATTCTATTGGAAAAGTGTATCTCGACCAAAAACAACCTTAGTAATAACTTATTATCATTTAGGTCCACTTGGATTAGATTAGGACGTTTATTATTATTTAATTCAAAGAAGAGTTAAAACAGTTAAAATCAAAGTTTATTTACTAAAACATTTTTAATATAGTGTTAAACATAAGACAAATTCGATTATAAATATTAATTATAATTATAAAAATATTTCCTACATAATTATATTTTATTTATAATTTTTAGACATTAAATAATTTAATTTATTTATGACACAATGATGATGAAGTAATTACCATAATAGTAAAAAATTAAAATAATTTATATTATAAATACCCAAATAAATATAATTTGAGACTTTTTATAAATTACACTAATTTTCTAGGTTAATATAACATGTTAGGAATGATTTAATTAACTTTTTTCGAAGTAATCATTCTGTAATGATTTTTACAAAAAACAATTTTCCAAATAGTGTCAAAATTGACATAAAAGAGTTTTTAAAACAAATATCATATTATTAATTGATATTAAATTCCGAAAAATCTAAGGTTCAGCCAAGAGACTTATATCATGATAGGTGTGTAATTAATGGACCACTTTGAGGTCGCTTGAAGTTATATAGTATGTTTATTAACTATATAATATAAAAATACAAAGTGACATGGTAAGTGTCAAACGAATTAACTAAGAGTTAAAACTAGAAAATAAGGTTAATATAATGACCCAAACCTTTCTAAATTCTATTGGTTGTGTTTTTTGCGACCCATCCCCACCTTAACCTTTAAATAATCTAATTTTGAGCCATTAGAAACTGAATATGAATTTATTATAAAATAATATTTTTAGATTTTCCAAAGGTGCCCCTCACCCCTCTTATAAAAGGGAAATCCCCCTTCTCACTAATTCACACATTCAAAGCCTTTTGGATCGGCCAAACCCTGCCCAAATAATCTATCAACTTCCCTCACTACAACCTAGAGTCCTTATTTTGATAAGAAAGCCAACCTATGGAGCCCTTTTGATCAAATCAAAAGGAAGAACCCGAAGAAGAGGTAATGTTTTCACCACCCTTTTTCAAATTCATTTCTTCTTCAACTTCTTATTTATTTGTTATTCCCATTCTAAAGTAATTAATATATTATCTCCTATATACTGTAATATTATTATAAATATGGTACAACCATATTCAGTATTCTATCCATCCTTTGAATAACATGTCGCCATACATGCGTGCGTACGGCTTACCGTCTCCACGTCGTGGTGTAATTGTTATTCAATATATTATTATTTGGATGGGTATAATAATGATCTGTAATTCATGTAAATAATAAATATAACATGATAATTATTCTTTATATATGATATACCATTAAATTATATATTATTTTAATATCAAAAGAATGATATTGTTGCTTGTGCGTATGTACGGACTACCGTCTCCACGAACGCGATGAGATTCATTCTCCATCATATCCATTCAAGTATAATTATCATTTGATGATTTAAAAATAATGTTTAAGGACTTGATATAATTCTGGATATGAATAAGGTGCAACCTATCCAGGAAAAACATGGCTTATGTAACAAAACTTATAAAATAAAATGAGTAAGTCAACACCCGAAACAACGATAATACTAAGATATTATTAACAAATAAATGTTAAAAGATTATATATGATATCATATTAATGTATATGATTATTGAATAATTTAATAACAATTATTTCACCATTATACAGGAGGTTAACCTACCCCAACCAAGGAAAAGTACAAGGTAAGGGTTTATTTCGCAATCTCTTCATTATCCGAGTTTGTTTATACGTAATAATCTACTGGGACTTCTTTATCATCCACATACATGTTTCTTAAAAATGTATTTCAAAACATTTTTACTATTTACTAAAATATGGTTTAAAGTCATTTATACCCTTGTTGACTTTTATAATTGGTTTATAAAGTAATATTTCTATCGTTTTCCAAACAATGTCCTTTTTAACATTTTTGACAGAATTAAGGTAAGAATGTTTTTTTAACTTATATGGCGGGTGCAGCTATTTTCCGCCATTATAAAATCTTTGAAGCTTCCCTTACAAGCTTATAAGAAAATTTTCAAAGTAAATGTTTTATTTTATAATTATTTGACTTTTAAATTATTAAAAAAATGGATATTTCTCTCAAATAGTTTTGATTTCATCTATGTCAACATCCTTTGATGGATTTTAAGCTTATTTGAAGATGATTTATTATGATACAAAACTTCCATATTATATTGAAGGTTTTGTGTTTTTTTACTGTGGATGTGTTATTTTTATACCATTCAAGGTTTTTGGAGAAATTATTGACATTTTGTATGCTAGTTTTAATATGAATTTTTATGTTATGTTTAAACCTGTTCATATGAGGAATGCATTGGACTTAATATGTGACGGGTGGAGCCTGTTATAGCTCCTCTATCAATCAGTAGGTCTCATGAGACAAACTAGTGTCTTGGCAAAAGGCATTGACAAAATCTTATTTGTAGTCTTGGAACGAGGCCTTGGCTATGTGGTTATGATAGTCTGGCATTATGCATTCCATCATTATGAAAGTGGTTATTGATATTGCATGTGATTATTTGATTAGTATAATATCCATGTGAATAAGTAAATGGAATTATTTCATTTTATTTTTGCCATACTATGTTGAAGTTAAAGTTTAAAAGGATTTTGTTTTAATTATACATTGCCTTAAATGTTTATTCTTATTTATGAAAGTTTCCGCTATATTGTTATCCTTATTGGGCATTTGAGGTCACCCCTTTCTATGTTTTATTTTTTCTTGGATGTGAAGAAGTAATTTATGAATGACCTGGAGGGATAGTATGAGGGGATAAGAGTGTGGACTAAGGAGACTATATTTTTGTAGTTTTAATTTTATGATGTAATGTAAACTTTATGAATATATCTAGTGTTTCCAAGGCTACTAAACTAATGGGTATTTTGAGATTTGATATTTCTTGTGATCATGCCAATGTTATGTAATAATGCACCGACTCTAGGTAACGGGGGTTGGGGTGTTACAGTTGGTATCAGAGGAAGTTTAGTAAAAACCTTGGAAGCTAGATTTAGATAAACTATGATTAGAGCACATAGACCTAAGATGGACTTTGAAGATTAGTATATAAGAACTTCCTAGAATTTTGGCATTGTATAGATTTTGTGAGTTTTCCGAGAAATACAACCCTGTCTGGATACGAGAAGGTAAAGGTGGATCTGGCACAAATGTACCTAGGGGTAAAACCCAAAAACACCACTTTGAGATGGACTCGAACAGGAACTAGTGCATGACAACGGGCCTTGCTGCACTCTTGGTTACGACACTCTCGGGAGATATACTTAGGATAACTCTCATTTTCTTTACAAATCATTATGAAGGGTTTATGAGTATATACTTCCTCAAAGAAAACATTTTTATGATTATGGATTATATCCATAAATAGTTCAATTTATGTTAAGTGTTTTATAATTATGGAATTATGTATTTTGATTCATAAACTGATCTAGTTTTTGCAATTGTTTAGAAATGGGGCCTAGTGGATTAAATGGAAACTGTATCAATGCACGCACTCCATGTAGGGATTTACCTCCTGCTCTAGATAATTATAGTGGAGCTGGTGATGCAACTGGTGCTGATCAACTAATCACCATACTGGGACAACTCGCTCAGGTTATGAATAATAACCTTACCCGTATGGAGCTCCCTGATCCACAGCGTGGAGGATCAATGTTAGATCGCTTCATGAGGCAACAACCACCAACATTCAATGGGAGTACAAATCACTTAGTAGCTGAGCAATGGATAAATTCCCTAGAGAAAATATTTCAGTCTTTGGGAGTAGTGAAAGGGAAAAAGTTATCATGGAAGTTTACCGCCTCACTGGAGATGCTGATAAATGGTGGTTATTGATTCAAAACACGAAGGAAGATGATGAAGTATCAAATATGGAATGGAGGGAGTTCAAAGATCTATTTTTAGAAAAATATTGTCCTCGTGACCATCGAGCAGATATAGAAAGGCAATTTCTGAGTCTGAGACAAAAGGAGGCTAAGAACGTCACAAAGTATGAGGCTAACTTTACAAGGTTAGAAAGGTATGATGAAGATTATATACGTAACCCAAGAAGTAAGATTGATTGTTTCGTTGATGGGATAAAACCGTTTCTCCATCAAGCATTAGTCTCACAATTCTTCTCATCGTACGAAGACATTGTCTCATGTGCTATCAAGACAGAAAAGGAATTCTCTAGGTCTTATGAATTTAAAGAAAAGAAAGAGAAGAAGAGATCTTCTGAACAATCTGGGAATAAAAATAAGGGGAAGAAGGGAAAGGTTGAATATCCATCATGTGGTAAATGTGGGAAGAAACACCATGGTACTTGCTTAAAAGGAATGGGATTCTGTTAAAAGTGTGGTGAAAAAGGCCACCAAGATTGTGATTGCAAGGGGAAGAAAGAAGCTACCGATGTCCAATGCTACAATTGTAGGGAGATGGGACATTATGAAAATGAATTTCCTAAGTGTCAGGGGAACTTACCTCACAAAAGGCCAAGGGATCAAGGCCAAGCTTGTGCTATCACTACTGCTGAGGTAGAAGCTCCGAAAGACGTGGTTGCAGGTAATTTAATGGTTTCCTCAAGTTTATAAAATTCATTATTTGATTCTGGATCATTGCATTATTTCATATCTTCCCAGTTTTCTAATAAAATTGGATATTTCCAATTTGATTTAACAAGGAGTTGTCAATTAAAACTCCTAAGGGGAGTATCATTGCAACAAAGTTTGTGAATCAGTCCCCATTAGAGCACATAAATGTTCTTTATCTACTGATCTCATCGTCATATCTATTATTGAGTTTGATATAATCCTCAGTATGGATTGGCTTTCGGACCATGATGTGAAGATTTACTATAAGAAGAAGGAGGTTACAATTTTTTATGATGATGATAAGGAACACCTTATCTTTAGAGCAGAATCTTCACCACCTAATTCTTATCTGGATCCACCCCCAGTAGCTCAAATAAATTCAATTATTTGGGAGGAAGAGAATGAAATTACTGTGGGTGAGTAAAGTAATGTTCAAATAGAGGATGTACCTGTTGTGAAATAATATGTAGATGTGTTTTTGGAAGATTTACCTGGACATCCTCCAGAAGAAGAAGTTGATTTTTCCATTGATTTAATTCTTGGATCAAGGCCTATATCGAAGACCGCTTATAGAATGGACACTATAAAATTAGTTGAACTAAATAAACAACTATAGGAATTGAGTAATAAGGGATTTATTCTCCCTAGTGTTTCTCCATGGGTAGCCCCTATTCTTTTTGTTAAAAAGAAAGATGGATCTACGAGGTTATGTATCGACTACAGGGAGATCAATGCTATAACAATAAAGAACAAGTATCCCCTACCTCATATTGATGATTTATTTGACCAACTGCATGGAGCTAAATACTTTTCAAAGATTTAACTTCGATCTGGATACCATCAGTTGTGTGGGAAGAAGGAAGACATTCCAAAGACAGCATTTCGAACCAGGTATGGGAATTCCGAGTTTACAGTAATGCCTTTTGGAATGACTAATGCACCCTCTGTATTCATGGATCTGATTAATAGAGTTTTCAAGGAATATCTTGATGAATTTGTGGTGGTATTTATTGATGATATCTTGGTATAATCAAAAATCTACGAAGATCATGAAAATCACTTGCGCATTATCCTGAAGACTCTGAGAAGACATGAATTATATGGGAAGTTTAGCAAGTGTGAATTCTGGCTTCAGGATATTTCTTTTCTTGGCCATATTTTCTCTAAAGATAAAATCTATGTTTATCCTTCTAAGACCAAGGAAATCCAAGAATGGCCAGAACCTATGAGTATAACTGAGGTACACAGTTTTATTGGTTTGGCAGGTTATTATCGACATTTCGTCCAGAAGTTTTCCCGATTGGCTAACCTATTAATGAAGCTCACACGTAAAGTGGTTAAATTAGTTTGGACAAAAGTGTGTGAAGAATTTTTCGAAGAACTGAAAAGAAGATTAGTCAATGATCCTATATTGACTCTTCCATCGGGGAATGATGGGTTCGTTATTTACAGTGATGCATCGAAGAAGGGACTTGGTTGTGTCCTTATGCCGAATGATAGGGTTATTTCCTATGCATCACGACAGTTGAAAATTCATGAACAAAACTATCCTACTCATGATCTCGAGTTAGCAGCTGTGATCTTTTCTTTGAAGATATGGAGGCACTAACTCTATGGTGAGAAATGTGAGATTTATACTGATCACAAGAGTTTGAAGTATATTTTCTCACAAAAAGAACTCAACATGAGGCAACAGAGATGGATTGAATTACTCAAGGATTATGATTGTACGATACACTACCACCCAAGGAAAGCAAACAAGGTGGCATATGCTTTGAGCAGAAAATACCATGGAGTTTTTAACAATATGATAATTGAAAGGGATCCAATTTTCATGGATCTAGTGAAGATGGACATGGGAATAACCAGGGAAGGTGAAACATCAATTCTTTTTCAAATGGTTTCCAAACCATCTTTACTAGAAAGGATTAAGAGTTCTCAGACCGATGATGATTAATTTTGAAAGAAGATTAAAGATGTGAATGATGGGAGATTGAGAGACTTTTTGTATGAAGATGGAATTTTGAAATTCGGGAAGAGACTTTGTATTCTCGATATACCTGATTTAAAATGGGAATTGCTAGATGATGCTCATAGTTCCAATTTCTCTATACACCCTGGGAGCACCAAAATGTATAGAGACTTGAAGGAACATTTTTGGTGGGACAAAATGAAGAGGGAGATTGCTGATTTTGTGTCAAGATGTATGGTTTGTCAACAGGTGAAAGCTAGAAGGCAACAGCCTGGTAGAGTACTGCAACCTCTTCCTATACCTGAGTGGAAATGGGATAATATCATGATGGAATTTGTCATGGGACTACCAAAGACACCTTGAAGGAACGATGCAATATGGTTCATTGTTGATCGTCTTACCAAGTCAGCACATTTTCTTGCTATAAGGGAAGATTTTCCACTTGAATGACTAGAAAGACTACATATTAATGAAGTTGTGAAACTTCATGGAGTACCCCTATCGATTGTTTCTGATCGTGATCCTCATTTTACTTCAAAATTATGGAAAAGTCTTCATAAAGCCTTGGATAAGGTACTTCATTTGAGAACTGCCTACCACCCTCAAACAGATGGACAATCAGAACGAACTATTCAAACCTTAGAAGACATATTGAGATCCTTCTCACATGACTTTTAGGGTATGTGGGATCAATATTTACCTCTAGTAGAATTTTTTTTATAATAATTGCTTCCATTAGAGTATTCATATGGCACCATATGAAGAGTTATATGGAAAGAGATGTCGCACATCAACCTGTTGGGATGACGTTGGTGAAAGAAAACTTGTAGGCCCAGAAATGGTGGAGGAAATGATGGAAAAGGTGAAGGTAATCGAAAACCATATCAAAGTAGCTCAAAGTAGGCAGAAGAGCTATGCCGACAATCGAAGGAAGGATTTGGAATTTCAAGTTGGTGATCATGTTTTCCTGAAGGTATCTCCATGGAAGGGATTCATATGTTTTGGTAAGAAAGGTAAATTGAGTCCCTAGTACATCGGACCTTTCGAAATTCTAGAACGAATTAGGGCTATAGCTTACCGTTTGGCAGTGCCGTCAAGTCTCTCCAAAGTTCACGATGTGTTCCATGTGTCACTATTGAGGAAATACATGCCTGACCCAACGCATATACTCACCTATGAGGAATTATAACTAGAACCCGATCTGTATTATTGAGAAGAGCCCATCAAGATTCTTGATACGAGGTAACAAGTACTGAGAAACCGGACGACTCGTCTGGTAAAAGTCTTGTGGAGAAACCATAAGATGGAAGAGGCAATGTGGGAACCCGAGGAACTTATGATGTAGAACCACCTGAGTCTTTTCATGCGGTAGTATTCTAGAAATTTCGAGGACGAAATTATTTGATGGAGGGGAGAATGTAACACCCCAAGCTTCTACGATACACTTCTCTTTGAATAATTCAATAGCATGTGTTGTACGCAACATGGAGTTCTAACACACAACAACCAATCAAACTAGCCATTATGAATAGTAATACCAAATTTTTGAAATTTATAAATTTTATTTTTTAAAATGGAATTCATTTTTGGATTCGTAATATCTAAATTAGCCTAGCGTGATTTTTTGGTATTTTTCTGAAAAACTTCATTTTTTGATGAATAGTGAAACCACTAAGTGGTAGTTAAAAAACTGAATTTTTCATAAAACTTAATTTTACTGCTTCTGTGAGTGGAATTTCGAAAATCCGAGAGACAAGGTTAATATCAAGGAGTAATATTTGGTTCAATGAGATGAAAATAAGTTTTGGTGAATAGTAACTTTTTACTTTTATTTACCACGGTTAAAAGTAAATATGGTAATTAAGGGTACAGATGATATTAGTATTACCCTAACACATGTCCTAATTCTATTGGACAAGTGTATCTCGACCAAAAACAACCTTAGGAATAAAATATTATCATTTAGGTCCACTTGGATTAGATTACGACGTTTATTATTATTTAATTCAAAGAAGAGTTAAAAGAGTTTAAATCAAAGTTTATTTACTAAAACATTTTCAATATAGGGTTACACATAAGATAAATTAGATTATAAATATTCATTATAAATATAAAAAGATTTACTAAATAATTATATTTTATTTATAATTTTTAGACATTAAATAATGTAATTTATTTTTGACATAATGATGATGAAGTAATTACCATAATAGTGAAAAATTAAAATAATTGATATTATAAATACCCAAATAAATATAATTTGAGACTTTTTATGAATTACACTAATTTTATAGGTTAATATGACATGTTAGTAATGATTTAATTGACTTTGTTATAAGTAATAATTCTGTTATGATTTTCACAAAAATCAATTTTCCAAATAGTGTCAAAATTGACATAAAAGAGTTTTTAAAACAAATATTATATTATTAATTGATTTTAAATTCCTTAAAATCTAAGGTTAGGCCAATAGACTTATATCATGATATTTTTATCATTAATGGACCACATGGGGGTCTCTTGGAGGTATATAGTAAGTTTATTAACTATATAATATAAAAATACAAAGTGACATGGTAAGTGTCAAACTAATTAACTAAAAGTTAAAACTCAAAGATAAGGTTAATATAATGACCCAAAACTATCTAAATTCTATTGGTTGAGTGGTTTTAGACCCATCCCCACCTTAACCTTTAAATAATACACTTTGGAGACATTAGAAACCGAATATGAATTTATTATAAAATAATATTTTTAGCTTTTCCAAAGGTGCCTCTCACCCCTCTTATAAAAGGGCACTCCCCCTTCTCACTAATTCACACATTCAAAGCCTTTTGGATCGGTCTAACCCTGACCAAATAAACTCTAAACTTCCCTAACTACAACCTAGAGTCCTTATTTTGATCAGAAAGCCAACCTAAGTATCCCTTTTGATCAAATAAAAAAGAAGAACCTGAAGAAGAGGTAATGTTTTCACCACCCTTTTTCAAATTCATTTCTTCCTCAACATCTTCTTTATTTGTTATTCCCATTATAAAATAATGAATCCAGTATCTCTTATATACTATAATATTATTATAAATATGGTACAACCATATTCATTATTCTATCCATCCTTTGAATGACATGTCATCATACGTGCGTACGTACGGCTTACCGTCTCCACGTCTTGGTGTAATTGTTATTCAATATATTATTATTTGGATGGTTATAATAATGATTTGTAATTCATTTAAATAATAAATATAACATGATAATGATTAGTTATATATGATATACCATCCAATTATATATTATTTTAATATCAAAAGAATGATATTGTCGCTCGTGCGTACGTACGGACTACTGTCTCCACAAACGCGATGAGATTCATTCTCCATCGTATCCATTCAAGTATAATTATAATTTTATGATTTAAAAATAATTTTTAAGGAATTGATATCATTCTAGATATGAATAAGATACAACATATCCATGACAAACATGGCTTACGTAATAAAACATATAAAAGAAAACGAGTAAGTTAACACCCGAAACAACGATAATACTAAGATATTATTAACAAATCAATGTTAAAAGATCATATATGATATCATATTAATGTATATGATTCTTGTATAATTTAATAAAAATTATTTCACCATTATACAGGAGTTTAACCTACCCCAACCAAGGAAAAGTACAAGTTAAGGGTTTATTTCGCAATCTCTTCATTATTCGAGGTTGTTTATATGTAATAATCTACTAGGACTTCTTTATCGTCCACATCCATGTTTCTTAAAAATGTATTTCAAAACAGTTTTACTATTTACTAGAATATGGGTTAAAGTCATTTATACCCTTGTTGACTTTTATAAGTGGTTTATAAAGGAATCTTTCCGTCGTTTTCCAAACATGGTCCTTTTTAACCTTTTCGATAGAATTAAGTTAAGAATGTTTTTTTAACTTATACGGCGGGTGCGGCTATTTTCCACCATTATAAAATCTTCGAATCTTCCCTTACAAGCTTATAAGAAAATTTTCAAAGTAAATGTTTTATTTTATAATTATGTGACTTTTAAATGATTTCAAAAAAAAATGGATATTTCTCTCAAATAGTTTTGATTTCATCTATGTCAACGTCCTTTGATGGATTTTAAGATTATTTGAAGATGATTTATTATGATACAAAACTTCCATATTATATTGAAGGGTTTGTGTTTTTTTGACCGTTGATGTGTTATTTTTATACCATTCATGGTTTATGGAGAAATTATTGACATTTCGTATGCTAGTTTTAATACGAATGTTTATGTTATGTTTAAACCTGTTCATATGAGGAATGCATTGGACTTAATATGTGACGGATGGAGCCCTCTATAGCTCCTCGATGCATCGGTAGGTCCCATGAGACAAACTAGTGTCTTGGAACAAGGTCTTGACAAAAACTTATTTGTAGTCTTGGAACGAGGCCTTGGCTATGTGCTTATGATAGTCTGGAATTATGCATTCCATCATTATGAAAGTGGTTATTGATATTGCATGTGATTATTTGATTATTAGAATATCCATGTGAATAAATAAATGACATTATTTCATTTTATTTTTTCCATACTATTTTGATGTTCAAGTTTAAAAGGCTTTTGTTTTAATTATACATTGCCTTAAATGTTTATTCTTATTTATGAAAGTTTCCGCTATATTTTTATCATTACTGGGCATTTGAACTCACCCCTTTTCTATGTTTTATTTTTCCCAGGATGTGAAGAAGTAATTTATGAATGACCTGCAGGGATAGTATGAGGGGATAAGAGTGTGGACTAAGGAGACTATATTGTTGTAGTATTCATTTTATGATGTAATGTAAACTTTATGAATATATCTAGTGTTTCCAAGGATACTAAACTAATCCGTCATTCGAGATTTGATCTTTCTTGTGATCATGCCAATGTTATGTAATAATGCACCGAATCTGGGTAACTGGGGTCGGGGCGTTACAAAAAATACTTCATTTACACATAAAATTGGATTTTATCTTAAATAATTTCTAGAAAACACATAATATGAATGCTAAAAATTATATTGAATATAATATATATAAAGTTCTTTAATATCATCCAACAATATTGGTTTGTTTATTACACTTGTGTACATTTAAATAGTGTTTTAGGAAAAAATCTTGTTTATTTTAAAAAGGGTTTTATTTTAATTTATAATTAATTGATAAATGAAGAATTAATTATAAATAAATTTTTAAACCATATTTTCATAATTCAGTTAATACTATTCATTCCCTCCATTCTAATGGTTATGTTATAATGGTCATATTTAAATAATAATATTCAGTTGTTCGCTTATTCTCAAAGTGGCATATAATGTACACTATCAAACACAGTATTTATTTCCATTAAAATGTAGTATGTTACCTACTATATTGGTTTCATCATTAATGTATTCATTTCAAGTTCACTATTTTTTTCTGTGAAACACATAAAATGAAATGGTCTAATTTTTATCATGAAAGGAATAGTCATTTTAAGTATTCATATTAAGTTTTCCATTATACTTCTAATGTTAAATACATTGAATGGTGAATTGGATGCCCAATGGAAAATTTGTCCTTTTTAATATGTTTAATGTTCATAATAGTTAAATAATTCATATCGTTCAACATTCTATTTCATATTGAAACTCTGAAAATTCTAGAATCCTCGATGGTTAGATGAAAATGTCGTAGTGGACCTACTTTCCATAGGCATATGGTCATTGGGGTTTTGTAATAGTGATGCTTCGGAAATAATATTGTTATATATCATGGTATTTAGGGCTCATCACACCCTTTAGCGTGGGTTATTTCCTTCTCAAGTAATCTCTTATAAATTTATGATATGTTCATGAATACTTCCCAAATCCTAGTGTGGGACCAGTTACACCATTACCAATAAAATTATCAATATGATATATTGATGTGAACATATTACTGCATTATAGGTTCTCCATATTAGTCTTATTATTTCATGATTTTATGGTTGGAAACCATATAGTTCGGTTCTCTAAAATATATAACCATTCAGGGAGGTAGTAGGTATTGTGATGTTAGGATCCGGACTATAATAAGAGATGCATACATATCTCCATGAATGGAATTAAAAATCATATAATTAAATACAAATTAAAGGGAAATATTTTTTAATTTTAAGGTCGTGTGATAAGGATTACTTCTAAGATGTTTAATGTCTTATGAAATTGATGACTAGGAAGAAGGTTCCTAGTGATGGTTAGTGTGAAACTTATGTATGAGTGGATCCTTATATTTCATAATATATATTTATAACTATATAAAACAAGGTATATTTGAGACTTACACTTAATAGGAGGCCCAGGTTTTCTTTTTCATATCAATCCATGATAGAAACTGATTCTTATCGCATAATAGATGAAGTATTATCCATGGCTCATCACCAGAGGCATCCAGGAATTGTCACCAGAGGAATCATTAGATCATCACCAGAGGCATCTATGGATATTCACCAAATGAATCCATGGATCTTTACCAAATGAATCCTTGAAACATCACCATATACAATTTTATCTCATCATTAGAGGTATCCCCAACACGTTATTAGAGGGATCCCTAACTTGACACTAGAGAAGGATGACTCTCCTTATACTTGTCTCCAGAATTAAGTCTTATACTCTTCACATAGGGGGTACTAGGTTCAGAAAGTAGTAGATGTATGGGTAATATTATTCTCATCACATTTGTTTCCCATCCTCCTCAAATAAGAGGTAGCTAGATTGGGATTGATATTAAACATATTATAAATAATAGATATTAGTAAACCATGATAAGTATCACAACTTAAGTTATTTTTTAAACCATTGGGATTATATTTAATTAAGAAATATTTTATTCTTATTAATTAATGAATAATACACTCTTCGTATAGGGAAATGTATGTTTTGGGATGTTGGGATTTAACCTTAGAGAGGTATCCTATGTTTTCCTATTAATATGAATAAAATTCCATGTAGTTTAAGATGATTAGTTTAAGGTCATTTGATTAGATCAGTTCATGCAGTTTAACATCATATGATATGGAAACTTGTTTTTTATCTCAATCATGCTAATAAAATGATCTAATAAATCCTCTAATCCCATATAAGTCATACTCGGTTCAAGAAATAAGAGATAAAAGAAGGTAAATTATATTTAATGAGAGCATGAAATAGGGGAATGAGTGGGGATTATATATTGAGGTTTCCTAAGATTTACTAAACTAATAAGTGACTCAAGTGAAGGTATGAATTAATGGGTATATCACACATTATGAGGATCGTAATTTTTTACCCTATAAAGTGATTCAATTGAGGGTATTTTTGGGTCCAAGGAAGAGTATCTCTACTCTAGGTATTTTGGGAACTAAGAGGAGTGTCTTGACTCAAAGATATTGTGTGGGTCTTACGCATATATTCTTCCCTTAGATGTGAATGGAGCACTCATGGATTGTTGGGATGAGATCATTTGTGAGAGAATGATTGGGGATTACTCCTATTATGAGGCCCATATGTGGTAACTAAGATAATTATCTCAACTCAAGGTATTTGGGGAACTAATAGGAGCATCTAAAATCAAGGTACATATGTGGGGCTTACCTTTGTATACTTCCATGGCGACCTAGGTCCAGTTAATGCCTCGTGTGAAGGAATATTTCATGGTTTTTTCCAAGATGCAGTCCCAGATATGATTAATGGGTTTCTACTGGCCAGACTTGGGTGAATGAGGTTAGAATTATTAAGGGTGTTTAGGTGTGTGACCTAGGTAAATGGGTTCTCCATAGTAAGGGTACCCAGGTATGATACTTGGGGAAATAGTTCTTCCCTAGTAATAGAGATCATGTTTGAGACTCAGGAAAATATAATCCCCTAAGTAGAGGATTATAATGAAAGTATGCTGAGGTTTAGATCCCTATGTGAAGGGTTATCCAAATAAGGGACCCTAGGAAAAGGTTAACCCTTTAAAGGGGCCTTAGGGGAAGGGTCACCCTAGTGAGGTAACATGGGAGAAGGCAATCTACAGTGAGGGTCCATGGGTGAAGGATTTCCCATGTAAAGGCCTTCCATGAAGTATTTCACCAGTTTCAACCTTGGTAGAAGGATCTGTCAGGTAGGGGGCCTTCTAGGATTAATAATGAAAAGGATCACCATATTTTATAATCCCATGGATTTATTGGGTGCATTAAACCCAATTGAGGGGGCTCTAAATTAACTAAGGAGAAGGGAGCTTATACCTTGTTTCATGTCATGACCCAACCCACTAGGGCCCACATTGCCAGCATCATACAGGGTGTGACAACTCCAAGACCACCTCCAATAGTCTAGGGTCTAGAGAGAAGATTTAAGAATATATAAATTAAATGGGTGGCCTTATCCTAAGTACCTTTATTCACACAAAAATCTGTCTCCATACAAAAGTGAATTGTGTATAATAAAGAATGAAACATCTTAAGCACAACCATGCATGAAATAGAATCTAGGGAATACATAAAAGTGTAACAATATAAATTAACAATATAAAGGGTAAAAATACACACCCAACTAGAAATGTTGTCCCAAACTAAAAATGACTAGATATAAACCAAAGGTAAATAGATTCCATCTTCTTATCTCCATGTCTGACCACTGAACGTGGTTGAATAACTCAAGTATCACTATGCTTCACTAATTTCACTATTGATCTTCCTATCATATCCATAAGACATGAAATGTGCATGAAAATACAATGTTGGGGTGAGTATATACATACCTGGTAGAAAGTCTTGAAAACCACAAAGGGAAATCCAAATGATAGAGAAGGGGGATCTCCATCTCCACCACCCAACCATGGATGATGACTGTTCCTACAGCTCCAAATTTTCATCTCTGATTCCCAACATCTTATGTTTCCATACAAGGAATTCATGTGGAGTACTTTCACAACACTATTGCGCTCCACAATCTAGGGGGAACAATCTCCAATAAAGGACATGTTCCCTAGTATGATAGGGAGTTTTACTCAGAATATAGAGGACCCATGACCTATTATAGTAGTGGGTTCAAATCAATATATAGAGGACCCAATCCCTAGTGCATTAGGGTGTTCCAATCAGTAGATAGAGGACCTCCTCCCTAGTTTAATAGGGTATTCCACTCAATAGATATAAGACTAACGCCCTAGTGAATTAGGGGTGCCACTAAATAATAGTACCTACACCCTAGTCCTTAAATAGTTAACACTCAACCATTATATAGGGTATGGGGACCCATACCATGGTGTGACAAGGGGGTTTCTAATCCTGACATCTCTTTAATGATCTTACCTCGTGACCATTATTTGTCAAGCATCACATGAAGAAGCCACATGCTTTCAAAACCTCATTTCATATCTCAAATTCCATTATAAGGTATACCATCACATTCCACATGGAAAACCATTTTGTATAGGATACTTATAGACCAAAATTTATGTATTAAAGAAGGAGATACAAAATATATAAGTCTCTGGTAGAAATACATGGCATGTATGTGGAGTCACATGGCATGTGACCTCACCTCTCTTTCAGATCATGTTATCCCCTAGACCTGGATTGGGAATCTATGCCATTCTACATGGAGTGTTTAGGTGGTTCATTACAATACTCTTCCAATCATGACCTACTTGTTTCCCCTCCCTCCCATGCTCGTGTTGATATGGTTGTGCCTGTGTACTTCGGGTCATGTCTGTGTACTATGGTTGTGTCCAAGTATCAGGCCACCCCCATGTACTCCTAGCCATGATCATTTGTCTGTACATGTGTATTCCCATGTACTCATGGTTTATGTGCCTAGATGCAAGAATAGAGTCACATAGCATATGATAGGGTCCACATGGCATGTGATATTTATCACCACCCAAAAACCTAGTCTTCGTAGCTAGGGGACTACACGACATGTGTTCCTCTTGAATATATGGAATGTAGTCAGATTTTTCACATAAACTCAATTAATTAACATGTATCTTATATACAACTTCTTCACCATAAAATCTACCATTTTACCACCCTAAATAAATAGGATTCATCTCTGGCCATCGATCTCCAACCTCTGATGGATGAAAAATGAAAATTAGTTTTCCCATTAATGAGTTGTTGCACCTCCTATTACCACTCTATATCCCAAATCCCTAGAGGATTCACCCACTACTTGAAATATATCTTGATATATCAAAAATTCACTAACCTACATGTAATTCACATATCCACCATGGATACATGGGTTCGATCACACTTGAACCCACCCATATAATTTTAAACCATGACCATGTGGGTCAATAGTTAAGAACATAAATAACAGTATGGAGAAATGCATAAGAAAGAATTCAAAATTTTCATTAGCAGATGATATCTCAACAAAATAATGTGAATATTGAGTAACAATAGGTGTGATGTGGTCAAAAGAGCACAAATAACTAGATCAATAATTATTAGTCAAATTTTGGGACCCATGCAAGAATAGAAAATGATGGAAATCAATGAAAATAAACAATCCATGATTAATAAAAGGAAAAAAGCTTTTAAATTCATAAATAAAATTCTAGTACTTAATAAGGATTGATATTTTATGAATAGTGAATTATCTAGTGATGAAAAAGACTCTTTGTGTTTTCTATCTACCTCTTATTCAACCTTGATCTGATCATTGATGTTCTTTGACCCCAATCTACCAATGAAAAATGATCCTCCTCCTTTAAAATCCTCCTAGGGTTATACATATAATACTAGAGAGTCATCCTTATGATTTATTTATAGAGTAGATCAAGGTTAAGTCATTTAATTAAAATAAATAAAATAAATCATTTATTTTATTAAACGCACCTGCCAATGCTCATGCCCCACAGAACGTTCGATGTCGGCTAACCTTATGTTTCGTCTAGGGTAAACCCTGCATTTTGAATTCAACCATTCTCTCGGATTTAACATATATGGTTTCAATGAATATTAAAACCCATTTACCACTATCCAATGTGTTCATCTGAATTAAAAAAAATTAAAAAAAATTAATATATTAGTTTTCAGGTCCCGAGACACCAAGAGATTACGCCGAATATGAGGATAAAACCAGATATATACATATAAATATTAAAAGTAATAATCTAATAAAACTAGGGTCACTACACTTAATATTATAGGTTTTAATATATCTATTGAAATTGGATGTGATGGGGTCTATTTTTAGGTTGAGGTAGACTAGGGTGTGTGAGAAAGTTGAGTGTGGATGGCGGTTTGTGTAAGTGGTCAGGGTGAATGTCTTGTGCATGAGAACATGGGTGTGAAAATAGGATGGGTGCATAGTATAGGAACATAGGTTTATAAAACAAGATTTTTAAAGGATATTTGATCACACATTACTTGGTATTGTGAACCTAATCCAAATATTTTATTTCTCCATGATAAATTCCCAACTTAAAATGATCATAACTTTTGATTCATATGTACTTTTTTGATCCATGAGCATCCAAATTGAATCTTGTGAAGTGAACTGGTCCCATAGATAAATAAATTACCATATAGTGAGGGTTTTAAAAGGATAAAAATTTCCTATAAGGCCCCAAATATGGTTTTTAAGTCTTTGATACCCTTTTTCAGAAATTTCTGAAATACACAGCCTGCTCTTAGAGATATATTATCACCACCACATCTCTGGGTTGGGAAACATTTTTGAATAATCTCCATACCTTAGTGTGTGAGAAATCATATGAACTATGGAGAACCCATTTTCTTCTTCTTCATCCATGGAAATATTTCTCTGTCAAAACTCAACATTTTTTGTATGAGTGAGGACCTTGTCATTGATTTTCTGAATACGTTAATGTAATAGATTTCTCATTGCCAACAAGGGAGTTAATGTGTGTTCAAACAAGTTAAAAGTTAAGGGTATTGATTCTAAAATCCAAGTGTTTATTATAAATTTCTTATTCTATGACTATATTTTTTTGGTGTCTGTATATTTTCATATAACATTATCTTACTCTATTTTTTTATTCAAATTATAAGGATTTACATTTCCTCATACTCTCACTTTGATTGATTCTAAATTCATAACTTACAAGTAATGAACTCTCTAGGATTATTTTTATATTTCCTCTTATTTTATATCTACTATATAAAATATTTATTTTATTGATTTTTATATTTCTTTTTTTCATTTCTATTAATTTACATAAATACTATTATTTCACCCTATTAATTTATGCTTAATTCAAACTATAAGATGTTCATAAAGGGTTATCTTATAATATCTCTTATTAATTGAGAAAATTTATGTTTATTACTATTTTAGAATATTTATATTTAATTTAAAATTAAATATCTATATTACTTCTTTTTTATTAGTTTTTGGTTATTTATTAGTTTTTCCCAAGTGATTTATTCAATCTTCATCCCTTAAGACATTTATATTGGATTTTCTCTTACTATCTCTTCTTATATGAGATTATTTATGTCTAATTTTCCTTTAGAGGATTTATATATACATTATAATTTAAATATAACTTTACAAATATTTCAATCAATTATGGGGATCTAGATACCTTTTTATTATTCTTTCTACTATTTATGTAGTTCCATGTTTATAATGAGAAATCTTCCTCTTGATCACTATATAGATTGGATTTTTTATCCCGTACCAATTTTATTTATATTATACTTATATAAATATATTTATAATATTTTTTATCAAGTTATTTAATTTCATTATATTTCCATTTCTCTTTTCATTATATTCCTTTAATTTTATTTTTTCAAATTTCATGTACTACAAAAATGATAAAGTACTTTCTTCAACATTTTCTTTTAAATTTCCTCTATTTATCATAAAAAAATTATTTTAAATGAATTTAGTTTTATTATATGTTTTAATAATTGGTTATCTATAAAAAAATTCTTAAATAATTATTTTAATATTTATCTATCTTCTTAAAAATTATGATTAAACCTCTCTTTTCCTTATAGATAACTATTTAAAAATTGCTTAAAAAAATAATGAATATTATTCTTAAATATCTATAATTTTTTTATATCCATTTTATTTTTTTATCAATGTCAAGACCTTTTTAAATTAAACCCATTGAATATTCCAAATTTTTTACTTCGTCTCTTTATCATGGAAGTTACATTCATAGTATCATCCATTTTCATTCCATGGGTTATTTTTCATATACTTTTTGAAAAAAATTTGCAACACATTTTACATTATTTGGTTTTTTATATTATGTAATTTTATAGATTTATGATTTATGTTCATTTTTGTATTAAACATGCATGTACATAGAGGCCTAAACTTTTCATACTTAAATATTACATCCAAATAGATGAATATTTTTTACATAACATGAGGAACCATTCCAAAATCATATAGGTATTATATCATTGGAAACATGGAAACATAATCATCTTATTTATAATATTTTTACACAATATCCCACTTAGATCTTCATAATTTTCGCCGTTCTTAGACATGTCATACATAAAGCCTTTCTTCATAACCTATGAAAGGAAACATAATAATGGGTCATCTATAATGATCAATAAGGGTAATGGAGGGAGATACCAATTATCATATAAGTATAACTAGAGAAATATTTTATGATAAAATTTTATTAACATTTAAAACCATACCCTGCACATCATAGATCATAATCTTGAGTCATGGAATAAATCATGGTAGTTTATAACACATGAATCAAAAAATAGTAATACAACATGATCCATGAGAGAATAATACAGGCATAGTATATATAATTTTGGAATACTTATAAGCATGGAAAATTATTTCCTTGGTAGTCAAGGCTCTTTCCCAAGACAATTTTAGTAAAATTGGTTCACTCCATAAACCATCATAGTAGTGAAGGTTCACTCTCAAGACTATTATAATGGAAAAATTCATTTTCTGAACTTGGTTCCCTCCCAAATCTAGTCATTTTTATATCATAATATATTAATATTTACCTAATTAATTATAAGGAGATATAGTACCCACTAATCACATAATAAAAATAATTCATATGTGTTCCATAAGATCATAATCCATTCATCATATGTGAATCCATGAAAAGAAATGGGTTTTATAAATGTAATTCCATCATAAACATAAATCATACACAAAAATAATAAGTATGGTATAATTGGATCATATCCCTAGTAAATTATCATAAACTTCAAATTTCAATTCCATTGATGGATATAAATATCATAAAATTACCATAAAAAACACTCTTGAGGAAAATAACCTCTCCATTTTTAAAACAATTCTTCAAGTATAAAAAATTAAAAAATATTAAGGAAAACATTTTTTTAAAATAACCATGGAAAAATTTAAAGGAATCTTCAAAATATTGAGTTTTAATGATGGTAGGAAATTTCATTTATTTTGTATAAGTTAAAATAAAATATTCTATTCAAATTTTTATAAAATGCTCAAAAATGCATCATTCCGAAAATGATAAGAATATTCCTTTAAAAACATTTTGTACAAATTAAAATTTTTATAAAAATTAATTTAAACAATCATTTGAGAATATTAAAAACCTTATTTAAAAAATTATTAGAATACTTTTTTATGGATGAAAAAAATTTACCATAGAGGGGTATAAAGTCGATTTTCCTTAAAAACATATTTCCAGTCTCTTGAGCATATAAGGTGAGTAAAATGAAATTAAAAACATTTATTTTCAAGAAATAAACAGAGTATAATAAAATTAATTAGTATCTTGATAGGTTTATCATACTATTTCATCATCATAAATTAATCATAAACAATCCTGATGAATAATGATAATTTAATATAAAACCCCATTCATCATGGATGAATTCCTTCATACATTTTCAAAACTCATATATAATAAATATAGGTTTATTATAAATATTATTATAGAATCATACTCATATATATATAACCATATAAGGTTTACTTTTAACCTTTTATCACTTGTTTATTAACAATTATTTATTAAAATAACTATTTTGGATGACAATTGCTTCATTTTTTATGTATGTTTTGTTCTAGTAATTTCAATACTTGTAATTTGATCATAGTTACATCATCTAAAAAGTTTTAATAATGGTATAAATATCATATATTTTAACTATATATATATATATATTCATACATAAAAGTTAGGGATAGAAAAAGAAATTACACCATTCATGGAGACAGTAAGTTGTACATACGCATGAACACTATTTTCATTTTTCAATGGAAGGAATGAAAGAAAGTTAAATATTAATTAATATTTAAAAGTTAATTATTATATAATATATATAATATATATTCATAAAATTCATCATCATTACTATCCAATTAAAATATGCATGAAAAATGAATAACATCTCTTCCTGGAGGTGGAAGTCCACACGTACGCGGGGGTGAGGTTATCGTTTCAAAATGTATTGGATGGTTAGAAGTTAGAAAAAATATTATAATTACAGAGGTATAATTGTGTCATAAATATCATATATAAATATTAAATCCATTGTAATTCCCATCCATTAAATATGTTGGTGAAAAATTAATTGTATCGCTACGTGGAGATGGTAAGCCATGCCTACGCATGAGCAATACTTTCACTTACCATTTGATGGTAATGAGGATGTATAATGGTAGTTTAATAATAATAATAAAATTTTATTATATTTATTATACTTAATTCATTATTTTATTAATAATATATCTGATTTAGATGGGTTGAAATAAATATTTAAAAGAAAGTTATCAGTTAAGGCAATTACCTCTTCTTTGAAATGACTCTTTTAGATATCTTATAAAGGGCTCTAGGGTTGGTCGTTTTAGAAGACCAAAAAATTTATAACCTTTCTAAATAATTTTAAAAAATAAATTGGTAGATTTTATTTATCTAGAAGGCTCAATGTTGTGTGAATAATAGAAAGTAGGGTTTCCCTTTTATAATTGAGGGGAGGGGTACTCTTGAAATTTCTTAAAATATTAAATTAATATAAATTTATATTGATGTAAATAATTTATAAAAATTGATAATATTAGAATATAATATGATAATTATTCTAAATACTCTCATAAAATAAATTTTTTATAAGTCTGTATCACATTTTTACCCTTATCATTTAGTATTAACCCCTCATTAACCCTTTTGACAATTATCATAATATTAATGTTTTCTACCCATTAAGGGTTAATAATGTTACTATAAAATGGAAAAATACCCATAAATGGAAAATTGTTGATTTTTAAAATCATATCCCATTAATTTTTATTTTTTAAATATTTTTATGGGTTTTTTATTATTTAATAAATTATTATTTATTATAAAATATCATTAATGTCATTTTAACACTATTCATTTAATTTTACTTTAAATACCTCGAGACAAATGAGTAGTTCGAATATAATACTTTAAAACCTCCCTAATATGTCATATATATCTATAAAATTCATGGGAAACATTAATTTTTCAAATTATATCACTTTTAATATTTTTAAAATCATTTATTATGTTTTTTATTAAATGGAGAAATATCACACCGATGTTGCATAAGAAATTAAGATCATTATATAATTACTAAAAATTTAAAATAATTATATATTCAAAAAATAATTTTATTAAGATAAAAATATACACTTACATTAATTCATAACTTTATTTTTTCCTATGGGGATACATAAGATATATTAAATAAAGTGACATTTTGTAACTTCCTTTGATTTAAATACTTTAATGGTCATCTTAATGTAAAAGTGTTGATTAAAGTAATAAAATTCAAGAATAGTGTGGCAAGGGTGGAATTAAATTTATACATATGAATTATAATGAAAACTTATCACCTTTCCACTTATTTTTAACCTAGATAAACAAGATTTACCCTTTACTGATGTGATAAATTTTACAATGATTACTATTCATATTGACCAAAAATTAAAGGTCCCTATTTACCAAATTTTAACCACCTGATTATAAATATTTAATTCATTGTATATAATTCATTATCTATAAATGGAATAAATTTATTTAAATGTAAGTGTGAAAAATGTGACGAAACTCGCTTTTTTCAAAAAAATACATTTTTAAGGATAAAATGGATTTATTATTACCCAATGCATAATAAAAAATATTTGATGAATGTTAAAATATTTTATTGAATACATATTTTTTTAATTTAATTAATATCATTCAATAATAGTGATAAATTTAATTTATTATGAAAATATACCTTTCAGACATAAAAATATTTCATAAAAAACATCTCCTTTATTTTCAAATGATTTTAAATTTCATTTATAATTAATTTAAAACTAATGAATTAATTTTATACATGTGTAAACCATAAATTTTAATAATTTATTTATTATTATTCATACACTCCAATCTAATATCAAGGTGATAACAATATTTTAAAATTATATCATGGTTTATCTAAACTCGTTAATGTGTGTAATGTAAGATATCAAAAAAAATTAAATTTATTTAAAATATATATATTTCATAAAATATTAGGATGTTAAAATATATGGTTTTTTTAATGATATTTTAGGGACCATAAATATATATCCCTTCAATGGTTAAAAATTTATATATCATGAGATTAAAATGTAATAGAAGATTGGAAATTAGCATAATTCACCATGTTATGGGACTTGAGCGGAGAACCTAGTCCATGATGTTGTGTTATCTTGGTGGTTAACATTGAATTGTGTCTATTGTATTATATTTATGTTCCAAATTTCTATTATATGATTTATTTTTATGTTTACAAGGTTTATAAGAAACTCTATATGATTTAATAATGTTTATAACATATAACTTGATTATGTTTTCATATCCACATGTTCATTTTAGACTCACTCCATTATGTTATAATTTGTGATCACCTTTGTTACTATGATTTTTATACCAAATGTTTTCCCATAATAGGATATTTATATCACTCCTTTATTTTTTTATCTGTCTCCCATGGTTTTTTAATATGGTGATTTTTCTAAGATGGAATCATATAGGAAAAATTTTATAAAATAAATGTATGTTGTGTTGTGAAATAAGATGTATATGTATCTAATATCCAAAGATATTATAAATTTTAGTTATAGTAATGGGTGTAATAATTATTTTAAATTCAAAATTTTCAAAAATTATGTAAAATATATATTTATTATATATAATCCACCTCATGGCCCCTGGTGTAGGTAATTGGTTGTGTGGTGTAGTGTGATATAATTTATTTTTCTGTTCACATGATTCATTCTATGTAATTTAATATATTCTATAATTTGTTTGGAATTTTATATAGTTATTTTTATGTTGGTATACTTGTGATATTATAAATAGTTTTTATCTTTGTTGAGGTAAAATTAATAATTAACTATAAGAGGGTACAAACTAATAGAGTGTTAAAATTTGATCCTAAAATCCCATCATTGGGAGGTAGTTTAATACAGTGATGGTATCATATGTAACTTTTCTTATAAAATATGCGATGTTATTTTATTAGTTTTTCTATTATTTTGTTACTTTAACAAAAAATATATATTAATTCTTATAAAAGTAAAGGTGATTCAAGTTTTATCCAAAATGAAGAACTATTATGGAAGAAAGTAATTTGATGCAAGTTTATCTTGAGCATAACTTTTATATAATTCTATCCATATAGTTTTCTATCATGGGTTACATGATAGAGTTACTAAACTAAATTTAATATAACTGTATAATTAATTAATTGATAATATCACTATTATCTTTTCTGTATTTTTTTCAGGATACTAATAATGTGTTTTTGTATGGAAGGTTTGAGGAATATTTGATATTCGAGCATTCATACTATCATTTTCATTTAATATTTTTTTTATTTTTTTATATAATTCTGTGGTAATTGATTATTTTATTCCTTATGGGTGGGATATTTCTAAAATTTGAGATATAACTTTTTTCTTCTAAATTAGTTTTACATCATGACTTGTGATTTGGTGAGATTGAAAAGGTATATGGACATTATCAATACATTATATGTAATAATACATTTATTTTTTCTAATAATAGAATTTATAAATACATGAATTATGTTTTATGGGATTGGTAGTGTCCATAATAATAAATTCTAAGTCTAGGGAAACTACAGTCCCTTGATCAAGTTTTATTATCTCGAATTTCATTCTATCAAACACCATAGGATTTTGAATGATGTTGAATTTTAATATTAAATATGGGTGAAATTTACCACTAATTTAATATTTTTAAATCCAATGGTGCAACTCAAAATTTATTTTGGCTCTTTCATATTTCAAATTGTCACAAAAATACATGCATTAAAAAAACATATACAAATATATAAGAAAATAAAAATAATTAAAATCATGAAGGTATAAATAAAAAATCAATATGAAATGAAATCAATAAAAATATGAATATTTTAACATAAATATAAATATATTTTATGTTAAAATCATAAATAAAATATATAAAGAGGATCTCCTATGCAAAATGATATTTTTAGCTAGCTAGAATTATACTTGATTATCATTTGATCAAATTCATAAAGGCCTCCTCCATATAAATATTTTATTTCCCTATAAATGAAAAAAATTATAAATGTATAAATATAAATTCCATCAAACAAGTTAATACCGATAAGGGTTAGTAAAATACTTAGTATCATATCCATAAAATTGCATACACTGACTTGTTGTGGAAAAACTAGTGTATGACTATTGTCACATACATTGTATGTGATATGGAATCATCCCAACGCATGATAAATGTAAACAATGTCAATTAAGAAAACATAATTAAAAAAAATTGGTCAAGTCTTAATAAAATAAAAATAAAATAATATATTATATGTTTATGATCATGTACATAAAGTATTATACACTATTAAAACCCCTCATGTGGTAAGAAAGATGTAATAAAAATTTGTGATCAAGTTCAATAATTAAATAATATCTTAAATCTCAATGGCCTCTATGGTAAAAAACCAACAAATATTTAAATAAATATCTCTAAATTCAAAAAATTATATAAAAATAAATTACTATGAATCTCAATAAAAAAAATATTTAATTCATTTTTCATTCCATGCAAGCCAATTTTTAAATTTTAATTCATAGTTCAAGCCTCAAAATCTAATATTGTAAGTGAATATCAAATTATTTTCCCATAAATTCACCACTTGAATTAAAATTCATAGGTTTATCCATAAAAGTAACTATATGGATTGAAATTAAAATGTCGAACCTTGCAAAACACATCTTAAAATGAAAGTAAATGTTTGTGTCTTGGGATCCATCATATTGAGTAAAAATCAATAAATATTAACTTAGGGAACTCATTTACTATTTGGTTCTTCACATTACAAATGTGGGAGTAAATTTAATCAATAATCAATATAATAAATCCATTTATTATTCTTATATTAAATATTACACCACAATTAATGCCTCATAAGTTTATATCAATTAAATAAATTCCTTGTAAAATCTACACAAACTTTTCTTTAACAATTTCAAAAATAAAAAATTCCTAAAATGTAATACCCAAAGGATAAGAAATTATTTTTCATTATGATCAATTCATGGAATCATAAAAGCTTAAAAAAAATATTATTCATGATGTTCACTTAATGAGATCATAAAATCATAATAATATATTGAAATCATGGAATTATTGTCATATAGAATTCAAAAATCACATTCAATAAATTCATCAAAAAATTGGGGATATAAATTTATAATATGAAATGTATCATTTTAAATTTAATCTTTTGAATCAATGAATAAATAATAATAAAATACATCAAGATAACTCGTATAATTAATAGCACTTCAAATCCAAACTTTTTATAAAGATGCATCATGTTAGAAATCACCCGATACGGAAACATATACTATTTTGAGGATAATTATTCCTAAATCTTAAATTATTTGGTAGAAGATTAAAATAAAGAAACAAAATTATGAAATTATCCATATAGTATAGCCAATATATTTTATAACTTTAAAATACTTATTTCTTTACAAATTTAATTTTATATAATAAACTAGATTCAGTTTCTCAAAGCTATGAAGATATGTACACTAAGTTATCATAGTGGGTTTGATTGGTAAATCTTCTTATGAGATTATGGAAATGTGTGTGTGTAAAAAATCTAATAATTAAAAATAGGTTATATATGTAAAATAGATTTTTTCTAGATAAAAACTTATTAGTGTAGGTTCTTATGTTTGATTTCTTATCACCATAGAAACCTACCTATATAAAAAATTTATCTTATTATATTGATATTTAACCATAATTTTGACCTCCAAAATGGATAAACTAAAAGTATATATACATCTATAAACATTTTTTTGACATTATCATTATAAAACACTTTCTTTAATAAGACCCCTATATAAATAGAAATAGTTAAAATGGGAAAGATTGGTTTAACATATATCATATTTGTCCTACAATATCATTTTTAGTTAAAAAGATGAATTGAATTCACCCTAATAATATTATGTTAACAATTAAATATCATAATCTCCTTATTAATGTAAATAAAAATATATATTTTTCAGAAAAAATATATCTTGAAAAAATATCCTTGTAATAAAGAAAACATGAGCCTTTATAACTCATTTCTCTCAAATGGGTTAACATAAGGATGAAACCCTCATAGACACTATTCTTCTATTAACCACTTTTTTGTTATCATAAATCATAAATTTACACTAATTATTGAGTCCACTTACATATCAATAAATCATTTTATATCTCATTAATATTAAAATAATCACTAATTCAATATTTTTGTCACAAAGATGCATGACATTGCATATAAAACTAACCAAGTAAGTTTCCCATCAAAAGTCTCACAAATTATTTTTCAATATTTTAATCAAAACAATACTGGGAATTTTTTTGTAAAAACTAATATAAATAAATTATGAACTTTCTATCCCATTTTAAAAACTATGGAATAAGTTTTATAGAGTTCAAATAAATATTAAATTATTAATCACCTCATGGTACTAAGTCATTTTAAAACATTATCTAAATACTTATTTCATTAGTTAACTCACTAATAATAGGATGGAATCTATTTATTTTAAAACCATTCATTTTCAAAAATTCACTTCAACTAAATCACAATTATTAATCCTCAACAAAATTTCAAATATAGAGTTATAAGGCCAAACATTCTCCTGGATTTTTAAAAATGGGCTAGCATAGGTATTTTATCAATCACCTAGTGGGAATAATTTCAACATATATATTTATAACATATCTCAACACCCTTTAACCATAACAATAATATTATTATATACCACATAAAATAGAATCATTAAATAAAATCCAACTAAATAACTTTTTTATATGCTTCATAAATATCACTAAGAGTATCAAAAAACATCCCCTCTCAAAGGTGTATCTACAGGATTACTAAATGACATGTTGTACATTCCATATTATCCTTTTTCACATGATTTGAAAGAATATCAATATCTAAAGGAATAAGAATAATTGTGTCATGTATATTTTAGAGTTTCATCCAAGCATAGTATATGTACAGACCCACTAACATTGCATGAAAGTAGTTCATATACGTAATCAAGGATTTTCCTTCATTTTTGTATCATTTATTCATGCATAGAATTTCATGAATAAATTCCTTGGTCAGTTCATAAATGTTTGATTGTATCATATGAATTTACTCCCTATAATTATATATCATATAAAACCTTAATAAATGATAGCCAAGTGATATGATTTAACTTCCCACCAAATACTATTATCAATAGTAAATGTAAAACAATATACCACTTTCTATAAGAAAATTAAAATTTTCATGAAATCCAGAAAAATATTTACACACACAGATATATATATATATATGGATTTAGGGTGTATCTCAATCAATATACCACTTTCACTAATTCCTTAAATACTTTGTTTCATTTCACCTTATATTGTATTATATACAATAACTTATGAAATCATATCCAAAAATCCCTCTTAATATCTTACAAAATACTTTTGGAAATATATCATCAACTTCACCTTGTATTATATCATATCTAATACCTCATGAATACCCATCCAAAACACTTTTTTATTAACTCTAAAATACTTTTAGTCTAGATATTTGAATAAAACTTATTCCCCATTTATTTAACAAGATTGTGTGACCCAACATGCCTTAATATCATTAACAAAAAATATAAATCATTAAATCTATATAAGTAAGAAAATTTTGGCCTCATTATACTCAATATATTAATGGATCTAACTTGATCTCCATCAAACAAATGTATCTCTATACATGTTTCCATCAATCTACAATATATTTAAACATTCATTTTCATATTTTTCTTTTTTCAATGAAATTGAGTGACCATGGAACAAGGATCATGTCTATACTATATAGCCAACTCATATATTCTAGATTCTCAGAGTGTAGGCTAGTCGGGTCAATGAATATATCATATATCATTCATCATTTTGGATAAGCACATCACAGTCCCATATTTGGATATATATATAGTATCTAGGAGTGACCACACACTCCCATAGTATATCTCTATCGAGGGCCTAGATGTCATACTCAACATATGAGAGTAAAAATATCCTCTTGGTTGAGCTCCAATAGATGACATGATCATCAAAATTCCCAACCATCCTCGTGTTAGCTAATTATATATGTTGATTTTGTAAGTAGGTTATTAGAGTATAATGGTTCACATGTTGGGTATATTTCTAGACTGAGATAGTGGGGAATCTAATATGATCCTTTCACCCATAGTATGCAAAATAAATTTGTATGACACTCCATGTGGTATACATAGTGGGTCATCTAGTACACATAAAGAATATTATTCTTTTTTTGTGCCTCTTAAGCATATTTTTTATCCTTATACAAGAATCCCAATCATGCTAACCATTAAAAATTAATTATAACATATAATACTCATGAATAAGATCTGTTAGGGATAACTCAAAATCATAAATTGAGAGGTCAATTATCATTTCAATTCATGATATGTATATCAATATATACATTTATGTTTCCAATGAGAAATAATGATAAAACATAGACTTTCTTTAATATAATCCATGTTAATATTCTTAAACTCTAAGAATATTTAGCAAAACCAACATATGAAATGGTTTATCATATCATATATGATAAAATTTTATGTCATATTTATATTTGTTACACTTCCTAGATTTTTTAACTAATTACATAAAATTTCATTCATGTCAGTCATTATGTAACCATTTAGTAAAACCTTACCACTAAACTATTCGTCAAGAAACATATGAAGTAAGATAGTTTAAATAATGGTGATAATTAGGAATAATTTTCCAAAAAATTTAACTTCTTGATCAAATTGAAAATTATTAACTTCAAAACATAAAATATTACAATGTAATTTTTTTTCACTTATAACTCCTTCTAAGTTCATCAACATTATCCTCGAAACCATATTCCATCAATATTTTTCCTTGAAATAATGTAACTACTTAAATAATTATTTTATGGCCCTCTAACACTCTTCTAGGATAAAGTGACAATTACTTTAATATGGTAACTAAATATAACTCTTACATTTTTGTTTACAATCATACTATAAACTCTTTAGGATATTAAGTATAATTCATTTTTCATTTTGGCAGGTACAATCCTTCATGAAATAGTGTTTTAACTATTCATAATAACTAAATGTTACTCTTTTTATTTATTTTTCTTATATCGTTACATTTCCTAAACTATTTCCGGATATTGAGTGAAAACAACTATAATCTTAGACTCGTATAACCCTTTAGGAAATAGTGATATCCAATTTATATGATAACTAAATGTAACTATTTACATTTTTCTTTACCAACAAGAATACTAGACTATTTAGGATATTGAGTTGAAATCACATTAAATATATATTTATGCAATATTTTATTTGTTAAATTTAAACTTTATTAAGTTGAAAAATAATCCCACTAGCCTCTTATATGTTATATTCTTTTCATAGTATATTTATAAGATGGATAAACCCTTTTTTGTTAATATATGAAATTTATTTCCATTTTACCATGAACATTTAACAAAAAAAACTATTGTTTTCATATAATATATGGTACTCTAAGTGTTTGGAAGATTTAATTTTTAAAATAATACATTATTATAATATACTACCAATGGGATTCAGGAACACATTCACTCATATTTTTAACAAATAGCTGGATAAACACTTTTACCCCGAAATAAAAACTGTTATCTATATATTCTTCTCTAAACATGTTATAAAAACCAATGAATTATAAACCATGTTGATAGAATTTATCATCTAATGTTTCTCATAATAACTCTTTTTTATCAAACATCTTCTCTTATCATATAAGAGAAATGAGATGAAGATATATATATTTTACTTAGATTCATTTGAGATTAATAAAATCATTTACATTTAAATAATCAATGTAGTAACTATTTACATCATCTCATGGATATAGTCTATAAGATCAATAAATATTTCCTTTGATTTTGAACTCCTCTATATTAACAACACTTTTTAAAATATACATTCAGTATCACGTACCTTTAAAAATCAATGAATTAAATTCTATAACATTCATACCTAACATGTAAATTCCATTGAGTTTCAAAAACTCCTTTAGGTATATCTTATATAATCCAATGATATTGAATTATTACTCTTCTTTCCTGAAAACCCTATACATAAATGACCATGAATGGAATCTTGAAGAAAAATTGTATAACTTTTAAAAAAACTTTTTTTTTATTTTAACTTTTAGCTACTTTTTTTATCTATATAATACTTTATAAATTGGTTATTATATGATTAATTAATATATATTCCCAAAATTTTGAGAATATAAAAAACATTATTTTAATTCAATCATATTTTTAAAACATTTCCATAAATTACAATTGGATAAATTCCCTAACCATAACAAGATGTTCTATATCTCCCCTTAAAGCATGTTATTGAACTTAACTAATCATTAATATGTGTATCAAAAACATATTATCTCATTTAATTAAATAAAAACTATTTTTATGATCTTAATAAGAGAAATTGATAAAAAAAAATAAACATCTTATTATGTGTTTATCCATGCTTTATTCAAACAAGTTATCAATGCAACAACTCCTTTTCTTTATTACATGAAAGCAACCTTTGAGGTCCATACTGAAATTCTTTTCTATTTCTTACATAATTTATATTCACAACACTTTTAAATCATTCATTCTATTTCATATATCTATCAATACTATATAATTTAATTCTATAACTAATAAATCATCAAGGAAACCTTTAGTATCACCAAGTCATATAACATATTCAATCATATTGAATATCATTTTACATACCCAGTAATATTTATTATATGAGACTAAAATCCATTAATAAATTGATGTACCCAAAAAATATTGATTACATGAGCGGAGACCTAGATTCATTTGGTGATTTTTAATTTAATACCTTTAAAGCCTTGAATGAATAACTTATACTTCTATAAGCATCTAGATTTTCATGTTGAATAATTTTAGTACATGGTTACTTAGGAAGGAACTGATTAGATATATATAATTTTCCTTAAAAATGTTTATTAAATCAATAACCTTGCTTCAGAAATTTTTCTAAAATTTCTAGTCATAAGAGATACTTACATAAATCTTTTAATTATCAAGGATATATAATAAATTTTAGTTTAATGGTGATGATTATATTACCTAAAATAGAGTCAATTATTAGATGAGTGTCATGTTTCATTAATAGTCATTTAATAAGGGATTTAATTTAATGGGATCCTACTAAAATCATGAATCCATTTTTTTAAAATTCAAAACACTCATTAGTATCCCAAGATCCGTATTTCACTAAGAAAATGGTCGTACTTTGGCATGAAACTCATTGATTAGTTATTTAGGCAGGGAATCATCCTAGTAATTTCATATATGACTATTTAATAGTTGATAAGAAAACTATTTATCCAATAATTTGTATGAATAAACCCAATTTTACTCCTCTTATATCCCAACCTTGTGATTTCCAAGCTATTATAAGCCAAATAAAATGTCAAAAATGAGGTAATCATAAAAAAACCATACACACGCTTCTTTGGCATGAAACTAACCAAGGATAATCTAGTATCACTCATGAATTGTTTTTATTAACCAAGATAATCCAAATACACCCTGATTTGGCATGAAACTACCAAGTTAGATGATCAAGGTCCTGCTAATTTATACTTTTGAAGGAATGTAACACTTATAATTTGAATGGGATTTAATTTCACTATATTATCTAATGTTACTCTCTTTTTATTAATGTATGATTATATTAATTTCGTTTAGAATCATATTCCCTCCACCAAACAAATATTTTTAAACCATATTGATTTATAACTCATTACACAACCCACTATTTTGTATTACTCACCCAAAAATAGAAATCAAGTATGTTCATACATATTTGAAAACATCATATTCATAAGTTACATGAACACTTATTGTAAATGGATATAGTTATATGATATCGATGATCTCTAAATGAGTAATTCTAGACTAATAGAGAGATAACACCATTCTTCCACCTATAAATGGAATAATCCTTTATATAGGTCGGTATTATGACCCCAAGTCCCTTTACCCATGGATACATTACTCAAGAGAGAATTCAATAAATTGTAACTCTAAAACATAATATACATAACTATATTGAAAAAATAAATTCAAGTTCATAACTTCTATTATAAACTATGGTCAAGGTAGATAAAAAACTTAATTCATTATCATACCTAGTATTGTAATTCATGGTTCTATCTTAGAGGTTGTTTAAATTTTTAAACAAAATAATAAAACAATAATAACAAAAATATTTTATAACTTTGAATAAAATAGTGGATAAGATTTAAATAAATGAATAATTGAAATATTTAGACATGAGATAAAAAATTATGAACAATTCCTAAATAAAATATAATTATAAGAACTTTTATAATATCATCATTAATCATTATGGACATTATATAATCTCAAATACAAACCCTTTATATTCCATTCAATATAAACACAATCATATTCTTAATTATAGGGAATTTTAATTTTAAATATATGATATTATATTAATTATAAACCTTTTATAGCCCAATTTTTATTATGTAAGTATTTCATAAAATCTAAATATCATATAATTAATGTTTTATAAAAAAACAGGATCATATCATTACTTAAAAATCATGTGACATGAATTAAATAACATCCATATAAATCCCCATTATGTTGAACAATTGATAATTTAAATATAAACATTTTATATTTTATACTTATTTCATAATTTATAACCCATAACAAATAATCACTTATGATTCCTAAATAAACACTTTTATTTCTACATCATAAGTTATGTTATATAACTTTTTAAAATGAATTTTAAATACTAACATTTAAAATTTAAGGAATGTTTAATAATAATTGTTTTGTAAACATTTATTAATTAATAATAAACCCTTTATATTTAATTGATTAATTAAATTTTTATTAATTAATAAATATCACCAAAATACCATTCACAATGATTTGTAAACATTTTATAAATCATAAAAACAATTTTAAATTTTAGAAAATAATTTTTATAAGTTTTATATTTACCCTTACATAGAATCTACTTTCGGTGTAAGTTTATGCTCCTTATACCATTACATAATTAGACTATGTAAGGTTAGATAACCATAAACCATATATACTAGAGGTTTTAGAGGGTTAAAACATGTCTTACCTTTATTTTAACTCTTCATGTAAGGGTGAGTACTAATCTACCATTATGTAAACCTTTAAAACAATTCATAACCATTATATAAATATATAAATACATTGTTGTGTTAAGGTAGGTGACAGTAACCATTAAAGAATCTATTTAAACAAAAAATTAAATTTACATGAACTATTTCATGTAAAGGTAATTATTTTGTTAATATTTTATATTACAATTTCATATAAGGGTAAGTTTGAAGTTACTTTTACATAAACCTTTTAAAAAAACAACTACCTTTATATAACCCTTCACATAAATGTTTGTTTTCAATACCCTTATATAGACCAATATATATAAGTTTAAGGTTAGAAGGACCTTACATAGACCATTCTACATGTGGGTTCTTCTTTGGTTAAATTTATGTACCCTAGTTTTATAAAGGTAACAACTCAGTTACCTTTACATAGCCTAGATACATGAGGGTAAACATTTTAAAAAATTAAATTTTCAAAACGAAAAAAACAACACTCT
Source organism: Viscum album (assembly GCA_963277665.1). Classification (NCBI taxonomy): domain Eukaryota; kingdom Viridiplantae; phylum Streptophyta; class Magnoliopsida; order Santalales; family Viscaceae; genus Viscum; species Viscum album. Next base: position 1,241,984,150 of record OY728122.1, on the reverse strand, counting down.
TTTTTCAGTTTATTATTCATTTAAACATAAGTTTCAACATATCTAAAACATATTATAGATCGGAGACCACTAATGTGTTTTAAATGAGTTTAATAACAATTATCTAAAGCTATAGAAGCAATTCAAACCCCTATATGAGGATCTTCCATGAAAGATAAATGAAACATCATATAAAACTAAATGGTTGAAATACTTTAATTTGAATAAATTAAACTGATGAGAATTTATAAACTTTAATATTTATCTGATATGATTGATAAAGAATTCTGGGGGATTACAAAAGACATCCCCTCTCTGAGGTGTATCCATAGGCTCACTAAATCGCATGTCATAAATGTAGTATGCTTCTTTCTTCCATGATATTCTAGTATCTTAGTATGAAAAGTATGAATAATAATAGAGATATGGATATTTGGGAGTTTCAATATATCATAGAGGATTCACACATCCACTAACATCACAAAGTAGTAGTTTATATAGGAAATCAAGGAGGTTCATTAGTTGTTGTCTCCTTCATTCATTCATTGTATCACATAAATAAATTCCATGGTCAGTTCATAAATGTATGAATTCATCGTATCTATTTAATCCCTAGAATTATATCTTATATATCACCTTAATAAATTATATTCAGGTGGTATGATAAAAATTATAGTAAATACTACTATCATAGTCAGTTTAAAAATATATGCCTCTTTCTACATGAAAATAAAAAATTTCATTCAATACATAATAATATTGAAAGATACACACATATATATATGGGGATTTAATTCATATTTATTCTTTTTTTCCCATCCTACACTAACTTAAAATTTCCCTTAAAGTCCTTATTTATTCTTCAAACTTCATCATCCTAAATTTTATTCTTTTTTTAAAGAAATGTGTTAACATCCTTGAGTATTCTGGATTTAACTCCCAATTGTTCATTTTTAGATTCAATGTTATTCTATTGAGTTTTTTCAAGTTCACGGATCTTATCATTAAATATCTTATTGGATTATTCCTTATCTTGAATTTCTTTGATCTATTTGCACTCAGATTTAGATAATATTACTTCCAGCTCCATATTTATTACTTCTTTGGATCTAACCAGTGTATAGATATTTATAAAAGTAAATACATTTTCCTTAAAATATTTCTCTAAGTTATCAACCTTTCTGAAATTCAGCTATTGTGAGGAATAGGAAAAGAAAATTTATAAAAAAAATATATGTGCATCATAGAGGCTGACCAGGGTCATTTCACTTGAGGAGCTTCCCAATTGTTTTACTTAATTAATCTAATTCACCTATACTACATTTTTAATTTTTATTATTTTCATAAAAAATAGATATTTAAATGAAAATAAATATTGAAAAAATTAAATTAACATGTAATATGATTAGAAAATAAATAAATTTTCTTTTTTAGTTTGGTAAATGGGTTCCTTCATTCTTCTTATTGTTGTTTAAATTTAGTTTTATAATCCAATTCTGAAAACACATGCATCAATTACTATCCATTTATTTATTTGGTGTGAAATATTAAATTATTAAAAAAAATTATCTCCTCCTATAATCAAGGTTGGTGGAACTCCTCAATCAAGAATGTGACACCTTCTAAGACCAATCTCCATATTATGTTTTTTCATCCTCTGAATGGATCAAGTCCATCATTTGAAGATATTATATCTAGTAGAAGGAGGTAAAATATTTAAAAAATTCATAGGAATTAGTTTGAGTTTAGTGACACTTTATATTGTCTTCACACCCATTCACTTTACCATATCTATCCAAAAACATAAATAAAACACTAAGAACATAAGTGTAGAATTATAAAAACACCACTTACCTACCCCAATCCAAGACATGGGTTATACCCTAATTATCAATGGTAAGAGGACACAGTGGAGAGAATAGATAAAGGATAAGAATATGAGAGAATAAAAAAAATAAAAAAAAATAATGATGAGATAATGGAAGAGAGAGTGATATAGAGAATAAAAGAATATAAATAGAGGAAAAATAAAAATAAAAAATAAAGAAGAAGAATAGTAAAAGGAAGAAGAGAAATAATATAGATAGATCACTAGAATAAAAATAATCATACATGAATTATATTTCTAAATAAATGAATTTTATTAAAAGGAAAATAAAATCTAAAAATACAAAAATAAAAAAATGTAGCAATAATCTAGCTTCTCCTCCTTAGTGGGTGTTGAACTCCTTTATAGTGGTAAGGTCCCCCTCTACTTAAATAGGTAGGTTTTATTTGTAAATATCATGAATATTTGATGAATATATTTTTCACTATTTTTTAATATCTCATCCATTGTGACTCATGATACATGATTTTGAAACACCTGAGGATTTTGGGTGTTCAAACACCCTTCCAGCATGGATGAATAGATGTGGGGAGCTTCCTTCACACATTCATGGAGTAAAGGTTATACATGGGCTACATTGGTGAGGTAGTGTATATATTATCCTTGATTGTTCATGGAAGTGGATAGGTAGACTCATGTTAGCATGGAATGCACCACGATGGTGCTTAAAAGTGGTGTGGTTTTTTGTAGTAGAGCAGGCATTGACGAACGGTGAAGATACAGTGGAGTCGGTGGATTTAAAAGAATCCTTAAAATATACCATTGTTTCAAGGGTAGATCACATATACCATTTTCTCAATATTAAATCACGTCTATCTTTTTCTTGATGGTGGATCACATCTACTATTGGCACACTGATGGATTACATCTATCGCTGGTGGGTAGATTGATGGTGGTTGCAAGTGTCTATGAGGATCCATAGAACAACAAAGGAGTCATAGAAAGAGTCCTTCATCTACCCTTATATCCTTCACAGTGGTCATAGGGAGATTCATTATCATGAAATGCATCAACTCATTCAAAATTGGTTCATAGTGGTTGTCCAAGGTATTAGAGGCAATCCTTAGTGGTTGGAAGTCCTCTGCAGTGTGCAAGGGATCAAGATCGAGCTCCTTAGTGGCTATCTAGGGAGGTTCCCTCGTGATGTATATGGAATTGAGCCATCATCGAGTGATGGTAGTGGAAGAGGACGGTGGATCGGGTGTGTCTAGAGAACAGGCATGTGGGGATGAGTAGAGCAGCATGGTTTTGGTTAATATGAACAGTAACTGAGAAAAGGTTGTCCTATATTGGAATGAAAAAGTGAATGTGTGATATTTTATAATGAAATCCACTAGATGCTCAGTTTACAATCATGCAATGAGGTAGGATACCAGATACACATACACACACACACAAATGGGTCGATCTCCACCACTCATACCATGTGGAATTAGGCCTAACCCATGAACTTGGTCCTATGCCTAGGATCTCTTACACTCATTAGCATTATGGGCTCTCACAGTGCTTGTTATGGCCATTCGACCCCATCATGGGTTGGGTAGGTGGTTGGTTGGACACTAGTTGAGGGATATCTATCCTGGTGAACCTTTTTACCTAGAATGCATTTTAAAATATGAAAACATAATATATAAATATAAATGTAAATTCATAACAAAATACAAAAGTTTTGATTCACTAATTATTTTTTATTTGAATCACTTTTTAACACTTTTTAATTTCCCAATTTTGAATAAAAAATTTAATTATATGGAAATTTTCATTAAAAACTATTTAAAATTAATAGAAATGTTTAAATAAATTCACAAAAACATCATTGTGTAAAACACCCCCATGGTTAAAATATGATTGTCTTCAAGTATAAAATCTCAACATTGAATGCATAGGGAACCAATATTTCCATTATTCAAATCATAAAAAATTAAATAAAATTATTATAAATGATAAATAAAACTTTAAAAATTAAATATAAAATATCAATTTAATTTCTCAATTTTCAATGAAACAATCAACTGAAGTGTTTTACATTTTAGCACATAAAAAATGTTGTAATTTATCCATTAATTTATTCAAGATCATTAATTATTTATTCTTAAAAAGGCCAAATCATGATTTACCTCACATTATAATCTTTTCCCTCATCACTCATGATACAAATTAAAGTATATTTATACTCATATCATGATAACATGTACCTTATCTGTAATCTTGTAAAGGAACTACTTTCTCCACTTTGTTAATAAAAAAGGTACATGAAATAATGAAAAATTTCAATAAAGTGTCAAATTAATCTGAGGGTTTAGGTTGGTAGGAATAAATGTTTTAAAAATTAAGGCTCAAGGAAGAGGTTTCCCTCAAAACTAAAGTGCATGATATTCAAAAGTTCAATCTTAATGTGTTTATCCCCTTCAAATTTTGAAAACTCCCACTTACAATGTTCAAAGTAAAATCATGATTAAAATAAAGTATAATGATCGATTTTTGTACCTTCTTGATTTTTTCTCCACTTTTATAATTTTTTTCAAACTAATTTTTCATATTTTTCTTAATTTTTTGACATTTTTTCTTAAAATAAACTTCACATACACCACCTAATCACATATGATAAAAAATCATCAGTTTAGTAATTTTAATTTTTGATTCCCACAAGTAAAAACCCATTCCTATTATTTTAATTTTTTTCAAGAATGGAAAATTATAAAGTACAATGTATGAATAAATAATCTTTCAAAATTCATAATAACTAAGATAAAACAACCAAATTGTTTCCTTATAAATTAATTCATACCTTTTACCATGACTTAACTAACCCCACACTTCAACTTTAAAACATCATGAAAATACTATGAGTAGGGTTGGAATCGATAAAAATGGATTGAAACATGGATCATTACAAATAAGTTCATTCATGGTTTATATGGTTTAAATGAGGATAAATGTAAAGGTGGTATCAAGGATAATGTATTATCAAAATATTACACAATAATTTTAGATATGATTTTTCACAGTCAGTATCTTTGATAAGTTTTAGTACAAGTTCTAATAGGTGGCATGTCCCAAGATCACTCAAGAAATATGATCAAGATAAAATAGAAAGCATTTAGTCTATAAATCATCTTGGGAATGTGAGATATGAAATTGTAAAATCACTCATGGAATGAATAATACTAAAAATTCTATTCACATAAATTTCATAAAATTCAAAGTTTGAAAAATGATTAGGAAATTTCATTTACATGAATCAACTAATTCCCTCAAATCATGAGTCCTCATTTTAATAACAATGATTCAATAAAATCATTCAATTATACATTTTACTTATTCAATATCATTATCATTAAAATATAAAACATGTAATCATAGGGTCCCTGAGAAACATAGGTCTCTAATATAATTCAAGTAAATAAATAATTCAATCTTGGACATGAAATTGTATTTAAATCTCTAAACAAGTTTTAGAAAAAAATTCAAGGAGTTTAAAGGATAACCATTAAATGTGATTTTTTTGACATGGAGAATTTAACCCTCTTATTCAACTTGACTAGGGGATTTCATGTTCCATAACGAACCTATAAAATATAATTAATCAATTAAAAAAAGGATCTTGGAATTAAATCACAAAAATATATGGGAGTGGGGTTGTATTATAAACTAATAATGAAGTTGAAAACTATATTCCTGGATTGAAAACATAATGATAAGAATTAGTTTGATTCCCCAAGTGGTCCATGGGTTTTTATTACCTCCGGAAGGTCACTACCAGCTGCTATCCATAATTATATGGTGGGTGGATCTTCTTTGACATAAACCACCACATGTTTCTTTTCCAAAATTGTACTTATTCTTTTTGGTTGAGGAATAATCCATGGATAGAGTACACCATATCCACCCCCCACCCACCCCTGCTACACACACACAATTAGGTATATAATGCATAGAGAGGGTAGGATGAAGTATAGATCATCCTCCTTATTGGTGTATACTTGTGAAAACGTCTCTTTCATATCCAATGATTTCTCCATTTGGGATTCATATATTGAATGATCAAAGGGAAAGTAAGATGGTAACTTTTGTTGAAAAAAATTTAAATTTAAATTCTCTATTTAAAATTAAGTTTTCTTTATTTTTATTTCCATTATCTCAATAACTTGGATTTCTTCATGGTCTTCCTTAAATGAATTTTCATCAAAATTAAGGATATCCATGTGTTATTTAGTGGGTGAAGGTGTTATTTATTCATATTCCTCTAAGTCATAACAAGTTTTGACAAAATATGATAATTAAAAAAAGGAGTGATAATCAAGTCATATTGAATGAAATAAAATTAAGTCAAGTTTGAGATAAGATAAACTCTTTTAGTTGGTTAAGTTTCAATCTCTTATTCAATGGTGAGTGCCTCTTGGATTTGGATGGTAGGGGATGGAAGAAAGTAGTCAGGATCCTCCATCTTTTCTTCAAATTACACCACTTGGGTGTATTTATCCTATTCCAGGGATAGAGACAAGTAGATTGGTGTTGGATCATCTACTTTGTAAGGAATAAGGAGATCACATTGAACCTCATACTCATTCAATAAGTTGTCCAGATCTTATTGATATCTCAAACATAGATCAGTTGGAAAGTCTTAATTCTTATTAATCTACTCTAACCCATCATGGTTATCTTATATTTGGATCTTTAAATGGTTGTGCTATTCATATTCATTGATTTTGGTCTCAAATTTTTGGATGTATTTAATAAAATTGGGAATAACCAATGGAACTTACTCCTTGACCTTCAATATTTGATAATAAACTTTAACTTCATCAACCATATCTACCAAATGTTCAAATGTAAGTACTTTTTCATTCCCATTCATCATATTCTTGTCTAGGTTAGTGATTTAATTAACCCTTTGTAGGATAGCCTTCACAGTATTGTGTAGCACTTGATTTTTATCCTTTCCCCCTAAGTAATTGTTCCATGAATTGAAAAAATTATCATTTGAAAATATAATGAAACAAAATTGTGGTTTCTCTAAGGAATAAAAACTATCTACTATTTGTGAAAAATAAAATTTATGAAAACACTAAATATCTCCCTAACAATTGTTTTTGTTTTGGTGCATTCCTATCATGGGTCGTGGAAAATAAAATTTCTAAAATATTTCCTAGTATAACAAAGATGTTGAATGTGGTCCTATCACTTGAGAAGCTTCATAGTGTGTTTTCTTACTTAATTTAATTAAAATAAAATACTTGTTTTTTATTTTATTAAAATAATAATATTTAAATGAAATAAAATATTGAAAAAAATTAAACCAACAAGTACTATGATTAGTAAAGAAATAACATAGCCATTTTAGTTTGGTTAATGGGTTCTATCATTCTTCTTATTTTTTGTTTAAATTTAGTTTGGTAATCCAATTCTGGAATATCATGTATGAATTACTATCCTTTTATTTATTGGGTATGGAATCTTAAATTCTTAAAAAAAACTAAATTTTACCTCCTCCTATAATCAAGTTTAATGTGATGCCTCAATTGATAATGTGACACCTTCCAGGACCCAGCTCCATCATATGTTGTTTCATCCTGTAAACAAATCAACTACATCGTAAAAAGAGCTTATTTTCAATAGAATGGAGGAAAATACTTAAATAAAATTAAAGGACTTATTTTGAGTTTAGTGTCATGGTGGATGATATTCACACCCCTTAAATTCACCCACACTCACCGTAAACATAAATAAAACACTAATAACTTAAATATAGAATCCATAAAAATCCATTGACCTCCCCCAGTCCAAGAATTAGGTTAGCCCCTCATTACTGAGGGTAAGAGGTCATGGTGGATATAATGAAGAAATTATAAGAATAATAAGAGAAAATAAATAAAATAATAAAGAAAAATGATGATATAATGGAAGATAGAGAGGTAGAGGGGATAAAATAAAATAAATAGAAGAAGAAAAAAAATAAAAAATGAGGATGAAGAAGAAAATGAAGAAGAAGAAGAATGTAGGTGGATCACTGAAATAAAAATAATCATCCTTGAATTATATTTCTAAATAAATAAATTAAATTAAAATTAAAATAAAAACAAAAACAACAAATTAGAAAAATATAGCAGTATTATAGCTTCACCTCCTCGGTGGGCATCGAACTCCATTATAGTGGTAAGGTCCCCCTGTATTTATAAATTGATGCTTTATTTTTCCTTACTCTAGATATATCTTAGATATTTGGTCAATATTTCATTCTCTATTTTTGAATATCTCATACCTTATGACTCTAGGTACATAATTTGGAAACTCCCAAGGATTTCAGGTGATCAAAAACCCTGGAAGTATAGATGAACAAATGCAGGGAACTTCATTTTCATGTGCTTGGAGTGTGGGCTCTACATGGGTCACAGTTGTGAGTAAGTGGTGATGGGATCCTTGATCATGCATGTATGTGTAGAGCTAGACTCATGGTGGCATGGAATGAACCATGGTGGTTTTTGGTCATGGAAAGGTGTGTTGTAGTGGTAGTAGACATCAATAAATGGTAGAGCAATGGTAGAGTTGGAGGAGGTGAAAGTATCCTCCAGATATATCATTGGTTCAATGGTAAATCGCATATAATATTGGATCAATGTTATATCACAGCTACCATTGTAATAATGGTAAATAACATCTACCATTGGAACACCGGTAGATCACATCTACCACTCCAGATTATATTTCTGTCGATTACTGGTGGAAGCATGGATCGGTGGGGGAGTAGTGAAGTTGGAAGAAGCGACCTTAATCACCCCCTTTATCCTTAATAGTGTCCATAGCGAGATTTATTATCATGAAAGGTGTATGATCCTTTGAAATGGGTTCACAATGTTTTTATAAGGCATCAGAGGTGATCCTCAGTGGAGGTAGTCCTCGATAGTGTAGAAGGGCTTAAACCCAAGCTCCTTGGTGGTTGACTATGGAAATTTCTATGTGATGCAGAGGGTGGTGATCCAGTATCGAGTGACAGTAGTGATGGAGGATGATGTCTCATTGGTGTCTGACAATGAGGAGAGAAAGCTAAGCGAAGCGGTGACATTTTGGTTAATATGAACAGTAACTAAGAAGTGGTTTCCAACATCATAATGGATAAATGGTTATGTGGTAATTTATAATGAAATCTATGTGATGATCCACTCAAAAACCTATACCAAGTTGGGCTCCTAGATACACATTCACACATTCAAATAGTTCGAGTCACACCACATGGTCCGCATGGACTTAGGCCAAACCCATACACTTTATCCTATGCATGGGATTTCTCCCCCTCACTAGTGTAGTGGGATCTCTTGGTGGCTAGCTTGGCTAGTCGGCCCCATCATGGGCTAGTTAGTGGTTGGCTATCCACTAGTTGAGGGATATTTTGCCTGATCAACCTTTTTACCTGAAATAACTTTTAAAATAAGAAAACATAATAATAAAACATAAACATAAATTCATACCAAAATCCAAAAGTTCTAAATTCATAAATTCTTATCTACTTGAATTAATTTTAACACTTTGTATGTAAATTCCTAATTTTGAATAAAACATCGAATTATATGGGAATTTTCATTAAAACCTATTTAAAATACTTAAAAATATTAAAAAATTTGTATAAAAATATTATTGTTTAACTCCCCATCAAGATAAGTGATCTCTTTAAACATGATTTAAAATATCCCATAAATAAAAGAGACTATTTATTTGGAAAAACTATATAGTATATTATTTAATACATTAGCTGATATATCTTATGAATCTATATACTTGTAATCACTCATGTTTATGCTTGGTTATTCTTGTGAAAAGTATTTATAAAAACTTTTACAAGCCTCAATATCACTTCAATTTTGTGATTATTATAATGTATAAATGATATCCATAACCTTAATAGTTAATTTAACTACCTTTTTTTTCTAAGCTAGATAAGTCTTCTTTATGATAATTTAATGGAGAAGCTGAAACTTCATCCTCCTAGAAAGAGAGGGATTCCTTATTCAATATTTTATTTTATTTCTTTTTCATATTCCTAATATTTTTTATATGAATTGAATTATAATCCGATATAGAGGTATCTATTCCAAAATTTCTCTCAGGATAAATTTAGAAAAATAGTATAATTTTCAAAAACAAAAAACATTCTAAAATAGAGGATTGAATCAGAGGTGTATATTTATTTGATAACAATTATAGGATCACATTATAATATGATCAACACTAATATGGCGGGGAATCATTTTTGTGGTCTTTTTCTCAATTTATCTTTTTATCCCTTTATTTTACCTTTCCATAAATAAGTGAATGAATCTATATTTTTCTCACTTTACATTCAATTGTCAGAATATCCAAATACATGTATAAAATAGTGAATTGTTATTTACGGTGTTTGGTATTCAAAAATAAAGGTTAATCCTTGGTGTGATCGGGAAAAAACCACAAACACACAACCCACTATTATCAAACATGTGGATTAAAATAAACAATAAGTATCATGATTTCATGTACATGTATCCTGATAGTGTATGGTTTATCCTACACTTTAGTGCATCCTTAAGTTTATATTGATATAAAATGGGGTAACAACTAAAGATTATTTCGCTGCTTTAGATTGCAATCATGTTGTAAAGGTTATTCTTGTTCTTCCTCTCATTCTTCTCTTACTTTCATAGTTGTGAGAAAGTAATAATACTTCTTTTGTGAAAAAAATATGAAAACTCTCTCTTTTATTACTTCTTTTTCATCGTGGTGGACTTGAGGTTTGCTTCTCATTTTTTTTATATGCATATTATGAAATACAATTATTCATATGTTAGTTATTTCTCATGTGAATAAGGATATTAAGAAAATTATATCAGTAGTGAAACCTTCTCTTTTTTCCCTCTTTTTCTTCTATGCAGAGGAATAGAACTAGATCTCTCTGTATTTTATTTGAATTGTAATATGGTCATATTTTAAGTGTATTGAAAATTATTTACACACCCCTTTTCTTCCATAACTTTCAGAATATATAACCTCAATCACCATCTTCTTTTTTATGATATTTACAAAGTTGTGTAAATATTATTTTTCATATAATTCATACTCTTGGATTATTCGGCCTTTAATGTATATATACTGCCCTTTAGAATTATGTAATACTTTGTAATTAAAAATATAGTCTTATTTATATTTTATTCCTCTAAAAAACAAAGCATATTATTATTCATAAAAAAACCATGAAAACTAGTTCATAAACTGGATCCACATTTGCACAAAATTGTTAAATATTTCGGTCGTGGTTAATCATTAGGTTGAGTTTCAAAACTCTCTACAATTTCATTATTCTATTAATTCTATAATTATGACATTATAAATCATGATATTTGAATTCAAACATGTGATATATAATTCTCTAATATATCTCTATTTTCTGGAAGTTTGATTCTCATAAGGTAAGATATCATATGAAGTCCACATATTACATGTTCCTCATATATTATGTGAAACATATCTTACACATTAACATATATTATATAGTTTCATTCTTCTATGATACTGTGTATTATGTGATTATATATCATACAAAAATATAACATACAAAGAGTACATCATACACGAATAATCTTCTAACTGATAATCTATATCGTATGAACTCATGAGGCATGGAAGACAACATATTCAATCTCATATCTTATGAGCCACCAATATATTATGAAATATATATCTTATACATAGGAAATATTACACTGATACATCATATGAGTGGTAACATACGAAAACCTGTCATATAAAAATGCATCTTATGTGGGTTTCTTATATCATATGAGATTATAATTCTTTCATATGAACTCCCAGTGCCTTACGTACTCATATATTATCTTATGAAATTATCATATATTATGAGAACTATTATCACACACTATATTGTTATCTTATGTAGAGTGTATTATATAAACTCTTTATTATTACAAGAATCTACTTACTCAAGCTATATTTTCCTTAAATAACTTACATCTTCCTTTGTTATTTTGTACTTATACATGCATGAACTCAAGATAATATTTTAAAACATCCTCATGCCTCATGGAATTGCAACTTGAGTTCCCATTTTCTCTAATATTGTACAAAAAATAATATTTATTGGCTTGGTGTGTAAACATTCAGGTGTTGAAGATGAATAATAACATGTCATCATTTTGACCTTAATATTGTATGGATTTTATTTCTTTGAATTATATTATGTGTTGATGATCGAACATAAGAGTCTCACTTAGGATTGTGCTTCCTTAATAGCTCAACTGCTCTATCGACTCATCGTAAAATCTATTATGGTTTTTATACCCTATGGGTCAGTCATGCCACCATGCATGGTAGTTATTCTCCTCTTTATTCTAGTGATGACCCACATTATCCCTTTATACCAACTCCATGAACCTCTTAGATTCCTCACCTTTGAGCTCATTTGGCAGTCATTAGTAGATAGCCTAGCTGATAAAGTACTCGAATGGCCTTGAGTTAGCCTCATTTTTTCACTAAATACCTTCACAATTCCCTTTTAAAGTGATAGATATATAATATTATTCTCAATACCCCAACATAAAACCTTCCAACCATTCTTGTTATTTTCAAATAACTTTAAAACATTATCCATTATTATTTTATACTTATCATAATCCACCAAGATAAAACTTCTCAAATAACTTCTTCATAGAGAGATAGAATTACCCATTACTCCTTTTCCATGGAACTCAAATACATCCATATATCTTGCCTTTATATAAATGAATTTCTATAATTACAAATTAAAGATATATTTCATATATAGGAAGTGAAAAAAAAACTCCAAAATAACTTCTGTGATATATTCCAGAATATTCATTCATATATTCAAAAAGAGAGACCTTCTTGGGAGCTCCTCTACACAACATGCTTGGGTTCACCTTCCAACTTCTAATCACGTATTATTCAATGTAATTATTTTTCTTCAATATATTCACATAGAGATTAATATATACTCTATGGTAATTTTAATTCATTATCATTCATTTACAACAAATAAATACACACAAAGTGGACCCAATGCAATGACCATAATTTCTATAGATAGGATTTTTCTTAGCCATAAATGTGTCGAGCTTATGGTTACACTTACTTGGTTCCTGATTAAAACCATGAGGTGTCTTTTTAATATTGAAAAATGGTAATTCTTTATGTTTATCTAAAAAACCCTCCACACACTTTATAAAAATATCCTACTCCAAACTACCTTGATGGAAATTTGTTTCCACATTTAACTATTCAAGATGTATTTCTTTTGAATCTACCAAACTAAGCATCATCTCGATTGTTATATGCATAAAAAAAGAGAAATTATTTTATAGAAATAAATCCATTACTTGTATTTAAAAAATATTACAACTAACCTAGACTTGAACTATTTTCGACTATCCACTTCCTCCAAAAACTAGTTTACCCATTTGTTCTAAAGCACTATCCTTCCTTATAGTAATTCCTTTATCTCCCAGGTTTCATTTTCATATAATAATTCCATTTAGTATATCATTGATAACCCCATCTTTTTATAATCAATGAAACATTCCACTTATTCCAAGGTCATAGGTTCTCCTCATTCCATTAGAATAATGTAGTAAAGATCATTTATAAACCTTTGAATGGTATGACCAATCTTGGTAGACCTCTTCAATTACATCTAATTTTATGATCCATCTGAAACTATATCATCTCGAACACATACCTATGATTTTCCAATCTTAGTTTTTTCTTATAATTCAACCCTTATTGGATATTCTAGAATTTTAGTACTTCCAAAACATTCCTGAACTTTTTGTCTTTAATTTAGATCAACTTTTATATGGTTATTTGATTATTTATTCACAATGCCATATTCCACCAAGTTCTTTTATTTCTACTAGATCTTCTCATTTAAGATAAAATTATAGATTTTAATGCTCATCCAATTATAATTATCCAAAATTAAAAAAAAATCAATATCCCACAAGGAAACAAGATGTACACTTTGATTCAAGATTTTCAATATCCTTATCATCGACATGGATGTATTTGAGTGATCTGAAAACCAAAATGTGAGAAATATCAGTTAGTTTTTTGGAAAATGGATATTCTATAATCTCTCGCCAAAAAGTTGTGTAAGGACTTTTGTTAATAATATAAGTATAAAACATGATGGATTCAGCTCAAAATTCCTTTGGAACCTAGTGTGTAACCTTATACTTTGAGCTTCCTCATTTAGCATTCTGTTTATCCACTCTATTAAACTATTTTGTTATAAAATCCCCACTATAGTATTATTAATAATAAATCTATTTCTTAAAAAAAAACCGGTATATTTCTATACTACCATACTCATCTTTATTGTCTAATCTTAATTAAACAATATTATTTACAACTAATATCTCCACCATGGATCTCTATTGAAAAAACACTAAGAAATCCCCATATTTTTTCCTAATTAAGTACACTAATACCTTTAGATTTTCATCTTCAATTAAAATTATATAATACAGAAAACCACCAAGAGAACATATAGGATAAATCCTCCAAACATCCACATCTACAAGATCTAACTTACGACATTTAGGTGTCCGTAAATATGTGAAAAATGATACCTCTCTCTTGTTTCCCAAAATGAAATTCTCAAATAGTTGAAAATTCATGTTACCTAGATTATATACTCATTTAGATACTAAAATTGACATGTTATTCTCACTTATGTTCCCAATATGTAAATTCCACAATTCTGGACTTTCGGACATTGATTCTCTAGAAATTGATGCTCTATTTGATTTTCTTGTTAGGTTTAATGTTCTGTATTTTACAACTCTAGACACCACTATAGATTCCAAAGTGATATTCCATAATCCTGAAAAGGTGGTAAAAATATCAGTTCATCCATCTACCCTATGGACATTGAGCTCTTCTATAATGCATCTATTCTTAAGACTCCCGATAACTCTGAAAATATTTTTTTATTGAAATTAAGACATTTTAATCACCTTTACCAACAATATCAAGATCCTCATCATACATAATATGAATATTTATAAATCTTATAGAAACAAAATTGACCATGCATCCTCTCTCGTTTTTATAATGAATCTATGATTCTGATGGAATATTGGAACTTAGTAGTAAATTGTATTCATCCTCAGTTGCGGTATTACCCTTCTTCATAAAATAAAAACATTTGAGTATAGATCTATTTGATTTACTTTTAATTCTTTCCCATGTTTAATATAATTTATTTTGACATTTCTCTTTAATAGAAAATCCTTTACCTTCCATGTTGAACATGGTTCTGGTGAGTTCCTAGACTTTTTGTTGGATAATATCCCCATTTGGAATGAGATCAAGAACATCTTCAAATTCAAGATCATTCTTACCAAAATAATTCACAATAGTTGTGACCATCACATTCCTTGATTATAAGAGTGGTTATATTAATAAAAAACCCACATTGGATCTATAAACTTCACTCCTACTAATTCCAACTAACTTTGAATCAAATTTAATTCATTAGCATGATGAGTCATTGTCCTTCCATCGGACATGATCATACTGAAAAACCTTCACATCATCAAGCCATTCCCATTAAAACTCATTCATTACTTCCAGTTTCTATACATTCAAAAGAATCTCAAGTTCATTTTGGAATACATAATTATCCATATATATCCTTTTTAATTTTAATTTTGTCCCACTAAATTTTCAAATTTAGACTTGGTGTTCATAAAACATCATTCCATCATAAATATATTACTCCCACTAAACAAAAAAATGATATAAAAATGAACATTACCAAAGATTTTTATTCTATGTCCTCGGATCCTTACTGAATCATAAGCTTTGATACCACTTGTTGAGTTTGAAACCACTGATCTAGAATCTCCCACTAAAAATTCACCTATGGAACAATGTTTAAAACATATAAAATCAAAACAAACCCAAAAATTGATGTACTAGAGATAAGAAGAAAATGAAACCCATATGTTACATCAAAACACCCCACACTCAATCTCTCACAACTCCTAGAACATGAATATATGTGAAATGAACATAATGAATGTCAATAAAAAATTATGTTATTTTGATTTAGTCCTAATCAATGAGAGAAAAATGTTTATTTATATTAAATTTAATAAAAATATTAAAAATGAATCATTCTGGATTCCATTACATTACATTCGTAAGTTACCCCACCGTATCTATTTATAATAATGTACAACCATTAAAATTTATGAGACTGCCTTTTGATCTTTTTGGGAATCCACCATCGATTATGGATACCTTCGGTTACCCATAGGATTCAATTCCTAAACCACTATCTTCTAGTGAAAATATATTACTCCCCAAGTTTCTCTAATCATTTAAAAATAGTCACTCTCCAAATGGATTTAGAGTATTATCTTTTTGAATATGCATGTCACTACCAATATTTTACTACCATAAGTCCCCTCTAAGTGTAAATACAATGTTTTAGATTAACTCTTACTGGGTATAAATAAATCAAACCGTGAAAAGATGATTCACACTTTTCTAATAAGTAATTTGTAAAATAATTTTAGGGTCTTTACATTCCATTTTTTGAATTTTATAGGTTAATTTTTTGTGGGATATGGTTTAATTTTCATGTGGAATTTTTATTTTTGAATGTGTAATAGGATTAATTATGTGACCTCCTGGCCTAGGGCCACTCATCAGTGACTGGTTCAAGGACAATACAATACATCAGGTTCACCTTCTCATATGCCAGAGAATTCCGAATAGCTATGAGGGACTAATACATAAACTGGGGAGTCTGTTACCTTGAATCAAATTCATAAAAAAGTGGAAAAAAATAAACAAACATCAACACATTAGAGTATATAAAATAATATAACTATGTAATAACATATATGGTGTTTTCATACAAAACATAAGGTTGATCACCCAATAGTAAAGTCCTAAATACAAAATAAAAGAAAAATATAGAACATGAACATTTGACCTACTTACAACCCCTAGATTTACACACTTTATCTCCAAATTTCTCTTTGAGATGCTTTAGTCAGATTCTCTTAACTTCTTATGATCTAAAATAAAATGATAAAATAAGGTCTCATTATGCACCGACATTCATGTGTAGGGTGTGAACATAAAACTCAGTAGGGATTTTATAAAAAAATAATTTTGTAGAATATTTTATTGATAGTAAATTATAAAATTTCCTCAAACTATGTTAAATATGTTTATTTATGGAATATTTGGGATAAGATCATTCATTTGAAAATTTGATGAAAATTCTAATTTTACTCTTTAAAAATTCAATGTAGTATTTCGAAGAAAAATAATTTTGCTTGAATTATTTGAACATAATATTTTTTCAATGTGTTCCTGAATTAATTTTATAAAACTTTTATTTAGGACATCTAAGTTAAATCATGAATTTGGTTGGTTAAAATGGGTCATTAAGTCAAAGTTGGGCTATACTCGACAGATTGGAAATTTATTCAGTATTTGGGTCATAACTTCAACATACTTGCTTGTATTGGGCCCAAATTTGGAGAGGATATCAATAAAAAAAATTTCAAAATCATTCTTACAGTTGTTTCATGCGTTTTTGTGGTCAAATAGGTGATTCAAGTCAGATTAATTTATTTTGATGAATTTCCCCATTCACACTTGAAACTTCTTTAAACCTAGCCTCCCCTCCACTCTATAAATTGGTGTTTTCACATTTGGATGGGTTGGGACATGAATTAGTATATTGAAGGAAAATTATAATTGGTTTCACTCAAATTATCCAACCATTTTAATAGGGGTATCTCTTGAATCAAGGATCCCCTCATAGAATCCTTCTTCTTCTTCATGTTGTAATGTTTGCATTTGCGTAATAAACTTATTTGTTCCTATTTTATTTATTATATTATCTTATGTTTTTTTCAACTCCCTTATTATTTACTCATCCTATTTTGGCTATAATATATAGTATAAATGATATTAAGTTATACCCTTTCTAAACCTTTGAACATGCAAAACGTTTCTACGATGACTACACCGCCCATGGAAGAGTAGTTCTTTTCATTAATTGATTGACCTATTGTCTTTATTCATTAATTTATTTTGAATAAATGAGATAATTTAATTCACATAATATTATCCATGAATTTAGTTTTTAAATTATAAGAAACTAAGTAATAAATGGAACAATTAACACAAAAACACGCAAGGTCGAGATTTGTGTAAATTGTGAGATTGCAAACATAATTGGTAAAACAAGACCACACATGATAAATTTTTAGAGTTAAAATATAATCTATAAACACAATTAATCCTCATTTTCCTGAATTTATATATTCCATAATTTATCATTGACCATAATCTAGATTTAGAATGTCAATCAAAGCAGGGTGTTATATTTTCATGTTCTGAAAGTCACTTAAGGTTTAACTCTTCTCATCTTTGTGGTAATGTTAACTCCCGTAGGGTTTGAGGGTTAACAAAATAAGGGATAAAAATTAAGTGGATATTAATTTAAATTATAATTATTAGTAAGTAAGAAAAGAGGTATAATTATATCGATTATTCCTTTTAAAATATTTTCTTAAAAAATACATTCTCATTGTGCTTTATTAATCAAATTTTATTTCAAAAATAAAAAACAAATAATGAAATCCTCTTCCAGAACAATTATTCTAGTTTTATAAATGATAAAAACAGAACATACTTTCAAGTAGTGAGTTAATATTATTTTACTTTTTTTCAAATTACCTTTATTAAGTTGTTTTAATTATTGGCTCTTTGGGAGATGACCTAGGTCAGCCACCCTGTTGCACCTAAATAACCCCAAACTAAACACCATTTTAGAGCACCCATGATAGATTCATTAAAATTGGTGCCATTTTTAGGGATTCAAGTAATTATTTCAACCATTTAAATGTATTACTTTTATTTTTCATTTTATTCTCTTCTTCCATCCTTTTTTATGTAATCTGAATTTTTCTTTTGTTTTCTTTTTCTTCTTTTTGGACCATAAACTCAAACATCTCATTTTTATTTTATTATGTTCAACTTTTATTCTTTTAATTTTTATTTTATTTATGACACAAACTAATCCTGAATATATATTAGATATTGACCCTGAGATTGAACGAACACTTAGGGATCGAATCAGAAAATCTCAGTCTATAGGAAATTTCAACATTCAACTAGTCGGATAATTACTCCATTATAATATCATTAAAATTGGAAGAAATTAAAATTCAAAAATAAAATAAGAACTAATGGCTGAAAAAAGTAATAATAAACTTAATAGAACCATTAGATAGCTGGAAACACCAGATATTAACTATCAACCAAATTATATTACATACCCCCATCCTGAATCAAAATTTGAATAGAAAACTGGGTTAATTCACCTGCTTCCCAAATTTCATGGCCTCTCTGGTGAGGATCCCAATAAACACCTTAATGAATTTAATGTGGTTTTCTCAGTTGTGAAACTAAGAAATTTATCTGAAGATCAAATCAAACTAAGAGAATTTCCATTCTCACTTGATGGAGCTACAAAAAGATTTGATGTATTTTTTAAAACCTGAAGATGTAAAATGTTGGAATGATTTGAAACATATTTTCTTTCAGATTTTTTTTAGCATAAAGGACCACTTCTATTCGTAAGGAGATCTCAGGGATCAAGAAATCACAATGGGAGTCAATGTTTGAGTACTGGGAGCGATTCAAGAAGTTGTGTGCAAGCTGCCCACATCACCAAATTAGTGAGAAACTCCTCATACAATACTTCTATGAAGGACTCCAACCCATGGATAGAATCATGGTGGATGCCTCCACTAGAGGGGAATTTTTCAATAAAACACCAGAAAATTCACGTTCATTGATTGAAAAGATGGAACCAAAACTCCTAACAATTTGGTGATTGAGGTACACCACATGTTAGAGGAGTACATCAAGTGATTCCTTCCTCTATTTAAAATCATCTGATTGATACTATGTTGGAAGAATTTAACACTATGGAGAGGCCTATTTATTTGGATCAAAAGACATCCCAATGCACTCTTATGAATCTATGTGTAATTTTCACTAAAATATACCACGCAGCTGACTGCTTCCCCCAAATACAAGAAATAGAAGATTGTGCAGTAGTGTTCTCTAAGAGACCATATCAGCGGAAGAAACAACCATATCCCCAAAAAATCTTGATTCCTTTTATCTAATATATAACCAAGGGTGTAAGGATCAATCAAACCTGATCTATGGTTTATGGACAACAAAAAATCCCCCCTTTTCAATAAAACTTCCAACAGTATCTGCCTTTATAGTAGGGTTTCCAACAATCCCAAAGGATATTTGAAGCCCAAGAATCAACAAGTCAACAATAAGGGACTTCTCAACCAAATGTAGATTCTATTACGGGTGATATTTTGAAATAAATTTTTCTTAATCAATAGAATTAGTTGATGTGTCAAGGTTCGGATATGTGGGTGTTGAAGACACAAATTATCCAGATTGACACTGCCCTCCGTAAACTAGTAATTAAGAACTCAAAAAATCTTCCTTCCCAACCTACTTCAAATACCAATGGGAATGTTAGTGCCATCACATTGAGAAGTGGGAAGAAAATGAATGATACATCTATACCTACCATTCCACTAGGATTCACCTCAACTCAAGAAAATCCCCATTCCAAACCAACTGTTGAGAAACCCAAGGAGAAAGATAAAGGTAGGAAAAAGATTGATGATATTCTTACTAAGCCCCTTCCTTTTACAAATAGAGTTGTTAAAACCAAAAACATGGTTGGAGAGGCAATGGAAAAAAATAAGTTTTGGATATATTAAAGAATGTGGAGATCAACATCCCTTTACATGAAGCCATTAAACAAATACCAAGATATGCCAAATTTTTAAATGTACTTTGTACCAATCGAAGAGGTCTCAAGGGAAATGAGGGGATCAATCTTGGAAGGAATATGGAAGAACTCATTACACCAACTCTAACAATTCTAACAAATTTCAAGGATCTAGGGACATTCACCATCCCATTCACCATAGGTAAGTTTCACTTTTCTGATTCTCTTTGTGATTTGGGAGCTTCCATAAATGTTATTCCTCACTCTATATTCTCTTCTTTATAGGTTGGTGAGTTAAAGATGACAAGAGTAGTGGTGAAGTTGGTGAATAGATCCATATCATATCTAGCATGATTCCTTGAGGATGTACTTGTCTGCGTAAGAGACATGATCTTTCCATTATATTTCTACATGCTTAAAATGGAGGATGATCAGGTAAGTTCATGTGATCCCATTATCTTAGGTAGTCCCTTCCTCAAAACTGCAAAAACAATAATAAATGTCCATGAGGGTACACTTTACATGGATTTTTGGGATGAATTTTTGATATTTAATGTTATGGACTCTATGAAGTACAACTCAGAGGACCATTTTGCATTCGTTATCTCCAATTTTAAACAACTAAATAAAAACCCCATGGAATTTTATTTTCCTATTCTTAGGAATATTATGAGTATTGGTTCTATTTTTATGTCTAAGAGCACTTACACATATGTTTCTAATGCACAAAACTCTCTTATATTTGATTTTTAAATGTACTTATATTCTAATTTTTCTCATGGTCAATTTGATTATGACATGGATGTTGAGTATACTGATGGATTTGATGAATTATTCTCTGATTATGATTATGTTTATTCTGATACTAATGTTATTTGTGCACATATTTCAGTTCCTTCAATGTTTTCTTCCTTACATCACCCCCTTCATCGGAGTTCAAGCCATTGCCACCAAATATCAAATACACATACTTTTCAAGTTGCGAGAGATTACCTTTTATAATTACTAATAATCTTCCTTTTGAACATGAAGAAAAAACTTATAAATCATTTCAGGGAGAACATTAAGACAATCTGGTGGACCTTGGTTGACATATTAGGTATTAGCCCCTCCATTTTCATGAATCTAATTATTTTGGGGGATGGTCCTAACCCAGTTATGCAGCCACAAAGGATACTAAATCCAACTCTTATGGAATTTGTCAAAAAAGAGGATGAAAAATGGATCGGGACAGGTATAATTTATCCCATTTCAGATTCTCAGTGGGTGAGTCTAATTCAGGTTGTGCCTAATAAAAGTAGTATTATTGTTGTTAAAAATGATAAATGGGGGTTAGTTCTAATGAGGGTGAAAAACAGTTGGCATGTGTGTATTGATTATAGGAAACTAAATCATCCCACTAACAAGGACCATTTCCCCCTCCCATTTATTGATCAAATGCTTGAGAGACTAGTTGGGAAAACACAATTATTCCATGGATGGATTTTCTAGATATTTTCAGGTTCCTATTGCTCTGTAGGATTAGGAGAAGACAAAATTCACCTGTCCATTTGGTATGGTTTTCTACCAAAGGATTCCATTTGGACTTTTCAATGCCCCAGGTACCTTCCAGAGATGCATGGTGATTATTTTTTATGATTTTATTGAAACCTTCATGAAGGTATCTATGGATGATTTTACAGTTTATGGGATTTCATTTGATGATTTTATCTCTAGTTTGGTAAAGTTTTTGAATCATTTTATTGAGAAGAATATGGTCTTAGTCTTTGAAAAGTTTCATTTCATGGTAGAGAATGGGATTGTCTTAAGGTATCTAGTGTAAAAACATGGGATAGATGTTGATAGATCTAAGGTAGATATCATTTCATCCATATCATATCCTTCATGTTTGTGTGATGTTAGATCTTTCCTATGGCATGCAGGATTTTATTGGCGTTTCATCAACGATTTTAGTAATTTTTCTCTTCCTATGTCACACTTACTTCAAAAGGATTCTGTTTTTGTGTTTGATGATTCTTGCAGGACTTCCTTTGATGAGATAAATAAGTATCTGACCACTCCACCGACCATACATCCCCCATGGTGGGATCTTCCTTTTGAGTATACATGTGACACCTCCAACTTTGCAGTTGGGGTTGTCTTATCTCAGAGAGTGGAGGGACATTCACGTGTGATTTACTATGCATCAAGGACACTAGATTCAGCCCAATAAAACTACACAACCAAGGAAAAGTAGTTTTTTTCCATAATATTTTCTTTAGATAAATTCCATTCATATTTATTGGGCCCTAAAGTAGTTTTCTTTTCTGTACATGTTGCACTGAGGTACCAATTGAAGAAGCCAGATTCAAAGACCTGGCTAATCCAATGGATGTTCCTTCTTCAGGAATTTGATATTAAGATAAAGGACAAGAAGGGGTCAGAAAACCTAGTGGTAGACCAAATTAGTATGCTTACTCACACACTAGATGATGAAACCATGAACCAGGTACCACTTCGGGATACTTTCCACGATGAACATATTTATTCCATC
This sequence comes from Viscum album, assembly GCA_963277665.1. Taxonomy (NCBI): domain Eukaryota; kingdom Viridiplantae; phylum Streptophyta; class Magnoliopsida; order Santalales; family Viscaceae; genus Viscum; species Viscum album. The sequence continues at coordinate 1,241,960,882 of OY728122.1, read as the reverse complement.
TCAAGTATGTATCCTTGGTATGCTGATATAGTTAACTACATTGTTTCCACTAAATTTCCTGAAAATTTAACGAAATATAAATTCCAAAAATTATAGAGTGATTCAAGATTTTATGTGTGGGATGATCCCTACCTATGGAACATGTATAGTGACCAAGTTACTAATAGGTGTGTTCCTGATCATGAGTTTGAGTCTATTTTAAATTTTTGTCGCACCCTTGCTTGTGGTGGACACTTTGGACCCCAACAGATAGCTAAGAAATTTTTAAACTCTTTATTATATTTTCCTAGAATATTCCATGATGCTCATGTGTTTTCTAAGTCATGCTCACGATGCCAGCACACATGAAACATCTCTAGGATACACGAGATGCCCCAACAACCCATATTATTCTATGATATTTTTGATGTGTGGGGAATTTATTTTATGGGTCGTTTTCAAAGTTATTTTAGTTTTTTTGTATATTTTGGTTTTTTGTATTATGTGAGTAAATGGGTGGAGGCTAGGGACACCAAGATTGATGATTCTCATGTTGTAGTGGACTTTGTGAGAGCATAGATTTTTTGTAGGTTTGGAGTACCTAAGGACAACATTAGTGACAAAGAGACACACATTTGCAATTTTAATTTGTATTCCTTCCTTTGGAAGTATAGAGTGACACACAAAACATCAACACCATACCACCCCTAAACAAATGTCTAGTCTGAGGTTTCAAATAGTGAGTTGAAACAAATCATGGAGAAAACTGTACAGCCAAATAGGAAGGATTGGAGAAAATTCTTGGAAGATGTTCTTTGGTCTTATAGGACAATATAAAAAACTCCCATCAGTATGTACCATTTCATATTGTTTTTGGGAAAGCCTACCATCTCCCTGTGGAATTCGAGAATTGGGCTTATTAGGCTATAATTAAATGCAACATGGATTTGGACCAAGCTAGAATCTAAATGAAGATGAAAATTCAAGAGATTGGGGAAATTCAATTGTCTTTATATGAGAACTCACGGCTCTACAAGGAAATATCAAAATCATCTCATTATATAATGATCCAAAAAAGGGAGTTTCATATTGGAGAGAAAGTCCTCTACAGTTCATGATAGAATCTGATGCCTGGAAAGTTATGTTCCAGATGGTTAGGTCATTAAATTTTATCTAATGTTTTTCCTTATAGTGTAGTATAGATCACACAAGAGGACACTAGAAGTATCTTTACATTCAATGGTAAATGTTTGAAGAAATACATTGAGGTGCATCCTACTGATGTAGTGGATTTGATCCTACTGCATGACCCCGTCATAACTTGAGCATATCAGGTTGTTCGTAACCCTTTCACTTTTATATTCTTGTTCTTATTTAAAATTATAAATTTTTGGTTCATATACCATCTCATAGGTTCAAATTTAATACAGTGTAATATTTTAAATGTGGGGGAGGGGACAAAATTTTGGGGTAGATATTTAGGATTTTCATTTGTGTGTTTTGTGTGTATTTTGTGTGTATTTTTTATTATGTTATTGGTTAAAAAATAAAAAGCAAAAAAACAATAAAAAATCAATAAAAAGATATATATAATATAACATTCTCATGTGTAACATATAGAAAATTATTTTTTTCAATATTCATTGGTATAATTATAAGAATGAGTAAGATTTCTTCATCAAGGGTTGATTTTTATAAACATTTGAAGTTGTCGATGATATGAATGGTTGATTCATTATTAAACCTTTTATATTTTCACATCATTATTTGTGATATTTGTACATGGTAGATTGTGTCATTGATTTCTACAAAAAAATCACTCAACCATGAATTGTGAAATTTTTCCTACTCAATTGAAGGTATAATCAAGTTAGGTAAGAAATAATTGGTTGATCCATATGTTCATTTCTCTTCCGATCAGTTTCATTATTGTAATGAATTGAATTATCCACATGTACCTTTTATCTGACTGTTTTACACCCTCAAAAAATAAAATATGGGTTGTGTCTTCGACAATTCAAAAATCACTCTTCATCAACCTTTAATCTTATTATAACTTTTACAATTAGTGTCGTGAGGAGATCAAATGTGGGTTTAAAGTTGAGTGTGAGATTTTTTGCAAGTGAAACTAAAAAAACAAAAATAATAATAATAAATGAGGGGAGTGATGAAATGTACAACATGTGATAATATCTAGGTCAGGAGCTTAAGGTTTGGCTTTCAGGAATTATTAAGTGAGTGGGTCTGGAAATTTGATTGCAAAGGAATGTAGAATAGGTTCTATGAGTTAAACCAAGTAAGAATAATTCTTTTACTTGACCTGAATATACTGAATAAAGGGTGGATTTATGAGCTTGGAATGGTTGGCACACACACACACGTGGAGAATTAGTGGCATGGTAGACCCATCACTTATTTTTCTATGATTAGTGTTGTGAATATCACTAGATTTTTTTGACATAATTTATGAGACAATGAATTTAAAATTTATTGATATTGACTCTTTATGAGATTCTTACTTTTCCTATATTTTCACTGTGGATTGAGAAATTTGAATATGCGTACCTTATCACAATTTTTTTTGAATACATGATATGAGGTTTTGAATAGGAGTGAAAAAGGGTAAGTGTGGGGGAGTTGATAAAACACAATTTTTTAAATATTATATTGATAATAAATGAAAAACAAATCTCAAATTGTATTAAATACATGTATTTATAAAATATTTGGGATTAGATCATTCATTTGAAAATTTTATGAAAATTCCAGTTTTACCCTTTAAAAATTTAGTGTAGTATTTTGAACATAAATACTTTTATTTGAATTATTTGAAATTAATATTATTAAAATGTGTTCCTAAATTAATTTTCTATAACTTCAATTCAATAAATCTACATTAAATCAAGCATTTGGTTGGTGAAAATGGGTCACGAATTCAAAGTTGGGCTAGACTCACCAGATTGGACATCGGTTCTGTATTGGGGCCATAACATCTACATGTATGCCTTTATTGAGCCCAAATTTGAAGAGGAGATCTAGAACAAAAAATTTCATAAATAATCCATCTGGAAGGATAGTTTTTTCACGTGTTTTGGTGGTCAAATAGGTGGTGCAAGTTGGGTAAATTTATTTGTCGAAATTTCCCCATTCACACTTGAACCCTCTTTAAACCTAGCCTCCCCTACACTCTATAAATTAGTGTTTTATCATTTGGAGGGTTTGGGACATGCATTAGAATATTTAAGGAATATTTACGGAATATTTACGGAATATTCACAGAATATTATAAATCCTTCTTATTCTTCCTCATGTTGTAATGTTTGCATTTGTGTAATAAACTTATTAGTTCCTATTTTATTTATTATATTTTATTCTGTTTTTTTTCAATTCCCTTATTATTTACTCAACCTATTTGGGCTGGATTCAAGATTATAAAGGATATTTGGTTATACCATTTATAAAACTTTGCACATGCGAAACGTTTCTACGATGACTACACTGCCCATGGAAGAGTAGTTCTTTTTAGTAATCGATCTACCTCTTACCTTATTCATTAATTTATTCTGAATCAATGAGATACTGTAATTAAATTAATATGATCCATGAATTTAGTTTTAAAATTATAAGAAACTATGTAATCAATTGAACAATTAACACAAAAACACATAAGGTCAAGATTTGTGTAAATTGTGAGAGTGAAAACTTAATCGGTAAAAAAAGACCACACGGGATAAATTTGTAGAGTTAAAATATAATCCCTAAACACAATTCATACTAATTTTCTAGAATGGATATGTTCCCTTATTTTCCACTAACCATAAGCTAGAGTTAGAATGTTAGTCAATGTAGGGTGTTGTGTTTTCATGTTCTAAAGCTGACCTAAGTTTTTTCTCTTTTTATATTTGTGGTAATGTTAACTCCCATAGGTTTTGAGGGTTAAAAAATTAGGGGATCATAACTAAGTGGATATTAATTTAAATGATAATTATTAAGTAAGTGAAGAGGTAGAGTTTGATCGAATATTCCTTTTAAAATATTTTCTAAAAAAATACATTCTCATTGTGCTTTGTTAATCAAATTTAATTTCCAAAAAAAAACAAAAAAATGCAATCTTATTCCAGAAAAATTCTTCTAGTTTTATAAACAATAAACAACCCCTCCCCCATCCTTTCAAGTAGTTTTTTTATATTATTTTACTTTATTTTAAAATTACCTTTATTAAGTTGTTTTAATTACTGCCTCTTTAAGAGAGAACCTAGGCCGGCCACCCTACTGCACCTAAATAAACCCAAACTAAACATCATTTGAGAACACCCACAATAGCGCCTCTTAGGTCTCACCAAGAACCCCTGATATATATCATCATATGAATGTGTATGTTTAATGAAAATAAATTCTGAAATAAACATTCTTTTTGAGACATCATACACTAACCAGGCCACCATTAAACCCAATGAGTTACACATTCCCTTTAATCCACCATATGATAACCATACCACCATCATACCCAACCATACTTACTTTAGCACTATATTGGAATAAATTCCTAGACTCATTTTATTTCATTCATAACCAAATCCCTAACCCATACCCAAATAATTCAGGTAAGGTAATATCTAAACCTGAACCTGTTACCCGAAGGAACTAGGTATGATTATTTTTCAACAACTCAACCCACTTTCTAAACTCTCGAGGAAGGTTCAATCAGTATCGTCTCACATCATACTACAACCCAACCCCCAAGGTGATCCTCGAACCAAAACGACTTAAGGAAAGGTAAAATTCATGAATCCACTCATCGAATGGTCCTCATCCCATTCATTCTCAAGGAAAGGTACAAATAGTACACTAACCAATCTCTTCACACTCAAAGATATCCCATCAAACATATCAACCCATCCTTACAAACTCTAGATAGGTCACAAGTACACTGACCCATCCCCATTGGGCTATAGGGAGGTAATATCAAGAATATAGGGACACATCCAATCGTATAGCTCTCTAGTTAATCCCTATATTCTAGTCACTCAAGAGCTACCCACTTATCATAAAATATATAAATTCTCTCATCAGGGAGACCATTGGGTCCTCTAGACTCATCCTGGTCTCTGCACTTTGATACCAACTCAATATTTTTGTCTTTTGTAACATTTTTTCCTAAAGTATCACCCTGAACCAAACCCCAAGGTCATGTACAATCTTGTTAATAACCCAGTAACTCATGATCCTACAACCCATGGATATTACCAAGACATCAAATTCTACTCGACCCTAGCTTCTATATTAGGGGTCCAATTCCTATCCAAATCCCCATTGGAAACCTAATTTCAAGTCACAAATAAACCCTTGAACATAACCAGGGTCATGTATCACATCACCTAAGGTAGATACATCAACCTATCTCACATAAGAAACATGTATATCATATACACTATGTCCTAAAGGACTCATCTTGCTCCAAAAACACATAAATACTCACATAAAACTTCGAGAGTGGGATACTAGTCACTCAAGAGATATATAGTCATGTTTCCTACTATCACTCGAACCCAAGCCACTCATGCCTACCCAATAGTCCTTAGAACTCAAACTATGTTGTTTTCTATCTCATATCACCTCTTGAGACCTCATAGAGGTCTCTTGAAAAATAAACCAATACCCTCTCCCCTTGGTGACAAATTCTTCAAGAAATCCCAAATCTACCAAGTGTTAAATGTCACTTAGTCTCATATTGGGAGGATTGAAGCCACCCCCATCATCAAACCTATGGAAACTACTGGTCCATATAACCTATTCTCAAACCCATATAATTATTAAGTCATGCATGCTCATAAATAGACATGTATATTAAATTGTATGGTAGGGTCCACCAACCATAATACTAGACTTAAACCATTTATAAGATCCACCAAGCCTCATCAAAGCTAACCAAGTCCTATCTACATTTTTAGGAATCTTTCCCATGCTAATAAACATACATAATTAATAATAAAAATGTATAATTTATGTAAATTGTAATTAAAATTTATATAATTCTTAAAAACTCAACGGATATTATAATATCATAGAAACCTTGAGTAAGGGGGTTTAGAATAATCCAATATTCCACTAGAACCTAAAATATGAAAGATATCCCATTTAAATGCTCATTCTAATGAAATATTTTTTCCAAAATCACCAAAAACCCTAGGAAAAACATATGTTGACACACATTATCTGAAAATACTTTTTAGGACATAAAAATACCATCTTGAGAAGTCCTATATGTAAGATTAGTAAAATCAACATCATGCTCAGATTGTTTCACTATTATCTTTTGAAACCATCACCAAACCTAGAAAAAATTAATTACTTATTGTGGATGGCCAAAAAGGGAAAACAATAATGGAAGGGAACATATGATCTTACTGAGAAACACTGAAAAATCATACCCTAAACCAAGGATAGAGGAGGGGAGGAAGAGAGGGGGAGGAATCGACCAAACATCCATCCCTGTATAGGTATCTAACCTAATAAAAAAGGGGGTTGACCCCTTTTTAAGAAAGGAAAAGAAAAATCATGGTGTAAACCTATGGATCACAACATGAACCACCAGGACAGAGGGACCTCTCCCTCTATCATTAAATTTTCATAGTGTGAAAACAAATTTCACATCATTAATGTGATTCTCCTATAATTTTATAGAATCCTAGCCTCTCGACCATTAACCAGATTCCTCCTAAACACCAGTGACACCTATGTGGTCTCAAAAAAAATCCAAAAAACAATATTTATGGATAATTAAATTCTCACAATTCCATTCTAATTACAAATTCCCAAAAAAATTACATAAAAATACAAATTCTATCTCACAATAATGAACCAGAAATCAATTTTTCATTAGAAACTTCCCAAGATAAAAATTATCATCCTCCAGAATCCATGGTATTATTCTAACCATGTCACCTGACCTATTCTAGTTTTCAATTCGCTGTCATCCAACCAACTTCCATCTCTGAATTCTAATTGTGGTTCTGCTGCGTAACTTCAACCACCAAGCCCAGAGAAGTCATCGTCTCTCCAAAACTCTCAGTATAATCCCTAGACCACTTAAACTACATCCCACATGATTCTCCCAACATGGTTTCCATATCAACACATCCAAACTCACACAAATCATAGGTCATACCACCTCTAGCTCACTTTTACAAAAATGCTCAATCAAATTCATTGACATGCCCTCAAAAGAAACACCTACCCTTAACTACCCATTTTCACTAACCCCCACACACATAATCCCACTTATTCTTTAGACTATGGAACTAAAATTACTTTCGTCCCAAATAGTTTTTGTCCCAACTAGCACTATAACTATGATTATCCACATGATTTAACCCTCAAATCATGTTATGAATCGAGGTTTTCCTCCTGAACCATGTCACTAATCATGGTTCATCCCATCATTCATTTCATGAATCACTCTGAAACTGTCATGATCCTAATTCGAATGCACTAACTCTAACCAAAACTAGATCCAAATGTCAAATATATTTTTACCCAAGTCTTAAAATATTAGAAGATCTTACATCACATTTTCCCTTGCTATCACATTGACTATTCACTAACTAGTCTTTCTACACTAATTACCCATCCAAATGATATTCATTTCTCCCATGAAGAATACGATGCTACCCACCATAGGAGTTTGGAAATCATCTCCTTATAAACCAAAAATGTACCTTCATGGCCGACCCTAAATCCATTACTACAAAAAATGACTGGATGTGGTTATCTTACTCATACCTGAGTGCCAACATGATACACCAACCATCGTTCATTCTCATTCTACCAGGAACATCATTCTCTAATTTTCAAGGGTGTGATCTCCACCACATGGATTCCCTTAAACCACTCCTCATGCACCGACACCAAATGGGCCCTACATCACATTCATATCACTCCTCCTAAGACACTTTAACCTCCAACATGTAAACCCCTAACACCATGCCTCTCTGAATTCCATTTAAAGGAAAAAACCTTGGCTCATCTGTACCATAGTACCCCAACCAAATCCTAATGTCACCACCAACACTGGGGTTCATCTCAAAATTTTAACCTCACACATCGAGCCATCATTCCCATGATCATATCACCATTGTAAAACTACCACATAACCATTCAGGTTCCTCTACTACCTAAAAAAATTTCAATAGACTCATCCATGACTCGTTCACTAATTCACAACACAACCAAGAACCATGCATAACCAGCATGCACTTTCCCCTATAAAATGATAATTTTCCTGAAAATCCTTTCCAATTCTCACTCTCTTAATTAGATATATTTATCCCTTAATAGCCTTCTCACAGGTTCTAACCCATGATCCTACTCAAACTCAACAGAACCCAATGGTCGCATACTCCTATATGACTCGGTCATACAAACAGACTCACATCTTCATACCATAAAACCTAGGCTCACACACCTAACCTATTAACTATTCCCCACATTCATTTTATTTTCATCCAATATCCTAATGAATCTCACCAATGCTAATGATAACTACATGATAAACCACCACATGGGTGTTATTTCAAAACTTTCACCATCTACCCATGTTCCCACAACACCATTGAAAGTGAATCCCAAGAACCATAGGGTTAGGAACCCAACTAGTCTTTCCCTCTAACCTCAGCCTTGATATAATGAATTCCACAAGATAATTGAATACAGAATCCCAAGGCATGTTATGACATTCCTTAATAGTCATATTTGGCTATGTAGAGTGTCACAAAAAAAACTTATATTGTAAATCACTGTATAGGTTGTTATTGATACTTTAAATAACCAAAAAAACATCACAATGACCTAAAAGGGTCCATAATTATTTGGAAAATATTTTCCTATTCTCAAATAACCTCTTAGAAATATCATTACATCATCCATTCATTATTAGGGAATCAAATTACCACATTTACCCATGATGGTTCTTCATACATCCCTTAATTAATGGAATGTATTATTATCCCTAAGGAACCTCCCACAATAAGTGTAAGAACCCAGTTCTTATTTTTGAGGTATGAGTTTCTTCTTTTCTCCTTTCCTTAAGTTTTTTTGAGAAAATAAGTAAAATGGGGGGAAAATCCAAAATTTTGGAAAGTACATGTCGTGTACTTTTTCACACACCACATGCTTTTGGCCATGTGGGATGAGTACACAGGGCACGTGACCTTGTCGGTGATGAAGGGTCTAAAAACTGACTACACGTCGTGTAGGGGTCCTTTATACACCGTGTAGTCAGTCGACAGGAAAATAGTAAGGCAGTGCCCAGCTGTGCGATAGAATGCGCCATGTACTCAAGAAGACACTCTGTGTAGTCATGTCGGTAGATTAAAAGTGCCACGCTGGCGGGAAACCACCAGATGAACAGTTAAATGAAGGAAGTACATGCTTTGTACTCAGAAGTACACGCCGTGTACTTTGTTTTTTTTTTCTTAAAATGGGAAATAGCATCCCCTATTCATAGGGAAGGCTTGTAATGGGAAGAAGGAGCGGAAGAGGGAGGCCGGAGCTTTGGAGATCCACCGAGCGCACGTTGGGAATCCGTTTTCTGCACCGTCGATCTCCCTGGAACCGCACAGGTGAGTTATACCTTCTCCTGGTCTAGTTATTACCAATTCTTCCTCTAAGGGAATGTATTTAAGTTTGAATGAGGTTTTCATTCACCTCATATCTACTTCGTTCTAGGATGAATCGAGGATCTTCGTTCGCGTATATCGTTCGTGGCTATTAAAGGTAGGTGGCTTGGTGTTAATTTCTCCAACTATTGTGCATTTGTGTGAATTATTGTTCCACGAACCCATGTTGGGGTGTCGTTTGGCTGAGGTTGTAGTTGTTTAAATACCTAAAATTGTATAGGTAATTAACTGCGATAATAAATTTCTGTTTGGGATCGTTGCTTGGATCTAGGAACATCCCGAGGGGTGCATTCCTCTATTTAGTTGTTTGGCCAGGATACCCGAGGTTATGCCATGATTAATTATGCATTAATTTTTCCTTGAGATTAATTGTATGTAAATTTCATTTTTATATGTTGGGCATGGCCCCGTTACTATAGCCTGAGGGCAGTGCTTTACTATAGCCTGAGGGCATGACTATATTAGCCTGAGGGCAATGTTCCATTTTGCCTGAGGGAAACCTTTCGTGCCTGAGGGATTGAATTCTGTGCTTGAGGGAGACAATTCGTATTCTTGAGGGAAAATTATGTTATGCTTGAGGGTGAGATTCTGATTACCTGAGGGTGTGGTTTTTCTTGTCGGAGGATGCTGACTGTTTAATTAGAAATTCACAATGGTGTTTTCTTAATATTAAATGGTTGAATGAATAATTTAAATGGAAATATAACTAGTAAGTTAGTTACTTTGAGTACTGCTTAGTTTATTTCATTTACTTTTGCACACTGTTGTTGCATGTTTACACATAGTTGGGCACGGGCCTTTGTGGGTGCCTATTGGGATTTATTTCTCACACCCTATTTGGGCCATTCTTTTCAGCCCAAACAGATTATATTTCTGCAGGTGTGGATAGGGGAAAGAGTCCCTATACATGTACATGATTACTGTTGAGGAGTAGGGGAGCATGGGATCGGGCTAAGGCTCTCTATGCTACCAGCTGTTTTGTTCTATTTTGCTTTCCTGTACTGGTATTGTACTGTATTGTTGTGTAACAAGTTCTGGTTGTTTTCTTAGGATTTGAGGCATGTTGCACCATTATTTATATACTGGTTGGTTATTTCTACTGCAGTTGTTAAATTCAGTTGTGTATGGTTTACAGATTCCACTGTTGTTGTATGCTTGTAACTTTATTCTGTTGCGCTACACTTTGAAAAATGAGGGCATAGTTTCCCCACTATCAGACCTGGGCCCTCGCTGCTAGTCGTCAGCCGCTGGCATTTGGGGAAATGCACTTGAGGTCACATGGCGAACCGGGTTCGGGGCACCTGTGGAGTGGTACCTGGAACTGGGAAGTTACAAAGTGGTATCAAAAGGGTTCTTTTCTTTGACTTACTATTTAGAGCCTTAGTCCGGGATAGGACGAGAATGATAGTTGGTAATAAGTTATGTCTGGGAGTAGTTAACCCGTGTAAAGGGAAAATCCAATTTACCTCGTATTGCAATATTACTAATTTTTCACTTTACAGTTGATATGATTTCACCATTGGGTGACGCACTTGTGGTGTGCTGTGATATTTTATTCATGGGTTCTATTTAGTTGCAGCCCGATGGGATGAGGGTATTCCATCTCATGCATCACATAGGAACATGATAGAAATAACATGCCATGTAGGTGCATTAGAAATTTCATGTTGTTGTAATGGTTATTGTTCTATTGAAGTATGTTGTTGTGATAGCTACTTGATAAATACCTGTTATGTGATAGGGTATTTTTGTATGATCCTGGTTACAGAATGGATTCCAAACTTTGGTTTTTGGGGATTATGGGCCCTCATTGACTAGAATTTGGTGGATTATTGGGTGTTTACCGTATTTCATAACACGGATAAGATTCCAAACTTTGATTCGCGGGGAGTATGGGCCCTCATGGATCATAATTTGGCACTTAGATGTTGTTTTTCAGTGTTTTCTAGGTTCCGGGGAAGTTTCTGAGGCATACTGTCTGGAAGACTAGTATAAATTCCGTATAGTACTTACACAGGTTGTGTATGTTCTTCTGTTCGGGAAGAAAAGAAAACTTTTTGGGTATACGTCGTGTACCCTGAGTACATACCGTGTAGTCTCTTCCCGTGTCACAAACCGTGTGGGCGGCGACACGGGGAAGGGAAATGCTTTGGGCGACCACACCGTGTACCGGAAGTACACACCGTATAGAGTTGACCCGGAGTCCGGCCGTGTAACTAACAAACACGGGTTGGTGTAATCCTTCTGTGTACATGCCCTGTGTATATGGAACACACCATGTAGTGTGAGCCGTGTATTCGGGCATGTAACTGACAAAACAGGTCGGCAGAGATCGTCTAGAACACACCATGTACCTGTGGGACACGTCGTGTAGTCTTGTCCGAGGACAGACCGTGTGGAGTTATTTTTGTGGATGGGAAGATGGAGTGGTGTACACGCCATGTGCGGGTGTCACACGCCATGTAGTATCAAGCTGAGTAGTCGGTCGTTTCACAAACGACACGGACAGTTGGAAAATTACACCATACACGCCGTGTAGATTATATACACACTATGTAGTTTTGTTTAATGGGAGTCGTGTGGCCTAGCCATTTAGAAGGACCCGGGCAGGGAAAGAGAAGTCAAGTACACGATGTGTAGTCAGTATACACATCGTGTAGTCTTGTTTTGCAAATTTTTAATGCCTTCTTCCTCCTGTTCCCTTTTTGGGTTTCTTCATTTTGGGTCATTGTTAATCTTGTTCTAAGGTGTGTGTTTGACCTTGTAGAGTCATGCTACCGAGATGACCACGCGTTGTTCGCCAGGAGAGCGGCAATGAGTATACTCTAGAGATGGTGGGCCATGGGCTACCAGTTGATCCTCCAGCAGAGCCAGATGCGGCGCCAGTTGTTATAACAGACACAGGCATGGAGGCCTTGTTCCGTGAAGGCTTTATGTGGTTTATGCAGACCTTTTAGGGAGCACTGTTGGCTGCCACATCTATGGTTGAGCTTACTCGTATCTTTCAGCAGCATCATCTGCCTATGTTTTCAGGGGATTGTAGACCACAGGCTGCGGAGTCTTGGATGGGGTCGATGCAGACTATTTTCGAGCATCTTGAGATGCCTCCAGGGAAGAGGGTCAAGCTCATGACATACATGTTGCGTGATTCCACCAAGAGGTGGTGGGATGTTACCACACAGTCATATCGTCACAGAGACATGGCGTGGGAATATTTTTAGGAAGTCTTCTATGAATTCTTCTTTCCAGAGATGCTGCGGGAAGATAGAGCTCGAGAGTTCATGAATCTGCAACTGGGTGCTATGTCGGTGATGGACTATTCTGCTCGCTTTACCGAGCTTCAGCATTTTGCGCCTGTTCTAGTGGGTGATGAGACGTTGAGGGCCAGGCGCTTTGAGGATGGTCTCTAATATGACATCCGAGCACTGGTGAATGTTTTCAGGTTGCCTTCAGTACATGCTATTGTGAATGAGGCGCTTATTACATAGAGGAACCTACGGGAATCTAGTGGTGTGGGCTAGGGAAGTTCAATACCAGTTACTGGTACTATTTCTACTGGTAAGAGGAAGAGACAGATGGACTTCTCTTAGGGTGGCAGTACCAGCTAGGCAGTTTCTTTAGGTGGCCCGATTAGGTGCTACCAGTGCGGTAAGGAGGGGCACAAGAGACCACAGTGTCCACGTGATCCAGTGGAGTGCTGAGATTGTAGCATAATAGGTCATCTACAGCGCTTTTGCTAGGCGTTTCTACCAGTGGCTAGTTAGAGGGGTTCTGTGCAGACTCCGCGTGCGGGAGCAGGACCAGTGGCTTCTTACCAGTCAGGGAACTAGAATACGTCAGGGCGTGCAGGCAGAGATGGTGGTTGTGGCGGTATTAGCCAGACACCAGGATCTCATAGGAAACAGGGCAGGATAGCTCAGGGTAGCCAGGTTATGTCGCAGGGTCGTGGCACTGGGCATGTATATGCAGTGCAACTGACCTAGTAAGATCAGGATCTCGGACCTTCTACAGACAGAGGTACTATCCTAGTAGCTTCTGTCTTATCTTCAGTACTTTTTGATACAGGTGCATCATATAGTTTTATATATGTGATCGTTGTGGAGATAATTGGGCTTTGTGTTTCTACTTCTCCTGATATCATGGCGTTAGACACTCTATTTGGGACTAGGACGGTTGGTGTGCGTCAGTGCAAGGAGTGCCCCCTTGAGGTTGGTGGGTGTCACTTCCTTTGGTACCTCTATGTCTTAGAGATGACAGCTTATGACGTCATTCTCAGGATGGACTGGTTGGTTCCCTTTAGAGCCTTTGTAAACTTCTATCGTCGCCGGGTGATTTTCACGTCACCAGAGGGCGGAGAGTTTCTATACATGGGTGAATGGGATGTTCAGGCAAGTTGAGCTGGACCAGAGCATCGCGGGCGGGGTGGTGTCACAACCCATATTGTGATCTTATATCTGGATGACCAGGGGACTTGTCAGAATGATTTCCCTCCAGTGGATGATTGTTTCATGGATGTCTTCCCGGACAACTTTTCGGGTCTTCCTCCAGAGTGTGAGCTGGATTTCTCTATTGAGCTTGTGCTAGGAGCAGCACCAGTGTCCATTCCTCCTTATAGGATGGCCATGCCTAAGTTTCATGATCTCAAGAGACAGTTAGAGGAGTTACAGTCAAAGGGTTTTATCCGACCCAGTACTTCTCCTTGGGGTTCTCCTGTCCTTTTTTCGAAGAAGGTGGATGGTACCCTCAGACTCTGTGTGGATTATCGGAAGCTGAACCAGTTCACGGTTAAGAACCGATATCCCTTGCCAAGGATTGATGATCTTTTTTATCAACTTCTTGGAGCAAGAGTGTTCTCGAAGATTGACTTGAGATCAGGATATCTTCAGCTGCGCGTTAGACTATCTGATATACCTCTCATAGCTTTCAGGAGTAGGTATGGTCTATACGAGTATACGGTTATGCCGTTAGGACTCAGGAACGTGCTAGCAGTTTTCATGGCTTTGATCAATTGTGTGTTCCATCCTTATTTGGATTATTTTGTGATAGTATTCGTGGACGATATCTTGGTGTACTCTCACACTCGACATGACCATGCCACCCATATTGAGATCATATTGAGTAAACTGATAGAGCGTCGACTATATGTTAAACTCTCAAAGTGACATTTTTGGATAGACCAGATTCACTTCCTGGTTCATATCATCTCATAGGCCGGAGTTTCAGTAGACCTAGAGAAGGTGAGAGCAGTAGTTTGTTGGGAGATGCCTAAGAACGTGTTCGAGATATAGAGTTTCTTGGGGCGGGATGGTTACTACAGATGCTTCATACAGAACTTCTCCCACTTAGAAGAACCGTTGATGGGTTTGACTAAGAAGGGCATGAACTTCGTTTGGTCAGAAGCTTGCGAGACGGCCTTCTAGGAGCTAAAGGGAAAGTTGAAATCAGCATCGATCCTGATACTCCCAGAGTGGGGGAAGAGCTATACAGTTTACTATGATGCATCAGGTATTGGTCTAGGAGATGTGTTAATGCAGGACGATCGAGTAGTTGCGTACGGGTCTCAGTAGTTGAGGCCACATGAGAGGAATTACCCGACGCATGATCTCGAGTTGGTAGCAGTTGTGCATGCGTTACGCTGTTGGAGACACTATCTCTTGGGAGAACATTTTGTGGTTTTCACCGACCAAAAAAGTATCAAGTATATCATTACTCAGTGTGACTTGAATCTGAGGCATTGAATATGGGTTGAATACCTTCGGTCCTTCGATTTTTAGCATGCTTATACACCTAGTAAGGGTAATGCAGTAGTTGATGCACTTAGTCGAAAGACTCAAATACGGGCAGTGCAGGAGGCCAGTGATGAGTGGCAGCTCATGGCTTTGTTCTATGAGATGCATTGGAGGTGCATGACAGTCAGGGGCAGACCTATCTTTCCTCTTTAGCTATGAATTATACCCTCATGGATAGAGTGAGGATGAGATAGCTATCTGATTCAGAAGGCCTAGTTCTATGGTAGTCGGTGGCAAGTGAGGACCCTCCTCCTGGGTGGACGATTGGCGATGATGAAGTATTGTGTTTCCATGGACGAATGTGGGTTCCAGGGTATATACATGAGGAGATAATGCGAGAGTATCATTCTTTAGTTTGGGCATTTCATCTCGGAGTTACCAAGATGTACCATGACTTGATACATCGGTACTGGTGGCCGGGTATGAAGAGAGATGTAGCTTGTTTTGTTATAAGGTCTTCCACCTGTCAGCAGGTGAAGGCGGAGCATCAGAGGCCAGTCAGACTATTATAGCAGTTACCCATCCCGGAGTGGAAATGGGATGATGTCATGATGGACTTCGTGACTGTGTTTCTATGGTCACCTCGAGGCAATGATGTCGTGTGGGTTTTTGTGGACAAACTCACGAAGGATGCTCACTTTTTGCCGATCAAGGAGACCTTCGGAGTTGATGAGCTTGGGAAGATGTATATCTGAGAGATCATACGCCTTCATGGGGTTCCTTGTTCTATTGTTTCAGATAGGGATTCCAGTTTTACGTCTCATTTTTGGAATAGTTTTCAGAGGGAACTAGGTACACAGGTGCTTCTAAGAATCGATTACCACCCTCAGACCGATGGCCAATCAGATCGTACAATACAGGTTCTTGAGGACATGCTGCATGCATGCATCCTAAACTTTGGGGTCTCTTGGGAGAAGCATATACCCCTAGTAGAGTTTTCCTTTAATAATAGTTTTCAGGAAACTATTGAGATGGCACCTTATGAGGATTTATATGGTAGGCCATGCCGATCACCTTTGTGATGGTTAGAGGCAGGTGAGTTAGATTTACTGGGACCACGTCTCGTGCAAGAGACTTCTGAGCAGGTCCAGTTGATTCAGAAGAAGATGGCTACCGCACAGTCTCGTCATAAATCTTATGTTGATCGCCGTACACAACCCTTGGAGTTCGTGGTTGGGGATCAGGTCTTCCTGCGTGTTTTTCCGAGTCTGGGATACAAGCGGATTAGGAGACAGAGTAAACTTTCACCGAGGTATGTGGGGCCATTTGAGATTCTGGAGAGAGTCAGGTCGGTTGCCTATCGGTTGTAGTTACCACAGAGGTACCAGGCCATGCACGACGTCTTCCATGTATCTCAGTTGTGTCTCTATCATTCAGACCCATCTCACATCTTTCAGCCCGAGGAGGTTTAACTTGAGGTAGATGCATCCTTTGACGAGCATCTGATTCGTATTGTTGATAGGAGAATGAAGGTTCTCTGAGGCCAGTCAGTTCCTCCCGTATGGGTGCTATAGCAGCATGGACGAGTGCAGGACGAAACCTGGGAGCGGGAGACCGACGTATGTGCTTAGTGAATGGAGTTTTTTACGGTTATATCTTCACCACCCTCAGAAGGGCAATTCAGGGATGAATTTCTTTAAGGGGGGATGTTTTTAAAAACCCAGTTCTTATTTTTGAGGTACGATTTTCTTCTTTTCTCCTTTCCTTAAGTGTTTTTGATAAAATAAGGAAAATGGGGGGAAAATCCTAAATTTTGGAAAGTACACGTCGTGTACTTTTTCACACGTTGTGTGCTTTTGGCCGTGTGGGATGAGTACACGGGGCGTGTGACCATGTCGGCGATGAGGGGTGTAAAAACTGACTACACGCCATATAGGTTTTGAGGTATGGGTTTCTTCTTTTCTCTTTTCCTTAAGTGTTTTTGAGAAAATAAGGTAAATGGGGGTGAAATCCTAAATTTTGGAAAGTACACGCCATGTACTTTTGGCCGTGTGGGATGATTACATGGGGCGTGTGACCATGTCGGCGATGAAGGGTGTAAAAACTGACTACACACCGTGTAGGGGTCCTTTACACGCCGTGTAGTCAGTCGGTAGGAAAATAGTAAGGCGGTGGCTAACAGTGAGATAGAACACACTGTGTACTCAAGAAGACACGTCATGTAGTCATGTCGGCAGATGAACAGTTCTACGCTGGCAGGAAACCGCCAGATGAATAGTTAAATGAAGGAAGTACACACCGTGTACTCGGAATTACACGTCGTGTACTTTGTTTTTTCACTTAAAATGGGAAGTACCCTCCCCTGTTCACAGGGAAGTCTTAGAACGGGAAGAAGGAGTGGAAGAAGAAGTCCAGAGCTTTGGAGATCTGCTGAGCGCACGTCAGGAATCCATTTTCTACACCATCGATCTCCCTGGAACCGCACGGGTGAGTTCTCCCTTCTCCTGGTGTAGTTCTTGCCAATTATTCCTCTAAGGGAAGTCATTTAAGTTTGAACTAGGTTTTCTTTCACCTCAGATCTACGCCGTTCTAGGATGAATCAAGGATCGTCATTCGCATATATCGTTCGTGGGTGTTAAAGGTAGGTGTCTTGGTGTTAATTTATCCAACTTTTGTGCGTTTGTGTGAATTATTATGCCACGAACCCTTGTTGGGGTGTTGTGTGGCTGAGTCCATAGCTGTTTAAATACCGAGAATTGTATAGGTAATTAACTGTGATAATAAATTGTTTTTTGGGATCGTTGCTTGGATCCAGGACCATCCCGAGGGGTTTTTTCCTATGTTTAGCTGTTTAGATAGGATACCCGAGGGTATTCCATGATTAATTATGCATTAAATTTGCCTTGAGAGGAATTGTATGTAAATTTCATGTTTATATGTTGGGTATGTCCCAGTTACTATATCCTGAGGGCGGTGCTTTACTATAGCCTGAGGGCATGACTGTATTAGCCTAAGGGCAACATTCCAATTCGCTTGAGGGAAACCTTTCGTGCCTGAGGGCTTGACTTATGTGCCTGAGATCGACACTTCTTACGCCTGAGGGAAAATTCTATTATGCTTGAGGGAGAGATTCTGATTACCTGAGGGTGTAGTTTTTCTTGTCTGAGGATGCTGACCATTTAATTAGAAATTCACTGTGGTGTTTTGTTAATATTAAATGGTTGAATGAATAATTAAAATGTCAATATAACTAGTAAGTTATTTACTTTGAGTACTTCTTAGTTTATTGCATTTACTTTTGCACATTGTTGTTGCATGTTTACACAAAGTTGGGCACAGGCCATTGGTGGGTGCCTACTGGGATTTATTTCTCACACCGTGTTTGGGCCATGATTTTCGGCCCAAATAGATTATATTGTTGTAGGTGTGGATATAGGCAAGAGTCCCTATACAGGTACTTGATTACTGTTGAGGAGTAGGGGAGAATGTGACCAATCTGAGGATCGCTATGTTACCGGCTATTTTGTTCTATTTTGCTTTCCTGTACTTGTACTGTACTGTATTATTGCGTAACATGTTCTGGCTATTTTCATAGGATTTGAGGCATGTTGCACCATTATTTATATACTGGTTGGTTATTTCTACTGTAGTTGTTAAATTAATTTTTGTATGGTTTACAGATTCCACTGTTGTTTTATGCTTGTTACTTTTTTCTTCTGTGCTACACTTTGACAAATGAGGGCATAGTTACCCCACTATCAGACATAGGCCCTCGCTGCGCAGCCTCTGGCATTTGGGGAAATGCACTTGAGCTCACATGGCGAACCGGGTTTGGGGAACCTATGGAGTGGTACCCAGAACTAGGACGTTACAATAAGATCCACATGACATGACTTTATAAGGAAATACACCATGTTCTAGTTGAGTATAATTACACTAAAAAGTTATATATGAAAAAAAATTATATGTTTTCATTGACTCTTTAAACAACTAAAAATATCATCAGAAAAGAAACCCAAAATCAAACACACTTTTTTCATATGAATCCTACATTCCTACCCTAATAAATGAACCTAGGCCTCTTTACAATAGTCCTAGTTCCAAACCACTGAAATAAATCACAAAAATCAAAATCCATGTTCATCACATGAGGTTAAATTATACAAATATAACATTGAAAACCAAGAATAGTAATCCCATGACATGTAACCTAGCCTTCCTAATAAGAAAGGTGTTCTCAACACATTGGTATGATATCCATCATAAGATATAATAAATTTCTTGACCACCTGTCTACTGTCTCCCTAAATCACAAAATAAAACAATTCTTAGTTACCATTTTTTAACACCCTAGCTGGGTCCACTCATCACTACCTGGGATGAGAATTCCACAAGAAGTCAACCATGTTTCCTCGTATTTTAGAGGTGTCTAAATAGCGTGAAGGACCTAATACATATAGTGGTGATACTATTCCCTCTCTTTAATTCATAAAACAATGAAAAAAATAACCAAACATTATTCACATCAATGTAGACAATATAATAAACACAGGAAATGAAATACATGTTTTCATACAAAACATACAACTGAATACCCACTAGGATGATCCAAAATAAAAAAGACGACAAAAATAAAACCCATTTGTATTATTTGTACTTCTATATTGGGTCCTCACACACTCTTTCACAAAAATACTGATTTAGCTTCTCCATCCCAACCTCTCCAAATCCTATTCTATGACTTTAAATGAGTACATAAGGTCTGCACACGCCCTATGATTCCCATGAAATTTGTGAGCATAAAAATAATAGGGAATCACCAAGAACCCCTAATATACATATTTTCATATGTTTGTTTTTTATACGGAAAATAAATACGAAAAGAAACATGTACATTAATTATTTATACACTAACTAGGCCACCATGACACTCAAGGAGTTACGCACACCCGTTAGGAAACCATGTTCTAGCAGAACACTGTGATAGCTAACCATACCTACTTTAGTTCCACACTGAAATCAACCCATATCCTTGTCCCATCACACTCGTAATGTATTCCCAAACCATACTTTGAGACTCAAGGTAGGGATCCACCTAAAAATCTACTTGTTTCCCAAAGGAATAGGGTACAGTCACATGCCCACACATCAACCTACTATATTATCTCTCAAGGAAGGTTCCATCGATAATGTCTCACATCGTTCCACGATCCAACCTCTAGGGTATTCCTTGACCCAAGTCTTCTTAAGGAAAGATTCAATTTGGTCACATAACCCAAGACTTCTCATTGAATGGTCCTTGAACCTATCCTTCTCAAGGAAAGGACCAAGAATCACACTAACCCATCCTAATGTGCTGAAGAAGGTCATATCAAAAAACTGACCCATCACCATATACTCTAGTGAGGTCATAATCACATTGATTCATCCACATAAAACTCTATGGAGGTCACATCAAGAAAATGGGCTACATCCCATCACAAATCTCTCCAACTAATCCCATGTAGTTAGCCATTTGAGAGATATCCCCTCATCATGACATATCTAAATTCACCCATCATAGCATACACTAGATTCATGAAACCCATCATTCTCTCTACTCATCAACATTAGCTTAAGCATGTCACATGTGGTTGACATCATTGTCTAATGGCTCACCCCAACTAAGACCCAAAGGTTCAGTATAAACGTTTTAAGAACCATACCAATTCTGGTCCCACTACCCAAGGACCATCCCAATCCATCAAATTCTACCCAAACCTAGACTCAATATGGGGGTTTAATTCCCATCCAAACTCACCTAAGTATCCCAATTCCACCCCCTAATCAAACCATCGACCCACACCTGGGTCCCATCACACATATCCTAAGGGAGATACCTCAAACCATCACTTGGAGGAAACCTATCTCTATAACATACTCGAGGTTTCAAAGGACCCCTATTACTCCGTGTTCACATTGAGACTCACCTATAACCTCAAGAGGGAGTTCCTTGTCACTCATGAAACATATGGTCATCTCACATGTCATTACTCATCCCCAAGCCCCTCATTCCTACACACTTTCCCTAAGAACTCAACTTAGGATACCCCCCCCCATTTCATTTAATTTCCCATCACCTTTTAGAGGTATCTTTCTAGATCAACCAATTCCATATCCCCTTGGTGGAAAATTCATAGAGCGATCCCAAAGCTCTAAAATTATAAAGATAACTTAGTATCATCTTGGGAAGCTCAAAGACACCCTATTCATCTAAGTAAAGGGCAACACTGATCCTTATAAACAGTTACCAAATCCTTAAAATTATGCAAGCATAGAAGATCAAAAATTGACATGCATATGAAATTTTATCATCGGGGCAACCAATGTCGATACCAAATTTCACCCCTCATCTATATCCACAATGTATCATCCAAGCTAAGCAATGCCTTTCCACACTTTTGGGAACCTATATCACACCAATAAACATACTTAATTAATTATAATAATTTTTAATTAATCTAATTAATTAATTTAAAATTTTATAATACCTAAAAAATCACTAGGAATAATCATCTCACTAAAACCTAAAGAAACAGGGTGTAGTATACTATTATCACACATCCAAACCAATGATATGAAAAATCCCCAATTTAAACACCTGTTCTAATAGAATATCTTACCTTAAATCATAAAAAATCCTAGTAAAAAACTAATAGTGATATAACTTTACAAACACAACTTTTGATGATGTAAAAATACCATCTCAGGATTTCCTCTACACAAAACAAGAAAAATACCCATCATTATCGAATGATTTCACCATTATCTAGTGAAACATTCACAAGACCCTTGCCAAAATTGAGCTGGAATTAGGGCTAGACAAAAAAGGAAAACCAATAACTAAAGGTAATTGTGTATCTTACCTAATAATTACATGAAATCATACCCAAAACCAATGGTAAAGTAGGGGAAGAATAGATAGGTAGATACCATCTGAACTTCCCCCCTTCATGCATGCCCAACTTAACATAAAAGGGGGGATGACCCTCTTTTTAAAAAATTCAACACACACCTTTAATGTTTTGAACCAATGGGTCATGTTATGAATCACTACGAAAGAGGAAAAGATCCCACCATCTAATAATTATCATGAAGTGAACACTATGTTCACACTACGAATAGGATACTATAATATGTTTTTGTAACACGGCCACCTGGCCCTTCTCTACCATCCTCCTGAACATATGTTACACCTATGGGTCCTCAAACCTGGTCTAAAAACACTCATTATGGATGCTCAAATGTTTGAAACCCCAATATGAGTCTCAGTTCATAAACTAAGTCATTAACCAAATTTAAAATTTAAATTACATCTAAAAACTACTAGGAAATTTGTAGGTCATTATAAATTAAATAAATTTTCAGGTTATGTAATATTGATTGAATAATTGATCTATTGGGGTAAAATATCTTACATAGGTTTTTTTATGTGTGATTACATTCATATAAGTGTAAAACCATATCCTATGCATGTGTAATTTATATTTTTAGGGGATATGTATGATTAAATAGTTTATAATAGTAATTTTAGGGTATATTAGGAAACTTGAGTTATTATCAATAAATAAAAAGACATATAAGAATAAATTAGTTTATTTATAAAAGTAACTCACTGGGGAAGTATCTATGTATGAATAATTAATATTTTATAGGCTATGTTAGAATACCTAGAATGTATGGTGTGAGAATAAATTATACATCAAAGGGTATATGTAAAAATAAGTCAAATTTTTAATGGATTCAAAACAAATATTTTGGTCAAACATCAAGTTGTATAAGAGTAAGAATTCAGGGATAAATGGAGGGTTTTCTCAAAATATTAAATATTTCATCAACAAGTGGTTTAAGTTTAAATAATTTTAATATCATATAAAATTCAGTTGAGAAACAAATTCACCCTGGTGTATATTGAATTGATTGTATGAATGAGGATGATTAAAGAATCAAAGGGAGTGGGATGATCAATGAACCATAAATATAATTTATAATAATATTCATTCAATTAATAAAGAAATGAATCCAAACTCAGGTGTTACTAATGTGAAATCATATGTATATAAATGATTTTAGTTAGAGGATGAAGTTAGGGTTTTTGAAGTTGAGCTAAAAGATAATTGATGATGTTACCACATTGTTTTGAGGTGGATTTAATGTTATTTACAATATTTTTCTTCACTAAATTTAAAGGTGGATGATGTATATTTTTAAGGTTAATTTTCATTTCGAAATATTTTTGGGTTGGTTATTTGGTGAAGATATATTTTAAAGTGATCTATTGATAGGGTAACCTTCTATTGACCATGATTTGGGAATATCTAGTGATTTCTTCTCTATTAATTCATTTTACACTCACTATTTACAATTCTAGATAGATTATATGAATATGATGATGATTTTATTTTATGTTTGTGGTCTCCCCTTAAATTTAAATAAAACCAATCCTTAATTTCAACTTCACAATTTCATTCGATTGGTGTCTTCTTTTATGTTGAATATAATATTGTAAATTCACAATTAAATAAGAATTTTTTAATTAAAATTTTTACATTTAATCATATATTTCATCAATTGGGTTTGTGATCATGATACATATTTCATTGAATATGATATCAATAATTTCATAATACTTTTACATTCATACTGAAAGAATGATATTTCTTACTATGATTGTAGTGGATAAATTATTACATTTTAATCATATTAGTACTTGGTTAATGAATATAATGAAAATACTAAAAAATAATTTTATAAGAGAAATAATTATACATAAAGGTAAGGAATGCTGGGGGTTTGACCAAGGTTAATCTCACTACTCTAAATCTAATTTCTACCATCTGCATGTCAAAATTATGTCCATTCCAAACAAAAATTGTTACTACTTTCAATCTTTTTCTACCATTAAACACCTACTATTTTTTATAAAAAAACTCATCCCTTTTAATAAACCTTAAACTTTTCATTGATTAATAAAAATAATTTAAGTGAAAAATAACTCAATTTTGAACCTCTATGAGATTGACCTACGGTGTTCCAATATGGTACATACTAGTAAAAAAATACTTTAATTAAAGGTTTATCAAAAAAATAACACCTAAAGTTTTGTACCATTGTTGGGAATATTGAAAATAAGTTTACATATTTCATAATTTGATTCAAATAGTTTTCAAACCCCATATTGTTAATTTAAAAAAATTGAATCACTCCTATTTTTGTTATAAAATTTTATATTTTCACTACTGTATTTATTTAAACAACTTGAAATCACTCAATTTCTACTTCAAATAAATTTTTTTTTCTTTTAAATATCATATTCCTAATAAACCACACAGACATTTATAGTATTTTTTATATTTAAATTGATTATAAATTCTATAGTAGAATTAGGAAACCAGGGAGAAATGGAGGGATATTAAATAGTTAGAATAGATTTTTTATTTGTAAAATTGGAAGAAAAATATGAAACATCAACTACTAGACTTGAAAATTTAAGATCAACCAGAATTGAGTGTCCAAAATCATTGTAAATCATGGTAATAAAAATAACAATTAAATAATTAGCTACACCAAATTAGTATAATCAATAAAATTACTTAAATTAACCTAAGATAGTTGTTGGATAAGAAGTCAATTTTTATTAAAATAGACTCTAAAGAACTAAGGTAGTAGTTCAAGGGGGATAAAATGGTGAATTAAAAGGGTATCCTCAAGGAAAATAATATTACAATTAATTTGAAGTGATATAAGATTAGAGAATATATTGAGAGTGGATGATCTATCACCTTTCTCTACCAAACAATATGCTATACTATTTCACTCCCTCTAAGTGTGAAGAATCATAGCCTCTTGTTTTATCATCCTTTTTTATTCATGAATAAGATATATAATTTATTAGTGTGGTATATATAGACACTTAATGAATTTAATGACCATAGAAAAGTAATATTTGATCACTAAAAGGGGAATACGTATACTTTTGAAAATGGTTAGGCTAGTATGTATCACCATAGTTTCCTCTATAATATGGAATCCATCACCATAAAATGAATAAAATTCAAGGAAAACTAATCTACCTCTTTCATGAATCAAACTCCCAACTCACATGAATCAATTACAAAATGCACCTTCAAAGTTTATCTTAAAACCCAACTCCAGATCAATATACAATACCCATTAAACAAACCCTCAATTGATCACATCTTACCAGTAATAGTTAAATTTTAGCTTTAGTAAGGATTATAAAGGATTATATCCCAACATGATATGGGCATGTCACAAATCATAGAAAGTATATTGATTTTCAACTAATGTAAACTAGGATGATATGCATGATGTCTTGTGTCATTATGATATAACTAAATAATTAAAATTCCAATTAAAAAGTAAGAAACCAATAAATAATAGAATATTATGATGTGTAACACCCTAATATTTTAAAATAATAACAATATGTTCAATATCATATATGTCATGCAACATCAAGTTTAAATGAACCATCAAAATATTATAATTTAAATATGACTATTATAACTTAGCCATTGAATTAGAGTTTATGAATACGAATAAAAACATTATGAAATATATATATATATAGGTCCTACTTTATAAATTTTTATTGATTAATTCTAAGTAAATAAGAACTCAATTTTTAGTAAAGTCATTTTATGATTCAATAATAATTTTTTCTTAAATTGATTTTAATTTTTTTTATAAGAAAATATTAAAATTAATTTCATCCAAATTTAGAAATTATATTTTTAAAAAGGATATAAATTTTAAATTATTATGAAAAAATGATCTTAGGGTGAATTTTCTAGATTTTTCTGAAAAGAATTATTTTTTAGTGAATAGTATAAAATGATGATTTTTAATGAAAAATCTCTTTTCTTTTTAAGTATTTACAAAGTCACATTATATTTTGTATTAGATTTATAATTTAATTATTTGTTTTTCATTGAAAATAATAGAATAAATTTCATTGTGATTAACATTATACATGAATTTTTTATAAAAAAAATTATACTTAAAAAGACATTTTTCTAGAAAATCACCTTTCATCAGATTTTATTGATTTAATTTTAAATTAAATACTAAAAAATACATGCATTAAATTTTATTGAATGATTTTTTTATTTTTAATCATGATAATTAATCTAATTTAAAAGGGTAAACTTAATTTTTTGTTCATAATGAATAGTAAAAATAAAAAAAAAGTATGTTTCCATGGTTGAGGTCAAAACAGGTTTACTGGGAGTTAAACTAAATAGATAGGGTTTAGAATTACCTAAAAACATTAACTTTTCCAATTAGATTAGTTTTTACACCAAATATCTATTTATGGAGTTAAATAATGTATTTTAAACAATTATTTGGAATTTGGGAAGCCAAGCTTAACTTTTGAGAGGATGAGTTATATTTTATTCAAATAAAAAACTATTTTTTGGGTATCTGTATTTATTGGAATGGTTGGAATATCATATTGTGTTATACATTTCTAAAAAATTCTAAAAACATTAATTTGTATTATTTACCCAAAAAATTATTTCAAACCAATTTATTACTTGATTTCAAGGTAAAATGATTGGTATGCTTAAATATGGTATTTTCCTAAAAATTGTTCTTTATGTGTTTTGTGCTCTTATATTAAAATTATTTTCCTACACCTTTATAAATTGAACCTAATAAAATTTATTAAAAAATTTAATCATCATGTCCATAAAAAATTATAATTCCCATTTTATTTTTGATATTATAATTAATTTATCATGGTAAAAACTTAAGTTATCATGGTAAAGGTTAAAATGAGTTTTAAAGTGTTTATCTCTAAAATAAGGCTTAAAATGTATTAAAAACTTGTATAAATGTGATTTTTTGAGTTTATTTAAACCCTATAACATATTATATTCAAAATTTTGTGTCTCTTTATTCAACTCAACATGATTATAAAATATATATTATTTAATCTTTAATGTAATTCCAAGTGTATCATTCTCCTCATTTATAAAAGGGAACCTCCTATCTTATATTCCTTGCACATTTTGAGACCTATAGTAAATACCTAAAAATTACCTTTCCAATATCCCTTCTCACATCCTAGAGGTGTTATTTTGGTCATAATACCAACCTTATAGGGATTAAGGTTTAAATAAAAGGTGGTTGTCCGAAGAAAAGGTATATCTTTTAACTGAAAGTTTCAGTTTTAATTCTTCTTATACCTCATTAAAATATTATTAAAACATGATGAAATAATAAAAAAACATATTATATAAATTATATTTTTTATGTTAGATTAATAAACTGTATTTATCTCCTTCTTCCATCAAATAGGAAATCAAACCATTTTTCATGTTTATGGAGGACTACCACCTCACAAACTAATGTAATTATTTTTCCAACATCACCTCACAAGGATGGTAATAATTATGGATTTAATGTATATATATGATATTAATGACATAATTATAATTATATAAAAATTATAGATCATCTATTTTCTTTTCTTTTAATCTATTGAAAATTGACAATGTTATACATTTATACATGTGGATTACCACCTTCACGAAGCTATGTGATTCATTTTTAATCATTTCATCACATATCAATAATTTATAGGTATATTTAAATAAATAATATTATATTTATTATATAATCATTATTATTTAAATATAAAATAATACTTACCTATTTTTATCATGTTTGTTCAAAAATGGAAACATTACTCACGTGTAAGTATGCCACACCATCTCTATGATTGTAATGTAGTTCATTTTCAATAAGAAACCTTCATGGTTGGTTTTTACAGTATAATTTATATTTGAAATTATTAATAATTCATAATTATTATTCTAGAGATGATGAAATAATTACCTCTTTGACCATAGTCAAATTACCAAATTCATTTTGGATATATGATCCTAATATCATAAAAACACACAAAATTAACTAAATTGATTGATTAATTTTATATAAGATGGTAATAAATAAAATAAAAGGAATAATAAACATGAAAAAGTTTCCTAAGGAAGTAAATAATTAACATAATATTATTATTCTGTAAGATAAATAATGTACATGATGAGTTGGACTCAAGTTAAGGGACACATTAACTTAAAAACCTCATTGGAATTATTTTAATGATTTATTTTCTAAATTTTTTTATTACATGTACATATTATTAAACTTGTTTTATTTATGTATTTATATAGACATGAATGAATTATAAAGGATATTTTTTAATTTTTTCAATGGTTTTCAAAAGGAATCTTTTTATAGGATGTTTTGACAAAATACATGAATGTTTTATTTTAACATATATGGTGTCAATAGTGTTTCCTACTGCCATAACTATTATTTTACATTTTTATTCAATTACAATATTTCATGTTTTCTTCAAAGAAAATCCCTACATACCTTTTTTTTGGTATTTTAAAAACAAATTAACTTGAATGGATATTTCAATATCTGAAAATGTTTTCATATGGGTGAAAATAATATTATTATGAGTATGATGAATAAAATGCATGATTTCATGTATTATTTTTATGTTATGGTTCTTGAAAATTATTTATGATGATGAGTAAGCCCATTATATCTTCTTGTGGTGGTTGATCCTGATATAACACTCTAATGCATTGGGTAAAGGGATAGAGTTAACTTGTTTTAGGTTTCTCCTAAGAGATTATTGGAATTTACCAGGTAGGTTATTCTATTTGTAAGGGTGATTATAAGAGTGATTTGAAAATTATTTCCCAAGTTACCTACATGAATTCTCTATTCATACTATGGGTTGTTATGGAAATATTATTATTTCACAAGTTATTTTAATGATCTTATGTTTAAAAGAAAATCCATACACCTTTTAAAGGTGTAAAATATGTTTTCAAGAAAATGTTTTCATGAGTCCTCATATTTAAAAAGAAACCCTCATGATTATTATATTTCCTTTATATTTTATTATAAAGTGTTATATGAAAAATAATTATAGTAAAGATTATTTCATGTTAAAGTAAATTATTATTTGATATGAAATTTTATTATGTTATAGGAAAAAAATCTATTCTGATCTCATAGTTATAAAATAGACTAACGAGTTTCTTTTTTTTATTTTTAGATATACCTAATTGAGAATTTTATGCTCATCCCATGTTTTTAAATGTTTTTCAGAGGGTTTAAGGATAAATAATAACAAATAAGAATTCAATTTCATGGTCATGCATATTTTTAAAGAAAATAAAATTTGTTTCATTATAAAAAATTATATTGTGTAAGGAATTGATATTGAGTGTAAGTTTACATTTTTTTAATATATGGTATTGTTATGTAATAGTTATGACGTAATACTCTAGTACCCTGATTTGAATTGTTCCTTAAAATGTAAGAAATTCAAACCCTTGTTATAAATCATGTAAGCATGCATTTTTTAAGGTATGAGCCTTTATAGTTGGTATCAAAGAAAAATTTTAAATAGACTTTGAGATTAATATTATAAAACTTTGGTGATGGCCTTGGGGATAAGTCTAATATAAGGTAAACATTGTAAGGATGTGATAAGGTATAGATTATGTTGTTTCCTAGAAATGAAATCTCTACATAGATATTAGAAAGTGGATGTGGTTGTGGCATAGATTCACCTAGGGGTAACAAATATGAAAGGGAATGATTGGGTATTATCTTGATCATCACTGGTTGACGATGAGTGGGCCTAAGACAGAACACCTAGTTAGACACTATTATGGTATAATTATTCGGTTAATTGATATTATCATTATGAACCATTACTAATAATGAGAGAATAAAACCTATTTAAACCTATGATAAGGCATAGTGATATGGGATATCCCAAAATATTCGTGGGTAGATAAGTAAAAAGTCGATTATAAGTTTAAGGACACAGATACCCCTTTTGAAATTTTATGTTATGGGAATAATTTGGGAGGCATTTATTGAGTTTTGATAGATTTTTTATGTATATGTAACCCTTAAGTTTGACATGTAAAAATGTTATTTGAATAAAAATTCCTTTTCATTTTTTTACATAAGTTTTAATGTATTGATACCCTTTAGGGTTTATAAAATCATTGATGTTGAGGTAATTATGGGTTATTACAATTTGGAAACTTATTTTTTATCACATAAATAACAATGGGATTGAAAATTGAAATTTATATTAAGTGATTAAGGATATTTTAGAATAAAATCACTATTTTTTTGGGTAATATTATATGAATAATGTAAAAAATATTATTGGATAATATGGGATTTTATTTCAGGAAAAAAATTTGGATTGTCTTTCGAAAGCATATGTGTTTTTAAAGAGGATTTATGGTTATTTAGGTTATTTGTGGAGACAATTATAATTTTTTTGAGATTATATGATGAGGTCATATATATTTTTTATTATATTAAATTTTAAGTAACTAATGATTTTTGGAGATAAATTGTAAATTAATATTCAAAAAATATGTGAACAAGCCCCTATGATATTTGGGTTTTGAACATTAAGCAATTAAAAGAGTTATAAATTGAAAGTTTAAATTTTAACTTTGGGTATTTTTGTTACGGTTTTTAACATTAATATATAATTTATTGTTTTGGATATTATCTTACCATATGTTATCCATATTGGTTTTGGATGTAATGTACCGAACTGACTAACCACTAAAATAGTAGATGGATCGATGGGTCACATGGCCTCAACCATTCCTTCTTGTATGTGAGAGGATTCCAACTATAATTGAGGGTATAAGGAGGTGATAGTGGGAGACTATACACTCTTGATCAGAGTAGAAAATTTGTATATCATATAATAAATAACAGGAAATAGTGGAAGTAGTAATAAATTAAATATAGAGTAGTGGAACAATAATATAAACTGAATACAAAATATGTCCAATTACAATGTATAATAGTGAATTCATTTCCAGATGATGATACATACCTATAATACTATACTTACAGTAGGAAAAAAAATACAATACAGTACATGAATAAAGAAAAGAACTAAAAGCCCCAAGGGAAGACTCCAGAGTGTATCTTGAGCTCCGGTTTAGTCTTATTCTTCTAATTAACATGTACAAGAAAGGAATCACAAGAAAACATCCATTGTCCTCCAAACATGAGATCTACATAGGTACCCTAGTGTAATGATGTCTGATAAGGGTGTTATAAATAAATCTCAGTAGGTTACCACCCATGGTGTCTACAACTAAATCCATTCTATGAATATATAGTAAATAAGTGTGAAGGTATAAGCATAATAATAATAATAAGTGATGAATAAATAAATAAATACCAGTCCGTCTGGTTCTAATAGGACACTCTACTGACTCTCTATGCTTCAACACAATACCAAAATGAGTTTTTGATTAGTAACTATATATAAAGTTATATATTGCATCCACTCATATAAACCAAGTAGGTATGGATGTAAGTGCCCATATACCTAGAATAATAGGTGCTGGATGGACCAAGGCATAACACAGTCATCCATAACCTGTCTAAATGATCCAATAATCTCTAGAAAATGGTACATGCCCTATGTCTCGTATTTAGTGGGAGAATTCATTCTTGTCACCGCAGATGGTGAGTGTTCCATCATGTCAACAATCGATGTCATGAGTGTGATGTCATTCCAATACTCAACAAGGTACATGGCTCATAATTCTCATTATCCACATGGTATTAATAGTGTGAGGCATCATGACTCATCACCCAATATAAGGGAGCTTGATTTTCCACAATGCTCAATAGATCCCTCAGAATTGTTCCACAGCTTGAATATAAGGCGTAATTATATAATAAAAATAATAGAATCCATTAGGCATTACTTATCATGGTTTACATTTATTAATCCTAATTAATATTAAGGGTGTCTCATTTAAATTATAGCATGTACTAAGCATGAATTTAATGGTGTAACCTTTCCAACCTTTATAATTAATTTAAATAAATTCATTTAATTAAATCAAGGAAAGAAAAAATCATGAATATGATATTACATGAAATTACATGTCATTCATATTAATAAATTAATCCATATTTTATAATCCATTCTAAATTATTAATCCATTTCGAACAAACAATTTAAAACATTCAAAAAAAAAATCCAGCATGAAAAATCTATTCAAATTAAGACATGACATTTAATTAAAAAAATATGGAAATTTATTTATCAAGGTCAATGAATGAACTTAAAGGTGCCTTTGTAAAATTTAAAATTACCTAAATAAGAAATCCCAATTATAAAGCAATCCAATCTCTTAGGAGGAGCTCAGTTCAATAAAAAATTATACAAGGAGGGAATTCTCATTTAAAATAATAGGAGATTATATGTTCCAAACATGCCTCCAGAATAACATTGACATAAAAGAATAGGATAATACCAAATCAATATGGCCAAAAATTTATTAAATCGTTAATCACAACTTTGTAATTTAGAGGATAGCACACCTCATTCGAGGGGTTTTAATATAAAAACATGACATTATTTTTCACACAATTTATTTAAGATAACCAAACATCACATTCAAGATTCATAATATAATTCAAAAAAATAATTATTTTAATAAGATACCATACATGTAAATTAAACTAATAATCTCAACATGGAACTTAGAAGGTTCCATTATCATTTAGGGTATCACCATCAAAGGAAAAAACATTTATACTCCAATATAAACACTTATAATGTGGTTCAAGAATTTATTCATTTAATTAAAAAGGACTAATTGAAGACACTACACCCCAGGGGTGTCTGTGGTTAAGGTTGATATCTTCTATACACTAAAGAAGGATCATAGGGAGCATATCTAGGTGCGTTTATAAAATTGATATGAAGAACTCAATAATAAGTTGCTGCTTAGAAAACATCAGTTCACATCACAATGGAAACATTTATAATTCAATGTAAATATAAGGAATAACTATATAACACATATATTATACTTAGGAATCTTTAATCATCCAATAACAAGTTTTTATTTGGCATAGTTTGGAAGAAAATGAAGAAATGGACATTTACCCAAAAAATAGGGGAAATGATCGTATACCTTGATAACATGGTCTAGAAAAGATTAAATGAAGAAATATTCAAAATAAAATGAGTGATTACTGATGTGGATCTGTAGAAACTAATGGTGTTCGATTTAGACTTCAGATGGAGGTGATCCATGAGATCCTAGGTTAGGATTTATAGAAACCCATGACACATTGAAGGAGGCTCATACTGGAGAAGGAGGAGGAAAAAGAAAGGAAAAAAATTAAACTCATTAAGGAAAATTTTGTAATTTCACCCTCAAAACTGGGTTTCACTGTTAATCCAAACTATGTTTCAACTATGCAGCTCCCACTACTTAGGAAACTCACTATATACATTTTTTCCCACATGGTTACCCTAAATGTGAACCATCCATGCGATGAGTAGTAAATAGGTACTACCTATGTGTCAATAACCATGCAGGCTAGGTTCACAATTTGGGTAAACCATGTGTAGCCTTTGTGACACCTTATGATCCTTTAAAACAGTCCACATGGTTTTCTACTAGGGGTCATATAGTTTTAGAAAAACTATGTGCCATATTCAGGCCTTCCAAACTTGGTAATTTCGGGACTCGACACTCCCAAAACTCAATGAGACACCTGAGGGACACCTTAGGATTTTACACAACTCTAAAAACAAAAAAAATCAAAACTCTCATAATTTCATTATTAAGCCCAGTTTAAAGAAAAAACAATCCACTAAATTCCAAAATTTAAATTGCCTTGTAATTTTACCCTGGATCAAAACATAGGTTGTTACAACCTCTCCACCTTAGAACTTATCATCTTTGAGATTCCTTTGGAAGCAATGAAAATATCACCTAAACTATAAGGGATATTAAGTCTCATTAAAATGATCATGTTTCATTTCCAAATTCCCAATGCACCTCCAAGAATTACTTAATCACATAACACTTAATCCATTTAAACTTGAGCCAACATTCTATTTCTGATTGAAACACTTAAATGGTAATTAACTGACCTATTTAGTTGTAGGCACAATCATTCCATCATCTCTTTAAATATATGTCTAATAGTTCTCCCCACCATAGGTCTTAACATAGAAAGGGACCAATTCTGATCCATGGTACCTCCACCATCAGACCTCCCTTACAAATCATGTCTCTAAGAATTCTAGAGACACTCATGGCATGATTTATTTAATTGAGAAAACATGATTACCTACAAGGTTATATTAGGGACCTCATCACAAAGAAATGATTGAATCCCAATCAACCTAATGGAAACTGGATTTATAACCTTTCCTTGAAAGACACATGAGACCTTTACACAACACCTACCTTAACCCAATGATGTGATTTTTAACCGTTTCCACTAAATAATACTCATTGAACAAGAAGGATAATAGGTATAGCCACCTCCTAATGACCATTGTTAGAACACTTTTCTAAGTTGGTCAGTACATTATAACCAATACCACAATGCCTTCTTCTAAGGAATATTTTATTTACAACAAGAACATTCACCAAAGCCCATACATATATTTTAGTTATGTTCCTCAGTCAAACCATAACTTGAACATTTAATCTATTGTGGTTCATCATGAAAAAGGGTGTAAATAGGTCTAGAACACTGAAACTTTCACCCTTTAAACTTTACCTTCGATCTTGACAACAAGTCCAAGATATCCTCAGATTAAATTAATTAGATTCCAGGGAAATAACCCAAGGTAGTACATATTCCAAGTTTACAAAGATAAATTGGTACAACGCCAACGCATCCACATAAGATCATTGACTTATCCTAGAACAGCATCTATTTGGTGGTCAAGTCAAAGAAGAGTAGCTAGTGTCTAAGAGTTTTTCCAAGGAATTCCAACACGAGATCCTAGGTATCACTCAATACTAACCACACCTAAATAATATAACCTTTATTCTAGTGTGAAAATATTATAGAGATCAATTTCTGAGCCCAACGGGTTTTAAAACCTTAGAGCGGCGTATAACTGACACTCTCTTAGTGCATCAAGGATGAGGTTAAGATAGGGGACATTCTAGTCACTAAGCAAGAATAAACTATGAGCATTAGATGATTTATAACACCTCTATCATAACCAATATGAATTGCTCGGTATGGATTCCAACAAACCATACCCAACTACCAGAAATAAGATTATTCAAACTATTATAGGCCAACTTCTTTGAAGAAGATCAACTTCACATACTGATGCATCATCATAAACTGATCACAATCTTTAACCACTGAAGTCCATCTAAGACCAATGTTAATTCTTAAGGGTCACATTCATATCCAACCACATTAAATTCATTCTTCTGAGAAATCATCAACATTTAAAAAACTCACCAACCACAAAGGCACTCAAGAAAAACTAACCATTTCCCAATGGTCCCTTTTGGTTGTGTTCCTTCTACTAAGAAGGGCACATATCCACTAGAATTTATGTGATGCTCCCCCTCCCCTTTAAGAGATTCCTAGATATCAAATAAGATAGATATACTAGCCTCTCATAAGCACACTCGGTCAAACTCGCCATAAATTCATGTGTGACACTTCTCTGAGTCATGATAAAAATGTCATATCATTTGGAATAAGGGACAAAACCAACCTGAACAATGTGTCAAGACACCCAATACTCAATTGAAGTCATCCTAAGAATCGAGATAAACTTAATTCCTTTAATGCTAAGATCACTCTATTATGGAGATGACCTGAGAACATACTCAAAAACACAAGGCTCAATGATTCCACTAAACTCAACCAATTCATTAAACCATTAGAAACATGATGGGTTCAGGGTATAAGAACACACACTACCCTGAGGTTTCAGATATAGAATGAACATCCTCAATACTATCTATAGTATATCCACCCTATGCATCTAATCATCAAGAGGTCCATATAAGATATTTATTCCAAATTCATATTTCTTCGTACAACTATGAATGTGGATGATGATGTATCATGTTTTCCATCATTGGGGTGGAATAAAGGGTCATATAACCTATGAAGTAGTTTATAATTCCCTATAAATTTCTATACTATTGAAACTATGCATTACCTGATGCTCACACCCATAAAAAGTGTCTGAGATATAATGAACATCATCAAAATAAGATTTTCATTTAGAATCTAAAAGTCCTACCAAGGACAATGAGACAAGAATGATACTAAATGTCATAATGATCACATCATTTTGAAAGTAATTTAAGATCTGAGGGTTCTACCTACCTCATGTTAGCCCCTTACAAAATAATAAGGATTGAACCTTTCACTAGGTCATGCCAAACATACTTCACTAGGCCCTACACCTAACATTTAATAACATGCTAACAAAGAAAAAAGATAACAGAAAATTATAATGTTTCTATTCTGAGGAAACTAAAAGAGAATAATAAAATACCATTACACGCGGGTTTAAACTAAGAATACCACCTATGGTTCCATTTTAAGCCATTAAATTGATTCACATTAAATATTTAAACATTTTAACATCTTTTAAAACATAACATCAAGTACAAATTATAAAACAAAAGTACTTGGTAATTGATATGGAAACCTATGAGGGTCCTATTAAGCTAGCCTCGATTCGTTAAAATGCATCCCAATAGAAGTTTCCTAATTATTAATGTTTCAAAACACCCCTAGAGGTTTATCTCTAAAGAAACATTCTCTAACTGACCTAATTAGGTCTAGTTGTGCATTTAGGAAGTCAATCATATGGATCTTCATGCCTTTGTGATAGAGTCCCAAGCCATAATAGAAGAAACCAATTCATCTTAGATTAGAATAAAATTTATCTTAAATTTATAATCATTTAAAAATAAAACATGGTCATGTCTATTGGTTCTATTATATGGGTTGTCATATCATAATCTATAAAGTTCCCATATACTTCATATACCGTAGAGTAGATCCGTTTAATCGAAAAAAAATCACATTAAAATTTGAAATTTAACAGCTTTCATGTTTTAACAATGGTCTCTAAACTTATATAAATCTGAAATATGGTTTGAGTATATGGGTTAACTTTTCCAAATTATAAGGCTCCCATACACCTTACAACTAAAAAGTGGACCCCATTTAATCGCAATCAATAAATTTAGCCCAGGAAACCATTAATTTATCAAAAAAAACTATCATGTTATCTCAATAAATAAACATAGATAAATATGATATAAACACAAAATCATGATACAATGGAAGAACAAGCTAAATAAATCACCAAAGCATATTATATAATAATTCATTCTAAGAAAAAAAATCATGGCATAACACTCATGACACACCAATCAAATGAGTAAGAATCTCTATAAATGAAACTGCATGGCATGGAATATGCATGTAATGTAAATTTCTAGTTGCTTATAATGATGCATTAAATTATACTTCCTTTATATACTATGAAAATTTTAAAATACAATAAATTTAATAAATTAGTAATTAGTGTAAAGTACACCAGTCACTCAAGGTGAAATAATAATCAACTGTAATAATGAATGACATGAACAACAATCCTAACCCTTAATACTTAGAATTTTCCTTGTATGTGGGTACATCACTCCCAGTAATAGATATTTACCAAGTTTCAAAACATTCATTGTCTCCTTTCTACCATAAAAAAATCATGTGACCAAGGAAAAACGACCACCTCTAATACCACTTTGTAATGTACCGACATGAATGACCACTAAAATAGTAGCCATGCTAGTGGGTCACATGGCCTCAATCGTACCTCCTTATACACCACAGGCTACCGACTAGTAGTGAGGGTAGAAGAAGGTGATAGAGGGGTGACTATACCCTCATGATCAGAGTAGAATAGTGGTATTTGAGATAATAAATAATAGGAAATATCATAAGTAATAATAAATGAAATATAGAGCAGTGAAAGAATAATATAAACTGAATATAAAAGATGTGCAATCCCATT
This sequence comes from Viscum album, assembly GCA_963277665.1. Classification (NCBI taxonomy): domain Eukaryota; kingdom Viridiplantae; phylum Streptophyta; class Magnoliopsida; order Santalales; family Viscaceae; genus Viscum; species Viscum album. The sequence continues at coordinate 1,241,922,510 of OY728122.1, read as the reverse complement.
GTACAATAGTGCATGCATATCCTGATTACGATACATAACTAAAATAGTATACATATAGTAGGAAATAATATAAAGTACAGTAAATGAATAATTAAAAGAAGTAAAATCCCTAAGGGTGAACTCTATAAACATCATGTTCTCCAATTAATTCATGTTCTCCTAACTCCCATGTACAAGCAAGGCAGCACAAGAAACCATCCATGGTTCTATGAACATGATATCTACTCGGGTACCCCAGTGAAATGGTGGCCCAAACAAGGTGTGAGATATAAATCCAAGTAGTTTACCACCCACGGTGTCTACAGTTGAATCTAGTCCATGAATATAAAGTAAATTGGTGTGTAGGTATAAGTAGAATAGCAATAAGTAGTGCTGAATAAATAAATAAATAAATATCAGTCATCTCTGGTTTTAATAGGACACATGGTTGACTCTACCTGCTTCAGCACGCTGTTGGAATGAGTTTTGGATTGGTAACTATATATATATTGTAAATATATATATATATATATATATATATATATATTTCTATATTGAATCCACCTATATAAACCAATTATGTATGGATGTAAGTGGCAATATACATGGAATACTAGGTGTTGGTTAGACCGGGGTGTAATCAATCATCCATAACCAGTATGAATGAGCTTATAAGCTCCAAAAAAGGTTACATGTCCTACATCTCATAATGAGTGGGAGATGTAATTCCCATCACTCAAGATGGTGAGTGTACCATCAAGTCAACACTCAAAGTCGTGAGTGTGTCATCATTCCAACACTCGATAATGGAAAAGTCGCATAATTCCCACTATCCACATGGTATCACTGGTGCAATATATCATGACTCAACACCCTATATAAGGGAGTTTGATTTTCCACCATGCCCAATAGATCCCTTTCCATATTTCCACGGCTTGGATATAAGGAATAATCATATAATAACAATAACAGAACCTATGAGACATTAACTCTCATGATTTACATTTATTAAGCCCAATTAATATTAACAGTATCTCATTTAAATTATAACATATACTAAGCATGAATCGAACGACATGTCATTTCCACCCTTCAAAAATCATTTCAATAAAAACATTTAATTCAATCACGGTAGGAAGACCATCATGAATATTTCATTCCATGTAATTACATGTCATTCAAGTTAAGAAGGTTATCCATATTGTTTAATCCATTCTAAATTATTAATCCATTTCGAACAAACACTTTAATACACTCAAAAAATAAATCCACCATGAATAAGATATTTAAATTAACACATTTTGTTTAATTAAAAAAAACATTGAAATTTATCTATGATGGTTAATTAAGTCACTTATAGGTTCCTTGGTAAAATGGCTAATTACCTACTTGGGAAATCCTATTTATAAATAAACCCAATCCCTTAGGAGGTGATTGGTTCATTAAACATTTATAGAATAAGGGAATACCCATTTAATAAAAGGAGAGTGCATGTACTAACTATGCCTCAAGACTCACATTAACATCAAGGAATAGTGTAATACCAAATCAATATGTCCAAGCATGTATTGAATCATTAATCATCACTTTGTAATTTAGAAGACAACACACCTCATCTAAGGGGTATTATTATAAAAAATGACATTATTTATCACACAATTCATTTAACATAACAAAACATCGCATTTGGGATTCATAATTTAATTCTCCAAAAGAATCATTTTAGGAATCTACCATACATGGAAATTAAACTGATAATTTCAACAAGGAACTTAGGAGGTTCTTTTATCATTTGGGATAACACCATAAAAGGTAGAACCATTTATACTCCAAGATGAACTCTTAAAATCTAGTTTGATAATTTCTTCATTTAATTGAAAAGGAACAATTAAAGTCGGCACACCCTAGGGGTGTCCATGGTTGAGGGTGACATCTTTTATACACTAAACAAGGATCATAGTGAGATTATATTGGTGAGTTGATAAATTTGATATGAATAAATCAATAATAAGGTGATGCTCAGTAATGTCTAGCATATGGAACAACGTCAACATTTATAATTCAACAAAAATTTATGGAAAACCCATATACCACCTACTTTATGATTAAGAAACTTTACTCATCTAATATCAAGGTCTCATTCATCCCGGTTTAGAAGAAAATGAAGAAAATGACATTTTTCATGAAAATAAGGAAAATGAGATTACGCCTCAATAAATTATTTGATAGGAGATTAAAGGAAGAAATATTCAAAATTATTCTAGAGCTTACTGATATGGATCCATAGATACCAATGAAATTCGATTTTGACTTCATACGGAGGAGATCCTTGAATGCCTAGGTTAGGATTTGGATAAACCCATGGTGTGGAAGAGGAGGCTCAAGTTGGAGGAGGAGGAAAAATAAAGGAAAAAGGAAAAAATTAAACTAATTAAGGGACAATTTTTAATTTCACCCTCAAAATTGGGTCACATGATTTGGATGCATAGTTTGGCCAAACTGTGTGCTAATCATACAGCTCCCACTATTTAGGAAACCCACCTTACACGGTTTGTCCCACATGGTTACCCTAACTGTGCACCAACAATGTGATAAATAGTGCATAGGTACATCCAAAGTTTCCCTAAATATACATTCTAGGTTCAAAATTTGGTTAAAATATGCACATCTCATGTGACACCTTCTTCTCCTCTGAAACTGGTCACACAGTTTGCTGTTGGGAGCCACATGGTTTCAGACAAATTGTGTGCCTTATATAGGCCTTCCAAAATTAGTATTTTTAGGGTTTGGTAATCACAAAACACAATGAGACATCCTAGGGACCCCTAGGGACTTTATATAAGACTAATAAAAAAACTTTTAAGTGTTTTAACTATTGTAATGGTGTTCTAAAACTTGGTTCAAAGAACAGCCCGTCCACTAAATGTCAAAATTCAAATTCCCTTGGAATTTTATCTTGGCTCAAAACACAGGTAATTAAATTGGATAATGTCTAAATATATCTATAATATCATTATATAATATTTTGGATTATTTTATCCATTATTAGTCTTTTTTAGTTCTTTGGGTATGAAATATTCATCTTGAATACTCATTGTTTGAAGAAAAAGATGAGATTGTCGTGGAAATTTAATAAAGGATGAAATTATAATTATCAAGTAAGTATATTTCCATATGTTATTAGTCTAGTTGGTTAATTAATTCCTAAAACTCAATTAAATTTATCATGAAATGAAAAGTTAACCATATTACCTTCATTTATTATTAATTTATTATCGTTTTTACACCTCATCAGTTTATGGTTTTGTGGATCTTGACATTTCCATGATCATTCACTTTCTTATGATCGATGTTTTATGTCACTCTCTATCAATATTTAGACATTAAATTTTTCCTCTATATCTATATTTTCACTTCCCATTAATTTTTCTTATTTGGAAACCTTGTTTTGTGTTATTCTAGATGTCATTCAAATTTCCCTTTCCCTATTTTCAAGATGAATTTTTATCAACCATTTTTACGATATGGGTTTTCAAAAAAGTTATTTTCAAATATTAAACCCTTTATTTTTGATATCATGTTCAAATTTCATGGATAAAATTTATTAGAGTGTGTACTTTAATATCTTGATATTTTAAAATAAGAACATTTTGTTTTATAGTGTATACAACATGCAACACTAAGTTTAAATGAACCATAAAATATTATTATTTAAAAATGAATGTTAAAAGATAAAAAATGAATTGGAAGGTATAAATATAATTAATAACATTTTTAAATATATATATAAAGGCCCTAGTGAATAAAAATTTATTGATTTATTCTTTTGAAATAAGCACTCAATTTTTTGTAGTCATTTCATGGTTTAAAAATATGTTTTCCTAAAAAATAATTTTTATTGATTTTTATGAGAAAATATTATAATTTACTTCTACCAATTTTAAAAAAAAATTGATAAAAATTATATCCTTTTTTAAATCAACATATAAAAATTATCTTAGGGTGAATTTTGGGGGTGTTCTGAAAATATTGATTTTTTGATGAATAGTAAAAATTGATTTTTATTGAAAATAGTCTTTTCTTTGCAAGTGTTTACAAAGTCACGTTATACTTTGGAATAGTTTTAAATTTTAATTAGTTCTTATGGATTAAAATAACCCAATATATTTCATTTTAATCACTATTATAATTTAATGTTGGATAAAAACATTTTTATACTAAAAATGGTATTTTTATAGAAAACTGTTCTTTGTCATGTTTTATTGAATTTAATATTATTTTAAATTATGAAACATATTTAAATTAAATTTTAGAAAATAAATTAAATATTTATAATGAGAAAAATTAATATAATTTAATAGGTTAAACTAATTTTTTATTCACACTTAATAGTAAAAAATAGTGCAAAAATACATTACAACGGTTAAGGTTAAAACGTGTTTACCGAGTGTAAACTGGAGAGATAAGGGTTGGAATTAATTAAAAAATCATTTATCCTATTTTTTGATTGTTTTAAAAAATATATATATTTTTATTTCTAAATAATGTATATTGAACATTATTTTGAATTTGGTAATCCATGTTTGATTTTTAAGAAGACAAGTTATATTTTATTCAATTCAAAAACTATGTTTTGTAATTTTCATTTAATGGAATGGTTTGAAGATTCAATTCAGTTTTTTATTTCTTTAAAATTATAAAAAACATATTTTTTATTATTTAATCAAAAAAATTATTTGAGACAAATTAATTACTTGATTTCAAGTTAAAATGATTTTTACAATTAAATCAGGCATTTTCCTAAAAAACTGTTTTTCATTCGTTTTGTATTAATATATTAAAATTAATTTCTTTCAAATTCATAAATTGTACCTAATAAAATATATTAAAATTTTCAAATCATAATGAATGAATTTTTTTATAAGTCCCCTCTTTTGTCTTATAATTAAGTTATCAAGGTTTTCATAGTTACAGTTAAGATAGGTTTAAAGTGGTTTAACTAGGAGATAATGAATAAAAACTCTTATACATTTTATTGGTAGATTTTATTTAATCAAAATAACTTATTATATTATAATTCTAGGTTCCTTGGTGACACGTTACATGATTATGATATATATATATAATTTAATATTTAAATTTATTCCAAGTGTTTCATTCCCCTCACTTATAAAAGTACACCTCCTATAGTCTATTTCTCACACATTTTAAGCACTCTAGCTTAGTCAATACCTTCAAAATACCTTCCAAAAATCCCTCACCACATCCTATAGGTCTTATTTTGTGAAACATGTCATCCTTATAGATATAAAGGTGTAAAGAAAAAGAAATTTTCCAATGAAGTAGTATATCTTTTAACCGAATGTTTTAGTTTTATTTCTTCTTATACATCCATCAAATTTTCTTCAAAAATGATGAAATAATAACACTGGGATATTAAATATACTTATATTTTTTATGTTAATGTAATAACCTATATAAATATCCTTCTTCCATCAAATGATAAATGAAACCTTATGCGTGTTTATGGACTAATGCCTCACAAATAATGTAATTCATTTTCCATCACCACCTCTCACAGATGGTTATAAAGATGGATTTAATGTATATATATGATATTAAATAAATAATTATCATTATAAAAATATATATTAAATGTGATTGCCCATACTCGAATGCAAATTAATAGGTTCCCTGAGCCTGGTGGACCACGTGCCCTCAAGCGCATCTTCCCAAATGCCAGAGGCTACCGACTAGAAATGATGGCCAAGGGTATTTTCGTGGAGAGAATATGCCCTCATCATAGTGGATAAATATAAACATAGTTAAAAAAATAAAGCATTATAAGTAAATAGTAAAAGTAGATAAAAGTAATAGATATATAAGGATCATAATAACTGCATCAACTAGAATAACTAATGATTATATGTTATGTCACTAGAAAACTGGAAAACATGGGTACAAGATAGTATCCATAACATGTTCCATAAAAGTATAGAGGAAAAAAAAGACTATCCCAAGAATCAAGAGCTCTGGCTCGGTAATCTACTATCAAACTCCATTCTAAATAAAAAGTAATCAAGTGTTATAAGTTGTATTCTTCCCTTTTTCAACATCTGCATATATGTGATCTAATTTAGGTACCAAATTACACTTGGAGAGGGTGTGAGATAAATATCATTGGGACACCACCAATGGTGTCTATAAAATTCGAACTGTGTATTGGAAATATAACAATGTGCAAGAATGCATATATAAATTAAAGTAGTACAATGTAACTAAATACCCAAGTACCTGATTCAGACCTTTTCTAGTGTCTTAACATGTAACAAATTTATTATTTGTTAATTAAATGTTTATATTTAAGTCACATATTAACAATAGTAAAGGTTCCTTGATGTAATAGGGAAACCTGTGATGATATTAATAATGAGGTTCCAAGGTAATAACAAAGGCAACGTAGACCTCAAGGATCACTAAATCAGTAATAATTGGAGCCTGGATAGGGGTAAGAGTGTAATCCAAGGAACATAGTCCAATGCATTACACTATAATATTCATATCAAGTCCAAGGGGTTCATCCAAGTTAAATCATGGCTAAGAAATGAATGGGCATGATGAGCTTTAACCATGGAACCTACTTGTTAATGTTGGATCCAAGAAATATATCCAATCATTCATGTAGTGCTGCATGAGGGATCCTAAGGTATCATACTAGGCATCCAAAGTTAAACAAGGATCGAGTTCTAGGTGGTTCATAACCTAATAAAGTCGTATCCTTGAATTTGGAATGGGGTCCTCGAGAGCTCATGGAATTCCCTCGGGAATCCAAGGATAGATCAAGTCAGACCACTCCTATTTTGATTAATAAGTATTATATAATTCATATGGTTCAAGTTATTACCTTTCATTATTGTGACAATGATAATTGATCATGCAACCATTTATTCAAGTCATAATTAATCAATAAGTCTATTTATTTCAATCCTTTACTTTCATTAGTGTGATAAGGATGAGTAGATTGAAGCCATTTATTTAATCCATTTAAAAAAATTTAATAAGAAAGGTTCACTATTCAACCTTCCATCAACATGGTAAAGTGTGTTTTATATGTGAAACCTATTATATAATTAAATTTAAAAAGTTAAATTCATATACTTAGTATACTTTCCAATTTTCATTTCCCATAAGTTTATTAATTGAAGCACAAACCATAGGAGGTTTGAGTGGTGAGCATACATGGTACCTTACATTATGAAATTAACAATATAAATAAAACCATTTAATATATAAAATCATACCCTTTGGAAGTTCAAACTAAGGCACACCCAAACGGTGGATCAAACGTGTCAAAAAACTTAAACAACAATTATGGCATAACACCCTACATGAGATGGATAGAGTTATGGGTGTTACTACTAAAAACTAATCACATATCTGTAAAGAGTATAACCATATGGTTATAATTATTATAAGAATTGAATATAAATTCAATAAATGGAATTCGATGAAATTGGTGATCCCCACATGAAAAATTCCAAAAATCAACAAACTTTAGGGATGAGTTATAGACCACCCACCATAAGCTTGTATGAATCTCATCCTCTAGTATCAAAATTTTATTTGGCTTGGATTGGAGTAGATCTGAGAAAAAGGTAAAAATTATCACACTTCGATAACTAGGCTGAGATAAAAAGAGACAAATAATGGATCAAATAGACTCATCTACTTACTGTTGTGCATCCTGCATGATTAACAGAAGCTCTAATGGATCCCAGACGAATGAGATTACTTGATCCCTAGTTTAAGCCTTTAATAACTTCAAAAAAATATAAAATAGAGGTTCTATCTTCTAGAATTTGGATTAAGGAAGAAGGGATGTTTGATTAGATTATTAAGGGAAAAAATTAAAATTACCCAAAAATTAGCTTGTGCATAATTTGTCCACACGGTTTTCCAAACCATGCACAGACCATGAATGGGTACCTGTAGAAAGGGTTGTACCACACAATTAGGCCTTGTGGTTTGGGAAAATGTGTTCCAACAATGTGAGATAGCTCTTCCCGAAAATGTAGACTATCTGCATGGTAAGATCTAACCTTGCGCTCTACCAGCATGGTTTACTTTAATCAAGTGATAGGTCCATTTTTTCCAAAAATATGGGTTTCAGGCTCAGAAAAAAGACCCAAACACTCTCAAGACCTTCAATAAACCACTAGGATTTCATATTAGGTCCAAAATAAGGAATTATACCAATATTTAAAAGATCCATACCTAAGTAAAAAACTCAGTTCTTATAGTCTTCCTCCTTAAAATAACTCTTCCATGAGTTCACCTTCCAAGGTTTGGGAAACACTATTTGAGAGCAACTCTATCCACTCGACACGTATGTCAGCCTCCCACTCCCAAGTCTCATCCTGCATGCGGATGTGTTTCCATTACACTCGTACTAGAGGGACAAGGCGTCCTTAGATAGCCTTATTTCTCCGGTCAACAATGCATACTAGATACTCCTCAAAGGTAGCATCAACATCTAACTCAACTTCTTCTGGATCAAAGGTAAGATATGGGTTATCATGATATTGATGAAGTTGTGAAACATGGAATACATCATGCATGGCATGGTAACTCTGAGGTAGTAGAAATAGATAGACTACTAGATTGTCTCTCTCTAGAATATGAAATATCCCTACATAAGGAGTATAAATATTCCCTTGATTTTGTAACCATATATTCCCTAGTTCGGGTGATACCCTAAGGAAAACACGATCCCTGACCTCAAACTTCAAAGGTCATCAATGGAGATCGGTATAAGATTTATATCTAGACTGAGTGGTAGTCATATGCTTTCTGATCAGATGAACCTACTCTAAAGTCTCATGAACAAGACAAGAACCTAGTAGTGTTTTCTCACCTGCCTCTATCCAACACAGGGGTGAATGGTACAGCCTACCATAAAAGGCCTCAAAAGGATCCATTTGAATCATCTCTTGTAAACTATTATCATAGGAAAAATCAACGAGAGGGATGTGCTTCTCCCAAGAACTGCTGAAATCAAGGAAACTTTCTCAGATCATATCCTCTACAACTTCTATCATATGTTTATATTTTCCACCATTCTAAGGGTGAAATTTTGTGTTTATAAGAACCTATGTACCCATAGATTTCTCCAAACCCTTCTAGAACCATGACGTGAAAAGAGAATCCCTATCTAAAATTATATTATATGGGACTCTATGTAGTCATATGATCCCACGAATATACAATCTTCCCAGATCATAAATTGAGAAATTCTCCCAAATAGGAATGAAATGGGCTACTTACGTTAGTCATCCAACAAGTGGCCACATAACATCTCTACCTCTTAGTGACCTAGGTAAGATGACTATGAAATAGAAAGCAATATCTTCTCATTTCCATTCCAGTATTTGAAGGAGTTGTAACAATCCTATAGGTCTCTGGTGATCCACCTTCACCTTTTGATAGGTGGAACACCTAGTGATAAAGCCTATAATCTGACATTTTATCCCCGACCACCAATATTGTCATCGTATCGCTCAATGCATCTTGGAGATTCATGGATGATCTTCCCACTAAGAATTGGGGGACTAATTCATCAACTCCTCTCTCATATATGTAGGATACGAAACATGTCCATGAATATGTAGGATGTCTTCTCTGTCTGCAAACCTATCTAGAATCAAGTTATCTCCTGATATACTCTAATAGAGAACCAAGCCCTCAAGATCTGAAAATTTTCTACCCTTCATCTTCTCAAGGAGGGAAGAGGTGACTATAAAATATGAGGGGTAAGACTGCTTGTGAAAATCATGAAACTTCATATTCAACTCAAATAATAGGTCTATTAACTTCCATTCATCACTGGCTTCCCATAAGGCATGTTTTTGAGTTTTCTGACTCAACGCATCTACAACCACATTGCCCTTTCCTGGAGTATAGGCAAGCTCAAAATATTATGATTGTAATTAATTGACCCATTTTCAATATCTAAGGTTCATGTAATGATATGAAAATATATATTTGAGGATCTTGTGTTCCATGTACACCACAAAGCTCTCACCAAATAGATAATGTCTCTAGCAATATAAGGCATGGAAAATATGGCTAGCTTAAGGTTGTGCATCAGGTAGTTTCTCTCATGAGGCCTCAACTGCTGAGATACGATGACATGACTCTATCCTCCTGCATCGGCACTAATCCTATTTTGATTCCAGATGAATCATAAAATATGGTATAACCTATGCCTAGATTTGGAAGATTCATAATAAGTTTCGAGACAAGCCTCCTTTTAGCACCTGAATGGACGCTTTTGACCATATGAACTTGACACCCTTCTTTGTTATACTAGTGAGAGGTGAATCAAGGTGTGATAATTCCTATATGAAATTAATGTAATATCCAACCAACCCCAAGAAACTCTTCAAATCAAACACATTCTTGGGATTCTCCCAGGAAACTATAGTACAAACCTTTTTATGGTCAATAGATACACTTTATTCTTAGATAATATGGCCCAAGAAGTGAGATTTTTCAATCCATAAGTGGCACTTAGCGAGCATGGTGTAAATATGATTCTCTCCTAGTGTACTCATAATGGTCTCAAGGTGTTTGGAATAGTGGATACGAGTGTGAAAATACACTTATATGACATCTACAAAGACTACAAAAAAAATAATGAAAACAAGGGTGGAACAACCTATTCATCAGAGCCTTGAAAATGGTGGGTGCATTCCTAAGACCGAATGTCATAACTAGTTACTCATACAGACCATACCTACAATAAAAACTTGTATTTGTATGTCTGATAGCCTAACTCAAACCTGATGATAACCGGATCTCAGTTTGATCTTAGAAAAAATTCTTACTCCTCAGATCTGGTCAAAGAGATCATCTATTCAAGACAGTGGATACCATTTCTTGATTGTAAGCTAGTTAAAATGTATATAATCTACACATAGATGTAATATTCTGTCTACCTTATTAGTAAAAAGCATGGGTGAAACCCAAGAGGATGTATTTGTCCATATAAATCCTTTGGACTCTAGATCCTCTAACTACTACCAGATCTCTTAGAACTCAGTAGGTGTCAACCTATATAGAGTAATGAAAACTAGAGCTACTCTTAGAACAAGCATGATATTAAACTCTACCTCCATTTAAGGGGGTAAGATAGAAAATTCATTGGTAAATACATCCTTGAAATGATCCAAAACTAGAGGAAAATCAGCTTCATGTAATACCTAATATTCTATGAAGATATTGGGGATATAGGTAGTCACTCTACCTATCCCATGATGATTTAGTCTATCTCTACTGGACTGAACATCCCACTCACCATTGTGTAGATAACTACTTCCCTCTAGTGATGTAAACAATACACTACAGTTATAGAAGTCTAGAAAATCATGATACTGAACCAACCATTCCATCCCTATAATGACATCAAAGCCTTTAATTTTTAGAATAAAGAGGTTCCATAAGAAATGGTAACTATCTACCTCAAGGGGACAGTCCTTACACTAGTGTATTCCCTCTGACCGTATCCCCAATGGTGTATCTAGGGTCATTACACCATAGTAATACTATATATTCATTCTGAGACTTTCCACGATATATATAGAGATAAAAGAGTTTGAAAAACCTGAATCAAATAAAGTAGATACTATGGTAGATGCTACTAGAATAGTACCTCATACTGTAGATGGTCATGTAGCCTAATCCTCGGGTATCGGTTGTAGTGCATAAAACTAGCCTAATCCAAAGCCTTGTGCTATGGCAAGACTACCACAATCATAAATTCTCTTCTAGCACTAATGATGATCAGGGTTCTAGATACCATGGCCATGACCTCCTCCTCGGCCATTCCTTCTAGTGTTATTCCAACTACCCACCTGATGTGGCACAAAATAACCTTTTCCTAAAGGTGGAGTTGGCGCAGATCCTTTCCCACTTGAAGCTGGTGGAAAATTCCCATATAAACCCTGAAGATGCCTCATACAGCTGAAATCTTGGCACTCTATTAGTTAATTATCCCAATGAGGCTTTAGGTTCCCCTATCATCCACACTGATGACATACCATGGAGCTATCAGTACAGATACTCTGGTTGTCAATGCCCTAATGAGAAACCTCAAGGGAACGTTTCCTACCACTAGGAGATCTATTGGTCTGCCACGTAATTGATCCTCTATGCTTGGTACTATTATCATACCTTAGGTTGTGATCAGTGATAAGAGCCTAATTGACTATTTTTGAAAAGGTAGGTAGGTTAAAGACATTCATCATTGTATGGATATCCCAATGAATCCCATCCTCGAAGCGTTTAGTGCACAAAATCTCATCACCATCTAGAAGCAGTGAAAAGCACTACAATTCTATAAACACGCTAAATATTCCATAACTGACATAGAACCCTACTCAAGATGCTTGAAATCTCTATTTCTAACAACTCCTAGTATATAAGGAAAGAAATATTCCTATTAAATATTCTTGAAGTCATCCCATACCATTTTTTATAGAGATCATCTTGGGAAACCACATCCCACAAAATTCTGGCCGAATCCTGTAGCTTGTATCTAGCAATCTTGACCCTCCACTCTAGAGGCATTTCCAGATTCCTAGATACAGATTGGGTGGTTTCCATCTAAGAATCAGCATCCTTTGGACCACCATCCCCTTAGAAAGTAGGAGGAGGATGCTACTGGAACTCACAAGTCTGACCAGCCATCATAGGTGAAATCCATAGAGAACCATTCATGGACTGCATCAAATGTAGGAAATTATCATGAACTTAAAAATCGGTGCCCATATTAGGTACAGTAGGTGGTGGTACTCTTGGAGTTAAGACTGGTGGCTCAGGGACCACCAGGTCTAGAGAATGGTTGCGCCATCCTCCTGGCATATGATATGAGTACTTCATAGTGGAATTTGTCCAAAAATTATAAGAACACACCACAAAACAAGATTTAAGTGGATCTATAGAAACACTTGTGAAATATAAACACGGAAAAACTCACTACCCAAGATATATTACCCCAACTACCCTCTTAGATGTCCAGGTATCATTAAGTTCTAAAGTATAAGTTTCATTTCATTTTACATTTAATTATCAGGTTCACTCCTTTACATTTCATAAACATAAAAAGGTGGGATAAGAATATGAAACCATTTTATTGAAGATGTCATGTTTCAGTTTATAATACATTGCCATTCCTAATGAATCAGTGCACATGAACCTTATTAATGAAAACAAAACCCAATTATTTATAACATAATTGGTTGACTTGGTAAATTACTCATCCCAACCCATGAGGGCCCATACACCTCATGAATTGAGATAAGAAATCACCCAATAATAACAAATAGAAATATAACCATAATCCAACTATCACATCATCACTCAACAATCATAGACATATCAAGAAAAAAAGTAGTTAAATGCACTTATATGGAATGGAAATATGCATGACATGTGAATTCATGGTTCCTATATTATGCATGTAACAATGGTCTTTTCCCTCATCTCATTCGCCAATGATAAAATAGAATCTCAATCAGAATAATAATTAATAACACCACACAACATATGTGTCACCTAGTGGTGAAATAATTTCAACGATAATAGGTAAAACAGAACAACAATTATATTTTGGGTAACTTTCCTTTTACCCAAAACCCGGGTTTTCAATGCCCCAGAATGACTTATGAATAAGTCGAAATTGTTCCTAATATTCTGACTATTGTCTCTAAATAGTAAATAAATAGGTAAATGCTTTGATGCCACTTTGTGACATCCGGACCCGGATGCCACTTAATAGGTGCCCTGATCCCAATGTGCCACATTTCCTCAAGCGCATCTCCTAAAATGATAGAGGCTGTTAACTAGAAGCGAGGTCCAAGGGTGTGTTAGTGGGGAGACTATTCCCTCATTAACAAAGTTTAGCACAACAGATAAATATAAATATAGGTAAATAGAAAAAGAAATATAAGTAAACATCAGAAGAAGAAAAAAGTAATATATAGATAAGGATAACAATAACTGTATCAACTAGAATAACTGATGATGATATTACATGAAACTAGAAAATTGGAAACCATGGGTACAAGATAGAAGGCATAATATGTTCCCCAAAATTATAAAGGAAAAAAAATAATATCCCAAACATCTCGGGCTCTGGCTTAGTTATATGTTATCAGGATCCATCCTAAACAACAATCAATCAAGTGTTTGAATCCATATTATTCCTTTTGTCAATACCTATGTACATTTGATCTTCTCTAGGTACCAAATGGTGCTCAGAGAGGTTGTGAGATAAATCTTAGTGGTCTGCCACCAATGGTGTCTATAACATATTGCCCATGTAATGAAAATATAACAGTTTGAAAGCATAAATATATAATGTAAATAAGTACAATGTAACTAAATACCCAAGTACCTACTTCATCCCTCAACTAGTGTTTGAACATGTAACAAATATATTATTTGGTTATTTCCAGTTTATATTTATGTCACATGTTAGCAATAATAAATGATTTAATATGTAACAAGGAAGCCTATAATGACATTAATAATGAGGTTCCAATGTAATAACCAAGGAAATGTAGACCTAAAGGTTCACCAACTCAGTAATAACTATATCTTGGCTAGGGGTAAGAGTGTAATCCAAGGATAATAGTCTAAGTCATTACACAATAAGATTCCCATAATGTCCAAGGATTTCATCCAAGGTAAAATGGGGATAAGAAATGATTGGGCCCGACATGCTTTAACCATGGAACCTACCTCTCAATGTTGGATCCAAGGATTGTATCCAATGCATCATGTAGTACTACATGAGGGATCCTATAGTTCCATACAAGGCATCCAAATTTAAACAAGGATCTGGTTCTTGGTGGGTCTCAACCTAAGCAAGCCATATCTTTGAATTCGGAATGGGGTCCTCAAAACCTCAAGGAATTACCTCAGGAATCCAATGTAAGATCAAGTCAAGACACTTATATTTTTATTAAAAATTATTATATATTTCATAAGGTTCAATCCATTACATTTCATTATTGTTACAAAGAAAATTGGGCATGAAACCATTTATTAAATTCATAATTAATCAATAAGTCCACTTGGTTCAAGTATTTCCTTTCATTAGTGTGACAAGTCCATGTATCTTGCAACCATTTATTTAATACATTTAAGTAATTTTAATAAGCAAGGTTCACTCTGATACCTTCTATCAACATGGTAAGGGGTTATATGAACGTGCAGCTTATTATACAATTACATTTAAAAAGGGAAGTCATATTCTTAGTATACTGGCCAATTTCCATTTCCCATAAGTTTATTAATTAAATCACATACCTTATGAGGGTCAAGTAGTGAGAATACATGGTACTTTACATTATAAAATTCACAATATAAATCATTCCATTTAATATAGGAAATATTTCCCTCTTAAAGGTCAAGCCAAGGCACACCCTAATGGTGGATAAAACGTGTCAAAACACTAAAATAATAATTATGGACTAAAATCCTACATGGGATGGATGGATTTTTTAGTGTAACCACTAACAACTAATAACATATTTGGAAAGAGAATAACCATAAAATTATAATGATTATAAGTATTGAATATAAATTCAATAAATGTCACCTGATGAAATCAGTGGTCCCCACATGAAAAATTCTAAAATCAATTAACATGAGGGATGAGTTATATATCACCCACCTTATGCTCGTATGAATATCCTTTTCCAGTATCATCCTCATATTTGGATTGAATTAGTGTAGATAAGAAAAAATGTAAAAAATCTCACACCTCGATAACTAGGTTGAGAGAAATAGAGATGAAGAACAACTCAAATGGACTCGAGTTCTTACCGTTGTGCATCCAACATGATGAACGAATAATTGAATAGATCTTGGATGATATCCCTTGATCCCTATATTGGGACTTCAAAATCTTAAAAAAGAGATAAAATAGAGGTTATATCCACTGGAATTCATATTAGGGAATAAGGGAGGAATAATTAGATCACTATGGGAAAAATGTTAAATTACCCAAAATTTAGCCTGTGTATGATTTGTCCACATGGTTTTCCAAACAGTGCGCAAACCATGCACTGGTACCTAGAGAAAGCAGTGTACTGCATGGTTAGGCCACATGGTTAGGTAAACCATGTGCCAACCGTGCAAGATTGATCTTCCTGAAAAATGTATACCATCTGCATGGTTATATCTAACCATTCATCCAACCGGTATGGTTTACTCTAACCCTGCAATAGGGCCATTTTTTCACAAAAGATGGGTTCTGGGCTTGGAAAAAGCCCCAAAAACTCTCAAGACCTTCACTAAACCACTAAGCATCCATATTTGGTCAAAATAAAGAATTAGACTGAAATTTAAAGGATCCATACTTATGTTAAAAACTGGGTTCTTACATTATATCATCAATTTTCTTACCTTTCCATCCATTGAAAAATGATAGCGTTGTTTGTGCATATGTATGGATTACCACCTCCATAAAGTGATGTGATTCCTTTTTCATCACTAAATCACATTACTTCTATATATAAGTGTATTTAAATAAATAATATGATATTTATTATATAATCATCATTCTAGAAAAAGTACGACATGTCGTCTCAATGATTGTAATATAGTTCATTTTTTATAAACATATTTCATGGTTGGTTTTAAAAGTATAATTCATGTATAAAAATTATATATAAATCATTTTTATTATTATTTATATAATTTAATAATGATCACTTGGACCATAGTCAACTTACCAAAGTCATTTTGGACACATGAGTCGAATATCATCAAAACATTTGACGTGAACTTAATTGATTAAGTAATTGAATATAACATGGAAATAAATAAATTAAAAGGAATAATAAAACATAAAAATATTTTTAATCAGTTAAATAATTAAATTATGTTTATTATTCAGGAACATAAATAATATACATGATGAGTCGGCCTCAAGGTAAGGTATACTTTACCTTAAAACCTCATTTTAATTATTTCAAATATTTATTTTATAAATATTTTTCTTCCATATTCATATTCATAAAATTATTTTATTTCTGTATTTATATAGACATGAATGAATTATATAGTAAACTTTTGACTGTTTTTCAAATTTTTTTAAAAGGAATATTTTGATAGAATGTTTTGAAAAAAGACAAAAGGAATGTTCAATTTTAACATATATGGAATATATAGTTATTCCCACTTCCATAACCATTATTTGATGTTTTTATTACATTAAAATATTTTATTTTCTATTAAAATAAAACCACTACTTACCTTTTTTGGGTATTTTCAAAAAGGGTTTAAAATGGAATGGATATTTCAATATTCAAATAATTTTTAGTATTGGTGAAAAGAATATTTTTATGAGTGTGAATATGAAAATTAAATATTTTTTGTATTAGGATTATTTTATGGTTCCTAGAAAATATTTATTATGACTGGTGGGATATATATCTAATTATGATGGGTGATCCCAATATATCTCTCCAATTCATTTAGTAAAGGGATAGAGTTAACTAACTTTAGGCTTCTACTAAGAGATTATTAGAATTTATCGCATAGGTTATTTTATTTGTAAGAGTGATATGAAAATGATGCACTAAGTTACATACATAATTGACCAATAATTTATATGGATTTTTATGCAAATATTATTATTTCATAAGGTTAGATAATTATCTTGTGTTTAAAATAAATTTTAATACCTTTTTAAAGGTGGAAAATATTTTTTTCCAGAAAATGTTTTCATGAGTTATCATGTTTTACAAGAAATTATCAAGATTATGATTTTGCCTCTGTATTTTCTTATAAAGTGTTTTATGAAAAAATTTGGGTAGTAAATCTTATTTCATGTGTAAGTAAATTATTATTTGATCTCAAATATTATTAGGTTAAAGGAAAACTCCATTTTATAATCTCGTGGTTTTAAAATGGACTAATAGGTTTAATTATTTCTTTTAATGTATCACTTATTGATATTTTTATACCCATACCATGTTTTAAAAGCTTTTTAAAAGTGTTTAATTATGTGTAAGAATAAATAAAAATTCAATTTAAAATTCATAAATATATTTCATTAAAAAGAAAATGTGTTTCATTATAAAATTTTATATTATAGAAAAAATCTATACTAAGTATAATTTTCCACTTTCTAATATATAGGTTATTCATATAAGAGTTATGACCTAAATCTATAAAACTCTAAACAAAAAAGATCCTTAAAATTTAAGAAAGTGTGACCCTTATTATGAATCATGTATGTATTGGTTGTTTAAGGTATAGAAGCCTATATTGTGCAACGAGTGGTGCAAAAATGAAGTATCTGGTAAAGATTAATGGATATTCCCTCCCACTCCCTAAGTAAATGTTATATTTAGTATTCATAGTCACCTTTTATAAAAATATGATCCTCTAGATCCACCTAGGTTTAAATGAGGTAGATACATTTCAAATCCAACTAAATACCATGTTATTGGAGAGCATTGTCTATAGGAGGGAATTTGTGCCATACATGCCAAAACAGAAAGCTATATCTTGAGGGGATGTATTTATTCCAAATTATTTCACCCCATTCATCTTTCTCAAAATTAAAATTATTGATATTGAGATAATATTTCATGTGGAAAATACCTGAATGATTCGGTGTGAAGAAATAGTGATTTGGATTTTCTGCCATATGTATGTTCTTAAAGATAACTTCTTCTCATCATTAATGACAATGTATGTGATCCTAGGAAACTCATTAGATGGATTTAAGACTCTATCAGTATCTAAGAAGTAATGGAAATAGTTGTGATTTCTCATCTAATTATTTTTCCAAAATATCACCTCTTATTTTCTAATTATCTAAATAGAGTTATCTATCATGCTGTGGAGCAACACTTATAGGTTTCTCTATAATAGGGAATCTATAGAGTTTATATATAGAATACCAATAAAATAGTTACTATATTTATTTCTGATTTAATTATCTCAAAATAAATCCCCCACAAAGAGATACTAGTAAATTTTGGTCTTTATATACTATATCACTTCATTGAGACTTTTTAGGCTAATTCCCTCTTCATCAAAATGTTTCACTAAGAGGTTTTAGCTCAAACAGTGAAACCTACCTTCTTAGTGATAATCCCAAATAAAATAACTAATATTATTTTAGATGATTCTAATGATTCATATGGGGACTTTGATAACTGAAAAAAAGTTTCATGGGAATTGTCATTAAAATAGTATCCACAAGAGTCCATCTTCCCACAAATGAAATAATTTTAATTTTCAAATTGTCAATGTGACTAGTGATTCTTCTAACCAAGTTTCAAAATGTTATATCCTAGTCTTATAATTTTAAAGTAGATCTCTACGATATCCCATGGGAAAATTTACACTATAAAATTCAGATCCATCCTCAATATATCTGGATCTCATATTTGATAAATTGGTTAGAATAAAGACACTACTTTTGGATATGATAACTAGCTATCCACCCCACTTATATTTCTATTCAAAGTATCCTTGAAAATAAAGATGGAATTGTTCCTATTATCATGGAAAAAGTATAATTTCATCTACAAAAAAAATATAGGATACCACAAGAAATTTTTTACCTACCTTTGAAGGGAGTGATACACCTAGAAGAGATCATGTAATACATGTTCACGTTGATAGAGTTGTGTGTAAGAACAAATATAGTCAGAGAGAGTGGGTCACATTAGTTAATTTATAAGGTAGATTTGATGAATCAAAACCAATTTTCCATCAATGATATAGATAACCAGAGTTAATAATAGTAACAAAAACAAGGATTATAAAACCACTCGATGAAAATGAATTGGTTCATGACCTTGATGTCGAATCTCTATTCAAGTCCATCATATTATTTCTCCATGTTAACTTTATGAAATATATCGTAACACATGAATTTACTATTTATTTAATGAGTAATATATTAATCTAAACTAATGGAACCCTGAATTAATTTGTTCTTAATAAATCTATGTTTTTCTGTAGTTATCAATTTAAGAAGGAAGAGATTCATCCTATCATTAATAAATTTCAAAAATAATTTTTTAGTAAAGTCACATATATTGATTTGAAAAATAATTTTTAAAGGAAACATGGTTATTAAAATGTATAATGAGAACTAGGGTAGTCATTCTCATGGATCTCAAAATAATAACTCCTTTAAAATAATCATTAATTAGCTTAGTGATATAATTATGAATAATTCCACATGTATCTAAGGAGAAGGATCTTAGAAAACTACCTAGGAATAGATCTCTATTTTGATTCAAAGTGTGGATAACTACGTGAATTTCCCCCACTAAGATCCAATTCAAGATAAGAATTATCTTTGGAGTCAATAGTATTATTTCTGTATTCCCTTATGTTATGACAAGAAATAGTGAACCTTTTGAGAAGTGATTTTCTATAAGGGGGCCTATAATATTGATATCACTAGGGAGAGAACCATCCTCCATGAGAAGTTTGAGTTGCCCTATAAATTTTCATTCCTTAATCCATGATTGTAAGAATGTAATGTTTCAATCTCCTTCCTTGATCCATTATTTTCTAGTTTTTTCACAAGCTGGTCTTTCTTCCTTTAGATGCCTATCCAAAATCTATTTTTTCTTATCCATGAGGGTAACATAGATTTTATCATCACTGAATCCTTTTATCCTATCATTAGGGTTACTAATTTTATTATTAATATATTTGATCCTATGTAGGTTAATTTTATACTAGTTCTCCCATTCTCGAAGGTCATATATCATCCACTTGTGTTTCTTAGGGATCATATCCCATGGTTTTCTAAGAATTTATTATTTCAAGGAGTTTTGAAATACTTTAAAAAATAGTTATTATTGAATAAAATGATTATAAAATAAAAACTAATGGTGTTTAGGAACTATTATTTAAGTTCCAACTAAAGGGGTGAATTTTTGAACAAGGATCTCTTCAGGTAAGAGATCAAAGAGTTTGAGAAGTTAGCGATACCTTGAAGGTTAGAGAGGTATCTATATCAGTGGCTCCAGAACCTCTAATTTTCTTTCTTATTATTTCACCATGTAAACCGGTTTCCAAAAATTCTCAGGTTTAGGAGTGTACTAATAGAGAGGAATGTTTTAACGTAATACATGGATTTTCTATAATAGTTACAGCTTCATTTCTTATTATTCTAGTTATGGATGGTATTAAAATCTCCTCCAATTAACCAAGTTCTAGATCTTGGAATAAAGGAGGGGGCATTCCATTGATAATCTATCCCCAATTTCTCACATTTAGAATATAAAAAATAAAAAAAAATGAAATATTCATTCATGGTTACCTTAATGGTAATATGTTTAGAAGATGAATTGATAATTTTTACTACCAAAGAGTTATTATAAAAGATATATATGTGTTATTTAGTATTAATATCATACGTGGAGTGATTTATGTAATGATTTATCAAGAATGAGTTTATATTGATCTCTTTTTGTTTTGGTTCTAAGATGGCTATGATATTTACCCCAGAATATGTGGATTCATTGTAAAAAACTTAAATTTCATTGGGAATACAAGACCCCTTTAATTAAATATGATAATATAGAACATAATTAATCCAACATGGGACCCTGTTTTCTATATATAACAATATACTCCATAATAGGGGTAAATCTTAAGCCTGAGGCATGCATTTAACTCTGGTGGATATGCCTCCAGATATAAGAGAAACAATATCTTTAAATGATTATATTTTCTAGATAATATCTAATATTGGGATGTCCTCCTCCACCACATCCAATAAACTAAAATAGTTAAAAATAGTTTTGATTCCTACCCAAAATATAGTGGATTCCACATAATTATGGTGAGGATGATGTGTACCTACTTTTTCTAAGAGAATAATCAGTGGAAATATGTATTCCTTTGAAACGTTAAAGAAATATGGAACCAAATAGGTACCCACTGGGTTTGAGAGAAAATCTTCTTATAGGGGAGAATGGGTGGTATAATTTATGACTCTTAGAGAGATATCAGATATTTATAGAGGATGAACAAATCCAATCAATTAGTACAGTCTTGAACTAAGGAGCGATATGTGACCATAAGGGGTGAGTCAACATGTATGGGAGGGGGTTATGTCACATCTACAACCATTGAGGGGATATCATAGGTAGCTAGAGGGGGATTATACCATTCAACATCATTATTAGGAGGATTTCATTATTTTACACTCTATAGGGGATATTCAAAAACCTACAAAGATTGATTTGGGCCTAGGGGTGGAAGTAAACATTAGAAATGGAAGAAAAAGGGGCGCATTCTCCTTATCCAGAAGAAGTTTACATGTATTATTTAGGAGTTAATATTGATAGGATCTTCTATAAAGGTTTGATAAGTGACTAGAAGAGAGTTGTTTGTTTTGAGTTAAAGACAAATATTTTACATTAACATTCAATTTTTCATGAACTTCCCTTGGAATATTGACATAAATACATCCAATAATTTAACCATACCATGAAATAATGAAACCTCTTTGATTTAAGAAGGATTAAATAAAAAATATAACTTTTCTATTTTCCATAGATGGAGTATAAAAGGAATGGTTTTACTATTCTCAATCCTCTTTAATAAGTAATTGGTTAGACCTTAATAATTTTTTTCGGAAAAAATATTCCTTTCCTTTTGGATATATTCAATTAGATTAAAAATTTGTGTGATTACACAAACTCAAGGTGAAAATTTGCAGGAATATTGAGGAAGGTTCAAAAGATTGTGGTTTAGTTTTCCCCACCATTAGATTAGTGAGTGGGTTTTCATTAAATATTTCCATGTGGGTTTACTACTCACTAAAATAAGCATTGTAGATGCTAATATAGGGGTAATTTAAGGGGGAAAACAACATCTACTACTAGGAATATAATAGCCAACATAGACTATAATTCCAAATAGTTTGGAACTAGGGGTATGATCCATGTGAAAATATCATGGGAATTTCACAATTATAGTTCTAAAAATAGACTGATTGTGAGTTAGTTGAGTGATTTTTCTACCAAGGTGAGGTAAATGATGTTATTAAATACCTTACCAGTGTAAACACAAGTTGAAACTAGATTTTAGCCCCATGTTCAATGTGATATTTGTATTGAATGGGACTATTTCAATAACCAATTTTCTTATATAAAATACTCACCTAAACTTTTAAATTCAATATTTCTATAGAGAAATTTTCATCCTAATAACTGACCCAGTTCCTTTAAATTAGTACCTATCTGTAACCAAGATATAAATAATCAACAAAATTCATGATTTGGGAATCCTAAATAGCTTTGAATATTTTTCCAAGGTTAATTAATTAATTAATATCCAAGATAATTTCAAGGTAAAATAAATTCTAATCATGGAAGTAATTTACAAACTATAAAACTACTAAAAACATGAAAATATCTTTAATGATATTTATAGACAAAAAATTAATATCACAAACCTTGTTAACTAAAATGGGATAATTATAAATTCATTTAAAAAGTTTTAAAAATAAAGGGAGTATAGGTTTACCGTTACAAATTAAATTTGATATCCAAGTAAAAGAACATGATTGTGTAAATAACCTTATAATTGCAACTAAAATCAATAACCCGAATCCTATCAGATAAAAACTAATTGATAAAAATCATACCTATGTTAAAGAAGCATGACTAGGGGGTCATGGTGTGATGCATCCCTCTACCCAAAAAGGTTGAGGCATGGCCCTCTAGGTCATGACATGACCACCCTTAGAAGAGATCATAGCCCTTAGCATGACCCCATCATGGTGAAACCCTTTTGGGTTGCGACACAACCCCTCCAAAGTAGAGGACCCCACCCCCATCAACCACCATCATGGTGCAACCTACTCGTGTTGTGGTGTGATATAGCTCACCCAGGTGAGGCACATACATCCAAGGAACATCCTCCATCTCTCACAGTTTTATACCAAGAAACACACACCATGAAACCCCTAAAAAGATCATTCATGTTACAACCAACGATTCACGATACGACCTGTTATAGATGCATCATTTTAGAAAGGCCACCTGACCTTACTTAAAATCACCCGAGAACCCAAAACACCTATTAGAAATAAATATACATCCAAAATAATCTTATCAATATGTTTTAATGCTCAAATTACCAATTCATATCCCAATTATCAAAATGAACCCTGCTCTAGGATCAAAATTCAAACTTCCTCCAAATATTAATTCCACTAAAATCCTTAGGTCGATATAATTATGAAGCTCAAACTATAGATAGAAGTTTTTTAGAGATCTTTTATAGGACATTAAATAAGATCTCGAGTTCCCAATGTTAGAATACATATCCAAGGAGTTTATTGAGTGCACAGAGTACTTCTAAGAGTTTCATCAACATGGGTCCAAGGAACAATAAGGTCCATCCCCTATTAAATTTTAATAAGACCTCATAGAGGTGGAATCAACATTGTTCAAACATTATATTATACACATTCATACCATCCTACCAATGACCTTGAATGAAGTGTAGTTTTTTATAAATGATAAATTAAATATAGTGAACTTAACACTATATTATCTTTTTTTTATTTTACATATGTAAATAATCCAACTCACTACCTTTGTCTGAATTATATAGAAATGGTACCTTTGGTAGAACTGAATAGTGGAGAATAGTATGAATAAATAACCACCATCGAGGAAAAAATGGTGGGGGAATTGGAATGTAATTATATCCAAGAAATGGTAATTAAAGAAGAAGACACTGAGGGGGAAGTGGTGATGAAACTACCACCTCGACACCAATAAAAACAAATACAAGAGGAATAAATTACTCAAGTTGATAGGTAGTACCCCTTCCATATCCCTCTCTCCTATTATTTCTTATTGATTTTAATATTATGGAGGTGGGATAATTTTTATTATCTATTGTGGTTCTCTACTCTTGGTGTCTACTCAAAGATGTTAGTATAAATAATGTGTGGTGGTTTCTATCACACAAACCCTATCCACATTTTAATTAATGATAATAAATTGGTACTACCTAACTAGAGGCAATATAAACCCAGTACCCACTTCCTCTATTAAACAAAGAAAATTTTTCTCTCCCTCTTTTTCACTTTTGAATTTTTATTTGAATAAATTTCTCATGTTTTTTTATTCATATTTTAAATATTTTTAGAAAAAAGTGAACTAGAGCTTAAATTAATCCACTAGAAAGAAAAAAAACAATGTTTTATATCTTCATCCAACTATTTTCATTTACCTATATTATGAGTTTTTTTCATAATAAAGGTAGAAAATTTCAATTTTAGAGGGATTTAAAACCTGTTATAGTGGTTTTTAGTATGTTTTATTTTCTTTTATTTTCATTTTATTTATATAAATAAGATGGATTTTATAATTTTTACCACTTCAATACATATTTTTCTTGATTTATATAAGAGTCATAATTCATTTTTATAAATATGGATAAATTATTTGAAAATTTAAAAATAAAATTTCATTGAAAATTTATTTAATTGGATAATGATTTAATAATAATTAATTGGATTAAGGAACTTATGTTTTATTGGATATCATGCTAAAAAATGTATCATTGCAAATATATATCACTAAAAAACAATTACATAAATTCATTTTAATTGGATTAGTTTGAGTAGTTGGGATCCAAAATAAAGTCTCTCAAAATTTATAAAATCATAGTTAGTGTTTGTGTGTGTAAAAAATAAAATGCATTAATAAAGAGTTATAATGATTTGTGGATCAATTTTCAAAAGTCCATTATCATGCCACAACTACTACAAATTGACTTAGGGGATGCAGGTTTCTTGGAATTACTAGTTCTGGATTATTCCTACTCACTAAATAAGTAATTTTCACATAAATATATTCCATAAAAAATTTATATAAATACATTCTTGGTTATGGATATAGAAGGAAGGGAAGGAAAATAATAAACATTCATAAACAATGGGAAATAAATTTATCTTAAAAAACTGAATGGTGATGAATCAATGTCTTTGAAATTATGAACCATTTTGTGAAGCTTCAATAAGAGGTAATTGAAGAGATAAATTCATTTTAATATTGTGACTCAACTAAATCTCTAATAATTAAAATTCATTGGTTGATGTTTTAACATATGATTAAATGGATTCAAAGTGAATAAAATTATTATTATTATTTCCTTTAGTACAAGGCATAATTCAAGTGGGGATGAATTTATCAATCCATGTTTTTATATATTTTTCTTAAATATTTTTTTATAATTAATATATATTTTATATTTAAATATTATAAATAATAGAATTTTAATTTTATAGTATAAATATTGTGATTAATGTAAAAATGGCCTAATTTGATAGTTTTATTTATTAAATAATTATTATGTGCTTAAATTCTCAAGGACGGATATTAAAATGGGTTTTTGATGATTTTCCAAATAATGGGATAAAACCTTACATATGAGTAGAGGGCTGATGCATGAGGTCCAAAAATAAATTTTTCATCATACGATTGTATTTCCCATGGATGTCTAGAGGATATTTACGATTTTAATTTTGGGGTTCAATTATATTTAAGTAGAATTAACTTTTTTATGGAAATAAAGATACATAATAAATAAGAACATTTCCTTAATTCATGATGAGTTTTTTATTACCACTAAGATATAAATTGATGAGTTGCCTATAATATATAACATTAAATAGTGATATATGAGAAGTAATAGGATTCTATTTAACATACATTCAATAATAATAATGATTGGAAGCTTTAGAGGGATAAATAAGTTTTTCACTTTGAGAATTTCATCCAAACATATCATGTAAGGTAAATCTACCATGAATAAGAAAAGATATTCATATTCACAAATGTAGAACCAATATATTGATCCCATATAATTTTCAAATGGAAACATGCATTCAAGGATGTACATGGATAATATTCTCATTTGATATTCTTGGGAAAAATAGGTTAACAATCAAACTGACATCCCATATATCACTCATCCATCAAAAAGAAAAGACAATAGATCATGGGGGAATTATCAAGATGTGAAAAATATATAAGTTTTCTATATAGAATAAATATATCTCACACATTATTTTTACATGTATATTATCCATGGATTTCTAATGAACAACCACTACCTATAAATATTCTTCATCTCATATATTATAATGTTTTCACTCAATGCATCTCACTCGAAGTTGTGAAATAGTGTAAGATTTTAATTATGTGTTATATGTAATTGTTATTTTAATATTCAATTGTTTTATTTATTTTATATTTGTTTATATATATTTACTTATACTCTTTATTATTATTATTTTTCTCCCATTATACCTCTTCTTTACTCATTATGGTGAGTAGTTAACCTGAGGCTTGGCCCTAGGAGAGGTGTTCAAGATGTTCCCAGATCCATATTTCTAATTCTAAATGATCTTTTTCTATTTGTAATGAGTTAGGGACTATTTTGGGTTTTGTATTAATTTTCATAGAATAAATATCAATATCAATTCAGTCCATTTCATATAAAAATTCCCTCCCATATCTCGATCATGTATTCATATGATCGGGTTTCATTTGGCTGAGATATGATATGACATATGATGGAACTGGGTTTTTGAAGGTGTTCCATACTTGATTAAGGAATGTTCATCATTATTGACTATTTTATATCATGAGATTTTGTGTGTTAAAAATGTCTCATATACATGACAAGTTTCAAAATTAAAGTAGGGGATGGTATATCATGTATGATGGGATGAGTCATCAAATAGAATTTAGACAAAAAATATATAATTAAGGAAACAAAGTTTTCTTCCTTAGGACAAAAACCTTTCTTCCTTGCATTTTTTTAGATTCTATTTTCTTTCATTTTATTTCATGAAAACCCATACCACAAAAAATCACCCCAAATTTACCTTGTTTTAAAATATTACAAATAAAAAAATTTAATAGGTTAACTAAGATAGTGAATGATTTCCCAAGATCCTTGAGAGTTTTCCATGAGGTAATCACCCATGCCACATTATTATATATTAGAAATTATAATTTATTTATGTATTATGAGATCTTATTTTCATGTATTACAAATATTTTCACCAATTCAAATCCAATATTTATCAGTTATAAATGTTGTGGAAGATCAATCCTCGGTAAAAGAAATATCAAGATAAGTTATTAAATTTAATTAAAAATTTAAGGATAAAATTAATGTAATCAATAACCATAATTATTATACTAATTATTGAGTAAATATAATTAAATCTCTCAAAAAACTAGTGGATACCTTGAAAAAAAGTATGAAGTTGAGTTGAAAGTTGTTGGTCCATGAAGAAACTCCAAATTAAAAAAAGAATTAAAAAATAAATAAAGAAAGAAATGAAAGATTAATCTATAGCTTTGAGAAGTGATTTAATGTTAAATGTTTTAATAACATGGGAAAATTTATAATTGGATTTTAAGGAGAATAATCTATGTTTCATATAATTAATTTGAATACAAATGGAAAAAAAGGTTGGATAAAACTCTTAAAATCAATATTTAATAGTTATTCAAAAACCCAAATGCTACTAAGTGGAAGTGAATATGTGGAGTGAAGATGATGGAATATTTATTTTAATGAAGTTTCAATTTTTTAGATACAAGTGTTATAATACAACCTACTATGATGATTTAAGGTGTTATTTGTAAGGTGAAATTCTTGGAAGTTAACAAAGGAGAATGAAAACATGTCGTTTATAAAAATAAATTTTTTTAACAAATATTTTTTTATTACTCTAACTCTAGTCATAATCTTGGGATTATAGGAAAATAAAAAATTGAAATAAATCCACTGGAACAATGATGCAATCATAGTGTAAATTAATGAATTCTAACCCATTAGAGAATTAATTATCTCCAATAGAACAGAATAATATTATATAACTACATGTGTTGAAAACAGTTAGGAGACACTCACTTAGGATGTAACTTATCCTGAAGTGTCAAGGTAGGAAAATAAAAAAAGAGTGATATATTGGTTGAAAATGCACCTAATTCGAGAAAGAAAAACAACATGTATATTATAGAGAGTGGGTGTTTATCCAACATAACTAAAAATATGTTCTTGTTGAAAATATGAATGGTCATGTGGATAGAATGGTTCAGTTTGGAAACTACATAACTTTAAAAATAAATTTCAATGAAAAACAAGTCTTATTATAAATGTTTTTAAAGTTATATAAGTTAACTATATCAATGGTATTTTATACAATATCTTAATTTTAAGAAGAATTTTTAACTCAAGACTTGAAGTCACATTCAATCATAAGTTCTTTCTAATCAAAGGATAAACAAAAAAAATTTAATGTAAGGACAGTGGATAAAAGTAATATTTACCTAGTGAAAATTAAGTATAAAACTTGTTTCCTCTGGGTGAAATAGGAAACAACTTGGGGAGTTAAAAAGTCGTACACATTCATCAATAAAGGATAGATTATCTGTAAAATTTTAAGGTTATGATTCATATTCCCAATTTCGTGTGAGATGGAAAAATGAACTGTGTTTCATTTATGGGAGAGAAAATGGTGGAAAATTAATACATGATAAAGAAAAATTGAGATTTACTTGATTTGGTTCAAACCAATGTGTACAGCCTTATGACACATGTTATAACATGATAAGAAAAATATTTCATCTCATTTGTTGTTAGTTAAATAAATATGGGTTGTATAATGGTCATGTAAATTAATAAGGAAGTTATGGAGGGTGTTAAGAGGTATTCAAGGTGAGATAAAAAATGAAATTAGTAGGATAATGAAAATATTATGATCAAAAAATGGTAGGGAGTACATTTTATTTGAGTTTAAAAATTACTTAATAAAGGATTGTATTAAAAAAAGAAGTTTCGTCGATAATAATTGGTGGTAAATAAATCTATAAAGTTAGGTTTGGGATAAATCTATATGGAAGAGGGTAATAATTAAAAAAAATTATATAGATATATGAGGGAGAGTATGTTTCTAAGTGTGTCTTCAGACTTCTCACATCATCATATAAGGATTCTTTACACTAATTATAGTATCCAAAATTAATATTACTTCAAGGATGGATCCCCCAACTTCATCTTTATCTCCCAAAAACTTTGAACCTCATTTAAACCTTTTAAATATAGATAAACAAGATATTCCAACTAGATTAAACAGAACAATACTTATTATAATTTATCCACTTTATGAAAATTATGTATATACTGAATTCAATCTTATAATCACTTTTAGTCATTTCATTTTCATCTAAAAAAATATTGAATTTTGGATTTCATGGAAAAATTATCTTAGTCTAGATCGCATAACTTTACTTATTCGATCATTTTACCTCATCATGATCATAAGAATTTTGGTGTTATTTATATGAATTTACCTTATTATCATAGTTTCATCATATGTCTTTACTTCCTATCATATTACTTTGTATTTAGCTATAAATTTTGACAAAGGGCTCACTGTAATCCTTTTTTGTTGAGAATAAGTCTCTGATATAAAACATATGTCTTTGGTAAAACATAATACTTTGAGATATCATCATAAGACTTATCCTAACATAATATTTTTTTGATCATAATTATTTAAAGACTACTTATGTGAATTTCCCTATGTTTTTCAAGTATTTTGGAATTAGAAAAACTTAATAAATATACATGTTAAAAAATTGAATTTTCTAGATTTAATTTTGTTGAAGATGTAAATAAAGTGGATTATTCTATAACTATGATTCAATGAAATTAAATATCACAAACACTTAGAATAGTTTGTGATCTAAACACTAAACTTAAGAGAAACTGATATTCATGGAAGATAAAGTTGATGATATTCTAGGAGATTTAAATTTAGATTTAAAAGAGTTAGATTATTCAAGTTCAGATGTTATATTATTTTCATATATTCAAGATAAATCTATAATGGTTCTATTGAATCTCTCAAAAATATTATAGATTAATTAATTTGCGATGAATTTGACCTATTATCCAAATGTTCCAATAATTTTGACGTACACTCAAGTATTTAATAAATCACTTAAGTTGTGGAAAATAGTAATGTGAGTTTTGTTCCATGAATTGGTTCTTCATGCCACAAGATAAAGCTCTCATGAAAGATCAGATACACCATTCCATAGATAGATGTGTTGTACCAAAACTAATTTTTTTTGTTATTTATTATATAGTTATTTAGAAATTTTGTTATATATTTCAATGAGTTATTTTAAGATGAAGATGAACATGAGGAACTTAAGGCCTACAGAAGAATAATACTTTAGAATATCTATTATTGGCCAATAAAAATTATAAATAAAATGAAAATATAAAAGAAATTTCACTCTTAGAATTACCCAAGAGGCAATGGTTTAAGGATAAAAAAATAATATAAGATCGTGGGTTTGACCTATGTACAAAAAAGTTAATGAGGATTATGGGAACCGGGTGATATGGTAGATTTTATATATTATAAATATTAGAAATATTATTCCGTTTAACCTAAATATAAAAAATAAGGATATTAGAAAAGGGGTTTAAGAAGTTGGATTCTATATCTAGTGTTGTTTTCTATGTAATATTAAAGATCCCTCTTGAGTAAGAAGATAATCATGTCAATCCAACACTGAAATTGAATATTACTATGTATCAAGGTTGAATAAAGTAGAAATTTACTATCATTTAGTTATCATATTGTTGAGTTAAATTGGGGATAAAAATAAAAATATAGAGATAAATAGATATTGACCTGGTGTGCATGATTCATATATGTTGGTATTGACCCTTTTGATGAGTAAGTGGTGAGAAGAGATAATAAAGATTATCCGATATGTGTTCTTGAGAATCAGTGATTGAGTTGAATATATTATGTTTAAGATCTTAAGGTAGTTCCAGTCCCTCTGATTTGAGGGTAGAGATCATTCTTTGTGGGTGTAGAAACATCCCCAGAAAAACTTGGGATATACTGCAATGGGAGAATAAATAACTAAAGATAAAATGATGGGAAGAAAATATAAGGAAGTATAGTTGGATGTTTTATTCATTACTTGTGTAATATAGATACCACAAACCTATTTAATATGGTATTCTTGGTTTTAGGATGATACCTAGATAACTCCACTTGTATTGATGATAAATTTGTAGTGGGTAATTCATGCTATGAAAAGGAGTAGGTTTCTCAATAGGGTCTAAATCTTGTAAAAACATTTATGTTTATTTAATTTTATATATTTAATTTTTTATAGGTGTATTATAGGTTAAATAAAAAAATTTAGAGTAGTATTAACTGACATTAGAGGTTCAATTACAAATGAGTGGATAATTTTAAAAATATGAAATTGGAATTTTCTAAAATCAGACAACACCTAATTCACACCCCTCTCAAGTGTGTTTGCACAGTCCACAAGGTAACTCAAAACCTCATCCAATAATTCTTCACACTAATTATATCCATCAATATTTTTATTTCTATATGGATGCATCCTCCAAATTTATCTAGTTTTCTTAAATAATTTAAACCATATTTAGAACATTTAAATAATTAGGTCTGGGAGAAATTTAGATTTGGTAATAATATATAAAAAAGATTGAATTTCCACCTTTTAAATAAATATATAAATTTATATTTGGGAGAAATTTATGATGAAGAGTATATTTTCATGTGTGTATTCAGAATTCTCACAACCTCATCCAAGGATTATTCACATTAATTAAAGTAATAAAAATACTTAGTAATTCAATAATTGATCCCCTAACTTCAGTTATCTCTCCCAAAAATAGTGAACCTAATTTAAAACTTTAAAATATATATACACAATATATTCTAACTATATTAAATATATAACTCCATATTATAATTTATCTACTCTATTTAGTTGATGTAGATAGTGCATTAAAACATATAATCACTTCTCATGGACATAAAAAACCATCTCAACAATCATCAAATGTATTAGCTACAACCTAGAAGATGCCCATATAGATCTTTATAGGTATTATAAACTTCCTTTTATTACAATTACACATGTATGTATGGGAATTATCTACATCCATTTCCAACATAAGATAGATACCCTTTTCTTGTACAATGACATCCACTACTTTGAACTTTAGCACACATTGACTTGCATTTTTTTTAAAGGTTGGGGTTAAAGCCTCATTTTATTATTAAACCAAATACCTATTTTTTCTAAGTAGAGGGAGACCTATTACATATCCCAAAGGCCCAAGGCCAAGTGGCCTAAATACAAGGTTTGAAATCCCATTTTTTTGGCCCAAAGGGCCCTCCAGTGAATAGTACTACTACAGTACATTGGTCACTACAATACCTACTACAGTACCGCCACCACTAATTGAAAATAAATTAAAAGAAGGAAAAAAATTCTTCTCCCACTAATTGAAATAATTTGTAAGGAAGAAGCTTTTTATTGTAATTTTAATAACATGCTTCTTCTCCCCATGTTCTCATATTATTTTCAATCATTCATTAATATATAATATAAGGTTAGAACCACATATTTCTATGAAAATTTCCATCAACCAACCAACACTAAGTATACATGGGATAGAAATTTTTTGAAAACAAGAGTAATTAATTTAGATAACTAATATTTCCATTAACCATGTGATGAAATCTATGAATTTTGATTTATCTTGGGGATGGATTTATATATTTTTAAGAGATTTCATTAACTTTTACTTCACTTAAACACACATATCAAAATATTTCAAGTGAAAGCTATTTCACATTTTGTTTATATAATCACTCCCCTTTTATAAAATTGTTATATATAATCAAAATAGGG
Source organism: Viscum album (assembly GCA_963277665.1). Taxonomy (NCBI): domain Eukaryota; kingdom Viridiplantae; phylum Streptophyta; class Magnoliopsida; order Santalales; family Viscaceae; genus Viscum; species Viscum album. The sequence goes on along the minus strand of OY728122.1, from coordinate 1,241,888,659 downwards.
ACTTAAAAAGAGATAATCATACATCATCATTCAATATTAAAGGGTTATTCCATATTTTTATGTTAATAAAAATTTCTAATTCTATAGAAGTATTTATTATTTTGAAATATCCCCCTTAAAGAATGATCTCTATTATTTATCACCTTCAATTCATATCCATGGAACACACACACAAAATGTATCGGGAATAATGTGGACTATCCAAAAACTCTTTATTTTGAGAAACAGGGCTGAGAAAGATTTTATTAACCAAGAAACTCCATTGCATGAATGTATAAAATTATAATACCTATTCATTATTGTATTTTCTTTGACTTTATAGATCTATAAATATATTAAAATCATGGAATTATTCTTTTTCCAACTTTATTATTAGTGAAATATGCTTCTTGGATTTAAAAACTATAGTAGTTTGATTCTTTTCATCTTTCTTTAATCTCATAGTTTCTTCAAACTATTCAATCCATATGATCAATATATCATTAGGTACATGCTAAAAACTCTCTTTGGTTCTGGATTTCTTCTTTGTAGAATTGGTGTTTAAACTTGAGCTCATTGTCTCTTTTACTTTAGATTTCATTAACTCTTCTTATTGAGGTGGTCATGTTATAGATGTGGCAGAACTATGGTTAATCTTCATACACCTTTGACACACACATACATTAGCTTTAACTTCACCCTCTTTTGGATTCCTTTCAACCACTTCACTAGTATTTACAATGACTATACCATTTTAGTTATATATTTCTTAAATTGATTGCATTTTGGTTTTCATATTTATCCATTTATTTATTTATTTCATAGACATTTTACAATGATCCATGATGTGTCTCATATTTATATAATAAAATCATCTCTTTCTTATAGGTTTAACTTCCTTATTTCCTTTCTTCATTGTCTTCTTATGTGTTCTTTTCTTTACTAATTTAAACCTGGGGAAGACTTACTTTTCTCCTTTTCCTGATTCTAAAAATGTGGTGATTATTTCCACACTTCAGTATGTGAATGATATCAGGTAGGTATATACTATTATCTATCATATAAATGACCACCAATACTTCACAAATCATAGAAACTTATAACTGATTCAAATTTTTTTATCATGGGTAGATTTATCCTTTTTTTTTGTTCCATGATTCACTCCTGCATGTTGCTTCTTTATTTTATCTTTTATCTTGATTGTATTAGGTACGCTATAATTTTAACATATGACATGTTTTACTAGAAATAAATAACCGTATTATCAAATCCATACCATCACTAAAAAATTTCTAAAAATAATTTAATTTTCATTTTGGGTGCACTCTATTTAGAATTACACCCTTACTATTTTTTGGATTAAACCCCAAACTTTTGGGATCCATTTGGTAGAAAATTTTATTGGACATATCACCTAATTACTTAAAAAATTAGTGATTGATCTAGAATTTTTACTCCTCCACATTTATGTATAATTTATAAGTTGTCCTAAATTTCCATAAATAAAACATTTAGGATAATCAAATTTTTTAGGTTTATGGGATACCTTCTTCTATGATCTTGAGGTGGAAGGTTCTCCATATGATTTAAAGATCTTATCACCACTATCAATAGTATATATTGAATCTTGACTATCAATTAAGGATTTTTTGGAAACACTTATCCCCTAAATAGATTGTGAGATTTCTACTTGGTAGTTTACATGTTTCTAATCTTTACCTATAACTAAAGACACTTCAAGTCAAGAATGTGTTATTAGTCTTCAAGAGTTTTAACCCATGCTTTAAATTAAATCTAAAAATTCCAAAATTAATCCTCATACATATTTGTTAATTATTCTAATGAACTATCAAGTTCCTTAACTATTTTTTATTTTACTTCCAATTGTTCATTCTTGACATTCATAGACAATTTATGTAGGTTATCCAATGCATAGATCACTTCAATCACAAAATTCTTAAAAACTTCTTTATTTTATATCAATATTTTAAATTATTCGTCTTCTTGAGAAAATATTTCATTGAAAAGTGAGTTTGTTTCTTATTTTACTTTAACTAGATTTTTGAGAGTATTGTATCAACTCATTTTCTTTGATAATGATTCTTACATTACATCTGATTCTACTTCCAACGATGACTTATCATTAAAAATTACCTTGATGAATCTAAATATATAACTCACTACAACAATATGGATAGTATTGAGATAATAATTGACCTTAATATATAGGTCTTTAGCATATGAAATGAAATAATTATCATAGATTCAACTTATTTCACTAGAGGAATAATAATCAATAAATCAATCAGATAATCCCTTACCATTCTGATTACCTTTATTTAATGTCATTTCCTCTTAAACTTTTTCATTTTCCCTAAGTTTATTATATTATTTACTTTTACAATTTCTAAAAGTATTATAAAAAACCTCTATTTTAGTAAAAATGAGATTAGGGACAAATTATTCCATCTAAATGTCTTCTAAAAACTATTGAAATATATACTTTATATATGACAAGTAAGAATAACTGGGAAATTTTTAAAACTTTTTAGAGGGAACCTTTTTCTTATGATTCCAGTTATGATAGAACTCTGTATATAATTCAAAGGAAACCCATGCTTAGATAATAATTTATATTCATATTGGATCATCCAGACACACTTGAAATGGGGGGTGAATCAGGTGTTATATGATTTTACTAAATTTCAATTTCATATTTTAAACTTTTATCACTCTTTTGGACTCAAACCTATGATATTAGTTAATAATATTTTATATTATCTTTTTTAAACTATAATATTCATATATGAGTTTTGTGACAACTTAATCTGATTTCCACTCAAAGGTGCCCCATGTCGGTGGGCCACATGGCCTCAAGTGCACCTCCTTGTATACTAGAGGCTATTAACAAGCAAAGAGGGCCTAGGGTGTGTCTGTGGGGAGACTATTACCTCATAACTAGAGAATATCATAGTTGATATATAATAATATATAAATAGAGTAAGAAATATATCAATGAATAAAAAACAATAAATATAAAATAAGCATAAACAACCATCAATAATGTTAATACTCAAAATCAAAACAACATCATATAAAAAAGATGATAATTTCATCTCATGTCTCTAAAAAACTAGAAAATAGGTATAAATGGAAACAGTAAATACATGTTATATAAATGAATCAAAAAGAATATAAAAACTATTCATCATCCTAAGCATTGGCTTAATAATCTTCTACCAAGCTCTAACTTAATGCAAGCACTCAATATCAAGTGTCCCAAGTGGGACACTTCCCCTTATAAACAGCTATATACATATAATCTACATGGGTACCATCAGCATCCTAGATAGGGTTTAATATAAATCTTAGTAGGCCACCTCCAATTGGGTTTATAAAATTCAGTCTATGAATATAAACTAAAAAAATGTGAAGGTATATATATATGAAATTAAAGAGTGTATAATAATGTAAACAGTCTATACCTACTTCAGCCTCAGATAGTTTCTGAAAAAGTAATAATTTTATTAATTATGTTCCAATTTATAATAAGTGATAGTAGTACCATATATAATATTGATAACATAAGGGGATCAATGTGTAACCAAGGAATTGTATAATAATAATCATGATGATGAAGGAGGATCCAAGGTAATAACCAAGGCATCCTTGACCTCAAGGGGTGAACCAACTCATATTAATAACATTTAGTCTGGAAAATGGGGTTGACTGTAATCCAAGGGGCATCATATAAGTAATTACACTATAAAATATTATAACTAATTTCAAGGATCTCATCCAATGTAAACATGGTCTAATCCTGACTGGGCCTGATGGGTTTAATACAAGGCTCCATGTGTCCAAAGACATCAAGCTAGATCCAAGGAATGTATTTGAGGAATAATGATATTTGTGATATGGTGAAGGCATCCTATGGAATCATGATTGGAATCTTTTGATAGATAAAGACCACATTCCAAGTTGGGTATCTCCCTTAGAAACCGGATCCTTGAATCGGAATAGTGTCTTTTGATTTCTCAAGGAATTCCCTCAATAATCCAAGGATAGATTAAGTCTAACCACTCCTGTAAAGATAAAAAGGTCCATATGAAATAGGAACTATATAAATAATTCATTATTTAATTCAATATATGTGATACTCATTCTATTTTATAATTCATAATGTTCATTCCATTACCATTAATACTAGGTGAAAAGGCTAAATTGAACATGAAACCATTTATTACCTTCATTCCATATTTAATTTTTAGGCTCATTAACTTAGCTTTCATAATAATGATAAGGATGGTTAAGGACACGCATCTAATTAGTAATCAATTACATTTAATTAGGCTAAGTGATATATATATATAATATAATTTCCATTTACATTTTAAAGGTTCATTAATTAATTAGAACACTTATCATAGAAGGTTAAAGTGATAAATATACGTGTTTTGTCCATTAAAAATCATTCATTTAATTAAAACACTTTCCTTTATCAATTCCAAGTCATAGAAAACCTGAATGTTGTTTCATATATTTATAACAAAGCCACTAAATGCATAAATAAAGAAGCACCCTACTTGGTGTGGTTGGAACTGAGTTCAAGTCCTCTAATGGAACAAAGGAAAAAATATAACAAGGGATTTATAACATAAGAATAATTATTATAATAATGTAATATGAATTTGATAATAAATTCTTGGTTAAAAAGAATGTGTACAATAGTAAGATTTTATGAAATGATAATAATTTTAAGGGAAATTCATAAACCACCCACCTCAGCCTTATATCACTCTCCTAGTCCAATATCAGACCTTAGTTTGGCATGGATTGAAATAAAATAGAAGAACATATCAACACCCTGAAAATGGGGTATATAAACCTTCCTCAAAATAGTATTATTGAGAGGAAGAAAAATGAAGGATCCAAAGGAATGAATGACTTACCAGCATGATTCCAATATGATAGATGTATCTAGAATTATATTCTAGATGTAAGAACGATCAAAGAACCTAGAATAGGGATCTATGGTAGTGATTCTCATTGGAACTCCAACACATGAATTAATAGGGATGAGTGTTATATCCATAATAGGATTATCTACATCCTTTTAAAAAAACATACCCAGAAAGATTACATGGCATGTACCCTTTACATTCCATGTAATGTTTGGGTTTTTCTGCTCTAGGGAAAGATCATTACATGTTATTAAAAGGGTCTCTCCAGACTAATACATGCTGTGAATTGGATAAACACTATGTATTTGTCCTATATCAAATTTAAAAATCCCCTACTCATTTCCCCCCAAGGAAAAAACTACCCACCCTAAGTAATGGTTTTAAATTTTAAGCCATAAGAGGACTACACAAAGGTTTCAACTGAAAATTAAAAGGATCCATACCTTAAGGAAAAACCAGGATCATACACATTTTAATATAAAAAATTAAATCATAATAGTTATTTTTTCAATGTTTGGTCCCTCTTGAGAAACCTACTCCTTATCATACATGAAATTTCTGATGAATAGATTCTCTACTATAATGTTGTCATCAATACAAGTGAACTTGTCCAGGTATTCTCCAAAAACCAAGAATTCCATATTACAAAAGTGAGTGATCAATATATTACAAAATTGATCACTGTAGAATCCCACTATACTTCTCCGTACCATCTTCCCTCCATTTTCTATTCAATTATTTTTCCTTATATTAAATTAGATCATAGGTCTATCTGGGATGTCTCAATAACCATGAATAATGACCACTTTCCCCAACTCAGAGGTAATTTGACTCATTTTAAATATTCAACAAATCATTTAAAACTCATCCTTTGATTATTTAGAACACCACAAAAATAATATTCTTTTTATCTTTTCACTACTAAATCACAGAAATCATTGACACCAAGTGATAAGAATCATGCAGAGCAGGTCAATTTCTCCTCAACTCTTCTATCTTATTCTTCTCACTACTTTGGCTCACTAAAATGATCACTGAATGATATTCATATTCTATTTTCTTTAACTTTGATACCCATTAATATTAAGGTTTTTCATATGCACGACATGCTCAACTACTTCCTTCAGGGTTCTCTTAAATTTTTTATAGAATGAAATAAACACTTGAATTCAATTTCTCAAAACCCTTTTAATCTATCCTTATTTTTATTTTTATAAATAAGTCATAATAAATAATATTTCTTATATTTATAATATATAAAATCTCTCAAATCATTTAGTTCCCATGATTATTATTTACTTTATACATGGGTTTACCCCACGATCTCATATTCTTTTTCCCTCCTCAAAATGTTATCTATTATAAAATTTTAAGAGTGAATTTTATTTTATATTTTCATTTTCTTTCTAATTTTTTTATAAAAAAGTATATATTTAAGCATATTCTTCTTTGTTTGGCCTTTAGATCCTTATCTTCATCTTCTTCTCAAAACAAAACACTAATATATGTAGCAAACATTCTCTATAGATGCACAATAAATTACACCATATTCATAGTTGTGGAAAAACATATATCATTGTGGAATAGAGTCTTTGATCTTTCATGATAGATGTATATTATTTTATGAATAACTAATCCATGTAACATAACTAATATTCTCATATATTACTTCCTCATAGATTTATTAATTACTAGTACATACATTAAAATTATATTCACATTCAGATATAATCTCAGCTCCATATCGGCTTACTAAATCTTCAATAAGCTTAGGAGATTTAGTATAATTTATAAAAATCTGCATGAATATATAAAAATATGATAGAATCTCAAATTGACTCATCTAACTTCATTAAAAATAGATTTAAATATTTTAGAGCTTCTCTATCTTTTATCTTCCTTGAAGATCAGTTTCAATATAATTTAGTACTTAAATCACTTACTACTCTAAAATTTTGTGATATTTAATTTATTTGAAGCATAATTTTAGAATCAACACATTTATTTTCGTCTTTATCATAATTAAATCTGGAAAAATCAATTTTCATCTCGTAGATTTTTGAAATTTTTCTAAGCCCAAAATACTTACGTTGTGCAAGGAACTTGATATCATAAGTCTTTAATGACATGTGAGGATTAATTTCACAGTAAATGCTTACACTAGTGACTTAAATGTTTATGTAAAATACTTATAATCCACAAAATATTATGTTTAATGAGCCTTACAATGACAGTTCAAGGGTTTATATTCAACCAATGATATATTCTTGATATCAAATACTTACACTCAATGGAAAAGTCTTGTGTTGATACCTTTATCAAAATTTCTAGCTAAATCCAAAGTCATGTGATAGGAATGAAAGATATATAATTAAGTCTCATGCTCAAGTATTATGATTGTGACAATTTATAAAATTTTAACCTAAAGTATTATGATCACGGAATTCATACAATATAGTAGTAAAATTCATACGATCCACACATAGCAAATTTTTTAGTGAACTCCAAACTTAAATATTTATTTAAATGACTTCAAAATGACTTATAATATCTCCAAATCTAATTCATACTTCTAAAAACCTCATAAAAGTATTCTTGACACTAATTATAGAAACAAAAATGTTTATTAATCTATGTATAGATCATTCAAATTTCGAAAGCTCTCCCAAAAAATTTGAACCTAATTTAAACATTTTAAATAATTTAACATAATTTATTCTATATAGATTCAACCAATATCTCTTTATTACAATTTATATACTCTATATAGATAATATATATTGTGAATTAAACCTTGTAATCACTTTTCCTAGACATACAAACCATCTAAAAAGTCTCTTTATGTATTATCTACAACTGAGAAGCTATCCAACTAGATATTCATAAGTATGAGCCACTTATTTCTATTTAAATTACCTATTTATATGTGGGAAGTCTCTAATTTATTTTATAATATTGTATAGATATACTTTTCATGATAAATACAAATTATAACTTCATCATTTTTCTCACATTTACTTGCATCATATTGAAAATGAGTACAATTTAAGATCCTTCAAATCCAAGGGCACTTAAAACCTCAAAACATATCCCTTGAGGAAGATTAAAAGGAAATATTAAATAGAAAATAGATGTTTAATAGAGTAAATTACAAAATAAAATGTGTAAAAGGATAGATAAAATTAATGGGTTTAATATCATTAGTGATAATGAAGCTACAACACGAACTTGGTGAGTAAGGAGTTTCAAGAACAGTGCTTTATTATCATAGGTTGTCCAAAAAACATTTTAATAAGTGGTGAAAGGTGAGTAACCGGTTAATAATATTAATGGATATCATGTTCAAATTTAAAAAAAAAATAAACTGTGTGAGTTTATGAAGAGGCTGAATTATTAAAATATCATTAGAGTAAAATGGGTGTTCAAAAATAAATATAATAAGTATGCTGATATATTTTAAAATAAATTTAGGTTTTTATGTCAAGGATATTCTCAAATTGAAAGTGTAAATTCCAAGGATAATTTTATAAGTATAATAAGACTTTAATCAGTTTGATAATTCTTGAAGAGTAATGTTCAAATTGGTTTCAAAACATATAAAATGAGTGTGAATAAAAAATCTTGAATATAGTACTTAAATAAGAAGTCAAAATTGAAAATATGGGGGAATTTCAAATTAGTGAAGATGAATAAAAGGTATGTTTTTTTGAAGAAATAAATATATGGATTATATAAAGAACCATAGGATTGGTATAATTTTTTGGATTATTATTTCAAGGAGATGGAATTCAATAGATTTGATTTTTATCACAATATTTATATGAATAAGATAAATTAAAAGTAGTTTATGGTACTTTTATACATTTATGAAATCATATTTTTAGGAAATAATAAGGAATTGGTGGAAAATTTTGTAAAATTGATGTGATTATAGTTTTAGGTAACAATGATATTTGAAATAACTTATTTTATTAGGCATTAATTAATTCAAAAGGGTGAGTATAACATTATTTTTTAAGAAAAATATGTAAAATAGTTGCTGTAAAATTTTTATTTGAAAGATTTAAAACCATTTTAACTCAAATTATGAGTATAACTAAACTTGTAAGGCATGATTATATATGTTATATAGATATAACTTTATATTTGAGAATTATTGTAATCTTCTTTAACTTGAAATTGATGTGGTAAAAAATTGTTTACGCAATGTTTTTGGTGGTGAGGTTTTAAATACGTCTAACATAAGAGTATCTTATAGTGATGAAGTGAATCATTAGGTATATTTGTGATATAATTTATTATGGTTTGATATATCTTGTGGTAAAGTAGAATGAATTGATAAAATATTTTGATATGTATTGAGATTAAGATGTTGTGGATATAAAATATACAAGTGGATGAGTCATTTTTCATTGTAAATAAATGTGTAATATGGATTAGAAAGAAGCAATAAATTACTTCACTTAAAATATTATAAATTGAGAATATTTTTACAATGAATACTTATACTTAATTTATTTTTATAAATAGAAAATTATATAATCTTAGTGAGGAAGTTAAGATCCCTATAGTGATTATATGTGACAAAAAAATTATTATTAAGCTTAAAGAAAATAGTAAAACCTTCATGAAAGAAGAACATTGAAATATGGTATCACTGTTTTGAAAATAAGGTAGAATTTAACATTTTTAAGGTGGAACACATTGTACCAAATCAAAAATTGGTAGATATAATCACAATACTATTGGTCACACTAGTATTTTAAAAACATCGATTAAATATTGTTGTTCGACCACCACCCAAAAATTAAGAAGGTTTAGCATATCCCATCTCCCAATAAGAATGTATATTACCTAACATAGTTGTTTATTTATAATACTACTTGTACTCTGTAGGTTTATTTTCAAATGGGTATAAAGTGTATAAAAGATTTTAGAAATTAACAAGTATAAAAAGAGAATAACTCTCACATCAAGTGGGGAAATTTACACTTGAGGATGATCATATTTTGTATAATAAGAATGGGGGTAAAATCCATGGGGGATAGAATTAAATAAATTTTAAAAATAGGTTGATCAATTCAAAAAATATATTAATAAAACTAATGGTTCAAGGAAAGTATAAAACTATCTTTAAAATTCGTTTTTTCTATACCGAGAATTACTCATATTGAATAAGTATAAGGAATATTTGAGTTTTCTTATAATTTATATCAAACCCAAATGATAAGAATATGGAAACCCAACTTATTCAAGAAGGGGATGATGGATTACCATTTATGTCATTAATTCCAAGGAAATTTAATTATTTGTAAACCTACTTAGGATTAATTAGCAGTGATAATGGTTTTATCCATAGGGAAGGACTCTTATGAGTGTGAGTGAGTGTGACCAAGGAAGATAGTAGAAAAACTCAAGTAAACAACGAAAACAGTGGTGATGGTGGTGCAAAAATTATGAAATTGTAGGTGTTGAAAAGTGAATAACTAGTGAGAATAAAATAAATGGGCACCAAGAAAGCTGCGAAAATCAATAGGTGAGGTTGGGGAACTGGATTGGTTGGTTTCACATGACTTTTCATTCATTCATGTACTACAATAAAAATACAGGAGTAGAAGATGATTATCATGTTCTTTTAAATGTTCAACCTACAGGTGAATGAATCTTTTAGTTACTCACTACAGTATATTGAAAAACCACATAATGATGAAATCAATTGTGCATCATAACTACTTCTTGGTTAATTATAATTTACCGCCCTCAATGAAAAAATCCCCTCTTTGATGGATTCTTGGATTATTAGGCAGCTATGAAATAAGTTCAACTAAAATAATCTCTCACTAACTCCGAATGTTTCTATATAAAATCTTCCTAAGATATGTGAATAAGGTTAACTTCAAGAAAAATAACACACATGGATGAAGTAAAATAGATTACGGACTCAATCTATGTCCCCTCATGAATTTATCCAAATACCATATTCATTTCAAAAAAACATTTATCATTGAATCCATTATAAAAGAATGAAAATATAGTGAGAATAAAAATGGGAAGAGATAGATATCTACTCTCAAGGTGTTGTAGATATTTATCTCTAATTGAATATTATGGTAATATATTTTGTTATCTTCCTTTTCTTTGTGCTTATCTCCTCTTTTTTCTCATAATTCTCCTCTTTCTTATTCTATTCATCTCTATCTATTTTTTTCTCACCAAAAAAACAATAAAAATTTATCCCTAACCTCCATGTGGAACTTTTATGATTTATCTTCATCTCCATCCATGATAATAGCTAATCCCTCATAACCTAATGAATTTCCCCTTGAAAATCCATGCTCAGTAGCAAGCATGATCTAAGCTCTAGATGGATGTCATGTGAATGGGGATCACCAAGGATCTTCTTCTTCCTCGATATGGCCAAACCAAAGTAAATAGATTCAAGTTGAATTTGAAATGGGAATCCCATATTAGGAAATCAATATAATATTTTTTTTCTGAATTTTTGGGGAATCATGAACTTCTACAACATCATAAGTGTCTAGGGAATTAGCTATATTGAGCATTTGGATATACAGTGAAGTCATTTAGGTAGATAATTTGACTATATGATCATTCTTTACATTAAGATACATCACCACTTAGGTACATGGATATCATCTACATGAAATTTCGGATCCATTAAAAATCAACTACGTGAAAGTTCATCTTTATTGAAAATCAGCTACTTGATTAACCTAAGAGTGAATTGGGCTACATGACCAACTAGGTACGTGTATTTTGAATATATGGACATTTTTATCTATATATTTGGTCACGTATCGGCTTTGGTTCTATGAATTTGGATACATAGAAAATTTATCTATCTTTAAATTTCAGTACATTGAACTCTAATCAGTTATTTTATTGTTATAAATGTAAATTGAGTTACATGGATAGCCCCTTTGTATAGATTCATCTACATTGGAACCTTCAAGCAGAATTACAACCATATATAAAATTAAAAATGAAAAATAAAAAAAATGGTTGTTGTTTAAAACATATATAATATAAAAACAAGAACAATTGGACCAATAATTCACCAAAAACATTGTATTTTTACATGGAATTCATAAAGTTACATATTTTTTACCGAATTAAAGAATATTTAGTAATTTCACAATAAAATCGCATTTAATCAATCAAAACATATTTAATTAATCAAAATAGACGATCAACCTTGTAATAAAATGAGGCCACATCATATTCTCCCACACTTAATTTACTTCCCTCTCAATCAATACAATGAAACTTATTTATTTAAAAAAATAATATGATCCAATGATTATCCTAAATAGGTTTTAATTTACACTAGAATCAAATAAAATCATTGATCCCTTTATTTCTTGAAATTATCATTCCTCTTATGTGAGTCCTCTTCACTTCCTCTACTTAAAATCAAATTCATGTTCCAGTTTTTGAGAGTGATACATGTTATATTCAAGTGGAATTAAAACCTTAAAAAGAGGTACATTTAATCATCATACTTCCCTAGGTTCTAAAAATTGATGATACATGAGTCTCTTCATTGATTCAACTCAAATTATTATTTTATAAGTTAATTTTACCCTTCTTAATTTGGGTTCGATATTCCTCTCACCATAGTGAATTCATTTTTGATAGTTTGGAACTTTATTTTAATGTTTCCTAACCATTAATGTTCAAATCACTTTTTGATTATAAAAACGAATTTATTTATTTACACACACACCTAGTGTCTTATGAATCATAGGTTCACCATGGAATATCAATATCCTATTTTTCCACAGTACAAAGGAATTGTATGATTATCATTTGAGTTGGCACCTTGAGGTGTTTTATTTCAAAAATACTCATTTGCCTAGGTTAAATTTTAAATATTCAGTTTCCTCATATTATAATTCAAATTCCAAAAATATATATCCTAACATACTCTTTTTGCAAGTTTCTAAATAGAATTTTTATAAAACAAAATTGGTAAAATCAATCAGCAATCATGTAGATATATTAATTTATGAATCAATTAAATCCTATAAAACTGTCATGATTTTATTCCATTAGTAAGAAAACATTAAATTTATATTTTCCTACCCAAACACACACAAAATAGTTATTGTATTTATAAACAATGAGTGGATCTAAATCCTAAAATAGAGTCAATGAATGAAAAATTTTAGGGGTTTTGGATGTGGACAACAGTGAAGTAAAGTTGAAGAAAATTTTAAGAACCCTATACTCTACACTTAAAACCTAAAATAGTCCCCAATATTGAATATTATAATGGTAGAATAACTGAGTTAAAAAAATTAAAAATTTATCAATGAATGGTTTATGGTGAAGGGTTGTTTAGTAAAGTTAAAAAAACCATTATTCCACTTATCTCATGCAATTAGAAATTTTTAGAACATTCATATAATTTTATACTAGAAACTACCTAGAAAAATTAGAACAGAAAAAATAATTTATACAGTTCAATGCTTTATAATTTATCTCAAAAAAGGTTTTAAAAAGAGTTAGTAAAGATAATGCAATCAGATGAGTTCTCAAATCAAAGTCGACACAAAAGTAGCAGTGACTAGCAAACTCAAACACATGATTTCAGCATGTAACACACAAATTTCAAACAATTTTTAGCCATTACTAAAAACAGAACCAATTAAAAAAATGGGATTCTTAAAAAATGCATATATTAAAACATTACTCCCCTATATGAACAATATTTATTCATTTTACGTAAGTAAAGAGAATCTCATATTATCTTTATGAAAAATCTTTAGCTAATCCAATTAATTTCCTACAAGATTAAAATATATCAACAATATTATGTAGAAGCTACATCTCAAAGAGATAGAGACCAATGTTTGAGTTTTGGATAATTTTCCTAGAAATATATAAAATATAGGTCCTTTGAGAGTAAAGAACACTAAAACATTCAAGGGGAGTTCAGACACCACAGTTTCTTGGGTTTGAAATTATTTACAATATTAAAAAGAATAACAAAAATAATTTTTCAAGTAAAAAAAATTAAATAAAAAAGAAAGAAAAAGGAAAATATAAATGGGTAAGTTTCCTTGAAACACTAAATTTATAGTCCTTGGTTAGACTCACTATAATATCAGTATTAAAGAAAAGAGATGGAATCCAAGCCCTTTAGCTTCCTCATAAATAGTGTTTGATTCATTATTCATTGACAAAAAATGGTATGGTTTCCTCTCCATCCAACTTGATATCTCTATTGACTAACCCTTTGAAATAGATATGGGTCCATACAACTTGGTTTTTAATTTCCCTATAAAAAGAATCATCCTAGAATTAAATAGAAAGACTTTATAACTAACCTTGAAGTACATGTTCTGAATGATTGATTCAAGAAAGGATTTTTTTCTATATTTGTAAATATTATCATTCACATAATATTCTATTTTAATTAACTCTAGCTAACACAATTTTAGTAACCTCCTCTAACCAGTGGATTTGGAATCAATGTTTAATTATTTCACTACCCAATAAAACTTATTTTGTAACTTGATACGCATATGATATGTCTTTTTAAGGAGAAACATATATGAATAAATCCCTATGGGGGTTTTAAAGGCTGCCCTGAAATCCCACAAAGCTTCATCTAATTTGATTGATCAGTATTTATTAGATATTGAGACTACAATTTCCAAAATTTGTTTAATATCTCTATTCATATTATCATCTTTCCCACTATAATATGGGTGATAGGTGGTTGAAGTTCTTTGAGCACACCTATGATTATCTATTAAATACTTGAATTTTCAATTATTGAAATGAGTTATATTATTAGTAATGAATGACTTGGGAACTCCAAGCCCTAAAAAGATATTTTTTTAGTGAACTTTATATCACTAGCATCAATATTTTATAGAGGAGAAATATCATCAACCCACTAAGAAACATATTCCACATCCACAAATATTTATTCATTCCTATAAGAAGATGTAAATAGTCTCATGAAATCCAAGACCCACACATAAAAAACGTTAACCTTTATAATTCCTTTATATAGTAAATCATATTTCCTACTAACATTTCCCAACATCTGACAATTATCACAACCAACTACTAGCATCTTAGAATCCTTAAAAAAATCATACCAATAAAAACTAACTTACAGGACCTTTTGGGTAGTTCTCTCACCCCCATGATGTCCACCCCATGTTGAAGAATTATATATCTCAATAATATGGATCATTCCCTATTCAATTACACATATCATTAGAATTACATCAACACATCTCTTGGACAAAATAGAATCATACAAAAAATGGTACTTCAATTCAGAGATGAATTTATTTCTTTGATTCCATGAAATATAATTAGGCATGACTCCTACATAGAAAAATATTGAAAAATCTATGAACCATATAGATTTCCCAATTGATGCTTTAAATAGTTTATTATTGGTAAATCAAGTGTGTATCTATCTTAGTTCTATAACTTGGGTGTTTGGTAACCTGGATAAGTGGTCATCAACCACATTTTCATATAATTTCTTGTATTTAATTTCTAGATCAAACACCTAATACTAAATATTCCATCTCATAAAACTTTTTTTTGAATATTTCTTATCCAACAGATGTTTTAGTACTAAATTATCTGTGAAAATCATAACCTTATGCCCAATCAAGTATTTCTTAAATTTTTTTAGAGAAAAAAATTATAGAAACCAATTCATTTTCAATGCTATATTATTTTTTTAGAATCATCAAATAGATTTATCACATAATAAATACCATAAAGCCTTTTATCATTTCTATGTCCTAAAACAACAACTACTTCCATATCACTTTCATTTCGAATTTCCTAAAATGGTGAATTAAAATCTATAGAAATGATTATAGGTGAATTTTTGAGTTTCTTTTTGAGAATATTAAATGATTACAAGAAATTGACATCAAACTCAAAAGGTGCATACTTGACTAAAAGTGAGAAAAGGAGCCTTGTGATTTTAGAAAATTATTTCATAAATAATAGATAAAACTCAACAGATCCTAAAAAAATAATTACTTTGAAATTTATATGGGGTGAAAACTTTTTAATTACCATAATCTTGTCATTATAAACCTCAATTACCATTTTAGAAACCTTTTGGCCTAAAACTATTCCCTCTGTGACAATTAATTGGCACTTTTCCCAATTTAAAATCTTATTTTTTCTTGAAAAATATCCAAAACAGCTTCTATATTCTCCAAAATAGCCTTGAATTTTAACGACTGTATTTCAAAAATCATCCATAAAAACTTAAATTATCAACTCAATCATATCAAATAAAATAGACATCATGAATCTCTAAAAAGTGATTAGGGCACCACACAATCCAAAGAGCATACTTCAATAAGAAAATGTTCCACAAAGACATGTGAAAGTGTTCTAATCTTGATATGTAGGAGTTATTTTAATATATTTGTAACTATAGTAGGTATAAAGGAAGTGTAACAATTCATTTCTGGCCAAACACTCTAAAATTTGGCCAAGAAATGGCTTTGGAAAATGGTATTTCCTAGTGGAAGAATTTTTTTTCTTATAATCAAGGTATAAACTCCATATTTCTGTTGTTATAATTTGGATTTTCTCATTTTTATCATTAGTTATAATAGTCACTCTACTATTATTAGGAACTAAATAAATAGGACTCACCCATGGTCTATTTGATATTTGATAGATAATCCCAACATCAAGAAATATTAAAACTTCCTCCTTAACCACTTCATTCATGTTCAGATTTAATCTTCTCTATTCTTAATCACAAGGTTTGTTGTCTCTTTCCATATGAATTTTTGTATAAAAAATAATGACTAAACCCATTGATGTCTTCACTAAATTAAGAAATAATAGTTTTAAAACATTTCAATTCATCAAAAAATTGTACATCTTGGTCTTTATTTATCTCAACTACAATAATGACTCATAGTATAGTATCTCACTCAAGATTGGATACTAAAAGTGTGATGGTAGCGGTTTAAAATAATATTTTGATGCTCATTCACAATATGGTATAATCTTGGGATTATGAGGTTCAAGGTATTGAATTGGTTTCTTAATGTGTGTGTGAAGGTTATATAGATTTTGGATTTTGAGTCCAGGATTGGGATTTTCCTCACTATTATACAAAGTGGAAAGCTCACTACTATATAAATGAAAATCATATTTTAAAATATATTCTCTATAAAATTAATCAATAAATTTCAAAATATTTCCCTCGTGATTTCTATAGTGTTTATACATAGTTGGGTCATGGAAAGGATCCTCAAATTCAACTATAAATTCCAAAATATAAATAAGATAAAATTTATAATCCAAGGAATTCATCTTATCATGAATAGACCTAATGTTCACTTTGGAATATTTTTTGAATTCTCATCTATAAAATCCTAACCATATTGGTAAAATACAACTATATAGTGATTATCAAATTCCTAAATACTATCAAATGAGTCATATGATTAATGAAAAGCAACCCTTGATTTGTGCTCTTTGGAATAAGGTTATTTATCTTTTTTGAAGACACTAAACTTTTATTTATTCTATTTAAAATTAAATATCAACTTACCTTTAGAAATATAAATTAATTACCTCTAATAGAAAATAAATGTCTACCAAGAATTGTTGCTAATTTCATGTCACATTCCATATTGATAATGAGAAAATTATTTGGAAAATATAGATTCCTAACTCTCACAAAAAAATCAGTAACTCTCCTAATTGGGTAAGTAAAGGATTGATCAGTTAACCATAAGAAAATATTTATGGGTTTTTGTTCCCCTAACCCCATGTTTTGAGAAAATTATAAGGGAATCAGTTTGATACTCACACCATGGTCACACAGTCATTTAATTAGACCACTCTCCCCTAGTATACAAGGGATAATAAAACTCTCTAGATTCTAAATCTTAGGAGGTGTCCTATTTTTTAGGATAGAACAACACTCATTTATGATATTTTAAGTGGAAAATTATTCTAAAGTTATTTTGTTTAAATGGATTTTATTCGATGTTTTAAGGTAATATGGGTTCTAAATTGAGACCTAAAGGAAATGTATAGTTATTTTAAGTTACTGGAAAATCTCATGGAATTTAAGAAGGTGTAGTCCCTAATTATTCTTCTAGATTCTCTTTAGGAAATGGATGGTTATGTAAAAGGTCTATATAATTATTGGAAACCCCTCAATATCTTCCTCAATCTTCTTCTTCCCTTAACCATCATTTATTTTAAAATCTTTTTCTTATGTTTTTTTAGTTTGAATAGTAGGTTTCAATGTTTCTACAGTATGGATTTTTAGATTATTTATTTTCCATATTTTGGATTTTAGTTTCATCTAGATTTTTATTTTAAGAAGATTTAGGATCATTTCTATTTTCATGGTGGGTTTGAAGAAAAATCCTAATCATCACCTACATATCATTCTCTCTTGGATCTAGTCTAGTGGTGCTCGATAGTTTACGCTTATCTCTGCCTCTGATTTCTTTATATAATTACCCCATTTATAGTTATGGATTTTTAATTCTAGAATATGTTTGGGAATTATATAAATTATGTTAAGAATTTTGTGAATAAAACAAACCTATAAATTATTGAAACATTGCCTTTAATTTATCCTAGTTATTGGACATTTCATCCCAATACTAGTTTTGAAATTGTTGGCTACTAGGTTATTGAAAAATAGGGGGTATAATAGGTCTAAAAACTCCCTTCCCTCTCCAAGAAAGGTTTGAATGTTTCCTATATCCTTGATTTTATGTTTTTTATAATGGTCCATACTTAGGTTTAATCCTGGTCTTATAACTAATGAAATTTTTAGATGACTTATCAGGAATATCAAAATTAGGATAAAAAGATTTTGAATTCTAAAACATGCCATAGTGGTGAAATTTCTCCTGAAGTATGTTTTGAGTATTCTAACTATAAAAACCACCAAATTGAGCACCATATTATGAAACGGTATTATAGCATCCCGTCTTTTTATAACATAACTTTTCATTCCATTACACGGAACTGAGGATCTTTAAGGTTTAGTGTCTTGGAAACAAGGAACATAAAACATGAAACAAAAAAAAACATTCTTCTTAAACACTTGAAAGGATTCTCCTCATGTTCACCCTAGGCTCATTACTGCATCCCATAACCTGGGGACATACATTAAAAGGAAGGGTGAGCAGAAGGCCCAGCAAGGGAAACAAGTGAAACATTTTACATATGAACTTGAGATACATCAATAAAGTCATGAAAATAACTTTAAGGCATGAAAATGAAATCATGAGGCATATCATAATAAAAATAAAACTTTTTCATAACTTGAAGATGTGGCTACATCATTTAACATAGACAATCATGAACATATCACCAAGGTCCATCCCCAAGGTGTCATTTTAAAATTACCAAGGTTATTCACCAAGGTATCGTGAAAATTGTAATCTCTAGTGGTTACATCATTACCCAATGCATTGGAGCGCTATCAGGGTGCACCCTTAAATTTGCCTTTATTGTCATGTGAGCCACATATATCATCATCAAACATTTCATAAATAACCCACATAGCATAAAATAAATGGGTTTCATTTCATAATCATAATGTTTTAAAAACTGCTTTAAAGACATGATCTTTACGTCACTTTAAACCCACGGAAAGGGAAAGCGGGTCTCATGTATGTAAATCCCAGAATTTAAAATGGGAAATTTTGATATATATGTGAATACCCTTGTAGAAATAAGAGCTTTGAGTATTTACTTTAAAACATAAAATAATTTTTGAGAAAAGAGAGAGGCATTTTGAGGGGAAAATTCTGCAGCATAACGGCTAAGTTTCGGGGTTTTAGAAAACATTGAAATGAGAGGGGACATGGGTCACCCTCTCATAAATTATCCATAAAACAATAGGGTGAAAGAATAAGAAGGACATATGGACATGGTAATGAAATTTTATGGACATACCATTTGAAATGAAAATCATGGAAGGAAAAAAAATTAGATTTCTCTTATGAAAACTCGGCAGCCGTACGGCGTCACTTAACTTCAAAAGAAAATGATTTGACATGATCAAATAGGGTCTCTCATCATATGATCATAAGAGATCAGTATGATAGATATAGAGATAATTCCCCAACATAACAAAAAGGAACTTGAAAGAATTGACATGAAAGTAGAACTTCAAAACGAGAAGGGTGAAGAACCACTTAAAAATTCGGCAGCCTAACGACGCCACTTAAAACATTAAAATACTGAATTGAAGAGATCAAATGGGGTCTCTCATCATATGAACATAAGAGTCCAGTATGATATATATAGATATAATACCCCAATATAACAAAAAGGAACTTGAAATAATTGACATGAAAGTAGAACTTCAAAACGAGAAGGGTGAAGAACCACTTAAAAATTCGGCAGCCTAACGGCGCCACTTAAAACTTCAAAATACTGAATTGAAGCGATAAAATGGGGTCTCTCATCATATGATCATAAAATATCAGTATGATAATTTAGAGATCATACCCCAACATAATAAAAAGGAACATGAAACACTTGAATGAAAATAGAACTTGAAAACGAGGAAGGTGAAAGAATCCCTTAAAAATTCGGCTGCCTAACGGCGCCACTTAAACATTCTTAAAACGAATTGATGAGAGAAAGGGGGGGTCTCTCATCATATGAACATGAAAAAGGAAGTAGGATGAATATAAAAGAACATCCTCCAACATAAGAACATGGAGTATAAAAGAAATGACATAAAAGAGATTACTTGAAAAGAAAGAGAGGGGTCGGATCCCTTACCTTAAAATGTAACTCTTAAACCTCAAAGGTTGGGACCTTGAGGGCTTGGGGGAACCTTGGGAGGACTCCTTGGGAGGTAATGAGACCATAAATTCGTTGGGAATGAGTGGGGAGTCGAATGGATGAGAGGAGGGCTTGGTATTTATAGGGAAAGTGACGGGACAAGGCATTAATGGCCAAGGGACACCTCACATGTGCTTTTCTCAAACCCATGTGCTCTCCCTTGTCATTTATCATGGAGTTAGACCACATGGGGCCCCCAAAACAATAATTCATCACCCTTGGCCGGCCAACCCTCAAAAGATCTCACGACATCATCATGACACTGTTATGATGTCATTAAACATACCGAAACCCTAAAACTGTATTTTTACTATTCACTGAAAATTCAACTTTCTCAGAAAAATCCCAAAATTTCACATTAACCAAATATCAATGCTCTTATTTCAAAAATGAAATCCATTTTATAAAAATAATTTTCTAAATATTTTTAATTTAATTTTTAAATAAAAACACTATTCATCGAAAATTCATTTTTTCAGAAAAAACCCCAAAAATTACCATAACATAATATCGATGCTTTGAGTTCAAAAATAAAGTCATTTTTATAAAAAAAAATTCTAATTATTTTTAATTAAATTTTTAATTAAAAAACATTATTCACCCAAAAAAACTAATACTTGAATAATAATTAATGAAACCGTTATTTAACTATTTTATTGAATCACATTACTTAATCAAGGTGACTAGATTATTTTAAAACTTTCTTTAAGTGAGATTACTAATCCATTTGGTCATATTACTAATCCTAATCATAAAATCACTATTCATAATTTACTATTCATCAAAAATCAAATTGGTCTTATTAGACTCTAAATTTAGTACTGAACATAATTGCAGAAGACCATTTTTTGAAAATCATTACACGTTTTTAATTATTTAGGGTTTACATAAACATATTTAAAATATCCTTTTTCTAAAATTCATCAAAAATATGCATACTATATTTATCCGGTCATTTCAAAATTCATAAACTTCATCATAAGAAGAAATCCCAATTTTTATTTAAAACAAGGATTACACAAGGTAGTTACGGTCTCGTTACATAACCCCTTATAATACCAGCATAGGACCTAAGAGTAAGGTGTGCTAGGGTGATAGAAGCTTGGGGCGGCTCAGTCAACATTGCCCGAGTAGTAATTTCTTTCAGTTTGAACTTCTCACGAAGGCAATTCTGTTCCAGCTTCACATGATGCAGTTCGGCTTGGATTTGATCCAAAGCAAAGCCTAGTGGTGCTACCTCCTTCCCAAGCTCTGTTAGATGGGCTTCGATCGGTCCAAGACTACTAGGTGAGGCCATCGAATCTTCTTTCTATAATAATTAACCAAGATTACTTATATCAAAACATTTTTTTCACAGCGGTCATATTGACCGATGGTTATATAATAGTCAAAACCCACTGATCTCATTTTAATTATAATCATGTTTATCAAATAAAACGTTTTTGTTGAGTATAACAATAACACATAAAATTGGGAAACAAAATTTATTTTAAAAAATTTCGGGTCGTTAAAATCTTCCCCCCTTAAGAAATTGCGTCCTCGCAATTTTAAAATTGGGTTTTGAAATTTCATTGAAAGTCCCACATCGGAAAAGGAGTCAGTAAAACTATTACTTTAAAATAAAGAAAGGGAAGTAAAAAGGTCACCCGAGTTAACCCACACTAGGATTCCATGTAGGAAAACATGGACATGGAGGAAAAAACAAAGGGTCAAGTTCTGAGGGAGAGTGATAGAGAACATTATTAGGAGAAAGTTAACCATGAGAAAATCCCAAAGTTATGATGTGTGTAAACGGTCTTTGATTACCTAGTAGGAAATGTAAACCAACAACATTTTTGTTTTACGTTTCTTTTCATAATTTTGAGGATTTCATTTACTACATAGAACAAAAACATAATAAAATATACCTACCTTCAAGTAGAGTTTCATCCTTTAACAAGTCCCTACCAACACTAATCTTTTCTCAAAATGATGAGAATTCAAAAACACTTGGTCTCATAAAAGCACAAGAATCATTTTCTATAGAATCACATAATCTACAAAAGATTAACTATCTATTTATTCTATCTTTAAACATTATCCCAAAAACTGAAAGGTTAAGGTAAAACAACTCTTCAAAAAGAAAGAATCCCATAGGAATGGAAACTACTTTTAAATCATCAAAGTTCCATGGTACTACCCAAATTTCATGATAGACCATTCCCTAAATAACGGTCCTTAAAATTCCTCAAAACAAACCAAACTAAGATTGAAACCCAAATACAATAAGGATTTGATAACATAGTCTTCCAAAACAACTTCATTGTTCATCTCCAGACAACATCAACCACTCCTAACATCTTATAAAAAAAGTAGCTAACCTAAACATATTTTACCCAAGATAGGTTAGTCATTCCCATAAGTAACCTAAATTACTATAAGTTCACCTTAAATTCATCGATTCTTCAAAATATAAGTCAACCTTACTCCTCAATGAAAATACCGTAGTAATCTATTTACCTCGATCAAATATGGTTCCCAAAATAATGAACGTCTTCCAAAATAATAATCATATTTTAATCCTCTAATCATCCCTGTCATATTAATTCTAAAATCGTCGCATTTCCTATCACATTGGTTGTCGGGACATGTTCTTCCATTTCCCACCATTAACTAAGAAGAGAAAGCATAATTAGGGGTTTAAGTACTTAGCTAATAATCATGAAAAGGAACTGAAAGCATATAAGGATAACTTGTATATGAAAGGTATACCCTAACTTGTGATCTCCTAGGTTCCCATCTAGGTTATGAATGATCATATATTCTTATGTGAACCTTTATTTTATTTTATCTTTGTTCCTTTAACAATGGTTCATACCAAGCTTATGAATTAACCAAAGCATATCCCCCGGGAGTGTCGTAACCAAGAGTGCAGCAAGGCCCGTTGTCGTGTACCAGTTCCCGTTCGAGTCTAGCTCAAAGCGTTGTTTTCGGGTTTTACCCCTATGTACATCTGTGCCAGAGCCACCTCTACCTGCTCGTATCCAGACAGGGATGTATTTGCTTGGCAACCCCTTACTCAATACTCACCAAAATACCAGGAAGCTTTCCTATATTAAACTTTTCTATAGGGTTCCTCCTAGAGTTTTCATATCCTAATTTCCACAAATAACTAAACCATCCTTTGATACCAACTATAGCATCCCGTATTTTTATAACATAACTTTTCATTCCATTACACGGAACTGAGGATCTTTAAGGTTTAGTGTCTTGGAAACAAGGAACATAAAACATGAAACAAAAAAAACATTCTTCTTAAACACTTGAAAGGCTTCTCCTCATGTTCACCCTAGGCTCATTACTGCATCCCATAACCTGGGGACATACATCAAAAGGAAGGGTGAGCAGAAGGCCCAGCAAGGGAAACAAGTGAAACATTTTACATATGAACTTGAGATACATCAATAAAGTCATGAAAATAACTTTAAGGCATGAAAATGAAATCATGAGGCATATCATAATAAAAATAAAACTTTTTCATAACTTGAAGATGTGGCTACATAATTTAACATAGACAATCATGAACATATCACCAAGGTCCATCCCCAAGGTGTCATTTTAAAATTACCAAGGTTATTCACCAAGGTATCCTGAAAATTGTAATCTCTAGTGGTTACATCATTACCCAATGCATTGGAGCGCTATCATGGCGCACCCTTAAATTTTCCTTTATTATCATGTGATCCACATATATCATCATCAAACATTTCATAAATAACCCACATAGCATAAAATAAATGGGTTTCATTTCATAATCATAATGTTTTAAAAACTGCTTTAAAGACATGATCTTTACGTCACTTTAAACCCACGGAAAGGGAAAGAGGGTCTCATGTATTTAAATCCCAGAATTTAAAATGGGACATTTTGATATATATGTGAATACCCTTTTAGAAATAAGAGCTTTGGGTATTCACTTTATAACATAAAATAATTTTTGAGAAAAGAGAGAGGCATTTTGAGGGGAAAATTCTGCAGCATAACGGCTAAGTTTCTGGGTTTTAGAAAACATTGAAATGAGAGGGGACATGGGTCACCCTCTCATAAATGATCCATAAAACAGTAGGGTGAAAGAATAAGAACGACATATGGACATGGTAATGAAATTTTATGGACATACCATTTGAAATGAAAAACATGGAAGGAAAAAAAATTAGATTTCTCTTATGAAAATTTGGCAGCCTTACGGCGTCACTTAACTTCAAAAGAAAATGATTTGACAAGATCAAATAGGGTCTCTCATCATATGATCATAAGAGATCAGTATGATAGATATAGAGATAATTCCCCAACATAACAAAAAGGAACTTGAAATAATTGACATGAAAGTAGAACTTCAAAACGAGAAGGGTGAAGAACCACTTAAAAATTCGGCAGCCTAACGACGCCACTTAAAACATCAAAATACTGAATTGAAGAGATAAAATGGGGTCTCTCATCATATGAACATAAGAGTCCAGTATGATATATATAGAGATCATACCCCAATATAACAAAAATGAACTTGAAATAATTGACATGAAAGTAGAACTTCAAAACGAGAAGGGTGAAGAACCACTTAAAAATTCGGCAGCCTAACGGCGCCACTTAAAACTTCAAAATACTAAATTGAAGTGATCAAATGGGGTCTCTCTTCATATGATCATAAAAGATCAGTATGATAATTTATAGATCATACCCCAACATAATAAAAAGGAACATGAAACACTTGAATGAAAATAGAACTTGAAAACGAGGAAGGTGAAAGAATCCCTTAAAAATTCGGCAGCCTAACGGCGCCACTTAAACATTCTTAAAACGAATTGATGAGAGAAAGGGGGTTCTCTCATCATATGAACATGAAAAAGGCAGTAGTATGAATATAAAAGAACATCCTCCAACATAAGAACATGGAGTATAAAAGAAATGACATAAAAGAGATTACTTGAAAAGAAAGAGAGGGGTCGGATCCCTTACCTTAAAATGTAACTCTTAAACCTCAAAGGTTGGGACCTTGAGGGCTTGGGGGCACCTTGGGAGGACTCCTTGGGAGGTAATGAGACCAGAAATTCGTTGGGAATGAGTGGGGAGTCGAATGGATGAGAGGAGGGCTTGGTATTTATAGGGAAAGTGAGGGGACAAGGCATTAATGGCCAAGGGACACCTCACATGTTCTTTTCTCAAACCCATGTGCTCTCCCTTGTCATTTATCATGGAGTTAGGCCACATGGGGCCCCCAAAACAATAATTCATCACCCTTGGCCGGCCAACCCTCAAAAGATCTCATGACATCATCATGACACCGTTATGATGTCATTAAACATACCGAAACCCTAAAACTGTATTTTTACTATTCACTGAAAATTCAACTTTCTCAGAAAAATCCCAAAATTTCACATTAACCAAATATCAATGCTCTGATTTCAAAAATGAAATCCATTTTATAAAAATAATTTTCTAAATATTTTTAATTTAATTTTTAAATAAAAACACTATTCATCGAAAATTCATTTTTTCAGAAAAAACCCCAAAAATTACCATAACATAATATCGATGCTTTGAGTTCAAAAATAAAGTCATTTTTATAAAAATAATTTTCTAATTATTTTTAATTAAATTTTTAATTAAAAAACACTATTCACCCAAAAAAACTAATACTTGAATAATAATTAATGAAACTGTTATTTAACTATTTTATTGAATCACATTACTTAATCAAGGTGCCTAGATTATTTTAAAACTTTCTTTAAGTGAGATTACTAATCCATTTGGTCATATTACTAATCCTAATCATAAAATCACTATTCATAATTTACTATTCATCAAAAATCAAGTTGGTCTTATTAGACTCTAAATTTAGTACTGAACATAATTGCAGAAGACCATTTTTTGAAAATCATTACACGTTTTTAATTATTTAGGGTTTACATAAACATATTTAAAATATCCTTTTTCTAAAATTCATCAAAAATATGCATACTATATTTATCCGGTCATTTAAAAATTCATAAACTTCATCATAAGAAGAAATCCCAATTTTTATTTAAAACAAGGATTACACAAGTTAGTTACGGTCTCATTACATAACCCCTTATAATACCAGCATAGGACCTAAGAGTAAGGTGTGCTAGGGTGATAGAAGCTTGGGGCGGCTCAGTCAACATTGCCTGAGTAGTAATTTCTATCAGTTTGAACTTCTCACGAAGGCGATTCTGTTCCAGCTTCACATGATGAAGTTCGGCTTGGATTTGATCCAGAGCAAAGCCCAGTGGTTCTACCTCCTTCCCAAGCTCTGTTAGATGGGCTTCGATCGGTCCAAGACTACTAGGTGAGGCCATCGAATCTTCTTTCTATAATAATTAACCAAGATTACTTATATCAAAACATTTTGTTCACAGCGGTCATATTGACCGATGGTTATATAATAGTCAAAACCCACTGATCTCATTTTAATTATAATCATGTTTATCAAATAAAACGTTTTTGTTGAGTATAACAATAACACATAAAATTGGGAAACAAAATTTATTTTAAAAAATTTCGGGTCGTTACAGGTATTGGTTTCCTTCTTAAAAAATTTTATTCTTCTTGAACACTTTTGTTCTAAATTTGGTTTAGGTGTGTTAAAAATTTATTTCACTTCTTCAGTGGTTTTAATAGAGAATTCCCCTCCAGGGGACTGATCAACCAGTGTTTGGTGGTATGGGGTGAGATTGTAGTAAAATGTATCCATGAGAAATTGTTTTGTACAATGGTAGTTAGGTAATTTCTTAAGTAACACCTTTAATATATCCCATTATTTATAAAATATCTCACCATAATTTTGTAGAAATACAATGATTTTGTGCCTTATTTCAATGATCATTCTCCTAGGAAAAAACTTCATGATAAAATAATTATATATTTTTTCCCATGTATTAAATATTTCCTCATCCTTTTGATGAAACAATGTTCTTCAATTTCCTTTTAGGAAAAAATGGAAGACTCTTATTTTAAGTTCTTCTTCACTCAACTCCTTAAGTGGTAGTTGTTTCACCATAAAATATAATTCTTTAATGAAGTACAAATAAAATTCATTGTGTATCCATTGAATGATGGAAAAAAAGAAAATTGAGATTTTTTGATTTCATAATTGT
Organism: Viscum album; assembly: GCA_963277665.1. NCBI lineage: Eukaryota > Viridiplantae > Streptophyta > Magnoliopsida > Santalales > Viscaceae > Viscum > Viscum album. The sequence goes on along the minus strand of OY728122.1, from coordinate 1,241,860,692 downwards.
GATACCTATAGTATTTTCTAATTCTAGATGGTTTTTTTGAAATTGTAGGCACATGAAAGTACCTACTCCTAGCTCTCTTTATCAGGTAATTTCTAGATTGAGGTGGGTTAACATTTTCTGATTGGTTATTATTAAAAATTTTAGCCTCTCTGATATCATCCAATTTAGTTTTCTATTTATTCCTTTTCAGATCACTCGTATATGTTTTATCATAGGAATGAAAGTATATATGTTTTTAGATGATGAACTATTTTTCATCCACTATCAATTTCAATATATTTTTTTGATTTTTTATTATCATTTTGTTGTTTATGTTTTTTGTCCAAAATTTTATTTTCAAGAAAAATATTTATCAACTTTGTGGCATGTTCTATTTCCTGGAAAAGAAACCAAAATTTGAAAATGAATTTCATTAATTCCAAGGGAAATTAATAATTTATAACCCTACTTAGTACTAGTTAGTGTTTAAGAGGGGTTGATCCATATAGAGGGGCTATTATGAGTGTGAGTAAGTGTGACCAAATAAAATAATAACAAAAATCAACTAAAAATGATAATAGTGATGATGGTGGTGTAAAAAAAGTTAATGTTTAAGTGTTAAATAGTGAATAAACCTGTGAGAAAAAAACAGTAGATCACAAAGAAAGATGGGACATTTAAGAGATGAGGTAGGGGAACTTTATTGGTTGGTTCCACATGATTTTTCATTCATTCATATTCTATAAGATAAATAATGGAGTTGAATATGGTTGGATTATTCTTCTAAACAGTCAACCTATGATAGAATTAATCTAATAGTTACCCACTATTGTATCCCCACAACAACATAATGATTAAATCATTCCATCAAAACCTACTTCTCAATTGATTCTAATGTGCCAACCTAAATGATAAAATCCCCTCTTGGGTACATTATTAGATGATTATGAAGCTAGGAAATAAGTTCAAATGAAATCATATCTCAATAAATGTTAATGTTCCTATATGAAAACTTCTTAAGAAATGTGGATGAGTGTAGCCTCTATAAAAATAACACACATGAACAAAGTAAAATAGATTACCAACTCAATCTCATTCCCCTAAGTAATTTATAAAAAGACTATATTCATTTCAATAAAAATAATTATTAATTAATCCATTACAAACATAAAACAAATAAAAAGTAAAAAAGAAAAATGGGAAGAGATACATATCCTCCCTCGAGAAGATATATCTTTTCCTCTCTAGCTGACTCTTATGGTGCTTTACTTTTTTCTCCTCCTTATTTCTATAACTTTTCTCTTAATTTTCTCTTAGTGTTATCCACTTTATTCTCATATTCATCTCTTTCCATTCATTTATAACTAACATGGATCTGAAATAATCTCCTTTACCTACACATATAACTTTTAGAATTTATATTCCTCTTTATCCAAGACTCCATCTAAGCCCACACAATTGAATGCATTTCCTCTTGAAATTTCATCCTCAGTAGCAAGAATGATCTCATCTCTTGATAGCCACCATACAGATGTGTATCATATAGGATCCTCTTCCTCCCTAATTCTTCTAAACCAATGGAATGAGAGGTAAGTTGACTTTGAAACTATTATTCTAGATTTGGAAATTAATCTCCAATTTTTTCTGAATTTTCATGAAAAATTGAGATTATGCAACATCATTGTCATGTGAAAAATAAGTTATATAGAGAATTTTTCAATTCAAAAAATGTTTTTATATAGTGAATTCAACTATATGATCATTTTTTATATTTAGATATGTCACCACTCAGGTATGTGGATATATTCTATGAAAAAGTTCAGGTTGATGAAAAATCGACTACGTGAAAGTTTAACTACATAAAAATTCTTCTATGTGATAAAAATGATTGAGAATTTGGCTACATGACCAACTAGGTGAGTGGATTTTTCCTATATGGATGTTTGGATCTATAGATTTGGTCATGTAGTGATGTTTGCTCCATGAATTTATCTATGTAGGAAATTCAAAAACAAAGATAGTTAGGTAAGTTGAGCTCAAATCCATTATGTAACTATTCTAAATGTAAATTTGGTTACATGGATAACCCCTTTAAAGAAATTAATCTATGTCAGCACCATCAAGAATAAATTAATCCATGTATAAAATAAAAAAATTAAAAATAAAAAAAAGATAATTTTTTCTTTAAAATATATGGAAAATCACAAAAATAATAATTGAACCAATAATTCTATAAAAACATGTTATTTTTGCATGGAATTCTATGTCTTTAAGAATTTTTACTGAATTAAATAATATACAGTAATTTAACAATAAATTTTATTTTTTAATTAAAAATAAAATTAATTAATCAAAATAGAGGTGGTAAAATATTATAATATGAGGCCACATTAATGGATTAAAATAGTATTTTGTTGAAGAAAGGGAAAAATTGTTAGTTTTTATTGTCAATTAGAGATAAAGGATTGAAAATTGAATGGTTTAAATCTTGAAAGTGTATGGATATTTCTTAGTGGAGTTTGGAGATGTTGTTTTTGAATAAAACCAAACCATGTTGTAATGGACCACTCCATGATGTAGTTATCAACCCACAATTTTGGTTGAGATATGTTTTATAGGTCATGGTTTGTTAATTTAGTTGAATAAATAAAATATAAATTAAACGTTTACTATTAGTAAAAACCATGTCATGGTCGTATAAACCACATAATAGTTTGGGAAACCACTATTATGGTGGTATACATTTTTGGATGAGAAAGTTTTAAAAAATCCCTAAATTTTAAAGGATTACTAAACAATTATATAGTATTCATCATTTTCCAAGCTAAAATGAGGATTGATCATGGTTTCAAAGAGGATTGTTTGTCATGGTTCATGTGGCTAATTGATAAAATTGGTAGATAAATTATACCACACTAAAATAAATGTAAATTTACATGTAATGGGATGTACATTTAAGTGAAATAATTTTAGTATTTCAAGTATTAGAAGAGTAGGTTGAAGGATAGAGGAGGGTGTTGTGGTGTGTACTTGGGTGTTGCATTGTGGGAGGTCATTTGGGAAGTTGTTTCACACCATGGAGGGTATCACATCTCAAAAAAATATTCCATAAGATTTAGAGTATATATTGTTTTGATGAAGAATCTTGGTCATAGTGTGGTGTATGTGTGTCTGATATGAAGGTGGTTGAGGAGGTTTTGGCTAAGTGTAAAACCTTACATTTCATTTTAATAAATCATACATAATGTTTATTTTAACTATATGATTTCCATTCCATTTTAAAAAAATGGAATAGAGTGTTCAGCCATGACATATAAGTGAATTTGGTGTGTTTTTTTATTTCTATGAGATTTCATCGGGATGTGTTTTTTGAAACAAAGCATGAATCCCCAGATACTCGATTTTTAGAGATTTTCCAGTTGGTAGTCACATTATGGTGATAATATTCACACAATTACCTCCCTTAATGTTATTGATTTAAAGTGGTTTTGATCCTGAGTTATGAGGTACATAAGGGGATTTATGCTATAATTACAAGAGGCAAGGTAGAATGAGACTCATAATTGTGTGATCATTATATGTCACATTGTGATGCCTTTAATTTTCAGTTTTAGTAACAATATGAAAATACATATTAATTATTATATTTTCCTTTATTTTCCCTAATACTTGGGTGACTTGAGGTGCATCAATATATACCATCATGTTCCCTTCAATTTTATTTGGCCCTAGGCTTCAAGAGATTAACTGGTTATGATATGAGGTGAGTTATCTTCCCTTTATCTTGTTTTCCTCTTTTTTCTTCACCCAAAGAAGTTTTTGTAAATGGGTTTGCATCGGTTTTGGTGCCCTTAGGTCATTATTTTGATAAGGATTGATGTGTTCTAGGTTTTTGAGTCCTCCATTTCATGTTTAGGGCCTTATCATCAACTCTTTATTCCTTACATATTGGGAAGTAATTGGTGAAGCTTTGATTATGGTAGGGGATTAGAGAAATCACATTTTTTGTAAATTTTGGAAGTAACTTGATTTTACTTACTTTGTGTATATGTTAATGATTAACCTAATTAATATAATGAATCATACTAAAAAAATTAAAGGTTATGGGTGATTCACATGATTTTTACATGATTATTGATTTTACTTACAATTCAGTGGTTGTTCATTATTGGTACTAAAAATCATTTTTATTATAGTGGTATCTACATGTGATGTTATTATGTTTAAGTTGTTTTAATCGCCTTTCATTAAAGTTTAATCACTTAAAACATTAAATAAATGGTTTCTTAGAAAACTATTAATTTGGTAATGATATGTGTATTCTATACACTAATGTTTTATATGAAAAATGGAATATGGAAGTGCCTTAGTTTCTTAAATGGGGTGATATTTGTTATTCGTCTTCTTTTTGTTTATGTTGAGGTTGTGTGGTTGTGGTAGTGTACTATTATGGATATTTTGGATGTTGGTATTTTTTAATAAGTGAGTGTGTGGGGTTATTTCCAAGGTGTTAAAGGGGTTTTGTACTGAATTTTTTAGTGGTAGATATAGTTGTTGATTTTTAAATAGTTTAATAGTTGATTTTTTAGAAATAATTGATTGATGTGTAGTTGTTGTGGTCATTAGGAAATTATGTGGGATGGTTTTTCTGATGGTAGGTTGTGTAATCTGGTTTGGTTTATAGTTTCTTAGTAGTAATGGTATATTATAGGTAATTATGAACTCGTAAATGTTTTTGGACTAGAATTGAATGAACTATGATTTGTAAATGAATTTTTAATGCTTGAAATGAATGGGTAAAGGTTGGAATAATCATGGGTAATATTTAAAGAATAGTTTTTCATTAAATATAGAATTTAATGGATTAAGTAATATAATATAGATGGAAAATATATTATCTTTAAATGGTAAATTGGTTTGATTAAATTATGAATTATTAATGGTTTTGTAGATGTTTTATATAGAAATTGAGGTTGGTTATGGTATATTAATTAGAAATTATGGTGGTGTGTAGTAGTGATAGTTTGGTGGTGATAATGGTATGGTGATGTTGTTTTGGTGTGAACACTTTAGGTTGGGATTGTGTCTGTTTGTATTAGATGATATATTTTCGATGTGATTTTTATACTCATCTTATCTAAGTTGTATAACCACATCGATTCCAAAATCTTTTTGGGTTCCCAATATCTTCCCCAAATATATAGGTTGGTAAGGGGACAAATGGTTTACTACTCCTTCTCCATAACTCTCCTTTCAATGTGTGGTATAGGTTGTGATGGATCATAATATCTATAATCATACTAGTTGTAATGTCTTAAGTATAGATTATATGATATATTGATAACTTTGGTTGTGGTAAATTGGTGATGATACATAGTGGAGGACGTGCATGGTAGGAGTAAGGAATGGGGTTGATGTCCATCGGGTTCATGATACCCTATTTTGATGGATATATGTGATTAGGCTATGATGTATAGTTGGTGTTTATTATATGATATAGGATATTTTATGATGAGGATTTGGTTGTGATGTGTGGCATGATTTTGATATGGGATATAAAGTATTTATTTACATATGTGAAAGGGATAGGGAGAACCAAGATGTTTTTTGTTAGGGAATGAGAGTGAAAACCTGGTGGGGAAGTGGTGTTGAGGTACCTTTTTTATATTTTCTTCTAATATTATGTTATCATACTTGGATGTGATATTGGGTGAGTGAGCTTTGGTGATGTTTTGTGGTAGTTAACCTGATTGGTGACTGTTGGTTTTGTTGTTTTTTCTCTAAATCAATAGTATGCTTCTTATAAATTTATACGAATGTTATTTAGGATTATCCTATTGAGTATTCATGTTTTGTCACCCTTATAAATAAAAATATATTTTCAGTTTTATAGAGATAATTTGGAGATCAAGATGAACATTTTTATCTCAGAGCTTAGATCTATGGTTAGAGTAGCTACCTACGGGTTTATTTTTGGTATTTTATATTAGAGACTTGTATTTTATAACATTTCCATTTATTATATTTATTTAGGGATATTGGTTTTGTTTTATATCATGGTGTTAAATGGTGTTTTTTATTTTTTTAGATATTTATGAGGGTAATACATCTCATTTTCATGTTTTATGACCTCAGTATTATTCACAACCCAAGGGCTTATTAGAGGTGGGACTTAGGGGTCACCCTCATCTTCACTATGGGATTGATAGGGGTTCCCAATGGGGTAAGGTCATAGAAAATTGTTATCAAAGCTATGTATGAGAGTTTGGATGGATTTTAGGGTTAGAAACTTGTGTGCATTTATGGTTTTTGTAGGGAAGTAGTGTTAATAAAATAACATATGTGATGTGGAAATGGAGGATAACTAAGACATGAGAAATTAGGTCATTATATGATCTGAATAAAGGACCTCAAGTTTACTATATCCCTCGGGAAGATAATATTGGTTGTGTTGTAGATACCTATGAGAGTTACATGTATTATACTTGATTACATTTGTGTTTTAATTAGGTTTATTTTAGGGAAAGTTAAATGTATCTAATAAAATAAATATTAAATAAGTTTCATTCTATTATGATTGGGATTTTTAATTTCTTACTTATAGGGATTCCTATAGGTCAGCATTCACACATGGTTCATGTTGGTGAGATTCAATGGGATGATTTGGTTGACCTTCGTAGGGTCACCCCAACTGAAGAGGATGTTTAATAGAGGAATATGTTGCATGAGTTTTATTATATTGTCTTGGAGAAGTGTAATCGGATAATATTATATCTAGATACATATTTCTAGTTGGAGGATCTAGATATTTCCTTTATTTTGATCCATCCCAAGGTAGAGTATCATGTTCCATTATTTGTTTATCAGATATAAGGGATGAAACTTTAGTGGTGGATTCTATATCTCAGGGAGCGAAGGTGGTATAGGTTTCATGGTATTATATTTATAGGTAGTATTTCATAGATTTCATAACCTCTATGATGAGGTTAGTAAAGATTCATGAGTTTCACTCCCTTCAGTAGGGGATCCTTAGAGTATGAGAGCTTGAGACCAGATTTAAGGACCTTATTCGCTTTTCTCCTGATCATTTCCAAGATTATGAGTCTAGATTATGGTGTTTGGAGGAGGAAAAATTCCCAGTTATTTTGTATATTGTTACTCTATTTATTTTTTTCAATATATTTGTTGGTGTGGAAGAATAAAAAAGTGATTTAGAGGATGAATGTGTAGTTGGAGAATCTTGAGAGTAGATTCATCATAGATATCTGAGGTGTGGGGTTATAGATGGAGGGTCCATAAAGTATGGGCTTTATGGGTTTTAACTAGAAGGGATTGATCCTCAATATTTTTATCTCACTTCACTTGAGTAGTTGGTTCCCATGAACACATCGATAGCACTTTTTCTATGTGTTTTTATTTTGTAAGTCTTGTCCATTAGTGATTATAATGACCAACTATTTTCAATGATCACTGTGGTTCATGTGATTAGTTTACATTCTCAACTTAGCATCAATTAACTCAAAGTACTTGTTAGAAATAGTATTTATAGGGCTTGAGGTATCCTAGATGATATATATAAAGAATACGATATCCCTATGATTCCCCCCACCATCTAAGACATGGGGTTGAGTGTGACCATGGAAGTGGTCATAGACATTGAGGTAGTGGACCTAGGTGTGATCAATTTCATGCCATGTAGATTCGAATTCTCTATGTTCTATATATTTTTTTAGAAACCATTTGTTTATTTTCTTCCCTCATTTTTTCTTATTCAATTATAGAGCATTAAATTCTTTCATTTCACTTACCTCGGTCTTCACATTTGGACTCAAGGTGGAGAGGCTTCTAGTGCCCTGGTGTTAATTACATCATTTTGAGGTAAGGTCAGCCTTCTTGATATGTGTAGGTGTTTTTTTCTAATGATGGGGTAGCATCAATAATTAAGGGATTTATTTCTACTTCAGATATAGGTATATGATGTTATATGGATTGGTTAGAATCTATATGTTTGATCATCGATTTTTTCTAGTGTAGGGTTTTGTTTTGTGATGTGGAAGACCATAGTATTGTGTTCATTTAATACTAGGATCATTGGATGGTTCTTAAAAATTTCAAGCCTCTATTTTCTTAGTTATAAATGTTTTCATTGGATTTGATAGAGGCACAGGTGGTATATTTTCATATGGTTGTTGGGAAATTTTTGTATATTTTATATGAAGAGGTTGTAACCCTACCACCTTAATGTGATATCAATTTTGGGATATATTTATAGCCCGTTTTCTCTCTAATATTGATGTATCCCTATCATATAGAACTTTTTGAGTTGTGAGAGTTGATAATATAGATTTATGATTTGATTTATAAGGGCTTCATCTGGTCTAGCATGTTGTCATGGGGTTTTTTTGTGTTATTCATAAAAAAAGTGGATGTTGGTATGAGGTTGTGTGTAGACTAATGGTGGCTAAATCAAGTGACAATCAAGAAAATTTATCCCCTTATAAGGATATATGATTTTTTTTCAAATAAATTAAAGGGATATATATGGTTTATGAAGATTGATCTATATTCTGGTTATCATTGGGAGAGGGTGAAGAAGGATGATATCACAAATACTGTGTTCAGGTGTCATTATGGGTGATTTTTGTTTATAGTTATGTTTTTTGGAGTTATGAAAATCCCATCTATTTTCATGGGACTCAAGAAATTTTTGTTCTATGAGAACTGAGATTATTTTAGGGTGGTATTCATTAATGACATAATCATCTAATTAAAGTTGTATGATGATCATGTTGATCATATTAGGAATTTTTTAAAAGTTCTTTGATACTTCCAACTCTATAAGAATTTTTTCAAGTGAAACTTTTAGACGTGTGAGGTACATTTTCTCAGGAATGTGGTGTCTAAGAAGGTATTATTGGTTTATCCTTTTAAGATCAATGCTATTTTTTATTGGTAATCACCAAATAATGTTGTGTAGGTTTGTATTTTCCTCAGTATTATGGGATATTATTAGAGTTTTATGTATGATTTATCTTACAATGTATACCCATTTATATCCTTGACTAGGAAATATCAAGCTTTCATATTGATTTATCAATGTTAGGAAACTTTTGAATACCTGAATAAGAATTTAATTACTTCTCCCATCCTTCGATTTCCTAAGATGGGAGTGATGTTTTATGTAATATTCGACACTTATCATATTGTTTTGGGTTGTGTCTTGATTTATTAGAGGGAATTGATCTCATATAGGTCTAGTAATTTATGTCCCCATGAGTGTAACTATAACATTCATGATCTCAAGTTAGCGGTAGTGTTATTTTCTCTAGATTTATAGAGGCATTACCTCATCAATGAGTGATTTATGGTCTCCAAAAATCAAAATATCTTAGGTATATTTTATCTCAATGAGATATGAGTCTATTTATGAAAAGGTATATGGAGTTATTAAAGGATCATAACATCAAGATCTCATACACCACAGCAAAAGGGGATGTGGTTGTTGATGTTCGGGGTAATAATTCATGTGTAGATCATATTCAATAGTTCGGATATTATTAGATAGTTACATGGGATCTTGATATGATTAATTTTTATTTAAATGAGGCTAGTGGTAGAAGTTTCTTATACCAGATGATAGTGAAATAATATTTATTTTAGTGGGTGGAGTATTCTTATTGGGGAGACTCATAGGTAAAGGTGATTCCGGATCATGTCGTCCATGGTGACACTCTTGAGGGGTGGTCATGGGAAAATGGGTGTTAGATATTATTCTAGGAGAGATTGTTTATTATGCTTGTGATATGGTTGATGAGTCAGATATGGTGTCTAGTGGTGAAGTGTATAGTGGTGTAATTTGTATCTAGATGTTTATTATAATAATAGGTGGAGGTAGAGCATCATTTTCTAGGAGGTTTTTTGTTGTCATTAGATGTTCCTGAGTGGAAGTGGGTGTACATCTCAACATATTTCATCACTGGTTTTTTTATCCCAAGGGGGTATGATTCTATTTGGGTGACCATGGATCGGTTGATGAAGTCGGATCATTTTTTAGTGATCACAAGTTTAGGTTACATGGATGATCTGGTAATGAATTATATAGATGTGTTAATGAGGATTAATGGAGTATTGAGGACCATTATCTTTGATTAGGATCCTCAATTTACCTTGTAATTCTATGGAGATCTCTAGTATTCTTTTGGTACTCAACTTTGTCTAAGTATTAGCTCCCATAATCAAACGGATGGGAAGAAAAAGTAGGACATTCAGATATTATATAATATATTATTAGTGCACATCATGGATTTTGGTGGATCATGGGTAAATTGCCTACCATCATGGGTAAATTTCCTACCCTTGTATTATTTTTCTAATAATAATATTTATCACTCTTCCATTAGTATGGATTAATTGAAGGTGTTTTATAGGAGGCCTTGTAGATCACCATTATACTGGGTTAAGGTTGGGGAGTTGTAAATCCATGAGCTAGTTGTATTTCAAAGTAGGGTGAGAAGGTATGGATTATTTTTTAGCAGATTAAGGTGGTGGAGTGATATTATAAGTCTTATATAGATCATAGGAGTATAACTCTATAGTTTTAGGTCAAATATCATGTGTTCTTGAGGGTTTACCTTCATCATGGTAAGTGGAATTTTTTCTTAGGGAGTAATATTTCTCTCTGGTTCATCAATACATTATAGGTATTGGGGTGCATTGGAGAGATGGTGCATTGGTTATCTCCACCATCATAGTTGGATTAGATCCACAATGTCTTTTAAGTGTTTTATATTCGTTAAAATATTCCTAAAAATTCTAATGTTCTTGATTAGGTAAAGTTAGATGCGGAGGATTACATGACATTCATGGAGTAGTCAGTTAAGATTCAAGATTATCGGGAGAATTTTATTTGTGGGTGTGTCATTCCTTTGGTTCACATTCTATAGATTCATGGTGTCTTAGAGGAATTTATTTTGGAATGTGATTTCTAAATTCATTCTTGGTACCCAAATATTTTTTTAAATTTGTTTCCTTGATTATGTGATGTATTAATTGGTGTGGTTTTATTGATTTGTTTTCCTTCATTATTTTTTGGTGATGGTGTCATATTTTTATAGGTATCTCATAAGGAGTGTTGGGTTTGGTTGTTTTCATTTATCTTCTAAATTGGTTTTTACTCTTGGGGGTGAGAATAATTTGAGAGGTATCTAATGTAATGAAACATACTTTCCTTGCCCATTACTTTTAATGTGTTAGAGGAGTTGAGAGAAGTATATATGAAATATAGAGTTGGTGATGATTTTTCAACTAGGAGGATTGTGTCACTGTGTGGCCTTGGGTGTCGAGTCATGGGAGGCTGGTTGGGAGGTTATTACACGGCATGGGGAGGTATCACAGATTTGATATATAGTCCATGATAGTCAGTGATCATGTTTTTTTGTGGAATAATTCGTTTTATGGTGTGGTGTATGTGTGTCGTAGCTGAAGGGGTTGAGAAGATTTTGGATAAGTGTAAAACCTTAAATTTCACTACAATGACTCATACATAATATTTATTTTACCCTTTCAATATCTTTATCATTTTTTATACACTCTATGGAGTTTTTATTCATAGTGTGTTAGTTCCTTGGGGGAGATTTTGTTATTTCTCAAGTGTTCATCAAGTCAAGGTTCTAGATACATGGCACAAATCCCTAAAGAGTCAATTTCTAGATCACTTCTAGTTGGGAGTCATATTTTTTTGATATAATTCACACCATGACCTCCCTTTATATTAATGATTTAAAAATATTTTTTCTACAAATAGTGGGATATTATGGGATTCGCGATGCAACTTCCTAAGGCTTAGAGGAATTATCCTCATCGTAGAGTGAGCATTATCTATCACATCATGGAACCTTTAATTTATAGTATGAGAATAAATCTATAATATCATCCAAATTATTCAATTTTCCTCTATTTTTCCTGATCCTTATGATACTTGAGGTGTATTCCTATATAACTTTGTATTACCTTTAATTTTATTTCTCCCTTAGCTTCAATAGATCGATTGGTTGTGATATATGGTGAGTTCTCTTCCCTTTCTCTTAGTTTCATCTTTTTTATTCATCCATAGAAGGATTTAGAAATGGGTTGGTACTAATTTTCATGACCTTGGGTCATTATTTGGATGAGGATTCATGTTTTCTAGTTTATTAAGGCTTCATTTGTATGTTTAGTTCCTAGAGATCTACTCTTTGTCCCATTCTTATCATGCAGTGGTTGGTGAAGCTTTGATTGGGGTAGGGTATTTTAGAACTCTATTTTTTTGTATGATATGTAAGTAACCTGATTTTTATTTATTTGGGTGGATAGTAAGGATTAACCTAATAAAGTTAATAAACTACAAAAAAAAAGAAAATTTAAGGGGATAGGTAATTCTCATTAGTTTTACATGATTCTTGATTTTTTTTTATAAATTTTTGGTTATCCATTATTGTTGTTAAAAATAATTTTTTGTCGTGATATAGACTTGTCCTTTTTAGTCGTTAAGTTGTAGGAATCATGTTTTAGAAAAGTTAAATCACTCAAATATGGTAAATAAATTATTGTTTAAAAAACTAGGAATTTGGTAATGGTGTGTGTATATTGGATACTAATGTTTTATATGAAAAAGGTAATGTGGAAGTGTCTTGGTTTCTAAAATTATGTGATACTTTTTTTGGGTTTTCTTGTTATTGATGTTGAGGTTTTATGGCTGTATTAGTGGATTTTTGTGGTTATTTTGGGTGTTGGGATGTTTTGGGTATCAAATTATTTGGGTGGTTTCAATTGTTGTTAATGGGGGATATGGTTGATTTGGTAGTGGTATTTGTGATTATTGATGAGTAGATAGTGTCATGGTTTACTTTTTGTAAATAGGTGATGGATTTTTTGTTATTGTGGTTTTGTTCATCTGATATGGGAGGTTTTTTGTGGTGTTTGGTTGTGTTATGTATTTGTGTTTGTATTTTATTGGTAGAAATATTATATAATTAGTAATTATGAACTAAAAAATGGGTGTGGGATGAAATTTAATGAACTTTGGGATATAAATTAATTGTTGATGCTTGAAATGAATGGGTAAATCTTGTACTAAACATGGGTAATTGTTAAAGATTTTTTTTCATTAAATATGGAATTGAATGTATTAATGAATATAATATGGATGGTAAATGGTAAATCTGAAAATAGATAATTTTTTATTAAATGGGTGATTATAAATGGATTTTGTTTCTACTTTTCGTGGAATATGGGTTTGGTTATGGTAAAATAATTGGCAGTGATGGTGGCATGTGGCAGTGATATTGTGTTGGTCATAATGGTGTGGTGGTGTTGTTTTAGTGTGGAATATGTTGGTTGGGAATGTTTATGGTGATATTATATGATTTATTTTCCTTTTTATTTTTATATAAACCCCACTTTAGTCATATAACCTCATAGATGCCCAAATTTTTTGGGTTTTGGGTTCTTTTCCCTAAACATTTAGGTTGGTAAGTGAATAGATGGTTGACAACTAACTCTATCACACTCTCGCTTATAAGTGTTTTATGGGTTATAGTAGGTATAATTTTGTATCATTTAATGCATTAAGGATATTATATGTGATATATTGTAATATTTGGTTATGGTAAATTGATGATGATATATGGTGGGGTTCGTGCATGGTAGGAGGAGGGCATGGGGTTGTTGTCCTTCATGTTCATGATACCCTACTATGATTGATATATGCGAAGAGGATATTTTTTTCTATTTGGTGTGTTATGTAGGATATGTTATGATAAGGATGTGTTTATGATATATGTTATGACTGTTATATGAGATATGGTGTACTGCGGTGTGGTTGCAGAAGGGATAGAGAGCACCAGGATGTCTTTTATTGGGGTGTGAGAGTGAAAACCAGTGGAGAAGTGGTTTTGAGATACCTTTTATTGATATATTCATATGATATTATGTTATAATACTTGGATATGATATTTGGTCATTGGTATTTGGTGATTTTTTATTGTAGTTTACCTAATTGGTATTTATTGGTTCTCTTGTTTTTTAATTGAAGTTTTAGTATTCTTCTTCTAAATTTTCACAAGTGGTCTTGAGGAGGATCCTACTGAGTATACATGTATGATCACATCAATATATATAAATCTCTTTTGTTATTTCTAGGGTGAGTTTAGATATATATCTATACATTAATATCTCATAGGTCGAAGATCTGGTTGGAGTTTCTGATTAGAGGTTTACTTTAGTATTTTATCTTAGAGACTTGTATTTGTATAATATTTCCATGTATTTCATTTATAGTGGGATATTGCTTTTATTTTATATTATGGTGTTTATTGGTTGTTTTCTTATCATATTCCTATGACTTATGAGGATAATTTCATTTATTTTAATGTTTTATACCATCAATGTTATTCTCCAACTCAGGACCAATTGGAGGTGGGCCTCAGGGGTTTCCCTCATCTTTACTTTAGGCCAGGTAGGGGTTTCTAGTTGGGGTGGTTCATGGTATTACATGTGTATATTTTTTATAATTATTAATTAAAATAGTATGTGTATGTTTTATAAGTTTTTAGACCATTTTTCAAAAATATAGGTAGATTTTTTGTGGCAATGATCATGGAGTTAGGCATTTTTTTGAGAGATTTACTAGAATCCACTCGATTTGAAATAGAGACAACATTGTTATAGTTTGTAAAATACCACATAATAATTTAGTTTATATCATATTTTTAAAAAAATAAAATGGCCATATTTTTAGAAATATATGGTTTTTAATGGTCATGGTTTTCTCAACCAAACCATTGACTTAAAAACCATTTCATGGTTCTTTTGGCCACGTCGTGTCTTTCACAAATATTTCATATATAGAAATTTGGTTCAATTTAAAATCATATAAATATGTGATCTTTTATAATAGAATTAACTCAACTATAAATATATATTTTTTGAATTATAATGAAGTTTAAATATTTTTCATGAGAAGAGAGATGAATTTAGAGAAATTATTATAAAATACTTAAAAGTTAAATTGAAGAATATAGAAGATAGAACACAACACTTTAGGAATAACTATTGCATAGAACAAGTTTTTTAGATCTACTGTGAAGAATATTCTTGGATATATGGATTTGATAAAGAATTTGAAAATGAGGAGAAAAACCTACACTAACATGGTGTTATTAATATTCTTTATTATATTCATTGTGAGTTACCAACCTGTTGACTTTATTTATGTCTCTATCTTGAATCAATGAGTGGATGGGGAAAAGTTAGAGTAACCATTGGTTTGGAAATTAGTTACTTCAAAAATCATGTAGTCATTATAGTGTGTTATTTACTTTCTTGGTACATCCGTATGTCACTGGTGTATGCTCCTTAAGAATATCCCTTTTAAGTGAACTAAGTAAAATTATTGAGTCACTACACATTACTTTTCATATTTGATGTGGTTATAGTTTGGATTGAAGTTAAAATTAAGTTTTTCATTCTAACAAGAGAAAAATTTACATTAAAAAAATAATAATTAGACAACCTTATTCACCCCTAACCCCCAAAAACACACACACACACCCTTTTGGAGTGTTTTAGGCTTTTTTATTGAATCAATTTTCGAGATCAATTTTGAAAATTCAATACAAGGGGTTAGAGGAAGTTTTAAAAATATTATAATATTTCTTGAAGCTTAAAATAACATTTATGAGTGTATAAATTGTAATATACCGTATTATTTATGAAAACAATACACTTTTTTGAATATTAAGATACCATTCAAAGTGTTTTTCCTCTAATCAAAATTTAGAGTAATTTTTTTATCTAGAAATTATAAATTTGAAGATAAGAATGTTATAATGTTGGAGGTGAAAATTTTAGGGAAAATTTATTCCATGAATAAGAGGAAGATGAGAATATATTATAATTTTGTTTTATGAAAATATGGTCATTATAGTGATTAAAACAATAAAAAAATATAAGGTGGAGTATGTATGGAATGTATTTTTTGTGAAAATATTTTTCTATTATGGTTATTGTTGTTACTTTATAGGATATGTGAATATATAAAATAATTTTTCATTTAATGGAATAAATTATTAAAATTATATAATATATTTAAGGTAGGATTTTAATAGATATAACCCTTCAAAAAAAATAAAATTAAAGAGAAAGATAAAAAATAAAAGATGAAATTGGAGAATGAGTTTTGATTATTGAATGGATTTTTTAGAATGAGTTTTGATTATAGAGGTTAGATATAAGGCATCGAAAAAAGAATAACCTTGGATATTTGAAAATGGTTATTAATCCAAAATGAAAATATATTTAAATCCATTGAAACAATTTTAAAAGTTAAATGAATGATCTATAATACTCATGAATGATTACTCTATTAATATCAAGAGAGTTTTATTGGTTAAATTGGTTATAAGATGATAGAATAGAATATTTATTTGTTCATTGAAGGCCTAAAACATAATATTATTAGTGTAATATATCTTTATGATGATTTAAATTAAGTCACTTATAGAATATATGAAGGCTTGGTGAAGAGTCAAAAAAATTTTGTTTATTAACTAAATTCCAATGAATTAGCAGTAATATTTTTCGAGTGAGGTGGAAAATAAATGTTACTTGATCATGGAAGAGGAGAATATTTTGTTGTATTAAATTCATGTCATATTAAATAAAATAACATAAACAAGATTACCCATGATGATGTTTTATATGATATTCAAAATATAAATAAGGTACAAAAATAAATTTATAATACATGTCAAAAATTCAAGATTGTGAAATATTAACACATTTGGATGGAGATTCAAGCATCAAAACCTTTAGATCTTATACATTTTTGAAATTCTTAGACCTATGAATCTATAATTCAAAAAAAATGAAAATAATTTCTTTATTTCATTTATTAATGAATTTAATAAAATTATATTAATTATTTATATGAAACAAAAACATAAATCATTTAATAGATTAATTTTTTTTAATGAAGTGTAATAGAGTTTCTTTCAATTTAATATATTTTAAATGTAAATGGTGTTTAATTTACAAGTAGGTATTTTTAATATTATCTTGAGAAACATGGTATTTATTATGAATATAGTTGTCTTGACACCCTAAATAAATATAATGTTATTGAATGGAAGAATCTAATATTATAGAAATGGAAATATTTATGCTTGTAGAAAATTGTTCATCAAGAAATGTTTTGTGACAAGCAATTGAAATAATGGTTCACATTGAAAACTAATGTTAACTTTTTTATAAATTTAAATATTTATACCTATGAAATATACTATACAAAGAAGTGGTGCTTGATGTACTGTCATGTTTTTTTTATGTTCGTGTATTATAAAATTTAATGGAAAAATATTGGAAGGTTTAAGCAGAAAGTATTTAATGGTATTTCATATAACAAAGATATTATTTTTTTTGATTTTATTTTCAATCATTTTTTGTTTTTTTCTATATTTTTTAGTTTTTTAATAGTGTTTTTTATAATTATTGTTGTTTTGGGAAAATATCACAATGTTGGGAATCCATGCATTGATTCTTACTCATTTAAGTCACTATTTGAAACATGATTTTTTTAGATGTGATTTAAATATTTTATAATGTATATAGATGCAATTGAGTAGGATAAATATAAAATATTTTAATGTAGATAAAGATTCATATAATTACATTTAAAAAGGTTAATACTGTGTTTGGAGCCTTAAGGTTATGTACCCCAACAAACATAGTCTCATCTGTTTACAATTGAAGGTATCAGAACACCAATGTAGCATGAATAAACACTTGTGAATACACCAATTCCAATATAGTCTCAGGAATTTATCTTTTTAATATGTCAGGGCTAGAGGATCCCCATATCAGGCCCTGAGATTAAGTTGTAAATCCAATATAATCTCATGTTTTTAATCAAGAAAATATATCTTCTCCCCAATGGAGGATCAATTTGACACCCAGCATAGTCTAAGGAGATAATGCACACTTTTAATGTGAGATAATGTAATAAGTATTGTGAAAATATATTTTTAGGGAATATAAAAAGTTGAGAAGCCAATGTTATATCTCCAATAAAACACAACTCACATCACATCCAGAAGATGCACTAGCACCATCATGGCCTAGGTCCACTCCTAACGATCTGTTTACAACTCAACATAATTCTAGACCAAAAAACATGAAACTAATAATGTTATATAAGTGTTCATTTATCATAAAAATAGTGGATAATAAGTCTAAATACTTCACTTATATATAAGTAAGGGAAACCAAGTATTAGGAGTATTGGTCGAGGTAGTTTCCATGTGAATCAAATGTGAACCTTGTGGAGACCAAGGTAATCCTCATAAAAAACTATATAAACAAATCAGGAAATGTAATAACAAGTATTTCGAGGAATGTAAGTTTTTATTCAATGTGTTATGATTTAAATACTTTCATCTTATGTGGAATGATTATGTAAAGTCATAAGAAGTAAAAAAGAGTTGATTTTATAAATAGAGAACTAGGTTCCACACCCTAAATAGACAACCTACATTCACTCCCATCATTTATTTTCTCTCATTAATCCTGTCACTTGATTAATTCATATCATCTAGTGGGTAAATTGATACAAAATCCTAATGAGAGTATCAATTCAAGAACAACCATGAGGGGGATATTCTTTCTCTAAATTTTCTTGATTATTATTGACATTCTAGGCTAGGATTGTATTGTGGGTTATGAGGGGAATGTATTTTGACTTCATTTTTAATTATAATTTAAACCCCATATTTTTTTGTTTGTTCTTCATTTCTTAGTTTTTTTAAATGATTATTAATTAGTTAGATTATCTAAGGGGAAGGGTGATGGAATGTGGGTTAAATCCCAAACCAAGCACTAAGTTGGTGGTAATTTCACCCTAAGGAATGAGACTTCAAGGGTTGTAGTGGAAACTTAATCATAGAAAATCATGAAACTATTACTGCTTGGAGATAAGAGAAACATTATTGGGACTCTTGGTTCTAGTAGTAAGTCCCTTGCTAATATGAGAGTAGAGTTTATGTAGTTTGTGATGATGCAAATTACAATTATTTTGTAAATTAATTTGGGATGAAACATAAGTCTAATTACTTCCTGGATTTCCTCCATATAACTCATTGAATTAATACTCCTAGGACTATTGTTGCTTACTTCCTACTACCAAAATCATTTATAAACCACACAAATATAAAAACATAAAAAAATAATTTATATTACTTTATAAACATACACAAAAACCCCATAAAATATGAGTTTTCCATTCACTATACATAATTTGATTATTTAAATAACCCCATTTTATACCTATAGAGGTGACATGATTAATCACCCAATTTTTTATCAAATTTACTCAATTCAGGTATCCTATGAGTATATCCTCCAAACAAGAGTGGTTATCAATGTTTTAACAAGGACATTGGGAATATTTTTATAATGGTAATTTTAATTCCATAAACACACATGATATGTGTGTGTAAAATAATAAGTATCTATATAATTAAATAGTGAATGTGTTGAATTACTTAGATAATGAATAGGTAATTAAGAAATTATTAAAAAAATTGTTGATTAGTAAGTGGAAAGTGATACTTCATTTATATCTAGTGCAATATAAGAACCTAATTTAGTGTATCTGTGATTAAGAAATCTTTTTGAGGTATAAAATATCATTATAGAATATTATTAAATAGTTTGAATAATAATATATTTCATTAAAAAACTCATACTTAAATTATTTCTCAAGTTGAAACTAGAAGTTTTGATGATACAATGAAGAATAAATAATGTCTTGATTATATGAATGAAGAGTTTGATCAAATATAAAATAAAAATATATGTAAATTAGTATCATATCTAGAAAAACAAGAACATCACTGGAATAAAGTGAATATCCAAGAATAAATTGAATGAAAAGGTGATGTAGCTATCAAAAAAGTGTTAATTTCTTATAATAGATGTTCACAATTAGAATTGGTTGATTTTGATGATATATTTTCACTATATAAAATGATTAAAATAATAATAATTTTATATTTTATAACTTTTTAAAGGAACTATAAAAAATTTAAATTGGATTTAAATTTGGTGTCCATTAATGTTGAGCTTTAAGAAGAGGTTTATATTAAACAACCTGACAATTTTTTTCTTAGTGATAATGAAACATGTATTTATAATTTAATAAATAATATGTATGGTTTGATCAATAACCCGTATTTTTGTATTAAAAATTAGACACATGTTTAAATTAAATTAATTTCAAGAAAAGGAAGAGTGGAAAATAAATTTTACATCCAGGATACATGAAAAAACCCCATTGATTATTATCATCTATATAGATAATATTAAATTTTTAAGTAAAAAATAATTAGTTTTCATGTAATTTTCTATAAAAATAAAAAAGGATTCATTTTATATTTTCATGTTTTGAGTGATGAATTATTTCTTAGGTCTTCAAATTACCTAATAAAATAATAATATTTTCTTAAATCAAAATAAATACACCTTAGAGTTTTTGAATAAGCTTGTAATTGAGTTTATGAATCCTATTTCTGATAAAATTTCAATGTTAAATAAGCATTATAAATATGTTTTAGTTAAGAAAATAAATCAAACAAATTTTATCAAATTTATTATAAGGTTATTGTATTTTATATATAAAACATTGGATATTATATATTCTTTCATTTTATGTGCTCACATCTAATGTACACCCAAATAATTTAATTTTATTAGAGGTAAAAATATTATAAGGTAAATTAAAAATAAAAAATATTTTTTTTCTTTATAATAAAAAACTCAATCTATTTTGATATATCAATACA
Source organism: Viscum album (assembly GCA_963277665.1). Lineage (NCBI taxonomy): Eukaryota > Viridiplantae > Streptophyta > Magnoliopsida > Santalales > Viscaceae > Viscum > Viscum album. Next base: position 1,241,839,840 of record OY728122.1, on the reverse strand, counting down.
TATTGGGATGGAAATGTTTATGACAGGAAATCTACCTCAAGATGATTTTTCTTCTTGAATGAAAGGTGTGTCGGGGAATAAAAATAAGCATAATTTCCATACATTGAGTACTATAGAATCCAAGTATGTTGTTACAAATCTGGAATGGAATGAAATTATATGGATGGAGACTTAGTTGTAAGTCACTATAGTTGATATGATGGGATATAATAATCAGATTGTTATCAATATTTTATATAATTCAATTCAACCTTATCAATGAATGAACATTGATATCAAGTATCGCCTTATAAAAAAGTTGTATTAAGTATTTTTAAAGTTGGATTTTGTTTTAATAAAATAAAAAGGGGTGAATTTGTTAATGAAACTTATAATAAATGATACTTTTTAAAAGTTAAGGTTGATAATGGGTGTTCAACCCATCTCATATGAAGGCTAAGGTATGTATTATTCCATAATTTTCATTTATTCTTTTTATTATTGTCATAAAATTGTAAGAATAACATAAATACCAAATCAATGTTTAGGTTATTACACAGGGGGAGAAAAAATTGATAGGGGATTAAAAATGGGAAATCTATGAATTCAAAGCTTTTATGTCTATTGATGTGTTTTATTAATAAGATTTATGTGTTTCTTGAAGAATGTGTGAAAGAAGTGTTTAACATATATTTAGGTTGTGTTTTTAATAAAAATATCATAAGAAGATAAGTTTATTGAAATAGAAGAGTGAAATAGAGTAAGTCTTTTTAATGAATTGTATTGAATATATGAGTAATTATTCTTGTTTACTAAAATGAGTTTTCTCATATAGATTATAATTGATTAATTTAGGTTTTAAATATAATAAAATTGAGTCTTTTAGTTTTATCTCATTTTTTATATATATAAGATTCAATAATTTATATCAATATGTTATTCTTAATAAGTGAAGTTAAATTATTCATTCACAAATCATATTGTATTTATTAAATATTAAAGGTTTAAAAATATATATTTATGATAAGTATATGGTTTCTAAAAAATAAAAAGGGTTTATTATTAAGACTATTTTTAATTATATTTACAAGGGGTAGTTTTATTATTAGAGTCTATTAACAATGGAAGTTGAATTGTTATATACGTGTATATTTATATATCCTGATTACAACATCTTTGAGTTATCATTTTTTTCAACAATATTCCAAGGGGATGTTGAGATGGTTTTTAGAAATTTTTTAATTTTTTTACTGATATTAATTTAATTAGATTGAATTATTTTGAAGATCATGAATGGAATAAGAATCAATGAAAGATAGAATATTTTATTTCTGTCAACCAGAGTTTTATTCAAATATAATAAGGTTTTCAATGTCCTAAATTTTAACATAGAATATTTTTTATTCCTACCATAGTTTTAGTTCCCACTAAAAAAGTTTTTATTGATGTTTCAATGGGTTGGTTGTGCAGAATTTATATCTGGAATAATTCCTTTAGTGGAAAATAGAGTTCTAGTGGGAAGTTTATATAACATATAAAAAAATTTATTTTTATGCTTTGTGATTACATGGTTTATTTTTCTCATGTTAATTCATTTCTAATTGACCCATTATTACCCCTAAACCTATAATGATTGTATTAAAGGAAAATATTATGATCAAGGGATTAAATTAAATGATGAGTTTAGGGAAGTTTAATTTTTTACTTATTTAAAAAAAATAAAATTGAAAATTCAAGAGAGAAATGGTTGTGTAATTTTCTTATAGTTTGTGTGAAGAATAAATGATTTAGAGATATTAGATTAAGATAAGATTGGTCTCTATGACACAATATTGGAAGAATAAATTAATTCAATCACCCTTTTTATTTATTTTAAGATGTATAATTACTCAAACTGAAGATTAAATAATTTTTATAAAGATTTTAAGGATCGTAAATATTTAAGAGGGATTATTCTGAGTATCTTATCCATTTTTAAAGATATAAAAGTGTGATATGGATCTTAACATCACATAATTATAGTTAATTAATATTTGGGGTTGTTATATTTATAGAATGATCATTGAGATTATAAAATTAATTGGTAAATATTGATGAAATTCAAATTTTATTAAGAGTTGGGTTATTTATGGTATATCATAGTGTTTCATCACTAATAAAGGTTCTTATATGTCTATTTATCAATTAAGAATAATTCAATAATTTCACTATAATAATTTAATTGATTTACATCATTATGATTGTGTGAGAGCACTCATTAGAGTTGTGAGAGTTACATTGTAATTATTCCAACGATAAACCCTACTCTTGATGTATTCACACGATTATTCAAGTGAATTTCATAGGCATTTATTATTATAGATCATTCTGTGGATGTATTATTTTACTCCAAAAGGAAACCCTTATAAATATCTTATGTTGATATTTTTATTTTATTTTTTTAATGTATAATTAATTAAAAATATATAATTTGTCTTTATTATTCAATAAATTAAGGTTAAATAAATTTGTATATAAATTTTTATTAGTGTGAAAATATATAAATAGATTCAACCCCCATCCCAATTAATGTATAAGTATCTTACTCATAGACTTTTCAACTCAAACACTCATAAAATAATATAATATTTTGGTATTTTGGAATCAATATCATGTATTGGAAGAGTGTGTGAATCATAATAGGGAGGGGGTACATGTTTGATCATTATAGGGGGTAAAGGAAAAAAATTAGAGTGGGGAGTGGGTCTAAGTGTGTGTGTCTGTGTGTGTGTGTGTTTGTGTGTGTGTTTGTGTGTGTGAAGATAGATGTAAGGAAAATAAAATAAATGGTATTCCTCCAAAATTATAAAAGTTTGTTTTTTGGGGAAAGGTCTCACAAAAGAGGTAATCACCCTAAATAATGGTTAATCAGGGTGGTGAACAACCAAAATACTTTTTTCTTAAATAAATTTCATGCTTAAATTATTTCTTGTTTCTATGTTTTATAAATATAAAATTAGTTAAAATATTTACAATCATAAACATAATTAAAATATGAAATAAATAAATTAGAAAATTGAAATCATTTAATTGGTCCACCCCTAATGTGAAAGGTCACATATAAGGTATAGAATAGTTCACTACATTACTGGTATGTCTTACACTTATATATATGATTCATCATGTATGTCATGTTATGTAAAATCATAGATATATTGTATTATTTAATATTAATTATTAGATACCAATACAGTCTTTATAAATTTCATCATATATCTATCAATAATACCCTCAATTACCACTTAATGACTAAGAATATGTTCTTGGTATACATAGGTGAAAAATAATTTCTTGTAAAGTGTTTCAATGCTATAAATTTTCCATCGGTGGTAATGATTTTATATAACAATAGGGGTTCATTTTAAGATTAAATAGGGGAATTTTTAGTTATAATATCTCTAATAAAATGATAGTGGTTAATTTTATAGCTAAAATTGAATTCATTTTTGTATCTAATCCAGCAAAGAAGTTTGTTTGGATTAATAAATTTTTTAATTAACTAGTAGTTGTTTCAATAATTGTGGACATCATTGATCTATTTTATTATAATGATTGATTGTATAATAAAAGGAAAATTAATCTCACTAGTAATAAAAAAACAACCTTAAATGGCATTATATTATTTTTCATATCATATATCTTTATTATTAATGAATATAAAATATTTTTATAAACAAAAATATAGTAAATTGTTATTGGAGGATATTTTTATAATAATTGAACTCTTTAATTTCTCAATAATTGATTATTTTGACGTTCATAAGAACCTTTAATGTGATTCCCTCTTGATAACAGTTATTCCTTATCTTCATACTAGTTTATCTCTTTGTGGATATAATTTCTTCTGGGAAGTAGGGGTTGGGAATTTGGAAAATTAACAAAAGCAAGTGGGGCACGGTTTGTGTTCAGTTAGTAGTAACCATGTGGTAACCATGTAGAATGGATATATTGGTTATAGTAGTGATTTTATTGGTTTGATAATGGTTTTTCTAAATATTCTTCTATTCCTATTTAACCATGCACTTTGGTTTTCAAGATACAATAGTTTATACATGGTTAGCACATAGTTTTTCTAATGTGTGTCCTAACCATGCACCCCATATGGGTTTCTTAAAATTATAATTTTTTCTTAATTACCTTGGTCATTTTAAAATATAATATCATAATAATCTATCATTAACTCGTCTGAACCTCTCCTTGACTCTCTATGAGGTTATCCCCATGGTTATTTGGTGATTATCCTTTATTCTTGATGGATTTCTTCGATATTTATTCAAATTTCCACCTAATCTCTTAACCTCTTTCTAGATATCTTATTGATCCCTCTTCCCATTATTTCATTGGAACCCTGTTGAGATTTAATTTATATATCAAGAGTGTTTTATGGGGGATTTATTATGTTTATTAAAGATATAGTATTTTGAGGACTAGATCTCTTTGATTCCAATCCTCATTTTAGAAGGCGATTAGGTTTTCTCTATTGGTGAGGTAGTTGTCTCTATATAATGGTTCTATATCATGACTTACTTGATATTATTTTAAATTTATTTGGTTTGGTTTGTGAAATTTGTTTAATTGACATTAAATAGTATTTGTATTGAAATTTCATCTTCGGTGTCCAGAAAAAAGGTTTTAAAGGGTTTTTTATTTAAAAATAGTCTTATTCATTTTATGAATTTGATGAAATGCCTCAAAGAAGGTTTTAAATATAAAATGGATTTTCAAGCCTGATAGTAGTGATTCTTCACTTATTAAATTTTTTTATAAAATTTTGAGCATGTTTTAATTGAATGTTTTGAGAAAACATGGCACTTTGGTAACATTGGGTTAGTCAGTTTATAGACATATGAAAACCTTAGTGTGTGTGTGGCACCACTAGGGGTTAGGTATCCATTAGTCTATAAAATACTTTAGATGTGATTGATACCAATAGACTATGTCAGTACTCAGTATTGTTAGGAATCATTTTATATTGTCTTATTATTCCTTTTCATATTCTAGTATGTTTTCCCATAATCTGGAGCCCAACTTGTGTGTGGTTTTATAAATGATTTTATTGTTTTATGTTTGATTACTCACATATTTATTGTATGGTTTTACCATGTTTTGTTTTGATCATTTCCCTCTATTTATTTATTCTATAAACTATCATATTATTTTTTTATTTTAATGTAGAATATTTTTAATGTAAACCCAAAGGATGTTTTATGTGAAAAATTTTCAAATGAAATAGATTTATGAAACTTTTTTTGTTTAAAATCTAGAACTAATGGTTTTATAATGACATAAATTATATATATTCATGGTGTTATCCTACTGGGTATTTTCCTCACACTATGTATATACCTTTAGGAATATGTATATTTGGTTTTATAAGACACGGGTAAAGGGAAGGGTGTCATGTAGCTCTTTAGATTCTCTTAGTTGATTTTGTCTTTGTAGTGAGTTGAGATGGTGGTAACAAATGATCACATGGAGCATTGGTTTCCATATTTTTTTATTTTGATTTTAGGATTTAATGGTTGGATTTTATTTTATATTTATCATGGTTATGTATCTTTTATTCCATATTTTACTCTATTTTTTATCTCTCTTTTTTATACATGATACATTTTTTTGTTTTTTTGTTGATATTCACCTTATGGTGAACCATATAGGGTGGTGTGTTATGTCAACTTGGGTTGTTTCATTATAAAATGGTATCTAAGATAATACTCAACCAAAAAGTTTGATGAAACTACTTATGGTTGGTTTAGGGTTTATAATAGATAGGATTTTGGATATTCAGAACTGGGGTGGTAAGTGTGGAATGGTCCATGGCCATCTCACTTTTGTATCTAAAATTGAGTTACCATAGGTGGTCAGGGATTTTTTTAATCAATATTTTCACTTGATTTTTGGGGGTTTTTTGATGAACCTAATTTTTGGTTTATTTAGATAAACCTTTTCTTGAATTATATTGGTTTCTAATGTATCATATCTCATTTTTTGAATCTATTTCTAACTAAAATTATTATGGATTAGGGGATTTAATATAGATTTTTAAAGTTCATATTTTTTATTCATAGTTGTGTTTATTATATGCTCATGTGTTATCTCTTAGGATTAATAGATAATTCCTCATAGAATATATATTCTGAATCCAAGAGAGGAAGCTACAAGACAAGTTCCATAATAGAATCCTCCAGTAGACCCCTTATTGGTTGAAGCGATTATTTGAACAATTCGGACTCTTGGTCAAATGGGTATTGGGAACTAGTAATTGATGGTTATCCATTCTTTGGAATTTACCAATAAAAATACACTTGTATTTCATGGTTATAGGGGACCCCAATAATATTAAGAGTGTCTTGGGTGGATTGATATGATCTTCCACTACTTGAATACTATAGATGACTCAAAGGTGGGTTTTTCTACATATATTCTTGAAATACCAAGAAAGAAATGGTGGGACTACATCATGAAATTTAGGTTACATGGGGATCTTTCCTAGACCACATTCAAGAAGGGATTCAATTAGAAGTTTTATCTTTAAACATTGTGTGTGGTGAATACTCATGAATTTGTGACCATAGAGAAAGGTAAAATTCATTTATAGAGTATGATAATAATTTCATTGAGTTACTTTATCTATAACCTAATATTTTTTCTTATGACTATCTTAAATATTGGAGGATTAAAATGGGTTTTAGAGATAATATTCAGTCAATGTTGATCCTCTTATGTCTATTTAACTTTACTAAAGTGTTTAATAGATTATATATAGTTGAGGAAAACTTATCTGAGAAGACAATTTTAGGTGGATATTTGGTTACAACAAGGGAGAGCTATAGTGTATTGTCATAAAAAAAAGAAATGTATTAAGGGTGATCAATTTAAATCAAGAGTAGTTTTAGAGGATTTCTCAGGTCATCACCATGTGGTTTTCTATCAGTGTAAGAGTCCTATCTGTATTAAGACTAATTGTACAGTAGAAACCAGGACATGTCATCGTTGTAGACAATCCGTTCATCTAAATATTTTTTGTGGAAGAATGTAGCAAGATAATAGAGATATATCCACTCTTACAAAAGGATATTAGGCTCATTATAATTCAGAAAATAGTGGTAAGTATCATTTTCTTTAAAAGGGTGATACTCATTAAATAAATAAATATCAAGGAGGAGGTGAAGTTGGATGTATTTATGCAATAGAGTATTCACTAGAAGAATCTAAAGAAAGATCAACCACTGTGAGAGGTATGATGTTTATTTAATCCTTTATAGTCTTGGATTTTTTTGATATGGGTGTATCTAATTATTTTTTTATCATATAATTTAATTGATGTTTTTGGATTATGCTCAGATATTATTTCATTCATAATGGATATTTCTACTCCCTTGGGAAGGAGGAAATAGAAGGGTTTCAAATGTTTTGAGTTCCATGTCATGATCACTAACCATGAGGTCTTTTGGCATTTTCTATTTCTTGATATCAACATATTCAAACTAATTATTGGCATGGGTTTTATGGTTAGTTTTAAACCCTATATCTATTTTTATCATCATTAGGTTAGGTTTCTATATTATGATGGGATTAATCACATATTTTAGGGTGAGTGGGATCCAAGTTCTAGGATAGAATGGAATGTTATTCATGAGGCCATAATGATATCATTCCAATTTTCAAAGATTTTTCTTGATGTCATTGACCCGCATTTAAATGGTTTTCTTCCTACCATGGTGGATGAGTACACTGAGGTTTTTCCTAATGATTTTTCTAGGTTACCACCCCAGAGAGAGGTCAAGTTTTCTATTGAACAAAATTTTTGGATGGTTCTAATCTCTTTACCATCTTAACATATGGAACCTACTGAGTTAAAGAAGATTAAATTTTAGGTAGATGATCTTTAGGCTAAATGATTTATTCATCTGAGCATGTCACCTTGGGATTCACTGGTTCTATTTGTAAAGAAGGTAGATGGAAGCCATTAGATTTATGTTGATTACTGAAATCTTAATTAACTAACTATTAGGAACAAGTATCATTTACCTAGTATTTATGACCTATTTTATCAACTCATGGGAGCCTAGTGGTTTTCAAATACTGATTTTTGATCGAGGTACCATCAGTTAAGAGCCCGGGTGTAGGATATTCCTAAAACAGTTTTCAGGATAAGGTATAGACATTATGAGTGTTTGGTTATGTAATTCCTCTTAAAAACACTCTTGATTTGTTTATGTCATTGATTAACTAGTAATTTCATAAATTATTAGACTCTTTTTTGTTCAATCTTTTAGATTAAATCTTGGTGTATTCTAAGTTAAATATAGAACATAGGGATAACCTATATATCATTCCTAGAAATCTGAAGGAACATCATCTATATGGTAATATTTATAAATTTCATTTATATATCCAAGAATTGAATTTTTCATTTCATTTCATATTTGAGAGATGAATCTCATTGAATCCTAAAAATACCCAAGTGGTGATGTCTTGGGATCAACCCATAAATGTGTTTGGGATGTAGAGTTTCTTGAGCTTAACCAATTATTAGAGACATTTTGTTTTTTATTTTTCCAATATTACATATCCTAAGACTAATTTACTCATAATAGTGTTAAGTTTTAATTTAATGATAAGTTCTAATGATTATTTGATGAACTAAAGGTGATATTAACTTCATCTCCAGTTTTGATTCTTCTATAACTAGGTTTAGGCTATGATGTTTTCTAGGATAACTCGGGATGGGATTAGGATGTATTCTATGTAGGTAAAGTAGGTTATGGCCATTGGTTCTCATCAAATATCTTTTAATGATAATAATTATCTTATCCATGGTCTCAATTTGGCTATAGTGATGCATTCTCTCAATACATGGCATTGTTATCTCTTAAGTGAGCAGTTTAATGTATACTCAGATCAAACGAGTTTGAAGTATATTTTCAACCAAATAGACTTAAACTTTTTACATGGATACTAAGTTTAATGTCTTCATAATTTTGACTTTGATATTTCATATACTCATGAAAAATAAAATTTGATCACCGATGCATTGAGCAGGAAGATACTGACTCAAGACATGATGGAATCAACGGAATAGTGAATTTTGATGAGTTTGTCTGCTAATATGAGCATGAAAGTGGAATAGGATTATAGGAAAGAGTTTTTGGATTGTGTTAAAGAAATTCCATTATTTTATTATCCTATTTGTCTTAGTAATGAACCATGCACCTATTGTTAGTGTTTTAGTAAAATCCTTAATTGTGGGGAGACCTCGAGTGCCTAGTCTTAGTCTCTCAATGGTGTTCTATGTTTTTTATAAAATGTATCATTTTGATGTCTATAAGGAATTAGTTTATTGATATTGGACATAAGTCTAGTTGGTTTGTGAACTTGGGGAATACTAAGATGTATCATGATTTGAAACATTGGTATTGGTGGCTGGGGATGAGGTGGTCGATTATAAACTTATTGTCATGATGAATTACTTTCCATAAGATTAATATGGAGCACTAGAGACCTACTAATTTTTTTCATACTTTACCCATTATAGTGTGTAAGTGGGATGAGATATCTATGGAATTCATTCTTAGTTTACTATACACACCTAGTGGGATGGATGCAATTTAGGTGATCATTGATCGAATTACAAAATCAGCTCATTTCCTTACTATTAGGGATATTAATAAATAGATGATATTAGAAACATGTATATTTGAGAGATCATGAAGCTCTATGGAGTTCCTTCTATGATTGTTTATGATAGGGATATATAGTTTACATCCTGTTTTTGGATGGGTTTTCAAGGATTGATGGGTACCCAATTGAAGTTAAGCATGGAATATCACCATTTGATAGATTGGAATACTGATAAATCCATTTAGATCCTTGAGATATTATTTGAGAATTCATGATTGATTTTGGTTGTTCATGGGAAAATAATTTTCTTTTAGTTGAATTAACCTATAATAATAGTTATCATACTTATGTTAAAATGGAACCTTTTAAATCATTGTTTGGGAAACCATGTTGATGTCCTTTTTATTTTATATAATTGGGAGAATAGTATTTGATTGGATTGAGACTTGTTCAAAAGATGGCTGAAAATGTTGATTTCATCTAAAAGACATTAGAAATAGATCAGATTAACCAAAAATCATATGGAGTGTTTTGGCATCAGTGTTTGGAGTTTATGGTAGGTGATCAGATTTTTCTTAGGGTTTCAACTCATTTGGGACATCATCATTTGGAAAAACATGGTAAGTTGGTACCAAGGTTTGTTTTCCTTTCAGTATCATTTAATAACTTGGAAAGGTGTCCTATTGGTTGGAATTTTCATATTTCTTAACATTGATTCATGATGTTTTTCATGTTTCCCGATTAAGGAGGTATCAACGAGACCCTTCCTATATGATTTAATGGGAGGAAGTTAATCTTGAGTCTAATACCTTAGTGGATGAGCAACTAATACAGATTATGGATCATTAAGATAAGGTTTTGTGTGGTAAAAAAAAATCTTTTTCTATGTACTGTGGTAATAATAATGGGTTATCCATTAGATTTAAGAGCAATAATCATTTTTGGTGTGGTAATAGACTTCTCTTTTTGAGATTTTAGAATATTAAGCAATTTTTAGGGCATAAAGTTTCATATTCAGGATAATTGTGATTATATTAGGGTCAAAATCATGAATTATTGTGGTTCTAGTTTATCCCTATTAAGGTTATAATGGATTTTAGGAAATAGGGATCAATAATTGGTAAAATTGGGGTAAATAGGTCAGGTGCGCTTTTTGTTCATGATCTAGTGGAAATTTTCATAGTATGATCATGGTTTTTTAACCATGAAACTATTCTTAGGGGATTGTGCACACCAGTTTTCAAGGTAAAATATCTATTAAACTATTAGTGCATAGTTTGTTTAAACATACACCCCAAACAGATTTCTTAAAATTATAAATTTAACCAAATTCTAATAATAATTTTTAACTTAATTACATCATAATCCCTCAATTACTCAACTCATCCTCTCACTAATTCTCTAGGAGTTTATCCTCTTAGTTTTATAGAAATTATCTTTTGTTCTTGGTGGATCTCTTTAAGGTTTTTTTATTACCACCTGATCCCCTCTCCTCTTTCTAGATATCTCCTTGATCCATCTTCCCCTTGTTTTTCTAAAACCTTATATGGATATAATTATCATGTCTAGAGGGTTTTATAGGGAATTAAAAATGTTTCTTATGAATCTAGGCTTATGAGTTCTGGATTACTTTTATTCTAATCCATGTTTTCAAAGGCGACTAGGTTTTCTCCATTGGTATGGTAGGTTTCTCTATACAATGGTTTTATCCAATGATTTACTTGTTTTTATTATAAATTCATTTGGTTTGGTTTATTAAATTGGTTTAATTGATATCAAAGAGGGGTTTTTTAATTTTCTTCTTTGGTATCATGTTAAAAGGTTTTAAAGGGATTTTTATTTAAAAAACTTTTTATACACTTCGTGTGTTCAATTAAATTCTTCAAAGATGGTTTTGACTCTAAAATATATTTCTAAGAAAGGGGGAATTGATACTTCACTTGTAAAAATATTTTAAAAAATTATAATCATGGTTTACTTGAATTTTTTAGAATATATAACTTTGGGAACCTTCGGTGCATCATGTTATGTACATATGAAAACCTTAGTGTGTGTGTGTGTGGAACCTCTAAGGGTTAGGTATCCATTAGTATATGGGAGCCTTTGGATGGTCTTGATACTGAAAAACTATAGTAAGACTTTGTATTTGTAGTAATCACATTATGTGATCTTAATGTTACTTTCTATATCCTAATACATTTTATCATAGTCTAGATCCAAACTTGTTCTTGGTTTTATACATGTTGGTATTATTTCTTGTTTGATTACTCACATGTTTATTATATGGTTTTACCATGGTTTGTTTTAATCAGTTCCCTATTTTAATCTCTTATATAAAGTTTCATATTCTTGATTTATTTGAATACGGCCTATTTTTTAAGGAAAAAAAGATGTTTTATGAGCAATTTTTTCAAGTGAAATATATTTATGAAACTTGTTTTGTTTTAAATATATAACTAATGGTTACATGGTGATTGAAATTTTATATATTAATGGTGGTATCTTATTGGAAATTTTCCTCACACATAGGATATACCTTTAGGAATATGAACATTTGGTTTTATATGACATAGGTAAAAGTAAGGGTGTCATGTTGATCATCAGTCTCACTTAGTTCATATCGTCTTCATAGTGAGTTGGGATGGTGGTGATGGAAACTTACATGGGGACTTGGTTTTGGACTTGTTTTTTTCTTCTTCTATGATTAGCCATTTGTAATTTCTTTTATATTTATCATGGTTGTGTGTCCATTATTCCACATTTTTCCCTATTTCTTTATCTCTTTTCAATTTTTCATGAAACATGTTTTGGTTTTTTATCTTCACCTTGTGGCGAGCCATCTAAGGTGACATGTCATTTCAACTTAGGTTAGTTCATTGCATTTATATTTATTACTAAATAACTTATTTTAAGTGAGAACATAATTAAATTTTAATATTCTAATGAGAAATTATTTAAGTAATTTAATAATTATTGAAATTTTACTTTTTTAATTTGTGCATGAAACAATTGGGAAAATTATATATCATGTATATATTATTGATTTTTGAAATTTAGAAAATTATTAAATTAATAAAATAATATTCGATTATATACTCTATGTACCTAGTAAAGGTTCAAAAAACTCGATGAAAATTCAAATTTACTTAATAAAACATATAATAGTTAATAAACACAAAAGGAAAATATAATTATAGAATATTTATTACTTTGTGAAATACATTATTTCTACTTAATGAAATTTTAGAAAATTTAAACTCCATGTAAGGAGTTTTTATTTTTAAGTCAAATAAATCAGTTAAAATCTAATCAATGCATGTAAGTGAATTTATAATCAAAATAAATAGTAAATTATACTCAACATAATATAGTGAATTGTACTTAACACGTACTTATAACTGAGTATGAGAAATTTTTTTATCTCATGTAGAGAAATTTTTCAACATAAATTTAATTATACTCAAATAAAACATTTTCAATGGTTAAATTTTGATATATCTAGCATATTTGATTAAATTGTGACCTCCAACTCAAAGACAAAGTTATTCCAACAAAATATTTTACTTATTATTTTATTATTGAAATCCAGGATTCTAGTGAGTATTTCTTATTTTTTTTTACTAAGATTCATGGAGTTATAAGTTTGTTTAAATATATAACGATTAAATATTGAAGTTTAAGTAAGTTCACAAAGTATTTAAAAATAAATAGAGATAAAGGAAAAAATAAATCCATTTGTAAAAAATTATTTTGTTTTTATTAAGATCAAAATTAATCAAATGGTGAACTTTTTAATATGTTTATTATTGTAATCCAAAACTTTATGTAAAAAAAATTCTATAATAGATATATAGCTTCTTCGTTTACATAATTTTTATTTTTATTTGATCTAATTTTTAATTATGTATTTATACAAATATATTCTACATTTTTACTTTTATTTCCATAATTCTACTAAGTGTAAACTACTTGTACTTAGTGTTGGATTAAGAACTGTGGAAGTTATTACTTGTAAATGACATGGTAAAAGAATTTTTTTATGTACTTGAAGTGACATCAAATTATACTCAGTTTTAAGGGTTTCTTATTGATAGGACCTTGTTATTAAAAAAAATAAACCCACATTGGATATTTGTATAGAGGAGTAGGGTATTGTCTTAATAGCCCTAAACCTCTATAAAAATTCTTATTTAATGTGCTTTATTGCTCTAAAATTTTTATTTTACAATATATATTTAAAATTGATACAGGATAAATAAAATAGGGTAAATTAAATTATTTTTTGTTTAATTTTTTATGTTCTCAATTCACCCCTTATCTTAAGCTATATGGTTATATTTAATACAACACTTCATATAAGATCTCAACCATGAGTTCTCAGCCTTACAAAGTTATAAAAGATTGAATATTTATATTTACAATTTCATAACCAAAAGAAGGAATATCTATGGTCAAATCCATATACATCAATGGGTAAATTATAGGAATTGAAAAAATAAAATGACCATAAATATTAAGAATTCAAGTTTAAGGGTTTATATAAATATTACAAAACCTTATAATATTCCTATTATTGACCCAAAACATAATATTATTATTAAGAATATATAAATTATTTTAATTATAAATCCATGAAGGTAATAATCTGTAGCCTTGGACATGGTGACTTTAATAGAATTTTCTAGTGTGTTATTTCTTTGGAAATATGGGAGAAAATTTTTATTACTTGTGAAGGAATTGATAATATTACAGAGCTTATATTTTTTATTACTAAGATGATGTTGGATAATTTTATAATTATTAAAGGTGAAAATATTACTAAAATAACTTGAATTATTACTAAAATTGTTAATGATTTTTATTATCTCAGGTGTTCTTAATTGGGGAAAAAATGAAACTACTGAGACTTCTACCTTATAAGTAGAGAATAATCTATATAGCTATCAAGAAATATACACCATTCAAGGACATTAAAATGTATAATTTTGTTGAAACCAAGGTGATGAATGAAGATGAAATGAATGTTGAGATTGATGACATTAAACAAGTTAATAAGTAATGTGATTCCTTCAAAGTATTATATTATAATAAATAGAAAAAAAGTTAAATAAAAGGAAAAAAAATTATTATCTTGATAAAGGAAATAGTTATATAAACTATGGATATGAACTATCATAATTGGATAAATGATTTGATAAAATTTATAAAAGGATAAAATGTTGTATAAAACATTCAAAATTTTTTAGAAAGGTTAATATATTTTCAAAATAAGTGAGATGATATAAATGCATGAAGTTAAATCATATTAAGCTAAGTGGTCTGTTGATGAAATTCATGAAGAAACCTAAAAGAAAATTTTATTAAAATAATGAAAATAAAAGAACATGGAAATGGGTTAGGAAAGTTATTCTGAATTTATGTGAATATTTTTGTTCTTGCTCTAAATTTGAATTTAAAAATTAGTTATGAAATATGAAATTTATTTTGTGCTTTATATAATAAATTAAGAAGTTACATTATTATTGTTCTTTTATTTCTAATAATTTTTACTGATATTATGATGAGTTAAATAAATATTTTTCTATTCTTAAAACCATATTAGATTATATTAATAAATAATATTAACTATTAATAAATCTCAAGAAAAAATTTATTAAAATATATTCTATGTTAAAGAAAATTTTTGAAATTAAAGATAAATATATTATTTTTATATCTATTCAAAATAGTGATAGAATCAAATATCTTATGTTTCAAATTGAAAAAAAATTAATAAATTTATTAGTTTACTCTAGAGAATAAAATTTTAAAAAAAATATTAGTAATCAAATTAGAGTTAAAAATAAACATGGTATTTTTTATACAGGTCAAGTTTCTCAACTTTATAAGAATTATTTTGTTAATGGGACTTTTATAAAATGATTGTATATTGTTATATGTAATTAATGTGGTTTATCTATTCATTTTACTGACAAATATAATATGATATAGACCTAGTATGGTTGTTTAAACTATGATTATTTTTAAATGATAAGAAAATTTCTCAACATGTTAAACATTCTATAATAATTAATAAAACTTGGGTTCTTATATATCTATTTCATAAACATCTAGACCACAAAATATTTAGGTACCAAAAACATATAGCTATTTAAATTTTTATAAGGAAATATTTCTGTAAATAGAAATGTAAAATGGTATATGTTTAGTGGTTGTTATATTAATATTAGCAGAGACTTGTCAAATTTCATTCACTTATAAAAACTGATGGAGGAACTTCCATTCTTAGAGATTATGCTAAAAGAGAAATAATGGGTACTGAAACTTTTTTTAACAAAGTTATAAATTTATTTTAGTTTAGAAATATTATACAATAAAAAACTTGAGAAAAATGTAATAAAATTAGAATGAACATATTTCCTAAATAAAAATTTATAAAAACATAACAATAAACCCCTAACAAGGTTGAAGGCATGATATAAAAGATCAAAAGTCAAAAAAAAAAGTGACATGTGAAAAAAAAAAGTGTTCAAAACTTCTTTATCTAATATCTCAATGTGTGATCTACATAAAACTCTAATATTGAAGAAACTATTAGGTCCTAGTGATATTTAAAGATTTTCTAGAGGATGTTAATAGTCCCTTTTAAAAATTTAAATGAAATAGAATTATCAAAGTGATAAACTATGTAAATTGTGCAACAAAAGAATAAAACAAAGAAGACATGATGTTTTTTATAATAGTTAATATTACTAATATCCTCATCTACTCTTAAATCTTCTCTACTTGGTGAGAATACTGGTATTCACTAATTACTCACTTTTTATAGGAATTGATAACCCGGTTATAGAAAAACCTTTTACTCACCTTGTAGTATAACCCTGACTAACTTTTATAGGATTCATGACCCACCTAAATTTTTTTTTGGGATTCATAACCCAAAATTCCTTTTGGATAGGAGTAATAACCTAGTTAGATAGTTTTTGGATGGTAAAATCATAAACTGGCTCTATGATAACAAACAAAAGATAAAATAAATACAGAAATGAAAACCAAGTAGAATTTAAGATTAGTAGTGGAGTAGATGATGATTAATTTCATCGTAGTTCAAGAACACTGATCACTTTAGTGGTGGATAATCAAAAAAATGAAGTCCTTAATTCCCATATCACTACAACAGTAGTCATTATATAAATTCATCACTTCACAATTCTCATACGAATCTTGTATTACACTCTCTATTATCATATATCATCTTCTATGAATAAATTGTTTCAAGTTTATTTTATCACATTCATTAGTTGTATTCCAATAGATAATCACATGTAATTAATATTCAAATATCTTCTTGAGTTATGAAGGAATTTCTAGATAACTAATCACAAAATTCAAAGTTATAAAATAATAAAACTTAGAATAATATTTTTACCTGTAATTTGAATTATCACACTCATAATTAGAGAGTTCTCATGCTCTTTTATTCCTATATGAAATATATTTTAAACACTTTGAATATAATCATTAATATAAATGAGATATTTTAAAATAATTAAATCGGTTAAAACTCTCCCACTAACTTGTAGTGATTTTCTAATTCAAAAACTAAAAAAACTTATTATAAAATAAATAATAAGAAAATTATTAGTTAAATAATTTTTTATAAAATATTTTTCTTCGAAATAGTTTACAACATAGTCACTATAATATATATTTATTTTACAAATAAGTTGAATAATTAAAATATATTAATTAAACATTTAGTTAATTAAAATATTGAAATATTTCTAAAACAAATCATACTAGAAATTTTTTTTTTAAAGAAACAAAGTGATTTACTGACCATGTGAGGTATAAGTTTTGGGGTTGGTTAACTTATGTGTCATTGAAGTGCATGGTTTTTATACTAACTATGTGAAAAAAATGGGCATTTGGTCACTTACTTATGGTAGGTTGTTTTTATGGTCACTTTAAAAATTAATCATTTAGTCAATTTGAAAAATTAGTCATACGATCACTTTAAAAAATAGTCCTATGATTAATTTGAAAAATAGTCATGCAGTCACTTTAAAAAAATAATCAATTCATTTAGTCACTTAAAATTATAATTCACAATAACTTGGAAAGGTATTAATGGTAGGTTAGAAATATTACCTCATGGTAACTTACCTTCATGGTAGGTTGATTCTCTTTCTTGTGGTATCTTTAAAAAGATACTCAAGGTGTCTTCAATTTACTTCATGCAATAAGTTGATATTACTCATGCAATAGGTATAATAATTTCCACTTACAATCACGTACCTTCACTTCATAGTAACTTACCACAAACTCACAGTAGGTTGTAAAATGTAGTTTACAATCACTTTAATAAGCCTTTTTCATAGATTTAAATAATATTGTGGTAACTTCATATAAGTCTTATGGTAACTTCATTGAAATACCACATGATCGGTTCTCCCTCATATGGTAACTCTATTCATGGTAACTTCAAAAGCCTCATGATCAATTTATATATAGATTCACGGTAACTTCATATATCCTTTAGTTAACTCTTCAAAACCTCATCCAGTAACTCGTATATGGTAGTTTCATGCATAGGATAATCCTCTTCCACACTGTGTTTTCCTGTTGAATATGTATGCATATGAGATGTGTGAAAGTTCAGCAGAGTGAGGTGGCTGAATAGGTCAAGATAATTCATAATGTTTTTTTGTCTAAAGTTTTTATTGGTGTGTGATGTCACTTGAGGATGGTTGAGTCGCTGATGTGGATGAGGTGTTGTAGAGATTTTTTTGTTGTCATGCATGGTGCCACACAATGCTAAAGAGGCAGTATGTCATTGAAGGAGATATTCTCAGTCAAAATTGAATAAATGTGTGTAATTGTGTTAAGATGATTGAGATACACAAATATGCCTTGATGCTATGGAGTTGTTGTGGAGATACAGGTGTGATAGATGATGTGTTGAAGAAGACAATCCATGGTCCATACTATATATAAACACATATATCGAAATATATATATATAAACATAATATAGACTATATATTTAAAAACTCTTAACATTAAAAAATAATTGTACAAATTTTAAAATCTTATGAATAAAAATATAAAAAATGATATTTATATAAAAAATAAAATTTTAATACTAAAACTAAAACTAATATTTATATTTTAAAAAATAATAATTTCATAAATATAATTATTATAAAATTAATAAAATTTAATTCCAATAAAGAATATACAATTTATAAAAAAATAGTTTAAAATAAAATTATATTAAATATTAAATTATTTTCAATAAATATTTTTAAATAAAGGGATTCCAATTTAACAAAACAATAAAACAAATAAAAATAATAATATCTCAGCACAAATATTCCACCCATTTTAAATTACAAAACCAAAACTAAAATTTTAATTAAAAAAATACCAAATTTTCTCCCCCTTTTTGAAATTTAACAAAAAGAAAAAAAATAAAAAACATGTTCCCACTTAAATAATAAAAAACTACAAATACTAAGTTTTACTAAAAAAATTGAGTAAATATTTTTAATTACATACAACTCCTCTTGTATAAATTAAAATATATTATTTTAAATAGATTATTCAATCCTATAAATTTCACTTAATTTCAATCACTAAAAAATAAGTCTACTTTTGATGGAATCAAATCGATTTCAGAAAAAAAAATCACAACTTGAACCAATTTAGAATTTCAAATTTTAAAGCTTCATCGGAATTTTAAACTATGAAAACTAAATTGTAACGCATAAAATAAATTTAAAAGCTATAGAATAATTTCCTAGCCAAGGAGTGTTTGATATTTTATTTCAAGGAACCAATACAAGAAACATGTTGTTAAAGAAGTAATTGGTTAAATAATTTAACAATATAAACTTCCCAACACTAATATTTAAAATAAACTTGTTAGAATATAATAACCATAACATGAGTTACTCCCTAAAAATTAAATTAGTTATTTAAAAAAAATTCAAAGAGACTAATCAAACCTAAATTTCTTTATATATTAACTATATAAACCTCTAATTTAAAACTTATATTTCTATCATACTAACTAAACTAACAAAAAATGGGTAACTCCCCCTAAATTCATTCCTTTCTAAATATAGATATTAAAATTTTATTTATATGAAATATAAACATAGAATCATCATATATAAAACTAAAAATTTCAAACTGTGTACACTATAATATGTTTACATAGAAAAATAATAAAAAAACATAAGTTATGGCACAAACCTAAAAAACTAGAAATTAAAATAATGTCATAAAATATAATAGATATTATGCATTTCATAGTAGAGAATATTCATTTTGGCCATATACCACATATATTTACAACTCTCTAGGTAGGTTTCCTATAAAATAGATTAAGCAGATAATATTTTTGGTACCCAAGCTATTTTGATCCCCACTAAATTAGTGATAAAATTTTTAGGCACCCATACTATTTTAAAACAATTATTGTAGGGTAATATAAAAGGCATGTTATTAAAAATAAATGTTTTTGTGTTTCCTAGTTATTGATTAAATCTTAAAGAACATTTTTTTCATAATTACTTTTCAGATTATATCTAAACCATGTAACAGTTGAGACACTCCCTTTACATCCATTAAAAAAGTAGTTTTATACATCTTAGGAATTTGACTATTATAACCAAAGCTATTTTTATCTTTATTGTGTTTGTTAATATCCATCATGTTATCAAAAAAATCTTAAACAAAAATAGATAAGGATTTTTTTAACCCAGTAATTTCTATTTTAAGATTTTAATTCTCTTTTTGAATAACTTCTAGATCATCACTGATTTTCATATTTGAACATGGTCCTATATTTATTAATTTATTATTTTCTTGTTTTTTATTCTTGAATTTATTTTAAATTTTATCTAAATATTCACAAATTAACTTAAATATCTTATCTTGATCTTCATCCATTTTTTAAAATAAATCTTTTATTATTTTATTCTCATCTTTGATCTTTATCCATTTTGAATCTGCAACCCTTTTCTATTCTACATAGTTAAAGAAAAAACTTCTAGTTTTTCATTTTATTCTTTAAATTTACTATTTTCTCTTTTCAATTATCTATATAGTTCATAAATTATCAAAATATCACTTTGAAACTTTCCATTTTTTTATTTAATTATTTAACTTCATTTTTAATAATTGACACATTCTTTGAATTGTAATCAAAATTAGTGTTTACCTCATTCATAGTTGTTTCCATCAAAAATGGATTTTATTATTCTTTTATAATATCAAAATTATCAATACTAAAATCTAAATCCTCTATGATACTCCATCCAGTATGATATGCACATTTTAACTCCTTCTTGTATTTCTTATCTTTCCCTTCTTGTTTCAGTTTTGGACAGTTTGATTTGATATGTACCATTTTCCTACACTCATATAAAATTAATTCAAAAACATTGTACTCACTACTATTACCTTTCTTACCTCCCTTTATTTAATGATTTTAATTATCTCTTCTTAGACTCTTCAAAAAGCCTCTCTTTCTTTTTGTGTACTTATATACTTTTTTAGTAAAATTTATAATTTAATCCTTCTCACTTTTATACAACTCATAATTGGAGGAATTAAAAGAAAAATTTGTATTATATTTGATTGTTATATATTTACTTTTTTAATGTTATTCACCATTATCATTCTTCAACTCCATCTCATTTTGTAGAAGTTTTCATATCAGTTCATCTATTGAATACTTAGTTAAATTCTTTCTTTCTTCCATTATAGCCTTATTTTATTTCCAAATTTTGGGTAGGTATCAAGGAAATATTTTGATAATAACTTCATTTCACATGTTCTCCAAAATTGAAACCCTACTTTTTATAATTTTAGTGAATTTTATAGACATATTATTAATACTCTCTTGATCATTCATTTTTAATTATTGATACTTAGCTCTCTGAATTCTCAACTTGGTTCTCTATAACTTATCAATTCCTTGATGAGTGAATTTTAAAGTCCTCTAAAAGTTAGATGTTGTTATACATGAATAAATATGGTTGTAAATATTTCAACTTAAAGAACAATATAGGTAAATAATAACTTTTTATTTTCGAACACATTTTGTAACATCATTCCCTATTTGAGTTTCTAAATCTACATAAGTCAATTTCTAAGGTTTTTACATGATATCGCAAAATTCAAGATATATATTTTTTTATAAATAACTAAATCAAATCCTTCCATTATACATAGTTTCTTCCATTTAAATGGGTAGGTCTGATGGGAATCAACATCTCAAATTCCTAACTTTCAACAATAACTTTTTGGATATTTACTTAGAATATTAGTTCTAGGATAATGGTTAGTTCAAAAAGATAATGAAATAGTAATAACCAACACCTTACAATGAACCACCCTCTAATACCAATTGTTAAGTCCTAGTGATATGGAACTATTGACTAGAGGAGGAGAATAGTCCATTTTAAAATTTTAAATTAAATATAATTATCAGAGCAATAAAAATTTTAAATTCTGTAGTGAAAAATAAAATAAAAACACATGATATTTTTTATAGAATTTAGAATCACCAATATCCTAGTCTAATCTTAAATATTCTCTAATAAATAATAATATTGTTATTCACTAATTTTTCACTTTAAATGGGGAGTGATAACACATTTATAGACATGCCTTTTTCACACCTAGTAGTATAACCCTAACTGGATTTTATAGAAGTCACAACCCACCCAACGTTTGTCTAGGATTTATAACCTGGATTTCCTTTCAGATTGTAGGAATAACATAGTTAAAAAAAATCTGTATGGGAAAAGATTAACCATCTCTAAAATCACAAATAGAAGATATAAATAATTAAAAAATGAAAATTATATAGAATTTGAGATTTGTAGTGGTGTCGAAGATGATGAATATCGACGAAGCTTAAGAAATTAGATTACTTCAGTTATGGATGATCAAAATGATGAAGTACTTCATGGTTATATAAATGGAATAATATTCATAGTATAAATTCAGAACATCATAATTCTCATATTAATATTGTATTCTTCCCTCTCTATGATCATAAATCATTATCTATGAATAAACAATTTCATGTTTTTTTTACATTCATTAATCTCATTCCAACAGCTAATCCCATTTCATTAATCTTCTAGATCTTCTTGATTCATGAAGGATCATCCAGATAACTATTCACATAATTCCACATTATAAAATAATAAAACTTAGAATAATACAATTACCTATAATATGAATTATGACACTCATAATCAAAGAGTTATCGTGCTCTTTTATTCCTGTATGAAATAGCTTGGAAACACTTCGAATACAATCATTAAGATAAGTTACATATTTAAAATAATAAAAACAATTAAAAACACTCCCACTAACTTGCATTAATTTGATAATTCAATAACTAAAAAAACTACATAAAAAGTAAAAAATATAAAAAATATTATTTTTATAATTATTTTTAGAATATTTTTCTTCTTAATAGTTTGAAACATAATCATTATAATATATATTTATTTTAAAAAATGATAAAAAAATAAAATAGATTAATTAAACTTGTAGTAAAATTAAGATATCAAAATATCACTAAAATAGAGCATACTAGAATACATATATTTTCATAAAATAAATAAATTTATGTACTGACCATGTGAGGTATAAGATTTTTGGTTATTTTAACTTATTTTTCCATCAAAGTGAATACTTAGTATATTAAATATGTGAAAAAAATAGTTGTACAGTGAATTAATTATGGTAGTTTGGTATTTCTATCACTTTGAAAAATTTTCATGCAGTCACTTAGAAATTTTATTCAAGCATCCACTTTTAAAAATATTCATGCGGCCACTTTGAAATAATAATTAATTCATGGAGTCACTTAAAATTACTCCACACAGTAACTTGAAAATGAATTCATTGAAGTTTTTAAATATTACCTCATGGTAACATAATTTCATAGTAATCTGATTCTCTTTCTTATAAAATCTTTAGAAAGATATTCATGGTAGCTTAAATCTACTTAATGCAATAAGTTGATATTACTCATCTGGTTGGTATAAGTATTTCCACTTGTGGTCACTTGCCTTAACTTCATGGTAACATACCTCAAACTCACATTAGGTTTTAAAATTCTATTCACAGTCACTTCAAAGAACCTTTGTGGTAGCTTTATATAAGCTCAAAGTATCTTTACATAAGACTTATGGTGAATTCACTAAAATATCATATGGTCGTTTCTCCCCTATGCGGCACCTATCTTCACAATAACTTCAAAATCTTCACGGTAACTTTATATGTATCTTCATATTAGCTTCATATATCCTTCATGGTAACTCTACAATAACTTGTGTGGTAACTCTTATATTGTAGGTTCATATAAAGTACAAGTCAATTCCACATTAGGTGTTGCCTCCAAATATTTATGCAAATGAGACATGTGAAGGTTCACCAGAGTGAGGTGGTTGGAAAAGGTCGATCTTCTACTTGAGGGCCACTATCTGAATCTAGTGTTGTCGCACAATGGTGTTGGAGGATAGTCAAGCTGCTACTGTGGATGAGGTGATGTAGAGCTTGTGTGATGTCATGAATGGTATCGTGCAATGCTGAAGAGGTTTGGTTCCACTTAAAGATAGTTTCTCAGTCGAAATTGAATAATGGTGTGTTATTGTGCCTATCTGGTTAAGCTATATGAAGATTTCATGATACCGTGGAGTTGTGGTGGAGATGCAGATATGTTGGATGATTTGCTAAAGAAGAAAATTAACATTTCATACTATAGATATATATATATATATATATATCAATATATACGTATAAAAAATAAACATAAAATTAAATATATATTTAAAATCTTGTATAATTAAAAACTTAATTGAAAAAAATTAAAAAACTTATGGATAAAAATATAAAACAATATAATTATATAAAATATAACATTTTAATACTAAAACTATAATTTAATATTTATATTTTTAAAATAATAATTCTAGAAATATAATAATAAAAAGTTATTGTCATTTAATTCCGATGAAAAATATATAATTTCTAAACCAATTGTTTTAAATAAAATAATATTAAAAAATAAATGATTTTTAATAAATATTTATAAATAAATGGATTTAAATTTAAAAAAAAACATAAACTCTCAGCACAAACACCACCGCCTACTCATTCTAATAAAGTTATTCTCACGATCATCCCAACTCAAAATTAGATAAATCACTTCATTAGAAAGTTGATTTTCCCCTGCCAGTGTATATTCCATACAGTAAAGAGGTTCAATAAGTCCATTGGGCATGATAGGAAACAATTTTCACTCCCATAATATTTTTATCACATGATGTAATATACAAAAAACAATAAAATAGAAATATATTGTCATACTATAATAGTAGATTTATGGATTACCAATTAAGGTAATCAAAAACATAGATTCCAAAATTAATCAATCCAAGTAAAACATGATCATAATCACATCAAAAACTTGAATCCAACCCAAGATAAAACAAACACACCAAGGAAAAAATCAACCCAAGACTTTCAAATACCCTCTAGGATCCCCTATCTCATTCATGTTTGTAAGGTCACCTAAAAAATTTAGTTATAATAGTTTTATATGTGGAAGTTTTAAAGAACAATATAATCATTATTTATTAACTTTTTAATGAAGTTTATAATGTTATTTTTCTAACCATGTATGATCAGTTTAAAAGAATCATTTTAAAAAAAATTAAAGAACCTAAATCTAGGGATATTTATACTTCGCTTCTTGATCCCTTCAATAAAAAAAATATATTAGTTTTTTGAATTCTAAAATTAATGAATCTTAGATATAGAATAAGAGACCTGGTCATTATAATGTATCTTCTTTGTTGAGGTTGTTTAGGAATAATTTTTCTTCTAGTTTTCCTAAGAAAAAATTTGATAAAAATGGACTATGTGAAGAATTTCAAATAGAAAATCAATATAAATATTCATATTTATCTATTACCAAGGTTGTTACTTCTATTATTTTGGAACTTATTTATGTATATATATTTGTACTAACCATAATAAGAAGTCTTGGGAAGAAATATTTTTTTATTATTGTTTATGAATTATCCACATTTACATGGGTTTATGTCTTTTGGCTTTAAAGTGGGTATAATATTTTTTTTATTCATGTAAGGATATTCTTAGCGAAAAG
The DNA here is from genome assembly GCA_963277665.1 of Viscum album. NCBI lineage: Eukaryota > Viridiplantae > Streptophyta > Magnoliopsida > Santalales > Viscaceae > Viscum > Viscum album. The sequence goes on along the minus strand of OY728122.1, from coordinate 1,241,813,992 downwards.
GGTTCAAAAACTACCTCTTTTATTGATGACAATAGACAAGATTTCAAAATCTCTATTTCAATAATTGTTCTTTAAATGGGTTATTTGACATATATTATAGTACCTTTAAAACCTCAATAGAATGGTTTTGTTCAAAAGATAAATATAAATTTAAATTAAATTATTACAACCATGTTGGGTGAATACATATTGATAACTTATTTTTGTGATGAAACAACTAATATAGTTTTCTATGTTATTAATAGTCTTATTATATAACCTATACTAAATAAATATTCATAGTGGTGGAAAGGGAGAAATATAAAGTTTTGTTCCTTGAATTTTTTTGGCTGTAAAGATTACATTATTAATTCTAAGAATAATATTTTTAAATTTAACTAAATAGTAGATGAGGGAAATTTCATTTGTTGTTATACTACTTTTAAATCATGTAGAGTCTTTTATAAAAATCAATTATAGTTGAATAATTTTTTCATGTGAAGCTTTATAAAATTTATCAATTTTTTCATAGGGAAACTTAAATTGATGATCTTGATGAATATTTTGAATACTTCAAACTTAATTATCCTATTAAAAATTAAAATTATGTTTAAGAACATGTTGAAGTAGAATAAAAATCTAAACAACTTAAAACTATTAAACCAAAAAAATTTCTTCATATATTACTTGTAGTTATTATATATAATCCTTTAGAATCAATTATATTTGGGTCGAATAAAGGTATAATAACCAAGATGAGTCATAATAATCTTTTAGATATTTCATATTTTATTTATAAAATTGAACTAAAAACAATTTAAGAAGATTTAAGTGAGGATATTTGGGTTTTAGAAATGGAATAATAATTAAATTATTTTGAGAGAATTATGGATTTGGAGTTTTTTGAAATACCATAAGAAAATAATATTATTATAAATAATATTGATGACCAATGGGTTATTTCTAGAAATAAGTGGTAAAAAATTATTATAATACAGAAGTGAAAGTATATTAAGAAGAAATATGTTCACCTATAGCTAGATTTTAAGCTATTGAATCCTCATTTTTTGTACATCTAATATGATTTTTAATATTTTCAAATGGATGTTAAATCTTACATTTTAAATGGTTTTATTCTTAAATAATTTCATATTGATCAACCCTCTAGTTTGGAAAACCCTAATTTTCCAAATTTTATTTTTAATCTTACCAAAAATCTATGTGGGATTAAAAAAAATGGGTATAATATGGGTAAGGTTATTCTTACTCTATTTAAAAAAAATATGATATTTTACTTACTCAAATATATATATATATATATATATATATATATATATATTGATGAAATAAATCAAATGCATTGTAATGATTTTTATTAGTTCATGTAAATGAATTTGAAATGAGTATGATGGGTGAGTTTAATTTCTATATTAAATTTAAAATATTTTAAAAGTATTTTGGTACGATTTTAAATGAAAATAAATTTACAAAGAATATTTTAAAAAAAATGGTTTTAATATTAGAAAACAATATGAAATTACTATTGGTTATTCAATTAGACATGATATGGATAAATATTGGAAATTAGTGAAAAAAATATAGATAAGAATGATCATGATTTTTTTTTATCTTATAGTCATTATCCAAATATTATTTTTTCACCTAACTTTGTGTTATATTTTAATAAAATATTAAAAAATCTAATTTAAATACAACAAAATTGATTTTAAGGTATCTTAAATGAACTTTGAATTGTAGTTTTATTTTTTATAAAATGTTAATTTTTTCTTCATTTCATGTAATGATACTAGATTTGGGGGTTGTAGATTGGATATGAACAGTACTTATGGTACTTTTAATTTTTTGGTTAAATTTTTAGTTTTATGGTGTAGTAAGAAACAAAATTTTATATCATTTTATATAGTTGAGGAAAAAATATTTTGTAGCTAATATTTTTTTTACTCAAGTATTGTGGATGAAACATACTTTGAATGATTTTGGTTTCGATTTTGATCATGTTATAATAAAATTTGATAACACTAGTTCTATAAATATTTTGTAAAATCAAATTATTCATTCTAAAATAATTTACATAGACATAAGGTTATTTGTTTAAGGTATGATTCTCAAAAAGGCCATATATATCTTATGTTTATTAATAATAAACATTTGGTAATATATATTTTTACTAAGAATATTACTTTTGATAGATTTTATTTTATTAGTTTTTTATTGGGATTATTTGAAATCAATTTAATTTATCTTTATTTGTATCTTTTTTAGTGTAATTATGTTATTTTTAATTTTTTTAACTTTTTTTATTATTAATTTATTGAATTTTAATTATATTGTCTCATTCATGTACTAATTTATTTTTACTTCATGTAAATTCATATTGGATATTTTTCTCAATTTTTATAAGTTTTCACTAAAAATTATTATTTACACATAGTAGAAATTTATTTATACCTCATGTATATAGTGTTTTTGATAGAAACTTATGGTTTATTTTATATAAGTTACTCGATGTATATTTTTCCTTATTTATATTTTATATGTTCATTTCGCAAAACATGTTGTATTAAATATGTTTTTATTCACTTGGTGTATTTTGATGTTTTTGTATAAATAATTAGTGTTGGATATTAATCAATTTTTTAACCTAAATATCATCACTCAAAACTTTATTACTCTTGATCTACTTAAACACTTGTTTGCGAACCATTGATTCCTCTAACCTGTATTGGAAGTTGATTCTATAGTGAATGGAAATGTTGAAGGAAACAAATTTTTATATTAATTATAGTTATTTGAAGAAATCCAAATACACTAAGTTGAATAAGAATATATTAAAAGGTATGTACATAGATTTATATTAGTTTAATATAATGAATGTGTTTTTAAAAAAATCATTGAAACCTCAAAAATGAAGGAAATGGTTTTTTGTAAAATATGTTGATATTGTATTTGAGAAAGAAGCTAATGAGTTTTACTATAATTTATTTACTAAGATGAGTAGAGGTAATGATTTATTAAATTTTTCTATTTAAGGAAATTAATATTTATATACAAGTATAATTCATAGTAAATCTTTGAATGTTATTTATAATGGTAGGTATGAATATAGTCCCTTTATTAGATCATGGTATTGTTAAAGTATAAAATATAGTTTTTAATTTATTTGGTTCTTTAGATATTTCTGAGAAGAATTTCAAGTGTATTTTATTATAACACAAAGTATGGGTGAAACTTTTTCAGATTGTTATTTATCTAAGAGAATGATACCTAGAAAAAAATCATTTTAGGATATGTTTATAGATTATTTTATGATTAATAATAAACCTAAAAAATTCATGATATATTTTAAAGAAATAGAGAATTATAACATGGGTAAGAAAATTTTAAATTGATAATATTTACCAATCGGTTATAATGTGTTTTTAGTAAAAAAAATTGATTATAGTGTAAAATAAGGTTAGTAAATTTGAAGCTTAATAATGATAAGTAAATTAGTAACCCATTCCTAGAATAAATTTTGAAGAGGATAACTCATATTATAGATAATTTTATGTAATTATTAAGGGGGTAACATATATAAATTGAACCCATCATATTTTTTATTCTATGATTTAATAGGATTATGAAACATTTTCATATTTAGTGGAAGGAATAAACATTTATTGTTAACTTTAATGGAAATATTTTAGATTTTATTGAATATAATAATAATAAACCAAAAAAATAGGTTATAAATTCTTGAAAAAAGAGTTAATCTAAAAGTTTTAACTTCAAAAGATGTTATATATTCTCATATAAAAGAGTAGGAAAATTTTGAATCTACTCTATCTATAAAAGGACATATATTTATTTCAATAGTTTAGTAATAAAAAATGGTAAAAAATTAAAGAGAGTATAATTCATTGGTTTTAAATATTTTTGATAAGTTTAGTAAATTAGAATATTAAATAATTCAGACTAAGAATAATGTATTTAAGTAAAAAAAGAACAAATGGTCACTAAATATATTTTTTAAGAATTAAAGGTATTTTTTAAATGTTAAATATTCATAAGAATAAATTATACTAATTCTATGATTCATAATACTTTTTTTATTTATAAAATCATATCATTAAGGGGAAATTTGAAAGGTAAAGATGTTCTGGGTAAGTCCAAGTTTGATTCTAAGAAAATCTCAAGGATATTAAATTAGATTGTTTAAAGATTTTAAATATTGTGTTCAATGTAAATTATTTTAATTTCTTAAAACATACCATGGTTACTAAATCTAAATTACAAGTTATAAGGTCTAATATTACAAAACTATAAGATTTTTCGGTTTTGAAATTAGATATCTCAAGTTTAAAAGAGGATATTTTCATTAAAAATGATTTTTATACTTTGAAAAATAATATTATGAATAGGGTTGGATTGGATATGTTTAATATTAAATTGATACATTATCTATCAAAAACTACTCAACCATCACTCATATATTTTTAAATTCTTCACACTATTAAAGTTTAAGTAAATCCTATTCTTAATTCAATAATTACATCTTTTTAAGTTTTTGGTGATTGAATTAAAGTGAGATGTTCTTGGAATAGAAAATATAATTAAAGAATAAAAAATTAATTTCTTTATTAAATTAAACTCAAATTCAGCTTTTTTTGAGAAATTTATACTTTTGATTGATTTTGTATAGTTTTTATGTAATTTCATGCAAAATTTTCAAGGGAGTTTTAAGTAACTTCATAATAATATTATAGTTTTTTATATTTATTCCATTTTATAAAGACTATATTATTTGAATGTAAACATAAAATATTTTATCCATGGGAAATAAAACTCAAAAAATGTTCACATGATTATTTATCTAGATAATATATTACATATTTTAAATATTTTTTCACTTTTAAATAAAATTTGGGTTTAAATTTATTATATATGATCTTCATTTTGATGTTACTCATAGAATAAATTTTTTAGGAAATATATTGTGTGAGACTAAAGTAAATCCATTTGGTCCTCACATTATATTAAAATTTTAAGAGTCCTCAAAATTATTTTATATAGATTTATGAACTAAGAGAAGATTTAATCTGACACACTGACTCAGGAACTCAAATAATGAGACCCAATCCAGGATATCATATAGCCTCAACCACATTCACTAATTACTAAAGGAAAGAAACTAGTGTTTTGGGATGAAACATAATCTTTAGGGAATTATTTTCCCTCATAATAAAAGAACCAACAATATGAAATTAAGATATAGTTTTTATTTAAAATCCAAAACCAAAACTTAAAAAAAAATTAAAGTAATGATACAAACAAATAGATTACATTGAAAATAAATGACACATGTATAATATGATATAATATATTAATTAAATGACACCTATCCACCATGGATATTATCATGCCTCTAGTTTTTTACAATCAAACATAACCACATCTACAATGAACATGACTCCTAATATCCATATCCAATAAACATTGGAACCTTTCCCTTTCCTGTATCATTGCAAATAGAATCTACATGCACATATAGATATACAGTAAAGGGTGAGTAAGAAAAAACCTAGTTGAATTTTCTAACGCATTCCCATGTAAGATCTATTTTCATACATGTAATCAATTCCATTGAAAATATCTCATCATATTTCAAAATAAATTATTTTATCATAATAATCTAGATAAATCCATTTCAACACAATAAAAAAGTTCACACCAATGTTTTCCCAAAACTATAAAAATCCCTCTTGGTTTATTCAAAACATCAAATCCATTATTAGCTATAACAATTATAAGAGACATGATAAATATGAAATATATACCACAATTACTTTCCTATGATCATAACATACTCCTGTTGTGGATCATAACCCACCCAAGTGCTTCTTGAAATTATGTTTCATAACCTGACCCATAGAGACCCCCTAGGATGATAGTAAGTCAAGTGTTCCACCCTAAGTCAAACTCCAACTGTCCATGGGATGAAAACTAACACTATGAAGGCATAGAATACATGGTAGACCTTATCATATAACAAAATACAACAATAATTCATCACTAATATAAAATAATAACCAATAATGAAAAAAATATATGTATATAATAAATTGAACTTTATATAATACATTTGCGAGACATCCAAAAAAGTAAAATTCCACAGGGTAAAACACAAAAGAGAAACAAAAATTGAAGAGACAGAGATCACCTGGTGAAACTGAATCCACAAATGGTAAGACATGTCCTCCCAATATTTACTCCTATAATAAACTCCAACCATAATCTAAACTCATCATGAACCACCATATTCTATAAAGAATCAACTCTACCGGCTCCCCTGGCTCTATTTCCACTACCAGTGGTTCCAATTCATGAAATATCTATATAGACACAATTTGTTTGGGAACAAATATCGTGGAGGGTTAAGTATAAACATACTCAGACGGATGCCTTAAAAATACACAGTAAGATAGAACAATATTTCATCTCAAAACCCAAGTCTTATGGAAATAGGTAGGAGAACCCCAAGGGAATAGATATTCTCTAAAATCAATTCAACCATGGGAATGGATGAATATCATTAATCATAGTTTTTCTCCATGAAGCATCATATATCACAATAAACAAAGATAACTACGAAATAAGTCTCAATAATATTGAAGTTGATATCCCAATTATAAGTCATATATCAAATTTGAATGAGTTCGTATATCATGTCATAAATCCCACGAATAAAATCACGCATCACCATATCTACCCATACCTCAAATATCCCATGAAAACACATATTACAATTGTATAAGGATACTAAAACCTCATTGGGGAGTACACTAGTCAAAGAGATACCAGACCTTAATGGAGGAAATAACCACAACCTATCACATAGGGAATAACATTGAACTCTATAGGTGTATTACCCACACCCCAACCCATGGAGGAATACTAACCCCTCTTATAGTATGGAGTACTTGTACCTCATCAAGATTAAAGGGGTACCAACCCCATACCTGAATAGAGTTACTACACCCTATGGATGGAGGTCCTAAGACCAAAACCATGATGGGTACCTAATCCAAAATACATATGGGAAACTCACACCCTATATTAATAACATCTTATGGGGGAACTAACCTCATTCTAGTAGTGAATGACTCTCCCACATACCAAAATCATCTCAAAAATTATAAGGAATATATTTTTTCTTAGATGCCTTAGAAAAACCCCCAACTATGGATGAAACATGAATCAGCATTCTCTCTATGGAAAATTTATCTAAATAGAACAATCATGTGTCCATTTCTGACACTTGGGAAAAAATATATGAAAAATTCCATAAATTGTCTAGTATATGACATGTAATTCTCTAGTACATAATTTTTAGTCACTAATCATTCACCTAGGGTGTTTGGTAGTTGTAAATAATGAGTGGTGTCAACCTAAATGGCATTTCCAAAAGGGTACATTGAGTGTGGTACACTTTGATTCATATGGGTATGTATCTCCAATATACAATGAGTTTAATTTTAGGATACACGACATGTACTTTGAATAAAAAAAAATTGGAACAACACAGGACAGTCGGCATGTACTTTAGATACATGTTGAGTCATCTTGCAAGTTTTAAAAGGAGTTTCTATAAAATAAATGGAGTTTGGATCGAAATAGATACTCAGTTTTAACATATAATAGATGTCAAGATAGTTCATCTGATATAAAAGGAATGTATGAAGTGGCACACTATATATGGTTCTAATTCATTGACCTAGAATGTACTCAGATACACACTGAGGCACTCAGACCCAGAAAATATAGCATGTAACCCAAATTCAAATGGAATATGACATTTATAAAAACTCATAACTCTAGAATTAAATTCCATGGGATACATGGTGTGTGACCTGGAGGACTACACATTATGTAGTCATGAATTCCATATCTATAATGCACACCTTGACTACCACCTTCATCATATCCTCTGATGTCTCCTAACCCTGATAACTCTAGGGACTTCATTAAACCTTTTTTAATATAATTTAATCATCCATCACCACCACTATTTTTCATAATATTCTAATTTATTAAAAATATGCTCAGAATTCAATGGTAAAGCCTTTTTGTGCCACTACCCCCTTTGGATTCACACCACCAACTCTAATTTTTTATTTTTTTCATTTCTGTCCACTGTTACTCCCTGGGTGATTATACACAGTCAAACTCTTGTGGTTGATGTAGGAAAAGATGAATAATGTAAGGGAATTCACCCATAAAATCCCTTAGATTATTATCTATGGTTTTAAGGTTAATTTCAAAATAATCAATGATATGTTAGAAAAATATAACTAAAAAATCATTTCCAAATATGGATTTCCAAAAAGGGTAAAAAATAATATTTATGTCCTTAATCCATATAAAAAATTATTTTAAAATATAATTTTACAATGAAATTTAATTAAAAATAATAATTTCTTATTCAAAAATAAAGTTCTTAATAAAATTTTCTTCAAATCATTTATCAAATTATTCAAGAAACCATGATTGTATTTTGACATAATGAAAATAATTATTTTTCAAAATAATTGAATATTAATCTATTATTGCACCCATTTTCATTTAATCAGTAAACATATAGATGTAAAAAATCATTCTTCATATATTCTGAAATGTGTAATAAAATTAATTTAATTTTTAAACATAATTTTTATGTGATATAAAAGTAATTATGGGGGAGTAATAAAACATTATTTTAATATTATTCTATAAAAAATATGGATTATTATCATTCTAAAACTTCATGTTATTCTCTATGGATGAGGGATATAAATATAGATCATGAATAATGATTTAATAATAAATAAATAATTCCTACCTTGATAGTGTAAACATTGAATCTTCTATAATTGTTCCTTGATTCATGTTTTTCATTGATGTCACTATAAAGAACACTTTGAATCTAAAAGTGTGAGGTTAATTTTCTCAAGGATCCCTACTCTGATTTTGATGGTCAATCCATGGGAAATTTTATAATAACATATTTATAGACACATTTAGGTTATGGGTATCTAATACCAATTATTTTCCTAAAAACCCAAAAAACACTCAATCTAGGACCTGTAACCAAGGTACACAGTTCATATCTCACCTTAAAAAAACACCCCATTTTTTACACAACTGTCATTATTTCTATCCAATATTCCATTTAAGATAAATTTAAATTCTCAATCATGGGATAAATATTTATTTATTTAATAAATATTAAATATCCCTTTAAATTTAACTATCTTGGAACTTCACCAAAATTAAACATAAGGGTAAATAGTGTATTCTAAGTTCAATGGAAACACTAAAAAAATTAGGTCAAACAGAAGGGTAAATTTACCATTTTTCCCCTTTAGAGGACTTGAGGCTTAAAAACTCAAAATAATTAAGTATCACAAAGGAAAAAATATTGGTCATTACATCCTCCACACCTTTAAATATTTTAATTCTAAAAAAGAAAACAATCTGAGTTAATAAATTGAGAATGATATAAAATAATCTTGTGTTGAAAAAAAATACAATCCTTGAATGTATTTAATTTTACTTAATAGGTTCAGGATATAAGAGAACTCAGGACACAACCATACTAGATAACACTTCCTCCTCTACCACTTTCACTTTTATTATCATCCTTGAATTTATAGACCCTCACTGGGTTATGTCAGTTTAATACATTTCTAAAAAGAAATAATAGAATCATAATATCACATTACACAACTTCTTTCAAGATTCCATATTATAGACCTTCCCAACCACAGGTCACTCTTACACATGGCATTAATTGAAAACCAAAAACCATCAAAATAAAACTTAGGAAGGTTCATTATCAAGGGAACTATCAGAATGAGAATTATTCTCCCTACATTTTAAAGATAAATTAGGAAACTACCACAGGAAAAATATCATTCCACATCAAACCATGATATATAGTGATTTGGATTAAGGATCACATCAACTCTATAAGGGTTTATACAGTAATCTCCTTAAGGTCTTCTTCAAATTCTCATTATCTCACAATAAGGAGCACATACCAATTTTTTTAATACCAAACATAGGGATATCACTAAGCCTAAATCTAAACCCTTTTTTATTGATGAAACCACACAACTACACATCAAACTTCAAATAGGTTTACATTCACTTCCAAAGAACACAATTGTGTTCTGGTTTCTCTTCATCAAAGAAACTGAAGAGCGCATCAAGAAATGTCACTAACCTCATCGAGAATTTAACAACTAACATTAAGCTCATTAGTGGCCTATTACACCACAATTCAAAGCAGACAATCATGGACCATTCATAAAACCATACTTTATCAACTTCAGTCTCTAGAATAATACTTCCAAAACTTGAGAACCCCAAACCATGAGAATTTGAGAAACATATCTTAGTTAAAAGATAGAAATGCCACACAATGTATTAAAAATATTATATTTTATCAAATCATTAAGTTCCCATACTTCACTAAGATACCTTAGTTAAAAAAACTCATCACAACACCCAATATGTCTTACCATAAACTCCATTATCCAATTCTGAAGTAAACTTTATGCAATCCCCAGCTTTTAGGGGAACTCATCAGGTTCACTAACTTTAGATACCTAGTCACACATGATCCTACATTCAATACTACCATATCAAACCTCAAATATTCATTGAGATGTTAGGGTCATTATCATTGGAAAAATACATATTTAATCTCTCTCTTCCATGTAAACCAACTACGTTGGTGTCAGCTACTAGGATATCTCATACATCTGCTGAGCATAAGAATTCTTTATAGGGTCATCAGTTCCAATGAAACTGTTGTTACACTCTAATCATATAGGTAATCACATTTTCAAGATTAACATAATATAACTACCTCTAAAGTATCATGCTAAAGGAATGAATCCATAATATCCCAAACTCATACCTTAATATCCCATTATGTCGCTGTGGTTTTTGAAATAAACCAAATACAACCTCAAACACTCAAGATACTCACCCTTTGATTTATATCAACTATAGTGGTATAGATAAATACCACCACTTTAATATGCCAATATTCTTCAATTTATTTTCTTTAAATAATAAGGTTAGTTTTAAAATTTAAATATTATCTAATTTATTTCTTTTCCACTTGTTATACAAATGAAGATGTTGTTCATGTGTATGTACGGACTACCATCTCCATGAAACAACATGGTTCATTTTTCATGACCTCCTTACAAGGTTAGTTTTAAAAGTGTATATAATGTATAGATATTATAATTATAAAAAATTTAATATTTTAGAGTTAATTTAACAGTAAACCCTTCGACCACGGTCAACACACAGATGTTTTTTTGAGGTTCTAAATCGAAGGACTCCAAAACATCCAATATAAGCTTAACTATTTTAGTAATTAAATAAGTCAAGATGATAAATTAAATAAAAGGAAAAATAATAATTAAATTAACATAAAAATTTTTATTAAGAAAATATATATCTAATATAATTTAATTATTCAGGAGTTTGAGAATATAAAAACCTATATGGGACTTAAGGTAGGATATTTTTCTTTAAAATATTATTTTAAAATATTCCATTCAAATATTTATCCTCCATATCCATGTTCTTCAAAATGTTCCAATAATGTTATTATTTATACACAAAATATTGTTAAAAATAATATTCAATTACTTTTTAATTTCTTTTTAAAGTTTGAAAAAGGAATCATTTAAACATTTACCGTATGGGTCATTTTGACATTTTTTACCAATGTGAAAAAATAATTTTTTTTAACATATACGGATTGACCATTTTTCCTGCCCTTATATCCATTATTAGTTATAAATATTTTTTAAAAAATTACAATGGATATTTTAAATGAAAATATTTCTCTCAATATTCTAGGAATTTTTAGTTTAAAAAAATATTTTTGAAGGAAACAAAATCTTTTTCTCATCTATATGAGGTAACTGAAATAGTTATTTCTAATGGGATTGTATGCCAATTCAAATGGGTTTTATGATTAAACTAAATGATATATGTGTTTTATTAATGAAGTGGTTTTTTTAAAATTTATATTATTTATATGTGATCTTGAAATATCTCTAATGATAGGTGATCCCTATCTAGCTCTCCAATGCATTGGGTAAAGTGACCGATTTTTCCGGTGATAGGTTACTCCTACGAGATATGGAAATTATCAAGTTAGGTGATTCCATTTTAAGGGTCCTTTTAGGGGTGTGCGTAATAATAATGTTCCAAGGTACCTAAATTATATTCTTTCAATGGTTTATAAAGTAAATATTTAGTTTTCTAAAGGTAAGAAAATGATCTTTTTTAAGTAAATTTAATGAATTTTATTTTAAAAATATATTTGAAAGGAATATTATTCGAGGAAAGGTACTAAGGAGTTTTTATTTTTTATAGGAATACGTTATGATTATGTTTTTTCATTTATGATTTCTCATGAAATGTTTCATGAAATCTATTAAGCATTTAAGTTTTTTTCATGTAAAAGTAAATGGATCATTGAGGTCAAATTTTTATTATAAAAAAGAAAATTTTCTTTTATATTTTTCAGGTTTACAAATGGAATAATGGGTTTATTTTATTTTATATCCCTTATTGATATTTTTTTACTCATACTGCATTTTTAAATGATTTCTTTTCATGGTGATGGGGGATAAGTAAAATAATTAATAAATTCAGAGTTCTAGATATGGGTTTTACCTTGAATTAAGTAAGTGTGTATTTATACAAAACTTATTTTATGGGGAAAATGGATAATGTCTAGAAATATCCATTTTGTTATGTAATTGTTTCTCCTAATTATCTAAAACAATAAACTAAAAAGATCCTAGAAATGTAATGTAGTCCAACCCTTGTTATAAATCATAGAAATATGGGTTTTTAAGTTATGATGTGTTATAGTTAGTATAAAATAAAGGGTTTAGATAATTTTAGAGGTTAGGATTTTATTATTTTATAACATTATTAGCTAATATTATATAGATAATTACAGTTATTTTTTGAATAGTATAATCGGTATAAGAGAATCATACTTAAGTTATCTTAAGTTGAATCTTATGTGAAAAAAAGTATCCTAGACTAAAGTAATGGTGGCTTAGAGTAATACATTCACAAGATATAATAAAAAAATATTCAGTTATTCAATTTGATTTCATTAAAAAAATATTGGTTATTGACTCACAAATTTCTTTTATTGGGGTAAAAGTTCTTATTCAATATGGTTGGGTGTAAATCAAACACAAACCTCATTTTTCTTCCAACAAATTTACTTGAAATAATAATTTTAAAATATTTCTCATGTGATTTAGAAACCTTTTATAGGATTAAAATTACCTATAAAACACTTTATAATGTATCTAAGTCCTCTCAATACTTCAATATCATGAATTAAATTTGGATATATTTGACTATGTTTTAAAAAAACAATTTTCTAATCATACCCTTTTTTGGAAAACACCATAAGGTACTTTATCAAGTTTTTATAATGGATGAATCAGAAATCAGAATATATAACCCTTTAATTGGATATAAATTGTTTATGACCTTTGAGAAGATTATATATTTTTCTTTTTATCTGAATTTTTAAATTTTTATAAAAACCAACCCTTATTTGTAAAAATAAAGTCAAACAATATCCTAATTTATTATGGAAAACAATTTTGGGATGATTTATCAAAGCTATATATTCAAAAAAATGATATCATTTACAAATTTTAATCTCTTACAAAATTAATTTCCTTAAAGATGTAATAATTGTGAATGGATAAATCAAGTAAAAAAACTTATCAAGGTTTTGAGGTATTCTAACAAAGTATGGACTCGACTCGGTAGATAATGGGGATTATGTCTTAGAAAATGATATTTTAATGAATTGTGATCTGTATTTTAAAGGTACGAAATATTTATTTATAAATTTGGAAACATGAATAGATTGAGTTTGTTAAATCTTAGTACATGATTTATATTTTTGACAATGCGAAGGAAGTATTAAGAAATAAGATGAAAAATCTTGGTTAATTGATTATGAAGAATATTGAATGATTGAATTGTACATATATATGGTTACAACAGTTATAATTTAGTTTTATTTTATTTAAAGGTTGATAAATTTCAGGATGATCATAATTTTAAATGTATTAATACTCTTTTGAAGTTTTATGTTAGGGGAGAAACTTAGGGCCATTTATTGAGTTTTAATAGACATTTGACATATATTTAACTATTAAAATTAACTTTTGTTTTAATTAAAAGTTTTTTGGAGGGGGGTGAATTTATATACTTTGGACATAAGTTTAAAATTATTGATAATCATTATGGTTAATATGATCTTTTATGTTTATGTAATTATGGTTAATTTAGAAAAAAGGGTCATTGAATTTTTGGAACACATGCATTATCATATAGATAACCAAGGTATTGAAAAGTGATTTGATAGATAAATGATTAAAGTTATTTTTAATATTTTAATTATATTGGGAACATTATATGATTTAGTTAAATGGAAATATTATTGGGTAAAATGGGATTTTATTTGAGGAATAAATGTTTAGTTATCTTTTGGAAGAATATATGAATTTTGTTACGACTTTATGGTTATTATTATTATTTATGGAAAATATTATCATATTTTAAAGATTATATGATTAAGGAATATGTATTTTTTATATATCACTTTAAGAGTTTTTAATGTTTTTTGGTGATAAATTTTAAATTAATCTCTGAAGAATATGTGATCAAATATATTTGATTGTTGGGTTTTGGTATTGGTTAGGAATATTTTGAAGATTTTTAAGGTTAATTTTTTATGGAATTTTTTAAGTCTAAATTTGCGTGTTATTTTTAAGGCTTTAGAGATTAATGTAGTATTTCTTCATTTTAAAGTTTAATCAAATTAGATATTATCTTAACTTTTTCTAACTAATTTTTTGTTTTAATTAATCAATAAAAGTAAGAGAAATAACTTTTCATCCCTTTTTGGAACATGTGATCCTTTAGAAGTTTATTTTGGTGCTTTAGACATAAAAAATTCATTTATTAGAGTACGATATGAGATAGAAGTGGGAAAAATTCTATAAGAATAACCAAATGTTGAAATTGTATTTATGGAATGGAAATAAATCAAGTGAGTATATTTTCTCATGTTCTATATCATGGTTTTAAAGTAATCCCTCAATGCTAGAAAATAATATTGAAAATGAAAATATTATCCTTTTATTATAATCTATGATGAATTTATTATCTATTCTCTTCTGATAAAATTATAACATTATCTCTTAAATGGATATTCTTTCCAAGTCCATATTTTCATTTCCCACCAATGTTCCCTTTATTTGGGAACTTGATTATTTTTTATTCCAAGTGACCTTCCTATTTCAATTTTCTTATTTTCAAGAGGATATTTTATTATCTCTTTTTATGATTTGGGTTTTAAAAAAGTTTTTTTTAAATATTAAATTGGTTTTCCATTTCATGATCATATGTTTTATCTTCCACTCCTTGGAATTATTTTTTTTATGTTTTAAACCCTTTTTTATCTTAAACAAGATATAATTGAAAGGATGAAATTTATTTAATGGGTAGAATGTAACACCCCAAGTTTTTGGAATTTATTTTATTAAAATAATATATTTGATATTGTGTGGTATACACAATACCAAGATTAAATGAACCATGGTACATTTTTTAAATATGATCTTTATGACCTAGTCATTGGTTTGGAAGGTATGAATAGGAGTAAACATATTATTAAATACATATTTAAAGGTTTTATATAATGAATTCATAATATATCATACATTTATTATTAATTTGTTGTAAATGAAGATAAAATCTTCTAAAGGTATAAGAGATATTTTTCATAAAACAATTTTTATGTGTGCAATGTATTTTTATCTTAATAGATTAAATTAATCACTATTTAAAAATGATTATAATGAATTAATTAGATTATATAACCAATTAAATTAATTAAAGTTTATTTAATTATATTTATTAGAAAGTAATGAGAGTAAATTAATTTTGTTCTTCAAAGATACATTTTCTTCATAAATAGTTTTTATTGTGTTTTCTTTGGGAATATTACAATTAATTTTATATAATTTTATAAATATTATTTGAAAAAATGGAAATAATTTTTTAAACCATCATGTCATAATAAGATTAGGATAAATTTTTGGTATTTTTTTGAAAATATTGATTTTTGATAGAATAAATAAAGATATTAATTTTTTCCAAATTGTCATTTCTTTTCTTTGAATGATTTAATTTAAGTGTCATTATATTTTGGATTTTTTTTAATTAATAGAAGATCCATTTGATTAATAATAAACTAAATAATTCCATATTAATCAACATTATAATTTATTTTGGTATTATTTTATTTTTATTATTAAAAATTCATTTTTCTGATAAATGTTTTTTAAAAATTTTGTGCACTTATATTAAAAGTGTCGTAACATCCTATGTTTTGGACTAGTTCAAAATTACAAGTTAATTTGAACACATCTCATTTTATGGGTGATTTAAATATTAAACAAAGTATAAGAACGTGAGCATTGGATCACTTGGAATTTATGTTTTTGGATGAGGTTTAAGTCTCATGAGGTGTCTCAAGCATTAGAATGAGTTTCAGATGCATCAAGATTTAAAGTAACAGTTTCTGGAGGGAAAACTAAAGGTTCATATTTGTAAGACTATTATTTTATCCATGTGTATAAATTGTGCATCAAGGGATGTAGTTTTTTTAAACCATTCAACCTCCCAGGTAAAATTGTGCTCCTTGTTGCAAGTGTATAGGGGTAACCCATATGGGTTGGGCATGATTTTCCCAAACTGTGTTCCTATAATGCACCCTTAGTGCCACTTAACTAGTAACTACACACGGTTGGAAGATGGTTAGATCAAATCATGTGACCTCACCATGTTGATTGTGGTTTCTAGATAGAGGAGGTTGTATAGTTTTCACATGATTTTCCAAACTATGTGGCCAAACCATGAGACTCTTTAAAAGAGATGGAAAGGATCATTTCCCCTACCTTATTTAAGGGTTCTCCCCACTTTTTCTTTTCCATCCATACACAAAAGTCCCCATGTATGGGATATATCATCCTCCTCTCCTAAGAGATGGTGAATATCCTCTATTCTGTGTCAGAATCGAGTGTTGTCAGTCTCATTGGAATCCCTTCGATAAGTATACAAATCCTCATGCTTCTCTTCTTTGTTTATCTCACTATACAAAACACTAAAACTATGGGAGATATTTTTCCTTATTTTTAGGGATTTTTATGATTTCTTCTATTTGAGATCTAATTAGAGCCTTATATTATATGAGTGGACCATTCAAATAATGAGATAGGTGATCTATATGATTTTTCCTTAAGGTTACATAATTTATATGATATAGTCATTGTTTCATGCACCGGACCATTCGGGTGTCACTTCTAAATTATGAAATTCCCTAAATTAAATGCATGGACCATCTTATATTGTGTTTTAGACCCCTTTTATATGGTTTGAGGATATGACCTCAACACAAACCACCCTTTTAGGTTGGGTTTGTTAAATCACATGAAAACCATGGTTTTCCTTATAACTAAACCAGTCTATAGGTGTGTTAATTAAAATGGTTGTGCTTATAGTATATGTCTATGTTTGGATTTCATTATGACTTCACCTATTTTGGTGTATTAAATTATTTCACTTCTATGAGATACTTAAATTGATTAAATTAATTGTTTGATAAAAATTTCATGTTTTCTAATAAAGCCACCTTTTTAGTTGTGTTCTCTTATAAATCAAAAAATTGATTTGATTGATTATGTACATAGTGATTTTTATCATTGTCATGGGTGATTCTATGTCATTCATAGTTATTATTAAATGTAATGACCCTCTTATGGCTTATAAATAAATTTCCCTAGTGATATAAATAGAATATATTATGGAATGGGTGGTATTATGACCTATATTTAAAATGTTAAATTGGATTATACTAAAAAGGATGAATTGTGCCTTAGGTGATGTCAGTTTACTCTTTATGAAATTTTAAGATAAGGGATTATAGGGAAAGTTTTATTACTTTAATTTTTCATTATGACTGGAGGGACCCTAGTTAGGGTCGTTGAGAATAACATCTCACACCCCCAGGTCGAGGATGATGGTCAGGGAGTCTCACATCACTTGGGTTGTTGGGAATGGTGTATCACATCACTTGGGTTGTTGGTAATGGTGTATCATGACCCATTGATTAGTATGTTGAGCATTATGGTCAAATCCATGAGTAGAATGATAGACATGACTTTCGTGTCCTGTTTTTAGATGATTGGTATTATGAACCATTTATTATAAGAACCTACTTAATTATTATTAATATATTTTACTTGATATTATTAGATGAGATTTCCTCTTTCATTCACTGAAACCTTACGGGGATGGAATCCCTTATTAAGCATGAAAATATTATAGTTTTATAAGGACTCTTGTGTTATGCCTCGGGTCCTGACCGGTATGATGTATCTATGTATCTGGATATTTACACTTACAAAAATATAGTTCATATATATATAAACTTATATGAATATATATATATATATATCCAAGGTGGAATTTTCATAGATATTCTGACTTAGGTTGAAAACAGGTATAGTCAGCTGGGTGTCCTTGATGAACCTAAGTCAACTTGTTTGTATTTATTATTACAGCACTAATTTACTTTTGATATAGCAGAACACTACTTTATTTTATATGAATATACTAGATTTTACATTAGACACCATTTATGGTGGATTACTGAGTATATTGCATACCCTATTCAGGCTTCCATTGCACCGGGGTACCTGAATAGACCTCATGGTTATAGGATCACGTTCCTAGAGAGTGCTTGCACATTGTTATCTTTATGGGATAGGGTGGAGTATGGGAGAAGAGGATTGATCTAGGTCTCATTGTTCTATTGGAGATATATGTTTAGTCTTTTATTTATTTTCTTCTACTGTCAATTTTGTCATGTACTGTGTATACCTACTGTATGTCATCTATACATTGTAGCATGTTCATGCACGGTCATTGTAAATTTATCATTTATTGTTAGTAGTTATCTATTTTTTCTTTATTTATTACTAATTCAAATGGTATATTCTCCCCATTGGACCATATTTACACCCTTTCTTCTATTCAACAGCCTATGGTATATGGGGAGGTGTTCTTAAGGCCCAGTGGCCAGCCAACTTGGGGAAATATTTGAGTGGCATCTAGGTCAGGATGCTACAAATAGTATTATAGGTCTTTTCCCTTTTGTATTACTATTTTATTTGGTTTAAAGGATACTATTAATTCATCTTTACCTATTAAATAGATTATATATAGTTCTGTCTAACCCACACATGAGGGGAAGTTTGAGTTTACAATGAATGGATGGTTGATTTCATTGTTCTATATTACAATTCATTACTATTTCACATTTGGTGACTATTGTACTTCAATTGGTTATTGATTTATGGATTTTATGGACTGTACCCTTGTTCTGGTATAGCAAGGAGGTATTGTGACATGCATCAGTCTAGGGACACATAGATTTACCTTCCATAAATATCCCATTCCATGTATACCAAAATGATTTGTATACCATGATAGTACCTTTATTAGCATGCCTAGATGTATATGCCATGATTGAGTGTTTCTTTCTTATGTAGTGGCTAGAAATGTTTCTTTCCATGATTACCTTTATTTTTACTTATAATTTAATACCCATTATAATCATAATATATGGTTTATTAAATAAAATTCATTAATCAACCTAAACGGTGTTTTACCACATAACTTTATGGTGGAATTCTATTTAATTAACCAATTATTTTATATTTTATCCATAAACCATTGGTTGAATTTGATGAAACATTTATGGCTATGATTAAATGGATGCCAAATTTTCAATTTATAAGGATTATGAGCCCTTATAAATTGGTAATGGTAACTCATATAATCGAACCATAACACATATCTTTGTTTTATTTGAGACTAAAAGTGATAATCAGGTTGCAGTTACATGAATTCCCATTATAAATTATAAAGGAATATACCTCTATAATTTTGGAATGGGTATTCGTCTAACTAGACCTTTAAGAAGAACAATAAATTTTTAAATCATTAATCATAACTGAATGGTTGATGAGTTAACCTAATTTGGACCTTGAATTATAAAGAAAATAAATTTTTTTGATAAATTTAAACAAGTACTTATTAATGTTAGTTCAGTGTGATATAAATCACAAATTATAAATCTTTAAATATTTATAATTTGGTCATGATGACCAATATTATTAAATTATTGAAATGCACAACTAGACCTAAGAAGTTTCATTGGAGTATGTTATTGTAAGATGATCCCTTTTAGGGGCATGATAAATCTAACTAAACCCTTATGGCCAACTAGACCCAAGTAGATCATTTTGGTGTACTGCTTATGAATTAAACCCACTAAGGGTGTCTTGGAAGTTTAACAATATAGAATATGATGGGTTTCATTTTATTTAACCTAGATTGATGTGATGGGACCCATGTAGTTCATGTTTAACTTTTAATATGATTTGGTATGTAAACCCATTGAATAAAATAAATGGTTAAAAAGTGAATTATAATATATTTTTTCTAAAATGACTTGTGTTATAAGATAAATAAAGTTATTAGTATAGTTTTTTTTTAAATTGGTACTTGAAATCCATTGTATGTTAGCTTCTTAAAATGTTTAATAAATGATCATTGTTCAGATGCCTTAAAATGAATCCTTGAATTGGTGTTTATATGGTGAAACCATAAGTATGGTTTAGGATTTAATTTTCTTTGAGTGGGAATGTGAGTGTTTCCAATAATCCATAGTTACCTTCTGAGATGTTTTGATTAAACCTAGGCGTTAGGTGGTGAGGATTAGTAACCTTTTCAGGTGTGGCCTTGTTTTAGGGTTGATGCATTATTTATCTAAGGATCTATCCAGTTTTAGAAGAACCTTTTGATCATAAATCATTGAGGAATGCTTCATTTTGTTTTTTGATGGGAGGTGTCATTTGGGTGTTGGTTGTCCTGAGTAGGACCCCTTATAATAAAGCAACACCCCCAAGTAAATGGGTGATCAATAAGTAGGTTAAGACATTGTTAAAGGTGAGAGAATCATGCAATGCTCTAGTTCAGTAGGTTATAAATTCCTCAATCATGGTTGGATACTTTGTAGGTCTTATAACCTTCATATTTTTTAGTGGGATATCACATTCCTAGAACTCATAGTGCCAAAATGTTGTTTTTATGTCACAGTGTCATGTGTTGTTATGCACAGTTCCCATCAATTTAAAAGTAATATGTTAAATTGTATGTTTCTAAAGTGATAGGGTCATGTAATACCTTAAACTATATGGTTACCCGACTAATTGGATGAAGGTTCATGGGTACTTAAAGGATGATTTTATAGGTCATCTCTAAAGTAGATTGATCTAGGCATTGTGTGCTCATTACAAGCATTGTGCCTTTGAGATGGAAAATGGAAGTTGAGTTATCCTAGTGATTCAGGATGAAATTGTAGGAAAGTATTAGGTGTTGTAACACTATCGATCTAGTTCATATTTGGATTTTACACCTAATCATGATGAAATTCATAGACTCTACTCGGAGGAGTGTCGTGCATACATATAAAAATGAATATAACCTAGTGCACTTATGAGCAGTTAGATTTCCTCTCTTCTTATAACTACTTGTTAAAATAATTTTTTCCATGACCAAGAACTAGGTTCAATGGTGATGTAACATGTTACACTATATGTTTTTCATTCTCTTTAATGTGATGACTAAGACACTTCTATGGTGTGGAGCATTACATTGGTCATAAGAAATGTGTCCTTCTAGATGGAAGGAGAAAAATTTTAAGGGAAAATTTAGAAATAGTCAAAATGTTCTTAGATGCTTAATGGCTTATGGATGAATGTTTTGAAGGTGAGATATAAGGGAACTCCTACCTTAATGAGACTGATGTTCCATATAGCATTATCAGCTTAACCTTGAGGATAAAAGACCTGTGGAAGTGTGAGGCAGGTATGAAATTAGGTGGTATGGGAGTGTACACCAACTATTTAAGTAAATTTTGGTAAATAAAAATTACACAGGGCACCATTTGGATTAACTAGTTGGTGAGTGGATGAGTGTGAGAAGAGGATCGATGGTCACCTCTTGACACTTCTAGGAATGGTGACCTGAATCTTGAGTAAATTCAAGAGAGTTCTCGTGGTACGGTCTATCCTAGAGTTTAATTTTTCATTGTAAGAAGGTTTCCCCTTGTTTGAACCTGGACACTCATGGTTGGGAGATGTGGTGATAGTGTTATCTAAGTCCATTATATCCTATTTTAAATGTGAGTGTGGCTCAAAATGATAAATACACACCTTTAAGTACATCTTGGTGTGCTTATAGTTTAGTGAGGAGAATGACCCCTATCTTGACTTTATCCTGAGTATAAAGAGATAATTTCAATTATACAATGAGTTAAAACAAATAAAATTCCATTTTATATTTTGATAGATATAATCTTTAGAAATGTGCATAAGGAGTAGTTTAAAGGAAGCCTTATGGTGTGGATTCCACTATAAGTGGTTGATAGATGGCCCTATTGTGAGAAGGGTCATGAAAATATAGGACTGATCATTGAACATTCATATTCGCACTCATATTTTATTTGATAGAAAAGAACTAGGGATAGTTTTTTTTATACTACACCAGGATTCGGTTACATGCTTCAATGAATGGACTCAGTGTGATCTAGATATTCCTTCACATAAAGGAATCAATATATGTCTTTTCAAAGGCATTTTATATCTAAGTTTAGTGTTTTTGAGAATAGTCGGTTGGAGGAAATTCAACTAGAGCTCTTTAGAAATGAGTTCTATGGTATTTTTGGAACTATTTTTTGCACATAGTGGGTTTAGGTGGGTTATGTAGAAAGGATCATTTGGTCTTTTCAATAAAAGCCAAATTTACTAGCTCAAAATGGGTCAATAAAAATTGACCATTTAGATCATAATGTGGGATAGGAGTAGTGTACTCACCAATAATTGGGTGTATCATTTTTGGAAACATGCTGGGAGAATCGATATAATTCTATAGATGTGCCACAATAGGAAATTATGATGGTTTTGGTGTCGTGGCTCAGAATTGACTGTTAAAAGGTTAAGACCTAAGGTCAGGAGGACCTTAGAATGCTCAAAAATAGAGATTATGATAGGATAATATCTTATATTAAAATATCTTGAGTAAGATCTGTATGGATGTTTTGTCTTGGTTTCAATTGTTGGCTCAAATTTTATCATTTTAAACACAATGTGCTTAAAGTGACTCTTGAAGGTGAGTTGGGAATCTGAGATGCAGCGCAGCCATTTGAGTGAAAATTATTAACTCTAGTAGGTCAAGGTTTTATTATTCTATTCCCAAATAATTCTAGGGGATGAGAATTTCTAAGGTGGGGAGATTGTAACATCCCATGTTTTGGAACAATTTAAAATTCCATGTGAATTTTAACTCTTAACATTTCTTGGGTGAGTTGAATCTTAAAATGAAATTTGTAACATAATTCCAAGTGTTTGATCACTTAGAAGTGATGTTTTTGTATGAGGTTTAAGTATCAGGAGGTTCCTTGAATGTTCTAATGATTTTTGGATGTTTCGGACTCTGAAAACTTAAGTTTCAATAGGAAAAAGCTAAAGGTACATAGTTAGTGCGTAGTTAGTTTAACTGTACAGATCAACCATGTGGCCCATTTTCTTAAAGGGGAAGGTTTTTTTAAATCGTGAAACATCCCAGGTGTAACTATGAACCTTGTTGAAGGTTTTCAGGGGTGAACCTCATAGGATATTCACATTTTTTCCAAATCATATGCCTATAACGCACCCTTAGTGCCACTTAACCAGTAGCTACACATGGTTAGATAAAACAGTGTGATCTAACTACATGGGGTGTGGTTCCTAGGTAGAGGAGCCTACCCATTTAGTTCATTGTTTGAAAAAACATGTATCCAAACCTGGTATATATTTAAAAAAATATGGAAATTATTTCTTTTCCCCTACCTTTTTTAAGGGTTATTCTCCCTTTTTCTTTCCCATTTGTGCATAGTATCCCCCATGCATGGGATCTCTCCTCCTCCTCTCTTAGTCTATGGTGAATCTACTATATTCAGTATTGTAATTTAGCATCATCAATATCATTTTAATCCCCATAATAATTCTATAACTCCTCATTCTTATCTTATTGATTTATCTATCCATAAGAAATGATAAATCTATGCGAGCTCTTTTTCCATATTTTCAGTGTGTTTGTTGATTCTTTTGATTTCTATCATTTTGTCTCAAATCAAAGCCTAATATTGGATGAGTAAACTTTCATAAGCATAAGGTAGTAATTATATATACTTTTCCCTAAATTTAATTTCTTTTATATGATATGTCTATTGTGTTATGTACCGGACCTTCCGGGTGTCGCTTCTAAATTATGAAATGCCCTAAAATAAATTCCTAGATGTAAGAACCTGGTTCTTATTTTGAGGTACGAGCTTCTTATTTTCTCTTTTCCTTAAGTGTTTTTGAGAAAATATGGAAATTGGGAAAAATCCTAAATTTTTGAAAGTACACGCCGTGTACTTTTGGTCGTGTGGGATGGGTACATGGGGCATGTGGCCATGCCGGGGATGAAAGGTGTAGGAACCAAATACACACTGTGTAGTGGTCCTTTACATGTCGTGTAGTCAGTCGGCAGGCCAGAACAGTAAGGCGGTGGAGCAGCCTCCAGCTAAGTTATAGTACACACCGTGTAATCGAGAGTACATGTCATGTACTCATGTCAGCAGGTGAACAGTGCCACGCTGGCGGGAAGCTGCCAGAGGAATAGTTTAAAAAATGGGAAGTACATGTCATGTACTTGGAAGTACACACCGTGTACTTTGTTTTTTTTTCTTAAAATGGGCAGTATCCTCCCTTGTTCATAGGGAAGGCTAAGAACCGGAGGAAGGAGCAGGAGGGGACGGCCGAACCTTTGAAGATTCGTCGGGTGTTCATCTGGAATCCGTTTCTGCCTCGGACGATCTCGTTGGAACCGCACGGGTAAGCCCTCTTCTCTCCTTAATCCGTTCATACCAATTATTTCCAGAGGGAATGTTATTTATGTTTAAACGGGTTTTATTCTTCGTCATATCTACGTTATTCTTGGGCGTTTTTGGAACCGACGTTCATGTATAGCGCTCGTTGGCATATAAGGTAGGTGTCTTGGTGTTAAATTTTCCAACTGTCGTGTGTTTTGTGTGTTTTTGTGCCACGAACCCATGTTGGGGTGTCGTGTGGCTGAGTACATTGCTATATTAAATACCTAGAATTGAATAGGTGATTAATTATGATAATAAAATTTTGGTTGGGATCATTGCTTGGATCTAGGACCATCCCAAGGGGTGCATTCCTCTATTAAGCCGTTTGTCCAGGACACCTGAGGGTATTCCTTGTTTAAATTATGCATTATTTTTTCCTTGAGAGGAATTGTATTCAAATTTCATGTTTATATGTTAGGAATGACCCGGTTACTTATTCCTGAGGGCGGTGTTTTTCTATAGCCTGAGGGTGTGACTGTATTAGCCTGAGGGAAACGTTCTATTTCTCCTGAGGGAAAACTTTTGTGTCGGAGGGATTGACTTCTATGCCTAAGGGCGACACTTCCTATGCCTGAGGGTAAATTCTGTTACGCCTGAGGGCTATACCTGCAGGTTGGATTCTGCTTACCTGAGGGTAAGGTTTTGCTTGTCTGAGGACGTGGACTGTTTACTTAGAAATTCACTGTGGGGATTGCTAATATTTAATGGATTAAATGAATAATAAAATGGAAATTTAATTATTAAGTTAGTTACTTTTCAGTACTACTTACTTTACTGCATTTAATATTGAACACGGTTGTTTCATTCTTATACACAGTTGGGCACGGGCCTTTGGTGGGTGCCTAATGAGATATATTTCTCACGCCCTATTTGGGTCATGCTTTTCAGCCCAAACAGATTGCGTTGCTGCAGGTGTGGATAAGGGAAAGATTCCCTATACAGGTACAGGATTGCTGCTGAGGAGTAGTAGGGCATGGGACCGAGCCTAGGCCCGCGATGCCGTTGCCAGCTGTTTTTCTTTTTTTCGCTGTACTCTGCTTTCGGTTGTACTATATTGATGTATAACATGTTCTGGCTGTTTTCTTAGAACTTGAGACATGTAGCATCATTATTTATATATTGTTGGTTATATCCACTGTTGTTGTTTATTTCAATTGTGTATGTTTTACTGCTTCTGTTGTTTGATGTATGTTTTATTTCGTATTCCTCTATGCTACACTTTGACAAATAAGGGCATAGTTTCCCCACTATCATAAATGGGCCCTCACTACTAGTCGACAGCCTCTGGCGATTGGGGAAATGCCCTTGAGGTCACGTGGCAAGCCGGGTTCGGGGAACCCGTTCCGTGGCACCCGAAATCGGGACGTTACAAAGTGGTATCAGAGGGATGTCTTTTCTTTGACTTAATATTTGGCACCATAGTCAGGGATAGGATGAACGGTAGTTGGTAATAAGTTGTGCCCGGGAGTAGCTAACCTGTGTACAGGGAAAATCCAATTTAACTTGTATTGAAATCTTACTGATTTTGCAAGTTACAGTTGATATGATTTCACTGTTGGGTGACGCACTTGTATTGTGCTATTTATATTTTATTAGTGGGTTCTATTTAGTTTCAACTCGATGAGATGAGGGTATGCCATCTCATGCATCATTTAGTCACATGCTAGAAATCACATGCCATGCATAGTGCCATGCCATGTAGATGCATTAGAAATTGCATGTTGTTGTGATAGTTGTTGTGCTAGTAAAGAATGTTGTTGTGGTAGCTGCTTTGATAAAATACATGTTGTTTGATAGGGTATTTTGTATGATTCGGTTTATTGAATGAACGCCACACTTTGGTTTTTGGGGAGTATGGGCCCCATTTATCAGAATTTGGCGGATCATTGACTGTTTATTTTGTTATAACACAGATAAGATGTCAAACATTGATTCATGGGGAGTATGGGCCCTCATGGGTCGGAATTTGACACTTAGGTGTTGTTTTTAAGTATTTTCTGGGTTTCGGGGAAGTTTCTGAGGCATACTGTTTGAAAACCCAGTATACACGCCGTGTAGTATTTTAAACACGCCGTTTATGGCCTTCTGTTCGGGAAGAAAAATGAACTTTTTGAGTACACGCTGTGTACACAGAGTACACGCCGCGTAGTCTCTCCCCGTGTCACAAACCGTGTGGGCGGCGACATGGGGAAGGGAAGACCTTGGGGTGAACAAGTCGTGTAGTGTTGACCCGTAGTTCGGTGGTGTAACTAACAACACGGGTCAGTGAACTCCTGTACAGAACACGCCATTTCAATGATGAACACGCCGTGTAGTGTGACCTGGGGACTCAGTCATGTAACTAACAACATGGGTCGGTGTCACCTCTCCTTGAACACGCCGTGTACCTATGGGACACTCCATGTAGTCTTGTCCGAGGACAGACCGTGTGGAGTTAGCTGTGTGACTGGAAAATGGGGATGGTGTACACACCGTGTGCGGGTGTAACACTCCGTGTAGTGTCAAGATGAGTAGTCGACCGTGTCACAGATGACACGCGCAGTTGGAAATAACACCATTCACGCCATGTAGATATTATACACACCGTGTAGTTTTTTTCAAACGGGATCCATGTGGCTTAGCCGTGTCGAAGGACCTGGGCAGGGGAAGGGAATCCAAGTACATGTCGTGTAGTCAGAATACACGTCGTGTAGTCTTGCCTTGCAAATCTGGAAATGCCATCTTCCTCTTGTTCCCTTGTGGTTCCTTCATTTTCGGTCCTTGATAATCTTGAATCTAAGGAATGTTTTTGACCTTGTAGTGTCATGCCGCCTAGACGATCGCGCATTGTTCGCCAGGAGAGTGGAAATGAGAATACTCCAGAGATGGTGGGCCATGGGCTACCAGTTGATCTTCCAGCAGAGCCAGATGCGGCACCAGCTGCTATACCGGACACAGGCGTGAAGGTGCAGTTCAGTGAAGGCTTATTGTGGTTTATGAAGACCTTTCAGGGAGCACCGTCGGCTTCCACATCTATGGCTGAGCTGACACATATATTCCAACAGCAGCATCCGCCGAGGTTTTTAGGGGATGGAAGACCACGGGCTACGGAGTCTTGGTTGGGGTCGATGCAGACTATTTTCGAGCATCTTGATACGCCTCCAGGTCAAAGGGTCAAGATCGCGATATACATGCTGCGTGATTCCGCCAAGAGGTGGTGGGATGTCACCACCTAGTTAGAGCATCACAGAGACATGGCATGGGAGGATTTCCAGACAGTATTCTATGACTTCTTCTTTCTCGAGACTCTGCGGGCAGACAGAGCTCGAGATTTCATGAATCTGAAGTAGGGTGACATGTCATTGATGGACTATTCTGCTTTTTTCACCGAGCTTCAGCATTTTTCACCCGTGCTGGTGGGTGACGATATGTTGAGGGCCAGATGTTTTGAGGATGGTCTTCATTATGACATCTGAGTGCTGGTGAATGTTTTCGGGTTGCCTACTGTACATGATATTGTGAACCAGGTGCTGATTACCGAGAGGAACCTGTGGGAATCTAGTTGTGTGGGCCAGGGCGTTTTAGCACCAGTTACTGGTACTATTTCTGCTGGCAAGAGGAAGAGACTAATGGACTTCTCTCAGGGTGGCAGTACTAGCCAGGCAGCTTCTTCAGGTGGCCCGATCAGGTGCTACCAGTGTGGTAGAGAGAGACACAAGAGACCGTAGTGTCCATGAGACCCAGTGGAGTGCCGATCTTGCGGAAAGATGGGTCATCTGCAACGCTTCTATAGGGTGTTTCCACCAGTGGCCAGTGAGAGGGGTTCTGTACAGACTCCGCATGTGGGAGCAAGACCAGTGGCTTCTTACCAGTCTGGAAATTGGAATACCTCAGGGCGTGCAGGTAGAGATGGTGTTCGTGGTCATGGTAGCCAGACACCAGGATCTTAGAGGCAGTAAGGCGGGACAGCTCAGGGTAGCCAGGCTGTGTCGTAGGGCCGCAGCACTGGGCAGGAATATGCAGTGTAACAGACCCAGTAGGAGCAGGATCCCGGACCTTCTACAGTCATAGGTACTATTCTAGTAGCTTCTGTTTTATCTTCAATACTTTTCGATATGGGTGATATGCATAGTTTCATATCTTTACCTATTGTGGAGAGCCTTGGGATCTGTGTTTCTAATTCTTCTGATATCATGATGCTAGACACCCCGTTGGGGACTAGAACGGATGGTGTGTGTTAGTGCAAGGAGTTCCCCATTGAGGTTGGTGGGTGCCACTTTCTTTGGGACCTCTATGTCTTAGAGATGACGAGCTATGACATCATTCTCAGAATGGACTGGTTGGTTCCCTTTCGAGCCTTTGTAGACTGCTATCGTCGTAGGGTGTGTTTCACGTCACCAGAGGGTGGAGAGTTTCTATACAAGGGTGAGTGGGATGTTCAGGCAAGTCGAACTGGACCAGAGAATCGTGGGAGAGGTGGATTCATAGCCCAGATTGAGATCTTATATCTGGATTATCATGGGACTTGTCATACGGATTTCCCTCCAATTTTTGATCGTTTTAGGGATGTCTTCCTAGAAGACTTTTCAGGTCTACCTCCGGAGCGAGATGTGGATTTCTCTATCGAGCTTGTGCTAGGACCAGCACTGGTGTCCATTCCTCTTTATAGGATGGCTACACCTGAGTTGTAGGAGCTCAATAGGTAGTTAGTGGAGTTACAGGTGAAGGGTTTTATCTGACCCAGTACTTCTCTATGGGGTTCGTCGGTCCTTTTTGCAAAAAAGGCGGATGGTACCCTTAGACTTTGTGTGGATTATCAGAAGTTGAACCAGTTGACGGTTAAGAACCAATATCCCTTGCCAAGGATTGATGATCTTTTTGATCAACTTCGTGGAGCAAGAGTGTTCTTGAAGATTGATTTGAGATTAGGATATCATCAGCTGCGCGTTAGACCTTCTGATATACCTCTCACAACTTTTAGGAGAAGGTATGTTCTATACGAGTATACGGTTATGCCGTTCGGACTCATGAACACACCAGTAGTTTTCATGGATCTGATGAATCATGTGTTCCATCCTTATCTGGACTCTTTTGTGGTAGTATTCGTGGACGATATCTTGGTGTACTCTCACACTCGACACGACCATGCCACCCATCTTGAGATCGTATTGAGTACACTGAGAGAGCATCGGCTATATGATATGCTCTCAAAGTGCCACTTTTGGATGGACCATATTCACTTCCTGGGTCATATTATCTCAGAGGCAGGAGTTTCAATAGACCCAGAGAAGGTGAGAGCAGTAGTTTCCTAGGAGCATCCTAAGAACATGTTTGAGATACGAAGTTTCTTAGGGATGGATGGTTACTATAGATGCTTCATACAGGACTTCTCCCACTTAGTAGCGTCGTTGACGGGTCTGACTAAGAAGGGTGTGAAGTTTGTTTGGTCAGAATCTTTTGAGGTAGCCATTCAGGACCTAAAAGGATGGTTGACATCAGCACTGATCCTAATACTCTCAGAGCATGGGAACAGATATACAGTTTACTGTGATGCATCAGGGATTGGGATGGGAGCAGTGTTGATGTAGGGTGGTTGATTAGTTTCGTATGGGTCTCGGAAGTTGAGGCCACATGAGAGGAATTACCCGACGCATGATCTCGAGTTGGCCTCAGTTGTTCATGTGTTGCGCTGTTGGAGACATTGTCTATTGGGAGAACGTTTTATGGTCTTCACTGGCCACAAAAGTCTCAAGTATATCTTTACTCAGCGTGACTTGAATATAAGGCAGTGAAGGTTGGTCGAATACCTACAGTCCTTCGATTTTGAGCTTTCCTATACACCTGGTAAAGGTAATGCAGTAGTTGATGCACTGAGCAGGAAGATTCAGATACAGGCAGTGCAGGAGGCCAGTGGTGAGTGGAAGCTCATGGATTTGTTCTCTGAGATGCATCTGGAGGTGCATGACAGTCAGGGGAAGACTTATCTTTCCTCTTTAGCTATGACTTCTACCCTCCTGGATAGAGTGAGGATGAGACAGATATCTGATTCAGAAGTCCTAGTTCTACGGGAGTCGGTGGAAAGTGAGGACCCTCCTACTGGTTGGATGATAGGTGACGATGAGGTATTGTGTTTCCATGTACGATTGTGGGTTCCATGGGATATACACGACGAGCTGATGCGAGATTTTCATGGTTCATCTTTGGCAGTTCATCCTGGGGTTACCAAGATGTACCGTGACTTGAGACGTTAGTACTGGTGGTTGGGTATGAAGAGAGAAGTATATGGTTTTGTTACGAGGTGTTCCACCTGTCAGAAAGTGAAGGAAGAGCATCAGAGAATAGCTGGATTGTTACAGTAGTTACCCATTCTGGAGTGGAAATTGGATGATGTCGCGATGGACTTCATGACTGGTTTTCCGAGGTCACCTCGAGTCAATGATGTCGTGTGGGTTGTTGTAGACAGACTCACGAAGGTGTCTCACTTCTTGTCGATCAAGGAGACCTTCAGTGTTGACGAGCTCGGAAGGATATATATCCAAGAGATCGTGTGTCTTTATGGGTTCCCTCGTTCTATCATTTCAGATAGGGACACCCACTTTACATCACATTTATGGCAGAGTTTTCAGAGGGCACGGGGTACACTGGTGCTTCTGAGCACCGCATACCACCCTCAGACAGATGGCCAGTCAGAGCGTACTATACAGGTGCTTGAGGACATGCTGCGAGCATGCGTCCTATACTTTGAGGGCTCTTGGGAGAAGCATATACCCCTAGTCTAGTTTTCCTATAACAATAGTTTCCAGGAAACTATTGAGATGGAACCATACGAGGATTTATACGGTAGGTCATGCCGATCACCTTTGTGCTGGTTAGAGGTAGGTGAGGCAGCATTGCTGGGACCATGTCTTGTGTAGGAGACTTCTGAGCAGGTCCAGTTGATTCAGAAGTGGATGGCTACCGCTCAGTCTCGTCAAAAATCTTATGCTGATCACCGCAGATGACCCTTGGAGTTCGTGGTCAGGGATCAGGTTTTCTTGCGTGTTTCGCCGAGGCTGGGACACAAGCGGATCAAGAGATAGGGTAAACTTTCACCAAGGTATGTGGGGCCATTTGAGATTATAGAGAGAGTCGGGCTAGTTTCTTATCTGTTTCAGTTACCTCAGAGGTAGCGAGCCATGTACAACATCTTCCATGTATCTCAATTTCACCGCTATCATTCAGACCCGTCTCACACCTTTCATCCAGAGGAGGTTGAGCTGGAAGCAGATGCGTCCTTTGAGGAGCATCTGATTCGTATCGTTGACAGGAGCACAAAGGTTCTCTGAGGTCGGTCAATTCCTCTCGTACGGGTGCTATGGCAGCATGGCCGAGTGTAGGACGAAACCTGGGAGTGGGATACTGATGTACGTACTCAGTGGCCGGAGTTGTTCACGGCTATATCTTCACCACCCTTGGTGGGGAAATTCGGGGAAGAATTTCTATAAGGGGGAAAGTTTGTAAGAACCCAGTTCTTATTTTGAGGTACGGGCTTCTTATTTCCTCTTTTGCTTAAGTGTTTTTGAGAAAATATGGAAAATGGGAAAATTCCTAAATTTTGGAAAGTGCACGCCGTGTACTTTTGGTCATGTGGGATGGGTACACAGGGCGTGTGGACATGTCGGGGATGAAGGGTGTAGGAACCAAATACACGCCATGTAGTGGTCCTTTACATGCCATGTAGTCAGTCAATATCCCAGA
Organism: Viscum album; assembly: GCA_963277665.1. Lineage (NCBI taxonomy): Eukaryota > Viridiplantae > Streptophyta > Magnoliopsida > Santalales > Viscaceae > Viscum > Viscum album. The sequence goes on along the minus strand of OY728122.1, from coordinate 1,241,781,087 downwards.
ACAGTAAGGCGGTGGAGCAACCACCAGCTAGGCGACAGTACACGCCGTGTAGTCGAGAGTACATGTCGTGTACTCATGTCGGCAGGTGAACAGTGTCGCGCTGGTGGGAAGCTGCTAGAGGAACAGTTTAAAAAATGGGAAGTACACGTCGTGTACTTTGTTTTTTTCACTTAAAATGGGCAGTAGCCTCCCCTATTCACAGGGAAGTCTTAGAACCGGAGGAAGGAGCGGGAGGGGATGGTCGAACCTTTGAAGATCCGCCGGGTGTTCTTCTGGAATCTGTTTCCGCCTTGGATGATCTCGTTGGAACCGCACGGGTAATCCCTCCACTCTCCTTAAGTCATTCATACCAATTCTTTCCCGAGGGAAAGTTATTTATGTTTAAATAGGTTTTATTCTTCATCAGATCTATGTCGTTATTGGGCGTTTCTGGAACCAACATTCGTGTATAGCGCTCGTTGGCGTATAAGGTAGGTGGCTTGGTGTTAAATTTTCTAACTGTCGTGTGTTTTGTGTGTTTTTGTGCCACAAACCCATGTTGGGGTGTCGTGTGGATAAGTTCATTGCTATATTAAACACCTAGAATTGAATAGGTGATTAATTATGATAATAAAATATTGGTTGGGATCATTGCTTGGATCCAGGACCATCCCGAGGGGTACGTTCCTCTGTTTAGCCATTTGTACAGGATACCCGAGGGTATGCCTTGTTTAAATTATGCATTACTTTTGCCTTGAGAGGAATTGTATTCAAATTGAATGTTTATATGTTGGGCATGGCCCATTTACTTATGCCTGAGGGTGGTGTTTTGCTATAGCCTGAGGGCGTGACTGTATTAGCCTGAGGGCAGTGTTCTATTTCACCTGAGGGAAACCATTCATGCCTGAGGGCTTGACTTTTGTGCCTGAGGGTGAAACTTCCTACGCTTGAGGAAAAATTTTGTTACGCCTGAGGGCTATACCTGTGGGTTGGATTCTTCTTACCTGAGGGTAAGGTTTTTCTTGTCTGAGGACGTGGACTGTTTACATAGAAATGCACTGTGGTGATTTCTAATATTTAATGGTTTAATGAATAATAAAATAGAAATTTAATTGTTAAGTTAGTTACTTTTCAGTACTTCTTACTTTACTGGATTTACTATTGCACACTATTGTTGCATGCTTATACGCAGTTGGGCACAGGCCTTTGGTGGGTGCCTTCTGAGATATATTTCTCACACCCTATTTGGGTCACACTTTTCAGCCCAAATAGATTACGTTGTTGCAGGTGTGGATAGGGGACAGATTCCCTATACAGGTACATGATTGCTACTGAGGAGTAGGAGGGCATGGGACCGAGCCTAGGCTCGCGATGCCGCTACCAGCTGTTTTGCTTTGTTTCGTTGTACACTGCTTTTGGTTGTATTGTATTGATGTATAACATGTTCTGGTTGTTTTCTTAGAACTTGATACATGAAGCATCATTATTTATATACTATTGGTTATATCCACTACTATTGTTTATTTTAGTTGTGTATGTTTTACTTCTTCCGCTGTTTGATGTATGTTTTATTTCGCATTCCGCTGCGCTACACTTTGAAAAATGACGGCATAGTTTCCCCACTATCAGACCTGGGCCCTCGCTGCTTGTCGGTAGCCTCTGGCGTTTTGGGAAATTCTCTTGAGGTCACGTGGCGAACTGGGTTCGGGGAACCCGTTGCGTGGCACCCGAAACTGGGGCGTTACACTAGACCATCTTGTATTGTGTTTTAGACCCCTTTGATATGGTTGGTGGCTATGAACTCAACCTGAACCACCCCTTTTGGGTGGGTTTTTTAAATCAGATAAAAATCATGGTTTTCCTTATGACTTAACCACCATTGGGGTGTGTTGATTAAAATGGTTTTGATTACAGTAACTGTCCATGTTTGGATTTCATTCCAACTTCTTCTATTTTATTGTATTAAATTATTCCACTTCAAATATATGATTAAATTGATTAAAATAATTTTTTCATGGAAATTTCATGTTTTATAATAAAACCACCATTTTAGGTGCACTATATTATAAATTAAATAGTGAATTTATTGATTATCTACATAGTGTTTTGTATCATTGGCATGGGTGTTTCCCATAGACTTTATAGTTATTGTTAAATGGAATAAACCTCTAATGAAATATAAATTAAATTTCCTAGTGATATAAATTGAAATTATTATGGTGGGGGTAGTCTTATGAACTATATTTAAATTTTTAAAGTGGATTATACTAAAAAAGGATACACTATTCCTTGAGCTATGATGATTTACTCTTTATGGAACATTGGGATAAGGGATCATAGGGAAAGTGGGATTACCTTGATTTTTCATTATGACTAGTGGGACCTTGGTTAGGGTCATTGAGAATGACATCTCACACCCCCAGTTCAAGAACAATGGGAATGGCATCTCACATTACTTTTGTTGTTGGGCATGGCATCTCACACCCCCTCGATTAGGATGTTGAGCATGATAGTCACATCCATGAGTAGGATGACAAACATGACTTTTGTATCCCATTTTCTAATGATTAGTATTATGAATCATTTATTATAAGAACATAATTTATTTTTATTAACATATTTCACCTAATAATATTGGATGTTATGTCCTCCTCTACTCATTGAAACATTATGGGCATGGTGTCCTTTATTGATAATGAAAACATTATACTTATATAAGGACACATGAGTTACTACTTAGGTCCTGTATAAGGAACCAGCCTTAAAAAATTACATAATATTGAATTAAATAAATAATTCACATTGAGGATCTTTTCAGGTTTAGAGTTTTAGAGAATTAGGACATAACTATTACATCTCAAAATATTACAAATTAGACACTTCTACTCAGTTTCCATTTTTTTCATAAAACAAAAACACATAAAAAGAAACATGTCTAGTTCCATGTTTTAGATAGCATGTCTTTCCTCGATCCCATCCTTGACCCTATTCATCTTTAATTCTTGTGGAAAACATTTCAAAAACTCGGGATGAGCAAAAAAAGCTCAGTAAGGGATATAAAAATATGGGAAGAAAACATTAGTCCAGGTATACATAAAAATCAATGAAATCATTATTTACTCATAAAACATAAGAACTTTAAAATACCTCAGAAAATCATAATATTTATGAATAACTTATAGAAATCATAAGACATAAAGGTAACTTGAGGCATTCATAACGTTCTTATGTAGGGAGAAACCCTCTTGGTTACATTTGGAATACCCATCAAAGAATATTCTCTAAATCTCTTCGGAGAAACCTTAGCGTTTAACTCCTTCACATTACCCAATGCATTAGAGAGCTATCACAGGCTCACCCGCCCTTAGTTTATCATGGAACCACCCGTCTTCATAAACAATTCCCAAGAACCATAACATAATCGTATCACATAAAACATGCATAAAGGAAACATAACATTTCCACATTTCAATAACAAGGTATCAATACAACACATTGATATAATAAAAAAATTATCAAAACAATTTTCAATACCAAAATAAAAGAAAAGTAAAACATGGTATTTATTTTTCATTTAAAAAAAAGTTATGGCTTGTATAGGAAGCCGAAACTCAAATAATGGTCATGGTGGTGGAGAAGTCATTGTCGTCGCATACGTAAGAAAAAAATTCCTTTTGTTGTTTAGTAAAACGATTTATACAAAAATGTTCCTTTAGAATAAAATTAAAAGTCAAAGGGGTTTATAAACTATAAAAAATAAAGTTGTGTATAAAACAAAATATTCCTCAATGAAAGGAGATTGAGACGAAGTCCCTTACAAAGTCGGTATCCTTAGATTAAGGATAAATAAATTACATGATTATGTGTGGAAAATATAAATAAACCTAACATAAGAGGATATTAAGTGTAAAAAAATCTAAGTTCATCCACAAATATTCATAGTACGACATAATCAGGAAGTAGAGGTTGGACCCAATGAATTGAAATTGGGTTAAGAAGTTTCTGTACAGAAATTTGGCAGCCTAACGACGTCATTTCAAAATTCAGAAAACGTGACGATGAGAGATAAAAAGGGTATCTCAACACTTGGACAAATAATTTACAGTAATAAGGATATATAATAACATATACCAATATAAGAATATGTAAATTAAAATACCTAACAAAAAAGAACTCTTTTAAAAAGAAGAGGGTGAAAGGTTCCCTTACCGATTTGGCTAACTTTCGAAACGTACACCCCATCAAATATGGGTCATAAAATGAAGATGTAAATACTCATAAATTAAAGTATATTACAAAAAGAATACCATCATGGGAAGTACATACACCACACAAAAGTAAATAGTGGCAAATGTAGCATGAATCTCACGGGAACAAAAGGTGAGATAAAAACCCCATACCTCATTGTAAACAATCGAGTCGTATGAACAAAAGATATTAAACACAATATTAATCACAGAATAACATGAGTAGAATCATGATAATATATATCATATGGAATAACACAATACACCACATGCAATAAATAAGTGGCGAACAATGGAGATCTCATGGAATTAAAAGTGAGGTAAGATATCCCCTTATGAAAATTCGGCAGCCTAATAGCACCACTTAAAAATTCCAAAAATGGATTGAAGATATCAATTAAGGTCTCTCATAATATGAACATAAAAATTATAGTAATAGCAATATAGGAGAACATCCCCCAACATAATAAAGATGAACCTAAAAGAAGTGACGTAAAATAGAGTACTTAAAAAGAAAGAGAGATGTTGGATCCCTTACCTCAAGTCTGACTTGTCTTGTTCGTTTCTTTATATTCCTAAATAATAAACTTTGGTCAATTAATAATTTCTTAAGGAACTCATTTAAAGTTTATTATTCAATTAATATCACATATTATAATGTTATAATAATTAGTTAATTATGTGAGCTCATATCAAATATTTTTGTCGATGTTCGGTACATGAGTCAAAAATGAACTTGTTTGAAAAGAATTGTCCATGTAGTTATAATTAAACCATCTCCAGAATATTATTAATGATTTAAATATCATATATATCCATTATATATTCATTTTATACTATTCCATAACATTTGGAGATAAGATAATGAAATTCACCGTTCATGGAGACGGTAGGCCGTACGTACGCATGAACGCTACTTTCATTTCATTGTCACATAAATGGAATTAAAACTAAATTAGGGGTATATATATTATAATTACAAAATAATATATATTTTATATAGGTCACATAAGTTAATTAATTTCATTATTTATACATTCTATGTATTTTATGAACGAGTCACATCACTTGAGGGGGCGGTAGTCCACACTTCCTCAAATGAAATTATCGCATTTGCACAACATGAAAAGCATAAAGGTATGATTTAAATGTAAATTACAGAATTATAGAGAGAAAATAAATATAATATATATCATAAATAAATATATTTCCATCATAATTTCCACCATGAGAGGTGGTAGGAGAAGATAGAACAATCTTCGTTTCATGAGGCAATAATTCGCCATCCACGGAAACAGTATGTTCTTTAACCATTAGACGGAGGTGTGTGTATGTGTAGCTGGAATAATTCTCATAAAAACATTATAGTATATTTAAGGGTATGGTTTTGTTACAAAATAAAGGAATAAAAATATTTTAAGGGGTTGGAGAAGCAAAATAAAACAAAAGAACATAAGAGAAGACATTACCTTTAAATCGGGTAACTCCTATTGGTTTGAACCAAAAGGGTTTCTTGAAGAGAATTCTACCTAAGGTAAGGATTATAGGATGAATAGAGGGATGTGGAGAGATAAAATGAGTATATTTTGTTCGAGACAAAGGCTTGAGAGGTGTCGGTAAGGGGGTAGAGGTGGGGGCCTTTTATAAGAGGGAGGAGGGGCACTCTTGGAAAGTCTTGAAAAGTTACTTTATTATAAAATGGTTTTGGATATTAAAGGTCCCAAAATTATATATTTCTAGTAAAAGGTGATAAGGGTTATAAATCCACTCATCCAATAGGTTTTTGACAAGTTTAAGTCTTAGATTTTACATTATCTTTTCATTTTATGTAAATCGTTCATTAATGCGGTAATAACTGCATCATCACGGTGTCATAAATAAATTTATTTGTTTAATATCTAAAAATTATACAAAAAATTACATCATGTATTAAATATTTCTATCTTTACAATGAATTTTTATAGTCAAATATATCATTTATTTAAATAAAATTAAAATTGTTTTACTTAGGTGATACATACTTTGGTTGCATTTTCCTTTCTTTAAAAAAATATGATAAAAGGTCACTATCACACTAAAGTGATTCCATGGGGTCCCAAGGTTGGAAAAAACCATCCCATGGTCGGCCATGACACAACCAATAGCATTATTACACATTTTGGGGTCATTTTATATTTTTAAGATAATTTTTTATTACCCTTAACTACCCGATTACTAATTAAACACGATAATTAAAGATAATTACTGTCGTTACTATTCATAATGTCCAAAAAAAGAGTCTTAATTACATAATTTGGACCTTATGCTTCCAAATATGGAATACATTTTATCAAATTCAAAACACAGAAATTGTATTAATTAATTTATAATAATTCCCATTGTCAAAACCAAAGACGGGTTTTTAAGAAGTAAAATCTATCAAAAGATTGATTTGTTTTTACACCCAATTTAAAAGTGAAATTACATTAAATGACCAAAATTGTATTAAATGACAATAAAATAATTAAATTACACCAGAAAACCAATTAAAACGACAATATAACTATATAAATAAATTGGATGAAAATGCAGTTTTGAATTAAAATGCAGTATTTTTCACTATTCATTGAAAATGGACATTTGTCAGAAAAATACCAAAAATTCACCCTAAGATATATTTGATATTCCAAAATCAAAAATGATATAAATTTTAACAAATTCAAAAAATATAAGTTTCATTAATTAATTTTATAATCATTTCTCAGTGTCAAAACAAATAGCATGTTTTTAAGAAACAATATCTATTAAAAGATTGACACTTGTTTATGTCAAATTTCAAAGTGAAATTAATTAAAATGACCAAAATTGGATTAAATGGTAAAAATATATTTTAATTACACTTTAAAACCAATTAAAAATATAATCTAACAATATAAATAAATTAGATTTCAAGGAGGTTTTGAATTAAAATACAACATTTTTTACTAAAAATGATTTTTATTGGAAAAATAATAAAAAATTACACAAAATAAATTTTGTTGTCCTGATTATAAATAAGGATTTTAATTTTTCAAATATAACATATAAAATTCTCAAAAAGTATATCTAAAAAGGGTTCGCCATCAAAAGGCGGTTAATCGACCTTTTAAATAATATTAGAAGATGTATGATTACAATTGGATTCCTTCGCATTTTAATCCTATAACATTTATTGGATAAATGTAAAAATATTTTACAAGCATATATAATCACTTTTTAGTTAGTTATGTTCATTCCCTCCATTAAATCGTCTAGGATTTTACTACCATTTACAATAATATTATTTTATTATTAGCGTGCAACATATGATTTCAAAGAAACTCGTTGTTGCGTATTGGGTACACCATCGAACATAGCATCCCCTTCTAAGTAATATTGATATTTTATTCACAAATATTAATAAATATGAAAATTTCATATTCTTTATTTACCTAGGATGTTACATCCTTCCCCCCTTTTTGGAATTGCATCCTCGTAATTTTAAAATTGGGCTCGAAAACTTCATTGAAAGTCCCACATCGGAACAAGAGTCAGTAAAACTAACACTTTAAAATAAAGAAGGATAAGTACAAAGGTCACCTGAGTTAACCCATACTAGGATTCCATATAGGAAAACATGGACATGTGAGAGAAAACAAAGGGTCTTGTTCTGATGGAGAGTGATAGAAAACATGATTAGGAGAAAGTTAACCCCAAGAAAATCACAAACTTTTGATGGGTTAAACGATTTTGATTTCCCAGTAGGAAAAGTTAACAGACAAAATTTTTGTTTTAAGTTACTTTTCATTGAGTAATTTATTTATGATATTAACTAAATCATAAGGAAACATACTTACTTGTTGTGTATACTTTCATCTCTTACTAGATTTCTTACACAAACTCATATTTTCTCCAAAAGATGAGTATTTAGGATGACTTGTTCACATTAAGAGTGTTATAATTAACTTATAGATAATCACCTAATTTAAAAAAGAGAACTATATATTTCCCATGTCTTTAGACCAAAACCAAATCCAAAATTGTTAGTACGAGATCAGAAAATACCCAAAAAGGATAATCCTTTATAATAAGAAAATCTATTCTTAATCTCCAAAATTTGTCCAACAAAACCCAAAGTTTAACAAAGACCAATCGATAAACAATTGTCCATAAAATTCTTCAAAGTAAACCAAAATAAGATTGAAACCAAAATCTTTTAAGGATTTAATCACATAGTATTACAAGGTAAATATGAACATTTATCTCCAAATAACTTCAGTTTCTCTTAAAGTCTCATATTGAAAAGTAATTAACTTAATCATATATCCTCCATTATAGGTCAATAATTTCCTAGATAACCCAAAATAAACTTATTATTGATTCATAAAATCATCTAACTAAAAATAATATGTCATACTAACCAAGGACTTCACGTAGTCCAGTGGCAGGCAATAAATACCAGTCGCACTTTGGTTGTGGGTTCGATTCCCGCAGCTTCGTCCGATGCGACGGGTTGTCACACGGTCTGCATGTTGTCCTTTTTCCAAAACTATGTAATTTTATAACATTCTTCAAAAAGAGATAAAATCTTCAAAAATAACCATAACATAATTTCACCTCAATTTTATCTCATGCCTTTCGTTTTCCATCATATAGTAACCCATAATTACCTCAAAAGTAAGGATCATATAAACCCTAATGATTACCATTATAATTATTATCTGAACTTCCACATTGAGTTGGTTATCTTGTACATGATGCATTAGATAACTCACCAAGGTTCAAGTGGTTAATCATGAATCATTGATAGTTAGTTTAGAACAACCAGGAGATTCCTAATTAAATCCCCCATTTCATCCAGTCTCTTGATCAGAGAACCACCACAGTTTCCTTCATACCCATTGTTACTTTGGTGCCTACTAGATCCATCCATTTACTAAAACCAAAAATGTCAGTGTGAGTATATCAACAAAATCATCATGTACTAATTATGAAGATAAAAACTAAGATATACTTATCCAAGTTATCAAAAACTCATTCCAACTTTCAAAAATAACAATGACTTCATCTAAAATACTAACCATTATGGTTATACACAACTTTTCACTTATGCTTAAACAATATTCTAACCTCTAAAGTTATATAAACTGACCTTTGATACCAACTATAAGGAACCATCCTTAAAACATTACATAATATTGAATTAAATAAATAATTCACATTGAGGATCTTTTTAGGTTTAGCTTTTTAGAGAATTCGGACATAACTATTACATCTCAAAAGATTACAAAGTATACACTTCTACTCAGTTTCCATTTTTTTCATAAAAAACTCATAAAAAGAAACATGTCTAGTTCAATGTTTTATATAACATGTCTTTCCTTGATCCCATCCTTGACCCTATTAATCTTTAAGTCCTGTGGAAAACATTTCAAAAACTTGGGATGAGAAAAAAAAAATCTTAGTAAGAGATATAAAAATACGGGAAGAAAACATTAGTCCATGTATACATAAAAATCAGTGAAATCATTATATAATCATAAAACATAAGCACTATAACATACCTCATGAAATCATAAGATTTATGAATAACTCATATAAATCATAATACATAAAGGTAACTTGAGGCATTCATAACATTCTTACGTAGGGAGCAACCCTCTTGGTTACATTTGGAATACCCATAAAAGTATATTCTCTAAATCTCTTTGGAGAAACCTTAGCATTTAACTCCTTCACGTTACCCAATGCATTGGAGAGCTATCACGGGCTCACCCTCCCTTAGTTTATCATGGAACCACTTGTCTTCATAAACAATTCCCAAGAACCATAACATAATCGTATCATATAAAACATGCATAAAGGAAACATAACATTTCCACTTTTCAATAATAAGATATCAATAAAACACATTGATATAATAAAAACATTATCAAAACCATTTTCAATACCAAAATAAAAGAAAATTAAAACATGGTATTTATTTTTCATTTAAAAAAAAGTTATGGCTTGTAGAGGAAGCCAAAACTCAAATAATGGTCATGGCAGCAGAGAAGTCATTGTCGTCGCATACGTAAGACAAAACATTCATTTTGTCATTTAGTAAAATGCTTCATACAAAAATATTCCTTTAGAATAAAATTAAAAGTCAAAGGGTTTTATACACCATAAAAAATAAAGTTGTGTATAAAACAAAATATTCCTCAATGAAAAGAGATTGAGACGAAGTCCCTTACAAAGTCGGTATCTTTAGATTAAGGATAAATCAATTACATGATTATGTGAGGAAAATATAAATACACCTAACATAAGAGGATATTAAGTGTAAAACAATATAATTTCATCCACAAATATTCATAATATGACATAATCAAGAAGTAGAGTTTTGACCTAATGAATTGAAATTGGGTTAAGAAGTTCCCGTACAGAAATTCGACAGCCTAACGGCATCATTTAAAAATTCAGAAAATGTGACGATGAGAGATAAAAATGGTATCTCAACACTTGTACAAATAATTTACAGTAATAAGGATATATAATAACATATCCCAACAAAATAATATGTAAATTAAAAGACCTAACAAAAAGAAGTCTTTTAAAAAGAGGAGGGTGAAAGGTTCCCTTACCGATTTGGCTAACTTTCGAAACATACACCCCATGAAATAAGGGTCATAAAATGAAGTTGTAAATAAAAATAAATTAAATTATATTACACAAATAATACAATCATGGGAAGTACATACACCACACAAAATTAAATAGTGTCAAATGTAGCAGGAATCTCACGGGAACAAAAAGTAAGATAAAAACCCCATACCTCATTGTAATCAATCGAGTCGTATGAACAAAAGATAATAAACACAATATTAATCACAGAATACCATGAATAGAATCATGATAATATATATCATATGGAATAACACAATACACAACATGCAATAAATAAGTGGCGAAAAATGGAGATCTCATGGAATTAAAAGTGAGGTAAGATATCCCCTTATGAAAATTCGACAGTCTAACGGCGCCACATAAAAATTCCAAAAATGGATTGAAGATATAAATTAAGGTCTCTCATCATATGAACATAAAAAGTAAAGTAATATGAATATATTAGAACATCCCCCAACATAAGAAAGAGGATCTTAAAATAAGTGACGTAAAAGAGAGTACTTAAAAAGAAAGAGAGATGTTGGATCCCTTACCTCAAGTCTGACTTGTCTTGTTCATTTATTTATATTACTGAATAATAAACTTTGGTCAATTAATAATTTCTTAAGGAAATAATTTAAAGTTTATTATTAAATTAATATCACATATTATAATGTTATTATATTTTGTTAATTATGTGAGTTTATATCAGACATTTTTGTTGATGTTCGGTACATGAGTCAAAATTAACTTGTTTGAAAAGAATTGTCCATATAGTTATAATTACACCATCTCCAGAATATTATTAATGATTTAAAAAACATATATATCCATTATATATTCATTTTATACTATTCCATAACATTTAGAGACAAGATAATGAAATTCACCATTCATGGAAACAGTAGGTCGTACGTACGCATGAACGCTACTTTCATTTCTTTGTCACATTAATGGAATTAAACATAAATGAGATATATATATATATATATATTATAATTCCAGTATAATATATATGTTATATATGTCACATAATTTAATTAATTTCATTCTTCATACATTCCATGTATTTCCTGAACGAGTCATGTCACTTGAGGGGGCGGTAGTCCACACTTCCTCAAATGAAATTATCGCATTTGCACAACATGGAAAGAATAAAGGTATGATTTAAATGTAAAATACAGAAGCATAGAGAGGAAATAAATATAATATATATAATAAATAAATATAGTTCCATCATAATGGTCACCATGAGAGGTGGTAGGATAAGATAGATTAATCATCGTTTCGTGAGGCAGTAATTCGTCATCCACGGAAACAGTATGTTCTTTAACCATTAGACGGAGGTGTGTCTAAGCGTAGCTAGAATACTTATCATAAAAAAATACTAGTATATTTAACGGTATGGTGTTGTTACAAAATAAATTAATAAAAAGAGTAAGGGGTTGTAGAATCAAAATAAAACAAAAGAACATAAGAGAAGACATTACCTTTAAATCGGGTAACTCCCTTTGGTTTGAACCAAAAGGGTTTCTTGAAGAGAATTATGCCTAAGGTAAGGATTATAAGATAAAGATAGAGTGGTGTAGAGATAAAATGAGTATATTTTGGTCAAGCCAAAGGCTTGAGAGGTGTGGGTAAGGGGGTAGAGGTGGGGGCCTTTTATAAGAGGGAGGAGGGCCACTCTTGGAAAGTCTTGAAAAGTTACTTTATTATAAAATGATTTTTGGATATTAAAGGTCCAAAAATTATATATTTCTAGTAAAAGGTGATAAGGGTTCTAAATACACCCATCCAATAGGTTTTTGAAAAGTTTAAGTCTTAGATGTTACCTTATCTTTCCATTTTATTTAAATCGTTTATTAATGGGTTAATCATTGCATCATCACGATGTCATAAATAAATTTATTTATTTAATGTCTAAAAATTATAAAAAAAATCCATCATGTAGGAAATATTTTTATATTTCCAATGAATTTTTATAGTCAAAGAGACCATTTATGTAAACAAAATTAAAATTGTTTTACTTAGGTGATATATACTTTGGTTGCATTTTCCTTTCTTTAAAAAAAATATGATAAAAGGTCACTATCACACTAAAGTGATTCCATGGGGTCCCAAGGTTGGCACAAGGCATCCCATGGTAGTCCATGAAACCAAAAACATCATTATTACACATGTTGGGGTCATTTTATATTTTTATTATACTATTCTATTACCCTTAACTACCCGATTACTAATTAAACACGATAATTAAAGATAATTAACGTCGTTAATATTCATAATGTCCAAAAAAAGAGTCTTAATTACATAATTTGGACCTTCTGATTCCAAATATGGAATCCATTTTATCAAATTACAAACACAGAAATTTCATTAATTAATTTAAAATAATTCCCTTTGTCAAAACCAAAGATGGGTTTTTAAGAAGTAAAATCTATCAAAAGATTGATTTGTTTTTACATCCAATTTAAAAGTGAAATTACATCCAATGAACAAAATTGTATTAAATGATAAAAACCTAATTAAATTACACCTTAAAACCAATTAAAATTATAATATAACTATATAAATAAATTAGATGAAAAGGCAGTTTTGAATTAAAATGCAGTATTTTTCACTATTCATTGAAAATGAACATTTGTCAAAAAAATACAAAAAATTCACCCTAAGATATATTTTATATTACAAATTCAAAAAATATATCAATTTTTAAAAATTAAAAACATAGAAGTTTCATTAATTAATTTTATAATCAATTTCCGTTGTCAAAACAAATAGCATGTTTTTAAGAAACAATATCTATTAAAAGATTGACACTTGTTTATGTCAAATTTCAAAGTGAAATTAATTCAAATGAACAAAATTGAATTAAATGGCAATAATATATGTTAATTACACATTAAAACCAATTAAAAAGATAATATAACAATATAAATAAATTATATTTAAAGGAGGTTTTGAATTAAAATACATCATTTTTCGATAAAAATGATCTTTATCGGAAAAATAAAAAAAATTACACAAAGTAAATTTTGATGTCTTGATTCTAAATAAGGATTTAAATTTGTCAAATATAACATATAAAATTCTCAAAAAGTATATCTAGAAAGTTTTCGCCATCAAAAGGCGGTTAATCGACCTTTTAAATAATGTTAGAAGATTTATAACTAAAATTGGATTCATTCACATTTTAACCCTATAACATTTATTGGATAAATGTAAAAATATTTTACAAGCATATATAATCACTTTTTAGTTAGTTATATTCATTCCCTCCATTAAATTAGCTAGGATTTTACTACCATTTACAATAATATTATTTTAATATTCGCGTGCAACATATGATTTCAAAGAAACTCGTTGTTGCGTATTGGGTACACCATCAAATGTAGCATCCCCTTCTAAGTAATATTGATATTTTATTCACAAATATTAATAAATATGAAAATTTCATATTATTTATTTACCTAGGATGTTACATCCTTCCCCCCTTTTGGGAATTGCATCCTCTCAATTTTAAAATTGGGCTCGAAAACTTCATTGAAAGTCCCACATCGGAACAAGAGTTGGTAAAACTATCACTTTAAAATAAAGAAAGAGAAGTACAAAGGTCACTTGAGTTAACCCATACTAGGATTCCATGTAGGAAAACATGGACATGGAAGAGAAAACAAAGGTTCATGTTCTGATGTAGAGTGATAGAAAACATGATTAGGAGAAAGTTAACCTCAAGAAAATCACAAACATGTGATGGGTTAAACGATATTTGATTCCCCAGTAGGAAAAGATAACAGGCAAAATTTTTGTTTTAAGTTAATTTTAATTTAGGAATTTATATATGAGCTTAACTAAATCATAAGGAAACTTACTTACTTATCTTGTATACTTTCATCTCTTACTGGATTTCTTATACAAACTCATATTTTCTCCAAAAGATGAGTATTTAGGATGACTTGTTCACATTAAGAGCGCAATAATCAACTTCTAGATAATCACCTAATTCAAAAAAGAGAACTATATATTTACCAAGTCTTTAGACCAAAAACAAATCCAAAATTGTTAGTACGAGATCAGATAATACCCAAAAAGGATAATCCTTTATAACAACAAAATCTATTCTTAATCTCCAAAAAATTTCCAACAAAACCCAAAGTTCAACAAAGAACATTCAATAAAAAATTGTCCATAAAATTATTCAAATTAAACCAAACTAAGATTGAAACCCAAATCTTTGAAGTATTTAATCACATAGTCTTCCAAGGTAAATATGAACATTTATCTCCAAATAACTTCAGTTTCTCTTAAAGTCTCATATTGAAAAGTAATTAACTTAATCATATATCCTCTATAATAGGTCAATAATTTCCTAGATAACCCAAAATCAACTTATTCTTGATTCATAAAATCATATAACTAAAAATAATTTGTCATACTAACCAAGGACTTCGTGTAGTCCAGTGGTAGGCAATAAATACCAGTCGCACTTTGGTTGTGGGTTCGATTCCCGCAGCTTCATCTGACACGACGGGTTGTCACATAGTCTGCATGTTGTCCTTTTTCCAAAACTATATAATTTTATAACATTCAACAAAAAGAGATAAAATCTTCAAAAATAACCATAACATAATTTAACCTCAATTTTATCTCATTTCTTTCATTTTCCATCATATATTAACCCATAATTACCTCAAAAGTAAGGATCATATAAACCCTAATGGTTACCATTATAATTATTACCTAAACTTCCACATCGAGTTGGTTCTCTCGTACATGATGCATTAGATAACTCACCAAGGTTCAAGTGGTTAATCATGACTAATTTATAGTTGGTTTAGAAAAACCATGAGATTCCTCATTGAATCCCCCATTTCATCCAGTCTCTTGATCATAGAACCACCACAGTTTCCTTCGTACCCATTGTCACTTTGGTGCCTGCTAGATCCATCCATTTACTAAAACCAAAAATGTCAGTGTGAGTATATCAACAAAATCATCATGTACTAATGATGAAGATAAACACTAAGATATACTTATCCAAGTTATCACAAACTCATTCCAACTTTCAAAAATAATAATGACTCCATCTAAAATACTAACCATTGTGGTTATACATAGATTTTCACTTATGCTTAAACAATATTCTAACCTCTAAAGTTATCTAAACCAACCTATGATACCAACTATAAGGACCCAGACTTAAAACATTACATAATATTGAATTAAATAAATAATTCACATTGAGGATCTTTTCAGGTTTAGAGTTTTAGAGAATTAGGACATAACTATTACATCTCAAAAGATTACAAAGTAGACACTTCTACTCAGTTTCCATTTTTTTCATAAAACAAAAATTCATAAAAATAAACATGTCTAGTTCCATGTTTTAGATATCATGTATTTCCTTGATCCCATACTTGAACCTATTCATCTTTATGTCTTGTGGGAAACATTTCAAAGAATTGGGATGAGCAAAAAAACTCAGTAAGGGATATAAAAATATGAGAAGAAAACATTAGTCCATGTATACATAAAAATAAATGAAATCATTATTTAATCTTAAAACATAATCACTTTAACATACCTCATGAAATCATAATATTTATGAATAACTCACAGAAATCATAAGACATAAAGGTAACTTGAGGCATTCATAACATTCTTACGTAGGGAGAAACCCTCTTGGTTACATTTGGAATACCCATCAAAGTATATTCTCTAAATCTCTTTAGAGAAACCTTAGAATTTAACTCCTTCACGTTACCCAAAGCATTGGAGAGCTATCATGGGCTCACCCACCCTTAGTTTATCACAGAACCACCCGTCTTCATAAACAATTCCCAAGAACCATAACATAATTGTATCACAAAAAACATGCATAAAGGAAACATAACATTTCCACATGTCAATAACAAGATATAAATACAACACATTGATATAATAAAAACATTATCAAACCCATTTTCAATACCAAAATAAAAGAAAAGTAAAACATGGTATTTATTTTTCATTTTAAAAAAAGTTATGGCTTGTAGAGGAAGCCGAAACTCAAATAATGGTCATGGTGGCGGAGAAGTCATTGTCGCCGCATACGTAAGACAAAATGTTCCTTTTTTCATTTAGTAAAATGCTTCATACAAAATGATTCCTTTGGAATAAATGTAAAATTCAAAGGGTTTTATACACCATAAAAAATAAAGTTGTGTATAAAACAAAATATTCCTCAATGAAAAGAGATCGAGATGAACTCCCTTACAAAGTCGGTATCCTTAGATTAAGGATAAATCAATTACATGATTATGTGTGGAAAATATAAATACACCTAACATAAGAGGATATTAAGTGTAAAACAATAGAATTTCATCCACAAATATTCATAGTACGACATAATCAAGAAGTAGATGTTTGACCCAATGAATTGAAATTGGGTTAAGAAGTTCCCGTACAGAAATTCGACAGCCTAACGTCATCATTTCAAAATTCAGAAAATGTGACAATGAGAGA
Organism: Viscum album; assembly: GCA_963277665.1. Classification (NCBI taxonomy): domain Eukaryota; kingdom Viridiplantae; phylum Streptophyta; class Magnoliopsida; order Santalales; family Viscaceae; genus Viscum; species Viscum album. The sequence continues at coordinate 1,241,763,712 of OY728122.1, read as the reverse complement.
TAAAAAGGGTATCTCAACACTTGGAAAAATCATTTACAGTAATAAGTAAATATAATAACATATCCCAAAATAATAATATGTAAATTAAAATACCTAACAAAAAGAAGTCTTTTAAAAAGACGAGGGTGAAAGGTTCCCTTACCGATTTGGCTAACTTTCGAAACGTACACCCCATGAAATAAGGGTCATAAAATGAAGATGTAAATATACATAAATTAAATTATATTACACAAAGAATACAATCATGTGCAGTAGATACACCACATAAAAGGAAATAGTGGAAAATGTAGCACGAATCTCACGGGAACAAAAGGTCTGATAAAAACCCCATACCTCATTGTAATCAATCGATTCGTATGAAAAAAAGATAATAAACACAATATTAATCACAGAATACCATGAATATAATCATGATAATATATATCATATGGAATAACACAATACACCACATGAAATAAATAAGTGGTGAACAATGGAGATCTCACAGAATTAAAAGTGATGTAAGATATCCCCTTATGAAAATTCGGCAGCCTAACGGCGCCACTTAAAAATTACAAAAATTGATTGAAGATATAAATTAAGGTATCTCATCATATGAACATAAAAAGTAAAGTAGTAGTAATATAGGATAACATCCCCAAACATAAGAAATAGGAGATTAAAATAAGTGATGTAAAAGAGAGTACTTAAAAAGAAAGAGAGATGTTGGATCCCTTATCTCAAGTCCGACTTGTCTTGTTCGTTTCTTTATATTACTAAATAATAAACTTTGTTCAATTAATAATTTCTTAAGGAAATCCTTTAAATTTTATTATTCAATTAATATCACATATTATAATGTTATAATAATTTGTTAATTATGTGAGTTCATATCAGACATTTTTGTCGATGTTCGGTACATGAGTCAAAAATGAACTTGTTTGAAAAGAATTGTCAATGTAGTTATAATTACACCATCTCAAGAATATTATTAATGATTTAAATATCATATATATCCATTATGTATTCATTTTATACTATTCCATAACATTTTGAGATAAGATAATGAAATTCACTATTCATGGAGATGGTAGGCCATACGTACGCATGAACGCTACTTTCATTTCTTTGTCACATTAATGGAATTAAAACTAAATGAGATATATATATATATTATAATTCCAGTATACTATATATGTTATATAGGTCACATAAGTTAATTAATTTCATTGTTTATACATTCCATGTATTTTGTGAACGAGTCACATCACTTGAGGGGGCGGTAGTCCACACTTCCTCAAATGAAATTATCAAATTTTCACAACATTCAAAGCATAAAGGTATGATTTAAATGTAAAATACAGAAGATTATAGAGGAAATAAATATAATATATATCATAAATAAATATATTTCCATCATAATTTCCACTATGAAAGGTGGTAGGAGAATATAGGACAATCATCATTTCGTGAGGCAGTAATTCTCCATCCACGGAAATAGTATGTTCTTTAACCATTAGATGGAGGTGTGTGTAAGTGTAGCTCAAATAATTATCATAAAAACATCCTAGTATATTTAATGGTATGTGTTGGTTACAAAATAAAGGAATAAAAAGAGTTTAAGGGGTTGGAGAAGCAAAATAAAACAAAACAACATAAGAGAAGACATTACCTTTAAATCGGGTAACTCCCTTTGGTTTGAACCAAAAGGGTTTCTTGAATAGCATTATGCCTAAGGTAAGGATTCTAGGATTAAGAGAGGGAGGTGGAGAGATAAAACGATCATATTTTTGTCGATCCAAAGGCTTTATAGGTGGGGGTAAGGGGGTAGAGGTGGGGGCCTTTTATAAGAGGGAGGAGGGGCACTCTTGGAAAGTCTTGAAAAGATACTTTATTATAAAATGATTTTCGGATATTAAAGGTCCCAAAATTATATATTTCTAGTAAAAGGTTATAAGGGTTATAAATCCACCCATCCAATAGGTTTTTGACAATTTTAAGTCTTAGATTTTACCTTATATTTTCATTTTCTTTAAATCGTTCATTAATGAGGTAATCACTGCATCAGCACGGTGTCATAAATAAATTTATTAATTTAATGTCGAAAAATTATAAAAAAATTTACATCATGTATGAAATCTACTTATATTTCCAATTAATATTTATAGTCAACTAGATAATTTATTTAAACAAAATTAAAATTATTTTACTTAGGTGATATATACTTTGGTTGCATTTTCCTTTCTTTAAAAAAATATGATAAAAGGTCACTATCACACTAAAGTGATTCTATGGGGTCCCAAGGTTGGCACAAGGAATCCCATGGTCGGCCATGACACCAAAAATATCATTATTACACATTTTGGGGTCATTTTAAAATTTAATGATATTATTTTATTACCCTTAACTACCCGATTACTAATTAAACACGATAATTAAAGATAATTATCGTCGTTACTATTCATAATGTCCAAAAACAAAAGAGTATTAATTAAATAATTTGGACCTTATGATTACAAATATGGAATCCATTTTATCAAATTCCAAACACAGAAATTGCAGTAATTAATTTAAAATAATTCCCTCTGTCAAAACCAAAGACGGGTTTTTAAGAAGTAAAATCTATCAAAAGATTGATTTATTTTTACATCCAATTTAAAAGTGAAATTACATCCAATAAAAAAATTATTAAATGATAAAAACATAATTAAATTAAACCTTAAAAAAATTAAAATGACAATATAAATATATAAATAAATTGGATGAAAAGGCAGTTTTGAATTAAAATGCAGTATTTTTCACTATTCATTGAAAATGAACATTTGTCAGAAAAATACCAAAAATTAACCCTAAGATATAATTGATATTCCAAATTCAAAAATTAAATCAATTTTAACAAATTAAAAATATATAAGTTGCATTAATTAATTTTATAATCAATTCCCGCTGTCAAAACAAATAGCATGTTTTTAAGAAACAATATCTATTAAAATATTGACACTTGTTTATGTCAAATTTCAAAGTGAAATTAATTAAAATGACCAAAATTGGATTAAATGGTAAAAATATATTTTAATTACACTTTAAAAAAAATTAAAAAGATAATCTAACAATATAAATAAATTAGATTTAAAGGAGGTTTTGAATTAAAATACAGCATTTTTCACTAAAAAGTTATCTTTATCGGAAAAATAACAAAAATTTACACAAAGTAAATTTTGATTTCTTGATTCTAAATAAGGATTTTAATTTTTCAAATATAACTTATAAAATTCTCAAAAATTATATCTAAAAAGGGTTCACCATCAAAAGGAGGTTAATCGACCTTTTAAAGAATATTAGAAGATTTATGCTTAAAATTGAATTCATTCACATTTTAACCCAATAACATTTGTTGGATAAATGTAAAAACATTTTACAAGAATATATAATCACTTTTTAGTTAGTTCTTTTCATTCCCACCATTAAATCGGCTAAGATTTTACTACCATTTATAATAATATTATTTTATTATTAGCGTGCAACATATGATTTCAAAGAAACTCGTTGTTGCGTATTGGGTACACCATCGAACATAGAATCCCCTTCTATGTAATATTGATATTTTATTCACAAATATTAATAATTATAAAAATTTCATATTCTTTATTTACCTGGGATGTTACATCCTGACTAGTAAAACATATCTATATATATAGTTATTTATGCTTACACCTATGGAGTGCATATATATACATACACACTTATATAAATGTGTGTGTGTGTGTCCAAGGTGGCATGTTCTGAGATATTTCATCTTAAGCCGAAGCAGTTATAGTTGGACAAGTGTCCTTGAGGAACCTGAGCCGACTTGTTTACATTTATTATTAAAGCACTGCTTTACTCTTGATTACTAGTATATTTCTTTATTTTATATGCACATTCTATTTTATGAATTAGACACCATTGATGTTGGACTACTGAGTATATATCACAACCTATTCAAGTCTCCATTACATTGGGGTACCTGAACCGACCTCATGGTTGTAGGATCAGGTTCCTGGAGTGTTCGTTCTCATTGTTATCCTTTTGGGATATGGTGAATTTTGGGATAAGAGGATCTATCTAGGGCTCGTGATGCTATTTGAGACATATGTTGAGTCTATTTATTTTCTTCTACTACCAGTTTTCTGTGTACTATGTATACATATTGTATTCCCATCTATACAATGTAGCATGAACATCCATGATCATTATTCATTTTTTAGATCTGGAGGGTATAGTCTCCCCATTGTAACATGTTTACACCCTCACTGCTTGTTGGAAGCCTTTGGTGTATGGGGAGGCATGCTTGAGGTCCAGAGGCCAACCATCTTGGGAAATTTTTTGAGTCGAATCCAGGTTGGGGAACTACAAGTAATTTCTACCACTTCAATAGAGTAATTATTAAAAAAATTATTCCATATTTTTAATCATGTGTTTCAAATTTTTTAATTATTTTAATTTCATTTTTGTTCAATATAAATAGTAACCATGGTAAAAATGTGTCACCATAGTAAAGGGTAAATCAGGTAATTAAGGTAAAAACTATGTGATAAGTCCAAAAAATAATAATATAATCATTATTTGATAATGTTATTTTGACCCTTATCACCTTATAATTTAAATGGGATTGTTTTATCCACTTTATCATGATTAATGAATTTATAATATTTATATGTTTAGAAAAATTACAAGTGTGTCACTCCCCTTACTTATAAAATGGAACCTCTTCTCCTCCATTCCTCACACCTTTTAAGAAATAAAGTTCATAAAATCCTAATCTTAATATCTTCCCAACACCCCCCCCCCCATTTCCTATATGTTCTGTACTTCTCAAAATACTATTCTTATAAGGCTTAAGGTGAAATCCAAAGGGCGATATCTAAGGAGGTGGTAAAAGTCCTAATCGACCTATTTACAATTTCTTTCTTCTTATAAATCCTTAAAATATGTTATAACCACTATAAAATAATTAAATAAATAACTTATATATTCTTAAATTTTATTATTTTGATTTAAAAACTATTTTATATCTCTTTTCCAACCTAAGGTAAATGAAAACATCATTGGTTTGTACGTGTGGACTACTACCTCTATGAAGTTATGTATTTCATTTTCCATCACCACCTCATATGGATGGTTATAAATATGGAATTAAGGATTATATAATTTGTTTATGAAATTATTATTATTATATAAAGATGATATATTACTTACCTTATTACCTTTTTTATCTATTGGAAATTGATAACGTTTCTCATGCGTACGTGTGGAATACCACCTTTATGAAGTGATGTGATTAATTATTCATATCAAACTTACAATATTTATCATAAGGATAGAATTAATGAGTAAATATGAAATATATAACATAATTATTATTCTAAAAATTTTAAATATGATCTAATCTTTTTTTCACCCATTGGAAAAGTTAACACGTTTTTTATGTGTATGTATGGATTACCATCTCCATGGAACGATGTGGTTCATTTTTCATAATCGCTTTAAATTGTTTGTTTTAAATGTGTATATAATGTATAAATATTATAATTATAAAAAATTTGATATTTTATAGTTAATGGAACTATAACCCCTTTGACCATGATCAATGTACTAATGTTGTTTTGAGGTTATAAACCGAATGACCCCTAAACATCCAACGTAAACTTAACCATTTTAGTTACTAAATAACTCATGGTAATAAATGAAATAAAAGGAATAATAATAAAAAATGAACATGAAAAATTTTATTAAGAAATTATAATGATTATATAATCTTATTATATAGGATTTAGAGAATGTATGAAGCTATATGTGACTTAAGGTAATAGATTTTTATTTAAAACTTTATTTTAAAATATTCAATTCAAATTTTTTCTCCTCAATATCCATCTTCTTCAAAATGATACAAGAATTTAATTATTTATAAACTAAATATAGTTAAAATTCATATAAAACTAATTTTTAATTTATTTTTAAAGGTTTAAAAGGAAACTTTTAAACATTTACTGTATGGATAATTTTGATGTTTTTTTACCAAAGTGAAAAAGGAATGTTTTTTAACATATATAACTTAATTTTTTATTCCAACCATCAGAATCATTATTTTTTAACAAGATTCCTATATAAGTTTACATGGTTATTTTCAAATAAAATATTTCTCTCAAAATTGTAGGGAATTTTTGAAAAAAAATATTTTCTAAGGAAATGAAAACTTTTTTATAATCTTTATGAGATAATAGAAATCCTTATTACTTGTGGGGTTGGAAAACAATTCAAATGGGTTTTATGATTAAAGTAAAAGATATATGTTCTTTATTCATGTTATTACTTTTGGAAATTTTATATAAATGATGGGTGATCCCAAAATAGATTTGATGATGGGTGGGAATGATATACCTCACCAATGTATTGGGTAAAGTGAGGAAGTTTATCGATGATAGATTACTCAAAAGATGTGTGGGAATTATCTTGTTAGGTGATTCCATTTTAAGGGTTATTATATGTTTTAATGTAAGGAAGATTTCCCAAGGCACCTATATGATATTATTTCAATGTTTTATAAATGAAATATTCTGATTTGAAAAGGTAAGAAAATGAACTTATGTTTTTTAGGAAAGTTTGTGAATTTTTTAAAAAATAAATGGGAAAGGATTGTTTTTAAAAGAAAGGTATTCCTCTGTTTTCATGGTTTCCAAGAAACCATTATGATTATGATTTTTCTTTTATTATTTCCTATGAAATTTTTTATGAAAAATATTAAGAAATTTATTTATTTTCATGGAAAATTAAATGGGTATTTAAGGTCAAATTTTTATTATTAAAAATGAAAACTTTATTATGGATTTTTTGAGGTTTATAAATGGACTAATGGGTTTATTTTCTTTGTTATCCCTTAATAATATTTTTTTTACCATCCTATGTTGTAAAAAATCATAGGGATTAAGGATGAATAGAAACATTAATAAAACCAGAGTTCCATATATAGGATTTACCTTGAATGAAGAAAGGTTATCTTTATAAAGAACTTGTTTTTTTGGAAAAATGGAAAATTTTTTGGAAATGTACACTTTTTTATGTAACGTTTTACCTAATTCTCTAAAACTCTAAACCAAAAAAAATTACATGAAATTTAATAATGTTCTACACTTTTTATAAAACATGTAATTAATATTTGTTTAATTTATGGAGTGTTATAACCATAATAACCCATATGTCTTACAGATCAACAAGGGAATCCACCACTCCCCAGAATATTCACTAAAATTTATAAAAGTTCATTGTGATATTTTAATGATTCCTAAGGAATTTATCCCATATTAATTTGGAGATAATAACAAAAATACCTAAGTTTTACCTTTAGGAACCCCTTTTTTGCTCTCCATAGGTCAAAACTAATCTAAATGAAAACCTTCCTTCAACTAGTCTACCTACTACACTATTATCTCTCAGAGCTCATTCATTTTATCCAATAAAATATAGAATATATTAATACATATTTTTATTTAATCTTATATGAAATATAAACACTAAATTATATTAACTCTATAATATCCTCAATAACTCTTACACACTCAACAACAAGTGTAGGTAACAACTATATTACTATTTACATAGTATGTTAAACTATACTTATTAACTTGGGGATGATCATCTGCAATCTCTAGAATATTTTCCATACTTTTCTAAACCTTCCTTGAAAAGTTCATGAGCTATCCAATCCATTCCATGGATGATAAAAAATGTTATCATACTCACATGTTGATACCCCATAAATGTTTTTCATTTGGTGAAAATTCACACTCCCAACTGCTAACACTTACTATACTTACTCTAGGTCTCTAGAATAGGTAGGGTGTGCAGAAAAGCACAACCCTAAATTGAATCCACTCTCTAGAGACCAAGTATTAACCTATGAAATTATATTAAATCCATATTGGATCATATAAAATTTTAACATAATTTTTATCCTCAAAATAGGATTAGTAATCTTCATACTTTCCTAATGAGGGTATAGTTCCTTTTAACATCATTGAATAGAACTTCTTTAAAAAAGATAAAATTCAATCCATGGTAGAGTAGTGTTGTTGAGAGTTCAGGTAAACATCTATCAATGGCTCACAACTTCATGTGGAGTAAATCACATGCAAGAATCAACATCTAGCTAGTTAGTGTTCAAACTAGGCATGAAGTGTAAATCTAAAATTCTAACCATTCCTCAACCACATAAGGATAAAGATCACCTCATAAACCCATGAGGCATCTATCTTTTCAATGCATATACCATACTCTAGTCTAACACAATGAGAACTACCATATACTCTATAAGGAATATCAATATTAAGCATAGTTAATGGAAGATCTTTTCTTTATTAATGAGGAAAAGATACAACAAAATCATTCTATAAATTAATTCTTCATCACTAAAATTAATAGTAGGGATATTCTCAAGAATTGGTAGAGGCACTTCAGAAACCTGCCTTTGAATCTGAACTATTTATCTATGAGTTATATCCTCTATTAGATAGGATAAACCCACCATAACTAGAGAATATATATGTGAGATGAAATAATAAATACATGGAAATATTATAATTTTACACTATATGATGCATGTACTAATTTAATTGTACCTCACAAATGATGCCTTGGAATTTTGGATTGAAAAATAGGTTATCAGAGTCTTAGAGAAAGGATATATTGGTTTTTTCACCTATATTAGTCACCCTAATATAATAATTGAACTCAAGAATCACTTATCATCAATATCCAAAATTTACAAACCAATCCTCACAATACAACTAACTATAAACTCTATACCTAGGAATTGAACTACTATAATACCATTCTAGAATGGACTGACTCCTTGGGACCCCTTTAAAGATAATGGTAATTCAAGTGTTCAACTATAATCTATCCTTAAATGGCCTAGGGGATGGATACTAGAACTAGGAAATAATAACATACTTGGGAGTCCTTTTCCTATAAAATCTTGTAGTAATAATGAATCTCTAATATACAATAATAACTAAAAAATAAAAAATATATATAATCAACAAAACTTTATAAATTTCATTCATGAAGAATTATAAATAAAGTACAACACCATATGGATAAAACACAAGAGGTAAATATATATTAAAGAGACAAAGATCACTAGGTGAAATTGACCCGAGAATGGGAAGAAATCTCCTTGCCACATAGAATACTAGAATAAACTCCCATAACCAAGTCCCATCATGAACCATTTCCTTCTACAATGTATTATTTCTACCAGTTACATATTTTTTCCTCATAATTTTAATCAATGAAACATTTATACAAAAATAGTATATGTTGGCACAAATCCCATGAAAGGGTGTGTATAAACAAACCTGGCGTGATTCCCAAAAAACAAAAATTAAAGATAGAAAATAGGTCATCTCAAAACTAAAGTACAAGGGAAACTAGAAGGGTAATACCAAGGGGATAGATATGTTCCAAAATAAATTCAACCATGGGAAATGAATAATCTTTTTCTTAATAGTTCATCTCTAAAAAGTGTCATATATCACAATAACCAAAGATACCGGAAATATTAGTCTCACTAAGCCTAAATTTGACAACTAAGCTATAATTCATATCTCAAAGGAAACTAAATATGTTTATAAAATAATAATACATGTAAATTTAATCACACATCACCACATGTATCCATATGTCTTATCTCCTAGGTAAACACACACTAAAATAGTAGTGGGGGCTAAGTCTTGTTGGGGATTACACCTTTCAAGGGCTTATCATGCCCTAATAAAGGAAATACCTACAACATATCACATAGAGAAAAAAATTAAACTCTATTAGTGGATGACCCATGCCCACCACAAAGGGGAGTACTGAACCTGGCTATAGTATGGGAGACCTACACTATGTTAGGATCAAGGTGGTACCAATCCCCATATCCAAATGGATAACCCACAAGTCTAAACGCCTAGGGGGTAACTACTCTATAATATATTTAGGGGACTTTTTCCCTATTCTAAGAATATATTTAAGGGGTTAATAACCTTGTTTCCACATCTAATGAATTTCCCACACCCCAACATCATCTCTAAATAAAAAAGAAAAATATTTTATCCAAGTTGCCTCAGGAATAATTGATAGACTTATTTTATCATGCAAATTTAAAGTGGTTTTTAATGATGTTTTGATGGATTTTAGGGGATATCCCCCTTATAGTACATTGTTTTATTAAAACATGGGAAATAATGTAAATTGAATTTTAATGGATCTAAAATGAATAAAAAATATTTATTTTGAATTTTTAAATTTTATTTTTTATGTTTTCTAATTTTACTTAATGTTTTTCAGATGATTTATATAAGTTGTCAAAAAAATGGTCCAACTCTTGGACATACCTCAACATTAAGGGCCATGAAGCCACATAGCCAACCCAAGTGGGTCGGTTGGCCAAGCATGGCCTGAGGAAGATCCCTCCTAGTAGTAGGTGGGAGATCATAGACCACTCCATGCTTTGGTAGGTCACATACCGCACAGTCCATTCATGTGAGGTGCCTCCCATGAATGTGTGTGAGGTGAATACGGGTGCCCATCCCTTTTTCAATCTTCTCACCCGATAATGGTAGGTGATTCAATTTAAATTCTCATGCTACCTCTCTTACATTTCGATGTGGGATGTGATTTTCCTATTTAATATTAATTTTAAATAGAATGGTGTCATTGCACCTCAGTTGTGCCTCACTTACCCTTATACACACTGATCCTCCCTCCTCTACCACACTTTCATCATTCTTCATCACTATCTTCCATAGAAAACACCTAGGAACCATCATTTCCCCACCATGGGAGCTCAATCTCGATCTCATTTCTCCATGTCGATGTCTGGGGTCTCCATGGATTGCCTCTAAAGCCTCGTATGATAACCCTAAGCACATTTTGATCTCCCTTCGACCACTTAAAAGGATATAAGGGTTGAGGAATATAAGTCCACCACTACTAATTCCCTCCATGATTCCTTTATTTCTCGCCACTAGTGCATGATCCACTTCCACATAGAAATACCACGTTTCACCCCATGAACCCCATATAAGTAGATTTTCTTCATTTATTTAGTCTACGCATCATTTAAACACATGATACACTTAGGTGTATCTTTGAAGATACGCTGAGTGTATCTCAGGTATCTTTTTAAGAGGATCTCGTATGAGGATTTTAGGCTGAGGGGTCCATTCTCCTTGCCTATAAAAGGAGGTATGCTCCACTACCAAGGGGAGTTATACTGCTACTGAACACCAAAGAGGTAGAGTTATCGACTACTGCCTATCTTATTCATTCTTTTATTTTATTTTTATTGATGATTTATTTTATTATTCTTATGCTATTTTATTTTATTATTTTAACAAAATTCATGCATAATTTAATTTCAAAGTGTTTCCACACCCTTTATTCTTCTCTTATTCTTATTATTATTTTAATTTTCTTATTATTTCCAATTTATTTTGTTTTGTTTTATTATTTTATTTTATTTTATTTTATTATTCATTATTTACCACTCTTCTCCTTCTATTCTTATTTAATTATTTCATGTGTTTAAATATTATTTCTCTCATCCTCATTTTATTTTCTTTTTATTTTATTTTATTTCATTATTTTCTTATCTTTCTCTTCTTTCTACCCATTTTGATATCTTACCCTCAATAATGAGGGACTAACCCAAGGCTTTTCTCAAGGGAGGTTAAGGTGTTCTTGAATTCTTTCTGAAAGTTTATTTTAATTTTATGATAGATGAGAGTGGCATGAATGGGTGTGGAGATTGTCCCCCATGATATAAAAATTAAATTTATTTATATCCTTTGGTTTTATTTCTTTTCCCTATCTTCCATTGATTATATCTTTACATAATGGATTTGAGCTGGTAAAAGGATGAAACGACATGTGATGGAGTTGTTTCTTGAAATATTTCACACTCTAGACTGAGGTGTGTCATAAACCTCGATTACAGGAGGAATTAGAATTTAGATTTCTTAATAAATTTGAGATTTCACAACACTAAATAAAAGGATAGTGATTCATCATGATATTATATGATTGGATTATCAAACTAAATTTAAAAAAACAATGTATAATAATGATTTAACCCAAAACCCAACTTAGGACCAAGTTCTTTATTTCGAACTCATTTTTTGTTTAGCATTTCATGTTAGTATAATTTTAAATTTTCATTCTGCATGTCTTTTCAATATTTAGAAAATAAAGAAAATTCATATTTCATTGCTTTGATAAATAATAGAAAACAAAAAAAAATAAATATTATTTTCGGTTAATTAGATTAAGTAGGTGAACAATTATGAAGCTCCTCAAGTGAGACGACCTTGGTCAACCTTTTTGTTGTATTAGGAAAATAAATTTTCTTTTACCATGCCCTACGATAGGCGTACATAAAAAGTGGATCCATTTTTTGGGATCTAATCCCTAATTGATTTTATTTTTCTATTTTCATAATATATAGTTTTTAATTATTTTAAAATACTATAAAAATATTATTCCATGATGTTTTCAAATAAATATTTTTTCAATTCATGGAACAATTTCTCACATGTGAAAGAATAATAAATAGAATATACTGCGGAGGCCCTCCAATGAAGGACTAATTCTCTTATAATACTAGTCAATAATAATTAAATAGTAATATAGATAGGCCAACCACCTCAAAATTTTATGAACTTGTATGATCAACTCTGAACTGACATGCAACGATTTGAGGCCAAGAAGGAAGTGACACTAGAGCTTCACAATTTCACTGAAAAATCAAAGTGTTTGAGTCTAAACTCAAGTAACATCAATATCCCAACCATTTTAAGAACCATATCCAAGATTTCCATTATGATCTAGTGTGGATTCATGACGAGGAAGACTTTAATTCTAAGATACATATGAGAGATCAAAAGGATTTTATACCTTATGTAATGAGTATGAGGTACAAATTAATCTCCTAGATCCCTATAAAGTAGAATATCCAATACCATTAAATGTCACTATAGCCATGGAATTAAAGAAAAACACTCATGTGATGGAATTTTAAGAAAATATGGAGGATCAAAACTACCTACCTCCATCCACTAAGATCCAACTTCAAGAGGCACTCACTATTGAAGAAGATATTGAAACTGAAGTAATTCAGGGAGTTGATCGTATCTCAAACATTGTTTCATTTGATTTTATTCAATATTAATTGCGTAATAATTCATAATTCTTTGAATTTTGAAATTCAGACAATATTTTTTATGCCTTAGAGTAAGATAAAGAAACTAGACATCCACCAATTGAGGAACACATGGAACTCCCTAATTTTATTGTATATGAATTTGAGGAAGCCTGTAAGGAAGTCTAAGTTACTAAGACTAATAAAATCAAGACACTATTTTCTCATATTTAAAGGGAAAATTTTCTTATTGATAATTCAAATTCATGTTTTATTCATATAAAAATACCTACTTACTTTCCCTTTAATCATTCAATTCATGCATCCCATCTTGAGCCAGCACTGGAAAAGAAAGAGGGGGTTTCATAAGTAGAAACCAAGGAGGATGATTCATACTTTGTCCTACCCCCACCATGCTAGATATACATAGTTTTTAATGGGGTGGATCTAGTATAATATTTCCATGAATCATTCCTCACTAACATAGAAGATGAGGAAGCTGGGAAAAGCTACATGTGTTGGTTCAAATCCAAAAAGATCTAGTCACCATTGAATTATGGATAATAGATAGTACTACCCTCTAGAGGCATTAAAAATATAGGTCTATCTTGTGGGATTATATCAAGACTTATACATTTACTTTTTTTCTATGAATTTAGATTTCAATTTCAATCATATGAATTATTCCTGCATGCATCCCACTCTCTCTTATCTTTTTTAGCTTAAATGACATGATCCTTGTGCTTAATTTTTTTATTTACTTTTATAGGTTCATGATGGTACAAGTTTTACCCCAAGAAAAATTTATATGGATAAAGTTTCATTTCAAAAGGGAGTTCAATTTTATCTTTATCTTTTAAACAAACTACATTTTGGTCTTAATACCTGTTTTGATCTTTAAACTAGAATTGTATGTCCATGATTGAATTATTGTTTTACTTGACTTATCTAGGAGACATGAGTTACTTAAGAATCCAATTATTCCATGTTTTATATTTCAATGATAATGATATTTAATGAGTAAAATGGAGAATTTAATTATTAAAGTAAAACATGGATATTAAATTGTGGACTCGTGATTTGAGGGAATTAGTTGATTCATGTAAATGAAATATCCCTACCATTTTTCATGGTTTAAATTTCTTAAATTCATGAAAATTGATTTTTATTATTAGTCATGCCTTGAGTGATTTTTCAAAAATTAAATATTCCATTCCTAAGAGAATTTATAGACCAAGTACTTCCTATTTTATCTTGATCATATTTCTTGAGTGATCTTTGGACATGTCATCAACAAAAACTTGAATTTGAACTTGTTTAATCAATAACTATGAAAAATCACATTTAAAATTATTGAAGAATATTTTGAAAATCCTTTATACTTGAATATCACTATTAAATCAATCCTTTTTTAGCCCATATATACCATGAATGACCTTGATAGGTATGATCTATGTTTCAATCCATTTTTTATCCACTCTTACCCTCCTCTTAGTATTTTCATGATATTTTAAAGTTGAAGTGTAGAGGTGAAGGGAGTCATGGTGTAAGGGATGAAATGCCTTGTAATTAAAAAGTGTGGGGTTCTAATTGTGGGAATAAAGAAAGTATTTTTACTCATTCACTATACTTTACTTTTTTCCCTTTTTGAAAAAAAAATTAAAAAAAATGGAATGGATTATAACTTAGAAGAATCAAAAATCACCATTACTAGAACAATGATTTTTATCATATGTGGTTAGATGGTGGATTTGAGTTTTATTCTAAGAATTTATTTTGAAAAATTTTAAAAAAAATTAAAAATTACTTTTAAAAAGAGAAAAAAAGTATAAAAGTGGTGAAAAAAATCAAGAATGAGAAAAAATCTGTCATTATGCTTTATTTTGATCATGACCTTAACATTGAATTTTTGGGGAAGTGGGAGTTTTAATTTTTTAAATGGGATAATTTCATTGTGCATTCACTTTTTATATTATGCATTGTAATTAATATAGAAAACTCCACAATTTAGCCTTAATTTTAAAAAAACATTAATTACTACCAACCTTAAGTCTCATAGTCATTTGAACCTATATTATAATTCCACATTATTTTATGTTTCTTTTGTCTTTACAAAGTGGAGAATGTAATTCCCTTGAAATCCTATGGATAAGGATCGTGTATTCATAATATGATCATAACTCTACTTGAATTAATATCATAAGTGATGGGTGAAATATTCAAAAGAGTGGTAGTTCATGATTTGGAATGTTTAATAATAATTAATTAATGAATTTGAATGAATGAGAAGATAATTACCATCATTTTCAAATGGAAAAAATTAAAATAATTGAGTTGATTTTTTATTTAAAATTTGATAAATTATATTGATATTTTATGTGTAATTTTGAAATTTTTATTTAAACATTTATAAATTTTTTTATTTTTTTATTTTGGATTTTAAATAATTATAGCATTGGTTTCCTATCAATTCCATTTTGATATTTTATTTTTGAGGACAAGCATAGTTTAATTGTGGGGATATTTGACAGACTCATTTTATCATTCAAATTTTAAGTGGTTTCTAATGATTTTTTGATGGATTTTAGTGGATTTAACTCTTATAATACATTATTTTATTATAACATGGGAAATAATGGAAATGGGATTTAAATGAGCCTAAAATGAATAAAAAAGTTTGATTTTGAATTTTGGAAATTTATTTCTTATATTTTTCAATTTTACTTGATGTTTTTGAATTGATTTACATAGGTTATAAAAAAATGGGCCAAATCTTGGCCACACCTCAAACTCAAGTACCATGAAAACACATACCCATCCCAAGTGGGTCAACTGATTAAGAATG
The DNA here is from genome assembly GCA_963277665.1 of Viscum album. Lineage (NCBI taxonomy): Eukaryota > Viridiplantae > Streptophyta > Magnoliopsida > Santalales > Viscaceae > Viscum > Viscum album. The sequence goes on along the minus strand of OY728122.1, from coordinate 1,241,747,666 downwards.
GATCAAGGGAGAGCCTACCAAGCAGTAGGATGTAGACCAGGGACCACCACGTGCATAGGTGGTCCGTAGCCTGCACGGGCCACACATGTGAGGCATGGCCCATGTAAGTGTTTGAGGTAAACATGAGATCCCATCCTCTTTGTGATATTCTGACCAACTTATGGGAGGTAATTCATTTTAAACGTGCGCGTTGTATTTATTTTGTTCTGATTTGGGACATGATTTTCCTAGTCACTACTCATTTTAAATAGAACAATTTTTTTTCACCTCACCCTCCCTTGAACACATGGCTCTTCCCTCCTCTGTCATGCTTCTACCAATCATCCTCACCGGTTTCCACTAAAAACATCTAATAACTGCCATTATCATGCCATGGGAGCTTCATATCGAGCTCCTTTTTCTATGTTGAAGCATGGGGTCACTTTGGACCACCTATGAAGCCTTGTTCAATCACCCTAATCACATTTTGAGCTCCATCTAACCACTTTGAAGGGTGGAGGGTATGAGGAAGAGGATTCCACCATTTCGATTTCCCTCCATGCTTCCTTTGTCACTCTCCACTTTTGTATGAGCAACTTTCACATGGAAATACCACGTTTCACCCCATGTAACCCATACAATCATATTTTCCATGTTCTTTAGGACCACACTTCATTTAAACACTTGATACACTCAGGTGTATCTTTGAAGATACACTGATCATATCTTAGGAATCTTTTTAATAGGATCTCATACATGGATTTGAGGTCGATGGGTCCATTCTACCTGCCTATAAAAGGAAGGATGTTGCACTACCTAGGGGAGTTAGACCACCACTGAACACCAAGAAGGTCAATGGATCAACTTCTTCCTATCTTCTTCATTATTTTATTTTATTTTTATTTAAGCTTTATTTTATTATTCATATATAATTTTATTTTATTATTTTAAAATAATTCATACATAATTTAATTTCAAAGTGTTCACATGCCCTTTATTATTCTCTTCTTCTCTTCTTAACTTATTCTTCTTCTTGTTTTAATTTTCATATTCTTTCTAATTTATTTTCTTTTATTTTGTTGTTTTATTTTTTTTATTCTTTCTTTCTCCCTCTTCTCCTTCTTTTTTTATTTAATTATTTCATATGTTTAACTTTTCTTTCTCTCATCCTTATTCTCTTTTACTTTTATTTTATTTCTTTCTCTTCCTCTATTTCTCTACTTTTTATCCACTGTGATCCCTTACCCTCGACAATGAGGGGCTAACCTAAGTCTTGGATTTGTGGAGGTTAAGTTTTTATTTAATTATTTATTAAATTTTATTTTATGTTTGTGATAGATGAGAGAGGCATGAACGGGTGTAGTGATTATCCCCCATGACATATAACTTAAATTTATTTCTATTCTTTTGTTTTATTTCTTTTCCCTATATTATATTGATTAGATATTTACACTATGAAGTTGATATGATCAATGGATGAAATGGAATATGATGGAGTCGGGTCCTAGAAGATTTTACACTCTCGACTGATTTGTGTCATTAACCTTCATTATAGGAGGAGGTGGGATTTATATTTCTTAAGGCATTAGAGATTTCACAACACTAAATAAAAGGATAGATATTTATCATGAGATTTCATGATTTTATTAATAGACTAAATTTAAAAAATAAATGAGAATAATGATTAAACCGAAAACCAAACTTAGGACCAAGTTTTTACTTTCTTAACTTGTTCTTTTTAGCATTTCATGGTAGAAAAAGTTTAAATTTTCATTTTTCATGTGTTTTAAATATTTAGAAAATTAATAAAAATCCAAATTCATATTTTATTTCTTTGGTAAATAATATAAAACAAAAAAAAATAAATAGTAGTTTAGGATAAATATATTTAGTAGGTGAACAACTATGAAGAACCTCAAGTGAGACAACCCTGGTCAACCTCTGTTATGCATTAGGAAAATAATTTGTCTTTTTCCACACCCTATAACAGACATGAATCAACAGATCCAAATTTTGATGAAACTTGTACCATCATGATCTATATAGATAATTTATCAAAATGGAATACTCATATTTTTACTTATAACATCAAGGTTAGAATATAGAAGAAATTATATAGAATTTAAACTACATGACATGTACTTCTTAAGTATATGGTGTGTAGTCACTGAATGTTCACCCTCAATGTTCAATAATTTCCTAGAATGGGTGGATTCAACCAACATGGTATGTCCAATAGGGTATATTATTTTTGGGCTTATCTACTATATATAGGAGTGTATCACTCATAAATGCTAAGTAGAATGCTAGGATAAAATGAATATACTTTGAATATAAGGCTTATAGAACCATGTGGAATGGTCGATGTATACTCTAGATATACATTGAGTCATATCACCATCTATAAATTAAGTGTCTATGAAATAAATTATGTGTATATCACTATGGATATTTGTCGTGTATATATATTAAAAATTAAGCCACTCCTTCTGATATACATAGCATGTGTGAAGGGGCACATGATGTGTGGGTCCAATGTGTTTCCCTGGAATATAATCGGATACACACTGAGGAACTAGGCCCTATAAAACATGATGTGTGATTTGAAGTCACATAGTGTGTGGTACTTACAAAAACGCATACATGTTGAACCATATATCATGGGATACATGATTTGTGAACCATAAGACTATATGTCATGTAGTCAGGAATTACATATCTATAACACAAAGTAACCATATTATTCCACCATGATCTCCACCTTTATTTTCACTTATTTCCACACTTCTAGTATCGCTGACCCAGATGCCCTCAAATCCTCCATCGCACCTTTTTGGATATTCACCAGTAATTTTTCATCGCCGCTATTCGTCATTGTCTTCACATTTATCAAAAACATGGTCATAATTCTATAATAAATCCCCTTCATACCAATACCCCCTTTAGGTGCATGCCTTCAACTCCACTTATTGATTCCATCACCATTTTCCAGCATTACTCCTAATATGATGATCCATAGTTAAACCCATGCGGGTGATGTGGGAAAAGAAGAATAATTTATGGAAATTAAAACACCACATTCCTTGGATTATTATCCAAGTTATTAAGTTGAATTTCAAACAAATCAATGATAACCAAATCATAGAGAAAAATCTTTATAAAAATCTAACCAAATGAATCATCTCCAAATAGGTATTTTTAACAAGGTCTCCAAATAATCATTTTATTTTTGATCCGTGTAAAAAAATATTTTCAAGTATAGTTTACTATTGAAATTAAATTTAATGAATTAATTTCTTATTTAAAAAAATCTTAATCAATTATTTATCAAGTAATTAATTAAAAAATTCAAGAACCCATGATTTTATTTTGAAAAGTTGAACATATCTTTCAAAATAATTGAATATTATTATGTTACTTAAAATATTATCATTTAATCTCTTAAAATATTAATTTAAAGATCATTATTTAATTAAATTCATAAAAAAATTAATTGAAATTGAAAACTAAATTATCATGTGACATAAAAGTACTTCTCATATAGGAACAAAACATTATTCAGTTATTATTCTATAAAAATATGGATTACTATCATTATAAAAAATGTATCCTATACTTCATGGAAATTATTGTAGAATTAAATCAAGAAGGAGAGGGATGAATAACCCAAATAATGAGGCAAGAATCAAGAAATAAGTCCCACCTTGATGGTTTAAATGTTTAATCTTTGATAATTATGCCTCAGTCTGTGTTCATTATTGATTCCACCATGAAGAACACTTTGAATATTAAAGATAAGAGTGAATTATCTCAAGGTTTTATCCTTCAATATTTATGGTTAATCTATGGTAAATTTTTTAATAACATGTTTATAGGAACATTTAATTCATGGGCATCTAATATTAGGTATTTTATTTAAAACCCAAACTCAATCTAGAATGATTCACCCAATCACACAAATTATATCAATCCTATTCAAACCACCCTATTATATACTAAAACATAGTTTTATAATTTTCATTAGAGAATCTTTTTAGGAGATATAATCATTCATTCTCACTTGATAAATATTTATTTATTTAATAAATATTAAATAATCCTTAAAATCCAATTTTCTCCAAAGTTAACCAAAATTCAACCTAAAGGTAGGCATCATGTTATAAATTCAACAAAACTATAATAAATATTTCCTAAGGTAAACTGGTAGAGTATATTAACCATTTTACCCCTTTCTAGAACTTTAGACTTCAAAACTCAAAAATAAATTAAGTCTTACTGAGGAAAAAAAAATTTGTCACTACACGACGTTCCTCCTCGTCTATATTTTATACAATGTAACTTCCCATAATAGATAATTACATATACCATTTATCATTTATTAACATGTTTTGGAGATTTTCATAACCAAATTCATCTAATTGAAAAAACCATTTTTCTTCATAAAAACATTTTACCAAAATAATTCCATCAAAAATGATTATCTTAAATTTAAAAAAAAAAAGTTAATATATAAAAAATATATTTCAAAAAAATAAATGGTTTAACCAAATATCATGATTTAAAAAAAAATATCCCATATTTTTTAAATTATTAATTTCATCAAGTCATTTTTTAGAATCTTATGTGATAAAAATACACCATGATAAAATGGTTCAAAATAACATAAACACATAATAAGGGATCATAATCCATTAGGGAATGACTAAAATCCACCTACCTTATATGATTAATACCTTATGATTCACAAAACCATATATCTAAAGTTAATTATCATGATCTAATATATTGAAAAATTATATCAAGACCACAAGATGATAATTCTTCCATTCATGATTTGAAATCTATAATTATATCACTTTAGAACTGATATTACATGATAGATATATCTAGATAGATAAATAGAAATATATAAAAAATCAAGAATGAATGAAATCATAGATATCTAATCTTTGATTTGATGTCAACTGTATTAGTATTAGAGAGAATCATATAGTTCATCGATGGAGAAGCCCCAAAATCACTCCAAGGGAGCCCTAAAACCACCCAAAGTCATAATAAGGTGTTCATGAGTGTTATATAAAGTTATTCATGATTTTAAAAAATAAAACATGTAAATCACATCTAACTTCATGGTTGAGTTACACAATCCCTGGGGACCTATGTATGACCATGTAGACATCCTTACCTAAGAAACATAGAATTCACAATCTCATTGTATAGTCCCAAGGATCATACACCAAGCTATAGATTCTTATATTCCCAAAAGGTATGATGTACAGTTTTCTTATATAGTCACGGAAACCCTACACCTAACCATGAATTCCTTCATATCCCTCTAAAAACTCTAAATTTTTACCTAGAAATCACCAAAACTTGAAGGGAACTTACTATAAATGTAAAAGGTATCACAATTATCCCTATTATAGAAATTTTTATCCTCGATAAGTCACTGGAATCCATTCTCCATGAATAATTATAACCATTACTATCACATATGGTATTCTCTATCCCAAGTATCCTATTAAATCAGTCCATGTAGCTACAATACTCTCACTAGAGGAATACTCCATCCTTTCAAGAACATCACCTGCCTATCAACAATCCTCGCTATCCTTTAAATATTTGACACATTTATTTTCAAATTCATTGCACTACAAAGAATAACTTTAGATGGATCTAGTTACTGATTCATTATCTAATAAACATGAAACACATCATTCGTTATAGTATAATTATGAAACAATCCAAAGAAATAAGATATTTCTCTAATGTAATATATTATATTGAATGGACCCACATACCAAGGTTCAAAATTTTATTTCTTCTCAAGTAATTGATGTCACCACCAAAAAGATGCACATAAAAAGACTCAATCTCTAACCAAAATCTCCAACGTTCATCATAGATGTTCATTATAATAATTCTTCTATGTTTGAGCTTTCGTCAACTACCTCCTAATTAAATAACTTTTTATTTAATATCTTTAACAAAACTAGGTCCTAAAAGGGATATTTATCTTTATTTTCCCAAAAAACATTTAATGAAAAAAAAATTATATATAACTTCAAATAGATCTATCTGAATGAAATCTTGATAGCTATTATTGTAAAACAATCCACCAAGGTATCATGATGTTCCTAGGAATTTCCAAAAACTAGTAAAAATATCAATCATGTCCTATAAAGTTTGTATTATCTACTCTAATTTCTCATCTATCTAAGGATGATATAATATAATCATATTTAATTGAGTATCTATAAAATTATAAAATACACTCCAAAATTATGAAGTAAATCATGGATCTCTATCTAACCTGATATATTAAAGAACTCCCTGAATCTTAACCACTTACTTTATGTAATGATTACCTTGGTATTTTATAATGAAGGACTCTTGAATGTGTAAAAATGTACTCAACTTCATGATTTAATCCATAATCACCCAAAATGGAATCATGCTTTCATGATGATCTAAGTAAACCAACAATTAAATCCAACATGATATCCTCTCATTTATAAATTGGAATAAGTAAATGTTGAAAATTTATTATAGACCACTAATGATATACCTTGACATGTTTTCAAGTTAAACACCAAGAGACATAATTATCTAGATCCTTCTTCAATATTTCTCACCATAAATGCCACCTAATTTCATGATACATCTTATTTTCTTCTAGATAAACTTCCCAGCTAGAGATATAAAAATTTATGCATAACCTCCTCATTAAAACTCAATGGAAATATCAATTTAACTTGGCAATGGTGAATTAGTTTAACTTTTAGAAACCATCTCTCAATAGTCTCCACTCCATTCAATGTGTTTATAATCTTCTGACATTTTGAATCAGTCATCCCCCTACCTACTTGTTCTACAAGCACAGAAGTGATGTCAATATAATATAACCCCATACTAACCCCTCTTTATGATCCTCCATATAAAAATCCTCCATCAATCACATTAACTACAATGGAATTTATGATTCCTTCACTATTTGAGTCTTATTACTCAATTCATATACTATAAAAGTTAACTTATTTGTTGTATAATATAACTCAAAGTCAAAATTCTAAAGATAATTCATCCATCACCTTTACCTTGAGTTCAAATCTAATTGAGAGAAAATATAAATTAGAATCATATAAATTTTGAACCACTAACTAAATAGTTAATGTCTTTATATATTCAAATCTTGAATAAATTCCAACAATTCTAAGTCGTGAGTGGGATGGTTTTTCATGTGTGGTTATAACTGCCTTGATCTATACATCACCATATTATATCCTTATATTATAACACATCCAAATATAAATCTAGTTGCATCATATTATATGGAAAACCCCTTATAAAATTTAGGTAATATTAATACTGACATAGAATTCAACCTCCCCTTTAGCTCATCGAAAGTTCTTTAACACTTCTCATCCTTCTCAAATTCCATACATTTCTGAGATAATTTCATTATCGGCAATGGCACCCCATTCCCCCGGCCATCACTCCTGACTTCACACTCTCTTATGGTTTGAGATATACCCCGGCATCTTTGTATCTCTCATCCTCTTCCGGGTTCTCAGCTTCTTTCTTCAAGTTATCTTCATTCCCATCTTCTTTGCTTGAGTCCCCCTCTTATTTGTTCTGGCTTGTTCCTTATTCCTCCTTTGAAATGGTCTCATTTTCCTTCTTTCACCCCTTCTCTGATAGCTCATTCCAACACACATGACTCCATACTGGTTGGGTGTGTTGGTTCTTCAAGTGGGATTGGTATTGTGGTGGTGGGAGTAAAGGCAACGAGGGCCTCTCCATTAGGCGGCTTCTTACCCTAGTTTCTCATGATATGTTGTCTCATTTATTATATTTTAGTGGTATTATTAGGGCTTTATCCCCAAGTTTCTCTCTCTATTATTATTTTTACTTTCATAATATTTGGATCTTTCCCTTTTAATTTGTTCCTTTTAGGGTTTCAACCCATATTTCCCCCTTCTCGGGTTATTTTTAGTGATTTTATCTGTTTTTTTTTTGTTTCTTATTCGTATTATATGTATTATTTCCTTGATTGTAGGGTTTATATTATGGTTCATTATTTTTTTTTGGTCAATGTGATTTTAGTCCCATTCTTGGTGAAGACTCCGAGCTTGGTGAAGGTTATGTGATGCTTTCAAGATGGCTTCTTGGGCCCAATGATGGTTATGTGATAAAGAGCTCCTTGGACACTCAACCTACTCTGACCCCAAGTTTCTACACATCTCTCATAGTTGGATATGGAACAATGGTAACTACATGGTTTTGGGATTTTGGTTCAAGGTTCGAAGGGTTTCAAGGTGCTTCCAGAGTTGGAGTTTTTTTTATTTGTGGCTTTAGTTTTCTTTTTCTTTTTCTTTGGTATTCTATTTTGGTTTCTATTGGTGTGATTATGGTTTTCGATGTTTTTTTGTATCTGAATTCCAAATTTAGTGGTTTTTTATTGTCAATGATGATGATGTTGGATAGAGATGATGATTTGGTGGTGTTTGATGTGGCTTGTGGTGGTGTATTTAAGTGTCATGATGATGGTGAGGTTGTGTGTATGATGGAGATGATGTGTACAGGATGTGACTTCCTCATTACAGTTGATGATCCTTGGTCAAATAATGGGATTTGCGATATCCATGGTGATGTCATTATATTTTGAATTTTGAAACAGTTTGCATGATATGGTCTTGGCACGGTGAATGGTTATTTTGATATTTGAATTTAGTAATGTTTATTTTGTGAGGGTGCGACTTTATGTTGAAGGATGTCTATATTGGTTCCCACTTACCCTCAAAGTGGTTTTTCAATAAAATAAAAAATGGATTTTAGGTGGTACATTATCAATGATGATAAATTTAAAAATTCTTGAATGAATTGATTATAGTATCCAATCAATTCAGAGAAAATTTTAAATCTAGAAGATATTATTGTAATTCTCCCAAGATATCTCTACTTTAACCTCTCTGGATCAACCAAAACACATCTCTTAAAAAAGACATGTCCCAAGATCTTCACCCCTTTTGTCCAAAACTAAAACTTAGATAGATTTTAATATAACTTGTTCTTATATAGTGTATCAAAAACAATACATGGATACCTTCCAAAATACCCTTCTAGTCCTTAATAAATAAAAATATAAGCCATAAACACCATGTCAAGAAAGTCAATGTATTTATAAAAGATATGATTCATCAAGGATATAAATAAGAGCATTATTATCCCCAAATTTAATCACCAAGGAATCATAATTTGTATACCATCTTCTAAAATCTATATTTGAAAAAAAATTATCTTTTACCCTCATCTAGTGATATCCCGATATCAAGTTTATCTTCAAAAACAAGTTATCTTTATTCAATTGGTCAAACAGATCATTGATGCAAGGTAGAGGGTATTTATTCTTCCCTTTCATATGATTTAGTTTCTAGTATTCAATGAAAAATATCAAGCTTATATTAGCCTTATTAACAAAAAATAGTGTTTACCAAGGAAAAAACCCCATTTTAATAAATTCTATTTCCTCTAAATCCTCCAACTATATCTTAAAATAATGTAACTTTATAATCATAATGTGATATATTTTTAATGATATCAAACTCATCCCATGAAACAATTAAATGGAGAAATTTGTGTCTTCTTATAGTGTTATTAAAGAAAACTATTTAGAAAAAAACATACCAGATATCTCCCACCATTACCAAAAACTAAAATATTTCTCTATTCTACCAATTCAAGAACCAATGCAACAAAACGATATGTTAAAGATCTATATTCTTTATCAGTTGGTCATGCTCAACTTTCATGAGTGTCCCACTCTCTCTAAAAAGTGTTAACACTCTCATCAAGTGAAGTAAAGGAAACTTTATATTCATGGTAGTAAACATGATCCCTAAACTACACCATTTAATCTATTCCAATTATGGTGTATTATTTTTTATCTACAAAACAAAGAAGCCCTGCGATATCCTCCCATCACTAGTAATAATGAAATAATATAGACACCTAATTACTCATTCTATCCTTTCTTTAAGAGGCATATCAATATTATATGTATATGATAATCACTCCATACACAAATTCAACTATACTACTACTCTTGTATATATGAATAAATGAGATGCAGTTGTATCAAACATATAAGAGACCATTGTAGAGGAAAAAATAAAAGTATCTCAAACAATCATAGGACCCACTTTATATTATTATAATGTATGATTTAAGGAAAATAGATATCCTTGATTATTATTAGATTAACCCTAACAAGTATTAACACTAGTAATTTCCTATGATTCAGCTCCCACTTTCTTTGAGTTTGAAAAGGGCCCTTGTGAACAACCAGAATTCACTAAGAGGGGGTGAATTAATGAATTCAATTCCTTTTAAATTTCTCCTCCAAAAAAATTTTAAAACTTTTTAAATTACATGGAGAGATCACCTTACATAAACTACATGCACTCCAAGAAATAAACATGGTAGTAAAGTTATATTTTTACAAGATTTACTACTCAAAATGAGTATTTATATCCTTTGAATGATTTAATAAAACCTATGATCATACATTCTACTAGAATCCCCATGTGGATTAAAAAATATCAAGGATTATTCATAAACCCAAGATACACAATGTGTCTCCTAACTTGTGTAAGGTACTCCTACACAAACAAAAATATATAATCTAAATTTCAATAGCAAGAGAGTATTAACCATGTATAAAACTCCATCAAATTATTGTTTTAATTTATATTATCCTTATTCTCATTATTATTCATCTTCTACATTTTCTTCCTCTTGTTACTCTTGTTTCCCTTATTCTATTATTCTATTCTTATCTTATTCTCTTCTTCTATTCTTCTATTCTTATATTCTTCTCTTATCCTATTCTTATCATCTTATCTTTTTCTCTATATGATAACTATAACACACAATCATCCTCTTTATCCTTCATAATAGAATTCCTACCACTATTTTGATGAGAAATTACACTTCAACTATTCATGATTCTTTTTCATCTATTAGATCTATTTATACCTTTTATCCACCCCTGGATTTGATTAGGAGGAATAAATATTCAATTTTTATTGGACCTTGAATCACTAAATAATCCACATCATCATTACTCTATTTCTAGAAATTTCATTATATATGGTGTGACACCAAAAATTATGGAACAATAGATTGGTTTTTATTTAACTTCTCAAAAACTAACTTTACCATTGTAGCATGACTACTTCAACTGCAGAATGACCACCTACACCTTTGATTTTAGAGATAAAACAAATTTTCATGGCATACCAATTATAATGTGATTCTATAAAATTTACTCTTATATAGATTTATTTATAATCATTCATTGGTTTACTCATGGTGTTATCTCTTTATTCATGGTGTAATAAATATTCAACTAACAAGTTTATTATTACATAACATGAATCAATTCACACATGAGAATGGTTATAGAATGATTGTCTCATTCATGACATAAAAAACATTTAGTATTTAATTTTATTCATATTTATCTTGAATCTATTCTCACACAAGAATATTCATGGCATAGTCACATCCTCTATAGCATAACCACTTGATGCTCATTCCATTTAAACTCCTCATACAATTTTTTTGTGTTGTGACTTTTATGTGTCGTAATGTAACCACTTCTTCTTCTAAAAGTAATTAAAAAACTAAGAATCACATAAAATTATTATAGTATGAATTCTGTATTATAAAGACCATCTCAAAACATCATCATATTCAAAACATAAATCATGGTGTGAACCCTTAAGTTGTGGAATGATTTACACTTTTTCTAGAATACTTTATTCTTATCCAAAATTAATTTAATCTCAAATTTATTGGATTTATTCTCACCTAATATGCATTATGGAATAATACCAGTGAAATATGGTGTGATTATAACTGCATCACTATAACTTCTTCAGAAATTTTCCAAACACATCCATACTTCTAAACATCCTTAATATCATATTATAAACATTATTTGATGTTATTTTGAATAATATGTGTGTATTAAAAACAAAATTTAACACAATAATCATATCCACTTCACCTCTTTTACAATTCTTCTTCAATTCTTGTGCTCAAAAACTTACCTTAACCATCTCTTAGTCATAAAAATCTCCATATTTTGTTTTTTTTTACAATATTGAACATAAATCTCTTTTCAAACATAAAAAACTTATTAATGATTCATAATTTAATAATTATAATCTTACATGAGATAAATTAGTGTAAGAAACAAAAACATTGAATAATAATGTCTTTTTGTCCATTAAATTGACTTACATCCACTTCTTCAAATATTTTGATACCAACTGAGATCAAATTTCGTAACACATATATTATTCAACTTTCTTAAAACTATTCTTTAAAAATTTTTATTACAAGTTAACACACACATGCTTAATAAAAATTTTATAAAAATTCACATGTTTTAACAACTCATGCACACATGATGAGTTCACAGCTTTCCCCTTTTGAAAACTTCCCTTAAATATGTTCCCCCTAAAAGAAAAACATATTCTTTGAATTTATATATTCTTCACCCCTTTGACACTAAAAATAAAATGATCATAAGATAGGGTATGGAGTCACCATAACTTATCCATGAAAAGATCAAGGTTGAACTCCCATTATCAACCAAATTTCTTGAAATGAATCCTTCAAAATAGACTTAGTGAACACATCCACTATTTTCTCCCTTATTAGAACAAAATTCTACTTCAAAACTCCTTACTCTATAAATTATATAATAAAGTGATGTTTTATATCAATTTTCTTGGGTCATGGATGCTAAATTTAATATCTTGAAATATTTATAGAACTTTTATTATCACATCCCACAGGAAGTTAAAAAATCACATCAAACTTCAAATATTATAATTGATTATTCATTTATATAAATTTTGTTGTCACTTGGGTTGAAAAAAAATACTCGGACATGATATTATTAAAGGTCAATGAACTTTGTTTCTTTTTTGTTCTATGCCACACACCTATCTCCAATAAAGAAAACTCCATCGGATATTGATCTTTTATCATCCACATTTATAACCCAATATATATCTGCATATCCAAGGAGATCAATATTTTCTTTACTATCATATTCAAAACCATAGTTTATTGGGACTTTTACATATCTAAGAATCCTTTTTCCACCCATAATATAAGTCTCCTTAGGTTAAATCTAAAAATCCAATGAAAAGTGTAACATCATACACAAGATCTAGTCTTGAAGCAGTAAAGTATAGTAAAATCCCAATAAATTTTTTGAAAACTCTTGATTAAACTTCCTTTAAATATTCATCTTTTGATATATTAGTTCTGATTGAGATAAAATACTTATCACCTTTTGTTGATTACTTCCTCATAATACCACAAACATATAAATGAATGACCTCTAATGGGTTTAATCACTACTTACTTATGTGAAGAATTAATAATATTCTCATTTTGGATTATATATCACATCCAATTTATTTTTATATTTATCATAGTCACATCATGAAAATTATTTCCATAAATAATTTTTCTAAAATTCCTTTTACCAAGTGAACAAGTCTTCAATATCCCATCTAATTTTCTTCCTTCAGGCTTAAGTAGCATGAATTTTCATCTTCATCAACCTAAAACAAGTTTTATTATGCTAACTATCTTCATAAAATCTCATCCATATTTCAACTACTTCATTGAAAATTCATCTTTTAAAAAATCCATTTCATTTCCTTTAGCAAATATTAGAGATAAACTTAATAATTTAAATTTCACCCTATCCAGAAATAGAGTGTTATTCAACTTCATCTTGTCTACTAAACCAAATCCTTTAATCTTGATTAACCCATTATTAAAAAAATCATCAAAACTTCCTTTAAATTTTAAATTTATTTTAAGATATTTAAATATCCTATCATACATGATGATAATCCACTATCTAATATTTATGATCATTCCTTTTGAGTTTCTTTGAGTCATACTTTAACAACTAATTTATTCTCATTTCCTTTCTCTTTCATCTTTAGATAATTTTGAGTAAAAAAATTAATTCTTAGTTGGGAAAAAGTATAGTGAGACAATCTTTAAAAAAGTTACCTAGTTGGTCGCATTTTCTATAAACTTCCCCCAATGATTTAAACTTGTTTTCATCCTTTAGTCCAAAATTTTCAAATTGTTTCTAAATTATTTTTATTTGATTGGGTAGACTCCCCCATAAAAATCTACCTTCTATATCTTCTAGGATTATATAAATATTTATAATTAAACCAATATTTCATTTCCATGTGCCTAAAGCCTCCACTATTCCATCAGTATCCATAGAATGAGTACATATCTTTAAACGTTACTTGTTTTCTATAAGTAGACACATATTGTTCTTTCATATTTTGACCATCAGTTTTTCTCCTTTTTCCAAACCAAAAAATTATGTTATAATCACAAAACTTCCTTTTTCATTCTCGTATACTTTTATAAACTTTTTATATCATATTTTATAGAATATTTTTATTTTAAATCATCATTATTAGAATTTATAGATTTTTTAGAATTGTATTTTTTTTTACAAACAAAACATTATCTACCTATGTATTTGAATCAAAAATTTCAATCATATTCTTCCTTGATATTTATCAAAATTATTTAAAATATTTTTGAAATATAAATTTTAACTTGTTTAATTCCTTATTCGCCTCCAACAATATTTATTGAACAATTCCAAGAACTTTCACCTTTTAATTATCCTTATCTTTAATGGAATTATTTAACTTCTTTTTGTCAATGAGTAACTTCTTAAAGTTTTCAATTTAATTAATTAACTTTGAATAATTTTTAGTATGTAAGGAATCATTTTTTATTTATAATTTTCCATATTTCATTAAATTTTTATTCTATTTCTCTAGTTTTGAAATATTTAAAAGACATCCCTTTAGATATATATTTATCATGAACTCCATTTGTGTTTTCTCATCACTTCTCTCATAACTAGTAATTTATTCTTCATTAACTTTAGCAATAATACTTTTTTCACCAATATCTCCAGAAGTCTCAACTTCCTCTTCATTTTTACTATTATCATCATCTTTATACTTAGATAATAAATTTATCTTCTTGGGTTTATAAAAATATTAACTTTACCCTTTGAATAAAAATCTATCTTATTGTTTTTTTACAAGTTTAGTTATTTAGTACTTCTTGGATTAGCATCCACATATTTATAATCTTTCTCTTATTTTAATCTTCAACAACTTACCACAAAATTTCAAATAGATCTATAATTGAAACACATCAGTTTTAGATTTCCCTGATAATTTACTTTGCCTCTTATTACACTTCTTGAAATGAATGACATGGTTCTATCAAATTTCATCTCAAAATATTCTTCTTCATCAAAATATTCTTCTTCTAAAATAACTTATTTTCTACTATTCTCCCATTTCAATGATTTAAAGGATATTTCCCTATCATACATGTTATTATTCATGAAAACAATTACTTTTCTCATTTAATAATCAATTAAAATACTATGAATCTAATGGAAGTTTATCCAGATCATGATATTTGAGTGATAAAAAATTTGCATCAAATATTCCTGGAAAGATATACAGTATTTTTTTAAAATTGTAGATTCCTTTAGTTTCACACCAAAACCTTGGATAGGTATCCCAATTTTATTGACTCGAGTGAAGAATTCATATACAATTTCATCATCATTTATCTTGATATCTTCATACTTTAATCTCCAAACTTATATCTTGTATTTCTTTACTTTTATATTTCATTCATAAATGTTTTATAATTTATCCAAAAATATCCTTCACTATTTTGATCCCTTTATCTTTAAGAAACTACTTTTCAAAAAGAGGTGACAAGATGGAATTCTGATTATTACCAACTTCTCTAAGTTCTTTATATCCACTTACATTATAGTAGCACCTATAGAAAAATGAATAAAATCATTAGTATCATCCACCAATACATCTAGAATAATTGAAAAAAGATATATAAGAATCCAACCTTTCCAAATATAATAATTTTTCTATTATAAATGGGAATTTCCTTATTATTATCTAAATTAATGTTTTATATAATCAAAATAGAAATTCAGACCCAAAAACTTTAAACACAGAGAAAATATTTTTACACCAAGCTCCAGATAGATTATTTCCTTTAAAGAGAACCTAGAATAATCTAATACTACTTTAAAATATCCCTAAAAAATTATAATTATCTAAGAGGGGTGTGAATTATTGAATACACTTACTTTTAAATTTCTCCACCAATAACAAACTTTGTAACCAATTAAAGTGAAAGACAATATCATTGTACACAAACCACACACACTCTAAGGAAAAAAACCACAGGTATAACAAATTTTTACAAGGTTAAATACTCAAAACAAGCAGATGCATCCTTGGAATGATCTAATAAACCCCATGATCACGTATTTCACTAGAATCACCATGTGAATTAAAAAATATTAGAGATTTTCCTTAAACCTATGATAAACAATATTCCTCAAAACTTATTTAATTTTATCTCACACAAAAAAAAATATACAATATAGATTTCAATAGTAAGAGAGTATTCACCAAGCATAGAACTCCATCAAGTTATTGTTGTGATTTATATTCTTATTATTCTTCTTCACTTTATTATTCCTCTTCTACCTATTATTTCTCTCCTATATCTTTTTATTTTATTATCTTCTTCTCTTCTTATATTAATCTATTATTCTCCTATTATATTTTTATCTTCTTCTTTGTGAAACAACCATGGCATATAATCTTACTCTATCTCCTTCACAATATAATTATAACCACTATTTTGATGATAACTTCCACTTCTACCATTCCTATTTAGTTTCGTATATCATATATATCCAGATCTGTTAGATACATTGGATATTATTAAAAGGCCCAAAGATTCAATTTTAATTTTCCCATGAAGCACCAAGTGGGCCACATACATAATACTTTAATTCTATATTTTTTATTCTTTATAGTGTGACACCAAACATTACAGTGTGATGGATAATTTTTTCCTCAAATGCTTCAAAACCACCTCTTCAAATGTGTCATGACTACCTCAACTATGGCATGAACACCTACACATTAGATTTAGGAGATGATCCAAATTTTCAAGACCTTCCAACTGTGATGTGATTCACTAAAATTTACTCTTATATAGCTTGTGTTCTACTCCTACATAGGCCCACTCGAAGTGTTATATTCTTATTAACTATGAAATAAATATTTAACTCACTAGTTTATTCTTACATATCTTGAATATATTCACATGTGATAATTCTTTTAGAGAAACTACCTCCTTCATGATGCAAGAAACATTCATAAATTTAGTTTATTCTTATATAGCTTCAATCTATTCTCACACAAGACTGATCACATCATGGTCACCTCTTTCATAGTGAAACCCCATACTATTAATTCTATTTAAACTTCTCATCAAAATTTCATGCGACATGAATTTAATGTTTCATGTTGAAACTAATTATTCTTCCCAAAAGAATTAAAATACTAAGAACCATGTATTTTTATTATTTCATGAATCTAATTCCATGAAGATCAACTTAGAACATGATCATATTTAAAACTTCAATCACAGCATGAACCCTTAGGTTTTGGTGTGATTTACTCTTATACAGAAATATTTTATTCTTATATATAATGTATTTAATATCTTTTATATCATATTTATTTTCACAAAATATGCATTGCGATAAACAACCTTGAATTGTGACATGGTTACATCTACATCACCAGAACTTCTCTAGATTTCTTTCAAACACCTTTAAACTTCCAAACTAACTTCACTACACATGATAAACTTTATTTTAAGTGATTTTAAACATGATTTATTTATTATAAATAAAATAAAACACAAGAACCATATCCACTTCATCTCTTCTATGATTCTTCTTCAACTCATGAACTCAACAAACTTTCCTTAACCATATTGGTCACAAAAGAGTTATACATGGGTATCCTTGATCCTAGTATTTGATTAGAAACTAAATAACTTGAATCTAAAGAGAATTTTGGAACTTATTCATATGAATAACCATTCTAAAATCATGAAATTACCTAATCTCATTAGGAAAGTATTATTTCAGGTCCGTAGGAAACTACATTGGTAACACCCAAGTTTTATACTCCTTTGATATGAAATCAAGATCATTGATCTATTATAAAAAACACCCTGATGAGATTAATTCTTATTACTCTTATACCCAATATAAAAATTTATTACTCTATCAGGTTAAAGAATAAAATAATTTGTACCTTTAATAACCATTATATTGACTTTTTCCAAGGCTACCATGTTCACCACCACCACATATGTGGGTAGATTGATAAAAATCACTATCATACAAATCTCAAGTCAAAGTATCATCTAAAACATTAACACATTGATGTTTTAATTAGTGATAATCTCCAGAATAAAATTTAAAATCCCTTTTAAATTAACTACATAATCTATTACTTTCATGTTCCCTTACTCTAACTCTAAGAACTCTTGATCTTTCCCTATATTTAATGTCTTTAGGTAGAAATGATAACTAAAAAACTCTTAGAATATTATCCACATTAGATCCTCATAGATAATTACATAGTAGTTTCTCCCTTGATCATATAATTAGTGAAATTTACCTTTTTATGACTTGGGAGTATGAATAAACTGTAAGATTTGGTTGATTCTATCAAACCAACCCCTAGATTCCTATAATCTTCCATCACCACTAAATATGGAAGTATTTTTAATCTTGAAATTAGAGACTCTATCCACTTCCTTAAGTCTCTCTTGATATATTCCATTTCCAATAAATTGGATCACTTTGATCAATTATATCATGAGTGCATGAACATTTTCCTCATTCTTGGATCCTTCATCATGAATGGGCTCTCTACATGATTGAATTTCTACAATACTATAAAACCAAATAAAATAAAAAATTTCACTACATAAAAATTCCCTATTTCTATATATTAATGTTTCAAAACTATAACATAGGATTTAAATTCTATGTCTAAGTGTATCTATTCACCTTATGGGGATTCATTCCTTTCACAAATAAAATTTCACACAAGTAATCACAAATAATTCAAACCAAACTATTTTTAGAACCAAAACATTTCAAAGTCATTAAAAATTACTTCCAAAACCATTTCCTAGTAATGAAATAATTTTTGAAATTATAATGAATGTAAATTTCATATTTACACATGTACATCATGATTAATGAATGTACCACCCATCTGAAACCATCATAGTACCAGACACCTATAGGGTACAAAAAACCAACATCCTATAAGGGATCATCTAATCAATTTTCTTAATGAACTCCCTAAAAACTATATTCTTTCCATAAAGATTTTATTTGTGATTTTTACAGGAAACTCTTAAGTTTTAACCATCCTAATATCTACACCTACTGGACTTTATAAAACACAAACTTAAAACATTGTTTCAATGACATTTTATAAAACACTTACATGAGAGCCTAAATCCTGAGACCCGGGTCGAATGACATATTGTATCAAGTGCATTCCCCAATCATAAAATCTTAGAAACTAGTGTTGAGGGATAAAAAATAATTATTGTGTAATTATTTTAACTCACAATAAAATAAACATCTATATGAAATTCAGATGTTGTTTTTATTTCAAATCTAAAAAAACTTTAAAATAAAATTGTTTAAAGTAAATATATAACCAAACTTAGTGTAGTGCCAATAATCAAAACATATCCAATATGACTTAACCAACTAAAACAATGACACATATACAATATGGATAGTCTCACACATCCAGTAACATGTGATCAATCATTTCTACATCTTATATAAACATAGATTAAAAGATCTATCACTAATAAACGTCAGATCCTTTCCTTAATACCAATTAAATCCCATGTAAGATTTATTATCATCCATGTAATCGATTACATTGAAAATAGTTCATCACATTTCAAAAAAAATAGTTTATCATACAAATATAGATAAATAAAATTCAATTCATGAAAATAACTTGTGTTAATTTTTTCCCAAAAATAGAGTATCCCTTCCCAGTTCACCCCAAACACCAAATCCATTATTAACTTTAATAATTATAGGATACATGTTTAATATGAAATATACAACAATTTCATTCATATTATCATAGTATATACCCATTATAGATTATAATTTACCCATGTGTTTCTTGAAAATATGGTATTACCCATATACATCACATATAATAGAACTTACCATCCAAGTAAATTTCCAAACACTTTGATTTATTCTTAACACTTCCCAGTTTCTCATAACCAAATTCATTTAATTTATGAAATCATTTTTCTTCATAATAATAGTTTACCGAAAAAATCATCCAAAACCCTAATCTTAAATTTCAAATTAATTTAATATATAAAATATTTTCATCCAAAAAATACTTGGTTTGACTAAATGTCATGATTTAAATAAAATCCACATTTTTCCAAGTTCAAAAAAAACACAATTTCATAAAAATGATTTTCAAAAACTATATGATAATACTGTTCCATAAGAAAACAATAAAAAATAACATCAATACAAAATAAGGAAACATAATCCATCATGTAATGAATAAAAACCATGCCATGACCCTCCCCTATCGAGAACCCATCCTATGCCTACAATAAAGTATATGAGTGAACCCCAAAACCCACATCCATTAGTACATGGGTTAGAGACTACCACTTAGTGTATAATCACACATAAATGGTATTTATTACCCTCATAATACTAGGAATATAATAAAAACCACCTATCATATTCATAATATAAAATAAAACCCAATCTATAATGAAATTAAATGGTATTCATAACAAAGGACTATAAAATAGAGTAGAAAAAAGAAACTCCTACAGTGGTGAATCCAATAGAATCCTCGATCCTTAAGCTATTAATGTCTAGCTCAGTCACAATATTCCTCTTGGAAACATGTAAAAAATATTTATATATATAGGGGTGATCATGCAAGTATACTTCATAGGATTCCCCCAAAAATATTTCATGAAAATGTGGAAGAAATATATTAATGCCTCGATGAAAAAAATAGTAGAACCAACATGCACCCATTTTAGGTAAACTATCACCCAATCGCACAAAGTCTCACTCACTAAATATCACATCAAAGTATTGTAAAATAGTATCAAAATAATATGTGTCAAGAAGGTACCCCACATCAACTTTCCCACTGATCTAGTCACACTCACACCACAAAAGCATAAATTATATGTTGAAATCTTGTCTATATGTCCACATAACTACATATTAACATATTCGTATATCACAGTTGCATATCACATACCACATCTACATCACAACCACATGTCCCATCCTCATCATAGTAGGGTATCATGAACATTATGGGAATCAACCTCATTCATTTATCCTACAATTTACTACCTCACCGTGCATCCATGCCACAACTGTATAACTTGGTCATCCAATATACATACACACCAAAACTGAAATCCATTATCACCCGTATATATATACTTATCATGAGCCATCATATAAAATACTATGTCTTAAGGGGGAGTGGGGAAGATTGATTGTTCATCCATTTTTTCCCTCTATATCTTAAATGTTTGAGAAAACTCCCAGAACCTATACCCTCATAAGTGTGTTAGTTTTATTATCCAAATTGGGTGGTAATGTATAAGAAATGTCAAGAAAATTTCATGTATATATAACCATGAAAATACCAACCTAAGGGCCCACCACTTATTAATGATTTTTACCATTACTACACCACAAACCATCCCCATTTATTCAAAAAATATAGCCACAACATAATCACTATCATACCATTTCATTCATCATTACAACTTATAGAATTTCCATTTTATTATATCATCTTTCATAAATTCCATATTTACCATTCCCAACCACATTAATTTTACATAACCATATTTATTGTCAAAACATTCATTAAATCACTTCCTACTTTAATCCATTCATTATTCATTGATCACATTTAATCTAACCTTAACCATATATTAGTCATAATTATTACATCCATATTCTTTAATAATTCAATATCACCATTATTTAACAATTCCTTCCCATTATCTATGACTGATTTCATTTATTCCACCCACTTTCCATGCCACTGGGTAACTATAACACAAAATACAATATCCTTATCAAAAAACCAGATCCACCACTACACAAACCATGATAATATCAACTATTAAATCCATGAAACCACCACTTTTCCACAAAACCTACCATACAACCACTACCATCACCATATAACAGCATATTCGCTACTACTGCAACCCATACACAACTACCACAACCAATATATACCTCATCATCACAACTAACCACAAAAACCAACCATTAAAACTCTAACCATAGTAATAAATACCCCATACATAGTAGAAAATAAGGTCAAACATAGAAATAATTTACTCTGAATAATTTTTCTTTAATAATTATTTCATAATAAATTAGAATTTCATGTTCAAACATCAATATCTTAATTAAATATTTTCACAAAACCAATTAATCTCCAAATTTAAGTAATTAATCATCAATTAAAGGTGATTCCAACATATCAATATCAATATAAAATGTTTTTACAGTAGAAAACATGAATTTAATAAAAATAATATCACCAAGAATCATTAATATATATAAGCAACATCATGTAATTTTATAAAGAACATGTGAATCATCGATTTCCCTATTAAATTTCTTAATCTGTTAAATTATCTTCATTAGGCTAATTCATCACATCCACTCAATGAAATTAAATTCATGATAATCCCACAATTTCACATAAATAATAAAGAGGAGTCTCAAATCCTTTACCTTAACTGAAGCTTCAACAATTTCCATGAGAAAATGAGAAGTAGAAGGACACCTCACCATGAACACCAAAGAAAAATTCTGAACCAACAATAACTCATTAGGATTCATCAAAACCATAACAAAATACTAATAAAATTAAATAAAAAGTTTTTCATAGCTTCTCCTAGATGAAGTAACAACAGTTAATGAGAAGAGAATAAAGGAAAAGAAATGAAATCACCATAGATCACAAAGAGGTTGAACTATGGAAGTTAGGGGAATAAATAAATCAAAGTATAGCTAAATATCTATGAAGATACACCACTATTAACCTAAGGTTTTAAAGAATTAATATCAGTAAAAGACTATTATAGAAGACACTTGAATTTATAATAACTCTAGGAAAATAAATAATCATGGTGTGACTAGGTTCCTCATTCCATAATGTATCCTCAATCCATAATTCACAGAGTGATATATCCTCAAATATTAGGGTCAAACTTCTTTAATACTGATGCATTTAATGGAGATCATGGATCAATAAAAGTGATCACACTGAAATTCATAAACTCCTAAGGATTTTAGTGTGATCCTTGGCCTTCTATCCTTAAACCTAATAAACCCCAAACCATACCATGGTGAAATTAAAGGAACTGTGGAACAACCGAACTCAAATAGATAGTGCCAAAGAATAGACCATTGGGATTCTATGTCATAGGGATAAGGGCCATGTCACAATAATCCCTTGAATCAAATTAACTCAAAGTATCACATGAAATTAAAACCTAGGATCCCTCCCTATATAATAATAACTCACAAACCTTAATTCCATAATAAAAATACATCATTCCAAAATAAAACTTATATAAGACTAACTCAAAAGGTTTCATTCCATGATATATATCACAAAAATTAAACCAAAATTCCCCATGGACCCCTCACACCACAACAAGATACAATATTCCAGGACCATTCTTCCACTTTGAAACAGAACAACACTCAAACCTTATGGATCCTTCCTCATAATGTAATACACAAACCACATTATATCCTAACCCTTCATATCATGGAACACTAAAATATAGAGAAAAAAATAATATGTCATACTCTATATAGTTAAACACATCAGGAAACAACATGATATATCCATCCAACTAAAATTGCAACTCCAACCCTTGTCTTCCTTCCTCTATCTTTCTCCCAATACCTCCAACACCTAAAATATTCAAAGTAACAGTCCATGAAATTCTAGACCATTAAATTAGATACCTATAAAATTATTGTCATCATTATAATTAAAACTAAATGAAGAATAAATATGGTGTCTAAAAAACACAAACACCCCTCTAAATATACCTCTTAAATAGGCTTGACACCATCAACAAGGTACAACACAACATAAGGATAAATAAAATCAGTAAAATAAATAAAAAATAAAGCTTCTCAATGTTAAGTAAAAACAAAGTTCAAAATATCTCTGGATATTAAATTTGAATTTATGAATCATGTTTCTATATACACTCTTCCAAGACATCATTCCTCCATAAGACACAAACCAAGGGAATGGTGCACCCATAATGTAATTTCTCTTAACAATCCTAAACCTCAATCATCCTCTCTATGAACATCACATCATTATCAACATCAAACTCACCCCAATAAATAATATGATATTCTTCATGAAGATATCAATGAAGATGAAACACATGAAATATGTCATGGATTTGATCCTACTATGGAGAAACTGTTAACTGATACACCACCTTGCCAACATGCTCTAACACCACAAAAGTATCAATAAACCTTAGAGACAACTTACTCCCATGACTATACCTCCATTGTACATGATGAGAAAAAACATTAAAGAACACATGATATCCAATATAAACCTTTATATATATCCTC
Source organism: Viscum album (assembly GCA_963277665.1). Classification (NCBI taxonomy): domain Eukaryota; kingdom Viridiplantae; phylum Streptophyta; class Magnoliopsida; order Santalales; family Viscaceae; genus Viscum; species Viscum album. The sequence continues at coordinate 1,241,722,924 of OY728122.1, read as the reverse complement.
CATATATTATCATAATACTTCTAATGATATTTCATCATCTTCATCTTCTTATTAACCATTTTCACCTTCTCGGTCATGCTTTGAACCACATCTTACCCAAGGACCATCGAATATCCAACCTCATTCTTCACAAAGAGTATCTACATAGCCTCCTGAGAAATACCTCAAATAGATCCATTACAATTAAATAGTGGTATTATAGGAAAACTCAACTAAAGGTAGGTGTTTCACCCATGAACCTTCAAAATACATAACACATACATGAAGCATTTCTTCTAGTTTTAGAATGTTCTACTCTATCTAGTCATATACTTGAGGATAGAATGTAGTGCTAAGGAATATATGAGATAAAAAATCATGATGAAGTCCTATCATGGACCATGAGGTAAAATGAGGATCTGTATTAGATATAGTGACTCTAGAAACCCAATAAAGATTCACTATCTCATCTACATATTTCTTCACCAAATCATCCAATACAGTTGACTCCTTAATCACTAATAAATGTGATGAATCTATCAAATAATCCACAATCACCCTAATAGTATCAAATTCACCCTGATCATGGGGTAAACTGGTGAAAAAACCATTGATATAACCTCCCACTTCCACTTGAGAACATAAAATTACTACAAAAAAACTCTAGTAACATGATGATCTTCCTTCACCTGATTGTAGACAAAATATCACGACACAAACTCCACCACTGACCACTTCATCCCTATCTACTAAAATTGAGCCTACAAGGCATAATACATCTTATATATACCCAAATTCAAACCCAAGGGTGAGCTATGAAACTAAAAAAGAACCAACTCTTACATCATTTATGGAATGAACAACTTACCTTGAAAAAACACTCAATGTTAACCATTCTCCAACCATACCATGGTAGAAACACTAAAAAATGATTTCTCACAACACATCTACCTCTAGGTCTCCCTATTAAAAATCCACTATCTTTTTCCAATTGGAGGATCTCACTATCATGTGATATAGGTAACACCTTTTTTCGGCCTCCTCCATACCAATATACATCACTAAAAACTACTCCATCACTCTCTATGAATCTTTTATCTTCTTAATAACACATCCTCATAAATTTATACTCAATACATCAACAAATACATTCCCTTTCCCCAAGGTGTAAAAGGTTTCAAATTTATAGTCTTATAAGAACTCCAATAAACTCCACTAAAACATATTCAAATATCATTGATAAAAAATATACCACAATCTCTTATGTTTTATGAAGACCAAAAATCATTCAATAATGTGGTAATTCTGTAATAGATTCATAGAAAATACCATTGCTGCCAAATTGAGATCATGGGTAGCATAGTTACACTCATGATAATATAATTTCATAGACCCAAATGTGATCATTTCCCTCTACTAAATCAAGATATAACCCAAACTGATATAATAATTTTCATGTAAAACCTTAAACATGGAAACCCCCTTGAGTAACTAAAAAGTAGGATAACTAATAAATTTCTCCTTTATCCAGTCAAAAGATACATAACACTAATCAGCCCATGCAAAGGCATAGTCCTTCTTGGTCAAGGTATTCAAATGGGTCTCAATCTAATATATATCTAACATGAACCACTAATGAAATACTATAAGAACAAGAAATTGAAAAACTCTATGACATTCTTGGGTTATTCCCAAGAAACAATTGCTTCGATATTTAAAGGATTGAATACCACTCCCTAATGAGACACCACATTCTCAATAAAATGAACCTCTAACGTCCAAAACTTAAACTTGGATAGCTTCTTATAAAGTTAATGGTGATGAAGGGCTCCCAAAACAGCCATTCAATGTTTATTATGATCCTCCTCTAAGTTTCAGTACACAAGAGTCTCATCAACTAAAACTAACATAAACTAATCTCAGAACTCACAAAATACAATGTTTGTGAGTCTCATGAAAATAGTTGGATAATTTATGACACTGAATGGAATAACCAGAAATTCAAAGTGTCTATAATGACACTTTAAATCATTAATTGGTATATATTCCTTTTTCACTATCATCTGAGGATATCCAACCCATATATTAAGCATAAAAAATAAAATTAATCCCTTTAACTAGTCAAGAAAATCATATATCTATGAAAGTGGAAAATTATTCTTGAACATGTATTAGTTAAATCATCAGTAGTCTATACACAACCTCAAACTACCATATTCCTTCTTAGAAAATAATATTGGATCACCCAAAGGCAACAAACTAAGATAGAATAAACCATTTTTCATTAAATAGTCAATTTGAATCCCCAAATCCCATAACTCAGAGGGTATCATCTGATAAGGATCTATAAAACTCATAGAGACACCAATTTATAAATCTATCACAAATTAAATATCACATAAAAGGTGTAGCATCATTACCTCTTTAGGGAAAACATTCAAAAAAACTTCAACAAATATTGGAAACACCACTGCCTAAACCTCAATTGATAACAATGTCAACTCTCCTTGTTAAATAGACAAGGGATCCAAATGAATATGACCCATTTGATAGTACATCTCACTAATGAACACTACACACTAGCCTTCAATGTCAAATAATCCAAGTCTCCTATGGAATTAATTGATGATCATGGATATAGAGTACAATGAGTCCATTATAAGAATGAAATCATATGGTTGTATATGCAATGAGAAGAAATCCCAATGAATGATGTTTCCCCATCATCATCTCACAACCCAGGAACACATCAAACAAGCTAGACTTACCTCTAACACCAATGTGATAGAGGCCTCTCCACCTTGAGATCCAAGTCAAAGACTGAGGTGGGAAAAAAAATAATGTGAAGCTCTAGAATCAAACATGGAAAAATCCAAAGTAGAAGATAAGAAGATGGTACCTTAGACAATATTTGGATCACCTAGCATTGGAATATCCATGGTATGCAAAAAACCATACCTCACTCCTCTGCCTCTCTAGCCCTACTGGTGGCCACCTCCATGATCATACTTAGCTTCAAATCCCTATGGGAGGTAGAAATCATGAGGTTAATCTATTACTAATTCATATCTCTACTGACTGAAATACTACTGACCCAGCCACTAATAAGTCCTTAGATTCATCTTCTACTAAGGTTGAACAGGAATTCGGATGCTTATACTGTACTAAACCCTGAGAATAGTCAATCATTGGAACTATTGATTTTCATGACCTCTATAAACAAAGAACACTGAAACATATCTCCTGATATAGGAATGATAATTACTATTTCCATATAAATGTGAATAAGACTATTGAAACCAACCCCTACTATTCAATCCCTAGATTTCCCAACCATTCAAGATCCTCCATATATAGATATAATCCTTAGGAAGTTATAATAATTCCCCTTACATGGTGTTCCATACAGTGCATGTATCCTCTCAATTTCGTATGCCTTATATAGTACATTTAAATGCATAAGAAATGTAAATGGGGTAAGATGATTTTGAATAATGATATGTTGAGCCTCCTCAAAATATCATGCTCTATCATCCTTATCTGGGAAAAGATCAAGGGAAAACTAGAATAGGTCCTTGAATCGAATCCTAATCTATCTTAGGATCTTAATCCCATTCTAAATATAAATCACTCCTACTACTTCAATATATAAATAATTGAATAAAGAAACAATGCATGGAAATATTTCTATAAATCCTCCCACAAAACAATTGAATCCTTGCACTCCCTAAGAAACAAAAACCACCACTAATGTGAAACTCCCTCAACTGATTGGCATCTGATAGGATCCAATTTTCCTTTCTAGAAAATATCATATTAAATTAAATATCTAGATCCTCTAACCAACACCTTGTCTCTTAATCAGAAACACTCCCCTCATACTTCATCAAGATTTGATACTAAAATTTGTGCAGCAACTTCCTCTAAGACTCGTCCTCCTCAGTCATGTCAACCCTTCTATGATCAACCAGTCCATCCCGCTTCACCTCACCAACCTAAACCACACATAGAAGATGACTATTATCCATATCTATAAGTAAAAAAGGAATAATACTAAACCCAAAAACAAGGATCTTATTTAATATCATTTAATTGAATTCATTTTAACTTCCCTAGAATCACCCCAATTCAATCACAAGCATAATCAACATGATATATATTCTAATCCTAGGTCTAATCCTTAAAATTAATATCATATTATCTATTTAAATAATATTAAGGTCCTTGAATCATATCATAAGGTGACGTAAATTCTTATTTCCAAGCTAGACTTCCCTCCCAAATTACATTCTAAGTTTAATTAGTATTATTTCCCTACTAAACCTATGTATCCTCACTAGTGTCAAAGTATAATATTTATCCTAACTCTAAGAAAACTATGATTCCACTCTTTCATGACACTCCCCCATTGGGAACCCTTACTAGGCCTGTAATAAAGGATAAAAGTTACCCCTAAATCCTACCTCCATTAGACCACGGGTTAGAGACTATCACTGAGGGTATAATCACACATGAATGTGAGGATTTTTCCTTATAATCCTAGGAATATAAGACAAACCACCAAAAAACTCCATAATATAAAAATAAAACCCAATCTATAATGTTTTTAAATTTTATACATGATAAAATTTTCTAAAATATAATATAAAAAATCAACTTCTATGGAAACATCTCCAACAGAAACCCCAAGACTCAAGCTAGTAATGTCCATCTCGGCCACAAACTTCCTCCTGGAAACTTGTAAATATATTTATATATGTTGGTGTGATAATTTAATTATACCTAGTATGATACTCTCTAAAATCTCTCATGAAAATGTGGAAGAACCATACTAATGCCTTGGTGAACAAACAGTTGAACCAACACGCACCTATACTAGGTCAACTACCACCCAACCTCACCAAGTATCACTCAAAAGATATCATATCCAATTATGGTAACATAATATCATAATAATATATGACAATAAGGTAACTTGTATTCATTTCCCCATTGATTTGGTCTCTCTCACACCCCAACGGTATATGTACTATGCTAAAACACCTTCTATATAACTACAGAACCATGTATTCACATATCCACATATCACAACCACATACCACATACCATAGCCACACCATAATCATTCATCCCATAATCATCATAATAGGGTATCGTAAACATGAAGTACATTAACCTTATACCCCCCTCCTATCATACACAACCCCAACCATGCATCCACACCAAAACTACACAACCAAGTCATCTAGTGTATATATACTCCAAAATAAAAAATCTATTTAGCCTATATATATATACCTAGCATGATCCATCATAGCCCATACTATATTTGAAAGGGGGGAAAGGAAGAGGGAGCAATCAATCATTTATTCCATCAATTGCTTAGATGTTTGTGGAAACACCTAAAACCCATATCCTTATATGGTTTTTGGTCTAATTATCAAACTTGGGTAGTTATGCATAAGAAATATTTAGAAAATATCATTTATATATCCATGTAAATCCCAACCTAAGGGTCCATGATAAACCAGAACTAACACCATCCACAACAACCACCACATCATTACTACCACTTAATAACAACTTCCACCATCACTAAAACACAAACTAGCCCCACCTATTCATAAAATATAGCCACAATATAATCATTATCATCCCATTTCATTCATTTTTGAAATTTATAAAATTTAAATTTTATCATACCATATTTTATAAATTATAGATTTACCAGTTCCTCCCACATTACTTTTATCTACTCATATTTAATTTCAACACATTCATTAAACCAATTTCTACTTTAATTCATCCATTATACATTGTTCAAATTTAGTCCATACTTTACCATTTATTATTCATAATTATTCCATTGATATTCCTTGATCATTAAACACCCAAATTTTTTATCCATTCTATCCCATTACCCATTACTGATTTCATTTATTCCACCCACTTTCCATGCTATCATGAAACTATAACATAATATGTAACATCTTTCTCACAAAACCAAATCCATAATGACACATACCATGTCATTATCCACAGTTATATACATAGAACCATGATTCGTGCCTATCGTAGGGCATGGAAAAACAATTTTTAAATTCCCTAAGTGTATTTTAGTGATTAACCCTAGAAAGTATCCTAAATATAAGTGCACAATAAACTGTTTTTTACTTTTAAATGCAGGTAAAAAAGGGGTTTTTTAGAATAAATTGATAAAAAAATGATTGAAAGGATATTTGAAATTCAAAGGATAAAAAAACTATGATATTAATTGGGTGATTTGGTTGGGATCGGTTTCCCAATTATAAGTCTATCCTTATTCAGTTTAATTCAAACCTCTTCTTCTGAGTTGATTAAAATGATTTTCCACAATCATTTCCTCTCACTTCCTTGGTGAAATTATGATGGTGAGAGAAAACCTTACCATGATATCAGTTTGGTCAACTCTCCTTCCATGTGAAAAAGAGTTGTATTTAATATCCTCAATTGATTTGGGCAATACCTGATCGGGTATTGTTTATCCCAAATAATCAAGAACATTCATTACCCCTTTTACATGTACTAACAATCATAGAGTACTTCACCACTAATCCCTGGTATATTCCATCATATATAAACCAGAAATCAGTGGAGGGAGATAATAATTATTTAACCAAGGAAAAAATCAATAACGAAATTAAAATTCTAGAACAATCTCACTTGAAAATAAAATCCACTATATGAAATTGAAAAAAAATTTGAAGAAGAAAGAAATTTCATTCAACTGTGTCCAAGAACTCAAGAATTGAAAAATAGAAAACCAACGCTTCCCTAATCACTAAAAATGTTTACCCACTATGGTAAAGTTAATAGATATGAATGGGGAAGAATAAGGAATTAAAAATATATGTAAAAGAAAATAAATAAAAGAGATAAATCTAAAAATTTCTCCTCCTTGGTGTCCCCGAAGAAATGGGATGGAATGAGATGCCTTGAGAGAGATGAGCTCCCCTCCTTTTATAGGTAGAATTTGTGCCCTGAAAGTTAACTTGTTTTATCCTCATTAAATGACATCTTCGTGACTTTAACCCATGTTTAATGTTGTTCATAATTATCTTGTATGTATCTACTAAAACTTTCAGCATATTTGGACAAGTATTCTGAGAGTTATGCCCGTTTTACTATGAAAATTTATTATGTCTAGTCAGACTCTCCAAATCTAAAACCTTTAGATTAGAAGGCTTTAATGACCATTAAAACAGCCAATTCACGCATCCTAACCTTCATAAAATATGTTACAACATGGCTTTCACATCTACCCACTGAATTTCACAACAATTGGGTCCATCATGAATAAGTTATTGAACCCACACCAAAAATTAACAGATCTGTAAACAGTTTTCATGGTCCAACTTGTGAGATTATTTTAAGCTTCCATATGGTCGATTAAGATTTTGTAAAAGAAGGATTAAATGAATCTATGGATGTTTAGAACTTTTAAAAGAAATAATTTTTAATTTTAATTAGTGTATAAAATATTATGTCCAAAATACAAAAATAATTTAAAACAGTTAAAAATCTGAAATGGTCTATTTTTACTATTAAGATCAAAATATCACCAATATCATAAAATGTGGAAATTTATCTTAAAGTAACACTTTGGTGGGATTTAAAATAATGAAATTCAATGAAAATTTATTGAAAATATTTTCTCTATCAATTACCTCACACTTAGCACTTGGACTCATGGACAAGTAAACATCAAAATTAAATCAAATCAAATCCAAAACACATACCCATGAGATCTAACAAATAAACACTAAGAAACAAAAATATATCATTCCTAATAAAAAACAATTATTTAAAGTTCTTCATTTAGTTTATTTAATATATTTCTCCTTCATTTCTTATCCCATGCACACAAAACACCTACCACACATTAATTTTCTCTTTTCTCACAAATGTAAATGTTCAACAAGGCTTTTCTCATCCAAACTCATGAAAGAGTCACCATAGGATTGATAAATTCCTACTTATCCACATGATGTGATTCAAGGACATGTGTTTATCATAAGTAATTTTCAAGTTTGTTCTATGGATTTCGATTGGTAGTATTTAGATGTTAAAAATTCTAAGGCCGAAAAAGGAGGGCTTGGATCTTTTTAAAGCAAAATTGCAAGATTCTAACTTTCACTCAAGTATGGTCTAATTATCTTCCCCTTTGTAGAAAATAATCTCCATAATCATGATAAATCAAGTAAATTTCATTCCATTTAGCATTTTACTAGAAAAAATTTCTTCTCAAACATAGTTTTTTTTTTGAAAGCTCTAGATAGGCATAAGTTTCTTTTTACATTGGAAGCTCTAGAAAGGCATATCTTCTTTTATCAAGAAAGCTCCAGAAAAGGCACATATTTTAACAAAATTAAATCTTCAGTAGAAACATCATCTCTTCAACATTTTATTTTCCACCCATAGTATCACCAAATGAGTTAGTACACCACAAGACATCTTCCCATACACTTAAGTTTAAATAGATCATGCAATTTCACTTCAAGAGAAGGTTCGATAGGGAAAATTGGTTTTTAATGTGGCTAACCTAATAGGATGTTCATGGCTTATAAGGTATTAAAGGATTAATTTATAAGTTAGGCCATAATAAAAAGGATTATTTTGAAATGGGGTCTTAAAACCAAATAAATGCCTCAATCATTTAAAACACAAGTACCACAAACCCTCAAGTTTTGACCAGAATAAATCAAATTATAGTTAAAGAAAGTATGGTATGGTTCTCTCAAGAAATGAGGTGAATCTAAATAATATGAAAAAAATGGTAAATAATCCTCACAGGAAAGTGATTTCAAAAATAAATACACTGAGATATAGCATGGGATTTAAAAATCAGAGTAATTTTCATGAAATTCCAAAATATTTGAACTTGAAACAAAGTCATTTCAGTATTCATTTCAGCTCAGTTTCATGGAATAGATTGCTTCACTCATTGACATGGGTTTAAATAATAGAAATGATAATCATTTCAGCTCCAAATTTTTGAAAGAAAACTAAATTTTAAAAACTAAACACACAAATATCTAAAAAATAAACAAAATATTTTTTAAAAAAAATAGTAAACCAAACATCAAATGAAAATCCTAAACTACAAAGGTTCCCTCCCCCCACACTTAAATGATGCAGTGTCCTCAGTACATTCAAAAGGATTTAACATGTAATAATATTTTAAAATGAATCACAACAAGCAAGAAAATGTAAATTAGAGGTACAACCTAATGGATTTTATTGATAAACAGGTTGGAGGAGTTTGATCTCCTCCACTGGCTCTGATGGTAGGGTCCCAAAGAATTTCTTCAATCTATGCCCATTCACAGTGAATAGATCATACTCTCTATCCTTCATAATCTGCACAGCACCAAAAGGATATACATGAGTAACTATAAATAGACCTTCCTATCTGGAACAAAGTTTACCTAGAATTATCTTGAGTCTTGAGTTGAATAACAACACTTTGTCTCTGGGATATAAGTCTTTCGGTTGGATCAGCTTGTCATGGGCCACTCTTGTTCTTTCTTTGTAAATACAGGAATTTTCATATGCTTTCATTCTAATTTCCTCCAGCTCTATAAACTTCAATCTTCTTTCCTTCCCATCACTTTCAAGGACCAAATTCATTTTCCTCACATCCCAATACTCCTTATGCTCCAATTCCACAGGTAGGTGGTAGCTTTTCCCATAAATCAGCCTATATAGACTCATTCCAATTAGGGTTTTATAGGCCATCCTGTAATCCCATAAGGTATCTTCCAAACTTTGTCTCCAATCCTTCCTATTTGGATTAATAGTATTTTCCAAAATTCCTTTCATTTCCCTATTGGAAACTTCATCTTTCCCATTAGTATGTGGATGATAGGGAGTTGATGTTTTATGATGCACCCCAAAATTCTTCAGAAAATTCTCCATTTTCCAATTAAAGAAGTGATTACCCTGATCACTGATTATGTCTTTAGGCACTCCAAACCTACAAAAGATGTTATCCCTGAAAAAATCACAAACAACTTTAGCATCGTCAGTCTTGGTGGATTTTGCTTCTACCCATTTGAAAACATAATAAACTGCAAGAAAGATATAAGAATTTCCAAATGACATCGGAAAGGTCCCATAAAATCTATCCCCCAAACTTCAAAAATGTTGCAAAAATTTAGTGTATTTTGAGTCATTTCTTGTCTCTTTGAAATATTTCCTGAAAACTGACATTTTTCACACATTTTGCAAAATTCATAAGCATATTTAAAAATGGTGGACCAATAAATTCCAGATTCTAAAACCTTCCTTGTTATCCTTTGAAGTCCAAAGTGGAATCCACAAGATAATGTGTGACAAAACTCAAATAAATATTTAACTTCACTTTTATGTAAACATCTTCTTATTATTTGATCATTTCAAATCTTCCAAAGGAATGGTTCATCCTAAATGTAATACCTAGATTCAGCTTTTAGTTTTTTAATTTGGTGATAATTGAAATGATATGGGACCTAATATGTTACCATATAATTGACCATGTCAGCAAACTAAGGCACTTATCCTTTAATCAAGTACAACTTCTCTCCTAAAATTTGATCATTCAGTGGGTCATTTTCTAGAATTTCAATTTCCGCAGTATTTGGCAGTCTACTTAAGTGATCAGCCACTTGGTTCTCAAATCCCTTCTTATCCTTGATTTCTATATCGAACTCCTATAGCAGTATCATCCATCTCACTAGCATTAGTTTAGCATCATCTTTTTTCATCAAGTACCTCAAAGCCGGATAGTCAGAAAACACAGTGATTTTAGTTCCAAGAAGATATTATCTAAGTCTTTATAAACCAAAAACAACTACTAAGAACTATTTTTATGTGGTTGTGTAATTAAATTGGGATGAATCTAAGCTTCTCGATGCATATTAAATTAATTGTGGTCTACCCACAATTCTCTGAGAAAGGACTTCTCCAACTACTTGGTTTGAAGAATCACAAAGTAGCTCAAATGGTTCTTCCCAATTTGGCAGCTGCATCACGGGTGGTGAAATCAATATCTTCTTCAACTCATAAAATGATTACCTACATGCACCATTGAAATAAAAATCAGAATCTTTCAAAAGTAATCTATAAATAGTGAGATAAATCTTACTAAAATATTTTATAAACCTTATGTAGAATCCTTCATGTCCTAAAAATGATCTAACATGTTTCACACAAGTAGGGTAAGGCAATGAATTTATCACTTCAATTTTTTATTTATCCACTTCAATTCCATTTTGGGAAATAAAATGACCAAGTACAATTCCTCTTTTAACCACTATATGACACATTTCAAAATTTAAAACAAGATTTTTTTCAATGTAGTTTTTCAAAACTTTTTTCAGATTTTTCAAACAGTGATCAAAAGAATCTCCAAAAACTGTGAAATCATCTAAGAAAACTTCCAAGAAATTTTCAATGTGATCAGAAAATATACTTACCATTCACCTTTTAAATGTACCTAGAGAATTACATAACCCAAATGGAATTATTTTATATGCTAAAGTACCAAAGGGACATGTAAATGTCATCTTCTCTTGATCCTCAAGAGCAATGGGTACCTAGAAGTAACCTAAAAATCTATCCAAAAAAGAAATAATGAGTTCTCCCTATCAATCTCTATAACATTTGTTCAATTAAGGGGATGGAAAAATGATCTTTCTAAGTGACCTGGTTCAATTTCCTAAAATCAATGCATAATCACCATCTGTTTTGAATTCTCATAGGGATTAACTCATTCTTTTCATTACTCATAGTGGTCAGGATAGTCGTTTTAGGAATGACATGAATAGGGCTAACCCACTATGAATCTGAAATGGGATATATGATCCCATATTCTAAGAGCTTATTGATCTCCTTATTCAAAACCTCTTTCAAGGTGGGATTCATCCTCCTTTGGGGTTGTCTAACAGGTTTGTAATCTCCCTCAAGAAAAATTCTATGTGAGAATATTTTTTGGTATATTCTTAGGATATCACCTAAGCTCCACTCTATTTCCCGGACATTCTCTATTAAAAGATCAATAAAATATTTTTTATGGGTTTTAGATAGATTATTTTCAATTATCACTGGTAATTTCTCTCCTTCCATAAGGTACACATATTTAAAATCATTGGGGAGTGGTTTTAATTAAAATTCAGGGGGATTCTCAAGGGATGAAATTAAACTAACATTCCCCACTTCCAAAGGGTGGAACTCCTACACAAAGAAACAATATCATATTCCTCTTCAATAAAAAAATCATTAAAGAAATCATATTTTACCTCTTCTTACCACATAAAATCAGAATCTCCAGTGTTTTGGGAATTCATATGTTCATTAAAGGAAAAATTATCTCATAAGTCTAAGAATTCATGGCACATACCTGATTCTTCAATGGGTTCAGTACTAACTTCATGGGAGAGTGAAAATAGGGAGTGATAATTTGATGGGTACCTCATGGATTCAAAAATGTTGAAGTGGACAATGTTATATCCAAATTACATGGTGAGTGTACCTTTATAGACATTGATGATGGTTTTAGTTGTCTTAAAGAAAGGTATCTCCAAAATGATGGGTGAGTGTGATAGGTTCCTATTTTCTTCCATATTTATCACATAGAAGTTATCTGGGAATAAGAGATCTTTGATTTTCACCAGGACATCCTCTAGAACTCCAACTATGAAAACTGTAGATCTATTTGCAAGCTGGACAACCAATCTTGTGGGCTTTAAGTCTCCCATATTAAAATAAGTGTACACAAAGTGAGTCAATACATTAATTAAATCATCTAGATCACACATATCACTAGATAAATTTAAAGAACCAATGGTTCATGGAATATAAAACGTCCCTAGATCTTGACATTTGGTTGGAATTTTTGGTGTGATAAGGGCTGAGACACTTCTCCCCAACTTGATTCTTTCATTCCCATGGAGTATTATCTTTTTGGTGCAAAGATATTTGAAAAAAAATCATACCTTGGAATTTTTTTGACAGCTTCAGGTAGGGGAATATTGATTTCCACTTTCTAAAAAGTGTCTATAATTTCTTTTTGAAGTGTTTGTTAATGCAATTTCTTTGATTCAATCATCCTTGTTGTAAATTGTGGGGGTAATTCTTTCTTCTCCCTTTATTTCATTTGTATTTTCATTTCTTGTTTCTTATTCCATGGCCTATCTTTATCCTCCTCCTCTTCTTTTTCTTCTTATTCATGGATTTTCACAAGATTTTCTAAATTTTCAACATCATTATCCATACGAACAAGTGGTATTTTTTTATGTTCAAGTTTGGATGGAGGTGGGATTTATTTCCCACTTCTTGTTATGATTTTATTTATATTCTCTTTAGGATTTGGCACTGTTTGGGATGGAAGCTTCCCTGGATTCTTGGACATGATTTCAACAAGACTTCCCACCATGTCTTCCAACTTATCAACCTTATTTACTAGGCCCTCATACTTGGATTGTAGCTATTCCATAGAAGGTTGTGTGTTGTTGGATGGTTGTTCATATGTATTTATTTGTAATGGTAGTGGATGAAACGATTTTTTTTGTTGTAAGGGTTGTTTAGAGGATTTTGGTAATGGAGGGGGGTTCTGGTATTGCTGCTACTGGTAAGGATTTTGACCGGGGTGCTAGTTAAGATTAAATGATCTCATCGGGTTTATTTGGTTCTCATATCCTTATTGGGATTGGGGTTGATGTGGTTGATTTTTTTGGAATTTTCTTGGTTGAAAGGTCATAGCACAGTATTATGTCCCCTATATCTCAGGGCACTGGTCTGTATAATGAATGGAAGAATAACATAAACCATATACCTGAGATGAATTTTGTTGTCCATTTTCTTAAGTTACAGCTATTTGATGGACTAACCTTGGAAGTTCATAAACTTTGGTTTCAATAAATGCAGATGAATTAGATGTTTTTACCTCATGTATCCCCTTAGTTCTCATTCCTCTTATTCAAAATATTTTTGAGTTTTTATCAATCTTCTCAATTAGTAATCTGATATTTGTAGGTGACTTGTCAATCAGGGATCCCCCAAATGAAGAATCTAGAAGATTTAGATCATTATCCCAAATTTATTGGTAGAATAACACAAGGAATTGGTGTTCCTCTATTTCTTGATGTGGGAAGATGGAACATAGCTTCTTGAAATGCTCCCAATACTCATAGAGGGTTTCTCTATTTGATTGTCATGTGATGTAAATATCCTTCTTGATGGCATTGCTCCTGGATGTGGGAAATAATCTTTGCATGAAACATATTTTTAGGTCTTCCCAATCACTGATATCCCCTAGATATAGATTCTACAACCATTATTTATCCACTCCTTCAAGTGAGAAGGGGAATTCCCTCTACTTAAATTGTTCTTCGGGTGCTCCTCTTGGCCTGAAGCTTGAGAAAGTGTATTTGAATTCTTACATGTGCCGGTTTGAATCTTCTCCTACAAGAGAAAGAAAATTTGGAATCACAGGAATCATATTGACACGTAATTCAAAATCATTTGGTTTAATGAGTGCAATGATTTGGTTATTTTTTATGGAAAATTGAGGTGCACATAGATCACCCAGGGTTGAGTTGGGATTTCCAACCATGATTTCAGGTTTATAGTGAACACTAAGAGTTTCACTTGAATCTAAGAGATCAATTTCTTAAAAGATTTATAGTATGTTTCTTTTTCTTAGTTGGGATAATATTCTTTCAATTTTTAGATCAAATTCAATTAATGGTTCTTTTGAGTTGTGGTTCATTCAATTTTGAAAATCTTTTTTTTTTGTTGCATTGCCTCCCTGGAAACGGCGCCAAGTTTGAAGCACGCATTTCATAGGGCATAGAAAAATTATTTTTAAATTCCCTAAGTGTAGTCTAGTTATTAACCCTAGAAAGTATCACAAATATAAGTTCACACAAAACAGTTTTTCACTTTTAAATGCGGGTAAAAATGGTGTTTTTTTAGAATAGATCGATAAGAAAATGAATGAAAGGAAATTTGAAATTTAAAGTATTAAAAAAACAATAATATTAATAGGGTGATTATTTTGGGGTCGTTTTCCCAATTTTAATGCTATACTTGTTTAATTTAATTCAAACCACTTCTTCTGAGTTGATTAAAGTGAGTTTCCACAATCGTTTTCTCTCAATTCCTTGGTGAAATTATGATAGTGAGAGAAAACCTTAGCAAGATCTCATTTTGGTCAACTCTCCTTCCATGTGCAAAATATTTGTATTGAATATCCTCAATTGATTTGGGAAATACCCAATCGGGTCTTTTTTATCCCAAAAAATCAAGAAACTTCACCACCCCTTTTACAAGTACTGACGATCGTCGACTACTTCACCATTAATCCCTATTATATTCCATTGTATATAAACCAAAAATAATTGGAGGGAGATAAGGATTATTTAACCAAGGAAAAAATAAATAAAAGAATTAAAATTCAATAATGATCACACTTGATAATAAAATCCTCTATATGAAATTGAAAACAACTTTGAAGAAGAAATAAATTTCACTCAATTATGTCTAAGAAATCAAGCATTACAAAATAGAAAATCAACCCTTCCCCAATCACTCAAAATGTTTACCCCACCATGGTAAGGTTAATCAAGATGAATGGGGAAGAAGAAGGCATTAAAAATATATAGAAAATATAAGAAATAAAATAGAGAAATCTGAAAAGCTCTCCTCCTTGGTGTCCCAGAAGGAACGGGATGGAATGAGATGCCTTGAGAGGGAGGAGCTACCCTCCTTTTATAGGTAGAATTTGTCCTCCAAAATTTGATGTGTTTTATCCCCATTAAATGACCTCTTAGATCATTTAAACCTTATTTAATTTTGTTCATAATTATCTTGGACATATCTTATCAAAATTTCATCATATTTAGACAATTATTTCAAGATTTATTCATGTTTTACTCTGATAATTTATTCTATCCAGTCATACTCTCCAAATTGAAAACCTTAATATTAGAATGATTTAATTATGATTAAAAAGAAAAATTCACGCATCCTATACTTCATTAAAGATGTTCCAAAACCTCTTTTGTGTCCACACACTGAATTTCATGGTAATTGGGTCCACCATGAACGAGTTATGGATCCCACACCAAAAATCAACAGATCTGTAAATAATTTTCATGGTCCAACTTGTGAGCTACTTTTGAGCTTCCATATGGTCGATTCAGATTTTAGTCAAGAAGGATGAAATGAATCCCTGGATGTTTAGAATCTATAAAAGAAATAATTTTTCAATTTTTATTAGTGTATAAAATGTTATGGCTAAAATATATAAATAATTTAAAACAGTTAAAAATATGAAATGGGCCATTTTTACTATTAAGCTCAAAATATCACCAATATCATAAAATGCAGAAATTTATCTTAAATTAACACTTTTGTGGGATTTAAAATAATGAAATTCAATGTAAATTTATTGAAAAAAATTACTCTATCAAACCACTACTTTTATGAAAAATCATGCATACCACCACTACCATACCTATATAACATCCCATCCACCACTACCAGAACCAATACACACCTCGTCATCCCAAACAACCACAATAACCAACCATTACTCTCTAAAAATAGAAATAAATTCCCTTTTAATAGTATAAAATATGAGTAAAATATCAAAAATATACTTTAAATAACTTATATTTAATCATTCTTTCATAATAAATCAGAATTTCATGTTCAAAAATCAATATCTTAATTCTATATTTTCACACAACTAATTCATTACCAACTTTAAGTGATTAACCCATTATGAAAGGTGATTCCAAAATATCAATAGTAATAAATAATTTTTTCACAATAGAAATCAGGAATCTCTTGGTAAAAATATCACAATGAATCATCAATATATATAAGAAACATAATGGAATTTCACAAAGAACATATGAATCACCACTTCCCCTTAAATTTTTTATCTAGTTATTTATCTTAATTAGGTCAATTCATACCATCAACTAAATGAAATCAAAGACATAATAATCCCATAATTTCACATAAATAATAAATAGAAGTCTTGAATCCTATATACCTCAACCAAATATTCAACAATTTCCATAAGAAAACAAGAAGAATGATACCCCATAAAGGACACACATGGAAAATTATCAAAAGCCTATAAAACATCAGGATCTATCAAAAAACATGACCAAATACCAATAAACTCAAAGCCAAAACACTACCATAGCTTCTACCAGTTAAAGGAACAACAAGGAATGATAAGAGAATAAAGGAGAAGAGAAATAACCTTGGATCACAAAGAGGTTTATCTATTTAATATGAGGGAAAAAATAATTAAAGGATGGATAAATATCTCAAAAGATACACCATTGGTCTCCTAGGGTTTAAAGGAAGTTGGATAAATTAGATAAAATTCAAGTAGACGCCTAAATTTATAATTTCTCTAGGAAAATTAAGAATCACTATGGGACTAATTTTCTCACACCACAATTCATCCTTGATATGGAATTCATGGTGTGATATATCCTAAAATATTAGGGTTAAGATTCCTTAAAACCAAAACATTTAATGAAGATCATGATGTGATCAAAGTGATCACACCATAATCCCTAAACTCTTGAGAATTACAGTGTGATCCTTGACCTTTTATCCTCAAACCTAATGAATACCAAACCAAACCATAGTGTAATGAAATTAATCTCAATAAAATAAACTTTAGATAGATAATGGAAAGGAACGGACCACCAAGACTCTATACTATAGTGATAAGGCTCGTGTCATAATAATCCCTCACATCATATTAACTTAAAGGATCACATACGATCGCAGCTGAAGATGATAAGTCTGGTTGTGGTGATAATAAGGGAATAGGGGAGCCTACTGGGGACCCGGTGGTCCTGATGAAAGAGGTTCCTGAAACAGAAGCTGGCAAACTTTCTGAGGAAGTGCTGGATGAGAATGATACTTTGGAGCAGCATGATGTTGAGGAGCTATTCTCGGAGAGGCAGGAGTGCCTAGAGGCAAGCGGAACGAATCAGTTCAATGGGGAGTACTCTCTGTGCTTGACACCTGTAGATGGTAACAAGGAACCATCCCGGGGTACAGCCACCCTGGTGCATGAGAACTCTCAAATGGTGTATGAGGGGAAGGAGAACCAAGGATATTGTCCAAAGGATCACATGAAGGAATCATATAGTGAGATTCTCAGGAATGGGGTGAAAAGGAACGAAAGTAATGGAGCTTCCACGGCTCCACCAAAGAGGAAACCCAGGAAAGATTACTCCAACACGCCGAGGACCATTTGCACAAGGTCTTCTACAAAAAATGGAAAAGTGAAAGACACGGGTCACATGAGGGGACGAAGTAGGCCCACTGAACCCGTGTCCCCAGTGCAGCTACGTCGAAGGGAGCAATATTTACAAATGTTAAGTCAATACGCTTCGCACTCTGAATGGGAGTCGGTGGATCCGGATGAGTTCTCAGAAGGTGGTGGTGGTGGCATATTTGATGTGTTCTGATATATGATGTTGGGAGGTATGTTGTTCTGCTATATTTTTCTTTTCTTTGCACTCTGTACGTTCTATCCTTTTTTCTTTAATAAATTTCTGGGGGACTAGGCACTCGACCTAGTCCTACGCCTTCCTTGTTAAGACTAACTCAAAAGGTTTTGTGCCACAATCCTTCTCTTATAAGATTACACCAAAACTCCATAGAGTCTCCACTTATGACACAACAAGATGCACCATGCTACATCCATCTTTCCACTTCAAAGAAACATGACACTAAAACCTCATCACTCCTCCCTCATATGCCAAAATATACAAAATGTATCACAACATACATTTTCATGGCATGACACACCAAACTACAGTAAAAAACTCTTCCTCCATCCAACTCTCTATGATGCAGTACATAAAACCATTACACAATGTATCCCTCTAGTTTAAATTTCATCTCCAACCCTCATTTCCCTTTTTATTTTCTTATATCAATGCCTATTACATTCAAAAGATATAAATTAATGGTATGAGAAATTTTTGTCCATTTAAATCCACCTACATTTGATGAAGAATACCCAAAGATATATGAAACCCTAGATCCTGAGTTAACAACCACAATCTAATATATAAAAATCTATTTACAAGAACGTAAGATCTTGATTCTTCTATTCATGATTTAAAATTTAAAATATTTCACTATTTATCTAATTCTCCATGATAGATCTACATAGAGGATAGATATAGAGATAGATAAGTATAGAAAGACATGATGAAATCATATATATATATTTATATATATATCCTTCAGTTTGGTGTTAATTTAATCAATCCTAGAGAGAGTCACATCATTCATCAGTGGAGAATCCCTAAAAACACTCCCAAGGAACCCTAGGGATTCAAAAAGACATAATAGGGTATTAATGAGAGTTATGAAAGTCTGATTATGGTTTTAAAAAGTCAAAACATGTAACTCATGACCAACTACATGGTCTAATTGTGTAGTCCCCAAGACCATGAACTTGACCATATAGGCTTCTCTGTCCAAGAAACCTCAAATTCATGGTATTAATACTTGGTCCCTAGGAATATGCACCCAATTGTGTATTCATATCTTCCTATAAGGGTTTCATGCATGGTCGGTCTGAATGGTCTTGGAGAACATTCACCTGATATTTTATTCTCTCATATCCCTTAAAAAACTAAAAGTTTCAACCCTGAAACCACTAAAACTCAAAGGATACTTATCTAAAAAAATCGGCGTGTCACATTTGATATGGATTTTAAACGAGGTTTATGATATTTTATATCACCTTTTCCTCAATCTTCTTTAAGCTTTAAATATTCTAGTTCATTTCAGGTTAAATATTATCCCAAGGATTCAACAATAACTTCTATATGGAAAGCAGTTATATCTTCATTGATTTTTTTCATTTAATCATTAGTGATGATCCATTACCTAATATAATTTTATTTCATAAAAATTTAAAAATAAAAAGGAGTTTCTTCATCTTATTTTACTATCTATTAACCAAAAACACCTTCTAAGCCTCCGAATTATTTTTTTCATCCTTAATGTTTCTTCCCTTATTATATTTTATTTTTTAAAATTTAAACTATCTTAAATTTTCTAATGAATTTATTTTTTTTCTTCATTATTTTTCTTATAATTATATATTTATTTACTATAAATATATATTTAAATAAATTATAATAATTTAAGTGTTATAACAATGCACTTAAATATTTATAAATAAAACTTATTTGATAAATCATAAAAAGGGCAAGAAATAATATGGAACATTTTTCAATAATGTTGGGATGAAATTTTGATTATTTTATTTTCCAAATATTGTTAATTAAAGTTGTATAAAAAATTATATTGATTTTTTTATCATCAAAAATATAATTATTGTTTTTCTCGTTAATCTCTTTAATATCCTATAAATTCCTTATTTTCATGCTCATAATAGAACTTACATTTATTAAAAATGATCTTATTTTAAGTCTGAATGAAAATAAAATTCAATATTATAATGGGAACTTTTTTAAGGTGTGCTAAAATATTTGTAAAATTATATCTTTCATAAGTATTATCAATACTCAAAATTTCTAAAATTGAAATATGTGTGAAACAATACTGAATTTTCTACTCAACATAATTGGAAAGGATTCAAGTTACTTAATTTAAGTTAGAAGTTACTCGACATCGAATTTAAATGTTACTCAATAAAAAAATAAAAGAAAACTGAAAAATAGTTCCTACTACATGTAGTGCATTATATATACTCAATATAGTTTTAATAGATTTATACTCAACATATGGAGTAGTTCTATTCACTGAAAATCAATCAGTTAATTTCTACTCAAAACATATTAGTGAATTATGAATAAACATACATAATTAATTCTACTCAATATTGTGTAGTGAAGTATACTTAATTAATTTTTATAAATCCTCTAGATAAATTATTCTATCTCACACATAGTGAATTTTTTAGCTAAATTTAGTAATAATAAAAGTATACTTATTCAATGGTAAGAGTTTGATTTATTATTTTGATTAATTATTTCATTGAGGGTTTTTTATGATTTATTTTCAAGATTCATAGAGTATATAAGTTAGTTTAAACATTTTATGATTGAATATAAAATACTAAGGAAGTTTGTAAAGTGTTTAAAGAGAGGGGTGAGAATGCAATAAGATGAGTATACAAGGTTCTGAAGTTAAACAATAAAAATATAAGAATTATTAGAAATTTTTTTTGTTTTTTATCATCAAAACTAATCAACTAATAAAATTTTCATGATATATGGTTTTTTATCCCAAAAATTAATTTAAAAAACTATAAAAATTAATATATAAATTATTCATTTTCATAATTTTGATTTATGGTCTAATTAATTTTTCTAATTTTTTCTTTACAAAATTATGATATGTATATACAATTTAATTTTAAAATTATTTTAAGTTCGCATTACTTATTTTTAGTATATGATTAAGATGTTTGGGAGGTCATTCTTATAAATAACCAAGGAAAATAACATGTATTATATACATGAAGTTTCAACTATTTTCACTCAATTGTAAATGTTTTTTATTGAAATGACCTTTTAATAAACTCACCAAAACCATAAAGGATATTGGTGTAGTGAGTATGTAATTATCATTTTAACCCTGAAAATTTATAAATATTATTGTATATTTTACTTTATTGTTTTAATTTTTTTATGCGTGTCTAAAATTAATAGGAGATAAATAAAATAAAATATATTAAATTGTTTAGTTCCTAATTTTTTAAGAGATTGATTTTCCCCACATTTAACCTATCTTGATACATTTCATTATATATAATAAAACAATACTATTACCAAACAACTATTATAGTATAATTTTAGGGAAAATATATGGTCATGTTAGGTACATAAGGGTATTTAGCAATAGG
Source organism: Viscum album (assembly GCA_963277665.1). NCBI lineage: Eukaryota > Viridiplantae > Streptophyta > Magnoliopsida > Santalales > Viscaceae > Viscum > Viscum album. The sequence continues at coordinate 1,241,700,990 of OY728122.1, read as the reverse complement.
TACCCTAAAAGAGGGTTGAATCAAGGTATGAAACTCATTATAATTTAAAACACTTAATCTATAATTATCACCACACTAAATAATATTGGCCTAATTATTCGTAAGATCTATCTTAATTTTTTATTTGAATGATGATTCAATTTTTATTTCAATTATCATTTCCTTAATCTAATTTTATCAATCATTACTTAACCCACACACATCATTTTTTGTCTTGTAAAAAGTAATTAAAGAAATCACATAAGACATAATAATTTTAATTGGTTTATCTTATAGATCCCCGGTATTTTCAATCATAGATATTACATAATTTTTTAGTAAACATTTGTTACATTACACAAACACATGCATGAGGATCGTAAAGGTATAGTGCCTTTGGAAACTTTGAAACATAAAAAACAGGTACATAGGTGAACTACATTATATCCCACTATATTCTTTATAAATAGAACCCTTCTTATACATATCATACAAAATAAATTACTTCATAACTTGGTAAAAGGAAACATAATAAAGGGTGATATTGGATTCTTAGAAAGGGTAAAAAATGGAGATATGTAAGCATAACATGAACATAAGGGTATAAGAACATGAGCATAACATTTGAAAAACATAACCTACATATCAAAAATCATAATCTTGAGTCATGGAATAAAGATTGGCAGTTAATAAGATATGAATCAATAGGGAATCAAAGAAAATTATCCATGAGATCATAACATTTTCATAATACATATATTTCTAGCATACACATAAGCAAGAAGAATAATTTCCATAGTAGTGAACACTCACTATCAATGATATCATAGTGAAATGGGTTTACTCCCCAAATAATCATATTAGTCGAGATTAACTCCTAATACCATCATAGTGGACAAGGTCCCTTACTGAACTAGGTTCACTCCCCATTCTAGTATTTTCTATCTCATGATATATAAATATTTACCAAATTCATTGGAGAGAGATATAGGTCCCACCCATCACATAATGAAAATATTATTTAAGTGTTCCACAATATCATTAAAAATCATCATATCATAAACCATAAAATTAAATGGGTTTCATAAACATTTTATCATATCATAACTTGTGGAAAAGAGGCAGGTTTTATAATCATTTCATCATATCATAACCCAGGAAAAGAAGTGGGTTTCATAAGCATTTCCTCATGGTATAACCCATGGAAGAGAAAAAGGTATCATATAAATCATTTCATCATAAACATAAACTATTTAGAGAAAGAATAAGAATGTTATACTTGTATCATATCCCCAATAGGTCATATGTAATAGAAATATATGTTGTCTTAGATGGAAAATGATTTTGAAATATCATTTAAAACATTTCTTGAGGAAAATATCATTTCCAATTTAAAAACAATTAAAACATAAAAAAATCAAAATACTTTTATTTGAAAATAAAATTGGAATATTATAAAGGAATCTTAAAATCAAATACCTTTCATGATGTTATATAATTTCATTCACATCATGCATGTTAAAATGAAGATTCCTTTCACATTTTTAGTATAATCCAAACAGACATCTTTTGGAAAATGACATGAAGATTCATTCCAAAAAAAAATAAAAAAATAAAAACATGGGTAAGATTTTATTTAATAAATCAATTGGATAATTTTAAAACACTTTTAGAAAACAAGGTTTTGGAATAAAAATTAGTTTTTGACCAAAGAGAGAAATAAAGATGATTTTTCTTAAAAGTGTAATTTTGAACTCTTGAGTACATAAAGAGAAGAAAATGAAGGGAAAATTTATTCTATAGAAATAAACATACTATAATAAAAGAAATAAGTTTTTTGAGAGATATATCATAATATTTCGTCATTTTAAACATAATCATAAACAATCTCGATAAACAATGAGATTGTAACATAAAAATCTTACCACTTTGATAACTATGAATCAGGATCCACATGAAAAAATAACATTAAATGAAACTAATAATATCATTAAAATAATTATATTCATAATATAACATTTAAAATGGTATTTATATTCACCTCATAGAATAATATGGGTGTATAACATAACTTAGGTCTCTAAAAAGGCAATTCGAGATAAAAATACCTTACTACTTTAGTAACTTATAAACCATAAAACCCATGAAAGAGATATCCTAAAATTGATATGTAAATCCCAATAATTTTAATTATAATAATAATAAAATACATCCATCGTTATTATATACACCACATAAAAGAAATACATGGTGAATATGGATTGTGTCTCACAAAAAATAAAAGTGAGACGGAAATCCCTAACCTTAAGTATAAAATTCCTTCTTACACATTAAAAAATCATGTATAATAAATATAAGTTTATTATAAATATATTAAATAACCATAATTATATATATAATACCATATATTATTTTCTAATGACCTTTTATTACCCATTTATTAACAATTCCATGTTAAAGTCACGTTACGGGCAACAACTGCTTTGTTTTTCATGTATGTTTTGATTTGTTATTTTAGTCCAAATAATTTGATCATGGTTACCTTATATAAAGAGTTTTAAACATTATTTAAATATCATTTATATTCATTATATATGTTTTTATAGTAATCCATAATATTTAGAGATAGAAAATGAAATACACCATTCATGGAGATGGTGGGTCAAACGTACACATGAATGTGGTTTCCATTTTCTCAGAAGATTGAAATAAATAAAGTTAAATAATATATTAACATTAAATAATAATTTTTATTTAATTTATATTTCAAATTTTCATTAAACCCATAATTATTCCCTTCCATTTAAAGCATGAACATATCACATCACTTCACGAGGCGATAGTCCATTGTACACACGAGCGACATTATCATATTCCCATATAATGGAAAGTATGAAGTTATATGTAATATAATAATTAAAAAAGTATAATAATATCATAAATATAATATATAAGCATTTAATCCATCATTATATCCATTCGTGATAGGTGGTTATGGAAATTGAATAACATCGGTTCGTGAGGCGGTAGTATGTCGTACACACGAATGATGATTTCATATCCCATATGATGGAAGAGGAGATGGTTGTAGGTAATTAATTTAACATAAAAACATATAATTATATTGAATATTATTATTTTATTATATCATCATGGTTTAACAATAATTTAAGTATGTGGAGGAATAAATAAAATAAAATACTCGGTTAGGGGTGTTACTGTAACACCCCAGGTAAATAAAGAATATGACATTTTCATATTTATCCATATTTGTGAATAAAATATTGATATGACTTTAAAGGGGACTCTATGCTCGATGGCGTACCCAACACGCAACAATGAGTTTCTTGGGAATCTTACGTTGCACTCTAATAATAAAATAATATTATTTTAAATGGTAGTTAACATACAGTCGTTGTAATGGAGGGAATGGATAGAAATAACTAAAATATGATTATATATGTTTTTAAATGTTTTTACATTTATCCAATAAAGGATAGAGGCTTAAAATACGGAAAGAATTCAATTTTAGGCGTATATGCCCTAGTTTTCACTAAAGGTTCACTTATCGCCTTTTGATGGCGAACCATCATTAAATATAGTTTTGATCACTCTTATACATTATTTTGGACCAAATAAAACTCTTATTAAGAATTGGGACATCAAATTTTACTTTTTGTAATTTTTTGGTAATTTTCCGATAAAGTTCATTTTTTAATGAATAGTGTAAAATGTTGTGTTTTAATTCAAAACCTCTTTTTAATATAATTTATTTATATGATTAGATAATATTTTTAATTGGTTTTAAAGTGAAATTATAAAATATTTTTACCATTAAATCCAATAGTGGTCGTTGGAATTAATTTCACTTTGAAATCAGACTTAAACTAGTGTCAATCTTTTGATACTTATTGTTTTATAAAAACACGCTATTTGCACTGACAGTGGGAATTAATTATTAAATTAATTAATTTGACTAATATGTTTTGAATTTTTTAAAACGGACTTCATTTTTGAATTCGGAATATCAAATATAGCTTAGGGTGAAGTTTTGGTATTTTTCTGAAAAACTCCAATTTTTGATGAATAGTGAAACCACTAAGTGGTAATCAAGCAAACTGATTTTTCAGTTAAATGAAAGTTTACCACTAATGTGTATTGAATTTTGAAAATCCGACATACATGGTTGTCATTAGTATGTAAAATGTGGTTCAATGGGATGAAAATAGTTTTTTGGTGAATAGTAACTTTTTTTCATTAATCGCGATTAGAGGTAATTAGTGTAGTTTAAGGTAAAAATAATGCTTTAATAAAATGAAATGAACTTGACACATGTCCTAACCTCATTGGATGTGTAATGGCCGACCAAGACAAGCCATGGGTCAACTTGGGGACCCCATGGATCCACTTTGGTTGGGAAATGACATAAATAACTTTTTATTTAATGTAAAAGCAAAAATGACACAAACATGATATGTTTTACTAAAACAATTTTTAAGTGGGGTTATACAAGTCATCTTTTTGATTATAAATATTCATTAGAAATATAAAAAGATTTCCTACATCATAGTATGTTTTTTATAATTTTTATACATTAAATAGATTAAATTATTTATGACATAATAATGATGCAGCGATGACATCATTATTTGACGATTTAAACAAAATGGAAAGATAATGTAAAATCTATGAACTACACATGTCCAAAACTTATTGGATGGGTGGATTTCAAACCCGTATCACCTTATCCACGAATTATATCAATGTGGGACCTTTAAAAACCGAAACACATTTTCAAATAAAGTAATATTTCTTACTTTCCAAAAGTGCCCCTCCTCTCCTCTTATAAAAGGCCCCCACCTCTACCTCATTTCACACACTCCTCAAGCCTTTGGCTCGGCCAACCCCTACCCATTTACTCTCTCCACATCCCTCTCCTCATCCTATAGGATTCCCTTTGGGCATAATCCTTTCAAAAGATACTTTAGGCTCAAATCAAAAGGAGTTACACTTTTAAAGGTAATTCATTCTCTCATGTTCATTTGTTTTATTTTGCTTCTCCAACCCCCTAAACTCTTTTTATTTACTTATTTTGTAACAAAACCAGTATATTAAATATACTATGATGTTTTTATAAGATTTATTCGAGCTAAACTCTCACACAACTACATCAAATGGTTAAAGAACATAAGGTTTCCATGGATGGCGAAATTCTGCCTCTCGAAACGATGATTGTTCAATACTCATTTAACACCTTCAAAGGTGGCCATTATGATTTCACTATTTTTATATATGATATATAATATGTTTATTTTTTTACTTATGCTTCTGTATTTTTCATTTGTGTCTTACCTTTATGGCTACCATTATGGGTATACGCGGTATCTTCATTTTAGGAAGTGCGGACTACCGCCCCCTCAAAGTGATGTGATTCATTAATGCCATACGTGGGACGTATAAAGGATGGATTTAATGTTATTATAAATTATTTTATACTGGAATTATTATATACCTCTATATAATTATTATTTCTTTCCATTAAAGTATGAGATTGAAATGAAAGTAGCGTTCATGCGTACGTACGGCTTACCGTCTCCATGAACGGCGCATTTCATTTCTTACCTCTAAATGATTATGTAATGTTATAAATGAATGAATGTACTGGATATATATGAAATATATGATATATACATCATGAATAAAATTCTGGATATAATAAACATTTGGCCACACGAACAACATGTAATTGTAAGAAGTCCACTTTCGACTTAAGAACCAAATATCGGCAAAACAAATATTATTAACTTAAATGATTACATAATGCTTATGACATGGTAATAAGTGATATAAAATGAATAATGAACTTTAAAATGGTTCTTAAGGAAGTAGAAATTAACTCAAGTTTATTATTCAGGAGATTAAAGAACGATCGAGTCAAGTCGGACCCGAGGTAAGGGATCCTACTCCTCTCTTTCTTTTTAAGTACACACTTTTATGTCATTCCTTTTAAAGCTCATCTTTCTTGTTATTGGGATGATATTTTATATTAAACTTACTGTAATTTTTATTTTCATGTGATGAGAGACCCTATTCTCTCTCATCAATCCATTTTGGAAGTTTTGAGTGGCGCCGTTAGGCTGCCGAACTTTCGTAAGAGATCTAACCTCTCTCTTTCTTTTTAAGTACTCTCCTTTATGTCACTTCTTTTAAGATCCTCTTTGTAATGTTGGGGAATGTTCTTTTATATTCCTATTGCTGTAAATTTTATTGTAATGTTATGAGATACCCTATTTGACCTCATCAATCCATATTCGGAAGTTTTATGTGGCGTCGTTAGGCTGCCGAGTTTTCGTAAGGGATTTTTCATCTCACTTTTATTCCAGTGAGATTTATGATACATTTGCCACAAATTACATTTAGTGGTGTATTTACTGCCCATTATTCTACTCTTTGTGTAATATACTTTCGTTTATGAGTATTTACATCAATGATCTATTGTCCTTCTTTCATGGGGTGTATGTTTTGAAAGATACCCAAGTCGGTAAGGGAACCTTTCACCCTCCTCTTTTTTAAAAGACTTATTTTGTTGGGTATTTTAATTTACATATTGTTATGTTGGGATATGTTCTCATATATCCTTATTGATGTAAATTTTATGTCCAAGTGATGAGATACATTTTTTTATCTCTCATTAACTCATTTTGATGTGATGTCGTTAGGCTGTCAAGGGAACTTTTTAACCCAATTTCGATTTCTTTGGGTTCTACATGTAGTCATTGAATATGTCATCCATTGAATATGTGTGAATGACCTTTTATTGTTTTACACTTAATATCCACTTATATTGGGTGTATTTATATTTGTCACACATATTTTTGAGATTGATTTGTCTTTAATTTAAGGATACCTTCTTTATAAGGGATTTTGTCACATTTAACATTTCTATTGAGGGTTCATTGTGGTTATGCACCAATTCGCTCTTATATGGTGTATATACGGTACTTTGAAGTATTATATCATGAATCCATTTATTATCATGATATTACAAAGTTCTGACTAAATGTTATTCCTCAATTATTATATTCAAGTGTCTCTAATTTTGGTAAAACCCCTTTAACCAAAATATCGCTTTAAATGTTTTAATTATTTGTTATTATTAATATCCATGTTTTCAAAATGGTTTTAAGGATTTATTTATATGGATATTAATGGTTTAACATTTTAAAATCTTCAAGGTGGTATGGGACTTCATCTCAATCTCCTTTCTTTGAGGCATATTTTATTTTATACACAACTTTCTTTTATACGGTGTATAAACCCCTTTGACTTTTACATTTATTCAAAAGGAATATTTTTTATACGAAGCGTTTACTAAATGACAAAAGGGAATGTTTTTGTCGTACGTATGCGGCGACAATTACTTCTCCGCCTTCGTGACCGTTATTTGAGTTTCGGCTTCCTCTTGAAGCCATACCTTCTTTTTTAAAAGAAAAATAAATACCATGTTTTACTTTTCTTTTATTTTGGTATTGAAAATGGTTTTCACAATGTTTTTGTGTTGTATTGATATCTTGTGATTGAAATGTGGAAATGTTATGTTTCCTTTATGCATGTTTTATGTGATACAATTATGTTATGGTTCTTGGGAATTATTATGAAGACGGGTGGTTCCGTGATAAACTAAGGGGTGGGTGAGCCCGATATAGCTCTCCAATGCATTGGGTAAGCGAAGGAGTGAAACGTTAAGGTTTCTCCGAAGAGATTTAGGGAATATACTGTGATGGGTATTCCAAACGTAACCAAGAGGGTTACTCCCTACGTAAGAATGTTATGAATGCCTCAAGTTACCTTTATGTCTTATGATTTCTATGATTTTATGAGGTATGTTAAAGTGCCTATGTTTTATGGGTAAAGTATGATTTCATTCTTATGTATACATGTACTCATGATTCCTTTACATATTTTTATATCCCTTACTGAGCTTTTTATGCTCATCCCAAGTTTTTGAAATGTTTTTCACAGGTCAAGGGAAGGGTACATGATGTGATGACAGTGTCAAGGATGTGTCAAGAAAGAATCCATGTTTTATTTTAAATATGTTTCCGTTGATGGGAAAAATGAATATTGTCTTTCATGTAACCGCTTTGTCTAAATATGGAATGTAATGCAAGTTTCATGATCTAATTCTCTAAAACTCTAAACCTGAAAAGATCCTCAATGTGTAATCTTGTAATAACTCAAGATTAAGTAAGGTTTAAGGCCGGGTCCTTATAGTTGGTATCAGAGGTCGGTTTAGATAACTTTAGAGGTTAGGGTATTCTCTAAGCACAAGTGACATTACCATAATGGTTAGGATTTCAGAAAGATTCCTAGTTTTAGATAAAGTGAATGAGTAAGTGTATCTTAGTGTTTATCTTACTCATTAGTACATGATGGTTTTGTTGATATACTCACACTGACATTTCTATTTTTAGTGAATGGATGGATCTAGCAGGCACCAAAGAGACAACAGGTTTGAAGGAAACTTTGGTGGTTCTCTGATTAAGATACTAGATAAAATGGAGGATTCAATGAGGAAACTCATGGTTGTTCTAAACCAAATATCAAGGAGTCATGATCAACCACTTGAACCTTGGTATGATCTTTAATGCATCATGTAAGAGATGGACAACTCGATGTGGAAATTCAGGTAATAATTATTAAGGTAACCATTAGGGTTTATATGATCCTTACTTTTTAGGTAATTATGGGTAACTCTATGATATGATGGAAAATGAAAAGAATGAGATAAACTTGAGGTTAAAATATGTTATGATCATTTCTGATGATTTTATCACTTTTGGGGAATGATTTAAGAATTATATAGTTTTGGAAAAAGGACAACACGTAGACCGTGTGACAACCCGTCGCGTCGGACAAACCTGTGGGAATCGAACCCACAACCAAAGTGCGACTGGTATTTATCGCCTACCACTGGACTACAGGAAGTCCCTGGTTAGTTTGACTGATTCTTTTTAGTTATATGGTTTTATGAATTAAGATTAAGTTGATTTTGGGTTATTTATTAAAATGATTAACCTATAATGGAGGATATGTGATTAGGATAATTACTTTTCAATGCGAGACTTTAGGAGTGACTGATGTTGTTTGGAGATAAATGTTACGATTTAACTTGGGAGACTATGTGACTAAATCCTTCAAATATTTGGGTTTCAATCTTAGTTTGGTTTAATTTGAAGAATTTTATGGACAAATTTATTATAGAATGGTCCTCGTTGAACTTTGGGTTTTGTTGGACAAATTTTGGAGGTTAAGAATAGATTTTCTTTTTATAAAGGGTTATCCTTTTCTGGATTATCTAATATTGTACTAACCTTTTGGTTTTGGTTTTGGTTAAATCCTAAAGAAATGGGAAGTATATAGTTCTCTTTTGTGGATTAGGTGATTCTCTAGAAGTTGATTATAGTACTCTTAATGTGAACAAGTCTTCCTAAATACTCGTTTTTGGAGAAAATATGAGTTTGTGTAAGGAATCTAATAAAAGTTGAAAGTCAACATGATAAGTGATTATGTTTCCTTATGAATAATTTCCTCAATAAAAAGTAACTTAAAAAAAAAATGTTGTCTATTAACTTTTCCTACTGTGGAATCGAATACCGTTTAACCCATCACAAGTTTGTGATTTTCTTGTGGTTAACTTTCTCCTAAACATGTTTTCTATCACTCTCCATCAGAACATGACCCTTTGTTTTTTTCCTCCATGTCCATATTTTCATACTTGGAATCCTAGTATGGGTTAACTCGGGTGACCTCTATGCTTATCTTTCTTTATTTTAAAGTGATTATTTTACCGACTCTTGTTCCGATGTGGGACTTTCAAGGATGTTTCCAAGCTCAATTTTAAAAAATTGCGAGGACGCAATTCCCAAAAGGGGGGAAGGATGTAACACCCCAGGTAAATAAAGAATATGACATTTTCATATTTATCCATATTTGTGAATAAAATATTTATATGACTTTAAAGGGGACGCTATGCTCGATGGCGTACCCAACACGCAACAACGAGTTTCTTGGGAATCTTACGTTGCACTCTATTAATAAAATAATATTATTTTAAATGGTAGTTAAAATATAGCTGTTGTAATGGCGGGAATGGATATAAATAACTAAAATATGATTATATATGTTTTTAAATGTTTTTACATTTATCCAATAAAGGATAGGGGCTTAAAATACGGAAAGAATTCAATTTTAGGCGTATATGCCCTAGTTTTCACTAAAGGTTCACTTATCGCCTTTTGATGGCGAACCGTCATTAAATATAGTTTTAATCACTCTTATACATTATTTTGGACCAAATAAAACTCTTATTAAGAATTGGGACATCAAATTTTACTTTGTGTAATTTTTTGGTATTTTTCCGATAAAGTTCATTTTTTAATGAATAGTGTAAAATGTTGTGTTTTAATTAAAAACCTCTTTTTAATCTAATTTATTTATATGATTAGATAATATTTTTAATTGGTTTTAAAGTGAAATTAGAAAATATTTTTACCATTAAATCCAATAGTGGCCGTTGGAATTAATTTCACTTTGAAATCAGACTTAAACTAGTGTCAATCTTTTGATACTTATTGTTTTATAAAAACACACTATTTGCACTGACAGTGGGAATTAATTATTAAATTAATTAATGTGACTAATATGTTTTGAATTTTGTAAAACGGACTTCATTTTTGAATTCGGAATATCAAATATATCTTAGGGTGAAGTTTTGGTATTTTTCTGAAAAACTCCAATTTTTGATGAATAGTGAAACCACTAAGTGGTAATCAAGAAAACTGTTTTTTCAGTTAAATGAAAGTTTACCACTAATGTGTATTGAATTTTGAAAATCCGACATACATGGTTGTCATTAGTATGTAAAATTTGGTTCAATGGGATGAAAATAGTTTTTTGGTGAATAGTAACTTTTTTTCATTAATCGCGATTAGAGGTAATTAGTGTAGTTTAAGGTAAAAATAATGCTTTAATAAAATGAATTGAACTTGACACATGTCCTAACCTCATTGTATGTGTAATAGCTGACCAAGACAAGCCATGGGTCAACTTGGGGACCCCATGGATCCACTTTGGTTGGGAAATGACATAAATAACTTTTTATTTAATGTAAAAGCAAAAATGACACAAACATGATATGTTTTACTAAAACAATTTTTAAGTGGGGTTATACAAGTCATATTTTTTATTATAAATAGTCATTAGAAATCTAAAAATATTTCATACATCATAGTATTTTTTTTATAATTTTTAGACATTAAATAGATTAAATTATTTATGACATAATAATGATGCAGTGATGACATCATTATTTGACGATTTAAATAAAATGGAAAGATAATGTAAAATATATGAACTAAACATGTCCAAATCTTATTGGATGGGTGGATTTCGAACCCTTATCACCTTATCCACGAATTATATCAATTTGGGATCTTTCAAAACCGAAACACATTTTCAAATAAAGTAATATTTCTTACTTTCCAAAAGTGTCCCTCCTCTCCTCTTATAAAAGGCCCCCACCTCTACCTCATTTCACACACTCCTCAAGCCTTTGGCTCGGCCAAACCCTGCCTATTTACTCTCTCCACATCCCTATCCTCATCCTAGAGGATTCCCTTTGGGAATAATCCTTTCAAAGGAAGCCTTTAGGCTCAAATCAAAAGGAGTTACACTTTTAAAGGTAATTCATTCTCTCATGTTCATTTGTTTTATTTTGCTTCTCCAACCCCATAAACTCTTTTTATTTACTTATTTTGTAGCAACACCAGTATCTTAAATATACTAGGATGTTTTTATAAGATTTATTCGAGCTACACTATCACACAACTACATCAAATGGTTAAAGAACATAAGGTTTCCATGGATGGTGAAATTCTGCCTCTCGAAACGATGATTGTTCAATACTCATTTAACACCTTCAAAGGTGGCCATTATGATGTCACTATTTTTATATATGATATATAATATGTTTATTTTTTTACTTATGCTTCTGTATTTTTCATTTGTGTCTTACCTTTATGGATTCCATTATGGGTATACGCGATATCTTCATTTTAGGAAGTGCGGACTACCGCCCCCTCAAAGTGATGTGATTCGTTAATGCCATACGTGGGACGTATAAAGGATGGATTTAATGTTATTATAAATTATGTTATACTGGAATTATTATATACCTATATATAATTATTATTTCTTTCCATTAAAGTATGAGATAGAAATGAAAGTAGCGTTCATGCGTACGTACGGCTTACCGTCTCCATGAACGGCGCATTTCATTTCTTACCTCTAAATGATTATGTAATGTTATAAATGCATGAATGTACTGGATATATATGACATATATGATATCTACATCATGAATAAAATTCTGGATATAATAAACATTTGGCCACACGAACAACATGTAATTGTAAGAAGTCCACTTTCGACTTAAGAACCAAATATCGGCAAAACAAATATTATTAACTTAAATGATTACATAATGTTTATGACATGGTAATAAGTGATATAAAAGGAATAATGAACTTTAAAATGGTTCTTCAGGAAGTATAAATTAACTCAAGTTTATTATTCAGGAGATTAAAGAACGATCGAGTCAAGTCGGACCCGAGGTAAGGGATCCTACTCCTCTCTTTCTTTTTAAGTACACACTTTTATGTCATTCCTTTTAAAGCTCATATTTCTTGTTATTGGGATGATATTTTATATTAAACTTACTGTAATTTTTATGTTCATGTGATGAGAGACCCTATTCTCTCTCATCAATCCATTTTGGAATTTTTGAGTGGCGCTGTTAGGCTGCCGAACTTTCGTAAGAGATCTAACCTCTCTCTTTCTTTTTAAGTACTCTCCTTTATGTCACTTCTTTTAAGCTCCTCTTTGTAATGTTGGGGAATGTTCTTTTATATTCCTCTTGCTGTAAATTTTATTGTAATGTGATGAGATACCCTATTTGACCTCATAAATCCATATTCGGAAGTTTTATGTGGCGTCGTTAGGCTGCCGAGTTTTCGTAATGGATTTTTCATCTCACTTTTATTCCAGTGAGATTTATGATACATTTGCCACAAATTCCATTTAGTGGTGTATTTACTTCCCATTATTCTACTATTTGTGTAATATACTTTCGTTTATGAGTATTTACATCAATGATCTATTGTCCTTCTTTCATGGGGTGTATGTTTTGAAAGATACCCAAGTCGGTAAGGGAACCTTTCACCCTCCTCTTTTTTGAAATACTTCTTTTGTTTGGTCTTTTAATTTACATATTGTTATGTTGGGATATGTTCTAATATATCCTTATTGATGTAAATTTTATGTCCAAGTGATGAGATACATTTTTTTATCTCTCATTAACTCATTTTGATGTGATGTCGTTAGGCTGTCAAGGGAACTTTTTAACCCAATTTCGATTTCTTTGGGTTCAACATGTAGTCATTGAATATGTCATCCATTGAATATGTGTGAATGACATTTTATTGTTTTAAACTTAATATCCACTTATATTGGGTGTATTTATATTTTTCACACATATTTTTGAGATTGATTTGTCCTTAATTTAAGGATACCTTTTTTATAAGGGATTTCGTCACATTTGACATTTCTTTTGAGGGTTCATTGTGGTTATGCACCAATTCGCTCTTATATGGTGTATATACTGTCCTTTGGAGTATTATATCATGAATCCACTTATTCTCATGATATTACAAAGTTCTGACTAAATGTTATTCCTCAATTATTGTATTCAAGTGTCTCTAATTTTGGTAAAACCCCTTTAACCAAAATATCGCTTTAAATGTTTTAATTATTTGTTATTATTAATATCCATGTTTTCAAAATGGTTTTAAGGATTTATTTTTATGGATATTAATGGTTTAACATTTTAAAATCTTCAAGGTAGTATGGGACTTCGTCTCAATCTCCTTTCTTTGAGGAATATTTTATTTTATACACAACTTTCTTTTATACGGTGTATAAACCCCTTTGACTTTTACATTTATTCAAAAGGAATATTTTTTATACGAAGCGTTTACTAAACAACAAAAGGGAATGTTTTTGTCGTACGTATGTGGCGACAATGACTTCTCCGCCGTCGTGACCGTTATTTGAGTTTCGGCTTCCTCTACAAGCCATACCTTCTTTTTTAAAAGAAAAATAAATACCATGTTTTACTTTTCTTTTATTTTGGTATTGAAAATGGTTTTCACAATGTTTTTGTGTTGTATTGATATCTTGTGATTGAAATGTGGAAATGTTATGTTTCCTTTATGCATGTTTTATGTGATACGATTATGTTATGGTTCTTGGGCATTATTATGAAGACGGGTGGTTTCGTGATAAACTAAGGGGTGGGTGAGCCTGATATAGCTCTCCAATTCATTGGGTAACGCGAAGGAGTGAAACGTTAAGGTTTATCCGAAGAGATTTAGGGAATATACTGTGATGGGTATTCCAAACGTAACCAAGAGGGTTACTCCCTACGTAAGAATGTTATGAATGCCTCAAGTTACCTTTATGTCTTATGATTTCTATGATTTTATGAGGTATGTTAAATTGTCTATGTTTTATGGGTAAAGTATGATTTCATTCTTATGTATACATGTACTCATGATTCCTTTCCATATTTTTATATCCCTTACTGAGCTTTTTATGCTCATCCCAAGTTTTTTAAATGTTTTTCACCGGTCAAGGGAAGGGTACATGATGTGATGACAGTGTCAAGGATGTGTCAAGAAAGAATCCATGTTTTATTTTAAATATGTTTCCATTGATGGGAAGAATGAATACTGTCTTTCATGTAACCACTTTGTCTAAATATGGAATGTAATGCGAGTTTCATGATCTAATTCTCTAAAACTCTAAACCTGAAAAGATCCTCAATGTGTAATCTTGTAATAACTCAAGATTAAGTAAGGTTTAAGGCTGGGGCCTTAAAGTTACCTCGTCTTAGGAGAACTTCTTGTGCTTTACACCAAAAGGATTCATAGGTTGGATTTCTAACCAAAATAAGGATATTAATAATTTATAATGTAATTAATGAATTTATATGGTCATTTAATGAATAAAATAATAGTTTGTTTTATTTTTAATATGAGATGAGACAGGTTGTCCTTTTATAAGTGAGTTAAGTGGCAAACTTGTAATATTTTGAAAAGAAAAAGACGTAACCACATTTGTTCATGAAAAAAGGATACAAAATGAAAAATTATCAAAAGTATAAAATTTAAGGTTTAAATATATCCATAAAATTTGTTTATTATAAGTTTTAGGAAATTTTTAACACCTACCATTTTACTTTAACCCCCAGTAAACTCATTTTTACCTTAACCGTGGTAAATAGTTTTTACTATTTTTACTATTGATTATGGTAAAAAACTAAGTTGAAATTATTATATAATATAAATTGTTATGATTTCAAAAATTTAATTAATTTTTAAAAATTAAATTCATGGAAGTATAAAATTTTAATTTAAAATTAAACCTGCAGACGTGACGGGAAAAAGGTTTTCCAAAGAGAAAATATTAAAAAGTTTAAAAAGTGTTTATATAAAAATTAAATATGAAAATAATTAAAATGAAATAAATTTTATTAATTAATATATAATTTAATTAATTTTACTTTTAAAACCATTTTGAAACAATAAAAAATATCATTATAAATTCCTTAAATGAAAAGTAAGTTTTCAATAAAAACCAGTATTTTCACTATTCACTGAAAAATTTATCTCTACAGAAAAATACTAAAATTTCACCCTAAGATAATTTTGACATGCTGATTTAAAAAATAAATTTTATTTTTTCAAATTTATTTTCTAAAATTTTTAAAAATTAATTTTATTATTGTTCACAAAAAGAAATAAAAAACATTTTTTTAGAAAATAGTATTTTTGAAACATATAAAGACTTTTCTAAAAAATAGAAACTTTTTTTATCAATATGTTCTCTTTATATAAAACCATTATACTTAATATTTTAAATTTATTTATTACTATTCATATCACTAAGTTTACAATGGTCATGTTTAAATAATAATATTATTATTAATATATCACAGTTTTTTGAAACTCAGTGCTGCATGTAACACAAGCTATAAAAGAAATTTAATTTATTCAAAAAAAACATAAAAACTAGGTTTGTTACATTAAACCCCCATTAAAATTAATTCATCCCTTGAAATTAATAACTCTTATATAAACAAATGAGGATACCTCTACCTCATCATGTCCTCAGGTTCCCACATAGTTTCTTCAAAATGGTGGTTTCACCATAAAACTTTGACCAGGTGAGTGGTATTATTTCATATAACATTCTATATATAATCCAAAATCACCACCGGTTATTCCTAAAAAGAAATATAATTCACCAAAAGTTATAACCTCTGAGTTTAGTAAATTTGAAGGATCGGGTATATACTTCCTCAGGAGAGATACATGAAACATATCATAAACTTGAGATAGGTATGGTGGAAGTTCCAACTAATAGGCTACCATCACGATATGATCAATAATTTCAAAGGGAACAATATATCTAGGTCTTAGTTTTCCATTCTTTACAAATCTTATTACCTTCTTACATGAATAAATTCTTGGAAACATCTTTTCACAAACTTCAAATTCTAGATCACATCGATGATTTTAAATATAATTTTTCTACCGACTCTAAGATTCCTTGATGTGTTTCTAAGTGGATCTAAACTTATCTGTCATTTATTCAGCTATCTCAGGCCAAAATATCTTTATTTCTCCAACTTCATTTCAGAACATTTGGAATCTACACTTATTTCCATAAAGGGTTTCATAAGGATCCATATGAATTCTATATTGAAAGATATTATTGTATGAAAACTCAACTAGAGGAAGGTGTTAATCCCAACCACCTTTTAAATACATAGAGTAAGATCCCATCATATCCTCTAGGGTTTGAATTGTTCTCTCAAACTGACTATTTTTCTAAGGATGATATGCAGTATTAAAACTTAATTCTGTATTCATATCCTATAAAATACTTCACTAGAACTTCACGGTAAACCTCAAATATCGATTAGACACAATGGAATGTGGTACTCCATATAGCATTACTACTTCCTTAATGTATATTCTAGAAAGATGATAAATAGAGAATTATTCTCTGATAGCTATTATGTGTGATGAATTTGTAAGGTGAACATCTACAACCCATATAGAATTATTCCTTTTAGACCTTTTTGGGAGTCCGATGACAAAATACATGATGATTTTTTCCCATTGACATTATAGTATGGTTAATAGATGTAACATCTCCTTAGACTTTTGTCTCTTAGCCTTAAATTTCTAACATAACAAGAACTGATATACAAACTTTGTGATATATTGCTTCATTTCATTCAACCAAAAATACTCTTTCAAATCTATATACATCTTCATACTTCCAAGATTAATAGAGAATTAAAAACTATGATCTTCCTTTAACAACTCCTTATTTAAATCTGGTATGGATGGAACAAATAAATAGTTACTAAATCTTATAATTCCATCATGATAAAGGTTAAACTCAGGAACATTTCTAACCTTCTTTTACTATTATATATCATCCTTATATGCCTCTCTAATATTTACTTGGATATATGTTTGAACATTAAATTGATCATGATAATATTTCTCCCCTTCCTTCAGGATTTCTAGATCCATCCTTTGAAAATCCATAAATATTTTATCTTTTTTGATCCTCGTCATGGATAATCTAGCATTATCCTTTTTACTCAAGGCATCATATAGTTTGTTCACTTACCAATGTTGGTAATGTATTGAGTATTAAAAATCTTTAATCAACTCTAATCATCTTATCTGGTGCATATTTCACTCCTTTTGTGTGAATATATACTATAAAAAAAATTATCAGTATATATATCAAACTTCTCTCTATAAATATAATTCTTTCATATCTTTAATGCTAAAATTATTATAACTAACTCCAAATCATGAGTTCAGAAATTTTTATCTTGAACCTTCAATTCTCATGAGGAATAAACTATAAACATTTCATTGTGTATAAGAACACATACTGATCCCTTATTGGATGAATCACTATAGATTACAAACCCTTCTCCATTACAGGGTAATGTAAGTACAAGTGCACTAACTAATCTTCTCTTTATTTCCTTAAAAGTTTCCTCACATCCATCTATCCAGAGGAACTTGGCTCCCTTTCGTGTTAACTTTGTGAGTGTATTATATAGTCATGATAAATTCTCTAAAAATCATAAATAATATCTATTTAAACCAAGAAAACTACTAATCTCATTCACTATGGTTTATTTGGGCCAACACTCAATAGCCTCCATCTTTTATGGATCTACTGATATACCCTATCTTGAGATTATGTGATACAAAAATGAAACCTTTTTCATCCAAAATTCATACTTTGTAAATTTTTCATATAGTTTCTCCTTCCTTAGGGTATTTAGTATAATTCTCAAGTGATCATCATTCTCATACTTTCTCTTTTAATAGATAATAATATCATCTATAAAGACTACCAAAAACTGATCAAGGTAATCTATAAAGACTCTTTTCATTAAATCCATAAATATAGAGGGTCCATTAGTAATACTGAATGGCATCAATAAATATTTAGTGTCCATACCTTGTATGAAATGTTATCTTGGGTATATCCTCCTTCTTAACCCTCAATTAATGATATCCAGAATAAAGGTTACTCTTGGAAAAGTATTGATCTCTTCATAGTTGATCAAATAGGTCATCAATACAGGGTAGAGGATATTTTTTCTTAATCATGATCTTATTCAACTCATAATAATAAATTCAGATTTGCATCAATACATCTTTCTTTTTAACAAACATAATAGGTGCACACCAAGGTGACACACTTGGTTGAATGAATCCATTGTCAAGTTTCTCTTGGCGTTTCTTTTTTAATTCTTTTAACTCAATTGGGGCCATTCTATAGGGAGTCTTTGAAATTTTTGTGGCACTAGTTATGAGTTCTATTGAGAACTCATCTTCACATTTTGGTGGAAGGCTAGAAAAATATTCTAGAAATACATCAAAAAAACTCTCACATGATAGGAACATCATCAATGTTGAGAATCTACCTGACTATATGAGATAAATTCCCCTCTTAAAAAGAAATCAAAACCCATACAATGGATGTGATTTCCATTAGAAGTTCATATTTATCATTTCACTCATAGATAATCATAGGTTGTTTTGGAATATCAAATGTGAATTCCCTTAGAAATTTATGTGGGGTTTATGTAGATAAATACAATCCATGCCTAATATAACATCAAAATCAACCAAAGGAAGAATGATACGGTTTATATGAAGTATATTATTACAAAATTCAATCAAATAATAATCATATATTAAAGATGTTATCATTATACCATTAGAAGTTCTCACTTCTAATTCTACATATAGTCATTTAGGTGGAATCTTGATACCCTTAGAAAATTATTAATATATAAAATAATGGGTAGATCCAGAGTAAAATAATACATTAGTAGTTCTAGAGTGGATAGTAAGTGTACCTTTCACCATGTAGTTATCTCACCCCTCATCATAAATAGTGATCGCATGAGATTTCTATTTTTATCTTGGATTAAGAGTTTGATTACATAGATCATCATCATTAACCTTTAGATTTGGGAACTAGTTAGAATAATGCCCATACACCTTGAATTTGAAACAATAGAGTGTGGGTGGTGCATTCTGTGTAGACTTCTCTCTATTTTCATCATTAGCTAAATTCTTCCCATCACTTTGACATTCGATTTCCCAATAAACTCCCCTTCCACACTTAAAATATTTACTATTACCCTTAAGAAAATTTCCTCCACTTCACTTCCCACACTTTGAGCATGAATGAAATATAATCTTCTTCTCTCCATGGTTTTTATATTTCCCTCTGAATTCCATTTTTTTCTTCTTATCAAAACCATGAGATTGATATGTAAATATAACCTCCATTTTCACCTTGATATCACATCAAACAATATCTTCATAGATAATGAAGTCTATTATTTATAACTCCCTTCAGATACTTGGTTTTAAACCACTAAAGAATTGATCAACTTTACTTTCATGTTGGATGATAATACCATAAGCATACCTCGCAAGTCTTATAAAATTTGTCTTATAGGTACCAATAGATTCATCATCCTTTTTCTTTATCTCAAGGAGCTATTTATCCATATTAATAAAAAGAATATTAAAATTTTAATTATTTAAAAATAAGTTCTTGAATTCATCCCAATCCATGGATTTAATTTGATCATGTTCCCTTGTGCTCTTAATGATAGGCCACCATTGATCCACTTCTCCTTTAAATGATAGAAAACCAAAATGAATTTTTCATATTCTGGACATTGGAGAATGGAAAATATCATTTTGGTGGCACTAATCCATTGCTCAGTAACCAGCAGATTAGCAGTTCCACTAAAGGAAGGTGGAAATTGACTCATGAAGGACTCAGCAGAATGTTGATCCCTCCCTTTCTCATTTATAATTTTAGTAAGATTTATTTATTCATAAAGTTGTGTGATCATAGTAATGATATTTTTAATTCCATATCCCATAATGTTTGTGTTCTTATGAGGAAAATAATTACATTATTTATCACACTCAGCATTAACACAGTTTATTTGGGTTCAATCCATTGACTAAAACCAAAAATTATAGTGTAAGAACAAATAATCATAGTGGGGAACCACATAATCAGGAAAAAATCACTTATAGTATGTTTAAATCATGACACCTTTTTTTAATCTATGACACCTTAGGTTTATCCTAGGTCATTCATAGTCATCATATATTTAAATCCTTCATTATGGTTCATAAAGATTTTGTGAATTTACAAAGCATATCCCCAGGAGTGTAAAACTAAGTGTGTAGCAAGGCCCATTTTTGTGCACCATGGGACAATTGAGTCTAACCCAAAGCACCCTTTTCAGAGTTATTACCCCTAGGTACTTTGGTGCTTGATCCACATCCACTTTTATTATCCAGAAATGAATTTAATTTCTTGGAAACCACGTACTCTATCCTTTACTAAAATTCTTGTAAATTTTCATATACTTTGACTCATACTTAGAATTATCCTTAGAATTGTCCTTAGATATGTCCTTAAGGATCTCACTAAAGTTTTATCATCCTGGTTTCTAGAGGTTAACTAAACTTATCCGTTAATACCAACTATAACGAAATGGGATTTTCATACATAGATATTTTATCATTTTTTTATGAACATTTATTACATTAGACAATCATATGCATAAGGATCATAAATGTATAGTTCCTTTGGAAACTTAGAGACGTAAATAACTAGTTTATAGGTTAACTACATCATCTCTTACTATGTTCTTAATAACTATAATACTTATTAGATATATCATATATAATACATTTTTTTATAATGTGGTGAAATGAAACATAAGAAAGTGTGATATTTGATGCTCATTATGGGTAAAAAAGAAAGATATGTAATCATAACATGAACATAAGGGTATGAGAACATGATAATAACATTTTAAAACCATACCATGCATATAAAATATCATAATATTTAGTAAGGTTATAAATATTGGAAGTTCATAAGATATGAATCATAATGGAATCAAAGAACAATATGTATGAATGCATAATTTTTGCATAATACATTGATTTTTTGCATACACATAAGCATGGAAAATCATTTCCATTGTAGACAAGGATCACTACCAAGGTTGTAATGGTGTAATGGGTTCACTCTCCAAACCATCATAGTATTCAATGTTCACTCCCAAGAACATCATAATATACAAAGTCCGTTACTGAATTGGGTTCACTCCCCATTCCAATCTTGTCTATATCATGAGATATAAATATTTACCCAATGCATTTGAGGGAAATATAATTCCCATCCTTTATATAATTAAAATCACATGTATGTGTGCTAAAAGATCATAAAAATTCATCCAATCAAAATCCATGAAAATAATTGGGTTTCATAAACATTTCATCATATCATAACCTATATAAAAAATATAGGTTTCATAATCATTTCATCATTTCATCATATAATAAACAGTGAAAATAAGTGGGTTTCATAAGTATTTCCTCATGGTATAACCCATGGAATAGAAAAAGGTTTCATAAAAAATAATTCCATCATAAATATAAAGCATTTAGATAAAGAATAAGAATGTTATCCTTAGATTATATCCCTAATAAGGCATAGGTAACATCAATGGATGTCATATTATGCGGAAAAATATTTTGAAATATCATTTAAAATATTTCTTGAGGAAAATATCATTTCTAATTTGAAAAAAAAAACTTTTTAAAACATAAACCATTTTAAAAATAATATTATTTGAAAATAAGCTTAAAAACAATAAAGTAATATTTAAATAAATGATTTCTCATGACATTAGATAATTCCATTCATTCTGTACACATTGAAATGAATATTCCTTTCACATTTTTGGTAAAAGACAAACCGGCATTGTCTAGAAAATGATATGAATATTCCCTTAAAAAAATTGTAAAAGAAGTAAAATATGGGTAAAAATTACTTTAATAAATCATTTTTATAATTTTAAAAACTCTTTTTAAAACACTTTTAGAAAACATGGTTTTTGAAGAAAAATGGGTTTTCGACCGAGGAGAGAAATAAATATGATTCTTATTAAAAACATAGTTTTGAACTCTTGAGTACATAAAGAGAGGAAAATGAAAAAAAACATGTATTCTCTAGAAATAACCATATTATAATAAAATTAATTAGTTTCTTGAGATATATATCATAGTTTTTCATCATTGAAGTATAATCATAAACAATCCTGATAAACGATGAAATTGTAACATAAAACTCTTACCACTTTGGTAACTTTGAATCATAACACCCATGAAAGAATAAAAATTAAATTAAACTTATAATATCATTAAAATAATTATATTGATGATATAACATGTAAAAGTGGAAGTATATACACCTCATAGAAGAAGATAGGTGCATAACATAACTTAGGTCTCCAAGAAGGCAATTTGAGACAAAAATATTTAACCACTTTAGTAACTTTTGAACTGTAAACCCCATAAAATAGAGACACTAAAATGGATATTTAAATAATAATAATAAAATACATTCTTGAGCAGTATATACACCACATAAAATAAACATGTGGTGAATATGGCTTGTGTCTCACCGAAAATAAAACGGAGACGTAAATCTCTTACCTTAAGTCTCGAATTCCTTCATACACATTAAAAAATCATTTATAATAAATATAATTTTATTATAAATCTATTAAATAACAATAATTATATATATCATACCATATATTATTTTCTTATGACCTTTTATTACCCGTTTATTAACAATTCAATGTTGAAGTCACCTTTCGGGAAAAAAATGATTTGTTTTTCATGTATGTTTTGATTTTTTATTTTTGGTACTCTTAATTTGATCATGGTTCCATAATATCAATAATTTTATAAATTATATGAATATCATATATATTTAGTATATATTGTTTTATAGTAATCCATGATATTTAGAGATAGAAAATGAAATACATCGTTTATGGAGATGGTATGTCGTACGTACGCATGAATGTTGTTTCCATTTTATTAAAGGATTAAAATAAATAATGGAAAATGATATATTAAAATTATATAATCATATTTATTTAATATATATTACATATTTTTATTAAACTCATCCTTATTACCTTCTATGTAAAGCGTCAATGAATCATATCGTTTTGCAAGGTGGTAGTCTACCGTACAAACAAGTGACGTTATCGTATTCCTAAAAAATGGAAAGTATGAAGTTATATGTGATATAATAATTCAAGAAGTATAATAATATCATAAATATCATATATAAACATTTAATAAATCATTATATTCAGCCTTGAGATGTGTTTATTGAAAATTAATAACATCAGTTTGCGAGGCGGTAGTCCACTGTACACATGAATGATGATTTTGTATCCCATTTGATAAAAGTGGAGATGGTTTTAGGTAATGAAATTAACATAAAAAATTTAATTATATGGTATATAATTATTTTATTATATAATCATGGTTTAATAATAATTTAAATAGTTATAGGAAGAAAATAATAAAACACTTGATTAGGGGTGTTACCACTTCTTTGGACAACTTCTTTTAGTTAACACCAAAAGGATTATTAGGTTAGATTTCTAGCAAAAATAAGGATTTTAGGGTGAGAATAGGTAATTAAGGAATTTATTTTGGTAGTTATTATCCGAACCAATGTATTTTTAAAGTGTGAAGAGTAGAAGGGAGGGGTGGCCTTTTATAAGTGAGGTGAGTGGAACACTTGTAATTGTTTGAAAAGAAAAAGGTGTTACCACGTTTTTCTCATGACACAAGGATCCAAAATGACCTATTCTTAATATTAGAAGAAATAAGGTCATAATATGACCATAAAATGGGTTTTCAAAAAGTTTTGGATCATTTTTAACCCTTATCATTTTAGTTTAACCCCCAGTAAACCCATTTTTACCTTAATTACAGTAAATAATTTTTATTGTTTTTACTATTCATTATGGTAAAAAATTAAGTTGAACTTGTTAGATGATATAAATTATTCTAACTAAAAATATTTAATCCATTTTTACAAATTCCATTCACATTAGTGGAAATTTTTAATTTAAAATTAAACTCACAGACATGATGAGAAAGCGGTTTTCCAAAGAGAAAATGTTCAAAAGTTTATAAAGTTTTTATATCAAAATTCAATTTTAAAATGATTAGAATGAACTAAATTGGATTAATTGATATATAATTTAAATAATTTTACTTTTAAACCTATTTTAAAATAAAAATTAACCCTATAAATTATTTAAATGAAAATGAAATTTTCAATAAAAACCATTATTTTTCACTATTAGCTGAAAAATTAATCTTTTCAAAAAAAAATAAAAAAAATCACCCTAAGCTAATTTTGAAATTATTTTTTCAAAAATTAAGTTTATTTTATAAAATTAATTTTATAAAAATTTCAAAATAATAATTTTTTTATTTTTCAAAAAAAATAAATATAAATATTTTTTGAGAAAATAGTATTTTCGAAACATATAAAGACTTTTCTAAAAATTAAGTTATTTTTTTCAATATGTTTTATTTATATAAAACAATTATACTTAATATTTAAAAATTAGTTATTAATATTCATATCTCTAACTTTAACGGCTATGTTATAACGATTGTGTTTAAATAATAATATTAATAATATATCGTAGTTTGTTAAAACTTAGTGTTGCGTGTAACGCAAGATAAACTCAGTTTTTCTTGTAATGTAAGATATAGAAAATTAATTTATTTAAAAAAAATCAGAAAAACATGGGGTGTTACACATCCCCACTAGGCTAATCCAAGTATCTTACAATGAAAATGTTTCGATGTACCAGAATTCATTAAATGCACTATTTGGTAGTGGGTTTAGGAAAGTCACTCCAAGTTTGGGGTTACTCCCTTTTATAAGGTTTATGGATGGTAAAATACCTCACAAGGGTCACTAATATCTAATTAGTCACTAATCAATAAAATAAAACACTTTTTTATGCATGCTAAAATAAAAACAACAACACCATTGTTATTGCTTCACCAAGTGTAGATTGGTGCTCATTTGTTTAAACGTTGATGTTCCTCTTCAAAATCATGTTGTGAACATAGATAAACTTTCCTTGAGTCTTCAAGGAATAACTTATTATTATCCCTTATAAATATCTTCAATGGTTTTTAATGCTTTCTATTATCTTATCTCACTATTTGGAATTCCCCACTTATTTTAATCTTTCAATTTAGTTTATTCTTTCATTCCTTAAACAATGGTAATCACCACATAATTATATAGATATATATATATATATGTATACATAATTACTTTTTGTAGAATTTACTTTTATCTATTCAAGATAAATTATCTTTCTCACCCTCACTTTAGTTCTTTAACTAACCCCAAGAAATATGGGAAAATTTATCCATCCATATTCCTCAAATTTGAGTTAAAATTGTCAAGTCATGTACTATCTCTATAAAAATAAAAATTATTCCACAAATATATCCTTCTTTAATGGTTAAATATATCTTATATAAATCTGTATCCTTCCTTCTATGGATTCTCCATTAATGTTTCCAAAAATATCTGGTCAAATATGTCATTATGATTAGATCCCATGCCAATCCAAAAGATGTAAACATTCAAGTGACTTGAGATCAAATCTGGGTGGAGACATAATTTAGGGGTACTGTAGAAGATTTGTTATAGGAACTATATTAGGTACTATTCAATACTATGGCATCTAGAACTATTCATCTAATTGGGATTTCGGGTTATCGGTTTGTTCCTTGAATCCTACAAGGCCTTCGGGCCACCCAAGGCCTTCAAGCCAGTAAGGCCTTCGAGCCACCTCAAGGCCTTCGAGCCACATGAAAATTGTGCTTAAATAGACCATGAAGACTCTAAAAGGAACAATCTCTATATGAGGATTCATATTAGGCGCATTCACTAGAGAAGAGCTAATCTATTTGGAATAATGAGAGGGTATAGAAATTTCCATCTGGACCAGCCTGTATATGCATGGGAATCCTAACCGAATAGCCATGTGAAGGTGGAGAGCTGACATCATGATTTAGGGAGGGTATATTTCAAGTAGTTATAGTATGGATTAATTCCTCTAATACCTTTGTGTTATGTAATGTCACAAAGCCTATAGGACATGTAAGGGTTCCCCTTAAACCCTTAAAATAGAGATTATCAAAAATTACTAGAAAAAAGTCCTTCGGGCCATTCGGGATAAATATATGACAAAAAATATCCATGAATTTCCATATTTTATATAATAAATATTATTTAAATATATATCCATAATATACAAATCTATATTTTCTCTTCCTCTTCCACCAAATCAAATATTTTTATTGGTCAAAGATCAACTGTAATCAAATATCCATAACAGCCAAATATACACTATAGTCAAATTACAAAGGATATTCTTCATTATTGATGCAAACACATTATAAAATATCATCTTTGACACCCATTAGTGAATTCATATGAATTTATCAAAAAATTATGTAAAATTTACTCAGATAAGACTCCTTGATTTTCTCTAAGTTTAACCACCATGAATTCACTCAATATGGGCCTTAAAAATACTATTAAAATATTGATTCAACCTACCACAAAATCTTACATGTTTTTCTCCATTTAAATATCCAAATATATCAACCTATTTTATTTGGATTTTTTTCATAGTGGAACACTCAAGAGGGGGTGAATTGTGTTTCCAATTAAAAATATTTAAAACTTAAATCCACCAATTTATAAAATATGACCAGTTAACTAAAACATTAGAGTTATATAATTTCATCTTTAGAAAAGTGTCTCAAAATATCAATCATAGCTCAGTTAAAATAATTTATAAAATAATTTATAAAATACTTTAACTTTTGAAACTAATTTACTTGAATCAAACATGATATATAAAACACTTATTAAATACAACTATCAAAGTAAAGGTTTGTTATTAGTTTTAAAAAAGATACTATTTTTTATTTAAAATAGTGAAAACAAAACATGAAATAACACATAAGGAAATTTAAACAAGTTATTCAATCTTAAGCCAAGACCCAATCCTATCCACTTGGAAATCACCTACTTCCATGTAACTTATTATAAAATAAACTCTTCCATGACCAGGATCAAGTTTTTACAAACAACTATACTAATATAGTCTCGAATAAAAGACTCTTCCATAGTTTTTCATGGTATAAAACGTTTCTATGTCATACATGAACTCTTCCATAGTTATACAGTGGCTTACATATGAAAATATTTTAAAAAGAGTTTCTAGAACTCTCTAGTTTAGTACAGGAGACTATTTTTATAGATAAAAATAGTAAAACAACACATATTTAAAGATAAAATTAAACAAAAATTTCAGGATATGAGAGATGTGAAATTTAGGAGTAACTCAATCTAATCATCTTTGGTTGTTCAGATGTCTCAAAATTTCTCCTTGAAAATTTCTAATAAAATTTTCAAAGGAATTATAGAATAACAAAATGTCGTAAAGTGTTCTAAACGATTCCTCTATGTATCATAGGTTCATGTGTATATTTGTAACATCCTTCTCCTCCTCATTGGATTAAGGAGTTATGGGGGTGCTATTAGGACTAAGGTGACATCCCCAAGACACCAAAGGCTAGAAATAAATTTTAAGGGCCTCAAAAATATTTGGGGTATTATTTTTATTTTGAAAGATAAAACATCCATACCACAAAACCATAACCAAAAAAAACTATATATGATTAATGAATAAAAATAAATCTAAAGAAAAACCAAACCAACAACCATATTAGATTACAAGAAGAAACCAAAAGACAAACTCAAGAGGACTAAAAAGGCCATAGGCACAAAACTCCAAAGTGACAACAATCAGCAACACCTCACCCAATCCAAGATCCAACTCCACATTCCAAGCCACGATATCAATAAGAATCACTAAATAACTAAGATACATTGCCTTTACCAATTTCTTGATAGATGACATCTGCAAATGCACAACAGTTCCCAAGAAAGGGGTGAGTCTAAACTTAGTAGGATTTCCCCAATGACTTCCCAACTCACACCACTAAGACAAAACGTGTTAGAACATTTTAAAAAATAGTTTCAAGAAGTGAAAAAAAATCATATAAAATCCATAAACTAGTTTTTCCAAGGAAAGAATCAACAAAGCCTTTAAAAAATTCTCATTTTATTTGGAATATTATTTTTTGTTTCTACACACAAAACCATGCACACACACACAATATTAGTGTCATTTTTGATGTTGGAACTTCACATCCATAATCAATACCATTTTGATAGTTGTAATTCATGACCATTATCCATCCTAATCAACTCACGCCTAACTGTTTATAACAACATCATGATAATTCATTTACCAAAAACCAATTTTCATTCCAAACATTTCACATGAAACCATTTATTTATTTTAATAATTCCAAAAACCACTTTACATGCATCAAACCAAAACATAATTTTAAAATAATCATTCTAAAATTATAAACAAAGTTGTTTTTAAAAAAACCAAACAATTTTCCACAATTTCTAAGACAATACCAAAACAATATTTTGCATCATAATAGTTTCAAAAACATTTCAAGAAAATCACTTAATTAAAACTAAGACTTTAAGTTATAAATCAAGTGGAGTTGAGAGAGAAGCCACCTACCTCACAATGGTTGGTGAAAATTGAGAACAGAACAATAAAACATCAAGATCTGATCAAAAATCATGTTCCCTTCACTAGATCCAATAATATTTCATCATAAGAACACTCATAACACATAGATATATCAATAAATGTCTAGATCTATGGTTCTGAGAGAGAGATATGAACCTTGTATCTAAGAAGAAAGAGGAAGAATAGTAACTTACTCACAAATCTAGTCCTCCAACACACTTTAATTCACCTAAAGATCACTCTCAGTTCAAAGGGAATCGTCTCTCACACCTTGGGAGAAAATGGAATTCAAGTTATGAAGAAACTAGGGGAAAATGAGGGCTTAAGGGGTTAATTTATATTAGATAAACTTTTTATATAGGGACAATAGTGTATTTCATGGTTAGGCCACACGGTTTGGAAAACCATGCATCAACCATGAAATGCTAGTGTGTTAAGGCCATACCTTGAATGGTTGGCTCACACGGTTAAAAAAATCATGTGCCAACTATGAATTTCCCTATATTTAAAGATATGTGATTTATCCTGGGAATTTTCATGGTTTTTGTAAACCATGTGCCTACCCAGTGTCTATTATCTTCCCTTTCATGGTTTTCTAGAGATGCTACACAGTTTCTACTAACCATGCACAAACCATGTACCTCCATAAAAGCTTCAAAAATGTGCCAAAACTCCTTAGAAACTACTAAAACTTAACCCGAACATTATATAGAATCTGAATACATTAATAAAGAGTCATGTACTTGAAAATGGGGGTGATAAATTCTCCACACCATTGGAATCTCCTTCCTTAGAAATTAGAAAATCCTTATTGTCCTAAAAGAGTCTGGGCCATTTCTCCACTATTTCCATTTCACACTCCCACATTTCTTCCTAAATACGACCATGTTTCCATAAAGACAACACTAAACTAATTATTTTCCCATTCAATTTCTTCTTTTACCTATCCAAAATCCATACCAACACATAACTCAATATAACATCTGAATCTAGGTCAACATAATCCCATCGAATCACAAGGTTAGGATCAGTTTGGTACTTATTCAACTAAGATACATAATACACATTCTGCACTAAACTAAACTTTTTTGGAAAATAAAACTGATATTCCACCTCACCAACTCATTATAGTATCTCAAAAAGGTTTATGTATCAAGTATATAACTTTCATGCTTACTAAAATGATGATTCCCAAGCCTTGGAGTGATTCTCAAGAACATGTGATCACTGACCTCAAATGAAAATGGTCATTGAGGATGATCCACATATGATTTCTGATGACTCTGAACCATATCCATTATCTTTCTAATCAATTAAATGTTATTTTTTGTCTCTTGTACAAGGATGGTTTTAATTAATGAAGTATCACCTATTTTCACCAAAAAAAGTGTAGAATTAAAAGGAAATCCATACAATGCTTCAAAAAGATCCATATGTATCAAGGACTAGTAACTGTTATTATAAAATAACACCAATAATGGTAAATTATCCTCCCATAAGCCACCAAAATCTATTACACAGACCCTAAGAATGTCCTCTAATGTTTGGATTGTCTATTCAAACTGTCCATCCATTTGGGGATGATAAGATGTAGTCATAGTCAATTGTGTTCCAAGGGATTACTGTAATTATTTCTATAAAAAATATGTAAAACTAGGGTATCTATATGATACAATCGATACTAGAATATCGTGCATCTTTATAATTTCATGAATGTAAATTTTTTATTGGTATTCCACAAAATTAGTTTCACAAATCAGAATGAAGTAACCCAACTCTGTGAGTTGATCCACTATCAATCATATGTAATTGTGTTTCCTGACCATCCTTGGTATAATTTTTATAAAATCCATGGTTTTTTACTCCCATTTCCACATGGTAATTGGTAAAGACTTCAACATACTTGTTGCTCATTGATTTTATGCCTTTACCTACTGATAGGTGAGGAATCTTGAGACATGCTCTACTACAGTTCTTTTCATGTCATCCCACCAGAACTAGAATTTCAATGATTTATACATTTTTGGAATCCTATGGTGGACAGCCCATCTGGAATGGTGGTAGGAACTAAGTTTTTCATGACAAGAAAAAATTATGACCATCTGATCTCTAAGTCACAAAACTGAATTCCCACCCAGATTCCAATCCTTAATGGTCTCTCCACCACAAATTTTTGACCTCATAGTAACATAATAAGGATAGGATATCTAAGAAACTCTAACTTGCTGAACCAAATTAATAACAAACAAAACTAGAAAGAAAACTGCAATACTGCCTTGGTCCGGGCATTCCAGATTCATATTCGCTATAACTAACATTATTTTCCATTGGTTTGAAGCCTCTTTATCCAACTTATCATATGACTTCCTTCTCAATGCATCTTCCATAGAGTTCTCTTTACTCGGTGTATACATCATTTCAAAGTCATAAATCTATAGATACTCTATCCATCTATGTTGTCTTAAATTCAAATATCTTTGTGATAAAATGTGCTTCAAACTCTTATGATCTGTAAACACTATGAATTTATCACCAAATAGGTAATGATAAAAAGTCTTGAATCATGGACCATAACAGCTAATTTCAAGTCATGTGTTGGGTAGTTCTTCTAATTTAACCATTACTATCATGAACCATAAGAAACAAAATGATATACCTGCATGAGAACACATCCCAACCTAGATCTTGATGCCTCACAATAGACTACATTTCCCCATATAGAATATAGAAATGTGAGGATAGGTTCTAATGTAAGTCTAAACTTAATTTCATGAAAGGATTTATGAAATTCATCGTTATATTGAAAAGGAATGAATTTTATCAACAATGTTCTCACTAGTGATTCCAAACATGAAAATCACATAAAAAATGTTTGTAGTATCCTGTTAATCAAAGGAAACTATATATCTTAAAGAAATTCTTTGGTGGTTTCCAAGATATAACAGCTTATATCTTTTCTAGATATATAGAAACTCCTTTTTCAAAAATGACATGGCCAAGTAAATTTACCTGTTGTATCTAGAAATCACACTTTGATAACTTGGAATACAGATGATGTTCTCACAAGATACCCAACACTATCTTCAAGTGTTTCTCATGATCCACTTTTGTCCTAGAATACATCATTATCATCGAAAATACCACCAAAAATGAATCAATATACATTTTAAATATTTGATTCATTAATTCCATAAATATTTATAGTGAATTCATATGACTAAAAGGTATAACGATATATTCATAATGGTAATATTTACTTATGAAATATGTATTTGTAATATATTCCTCCCAAACACACAATTGGTGATATCTCAAACATAATTCAATATTTGAGAACCATTTGGGATCCCCTCAATTGATCAAATATATTATCAATGTGTGTAATAGGATATTGATTTTTTATCGTAACTTAGTAAGCTTATGATTATCCAAAAAAATTCTAAGAGTTCCATCTTCCTTTTTCACAAATAGAATTGGTGCTCCCATGGTGACGTAATCGGTCGAATGAACCTTTTACTTTACAACTCTTTCGATTGAACTTTAAATTCCCTTAATTATATTAGTTATATATGATAATATGGGAGTGAGATTGTACTGGTACCTGGTAGGAGATTAATCATAAACTCTACTTCTCTTTTGGGTGGAAACCTTGAGAATTGTTTAGGTAAAATGTCAGGAAATGGATCAATAATAGTTGGAAAATATCCATTTCAGATATCATCCATGAATTCCAAGGTAAAAACTACCAAATTATAGTAAATGGTTCCAACCCCCAGTGCCAAAAGGCATTCTCTACTTGCCTTTACATCCCAATATCCTCTAAAGAGATTCTCAACACCATCTAGAGATGTGAAACTAACCTTTCAGGCATAATAGTTAATGTGGGACTTGAATGATGTCAACCAATCCATACCCAAAATCAGGTCATATATATCCATCTCAATCATAGAGAAATTCCAAAGTAACCTAGCCCAATTTATAGTTATAAAACAAGCATTACACATAAAGTCTCAAAACTCTCTTTGTTCAATAGGATTTTATAGTTTTAAAATAGAAGGCATCGCCTCAATAGAAAAACCCATATTTTCAATAAAACAATAAGCAATAAATTAGTGGGATGTGCCCATATTAAATAATGATTTCCTAAGGGTATAATTCAAAATAATTTTACCTATCACCATCAAAGGACCAAATTGATCATCCATAATGATCTTCTCAACTACATATAATTTCTTACACACTACACTTTTCTCTTTGTTACCCTATTGAGATTTCACTACTTGAGGATAAATGGTCTTCCTAAAATAACCTTGGATCACTCTATTATAATTAGTAGAATTAATCTATTTCACTCATCTTGTTGAAGCATACGATGCCTAAGAATCATGATATGTGTCTCTAGCACTCGATCTTGGAGAACTATGACAATATCACTAAATATGTCCCTTTTTTTTGCAGTTGTTACATGATCTAGGTGGTGCGGTACAATCTCACTTGATTTGATCTGTTTAAACACACTTAAAACATATCAGCTTACTTTTAAGTTAATAAGGAAGATTTTATGATCTTGTGGTATGATTCTAAGGTGTCCCACTACTCTGTAATTAGGTGTCCCTATTCCACTTATTCCCATCATTAGAGTTCCCACCTATTCACATAGGAATAAACATGCTCCCTCCAATCATATTTTTGATATATCCCTTTCTACTATTTTCACTCTATTGACCATCTCTTTATAATCCGTTATATAATGCATGGTAACTTTTTAGTGAATATATGGTCATAATACTGACTCAAAAATGTGTTCCATCAGGGATGCACTTGAAAAACAATTTGGGGAAAATTGGACTAAATTCATAAATTTAGCTAAATACTATATTATAGAGATATTATCTTGCTTAAAACTGAAGAATTTCATTATTCTAGAATTTTGAAATTTGTTAGGATAGAATTGTTTGTTAAAAAAATATTCAAAATCCCCCCATGTCATTCCTTGGTCCAATTTAGCCTGAACTAATAATTCACACCATTGGCATTCCAAATCCTTCAATATATAAATTTCCAACTTCACTTTAATATCTATTAGTGTCCTGATTAAATCAAAGATTCTATTCATCCTATTCAACCAGAATTTTTCTTTTTCCATCTCAGAATCCCCCAGAAATATGGGTCGATTCTGCTTTTGGAACAAAACTAAATGGTCCACTTTTAATGTTTTATCATTCATATAACCCTTTTCCATGGATCTTAAATCATGTACAATGCTTTGAACTATTTTTTGGTTCACCTACGGATCAGGTGAAACCACATTTTCAGCAGCTTCTTCTGGTTGGTTTCTATGATGCCTACTTGATTCCATTCACTATAACCATAATAAAACTCTATTTAGTCTCACTCATTAAAAACTAAAGTCTTTGTAATTATAATTTACCACATCAATACATATCACAGCATAGCTTTCCAAAATTTAAACGTCGTTAACATTTCAAAAAAAATTTAAAATATTACAATCATGTTTTTCAAAAAACTATTTTCTCATTTTTCAAAAATAGCACATTTTGTTCATTTCATAAACTATTTAACTCAAAATGAATAATTATTTATTACTGATAAGTCTTTCTATCAATGCATGTCATCCAACCCTCATCAGCTAAACCCATGATGATGAGGTGAAAACTCACCTAGAAGTGTCTAAAAACAATCATGTACCCAAACTCCCTAGTAACTTTAAGTTCAGCATAAAGAGGTTATCTATGCCTTTTTATGCTCTACATTTAAATTTCTAAAAAATATACTCATTTCTACCATCCCAAGAGACATACTGATACTATTTCCAAATCTAGGATGAAACAAAACTAACATCATTTCCTATGTCAAGGATTGAACAATGTTGATACCATTTGTCCTAAAAATAAAGATGGACTAAATGAAGTTGATACCAATTGTTATGTCCACATTCGAAAAAACTAATACCATTTGTCTCCAAAATATATTTTTACCAACCAAGACTAATGCCATTTGTAATATCATTCCCCTTCTTATTGGTTTTGAGGAGTGCTGGGGGAGCTACTGGGCCTTAGGTGACATCCCCAAGACACTAAAATCTAGAAATAAATGCCATAGGAATCAAGAACATTTGTGGGATGGTTTTACCTTTGAAATATAAAACATCCAAACCACAAAACCATAACCAAAAAACCCTCTATATGATGCGTGAATATAAAATACAACTCAATACAAACCAAGGAAACAACCATATCAGAGTACAGGCATAAACTAAAAGACATACTAAAGAGGACCAAAAAGGATACAAACACAAAAATCCAAAGTGAAAACAACCATAAACACCCCACCCACTCTAAGCTTCAACTCTGCATTCCAATCCATAGTATCAAGAATCATCACTAAAGAACTGAGATACCTTTCCTTTAACTGTGTCTCGATATATGACATCTATAAATTCACAACAGTTCCCAAGTAAGGGGTGAGTCTAAACTTAGTAGGATTTCCCCAATGACTTCCCAACTCATTCCACTAGTAAAAAACTTGTTATAATATTTTATAAAATTGTTTCAAGTAGTAAAAAATTTTCAAATCATATACATAAACCAGTTTTCCATGGAAAGCATCAAAAAATCCTTTAAACCATTTCTCATTTGATTTGGTATGTTCTTTTCCATGTCCACACACACAAACATGCATGCACACACAAGATTGGTGTCACCATTGATGTTGGAACTTCACATCCATACTCCATCCCATTTTGATGGTGGTACTTCATGACCATAATCCATTTCAATCAACTCTCACCCAACCATTTATGCCAACATCATGCCAAGTCATTTACCAAAAACCAATTTATATTCCAACCATTTCACATAAAACAATTTATTTATTTTAATAATTTAAAAAAACATTACATACATCAAACCAAGCCATAATTTTAAAATCATCATTTTAAATTTATAAACAAAGGGATTTTCCAAAACCAAACAACTTTCCACAATTTCTAAGCCAATATCAAAAAAAATATTTCCATCAACAGTCACATAAGTGTTTCACGACCATTCCAAGAAAATCCTTTAATTAAAACTAATCCTTAAAGTTATAAATAAATTATATTATAGAGAGAGTTCACTACCACACAATGGTTGGTGAAAATAAAGAATGACACAATAAAACTTCAAGATCAAATCAAAAATCACACTCCTTTCACTAGATCCAATAATATTTCATCATAAATCCATTCATAACAAATATATCTATTAATAAAGGACTATATTTATGGTTCTAAGAGAGAAAATAACCTTGGATCTAAGAATAATGAGGAATAATATGAAGGTTCCGGGCGTAGCGGAAGCGCATGGGTGGATGTGCCCACTTGGATTTTTGTCATTAACAATGATCAATCCGGGATCAATATGATGATAAACGCCAGTCTCCATGGATCGAATCACAGAAATAGACAAATAAAAGGAAATTCTCGGAACCACAAAGTAGGATCATTACAGGTTGATTATAATTAATTTAATCAATTGAAAATAAATACCTTTTGAGTGTTATTTCTTCATTGATGTTCTTGATCACGTTCTGATGTGATTCGTCATTGCGTCACAGAATCCAAGTGTATACTTCCTCTAGCGGTGATCCACACGTGTACCTCATATCTCGAGAGATCACCAAAGGAGTCTCCAGGTGCTAGCATGGAGAAACCTTTGCTTGTGTTTTTCGCCTTAGATCATCTTGATCCAATGGAAGAGGATCTCTTGTAAGGACCAGTTTGGGATATACCTAACACTGAGAGGGGGGGTGAATCAGTGTTGGGGAATTTTTAAACAAATTCCAACTTTTATCCCTGTACCTCTAGACCTGTTAGGATCTTGATTCTCTTATTCTCTTTTCCCTGTCGCATGCAATAACAGAAAGCAGTAAAAATGTGCACACGATATTTTTACAAGGTTCACCACTCAATAAGAGTAGCTACGTCCTTGCCATGCATGGGTATGACAACTGCATGGATTCTCCACTATAAAGTAAAATGTTGTTATAATGGAGTGGCTAGGAAAACAATCCTCTAGCCAGTGTGAGTCCCTACACTTTGGAGGGGGGTGGGAAACAATCCTCTTCCCTGGACTGGTGAAATCCAAGTCCAACTTGCAGCTTCTAGCTGGTTCTTTATACTACCTATCGAGACAGTCTTCTTCCTTCTTCAAAAGGTTGGTTCTACTCTTGA
This sequence comes from Viscum album, assembly GCA_963277665.1. NCBI lineage: Eukaryota > Viridiplantae > Streptophyta > Magnoliopsida > Santalales > Viscaceae > Viscum > Viscum album. Next base: position 1,241,663,452 of record OY728122.1, on the reverse strand, counting down.
TCTATTGTAGTTCTCTTCACTTGATTACTTGCAAAGCAGTAGGCAAGCAATTCTCTTCTTTCTTTCTCTTCTTCTCTAGTGCAAAAACAAACTGCACTAGTTCTTCTTCCTTCTTCCTCTTAGTGCAACAACTGACTGCACTAATCACCTTCTTTCTTTAGCTAGAATCACATACACCAATGTGATTATTCAATCACTGAAGATCTGCTCACAAAGCATCATCTGAATTAAACTACCCTGAATAATTGTCAGCCTTCAGTTGGGCATACTCTGTTCTTCTTCTTCTCTTCCTTCTCTTCTCAATACCAACACCTGAGTGTATTGGTATAATGAATTCTTCCTTTGTGCAGATATGAGTTCAATTGCACGTCTAGTTCTTCTTCACTTCGCAAAGCACAACGAGAGTGTTAAACACCAGTCGTGTGAGTGCGGATCAACTTCTCTTTGTGAAACCGAATGGTTCACAGTTCTTTTTCCTCCACAAGGCTGCTTCGAGAGTGCTCTGTACCTATCAAAGGCCTGCGGTACCCTCAAATTTTTCGCGCAACCTTCTAGGTGGCTTGCGCATAAAATTCAAGCCTTGCGCATAAAAACACCTTTTGGCGCGAAAAACCCTTTTCGCGCACAACTCTTCTTTTTCGCGCAGAACATCCTATTTCGCGCAACCATTCTTTTTCCGCGCAACACTTCTTCTTTTCGCGCAATGCTCTATACTACAATTTTCCGCGCGCCAGAGCTCGGGATTTGTCTAAGTGTCGAGTCTTACATAATGAGAGGGGTTCACCCCATATTTATAGGCAGTTTTGACCTTGCGCATAAAAACCTCTTCCTGCGCGTAAAACCTCCTCCATGCGCGTAAAAACTCTTTTATGAAACTTCATATTTCGCGCCATGCTTCAATATTTCGCGCACCTCATGCCTTTTCCATTTTTCATCCTTCTAAGCATGAAGCACCAATTGCGTGCAAAATTCCGCACCACGTTCTATATTGCGCGCAAACCCAATCTTTCCTGCAACATCAGATTTCGCGCACTGCTCCAATATTTCACGCATTTTATGCCTTTTCCAATTTTTGATCTTCTGATCTCGAACCATCATTTGCGCGAAAACTTCATTCCTCAATTTCGCGCACCATGCCAATATTTTGCGCATCCCGCAGATTTTTCGCGCAACCCGCTACTATTTCGCGCATCCCGCAGATATTGCGCGCACCACTTTATTTTTGCGCGAAACATGCCTAAATTTCCGCGCACTCCATTCCTTTGTCATTTTTCAACGTTCTGACCTTGAATAACTCTTTTGAACGTATAAACCATCTTCAATCTTATGCGCAACATCCATTTCCAAGAACATTTCTTCATCTCCCGATTTTCAGGCCCTAAAATTTGGCAAACACTGGAAAATGACGCCACCTTAAACTGTGCTTTTCTGCCATCCCCAGATTGTCTATTGCTTTGCCATTTTATCTCTTTACTTCTTCCCATAACCATTCTTCTGCTCTTATCACGAATCCCACGATAGTGATATTTATCCTTTGATAGATCAGCTTAAGCATCGTCAGAGTTGCAATGGGAACTGAATCTTTCCTATCTTCCAGCAGCATCATTCCTTCCAATCAAAACATTATATGACTGGCATCATCATTTCTCCCCCTTTCCTTCATAATCCTTGCATCACAAGTTCTCCTAACTCATGATTTGTGTGAAATACATACCAGCAAAGCATCGTCTGATTTCGCTTCATGAAGTGTTGCCCAAGCCTGACATTCAATGCTATGATTACATAACAATGCTACAGGCATCCTCACTTCAGTCGATCTCCATTAACTTTGGAGTCCTTCTTCATCTCCTTCTTCATTTTGACCAGTATTGACAACAGTTGACAACAAATACAATCTTCATATACAAAGTGGTCCCAACAATCTCCCCCTTTGTATTTTGTTGTCAATACATTAAAGTCTCCTCAAATGAATGTGTCAATGTCAAAATGAGAATCTAATCTCTCTCCCTTTACTTCATTTTCTCTCCTAGACATTCATTTCATTTCTCTCCCCCTTATTGACAAGAAATACAAAGATCATGGTAGAGAGGGTATCATTCCGTACTTAAGAAATGTGCCATCAATCATTTCACTCTAAGTCTACTTGAGCAATGCTTGGTGTAGAAAACAAGAGGATTTGATTTAGACAACAAAGCTGTCCATTACCCACATAATATGACACCTCATGAGATGAAAACTCATACACTTGTCTTAAAGGGTTTTCCACTTTCATTCCAGGACGAAGATATTGAGTGTGAAAGAAATAATCAACCTGAAATTCCTGCACTCACTTCAACAAATGGATCAAAAACATTCTTGTTCAATTGGCAGGATAAGTGGCCTTGGGGAACTTTCACTCTTCTTATTTCATTGATTATCTTTGTTACTCCCCCTTTATATTTGTTGGCAATACACTAGAGAACATATGAATGGGTCAATATGTGTGCCAATATCTATCCCCCTTATTGGCAATCAAATGAAAAGGTGTGGTGTGGTTCTCTTAAAAAAAATCTCTTCCTCCCTTTGAAAAGTATTTTCTTGAAAAACACTGAGAGAGGGATGATGTCACATGTTCTCTTTAGCAAAGAACCTTTAGTAAATCAACTCTAAGTCTACTTGGGCTAACCCGGTGTAGAAAACAAGAGTGATATAACCAAGGAACTCAATGCTATCCATCATTCACTGTACATGTGAGATCATGCTTCAGGGGTTTGAAATTTCTCAGATATAACAAAGAATTGCTAAATCCTGCACAACTTCACAAAACTCATTAGAAAGTTCATGTGCAAAGATAAAGCTTCCCCTTTCATCCATTTGTCTTCAATCTATACTCCCCCTTAATTGACAAGATAAATACAATTAAGAAACAAGGGATGGAAGTATGATTCGAATACCTTCACTTTTCTCAAGATGGTATTAAATATCATAATCCCATCTTCTACAGATTGGCTCCCCCTCAAGGGGTGCACTCCATTCTGTCCAAACCACTCTCCAGATGAGAATGATCATCATCTTCAATTCCCTGCAATGTTAGCACATGTAAATACCAGAAGTATAAGGGAATAATATGGAACCTCCTTGGTTCATCAATGTGAACAACAAGGTTGAGAAGATTCTCTCAACCAAGATGTCCCATTTTCACCATTCTTCACACTTGCACATCTGATCTTCAATGATGATTGTGCTGGTGTGGATCTCAACACATCTTCATGTGAAATCTTTTGTTTCCTTTTTGCCTTAGAAATTGCTAGTGCTTCATCTTCATCTCTTTGCAGATCTTTGGCAAGTTGCAACTGATTTGGCCATATGACTAGTAAGTCACTTGGAAGTGTGGCCTCAGTTCTGGATATTCCACATGGTTCCTTCGATGCTTTCAAGCTACCTTTCTTAGGCAACTTGTTTTCAATCAATCCCTTCTGCTTCATCTGGATTGATTGTCTGTTTGAGTCCAGTCTACTTCTATTCAGTTCCATGGATTTTTCACAAAGATCCATGGTGTGTCCTTTCTTTCCACAGCAGAAGCATGTTTTCTTGGTGGTCATTCTGGATGCATCACCCTTCTTGGATTTAGACTCCAAGGACTTCTTTTCCTTTTTCAAAACCTTCTTGGGAGCATCTTCAACTTTCTTCTTGCTTCCCAAGGATTCCATTTTAGCCAGGTTCAGTGATCTTCTCTTCTTTTTAGCTCTGCATACAGTTGGAGATTGACATGTATCTTTTTGACCACTTTTGCAATCATCCCAGATGTTGTCAAGTAATCCAAATCTATTTGCAGTAAACATATGTCTCTGGACCTGTGGATGTTGCTTCTTTTCTTCTGGCTTTCTTCCCCTTGAAATGTACTTTCTCTGTACTTTTACATTTAAGGGATTGTACCAACAATCCAGTGCACAATACCCAAATCTATTGCAGCACCAGCATTGACCAACAAACCTTGACTTCTTGTCATCTTCTTGATAAGGTTTCTGAATCTTCTTCTTAGTATGTTGTGCTTTCTGTGGGGACATATCTTCCACATTCTTTCCCCTAACCACCCTAGCCATGGTGGTAGGTTTCTTATCACTTTTCTTCATCCATACTTGTTTAGAAATTTTCTTCCAACCTGCATTTTTTGTAGAAACAATTTTCGAAACATTAGTACAAGTTGGTATGGATAGTACCTTCTTATCAGCTACTTGTGATAGATCAATGAGTGAAGCCATGATCTTCTTATCACATGTTGGAGGTCTTTTGACAGTAGAATCTTCCAGAGAACATTGAGTTCCAACAACTACAATTTCCTTCTTTTGTGGAGACTCAATATGTGTCTTCTCAAGATTGGTTAGTTCAGCTTCCAATTCTAGACATCTCATATTGAGGATGAATTCCTAGTTTTCAATCATATTCATCTTCTCTTCACAATCCTTCTTTAATATTTCAACTTCATATTCATGCTTCTTTAATTTGTTTTGTAACAAAGAGTCAAGTTCATTGATCTTCTGGGAGTTATCTTCCAAATATAACTTCTTGACTTCATTGCCCCTTTTTAGCTCATCTTCTAGTGCATGGATCTTATCTTCCAGAGTCTTGTTGACTCCCTCCTTTTCTTCAACATCTTTGAGCCACTTTGAAGAATTTTCTTCAAATCCCCTCTTTGTTGCTTCAAAGGCTCCAACCTGTCTGGAGAGATTTAAACATTCGACAATTTTTGCTTGTAATCCTTTCTCCAAAACATCAGTTTCTTCTTCCAACTGAGTGATATTTTCTTGCATGCATTGAAATACCCCGCAAACCAGGGATGCACTCTTTTCAGGAATACCATGTAGAATAATTCTTAATCTATCAACTGATATTTCTTGAGATGTTGTAGATTGTTCATCACCACTTGTGCTAGCATTTTCATCATGAGGGTAATTTCCAAATGTACTAACACATACCTCTTGATCAGTTGAGGTAGGAAGGTTTTCCATCTTCTTGGTGGGTACTTGAGCCACCTTCTCATAACTTTCCAAGTCTGGTGTGTCGTCAACATCATCCAAATATGGAGAACCAGATGCTTCCTCCTGTTTAGATACGAGGGAATTCTTCTTCAACTTTCTCTTCTCTTTCTTTTTCCTGTTCATCATGGTCTTTGTAGATATATCTTTCTGTTCAGAGATAGCTGAATCTTTAAAAACACTGCTCTTCATTGATAACACAGGAAATAATCTCAGGTCTTCAAAAGAGAATAACTTCACTATAGAAAATCCAATAGAGGTGAACCTGTCCCTCTGATACCAATTGTAAGGACCAGTTTGGGATATACCTAACACTGAGAGGGGGGTGAATCAGTGTTGGGGACTTTTTAAACCAATTCCAACTTTTATCCCTGTACCTCTAGACCTGTTAGGATCTTGATTCTCTTATTCTCTTTTCCCTGTCGCATGCAATAACAGAAAGCAGTAAAAATGTGCACACGATATTTTTACAAGGTTCACCACTCAATAAGAGTAGCTACGTCCTTTCCATGCATGGCTATGACCACTGCATGGATTCTCCACTATAAAGTAAAATGTTGTTACAATGGAGTGGCTAGGAAAACAATCCTCTAGCCAGTGTGAGTCCCTACACTTTGGAGGGGGGTGGGAAACAATCCTCTTCCCTGGACTGGTGAAAGCCAAGTCCAACTTGAAGCTTCTAGCTGGTTCTTTATACTGCCTATCGAGACAGTCTTCTTCCTTCTTCAAAAGGTTGGTTCTGCTCTTGATCTATTGTAGTGCTCTTCACTTGATTACTTGCAAAGCAGTAGGCAAGCAATTCTCTTCTTTCTTTCTCTTCTTCTCTAGTGCAAAAACAAACTGCACTAGTTCTTATTCCTTCTTCCTCTTAGTGCAACAACTGACTGCACTAATCACCTTCTTTCTTTAGCTAGAATCACATACACCAATGTGATTATTCAATCACTGAAGATCTGCTCACAAAGCATCATCTGAATTAAACTACCCTGAATAATTGTCAGCCTTCAGTTGGGCATACTCTGTTCTTCTTCTTCTCTTCCTTCTCTTCTCAATACCAACACCTGAGTGTATTGGTATACTGAATTCTTCCTTTGTGCAGATATGAGTTCAATTTCACGTCTAGTTCTTCTTCACTTCGCAAAGCACAACGAGAGTGTTAAACACCAGTCGTGTGAGTGCGGATCAACTTCTCTTTGTGAAACCGAATGGTTCACAGTTCTTTTTCCTCCACAAGGCTGCTTCGAGAGTGCTCTGTACCTATCAAAGTCCTGCGGTACCCTCAAATTTTTTGCACAACCTTCTAGGTGGCTTGCGCATAAAATTCAAGCCTTGCGCGTAAAAACACCTTTTGGCGCGAAAAACCCTTTTCACGCACAACTCTTCTTTTTCGCGCAGAACATCCTATTTCGCACAACCATTCTTTTTCCGCGCAACACTTCTTCTTTTCGCGCAATGCTCTATACTACAATTTTCCGCGCGCCAGAGCTCGGGATTTGTCTAAGTGTCGAGTCTTACATAATGAGAGGGGTTCACCCCATATTTATAGGCAGTTTTGACCTTGCGCATAAAAACCTCTTCCTGCGCATAAAACCTCCTCCATGCGCGTAAAAACTCTTTTATGAAACTTCATATTTCGCTCCATGCTTCAATATTTCGCGCACCTCATGCCTTTTCCATTTTTCATCCTTCTAAGCATGAAGCACCAATTGCGCGCAAAATTCCGCACCACGTTCTATATTGCGCGCAAACCCAATCTTTCCTGCAACATCAGATTTCGCGCACTGCTCCAATATTTCGCGCATTTTATGCCTTTGCCAATTTTTGATCTTCTGATCTCGAACCATCATTTGCGCGAAAACTTCATTCCTCAATTTCGTGCACCATGCCAATATTTCGCACATCCCGCAGATTTTTCGCACAACCCGCTACTATTTCGCGCATCCCGCAGATATTGCGCGCACCACTTTATTTTTGCGCGAAACATGCCTAAATTTCCGCGCACTCCATTCCTTTGTCATTTTTCAACGTTCTGACCTTGAATAACTCTTTTGAACGTATAAACCATCTTCAATCTTATGCTCAACATCCATTGCCAAGAACATTTCTCCATCTCCCGATTTTCAGGCCCTAAAATTTGGCAAACACTGGAAAACGACGCCACCTTAAACTGTGCTTTTCTGCCATCCCCAGATTGTCTATTGCTTTGCCATTTTATCTCTTTACTGCTTCCCATAACCATTCTTCTTCTCTTATCACGAATCCCACGATCGTGATATTTATCCTTTGATAGATCATCTTAAGCATCGTCAGAGTTGCAATGGGAACTGAATCTTTCCTATCTTCCAGCAGCATCATTCCTTCCAATCAAAACATTATATGACTGGCATCATCATTTATCCCCCTTTCCTTCATAAGCCTTGCATCACAAGTTCTCCTAACTCATGATTTGTGTGAAATACATACCAGCAAAGCATCGTCTGATTTCGCTTCATGAAGTGTTGCCCAAGCCTGACATTCAATGCTATGATTACATAACAATGCTACAGGCATCCTCACTTCAGTCGATCTCCATTAACTTTGGAGTCCTTCTTCATCTCCTTCTTCATTTTGACCAGCATTGACAACAGTTGACAACAAATACAATCTTCATATACAAAGTGGTCCCAACATCTCTCTTGGTCTTGAGAGCGTTCTTGGAGGAATAGGTTCTTTTAGCCTTGAAATAATTCTCCAGAATTGTTGTGCACAACGATTCTCTTGTGTTGGGAAAAGAGTTGGGGTTGTGAGGATATTTATAATTGGGTTTGAGGTTGTAGAGTTATGACAATAAATAAACACATTACACATTTTATTTATTTCATTAACTCCCTTTTAAAAACCCCATGTCAAGTCATTAATTCCTTGACATGCGCCCACACTGATTATAATAAATATCATTTAATAAAATGATATTTCCTCAAAATACCTACTGGAAAAACTACACGGCGTGTATTAATAAATACACGGTGTGTAATTTTTTTCATTGACAACTACACGGCATGTACATTAAATGCAAACTGCGTGTATATATTTTTTTCATTTATTCATTTCCTTTCCAAAATGAAAACTACACGGCGTGTACATTTAATAATACACGGCATGTACTTATTTTCAAAATAAAACTACACGGTGTGTAATCATTGATACATGGCATGTACTTGTTTTATTTTATTCTTCCTCCAACATTAAAACGATTTATCCTTCCTTGAATAATTATTAAACCATGTATGGGAATAATCTTTATTCTACTTGAGATACTTGAATACACTTAGTGTGTGACCTCTAGGCCTCTTTCTCGTTGGCATTAGGCGGGCTTTCCTAAAGTCCAAGATTGTTGTCTAGCAATGGGTCAAGGCACCCAAGAGAAAGAAGTTGACGCCGCATTGATGTATCACCTCATACAAATTCTTACTGTGTAATTTAATTTCTTTTTCTCAATATATCATCAATCAGGTTTCATGGCAGTGTCATAAACCTATATGCTTGATCTGTCATTCTTTGACTACCTGAAATAAACTCATTGTTTACACCATGGCCATGGAATTTCATGCAACAGTTCTATTTCAATCAAAGGGCCGAGATATCAACTTCCATAAATGGAAGGGAAAAATCCCTCCTCGACTTATCCATTAACAACATGTCACTCGTGACACACCCAACGTACCCTACTTCCCACCAACTATTTGCATGACGGTTTTCATCAGTAAATCTAAGTGCGCGAGTCATGACATGAGTTAATGATAATCTTCCAGTCTAAGGACCATTACACACACTCGTAGATAGTAATGTCCGATGACACCAAGACATGGTGAATTACTACTAGCAGGTTTATTCTCAAAATCTCTTATCTTGGAGATTACCAAGTGTGAACTCCATGAGAGAGAGTCTCTTCTTCTTACGAGTACTCGCACATGATGGTCTATATACTATGTGTCCTATCATAGTATGTCATCCAACCGTAGAACTTTATTTAAGAATATTGTTATAGCATTTCAAGGTTCTCATCATAGCGGTGATCTTCCATGACCTTATTAATGCAACAAATATTCCAGGACATTATTATATTATAGTCATGCAGAATAATGAAAAATATATAATAAGTAAACATTCATGTAATCAAAGTAAAAAATAGTTGGTTCTCAGGACACCAACCCTTACAAACTCCCACTTAGACTAGATTCAAATGCCTACGACTTTTAGTCCGCTAGACCTCACATGATGATCATGTTTCTGCTGAGTCAAGGCTTTAGTCAAGGGGTTTTCCACGTTGTCTTCTTTGGAAATACTTCTCACTGCAACTTCACCTCTCTGAGAAAAATCCCTCAAGAGATGATACTTCCAAAGTATGTGCTTTGTTCGCTGATGTAACCTTGGCTATTTTGCAAGTGCCACCGCTGCAGTATTATCACAATAGAGTGTGAGGATATTTACTACTCGGTACTACATCCAGCTCTTGGATGAAGCTTCGCATCCATACTACTTCTTTAGCTGCCTCAGAAGATGAGATATACTCAGACTCCACTGTAGAATCTACCACCACACTTTTCTTTGAGCTCTTCCAGCTCACTGCACCTCCATTCAAACTGAAGATGTATCCAGTCTGCGACTTCATTTCATCTTGATCAGTCTGGAAAATAGCATTTGCATGTCCTCTGATGACTATTTCCCCATCTCCTCCATAAACCATAAACATATCCTTAGTACGCCTCAGATACTTAAGGATAGTATTGACTGCCATCCAATGGCGGTCTCTTGGATCAGCTTGATATCTGCCTACTGCACTTAATGCATAAGCAACATCTAACCTCGTACATATCATAGCATACATGACTGACCCAATCGAGGATGCGTAAGGGATACTTGTCATTATCTTTCTTTACTCATGTGTCTGAGGACACATTTTATTGAAAATATGAATGTCATGTGACACTGGAAACAATCCCCTCTTGAATTGTTCCATACTGAATCTCTTCAGTATCTTGTCAATGTATGTACTTTGACTCAGGCCCAGCATTCTCTTGGATCTATCACGATGGATCTTGATCCCAAGAATATATGTTGCCTCGCCCAAGTATTTCATGGAGAAGAATTTATGAAACCATGCCTTAACTGACTGTAAGATAGGTATTTTGTTTCCAATTAGTAATATTTCATCAATATATACTATTAGTAAAACAACTACACTTCCACTAAACCTATTGTAGACACAAGTCTCTCATTTGTTCTTAATAAAGCCAAATTCCGTTACAGATTCATCAAAACGAATGTTCCGTGACCTTGATGCTTTATTTAATCCATAAATGGATTTCTGCAACTTGTATACCTTGTTGGCATCCTTTTGAGTCACAAACCCTTCAGGTTGTGTCATGTAGACATCTTCCTGGAGGTTACCGTTAAGGAATTCTGTTTTGACATCCATTTTCCAAATTTCAAAGTCATGGTAAGTTGAAATGGCCAATAGGATTCTGATGGATTTCAGCATCGTAACTGGTGAAAAGGTTTCATCATAGTCAATTCCTTGATGCTGTCTAAAATCTTTTGCAACCAGTCATGCCTTATAGTTGCTAACTTGCCCCTCCATGCCCAGTTTCTTCTTGAATACCCATTTATTACCAATAGGCTTTAAATCAACTGGAGGATCTACCAAAATCTAGACTTGGTTTTGGTACATGGAATCCATTTCAGAATTCATGGCTTCTTGCCACTTGGCAACGTCTGTGCTTTCAACTACTTCCTTGTAGGTAAGAGGATCATCATTGTCAACTAATAATGAGTCACCATCCTCAGTGACAATAAAACCATATCATTTTGGTTCTCTCACCTCTCTCGTGCTCCTACGCAGTTCTTGTGTCTCTAGAACATATTTTTCTTCCACGGGGCTTTGTGGAATCTATTCTTGTACCAACTCCTATGTATCTTTAGCCTCGAATTCATCGAAGTCTATCTTGCTCCCACTATCTCTTTTGGAGATGTGCTCCCTCTTAAGGAATATGGCATGTCTTTCCACTGTAACCTTTTTGTCTGAGGTGTTTTATAGGTAATATCCCCTTGTTTCCTTGTGATATCCTATAATGATACACTTTGTGCCTTAGGGTGCAAGTTTGTTACCTGAAGAGGCCTTAACAAATTCTTCGCTACCCCACACATGTAAATTCGATAACATAGCTTTGCGTCCACTCCATAACTCGTATGGAATACCATTTATCGATTTAGTTGGTACTTGTTTTAGTATGTGTATTGTTGTTTGTAATGCATATCCCCAAAAGGATAATGGAAGACTCGCATGACTCATCATTGATCTCACCATGTCCAACAGGGTGCGGTTCCTCATTTCACTTACACCATTCCACTAGGGTGTGTATGGAGGAGTGAGTTGAGATAGAATCCCAAACTCCCATAAGAAATCAATGAAGTCCTGATTAAGATATTTTCCTCCTCTGTCTGAGCAGAGTTTCTTAATCTTCTTACCAAGCTGGTTCTCAACTTCATTCTTGTATTTTTTGAACTGATCAAAAGAATCTGACTTATAACTCATTAATTAGATATATCCATATCTACTAAAATCATCATTAAAAGTTATAAAGTATGAGAACCCACCCCTTGATTCAACTGGAAATGGTCCACACACATCTGTGTGAACTAATTATAGAAGCTCTTTAGCCCTTTCACCTTTCCCACTAAATGGGGCTTTGGTCATTTTTCCTTGTAGACATGCATGACATACACCAAGTGGTTTTAGTTTGAAAGAATCTAAATACTCATCTTGATGTAATTTTGTCAAACATTTCTCATTTACATGACCTAGCTAGTGATACCAAAGTTGGGTGTGGTATGAGTCATGTGAATTAACTTTTTCATCGATTTTCATTACTTGGTTTGTGTAGTCTAACACATAAAGGTCATTATATAAATGTGCCCTACCAAAACAAATGCCATCTTTATAAAAGTAGCAACATCCACTTCCAAACTTGAAGATGAATCCATAAGTATCTAATCTGGATACTGAAATAATGTTGTTGGTTATAGAGGGTACATAATAACATCCTTTCAAAACCAAGACCATCCTAGTAGGCAATGTGAGATGGTAGTCTCTGACAGCTACAGCAGCGAGTCTGGCTCTGTTGGCTGCTCATAGATCCACCTCACCTCGGTCAATCTTTCTGAATCTACTTGGTTCCTGTATTTGGATACAGATGTGAGCACCACAAGTAGTATCTAATACCTAATTATTAGAAACAGATATATTGAATTAAATAAAAAATGCACCTGAAGCTTCCCCTTGCTTCCCTGGCTAGGTGCAGTTTTTCTTCCAGTGGCCCTTCTTGCCACATGCGAAACAAACAGCATCCTGTTCCTTTGCCTCCCCTTTGATCTTCCTTTTCTTGGAAGGCCTTGAAGAATCTTTGGGCTTAAAGCTCTTTTCCTTCACTTTACATTTATTCAACATAAGTACAGAAGGTTTTTCACACTTCATGTCAATATCCACTTGGAGAATGAGGATAAGAAGATTAGACAGAGACTTCTCAATGTTGTTCATGTTGAAGTTCACAACAAAGTTTGAGAAGCTCTGAGGGAGTGATGCAAGAATGAGATCGGTAAACCCTAGAACATCCAAGAACTCAATGTATCCAATGATCTTGACTATATGAGGCCCGACTGGGGTACCCTCTCCAAGATTGCTCTGAAATAGAGCCTTGGAGATCTCAAACCTTTCTTGTCTTTCTCTCTCCTGGTATAGACCGCGAAGGTTCTCGAGCATGTTGTAGGCATCCATGTCTTCATGAGACTTCATGATATCACTAGATATTGATGACAGTATCAAACATTGAACGTTGAGTTCATCACTCAAATGTTGATCATAGACGAGGAAATATTCATCACTCACCCCTTGGGCAGGGGGGTCAAGAAGTGAGGACCCCATCACGTAAAACTTTCGTTCATGGCATAGGATAACCCAAAGGTGCCTAAACCATTCCTGAAAGTTACTGCCAGTGAGGATGTTGTCTTTATCCAGAATTGATCACAGAGAAAAGCTGGTTGACGAGTTTGTCATATTGATTCTATAATTTAAAAGAGCATATTTATCAGTACTTTCCTGATTACATTTTATGAAAAATAATAAATGAATTTATTAATTCTCCCACTATTTATCAAGTCCCAATGGATCTCGCCATTGAACTCAGAATTTATAGTTTCTTTGACATTATAGTGGAAAGGATCTATATTCCCCTTCAAATAACCCCAACAAGGATTGGTCAAGATATTTGAAGGTATTTAGGTAGGCAGGTCTTTTCCAACTTTGAGATTACAGTTCCTTGATCTGTTGAGTAGACTCCCTAATCCTGAAATCCTAACTTTGATTTCCTCAACTCTTGCCTCCAATATTACATTAAGTCTAGCAAGGGATAATCCTCTTGATGTAATATGGTTAAGTCAACCTGAAACCTTTCATAAGGGCTTCCTTTATAAAAGTAAGTGTCCCAACGAGGGTTGGTCAAACACATAGTTTTATTGATTATTGGCCTTAATCAAGTAACGGAAGGCTTGGTCTGACTTAATATGGTATTTGAGGGATTTTATTCTTTATGCATAGTTTTTCATTATCACATGCTTGTTAATATTAAGTGATACTTGCTTAAGTGATTAACCATGTTCTGATAATGTTTACGCATAGTCCGGTTATTATTTTATTCCATCTTTGCATGCTTGTTCATTTTATTAATTATGTGATCACGACAACACATACATAATAAATAAACCATGCAATCAGACAGAAATAAAATAAGATGGCATGATCATGAGCTTCTATTGGTTACCTTATCTAGCAGTTTTAATAATCTAACCCTGACCTAGGGAAAACACCTTGAACCTGATGGTTTGTGTTTTGCAGCTCCCACCTGTCCACCTTTGTATCTTCTTGGGTTGGTTTTGCCTCAACTTCGGATTTCAAACCGTATCCTCTGGCTTGGGAGATCCTCCATTACATGGGGTTTACATTAAAGAAACCATGGGCATGTAGGCCCTACATTTTATTGGAAGAAGGCTCGTAGGCCAATGAATTTAAATTAAAAAAAATTAAATGAAACCATACACACATACAAGGGGTATTTAGTCTATCTAATGATCATCCATAGCATGCAATGATATTTACACATATTTAGAATTCTAATTCTTTTAATCATTCTTTCATTTAAGATAAGTCGCGCTCGAATTCAATTAATTATGATCTTATAATTAATCAATTCTTTATCTTAAATTCCTTTCCGAATTTCATTGATATTCTTCTCATCCATATTCCTTGTATAGGTCTTTGTACTTTTGGAGGAAACCTGGTGAAATTTCTGGAAAGTACACGGTGTTTAGTTTATATTTACACAGCGTGTATTTATTTTCACCCTTTATCCAAAGTACACACCAGGGGCTTTGGCATGTTTTCTGTACTTTGGAAATTTTGGAGTACACGGCATGTAGATAAATCATACATGGTGTGTAATTCCTTGTTATGCGGTAACCAGCCTGGCGATCCCGTGTACATGGTAAGCGGCTTATCCTTTGTAAACGGTTTCACGTGGGTCGGATCGGACTACACGGCGTGTTGCTCCAACATACACGCCGTGTATTCCTGTTTTCCATGCGCCGTTCATTTCTGGTCAACACGGGGTAATAAATACATAGGCATACTCAATTCACACGGCGTGGTTTGGCGGACCAGTGCCGGTTCATTGAACCTAAGTACACGGCGTGTAGTTTTCATTACATGGCGTGTATTCCCGTGTTGTACAGACAGAAAGAGCGGCTCCTCCGGATGAGATCCTCATTTTTATTTTAATCAAAATTAGAATTAAAATTTCATTTCTGTGATATGAATTGAGAAATTAAGGAGGAAGAACAGATCTCGTTTATTCATATTTATAGAACGATTTATTTCAAATTTGTTGGGCAAAAATCCCTCAAGGTATCATTGAAGCCTTTTTGAGGTGATTGTGTTTGTTGACAAAGTGGACATCTAAGTTGTGATTGTTGACAAAGAGGATTTCATGGTTGAATGTCGAGTTCAAGTGCTGAGGTCAACGATCCATGTTTGATTCAAGAACGTCGATAAAAGGAATGGATGATCTGGAGGCGGTACAAAAGAACAGATACAAGGTGGCGCCGTTTTCCAGTGTTTGCCAAATTTTTTGGCCTGAAAATCGGCAAATGAAGAAAAGTGTTTTTGGCAAAGGGACTTGCGCGCCGTGGACTTGGAGTATAGGAAACTTGCGCGCCATATGTTTTTCAAGATCAGAAGATCAAAATATGGCTAAGGAAATAGGTTCGCGCAAGTTTGGGAGTTGGTCGCGCAAGTGTCTAAAGGAGAGAAGACTTGCGCGCCGAGATTGGGTCACGCAGGTGACTTGCGCGCCGTCGCGCAGGGTGGTCAGATTGCCTATAAATACCGGACCACCCCTCCTCATTTTTCACCGGAGTTCAAGACGAGAGCTCCCATCGCGCAGGTGTGGTGGTCGCGCAAGTGGTGTGTGTGGTCGTGCAGGTGGGACTTGCGCGCCAGTGGTTGAAGTTGTGCGCCGGTGTTAGAAGTTGCGCTCCGGTTTGCAGTTGCGTGCCAATAGTGGTTTGGGCATAAAGGGAAGAGAGTCGCGCAAGTTTGGAGTTGAGGAAGCTTGTGTCGCGCAAGTGTCAGAGGAGGACTTGCGCGCCAGTTGTGACTTGCGCGCCGATACTTGCGCGCCGAGGTTGACTTGCGCGCCAAGTAAGGTTTTGTTCCCGCAGTGATTTTCAGACTGTGTGGAAGCTGGAAGTTTGCCCGATACCTTCGGTGCAAAGAGATATTCATCAAAGGGTGAAAGTTAAACTTCAATAGAGCATCTACATACAAGAGAAGATGAATTCTTTCAGGAAAATGAAGAGACCTACTGGTCTATAAACTGTGAGTGGATTCCATCCAAGAGTAGTGAGCTCAGGAAGAGGAAGAAGGTGATCCTCTCCACCGGCAGTGATCCAGAGAGAGAGAAACAGGGAGTGACCCTTGGGAAAGCAGTGAGCTGACCCTAAACATTGTAAAGGCAGTGAGCCTGGGCATAGAAGTGATCTAGCCCGAACCTTGTAATCCACAGCTAGTGAAGATTAGTGGAATTTGGTACGACCGGCAACCTGTCGGCGTATGCTCCTTGGACGTAGCCCTTAGCGGTGAACCAAGTAAAATTGCTGTGTCCTGTTCTTGCTTTACATTCTGTTTATATCGTGCAACAGGGAAAAGAGAGAAGAGTGTTTTGCTTAACAGCGAAACAAGATCAGAACGGGCATTAATTTTTAATTAATCATACCCTGATTCACCCCCCCCCCCCTCTCAGGGTATCCAGCCTAGCGGACCTAACAAAATTGAATCAAATATAAATGCGTAAATTATCAACAAAAATTAAATAACTATAATCAACGTTGTAACCTCCCTTTGATAGCAATTGAAGGTTCCGGGCACAGCAAAAGTGCATGGGTGGATGTGCCCACTTGGCTTTTTGTCATTAACAATGATCAATCTGGGATCAATATGATGATAAACGCCAGTCTCCACGGATCGAATCACATAAATAGACAAAGAAAAGGAAATTCCTGGAACCACAAAGTAGGATCATTACAGGTTGATTATAATTATTTTAATCAATTGAAAAGAAATACCTTTTGGGTGTTCTTTCTTCGTTGATGTTCTTGATCACATTCCGATGTGATTCGTCGTTGCATCGCAGAAGACAAGTGTAGACTTCCTCTAGTGGTGATTCAAACATGTACCTCATATCTCAGGACGTCTCCAAAAGAGTCTCTGGGTGCTAGCGTGGAGAAACCTTTGCTTACATTTTCCACCTTAGATCGTCTTGATCCGATGGAAGATGATCTCTCTCGATATTGAGAGCATTCTTGGAGGAAGAGGTTCTTTTAGCCTTGAAATAATTCTCCATAATTGTTGTGCACAATGATTCTCTTATGTTGGGAAAAGAGTTAGGGTTGTGAGGATATTTATAATCGAGTTTGAGGTTGTAGAGTTATGACAATAAATAAATGAGTTACGCATTTTATTTATTTCATTAACTCCATTTTAAAAACCCCATGTTGATTCATTAATTCCTTGACATGCGCCCACACTGATTATAATAAATATCATTTAATAAAACGATATTTCCTCAAAATCCCGACTAGAAAAACTACATGGAGTGTATTAATAAATACACGGCGTGTACTTTTTTTTCATTGAAAACTACATGGTGTGTACATTCAATGCACACGGCGTGTATATCTTGTTTTCATTTATTCATTTCCTTTCCAAAATGAAAACTACATGGCATGTACATTTAATAATACATAGAGTGTACTTGTTTTAAAAATAAAACTACATGGCGTGTAATCATTGATACACGGCGTGTACTTGTTTTATTTTATTCTTCCTCCAACATTAAAATGATTTAGGCTTCCTTGAATAATTATTAAACCACGTATGGGAATAATCTTTATTCTACTTGAGATACTTGAATACACTTAGTGTGTGACCCTCTAGGCCTCTTTCTCGTTGGCATTAGGCGGGCTTGCCTAAAGTCCAAGATTACTGTCTAGCAACGGGTCAAGGCACCCAAGAGAAAGAATTTGACGCCGCATTGACATATCACCTCATACGAACTCTTGCTATTTAATTTAATCCTTTTGTCTCAATATCTCATCAAGCAGGTTTCATGGAAGTATCATAAACCTATATTCTTGATCCTTCGTTCTTTGACTACCTGAAATAAACTCGTCATTTACACTATGGCCATGGAATTTCATGCAACGGTTCTATTTCAATCAAAGGGACAAGATATCAACTTATATAAATGTAAGGGACAAATCCCTCCTCGACTTATCCATTAACAACATGTCACTCATGATGCACCCAACGTACCCTACTTCCCACCAACTGTATACGTGATAGTTTTCATCAGTAAATCTAAGTGCGCGAGTCATGACATGAGTTAATGATAATCTTCCAGTATAAGGACCATTAAACATGCTTGTAGATAGTAATGTCTGATGACACCAAGAAATGTGGAATTACTACTGGCGGGTTTGTTCTCATAATATCTCATCTTGGATATTACCAAGTACGAACTCCATGAGAGAGTCTTGTCTTCTTATGAGTACTCGCACATGACGGTCCGTATACTATGTGTCCTATCATAGTATATCATCCAAATGTAGAACTTTATTTAAGAATATTGTTATAGAATTTCAATGTTATAATTATAGCGGGGATCTTCCATGACCTTATTAATGCAAAAAATATTCTAGGACATTATTATATTTTATTCATGCAGAACAATGAACAATATATAATAAGTTAACATTCATGTAATCAAAGTACAAAACAGTTGGTTCTCAGGACACCAACCCTTACAGAATAGACACTTACTGATGAATCCAAGCCTTCAACTCACTTTAATTCACCTAAGGATCTCTCTTGAATCGAATGGGAATGTCTCTCATTACTTGAGAGGAAAAGGAATTCGAGTTATGAAAATACTAGGGGAAAAAGAGTGATTAAGGGATTAATTCAAAATAGATAAACTTTTTAAGTAGTTCCAACTATGAACCACATGGTTAGGCTTCATGGTTTGATAAATTGTATGAACACCAAGTGGTGATACTATCTAAAGTCCATAACTTTCATTGTTGGCTCACACAATTAGAAAAACCATGCATCAACTATACATTTCCCTTTGTTTCAAGATACATTATTTCTCCTAGGCATTCGCATGGGTTTTCTAAACTATGTGCAAACCATGCGCCTACCTAGTGTCCATAGTTTTCCCTTGTACGGTTTCCTAGATATGTTTCACTATTTCTAATAACCATGCAAAAACTATGCACCTTCATAAAAGATTCTAAAACATTCCAAAAACCCCTCATAACCTCACAAAACTTAACCAAAAAATTATATAGACTCAAAATACATGAATAAATATTCATTTACCTAAAAATAGGGGTTCTAAAATATTCCTCTATTCTTTTATGTATGTGAAACTCTTGTATCTCACTTGAAAACAATCAGTTCTTCATCTTATAAACATCATCAAAAGTATTATTTAGGAAATTTTCATTATAGCATTAATTGTAATGACTCTGAAATTAATGATTTTAAAATCTATTATTGGATATTTGTAAATACTCTACTTCTTAAGTTATACATGGTAGGTTTTCTTTACTTAGTAATGGTCACTTTTGATCATGGTTACTAGGCATGGTCGGTTGGTATGGAAACTAGGAACAATAACTTCATTCCTTCATGTGGTAGGTACATATATTCATGTGGTAAGTACTCTTATTCACATGGTAGGTACTTTTATTATTATAGTAGGTACTTTTCTTCTCACAATAAATACTTACCTTATTTTAGTCACTACAATAACACATGCGGTCAATATAATACTTAGCAAAATTTTACTTACCTTTGCATGATAACTAGATTTCTTTATGAGATCACTTCACTGGTTCACATGGTAATTTTTTTTCTTCATGTGGTATGTTAATCACTTCACATGATATATTCATTTGTTCATATGATAGGTTTAGTACACATGTAGTCACTTGAACTTCAACGCATGGTAAGCACTATACTTAGATAGAATTATTGCATGATAGGTAGTTTTTTCATATTTTCAACACCATATGGTCACTTGACCTTCATGGTAATTATATTTTCTTCATGTAGTAGGTATGCATGGTATGTTTCAGACTTATAAGTTTGTGTAGGTTTGGCTAAAAAACAATTTACTAACATAAATCATGAAATTCATTAATAACATTATAAACCAGAATTCAGGTCATTAAAAAGGATATTATAGTCTTAATCCAACAATATCCACATTTTTTATGATAAAAAATAATGATAAATATGAGCGATGAAATAAATAACAAATTTAATAAATGAGTTTAATATATCAAAAGTTTTATCAATTTCATTTTATAACAAAGGTGTTCACAGTTCACAACCTTTTCATCCTATTATTACTAACCCTTTTGGGATTATAAAAAAGTGTATGATAGGGAAAACTAAATATATTATAGGTATAAAAAATAAAAATTATAATAAAAAGTATTAATTCATTAATATACTAAAATAGATGAAAAACGTGTTACAAGTAGTCCCCGTCAGGAATTCTAGACAGAATATGAATCTGTCACATATCATACATCTATAAGAAGGATGGGATCATTTAATTTAGAAGTATAGTTCAGGTAAGAATATATAGTATAAGGTGTATATGTGGAATATAAGATGTATAAGGTTGTAATAATGAACATAGATATCTTTTATCTAACTCCACCATCAAATCAGATAAATCTTCCTATAGAGAACCTATCTAAGCTTTAAATTCTTCAATATAATTTCTCATTAAATACATTTTGATATGAAACTTAGGTTGAAGTTTATATATTAACTACATCAATTTCCTAGATATATATGCTTCTCAAGTGGGATCCAAATAATTTTCAACACTGAGAAACACTTCTTTGAATACACCCATCAGATTTGATTTGAACTCATTCAAAAAATCATTTGTAATATAAGATATAAAATAGATATAAATATATAGATCATAAGATTGATTCCTTCCATCTAACTCAACTAAAACCTCCATTGATCTTGTTCTTTTAGACTGATCTTTAGCACTATCACCAGCATCAACATCCTCTCTATGAGAAGCATGCTCAGTATCTTTAACATCTTCAGTATGGGCACTACAGTGCTCAGATTCCTCATTAGCCTTGGTGGGAGTAAGACCAAAAATATCCTTCAAATTTTGGATAGTTGAGGATCATGGTGGATATACCTCAAGTATTTATTGAGATTCTATTTCAGCATTTAGATATCCCTCTATAACCCTTTGAGTAGAAGGGATGGCATGTACAGCATGTCCAATTGGAATACCCCCATTATTATTATCCTCATCAGACTCTGGATAGTCTAAACCTAAAATAGTTGATCCTAGAGAATTCTTCCCCATATAAAGTGAATCAGGTATAGGATATATTGGAGTACTTCCTATCACAAAATATCCATATGATCCATTTCCAACTTCTTCAGTGTAAATAGGCTCATTCTATTTTAGATTATAACCACTAACAGATACCTCAGTATCAGTAAGGTCCTCAGACTACAGCTCTTCCTCATTTGATTGTAAAGTTAAAGTAAAGATAGGTGGTCTAAAAGACATAATAAGAGAGGGTGCTCAATCATCCTCTTGGGTATCCCTATATTTCTCATCAAGATCAACCATTTTATCTTCATATTCTCCTTCTTCTTCTTACTAAACTCTCTCAACTTCCACTTGTTTCTCAGCAAAAACTACTTCATAATCAGAATATACAATAACTTAATTAGGTTCAATACCTAGATCCACTAGGTCCTTTAGTTTAACATTGTATTTAATAGGGTAAAATTTCTCATAAAACTTCTCTGAATTTTCCACCCATTCTTTTTTTCAGTGATTCCAATTAACACTCATATGCCTATAAATTATTTGATATAGGCATAAAACATTTGAAGATGTGATTTTATCCTCACATTTAAGTGTTAAACCTTATATTCCAATAAGGATAATATAATTTTTGGGTAACAAAAAGAACTAAACTTTGAATAAGTCTTACCTAACTCATTCATATGCCTCATTACATATATTTCCAAATTTATTTAGATCCCATTTTTCATCAAAAAATAAAATAAAAGATCATGGTGCCTCAAGATGATAAAGTATTATTGTCTTAGATAGATTAAATGTTATATAAACTTCTTTAACAATATGTATTCAACATTTAACTCAATAGAATTTGGTCTTCTATGAGTTCCATTCTCATTCATCTCTTTCATATCACTTCGAAGCTTGAAATGATCACATTTGATTAGATAGGAACTCTGATAATCATCATAATCACCCTTGTGTGGAACATTTAAACTTTTCACCCAAAACTTTAAAGAAAACTCTAGTAGTTCCCCATTTATCATTTTCCTGATGAAATCTATATTCACTCCAGGGATAAATTCAATAAAAGCATAAAATCTCTTCACAATCTTTGGGTAAAAATTCTTATTGTTCTCTGTTGGAATAACCTATTTTGATAATCCCAAATCATGTTTCATTTATGTAAAGCATCTTGTTTCTCTTATAGGATAATAATTTATGATAAAATCATGTTTATATCAAATTAATAACTATGCACTTTTAATCTCATTGCTCTCTTGTTTAAGCTCACAGCGCAAAATTTATTGAAGTGAAAAGGTCACTGTTGCAAGGTCATCGATGCAAAGGTCACCGATGCAAGGTCACTGTTGCAAGGTCACTATTTCAAGGTCACTGATGCAAAGGTCACCGATGTAAGGTCACCGATGCAAAGGTCACTGATGCAATGTCACTAATGCAAGGTCATCGATGCAAAGGTCACCGTTGCAAGGTTACCGATAGAGAGTTATCGATGGAAGGTTACCATTGGAAGATTACTGATGGAGAGTTATCGATGGAAGGTTACCGATGAATGTTGTCGATGCACACTTAATGTTGAAGCCTAAAATTGTGAAGGCTACCATTACCAGTCTATCATACTCTTCTACTCCATACTTTGTCAAATTACTAAGATTATTCTAACGGTCATATTTGATAAATTAAATGATTCTGACATTAATTAATGCTGATTATAGACATATCAAGAGACCGTGTCTAGGGACAGTACGAGGTATGATAAAGATCGCACGTGATGTACTTATTCCTATTTTCGAACCTCAAATATATAAAAGAGAAGACTGAGGAAGAAAAGAAGGTTGGATTAGTGCCTGATTCCAGAAGCTAAGAAAGTGAAGAGCAGTAACAGAGAAGTAGCGTATAAAGGAGCTTACTTGCTAGATCAAAGAAGAACCATCCTACACTTACACTATGAACCCAAAATCATCACGAAGATCATTTGAGACAAACTCACTTCTGCCTTCTGTGCCTCATCAACTCTTGATCAACACAAGAAGCAGAAAACTCATTTCCTGAAAGCTAGAACCTGGAGTTGTGACACTCTATTTTGGAGACAACTTCTAGAGAAAGACTCAAACAGCAAATTCTTCACTCCAAGGAGTCAATATCTGAATTGAAAACACATAGAGCCTTCTAAACTCAAGCTTATAATATTAGCTCTATTGTGTTTATTCTTTTTACATTTTTGAGAAGTGTGTTTGTCTATTTCACACACTCTATTTTGTTCTGAACAGGAGGATACTAAATATCCTCACATTAGACATCACTTACACCTTATTTCCAACATATAATTGTGGAAGAGAACGTGTGTGGTTTGTACTATTTATTTTTTCCATGAAGAACTATGGTAGAGGGTGCGAACCCCAGACAGTTTGTGAAAACTATTGTAAATCCCGATACAGGTTGTGTATCAAGTGTGTTGTTAATATAAACTGCTTGGTGGCAGGTGACCACTAAGTGGAGAGGATTAATTCTTGTCTTGAGACTAAACCTATTGTTTAACTTCATTGTGCTCTGTATTTTTATTTTACTTTGTTTTATCTATTTTCCGCTGCTTATAATTTCTAAAACATAAAACCGTTTTACATTCACTTTGATAGTTAGTTTTGGTTAGTGTGTGTATGTGTTTAATTCCGTAAACCTGTTTCAAAAGTTGAAGAAGTGTTTTTTACACTAATTTAACTAAGGACCAATCACCCTTTTGAGAAAATTTTTGACCAGATAGGCATCTACATCTCTACTGCCTTGATTAACTGGTCCGTTTCAAATTAGGGGGATATTTATAAGAAAATTTTTAAATAGAAATTTTAAGTAGGAACTCAATTCACCCCCCCCCCCCTTGAGATTCCACTTTGACCAACATTTGGTATCAGAGGATTTCTTAATTTTTAATTTTTGTTTCTACTATCTAGACTGTTCTTAAAGTTGTCAAATTCATTTTAACTATGATTTTAGTTGTATCTTAAATACCTTAAAATTTCTCTCATATTTAAATTTTTAGTTCTTTACAATTCTATTTAACTATGGATAATAGAGTTAAGGGTATTGCTACTAAGAGGCCACCTTTATTTAATGGTAATAACTATGCTCAGTGGAAATTAAAAATGAAAATGTATCTAGAGATCATGGGACCTGAAATCTGGGACACAATTAAAGAACAACGTTTATTGTCTGCTACTACTAGGGACACATGGTCTTAGTTGACTAAATCCACCTATAACAATAATTGTAAAGCAATGAATGCTTTGTACTATTCTCTAGGTGATGAATAATTCAATATAATATCTTATTGTAAAACTGTTTATGAAATTTGGGATACTTTAACTGTTTCTCATGAGGGAACAACTAATGTTAAATAAATGAGATTAAATATCTATACTATTAAATATGATAATTTTAAAATTAATCCTGATGAACCTATCTCAGAAATGTATCTCAGGTTTAATAAAATAGTGAATACCATGAGTCTTCTTGGGAAACCAGTGGACAGTAAGGATCAGATTATGAGATTGCTTTGATGCCTACCTGACAGATGGAGAGGAAATTCTATTTCTATCCAAGAATCTTGTGACATAGGCAAGCTACCAGTGAAGGAACTAATTGGAAAGCTTATGATGTATGAATAATAGATTAAGGTAAATCAAGAAGCAGATGAAGAACTAAGAAATAAATCTGTAGCATTCAAGACTACTACCTCAAAGAACAAAGATAAAGAAAAAGTTCAATCTCTTGTAGACACTTCCACCAGTGAAGACTCAGATTCTGATAGTGATGATGAGATGGCTCATCTTGCAAGGAGATTCAAGAAGTTCTACCACAAGAAAAAGTTATTTAGAAATTCAAACTATAAAGGAAGGTATGATAATAAAGGACAGTGGAAAAAGGACAGAAAATGGAATGATAATACAAATGAGATAGTCTGTTATGAGTGTAAATGAAAAGTTCATGTGAAAGCTGATTTCCCCAAGGTGAAATTTAAGAAGAAGTATGAAGACAATGGAAAAGGATATAAAAAGGCTATGAAAGCTACTTGTAGTGCCTCATAAGATAGATCAAGTGGATCTGACACTTCTAATTTTGAAAAGAAAAAACATGAAAATCTGTGTTTCATGATAGAAACATCTGAGGTAACACCCAATTCCCCTATACCTAATGCTTATTATTCTGGGAATGAAAGTGAATCAAACAATGATGAGAATATGACTAAGAATGAACTATTTGAATATTTTGGAATTCTTGAGGACACCTTTAATGAACTCAAGGATAAATATAAATTATTGAAAAGAAAATATGCTTTAAATTCTAATTACAAGTCTGATTTGGATATTGAGAAAGAAAAATGTGCTCAGTTGTTAAAAGAAAATACTGAACTTAAATTATCCAATGAGAAATTAAAAATAGATCATAAGAAGTTTACTACAGGTAGATATACCTTGACTCAGTTACTAGGAAAACAAATTACTCCAAAATACACAACTGGTATAGGATATCAACTAGGATAGAGAATAATTATTAAAACTAAATTTGTTCCAAAATCTGGACAGTTCACTACTAGTTCAAGTTTTGGACCATCTTTTAAAAAAATATTTAAAGGACCAAACAAAGTTTTCATGTATCAAAACATATCTATTGATTATAGGAAACTTGTGAGACAAGTACGGGTTCCCAAAGTTTTACTTGATAACCTCTATAGACCCAAGAAAATCTAGGTACCAAAGTTACCCTACACCTAATCTATTTTGTAGGAAACTGTTTAAAGATCTCCTATAAAACTCTATGGTACTTGGATAGTGGATGTTCAAGACACATGACAGGAGACTACCCATGCTTCAATATCCTAATTAAAGTTTATGGCGAACATGTTACGTTTGGTGATAATGCAAAAGGTAAGATCTTTAGCTTAGGCCAAATTAGTAACCCTAATACTGTATTAATTTCAAAAGTACTTTTTATTGATGGGTTAAAGTACAATTTACTGAATATATCTCAGTTTTGTGTTTATGGTTTTAATGTTAAATTTGAAAATGATGAATGTAATGTTTTTAATTCTAAAAATGGTTTAATATTCACTACTCTTGGAAATGAAAATGTATATGTTTTTTATTTAAATTCTTTAGCTAATCAAAATTTTTCATGTTTAAATGTGTTTCATAAGGAATCCTGGTTATGGCATAGAAGATTAGGACACTGCAATGTTCACTCACTTAGGAAACTAACTAGGAAAGGTTTAGTTAGAGACTTACCTAAATTGTAATTCCCACTTAACAAAGTGTGTAATACTTGTAAAAAGGGAAAACGGTAAAAATTTTCTTTCAAACCAAAGAAATAAGTTTCTAATTCTCAAACGCTTAAGTTGGTTCACATGGATTTGTTTGGACCATATAGAGTTTTAAGTTTAAATGGTAAGCACTATGTTTATGTTCTTGTAGATGATTTTTCTAGATATACTTGGGTATACTTTCTAGCTCACAAAAGTGAAGCATGCTCTTACTTCATTAAATATTCCAAGTTTGTAGAAAATCTTAGTGGCCTTAGAATTAATACCTTGAGAATTGATCATGGCTGTGAGTTTGAAAATCAGGAATTTGAATCTTTTTTCTCACAAAATGGCTATACTCACAATTTCTCTTCTCCTAGAACACCTCAACAAAATGGAGTTGTAGAAAAAATAAATAGGACACTTCAAGAGATTTCCTATACTATGCTTAATGAGTATAATCTACCTATCTATTTTTGGGATGAAGCTATTAATACAGCTTGTTACATTATCAATAGAGTCTTAATTAGAAATGTTCTTAAGAAGACCCCTTATGAGCTCTGGAATAATAGGAATCTTAAGGTTAATTACTTTAGATTTTTTGGTTGCAAAGTCTTCATCCTTAACACTAAGGATAATCTTGACAAGTTTGCTTCCAAAAGTGATGAAGGAATTTTCCTAGGTTACTCAATCTCTAGTAAAGCCTATAGAATATTCAATAAGAGAACCAAATGTGTGGAAGAATCAGTTCATGTAAAATTTTATGAGACTAATCTACATGAACCCAAAACCTTTGTTGAACATCTTGAGGAAGATATGTCAATTTTGGACCTTAATGATAAAGACAGTGAGCCCGTAGTGAAAACAACCAGTTTTGGAAATTTTCCAAAATCTGTGCATGGTGAATCTGAACTTATAGACAATCATGAGGAGTCTATTTCAACTCTTTCTATAAGTATTAGAACTCTCAAGAATCATCATTTAGATGTTGTAGTAGGTGATTTAAATAGAGGAACACAAACTAGGGCTTCTCTAAGAAACCAGGTTGAACATCAAGCCTTTCTTTCACAGCTTGAACCTAAAAATATCAAGGATTCAATCAATGATGAATTATGGGTGATATCTATGAAAGAATAATTAAATCAGTTTAAAAGAAACAAAGTTGGGAATTAGTAGAAATACCTAAAGACATGTTGATCATAGGAACTAAATGGGTGTTTAGAAATAAAGTTGATGAATATGGAAACATAGTTAGAAATAAGGATAGACCAGTTGCACATGGATATAATCAAGAATAAGGAATAGAGTATGAGGAAACCTTTGCATCTATAGCTAGACTAGAATCCATTAGGATACTACTTGCCTATGCAGCTCATCTGAATTTTAAACTTTATCAAATGGATGTCAAAAGTGCATTTTTAAATGGGTACATAGCTGAGGATGTATTTTTTGAACAAACCCCTAGTTTTACAAATCCCCATTTTTCAAATCATGTCTTAAAACTTTCAAAATCCCTATATGGTATGAAATAAGCTTCAAGTGCTTGGTATGATAGACTTATCTCTTTTCTCATTTCAAAAGTTTTTACTAAAGTAATAGTGGATCCTACTCTTTTTATTAGAAGGATTTCCAAAGATGTTTTAATAGTACAGATTTATGTAGATGACATTATTTTTTGATCCTCTAAAAATTATTTATGTACTGATTTTTCAAAAATGATGCAAGATGAATTTAAAATGAGTTTAATGGGAGAACTTAAATTTTTCTTTGGATTTCAAATTTTTCAAAATAAAAATGGTATTGTTTTAAATCAGAGTAAATATACCAAATATATTTTGAAACATTTTGGTTTGGACAATAATAAAGGTAGTGATACTCCTATGAGTACCACCTGTAAGTTGGATGTTGATGAAACTGGTAAACCAGTGGATCAAACCAATTACAGAGATATGATTGGGAGTCTGATCTATCTTACTTCTAGCAGACTGGATGTTATGTTCAGTGTATGCATGTGTTCTAGCTTTCAATCCAATCCTAAAGAGTCTCATTTAACTGCTGTTAAAAGGATATTTAAATATCTCAAGTATACTACAAACTTAGGGTTGTTTTACCCAAGAGGACAATCATTTGATTTAATAAGTTATTCGGATGCTGATTTTGCTGGTTTCAAGTTAGATAGAAAGATCACCTCTGGAACATGTAACATTTTAGGAAAGTCACTAGTATCATGGTGTAGTAAGAGACAGAATTATGTTGCATTATCTACTTCCAAAGCTAAATATATAGTTGTTGGTAGTTTTTGTGCCCAAATTCTGTGGATGAAAGACACTTTACTAGACTATGGATATCAATTCAAACATGTCTCTATAAAGTGTGATAATACAAGTGATATCAACATCTCTAAAAATACAGTATCTCATGCTAGATTAAAGCACATTGATGTCAGACATCACTTTTTGAGAGATCATTATCAAAGAGGTGATATCACTCTTGAATTCATTGGTACTGAACACCAATTGGCTGATATATTCACAAAGCCTTTGAATTATGAGAGGTTAAATTACATCAAACATGAGTTAGATATGATAAATTGTTAACCATTGAACCTCACCGTTAGGAACCACACCATTGGACCACATCTTTAGGAACCTCACCATTGGACCTCACCATTAGGAACCTCACCATTGGACCTCACCATTAGGAACTTCACCGTTGGACCTCACTGTTAGAAACCTCACCATTAGGAACCTCACTATTGGACCTCACCATTAGAAACCTCACCATTAGGAACCTCACTGTTGGACCTCTCCGTTAGAAACCTCACCGTTAGGAACCTCACCATTGGACCTCACTGTTAGAAACCTCACCATTAGGAACCTCATCATTGGACCTCACCGATAGACCCCACTATTAGGAACCTCACTAATAGACTTCATCATTAGGATCCTCACCGATAGACCTCACCATTAGGAACCTCACTAATAGACCTCATTTTTTGTTACCTTACCGATATTCAATTTTTTTGGGACTTAGTGTTTTCTCTGCCGGAATCTGAAACATTTTCTGTATTACTTATTTCTTTTATCTTATTTGTTTTTCGATCCCTAAGTGATAAAATTTAAGTACATACCACATTTTGATCCACCTAAAACTCTCTCCCAAATCTCTTTCTCCCTAACCTCAGAACCTAACCCTCTTCCAAAACCCTCAAACCGCTCCAAACCACATGGAAAGAGTGAAGAGACCATTGGTCAGTGATGAAGGGGATGAGCCAAATCTAAAGAAACCTTGAGCTGATTTGAGTAGTGGAAGCCAGGATATGGAAAAACTAATCAACCCTCATCTATCGAAGAGGGAAATCGTAGTTGAAAAAGAGATAAGTTCTGAATTGTTACTGATGATCTGATCTTTAGTGATGAAGTCACTTGAATCTTGAGGGTAGATTGAATGCTTTTTAAAAAATAATGGACCCTATTACCTGAAGTTATTGAAGGAGTTTTATGAGTTTTTTAAGTTCGAACAGACTAAGGATGAGAACAGAATGTCTTCAAGGGTGAATGGAATAAGTATAATTTTTTCCTCTATTGAATGGGTTGAGTGTCTGAGAGTACCACATGAAGGGATTTATGATTACTACTCAGGAGTGGTGCCTCCCACTATTGAGTTATTCTGTTATTAAGAATCCTTATCCAAAATGATAGGGAGTGGGATCCCTAATAAAGTCATTATTGTTGAGATGGAAGTAGAAGATAAGATACTGTTTAATTTTTTCTAGCATATCTTGAGTCCTAGGAGAGGGGACTTTTCTATATTGAAATTTAATGATGTATTTCATTTATATCTATTGAAGCATGGAAATAAGACAAACTTGTGTAGACTACTGATGATTCAATTAGAAGATATGACAAAGCCCAGTTCCAAATCCAATGCCTTATTTCATGCTAGATTGATATCCTTGATGTTGAAGGTGAAAGGAGTTGCTAGAGATAAGGAGGAAACAGTTGTATTAAGGGACCATTTTTGCATTACAAAGGTAATTTTCAAGTTGATGAAGATAAATTGGATCCCTTGGAAAATAATATGGGTGTATGATGAGGCTAAGATTTATGAGGAATTCAATCCTGTCACTCATCCTACCAGGTATAAGGATAAGAGAGATCCTGGTCTAAATCCTGGTGAATTTGAGCCTGTATATTTAGATGAAGAAGAAGAGGCTTCTACTATACCAGAAAGAGAGGATTCTTCTATAGATGAAAGGAGTGATCCAATCCTTCCTTCCAATCCTCGTTCTAACACTATACCCTTTGTTGAGCCTAGACCACCAAAGAGTTTTCCTAGAAGGCAGACAGTTCTAAGGGATAGTGATGATAAAGAGACGAGTGAAGAATAAGGGGTTGAAAATGTCTTAAGAGACATTAGAGAAACCTTAGATGAGGATGAGAACACTGAGTCTAGTCATGCTAACTTTGAGACTACTACTGATGTGAGTGAAGAAGAATGTCTTAGTCTCAGTCCTCTGATAGGGAATACATAAATGGTTGAAAGTGTAGATGAAGAGGTTGCTGATTTAGTTAAAGCTATAATTTTTTTAGAATTTGTTGAAGATTCTGTAGAGGAAGTGGCAGTGGACCCTTCTATTGATGTAGTTTCTCAAGGAGGTATGGCAGAGCTGAATATGGTTGATCAAGAGAATACTCCAAGTGAAGGGGAGGAACCTGTTGCTACAGGTTCAGTTTTTGTTTCTCATGGAATAGTAGATTGGTTAGAAGACCCTAGATTTGTGGTATTAGGCTTAGATTATGGAGACTCTGATGATGACTAGCCTATCAGAAGTCCTCTAATTCCTAATGTTTCTGAAACTACTATTGTGTAGCCAATGGTTCTTTTGCCTCGAGACTATGTGAATAAGAAAGATTTGGAATCAATAAAATCATATCTGAAGATCCACCTTGATTATAGATTTTTTGGGTTATAAATGGATATGACTTAAAATAAATAAGTAGTAACATATACAATGGAAAGACTAGTTTCTACCTCTCACTCCATCCTGATAGAGTAAGTAAAGGACTGTCAGAATTAGATCAGAACCTTGGTAGATTCTATGGAATATGTAAAACAATCTATAGCCAGATTAGAATCTTATATGGATTCAATGGATCAGGTGGATAGAGATATTAGATATGTTAAAAGTGTGGTTCATCAAATGGTCACTGTGTTTGAGGACTTTAAGAAGTCTATGGAGACACATGTGAGTGGCCAAGATGATGATGTGAAAAGGATGATCAGTGGGCTAACAAAATATTTTAAGGAGACAGTGGCTTTCACTATGGAACCTCTGTGTGCATCTGCTTCATCATCAGCTGCTCCTCTAGTTGATCTAGAATCCGTCAGGTCGATTATTAGAGAAGAAGTTGAGAAGTTCTCTTGTACCAGTACCTCAAATCCTCAGTCTATGACTCAATTTTTTTCCACTACCAGAGAAATTCATAATCTTGTGGGAAATTATTTAAGGGAATCTACTCAAGATCAGAATTCCATCAAAGAGCAAGTTGATTTCTACTAAAAAAGGGTATATACTAAGTATTAGATGGATGGTCACTTCAAGTTGTTGTTAGAGAACTTGAGGATTCCACCTATCACTCAAGCGTTTAAAAATCAGGTAAGTAGGCTTATAGAGTTTACTCCTACCTTAGATAAATTCATGGAGAATAGGGATGATTTTATTTCATCCATGGAGATAGGAGGAAGAATTATTGTGGATTTCAGAAATCTTCTTTTTCCCTTCCTTCATGTGGACTGCACTCCTATTATTGTTCCTCCATCCTTGCCTTCAACCTCATCTACTTCAGGATCTACCAGTGTTGCACCAATGATGACTCCTGTATAGGCCATCATAAGCTTGATCCCTATGATTCCTCGGATATCTACGCACTACCGGTCTATTGATGCTTTTGTTGTAGCTCCTCCTACCTTGCTAACTCCTATCCCTCAGGCTATCCCTCCATCTTCAGAACCTGCCTCCTCAACTCCCAAATACAAAGCTCCCTTGCACATCTCTGATGTGGATTGAATGTGGGATGTCTTAGTTGATAGGGATCTTTGTAACATGTTTGTATATTATACTTTTTCTTCATTACTAGAAAATCCTCTTTTGTTTCTTTTTGTTAATTATAAAGGGGGAGAAATATTTAAGCTTGAATCTCAAAGTTACCCAAAGGGGGAGAAATAGGTCAGGTTACAAGTTAAGTTTACATTTTTAAACTGCCTAAAAGGAGGATAAGTTTTTAAGTTGAATTTTCTTATCTTTACTTTTTTTCATAATAATCATGGTTCAAATGTTCTTATACACACCTCTGAAGATATTAGCAAGTGTGCTTACCCTGATTCAAACATACTGACACAATTTGTGATTATTAAAAAGGGGGATATTATTGGACTCACCTGTTTTGTTAATCCCAAATCATGTTTCATTTATGTAAAGAATCTTTTTTCTCTTACAGGATAATAATTTATGAGAAAATCATGTTTATATACTTTCAATCTAACTGTTCTCTTGTTTAATCTCACAGCGCAAAATTTATCTAAGTGCAAAAGTCACCGTTGTAAGGTCACTAATGCAAAGGTTACCGATGCAAGTTCACCATTACAAGGTCAGCATTGCAAGGTCACCGATGCAAAGGTCACTGATGCAAGGTCACCGATTCAAAGGTCACCATTGCAAGGTTACCGATGGAGAGTTATCGATGGAAGGTTACCATTGTAAGGTTACCGATGGAGAGTTATCGATAGAAGGTTATCGATGAATGCTACTGATGCGCACTTACTGTTGAAGCCTACCATTTTGAAGGCTACTGTTACCAATATACCATACTCTTCTACTCCATACTTTTTCAAATTCCTAATATTATTCTAACAGTCATATTTGATAAATTAA
This sequence comes from Viscum album, assembly GCA_963277665.1. NCBI lineage: Eukaryota > Viridiplantae > Streptophyta > Magnoliopsida > Santalales > Viscaceae > Viscum > Viscum album. Next base: position 1,241,630,173 of record OY728122.1, on the reverse strand, counting down.
ATGCTTTTGACATTAATTAATGTTGATTGTAGACATATCAAGAGACCGTATTTGGGGATAGTACAAGGTACGAGAAAGATCGCGCGTGATGTACTTATTCCTATTGCCGAACCTCAAATATATAAAAGAGAATATCGGGGAAGAAAAGAAGGTTGGATGAGTGCCTGAGTCCAGAAGCTAAGAAAGTGAAAAGTAGTAACATAGAAGTAGCGTATGAAGGAGCATACTTTCTAGATTAAAGAAGAACCATCCTACACTTACACTGTGAACCCACAAGCATCACAAAGATCATTTGAGAAAAACTCACTTCTATCTTATGTGCCTCATCAACTCTCGATCAAAACAGTAAGTAGAACACTCATTTCCTTAAAGCTAGAACCTGTAGTTGCGACACTTTGTTTTGGAGGAAACTTATAGATAAAGACTCAAACAGAAAATTCTCCACTCCAAGGAGTCAAGATCTGAATTACAAAAACATAGAGCCTTCTAAATTCAATCTTATAATCTTAGATCTATTGTGTTTCTTCTTTTTACATTTCTGAGAATTGTTTCTGTCTGTTTCACACTCTCTCTCTTATGCTGAACTGGAGGATACTGAATATCCTCACATTAAACTTCAATTACATCTTGTTTCCCATGTATAATAATGGAATAGACCGTGTGTGCTCAGTAGTGTTTGTTTTTTCCATGAAGAACTGTGGTAGAGAGTGTGAACCATGGATAGTTTCTAAAAACTATTTTAAATCCCGATACAGGATATGTATTAAGTGTATTGTTAATATAAAATGCTTGGTGGAAGGTGATCACCAAGTGGAGAGGATTAAGTCTCGGCTTGAGACCGAACCTCTTGTTTAAATCCACTTTGCTCTGTATTTTTGTTGTACGTTGTTTTATCTATTTTCTGCTGCTTATAATTTCTAAAACATAAAACTATTTTTCATTCACTTTGATAGTTATCTTTGGTTGGTGTGTGTATGTGTTTAATTCAATAAACCTGTTTCAAAAGTTGAAGAAGTGTTTTTACACTAATTTAACTGAGGACTAATCACCCTTTTGAGAAATCTATTAACCAATTAGAAATATAAATCTCTATTTCCTTAATTAACTAGGCCATTTCAAATTTGGGGGATCTTTATAAGAAAAGATTTAAATAGAAATTTTAAATAGTAACTCAATTCACCCCCCCCCCTCTTGATATTCCACTCTGGCCAACATTCTTCTTGAACAATTCATCTCATCCTTGACTTTGAATCACTTTCCAAACTAGTGATTTTATCGATAGTATACATTTATCATCAAATTATTTCTATACAAAAACTATGTGATCGACTAGAAGTAGATTTTATGGATTAGATTTAGTGATTGAGCTTTCTTTTTTTATTTTATTTCTTTATAGGAGGCAATTCGGCAGGAGGTGCAACATCGACAGCGCACTTCATCCTTATAATTTTCATGTTTTGATTTAAACATGGAAGGTTCATATTTTCGTGAGAGGCACAAAGGTTTAGGTTAAAGTGAGGTCTCATGAAAGAGGGTTTAGGTAGAAAGTGAGATTTTGAAAATAAGAAAGGGGGTTTTTGGGAAAAAATATGTTCATAAATTCATCTTATAATTCAAATTTTAAAATTCAATCATTTAGGGATAAAATAATAATAAAATTTTAACAAAATACTACCAAAAAAACTTTATTAAAAATACCATGTATAAAATAGACATGAAAGTAATATTGACCATGGGATCACAGTATCTTAGATGGTATGGTAGGTATACTAACTATACAAGTAACATTCCATAGCAATTATAGTGACTGGGTGATTGATATGACATGGTAGGTATAGTGACCATGTGAGTTAAGTTCCATAGTAGGTATAGTGATTATATGATCAGTTTGTCATGGTAGGTATACTGACTATGTGATAAATAACTCATTGTTACTTAACTAACCATGTGAAATAAACTTCATGGTAAATTTAAGAAAAATATAAGTAAAAAGGAGTTAATAATTTAAAATAATAATTTTAATAATAATAAGGGTTAAAATTAAATTAAAAAAATAGAAATAGTTTATCATACCCAATTAATGTTTGATATAATTGATTCTCTCATCATTCAAAGGCTTTATAAATATATTAGCAAGATGATGTTTAGTACTAATTAATTCAAGAGTTTTATCACCTTTTTGAAAATGATAACTCAAAAGGTGATTTATTTTATCAATATTATTTTTCCTTGAATGTGATATAGGATTATTAGAGATATTTATATCACTTTTATTATCACAGTTTATAGGGACATTTCAAAATTGATATCAATAGTCTATTAATGTGCTTTTAATCCATATAATTTGTGCACAATAACTATCTATAGTTATATACTCATCTTTAAAAATGGATAATGCAATAGTGTTATTATTTTTACTACACCAAGAAAATAGATAATTTCCTAAAAATTGATATGTTCCAGGGGTTCTTTTCAATGTAACTTAAGCACTAAAATTTTAATCTGAATAACTCACTAAATCAAATTTTTATCCTCTAGAATAAAAAATTCCAAAATTAGTTTTATTTTTTAGGTATTTAAAAATTATTTTCAAATCAAGTAAATGTGATTCATTTAGATTTGATTTAAAACAAGCACACATGAACACACTAAACATAATATCTGATTAGCTAGAAGATAAGTATAATAAACTTCCAATTATACCTTTATAAATGGTTTGATTGACTAGTTTCTTAGTTTTATAAAGAACTAGTTTATAGCTTGTACTCATGGGAGTATCACTACCTTTATTACTATCTATACCAAAACGTTTTAAAATATATTTAGTTTAATTTCTTTGATTTAAAATAATTCATTCCTTATTTTTTAAAATCTAAAAACCAAGGAAGAATTTTAACTCACTCATCAAACTCATTTCAAATTCATTTTGAATTATTTTTTAAAATTTATTACAAAAATAATTTTTTGATGATCCAAAAAAAATATCATCAACATAGATTTGTACTACTAAAACATATTTTGAAATTATTTTAATAAATAAAGTAGGTTTATCTATTACTTTTGAAAACCCTTTATAAATTAAAAATAAGTTGAGCCTATTATACCAGGATCTAGGATCTTATTTTAAACCATATAAAGATTTTATTAATTTAAAAAAATGATTTGGAAAATTAGGGTTTTGAAATCCATGGGGTTTATCTATAAAAACATCCTCAATTATATTACCATTTAATAATGCACTCTTGACATCCATTTGAAATAATTTGAAATCCAAATGTGCTTCATAGGCAATAAATATTATGATAGCTTCAAGTATATCTATTGGTGAAAATGATTCTTCATATTCAATACATTATTCTTGACTATATCCTTGTGAAACCATTCTTGATTTATTTCTAATTATAGTTCCTGACTCATTTACTTTATTCCTAAACACCCATTTAGTGTCAATAGTTATGTACTCATTAGGTATTTCAACTAGTTCCCAAACTTTATTCCATTCAAATTGGTTTATCACTTCTTGCATTTCCATTACATATAATTCATCATTTATTTCTTATATGATGTTCTTAGGTTTAAGATATGACAAAAAGGCTTTATGTTCAACTTGTCTTCTAAGAAAATCTCTAGTCTGAGTTCCTCTATCTAGATCTCCTACAACTGAATTTAAGGTATGGTCTTTATGATTCTTAATGACTCTAGGAATAGAGGTATTTGGTACTTCATTCTTTTATTTAGGTTTAGTTTTAAAAAGTTCCTTATAATTGGGTGATTTTTCTATAGAATATTTGATAGAATTATCACTATGTTTTTAATTGATATCATGGTTAGAAAGTTCATCCTCAAGGTTCTCTAAAGGAATCTTACGTTCATGTGGGTATGTTTCATCAAATTCGACATGTGCCTATTCTTCCACAATTTTGGTCCTTTTGTTATTTAACCTTTATGATTTACTGGATGTTTAATATTTAAGAAAAATTCCTTCATCACTTTTGGATGTAAACTTGTCTAAATTCTCCTTTTTATTGATTATAAAGACGTTATAAGAAAAAACTCTAAATTAATTAACTTTTTGTTTTCCACCATTCCATAACTCATATATAATTTTCTTTAAAAATGTCTAACTAGAACTTTATCAATAATATATAAAGTTGTATTCACTGCCTCAAGCCAAAAATAAATAAGTAAATCATACTCATTGAGCTGGTTTGGGACATTTCATGAAGGGTTATATTTATTCTTTATACTACACCATTATGTTGTGGAGTCCTAGGAGTAGAAATGTTGTGACTATAGCCATGTTGTGAGCACAAATATTCAAATTCTTTATTTTCAAACTCATATCCATAATCACTCCTTAAGGTCTTAGTGGTAAGTCTGATGAGGTTCTCTGCAGACTTTACATACTTAGAAAAATAAAAACAGCCTTCACTTTTGTGATCTAGAAATAATACCTAAGTGTATGTAGATAAGTCATATACTATAAAAATAATCATAGTTTTTACCATTTAAGATAGAAAATATAGAGGGTACAAAAAAGTCCATGTGAACCAAATTTAAGGGTTGAGAAGTTGAAACTTCTTTATTTGGTTTGAAAGATATTTTATGTCGCTTCACTTTTTAACATGGGTTACAGACTTTCTCTTTTAGGAATTCTAGTTAAGGTATATCCTCGACTAACCCTTCCCTAGTTAGTTTTCTAAGTGAGTAAAGGTTACAATGGCCTAGTCTCCTATGCCAATTCCAATAATCTTTGTGAAAGGAATTTAAACAAGAAATATTTTGATAAAATAATGAATTTAAATCAACAGTATAAACATTATCATTATGCAAGGCAGTGAAAACTAATACATTATTAGAATCATAAATGTTGCAGGAATTGGTTTCAAACTTAACATGATAACCATCATCACACAACTATGAGATACTAAGAATATTATATTTTAATCCATCTCAAAATAATACATTAGAAATTAAAATAGTAGAGTTATCAATTTGACTGAGATCAATTATTTTACCTTTGGAATTGTCACTAAAAGTGACATGACGACCATCTATTTTGATGAGGTTCTTGAAACTTGAATTGTCTATGGTCATGTGTCTGGAACATCCAATATCCATATTCCATAAGATCTTACTAATACTCTTCAAGTATGCTTCTTACAGCAAATTTTAAACAAGAAATTATTTTAGTAACCACATTATCTTGGGTCTATAAATGTTAGTAATAAAAGAATTAGGAATCCAAAATTGTTTGTCTAGTTTCCCATTAACAAATTCTAAACTCTTATAAATGAAAATTTTGTTATATACAAAAGAATAAGAAGTGTTTATAGACTTGGAATAACTAGAACTATGAACAAATTTATTATTATAAATCTTCTTATTCCTAGGTTGGTAGATAATTAAGGTGGTATATTTAGGAGTGGTTTGTTTACAAAGAATCCTAGTAAGAGTTTATATACCATTGGGGAATCTTTCTAGGTTCTTTTTAATTTGATCATTGGTCATCATAAGTTCATTTTTTTTCTTTAATAATTGATAATTCTTATCCTTTTCTATAGAAAAATCAAATTTAAAATAAATAGTTAAAGAATGATAATTCTTTAGATTTTTGTATTTATCTTTTAGTTCATTAAATGTTCCTCTAGAATATTACAATATTCAAATAAATCCTCACTGAACATATTTTCTTCATTATGTTAATTCTCAGAAGGATTTGAAATATGTTCAATAGATACAAGAATAACATTTAGTACCTCATATGTTTTTATCAGGAAACACATATTATCTCTAATATTTTTATCTTCTATTCTTGATTTAGAGTCACTTGAACTATACTAAAAGGCACTCTAGGTGGATTTTATAGAATTATTATACTATTTACTTTTATCCTCATACTTTTTCATATATTTCATCTTGGTAAAATATTATTTTATGTGTCCTTTTCTTTTTCACTCACGTCATGTTACCTCATTAGTGGAATCATCATTTTTCCACTCTTTTCTTGAATTTGATTTTCTATTGTACTTTCCTCTATAGTTAGTATTTTTTAAGAATTTATTATACCTGAATAATTTCTTGAATCATCTAGATAGGTGAGCCATTCCCTCATCACTATCTTAGGATAATTCATCATCACTATAAATTTCATCTCATATTTTCTCTTCTAGTTTTGAGTTAGAAATCCTAAAGGCTACTGAATTCCTCTTGGGTTAATATCATTTATATTTGTTTACCTAAAATTAATCCTCATACATCATAAGCCTTCCAATGAGTTCCTTTACTAGGAATTGGATGATGTCATAGGATTATATTATGGAAATTGAATTTCTTCTCTATATATCAGGTAGACATATTAGTAGTCACATCACTTCATCTTTTTCTATAATTTATTTCTTAACTACATGCATGGTGTTGTAGATTTCATTAAACCTAAGATACATATTAGAAATGTATTTTTCATGCTTCATCTTGAATGTATCATATTTAATAGTATAATTATTCAAATTAATTTCTTTTACATTTTAGGTTCCCTCATGAGATATAAAAAGAGTATCTCAAATTTCAGAAGTAGTATAATAAGAATATATTATGTTAAATTCATCTTATCCTAAAGAATAGTATAATTCATTCATTTTTTTACAGTTTCAAACATAGGAAGCCTTAGTAGAATCACTCCACTAAACTCTAGTAGCTTTGGGTTTTTCATATTTGTCCTCAATGATAATCCAAATATAAAATCCCATAATCTCAATATAAATTTTCATCTTAATATTCCATTGAGAATAATTAGTACCATTAAAATAAGTAGGCCAATTAGTGGTATTTTTTTATTATCTATTATTATACATAAAGAATGAAATTTAGAACTAACTGAAGTTTAAGATATTTTGGTCAAACTTGATCACGGTAAACAATAATTTACAAAACCTCTAGTAACAAATGTTGGTCAGAGTGGAACACTCAAGAGAGGGGTGAATTGGGTTTCCAATTAAAATTTTATATTATAAATAATTAAAACTTTATTCCCTAAATTTATAAAATATGCTCAGTTAACTAAAATAGTAAAGTTATATAATTTGATCTTTTGAAAAATTTCTCAAAATATCAATCAAAACTTAGTTAAAATAATTTATAAAATAATTTAACATTTGAAACTAATTTACTTAAATCAAACACAATATATAAAACACATGTTAAATCCAAGTATCAAAGTAAAAATTTATTATTATTTTTAAAAAAGATATTGGTCTTTTATTTAAAATAGAGAAAAAAATACAAGAAACAACACATAGATGAATTTAAATAAGGGGTTTAGTTTTAAGAAAAGACATAATCCCCACCACTTGGAAATCACTTGATACTAATCAGTTTATTATAAAATAAACTAATCCAAAACCAATATTTAGTTTTTACAAACAATTGTACTAACACGGTCTAGGATAAAATCCCATTCCATGGTTTTTCATGAGATAAAAGGTGTATAGGTTACACACAACCTCTTCTATATTTATACATGGTCTTATAGATGAAAATATTTTAAAGAGAGTTTATAAAACTCTCTAGTTAAGTACAAAAGACTGTTTTTATATATAAATAGATTAAAACAAAATAGCTCAAAAGATAAATTAAATATAAAGATAAATATATGAGTGATGTTAAAATTAGGTGAAACTCAATCTGATCAGCTTTGGTTGTTCAGATATCTTTGAATTTCTCCTTGAAATGATTCAACCAATTTTTCACAAGAAGTGTAGAAAAATATAGTGTTGTAAATTGTTTTGAATGAGTCCTATGTGTAGCACAAGTGCATGTGTATATTCCTCTATTTTTATCTATATGTGAAACTCTTGTATCTCACTTTCACATTATTGGTTCTTATTCTTAAAAAGAACTCCATCCAAAATTAGACATTAGGTATCATTCATTGTAGCCTTAATTGAATTGATTCTAGAATTAATGATTCTAAAATTAGTTTTTAGATATTTTAAAATACTCTACTACTTAAGTTAGACTTGGTAGTTTGTCTTCACTTAGGCATGGTCACTTTGGCTCATAGTTACTAGGCATGATCGGTTGGCATGGAAACTAGGCATGAAAACTTTATTCTATCGTGTGGTAGGTACATCTCTTCATGTGGTAAGTTCTATTCTTCACATAGTAGGTACTTTTATTCTCATGGTAAGTACTTTTCTACTTATGGCAGGCACTTTGCTTCTCATGGTAGGTACTTCCCTTCTTGTAGTCACAACAATAACACATTCATCCGATAAAATGATTATAAAAATTTTACTTACCTTTACATGGTAACTATATTTCTTCATGTGGTCTCTTCACTGGTTTGAATGGTAGCTTATTTACTTCATTTGATAGGTTCATCACTTCACACGGTAAGTTCATTTGTTCATACGATAGGCTCAGTACACATGCGTTCAATTGAACTTTAATGCATGGTTAGTACTAGACTTATAAAGAATTGGAGAATGGTAGGTAGTTTGTTCAAATGATCAATACCACATGGTCACTTGACCTTCATGATCAATAGAATTTCTTTATATGATAGTTATGAATGGTAGGTTATATACTTATCTATTTTTTCAAGTTTTTCTATAAAAAAAATTTAAAAACAAAAAACATGAAATTCATTCATAACATTATAATAAATATTTGGGATCATTAAAATAAGGAGGTGTTGTTCATAAGCCAAAATAATTGATTCCCACAATATTTCCTTCATGTGACATACAACACCTTTTAAATTATTATACTATTTAATATTATATAATAGCATAAATATTTAGACTAATTCTTAAGTATTAGTTTCAAGCTTCAGATATATATTACATATCACCATACTTTTCCAAAAAAAATATTCATAAACAAGTTATTCATATGTATTGGAAAACTATATCTTACATATCCACTTGTCCTTCAAAGTAAGTATTATGTATTTAAAATCTAAATCTTACTTATTAATTTAATAAATAGAGTAAATATTATGTATCAGTAGATTTATCCTACTTATCCTTCAGTGCATCTCCAAGTTGATATTACATATCACTTGACTAAATATTATGTATACAGGGAACTTCATTCCTTTATCATTTTTTTATAAACTCTAAGATATAGTGCAGATTTATTCTTATGTATGCCTTTTCCATTTTTACTTCATCCTTATCTAGATTAATATTACATATGCCCAAAAATTATCCATATTACATCAATGGAACCCATGATCCATGTAATAATTCCTTATTGATATAATTAACCTTCATACATCATGTTTCTAAAAATAACTCCATAAATGGAAACTTCAAGCATACCTCTTTTTTTTCAATGTTATTATTAAAAAATCCATGATTGATAAAAAATAAAAAACATAATTATTTGGTTGAAAATAAATCCAACATAACTTCATAAATTCTTAATTATATTCTAACAATGTCTCCCTTTGTATTTGTTGGAAACACTCATCATGAACCCAACACAATGATATTTCCTACTTTGATACCAAATAAAATCCAATGAGGCCTTTATCCTACTCATAGATTCTTGATATTTCCACTTGGATCACTTTGACATCAAATTCAAGGAAAACCTCCACAAAAAGTAATAAATATGGAATCTTTGGAAAACCTTTACCTTGAGAGACTAGGTTATTTCATTCATCTTTGATATAATTCTCCCCTTATCTTCTTGATGTTAAATAACACAATATCCAAATATTTGATACCAATATTCACAATGAAATATCCTCCTTTATCCCTGATGGTCATAGGGGTATTCTCAATGGATATTCTCCTCCTTTTTCAATATATTCCTCAGACCAAATTTAGATATACTAGGCTCCCCTATGCAATACACTTTAAGAATCCCTAAATTTCAAGAACAATTTTCACTAACCTAGCATGCTTATAGATTTCACTTTCAAGCTCCAAAAACTCTTCCAACAATAAATTAATTCTAAAATATATTTAGTGAGTGAACTTACCACTTGTAAATGATTCATAAAAAAATTCTAAGCCTACTGATTTATAACTTGGTGTAGGAAAAAATATTTTAATTTAATAACTTCAATGTTATCCATTGCACTCACTTAATTCTATAAATGCATACAACTTAAGCTATTAACTTACTTTAGTAATATATCTATGAACTCAATCAAACTCCCCAAAAACCATTTTTGAATAAACCATGAATCACTAAGTGTATAATTCAAACCAGTTTTATTTTTCAAGTATCATCTATAGACCCCAATTTGATAAAATAGATGTATCCATTCATCTATTAGGTGTCTTTCCTTGGTTGATGGGGATAAATCCTTTAAGATCTTTATGTAAAACTCCCCTGGAATGTCTCAATTCTATAATTAAATATAGAATTGATATTAAATATGAGATTCATCCATCTATAGCAGTTTTTGACATCCTAAGAATAATCAGATGATATCATATATTATAGATAATAAAATTGATCATTTACATAATTTTTTTGTTGATTCTCTATAAAATTTTCTTCTTCTATCATCAAGGTATGATGCGAAGTGATTAATATGTGATTTTAACATGAATAATTCAATTAAAACTTGATAAAAATTATAATTTCTCCAACACTTCTTATTTCACTCATGTGTTTGTAATTCCAAATTCAATAAGACACCACTTTCATAGATTCACTACCAATTGGAATTCCAGATCATGACTTGATACTACTTTAAATTCTCAATGAAATCTCCCAATGAATTGTATATCCCCCTAAGACCCGCAATACTTCAACAAAGTTTATAGAATTTAAATATATGGTGAGATGGAATCTTCTAATTTCCTCAAGTTGAGGAAGATTATAAGCCACTATGGACCACCACTTTTATTTATATTTCAATTTTGAATCCATATTGAAATATAAAATGGTTTTTATAGAATCTATCTTCTCTTCATTTTCATTAGTATTTTACTTTTCTTAATGGCCCAGATTATAAGATTTTCCGCCTTAGGTTCTCTTTCAAACAAGGATATCTTGACATGTTTCTGTTTATAATTTTATTTCCCAAACCTTTTTTCCACCTTGTTTATCCATACATGAATAATTAAATTTCAAAATACATACCTTTATTTGGGATAATTTATTTTTAGTGAAATTAACTTCTTTTATTTTTTCAAATCCTCTTCTTATCTTCCCAAAAAAACTTTTTTTTGGCATCATATTTGGAATTCCCATTTAAACCAATTTTAGATTCATGATATTTCAACCCATAAAATCTATTTCTCTAAAGAATATATTTACCATTAAATTAATGTTGACTTCCTCCATTCATTTTGGATAAATTTATCTAAAAATTTTCAATAGATACATAATTATCATAGTAATAATTATTGTAATAAAATCCATACCTTAATTTTCATGTATGGAAACTCTATTTTTAAAATATATCATCAAATTCACAATAAGAAATATATTCTAATTATTCATTAAGAATATATATAAATATTTCCATTCATTCCATAATAAAGTCACATGTCTATATACCTTATTTTTAAACTCACCCTTTTGTCCTAAACTCTTATAGAGAACTTATTGATTATATTTTCATTACATCCATCATTTTTCCTTTTCTTTGAAACACCAATAGTTTTCTTCATATCAAACTTTTAATAGATTAAATCATAGACAATGTCAGTTTTCCCCATAAAATATGGCCTTTATTTCATCATTATTTTGTTATAATCCACCTTAAATTTAGCATACTTGATCTTCGTTTCACTATTACCTACCTAGGGATAATTCAATAACATATGTAAATAATCTTTTTGGATAGGATTACCCTTGGAAATTGGATATTTTACTTGATGTTTTACCAAAATTGATTCCAATTTAAGTTTTTAGAGATTTTTGGCTTCTTACTTCAATTTAACCATTAATTTCTTCCTTAAGGATCTTCCCTTTAGACATTTCATCCTCCAATGGATGGAAAATATAATCAAATGTGTCACTTTCCTCCTTAATCTCAATGTTCATCCAGGTTATGGAATCCTTAAGGCTCACCTTCTCTTATTTCAAACTTTGATTCTTCTATACTAATTATGCCATGTGTGTAGTAATATCATCATTTTTGGCCTTCTAATTTTGAACTTCTTTTGAGATAAGTCCATTTTCCTTGGAACTAGATTTATTTTTCTCCACTTTTTAGGATAACTCATTAAATTCCCCAAAAAAAGATTCATTTTTTTCCATAGATTAGTATCCTCTTAAACTAATATTTTATTCAATATTTTTAACTTTTTGAATCAATATTTATTCATTTAATATAAATCCCATGTGCCTTATTCTATTTTCTTAACTTTGAAACTTTTTCTTGCAGTACCAAATCTTGCTTCTTTGATAAGTGGACATCTTTTACCTTTGGATTCCTTGATATATCTTCAGAATCAATAGTTCTTACATCACTTTGGATATTAATCTCCTCCACTAATCCTACAACATAATAGAATTATCTAATAGATTAAAAATCAGAATAATCCATACCTTCATTTTGAAATCTATAATAAATTTTCATTTTAATCTCACTATCACCAACTACTTTTTCATTATATGGAATTCCCTTGGATCTCTACTTATTCTTAAAATTATTTCTCTTCATCATGTCACCAAAATATTGTAAAGGGAGAATATCAATAAATAAAACTTAACTCTAAGAAACAATCATATCAATTCATAACAAAATAAGTCTAATAAGAATAAAATATGCTTAGATACCAATTTTTATATCCACAAGGTTATTTAGTGAGATATACCCTAAGTGGGGGTGAATCAGGGTATGAAACTTATTCCAATTTAAACCAATTAATACTCAACTCTCACAACCCAAAATGATCTTTACCTCATTATTAGTATGTTCACTCTTAATTTATTCTTTTTATGATGATTATGTTATTATTTCACTTATTTTTCCTTAATCAAATTTTATCAATGATTACTTAACCCACATACACTGATTTATGTTTTGTAAAAAGTAAGTAAAGTATTCAAACAAGACACGATAATTTTACTTGGTTTACCCATACAAGGATAATATAAGGATTATACTATGATGATGATGTTTCAATGCACTAGAATATACTAAATGCATTTTTTAGTGGTGGGTTGGGAAAGGTCACTCTAATCTTGGGTCACATCCCTTTATAAGGTTTCAGGATGGTGAATTACCTCCCACTGTTCACTCTCTCACTCCTCTCTCTTTAATCATTACTCAATAAAGTAAAAAACTTTGGCATAAAATCTAATATAATAACAATATAAACATTTTTATTATTTCACCAAATATATATAGGTCTGCATTGATCTCCATGTTGCTGCTCCTTTTAATAAGAAAGTTATGAATACCACTATTAATGCAGGACAACATTCCTTGACCCTTTAAGGAATAACTTATTATTTTCCCTTATAAATATCTTCAATGAGTGTCAATGATTTATCTTGTATTATATCTCTCTTTCTATAGAATTTCCTACTTTTTTATCTTTTAATTTAGTTCATTATTCCATTCCTTTCACAATGATAATCACTACATAATTATATAGACAAATATCTAAATAATTTCATTTTCTCTATTCAAGAGAAATTATCTTTCTTTCCCTATTTTTAGTTATTAAATTAACCATGATAAATATGGGAAAATTCATCCATCCATATTCTTCAAATTTGAGTCAAATTCATCAATACACATTCCATTTCCATAACAATATAGATATTCCACAAATATATCCTTCTCTAATAGTCAAAAATATCTCAGGTAAAGTGTCCACTTTACTTCCAAGTATCCTATATTAATTTTTCTAAAAAAACATAGTCAAATTTTAATACCCAATGTCCATACATGGGTGAAAATTTAGAGGAATTTTGAATTTTCAATTTGGTGGATGGGATAAATTTTAAACTGGGTTTCAGAATGGAATTATAAGAGTTCAAGGACCTAAAATGGGTGTTTTTGGATGAGGAACAAAGTTTTAGAGGAATACCAGAGGGATCAAGATGCATCGAAGGTAGGTTTGGGTATTTGAGGATATAGTATGAAGCCATCAACTATTTGGTGGGAGGCCACTAGCTCATTAGTGCCCAGAGCAGTAGCTCCTTCAACCCTTCAAGATTTATAGACAAGTTGGTGTGGATTTTAAAGGAAAAATGGATATTTTTATCCCTTGAATGTTAAGAGGGGGAATCCCCTACTTCTTCCTATTTTTTGGGTTCACAACAATGGGATTCAAACCCCATATCCTACCTTCATCCCCCTTCATTATGGGGTGTTATTGGGTGTGATTTGACAATGTTTGAGGTGATAATCCCCTTCCTCCTTCCTCCTTCATTTTTCATATTGTGTTTGTTCTAATTTTATCTCCTCTGATTTAGGGTTTTATGATTATTTCACCATAGAATGTCGATCTCACCCATTTTTATGGGTCTTTCACTATTCCATCATAGAGGACATCTCGAGACAACGTATGAGTGTCATAGTTGGTGGATTTAATGAAGGTACATAATGCAATGAATTTTCTACGGTTTCTATTTATAATTAAATTAAATTTAAAGTTGTAATAGTGTTTTGTGTTGGTTATTTGGATTGACATGGGTTTTATAGTGTTTCAGGGATGGTCGGCATCCCATTTCTCAAATAACCAGTGATCATTAGATGCACAGTGAGTTTTTTAGCGTTTATGACATTTTTAAACAAATGGTATAATTAAATATAATTGGTTATAATTAATTTGTTATGGTGAGTTGTCATGATTTAGGTTCCCTGGAGTGTGTTCAGTGTTTGTTGGAGCTAGTATTCCCTTATATGAGCTTGGTCAAGCCTGGGCGGGAGTTTTTGTGCTATGAAATAAATGGAAAAGATTTTAAAAATGATAAGTGGTCCTTTTTATGAGCCATGTGGTTTATGATTTTAGTTATATGCATGTGTTATGTGGTCTCTCCCCTTAGGATATTGAACTTTAAGTTAAATAAGTTTTTAAATGAATAAAATGATATGTTTAATTAATTTATTAATTAAACTATTGAGTTAGTTAGACCAATATGCCTTCATGTGAGTTACACAGGGTGTTTAGGGCCACTATAGACCCTTGGACACTGGCCAGATGTCCTAGTCATTAATAGATGAAAGTTTGAGTAGATAAATAATTCCATGTGGATCACATACCCCTATAGAGGTGTGACTAGATTTGGTATGTTTTAGAGGGCTTAGTTTAGGAACCCATAGTGACCTCTGAGCATAGGCACTTGGTGACTTGGAGTGAATGTCCAAATAACTATCCATGTTGAACCTTGGGAAAGACTTAGAGTCTCCAAGATTATTCAGTTGACCCTAGGGTGAGTAACCCTCACCCTTAGAGATATGTTCAGCCTAGGTGGATAGACTATAGACATGATGGAATTGGTTTTGGTGAGCAGATAAACCTTTGATGATATGGGTATTGATGTGGGATATAATCCATCTCTTGAGACTATCACTTGGTATAGATTATGACCTGGGTAAGGGAGATGCTAAACATGATTATTAGGCTTTGATATTCATGAAAGTTAGATGGTAAGGGTACCCAAGTAGGGTTCCCCCATCTTGTATTGATTACCAAAACTCCAAGTGGGGTGCCCTTCTATGTGTTGACCAAGAGGGCCCCAAGTAGGGTTCCTCTACCTTGACATTAATGAGGGGGGCCTAGTAGGTTCCCCAGTGATATACTGATCATGATAGGGGGTGTATAGACATGGGTAGAGATGGTTGTGGGTGTCACCCTAGAACCCAAACCAACATGTAAGCCTAAAGAGGCTATGTTGATGAGGATGGGACTGGTAATTTGGTCAAACCTTGGTATGATTTATTTGTTTCTTTTTGTGATATGTGGATTTACTAGGACACCTGATAATCATCTATTGGTCCTAGAATTGATATGACTTCTTAGGATTCCCTATAATCACATGTTGAGGTGGATGAGACATTGGGATTCCAAATATGTTTGGGATCATGTGTCACGTTATATTTTGGGTGGATTCCTAGTCAAACTAGAATCCAAATATTTATGGTTAGTGTAATCATTTATTCTTAGAGGTGGTTCCTAGGATCCAACATCATAGCCTATGTGATGGTATGCATATAGAAATGCCTAATATTCCTAGTATTCCTTTAACATAGTGAGACTATTGTGAATTCATGGAGTTCCCAAGATTTTAATGGTGATACCATTAGAAAACTATAAATTCATGGGACCCTAAGGATTTGAATGGAAGTATGAGGTGCTCAATGGGTATATATCCCTAAGCATGAATGTTTTATATCCCAAGGGTAACTATTGATCCCCTTGATTAATGAATAGGATACCCTTTAGGATCAAGTGGACACCAGATGTGGTATGACTGAGGAGACATGTGTTATAGATTCCTAGGTGATAGAATGTGGGATATGGTAGATTATTCCATTTGATTTCTAGGTTAACCTAGGGATCAGTCGCCCTATGATGTATAGGATTTACTAGGGTATCCCCCTCCATAGAATCAGACATTTTCTGGACATTGAGAACGCTCAGGTACTACTGTGGGGTTCATCCTAAGGGATTGAGGATGAGGATCATGTCGTGATGCCCTAGGGTATACTATTCATAATGGTGGAGTCATGAGAAAAGGAACCCAAAATTTCATAAAAATTTATCCTTGAGGTGATTATCATGCTTAGAGACATTTTGAAACTGGCTGGAGTAGGTATGGTTAATCAGTGTCATGAACCTAAGGATAGATGATTGTTGTTATTTGTTTTGTTTAATTTAACAGATTATTTATTTATTTAGAGCATGTCATATGGACATATCACTGCATTGTTAGTTATATACGTGACTGCATTGGTGGTTTCCTACTGATTTATTTAATCATACCCTTCTTAAGTATTCATTACTTTTGGATACCCAAGAATCCCTCACTTTTTGTAGGTTCATGTTAGGGTGAGGCTTAGGATTTTCATTATTGATCATGATAGATCATATGGAATCAGATATTGGGATGAGGTAAGGTGAGTGGATTTAGTAGAGCCTCATGTGTTTTCAACTTATTTTTATACTTCATTTGTATATTTGATTATCCTAGTGTGTGATTGTTTTTTTATGATTTTATGCTTCCATATCTTTTAAATATTGATGTTTATATTTTACTATAACACCCCGACCTTGGTTACCCAGAGTCGGTGCATTATTACATAACATTGGAATGATCACAATGGATCAAGTCTCAAAAGACTGATTAGTTTATTAGTCTTGGAAACACTAGATCGATTCATAAGTCTTACATTACATCATAAGGTAAAAAAACTACAAGAACATATTGTCTTCATATCCCCTCATACTATCCCTGTAGTTCATTCATAAATTACTTCTTCACATCCTGGTAAAAATAATACATTGAAAGGGGTGAGCTCAGATTCTCAGTAAGGATAAAAATATAGCGGAAACTTTCATAAATAAGCATAAACATTTAAGGCAATGTATAACTAAAACAAAAGCCTTTTAAACTTGAACTTCAGCATAATATGGAAAAGATAAAATGAAATAATTCCATTTAATTATTCACATGGATATTCTACTAGTCGAATAATCACATGCAATATCAATAACCACTTTCATAATGATGGAATTCATAATTCCATACTATCATAACCACATAGCCAAGGCCTCGTGCCAAGACTATAAATAAGATTTTGTCAAGGCCTCGTGCCAAGACACTAGTTTGTCTCATGAGACCTACCGATGCATCGAGAAGCTATAGCGGGCTCCACCTGTCACTTACTAAGTCCAATGTATTCCTCATATGAAAAGTTTGAAACATAACATGAACATTCGTATTAAAACTAGCATACAAAATGTCAATACTTTTAACCACAAACCATGAATGGTATAAAAATAGCACATCCACAGTCAAACATAACTCATTCGATACAATATGGAAGATTTTATTGTATCAGATTAACCTCAATTGAGAATAATTAATTATATTGACATAGATTAAAATAATCATCAAACTATTGAGAGAAATATCCCCCTTTTTCTTGAAAAAATTTAAAATTCACACTATTTGTCAAGAATCCATTTAAAATAGATTTTTTTGAATCAAAGTGTCCCATACCACTTTGAAACTTTTAAAAGGAATTTTAATTTTAAAACATTAATGTACATATATATAAATCCTTAAAAAACATTTTTAAAACATGGACATTAATGAGAAATATTTATAATAATAAATCTTTAAACCATTTTAAAATGATATTTTAGTTAGAGTTCCTAACCAAAAGAGAGACACTTGAATACAAATAATTGAGGTAATAAAATCTTTGTAATATCATTAGAATAAAGGGATTCATTATATATTATGACAAAGTACATTATATACACCATATAAAAGTGATTTGGTGTATAACAACAAAGAAGTCTCAATGGAATGTAAATTGAGATGAATTCTCTTATAAAGACCATATCCTTAGGTTAAGGATAAATAAACAACTTAATTATTTATGAAAAATATAAATACACTCAATATGATTTTATATTTAGTGTAAATCAATCATATGACATTCACACATATTCTTTTAAAAACAACACCAATGAATTGGATATTTAACTCAACAAATGGAGATTGAGTTAAAATTGCCCTTATCAAGTTCAAATCGATGAGTTGGGAATTTATCAATGGAGTGATTATGTGTATAAAAAGTATATCCATATAAAGGGGAGTGTAAATTATGACATAATCAAATGAATAGTGATTACCCACATAATCTTGGAGTAAAATAATCAATGTAGTATGCCTAAAGCCGAATGAGTGCAAATTGAAATTTCAAATTCCCTTATCGATTAGGTAACTTACGAAACATACACCCATGAAAGAAGGATCATACAATGATGATGTAAATACCCATAAATTAAATTATATTACACAATTAATACAATCATGGGCAGTACACATACACCACATGCAATAAATAAGTGGTGAACAATGGAATTCTCACGAAATTAAGAGTGAGATAAGAAACCCCTTACATTGTAATTTTCCATTTTTGATGGTATGCTAACCTCCTGTATAATAGTTAAAACATTTTTATTAAATTATAAAAGAATCATATACATTAATATGATATCATATATGATCTTTTAACATTTCTTTGTTAATAATATCTTAGTATTATCGTCGTTCCGAGTGTTAACTTACTCGTTTTATTTTATATGTTTTGTTACATAAGGAATGTTTGTTATGGATAGGTTGTATATTATTTATATCCATAATTATATCAAGTCCTTATAAATTATTTTTAAATCATCAAATGATAATTATACTTGAATGGATATGATGGAGAATGAATCTCATCGCGTTCGTGGAGACGGTAGTCCGTACGTACGCACGAGCGACAATATCATTCTTTTGATATTAAAATAATATATAATTGGATGGTATATCATATATATACAGAATAATTATCATGTTATATTTATTATTTACATTAATTACACATCATTATTATACCCATCCAAATAATAATGTTTTGAATAACAATTACACCACGACGTGGAGACAGTAGGTCGTACGTACGCACGTATGGTGACATGTCATTAAAAGGATGGATAGAATACTGAATATAGTTGTACCATATTTATAATAACATAAAATTATATATAAGATACTGGAGTTATTATTTTAGAATGGAAACAACAAAGAAAGAAGAAGTGGAAGAAGAAAGGAACTTGAAAGAGGGTGGTGAAATCATTACCTCTTCTTCGAGTTCTTCCTTTTGATTTGACCAAAAGAGCTCCTTAGGTTGGATTTATGACTAAATAAAGGCCTCTAGGATGAAGTGAGGAAATATGAGAGATTATTTGGGCATGGTTTTGCCGAACCAAAAGTCTTTGAAGGTGTGAATTAATGAGAAGGGGGAGTTCCCTTTTATAAGAGGGGTGAGGGGCACCTTTGGAAAAGCTAGAAATATTATTTTATAATAAATTCATATTTGGTTTATAATGGCTCCAAAGTGGATTATTTAAAGGTTAAGGTAGGTATAGGTATAAAACCACTCAACCAATAGGATTTAGACAGGTTTGGGTTACTATATTAACCTTATCTTTAAGTATTAACTCTTAGTTAATTAGTTTCACTTTTACAATGTCTCTTTGTATTTTTATATTATATGGTTAATAAACTTACTATATACATCCAAGAGACCCCCAAGTGGTTCATTAATAATAAACCTATCATGATATAAGTCCCTTGTACGAACCTTAGATTTTTAAAAATTTAATATCAATTAATAATATAATATTTTTTAAAAAAACTCTTTTATGTCAATTTTTACACTATTCAATAATTGATTTTTGTAAAAATCATAACAGAATTATTAATTCGAAAAAAGTTAATTAAATCAATACTAACATTTCATATTAACCTAGAAAATTATTTGTATTTATAAAAAGTCTCAAATTACGTTTATTTTGGTATTTATAATATCAATTATTCTAATTTTCATTAACTAGGTAATTACTGCATCACCATTGTGTCATAAATAAATTAAATTATTTAATGTTTAAAAATTATAAATAAAATGCCATTATTTATGAAATATTTTTATCTTTATAATGAATATTTATAGTCAAAAAGAAAACAGATATAACCCTATGTAAAAATTGTTTTTCTAAAAGATATATGCTTATGTCATTTTTGTATTTATTTTAACTTAATTAAAATAAAGTGTCCCTATCACCTATAAGTGGCTCAATGGGGTCCCAAAATCGACCCAAAGATGCCCATGGTCGGACATGTATCCACCAATAAGTTTAGGACACGTTTTTAGGGTAATTTAGTATTATTATAATATTATTTTTTAACCCTTATTTACCGGATTTACCCTTTAACCATGGTAAATAAAATATTTACCGAAGTAATTATTCAAAATGTCTAAAAATAAAAGTTACCTATTTACACAATTTGGAAATCCTGATTCCAAATATGGTATCCATTTTTCCAAATTCAAAACACAGAAGCGGAAGAAATTAATTTAAAATTAATTCCCATTGTTAAAACAAAAAGCGTGTTTTTAAGAGATAATAACTATCAAAAGATTGGCACTTTTTTATGTCTGGTTTAATTGTGAAATTATGTCCAATGAAAAACATTGTATTAAATGGTAAAAATATATTATAAATATACTTTAAAACCCCTCAAATTCATAATTTATCAATATTAATTATTTTGATTAAAAAAGTTGTTTTTAATTAAAATTTAGTAATTTTCACTATTCATCAAAATATGAAAGTTATCCGAAAAGTACCAAAATTTTACCCTAGGCTAATTTTAATATTACAGATCCAAAAATGAAGTCCATTTTGAAAGATAAAATTTATAAAATTTCAAAAAGTGGGTATTACTATTCATAATGGCTACTTTGATTGGTCGAGGTGTGTTAGAACTCGAAGTTGCGTACAACACACGCTATTGTATTAATCAAAAAGAAGAATACCGTGGAAGCTTGGGGTGTTACATTTACTACTTTTTCACTCTATGATATGATAATTTTTGGTTATTTCTGCTACTATTCATACTCTAATATAGAGGTTATAGTCTCCCCATGATACCTTCTCAGACCCCTACTACTAGTCGGTAGCCTCTAGCATATAGGGAGGCATTTTTGAAGCCTTATGGTCATCTAATATAGTTACTATTTAGAGTGAGATAGTTCTAGGTTTTAAAAAATGGTATCAAATAATCCTTTTTCTTTTTCCTTAATTTAGGATATGGTAGTCAATATATATTGGAATGTGTGAGATATTTTAATGGATATCGAGGTGGTGCATCATGAACACCTATTCCAGTAAGAATTCTAGGTTACCAAGGTATTGGGATTGTCATTATTGTCTTTCACTATTACAATTATATGATTTTAACCTCATGTGATACACATGATGTTTTAATTTATGACTTATTATGGATTTTTGGCTCATGGGACATTAGAGAGATATCAGTTATGGATTTAAATCTTGGAACATAGTGTAAAGAGGAATTATATGAATCATGATAGTCATGTAGTATTCCCATGAAATATTGGTCTTCTAGTGTGATCATTATCATTGAAGAGAGTTTTGGTTGTTTAAAGTGTCAAAAAAATTACATATGATGTTTCCACATATAAGTTCTTGGTGGAATTATACTTAGCTGGACTGCCTTGTGTAGGTATTTTCTTCTGATGGTGGGTTAGGTGGATCTATGATGATATGATTAGTAATGGGGGTGGAAATGCAGTCCCATGAGAATAGTAGGTGTAGTGACCCTATTAGGTCTATGTGGAAATTTAAGGCCCTTGTGATAAACCCCTTGTGGGTGTTGTTATTTAGTTTCAGTTATTTAAAGTATCGGTAACAACTTATATGGAATTTTCCCATATTGATTATAATGACATTTTACTTAACCAAGATATTTATTGTGTTTCCCTTTATATGGATCATATAGGGTGATTTTATTGGTTATGTAAGTGGTTACTGATGTGATCATGATTCTTGAGGGGAAATCCTGTGTGCAGATGCCCGGTGAGAATTGATGTTTGGTGGGCTAATGGTTTTTGGCATGGGCATGTTGGATGTCATGGTTTGTGTGAGACCATACAGTGGGTAGTTGGATTGTGAAATTACTTTGTTTGGACCCCTTTTATCTTTTTTTATAGGATAGGTTGGAGACTTAGTGACCCTTTTGACATGAATAGGTATATTGGGGAGTCAGTGGGTTTGGTTGTGTGAGGGTAACCTACAAGAGGGGTTATCATGTGCATGTTAATTAATTATAGGTAGAGATTCATGGGGAGATGACTTGGGTTGGTATTGATTCATGGAATTTTCTATCGAGGATATGGTTTGTCACGGTTATGCCTTAGTTTTTATTAAGGTTAAGAACCTTGATTGATGGAGATTTTGGTGTCAATACCGGCTTTGTAGGGCAAGACCATATGGGTGCTAGACCCTATTAGATCTGGATGAATTTCATCATGAAGTGTGAGTGTGGGTAGATGATCTGTAATTTGGAATGATTTTGGTTGGTATGTGGGTAATCATGAGATAGACCAAAATATAATAGAATTTATTTTTTTAAGAGGAGTGCCATGGGTGCTCCTGGTTAGACAGAGATGACTTGTGGAAGTAGAATTATCATCGGTGAGCCTTGGAATATGTGGGATGCTAGGAATTTATGGGTTAAAATTGAGGATATATCATGCTTAATGAAATGGATGTTTCATGGAGTATGGTAAGTCTATTTTTGATGATGTGCGACATACAGGACTACAAGTTTGGTTTCAGTGATCAGGTGGTATAGGATTATACACTTATTATGTTTAAGGGAGATTAATATGGAACACATTGTCACACATGGAACTTGTTGAATTTTAAATCAATGAAATTCATGGATAGGCCAGGGACCAGTGTAGTTTTGTGAGTTTCTTATGGTTCTACTATCCCAATAATTTGATAAGTGTGTATTAAGGAAGTGGAACACATATGATTATGGATGAACACGGTGAGGTTTCACTCGAGGAGGGGTATAAGTAAATTCATATGGTAGGGAGTGCAGTGGTGGTAAGTTGGGGTGGTACCCACACTATGGATTGAATTTTAGTGGATTTCATGGATGTGTTTCTATGAGCTGGGAATAGGAAATGGGATGGTTTTTTGTGGTGATTCTCAAGTATGATTGGTTTTATCCATGTTTAGTCGTTATGTTCGATAAAGGGTGGGATATGGGTCATAGAGATTAAGATTTTGATCTAGTGATTCAATAATAAGGATTCACCTATGGTGTGAAGTAGGATGTTGGTCATAATGTAAAGACCCTCGTGATAGAAGGTTCATGGAGGTGTGAGACTGGTCATTGGATAGATGAGTTGGACACTGAATACCAATGAGTAGGTGAATATCATAGGTGAATTAAATTGGGGTGTTGTATCAAGATCAAGTGTTGGATTCGGGCTTGGGATGATTTGATGGGATCTGAGAATAGTCATATTGGTGAGAAATAATGCCCGCATCAAAGAAAAATGGTGGTTTTGGCTGGCTGATGATTCAATCATGGAGTTACAATGAAGGTTGATTGTGGACTTCGGTGTGTTTGTTCAAATGATCACAACATGTCTTTGAGAGTAGTCCATTAGGATCTGGTATTTGGTAATGCATCGATGGGAGAAGTCAAGTGCTTTTGAGACAGGTAATCCAGAGGAAGTATAACCTATGGTTTTGCATATAATTGGATTTGGTAGGTTGGACCGCTATGAGTAAATATTATTTTATATAATGGTTATGTTTTTGGAGATAGTCAAGGATTTTTTAGGAAAATTTTGTGTGCATGTGTTATGATTGGATGATGGAGGAACGTTATTTTTGGATTGGTAATGGGAATTAAAAGTTAGTATCAGTGTTTGGCCAAGTTTTTTTGTGTTTTTGGTTGTAGTGTATTAGGAACCACACCATGTGCATTATTAGAATGTGAGAAATGTGTTTTGGCATGAAATTTTGATGGTGGGGAGGAATTTTGGTTCAAAATGGTCTTGTGAGCTAGGTATTATGGTGGGGAGCACCATGAGATGGATAATAAATTAGATGATGAAGTGGTAGTATATCAGGATTTATGAGAATTGGTAAGAACCATATCAATGTTTTGGTAATGGTAATAGGTGGTGGCTTGGTAATTGTTGGTTTGGATGCCTTGAATTTAAAGCTTCACATTAGGAAGCGTGTTTGGCATTTCAAGAGGGTGCGAGGAAAGTTGGATTTAAATTGTTAACCTATATAGGTCATGTGATGTGGTAGGATGACCAATAAGACTTATTAAGAATGATAATTTTTATGGGGGGAGGTTGTAATAACCAGTGTATGTACAGAGGAGAAAATTTAGAGTAATTTTAAATTTTCAATTTGGTGGATGGGGTGGATTTTGAATTGGGTTTCAGAATGGAATTCTAAGAGTTTTAGAACCTCAAACAAGTGTTTTGGATAAAGAAAAAAAATCCAGTGGTGTCTTGGAGGTTTAGGGATGTTTTGAAGGTAATTTAGGGTGGTTGGTGTTATATCATGTATCCACCAACCAACTAGTGGTTGTGGAAGTAGAACCTATAGTTCTAAAGGTGCCACTGGCCAGCCATGTCTGCAGTAGTGGTGTTGCAGCCACCAGGGAACCACTAGATATCCAGTGGGCCTTTTATGGGGGTAAATGACTATTTTACCCCTTTAATGTTAAGAGGGGGAACCTCCTCCTCCTTATCATTTGGTAACATGACCATGGGGACTGAACCCCCTCTCCTCCCTCCATCCCCCTTTATTATAGTGTGTTCTTGGGTGATATTGAGTGACATTTGAGGTGAGAATATCCTTCATCCTTTCTACATATTTATTCCTCTTATGTTTATTCTAATTTTCTCTCTTAGATTTAGGGTTTTACAGCTATTTCACTGGATAATGGTTAACTTGCCCATTTTCGATAGGGCTTTCGCTCTTCCATCATAGAGTACAAGACTTTTGATTTATTCTTTTAGATAAATGCATGTGTTATATGGTATTTACCCTTAGGTGATCAACTATTAAGTTAAATAAGTTGTTAAATTAATAAAATGGTATGTTTAATTAACTTATAATTAAACTACTAGGTTAATAAAACCAAGATGCATCCATGTGAGATGAACAAGGTGTTTGGGGATACTATGGACTCCCCTTGGACAATGTTTGGATGTATCATCCACCAATGGTCAAGATTTTGATTAATTTAATGATTCCCACTGACTCTTATACCCCTGTAGTGGTGTGACTAGATTTTTTATGTTTTGAGGGCCCTTAGTTTAAGAGCCCATAATGAGCTTTGAGTAAAGGAACTTGGTGCCTTGGAGTGAATGGACAACTGATTTACCATGTTGAACCTTGGGAAAGCCTTGGAGTCTCCAGACTTGGTGATTCATCCCTGGGGTGAGTGACCCATCACCCTTAGAGATATGTTCATCATAGGTGGATAGATCATAGGCATGATAGACTTGTTTTGGGTGAGCAGACCGACCATGGATGACATGGGTATTGAGATGGTATATGATCCATCTCTTGAGATTAGTATTGGTATGGATTGAGACATGGGTAAGAGAGATTATACCCCTAAGTATTAGGCTTTCAACCTCATGTGAGTTTGATGGTAAGGGACCCCAAGTAGGATTCTCTTACCTTGTATTGATAACCAAAACCCCAAGTGGGGTTCACTAGTATGTGTTGACCAAGAGGACACCAAGTAGGTTTCATATCCCTTGACATGGATGAGGTGAGCCTAGTAGGTTCCTGGTGATAGATTGACCCAAATTGGGGGTGTATGTCCATGGGTAGAGATGGTTGTGGGTGTCACCCAAGAACCCAAACCAACATGTAATCCCAAAGGGTCTATCTTGATGATAATAGTCCTGGTTATTTTTTCATCCATTGGTATGATTTATTTGTTTATACTTATGATGTATGGATTTCATAAGATTCCTGAGAATTATCCATTGGACCTATCACTGATGTGATTTCCCAAGATTCTTGGGAATCATGAGTTGAGATGAATGAGAGAGACCCTGGGATGTCTGGTATGTTTGTGATCTGATCTCATGGTATATTAGGGGTGGATTCCTAGTTTGACTAGAATAAAAAAAATGTATGGTTGATGTAGTCATGAATTCCTAGAGGTAGTTCATAGGATCTATCATCAGAGCCTATGTGATGGCATGCATATAATAATTCTTAGGATTCATGGTATTCCTCTAACATTATGAGACATTGTGAATTCCTAGGGTGCTTGGATTCGAATGGTGATACCATTAGACCATTGTGAATGTTTGGGACCATTGGGATTCTAATGGTGGTATGAGATTTCTGGTGGGTGTATATCTCCTAGCATGGATATTGGATATCCTGAGGGTGATTGTTGGATCCCCTTGATTGATTCCTAGGATACCCCCTAGGATCAGGTGGACGCACTAGATAAGGCATGGCTAAGGAGCCATGTGTTATAGATGATTAGTTGATAGAATGTGAGATCTAGGAGGGTATTCTATTTGATTTCCTAGGTCAACAAAGAATCATTCACACCAGGACATATAGGATTTCCTAGGGCATCCCCCTCCTAGGAATCAAATATCAATCCTAGATTGAGAAATACCAGGTACTACTGTGGGGTTCATCTTGAGGGATTGAGAATGAGGGATTCCTGGTGATGCCCCAAGGACTACTACTCATCATGGTGGAGGAATGAGAATGGGATTCCCAATGATTGGATAGAGGTATCCTTGGGGTGGTTCTCATGCTCAGAGACAATCTTTCACTTGTAAAGATCCATGTTTTTCTAGATTGTGAATTTGAGTAGAAAATTGAATTTTTCTTTTGGGTTCTCATGATGGGTAAAATTGAATTTTCCCTAGAATATTATCTCATATATTTTTTATAACCACTCCATTAGTCCCGAAATAGGTTTTTTATCCTAGGAAAAGAGTTTGGTGGAATTATAAGCTGTTTGAATTTTCATAGAATAATTAATATATAATATTTAATTAATTAAATATTAATTTATTCACACAAATTAATTTGGTGATATATTTTAACTGAAGTGTTAGGTTGAGATTTTTTTTTCATGGTTGATTCTAGAATGGGGGTTTTTTAGTCGATGTATAAACTTATATCGGGAACCGAGGTCGGGTTCGAGGCCGTTTTTCTTTTTCTTTTCTTTTTCTTACTTTTCTATTCCTCTTTTCTTTATTCTCCTCCCTTAGCTTATCAAGTAATCCCATATGGGATCTACTTCACTATGAAATGGAGATAAAAGTTATAGGGATGGTATAGAGAGAGAGAGAGATGGGGAGAGGTGAAAGAGAGGTGCTACCACAAAGATCAGGAAGAGCTAGATCATCATGCGAAAATGATAGAATGTAGATACAGGTAAAACTTTGATGCATTCCACCAAATTATAGTTTGTTTTTAATTTTTTTCCATAAATTCCCATATATTTATTTATTTATTATTTTAAGTCCCTATTATGACTACTAAGGACCCCCAATGGGTTGATCTATGCTTAATGGGGATAAAAATGGGGTTTCAAGACGATTGCAGGGCTTTCCCTTTCAAAAATCCTAATCACATAGTTTGTAGTTTAGGAACACATGTCAGGTGTTATTACTATTTGGGGAAGATTAATTTTTGGAAGTAAACATTGTGTAGTTTTACTTAGCCATGTAGTTGAGTACATGGTAAGATGGATTTTTTTAAACTATATGTTTTGTACCTTAGGTGCATGTCGTGTATTCATACTCATCCATGTAGCTGAGTATATAGCCAGACATCCCATGTAGGGTCACTTGGTTGTGTAGGGTGCATGGAAAAACCCTGGTTGGGATACACACCATGTAGAAGTACATAGTTAAGTAGAAAAAAATTTCCATTCCATTATAGATACACATATAGGTACCTCATGTAGGGTACATACCATGTACATGGGTTTTACATTCCAATTCTGGTTGACGTACATTCCCAAGAGAGTATTTGAGAGTACACATTGTGTACTCAGGTATACACATCGTATACTTCTCCCTTGCTACCCTTTTTAGGGTTTTTCATGTTTTTACGCCCTAGAGTCATAATTGGACATACGAGGATTCTATTTTGAGTTTTGTTTTCTATGTAGATCATGATGGTGGAACCCTTGAGTTTATTTGATGACTCCTAATAGGATTTTTGGGGTGATTGAGCCATAATGGAGAGGTTATTCCTCCAGAAAATAGTTTTTGTTATCTCCTAAGAGTGAGACCTTGGATGAGACCAACTTTAGGGTCATGTGAAATCATTAGTGGACTTAGAATTGGTATACTGAGGTCCCTTTATAGGGAATATTAGGTTAGTCCCTATCTAGAGGGATTGAGATTATATTTGATGAGGAAGATTGGTTGGGTGTTTGAACCAACCTAGAGTGATACCTTGATCTGATATGGGCCATGATCCATCTTCCTAGATCGATGTTTTGTGGTTTTCCCCTTGAGGACATCTCCCTTTGGAGGCATGCCTATTTAGATCTATGAGTTCATGGGTTGTTTGAACCCAGTGTGTTACCAAGGATCCCCAGTAGGATTCCTCTACTTATGTTTCCACCTAGAGGATCCCATGTAGGATTCCTCTGTTTACTTACTCTTTTCAAGGATCCTGTGTAGGATTCCTCTACTTACTTACTCTTTACAAGGATTCCATGTAGGATAACTCTTCTTACTCACTCTTTCCAAGGATCCCATGTGGGATGTCTCTATTGAATTACTTATTATAAGGATCCTAAAAGGGATTCCTTCTCTTACATGTTGACTTAGAGGATCCCAATAGGGATTCCCTCACTTAAGTGTGGACATTGAGGATCCCAAGTAGCATACCTCTCATGTGTATTGACCTAGGGGACCCTGGTGAGTGCCTAGGTGACTAACCAAACCTAATATAGTGTGTTATGGATTTGTGTAGATATTGTAGTGGGTGTCACCTTAGAAACTATACCAAACAGGTTAGCTCAAGGGGTAGTGGAAGAAAAGGTGAGTTTAGGCATTTGGTCACCCTCACTATTTTATTATGCATTCACTTAGTTACTATTGATGTATCTATGATTTATAGAGGTGATTCTTGGTATTTTACTGATGATCCTAACATGATAGGATATACTATAGGTTTTTCTATAGGTACTTCTTGGGATTCAGTTGTTGAACCATTTTATTTGACTAACTATTACCTTATTGGAATGCCTATACAAACTTCTGGTGATCAGGATTTTGAGCCTTACTGGTTGAATGTTACTTTATCAAGATTCCTAGTATCACTGGGATCCTTCCATGTATAGGGTAAACATAGGATGTTAGGCATGGTTCTCCTCATAATTTATCAGGAATTTTTTGACATGATGCTCCACACCCCCTTCATTCTGGATGTTGTACATGTTATTCCTCATTATTTACTATAAATTGTTGAACATGGAATTATCCAATTATTTATTAAAAACTATTGGACATGGTGTTACTCATTATTTATCAAAAACTATTGGTCATGTATTTCTTCATTATTTATCATGATGTTAGTCATGTTTCTCCACATAGTTGATTTGTATTATCATACATGCCATTATGTATCCTCGATTTTGATGCTTGGACTAATTTCCCATTATTTTAAGTATGAGGACCATATGATATATGGTTTAGAGACATTTAAAAAATGGCTAAAGAAGGTATCATTGATCAAGACCATGGACCTAAGGATAGACTGTGGATTTACTTTATTCATTCATTAGATCCATGTATCGGCTAGGCTAAGAATATTTCATGAGTATGTGCTTATAATAATAGATTATAGGTTCAACATTGGGGGTGGAATATTGAGATTTATTTATAACCCCATGTATATGCACCTCAGCATATTTGTAGACATTATTTATGCTTTCAGGTTTATCATGGATGCATAGTAGATAGGGTTAAGACCCAAATTTTTATGATCAAGCAGAGCTGCTCATGTGGATTCTTATGATCAGGCTGGAGTAGCTCGACAGTGTCTTAGAGACTGGGTATGTGTTTCTAGTCAGATTTAGAAGTATACCTTGTACTTTTATTTATATTCATTTAATTTAATCATATATATGTTATTGGTCTAGTGGGAAATCATTTTTTTATATATGACATGGTCATTCAGGCTTTTACTATATTCCATTTATTACAACCTTGTTTATTTTTATTATTTCTTCACTCTGATTATCTTCTATTATTTATGATATTTGGTTATTTACATCGTTTATTACTCTGATATGAGGTCATAGTATCCCCACATACACACCCTATTTCCTTATAGTTGGAAGCCTCTGGCATATGGGGAGGTGTACTTGAAGCCTTATCACCAACCGGTCTGGTTACTATTTATAGAGTGAGTTGGGTTGGGATGTGACAAAGATGTATAAAAGTGTTTATATTCTAGTTTTAATACTATTTGGGATATAGTATATAGGAGTATTAGGAATGTTTTGGGTCCTATGATGGTTATCATACTGGTGTATCAATAACACTTGTTCCAGTAAGAAATTCAGGTTTCCAAGGATATGAGATTATTGTTTTGATTTGTGATGTTACATTTTTATATGATTTTTTCTTTGAGAGACACACATGTGGTGTGGATTATATGATTTATTATGTATTTTTATATCTTTTAACATTATCAAGAGGCCAATGATCATTTTTTATTCTTGGATTTCAAATTCAATAGGTGTCTCATGCATCATATTTGGAATGTAGGTTCCACATGTTATAGGCCTTCTAGTATGGGATTTTATTATAGATTCCTGAGGTCAACTATCTAAAGTGTCAACAAAAATATAAATGGTGTTTTCCTATATAGATTTTTGGTGTCATTATACTCAGTTGGGATGACTTGTATATATATTTCCTTCTAATGGAAATTCATGTGGATCCATGGTGAGATATTAGATAGTGAGGATGATAACAAAGTCCTTATTCACATGAGGTGTAGTGACCTGAACAGGTCGATGGGGAACATGTTTCACAAGTGTTGTACCCCTCATGCAGTGTTGTTACTTAGGTTTGGTCATTTAAAGTATCGATAAAAACCTATACTGTAACGCCCCGACCCTAGTTACCCAAATTCAGTGCATTATTTTAATACATTGGCATGATGACAAGGAATCAAGTCCCGAAGCACTGATCGGTTTAGCAGTCTTGGAAAATATATTACATATGTTATATTACACTTTATAACATACAAAACAACATAAATAATCCTTTATGAATTCCATTATTACCTTTACTTAACCCTTCATATCAATCACAATACACTTCTTGGAATCCTGGGAAAAATAAAACATAGAAAGGGGTGAGCTCAAATGCTCAGTAAGGATAACAATACAGCGGAAACTTTCATAAATAAGCATAAACAATTAAGTAAATGTATAACTAAAAAAAGCCTTTTAAACTTGAACTTCATCATAATATGGCAAAAATAAAATGAAGTAATGTCATTTACTTATTCACATGGATATTCTACTAGTCAAATAATCACATGCAATATCACTAACCACTTTCATAAATGATGGAATACATAACATCAGACTATCATAACCACATAGTCAAGGCCTTGTGTCAAGACTACAAATAAGATTTTTTCAAGGCCTTATGCAAAGACACTAGTTTCTCTCATGAGACCTACCGATGCATCGAGGAGCTATAGCAGGCTCTACCCGTCACTTACTAAGTCCAATTCATTCCTCATATGAAAAGGACTAAACATAACATAAACATTCTTATTAAAAATAGCATACAAAATGTCAATACTTTATCCCTAAACCATGAATGGTATAAAAATAACACATCCATAGTCAAACATATCACAAAACCTTCAATATAATGTGTAAGATTTGTATCATAATAAATCATCTTCAAAGAAGTTTAAAATCCATCAAAGGATGTTGACATAGATGAAAATGATTTGTAAAACTCTTTGAGAGAAATATCCCTTTTTAATGAAAACATTTAAAAGTCACACAATTTAGAAAGGAAGACATTTAAAGACATTTTTGAATCAAAGTGTTCCATACCACTTTGAAACTTTTTAAAGGAATTAACATTTTAAAAACATTCATGTCCATATAAATAAATCCTTAAAAACCATTTTGAAGACATGGACATCAATGAGAAAGATTTAGAAGAATAAATATTTAAAACATTTGAAATGATGTTTTGTAAAACAAAGTGCCTTAAAATAATCCCTTTGAAAACTCTTTCATGAAACATGGACATGGATAATAAATATGTCCCATTAGATACTTACGTAAAAACAACCTCAGATAATAAAGAGATTGTGAAATTAACCCTTACCAATTTGGTAACTTACGAAACATACACCCCATGAAAGAGGTATCATACAATGAATATGTAAATACACATAAATTAAATTGTATTACACAAATAATACAATTATGGTCAGTACATACACCACAAAAAAGGTAATAGTGGCAATATGGCATGAATCTCACGGGAATAAGGAGTGAGATGAAAATCCCTTACCTTGCACTTTCCTTTAGTCGAGGGTACGTTTAACCTCCTGTATGAAGACCGTAGTATGTTATTAAATTATACCATAACCATATTAATATTTATTATATCATAAATTATTCATTTATGACTTTATACTACCCATTTAATAATAATTTCCATGTTAAATTAACATTTCGGGTAATAATCGCTTTCATTATCATACGTGTTTTAACTTGTTACTCTTGATTGTATCACTTAGATCATGATTTAAATACTTCCATAATATAAAACATGATTTATATATCATATATATTTAGAATATAAATATGTATAATATATATATATATATATATGAAATGGAAAACACCATTTATGGAGACGGTAGTCCGTATGTACGCATAAATGTTGTTTCCATTTTCATAATGTATTGAACGAAACTAAGTGAATAAAATATATGTAAGTACATATATATATATATATATATATATATATATATATATATATTAGCATTATTATTTCATATATTACAAACATATTAGTAATATATATTTTTATAATTGTCGATGAATGGTGACTGTGGAAATGAATCTCATCGCATCGTGGTGACGGTAATCCGTACGTACGCACGAGCGACAATATCATTTCCTTAAAGGTGTGGAATTGGATGGTATATTAATTTTACAGAGACATTATCATGTTATTTTTATTATTTAAATACATATTAATCATCATTATATCCATCCAAATAACATAGTGTTGAATAACAAATTACACCACAGTGTGGAGACGGTAAGTCGTACGTACGCACGCATGGTGACATTATCATTCATAAGATGGATAGAATGATGAATATAGTTTTTAAATATTTATAATAACATCACAGTATATATAACATACTGTATTTATTATTTTATAATGGAAATAACCAAGAAAGAATAAGTGGAAGAAGAAAGGAACTTGAAAGAGGGTGGTGAAATCATTACCTCCTCTTTGGGTTCTTCCTTTTGATTTCATCAAAAGAGCTCCTTAGGTTGGATTTATGATCAAACTAAGGCCTCTAGGTTTAATTGAGGGAAGTTGGGAGGATATTTGGGTAGGTTTTGGGCGATCCAAATGTCTTTGAAGGTGTGAATTTGAGAGAAGGGGAAGTGCCCTTTTATAAGAGGGGTGAGGGTCACTTTAGGAAAAGATTGAAGTATTAATTTATTATACAGTCATATTTGGTTTATAATGGTTACAAGTGAATTTATTTCTAGCCTTATATGGTTATGGGTCGAAATCCTCTCAACCAATAGGTTTTAGACAATTTTAGGTTACCATTTTGACCTTATCTTTTAGATTTAACTCTTAGTTAAATAGTTTAACTTTTACCGTGTCTTCTTGTATTCTTACTCTATATAGTTAATAAACTTACTCAAAACTTCCAAGAGAACCTCAAGTGGATCATTAATGACATATATAATACTATTTAATCCCTTTTTACGAACCTTACATTTTTAGGGATATTATATCAACCAATAATATAGTATTTGTTTTAAATATTAATTTATGTCAATTTTGACACTATTTGGTATTTTGTTTTTTTGAAAGTCATCACAACTTGATTACTTCTAACAAGATACATTGAATCATCCCTAAAATGTCATAGTCACATATAAAATTTTTGGATGTCATAAAAAATTTGAAATTATATTTATTTTATTATTTATAATGCCATTTATTTGATTCTTTCATTAATAAGGTAATTACTGCATCATCATTGTGTTATAAATAAATTTAATTATTTAATATCTAAAAATTATAAATAAAATACCATGATATAGGAAATATTTTTATCTTTCTAATTAATATTTATAGTAGAATTTATCTTATGTATAACCCTATATTAAAAATGGTTTAGTTAATAAACTGTGAATTTAACACTTTTAACTCTTCTTTAAATTAAATAATAATAAATGTCTAAATCTAATCCAAGTGGACCTAAAGGATCATATTTTATTCTTAAGGTTGTTTTTGTTCTAATTACACTTATCCAATATAATTAAGACATGTGTTAGGGTAATAATAATATCATTTTTACCCTTAATTACCCTATTTACTTTTAACCGTGGTAAATAAAAGTAAAAAGTTATTATTCACCAAAAAAATATTTTTATCTTATTGAACCACATTTTACTCCTTTATATTAACCGTGTCTCTCGGATTTTCGAAATTCAACTCACAGAAGTGGTAAAATTAAGTATTATGTAAATTTTCAAATGCTCCTAGGAGGTGGGTAAAATACGGTAAAAAGTTCGATAAAATTTTTATATATCTAAAATTATTATAAACTAACTCCAATGAATTAAATTGAATTTATATAGGTATTATGCATCTATTTTGACCTAAAATAAATTTAAATAAAATAAATAATTATTTAAATAAAAAGTCAGTTTTAAACAATAACTCTGTGTTTTTCACTATTCATCAAAAATTGAATGTTTTCAGAAAAATACCAAAAATTCACCCTAGGCTAATTTTGATATTCTGAATCCAAAAATGATTTCTATTTTACCAAATTTAAAACATATAAGTTGAATTTATTAATTTAAAACTAATTCCCATTGTCAAAACCAAAAGGTGTATTTTTAAGAAATAATAACTATCAAAAGATTGACACTTGCTTATGTCCAATTTCAAAGTAAAATTACTTACAATGACCATAATTAGATTAAATGGTAAAAATATAATCTATTTATACTTCCAAACCATTAAAATTTATAATTTAACACTATAAATTATTTTGATTAAAAAAGTTGTTTTTAGTTAAAATATAGTATTTTTCACTATTCACCCAAATATGAAAGTTATTAGAAAAACACCAAAAATTTATTGAAACTAAATTATTATGTCCCGATTATAAATAAAAAGTTTATTTTGTCAAATTGAATATATAAAAGTTTCAAATATTAGATTTAAAAAGGGTTCGCCTTTAAAAGGTGGTAAATTTTCATTTTTTGAAAAACACTTCTTTTATCTAAAAAAATATATTTGTTCTTACATTATGTATAAGAAACTCATAATATGGATTCTAAAATTATAAGGATTATATAAAGTTCAAAATTAAGTTAATACTATTCATAACCGCTTTTGAATGGCTAGTTTGGTAATTCGTGGTGCGCTTGAACTCAGTGTTGCGTGTAGTGCAAGTTATTGAATTACTTTAAAGAAATAACATACTATGAAATCTTGGGGTGTTACATATACAGTGTTTTACCACATAGATTATAATGTAATTATACTTAATTGAACCATGTGTGTGTGGTATGACATGAATCATTGATATGATGTTGTGTGTGTACTTTTAACCCTCATAGGTCAATATTGATAGCTAATTCCTTTCTAGTGGACCCTTTGTGGGTGTATCCTTATCAGGTGAAGTTAACTAAATATTTGTAATAACCTACATGGATTTTTCTCATCTATCTTGATAGGATATTTTACTTAACCAACCTTCATCCATGTTTATCTATTCAGATTTTTTAGGGTGGTGTCTATAGGTACCTAAACATTTATAGTGAACTGGAACATCGATAGGGTATTACCATATACGGATGCCTGGTGAGGATTAATTTTTTATCTTTTTCTCCTTGTATCATGACCCTCTAGGGAGCGGTTCCTTATGAGGATTCTTGGATAGGATCAAGAACTAGTAGGCCCATACTTGGAAGGTGATTCCATTAGATTCATTTCCTTAAGTTAGTAGTTACTAATGGGTTTTTAATTACAACTTATATGGTGTTTTCCTCTATAACTTGGAATTTAAAACCTCTATAATTGTAACCATGTCATTAGGTTTTAACCCTAGTAGGTCGATGTTATCTTTACATCCTTTAGAGAGGGTTGATAGGTGCATTATATTCCTTGATTTGATATGAGTGTGTGGATGACTCCCATGATATGTGACTTTGGTGAGAGTTTAGATCTTTCTAGGATAAGTGGTAGGACCCAGTAAACTTTTTATGAGACATCATTGGTGGGGATAGGTGGGAGACCTAGTGACCATTAATTGGAAATCAGACCCTTATGAGTCATCATTCAGTTTGATCGAGGGAAACATATGAGAGGGGTTAACCTGGGTTTGTGAATTCCTATTTAGGCAGTGAGCTTGGTTGTATAGTCTTGTGGAGACTGATGCATGATAGGTGATCGGGTTTTTTGATATAAGCATGGTGATGCCTTTTATTTTAGTTAAATCTCCAAGGGTGCTTAAATATCAATATTTCATTCAATGGGTAGGACTGTTCGGGCTCCTGGACATGTTAATTAGGAGTTGTGCGGTTGATTCTTTAATTTTGGAAAACAACATCATGTGATGGGAAATCATGGATTCAGCATACCACGGGTAAGGTGTCTGATTTTGAAGAGTATTTACAAGGAAAATCCTATCATACTAAAACTAACATTTCATGTAGCAGGGTTAGCTTGGCCTTATGAAATATGACTCACAGGAGCATGAGTAGAGTCTTGAATTGGGTGGTACAGGATAGTACTATTGGTTCTAAGCATAGTGGAAGCATTGTGGTGGAGGGAGATATATTAAAATTTCTATTAATAATCATTTCCCAAAATCAAGAGCAGGGATATTACACATAAAATTTATAATTAATTTATTTAGTATCTAAAAAAATAAATACTTAATCTTAGTAAATTTCTTCATTGATGATTTTTGATCATCTGAAAAGACTCTTTCAGATTTCCTTTGTTTCACTTATGAGGATCCAAGGGTAGAATCCCTCTAGCGGTGATCCACACATGGTCCAATGGTCTCTAAGAAATTCCACTCATTATTCAAGTGCTAGCACGATGAATCGAATGTCTTGTGTTGTTCATTCTTGATCACTCATTCTTTAGTATTGAAGAAGTTATCTCTTGGGTTTCTCATTCCTGATAGGGAGAGAGGAGTATTTGAGAGAGAATCAATTGTGTGCAATAATTCTCTATTCCCAAACTTTGAATTGGTTTTAAATGATTTACACAATAGATATAGTCATCTATTTATAGAGTAGGGATTTTGGTTAACAAAATTAATTTCATAACAACCATTAAATATAATTATAACCATTAATGAAATATCATGCCACCTAATAATATTATTATTATTATTATTATTATTTGGTGTGCTAACTTGCGCAAAATGAATAAATAATATTTATCATCTCATAAATAATTATTTTATCACCGGATACGGTCTTGGTCCTTTTGAACTCCTATTGCATTTATTGAACACCTGAATAAATATTTTATTCTCGTAAATAAATATTTTATTTACAAACTAGTAAATAAATATTTTTTAAATATTCATTAAAATAAATAAGTATATTTTATTCACAATATGGTGAATAAATATTTATTTAATTTATGCAATCAATATAACTTGAATAAAATTATTCCTTGGTCTTGAGAATAATATTTCTTAAATTAATTAAATTAAAATAGAATTTAATTGAGAACAATAGAAACACTTAGTGTGTGACCCTCTAGGATTATTTCTCATTGGCATTAGGTGGGATTATCTAAAGTCCAAGATTGCTATCTAATAATGGATCAAGGAACCCAAGAGAAAGAAGTAAAGTCTCAATGACGACGACCACATACGAATAATCACTATGTAATATAATCTCTTTTTCACAATATCTCATCAAGCAGATTGCATGATGGTGTCATCAAACTATATGCTCAATAAATAATTCTTTGAATATCTGAAATAAACTCATCATTACACCATGGACATGGAATTTATGGAGATAGTTATATTTCGATCAAAGGTATGATATATCAACTTCCATAAAGATGGAAGGGACAAATCCTTCCTTGACATATCCATTAATAACATTTCATTCATGATGCACCCAACATAACCTACTTCCTTCCAACATACGGCATGATAGTTTTCATCAACAAATCTAATTATGTGAGTTGTGACATGAATTAATGATAATCTTAAAGTATAAGGACCATTAAACATGCTTGAAAATAGGAATATCTGATGACACCAAAACATGCAGAATTCCTACCAGTGGGTCTGTTCTCATAATCTCCTATCTTGGACATTACCAAGTGTGAATTTCATTAGAATAAGTTTCATCTTCTTACGAGTAATCACACCAAAAATTATATATACTATGTGTCCCATTATAGTATGTTATCTAACCATAAAACTATATTAATAATATTGTCATAGAACTTCAAGGTTCTCATCATAGCCAGGAACTATTATGACCTTGTCAATGCGAAAAATATTCTAGGACATTATTAAATTAAAGTCATACAGAAAAATGAACAATATGTACTAATATGTTTAATTTAATATTTAATACATCAAATATTCATGTAATAAAAGTACAAATAGTTGGTTCTAGGACACCAAATCTAACAAACTCCCACTTGGACTAGAGCTAACTACCTATGAATTTCAGTCTACTAGACCTCACATGATAATCATATTTCTGTTGAGTCAAGTATTTATTTAAGGGGGGGATCAACATTGTATTTTGTGTAAATACTTCTCACTACAACCTCACCTCTTAGAGAAAAATCCCTCAAGAGATGATACTTCTGAAGTATGTGGTTTTTTTGCTGATGTAACCTTTTCTATTTTACGAGAGTCACCACTACAATATTATCACAATAGAGTGTGATGGGATCTTTATTTATAGGTACCACATCAAGCTCTTGGATGAAATTGAACATCCAAACTACTTCTTTTTCTGCCTTAGAAGCCGCAATATACTTGGACTCTACTATATAATCTACAACCATAGCCTTCTTTGATTTCTTCTAGCTCACAGAACCTCCATTAAAAGTGAATTTGTATCCCGTTTTTGACTTCATGTCATCTTGATTAGTTTGGAAACTATCATCTTTATATCCTATGATGACTAGTTCCTCATATCCTTTATAAACTAAGAACATATACTTAGTACACCTTAGATACTTAAGGATGGTCTTGACTACCATCCAATGGCAGTCACCTGGATCAGCTTGATATCTACCTACCACACTTAATGCATAGGTGACATCTAGCCTAGTATATAACATAGCATACATGACTGACCCAATTGCTGATGCGTATGGAATCCTTTCCATTATATTTATTTACTCATGGGTCTGAGGACACATTTTCTTGGAAAGATGAATTCTATGTGATGATGGAAACAATCCTCTCTTGTATTGTTTTATACCAAATATATTCAATATATTTTCAATGTATATACTTTGACTTAGGTTAAGTAACATCTTGGATCTATCATGATGAATCTTGATCCCAATAATATATGTTTCCTCACCAAAGTCTTTCATGGAAAAGCATTACTTCAAGTATTCCTTCATAGACTATAAGACTAGTATTTCATTTCCAATAAGTAATATGTCATCAACATATACTATTAAGAAAATTATTGCACTCCCACTAAACTGTTTGTAGACATAGCATTTACATTCATTCTTTATAAAATTAAATTATATTATGGATTCATCAAAATGAATGTTCCATGACCCGTATGCCTACTTTAATCCATAAATGGATTTTTGCAAACTTCATATATTATTGGCATCCTTTGGAGTCAAAAACCCTTTAGGTTGTGTCATGTAGAAATCTTTATAAAGGTTCTTGTTAAGGAATGATGTTTTGACATCCATTTTCCAAATCTCATAGTCATGGTAAGTCATAATGGAAAGTATAATTTTAATGGATTTGAACATTACAATTGGTGAAAATGTTTCTTCATAGTCAATTACTTTATGTTGTTTAAAACCTTATGCAACTAGTCGTGCCTTATAGGTACTGACTTGTCCTTCCATGTCCAATTTCTTCTTGAATACCCATTTGAAACCAACGGTCTTTACATCCACTAGAGGATCTACCAAAATCCAGACTTTGTTTTGGTAAATGGAATCCATTTGAGAATTCATGGATTCTTTCCACTTGGTAATATATATTCCTCTTATTGATTCTTTCTAGTTTAGAGGATCATTATTATCAACTAATAATGAGTCATCATCTTCAATAACTAGAAATCCATACCGTTCTGGTTCTCTAACCTCTCTTGTACTCCTATACAGTACTTGTGTCTCTAGAATAGTTTCTTCTTCCATAGGTCTTTGTGGAATCTAATCTTGTTCCAATTTTTATGTGCCCTAAGCCTTGACTTCATCAAAGTTTATCTCTCTCCCACTATCTTTTTTGGCAATTTTCTCCCTCTCAAGGAAAATGGCATGTCTTTACACTATAAACTTTTTATTCGAGGGTTTTTATGGGTAATATCTACTTATTTTCTTGGGTTATACTATAAAGGTACACTTTACATCTCAGGGTTCAATTTTTTTTACCTGAATAGGCCTTAACAAATTATTTTCTTCCCCACACATGTAAATTTGATAACATGGTTTTTCTTCCACTCCAAAATTTTTATAGAATACCATTTGTTGATTTATTAGGTACTTAGTTTAGTATGTGTGCCGCTATTTGTAACAAATATCCCCAAAAGGATAATGATAGAGTTTCATGACTCATCATTGATATCACCATGTTCAATAAGGTGTGGTTCCTCCTTTAACTTACACCATTCCACTAAGGTGTGTAAGGATGAGTGAGTTGGGATAGGATCCCAAAATCTCATAAGTAATCAATGAAGTCTTGATTAAGATATTATCCACCATGGTATAAGTGAATTTTATTAATCTTCCTATCAATATGGTTCTAAAATTCATTCTTTTGTTCCTTGAACTTAAAAAAATATAACTTATACCTCATTAAGTAAATATATCCATCTCTACTAAAATAATCAGTAAAAGTTATGAAGTATGATTACCCACCCCTTTATTTAATGGAAAATGGTCCCCACACATTGGTATGAACCAATTAAAGAATATCTTTATCCCTTTCACCTTTCCCACAAAATGGGGCTTTGGTCATTTTTTATTATAAGCATGCGTGACATACACCAAGTAGTTTTAGTTCAAAAGAATATAAATATTCATCTTGATGTGATTTTGTTAATCATTTTTCATTTAAATGACCTATATGGTGATGCCAAAGTTGGGTGTGGTATGATTCATGTAAAATAACTTCATTATAGATTTACATTACTTGGTTCATGTAATCCAACACATAAAGACCGTTATGTAGATATTCCTTACCATAAAAAATTATATCTTTATAAAAGAAGAAAATTTTATTTTCAATTTTAAAAATAAATCCATCTGTATCTAGTCTGGATATAGAAATAATGTTTTTGGTAAATGAAGGCACATAATAACAACCCTTTCAAACCAATATTATTCTAGTCGGCAATGTGAGTTGGTATTCCCTGATAGCTATAGTAGAAATCTTAGATCTATTGGTTTCTCATAGATCTACCCCCTGGTTAACTTTTCTAAATCTACTTGGTTTCTGTATTTGAATACATATGTGAGCACCACAAGTTGTATATAATACCTAATTTGTAGAAATAAATAAATTGAACTCGATAACAAATTCACCTAAAGCTTCCCCTTGCTTCTTTATATGGGTGTATTTTTTCTTCTAGTGGCCCTTTTTACCACATGAAAAATAAATAGCATCATGTTCCCTTGCTTCCCCTTTTATCTTCTTCTTCTTATTGGAAGGGTGTGAATAATCTTTGGGCTTAAATCTATTTTATTTCTCTTTCCATTTCACCATAATGATAGAAGGATTTTCGTGCTTTATATATTTATCTTCTTGTAAAAGGAGGATAAGAATATCTGGCATAAACTTATCAATGTTGTTTATATTAAAATTCACAACAAAAATGGAGAAGCTTTGAGGGAGTGATGCCAGAATGAGATTGGCACCTAGTTCTTTGGGGAGTTTAAACCATAGAACCTCTAGGTGCTCAATGTAGTCAATGATATTGAATACATGAGGCCCTGTTGGGGAACCCTCTCTAAGCTTACTCTAAAATAGTTCCTTGGAAATATCAAACTATTCATGTCAAGATCTCTCCTAGTAAAGACCATAAAGTTTCTCAAGCATGCTATATGCATCCATGTTTTCATGATAATTCATGAGTTCACTAGACATATATTAAAGCATCAAAAATTTAACATCAACCATGTCATTAATATGTTTTTCAAAGACTAGTAACTCTTCATCACTCACCTCTTGAGCAGACATATCAGGCATTGAGGATTCTAGCATGTAAGATATTCGTCCATGGTGTAGAACAACTTGAAGGTGTCTAAACCACTCCCGGAAGTTACTGCCAGTGAGGAGATTTTATTTATCCAATATTTATCATAGGGATAGTGTGGATTATGAGCTTGTAATTTTATTCTACAATTAAAAGAGCATATTATTAGTACTTTTCTTGATTTCAAATTTTGTGAGAAATAATAAATTAATTAATTTTATTAAATATATTACTATTTTATCAAGTCCCAATATCCCTCACTATTGAACTTGGAATGTCTAGTTTCTAGGACATTCTAGTGGAAAGGATCAATATTTCCCTTCTCATAACCCCAAAAAGGGTTGGTCAATATATTTTGAAGGTATTTATTTAGGAAAGTCTTTACCAAATACGGGCTTGTGGCCTCTTGATCCATTGAGTGGACTCCCTAATCCAAAAATCCTGACTTGAATTTTCTCAACACTTGCCTCCAAATTACACCAAGTCT
The DNA here is from genome assembly GCA_963277665.1 of Viscum album. Lineage (NCBI taxonomy): Eukaryota > Viridiplantae > Streptophyta > Magnoliopsida > Santalales > Viscaceae > Viscum > Viscum album. The sequence goes on along the minus strand of OY728122.1, from coordinate 1,241,586,384 downwards.
AGAAAGGGATACTCCTCTTGATATAAAATGGTTAATTAAACCCAAAACCTTCATAATAACTCCCCTTATAATAGAAAGTGTCCCAAAAAGGGTTGTTCAAACATATAGTTCTATTAAGTTTTGTTCCTAGTCAAGTAACGGAAGTCTTAGTCTAACTTAATATTAGATTGAGAGATTTTATTTTATTTTTCATAAATTTTTTATCTTGTTTTATCCTTTACATGTCTTATTAATATTTAATTAATTAATTAACCATGTTTGGATAAAACATTTAAAAATAATCAATTTTATTTAAATTACATATTTTCATATTAATTCATTTATGTGATCGTGGTCTTTCATCAATAAATATAATTTTAATTATTTAGATAGAAAATAAATAAACAATTAAATGACCTGATCATGAGTGTAACTAATGGTTGATTTAATGAGAAGACATTAAATCAACCTATGACCTAGGGGAAATAACTCCTTATTCCGGACTTTTCATAAGCTATAGGATTCCACATGTCTACCTATGTATCACCGATTGGTTCCATTATGGTTTCATCTTAAACTATCTCTACACACCCTAGGATGCTCCATTAATTACAAATATTTATTACTCACATGCAGGTAAGGAGAACCAAAGGATTGGTTAAAGGGAATTACATAAATTTCCTTGGACATGCAGGTCCTATATAATAATGGAGGTAGGGATGACTCACAGGCCATATTTTAATTTAATATTAAATAATTTCAAAACCATGCAATAAATTAAATTAAATAAATTTCAACACATAAATAGGTCTTGGTCAAGCTCATGATTGGTCGTACATGCAACAAATACACAAAAAGTAACTGGATAGATTTTATCTCTTTATTCATTCTTTATTATTAAGATGAACATGATTGTATTAATTAATTAATTAATTCCCTTTCATCTTAACGATCATTTGAACTTAATTGTAGATACCCATAAATTTGGAATTTATAAAAAATAAATAATAGAACCATTAATGAAATATTTATTATAGTAAATTAATTGAGAATTTAAAATTCTTTAAAACCATTATTAAATTTTCAAACACACAACGGTGTTCCAATCAATAAAATAAGGTTTTAATGCTATAATTTTTCAAATTTAATGTAAATTTAATTTTTTCCATTAATTGGAGACTACATGGCATGTACATCTAACTACATGCCATGTATCTCGGTTGTCGTATATCCAAGTCACACGCTTGAGGATTCGGTATGTTAACTTGGCTAGACTACATGGTGTGTACATTCCATCTACATACCCTATATCTGCTTTCCAGGTGCCAGACTGGCCCGGTTAAAACATGGTGTGCAATAAAATCACCTCATGTTTTTAATTGTTTGGAGCATCTAGATACAATGCACATGGGTATACAGTGTGTGCTCCGACCACACTCTATGAAACCCAGCTTTATCAGCCAAAGATTTGGCACTTCCTGGTGGAATCTTCGGTCATTCTTAATTTTTTCTTAAATCTCTAAGAAAATTAAACACTAAACAAACATGATTAATATGTTGATAAAATGTTAATTCAAATCATGTTAAAAATGAATAACATGAAATGAAAATCTAACCATGATTGTGCATAGATCAACAATCAAATAAATAATTATAAAATTAAACATCACCACTCTAATACCACTTGTTGGTTCTGGACATAGTGGAAGTGTTTCAGTGGAGTGTGATAAATTAAAATTTCTTTTAATGGTTGTTGTTTGAAACCAAGAGTGAGGATCTTGCATGTCAAATTAATAATTAATTTATTTAGTATCTAAAGAAATAAATACCTCAAATTAGGAACTTTCTTCATTGAGGAGTTTTGATCATCTAAAAAGGCCCTTCCCTATTTCCTTCATTGTACTTGTGAGGATTCAATGGTAGAATCCCTCTAGAGGTGATCCACACATGCTCCAATATTCTTCGAGCAATGTCACTCGTTCTCTGAGTGCTAGCACGGAAAATTGAATATCTTACATTGTTCATTCTTGATTGCTCATTATTTGGTCTTGAAGAAATTCACTCTTAGGTTTCTCATTATTGATAGGGAGAGAGGAGGAGGATTCGAGATAGAATTCATTGTGTGCAACAATTCTCTATTCCCAAACTTGGAATTGGTTTTGAATGCTTTACAAAATAGATGAAACCGTCCATTTATAGATATGGGATTTTTGTTAAAAATTTTAATTGAATAACAGTCATTAAATATAATTATATCCATTAATGAAATCCCATGACACATAATAATATTATTATTATTATTATTTGGTGTGCCAACTTGCGCAAAATGGATAAATAATATTTATCGGCCCATAAATAATTATTTTATCACCGAACATGGTCTTAGTCCATTTAAACTCCTCTTAAATTTATTGAACACCTGAATAAATATTTTATTCTCTTAAATAAACATTTTATTCAAAAACTAGTAAATAAATATTTATTAAATATTCAATAAAATAAATAAATAAATTTTATTCACAATCCGATGAATAAATATTTATTTAATTTACGTGATCAATATAACTTGAATAAAATTATTTCTTAGTCTTGAGAATAATATTTATTTCATTAATTAAATTCAAATAGAATTTAATCAAGACCAACAGAAACACTTAGTGTGTGACCATCTATAATTCTTTCCTTATTGGCATTAGGCAGGCTTGCCTAAAGTCCAAGATTACTGTCTAGCAACGGGTCAAGGCACCCAAGAGAAAGAACTTAAAGTCTCAATGAAAAAAACCACATATGAATGTTCACTGTATAATATAATCTCTTTATCACAATATCTCACCAAGAAGGTTTCATGATGGTTTCATCAACCTATATGCTCAATATATCATTCTTTGACAATCTAAAATAAACTCATCATTACACCATGACCATGAAATTTAGGGCAATGATTATATTTCAATTAAAGGGTTGAGTTATCAACTTCCATAAATATGGAATGGAAAAATCATTCCTTGACTTATCCATTAATAACATGTCATTTGTGATACACCCAACATACCCTACTTCCCCCAACATATGGCATGATAGTTTTTTCATAAAATCTAAGTGTGTGAGTCATGACATGCATTAATGATAATATTAAAGTCTAATAACCATTACACATGCTCATAGATAGAAATATATGATGACATCAAAACATGTAGAATTCCTACTGGCAGGTATGTTCTCATAATCTTTTATCTTGTAGATTACTAAGTAAAAAATTCTGAAAAGAAGTCTCATATGCTTATGAGTATTCACACCTAACAATCTATATACCATGTTTCCTATCATAGTATGTTATCCAACTACAGAACTATATTAAAAATATTGTCATGTCACTTAAAGGTTCTCATCATAGTAGGGAACTATTATGACCTTATCAATGTAGAAAATACTCTAGAACAGTATTACATTAAAATCATGCATAAAAATAAACAATATGTAGTAAGATGTTTAATTTAATATTTAATACATCAAATAATCATGTAATCAAATTAAAATAGTTAGTTCTAGGATAATCATGTTTATCCTGAGTCAAGGCTTTATTCAAGGGGTCATCCATTTTTTCTTCTATGAAAATACTACTCACTGCAACCTCACCTCTCTAAGAAAAATCTCTCAAGATATGATACTTCTAAAGTATGTGCTTTATCCGCTGATGTCAACTTGGCTCTTTTGTGAGAGCCATCGTTGTAGTACTATCACAATAGAGTGTGATAGTATCTTTACTACTAGGTACCACATCAAGCTCTTGGACGAAATTATGCATCCAAACTTCTTCTTTAGATACCTCAGAAGCTACAATATACTCGGACTCTGCTATAGAATATATGACCACATCCATCTTTGAGCTCTTCTATCACACAACACCTCTTTTCAAAGTGACGATGTATCCCATTTGTAACTTCATGTCATATTGATCGGTTTTGAAACAAGCATCTCCACATCCTCTGATGACTAGTTCATCATCCCCTTTATAAAACAATAACATATCCTTAGTAAGCCTCATATACTTAAAGATGGTCTTGACTACCATCCAATGGCGGTCACCTGGATCATCTTGATATCTGCCTACCGCACTTAATGCGTAGGTGACATCTAGCCTAGTACATAGTATAACATACATGAATAACCTAATTACTGATTCATATGGAATCCTTTACATTCTATTTATTTACTCATGGGTCTGAGGACACATTTTATTAGAAATATGAATTCCATGTGATGCTGGCAGAAATCCCTTCTTGGATTGTTCCATACTGAATATCTTCAGAATCTTGTCAATGTATGTACTTTGACTTAGGCTAAGCAACATCTTGGATTTATCATGATGGATCTTGATAACAAGAATATATGTTGACTCACCCAAATATTTCATGAAAATTCATTTATTCAACCATGCCTTAACAGACTATAAGACTGGTATTTTATTTCCAATAAGTAATATGTCATCAATATATACTATTAAGAAAATGACTGCACTCCCACTAAACCATTTATAGACAAAAGGCTCAAATTCTAAAACAAAATTCCATTATGGCTTCATCAAAATGAATGTTCTAGGACATGTATGCTTTATTTAATTGATAAATGGATTTTTTTTAACTTTCATATCTTATTGGAATCCTTTTGAGTCACAAACCCTTTAGGTTGTGTCATATAGACATCTTCCTAAAGGTTCACATTAAGGAAGGATATTTTAAAATCAATTTTACAAATCTCAGTCATGGTAATCCTCGATGTAAAGGATAATTATGATGGATTTCATCATTGAAACTAGTGAAAAGGTTTCATCGTAGTTAATGCCTTGATGTGGCTTAAACTCTTTTGCAACCAGTCGTGCCTTATAGGTACTGATTTGTCCTTCCATGTCTATTTTCTTCTTGAATACCCATTTTCAACCAACGGGCTTTACATCCACTAGAGGATCTACTAAAATTCAGACTTGGTTTTGGTACATGTAATCAATTTCAAAATTCATGGCTTCTTGCCACTTAGAAACATTTGTGCCACTTACTGCTTCCTTATAGGTTAGTGGATCATTATTATCAACTAATAATGATTCACCATACTTGTTAACTAAAAACAATACTATTATGGTTCTCTAACCTCTCTCGTGATCCTACATCGTACTTGTGTATTTGGAATATTTTCTTCTTCTAGGATTTGTCTAATCTGATCCTATACCAACTCTTGTGTGCCTTGAGCCTCAACTTCATTGAAGTTTATCTTACTCCCACTATCTCTTTTGGTGATGTAATCCCTCTCAAGGAATAAGGTGTGTATTTCCACTATAAAATTTTTTTAGAGGGGTCTTATAGGTAATGTCCCCTTGTTTCCTTAGGGTATCCTATAAAGTTACACTCTGTGCCTTGGGGTGCATTTTGTTACCTAAAGATGTCTTAACAAATGCTTTGCTTCCCTACACATGTAAATTAGATAACATGGTTTTTCTTCCATGAAAAAAAATTGTATGGAATACCATTTATCGATTTATTTGGTACTCGATTTAGTATGTGTGTCATTATTTTTAACGCACATCCTCAAAAGGATAATGGAAGACTCTCATGACTCATCATTGATCTCACTATATTCAACAAGATGTGGTTACTTCTTTCTCTTACGACATTCCACTGAGGCATGTAAGGAGCAGTGAGTAGGGATAGGATCCCAAACTCCTATAAGTAATCAATGAAGTCTTGATTAAGATATTCTCCACCACAGTCTAAGAAAATTTTCTTGATATTCCTATCAAGATAGCTATCAAATTCATTCTTATATTCTTAAAATTTATCAAAAGAATATGACTTATACCTCATTAAGTAAATATATCCATGTCTACTAAAATCATTAGTAAAATTTATGAAGTATGAGTACCCACCCCTTGATTTAATAAGAAATGGTCCACACACATCATTATGAACTAATTCTATAATCTCTTTATCCCTTTCACCTTTCACACTAAATAGGTCTTTGTTCATTTTTCCTTATAAATATGCATGACATACACCAAGTGTTTTTAGTTTGAAAGAATCTAAATATCCATCTTGATGTAATTTTGTCAAGGGTTTTTCATTTACATGACCTAGATGATGATGCCAAAGTTGGGTGTTGTATGAGTCATGTGAAATAACATCATTATCAATTTCTATTACTTGTTTCATGTAATCTAACATGTAAATACTGTTATGTAAATGTGAATTACCATAACAAATGCTATCTTTATAAAAGAAGCAACATTTATTTCCAATTTTTAAAATGAATCCATCCGTATCTAGTATGGATTCAGAAATAATGTTATTTTTAACTGAAGTCACATAATAAAAACCCTTTAAAACCAAGATAATTATGATCAATAATGTGAGGTGGTAGTCCTCGATAGCTAAGCAGTAAGTTTAGCTCAGTTGGTTGCTCGTAGATCTACCTCCCCTTGGTCAATTTTTATGAATCTACTTAGTTTATATATTTGAATACATATGTTAGCACCAAAAGTTGTATCTAATACCCAATTTGTAAAAATAGATAAATTTCACTTGATAAAAAATACACTTGAAGCTTCCCCTTTCTTATTTAGATGGGTGCAGGTTTTCTTTTAGTGTCCCTTCATTCCACATTCAAAACAGATAGCATCATATTCCCTTACTTCTCCTTTAATATTCTTATTCTTGTAAGGGTGTGAAGAAGCTTTATCCTTAAATCTATTTTCTTTCCCTTTCTATTTGTTCACCATAAGGCTATAAGTATTTTCGCACTTCATATCTTTATCTACTTGGTGAAGGAGGATAAGAAGATTTAGAAGATACTTCTCAATATTGCTCATATTAAAATTCACAACAAAACTAGAGAATCTTTGAGGGAGTGATGCCAGAATGAGATTGGTGCCCAGATCATTAGGGAGTTTAAACCCTATAACCTCTAGGTGATCAATTTATCAGATGGGATTAAATATGTGAGACCCATATGGGGCACCCTCTTCAATCTTACTCTGAAGGAGCACCTTGTAAATCTCAAATTGTTCATATCTATCTATCTCCTGGTAAAGACCACAGAGGTGCTCAAGCATGCTATACGCATCCATGATTTCATGAGACTTCATGATTTCACTAAACATAGATGGAAGCATCAAACATTTAATGTCGACCTCATTGTTCATATGTTTTTTATAGAATAGGAACTCTCCATCACTCACCTCTTGATCAGGCGGATTGGGCATTGAGGAATCTAGCATGTAAGATTTCTATTCTTGGTGTAGAACAACCCAAAGGTGTATAAACCAATCCTAGAAGTTATTTATAGTGACTAGATTATCTTGATCCAATATTTATTTTAGGGATAGTGTGGATGAATATCTTATAATTTTATTCTAAAATTAAAAGAGTATATTATTAGTACTTTTCTTGCTTACAAATTTTGTGAGAAATAATAAATTAATTGATTTTATTAAACCTCCCAATATTTTATCAAGTCCCAATAGTCCTCATCATTGAACTTGGAATTTCTAGTTTCTAGGACATTCTAGTTGAAAGGATCCATATTCCCCTTTACATAAATCCAATAAGTGTTGGTCAAGCTATTTTGAAGGTATTTAGGTAGGAAAGTCTTTTCCAACTACGGGCTTGTAGCACCTTGATCCGTTGAGTGGACTCCCCAATCTAGAAATACTGTATTGGATTTTATTAACACTTGCCTCAAAATTACACCAATTCTAGCAATGTCTACTCCTCTTGATATAAAATGTTTAATTTAACCCAAAACCTTTGTAAGAACTCCCCTTATAAAATTGTCCCAACAAGGATTGGTCAAACACATAGTTCTATTGAGTTTTGTTCCTAGTCAAGTAATGGAAGGATTACTCTGACTTAATATTAGATTGAGGGATTTTATTTTATTATGAATAAATTTTTTATCTTCTTTTATCCTTTACATGTCTTGTTAATATTTAAGTGGATGCTTACTTAAATTAATTAAGCATGTTTGGATAAAACATTTATGCATAATAAATTTTATTTAAATTTTTTCTTTGCATATTAATTCATTTATGTGATTGCAGACTTGCATCAATAAATATAATTTTAATGGATTAGAAAAAAACAAATAATTAAATAAATGAATCAATAATGATCTTATCTAATGGTTGATTTAATGAGCGGACATTAAATCAACCTATGAACTAGGGGACATAACCCCTTATGTCGGACTTAGCAAGAGCTACAGCATTCCACATGTCCACCTATGTATCACCGAGTTGGCACCATTATGGTTCCGTCTTGTACTATCTCTACACACCTTGGGATGCTCCATTGATTAAAAATGTTTATTACTCACATGTGGGTGAGGGGAACCAAAGTATTGGTTAAATAGAATAACATAAATTCCCTTGTACATGTAGGTCCTACATAATAATGGAGGGAGGGATGAATCGAATAACATATTTTAATTTAATATTAAATAATTTTAAAACCGTGAAATAAATTTAATTAAATAAATTCCAACACATACATAGGTCTTGTTCAAGCTCATGATCGATCATACATGCAACAAATATGAAAAAAGTAACTGGATAGCATTTATTTCATTATTCGTCCTTTATTATTAAGATGAACACACTTGTATTAATTAATTTATTAATTTATTAATTCTATTTCATCTTAACGATCATCAAAAATTAATTGGAGATACCCATCAATTTCGAATTCATGTAAAATAAATGGAAAACCCATTAATTACATATTAATAATAGTAAATTAATTGAGTATTTAAAATTCTTTAAAACCATTATTAAATTGGAAAACACACAATGGTGTTCCAATTAATAAAATAAGGTTTTAATTATAGAATTTTTAAAATTTAATGTAATTTTAATTTTTTCCACTAATGGGAAACTACATGTCATGTAAATCCATCTACACGCCATGTACCTCAGTTTCTGTATATCCAAGTCACACATCTGGGGCTTCGGTGTGTTAACTCGGCAAGACTGCATGGTGTGCACATGCGAGCTACAAACCCTATATCTTCTTTCCATGTTCTAGGTTGTCTTGGTCAATATGTAGTGTGTAATAAAATCACTATGTGTTTTTAATTTTTCAGCACATCTAGATACAATGCACATGGGTATATGGCATGTGCTTCGGCCGCATGCTATGAAACCCAGCTTTACCGGCCAAAGATTTGGCACTTCCTGATGGCATCTCCAGTCGTTATTCATTTTTTCTTAAATATATAATAAAATGAAACACTGAACAAACATGATTAATATGTCGATAACATGTTAATTTAAATCGGATTAAATAATGAATAGCATGAAATGAAAATCTTACAATGATTACACATAGATCAATAATCAAATAAATAATTACAATTTTAAATGTGACTGCTCTGATACCACTTGTTGGTTCTGAGTGTAGTGGAATCATTGCGGTGGAGTGTGATATATTTAAATTTCTTTTAATAATTTCTGCCTAAAACTAAGAGAGATTATATTTTATGTGAAATTTATAATTAATTTATTTTGTATCTAAAGAAATAAATACTTTGGCTTAAGAACTTTCTTCATTGATGATTATTTATCATCCAAAAATGCCCTTTGGGATTTCCTTCAATGTTCTTGTGAGGATCCAAGGGTAGAATCCCTCTAGCGGTGATCCACACATGCTCCAATGGTCTCTGAGAAACGCCACTCATTCTCCGAGTACTAGAGTGGTGGTTTTAATGTCTTCCATTGTTCGTTCTTGATCACTCATTCTTTGGTCTTGAAGAAATTATCTCTCAGGTTTCTCATTATTTAGAGGGATAGAGGAGGAGGATTTGAGATATAATTCATTATGCACAAAAATTCCCTATTTCCGAACTTGGAATTGGTTTTGAATACTTTACACAAAATACATAACCATCTATTTATAGAGCTGGGATTTTAGTTACAAAATTTAATTGAATAACTTCCATTAAATATAATTATAAACATTAATGAAATATCATTCCACGTAATAATGATATTATTATTATTATTTTAATGCACCAACTTTCAAAAAATGGATAAATAATATTTATCAGCTTCTAAATAATTATTTTATCACCGGGCAGGGTCTTGGTCTGTTTGAACTCATCTTGGATTTATTGAACACCCAAATAAATATTTTATTCTCTTAAATAAATATTTTATTCACAAACTAATAAATAAATGTTTCTTAAATATTCAATAATATATATATATATATATTATTCAAAATCTAGTGAATAAATATTAATTTAATTTATTTGATCAATATAAATTGAATAAAATTATTCCTCAGTCTTGAGAATAATATTTATTCCATTAATTAAATTCAAATATAATTTAATTGAGACCAACAGAAAAACTTGGTGTGTGCCCCTCTAGGATTCTTTCTTATTGGCATTATATGGGCTTGCCTAAAGTCTAATATTACTATCTAGAAACAAGTCAAAGAACCCAAGAGAAAGAACTTAAAGTCTCAACAATGAAAACCACATATGAATGATCACTGTGTAAAATAATCTCTTTATTATAATATCTCATCAAGTAGGTATCATGATGGTGTCATCAACCTATATGCTTGATACGTCATTCTTTAACTATCTGAAATAAACTCATCATTACACCATGGTCATAGAATTTAGGGCGATGATTCTATTTCAATCAAAGGGACGAGATATCAACTTCGATAAATATGGAAGGGAAAAATCCTTCCTTGACTTATCCATTAATAACATGTCATTTTTTATGCACCCAACATACCCTACTTCCTTCCAACATATGGCGTGACTGATTTTGTTAGAAAATCTAAGTGCCCAAGTCATGACATACATTAATTATAATCTTAAAGTATAAGTACCATTAAAAATGCTCGTAGATAGGAATATATAATGACACCAAAACATGTAGAATTCTTACTGGTGGGTGTTTTCTCATAATCTCTCATCTTGGATATTACCAAGTGCGAACTTCATGAGAAGAAGTCTCATCTACTTATGAGTACTCGCACTTGACGATCTATATACTATGTGTCCCATCATATTATGTTATCCAACCAAATAACTATATTAATAATATTTTCATATCACTTCAAGGTTATCATCATAGCAGGGAACTACTATGACCTTATAAATGTGACAAATACTCTAGGACATTATTATATTAAAGTCATGCATAAAAATGAACAATATGTAATAAGAAGTTTAATTTAATATTTAATGCATTGAATATTCATTTAATAAAAGTACAAATAGTTGGGTTCAATACACTAACTCTAAAAAGTACACCCATTGTGTTGGGAAAGATAAGAACGATACAAGTCAGTTGTGCATGGTACTGTTTAAATTTTGAATCGGTGAGCAGTTGTGTGTGAGTCGAGGAACAATAAATTCAAATTAATGTTTTGGGAATGGTTTCCCTATAATTGTGATTAAATTTGTAATATCCCTCCATGGTATAGGATACATCGAGAATAAATCATGTGTCGTGAAAAATTTGACTCGTCGATGGACGTTGACATACATTGTTGGGAGGCGTGATGTCAAGGGTAAATTAAAGGAAAGTATAGCCTGGTTTATGTGAGTGTGGATTGAGGAGATATATACATGCCTATATATGGAATATTAATGTACTCCTAGTCTAGAGATGATCATGCTCAGTATCTTGACATCGTCCTAAATGCATCGAGAGAGCATCGACTATGCGCTAATCTTTTTAAATATCTTTTCTGGTTTGAAAAAGGAACTTATTGGGATTTTTGGTCGAGGAGTGGTATAAAGTAATTCATGTGGTGGGGAGTTCACCATTGGACATTTGAGGTTGGTGACCCTCATGATGAGTTTAAATTCAATATTTTTCATGAGAACCATTCTTAGGAAATGGGAATAGGTGATGTTTTGATGTTGTGGGTTGATGCTCGGGATGGGTGGTTTTGGTCATGTTAGTCATTATGTTCAGTGATGGATAGAGCATGGGCCATTGAAATTTTATTTTGGTTGTGTTGTGATGATAAGGATACTTCTATGGTGGGGAGTACCAGATCATTCATAGTTAAACATCTTCCTTATGGGGAGAGTTGTTAACGTTGTGGGATTGTTCATTGGATGATTAAGATTGTGTAGTTGTATTGATGCTTGGGATGAGAGCATGGTTTTTGTTTGACCACCAAGTATTCTTATGGATGAGAATGTTTTTGGGTTTGAGTTTGTAAATACTCGTATTTTTTCAGACTATGAATTTGAGGATAAATTTGAATTTTTGATTTTGGGTGCTTGTGAGGGGTAAAATGGTCTTTTTACCCTATCATGTGACCTGAGGTATTTCTTCTGACCACTTCATTGGTCCTAAAATAGGTTTATTACCCTATTATATGATTTTGGTTGAGTTCTAATCTGTTTAAATTTTTACAGAATAATTAATATTTAATTAATTAAATTTTAATTTATTCCCACACGTTATTTTGGTGATATCTTTTGATTGGAGCATCGGATTGAGATTTCATCTTCATGGTTGATTCTAAAATGGTAATATTTTCCTAGCTAAGGCATAAGCTCATATTGAGTGCTGGGGTCAAGGCTGGGGCCCTTTTCTTTTTCTTTTCTTTTTATTTCTTTTATTTTACTCTTTCCTTTCTTCTCCTCCCATGGATTCTCACATATGACCCATTTTGGATATCCTTCACCATTACATATATATATAATGGATAGGGGGTATAGATATATATAGAGGTAGAAATAGAAGGAAGAAGATAGGTGTCATTAAGAAGCTTGGGAGGAGCCGGATCATCATGCGACAGTGGTGGAATTTGGATACAGGTAAATCTTTGGTGGATTCCACCAAAAGATAGAAAAATTTTAATTGTTTCCCATAAATCCCAAACTATTTACCTCTTTATAGTTTTAAGACCCTTTTATGACTACTAAGGACCCCCATGGGGTCAATCTATGCTTAACCCGGAGAAAGTAGGGTTTCGGCCCGATTGTAGGGATTTCCCATTTAGAAATCTTGATCATGCGGCATGTAGTTCAGGAAAACACATATTGGGTTATTTTTATTTGGGGAAGATTAATTTTTGTAACTATACACCATGTACTTGGAGTATACATCATGCAGTTTTACTTGGATGTGTAGCAGAATACATGGGCAGATGGAGTTTTTGGAACTACACGTCGTGTAGTCATACTCAACTATCTAGCTGAGTACATGGCCAAAAAGCCTGTGTAGGGTATGAATCCAAACCCTGTGTGGGATACACATCATGTAGAAGTAAACAACTATGTAGAAACACATGGTCAGGCCATGTGAGGTACATGGGAAGGTACCCTGTATAGGTACACACCATGTACATATTTTACACGCTGTGTACTTGGGTTTTACATGCCAAGTTTAGATGAAGTACATGCCCAGGTGGGGCTTTGAGAGTACATGTCATTTATTTGGGTATACACACCATGTACTTCTCCCTTGATGACCTTTTGAGGTTTTTTCATGTTTTTACACCCTGAAGTCATAATTGGACATAAGAGGAGTATATTTTCAGGATTTTTTCATGTAGATTGTGATGGTGGAACCATTGTGGTGATTTGAGGACTCCTGGGAGAATTTTTGGGGAAATAAACCCATAATGGAGAGTTCTTACCTCCAAAAAATAGTTTTTTTATCTACTTAGAGTGGGATCTTGGATGAGACCTGCCTGAGGTTCATATGAAATTTTTAGTGAACTTGGAATGGGTTCACTAATGTATGTGTCTAGTATATCTTGGGACATTCCCTAGTTAGTGGGACTGAGATGATATTTAATGATACATATTTATTGGGTGTTCAAACCAACCTAAAGTGAGACCTTGGTCTAAGTTGGGCCATGATACATCTCCCAAGATTTATGTTTTGTGGTTTTTCTCTTGAGGGTGTCTCCTTTGGAGGTGTTTTTATTTAGGCATGTGAGGTTGTGGGTTGTTAGAACCTAGTGTGTGACTGAGGATTCCCTATATGGTGCCTCCACTTATGTTCTAACCTAGAGTATCCCATGTAGGATGCCTCCACTTACTCTTTTCAATAATATTGTGTAAGATTTCCCCATTTAATCTTTCCAAGGATCCTGTGTAGGATTCCTCTGCTTACTCACTCTTTTAAAGGATCCCATGTGGGTTGTATTTGTTAAATTACTTTTTTTGAGGATCATAAGAGGGATTTATTCTCTTATGTGATGACTAGGAGGATCTCAATAGGGATGCCTTCACTTATGTGTGGATCTTTTGGATCAGATTCCTTTAATTTGTATTAACCTAGGGGACCTTGTTGAGTTCCCCAGTGACTAACCAACCCTGATCCAGTGCGTTATGGGTTTGGGTAGAGATGGTAGTGAGTGTCACCTTAGAACCTATACAAAACATGTTATCCCAATAGGTAGAGGAAACAGTGGTGGGTTTAGTCATTTTTGCACCCTCACTCTTTTATTATGCATTCACTTAGTTATTGTTGATGGAGCCACAATTTCTAGAGGTGCTTCTGGTATTTTTCCAATGAGTTTAATGCAATGCGATATAAGACAAGGATTCCCAGAGGTACTTCCTAGAATCCAACTATTGAGCCATTTTATTTGATTGAATGTTACCTCATTGTAATTCTTAGACATACTTCTCAGGATCATACTTTTGATCCTTACAGATTGAATGTTACTTATCAAGATGCTTAGTTTCACCAGGATCCTTCCTTGTATAGGGTACATAGAGGATGTTGGATATAGACCTCCTTATCATTTAATGAGAATTGTTAGAAATGACTTTCCACACCCCCTTGGTTCAGGATTATGGACATGGTGTTCCTCATTATTTACCAAAAACTATTGGACATAGTATTCCTAATTATTTATTAGAAACAATTGGACATGGTGTTCCTCATTATTTATCAAAAAATGTTGTCCATGGAATTCATCATTATTTATTGGGGTGTTGTACATGGTGCTCCACATTATTGATTGGGATTTTTGGACGTGTTATTTTGTATCCCTAATTTGGATACTTGGACCGATTACCCATTATTTTAAGTATGAAACCCTTATGATATATGGTTTAGAGAAATTATGGTGCTAGTCAAAGAATGTATCATCGATCAGGATCATGGACTTGAGGATCAATTGTGGATTCACTTTATGTATTCATTCTAGTTGTGTCTCATATAGGCTAAGCATATTGCATGAGATTTCACTTATGACAGCAGATTATAGGTTCACCATTAGGGGTGGCCTACTAATATTTATTTAACACCCCCTGTATGTGCACCTTAGTAGATGTGCAGACCTTATGTCTGCTTTTATGTTGATAATGGATGTTTGATGGATAGGGATAAGACCCAGGGTTTCATGATAAAGCGAATCCACTCATGTTAATTCTTATGATCAGGCTGGAGAAACTCAGAAGTGTCTTGGATACCGGGTATGTGGTTCCACTACTACCAAATAGGCCTTTAACAGAACTAAAAATGGTCTTTATCAGTGCTATAAAAGCATTGACTACTATATATAGATTAAAATCCCTAGTCTTTTATCAGCACTTATAGAAGCACTAATAAAAGACCCTTTATCAGTTCTTTTAAAAGCTCTGATAAAGGGGCATATTGTAGTGTGTTGTAACAGCACACCGTAGCACCAAAAACACCCCCAAATCAGAAAAATAAAGTATGAATACAGAATTTAAATGAAATAAAATTTATAACACAAATAAAAGAAAAAAACACTATATTATAGACAATTAAAATATTGGTTTATACAATTACATAAGTACAAATTATTACATACATTCAAAAACAGCAGTCTTCTTTGGTCTTTTGATCCTAACCCATGCTCAAGAAAAAAAACACCTGTATAAGAAAAAAATTCTTAAGTTATTAATAATATAAAGAAATAAATTAATAGAAAGTGTTAATTTTAAACTAAACTTTGAGTCATACAAGGAACTATGTGTATCGGATTGAGTTGTGGTTGATTCTTGCACGTCACACCATTTCTTGTTCATCTTAAAGCATTATCTCTATGAAAATTAACTAAATAATTATCAAATAAAAATGATAAGGAAATTAATTAAGTAATATAAAATTGAATGATTAGAAAACAATCTAGTCTTGTTTTCTCAGTTTTTTGAACATGATGCGCATTTTAAAGTAATATAATACTTTATATTGAAAAGACGCACCTGAAGTCATACTGGTCACATCATGCACTAGATTGAGGTGCAGTTGATTATTATATATATCAAATGAATTATGAATCATTTTCCTAAATTATTAAAACAATCTAAATGTGTTTTCTTGGTTTTGAGTATGCCTCTTCTCTTTTTTACTAAAATGTTATTTTAAAATGGAAACATGCACTTTGACTCATACCAGTCACATAATGTGTCGATTTGACTTGATAATGATCCCTACATACCAAAAATTACTTATGAATATTTTTATTAAATTATAAAAAAAATCCAAGTGCATTTTCTCAGTTTTCAGTGAGTGGAACTTTTTGAACTAAAATGTCAATTTTAAACTAATAACGGACACATTGAGTCATATCAGACACATCATGTATTATATTTAGGTTCGGATTATTCCTACACATCAAAAATGACTTATGGATCATTTTTCTAGAGTATCAAAATAATCTAAATGTTTTTTCTTGTTTTTGAGTAGGTCAGTTTTCCTTTTTACTAAAATTGATGTCAATTTTAAATAACAAGATGCACTTGGAGTCATATCGGTCACACTGTATGTTGGATTGAGGTGGGTCTAATTCTTAAAAGTCTTAATTATGTTATGGATCATTTTCATAAAGTATCAAAACAATCTAAATGTGTTTACTTGGTTTTGAGTACGTCACTTGTCTATTTTACTAAAATGTCATTTTAAACTGGAAACATGTACTTTGACTCATATTGATCACATCATGTATTGGTTTGATATGATACCAATTCCTATATGTCAAAAATTAATTATGAATCAATTTCCTAAATTATCATGAAAATACAAGCGTGTTTGCTTGGTTTTTAGTGAGTGACATTTTTTTAACTGGACTATTGATTTTAAACTGATAACGGACACATTGAGTCATACCGGGAACATCGTATATCAGATTGAGATACAGCTGATTCCTACACATAAAAAATTAATTATGGATCATTTATATAAAGTATAAAAACAATATTAATGCGTTTTCTCAATTTTTAGAAGGTTAGTTGTCCTTTTTACTAAAATTAATGTCAATTTTAAATAAAAAGATGCACTTTGAGTCATATTGGTCACACTATGTGTCAAATTGAGGTGTGTCTAATTCTTACATGTCCCAAATAAATTATGGATTGTTTTTATAAAGTATCAAAATAATCTGAATGTGCTTACTCAGTTTTGAGTATGTCACTTGCCTTTTTTACTAAAATGTCATTTTAAACCGGAAACACACACTTTGACTCATTCCGATCACATAGTGTATCAGTTTGACATGAGACTAATTCCTACACTTCAAAAATGATTAAAGAATAAATTTCCTAAATAATCAAGAAAATCAGAGTGTGTTTTCTCTATTTTCAATGGGTGGATTTTTTTAACTAAATTGTCGATTTTAAACTGATAACGGACACATTGAGTCAATACTGGGAACATTGTGCATCGAATTGAGGTGAGGATGATTCATACACATCAAAAATGACTTATGGATCATTTCCCTAAATTATAATAATAATTTGAATTCATTTTCTCAATTTTGAGTAGGTCAATTGTCCTTTTTACTAAAGTTGATGTCAATTTTAAATAAAAAGACACACTTGGAGTCATACCAGTCATATCGTGCATCATATTGAGGTGAGGATAATTCCTACACATAAAAAAATGAATTATAAATTGTTTCCCTAAAGTATCAAAACAATATGAATGTTTTTTCTTGGTTTTGAGTAGGTCAGATGTCCATTTTACTAAAATTGACATCAATTTTAAATAAAAAGATACACTTGGGGTCATATCAACCACACTATGTGTTGGATTGAGGTGATGATAATTTATACACGTCCCAAATGAATTGTAGATTGTTTTCATAAAGTATCAAAACAATCTGAATGTTTTTACTCAGCTTTGAGTAAATCACTTGTCTTTTTTACTAAAATGTTATTTTAAACTGGAAACACACACTTTGTCTCAAACCAATCAAATCGTGTATCAGTTTGACATGGGACTGATTCCTACACATAAAAAATGACTCATCAATAAATTTCATAAATTATAAATAAAATGTGAGTGTATTTTATCAGTTTTCAGTGAGTGAAATATTTTGAACTAAACTACTGATTTTAAACTGATAACGGGCACATTGAGTCACACCAGGCACATCGTGTATCAGATTGTGGTGAGGCTAATTACTACACATAAAAAATGTATTATGTATAATTTACCTAAAGTTTCAAAATAATATGAATTTGTTTTATTAGTTTTGAGTAGGTAAGTTGTCCTTTTTACTAAAATTGATGTCATTTTTAAATAAAAAGACACACTTGGAGTCATACCAGTCACATCGTGTGTCGGATTGAGGTACAGATGATTCCTAAATGTCTCAAATGACTTATGGATTTTTTTCTTAAATTATAAAAACAATATAAATGTTTTTTCTCAGTTTTGAGTATGTCACTTGTTTTTTTTTTACTAAAATGTCATTTTAAACTGGAAACACACACTTTGACCCATACTAATCACATCATGTATCATTTTGATGTGAGACCAATTATTATACATCAAAAATGAATTATTAATATATTTAATAAACTATCAAGAAAATATAAGCGTGTTTTATTTGTTTTTAGTGAGTGCCATTTTTTGAACTAAACTGTCAATTTTAAACTGATAACGGACACATTGAGTCATAACAGTCACATTATGCATCGAATTGAGGTGAAGATGCTTCCTATATGTCCAAAATGACTTAGGGATAATTTTCCTAAATTATAAAAATAATCAGAAAAAAAAAAATTGGTTTTGAGTATGTCAGTTTTCCTTTTTACTAAATTTAATGTCAATTTTAAATAAAAATAATCACTTTGAGTCATACCGGTCACACTATGTACCGGATTGAGATGGGGTTGATTCTTACATGTCTCAAAGTCTCAAAAAATCCTAACTACCAATGCAACCATGTTTCCGTTGTCTTTTTATGTTGAACTGCAAACACTGCATATTGACTCAATGTTCTCAGCCGAAAAACCTTTCTCGTTGTTGAAAGTTAGAAGAGAAGAGGAAGATCATGTACCCATTATATCAGGAGAAGTCACCATAATGGGAAAATGGGATTCCTCTAATCTGATATCTTTAAATAATTAGAAAGGTTTTTTGGCTAACAACATCGAATCAATATGAAGTGTTGGAAGATCGATAAATAAAGGAAAATAAAATGGAAAACATGGTTACATTGGAAAAAATAATCATTTTATCTCTTTTTTGGATTATTGTAGATAGTTGAAAGAAAAATATGACTTCCCAAAAGATCTGTGAAAAAAACTAAATAAGTATTATATAAAAATGATAAGTAAATTAAATTAAAAATAGTAGATAAAATGATGAAAAAATTAATTAAATAAGTAGTAGGAATTCACCTTTTCTTAATAGTTGTATGAATTCTTGACACATTTCTTTTTTTTCATTATCTCGGTTGCAGGTTTGAAGTCCAATCCCTCATGATCATGAGAATATTCAAATAAACCACCCCAACTCAACCAAAAGAATCCACTTGTATAAGAAAACAATTATCATATGAGTAATACTAAAAAAAAGTAAACATAAATATGAAACAATAAATTAATTAAATAGAGAATTATTTTACTATGAAAAAATTGTTGACCATAGGGATATGCCGATGGTAAAACAAGAATGATGATAAAAAACACAAATAGATCTTTCCAAACAATCGATCAACGAGTGAGGAGGATGAGGAGAAAATAAGATACATTTAATTGAAGCTTTGAATCATTTGAGAGAAACTAAATATATCCTATTGGGTTCATAAAATATTCATTTAATATAATAAATAAATAAATACACATAAGATATTCATTATAAAAGGTAAAATTTATAGATAATTAAAATAAGGTAAATTCAACATTTGATTATTTCAAATAATTTAGGTATGCTTTGAAGAAAATGGGTAATTTAATTTAAGAAAAAAATTACTCCACTATGGTAAGTGTTATCCTCTGAATTCATCCAAAGGTGAAAGTTATAGAAAATTTTCATCCTCGTTAGCTCATATTTCAAACAGTTATCATTGAATTTTGTTTTTTTGAACTCATCCTCCATCTCTTTTGGGCATGAACCTATGTTGCGTGAAATACTCAAAGTAGTAGTTATCCATATGATGACTAATTCTCATAGTAGTACAAACACCATAAAAGATATGGGGGATGAGTCCCAAGAAAAAAATTGAAATAATAACTGTTCGAAAGATAAAACTGATGAGGATGATATTTGTACTCCATTGTGTTCTATAAAAGGGGTAATACCTCCCATTTGTGAGAATTTCATGGATGGTAATTAGAGATTCCAAAAGGTGGAACCAAAAGGCAATTTTAAAGAATGATCTATTTTTACATGGATTAAATTAAAATATACATAGTGTTTATTAGATGTGTGATGAAAGAAATGAAGTGATTTTAAAGAAGTATTAATGAGTTGGTTAACATTTCAAAGATGACTATATTTTTATCAACTGTAAGAAATATAATAAAGGATGAAATCAATAAATAAAATTTCATTGGTGATCATAACTTTTTGGTGAAAACTCGAAGGAGTGTGACTCTATAAAAACCTCATTTTTTTCCAAGTATAGCCTAAATTATTTGGAGAGGCTGACAAGGATGATAATTGGATCAAATCTATGCATGAGGAGCTTGATCTGAATAAGAACAATGTGACATGGGAAATTGTTCCAAGGCTGGAAGACAGGAATGTTATCAAATCCAAGTGGGTGTTCAGTAATAAACTCATTGATTGTGGAAAAGTGGATCAAAATAAATAATGGATAGTGTGAAAGGGGAAATCCTATATCAAAGGTATTTATATTTATGATAAATTTACTCTCATAGCCCAGTTGGAAACTGTTTTAATTTTTTTGGATATTTCAATGAAAATATAGTTAAAATTATACCAAATGGATGTCAAATATATGTTCCTCAATGAATTTCTTAAGTGATTATAAATTGAGAAATTGGATGGGTTTATTATGGATAAAAATGAGATAAAGGTGTGTTGGTTAAATAATTCTTTGTATAAGATAAAGAAATCACTGAGGACCTGGAATTTAAGGTTGGATCAATGCCTAAGAAAGCTTAGTTTTTAGCGAGGTAGAGTTGATCAAACCCTCTACATCAATAAGAAGAATGATCAAAGGATGTTAGTACTTATATATGTCGAAGACATAATATTTGAGGATTGGACAAATCATAATGCAATTTTTTGGTGGATCATATGAGGTACGATATCGAGATGTCTATGATTGTTGAAACATTTTCCTTGGTTTATATGTGAATCAAATAAATCATATCACATTAATTTCTCAATCAAAATATGAAAAAGTGGTTCCCAAGTGGGAATATTCCAAACCAATGACAACACCGAGCACTATATGGATGAATTTTTAAAAATTTGATGATTGCAAAGAGGTGGATGTCATGGAATATAGGTATTGGGAGCCTATTATACCTCACAAAAACATGACCCAACATTGGGTTTGATATATTTCAAGTCGCATAGTACCAATATTGTCCCAAGGAGAGCCACATGCTATCGAGGAAGATGATACATCAATATGTCTAAAAAACAATAAAATTTGGGTTGTTTTATTATAGGATAGTGCAACTGGACTTTTTGGGATACATGGATGTGGGATGAGAAGGTTCAGTGGATAACTGAGGGAAATTAGAGATATCAAAAAACCTGGATTTCGTTCGAGCTTTGGTTTCATTCAACCCTTGAATCGATCAAGACTTGGATTTGAGCATTGTAATAGTTGGATCCTTGATTCTAACCTAGATTCGAGCTTGGATTCGACAATAAAGAGCACCGGAAGCATGTCGCTTCTACGGAGAGATTCAGATATTGCGAACTGGTTCACAATGGTTAGGGTTCTTAAAATAGATCATGACACTTTTATCAACACTTCCAAAAAATCGATGATAAAGATACATTTTATCAGTGATAAATTAATAAGCACTGATAAAATGAATCTTTATCAGTGCTTTTTTTAGCACTGATAAAGATAGAGGTTTATCAACACTAAAAAAGCACTGATAAATACTTATAATATTTTTTTTAAATAATACTCTTTAAAAAAAGTATAATTATTATATATAATTATAATACTTATAATAATAATTTTTATAAAATAATAATTTTATAATTATTTGAATATATAATTATTTATTTATAATTATATAAATATTTTTTTAAAAAATAATATTTATATCATTATATATATTTATATAATTATATATATATAGTAAATATATTCATTATTTAAATAAATTTATTATAATTTTATAATTTTTTATTTATAATTATATAAATACTTTTTAAACATATATTATTTATTTATTTATAATTATAAATGTATAAAAATAGTAAATATACGTTTATAAATATTTTTATTTATAAATATTTTTTTACAAATATTTTTTTAACATTATTAATGAATATTTAATATTAAGTGCATGCATGTTAAAAATGAGTAAAATTGATTAATTAAAAATGAGTACAATATTGAAAATTTGGATAAGTTTGATTAATATAAATCATTAAAAAATGGATATATATTGAAATAAATATGAATACATATTGAAAATATTAAAACATATTAAATAAATATATAAATAATAAATAATATAAATTGATTAAATTCCCAAAAAAATATTTGTGTGTGCATATGTATATAAAAATGCATTAATTGTGTATATGTGAAATAAATATAATACATTTGATATATGTTAAATTGAAAAATCAAACGACATTCAATTATGTTCATTACTCGATGCAATTAGTCAGTGTTTTTAATTCATATTAATTTTTAATTATAAACCATTATTCACTAAATATATTAATATTTAATGTAAAGCATAAATAATATTTTTTATTATATAAATCATGTTTATATACATTCATATATATCTATATATTTAATATATATTATTTATTAACATTATAAATAATTATTTAATTAATAAAATGTTTAATATTTTTCTCAATTTACTTATTTTTATTTTTTATTTTTTTATTTTTTATTTTACATATATCTATATATTTAATATATATTATTTATAATTTATAAATAGTATAATAAATTTATTCATTTTTATCAATAATTATTTAATTAATAAAAATTTAATATTATTTTAATAAAATCTTTTTTATTTTTTATTTATTTCATTATTTCATTTTATTCAAACTTTTATTAGTGCTAAAAAATGCTGATAAAGGATTCCTTTATGGGAACTAAAAATAAAGCACTGATAAAGGATTTCCTTTATCAGCGCTAAACATAAAGTGCTGATAAATGTTGTCTTTTATCAGCGCTAAAAATAATGCACTGATAAAGGGTGTCTTTTATCAATGCTGGAAAATAAGCGCTGATAAAAGTTACCCTTTATCAGCACTCGTTTTAGCACTGATAAAGGTCAGCGCTGTTAAAAACTTATTTTTTAGTAGTGTTTGGATCGAAGTTAGCAATAGAGCCTTGTACTTTCATTTATATTCCTTTTGTTTGCTCTTGTATATGTGATCGGGCCAGTGGGTGATCAGTGTTGTATGTATGACATGGTTGTTCAGCCCTTTACTGCATTTTATTTATTACCGCCTTGTTTATTCTTTTTGTTTCTACACTTTGATTATCTTCTTTTATGTATTATTTTTGGTCATTTCTATTATTGTTTACTTTGATATGAGGGAATAGTCTCCCCACGGACACACCCTAGGCCCTCGCTGCTGGTCGTTAGCCTCTGGTGTATGGGGAGGCGTGTTTGAGGCTTTTCGCCAACCGATCTGGTTATTGTTTATAGAGTGAGCTGATTCGGGATGTGAGTTGATTCGGAACGTGACAGCACTGGTCAAAGCAGGTATGGTCGATCTGGGTCACATACCTAATGATCGATGATGGTTGATATTTTTTTTACTTCAGTGCTTTATTTATTTATTCAGATCGTGACACATGCACATATCACTGCATTTTCAATTATGTATGGGACCACGTTGGTGGTTCCCTACTGAGTTATGTACTCACACCCTGTTCAGGCCACCATTGCACTTGGGTACCCAAACAACCTTCCTTTATTGTAAACTCAAGTTGGTTCGAGGCTCAGGATTTTCATGTTCAAGCAAGATAGCTTGGATGGGATCAAATATTGGGACAAGGTGAGGCTCGGGGATGTAGAAGAGCCTCATGTGATTTCATCTTATTTATGTACTTTATTTGTATATGTGATCGGCCCAGTGGGCGATCATTATTATATGACTATATGCTTCCACATCTTTTTATTATTAATGTTTTTATTTTACTATTTATGTGCTCTCTGATATGATCATGTTTGGTTATTTACGTTATTATTACTATTCTAATATAGGGGGTATAGTCTCCCCATGATACCTTCTCATACCCCCCACCGCTAGTTGGCACCCTATGATGTACAAGGAGGTGCGCTTGAAGCCTTGTTGTGGTCTGGTCTGGTTACCATTTAGAGTGAGCGGGGTTGGGGAATTGCAAAAATATTTCATTATGATTAGATCTCATATCGATCTCAAAGATAGCATCATTCTCACTCCATTAAATTCATGCCAAATAATATTCATGGCTTTCCATATTTGACCCAATAAATCTTGGGAAAAGATAGATCCATAAAATATGAATCTATATTTTCTCTTTCCTATTCCACCAATTCAAATCTACATATTGGTTAAAGATCCACCGTAATAAAAGCTACGTGATAGCTAAATATCCTCTATAGTCAAATTTCATAGCATATTCTCCATTATTGATGAAAACGTCTCCAAAGTATCACCTTCAACTCCCATTTATGAATTCCTATGAATTTCTTAGAAAAAGCCTGCAAGATTTCCTCTTAGAAGACTCTTTGATTTTCTCTTAAGTCAAACTGCTATGAATTCACCCATAAATGGGTCTTTAAAATCCTCCAAAAATATCATTTCAACTTCCCTCAAAATCTTCCTTGATTTTCTCCATTTAAATCTCTAAATATATCAACCTGGAATATTTGAATTGATTCTCGTGATATTTCCTTCATGTGACATACAACACCATCGAAATTTTAATCTTACATACCAGTAGACTGTGTGTGTGTGTGTGTGTTACATATCTTCATACTTATCCAGAAACATAGATGTGCAAGCAATTTATTCTTACATATCATCAAATTGCGTCTTACGTATCCACTTGTTCTTCAAAGTAAATATTACGTATTGACAAGCTAGCTCTTACGTATTTCATGAAAACTAACGTACCTATTACATATCAGTATATGCATCTTATGTATCCTCCAGTGAAACTCCAAGTTGATATTACATATCTCTCAACTGTATATTATATATACAAGGATAGTCCTAGCCTACGACCATGGACTGTGGCGGTAGGAGTGCGTGGGTACAGCAAAATCATGTGGGAATAGTGTTGGAATGGTGTGAGAAGGGGGTATATAAACACGTACATACATACATACATATATATGTGTGTGAATATAAATTTACATATAACATGTCCTTTATTGGTAAAGGAACATAGTGGAGCTTGCAAAATTGAATCTGGGAGGGACTTTATTTTCTGAGACCTATGGCCATGGTCACCGACCGTGGCGGTAGGCTTGGATATCCATGGGTATGGCCCTGGTTTTTTACTGTATTCGTAGTTGAGTTTTGGCCACGGTCAATTATTAACCGTGGTCGTAGGCTATTCCAACGGTGATAGAGGTTACGAGATCCCTAACCATGGCCATAAGCTATGACCATGATCAATGAGGTTATTTCCACAGTTTTAGACCATGAATATAGGTGATGTATGTTGAACCGAATGTTCCCTACTCAAAAAACACTACATGAGTAGTCTCATTATTATATTTTGTTTCTCTTAAGAAATGTTACTCATGCATCTTTTGACATAAATGTTTGAGGAATGCTTTCTATGAGACCTTTCATCCACAAGTGTTTGTGGATTACAACATACATTGTTCTATAGTTTGAGTTAGATGGTTGTTAGACAGGGTCAACCCAAGCAATATAATTGTCCAAGATAGGTCTTTTAAATATTACCCTTGTCATATTCATATTTAAATAAAAAAACATATGTGAAATTCTGATATATATATTTATACATTAAAACTAATTGAATTTAATATTAATTAGTTTTCAATTATCATATCTATAAAAATAAATATACATAAATAAATAATTCTTTTAATGAATATAGGTCAATAATCCAATGAGATCAAATAAAATCCACTCACTCATTGATTCACTAGCCCATCCAGTTACCTCCTAACTCAGCACCTTCTCTATCCCCATCAAAAAATGAAACAACGCACAGCGCCCTAGCAACACTTAGTTGGGGTGATTCCACTAACCAAAAGTGGTAGTGATACATGATGAATCTAGAATAGAAGTCAGTGGTGTGCCATGGGAATTGGCCTTCTCCCAAGCTCTCATGTGGCACTTGACTAGCTTCCTGACTCAAATCCTAGACAAGTTTAGCCTTTACACACTCACAACGGAAGTAAGGATCATAAGGGAAGTGTTTGACAAGCTCACAAGAGACAATTACTTTGGAATCTCTCAATTGATCCCAACTTCTATGTGTATTTACAAATGAGGAGACACTCCCTTTATATAGGGTTGGGTGGAAAAGTCTAAAACATTATAGAATATATACACATTCACAAGATTTGAGAGTATTCTAACCTAGCCTACTAGAATATACATGGAGCATTCTAGAACCTATTGAGATCCACAGCCTTCCATGGAGGTCTAGAATGTTCCTGAGCCCTCAAGGACCAAGGGGTGTACCGTAACACTCTAGAGAAGTAAGGAATATTCCAGAACCTAGTGGAGATATAGATATTTCTAGAGGATTCTAGAGAACCTCATTATCATGCATCCTCTCCATGTGGCGGGGCATGACATCCTCCCTTACCTATTATGGAGGCGTCCTTGGTGTGTCCTGATGATACTCCTTGATTACCTTCGCGAACTGACCCAAGTTATCTTCTGGTTCCTAGGTTGCCTCAAACTTTGGTAAGTCCTTCCACTTGATCAGGTACTCCTTACTTTGTGTCACTCCACGTCACCGAACTATGCGGTCATCAAGTATGAGATCCACCTGTTTTTCATACGACTTGACATCTGCAGTAGGCGCCCTTGTTGACACCCCTCTGCTCAGGTCCTCCGTGTCTTCATGATATGGCTTCGACATACTCACATGGAAGATTGGATGAATCTTCAGCTTTGAAGGAAACTCCGAGTGGTATGATACCTCCCCAACTTGGTGCACGACCTCATATGGTCCCTCGTATCGTTGTATCAATCTGTTGTGCACCCTCTTAACACTAGTGCAGAAAACGTTATTTACGTCACCATTTTTTACGTCGGTTATATATAACCAACGTGAGAATCTGTGAAACGTGGTTTTTACGTTGGTTATTTTATAACAGACGTAACAAATGCGTTGAGTAGCTTTTTAACGTCGGTTATTTTAATAACCGACGTTACAAATCGCGTTTGTTTGGTTTTTATGTCGGTTATAAATTAACCGATGTTAAAAATCAAATCGTGTGGGTTTTTTACATCGGTTATTTGATAACCGACGTAAAAAATGAGATATCTAGGCGTTTTTTACGTCGGTTATTTTATAACCGACCTAAAAAACTAAAGCGTGGGGGGTTTTTTACGTTGGTTATAAAATAACCGACATAAAAAATGAGATATCTACGAGTATTTTACGTCGGTTATTTTATAACTGACGTAAAAAAACAAAGCGCGGGGGGTTTGTTACATCGGTTATTTTATAACCGACGTAAAAAACGAGATATCTACAAGTTTTTTACATCGGTTATAAAATAACCGACGTAAAAAACCAAAGCGTGGGGGGTTTTTTACATCGGTTTTAAAATAACCGACGTTATAAATTTAAAAAATAGTTTATAACGTCGGTTATATAATAATCGATGTTATAAAACATTTAAAAAATTAAAGCCCCGTGGACTGTCATTTACGATTTTTCGATCGACAGTCCGCCGGCTTGTCTCTCTCGCGCGGTAAACTTTAATCGGCTCGTCGATCGACCTGTGTTAAACTCATTTTGGCTTCATCGTTTATCATCTTTACTCTCCTCGGATATATCATCTCAACTCGCAACACTCAAGTAAGCCTTCCACGAATTTATTTCGTTCGTTTTTTTTTTTGGATAGTCTATATTTATGTTTTGCGATTTTTTTGTTTAAACTAGGTTAGATTCTTCCATTTCGAACCCTATTACATATTTTTGAATATCGTTGGCACCGGACATTCATTTTTATCTTGAGTGTTTTGTTTTTGTATTTATTTATAAAACAAATTTTGATATATTACCTTGCATTTAATGACTCAAAATCCTCCTATGTTGGAAACATATTTGGGGTTATTTATTGAAGGACTATGGCACGATTAAGGAAAGATTTGGAATATTTCCTGATTTGACCGGTTTGAATTTCATTATCAAAAAGAAATTTGAGGTATGGTTGATTCATCCATTCCTTTTATCCTATATTTCATTTAACACTCAGGTTCATCTAACAATTTTGTAGTTGGATAACCAATAATGTTTATGTGATTAGATAATTAAAAGAAATTATCATCATATATAGTGAATCATCCTTTTTTAGTGTCTTATCATAGAATAGGAATCAATCATCCATATTGAAGATGTCATTTTTTTTAGAAAACAAAAACCATTAATGTAAACCATTTATCATTCATTAATTGAACTAAAATAAATATTTACACATGAGTTATAATGGAACATAATAAAATAAATAATTATCATTCACCCTCATAGAGTCTAATAAATCTATGATAAACCATTTGTTTTCTTTAATGGAAACAAATTCACTTTTACCCACTTTGTATTTTTAGAAGACACTAAACTCCCTTATAATTTCACCCTTCTGGGAAGTATTAAACATCATTATATCCCTTTAAAAAATCTAAATGTCACAGAAATATCGTGCATCCATTTTGTCTTATAGGACTCTACTATAGATAAGTATACCATTTTTTATATTATTAGTTATGATAAAATCTATCATAACATCATTAATATATGTTTATAAAAATTGGAATATCACAATTCTCATGATTTTAGTTGAGAATAATGATAATGTTTTTTATTAATGATAATATAGACATGGGTAATTTTACAAAAAGAATGTGAACTTGAATAATGAATGTTACTTATATGTATTTCACAAGATTTGTTGATTTTATGTTACAAAACTAATTGATGATCAAATACAACAAATAATTGCACCACCAACCAAAGTGAAACCAGTGTATTGTTCTATTTTAGAAATTCAGGATTCAATCAATGATATTGTGATTTATTTATTTTTTAGAGTTTCTGAATCAAGATACTAGATTCTATTTCAAATGGGTATTTGTTTGTTTTTTGATGTTTCACGATTTTATTTGATGTAGGTTTTTCTTTTTCATGGATTACTTCATAAAGTGGTCTCGGTTAATTTGATTTTGTGTTTCCTTTGACATCATCCCCCCTCAATGATTATGATCTCTCATTGCTAGTTTTTCTCTAATTGTTCTCTCATACACCTTTTGGATTTTATGGTTGATTACAAACAAATTTATTCAAATATTTAAGCTGGATTATATGCATTTTTTAGGATTATATTTCTGTTTTATGCCACTTTATTTATTATTCTATCCAATACTAAGACCCTTTATAGTAAGAAAAATTTCATAAGAAATACGATTGGACTCTTCATCATATTTCATGAAACGTTTTTAATAATGTCACGTTTTTAAAAAAAATGTTATATCAAAGATGTAGAAACGGGTGGTGTCTGGGGGGTGTCCAAGGGGGTGGGTGGGTGTGAGTGGTTGTCCACGGGGGTGGGGGCCTGTCCAGAGGGTTTTGGGGGTTGTCCGGGGGGTGGGGGTTGTCCAGAGGGTTGGGGGTGTCCAGGGGGTGTTCAAGGGGTAGGGGTGGGGGGTGGTGTCCAGGAGGGGTGGGGGTGTTGTCTAGAGGGGTGGGGGCTGTCCGAAGGGTTGGGGGTGTCCAGGGGTGGTCCAAGGGGGTGGGTGGGTGTGGGGGGTTGTCCAAGGGGGTGGGGGCCTATCCAGAGGGTTTTGGGGGTTGTCCGGGGGGTGGGGGTGATTCTTAGGTTTACTCCATTTTCTCCAATTTTCTATCATCTATGTAGGCGGCATGGTTTTCTTTGATTCAATGAAATTTAAAACTGTTATATCTAACTATATTTTGTTTTAAAAATAATATTCAAGCATATTTTCTTAAATACCCATAGATTTGTTTTATATTTTAAATTTTTTTACATTCAAATTATGATTTTTTTCATATAAACATATATTTTTCTTATCTTAAAAATATATATTTTTTGTTGATATTTGTTATAGGTAATAATGAGTCGAAGTTGGATTATGGTACATCGAATGAGAAATGAATTTGAGGAAGGTGTTGATGCCTTTTTGGAATTTGCAAAATGAAATGTTCCAAGTAGTGACATTTTTTTCTGTCCATTCCTGAAATTTTTGAATATGAAGAAGTTGAAAAGTAGAGAGATAAAAGATCATCTGATTTGTCATGGTTTTAATCCGAGTTACATCCCTTGGATTTTGCATGGTGAAACTGGACGGAATGTCACTGATGATGATGATTCGCAAGATGGTAACTCCGATGGAATTGAATAAATGATTCGCGATATTGTAGCAGAACAAATTGAGATAGAACCGACAGTTGTGCGTCTATATGGTGATGCTGAAAAACCACTATATCTTGGTTGTACATATTTTATGGTTTTTTTGGCGGTGTTAAGATTGATTAACCTGAAGGTGAAACATGGATGGAGTGACAGAAGTTTTACAGAGCTGCTACAATTGATGAAAGACATTCTTCCAAAAGATAACGATCTTCCAGATTCACATTACAAAGCCAAGAAAATATTATGCCCGATGGGATTGGGATACAAGAAAATACATGCCTGTCCGAATGACTATATTATATATAGGAATGAATATGAATTTCTGTCAGAGTGTCCTAAATGTGGTAAATCACGGTATAAGGTGAAAGAAAAATCACAGGCTGGTGTAGAGATTACAAAGCTCCCTTCAAAGGTATTTTGGTATCTTCCTATAATTAATCATTTCAAACATTTATTTGCTAATTCACATGATGAAAAAAGGTTAAGATGGCATGCTGAAGAGCGGGTATGTGATGGAAAAATACGTCATCCAACCGATTTTCCACAATGGAAGAAAATTGATGCGCATTATTCTACATTTGGAAATGAAATTAGAAATATCAGACTAGGGTTGTGCACAGATGGAATGAATCCATACCGAACCCTCAGTAGCACACATAGTTCATGGCCTGTTTTATTGGTAATTATAATCTCTCTCCTGAAGTTTGTATGAAGCACAAATATGTCATGTTGAGTATAATGATCTCTGGTCCAAAGAAACCCGATAATGATATTGATTTTTACTTGTCACCGTTGATTGATGATTTGAAACTGTTATGGGCTGATGGTATTAGGGTGTATGATTCTTATAAAATGGAATATTTTCAACTGCATGCAGTGCTTCTTTTCACTATAAATGACTTCCCAGCGTATGGAAATTTTTCTGGATACAGTGTTAAAGGGCATAAAGCATGTCCAATTTGCGAACAACAGACTTCATATTGTCAATTGCATCATGGGAGGAAAACAGTGTACATGGGTCATTGAAATTTTTTTCCTATGGAACACCCTTATAGAAGACTAAAAAAGGCATTCAATGGCTCACAAGAATTTGATACTGCTCCAAAACCTTTATCCCCTGATCTGTATTTTGAGAGGGTGAAAAACCTTGATGTGACATTGGGAAAGACACAGAAATCTGGTAATGATAGACATATTTGGAAGAAAAGGTCAATTTTTTTTGAGCTACCATATTGGAGGTATCATGAAGTTAAACATAATATTGATGTCATGCACGTGGAGAAGAATATTTGTGATTATTTGATTGGAACATTGTTAGATATTAAAGGAAAGACTAAAGATGGGTTGAATGCAAGATTAGACTTAATATCAATGGGAATATGTTTGGAGTTAGCTCCCACTCCTAAAGGAAGACGAACATTTCTTCCCCCGGCTTTTCATACATTATCGAAGAGGGAGAAAATTAGCTTCTGTCAGTGTCTTCATGATACCAAAGTACCTCAAGGTTATTCTTATAATGTAAAAAATTTTGTCTCATTGAAGGACTTGAAGTTGATAGGTATGAAATCACATGATTGTCACGTCATGATGCAACAAATTCTACCAGTTTCATTGTGTGGAATATTGCCCATTCGTGTCAGAAAGACTATAATGAAGTTGTGTTATTTTTTCAATTCAATTTGTAACAAGGCGATTGATGTGAATGCTTTGAATATTTTGGAAAAGGATGCAATTTTTATACTTTGTCAATTGGAAATGTATTTTCCTCCAACTTTTTTTGATATAATGGTGCATTTAATGATTCATCTAGTTTGAGAAATAAAGCTTTGTGGACCTGTATATCTTCGTTGGATGTATCCTTTTGAAAGGTATATGAAAATATTAAAGGGGTATGTTAAAAATCTATATCGACCTGAAGCCTCCATTATTGAAAATTATATTTCTGAGGAGGTAGCAGAGTTTTGTACGAGCTACTTGGTTGCGGCGCAACACATAGGTTTGCCTCCATCTCGCCATGAACAAGTTAATAATGAGGGAAAGGGGATTCGCAGCTTGAAAGTCAAATCATTGTCAGCTGAGCAGATGAAGAAGTTAGAATCATACATCTTGAATAACATAGCTGATGCTCAACCGTATATCACATTTCATATTAATGAGTTGAAACAATGTCATCCAAAGAAGAAAGAAATGTGGATTTTGAATGAGCACAACAAAACTTTTTTGTCATGGATTAAAAAGACTTTGCTTGGTAGATCAGATGTATCAGAGACATTAAAATGAATAGTGGGTGGTCCATGTTTAAATGTGATAACATGGTCCGGTTAGGACATTAATGGTTATACATTTCATACGAAAGCTCGGGACAACAGAAGTTCATTTCAGAATAGTGGTGTATTGGTGTTTGCAGAAGCAATGCATTTTTCGAGTGCTAAGGACAAAAACCCAATTTCTGCATCAAGTACATATTATGGAGTGATTGAAGACATATGGGAGGTTGATTACTTTAAAATTAAAGTTCCCGTTTTTAATTGTAAATGGTTTAACGGTAACAACAGTGTCAGACACAATGAATTTGGAATGACACTTGTTAATCTGAATAGATTGGAAGACACAGCTGATTCTTTTATAATGGAAACACATGCAAAACAAATTTTCTATGTAGTAGATCAATCAGATATGCAGTGGGTTGTTGTTTTACAAGGGAAAAAAACAATATGTTGGTGAGGATGAAATTGATGAATATGCTGATTTATGTGAGATCCCTACTTCCATGGAAAGATTAACAGAACATAATGATGATCATGTTCAAGACATAGTTTGTGCCATAAGGAACGATCACGACGAAGGAATTTGGGAAAACAATCCATTTGTAAATTCCTAAAATTACAGGTAACATATTTTTATTTCTTGTTTACATTTATTTTTTCCATAAATGTTAGATATTGTAAGTTTTTTATTTATTAAAACATGTTTTAAAACAAAATAAGTATATGTTTTTGTTTGTTTTAAGTTTGTTTAGTTTACTTTATCATGTTTATAACCATTACATGAATTATATATCTATTATTTTTGTTCACTGACAATTACTTTACCATGTTTACCATGTTTACCAGGTTTACCATTTTTACCATGTTTACCATCTTGACCATCTTTACCATCTTTACCATCTTTACCATTGTTTAACATGCTTACCATATTATCAATGTTTATTATTATGTAACTTAGTACACTTTTATATTTTCTGATTACAGTAGTATTAAAATATTTGAATTTGTATATTTGTGAACTGACGTTTGTTTTTTTGATTTTAAGGATAATGACAGATCATTCAGATGATCAACCACATGATTCTGGAGAGGAGCATATTACTGGTCATACCTCTGGGGATGAACATTCACATGCTCATATTACGACAAAGAGTTCAAAGGTTGGTAAACTTGGGTGCACACGTTTACTAAAATTATCACTTGCCCGTACGTAGGATCATAGGATAGTCGTTGAGTTTGATGATGATGATATTCCTAGAGGTCTGAATGCAAAATATTTTAAGAGTTTTGTAGCAACTCAGACTAAGAGAAAAGTAAGCATTCTGTATGATGATTGGAGAAGTGTGGATAAAGAGATTATCTCTCAGTTGTGGGAGATGATTTTGGTAAGATATTTTGTCATTGTTTGACTATGCTTTTAATGTTTCTAGTATATATAATATGTTTAACCTCTTCTTTATCAGATGACATTTGATATTCCTGACATTGGAGGAGTCAGGAAGAAATGTTTATCGTTGGATGCCAGGAGATGGAGGGATTTCAAATCAACCCTCTCATCTGATTTCATTTATGGTCATAGAATTCATGACAATCCATGTCGTATATATCCTTTTATAGATGAAGATGCATGGAGACAGTTTTTTGAAAGTAGAAGAAAAGAGTCATTTCTGGTAAGGGCAATGTAAACTTTTATAAACTTTCTTATATAAATGATTTTATTAATGTTTTATTAATGATTTCTTATTCTTAAATTACAGCAAACAAGGAAATATCATCAGGAGATCCTGTCTAAAAATGTATACCCTTATAGTTTATCTCGGGGAGGGTATGCATTATTAGAAGAACAAATGATGGCGGAAAAATTTCAACAACTAAGAGCTGAGTCTTCAAGCTCTGGAGAGGTGGCCCCTCCATCCCCTCCATCTAGACATGAAAAATGGAAGAGAGCTCGGAAGGGAAAAAAAGGGCAATATCTTTCAGAAGAATCGAGAATCGTAGCTGAGAGGATTGTAAGATATCTATTTTATTTATTTAAGTTAACTATTTTCTTCATATAATTTCAATCATTACAGAAATGTTCAATTAATTAATACAGGACTCTCTTGAGGAGAAGAGTTCAGAGGGGACATTTACAGCTACTGGGAGGGAAGATATTTTATTTGCAGCATTGGGAAGGCCTGAACATCCTGGTCGTGTAAGATGATATCCGGCAGGTGTATCGGTAAGAAAATTTTTTCCGCGTTATTCAACTTCTAACATTTAGGGGGTTTATAAAAAAAATAGAATCTTTGGAGGCTGAAGTTCATAATATTAATGCGATGATGGAGGACAAGATTAGAGAGTCGATGCAGTCTATGTTTGCAAAAATGCAAAGAAAATTTCAGACTATAGCTCCCACTCCTCCACCTCCCCCTGAAGACCCCATTATTTATCCTCCACCTCTGCCAATAGCTCCCACTCCCCCACCTCATCCTGCGGACCCCATTTTTTATCCTACGCCTCCGCCGCAGCTTCCTACTTATTGCAAGTTGTATGTTGATGATTCTCAACATCATATAGTAGCATATGGGTTGGTATATTTTATAGGAGATATAGTTCATCATCAACAATTAGAGGTAGAGAATCAGAGGGTCACTGTACAGGATATTATAGATAGATCAGCTAGGGTACCAATACCTACAGATGAGGTGGCGACAGTTGGACAGAGTATCGGCCATTTTTTAATTTGGTCATCCAGACTTCTTAGACTCATTACCATAGAGGTATGAATGTTATATCTTTTATTTTATTTTTTTATTAAATTTGTTTTATCATTTGAAAACTAATATATTTTTCAATTTTTTTTTTACAGGAATACTTCAAAGGTAAAGAAATACTGTATAGACAACAACAAAGACAAATGGTTATGACATCAGATATAGATTCTGTCACACCCATGACTTATTTTAAAGGTAAATTTCATTTAATTTCCATTCATACTTTGTTTTGGGGGGGGTCCCAATCTTTTAGGGAGGAATGAGAGAGTTTTCATTAATTGGGCCAAACCGTGAGCCCAATTTCAGATTTAAAAACCAATTTTGTTTCTTTTATAACTTTTTCATTTTTTAATATTTTTCACTCATTCAACTTCCCAAATGACCTCCCCTGACCTATTAACACCAACATTGCAATTTGTAGCTTTTATAAATCCATAACCAGGTTTTATTTTGGTTTTTATCTAAGGGGTTGGGCCAGCCCGAAATCCCAATTCCTGTTTTAAAAATAAATTTTGATTATGTTATAACTTATTCAATTGTTGGGATTTTTCGGTGATTCCAAGTGGAGACCAACCCCAATGAATCCAGTCGCGCGACCATTCCCTCTACCCCCTCTTTGAAGCTCTGGTAAATCGAGATTTGATGCCGAACTTCAGAGGGTTCCTCAAATCACCCAGATTTGAAGAGGTAAAGTCTTTCTTTCATAACTCTCTCAATTCTCAATATTTTTCCTCCATTCCAATTTATAAATGACCTAATACATCTTGTGCGTACGAAACCTAAATTTTGGATCTTTTAAATTTCAGATACTGGTGTTTTGGAGTGATTACTTCAAGATACTTCAAGTAAATGAGCCCTTTCCTTTCCTCTTTCAAATTACTTTGGGTCTAACTCATTGTTCTTTGGGTATATTTGGTTATAATTGAGTTTAATAATGTCCAGAAACTAGGTTTTCGAACCTAGGGTTTAACTTTGGGCTTTCTTGGCCAATTTATGTGGTTTTAGGTTTGATCTAGTTGTCTCTTGGTGCGGCGGGGGTGCGATTTGATTTTCGCACGGAGATTCAAGGGTTTCCTTGGTTTTGGTAGGTGATTCCATTGTGTGTGCAATTTTTGTGAATTAGCTTGATGTGTTCATGGTACCTTAATGTTTATTTCACTTGAATGTTTCTGTAAAAATTGGTTTTAGTTGCTTTTATAATGAAAATGAATTTTAAGTTCCATTTTTGGTGAGATTGGGGGTTTTTCATTCAAATATTTTATTGGTTCATTTTGGGCTGACCTATAAGTAATTAGTTGATTTTAATGAACTGTAATAGGACTGAAAATACTGTTTTGATGATTTTCCCATGTGTTTGATGCTGTGAAAGTTGGTTTTAATGGTGTTTGTGAAACACATGAATTTCTAAGAGTCGTTTTGTGTAAAAATGGAGGTTTTACAATGATGTCACTTCTTGAACCATATGAGGACTCCCAAAAAAAATGATTTTTTGTTTTAATTTAAATGTATTGGGATTCCATTTATGTTTTGGTAATTCAAAAATGTGCACATAGTGTGCAATTTGTGTTCTCAAGGTGTTTTTTTTGTGCAAGACACTACGTGATTTTGAATAATTGTTTTATTACAAATCAAAGTGTTTTATTGTGTGTTTTAAGTGGTATAAAAATGTGATAGATACTGTATTGATTGTGTGTGACCAGTAGTGGTATTTTATTTGAAAATGGATTTATGTTGCATGCTAAAATTGTTTGAGCACAAAAAGGGAAGCCCGGGTACTTAGGTGGGCGGATTTGTACTAGTACGGCTAGTGGACCGGATGGGTGTTGTCCATGTTTCACTTAGCATTTGGATAATGACAACTCTAACTAAATTATGTGGATGATGATTATAAACCACTATGTTGTGGGTATGATCCCTAATAGTGGCTCGTGCACGAGAGTGGATTTTACTATGGTTGCTTTACACCGAGGTACGAGGTACATAGGGCCCGAGACAACCTAGTGCCTAGGGCTGTTCCTGGTTTGTTGCTCACTGGATTTTTAGTATTTACCCATGTATTTGGGTGTTTTTTTTCAGTAATTTACAGTATCTATCATTTCCATTTAGATATGTTAACATTCTGGAAATTCTAGTTTGAAAACTTTTCTTTTAAATGAAAGTTGTATTTCTTGGAATTTCATCGTCGTTTTTCTTTACGAATTAAAAATGTTTGCTTCTTCACCTTATATTGCATGCACTTTGGAATCATTGGGTGGTATCCTATTGGGCTTAGGCTCACACCCTACTTACACCCCTTGGGTGTAAGTAGACTTTGTTATGCTTGACTCAGGTAAAGGGAAGGATATGGGCGATGGTAGTTCAGGGTGTTAGTCCTCATCGTTGGGGCGGAGTTGCGGAGAAGGTTTGTGGGTGATGACCCCCTTGTCATGTGGAGTCCATGGGGATTTCATTACGTTGTCATTATTTGTTTTTAGACCACTTTTAGTGTCTTTAAACATATGTATTCAGTTCTGGTTTTTGTGTAAACATCGTTTGGTTTACATTTTTCAGATTCAGTTTATTGATTGTTTTTAATGTTTTATGCCTTCATATTCGGGTAAATCGTTCCCAAACAAAAATAAATGATACCCGGGCACTTGTGCCAGCCCGTGGGGATAGGGAACGCCCTTCGGGTCATGTCACGGGCTGGGTTTGGTGCCAGTTTTGGTGGCGACCAGATTCGGTTCGTGACAGATTCAAATGGTCTTGACAGATTGTCAAGATATTCACATTTGTTGTCAGTTTATTATGAGTTTCCAATGGAAGCTCATATTTGTGGACGTGAAATAAGAGTGGGGATTATAAAAACTGATATCATGGAGCTTGTTACTGGAGATAAGTTGGGCATCAACGTGGTGCAAATTTTTTCCATGTAAGTCTTAACACCTTTTCCCTGCGTTATATTTATTAAAAATGTATACTTATGTATGTTTTGTATTAGGTATCTTTATAAAATTTGTGAGAGGAATGAGCTGACAGAAGTATATGGATTCATGGACCCGCAATTGATTTCCCCTTAAGCATGTGCATTGAATGAGGAACAAAGAATGGTTTATATTGCTGAAAGATTTGAAAAGAATATAATCACACAATGCTGGATGATGCCTTTTTGTGAGAGGTATGAAACACATTTCACTCAAAGAGTTAATTATCTTTTAACATAAAAAACCACTAACGTCAAATTTCCTTTTATCAGTGATCATTGGATGTTAGGGGTTTTTTTCCCAAGGGAGAAAGCCCTTTATTGGATATGCTTTGTCCATGGTGGTGTGCGGGAAAGTTTTAAGAATATATTGGAAAAGTAAGTTTCAATTTCTCAATAGTTTTATATATTATAATGAATTTTAAATTTACCCCATTCATATTATTTTCTAACAGTGCATGGGCCTACTTTCGAAAAAACACAAAGAAAAGAAGTGAAAAGATCAAATATGTAAATGCAAAGGTAAATATCCATTTATAATTTGTACTTTTTGATTTATTACATAAAAATAATATATTGAATTTACACTCATTCAAACAGAATTGTCATTAACAACAAGGCCTCATCGAATGCGGATATTATATGTTAAGATTTATGTATGAAATAATAACAACTGGGACAGTTGTGAATTTTGACCTGGTACGATTTCCTCTTAAACTTTGCCATAATATTTCAATTTGATTTATTCATTATACACGTTAACTACTTTCTTTTTCATTTGTAGCTTTTTGATGACCCAAAACCCTATACTGCTGAAGACATCAAACACTTACAAGTGGAGTGGTCAAATTATTTTACAGGTTTGATTGAATTTTAGTTGTTTGTAATGTAAAATGTAATTTTGAATATTGTCATTGTAATTGTGTATTTAGTAGTTATTTAGGTTGGATTTAGTTTTTTTTTTGAAGTTGATAGTGTAAGTTTTGAATGTTATATAAGTGAATGTTTAATTTTGCTCTGCTTCTTGTTTTGGTTTACTTATGATGGTTTTTCTGGTATGGATTTGGGTCTGTGGGGGAGGGGTTCCAAGGGTGTGGGGGTGTCCAGCGGTCTGGGAGGGCTGTCCGGTGGGGTGGGGGGACAATCCAGGGGGGTGGCAGGGCTGTCCAGGGGTGTGGGAAGGCGGTCCAGGGGTGTGGGAGTGTTGTCCAGGGGTGGGGGGTATACATGAGGGTGGGGGGTTGTCCAGGGGTGTTTGGGGTTGTCCAGGGGTGTGGTGGGGGCTGTCAAGTGGGGTGAGGGGGTGAGGGGGTGTTGTTCAGGTGGGTGGGGGGTTGTCGAGGGGTGTTTGGGGCTGTCCGGGGGTCAGGGGGCAGTTCAGGAGTGTGGTGGGGGCTCCAATGGGGTGGGGGAGGGTTGTCCAAGGGGTATACATGAGGTTGGGAGCTCCAATGGGGTGGGGAGGGCTGTCTAGGGGGTATACATGAGGGTGAGGGCTCCAACGGGGTGGGGGAGGGCTGTCCATGGGGTATACATGAGGGTGGGGATGTCTAGGGGGTAAGTTTTATATGTTATCAATGTACATGCTTAATTTTGATCTACTTCTGTTTTTGTGGTACGATTTCTTGATTTGTTTTCTGGTTGATTCTGGTGGAGAGCAGATGACTGCATTAAATTTAAAAAAAAATTGGGTTTATCACATCAGTTATTTAATAACCGACGTGATAAAAGGCCTGGAAAATGGTTTATCACGTCATTTATTTAATAACTGATGTGATAAAAGGCCTGGAAAATGGTTTATCACGTCGGTTATTTAATAACTGACGTGATAAAAGGCCTGGAAAATGGTTTATCACATCAGTTATTATATAACCGACATGATAAACCCCCTCCCCCTGGTTTATCACGGCGGTTATATAATAACGGACGTGATAAACCACCCTCACCCCGGTTTATCACGGCGGTTATATAATAACCGACGTGATAAACCCCCCTCCCCCCGGTTTATCACGTCGGTTATTAAAAAACCGACGTGATAAACCCCCCCCCCCCCGATTTATCACGTCGGTTGTTTAATAACTGACGTGATAAACCCCACCCCACCCCCCACCCCCCGGTTTATCACGGCGGTTATATAATAACCGACGTGATAAACCCCCCGCCCCCCGGTTTATCACGTCGGTTATTTAATAACTGACGTGATATACCATTTCCCCATCCTTTTATCACGTCGGTTTTTTAATAACCGACGTGATAAACCATTTTCCAGACCTTTTATCACGTCGGTTGTTAAAGAACCGACGTGATAAACCCTTCCCATTTTATTTATCACGTCGATTCTAAAATAACCGACGTCATAAACATCGTGATTTTATGTTTTTGACGTCAGTTTTTAAATAACCGACGTCAAAAACGTTATTTATAACGTCGTCCGTATTAACGTCGGCTAGAAACCGACGTAAAAAATGAAAAATAACCGACGTAAAAAATGTTTTCTGCACTAGTGTAAATTTTTTTTTCTACTGATGAAAGAGTTTCACTATCACCTTATCCTCAGGATGGAATATCACATCCCTTCGCCCTTTGTCAGCCCACTTCTTCATCCTCTTGGAAGCCTTGTGCAAGTGGGTTCTTGTCATGTCGGTCTTCTCATGCCACTCCTTGGCCATGGAGTAGGTGGTTGGGTTGTTTCCTTGGTACTCCTCCCTAAGTACCGTTGTGTGAGGAGTGAGGGGTTGTTGTTTGGTCACCACCTCAAAAGGACTCTTCCCTGTCGACTCAATCCTTTGCAAGTTATAGGAGAATTGGGCTACATCAAGAAACTTAACCCAATCCCGCTGGTTGGAACTCACAAAGTGCCTTAAGTATAGATCCAACAAGGTATTCACCCTCTCTATCTGCCCATCCTTCTGGGGGTGAAAGCTGGTAGAGTAGTGGAGTTTCGATCCCAACAATCCGAAGAGCACGGTCCACAACTTACCCATGAAGCGTGGATCCCGATCACTGATGATGTGTCATGGTATCCCCCAATACTTCACCACATGCTGGAAGAGTAGCCTTATGGTGATCTCTGCTATCACATCTGCTGGAGTGGGGATAAATGTGGCATACTTCGAGAACTTGTCCACCACCACGATGATGCTCTCATACCCTTATTACTTCGGCAATGCAGTGATGAAGTTCATAGTGATTGTCTCCCATGGCCTCTCTACAATGGGCAATGGCTGCAACAATCCCCCAAGCAATTGATTGTCCACCTTGTCTTATTGGCACATAAGAAAAGTCTTCACATAGGACTCTGCATCATCCTCCATCCTCGTCCAATAGTATACTCCCTCTAGCAAGGCATTGGTGCGATGTTGCCCTGGATGTCCTACCCATCTTGATTCATGACACTCTTTGATAAGATCCCTCCGTAGGTTCCCCCACTTTGGAACATATATCCTCCTCCATGTGGTAAGAAGAGTGTCATCCTCCTCCCAGAATCTCCTTGTCTTGCCCTCTGTCGCCTGAGCCAAGATGTTCTTGGCTATAGGATCATGTTTCATGCCTTCCTTTATCCTACCCAAGATCCCATCATCCACACAAGACAAGTGGTTGAACACCATCTTCATGTTAAGTGCATCAGCCACCACATTGGTTGTCTCAGGCTTGTACTCTAAATAATAATAAAACTTGGTCAAGAATTCCTACCATCTTGTCTTCTTTGGAGTCAGCTTCTTCTA
This sequence comes from Viscum album, assembly GCA_963277665.1. NCBI lineage: Eukaryota > Viridiplantae > Streptophyta > Magnoliopsida > Santalales > Viscaceae > Viscum > Viscum album. Next base: position 1,241,543,675 of record OY728122.1, on the reverse strand, counting down.
GGTTTGAAAGTAGCTTGTGGAAGCATTATCGGTCTTCACCACAAAACTTTGACCCCAAGAGATAATGTCTCCATGCCCGAAGACAATGCACCATGGTTGTCATCTCTTTCTCTTACACCATGTACCTCCTCTCGGTGTCATTCGACTTCCGGCTCTCAAAAGCTATGGGGTGTCTTTCCTGCATGAGCACACCCCCAATAGAAAAGTCTAAGGCATCAGTGTGTACCTCATATGGTTTGGTTGGATCTTCCAAACTCAAGACGGGTTCCTCTATAACTGTCTTCTTCAAGCCTTCTAATGCCTCCTCTCATTTGTCATCCCACTCCCACGGCTTGTTCTTCTTTAGCAAGTCAATGAGTGGAGTCACCTTTTTTGAATAGTCGCAAATGAAATGTTGATAATAATTAACCAACCTAAGGAATGATCTCAACTTAGGAACCTTGGTTGGCCTCTCCCATTCATCAATAGTTCGGATCTTCTTGTGATCCATCGTGAGCTTTCCCCATTTGATCTTGTGCCCCAAGAAGAGAACTGCATCCCTCGCAAAGGAACACTTCTTCTTCACATATAACTCAGTCTCCCATAATACATTGAACACGGTTTGTAAGTGTTCCACATACTCATTCATTATCTCACTATAGATAACAATGTCATCCAAGTATACTACCACAAACTTGTCCAAGTATTGGTGGAAGACTTTGTTCATCAATGTGAGAAATGTAGCGGGGGTGTTAGTCGAACCAAATGGCATAACAAGGAACTCATAGGATCCATACCTTGTCACGCATGCGGTCTTCGGCACATCCTCCATGACAATGCAGGCTTGATAGTATCCCGACCTCAAGTCCAGCTTGGTGAATACCCGTGCCTTGCCCAACTGATCAAAGAGATCTGCTATCAATGGGATAGAATATTTGTTCTTCACTATGACTTTGTTCAACGCCTGATAGTACACGCACATCCTCAAGGAGTCATCATGCTTCTTTTAGAATAACATGGGTGATCCATATGGTGACTTTGATGTTTGGATTTTCCCAACATCCAACATCTCTTTCAACTGCATCTTCAACTCCTCCAACTCAGGTGGAGCTATACGATAGGGTGTCATGGAAGGTGGTTTCAATCCAGGCACCAACTCAATCTAATGAACCACCTCCCTCTTAGGTGACATCGCTGAACTCCCTTAGCACACCCTTCACCTCCTTCGGCAACTCATGGTTGTCGTCCACCAGCCCATCTCCTTTCAAGGTAACCAAGAAGGTATCCTCTCCCTTCTTGAAACTCTTCTTCACTTGCATGGCAGAGAGTAAAGACAAGTCATGATTTCCACATACCTTCGTCGTCACCATGCATGGGATTCTCTCCTCCATGATCACCATTTTCTCCAAGTGTGGTGTTGGTATGGCGTTAGATTTCTTAAAGAACTTCATCCCCAACACTAGCTTGAAGTCATCCATAGGAACCACTCTGAGATCAATAGCTCCCCTCCATTTTCCAATGCAAAGGGTAACTCTACGGACAATGCCACTCGTCGGTTGAGGTTTGGCATTCATGGATTTCAAGTAACTAGTTATCTTAGCTACAACTAGCCCAAGTCTCCTCACCTCGTCATCGGCCGCAAAGTTATGTGTGGCTCCCGTATCGAGTATCGCAAAGGTAGTCTTCCCATTCAACTCCACCTTTGCATACATCAACTCATCCTTAGGTGGTGCCTTTGGTGGGTTCTTCACCACTAATGCATTGAAAAGTCTTAGAGTCCCCATTTGGCACTCATTGGGAACTTCCTCCTTCTCTTCAAACATGGAGTTGAGTGTCTTCCTCTTGGGACACTCCCTCCACTGTAACGACCCGAAATTTTTTAAATAAATTTTGTTCCCTAATTTTATGTGTTATTGTTATACTCAACAAAAATGTTTTATTTGATAAACATGATTATAATTAAAATGAGATCAGTGGGTTTTGACTATTATATAACCATCGGTCAACATGACCGCTGTGAACAAAATGTTTTGATTATTGTCTCTAAATATAAGTAATCTTGGTTAATTATTATAGAAAGAAGATTCGATGGCCTCACCTAGTAGTCTTGGACCGATCGAAGCCCATCTAACAGAGCTTGGGAAGGAGGTAGCACCACTGGGCTTTGCTCTGGATCAAATCCAAGCCGAACTTCATCATGTGAAGCTGGAACGAAATCGTCTTCGTGAGAAGTTCAAACTGATAGAAATTACTACTCGGGCAATGTTGACTGAGCCGCCCCAAGCTTCTATCACCCTAGCACACCTTACTCTTAGGTCCTATGCTGGTATTATAAGGGGTTATGTAACGAGACCGTAACTACCTTGTGTAATCCTTGTTTTAAATAAAAATTGGGATTTCTTCTTATGATGAAGTTTATGAATTTTGAAATGACCGGATAAATATAGTATGCATATTTTTGATGAATTTTAGAAAAAGGATATTTTAAATATGATTATGTAAACCCTAAATAATTAAAAATGTGTAATGATTTTCAAAAAATGGTCTTCTACAATTATGTTCAGTACTAAATTTAGAGTCTAATAAGATCAACTTGATTTTTGATGAATAGTAAATTATGAATAGTGATTTTATGATTAGGATTAGTAATATGACCAAATGGATTAGTAATCTCACTTAAAGAAAGTTTTAAAATAATCTAGGCACCTTGATTAAGTAATGTGATTCAATAAAATAGTTAAATAACGGTTTCATTAATTATTATTCAAGTATTGGTTTTTTCGGGTGAATAGTGTTTTTTAATTAAAAATTTAATTAAAAATAATTAGAAAATTATTTTTATAAAAATGACTTTATTTTTGAACTCAGAGCATCGATATTATGTTATGGTAATTTTTGGGGTTTTTTCTGAAAAAAATGAATTTTCGGTGAATAGTGTTTTTATTTAAAAATTAAATTAAAAATATTTAGAAAATTATTTTTATAAAATGGATTTCATTTTTGAAATCAGAGCATTGATATTTGGTTAATGTGAAATTTTGGGATTTTTCTGAGAAAGTTGAATTTTCAGTGAATAGTAAAAATACAGTTTTAGGGTTTCGGTATGTTTAATGACATCATAACGGTGTCATGATGATGTCATGAGATCTTTTGAGGGTTGGCCGGCCAAGGGTGATGAATTATTGTTTTGGGGGCCCCATGTGGCCTAACTCCATGATAAATGACAAGGGAGAGCACATGGGTTTGAGAAAAGCCCATGTGAGGTGTCCCTTGGCCATTAATGCCTTGTCCCCTCAATTTCCCTATAAATACCAAGCCCTCCTCTCATCCATTCGACTCCCCACTCATTCCCAACGAATTTCTGGTCTCATTACCTCCCAAGGAGTCCTCCCAAGGTGCCCCCAAGCCCTCATGGTCCCAACCTTTGAGGTTTAAGAGTTACATTTTAAGGTAAGGGATCCGACCTCTCTCTTTCTTTTCGAGTAATCTCTTTTATGTCTTTTCTTTTATACTCCATGTTCTTATGTTGGAGGATGTTCTTTTATATTCATCCTACTTCCTATTTCATGTTCATATGATGAGAGACCTCCCTTGCTCTCATCAATTCGTTTTAAGAATGTTTAAGTGGCGTCGTTAGGCTGCCGAATTTTTAAGGGATTCTTTCACCTTCCTCGTTTTCAAGTTCTATTTTCATTCAAGTCTTTCATGTTTCTTTGTATTATGTTGGGGCATGATCTCTAAATTTATCATACTGATCTTTTATGATCATATGATGAGAGACCCCATTTTATCTCTTCAATTCAATTTTTTTGAAGTTTTATGTGGCGCCGTTAGGCTGCCGAATTTTTTAAGGGATTCTCTCACCCTTCTCTTTTTCAAAGTTCTACTTTCATGTCAAGTCTTTCAAGTTAATTTCTATTATGTTGGGGTATGATCTCTATATCTATCACACTGGACTCTTATCTTCATATGATGAGAGACCCCATTTGATCTCTTCAATTCAGTATTTTGATGTTTTAAGTGGCGCCGTTAGGCTGCTGAATTTTTAAGTGGTTCTTCACCCTTCTCGTTTTGAAGTTCTACTTTCATGTGAATTATTTCAAGTTCCTTTTTGTTATATTGGGGTATGATATCTATATCTATCATACTGGACTCTTATTTTCATATGATGAGAGACCCCATTTGATCGCTTCAATTCAGTATTTTGAAGTTTTAAGTGGCGTTGTTAGGCTGCCGAATTTTTAAGTGGTTCTTCACCCTTCTCGTTTTGAAGATCTACTTTCATGTCAATTCTTTCAAGTTCATTTTTGTTATGTTGGGGAATTATATCTATATCTATCATACTGAACTCTTATGTTCATATGATGAGAGACCCTATTTGATCTTTTCAAATCATTTTTGTTGAAGTTTAAGTAACGCCGTTAGGCTGTCGAACTTTCATAAGAGAAATCTAATTTTTTTCTTCCTTCCATGTTTTTCATTTCAAATGGTATGTCCTTGAAATTTCATTACCATGATCATGTATCCTTCTTATTCTGTCCATATACTATTTTATGGGTCATTTATGAATGTTTGACTCATTTTCCCTCTCTTTTTAATGTCTTCTAAAACCTCATAACATAGCCGTTATGCTGCAGAATTTCCATCTCAAAATGTCTCTCTCTTTTTCTAAAGTTCTTTTATATTATTAAGTGAATACTCAAATCTCTTTCTTCTAAAGGGGTATTCACATATATACCAAAATGTTCTATTTTAAATTCTGGGATTTACATACATGAGACCCACCTTCCTTTTCTGTGGGTTTTAAAGTGACGTAAAGATCATGTTTTTAAAGCAGTTTTTAAAACGTTATGATTATGAAATGAAACCCATTTATTTTATGCTATGTGGGTTATTTATGAAATGTTTGATGATGATATATGTGGCTCACATGATAATAAAGGCAAATTTAAGGGTGCGCCCTGATAGCGCTCCAATGCATTGGGTAATGATGTAACCACTAGAGATTACAATTTTAACGATGCCTTGGTGAAAAACCTTGGTAATTTTTAACGACACCTTGGGGATGGACCTTGGTGAAACGAAACGATTGTCAATATTAAATGTTACAGCCACATCTTCAAGTTATGAAAAAGTTTTATTTTTATTATGATATGCCTCATGATTTCATTTTCATGCATTAAAGTTCTTTTCATGACTTTATTGATGTATCTCAAGTTCATATGTAAAATGTTTCACTTGTTTCCCTTGCTGGGCCTTCTGCTCACCCTTCCTTTTGATGTATGTCCCCAGGTTATGAGATGCAGTAATGAGCCTAGGGTGAACATGAGGAGAAGTCTTTCAAGTGTTTAAGAAGAATGTTTTTTTTTTGTTTCATGTTTTATGTTCCTTGTTTCCAAGACACTAAACCTTAAAGATCCTCAGTTCCGTGTAATGGAATGAAAAGTTATGTTATAAAAAGACGGGATGCTATATCCACTGATGAGGCTCATCTCAAAAGTAGCATCCTTGGGTCTTGTGTTCTCTTGAGAAGTCATTGGTGTAATCCTTGGACTTTCCCTTGTCATGGGAATCTCGGTTCCACCTCTTCTCTTGATCTCTCTCGTCTTTACCCTTGTACTCATTGGGTTTAGGGGGTTCAACCTTCTTCTTGTATTCCACTAAGGACTTGGCAATGGACACGGCTTTGGTGAAGGTCTTAGGTCGTCGACCTCACATCTCTTATTGTGCCCATGGTTGAAGATCTTTGATGAAATCATACGTGTGATCATAATCGGGCTTGCCGCTACCTAGAGCTTTAGAGAGAGATACTCTCGCACATACCCATGTATTGTCCCCATATGCTTCAAAGTCCGCAGCTTGTCCCTTGCTTCCCAATCAGCCTCTTCGAGATTGAACTGAGCATACACCCATTGTTTGAACTCCTCCCATGATGAAAGTGTCTTCCCACCATCCTTGAACTCTTGGTGCTTCATCCCCCACCATAGAGATGCATCGTCACCAAAGTAAAGAACGACAATCTTTACATAACCTATGTCTTCCATCAAACCAATAGCCTCGAAGTATTGCTCCATTTTCCAAAAAAAAAGTTGTCTACCTCCTTGACATCTCATTTGCCATTGAAGTGCTTTGGACGAGGCACATCAATCTTTGGTATGTCTCGCACAATCACACCACTAGTCAATTTACCACGGTAGTTGGACCACTCCTTAAGTTGATCAAGAGTTTGGTTGTGCATGGCCACCTCCCGATGTTATGTCAAGACCCCCTTTATCCAATCCATGAAGGCATCTTTCCCTGCAGCATTCTCCTTGGCATACCTCTCAACCGACACCACTCGATCTTGGAGACTAAAGAGCGCATCACGTAGGCCCACGATGCCTAGTGCCCCTTCCTCATCGTCTCCCTTGACATACTCAAGCATTTCCTTCACATCAGCAAGGCACTCTTCCGCCCTTAGGAGTCGCTCCTCAAGAGTCGCAACGGTCTCACGAGACTTCTCACCCTTCTTCTTAGGAACAGGCGACAAAGTCTCCTTCTCGGTCACAACACTAGGATCTTCCACATTCAAGCTTGTCATCTCGAACACTTACCTTGAACACCTCTGATACCAACTGTAACGAGATTTAGTCTTCTCCCAAGCTCTCATGTGGCGCCTAACTAGCTTCCTCACTCAAAGTCTAAACAAGTTCAGTCTTTCCACACTCACAACGGAAGTAAGGATCGTAAGGGAAGTGTTTGACAAACTCACAAGAGAAAATTATTTTGAAAGCTCTCAATTGTTCTCAACTTATGTGTCTTTACAAATGAGCAGTCACTCTCTTTATATAGGGTTGGGGGGCAAAGTCTACAACATTCTAGAATATGTACACATCCACAAGATTATAGAGTATTCTAGCCTAAGCTACTAAAATATACATGAAGCATTCTAAAACTCGTTGAGATCCACAACCTTGCATGGAGGTCTAGAATGTTCCTGAGCCCTCAATTTAGTCTAGAAAATTTTGAAACTTGGAGATGTAGAGATTTCTAGAGGATTCTAGAGAACATCATTACCATGTATCTTCTTCATGTAACGGGACGTGACAGGTGGCCACCCACCGCGAGGACGTAGAGTGGGTGGGGGTAGGCTTTGGCAGGGATGGAGAGAGATGTTGACAATGTGAACGTGAGGCGAGGAGGTGGTGGAGGCAAGGCTTGAACCGTGATGTTGACAATGTGAACGTGAGGCGGGGAGGTGGTGGAGGCAAGGCTCAAACCGACGTTGCTGCTGCTATCATGCAATGTTGGGGTTGCGGAGTTGATGGGAAAGAGGAAGAGGACGGTCAGTTGTTGCCCTAACCAGGGGGCTTGTCGGGTTTGCCCTCGAGCCCCAGCCCCGCTGTTGGATATGCGATTGACAAAAAAAAACCTCAATTGAATTGAGAAGGATCATCGTAACCTCGTGTACCAAGGAGTTTTCCAAGCAATTCGCAATCATATTTGATTGGGAAGATGTATCGCCTTAATTATTATAGACAGTTAGGGCTACATGAGGGAAAAGAAATACTTAAATCCAAATCTTAAAAGCATAAACTCGGAAGCCTCAATCCTGGAGGAGTCATGTTGCATCAAAGCATCAAAGCGGTGGCAGCCATTTTCACTTGTAGAATTCAAAATCAGTGTCGGGCTTCTTCACATTAGTGCGGTACCCCTTCTCGAAGTCCTTGGGCAGTATGACATACCGATTCTTGCGCACCGCATGCATCCCAGCTTCTTGACAGATGGCAGCTATCTGTGAACAACACCCCATCAAAACACTGGAGCTATTGAATCGGCTTGACAACCAAAATCCAACCAACCTCAGCAGCACTAATTTTGTCGGGACGTGAAACGTAGTCTTCCAGGTCAACCTCATCACCCAAATTCATCTTTGCAGTGCAGACCTACATAAACAAAGATGAATAACTGAAATCGTACCTCTCAAAATAACAAAGGCAGGAGACGATAACTTACTTGGAAAACAAGCCTCTTTTGTCGCCGATCCGGCAGAGGGAACTCAATCTTCCGGTCCAGCCTACCAGGTCGCAGGAGGGCAGGATCTAGAGTGTCCGCCCGGTTGGTTGCCATTATCACCTTTACATTCACTGTCTGGTCAAACCCATCCATCTGCCAAAGTATTCAAACCAAAATAAATCCAGCTCAATCTTTTTGCTCAAGGTCGAGTCACCCAGGTTATTCATCAAGCCAAATTCAAGTATCACACGCCACATAACATCAATCTTTTCTACCTGATTTAAGAGTTCCATGAGGATTCGTTGAACCTCTCTATCAGCCCCGGTTTGGGCATCAAATCTTGCAGTTGCGATAGCATCTACTTCATCTATGAAGATGATGGCTGGGGCATTCTCCTTGGCAAGACGAAATACATCGCGAACCATCCGAGGTCCCTGGGCACACAATTTAATCATTAATAATAAACACTGCTCGCATTTTCCTGAAAAAATTATTATTTAACCCTACAGTATTGCTTTCACTAAATAATTTATTTTGTCAGATTAATTTGAATATTATTGGAATCGTTTTGATAACAGTACATGGGTTGGTAACAATATTATTTTGAGTTTTGTTTTCCACGACTGTAATTTCAATATAACAAGAAAGAATGCCATTTCAACTTATAAAACGCCTGATCTTACCCACGCGGAGATCAAATATCCAGGAAAATGAAATGGAAGTATGATATGTGCTTGGAATTCCCAACATTTTTATAACTTTGCAAGGTTTAGGTTGCGTTTGGTTTAGGAAAGCACTTCCCAGTTTTCAATTTTCAAATAGACTGTACACGAGTCAGGCCTATAGGGTTCAGGTCGGGAAAAAATGACCCATTTATTAATCAGGTATCCCAGCCCGCTTATTAATCGGGTCTTGAAAAAAAAAAGAGATTAAAGGACCGTTTAAAATTTTTTGGTCCGTTTATTAATCAAGCCATAAAATATTATTAAATTTAATAAATTTTATATATAATAACCATTAATTTTAAATAATTAATACATAATATTATAGTTTTTAAAAAAATATCATTTTAATATAGCTTCACCCGTAGGGCGGGTCGCGCACCAGGTCATTTATTAAGGCCCAAGTCAGATCCTATTATTAACCAGGCCTTAAAAATATACCTGTTTAATAATCAGGCCAAAAAAATTAGACCCGATAAGACCTTTTATAGAGTCAGGCTTATCGGGCGGGTGGGACCAATGACCAATGTACAGGTATATTTTCAAATATCCATCATAGCAAGGGATTCACATATTCAAGTGTTTTCTTTTTGGCGAAAAAATGAGAAAGGTTTTTAAATTCAAAATATCTACCATTTTAATTTGCATTTTTTAAAAAATAATTTTCATTTACATAATTCAGCATGTTTTATAATACATTTTTACAAAATGATAACAAAAAATGTTTAAATATACCAGAATTTGAAGAAGCACCAAATCAGCTTGTATTCAAGGATCAATCAACTATTGATTTTTTTGTTCACCACCACCAATTGAGATGACTGAAAACCATCCCTAATTGTCCACGTGAAATTTTTCACTTAAAAAACTACGTATCTCATTTCAGAGCGCTTTAAAATTTGCAACTTTATTTTTTAAATAGTAGAGAAAAATGATTGAAAAGGCTTATTCGGGTTAGAAGCAGACTCTATACCTGAGAATGTAATTATATAGGATTTCATATTTTAATTATGATTTCATATTTTAATTATGATTTCATTTCATTTAAGTGGTCAGATGGAGCGGTGAAGTTGTTATTGAGATCAGCAATGTATAATAAATAGAATATATATAATTTGTTATGATATATTATATTTAGCAACTAGAAAAAATAGACTTTGCATTGAACCCGAGTTATTGTAAACTACTTTCACCAGTCTAATAAGAATATCAATAAGAAATTAAAGACAGTAACTACAAGAAGACGACGACGCTTAATGGTAAATTATAATCAGCAGATTGGCATACCTCACCCAAATACTTCTGAACAAATTCTGAACCAACCACTCTTATGAAAGCTGCCGTTGTATGATTAGCAACAGCTTTTGCAAGCATTGTTTTACCTGTTCCAGGTGGGCCATACAGTAGCACGCCACGGGGAGGATCAATACCAATCTGCTTGTACAGTTCATGATGTGTCAAGGGCAATTCAACAGCCTCCCGAATTTCCTGCTTTTGAATGTCACAACCACCAATATCCTGGACAAAAATGAATAAGAGCCAAAAAGATTAAGGCTGTGTAAGAGAAAATACTGGACAGACAATAAGAAAACCTGTCATGACAAATACTTCTGAGCACCTTCTTATAAATGGTTCTTACAAAAGAAAAAAAACAATATTTCACATTAAGAGTAGAAATGACTTATCCTTCGCATGAATAACAGGACAAAAAGATTAATTTCAATCACACAACTACGACACATTACTTGCTGAAAGATTCAACCAATTAAATACATGGAATGGTACAAATGCAAAGGTAAGGCAAATGGAAAAGTTGATAAACTTTCATGCTTCAATTGGATATTATGTGGGCCACAATTTTAACTTAGCTGTTAGGCATCATCATTAAGGTGAAATTGAGGTAAAAATCCAGGACCATAAGAATGGGTATAGAAATTGCATAAACTTAAATATAATTAATTAAACAGATAATTAATCAGAATAACAAGACATTGCAAGGCGCCCAGAGTTTATGAAAATGCCTCTACTGTGATTACAAGAGGTTAATTTAAATAAATTTAAGTACAAATACATTTCAGAGTTCAAAATCATAGTTGTTTACGGCCCATGACGTGAAATGGCAATGAAGGTCCTTGGCACTATGGTGCATGGCGCACGGCATTACGCATGGAATTCCATTTATAGCGCCAATATGATATATAAAAACAATAAATTGTTATGAAAACAAAGAATAAAAACATAGAAATTGAGTATGGAGAAAGAAGAAAGTGGAAGAGGGAGAGGGATGAATTTTATTAAGGCGTTTCCACAGTAATATATCTCTCACTCATCTATCAGAAACCATGGGGGTTGTGGGGGTGGGCAGCCCACCCCCGTTGAAATCAGCACCAGCATTCAACGGTTGTCTAACACTCCCCCTTGGGATGCACACCTCTATCAATATCATATGTGTTTTGATGGTGCCTCGTTAAAAACCTTTCCCGAAAAAACCTAGTGGGATATAAACTGGAATAAGGAAAATAGTACACCCACATAGACTCCCCCTGAAAGTTACAATAAATTACAGATTTTGCAATCCACGCATCCCTATATCATGTACAAGTTTTTTAAAGATAACGGTTGGTAGTGCTCTTGTAAATAAATCAGCAACTTTGTCGCTGGATCGAACATATTGCATATTGATATCTCTGTTCTTCATTAACTCTTGTATGAAAGAGAAAAATTTCGATGATATGTGTTTTGTCTGATCATTTTTTATGAAGTCTTCCTTTAATTGTGTGATACACACAGCATTATCTTCGAATAGTATTGTTGGACCGCACATTATGCGGATCTAATAAAAAACTTACATCCGCAAAACAGATCATCTTCTTTTCTAATTTGTTAGAATAGAATAAGCCCAAATCCAGAGTGCCACAAAAATAATGAAAAATATGTTTAATTTCATTTCAGTGTCTTCATGTAGGGGCCAAAACTAAATATTGTCAATAAATTAGTGGCAAAAGATATATCAAGACAAGTACAATTAGCAAGATACATAAGCTCTCTGATGGCACTGAGATATGGTACTTCTGGATCAACCAACTCTTCATTTTCTTCACAATGTCGAAATTGATCTTTCTCGATATTTAAAGACCGAACAAGCATTGGATTAAGGATTCACTTTATCCATATTAAAGCGGTTTAAGACCTTTTCAGTGTAATTTGACTGATGCAAAAATATATCACTTGGCATATGCTCAATTTGTAATTCAAGACAATACTTGGTTGCTCCCAGGTCTTTCATTTCAAATTCATCCTTTAAGTTTCTCATTACTTCATTGATCTCTTCCAGAGTTCCGATGACATTTAAATCATCGACATAAACAGCAACGATTGCATATCCAGATATTGTTTTCTTAATACAAACACATGGTCATATTGGGTAATTTACATACCATTTATTTAACAAATATTCGCTCAAACGATTATACAACATACGCCCAAATTACTTTAATCCATACAAGGATTTCTGCAATTTAATTGAATATAGGTCTTTGGGTTTTGATTTCAATACTTAGGGTATTTTGAATCCTTCGGAGATTTTCATATATATACTACTGTCAAGTGACCCATATAAATAAGTTATAACGACATCCATAAGACGCATATTAGCCTTTTCAGCTACTGTTAAGGATGATTTGATATCGAAAAGTAATAGCATTCATAACAGGAGAATATGTCACCTCATAATCAATTACGGGCCTCTGAGAAAAACCTTGTGCGACAAGATGAACTTTGTATCTTACAATCTCATTTTTCTCATTACATTTATGCACAAAAACCCATTTATATCCAACAAGTTTCACAGCTTATGGCGTGAACATGATATGTCCAAAGACCCTTCACCTATTAAGTGAATTTAATTCAATTTGCATTACGTCATTCCATTTATTTCAATCAAGTCGTTTTTGACATTCCATAACATACATTGGTTCGAGATCTCCATTTTCTATATCATGTGACATAGAATATGAAAATATTTCATCAATATTTTCCACATTACTTTGATTCCATATATCACTTATAGTGGAATAATTAAGAGAGATTTCATTTTACCAAAACCTTCAGGGTTTTCTATATATTGTGAACTCTATGATTCGTAAGAACATTTAAATTATGAGTTTCTTCTGGAACACGCTTCCATAATGGGGTTTTCAACTATACTTATTCCTTTTCTTTTTTGAGGATTTTTATGCTTAGAGCCAATTGGTCTTCCACGCTTCAGGCATGCTTTTAACATTTCTGTGACATCATTATGTAATTGTGTCTTCGGGACATCAATTCCAACCGGTGCATTTACAGCTGGTACAAGTAATTTAGTCACGCCCTTTGAATCAGTAAATGCATTAGGCAACTGATTTGTCAGTTCTTGAAATTGTAAAATCTTTTTCACTTCCATCACACACTGTCGGGTGGGAGGATCGATAAAAGATAACGTTTGCACATTCCAAGAAATCTCCTCTCTGTTTCTTTTCTCCCTCTAATGCTGGGAATACTTCTTCATTAAAGTGACAATCAGCAAAACGTGTTGCAAATACATCATCGGTTTGTGGTTTAAGATATCTGATGATGGATGGAGATTCATATCCCACATATATTCTCAACCTCCTTTGAGGTCTCATTTTTGTACGTTGTGAGGAAGTAATTGGTACATACCAAAGATTCTTAAATGGAAGATGTCAGACTCTTGGTCAAATGTCAATTAGACTGAAGAGTGTTTATGATATGCACTTGGTCCGATGTGTATTAATGTCGAGGCATGCAATATTGCATGACCTCATACAGAGCTCAGCGGTTTTGTTCTCATTATTAATGGTCTAACAATAAGTTGGAGGTGTTTTATCAGTGATTCGGCTAAACCATTTTGTGTATGTACATGGGCGACCCGATGCTCCACAGTAATCCCCATTGTCATACAATAATCATTGAAAGATTTGAGAGGTAAATTCTCTAGCATTGTCAAGTCTTTCTTGTTGACATAATCAGGGAATTGTTATTTATTTGAGCAAGAAAATGTGAAAACGCCACATTACGTGTTGAGAGCTAACATACATGTGACCATCTGCTAGATGCATCAATTAATACCATAAAATATTTAAATGGCTCACACGATGGATAAATTGGTCCATATATATCCTCATGAATTCGTTCAAGAAAGGTTGGCATTTCAACCTTAATTTTAGCTGGAGATGGCCTCACAATCAGCTTTCCAAAAGAACAAGCCTCCTATGAAATTTTTCTTAGTGGAGAGATGTTCTGGACCTTTATTGAATGTCCATGAGAACTTTCAATAATTTTTTGCATCATTCCTAAACGTGGAAAACCTAAACGATCATGCCACAAATCAACGATTTGTGGTCCGTTCCTTACTTCCATATGTGTTTTGATTGCACTTATATGTGTATAATGAGTTTTTCTAGTACACGACTCTTACGAAATTTATTAATGATAATCACTTGTACTTTTAATTTCTCTCAGTAGTTTGGATATCATACTCATGCCGGTATATATCATTGAAACTTAACAAGTTTCTTTTGGACTTTGGGTAAAACAGCGCATCTTTTATAAAAAACTTTGTCCCGTTAGGTAAAGAAAAACTCATTTTACTAGTCCCTTCTATCAGATCTGCGGGACCTGATATAGTATTCACAATTGGTCTTGTTGGTTTAAAATCAGAAAAACATTTTTTATTTTTAAGAATTGTGTGTGTTGTTCAAATATCCAGTATGCAAATATCAGTATCGTTTACACAATCCATTTTAATGCTTCAATGCAAAGACAATAATATTATAAGAAACGCTTTATGAAATTCAAATAATACATCCAAAATACAAAGCATACAGAACAAAACATCATATCACATATGATAACTATTGAAATTTTTCTGAATTGTTTCCAACTATCAACTCGTCAAATTCACAAGTAAAATCACCCACTTCGAGGTAAGTGAAATCATCATTTGATGGCTCGTGATTCTCAGTAAAATTCACCTCCTTTTCTTTCCTTTTATAGGATGTCTCAGCAAAATGTGGTTCATTCTTCTTTGCATCAAGAGACGCTTTATAGAGCTTACAAAGATGTTTTGCGGTTCGACAAACTCAGGACCAATGTCCCTTAGAATCACACATGTTGCAGTAATCTTCAGGATTCCTCAGAGTGCTTGAGCAGATATCTCATTGATTCTGATATTCATTTCTAGCATGCCCATGGTTACGACCACGTCCACGACCACACCTGTCGCCAAAACCACATCCACCACAAGAATCATGTCCCCTACTTCTGTGATTATTTTCATGAAATAGAGCATTTGCTTTGGGAAATGCTACTGCTGAACCAGTAGGATGAGACTGATGATTTTTAATCAAAAGCTCACTGTTTTTTTCTTCTACAAGTAATGATGATATGAGATCATAATATTTTATATATGCTCGCAAGCTATATTGTTGTTGTAGGGTGATGTGAGATGCGTGAAATGTCGTATGTCTTTTCAAACATATCGGCATCCGTAATCCCAATAACACGGTACTTAAGCTGTGATACAATTCTATACATGGTAGAGTTGTAATCACTGACCCTTTTATAGTCTTGGAAGTGTAAAGCATTTCATTCATCATAGGTTGCTGGAAGAATAACCTCCTTTTGATGATCGTACCTCTCTTTCAAACTCTTCGAGAGCTTATATGGATCTCTTTCTATGAGATATTCACATTTCAAACCCCCAACGAGATGTCTTCTGAGGAAGATTGATAGGATCCAGGACCTTCCGGGAGAATGGAAGGTTTACTCCAGGAGGGGGAAAACCAGTACTACAGAGGGAAGTAGGCCACGTGGACAACTAGACCCCTAATTCGGTTACTTATGGGTGTGGGGGTGATTCTGGGGGGACCGCTTTTTCTGTTAGGAAGCAGTTTGGCTGCTTGGGGAGAGAACTGTGGGGTACTCTTGGGTGGAGTCTGTAATTACTTGTTTCTCTCTCTCCCTCCCCTTTATATCCTGTAATTTCAATTTCCCTCGATTGATACATACATAAGAACTCTGGTCTTTTACACTTGGTTCGACCCGCCGCATTTCTCCATGGAAACAAGAAATCAATCTCGCTTGGATGAAGTAGACCAACGGATCGACATCGTCGCCCCATTCCTCTCCGCCTTAACCACAACGGTCGGCAAACTCCAACAAGGGATTCAAGAGCTGCATCAAAATCAACGCCGCTGGGAGCTTGAATTCACCGAGCAAATCGAGTTCCGAAAACTGATGTTGCGCCATTCCGAGAAACAATCTCAACAGACGGATTCTCGGTCGTCGGAAACTTCTTCCCACTCCGGTACCACAGGGAACATTCCTCCTCAGCATCCACCATCAAATACAGAGCTTCCACCCGACGTCGCGCACCTCCTGCCCAATCCTTCTCCCGTCTCCCGCCGCATCATGTTTCCACTATTTGATGGATTAGATCCTCAGGATGGCTAACCATGGCAGAATTATACTTCTGCATTCATCACACACCAGAGCCGTTATGGATCCAACTCGCCCAAGTCAGTATGGATGGTACTTCCATCCATTGGCTCACCATTCTCACGGAGGTTTGCCCGGACTTAACATGGTCCGTTTTCAAATATGAATTGCTTGAACGTTTTAGTGGTCTTGATATCCAAAACCACTACGAAGAGTTAGCGGCGCTCCACCAACAGGGCTCGGTTCAAAACTACATCGAACACTATGAATATCTTGCCTCGTTGTCGTGCCTTCCGAAACCACAATACCTAGGTTATTTTTTAAATGGCTTGCAAGAAGATATTCGTTCTTGGGCGCAGATTCATAACCCTGACACCCACCTACGAGCAGTCGTAACACCACCGCCTGGCACCTGCCTCCTCGCTCTACGAATCCCCCTCCACCTTCAGTTCGCCCTATCTCTCGGCCAGAGAAAGTCGTCCTGGGGTTGTCTGAGGAGGTACCACGCCACACACACTCTGTTGGTCGCGGCGTTCGCCACCTGACCCCTCAGGAATGGGAAGACCGGCACAAAAAGGGCCTCCGTTTTCGGTGTGGGTTACTCACCCACAAATCGGTGCTCGGACCCCAAACCACGGGTTCTCATTTTGGGGGAGGGCAACACAGACAATGATGACAAGGTGCTCGACTCCGGGCCTCCATCAGACTCTCCCAGTGTAGAAGACGTCGAGTGCAAAATGCTAGAATTTCAATTTCTACACCTTTGGGGGTCCACCCCACGGTTCCCCAGCGCATCAACTCTTCCATGAAGGTTGAAGGCTCTTTGAAGGGATTTCCCATTTTAATTCTAGTTGACAGTGGAGCTTCCCATAATTTTATATCCCTATTGTTGATCAGTTTACTTGCCCTAGAGGTGCAAGCTACTACAACACTTCATATTAAAATCGGTGATGGGGATCAGGCATGGTACTTGGGAGTGTCCTCAATTACCTTTGCTTATAGGCGATTACAGTTGTCAACTCGACATGCATGTTTTGGAAATTGGTAGTTCGGATATTATTTTGGGCATTGCTTGGCTCCGCACTGAGGTCCATATAAATTAGCACACGATGATTATGAAATTTTCGATCGCGGACCAAACTACTGCTTGCACGGTGCACCCCCGCATAATCAAACAACGGTCACTTTACTAGGTCAGGCCAAGCGCTCAATGGAGCCAAGTCATATTCGTTTACTACTGGGGAGACCAGTCTGGCAGCCTTCTATACTAAATGGCCCACTGCAAACAATTTTCAGTAGGTTGACTTCCCAATTCAAGCCGGTTTTCAAGGACCCGCCAGGACTCCCGCCACAACGCCCATGGAATCATGCTATCCAGCTGTTACCTGGCCACAGTCCAGTAGTTGTCCGCCCTTACCGTTACCCCTACATTCATAAAAATGAAATCGAGCAGATGTACATGAACTTTTGATGTCTGGCCTGATTCAGCCTAGTTTTAGTGTCTATTTCAGCCCTGTGTTACTGGTTAAAAAAAAAAAGATGGCTTCTGACGCATGTGCGTTGACTATTGCGCCCTCAACAAAGCTCTACCGTTCCGGATAAATTTCATATACCAATGGTCGATGAATTACTCGATGAGCTCCACGGGGCCACATGTTTCTCCAAACTTGACCTAAGTTGGGGTATCATCAAATTCGTATACAGGAGGTCGATATCGACAAAACAGCTTTACGGACTCATCACTGGCATTATGAGTATTTAGTAATGTCTTTTGACCTTACTAATGCTCCATCAACTTTTCACTATGAATGTTTTATTCTAGCCCCTACTTCGTAAATTTCTGCTAATATTTTTTTATGATATTTTGGTCTACAGCCACAGGTGGAAGCAACATCAAGAGCATCTCGTTGTTGTCCTCCAAATCTTACTGGACAATAATTTTTCCGGAAATGTCAATTTTTCTAGTGGCAGATCGAGTATTTGGGTCATATTATCTCCGGCCAGAGTGTGGCCATGGACCCAGCCAAAATCCAAGTTGTTCTTGACTGGTCATAGTCGACTACAATCAGAGGGGTCAGGGGATTTATCGGTTTAACCGACTATTATTGCCCCGCTTCATTCAGAACTATGGTGTCATTGCTCAACGACTCACAATCCTCACCAAAAAAGAGGGCTTTCACCAGCCTCCTGTGGCTCAGAACACTTTCAGCCACTTGCAGCGGCTCGTCACCCTCTCTCCTCATTCTTCCTGATTTTTCCACGACTTTCGAACTGGAATGTGATGCTTCCGGCCACGACATTGGCGTTGTCCTCATGCAGCATCAACTGCCAATTGCTTATTTTAGCAAGCCTTTATCCCCTCGAAGTTTGGCTAAATCCACTTATGAAAAATAGCCCATGGCCCTTGTCCTTGCCATTCACACTTGCGGCCCTACCTTTTGGGCCGCCCATTTGTGGTTTATTCAGATCAGCGTAGCCTCAAGTTTCTGCCACACCAACGTATTACTATTGTCGATCAACAATGTTGGCTAGCTAAGCTCTTGGGCTAGCATTTCGAGATCAAATTTAAATCCGGTCGCACAAATTCTGTTGTTGACGCCTTATCCCGCAGCCATGATTCTGCTGTTTTGGCACTTACTCAGTCCTTTCCTCAATGGACGGACAATCAGAACCTGCTCAAGGACATTGCAACAAATCCCCACCTCCAGAAAATTATCCTTGCTTTACAGGATGGCACTTCCTATTCAGGATACCATTTTCAACAGGGCAATTTATTCTATAAAAATCGCCTCATTCTTTCGGCTTCCTCCCCTTGGATACCTACCCTCCAAGCCAAATATCATTCCTCTCCAAAAGGGGGCCACTCGGGATTTTATCACACATATCATCACCTCGCCGCTACCCTTTACTGGCAGGGTATGAAAGGTGTTGTCCAAGAATATGTCCAGCAACATACGGTCTGTCAACGAAACAAATATTCCACTATCTCCAGCCGGATTGCTCCAACCGTTGGATATCCCGGCTGCCATATAGGCATATCTTTCTATGGATTTTATTACCAGGTTGCCCAAGTCCGGCGGCTTTAATGTCATCTTTGTGGTGGTGGATCGCCTATCCAAGTATGCTCATTTCCTCCGGTTGAAACGCTCATACACGGCCACACGAGTAGCAGAAATTTTTTTCAAAGAAATTATCCGACTACATGGGCTGCCAACTTCGATAGTCATTGACCATGACCCGGTTTTTCTCAACTTCGATAGACAGTGACCATGACCCGGTTTTTCTCAGCCGGTTTTGGACAGACTTGTTCCGCCTCCACGGCACTTAGTTGCATTTCAGTTCCGCCCAGCATTCGCAAACGGATGGTCAAACTGAGGTTCTCAATTGCTACCTTGAAACTTATCTCCGTTGTTTGGCTGGGGCGCAGCCCCAACACTAGTCTTATTGGATTCCATGAGCTGGATTATTCTACAATACCTCTTGGCACTCGACAATTAAGACAACACCGTTTGAAGTCGTTTATGGGCGTAAACATCCTACCCTCATCAGTTTCCTTCCTTCTGAGGTCTACGTTGTTGTAGTGGCACCGGCCTTACAGGACCGTGATGAGGCCCTAAAGCAACTCAAACATCACCTCGCTCGAGCCCAGGACGTTAGGCACCTTCAGACAGACCGCCCACCGTCGCCCTATCTCTTTTAGTTGGCGACCAGGTCTATGTCAAATTCTGTCCTCACAGACATCACTCTCTCGCTCGCCGGATCTCTCAAAAATTGTATCCCCGTTATTATATCCCTTTCAAGATCCTAAGCCAAATTGGCCCGGTCAAATACCACACAGCCCGCATCCACGCTGTTTTCATGTCTCCCAACTCAAAGTGGTCATGGGACAGTGTAACGACTCAAATTTTATCAATTGAATTTCTCTCTTATAATAATGTCATAATATAAATCACATAAAATCACATAAAGAACACAATACAAAGTTTATAAATGATGAATGAATTAAATAAGAGATATTTTTTAAAATTAAGGAACCTATATCGATGGAATAGTAACTTGATCATTGGAATAGTAACATGACCCTTAGGAATAGTAATCTGTCCAATATAATAACAGTTTGACCTTTGAAAGTACAAATAAAATTTAGATATCTTATAATTGAAAATATGATATATTTATGTCATGGTATAAGTAAATAAATGTTTTAAAATGATAAATTAAGTGTTGGTATTTTTGTAAGTCATAAATATTTAATTAAAATTTTATAATCAATTTAATAATATAAAAGAAAATATATTTTCATAAAATGTATTCATAAATTAATAATTTGTTATCTTAAGATTATAAGATAATTTTATGAGACGTTAATTAATTTTTCAAAATGTTAGAAAATCAGTTTTAATTTTAAAATCTATATTTTTAGAGTAAATGATGATTTTAAATAAAAATTAAAATTTTCATATTTAAAAAATTATTTTCATAAAATGAAGTTCATTTTTGAATTCTACACGTCAAAAATGATTATGATGAATTTTTAGGATTTTTCTAAAATACTAATTTTTTATGAATAGTGAAATACGGTAATTTATAGTATATATACATTATAAGTTAAATACATTATTCCTTAAGTCATCGCTGATGTAAGCACCATAATCTCGAACTTCCCTTCATTATTTTAATGTATTTAGTGATCATGCTCAAATTATTCAGAGTCTTGCCAAAATAATAAACTAATGAATATAATAATGAGGAAACATTTTTCTCCTCCACTATAAATATCACCTCTCACCACCTCTTTTCATCACACCTCTCAAACTTCAAGACTTGTCCAAATTCTGCTAAGTATCTTCCCAAGACCCTCCCCACGTCCAGGAGCTCTTGGTCTCATCAAAAGACCAAAACTATTGCCCTAAGGAGGTTCTCAAGGAGGATAGATTTAAGAGGTAAAATTCTCTTCATTTTTCTTTTAATTTCTTTTAATTTCTTTTAATTTATTTTTCATTTCTTATTCTCTCCTCACCTCCTCTATTCAAATGTTCATGATAACTCCGGTATCTTTTATATACTGGAATGTTATCATATTAATAGAAAATCCATCATCAAACTTCTTTCTCTTTCTCTTTTATTTTAAAAATGAAATCATCGTCCGTGAAGTGTCAATTTACCAACATCATGGATGATGCGATTTCATTTTCCCTTAACACCTACAATTTTGTTCATAAAACCACTATAATGGTTGGTACATACTGTAAAATATATGTTATAACCCTATTTATGTTCTGGAACTAAAATATTTACATAATTCTAAATGATAAAACAAATAGAGTTTGTTGTGATCGAAAACCGCCAAAATTAACCCAAACGATTATCATTAACTATTTATCTAATGATTCATCCTCATGTCATTTAACTATACGATATATATAACCATTTAAACCTCTGGATGTTCATTAATAATATATATTTTCAATTCTAGAGAATTATACTCATTCTACATAAACTTTCATACTCATATTCAAGTAAACCGATCATGAAAACCAAGAAAACGAACACTCCCGAATGATGAAATTAAACTATATAACTCAACGAAAAGCTCGTAAATGAACTTAATAAAACTATAATGAATCAAATGCATGTATAAAAGGTACTGGATTTGTTAATTAATAAATTTAATTTGATTATCCGGGATATTAAAGTGAAGAAATCATTCGGACATAAGGTATGGAGAATTCTCGAACCCAACTCTCTTTTTTTGGGTTTTCCCTCTTTCGCCCCATTTTCAGTATGGATATTCCTTTAATATTCCTTAAATATCATTTTTTCATCATTATCTTATCTTTTTTGGGATATACATGTTACCAATCTGGTTTTATGAAAAGTGCAAAGATTTTTCCAAAAGAACTCTTCTTTCTAAAAACACATCTTTTACTTCTTGTGAGATTGTTTCTTCTTCACTCAAAATTGATGATTCTTATACCATGTGGGTCATTTTCACTTTCTTTTGGGAACCCCAAAGTTTATTCATGAATGTAGGCTTTATGAAATAAAACTCATTTCTTTCCATGGGTTATTTTATGTTCAAGATTGATATACGTTCTATGTGGCATGCATGATAATGTAAATGTTATGATGTGATGGGTGCGCCCGAAATTATAGTGTTCCAATGCATTGGGTAATGTGATGTATCTCATAAGATAAAGTGATATATGCGTGGTAGTTGACCACTAAGACATGATGTTTCATTCTTATGCATCGTCACATTCCAAACCTTTATTTAATGTTTCCTCTCAGGATTATGATCTTATGCCTGTGTTATGATGATAATGATTATGCTCACCCCATGTTATATTGATTCATGTTTTTATTTATTCTTACTGGACTTTTAGCTCACCCTTTTCTTTGATGTATATCCTCAAGTGATTACATGTACTAAGGAGAACAAAAGGGACACTAAGAAGCTAGAGGAGGAATTAAATAAATGTTTATGTTTTATTTCATAAATGTTATGCATGGTCCTAGTTTGCCCAAGATACTAAACCTTTGGATCCTGGTTTTGTAATTCTTTTATGTTGTTTATCATTAAAATGATGTAATAGCTATGTAAAAAAAAGTAGGGTCGCTATAATTGGTATCAGATGCACGGTTTAGTTAATTTGGGAATTAGGATTAAAGAACCTTAGTGAAAACCCTTAATATGAGACTAAGTATATGTAAGCACCCAGGAAGCTTTGTTTTAGAAAATGCTAAACATAGGGATCCCACAAGATATGTCTTTAAACTTAATTGTACAAAGAAATAAATTATTTATTCATGACTTGTTTACTTATGTTTTGTTCAAACCTTTTCTATTTTAAAAAATGGTGGGAACCAAGAGAAACCAGGCCAACAACCCGTGCGAGAGACAATGCGGCGACTGCCCGAATGACATCCCCAATGCCTTGAGAGGTGGAGTTCAAAATTTCATAGCGATGTTTACCCAACTGTCTCAAGATTATGAACAATAACCTGAATAATATGGAACGTCCGCCTTCACCTAAGAGGGAGCAACTGGCTATCGAGTGTTTTATGCGGCAACAACCACCGACGTTTAGTGGATCTTTTGATCCACTAGTCGCGGAACAGTGGGTCAACTCAATGGAGAAGATCTTTTTTGTGCTTCGCTGTTCTGAGACGGAGAAGGTGACTCTGGTCGTTTACCGTTTAGATGGAGAAGTTGATCAATAGCGGGCTTTAATTAAGAACACCAAGCCGAAGGACGAAATTAAAGAGATGGAGTGAGAAGACTTTAAGATAATGTTTCTTAACAAGTATTTCCCTCGAACTCTCCGTACAAAGATGGAGAGAGAATTCATAGAGTTGAAGTAAAGGGAAGGTGAATCCGTCACGACCTATGAAGCAAATTTCACAAGACTTGCAAGGTACGTTTCGGATTTTGTTATCAACAGTGATAGCAAAATTGATAGATTCTTTAGTGGTTTAAAACCACACCTTCAAAAGGGTCTAACAATTCGAGACTTTGAGAGTTATGAAGAAGTTGTTCGATATGCTCTCAAAGTAGAGATGGAGTTTGGAGAATGGTCTCATAGCTATGGTAATAAGAACCGAAAAATGGAGTTTCAAACAGGGGGATCTAATGAAAAAGATAGAAAGAAATCTCAACCACCCACATGTCAGAAATGTGGGAAGAAGCATCATGGGAACTGCCTCAAAGGGACAGGGAAATGCTTAAGTGTGGGAGAGAAGGTCACCAAGCTCATAAATGTTGAAGAGACATAAAGAAGTTGGCCGATACAATGAAGGAAATGAGAGCACCACCCATGGTTCAATGCTACAACTGTAGGGAGCAAAGGCACTATGCAAGTCGGTGCACTAAACCTCGAATCCTCGAGGGTAATAAGCATCATCAGACACCAAAGCCAAAGGAACAAGGGAAGGCTTGTGTCATCACTACTGCTGAAGTGGAGCAAGAAAATGAAGTTGTACAAGGTACACTTCCTATTCACTGGAGAATGGAAAAAGTCTTACTTGATTCTGGTTCTATGCATTCCTTTATATCTTGCAAGTTTGCTAGAACTATTGAATTAAAGCCACGAAACCTTGAAGTAGAGATATTCGTAAAAACACTGAGTGGTGTGATCATTGCAACCCATGTGTTGAACTTTTCTCCTATTGACGTATGTGGGAATATTCTCCCAGCAAATCTCGTGATACTTCCCTTAGTGGAATTCGACGCTATAATGGGATGGATTGGCTCTCGTTATATAGAGCACACATCAACTGTCGAGAAAAGAAAATATCTTTTCATATTCCAAACCATCTCATGCTCCTCTACAAATGCAAGAAAGATCATGAATGTCCTTTTGAAAATCCTCAAATGGTGTGGGTGATGATTCCCTGTGAAGAAACATACCTCACTCAATTGGTTGAGTCAAAGGAAGGTATCAACCTAGGGGAAATGCCCATTGTGAGGGAATACATTGATGTATTTCCCGAAGAGTTACCCGGACTTCCCCCAGATTGTGAGGTAGTGTTCTCAATAGAACTCATACCCAGAGCTACTCCTATCTCAAAATGCCCCTACAGGATGGCCCCGATCGAACTGGAGGAGTTAAAGAAGCTAGCACCTGCAAGAGCATTTGCATAAAGGGTTCATACGCCCTAGTGCATCGCCTTGAGGTGCACCAGTGCTCTTTGCAAAGAAAAAAGGATGGATCAATGCGGATGTGTATCGAATATCGGGAGCTCAACAAGATCGCCATAAAGAACAGGTATTCTCTTCCAAGGATTGATTACTTGTTCGATCGGTTACGAAGATCTCAGTACTTCTCAAAGGTGGATCTTCGTTCTGAATATCATCAGCTAAAGGTGAAGAAGGAAGATATTCAGAAGTTTGTCTTCCGTACAAGGTATGAGCACTATGAGTTTCTGGTGATGTCCTTCAGACTTACTAATGTCTCTGCAATCTTCATGGATTTAATGAATAATCTTCAGACATTACCTCAACAAATTTGTGGTAGTGTTTATCGATGATATTCTCATCTACTCTGAGAGCAAGGAGGAACATGAAGAACATCTAAGGCTTGTGTTGGCGACATTAAGGAGAAGTTATACGTCAAGTTCAGCAAGTGTGATTTTTAGATGCAGCAAGTCACATTCTTGGAACATATGATCACAAATGAGGGAATTTCTATGGACTCTTCAAAAACAAAGGCAATTGAGAAATGGCTCAGACCCTCTAATGTCACGAAAATTCGTAGTTTTCTTGGCTTAGCAAGGTACTATCAACGTTTTGTGAGAAATTTCTTACGATTGTCAAGTCAACTAACTAAGTTAACAAGGAAAGGGGTAAAGTATGTCTGGACAGAAGAATGTGAGAAAAGTTTCAAGGAGCTAAAGAAGAGGCAGATCACTGCACTTGTACTCACATTGTTAACAAGTGGAGAAAGTTTTGTGATATACAGTGATGCTTCAAAGAAAGACTTGGGTTGTGTACTCATGCAAAATGATAAAGTGATAGTCTAAGCCTCACGGCAGTTGAAGATCCATGAGCAGAACTATCCGACGCATGATCTGGAGCTAGCACCTTTGATTTTTGTCTTGAAAATCTGGCGGCACTACCTCTATGGTAAGAAATGTGACATATATACCGATCACAAAAGCCTAAAATATATATTCACACAAAAGAAGCTCAACATGAGATGGTTAGAACTAATCAAAGATTACGATTGCTCTATTCACTACCATCCTGGTAAGGCAAACAAGGTAGTTGATGCACTTAGCAGAAAAGAAACTGTTACTTTATCCATGTTGCGAATTGAGAAAGACTATCTTCTTGGACATGCAAAGGATAGATTTGGAAATCATAATGGCAGGGAATACATCCTACCTTACCCAAATGATTGTCCAACCATCTATCCAAGAGAAGATTAAGGAGGCACAAAGGGATGATCCGGAGTTACAAAAGAAAGTGAATGCAGTAAAGGAAGAGAAGTTGCAAGAGTTCCATATCGATGATGATGGTGTGATTCGGTTTGAAACAAGGCTTTGTATGTCTTCATCACCTAAGATAAAGAGTGAGCTATTTGATAACGTAGATAGCTCACCTTCCTCCATTCATCCTGGTAGCACCAAGATGTATCGTGATCTCTGAGAACACTTCTGATGGGACAACATGAAGGAGATTGTGGAATATATCTCAAGGTGCTTGATATATCAGCAAGTTAAAGCAGAGTGACAGAAGTCCAAAGGGATGATACAACCATTGCCTATACCCATGTGGAAATGGGACAATGTCACCATGGACTTCGTCACTGGTCTCCCAAAGACATCCAAAAGAAACAGTGCAATATGGGTTGTAGTGGACCGACTCACCAAGACTGCCCACTTTATTGTTATACGAGAAGATTTCTCACTCGAACAACTTGTCAAGATATATATGAAAGAAGTAGTGAGGCTGCATGGGGTACCACTTTCAATTGTCATTAATCATGATATAAGGTTCACATTTAAATTCTGAAGAAATCTCCGACATGTCTTGAGTACTAAATTGAATTTCAGCACAGCCTATCACCTCCAAACTTCACCCCCAAACTGATGGTCAATCTGAAAGGACTGTTCAGACGCTCAAAGACGTGCTAAGAGCTTGTTCAATGGAATTCAAAGGTGGATGGGATTAGCATCTTCCATTGGTTGAGTTCTCATACAACAACAGCTTTCACTCGAGTATTCAGATGACTTCATATGAAGTTCTGTATGGAAAGCAATGTAGAACTCCAACCTATTGGGATGAAGTTGGCGAATGAAAGCTACCTGGACCTGATCTTATGCAAGAAATGACAGAGAAGGTTCAAACCATCCAGCAACATATCAAATCTGCTCAGAGTCGGCAAAAGTGTTATGCTGACAACCGTCAAAGGGACTTGAAATTCGACATTGGAATCTTCCTTCAAATATCACCATGGAAGAGTCATACGGTTTAAAAAGAAATGGAAGCTTACCCAAGGTACATTGGCCCCTTTGAGATCCTTGATCGCATAGAAGCAGTGGTCTATCAGCTTGCACTTCCACCAAGTATGGCTCAAATTCATGACATGTTTCATGTATCCCTCCTGAGAAAATACATATCAGATCTCTCACATGTACTAGTTGGAAGATGACATCTCTTATGAGGAGCAGCAGGTAAAGATTTTGGACCGGAAAGAAGGTTTTACACAATGAGACAACTCACCTTGTTAAAGTGTTATGAAGGAACCATAAGTATTAAGCGACTTGGGAACCGAAGGAGGCGATGAAGGAGAAGCACCCTCACCTGTTTATGTATAATGAAATTTCGAGGACGAAATTTCAAAAGGGGGAAGAATGTAATGACCCAAACTTTTATCAATAGAATTTCTCCGTTCTTATAATAATGTAATATAGTATAAATCACATAAAATCACATAGAGAACACAATACAAACTTTATAAATGATGAATGAATTAAATAAGAGCTATTTCTAAAAATTAAAGAACCTATACGGATGGAATATTAACTTGACCATTGGAATAGTAACATGACCTTTAGGAATAGTAATTTGTCCAATAGAATAATAACTTAACCTTTGAAAATACAAATAAAAATTTAGGTATCTTATAATTGAAAATATGATATATTTATGTCATAGGATAAGTAAATAAATGTTTTAATATGATAAATTAAGTGTTGGTATTTTTGTAAGTCATAAACATTTAATTACAATTTTATAATCAATTTAATAATATAAAGGAAAATATATTTTCATAAAATGTATTCATAAATTAATAATTTGTTATCTTAAGATTATAAGATAATTTTATGAGATGTTAATTAATTTTTCAAAGTGTTAGAAAATCAGTTTTAATTTTAAAATCTGTATTTTTCGAGTAAATGATAATTTTAATTAAAAATTAAATTTCTCATATTTAAAAAATTGTTTTCATAAAATGGAGTTCATTTTTAAAGTCTACACGTCGAAAAATTATTAAGGTGGATTTTTGAGATTTTCCTAAAATACTAATTTTTTATAAATAATGAAATACGGTAATTTACGGTATATATACATTATAAGTTAAATACACTATTCTTTGAGTCATCGTTGATGTAAGCACCAAAATCTTGAACTTTCATTCATTATTTTAATATATTTAGTGATAATGCTCAAACTATTCAGAGTCTTGTGCCAAAATAATAAACTAATGAATATAATAATGAGAAAATGTATCTCTCCTCCACTATAAATATCACCCCTCAACACCTCTCAAGTTTTGAGCCTTGTCTAAATTCTGCTCAAATATCTTCCCAAGACCCTCCCCCACGTCCAAGGGCCTTTGGTCTCATCAAAAGACCAAAACCATTGCCCTAAGGAGGTTTTCAAGGAGAGATTTAAGAGGTAAAATCATTTTTCTTATTCTTTTAATTTTTAATTTATTTTTTATTTATTCTCTCCTCACCTCCTCTATCCAAATGTTCATAATAACTCCAGTATCTTTTATATACTGGAATGTTATCATTTTAATGAAAGATCCATCATCAAACTCCTTTCTCTCTCTTTTATTTTAAAAATAAAATCATCGCTCGTGATGTGTCAATTTACCAACATCGTGGACGATGCGCTTTCATTTTCCCTTAACACATACAATTTTGTTCATAAAACCACTATAATGGTTGGTACATACTGTAAAATATATGTTATAACCCTTTTTTATGTTCTGAAACTAAAATATTTACATAATACTAAATGATAAAACAAATCGAGTTTGTTGTGATCGAAAACCGCCAAAATTAACCCAAACGATTATCATTAACTATTTATCTAATGATTCATCCTCGTGTCATTTAACTATATGATATATATAACCATTTAAACCTCTGGATGTTCGTTAATAACATATATTTTCAATTTTGGAGAATTATACACATTCTACATAAACTTCCATATTCATATTCAAGTAAATCGATCATAAAAACCAAAAAAATGAACACTCCCGAACGATGAAATTAAACTATATAACTCATTGAAAAACCCATAAATGAATTTAATAAAACCATAATGAATCAAATACATGTATAACAGGTACAAGATTTGTTAATTAATGAATTTAATTTGATTATTCGATATATTAAAGTGAAGAAATCATTCGAACATAAGGTAAGGGGAATTCTCGAAGCCAACTCTCTTTCTTTGAGTTTTCCCTCTTTCACCCCATTTTCAGTATGGATATTCTTTTAATGTTCCTTAAATATAATTTCTTCATCGTTATCTTATCTTTTCTAGGATATACATGTTACCAATCTAGTTTTATGACAAATGCAAAGATTTTTCCAAAAGAACTCTTCTAAAAACACATCTTTTACTTCTCGTGAGATTGTTTATTCTTCACTCAAAATTAATGATTCTTATACCAAGTGTGTTATTCCCTCCTATTGGGAACCCCAAAATTTATTCATGAAAGTATGCTTTATGAAATGAAACTCGTTTATTTCCATGGGTAATTTTATGTCCAAGATTGATATACATTCTATGTGGCATCCATGATAATATAAATGTTATGATGTGACAGGTGCACCCGGAATTATATAGCACTCCAATGCATTGGGTAATATGATGTATCTCATGAGATAAAATGATGTATGTGTGGTAATTGACCACTAAGACGTGATGTTTCATTTTTATGTAGTCACATTCCAAACCTTTATTTAATGCTTCCTCTCATAATTATGATCTTATGTCTATGTTATGATGATAATGATTATGTTCACCTCATGTTATATTGATTCATGTTCTTATTTATCCTCTTACTGGGCTTTTAGCTCACCCATTTCTTAGATGTATATTCTCAGGTGATTACATGTACTAAGGAGAACACAAGGGACGTTAAAAAGCTAAAGAAGAAAAAATTAAATAAATGTTTATGTTTTATTTTGTAAATGTTATGTATGGTCCTAATTTGGTCAAGATACTGAACGTTTGGATCCTGATTTTGTAATGCTTTTATGTTTATCATTAAAATGATGTAATAGCTATGTAAGAAAAAGTAAGGTCGTTATAGACAGCATGTTGCCTTATCCTCCCTTCCCTCAGAGTTGGTTGGTGATGACACAACCAAGCCAAAACCAGCAGTCATTCTCTCCTGCTGCTACCACCTCCAGGATGACATATTTCAACCTCAATTTTTGATTCACTGGAAGGGCCAACCTGCTGCTGATACGACGTGGGAGTATGAATTTGTGCTCCGAAATCAGTTTCCCACATTCCGTCTTGAGGACAAGACTGATTCTCAGGCGGTGGGCGGTGATAGGATCCAGAACCTTCCGGGAGAGTGGAAGGTTTACTCCAGGAGGGGCAAAACCGGTACTACAGAGGGGAGCAGGCCACATGGACAATTGGACCCCTAATTCAATTACTGAAGGGTGTGGGGGTGAGATTTTGGGGGGACCGCTTTTTCTGTTAGGAAGCAGTTCGACTGCCTGGGGAGAGAATCGTGGGGTACTCTTGAGTGAAGTCCATAACTACTTGTTGTTTCTCTCTCTCACCCTCCCCTTCATATCCTGTAATTTCAATTTCCCTCCATTGATACATACATAAGAACTCTGGTCTTTAACAAAGATCATCGCATTTGCTTTATTTTGGAGGGTTTGTGAATTATTTTCTTTAATTGTTTTCGTGAGATCCATCGATTCGAGATGCATTTCAACATCTATCGTCCACGGCATGTAATTACTTCTGTTAATATCAAGAGTGGTGAATTCCAGTTTCGCGAGATTTGACATGATGATACCTAGGAGAGAGAGAATTATTATTATTCAAAATTAGAATACAACAATAATTTACATTTGGGTTGAAGCAAATAAAACGGTATCAAAAACATTAAAATCAAATTAATATTATCATTTAATATTTTTTTATATATCCCACCTTAATCAGTTAATAAATTTTTCACGTGAGGGTTTGAAATAAATAAATCAATACATCGCATTACTCGTTTAAAACTTTCTTGCGTGTATTGATTTATTAATTAGACCGTCCAATCAGGCGGGGCAAAATAAATAAATTAAAACCGTCTGAGCGGGCGGCAACCCGACCTTTATGGCGGTAATTAAATAAACCACATAAACCGTCCAATTTGGTGGTAAATAAATAATATTCTATAAATATTTAGAACTGTCCAACCAGGCGGTGATAATAATACTTAAAATAAAAACATACTTTTCTCCCTTTTTGAGCATTTGTGTTGATAATGTGTTGTGAAAACGAAGAATAAAACCAAAGAGAAATTGAGTATCGAGAGAGAAAAAAGTGGAAGAGAGATAAATTTTATTAGGGCGTTTCCACGACAGTATATCTCTCACTCATCTATCAGAAAACGAGGGGTTGCACTGCCCATTTACAGGTAGTGCAACTGTAGATGAAAGGGGGAATTGGTGGGGATGGGCAGCCCACCCCCATTGAAATGAGCAACCACATCCAACGGATGCCTAAGATAAATCATAAATATAAAGAGAAAAAAAATCCATTATCTATACTATGGTGTGTGCCTTCAGAACATGTATCACCGTATCCTTCCTCCATATCCAAGTGTCACCCTATCCTTCCTCATTATGCCAAAATTATCATCACCTCCAAGACTCTGCCTCCCTCGCCTCCCTTGCCTCCCTCGTCGCCCCACCATTCTATCTCCCCATCCCGATTTTTCACAATTTACCCTCTTATTCCATGGTTCCATCCTATTTTAAAACCCTACGTCTTTCTACAACCGCGCCTCTGTCATAACACCATAATCCGACTATGGATCATCTCCCCATCTCTACTCAACCCCTATCTCCCCATCAAACCCTCCCATCTCCAAGACTCGCCTCCCCGCCTCCCCATGTCCGCGCCTCCCAACCTCCCCGCCACTACATCACCCCATCTTGATTTTTCATAATTTACCCTCTTATTCCATCATTCCATCCTATTTTAAAACCCAATGTCTCTGCAACCGCGCCTCTGTCATACCTCCATAATCCGACTATAGATCCAAATTCATTATTTCTTAGGGTGTCCGTACAATGACAAATGTCAACCGCGTCGATTCACCCCATCAAGAGGTTGAAAACGCCCTGGATATGGTCAGGGCACTCAGACCTACCAAAATTCGGGATCCCGATCTATGACAAATGTTCCTGTAGTTTCCCTCTTGAGCTATTTAAGGATTTGATACATCAATTTCACCCTTTTGAATTTCATCACCGGCATTAGGGTTTTGCATACCTGATTTTTACTTTGAAAGCATAAAGTCGTTTGAAGCGACATCACCTAATATTGATTCCCCGAACTCAAGTACCTTTTCTTTCTAAATTTCATCGCATCACCCGATCTAGGACAACAGTTCTTGTAATTTCCCCCTTCGCCTATTTAAGGATTTGGTACTTCATTTTCACCCTTCTGAATTTCATTACCTGCACTCTCATTAGGATTTTGCGTACTAGATTTTGACTTCGAGGGTATCATGTTTTTCAAAGAGGCATCACCTAATCCTAGGATCTTCGAACTTCAGGCACATGCTATGTACAGTCCTTGGCAAAGAGTACAAATCCATTCGATGTCAGTCGATTTTCACTACTTTGAATTGCATTACCTGCACTCATATTAGGATTTTGCGTATCTGATTTTGACTTTGAAGGCATCAAGTTATTCAAAGCGGCATCATCCTGGATCCTCAGACATCAAGTACCTTTTCATTCTAAATTTCATCACATCACCTAATCCCAAAGAGTCATGTTATGTACAGTCCCTAGAACAAAAAAACCATTCAATGTTATTCAGTTGATTTTCACTACTTTGAAGTCGTTTTTTAAGGATTTTCATCACCGAAGAAGTACAAAGTCTTTCTTAGTAACCTAATCTTCTTAGGTATTTACCCACTTAACATAATGCTTATACATGCATCCCCTTTATAACGGATGATTTTTTTCTACTAAAATTTGATATTTTGGTGACATAAACAACGCAACACCTGATCTAGGAAAACGGTTCATGTAATTTCCCTCTTCACCTATTTAAGGATTTGATACTTCATTTTCACCCTTTGGAATTTCATTACCTGCACTCGCATTAGGGTTTTGCGTACTAGATTTTGACTTCGAGGGTATCATGTTGTTCAAAACGGCATCACCAAATCTCGGATCTTCAAACTTTAGGCACCATTTCCTTCTAAATTTCTTTGAATCACTTGATCCCGAACAGTCATGTTATGCACAATCCCTAGCAGAGAATAAACCTTGCACAGAGTAGACAGGCAGAACTTCAACCATTTAATGTTTAAAGTATTGATCAGATTTCGTGGTACACTAAGAATGTGAATGATGGAAAATTTTCAAACCCGAACACTCATGATATGAACATTCCCCGCTAAGTTTGATTTTCACTAAAGTAATTTTTTATGGATTTTCAGCACTGAAAAAGTACGCATCCTTCCATGATAACCTAATCTTCGTAAGTATTTACCCTCCTAACATTAATGTTTAAACATTCATCTCATTTACGAGGCATGAATTTGTTTTTTTTACTAAAATTTGATATTTTGGTGACATAAACAAAGCAACATATTTATCATTGAACTGGATCTACTATTTACCTCAAAACCTAATTATCTCAAAATCAATGTCAAGTTAGCGGCATTAAGAAAAATGTATTAAAACTTGCACAAAGAAAAGAAGGGCTAAACGGTTTACTGTTCAAGATGGTGATCTCATATTGCGATACATTCAAAACCATGCAGGATTATAATTCTCAAATCATGTACAGGTAAATTATAATTCCCAAAGCATGTCAACGATTTAATGTCCATTTTTCATATTCATGTCAAGTTGTAATTTTTAATTTTTTACATTTTTAAAACTAAACTATGCAGGACCTTACTTGCGACTCAAATTCAAAAAACATATGGCATGATACACAGTTGGGTGCCCTATCTACTATGAAACTTGCCTACTTCTCCCTTAATACCTGCATTTCATTTTTCATTTTAAAAAACCATTATTATATGCATATTCCTAATGCATAGAGTATATTTGGGTTATGCCTATTTTGTTACTATGTATATGCACACTGCATATGTTGCATATGAATATTTCATATCTAGCACATGCATATTAAATATTCATCTTTGAAAATATTTACCTTTTAACTTTTACCAATATCATAATTCAAACTCAATGTTATCTGTTATATTTTCTTTACTTAATATGTATTCTAGCTTCCCTGAATCTTTCCTCGCATTGCTTTCAATCGGTTCTATTCACCGACAACATTTTCTTCTTCCGACCTTGGTTGTCAACCAGCGTGGATTTACCCCATCAGAAGGCCAGAAACGTTGGTCACAATGCTCAGACCTACCAAATTTGCGACCCCAGTCAACGATAAGGGTTCCGATAATTTCCTTTTTCACCAATTAAAAAGAATGAATATTTCATTTTCACCATTTTGAATTGCATTACCTGCACTCGCATTAGGGTTTTGCAAGAATGAATTTGACTTGCAATGCACCAATTCATTCAAAGCGGCGTCACCTAATCCAAGGGTCCTTGGACTTAAGGTTCCTTTTCTTTCTAAATTTCATCGCATCACCTGAACCTGAAGACTCATGTGATGTGCAGTCCCTGATAATGAACAAAAATCTATTCAAGCATTTACCATATTAGTAATCCATTGCATTCTCCCGACTTGATGTATTTCAAATTGCTTCTCCACATCAGCATCGAGCATCAGTTCTCTCTAATCCCTAAATTTCAATAGGTTTTTCCATTGGCATTGGGCATTAGTTTTACGTGGTTCAAGGTATGTTATTTTTTCATGCTATGAAGAGAGAAGGTTGCAAAGATAAATATGCATTTTGAAGATAAAAAAACCGCTTTAACATGTTTTCAATTTATTGCTTTATCATATTCTTCATAAATTTTAACATTCACTTCAACATTTCTACTTTATCAATTTATTCATCAATAATCACCAATTATATTACAGTTTTATGAATTTTTACAACATCTTCACCTTCTCATTCTCAAATGTGTACTAAATTTGAGAGATCCATAGGCTATAATGAGAGGTTTTGTTCTCATTATCTCAAACCTCAATTGTTCAATTATTTTTAATTGTCTTAAAGTTAGCTTTTGAAAATTTAGATCTAATATGCTACTGTTTATTTTTGCTTTATTCTATGGAGCTTTTTTTTTAATCGAGATTAAAATATGCTATGCACACAACTAATTTGAGTAACACAACTTCCCCAATAGCATGACATATAGAATGTACTTAATATAGGAGCTAAATACCTGAAAACGTCATTGGTGGATTCTATTCAGTCAGTACAAGATGTTCACTTTAGCTGGGAAAACTTAGTTGATGTATTGTCATTAACTAATGTTTATAAATGATGTTGATTTCATTAATTTTATTTAATATCCCAGTTTTAATCAATATCTTGGAATTACGACGACATCTAAATATTGTGTTAGAGTGGAGAAAAAAACCCTATGACCGTTCTTTTAGGAAAACGTCTCATGTTTTCATTTTTCAAATATTTAATAAAACTTTATTGGATTATATTTTAGGTAGTTTGGGAAAACAAGTATATATGACATTTACCCATCTTCCATTTTCATTTTCTAGGAAACATGTGATCAATCTATTATAGTAGAAGAATTTATTGAAACACCTGATTGAAAAAATAGCTATTGAACTCAAAAACAATGTTATTAATTTGGATTTCATAACTTTTGAAAACATTAATGTTCCAGCTTATATGTGCTCTCATTTGAAATGAAAGAAAATCAAAGATGTCACTTAAAGTTTCTCATATTATGGAGCAAATCAACTATTGAATTCTCTGAACATTGGAAATGTTTTCCGCCAATTAAAACCTAAGTTTATGTTCCATACGTCTCTAACATAAATCACCATTTTGTGCCCATTATCGAGACATAATTCATTTCTGCTTATGAATATTTGCTTTGAAGACTCTCCACATTCAATAACAATGACATGTTGGTGTCTATTTTCAATCAAAAAAAATCATTTTTATTCCCCTTTCTTTGGTTTTTTTATGTTTCGTAGTAAAATACATTATCCCAAGAACCAACATCTTCTATGTTTCGGCAGAATAATGCAAATTCACCATACATCCAAACAACCATATTAAAGTCAATATCTGAATTCACATAATATGTTCACTAGGTGTTGTGTTCAAATTCAACTGATTAGATGAATTGGTTAGTTTTGTGTTTCAGCTTCATTTTCATGAAATTTTAGATTGTACACTACATAGACTTTATGAACTCGAGCGCTAAGTTGTTCATATAACATCGAATGTATCAATATGTTTTTCTTGTTTTAACTCCTGTATATGCATTCTATCTACTCAAATGTTCTATCAGATTTTATCTTGAATTTTACCCCTCTATTATATACTCTATAGGACTTTGGATAATCTTCTATGACTCATCTACCGTTCTATCTGATTTTTTATTCAGATACATCCAGTGGGATCTTTCAAGGTTTCATCAAATGCTCTGCTTGAGTGCCTCTTCACCATTTGCACCGTGACTCAAAAAAAAATTCTGGAAAATGTATGTTGGCATTCTACTTGGAATCATAAAGTATGCGTTTTCAATTTATAACGTGCTATAACCACTGCTATATATGTTGTTTTTCTTTCAATGATGTAATGATTCTTAAAACATTTTATGACAACTTACAAGAATCGTTGCATTACTATGTAGAGGGAATAAAAAACAAAGGGAAAATTCTAGGGGGAGAGAGAATCTGAGAGGTGGTAGTGTTGGGAGGTTTTGAAGTTGACTCGCAGAAGATCTTCTTAGATCGAATAATTAGAAGTATATATGCAGAATAATTATTCTTCACATGGGTTTCAAGGTGCAGATAAATAGGTATATTTTTTGGTAAAGGAGTACGTTTTTTTTAATTTTTCACACTTTGAGGGTTGTTTTGATTAGTTTTTTCACAATACAATAAATTTATGTTTTAGACCAGGAATAAACACCTCCCATCTCTCCGAGACAGCTTACACAAATGGGATACCAACATGATTTATTTTGTATGACGAGTGGTTATGTAAGAAATTATAGAATATAAAATGGAACACCCACATGATTTATTTTGTATGACATATGTCGCAATTTTTTATAAATGGGATACCCACATGATTTATAATTCTTTTTTTTTTGTATGTGGATTCATTTCAGTTTGAATTTCAATACTTTCAAATGAAATGTGATATTAAATTATGGATATGAATTAGGAATTTGAAATTATTGCAACTTTATCTCTTTTTAACCCGTTAACTTTGTCTTACATTTTACTTAACATATTATTTGCAAAGACATTTAGAACATGAATTCGATCAAGAATTTGATACAAGTGAGAAAGTCAACACTGAATTCAGCAGAGACGGTTCAACTTCAAAGGAACTTAAAAAACAATTCAATGAACATTAATGCAAAAAGAAAAGAAAATTTGAATAGACCACCCAAAAGTCAATTACTATGTTCTTATGATTAGGTTTTGTTTTATGTATCAACTATTATTCACTCTTACGTTTCTCTTCCTATATAGCATATATCTAAAGATTTTAATAACTCCAAATTATGAGTGTGTATGTAAAGTTGTAATTAAATGATCATGTCGTGCAAATGCATGAGTTGGGTACTAGTTAGACATGTAAAATAACAAGAAAAAAAACTAAAAAGGGGTCAAGGCACAATTGCAGAGTGGAAATTGTAAATCATACGTGCCACATCCTAATTTACCTCGTAATTATTCACCAAACAAAATAAATTTTTATGAACAGTAAAAACCCAAAAAATAAAGCTACATAATGCTAATCTTTAATATAATGTAAAGCAGTATACTTTTTTCCATTGAAGATTCAAGAAGCATGTTCCCATATCTTCAACATGCCACCAAAATCATGTAGTGAGACCATAGACCATATCAGACATTCAAAAGCAATTTTAGGCATCCAAATTTCTCCTCGCCTATGCAAGCACTAAAAATCATCCAGTTAACATCTTAGATTAGCTTATTTGTATTTCCTTGCAACTTAGTTTTAATGTTCAGATAATAAAAGAGAATATTGTCCTACGTGACCATTAATATTATATTGTATAACAAATAAATTAGCTTATTTTTATTTCCTCGCAACTTAGTTTTGATGTTCAGATAATAAAAGAGAATATTGTCCTACATGACCATTAATATACTATTGTATAACAAGTAAATTGTGCATTATATTACATCACCATCATGACCTATTTCCTCTAAATCTTTAAAAATTGCCACTGGAATCTTTTCATCGTGATCAATCAACATTGCCTAGTATCATATTCTATGTGTTTGCTGAACAATGTTTGCTTTCAAGAGTTTCGCTAAAGTTTATAATGAGAAAATACTAGTTCAATAAAATTCCAGGTGATAAAAAGGAGCGTGCCATAACTGGTCAAAAAACATCTTCAGTGAAAAATTAACAAAAAAGGAACCAAACATAAGGATGGGATCACGAAAAGTTCCGGCCATAAAGAACTAGAAGTTACTAAAGATTTAAACTTCATATGCAACTATTTATCACCAACTTCAGAAGTCAAATTGCTTAACATATAATGCACATAAGCAATTCACTATCATTAAATTCAGAAGCCAAGTTAAGGGATCTTGGAAGAAGAAAAAACACCACAACTCTAAGCAGGGCCGCCCCAATTCTAATTATGAAGATGAACCATAAAAAAACTCCAACCATTAAAATGCATCCAGATGATTAACAATAACCTCAGCCGGTTTTGTGGGGGGGGGGGGGGGGGTAGGGGGGGGGTCGCAGGGAAAAGAAAGGAGATCATAAGATTTTAACTCTTCTCCCTCACTTTGATCCATCAAAATTTGGAGGGAGTAAAAGAAATGGAGATAAATGGGAAGATATTCGTTTCCCGTAAAAAACTAATTCAAACCTCTCTAAAAAATAGATAAATTGAGTGAGAAATCATTTTTTTCATTTTATTAGCGTAATTTTTCAATCCAGAAACAAAGAACTGTGCTTTTTTTTTCTCTCTTATCACCTAATTAAGCATTTATTTTCAGCGCTAACGTAATCAGAGAAGAATAACAACATTTCAATATCCAAAACCCTAATTGTGAATGTATCGAATGAAATGGTGAAGTGCCAACTAAAATTATGGACAATAAAACGTTGAAACTCACGTTATAGGTAACATCTGGCTTTTCAGATTGGCTCAGAAGCGAGATGCTGGAGTCAGCTTCAGGCGGCAATACATCGACAAGAGCATTGGAGTGGCGATGCAGCGCGACAGACGCCGAGGGTTTCAAAAGCTCTCGATTGATGGTGCTGAGTATCCGAACGTAGTAGTTAGAGCCGGTGGTGGACCCTACGATACCACTATTCTGGTCGACCATCTCCATGAACTGCCCTATGACAAGCGGCACCGACTGAATCCTCCTGACCTCCTCCTGGGCTCGAAGAAGCTCTCGCTTCAGATTCTTAAACTCGTCCTTCACGTACTCTTCTTGGATGTCGATGAACTCGATCTGGCGTTGCAGTGACTTGAGACGACTATAGAGGTCGTCGTCTTCGCCACCTGCAAATTGAGACTTCTCCGACGAATCATACTTCCATACCGGAGGCTCGGATGAGAAACTCGGATCCAGGGCCATCGCCTCGACTGCCATCCTCTCCCCCTCTCCCCCTCTCCCCCTCTCCCAACCTCCCTCTACAATTATGGGTCGTTTGGCAGGAAAGATTTGGACAGAAAATAAAACAAACGGAGTGGTTTCCGTTGTTCGGCGGGGTTCGATTATGAGAAAATAAATCCTACAGAAATGGAGAGAAGAGTGATTTGGAAGGAAACGAAATCGTGTCTTATTTTTTTCAACTTTCCTATATTATCCTGTACAAATTTTATTATATTCACTCCTTTTAAAATTAATATTAAAACAAATAATCATATTTAAGATTATTAATAATATTATTATTTTCGTGTGCATAATATTTTATTAATCGTGATTTATAAATAATTATTTTTATAACTTCAACGTAATTTATAAGTAATAATAGCAAATAATTATAAATAATTTTGATTATGGACAATTTTGATTATCTTAATTTATATATATATTTTATATACATAATTGACATGATATAAAAATAAAACATACAATTTAAAATTATATTTTTTTTATTTGAAATAATTAAGTATTGGAAAACTGTATTTTTTAAAAATATATTTATGAATATATATTTATATATAATTATATAAAGATATTTATAAATATATATTAAAAAATACATGTTTATAATTAAATATTTATATATAAATATGTTTTAAAATATATATTTAATATATTAATATATATATAATATTTTATAATAAATATATATATATATATTTAATTAAAAGTCAAAGATACAATTTAAGATTATAACATTTTTTTATTTGGAACAATTGAATATTGGAAAACCATATTTTTTAATAAGGGTTATTTTTGTCATGTTATCAAAATATTTCTTTTCTTTTCTTTTAAAAATCATCATCAAACGAGATGGAGAGAAATTACAATCATTTCTTTTCTTTTACTAAATTTCACATCTAAACAAAATGAAAAGAAATCGAAATCATTTCTTTTCTTTTCTTTTATGAATTAGGAAATCATTTCTTTTCTTTTACTAAAAGATAACCAAACAGAGTGTTAATCTTCGGCGGTCATGCAAACGTCTAGTGTCCGCCGAGTTAGGGACTTAGGGCGGTTGGGCGGGCTGAACTCAAAAGCCCGTATCGTTTAGGGATCCATCCTTGGGGTACATTTGGATCTTGCATCCACGCCCATGAGTGGTGTCATCGTGTAGCTTTGTTTTTTTTTTAAATCAAGAAATTTATCAACAAACTCATTGTCTAGATTTATTTAATATGGGAATCAATTACCCGTTGATAAATAAGGTTGAAAATTGATATATTTGTAATTGAAAGCTTTTCAGTGCCTTTGTTCCTGAAAAATTGATATATTAATCTTACCATTTTATTAGGATTCAAATCAAAAAAAAATATTGGAATGTGATTTGAGAGATAATGATTTGTATTTTATTCGATTAATCAT
Source organism: Viscum album (assembly GCA_963277665.1). Classification (NCBI taxonomy): domain Eukaryota; kingdom Viridiplantae; phylum Streptophyta; class Magnoliopsida; order Santalales; family Viscaceae; genus Viscum; species Viscum album. The sequence continues at coordinate 1,241,502,311 of OY728122.1, read as the reverse complement.
GTGCCACTTTTTAAGTTTTTCACTCTCACGTCTTTATGGTTTAGTTTGTTTGGTATTATTGTTTTGTGTGTTTAAATTCTTTAAAGACCTTTATATCATTAATTGTTTTTCAATCACTTTGTGGCATGCCTTAAGATCCTCACTGCAAGACGATGTTTAGCCTTTCCACCACTGTTTTGGCATGTCCAGTTCTGTTATTTTTTTGCGTGCATGAATACCACTCAATACTTCAATTGAAGGTACCCACCTCATTGAAGTTGCGAGCAATATAATTAACCAATCTTCAAAATGATGACTTCAAGAAGGATTTCACAAATACTCCTAGATTTATAAAAGATTCTCTAATTAGATAATGAGCTCCTTTATGAGATGATTTGATGTCCCGTCCACTCAGCCAACAAACATGAACCAACGCCTCGTAAAAAGAGGGCAATGTGAGGAGCGTTGGAAACAATGGAAAAACAAATTGCATGATGATCATCTGTTGTCATCAAAAGATCTATCAGGAAAACCCCTTGGAAGACCAAAACATCAAACCACAAATCCAAAACATCTCTATCTAATCACCAACTCCACCATCATAAATATTCAATCTTTCTACTTAATACTACGAATGAAAATTTACCACGCTTGTTGTACAAAGAATCTTATGCTCCTCACATAAAGAGAATTGGGTACTCTATAGTTTACAATCAAACAAGAAGGTACTCTGTGATTTAAAACCCTACAAGGACTCAATCTACAATTCTAAGTTAAGAAAAAACATTGTCTGGTGACACCCAGGAAGGCAATAAGGTTACCTTGTAGTTTAAAGTCATATAAGAAGACTATGAATGTTACTTCGAAGTTTTAAGCCATCCAAGAAGGACATGAGATTGATTTATAATTTAAATTCATATAAGAAAACCATGAATGTTACTTTGGAGTTTAAAAGTGTCCGTAAAGGTGATGAGATTCTCTCTGTAGTTTAAAGTCATGCTAGAAGATTGTGAAAATTACTTTGGAGTTTAAATTCATTCAAGAAGGTGGTAATGGTATCCTTTGGGGAATACTAGAGAAGAGTGACATTTTTTAGGGAGCATTATGTAGATGAGATGGTGTCCTCTGGAGAATACCCAATGATAGCATGGAAAGAGAATGAAGAGGAGGGAATAATGTTGGGATTGAATCACAATGAGGCTTCCTATGTATCTGGTTAATGGGAATCAAAACCCATGTAATCTGAAGGGGGTGTTGTACAATTTAAAATAATGTAACAAGGGCATGATACTCATCATCGAGAAGCAATTATTTCAGTTTTAAGTCATACAAAAAAGGTATAACATGAAATTTAAAACCATGTGAGCAAGGCATAAAACTTGATTTTAAGAAATGAGTCATGTGGTTTATGTTGGTATTGAGCGTGTAGTGGAAACCAATGGGTTGAAGATTTAAAAAAATTCATCACCAGAGTGATGAAACTTCATCGTCTCCGGTGATCCGAACCCCGGTAGAGTCTGAGGATCACATGTGGATAATCAAAGCACAAAAATTAAACATGAACAAATACCTCATTTGAATCGATGTTTGTTCTACCACATCTTGTCATCAATGACCGTTGCATGAATGATTTGAGGCTGAACCCCTTTAGGTTATCCACACATGCTTCAAGAAAACTGCACATATGTTGTTCATCAAAATTTGGGTGTTACCTCGTAACTTCGATGATTCTTTTGACGTCACAACGATCACCTCGATCTCGGGTCTTCGATCCATGAAGGCATTCTTGGATCGCTCGCTTGGATAAATCATTTCACTCTTTAGGATGCGGGAGGAGAGAGAAGCTCTCAATCTATTGGAATGACTAGTCAATGGAACAAAACTCCTCCTCTGCTTATATAGTGGGTGTCCAAAATACCCTGTCAGGGTTCCCCGACCCTTGTATATTTAACGTCTCCTAAATAAGCAATAAATAAATAGTTATGACAAACTAACTACGTCATAAATATTATTTATATCTTATCACCTACTTGTAATATATACTAAATATATTATGTGATAAACCTAATCCATTAACTAGACTCGTAATTTCTGCAAATATTAAATGAACCTTGAATATTAAAATAATATTTTTTTGTATGATATCATTCCATGTATTCACTTAATACCTTGTGAATAATTTTAATAAATAAATTCAATCCAATTATCCTATACTTGAATAATAATGGATTTATTTATTCACCGGTGACTGATAACACTTGGACAACTCTTGAACCCTGTGGTGGGGCCCACCATGTCCTATATACCTATTCGCCAGAATATGACAGAACCTTGAATGTGTTATTGTGTGTGACCCTCTATGTCATCATATCGATAACATTAAATAGTATTCACAGACCAAGAGTGGAGTCTAGTAACCCATTGAGGTCTCTAAAGAGATAAGGAATTATCATAGCAACAACAACATTTCCTATCAACACGCACTATGTAATATAATCTCTTTGTCTGGAGATATCTCATAAAATAGGATACACAACATGTGTCATCATCCATTCTTGATTTATTATTTGTTAATCTAACTGGATGGACTTAACTTCGACTATTATGGTTATAGATTTATAAAGGTACTACCATCCTGATCAACTAGACCCAAGATATCACTTCCTCAACTCGGAAGCGACAAATTCTATCTAGACCACTCAACCAATATCATACCACCAATGATGCACCCAACACAAGCCACCTCTTCACGACTTTAATTTCGTGGTTTTTACTTTGCATCAAAGTACGTGATCAAATGAAACACATTGATAATGGTCTCAAGTCAAGAGACCAATACACATGTTTATAGATAACAACAACCAATGACATCTGAAACATGTGGTGTTTCTATTGGTGGGTCTATCCTCATGATCTCATCTACTCAAGATCACCAAGTACGAACTTTATGAGAAGAAGTCTCAATACTTATGATTCCCCAACACCTGATGTTCACGCATCATATGTGTCCTGACAATATGATGTATATAGACCATATGACATATATTTAAGATTACTGTCATGGTGTCTCTAGGTTCTCATTATAGCCTAAGATCTGCTATAGCCTTTTGATACGACATGTAATCTAAGGACATTACCATAAATATAGTGGACACAGAAGTATCAACATTATTCTAGTAAGATAAACACATGTATATATCAAAATATATACATGTAATGGTAATCAAAGTACATATATAAGTTGGGTCTAGGGTACCCACTTTCAACACTCCCACTTACACTAGAGCCAATTACTAACAATTTTAAATCTTCTAACTCTCACATGAGAATCATGCTTCTACTGAGATATAGCTTTAGTTAGGGGGTCTTCCACGTTATCCTCTATGGATACTCTACCAACTGTGACTTCATGTCTCTAAGTAAAATCCCTCAAGTGATAAAACTTCAAAAGTATATGATTTTTCCTCTAGTGTGACTCGGGCTCCTTATCAAGCACCACTACTGCAATATTATCATAAGAAACTAGAAGAGGGTATGCACTACTAGGCACAACACCGATGTCTGAGACAAAGCTGTGTTCCAAACTTCTTACTTAGTTGTATCAGAAACTACAATATACTCAGATTCAACTATAGAATTAGTGACCATAGATTTCTTTGAGTTTCTCCAGATCACTACACCACCATTTGGGCAAAAGACACAATCTGGTTGTGATTTTGGATCATTATGATCTGTCTGGAAACTAACATCAGTGTATCCTCTCACTACTAGTTCCTTATATTCTCCATACATCAGGAACATATCCTTTATATGCCTCAAGTAATTCAAGATAGTTTTTACAGCTATCGAATACAACTCTCCTAGATTAGCATGATATAAGCCCACCATGCTTAAAGAAAATGCAACATAAAACCCAGTACATAACATGAAATACATGATAAATCCCACTAAAATCCACAAGGTGTTCTACTAATTATTTCAATTTCCTCTTGTGTTTGTGGAAATATTTTCTTGGAGAGATTGATACCACGTGACATTAGCGATAACCCTCTCTTGGATTGTTCCATACCATTCCTTTTAAGTACCTTGTAAATATATATACTTTAAATTAGCCCAAGCAGCCTCTGAGATCCATCTCGATATATCTTGATCCCTAGAATATAGGTTACTTCTCCTAAGTCTTTCATGGAGAAGCACTCATTTAACCAAATCTTAACAAACTGTAAGACTTACACTTAGTTTCCCATAATTAATATGTCATCAACATATAATACTTAGAAAATGATAGAATTGCCATTAAACTTCTTTTAGACGCATGGATCACTTTCATTCTTGAAAAAACCAAATTATCTTATAGGCTCATCAAAACGAACATTCCATGATCACAATTCTTGCTTTAACCCATAAATGGATCTTTACAGCTTGCACACCTTGTTCACACTCTTTGACTCAACAAACCCTTTGGGTTGAGTCATATAGACATCTTTAACCAACATACCATTTAGAAAATTAGTTTTTTACATCCATTTTCTAAATCTCATAATCATAAAAGGTTGTTATTGCAAGTAATATTCTGATGGATTTTAGTATTGCTACTAGTTAGAAGGTTTTATCATAGTATATGCCTTAATATTGCCTAAAACCCTTCGCTACCAGTTTGCCTTATAGGTATTAACCTTAGCATCCATGTCCATATTTTTCTTGAATATATATTTTCACCCAATGTGTTTTACATTAGTTGTAGGATATACAAAAATCCAAACGTGGTTTTGATACATGAAATCCATCTCAGAATGCATGGTATCTTTACATTTAATAGCATCTTTTCATTCTACTACTTCCTTGTAGGTTAGAGGTTCATCATTCTCTAAGAGTAATATATCACCTGACACAGTGATAACAAAACCACAATTCTATGGTTCTCTAACCTCTCAAGTTGACCTATGCATTACTTGTGTCTCAAGAACATCTTCATCTCCCACTGTCTCTTGTGGAGATTGTTCCCTTACCAAATCTCATGTATCTGGAGCATCGACTTCATTAAAGTAAATATTTCTCCCACTATTTCCAATGGAAATGTGTTCCCTTTCTAGAAACATGTAATTTATTTCCACAATCACTTTATTATCTGAAGGGTTATATAGGTAACTTCCTTTAGTTTCTTTAGGATAAACTATAAAGATGCACTTCGTGCCTCAGGATACTAATTTGTTAGTAGATATAACCTTTAAAGAAACCTCTCATCCCCATACATGTATGTGTGACATAATGAGTTTCTTTCCATACCAAAACTCATATGGAATCCCATATGTAACTTTAGTTAGTACACGATTAAGGGTATATACTATTGTCTGTAAGGCGTGTCCCCAAAAGGATAATGAAAGAGTTGTCTGACTCATCATTGATCTGACCATGTCTAGCAGGGCTTGATTCCTCCTCTCACTAACACTATTCCACTGTGGTGTATAAGGAGGAGTGAGTTGGTATACCATCTCACACTCCTTTTTGTGATCAATGAGATCTTGGTTAAGATGCTCTTCACCTCGGTTTGAGTAGAGTGCCTTAATCTTCTCACCAAGCTGGTTTTATACTTCATGTTGGTATTCCTTAAACATCTGAAAGGAATTTGACTTATAATGAATTAAGTAGATATAACCATACCTACTATAGTCATCAATAAAATTAATGAAGTATGAAAAACCAACCCTTGCCTCTACTGGAAATAGACCACATACGTCAGTATGAATTGATTATAGTAATTCAGTGGCTCTTACTCCTTTCCCAAAGAAGGGTGATTTGGTCATTTTCCCTTGTAAACAAGCATGACACACATCCAGGGGCTTTGACTCATCCAAGTATAAATACCCTTCTTGATATAATTTATGTAAATACTTCTCATTTACATGACCAATCCTGAAGTGTTATAGGTGGATGTTATATGAGTCATGTTCACTGGATTTTTCATTGATTGTCATTACTAGGTTTTCTAGTTCAAGTATATATAATCCATTATTAATATGCGTCATATCATAACACATGTTATCATTATAAAAGATACTGCATTTATTTCCAAAATTGAAATAAAATATCATAGTTTACAAACTCAACACTGAAATCATGTCTCTACTAACTGAAGGAACATAATAACAATTATTCAATACAAGAACCAAACTATTAGGAAAAAACAAATGATAATCTCCCACTGGAAAGGTTGTTAGACTTGGACTATTTGTAGCTCAGAGATCCACCTCACCCTTTACAATCTTCTTGAATCCAATTGGTTCTTGTATATGAATAAAAATGTGTGATCTACATGGTGTATCTAATACTTAACTTGTAGATAAATACAGACTGCATTCAATGAAAAAATACCTAAAGTAGAAGTGTTGCCATGATTTTTCTTCCCAACTCTACAATTCTTCTTCTAGTGACCTTTCTTACCACAATAAAAGTTGATAGCCACTTACTCATTGACCTCCCTTTGAGTATTTGGAATTTTGGAAGGATAGTGCATCAGTGTCTTTGGCCTGGACTTAGACTTAGACCCCTTATCCTTGCCCTCCATTCTCTTGTTCACCATAAAGACTGAATAATTGGTATTCTCCATATCCTTATCGGTTTAGAGAACTAAATACAAAAGTCCCAGGAGTGACTTTTTCATGTTATTCATATTGTAGTTAACAATAAAAGTCGATAATCTTGATGATAAAGTGGAAAGATTGAGATCTAACACTAGTTCTTGGTTCAACTTGAACCCAAGTGATTCAACTCTCTCAATGCACCCACTCATATTGAGTACATAAGACCCTGATTGATTCCCTTTTTCTAGACTACACCTATAAATTGCACTTGATATCTTATACCTTTCTTACCTTTCTCTCTACTAATATAATTCATAGAGATGAGTCTGAATCTTGTAGGCATATTCATCCTCATACATTTTCAACAATTGATTAGATATAGAATAAAACATGATACACTATACATCTAGTGCGTCATCTATATGAATTTTCCATATATCCCATATATTCCTTTATTTCTCCCTGAAGAGGCTCAACATGAAGTGAGGACTTCAACATATAAATCTTCCTCTCTTAGCACAGTACCATGCGCAAGCACTTATACCACTCTTGGAAGTTTTGACCGGTCATGATATTTTCTTTAGCTAGTATCGATCTTAGTGATAATGTACTGGTGGTATTTTTGATTTCCATTTTTATCTACAATAAATAAACTTTAGCAGTTAATACTTTATCTTAAATACTTTTTAGTCATTATTGATTAGTTAAATAAATCATTAAATATCTCCCATTATTTTATCGAACTCTAGTAGCCCTCATTACTAGATTCAGAATACTCTCTCGCTTGAGTATACTAATGGAAAGGATCTTCGAAACTTCCCCTCACAGTCTACAAGCTATGGATACACCAATACTCAGAGAGTTCCAAGGTAGATACTAGGTTGTCCAACCATATTAACTCATGATTCCTTGATCTACTGAGTAAATTCTCAACTTATCGGAATCATATCCCTGATTCCCTCAATGCTTTGCCTCTAAATTTGTAGTAATCTAGTTATAACTACTTCTTTACTACCGAATTTAGTTAAGTCAACCCATCATTTATATAATAACTCCCCAATAGTAGGAGGCACCCTCAACTATGGCTAACGAGCACCTTGTACACCCATTTTTGTTCAAATGTAAATAATGGAAGATGTTCACAACTTAATATTAATTTGAGGGTTTTATATATTTCTTGATGAATGTAATCCATTTCTATTAAATATGTCCATACTATGTTGTCGTGCTCATAAATAAACACTCATTAATAGAAACAAAAACATTCATCACATCTTTATGCATTTTTTTTATTATTTTATGTATTATCACAGTAAACATGCACATGCATAAAATAATAAACAATGCATAAAGTAAATAAATTACCCAACTGGTCTTGAGAATCTAATATTAGTCGATCCATTTAAACTCAATGGATCAACTGTGACATGAGGTATCATACCTAAGTTAAGTCCCGACTCGTATCACAGCTCGTCCATAGTCCAGTGTTGTCACATCTCATTTGGGGTGCCACATCATCTTGGTGTGGTCTATATCTTACATCATCATCATCATCAATAGTATATATGTACTCACACACTAGCAAGGGGATTTCGGGAAGCGCAATATACATATAGGTAAGAATGGACGTGCATACCCTTATACATATTGAATTAAAAGGGAAGATGTGCAGACTGTCAACTAATTAACTAAATATTAGAAGCATCGAAATCATATAATAAATAATAAAATAAAATTAACCCAAACATACACAAGTTTGGTTATTTCCAAAAACCAACCAATGAGTAAAATAAAAGTGCGATAAAATTAAATTGTAATAAATTTAAAGTATGAGGGCATTTATATAAATTAAATGAATTATTTAAATTCAAATAATTTATTCTCATTTGGTTTTGGTATTAATTTAATTTTCCATCCCAAAAATTAAATTAATTAATTAGTTTAATTTTTATACAAAAATTAATTTATTATTTTTTCAAATAATAAATCATTATTATTTTTTAATCCAAAAATTAATAATTTTTTATTGTATTAAAAAAATTTCCTGGACCTAAAAACCCCTCCCAAGCCTATTGTGGGTCGGGCCGAACCCACATAGGCCTTTTTTCGGGCCCAACAGACCCCGTGCAGGGTTATTCTAGGCCAGAAAGGCCCACCCTGACCCGTTTTGGGTCAGGCGGACTTTCCCGAGCTTTTACCGGGTTGGACCAATTTGGTGTGGCCCATGGGCCAACCGACCAGGCCCGATCTATAGGTTATAGGGAGGAGGCATCCATGGAAGGGGCTCGAGCAAGTGACATGATCGGCAGTTCAGTCCTGGTGGCGCGGTAGTGTAGCAAACAACAGAGGGTTCGATGACAACGGTCTCAAGGTTGGGTGAAGAAAGTCATGTGTGGTGGATGGGTTGGTTGGACAAGGCATAAAAGCAACGTCTAAGGTTGGGCAGTGCTATGAGATATGTGTGGTGTCTTCTGGTCCAGGCAATAATGGTCCGATGAGGAGGGTGTCTACAGGATCATAGCAGTCTGAGGCAGTGAGGGAGACAGATGCACCAATATAAGAGGAGGAGGTCGTGATGGTGACCACATGGTACAGCTAGCGATATGGGGAGGGAGATGACCGATCTTCCTAGAGAAGTTTCCTATTTTTTCTTTTTTTTTTGATTTTTTGAAAAAATTGGTGTGAATGACCATCTTTAAATGTTTTTTTTGTTTAAAAAACATTATTTTTCCCACTAAGTCATGTCGCCCTTCCCCGAAAAAACAACTTGTTGGTTGCAACTATTGTTTTCATTATGAATTTCTAAAATCCTAGGTTTTAGGCCATTTGATTTTTTTATTGAACTATTGGTGGAAAGTTTTGTCCACCGATCAACACTATTCCGATGGCTGGATTCCAACTGGTTCTTGATTGGAATTATTCGGTTTACCTGAATATATTTTTTTGATGATTTTCCACTATATTGCTGTGAAATATCATATACATAAAATATACGTTCTTTAATTTTAATACACTAAAAAAGCATATGTGATCCATATTAATAATTTTCAGATGTAAATAACTTGGTGATCCGATATCGGATCAACACGCAATTTTTGAGACCGAATTAAAGCCCTCTACGTAAATTTAAGTCAATATAATTCTTTTTTATCTCAAAAAATTCACGCGGTCACTCTGATACAAATTGATGGTACCAGGCGCATGGTGGAAGTCAGTGAGCTGTGGATTTAAAAATTATCATCACCGAAGTGACAAAACTTCATTGTCTCTAGTGATCTGAGCCCCAATAGAGTTCTAGGATCCTATGTGGATAATATAAGCATAAAAATTAAACACAAATTAATATCCCATCCAAATCGACACACATTCAACTACAAATTATCACTGGATACTATTACATAAAGGATTTGAGGCCTAACCCCTTTAGATAGTCCACACAAGATTCAAGAAACTGAATGTATGTCATTCATCAAAATCTAGGTGCTAGTGTGTAACTCTATTGATTCCTTCAATGTCACGATGATCACCTCAATCTTATGCCTTCGATCTACGAAGGCGCTCTTAGATTTCTCACTTAGATAAAGCCTTTATTTCTCTTGGATTTGGGAGGAGAGAGTATATCTCAATCCATTAGAATAAATATTCAATATAATAGAGCTCCTTCGTTTCTTATATAGTGGGTGTCCAAAATACTTGGTTATGGTTCCTCGACCCCCATATATTTAACATCCACTAAATAAACAATAAATAAATAGTTATGACAAAATAAATACATCATAAATATTATTTATATTTTATCACCTACTTGTAATATATATTAAATATATTATGTGATAAACCTTAGTCATTAAGTCGACTCGTAATTCCCGTAAATATTAAATGAACCTTAAATATTAAAATAACATTCATTCATATAATATTATTCCATGTATTCACTTAATACCTTGTGAATTTATTTAATAAATAAATTCAACCCAATTATTTTATATTCGAATAATAATGTATTTATTTATTCCTCGGTGTTCCATAATACTTGGACAACTCTCGGGCCCCATTGTGGGGCCCACCATGTCCTATATACCTATTCACTAGAATAGGGTAGAATCTTGAATGCGCTATTGTTTGTGACCCTCTAGGCACTTATCTCAAAACTAATAAATAATATTCACAGACTAATAATGAATTCTAGCAACCAATAAATGCCTCTAATGAGATAAGGAATAGTCATAGCAATGACAACCTTTCAAATGAACACACATTGTATAATATAGTCTCTTTATCTCATGATATATCATAAAGAAGTATTTACAACATGTGTCATCATCCATTATTTCTCTATTATTTGTTTATCTATCAGGATGGACTTACCTTTGACTACCATAACTATGGATTTATGAAGGTACTGCCATCTTGATCAACTAGGTATGAGATATCACTTCCTTAACTCAGAAGCGACAAATTTTATCTTGATTATTCAACCAATATCATACCACCAATGACACACCCAACACAATCTACCTTGACAAGACTTTAATTTCATGGTTTTTTCTTTGTATAAAATCATGTTATCAAATGACACACATTAATAATGATCTCAAGTTAGGAGACCAATACACTTTTTCGTAGATAGGAACAACCAATGACACCTAAAACATGTGGTGTTCCTATTGATGGGTTTGTCTTAATGATCTAATCTACTCAAGATAACCAAGTGCGGACTTCATGAGAATAAGTCTCAATGATTTAGATCCACCAAAATGTGATGGCCACACATTATATGTGTCTTGTCAATATAATGTATTTGAACCATAGGACATATATTTAATATTATTGTCACGATATCTCTAGTTTCTCATTATAGATTGGGAACTAATATAACCTTTTGATAAAACATGTAATTTATGGGAATTACCATAAATATAGTGGATATATAAGTATCAACACTATTCTGGAATGATTAACACATGTATATATCAAACTATATACATGTAATGGTAATCAAAGTATATACATAAGTTGGGTCTAGGGAACCCACTTTCAACAGTTTAAAACTATAAAAGGCAAGACAATCACTCTTGAAATTCAATAATTTTAGTTTTAATACATATAAGAAGGGTGTACCATGTAGTTTTACATCATGCAGGGAGGAAGGTAACCATACAGTTTAAGGACATGTGGTGAATACTTGTACCTGGTAGTTTCATGGCATACAATAAGGACCATGATACGAAGGGGATATCAAATTTTAGTTCCAAGGAATGACTTAAATGAAATTTTACTATAATGTGAAGGGTTTTGTGGGACATTTTAATGGCCAAATACCAAAGAATAAAACATAAAACCCAAACATAAAATCAATCAAGAGTGGAATCAATAAGATGAAATTACTATAAAAAAAAGTTTTTAGTCACATTTTTTGAAAACATGACTAAATTTTGATTTAGCTGTGTTTTTGAAAAACATAAATAAATTTCAATTTAGCTAATTTACCCATGGTTTTTTAGTTGTGTTTTAAAATGTCGATAATTTTTAATTTAGTCATTGATACCCTATTCTTGGAAAAAGGATTGTGCATCCCTTGCTTTAGAGATGGGAGTTATAGGGAGAATGGATTTCTCTAATTGAACTCAAAATTTTGTTTCCCAATGGTTGGTTTAACTATTTATGCCAACCAAATTTGTGAATACATGTTCCGAGCATGTATGGGTGTTTTTGGTGGATTATGGGAAAACATATAGTGTTGGTTTTAATCTCATATAGGAATGACCATTAAAAAATGATGTATATGACTCCCCTGAAACCATTAAAGGCTATTTCAACACCCTTTTTAAGGTAATTTACCCTTTTATTATGTATTTTTAAGTTATATAATACTTGGGCTGAGTTTTGGGAACTTCTGGATGGGTTTGGAGTGTTTTGGAAGGTTTTTTAAGAGTGCATGATTTGAGAATGATTAGTGGAAACTATGCACTATCTCCATGAAATTGTGAAAAAATGGTTTTGGGAGTCATTAGGAAAGTACATTATTTGGACGAACCATGTGGGTGTCTAGGAGAAACCATTCTGGTTGGGAGCCTTTGGACATTGGCATATGTACAATTGGTGCATAATTTTTCAAACCATGTGGCACTACCATGTGCCCCTCTAGTTGATGGATAGTAACAACACATGGTTGATGCAAAATTTTCTAAACCATGTGGAATAATCATATGGATATCTAGTTTGGAGACTGTATCATGTGAACAGTTGGTGCAAAGTTTGACAAATCGTGTGGCCTAACCATGCAATGAGCATTAAATGCTCTGAAAATTAGTGTTTGAGTCAAATTAAGGCCCCAAAACTCTCATTTTTTATCTTATTCTCCCAAGTTGTCAAACTAATCTCCTTTTCTAAGCATCCTTGGTGATTAATTTTGATCTGAATAATGATTTTGTAAATTAATAGTGTGTTGGATCTCCAGAATCATCAATAAGTCTTCATTTTCTCTCTTTCTTCTTAGATCTTCTTATTTTATCTCACATGGAGAATTAAATCTAATCTGTTATGGATAGATCTATGATAATTGATGTTTTTTATAATATTTTGATTGTATCTATTTAAGTAAATGTGTTTTGAGGCCTGATCTAGAGGTTTCTTGTGTTTTTCTTTGGTTTTGTTAACTGTTGAGAGGTAGGTGTCTTCTCTCTCTTCTCCAATTGTTATATAACTTGAAGGCTTATTTTTTATTGATTTTATACTTGGATTTCAAATGGAAAACATTGAATTATTTCTTGAAGATAATATTTTTGGTTTATAATTTTAAAATGATGGATTTTAAAATTATGGTTTTGGGAACATGGAGGTTTGAATGAAATTTGGAAAACCCCTTTGTTTTATAATTTTAAATTGTGGTTTTAAAATTGTGGTTTTGGTTCAATGAAAGAAAGTTTCTTTAGGAAATGTTTAAAAGTAAAGAAATGGTTCATACAATATAAATTGATATGGGATTTGGCATACATGGTTGATGTTAGTTCATTCATGTTAGCTTAATCCATCAACTCCTTATTCCAATGGTATTTTAATGATTCCAAATCATATTCCTTATGACACTAATGAGTTTTATGTTTTATGATAGTTAATTATTTTATGAAAAATTTGATAAAAATGCTTAAGTATTGAAATTACCATGATAACCTACCGTGTGAATAAACTCAACTAACCATGAAGGTCAAGTGACTATGTGGAAGTAACCGCACATTGAACTCAAAGTGATTGCATGTACATTAAAGTGATCATTCATCGGATCATCCAATTATATCCAAGCCATGAACTAACCGTGTGTTGAATTTCAAGTGATCACATGTGTAAAAAACCTATCACACGTTGAAGATTAAGTGACCATACAAAGAATTCAACCTACCACATGAACAATCATGTTATTGTACACCATGTTAGTAAATTTTTCTAAGTCTTAACCATTTGTGTGTAATTTAGTGATCGTAAGAATAAATAAAACTACCTCAAGAACAAGTCAAGTGACCACAAAGAAGTGAACCTACCACATGAACAAATTAAGTGACCATGTGAATAAAAGAAGCTAATGTGTGAAGTAATAAAGTGATCATGTGAAGTAGATAACATATTGTATGAATAAAGCAATTGGTTGCAAGAATAAGATAAGTGACCACATGAAGAAGATAATCCATCATACGAACAAACCAAGTGACTGTGTCAAGTGACTATGCCAAGTTACTGTGCTGACTAACAGTTTATAGAAACCATGAGCCAAAGTGACCATGCTTTAAGTGAAGACCAAGTGATCATGTCTAACTTAAGAATTGGAGTATTTTCAAATCTCTAACGACTATATTTTGAAGCATTATTTATAGAGCAAGTGTATTTAAGAATTCAATGTGTATGAGGATTAAATAATGAATATCATCTAATGAATAAATTTGAGAAGGAGTTCTATTTAAGAAAAATAACTACCCATGGACATGAAACATGGATAGTAGTGCACGTTCATAAGAGTGTGCTGAGAAAAAGACTAATGCACAACATTGTCATACACTATAATGATCCTTTTACGACAATCTATTATCATGACCTCTCTATGTAAACTTTGTTGAAGATTTCCAAGGACAGATTCAAAGATATTTTAACAACCGAAGCTGATTAGATTGATCTGCACCAATCCTTCTCATCTTCTATATTTTTCTCTCTCTATTTAAACTCACATTTTGAGCTGTGTTTTTGATACCCTATTTATTCATTAACATAGGATCTTGTATTATATTGAAGAATGATATACACCCTTTCTTTCATCCTTTTACATCTGTTATCCCATATAGAATAGTGGATGAGGTTGTGTGTATCCCAGACTACCTATGTGTGGTTGTTTTATGTAAAACCTGATCCACGTTATAGATCATCTTATTTGATTAATAAACTACATGACAGTAGGTGATTGATAATTAGAGAGGATTGAGTCTCATCTTGAGATTGGACCTCTTGTTTTATTATGTCGTGTATTTTCTTATTTTTTTCTCCATTTTTAAGACAACTCTGTTTTAGTTTTCAAAACTATATAGAAAAACACTACTTTGATAGTTAGCTTTAAAAAGTGTTTTATATATGGTGTTTCATACGAGTAAAATTATTTCAAAAGTTAAATAGTTTTTAAAATTCATTTTAATTGAGTTGTGATCAAAATTTTGAGAATATTTTCAAAAGATCAAATTATACATATATTTTTTAGTTAATTAGGATATTTTTATAAATTGGGGGATTTAATTTTAAACTATTTTTAATAAAAAAATTAATTGGAAACTCAATCTACACCCTCTCGAGTTGTCCACTCCGACCAACATTTGGTATCAAATGATCTTTATTTATTTATTATTTCTTTTTAATTGTGATCTAGTTTTACCCAAAAGATCAAAATTTCTATTATTTATAAATTTCTATCTTTATGGATAATAATAGGCTTGAGGGGACTGCTACTAACATGCCTCCTTATTTTAATGGAACTAATTATGCTCAATGGAAAATTAGGAAACTTATGGAGCTAATTGGAGTGATTATATTAAGGAAACTTATGACTGTAATTTTAAATCTATAAATGTCTTATATTGTGCATCAGGAGAAGAATTTATGCTTATTCTACTACTTATGAAATCTGCGATACACTTGTTGTTTCTCATGAAGGAATTTCAAATGTTAAAGTGATGCGCCTGAATACCTATACTATTAAATATGATACTTTCAATATGAAACCTGATAAATCCATTTCTAACACATATCTTAGGTTCAATGAAATTATAAATAAAATGAATGCATTTGGGAAGAAAATATAAGATAAAGATCAATCAATATGACTTTTGCGATGTTTACCAAATCAATAGAGAGGAAACTCTGTCTCCATTAAAGAATCCTGTGACATAAGTAAATTACCTATAAAAAAGATGATTAGAAAAATCATGATGTATGAGGAAGAATATAAAGTGAATAAGTAATAATACGAACCTAAGATAAATTTAGTTTCTTTTAAGACTTATGAGTTAAAGGTGAAGGATGAAATCAAAGAGGATGGTTCAAGTGAGGGAAAACCACCTTCTGATAGTAATGAGGATATGGATCACCTAGCCAGGCGATTTAAGAAGTTCCACAAGAAGAAGAATTTTTTTAGAAAGTCAAATTATGGAGGAAAGTATGATAGAAGATAAAACTAGATAATGGGAAATCAAATAGGAGAAGTAACTTGTTATTAACACAAAAGAAAAGGGCATATCAAAGATGAATGTCCAAAATTGAAATATAAAAAAGGTATGATGAAAAAGGTAAAAAGGCCTAATAAAGATATGGAAGCTACCTAGAGTTCCTATAAGGACCGTTCTAGAAACTCCGACTCAAGTAGAGAAGACAAAGATAATAGATAAAACATGTGTTATATAAAAAACACATCTAAGGTAGTAAATACCATTTCTACATCTCCTATTCATATTTCTAATATTTATGAAAATGAAAATAATGATGAAAATATTACTAGTGAATATTTATTCAAATACTATGATATGATAGAAGAAACTTTCAATGATCTTAATGACAAGTACAAAATTTTAAATAAACAACATGCTTTATTTGTTCATGTTAAATCTGACCTTGATATAGAAAAATATAAGAATGATTATTTATTAAAAGAAGAAAATGAACTCAAAATGTAAAATGAGAAACTCAAAAAGGATCTTGAAAGGTTTACAAATGGTAGAGAAACCTTGATCAAAATTCTTGGTAAATAAACTACACCTAAGTACATAATTGGGACTGGATACCAACTCGGTAAAAGGGGAATTTATAAGAATAAATTTATTCCTAGATCAAGATCTTCCAATTCTATAAATAGTTCATATTATTTTGAAACTAATAAAGTTTTTATTTCTAAAAGTATTAATCCTATTTATGGAAAACCTTTTATAAAACTTTGGATTTCAAAATATTTTATTATTAACATTTATAGACCCAAGAAAGTGTGGGTAACAAGATCATTTCTCATTTAAATGTGTGCATGAAACCTACTTGAAAAGTAACAGTAATCACTTATGATATCTAGATAGTGGATTCTCTAGACACATGACTAGAGACTACTCAATATTTAAAATTCTAATAAAGGTGGATAGTGGACATGTCACTTTTGGTGACAATTCCAATGTAAAAATAATAGGACTCTGTCAAATTGGTAACCCTGAACCTGTTTTAATTTCTAAAGTCCTATTTACTGATGATTTAAAGTATAACCTATCAAGTATCTTAAAATTATATGATGATGGTTACTATGTTAATTTTAAAAATAATGCTTTCAAAATCTATGATTCCAAAAATGTTTTATATTTTACCACTTTACATGGTGATAATGTTTATGCAATTGATTTAGATTCTTTATTTTCTCAAAATATTTCTTACTTAAGTGAATTTAACAAAGAATCTTGGATATGAAATAAGAGACTAGGACACTAAAACCTTCACTATATTAGAAATATAACTAGGAAATATTTAGTTAATAATCTTCCAAAATTATAATTCCTAAAAGACAAAGTCTATAACCCATGTAAAAAATAAAAACAACATAAGATCTCCTTAAAACCAAAGAAATAAGTTTCAAATTCTCAACCCCTAGAGTTGGTTCACATGGAATTATCTGGGCCTTCTGGAGTTTCTAAATTAAATGGGAATAATTATGCCTTTTTTCTTATAGATGACTATTCTAGATACACCTGATTATTTTTTCTAGCTCACAAAAGTGAAATTTGTTTCAATTTTGAAAAATATGAAAAATATGAAAAATATGAAAAATATGTAAAAAATATCAGTAGAGTTTCTATTAATAACTTAAGGAGTGGTCATGTTCATGAGTTTTAAATTCAAGAATTTGAATCTTTATGCTCACAACATGGCTACAATCACTACTTTTTTTTTGTTATGAGGAATCCACAATAGAATGGTGTTGTATAAAAAAGAAATAGGACTCATCAAGAGATTTCCTGGACTATACTCAATGAGTATGACCTACCTATTTATTTTTGGGCAGAAGATGTTAAGAAAAATTTTTATATTATCAATAGGGTTATTATTAGATCACTTTTAAATAAGACTTCATATGAGTTATGAAATAGAATAAAACCAAAGGTTAATTACTTTAGAGTTCTTGGCGACAAAGTCTTTATTATCAACACAAATGAGATTTTAGATAAATTTGTATCCAAAAGTGATAAAGGAATCTTCCTTGGTTATTCAACCTCCATTAAATCATATAGGGTGTTCAATAAAATAACCAAAACTGTGGAAGAATATATACATTCCAATTTTGATAAAACAAATACACATGAACCTAAGACTTATTTATAAAACCTTGAGGATGATATTTCTAATTTGAATATCAATACCTCAACCAAGCCTAGTGATGTGTCTATTAAACCTGCTGCAAAAAAATCACCCATCTCATAGGAACTGCTTGAACCAGAACCTAAAGAAAATGAAGTTGCAAGTACTTATATCTCTATAACTATTAAGACTCATAGATACCATATTTTAGATGTTGTAGTTGGATATCTAAATATATGAAATCAAACTAGAGATTCTCTTAGAAACCATGTTGAGCATCATGCCTTTTTATCATAGATTGAACCTAAAAACATCACTAAAACTATAGATGAGGAATTATAGGTAATGGATATGCAAGAAGAGTTGAATCAGTTTGAAAGAAACAAAGTCTGAGAACTAGTAGAAATACCTAAAGACTTCATGACCATTGGCACTGGGTGGATGTTTAGAAACGAGTTTGATTATCTTGACACTATAATTAGAAATAAAGCTAAACTGGCTGCATAAGGATACAATCAATAGGAAGGTATTGACTCTGTAGAAAACTTTACATCAGTATCAAGTCTTTAATCCATTATAATATTTCTTTCCTATGTATCACATTTTAATTTCAAATTATATCAAATGGATGTTAAAATTTCTTTTCTAAATGGTTATATTATTGAGGATTTTTTTATAGAACACCCCCTGGATTTCAAAAACATCATTTTCCAAATAATTTTTTTAAATTAACTAAAGATTTGTATGTTTTCAAACAAGATTCTAGAGCTTGGTATGATAATATCATCTATTTTTTAATCTCTAAAGGTTTTTCAAAAGGTATAGTTGATCCTACTTTATTTATTAAAATAATTTCTAAATATGTTTTGGTAGTTTAAATCTACATTTATGATATTATTTTTAGATTATACAAAAACTCTTTGTGTACTAAATTTTCAAAATTAATGCAGAATGAATTTGAAATGAGATTAATGGATGAGTTTAAATTCTTCCTTAGTTTTTACATTTTTCAAAATAAGGAAGGAATAATTTTAAATCAAAGAAATTATACTAAAGATCTTATAATTTTTTTTGGTATGGATAACACCAAAGTTATTGATACTCCCATGAGTAAAAGTTGTAAGTTAGATCTTGATGAAACCATGAAACCATTTGATCAAATTACTTACAAAGGTATGATTGGAAGTCTACTATACTTAACCACTATTCAACCTAATATTATGTTTAGTGTGTTCTCATGTACAAATTTTTAAGAAAATCCAAAATAATCACATTTAAACACTGTCAAAATAATATTTCAATACTTAAAAAATATAACTAATTTAGGATTGTTTTGTTATAAAGGAAAATCATTTGACTTAGTTAGTTATTCAAATACATATTTTGGTGGCTGTAAGTTGGATAGAAAAAACACCTCTAGCCTAAATGACCCAAAGGCCTTCAATTTTTATTCATTTTTAATAATCCCTCTTTTAAGGGTTGAAGGGGAACCCTTACATGGATTATAGGATTTATGAAATTATAAGAGTCAAAGGTCTTAAATGAATTCATTATAGACTATGACTACTTGAAACTACCCCTCCCCAGCATCTACATTGTGATTAGCTCTCCACCTTTGCATGGTTGTTCAGCTAGCTATCCTGTGTATAGGTGCACAAGCCTAATACCGATGGAAAATTTCATACCCTCTCATTCTTCAAAATCCATTAGCTCTACTTTGGTGAATGTTCCTTTCTTTGAATCCTATTTTGGATCTTGTTCTATGTAGAATCTATCTAGTTTTCATCTGCACATCAAGTGGCCTGAAGGCCTTGAGGTGGCCCGAAGGCCTTAAGGTGGCCCAAAATCCTTACTGATATAATACATCACTTTTTGAGAGACCATTTTCAAAATGGAGATATTAATCTTGAATTCATTGGTGTCAAACATCATCTTTCTAATTTTTTTACAAAGTTATTGAATATTGAGAGAATAAATTATATCAGACATGAATTGGGAATGAACAATTATTTCTAAATAATATCTTTAGTTTGTAATGCATGCTCGAATTTTTGTTATAATTTTTAAATTCTGTGTTTATCAAGATTTTTCTTAAGTATCCATGAAGTATAGTTCACGTGGTTAGTTAAGTGACCATGATTTTTTATTCATATAGTCAGTTAAGTGATTGTGACCAGTTGGTCATGCAGTCACTATACCTACCGTGAGACTTTACTCACATGGTCACTATACTTACAGTGATTTTTCATTTATACATTCACTATAACTACCATAAATTTATGTTTAGTATACTTACCATGCCTTAGTTTCTGCAAATACATAGTCGGTATACCTACTGTGACTATTTGTGTTTGAAATTGTTATTAATTCATTTTGGAAAGATTTTATTTAAGTATATTATTATTTTAATCCCTAAATGATTGAATTAAAATTCAAAATCAGAATCTGAATCAACACACATCTCTATCCTAAAAACCCCCTTCTTATTTTAAAATCCCTACATGCTCTCTTGAAACCCTCTTTATCAAACTTCTCTCTCAAAACTCGAACCTTATGATAAATCAAATCAAAGTGAAATAATACTGAGGATGAAATGATCTCCCAATACCGCACCTCCTATCAAATTTACACATGAAAAGAAATAAAAAAAGGATCAATGTAGTAAAAGTGCTATAGTGAATCTGTGTAGCCTGTAATTGATCGATCAATGAGTCTATGATGAAAAATAAGTTGATGAAAAATGGCTTAAATCCAACAATTCTCTCTTTTAAAAATCAATTCAAAAACAATATTAGAGTGAATAGTTCAATGAAAATGGTAAACCATTTTATCCAAGGATGGAAAAATAATTTTATGTGCATATGGAATTTATTCCTGGAAATAATAAAGATACCATTAGGAAAATGGTGAATGGAGAAGATTTTTTGTTTTCTTAAAATCTTTGGGAAAAGAGTTTAAGTGTTCCTCATAAAGGTGATCATAAAGACTATAAAAGATTTTATCCTATAAATCATTCCCATTTTGAATTCCAAAATTCTCTTGAAGAATTGAATAAAAATAGGGCTCCCAGAAGACCAACTGTAGTGGAGATGAGTGGTGAATGCAGACTACTGGTTAAGTTTATTCAGAATTTTATCAGTCCTAGGAAAGGGGAATTTAGCATCCCGATGCACTAGGATTTTTTCTTTATCTTCTTGATGAATAATGGGATCTAGATTAGATTTTCCAGATACGTGATGAGGTATATGGATTAGCTATATAGGACCTATTATAAGTTTAATTCCCTTTCATATCCAAAATTTATATCACCCCTTTTAGAGTACAAAGGATTAGTTCCTTAGGGAGAGGAAAATTTTGTTTCTTATGATGGTATGTGCCTAACTCAAAAGATCTGTAGGCATAAAAAAGTAAATTTAAACCCCTAGAAAAGGGAATATATAGATGACAATGACAAGTTGTATGAAAAATTTGATCTATTAAAGTATCCAGTTAGACCAATGGATCAAGTGGATTCAGTCATCGAGCCAGATGATGTTTTTTAATATTATTTTGATGATAAAATTGATGCTATTGTGGAAGTTGAGGAAGAAGAGATGGAGATAGATGATATTAGTGAGGAAATAAGGGCATATTATGAGGATGATAGAAAATACTCTCATATAGTATCATTTGGACCTCCTAACTCTCCTCTACCCTTACTCATTA
The DNA here is from genome assembly GCA_963277665.1 of Viscum album. Taxonomy (NCBI): domain Eukaryota; kingdom Viridiplantae; phylum Streptophyta; class Magnoliopsida; order Santalales; family Viscaceae; genus Viscum; species Viscum album. Next base: position 1,241,480,190 of record OY728122.1, on the reverse strand, counting down.
ATATGAGTTGCAAGATAAAGATCTTGTTAGAATAGAAGTTTAAGTTAGTGGATTTATTGAAGAACCTGAATGGGATGATTTAGGTGATTCTGAAGAGGATGAAGGAAGTTATGATAGGTCTTCACATCTGAGCCTTGAGATTGAAAACACTCCTAGACCCAGTTTACTAGATGTGCCTTCTAAGGGGGAGACATCCCTAGGATTATTAGTGATATCTCTAGCTACTTTGAGCCTAATGATGATGATGATGGGGGTATCCCACCTCAAGATAGTGGACCTACTATCCCTTCTTCTCAAAGAGTTTTGGAAGGTTATTTGATATATAAGATTAAATATCATGAAAGTATTTAAGTATCTCCTCTAATAACTTTAGTATACCAATATTTGAAAGATATTTTTAGTCCCACTACAACCAAACAAGTTGAAGAACCTGTGAAAAGCAATGAAAAAACACATGTTGGATATCTTCATACATATGTTCATGTGGTTTATGAGGATGTTGCTGATGAGACATAAGTTCAATATTTGTGATATAAATTAGTGGAGATTGACGATGAATCAAATAGTAGGTAGTTAGATTATGATCCATATATTCCTATACCTATATCTACCCCTTCCACATCCTATGTAACTAATAATGATTTGAATAAGATTAAATCAGACTTGATGGTTGCACTGAAATAATTATGCATTGGTTTTGGACACTCTATAGAACCAATTAGAGAAAAAGATATTGCTAGGATAGTGAATTTGTTCATTTATCATCTTCAATAAAGATTCCATATCAAAATGGAATGTATACAGAATGTGATTGGGGATTTGAAATCACAAGTGGGTGCTTTATAGGAAGACATTTCAGATATGATGTTAAATCTAGATCAAAGATTTCTAAATTCAGTGTATTAGGCTTTTATATATACTATTCCTCCTCCCTATCCTATGAAATATCCTATTAATGAATATATAATCATAAAACTCATAAGTGGTGAATTTAAATATGTTTTTGATGAGTTTAATAAAAAAAGAGAAACGGTGTTTTTTGGGTTTCAGACTCATGCTGCTAAGACTTTGGAGTCGGTTTAAGGGATGTAAAACAAGATGGAAGAGATAAAGATTCTATCAGAAGAGCTTTTGACTTCTATATTAGTAGAACCTTCACCAAGTTAGACCTGAATATAATGTTCAGATCACTATCCAGTGATTTGAGGATGCCTTACTTAACTCAAACATTCAAGTCTCAAGTTGAAAAGCTGAGAGATCTAACTCCTATTATAAAAGCCTTCATGGAAAAAAAAGAGGATTACTTTTAGGAAATGCAACATGGATCAAGATCAGTAAATGATTTTACCAGGTTGTTAGATCCCTACCTATACACTACCAACACTAACATCCTAGCTCCTCCTACCTTACCCATTACTTCCAACCCTCCTTCAGTAAAAACCTCTTATATTAACCCTTTTGTCTTGTATCCTAAACAAGAAATCCAATATCTAAGACCTCTTTCTATGTGTTTAGTAACTAGTGAACCTATTTCTATCTATGAACCATATCCTACCCAACTTGTCTCAACCTCTACCTCAAAATAAAAGGATCATATACCCCCATCTGACATCGGGGATATGTCTGATTCAAATTTTGATTAGAATTTCCGATCCTTGTAATATTTTTGTAATCCTTTATGATATTAATGAAATACTCTTTTTATATTTATTATTGTTTAGTATTTTATAATTATTTTGTTTAAATTATCTAAAAAATATTTTATTTTATTTCCCCTATTATACTTTTTTATAATCCCAAAAAGGGGGAGAAAATAGAGAAAAATGGAGAAAAATAGAGATACTATGAAACTGAGGAAAACTAAGAAATCTATTATGATTTCAATTTCAATTCATTTTACATGTCATGATTTTTTATCATCAAAAGGTAGATACTATTTTATTAGTTCAACAACTCCTTATTTTAATGGTATTTTAATGATCCCAAATCACGTTCCTTATGTTACTAATGAGTTTTTTGTTTTATGATAGTCAACTATTTTTTTGGAAAAAATGATAAAATTTTCTAAGTATTCAAGTTATTGTGAAAACCTACCCTATGAAGAAACTCAATTGACCATTAATTTCAAGTGACTGTGTGTAAGTGATCGCACATTAAACTCAAAGTGAATGCATGCACATTCAAGTGATTATGCATCATATGATCCAATTTTGTCTAAGTAACGAACTGATCGTGCATTGAATTTCAAGTGAATTCATGTGCAGTGAACCTACCACATATTGAAGATCAGGTGAACATATAAAGAATTCAACCAACCACATGAACAATCAAGTTACCATGCATCATGTAAGAATTTTTTTCCAAGTCTTGAACTGATTGTGTGTGTGTAATATAGTGACCTCAAGAAGAAATGAACCCACCACAAGAACAAGTCAAGTGACCGCAAAAAGAAATAATCCTACCACATGAACAAATAAAATTATCATGATAAGAAAAGAATCTATTGTGCAAAGTAATGAAGTGACTGTGAGAAGTAGAGAACCCATCACATGAAGAAAGAAAGTGACCGTATGAAGTAAAGAAGCTACCTCATGAAGAAGACAAGTGATCGCATAAAGAAAAGAAATCATCACACAAACAAACCGAGTGACCATGAAAAGTGACTATGCCAAGTTACTGTGACAAATAACCATGCCTAGTACCCATGAGCCAAAGTAACCATGATTTAAGTGAAGACCAAGTGACTGTGTCTAACTTAAGCAGTGAAGTATTTTCAAATATCCAATGGCTATATTTTCAAGCATTAATTATAGATCTAGTGCATTTAAGAATGAAATTAGTATGAGGATTAAATAATTAATATCTTCTAATAGATAAATTTGAGGAGTTCTCTTTAAGAAGAATAAACACCCATGGATAAGATACAAATATAGTAATGTTCATGTATAATAGTGTGTTGAGACAGGGGATGATGCGTAACACTATGATATACTATAGTGAACCTTATATGATACTTTGTTTTCCTAACCTCTATATGAAAACTCACTTGAATCTTTCTAAGGACATATTAAAAGATATTTAATCAACCAAAGATAATCAAATTGGGCTTCACCAAACCTTCTTATCTTCTATCATTCTCTCATTCTTTTTTAGATTACATTTCATGTTGTGTTTATGATACTCTATTTATTCTTTAACACATTCTTCTGTATTATATTGAAGAGTGATAAACACTATTTATTTCATCCTTTTACATCTACTATCCTACATAGAACTATGTAATAGGTGGTGTGTATCTTGGAATTCCCATTTATAGTTGTTTTATGTAAATATCGATCCAAGTTTTGGATCATTTTATTTGATTAATAAATTGATTGGCAGTGGGTTATTACAAAGCGGAGAGGACAAGGTCACAACTTGATAACGAACCACTTGTTTTATTCCGTTATGTGCTTTCTTATTTTGTTTTCTCTATTTTTAATATAAAAATATTTTAGTTTACAAAAATATATAGAAAAACAATAATTTGATAGATAGCTTTAACAAGTGTTTTATATATGGTGTTTGATATAAGTAAAATTGTTTGAAAAGTTAAAGAGTTTTTAAAACTCATTTTAACTGAGTTGTGATAAAACTTTTTAGATGTTTTTTGGAATTTTAAATTATATAATTCAACTATTTTATTTAACTAGGATGTTTTCATAAATTGTGGGATTTAGTTTTAAATTTTTTTAATAAAAAATTTAATTGTAAACTCAATTCATCCCCTATTGAGTTGTCCACTCCGACCAAAAATTTTCATTGGACGTGACCCTGAATAAGGGGAATGTTCTATTAGGAAGACTGGAGATTGGTCACCTTGTGATGACTTGGTGGATCTATGAGAAAGCACTAAGGAGTATGGAATTGTCACATGGCATTTATCTCTCTCTCTCTCTGTGTGTGTGAAATGTAGATTGGTTATGCTGAGTGGAAAGAAAGAATAGAAAAATTGATTTAGTTCAATTGTTTCTCTTAAACTATTCTCTTATGAATGAATTGTTCTGCGTTGAATTTAAACTATTTTAAATTTAATAAATATTGTTATTTTCCTCTTTTTATATAAAATTATGTTTAAAAATATGGGCTAATGTGTTCTTGTCCTAGTGGTGTGAGCTGGAAAGTCTATTGGGAAAGCCTACTTAGTGTTATATTCACCCACTACTTGGGAACTTTGGTGTGCTTGAAGATTTTGTTTACCAGGACATAGGAAAGGGAAAGGTATGACACTTCTCTAGTGGCACATCATAATGCTTCTTCTATAGGTCATTGTTTGGATCTTGGAGTTCTTTCTTGGAGTCTTTGGAGTGATGCCACATCAGTGTTACAACGTGGATGCCCTTTGGTTACTTTGTATATTATTTAATTATTTTTTCATTACATATCTAATGTTACTCTTTATTTGGTTTTCATTTGAGTTATTTCATTATTACTCATGCATCATATAGTTAGTTTTGTTTATTTTTATTTTATCTTGTTAGGTTGTGCTTGATATTCATGGAAAATCGTCCCTAATGTTTTACTAATCCCTTATCATTTATTTACATCCTTTAGTGTCATGGGGATGTCACCTAAGGTTAGTAACACCTTTGACTCGATCCAATTTAATGGTTTGTGGTAGGATATTACAAATGGTATCAGATCTGGTCAGTTCGTCATCTTGGAAAGGTATAAATAAGATAGGAATGTCATAACTCGAAATGTATAGCATAAAAAATGTAGCTAACATATTTATGTTGAACTTCAAGTTACCAGGGTGGTCTAAGTACAAAAGTTTTTTAAGACACTTCTAGGCATGTTATCATATCTTTTTCATGAGTTTAGTCGATGGGTGTAGCATATCATGCAGTAGTAGTGAGACTTTACCACTTAGACCACATTGTTCATATTATGCTTGATGTTTTTTGGAAAATGGTTAAAATGATTGAATTTTTGAAATTTTGGTTATAATGATTATTTATTTGATGATTAAGAATATTCCAAGCCTTTAATTTCTAGCAAGTGATGACTAAGTGGTGTTTTGTTTTGGTTATAGAAAATGAAATCGAGTCGATGTCATAGAAACCTATATAAAGAGACCATGAAAAATGTGGTTTCACCTGATCCATAGGTGAAGAAATAGATTATTCAAAGAATTACTCATGCTTTTAAACCATTAATAAGGGGAATTAAAATGATGAACCTCAATATGTGGATCATTCTGTGCATTTTTAGAAACAAAATCTACTGATATATCTAGGGGATTCAAAAAATGAAAAAGTGGAAGTGTGTCTCAATAGAATGAATCATATTTTTTGATTTCCTTGGTACGCTGAATGAGTTAAAGGTCAAGTTATAAGTATATATACTATAAGATCTTGCATGCCAATGGTGGTATTTAGATGTCCAAGCTAAAGTTGACCAAGGTCTTATATGGGAGGTCTTCAAGGAATTATTCAATAAATAAGTCTATCCTTAAACTTTCAATATAGCCCAAACAATGGATTTATGCAGCCTAAACTAAGAGAATCTATCAATGATGAAATATACAACCAAGTTTATGAACTTATTTCATTTTTCTCCAGAAGTAGTTGTTAGTGCGTCTTTGAAGGAACATATCTTTGAGTCTTGATTATGACCAAAGATTCATTATAAAATATTTTTCCTATGTAATATGGATTATATAGAGACGTTTAATAGAGATATTATGGAATACATAGATATTAATTGGAATCCTTCTTGAGGAAGTATATTTGTCTCCATAAGAACAGGGGGGAATCTAATGCTGGGAACAAATGAAAGAGGGATATATATTCTTAAGGAGGTGGAGCATCTTAGGATCAGACCATAAGATCAGTTATTTTTCCTCCATGACCCAAAATCATGCTGGGATATTACCAATGTGGATCTTATGATCATATCAAGTGGGAATGCATGGCACCTCTATGGGAGTGTCACAATTATGAAAAGTTGGGACATCTAAAATGTTATTATACGATGACTACAACGATAATTGATGGAAATGGATCAAATATTTACCATACTTCTTATACTCATACAGGTTAATCGAGACATAATGGTAATCACCCTCAGAATCAAGTGAGCCAGGGTGATTCTCATATCACACCGATACCTCAGTAGTCATCACAACCATAATAGAGCAATAAAGAATTATTAGTAACCCCTAGTAATAAGTTGTATGGTATCAAATAGATGATCATAGAGGAACAATATGATCCTTTGATAGTGTGAGATAGTATTATTTTGAATTCTACTCTCATGATAGTTCTGTTTGATATTGGAACATCCCACTCTTTTATTGATGCTCTTGTTGTGAATATTATGGGGTTACATGTTGAAATGATTCCTCATGTCTTGATACTTAAAACACCTATAAAACAATGATAATGTCAAACTTTTAAGTTTTCATCAAGTTATATAACCATCAATGAGGCTGAGCTTGTTCAATATTTCTTTTTTTCTTGATATAGATATCTATCACTAGTAGAAAAAAGGCCTTTAGTGACCACCAAAATCCATCACTAAAGGCCTATAGCGGCTTCCAAATGGTGGAAGCTTTAGGTCCGTTGTTTTTTCCTATAACATCCTCCATTTTGTGGATGCTATAGACCAGGTTGAGGTCACCTATAGCGACCACCGTTTGGTGGTCTCTATAGACCAACACAGTATTGCCTATAGCGGCCACCATTTGGTTCCCGCTATAACCCCACTTGGAATCACCTTTAGCGATCACCAAGCCTAGATTATAGTGACTACCAAATGGAGGTCGCTATAGGCTAACTTGACTTAGACTATAGTGACCACCAAATAGAGGTTGCTATAATTTTTTTTATTTTTTTTAAAAAATCACACCATAATTATAAAAACACCATATTTCAAAAAATACAATATTTTTACCCCAAAAAATGTAAAACCAGAGGTCCATAAATCTTTTTGTCTCATCATCTTCCAAGATCCACACCTATCATCAAATAAAACTGCATGAAAAAATTTAATAAAATAATTAGGGTAGTAAAAAATATGACCACTAATAATTTAAATGCAATAAAATATTTCAATTAAAACTTAGTACAACAGACCGAAGTTATTTTATTTTGAAAATATTAATATTTTTTAATATTTTTTTAAAATTTAAAACTACTTATTATTTAGTTTCAAATAGAACATGCATCTAAATTATGTTTCATCTACTTGAACATGTCATGAGTAATAAAAATATGGATTTCCTATGATTTCAAGTCATTTCGAGGTCATTTTCTATATATTTGTCCGTTAAACACATGTTTTGATGTTTTATAACACTAAAAGTGACTTTTCCATCATATCATGAAAAAACCTTTGATTGATGTACTATATACTCAACCATTTCACAATTCACTCAATGGTTATTGTCATATGATTTTATGGCATTCAGAGGTCGTTCAGTTGATTTTGACCCCCACGTGTTTTAAAGGGCATTAATCCTCTAAAAACTGCATATTCAGTCGTTGTGAAAAGATCGCATGTCCAATTGAAATTTTGTCTTCTCATACATGTCAAAAATAATAATTATATGGTTTTACTATAATTTCACATCATTCTCGGGTCGTTTCCTATGGATTTGACCGTTAAACATGTGTTTTTTTTGTTTTATGACACAAAAAGTGTGTTTTCGGTCCTCCTGAGAAAACATCATCTCAGATTGATGTTTTTTATACTTGAAAATTTCAAAATTCACTCTATATTTTTTGTTTTATGATTTCACAATATTTGGATGTCGTTCAGTGGGTTTTGACCCCCATACATACCTTTTTATAGGGCGTCAAACCTTTAAAAACCACATATTCATTCATTTTGGATAGACTGCTCATCCGATTGATGTATCATATACTCGCACACATCAATAATAATAATAATGTGGTTGTACTACAATTTCAAGTCATTTTGAGGTCATTTTCTATATATCTTACCATTAAACACACGTTTTGGAGTTTTATGATACTAAAATTGCATTTTTTGTCATCCCAGGAAAACGACACCTTCGATTAACATCTTGTATACTTGACCATTTCAAAATTCACTCTACAATTATTGTCCCCTGATTTTATGAAATTCAGAGTCCATTTGGTTGATTTTGACCCCCACATGTTTTTAAAGGGTGTCAAAATTTTAAAAACCGCATATTTGATCGTTCAGGACAAACCGCATGTTCGGTTGATGTGCTATATCCTTATACACATAAAAAATAATAATTAGAAAATTTTCCTATGATTTTATTTCATTAAAGAGTCATTTTATATGTATCTGACCTTTAAATGCATGTTCTAGTGTTTTATGATACTAAAAGATCGTTTTTAGTCCTCCCATGAAAATTCCATCTCGGATTAACATTCCATCTATTCCGCTAATTCAAAAATCATTATACAGTTTTTTTCTTCTGATTTTATGGAATTATTATGTCATTTGGTTGGTTTTGACCCCCATACGAATCTTTTTAAAGGGTTTCAAACCTTTAAAAATCGTATATTTGGTCATTCCAGACAGACCACTCATCTAATTGATGTGACATCTACTCATACACATCACAAATAATAATAAGATGATTTTACAATGATTTCAAGTCATTTTAAGGTTTTTTTCTATATATCTGACCGTTAAATGTACATTTTGGTGTTTTATGATACTAAAATTGTGTTTTCCATCATCATGGAAAAAATATATCTTCAATTAACATATTGTATGCTTGACCATTTCAAAATTCACTCTACGATTGTTTTACTATGATTTCATGACATTGGGAGGTCGTTCGATTGGTCTTGACTTCCTGTGCATTTTTAAAGGGTGTCAAACCTTTAAAAACTGCATATTCTATCATTTCGGATAGGCCTCACTCTCGATTGATGTTTCATCTCCTCATACATGTCAAAAATAATAATTAGATGAATTTCATTTGATTTAACTTCATCCCAGAGTCATTTTCTATAGATATGACTATTAAACACGTGTTTTTGTGTTTTATGACACTAAAAGCGTGTTTTCGATCATCCCAAGAAAATGTCTGCTCGGATTGAGGTTCCTTCTACTCTACCATTTCAAAATTCACTCTAAGGTTGTTATCATCTAATTTCATGGCATTAAGATGTTGTTCAGTTGGTTTTGACTCCCAGATGAACCTTTTTAAAGGGTGTCAAACATTTAAAAATAGCATATTCAGTTGTTTCAGGAAGATCACTCGTACTATTGATGTTTATTATACTCATACACATCATAAATAATAATAATATGATTTTCTTAAGATTTCAAATCATTCTGAGGTCGTTTTCTATATATCTAACTATTAAACGTATGTTTTGGTGTTTTATGACACTAAAAGTATATTTTCCATCATCCTAGACAAACATAACCTCCGATTTATGTACTATGTACTCAACCATTTCAAAATTCACTCTATAATTTTTTCAGTATGATTTCACAGAATCTGGAGGTTTTTTGGTTGGTTTTGACCCCCACATGTTTTTAAATGGGATCAAACCATTAAAAACTGCATATTCGGTTGTTCTGGATAGACCGTACGTATGATTAACATGTCATCTCTGTTTACACATCAAAAATAATAATTATATGGGTTTTCTATGATTTCACATCATTTCGGGGTTGTTTGTTGTGGATATGACCGTTAAACGTGCATTTTAGTGTTTTATGACACCGAAAGTACGTTTTCGGTCCTCCTAGAAAAACACCCACCCAAATTGATGTTCCGTCTACTCAAACATTTAAAAATTCACAATATGGTTATTTTTTTCTTATTTCATAGTATTCATATGTCGTTCGGTTGGTTTTGACCCCCATACACACCTTTTTAAAGGGAAAAAAACCTTTAAAAACCACATATTTAGTCATTCTGGACATAACACTAATTTGAGTGACATTATATCTACTCTTAAACATAAATAATAATAATAATAATATGGTTTCCCCTATGATTTAAAGTAATTCATAGGTAATTTTCTATATATTTGATTGTTAAACATGCAATTTGGTGTTTTATGACACTAAATTTGTGTTTTTCATCATGCAAGGAAGACAAAACTTTTGATTGATGTACCATCTACTAGACCATTTAAAAATTCACTTAATAGTTTTTTCTATGATTTCATGGAATTTGGAGGCCATTCGGTTTATTTTGACCCCCCACGTATTTGTAAAGGGCATCAAACCTTTAAAAATCGCATATTCAGTTGTTCCAGACATACCACACGTCTGATTGATGTTTTGTATCTTTATACACATAAAAAATAATAATTATATTATTTTCCTATGATTTAACATCATCCCAATATCATTTTCTATAGATCTGACTGTTAAACATGTTTTTTGGTGTTTTATGACACTAAAAGTTCATTTTCAGTCCTCCCAGACGAACGCCGACTTGGATTGACATTTTGTCTCCTCTAGCATTTAAAAATAAACTCTATGGTTTTTTTCATCTAATTTCACAACATTTAGATTTCATTTGGCTGTTTTTTACTCCCGGACACACCTTTTTAAAGGGTGTCAAACCTTTAAAAACCATATATTCGGTCGTTCTGTAAAAAATCGTCTGATTGACGTTCCGTCTAGTCATACACATTAAAAATAATAATATGATGATTTTCCTATAATTTCAATTCATTTTGAGATCTTTTTCTATATATCTGACCATTAAACACACATTTTGGTGTTTTATGACACTAAAATTATGTTTTACATCATCTCAAGCAAACAACAACTCTGATTGATGTACCATCTACTTTAAAATTTCACAATTCACTCTATAGTTGTTTTCGTCATACCCTGATCTTGGAAATTTCTTTTATTTTATTATTTTCTTGGATTTTGTTCTTTTAGATGGGGTTCGGGTTGAGTCCCCAGTTTTAATTTTTGAATTTTGAAAGTTCTTGGGCCAGTCCCGTGTTTGTTCCTTAGTTTCCCCAGGAATTTTTGTTGAAGAGTGGGATTTTGGGCTTGAAAGCAGGTGGTTCATGATTGAAACATATTTAGATTAAACCATGTGATCTCTTCCAAGAAACCGTGCAGAAAATATTGATTTTGGACAGTGGAGACTGCACGACTAGTGTACAATTTGGCTAACCATGCGACATGTTCCTCTTGGACAGTTAGGGGTGCGCGATTAGCGTACGGTTTTTAAAACTGTGCGGCCAAACCGTTCTATTTCCCAGTTCATTAAAAGTGTGAAATTACTCTTTTTCCCCTCCACTATTTTAACCATAATTTGGGATTTCCTCCCCTTGTTTGACCTAGGTGTACCAGGGGGCTCTCCGAGCTCCTCCTACCTTGCTCTCCTTCCACCATTGAAGATCCCCAAAGGTTTCTAGGTGAGTTTACTTCAGATTTTTGGTCTATTTTCTCTTCTCCTCTTCCTCCTCTCTTGGTTCTTGGTTGTTCTTAGTGAGGTTTCTCTTTTAGCTGAACCCTAAGGGTTAGTTTTGATGTTTGGTTTTATTTCTTTGATGTTAGGGTGTGAAGATTGTCTCTTGGGGTGTATTCTTCCTCCTCCCAAAGTTCTGTCGCATCCGCACATCGTTGAGGTAGGTGTTTCCATCCATTTCCTTTCCAACACATTCTATTTGATGCTTAATCTTTCCTAAATGGTTTCTAAACGTGTTTCCCTTGATTATGATGTGTTATTGTAAATTTATTTGGTGTTTTCATGATGGAAATTTGGTGAGAAATGGTTTTTAAAGGGGTTCCTTAATTATGCCTTTATATAAATGCACACAAGGTGTTTCATAAAATTCCAATTGATTTTTTCAAGTGAAATTGGGTGCTTTGGGTGATGTTTTTGGTTAGTTGTGCATGTGTTGGAAGATGTTTTTCTAAAATAAAGTGTTTTTGTTTCAAGAATGTCTCCTTGTTGTGCTTTATAAAAGTGTTCAATGGTTTTTTTGAAAGGTGCAAAAAGTGTTTTCAAAGGAATTTGAGGTTCAAATGTGTTTAAAGTTGGTTTTTCAAAAAGAAATGGACCTTTTTGCACGTGTTATCCTTTATTGTAAACCATGAATTGGGTTTGTGGATTATACACGTGATATGAAAAGTGTTTTAAAAATGGATTTGGTGTGCATATGAATTAGAAAATGGAATTTCCCATAAGAATGGTTGGATTTCATGTGTGATCTTCTTATTATGTTTCCAAATGGTTTTTATAAATTGTTCACATGGTGCGTAATGCATTGCAAAATGGATTGTGTGTGTGTGTGAATTTAAAAGTGGATTTGACTATGGAAAATGGTAGTTTCCATGTGAGCTTTGATTTATAGATGAAAGTGTTTATGAAAGAAATGGATTTTCATGTGTGTGTATGATGTTTTCATCTTTATGTATGTTGTGAGTTTCATCTTGGTTTTAAAAATGTTTTGTAAATGACTTTGAAAATGTGATTGAGTTGTAATTGTTAAAGGCATGGTTGGAACTTTGTGTTACTTTGGAAAAAATTGTTTTATGTGATGTGATGTGAAAGCTCGGTTGGCATCTTGACATATTTTGTAAAAATTATTGAAATATTGGGTGGATTGAAGGCTTGAATGGAATTTTATAATGGTTTTTGGAAAGTGGTTTGAAAAATTAAATAAAGTGAATGTTCGATTGGCATTTGTAAATGGAATGTTGTGAGATAGGAACTTCTATGGAGGATTCCCCAGAGTGAGGGGCGTCACATAGGTGGTGTTGGTGTTTGGGGTAGGCAAGTGTAGTGGCAGTGGGTTTCATTGAGCCATGAATGTGAGCCCCCCTTCACCTTGTACTATTATAATTGGATTCTTGGGTGTTATTTAGGGGGTCGAGTGATGGTTTATTATCGACCCTGACTAGATGGGTTGTATCCCCATGGATTTGTTGAGATTCCAGGTGGGACATGCCACTAGTGAGACTAGTTTAGAACAACCAAATGGTTATATACTATGGAGCTGCACCATATGTTAGAAGGTGAGTCTGAATTGAGTACATCTAGGTATTTCCTCTAGATATGTTCAGGAAATTCTCATGATCTACTATCTATATGTTCTATTTATTTCTACTTCATATTGGATATTATCTTTTCTAGTTGTGCCTGCTTGTTTTGTATCCTTTGCTTTATGAAAACCCCTTATTTTTTATCACTTGGTATGGATTTGTATTTGGTCTTTGGTTTTGAATTGGGTTGTGAAAGTGGAGATGTTTTTGAAAAGGAAAGTCATGTGCATTGTTTCAAAAAGGAAAATTGTAGAAATCCATGTTTGGTTATTTAAAATGATTAAAAACCAGTTTTATAAATGTTTTTTAAACTAGTGTTTATGGAATATTTTGAGAAAGGAAATTCATGGACTCTGTAGTGATTACCTAGTGATCTTTTTAACCTCACACCCTACTTGTGCCACTTGATGTCAGTAGACCTGAGTTATTTTGCAGGTTCAGGTTTCTAGTTCAGTTTTCCTTGGAGTAGATTGGTCTTGTGGTTGGTGGTGACCAAGAGGTCATGTGGAGATTATGTTCTCATGGTTTGGTATCAGTTTTATATTTAGTTTCTATTTTCTTCAGTTGTTTTATCTGGACCAGTTTTGTATATTTATTGATATTCAGTTATTATTGTTTTATTACTATGAGATCTATTTAGTTTATTTGATCCAGGTTTTCTTTAGGCTAAATCATCCCCATTGGATTATTTTATGCTCGACACTAGTTTCCATCCCATGCAGATTGGGAACACCCTTTGGTCCATGTCATAGACTGGGTTAGGTGTTAGGTTGGATGACATCCTAACTTGGTTCATGAAAAAATGGTATCATAGAAGACCCTTGTTATTTGGGGGTGTCAATTAGATCATAGATTAGGACTATCAGGACTTGATAGGTAAGTATGGGAAGGAATTCATGAACACTTTCTTTTTCTGATCCTCAAGTTTCCAAGGGTAGTCTGGGACTTGAGTCTTTTATTTTGGTTTTTGGTTTGAGTGGATGGGGAATGAAAATTGAAGTGAGCCAATGTCATGTCATGATCTCATGTGGAGTAGTGACCCATGTGGAATCCGAGTGCATGATTCAAGGTCCTCTTAGATGGTAGTGCTTTCTCAGGGCATGGTCCACTAACCATGTCATTAGGTTATTCATGACCACTAGTTCCTCATTCTAGGAGTTTGATGTAAGTTGTGTGTTGGTTTTGTTCTTGTTGGTGTGAGTGGGGTTCCAAAGGGAAATGGTCTTTGGAATGGAAAAATGATTTTTGAAATGAAAATTATTATTTTTTTCAAGACGTTTCAGATTGAAAAGTGAAATGAGTTTTTAAAAGAGAATGTGATTCAAAATTTTGAAAATTTTGGGAAAATGTGGAGGGAAAATTGAATTGAGAATTTGGTAAATGCTTGGGTTTGATGATAAATTAGTATGTGTGACCCTTGGTATTCCTTATGGACATTCACATATGTGTGGGAATGTATGGAAAGTGTATGTTGGCATGTGTACATGGATGATATAATAAGATATGGGATGGATACATATGTGATGGTTCATAGGATGCCATGGGTGAGTATTTGAAATCAAAGGTTTGGATTGGTTTTTCCAAAATGATTTTTTAAAGGGAAAATGATTTTGGGAAATGGTTTTAATTTAAAAAGTGAGTATTTATTTTGTGAAAAAATGGATTTTACTATTTGGATAGTGGCCTTGGAAGAAGGTAGTTTTGGAAATTGAAGCAAAATGGTGGTTTTTGAAAATAAGATTTTGGTTTAGTTTATGATGTTTGGCTTGTGAGCCGATTGTTTTGGCCTGGGATGGAATTTTGGATGTGTTTTGGGTTGATGTTGATTTCAGTTATGTGTTTCTCTTATGTTCAGAATATGACACCTAGAAAGGTCCCTAAGGTTTCTAGCGAGCTTAGTCTAGTTATTAGATTTTCCTAGACTCCTAGTGGAGTGGAAGGGTTGATTTATTCTCAGTTGTTGCCTATAATCTGTGGAAATAGAGGTACATTAGAGGCAGTGGAATGTCTTGAGGAAGTTGAGAGTATCTTCTGATCATTGGGAACTCCAGAAACTGTGAGAGTGTATACTATTCTAGGTTTTTTTGAGGGTCCAACTTTGGATCAATGTAATGTGATTGATCTGCCATTGCAAGTTGGTATGATATGGGAGGTGTTCAAGACCACTTTAATCCAATGGTTTTTGCTTGAGGAGGTGAAGATGAAGAAAGTGGAAGAGCTCATGAGTATTCATAAGGCCAGTGGATAGTGAAGGCCTATGTTGACTACTTCAAGGAGCTGGTTTCCTTTTCTACAGAGGTATAATTGTAGGATTTATTGAAATCTTCTCTTTTTATTTGGGGTCTTCATCTAGAGATCAAGGAGCGATCCATCTCCTTAGGGTCTTCATTTTGAGAAGTTAGTGGATGATGTAAAGACCCAATTTTTTCCATGTAATTTTTTTTAAATTATATGGAATTTTAAGAGTCCGCGAAAATTGAAGGCGCGTGATTCCAAGGCCCAGTGTGCCCGAAATGGATTTCTGAACTTTTTTTCAGGTACGTTCAGTAAACGCATGAGTGGAATTTTCTAACTTTTCAACCATTGATCGGATTAAAAATTTGAGGGCACCGTTGAATCCGCAGCGCCGAGATTCACTTAAGGGAGGCTTCGCTTCAACCACAGTAGGTCTGGAGAAGAAGTTAGTTTTTTTTGGAACTTTTAATAAAATAAATAAAATAAATTTATTATTTTATTTTATACTATTCCTCCAATGGAAAAGCGGTAAGGTGGGACCGGTGATGTGTCAAGCCAATAAATGGATTGACCCTCCAATCAAAGTAACAACAACATTGGGGGAAATTAGGAATATTCCTATTAATGAGCCCCAATAACTCCCTACGTCGTTACTTACTCTCCCCCCCTCCTATAAATAAAGAGCTTGGGGGAGGGGTATCCGATAAGCTTTTCCAAGCAGTGAAGTTCTGTTGGAGTGCCATAACGCCGAGCCCTTAGAGGATGGATCCAACCCCAACAGGAGGTGACGTGCGACACTGAAACCCCGAACCAGAGTTTGATGTTCAAGAGACGGTGAGGGAGGATTGTTGCAGGGATGAAGAACAACGATACTCCCACAACCACAAGAGCTATCCAACGTTTCAAGGTAGGGGTTGTGTTGATTTTGGTTTTCCCCTCTTCTCTTTCTAAAATGATAAGAACGGATTAAATCACAATCAAGTTGAACCGTTGTTTTATTTTATTTTTTTATATGCAGGAGGGTGTGCTTATCATTGGGGTCAGGAATTGAAACCGAGGCATGAAATTTAGTTAATTTTTTTCCTGAAACTCCCTTTGGTTTATCTCTAACACGGAGGATGTGGGCCGACACGAACAAGGCTCGAACCCCACCATTCGTGTGTTTTATTTTGTGATCACCTTTTTTGGAAGTTAGTGAAAAACCGAAACAGGGCCTACCCCAGTGAATAGTGAGATTCTAAAACACTGAAAACGCCGACGGTGCAGGAAATCGAGCCACCGATGCGCGACCAGCGGCCTAACGAACACCCTGCCACTGGCACTGGAACCAGTAGCGGCACACAACAACGCGAAAACAGAACACAGCGGAATCAGCTGCATGTCTGGTGGAAGACCGACCACTACCCCGGGCGGTGATAAAGTAGAAGAGGGGCACGCCCCCGGTAGCGTGCCCACGCGGCATCAGGGCCACGACCTACGACGGCCACGGTAGGAGCAAGCGGTCGTCGGTACAACCGACGACTGGTGGACGGGGTGCACGCCAGCGGTGCACCCGATGGAGGAACTGCGACACAGAGGAACCCACATTCCGTCGGTCGCAACGCGGAGGAACCCGCCACCCATCGGCCACGGCGCGGAGGAAACCGCAGCCCGTCGGCCGTGGCGTGGAGGAACCGCGACCCGTCAGCCACGACATGGATGACTTGAGGTGCCATGTGGCGCCGTGTTGGGTCAACCCATGAGGGTTTGACCCACTGATTTAGACCCACGCGATGTCATCCCTACCCGGACGCATCGTGTACGGGTGTCCCTGGCGGCCCATGCGGCCAGGCAAGTGGCACTGCCAGGTTGGTCCAGCGGACTGACCCGCGGACCTGCAGGCCGACCCGCTGTCCAGCGACCTGACCCACGACCCAGCCAGGTCAGGTTGGGCCTAGCGGGCTAGATTGACCTAATTAGGGTCAGAACCGAGTCAGTTCGGGTCGACCTAGGTCTAACCAGATCAGCCCATGCCAAACCGGGTCGGGCTGGTCCAACTGAGGCGGACCAGACCCGGACCCAGTACCGACTTGTTACACAAAACATGCCCTAACTTCTGAACTATACATTCGTTTGATAAACCATCTATGGCGTTAGGATCCTCAGGACGAGGCAGTATTTTTTGGGACACTCCAACTGAGTTTTGAAGAAATTTGGGGCATGTCTAGGTTGGATAGAATACGAATCCAACCGGGCCCCCGGTACTAAAACGCCCGTATCTCGCAAACCGTGCATCCGATTGACAAGTCGTTTGCGGCTTTGGGACTCTCTTGAGGAGAAGAATCTTTTGGGATAATTTTTGGTTACTTACATGGATATCAATATGTAAGGAGTGTCTTGAGGAGCGGTTCTCCCAAACAAACTACGTATGAAACCCTACGGTTGGATGAGACCCGAAGACTGCTTGACGATTGGGCCAGTGGGAAGTGGCTCTGTGTGACCCAATAGGCCCACAGTGTGGAGCAGCTCTATGTTACCTAGCAGAACCATGGTACTCCATAGGAGGAGTACCTTAGTTTGGCCAAGGTGGGAAGTGACTCTGTGTGACTAGGCATGCCCACGGTGAGAAGCGACTTTGTGTGACCCAACATGCCCACGGTACCCATCAGGGATGGGTACCACAACAGTTCAAGGTTAGTGGGAAGCAGCTCTATATGACCCAGTAGGCCCACTCTACTCGATCCAGGAGGAGTTCTCCAGCATCCGAGGAGTTCGATGATGTGACAACCCTTCTATCCTTGACCTAAAGCGATACCTGGTGTGAGCTGACTTGTGTTGTGTACTTTTGATTCATGCTTTGTGGTTTATCCTTTTTAGAACACTAGGATACCTATATGGGTCTCAGGTTACCTACTGAGTTTCATCATACTCACCCCTGCATGGGCTTTTCCCGAACCTTGTTGTGTCTGGTGCAGACGACGTAAAACATTGATCGAGGTTGAGGGAGCTAGGATTGGGTGGTGCTTGGAGCTGGACCTTTCTGACATGACGTGACGTAGGGACTAAAAATCATGAGCTGTGCTTACCCTTTAGGTAGGATCTATGGTGGACGATCCAGGAGATGCCTTTCACTTTTCAGGTATTTTGTACTTTTTTAGTTGTACTTGTACCTTTTCTAGTTGGGCTTGTATTCAGGCCCCCTTTATTTTCATCACTCTTTACTACAACAGTTTACTTCACAGTTTCTTTTTTTGCGTTCTAGTCAGTGTGGTTGCATCTTTTTGCATTCTTCTCTGTGAGTTTGTACAGGTTTAAAGGAAATGCCTTCCTGTTTTAGGGTTACACCTTTTGATGCTAGTTTCCAGCCCCTGGCCTATGGAAGGTGGACTTGGGGTAGTCAGGGCACGGGCCCTGGGGGATGGGTCGTGACAAAGTGATATCATAGGTGGTCAGTTCTTCCTCAGAGACTGGGATCCCGTGTTTTTGTTTTAAAGAAACAATGTTGAGTGTTACGAGTCTGACCTTTAGGTTCTGGGAGTACAAGGTTGGTGCAGCGGCTAACTGTGGCACATATTGATTTATCTCAGGATGCCTCCATGAGTATGACCAGCTAGGATCCAGACGTGTGAGGACAACCCTCTCAGCGACGAGGCGTCTGTCCAGGGACCAGTGTTTGAGATGGCCCCACCGGGTGGTGCCCTACTGCTACCACCACCCGATGGTCAGCCCCTACTACCGGCAGTTCCAATAGATGAAATTTGTAGGCTCAGCACCCTTCATGAGTTTCAAAGATAGAGATCTCCCAGGTTCAGGGGTGAGGCAAACCCTCGAGCCACTGAGGACTGGCTAGAGGTCATGATGTGGGTCTTCCACTTAGTGAGGACACCACCCGACAATATGGCGATCTTGGTGGTGAGCCGTCTGCAGGGATCAGCTGGGAGATGGTGGAGTTTGACCATCCAGGTTCACGATGAGGAAACCCTCACTTGGTTTGAATTTTAGAGACTTTTTCGGGAGGATTTTTTCCCCGTGACATTGTGCTCTGTGCGCATTCAGGAGTTGCTTCACCTTCAACAGGGCAACATGATAGTGGTCGATTACTCGGTGAGGTTCATAGAGCTTTCCCACTACTATACAGATATGGTGTGAGACCCTTTATTTAGGTCTCGGGCCTTCGACCAGGGTATCAGGAGGGAGATCAGGGCTTTAGTGGTGGCCCTCAACATCCCCACCTAGGCAGGAGTACTGGAGCAGGCCCTTCTTGCGGAGAGCTTCCAGTCAGAGCAGGCACCGATAGTGAGAGATGACAACAGACCTCGGGTAGTAGAGTCTTCATTAGGAAATAGGAATTAGGTGCATGGAACCAAGAGGGATAGGTCTTTCAGAGGGTGAACCTAGGACTCCGAGTCGATAGTACAAGGCTCCCAGTCCACAGGGAGTCAGTAGGGAGCCAAGCAGTGCTTTACGTGCGGCGGACAGGGCCACATGGCTTGTGACTTCCTGACTCGCCGTACGGACGACCAACAGACAGTCGAGGGACCACCAAGGAAGAGGCAGAGGTTCGAGTGAGGTGGTACGCAGGGTGGAAGATGTGGAAAGGGAGCTGGCCGTACAGCAGGTGATGGGCGGTGATTCAAGGTGCTACCACCACCACCTCTAGGAGGTCCACCCCGACCACAGGGAGCAGGTGGACAGGGGCGAGTGCAGCTCCAGGAAGTTGAGTCCTATGATCATGATGCTCCGAATATGATTAGAGGTACGATCTGTGTCTACTCCACCCTAGATACAATTCTTATAGACACAGGTTCTAGTCACTCTTTTATTACCACGACCCTTGTTCGGAGATCAGAGATTCCGAAGGAGTTGTTGGCTCGATCCTTATGGCTGAAGACTCCTACGAGAGAAGATTTGATGATTACCCACTGGTTCCGGTAGTTTGAGATTACTCTAGGACGTGAGAGCTTCAGCTGGGATCTCCTAGTAGCACCATCAAGGCCTTACAATGTCATCCTGGGTATGGATTGGTTATCTACAATCCATGCCCAGATTGACTGTATTAGGCGCAAAGTGCGGTGCGTCCGCACGGATGGGACCAGGTTTTCCTTCACAGGAGAGAAGGGGACCTTTGCAGCATAGGAAAGAATTACTGAGATGAGGATATATCCAATCACCCATAAGTTGGCTAGCCTTACCCTCGGGGCAGTTGATGTTGAGAGTCTGAGCTATCCTGTAGTGGTGGACCAGTATGCCGATGTCTTCCCTAATGATGTCCCGGGACTACCTCCATGCAGAGAGGTAGAATTTTTCATCAAAATGTACCCAGGGATGACACCGATATCTACACCAGCATATTGGATGGCTCCCATGGAGCTTCATGAGTTTCAGGTACAGTTGGAGGACTAACAGGGAAAGGGGTTCATAAGACCCAGTGTTTCTCCGTAGACAACCCCGATTTTGTTCGCCAAGAAGTCAGATGGGAGTTTGAGAGTCTGTGTGGACTATCAATGCCTAAACCAGGTGACTGTGAAAAAAAAGTATCCACTTCTGAGAATTTATGATCTTTTCGATCAGCTGAAGGGGGCCTGTTGGATTTTGAAGACAGACCTCAGATTTGGCTACCATCATCTCAGGTTATGAGATGAGGATGTATAGAAGACGACCTTTAGATGTTGGTATGGACACTATGAGTTCTTGGTTATGCCATTCAGCGTGACCAATTCCCCTAAAGTGTTCATGAGACTCATGAACAAGATTTTACATCCATACCTCAATCGCTTTTTGGTGGTCTTCATCGACATCATAATATACTCAGCAACGGGGGAGGAGCATGCTTATCATCTGCGGATAGTTCTAGATACACTCCGAGAGCACCAAATTTATGGTAATCTCCTGAAGTGCCAGTTCTAGATACGATAGGTCCAATTTCTAGGACACATTATCTCGGAGGCTAGAGTTGCAGTGGGTCTAGTGAAGATAGAGGTTGTACTTGCTTGGGAACTACCCAGGAGTGTGACCTAGGAGAGGAGTTTCCTGGGGTTGGCTGGATATTACCAGAGATTCGTGCCTGATTTTTCCAGAGTTGCGACACCCATTTTAACGTTGAAGAAGAAGGGGAATCCCTTTATATGGACGAAGAGATTCCAGTGGAGTTTTCCGGAGCTGAGATAGAGACTGACGAGTGCTCCCATCTTGGGGATACCTGAAGAGGGCATTGGGTACATAGTCTACTACGACGCATCAGGGACCAAAATTGGGTGTGTCCTAATGTAGAATAGAGTAGTGATCGCCTATAGATCACGACAGTTGAGACAACGTGAGCAGAACTATGCTACCCATGACCTGGAGTTAGCAGTAGTGGTCTTCACCCTGGAGATATGGAGGAATTACTTGATGGGTGAACGTTTTACAATCTTCTCTGATCACAAGAGTCTCAGATATATCTTCTCTCAGAAGAACCTGAACCAGATACAATGATGTTGGCTAGAGTTCCTTCAGGACTGTGAATTTGAGATAGTCTATACTCTTGGGAAGGGGAATGTGGTAGCAGATGCACTTAGTAGGAGGTCTGGTCTACAATTGCTGAGTGAGGCGACATAACAGCTAGCCACGTTGCAGATATCCTTCATGGATAGAGATGGAGCAGACTACCTCTAGTCTTTGAAAGTCACTCCCCCACTCCTTCAGTGAGTTAGGGAGGCGCAACTTGGGGACATTGACTGTGAGGCTCAACGTGCTCAGATATCCTCAGCACATGAACCTGATGGATTTTCTGAAGGTGGGGAGCACGTCATTCTATTCAGAGGATGTACCATGGTACCAGTGGCACTATGGGAGGAGGTGTTGAGGGATTTCCATATTTCCCCTTTGGTGGTACATCCTGGTGTGGCGAAGATGTACCAGGATCTCTGATGTCAGCACTGGTGGCCAGATATGAAGAAGGTTGTAGCAGAGTTTGTTTCACGATGCCTCACTTGTCAGAAAGTGAAGGTCGAGCATCAGGTCCCAATAGGCTTAGCACATCCATTAGAGGTTTCAGAGTGGAAGTGGGATATGATCTTTATGGAATTTGTGATAGGGCTTCCACATACATCTAGGGGACACGATTCCATCTGAGTGATCATTGACTGACTCACCAAGTCCGCCCACTTCCTACCTATTAGAGAGCAAGGGTCAGTAGAGGGCTTGGGACACCTCTAAATATAGGATATTGTGCGACTCCATGGGGTTCCATCGACGATCATCTTTTACCGTGACGTATGTTTCACATCCCGATTATGGAAGGGTTTGTAGGAGGCATTCGGGACTCAGCTACGTCTAAGCACCGCCTTCCATCCTTATATGGATGGTCAGGCAGAGCGGACCATATAGACACAGGAGGACATGCTTCATGCATGCGTCCTAGATTTTGGCCGTATTTGGGAGGATCATTTGTCCTTGGTGGAGTTTTCTTACAAAAATAGTTATCACTCCACCATCAGTATGGCACCATTCGAGGCCTTGTACGGTCCACCTTGTAGATCACCTATATGCTGGACAGACCCTAGGGAGTCAGCACTTATGGGTCTAGAGTTGGTAAGAGCTACAACTAAGAAGGTGAAGATCATCCAAGAGAGGATGAAGACTGTGCATAGCAGACAAAAGTATTATGCTGACAAGAGGCGGAGACCTTTAGAGTTCCAGGAGGGGGACCACATATTCTTGTGAGTCTCCCCTCGATGGGGGACTATGGATATTTGGCCAAGGAGGCAAGTTATCACTGAGGTTTATCAGACATTTTCTGATACTTCAGAGGATTGGTGATGTGGCATACCACTTGGAACTCCCACTGTAGTTGGAAAGGGTGCAAAACATCTTCCACATATCCTAGCTGAGGGGATACGTGCATGACCCATCTCACACCATCAACCATGGCGAGCTGGACTTGGACGATGTGGCGACATTTACAGAGGTTCCAGTAGAGATTGAGGATCGACAGGAGAAGGTCCTTCAGGGGTGGTCGATACCTCTGGTGCACATTCACTGGCAGCACGAGAACCTCCAAGAGGTTACATGGGAGTGGGAGGCTCAGTTTCGTGCTCAGTACCCCTATTTGTTTCCTTAGTCTATATTGTGGATTTTGGGGACATAAAGCCCAAAGGTGGAGAGAATGTAAAGACCCATATTTTTTCATGTATTTTTTTTAAATTATATGGAATTTTACGAGTCCATGAAAATTGACAGTGCCTGATTCTGAGGCCCGATGTGACCGAAATGAATTTCTGAACTCTTTTTTAGGTCCGTTCAGTAAACGCGTGAGTGACATTTTCTAACTTTTGAATCGTTGTTCAGATTAAAAATCTGAGGGAACCATTGAATCCGCAGTGCCAGGATTCATTTAAGGGAGGATTCGCTTCAACTAAAGTAGGTCTGGAGAAGAAGTTATTTTTTTTGGAACTTTTAATAGAATAAATAAAATAACTTTATTATTTTATTTTATACTATTCCTCCAAAGGAAAAGCGGTAAGGTGGGACGAGTGATGTGTCAATCCAATAAATGGCTTGAACCTCTAATCAAAGTAACAACAACATTGGGGGAAATTAGGAAGCTTCCTATTAATGAGCCCCAATAACTCCCCAAGTCGTTACTTACTCTCCCCCTCTCATATAAATATAGAGCTTGAGGGAGGGGTATCAGACAAGCTTCGCCAAGCATCAAAGTTCTGTTGGAGTGCCGTAATTCCAAGCCCTTAGAGGATGGAGCCAACCCCAGTAGAAGGTGATGTGCGACACCAAAACTTAGAACCAGAGTTTGACGTTCAATCGGCGGCGAGGGCGGCTTGTTGCAGGGACGAAAAACAATGAGACTCCCACAACCGTGAGCGCTCTCCAACGTTTCAAGGTAGGGGTTGCATTGATTTTGGTTTTTCCCTCTTCTCTTTCTAAAAATATAAGAACAGATCAAATCACAAACAAGTTGAACCGTTGTTTTATTATATTTTTTATATGAGGGAGGGTGTGCTTATCGTTGGGGTCGGGAATTGAAACTGAGGCATGAAATTTAGTTAAACTTTTCCCCCAAACTCCCCTGGCTTTATCTCTAACGTAGAGGGTGCAGGCCGACACGAACAAGGCCCGAGCCCCACTGTTCGTGTGTTTTATTTTATGATAGCCTTTTCTAAAAGTTGGTGACAACCCGAAGCAGGGCCTACCCTAGTGAATAGTGTGATTACAAAAAACCGAAAACGTCAATGGCGCAGGAAAGAGGGCCACCGGTGTGTGACTGGCGGCCTGATGAACACCCTGCCGCTGGCACCGGCGCCGACAGCGGCACACAGCGACGCGACAATGGCAGGCGGCAACACCGGCCGTGTGTCTGGCGGAAGACCGACCACTACCCTGGGCGGCGGTAGAGTAGAGGAGGGGCGTGACCCCGGCGCCGTGCCCATGCGGCAACAGGGTCGTGGCCTATGATAGCCGCGACAGGAGAAAGGGGTCACTGACGCAACTGGCGGTCGGTGGATGGGGTGCGCACCAGCAGCGCGCCCGACAGAGGAACCGCGACTTGTTGGCTACGGCACAGAGGAAACCGCGGCCTGTCGGCCGTGGCGCAGAGGAACCCATGGCCCGTCTGTCGTGGCGTGGAGGAACCCGCGGCCCGTTGGCCATGGCGTAGAGGAAACCGCGGCCCGTCGGTCACGGCACGGAGGAAACTGTGGCTTGTCGGCTACGACATGGAGGAAACCGCGACCCTTTGGCCGCGGAGTGGAGGAACCGCGGCCTGTCGGCCACGGAGCAGAGGAACCGCGACCCGTCGGCCATGGTGTGGAGGACCCACGACGCCGCATTGGGTCAACCCCTGAGGGTTTAACCCACTGACATGGCCCTGCTCCACCTCATCCCTACCCAGAAGTATCACGTCTGAGTGTCCCTAGTGGCCCGTGCCTCCAGGCGAGTGGCACCACTGGGCCGATCCAGCGGATGGACCCACCGCCCAGGGGGCCGACCCGCAGAACCGTGAGCCGACTCGTGACCCAGCGACCTGACCCACGACCCAACCAGGTCAGGCCGGGCCCAGCAAGTCGTCTTGACCTAAGTCGAGTCGAACCCGAGTCAGGACGATTTGACCCAGGTTGAACCAGATTGGAGCATGCTGAACCGGGTCAGGACGGTCCGACTGAGGCGGACCAGACCCGGACCCAGTACCGACTTGTTACACGAAACATGCCCTAACTTCAAAACCAGACTTCTTTTTGAAGATCTGTCTATGGCATCGGGATCCTTAGGATGAGGCCGTCCTTTTTGGGATGATCCACCTGAGTTTTGAAGAAATATGGGGCATGACTGGTTTGGATCGAATACGAATCCAACCGGGCCCCCAACACTAAAACGCCCGTATCTCGAAAACCGTACATCCGATTGACGATCCATTTGCGGCTTTGGAACTCTCTTGAGGAGACGAATCTTTTGGCATACTTTGTGGTCACTTTCATAGATATCAAGATGCAATAAGTGGATTGAGGAGTAGTTCTCCCAAGCAGACTACATATAGAACCTTGTGGTTGACTGAGACCTGAAGACTACTTGTCGATTGGCCCAGTGGGAAGCAGATCTATGTGACCCAGCATGCCCATGGTGGGGAGGGGCTCTGTGTGACCTGGCAGACCCATGGTAGTCGACAAGAGGAGTACCTCAGTTTAGCTAAGGTGGGAAGTGGCTCTGTGTGACCTGACATGCCCACAGTGGGAAGAGACTCTGTGTGACCCAGCATTGCCATGGTACCCATCAGGGATGGGTACCACAGTAGTTCAAGTTTAGTGGGAAGCAGCTCTATGTGACCTGGCAGGCCCACTGTACTCGATCGAGGAGGAGTTCTCCAGCAGCCGAGGAGTTCGATGGTGCGACAACCCTTCTATCCTTGACCTAAAGCGATACCTGGTGTGAGATGACTTGTGTTGTGTACTTTTGATTCATTACTTGTGGTTCATCCTTTGTAGAACACTAGGAGACCTATGAGGGTCTCGGGGTCCCTACTGAGTATCGTCATACTCACCCTTGCACAGGCTTCGCCTGCACCTTGTTGTGTCTAGTGCAGACGACGTACAACGTTGATCGAGGCTGAGGGAGCTAGGACTGAGTGGTGCTTGGAGATGGACCTTTTTGATGTGAATTGATGCACTGAATACAGATCATGAGTTGTGCCTACCCTTCAGGTAGGATCTATGGTGGATGATCTAGGAGCTGCCTTTCACTTTTTAGCTGTTTTGTACATTTTCAGTTGTACTTGTACCTTTTCTAGTTGGGATTGTATTCCAACCCCCTTTATTTTCAGCACTCTTTACTACAACAGTTTACCTCACAGTTTATTTTGTTGAGTTCTAGTCAGTGTGGTTACATCTTGTTTCATTCTTCTCTGTATTTTTTTACAGGTTTAAAGGCAATGCCTTCCCGTTTTAGGGTTATGCCTTTTGGTGCTTGTCGCCAGCCCCTGGCCTATAGAAGGCGGGATTGGGGTAGTCACGGCACGGGCCCCGGGAGACGGTTTGTGATAGATGAGGTGTTCTTAGCTAAGTTGGATTTCATGGTGTAATCAATAATGTTTTATGAACCTATATTTCTTGGTGTTCATGAAGGTTCCCCATATGGTGAGAGGTGACTGTCATAGGAACCTATTTCTGATAAGACTCTTTCATCAGCTCTAGCCTATCACTCATAAGATAATTTGCTTGTGTGCTTTTAGTGTGGGTGGTTTGGGAATTTTAAGCCATCATTCCATAATCCTCTTATGTCATTTCTTCATTGTTTCTATTTGGGTCATTTAGAGAAGTTTTGTAAGAAGAATTGCCTAAATAAGAAGCCTTGATTAGAGGATGTCAGCTCCTAACTGTGGGGTAATGAAATCTTTAGACATTAGGGCTCTAGCCATAGGCCCCAGAGTGAATATTTTTATGTAGTTAGGAATTATTGGGGGTGTGGGGAACCTTATCCCAACTTTTGTCTCCCACATTGGATTGGATACAGTTGACTTTATTTATTGTAGTTTTCTTTGGTGTTGCAAGTTCCCTATTGTTGTAAGAATCTTGGTGGTTTTTTTCTTTTGTAATTTGAATAGTTGTGCCTTTTTAATGTGAGTCTTTGAATTTATTTTTATTTTGTGTGTGTTCTTATCCCTTCTTCGTACTAGTTTTGGTTTATGGTTGTGTTCATTTTGAAGGTGTTTGGATCTTGTGAAATGATGAATCGTGATTATTTTCCCTATTTTGTCTTGATATATTCTATGAATTTCCCTTTTTATGTGTTAGGTTTTATTTTTCATTGATAATTCCCATGTTGGTTTTCCCATGGTGGCATTTTTGAGAATTCATAGTTCTGATTTTGGTGGTGTTCAGCATGTGCAGATAGGTTTGGGTTAGTTTGTGTTAGAATTTCTCATGTTGGGCCGATCTGAAATCGTGTCTTGGTGTTAGTTAGGTTCTTTTTGTGGGGAGGACCCTCCTATTTTTCATAATCCTTTCTATTGTGGTTTCTGTTAGAGTTGATTGGGTGTGACTAGTTGAGTGAAAGGTCACCCCGAGGTTTGTGGTTTCATTTTACTTCATTTGGATTTTGGTTTGATCCTTGTTCCTTGTGTTCTTGGGTGAATTTATAGGGGTAGAAAGCGTTTGTTATGGGGAGAATTTTTACACTCAAATTTTGTAAATTTATTTTATTTTATTATTTTCTTGGATTTGGTTCTTTTATATGGAGTTCAAGTTGAGTCCCCAATTTGAATTTTTGAATTTTTAAAGTTCCTGGGTTGGTCCTATGTTTGTTACTTAGTCTCCTGGGAGTTTTTGGTGAAGAGAATGGATTTTGGTCTTGATAGTAGTTGGCGCACAATTGGCGCACAATTATGGGAAGTTGTGCATCCTCACCTAAGAAACTATGTGTAAAATGTTGATTTTGGATAGTGATTACCAAATGTTTAGCACATGTTTGGATAACCGTACAGGATTACCATATGACATGTTCCTCTTGGATAGTGAGAGGTGCATGGTTGGCACATAATTTTTCAAACCGTGTGGCCAAACCATGCGAGTTTCCCATGTCATTAAAAGTGTGTAATTTCTCTCCCTCCCCACTGTTTTAATCCCAATTCAGGATTTACTCCCCTTATTTGACCTAGGTGCAATAGGTGGATCTTTGATATCCTCCTCCCTTGATCTCCTTACACAATTGAAGCTCCGTAAAGGTTCCTAGGTGATTTTCCTTCATATTCTTGGTCGATTTCCTCTTAATCCTCTCTTGGTTCTTGGATGTTCTTGGTGGGGTTTCTATTTTGGCCAAACCCTAAGGATTAGGTTTGATGTGTGGTTTACTTTATTTAATGTCATGGTGTGAAGATTGTCTCTTGGGGTGTATTCCTCCTCCTCCTGAAGTTACATCACATCTTCACGTCATTTAGGTAGGTGTTTTCATCACTACAAGTTGGTTGATATGGGAGGTGTTCAAGACCACATTAATCCAATTGTTTTTGCTTAAGGAGGTGAATATGAAGAAAGTGGAAGAGCTCATGAGTATTCACGAGGCCAGTGGATAGTGAAGGCCTATGTTGACCACTTAAAGGAGCTGGTTTACTTTTCTCTAGAGGTATAATTGTAGGATCTATTGAAACCATCTCTTTTCATTTGGGGTCTTTGTCTAGAGATCAAGGAGCGATCCATATCATCAGGGTCTTCATTTTGAGAAGTTAGTGGATAATGTAAAGACCTAGATTTTTCCATGTATTTTTTTTAAATTATATGGAATTTTACGAGTCTGCGAAAATTGAAGGTGCGTGATTCCATGGCCCTGTGTGCCCGAAATGAATTTCTGAACTTTTTTTCAGGTATGTTTAGTAAACGCGTGAGTGGCATTTTCTAACTTTTGAACCATTGCACAGATTAAAAATTTGAGGGCACCGTTGACTCTGCAGTGCTGAGATTCGCTTAAGGGAGGCTTCACTTCGACTATAGTAGGTATGGAGAAGAAGTTAGTTTTTTTGTAACTTTTAATAGAATAAATAAAATAACTTTATTATTTTATTTTATACTATTCCTCCAATGGACAAGAGGTAAGGTGGAACCGGTGATGTGTCAAGAAAATAAATGGATTGAACCTCTAATCAAAGTAACAACAACATTGGGGGAAATTAGGAAGCTTCCTATTAATGAGCCCCAATAACTCCCTGCGTCGTTACTTACTCTCCCCCTCTCCTATAAATATAGAGCTTGGGGGAGGGGTATCAGACAAGCTTCACCAAGCAGCGAAGTTCTGTTGGAGTGTCCTAATGCCGAGCCCTTAGAGGACAGAGCCAACCCCAACAGGAGATGACGTGTGACCCAGAAACCCCGAACCGGAGTTTGACGTTCAAGCGATGGAAAGGACGACTTGTTGCAGGGACGACGAACAACGAGAATCCCACAACCGCGAGAGATCTCCAACATTTCAAGGTAGGGGGTTGCGTTGATTTTGGTTTCCCCCTCTTCTCTTTCTAAAAAGATTAGAAGGGATCAACTCACAAACATGTTGAAACGTTGTTTTATTTTATTTTTTTATATGCAGGAGGGTGTGCTTATCATTGGGGTCGGAAATTGAAACTGATGAATGAAATTTAGTTAAACTTTTCCCCGAAACTCCCTCAAGTTTATCTCTAACATGGAGGATGCAGGTCGACACGAACAAGGCCCAAGCCCCACCGTTCGTGTGTTTTATTTTGTGATCGCCTTTTCTGGAGGCTAGAAAAAACCCAAAGCAGGGCCTACCCCAGCAAATAATGCGATTCTAGAAAACCGAAAATGCCAACGAAGCAGGAAATCGGGCCACCGGTGCGCGACCGACGGCCTGATGAACACCCTGCTGTTGGCATCGGTGCCGGCAGCGGCACACAGCGACGCGACAACGGCACACGGCAGCATCAGCCGCATGTCCGGTAGAAGATCGGCCGCCACCCCGGGCAGCGGCAGAGCAAAGGAGGGGCACGCCCCCAGTGGTGCACCCACACGGTAGTAGGGCTGCGGCCTACGATGGTAGTGGCAGGAGCAAGGGGATGCTGGTACAACCGGAGACCGGTGGATGGAGCGCGCGCCAACGACACGACCGAAGGAGGAACCACGGCACGGAGGAACCCGTGTCTCGTCAGTCGCGACGTGGAGGAACCCACAGCCCGTCGGTCATAGAGCGGAGGAAACCGCAGCCCGTCGGCCATGGCACCGAGGAACTGCAGCCCGTTGGCCATGACATGGATGACCTGCGGCACCACGTGGCGCCGCGTTGGGTCAACCCCCGAGGGTTTGACCCACTGACGGGGCCCCACGCCATGTCAGTCCTACTCGGACGCATCGTGTCTAGGTGTCCCTGGTGGCCTGCACTGCCAGGAGAGTGGCACCACCGGGTTGGTCCAGCAGACCAACCCGCAGACCCGTGGGCCGATCCGCGGTCCAGCAGCCTGACCTGCAACCCAGTCGGGTCAGGCCGGGCCCAGCGGGCTGTCTTGACCTAAGTCGGGTCAGACCCAAGTCAGGCCGAGTCTACCCAGGTCGAACCGGATTGTCCCATGCCAAATCGGGTCGGGCCGGTCCGACTGAGGTGGATCGGACCCAGACCCAGTACCGACTTGTTACACGAAACATGCCCTAACTTCTGAACCGGACGTCCGTTTGATGAACCGTCTGCGGCGTTGGGATCCATAGGATGAGGCGGTCTTTTTTGGGATACTCCACCTAAGTTTTGGAGAAATTTGGGGCATGGCCAGGTTGGATCGAATGCGAATCCAACCGGGCCCCCGACACTAAAATGCCCGTATCTCGCAAACCGTGTATCCTATTGACGAGCCATTTACAACTTTGGGACTCTCCTGAGGAGCTGAATATTTTGGAATAATTTGTGGTAACTTCCATGGATATCAAGATGTAGTGAGTGGCTTGAGGAATGGTTCTCCCAAGCAGACTATGTATGGAACCCTACGGTTGGCTGAGACCTGAAGACTGATTGACGATTTTCCCAGTGGGAAGTGGCTCTGTGTGACCCAACAGGCCCACGGTGGGGAGAAACTCTGTGTGACCCGACAGACCCACGATACTCGATAGGAGGAGTACCTCAGTTCGGCCAAGGTGGGAAGCGACTCTGTGTGACCCGACATGCCCACGGTGAGAAGCGGCTCTGTGTGACCCAACATGCCCATGGTACCCATCAGGGATGGGTACCACAACAGTTCAAGGTTAGTGGGAAGCAGCTCTGTATGACCTGACATGCCCACTATACTCGATCAAGGAGGAGTTCTCCAACAGCCGAGGAGTTCGATGGTGTGACGACCCTTCTATCCTTGACCTAAAGCGATACCTGGTGTGAGCTGACTTGTGTTGTGTACTTTTGATTCATGCTTTGTGGTTCACCCTTTGTAGAACACTAGGAGACCTATGGGGGTCTCGGGGTCCATACTGAGTATCGTCATACTCACCCCTGCACGGGCTTTGCCCAAATCTTGTTGTGTCTGGTGAAGACGATGTACAACATTGATCAAGGCTGAGGGAGATAGGACTGGGTGGTGCTTGAAGCTGGACCTTTTTTATGTGATGTGAGGCAGGGACTACAGATCATGAGTTGTGCCTACCCTTCAGGTAGGATCTGTGGTGGACGATCCAGAAGATGCCTTTCACTTTTCATCTATTTTGTACTTTTTCAGTTATACTTGTACTTTTTCTAGTTGGTCTTGTATTCCATCCCCATTTATTTTCAGCACTATTTACTACAGTAGTTTACTTCACAGTTTCTTTTGTTGCGTTATAGTCAGTGTGGTTGCCTCTTATTGCGTTCTGCTCTATGAATTTGTATAGGTTTAAATGAAATGCCTTCTCGTTTTAGGGTTATGCCTTTCGATTCTAGTTTCCAGACCCTAGCCTATGGATGGTGGGCTTGGGGTAGTCATGGCATGGGCCCTGGGGATGGGTCGTGAAAAAGTGATATCAGAGGCGGTCAGTTCTACCTCAGAGATCAGGAGCCCGTGTTTTTGTTTTAAAGCAACAGTGTTGAGTGTTGTGAGTCTGACCTTTAGGTTTGGGGAGTCCAGGGTTGGTGCAGTGGCCGACGTATCCATACACTGGAACCTTGATTCCTGCTTTTCGGCTCCATGCACAAAAATATTGGTTGTGTTTTAATTTTGTGATTTCGAATAAGAGTCATCTCACCAGGTATAATGTTCTAATTGTGGCACGTCTTGATTTATCTCAGGATGCCTCCATGAGGATGACCACCTAGTATCCAGATGCGTGAGGACAACCCTCTCAGTGACGAGGCATCTTTCCAGGGACTAGTGTTTGAGATGGCCCCACCGGGTGGTGCCCTAGTGCTACCACCACCCGATGGTCAGCCCCTACTACCGACGGTTCCGGTAGATGAAGTTCGTCGGCTCATCGCCCTACATGAGTTTCAGAGATAGAGACCTCCCAGGTTCAGGGGTGAGGCAAACCCTTGAGTCGCTGAGGACTGGCTAGAGGCCATGATGTGGGTCTTCCGCTTAGTGAGGACACCACCCGACCAGATGGCGATCTTGGCAGCGAGCCTTATGTAGGGATCAGCTGGGAGATGGTGGAGTTTGACCATCCTGGTTCATGATGAGGCAACCCTCACTTGGTTTGACTTTGAGATACTTTTTAGGGAGGAGTTTTTCCCCATAACGTTGCGCTCTGTGCACATTCAGGAGATGCTTCACCTTCAGCAGGGCAACATAATAGTGGCCGAGTACTTGGTGAGGTTTACAGAGCTTTCCTGCTACTGTACGAATATGGTGAGAGACCCTTTCTTCAGGGTTTGGGCCTTCGAGCAGGGGATCAAGAGGGAGATTATTGCTTCAGTGATGACCCACAGCATCCCCACCCAGGCAGGAGTACTGGAGCGGTCCATTCTTGCGGAGAGCTTCCAGTCAGAGCAGGTGCCGATAGCGAGAGCTGACAGTAGACCCCAGGTAGTAGAGTCTTCGGTAGGCAGTAGGCATCAGGTGCATGGGCCTAAGTGGGATAGGTCTTTTAGAGGGTGACCCTAGGAATCTAGATCGGTAGTACGAGGCTCCCAGTCTAGATAGAGTCAGCAGGGAGCCAGGCAGTGCTTTACGTGCGACGGACAGGGCCACATGGCTCGTGACTGCTTGACCCACTATACGGACGACCAAAAGATGGTCGAGGGACCGCCAAGGTAGAGGCAGAGGTTTGAGTGAGGAGGTCCGCAGGGTGGTGGACGTGGAAAGGGAGTTGGTCGTACAGCAGGCGGTGGGCGAAGATTCGAGGTGCTACCACCACCACCTCGAGGAGGTCCACCCCGACCACAGGAAGCAGGTGGATAGGGGCGAGTGCAACTCGAGGCAGCTGAGGCCTATGATCATGGTGCTCTGAAGATGATTAGAGGTACGATCTATGTTTACCCCACCCTAGATTTAGTTCTTATAAACATAGTTTCCAGTCACTCTTTTATTGCCACGACCATCGTTCGGAGCTCGGAGATTCCAAAGGAGGCGTTGGCTTGATCCTTACAGCTAGAGAATCCTATGGGAGTGGATTCGGCAATTACCCACTGGTGCCGGTAGTGTGAGATTACTCTAGGAGGTGAGAGCTTCGACAGGGATCTCCTAGTAGCGGTATTGAGGCCTTACGACATCATCCTGGGTATGGACTAGTTATCCACAGTCCATGCTCAGATTGACTGTATTATGCGCAAAGTGTTGTGCGTACGCACTAATGGGACCAGGTTTTCCTTTTCTGGCGAGAAGGGTACCTTTTCCGGAAATGTAAGACTTACCCAGAGGAGGGTGCAGTCGATCACTCATAAGTTGGCTAGCATTACCCTCGGGGTAGTTGATGTTGAGAGTCCGAGCTATCCTGTAGTGGTGGACCAGTATGCCGATGTCTTCCCTGATGATGTCCTGGGACTACCTCCGTGTAGAGAGGTAGACTTTTGCATCAACCTGTACCCCGGGATGACACCGATATCTACACTAGTATATCGGATGGCTCCCATGGATCTTCGTGATTTACAGGTACAGTTGGAGGACTTGCAGGTAAAGGGGTTCATAAGACCCAGTGTTTCTTCCTGTAAAACCCCGATTTTGTTCGCCAAGAAGACATATGGGAGTTCGAGACTCTATGTGGACTATCGGTGCCTGAACCAGGTGACCATGAAAAAAAAGTATCCACTTCCAAGAATTGATGATATTTTCTATTAGCTGAAGGGGGCCCATTGGTTTTCGAATATAGACCTCAGATCAGGCTACCATCATCTTAGGGTATGAGATGAGGATGTACAAAAGATGACCTTCAGATGTCGGTATGGACACTATGAGTTCTTGTTTATGCCATTCGGTGTGACCAAAACCCCTGTAGTTTTCATGGGACTCATGAAAAATATTTTAAATCCATACCTCGATCGATTTGTGGTGGTCTTCATTGACGACATCCTAATATACTCAATGATGGGGGAGGATCATGCCTATCATCTGCGGATAGTTCTAGATACACTCTGAGAGAACCCGTTTTATGGTAATCTCTCGAAGTGCCAATTATAGATATGAGAGGTCCAATTTTTGGGACACGTTATCTTGGAGGCTAGAGTTTCAGTGGATCCAGCGAAGATAGAGGCTGTAATTTCTTGGGAACTACCCAGGAGTGTGACTGAGGTGCGGAGTTTCTTGGGGTTGGCTGGATATTGCCAGAGATTCCTGCCTGAATTTTCCAGAGTTGTGAAACCCATGTTAGTGTTGAAAAATAAGAGGTAGCCCTTCATATAGACAAAGATATTCCAATTGAGTTTTTAGGAGCTGAGACAGAGACCGACGAGTGCTCCCATCTTGAGGCTACCCGAAGAAGGCATTGGGTACGTAGTCTACTGTGACGCATCAGGGACCAAACTTGGGTGTGTCCTGATGCAGGAGTGAGCAGTGATCACCTATGGATCGTGATAGCTGAGACAACATGATAAGAACTATGCTACCCATAACTTGGAGTTAGCAGTAGTGGTATTCTCCCTGAATATATGGTGGCATTACTTGATGGGAGAACATTTTATAGTCTTCTCTGATCACAAGAGTCTCAGGTATATCTTCTCTCAGAAGAACCTGAACCTAAGACAATGACATTGGCTAGAGTTCCTCCAGGACTATGAATTTGAGATAGTCTATACTACTAGGAAGGGGAACGTGGTAGCAGATGCACTTAGTAGGAGGTCTGGTCTACAGTTGCTGAGTGAGGCGATAGAACAACTAGCTGTGTTGCAGATATCCTTCATGGATAGAGATGGAGCGGACTACCTTCAGTCTTTGACAGTCACTCCCCCATGCCCTTCAGAAATTTAGGGAGGCACAACTTAGGGACATTGATTGTGAGGATTGATGTGCTCAGATATCCTCAGGACATGAACCTGATGGTTTTTTTGAAGGTGGGGAGAACGTCATTCTCTTCAGAGGACGTACCATGGTACCAGTGGCACTACGAGAGGAGGTTTTGATGGATTTACATATGTCCCCTATGGTGGTACATCCTGTTGTGGCAAAGATGTACCAGGATCTACGACATCAGCACTGGTGTCCAGGGATGAAGAAGGTTGTAGCGGAGTTTGTTTCACGATGCCTCACTTGTCAGCAAGTGAAGGTCGAACATCTGGTCCCAGCAGGCTTAGCACAACCATTTGAGGTTCCATAGTGGAAGTGGGATATGATCTCTATGGAATTTGTGACAGGGGTTCCACATACATCTAGGGGACACGATTCCATCTGGGTGATCATTGACCGACTCACCAAGTCGTCCCACTTCCTAACTATTAGAGAGTAGGGGTCAGTAGAGGGCTTGAGACACCTCTACATACATGATATTGTGCGACTCTATGGGGTTCCATCGACGATCATCTCTGAACGTGACACACTTTTCACATCCCGATTATGTAAGGGTTTGTAGGAGGCGTTCGGGACTCAGCTACGTCTGACACCGCCTTCCATCCTCAGATGGATGGCCAGACAGAGTGGACCATATCAACACTGGAGGGCATGCTTCATGAATACATCCTAGATTTTGGCCACTTTTGGGAGGATCATTTTCCCTTGGTGGAGTTTTCTTACAATAGTAGTTATCACTCCACCATCAGTATGGCACCATTCGAGGCCTTGTATGGTTGACCTTGCAGATTACCTCTATACTGGAAAGAGCCTGGGGAGTCAGCACTTATGGGTCCAAAGTTGGTACAGACTACCACTGAGAAGGTGTAGATCATCCAGGAGTAGATGAAGACTACGTAGAGAAGACATAAGTCTTATGCTGACAGGAGGCGAAGACCTTTGGAGTTCCAGGAGGGGGACCAGGTATTCTTGAGAGTCTCCCCTCGATGGGGACTATGGAGATTTGGATGAGGAGGAAAGTTATCAATGAGGTTTATCAGACCTTTTCTGATACTTCGGAGGATTGGTGAGGTGGCGTACCGCTTGGCACTCCCACCACAGTTGGAAAGGGTGCACGACGTCTTCCACATATCCCATCTGAGGGGATACGTGCACGACCCATCTCACATCATCTACCATGGTGAGCTGGACTTGGACGATGGGGCGACGTTTACAGAGGTTCAAGTAGAGATTGAGGATTGACATGAGTGGGTATTTCAGGGGCAGTCTATACCTCTGGTGCGCGTTCACTGGCAGCACAGGAACCTCCAAGAGAGCACATGAGAGCGGGAGGCTCAGTTTCGTGCTCAGTACCCCCATTTGTTTCCTTAGTATATGTTGTGGCTTTCGGGGACGTAAAACCCAAAGGTGGGTGAATGTAAAGACCTAGATTTTTCTATTTAAGTTTTTTAAAATTATATGGAATTTTACGAGTCCATGAAAATTGACAGTGTGTGATTCTGAGGCCCGGTGTGCCCAGAATGAATTTCTGAACTTTTTTTTGGGTACATTCAGTAAACCCATGAGCGGCATTTTATAACTTTTGAACCATTGCTCGGATTAAAAATATGAGGGCACCGTTGAATCCGTAGTGTCATGATTCGCTTAAGGGAGGCTTCGCTTCGACCACAGTAGGTCTGGAGAAGAAGTTAGTTTTTTTTGGAACTTTTAATAGAATAAAAAAAATAACTTTATTATTTTATTTTATACTATTTCTCTAAAGGACAAGAAGTAAGGTGGGACAAGCGACGTTTCAAGACAATAAATGGCTTGAACCTCCAATCAAGGTAACAAAGACGTTGGGGGAAATTAGGAAGCTTCCTATTAATGATCCCCAATAACTCCCCGCATCGTTACTTACTCTCCCCCTCTCCTATAAATTTAGATCTTGGGGGAGGGGTATCAGACAATATTTTCCAAGCAGCGAAGTTCTGTTGGAGTGTCATAATGCCGATCCCTTAGAGGACAGAGCCAATCCCAGCAGGAGGTGACGTGCGACACCGAAACCCTGAACCGGAGTTTGACGTTCAAGCGGCATCGAGGGCAGCTTGTTGCGGGGACGACAAACAACGAGACTCCAACAACTGTGAGCGCTCTCCAACGTTTCAAGGTAGGGGTTGCATTGATTTTGGTTTTCCCCTCTTCTATTTCTAAAAATATAAGAACGGATAAACTCACAAACAAGTTTAACCGTTATTTTATTTTATTTTTTTATATGCGGGAGTGTGTGCTTATCGTTCGGGTCGGGAATTGAAACCGAGACATGAAATTTAGTTAAAATGTTCCCTGAAACTCTTCTGGGTTTATCTCTAATGCGAAGGGTGCGGGCCAACACGAACAAGGCCTGAGCCCCACTTTTCATGTGTTTTATTTTGTGATCTCCTTTTCTTGAATTTGGCGACAACCTGAAGCAGGGCCTAACCTATCGAATAGTGCAATTCCAGAAAACCGAAAACACTGACGACATAGGAAAGCGGGCCCCCGGTGTGCGACCGACAGCCCGAAAAACACCCTGTCATGGGTACCGGCGCTGGCGGCAGCACACAGCGACACAGCAAGGGCATGCGACGGCCCAACGAACACCTTGCCGCTAGCACCGGTGCCGGTGGCGACACACAGCGACGCAGCAGCACCAACTGTGTGTCCGGCGGAAGACTAGCCACCACCCCGGACGACGAAAGAGTAGAGGAGGGGCGCGCCACGCGACAGCAGGGCTGCGGCCTACGATAGCTGCGGCAGAAGCAAGGGGCCGCCGGCACAACTAGCGGCTGGTGGATGGGGCGCGCACCAGCGGCACACTCGGTGGAGGAACCGGGGCCCGTCGGTCGTGGAACGGAGAAAACCATGGCCCGTAGGCTGGGGCGCGGAGGAACCCGCGGCCCGTCAGCCACGACGTAAAGGAATTCACGGCCCGTCATCCGTGACACGGAGGAACCCGCGGTGCGTCAGTCGCGGCTCGGAGGAACCCGCGGCCCGTCGGCTGCGACACAGAGGAAACCGCGGCCCGTCGGCCGCAGCGTGGAGGAAAACGTGGCCCGTTGTCCACGGAATGGAGGAACTATGGCCCGTCGGCCCTGACACGGAGGAACCACAACCCTTAGGCCGTGATGCGGAGGAACCGTGGCCCGTCGACCACGGCTTGGGGGACCTGCGATGCCACATGGTTCCGCGTTGGGTCAACCCCCGAGGATTTGACCTGCTGACGTGGCCCCAAGCCATGTCAGCCCTACCCGGACGCATCGCATATGGGTGTCCCTGGCAGCCCGCACTACCAGGTGAGTGGCACCACTGGGTCGGTCCAGCGGACCAACCCGCCGCCCAGGGGGCCGACCCGCGTACCCGCGACCCATCGGCCTGACCCGCGACCCAGCGGGCGGGCCTGACCTATGTTGAGTCATACCTGAGTCAGGTCGAGTCAACCCAAGTCGAACCGGATCGGCCCATGCCGAACTGGGTCAGGCTGGTGCGACTAAGGCAGACTAGACCCGGACCCAGTACCAACTTGTTACACGAAACATGACCTAACTTCTGAACCGGACGTCCATTTGACGAACCGTCTACGACATCGATATACTTAGGATGAGATAGTCCTTTTTGGGACGATCCACCTGAGTTTTGAAAAAATTTGGGGCATGACTAGGTTGGATCGAATACGAATCCAACTGGCCCCCCGACACTAAAACGCCCATATCTTGCAAACCATGCATCCGATTGACAAGATGTTTGAGGATTTGGGACTCTCTTGAGGAGAAAAATCTTTTTACATAATTTTTGGTTACTTACATGGATATAAAGATGCAGAAAGTGGCTTGAGGATCAGTTCTCCCAAGTAGACTACGTATAGAACCCTGCGGTTGGATGAGACATGAAGACTGCTTGTCGATTGACCTAGTGGGAAGTGGCTCTGTGTGACCCAGCATTCCCATGGTGGGGAGAAACTCTGTGTGACCTAGCAGACCCATGGTACTCGATAGGAGGAGTACCTCAATTCGGAAAAGGTGGGAAGCGGCTCTATGTGACCCGATATGCCCACGGTGGGAAGCAGCTATGTGTGACCCAACATGCCCATGCTACCCATCAGGGATGGGTACCACAACAGTTCAAGGTTAGTGGGAAGCGACTCTGTGTGACCCGACAATCCCACTGTACTCGATCGAGGAAGAGTTATCCAGCAGATGAGGAGTTTGATGATGTGACGACCCTTCTATCATCATACTCACCCTTGCACGAGCTTCACCCGTACCTTGTTGTGTCTGGTGCAAACGACGTACAACATTGATCGAGGCTGAGGGAGCTTGGACTGGGTGGTGCTTAGAGTTGGACCTTTTTGACGTGAAGTGACGTAGGGACTATAGATCATGAATTGTGCTTACCCTTCAGGTAGGATCTATGGTGGATGATCTAGGAGTTGCATTTCACTTTTCTGCTATTTTTTATGTTTTCAGTTGTACTTGTACTTTTTCAAGTTGGGGTTGTATTCCGGCCCCCTTTATTTTCAGCACTCTTTAATACAACATTTTACTTCATAGTTTCTTTTGTTGCATTCTATTCAGTTTGGTTGCCTCTTGTTGTGTTCTTCTCTATGAGTTTGTATAGGTTTAAAGGCAATACCTTCCCGTTTTAGGGTTATGCCTTTCGGTGCTTGTCGCCAGCCCCTGGCCTATGGAAGGAGGGATTGGGGTAGTCACGGCATGGGCCCCGGGGGATGGGTCGTGACAGATGAGGTGTTCTTAGCTAAGTTGGATTTCAGGGTGCAATCAATAATGTTTGATGAACCAATATTTATTGGTGTTCATGAAGGTTCCCCATCTGGTGAGAGGTGACTGTCAGAGGAACCTATTTCTGATAAGACTCTTTCATCAGTTCCATCCTCTCACTCATCAGATCATTTTCTTGTGTGCTTATAGTGTGGATGGTTTGGGCATTTTAAGCCATCATTCCATAATCCTCTTATGTCGTGTCATCATTGTTTCTATTTGAGTCATTTAGAGAAGTTTTGTAAGAAGAATTTCCTAAATAAGAATCCTTGATTGGAGGATGTTAGCTCCTAACTACGGGGTAACAGAATCTTTAGACATTAGGGATCTATCCATAGGCCCCAGAGTGAATCTGTTTATGTAGTCAGGAATTGCCGGGGGTGTGGGGAACCTTGTACCAACTTTTGTCTCCCACATTGGAGTGGATACAATTTAACTTATTTATTGTAGTTTTCTTTGTTGTTGCAAGTTCCCTGTTGTTGTAAGAATCTTGGTGGTTTTGTTTTTTGTAATTTGAATAATTGTTCCTTTTGAATGTGAGTCTTTGAATTGATTTTTCCTTTTTGTGTGTTCTTATCCCTTCTTCGTACTAGTTCTGGTTTATGGTTGTGTTCATTTTGAAGATGTTTGGATCTTGTGAAATGATGAATCATGGTTCTTTTCACTATTTTGTCTTGATATATTCTATGAATTTTCCCTTTTTATGTGTTAGGTTTTATTTTTCATTGATAATTCCCATATTGGTTGGACCATGGTGGCATTTTTGATAATTCTCGGTTCTGATTGTGGTGGTGTTTAGCTCGTGCAGTGAGGTTTGGGTTAGTTTGTGTTAGGATTTCTCATTTTAGGCCGATCTGAAATCATGTCTTGGTGTTAGTTAGGTTCTTTTGGTGGGGAGAACCCTTCTATTTTTCATGATCCTTTCTGTTGTGGTTTCTGTTGTGGTTTCTGTTAGAGTTGATTGGGTGTGACTGGTTGAGTGAAAGGTCACCCCTAGGTTTGTGGTTTCATTTGACTTCATTTGGATTTTGGTTTGATCCTTGTTCCTCGTGTTCCTGGGTGAATTTATAGGGGTATAAAGTGTTTTTGATGGGGATAATTGTCACACTAAAATCTTGGAAATTTATTTTATTTTATTTTTTTCTTGGATTTTGTTCTTTTATATAGAGTTCAAGTTGAGTCCCCAATTTTATTTTTTGAATTTTTAAAGTTCCTGGGTTAGTCCTATGTTTGTTACTTAGTTTCCTGGGAGTTTTTAGTGAAGAGTGGGGATTTTGGTCTTGATAGTAGTTGGTGCACAATTTGTGCACAATTAGGGGAAATTGTGCATCCTCACCTAAGAAACCATGTGTAAAATGTTGATTTTAGACAGTGATTACCAAATGGTTAGCACGAGTTTGGCTAACCGTACATGATAACCATATGACATGTTCCTCTTAGATAGTGAGGGGTGCATGGTTGGCACAAAATTTTTCAAACCGTGTGACCAAACCATGCGATTTT
Organism: Viscum album; assembly: GCA_963277665.1. Lineage (NCBI taxonomy): Eukaryota > Viridiplantae > Streptophyta > Magnoliopsida > Santalales > Viscaceae > Viscum > Viscum album. The sequence goes on along the minus strand of OY728122.1, from coordinate 1,241,438,283 downwards.
CCCATGTCATTAAAAGTGTGTAATTTCTCTTTCCTCCCTACATTGTTTTAACCCCAATTCGGGATTTCCTCCCCTTTTTTGACCTAGGTGCACCAGGGGGATCTTCGATCTTCTCCTCCCTTGATCTCCTTCCACCATTGAATCTCCCTAAAGGTTCCTAGGTGATTTTCCTTCAGATTCTTGGTCGATTTAGTCTTAATCATCTCTTGGTTCTTATATTTTCTTGGTGGGGTTTCTATTTTGGACAAACCCTAAGGTTTAGGGTTGATGTGTGGTTTAATTTATTTAATGTCATGGTGTGCAGATTGTCTCTTGGGGTGTATTCATCCTCCTCCTGAATTTCCGTCACATTTGCACGTCATTGAGGTAGGTGTTTTCATCCATTTACTTTCCGAAACATTCCATTTGATGCTTGAGATTTCCTAAACAGTTTCTAAATGTGTTTCCCTTGCTTTTGATGTGTTAGTGTAAATTGATTTGGTGTTTTCATGATGTAAAATTGGTGTGAAATGGTTTTCAAAGGGGTTATTTAATTACGACTTTATGTAAATCCACACAAGGTGTTTGATAAAATACCAATTGATCTTTTAAAGTGAAATTGGGTGCTTTGGGTGATGTTTTACCTTGGTTGCACATGTGTTTGAAGATGTTTTTATAAAATAAAGTGTTTGTGTTTCAATATGTCTCCTTGTTGTGCTTTATAAAAGTATTCAATGGTTTGTGTGAAATGCATGAAAAGTGTTTTCAAAGGAATTTGAGGTGCAGATGTGTTTTAAGTTGGGTTTTCAAAAATAAATGGACCTTGTTACATGTGTTATCCTTTTTTGTGCACTATGAATGGGGTTTGTGGATTATGCATGTGATGCGAAAAGTGTTTTAAATATTGATTTGGTGTGTGTATAGATTTTAAAAGGGGATTTTACCATGGGAATGGTTGGATTTCATGTGTTCTCATCTTTTTATGTTTCAAAATGGGTTTTATAAAATTTTCACATAGTGAGGAATGTGTTTACAAATGGATTGGGTGTGTGTATGAATTTAAAAGTGGATTTGACTATGGAAAATGGTGGTTTATATGTGATATTTTATTGATGGATGAAAGTGTTTGTGAAAGAAATGGATTTTCATGTGTGTGTATGATGTTTGACATATCTATGTTTGTTGTGAGTTTTTATCAGTTTTAAAAATGTTTTGGAAATGACTTTGAAAATGTGATTGATTTTTAATTTTTAAAGTCCTGATTGGAACTTTGTGTTACCTTGGAAAAGTTAGTTTTATGTGATGTGATGTGAATGCCCAATTGGTATCTTGGTATGTTTTGGAAAAATTATTGAAATCTTGGGTGGCTTGAAGGCCCGACTAAAATTTTATAATGTTTTTTGGAAATTAGTTTGAAAAATTAAGTGAAGTGAAGGCCTAGTTGGAATTTTTGAATGGAATATTGTGATACGAGAACCTCTATGGAGGACTCCCCAGATTAAGGGCCATCTCATAGGTGGTGTTGGTGTTTGGGGTAGGCAAGTGCGGTGGTGGTGGGTTCTATTGATCCACACATGTGATCCCCCTTTCACAATATACTATTACCATGGGATTACTAGGAATTATCTAGATGGTCGAGTGATGGTTTGTTGTCGACCCCGATTAGATAGGATGTATCCCCATGAATTTGCTAAGAGTCCAGGTGGGACGTTCCACTAGTGAGGCTAGTTTAGAGCATCCAGTTGGTTATAGACTATAGAGTTGCACCATACACCGACAGGTGAGTCCAAACTAAGTATGTACAGAGATTGTCTCAAGAGATGTTCAGGAAATGATCATGATCTACTATTTGTATGTTATGTTTATTTCTATTACATGTTGGATATTGGATTTTCTAGTTGTACCTGCTTATTCTGTTTCCTTTAATTTCTGCGCAACCCCTTCTTTTCGGTCACTTGGTATGGATTTGCATTTGGGATTTGGTTTTGAACCGGGTTTTAGTGGAGATTTTTTTGAAAAGGAAATATCTACGTGTTTTTTTAAATGGAAATTTTATAAATTCATGTTTGGTTGTTTAAAATGATTAAAAACCTATTTTATAAATGTTTTTCTAAACTAGTGTTTGTAGATTGTTTGTAGAAAGGAAATGCATGGACTCTATAGTGATTACCTAATAAGATGTTTAAGCTCACACCCTACTTGTGCCACTCTATGTCGGTAGACCCGAGCTGTTTTATAGGTTCAAGATTCTGGTTTGGTTTTCCTTGAAGCAGGTTGGTCTTGTGGTTGGTGGCGACCATGAGGTTACATGGAGATCGTGTTAGCATGGTTCAATATCAGTTTTTTATTTAGCTTCTAACTTGTTCAATTATTGTATCTGGATCAGTTTTGAATATTTATTAATATTTATTTATTATTGGTTTATTTATATAATCACTATTTAGTTTATTTGATCCTAGTTTCTTTGGGCTAAATCATTCCCATTGGATTATTTGATGTTCGACACTAGTTGCCAGCTCATGGGGATCAGGAACACCTTTCGGGCCATGTATCAAACTGGGTTGGGTGTTGGGTTAGATGGAATCCTAGTTTGGTTTGTGATAGTTTTGGTTTTATTTCACAAACTTCGGAGGTCGTTCGGTTGGTTTTGACCCTCCATGTGTTTTTAAAGGGTGAAAAACCTTTAAAAAATGCATATTCAGTCATTTTAGATAGATCTCTTATCTGATTGACATTTCATCATCTTTTAAACATAAAAAATAATAATAATATAGTTTTCCTATTATTTTAGGTCATTCCTAAGTCATATTATATATATCTGACTGTTAAACACATGTTTTGGTGTTTTATGACACTAAAAGTGTGTTTTCCATCATCCTGGACAAACGACACCTCCTGCTGACATATTTTATACTTGAATATTTCACAATTAACTCTACAATTATTTTTATTTTATTTCATGACATTCGGATTTTTTTTGGTTGGTTTTGACCCTCTCGTGTTTTTAAAGGGTGTAAAACCTTTAAAAATTGCATATTCGGTCATTTTGGGCAGACCGCATGTCCAATTGACATGCCGTCTACTTATATACATAAAAAATAATAATAATTCAATTCTCCTATGATTTAAAGTCATTCAGAGGTTTTTTACTGTGGATCTGATTATTAAACGTTCATTTTGGTGTTTTATGAAACTAAAAGTGAGTTTTCAGTCCTCCCAGGAAAAATCCAGCTCATATTGACGTTCCATCTACTTAAACATTTCACAATTCACTCTATAGTTATTTTCATTTGATTTTATGATATTTGGATGTTGTTAAGTTGGTTTTTACCCCTAGATGCACCTTTTTAAAAGTTATCAAACCTTTAAAAATCTCATATTTGGTCATTCTGGGAATCCCACATGTTTGATTGATGTGCAGTCTACTTGTACATTTCAAAAATAATAATATAGTTTTCCTATGATTTCGAGTCATTACGAGGCCATTTTCTATTGATATAACCTTTAAGTGCATCTTTTGATGTTTTATGACTCTAAAAGTGTGTTTTCATCATCCCGAGCAAACAATGCCTCTAATTTATGCACCGTCTTCTCAATAATTTAAAGATTCACTCTATGGTTCTTTTCATCTGATTTCACAGCATTCAGAGGTTTTTCAATTGGTTTTTACCCCCCTGTGTGTTTTTAAAGGGCGTCAAAACCTTTAAAAACTGTATATTTAGTTGTTCACGAGAGACCACATGTTTGATCAAGATGATATCTACTCTTACACATTACAAATAATAATAAGATGATTTCCCTATGATTTCAAGTCATTCTGGGGTACATGATACATGGTAGTAGGCCAAAAAGGAATGATGGATGGATATCCATATTAATATACTCAATAAAGAAACACACCAAGAAACAAAAAAGGTATTATCCTAAGATACAAGACCAGAATGATCAAAAACTCACATTTATCCCTAGAGGAATACACAAATTAGAAAGTAGGAACATGGGCCAAGTAGGTAGGCCTTGTAACAGGCCCATATAGAAATAATCACAGTAGTCGAGTAGAATAAAAAAAATTAGTATTAAATATTTAAAAAATTAAATATAAAATTAAACATACTAAAAACACTTGCATATTATAATATAATTAATTAATAACATAGTGAATTCAACATTCAAAATTTTTCACCTTTGAAATTAAACACATAAACAATATTTCATACACATCAAATAGTTAAAATTAATTTCACATATTTATACCTTGGAAATTAAAACACATAAACCTTTTACCCATGAATTGGAAAAGGCCAATATCCTAGTGATCAACTGCATTTAACTCCTACAATATGTGTGGAACAACAATTGGATGAAGCTTAAGGTTTGATGAAGATTAAAGTGCAATGAAATCTCATTGATTCTCAAGGTAGAGTATACATGCTGTAAGTTATTTGGAATTGAGCTGAGGATGTTTCATAAACTCATAAAAGGGATTTAAAGTGTTTATAAGTGATTGAGTATGGATGGAGGTATTTTAAAAAATATGTGATTTTGACTGAATAAATTATGAAATTTGGCTAAGTCTTGAAACTTATGATTGATCCAACGCACATTCATTCATACATTTGATCCGCTAAGGCACACAGTCAGTCATTAAGTCATGTGACTATTATGTTAACTCATGCTATTTATCCACTACCACATGGTCGATCTCCATGGTAAGTAAATTGTATGTGTGGCCGAACAAAAACCACATGATCGATAGGCATGATCAATCCTCTAGTCATGCAGTCGGTCCTCACATACTCTTTACACCTTTTTATACACTCTACTTTTTTTCATCTAGTCACGCAACACCTTTGCGTCTTATAATGTAGAAACAAACTTCTCACCATCACTGAATTATCAATTTTAAATTAAAAATCCAATAACTAACTCACGCTGGATAATTATTCACTTTAATATGATCCATAAAATAAAACCATGTCCTTCAATAACTCTTAATGCAGTATGGGGATGGAATTAGTTGGGTGGGAGTATCCAGTGTGTTGACTAAAAACCCAAAAACATACATATTAATTTCCAATGATTTTAATATTTAAATAATCAATCAATATCCAATTGATTTTGATATCAATGATTTGTAATATGAGGTAGATTTTTTTTTGTTTTTTAGATAAGTGATTATTAAATTAAAGGTATTATAAAAGAAATTTTATTGCAACCATTGATATTGTAGTACTATTGAGTTTGAGTGGATATGTGTAATAATTGAAAGGTGGTAATCACTACATAACTAGATATCCAATTACATATGGAATCTATGTAAAACTAACATAGAAAATTAAAATGAGATCTTTTTTCTTGACTAAGAAGCACTATGCTGTAGCATTTCTCTATAAGAGTAAATGTGTAAGATCCTAAGAACATTATGCTATGGTCATAACCTTCAAACTACAAATTAGAATGATATTTATTAATTGGTGAAGAAAAGAAGTATTTCACTACAAATATAGACACTATCACATCTCAAACTACCCAAAATAATTATTTTAATAAGGATATCATGACAGATTTATCAAAAGTATACACCATAATCCTCAGGGAATCAAAATTTGGAATGCTGGAGACAAGCCTTGTGGAATACAAACCATGCTATTGCACTATGAATAATTCCACTCAAGTGGAATACATAAGATCTTTTAATTTACATACATCTCATTGAACAACAACACCTTACATAAAATTGAGATATAATACAAGGTTAAAATACATTATGATTATGAATTTCATTAATAGAAAATACACATTTAATGACTTATAATCTTCTATAGATAACATTAACAAGGATATTCTTGTTTAAGAGTGTGTGATTGAAGCCTTGAATGCTTGTTAATTTTTTCTATCTACATTAATGTTTTACTTGATTTTATCTTGTAAGTTAAATTATTTTTTATCTATTAATACAACATATTCATTCAGGATGGATGATCATACTTTTATGAGTGAGTAATAACTTAAGTGATGATGAATCGAGAGCATAAGGATAGTGATTTATTATTAATAGATTGGTTTTTTCATGTTGATTTAATGTATTTATTCATTATTATATTGGTATTAATATATTTTTTACTACATTGTTGATTTATTAGATAAAACAAATTAAGGTAGGATACCCAATGTGATAGGAAATTATGGGACTATGATATTATACATTATTTTTCATTTATAATTGATATTGGTACCTAAATAAATTTAGTTTAGTTATAGTTATTATGATATTTTGAATTAAAATAAATAGAATAATATTAGTTAAAATTTACCAAGTAAAGATAAACTACCTTAATAGATTATTTAAACAAATCAATTCATTCAACTACATGAGTCAATAAATATATAATTTTTAGTAAAAGTCTAATTTGAATTTATTCAACCATCTCTATTTCAATAAAAATGAATCCATTATCAAAGTTCTATGTTTATAATTTTTTTTCAATTTTTTTGTTCTCTATTTTGAAATTTTGAATTGAAAATTATGAAAGACTCATATGGCTTAGATTTGTGACCCATTCCCAGTGGATCGATCATGGACTCCCCACTAACATACTAAATTTTAGTAGTTCTAGTAGTATAAATGGAATGAATATTATTTTATAATGTTTGAACCACCTCCCATAGGAAATTATGATACTTAGTGGTGTTTAATCTTTTTAGTACAATTTTTAGTGATAAGATCCATATAAATAGATAAAATTCATATTATTAATATCTTGGTTCACTTAGTTTTAATTTTATATTTTGTTCAATTTTCTATTTTATATGTGTGGGAGTTAATGTTTTTTTATTGTATGAATAGGTTCATGAACCATGATCCAAAGAATAGATTGAGAAGTTTAGATAGAATCATGCCTTTATCTTTCATCCCCAATATTGATATCTACCTTTTAGTCCTACAAATTAATGATGGCAGACTAAGTACCCTTTTGTAGTGAATAAATAGTTAGAAACCCAATTTGATGGATCCCAACAAGCATAATAAGATATGGAATTCATAGACTATAGCAGTTTTTCAGTTAATGTAATACTATAGGCCTAATGAGGCCTCTAATTCCAAAATTAAGAATGATAAAACCAATTAATAAAATCATTAGAATAGTGGAAACATCAAGAAAGCACATAAAATTCCATAAAAACTTATTAAAATGAAAATTTTAATTAATATGGTAATTGGATTTATTAATCAAGAAGATAACTAATCATTTAAATCACTAAAAGAATTTTCAATTAAGATAAAATTTAGGGTAATAGAAAAAAAGGATCACATTGTTTTATGGAAGCACAATATGAAAATATAAGCACACACATAAAACCTTTAGATGCTATTATTTTTAAATTAAAATTTAATTCATCTTGGAAAACCACTTTTAGTATTGTACCATTAAAATATATACCCCTTAGTAGCATGGTGTAATGGCCCAGACCTCTTCAGTCCATTACTTAGTGAAAATACGGTTTTTGAAGTGTTTTGGGAGGTCACAGTGACTCTTTTCAAGAGTTTTCCAAATTTACAGTTTCCAATGGTAGGTCACGATAGTAGATCACATCGGTATCTTTCCACTGGTAGCTCACACCGGTGACTCGCATCGGTATCTCATCCACTGGTAGCTCGCACTAGTGACTCATCCACCAGTAACTCACACCAGTGACTCGTCAATAGTGACTCGCACCAATGACTCACACTAGTGACTCACACAGGTAGCTCGTCAATGGTGAATCACACTAGTGAATCATCCATCAGTGACTCACACCAGTAGCTTTCATCGGTGACTCATTCACTGGTGACTCATTTTCAACAGTTTTCCATTTTTCTAGTTTTTCCAGTTTCTTGCAGTTTCACCCCTTTAACATTTTATTTGGCATAAAATGAGTTAAATACCATATTTAAGGGTTTTTGGAGCCATTTCGAATCATATTTATCTTCTAAAAACCACAAGATTCCTTTGGATTCTAAACTACGTGGTCTTGGTCAAGATCCACCTTTAATGGATTTTAAAAACTATTTCTCCCATTGATTTAGGATCTGGTATTTCTAAAGCCGAGATCTTCTCTTCCTGGTGTGCTCCCATTTTCTCTTGGTATTCCCCAAACCCTTATTCCTCGAGGAGCCATGCATTGTGATACACCTTTTTGGATTTCCTTTTTTCCTTAGAGGCTCTTTCTGTTGCATGCGCTCCCCCTTATTCAACACAAATAGGATGTTCCAATCATCTATTATTTGAGGTAGGGATCCATTTGTCTCTCTTTTATTTGTGTATCATGCATGGTGGGTGTATCAATGTTTCCTTTGTGAATATATCATAATACTAAATAAATAAAGATAATTGAATCAGTTTAAGATCAACATGTGGGGATGAGAAAAGTGTCTTATGTTATACTTTGTTATCTATTGATGTTGTGAATTGTACGAGTTATATTCCTTCTGAAAATTGTGGATGTTGGTGATCCTTGGTTGTGCACAGAATGTTTATGAATGTATATTTTTCTTCTTCTCATTAAAAAAATGCATGAAATCTGTTAATCACTCATATTCAGCTAAAATAAATGGATTCCCCAGGATCTTATGGATTTTGTGATCACACCCTTAATTTAAAGAGTGTAAATTGAACAATATCCCCCCTTTTGAAAACTAAATAAGTTATTTTATGGTTTTGATGTGTGGTTTGATGAGGGTTTCATGTTTTGGGGAAAATTATATGGCAGTGTTATACACTAGGGTTGTGATCGGGCTGTGCAGTTATGTGTTGATGGGTGTAGTGTAGTTATGCAAAGAGGCTACCGAGAATGGTTGTGATGTGATGTGTTGCTGGGTGTGGCTGTAAGTTGGGGGTTTTTTCTGATGAGAGGATGGATTGGGTGGTATGACTTTGAAGAATGATGATGGAAGTGGTTGGTATGGGTAATTATCCCAGAGTTTCTCCATGAGTAGCATGCCCAAAGCTTCACTCAGTGTCTCAGGATCAGTTTTGTTATGACATGAATGGGTGTTAAACGGAGAGGAAATGTGAAGTGGGTTATGTAAGGACTTGACCCCAGTTTTCCAAAGTCGGTGCCTTAATTTTTACATTGAAATATAAACAAGAAATACATACCCCAAAATACCAAATAGTTTAGTAGTTTTATAAATACATATATATACATAAGTTCAACATTACAACTTGAAAGTAAATTCAACATAATAACTTCTTTTAAATCACACATAATCTCCTAGATTATCCTTGAAAGTCATTCATAATATACTACTTCACAACCTAGGGAAAATAAAACATGTGAAAGGGGTGAGATCAGATGCTCAGTAAGGGTAAATAATATATCAGAAGAAAATATAAACACTAGTCATGATGAACAAATAAAAATACATGCCTTTAAAATGATACTTGATCATAATATGGAAGGAATAAAAACTGATTAAATAATACCACAAAACATAACCATGGATATTATACTAGTCTAATAATCACATGGACTATAAATCTCTAGTTTCATAATGAGGGAATGCATAATGCTGGACATTATGAAATATACCATCAAGGCCTCAACCCAGACATCTAAAAATGATTAAGGCCTTGTCCAAAACCATATCTGAAAATGGGAAAGGCCTTGGCCAAGTCCATATCTGTTTTGTCTCATGATACCTAAAAATGAATCGAGGGGCTATAGAGGGCCCCACCCATCACTTAATAAGTCCAATGAATTCCTCATATGAAGGGGGATAAACTTAAACAATATATACATTCATATTGAAACTAAAATATGAAATGTAAATAACTTTCCCCAAACATAAACACTAACCATTCGAATGAATATGGTGAATGGTTTCAAGATAACACATCCATAGTCAAACTAATCATAAAAAATTCAATAAAATATGGTAGATGATATCATAAAATATTGGTCCCAATTATACATAAGAATCAATAAGAGTGTTGAAACAAATGAAAATACTCTTATAAAATCATCGAGTAATTCTTGAGATAAATACTCATTTACTTTGAAAAGAAGAGTTATTTTGGAAAAATATTTGTATAAAACTATAAGTAAAATAATATAGTTTTTTCATAATAAAATGAGTGAATTTATAAAAATAGTGGTGGCTAAAAACATATTATAGATTGTACTTGAATACAGGTAAGAATTATATAAGTTTCCTTGAATCTAACTTGTATCTTGGGAAGAATTTTTAAAATATCTTTTTAAAACATGTAACTTCTCATAAGATAAAGAAAGATTATTTTTGGTACACATATATAGAAAATTAAAATAGAATTTATGATGAGTAAATAATAATAAATAATAATTTTATTTATATTAAGAGATACAAAGAGAAACGCAAAAGAAAATGGAGGTTCAGGTAGAAAACCCTTACCTTATGTCCAAATATGTTCCGCTCTTGAACTTAAGGTCCTGGAATATGAAATTAGACTTATTAATAAATTAATTAAGAAAATATTAGTCATGTATTTTATTTATTATAAATTTATTAAGTTCATTTATGGTCATTTTTATGGTTTAATATATTTAATATCATCGTTTGTGAGTGCTCATTTCATTAGTTTTCATGATCAGTTCGTTTGTATAGAAGTTAATGTAAAATGAGAATTGAATTCCAGAATTGATGTTATATGTTATTAATGTTCATACATAAGGTTAAATTATCATATAAGTCATTTGGTTACTTTGGGTGAGGATGAATCTTTAGATAAAATTTTAATGATAAACGCTTGGATTAATTTGGTGGTTTTTCGATCACCACGAACTCATTTTGTTTTATAAATTAATAAAATGTGTAAAAAATGATTCTAGAACATTACATAGGATATATCACATATATTAAGATCTAGTTCAACCATAAAAATGGTTTTATTACCATAACTGAAGATGATAATAGAAGTTTAAAACCTGTCTTCCTTGAATGTGATAAATCAACACATCTTGGATGGTATTTTCATTTCTAGTATAAAAGGAGGGGAAATGATAGATGATGATGAATTATTAAATTATAATAAAAAAATTCCATTACATTTAAGTTACTTTAGTTATCATAACATTTGTAGGAAAGGAGGTGAGTAAATAAAAATAAATAAAAGAACTTGAAAGAAAATAAAAGAAATGAAAAGAGGAATTTACCTCTTGAATTTATCTTCCTCGAGAGCCTCTTTAGGGGAGAGGATCTGGTATTTTGAAGAGACCAAGGGCTTATGGACATGAGGAGGATCTTGAGATTATACTTTATCCAAATTTATACAAGGAATAAGGCTTTAGAGGAGTAAAGAGAAGAGGGAGTGAGGGGTGATTTTTATAGTGGAGGAGAGGAGGATTTTCCCATTATTATAATTATTATTTTATTATTTTTGCTCAAGACTATGAATAGTATTGATTCTTATGAATAAAAATAGTAATAAGTGCATTTGAGTTCGAACCAATGGTCATTTAAATTATACATGACTCAAGCATGATGCATAAATTCATTTATTTAGCATATTTCGTAAATTATCGAATTTCACTATTCACCAAAAATTCAAGTATTTCAGAAAAATACCAAAAATTCACCCTAACCATTTTTTGATATATATAATTCAAAAATTAACTCAATTTTATAAAAATAATTTTATAAATAATAGAATTTTAATTTTTAAATAAAATCGTTATTTACTTGAAATATACATATTTTAAATTTAAAACTGATTTTATAATACTTTCAAAAATTAACTGAGGTCTCATAAAATTATCATAAATTCATAGGAAAACAAAATAAATTTTATGAAAATGAATTTTATTTTAAATAATTTTTTTAATTTAAAATTTTAATTAAATATTATTACTCACAAAAATATCAACATTTAAATGTTAATTTTTAAAATATTCACTCTCATATATATGGTACCTAGATTTTATTTATACTCAGATGGGTGAGGTTAATATTCTAAAGGGTGCATTAATATTCATAAGGGTAAGTTAATATTCATAAGGGTAAGTTACTATTCACCAAAAATGTAAGTTGATCCTATCAGACTCTAAATATCTTACTGATTACAACCGTGTATATTAGTTTTTCAAAATTCAAATCACAGAAGTGGAAAAATTAAATCTAACGGCCAGGTTATAACTATCTCCTATAAATATCAAAGTGTTTGTTTCATGTATAATCTGTGTTGAATGCATTCTATAATAAATTTATTTGTAAAACCTTGGGGTGTTACAGGTTAATTTACTATGGTTCTTCTTTCTCCATGTGACTTTTTCCATGTGACTTATTATGTGCAGTGCTTGGTATTTTCCTGGATAGTAATTGAATAAATGAATTGTTTAATAAAGAATGCGAATTGGTTAAAATAATTGGTTGGGGTGTGATTTGAGTTGTGACTTATTGCGTGGTTTTTCATTTAGAGGTTGTATCAAGGTTGGCAGTGTTGTGGGATGATTTTTGGTTGAGAACCCATAAGTTGGACTAAGTGTTTGGTATCTATATGTATTAATTGTATTTTTCCCTGTGATTTTTATACACACCCCACCCTAGTTGAGCACTATGTTCCAAACACCCTCATTATCACGAGGGAGGGTGTCTTTCCCAAACATCTTGGTGGGAGGATGGATGGTTGGGAACCCACTCTTCCATACTCCCTCTTCTAGGTGGTGATAACCCAAGATTCTTCAGGTAGTTTGTGGTTTGTGAGGCCTAGGTGCGTGCTGGTGAGTTTTTCTTCCCAATTGTCTTTGGGATGAGATGTGTTGTTATTTCCTAGGTGTCTTCAGGATGAGGTATGGTTTTTGGCCCAGGTGTTTGTGGGAGGAATGTGATGTGGTATGTGGACCTGGTTTTTGCGGGAAAGATGTGATGTGGTATGTGGCCCAGGTGTCTATGGGTAGGATGTGATGAGCTTCGTTTTCCCAGGTGATGGGACTAGCTGTGAGGCCTAGGTGTGTGCGGGTGGGTTGGGGTGTGGTATGTTTGGAAGAGGTGGGAGTGCTAGGATGTTTGTCGTTAGGGTGTGAGAGTAGCTAATCAGTGAGAATGTGGTGTGGGGTACCCTACTATCGATGTGCATTATACAATATTACTTGACTTGCATTATTTTGTGAGTGTGCCTTGGTGAGGTTAGAGTGGCTAGTATAACTTGTTATGTGCTATTGGGTTATGTTGTTTCCTCATAGGAGAATTAGTATTCTTCCTCCACTTGTGCATGAGAGACTTTGGTTTTTCCTACTGAGTATACTTGTATGATCACCCTATGTATATAAAACCACTTTCAGGTTTCTAGGAGGACTACATGGACTGTGTTAAGCATTACTAGATTGGACTTTGGGATAGTTTTCATGTCACTACTTAGCCTTAATTTTAGTATTTAATTTGTATTTTTTATTTTATTTGTAATAGTTTTATTTTAAACATGCATATGGGATGGATTTTGGATTTCTTTTATATAGTACTTAGATTTGTTTTGGGATGGACAATCTTATCTCCCAGTCTTATTTTCTTTAAAAAGGGGAATTCTTCCCATTTTTGTGAGATTATATACCCTTGGTGCTGGTCTCCACCCCGAGGCCTACTAGAGGTGAGACTTAGGGGGTCATTATCTCCCTTTCTTCATCTTGAAGAATGAGGGTTGTAACAGAATGGTATCAGAGGTGATGGTTGAGAGATATGATGAAGTTTGGAGTTAAGAATAGTGAATATTGCTTGGGTTGGTAGGGAAACTGTGTTAGGTGATCTTGGTGTGCGACATAGGCTAGGTAAGATCATCTAGGAAACATGATTTTAGGCCCCCCATGATCTGATTCAAGGACTCTGAGCCTATCGAATGACCAAGTGAGGCTACACCGTTTTTAGGGAATATATCTTAGGAAAGGTATATGAATCATAATGACTTATGTTCCTATCTAAATTAGGTTGTTTTGGGGAATTTTAAATGGATAATGGAATGAGTTAAATGAGTTAAAACTAATATTTAATAAAATTACATACTATATGGGCTTAGGTATTCATTGTTTACCTTTTCAGCCATGGTGCCTGGTCATCGTTTTCATGTGGCTCAGGCAATTGAGGCTCAGCAGGCCAATCTAGTTGATTGGTGGAGGGTTGATCCAGTGGAGGAGGATGACTAGTGGAAGATAACATTACACAATTTCCAGTGGAAAACCTTGGGAAGGTATGAAGGTAGTGTTTCAGACATGGAGATGGAGAGCTGGATCAAGGATCTCAAGATCACCTTCAATTTGATCCAAGCTCTGACAGAGTACTGGGTTCCTTTGGGGGTGATTCAGATGCGGGGATATGCGTTTCAATAGTGGACACTGTACCTAGGGGAGAGGAAGGAGGTTGAAGTTCTGTGGGTTGATTTTGAGATGGATTTTAGAGCAGAATTCCTTTCATCGACCATGAAGGCTGAGAAGTGGAAGGAGTTACTCTCCCTCGAACAGGGGAGTATGTTAGTGTGGGAAATGGGTATTAAGTTCAAGGATCTTCTTAGGTTCACCCTAGATCTCTTTCTAGATGAGGATTCTCATGTGAGACGCCTAAAGGATGCACTTCATCCTTCTATCCAGTATGTGGTTACTCCATTTACGTTTCTAATATACTTAGAGGTTCAGAAGAAGGTAGAAGTGATTGAGTGGATGCACTCGTGAGGAGGTCTACCATGATAGGGGAGCCAGTAGGGTTCTTTGAGAATAAGGGTTTCTAGTGATAGGTCTTAGGTTCTAGGGACTTTGAGGTTTCGACCAGTGGGGAGTCAACCTAAGCAGTTCCCGTTTCCACCTTTTGGTCTTTGTGCCTTTATCGTGGGCTTGGGGATGATGTATTTCCTCTATGGAGTCTGTGGTAATCTTTAAAAATAGTTCCCAACAACCATTCGAGCTCATTATGGTGGGGGTGGACAAGTTCCACACCAGCCTCAGCATAAGTTTCCATCTAGGACGTTTTAGTAGTAGGGATAACAGGCTCATGCTACACTAAGGGGAGATGGAGCAGGTAGAGGCCAACCTCAAGGTGTTCCTCAGGGACCTCGACCTAGGAATGGTCATAGAGGCGATCATCATTAGAGGGGAAAAAGAGCTGGGAATGGTCAGTTTCATGCTACATAGGTAGCAGTTCTAGTAATACTAGAATTTTATGTGGAGAAAACAGTGCTAGGAAATGTTCAGCTATCTGAAGGGGAAGTTGGCCAGTGCTCCAGTGATTTGGTTTCCAGAGGAAGGGGTGATGTTCAAGGTGTTTTGTGATGCTTCCTATCTAGTCTTGGGATGCATGCTGATGATATAACGAGGAGTTATCTCTTATGGGTATAGGTAGTTACATACCCACGAACATAACTATGCCACCTATGATCTGGAGCTATCAGCGGTCATGTTTGTGCTGAAGTTGTGGCAACATTACCTCATTGGGGAGTGCTTTGTGGTCTTCACAGATCACAAGAGTTTTATGTATATCTTTTCCTAATTAGATATAAACTTACAACAATAGATGTGGATGGAGTTTCTTTAGGAATATGATTTTGATATCTCCTAAACCTTAGGAAAGGGGAATTTTGCGACTGATTCTTTGAGAAGGAAGTCATAGAAGGAGGTTGTTTGGGAGTCTGCTGATGCTTGGAAGGAAATAGAGGAGTTAAAAACCTTGTGCTTAGATGCAAGGGTGGATGAAGATAGAGGTTTTTTTTTACAGATGATAGTGAAGTATTCTCTGATGCAGTAGGTGGAAGAGTCTCAGTGGGGGTACTTAGAGGCAGAGGTGATGCATGATCATGTTAACCACAATGATGCTCTATAGGGATGGTTAGAGGATGGTTGAAATCAGATTTTGTTTCATGGGAAGTTGTTTTTTTGGTAATAATGCATGAGGAAGTCCTCTGTGAGTTTCATAGTTCACATTTAGCAGTGAACCCACGAGTTTCTAATATGTATCATGGATTTAGGATATAGTTTTGGTGGCTTGGGATGAAATGGGCAGTGGCAGGGTTCATGGTGAAATGATTAGTGTGCCATCAGATAAAGGATGAGCACTGTGTTCCTGGTAGTTTATTTCAGCCCTTGGATATCCCCGAGTGGAAGTGAGATTACATATCAATGGAATTTTTCATGGGATTACCCAGGGTTCAGGGAGGATGCGATGCTATCTGGGTAGTAGTGGATCGGCTAATGAAATCATCTCACTTCTTAGCGATTAAGGAGTGGGTGTAGTAGATTCCTTGTAAAAGAGATATGTTGATGAAGTGGTGTGGCTACATAGAGGTCTGAGATCCATTGTCTTGTATTGGGATACATACTTTACCTCACGAGTCTAGAGGGGATTGTAGCATTATTTTGGAACTTAGTTATGCCTTAGCACTGCCTTCCACCCTCAGATAGATGGGTAGATAGAACAAACTATCTATACATTGGAGGACATGTTGCGAGCACGTGTCTTGGACTTTAGCAGATCTTGGGTGTGACACTTACCCTTGGTCAGGTTTGATTATAATAAAATCTATCACTCTTTCATTGGTATGGACCCATTTTAAGCTTTATATGAAAGACTTTGTTGTTCACCTTTGTGCTAGAAAGAGGTTGGGGAGACAACTATTCTTGGCCCTAAGGTAATACAAAGCATGATAGATAAGGTCCAACTCATTCGTGAGAGGATGAAGGTAGTGCAGGATTGGAAGAAGTCTTATACTGATCACATGAGGAGGACCTTAGAGTTCAAGGTTGAGGACCATGTGTTCTTAATGGTTTCCCTTCGACGTGGGTAGGAGAGGTTTGGAAGAGGGAGAAAGCTTTCTCTCAAGTTTGTTGGACCCTTCAAGGTGTTGGGGTGAGTTGGAAAAGTGTCATACTAGTTAGCATTTCCACCATAGTTGGAGAGGGTTCACGATGTATTTCACATCTCTCATCTTCATCGGTATCTACATGATGACTCCCATCTCATTAACTGGGGAGAGTTGGATATTGAAGATAATGACACATTTGTGGAATGACCAGTGGAGATCCAAGATCATCAAGAGAAGGTGCTACATGGATGGACCATTCCCTTGGTTTGTGTGTTGTGGAGGTATGGTGTCCTGGAGGAGAGTACTTGGGAGTGAGAAGCGTAGATGCGTGCCCAGTACCCGGAGTTGTTTTGAGTTTTACTTTGTTCTATTTTACTTTGTAATGTGATGTTTAAACCTTGTTTATTATGAGATGAGTTGTTTCCTTGGTCCATAATGTGTGATAAATTCCTGATGTGTGAAGAGGGGAGGACCAAATTCCTAACCGAGATTCATTAATTGCGATGCGATTAAACCCATGCGGGTGAGTTAGTGCCACCCAGAGCAGATATTATCTTGACATGGTGGAAGGAATTCCATGATTCATGTGTTCAGACAATGTGATTTTTGTTCTTGTGTGGTTTTCCTTATAGTTTTTTGGGTTAGCATATGTCATAGGAGGTGTTCTTGGATGAGGAGTGTTTCACTCCATATTTCGAACAAAATAGGGTGGTTTATCATTTATCTTTGATGTCGGTAGCAGTGTTTCAAGCATATCAAGATCCTTGAGAGGTATCTCATAGGGTGATTTTTCAGACCCCTCTTTTCCTTCTGGTTTTGGTTTTTAATTCTCAAGGGTGAGAATAGTTTGAGAGGTATCTAATGTAATGTACTAGACCAATCTGATCCATTACCTTTTGAAAATCTGGTCTTTGAAGTGTTTTGGGAGGTCATAGTGACTCATTTCAAGAGTTTTCCAAATTTACAATTTCCAATGGTAGGTCGGGATGGTGGCTTGCACTGGTGAGTCACACCAGTGAGTCACAACGATGAATCTCACCAGTAGCTTTCCATCGGTAGCTCGCACTGGTGGCTCAAACCAGTAGCTCATCAATGGTGACTCACACTGGTGTCTCATCCACCAGTGATTCGCATCGATAGCTCATCCATTGGTATCTCACACTGATGAATCATCCACCAGTGACTCACACCTGTGACTCGCACTGATATCTCATCAATGGTGACTCACACTGGTGACTCGCACCGGTAGCTCGTCAGCGGTGACTCGCACCAGTGAATCATCCACTATTTACTCGCACTGGAAGCTTTCACCAGTGACTCGCACTAGTAGCTCACACTGGTGAATCATCCACCAATGACTCATCCACTAGTGACACATTTTCAATAGTTTTCCATTTTTCCAATTTTACTAGTTTCTTTCAGTTTCACCACTTTAATGTTTTATTTGACATAAAATGAGTTAAATACCATATTTAATGGTTTTTGGATCTATTTCAAATCATATATATCTTCTAAAAACCTAAATCTTCATTTGGACTCCAAACCACATGGTCTTGGTCAAGATCCACCTTTAATAGATTTTAAAAACCACTTCTCCCATTGATTTAGGATCTGGGATTTCTAAAGATGAGATCTTCTCTTCCTTGTGCACTCCCATTTTATCTTGGTGCACCCTGAACCCTTATTCCTCTAGGATATGTGCCTTGTTCTTCACCTTTTTGGATCACATTTTTCCCTGGAGTCTCTTCCTTCTTCACACGCACCCCCTTCTTCGGCGCAACCAGGAATTGCTATTCGTTTGTTCTTCGAGGTAGGGATCCCTTCATCTCTCTTTTATTTCTGTATCATGTGGGGTGGGTGTATCAATGTATCCTTTGTGAATATATTAGAATACCAAATAAATAAAGATAATTTAATCAGTTTAAGATCAACACGTAGGGTCAGGAAAAGTGACTTATATTCTGATTTGTTATATGTTGATGTTGTGAATTTTATGGGCTATATGCCTACTAAAAATCATGGTCATTGGTGGTCCTTGGTTGCACATATAATTTTTATGAATTCATGTTTGTTTTATTCTCGTTAAACAAATACATGGAATCTGTTAATCATGTATATTCAGATAAAATAAATGGATGCCCTATGATCTTATGGATTCTATGATCACACCATTAATTTAAGAAGTGGAAATTGAACAATATCCACCTTTGTGAAAAATAAATAAGTTTTTTTATGGTTGTGATGCATGGTTTGATGTGGTTCTAGTGTTTTAGGGAAAACTATATGGAAGTGTTATACACCAGGGCTATGATCGGGCTGTGCGGTTATGTGTTGATGGGTGTGGTTTGGTTATGCAATGGGGCTATCGAGAATGGTTGTGATGTAATGTGTTGCTGAGTGTGGCTATAAGTTGGGTTTTTTTTTTCTAATGATAGGATGTATTGGGTGTCATGAATTTGAAGAATGATGATGGCAGTGGTTGGTATGGGTAATTCTCCCAGAGTTTATCCATGAGTATCATTCCCAAAGCTTCACTCTGTGTCTTAGGATCAGTTTTGTTATGACATGAATTGGTGTTAAATGGAGAGAAAATGTGAAGTGGGTTAATTTAACATGGTTCTTATTCCTCTGTGTGACTTTTTGTGTGTGTCTTGTTATGTGATGTGCTTGGTAGTTTCCTATATAATAATAGAATAAATAAATTGTTTAATAAATAATGAGAATTGGTTAAATGAATTGGATGGGGTATGATTTGATTTGTGACATGTTGTGTGGTTTTCATTCAGAGGTTACATAAAGGTTGGTAGTGTTGTGGGATGGTTGTTGGTTGAGAACCCATAGGTTGGGTTGAGTGTTTGGTATCTATATGTATTACTTGTATTTTTACTTGTGATTTATATATGCACCCCATCCTAGTTGAGCACTATGTGCTGAACACCCCCATCATCATGGGGGAGGGTGTATTTCCCAAACATCCCAGTGGGAGGATGTATGGTTGGACACCCTCTCTTCCCTACTCCCTCTTCTAGGCTGTGATATCCCAAGATTCTTCAGGCATGTTGTGGTTTATAAGGCTCGGGTGTGTGTGGGTGAGTGGTGCTTCCCAGGTGTCTTTGGGATGAGATGTGTTGTTCTTTCCCAGGTGTCTTTGGGATGAGGTGTGGTTTTTAGACCAAGTGTTTGTATGTGGGATGTGATATGGTAAGTGGAATAGGTGTTTGTGGTCAGGATGTGATGTGGTATGTGGCCTAGGTGTCTACGGGCGAGATGTGATCAACTTCATTTTCCCAGGTGACAAGACTAGTTGCAAGGCCCAGGTGTGTGCGGGTGGGTTGTGGTGTGGTATGTTCAGAAGAGGTGGGAGCACTAGGATGTTTTCTATTAGGGTGTGAGAGAGAATAATTAGTGGGAAATTGGTGTGGGGTACCCTACTATCAATGTGCATTATAATATATTACTCGACTTGTGTTATTTGGTGAGTGTGCCTTGGTGAGGTTGGGGTGGCTAGTATACCTTGTTAGGTGCTTTTGGGTTCTATTTTTTCCTCAAAGGGGCATTAGTTTTCTTTATCCACTTGTGAATGAGAGACTTTGATTTTTCCTATTGATTATACTTGTATGCTCACCCTACGTATATAAAACTTCTTTTAGGTTTACAGGAGGACTATGTGGACCGTACTGGGCATTACTAGCTCGGACTTTCGTACAATTACTGTGTCACTTATTAGCCATAATTTTGGTATTTACCTTGGAGTTTTTATGGTATTTGTAACATTTTTATTTTTAAACATGCATGTGGGATGGATTTTGGATTTCTTTTATATATAGTACTTGGAGTTGTTTTGGGATGGACCATCTTATCTCCTGATCTTGTTTTCTTTAAAAAGGGAAATGCCTCCCATTTTTTGAGATTATATACCCTTGGTGCTGGTTGCCACCTTGGGGCCTACTGGAGGCAGGAATCAGGGGTCATTATATCCCTTTATTCATCTTGAAGAAGGAGGGTCGTGACACATGGGAAGCAACCAAATAAGATGATTTTATATATCTTGATATCCAATCTAAATTAAATATGTTAGTTTTAATAATTCCACATTCAAAAAGTTAAATGTGGCATTAATGATAAGTGAGATGATTTAGAAGATAAAAATGAATGGTGATAAATATTTCCTTGGAAA
Organism: Viscum album; assembly: GCA_963277665.1. Lineage (NCBI taxonomy): Eukaryota > Viridiplantae > Streptophyta > Magnoliopsida > Santalales > Viscaceae > Viscum > Viscum album. The sequence continues at coordinate 1,241,417,334 of OY728122.1, read as the reverse complement.
TGAATTAAATAAAAAATAATATAAATCAGAAATTAAAACCATGCTCAATGAAACTTCTCTACATGTGATGATGAATCATATATATGTTCTTTCCCCCCTAATAAATTATTTGAACTAAAGTCTCCATATCTTAATTTTCTCATTCATCAATATCTCCTCATGTTTGATGGTTTTCAGTATTATTCACTTCTATTGATCAACTAGTGGAAAAATCATTCCTTTAAACATTCAAATATATAATGAAAATATGGAATGTTTGTTTGAAAATTATTGATACAAAAAACATTCAAATACACAAAAAAATCAATATCACCTGTCCCTCATAATTTTTTTTAATTATTTTGAATTATTATGATAAAACATAGAAAATATTGATTCATATGAGTAAGATAAATAATAAATAAAAATAAATCTTGAAAATAGACCCCAACATATGAATGTCACTGAATGTGGAGATTCTTCATGCCATTTATTCATAAGCACAAATGCATTATGTCTCGTTTATGGACATAACTCAAGGTCCTATACTAATCAAATGGTGATTTGTGGTATACATGTATAAAACACAAACATGAGTTATAATTGCTATATAACTTTTTCAATGTTAATAGAATTAAATACTTAATATGATTATTATATTAGAATATTGAACTACATATTAATAATAACATATTTTAAAATAGTGAATAGACCATGGATAAAATTAGATGAAATTAAAGGAAATAGAAGAATGATATTTCCATTTAATCATTCCAACTAATTTGAATTATGAAATATTATGTTTAATCCACAATTACTTTTTTTTGGTTTAAACTGCAATTAAGTAAATGGAAGGACACTTATAGATTTTCTTATACATACTAAAGCATGAAATGAAATAAGAAAAGGATGAAAATATATAAAATATAAGGCATATAATGTTATGAAATAATATCATAAAATATTCATTAAATGGATAAGTTAACTAAATCGCATGACATAGCATGTTATTAAATAATATCAAAAAATAAATTAAAGAGAAATAATGAAGAATTATTTTTAATTGATGATATAAAATGTAAGAAACTTATTATTTTTATGAAATTAAAACATAAATATAATTTCATCTAATGTATGAAGATACATACCTTGTCTTTCCACCAACCCAAATACCCTTTAAAAAATCCTTCAATGCTGGAATATCATCAGCAGTGCAAACCATTGATATTTTTCAAGGTCTCTCGGAGCCATGGATGTTGCAGATCAACATTTTTATATGAAATAAACACATGGATATAGAAGAATAAAAAATTTAAAGGTAACCAATTATTTTAAGTTATTATTGTTTAAAAAACGAACTTATAACTTCAAAGTAAAAGGAAAGCCTTCACGAATTTGTACTCAGCATAAACCATGCATTACAAACAAACAACCATAAATTATAAAAAATACCAAGAAACACCGAATAAAAAATTTTAAGACCCCAAAAAAGATATAATTCCTAATAAGACCCCCTAGAAACATGAAGCACATAAATATCTATATATGTGGTCACATTAGAATACCAAGAAAATGAATAACATAAATAACTCACCGCAATCAATTAAAGGAGAATGATGAGAAATAATAAATTGGAATTGGTACTTGAAACAAAAGGATTACCTAATGTAGGGGATCTAGGTTGGATTCTCTAGAGAATTTTCTGATTTAATTTGAATTTCACTAAAAAAATAGAACAAAAAAAATACGAAAGAGAGATTTTAGGATATATTCGATTTGATAAAGAGAATAACATAACTAGATCAACATGATAATTCCTGGGACATACTAATATTACCATGAAAAATCTTTGATATCAAGAGTAGAATATATGTGAATAAGAAATTCTATGGATATGAATAAGAAATGAAAAAAAAATAATAAGTCACAAAAATTAAATGAATTATGAAATAAATGGAATTGGGGGCAGGGAGTCATGGGAGAGATTCTATGAATAGAGGAGGGTTTGTGGCTAGGGGAATCAATGATGGGAGAGAACCAGTGACCTATAGGGGGGGCTCCATGGTAGAGGAGGGTCAGTGTATAGGGGGCCTTCAATGGGGGTGGAGGGGATGGGGGCTCAATGACGGGGCAGGTAGAGAGGGGGTAGTAGGATGGGGGGATTGACGATAATGAGAGGTGGGGTGCTTGGATGGGGGATCAATGGATGGGGGGGAGGGGGGATCAACATCAGTGGTGGGATGGGGGATGGATGACAGTGGGTCTTTATGGCATGATGCAGGGCAACACAACAATAAGGGTGGGGGGTGGGGGTGGGGGGAGTCGATAGGGGCGGGGTTGGGAAAATGATTTGGGGGTGTGAAAATCTTAGTTCCATTCGACGGTCTCTAATGGGATCAATAGAGACCACAAAATAGTGGTCGCCCAAATCTTCCCTCCTCCAAAGCTCAAATTTATACTAGTGTATGACTTGATTTTGGGAATTTATTGGTTGACATCCTTTAAGGCCCACATCAAATTTTATTCTTAGCATGTTAGTTTCACATCTTCGGATGGTGTCCAATATCACTTTAAAGGATATTGGGATATGAATTCAAGTAGAGAAGGACCTTTGGTACCAGTGGTTGGTACTATCTCTAACCAGTAAAAAACAATTACTTTGAAAAATATTGATTCAATCAAACATAAAGATTTTCCAACCATCATTGATCAATTTTCTTATGTCTTCCCCGAAAATTTATTTGGGTTTCCACCCAAAATATAAATGGATTTTATGATTGATCTCATACCAAGGACCATTCCAATTTCACTTTCACCTTATCAGATGTCACAAATTAAATTAAGTGAATTTAGGGTTCAACTATAATAGTTGGAAAGTAAAGGCTTCATTGGACCTAGTACATCTCCATGAGAAACACCAATTCTCTTTATAAATAAAGAAGATGGAACTCTTTGAATTTGTGTGGATTATCATAAGCTAAAAAAAATTATAATAAATAATAAATATATGATTCCATAAATTTATGATCTATTTGAATAATTTATGGGGATCTAAATGGTTCTTTAAGATTTATTTATGATCAGGGTACTACCAGCTTTGAGTTTGGAAGGAGGATATTCTGAAGACAACTTTCAAGATCCATTATAGTCATTATGAATATGTGGTTATTCCTTTTCGTATTATGAATTCACCAACGATATTTATGGGATTTATGAATTGGATCTTTTAGAAGTATCTTGACTCATTTTTCATGGTATTTGTCATTGATATTCTAGTGTATTCTAGGACTAAGGTTGATGATGAACAACACTTGAGAATAATTTTGGGCATCTTGAAAGAAAATCACCTTTATGTTAATCTTTCAATGTATTATTTCTGGATACAAGAGGTACGTTTCCTTGGTCACATCATTTTTGAAAGAGGAGTTTCTATAGACCCTAAAAATATATAACTAGTTATCTCTTGGAAATCATTGAAGAATGTCTTTGAGAAACACAGTTTCCTAGGTTTAAAAGGGTATTATCAACACTTTGTTTGTGAATTTTAATGACTTGCCTCACTGATGAAATATTTGACATGAAAAGGTGTTCCTTTATAATGGAATTATGCTTTCTAGAAATATTTCTAAGAGATTAAGGTTTTCCTTACTTAAACACTTATCCTTACATTTATAGAGTCAGGATGAGGTTATGTGGTCTATTATGATGCATCCAGATTAGTTTTGGGATGTGTTCTCATGCAAGGAGATAATATTGTATCTTATGGATCATGACAGTTATGGGTGTATGTGAATAATTACACAACACATGATTTGGATCTTGTTGTTGTAGTCCATACCTTGAAAACTTGGTGTCATTATCTATTTGGTGATAATTTTATAGTGTTTATGAATCATAAAATCTTAAAACACATCTTCTCTCAATGTGTTTAGAATTTAAGGTAACAAAGATGGATGAAATATATTTAGATGTTTGAATTTGACTTGATGTATACATCAAGAAAAATAAATTATGTGGCTAGTGCATTGATAAGGAAGTTATATAGTTAGATCACTAAAGAGGCCTCAAATCAATGGCAACCGATGATGATCATAACTGATATTCATCTTGATTGTGCTGAGCAAGGAGATGTTTTAATTTTCTTTATGGTTTCTTTTATTCTTGATTTCATTGAGTAGGTTAAAGGCGCTCTGAAATCTAATCTTGAACATCTCTCCATGAGGTCAAAACTCAATGGTAGGGAGACCATTGAGGGATGGACTCTATATGAGAAATATGTATTATGTTTTATAGATTGGATTGTGGTTCCTTTGACTTATCTAGAACATATTCTTTTTTCCTACTACCACTCGATATGGGTTTTTCATCCTGATATTCATAAAATTTATAATTAAACGAGAGTATAGTTTTTTTGGGCTGGCATGAAGAGGAAAGTGGTAGAGTATGTCTTGAGATGCCTCACCTTCTAGGAGGTCAAGACAGTGCATCAATGACCAAATGATATGTTACAATATTTACCAATAACCATGTAAAAATGGGAGTAGATAACTATGTATTTTTTCATAGGTTTTCCAAGAATGGGTTGGAAACATGATGCTATATGAGTGATTGTAGACTAGCTCAAAAATTCAGACCACTTTATCCCTATTCATGAATCTAATATAGTGGAATAATTTTAAAAAATATACATTCAAAAAGTTGTAACAATTCATGGAATTCCAGTTTCAATTGTATCTGACTGGAATCCTAGGTTTACATATCAATTTTAAAATTCCTTACAACAATTCCTTGGAACTCAGTTGACCATGAGCATAACTTATCATCTTCAAACTGATTGACAATCCAAATGGATGATCCAAATGTTGGAAGACATTCTTAGAGACCGTGTTATGGATTTTGGAGGCATATGGGAGGATCACATACCACTAGTAGAGTTCTCATATAATAACAATTATCAAGACTTGATATATATGGATCCTTTCAAAGGTTTTAATGGCTATCCTTATTGTTCTCCACTTTTTTTGGGTGGAATATGGTAAGAATTACATTGTCAAACCTATTCTTATGTATGAGAATATGGAAAAGATTCATATGATCAATAAGAGAATAACAACAACTGTGAGTCATCAAAAATCATTTCTAAATCATCGTCGTCAACCATTATCATTTGTTGTGGGTGATCATGTCTTATTGGGAGTCTCTATGAGGCTTTAGAATCATTATTTTGGTAATAAAGGTAAATTTTATCCTTGATACACCATCCTTTTTATATAATATAAAAAATTAGTGATGTGGATTACTGGTTGGATTTACTACCAAAGTTTGTCTTAGTGCACAATGTATTTCAATTTAATAAGTACCATCCTGATTTGAACTATATTATTTAATGGGACTATGTTAATCATGAGAATGATGCTATGTTGATTCATGTGCCAATACAAATTGTGGATATATGTGAGAAATTTTTACATGGAAATATTATCAGTTTGGTATGAGTCCCATGGCAGTATGGTCAACTTCATGTGGAAACATTATAACATGAGAAGGAAATGTAGGAGCAGTGGCCCAAGATCTTCCAAATCCAAGACAATATCAAACTTTCTAAGGATGGAAGGACCAATGGTTGGGAGAATTTAACACCCATGGTTTCATTTAATTTACCATTTTATTATGTATTTTTAAGTTATATAATACTTGGGTTGAGTTTCAAGAACTTTTGGATTATTTTGGAGGGTTTTGGAGGGGTTTTTAAGGGCACATGGTTTGAGAATAGTTAGTGTAAACCGTGAAATATCTATAGGAAACCATGTAAAATAGTTTTAGGAGTCACTGGGTAGGAGAACAGTTAGAAAATAGTTTTAATAAACCATGTGGATTTTAGAGACTCTGGTTTTTCTGTGAAATAATTTGAAATATTTCTAAAAATATTTTCAGAGCCAGGCACTGATATTACGTGTGATTCTAAGGCCCAATGAGCTCAAAATTAATTTTATGAAAATATTAAATATATTTTTATTATTTTTACACAATTTTCATGAAAAAGTGGAATATCTCTTAAAGGGAGTCTCTGATTGGAAATCTGAGACCACCGTTGAATCCAGAATGTGAAGTTTACCTAAGGCGTGACCTAAGATTGGTCGGCGCAGGATGTTCAGATGGGGAAACTGTTGGTGGGTGCATTGGATAAATTTATTTATTTAATAACCCTAACTCAAATAACTCACATAAAGTGACTTGAATGAGAAATCTAAGACCACCATTGATTTTGGAATGTGGTATTTATCCAAGGTGCGACCTAAAGTCGGTCGACATGGGACATATGGTAAAGGTAGCTATTGGCAGTGCGTTTAATGAATGAATTCTCTAGGGTTAGCTACATAAACCTAGGGAGAAATCTAGATATCTTCTACTATCCTTCATTGGTAGATTATAATGAAATTTCAGAACATATTAGATCAGGACGCAGTGAATGCAATGACTCCTCCCAAATCATTGGAGAATGTGTTCTTCACTAATTATTGATCCATAATCGAGGTAGGATTCATCAATTTGGTATTTTACACCCTTTTGATTAAATTATTGATTAGATCTATCGTTTTATTCTATATTCTCCCTTTTGTATCCTTTACATGTTTCCATGTACAAAAATTAATTTGTTGTCAATTGTTTTCTAACCTCGGGATCCCTATTCTTGATCGACTGTCCAAGAACGCTTAGAATCGATTCATTAAACTTTATTCTTGTGAAATTATCCTAATTTTCTTCACATTCATCACTTATTGGATCCCCATGGTCCCGATTCAAATTTTTCAAGAGGTATAGATGTTGACCAGACCCTCGAATCCGCAGCGGATCGATGAAACGAGAATAGACTGATAAACGAGCAGAATGGTGTTTTATGAAAGGATTGGATTGGTGATACTACTTTTCCCATTTAACATGTGGTGATTATATGTGGTGTGATGAGATAAGATCTAGGTGGAGGCCATGCACATAGTCTCATGGTGGGGGCTGCTCAGCGTGAACGTGACGGTTTCCGGGCTCAGATCACTAACGAGGTGGTCATACATGGTCAACGTGGTGGGTTTTAATAATAATAATTATTAATAATAATGGTGATGAGTTAATAAAATTTAAATGAGTATTTTTCTTTATTATTATAGTAAATAATAATAATAATGTTGGCATAAAAAGCGTGATTGGATAATAAAATTTAAATGAGATCTAAATTTTGAAATTTAAAATTATTTTGGAGAGGAGATAAGGGGGAGGGAATGGTGCACCTAATAAGGGGGTGCGCATGAGGCCTTAAATGGTTATAATATATAATATATTATTATTATTATATAAAATAATAATGATAATATAAAAATGAAAAAATAATAATAAAGGGGAATCGAGGGTGGGTCACGCTGCACATGTGAGGGAGGGAGGCGTGAATGTTATGTGGTTTTAAAGAATAAATAATAATAGTAATAATATAAAATATTATTATTATTTATTTTTTTCAGGAAAACCTGAATTCATCTACAACTTCTCCTTACGGTGTCAAATTCATGCATCATCAGCGACAATGTGACCTTGGAATTGAGATGGTCATTTCAAGACTAATGTTGGATACCTTTTTCAGACTCATCCCTTAGGTCAACGAAACACCCAATAATAAAAAAATTATTATTATTGCAGGATATTGTATCTGACATATCTCCCTCATATGGTGTCATAATAACAAACTGTCTGCAACCCTAAAATTAATTCAGATGTTTCAAGACCAATTTCAGGTATTTAATTCGGACTCATGTCTTAGGCCCATGAGACACCATTCGAGCATGATGTAGTGAAATGCACATTTTTTACTAGTTGTATGATTGAGGCAAGTGAATAGCCTATCTAGAACATTTTTTCATGAGGATCACAGTGGTGTGACATGTTTGGCCATCTGGGGCCCTTTGAAGAGGCATATTAGTGAAATTATTTTTCTCCCTCAGACTACTGACAAGCCTTATGAATTCTTTAGGATCTTGGATGAGACATGTCGTGTAGTACCCCTAAACTCCATGTAGTACTACATGGATAGAAATCTATGTGCTGGAAAGGACACAACCCAATAATAGAGCGGGACCACACACCATGTACTCCTTTATGAATCTCAACGCTTCTGTATATCCTTCGTTTGAACTCAGATTTTGGTCTATGGGTAGCCTATCCTGAGTGTTTTTTCATATATAATGTGATGATTCCATTAGTTGTGGATTTATAAATATGATGTGAAATATTATAGGCACATCACCTTTTGAGGAGACCCTAATGATGGAAGTGATCAGACGGGATCATTACAGGCTCCCGAGTGGAACCCTGAGCCTAGCTAGGCATGGGTCCTTGATGACTATTAGAGTGGAACCCTCTAGTTGGGCTGGGTGTGGGTCCTATGTAGACTACTGAGTGGAACCCTCCAGCTGGGTTGAACATGGGTCCTCGATTACTACTAGAGTGGAACCCTCTAGCCGGGCTAGGCATGCGTCCTTGACTTTTTGAGTGGAACCCTCCTGCGGAGCAAGGAATTGGTCCTCGATGACCTAGAGTGGAACCCTTCAACCGATATGGGAATGGGTCATCTACCTAGAGTTTATATCCCCTTGACCGTGCGACATAGTGACGAGGTGTGATTTTATTTGGATGGTTACTTCTAGGTAAGTGCATGGGATGCTGAGCATCATTGATGGAATTTTGGAACTATTGGTTACTCTTATTCTTGGGCTAAGATGTGATATGGAGATCCCCTTACTCTCTCATTTTGGATTCTTTGACTGGGTATATATATATATACCTTTATTCTATATCCACATATTGTATTTGGATTCTCTCTTTCCGAGAGAGGTGAAGATGCGTGGGTTATTCCATGTGCTTTTTGTGTATAGATTCTCATGGTTGGATGAACATACTTTTATGCTATATGTGGAAAAGACTCTACGAGTTGTTTATCCACTCAATGTGTTTTAGCCCCTTTTTCTTGGATGATCTTACCTTCACTCTCTTTTTGGGTTGAGTTTTACTCTTTTACCGTACTTTGCATCTACTATGTTTATTTCCTCTTTTATCTATTACTACCCCCCTTCACCTTTCAGGGTTTCCTACTGGGTATGTATATACTCACCCCTTCATGGTTTTTTGCTACACATGTCATGTCTTTGAAGATGACAAACATGTTGATAGTGACTTTATAGGATCTTAGGGATATTGGGTGCTTAGACTGCATACAGTGGTCATAGATTGGGATTCATAATATGGAATTTCTTTTAGTTGTTTAATTTTATAGTTTTCTATCAGGTTGGGAATGTATTTCCCCCCTTTACTTTTCAGTTTACACTACTGTACTTTTTTACAGTCTAGAGGTTCATGCATGATTGGTTTAATTTATATCAATGTTGCATCTTTTACTTCTTGTCCTCTACACATTTGCATTAAGTTGGTTGTGTGTGTGTATACAGGTACTTAGGAAAATGCCTCCCCATGTTTTTTATGCCTTCGATGCTTGTTACCACCCCTGGACTATGGAGGTGGGCTTGTGGTAGTTGCGGCTTGAGCCCCAGCTTGGGTCGGGTCATGACATATTAGTATCAGAGCAAGTTTATTATTTGGAATGTTGTTCGCGTATCCCCTTAAGTGGATTTGGTTGGGTTTAGGAAAATAGTTTCAAAGTGTCTCAAGTATAGCTCTCAGTTCAGGGAGTCTAGTGATGGTGTGGCGACCAACGTATCCATTCAACAGGACCATGACTACCTTCTTGTCAACTCAACATGCCAAGAAATTTATTATAGGGATTAATGGTACATGAATTATTTAGTATTGAGTCTTTAACTATACTTATTGAGTCAGATCCCCATTTATATAAACATATATATTCTCATCTGACTACGGTACTCCTTGATAAATTTCAAAATGCCTCCGCGATGACAGTCATCCAAGATAGCAACTCTGGTTTGTGATGATGATCTAATGAGTGAAAAGGCCTCAGTTTAGGGTCCATCGCATGACCACCTTCCTACAAGTGGGTAGGCAGTAACACCTCCCCCTGTTGAGGAGAAAATCATTCCAGTAAAGCAGGTTGAGGACGTATACAGTCTTAGCGCGCTCTATGAGTTCCACCGTCAGAGACCACTGAGGTTCTGTGGTGAGCCAGATCCTCATGCAGTAGAGGATTGGCTAGAGTCAGTGGTCTATATTTTCAATATTGTTTAGAACCCAATAGATCAAGTGGTTGCACTAGCATCTATCCTCTTCCACAGAGCAGCTGGGAATTGGTGGATCCTTGTTATGAAGATACATGATGAGTCAACACTCTCATGTCCTGACTTCCAATATATGTTCCATGAGGATTTCTACCCCTACTTCTAACACTTAGTATGGATCTTGGAGCTTCTAGAGTTGTAATAGGGAGGGATGATAGTGGTTGAGTATGCAACATGGTTCATAGATCTTATGTGTTACTCCCTTGAAATAATCCAGGATGGATACTTCCGAGCACAAAAGTTTGATAAGGGACTTCGTAGAGAGATCCAAGCCAACATTGTGACCTTATGAATTCCCACCTATATTGGGGTGCTGGTGTGGGCACTAGTGAAAGAGAGCTTTCTGTTAGAGGGGCACCAGACAGTTGGAGCTGGCAGTGGGTGTTGTAGAGTTGAGTCATCTACAATAACTAGCAAGCACTAGGTGCCAAGATCTCGTCACAAGATGCATTTCCCTGATCAGACACAGGAATGTGGTTAGAGGCATCTCATAGAGGGGTGGTGCTTTACTTATAAAGGGTGAGGCCACATGGTGCGATACTAACCAACCCGGCATGATGATCAAAACAGATAGATAGCCGATGGATCATCATGGAAGAGGTAGTTCCATGATCAAGGATCTCCCAAGTGTGTACAGGGTGGTCCCTAAGGAGGAGGAGCTAGTAGAGGAGAAAGAGGAGCTATGGTGGTGGACACCACTATGAGATCCTTCCACCACCACCACTAGGTGGCCCATGTTAGGCTCAGGGAGCAGGCGATCAAGGCCACAAATAACTGTAGTCTTTGGAGGCTTATGATCCCACAATGCATGAGATGATAAGAGGTGCACTCTATATCTCTTATACTTTCTTTAGTAGTAATTTTTAGACACTATGTGAGGTACTCTTTTCTTCCCACCTCTTGATCTAGGTTTAAACTAGGGTGATGTGGGGTGTCAGTGTAACCCTATGTCGTTGTTTTCTAATGTATCTTAAAATACACAAGGAAGAGGGGTTTCCATACCATTGAGATTAATTTTTTAAATGTGAGAAAAACCTTTAGGGAGAGTCTGTGACACCCAAAGTGGATAGTATTTAAGTTTGGGGAACGAGTCCCTCTGAATTGTGTGTTTGGGGTCAGGTGACATGTTGGTGTTTGAAAAAAGAGGACTTAATAAGACCCAATTGAGAATTTAATAATCCCTTTGTTGTTCATTAGTACCCTTGTGTTCTTAGCATTAGCTTTTATGCAAGATTATTTAGGAGGAGGTGACATATTTTAACCTAGATTTGAACTCTCAAGGAAGAGGGGCACTTTCCCCACTAATATGTGTTTTTTTGATGTGACCAAAATCATGCGAGCGAGTCAGTGCCACCCAAAGTGGATAGTTTCTAGGTTTGGTGAAAAAGTTACTTAGACTTGTGCATTCAGGTTGAGGTTGTGCGATGGAGTGTCAGAGAAGTTACTAGTATTTTTGGTGGAGGTTTTCTACTTGGTTCTTTTTTCTTGGGATGCTACTAGTGGGTGTGGCAGAGTTTCTAGTTTGGGGTTACTCTCCTTCCAAGAGATGAGAAGATGTTGTGGTATGCCTTGTGATATCTATATCTAGATTCTTATGGTTGGATGAGTCTACTCACCTAAATTGTTCATTGGTACCCTTACATGCTCAACATAAACCTTGGTGCAGCAACAAATAGTTATCACATACGGGTCGAGGAAATTGAGACCCCATGAACAGAACTATGTGAATCACCACCTAGAGATGGCGGTGGTAGTATTCTACTTGAGGATATGGAGGCACTACCTTCTAGGGGATATCAACTATGAGATCATGCATGACCAGATGTCCTTAGGAGTTTCACCTGATGGATTTTCTAAAGAATGGAATCACATCATCCTTTTTCAATAATGAATAGTTATTTCAGTCACATTATGATAGGCGGTGATGAGGGAATTTCAAACTTCCCCTTTGGATGTACATCACGATGTAGGGAAGATGTATGGAAGAGATGAATGTGGGATCAGTATACCCACATTTCTTCTTAGTTTGTGATTTTTAGGGATGAAAATATTTGAATAAGGGAATAATTTAGAGACTCTAGTTTTTCTATGTAAGACTTTTAAATATTTCTAGAAATATTTTTGAAGTCATGCACTAATATGACACGTGATTCTGAGGCCTTGTGAGACTAGAATTAATTTTATAAAAATATTAAATATATTTTCATTACACAAGCATGATTTTCCTGAAAAAGTATAATATCTCTTAAATAGAGTCTCTGATCAGAAATATGATACCACGGTTGAATTTGGAATGTGGATTTTACCCTCGGAACGACCTAAGATTGGTCAGCATGGGGCGTTTGGATGGGGCATCTGTTGGTGGGTACATTGGATAAATTAATTAAATTTATTTATTTATTTAATAACCCTAACTAAAATAACTCACAAAAGGAGACTCATATGAGAAATATGATACCACCGTTGCGTTTGGAATGTGGTGTTTACCCAAGGTACGACCTAAAGTTGTTCAACACAGGACGTCTGGTAATGGTAGCTGCTGGTGGTGCGTTTAATGAATGAATGAATTATTTAATTAATTAGTTTGTTTTCTACATAATGGATAAACCTATATGAGTTATTCTAGAAAAATTTCTCTAGGGTTATCCACATAAACCCTAGGAGAAATCCAAATCACTTTCACCCTCCTCAATTGGTGGATTAAAACGAAACCTCATATTAAAGCAGATAGGGACACAGTGAACACAACAGATCCTCCCAAATTGTTGGAAAACACATTATTCACCAATGATTGATCCATAATTGATGTAGGACTTGTAAATTCAGAATTTTACACCCTTTTTATTATATTATTGGGAATATCGATCGTCTTTCTTTGATCTTCTCCCTTTTATAGACTTTTCATGTACCCATATACAAATTAATTTGTTGCCAATTGTTTTCTAACCTTGGGATCCTCATTCTTGATCGACTAGCCAAGAATGGTTGGCCTCAATCTGTAAACCTTTTTTCTCGTGCATTTATCCCTATTTTCTTTACATTCATCACCATTTGGATCCCCACTATCCTAGTTTGACTTTTTCAGGAGGTACTGAGCCCGATTTGACCCCCAGATTCGCGGCAGATCGACTAAATGAGAATGGATTAATAAATGATCAAGATGGTGTTTTATTAATAGATTGGATTAGTGATCCCCATTTTACCATTTTATGTGTTGTTATTATGTGTGATGTGATGATATCATTTCTGGGTGGAGGTCATGCGCATGGTCTCATGGTGGGGGCTGCTTGGTGTGAACGTAACATTGACTCGTCTCAGATCTCTAATGAGGTGGTCATATGTGGTCAACGTGGTGGGATTTAATAATAATGATTAATAATAATAATAATGGTGATGAGTTAATAAATATTAAAGGAGGATTTTTCATTATTATTATACTAAATAATAATAACAATGTTGGAATAAAAATTGCGATTAGATAATAAAATTTAAATGAGATTTAAATTTTGAAATTTAAAATTAATTTGGAGAGGAGATAAGGGGGAGGGCATGTTGATCCTAATAAGGGGGTGCTCATGAGGACTTAAATGGTTCTTATCTATTTTATATTATGATTATTATATAAAATAATAATGATAATATAAAAATGAAAAAAATAATAAAGGGGAATCGAGGGTGGGTCACGCTACACATGTGAGGGAGGTGTGAATTTTATATGGTTTTAAAGAATAATAATAATAATAAAATATTATTATTATTATTTGTTTTTTTGGGTAAAACCTGAATTCTTCCATAACTTCCCTGTACGGTGTCAGATTGACACGTAGTCAGCAACAACGTGACCTTGGAATTGAGATGGTCATTTTATGACTGATGTTGGATACCTTTTTTGAACTCATTCCCTAGGTCAATGAAAAACCCAATAATAATAAATTTTTTATTATTACAGGATATGTTATCTGAAATATCTCCCTCATACAGTGTCATAATGACAAACCATCTATGATGCTAAAATTATGGCAGACATTTCAAGATTAATTTTGGGTATTTAATTCAAACTTGTGGCTCAGGTCAATGAGACACCATTCATGCATGATGCGGTGAAATGATCATTTTCACCAAGTGTCCAATTGAGGCAAGTGAATAGCATATCTATAGATTTTTTCTATGAGGATCGCAACGATGTGACCTGTTTGGCCATCCAGGGCCATTTGAGGAGTCATATTAGTGAAATTACATTTTTTTCCCTTGGATCGTTGATGAGCCTCATGAATTCTTTAGGATCTTGGCTGAGACATGTCGTGTAGTACCCCTACACACCATGTAGTACTACATGGATAATAATAAGTGTGGTGGAAATGAAATGGCCCAACAACAGAGTGGGACCCCACATCGTGTGTGTACCTTACACACCGTGTACTCCTTTATGAATCTTCAAACTTCCGTATCTACTTCATTTGAACTCATATTTTAGTCTACAAGCAGCCTATCCTGAGTTTTTTTCATATAGAATGTGATTGTTCCATTTTTTGTGGATTTAAAGAAATGATGTGAAATATTATGGATATGAAACCTTTTGTGGTGACCCTGATGAAGACAGTGATCAGATGGGATCACTACAGGCTCCCAAATGGAACCCTCCAGCTGGGATGGGAATGAGTACTCAATGACTATTAGAGTGGAAACCTTCAGCTGGGATGAACATGGGTCCTCTACAGACTTTCGAGTGGAACCCTTCAACTGTGATGGGCATGGGTCCTCAATTACTATTAGAGTGGAACCCTCCAGCTGGGCTAGGCATGGGTCCTCAACTTTCTGAGTGGAACCCTCTCACAGGGCAGGGTATGAGTCCTTGATGACCTATAGTGGAACCCTCTAGATGGGATGGACATGGTTCCTTAACCTTCAGAGTGGAACCATCCCATTGTACCAGAGCATGGGTCCTCTACCTAGAGTTTGTGTCTCCTCAATTATGCAGAACAATGAAGAGGTGTGGTTTGACTTGGATGGTTACTTATGGGAAGGTGCATGAGATGCTGAGCATTGTTGATGGACATTTGAAACTTTTGGATACTCTTGTTCTTGGTATGAACTGGGAGATGGAGATCCCATTACTATATCATTTTGGATTCTTTGAATGAGCATATATTATATATTTATTTCTTCTGTATCCACCCCTTGGATTTGGATGCTCTTCATCCAAGAGAGGCGAAGATGCATGTGGTATCCTACATTATTTCCTTATCTAGATTATCATGGTTGGATGAACCTACTATCTTGATATAGGTGGCGAATACTCAATGTTATTTTCATCTACTCACCATGTTTTATCCCCTTGTGATTGGATGAGTTTACCTTCACTCTATTTTTGGGTTGAGCTATACTCTTTCACTGTACCTTGCATCAAATGTATTTCTTTCCTCTTATATCTATTACTGCTCCCCTTCACCTTTCGAGGCATCCTACTGGGTATGTATATACTCACCCCTGTATGGGTTTTTACTGCATGTGTTATGTTTTATGAATATGACATATAGGTTTATCATGACTTCAAAAGATCTTAGGGATACTGGGCCCTTGGACCACGTAGGATGGTCGTAGCTTGGGATTTATGAGATGGGATTTCTTTCAGCTATTTACTTTTCTAGTTTTCTTTCAAGTTAGGACACATTTTTGGTTGGACATGTATTTTTCCCATTTACGTTTTTGTTTAAACTACCATACTTTTGTACTGTATAGAGGTTCATGCATGCTTGGTTTACTTTATAGTAATGTTTCATCTTTTCCTTCTTTCCCTCTACACTTTTTCATTGAGTTGGATAAGTGTGTACATATAAGTACTTAGGAAGATGCCTCTCTAAGTTAGTTATGCCTTTGACACTTGTTTCCACCACTGACCTATGAATGTGGGGCTTGGCATAGTTATGGCTCGAGCCCCGACTTGGGTCAGGTCATGACATGGGTACCTAAGAGAAACTATATAGGTTGGGAGACTTTAGATAGTAGAACGAACATAGTTGGAACATGGTTTTCTAAACTGTGTGTCATAAACATGCGACCCTCTTGTTGATGGATATTAGTAGCACATGGTTTGACAAACCATGTTGTATGACTGTGTGACTCTCTGGTGAGCATTCACATAGTTGGCACACAGTTTGAAAAACCGTGTGGCCAAACCATATGATGTGCATTAAATGCTCTAAAAATTAGTGTTTAAGTCAGATTAAGGCCCCAAAACTCTCATTTTTCTCCCATTATCCTAGGTTCTCAAACTCCTCTCCTCTCTTAAGTATCCTTGGTGATTAATTTTTATCCATAGGATGAATTTGATGATTCAAAGTGTGTTGGATATCTAGAATCATTAGTAAGTTTTCATTTTCTCTATTTATTCTTAGATATTCTCATATTCTCTTAACCAAAATGTTAGATCTAATCCTTTATAGATATATTTATCATCCTTAATGCATTTTTATGAGATTTTGATTAGATATTTTGAATGAAAGGTGTTTTGAGGTCGAATATAGTGGTTTTTATGCCATTCTTTAGTTGCATCAACCGTTGAGAGGCAGGTTGTTTTGTCTTTATTCTCCACTTGTTATAGAACTTGAAAGTTTAGTTGTTATTGAATTTTATGCTTGGATTTTCAAAGGAAAACATCAAATGACTTATTAAATGTAATCCTTTTGGTTTATAATTTTAAAATGATGGATTTTAAAATTGTGGTATTGGAAACTTGGAGGTTTGAATGAAATTTGGAAACCCCCTTTTTTTATAATTTTAAATAGTGGTTTTAAAATTATAGTTTTGGTTCAATGAAAGTAAGTTGTTTTATGAATTGTTTAAATTAAAATAAATGGTTTATGTGGTATGAATTGATATGGTATTTGGAATACATGGTTTGTGTGAGATCATTTTCATTATATGTGACCCTGAATAAGGGGCGTGTGCTATTAAAGCACCTAGAGATTGGCCACTTTGTGATGAATTTATGGATTGATGAGAAATAACTCATGATTATGGAACTATCACCAGGAATTCATGTGTGTGTGTGTGTGTATGAGAAACATGGATTGGGTATGACAAGTAGAAATAAATAATGGAAAAATTGAGTTAGTTCAATTTCTTTACTTAAACTGTTCTCTTATGGATGAATTGTTTTAATTTAAATTTAATCTATTTTAAATTAAAAAACTATTGTGATGTTCCTATTTTGTTATAAAATTATGTTTAAAACTATTAGATAATGTGTTATTTTCCCAATGTCATGAGTTGATAAGTCTATTGGGGAAATCCCACTCAGTGTTATACTCACCCCCTTTTTGGGAACTTTAGTGAATTTATAGATGTTGTTTACCAAGACACATGAAAGAGAAAGGTATCATACTTCTCTAGTGGTGTATGATGATGTTTATTCAGTAAGTTGTTTGGATCTTGGAGTTATCTCTTGGAGTTTTTGGATTATTGTCAAATCAATATCATAACGTGGATGTCCCTTGGTTCATTTGTGTCATCTTTTATTAATTTATCACTACTGCTTTGATGTTACCATTTATTTGGTTTTCATTTTAGTTGTATATTTATTACTCATTCAGTATATAGTTGGTTTTGGTTGTTAGTAATTCATCTTGTTAGGTTTTGTTTGATATTTAAGTCAAATCACCCCACAATGGTTTACTAAGGCCTTAACATTTATTTTTTCCCTTTGGTGTCTTGGGGATGTCACCTAAGGTTAGTAACACCTCCAAACTAGCCCAAGATAATGGGTCAGGGTGATATGTTATAACAATCATGTCAATCTACCTTGTACTAGTAAAATTTAGGGCGAACACTTCTGGTTAATACCACATTTCATTCCATAGATAATTGATTACACTCAGTTGATTTAGGAGTATTAGAAATGATCTAGAACCATCAAGGAGTTTCCTAGCTTTACCATCATCATTATTGGGGTTTTAATTGATGATTAATTACCATTATAATGTGTTGCTTTGATTGGGACCCCATCATTTGGTTTATCTGGGTTGGTTGGTGTGGAATTTTATTAGACCTTCAAGTTGTAGAGTGCCTTGGGAATTATATTTTTATGGTTTGGATTTAGACCATTGTTGAGAGGGAGGATTTAGAAATAAAATCTGATATCCTCATTTTTTACTATTTTTTATGGGTTTTCATTGCTAAGACCAATGATTTGTGGTGATCAGGATTGTTATCCCATGATTTAAATTAGTGGTTCTGGTATGACCTCAAGTTTTAGGAGTGTCTGAACTAGGTCAGAATGAGCTTTGAACTAACCATATCATTAATGGGAATCATTGGGAACTTTCTAGGGGCATAAAGTGGAATATTGGAGATAATTATGACACCTTCTAAGTAAAAGGAGTGTATTTAATTGAATTTTCATTATATTATATTTAGATTTGGAGATTTCAGGATCTGGGGGTAAATTTTTTGAGATTTTGTGAAATATTGATAGGGTGCATGGTTATTACTAACCTCGAACCTATCCATGTGAGAGGGGAGTATGGGTTCTAGTGCCATTTTTAATGGTTACTACATGGTTAGGAAAACTGTATGATATTTTCTAAGAAACTGTGCAACATGTTTTTAAAGGAAGGGGTGACCCACATGATTGGTGGCAATTTAACCAATTGTGCAGCCTGCTAGGTTTCTTAAAAAGATGAATTTTACTATTTTCCTTTCTTAATTTAACCTCATTTCCCATAATTTTCTTCCCATTCACACAGTCCAAGACCCCTACAAATGAGTTACCTCTTCCCCCTTACTCCTTGGTGGATTTCCCTTGTTTTTTGGTGGTTTTATCCAAGGAAATTTTTGATTCCTTTGATTTTCCTCATCCCTTCTTTCTCTCTTCTCCTGTTCTTATATTTTTTTAAAGTTTTTAAACTCTAGTTCACCATGGGTACAAACCTATGTTTTGGGATATATATTTAATGGATTTTCTTGGTTTTCTAGGTTCATGGGGATCCCTTATACTTGTTCCTTGAGGTTTTCAATAAAGGAAAAAGTTTTAACTCTGGTTTGAGGTAGGTGTCTCTACTTAATGGTGATTTCCCATGGCCTACATTTATTTCATGGTTTTAATTTGGTTTAATTTGATAAATTATGTTTTTTGACTTATTGTTGGATTTTGTGTGACCATTTGATGCATTTCCTAATGTATGTGGCTTAAAATGGTGTTTCTAACAAAATGAGTTTTGTGATTTAAGGGTGTTTTATGAAATTATTCAAAGGGAGTTTGAATCCAAATGGTTTAAAATAAGGTTTTGATTTCTAAAATAGATTTAATTGAAAGTTAGTTTTATGCTTAAAATATATTTCATAAATTATTTAAAGGGGAGTCACGACACTAAGTTATTTCAAAGGATACTTATAAAATATGGGTTTTCTTTTCTTGATGGTTTATTGATATGAGTATTGTTTAGAGTGTGATTTTCATTTTATTTGTATTATTTTTTGGTTACACATGGGTTATCTTTGGTATGTAGGTGAGTGTATGGGTGTTTACCTAGATTTAGCCACAATTATAACTAGGGGTTGTTTATGATAACCTCAAGAGGCTTGGGTTGTATTACTTGTTTAGGATCACATAAGTTGGCTATTATTCTATGAGTGAGTCCTATGCCTTTGAAACTTATAGGCCAGGGTTTTACCATGTTTCTTGTGGTGTGATTGTGATGTTACATGTATGGTTTGATATGTGTGTGTGTCTATATACGACCATTTCACTATTATATATTTATGTTATTCATTACCATTTTCCTAGCTATTATTTATTATTTCTTGGCATGAGTTGTTTATGGAAATGGAATTATTTTAAAGAAAACCAAAGTATTTGATAAAACTATTTTAAATGAAAAATGGATTTTAATTTTAATTTTCAAACTTAGACTAATGGTTTTTATGGAAACATTTATTATAAAAATTCATGGTGGTATCCTATTGTGCTTTGCCTCACACCCTGCACACACCTTTGGGTGTATGCAGACTTGTCTTATAGTTTACATGTATAACATGGAGCACCATGTGTATGGTAACTCCTCTTGATTATCTTCATACTTCTTGAGTGTGTTTCTAGCGGTGGAAAATTTTCACATGGAGTTTGGGATCTTAGGTAGTGTTTGGGATCCTTAGTGAGTTTTTTAGGTTACTCTGTATTGGCCTAACTTGACTGATCCTTCTTTTGGTTTATTTTGTATATAGATATCAATTTCTCTTTTGTTTAGACTGATGATACATTATTTTTGAGATATTAGTTTATTATTATTGAAGTGATACTCTATTTGGTTGTCTTTATACATTGAACCTATTTATTTGATAGCATGGACATCCAACTTATGGTCAGTTCATGTTGCATTCTCAATTGAGTCTATGTGATGTGGTTGTTGGATTCTAAGGTTGAAACTATTCTCAAATGGCTATATCTGATACCCTGGCACTTTTTACTTGCCTAGGGAGATCAAGAATGTGCCTTGAGCCTTATGGAAAGCTTATACAGGTGACATATTGAGTTGACTCGAGTCGATTTTGACTAACCAACCTAGATAACCCACTAAACCGGTACCCAAATTAGCCCTAACACGACCCTAAGTGCATTCATGATCCCCAAAGACTGGTTACTAGTGCCCGAGTATCAAAATAAATAAATAAGAGGGAATTATTTCTCTACAATAAAAACTAAACAAAAAGAAATTAGTAGATAAGAATCCATAAACATCAAGTATTCCAAAACAATCATCAAGATAAAAGTACCATAAGGTATATAAGTACAAATCCCAAAACAATATATCAAAATAATACATCATGTAACCAAAAACAACATAAACACAAAGATATCCTTATAATAGATGGATCAAATACTCTGTCTATCACTATTGACTCATAAAGTCCCACTATCAAGATCACCCACCACCTCTAAGTGGTGTTATCTCTTTCCCTGGTCCTAGAAACACCCAAAGGTAAAAGTAGGGTGTGAGAAACACTATCCTAGTATGATCCCACCAAGAATTACATAATAAATACATATCAAATAAACCAAATATGTTTAATTTATAATAAAACATGTCATGGTAATTTTTTTTAAAATTATAACAAAACATATTTTTCAAATAATTTAAATGGAAAGTATAAAGAAGGTGTAAATAAGAATTTCCATCAAAATAGTCATGAATCAATATCCCAATAAAAACATACATGAGTAAATCATTTCATAAATACAATAATTTATAAATAATTTTCAATCATAACACCATATTTATAATCCCCAGTGTTAGTTCAAGTCTTAATGATCCTCACATATCTTGGTGAAATATGACTCCAGGTGTGCACACATCCCTAAATCTCAGGCCTAGGGGGAATAAAAGTCTATCCCAATGAATTAAGTCCCTCCCCTCATTAAAGTTTAGTATTGTGGTCATCACTAATATAAGTCTAGGTAGTGTTAACACATTCATAACATTATTATATTGGAGTAACCACTTAACTAGCTAAGATCCCATGTACTTCAAGTAAATAAATCAAGGGGAAAATCATTCATCTCAAATCAATTAATCAATCATTATTCATGCATCCCCAATTCAAGATTTCAAACATCCAATTTATTTTCAAAAACCAACATCAAAAGATTTTCATCAAAAATAATTTATTTAAAAACATTTAATTTCATAAAAAATTTCATAAAAACACTTCATGCATTATTTTCTTAAAAATCATCATCAAAATCACCCTTCAAATCATTCATTTCAATTAGAAATGATTTTACAAAAATCAACACTTTATTTTTAAATCCATTTTCAAAGAGATTTCAACACACACCATTCCATTTGAAAACATTTATCAAGAATCAAAAATAATTATTTGGAAATAAATTCAATAATCCATTTCAAATGAAATAAGAAACAATGGTCTCAATTGATAGGAATTGCGTTATGGAACCACCTACCTCAATCACTGTATCTCCAATCAACCAACACAGGATCCACACTTGGAGAGTGAATAAAATATAGAATAAATAAAGAGGGTTTCATATAAACAAAATTACCAAATAAAAACACTAATCCAAAAATATTAAACAAATTTATAGCCCTCGGAGAAGAAAAAACATGAGGGAGAATGGAATTCATTAATAGACCTATGACACACTTACCGAGAGAAATTCAATGATTCAATCGGTACTTCAATCCATGAAGATTCAAGGTTGGAAGGGAAAAAATCACCTCAATTGATCCTCCAAGGAATAATGGGTATAATGGGGTTTGAGGGAGGGGATTTTAGAATTAAAAAGGAGATTACAGGAAAAAAATAGGAAACATAACACTACAGAGAAATCTCTACATCATGACGTAAGGGGAATGGCACATAACAAAACTATAATACAAGGGAGGGGATTACACCACAATAGGGAATGGTAAAAAAAATTCATGGAATATACACTATGGTAAATGGTGAGATCTTATAAACTAGATAAAAGTGACCACACTACAAGTAAACAACAACACTATAGAATTCCGAAGCTAAGAAGATGGCTACCCCATAGCCTAGCTCCATGGTGTAGTGACCTTGAAAATGAAAAAACCTTCTAAGTTAAACCTTATAAATCTATACGCCATATACCCCACTCTATGTTGCATCTATGAAAAAATTTCCAAAACCGCCAAAATCTTATACTATGTCATGGTATCCCAACCACACTACAACCACAACCTCCATGACACAAAATCAACACCATGTGATAGAATCCAGTTCTACTTGAACAACACCTCAACACACACCCACAACCCATACTAGAAAAATAAAAATAATAGAAAAAAATAAAATATTAAAAAAATAAAGGATAAAATTAAATAATAATATGGTCGTACCTGGAAACAAAGTTGGGATGTTATAATTCTACCCACTATAAATGCTTTTTCCCCCAAAAATCCTCATCAAGAATACTAGTCTAAAAAGAGATAAGACCACTAATATCTCATTATCGTATCATTCTACCATGTCTCATGAGAATTTGAACCATTCTACCATAGAACTTAAACCAAGGGAATAGTATTATTCTGCATCAATTCCACCTGAGAATCAAGAATCCAAACATGCTACTCAAACTTGGTCATATCGGGTTCCACATCAAGGTGTTCCCAATTCAAAACATGAGATAAGTCTGAAAGACATTTCTTGAGTTTTGACACATGAAACACATCATGGATTGAGCTCATACATGGTAGAGAGTCCAAATAGTAAACCACCTTCCCAGTCCACTCAATAACCTCAAAGGTATGACTTATATTAGTGCTAACTTGCCCTATTTTCTAAGCAGTCAGTGAACCAGCTGAGGTGAGACTCTCAAAAACACCTGGTCACCAAATGAGAACTCCAAATTATGGAAACAATGATCCAAATAATATTTATATTAGACCTAATACATCATCAACCACTTATGAATCATATGGATCTTCATTATCATCTCCTAGACCAAACTAAGTTCCATAAGGGAAGCTTCACCAATCTCGGACCAACAAAGTGGATAATTATAAGTCTGACTATAAAATACCTCAATGGGTGTTATTTTAATGGATTAATGGAAGATATTTTTATAGAAAAACTCAACCAATCCTAAATGGAAATACCAAACTCCTCCAATGTTAAGAACACAAGAAAGAATCATGTCTTCTAGAATCTATATAGATCATTCAATCTAACCATACATTTGAGGGTGGTACATTATGTTCAAATTTACTTGGAATCCCATCAAATCTTGGAGGCCTCTCCAAAATCTTGATGTGAATCAAGGATCCATTTTACAAATAATGGCATACATAACTCTTTATCATCTGAAAATATCTTACACATATCGATTTACCAAATCATCAACATTAGTTGTATCATGTACAGAAATAAAGTGATCCAATTTGGTCAATTGGTTAATCACCACCCAAATCACATTATTTCCTTAAGGAGTATACAGTAACCCAACCATGAAATCCATTGATATCTCATCCAATTCTAATTCAATACATTTAGGGGTTTAAGTAGACCTAAAGGTTTCTGATACTCTTCCTTGATATGTTAGTAGGTATAATAATAGGAAAAAAAATTAGTGATGCCTTATTTCATACCTAGCCACTAGAATCGATGCCTCATATCATGAAATATCATAGTCATGCCTGGGTGCACTACCCATTGGGAATGATGATAATATCCCATTACAACCTTTCTCTTAGGAAAAAAAATGAAATAACAATTCCTAAATAAAAGGATACTATCCCTAGATAGAGACCATTCACCGATGGTATCCCCACCATATAAAGAATCTATAATGCCTTAGACTTCATCACCAAGATATTTATCCTAGAGAATAAACTTAATAAGACTAGATTTCAACTGAATTCTTGAAAAAATAACCTCAGTATCATCCTCCCAAACTCCCAAATTCATGTGATCAAATCATTCCATGACATTACACTCATTAGATGATTCATTCACGAACTAGGATGGTAGCTTCCTACTTAGAGCATCAGAAACAATGTTACCCTTTACAGAGGTGCATGAAATGTCAAAGTTAAAAGACTACTAATACTCCACCCACTATTTCTATCATAGATTAAAATATTTTTATGAGAAGATATAACTTAATATATTATGATAAGAGTAAAGAGTAAAAATTTAACTAAAAAATTAGTTCCTCCAACTCTTAAGAGCATGAATCACCACTGTGAATTCTGGATCATGTGTGGGATAGTTCTTATCATGAGGTCAAAGCTGAAAAGAACCATAAAGAACCATGTGATCACCCCATATGAGAACATAACCCAAACCTAAACATTAAGTATCACAAAATATCACATATAACTCCCCAAAATTTGGAAGAAAAATACTGGAGCTGATGTCAATTGATTCTTAAAATCATCAAAGTAAGACTAAAATTTTGAATCCCAAAAAATCTTCACCCCCTTACAAGTGAGAGCAGTTAATAGAGAAGAAAACATGGATAAATCCTTTACAAACTGGTGGTAATACCCTGCCAAACCCAAAAAGATATGTATCTCAAAGACATTCCATGGTTCTTCTCAAGAAATGAAAACTTTCACCTTTTCAGGATAAAATGAGATACCATGTTCCCAAAGAACTTCACCTATAAAATTCATAATTGTAACTTTTAAATCTTGGTATAAAGTTATTTATTCCTCAAGATATCCAAAACTAATCTCAAATGAAGCATGTGATCCTCCTTGGTTTTTGAATAAACCAAGATATCATCCAAAAATAACACAATAAAAGAGTCAAGATATTGGTTTAAAATCCTATTCATTAGTGAAGTAAACAAAATAATAGTGGTTATAAATATGAATGGAATAATAAGATACTCATAGTGTCCATACCTATCCATGGAAGCGGTCTTTCGGATATCAGACTCCTTAATCCCGAATCAGTGGTAACTAGATCAAAGATCAATCTTAGAGAACCATTTCACCCATTTAAGCTAATAAAAAAATCATAAATTTGGGGAAATATATACTTTTTCTTGACTGCTTAATTGAGATTCTGATAATCAACACAAAATAAAAGGGTTCCATCATCCTTCTTGGAAAAAAGCACCAATGATACCCAAGGTGACACATGGGTTGAATAAAAACTTTGGACATAAATCTATCCAATTGATCCTTTATATCCTTAAATTTAGCTAGTTCCATATAGTATGAGGGAATAGATACCAGCTAATTACCTAGTACTATGTTGAAAGAGAACTCCAACCCCCTCTCTAATGGTAGGCTAAAAAATTCCAAGGGGGACATACTCGAAAATCCAAAAGCTACTAGAGGAAGTTCACTATAAGAGGCTTCCTAATCTAGTTCAATATAAAATAAGGATTTAATCATACATAGCTTTAGAAGAGGTGGTCTAAATTGACTATCCCTAGGGCCCCATTATTCTTGAAAAACAAGGCCCTTCCCATCAAGGGTAGTAAAGACACCTGCTGATGATAATAGCCAATCTGAGATTTATGAGCCACCAACTAGTCCATTCCTAGAATGACATCTAGAGGATTCATATCCATAATAAAAAATTCCCAAAAATTATAAATCTTCAATAAAGTGAAAGAAAAAGAGGGGAATCAAAGACCCTACTCTCTCTTCATCCCGAGAGGTGTTAAAATCTCCATCACATAAGTCACGCACTCCGTAGGAAGATTCAATAGATCCATAGTGAAGGTTGATACAAAATATTAAGAGACACCAATATCAAATAAAGTAGTCATTAAATATGAAGAAATAATATGGTACCTCTCACTATTGTAGGACCCACATAAATTACCATTGGAGACTCATACACCGTGTGAAGTTTATTTATTATGGATGCCTATAGATGGAACCCCATTCTTCTTAAAACATTTGACTTGCTATAGATCCTGAGTATTGATGAGACCATGCCACTATACAGAGTGGTAAATATATAGAAAAACCTCTACACGTGACTTAAGTACCCACAATAGCTTTAGATATTCAATGCCTCTATGTAAGTATGCTTCAATTACCCAACCTTTCCACACTGGAAACAAGTCAATGGGACCTTACTCAACATTGCATATGGTCTAGAAAAAGTTTTATGTTAAATTCCACCACTATTGTTTCCACTATGAGGATCATTTATATTTCTCTTCCCTTTAAAGGAACCAATAAAACATCTACTAGGAGTAGGAGGAACTCCTATCAACCTTGAATTACCATCCATGTCAATTTCCACCACCAGAGACCTATCTAGAACACCAACATATGAGTTAATATTTAGTATAAATACTTGAGATTGAATATCTATTTTAAGAACCATCTCAAAACTTTAAGACTTAAATTTATTATTTGACACCACCTCAGGTGAAAACTAAGAAAGTTCATAAAAATGATTAGAAACTGAGACACTGACTAATCACCCTATTGAAGGTTGAGAAACTCCATAGACTTATCCAATACCATCAATTATAGACAAGTATGGATTAATAAAATGAGTCTTGAAGTATTTTCACTCTAATACCTCATTCTTATTTTCTAGATCTATATCATCCCACCATATCCTATTAGGGCCCTCAATCTTGAAGACACCACACTTCACCTTAATGGAATCCAACTTATCCAAGAACTTGAATATTTGTTCAATATTTTCCAACCAATCCTCTTCCTCTTGAGGATTTTTTGTTCCCTATAAAGTTATTGGTTTATGATGAAGAAACTCTCGGGCTCGATCTATACTATAATTATTTCGAGGTTCCACATCTATAGCCTAAACAGGAATAAGTGCGACTCCTTAGCCCAAGGATTCGACTATAATCACTACTATCTATATGAGGTTCTATTCAACTAGAGGGTATGCTTTCTATGGTTCATCAATGGATTCCTCTTGAGGTCCGATCATATGCCTTCTTGGGGGAATGATATAATACAATATTAATAAAAAATAGAGAAACAACAATTAAGAGACACAAAGTCATCAACTCTATCAATCCGAACTCAACTCAGAAATAAAAATCTTAGATCAAAGTTTTGGAAAAGTATAGAATTCAGATAAAAAAATCCTTAAAGACACCTTTTCATAACTACCCACAGAAAACTAAGGCTCACAATGATGAGAGATAGTCATGAACTTTCTCATAACCTACCCCTTGTCTTGAAAATCCTATCTCTTGCCCACCAAGACATCCAAAACTATATACC
This sequence comes from Viscum album, assembly GCA_963277665.1. Taxonomy (NCBI): domain Eukaryota; kingdom Viridiplantae; phylum Streptophyta; class Magnoliopsida; order Santalales; family Viscaceae; genus Viscum; species Viscum album. Next base: position 1,241,389,352 of record OY728122.1, on the reverse strand, counting down.
AACATCCAAAAAAGTTTTGAACCTTGAATTTGATACAAATTTTTCATAAACCAACTTATATAACCCACTAAAGCTGTACCTGAATTAGCCTTGACATGACCTGAAGGGTGCTCCCAATCTCCATGGGTTGAGGAATAGCACTTGAGTATAAAAAAATATACTAGAGGGAATTATTTTTCTATGAGAAAAACCAAAATAAATAAATAAGTGGATAAGAATCCATAAATAGTTGGTATGAAAATATAGTCATTAATATAAAATTACTACAAGGTTGGAAAGTGAAAATCCCAAAATGGTATATCAAACCAAGACATCACATAACCAATAGCAACATCAACACCAAGATCTCCTCATAACAGATGAATCACATACTCCACCTATCACCATTTAATCCCAAGGTCCCACTATAAAGAACACCCACCACCTCCAATAATTTTCCCCTTTATTTGGTCTTGTAAAAAGAAAGTATACAAACACCCAAAGAAAAAATTAGGGTGTGAGAAACACTATCCCAATAGTATCCCACCAATCATTCCATAAGAAGTCAATATCAAACAAATCAAATATTCTTAATTTAGAAAAAAACATGGCATGGTAATCTTTTCATAATTTACAACAAAACATGTTTTTAAAATAATTTCAATGGTATGTATAAATCAGGTGAAAATAAGCATTTACATAAAAATATGCATGAATCAACATCTCAATAAAAACATATATGAGTAAATAATTTTATAAACACTGATATGTATAAATAATTTTTTAATCATAGAACCATGGTTATAATCCCTATAGTTAAAAGTTCAAGGCTCAGGGATCCTCACACATCTTAGTGAAATGCATATCCATGTGTGCACTCATCCTTAGATCTTAGGCATAGGGGGAATAGGAGTCCATCCAAATGAATGAAATCCCCACCCTCATCAAATTTTAGTATTGTTTCCATAATCAATCCATGGCTAGGTAGAGCTAATACATACCTAGAATACTTATCCTGGACTACCTAACTAACTATCCTGGATCCCATGCACTTTAAGTAAATCAATCAAGGGTAAAATCATTCATCTCAAATTAATTCATCAATCATTATTCAATTAGTACCAATTCAAATTTTAAAACATGGAATATCATTTAAAAAACAACATCTGATAGTTTTTATCAAAACTAATGTCTTTTAATACATTTAATTTCATAAAATATTTCATAAAAAAACATCATGATTTTTTTCTAAGAAATCATCATCAAAATCATCCTTCAAATCATTCATTTCAATTAGAAATCATTTTATAGAAATTAACACTTTATTTTCAAATCTATTTTCAAAGATTTAAAAAAACACCACAACACTTAAAAAAATTATCAATAATATCAAATCATTCTTCGTAAATCAATTTAAAATTCCATTTCAAATAAAAAAAGCAACAAAAATCTCAATTGATAGGAATTTAATTATGGAACCTTCTACCTCAATCAAGGTATCATCAATCAACCAACATGGGATCCACATTGGGAGAGAGACTAAATTATAGAATTAATCATGAGGGGATCCTGGAAACACAATTCCTAAATCAAAACCCAAATAAAATAATATTACAAGATTTCACATCCCTTGGAGAAGAAAAAACACAAGACATAAGGGGATTTATCAATAGATTTTAGACACACTTACTGAGAGAGATTCAATGCCTCAACCAAAACATTAATTTATAAAGATTCATGTTTGTAAGGGACAAAATAACCTCAATATATCTTCTAAGTTTTAATGGTTCAGATAGAGGTTGATGGATGGGAGTTTATAATTAAAAAGGGGATTATGGGAAAAAATGGGAAACATAACACTGTAATGAAAGCCCTACATCAATGAGTATGGGGGATGGCATTGAAAAAAAATATGACATAAAAGAAGGAACTATGCCATAATAGATACTGGTCAATTTTTTTTCAAAAATCTATACTGTGGTTAACGTTGAGATCCTATAAACCAGGAAAAAAGGACTACGTCACATGAAAATAACCATGCCACAAAATAAAAAAGCTAAGAATAAGGCTAACACATAGCCCAACTCCATAGCATAGTGACCCCAAAAATTATAGAAACATACAGGACACTCCTTTTAAGTCTATATTCCATAGCCCCCACTCTATTCCAAAATTGTAAAAATCACAAAAAATTGTTTGCTATGACATGGTATCCCAACTATGCTACAACCAAAACCTCCCAAACACAAAAACAACAACATGCCATAGAATCCTATTCCAAAAAACCAACACAAAAATACACACCCATAACCCATCCTAAAAATCTAAAAGCACCATAAATAAGTAGTGATCAAAAAAATAAAGGAGAAAATGAAATAAGAAGATGGTCATACCTAAAAAAAGTAAGTATTTTATATGGTTCATTACAACATCCATTTTATCATGTATCTAATACCTAGAAATTTTACATGACCATCACACTTCTATTATGTTAATGGTTTTTTCAATGGATTTTATACATTCACTTCTATAGTCACCCAATATATCTTAACATCACCCCTCTCAATGATTTCTTATGGAATTTTTAAGGGATTTTTTTGGTATTATGTTGTGACCAAGGTTCCCTAGAATGAGAAATATCTATATTATTACCACAGTGAAGCTCAATTATTCTCAAAATTATAGGAAAAATATTAAGTTTAGTGATAAAATTCTTGATCCAAATAGTTTCCTTTGTATAATTTAACACAACAATGTATTCCTTCTATATTTCTGTGTCCACCATAGTGGCTTGTTTGGAACTATTCCAACTAATAGTTCCAATATTAAGAAAAAAATGAAACTATATTGAGATCACATATCATCCTTGTAAATTTGAATACTAACATCCGTGTCACCCCTTACAGTAATCTCATCCTAACCTCTAAATTCTAAGAATATATCCTTATTTTTTCTCAAATACTTAAGGACGTTCTTTACAACAATCTAGTGACTCACACTAGGATTTTATTGGTATCTATTTTTAATGATTAAAGAATAAGAGACGTTAGATCGAGTACATAACATGGAATACATGATAGATTCTATGACATATGTATAAGGATTATTATCCATTTTTCTCCTCTATAACTCTTCAAAAATAAATTGAGTCTTTGTAAGACACATTCCATGTAACACTTACACATACTCCTTATTAGAGCTCTCCTTGCTAAACCAATTTATCACTTTTCCAATATAGATATTCTAACTCAATATAATCAAAATATTTGATCTATTTTTATATATATTCATACCCAATAGGTTGGTTGTTTCACCCATGCCTTTAATTAATATGAATTTTCTCATCCATATCATTATATAATGTAAAGTTTGAACATAATTTATGATGATTAGCATGGAATCCACACACAACACTAGAAACAACACACACTCTAATATTATTATATATATAAAAATAATCCATGTTCTTGATGAAACCAAGTTCTTTGATTTGATTACAATTTTTATGTTCCCACTCTAAAAATATTTCTTTAATCCACAAATGGGATGTTGTAACTTTTTCACATTATCAAACTTATTTATCACATAAAATTAATTGGGTTATATCATATACACAACCTTGACTAAATTTTCATTAAATAAAGTGTTTTTTACAACCATTTGATATATCTGATAATCATAATGAGTTTCTATGAAAAACAACATCTAAATGGAATTTATCATCGAAACTGGTGAAAAGCTCTCTTCATAGCCAATACCATGATTTTTTTTTCAAATATTTTCCACTAAGTGATATTTATAGATAAAAACTCTAAAATACATGTCAGTTTTATTATAGAAAGACCACTTGCATCCTATAGGTGTCACCCTTTAAGGTGCATACACCAAGTTACAAAATTAGTTAATGCACATGGAGTCCATCTCAGATTTTATGTCATTTAACCAATTATCATAATAATAACTCTCAATAGCCTCTCAATACATAGTAAGTTCATAATCCATAAAAATTTCACCACCATTATTTTCTATAATAAATCCATATCTCTTAGGATCCTGATGAATCCTACCAGACCTTAGATGTTCTAATATAACCCAAGTTAGTTCCACTCCCACATCCCTTTATGGGGTTAAATCACTTTTTTATCTTAGGGAAATTAATATTTATTAGTTTTAAACATCTGAAAGTTTAATTTTACTCCTTTCAACTCTTTTATTCATGTGATCCTTCTCAAGTAAAACACCATCATTTGACACAAACACTTTGTGTTCAATATGATTATAAAAATAATTTCCCTTAATTTCCTTAGGATAAACAATAAATAAAAACTTTTTGAATTTATGGAAAATTTTATCCAAAGCCAAACATCGTATATATTCTTCAAAACCCAAAATTCTAAAAAAATAAAAATTAGAATGCCTCTTGATGCATATCTCATATGGTGTATTTATGATTACTTTAGATGTAATATGATTAAGTAAGAATACATAAATTTCTAGAAGTCCACACCAAATCCTCATTGATATAACCATGCATAATAAGGTATGATTTGTAACATCTATTATTTTGGGTTTAATTAATTAATGTGGAGTTAATATTGAGTTTATTTAATTAGATTCATTACCATGTAAAAATTAAAACTCTCTTTTTTCAATTAATTTATGAGGGAATATTTGGTGGTATTAAATTAACAGAAAGGGTTTACATGAGAAATACTAGAGGAATTAAATATTGATAATGTATAATTAATGTCATTCATGTGGTATGGTATATCTAAATTGGAGGTTATGAATTATTATGGTTGACATAAGTTTTTACAATAGTTTAGTTGGAAGAATCTTAATGGGGTTATTAAATGAGGGGATTCTAATTAACATGGTGGAATGTGAATTTATCATGTCCAATTAGAGGAATTTTTATTGGATGATGAGTTGGCATGGATTTAGTGGTGGGAAATTTTATTAAATCATGGATCATAGTTAATAATTTGATTAATTGAAATATTATGAGAAAATTGGAATCTATGATGGGAAGTAGATGATTATGGTCTATAAATATAGGTGGGTGTTGACATGTTCTCCTCTTTGACATATTTCACTCTTCTTCTCCATTGGTGGTGGTGGAATCTTAGCGTAGGGTGATTGAAGGATGATAGGTTGGAAATATTATCAACATATTCTCAAGGTAGGTTATTAAGTTATGTTTAATTGTTAAGAAAAAAGTGAGATTGTTAGATAATCCATTATCAGAGCACTCATCATTAATTTTCTCTCTATAAAAGATGAGAATGATATATTTATAACATTTGACATGAGGTTATGAAACATTTCATGAGGGCTGTACCACTCTCTAATTTTATTAATACAAACCAACTTATTATAAACCTATATAGAAGTTAGTTATATGGGTTTGTGTAAAATGGAATGGGGCCATTCCACTTATCGGTGGTCATGTGATCTAAACCTAAGAGCCTCATGAGGGTTGTTCTATTCAACCACAAGCCATGAAACTTCAACATGGGGTCATTTTGAATGTGTAAAATCCCTACCAATTAGTATTAAATTTTAATTTTAGTCATTTGGGTTTAATAATTATGGTTCATGGGTAATATGGATGATTGGGCTAGTTGGTTTCCTCATTGAGATCACCAGTTTAGGAAATTGTGGAGGATTTTAAGGAAAACTTATAAGGTGGGTGGATTCTATCCATTCATTGATAGATTATGATTCCATTTCTTGTGATTATTATGAATTTCAAATACTTTATTTAAATTATTACCTTTATAAAATAATTTATCATAATTGATTTGTTAAAATAATGGTTTATCTAGTTTTATGACTATTTGTGATTCTTGTCATCCCAAACCCATTGATTTGATTTCTCGAGGATTACATGTTGAAATTGAGAGTATGGGTGGTTGAGTCATCTCATGGGGGAGGTTCTAGAATATCTTATAGATTTAAGATTATTCATGGAATCCTTCCCAATAATAATACCATTTTCTCTTGTTGTGAAAGTGATCGAATGAGACCATGTATTTGTGAGAACACTGTATAAGAGGTTCTACATTATCCCACATTGATTAATTATATTATAGTGTAAAGTAATATAGCTGGGAAATATAGAATTTTTCATTATCTAGGGAGTAAGAAGATGATATAGAGTGGGGATTTGGCTCATGAAGAGGTATTACTATATACCCTATAAAGGGAATCAAAAGGTGTATCGTTTGATACCATTTAATAAGGCATGTCATGCCTTTTAATGTCATGTGAAAATGACCATTGTGGTTTTTTAAGGTCACGTGGACATAAAAAGGAGGACTAAATTTTTAGGTCATGCACACAAGACCAATGTGTCTTGTATTTTATGTATATATAACTATGATAATTTTCAAGTAGTTTAAAGTCATATAGAGTGTACTTTTAAGTGAAAGGGACTAGAAATGGTTTAGTGTAGGGATTATACATAAGAGTAAATTTTTGGTTTAACTTGATAGATGAGTTAGGTGAAGGCATGGAGGGGGTTACACAAGGTTGGAGGCCCACTTATACCTCTAGGTTATTGATTGAACCTAGGAAGGATGACTGGGTGCTTAGTAGAAATGAGACTGGTTCATAACATCCAAGATGGATAGGCTAAAAAATCAAGTCCAGAAAAAGTCCCACTAGTTTTATGAGGGAACAAATCCTCATTATCAAAGGAATGCATGATTAAATATATTTCACGGACCCTATAGATTAAGAATAACAACCTATGGGTGATCAATTATAGGATTATAGAATCCAATTATTAAAGGAATACATGATTATAAGAGCCACATAAATGTGGAGTGACCTAGATATGTATATCAGGTAGCCAAGGAATAGTCTTAGTAAGGTAATATTTTTTGAGGATAGACCTAGGTGAAAGGGTTCTAGTGAGGTATGGGAATCCAGGAGGTTAAAAGAGTGTCATTCAACCCATATAATTGAGTTGGTTGAGTGAGGCTCCCATGTGGGCCACCTACAAGCTGGGTGAAACTCTTATGAATGGAAATTACTTAGAACTATGATTTATTTTATTTTAAGGTCAATCACGGATCTAGAGGGGAAACCTATGAAAATTAGACCCCTAGTGAGTCCCTTATGGCTTGGGAATAACTTTAATTATGAAAATATTGGGCATAACTTGGTTTAACCCTTATTTCTTGGAGGATTTATTTAATAAGGTCCATTCTCCCTATACTAGGTTGATCATTAGGAGAAATGTCCTTTTGTAGAAACTTTGGGTGTTAAAACCTCTATATAAACCAAATAAACCTAGTTTAAATTACTTCTCCTATTCTTTAACTTTGAAATTAACTTAAGGGAGATTTTTTTAAGCTTTGTCTTATTTAATTTCACTCAGATGAATCTTGGTCTAGCTCTTTAGATCTTTGTGTCTTTGTGTATCAAAATTGGAGGTCCAAGGGGCCTTTTTATAGGAAACATAGGCCTTAACACCCATGTCTTCAATGTAACCACTCATAACCTCCTAGGTAACCTAGGTGTAAATGTGGGAATAAATAATACATGAGTTCATGAATTTCATAGGGAATTATCAACAAGGTATTTCATGATAAGGCTTATATGGTCTCAAGGTTCGGTGTCAGACCATCCCCCTTATTTAATTTTTTTTCAAAATTATTCTTAAGGATTTATGGATTAATATTTGACAAATTTTGAGTGCCAATAAATACCACATTATAATTTGATTCATTTGGGATGAAAATGATCAAATTTTTAGGTATATAAAACTTGGGTGTAAAATTGGCTTAGATGGAGGGTGCACATGCTGGTGAACATGAGGGTCCATGCTAGCAGATACACGGTTGTGCACTAGTGTATATAAGGGATCACACTGGTGGATACATGGGTGTACACTGGTGGATATGAGGTTACACACTCTTACTTCAACATTGCTACACACTCTTCTAAGTAGTGATAATTAATTTATGATCAAATGGTTCTTGTGGCCCCCTATATAAGTATGGGGATACCACTTCATCAAATCCCACAAGACCTAAGTGAATATTGTAGATCCATATCTCTATTTTAACCCTATTCAACAATAGTAAATTCTATGATTTTGTAATTCTAGGTGTTATTCTCCCCCATAAAAACTTGGCACATTTGGATATGCACAATCATACTGGGTGCACTATACTAGGAACACCACCTTAGGGTGATATAGGAGAATACACCTAAGTAAAAGAGTTGGGAAAAAATTTGTACTTAGTGAAATTTTCACCTAGTTAATTTAATACCTTATCTAGTGATTTTATTTAGATGCTCCTTCTTCTTTATTTAATATTATAATAATTAAATTAATACTTTGTCAAATTTTTCAAAAAAGTATTCAGATCTTAAAACATAATCCCTGACCAAGTTACAACAGCTTTCATTGAAGAACTGATTAAAGATATCAAGCTAAGATAGGTTCGACAGTGTAGGTATTACATGTAATATATTGAATAAACTCTATTTGAACATCATCAAAAATTCCCATTTTAATATTTCCTCAACTGTGTAGTTACATACTATTAATTGACACAATGATTCTATAATCAGATCATAATTTTCCAAAGTCTTAGTTCATCCATTACTCAATTTTAAAAAGGGTGAATATATTAATGTGGGTCTCATTCATTAGGGATGATTTTTCAGATCTAGAACACATCATGCAGTACTTAACCACCACTTTGAATAACCATTAGAATGATTTGGAGCCTCAGAAACATTTTTAGGCTTCCTTATATTTCTAAGTAGCTATTGATCAAATTCAAGGATGGAACACCGACAAAAAATTATTCCCTAAAGGTTAATTTAATCCTAAATGAACATGGAGCTATTGGATGAGACAAACATGTGTCAAGTTTAAACACTAGCTCAAGGCAGCTAGAATATACAAATCTATTTTTGATTTTTAATACGTACATGTATAAGAATAAAAAATTTATTACTGATATTATTAGTTTTTGGAGTATACAAAAAATACCTTCCATATATTTCATTGATAGGTGGGGATTAGTTTGTGTAGGTTCTGGGCACAACAGAAGCCTACGATGGGTCATGCCCAACTTTTCTTTTTGTCATGATCAATGATCAATCTAAGATTTACATGACAATGAATGTCGTAATCAATAGAATTGAATCAAATAAAATAGACAAGATATAGAACACCAAAACCAAGCACAAGATCATCACATATTATTTATAATTTTCATGACCCCCTCCCTCTAAAGATTCCCTTCCTTATTTGGAAATGGAGAAAGATAGATAATGACCCCCGAGTTCCGCCTCTAGTAGGCCCTGAGGTGGAAACCAACACCAAGGGTATACAAATCTCACAAAATGGGAGGCATTAACATTTTTATAGTAACTATGATCAGGAGATAAGATGTATCAACCTCAAAAAACACAAAGACATATATATAAAAGAATCCAAAATCCATTCCACATGCATGTTTAAAGTAAAACTGCTAGAAATTCAATGAAAATCTTCAAAGTAAATACTAAAAGAACAAAACTAAGAAGCAACACGACAACTATCCCAACATCCGAGCTAGTAATGCCCAAAATGGTCCCCATATTCCTCATGGAAACTTGAAAATAGTTTTATATATGTAGGGTGAGCATACAAGTATACTCAATAAGGACAACTAAAGTCTCTCATGCATAAGTGGAGAAGCATACTAATTACCTCATGAGAAAATATAAAAAACAAAAATCACCTAAAAAGGTATATTATCCATCCCAAATCTCACCAAGGTACACTCAACAAATAAAACAAGTCAAGTAAAGTAATATAATAACCACATCGATGATAGGGTACCCCGCACCACTTTCCCAATGATTAACTACTCTCACACCCTAATGGAAAACGTCCTAGAACTCATAACTCTTCTGAAATTACCACATCACAACCCGCCCACACACACCTGGGCCTGACAAATACATCAAATCCCACCTGTATACACTTGGGCCAAAAACCACACCACATACTAAAGACACCTGGGAACCACAACCCATCTCTTCCTGAAGACACATGGGAATCACAACTCACCCACACATACCTGGGCCTCACAAACAACAACCTTCTCGAAGAGTATTAGGATATCATTTCTTGGAAGAGGGAGCATGGAAGAGTGTTCATCCAACCATACATCCTCCCACTAGGATGTTTGGGAAAGACACCCTCCCCCGTAATAGTGGGGGTGTTCATCACGTAGTGCTCAACTAGGTTGGGGTTCATATAGAATAACAATAAAGTACAAGTATGTATATATAGGTACCAAACACTCATCCCAACCTATGGGTTCTCAAGAAAAAAACCACCCCATGATACTAACAACTCTGCTGCTACCTCTAAATGTATGTATTAGGATGAACAACAATCACTTCTGAAGTTGATAAAAGAAAGCCACTTAACACCAAATTATCTTGATGTTATTAAGTATTTACCAATTATTCCATACCTACCTAAGAAACTAACAACCAAAAAACATAACCAGCCTAAAAAACAATCCAAACAAAGGAATAAAACTATGATAAAACACCCCACCTCACACTTCTTCTCCACTTAGCACCCAAGACAACCACTGCCATTATCATTTTTCAAAGTCATTTAGACCTATCCTTTATCTCAAAAAGAAAACCCCCAAATTACAGCCAAACCCTATAAAACACCTCATCAAAACCATAATTTGTAGCCCCACTAAATAACAACACCACACCCATTAACATAAACACAATAAAACCCAAACCTCTAGACCCAATGCTCAAACACTACACATTCATTCCACAATCAACCAATCTCTCAACCTGAGATTCCATTACACCACCTGTATCACCCCCACACACATCCACACTTCTAGTTAGAGCACCACACAACCAGCATAAGACACAAGGCTGAACAGAACCATACACAACATACAACCATGCTAAACAAGAAAGGTATATTCATATTTAGCAACACTCATTCGTTAATTCCACTTTGATAAAACAAGGGTTATCACAGAACAAGTTTGATCCTCAGGAATCCATTTATTTAATTGTATTTAAATGTTTAATAAATTTCAAAAATTCATAAGTTCAACAGGGGATTAAAAATAAGTATAAATAATCACCTGTGCGCAAGAAAATACCACCAACGACCATGATTTTTAGATGGCATACAACCAGAACAAAACAAAATATGGATCAAAGATAACAGATAAAACAAAATGATCATCATCATCTTCCCCAACACTTATTTATTACTTCATTTAAAAAAGATATAACCATATTCAAAAGAAGACATCAGTATAACCACCCCACATGATACACAATTAAAAGAGAAATTAAGGAATCCCTACCTTGAAGAACATATGATCAATAACTCATCCTTGCACCAAAACAAGGGGTCACACAAGTAGTAGGAAAGACTCTAAGGGAAAACTTGACCAATTTCTATAGCACATATGCAAATACTCAAGGAATAATGGTTTTATGAAAACCAAGAGAAAATGGAAGGGTTCAAGGAATAGATGATCCCATATTTATAAAAGGCCAGATCTTATATCAATAGAAGGGAGACGATTTCAAAGTACTTAAAAGTTAGATCACGATCAAGATTACACAGTTTAACTATTTAAACATTCCCCTAGACCTTAAGAATTTATGATATGATTCATATATTTTTAAATGGATTTAAAACTACTTAAATATGATAGGTAACTCATTTAATATCAAATAAGACATAAGAGGGGAGAAACTGGAAAAACTGGAAAAAGCTGGAAATGACTCACCGATGGATGAGTCACCGATATGATTCACTAATGAATGAGTCACTAACATGATCCAATTATGTGACTCACTGATTCCACTCACTAACAAAACTCACTGACACCACACACCGACACGACCTACCGATAGAGAGTCACTGATGCAACCTATCGACAACGAGTCACCGACATGACCTACTGAAGAGAGTCATCAACACGACCTACTGAAACGAGTCATTGACACAACCTACTGAGACGAGTCACTGATGTGACATACTAATGTTGAGTCGCCGACGTGAACCACTGATGCTGAGTCACCGATGTGACCCACCGATGATGAGTCACTGATGCAACCCACTGATGGAAAAACTAGAATTTTGGAAAACTTTTGAAATGAACTACCATTGCCTCCCAGAACACCCCAAACACTGGATTTTGATGAAGTAATGGACTAGAGAGGTCTGGGACATTACATCAGATACCTATAAAACTATTCTATCCCTCAAGAATTAAAAACCAAACCTAGAAGATAGAGGGGTATGAACAACCATCCCGTAAGATACCTCTCAAGGATCTTACTGCACTTGAAACACCGCTACCGTCATCAAAATTCAATATTAAACCACTCTGTATTGTTCAAAAGGTGGAGTAAAATATCAACATCCAAGAACACCTCCTCCAATATCTAATTCACCCAACCTACTAGAAGACATACTAAACGATCACCAAAACCACACTATCTGAACACATGAATCAGGGTATTCCTTCCTCCACGTCGAGATACTATCCTCTCTAGGATGAACTGACTCACCCACACAAGTTTAATTGTATCTCAATTAATTCATCTTGATTAGGAATCAGTTACTCCCCTTTCCACATGTCAGGACTTTATCACACATTATGTAACAAGGAAGAGACTCATCTTATAGAGTATAAGGTTCAAGCATTACATCACAAAGAAAAACTCAAAACAACTCCAGGTACTGGGAACACATCTAAATATCACTTTAATGAATGGTTTTTCCATGAAAAACCTTCTACCAATGATCCTAGATCTCCACTGGTCACTCCATGAATGTTTCATCATCCTTGATATCCAACTCTCCCAAGTCAATGACATGGGAGTCATCATGAAGATACCGATGAATTTGGGAGGCATGAAAGACAATGTGGATCCTCTCTAATGGTGGTGGAAATTATAACTGGTATGCCACCTCCCCAACTCACCCCAACACCTCAAAGGGTCCAATGAACCTCAAAGAAAGTTTTATACCTCTTCCAAACCTCCACTAAAAATGTCAAGGGGAAACCTTTAAGATGACGTGGTCCCCAAACTCAAACTCTAAGGTCCTCCTCCTGTGATCGACATATGACTTCTTTCGGTCCTACATTTCCTTCATCCTCTCATGAAAAAGATGAACCTTATCTATCATGTTCTTAACTACCTAAGAGCCAAGAATAGATGTCTCCCCAAACTCTGTCTAGCACAAAGGTGAATGAAATGATCTCCCATAAAAGGATTCGAATGGAGACATTCCAATGGAAGATTGATAACTATTATTGTAAGCGAACTAAACCAAGGGAAAGTGACACACCCAAGACCCACCAAAGTCCAAGATGCATGCTCGAAACATGTACTCCAATGTATGAATGGTCCGCTCTATCTTCTCATATATCTGAGGATGGAAAGAAATGTTAAGTCATAATTGAGTGCCAAAAGCATTATTAAATCCCCTCTAGACTCATGAGGTAAAACATGTATCCCGATTAGAGACAATGGGTCTTGGAACTCCATGTAGCCAAACCACCTCATCCACATACCTCATATCCAAGACATCCATTGTGCCCAATTCCTTGATTTCCAAGAAGTGTGCTAATTTCATTATCCAATCCACTACTACCCAAATAGCATCACAGCCTCCCTGAGCTATGGGTAGCCATATGAAAAAATCCATCGAGATTTCATCTCAATTCCACTCGAGGATATCTAAGGGCTGTAACAAACTTCTGGGAACAGGGTGCTCGACCTTCACCCGCTGGAACACTAAGAATCTTTCCATAAACTCCTCCACTTCCCACTTTATCCTGGGCCACCAAAACTGTTCCCTCAAGCCATGATACATCTTAGAAACTCTTGGGTGTACCAAAAAAGGTGAGTTATGAAACTCACAGAGAACTCCCTTGCATGCATCACCACCAGAACAAACAGCTTCTCATGGAACAACATCTGATTATGACCATCCTCCAACCATCCCTCCAGAGCATCACCCTGGTCAATGAAATCACACATCACCTCCCCCTCTAAGTCTCCCCACCGAGACTCCTCCACCTGCTACCTTAGATATGTATGTACTGTCATCTGAAAAATATAGCCTCTCCTACCATCCATCCTTACATCAAAGTGAAATGTGGCCAACTCCTCCATCACCTAAAAAGCATCTACAGATTCTTGAACTACCTCTCTTTGCGACTTCCTACTCAAATCATCAGCCACGACGTTCCCTTTTCCTAAGGTGTAGGAGATCTTAAAGTCATAATCCTGAAGAAACTTCATCCACCTTCGCTTTCATAAGTTCATATCTCATTGGGAAAAGATATACCTCAAGATATTATGATTTGTGAAGACCACAAAGTGCTCCCCAATGAGATAATGCCACCAAAACTTCAGCACAAACATGACCGCCACTAGCTCTAGATCATGGGTGTCATAGTTACATTCATGGGGATGTAACTACCTAGACCCATAAGAGATCACTTCCCATTACTACATCAGCACAAAACCCAATCCTAGATGGGTAACATCACAAAACACCTCAAACATAACCCCTTCCTATAGAAACTAGAGCACTGGAGCACTAACAAACTTCTCCTTCAGGTAGATGAAAGCTACCTGACACTTCTCACTCCACACAAAGGTCTGGCCCTTTTAGGTCATAACTATCAATAGTGCTTCTAATCAAGAGAAATTGGGTATAAATTTCTGGTAATAGCCTACAAGACTGAGAAAACTGTGAACCTCTACCATATTCTTGGGTGCTTCCCAAGAAACAACTACCTCAACCTTCGACGGGTCCAGTACTATACCCTACTGATGCACCACATGTCTAAGGAAGTGGACCTATCATGTCCAAAACTTTCACTTGGACAACTTTCCATAGAGCTGGTGGTGTCAAAGGACCTATAGGGAAGTCCTGAGATGTTATGTATGCTCCTCCTCTGACTTTCAGTAGATCAGAATATCATCAATGAATATGACAATGAACCGGTCCAAGAACTCATGAAAGACAGAGTTAATAAGCCCCATGAACACAACTAGTGAATTCATAACACTAAACAGCATAACCAAAAACTCGAAGTTCCCATAACTGCACCTAAAACCAGTTTTCAGGATGTCACCCTCCTTCACCCTCAACTAGTGATACCCAGACCATAGATTGATCTAAGAAAACCAACTTTCTCCCCCCATCTGGTTGATAATATCGTCTATCCTTGGGAGAGGGTAACAGTTCTTGACCGTCACCTGATTCAACCTCTAGTAGTCTATACAAAGCCTTAGACCACCATCTACCTTCTTTTCGAAAAGGACTGGAGCACCCCATAACAACACACTGGGTCAGATAAATCCCTTCTTTATCAAGTCATCAATTTGAATCTACAACTCCTGCAACTTGGAAGGTGCTATTCGATAAGGAGCCATCAAAATCAGAGAAGCACTGGGCTGAAAGTCTATCTTGAACTCAACACCACATCAAGGGGGTAGAGTCAAAACCTAATCGGGGGAAGATATATAATAATTCCCCAACAAAACTGGTAACCTCCTTCATCTTATCATCCACCTATTCTAATGAAAACTCGTCTAATAAGGAAAGAATATTCTCTATACATCAGCTTCCCATATGATGACTCCTCTCATGAATGAAAGCCACACATTGTCCATCCATGTCTGAAAACACAAAGCTTATCTAGAAGAATTATATGATAGAATTCATGTAAAAAAACCAGTTGATGCCAAGTATAACATTGTGTGGCTGCATTTTTAATAGGAAAATATCCCCAAAAGAATGATGTGGCCCCATCATCAGTCTATATCCCCAAAACACATAAAAAAGATGGCCTGACATCTGATCAGTGTACTCAACACCAGGGTTACAAAAATTATCTCTATGTCTATTCCTAGAGAATGGGCTAGACCGGGTGTAACAAAGGAGTGGAAAACTTCTAAATCAAACAAGGTGCAAACAAGAGTACTAAATAAGCTAATCATACCTCGAACGATCTCTGGTCCTACTAGAACTACTGCCTCTATAGTGTGCAACTGACCATGCTCAACTCTTAGGCCCCTCTGATGAAGACCTCCTCCTAGAACATGTCTGGTTTGAGATCCCTAAGGAACACCTTGAGGTTATCCTCCACCTGCTCTATCTCCCCACAGTGGAGTAGGAGCCTGTTGTCCCTACTATTGGAACGGCCTGGCCGACAACTACTGTTGAGGCGGGTGATAAACCTACCCACATCCACTATAACAAGCTTAGATGACCATAGGGAACTAACTATAAAGGTTCCCACAAACCCTACATATAAAACACACCATCCCCATGATGACAGGATAGGAACGATGACCAGAAGGTCAAAACATAAACTACTGAGGTTGACTCCCTGATCACTGAAACCTCAAAGGTCCTAGTGCCTGAGACCTGTTGCTGGTAGTCTTGCTCTTCTAAGAACCCTAATGGCTCCCATATCATGGTATAACTCCTTGAAAGTGAATTCTCTCAACTACCTCCACCTTCTTCTGGACCTCTAGTTATATTGAAAATGTGAAGGGAGTAACTGTGTACTGGAGAGAAGGACAAAGTGCCTCCACTAAGCGTCTCGCCTGAGAGTCCTCATCCGGAAAGAGATCCAGAGTGAAGCGAAGGATATCCTTGAAATTTTTCCTCAACCTACATACTCCCCTACTGGAGGGAGAGTAGCTCCTATCACTTATCATCCTTCATGGTCAAATAAAGGAATTATTCCTAGAACTCCTTCTTGAAATCGACCGTTCTTGAAATCGACCCACAAAACATCAATCTCATTTCTCTCCCCTAGGTATATCTCCCACCACTGAAGCATAGATCCCATCATCCGAATAACCGACAACGAAACTTATTACTCCGTCAAATCCTGAATCATGATGAAGGTGATCTCAAGTTCCTCAAGCCAACTCTCCATCTCCATGTCTGAGACACTTCCCTCGTACTTTCCCAAGGTCTTATGCTAGAAAGCGCATAATGTTCTCTACCACTGGTTGTCCTTATCCTCTGGATAAACTCTCTACGGATCATCCAGATTGTCCTACTGAGCCTCTACTGCCTGGGCCACTCATGGAGGATGACTAGGTGCCATAACTGAAAAGTAAACAAGGAACTCCTAAGCCTGAGTAGTAAGTAATTTTTTTGCAAGATTTATTTTAACTCATTATTTATTTAAATTCCCTAAAATTACCAATTCAAACAAAAAAAAAAGTCGTCATGATTAATGTACCTCTCCTAGGGTCTCTAACATGAAAATAGTGTAGCCTCACTTGGTCGTTTGGTAATCTCAAATTCCTTGCATCAGATCACGGGGGGCCCTAAAATCCCATGTCCTAGCTAGTCTTCCCTGGCCTATGTCACGTAGCAAGATCACATGAAACTGTTTCCCTACCAACCCATGAAATCCTCA
Organism: Viscum album; assembly: GCA_963277665.1. Classification (NCBI taxonomy): domain Eukaryota; kingdom Viridiplantae; phylum Streptophyta; class Magnoliopsida; order Santalales; family Viscaceae; genus Viscum; species Viscum album. The sequence continues at coordinate 1,241,371,884 of OY728122.1, read as the reverse complement.
CCATTACTAACTCAAAAATCCATCCCCTCTCAACCAACCTCCCTCTGATACCATTCTATCATGACCCCCTCCCTCCAAAGATGCCTCTCTTGAGCTGGAAATGGAAAAAGAGAGATAATGACCCCCCGAGTCCCTTCTCCAGTAGGCCCTGAGGTGGAAACCAACACCAAGGGTATACAAATATCACAAAATGGGAGGTATTACCCTTTTTATAGTAACCAAGATCAGGATATAAGATGTATCGACCTAAAAAAAAACTCCAAGACATATATATATAAAAGAATACCAAATCCACCCCACATGCATGTTTAAAGTAAAAATACTAGAAATACAATGAAAATATCCAAAGTAAATACCAAAAGAACAAAACTAAGAAGTGACACATAAAATGTCCCAACGTCGAAGCTAGTAATGCCCTGCACGGTCCTCATAGTCCTCTTAGAAACCTAAAAACATTTTTATATACGTAGGTTGATAATACAAGTATACACAGTAGGGAAAACCAAAGTCTCTTGTTCACAAGTGGAGAAGCATACTAATGCCCCCATGAGAAAACAACAAAAATAAAAAATCACCTGACAAGGTATACTATCCATCCCAAATATCCCCAAGGTACACTCACCAAATAATTCAAGTCAAGTAAAGTAATATAATAAGAACATCGATGATAGGGTACCCCACACCACTTTCCCATTGATTAGCTACTCTCATACCCTAACGAAAAACTTCATGGCCCTCCTACCTCTTCCGAAAGTACCACGTCAAAACCCTCATGCACACACCTAGTCCTCATACCACATCATATCCCACCCACACACACCTGGGCCTCACAAATAAATTTCATCCCACCCACAAATAATTTGGCCACAAACCACATCACATCCCGAAGACACCTAGGAACCACAACACATGTCATCCCAAAGAAAACTGGAAAGAAAAACTCACCCACACATACCAGGTCCTCACAAACAACAACCTGATTGAAGAGTATTGGTCTATTATCGCCTGGAAGATAGAGCATGGAAGAGTGGGTGGCCAGCCATCCACCCTCCCACCGAGAAGCTTGGGAAATACACCCTCCCCCATAACAGTGGGGGTGTTTGGAATGCAGTGCTCAACTAGGGTGGGGTGTGTATAGAATCAAAATAAAGTACAAGTATGTATATATAGGTACCAAACCATTAACCTAACCTATTAGTTCTCAAGAAAACAACCACCCCATGATATTTCCAACTCTTCTTCTACCTATAAATGTACGTATTAGGATGAATGACGATCACTTATGAAGTTGATGAAAGAAATCTTCTTAACACCTTCCCTCCAAAGATGCCCCTCTTGATCTGGAAATGGATACAGAGAGATAATGACCCTTGAGTCCCACCTCCAGTAGGCCTCGGGGTGGCGACCAACACCAAGGGTATATAGATCTCACAAAATGGGAGGCATTACCCTTTTTATAGTAACCAAGATCAGGAGATAAGATGTATCAACCTCAAAAAAACTCCAATAAATATATATAAAAGAAGCCAAAATCCATCCCACATGCATTTTTAAAGTAAAACTTCTAGAAATACAATGAAAAGATCTAAAGTAAATACCAAAAGAACAAAACTAAGCAGCGAAACAACAACTGTCCCAACGTTCGAGCTAGTAATTCCCAACATGATACCTGTAGTCCTCCTGGAAACCTAATTTTTTATATATATGTAGGGTGAGCATACAAGTATACTCAGTAGGGAAAACCAAAGTCTCTAATGCACAAGTGGAGAAGCATACTAATAACCCCATGAGAAAACAACAAAAACCAAAAAGCACCTAACAAGGTATACCATCCATCCCAAATCTCACCAAGGTACACTCAAAAAATAACACAAATAAAGTAAAGTAATATAATAAGCACATAGATGATAGGGTATCTCATACCACTTTCCCACTGATTATCCACTCTCACACCCTAACAAAAAACATCCTGGTGCTCCTACCTCTTCCAAAAGTACCACATCACAACCTTCCCACACACACCTGGGCCTCATACCACATCACATCCCATCCGCACACACCTGGGCCTCATAACTAAATCTCATCCCACCCACAAACACCTGGGCCACAAACCACACCACATCCCAAAGAAACCTAGGAACTACAAAAAATCTCATATTGAAGACACATGGGAAGCACAACTCACTCGCACACACCTGGGCATCACAAGAAACAACCTGACCGAAGAGTCTTAGGCTATCATTGCCTGGATGAGGGAGCAGGGAATAGAGAGTGGCCATCCATCCATCCCCCCACTAGGATGTTTGGGAAAGACACCCTCCCCATAACAGTGGGGGTGTTTGTCATTTAGTGCTCAACTATGGTGGGGTGCGTATAGAATCACAAGAAAGTACAAGTATGTATATATAGGGATCAAACACTCATCTCAAACTATGGATTCTCAAGAAAACAACTACACCATGATACTACTAACTCTGTTGCTACCTCTAAATGTACATATTTGGATGAACGATGGTCACTTAAAAAGTTGATAAAAGAAAGCCACTTAACACCCAATTATTTTGAAGTTATTAATCATTTACTAGTTATTTCATCCCTACCTGGGAAAATAATAACAAAAAAACACAACCATACTTACAAACAAGCTAAAAAGATTAATAAAACTATGATAAAACACCCCACATCACACTTCCTCCCCACTTAGCACCCAATCCAACCACTGCCATTATCATTATTCAAAGTTATTCTACCTTGTCCTTTCTCTCAACAAGAAAACCCCCAAATTACATCCAAACCCCGCAACACACCTCATCACAACCATACTTGGAAACACCACTACATAATAACACCACACCCAGTAATATAAACACAATACAACCTGAACCTGCATCCCCACTGCTCAAACACTGCAAATTCATTCCACAATCAACCAATCTCTCCACCTAAAATTCCATTACACCACCCATATCACCCCACACACAAATCCACACTCCCAAAAACAACACCACATAAAAAACATAATAAAAAAGGCCAAAAAAACCATAAATATTACACAACCACACTAAACAAGAAAGGTATATTCAGATTTAGCAGCACTCATTCTTTAATTCCACTTTGATAAAAAAAGGGTTATCACAGAACAAGTTTAATCCCATGGAATCCATTTATTTAACCGTATTTACACGGTTAATCAATTTCAAAAATTCAGTTGTTCAATAGGGGATCAACAACAAGTATAAATCATCTCCCATGCGCAAGAAAATACCACCATTATCTATGTTTTCTAGATGGAATACAACCAAAACAAAACACAACATGGATCAAAGATAACAAATAAAAAAAAATCATCATCATCTTTCATGCCACTTATTTATTACTTATTTTAAAAAGGATATAACCATAATCACAAGAAAACATCAGTATACAAACCCTATATGATACAAAATTAAAAAAGAGATGAAGTAATCCCTACCTTGAAGAACATATGATCAGTAACTCCTCCTTGCGCTAAAATAGGGGATCACGTAAATAGAAGGAAAAACTCCAAGGGAAGACTCAACCGATGTCTATATCATAGATGCGACTCCTCGAGGAAGAATGGTTTTAGGCACACTAAGATAAAACAGAAGGGTTCAAGGAAGATAGGATCTCATCTTTAGAAAAGGCCAGATCCTATATCAATGGAAGAGAGATGGTTTTAAAGTACTTAAAAGTCATATCATGATCAAGATTACATGGTTTTACTATTTTAACATTCCCCTGAACCTTAGGAATTTAAGATATGATTCATAGCCTTTGAAATAGATTTAAAAATACTTAAATATGATAAGAAACTCATTTAACATCAAATAATATGTAAGAGGGGAGAAACTGGAAAAACTAGGAAAAGATGGAAATGACTCACCTATGGTTGAGTCACCGACGCGAGTCACCAACGACTGAGTCACTGACGTGAGCCACCAATGGCTAAGACACCAAATCCAATCACTAATGTGACTCACCGACACCACACACCGATGCGACCTACTGACAATGAGTCACTAACGTGACCTACTGACGTGACCTACCAACAATGAGTCACCGACGTGACCTACCGACACGAATCACCGATGTGACCTACCAACATGAGTCACCAACGCAATCTACCGATATGAGTCACTGATGCAACCTACCAACGTTAAGTCACTGACGCAAACTATCAACATGATTCATCACATGACCTACCGATACTAAGTCACCGACACAACCCACCAACGCTGAGTCACTAACACGACCCACCAATAGAAAAACTAGAATTTTGGAAAAATCTTGAAATGAACTTTTGTTGCCTTCTAGCACACCCCAAACACTAGATTTTTACAAATTAATGGATTAGGGAGGTCTGGGACATTATAATAATTAATTTAATCAATTAAATAATTAATTTGTGTGAATTATTTATTTGTTTATGGATCTAACAATAGATTTATTTTGTACCATTGTTTCCTTGATGGAATTAATAGCATATTCCCTCTAGTGGTGATCCACATGTGTTCCAAAAATCTCTGAATGTCGTCGTATGAATCTGTGGGTGCTAGCACGATAGATCCTATCGCTTTCATCATTTTTCTTTGATTACCACAATAATTACTACCAAATAATTCTCCTTGATCTCTCTAGACTCAAGAGTGGAAGGTGGAGGAAGATTTCTCCCCATTATTGGGAGTGTTATCGGATAAGGGTGATCTCTGGGTCTTGAGAGGATTCTTAGGATTCATGGAGCACAAAAAAACAAATTAATTTTCTCTATCTGAAAATAATATAATTGGGTTTATATATCACTAGGTTTAGAAAATAAATTATTTCACAAGTGAGCTTTATTATTTATTTAATCTCTTGGGGAAACTCATTCCTATAATAATAATAATATTTATTGACATATGATTAACTATAATATTAAAATTAAATATTATTTATTCAAATAATATTCAATATATATTATTTCTCACCTAACCATTAAACTCAGTTCACCATTACTCAAAAATATTTATCAGTACTTGAATAATGTCTATTTATTTATTAAATAAATATCAATTCATTATTCTCTAATAAATAAATAAATATTATATTCACTAAATAGAAAATAAACATTTATTAAATATTCTGTTCAGATAATATTATCTCAAATAACTAGTGATAGAGTATATGTGATCAAGAAAACATGAATAATTATTAAACCACATGCAAGATTAATATTTATTAAAATTTTTACATAATAAATAATAATATATTATTTAACTGATATTTTAGATACACTTAGTGTGTGACTCTCTAGGCCTATTTCTTAGTGGCATTAGGTGAAACAGCCTAAAGTCCAATGTTAGCATCTAGAAACATGCCAAAGTACCCATAAATAAAGAAGTTAATGTTGAAATGGCATAATACCTCATACATACACTCACTATGTAATATAATTCTTTTATCATGATATCTCTAATCAATAATGTTTCATGTTAGTACCATCAACCTATGTGTTCAATGTCTCTTTCTTTGAATTTCTAGAAATCAAAAATTCCCATAGAATATCATGGCCTTGGATTTATTTAGGCTATATCATTTCCATCAAAGGACCTAAGATATCAACTTCTATTAAAAATCATAAGATAAAAATTCTTTCTTTCATTATTCATTAATGTAATATTACTCATGACACACCTAACATATCCTACCTCACTGTGAACATATGTCATCATGGTTTTCATCAATACATAAAAGTACATGACTTATAATATTCATTAATAATAATATTAAAGTATAAGATCAATACACACATATATAGATAGGAACAACCAATGACACATATGAATGTGGACTTCTTACTAGTGGGTCTCGTTCTCATAATATCCTACACTGGATATTACCAAGGGAGTACACCATGAGAAGGTGCCTCAAAGTCCTATAAGTCTCCACCCTTGATATCCTGTATCATTTGTTTCCCTAAAATGATATAATATGGTTATAGAACATATATTTAAGAATAGTACAGGCTCTTGCTTGGCATCAAAAATACCTAGGATCAAATCCGGGTAGGGACTAATTTCTGGGGGTACTGTAGCAGCACTATAGTAGGGCACTGTAGCAGTGGAGGAACTGTAGCAGTGGCGACACTGTAGTGGTAGAGGCACTATAGCAGGAACTATAGTGGCAGTGGTACTGTATCAGCCCAGGTACTGTAGTAGTACTATTCACTGAGGGGCTCTTTGGGCCAAAAAAATGGGCTTTCAAGATTTGTATTCAGGCCACTTGGCCTTGGGCCTTCGGGCTATGTAATGGGTCTCCCTCTACCCAGTCTAAAGAGGTCTTTTATTTAAATAATAAAATGAGGCTTTGGCCCCAACCTTTAAGAAAAAAGAATAGTGTTGTAGCATTTATGGGTTCTCATCATAGCAAGGAACTACTATGACCATTTAGTGTGACAACTACTCTTAGGATATTATCACATAATATATTACACATAAGAACAATCATGATATGATAAAAAATTTATTAATATTAAAAACTATGAATAAAAGTTATCATAAAGTACATAAAAGTTAGCTATAGGGCACAAACTCCAATAGACCCCCTCTTTCACAAGAGCCAACTACTAACAACCTTCAGCCCGCTAGATCTCACATGATACTCATGCTTCTGTTGAGATGAGCCTTTAGTCAAGGGGTCTTCTACATTCTCTTCCATAGGAACTATGATTATTGAAACTTCATCACCTTGATAAAATCCATCAAGAGGTGATACTTCCATAGTATATGATTTGTAAGTTGGAATGACCTTTTCTCTTTTTCAAGATCAACCACTGTAGTATTATCAAAATACAATGTTATAGGGTATTTACTACTAGGTACCACATTAGGATCCTAGAATTTTTTTGCATCCAAACATATTTCTTGGTTTCATCAAAAGTTACTATATACTCGTACTCTACTATAGAATCAATGAAAACTGTCAGCTTTAAACTCTTCCTACTCACAACTCCTCCATCGAGAAAATCCTAACTGCGACTTCAAATCATTTTTATCTTTTTGAAAACTAGCATCAGTATAACCCCTGATGACCAAATCATCCTCTCCTCCATACACTAGGAACATATCATTAGTTCTTCTTAGATACTTGATTATATACTTAATATAAAACCAATGATGTTCTCCTAGATTTACCATGATCAGTGCATTGGAAACATTAAGTCTAGTACACAACATGGAATGCATGATTGATCCTATTGCTGAAGTGCATGTGATCTTACTCATTCCATATTTCACCTTTTGTGTCTAAGGAAAATTTTTATTAGAAATATGTAAACCATGTGACACTAGAACCAATCCCCTCTTGGATTGTTCCATACTAAATCTATTTAGTTTCTGGTCAATTTATGTACTTTGAAATAGTCCAAGAACCTCTTGGATCTATCACGAATGATCTTGATCCCTAGAATATAGGTTGATTCACCTAATTACTTCATGGAGAAACATTTTTTTAACTAGTCCTTAATAGATTGTAAGACTAATATTTCATTTCCAATAAGTAATATATCATCAAAATATACTACTAGGATAATGACCACATTCCCACTAAACCTCTTGCAAACACATGGATCACATTCATTCTTAATAAAACCAAATTATTTTATAGATTCATTGAATCAAATGTTCCATGACCTAGATTCTTTCTTTAATCCATAAATGAATCTTTATAAATTGAAAATACTTTTGGCATAACCCGAAGTCACAAACCATTCTTATTGTGTCATATAGACATCTTATTGAAGGTTCCCATTAAGGAAAGAAGTTTTGACATCCATATACCAAATTTCATAGTCATGGTAACCTGCTATATCAAGTATAATTCTGATGGACTTAAACACATGAATCAGTGAAAAAGGTCTCATTGTAGTTAATTCCTTGATGTTGTTTAAACCCTTTAGAAACTAGCCTTTCTTTATAGTTATTTACTTTACTTTACATGCACAATTTTCTCTTGAATACCCATTTTCACCCTATGATATTTACATCAATGGGAACATCAAACATAACCCAAACTTGGTTTTTATACATGGAATCCATTTTATAATTCATGGCTTCTTTCCATATCATAGACTCTGATATATCTACCACCTCTTTGTAGCACAGAGGTTCATCATTTTCATCCAATAATGAGTCACCATATTCGGTGACTAGAAAACCATATCTCTCTGGTTCTCTTACCTATCTTTCGCTCCTACATAATACTTGTATTTTAGGAACTACTTATTCCATAGGTACATATGGAATCTATTCCTCTACCAACTCTTGTGTATCTGGAGCATCAAATTCATTAAAGTCAATATTGATCCCACTATCCCTTTTGAGTATGTGATCCCTCTCAATAAAGACAATTTTTTTAGCGATATTCACTATCTTATATAAGGGTTTGTATATGTATTATACCTTTGTTTCCTTGGGATAACCTATAAAGATACACTTTGTGCATCAGGGTTTTAGTTTATTGCCTGAGAATACCTTAACAAATTCCTCGTAACCCCATTCACGTGTATGTGATAAAATGGATTTCTTTCTACTCCATAACTCAAAGGGAATTCAATTTTCCGCATTAGTTGGTACTCGATTTAATGTGTATGTTGTATTTTGTAATGCATATCCCTAAAAGGATAATGGAAGATCTGCATGACTCATATTTGACCTTACCATGTCTAACAAGGTATGATTCCTCCTTTCACTAACAACATTCTACTATGGTGTGTAAGGTTGAGTAAGTTAAGATAGAATCCTGAACTCCTATAGAAATTTGATAAACTCTTGGTTAATATATTCACCAACTTGATCCGATCTAATATTATTTATCTTATTTCCAAGTTGATTCTCTACTTAATTCTTGAATTACATGAATTTCATAAAGGACTCAAACTTATAACTCATCAAGTAGACATAACTATATCTACTCAAGTCATTAGTAAAATTTATGAAGTAATAATACCCACCTCTAGATTCTATTAGAAATGGTCCACACACATCAGTGTGTAGAAATACTAGAAGATATATGTCCCTTTCACCCTATCCACCAAATAGAGGTTTGTTCATTTTTCCTTGTAAACAAGCATGACATATTTCAAGTGGTTTTAGCTCAAATAAATCTAAATAACCATCTTGATAGATCTTTTTCAAACACTTTACATTTACATGACCAAGACGATGATTCCATAGCTGGGTGTTATATGAGTCGTGTAAACATGATTCATTATCAATTTCCAATACTTAGTTTTCATAATTTAATACATAAAGATTGTTATTTAAATGTGTCATACCAGAACATATTTTGTCTTTATAAAAGAAACAACTTTTATTTCCAAACTTGAAAATAAACCCATATATATATATATGATTGATATAGAAATTATGTTTTTTGTAATAATTGGTACATAATAACAATATTTTAAAACCAAAATCATTCTCATTGGAAATTAAAGGTGGTAGTCACCAATGGCTAGAGAATCCAACCTCGCACCATTGGCAGCTCATAAATCCACCTTTCCTCTATAAATCTTTTAGAATCTACTTGGCTCCTATATTTGTATACATATGTGAGCACCACAAGCTGTATATAATACCCAATGTGTATATATTTAAAGATTACACTCAATAACTAATTCACCTTTAGATTCCCATTGCTTCTGGGTGTAGTTATTTTTCCATTGGACATGCTTGCCACATGAAGAACATATTTCCTCATTTTCCTTACCCTACCTCTGGATCTTCCCCTTATAGGAAGGACAATTCTTGAGAGCTTCAGACTTATAATGAGTCTTGGTCCCCTTCACCATATTCTTAATTTTCTTATTCACCATAAATACCACAGGTTTGTCACACCCCATTTCCTTATCCACTTGGCGAATTAGAGTAAAAAGTTCTAAAAGAATCTTCTCATTATTTCTCATATTATAATTAATAATAAAACTAGAGAGGGTCTTGGGTTGTGATTAAAGTACGAGATCTGTGCACAAATCATCTGCGAATTTAATCCCAAAGATGTCTAAGCATTCAATGTATCCAATAAGCATGACTACATTAGGCCTAACTGGCACAGACTCTCCAAGATTATTTTTAAAAAAAGAATTGGAGATCTCGTATCTCTCTTGTCCCTCCATCTCTTGATATAGATCTCAAAGGTGAGATATCATGCTATACACATCCATGTCCTTATATTGCTTCAAAATCTCATCGTTCATGAATTATATCATGAAACACTGAACATCTATAACATCATCTATATATTTATCATAGAGATACAACTTTTAATTACTACCCTCATTTCCAAGTGCATCAAGAATTGGTTCTTCCAACACATATAATTTACTTTCATGGAGAGGGATAACGTGTAAGCGACTTTGCCACTCTTGGAAATTTGTGCTGGTGAGAAGGTTATCATTCTCAAGTATGTATCACAGTGATATGTTTGAAGTCATTTTATTATTGTTTTCAAAAATAATATGAGTATAATTTTAGTACTTTATATGATAAAATTTAGACAGATACATAAATATTATATTTATTAATCTCCTACTATTTTATAAAAATCTAATAGGCCTCACCATTGTCTTCAAAATATCTTATTTCTTGGAAATTCTAGTAGAAGATATCCATATTCCCCTTCTCATTATGTCTACTTTGGTTGGTCAAGCAACTCGAATGGTTTTAGATAGGAATTTCAAATGACAACTATATTAACTCACAACTCCTTGATATTTTGAGGGGACTCCCCAATCCTAAAATCCTAAAATTGGATTTATTTAACCCTTTTCCTATCAGTTACACCAAGTCTTGCTTTGGAAGTCAACCCTTGATATGAAATAAGTTAATTCAACCTAAAAATTCATGTTATAATTCCCTAATAATTGAAAGTACCCCAACTTTGGCTGGTAAAGCACTTTGAACTATGGTTTGATTTTAACTAAATTAGTGGAAGACTATACCGACTTAATATATATAATTGATGGATTTTAACTTTTATGTGTAAATTTTCAATTATTATCTTTACTACATGCTTATAAATATTAATTGGATTTACTTAAGTGATTAACCATGTCTTAGATAATATTTACGCATAATCCAATTTATTTTAGTTCCATATTGTATTCATGTTAATTTATTAATTTATGTGATAGTGACAAAACATCTATAATGAAATAACCATGAAAATTTATAGAAATAAAATAATAAAGTGGGATGATCATGAGATTTTACTAATAATTAGTTTATCTAAAATATGATAAACTAACCGTCAACCTAGGGAAAAAACACCTTGAAATAATTAAGGTTTGTGTTACATCTTTCCACATGTCCATCTATGCATCTCTCTTGGATCAGTTTTTCCTCACCTCCAAACTTTAACCACCTTCACTAACTTGGGAGCTCCATCCATTACATATTCTTTTACTCACACACATGTGAGGGAAACAAGAGGTTTATATAAAAGAAGTCATGGGTATGTAGGCACACACATAATGGTATGAGAGATGATACACAGTTCAAAAATTTAATTTAATAAAAATTAAATGAAACTAATCACACACAAATGTTTGGCCTATAATCATGATCATCCACATGCATGAAACAAATTATGAATTTGATAAAAATAGTATTCAATTATTAATCATTATTATTTAAGATAAATCATTCTTGAATCAATTAATTGTCTTCTTTAATTAATCGATTATTTTATCTTAATTCTCATCTGAATTTCCTTGAGATTCTCATCCATCATGATTTTAAACAAATTAAATAAATTTATTTAAAAATAAATGTGTACATAAATGTACCTTGGAGGCAACATGGTGAATACCCATATGAATATACCCAAAATTTATTATACTAGTATAATTTTTTATTCTTGTGACATATAGAATACATGAATTATCACATACTTTCATGATGTGTACTACCAACTTAATGATTACATGAACTACATGATTTTTTTTCATGTGTTATGCTTAAATTCACATATATTAATAACTGTAATATGACTAACACATGATATGTAGATATAAAAATTACATAAAAATTAATGAAATAGATATATATATATTAAAACCCATTACATGTAATGTACAATCAACTTAATGACTGCATTAAAGCACATGTTGACAAGGTTTACACAACATAATAAATTAATTTTAATTATTCATAATTTTGTAAAAGTACACAACATGTACAAGCATGATACTTGGCGTGTACGTTTCTCATCATCTATCCAAGGCACACGCCTAGGGACTTGGCATGTAAAACATGACTCAACAAAATTGGTGTACATGGAATGTATAAGGGATTCATGGTGTGTGGTATTCGAGTTAAATGGCCACTAGTCAGGTAGGCTGTGTAAGAAGATACATGTCCCATATGTGACCAAATTACTATACACCATGTATATGGGATACATGGCATGTACTCTGGATGACCATGCACCTGGATGGCCTAGTCAACACATGTTTCATAATTAAATGCACCGTGTGTATTCAATGCACATGATTTGAATTAATTCCAAATTAATTATTGGTACATTGAATACTAGTACACAATGTGTACCTCTGGGTACACAGTGTGTACTCTTGTGTTATCCAACCAGAATCCTTGGCACATTTGGACGAGATCTCCAATTTTATTTCATTAATAAAATTAATTGATTTCATTAGATATATGAGAAATGAAAGAGGAATAATCAGATCTCATAATTCAATTTAAATAATGATTAAACTTGAATTGAAAACTAAATGAAAAATGAGTAAATCAATCAATGATCTTTAAATAATTATAAATAATTATGTTACCACTATGATACCACTTGTAGGTTCCAAGAATAGCAGAAGCGTGCAATGGTTCATGCCCAACTTTTCTTTTTTATCATGATTGATGATCAATCCGAGATTTACATGATGATGAACATCATAATAAATGGGATTGAATCAAAGAAAATAGACAAGGGATAGAACATAGAAAACATGAGCAGGATCATCACATATTATTTATAATTAATTTAATCAATTAAATAATTACCATGTGTGAATTTTTTCTTCATTGATGGATCTAAAAATAGATCTACATTGTACCATCATTACATTAAATAAATCAAGAGCAGAATCCCTCTAGAAGTTATCCACATGTGTTCCACAAATCTCTAAACATTTTTATAGGAATATCCAGGTGCTAGAATAATAGATCCTATTACTTGCATTGTTTGACTTTTATTTTCATGAGAATCACTTCCAACTAATTCTCCTTGATCTATCTAGAATCGAGAGTGGAAGATGAAGGAAGATAACTCTCTTTGGGAGAATCCTTGGATAAGGGAGCTCTCTAGGGCTTGAGAGGATTCTCCAAATTCATTATGTACAACAAAACAAATGAACTGGATCTCTCTGAAAATAATATAATTGAGTTTTTATATCACTAGGGTTAGAAAATAAATAATTGAACAATTTACCTTTATTATTTATTTAATCCCTTTAAAAACCTCATTTCTATAATAATAATAATAATAATAATAATAATAATATTTCTCGACACGCTCTTAACTATAAAATTAAAATTAAATATTATTTATTCAAATATTATTTAATATATAATATTTCTCACCAGACCATTAAACTCAGTCCACCATTCCTCCATAATATTTATCAGGCCTTGAATAATGTATATTTATTTATTAAATAAATATCATTTAATTATTCATTAATAAATAAATAAATATTATATTCACTAAATAAAAAATAAATATTTATTAAATATTCCGCTCACATAATATTGTCTTAAATAAATGGTGGTACAATATATGTGATCAAGAAAACATGAATAATTATTAAACCATGTGTGGAATTAATATTTATTCAACTTGTTAAATAATAAAAAATAATATATTATTTATCTGAGATTCTAGATACACATAATATGTGACCCTCTAGGCCTCTTTCTCAGTGGCATTAGGTGAAGGAGCCTTAAGTACAAGGTTAGAATCTAGCAACACATCAAGACACCCATAGAAAAAAAATTTAATGCTGCAATGATATAATACCTCACACAGATTCTCATTATGTAATATAATCCTTTTATCATGATATCTCTAATCAAGTAGGTTACATGTTGGTGCCATAAACCTATGTGATCAATGTATCTTTCTTTGAATTTCTGGAAATTGAACTTTCCCATAGAACACTATGAACATGGATTTATTTAGTTTATACCATTTACACCAAAGGGCCTGAGATATCAACTTTCATTAAAAAAAAGAAGGGAAAAATCCTTTCTCACATTATTTATTAATGCAATATTACTCGTGACGCACCCAAAGTATCATACATCACCGTGAAAATATGTTTTCATGGTTTTCATCAATACATCAAACTACGTGACTTATAATATTCATTAATAATAATCTTAAAGTATAAGGATCAATATAAATGTCTTCAAATAGGAACATCTAATGACACATATGAATGTGACTTTCCTACTAATAGGTCTCTTTCTCATAATATCCTATGCTAGATATTACCAAGAGCGTACACCATGAGAAGGTTCCCCAAAGTCCTATGAGTCTCCAACCCTGATAGCCTGTATCATTTATATCCCTCAAATGACATCATCCATCTATAGAACATATATATTTAAGAATAGTGTTGTAGCACTTCTGGGTTCTCATCATAACGGGGAACTGCTATGCCCTTTTAGTGTGACAACTACTCTTATGACATTATCATATACCGTTTTATGAAGAAGAATAATAATGACGTGATAAAAATTTTATTAATATTCAAAACTATGAATACAAGTTATCATAAAGTACACAGAAGTTGGTTCTAGGGAACCAACTCCAACATTTTGTGACATGTTTATAAGATGTTTGAGGGACTGATCATTGGGTATATGTATGATGAATTACTCACACCAAAATCTACCCAAGGATATACTAAATTAATTCCACCCTTGACCTCAACACTTCTAAGTGAAACCAAAGAAGATATGAAGGATCCTTGTCTATGAATTAATATCAATTTTGCTACATAGATGGACATTTTATTGATCTAACATGGTGAAGGGACAAGATCTCAGTGCTATAATGGGTATCCCAACATGCATAAGAGGGGGACCCCAAGCACTTATTGGTTTGAAATTGAGAATGGAAAATATGAAATATGGGGCTAGAGGATTAATCGTGAAGTTGATACATAGGTCTGACTTACCTACTTCCTAGCTATTAGGATCAGTGAATACATACTGCCTTCATATGACTCACATACCAGTGTAAGGCCAATGAATTATGTGACAATGAAAAGGAAAGTATAAGGAAAGGATATCTATTTATTAGTGTTGATTATATCCAAAATATACCATTTCTTATTGCATATTTATCATAATTCATCTTCTACCTCTTAAGACTAATTTAGGTTTTATAGGGATGCATCATGATGCACTTCAAAACTTATGATTTTTAAAATCCTTTTAAAATACTAAGGTGTAGGTTTAGTCCATACTTTCAATATATCTCTAATATTCAACCACTTACAATGAATGATTTTATAGTCATCAATACATTGGGAATATCCTCATAATTTAACTTTTTCCCAAATGGAGAGGTCTCCACTAGGAAAATTATAGACAATGACCATGGTGGGTATGAAAGATGGAACATAAAAGATGATCATAATATATTGTGTTCTATTGACATGAATTGACTATACATTGTTTTTGAGGTCTACACATTATCCAAATTCACTAACCAGTTTCAGTGTTTACAATGACAAGCACCAATACCATTTACAGATGCAAGAATGGAGAAACATCCTATAGTAACCCAAAAACTATGGTCGATGATGATTTGAGACTATATTGGTGGTATAATCACATTAACCTTTGATAGGAACATAATTTTCATGTGGGGGAATTTATGAAATTCTTGTAAAGGGTTATTGGGGCTGGTAAGAGAAGGTTAGAGCTGTTGGGTGATTGGTTATAATATTAAATGGCAGGGGGGATTGCTTGTAGGGAATGATGGGTGTTTTATAGTAGCTCCCCATGGAAGTATCCAAATGGGTAAGGCCATCCACCTAGGGTACAGTGCCCCTGGGGATTCCTTCTTCTCCATTTCTTACTCTTCTCATCTAGTTTATGTAATTCTCTTCCTCTACTTTTTGATGGAGCAAATGAAACCGATTGATTCTTCTATCACTCTCTCTATCTTTCTCTCTCTATCTCTCACTTCCCAGTACCTACCAATTGGTGATTTTAGTAAGAGTATCGAGAAATAATTAAGAAGTGTTTTCAATACCAGGGAACTCAAAAAGAGGATGTTGAATAAGACACAACAAAATTTTACATCACAGTAGTAGACGAAGACACACAATGGTAGAAAAGAAGATAGCAATTCAAAATTATTAATCATAGTCAATAGCGTAAAGAAGCCACACAGTTAAGGTGACCGATTCACATAAGAGGAATCTTGAATTTATTCTTGTAACAAACTGGACCCGGCCAGCCGCCTGAACAGTGCCAAACGGGTCGGGTGTCACTACCTTAGGCACACCTCCCCTGAACGCCAAAGGCTGCCGACTAGCAGCGAGGGTCTGAATAGGTATAGTGGGGAGACTATGCCCTCTTGGAGGAATAAAAATGGTACTGGTTCGAGTATAAAACTAAAGTATGCCACAGAAAATAAATGACTTAGCAGACTCGAACCAGACTCGTAGAGAGGAATATTATCTGATATCAAGAAACAGCGGAAGCAATATAGAAACAACAACAATGGAAAGTAAACAAAACATCATGCCAGCAATCAACTGCAATAACTACTAAAACAACCAAGCATGCATCCAAGAAAGTCATACAATAAATATCCATACGAAGACGCCAATGACTAACCATGAGTAGCTACAATAAAAAGTAATCATGCTAATACAAAAGGAAAAACTAAACAAGGTAACTACATCAAGGCACGACCTCAAGGTACATACCATCTCCATGAAATGGTACTACGGTCCAGCTCCTGAGGCTGACCCTCTACCTGCACGCAATTTCATAAAGTCTACACGCGTCCCGAAGGACCCGTGTAGGGTGTGAGACAAGTCTCAGTAGGATACCACCCAGAGGTGCGTACCTAATATAAGTGTTTAGGCAGACATGCTTATATAAGAAAATAGTAAACAGTGCAATGCCCAAAGGTAAACAAAGACTTCACTGATGCTCAGCAGCCACTAGGAAGTGTCACCTACTTCGGCCAATGCCAGAATCTCTGGTCTGTAGCCTGACACATTGTTCCACCTAACACCATGTGTCTCAATTATCGACGTCCCGAAGTCACGCCCAACCGTCGTAACCCAGCTCGAAAGCTCAACCTGCCCATGGCACAACATCCGAAGGAACAATGATACCTGTCCTCAAATAATAACCGGAGGGACAACGATGTCTGTCCTCAAATCACGGCGAGCCTCTGACCCCATCCTAACCACCTTAAAGCTGTCTCCTGAAGGCTCCTCACCTTACACATGGATTCCTATGGCAAGCACCCCCAAACCAAAAATACCTAACCGCAACTATCGGGAGCCTCTACCCAGCGAGTGGCCGTACCACCTCATCTCGGAGTCTATCTGTGTGCACACTACTCAAAAGTACCTGGTGAGCGGTAATCACCTTAGTATGTCCCAATCCACAACACCTCTGACACCTCATGTCCCTACGAACCTGTCGCTCAAGTCTGATGGCCTCGCCATTCAAGTAACCTGGGCCAAGCCCAACCTGACAGTCCAACTGCCTCAACTGACGTCCATGACGCCCAATCCCGTGGTAGCAGCCACCTAACGTAACCCGAGCCAAATCCCCAACCTGTGATCCTCATCACTCAACAAATATCCAGCCACGCCCAACAAAACGAGCAGTTCAACACAGATAATATCACACACTGCATAACTATACTCAAGCATACTTGAAACGACAATTACTAAACAATTAATTACACTAAATTATGCCAATCCATACAAGTACCTATGGTCTTAAATGCCTTAAACAATTACTATCATGATATAACAAATCAAACTCAACAGTTTAATCTAACAGCAACAACAACAGTCTAAAATCAACAGTTTAAATACTGGTCCAAAACATATGCATTTCGGCACCCCCAGTCGAATTGCCCCAAACGAGCCATGACCTCTCACCCAGCCTTTCTCCAGCACAATGAGGGTCATGGAATACCCAAAGGCATCCCACAATGCAGATAATTAATTAACAACAAATAAATAGGGTTTCTCTCAACACCCGACGTCGCTCCCGGAGGTCGCAACCCCAAATTGTCTACGAAAACATGAAAGAAGGTATGCACCACCCACCTCATACTCGTACGATGACACTCCTTTGATTTCAACCTATGAATCAGACTAAATCACGGCAGATCTGCGTTTCTGTCAAATCCGGAAATTCCATTCGGATGGAATTTGCAGAGGAATAGGTGAGGGATCAAAGATGAAGAAGGGTGCGCTGGGTTAGCCTTTTCGATGCAGTCCCGCTGCCACCGACAGATCGAAGAACGGAGGTTGTACGGAGATTCTGGAAGGGTTTGTGTTTTTCAGAGGTTCTCGGATGAACTGTTCGTCCAAAGGGGAAGAAGAAGAGTGTTCTGGGAATGAGACGCGACGAAGTCCCGATCGGTAAAATAAAAATAAAAATACACAACGTGTATTTCCAAAATACACGCCTTGTAGATGTGTTTCCGTACTCCGACTTAAGCGGAGTCCAGCACACGGCTTGGACCATGTACACAGTCAACAGATGGCCAAGGTCTCGGCCGCTACACGAGACAAAGGTACACAGCATGTCAAGGACGACTACACACTGTGTAGATGGAAATTTACACCTGGACACCACACGACATGTACTTGGCCTCACATGGGTAAGGGATTACATGACGTGTTTATAAATACACGTCGTGTAGTGGGAAAATTCTACATGGTCTTCACACGGAATGTACTCGGAGAGCACACAGACGATCACTCAGGTAACTCATACATTTCATGTACTTAAAGTACACAGTGTGTAGTCTGGGAATTTCCAGAAACTGCCTAGATTTTCCAGACTTCTCAAAAACCAGTCAAAAAGTTTAAACAGGGTCGGAATTTGACCCGTTTCTAAAAACTCAGGTTCTTACAATTCTCAGTCTCCCTACCAATACCCATGGAGTTGTGAGAATATTTCCAATAATTTTTTAGAGATAGATTAGAATAAATGGAGTAAGGAATTACAAAGCTTAGAAAACTAAATCATGAGTCATTGAATGAGATGAAGTGTTTCTCTAACCAAATTTGGTAGCATGAGTCACTGAATAAAGAAAAAAAATTTAAAGTTGGAATAAATAATAGAGTATGGTACAGACCAAGTTCAGACAGAGGTAAGTGAGTTTCAATCACAAGCGATGCTGCTTTTTCTATAGATGAAACTGCCAGATTCAACTAGGGACGACCCAGAAAAAATGGTTTCCCAAGACAAGTATTGAAAATGTTTCCATTTTGACAGTGATTTAGAGTTTTTTTATTTAATCCCTCACTTGCAGCGGGGAGTATGCATGGAAGAAAAAAATAAAAGGGAGGAAAATCACATCTCAATAACAAAAAAAAGTGGATTTGGAGAAAGAAAATAATGTAATGACAGCCATGCATAATCAAGCATAACTTCATGAACATAATTGCATTAATTAACAACATGAATTATTACAAAGAGATCATTCATAAACTGACAATCCAAGTAGAAAAAAGAAAAGTATCATGGATAAATGAATTTTAGCTACACATGAATGATTGATTTGAATCCCAACAATTTCATATCAGACAAAGAGAGTGACATACTTGGAAAAGATGCAACCAGTTTCCCTATCAATATTCATGGAGGATGTCAATCACCTACCAAAAACTTTGTAAAATTACTTTCCAATATATTATGTCGAAGAAGACCATACACATTCCAAGGTCGATCAAAACCCTAATCCTCGCTGCACCCAGATGTAATCCCTTGAGAGAAGTTAATAATAATTCTAATTGAAAAAGATAAATAATATAAAATATAAAATATACTAACTTCATTTTATTTAGGTGAATCAGGGGAAGAAGTGGGGGAAGCGATGATGGGAGGATATGTAGATGTGTGTTGCATTGGGGATGTGGAGATGGAGCTGGAGAGGGGAAACATTAATATCAAGATGATTCATAGCACCAAAGATCGAGATGACACAGTTGAAGAATAATGCCCAGAAAATTATGGAGGCATGCATATGGGGTGCGATGATGAAGAACACTGAAGGCCAGCTGATAATGAGGGGGAGAGAGAAGAAGAAGGATGGTTTCCCCCCTTCCACCAGTTTCCCTATCCCATGGGCTTGCGGGGCTTGTGCTCGGACCAGCCCTGGATTTAGCTGCATGTCCTATTCTTCTACACTGAGGGGCACTGGTGACATAGTCGTAATAACTAGATAAAAAGGCGTGGTATCTGCTTCAGGAGCTTTATTTCAAGATTGAATAAGCACTGTGGTGCGGTATGCCTAATGAGCAGTGGGAATGAGAAACATAATTCATTGATTTAATGGTCTCTATAGTTAATTTAGAACATAAGAAAGCAACACTCTTGTAGTGAGTACACTCATCAAATATGTGTCAATCAAAGATCATGACTATGCATACCTTGGCTCATGCTACACCTTCCGTTCGATACATGGATGATACACATTCCTGCATAGAGTATCTGCAACATAACCCTACCACAAACACTCTGAAACTACAATAAATATATAGGAAACATCACTAATTTCCCTTGGGGATACAACAATAGAAAATAGAAATTTCCGAGCTTATGGCATATATGGTACCACACTAGTTTGGTTAGCTTCACTTATTGTTCAGTGAGTGTTTGATACTGAAATTATGGATAAAATTATTCCAAATATAGGTGTTCCAGCTAATATGTGAGTGATTATTTCTAGTTTTGGTGTTTGTAGGGTCTATATAGGTGTTCACATGCCACCTCATTAGAAGGCGGTTGACTATGGGAGGAACTTCAGTTCATGGGAATCACCAGATGGATATTATTAGGATATTATCATGTTTCATGGTTGGTAACACTACCTAAGGATTACAACTACTATTTCATACATTGGATGGTTTCCAAGGCCACCACCATGGGAAATTCCTATGATGAACCTTTAGTTTGTGATTTAAGCAGTTGACATACCCACTAACCACCTTGAGGACAATATGATTTTTCAAGGGGTTAGGAATGATAGAAACAATGGGTAGGGATAGGTGTGTGGGATTGTATAAGTGGAGTGGTTGGGAGTGTTTAATAAACTATCAAGGGTAGTGTTTTCATTTGTTTGGATATTAGGTTAGGGATTATAGGGTTGGTAAAAGTAAAAAAATAGGGGTGAGGTACTATCAGGGGTGGGGACAAATGTATTTTGGTTTGGGTTTTGGATTCCTGTGGAAAACACTCAGGTGGGTTAGGCCATCGACCCCAAGGAGTAGTGCCTTATAGAGGATTATTTCTTTCTTCTTCCTCCATTTATTCTTCTTCTAATCCATTCTTGTATAATTATAGTATGTTTCCACTTTATAAATAATAATATACCATTGAATATCTCTCACACACCAATAAATGATAGGAATGATGAGTAGGGTTGGGTGTGCGGGCCAATAAATGTGGAGTGGTTGAGAGTGTTTAATAATCTTTTAGGGGAAATGTTGTTATTTGGGTGGATATTAAGTTAAATATAACGAGGTTAGTAGAAGTAATAAATAAGGGAGGGGGATTGCTGGGGGGATGTATTTTGGATTGGTTTTTGGCTTCCTGCGGGAGGAACTTGGGTGGGTTAGGCTATCAACCTAGGGAAACAACACCTTATGGAGGATTCTTTCTTCTTCTTCCTCCATTTATTATTCTTCCACTTCATTAATGTGTAATTATAGTACATTACCGATATATAAAAAATATAATACCATTGAATATATCTCACACACTAATTAATTGGTGCTTTCATTAAGATATTTCTAGAGAGAGAGTCTATAGATAAGTTCTTGATTGGGGGAAGAAATGATGGAGTCACAACATTATAACCAAGTGATTCTTGAAGAAGTGATAAAGAGTAGGTTTGAAACCATAGAAACTTCAATATCAAAATTGAATATCAGATTCTAGTATCAGGGGGTGGGTCTATAATGATAGTAAATTTTCTAACAAAGACTAGAGAGCCTTATGCAGGAGTTGATGATGTCTGTGATGTGGATGGAGAAAGTACTAGGACAAGAGTATGTAAAATGGAAATTATCTATTTCTAAGGGAGGAAGAGACTAATGGATTGAAATAAATATATAACTAATTCCAATTATAGATTTTTAAAAAGTGAACAAATAGGTGAAACATGAGCTGAAACAGTCTTTATAGGCCCAAGTTCAACTGCTTGCTGAGATGATGAAAAATAAAGTTGAGGAAAGTGAAAAGAGTCCACAATTTTTTTATCCATCACTCTAAAATTGGAATTTCAAGTCTTAAATTAGAGGATAATATTCTGAATCACCACCATTACTTTCTAAATGTACAACTGGAGCGCATGATGGTCTTAGCTTACATGTCAGAATATTATGTGAGTAATGAATAAATAAATCATTTAGGGTACAAAATAGAGAGTATGGAAGTTTCCGAAACAGACCTGAGAACTTTTTAGATAAATAGGAAAGAATAAGTATGGAGAAACAAGGATAATTTCCATTACAGTTGAAAGAGTGGAATTAAACATAACAAACTATATAAATAATAAATCAAGAAGTTTTTTCTATCTGATATAGTAATACTTTACCTTATATTCCTGATTTTTATTTTGTAGCAACCTAAAGTATAGGAACTACCGTCTAGATACATGAAAATTATGGATAAATTTTTTAGTCAAGAGAAATTTCTTGGGTAAATAAAGGATCTTTTTATAAAAAATATATTTTTCCCTATAAAATTTTGGAATATTTAAAGGAATATTTTCATTTCTAGGTGCTGATTCACCATGGGATTCCGGGGCTTTGGGAGCCTTTGTGTCGATATAATAAAAATATTAAATATATTCTATCATACACACATAGTTTTCCTAAAATAATAAAATAACTCTAAAAAAAGTCTCAAATGGTAAATCTGAGGCCGTTATTAAATCTAAAATGAAGGTTTTATCCTAGGTGCGACATAACCATTATGCGCGTTGGGTGTTTGATTTAAGAGTGTTCATGGGTGGATTTGTAAATTAATAAATTAATTTATTATTTATTATATTTCCAAATCCAATCCTCCTCTATATAATCTCACTTATGGAAAATTCCCAAGTTTATCCATAAAACCCTTGGTATTTGAGAGGAACCATGGAGGATAATCCTTGAAGAATGAAAATGAATCATGGGTTGATGATCAATGTGCTAAGGAGTTCATAGATCTCACCAACAATAATGACATAGAAACACTATTCATTAGCAATTAATCCAAACTCTAGTTAGGTATTTTTTTAATGTTTACTTAATCCCCCTTTTGATTATTCCATGTCGAACATGAATCAATCTTTCTAAAAAATTGATCCATAGGTCGATTATTAGTTTAAAAGTATTATTTTATCATCCTAGAATTAGGAATGAATATTTTTTTTAATCCTTGATTATTATCCATGATTAACATTTTCATTACCAATAGATTAAGTCCAACCTATACAAAGACCATGGTTTGTTCTTCATGTTTGTGTTTTTTACTTTTCTCCTCATGTTCTTCATGTATAAATCATCAGTATTTCATTTGGTCGATAGTTCAATAAATACTTGAAAACCAATTGGTGCACAATTAATCTTTGGTGCAATAGATTATTTCCATGGGTTTAGATTTAGTAATTATAGAACAATTGAGGTTTGATAATGAATATGAGTGATTGTGGATCATATTGGAAGTTCTTCAGATCATGGTTTTGCATTGCAGTGGTTCGATGTGATGGGAGGAAATTCCTAGGGGAAGGGTGGTCATAATCAAACCACCAGTGACATATCAGGTGTGTTCAACCCCATATCTAGGATATATAGGCATGATTCATGGTGAAATAGGTAGAAGCGGCACCATAGGTGAGACAAATGAAATATACGAGAGTTTTTGGAAAATCCGGACATACACGACATGTACTTAGAAAGAACACATGCCATGTAGTCCCCTTTTTGCAGCATCTAGGGTTCCATATAGAGTTAAATATCACACACCATGTGGTCAGACCATACACCATGTGACCTAGTGTTGGAAGCTTGGTGTGTACCCCAAGGGTATATGGGCACATACGTGACTAAGTATACGGGCATGACCAAAGTACACGGGCATGACAATGTACTTGGATATGGTAGGTATTCAGATGTGGCTAGGTATATGGGAACAACTAGTGTACATTTACATGATCAAATTACATGGTAACGAGCTAGTGAACATGGGAATGGACATGGGCATGTCTGGACTTAACGGTACACACCGTTTACTCCCATTACACACTATGTACTTTTACCAGGGTAGGTTGAGGCCCTTATTCTATTCAGTGTAGACTAATATCTATAGGTTGTGTCACCTTGGTCCATCCATAATAGAGTATAGTGAGGCATAATGCCCTAAGAATAGGATGTGATCCTCTCTATGGGATTAGTCTCATATAGAGTTAGGAATCCTTCTGTGTATCCCAGGGTGTGATCCTCTATCATTCCTTCCCAAGGTTGGGTTAGGAATCCCATTACTCACTATTAGGGTGTGTGATTCCCATCCAAGTAGGTCTACTCTAGGTAGGTCCAAGAATCCCCCATAATACCTGAGTGACATCTGATATCTATTTATCAATATCTTCAAAGTTCCAGCAAGTAATTATTCATGGAAAGGCTTGACGAGCATGACCTCTTATATGAATTCCATCAGTGCTAGTAGGATTGAGGAGAGAGTTCTCCCAAAAGAGTGTTACCTTGAAACCTCAAGAAGAATCCCATACTGGTAGTATTATTGTGAATTTACCTTGAGACTTGGTGTCTATCTTGATTATATTTGGGTTATTATTGTTATGTACCATATTCTGAGTGACATACCTTCATGATGATAGGGTGAATTCTATCTCTTGTTGAATTATATTTAGTGATTACAGGGTGTCTTATTGGGTATGTTATACTCACCCCTACGTGGGATCTACCCACACATGTCGTGTATTATATAGATTCCATTCCTTAATGGAGTCTTAGGTTTACTAGGATTAGGTGGAGTATAGTTGATCTAGACAGACCATGGTTAGTTCTAGAAGTTTCATTTGGAAGCATTCCCCTCATTTTTAGCTGGTTAGACTCTTTTATAGTTTTGGTGGGATTATATTTTTCCCTTTATGATTTCCTATACTTGTGATATACTCTAATTTTGGATAGTTATTATGCATTCATTTACAATATGAGATATTTATCTTTCCCTCATTATGATAGTGTTTGGAGATGTGTGCATGTGTATATGTTCTATAGGATAAGGTCTCCCATGTGTGTGATATTCCTACTCAGAGCTAGTCACCAACACCTGGCCAATTGGAGGTGGGCTTGGGGTGTCATTTTTGGATTACCACAAGCTAGGTGGTCATTTATGGGCCATGTCATGATATATTGGTATCAAAGGAGGTTCATCTTAGGACTTACATTTGGATATTTTCTAGTTGTGAGGATTGGTTTAGGAATTATAGAAATAGTGTTAAAGTG
The DNA here is from genome assembly GCA_963277665.1 of Viscum album. Lineage (NCBI taxonomy): Eukaryota > Viridiplantae > Streptophyta > Magnoliopsida > Santalales > Viscaceae > Viscum > Viscum album. The sequence goes on along the minus strand of OY728122.1, from coordinate 1,241,346,071 downwards.
TATTGAGTTTGGATCTTAGGCCAGAGAACCCAATGTTGGTGCAACTACTAATATATCCATTCATCAGGAATTTAGAAACCTGCTTGTTTACTCAATACATATAGGTTTAGGTTGCAGGGAAAAAATTGGTACATGAATCATATAATAATGAGTTTTTGTTTTCATGTCCTTATTGATTCATCTCTATAGTTATACTTTTTGACCATGGAACATATTGAATTTTTTAGAATGCCTCCATAAAGACCACCAACTAATATTATATAGTAGGATTGTGATAAGGTTAATCTTATTAATGAGGCTTTGGTATGAGGACCTATGTAGAAGGTGGCACCTCTAGGTGGTTTTCAAGTCTTACCACTGCCTGTTAAGAAGTAGGTTGCACCGGTGGTACCAGTAGAGGATGTACACTGGATAAACTCACTCCATGAGTTTTAGAGGTAGATAATTTTTAGGTTTTGGAGTGATCCAAACCCTCAGTAAGAAAAGGAATAGCTTGAGGTAGTTTCATGTGTTTTCTACCTTGTTATAACCCCTCCTAATAAAATGGTGGTCCTAGAAGCAAGCCCTATTCATCGATATATAGGGTGATGGTGGAGTCCAACGAGTCAGACGCATGGTGAGACAACTATCTATTGGATAGAGTTTGAGTGTCTCTTCAAAGAGGATTTCTATCTAGCTATGTTGAGATCAATATGCGTACAAGAGATTCTGGAGCTCTAACATGGCATCATGACTATTAAAGAGTATGCGTCGAGGTTTATTAACCTCTTTAGATACTCAATTGATATGGTTAAAGATTCATTCTTCCAATCATGAAACTTCAAGAACATCCTTCATCAAGATATCAGGGCTGGAGTGATATTGTATTGCATTCCTACTGATGATGGGGTGATTGAGAGAGAATTGGTGGTGGAAAGATTCTTGGTAGAGCAATAAACTATAGTTGGTGATGACAGTGGGCACCTTGGATCTGTGACTTTGGAAACTAGTATCCAATGTTATACTTAGGGACCCTGGTGTGCGATGCAGTTATGGAGATGGTAACATGACATATGGTCTATGTATTTGACCTCTTAGGATGATTCCAATCAGATGAGGTATATTTGATGTTTTTCTTATGATGGGTAGGGACATCTCATGTGGGGTTTTCTAACCAGTCATGCAGCTGATAAGGATATGGTCGATGGACCACCTAGGAAGAGGTAGAGACTAGATTAGGGAGTTCCATAGGGTGGAGTACATGTTAGAGGGTCTAGGAGAGAAGTGGGGGGTGGTAGAAAATTTTATCTATTGCTACCACCAACCCCAAGTGGTCCACGCTAGGCTTAGGGAGCCAATGGTCAGGGATGGGGACAACTATAGGCAGTGGAGGCCTATGACCCAGAGTCTCCATAGATAATTCAAGGCATGATATGTATCTTATTTACTTTAGTTTGGTATTGATAGACATAAGTGAGATACACTATTTCCTTACCACATCCCTTGTCTGAGATCTATACATTCTAGTTGAGCTTTTGGCTTGACCCTTATTCTTGAAGACTCATACCAAAGAAGATTCTACTATCACACACTTCTATTGAAAGTGTGACTTGACTGTTAGAGGAGAGAAATTCCTTTAGGATATTTCTATAGTAATTATGAGGCCTTATAACATCATTCTAGGTATTTATGATATCTCCATGGTTTATAAATAGATTGACTATTTCAGGAAGAGGATGTGGTGCGTCCATGTTTTTAGGATGAATTTTTTCTTAGTTGGTGAGAAGGAAACCCATGAAGAGAATAATGAGATGATTCACAAGAGTATACAACTAATTACTCACAAGTTGGATAGTATTACCCTTGGAACAACAGATGTTATGAGCTTTCATCTTTTTGAAGTTGTGGTGGAGTATGAGGACATCTTCCCTAAGGACATATCAAGATTACCTCTCCACCAATAGATTTCATTTTTTATAGACTTACACCTAGGGACTGCCTTGATATATACATCATAATTTTTGATGGATCCTACAGAACTTCAAGATATGATGGTGAAGTTGGAGGATTTTCAGGGGAAGGGCTTTGTTAGACCCAGTGTGTCACCTTGGTCAACCCTAGTGTTGTTCACCAAGATGGAAAATGAGAGATTGAGGTTATGTGTGGATTAATGTCACCTAAATTAGGTGACCATAAAAAATAAGTATGCACTATTGATAATCAATGACATTTTTTACAAGTTAAAAGGGGTTAAGTGGTTCTCAAATATCAACCTTCGGTCGGGCTATCAGTAGCTCTAAGTTCGAGATGAGGACATACCAAAAATAGCATTTTTATGTCACTACTGTAATGACTCTAGTTTTGTTGGATAGGTCCTTTGAATATTTCTATGTATATATCTGTATTTATTCCCAAAGTCAGTATGGTGTTTGGGTGTCATGGGACCCCATAATTAATATATTAAAAATATCAATATATTTATTGCACATTCTCATATAATTTTGGTTTAAATGGGTTTCTTATTATTAGGGACCTCATAAAGGAAGTATGATACCAAGAATAATTCCAAAATGTGGGGTTTACCCTAGGAATGACCTAATATTGGCAGCATAAGATGTTTTGAGGGAGGTTCCTGTTAGCAGGTGCACTTAATTAAAATAATTAATTAATTAATTAATTTTATTTTAAATGAACTGATTACCTCTCTATAAATTCCCTATTATGGTAAATCTTCTATGTTATACATATAACCCTAGGAGGATTTAAGAGGAGGAGCACCATTCTTCATTGGAAGATTGAGATCGAACGACAAAAAACGATCAGATCAAGGTGGACCAAGAAGAAGGAAACAAACATAGTGGATCTTCATTGCTGGAAAGAATTTTTTTCAGCAAAAATCAATCCTAAATTGAGGTAGGAATTTTTATTTATGGTTTCTACCCTTTTTATTTGATAATCATATATTTTTTTATTTGTTTATCTTGATGTTTTATTTCCCACCATTTGCATAAGCCGATATATAATTTAATTTTTTAAATCAATTATTATTTTTATTCCATGTTATAACCCATGATCCCACACTTATCGACCATTGGATGATATTTCATCGACTAATGATTATTATGAAATTTTTCATTATGCATTCCCCACTCTATTCTTAATGTTCTTTATTGTTAGACCATGGGGTTGTGCTTCAACATTTATGGGGATGGTTTGAGTGTGATCAAACCCCAGGATTCATGGTGGTTGTGTGAAAAGTGAATGGATCAATGATTCGTGTATGGATCAGGATGGATTCATGGTTGTGGGTGATGTATTTGGGTTTCAAAAACCCGAAACAGTGACAAAAATGTGATAGATTCCTGTTCAAGTGATCAAATTTTGATTTTTGGCCACTAGAGGATGGGAATTGATGTCTGAAGGAATTTTACTTCGATTTCAGGTGGTCAAATGAAGAGATTCATGAAGGTTAAGGCAGATCTGGGATTTAAATTAAGAAAATGATTTTTCTATGAAAAACTTGACTAAATGGAATGTACTGTGAAGAACACATGTTGTGTAGTCTCCTGGATATAGAGGCTAGAGTTTTGGGTGAATATAAATATCACACACCATGTGGACCCACCATATGCTATGTGAACCTATGTTGGTGGCTTTGTGTGAACTCTAGGAGTACATGGGCACAAACATGAGTGGGAACATGGACATGGCCAGAGTACATGGTCATGACCATGTACTCAGACATGACCATGATACCTAGATATGAACATGTACATAGGCACAATCCAATGTATATAAGCACTATAGGAAGAGAACATGATGGCCTCGAGTGGATGGGACATGCCATGTACAACTAATACACATTGTGTATTGTGATATGTCTTCCCAATCCATGTTGAAGAGAGTACACAAACAGTCAGTGAGGCAAGATCACATGCTGTATGGACCCCTATACACACCATGTACTTCCCCTAAAACTTATCCCTCTCATATATCCTTTTTCAAGACTCATATTTTGTCCTGTGAGTAGCCTATCCTAAGTGTTTTTCTATTTATACTTTGATGGTGGCCTTTAATGTGGAATACGAAGTATGATGTGAAGTTTTCCAATCATGAATTTTATTCAACCGATGCTTGATGATGGAGGTGATCAGGGCAAGATCATTAGAGTGATTTCAGGGCCGATACTCCCCTGTTGCACTAGGGTGTGGGTCCCACATACTCTTTATATAGGTAGAGTCAGTACTCCCCTACACTATAATAGGTAATGTTTCCTCTATCTATAGAGTGGTACTCCACCGTCTTCAAGATCCTATAGGGAGAAAGTCCTCAATGAGAGTCAGGGATCCCTTGGCTATGGAATATAGTGGAGAAGGGGAGGGACCCTCCACACAGATTCTCACGAGGTTGCGCAAGATACTGGGCATTGTAGATCAAATTTTGGAGATATAGGAACACTCATCATTCTTGGATGGGTTGTGAGATGTATATCCCATTTCTCTCTCATATTTTTTTTCTTTATGATTATATATATATGTATGTATTGAGTTTTTTTCCCTCTTGTTATGGGTTGAGCTGATATCTGTCATATCTTTCCATTTATCCTATTTTGGTTTTCAGGGTATCCTACTGGGTATGAATATACTCACCCTTGTATGGGATTTTCCAAAATGTGTTATTTCTTATATAGATGAAATGTAGATCGGTGGTTTCATCAGTGGAGTATAGTGTTATTTGGGTGCATTGAACACATTCAAAGGTCTAAATTAGATATCAGGAGTTATAATCTCTTAGTATTTCCCCATTTTCTAGTTGTATCCAAGTTGAGACTTCATTTTTGGTTGGACATGTATTTTCCCATTTTTACGCTTTGGCTTCCCTAAATTTTATTACATGCATGGATGTACTCTAGATATTACTTTCTTTATTATATTCCTCTATATTATTTCATGAAGATAGTTGTCTGTGTATGTTTGTAGGTAATTAGTATAAGGACTCCCATTTAATTTATGGCTTCTTGATTCTTATCACTAGCCCCTAGCCTATTGGATGTGGGCATGATATTGTCACACTCGGCCTACCACTGTCTAGGCAAGCCTTGATGGGCCAGGTCGTGACATAGTGATATTACAGGCGGTTCATCGTTGGGTCAGTGTAGAGTTATAACCATGGTGAGGATTGGTTGGGAATATAGGGAAACATTGTTGGAGTGACTTGAGTGTGGATTTCAGGCCAAGGAAACCAGTGTTAATTTGGTGATTGATGTATCCATGCTCTAGGAATATGACTACCGACTTGTCAACTCAGAATAAAAATAAATCAGTTACATGGAACAACTAGTACAAGCATCATATAGGATTGATTCATTTGACTGTCCTTGAACCATCTCCCCATATATATGCTCATCTAACCATGGTATGTCATGGTCAATTTTAGTATGCCTTTGTGAAGAAAACCAACTATGTTACTGATATAAGATCATGAAGACGATCCATTGAGTGATGAGACCTAATCTTAGGGGATATATAATGAGGTGTTTCCTATAGGTGAGAAGGGAGTAGTGCCCCTGCCTGTTGAGAAGTAGATGGTACCAGTAGGGTAGGATAATGATGCGTGTAGGCTTAATGTTATATGTTAGTTAAAGCATCAGAGAATGCTAAGGTTCTGTGGAGATCTAGAACCACAAATAGTGGAGGATTGGATTCAGTTAGTTGTTTGATCCTTGAGGATGGTTCAGAATCCAACTGATCAGATGGTTTCATTGATAACCAGTCTTTTCTATAGAGAAATAGGGTACTGGTGGAGTTTGATGTTGTAGACCCATGATGATATGACAATCTCATGGTCATACTTCTAGTAGTTATTTCATGATGAGTATTACCCTTTATACTAACATTAAGTTTAGATTTAGGAGTTTCTCAAGTTACAGTTAGGTGACTTGAAAACTATAGATTATGCTGTGAGGATCACTAACCTCATTGGTTACTCCCTTGATATGGTTCATGATTGTTTCTTCTAGGTACAAAAAATCAAGAAGGATCTCTATAGAGACATTTATGCTAGCATAGTCTTCTTGTGCCTTCCGACTTATGCTGGAGTGCTAAAGCATACTCTGGTGATTGAGAGATTCCTAGAAGAGGGATTATAGATAGTTGGAGCCTATAATGGACATCATGTGGCAAAGTCATCTTCAATAGATATCAATCATTAGATGTTGAGGTCTTTGAAGAGGATACATTCTCATTCTTATATGTATATGTATGGATCTATGGATCAAGGATCACATAAAGGATCTAGCCATATAGGTGAGGGATGATGATATAATTGTGATGGTAGGGGTCACATGGCACATGATTTCCTAAACCGTCATACTGATAAGGATAGGAAAATAGTATATGGAACAGCATGGTAGAGGCAGTGTCATGATCATGGATCTCTAAGGCATGGTCAGGGTAGCCCCCAGGTAGGTGGTGCTAACATAGGAGCAAGTGGATTTTCAGAGGGTGGAGCTACTGGTGGTGTGTGATGTTATGAAATACTTCCACCACTACGACCAGGTGTCCTATAACAGCCTTAGAGGGATATAAGTTGAGGCCATGGGTAGCTACAGACTATGGAGGGATATGACTAGGCTACGCATAGGATGATTCGAGGTATGATTTTTTTTTCTTTTATATTCTTTCCCCAGTACTAGTACATAGACGTGAGTCATTACCTTATCACCTTATCCCTTGTATGATATTTGGAGCTTCCAATTGAGACTTTATCCAAAAAACTATGGCTAGAGGTTCCTATAGGGATAGATTCTTCAATATCACATATCTACCAGTAATGCGAAATGGTGCTTAGTGGAGAGGGTTTCTCATGGGACCTCTTGGTATTCGAGATGAAATATTATGATATCATCTTGGGAATAAACTAATTATCCATAGTTTGGGACTATATTAACTATCATAGTAGATAATTTAGGTGAATTTAGATAGATGGGATTAGATTCACCTTTGTGGGCAAGAGTGATCTCATGGATAGGGGAGTGGGCCTTGCAAGTAGGAAGATGCAATCCATTACCCATCAGTTAGTGAGTTTTTTCCTTAGTGTAGTGAGATATTTAGGAATATATATACCTTTAGTAATAGAGGAATATATAGTAATATTCCTTGAGGATATTTTAGGACTATCTCCAAGCGGGATATGGACTTCTGTATTTACTTTCACTAAATAACCACACTGATATTTTTTATAGTATATTGGGTTGCCCCCACCGAGCTCTAGGAGATAAGGGTGCAATTGGAGGACCTTCGAGAGAAGTGTTTTATCAGACCCAGTGTATCCCCTTGGAAAATTCCAATTTTCTTCATAAAAGAGGTGGACAAGAGATTAAGGTATTATATTGATTATCATTTCCTAAATCAGGTAACGATAAAGAATAAGTACCACTTGTCGAGGATTAAAAACCTCTTCAGTTAATTGAGAGGTGCAAGTTGGTTTATGAAGATTGATATGAGGTCTAGATACACCAGTTGAGGGTTTGTGAGGATGATATTATGAAGATGAAAACCTAACAAATATAAGAACACTATGAGTTCATGGTGATGACCTTCGGTGTGATGAGTAACCACTTGGTGTTTATGGATCTTATAAATTGGATCTTCCATCCATACTTAGAATGATTTTTGGTCATCTTCATTGATGACATAATCCTTTACTCTATGTTAGAGGAGAAGAACTAAGAGAATCTGAGGATGGTCCTAGAATTACTCCAAGTTCACTAGATTTATGGTAAGCTCTTGAAGTTCCAGTTTTGGATCTATGAGGTTCAATTTTTGGGACATGTAATATCTGAGCATGGTTTAGCTGTGGACCTGAAAAATATTGATGGGATGATTACTTGGGATCCACCCAAGAGCATGTCATAAGAAAAAATATTTCTTATATTGGAGGGGTACTGTAAGAGGTTCATAGATGACTTATCTAGGATTTTATCCTCTTTAACCGCATTGTTGTAGAAAGTGAAACTGTTTACCTAGACCAAGTAGTGTCAAAGAGACTTTGAAGAGCTGAGGTAGATGTTGACCAGTGCTCCTATATTGAGACTATTAGAGGAGGGTATTTAGTATTTAGTGTTTTATGATGCCTTGGGAGATGGTCTTGGTTATGTATTGATATAGATGTGGGTGGGGATCCCATATCTATCAAGGCAGTTAAGTCCCCATGAGAAGAACTACATGAATCACAACCTTGAGTTGGAAGAAGTATTCTTCTATTTGAAGATATGGAGACACTATTTATTGGGAGAGAATTTTTTTGTGTACTTAGACCACCATATCCTTAGGTATATCTTCACTCAAAGATATTTGAACATAAGATAGATGTATTGGTCAGAGGTCCCGTAGGACTATGACTTTGGGATAGTCTATACTTCTGGGAAGGGAAACATGGTGACAGATTCCCTTAGGAGTAATTCCCATTCATGCATGGTAGAAAAGGCATCTAAGAAGTTGTATTTAATGAAACTGACCCTGATGGAGTATAGGGGTGCAATTTTTCTTCATTCGATGGTGGTGACTCCCTCATTTTTTTAGTATATAAGAGAGGATCATTTGGGAGGAATCGACTATGAGGATTTTCATGATTGGATATCCTAAGTAGATGCACTTGATGTATTTTTTGAAGGAGGGGATCACGTCATCCCTTTTCAGGGATGTAAGGTGGTTTCAGTCACTTTATGAGAGGAATTAATGAGGGAGTTTCACACCTCCCCCTTGACTGTACATCATGGTGTGGAAAAGATGTAAAAGGAACCTTAACAGTAGTTTTGGTGGGATGGAATGAGGTAGATTGTTGCTGAGTTCATCTTTAGGTGTCTCACATGTCAATAGGTTAAGGATAAGCACTGGGTTCTGGTAGGTTTGACCTAGCCTCTTGAGATATAGGAGTGTAAATGGGATGAAATATCCATTGAATTTGTAACGGGGCTTACGCAGACAATGAGAGGTAATAATGCTATATGGGTGATTATAGACTGACATATGAAGTTAGCACACTTCCTCTCCACCAAGGAGAAGATATATATTGAGAGTATGGGACATTTGTACGTATGATAGATCATCTAAATCGATGAGGTACCCTTAATGATCATCTCTGACCGTGATGCTTGGTTCACATAACGGTTGTGGAGAGACTTTTATGAGTCTTCAGGACCCAATTGAGGATGAGTACAATGTTTCATCCCCAGAAGGATGGGGAAACTGAGTAGAAAATCTAGGTATTAGAGGATATACTGAGATCTTACTTGTTAAACTTCTGTAAAATTTGAGAGGATCACTTTAAATTGGAAGAGTTTTCTTATAATAATAGCTATAAATTTACTATTTTCATGTCACCTTTTGAGGCCCAATATGGGAGACCTTTTAGGTCACCCTAATATTGGAATAAGTTTGGAAAGGAATATTTGGTTAGGCCCGAGATGGTGCAGGTGACTATAGAGAAATTTTAGGTGATCCATGAGTATATAAGGAAAAACTAAAGAAGATCTAAATATTATGCAAATCAATATTGTAGGACCTTGGAGTTTGAGCATAGAGATCATGTTTTCCTGAGAGTGTCCCCACAATGAGGATTTTAGAGGTTTGGATGGGGAGTAAAGTTATTTACGAGGTTCATTGGGCCATTCAAGATCCTAAAAAGGGTTGGAGAGATTTCTCACCACCCAGCCTTTCCCCAAAAATTGTATTGAGTTCATGGAGTCTTCTGTGTTTCACAACTAAGGAGATACGTGGATGATCCTAGGCATGTTATTGATTGAGGAAAGCTGGACATCAAAGATGGATCCACCTTCATAGAGTACCTAATGGTGATTGGGGACCAAAAGGAGAAGATCCAGCATGTATAGACCATTCCTTTAGTTCATGTTCTTTGACAACATAATAGCATATAAAAGAGATCCTGGGAGCATGTGAGTCAGATAAAGACTCATTATCCCCACATTTTTGTTTATATTGTGCTTTTTGGGGTAAAAATCCTTAAAGTAAGGGAGAATTTAATGACTCTAGTTTTGTTTGATAAGTCCTTTGAATATTTCTATGTATATATCTAGATTTATCCTTAGATTCGGCACAATTTTTGGGTGTCATGAGATCTCGAAATTAATATATTAAAAATATTAATATATTTTATTACACGTACACATATCATTTCGATTTAAATGGTTTCCCCATTATTCAGAACCTTGAATAGGAAATTTAATAAAACAAGTGATTCTAGAATTAAGGGCTTACCCTAGGTGTAACCTAAGGTTTCTTGGTGTCGAACGTTCTGAGGGAGGTGGCTGTTGATGAGTACACTTAATTAAAATAAATAAATAAATGATTTATTTTATTTTAAATTACCTAATTTACTCTCTATAAATTACCTATTATGTAGAATATCTAGGGTTATCTACATAACTCTGGAAGTATTTGAGAGAAGGAGAACCATTCTTCATTGACATATTGATATTAGATGATGAACGACGATCAGATCACAGTGGATCGAGAAGCAGACAATGAACTCAATGGATCTTCATCACTGGAAAATGTGTTCTTCACCAAAAACCAATCCTAAATTGAGGTGGGAATATTTTTTTTGGTTTATTCCCTTTTTATTTGATAATCATGGATTTTTTATCTATTTATCTTGATTTTTGATTACCCATGATATGCATTAGCCATTCTAGAATTTGATTTGTTTAAATAAATTATAACTTCTTTATTTGATGTTATCACCCATGATCCCACACTTATTGATTGTTAACTGGGATCACATGGGCCAATGATCATTATCTCCTTTTTTATTGTGCTTTTCCCCCACCGTTCTTCATATTCTTCACCATTGGCCCATGGGGTTATGGTTTGACATTTCCAAGGTAGGTTCGAGCATGATCGAACCCAAATATTCATGGAAGTTGTAAAAATTATGAATGGATCGACATTTTTAGAACATATTGGGATGAATTCATGGTTGTGGGTGATGGATTTGGGTTTCAAAACCCCAAATGGTGGAAGACTCATGACAGCTTCCCACACAAGTTATTGGATTCCAATTTTCAGCCATTGGAGGTCGGTAATCCACTCTCAAAGGCATTTTCCTTTGATTTTGATTGGTCAAATGATGAGATTAATGAAAAAAATGGATCTAGGATCTACATGAAGAAACTAAGTTTTCTATGAAAAAATTAACTATATGAAATGTAGTGTGAAGAACACACACTGTGTAGTCCCTTGGCTATGGTGGTAAGGGTTTCATGCAGAGATAAATATCACATGCTATGTGGACCAACCACATGCCATTGACCCTGTTACAGAGGCTTAGTGTGTACTCTAAGAGTAAATTGAAATGGACATTCCAGGTATGACAAAATTACACACGTACAACTTTATACTTAGACACAACTAGGATACTTGGACATGATTATGTACATGATCACAAGTTGATGTACATGGGATCGAATGAAAGAGAATGGGTAGGCCCCGAGTGGTTGAGACACGCTGTGTAAAACCAATACACACCATATATTGTATCATGGATTCCCAATATATGTCTAGGGGATAACATTGTGAGGTGGTGAGGTGAGGCCACATGCCATGTGGACCCCCATACACACTGTTTACTTCCCAAAAAAAATTCTCCATCTCATATATCCTTCTTCGAGAATCATATTTTGGACCATGAGTAGCTTATCTTGAGTTTTTTTCTTCATAGAATATGATTTTAGACTTCCAGGTAGCATATGAGGTACAATGTGAAGTGTTCCATGTGTGAAGCTTCTTTAGGAAACACTTGATGATAAAAGTGATTAGGGAAAGATCATCAGAGTGGCTTCGGGGTCAGTACTCCCCTACTGCACCAGGGCACGGGTCCCCCATAATCTTTACATAGGTAGATTCATTACTACCCCACACTATAGCAGGGAACAAATCCTCTATCTATGAAGTGTTACTCCCCCATATTTGAGCTCCAGTGGGGAGTAGGTCCTCTATAGAATTCGTGAATCCCTCGGTCGTGAAGTGTAATAGAGAGGGGAAGGCCCCTCCACATAGATTCTTGTGAGGTTGTGCATGATGTTGGTCATTAGAGATGTAATTTTAGAGCTTCAAGAAGACTCATCATTCTTGGATGGGTAGTGAGATGGAGATCCCCTTCCTCTTTTGTTTGTGTTTCTTTATGAGTATATATATATATATATATATATATATGTATTTGGTTTTAATTTCCTTCTTGCTATGGGTTGAGATGATTTTTTTGTATCTTTCCATTTATCTCTTTATGTTTTTGGGGGTTTCATACTGGGTATTTATATAATCACCCCTGTATGGGAATTTCTTGGATGTGTCTATTGAGTTAGAAGTTTTACTTCTTACATTTCAATTCCTTTTGTTTTGGAAATTACAAACACTTTATTAAAAACATGTTTACTAACTTTTTATATCTTAAGTGTTTTATAATGTTTTTGTAGAAAACATTACTTTTTACCATACCTAGAATAAGTTCTAAAGTATTAAAAATATAAAATTTAAATTCTTCATTATTATCATCATAATGACTATGTGTCCGTTAAATCAAAATCACCTTTATTATACAATAAGTCAAACTTTACTAATGTCTCTCATGCTGAAAGTTTGGACAATCAGACTAATACTGGTTCCAATAAAAATCATACTGATACTCATAAAGGTTATCATAATGAAAATTGTAAGGAATTCCATCATATAGACCTATGTTTATAATCAGATTATGAAATAATTTTTTCTAATTTAAATAAAACATTTAACACTATAATGGTTTTAACCAATACAATGTCATACATTCAGATATAATGATATGTAAAGTGCCAAGTGTCCAAGGTTATTAAAAAAACATTAAAAATATGACCTTTGGAAGGAAGACTACAAATACCAAGTCATTTTAAGTGTTTGGAGCTAGTTGATTACATTCGATCTCAAATTTTCTGAATATTACTTATTGTGAACAACTTGTTCCTAGTCTTTTGTAATTCTTTATAGAGATTTGTTCTAAGGAAACATTTTTTGGTTTACTCCTTAAAAACTTTTATAATTTTAACTATGTCTAATCATTATTATGATTAAGAGATTCCAGTAATAGGAATATTGAGAATCTAATCCATTATATTGAGGGATTATGGGGATAATAAGATAGATTTAATCATCATATCGAGGGCTTTTGGGGATAGGAAGACAGAGAAAATATGATCTTCGTATTGAAGGCTTTCCTGGAAAGGAAATATAGAATTTAATATAAGTATAAAATATGGGATACCTTTAGTAAAGGTTATTGGATACCTTTCTCTTAAGGTTAAAAGTGTTATCTTTTTAATATATCTTGTATGTCATTCATACTATCATATTGCTTGTTTTTAAAAGTGTTTATTCCATTTCAAATTTAATAGAAAGTGAGTCATTATATTCATATTTCTATATTGTTTTTTATCTATATAATTATGATTATGATAATAAACATACTCTAATAAATCAGATCCATAGTGATTATGATTTTTACTCTGATATAATCAAACATATTGTGATTCTAATTCTATGACTTTGTTAATCGAACTGAGGGTTGAGTCTGATAATCTACTTAAAGAGACTTTTTGTATTGGTTTGTTTAATTCTTTTAAAATATGTTTTTAAACTAAAATTCACCACCCTCTTGTAATTATTTTAATTTGAGTAGATATTATGATCCAATAATTGGTATCAGAGGAGGTTTATACTGATCATATACTTGCTGAGTTTTTACTTCTTTACTTGTTGCAAGTTTTATTAATTTTTGTTATAAAATTTTGTTTATAAACAATGTTACACTAACATGTATTAGTAGAAAACAATTTCTATTGTTTTAAAGATGGAAAGTCTTAATGTTGGATCCATAGATAATCTAAATCTGAACAGACCACCTATCTTTGATGGTGCTGATTATGAGTACCGGAGGGATATGATAAAAACCTTCATTATCAACACTGGAGTTGACAATTTTGTTATACTAATTGGAGATTATAATATTCTTGATAAGTAAGTTATAACTTTTACCTATAAAGAAAATAAAGAGTATCAACTAAATTACATAGTAAGTAATACTTTGTTATGTTCTATGATTAGAAGCATATAAAATCAAATTTCATCTTGTGAAGCTGGAAACCATATCTAGAAAAGGTTGGAAATAAAAAACTTTGGAAATTATAAGGTTTTTGAGACCAATAGAGATATGTCGAGATAATATTACCAATATTTTGATTTCTTACCCAGAGAATCTGTTGTAAAGATTCACCATAGATTCATAACAATTATTAATTGTTTACAAGATATTGGTGAGAAAGGTCTTGATTATGAAATCCTTGTGGAAAAGATAATTTATATTATGTCCAATGAGTAGTAATATAAAATGAAAATAGTTTATGAGACAAGAAAGTTGAATAATATTACCTTGGGTAATATTATTAATATCCTTATGAAGTTTGAGGTTATACTCAAAAGAGATGTTGAAAAATACAAAAAGAAAAATGGTAGTGTTAATTTTTATACAACATCTACCTTACCTCCTAAATTTCAATATATAGATAAAGTTGATAGATATTAAAGAAATAATAAATTAGTTGTTTAATCTAATTCTAGTACTACTGAAAATTCTAAGAATGAGTTAGTGAACTTAGCCAAAAGGATTAATATGATAGTCAACAAGAAAGATTTATAATACCGATACAAGAAAGGTCATAAGGAAAGAAGTGATAAGAAATATGAGGTCACATGATAAAAATGTAATAAATATAGACACATCAGACCATATTTTTCAAATATGAAAAGGAAATATATAAAATAAAATAATTCAAAAATGAATGAATAAAAGTATTATAAATATAAAGGTAAGAAAGTTTTGAAAGCTGCTGAAACATAGAGTGCTAGTGGAGGTGATTCTTCTAATATTTCTTCATATAATTAAAGTTATGAATATAGGAACTTAGGTATTTTTGATAATGTACCCATTTTTAATCAGTATCTCATGGATATGGTAAGAATATCTAAAAACCTTACCATCATGTCTTTAAGTGAAAATTATCCTGATGATAAAAATTCTACATCTTCAGATGAAGAATCTTCCTCAGTCAGTGATGATAATTATTTACCTTCTTATGATAATGTTTCCCATTTTTATAAACTTTTATAAAATAATAATTGAAAAATTTATAAAAAACTTAATAATGATAAGGAAAATCTTTATAAGGCCGATTCAAGGATAAATGTTTTGGCTAATAAAATATCATACCTTTCAAAATATATTGATAAGATTATTTCTTAAAAATAAACTATTTATAAATATCTTTAAAAAGTAGTTTATGAGAAAAATATTATAGAAACAAAACTCAATTCTAAGACTAATACTAGTGTGGTTAATCATTTATTTGTAAAAAAAAATATAAAATTTCTTCATTGAATAAAATTTTATCAAAATTTACTACTGGTAAGGAAAATTTTGATAAAATGTATAAACAAATTCTTTCTCATTAGAGTATTTTTAGAATGGGGTTTTCATGTAAAAAACTCGTGTTTAGTAACAATTTCTTTATTCCTAAGAGTGACCCCTTTTTCACTAAGTGTCAAAGTGGTAGCCACTGGAAAAAGAGTTATTCAATAAACAAAGTTCAATCTATAGGTTTTCATAAAGCATATTTTTCAAAATAAATGACATTTGACCAAAATAATATCAGATAGATATGTTTACCAAATTTTTTTTTCTAACAATATTGGACCTAAGAAGGTTTGGGCACTGAGAGTATAATTTTTTTTTGTTTTAATGAAAATAAATAAAGTACCAACAATAAGAATACATGGTGCATGGATAGTGGATGTTCTAGGAATATAACTGGTAACAAATACTTTTTCAAGAATATTATCAAGATGAATGGTGAGAAATTCACTTTAAGAGGTCATGATCAAGGAGAGATTATCGGAATAGATAACATTTTTCTTCTTTATAAAGCTCTTATTTCAATTTTTTTTTATTTTTTAAAGGTATTAAGCACAACCTTATAAGCATAAGTCAATTATATGATGAATGTTTCCTTATAAACTTTATAAATAATAAATTTTTAGTACATAGTTCCAAGGATGAATTTATTCTTTCTACCAATTGTCATGATAATGTCTATACACTTAACTTAGAGGACCTTAGGATCCAAGAATTACCTTGAATTAGTGAAATGAAAGATCAATATTGGTTATTACATAGAAGGTCAAGATACTGTAACCATAGAAATTTATCTAAGTTGACTAATAAAGGACTTGTTAAGGATCTACCAGAACTTTGGTTTGATACATAAAAATTCTGTGACCCTTGTTAATATGGTAAGAAACATAACTCAAGTTTTAAATATATTAGTTAAGTCTCAACTTCTGATGCTTTATATTTAGTGCAAATGAAATTATTTGGTCCTACACAAAATGGAAGTATTGGTGGGAAATACTATGTATATGTATTAGTTGATGATTACAATAGATACACATGGGTTAATTTTCTCGCAAATAAATCTGAAATATTTTGTTATTTTAAAACTTGTGTAAACAAAGTTAAAAATGAAAAAAATCTTCCCTTGATAACTATTTATAGTGATCACGGAGAAGAATTTGTACATTCTGATTTTGAAATTTTTTGTAGTAAGAAAGGTATTGAACATAAATCTTTATCACCTAGAACCCCAAAAAAAATGGTGTAGTTGAAATAAGAAATAGAACTCTTCAATAAATAATCAGAACCATGTTGAGTGAATACTCAATTGCTATTTTTTTTGGGTTGAAGTGATTAATACCACCTAATATACTATAAATAAAATTTTAATTATAATTTTCTTAATAAAACTCATTATGAGTTGTGGATAAGAAAAAAATATAAAGTTTCTTACATTAAGGTTTTTGGTTTCAAAGTATTCATCCCGAATACGAAAGATAATTTACATAAATTTGAACCCAAATCCAATAAAGGTATATTTTTAGGTTATTCTTCTACTTATAAGGCCTATAGATTCTTTAGTAAAAATTCTTGTAATTTTGAAGAAACAATGCATGTTAGGTTTTATGAAACCAACCCTTTTGTTTTTAAACAATCCCAACCAACATCCTCAGATGTTATTTCTAAAACTCATTTTCAACCTTTTTTAGATAGTTCTTATCATAATGAAATAAATCAATAAATTATTTCTGAATTATTTCCTTAAGAACATTTTCTACTTATTGTTGAAGAATATTCTTTTTCAAAACCCAAGAAGTCAGTTATTTCTTAGGAATCATCCCAATTAAAGTATCATTGGTTATGCAGATCAACCAGTTAGGATTAGAATTTCTTTAAGAAATGAAATCGAGAATCTAGCTTTCTTATCCCAATTTGAAACTAAGAATCCCAATTAGGATTTAGGTGATAAGGATTGGATTAAGGAAATTCAAGATTAGCTCAGTGAATTTGAGATTAATAAAGTTTATACTTTAGTTGAACGACCTAAATAAACTTCTATAATTGGAGTAAAATGGGGTTTTTAGAATAAGTGTGATGAAAATGGAATAATTGTTATAAATAAAGATTTACTTGTTTATAAGGGTTATAATAAATAAGAAGGTATATATTATGAAGAAAAATATGCACCAATAGTAAGACTTGAAGCTATTCAAATACTTATATCATTTGCAGCATTCTTTAATTTCAAACCCTTTCAAATGGATGTGAAGTGTAATTTTCTTAACAAATATGTTTAGGAGGAAATTTATGTTTAAAAACCACATGGTTTTGAAAATAAAAAACATCCTAAATACATTTATAAAATTACAAAATATTTATATGGACTTAAACAATCCCCTAGAGTTGGTATGATAGGTTAATAGGATTTTTGTTAGAAAACAATTTTTTAAGGGAGTTGTGAATCCTAATCTTTTTATAAAATAAGTAGATAAAAATATTATGATTTTACAAATTTATGTTTATGAAATTATATTCAGATCAACTTAACAATATTTAATAGATCCCTTTGCAGATTTTATGAAATCTGATTTTGAAATGAGTATGATGGGTGAGTTAACATATTTTCTTGGTTTTCAAATTTCACAAGAAATAAAGGGAACATTTATATCCTAGCACAAGTATATAAAACATTTTCTTAAGAAATTCGGTTATTAAAATATTAAAATTATTAATACTCCCATCAGTACCTCCAATAAATTAGATCTTGATATGGCTGGGCAACCAGTTGATCAAAATATTTTTAGAGGTATGATAGGAAGTTTACTTAACTGCTAGTCATCCAGATTTAATGTTTTCAATATGGTTATGTGCAAGATATCGGGGAAATCCAAAGGAATCCTATATAAAAGTTGAAAAATTATTTTTTTCATTATCTTAAGGTAGCTATAGATTCATTACTTTTATATTCCTATGGAAATGATTTTGAATTAAAAAGTTTTTCAAATGCTGAATTTGGTGGATGTATAATGGATAAGAAAATCACATCTAGAACTTCTCATTTCTTAGGGGATTATTTAGTTTATTGGTCTTGTAATAAACAACACTCAATAGAACTTTCTACTAATAAAGCTTAATATGTGGTAGTTGGAAGTTAGTGTTCTCAATTTTTGTGGATACAACACACACTCATTAACTATGGAATGTGTTTTACTAAAACTAAAATACTTTTTGATAATACAAGTACCATTACCATCACATCACTCACATGGTAATAATATAGATATAAGACACAATTTCCTTAGGAATTACACACTCAAAGGAGATATTTTAATGAATACAATTTACATGTAATAGTTTTGGATATTTTATGGATTATTTTTGAGAACATGCACTCAGAAAACTTACAATTTCAAGGCCCGGTGTGCCCGGAATAAATGTTTGAAATATATTAAATATATTAAATAGCATGCATGAAATTTTTTCATGAAAAGTGGAATAATTTCTAAATAGTTTCCTGGATCATAAATCTAAGGGCATCGTTGAGTTCAGAATGTGATTTTTACCCTAGGAATGACTTATCCTTGGTTGGCATGAGGCGTTTGTAGAAAATTCATCACAGAAACAGAAATGAATAAAATAATTAAATAAATTAATTTATTTCTAATTCCCAACACAACAATTAGTTAGTATTTAAATAGACTATTATGGATAAATCCTAAAGTTATCCACATAACCCTAGAGCCATTGTAGAGCTGTTGGAGAGAGTGTTAGAGGATTCCTCTTAGAAAAATGAAAATTGGATCGTAGATCAATGATCAATGCACAACGGAGTCGAAGGATCTTTAAAATGATCACAATGAGGATCCATTCTATATCATAAATCAATCAAAATAGAGATAGGGTGATTTTTTGATTTTTTTCCTTTCCCTGTTCTTGATTCCTATGAATAACACAAATCAATCAACCAAAGGATTGATCTGTGGATAGTGCGTATTTGCAGGATGGGTTTATTTTAGGGTGATGTAGGGATAATTTCCTTGATTTGATGACTTCTTCATTGTTATTATCAAGGAAACAAATTGAGATAGAGATGAACATCGATCGAGGTTCATTCCTCTCTTATTTTATTTTTCTTTTATCCCCTAATTCCTTATTCATCATTTGAATTCTTCTTTTGGCCCACAGTTTGACATATCCTGATAAATTGATCATTACACACTTATTTCTTGATACAATTATCTAATATCATAGATCTAATATTAGCACGAACTTTATAGGGTCATATCTAGACCATTTTTAGGAACTTTTTATTGTTTTTAAGTACCTTTGTTTTGGAGTTGTATCTTGGGGTGTGTTTGGGTGAGTTTTTAAGAAAAAATAATGGACAGAGGGTTGTGCATGGTTTGCACACAATTTGAAAAATTCTGCACCTAAACCCAGATAACTGAGTGACCCTATGTAGTGAGGGTCTTCATGGTTAGAGCACAATTTGATAAACCATGTGACTCTTTAGGAGTAACCATGCGAACCTGGATAGAGAGGTCCACACGGTTAGTGCACGGTTTACCCTAACCATGCACCCCTTCCCAAGAAACTGTGCACATGTGTTTTTATTATCCTAAAATTAGTTTTTAAATCACCCAAACCCCCCAAACCCCTCTATTTCGACTTAGAATTGATCTTGATGAATTCTAGGAGATCCCAGAGCTTTTTGGATGGATTCCAAGTCTATTAAAACACCATTTTTTGAGATATAAATCCCGGTTTGAAGATCTGCACTCTTCCTGGTAAGTGGATTTCATCCCATTGCTTCTTCCGTTCTTTATTCTATATTACTTTGATATTTTCATGGAATATTTACACTATTTCCATAGATCTAAAGCTATGTTTTGAGATCTAGATCTAGGATTGTAGATATAGATATGGAGTGGAAAGATCTTGATGCTTTTGATCTTAATTTTGGGTTTAGAGATTTAGATCTCGATCTGGATCGATGTCGTTGTGCCTCTCGGATTTTGGGGATTTACATTGGGAAAATAATCCATCAATTAATTGAGGTAGTTTGTCTAAATCAAACTCCCATAGTTGTGGATTTGATATGTGTATGTGAGATTTTTTATTTTTTAGCTTCCCTTGATAATTGATTTAATAAATGGGAGTAATTAGGAATGTGGAATTGACTTGTGGTTTCCTTGGTGATTAAATAGATGATTGAACTATGAGGTTAAGGGGATATCCAAATAGATGATTTATTTGGGGGAATTGTTTATGATTTGGGATATTGTAATTGAGATATAGAATGTGGTTGGGTTTGAGATAATTAATTAGGGGGAATTAATTATGAGATGATGTCTAGCGATGTGATATAATTAATGGTGAATTAATTATATGACATGATGTTGATTAAGATAATTAATTGTGAGATTAATTATGAAAAGTTGAGATTTTTTTTTGGATAATTAATTGTAAAGAATTAATTATGGAATAATACTTTAATTGATTGATTAATTAATTGATGAATTAATTAATTGATGAATTAATTAATTGGTAGTGTACTTAGTTAATTTTTGGGTTAAATAATGGTCTTTGATATGTTTAACTATTCATTGGATTAGTAAGGGAATGATATGGTTAATTCTGATGAATTAATAAATGACATGAATGATTGAGAAAGTGGGTTCTAGACATGATATTTTAGATCAATTGAGAAGTTGGGGCATGAGACATGGAGTTTTACCCCAATAGTTGATACAAGCACTTGTGAGGTTGAGTGGTGGACATGGTGATCTACACCGATTGAGAAAGAGGGGTGTGAGAAATGGTGATCTACACTGATTGATATATTGAGTGTTAGACATGGAATTCCACACCAAACTAATGATAATAATGAATTATGAATTGAATTAGAGACATGGATCGTACCCAAGTTTAATGTGACAAGTAAAGAATAAATGAAAATGTGATAATTGTTTAATTTTTCATTGTATTTATTTCCTTATAGAGTTGTATACACTATCTTTTGGCTGTACTTGTTTTAGAAACTGTTGGTGGTGACCTATTGAGTTGTACTCACACCCCATTCTGGCCGCCTGATCAAAACCCGATAAGACATTGTTGTTTTAGGAAAGGATAATGGAAATGCCCAGGGATAGGTTTTTGTTTGGTAATGGAGCATGGGTGAGGGAACCAGACGTGGTTCGGGACCCACTTAGGAGTTATTGTGTATTTATTTTTAGTTTCATTGTAGACACTTTAAACTTTCATTATCATAGCATTATTTCCCTTTTAGTTGAGTATTGTATTTCCTATTTTGACTATCATGTGACTTAGTATTGTTATGTTTATTTATATGCTTCCACACTTGTTTATTGTTGATTGCTTCCATTGGTGTTTTACTCTAAGGAAAAAGGGTATAGTCACCCCATGACTGATTTACTAGACCCTCGTTGCTATTCATCATCCTCCCATCAACGGATTTTTCTTTCTTTATTCTTATTTTGTATTACTATTTTGGGAAAGTTAGACAAGAGAATAGGAAGAGTTAGGGTTTGGTAATGATCTCGTGTATGGGAGTTTCAAATCCATGTATGGGGGAAAGTCTGGGTACTCTAGGTGGGATTGTTGTGATTGTTGTTTGTTGTTACAATTGGATATTATGTCACCTTGGGTGACACACTTGTGGTGTGATGTGATAATTGCTTTTGAGATTTATTGAATATTGAATCATGGCCTGAAGATGCACAAGAGTTGAGTCTGCATGCATCATTCCAGGAACTCAGGGTTATTATGAAATTCATCATTTTAGGCACTCACCAGAAAATGGGTTCTGGGTAAGTTGTTGAACATAATTATTTTCCTTGTTGTGAGATTGAAATGAAAATTGTGTCTAATATGAATTGATAAATATTAAAAAAATGATGCAAATTGATAATAATTGGGTGTATAAATGAGAAATTTGTTAATGGATATGTGCTTACCCTTGTTAACCAAGACTTAGGAGTATGATGGTTAAGGGTAGTGATAGTGCCTCAATGTTGACCATGTGGTGAGAAATGAAAAAAGGAAATGTTGAAACTTGTTGTGTTTATTTTTCCTCTTACATAAATGTTATAAGGTTGTGTTGTGATACCTAAGACATGTGTTTGTCATTATAGATAATATTCCTCCATGACACTTGTTGAGAGGGAGACCAAGGGGTATGGATCAGAATGAACTTCCAAACATGGAACTTGAGGCACTATCAGTGCCAAATGAGGAGGAAGGGGAGAAGTTCTAAGAGAAATTTTCTTGTTTCATGCGATTCATGGAGAGAGGCCCAGGGTGGGTTCTGAAAATCATTCTTGAGTTGACAAGGGAGTTTCAGCTGCAACACCCTATGAATTTTACTGGAGAGGGTGGACCTGAGGGAGATGAATTCTAACTTTAATACATAGACATGATACTTTACCATTTGGAGACTATGGCTAAGAGGAGGGTCAAGTTGGCTGCTTATATGCTACGGGGGTCAGCGAAGGGCTGGTGGGACATTCATGTATGATCTGGATAGACTGATGATGTGTTATGGAAGGAATTTCTGGAGAAGTTCTTGGAACACTTCTATCTAGAGACAATAAGACAAGATAAGGCTTCATAGTTTATGAATCTGACCTAGGGAAGCAAGTCTGTAATGTATTGTTTCAAATATTTCATAGATTTACAGCGTTTTTCTCCATCTTTAGCGGAAGATGAGGAAACTTCAGCAATATTATTTCCATATAGACTTAGATGTGAAATTAATTCCCAGGTGAATATATTTTGGCTGAAGAAGTTCTCAGAAGCGGTGAATCAGGATCTCATTTCAGAGGGGAACCTAAAGGAGGAATCCATTACTAGACAGGTAGCTATCACTGGATTATTAGGAAGCGTTCTTTCCAAGAATAGGAAATGTCGTTACGAGAACCTTAGTCAGGATAGTGGAATGCAAGGTGTAAAATCAAGAGGAATAGTTTCTCAAGATATTAATCAGGTGTTTTTTCACCAGTGTGGTAATATAGGACAATACCATATACTTTTCCTCGACCATCAATGGAGTGCTAATTTTGTGTCAAGATGGGACACCTATAGAAGTTCCACTGGAAGCAGTGATAGGATGGTGCTGAGGGAGTAGCTGTGCAGAGTCAGAGTTTGGAAAGGGGGTCTTATACACCTTATAGGTCTGGTAGGTGGGGTTATACTAGTAGAGGAAATAGAGGTATTGGATGTGGTGCTTCAGGGTATGAGCACCTGTATTATCAAAGTGGTGCTACTCAGGGGAGTCAGATGATGCCACAAGAGAGATGGGTATGATAGTTACATGTGGTGCGACCTACACATGTGGAGATCAGGGCTAGGCCATCAACAGTGAGAGGTACTATTTTAGTAGCTTTTACTTTAGCCAGCTCCTTGTTTTATACTGGTGCCTCTCATTCCTTTATATCTATAAATCTTGTTAATGGTTTGATCCTGGAGGTGGAGTCCATAAGTGGAGTAATGAATATCAATACACCATTTGGAACATGGTCCAGAGATATCTATCTATGTAAGGGATGTTCACTACAGATCAGGGAGTATCGTTTTCTTTGGGATCTCTATGTTCTTGATATTACAAGATTCAATGTGATTATGGGTTTGGACTGGTTAATCACATACCAATCCCACATTAATTGTTATCACAAGAGAGTGGCCTTTGTGTCTTCTAAGGGTGACTAGTATGTTCATCATGGAGAGTGGGATATATAGGAAATCCAAGCAGGGCCAATTACTTAGTAACTGAGAGAGATCAAAACCCAAATTTATAGTCTTTTCCTCGATGATGGGAGTGGTAGAAAAGACATACTTCCAACATTTTTAGAAAAGTTCCAAGATGTCTTTCCTGAAGACTTCTCAGGGTTTCCACTTGAGAGAGATGTGGAATTAACTATTGAGCTTCTATCGGGGCTTGATCCAATATCTATTCCACCTTATAGAATGACACCGACTGAGCTTGAAGAACTCATGAATCAGTTGGAGGAGTTGGAGGATAAGGGGTTTATCCATCCAAGTACGTCACCTTGGGGATCACCTATGTTGTTTGCAAAGAAGGATGATGAGAGTTTACATTTTTGTGTTGATTACTGGAAGCTGAACAAAATGACTGTGAAGATCCGATATCCTCTTCCACATATCAATGATCTTTTTGACTAGATAAAGGGATATTCTATATTATCAAATATTTATTTGAGATTAGGGTATTATCAGGTGATAATTTAGACTTCTAATATACCGAGGACTGCTTTTAGGAGTGGGTATGACCTTTATGAGTTTGTCGTGATGCTATTTGGATTTATGAATGATCCAACAGTGTTTATGGCCTTGATGAATAGGATCTTTCATCCATACCTGGATTGGTTTTTGGTGGTGTTCATGGATGAAATCTTGGTGTACTCCAAGACTCATGACGATCATTCCCAACATCTTAACATCATCCTGAGTACATTGAGAGAGCATGGGTTATACACCAAGCTATCTAAGTGTCAGTTTTGGATTAACCAAGTACATTTTTTTGTGGAAAATTATCTTGGAAGAAGGTGTGGGAGTGGACCTAGAAAAGGTGAAAGTAGTGGTTTCATGGGAGAATCCCAAGAATGTTTTTGATATCTAAAGCTTTTTGGGATTAGCTGGATATTACAGGAGGTTCATCCAGGACTTTTCCCAATTGGCAGCACTACTTTTGGGTTTTAAAAAGAAAGGGATAAAGTTTAAATGGAAAGAATCATGTGAGAATTATTTCTAGGAGTTGAATAAGTGCTTAACATCAACACAATTTTGATCTTACTTGAGTTAGGTGAGGAGTACATAGTGTATTGTGATGATTTTGGGATATGAATCAGATCTATGTTGATGCAAGGGGATTGAGTCGTTGCTTATGGGTCTCGACAGTTGAGGCCACTTGAATAGAATTACCCCATGCATGACCTCGAGTTGGAAGTGGTGGTTTGTGATCTTAAGTATTGGTGACACTATCTTTTGGGTGAAAAGGTTACAGTTTTTACAGATCACAAAAGATTGAAGTACATATTTTCACAGTGTTAATTGAATCTTTGACATCAAATATAGGTAGAGTATATGTAGTCCTTTGATTCTGAGTTGGCATATAAACCTGGAAAGGGGAATAGTGTAGCTGATTCCTTGATTAGGAAAACACAGACTCAATTAGTACATGAGTCCAGTGCGGAGTGGAAGATTATGACTTTGCTAGCTGAAATGCATGTGGTGGTTCAGGAGAGTCAGGATAAAATGACTCTAGTTTCAGTTGAAGTGGATTATACACTTTTGAGATGTATTAGGGATATAAAATACAAGGATTCAGATTTCTTATCCTTAAGGTAAATCCTTGAAGGTGGGAAGACACCTTCATACCTGTTGATATATGAGGATGAGCCCATCTATGTGAAAAATCAGGTTGTTGTGCCTATGAGTATGTGAGAGGAACTCATGTGATAATTTCATGCCTCTAAGTGGGCGGTACACCTTGGGGTGACAAAAATGTACCATGACCTATGACGACAATTTTTATGTCCAAGTATGAAAAAGGAGATAATAGGTTTCGTGATAAGATGTTTCACCTATCAGCAGGTGAAGGTAGAGCATCAATGACCTGGAGGTCTATTGCAGCCATGGCCTATTCCAGAATAGAAGTGGGATGACATGACTAAGTATTTTGTGGTAGGTCCTCCAAAGACACTTAGGAAGAATGATGCTATTTGTTTCATTGTGGATAGAACTAAAAAAGGTATCACATTTCTTTCCTATCATGGAAACCTTCACAGTGGAACACTTGGGGAACTATATGTTTGAGAGATAGTCCATTTTCATGGGGTGCCACCGACTATAGTTTCAGATCACGACTTATTATTTACTACACATTTATAGTAGGGCTTGTAGAAGGTTCTTGGAAAATAGGTTTTTTTGAGTATGGATTTCCACCCACAGACAGATGGGAAGTCAGAGCGTACCATATAGGTGTTGGAGGATATGTTGTGGGCATTTTTTCTTGACTTTGGTGGTTTTTGGGAGAAGAAGCTAGATTTAGTGGATTTTTCCTATAAAAATAGTTATTAGGAAACTATATAGATTTCACTATATGAGGAACTTTATGGTAGACCTTGTAGATCACCACTATGCTGGATATAAGTGGGAGAGTTAGAGTTGTTGGGACCGAGTCTCATGTAGGAGACATCAGAGCTAGTGTAGTTGATTCAAAAATATATGGTTATGGATAAAAGTATATAGAAGTCATATGATGATAGATGGAGATGACCCCTAGAGTTTACAGATGGTGATCGTATATTCCTTTAGGTGTCGCCTAGGTTGGGTCATCACAGGATATGAAGACAAGGCAAGTTGGTACCCAGGTTTGTAAGACCGTTTGAGGTAGTGGATAGAATCAGGCCGGTGGCATATTGATGAGCCCTTCCACAGAAATTAAGTGATATTAATGATTTTTCCATGTGTCACAACTATAGAGGTATCAACCCAACCCTTCTCATGTGATTTATGTGGATACGGTTGACCTCGAGATAGGTGCATCCTTTGAGGAGCATCTGATACACGTGCTGAATCATAGTGAAAAAGTGTTGCGGGGAAATATCGTGATGATAGTTCATGTGTTATGGAAACATGGATGTGTTCAAGAGGAAACTTGGTAATGGGAAGTAGACACGAGGGCTTAATGACCCAATCTTTTTGGCTCAGAATCTTAGTGAAGTTCAGGAGTACAGCTCAAGGACGAGCTGTTATAAGGTGGAGAGATTGTAAGAGACCAACCTTTTATGGAGTCATCTTAGGACCATTTAAGGTACTTTTTTTTGTTTTTAAGTACCTTTTTTTGGAGTTGTGGAATAGGGTGCGTTTGGGTGAGTTTTAAAGAAAAATTAATGGACAGAGGGTTGTGCACGGTTTGTGCATGGTTTGAAAAACTGTGCACCTAAACCTAGGTAACCGTGTGACCCTAGTAAGTGAGGGTCTCCATGGTTATATCACAGTTTGATAAACCATGTGATTCTTTAGGAGTAATTTTGCGAACCTATATAGAGAGGTCCAAATGGTTGGCACATGGTTTACCCTAACCATGCGCCCTTACCCAGGAAACCGTGCGCACAAGTTTTTATTATCTGAAAATTAGTTTTTAAATCACCCAAACCCCCAAACCCCTGTATTTCAACTTAGGATTGGGCTTGATGAATTCTATGTGATCCTAGATCTTTCTAGAGGGATTCCAAGGCCATTAGAACACCATTTTTTGAGATCTAAATCCATGGTTGAAGATCTGCTCTCTTCCTGGTAAGTGGATTTCACCCCATTGCTTCTTCCATTCTTTCCTCTATCTTTCTTTGATCTTTTTATGAATTATCTCCACTATTTCCATAGATCTAAACCTATGTGTTGATATCTATATCTAAGATTTTAGAACTAGATCTAGAGTTGCAAGATCTTGATGCCTTTGATCTTAATTTTGGGTTTAAGGATTTAGATTCAGATCTTGATCGACGTCATTAGGCCACTCATATTTTGAGGATTTCAGCTGGGCAAACATCTGTCAATGAACCAATATAGGTGGTCTAAATAGAACTCCCATAGTCTAGGATTTGATAAGTGTATGTGAGATTTTTGATTTGTTATCTTCCCTTGATAATTGATTTCCTAAATTTTAGTAATTAGGATTGAGGAATTGACTTGTGGTTTCCTTGGTGATTAAATGGATGATTGAACCATGGGGATAAGGGGATGTGCAAATATATGATTGATTTGGTGGAATTTTTTATTATTTGGGATATTTTAATTGAGATATAGAATGTGGTTGGGTTTGAGATAATTAATCTGGGGGAATTAATTATGAGATAATGTTTGGCTATGTGAGATAATTAATGGTGAATTAATTATGTGACATGATGTTGATTAAGATAATTAATTGTGAGAATAATTATGACAAGTTGAGATTTGGTTTATATAATTAATTGTGTATAATTAATTATGGAATAATATTTGTTATGATTGATTAATTAATTAATTGATGAATTAATTAATGGGTAGTGTACTTAGTTAATTTTTGGGTTAACTAATGGTATTTGATATGTTTAACTAATCATTGGATTAGTAAGGGAATGATGTGGTTAATTTTGATGAATTAATAAATGATGTGAATTATTAATAAAGTGGGTGATATACATGGTGTTTTAGACTAATTGAGAAGTTAGGGCGTGAGACATAGAGTTTTACCCCAATAGTTGATACAAGCGCTTGTGAGGTCGAGTGGTAGACATGAAGATCTACACCGATTGAGAAAGAGGGACGTGAGACATGGTGATCTACACCGATTTATATGTTGATGTTGGAACCGGGCATGCATCGGAATCCCCCAAAAGGTGTGTTTTTAAAAAATTTACACCGGCGTTCGATGTGAACTTGTCAACGTTAACGAAGAGCAGCCCGATCTTAGCCGAGAACCGCGCGTGAATGATTTTAAGCACAAAATAAATTGTAAAGTACCTGGTTTAATTACAAAGCTGTGCACGACGTCTTATTGTCATTGTAGATCACTGCTCAAAGAATCTAAAGTCGAATTCCTCTAGATCTTCCACACATGGTTCAAAGAATCTATGGGAGTTCCATTTGTTGTAATCCGGGTGTTAGTGAGGAATACCGAAGACGCCTTTGACGCTCCAACGATCACCACATCACTTCAATAGCGATGCCCAAGAGAGAGATCCATTCGAGCTCCTTGGATCCATAGCATCTCTCTCTAGATCACAGGAGAGATGAGAGGAGAGACAAGCCCAATGAATAGTCTTTGGAAAAATCCCCTCCTCTTCCATTTATAGTTCTCAATTAAAATACCTAATATTTCCTCACCGACCCTTGAATACTTAACACACTATCAACGACATTTTATGACTACTAAACTGAGTCATAAATATTATTATCAGTTACTTGTAATACATTAAATATATTACATGATAATAATTGAGTCATTAACTTGACTCATCATTCCCAAAAATATTAATTAAACCTTGAATATATTTAATATTCATCAATTAATATTTTTTCATGTATTTACTAAAACTCGTAAATACATTTAATAAATAAATTCAATACTCATTGTTCTAAACTCGAATAATATGAATTTATTTATTGCATTGGTGATCGTTTAACTTTGGACAAATCCCAGACCCCTATAGTAGGGCCCACTATGTCCAAAACTCCTATTCAACTGAATAGGGAAGATTCTTGAATATGCTATTGTGTGTGCCCCTCTAGACCCTTATTTCGATAATAATGAACAGTATTCACAGACCAAGAGTGGGATCTAGAAACCCATCATGGCCCCTTAATAAATAAGGATTGTCACAGCAATGAAAAACAACCTACGAACACACACTGTGTAATATAATCTCTTTGTTTGTAATATCTCATAAAGTAGGATGCACACTCATGTCATCAACCTTTTCTTGATTTATAGTTTGTTGATTTAACTGGAAAGATTTACCCTTGAATTCCATGGTCATGGTCTTATAAAGGTACTACCATCAATATCAACATGGCATGAGATATATTACTTCTATAACCCAGAAGTGACAAATCCTTTCTTGACCCTTCAACCAATGCTATGCCACCAATAACACACCCAACACAAACTACCTAACCATGACTTCATTTCTATGGTTTTCATCTTGCATCAAAGTACGCAATCAAATGACATACATTGGTAATGATCTCAAGTCAGGAGACCATTACACATGATCATAGATAGGAACATCCAATGACACCAGAAACATGAAACATTCCTATTGGTGGGTCAGTCCTCATGATCTCACTACTGAATATCACTAAGTGCGAACTTCATGAGAAGAAGTCTCAATACTTATGATCCCTAAACACCTAATAGTCAAACATCTACTGTGTCCAGTCAGTAATATGTATCTAGAACATAGAACATATATTTAATATTATTGTCATAGTATCTTGGGGTTCTCATTATAGAATGGGAACTACTATAACCTTTCGATATGACAATTAATCTTTGGAAATTACCATTTAAATAGTGGACACAGAAAAGTATACACTCTAATGTTAAGATGATATCATGTATAGATAACTGTATACATGATATGGTAATCAAAATCATTGAATAGTTGGGTTTAGGGCACCCACTATTTCAACACTCCCACTTGCACTAGATCCAACTTTCTAACCAAACTTGTTAGCTACTCACATGATTAACATCATGTTTCTACTGAGTAATGGATTTAGCTACTGGGCCTTCCACAGTTCCGCTGTATGGAAATTATGCTATTGCAACCTTGTCTCCTTGAGTAAAACTACTCAAGATATGGTATCACAAGTATATCTCACTTGTCCACTGTCATAACTTTACATCTTGGCTAGTAAGAATATCATAATTTACATTATGATAATACATTTCTCACCAGGTGCGATTCCAAGAATTGGAACAAATTATTGCATTTAACTACTTCTTAGCTGCCTTAGAAGCTACAACGTACTCAATCTTGTAGGTATGTCCACCACTGGATAATATGAGCTTGAATCACTCATTTTCTTTAGCCTAATTGTGATAGTAGATTACATTGATCTATGGAAGACTAGTTTGTATCACCGAAAACTAGTATCCTTTATTCTTCATGTACCAGGTACATATCTTTTGTACTTACTGAAGTACAAAAGGATAGTTTTGACTGCATCCCTTGTAGTGTTCCTGGGTATAACTGATATTTTCCTACTTGTAAAATATACCTTGGAAATATCAGTTCTTATACATATCATGGAATATGTGATTAATCCATCGCTTTGACATATGGATTTAAATCATCACGTTTATCACTTCCATGTCTCAGACATTTCAATCTGAAGAGATTATGCCCTGTGAAATAGGAAACAATCCATCTCTAGAATTGTTCCAACTTGTATTTTTCAATACAATGTCACTATATGTACGATTGACTAGGACCAAGAAACCTATAGATCTACCTCAGCAGATCCTGTTCCCTGGAACATAGGTTGCTACTTTAAGTCAATCACTAGAGAATAAATTTCATTTTGGTCTTAACTAACTGTAAGACTGGCGTCTATTTTCTATATGTTGTAAAACATAATTCAGTTGGAAAACATTGATTCTCCCACTAACCTTTCTTAGACACATGGAAATCATTTGTTATAAATGTATATTCTATGATCATGTTTATTACTTTAATCCTAAACTGGATTTCAATAACTTGAAACCTTTATTATCATTCTATGACGTGACCATCCCTTTATAGTTGTGTCATATAGACACCATCCACGATTGGTGGTCATGATGTCCAATTCTAAATAATTTGATCATAGATATTAGCTATGATAAGTAAAATACTAAAGGATTTAGGAATAATGACTTGGTGAAACCAATCGAGCCTTATTAGTACTACGCTTGATACATGAAATCCATTAATTGAATTTTAGTTGGTCTTATTAATTTTAGCTAATTGTCATATACTGCTTACTTGTAGGAAATATTATTCACATTGAATAATCGATCACTGATCATGGTGAATATAAAAACCATCACCATGGATTTATCTTTCCTACGTAGTATGTGTCTCTGGAACATTCTATGTTCCTCATGTTCTTGTGGAACTAGTTCCTATGACAACTATTTGTGCATTTTGAGCATTGACTAAACATTAGTAAATATAGCTCACACTATCTCTAATAGATATTTGCACCCTCTTGTAGAAATACAATCTATAACTTGACTATATCTTTTCTATGATATGGATTTTTGTAATATCCTAATCAGTCATTAGGATTATTATACTAAATTCACAATGTGTTTTTCTTGATGAAAGTTTGTTTGTATCTGAACAAACTATTTGCATCAAGACACATGTCCTTATTACATAATGGATTTACATCATACTATGACTCATATGATATCTATTTGTCATTTTAGTTGGCACATGGTTGTGGGATATCACTGTAATTTTCAAATAATTTCATAAAATATAAGGAAATTTTCTGCAAGTTGCAACATTTATATTACTTACATCAATATTTTGATGTATAACATATGCGTTTAATAATTTCTCAACGCTATATGTTTGTTGATCAATGTTGACATGTAATATTTCATCATAAATCCTCCTCATTAACATCAATGTCATTATGTCGATAAGGTAATGTGCATTTAGTAATTACTCCATGCTAAATTATTATGATTTAGGAATGCTTGGTCGAGATATTCTTCGGTATCCCAACCCGAAGCAACTCATGTCTTCTAACCATGAAATTAATTCACTTTATTATTCCTTAATTACTTAAATAAATCTTATGAAGTATATATACCTATATCTTATACTTTGAATAGTTCATTATTACGTGTTGAACTATTTCCAAAAGCTTTGTGACATACCTTTATTTCTAAAGTCTCCTTTTTCCAAACTAAAGATGACGATAATACCAAAAGTACTTAGCAGTTCTAAGCTTGATGATGTTCACTTTTATTATTAATTGAAAAATAATTATCTTGTTACAACTAGGTATAAGTCTTACATTTATATTCATCACTAATTTCCTGTGATTCATGTATTACTGAACTAGTGATTGAGTTTACGAAAAACAACATTCATTCTAGAACCTGAAAGAATGCCTCCGTGTGTCCAAGGACACATGAAATTAATGTTTGTGGTTACACTCAGTATTAGTTCAACACTAATCTTTCACTTGGAAATTAATAAGTCTTGTAATTCTCACCACTTGCCTAAGTATCACCCTTTCGAAACCACTTAGAGAATACACCTGACTTCTAGTAAGGTTTCTATACTTACTTGGTAACTATATTTAAATACACATATTTAAAAATCATATAGTATTAAATACCCAATTAGTAAAAGGAAACATTACATTGATTAATATTCTTGATGTAGAAGAAGCAACTTGATTCTTTAAATCAATTTATTGCATTTAAACTTCCATTGTTTTATTTTATAATATGAAAGGAAAATAACCTTTGTTAATACCTCATTAATTGAAGGACATCGCGAATGTTCCATTAACATTAAATGACTTTGAACTTTCCACATTTTCTTTCAATTTATTCTCCATAAGAATTAAAACTTAATTTTCTTTTATTCTTATTCACTTGGCGAACCTTACCTAAATTGGTAATGAAGAGTTTACTCAATACTTGTTTGTTTTATAATGAAACTTGAGTAAAGTGGTGAAAATGATATGAGAAAGGGATCCATTTAAATATCATGATCAATATTTCAATTTACAAATGCCGGTGTAAACTTTACCTTATTCATATCATTACTTTGCTTTCTCCTTGAAAACATCTTGAAGATGAGACTTCATGTTTATATCATCCATGTCCTGGTGTAGTGACCACAACTGATACCAGACATTGATGAAAGAATTATGATATAACAATCTTATGCTTTGTACATTAGTCTCCTGTAATAATTTTCACTCTCGATTCTTGAGGTAGTTTAACAGTGTTGGGGACACTGACACCTTGAGTTTCCTATATCATAGTACTATGCGCACACACCTGTACTGTTCATGGATACTCATGTCAGTGTGAACATTTAATTTTTCCAATATGTATTGCAGTTTAAACTCGTGGTGTAACCTTCTATTTTTCTACAAAAATGAATTTAAGCAGATGAGTGCCTTTTATCTGGATTACCGGTTTAGAAATTTTGATTAATTACTCAAATCATTTAATGTCTCACACTATTTTATCAGATTCTAGGAACCCTCTATGCTAGAATATTCTGAATACTCTGTCGTTAGAGTATTCTAGTGGAAAGGATCCTGAAACCACCCCTTATAGTCTACAAGATATGGCTACGCCACTACTTGGAGGGTTCTAGGTGGGATTTTGGCTGGACAACTGCTTTAACTTACAGTTCCTTAAACTGTTGAGTGAAGTCTCAACTTCTAAAATCAGAACTTGATTAACTCAAAGATTGCCTCTAAAATTACAACAAGCTAGCTATGGATATTTATTGGCTACAATTTTAGTTAAGTCGACCCATCACTCTTATAAGGACTCCCCATTAGTAAGAGGCACCCTCAGCTATGACATGACTGGAACCTCAAACAGCCGGTTTTGTCCAAATTTAAATGAAGGAAGGTTGTTTAGACTTAATATATTATTGAGGGTTTTATTATTTTTAATGTGAAAAAAGAAATCATTTTCTATTTTAAAAGCACATACTATGTGATCGCACTGACAACTGACCATGCATGAAATAGAAAAATATATTGCTTCACATATTCATTTTGTCTTGCATGCTTGTTTATTATTATTCTATGTGATCGCATTCTAACTACACATTCACAAAATAATAAACCATGCAGAAATAAAATGAAAAACCTGATCATGAGACGGTTCTAACGGTTGATCCATTGAGTGAATAATGAACTAAACAACACCCTGGGTACAATACCTTTAGTCGCGTGGCTTGCAACTTTAAAAACAACATCTGGTCATCCAATGAATCCAACTCCTATCTGGTGCATCACCGTCACTTGGCATGAAGTACATCTTTTGTAATCTCATCATTATACAACATTACTTGCACGCAGGAGAGGGGGTCTCAGGGTATAAAATACAACTCCGAGAATGGGAGCACATACCATTATACATATAATGACCCTTGAGATGACACACAGATCATCTTTTATTTAATTAAAACAATTATTACAAACCAACATGCAATAATTATATAAATAAATTAAATAAATAATTAAATAAAATGCACCATACATTCATTAGTAGGTCGACGACTCATGACCAATACATGCACTAACTCACGTATATAGACTAAATGAATAATAAAATTAAACCTACATTAAAAAGAAACTTGAGGGCATTTAATTGAATAAAAAATTTCACTCTTATTTTTAATTCAATAGTTACGTAGTTCTGTCCCAATTTATTAATTTAATTTTAAGACTAAAAATAAATAAATAAATTAATTTAATTAATCTCACATTTAAATTAATTACGCCACAACAACCAAAAATTAATATCTAATTAATTTAATTATCAAGTATAATTAAATTAATTGTTTTAATTAATTTTTGATTAAAATAAAATTACCCAAGCCCATGAAACTTCGGGCAGGGCCTGTTCGGGTCAGGACGAACTGGTGTAGGCCCAGTCCGGGTGGTTACGACCCCGTGCATGGGCGTTCGAGGCCGGGTAGGTCCGTCCAAGCCCGTTGCGGGCTGGCCCGATCCGCCAATGCCAATTTTGCGGTTGGTCTGGTCTGTATGGAGCGGAAAGGGAATACCTTGCCGACGGGGCGTTGTGGATCATGTAAATCTAGGTAGAGGGTCATTCCGTCGGAGGTGAAGGTTGTCCTGGAGCTCTATCATCAGATAGGGTCCCAAACCGGTGGGGTTCCGAGCATAGAAGAACCTACCTGAGGTGGGATGGCTGAGTGCAGGGCGCCGCAACATGCAGCTAGAGGTCGGTCGGCCTGGTGCAAGCCACTCGGGTGGTGGTGGCCGTGAATTCACCCTAGACAGAGGGCGGTCCGAGGTGGCCTTCGGAAGGAGGGAATCTAGTGCAGGAAGAGTCGGCTTTGTGCAATAGGAAGAGATCCTCCGGGGCATTGCCTGGTGTGATGCGGGGTCTGCAGGGAAGTGGCGTAAGGAGGCAGCCATGGGGAAGCACTAGTGTGCGCCTGGCTGGGTGTGCCGTAGCACCGCAGGAAAAGGGAGAGAGTCCTGTATAGGGGCCGCGAAACTGGTCGGGGCTCGACGGTGCGCTGCTGCGCTTACAACATAAGAAGTCAAGGCAGCCCTATAGTGGGAGAGGAGGCAGGTCATCGCGCCCCCTTTTTTTTTAATTTTAGACTTGCTTTTTCAAGTCTTTCTTCTCCTTTTTTAAATAAAAGACTTGATTTGAGGTCTCCCCACCCCTTTTACAAGTCTTTATTTTAAAAATTTCCAAAACCTAATAATTAGGCTTTGGAGAAAAAATAATAATAATTTTATGATATTAAAATATTATTGAAAATATTATAATAATGAAATTTTTATTATAACAGAACAATTATTATTATAATAACAATTATTTGAATCACTAGAAAATACTATTCTAGTGACCCGCAATTTTTTTCAATCCGAATTCATAACTTCGGATGTACGCACTTGACATCCGATTCAGATTCTGTTTGCGGCATTGAGACCGTACCGATGCTCTCTTTATATTTTAAAGAAAATTAAATTTTTCTTGGCTTAAAATCGACACGCGCTCACTCTGATACCACTTTTTGGAACCGGGCGTGTAGTGGAAGCCCCAAAAAGGTGGTATTTTAAAAATTTCCACCAACATTCGACGTGAACTTGTCGACGTCAGTGAAGAGCAACTCAGTCTTAGCCGAGGATCACACATGAATGATTTTAAGCACAAAATAAACCATAAAGTACCTAGTTTAATTTTGAAGTCGCGCACGATGTCTGCTTGTTGTTAGAGATCACTTCTCGAAGAATACAAAGTCGAATTCATCTAGATCATCCACACATGCATCAAGGAATCCGCGGGAGCACCATTCGTCGTAATTTGGGTGATAGTGCGGAATACCGATGACACCTTCGATGCTCCAACGATCACCACATCACTTTGCTAGTGATGCCTGAGAGAGATCTCCATCCGAGCTCCTTATATCCAGAGAATCTCTCTCTAGATCATGAAAGAGAGGAGAGGAGAGAGAAGCCCCATGAATAGTCTTTGGAAAAATCCCCTCCACTTCTATTTATAGTGCTCAATTAAAATACCCGGTATAGGTTCACCGACCCCAAATACTTAACGCACTATCAATGACATTTTATACCTACTAAACTGAGTCATAAATATTATTATCATTTACTTGTAATATGTTAAATATATTACATGATAATAATTGAGTCATTAACTTGACTTGTCATTCCCATAAATATTAATTGAACCTTGAATATATTTAATATTCGTCAATTAATATTTTTTCATGTATTTACTAAAACTTGTAAATACATTTAATTAATAAATTCAATACTCATTGTTCTAAAATCGAATAATATGAATTTATTTTTTTTTCATTGGTGATTGTTTAACTTTGGAAAAATCCTAGACCCTTGTGGCGGGGCCCAGTATGTCCAAAACTCCTATTCAACTAAATAGGGAAGATTCTTGAATATGCTATTGTGTGTGACCCTCTAGGACCTTATTTCAAAAGTATTGAATAGTATTCACAGACCAAGAGTGAGATCTAGCAACCCATCATGGTCCCTGAAGAAATAAGCATTGTCACAGTAGCGACAACCAACCTATGAACATGAACTGTGTAATATAATCTCTTTGTATGTAATATCTCATAAAGTAGGACGCACTCTCATGTCATCGCCCTTTTCTTGATTTAGAGTTTGTTGATATAACTGGATGGATTTACCCTTGACTTCCATGGCCATGGTCTTATCAAGGTACTTCTATCTATATCAACATGTCCTGAGATATATTACTTCCATAACTTGGAAGCGACAAATCCTTTATTGACCATTCAACCAATGCCATGCCACCAATGGTGCACCCAACACAAACTACCTCACCACAACTTTATTTCCATGGTTTTCATCTTGCATAAAAGTACGCAATCAAATGACATAAATTGTCAATGATATCAAGTTAGGAGACCATTACACATGATCGTAGATAGGAATATCCAATGACACCTGAAACATGCGACGTTCCTATTGGCATGTCAGTCCTCATGATCTCACTACTGGAGATCACCAAGTGTGAACTTCATGAGAAGAAGTATCAATGCTTATGAGCCCCCATCACCTAATAGTCAAAAATTTAATGTGTCCAGTCAGTAAGATGTATCTAGATTGTAGAAAATATATATAAGATTATTGTCATAGTATCTTGAGGTTCTCATTATAGTCTGGGAACTACTATAACCTTTCAATATGACAATTAATCTTTAGACATTACCATTTAAATAGTGGACGCGGAAAAGTCTACACTATAATGGTAAGATGAAATAATGTATAGCTAACTGTATACATGATATGGTAATCAAAAGCACTGAATAGTTGGGTCTAGTGCACCCACTATTTCAACAGTTGAGTGTTAGACATGGTGTTCCACACCAAACTAATGATAATTATGAATTGTGAATTGAATTAGAGACATGGATCAAACCCAAGTTTAAGGTGACATGTAAAGAATAAATGACAATGTGATAAATATTTAATTTTTCATTGTATTTATTTCCTTATGGAGTTGTATACCATATCTTTTGGCTGGAACTTTTTTAGAAACTGTTGTTGGTGGCCTACTGAGTTGTACTCACACCCTATTCAGCCTTCCTGATCGAAACCCGAACATACTTTGTTGTTGCAATTCAGGGTAAGGGTAAGGCCCTGAGATAAGTTATTGTTTGGGAATGAAGCATGGGTGAGGGAACCCGACATGGTTCGGGACCTGATTGAGAGTCTTTGTGTATTTATTTTCAGTTTCATTATAGATACTTGACACTTTCATTGTCATATCATTATTTCCCTTTCAATTGAGTATTGTATTTATTGTTTTGAATATCATGTAAATTGGTATTATTCTGGTTATTTATATGATTCTGCACTTGTTTATTATTGATTAATTCCATTGGTATTTTACTCTGAGGAAGGAGGGTATAGTCTCCCCATGAATGATTTACTAGACCCTCAATGCTAGTTGGTACCCTATAGTGTATGGGGAGGCTCACTTGAGGGCATGTGACCAACCGAATCAGGCCACCATTTAGTGGCACCCGGATCGGGATGTTACAAAGTGGTATCAAAGGTGTTTTCTTTCTTTATTTATTCTTCTTATTTTGTCTTTATATTTTGGGAAAGGTAGATAAAAGACTAGGAAGATTCTGGGATTGGAAACGTTCTCATGCATGGGAGTTACAAATCCATGTATGGGGGAAAATTCGGGTACTAAGGGTGGGATTTTTGTGATTGCTGTTTGTTGTTACAATTGAATATTATTTCACCTTGGGTGACACACTTGTGGTGTGATGTGATAATTGTTTTTGAGATTTATTGAATATTTACTTGGGGCCTGAATAGGAATGAGATTTGAGTCTGCATGCATCATTCTAGGCACTCAGGGTTATTTTGACATGCATCATTTTAGGCACTCACGGGAAAATGGGTTATGGGTAAGTTGTTGAACTTAAACTATTTTTCTTGTTGTGATATTGAAATGAAAATGGTGTCTAACATGAATTGAGAAATATTTAAAAAATAATGTAAATTGAGAATAATTGGGTGTTAAAATGAGAAACTTGTTAATGAATATGTGCTTACACTTGTTAACCAAGACCTAGGAGTATGATGGTTAAGGGCAGTGATAGTGCCTTTGTGTTGACCATGTGGTGAGAAATGGAAAAAGGACATGTTGAAACTTGTTGTGTTTCTTTTTACTCTTACGTAAATGTTATAAGGTTGTGTTGTGAGACCTAAGACATGTGTTTGGAATTATAGAGAATATGCCTTCATGACACTTATTGAGAGGGAGACTGAGGGGTATGGCTCAAAATGAACTTACAAATAGGGAGCTCAAGGCACCGTTAGTGCCAACTGAGGAGGAAGGGTAGTAGTTCCAAGATAACTTTGCTCATTTCATGAAATTCCTGGAGAGCGGCCCAGGTTAGTTTCAGAAAAGCATGCCTGAGTTGACAAGGGATTTTCAACTGCATCACCCTACAAATTTTACTGGAGAGGGTGGACCTGAGGTAATTGAAATACAGATTGAATCCATAGACATGATACTTGACCATTTGGAGACTTCAGCTAAGAGGAGGGTCAAGTTGGCTGCTTATATGCTACAGGGGTCAGCAAAGCACTGATGTGACATTTAGGTACCATCTGGATAGACTGATGATATGTTATGGAAGGACTTCCTGGAGAAGTTCTTGGAACAATTATATCCAGAGACACTGAAACAAGAGAAGGCTTTATAGTTTATGAATTTGACCCAGGGAAGCAAGTTCTTAATGGATTATTCCAAACATTTCACAGATTTACAGTGTTTTTCTCCAGTTTTAGCAGAAGATGAGGCTACTTTGAAAAAATGATTTCCAGAAGGACTTAGATATGAAATTAAGTCCTGAGTGAATATATTTAGGATGAAGAAGTTTTCATAAGTGGTGAATCAGGCTCTCATTTCAGAGGGGAACCTGAAGGAGGCTTCTAAAACTAGACAGTTAGCTATCACTGGATGATCAGGAAGTGATATTTCCAAGAGCAGGAAGCACCGTTATGAGAACCTTAGTTAGGATAGTGGAAAGAAAGGTGGAAAATCAGGAGGAATAATTACTCAAGTTATTTTCCACCAGTGTGGTAATCTGAAAAGTACTGAATTTTTTTTCCTCAACCACCAATGGAGTGTCGATTTTGTGGCAAGATGAGACACCTACAGAAGTTCTATAGGAAGCAGCGATAGGATGGTGCTGAGAGAGTAGTTGAATAGAGTCAGAGTGTGGGAAGGGGGTCTTTTACACCTTATATGTTTGTAATCTAGGGTTCTACTAGTATAAGTAATAAAGGTAGTGGATGTGGTGCTTCAGGGAATGAGTGCCCGTATCAGTAGATTGGTGCTACTCAGGGGAGTCAGACGACACCATAGGGGAGAGGGTTAGAAAAGTTACTTGCGGTGCAACCTACACTTGTGGAGAGATAGGCTAGTC
Source organism: Viscum album (assembly GCA_963277665.1). NCBI lineage: Eukaryota > Viridiplantae > Streptophyta > Magnoliopsida > Santalales > Viscaceae > Viscum > Viscum album. The sequence goes on along the minus strand of OY728122.1, from coordinate 1,241,304,813 downwards.
CATCAACATTGATAGGTACTATTCTAGTAGATTCTACATTATCTAGTGCCTTGTTTGATACTGGTTCCTCTCATTCCTTTATATCTGAAAATATTGTTAATGGTTTAATCCTAGAGGTGGAGTCCAAAAGTGAAGTAATGAATATTGATACACTATTTGGAACATGGTCCAAAGATATTTTTCTATGTAAGGGATGTTCACTAGAGATCTAGGAGTATCTTTTTCTTTGGGATCTATATATCCTTGATATGATGGGCTTCGATCTAATTATGGTCTTGGACTGGTTAATCACATATTGAGTCTACATCAATTGTTATCACAGGAGAGTGAACTTTGTGTATCCTAAGGGTGACCCATATGTTCATCATGGAGAGTGGGATATCCAGGCAATCTGAGTAGGGCCAATTACTCAAAAACTGGGAGAGATCACAATCTGAATTTCTAGTATTTTCCTCGACGATGGGAGTGGTAGGCAAGAAATCCTTCCACCAGTTGTAGAATAGTTCCAAGATGTCTTTTCTGAAGACTTATCAGGGTTTCCACTTGAGAGAGATGTGGAATTAACTATTTATCTCATGATAGGGGATGATAAAATATCTATTCTACCTTACAAAATGACACTGACTGAGCTTCAAGAACTAAATACTCAATTGGAGGAGCTGGAGGATAAGGGGTTTATCAATCCAAGTATGCTACCTTGGGAATCACCTATGTTGTTTGCAAAGAAGGCTGATGGGAGTTTACATTTTTGTGTTGATTACCGAAAGGTGAACAAAATGAATGAAAAGAACCAATATCCACTTCCACACATTGATGATCTATTTGACTAGCTAAAGGAATCTTTTGTGTTCTCAAAGATTGATTTGAGATCAAAGTATCATCAGGTGAGAATTCGGACTTCTGATTTACTGAGGACTACTTTCAGGAGCAGGAAAGGCCTTTATGAGTTTTTCATGATGCTATTTGGGTTGATTAATGCTCCAGATGTGTTTATGGCCTTGATGACCAATATATTTCATTTGTACCTGGATCAATTAATGGTGGTGTTCATGGAAGAAATATTCGCATGCTCCAAGACTCATGATGATCATGCCCAACATCTTGATATCATCCTGAGTACATTGAGAGATCATGGGTTATACGTCAAGATATCTAAGTGTCAGTTTTGGATTGATCAGGTACATTTTTTGGGGCACATCATCTTGTAAGAAGGTGTGGAAGTGGACCCAGAAAAGGTGTAAGTAGTGGTTTCTTGGGAGCATCCCAAGATTGTTTTTGATATTCAAAGATTTTTGGGATTAACTGGATATTACAGGAGGTTCATCCAGGACTTCTCGACTAGCAGCGTCACTTTTGGGTTTGACAAATAAAGGGATAAAGTTTGAATAGATGGAATCATGTGAGAATGATTTCCAGGAGTTGAATAAGCACTTGAAATCAACACCAATTTTGATCTTACTTGAGTCAAGTGAGGAGTATATGGTGTATTGTGATTATTATGGGATAGGACTCAAAGATGTGTTGATGCAAGGAGATTGAGTCATTACTTATGGGTCTCAACAGTTGAAGACACATGAACATAATTTCCCCATGAATGAACTCAAGTTGGAAGTGGTGGTTTATGCTCTTAAGTGTTGGTGACACTATCTTTTTGGTGAAAAGTTTATAGTTTTTACAGATCACAAAATCTTGAAGTACATATTTTCATTGCATGAATTGAATCTTATATAGTGAATATGGATAGAGTATATGCAATTCTTTGATTTTGAGTTGGCATATACACTTGGAAATGGGAATAGTGTGGATGATTCCTTGATCATGAGAACTCGGACTCAATTGGTACATGAGTCAAGTGCAGAGTGGTACATTATGACTTTGCCGGGTGAAATTAATGTGGTGGTTTAGGAGATTCAGGAGAAAATGACTCTAGTTTTAGTTGAAGTGGAGTCTATACTTTTGAGATGGATCGGGGACAAGAAATATGAAGATTTGGAGTGCTTATCCTTAAGGTAAATACTTAAAGGTGGGGAGACACCTTCAGACTAGTTGATAGATGAGGATGAGGTCATCTATGTGAAAACTCAGGTTGTTGTGCCTATGAGTATGTGATAGAAACTCATGTGATAATTTCATTCCTCGAAGTGGGAGGTACACCTTAGGGTGAAAAAAATGTACCGTGACCTACGACGGAAGTTTTGGTGGCCAGGTATGAAAAATAAGATAGCAGGTTTCATGACATAATGTTTCACCTGTCAGTAGGTGAAGGAAGAGCATTAATGACCTGGAGGTCTATTAGAGCCATTGCCTATTCTAGAATGGAAGTGGGACGAATTGACTATAGATTTTGTGGTAGGTGTTCCAAAGATGCTTATGAAGAATGATACTATTTGTGAAATTTTGGATAGAACTGACAAATGTATCACATTTCTTGCCTATCATGGAAACCTTCATAGTGGAACTGTATGTTCAGGAGATAGTCTGTTTGCATGGGGTGCCACAGACTATAGTTTCATATCATGACTCACAATTTAATTTACATTTTTGGAAGGTATTTTAGAAGGTTCTTGTAACATAGGGTTTTTAGTACGTCTTTCCACCCACAAAAAAATGGGAATTCAGAGCGTACCATATATGTGTTAGAGGATATACTGCGGGCATATGTGATTTACTTTGGTGGTTCTTGGGAGAAGCACTTGGATTTAGTGGAGTTTTCCTATAAAAATAGTTATTAGTAAACTATATAGATGGAACCATATGAGGCACTTTATGGTAGAACTTTTATATCAATGCTATACTAGATAGAGGTGGGTGAGTCAGAGTTGTTGGGACTGAGTCTTGTGCAGGAGACATCAGAGCTGGTGCAGTTGATTTGAAAACATATGGCTACAGCTCATAGTAGACAGAAGTCATATGATGATATAAGGATATTACCCTTAGAGTTTATAGAGGGTGATCGTGTATTCCTTTGGGTGTCGCCTATGTTGGGTCACCATAGGATACGAAGGCAGGGCAAGTTGGAACCCAGGTTTGTAGGACCATTTGAGGTAGTGGATAGAATTGGGCTGGTGGTGTATCGATTGGACCTTCCATAGAAATTCAGTGCTATGCATAATGTTTTCCATGTTTCACAACTATGACAGTATCAACCAAAACCTTCTCAAGTGATCGATGTGGATAAGGTTGACCTTGATATAGATTCATCCTCTGAGGAGCATCCGATATATGTGCTGGATCGTAGTGAGAAAGTGTTTTGGGGAAAGTCTATTCCGATAGTTTGTGTGTTATAGAAACATGGATGCATTGAAGATGAAACTTGGGAATGGGAAGTAGACATGAGGGATTAATGGCCCAATCTTTTTTGGCTCGGAATCTTAGTGAAGTTCAGGAGTGTAGCTCGAGGAGGAGTTGTTATAAGGTGGGGATATTGTATGATACCAACCTTTTATGAAGTCATATTAGGCCCATTTAAAATACATTTTGTTGTTTTTAAGTAACTTTTGTTTTGGATTTGTGTCTTGGGGTGTGTTTGGGTGAGTTTTAAAGAGAAATTAATGGAAAGAGGGCTGTGCACAGTCTGCGCACAGTTTGACAAAACTTGCACCTAAACCCAGGTAACCATGCGACCCTAGGCAGTGAGGGTATGCATGGTTAGAGAACAATTTGAAAAATCATGCAACTCTTTAGGAGTAACCATGTGAACCTAGACAGAGAGGTCCTCACGGTTGGCGCACGATTTACCCTAACCATGTGCCCCTACTTAGGAAACCATGCGCATGGGTTTTTATTATCCATAAATTAGTTTTTAAATCACCCAAACCCTTGAAACCCCTCTATTTTGACTTCGGCTCAAGATTGATGAATTCTAGGAAATCTTGGAGATTTATGGAGGGATTCCAAGGCCATACGAACACCTTTTTTCTGAGATTTAAATCTTGTATTGAAGATCCATTCTCTTCCTGGTAAGTAGATTTCATCCCTTTTCTTCTTCCTTTCTTTCCTCTATCTTTCTTTGATATTTTCATTGAAGATCTATAATGTTTCCATAGATCTAAACCTATGTTTTTAGATCTATATCTAAGATTTTATAACTAGATATAGAGTTACAAGATCTTGGTGCCTTTGATCTTAATTTTGGGTTTAGGGATTTAGATTCAGATATTGATTGACATCATTGTGCCACTCAGATATTGAGGATTTTCACTGGGAAAACATCTGTCAATGAACCAAGGTAGGTGGTATTAATCAAACTCCCATAGTTGGGGATTTGATATGTGTATGTGATATTTTTGATTTTTTATCTTCCCTTGATAATTGGTTTCCTAAATTGGAGTAATTCGGAATGTGGAATTGACTTGTGGTTTTCTTAGTGATTAAATGGATGATTAAACCATGGGGATAAGGGGATGTCCTAATAGATGATTTATTTGGGGGAATTGTTTATGATTTGGGAAATTGTAATTGAGATATAGAATGTGGTTGGGTTTGAGATAATTAATTAGGGGGAATTAATTATTAGATGATGTTTGGATATGTGAGATAATTAATGGTGAATTAATTATGTTCCATTATGTTGATTAATATAATTTATTGTGAGATTAATTATGAGAATTTGAGATTTGGTTTGGATAATTAATTATGGATAATTAATTATGGAATAAGATTTGTGCTGATTGATTAATTAATTGATGAATTAATTAACGAGTTGTGTACTTGGTTAATTTTTGGGTTAACTAATGGTCTTTGATATGTTTAGATAATCATTGGATTAGTAAGGGAATGATGTGGTTAATTATAATGAATTAATAAATTACATGAATGATTGAGAAAGTGGGTTCTAAAAATGATGTTTTAGACCAATTGAGAAGTTGGGGCACGAGAAATGGCATTTTACCCCAATAGTTAATACAAGTTCTTGTGAGGTGGAGTGGTAGACATGGTGATCTACAAAAATTGAGAAAGAGGGATGTGAGACATGACGATCTACACTAATTGAGATTTTGAGTGTTAGACAAGGAATTCCAAACCAAAATAATGACAATGATGAATTTTGAATTGAATTAGAGACATGGATCAAACCCGAGTTTAATGTGACATGTAAAGAATAAATGAAAATTTTATAACTATTTAATTTTTCATTTTATTTATTTCCTTATAGAGTTTCATACACTATATTTTGGCTAGAATTGTTTTAGACACCATTGGTTGTGGCATACTAAGTTGTACTCACACCCTATTCAGGCCACCTGATTGGCACCCGAGCAAACTTTGTTGTTACAAGACATGATAAGGGTAAGGTCCTGGGATAGGTTTCTGTTTGGGAATAGATCATGTGTGAGGGAACTAAACATGGTTCAAGACCCTCTTGAGATTCATTTTTTCTTTATTTCCAGTTTCATTATCGAGACTTGACACTTTTATTGTCATAGCATTATTTCCCTTTTAGTTGAGTTTTTTATTTCCATTTGACTATCATGTGAATTGGTATTGTTCTGGTTATTTATGTGCTTCCACACTTGTTTATTGTTGATTTATTCTATTGGTGTTTTAATCTGAAGAAAGATGGTATAGTTTCCCTATGACTAACTTACCAGACCATCGCTACTAGTCGACACCCTCTAGTGTATGAGGAGGCACGCTTGAGGGCATGTGACCAACCTGACCGGGGCACTGTTTAGTGGAAACCAAGTTGGGATGTTACACCTATCCTTAGTGACTTGGAAAAGTTTCATTAGGGTGCATTACCATTATCCTTTCTCTAAGGGTTAGTATTGAATAATCTCCTACACATAGGACAATGATCCCTTCATTAGAAATTCTTGGATAAAGTCATTGAAATCCCTCTGTGAGGTATAGAGAGAGATCCTCTATTCATATTCATGCCCTATGTGGAGATATTGGTATCTTCATGACCAATAGTACATGGGCGTTGATTCTCTACTTAGTGGGTTAATCCAGATTGAGTTGTTGGTATCGCCCCATGTCCTTAGGTGTGATCCTCATCTATGTATTGTATCTCTTCAGAAATTATCAGTGCTATCAGAATCAGGAGTGTGTTATCCTGGATGAGTTCTATATGGAATATTCAAGATAAAATCCTAGGTTGGTATACTATGGTTATGAATTACCTTTAGACTGTGTGTCTTTGTTGAGATATCTGGACTTTATTGTTATATGTGTTGTAAACATATTCCTATATAGAGCTGTCTATATTTCCTTTGTTGTTTTCTTTTTGGTTTCAGGGTGTCCTAATGAGTATTGTTATACACACCCTTGCACGAGATTTTCCCATATGTGTCATTTCTTGTGTTAATGATCAACCTTTTAATAGAGTCCTATATGAACCAAGACTAGACGGTGCTTAGTGAGGACAAAAAGACTGAGGTGTGTTCCTGTGTATTTTGACAGTAATCCCAATACTTACTTTTAGGTTAGGCTTATGTTTTTAGACTCTTTGTGGTGGGATTGTATTTTTACATGTTCACTTACCTTTAGTTCCCATCGTACTCTAGTTGTGGTTTTTTTATGTATGCATGCATGGTTGTTCAATTTTTTTATATTTATGCATTTGTATAGGATTGGAGATGTGTGTGTGTGTAGGTGTTTAGGCTAAGGACTCCCATGTTAATGATACGAATTCTCAAAACTAGTCGCCAACCCATGGCCTATTGGAGGTGGGCTTGGGGTGTCATGGAATGGGACCCACTATAATGAGTCATGATAGAGTGTTATCAGATGCAGTCAGTTCTACCTTAGGACCAAGAGTCTATGAGATTGGTTTGGGGAAACAATGTTAAGTGTTTCATGTTTGGATTTTAGGCCAGAGACTCCACTATTGGTACGATGGATGATATATCTATACATAGTACTCCGATCACCTTCTTTTCAACTTGGTACATGATAACACTCGGTAGAGGGAAAATAATGGTACATGCATCATATAGGAATAAGTTGTGTTTTTCCCATGTCCTTATTGAGTCATATCTCTAGATATACTCATTGAACATGGTACATATTGTTTATTTTCAGGATTCCTCCATGATGTATGCTAGCTAGGATTAAGAAAAATGATCTCAAGGATGATCCCCTTGGTGATTAGGCATTAATATAGGGACCTATTCTTGAGGTGTTACCTCCGGGTAGTGTTTTAGCTATACCACCACCCGTATATAAGCATGTGGTACCCGCAGTACCAGTAGATGAGGTGCATAGGATGAGAACATTTCACAAGTTTCAGTGGTAGAGACCCCTTAGGTTTGAGGTGAGCCTAACCCATAAGTGGCTGAGGAATGGATTGAGGTGTTGAACTGAGTTTTCCATCTAGTTAGAGCACTAAAATATCAGATGGTGGTCCTAGCAGCAAGCCTTATTTACGACTCGGTAGGGTGATGGTGGGGTTTAGTGACTTATAATTACAATTAGGATACTCTACCATGGTTAGAGTTTTAATTCCTTTTCAGAGAAGAGTTCTCTCAAGCTGCCCTAATGGATGTATGTATACAAGAGATTTTATATCTCCAATAGGGTAGAATGATAGTAGCTGAGTATTCATCGAGGTTTACCAACCTCTCCAGGTACTTGATGGTTATGGTTTGTGACCAGTTCTTTAGGGATCAGACCTTTGAGTGAGTTCTGCATAGAGAAATCCAGGCTAGTGTTATCCCTATATGTATGCCTACTTATATCGTGGTTATAGAGTGAGCTTTAGTGGTAGAGAGTTTATTGGATGAGCAGATTCAACCAGTGATTTCCGGGAGTGGGAAATCAGGAGCAGAGACCTCGGTAGTAGGGAGCCGACATCAGTCTTAGGGACCTGTACATGTGAGATGTTTTAGGAGCAGGTCCTAGGATAGAGGGTCCATGGTTCATGAGTCATAGGGTGGGTCTATTCATCCTAGATAGAGGTGGTGATACTCATGTGACGATAGAGGAAATCTTCTAAAATATTATACGACCCATAATATATCTAACAGAGAGACTGTAGATGGACCACTGAGGTAGAGGAAATAGCAGGAGTAGGTAGGTTCACATGGTGGTGGATATGAAAGAGGAGCTATGAGAGAAGAAGGAGGTGATTAATGTTTTTACTTGTTACCACCACCACCCCCAGGTGGTCCATGCTAGGGTCAGGGAGATGGATGAAATTGGTGGGGAAAACTACATGCGGTTAAAGCATACAACCCAGAGGCTCCAGGAATGATTCGAGGTATGATCTATGTATTTTCTACCTTAGATGCAGTATCGATAGACATAGGCGATGGTCATCCCTTTCTTTCCATACACCTTGTATGAGAATTATATATTATAGTTGAGTTCTTGGATCGACCCTTGTGCTTGGATAATCCTACTGAAGAAGATTTGGTGATCATGCACTTGTACTGATAGTGTGACATGACTCTTGGAGGTGAGAGTTTTTGTTTGAATCTCTTTTTAGTAGCGTTAGAGACTTATGATGTAATTCTTGGTATGGACTGGTTATCTATAGTTCAAGACTATATTGAATATTTTATGTGAAGGATGTGGTGTGTCCATAGTGATAGAACTGGGTTTTCCTTTTTTGGTGAAAAGGAAACCCAGACAGCTCTGGATGGAATCATGCATAGGAGGGTGTAACCAATTACTCATTAGTTGGTCAGCTTAAACCTTGGTGCAGTGGATGTCATGATTTTACAGTTTTTTAAATTGGTGGTAGAGTATGAGGATGTATTCCCTAAGGATGTTCCAGGTTTACCTCCCCACCGAGATATATACTTATGCATTGATCTACACCTCGATATGACATCAATATCTATACCAGTATATCAGATGGCTCCCATAGAGCTTCGTGAGCTGAGGGTGCAGTTAGAGGACTTGTAGAGAAAGGTCTTTGTTAAACCCATTTTTTCACCTTGGTAAACCCCAGTTTTGTTTTCCAAGAAGGCATATGGGAGCTTAAGGTTGTGCGTGTACAACTGATGCTTGAACCAGGTGACCGTGAAGAACAAGTATCCGCTATCAAGGATCAACGAACTCTTTGATTTGTTGAGAGGGGCATGATAGTTCTCAAAGGTTGACCTCTGGTCAGGATATCACCAGTTGTGAGTACGGGGTGGGGATATACCAAATACAACATTCATATGTTTCTACAGTCACTATGAGTACTTGGTGATTCCCTTTGGAGTGATGAACACCCAAATAGTGTTTATGGGACTCATGAACCATATCTTTCAGTCCTTCTTAGACCGATTCGTGGTATTCTTCATAGAATACATCCTTGTGTATTAGACATCCAAGGAGGAGTACATGAGAAACTTAAAGATAGTTTTGGATGTACTCTCAGTGCACCGTATTTACAAAAATCTCTCAAAGTTATAGTTTTGGATTTAGGCGATCAACTTTTTGTGACACGCTATCTCAACAGATGGAGTGGTAGTGGACCTAACTATGGTTGAGGAAGTGTTATCTTAGGAGCCACCCAAAAGCGTGATGGAGGTATGGAGCTTCCTTGGGTTGACAGACTATTACCAGAGATTCATACCTGATTTATCTAGAATATCAGCACCCATAACAACTTTGAATTGAAAGGGGTAGCCTTTTGTGTGGACATAGAGGTGCCAAAAAACTTTTCAGTAGTTAAAGTAGAGTTTGAAAAGTTCCCCCATCTTGAGATTGACAGAGGAGGGTATCAAGTATGTAGTGTTCTGTGATTCACCAAAAAAATGGGTTTGGTTGTGTTCTGATGCAGAGGCAAGAAGTGATTGCCCATGGTTCATGCCAATTGAGACCACACGACACTACAAAAAAATTGTAGATTAACAGTTTTTTTTTCGAGGGGGTTATGAAAACCCCCCTATAAATTTATTTTAGAGAGGGTTATGCACAACCCCGGATAATCATCGAATTTAGAGGGGGTTCACAAACCCCTCAATTTTTTTATAATATTTGGTTGGATTTTAGAGGCATTTGTGTCAAAACCACCACTAATTTAATAATTAAGGGCCCTATGTGTTGTACTGGATTTTAGAGATGCTATATATATAATATTCTTTTAGATATTAGAGGCTATATATATAACATGGAAATTATTTTTTAAGGAAATAGTGGGGGTTCACAACCCCCTCTAATCTCTTAAATTAGAGTGAGTTCATGAACTGTCATTAATCCCTTAGATCAGAGGGGGTTGTGAACCCCTCTAATTTATGACATTAGAGGGGGTTGGGAACCCCCTATAATTGAATAAATTAGAGAGGGTTCATAAACCACCACTAATCCCTTTTATTAGAGGGGTTTTTAACCCCCTTTAAATTTTTATTTATTTTTTTGAAATAAATCTCATATAAATTCAAATTTTATAATATATATATGTGTGTGTGTGCATGTGCGTGTACAAACACACACACACACATATATATATTACATAAACATATTATATAAATGTATTTAAATTCATTATAAACACACACACATATATATAAATATGTAATATAAATACTTATACATATAAAAAAATGTATACATATATAAATATCGGTATACATAATATAAATGTAATTATAAATATATTTATTCAAATATTTAAAATTTATATATGGATTTATAAATAATATACATTTATATTATTATTTATATTATACAAATATTATATTAAATATATTGTTTACTGTATATTTATGTATAAATATATTTATATTATATTATGTATAAAAATAAATATAATATAGACAGAATTAAATATAAATATATATATATATACACACACACACAATATATTTATATTATAGATATTATAATATAAATATTTTATTATATATAAATTTATATATTTTATAAAATTATTATATATATATTTTAGTACACCATATTAATTATAAATTAATTTTGTATATTTATATATATATCATTTAATTATATTATATATTTCCAATTATATGAATGTATTTAATTGTATTTATATATATACATAAATATAATTGTATAATTTTGTGTACATTTATATATATTTATTTTTATAAATTGTATTTCATATAATTTTAATTATATATAATATAAAAGCATAAACATATTTTATAAATATATACATAAAAATAATTTATTTAAAAAGTATATCATATAAAAACCAAGCTTGTAGTTTTTATAATTTATATTATAATAATAATAAATATATTTTTAAATAATATGTTTATACTTTTATATTATATATAATAAATATTATATGATATACAATTTATACAAATAAATATATATTAACATACTCAATATTATACAATTATATTTATTGAAATACATATATATTAATGTACATAATATTATACAATTATATTTATTGAAATACATGTATATTAATGTGCATAATAATAAATATATGTATTGAAATATATTATATAAATATTTCTATAGATTGTATTTCATATAATACAAATTATATATTTTTGTAAATTGTATTTCATATAATATTAATTATATATAATATACATATTAATTACATATAATATAAAATTTTATTCTATATAACATTATATAAATATTTTTATAAATTTTATTTTATATCTAATATTTTTATAAATTTTATTTCATATATAATATTTGTATAAATTGTATTTCATATAATATTAATTATATATAACATAAATATTTTTATAAATTGTATTTCATACATATGTATTTTATATAATATTAATTATATATTAATTATATATAATATTATATAATTTATACAAATAAATATATATTAATGTATATAATAATAAATATATGTTTTGAAATAAATTATATAAATATCTTTTTAAATACATTATATAAATATATCTTTAAATACATTATATAAATATATTATATAAATAATCATGTACATAATATATAAATATGCATTTAAGTATAAATAATTTATGTATATATATATATATGTATATACATAACATAAATAGAATTATAAAATATATTTACTCAAATTTATGTAAATACACATATAAAATATGCAGTTTATATAAATGTATAAATTAAATATAATATAAATGTATTATAATATAAATACATAATATAGAAATGTATATATTAATTTATATAAATATATATAGTTTATTTATTTATTTATATTAAAGTATTTATTCAAATAATATTTATTTGAATTAGCATGCAGATAGATTTAAATATAACAAAGTGTAATAATGATCATGAAATCAAGTTAGGCCAATGGTAGAGGTGTAGGGGCTATATTTCAGGCATACTGGGTTTGAAACCCACTAGTTGTAAAATTTTAAAAGTTGGGGGAGGCTTAACAGGTGAACGTGTAAAGTCCCAAACTTGACATACATGAACATCACATTACTTTTGCAGAATACTTAATATATGACACAAAAAGACACCAAAAGACCGTATTAATTTAGTACCTTTGGAAACTTGGAACACATTCATCTAATTTGGTGAAATTTCTTCAATGTCTCACATAAAGATCTCCCCATTTAGTTTTCTTACTTAAAACCTTTCTTTATATCTTAGGGAAAAGAAATCATATGAAAAGGGTGAACTCAAATGCTGAGTAAAGGTAAACATGGAAAATATCAAACAAAACCTGAACATAAATTTTTGAAAATCATACCATGTATAACATATATCAAAATATTGATCCATGAAATAAATCTTGGAAGTTCATAAGACATAAATCATAAAGGAACATAAGCCATGAGAAAATAACATTAACATAAAACATGTAATTGTGGAAAAAACATATAGAAAATCATTTCTATATTAGCCAAGGCTCATTTATAAGACCATCATAGTGGAAAAAGGTTTTTACTGAATCGGGTTCACTCTTCGTTCCAGCCCTATATTATTGAACCATATTTACTTTTCATTATAGCCCTATATTACTGAACTAGATTTACTTATCATTCCAGTCCTATCTATATCATGAGATATAAATCTTTACCCAATTCATTGGAGGGAGATATAGGTCCCACCCATATCATAATAAAATTATTCATATGTGTGCCACAAAAAATAAATAATTAATCATAGCATATCCTAAGGAATACAAATGGGTTTCTTAAACATCATTCCATCATAACACAATCCATATAAAATAAATGGATTTCATAAATATAATTCCATAATAAAAAATCCAAATAATAGTGATAATAGGGATAAAAAATAACCCTAATTAAATAATTTCATCTTAGTTGGGAAATAATTTTGATAAAACCCTTGAAATTAATTCTTGAGAAAAATATCATTTCTTCTTAGAAAATATTTTATTTTCTCAAAATTCCATGAAATTTTAAAAGGAAATAATTTATTTGAAAATAAAATTGAAATATTGTAAAGTAATCTTCATAGAAATAAGGAATAATTAAAATGTAAAACCTTATTCATGTCGTATAAGTTAAAAGAAAACATTCTTCTTATACTTTTGTCGGAAAGTCAAAAAGTACCTTGTACTGAAAATGAAAAAAGATTCCTTTCATACCATTTAATAAAAATTAACCAATGGGTAAAATTGACTTTAAACAACTTTATAAGGATAAAAATAATATTTTTGAATATATATTTAGGAAACATGGATGTGGATGATAATTATACCCCAGTTAATACTTATGTATAAACAATCTCAAATAATAATGAGATTATAAAATTAACCCTTACCTTAGGTCTGATATCCTTTGCATGTATATGAACCTCATATATAATAATTTAAATAATTTCATTGAATTATTATATAATCATATTCATTTTTATGATATCATATATGATCATATTATTATCTATTTGTTAATAACATTTCATTATTACTCATTATTCGAGTATTAACTGCTTCATTTTCTTATGCACGTTTTATTGAATAAGTTATAGTTATCCTTTTTAGATCATATTTATATCATTCTAAAATGATATTAACATAATATATATCATATTTGTTCATTCCATACATTTATATAATCATTTTTAATGGATATCAAGTATAATGAATCGCATCACATCGTGGAGATGGTAGACCGTACGCACGCACGATCAATGATATCATTCCTTTAATTATTAAATGGTATGGAAGTGGATGGTATATATATTATTACAGAATAAATATATTTTTATAATAATAATAAATAGTTATTATTTCCATCAATATATCCATCCATGTAAAGTGGTGGTGACAAACATATTTCACCATAGCGTGGAGACGGTAAGCCATACGTAGCTCGTTTTTGATAGAATGGATAGAAGGTGGAATAAGGTTGTTACATAAACATAATAAAATATCAATATATAGGTGATACTTAATTTATTACTTAGTATTTTAAATAACAAATGAAGATTAAGTATAAGAAAAAATGATCCTGAGGGAGTCGGTAAAGGAGATTACCTCTTCTTCGGCAAACTCCCTCTACATCTCCTCTTATAGGTAAAAAAGTTGGTATTTTGAGAATAAAAAAACCTCTATAATGTGACCAGGGAAGTTTAAAAGGGAAATAGGTATGATATTACCAATATTTAAGTCTATAAGTGAAGTTAAGAGGTGAGTAAGGAGGATCCCTTTTATAATTGAGGCGAGGAGTAATTTTGGAAACTCCAAAAATATTATTTTATAATAAACTCAAACCACATAAAAAAACTACAAAATGTACTTATTTATAATGTGAGATGATATAAGGTTGTAATCTCATCAAATGATAATATTTATACATATTTTTATTTCATTTTAAATCTTATCATTTCATTTAACCCTTAATTATTATCTTTTAATTTTAACTAAGGTAACAAATTGTTAAATATTAAAATAGTGTAATTTTTTACTTATTTTATGTCAATTAGACCATAAATGAACAATATATAACATTTTAGGTTAAAAAATAATTATTTTATATTTTTTAAATTATTTTATGGTTTTTAAATAATTTAATAAAAAATTATTTGGAAAACATATCAATAGTGTCATTTTGACACTACTCATTTAATGGTTTTTAAAAATATCAATATAAGATTTTAACCTCAAAAAAATATTTTTATATATATATAAGGGTTAAAGGTCATATATAAAATTTATTGGATATATTAATTATCCCAAATTATATTTATTTTAATATTTTTAGTAACATTAATTTGATATTTCTATTAATAAAATAATTACTACATCAGTTTTGTGTAATTATTTAATATTATTATTTATTGAGTAAAAATTAAAAATAAAATAATATGATGAATATAAATCCTATATATTTCATAATAATACTTATAGTTGAATATATCTCTAGGAAAATACTATATTAAAAATGTTATATGTATTAAAACTTGAATGTGACAACTTTAACATCACTTTGAATTAAATATTTTAAGTGTCACAATCTTTTCCATATGGATCAAAATGATCAATAACTAGACCCATGTATGATTAAGGTCGAGATATAATTTACCAATATTATTTGGTAAAGTTTTATGGTCTTTTAATGGTTATTATCATTTTAATAAAAATTATTTTATTGATTTTTTATCAATTAAATAATTTCTGTATCATCAATATATAAGCCTTTAAGATAATTATTTATTTCCTAAAAATTTAAAATAAATTATCATGATAAATAAAAACATTTTATATTTAAAATTAGTAGTTATAGTCTAATTTATCTTATTTATAACCTTATTTTTAAGAATTATAAAGTTATTAAAATTTGAGTAAGTCATATTTAACTTTTCTTTAAATAAAATATATTAAATGTCCTAACCTCATCCAAGTGGCTTAAAAAGGGTATAATCTCTACCCAAGGATGGTTTAGGTTTAAAATAACTCATCCAATTATATTAGTACAAATTTTAAGGTAATTTTATAATATTATATTTACCCTTAATTACCCGATTTACCTTTTTACCGTATTAATAAAAATTACTAAAGTTACTATTCATAATGACCAAAAATAAAAGAATGGTATTTTCATAATTTGGACCTACTGATTCCAAATATGGAATAAATTTTTAAAAATTAAAAATAAATAAGTTTTAGTAATTAATTTATATTTAATCCTGATTTCGGAATGAAAAACGAGTTTTTAAAAAGTTAAAACATTACAAAAGATTGAAATGTTTTAAATCAAAATTCATGGTAAAATTAATGTCAATGACCAAAATTATATTAATAAATAAAAATATATTCTATTTTTACTTTAAAACCATTCAATAATATAATTTATCTACATAAATTATTTTGATGAAAAAATTTGTTTTCAATTAAAATTTAGTATATTTTTACTATTCATCAAAACTTAAAACTTATCAGAAAAATATCAAAAAATCATCCAAAGTTATTTTTTATATCCCTATTCCAAAGAATAAGTTTATTTTTTTAAATATAAAATATAAAAGTTTCAAAAAATAGATTTAAAATGGGTTTTTCATCAAAAGACGACAAAACTGCATTTTTTGAAAAATACTTCTTTTATCCGAAAAATTGAATTTGTTTTTATATAATATCTATAAAACTTATAAGATGAATTTTAAAAATTATAATAAATATATTACATATATATATATATATTACATTAATAAAATCCATCAAGAGTGATTTTATTATTTTATAAACTCACTTATTTTCATTTAAATAGTTTTTCAGAAGAAAGTTAATACCATTCATACCCACAGTTATAATGAATAGGTTATAAGGTAACATAATAATATTTAGTTGTTCACTTAAAATCAGCCTTGCATGAAATGAATTCAATCAAAAGAACTTAAAATTGTGTCCAACAAAAGAAAATCATAGTGTTGTGTATACTGAAAGCTAAGTTGGTGTTGCATATAGTGGAAGCTTATCTTGGTGTAGCGTATCCTGCTTGGGAGTCGGGGAAGACTATGGGTACTATGATATGTGACTTCCTGTTTTTTCTCTTGTTGTTTCTACTTGACTGTCTTTTTGAAGTGTTGAAGTGTTTGTGATTTGGTCTCGAGTATGCGGGTTTCATGACCGTCGTTGATGATATTGTGAGTTGGTCTCTAGTATACGGGTTCTTTAACCGCCGTTGATGATGTTGGATCTTGTTTGTATGGTTACCGGTAACCCATAAACCGGCTTTTTAGAAAATGGAAAAATGGATTTCAGGTCTATCTTGGTGTAGCGTACAACACAAAATATCAATGAAATTAAAAAAAATCCATCTTATAAAAATATTAGGGTGTTATAGAATGGAACTGGAGGGGCCTCACCCTCACAGGAAAATGAGACTGGTGGGGGAACATGAGAATGAGATGGGGGTGATCCACACACGAAGAACAAGATGATGGGGAACTCATGAAAAACTAGATGGAAATAGGTGAATGGGACTTGTGGTTTTGGAATAGGAGGGGATCCTCATGGGAGAAAGTGTAGTGTTGGGGAGGAATAATGAAAAAATTTAGCAATAATGAGAGGTGATTTTAAAACCACCTCTAATATGTGGCATGTGGCTCAATTAGAGGGGTTTTTAACCCCCTCTAATTGAGCCTTACACAGAGGCACTTACCAAAACCGCCTCAAATATATGACTTATAATCCAATTAAATGAAGTTTCCAACCACTTATAAATTGTTAAATAAATTAGAGGGGGTTAAAACCCCTTTTAAATTGTGATTCTGTGGTGGCATTAGAGGCGGGTTTAACCCCCTCTAATACAAATACCTCTAAATTAGCTATCACTTTACCAAAAATTCTTTAAAACTGCCTATAACAATAGTTGGTGGGCACATTAGCAGTGGTTCCTCATAACCAACACTAATGTGTTTAGATGTGTTGATAAACCCATATAAACTAAAAAAATAACCACCTCTAATTGGGTTATTTTTTTATAGTGTGAATAAAACTACATGAACCATGATCTTGAGTTAGCAGTAGTAGTATTCGAGCTAAAGATGTGGAGGAACTACCTTATGGGTGAGTGCTTTATCTTCTACTCTGATCACCAGAGTCTCTAGTATATCTTATCTCATAAGGATCTTAACTTGAGACAGATGTGATGTCTAGAGTTCCTCCAAGCTTATGACTTCAAAATTGTCTATAATACTGGGAAGGAGAATATGTAAGAAGATGATCTCAGTAGGAGATCTTGTTCACAGTTACTAAATGAGACATCAGAGCAATTGACATCATTACAATTATCCTTTGTGGATTGAGATGAAGCAGCTTACCTCTAGTCGAGGGTTGTCACCCCTCCCCTCTTGCAGCAAGTCATAGAGGAAAAACTATGGGATATTTACTATGAGACCCTACATACTCAGATATCTATAGAGCATGCTCCTGATGAATTTTCTAAAGGTGGGGAGCACATCGTTCTTTTTAGAGGATACATGATGGTACCAACGACGCTTCGGGAGATGGTTCTGAGAGAGTTTCATACGTATCCTTTGATGGTGCATCTAGGTGTAGAAAAGATGCACCAAGATCTCTAACATCAGTTTTGGTGGCTAGGGAAGAAGAAAAGAGTTGTAGATCTTGTATCTCAATGACTTTCTTGTTAGCAAGTGAAGGTTGACCACCAAGTTCTAGTGGGTTTATCTCAACCCCTTGAGGTTCCAAAATGGAAGTGGGATGGGATATAAATGTAATTTGTGATGGGATTACCATGTATGTTTAGGGGACATGATACCATCTAGGTGATCATAGATCAACTCACCATGTCGGCCCATTTCCTAACTATATGAGAGAAGAGTTCAGTAGAGAGTTTAATATGCCTCTACATTTAGGAGATAGTCTTACTCCACAGAATTCCATCCACAACCGTTTTTGAGCGTGATGCTTGTTTCACATCCCGATTGTGGAAGGGATTAAAAGAGACTTTTGGGACTTAGTTATTCTTGAGCATAGTGTTTCATCCACAAACTAACAACTAGATTGAGTGGACCATTCAGGTTCTGGGGGATATGTTGTGAGCTTGCATGTTGAACTTTTTCCATTGTTGGGAGGATCACCTACAACTGGTGGAGTTTTATTACAACAATATCTACCATTAAACCATCATTATGACACCATATGAGGATTTTTGTGGGTGACCTTGTAGGTTACCACTTTGCTGGACTGACCTAGGAGAGTCAACACTCATGGACCTAAAGTTGGTGCAAGAAACTTCTAAGAAGGTGCAGATCATCCAAGAGTGGATGAAGATTGAACCAAGCCGTCATAAGTCTTATGTGGATATAATAAAGAGGCATTTGGAGTTTGAGTAAGGATACAATATGTTCCTACATGTTTCACCTCAATGCAGATTAAAGATATTTTTTGGGGTAGAAATCTATCTTCAAGGTTAATTGGACCTTTCCATATACTGCATAGAGTTGGAGAGGTGACATAACACTTAGATCTACCTCCTCAGTTAGACCGGGAAAATGACATATTTCATGTGTCACAGCTGAGGAGGTACGTGCATGACCCATCATACATTATTGAATGGGGCATTCTAGACATCAAGGATGGAGAGAACCTTTCTGAGTACCCAATAGAAATCAAGGATCGAAAGGAGATGATCATTTGTGGATGGGAAATTCCTTTAGTGTATGTATGATGGTAGTATGAGAATCTTCAGGAGAGCACTTGAGAGCTAGATGCTCAGATTCATGTTCAGTACCCACATCTTTTTTAGAAGTCCTTGTTTTAGATTTTCAGGGACATAAAGCCGCAATGTGGGGAGAATGTAATGACTCAGATTTTCCATGTATTATTTTTGGATATTGTGTGGATTATTTTTGAGACTATGTTCTGAGATAGTATGCAATTCCAAGGTCTAGTTTTCCTAGAATAAATGTTTGAAATATATTAAATATATTAAATAGCACACATGTGCATTTTTCATGAAAAAGTGAAATAAATTATAAATGGGTTCCTGAATCAGAAATATGAGGGAACTGTTGAGTTTAGAATGTGCATTTTACCCTAGGTGTGACTTAACCTTGGTCAGCATGAAGCATTTGTAGAAAAGTCACTGTGGGCACAGAAATGAATAAAATAATTAAATAAATTATTTTATTTCTAATTATTTACACAATGATTATTTAGTATTTAAATAGACTATTATGGATAAATCCCAATGTTAGACACATAACTGTGGAGTTATTGGAGAGCCATAGGAGAGATAATTGGAGGATTCCTCTCAGGAAAATGACAACTGGATCATAGATCGACGATCAATGCACAAAAAAATCAAAGGATATCGCCAATGATCACAACACAAATCTGTTATTCATCAGTGATCATTATAAATTAAGGTAGGGTGGTTTTTTATTTGTTTCCTTTCCCTATTTTTTATTCCTATAATGAACACTGATCAATCAACCAACGAATTGATAAGTAGATCATGAGTATTTTCAAGATAGGTTTATTTCAGGGTGATGTTGGGAGAATTTTCTTTATTTGATGATTTATTTGTTGTTATTATCATGGAAATGGATTGATATCATCATTAACATCGATCTAGGTTTGTTCCTCTCTACTATTCTTGTGCTTTTCTCCCCTGATTCTGCATTCATTGTGGGAATTCTTTGTTTGGACTATGGTTCAACATATCCCAATCAATCAATTATTGCACAACCATTTCTTGGTGCAATAGTCCGATATCATAGGTTTGGGATCAGAATGACATGGTAGTGGTGTGATAATTGAAGTGATGATGAATCAGGTGATGGTGGATACCCGATTTCACGTTCTTCAGTGTTCTTCAGCGTGCAATGAAGAACAACACTCAGATCCATTTTCTAAGCATGGTTGTGACTTTATGGTTGTTGATGGAAATGATATAAAGATATTTTTCATTGAGTTATCCCGTAAGGAATGGCCAGATCAGAGGTTAGAGCAGTAGAGGACGTGCGTAGAGGAAGAACCTTTGATTCTAGAAAATAGTGAACTACACAATGTGTAATATGAGATTACATGACACATGAGTCCGCCTTTATGGTAGCTAGGGTTTTAGGAGAAAGTTAACTATCACAAGGCATGTGACCCCTATCACACAACACATGGTCTCTCCCTGGTGACTCGATGTGTACCTCAGAGGGTACATGGACATGAATTGGAGTACACCATGTACTCCCCCACATGGACATGGATAGACTAGAGTACATGGATTGAGCCGTGTACCAGACCATAGTTAGGGTACATGGGTAGAAATCACATTGTGTACTTCTACACAGAAAAATATTTATGACATGGAGAATTTTCATGGGAATGACCCAGGGTGAATGGATATAGAATGTTCCCCCTACTACACACCGTGTACTCCGTTATTCATGGATTAAAGCTCTTGTCCTCAGTGACTTGGAAAAGTTTCATTAGGGAGATTTCCTCTTATCCTTTCCCTGAGGGTTATTATGGAATAATCTCCCACACATAGGGAAATGAACCCTTTAGTAGGAATTCATAGATAGAGTCATTGGAATCCCTCTATGAGGCCCAAATCAAGATTGTCTACTCGTCATTTCACCCTAGGTGGAGTTCTTGGTATCGTCATGACCAAAAGTATATGGGTGTTAATCCTCTACTTAGTGGGTTAATCTAGATTGAGTTTTTGGTATCACCCCATGGCCTTGGGTGTGATTATCATTTGTGTATTGTATCTCTTCAGATGTTATCAGTGTTATCATACTTAGGAGTGTGTTTTCCGAGATGAGTTCTACATGGAATCTTCAAGCTGGAATCCTAGGCTGGTATACTATGGTAGCGACTTACCTTTAGACAGCGTGTCTTTATTGAGTATATTTAGATATTCCTATTATATGTGTTATAGACATATAAATATGTATAAATGACTGTATTTCCTTTGTAGTTTGATTTGTGGTTTCAAGGTATCCTACTAAGTATTTTTATACTCACCCATGTATGAGATTTTCCTTGACGTGTCATGTCTTGTACAGATTATCTACGTTTTGACAGAGTCCTAAACAGACCAGAACTGGATGGTACTTAGTGAGAACAGAAAGACTGAGGTGTGTTCCCGTGGCTTTTGACAGTAGTCCCAGTACTTACTTTCAGGTTGGACTTTTTTATATTCTTTGTGATGGGATTGTATTTGGACTTGTTTACTTTCCTTTATATCATGTCATACTATGGTTATGATATTTAGATGTATGCATGCATGGTTGTTCAGTTGTTTTTAGATTTCATCATTTGTATCACCTTAGAGATGTGTGCGTGCATACATGTGATTAGGATAAGGCCCCCCCATGTTAGTGATATTCCTTTTTTAGTGATAGTCACCAACCCCTGGCCTATTGGTGGTGGGCTTGGGGATTAACAACATGGTCCCCAATAGGAAGGGTCACAATAGATATAATTTTACAATTTATCAGAATGTAATATCAACTTACTAATTTTTTTTACAAAACCTCTTAGTTTCAATAATTTTGAATATATCAAATAGAAGCTAGGAATGATCAACATAAATTAATCATTCATATCTACTTCCTTTTGACCTATCTCCTTATATTAATATTCTCCTTTTCATAGGGGGAGTACATATGTTTTTTATTTTTCAAAAAAAAATTAGTTTTCTAATTTTTTATTTTTCATAAAAAATTTATCGTAATGAGTTTTATGGACTCAAATTATTTTTATGAAAATTTTCAAAGTCAGAATCCTTAAAATTATTTTTAGACTAAAAACTGTTATAAAATTTTCTAGGATCATATTTTGTAATAAAGTTTTAGGATTTATTTTTCTTAAAAAAACTATCATATTCAATTTTACTATGAAAAAATATCATAATTAATTCTCTATTAAAACTATTTAGTTTTTAGTAATCAAAATTATCCTAATGTGTTCTAGTTTAAAAAAACCAAGAAGAACATGTTATCATACCAATGACACTTTTTACTCTAAAAGTTACTCTTCTATTCTTTTATGTTTTTTCACTATCAAATTATGTTAGTATTTTATTTTTTGTTGTTATTATTTTAGTTTTATAATTTTTTTTGTTTTAAAAATTTTAAAATTTTTTCTAATCATATTCATCCTTGATCCGATAAATGTTTTAAAACTTTGAGAGTTAAAAATTTATTTAAATTTTTCTTTGAATAAATTTCATCTATCATATCAGATTGTTTTTATCTCAACTGTTGGTTTTGTTATGGGAGATGAAATATCACAGCCATTTTCTATATATAGAGGTACCCCCCTGTGTCCCACCTTGGTTCTCCAATTATTTTTCTCCAATTTTACTGACCCCTTCAAATTCACAAGTCCGAAATATTATATTTTCATCCGATCTTCAGATTCAGTTTTAGTTTTGATGGAAACTGTTGAAGACTATAATAAATGGTTCATATTCAGAGAGAGGTTAGTCGAAATATATTCCTATGAAAAATATGACTCTACTTTGAGGAAGATTATTGATTTTCATTTTTGGGAATCAATGTGTGTAGAAAAACCATATAAAGTATTTGATCTATATTACCTCGATATGGTTCATAAATTTTATGTATCTATCAAGTTTTTCAAGGAGGATGTGAAAGATAAATTTTCTTTCATGATGTATAGAAAAAGGTATAAGGACTCATATAAAAAGATTTCTAGATTGGTTGGAATACCATTGGTAGTAGATGCATATTATCCTTCACAAAAATTTCAAGATGATCTTAGATTTTTTAATAAGAAAAAGGTAGAAGATTCATTTTTCTTTGATTAGGATAAAGTTAAGAAGGTTTCCCACATAAATCTGGATAATCAAGTAGTTTCATTATGGATAAAAGGATTACTCATTCTGAAGAAAGGGTACCAAGACACTTTAAAAGTTTCAGATGTATTTGTATCAGAATATCTTGTAAATTTGAGAAAGATAGACCTTGTAAAATTCATCCTTCTCACAGTCGACAACATAAAAACCTACACAATAAAATCCAAGATTATCATGTTCCCTGCTTTTATTAGTAAAATGGTTGTTAAATTCATGGTAATTTTTAAAGTAGACAACAAATCATATATGATAAGGGATAAAATTTATTTTATAAGTGATGATACGATGAAAAGGATGCTGTTGGTTTTTGAAATAAAATTGAAGAAGTTTATTGAGAAAGTTGATGTAACTGAATTAGAGGTGGATCCCTCAAGAAAATTAGAGAATTATGATAATAAAAAGAAGAGGTATGCTGAGACTTACCCTCCAAATAAGACAAATAAGCAAAAGAATGTTCCTAATGAAGTTTTTTATGATTGATTAAAAAATAAATCCAAAAATAAGTTAGGTGATCTGGAGTTTGGAATTGATCCCACAAAAGATAAGGCTTTAAAAATTCATGATGCCAAAACTCTTGAAGAATAATCAAATAAAAAGAAACATAAAATAAGTTATAAGATGCCTAGTTATGTGGAAATTTATTGAAAGGAGTAGAAAGGAAATCTGAGAAGGCCGTTCTACCAAATTCTCACACTGATAAGGTGAATCTAGGAGCTAGATTATCTTTTAAAGAAACACCTATGGTTCATTCCAATGTTCCTTCTATCACATACAAAGAAAAACAATAATCCATTAATGAAGAATCGATCCTAATCATTTCTAAAAAGTAATCAGAACTATAGAAAACCGTTAAGGGAGCTATAAGAACCATGAGACAACATGAAGAAGAGATTGAAAAGGAAGTGAATTAAGAAGTTGATAGAGATGAAAAGGAAGAAAAATAAGGTGATGAGAAAGAATAAGAAGAAATAGAATACATAGAATTCAAAACAGATATAGAATAAGAAGTGGAAGAAGAAGATGAACAAGAACAAGATGAAGATAAAGGAAGGGAATGATAGTGAAGAAACTCAAACAAAAAATAAATCATCAGATTCATCATCAGAGTCATCCTCATCAAACTTACCTTACAAGACTGATAAATTAGAGAAATAAAGTATCACCCAAGAAGAGAAATTGTCATCAAAGGAAGTTAAATCCTCATATAAGAAATAATAAGGATATCAAAACTCAAAGAAAAAATTATTTAACAAATTTGATACCGATGTTGTAGAAATTATGGAATTATCTGATGATAAATAATATTTTAATAAAGTTTCTAAAAAGGTTTAGAATTCGATTTCAAAGAAATATAAGGGGAAAGGAAAATAAATTAAAGTTGGTACAAGATGAACCAAACCTCCCCATCTTGATCCAGAACAATCAGAATCACCAAGAACAATTACTCTAGAAAGAATTGATTATATTATTTATGTGTTTAAGAGACTATAATGAATAATTAATTTATTTCAAAGGATTGAAGTAAGGGGATAACTAATTCAAGAAATCCTTGATCATAAATTATAATCTCTAAAGCTTTTAATAGAGAAGGTGATTTCTATTGAGTTAGATTTGAATATTTTTCAAGAAAGTTACCGGACTTATAAAAAGTATTGCAACATAATGGTAAAATGGTCTAACCAAGTTGATGCAGATATTCAGATTCTTGATGGAAAATTTGATAAAGTTAAGAAGTTGATTATAGAATCATGAAACGCTTTCAATTAGTTATCAAAATATATGGAAGACCACATTAAGTTTGTTAAAGGGTTTTGAGGTGAAATCGATGAAAGGACTAGAGATGTCATTTTTTTGAAATAGAAGATTAGATATAGGGAGATAGAAATGTCTAGAATCCGATCATGTAAAAATGACCACATCATTCTAAGGGAAGAAAAAAAAGAGACGACTGAGAAATTTTGGACACAAGAAGAAAGAGTTGAGAAGCTAGAGAAAGACCATAAATATTTTAAGAAAATGAAAGAATTTTTGAAAACCCAGATGAAGAAATATTGATATTTTCTTTTGAAATTTCACTGTAATTATTTTTGTAAAATATTTGAAAGTTTGTTTAAGAATGAATTATATTTTTCATCCAATTATGATTTTTCTAGAATTTTTCCAATTATGATTGGTTGAATGTTATTTCATAATTTTTTTGTGTGGATAATTAGTTCGACTGAAAATTGTTTTTTTATTATGCAAACACTTTTAAGGGAAAAAGTGAGAAACCATACATAACCTCACCACATCACCGATTCACCACTTAAAATCATACAAGCATAATGAAAGAAATCCATTTAAAAAAACCATCCCTGTTGGAGCTGAAGTCACCAAGAAAGGGATGAGGTGCCCTGAAACAGGGAGAAATAACATCAGGAAAGCTGGAAAAACATCAGAACCAGTCTCCTCAAATGCCCGCCGATGCGACAATCGACACCAGTCCTAATCCAAAAAC
The DNA here is from genome assembly GCA_963277665.1 of Viscum album. Lineage (NCBI taxonomy): Eukaryota > Viridiplantae > Streptophyta > Magnoliopsida > Santalales > Viscaceae > Viscum > Viscum album. The sequence goes on along the minus strand of OY728122.1, from coordinate 1,241,278,674 downwards.
CCACCGGTGGAATCCAGTCGGATTCCACCCAACCCTCCAGCGAAGTGAGATGGCCCTGAAAAGAGCACATCCATAAAGGGCGATGAGGAAACCCCAACGAGGAAGCCCAGGCCATCCGGACACCGCACCCTACTCCGTAGGCAACCAAAACACAACCTCGGACCAAACGCCACTCCACTAGACCCTTTCCAGCATCTCCAAGTTTCAGCATCTCCAAAGCAGAACAACCCAAAATCCAAGAAATAGGAGAGAAAAACCACAGAAAAACGAGCCATACACCCATCAACAGATCCACAATAAACGATACACCCACCCATCAACATATCCAAAACATCCATGCAATCAAAAGAAATTCGAAAATCACCAGGTTTAGACCTGCAGGAAGAGCGCAGGACCGCCGGAAGCCAGAACCAAGAAATCCACCTCCCCTCCGCATCAATCCAGGGCTGGCACCAAGCCACACCGAAAATGATCGGAGCACCTTCGCCCGCTGACGCTAGACCAGGACCAGACACTGAGCATCCTTCACCCGCCGAGATTCCTTCACCCTCTAGATCCAAAGCAACACCCACCAGGCTGAAGCCTTCGGCCGTTAGGATGCACAAGGACCCCACTCCTTGCCTGATAAAATGAAGCCGAAGGCACCGAAGCCCATATTCGCCGAGTCGAGGGAAGCCGACGTCGAGTTGAGAGCACCGAAAGCCTCGCACACCAGCACGCCTACGCCGAGATGAGGGGCACCGACACTGAACCACATGGCCGTGGGAGGAGTAGAGAGGAGGAGGGGGCAAAACCGGATTTCGAAACTCTAGCGCCTCGAGAAGAAGAAGCGTTGTCGCTCAGAGGCCATTTCCTATATCCCCATGCGCTCAGGATAATTATTTAGTTCATTATATTTTCCCATATGTTTGCTTTTATAAAATTTCAAGAAACTTTTAAATTTTCCCCATTCTTTTTGAAAATAAAAATGGGGGATAAATCATTATGGGGGATAAATTCTTAAATGAGGATAGGATTTTATAAAAGGAAATTTGTAATATAAAGGAGAAGATATTTCATTTAGGGGGAGAATATGATCCTTAGGGGGATATATATTCCTAAAGGGGGTAACTATTATAATACTTCATCATATTCATAATATTATTTAGAAGAGTTATAAACTCAGGGGGAGTTAAGGATTAATGATTAAATCTGAATATGAAGTTATTAAAAGAACAAGGACTAAATGTTTTTTAAAGTTATTTTTTCATTTATGTTTTGGGTTTGTACGTTCCAAAATGGGAGATATTTTTTAGTCAAAAGTTTCACTTATTACTTTTCCATTCCTTTTTTTTAAATCACAAAAACATTATTAAAAACATATTTACTAACTTTTTATGTTCTAAGTGTTTTAGAATGTTTTTGTAGAAAGCATTACTTTTTTACCATACTTAGAATAAGTTCTAAAGTATTATGAATATAAAATCTACATTCTTCATTATGATCATCGTAATGAGTATGTTTATTCTAAATCAGAATCACCTTTATCCGGCTAGAATTTAGACTTTAGTCATGTCTCTCATATTGACAAAAGTCTTGACAATTAGACTGATACTAGTACTAATAAAAATAAAAATGATATTAATAAAGGTTATCATAATGAAAATCATAAGTTAGTATATAGGAATGACCTATGTCTATAATAGGATTACAAAATACTTGTTTTTAATGTAAGGGAAACCTTTAACATTGTAATGGTGTTAACCAATATGACATCATACATTTAGTTATGATGAGTTATCAAGTGCCAGATGTCTGAGCCCATTGCAAAAAACTTGAAAAATATGACCTTTGGGAGGATGATTATAAATATCAGGTCATTCAAAGAGTTTATAACTTGTTGATTACATTTTCTATTAAATTTTTAGAAGATTAATTAGCATGAACAACTCGTTCCTAGTCATTTTTAATTATTTATAGATAATCATTTTAAGGAAACCTTGTCAGGTTGTCTCCTTAAGAACTTTTGTAATTGTAACTACGTCCAATAATTATTTTGATTAAGGGATTATAGGGATAGGAAGATGGAGAATCAGATCCATTAGATAAAGGTCTTATATGGATAGTAAGATAGATCCAATCATCACATTGAGGGATTTTTTAAATAGGATGATAGTGCAAATCCAATCTTTGTATCGAGGGATTTTCTATAATTAAATATAGACTTTACTGTAAGTATAAAACATGGTATACCTTTAGTTAAGGTTATTGACTCCCTTTCTATTAAGGTTAAAAGAGTTATTTTTTAATATAGATTTTATTTCATTCATGATATTACATTTATATTATATTAATTATTTTTACAAGTGTTTATTCCGCTACAAATTTAATAGAAAGCGAGTCATAGTATTCATATTTCTGTATTGTTTTGTTTTATCAATATAATTATGATTATGATAATAAACATACTCTGATAAATTAGATCTATAGTGATTACATTTTTTACTCTGATATAATTAGACATACCGTGATTCTGATTCTATGACTTTGTTAATCAGAATGAGGGCCGAGTCTGATAATATACTTAAAGAGTATTTATGTATTGGTTAGTTTAATTATTTTAAACTAAGTTTTTAAACTACAATTAAACCCCCTCTTGTAAGTATTTTAATTTTATTAGATCTTATGATCCAACATTTTCATGTCTTATAAATATGATAGGCATATCAACAATGACATTAGTGTACTATAGTATTAATTGGGTGCATTAAACATGTTTAGTGGCCAGATTTAGAGATCATAAGTTGAGAAATCTCATTATTACCCCATTTTTCTAGTATTAGTCAGGTTGGGACTTCAATTCTGGTTGGGTGTGTATTTATCCCTTTTTAAAAAAATTTCTTATATTTTCATACTCTGATGTATTCCCTGTAGTTTAATGCATGTATGGTTTTACTCTATATATTATAGCCTTTATTATATTCCTCTGAAATATTTAATGAAGATGGTTGTGTGTGTGTATAGGTACTTAGGCTAAGGCATCCCATTTCATTTATGTCTTCTCGACGCTTGTCGCTAGTCCCTAACCTATTAGAGGCGGGCTTGGGGGTTTCACACTCAGCCTTCCGTTGGCCAGGTGGGACCTTGTTGGTTAGGTCATGATAACCATGGTCACTATGAGTACTTTGTAATTACTCTCAGTGTGAAAAACACCCCAACAATGTTCATGAGTCTCATGAATTGGATCTTTTATCCCTTCGTAGATTGATTCATGGTAGTATTCATCAATTAAATACCAATGTACTCAGTTTCCAAGGAGGTTCTCACAAGATGTATGATTATGGTCCTAGATATAATATAATAACACTAAATTTATGGGAAGATCTTGAAGTTTAAGTTCTGGATTCGAGAGGTCCACTTCCTAGGACATGCCATCTTAGAAGCGAGAGTAGTAGTGGACCCAAAAAATATTGAGGCAGTACTAGTGTGGGAGACACTCATGAGCATGTCATAGGTGCATAGATTATTCTAGTTGGTAGGATACTATAGGAGATTCATGCTTGATTTCTCTAGGATATCATCCCCTTGACTATTTTGACCTGAAAGGGGAAACCTTTCATGTGGAAGGAGAGGTTCCAAAAGTATTTTCAAGAGTTTTAGAAAAGGTTGATGAGTGCCCCCATATTGATAATTATAGAGGAGGGTATTGAGTATGTGGTGTTCTTTAATGCCTCCAGAACTAGGCTTGGATGTGTTTTAATGCAGAGGTAGGTGATGATTTCCTATTCGTCCTGACAGCTGAGACCCCATGAGTAGAACTATGCGACCTATGATCTAGAGGTGGCTGCAGTGGTCTTCACCCTAAAGATGTGGAAACACTACCTTATGGGTGAGTGGTTTATTATCTATTATGAATACTAGAGTCTCAAGTATATCTTTTCATAGAAATATCTTAACTTAAGATAGAGTACACGACTATAATTCCACTAGAATTATGAATTTGAGATAGACTATACTCCTAGGAAGGAGAATATTGTGGTAGATGTTGTCAGTATGAGATATTGTTCATATTTGTTTAGAGAGGAATCAAAGAAGTTAAACTCATTGTAGTTGTCCTTGTTGGATGATGTAACACTCCAAAATTCTAAAGTAATAACATTGTATTCGATAACATGTATGACAAGAAACACCAAGTGTATAAAGGAAAATAACATCCCGATACTTTATGAAATATTTATTATTTTAAATAAATTTATTCTATTATACAGCTTGAAATGTATGCAACACTGATTTATCTTTCCTTACACTCAAGAAAAACTTCATTCGATATATTTAATTACAAACAAGATTGAGTTTTATCGAACAACAATATCTTATTAAAATATTATTATTTAATATAATAAGATACAACCAAGCTGTTAATTTGGTAGTTATGAATAGGATTAACTAACTTATGAAAATATTTTTTTACACAAATATAAAATTAATTCATTGGTAATCAATTAATTATAAATTAAAATAAAAACCAATTGAATATAAAGGAAATGTTTTTATAATTTTTTTATTCTTCCAAAAGAATTTTGTCTTAATAAATTAAATTAATTACTATTAGTGAATGATATTAATTAAATATATATTTTATATATTCAATAAAATATTTTTTACATTAATAAAATAGAATTGATAAGCATTGGATAAGAAAAAATCAAATTTTATGCATAAAAAACTATATTTTTATAAAGACAGTTTTGTCACCTTTTAATGACGCACCTATTTTAAAAATAAAATTTGGAAATTTTATAAAATTTATTTTTTAAAATAAAATTAATTTCTTAAATCATAATTTCAAAATTATCTCAGGGTGATTTTTTTATTTTTCTAAGAAGTTTAATTTTTTTGATGAATAGTGAAATATACTGAATTTTAATTGAAAAATTCCTTTTTATATAATTTATTTATATAGTAAAATTATATTTTAATTTTTTTGAAGTATATTTAGTTTAATTATACATAAATTAATCCAATTTAGGTTATTTTAATCAATTTCACATTGATATTGGATATAAAAATATTTCAAACTTTTGAAGATTTTTACTTTAAAAACTCATTTTGTTATCCCGTCTGCAAGATTAATTTTAAATTATTTTCTTACACTTCTGTGATTGGAATTTTGAAAAATGGATTACATATTCGTAATAATAATAATTTATAATGTATAATTATTTCATATTATTTTTTTACAAAAAATATTATTGAAAATTATTAAAACTAATTATAACAATTAAGAGAAAAACTAGCTTAACAAGGACTAAACCTTAAACTTAAAGGCAAAAATAACCTATAAAATTGTAAAAAAAATATTTTATGGATATATTTAAACCATATAATCCCTTATATATATATATTTTTCATTATTGGAGTCACATTATGTAAGGGATACCACCCAATAGTTTTTATGTTTTTATATTTACCAGAATGCCACTCCTCATCCACTATAAAAAGGCACTCACCCCTACCACTTATTCACACCTATAAAGCCATTTATATCATCCAAAACCCACCCAAATAACTCCCCAAAATCCCTCAATTCATTTTATAAGACTTAATTTGGGAAGAAATAAAACCAATGAAGTTTTTGGTATAAACCAAAAATGAGTTACCCCAATAAGAGGTAACGTTATTTAATGATCACTTTTGTTTCATTTACTTATCCACACATTTAATTATTCCTATATATTGATAATATAATAAACTCAGTATCATAGATATAATGAGATGTTGTTATGTCAAGGGTATAACCTAAACTCAATACAATTCCATCAAATGGGATACACAATCATCGTTTGTGTGTACGGTGGACTACCGCCTTGTGAAATGATGTCATTAATTCATCCATTACCACATTTAAAGGTTGTTAATAATGATGTATTTATAATTTATAAGGTTTCAAGGTTGGTAGAACCATGTCTACCAGATCGTCATCTAAGGTGTCAAGGAAAGTGGATACAGATATCTTGAAAATCGTCAATCGGGATAAGTCTCAATCTAAGTGAGAGACTGTTGGTGATTCTGATTATGGAAATGATATGTATTTTTATGATCTCTAGACCTGTTCTCGGTGGTTGATGGCATTTCAGTTGTTTGACCCCATCTGCTGCTCTGTTGTACTTTTTTCTTTCTTTTTAATAATTGGTCAGAAGCTTTGGTTCTGGCTGGACTTTCCTGGTTATATGATATTTATAATTTATTTATACTTCTTTAATTATTTTTTAACACATACCTTCATGCTTTACATTTTGTGGGAATATGATAACATCATTTGTGGATGTGTGGACTACTGCATCCTCAAAGAAATTTGATTCGTTAACACTATACATGGAATGTATAAAGGCTTATTTTAATAAAAATATGTTATATATATGATAAAATTACTCTAATTTAATTATAATATGCATATGTACTATCTACTTTTCATTCTTTTAATATGACAAGAAAATGAAAACAACATTCATGCATACGTACGACCTGCTGTCTCTATGAATTGTAAATAACTAAACACATATTCCATTTAAATAACTGGATAAGTCATAATAGTGGGTTTATCTCAATCCATTGAGGTTTAGGAGTGGAAGTGGGATGGTGTCTCTATAGAATTCATAATGAGGCTTCCAAGATTGACTAGAGGAAACAACACTATTTAGGTGATCATATAACTTCCTAGCCATCCAAGAGAAAAGTTAAATAGAGATATTATGATGAATTTATGTGTAGGATATAGTCTAAATTTATGGAGTTATCTCAATGAAAATTTCAAACTATGATGCTCACTTTACATCACAATTATGTAGAGGTTTGTAGGTGGCCTTTGGGAATCAGTTTCATTTGAGAATGACATTTAATCCCTAAAAAAATGGATAGACTAAGTAGACCATTCAGGTTTTGGTGGACATTCATAGGTCTTGCATGTTAGACATTTTCCATAATTAGTAGGATCAACTAACCTTGGTAGGATTTTTATATAACAAAATTTACCACTCTACCATCGGTATGATAAAATTATATGTCTTGTATGTGAGACCCTATAGGTCACCAATATGTTGGACTAATCCAGGGGAGTCAACACTCATGGGCATAGAGTTGGTTCAAGCAACAATAGTGAAGGTTAAAATCATTTAAGAGTAGATGAGGACTTCCCAAATCCATCATAAGTCTTATGAAAACTAATAAAGATAACCTTTGGAATTTGATGATTGAGACTACGTGTTCTTAAAGGTCTCACATTAGTGAGGATTGTAGAGATTTGGATAGGGTGGTAAGTTATATCTGAGGTTCATTGGAAATTTCTAGATACTATTTAGGATTGATGAGGTAGATCACTGCTTATCCCTACCACCATAGTTAGATTGGGTACAAAATGTCTTCCATGTGTTGTAGCTGAGGAAGTATGTACAAAACCCATTGCATGCTATCGACTGGGGTGAGATGGACATCGAGGATGAAGATAATTTTTAATAGTACCTAATAGTGATTGAGGATCTAAAAGATAATATCCTTCATAGTCCGATGATTCCTTTAATGCATGTATGATAATAGTATGATAATCTTCAAGAGAGCACTTGGGAGTGGGAGAACCACATACAATCTTAGTACCATCACCTATTTGAGAAGATTTTTGCTTTTTGAGTTGAAAATATCTGAGGTTGGGATAATGTAATGACTTTTTTTTTCCTTTATAACTTTTGAATATTTAAAGGAATGTTTTTGGGTCAGGGAAATGAGTCAGCGTGGGATTCAGGGGCCCAAGGAGCCTCGGTGTTGATATAATAAAAATATTAAGTATATTATATCATGAATATGTAGTTTTCATGGAATAATGGAATAAATACCAAATAGAGTATCAGATGGGAAATATGAGGCCTCCATTAAATCTAGAATGATGGTTTTACCCAAGGTATGACATAATGCTCACATCAGGTGTCACTATAAGAAAACAATGTTTTAGCGGCTTTTTTTAAAACCACCGCTAAATGTTTTTCGATCAAAAATTTACTGGCGGTTTTTAAAATGACTGTGAAAAAACCTCCCCAATTTTTTTTTAATTTTTTTAATTTTTTTTTAAATATCTTCTTAATAAATTTTTTTTTAATTTTTTAGCGGCGGTTTTTAAAAAAACCGCCCCGAAATAGAGGTGGTTTTTTCAAAACCGCCGCAATAATTTAGAAAGTTTTAAAAAAATTATTTATTTATTATTTATTATTTTTTATTTACAATAAAATATAGTTTATTATTTATAATTTTAAATATTTTTAATGTGTCAATTAATTAATATTTATAATTAATAGTTAATAATAGTTTTAAACTGAAAACAAATGTTAAATAAGTAGAAGAACAGACTTTGGCATCAAATGACCATAACTTCTGATCTGAGAGTCCATTTCAGCTTCACAACCAGTCAAATCAAAGTTTATCAAATGAGAAAAAAACAAATAATATTTAAATCATGTGATAACCAAAGGAAAAATATATATTCAAAAGTCAAAAGTTGAAAATCGAACTCGAACTTCAAATGGCCATAACTTTTAATCCGGGTGTCTGTTTGGGCTCTACCACATATCAAATCGAAGCCTACAATGATATCTATGCCGCTTAGGTTTGGTACCAACTGTATGAGTATTGTACTACTTTTTATTCTTCCAAAAAGGCCCATAAGGCCTCCAAAATAAAGGTTTTTGTTGCAAACACTGATTTCTTAAAATTCAAACCGTTATAACTTTCGATATAGGTGTTATTTTGGCCAGTACCACATATCATATCGAAGCTCATTTCATGATCTTCGATTTGGCTGGTTGTGGAATTGAAAAGGGAGTATCAGATCATATTTTATGGTCATTTCAGTGTTTTTAGGGTTTTCACATGTTCTTAACATTTTATGATTTATTTATTTATTTATTTACTTATTTAATATTTATTTATTTATTACTTATTTATTAATTATTAATTAATTAATTATTATTATTTATCTATTACTTATTTATTTAATATTTAATATTTAATATTTATTTGTTTATTTATTATTTAGTTATTATGTCTACATTAATTATTAATTTATTTTTAATTTATTAATTAATTAATTATTAATTAATTATTATTAGTTTATTATTCATTTATTATTTATTTATTTATTTATTCGTTATTCATTATTTATTTATTTATTATTAATTATTAATTAATTAATTAATATTTATTTATAAATTATTTATTAAATATTAAATATTGAATGTTAAAAATTAGATATTAATTATTAATTATTAATAATCAATTTTTAATCATTAGTTATTAATTATTATTAAACTGCTGCTAAATTAGTTATTATTAATTAGTTAATATTTATTTTGTGTTTTGTGATTTTCTCCCTATGTTCTACTTGAATTTATCATCAGTATTTCATCTAGTCGATAGTTTGATAAATACCTAAAAATTAATCATTGCACAATCGATATTTGGAACAACAAATCATTTCCATGGGTTTAAATTTAGGATTGATGACATGATCGAGGTGTGATGATGACCATGGGAGATTGGGGATCAGATCACAATTTCTTTGGCTCATGGTTTGGAATTGTGGCAGCATGACAAGATGTGAGGCAATTCCCAAGGGGAAGGGTGTTCGAAATCCAGCCACCGATGATATCTAAGGTGCAGTCAACCCTAGATTTGAGATCTCCAAGCATGATTCATGGAATAGTTGGTGAAAAAATTGGTGTGGGAGAGATGCATGGAATAGATGGAAGTTTATGTAAAATACTAACATACATGGAATATACTTCAGAAGAACACACATAGTGTAGTCCCCTTTTAGCGATGGATATAGTTCTATGTAGAGTTAAATATCACAAGCTGTGTGGCTAGAACACACACTGTGCGACTCAATGCTGGAAGCTCAGCATGTACCCCATGGGTACATGGGTACATACATGATCAATTTCACTGACATAACCAAAGTACATGAGCACAACCATATACTCGGACATAACTAGGTACTTGAACATGGCCAATTACATGGGCACGACCAGTGTACATGGGAACAACTAAAGTACATGGGCATAACCAAAGTACATGGGCATGGGTTGATGAACATGGGAATAGAAAAGGGAAGGTTCAGACTTCACAATACATGCTATGTACTCCTAGTACATGCCATATACTTTTACCATGGTAGGTTGAGGCCCTCACTCTAGAACACTATCTATAGGGTGGATCCCCTTGGTCCATACCTATGAGGGTATAGTGAGGTATCACTTCCTGGGCATATGATGTGATCCCCTCTATGAGATTGGTCTCAGATAGAGTCAGACATCCCTCTGTATGAACCAGGGTGTAATCCTCTATGATTTATTCCCCAAGATGGATTAGGAATCCTATTACTCACTATCAGGGCATGTGATCCCCATCTTAGCGGGTTTAATCTAATTAGGGTTAGGAATCCCCTATAGGCCCTAGGTGAGATCCCCTATCTTTGTATCAACACCTTCAAAGTTCTAGTGAGTAATTAATTATGGTGAGGCCTAATAATCACAAAGTCTTAGATTAAGGCCATCAATGTTGGCATATGTGAGGTGTGAGTCCAACCGAATGAGATTTACCTTGAAGCCTTGAGCAGAATCCCAAGAAGATAGTATGCTAATGACTTTACCTTGAGATTTGGTGCCTATCTTGAGTATATTTGGGTTATTATTGTCATGAATCATATTCTTATTGGTATACCTTTATGATGATGAGATGACTTATATCTCTTAATGATTTATATTTTGTGATTTTGGGGTGTCTTATTGGGTATGTTATACTCACCCCTATATGGTATATTCTCACACATATCATGTCTTATACATAATATAGGCCTTATGATGGATTCCTAGGTGGAAAAGGAGTAGGTAGATCATAGTTGATATAGATAGACCATGGTTAGTTCCAAGACTTGAATTTGGTAGCATTTCCCTCCTTATTAGCAGGTTGAGCTATTTTTCAATTTTGGTGAGCTTGTATTTGGCCCTTTATGTTTTCCTGTACTTATGTTTTACTCTGATGTGAGATAGTTTTTATGCATGAATTTATAGTCTGATTTTTTATCTTTTCTATATTATATTGGTTTATGGAGATGTGTTCATGTGTACAAGTGCTTTAAGAAAGGGTACAAACTTCTCTTTCTTGATGTCATACTTTTAGTTGAGTTATGTAATCCTAAAATATGAGTCACCTTTGAAATTCAACCAAATAAATGGTATTTTCATAGATAATTCTAGGGCTATAATTATGGATTTATATTCCACCTCATTATTAAAGTATCATTATAAAATGAATAAAGAGTAGGCCGAGAGTGATTTTGATGAATAAATGAACACAATCCCCAAATTATATTAGTTGAGTTTTGGGTCTTCCATCCTTGTACAAGTTAGACTTTGAGAAACACCATTAAAGTATGTTTCCTATATTTGAGAAACATCATGAATAGATAAAACAACTTTATCAGTATGTTCTATGTTTTTAGGTGACTCCTCTGGGGAGAAGTACGCTACCAGAAAATTTACCAGTGACTATCCTTTCTGTAACACCTAGAGATTTTATGAAAAATATTCTTTTAATTTCATTGATGTCTTGTGTTGTAAGCTACAACAAGATTTCCTTGCGCTATACGCAACACCGTATGAGCTTGCAGTATACACAACACTATTCTTGGATCATGTTTCACACAATTTTGATAGTAGTTATTCTATAAAACATTGAGTGTATATATATATATATTCAATGTATAAATGAAATATGGTTGGATTCTGTTATATGAAACAATAGAGGAGTCTTGCACAACACGAAACCCTAACTTGTCTTGCATTACACGCAATTGCGACCTTCCTCGATAGCGTGTGTTGTACACAATACCAGGTTTCACTAAACGAGATATTATTATAATATTACTATGAACTAGCCGTTATGAATAGTGATACCCACTTTTTGAAATTTTATAAATTTTATCTTTCAAAATAGAATTCATTTTTGGATTCAGAATATTGAAATTAGCTTAGGGTGAAATTTTGGTACTTTTCGGATAACTTTCATATTCTGATGAATAGTGAAAATTACTAAATTTTAATTAAAAACAAATTTTTTAATCGAAATAATTAATAGTGATAAATTATTAATTTGAGTGGTTTTAAAGTATATTTAGAATATATTTTTATAATTTAATACAATTTTGGTCATTGGATGTAATTTCACATTTAAACCAGACATAAACAAGTGTCAATATTTTGATAGTTATTATCTCTTAAAAACACGCTATTTGTTTTGACGACGGGAATTAATTTTTAAATTAGTTAATGTAACTGATATGTTTTGAATTTGGTAAAATAGACATCATTTTTGAATTCATAATATCAAATATACCTTAGGCCTAATTTTTGGTATTTTTCTGGAAACTTTCATTTTTTGATGAATAGTGAAACCACTAAGTGGTAGTTAAAAAACTGAATTTTTCATAAAACTTAATTTTACCACTTCTGTGAGTGGAATTTCGAAAATTCGAGAGACACGGTTAATATCAAGGACTAAAATGTGGTTCAATGAGATGAAAATAATTTTTGGTGAATAGTAACTTTTTACTTTTTTTAAGACGGTTAAAAGTAAATAGGATAATTAAGGGTAAAGATGATATTATTATTACCCTAACACATGTCCTAATTCTATTGGATACGTTTAATTAGACCAAAAACAACCTTAGGAATAAAATATGACCATTTAGGTCCACTTGGATTAGATTAGGACATTTAATATTAATTTATTTAAAGAAGGGTTAAAATAGTTAAAATCAATGTTTAATAAGTAAATCATTTTTAATATAGGGTTATACATAAGATAAATTCGACTATAAATATTAATTAGAAAGATAAAAATATTTCCTACATAATGGTATTTTATTTATAATTTTTAGACATTAAAAATTTAATTTATTTATGACACAAAGATGATGTAGTAATTATCTTATTAATGAAATATTGACATAATTGATGTTATAAATACCCAGATAAATGTAATTTGAGACTTTTTATGAATTTAACTAATTTTATAGGTTAATATGACATGTTAGTTTTGATTTAATTAACTTTTTTCGAACTAATAGTTCTGTTATAATTTTCACAAAAATCAATTACCAAATAGTGTCAAAATTGACATAAAATAGTTTTTTTTTAAAATATTATATTATTAATTGTTATTTTATTCCTAAAAATTTAATGTTCGGCTAAAGGACTTATATAAGGTTATATATATTAATAATAAACAACTTGGGGTTCGTTTGGCTTTTTATAGTAAGTTTATTAACCTTATAGTGTAAGAAAACAAGAAGACACGGTAAAAGTAAAATTATTTAACTTAAGGTTAAATCTAAATGATAAGGTTAAAATAGAAACCTAAACTTGTCTAAACTCTATTGGATGAGATTATTTCGACCCATCCCCACACTATCTTTGAAATAAATCAATTTGGTGCTATTAAAAACCGAATATGACTTTATAATAAAATAATATTTTTAGTTTTTCCAAAGGTGCCCCTCTCCTCCCTTATAAAAGGGATCCTCCTCCCTCTCTTCCTCACACAACTTTGAGCCTTAAAGATCGGTCAAACCCTGCCAAATTCTCTTCTCCACTTCCATAGAAACATCCCAGATGTTCTGGTCTTCTTCAAAGACCTATTTATTTCCCTAAGAGGAGGTCTCAAAGAGGCGCTTCAAAGAAGAGGTAATGTCCGTTACCGATTCTTTCAACTTTATTTCTTATTCCACTTCTTCTTCCTTAGTTGTTTCATTATGAAGTAATAAAATCAGTATCAATAATATAATGATATGTTATCATAAGTATGAAACAAACATATTTCACCATCTATCCATCCTACGGAAAACGAAATCACCGCGCGTACGTACGGAATACCGTCTCCACGTCGTGGTGTAATCTATTTTCCACCACCACCTTACTTGGATGGGTATAATGGTGAAAGTAATGAATATATATGATTATTGTAAAGTGATATTGATTCTGTAATATTATACATACACTTTAATACAATTCCACTATCATGAGAATGATATCATCGCTCGTGCATACGTCGGACTACCGTCTCCACGAACGCGATGAGATTCATTTTCCATGATTAACCATTCAAGAATGATTATAAAGTATATATAATGAATAATAATTAAATATATGACATAATAATTCTACTAGATTTATGTATATATATATGTTTATCATCTATTTAATTTCATTCAATTCAATAAGGAAACGAAAACAGCGTTCATGCGTACGTACGACCTACCGTCTCCATGAACGGTGTATTTCCTTTCTTTTTATAGATCTATAATATATGTATATGATGAATATATATTATATATAAATCATTTTTTACACACTAGAATTATGTAAATAAGGATATAAGTAATAATATCAAGAACGACAAGTCGAAACACATACGATAAATGAAATGATTTTACCCAAAACGCTACTTTAACATGGAATTTACAAAAGAACGGGTAATATAAAGTCATAAGTGAAACATATATGATATCATAACAATAACTATAATTATGTAATAATTCAATGACATTATTTAAATCATTATACAGGAGGTTCGGATCCATATAAAGCATATCATACCTAAGGTAAGGGATAATTTTGTAAATCTCATTTTTATCCGAGATTGCTTATTCGTAAGTATTTACTGGGGTTATTTCTATCATCCATGTCCATGTTTTATAAAAGTGTTTTCATGTATGTTTAAAGTCCTTTTTACCCATTTTTTACTTTTACTACATGGTATGTAAGGAATATTTCTTTTGTTTACGTTATGAGGTACTTTTTTTGACTTTTCCGACAAAAGTACGAGAAGAATGTTTTTTTAACTTATACGGAACACACGGATTTTTACGGTTTTATAAAGCCTTATTTTCATGAAGCTTCCTACAAAAGATTTCATGACCATTTTCAACAAAATCTTTTTCTTTTAAAATTTCATGATGTTTTGTGAAAAGAAATCGATTATGAAGAAGAAAGGATATTTTCATCAAGAATTCATTTCAAGTGTTTTATCAAAACCATTTTCCATCTAAGATGACATTATTTCACATGTGTATGTTTCAAGTATAAAGTCTCTATGATTTACATGGATTCACTTTTCTTATTATGAAATGATATCCATTTCTTTTATATGGATTATGTGATGATGGGATGATGTTTATGAAACCCATTTTATTCGTTGGGTTATTATGAATGATGTATGTTTATTTTGTGGCACAAGTAAGAATGATTTCATTTTGAGATGGGTGAGACCTATATCTCCCTCCAATGAATTGGGTAAAGATTTATATCTCATGAGATAGATATGTCTGTAACGGTAAGTTAATCCAGTTCAGTGTTACAGGACTGAAACGAGGAGTGAACTCGATTCAGAAAGGGACTTTGTCCACTAAGATGGTCTTGGCAGCAATGCCTTGGCTACTATGGAAATCATGACATGTGCTGAATGGTTGCCACAATTACATGTTTTATTCACATTATATTTTATCATGATTTATGTTCCATTATGATATATTCCTTACGTACTTCCATGATTTATGTCTTTGCTCAAGGTTTTAATGTTAAGATTTCATGTTCAAGTTTTTGCTTTCAAATGTTTATGGATTGTTTTATATTCTCTATGTTTGCCCTTACTGAGCATTTGAGCTCACGCTTTTTATGTTTTATTTTCCCCAGGAAATAAATAAAGGTTTTAGGCAAGGAAACAAAAAGGGGAAGTTCGTTATGGGAGATGTTTAAGATCTTTCAACATGATTAGATGTTTATATTCCGAGTTTCCAAAGACACTAAACTATTACGATCCTTGTGTGTCTGTTTTTGTTATGTATTAAGTATTCCGCAAAAGTAATGTATTGTCCATGTACGTCAAGATTTGGGTCTCTATAGTTGGTATCAGAGGAAAGGTTTAGTTAACCTTTGGAAACTAGGATTCCAAAACGTTAGTGAGATCCCTTGAGATATTTCTAAGGTATGTCTAGGGATGTACCTAAGGATAAGTAAAACTATAGGATATAGTCCTAGAACTACGGTAACGATCTTAGAATTTAACCTAGGATGTTAGATATTGAAGTTAATCCCCCTTTATTATGATTTTTTCCTCTCAGACTATTCTTTTTGGGTTTAAAAAATGGCTGTAAACAAGATGATTCATGATAATGGAGGATATGATGGACAATGGAATTATATTATTCATGAGAATCCAAATGAAATGGGATTTGGAAGTCCAAACATCATTATTATTCCGAATCAAAAATCTCATAATATGATCAATAAACTCAAATTTGGTAAGTTTCCTAACCCGGCTAATAAGAGAAAGATGGAGTTTCAGGATGATCATAGAGGAAAGAAAGTTCAATTTCCCCTATGTAAATCATGTGGGAAGAGGCATCAAGGAGAATGTTTCAAAGGAACTGGAAGATGCTTTGGGTGTGTAAAATAAGGACACAAAGCCAGTAAGTGTAAAGGAAAAGGTTCAGTTAACACAAGGGATGAGGATAATGGTATTACTATGACATCAACAATGGTTAAATGTTTTAAATGTGGAATGTACGGGCATTATACAAACCAATGCCCTAAGGGAAAGTCTCATGAAGAGATTCAGTATGGTCGTATGGGTAGTATTTTTGTTGATGATGATGAAGAGACTACAAATGATATGTGAGATGAAAGAATTTTTGAAGCTCGGTCAATGGTTTAAGAAGGTAGTGGAATGATTAGATGTTTATCAAGTGCAATGTTGTATAAGTAATCTCATGGTATTATGGAATAAAAAGACATCTAAGGATTGTTACAGTGTTGTCTTTCCTTAAGTTTTGAAAGTGTATGATGAATGGTACTAGTAACCATGAAAGGTTATTCAAATATTTTTGGAAAGTAGATGATATGCGCATAATGAAGGGATAAGGAGAATTAAATGTTTGATAGTATTCATGAGCTCATGACTGATATAAGGAGAAGGTTATATCATGGTTTGATTATATAGAATTTTTGGATTTTGGTATGTGGAAAGAGTTAACTTTTGACAGCATTCATGTTTTCACTAAGGTTTAATGGGTATTCATTTTTCAAGAGAATACATGATTAAGGCCTTCGAATGTTTGGAATGTGACCAACAAGACATATCTTATGATATATGGGGATCAACGATGGTATTAACATGATTGTTATATGAAATATCTGGTAATCGTTTTCACTATAATATGAGCTTGGACCGAAGTATTTTAGATAAGCCTAAAGATTGGAATGGATTATGTTGGACATAAGTTAGTATTGTTTAAGGATAGAACTTTTTTCGATATTATTGATGGGATGTTATAGTAATGTAGTTTTAGAAAAAGGAAAACCTGCAGGACGGGTGAAAGCCCATCACGTCGGACAAGGCTGTGGGAATTGAACCCACAACCGAAGTGCGACTGACCTTTATCACCTACCACTGGCCTACAGGAAGTCCCTGTTTAGTAGAAACTAGTTTTATTATATTAAGCAGTATTATATATGAAGTATAAGTCCATTTTGGGAACCATATATGATTAATCTCACTATAGATCGACTTATGTATATTTAATAACTTTTTCTAACCTTTTGTTTGAGACAGATGGAATGACCCGTCATTCTATCACATGATCTGCTAACACTTCACGAATAACAAATTCAACTTCATTTCTTTAAGAGATTAAGTGGAAATTGTTCAAGGCATGAACCACAATGAGATTGTACCAAAATAAAGTAAGTATTTATTCTAATTCAAATTCATCAACTTTAGGGAAATGATATTGAAAACCAAAAATGTTGTCCTAGTGCTCTTATATCGGATGAATCAGATGGTACCTTAGACCATCACAAATTTATGGATTTGTGATTGATGGATTTTTCATATCCATGTTCTCTACCACTCTCCATCAGAACATGATGGTTAGATTTCTCCTCCATATCCATATTTTCACCTATGTTCTTCTATGTGGAAACCCAGTGATGAGTTATTTGGGTATCCGTTATGTTTCTAACATTCCTTTTTTAAATGAAGTTTTATTATTAATTTTTACGATGTGGGTTTCTATAAATAGTAAATGATTTATAACCCCAGCGAATTTCGAGGGCGAAATTCATTTTAAGGGGGGTAGAATATAACACACAGAGATTTTATGAAAAATATTCTTTTAATTTCATTGATGCCTTGTGTTTTATGCTACAACAAGATTGCCTTGCTCTATACGCAACACCGTATGAGCTTGCAGTATACACAACACTATTCTTGGATCATGTTACGCACAATTTTGATAGTAGTTATTCTACGAAACATTGAGTGTATATATATATATTCAATGTATAAATGAAATATGGTTGGATTCTGTTATACGAAACAACGGAGGAGTCTTTCACAACACGCAACCCTGAATTGGCTTGCATTACACGCAATCATGACCTTCCTCGATAGCGTGTGTTGTACGCAATACCAGGTTTCACTAAACGAGATATTATTATAATATTATTATGAACTAGCTGTTATGAATAGTAATACCCAATTTTTGAAATTTTATAAATTTTATCTTTCAAAATGGACTTCATTTTTGGATTCGTAATATCGAAATTAGTTTAGGGTGAAATTTTGGTACTTTTTGGATAACTTTCATATTCTGATGAATAGTGAAAATTACTAAATTTTAATTAAAAACAACTTTTTTAATCGAAATAATTAATAGTGATAAATTATTAATTTGAGTGGTTTTAAAGTATATTTAGAATATATTTTTACAATTTAATACAATGTTGGTCATTGGATGTAATTTCAAATTTAAACCAGACATAAACAAGTGTCAATCTTTTGATAGTTATTATCTCTTAAAAACACGCTATTTGTTTTGACGACGAGAATTAATTTTTAAATTAGTTAATGTAACTGATATGTTTTGAATTTGGTAAAATAGAAATCATTTTTGAATTCATAATATCAAATATATCTTAGGCCTAATTTTTGGTATTTGTTTGGAAACTTTCATTTTTTGATGAATAGTGAAACTACTAAGTGATAGTTAAAAAACTGAATTTTTCATAAAACTTAATTTTACCGCTTCTGTGAGTGGAATTTCGAAAATCCAAGAAACAAGGTTAATATCAAGGACTAAAATTTGGTTCAATGAGATGAAAATGATTTTTGGTGAATAGTAACTTTTTACTTTTTTTTACCACGGTTAAAAGTAAATAGGATAATTAAGGGTAAAAATGATATTATTATTACCCTAAAACATGTCCTAATTCTATTGGATAAGTGTAATTCGACCAAAAACAAACTTAGGAATAAATTATGACCATTTAGGTCCACTTGGATTAGATTAGGACATTTAATATTAATTTATTTAAAGAAGGGTTAAAATAGTTAAAATCAAAGTTTAATAAGTAAATCATTTTTAATATAGGGTTATACATAAGATAAATTCGACTATAAATATTCATTAGAAAGATAAAAATATTTCCTACATAATTGTATTTTATTTATAATTTTTAGACATTAAATAAGTTAATTTATTTATGACACAAAGATGATGCAGTTATTATCTTATTAATGAAATATTGACATAATTGATGTTATAAATATCCAAATAAATGTAATTTGAGAATTTTTATTAATTTAAATAATTTTTTAGGTTAATTTGACATGTTATTTTTGATTTAATTAACTTTATTTGAACTAATCATTCTGTTATGATTTTCACAAAAATCAATTACCAAATAGTGTCAAAATTGACATAAAATAGTTTTTAAAAAATATATTATATTATTAATTTTTATTTTATTCCTAAAAATATAATGTTCTTCCAAAGGACTTATATAAGGTTATATATATTAATAATAAACAACTTGGGGTTCGTTTGTATTTTTATAGTAAGTTTATTAACCTTATAGTGTAAGAAAACAAGAAGACACGATAAAAGTAAAATTATTTAACTTAAGGATAAATATAAATGATAAGGTTAAAATAGAAACCTAAACTTGTATAAATTATATTAGATGAGAGGATTTCGAACCATCACCACATTAGATTCTAAATAAATCAATTTGGAGCTATTAAAAACCGAATATGACTTTATAATAAAATAATAATTTTAGTTTTTCCAAAGGTGCCCCTCTCCTCCCTTATAAAAGGGCACCTCCTCCCTCTCTTCCTCACACCATTTTTAGACTTTAAGCTCGGTCAAACCCTGCAAAATTATCTTATCCACTTCCATATAATCATTCTAGAGGTCCTGGTCTTGTTAAAAGACCAATTTATTTCCCTAAGAGGAGGTCTCAAAGAGGCGCTTCAAAGAAGAGGTAATGTCCGTTACCGATTCTTTCAACTTTATTTATTCTTCCACTTCTTCTTATTTAGTTGTTTCATTATGAAGTAATAAAATCAGTATCACTCATATACTGATATGTTATTATAAGTATGAAACAACCATATTTCACCATCTATCCATCCTATGGAAAATGAAATCACCGCGCGTGCGTACGTACGGAATACCGTCTGCACGCCGTGGTGTAATCTATTTTCCACCACCACCTTACTTGGATGGGTATAATGGTGAAAGTAATGAATATATATGATTATTTTAAAGTGATATTGATTCTGTAATATTATACATAAATTTTAATACAATTCCACGATCATGAGAATGATATCATCGCTCGTGCGTACGTACGGACTATCGTCTCCACGAACGCGATGAGATTCATTTTCCATGATTAACCATTCAAGAATGATTATAAAGTATATATAATGAATAATAATGAAATATATGACATAATAATTCTACTATATTTATTTATATATATATGTATGTCATCTATTTAATTTCATTCAATTCAATAAGGAAACGAAAACAACGTTCATGCGTACGTACGGCCTACCGTCTCCATGAACGGTGTATTTCCTTTATTTTTATAGATCTATAATATATATGTATATGATGAATATATATTATATATAAATCATGTTTTACACTCTATAATTATGTAAATCAGGATATAAGTAATAATATCAAGAACAAAAAGTCGAAACACATACGATAAATGAAATGATTTTACCCAAAACACTACTTTAACATGGAATTTACAAAAGAACGGGTAATATAAAGTCATAAGTGAAAAATATATGATATCATAACAATGAATATAATTATGTAATAATTCAATGAAATTATTTAAATCATTATACAGAAGGTTCGGATCCATACAAAGCATATCGGACCTAAGGTAAGGGATAATTTTGCAAATCTCATTTTTATCCGAGATTGCTTATTCGTAAGTATTTACTGGGGTTATTTCTATCATCCATATCCATGTTTTATAAAAGTGTTTTAATGTATGTTTAAAGTCCTTTTTACCAATTTTTGACTTTTTCTACATGGTATGTAATGAATCTTTTTTTTTACGTTACGAGGTACTTTTTTGACTTTTCCGGCAAAAGTACAAGAAGAATGTTTTTTTAACTTATACGGCACGAAGAGATTTTTACAGTTTTATAAAGCCTTATTTTCATGAAGATTACTCCAAAATATTTCATGACTATTTTCAACAAAATCTTTTTCTTTTAAAATTGCATGTTGTTTTGTGAAAATAAATAGATTTTGAAGAAGGAAGGATATTTTCCTTAAGAATTCATTTCAAGGGTTTTATCAAAACCATTTTCCATCTAAGATGACATTATTTCATATGTGTATGTTTCAAGTATAAAGTCTCTATTATTTACATGGATTCACTTTTCTTATTATGAAATGATTTCCATTTCTTTTATACAGATTATGTGATGATGGGATGATGTTTATGAAACCCATTTTATTCGTTGCGTTATTATGAATGATGTATGTTTATTTTGTGGCACAAGTAAGAATGATTTCATTTTGAGATGGGTGGGACCTATATCTCCCTCCAATTCATTGGGTAAAGATTTATATCTCATGAGATAGACATGGCTGGAACGGTAAGTTAATCCAGTTCAGTGTTACAGGACTGAAACGGGGAGTGAACTCGATTCAGAAAGGGACTTTGTCCACTAAGATGGCCTTGGCAGCAATGCCTTGGCTACTATGGAAGACATGTGCTGAATGGTTTCCACAATTCCATGTTTTATTCCCATTATATTTTATCATGATTGATGTTCCATTATGATATATGCCTTACGTACTTCCATGATTTATGTCTTTGCTCAAGGTTTTAATGTTAATATTTCATGTTCAAGTTTTTTCTTTCAAATGTTTATGGATTGTTTTATGTTCTCTATGTTTGCCCTTACTGAGAATTTGAGCTCACCCTTTTTATGTTTTAATTTCCCCAGGAAATAAAGAAAGGTTTTAGGTAAGGAAACAAAAAGGGGAAGTTCATTATGGGAGATGTTGAAGATCTTTCAACATGATTAGATGTTTATATTCCGAGTTTCCAAAGACACTAAACTATTACGATCCTTGTGTGTCTGTTTTTGTTATATATTAAGTATTCCAAAAAAGTAATGTATTGTCCATGTACGTCAAGATTTGGGTCTCTACACTTTCATCACATTTTGGGACACAAAATGGATGCTAAATTGATGAAGGATTAAATCCCATCCTATTAGTTATAAAAACAATATAAGATGAATAAGGATGTATTATAATAGATACATATGGGTGATAAGGTGGATCTTATGATGCTATAGTTAATGTCATAGCTTATTCACAATAAATATTAGAGTAAGATATCTTTTCTCAATATTGGTGTATCAGATATCGTATTCTAATAAATTTTTGTTTAGATAATAAAGGTTGTTTTCCTTACATGCATCATTTTTATTAGAAATAAAGGAACTAATCAATCACTCCATAGCTTCTATATAAAGGATACGAGGTTTTACTTCCATAGGATACATAAAAAATAGAGGGTTAAATAGATATTAATTGAAACTATCAATCCTCATCCCATTGATAAGTTTCTCTTTTATTCATTTGTTTCATAATAGGAAAAAAAGTTCTAGTGAAATTTGTGATGAAGTTTCTAATACAGGCGAGGCACCCTTGAAGTCCCCTTAACTCCCAAGGATTTTGAGGAGGGTATATTTTGAGTATTACCTTAGTTTTTTTGGGATTAACTTTTATGTAATTATAATGAACTATGAATCCATGAAAATTCCTATATGTGACTCCAAATTCACACTTTAGTGGGTTCATCTTTATGTTGTGTTATCACAATTTGGTGAACATGACCTCAATATGGGTGAAGTGGTCATGAAACTGGTGATATTTGACTACTAGGACATATACATAATAGTGTACTACCTTCTAGATAAGGAGACTAAAAATGAGGTTCATGGAAGATTTATAAGTGTCCCAAAAATTCTTTAATAAAAAGAGCATCACCCTATAGAAATACACCCCTTGGGGTGATCACAAAGTCATGAACTCCTCATCTTTAGGGCCTATCAAGATTTTATTGAATTCAGAGAAACTATCCATAAATGAGAGGGATTTAAAACCTACCATTACATCGATTAGAATCTTTTAAATTGGTACATGGATGTTTTATTTTGGGAAATGCTGGTTTAAATACTAAAGATAATGGGAAATTTGATTTTCACATTTTTGTTCTTAATGGTGAAAATGTTGGCTAGCCACCTGGGGTATTGGAATTCCTAAATGAAACCTTATGTTATATTTTTTTTAACTTTTATTTCTTATTTAGAACCCTGAGTTAAATTCATCATCCTTATTTCCTTCTTAGTCCTAAGTGACGTACAAAAACTTTCAGTCCTAGACCTAGAATCTCTATGTAGATCTGTGTAAATATATCCTGATGTTTTTTCATAAATGAAATATAATACTCTTTCTCACTAGTAGTCATGGATACACTGATCAACATATGTCATGGGTCAACTCCAGTATCCAAATTCACTTACCTTAGCTCATTGGAAATAGTTAAAACACCATCCTCAAAAGTTGGTGGTGGTGGTGGTGGGGGGGATCCTCAATCTCTTCTCCTTCAGGTCATTTAAAGTATATCATGTATTATCTTATTGAATTCCAAGGGATTTCATAGAGGCATAATCATATTTATTATAGACATACTCATCTAAAGAATATTATATTCCATTAGGATTTATTGACACTATATGAATAGATATGGAGGTATATAATCCATATGCTCCCTTCTAATAGTACATTTCCATTTGATAAAAAATTATTGGATGTGTTGGCTAGATATCTATCAAACTCATGTTCTAGAAAATATTCCTAAAGATAAAGTTAATGCACATAGTTTATATAAGAGTATTTCCGTATAATAGTAGAGGTAGATCAATGGAGACATTTTCTTATCCATCATAAGAGAAAAAGGTGATGTGGGGATGTTTCCTTTAGCTGGTAAAATTATTTGATTTCACAAATCTGGAATCATCACCTAAATATAATTAATAGGAAGTATCACTATTACAAAACATGGGGCACTAGTAAAAATCACTGATAAATGGAATATTTATCAGCACTAAAGAAAGCGTTGACCAATTTAACCTTTTATTAGTACTTTTTTTAGTGTTGATAAAGAGTACCGTTTATCAGTGCTTTAACTTTAATGTTGAAAAAGGGCACCCTTTATCAACACTATATTTTTAGCACTCATAAATGAATCATTTATTAGATCTTTTTTAATGCTGATAAAGGTCCAAATAAATAAAATGAAATAATTAAAAAACAAAAAACAAAAAATGAGTTTATTAAAAAAATATTACAAAATTTATTAATTAAATAATTATTAATTAAAATGAACAAATTGATTAAACTATATATAAATTATAAATACTAATAAATAGTATGTATTAAATATATAGATATATTTAAAAATAAAATAAAATAAAATAAAATAAAAAATAAGTAATTTGAGAAAAATATTAAACATTTTATTAATTAGATAATTATTGATAATGTTAATAAATAGTATATATTAAATATATAGATATATATTAATATATATAAATATGATTGATATATTACAAAATATTTACACACTTTACATTAAATATTCATATATTTAATGAAAAATGGTTTATAATTAAAAAATAATATGAATTAAAAATGCTGACTAATTACATAGAATAATGGACATATAATTGAATGTCGTTTGATTTTTCAATTTAACATTGATCAAATGTGTGTTATATTGATTTAATATAGACATAATTAATGCATTTTTATATACAACTCATACACACAAAACTTATCCATTTTTTCATTATCGTTAAAGTGTATTTATTTTTAATTTTTTCAATTTCGCTCATATTTAACATGCATGCACTTAAAATTAGATATTCATTAATATTGATACAAATATATTTGTAAAAAAATATTTATAAAAAAATATATTTATAAATATAAATTTACTATATTTATACAATTATATATTTATAATTATAAATAAATAAATAAATTTTAAAAGTATTTATATAATTATAAATAAATAATTATTAAATTTATAATAAATTTACATAAATAATGAATATATTTAATATATTTATATTTATATATATTTATATAATTATATATATAATTATATAAATATATATAATGATTTAAATATTATTTTTTAAAAATATTTATATAATTATAAATAAATAATTATATATTTAAATAATTATAAAATTATAATAAAAATATTTAAATAAGGAATATATTTAATATATTTATATTTATAAATCTTTATTATGTATATATATATTTATTTACAATTTTTTTATTTATAATTATAATCATAAATCCTTTATCAGCACTGTTTTAGCACTGATAAAGACCTACCTTTATTAGTACTAAAAAAATACTGATAAATATTCCTTTTATTAGCGCTTATTACTTAAGCACATATAAAAGGACTCTTTATCAGTGCTTTTTTGGAAGTGCTGATAAAAGTTCCCCGATCTATTTAAAAAACCCTAACCAGTTGTGAACCCGTCGTGATATTAAAAGCTTTGTGTGGAAGACACCCACTAGTAGTGCTCCTCCTCAGTGAATCGAAGCTCAAATCACACAAACCCACTCAACTTACTCCACTTGCTCGAACATCATCCAACATCCGGTGTTTTCTTTAATTTAGGGTTTCTGAAGAAAACATCAAGATCTAGATCTGAGGGTCTCATATTTTTTTCAACCTAGTGAGGTAGGATTGTGTTTTCATTTATAGGATTCAATTTTCTTTCTATATTTTTTGTTTTGTTTTTGATTTATTCTTTGATGATGTCATCAGTTATTTGTGGCCCTATCATTGTATACTATTTTTCTTTTAGATTATGGACAGATACATTTTTTTATGATTGTTGTTTTCTTGACTACTGATTTTGATATCCTGTTTTAGTCTTTCTAAATTGTTTTTTTAATCATTTTTATTCACTATCTATATCTATACCCCAGATTTCTCCACAAGCTTAATTTTTCCACTATTTTGAAATATTATAGAATCACCTCTGGTCCACAGATAAAATAATTAAATAAATATTTTTTCCACTATATAAATATTGGAGTTTTTGAATATAAAAACCTTAAACGAACAAGAAAACTAATTTAGAAAACCAATTCTCATTCTGTTGATGGTACGAAACAACAAAAAAAGTTGATTTTATGCAATTCATGTAAGAGAAGTTATTTATTTAAATACTATTTTAATATTCTAGCGTAAGGGTTTTTTGTTAAAAATTTATTTTCTCAGAATTGTGTTGTTTTATTTTAAGAGAAATCTTATTAAGGGTGATACTGTATTTTTTTCAATGGCTCTCTATTTTCAAAATTAGTATGGGGTTGCATTTATTTTACTATGTTGTGATATTATACTATAAGGCTTACATATATTTTTATCAATTTAAGTTTATTTTATAAATAAATAATATATAAATATATATATATCTTTCTATCTATTTATATTTGTTTTCAGAACTTATAATGTAAGGGTGATTTTATAATTTTTTATTCACAAATTATGGTTCTGGATTTCCAAATTAGAAAGGGATTATATTTATTTTCATTAAAAATTATGATTAAATGTGATTTTTTTTCAATTATGTGTATTATAAATTTCATGATATATATACATATGTTTAAATGTGTATAGGATAGATGTTTCAAGGGTTGGTGTCCTTTTCTCTATTGTTTTTGATATATCTTATTGATGTGTATTATTGATTTACCAACTTCTTTATGGACCTCCCTATAATCTCAAGGATGATTTAATATGTATTAGATAGCCACTCTAGAGTCCTTTAGTATAACGACCCATACTTTACATACATTGTTAATACTTCAAAATTGAAGCACACTTATTACAACATATGACAAAACCACAAAGGACCGTATAGGTATAGTGTCTTTAGAAACTGGGAAACATAAACAACTGGTTCATAAATCTTCTATAGTGTCTCCCATTTATTTCATCATATCTAGGGTCCCTTTAAGAATATTCTACTTAATATCCATCTTCCTGACCTGGGGAAAAGAAAACATAAAATGGTGAGCTCAAACACTCAGCAAGGGCAAATAAAGGAAATAAAAATCATATCATATCTTTTTGAAAATCAAAACCTGCAAAAGAGATCATAATATCTTAACATGGAACAAATCATAGAAGTGAAAATGAGATCCCCATAATCATAACATAAAACTTGAAACTTTGTGTCATGCACACATAATCATGGAAAATCATTTCTTGTTAGTCATGACTCATTGCCAAGACTATCTTAGTGGACAAAGTCCCTTTCTGAACCGAGTCACCCTCGTTCCAGTCCTGTTTCACTGAACCGGTGTAACCTACCGTTCCAGCCATGTCTATCTAATGAGATACAAAATCTTTACCCAATGCATTGGAGGGAGATATAGGTCCCACCCATCTTATAATGAATCCTTTCTTATGTGTGCCACATAATCATAAATCATACATCATCGCATAACCCATGTAATAAAAATGGGATTCTTAAACAACATGACATCATAAAACAATTCATATAAGATAAAGGAATTCATAAAAATGTTTCCATCACAACATAATCAAATCCATGTAATAATATGGATAAAAACAGAACCCTTTTATTATCTTAGATGGAAAATAATTTTGATAAAATACTTGAACTTCATTCTTGAGGAAAATATCCTTTCTACTTCAAAAACACTTTTCCTTTTTTAACATGTCATACAATTTTAAAATAAAAGAAGTTGATTAAAAATAAACTTGAATACTTGTAAAGGAAGCTTCTTGGAAATATTTTTTTTGAAATCCATTCATGCCGTATAAGTTAAAAAAAACATTCTTCGTACTTTTGTCGGAAAAGTCAAAAAGTACCTCGTACGAAAAACGACAAAAGATTCCTTTCATACATATTACTAAAAACTCACCGAAGGGTAAAAATGGATTTAAACAATTGTAGGTGGATGGAAATAATATTACATATTGATGAAACATGGATGTGGATGATAAAATACACCCCAGTAAATACTTACGAATAAACAACCTCGGATAAAAATGAGATTGTGATATTTTCCCTTACCTTAGGTCCGATTTGCTTTGTACATGTCCGAATCTCCTGTATAATGGTTTAAATAATGTTATTGACTTATTCCAGAGTCATACATATTGATATGATATCATATATAGTCATATTCTTAGCTTCTTGTTAGTAATATTTCATTGTTACTTGTTACTTGGGTCTTTATTGCCTTTTGTTCTTATGCGTGTTTTGCCGAATAAATTCTTATTCTTATTTTAAGGTTATAGATACCTTATATCCAGAATGGTATTAGTGTAACATATATCATATTTATTTGTTCAATTCATTTATATAATTACTATGTAATGATGATCATGTAGAATGAGTCACATCACATCGTGGAGACGGTATTCCGTACGTACGTACGAGTGATGATATCGTTCCTATGATCATGGAATTGTATTGGAGTGTATATATATTATTTCAGTATAAATATTACTTTATAATAATCATAAATAGTTACTCATTACACCATTATACCCATCCTTGTAAAGTGATGGTGGAAAATAGATTACACCACGACGTGGAGACGGTATTCCGTACGTACGCACGCGCGGTGATTTCATTTTTCCGTAGGATGGATAGAAAGTGAATTAGGGTTGTTTCATATTTATAATAACATATCAGTATGTAATTAATACTGATGTTATTACTTCATCATGAAACAACTAAAGAAGAATAAGTTGAAGAAGAAAGAAATTGAAAAGATCGGTAATGGATATTACCTATTCTTTGGAACTCTTCTTTGAATCCTCCACTTAGGGAACTAAGATTGGTCTTTGAAGAAGACCATGACCTCTAGGATTATTCTAGGGAAGTGGAGAGGAGAAAATGGCAGGGTTTGGCCGAGCTTGAGTGCTCAAATTGGTGTGAGGAGGAGGGGGAGGAGGTGCCCTTTTATAAGGGAGGAGAGGAGCACCTTAGGAATATCTCAAAATATTATTTTATATTAAAGTCAAAATCGGTTTATAATGGTTCCAAAGGGTCTTATTTCAAAGCTAAAGTGGGTATGGGTCGAAATACCATCAACCAATAGGATTTAGACAAGTTTAGGGAATTATTTTAACCTTATCAATTAGATTTAACTCTAAGTTAAATAATTTAACTTTTACCGTGTCTTTTTGTTTTCTTTCACTATATGGTTAATACACTTACTATAACATGCCAAACGAACCCCAAATTGTTTATTATTAATATATATATCCTTATCTAAGTCATTTGGCCGAACCTTAGATTTTTAGGAATAAAATAACAATTAATAATATAATATTTAATTTAAAAACTATTTTGTGTCAATTTTGACACTATTTGATATATTATTTTTGTGAAAGTCATAACAGAATTATATGTTCGAACCAAGTTGATTAAATCAACACTAATATATCATAGTAACCTAGAAAATTAGTTTAATTCATAAAAAGTCTCAAATTACATTTATTTTGGTGTTTATAACATCAATTATGTCAATATTTCATTAATAAGATAATTACTGCATCATCTTTGTGTCATAAATAAATTAAATTATTTGATGTCTAAAAATTACAAATAAAATACCATCATGTAGGAAATCTTTTTATCTTTCTAATTAATATTTATAGTCGAATTTATCTTATGTATAACCCCATATTAAAAATGATTTACTTATTAAACTTTGATTTTAACTATTTTAACCCTTCTTTAAATAAATTAATAATAAATGTCCTAATCTAATCCAAGTGGGCCTAAATGGTCATATTTTATTCCTAAGTTTGTTTTTGGTCGAATTAAACTTGTCCAATAGAATTAGGACATGTGTTAGGGTAATATTAAAATCATATTTACCCTTAGTTACCCTATTTACTATTAACCACGGTAAAAAAAAGTAAAAAGTTACTATTCACCAAAAAATTATTTTTATCTCATTGAACCACATTTTACTTACTGATATCAACCGTGTCTGTCGGATTTTTGAAATTCCATTCACAGAGGCGGTAAAATTAAGTTTTATGCAAAATTCAGTTTTTAACCTACCACTTAGTGGTTTCACTATTCATCAAAAATTGAAAGTTTTCAGAAAAATACCAAAATTTCACCCTAGGATAATTTCGATATTCTGAGTCCAAAAATGAAGTCCATTTTGAAAAATAAAATTTATAAAATTTCAAAAAGTGGTTATTACTATTCATAACGGCTAGTTTTAATAGCATATTGTTGTTTAGTGAAACTCGGTATTGCGTACGACGCAAGCTATCGAGGAAGGTCGCGATTGCGTGTAAAGCAAGCCAAGCAAGTGTTGTGTAGAAAAAGATTCCTTTGATGATTTATATAACATAAAAGTCTCGGGTGTTACATTCTACCCCCCTTAAAAAGAATTTCTCCCTCGAAATTCGTCACTTTGTAACAAACAGATGAGGATACTTCTCCCTCATCATATCCTCAAGCTCCCATGTAGCTTCTTCGAGTTGGTGGTTCCTGCATAAAACTTTCACCAATCGA
The DNA here is from genome assembly GCA_963277665.1 of Viscum album. Taxonomy (NCBI): domain Eukaryota; kingdom Viridiplantae; phylum Streptophyta; class Magnoliopsida; order Santalales; family Viscaceae; genus Viscum; species Viscum album. The sequence continues at coordinate 1,241,247,582 of OY728122.1, read as the reverse complement.
GTGGTCTTGTTTCGTAGGACTTTTTCGCTATGATCCAGAATCTCTATCGGCTGTTCTTCATAAGAAAGATCTTGCTCCAGCGGTACAACTTCTGAGCTGAGTACATGTGAAAGATCAGGTATGTACTTTCTCAGGAGAGATACATGGAACACATCGTGAACTTGAGAGAGATTCGGTGGAAGCGCCAATCAGTAAGCTACCTTCCCAACACGATCTAGTATTTCGAAAGGACCGATATATCTAGGGCTCAACTTCCCCTTCTTTCCAAATCTCATAACCCTCTTCCAGGGAGATATTCGTAAGAACACTTTATCACCCACTTCAAACTCTAGGTCTTTTCTTCGGTTGTCGGCATAACTTTTCTGTCGACTCTGAGCTGCTCTTATGTGTTGTTGAATAGATCTGACCTTTTCTGCCATTTCATCAACGAGATCAGGTCCTAATAGCTTTCTTTCCTCAACTTCATCCCAACAAGTTGGAGTCCTGCATTTCTTTCCATAGAGAGCTTCATAAGGAGCCATCTGAATACTGGAGTGAAAGCTATTATTATAAGAAAATTCCACCAAAGGTAGGTGTTGATCCCAACCTCCCTTGAAATCCATAGATCAAGCTCTCAACATATCTTCTAGGGTTTGAATTGTTCTCTCAGACTGACCGTCTGTCTGGGGATGATAAGCAGTGCTGAAACTCAACTCTGTATCCAGAGTATGCTGAAGACTTCGCCAGAACTTCGAGGTAAATCTCGGATCCCGATCAGATATAATAGAAAGTGGTACTCCATGCAATCTTACCACTTCCTTTACATATATCCTGGCAAGCTGATCTAGAGAGAAATCTTCTCTAATAGCAATGAAGTGTGCAGACTTTGTAAGACGATCAACTATGACCCAAATAGCATTATTGCCTTTGGATGTTTTAGGAAGTCCTGTGACAAAGTCCATAGTGATGTTTTCCCATTTCCATTCGGGTATGGGTAATGGTTGTAACATCCCCTTAGACTTTTGTCTCCCAGCTTTAACTTGTTGACAAACCAAGCATCGAGAGACATATTCAGCAACATCTCTTTTCATGCCATCCCACCAGAAGTACTTTTTCAGGTCCCTATACATCTTCGTGATTCCAGGATGAATAGAGAATGAAGAACTATGAGCCTCATCCAGCAGATCCTTCTTTAATTCGGGTATGGGAGGAACACAAACCCGATTCCTGAACTTTATTATCCCATCACAATCAAGGTTGAATTCAGGAACATTTCTCACCTTCTTTTGTAACTCGACATCTCCTTTCTGTGCCTCTTTAATCTTCACATGTATAGATGGTTGAACATTCATTTTAGAAAGATAGGATTTTTCCCCTTCCATTATAATTCCAAGATCCATCCTTTGTAAATCCATAAATATTGGATCTTTTGTGATCCTCATCATGGATAAACTAGCATGGTCTTGTCGACTTAATGCATCTGCCACCTTGTTTGCTTTCCCAGGGTGGTAATGGATTGAGCAGTCATAATCCTTAATCAGCTCCAACCATCTTCTTTGACGCATATTCAACTCCTTTTGTGTGAAAATATACTTTAAACTTTTATGATCAGTATAAATATCACACCTTTCACCATAAAGGTAATGCCTCCAAATCTTTAATGAAAAGATTACCGCAGCCAACTCCAAATCATGTGTTGGGTAATTTTGCTCATGGATTTTCAACTGTCATGAGGCATAAGCTATCACCATATCATTTTGCATAAGAACACACCCCAATCCCTTCTTGGATGCATCACTGTAGATCACAAACCTTTCTCCACTACAAGGCAGTGTGAGCACAGGTGCACTGGATAACCTTCTTTTCAACTCCTTGAAATTCTCTTCACATTCCTCTGTCCAGACAAACTTAACTCCTTTCCGAGTCAACTTGGTGAGTGGATTGGATAATCGTGAAAGATCTTTTACAAAACGTCGATAATATCCAGCCAAACCAAGAAAACTTCGAATCTCAGTTACTGTTGTTGGTCTCGACCATCTTTCGATAACCTCTGTTTTTGCTGGATCCACAGATATCCCCTCTTTTGAGATTATGTGACCCAAAAATGCAACTTTTTGAAGCCAAAATTCACACTTGGTAAATTTGGCATAAAGCTTCTCCTTTCTCAGGGTCTTCAATATAATTCTCAAGTGATCTTCATGCTCTTCCTTGATCTTTGAATAGACAAGAATATCATCTATAAAGACTACCACAAATTGATCAAGATAGTATCTAAAGACTCTATTCATTAGATCCATGAAGATAGCAGGGGCATTAGTAAGACCAAATGGCATCACTATAAATTCATAGTGTCCATACCTTGTACGGAAAGCCGTCTTTGGTATATCCTCCCTTTTGACCCTTAATTGATGATACCCTGAACGAAGATCAATCTTGGAAAAGTATTGAGCTCCGCGTAGTTGGTCAAATAAGTCATCAATGCGTGGGAGAGGATATTTGTTCTTGATAGTGATCTTGTTAAGTTCTCGATAATCAATGCAGAGTCTCATTGATCCATCTTTCTTCTTAACAAATAGAACAGGTGCTCCCCAAGGTGACGCACTAGGGCGTATGAATCCCTTATCAAGATTCTCTTGGAGTTGCTTCTTCAATTCCTGCAACTCAATTGGGGCCATTCTATAAGATGTCTTTGAAATAGGCAAAGCACCAGGTACGAGTTCTATTGAAAACTCAACTTCACGATTTGGTGGAAGACCCGGTAATTCCTCCGGAAAGACATCATCAAACTCCCGTAAAATGGACATATTCTTAATCGTGAGTTTCTAACCAACCATTTGAGATAAATAACCTTCATTTAGTGGAATCAATACCCATAAGATGGAAGAAATTTCCACTGGAAGGTTATGTTCATCCTTGCATTGATATACGATCGTAGATTGATCTGGAATATGAAATGTGACTTCCCTTCTTTGGCAATTGATATGAGATCCATGTAGAGAAAGCCAATCCATGCCAAGAATCACATCAAATTCCACTAAAGGAAGGATCACAAGATTTGCAGGAAGCACTTTCCCACAAACTTCGATCGGAGAAGAATTATAAACTTTTGATGCGACTGTTGTGCCATTAGGTGTTGTCACAGCTAACTCAACATCTAATTGTTGAGGTAATATGGTGATACCCTTAGAAAATTCTTTATAAATAAAAGAGTGGGTGGATCCAGAATCAAATAAAACATTTTCTACTTTAGAGTGGACGGTAAGTGTACCTTTCACCACTTCGTTATCGTACTCCACATCGCTGATAGAAATTGCATGTGACTTTCCTTTGTCTTTAGCCTTAAGATTTTGTTGACGTCGACCATCATCATCAACCCTTGGATTTGGGCATTGATTGGCATAATGCCCCATCTCCTTGCACTTGAAACATTGAAGTGTAGTAGGTTCATTCTGTGTATCCCTTCCTTTGTTTGCGTCATTAGACATCTTCTTCCCATTATCACGACATTCAAATGCCCGATGACCTTCCTTTTCCACATTTAAAACATTTACTTGTCCCTTTAAGACAACTCCCTCCATGTTTCTTTCCACACTTTGAGCATAAGGAAAAGCTCATCTTCTTTTCCATGTGCTCTTTAGATTTTTTCTTTGAATTCCATCTTCCTCTTCTTATCAAACCCATGTGACTGATGGGTTATTCCAATCTCCATCTTGACTTTGAGAGCACATCGAACGACTTCCTCGTAGCTATTGAAGTCCCTTATGGCTAACGCCCTTCGAAGACTTGGTTTTAAGCCACTAAAGAATTGATCGATCTTACTCTCAGGTTGGATAATAATACCAGAAGCGTACCTTGCAAGTCTTGTAAAATTTTCTTCATAGGTACCAACAGATTCATCATCCCTTTGCTTCAGTTCAAGAAACTCTTTCTCCATCTTTGTTCGGAGAATACGTGGGAAGTACTTATTGAAAAATAAGTTCTTGAACTCATCCCATTCCATAGACTCAATTTCATCCCTTTGCCTCGTATTCTTAATAAGATTCCACTATTGATCAGCATCTCCATCCAAACGATACACTGCTAGGATGAATTTATCATGTTCAGAACATTGAAGAACTGAAAATATCTTTTCAGTAGTACTAATCCATTGTTCATCAACTAATGGATCAGTAGACCCACTGAAAGAAGGTGGACGCTGCCTCATGAAGGATTCAACAGAATGTTTCTCCTTCCTTTGCTCGTTTGGAAGTCCTGCATGATTCATAGCTTGAGAAAGTTGTGTGAGCATTGCTACAAGATTTTGCATTCCAGCTCCCATATCGTTTGGTTGCTCAGGGGGACAATCATTGCATTGCCCATCGCATTCCTCATTGACACGGTTCCTTCGGGTTCCATCCATTGACTAAAACCAAGAAGAATAGTGTGAGCAACACTAATTATAATAGGAAAACCACATAATTCAAGAATAAAATTTTCATGCTTAAGGTCTTATCCTAGGTTATTCATGGCCATTTCTAAAACACTAAGATTGTTTTCTATTCTTAGACTTATCCTTAGGGTTCTTACTAAGGCTTTCACATCCTAGTTTCCAAAGGTTGACTATACCTTTCCTCTGATACCAACTATAACGACCCATACTTTACATACATTGTTAATACTTCAAAATTGAAGCACACTTATTACAACATATGACAAAACCACAAAGGACCGTATAGGTATAGTGTCTTTAGAAACTGGGAAACATAAACAACTGGTTCATAAATCTTCTATAGTGTCTCCCATTTATTTCATCATATCTAGGGTCCCTTTAAGCATATTCTACTTAATATCCATCTTCCTGACCTGGGGAAAAGAAAACATAAAAGGGTGAGCTCAAATGCTCAACAAGGGCAAATAAAGGAAATAAAAATCATATCATATCTTTTTGAAAATCAAAACCTGCAAAAGAGATCATAATATCTTAACATGGAACAAATCATAGAAGTGAAAATGAGATCCCCATAATCATAACATAAAACTTGAAACTTTGTGGCATGCACACATAATCATGGAAAATCATTTCTTGTTAGTCATGACTCATTGCCAAGACTATCTTAGTGGACAAAGTCCCTTTCTGAACCGAGTCACCCTCGTTCCAGTCCTGTTTCACTGAACCGGTGTAACATACCGTTCCAGCCATGTCTATCTCATGAGATACAAAATCTTTACCCAATGCATTGGAGGGAGATATAGGTCCCACCCATCTTATAATGAATCCTTTCTTATGTGTGCCACATAATCATAAATCATACATCATCGCATAACCCATGTAATAAAAATGGGATTCTTAAACAACATGACATCATAAAACAATTCATATAAGATAAAGGAATTCATAAAAATGTTTCCATAACAACATAATCAAATCCATGTAATAATAGGGATAAAAACAGAACCCTTTTATTATCTTAGAGGGAAAATAATTTTGATAAAATACTTGAACTTCATTCTTGAGGAAAATATCCTTTCTACTTCAAAAACACTTTTCCTTTCTTAACATGTCATACAATTTTAAAATAAAAGAAGTTGATTAAAAATAAACTTGAATACTTATAAAGGAATCTTCTTGGAAATAATTTTTTTGAAATCCATTCATGCCGTATAAGTTAAAAAAAACATTCTTCGTACTTTTGTCGGAAAAGTCAAAAAGTACCTCGTACGAAAAACGACAAAAGATTCATTTCATACATATTACTAAAAACTCACCGAAGGGTAAAAATGTATTTAAACAATTGTAGGTGGATGGAAATAATATTACATATTGATGAAACATGGATGTGGATGATAAAATACACCCCAGTAAATACTTACGAATAAACAACCTCGGATAAAAATGATATTGTGATATTTTCCCTTACCTTAGGTACGATTTGCTTTGTATGTGTCCGAAGCTCCTGTATAATGGTTTAAATAATGTTATTGACTTATTCCAGAGTCATACATATTGATATGATATCATATATGGTCATATTCTTAGCTTCTTGTTAGTAATATTTGATTGTTACTTGTTACTCGGGTCTTTATTGCCTTTTGTTCTTATGCGTGTTTTGCCGAATAAATTCTTATTCTTATTTTAAGGTTATAGATACCTTATATACAGAATGGTATTAGTGTAACATATATCATATTTATTCATTCAATTCATTTATATAATTACTATGTAATGATGATCATGTAGAACGAGTCACATCACATCGTGGAGACGGTATTCCGTACGTACGCACGAGTGATGATATCGTTCCTATGATCGTGGAATTGTATTGGAGTGTATATATATTATTTCAGTATAAATATTACTTTATAATAATCATAAATAGTTACTCATTACACCATTATACCCATCCTTGTAAAGTGATGGTGGAAAATAGATTACACCACGGCGTGGAGACGGTATTCCGTACGTACGCACGCGCGGTGATTTCATTTTTCCGTAGGATGGATAGAAGGTGAATTAGGGTTGTTTCATATTTATAATAACATATCAGTATGTAATTAATACTGATGTTATTACTTCATCATGAAAGAACTAAATAAGAAGAAGTTGAAGAAGAAAGAAATTGAAAAGATCGGTAATGGATATTACCTCTTCTTTGGAACTCTTCTTTGAATCCTCCACTTAGGGAACTAAGATTGGTCTTTGAAGAAGACCAGGAACTCTAGGATTATTCTAGGGAAGTGGAGAGGAGAAAATGGCAGGGGTTGGATGAGCTTGAGTGCTCAAATTGGTGTGAGGAGGAGGGGGAGGAGGTGCCCTTTTATAAGGGAGGAGAGGGGTACCTTAGGAATATCTCAAAATATTATTTTATATTAAAGTCAAAATCGGTTTATAATGGTTCCAAAGGGTCTTATTTAGAAGATAAAGTGGGGATGGGTCGAAATCCCATCAGCCAATAGGATTTAGACAAGTTTAGGGAATTATTTTAACCTTATCAATTAGATTTAACTCTAAGTTAAATAATTTAACTTTTACCGTGTCTTTTTGTTTTCTTTCACTATATGGTTAATACACTTACTATAACATGCCAAACGAACCCCAAATTGTTTATTATTAATATATATATATCCTTATCTAAGTCATTTGGCCGAACCTTAGATTTTTAGGAATAAAATAACAATTAATAATATAATATTTGATTTAAAAACTATTTTGTGTCAATTTTGACACTATTTGATATATGATTTTTGTGAAAGTCATAACAGAATTATATGTTCTAAACAAGTTGATTAAATCAACACTAATATATCATAGTAACCTATAAAATTAGTGTAATTCATAAAAAGTCTCAAATTACATTTATTTTGGTGTTTATAACATCAATTATGTCAATATTTCATTAATAAGATAATTACTGCATCATCTTTGTGTCATAAATAAATTAAATTATTTGATGTCTAAAAATTACAAATAAAATACCATCATGTAGGAAATCTTTTTATCTTTCTAATGAATATTTATAGTCGAATTTATCTTATGTATAACCCCATATTAAAAATTATTTACTTATTAAACTTTGATTTTAACTATTTTAACCCTTCTTTAAATAAATTAATAATAAATGTCCTAATCTAATCCAAGTGGGCCTAAATGGTCATATTTTATTCCTAAGTTTGTTTTTGGTCGAATTACACTTGTCCAATAGAATTAGGACATGTGTTAGGGTAATATTAATATCATATTTACCCTTAGTTACCCTATTTACTATTAACCGCGGTAAAAAAAAGTAAAAAGTTACTATTCACCAAAAAATTATTTTTATCTCATTGAACCACATTTTACTTACTGACATCAACCGTGTCTGTCGGATTTTTGAAATTCCATTCACAAAAGCGGTAAAATTAAGTTTTATGCAAAATTCAGTTTTTAACCTACCACTTAGTGGTTTCACTATTCATCAAAAATTGAAAGTTTTCAGAAAAATACCAAAATTTCACCCTAGTCTAATTTCGATATTCTGAGTCCAAAAATGAAGTCCATTTTGAAAAATAAAATTTATAAAATTTCAAAAAGTGGTTATTACTATTCATAACGACTAGTTTTAATAGCATATTGTTGTTTAGTGAAACTCGGTATTGCGTACGACGCAAGCTATCGAGGAAGGTCGCGATTGCGTGTAAAGAAAGCCAAGCAAGTGTTGTGTAGAAAAAGATTCCTTTGATGATTTATATAACATAAAAGTCTCGGGTGTTACATTTAGACAGGTAGATCTGATGTGGAAACCTCCCTAGAATCCTTGGGATGGGTCTGTTGTCTTCGGTTTGATAACATCAGTCTGCCATCTTCAATGTGTCATCTTCAGTGTGTCGACTTCGGTCTGTCATACTTCGGTCTGTCATACTTCAGTTTCGGTGTGTCATCTGTAGGACCCTGGGACCCCCTGAGAGGGGAGGGGTGAATCAGGGTGTCAACTTTTTCTTTTAAAAACAAGGATCTTGTTCCCACATTGGTAGGAACTAGTTAAAACTGTATGATGGATATGATCAGTAATGAAACATTCACTTCCAAAGAGGTGACACATCAATTTTTACTTGGTTCACCACTAAGGGCTACGTCCAAGGAGCATACACCGACAAGTTTCCGGTCGTACCAAATTCCACTAATCTTCACTAGCTGTGGATTACAAAGGTTCGAGATCAGTCACTCTGTCCCAGGCTCAATGCCTTTACAAAAGTTCAGGGATAGCTCACTGAGTCCCTCGGGTCACTCCCGTTGAATCCCCCTAGCTCACTACCTTTGGTGAAGTCCCACTCAATTTATAGACATGAAGGTCTCCTCAATAGATTTGCATTGAAGTCTTTGCCTCTTCTTAGCACGAGACTCTGCTTGCATCAAAGACCAGTAATGATGCACTTGAACGCACTGAACCACTGAACCAAATAATTATAAAGTGAAAATAGGATACATAGATGATTTTGTGCAGCAACAACCCTTTGCACGCAAGTTCACACTTTTCACCGAAGGTATCAGGCAATCTTCCAGCTTTCCTGCAGCTCCAAAAAGACCGGCGGGCTTCAGAAACACCTGGCGTGCTTCCCCAAGCCCAGCGTGCAAGTCTCAAGATGGCGCGCAAGTCTCGGCGCGCAAGTCCAAATCGACATGCAAGATCACTTCAAACACTTGCGTGACACTCACTCCTTTAACTTCAAACTTGCGTGACCCAATCCCTTTCTCGTCCAAAACACCTTGGATGCGCAGTAAAAAACTATCGCGCAACTTATAATTGCGCGACCTACCCACCACTTGTGCAACCAGCACACCTGTGCGACGGGAGCTCTGATTTTCTCTAAGTGTTGAGCTCATGCAGAATGAGGAGGGTTCGACCTGTATTTATAGGTGGACTCCATGTGCGACGCCATGCAAGTCTCCCCTCGGCGCACAGGTTCTGGCGCGCAACTCCAATCGCCCAAGACTCTATTGCACAAATCACTTGCATGATCCAACCAATACCTGCGCGACCCTCTTTCCTTTTCCATATTTTGAAGTTCTGATCTTTAAAAAAAATATGCGTGAAAGTTCCCTTGCCTCCAAGTAATCGGTGCGCAAGTCCCTTTTTCTGCGCTAGTCACTTGCACGACCAAACCCAAAACTTGCGCGGCTCTTATCCCTTTGCCATATTTTGATGTTCTGATCTTGAAAAACATATGGCACGAAAGTTTCCTCTCCTTCAAGTCAACGGTGTATAAGCCCCTTTTCCAAAAACCACTTTTCTTCATTTGTCAATTTTCAGGCCCAAAAAATTGGCAAACACTGGAAAATGGCGACACCTTGTATCTTCTATTTTTTGTACCACCTCCAGATCATCCATTCCTTTGTCGAAGTTATTGAATAAAACATGGATCATTAACCACATCCCTTGAACTCTACATGCCACTATGAAATCCCCTTTTTCAAAAAATTTGTGTGTCATTGTTTGCTTTTTCAACAAGCACAATCACCTCAAAAAAACTTCTTTTCTGTGATTTGCCTTCTTCAGCAACTCTTCTTATTTCATCACAAACTCCACTATCATGATATATATATATCCTTTGATAGATCAGATTTAGAATCATCATATTTTGATACAATGTTAAGTTCATGGCCATCTCATAATTCCAATCCCTTTCACTTTGTCTTCTTCTTCAACCGTCATTCTCTACTTCATGCAAATCATACGATTCAATTCTTAAAGAAGTATCTTGCATGGTTCTCATACAATCATGAAGAATTTCATGGTCTTCATAAAATCCCCATTCTTCTTTAATCATCCTCAGATGGATTATACCACACCATTCTTCACTGTTGTAAACAATGTGTCACCTTTGACACATGTTCTTTGAACTTATGATGAGTACAACAATCATCTGAATTTCCATTCCTCTATTTCATTGGAGTAATTCTTGATCTCCTTAATTTTTATCTTCATTGACAACTATTGACAAAAAATAAAACCTTATACACAAAGTGGTCCCAATAATCTCCCCCTTTGTATTTTGTTGTCAATACCTTACATATCTTCTGAAATGAATTCGTCAATGTCAAAATGAGAATATTCTCTTCAATCAACTTTTCTTTTCAAACTTTCATTTCACTTTCTCCCCCCCTTATTGACAATAAATAAAAATCTCATGGTAGGGAGGGTATCAATCTATACTTAAGAAATGTTTCATTAATCATTTCACTCTAAGTCTACTTGATCAATGCTCGATGTAAAAAACTAGATGATTTGATTTAGACAACAAGGCTGTCCATTACTCATAGATCATGATACCACATGAGATGAGAATTCATGTATTTTGTCTTCAAGGGTTTACCACTTTCATTTCAGGCTAAAGAAATCAAATGTGATAGGGAATAATCAACCTAAAAATCCTGCACTCACATCAGCAAACAGATCAAAAACATTCAAGTGCAATTGGCAGGATAAGTGGCCTTGGGGCACTTCCATTCTTCTTATGTCACTGATCAATTCAGTTACCCCCCTTTGTATAATGATCTTTGTTCTGAGTAACCAAGGTTGAGAGATTGAGAAATGACATACCATCTCCAATGACATGTTCTTCAAGAAATTTACAGAGTAATTTCATTTAATACCAGCCGGAGTTGATACTGTTTGAAACAATGATTTTGGAAGCTTCTTCATTTTTTTTCTCCCCCTCAAGGGAAACACTCCTCATCATATTTATCAAGAGTGATCCTTTATCATCTTAATCTTTGAATATCAATTGAATAATCTTCCAAGGATGGAAACTTCTTCAGCTTAGCTATAAAGAGTTGACAGCATTCACTACTTCTCAGGTTCTCCCTCTGAGAGCATGCTTCACCTTCAATTCCCTGCATTATCAGCACAAATACAATACACAAATGATTAAGGGAATAAGGTGTTTCCTCCTTGCTTCATCAAAATGAGGTGCATGGTTGAGGTTCTTTTCTCAACCAATTTTCTCTGTTCACCCCAGTCTTCATGCATGCACATTTGAACATATGTTCTGATATGTGTTGATGTGGCATGGTTTCCTTCACATTTTCTTCTGTGTGGTATGTAGAATTGTTCTGCTTAATAACCATTTTGAATGATGCATTCTTGCTTCTTTTGAGGGCTGCTTCTTGCTCTGGTATTAAGGTTAGACAACCTTTTTCAATGTGACCATATTTGTTTCATCTCTCACATAGAACTTCTTTGACACATGTGTTTCTCTTGGTTTTCAATCTCTCCTGCACTCTGTCTTCATCACGTGAAAGTTTTTCTTTTCCTTGGTCACCATCCTTGGCCTTTTCATCTTCAAGTTTCCTCATTCTTTTCAAATATTCTGACCAGATGACCAACAAGTCATTTGGAATTGTTGTAGCTACTTTGGATCTTCCACATGTGTTCATCTGAGTTTCATCCCACTTACTTTTTATTTTGGATGAATGAACCTTCAATTTCATGGATCTAAAATCCCGGGTCTTCTCAGCTTCCCTACTTGAGATCTTCTTGGGGAAATGTGTGTTCACACTATTCTTATGATTTCTTCCCAAGGTACTTGCTTCATACTCAGATGGAATCATAGGTCTTATTTTCTTATCAACAGTGAAAGCATGTTGAGATGGGAATGTACCTACCTTGTGGCCACTGCCGTTGCATACATCACATATGTTATCAATAATTCCAAATCTTTTTGCTGTAAACAGATGCTTCTAGACCTGCAGAGGTTGCTTCTTCTTCTCTAGATTTATTCCCTTTGATACAGGCTTTCTTTGTGCTTTTTCATTAAAAGGATTGTACCAACAATCCACTGCACAATGCCCAAATCTGTTGCAGCACCAACATTGACCCAAATTTTTTTTCTTCTTTTTATCTTCTGTATGAGGTTTTTGGGCCTTATTCTTAATTTTTTGTGCTCTATTTGAGGAACCAAATTCCCCCCTTTTCTTCCCATCCAAACTAGCCATAGTGGTATGTTTCTTATCCTCCTATTTCATCACCCATACTTGTTTAGATTTTTTCATCCAACTTTCACTTTTTGAAGGAACATATTTAGAAACAATAGTACAAGTTTGTAGGGACAGTACCTTCACTTTAATAGCTGCTTGTGATAGATCAATGAGTGAAGTAATGATATTCTTATCACATGTTGGAGGTCTTTTGACAGTAGAATCCTCCAGTGAGAATTGATTACCAGCAGCAGCTGATTCTATTTCATTATTTTGTGAAGTCTCAATATGTGTCTTCTCAAGATTTGTCAATTGGGATTCCAATTTTTGACTTTCAATATCGAGGATGATCTTCTGGTTTTCAATCATGATAATCTTCTTTTCACAATTATTCTTCAATCTTTCAACTTCATCTTCATTCATCTTAACTTTGTTTTGTAACAAAGAGTCAAGTTCCTTGAATCTCTTGGATGTTTCTTCCAAACAAAAACTATTGAATTCAGTGCACTTATTCAACTCAACTTCAAGTGCATGGATCTTTTCTTTTAGAGTCTTAGTGACTACATCTTTTTCTTCAAAGTATTTAATCTATTTAGCGATCTTTAAGAATTTGAGAATTTTTCCTTCCAATCCCTTTTACAAATTATCAGCTTCACTTTCCAATCGGTTGATCTCAACCTGCATGCATTGAAATATTCTAAAAATAACAGCAACTCTTTCTTTAGGAATATCATGTAGATAGCTTATTAATTTATCCTGATCACTTGCGATCGAAGTGTCTTCCATTCCTATGGTATAATCATGAGCCACATGTTTGATACTTTCCAAGACTAATATTTCTTAATTATTAGAAGGGCATGGAGAACCAGACACTACATCTTCTTTGGATATTAGGGATTTCTTCAACTACTTCTTATCATTCTTTTTCCTGTTTGTCATGGTCTTGTTGGATGTAGGATTCTGCTCAGAAATGAATGAAACTTCATCAAGACTGCACTTCATTGTTGACTTTAGGAAAGAAACTCAAATACTATTCTGAATAGAATTACTGTGGAGTATCCAACATACATGAACCTTTCCCTCTGATACCACTTGTAGGACCTTGGGACACCCTGAGAGGGGAGGGGTGAATCAGGGTGTCAACTTTTTCTTTTAAAAACAAGGATCTTGTTCCCGCGTTGGTAGGAACTAATTAAACCTATATGATGGATATGATCAGGAATGTAACATTCACATGCAAAGAGGTGACACAACAATTTTTACTTGGTTCACCACTAAGGGCTACGTCCAAGGACCATACGCCGACAAGTTGATGGTCATACCAAATTCCACTAATCTTCACTAGTTGTGGATTACAAAGGTTCAGGATCAGTCACTCTGTCCCAGACTCACTGCCTTTACAAAAGTTTAGAGATAGCTCACTGCATCCCTCATGTCACTCCCATTGACTCCCCTTGACTCACTGCCTTTGGTGAAGTCCCACTCAGTTTATAGAAGTGAAGGTCTCCTCAATAGATTTGAATTAAAGTATTTTCCTCTACTTAACACGAGACTATGCTTGCATCAAAGACCGGTAATGATGCACTTGAGCGCACTGAACCACTGAACCAGATAATTAGAAAGTGAAAACATGATGCATAGATGATTTCATGCAGCAACAACCCTTTTCACGCAAGTTCACACTTTGAACTGAAGGTATCAAGAAATCTTCCAACTTTACTGCAGCTCCAAAAAGACCGGTGGGCTTCAGCAACACCTGGCGCGCTTCCCCAAGCCTGGCGTGCAAGTCTCAAGAAGACGCGCAAGTCTCGGAATGAAAGTCCAAACCGGAATGCAAGTTCACTTCAACCACTTGCGCGACACTCACTCCTTCAACTTCAAACTTGCACGACCCAATCCCTTTCTTTCCCAAAACACCTTGGATGCACACCAAAAAACTGTCGCACAACCTACCCACCACTTACGCAACCAGCACACCTGCGCGACGGGAGCTCTGATTTTCTCTAAGTTTTGAGCTCATGTAGAATGAGGAGGGATTGACCTATATTTATAGGCATTTGGAAACCCTGTGCGACGGCGTGCAAGTCTCCCCTCAGCACACAAGTTCTGGTGCGCAACTCCAACCACCCAAGCCTCTGTCGTGCAACTCACTTGTGCGACCCAACCAATACTTGTGCGACCCAACCAATACTTGTGCGACCCTCTTTACTTTGCCATATTTTGAAGTTCTGATCTTCAAAAACAGTATGCGCGCAAGTTCCAAAGCCTCCAAGTAATCGGTGCACAAGTCCCTTTTTCCGCGCTAGTCACTTGCACGACCAAACCCAAAACTTGCGCGACCATTATCCCTTTGACATATTTTGATGTTCTGATCTTGAAAAACATATAGCGCACAAGTTTCCTCTCCTTTAAGTAAATGGAATACAATTCCCTTTGCCAAAAACCACTTTTCTTCATTTGTCAATTTTCAGGCCCAAAAAATTGGCAAACACTGTAAAACGGCGACACCTTGTATCTGCTATTTTTGTACCACCTCCAGATCATCCATTACTTTGTCGACATTCTTGAATCAAACATGGATCATTAACCATAGCCCTTGAACTCGACATTCCACCATGAAATCCCCTTTTTCAAAAAATTTGTGTGTCATTGTTTTCTTTGTCAACAATCAAAATCACCTCAAAAAAACTTATTTTCTGTCATTTTACTTCTTTAGAAACTCTTCTTCTTTCATCAAAAACTACACTATCATGATATATATATCCTTTGATAGATCATATTTAGCATCATCATATTTTTATACAATGTGAAGTGCATGACCATATCATAATTCCAATCCCTTGCACTTTGTCTTCTTCTTCAACCGTCATTCTCTACTTCATGCAAATCATACGATTCAATTCTTCAAGAAGTCTCTTGCATGGTTCTCATGCAATCATGAAGAATTGCATGGTCTTCATTAAATCCCTATTATTCTTTAATCATCCTCATATGGATTATACCTCACCATTATTCACTGTTGTAAACTATTTGTCACCTTTGACACATGTTATTTGAACCTATGATGAGTACAACAATCATCTGAATTTACATTCCTCCATTTCATTGGAGTACTTCTTGATCTCCTTAATTTTGATCTTCATTGACAATTATTGATAACAAATAAAACCTTATACACAAAGTTTTCCCAACATCATCTTCAGTTTCAGTGTGTTGACTTCGGTTTCGGTGTGTCGATTTCGGTTTCAGTCTGTCATCTTCAGTTTCAGTCTTTCGACTTCAGTTTCAGTCTGTCGACTTCAGTTTCGGTCTGTCGACTTCAGTTTCAGCCTGTCGACTTCAGTTTCGGTCTGTCGACTTTAGTTTCAGTCTTTCAACTTCGGTTTCGGTGTGTCGACTTTGGTTTAGGTCTGTCATCTTCGGTTTTGGTCTGTCGACTTCAGTTTCGGTCTGTCGACTTCAGTTTCGGTCTGTCATCTTCGGTTTCGGTCTAAGAAAAATTATAAAGAGTCTGTATTGCATATACCATTACAAGATGAATTTTTAATCAAATTATATGTAGAAATACATTTGTAAACATATTTATTCATGACTTATAAGAAATTCACATAGTAAAGTATATGTTGATTTTTGACAAAATTGATTCACATATAGATATTAAAGTTGGAATGAAAGATATGAATATGTATATTGACATTATTTGTGATTATGAAAAATAAAATATCATGAAGGGTACAACAATCTCCACCTTTTTTATAATAAAAAATTATGGCATATATGCAAATATATAGAATAAACATGGTTGAATATAGTTGGCCAATATAAATAAAGTTTGACGTTGCTAGAATTTATTTAAAACAGATCTCCCCCTCACTAGATGGATTTAAAAGAGTATATGACACCTTTGTTTTCGCATCATCATTACTTTATCCCCTTCCTCATATGCCATTCTAACTTTCTCCCCCCTTGGGGATTAACAAAAAGTGAAAAGCAGAAAGGAAAAATAGGATAAAAGAGAGATACCACAATAATTTTCATTCAAAATCATAAGAGTACACAACAAAAAAAAGGAACAAATCCCTATCAAAAAGTGAAAATACATCACTAGGGTTTGGGATGCATAGGAGATTTTCCTTTTTCTGAGGGATCCACATGAGAAGGTTTGGGAGTGGCATAGGATGGAGGTGACTGGATGAAAACAACAGGTAGGGAAACTCCGGTAGGAATAGTGGCTGTAAGGGTAGGCCTTCTCTCGGACATCACATGACTGGGAGATTGCTCAGTAATGATTGGTCGAATCTGTGTAAGATCTTGAGAGACAATCATTGAAGCAGGAGGCTGAGAGGCAGTACAAATTGAAGCAGCTGGAGGAACCACAATAGCCTCATCCTGAACATGCATATATGGTTTCAGCAGGTTGATGAAGTCATTAATGACTTCTCCTCCATATTGCATTGCCTTCTCAAAGTCATCCCTATTTTCCATAAACTTATTCAGTAAAGGTGTAAAATCTTTCAAATGGAGAAATTTATTTTTGAAAGCTTATGTGACTGGGGTAATTCAAAGATTTTATGCCAGAAATTTGAAACTGTTTATGAGATCATGCTTGGTATATATATTAGTGAAATACTTATCCACCTTTTCTCGAATTTCCTTCTGAGATGTAGAGGCTTAATTGGTGCATTATCTGACCATATTGTACACAATATCTATATTCCAATGTACCTTTTCAAGGTTTTACTTATTTGAACCAATATGGAGTTTCTGAATCTCCACTCTCATCACAGTCTTGAGAGACTCTAAATAAGAAAAAGTACTTCTCCCACTCCTGGAACTAGATGGGCTAGTCAACATTTTTCCTAGCTCCTTTTTCAACTTTTTCAAGTCAACACTAAGTAGATGAGTTACCAAGTTCCTAATAACTTCCATAACACCACTAAAAGTGGTCTTGAAGTCATAGGTCAAGGAACTCAGCTCATTGCTCATTTTTCTTACTTCTTCTCTCAGCAAAGTGTTGTGTCTAATAATAGTTTCTGCTATAGTAATAAGATTCAGTTGAATATCATGAATCACAATTCTTGAAATTTTTGCTGCATCACTATCCGAGATACTTAAAGAGGTGGAGGCTTCATTTCTAGATCCCATTGAAGCTAGTACTGACTCACATATCTCATTCTTAAACTTTTCCATATCAACCTTAGTGACATAGTCACTAGGTACTGACTGAGCAACTGGGTCTACTGCTAAAGATGCAAATGGTGGAACAGGTGTAGCAGGCTCTGGGTTAGTATAGACTTGAGGAATAGGAAGAGTAGGTACCATCTCCTCATCTGAATCATATTCTAACCCAAAAAGAATATATCCTAGATTACTATTCCACTCTCTATCACAGGTCCAATCTCTTGGATCAACGATATCAATTCTTAACCTTCTTCTCTAAGGCTCAGGAATAACATATATATCACCAATTTCTTCATCCTAGTCTTCGAGAATAAAACCTTGTCTGGGGACAGGAACCAACCGAACTTCAGGTTCTTCTTGAGCTCCATCTTCTTCAGCTTTACCAGGTACTTTCTCAATTTGGGGCCGAGGAACTACATCTTCTTCTTCCTGGAAAGCATCCATAATATCATTCAATTCCTGAATGATCTCTTGATTTTTAGAAATGGGATGGATTGATCTGTCCTCATGTCCAACATCTCTATGATCATCAGCCTGTTAATCAGCAGGCTCTGTTCCATCACCAGCTCCATGAATAGATTCCTCACTAGACCTGTCAACCACTTGTTGTCCCACTTTAAGAGAGTCACTCACATGCTCAAAACTTCCTCAATCATTACCATTATCACCACCACCACCATCATCATCATAATCATCATCAGATTCCTCATCTTATTTGCTAATATAACCTTAAACTCCTGTAACTTTAGTTTCTTATTCTTCTTCATCACCTAGAATAGTTTCTCTTGAAGGCAGCTACATAGGTGGACTGGCAGGTCCAAAAGTCATATTCTTTGGACTTTTAGAAATATCAGGATCACTCATATCATCAAAAGGAGATCCTTCTTCCCAAGGCATTTCAGCCTCACCTTCCTCATCAGAATAGACAAGAAGTTCTCCAGGTTTGAGACCTCGATCAACTTGATCCTTCGGTCTAGAGGGATGGTCAACCGGATTGAACTCCTCATACAGTCTTTCTTCATATCCTACCCAACATATCTTCCATGGGTTCTAGTAGATCTTTATCCTTTTACAAATGTCTTTTTGAAGACAGAAACCACTACAGGCAGTTATCGTTTCATCTCTATCTTCCACATAATCTAATTTCTTCAACATAGAAGAAATAATTCCTGGATAGTATAAACATGTTTCTTTCTTAGATGGATTAATCAAATCATAAATATGTACCATAAGATATTTTCACAAATTCACATTTATTTTATGTTTCAACAAAAATATCAAGAACACATCCAGATATTTCACCATAGAGAAATCTCCCTTCCTAGGGTAGATTTGATGCTGAAGGAATTTAAAAAGCAATATCACTTCTCCCTCAAATTCGTTTGAAATAATTCTCCTGGATTCTTCATTTCTAGTAAGCTCCTTCAAAGCATATTCATATGAAAAAAATTTGATGAAGGTGGAATATTACCAGGATACTCAGCATAGATGTAACGACCCAATCTTTTTGAGTAGTATATTAACTTACTCTTAATGATTTAATAAGATGTTAATGGTTAATGCAGAAAGAGGAGTCGATGGCTTCATCCAGTAGAATCGACCCTTATGAATCCCACTTATCAGAGCTTGGGAAGGAGGTAGCATCTGTGGGCTTCGCTTTGGACCAAGCCCAAGCCGAACTCTAGCGTGTCAAGCTTGAACGGAAACGCCTACGGGAGAAGTTCAAGTTAGTAGAGATTACTACTAGGGAAATGTTATCTGAGCCTCCCTCAGATTCTCTCACCATAGCACACCTTACACTTAGGTCTTATGCCGGTGTTATAAGGGGCTATGTGACGAGACCCTAGCTTCCTTGTGTAATACTTTCGGGTGAATAAATTGAGATCTCTTCCTTTAGTGATTTTTGTGGAATTTCTTTTGTCCGGATAATTTTAGGATATATTTTATTGATGAATTTTTGAAAAAGGGATATTTTAAAACATTTATTTAAACCCTAAATAATTAATGATGTGTAATGATTTTCAAAAAATGGTCTTCTACAAAAGTGTTCAGTAAGGAATTTGGAGTCTAATAAGATCAACTTAATTTTTGATGAATAGTAAATTATGAATAGTGATTTTACGGTTAGGATTAGTAATGTGACCAAATGGATTAGTAATTTCACTCAAAAAAAGTTTTAATATAATTTAGACACCTAGATTAAGTAATGTGATTCAATAAAATGGGTAAATAACGGTTTCATAAATTATTAGTCAAGTATTAGTTTTTCGGATGAATAGTGTTTTTTAATTAAAAATTTAATTAAAAATAATTAGAAAATTAATTTTATAAAAAGTACTTTATTTTTTAACTCAGAGCATCGATATTATGTTAAGGTAATTTTGGGGTTTTTTCTGAAAAAAATGAATTTTCGGTGAATAGTGTTTTTAATTAAAAATTTAATTAAAAATATTTAGAAAATTATCTTTATAAAATGGATTTCATTTTTGAAATCAAAGCATTGATATTTGGTTAAGGTGAAATTTTGGGATTATTCTGAGAAAGTTGAATTTTCGATGAATAGTGAAAGTATAGTTTTTAAGTTACAGGTGTTTAATGACATCATTAAATGATGTATTAAGTATGTAATCAATATGGTCAACTTATGAATAGTAAGATAAGGTATGAGGTGTCCCAAGTGGCCAATACCATGGGAAAATACCATGGTCAAGCCCATGGTTTTGCCAAAACCACTAATGAGGTGTCCCTTGGCCATTAATGCCTTGTCCCCTCACTTTCCCTATAAATACCCACCCTTTCCTCCTTTAGTTTTCACTCCCAACTCTCCCCCAACGAATTTCTGGTCTCCTTACCTCCCAAGGAGTCCTCCCAAGGTTCCCCCAAGCCCTCAAGGTCCAAAACTTTGAGTTTCAAGAGTCACATTTTGAGGTAAGGGATCCGACCTCTCTCTTTCTTTTCATGTAATCTCTTTTATGTCATTCCTTTTATGCTCCATGTTCTTATGTGAGAGGATGTTATTTCATATTACTCTTACTTCCCTTTTCATGTTTATATTATGATAGATCCCCTCTTACTCTCATCATTTCGTTTTATGAAAGTTTAAGTGACGCCGTTAGGCTGCCGAATTTTTTAAGGGATTCTTTCACCCTTCTCATTTTTCAAGTTCAATTTTCATGTCAAATCTTTCAAGTACCTTTTTATTATGTTGGGGTATAATCTCTATATCTATCATACTGATCTCTTATGATCATATTATTAGAGACCCTATTTTATCTGTTCAATTCATTTTTGTTGAAGTTTAAGTGACGCCGTTAGGCTGCCGAATTTTCATAAGAGAAATCAAATTTTTGTCTTCCTTCCATGTTTTTCATTTCAAATGGTATGTCCTTGAAATTGCATCACCATGTCCATATATACTTATTATTCTGTCCCTCTACTGTGTTATGGGTCAATTATGATTTTTCTACCCATGTTCCCTCTCTTTTAAAAGTTTTCTAAAACCTTGTAACATAGCCGTTATGCTGCAGAATTTTCGTCTCAAAATGCCTCTCTTTTCTCAAAATTATTTTATGTTATAAAGTGAATACTCAAAGCTCTTATTTCTACAGGGGTATTAACATATATATCAAAATGTTCTATTTTAAATTCTGGGATTTACATACATGATACCCGCTTTCCCTTTCCGTGGGTTTAAAGTAACGTAAAGATCATGTCTTTAAAGCAGTTTTTAAAACGTTATGATTATGAAATGAAACCCATTTCTTTTATGCTATATGGGTTGTTTATTAAATGATTGATGATGATATATGTGTCTCACATGATAATAAAGGAAAATTTAAGGGTGCGACCTGATAGCGCTCCAATGCATTGGGTAAATACTTAATCTCTAGAGATGACCATTTTAACGACGCCTTGGTGAATAACCTTGGTAATTTTTAACGACACCTTGGGGATGGACCTTGGTGAAACGAAACGATTGTCAATATTAAATGTTTCAGCCAAATATTCAAGTTATGAAAAATATTATTTTTATTATGATGTATCTCATGATTTCTTTTTCATGCCTTAAAGTTCTTTTCATGTCCTTATGGAAGTATCTCATGTTCACATGTAAAATGTTTCTCTTGTTTCCCTTACTGGGCCTTCTGCTCACCCTTTCTTTTGATGTATGTCCCCAGGTTATGAGATGCAGTAATGAACCTAGGATGAAATTAAGGATAAGACTTCAAGTGTTTAAGAAGAATGTTTTATGTTATTTTCATGTATTATGTTCCTTGTTTCCAAGACACTAAACCTTAAAGATCCTCAGTTCCGTGTAATGAAATGAAAGTTTATGTTATAAAAGACGGGATTCTATAGTTGGTATCAAAGGATGGTTTAGTTATTTGTGGAAATTAGGATATAAAAACTTTAGGAAGAACCCTATAGAAAAGTTTAAATATAGGAAAACTTCCTGGTATTTTGGTAAGTATTGAGTAAGTGGTTTATCAAACAAATACATCCCTGTCTGGATACGAGCAGGTAGAGGCGGCTCTAGCACAGATGTACATAGGGGTAAAACCCGAAAACACCGATTTGAGCTAGACTCGAACGGGAACTAGTGCACGATAATGGGCCTTGCTGTACTCTTGGTTACGACACTCCCGGGGGATATGTTTGGTTAATCACAAGCTTTTTATGAATCATTATGAAGGAATTATAGAAAAGTGAAATTGTCTAAGCATGAAGTATTAGTTAAAAGATTCATAAATGAAATAAGTTTCTTACTAAGGTTTTATTCTTTTAGAAAATGGAGGGAAATAGGAGGAACCGTGCCGATGGTGACCGTAATGCACCATGTGCTGACAGCCCTCCGATGGAAGCCGGAATGGAAACATTCATGCGAATGATGAACCAAATGACTCAAGTTATGAGTAATAACTTGAATCAAGCTGAGAGGCTGACCTCACCACGAAGGGAACAACACTCTGTTGAGTCCTTCATGCGTCAACGACCGCCAACATTCAGTGGATCTACTGACCCATTGGTTGCGGAACAATGGATAAGCTCCATTGAAAAGGTCTTTTCTGTACTTCATTGTTTGTAACAAGAAAAAGTCACCCTTGCTGTTTTCCGCCTAGAGGGAGAAGCTGATCAGTGGTGGTCACTGATCAAAAACACGAAGCCACGAGGAGAGATGGAAGCTAAGGAGTGGGAAGAATTTCACTGAATTTTCTTTAACAAGTATTTCCCTCGTTCCATGAGAACGATAATGGAGAAAGAGTTTCTTGAGCTGAAGCAGAAGGAGAACAAATCTGTCAGAAGCTATGAGATGAACTTCATAAGGCTTTCCCGTTATAACTCAAGCTTTGTCATAGACCCTAATGGAAAGGTTGATAGATTCTTTGGTGGACTACGACCTCATCTGCGGAAGAATCTAGCCAACATGGACTATGATAGCTATGAAGAAATAGTTCTAAGTGCTATGAAAGTTGAGCTGGAGTTTGGTGAGACACAGTGGTCTCACAAACCAAATGAAAAGAAGAGATCGTTGGAGCCCAGTTTTGGGAAGTCTTTTGATCAGGGAAGAGGTGGAAAGAAAATGCAACTTACCACATGCAATAAATGTGGGAAGAATCATCTGGGGAACTGCTTGAACGGAAGTGGCAAGTGCTACATGTGTGGAAGAGGAGGCCATATTGCTCGGAATTGTCATAGTGATGTGAAGCCTCAGCTTCCCAACACTAACGATAGAGGAAAGATGGTTCTGGCCCTACCCGAAGTCACATGCTTCAAGTGTGGGCAGCTTGGGCACTTTTCTAACCAATGTCCAAATCTGAGGGCGGTGGAGGGGAATCACCATCAACCTCAGCAGAGGACAAGGGAGCAAGGTCGTGATTTCGCTATCACAACAACTTAAGTTGAAGTTCCGAACGATGTGGTAGAAGGTACTCTTGTTGTCCTCTCAAAACTAGAAAGTACTTTATTTGATTCTGGTTCTACGCATTCCTTTTTTTCCTCCAAGTTTGCAAGGAATATAGTATCAATCCCCGAAATATTAGAGGTAAAGTTGTCAGTCAAGACTCTAAGTGGGATTATCCTTGCATCAACAGTATTTAGATACTCTAGTGTTTACTTTGGTGAGCACAATCTTATCACAAATCTAGTAGTCATTTCCATGATGGAATTCGACATTATACTAGGGATGGACTGGCTCTCAAAGTATAATGCTAAGATCAAATGCAGAAGTAAGGAAATCTCAGTAGTCTTGAATGAACGACCTATAGTTATCTTCCGAGGAGAGATATCCCGAACTGATCCCTATCTAGAAGCACCCCCTATAGCTTTCTTTATGTAGTTAATCGGTGATGATGAAGAAGGAAAAGGGAGTATACAAATAGAAGATGTTCCGATTGTTCAGGAATACATGGATGTATTTCTTGAGGAGTTACCTGGACCTCCCCCAGAAAGAGAGGTAGAGTTCTCCATTGAACTCGTACCTGGGTCTCAACCGATATCAAAGATTCCGTATAGAATGGAAAATGTGGAGCTAGAAGAGTTAAAGAAACAACTCCAAGACTTGTTGGAGAAGGGGTTTATCCAACCGAGTGTGTCTCCTTGGGGAGCACCGGTTCTCTTTGTGAAGAAGAAGGATGGATCAATGCGGCTATGCATTGATTATAGAGAACTGAACGGGATCACAGTGTAGAACAGATATCCTCTTCCAAGAATTGATGATTTATTTGACCAACTTCACGGGGCTCAATTATTCTCTAAGATTGACCTTCGATCTGGTTATCATCAACTGAGGGTGAAGAAGGAATATATTCCAAAGACTGCCTTCCGATCAAGATATGGGCATTATGAGTTTACTGTTATGCCCTTCGGCTTGACTAATGCTCCTGCTATTTTCATGGATTTGATGAATAGAGTCTTTAAGGACTACCTTGATAACTTTGTGGTAGTTTTTATTGATGATATTTTGATATATTCAAAAAGTCATGAGGATCATGAAGATCATCTAAGGGTTATATTGAAAACTCTGTGGAAGGAGAGGCTCTTTAGGAAGTTCAGCAAGTGTGAGTTTTGGTTACAACAAGTGGCTTTCTTGGGGCACATCGTAACCAATGAAGGAGTCTCAGTTGACCCTGCAAAGACAACGGTTGTGGAGGAGTGGCATCAACCCACAACAGTAACTAAGATTCGTAGTTTCCTTGGTTTAGTGGGATATTATAGTAGGTTTGTGAAAAAATTTTCACGGCTTTCTAATCCACTAACCAAGTTGACTCGAAAAGGTGTTAAGTTCATCTGGACAAAGGAATGTGAGGAAAGTTTCCAAGAGCTGAAGAAGAGATTGGTTACTGCACCTGTGTTAACACTACCCTCTATCGGAGAAGGATTCATTATTTTTAGCGATGCATCTCTGAAAGGGCTTGGGTGCGTCCTCATGAAAAATGACAAGGTAATTGCTTATGCATCTCGATAGTTGAAGATTCATGAGCAGAATTATCCTACGCATGATCTAGAGCTGGGGACAGTTGTTTTTGCTCTAAAGATATGGAGGCACTATCTTTATGGGGAGAAATGTGATATATACACTGACCACCAAAGTCTAAAGTATATTTTCGCATAGAAAGAATTGAACATGAGACAAAGGATATGGTTGGAGCTTATTAAAGACTATTATTGTTCAATTCATTATCACCCTGGAAGAGAAAAAAAAGTCGCAGATGCGTTAAGCAGGAAAGATACTGTTGTTCTGGCAACAATGAGGATCCTAAGAGATCCCTTGATTAAAGATCTAGTAAAACTGGACATGGGAATTATAAGGAAAGGGACATCATCAACCCTATCCCAAATGATTTCTCAACCTTCATTACTAGAGAAGATCAAGAAGGCTCAAAAAGAAGATCCTTTGCTGCAGGAGAAGTTGGAGGCTGTAAAAGATGGGAAGTTCCCTGATTTAAATATTGATCAAGAAGGTGTATTGAAATTTCATACAAGACTATGTGTTCCATCTATTCCGGAGATAAAGAAAGAACTGATGGATGAAGCTCATAGCTCTACTTTCTCTATACATCCGGGAAGCACTAAGATGTATAGAGACCTTCGTGATCATTATTGGTGGGATAACATGAAGAGGGAGATTGCTGATTACACTACAAGGTGCCTGGTGTGTCAGCAAGTAAAGGCAGAACGACAACTTCCTAAGGGGGTATTACAACCGCTACCCATACCAGTATGGAAGTGGGATAATATCACTATGGACTTTGTAACTGGTCTCCCGAAAACATCCAAAGGAAACAATGCGATATGGGTTATTGTGGACCGTCTCACCAAGACAGCCCATTTTATCTCTATTAGGGAAGATTTATCTCTGGATCAGCTTGACAAGATATACATGAAGGAAGTGGTAAGGCTGCATGGGGTACCACTATCCATCGTGTCTGATCATGACCCAAGATTCACATCAAAATTCTGGAGAAGTCTTCAACATGCTCTGAATACTGAATTGAATTTTAGTACGGCCTATCATCCTCAAACTGATGGCCAATCTGAAAGGACTATTCAGAAACTCGAAGACATGCTGAGATTATGCTCAATGGAATTTAAAGGTGGATGGGATCAACACCTCACATTAGTTGAGTTCTCCTATAACAACAGCTTCCATTCGAGTATTCAGATGGCACCCTATGAAGTTCTGTATGGAAAGCGATGTAGAACTCCCACTTGTTGGGATGAAACTGGTGACAAAAAACTTCTTGGGCCTGATCTTGTGCAAGAGATGACATAACAGGTTCATGCCATCCAACAACTCATAAAGGCTGCTCAGAGTCGGCAGAACAGCTATGCTGACAATCGTCGAAGGGACTTGGATTTTGGTGTTGGTGACAAAGTCTTCCTTCAAATTTCTCCATGGAAGAGAGTCATGCGGTTTGGGAAGAAAGGGAAGCTCAGTCCTAGGTACATTGGCCCCTATGAAATCCTTGATCGCATAGGAGCAGTGGCCTATCATCTAGAACTTCCACCGAACCTAGCTCAAGTTCATGATGTCTTCCATGTATCTCTCTTGAGGAAGTACATACCCGACCCTTCGCATGTACTGAACCCAGAGGTGGCACAACTGGAACATGACCTCTCTTATGAGGAGCAGCCAGTGGAGATCTTGGACCGTAGAGACAAGGTCCTATGAAACAAGACTACCCACCTTGTGAAAGTGTTGTGGAGGAATCATAAATATGAAGAAGTGACTTGGGAGCCTGAGGAAACAATGAAGCAAAAGTACCCTCACCTTTTCGACTAGGCCTCAAGTATAAATTTCGGGGATGAAATTTATTAAGGGGGGAGGAATGTAATGACCCAATATTTTTGAGTAGTATATTAACTTACTCTTAATGATTTAATAAGATGTTAATGGTTAATGTAGAAAGAGGAGTCGATGGCTTCATCCAGTAGACTCGACCCTTATGAAGCCCACTTATCAGAGATTGGGAAGGAGGTAGCATCTGCGGGCTTCGCTTTGGACCAAGCCCAAGCCGAACTCCAGCGTGTCAAGCTTGAACGGAAACGCCTATGGGATAAGTTCATGTTAGTAGAGATTACTAATAGGGCAATGTTATCTGAGCCTCCCTCAGATTCTCTCACCATAGCACACCTTACACTTAGGTCTTATGCCGGTGTTATAAGGGGCTATGTGACGAGACCCTAGCTTCCTTGTGTAATCCTTTCGGGTGAATAAATTGAGATATCTTCCTTTAGTGATGTTTGTGGAATTTCTTTTGTCCGGATAATTTTAGGATATATTTTATTGATGAATTTTTGAAAAAGGGATATTTTAAAACATTTATTTAAACCCAAAATAATTAATGATGTGTAATGATTTTCAAAAAATGGTCTTCTACAAAAGTATTCAGTAAGGAATTTGGAGTCTAATAAGATCAACTTAATTTTTGATGAATAGTAAATTGTGAATAGTGATTTTACGCTTAGGATTAGTAATTTGACCAAATGGATTATTAATTTCACTCGAAGAAAGTTTTAATATAATTTAGACACCTAGATTAAGTAATGTGATTCAATAAAATGGGTAAATAACAGTTTCATAAATTATTAGTCAAGTATTAGTTTTTCGGATGAATAGTGTTTTTTAATTAAAAATTTAATTAAAAATAAATAGAAAATTATTTTTATAAAAAGGACTTTATTTTTGAACTCATAGCATCGATATTATGTTAAGGTAATTTTTGGGGGTTTTTCTGAAAAAAATGAATTTTCGGTGAATAGTGTTTTTAATTAAAAATTTAATTAAAAATATATAGAAAATTATTTTTATAAAATGGATTTCATTTTTGAAATCAAAGCATTTATATTTGGTTAAGGTGAAATTTTGGGATTATTCTGAGAAAGTTGAATTTTCGATGAATAGTGAAAGTATAGTTTTTAAGTTACGGGTGTTTAATGACATCATTAAATGATGTATTAAGTATGTAATCAATATGGTCGACTTATTAATAGTAAGATAAGGTATTAGGTGTCCCAAGTGGCCAATACCATGGGAAAATACCATGGTCAAGCCCATGGTTTTGCCAAAACCACTAATGAGGTGTCCCTTGGCCATTAATGCCTTGTCCCCTCACTTTCCCTATAAATACCCACCCTTTCCTCCTTTGGTTTTCACTCCCAACTCTCCCCCAACGAAGTTATGGTCTCCTTACCTCCCAAGGAGTCCTCCCAAGGTGCCCCCAAGCCCTCAAGGTGCAAAACATTGAGTTTCAAGAGTCACGTTTTAAGGTAAGGGATCCGACCTCTCTCTTTCTTTTCATGTAATCTCTTTTATGTCATTCCTTTTATGCTCCATATTCTTATGTGAGAGGATGTTCTTTCATATTCCTCTTACTTCCCTTTTCATGTTTATATGATGAGAGATCCCCTCTTACTCTCATCATTTCGTTTTATGAAAGTTCAAGTGACGCCGTTAGGCTGCCAAATTTTTTAAGGGATTCTTTCACCCTTCTCATTTTTCAAGTTCGATTTTCATGTCAAATCTTTCAAGTACCTTTTTATTATGTTGGGGTATAATCTCTATATCTATCATACTGATCTCTTATTATCATATTATGAGAGACCCTATTTGATCTGTTCAATTCATTTTTGTTGAAGTTTAAGTGACGCCGTTAGGCTGCCGAATTTTCATAAGAGAAATCAAATTTTTTTCTTCCTTCCATGTTTTTCATTTCAAATGGTATGTCTTTGAAATTTCATCACCATGTCCATATATCCTTCTTATTCTGTCCCTCTACTGTTTTATGGGTCAATTATGATTGTTCGACCCATGTTCCCTCTCTTTTCAAAGTTTTCTAAAACCTTGTAACATAGCCGTTTTGCTGCAGAATTTTCGTCTCAAAATGCCTCTCTTTTCTCAAAATTATTTTATGTTATAAAGTGAATACTCAAAGCTCTTATTTCTACAGGGGTATTAACATATATATCAAAATGTTATATTTTAAATTCTGGGATTTACATACATGATACCCGCTTTCCCTTTCCATGGGTTTAAAGTAACGTAAAGATCATGTCTTTAAATTAGTTTTTAAAACGTTATGATTATGAAATGAAACCAATTTCTTTTATGCTATATGGGTTGTTTATGAAATTATTGATGATGATATATGTGGCTCACATGATAATAAAGGAAAATTTAAGGTTGTGCCCTGATAGCACTCCAATGCATTGGGTAAAGACTTAATCTCTAGAGATGACCATTTTAACGACGCCTTGGTGAATAACCTTGGTAATTTTTAACGACACCTTGGGGATGGACCTTGGTGAAACGAAACAATTGTCAATATTAAATGTTGTAGCCACATCTTCAAGTTATGAAAAATTTTATTTTTATTATGATGTATCTCATGATTTCTTTTTCATGCCTTAAAGTTCTTTTCATGTCCTTATTGAAGTATCTCATGTTCACATGTAAAATGTTTCTCTTGTTTCCCTTACTGGGACTTCTGCTCACCCTTTCTTTTGATGTATGTCCCTAAGTTATGAGATGTAGTAATGAACCTAGGATGAACTTAAGGAGAAGACTTCAAGTGTTTAAGAAGAATGTTTTATGTTATTTTCATGTATTATGTTCCTTGTTTCCAAGACACTAAACCTTAAAGATCCCCAGTTCCGTGTAATGAAATGAAAGTTTATGTTATAAAAGACGGGATGCTATAGTTGGTATCAAAGGATGGTTTAGTTATTTATGGAAATTAGGATATAAAAACTTTAGGAAGAACCCTATAGAAAATTTTAAATATAGGAAAACTTCCTGGTATTTTGGTAAGTATTGAGTAAGTGGTTTATCAAACAAATACATCCCTGTCTGGATACGAGCAGGTAGAGGAGGCTCTGACATAGATGTACATAGGGGTAAAACCCAAAAACACCGATTTGAGCTAGACTCGAACGGGAACTGGTGCACGATAACGGGCCTTGCTTCACTCTTGGTTACGACACTCCCGAGTGATATGGTTGGTTAATAACAAGCTTTTTATGAATCATCATGACGGAATTATAGAAAAGTGTAATTGTCTAAGCATGAAGTCTTAGTTAAAAGATTCATAAATGAAATAAGTTTATTACTAAGGTTTTATTCTTTTAGAAAATGGCGGGCAATAGGAGGAACCGTGCCGATGGTGAACGCAATGCACCATGTGCTGACGACCCTCCGATGGAAGCCGGAATGGAAACATTCATGCGAATGATGAACCAACTGACTCAAGTTATGAGTAATAACTTGAATCAAGCTGAGATACAGACCTCACCACGAAGGGAACAACACTCTGTTGAGTCCTTCATGCGTCAACGACTGCCAACATTCAATGGATCTACTAACCCATTGGTTGCAGAACAATGGATAAGCTCCATTGAAAAGATCTTTTCTGTACTTCATTGTTCGGAACAAGAAAAAGTCACCCTTGCTGTTTACCGCCTAGAGGGAGAAGCTGATTAGTGGTGGTCACTGATCAAAAACACGAAGCCACGAGGAGAGAT
Organism: Viscum album; assembly: GCA_963277665.1. Taxonomy (NCBI): domain Eukaryota; kingdom Viridiplantae; phylum Streptophyta; class Magnoliopsida; order Santalales; family Viscaceae; genus Viscum; species Viscum album. Next base: position 1,241,216,972 of record OY728122.1, on the reverse strand, counting down.
GGAAGCTATGGAGTGGGAAGAATTTCGGGGAATTTTCTTTAACAAGTATTTCCCTCGTTCCATGAGAACGAGAATGGAGAAAGAGTTTCTCGAGCTGAAGCAGAAGGAGAACGAATCTGTCGGAAGCTATGAGATTAACTTCACAAGGCTTTCCCGTTATACCTCAAGCTTTGTCATGGACCCTAATGGGAAGGTTGATAGATTCTTTGGTGGACTACGACCTCATCTACTGAAGAATCTAGCCAATAGGGAATATGATAGCTATGAAGAAATAGTTCTAAGTGATATGAAAGTCGAGCTGGAGTTTGGTGAGACATAGTGGTCTCACAAACCAAATGAAAAGAAGAGATCGTTGGAGCCCAGTTTAGGGAAGTCTTTTGATCAGGGAAGTGGTGGAAACCAAATGCAACTTACCACATGCAATAAATGTGGGAAGAATCATCTGGGGAACTGCTTGAACGGAAGTGGCAATTACTACAAGTGTGGAAGAGGAGGCCATATTGCTCGGAATTGTCATAGTGATGTGAAGCCTCAGCTTCCCAACACTAATGATAGAGGAAATATGGTTCTGGCCCTACCCGAAGTCACATGCTTCAAGTGTGGGCAGCTTGGGCACTTTTCTAACCAATGTCCAAATCTGAGGGCGGTGGAGGGGAATCACCATAAACCTCAGCAGAGGCCAAGGGAGCAAGGTCGTGCTTTCGCTATCACAACAACTAAAGTTGAAGTTTCGAACGACGTGGTAGAAGGTACTCTTGTTGTCCTCTCAAAACTAGCAAGTACTTTATTTGATTCTGGTTCTATGCATTCCTTTATTTCCTCCAAGTTTTCAAGGAATATAGAATCAATCCCCAAACTGCTAGAGGTAGAGTTGTCAGTCAAGACTCCAAGTGGAATTATCCTTGAATCAACAGTATTTAGAGACTCTAGTGTTTACTTTGGTGAGCACAATCTTATCGAAAATCTAGTAGTCATTCCCATAATGGAATTCGACATTATACTACGGATGGACTGGATCTCAAAGTATAATGATAAGATCAAATGCAGAAGTAAGGAAATCTCAGTAGTCTTGAATGAACGACCTACAGTTATCTTCCGAGGAGAGATATCCCAAACTGATCCCTATCTAGAAGCACCTCCTATAGCTTTCTTTATGGAGTTAATCGGTGATGATGAAGAAGGAAAAGGGAGCATACAAATAGAAGATGTTCTGATTGTTCAGGAATACATGGATGTATTTCCTCAGGAGTTACCTAGACCTCCCCCAGAAAGAGAGGTAGAGTTCTCCATTGAACTCGTACCTGGGTCTCAACCGATATCAAAGAATCCGTATAGAATGGAAAATGTGGAGATAGAAGAGTTAAAGAAACAACTCCAAGACTTGTTGGAGAAGGGGTTTATCCGACCGAGTGTGTCTCCATGGGGAGCACCAGTTCTCTTTGTGAAGAAGAAGGATGGATCAATGCGGCTATGCATTGATTATAGAGAACTGAACAGGATCACAGTGAAAAACCGATATCCTCGTCCATGAATTGATGATTTATTTGACCAACTTCGCGGGGCTAAATTCTTCTCTAAGATTGACCTTCGATCTGGTTATCATCAACTGAGGGTGAAGAAGGAAGATATTCCAAAGACTGCCTTCCGATCAAGATATGGGCATTATGATTTTACTGTTATGCCCTTCGGCTTGACTAATGCTCCTGCTATTTTCATGGATTTGATGAATAGAGTCTTTAAGGACTACCTTGATAACTTTGTGGTAGTTTTTATTGATGATACTTTGATATATTCAAAAAGTCGTGAGGAGCATGAAGATCATCTAAGGGTTATATTGAAAAATCTGTGGAAGGAGAGGCTCTTTGGGAAGTTCAGCAAGTGTGAGTTTTGGTTACAACAAGTGGCTTTCTTGGGACACATCGTAACCAATGAAGGAATCTCGGTTGACCCTGAAAAGACAACGGTTGTGGAGGAGTGGCCTCAACCCACAACAGTAACTGAGATTCGTAGTTTCCTTGGTTTAGTGGGATATTATAGGAGGTTTGTGAAAAACTTTTCACAGCTTTCTAATCCACTAACCAAGTTGACTCAAAAAGGGGTTAAGTTCATCTGGACAAAGGAATGTGAGGAAAGTTTCCAAGAGCTGAAGAAGAGATTGGTTACTGCACCTGTGTTAACACTACCCTCTATCGGAGAAGGATTCGTTATTTTTAGAGATGCATCTCTGAAAGGGCTTGGGTGCGTCCTCATGAAAAATGACATGGTAATTGCTTATGCATCTCAACAGTTGAAGATTCCTGAGCAGAATTATCCTACGCATGATCTAGAGCTGGCGGCAGTTGTTTTCTCTCTAAAGATATGGAGGCACTATCTTTTTGGGGAGAAATGTGATATATACACTGACCACCAAAGTTTAAAGTATATTTTCACACAGAAAGAATTGAACATGAGACAAAGGAGATGGTTGGAGCTTATTAAAGACTACGATTGTTCAATTCATTATCACCCTAGAAGAACAAAACAAGTCGCAGATGCGTTAAGCAGGAAAGATACTGTTGTTCTGGAAACAATGAGGATCCTAGGAGATCCCTTGATTAAAGATCTAGTAAAACTGGACATGGGAATTATAAGGAAAGGGACATCATCAACCCTATCCCAAATGATTTCTCAACCTTCATTACTAGAGAAGATCAAGAAGGCTCAAAAAGAAGATCCTTTGCTGCAGGAGAAGTTGGAGGCTGTAAAAGATGGGAAGTTCCCTGATTTCAATATTGATCAAGAAGGTGTATTGAAATTTCGTACAAGACTATGTGTTCCATATATTCTGGAGATAAAGAAAGAACTGATGGATGAATCTCATAGCTCTACTTTCTCTATACATCCGGGAAGCACTAAGATGTATAGAGACCTTCGTGATCATTATTGGTGGGATAACATGAAGAGGGAGATTGCTGATTACACTATAAGGTGCCTGGTGTGTCAGCAAGTAAAGGCAGAACTACAACTTCCTAAGGGGGAATTACAACCGCTACCCATACCAGTATGGAAGTGGGATAATATCACTATGGACTTTGTAACTGGTCTCCCGAAAACATCCAAAGGAAACAATGCGATATGGGTTATTGTGGACCGTCTCACCAAGACAACCCACTTTATCTCTATTCGGGAAGATTTCTCTCTGGATCAGCTTGCCAAGATATACGTGAAGGAAGTGGTAAGGCTGCATGGGGTACCACTATCCATCGTGTCTGATCGTGACCCATGATTCACATCAAAATTCTGGAGAAGTCTTCAACATGCTCTGAATACTGAATTGAATTTTAGTACGGCCTATCATCCTCAAACTGATGGCCAATCTGAAAGGACTATTCAGACACTCGAAGACATGCTGAGATTATGCTCAATGGAATTTAAAGGTGGATGAGATCAACACCTGCCATTAGTTGAGTTCTCCTATAACAACAACTTCCATTCGAGTATTCAGATGGCACCCTATGAAGCTCTGTATGGAAAGCGATGTAGAACTCCCACTTGTTGGGATGAAACTGGTGAGAGAAAGCTTCTTCGGCCTGATCTTGTGCAAGAGATGACAGAACAGGTTCATTCCATCCAACAACACATAAAGGCTGCTCAGAGTCGGCAGAAGAGCTATGCTGACAATCGTCGAAGGGACTTGGAGTTTGGTGTTGGTGACAAAGTCTTCCTTCAAATTTATCCATGGAAGAGAGTCATGCGGTTTGGGAAGAAAGGGAAGCTCAGTCCTAGGTACATTGGCCCCCATGAAATCCTTGATCGCATAGGAGCAGTGGCCTATCATCTAGAACTTACACCGAACCTAGCTCAAGTTCATGATGTCTTCCATGTATCTCTCTTGAGGAAGTACATACCCGACCCTTCGCATGTACTGAACCCAGATGTGGTACAACTGGAACATGACCTCTCTTATGAGGAGCAGCCAGTGGAGATCTTGGACCGTAGAGACAAGGTCCTACGAAACAAGACTACCCACCTTGTGAAAGTGTTGTGGAGGAATCATAAATATGAAGAAGCGACTTGGGAGCCTGAGGAAACAATGAAGAAAAAGTACCCTCACCTTTTCGACTAGGCCTCAAGTATAAATTTCGGGGACGAAATTTCTTAAGGGGGGAAGAATGTAACGACCCAATCTTTTTGAGTAGTATATTAACTTACTCTTAATGATTTAATAAGATGTTAATGGTTAATGCAGAAAGAGGAGTCGATGGCTTCATCCAGTAGACTCGACCCTTATGAAGCCCACTTATCAGAGCTTGGGAAGGAGGTAGCATCTGTGGGCTTCGCTTTGGACCAAGCCCAAGTCGAACTCCAGCGTGTCAAGTTTGAACGGAAACGCCTACGGGAGAAGTTCAAGTTAGTAGAGATTACTACTAGGGCAATGTTATCTGAGCCTCCCTCAGATTCTCTCACCATAGCACACCTTACACTTAGGTCTTATGCCGGTGTTATAAGGGGCTATGTGACGAGACCCTAGCTTCCTTGTGTAATCCTTTCGGGTGAATAAATTGAGATCTCTTCCTTTAGTGATTTTTGGGGAATTTCTTTTGTCCGGATAATTTTAGGATATATTTTATTGATGAATTTTTGAAAAAGGGATATTTTAAAACATTTATTTAAACCCAAAATAATTAATGATGTGTAATGATTTTCAAAAAATGGTCTTCTACAAAAGTGTTCAGTAAGGAATTTGGAGTCTAATAAGATCAACTTAATTTTTGATGAATAATAAATTATGAATAGTTATTTTACGCTTAGGATTAGTAATGTGACCAAATTGATTATTAATTTCACTCAAAGAAAGTTTTAATATAATTTAGACACCTAGATTAAGTAACGTGATTCAATAAAATGGGTAAATAACGGTTTCATAAATTATTAGTCAAGTATTAGTTTTTCGGATGAATAGTGTTTTTTAATTAAAAATAATTAGAAAATTATTTTTATAAAAAGGACTTTATTTTTGAACTCAGAGCATCGATATTATGTTAAGGTAATTTTTGGGGTTTTTTCTGAAAAAAATGAATTTTCGGTGAATAGTGTTTTTAATTAAAAATTTAATTAAAAATATTTAGAAAATTATTTTTATAAAATGGATTTCATTTTTGAAATCAAAGCATTGATATTTGGTTAAGGTGAAATTTTGGGATTATTCTGAGAAAGTTGAATTTTCGATGAATAGTGAAAGTATAGTTTTTAAGTTACGGGTGTTTAATGACATCATTAAATGATGTATTAAGTATGTAATCAATATGGTCGACTTATGAATAGTAAGATAAGGTATGAGGTGTCTCATGTGTCCAATACCATGGGAAAGCCCATGGTTTTGCCAAAACCACTAATGAGGTGTCCCTTGGCCATTAATGCCTTGTCCCCTCACTTTCCCTATAAATAACCACCCTTTCCTCCTTTAGTTTTCACTCCCAAATCTCCCCCAACGAATTTCTGGTCTCCTTACCTCCCAAGGAGTCCTCCCAAGGTTCCCCCAAGCCCTCAAGGTCCAAAACTTTGAGTTTCAAGAGTCACGTTTTAAGGTAAGGGATCCGACCTCTCTCTTTCTTTTCATGTAATCTCTTTTATGTCATTCCTTTTATGCTCCATGTTCTTACGTGAGAGGATGTTCTTTCATATTCCTCTTACTTCCCTTTTAATTTTTATATGATGAGAGATCCCCTCTTACTCTCATCATTTCGTTTTATGAAAGTTTAAGTGACGCCGTTAGGCTGCCGAATTTTTTATGGGATTTTTTCACCCTTCTCATTTTTCAAGTTCGATTTTCATGTCAAATCTTTCAAGTTCCTTTTTATTATGTTGGGGTATGATCTCTATATCTATCATACAGATCTCTTATGATCATATGATGAGAGACCCTATTTGATCTGTTCAATTCATTTTTGTTGAAGTTTAAGTGACGCCGTTAGGCTGCCGAATTTTCATAAGAGAAATCAAATTTTTGTCTTCCTTCCATGTTTTTCATTTCAAATGGTATGTACTTGAAATTGCATCACCATGTCCATATATCCTTCTTATTCTGTCCCTATACTATTTTATGGGTCAATTATGATTTTTCGACCCATGTTCCCTCTCTTTTCAAAGTTTTCTAAAACCTTGTAACATAGTCGTTATGCTGCATAATTTTCGTCTCAAAATGCCTCTCTTTTCTCAAAATTATTTTATGTTATAAAGTGAAAACTCAAAGCTATTATTTCTACAAGGGTATTAACATATATATCAAAATGTTCTATTTTAAATTCTGGGATTTACATACATGATATCCGATTTCCCTTTCCGTGGGTTTAAAGTAACGTAAAGATCATGTCTTTAAAGCAGTTTTTAAAACGTTATGATTATGAAATGAAACCCATTTCTTTTATGCTATATGGGTTGTTTATGAAATGACTGATGATGATATATGTGGCTCACATGATAATAAAGGAAAATTTAAGGGTGCTCCCTGATAGCGCTCCAATGCATTGGGTAAAGACTTAATCTCTAGAGATGACCATTTTAACGACGCCTTGGTGAATAACCTTGGTAATTTTTAATGACACCTTGGGGATGTACCTTGGTGAAACGAAACGATTTTCAATATTAAATGTTGCAGCCACATCTTCAAGTTATGAAAAATGTTATTTTTATTATGATGTATCTCATGATTTCTTTTTCATGCCTTAAAGTTCTTTTCATGTCCTTATTGAAGTATCTCATTTTCACATGTAAAATGTTTCTCTTGTTTCCCTTACTGGGCCTTCTGCTCACCCTTTCTTTTGATGTATGTCCCCAGGTTATGAGATGCAGTAATGAACCTATGATGAACTTAAGGAGAAGATTTTAAGTGTTTAAGAAGAATGTTTTATGTTATTTTCATGTATTATGTTCCTTGTTTCCAAGACACTAAACCTTAAATATCCTCAGTTCCGTGTAATGAAATGAAAGTTTATGTTATAAAAGACGGGATGCTATAATAGACACATTCATGAGGTACCTATAAGCATTCAACCCATTCCTTCGAAGAGAAAACCACTTCCTTTTCCTTTACTATAGACTTCATCTTTGCAGCCTCGGGTTCATCTAGTGATATACTTAAATTTTGATAGAATTCATGCACAAGCTGGGGATAATGAGGTATTTCATTGTTGATAAACCAACTTAGCCACCCTTGAGATTCCAGTACCTTTAGAAAAAAATATTTTCTTAAGAGAAGCCACTCAGCAGACACTTCCTTTTCAGTTGTGACAACCCGACTTTCTAAGCTTGGTTTCCCATTCCCACTGGTTTCCCCCTTCAGACGCTTAGCAGGAGGAGATTTTCGAGGCTCTTCCATTCCGTGCTTAGTCCTTGCCATGGTGAAGCTGCAGATTCTAACTGGGTTGAGAGGTCGCGAGTCAAGATAGAGAGAGACTAAATGGAGGAGGCTTTAAGACTATAGAGAAGTTGAAAGGTCATGATGGATTGGACTTAATATATCATTTAGGGATTGTAAATCGTAAAACATAAAATTTAAATGCGGCAAAGTGAAAGAGATAAAACAACTTCATTTCACTTAAAGAACACAGAATTTACACAATAGTCCTTAAATGTATCAATGTCAATGAATCGGTTTTAAAAAGATCAGTTTCACAAAAACCGGTTTCATAAATATCATTTTTACAAAGATCATTTTTACAAAGATCATTTTTATAAAGATTGGTTTTACAAAGATCAATTTTACAAAGATCGGTTTTACAAAGATCGGTTTTACAAAGATCGGTTTTACAAAGATCGGTTTTACAAAGATCTGTTTTAAAAATATTGGTTTTACAAAGATCAGTTTTACAAAGATTGGTTTTACAAAGATTGGGTTTACAAAGATCAGTTTTACAAAGATATCATTCCTAGTTCATGTCTGATGTAATTCATTCTCTCAGAATTTAAGGGTTTAGTGAATATATCAGCAAGTTGATGTTCAGTCCCAATAAAATCAAGAGTTATATCACCCTTTTGATAATGATCTCTCAAAAAGTGATGTATTACATCAATATGCTTTATTCTATAATGAGATATTGGATTTTTAGAAATTTTAATAGCACTTGTGTTATCACAGTTAACAGAGATATGTTTTAATTGATATTCATAGTCTAGTAAAGTGTGTTTCATCCACAAAATTTGTTAACAACAACTACCAGCAGCAATGTATTCTTCTTTGGCAGTAGATAATGCAAAAAAATTCTGTTGTTTAGTGCACCATGATACTAGTGACTTGCCTAACATGTGACATGTCCCTGAGGTGCTTTTTCTATCTACCTTACAACCAGAAAATTCAGCATCTGAATAACTTATTAAATCAAACGGTTTTCCTCTTGAATAAAATAGTCCTAAGTTAGGAGTATATTTGATATATTTGAAAACCCTTTTAATAGAATTTAAATGAGATTCTTTGGGATTATATTGAAAGCAAGCAAACATTCATACACTGAACATAATATCAGGTCTGCTAGCACTAAGGTAGAGCAGACTCCCTATCATGCCTCTTAGTTGGTTTGATCCACTGATTCTCTAGCTTCATCAGCATCCAACTTACAAGTGGTACTCATAGATGTATCACTACCTTTACTACCATCCAACCGAAAATGTTTTAAAAGATCTTTAGTATATTTACTTTGATTTAAAATAATACCATCTTTATTTTGAAAAATTTGAAATCCAAGGAAAAATTTAAGTTCTCCCATTAAACTCATTTTAAATTTATTTTTCATTATTTTTGAAAAATCAATACATAAATAACTTTTAAAAGATCCAAAAATTATATCATCTACATAAATTTTCACCATCAAAACATCTTTGGAAATCCTTTTAATAAACAAAGTATGATCTTCTATTCCTTTAGTAAAACCTTTTGAAATAAGAAATGAGCTAAGTCTATCATACCAAGATTTTGGAGCTTGATTTAGACTATATAAATATTTAAAAAGTTTAAAAACATGATTTGAAAAGTGGGGATTTTTAAAGCCGGGGGGTTGTTCCACAAATACATCCTCAACTATATACCCATTTAGAAAATCACTTTTTCCATCTATTTGATAAATTTTAAAATTCAGATGAGCTGCATAAGCAAGTAGTATCCTAATGGCCTCTAACCTAGCTACAGGTGCAAAGGTATCCTCATAGTCTATTCCTTATTATTGACTATAACCTTGTGCAACTAATCTAGGTTTGTTTCTAACTATATTTCCAGACTCATCAACTTTGTTTCTAAAAACCCATTTAGTGACTATGGTCAAAGTGTCTTTAGGTATTTCAACTAGTTCCCAGACTTTGTTTCTTTCAAATTGATTTAATTCTTCTTCCATAGACATCACCCAAAATTCATCATTTATAGCATCATTAATATTTTTGGGTTCAAGATGTGAAAGAAAAGCCTAATGTTCAACCTGGTTTCTTAGAGAAGCTCTAGTTTGTGTCCCTCGGTTTAAATCACCTACTACAACATCTAAAGGATGATTCTTGAGAGTTCTAATACCTCTAGAAAGATTTGAACTAGAATCCTCATGATTGTCTATTTGTTCAGACTCAACAGGTACATATTATGGAAGATTCCCAGAACTGGTCACTTTTACAGGGGATTCACTGTCATTATCATTAAGGTTCAGATTTGACATATCTTCCTCATGATTTTCAAGAGAGTTTTTGGGTTCATGTGGATCAGCTTCATCAAACTTGGCATGAAATAACTCTTCCACACATTTGGTCTTCTTATTGATTACTCTATAGGCTTTACTCGAGATTGAGTAACCTAGAAAAATTCCTTCATCACTCTTGGAGGCAAATTTGTCAAGATTATCTTTAGTGTTAAGGATAAAGACTTTGCATCCAAAAACTCAGAAGTAGTTAAACTTAGGCTTCCTATTGTTCCACAGTTCATAAGGGGTCTTCTTAAGAACAGGTCTAATCAAGACTCTATTAATGGTATAACAAGATGTATTTACAGATTCATCCCAAAAATAAATAGGTAAATTATATTCACTAAGCATAGTCCTAGAAATTTCTTGAAGGGTACTTTTTCTTCTTTCCACAACTCCATTTTGTTGAGGCGTTCTAGTAACAGAGAAATTGTGACTGTAGCCATTGTGTGAGCAATAGGATTCAAACTCATGATTTTCAAACTGACGACTATGATCACTTCTTAGGGTCTTAATTTTAAGTCCACTATGGTTTTCCACAGACTTGGAGTATTTGATAAAGTAAGAACAAGCTTCGATTTTGTGAGCTATAAAGTATACCCAAGGGTACCTAGAAAAATCATCTACAAGAACCTAAACATAGTGCTTCCCTTTTAAACTTGAAACTCTTGATGGTCCAAACAAATCCATGTGAACCAACTCAAGCGGTTTAGTGGTAGAAACCTATTTCTTTGGTTTGAAAGAAACTTTGTGTTTCATTCCTTTTTGATAAGGATTGCACACTTTTTTATGTGGGAATTCAAGTTTAGGTAAGTCTCTAACTAAACCATTCCTAGTTAGTTTCCTAAGAGAGTGCACATTGTAGTGTCCTCATCTTTTATGCCACAACCAGGATTCTTTATAAAAAGCATTTAAGAAGGAAACATTTTTCTTAGCTAAAGAATTTAAGTCAACAACATACACATTATCATTTCCGAGAGCAGTAAATATTAAATCAATTTTGGAATTAAAAACATTAAATGCATCATTTTAAAATTTGACATTGAAACCATCATCACACAACTGAGAGATGCTAAGTAAATTTCAATTTAATCCTTCAATAAAAAGTAATTTAGAAATTAATACTGTATTAGGGTTACCGATCTGGCTAAGCCGATGATTTTCCCTTTGCATTGTCACAAAAAGTTACGTGACCACCATCAACCTTGATTAGGATCCTAAAGCATGAGTAGTATCCTGTCATATGTCTTGAACATCTACTGTCCAAGTACCACAGAGTCTTAGAGGAACTCTTTATGAAACATCCCTACAAAACAGATTAGACATAGGGTAACTTTGGTACCCATATTTTCTTGTGTCCTGAGAGGTTAACAAGTAACATTTTGGGAACCCATACTTGTCTCACATATTTCCTATAATCAGTAGATATATTTTGAGACATAAACACTTTTTTTGGTTCTTTAGAGAATTGTTTTTCAATAAATTGTCCAGTAATTGAACTAGAAGTGAATTGTCCAGATTTTGAAATAAATTTAGGTTTAATGATCCTTCTCTATCCAGGATGATATCCTAGACCAGTTGTATATTTTGGAGAAATCTTTTGTCCTAGAAACTGAGTCAGGGTATCTCTACCAGCAGTAAAATTTTCAAGATCCTTCATTAATTTTTCATTTGATAATTTGAGTTCGGTATTTTATTTTAACAGTTGAGAACATTTTTCTTTTTCAATATCCATACTTGAATTATATTTTTCATTTAAAGCATGTTGTCTATTTAATGATTTATACTTGTCCTTGAGCTAATTAAAGGTATCCTCAAGCATTTCAAAATATTCAAATAGTTCATCCTTAGTCATATCTTCATCATTTTGTAACTCAATATTATTCCCAGAATAATAGGCATTATGTATAGGAGAGTTAAGTGTTACCTCAGATGTTTCTGTCATGAAACATAAGTTAGCATGATTGTTCTGTTCACTATCAGAAGCATCAGATCCACTAGAGCTATCTTCTGAAGTACTCTAGGTAGCTTTCATAGCCTTTTTATAGAATTTTCCGTTGACTTCATATTTATTCTTGAATTTCAGCTTGGGATAGTCTGCCTTCACATGGCATTTTCATTTGAATTCATAGCAGATTATTTCATTTGAGTTGTCATTCCATTTTCTGTCTTTCTTCCATTGTCCTTTACTATCATACTTTCCCTTGTTGTTTGACTTCCTAAAGAATTTCTTCTTTTGGTATAACTTTTTGAACCTTCTAGAAAGATGATCCATCTCCTCATCACTGTCTGAATCTGACTCTTCACTGGTGGAGCTGTCTGCGGGAACTTGAGATTTTTCTTTGTTTTTTCTCTTTGAGGTAGTAGTCTTGAATGCTACTGATTTCTTCCTTGGTTCCTCATCTACTTCTTGATTCACCTTAAGTTCTTCCTCATACATCATAAGTTTTCCAATTAGTTCTTTCACTGGAAGCTTTCTTATATCACAGGATTCTTAGATGGAAACAGAAGTTCCCCTCCATCTGTCAGGTAGGCATCAGAGCAGTCTCATGATCTGGTCCTTGCTGTCCACTGGTTTCCTAAGCAGACTCATAGTGTTCACTATCCCATTGAGCCTGAGATACATTTTAGAGATAGGTTCATCAGGATTCATTTTAAAATTGTCATATTTAATAGTGTATGTATGCAGTTTTACAAGAAGATATTATATTGAATTCATCATCACCTATAGAATATTACAAGGCATTCATTGCTTTATAGTTATTATTATATGAAGCTTTATTCAACTGAGACCATGTATCCCTAACAGTAGTAGGTAATGTATGTTGTTCTTTGATTGTGTCCCAGATTTCAGGTCCCATACTCTCTAGATATATTTTCATTTTTAATTTCCACTGAGCATAGTTATTACCATTAAAGAAAGGTGTCTTGTTAATAGAAGCACCCTCAACTCTAGTTTCCATAGTTACTTAAAAGTTAAAGAACTGAAAATTTTGATATGACAGAAATTTAAAGATCTTTAAGATACAACTAAAATCACAGTTTAAAACAATTTGAAAAAAAAACTTGACAATAAACAACCTATGATACCAAATTTTGTTCGGAGTGGATACTAAATAAAGGGGTGAATTGAGTTCCAATTAAAAATTTCTATTTAAAATATTTGTATTAAAATCCCCCAATTAAAATAACAAGCTAAACTGTAGTGAATATTTAATACAATAAGGGTTCAGTTAGGTTCTCAAGAGATTGATTAGTTATCAGTTAATCTAATCTGAGGATTAGATTAGTTTTTGAAACTAACCTAATAGTTTACAATTAATACAAACACTTTCTAGTTTAACTATTAGAGTTACTCTAAAATAGATTTATATTTAAAGCACTTAGCAGCAGAATATTCAAAATATTTTTAACAAAGGAAAAATGCACAACAGTTTTTAAACAAGAGGTTTAGTCTCAAGAAGAGACTTAGTCCTCTCAAATAGTTTTATATAAACTATGATCCACACCCTGGATCGGGGTTTTACAATAGTGAACAGACTGTCCAGGTCCTCACACCTCTACCACAGTTCTATGTGGGAAAAACAAAACAACAGAACACAGGCTATTCAGATCACACTTGACCTCTACCACTATCCAGAGTGGGATACAAGATTGTAATGGAGATATTGAGTGAGGATTTAGAAATCCTTCAGTTTAGTACAGGAGACAATGTGTGTCAAAACAGACAGAATCACACACTACTCGTAATGTAAAGAAAAATATGATCACAACAAAGCAAGAATATAGAGAAGAGTTTAGAATGATCTTGTGTGATGTTAAAGTAGCTCTGGACTCCTTTGGATTGAAGTAGATGAAGCTTTGAGTCCTCTTATGAAAGTTGTCTGGAAAACAGAGTGTCGTGATTTTGTTTCTTCACTTCCAGTACAAGTGTTCAACTTGAATGCGAGAGTATTACAAGTGGCTCTTGAATCTTATTTTTTAAATTCTATTCTTGATGTGTATAAGTGTTCTTTGAGTTCTTTGCATGTTCTTCTCTTTTCATATTCACACACTTGGGTCTGTCTCAGTGTGTACACCTCTTATCTCCACATTATCTTTTTCGTAAAATATGAAGTCCTTTTATACTCCACGATCCTATAGACATAATGATCTTCACACGTGCATGTACCTTGTACTTTTCTATGGATTATCCTACATACAACATTAAATTAATGTCAGAAACATTAATTTTTCTACATATGACCATTAGAAATAAATTTGAATTAATAAAATGAAAGCAGTTATTTATATCAATCAGTGAGTAATCTTCGGTCTGTTGTCTTTGGTTTGATAACATCGGTCTTTCATCTTCGGTGTGTCGACTTCGGTCTGTCATACTTCGGTCTGTCGTACTTCGGTTTTGGTGTGTCATCTTCAGTTTTGGTGTGTCGACTTCAGTTTCAGTGTGTCGACTTCAGTTTCGGTGTGTCGACTTCGGTTTCGGTCTGTCATCTTTGGTTTCGATCTTTCGACTTCAGTTTCGGTTTGTCGACTTCAGTTTCGGTCTTTCGACTTCAGTTTTGGTCTGTCGACTTCAGTTTCAGTCTTTCGACTTCGGTTTCGGTCTTTCGACTTTAGTTTTGGTGTGTCGACTTCGGTTTCAGTCTGTCATCTTCGGTTTCGGTCTAAGAAATATTGTAAAGAGTATGTATTGAATATACCATTACAAGATGATTTTTTAATCAAAGTATATGTATAAATACATTTTTAAACATATTGATTCATGACTTATAAGCAATTGACTTAGTAAAGTATATTCTATTGTTTGAAAAAATTGATTCACATATAGATATTAAAGTTGGAATGAAAGATATGAATCTGTATATTGACATTATTTGTGATTATGAAAAATACAATATCATGAAGGGTCCAACACATATTTTAAATATTTGGAAATGATCATAAAAATATTATCAAATCAATGAAAGTACCACTGAAATGGAGGTGGGATCCTCAAAGGATCATAACTGAGGTTGAATATAGTGGGATAAAATATCCACACAAGTATTGGCTGTACTGAAGGAAGTTTTAGTGGGTTTCGTAATGTTGATTATATAATAATTTATATAAGTTTTGGATGAAGTCTTGTTTCAATGATTTCACTGGATTTCATTATTCCAACAATCTCTCATATTGAAAATTCTTGAGAGATGAAATTTTTGGATTCAAAAGTTTGAAAGGAGTGGGTCCATGGACCTAGTGTATGATGTTGCTTGTTGATGGAAATTTTAATAAAGTTGGAGGATGGAAACTTGGTTCTTGTTTATACTGGATTAATTAAATTGAGAATTTCATATGAGTTTCTTGGTTTCTATGGAATGTAAGATTTTGGTTTTGGAGGACTGTGGGGAACTTCAATCAGTGGGATCCAGGATGATCAGAAGGAGAATGGAGGAGAACTATACATGTTCTATAGATGTAGGGTTAATTTAATAAGATTAGTGGGAATTTGGTGATAGAAAGAGAATAGTATTTTAGTTGGATATTGTTGGAATCAACCTATGAAAACAATTATCAAGTAAGATATTATTGGGTTTTGGTGTGAGAATAATTTTCTAGGTCAATTTTTGGAAGCTATGGAAGTTCAATCACTAAAAGTTACATATAATGACTTAAATGAATAAAGAACATGGGGAATTTGGATTTAGGTAGCACAAGTTCATTCATTGGAAGTATTAACATTAGTTTAATGGAAGTTCAACTTGAGTCTTGGGGTGTTAGTTCAATGGAAGGGGTTGGATGAGTTCAATTTTAGTGTATAATTCACAGTAGAATCCAAGTGTAGAAATGAAAAGGATGATCATCCAAAGAAAAAAAATATAGGATTAAGTCATGTTTTTGAGGCATCATTGATACATATGTAAGGGCTATCTTCTAGGTAAATCTCATGTTCCAAATACGGTAAAGGTTGTGAAGAATTCATAAAGAGAAGTTACTAGTGATGATGTGAAGAATCTTTCCTTCCTAGTTTGCAGTAAAGAAAATATTGTGCTATAATCATTAGTATTGATCAGAAAATAATTTGAAAAATTCACCAAGGGTTGGAGGCCATAGTTTCAATTGATTTAGTGAATCAATAATATCTCAAGTCAATAGAGGGACACCTATGAATGTCCAATTCTGGTATTGAATGGATGATTGGATGGGCCCATTATATATAGTGGGACTGGTCCACATAATAAGATGACTATATAGAGACTGACAGAAGGATATGGTGGATCTAGAAGGATAACACTTAGGTGAATCTGGTTTTTAGAGGCTAAAATGTTGAAGGTTTAATTATAGGAGTTCTAGAATATGTAACATCTAAGGTTCTAGTGAGTCTTATTATGGTAATATGAGTAGTATTTTTGAATGTTTATTATCATTTTAAATCATATTCAGTTTTTTACTTGAATAAAAGATGTGTTTCCATTCTCTTATGGGTGAATGACCCAATGTCTGAACCATGTAATCCTTATGTGCACTGTGTTTATGTTTTTTCTGTCATGTGTGTGTTTTTCATGTTCTTGTTAACTTGTTCACTACTCGAAAGGAAGATAGTGAGGTGAATGGAACCATAGGTGGAAGAAAACTTGTTGTAGGTTTCCAGGTTCCATAATTATTACTTAAATACATATAATTCATAGGGGATGTTTTATTAGAGTAATGTGATTTTTATGGTTGATGTTCTGATGTATAGGAGAACCATATAGTAGAACTTCTAGAGATCTGAATTTGTTCCAATTTACCCAATAACATGGTCCTTCTTTATATTAAATGAATGGTTCATAAAATTTTTTATACCTTAAAGGTCACTTATCCATTACTTTTTGAAGTGAGTTAGAATCATTTTGAATTCCATTAACTACATACAAGCTTCTAAATCTTAGTACAGGAATAAATGATGATCATTTCCTCATATCACCCACTACTCGAGAGGAGATTTTTTCAATTGATAATGGAGTGACTGGTGTAACTAACTTTGGTTTAACAAGTACCGTTCGATAGAAGAGAAGATTTAGGGTGATTTCAATATGTGGAGGACCTTTGTGTCACATACTATAGGGAGGACTTGTGGAGTCATTTTCTTGATCACTAATGTGTGGACCTCTATGGTTTTTTATTTTTTGATTTCTAACATGGGGAGAACCTTAATTCCAAATAACACGGGGATGTAATTTTCTTTTTAACAATTTTTTGGCACTGAAAACATATCTCAATCACTGATAGGTTCTCTTTCCCTAAAAAAACATCCATTCTAAACCAAAGAACCATTCTTGGACCAAATAACAAGGTTCAAGAAAATGTAATGACTTGAAAAAAACTTTATTATCTAGTGTAAATCCCATTTTTTCTATAATGGAGATGATAAATATCATAGTTATATTGTTCTCCAAGATCCCTAAACCATTGGAAAAGATATTTTCATGCAACATCAGATGTTTTCATGCAAATGACATAAATGGTGTGAAAATTCCATTGCATAAAAAAGGTGATGTTAAAACCATCTACTTTCATGGTCACACCCTAGTAGTAAAGGAATAGGAAGAACACAACCCGGTTGCAAGACCCAATTAGGGTTACATACATATTGTCACCCATTTAGACTATAAATAGAACCTCACCCTCCCCACTCAGGGGGAAAATCTCCAGAAGATGAACTGTCAACTCTTACTTGTAAAAACCTATCCTCTAAGATATCAAGAAACTCAATAATTCGATAGATTAAAAATGGTAAAGAACTTGAATGAATGACCTCCTATGGTCCCCAATGTGTCTTGGCCTATGGTCATGAGTTCCTCATGCAACACCCCTTAGGGTATAGCATCCCGACATTTTATTACATTATTATTACATCATTTTAAAGATAAACAACATAATAGTATTACACATAGAGGATCTAAAGGTTTAGTGTCTTGGGAAAACTAGGACCGTACATAACAATTACAACATCAAGCATAAAAATTTATTAATTTCTTCTTCTCTAGATTCTTATTGGCACTTGTACTCTCCTTAGTAAATGTAGACACCTAAGGATATACATCAAAATGGGTGAGATAAAATCCCAGTAAGAGGATAGATAAGAAGAATATATCATGGGGTGAGCATAATCATGACATAGGAAAAATATCATGAACATGAGAGGAACATAAATAAAAGACTTGAAATGTGGCAATGCATAAAAATGAAACATCATGTTTTAGTGGTTAAATACCACACATACTTGTGAACCAATCTAGAATCTTGTTCACACATCATTTCACATATACTCATGAGATTCATCACTTTACCCAATGCATTAGATCACTGTATAATTCCGGGCGCACTCGTCACTTTGAAACATTCAAATTGCGCTATATAATTCTGGGAACACCTGTCACATCATAAAATTATCATTATCATTATTGCCACATAGAATGCATATGAAAATTGAAATTAACTAACCCATGTAAAGTAATGGGTTTCATCTCATAAGAATACATTCATAAGCTTTGGGTTCCCAAAAGAAAGAGGGAACAACATACTTGATACAAGAACCATCAACCATGAATGAGAGGTAAAAGTTGAGTTCTTAAAAAAGAGTTCTTTTGGAAAACATTTGGTTAGACATAAACTTCATTAGAAAACATTTATATCCCATAAAAGATAAGATAATTATGAAGAAATGATCTTTAAGGAGTAACCATATCAAAATGGAGTGAAATAAGGAGAACCCGAAGGAAGAAAATTGAGTTCGAGATTTCCCCTTACCTTGTATCCAAATGATTTCTTCTCTTAAATGTCTAGTATAATGAAATTATATTCATTAATTAGAAATTAAAGAACCTTTTATAAATTAATAGGGTTCATTATAGTTTCATTATGTGGGTTTATGTGCCTTTTAATGAGTTATAGATTTTAGAAACATTGTTCGGGAATGTTTGTTTTTATGGTTTTCTTGAGTGGTTCTCTTGTATTCTTAAATTGATGTTCGGGTAGAACATGGGTAATCATCCAGAACTGATATTACATGTTGTTAATGATATTACAGGATTTTTAATGATCTTATAAAGAATTATATTAGATCCATGTGGATGAATCATTAGATAAGAATTAAATTATGATTTTTTGGGTTAATTTGGGCGATTTTTCGATCACAACAAACTTGTTTTAATTTATCACTT
Organism: Viscum album; assembly: GCA_963277665.1. Taxonomy (NCBI): domain Eukaryota; kingdom Viridiplantae; phylum Streptophyta; class Magnoliopsida; order Santalales; family Viscaceae; genus Viscum; species Viscum album. The sequence goes on along the minus strand of OY728122.1, from coordinate 1,241,198,092 downwards.
AGTAATATGTTCATAAGTAAGTTACAGAACTTTAAATAGGAAATAATACATATAAAATATTCTGGTTCAACCATAAAAATGGTTTCATGACCAGATCTGAAGGTATAAATGGAAGAAGAAAACATGTCGTTCTTGAAGGTGATAAATTAACACCTCACGAACAACGTTCTCTTTAATAAAATAAAATAAAGAGGGAAAGGGAGGTTGGATGATATAATATCCCATTAGCATCATAAAATTATATTATATGTATAATACTGGAGTTAAAATACCATTTGGGTGAAGATAGGTGGGGAGATATCAAGAAATGAACTTGAACATGAAAGGAAATTAAAGGAGAAGAGGGAGAGGAATTACCTCTTGAATCCTTCTCTTGAGAACCTCCTTAAGGGCCTAAGATTGGTCTTTTTATGAGACCAGAAGCTCTTGGACGTGGGGGAGGGGCTAGGTAGGATGTTTGGGCAGAGTTTATAGAAGGATTGGAGCTTGATAGGTGTGAGGGAATGAGGGTGTGAAGGGTGGTTTTTATAGTGGAGGGGAGGGGTAAATTTTGAATATTTAATTCATTATTTTATTATTTCCCTCAAGACAACCAATAGTATTGTTTCATGTGACCCCTAATAGTAATAAGTTCATGTGAGTTCTAACCAAGTGTCCTTTCATCACTTGTGATGTCATGAATAGTGTATTTAACTGTTAAATTGTATATACGGTATTTTACCATATTTCACTATTCATAAAAAATTCGAGTTTTTCAGAAAAATATCAAAAATTTACCATAACCATTTTTCGATGTGTAGATTTAAAAAATGAAGTCCATTTTTCAAAATTAATTTTCTAATATTATTAATTTAATTTTTAAATAAAGTCGTAGTTAATTCAAAAAATACCAATCTTGTAGGTGCACTTAGTTTTATTTCTCATTGAAAAATCAATTAAGATCTCATTATCTTATTAACTTAAGAAAATAAAATAATAATATTAATTACTATTCATAAGGTTCATATTACTATTCATTTTACTATTCATAAGGGTATGTTACTATTCACAAAAAAACAAGTTTGTTCTATCAGACTCCAAAAATCATCTTGAACACAACCGTGTAGGACAGATTTTCAAAATTCCAAACACATAAGTGACAAACTTATGTTTAAAGGTCACTTATCACTTAGTAGTTCATTATGTTGTGCATTCATGTGATTTTATGACATAATTATATGAAGGTAATTTTCATTGAAAAACTACGAGTCGTGACATTTTTCCCCCCTTAAGAAATTTCGCCCTCGAAATTTCATTTTACATAAACAGGTGAGAGTACTTCTCCTTCATCGCCTCTTCTGGTTCCAAAATGGCTTCCTCAAACTTATGGTTCCTCCACAACACTTTGACAAGGTGGGTTTTCTTGTTGCGTAGAACCTTATCACTTCGGTCTAGAATCTTTACTGGCTGCTCCTCATAGGAGAGATCATCTTCCAGCTGCACCACCTCTGATTTTAGTACATGTGAGGGATTAGGTATGTACTTCCTCAGGAGTGATACATGAAAAACATCATGAACTCGAGCCATATTCAGTGGAAGTGCAAGACTATAGGCCACAACTCCTATGCGGTCAAGGATCTCAAAAGGGCCAATGTACCTTGGGCTTAGCTTACCTTTCTTCCCAAATCGCATGACTCTCTTCCATAGAGATATTCAAAGGAAGACTTTATCTCCAACGTCGAACTACAAGTCCCTTAGACAGTTGTCAGGACAGCTCTTTTTCCAACTTTGAGCAGCTTTGATGTGTTTCTGGAAGACTTGAACCTTCTCTGTCATCTCTTGAACAAGATCCTGTCCAAGTAGCTTTATTTCTCCAAATTCATCCCAACAGGTTGGAGTTCTACATCGCTTTGCATACAGAGCTTTATATGGAGCCATCTGAATACTCGAGTGGAATCTATTGTTGTATGAGAACTCAACCAATGGGAGATGCTGATCCCATCCACCTTTTAATTCTAGAGAGAACTCTCTAAGCATATCTTCAAGAATCTGAATAGTCCTTTCAGATTGGCCATCAGTTTGGGGGTGATAGGCCGTGCTGAAATTTAATTCAGTACTCAAAGCATATTGAAGGCTCCTCCAGAATTTAGATGTGAACCCCAGATCACGAATATAGACAATTGAGAGTTGAACACCGTGAAGTCTCACCACTTCCTTCACATATATCTTTGCAAGTTGTTCAAGTGAGAGATCTTTCCGAATAGCGATAAAATGGTCAGTATTGGTGAGTCGGTCAACCACAACCCATATCGCATTATTTCCCTTGGACGTATTTGGGAGACCCATGACAAAGTACATAGTAACATTTTCCCATTTCCACATGGGTATAAGTAATTAATGCATTATATGTTTGTACTTTTGTCGCTCAGCTTTAACTTGATGACATACCAAGCACCTTGATATATATTCCACAATATCCTTCTTCATGTTATCCCACCAGAAGTGTTCCCAGAGATCACAGTACATCTTGGTACTCCTAGGATGGATAGAGAAAGTTTAGATTTGTGCATTTTCCAATATCTCCTTCTTTATACTGGGTGATGAAGGCATACAAAGCTGCGTTCCAAACCGAATCACACCATCATCGTCGATATGGAACTCTTGCAGCTTCCCTTCTTTTACTACATTAACCCTCTTTTGTATCTCCACATCATACCTTTGTGCTTCCTTAATATTCTCCTGGATGGATGGTTGCACAATCATTTGGGAAAGGTAGGATGTATCCCATGCCCTTATGATTTCCAAATCCATTATTTTCATATCCATGAAGATAGGGTCTTTCTCAATCCGCATCATGGATAGAGTAGCAGGTTGTTTTCTTCTTAGAGCATCAGCTACCTTGTTCGCCTTTCCGGGATGATAATGAATAGAGAAATCGTAATCCTTGATTAGCTCTAACCATCTCCTTTGATGCATGTTGATCTCCTTTTGTGTGAATATATACTTTAGGATCTTGTGGTTGGTGTATATGTCGCACTTCTCACCATAAAGGTAGTGCCACCATATTTTCAAGACAAAAAACACAGATTCCAGCTCTAGATCATGCATCAGGTAGTTCTTCTCCTGGATCTTCAACTGTCATGAGGCATAGGATATCACATTATCATTTTGCATGAGTACACAACCCAAGCCTTTCTTTGAAGCATCACTGTATATCACAAAACTTTCTCCACTTTTCGGTAGTGTGAGTACAGGTGCAGTGATCAGCCTTCTCTTTAGCTCCTTGAAGCTTCCCCCACATTATTCCGTCCATACATACTTTACCCCTTTCCTTGTTAACTTAGTTAGCGGGATTGAAAATCATGAGAAGTTTCTAAAAAAACGTCAATAGTACCCAGCTAATCCAAGAAAACTACGGATTTCTGTGACACTAGAGGGCCTGGGCCATTCCTCAATCGCCTTTGTCTTTGAAGGATCCACAGAAATTCCCTCACTTGTGATCACATGTCCCAAGAACATGACTTTCTTTATCCAAAAGTCACACTTACTGAACTTGGCGTACAACTTCTCCTTTCTCAATATCACCAACACAAGTCTTAGATGTTCTTCACGTTCCTCCTTGATCTTAGAGTAGATGAGAATATCATCGATAAAAAATTCCACAAATTTGTCGAGGTAATGTCTAAAGACTCTATTCATCAAATCCATGATGATTTCAGGGGCATTAGTAAGTCCGAAGGGCATCACTAAAAACTTATAGTGCCCATACCTTGTACAGAAGGCAGTCTTCTAAATATCTTCCTTCTTCACCTTTACCTGATGATATCCAGAACGAAGATCCACCTTTGAGAAGTATTGAGCTCCTCTTAACTGATCAAACAAGTCATCAATCCTTGGAAGAGGATACTTTTTCTTTATGGTGATCTTTTTGAGTTCCCGATTATCGATACACAACCGCATTGTTCCATCCTTCTTCATCACAAAGAGCATTGGCGCACCCCAAGGTGATGCACTAGGGCGTATGAACCCTTTGTCCAGATTCTTTTGCAGCTGCTTCTTTAACTCCTCCAGTTCGATAGGGGACATCCTATAGGGACACTTCGAGATAGGAGTAGCTCCAGGTATGAGTTCAATTGAGAACTCTACCTCATGATCCGGGGGAATTTTGGGTAAGTCTTCGGGGAATACATCACCATATTCCCTCACGATGGGCATTTCCTCATGGTTGGCACTTTCCTTCGAATCAACCATTTGGGCGAGGTATGCTTCTTCATAGGGAATCAACACCCACACCATTGAATGATTTTTCAAAGGAGATTCATGATCTTCCTTGAATTTGTAGAAGAGATTGGTATTGTTCAGAATATGAGAAGATATTTCCTTTTCCCGACAGTTGATATGTGCTCTATATGACGAGAGCCAATCCATTCCCATTATAGCATCGAATTCCACCAAGGGAAGTATTATGAGATTTGCTGGGAGAATCTTCCCACATACTCTAATAGGAAAAGAGTCAAACACTTGGGTTGCAATGATTTTACCACTTGGTGTTTTTACAGATATCTCTACTTCAAGGTTTCGGGGCTTCAATTCTATAGTTCTAGAAAACTTGAAAGATATAAAGGAATGAGTAGAACCAGAATCAAATAAAACCTTTTCCATTATTGATTGAATAGGAAGTGTACCTTGTACGACTTCATTATCATGCTCCACATCCACAGTAGTGATGGCATAAGCCTTCCCTTGTTCCTTTGGCTTTGGTGGTTGCTGACGCTGATTTCCCTCAAGAACTTGAGGTTTAATGCACTCGTTTACATAGTGCCCTAGCTCCCTACAGTTGTAGCATTGAACCATGAGTGGTTCTATCCTTTCATCGACAACATTATCCTTCTTTTTCATGTCTTTTCAACACTCTTAGGCATGGTTTCCTTCTTTCCCACACTTTAATCATTTCCCCATCCCTTTGAGGTAGTTCCCATGGTGCAACTTCCCACATTTTTGGCATGTGGGTCGTTGATTTTTCTTCCCACCTTTGTCATTAGATCCACCAGCTTGAAACTCCATCTTTTTTTTCTTATCACCATAGCCATGAGACCATTCTCCAAACTCCATATCCACTTTTAGAGAACATCTAACAACTTCTTCATAACTCCCAAAGTCTCGAATTTCAAGAGCCTTTCGAAGGTGTGGTTTTAATCCACTAAAGAATCTATCAATTTTGATATCATTGTTGATAACAAAACCCGAAGTGTACCTTGAAGGCCTTGTGAAATTCACTTCATAGGTTGTGACAGATTATACTTATTTTTTCTTGATCCCTATAAATTCTCTCTCCATCTTCGTATGAAGAGTTCGTGGGAAATACTTATTAAGAAAAATTATCTTAAAGTCTTCCCATTCCATCTCTACAATTTCCTCCCTTGGCTTGGTGTTCTTAATAAAACCCCACCATTGATCAACTTCTCCATCTAGATGATAAACGGCTAGGGTCACCTTCTCCATCTCATAACAGTGAAGAACATAAAAGATCTTCCCCATGGAGTTAACCCACTGTTCCGCAACTATTGGATCAGAAGATCCACTAAACTTCGGTGGTCATTGCCGCATAAAACATTCGAGAGCCAGTTGCTCCCTCATTGGTGAAGGAGGAAGTTCCCCATTATTATGGTTATTGTTCATAACCTAACATAATTTGGTAAGCATCTCCATGAATTTTTGAACTCCACCTCCCAAATCATTGGGGATGTCATTCAGGCAATCGTTGCATTGGCCCTCACACGAGTTGTTGGCCTGATTTCTCATGGTTCCCACCATTTTATAAAATATAAAAGGTTAGAACAAAACATAAGTAAACAAGATATGAATAACTTATTCATTTAAACAATTTATACCAAAAACATAACATATGGGATCCCTATGTAGATTTTCTTGTGTGCCTACTTGTACATAGTCTCATGCTAGAGGTTTTCTATAGGGTTCACTAATCCTAATTCCCAAATTAACTAAACCATTCCTCTGATACCAATTATAGAATACCGACCTTTTATTACATTACTATTACATCATTTTAAATATAAACAACATAATAGTATTACACATATAGTATCCAAAGGTTTAGTGTCTTGGGAAAACTAGGACCGTACATAACAATTACAACATCAAGCATAAAAATTTATTAAATTATTATTCTCTAGCTTCTTATTGGAACTTGTCCTCTCCTTAGTACATGTAGCCACCTGAGGATATAAATCAAAAGGGGTGAGATAAAATCCCAGTAATAGGATAGATAAGAAGAATATAGAATGGGTTGAGCATAATCATGACACATGTATAAGATCATGAACATGATAGGAACATAAATAAAAGACTTGAAATGTGGCAATGCATAAAAATGAAACATCATGTTTTAGTGGTTAACTACCAAAAAAACTTGTGAACCAAGATAGAATCTTGTTCACACATCATTTCAGATATACTCATGAGATTCATCACTTTACCCAATTCATTGGAGCACTGTATAATTTCGGGCGCACCCGTCACTTTGAAACATTCATATTGCGCTATATAATTCCGGGCGCACCCATCACATCATAACATTATCATTATCATGATTGCCACATAGAACACATATCAAAAGTGAACATAACTAACCCATGTAAAGGAATGGTTTTCATCTCATAAGAATACATTCATAAGCTCTGGGTTCCCAAAATAAAGAGGGAACAACATACTTGATACAAGAACCATCAACCATGAATGAGAGGTAAAAGTTGAGTTCTTAAAAGAAGAGTTATTTTGGAAAACATTTGGTTAGACATAAAATTCATTAGAAAACATGTATATCACAGAAAAGGTAAGATAATTATGAATAAATGATCTTTAAGGAGTAACCACATCAAAATGGAGTGAAAGAAGGAGAACCTGAAGGAAGAAAATTGAGTTCGAGATTTCCCCTTACCTTGTATCTGAATGATTCCTTCTCTTTAATGTCCTATATAATGACATTATATTCATTAATTATAAATTCAAGAACCTTTTATACATTAATAGTGTTCATTATGGTTTCATTATGTGATTTTATGTGCCTTTTAATGAGTTATAGAGTTTAGAAACATTGTTCGGGAATGTTTGTTTTTATGGTTTTCTCGAGTGGTTCTCTTATTTTCTTAAATTGATGTTCGGGTAGAACATGGGTAATCATCTTGAACTAATATTACATGTTATTAATGATATTATAGGAGTTTTAATGATCTTATAATTAATTATATCATATCCATGTGGATGAATCATTAGATAAAAATTAAATGATGATTGTTTGGGTTAATTTGGGCGGTTTTTCAATCACAACAAACTTGTTTTAATTTATCACTTAGTAATATGTTCATAAGTCATTTAAAGAACCTTAAATAGGAAATAATAAATATAACATATTCTGGTTCAACCATAAAAATTGTTTCATGACCATATCTGAAGGTAGAAATGGAAGAAGAAAACATGTCGTTCTTGAAGGTGATAAATTAACACCTCACGAACAACGTTCTCTTTAATAAAATAAATGAAAGAGGGAAAGGGAGTTTGGATGATATAATATCCCATTAGCATAATAAAATTACATTATATGTATAATAATGGAGTTACAATACCATTTGGGTGAATATAGGTGGGGAGAGATCAAGAAATGAACTTGAACATAAAAGGAAATTAAAGGAGAAGAGGGAGAGAAATTACCTCTTGAATCCTTCTCTTGAGAGCTTCCTTAAGGGCCTAAGCTTGGTCTTTTGATGAGACTATCAGCTCTTAGACGTGGGGAAGGGGATAGGGAGGATGTTTGGGTAGAGTTTAGAGAAGTCTTGGAGCTTGAGAGGTGTGAGGGAATGAGGGCGTGAAGGGTGGTTTTTATAGTGGAGGGGAGGGGTAAATTTTGAATATTTAATTCATTATTTTTTTATTTCCCTCAAGAAAACCAATAGTATTGTTTCATGTGACCCCTAATAGTAATAATTTCATGTGGGTTCTAACCAAGTGGCCTTGCATCACTTGTAATGTCATGAATAGTGTATTTAACTGTTAAATTGTATATACGGTATTTTACCGTATTTCACTATTCATCAAAAATTCGAGTTTTTCAGAAAAATACCAAAAATTTACCCTAACCATTTTTCAACATGTAGAATTAAAAAATTAACTCTATTTTTAAAAATTAATTTTCTAAATATTATTAATTTAATTTTTAAATAAAGTCATAGTTAATTCGAAAAATAACAATCTTAAAGGTGCACTTAGTTTTATTTCTCATTGAAAAATTAATTAAGATCTCATTATCTTATTGCCTTAAGAAATAAAATAACAATAATATTTACTATTCATAAGGGTCATATTACTATTCATTTTACTATTCATAAGGGTATATTACTATTCACCAAAAAAACAAGTTTGTTCTATCAGACTCCAAAAATCATCTTGAACACAACCGTGTAAGTCGGATTTTCAAAATTCCAAACACAGAAGTGAAAAAATTATGTTTAAAGGTCACTTATCACTTATTAGTTTATTATGTTGTGCATTCATGTGATTTTATGACATAATTTTATGAAGGGAATTTTCATTGAAAAACTTTGGGTCGTTACATAGGGTAAGTTAGGTTCATGTTATAAAATAATCCTTCATGAAACCCTAAGATGCACATGACCTTAGAAGTTGAGTACACCTATGCCTCTAGGATCTATATAGAGTTCATTTTCTAGATCTAATTTCTTGAAAACCCCATTTTCATGCAGTACAATAGAGTTGTGTACAACAACATTTGGGTCCCTAACCCAATTCCTCTTGCTACCAAACAAAGTTGTGCACAAGTTGAGTGCCTAGGTTGCCTGTACCCATTTAAACTAGCTCAACTGCATCCCAAATCTGCATGTGACTAGTACCATTAACCCATGTGTTTTCCCCTTTCACTTCAATCATGTATTGTACCATTACCTTTACTTTTATCCAAAGCATTTGTACCATAATTCCTTTTTCTCCTAAGAATTGGCACCCTAACATTGGGACCCATGATTTCCACTCCTCCATGGCAGTGTTTACACCATTATCCACCTAGAGAAGCATGATCAGAAGGGACATAATCCCAAAAGGTGTAATAATCATGGGAAACTATCAACCTTTCCCGATAGAGAGGTATTTTTATATATCTTCCTATTTAACTTGGGAATCTTATCACTAGGTGTAAGTCCCACCGATGTCTGAGATGTATGACATGAAAATATATAGCCCAATGTTCGAGTTGTATGATGTTAAACTACATGAAAATTTCCTCATTACATGATGTTAAACTGTATCCTTACCCCATGTGATGAGCACATGATTCCCCATGTATGATCATCATGGGATGGTATCTTCTCCCTCACCATGGGATAATCCTCATGCTTTGGGCATTCCACATGTGTAAGCCCCAAACCATCCTTCCCCACCATGGGATGATCCTCCTCCTTCGGGAAAATTCCTTGCATAATCCTCACACCATCCCTTGTTGATGATCCTTCCGCAACATAAGCATATTTACCACATGATGTTAAACTAAAAGGACCAGCCCTGTCACATGACCCTAAACTCTGAGACAGAAATATGTAAATTTTGATCCCTATTTACCAATAGGGTATTTAGGACACCTCCTTTAGGTTTAATACCAAAATCTATATACACATGGGGTACCTACATGAGGTTAAATCCAGAAACCCTGAACTTTACCATCAAATTCCAAAGTGTGATAATCTCTCCCCATAGGGACACACATTCCCTCATCACTACCAAATCCCAAGTGTAAAATCTTCCCCCCTAGGGACACAATAAACCAAATCCCACATTTGAAATATTTCACCCTGGGTGCACACTTAACCAAACCATAATGTGTGAAATATTACCTTATGGTGACACACTAAACCAAATCCCATGTGTGAAATATCCCCCCCTGGGGACACACTAAACCCAACCCCAAGTGTGAAATCTTCCACCCTGGGGACCCACTTAACCAAATCCCAAGTGTGAAATCTCCCCCCTAGGGTCACACTCAACCAAACCCACAAGTGTGAAATATTACCTTATGTGGACACACTTAAACAAATCCAAAGTGTGATCATCTCCCCCCCTTGGGGGCACACTAAACCAAACTCACAAGTGTAATCATACCCCCCATGGGGACACACTAAACCAAATCCCAAGTGTCAAATATCCCCCTAGGGACACACTAAATAAAATCCCAAGTGTGAAATCATTCCCCCTGGGGACACACTTAACCAAATCCCAAGTGTGAAATATTCCCTTATGGGGACACACTTAACAAAATACCATGTGTTATCATCTCCCCCCATGGGGACACACACAACCAAACTACCAAGTATGATCATATACCCCATGGGAACACACTTAACCAAACTCTCAAGTGTCATCATCTCCCCGATGGGAACACACTCAACCAAAATCCCAAGTGTGATCATCTACCCCATGGGAACACACTGAAATCTCATCTCCACAAGACATTAAACCCGTGACCTACCTATCCCTACAATATTATAAAACTATTACCTGATTAAAAATCTCCACCTCATAAAATAAGAACGGAATTCCTATGGTAAAATGTCTCAAACTCCTACGCCCTTGAATTCAAATAGCTATGTCTGACATGGGATACCTTTGGTTCCACACCTAAGATACCTCTAACATGAGAAACCCTCTAAAAGAAGATAAATTTATAGGTTACCAACACACCCAACATCCATAGATCCCCTAAGATGCCCAAAATTACTATCTACTCTAACCAAGGTTACATCCCTATTGAGACAGAAACAACATAATTAACCAGCATGCACCTCGAGATAGTGTTGGGAATAAGTTTCATGGACATGAATCAAATATATGAGGGATATTCAAACAAGGTGATGAGATCCAAGGAGGAATATATAGAAGGACATACCAAAATACTACCATCCTATTTCAATCAAGGAGTTGATGTCACCAACCATGGCGATGAAGGATGCCCACCTTTAGAAAGAGGGAATACGGGGCAAGAAGAATCACGTCATCACCCCGACATGCAGCCACAATGAAAAGAGTTAGAAAAAATAGTGCAACCAATGTGAATATCTTCTCCTTAAATAATGATAACTAGTAACATTGTGGCATAATCATATTTTCATGTCACAAAATCTAGATATTCAGTGCCATATCCAACCTAACAAGTGGTGGTCCCAATATTAAAATCACTTGAAACTTGGGAAAGATAACATCAGGCATCCTCAATCTATGACATAAAAATATGTGGATCCTTTATCTGCTACAAAAAGAATGGATGACGTTGGGATATTAGGTATCACATTCATCAGATCTATACTGGTGGATGATTCCATGAACTTTAGAAGACTCAAGATACATGATATTGATTATCCAATGACAACAAAAATAGAGGTAGGGGGAATGTTTATGCATCAATACTACACAACTACATTCCTACCACAATAACCACCATGTATTGGGCTATTGGGAATCCATGAATAATATTACCCTCTAAGACCATCCAAAGGAGGTTGATCAACACCCTTATTTATCAATATGAACATAAGGGGTCATCCCAACTAAGGATATAAACTACTAGGATCTTAAGGAATCAACACCCAACTAACACCACCACCTCTGTGGGCTGTGTATGGGGAAACCACCCCCATTTAAATGGAAATACACTTTTGGAGACTCTCCATAGAGAGTTTAGATATACCACTCCCCTATAATGAAGAGTACAGAGATGTTCAAGTCATACCCATCAAAAATACAACTCTAGAGATGCCCATGATGGATCCCACCCATCCGTGTTAGTTATATTACCGACCAGTCCCATAGGTCGATGAGTAGATTTATCCCATCCCTAATCCACTAATACTGTTCTAGAACACCTGATGGTGATACTAGGGGTAGTCCCAAAACATTTCCTAGTAGGTGGTATCTTCTGCAGCTCTAGTGGTCCTCTCTATCACTGATGTATCTAATCACACCCCCATATTCAATTTTCAATACCCTATCTTTGTCCACTTGTAATTGGGACCCCAACCATCTCTTAGGCAGGCCAGGTTGAATATCTTAGTTTTTAACACCACTGACAATCGTTATGGGCCACCCCATAATGAGGAATTCCATTACAGAGGTCCTCCTTGCATTACCACTAACTAGTGTAGAGGTCCTCCCCATTCTAAAGATATACCCTACTCTAAAGATCCATCCTGAGGTGGGAGGGAAAACAACCACTATAGGGGACATTCCTATGGTGCATGTTGAAACATGTGTGAAGGAAACCCATGTGTCACTCAACAAATTGTTCTTAAAGAAGTCCCACATAATCAAAGGAAAGAAACTGGGAAGTTTCGTGTCACTGTTGACCTCTTATAATTCATGATGAATGATGAATCAATGAGGGAACCCTCTCACCTACTACTAGAGATGGGGGAAGAAACCCATTGAATGCATATTGAGATCCCAGAATCCAAGGTTAAAAAAATCCCCAAATATCTTTGCATGCACCTATATGTCGATGACATTCTTGCCTCCTCCCAAGGAATGTAGTGAAACTGTATCCATCTCCATCAGTTTACATCCCCTCAACTTCAAAAATGGATGTTTGAGAGATGTTAGGGCTTGCGATGATGCCCTCAGATGATGGTGATCACTCTTCTGAGCCCCAAAGAGATAATAACGCTCTCACACATGAGGAGGTAGTGAAAAACCAATCCTATATGGATATGATATTGGTGTTGGATCCAACTTTGAGAGAGATTAAAATTTTTAGTAAATGTCTGGTGCATGTGATGCCCACTATCCTGATAAATTAGCAGTAAAGAAGATCTGTTTTAGTGCCAGCGCTAGTTTCTTGGCCTATGCTGAACAAGGATTAGGCTAACCAAGAGAAATATCACAATCCTAGTAATGAAAAGAAGAAATTTTAAAGGTTCCTGGATGATGAACAACTATTAACCACATTTTGGACACCTAAAGCTGTAAAATTTTTCATCTCCAAGTCAATTATCGAGGACCTGGTATTTTTTTCTGCCATAATATCTGGGCAACATTCAACCACCTTTGGGACCATCAGCTGACCTAACCAGGAAGCCAAAATCACCTCAATGTCGTTCACCAAAAATGAAATACGATTTAGATCATAGTGCTACTAGTAGATAAGCACCCTAAATCATATGGTTACTACCAAAATCTCCAATGAACTGACATCAAGATCCTTATTGTGCTCCAGCGAGTCATGGTAGAGTCAAATCAACACATGCAAATCAAAGGATGGGGACATTATGCTGTGATCCATTTCAAAACCATATAATGGACATAATGGGACCCTCAATCTTCCCCAATGATAGTGAGGGTTCCTCTCTAAGCCTTACCATGATGAATGTCATCACTATTGACTTTCCTAAGGATCAGAGAAAAAGGACCACCGACACAGGTCATTCTAGGGAAAACCCACTCCAAGGGGTGACAAAATACTAGAAAAATCCCTTGATAGGTGCCTATACTCATCATTAGAGACAGACATTGGTCCTTGTTAGTCCCCTCGATGAGACATTTCTGCATACTCTCTAATATATCAAACAAGTAAAGGGGCCTACCGATCTTACCAGTCCATACAAGACTATTCCATAGAATTATTTAGTTTTCAATATGACTACTTTACTCTATGAACTATAGAGAAACAAGTGGATTATTATAGAGCTTATGTACGAGCAGTGACCAATATATAAAAATATCAAAAGGGACCTTGTCTCTCCCATTTGGGCACTCCGTACTTCTTTTCTAGGCACCCAGGTTTAAACTAGGTGGCCCTAGATATCCGATCGATACATAATCAAGGTGATATAGAAAACAATTGAGATATGAGTCACCCACTCCATCTATGTAGCATGCCTATTCGCCCGGAGTTCAGGGCTGCACAACCTCCCAAGATGATGAGATGTTAAGAGAACTGGTGACCATGAATAATCAATAGGATGGTGTGATAACTATTCTTACCACTCACCTTGAGGATCTATAAATGATAAAGGTTTCAATTACACCTAAGGAAAAGGTGTATCTATATGGGTGGAATAGATGTACCCACCAACAGAATTTAGTAATAAAAGTTTCTCCATGCTCAATGGTATGAATGATCTACTACAATATCTATCCCATTTTTCCTCAAGGTGTGGCCCAATTTTAGGGAATCTAGAACATTAGGAAGCTGGTAAGCTTCAATTTTTGGTCCAAACCTTGGAAGGACCTTGCATTTATGTGAAAAAACTAGTTAGCCTAGGGATCCATTGCTGGTCAGGATGATCTCCATAGATAGTTCCTATATCAGTTTAGCTCCACTTGATGCAAGAACAAAATCACTAAACTCTCCAAATTCAAATAGAGGTATGATGATAAATTTTCTAATTTCATTACCTAATGGAAGGTACTCATGTACTTGTTCAACATACCACTTTCTCAGGAACTACTGCTAATGATGTGCATGAAGAATATAAAATATGAGTTAGTCTCTACCCTCATCTCCCTAAATTATCCAGGTGTATTGTAATAGTTATTTGAAAAGACTCAGTGTCTGGAAGAATCCTTGTAGTAGACCAAGAAATGGTTACACCCATTACCACTTCAAAATCCTATAATAAGGCCCTTAAATATAGAGAAAACTGCCATTATGCATGAAGAGGCTTTTGAGATGCTATATCTACAACCACCTTTACAAGATGATCCCCTCTAAGTGAAGCCTTACCAAGTGTAGCCTCACCTGTTGTGGCCACATTAGGGATAAGCAGAACCATACAGAGAGAATGATTCCACAACCCCTCTTCAGGTCCAGGCACCCATGGTTCTGTTCATAGAAAGAAGAACCATGACTTACTCCTTCAAGGATACACAAGTACTTATTTATTTCATCTATGACCTAGATAAATTTATCTTGAAGTATATAGAATGCAAGAGACCCCAAGAGGCCAAAATTATCAATTTCTCCAATCACTAACCTTACCACATGATCCTTTGACATTCTATCAAATAATGATTTATCTTAAAGGATTGGCTCTAGGACCAAGTTGATCATGGATTAGTCAAACTGGGTGACATCCTGAAACAGGTAGCACATGTATCCATAGAACCCAATAATGATAGTGTTGATGTGTGGTAGTAGTATCCCGGTCAAGGAACACAAAATTATAAAAACTATTGACCCGAAAGATAGTTGTTCACACCCATGACATTATCCGTGCTCTCTTGAGAAATCTAGAGCCTTCTGCCGTCACCATGAATCCTCCAGAAACTTCATCCATGTTTATGTCATAGGATTCCAAGTTTCAAAATATTATACATTGGAAGTGAAAGATAAATTAGAGTCCCCCATCAGTGTCGAATCTAGCTTGTACCCTTGGTGGTTTCATGCCTCCAGAATTGGGAGATGTGCCTAGGGCATGTCCATCCCTAAACTATTCAATTGATGAGGTGAAATAATTCACCTCCATTATTGTTTTTTAACTAGTGGATTACTACAAAATTATTAATAATGAGGAATTATATACAAACCCCTTATGAATTTCCACCCGACTCCATCGAAGAAGAGGTTGAGTACATGCCAATAGATAGAATTTTTAGGACAATATTTCAGGCCAAAAAAAATTTCAGGCTAGTACTTAAAACTAGTATATTCATTATATTGAGACTAAAAAATAGGCTTTACACTAGACAAAAAAAGCATATACCTCCAAGTCCACTCCAGAAGGTACACCTCTACAGTCAACCTATTAGTTGACTATGTGAATCATCTAAAACCACATTATGATCATCCAAACCTACCTAGGCCCTGAACCTATATGTTTAGTGCACAAAAATCACGAATTAAAATAAATAAAACCAATTAACAATAGAGTATATTCATAAATAGATGTTCCCTGGTGTCTCATCCAATGATGCCTGTTATGATCCATTCTAAAGAACAACCTTCTGCTGGAAAAAACATGCCCCTGACCCGAAAACATGATTTGTTGAAGAACCTTGCTGGAATACCAATTAGTCTCTCGATCCTTAAGGATATCCACTTGTCAAAGGAATTGCACAAATCCCTCATCTAATCTTTGAAGATCCCTATTTATTTTTAGACTGAGGTAGAGGCTACTGAGGCCTATTACATAGATGAACCCAAGAAATAGAAATGTTAGGCCATCATTTTATTTTTTTAATAAGATGAGGGTTCCACCATTTAGGGGAATATATGAACAATGTATATCATTATAAAATTAAAAAACATGGATTTACACCACTGTTTAGTATATACTAGATCTAATATTAACCTAATCCCAACCTAGATGCTCTATAAACATGGGATTATAGAAGTGGATTTGACTCCATATAACTTGGAAATTCAGAGATATGATAAGAGTAAGAAGAATCTACATGGTAATATTTGACAATGGAATCAGTTCAGTGGCCTGATAAAAAGCATTGAATTTAGGGTAGTCTCTCATGACACAACCTAAAACACCCTGTTGGGAAGGAACTAAATCCATTTGTATGTAGTGGTCCCCTATTCATACCACCAGTACCTCAAATACCCCCTTAACAGTCAAGTAGTGGTACTCTAGGGTGATGCTTCTCCCTTTTACTCTTGTGAGTACTGTTATTTGGATGCCTAGTACTAAAAAATGAAAGGAAAACAACCACAGATTGATGAGGCCAAGTGTATCAATTCCCCCAATGATCTAATAACCACTATAGAATATACTTTGTTAGAAATGAAGGATATATTTTTCCTTTTGATCTATTGATTGGAACTGATAACACTAGACTTGGGAATTGTTTCATAGTCCCCAAGAAGAAGGAGTTATCTCTTATTACCTTATACTCTTACACGAGAAAGGAGAAACCAATAATATAATACCCTACCCCTATAAAGTACTAAGAAATCCACCCCATGTACATCAATCCACAACATTCCTGCATGTTTTACAAAGTAGGGATAACTCGACAGAGGTCAGACCATCATCATTTATTTGATATCAGGAGTGGATATCATGGTTAGAAACCACATGATATTGGATTTCCATCCTTTGTTTCTTTAGTCTCTATAGAGAAAGAGTTCCTTGTTGAATAATCTTCTCCCATCATATCAGGTTCTGAAATTTTCTCAGGTTCTACAACTTCAGGAGAGTTACTTCTTCCCTATGATCCTCATATATTAGATAATGAGGAGGATCTAGAAGACTCCACCCTACATTGATGAGGGTGTATCCACCATTATTGATGAGTTGACTCAGGTGAACCTTGGCACTAAGGAGGACCCAAAGATGAAATTGACCAGCACAACCATGTATCCAGAGGAACAACAACAGTATGTGCCTTTCTTGAATAATCAATGTAATGTGTTTTCCTGGAGCTATGAAAGGATTCCATGGCTTGATCCCTAGATTTCTATCCATTTACTTGGTCTCCAAGTTGGTCACTAAGGGTTCAAACAACCTCCTAGAAAGATGAACCCCTCTTATGATTCCATAGTTGAGGTTGTCATTGATAAGATTATTAAAGGAAACTTTTTCAGAGAGGTCTAATACCAAAAATGGATAGCCAATATTATTCTATTTAGAAAGAATAATGGCTAGATCAGGGTATGTATTGGATTTCGGGATCTTAACCTCTATTTTTCAAAGGATAAATTTCCCCTTTTGACGAAGGATAAGTTGATTGATGCTAAAAAATGGTTTCAAGACCTCTCCTTCATGGATGGATACTCTGGGTATAATCAGATCTAGATAAACCATGAGGATTATGATTCTAATTATTTTAGGGAACCCCAATGAACTTTTTTCTACCAGGTGGTTCCTTTTAGGTTGAATAATTTTAGGATCACTTACCAACTTTCCATGCACTGTATCTTCAAACCATTACTCAGGAAATTTATGGAGTGTTATGTGGATGATTTGGTATTCAAATATCACTAATTCTAGGACCATCGTAGATATCTTGAGAAAGTGTTTGTCTTACTATGTTCCCACCACTTTAAAATGAACCCCTTGAAGTGTGAATTTGGGGTTACCTCTATAAAATTTATAACCTTTTTTATTTCAGATATATATTCATCAAAATTGAACCAAATAAAATTATGGTTATTAACCAAATTCTTCCCTCATAAAACCTCCAAGAGTTATGGGGCCTCTAAGGAAATTTAGACTATATTTACTGATTTGTTGAAAATATGACTAACAAGTGTAATACCTTCTCAACAATCATAAAAAGGAACCGTTTACTAGTAGGATGGGGATTTCCATACTGAGTTTGAGGATATTAATAAGTATTTTCTATAGCCTTCGGTTCTGATGCCACACAACTCAGGAAAGCCTCTAGTCCTCTATGTGACCACTTTAGAATGATACCTTAGTTTCATTTTAGCCTAGAAAAACAATTATGGAAGGGAAAAAGCATCTATTATCTCATTTTCATGATCCTCGACATGGAGTCTAGATACTCCCACATTGAGAAGAGTTTCCTCATGATGGTCTTTACAATATCGAAATTCCAAAATTATTTTAAGCACCATGCGATACAAATGGTTTATGAGTTGACCCACTAAAGTAAATCCTTAATTTACCCATGATGATTGGGTGATTAGCGCAAAGGGTGGTAATTATCAAATAGTTAGACATATGATTTTTCACACAAAAATATATCAAGGTCCAAGTACTATTATAATTTTTATTCGAACATCCAACCCCTAAGGAATTTACCCAAACATGTTGATTTTCTAGATGAAACTATTATCTTAGTGGATCAATCCATGCCATGTTGGAAGGTGTATTTTGATGGAACCTCCCAGAGTCTAATCCGTAGAAGGTTAAACAAACCCGAACTCAATAGAGTGGGCCTTTGGAATTTTCTTCATCACTCTGGCATAATATTTCCAACTATACTCATTCATATTGTCAGAAGTATTCACTTAAAATGAGGCAACGTATTAGGATCTTATCACTAGTATTGATCTTTCCCTTAAGATTGATTTCCCCTATCTACATGTGAAGGGAGACTCTGAGTTAGTCATCAAACATATCAATAGTGAATATGTCATCGAAAATCAAGATCTTGGGGCCCTTCTAGAATAGGCTCATCGGCTGATGGACCATTTACCTTCCCAACCAAAGGTGAAACATATTCTGCGGTCATAGAATGGATGAGTTGGCACTCTAGAAAGCTTATCTGAATCCCTTCTAAAACATGATTAAGATGAACTAGTCAATCATGTGGAACATCAGAGGGTCATCACCCCCACAACTTTTTAAGATGATGAAAATCAATATGTATAACAAATGGATACAGATGCTTATGAACTAGGTTCCAAAAATCCCCCCATAATTGAGGAAACTCTTGATTGGATGATTACCCTTTCTTATTATATCTAATATGGAATCCTATCACCATTCTGAGTCAAACATGTGGAAATCCTCTGGCATGCAGCACAATTCATCCTCCAAAGTGGCCCTAACCTTGATCAAACCCTCTATAGGTGAGGGTTCGATGGAATTATTTTCTATTTCATCCATGTAGATGAAATAACTATATTTATTAAGGTGGCCCATTCCAAATACTATGGTTCCCATCAAGAAGTATAGAAGGTCTCTGACAAAATTTAGTGGTTGGGTTACTTCTATCCCACCATGGTTCATGACTACATCGAGTTCACCAAGATATGTCATGCGTGTCATATTCATGCCAAATTTGTTCATCAACTTCTAGAGGTCCTCCACACCAATAAATATTCTTGACTCTTTAGTTTGGGGACTCGACATTGTGGGTCCCTACCAACCAGTGATGACTCGACATTTCAGGTTCATTTTGATCATAATAGAATTCTTCGCAAAGTTGGTCAAAGTAGTTCCCCTCAAGGAAGTTAAAACATGGTCTATGATTGAATTTTTGAACCCTCACATAATTTATTTATTTTGGGTTCCTTAAACTATTCTCATAGACAATGACACTAATTTCTAGGACCCTGAGATAAAGAAATTTTACACCAAGTAAAACATCTGGTCCAACCACACTTCCCACCACCATGCATAGGTGAATGGATAGATCAAGGTGTTTAACAAAATACTATCTAAAATATTTCAGAAGATGGTGGTTAAAAAAATGTTTTTATCTAAAAACACCCTAATAACCTTTGGCATTATATTAATAAAACTAAAAATTCCACCCAGGCGACCCCATACTCGCTGGTGTATGGGACATAGGAATTTTTACTTATTAAGGTTCTATTACCATCACTCTGAATGACAATTTATAAATAAAAAATTCTAGATATAAAGGAAGAAGTCCATCTGTTTATGTTATAATATATTGAATAAAATAGGCTTAAAACATTGCGTAACTTAGAGATGTACCCAAATAGGGTAGAAAGAGAATTCAACAAGAAGGTCCATCTCCGCTCCTTTCTTTAGGGTGTCATGGTATTGGCTCTCAAAATGCTGATGATACATGAAAAAATTCCACCGAATTTGGAGACCAAATGAGAAGGACCTTACATTATCCATAAGTCTTATTCCAATGGAGCATACTATTTAGTCACCATAGATGAGGAGTGTATCACACTTCCCACCAACATCAAATTTTATAAATAGTACAGCACATAAAATTATGCAGTTAAAGATCTATAACCTTAAAATGAAGCACATCATGGTCAAAGATATATGACATTAAATTAAAATGCATCATGATTTGAGCTCCATAACCTTAAACTAGTAACATCGATAATCCAAACTATACAAATCTAAACTTTAAATCCCAACGTCCTCAGCACATGATGTTGAACTATAGCCTTACCCCATATAAACCTGGGATGCCTCATTTGAAAAATATTGGATGGAAAAAACCAACATCCTCAACACACAAAATTAAACTATAAACTTACCCTATGTGACGAATAAGGATGCCTCATATAATGAATATGAGATG
This sequence comes from Viscum album, assembly GCA_963277665.1. Lineage (NCBI taxonomy): Eukaryota > Viridiplantae > Streptophyta > Magnoliopsida > Santalales > Viscaceae > Viscum > Viscum album. The sequence continues at coordinate 1,241,177,107 of OY728122.1, read as the reverse complement.
AAAAAAATCAACATCCCCAACACACAACATTAAATTGTATCATTACCCCATATAAAACTGGGATGAATCATATGAAAAATATGGGATAACAAAAATTAAGGTCCTAAAAAAATGATGGTAATATGTATCTTTAACATATGCAATGAACATAAGATGCCTCATATGTCTAATATGATATGATTCAATGTCCTCACCAGAGAGGACAACGAATTCCTGGCATTGGACTTATACTGTGAGTGTTACATAAATTTTTCTCCTTGATTACCATACCCAACAAGATACACAAGGATTCCTAAATCTAATATCCTAGGCCCATCCTCAACACCGATCTATTTTAGGGCATCCCCCATGATCCAATATTCATGAGAATAAACTACTTGTAACTACTTTCAAGGTTTCTTTGTGTGGTGCATGGCCTCATTGGCCCCTTATTCACATTAGGTTTTAACAATTATTCACCACCTGAACATCCTCTTAGTACCTACCCCCATTCATGTCTAGTAATTATGACCATAAATTATGTTCATTGGGCCCTTTGTTTCTCATCATTTTCATATTTTTCTTCATCCATGGTGTTTTAGTAAACCAATTCCCCCTTTCATTTTTTCATCACATCTTCTCTAAAAAGTATTCCACCCTACCGAAATTAGTATTTTACCATGACACATTCTATAACTATGTATGGAATGATTCCCATTCCCATGGGATATATAATGATGCCTAAATCTCATATCCTGGGTCTAGCCCCACCATCAACTCATCACTGGGTCTTTCCTCTCTATGCATCATGATGTCAACTTGGGTGTAGTTTATCTTGGATTTTTGTTTTGTGGAAAAGGGTCCCTTTGTCCCTCTTTTCATGTTTTTTTAACACTCTTTCATTCAAGAAAATCCTCTTTGGGACACCCACACCCATTGGTTTGAGTTCTATGACCTTAAACTAGAAACAACTACAGTCCAAACTATATGAATCTAAACTAAAAATCCCAATTCCCTCATCACATGATATTAAACTGTATACTTACCATATGTAAATATCGGATTCCTCATATGAAAAATATGAGATAAAAAAAATCAATATCCTCAACACATGAACTTAAACTATATCCTTACCCTATTTTATGAGAATTGGATGCCTCATATAAAAAGTATGAGACAAAAAATACCAATGAACTCAACACATGATTTTAAAATGTATCCTTACCCTGTGTAAATATGGGATGCCTCAAATAAAAAATGTGAGATGAACCAAAATCAATATCCTCAACACAATAAGTTAAAATATATCCTTACCCTATGTGATGAACATAGTATGCCTCATATAATAAGTATGTAATGAAAAAAAATCCCAACATCCTTAGAACATAATGTTAAACAATAGCCTTACCATGTATAAACTTAGGACGAATCATATGAAAAATATGGGACGAACAAAACAAAAATCTTTAGAACACAATGTTAAACTATAACCTTACCCTATGTGATGAACATAAGATGCCTCATATGATAATTATTGGATTATTTATCATCCTCCCCAAAAATAATGATAAAATTTTAGTATTGGTCACCTACCAATCCACATTCAAGAACTACATTTGGCTTGATTCCCATTTCTATGGGATACATAGTGATGACCAAATATTTTATCATGGGCCCAACCCACTACTAACTCATTTCAGGGTCCTTCTCCTCTAGTCTAGGTTTAAACCTTTCCTACTAACATGATCATCTAGAATGAATGAGAACATGGAGGGATAGTTCCTAGGTAATATGACATTCCCCCAGGATATTCCACACTTACCCTTTTACACTTTGTGTTTCCTATTATTTGGATAATCATCATCCCCTCAATTTGAACAGGAACCCTAATGAAAATGGTTCCTAGACACACTGGCTCACCTGTTATCCTAGGAATACACCTCGAAGGATACCTAGTAACAGATGGTAGTTACCATGTTTTGAACAAGTTTAATGGATTATCCTACAATTTTTAACCCCATATTGGACTAGTGTGAGTGTATAACCTATGTTTCGAACATGATCAACAATTTTTCTCTACCCATCAGTTATCCCCTTTTCTCTATCCAAGTCTTGGATGTCAAAATTTACCTTCCCTTCCATTTCCCTTTACTCTGGTAGGAATCCAAACACCTTGTACATCATTTTCCTATACACATGTGTATAGTGACTAAATAAGATGAAACCATTTGGGACTTCCCCATATCGATCACTTTTCCCCTTATCACATTCTCCCCTCAAACAATGGGATCTATGTACCACTCCTTATTTCTCACATCGAGCATGAATCACATGGTCTTAGGACCTGGGTAGGAATTTCCCTAGGAAAGATGAGATGTGTAGTCGATCCTTAAAAAGAGCATCACATACTTGGTACAAGAACTAAAACCTTAAACTATTTTCAATCCCTTGGTCTAAGAACTATGAACTTAAACTATTAATAATTCCTTGGTCCAATCAATATGTCCTTAAACTATTTCCAATCCCTTGGTCCAAGCACCATGAAATTAAACTATTTGAAACCCCATGGTCCAAACATTATGACCTTAAACTATTTTCAACTTCTTTTTCTGACTAATATGACCTCAAACTGCCCCAGGAAAGAGGCACATACATCTGTTAGTTCGAAAACCCATAGGGGAAACCTAATAAAAATTTAGACTCTCAACTACCAAGCTTCTCTTAAGACTTGGGAAAAAATGTGGGAATACATAAAAAATGGTACAAATATAGTAGGACCCACTATAATCCCTAGAAAAAAACATGGTTGTGCTCACTAAAGCCATTAGTTCAGGGGAAATTTAGATCCAAATTTCATCTCCGTTTTCCATATAATATCCTCTATGAAGTTCAACTCATTGTGTTTCATGTTTTTTTCATCCTAGTACCCTGATCGAGAGGGATTTATTCACATCAATTCACATGTCCTGGTCACAAGATGCTAAACTGTGCTATGAAATTCCCAATCACATGAAATTAAGATATATGATGAATCACCCTCATCGTAAAAAATTAAACCATGTGTTCAACATCCATACCACAAGACATTCAACTTCATTCCCTTTTTCCTCATAGCATGATGTAAAACTATAAAACATATTAGGCCCTTTCTCGATAATAACTGTTCCCCCTTCGGTGCTGATCACCTACCACACCATTCCAGTTATTTGACTATCACTCAAAACCTGAGATGATGATCACCCTAGAAGACAATTCTAGACATCATTTAGACTAATACACCGACCCGATGTGCTTAGAAACACAATGGTGAAATTACATGAGTGTTGAGATCCATTCAAACATTCCATAAGTTCATACCCACACTTCAAGTCTTCCTAGATTTGGATCCCCATTATCTTTAAGATTTTAATGGCCCCTTTAATGAAAATGGTCTATAGCCTCATTATCTCATCAATAGTCTAAGGAACACACTCTAATAGACTATCAAAGACATTTTTATGGGTCCCATGTTTCGAACATGGTCAATGGATCCCTAATAGAGCAATAGTAGAACCTATGTTTTGAACATGGTCAGTAGTCATCCTATATCACTATATCACCCCCTTTGTGTTCCAGATCTTGGGAATATCGATTCAAACTCTTAATCACCACCCCATTTTTTCGGGTAGAATTCAATGCCCCCAGGGGTACCCCATTTGTGCACTAGCACACATTGAGAAATAAATTCAGATGTGAAAAGTGTCCCACTCTCCAATCAAAGATTTCCTAGTCAGGATATTCCTAATGGTAAATAAACCATACAGACCCTAAGTGTTCATCTCATGTATGGAACTATCATATAAATGATAAATCTTCAGTTTTTCCATTGTTTACCACACCTAGAATGAATCATGCGGTCTTAGGGATTTATTATTTGTTGCATTTTTAATATGATTAGAGATACTGGAAAAATTAAACACATTTGAGAACATAGGGGATTTAAAGTATAAAAACTTCAAAAGTTTGGGACAGTCACCCACATGTTTGGGAATATCCTTTATTTGATCCAAAAAAGTGGTATTTAGGGATACGAATTAGAAAATGAGTACTCCATCATGGACATCCTCTAACGAGTGAACTCTAAAACATGTTGTATTATAGCAAGATTTGTTGCTTCCTCCTCGAACACCAAGAAAATATAATCATCCCAATTTTTCACCCATACCTACTGAAATTGGCACTCAACCATTAGTGTTTCCATATTTACTACCATATCCTCAACCATAGCTAAATGGTCCCTCAATTGGCAGATAATCTCCACTTGAGTGTTGGCAATAGCTAAATTCCCACATGCTCACTCTTCCAACCATGTAAGTTATTTTTATAATGTCTAGAGTTTCTTGTTACCCTTAGATTTTTCCTTTTGCTAGGAAATTTCAAGTTCTTAACTTTCCACATGCACTCGGTCGATGAGATAATAGTGATCCAACGCATGGAGGGAATATCCATCCACCCCTCTGGTTCCCATGTTCAGTAGCTATTGATGGAGAGATCCCATCCAACTCACTAGATCTAGATCTAAGGTGTAGGTGATAAAGTTCAACACCCTAATCCATGAATTGCAATAGATTATAAAATTCTCCTTAGTAACATCAGACCCATAAACTTATAACTATTTGGGTGGAGATAGATCATACTACAAAATTATATGAGAACATCAGTGGTACGGTCTTCTTCTGGGATACTCTCTGACAAACTATGATCCATTTCAATAGGAGATCCATTCTTGTATAATTATTCACCAGTGGTGAAATATTCAATAGATTCAATTTTGGACTCCCCCATAGCTTCATCCATGATTAAAGTGGGTTTACCTCATTGGATAAAAACTAGCTATTCCAGAATAGTTGGATCCCCATGGGTTGGATCAACTGTTGGGAGAGGCACCCTAATTTTCCCAGCAACATTTTTTTACCAGGTGAACACTCTCTAGAGAAATGTTTCAAATGTAATCATACCAATAACTTTGACCAATGACAAAAATCATGGAAAAATGATTTTTAAGAGAAAATAACTTACAAGAGGTGATATTTTGGATGAAATCCATCTCTAGGGACTTGAAGGGTAATTCCACCACTGGGGACCCCTTGTCACTGATTGGAAGATCAATAGTCAGCATTGAACTACTTAGTACTACCAAGATAGAATCTACATGAAAAAAAACAAACACATTAATGTAATGAACCCTATAAAGTTTTGAAGAAAATCAGACTTTTTGATAATTTAGAGTTCATATCACTCTGAGATATAGAGATTTAAATTATGGGTCACCTTGGGTGATATACCTCACCAGAAGTAGGATCCTCCATAGAAATTATAGGTCATGGTCTGCTGTAGATGATTAGGAAGGCTTGAAAATAGGAAACCACCCCCTTGACACCCTATGTAGGAACTACTCCCATTGAAACTGATGGAGCATACTTTATGGTGGGATCCTTAGTCTATATAAAGGAACTATATTCCTACTCTACATAGGCCACTTGTGTCTCCCTGGATACATCTTTTATAAAAAAATCCCCCAGTTTAGAAGTTTATAAAAAATAAAGGCTGGAAAAGCTAACAAAGTTAACAAAAAAACATACCATGCCATAAAAGTGCTCAGTCAGGAAATCATCCCCATGATTAACCTATATTATATTTTGAGAGGTTTCTTGTCCAATGAAATATCCCCAAGAATCCTCATCACTTGAACCCTATACATCAAAACTAGAGGCTGATGCATCATTTTTTGGTTCCACAACTGACTTTGTATCTTTAGGTTTCACACAAAAAATTGCTTATATCCAAGCGGTGGAAGACCTAGATTCCCTACAATGGCATGAGAAGGAATCCATCTCCACTAGATAAGTGGATATCTCTTAGAAAACCACATGGGATGTGATCCTAGAAAGTCCAAACTCTGGCAGTTCGTTCTCATCTTGGGTGATCTTCTGCCACAATTTCTCCACCGTTAGGGACAACCTCAACATACCCCATGCCACCTAGAACATGATATAGGTGTCATCAGTGATCAACTCCACTAGATACCATAATTTATTACTTGGATAATTCATATCCAAATAACTCTCCACCTTCTCTTATTTCCACTTCTAATGGAGCCACCCACCACTGGGGGGTGGGGGTATAGTATAACCCTATGCTTCCCCCCTCATAGTTTCTCTAGTTCGATCCATTGATGCCTGATGAGAACTTCTTAGAGAATATTTTCTACTAAAATATTACTCCTATGGTTCACCTGATGTAACAACCCCCTCATTCACTAACATAGGATTTCACTCATTTATACTACTATCCAATTTACAATATAATTTGAAGAGAGGTTGACATTGAGAATGGTCAGTGGTAGTATGATAACCTCCCCCATGCCTTCAGCTGTAAAAATCCACCATAGTTGAATAAGGATACATTGATGCCTTTCTTAATGAATCCCCATGTTGACCTACTTTTTTGACTGCTGAATGCATTCTAATTTCTAGGAAAACATAGATGGAGTGTATGGTTCACAATAGGTGTTACCATATATAATGGAAAACAAAACTCAACCTTAGAAGGCCTAAAGGTGCTCCAACTATCCCAACACCCCTTAAGGTTATCAACTATCTCTCGAAAAGGGTTTGATAATAGATGGAAATTGAAATTCCTAGGATTTACAATACTAATCACGAACCATGCTTCATTTAGATTTACTTATTGAGCCCCGAAAATATTGATGAGTGAAGAAAGAAAGACGACATTCAGGGGAGTAATGGAATTTGGGAACTCATACACCTCAAAATGTACCATGAACCATCCATTAAGGAATTGGAATAGGCCATAGATGTGCCTAGGCATGCTCCCCCTTACAACATTCCTGAGTTGGATATAGAGCCAAGATAACACAAGGACTCCTAAGTTCACCTGGTTTCCAGATGCCAACATAGCCGACATCATCAACGTCCTAGGATGCAGTCCCATTCAAGAATCCCTAGCTGGTAGTATCCAACCACTCTAGAAGGGGGATGGAAACACTACTTATCTAATTGGTGGTTCTCAATCCTATATACTATAGCTCCATTCATGGTATTCACCTTTCTCTAGAATTATCCAGTAGGACTTCGACCTTCTCCCCTACTATGACATAAGAAATTGATTTGGATGTACCAATATCTTCATAGATGGTACATCTAATAACATGCCTAGAAAATTCTTAGAGGTGATTTTTTGATGAAAATGAGGGTGATACTTCAAGACCTTAGTCAATGAATCCATTTTTTTAACTGTGATGAAGATCTGGAACCTATCCTATTCGGAATTGGGTGATGAAAGGAATTTTTCATATTGTTACCTCATAGTAGGATCCCCCTAAGGCAATTAAGGTCTCATATACTAATTCCCACTTCCATATAATGAAGGTGTAAAGTGTTGGTGTCTAGGGACCACCAGATGAGAAGCTCCGAAAGAAGATACTATTGATGGTAGATGTGGAATTGGTACATCTACACAACTTCATATAAACCAATATGTAATATATTTTCCCCATAATATTCACATGTAAAGGTTACCTAGTACGTACATGCCTAATCATTTGTTAAGTTTCCCTCAGCTCGCAGGTCCCAGTCTTTATACCATCTCATGCTATTATTCTAAATGCTATCCGGATTAAAACTTGCATTGTGAGTACAGAACTCCTTATTTACAGGATATTCCCCTATCACTATCCTCATACTTCCACTAAGGTTTTATAATACAAAATCATCATGCTACCTAGATGGGTGATCATCAATAGTAATATTCCAATGGATAAGTTTGTCATGATGGGAAAACCAGAATTGCGGCGTATTGACTTCCATGGTTGGGACTACTAAATCATCTAGGAGACCAAAATTGCATAATGGAAGACTGTTGATCATAAAGTAACCCATTTGATCCTCTATCACCAGACTTAGTGTCTTAGTGTTTTTAGAGATAACTCTCCTAGAATGATGTATTTTAGGTTTCTCAGCCATTTTCGCCCTTCGGGTAGTGGAAACAACATCAACAACAGCTTGGTCATCAAGTTTTTCCATTTCTAATATGTTTTACGAATATGAAAACATTGGTACACACAAATTGTATTTTTTATGTAAATATAAATAGATAGAACAAGTTATATGTAATTTGCACAAAGCGGCTAGTTGAGCACACAAGTCCAGTCGTGTAAGAAGGGATTGCATGAAAGTCGTGGATTAAAGATTAGGAGTTCGTGGAAAGATCATAGTTACATAAATGAGATACTACTTATCATGAATGTAAGTAAATTAAACATATAAGGTGAACATGAGCCTCAACCCAGTTGGTGAGGACTCCTTAAGTGCATCCATGAGACCTAGGTTAAAAAATCAGGTGGAGGCATTCAGGTTACTGTAACAACACTATAGCAGGTACTATAACAGTATTGTGTGGGTACTATATTAGGTACTGTAGAGGCCTTTGGGCCACCTAGGACTTTGGTTCAGTAAGGATTTTAGGCCACCTTTAAGGCCTTTGGGCCACCTCAAGGCCTTCAGGCCACATGATCATTGTAGTTTCCCCAGACAGACTCTATAAAAAAGGAGCATACCTAGAGGAGGATTCAGAGCAAGTTCACTCACCAGAGAAGAAACAAATGGAATTGGAAGAATGAGAGGGTATGGCTATGCCCTCAGGACCAGCCTTTACTTGCACAATAATCCTATCCAGATGGCCATACGAAGGTGGAGAGCTACCATCACGATGCAGATGCTGGGGAGGGGTAGTTCCTTGTAGTTATAGTCTGGTTGTATTTCCTAAGACCTTTGGGTATTATAATTTATTAAGCCTATGGGCCATGTAATCTCTGAGCCTATGAGCCTTTTAAGGTTTCCCCCTCATCCCTTTAAAGGGGGGTTATCAAAAATCAATAAAAATGAAGGCCTTCAGGCTATTCGGTCCATATAAGGTCCCCTCACCCTATTTATAGGAAAGGGACCCCTTGAGTTACACAATTGTGCAACTAAGTTGCGCGACCTAGTGAGAGAGTTGGGAAACAGAATGGAAATGAACCCCACACTTCAACATTTCTCTCAGAACTCGACCTTACAGTCTCCCATCATCTCCAATTCTGAGGGGGGGGGGATTTCTTGGTGCTGAAAACTTGTATCTATCCTTGATAGAACCACTTTCCCTAAAGGAAAAAATCTAGTTTAGACTAAAGGATCATTTTAGGAACAAAGAACCAGGTGAACACAATAGTTATGACTTGTGTGAAAATTTCTTATCCCATGCAGAACTCATTTTCATGTGAAAGGTGATGATAAAGATCATAGTTCCATGGTTCTCAAAGAGTTCTGAACCATTGGAAAAGGTATTTTCTCACAACATCAGATGCTTACATGAAAATAATATTGATGGAACATAAAGTCCTTTGTGAAAAAAGGTGATGTTAAAATGATCTACTTACGCGATCACATCCCATCATCAAAGGAATAAGAAGAGAAAACCTCGGTTCCATGACCCAACCAAGGTTTCATGCATATTACTTCCCATTCAGCTATAAATAGAACCTCACCCCTCCACTCAGGGGATGGATCTTTAAAAGAAAAATCATTGACTCTCTTTCAAACAAACCTCTATTTCATGTCATCATACAACTCTATACTTAAATGGATTAACAAAGGTAGGGAACTTGCATGACTAACCTCCCATGGTCCCCAATGTGTCTTAGTCAATGGTCGATAGTTCCTCATACAACACCCCTTAGGGATAGTTGGGTTCGTGCAAGAGAATCTACCTTTACACAACACTAATATGCACATGACCTTAGAATTTTCATGTTCCTAAGCCTCCAGTATCTATGTAGTGGTATTTTTCTAGATCCCATGGCTCACATAAACCCATTTATTCACAGTACAATAGAGTTGAGTTCAAAAAACTTCGGGTCCCTAACCCAATGCCTCCTACCTCCAAACAAAGTTTCATGCAATTTGAGTGCCTAGGTGCCTTGTAACCATTCAAACTATCTCGCCCACACCCCAAATCCATGTGAAACTAGTACAATTAACCTGTGTGTTTGGACCTTTCACTTCAAGCATGTATTGGACCATTACCTTGCCTTTTGATCCTAATAATTAGCACCCTAATTCATTTTATCCTAAACATAGGAACCCTAACACCAGGAGCCCTGATTTCCACTCCTTCATGATACCCGTCTAGAGGTACATTAGTAGTAGACACATAAGCCCAAAAGGTGGAATCATGATGGAAAATTTATGACCTTTCTTAGTAGAGATTAGTTTTTTCCAGATCATCCTTTCCCACTTGGGAAACATCTCCCTAGTTGTAAGTCCCAATAAAATCTAAGATATATGATTTTAAACTAAAAATCCCAACATATTAGTCATATGATGTTAAAATACATGAAAACTTCCTCAACACACAACCTTAAATAGTAGACTTACCCCATGTGATGAGAATGGGATGATCCATGAATGATCGTTATGGTATTCCATCTTCTCCCTCACTATGGGATGATCCTAATGCTTCGAGAAGACCACATGGGTACTCCCAACACCATTCTTCTCCCACCATTAGGTGATCCTCCTCCTTCAGGAAGCTTCTATGTGTAAACCCCACATCATCCCTCATTGACACTCCTTTTTCAATATGAGTGTCCTTACCACATGATGTTAAACTGCATGGACCAATCCTATCACATGACTCAAAATTTTAGCACCGAACAATGTGGGTTTAGATCATTTTTTCTAAATAGGGTACATAGGAAACCTTGTTGAGGTTTAATCACAACATCCAGACCCATATACAGTACCTCCACGAGGTTCAATCACAACACCCCCAACATTACCATCAAATTCCATGTGTGACCATCCCCCCATGGGGGTGCACTTTCCCTCATCACCCCCAAATACAAAGTATAAAATCTTCCCCCTGGTGAAACACTAAACCAAATCCCATATGTGAAATCATCCACCTAGGGACACACTCAACCAAACCCTCAAGTGTGAAATCTTCCCTTATAGGGTCACACTAAACCAAATCCCAAGTGTGAAATCTCCCCCCCTCTGGGGACCCACTAAACCAAATCCCAAATGTAAAATATCCCCCTAGGAACACAATTAACCAAATACCAAGTGTGAAATATTACCCCCTAGGGACACACTTAACCAAAACCGTAAGTGTGAAATCTTCCCTTATGGGGACACACTCAACCAAATCCCAAGAGTGATCATCTCCACCCTATGGGGTCCCACATAACCAAAATCCCAAGTGTGATCATCTACTCCTATGGAAAAACTAAACCAAATAACATGTGTAAAATCTTCCCCCATGTGGACACACTAAACCAAATACCAAGTTTGAAATCTCCCCCCTAGGGACACACTTAATCAAATCCCAAGTGTGAAATCTACCACCCTAGGGACACACTTAACTAAACCCTCAAGTGTGAAATCTCCCCTTACGTGGACACACTTAACCAAATGCCAAGTGTGATCACATCCCCCATATGGGGAAACACTCAACCAAACTACCAAGTGTGACCATCTCCCCCATGGTAAAACACCCAACAAAACTTCTAAGTGTGATCATCTCCCCCATGGGGACAAACTCAACCATACTCCTAGGCGTGATCATATCCCCCATGGGAACACACTGAAAGACCATGTACAAAATATGTTAAACCCATGACCTTATTATCCCCACAAGAGGTTTAACCTATGAACTGATAAAACATCTCTACCCAATAAAATAAGTATGGGATGGATGTGGTAAAAAGACTCATATGCTTATTCCCCTGGCATCAACTACCACATAGACAACATGAGATGCCTTGGGTTCCACGCTTGAGATGCCTCATACATGAGATGACCTTTAAAAGAGGAATATATTATAGGTTCCCAACATACCCAATGTCCATAGATTCCCAGAAATGGACAACATTACTATCTACTCTAATCAAAGGTTTCTACCCTATCGAGATAGAATCAATGTAATTAACTAGATTCTACCTCAAGATGGCACTAGGAATGAGTTTTACAAACATAACTCAAATCTATGAAGGATACCAATACTAGGTGATGATATCTAAGTAGGAATCCATAGAAGGAGGAACTGGCATCCCATCATCCTATTTTGATCAAGTATTTGACATCACCAACCATGGTGACGAAAGCTTATTGCCTTTAGAAAGAGGGAATATAGGGAAAGAAGAAGCGCATCATCACCCTAATACATGTACCTTTTGGAAAGCATTAGTAACACTATTATGGGGAGGAACTTCACTTTGGATGGTTTCTTGATCATCATGGTGAGGACCTCTATGGATACTAATTTTTTAATTTCCAATGTGGGTAATACCTCTATTTTAGTTGGTTTCTCTATCAAGAGGAGGAAATTTGTGAAAAAAAAACATGAGCAAGACTTTTATAGTTACTATTTATTGATTTCTTAGAAAGTTAAGGACCTTGTTATTAGTTTAATGTTGATTCATGGGGAGGAAAACTACAACTGGAACCATGGGGAGGATCTATGAGGTTATTGGATTGTGATTAACAATGGGGAAGACTAATATATATAGCCTTCATATTTTCATAGGGAGGAACTCTATATAGAGTCATTTAGTAAGGATCTACAGAGTCATTATTTTGTGTTTGACCATGGAGAGTACCTTCACAGATGATGAATTTTTTGGTGGTTACCATGGGGAAGACATCCATATTTAACATTAATGTTTTCATGAGGAGGAACTCTACAACAAGTGCTCTAGGGAGAACCTCCAGATCTGCTAAATATGTAATTGGGGAGAGGTTATCTACAATGTTAGTTTTTCCTTTTTATTGGTGAGGGGTTTGTTGAAGTGGTCACTAATTATTTCTTTGAAATTATTCGAGGATTATTACTAATGGTGACATGGAATTACCCATAAGTCATTATCAAGATACACTGATGAGTCTTGGGGATATTAACAGTAGTAGGGATATGGAACTTTCCTTACACTTTCATAGTTGTCTCCCCCTAGCGAGATCTCCTTCTGGGTGACCTAGTTTGTAAAACAAGGGCTAGAGACTTAATAATGACTTCTAGGGTGATCAGTGATACATGGTGATGGAAATGACCATAATTGATGGGATCCACCTAGTAATTTATTAAGTAGTCATATAAACATAAGAAACATACTCCTCCAACTCTTTTAAATATAGAATATGTGTATAATCTTACTCTAGGGAGAGACTCCTGAAGTAGTTTGAAGTTACAATAGGGGCCACTTTCCCCTCACTGAATTGTCATCAAGGTGATGACTATCATGGATTCATCTCCTCCAGGTTGGAACAAGATATATCCAAGGTAGGGATGATTCCATTATATAGGTACTCTAAAACCATGAAATTCACCATTTAGTTCTAAAGGTGATGATTGGGTAATAATTTTTGTTAGGGATTTGGTATTGGTATAGTCATGAAAATAGCATAATATGTTTAGGGTTCTATTGATTGGTGGTTTATAACAACTTGGGTTACCCATTGACTATATCTAACCTAGTTTGGGAGCATGATTACTTTTAGTATGTTTATTAAATATGTAATTTATATGTTGTGTAAGATAATAAAAACAAGAAACCTATCAGCATATTATCACAAATAAGAATTCATGTTCAGTTAATATATTTCAAAAGTGAAGGATTTCATGTTAGGTTCACAATTTATTGTTTCTAATTCTTCACATCTCATTCCAATTGATTTGATCTCTCAGGGATTAAATGTAAAAATTAAGAGGATGAGAGGTTGAATCATCTCATAAGGAAACTTATTATCTAGTATGTGAAGGTTCTAGGTGAACCAGAAGCATTGAAAGGGTCATGGTCGATAAGGATTTTTGTCATAATCGATGATTAATATGAGATGTACATGATGAAGAACTTCATGAACAATAGAATTTAATTAAAGATTAATCTACATTAAAACATTTCAACCAAATTTAGGATTATCACATAATTATTTATAATTAATTTAAAGAGTTAATAATTATATTGTAATGAATTATTTCTTCGCTGATGAATATGAAAAAGTATCTATGTCACACCATCATTGTGTCATAGAAATAAAGTATAGATTCCATTTAGTAGTGATCCACATGTGTACCATGAACTTTTGAGTGACAACATATGAATCTTTTAATGCTATCATGGAAAATCATAATGCTTGCGCTATTTTTCGTTGATCGTCACAAGAATAAATTTAATGAAGGAATTTCCATGATATATTTAGAATAAAGAGGGTTGGTTGAAGAGGATCTCTCTACATTCTTGGGATAATTATTGGAGAGGATCTCTCTAAGGATTGAGAGGATTCTCTAGATTTGTTGTGCACAATAAAAATAAGTGGCTAAAATTAGGATTGGAAATAATATAATTGGGTTCAAATAGTATTAGGGTTAGAAAATAATAATTTCACATGTGACCTTATTATTTCCATAATACCCATGAAACTACATGTCTATAATAATAATAACATTATTTCTTGATATGAAAAAAATCAGAAAATTAATTAAATATTAGTTCTTTAATAAATTGTTAAATTTATTCAAATAATATTTAATATATATTATTTCTCACTAGACCTTTAAACTTAGTCCACCATTACTCCATAATATTTATTGGGACTTGAATAATGAATCATTATTTAATAAATAAATATCACTACATTATTCAAAATTAAATAAATAAATATTATATTCACTAAATAGAATATAAATATTTATTAAATATGCTTCTCATAAATATTCTCTCGAATAACTAGTAACTAAATATATCCAGTCAATAAAATATTAATAATTATTAAACCATGTATAATAATAATATTTATTCAATATTTTAAATAATAAATAATATTTAATATTTAACCCAGGCTCTGGATACAAATAACACATGACCCTCTAGGCCTCCTTCTCAATGGCATTAGATAGAGCCACCCAAATTCCAAAGTTAGCATTTAGCTACACTCCAAGGAACCCATAGAGAAATAAGTTAATGTTACATTAACATAAAACCTCAAATATATTCTTATCATGTAATATAATCCCTTTATCATTATATCTATAATCAAGTAGGTTGCATACTGGTGTCATCAACATATGTGCTTAATGTATATTTATTTGAATTAAAAAAGTCAAGCCTACCCACAGAACACCGTGGAAATGGATTTATTTAGGACGTTTAATTACAATAAAAGGTCTTGGGATGTCAAATTTTTTAAATAATATAAGGGAAAAATCTTTTCTTGCATGATTCACTAATGCAATATCACTCATGATGCACCCAATGTATCCTTCTTCAACACGAACATATGTCATCCTAGTTTTCATCAGTACATAAAATTAAACGACTAATAACATCCATTAATAATAATATAAAAGTCTAAGGATAAATAAAAATGTCTGTAGAAAGGAACATACAATGACACGTATAAATATGGGTATCCTACTAGCCAGTCATGTTTTCATAATCATCTGCACTGGAAATTACCAAGGGAATACACCGTGAGAAGGTGCCTTAATGTCCCATAAGTATCCACCCTTTGTAGCCTATATCATTTTTCCAATAAAATTATATTATTTGGATATATAACATATATTTAAGAATACTATCTTGGAACTTATAGGTTCTCAATATATCAAGGAACTACTATAACCTTTCAGTGAGACAATTACTTATAGAACATTATCACATACTATTTCCTACATAATAATAATCATGATGTGATAATAAGTTTATTAATATTTAAAAAAATCAATACAAGTAATCATAACATATATATAAGTTGGTTATAGGGCACCAAATCTAATAGACACCCACCTGTACTATAACTAACTACTAACAACCTTTAGTTTTCCAGCTCTCACATGATTCTCATGATTATTATAATATAAGGCATTAGTCAAGGGGCCCACCATATTTTCTTTCATGGAAACTTTTCTCACCATAAATTCACTCCCTGAGAAAAATCCTTCAAGACTCGATAAATCTGAATTATGTGCTTTATCCGTTGGCCTGGCATTGACCCCTTTACGAGAGCCACCACTATAGTATCATCACAATATAATATGATAGGTTTTTTACTACTAAGTGATACTTAAATATATTGGACAAATTTTAATATCCAAAAATATTATTTAGATGCATTAGAAGCCGCTATATATAGGGGATCCACTATAGAATCATAAAAAACTAGCTGCTTTGAACTATTATAGCTCAAAAATACTCTGTTGAAACTGAAGACATATCCTGACTATGAATTTGGATCATTATGATATTTTTAAAAGCTAGCATCAGTGTAACCCTTTATGACTATCTCCTTGTCTCCTCCATACACCATGAACATATCAATTGTTCTTCTCAAATATTTAAAGATAACCATAAAAACAGACTTATATTATTCTCTTGGTTATACTTGATATCGACTTACCATGCTCAAGGAATAGGAAACATAAATCCTAGTACATATAATGACATACATGATTGATCCTATCATAGAAGCATGGAGGATCTTACTCATCCTTTATTTCTATACTTGTGTTTGGGGACACATTTTCTTGGAATGATTTATACCACGTGACACTAGAACCAATCCTCTATTGGGATATTCCTTGATAAATAACATTGTTATTTGTTAAATGAATGTACCTTTACTTAGTCTAATCATCCTCTTGGATCTATCAAGAATGATCTTGATCTACAGAATGTAAGCTACTTCACCTAATTCCTTCACAGAGAATAAATTTTTTAACCAATCCTTGAATGACTGTAAGAATTGTATTTTATTTCCAATAAGTAATATTTCATAAAAATATACTACTTGGATAATTATAAACCACTTGTAAATACATAGATCACATTCATTATTAATGAAAACAAATTATTTTATAGCTTCATCATACCAAATATTCTATGATCTAGATTCTTGCTTCAATACATAAATGGATCTTTGCAACTTGAAAACCTTTTTTCTGTTACATAGAGTCACAAAACTTTTTAAGTGTGTCATATATACATCTTCCCAAAGTTTATCATTAAGGAAAGTTGTTTTTACATCCATCTATCAAATTTTATATTCATGGTAATCCATAATTGAAATTATAATTCTGATGGATCTAAACATAGAATCTAGAGAAAAGGTTTCATCACAGTCAATGCCTTAACACTATTTAAACCATTTAACCACTAGTCTTGCTTTGTATGTATTTAATTTACATTATATGTTAAGATTTATCTTGAATACCTATTTATAACCAATAGGTTTACATCAATTGGAAGATTAATAAAACCCAAACTTGGTTCTGATTCATGGAATCATATTTCCTATTTATAGGATAAAGGTTCATTATTATTAATCAATAATGAGTCACCGTATTTGAAAACTAGAAAACTAAAACTCTTTAGTTCTCTTACATATCTAGTACCACTATAAAATACTTGTTTTTCATGAACTAATTATTCCATGAAGATTTTTGGAATCTATTCCTATACCAACTCTTGTATATATTGAGCATTAACTTTATAACAATTAATATTTCTCCCACTATCTTTCTTGATGATGTTATCCCTATAAAGAAAGATGTATTGTCTTAAAATAATCAATTTCTTGTCTGATGGGTTATATAGATAATATTCCTCAGTTTCCTTGGGATATCCTATAGATATAAGTTTCATGCCTTTGGGTTCTAGTTTTTTTCCAAAGGAAGCATTAACAAATGCCTCACATCCTAATACATGTGTATGTGTAAAAAATGTCATGACCCCCTCCCCCCAAAGTACATAACTCCTAGACTGACAATGAGATAAGGGAGATGGTGACTGCCCGATTCCCACCTCTAGTAGGCCTCGGGTTGGCGACTAGAACCAAGGGTATAATAATCATATAATGGGAGGAATTACCATCCAAGAAAATATGTGAAAGAGAGAGAAAAGATAGACACACCAATCAACACTTTCTCAAAAATATATATAAATAAATACCAAGTGAAAACATGAAATGTCATACAGTACTATAACAACTAAAAGAAAAACTACAAGTACTAAAAGGTAAAGATAATAGTTCCCATGAAGCCCAAACAACTCTTACAAAACCATGAGCTAGTAATATCCATCCTGATCTACAACTTTCTCTAACTAACCTAAATTTTAGTTTATATATACATAGTGTGATCATAATAGTATACGCAGTATGATCATCCCCATATCCTCTCATTCAAAAGATAAAGAAATCATGCTAAATCATAGTGAACAATAGTGAAACTAACTCATCAGCTAAATAGGTATACTAATTTCTCACCCTAATTATAGATAACTCTCACTAAGTATCACTTACAAGAGATAATATATTATAATAATGAAACATAAATGGTACCTTGATACCACTTACCAACTAGTTTTACACTCTTCCCCAACATCATACATCCTAATCCATCTCTCTCTAAAATAAGATAGCCTGTAGAAACCCAAGCCAAGTATCAAAACATGCACCTTGTGCATCACATCATCGCATAATCCCATATCACATCTCCATATAGTAACCTGGTTGTTTATGGGATCTACCATAGTTCTAATTATGTGTATCATACATATTGTATTATATCTCAATTCATCACAACCTGTACACCGAGTAAGTACCTCAATCCATCACAACCTATACACTTCATACCTATAATAATCCTTTGGATACTATATCCAGAGATACATGTGTGTGAAAACACCACAATATATCATAGCCCTCTACACCCATATATGGTAAAACTAACCACCATTCATACCATTATAATTAACTTCTTTGATAAGATAGAGGGGCCAGAAGGGGTTGTCATCCATCCTTCCTCCCACTGATATATTGGAGAAAACACCCTCCCAGTGTCCACTGGTTGTCAGTCACCCTAATCGACATGGGTGGGGGAAAATATAAAATCATAGAATATACATGATATAATATAGATCATATCCACACTATGACCATAACCTAGTACTAATCTCAACTGAAACAATCATTTCTCGGACACTAGGATGCCACTGTTAGGGACTAGATATCCTATAGGGAAAAAAGTATTTAAAGGGTTACATTAATTAATTATTTTATTTTAATAATTTACATTACATAAATTAATGAATTATTCAATAATTAACCAACAAAATTACTTTACTTTAAATCATCATAGTAAATTCCATGCCCTCCTCAAATATTACAAATCGAGTCCATGATTTCTCAAGATTAATATCTTTTCATCATTTTCATTATATCAACTCCAACCCCATGGGTTAAGAATTATTTATTCATTATTAGAATCATTTATTAATACATTCAATCTATGAAAACCATAATAATCTACCACCAAGAGGAACATGTAAAAAATCACACCTGGCTACCTTAAGTAGTGAGGAAAGGAATACAGATAAAACAATCAACCTAACCATCAACCATTAAACAGATTCATGTCAAGCAATCATCCAACTTTATCACATCAATTAGTAATCCTGGCTTCCACATGTTCCATCATATTTAGTGCCATCCGGACACCCACATACATATCCCAATTCATCTCTCTATCACAAGCATAAACTTCTTCCGCATCATCTGGACCTCCCTACCCCATATCCCATCAACTATATCAGTCTTAGCCATCCTAGGATGATAACACATCACATAGAAAATCCCACATCCAAATTACATCACAAGGTAGAAATAAACAAACATAGTCAGTAGGGAAATCTAGGCCTTAAAATAAGTAATCCAACGTTCACTAAAAACAAGGTATCATAACTCCAATCACAAGTCACCCGACCTTTTCAAGAAAATGGGAAACTCAATCCCTAAAAATTATCTTTATCAAAAAAATATTTTCTATTCAATATTGAATTAACTGATTCATTATTCACACATTCCATTATAGAAAACCCAAGGTATCAAGCTATAACAAGCTACTCTAAGTTCAACATGCTCTTAGCATCAATTTTTTTTCAACAAACTTAGAGAAGTATCATTCTCATTATCATCAACCATAATTATCATGATTCATATTATTTATTAATTTTATTATCATGGAAGAAAATATTTAATTAACTATGTACATTTCATTAATTTGAATTACTATAAAATCACAAAAATCATCAAATTATAAACTTGCCTATTATTAATTATTCTTAAGAAAATTAATCAATTAATCCCATTTTTATATTCTTTTAAATTTTCCATCAAGGTTAACATGATAATCTAAAGAACCATAAAACATTCTAACAAGCATAACATCGATAGCACACTATCTACAAAAATTTGCAAATCGATATCAAAATATTGAACATTGACCTGAAATCATAATCCAATTATTTATTAATCTAGTTCAATAATTATTAGGTTAATTAAATTTCCATACAATAGGATAAACCATGATAAAGTTATGATTTAATATAAACAAATAGGAGAAGAAACGAATCCCCTACCTCAATGGCACTAATTTTCTTCAAATGAGAACAAAACTATATCATAGATTCTAATCAAACCTCCCGTAGGAGCTGAATCCCTCCAAGGATTCCATGCCACAACCGCACCAACAAAAAAACTAGAAAAATATATTAGAAAAATGGAGATAAACCTCCATTGTATGTAAAGAATAAGAAGTAGGATCCATATCAAATAACCATGAGAGAAGAGTTAAAACATACCTCAGATCACCAAAAATCAAAAACAGAAGGGTGGGATTTATTCCTATTGAAGGGATTCAAAAACTCCTAAAGATATTGAGGCGAATTGCCTATAAATTAGGAGAAAGGATGTAAGGTTTGAGAAAATATGAGGTAAATTAATTTATGAAGTCATGTTATAGTGTATTTTCATATAATGAAACCCTTTTACATAATGCGAGTATCAAGTTTTTAATTCCCACTAAAAAATATGTCACCTCAGACTATTTATCTTAGATTTATTTCATGTCATGAGGAACATTATGAACCAACATTACACAAGTTGTGAATGGATTTCAAGCCACTAATCAAACTCTCACCTTATCCATGAACCATGTATTCAAGATGTGAAACCCTTACACATCATGAATTCTCCCTACTTCATCTTTTAGCTGTGAAAAACCTCTAGACCCTCTCTAGGCCTCCTCCAAGCACCACGGGCTTAAGAAACATACATAGGGTTGGACTGGATAGATCCATGCCCTTGAATTAGATACCTATAAAAAAATTATCATCCTCAAAGAATCCTAAAACCAAACCCAAAGAGAAAAATAAAATGGGTTATAGAGACCTATGATTCTCATACATGTATACTGCATCTTTTTAGATTAATATTTATTACATTATACAAATACACACCTAAGGACCAAAATAGTTTAGTGCCTTTTGAAACTTGGAACATAATATTCTTAATTCCTGAAAGATCTTAAATGTATCCCATAAATATCTTCCCCTTTTATTACTTTTATTGAAAAACATTATTCATAACCTATGGAAAGGAAACATAAGAAAGGGTGAGATCATATGCCCAGTAAGGGTAAACAAAGGATATACGTAAGCATGACATGAATGTAAGGGTATGAGGACATGAGAATAACATTTGAAAGATATACCTTACATATAAAAGATCATATTAATAAATCATGGAATAAATATTGGTAGTTCATAATACATGAATCATAATATAATCATTGAACATGATCCATGAGAGCATAATATTGGCATAAGACATAGAATTTTGACATACACATAAGCACATAAAATCATATCCTTAATAGTCAAGGCTCACTTCAAAAACTTATAAGGGAACTATATGGGTGCCTCGACCTCCTGGGTAGGACACACCACCATACCCAGTGGTAGACCTTTCCTTATAATGGAATGGATTCACTCCCAAAACTATCATAGTAGTCAAGGTTCACTACCAAGACCATCATAGTAGACAAAATACCATACTGAACTGAGTTCACTCCCCATTCTAGTCTTATATATCTCATGAGATATAAATATTTACCCAATTAATTTGAGGGATATATAGGTCCTAATCATCTTTGGTTATAATGTAACCAACATCCTTGGTTATAATGTAACAATCATACTTGGTTATAACATAACCAACCTCATATAATGAAAATTATACATATGTGTACAACATGATCATCAAACATTAATAATATTATAAATGATGAAATAAAATTATTTTCACAAAAAATTCATTATATCACAACCTTTTGAAAAGATATAGGTTTAAAAATCATTTCATAATTTCATCATAGAATAACCCATGGAAAAAATTGGGTTTCATAAGGATTATATCATGGTATAACCCATGGAAGAGAGATGGGTTTCATAAATTTTTTTTCATAATAAACCATTTAAAAATAATAATAAGAATCATATCCTTGGTTAATATCCCAAGTAAAGTATAGTTAAAATCAATGGATGTCATATTAGATGGAAAATAATTTTGAAAGATTACTCGGGAAATTTGTTTAGGAAAATTTATTTTCTTTTAAAATCAATTTTTAAAACTTAAAACATTTTGAAAATCATTTTCTTTGAAAATAACCATGAAAACTTATAAAATTAGATTTAAAATTATTTAAAACATTTCTTGGTGAAGATATCCTGTCCACTTGAAAAAGATTTAATTTTTTTTAAATATTTTTCTTTGAAAATAAACTTGAAAAATTATAAAGTAAGCTTCAAAGTATATAATGTTCATGATGGGGGAAATTCCATTCATGCTGTTAAAATATATTCCTTTTACATTTTTGGTAGAAGCAAAAAAAATATTATTTTTTGAAAACAACATGAAGATTAAATTCAATTTTTTAAATTAAAAAATGGTTAGAAATGTATTTAATAAATAATTTTAATATTGTTAAAAAAATTTAAAATATTTTTAGAAAACATGGTTTTGGAAGAAAAATATTTTTCGACCGAAAATATAATTTTTCATAAAAAAATATTTTGAACACTTGAAAATATAAAGAGAGTAAAATTAAGTAAAATCATATAATATCATGAAATAACCAAAGGATAAGAAAATTCATGATCTTATTGGGATATATATCATGATATTTCATCATTGGAAGCATAATCCTAAAAAATCCCAATTTTTAATGAGATTGAAACATAAAAATCTTACCACTTTGGTAACTTTTAATCACAGGACCCATAAAAGAATAACATTAAATGAAACATAAAAAATCATGAAAATAAGTAAATTAATCATATAAAAAGTCAAATGGGAAGTATATACACCTTATATAAGAGGATTGGAACATAACATAACTTATATCTCAAAGAAGAAAAATTGAGACAAAAAATCCCTTATAGATTTATTAAATGTTTAACCATAAACCCCATAAAAGAGAGATACCAAAAATGATATGTAAATCCACATAATTTTAAAGATAATAAAAATAAAATAAATTCATGGGAATTATATACACCACATAAAAGAAAATGGTTGTGAATGTGGCATGTGTCTCACAAAAGTGAAAAGTGAGATGAAAATCCATTACCTTAAGTGTTGACTTCCGTCGTTCATAATCAAAAATATTGTATGATAAATATAAGTTTATTATAAATATTTTAAATAAAAATATTCATTTATATTATACAATATATGATTTTATTATGACATTTTATAACCTTTTTATTAACAATTCCATTTTAATGTCACGTTTCGAGCAATAACTACTTTGTTTTTCACATATAGTTTAACATGTTATTTATTGGTCCTATTAATTTTATCATGGTTTCATAATATATAACATGATATAAATATCATATATATTTATTATATATTTATTTATAATAATTCATTAAATTTATTGATAGAAAATAAAATACACCATTCATGGTGATGATAGGTTGTACGTACACATGAACACAGTTTTCATTTTTTTGTTGGATTGGAAGAAAAAAAATTAAATGATATATTATAATTAAAGAATAATTTTTATTTCATATATATATAAAATAATTTTATTAAATACATCCTTAATACCTTCCATTTAAATCATGAATGAATCACATCGCTTCGTGAGGCGGTAGTCCGCTGCACACATGAGCGATGTTATTGTATTCTCACAAAATGGAGAGTATGAAGGTATGTGTGATATAATAATTCTAGAATAATAATAAAATAATAAATATAATTATATCATATATAAACAATAAATACATCATTAAAACCAACCTTTATAGGTGTTAATGGAAAAACTAATGACATTGGTTTGCGAGACGGTAGTCTGTCGTACACATGAATGATGATTTCATAACCCATTTGATAGAAGTTGATATGGTTATAGGTAATTCACTTAAAATAAAATAATATAGGTATACTTAAGATAATAATGATATTATATAATAATTTTATAATAATAATTTAAGGGGGTCGATGAAAAAATAAAACAAAAATGCTCATTGATGAACGTTACCTCTTCTTAGGGTATCCTCCTTAGGTTTGCACTAAAAGTATTCTTAGGATGAATTTATTACCAAATTAAGGATTCTAGGATGAATATATGAAAATTGGAATTTTATTAGGGTAGGTATTGCCCAAACAAAAATGTTTTTAATGTGTGAAGAATAGTGGATAAGGGGTGGCTTTTTTAAGTGGGGGAGAGGACATACTTGGTATTTTTGAAAAGAAATGAGTGCTCACAAATTTTTTATATGTAACAAGGGTCCAAAATGGGAAATTATAGAACACTATAAGGGTAATGGTAAAAATATTTCCAACCAATAGTCTTTATTCAAGTGTACATGTTACTTTTACCCTTATATTTTTAGTTTAACCCCCAGTTAACCCTTTTTACCTTAACTGCGATAACTAATTTTTACAGCATTCACTATTCATTTTGGTAAAAAATTATGTTCGAATTAATAGATAATATAAATTATTCTTATTAAAAATATTTAATCCATTTTTCCAAATTCCATTCATATAAGTGAAAAAATTTAATTTAAAATTAATCCTGCGGACGTGATGAAAAATCAGGTTTTTAAAGAGAAAAAGTTCAAAAGTTTACAAAGGTTTTATATCAAAATTAAATATAAAAATGATTATATAGGCCTAAATTGGATTAATTTAAATAAAATTAAACTAATTTTATTTTAAAATAAAATCAAAATATAATTTAACATTATAAATAAATTAAAAAAAATGATAATTTTTAATTAAAATTCATTATTTTTCACTATTCATAAAAAATTTAATATTTTTAGAAAATTATAAAAAATTAATAATAATATAATTTTTAAAAAGTGATTGAAAAAATGAATATTATTTTTTAAATTAAATTTTCTAAAAGTTTAAAAATTAAATTTAAAACAAAACCTAGATACGTGATGAAAAACAAGTTTTCGAGAAATATATTTTTTTCAAGTATAAGTTAATTTTATATTAAATCTATGCCTAATAATAATCATTCTATGAATATAGGTTAATTATTTTTGATATGTAAACTATAAATTTCATTTAAAATATTCTTCATTAGGTACTATTTTAATTAATTAAAATGGAGAAACATTATGCACTTTAAATTAGTTTTCAAAAAACCCTCTTTTAAACCCTATAATAAACTTATACTAAAATACAATATAAAATTGATTAAAAATTAATTAATTGGATTAAATATAAATAAATAATACTTGTTTTAATTTAAATCATAATTTTTATTTAAATTACTTAATTTTATGAAAATAAATGATAATTTTACAAAAAATCAGTTTTTTTCACTATTTATTGAAAAATCAATATTTTCTGAAAAATCCCAAAATTTTACAGTGATTTAATTTTAATATGATGATTTAAAAAATAAAGTTAATTTTATAAAATAATTTTTCTAAAATCTCTATAAATTAATTATAATATTTTTTCATAAAAATGAATAAAAATCATATTTAAAGAAAACATATTTTTTATGAATATAATTATTTTACTAATTTTTTTTGATTATTTACTAAGAATTTATAAATAAAATTATTTTGAGTAGTAAATTTATAGGTATATTTGATAAATTAGTTTATACTATCCATACCCATCTATTTAATGGATAGATTAGAATGGTCATATTTAAAATAATACTATTTCAGGGTACGCTGAAGGTCAGTGTTACATGTCATGAACACTATCGTTGTTGTGTGTAATGGAAGATAAAATCGGTGTTTCATGTATTGAAAAATAAAATTAGTGTTATGTGAAATTAAAAATATCGATAATATTAAAATTAATTAATTTTTTTCCACAAAATCTCGAGGTGTTACATTCCCCCCCTAAAATGAATTTCACCCTCAAAATTTTTCTCGACCATAAATGGTTTAACATTTGAAAATTCCTTCATAGAAACCCGCATCGTACGAATGAATATTAAAACTTCACTTAAGGAAATATAAATTTTACTTAAAGTAACTCATAACTAGGTTTCCACATAGGAGAACATTGGTTGAAAATGAAGATGTGGACATAGAAGAAAAGTGTATATAAATATAGAGAGTGATAAAGATCATTGATCACAAGAAAGTGGGTGATCTAGATAAGGTTAGTGGCCATAAAACCATAAACCAAATAGGTGTGAAAAAGGTCATTTATATCATCATAAATGATGATAATAAGAAAATATTTTATTTCAATATAATTTTCCTTAAGTTGAATAATTTTCATGAGAAGATATACTTTATTGATTTAATTCCATTTCATAAGAAAAATATTACCCTTTAGTTATGCCTTGATTAATTTCCACTTCATCTATTACTCTAAGAAATGAATGTGATTTTTTATGCCTAAAGCACTTACAGATCTTAAGATTCAAAAATAAAATGATAATTCATTCTGTATATCTTTACTTATCATCACTAAAAAATGGTTAGCATAGGTTATCCAATATGCATAAATATTATTATGGTGAAGTAATACATTAATATATAAAACCTCAACCAAATTTCAGTTTAAACCATTACATAAATGGTTAACCTTATAACCCTTCCAAAATTCCAAATTTATAAAGAAGGGAACTAAATTTCTCAAAATCAAGTTAACATTAATCCCCCATATGTCATAAAGTATCTATTGATTGTCATATACCAAACATGTGAATACCTTCATCATGTATTCTTTTCAAACAGTGTAATAACCTGAATAACTATAGAATAAGCATGAATCCTCATTCCTTGAATAAAACCATAGATTATTTAATATATCAAATAGATACAATAATGTTGTAAGCTCTATCAATGATAACATAAACCACATTTTCAACAAATCCTTTATCAGTTTTGAGGTAATCAATACTATCCAATTTATATTATCCATATCAGTCATCTATTTATCTAAAATAAACACCATTTTCTCAACATCCAAAACATATTAAGGGCTGCCTTACCATAATAAATTATCACCTTTCCACTAAATCACTTTTTGACACCATCATCACCATTTAACATATTATTGAAACTCAATAATGAAAAACTACTATGGAATAATCTAGTGATGTTTTATGATTCTAATAACCAAAATACCACTGATTAAAATATAATTAATTGAATACTAATACATAAATACATCAATCATTCTACTTTATTCATACACCATTAACCAGGATTCATCTTCTTATTCCTTAACACTTATTCCTTTCACTTGTCATTTATAGTCTCTTCATCATCATCATCAATATAACCATTAATCATACAACGTTTCTAATTTTCTTCACGATATTTCCTATTAGAAAATCTATTTTAATAATGCTCATACATTACAAATTTGGGTCATCCATCCATTAATGATACCTTAGGGAGACCATTATTTTCATCCATTGTGTTAATCAAACTTTTCATTTTTCCTTTATAGTTACTTGATTTGTGTTATTCCTTTCCACACAAAAAACATCTTCTCATCCCTATGAGACATTACCTTGAGTTCTCTCCCCACATTATAGAATTATAGAAAATTGTATATTCTTTACTCCATGGTATCTACTAACCAAACTCTCAAAAAACTCTATCATTCTCTTCTTTGGTGAGTTTGAGATTTGATTAAGGCGCATGTTGTTAATCATGTTCTGTGGGTAATGGAAAGATGGCTCTCGACTCACTCCTCTCGGTTCGGTAGAGTGCGTTGGAAACCCTAGGTTTCTGAAAATCGAAGAGATTCAATGTGCCTTCTTAGATCTTTGCTTCTCATGGAATTAGAGGATCTGATCTTGGAACTTCATTCGAAGGAAATGGTGAATCCAAAAAGGGAGGAGCTGACTCAAAACACAAATCCAAGGGTAAAGGGGATATCCTCCCTCGAAGCTTTAATGGATTCTGAACAATTCAAGAAAAATTCATCGAAGTCAACAAGGATAAAGAGAATGGATGATGGTGGGTTCTGCATTGAAGCTGATCCATCAATGATTCAACAATGCCCACGACTTTGTAAGTACTCGATCATGGGTCACGTTGCGTACCTAAAAGGTCATACCCCATGGTCTTACACTAATTTAAAAGTGAGAATTTCTGCTTACTGGGGGTTTTATAACTGGAAGATTGTTCCACTTGGGAAAGGTTATTTCCACATTCTCTTCACTACACAAATAGACCTAGATCATGTCTGGACTATTGGTAATTTAAATCTGAAACCAGGACTGCTTAGACACACTGAGTGGGATTTTTCATTCAATCTGAACTTACAAAGGAATAACACTGCTCAGGTGTGGGTAAGGATGTTTAATCTCAACTGGTTTTTCTGGCATCCCCAGATTCTTAATTATATTGCTAGCTGCATTGGTACACCTTTTAAAGTGGATCAAAAAACCTTGAATGGGGACCTAGGATTATATTCTAGGGTGCCAATTGAAGTGAATTTGGAAACTAAAACACCGAAATCCATCAATTTTACTTCTAAGGATTATAAATTGGTGGTGAAACTAGAATATGAAAGACTTCCACCTTATTGTGAATTTTGTAAACTGGTTGGACACTCCATTCACAATTGTTGGAAGGTGCACAAACAGCCTCCACAAAAAGGCTATAATGGATGGACTGAAGTTAAAAGAAATTTGAGGGAGAAAGAAAATGTGGTATAAAAACCTGAATCTTCATAAAAAAGAGGAAATATGGGTTGTCAAGTCCAGCTCCTTTTGGTTATTGGACTCTGAAAATGGAAAAACATGGGTAGACATTTCTGAAGAGCAAGATTGGGAAACGATAGAACAAGATATTAGAAAAGATATTGAAGATGATGTCCTTGATATAATCTCACATCCTTGTACTGATTCTGATCCAACATGCCCTATTTTAGCAGTTTCTTCCCATTCAGTTTCAACTTTATTGGATGTTAACTATGCTACATTTGATAAAGGTGATTCATTGCAGGAGTAATCCATCATTGACAATAAGGAGCCTAATGAAAAAACTGATATAACCAGTTCCGCTACTGAATTCCCTATCTTAGATACACAAAACAATTCCTCTATTTCAAAAATGCAATATGGAATTGTGGACCTCACGAAACAGGTGGAACAAAATTATATGGCTGCACTTCTGTCCTCACCAGGCAATCAGGATAGGAGTAAAGTCTGCACTGTGCTCTCCCTAGAACAGTCTGGAAGCAAAGACTCCCATGCTCTGCATACTCACTATCCTACTACTTTGGTCCCCAAAGCGGCTGACCTACTGGTTTCCAACATACAACACAATGACACAACTTCTCTAGATACTATAACCAAATAGTTTGCTTCTAAAGCTTGTCACCAAGGTGAGTCTCTCCCAATTAACCCAAGTTGTGCAGGTACTACTAACCCAATGATTCATCACTTATCGTTGTAGGAAAAATAGGGTATTGCTTCTAAGGAGACTACCCCTGGAATGGAAACCAGGTCAATGACATCAGGCTTGAAGAAAAAATGAGACAACCCCACCAGAAACAGGTATAAATTAATATGTTGTATTGGAATTGTCAAGGTATTACTAACCTTGACACCTTTAACATTTTAAAAAGATTTATCTTTTCTCACTCCCCTAAACTCTTTGCGATTGCTAAGCCCAAATTTAAATTTGCTGCTAGATTCCTTTAGGAACCTATTGGCTACACATTCCTAGGGGCTTGCACTAATGGGACATCTACTGAATCTTTGTGGCTATTTTCTCATCCTTCTTTGCATAATGTTAGACTATATAATTTCTCAAAAAAATCCATCATATGTGATTACATTTTTGAAAATGTAACAGTCTTCACCAATTTTGTTTATGCTTGTAATAGATATCAAGACAGGAGAGATCTTTGGAATGACCTCACAAAACTAGGTAACTTTATCCAGCAACCTTTGTTTATTATTTGAGACTTTAATGCTATCTTAGACAATAGTGAAAAAATAGGTCCTGCACATGACTCTATTTCTTCTAGGGAATTTAAATGCTGCATTGAAATGAATAACTTGACAGAGATAAATCTAATGGGCGCAAAATTAACATGGTTTAGAAAAACATTATAATATAATTGTGGCCAGTAAGCTTGATAGAGCGTTAACTAATATCCATGCCCTGGATAATTGGGATAACATTGTTAGTATTACTCTAGTGAGGATTTCCTCTGATCATCACCCCATTTTGGTTTCATTTTCCCATAAACCTACTAAACACATAGCTCCCTTCAGATTTAACAATTCTTGTTCATCTGATCCTGACTGCATGAACATCATTAAAAATTCTTGGGATAATATGCATGGTCAAAAGGATTCATTTGCCTACCCAGTGAAACTAAAAATTCTTAAGCAGATTCTCAAATGTTGGTGTAAATCCAAATCTAATGAAATTGACAATAATATCACCCTCTTGGAAAAGGGGATTACTAAATTTCAAAATGATAATTCCTCTTCTAACTTTTCTCATGACTCTAAACAATAAATTAACATTTCCTCTGAGCTTATCAATTTGCTCAACATTCAGAATGATCTTAGAAAGAAAAATTTTAAAGCCAAATGGCTTAATGATTGGGATAGGAATACTAAGTTCTATAATTCTCTTCATAGGGTTAGAAAGGCTTATAGGCCTTTGGCCTATCTTCAAGTGGGGGACCAAATTCTTGATTTGGAAGAAAGCATTACTAATCACATTGTATCTTAATTTCACAATATCCTCAATGGTACTAGTATTGATAAAGAACCCTTGCCTAACATCATTCCAAATCTAGTTACTGTTGAGGATAATACTTTACTTAATAGCATACCTTTACATCAATAAATTAAAGATACTATCTTCATCCTTAACCCGGATGGTTCTCCTGGTCCGGATGGTTTTAATAATGGATTCTATCAAAAAACTGGGATGTTCTCCAAGATGACATTTGTCGTCTAGTTAAATATTTCTTTTCTAGAGGCATCATCCCTCATGGGATTAATTCTCAATTCTTAGTCCTCATCCCTAAAATTGAGAATGCTGACGAAATTAAACTCTTCAGACCCATTGCTCTTATAAATTCCCTCTTTAAGATTATTACCAAATTAATTTCCAATTGAATGGATTCTATTAGCAATAGAATTATCTCTTGGAACCATTTTGGATTCATAAAAGGTAGATCTATTCAGTAATGTATTTGTCTTTCCTTTGAAACCACTAATCTCTTAAATAGAAAAAATAGAGGTGGTAATGTGGCTATAAAACTTGACATTGATAAGGCCTTTGATACTATTGATTAGAGATTTATGTATAAAGTCATAATTCCGTTTGGCTTCAACGACACTTTTATAAAACAGATAAAAAATTTATTCAATTAGGATCATATTTCAATCCTCATTAATGGTTCACCTATAGGTTACTTCAGTTTCTCCAAGGGAGTGAGACAAGGTAACCCTCTCTTAGTGATTCTATTCTCAATTGCTGAAGATTATCTTAGTAGGCTGCTTACTCAGGCTATTGAACAAGGTACTATCAAACCCATACCTGCTTCTAGAAATTTGAATGCCCCCTAACATCTCCTTTATGCCGATGATATAATTCTATTTACCCAGGGAGAGAAAATAAACATTCAAAAACTAAAATATATTATTCTCCATTATCAAGAAGTGTTTGGTCAACACATTAACTAGAGTAAATCTTACATTTACTTTGGAAAAAATTTATCTCTAGGGAGGAAAATTAACATCACCAATACTTTAGGGGTAAAAGGGGGAACCTTACCCTTTTCTTACCTTGGTGTTCCTATTTTCCGGGGTAGAAAGAAAGCTAATTACTTCTCCTCCATCACTGAACAAATGCTTCATCATCTTTCCTCTTGGAAGGGTACGGACCTTTCGATGGCTGGGAGAATTTTCCTTGTTAAATACACCACTGTCTCTAAACTAGTTTACTCTATGATTATTTATAAATGGCCTCAGAGTCTTATCAAGAGTATTAATGTTGCTATTAAGAACTTTGTTTGGATGGGGAGTAATTTGGAGAGAAAACTGGTTACAGTCCCTTGGGATAATTATTGCAAACCTATTGACAAAGGATGCATTGGTATTAAAAATATTTCCTATTTTAATGAATCTCTTCAAGATAAACTTACATGGAACCTCATTCATAATAACTCTCCCTCTACGGAGTTTCTCAGGGCCCTCTTTCTCCATAAGCTTAAAAATAATCATGCCCAATTTCTTACATCCTCTATATGGACTTCCATTAAAAACACATTCACATCCATTATGACTAACTCTAGATGGATGGTCAATAAGGACTCAAATATTAAATTTTGGTTTGATAACTGGACTGGTTTTCCCCTGATCTCTTTTATTGACAATAACCATCCTCCTCCCTACATTAATGATACTATTAAAAATGTCTTTCAAATGCATAACCCCTACCTTCCTGAGAATGTCATCCAGATTATTGACAATTATCCCTTCACTAACATGAGTGATTTTATTATTTGGGAACCGGTGCATAATGGGATCCTAAATTCTAAAAGTTGTTATAATCACTTGTTCAAAAATGTAGATAACAATTTTTCCTGGTTAAAAAGATTCAATAAAGTCTGGTTAAAACCCTCAAGATTCACGATAGTTTGGTGGATTGTTCATGATAGAATCCCCACAGATACCTACCATCAATCATTTGGGATTAATCTTTGTTACAAATGCCACATGTGTAATC
Organism: Viscum album; assembly: GCA_963277665.1. Classification (NCBI taxonomy): domain Eukaryota; kingdom Viridiplantae; phylum Streptophyta; class Magnoliopsida; order Santalales; family Viscaceae; genus Viscum; species Viscum album. Next base: position 1,241,143,974 of record OY728122.1, on the reverse strand, counting down.
AGCATAGAGAGGATTTAAATCACCTTTTTCTTTCTTGTGACACGACAACTACACTTTGGAATTATATCTTTGACATCTTTGAGTACAGATGGTTGCTTTGTAGTTCTATTCTCTTGCAGATAAAACGGTGTTTGGAAGTTTCAGATTCTTAGAAAATCAAAAATCTATTTATCACAACTGTTGTGGAACTCCTTCATATAATCTGGTATGGTATAAATGCTTGTATTTTTCATAACATCTCACTCAAGATTAATGCAGGGAAAACTAGAATCCTCATGTCCATTTGTGAGGTAGCTTCAATTCAAAAAGATCATTTCAACAACTCCGTTCATGACTTTGGGATTATCAGACGCATTGGGGTGGACGGGAAATACCCTCATCCGAAGCATACCCTTGAATTGTTTTGGTGACCCCACCTCCAGGATGGATTAATGTTAATGTGGATGGAGCCTCTAAAGGCAACCCTGGCCTAGCAGGTTGTGGGGCCATTTTCAGAAATCACCTCGACCAGACGCTTGGATGCATCCTATGGCCCTTGTGGTGCTTCTTCCTCCTAGGAAGCTGAGAAGATGAGCATTATTCATGAAAATTCATTTTCTAGGCTTCATAATTGGGGAAATATCTAGATAGGGAGTAACTCCACTACTATTATTCAGTCAATTTGGAATGGTTCCATTCACCTAGCTTTGATGCTCACTTCACATTGGATTTACTGCCTAAACATTCTTTTAGAGATCAATGTCATCACCACTCATACCTATCATGAAGCTAACAAGATTGATGATGGTCTTTCCAACATGGGTGTTACTCACGAGATGCATTGGAGTGATGTTCTTCCTCCTGAGTTAATCCCGCTCTATGTCAGGGATGTTAGCAAAATGCTTTATTTCATACTTGTGTAATCCTTTTTTTCAATAAAATTTAGTATTTTTGTCTTTGACCAGAACACGACTATTAAAAAAAATCATGTTCTATGATAAATGATTAGGAATAACCACAACATCCTTCACTCTGGTTATCACCCCATTTGGTTTATCATCATAAAATTGTCTATCAGATTCAATGTTATCCCAGTTCCTTTTGGTTCCCTCTATTGACTATTAGCCAAAAAATAACATAGTGTGTAGAGAAAAACCACATAATCCTGAAGAAATAAATTATAGGATGTATAAATCATGACACCATATTTAATATACGAAACATTAGGTTTATCCAAGATCATTAACAGTCATCTTATATTTAAATCCTTTATGATGGTTTATAAAAAGTTTGTGAATTTCCAAATCATATCCCCTAGGAGTGTCAAACCAAGTGTACAGTAAGGTCCATTGTTTTTCACTAGTTGTCGATCGATTAGAGCTTAATGCAGTGTTTTTATGGTTTTTACCCCTTGGTAAATCTGTTCCAGAGCCACATCTAATTGTAGTATATTTACAAAGATGTATTTCTAAGAGACCACTCACTCCATACTTAAATTTTAGGACATTTTACTATAATTTTACTCATCCTTAGACTTAAAATTAGATAAATACCTAGAAATATCCTTTAAAATATCCCTAAGGATATCTATAAAGTTTTTTCATACTAGTTTCCAAAGGTTAACTAAACATTTACAATGATACCAACTACAGTGACCCAGGATTTTCATACATGTATATTACATATTTTTAGATGAATATTAATTACATTATACAAACACACACATGAATATCTTAATAGTTTAGCGCCTTTGGAATATTGGAACACAATATTCTTAATTCACAAAAGATATTCAATGTCTCCCATAAATATATTCCCCTTTATTATTCCTAATTAAAACCTTTATTTATAACCTGGGGAAAAGAAACAAAATAAAGGGTGAGATTAGATGATTAGTAATGCTAAAAAAATGATATATATAAGCATACCATGAACACAAGGGTATGAGGAAATGATTATAACATTTAAAATACATGAGCATAATATTTAAAAGACATAACCTGTATATCAAAGATCATAATCCTATGTCATGGAATAAATATTGGAAGTTAATAAGACACAAATCATAATATAATCAAATAACATGATCCATGAGAGCATAACATTTTCATAAGACATATAATTAAGACATACACATAAGAATAAAAAATCACATCCTTAGTAGTCAAGGCTCACAACCAAAACATATAAGGTAACTCTACGGGCGGCTACACCTCCTGGATAGGACACAAAAAAATCCCCAGTTGTATCCCTTTATTCATAGTGGTATATGTTAACTCCCAAAACATCATAATAGTCAATTTTTACTCCCAAGACCATCATAGAATAAAAAGTCCCTCATTGAATAGAGTTCACTCCCAGTTCTAGTCCTATATATATCATGAGATATAAATCCTTACCTAATGAATTAGAGGAAAATATAGGTCCCACCCATCATTGATTATAATTTAACCACCTTACTTGGTTATAATGTAACCATCATCCTTGGTTATAATGTAACCATAATCACATAATGAAAATCATATATATGTGTGTCACAAGATCATAAAACATTCATCATATTATAACCCATGAAATGAAATGGGTTGCATAAAAATTTCATCATATCATAACATATGGAAAAGATACAAGTTTCATAATAATTTCATCATTTAATAATATAATAACCTATAAAAAAGAAGTTGGTTTCATAATAATTCTATCAAGGTAAAACCCATTAAATAGATACATTTTTCATAAATATTTTTTCAAAATAAAACATTTAGAAAAAGAATAATTAAGGTACCCTTGGTTCATATACCTAGTAAATCGTAGTTAAAATCAATGGATTCCATCTTAGATGAAATATAGTTTTGAAAGATCACTTGGGACCTTTCCTTAGGAAAATATATTTTCTTTAAAAATAATTTTTTAAAAATTATAAAATTTTGAAAATCCTTTTCTTTGAAAATAACCATGAAAAATTATAAAGGAAGATGTAAAAATCATTCAAAACACTTATTGAAGAAAATATCCTTTCCAATTTGTAAAAAACTATTAATTTTTTTTAAAATAACCTTGAATATTATTAAATAAGCTTTAAATAAAATAATGGTCATGGCGGTGGGAAATTCTATTCGTGCCATTCACAAAGATTCCCCTCACATTTTTAATATATGAAAAACAAGAATTGTTTTTTGAAAAAGAAATGAAGATTACATTTAATTTTTTTAAAAAATTAAAACATGGGTAAAAATTTCATTAATAAATCATTTTAATAACTTAAAAAAAATTGAAAAAATATTTAGAAAACATGGTTTTGTAATAAAAAGTGTTTTGACCAAAAATACAGTTTTTCATAAAACAATTATTTTGAAATATTGAGCATATAAAGAGAGGAAATTTAAGGGAAAATAATTATTCTTCTGAAATAACCATATAATAATAAAATTCATTGGTTTTTTGAGAGATAGATCATACTATTTTATCATTGGATGCATAATCATAAACAATCCTAATAATTGATGAGATTGCAACATAAAACTATTACCAATTTGGTAACTTTGAATCGTAATACACAGGAAATAATTAAATTAAATTAAACATGGAATATCATGAAAATAAGGATATTTTTTCTATAACATGTCAAAGGTAATTATATACACCTAATATAATATTATAGGTTCATGACACAACTTATTTCCTAAAGAAGGCAAATTGAGACAACAAATCCCTTATCGATTTGTTAACTTTTGAAACATAAACCCCCTAAAATATAGATACTAAAATTGATATGTAAGTATACATAATTTTAAGGATAATAATCATAAAATATATTCATGGGAAGTATATAAACTACATAAAAGAAAAAGGTGGTGAATATGAAATTTGTCTCATAGAAGGGAAAAACGAGACAAAAATTCCTTACCTTAAGTCTTGACTTCCATCATTTACATTCAAACCTCCTATATAATAAATATATGTTTAATATAAATATATGTAAACAATATTCATATATATATATATATATTAAAATATATTATTTTCTTATAACCTTTTATTACCTGTTTGTTAACAATTCAATGTTAATGTAATATTTCGAGCAATAACTACTTTGTTTTTCACACATGTTTTAACTTGTAATTTCTTGGTCCTCATACTCATGTAATTATTTAATAAAAAAAAATTAAGCATGATATAAATATCATATATATATATTATATTAATTAATAATAATTCATGAAATATAGCGATAGAAAATAAAATACACTATTTATGGAGATGGTAGGCCGTATGTAGGCATGAATGTTGTTTTCATTTTCTTATCAGATTGAAAGAAAGAAAAGTAAATGATATATTATAATTAAAGAAACATTTTAATTCATATATATCATATATTTCAATTAAACCCAAACTTAATACCTTCCATGTAAATCATGAATGAATCACATCACTTTGTGAGGTAGTAGTCCACCATACACACGAGCGACATTATTGTATTCTCACAAAGTGGAGAGTATGAAGGTATGTGGGATATAATAATCCCAAAATCATAATAAAATCATAAATATCATAAATATCATATATAAACAATAAATAATTCATTAAATCCAGCCTTTATGGGTGCTAATGGAAAAATGAATGACATAAATTCGCAAGGTGGTAGTCCGCTGTACACACGGACTATGATTTCATAACCCATTTGATGGAAGTGGAGATAGTTATAGGTAATTACATTAAATTAAAAAATATAATTATATATAATATACTTATTTTAATATATAATAATGTTATACCACTAATTTAATTGGGTATAGTAAGAAATAAAACAAAAATTCTTATTGATTAACATTACCTCTTCTTCAGGCATCCTATTTAGGTTTGCACTAAAGGCTTTCCTAGGATGGATTTATGTCCAAAATAAGCCTTCTAGTATTATTTTATGGAATTTGGGAAGTGATTTGGGTAGGTTTTGGCTGAAACAAAATGGTTTTAAGGTGTGAAGAAGAGAGGATAGGGGTGACCTTTTATAAGTTGGGGAGATGACACACTTGGTATTTTTGAAAATAAATGAGTGTTCCCATGTTTTTCATATGTAAAAAGGGTAAAAAATGGTCAATTATAAAACCTTATAGGTGAAATGGTAGAAATATTTTCATCAAATAGTTTTTAAACTAGTTTATAGGTTATTTTTACCCTTATCTTTTTAGTTTAACCCCTAGTAAACCCATTTTTACCTTAACCATGTTAATTAATTTTTACTGCATTCATTATTCATTTTGATAAAAAATTAAGTTGAACTTATTATATAATATAAATTATTATAATTCCAAATATGGAATCCAATTTTATAAATTCCAATCAAATAAGTGGAAAATTTTAATCTAAAATTAATCCTGCAGTCATGATGAGAAAGCAGGTTTTAAAGAGAAAAAGTTCAAAAGTTCACAATGTTTTTATATAAAAATTAAATATGAAAATGATTCCTATGAACTAAATTGAATTAATTTATATAAAATTGAACTAATTTAACTTTAAAACCAATAAAAAAATATAATTTTACATTATTAATGTATGAACCGAGATCTTTATTTCAGGTATGGGTCTTGAACTTGGGTTGTTTTTGAAGAAAAAAGAAGAAATGAGAATTTTCTAAGTACATGCCATGTAATTATGAGTACACACCTTGTACCTGGGTACCGCGTACAGAAACTTACTAGTCATGTAATGGCCAAGTACATGGACATGTTGTGACCCTACATACTGATTAAGGCGGGGGCTAGTTAAGGCTACTACACGACGTGTAACTTTAATGAACACGCCATTTAGTTTTATTTTTATTTGATAAATCTGAGCGGGGTCACTTATCATCCTCAAAAATGTATTCTTCTCCCCTTGGTTCATACATGAGAGCAACGGAAGGGATGAAGAACACCAAAACCCTCTTGATTCTTTATCCGACCTCCGATTGAGACGACGTCGGGTGCGTTGGAATCCCACTGGTGAGTTCTCAATTCCCCTAGGGCCTTTACTCCTATTTCCTAATCTATAATGAGTTATTAAAGGTTGATGTTTTTCAAATTTTTGTAGATCTATGCTATTCTAGGCCAATTAAATGGATTATGTTCAAAAGTATTGATTGTACGACATTAAGGTAGGTGGTTTGTGCCTTTTGTTGATTGTCTTTGGATTATATATGCTAAAATTTCAGCATACCCATGTTTGGGGTATTGATTGATTTGGAATTTAACAATGTTTAATACCATCTATGGTTAATTGATTAAAAAGGGGTTTTTGTTTATGCATAAGGTTAGGTACCTTTTTTTTCATGCCTTGTTTGATTAGTATATATTTTTATTGATTATATAAAATGCTTGTGATATGCATTGTGGAAGTTTTTCCAAGAGGAATATGACTATGAGAGATTCCCAAGGTAGGGTCATTTATGTATGTTTTACTATTATGAGACCCAGGGGTATTGACCGTGAGGGCTTCCAAGTGGTCGTAGACCCTGAGGTTTATAATGTGAGAGCTTGTCTAGGTGGTTGTTTATAATTGTTTGATAGTATATTAGACCAAGGGGTTTAGACCATGAGAGATTTCCCAGGTGGTCATTTGTAAATCATTAGTGCTATGTTAGACCAAAGGGGTTATACTATGAGAGATACCCAGAGGGTCATTATTAAACGAATTGTTGTTATGTTAGACCATGGGGATTATACTGTGAGAACTTCCCAAAAGGGTTGTTATTAAATAATTGAATGATGGTGACGAGTCTACTAAGCCAAAGAACAAGCTTGGACTCAGTCTTACTTGATTATTTACATTGTCTTCTAAGACGTCTGTTGTTACTATTACACAAGGGATACAGAGCTTAGGCTAGATCCCAAGGTTTACATGATCCAATAGATGAATAATGGATGTCAAATGAATATAATTGAAAACTATAGGAATGTTTAATTTTGAGTACTTCTTAGTTCATTACTTCATTTCTGCATATTACCTGCTATATATATTCCCTGACAGTTAGACATAGATCATTTGGTGGTTTCCTACTGGGGTTCATCTCACACCCTATTTGGGTCGTGTTTTTGGACCCAAAATAATTATATGTTTATAGGTATAGATAAGGGTAAACACCCTTCTTCATCAGGTACTTGATTTCTATTAGAGCTGGAGAGCATGGGACCAAGCTGAGGCTTGGGATGCTATTGGAGTTTACTTCTTTTCTATACTTTGGTTTTAGTATTTTATTTCCAGAATTTTGACTTGTTTTGGATACTTTCCTAAACGCACATGAAATGCATCATTTATATATGCTCCAGTTTTTATATTACTATCAGTCTTCAACCGTTTACTTTTATTGTATACAATTACTGCTTCTACTATTGTTTACTGTTTTTTTTCCATTGTGTATAATCTACCAATGAGGGAATAGTTTCCCCATTATAACACCTTGGCACTCACTGCTAGTCGGCATCCTCTGGAAGTTGAAGAAATGTGCTTGAGGTTATTTGACCAACCGGGTTCAAGGCACTTTTGGGTAGCACCCATATCTAGGATGTTACAAAGTGGTATTAGAGGAGGTTTATTTTATGATTTGAATTATTTTTTGGTTACATTATAAAGGGATATGAAGGAAAATGAGTTTGGTAATTAGATGTTCCCATGGGTAGCTACCCTGTGTATAGAGAAAAGCCAAGTTACCTCGAATATTTCATTTTTTTGGTTTTGTAATTGTTACAGTTGATTTGATTTCACCATTCGGTGATTCACTTGTTTTGCGATGTTATGATTTATATCATTTTGGTTATATTTCTATTGAAACCTGATGAGATGAGAGTATTCCATATCATGCATCATATAGGCACTTTCTAGAGATCACATTTCATACATTCTTTTCATGCCATTTAGGATGTATTACTGATCGCATGATGTTGTGATAGATGTTGTACTAGATATTATTACTGTTTTGATTGATATTGTGATAGAATACCTGCTAATTTTTATAGGTTATTGGTATATGTAAAGTTTAATTTGTATGGATGCCAACTTTGGTCCTTGAGGTGTTATGGTCCCTCTTGGATCAGAATTTGGAGGACCATGTTTGAACTTTAATTGGATTCTATTATGATATGACATGAATAAGGATGTTAAATTTTGATTTGTGGGGAGTATGGGCTCTCGCAGATTAGAACTTAGCACACCTTGGTCAAATTTTAAGTTTCTAAGGGTTTTAGAGAAGTTTTAGAGGCTTTCTATCCAGAAACCCAGACAACACGATGTGTGATGTTATGAACACATGACATGTGTTCTTATATTATGGAAGAAATAATTTTTCTTAAGTACATACTGGTTACAATATGTACATGCCATGTAGTCATTGGCTGTGTGACTGACTGTGTGGGTAGAGAAACAAGGTTGATAAATGTTTTGTAGAACACGCTGTGTATTGGGATTAAACGTTGTGCTGTAAGAGACCATGTATCTGGCTGTGTGACTATCAACATGCATGGATGAAATTCGGGTGGTAGATGTCGTGTTTAGTTTGTACATGTCGTGTGGAAATTGATCGTGTATCCAACCATGTGGCTAACGAAAAAGGTGGATGGAACTTAAGTAGTACACACCGTGTCTAGGGCGAACAATCCATGAAGTGTTACACTAGGATAGAACCGAGTAGTTCTAGACATGTAGAAGAACCTGGGCAGGAGGAAAAAATTCAAGTACACTCCATGTTGCTAGATGAACATGCTGTGTGTATGGGGTGTTACACGACTAGGTTGGTAGAGGTAAATGACCATGTTAAAGCTTAAGGGAACACACCATGTAACCCTCTTTTCTAAAACTTAAATTATTTCCTTCTCCTGTTCCATTCTTTCACTTATAAGTTGTTTTCCTTGATAATATTGTAATGAGGTGTGCGCTTGACCTTGCAAAGTCATGCCACCAAGACATCCTCTAGTTGTAAACCAGGTACATGGAAATGATCAGATACCATAAATGGTAGATCAGGGACTACCAGCAGATCCTCCTGTCATGCCCATTTTGGCACCAGCTATTATACTAGATGCAGGTGTTGATGCACAGTTCCATGAAGAATTTTTGAGGATGTTATAGACTTTTCAAGGAGCACCACATCCTGCCTGACTATGGAAGAGCTGACGAGGGTGTTCCAGCAGCATCAGCCTCCCAATTTTTCAAAGGATGGAGGACCACCGTATATAGAGTCATGGTTCAAGGCCATGCATTCCATCTTTGAGCATTTGGATACACCATTGGAGTGGAGGGTTAATCTCGTGATATATATTCTACGTGATTCCTCCAAGAGATGGTGGGATGTTATCTCATTGGCGGGACGTCACTGGGATATGGATTGGGAAGAGTTCCATAGGATCTTCTATTATTACTTTTACCCTGAGACGTTGAGGGATGATTGAGCCCAAGAGTTCATGCATTTTTACCAGGGCACACTTTCGGTGATGGATTTTTCTTCTCACTTTACAGAGCTTCAGCACTTCCTACCTATTTTTAGAGGCGATGAGTTATCTTTGTCTAGGAAATTTGAGGATGGTCTTAGGTATGAAATTTGATTGTAGTTGAATGTTTTCAGTTTGACATCCTTGACTATGATAGTGAACTAAACATTGACTACTGAGTGCAATTTGAGGGAGTTAGGAGCTGTAAGCCAGGGTGATCTAGTATCTAGGGCCAGTACTCCTTTGATAGATAGCCTGAAGCACCGTAGATATTTTTCACATGATGTTTCTTCAGTATTCCAGGTGGTATGCTACTAGTTCAAGAAGAGTGAGTATACAAGACCACATTTACCAAAGGACCCAGTCGAGTGCCGATCTTGTGGTAAGATGGTCCATATTCATTGCTTTTTCTAGATGTTCTCACCAGCAGTGAGTGAGAGGGGATCTGTTATGTCTCCATATTCAATAGTAGGACCACCAGTTTCTCATCAGTCATGGAACTTGAGTTAGTCATGCCGTTCAGTCTGAGGAGGTGATCATGGCTATGGTTGCTAGATGATAGGTTTTTAATGACAACAGGGTGGATCTACTCAGGGTTGTCAGGCAGGGTTACAGGGCCACAATACAGGTTATACTTTTTTAGTGGAGCAGACCCAACATAAGCAGGATCTCAGACCCTCTATGGTTAGAGGTACGATTCTAGTTGCCTCAGTTTAACTTATGCTCTTTTTGATACAGGGGATTCCCATAGTTTTATATCAATTTCCATTTTGGAGAGCCTTGGGCTATATATCTTCACATTAGATGATGTTGTGATTCTAGATACTCTGTTGGGGACCAAGATGGTTAGTGTATGTCAGTGCAAGGACAACCCTCTTGATGTTGGTGGATGTCACTTCTTATGGGAATTATATGTCATACAGATGACAAGCTTCAATTTCATTCTTAGAATGGATTTGTTGGTCTCTTTATAGGACTTTGTTGACTACTATCACTGAAGGGTGAGTTTCAAGTCACTAGAGGGTGGGTGGGTCTTTTATACACAAGGGGGAATGGGATGTCCAGGCAAGAAGAACTAGACCCAATCATCATGGGTTAGGAGGGATTACAACCCAAATTTCAAGTCTATATCTAAATGACCAGAAGACTTCACAGATGGACTTTCCTCTAGTGTTGGATCATTTTAGAGACATCTTTCTAGATGAATTTTTAGGTTATCCTCTAGAGTGAGAGGTGGATTTATCTATTGATCTTGTTCCACGAGTAGCACCCGTGTCTATTCATCCATATAGGATGGCTACACCAGAGTTACAAGAGCTCAAAAAGTAGTTAGAGGAGTTGCATGTGAAGGGTTTCATCCAACCCAATACTTCTCCTTGGGGTTCTTTGGTCCTTTTTGCGAAGAAATCGGACAATACCCTCTGACTTTGTGTGAATTATCAGAAGCTGAACCAGTTGATGGTCAAGAACTGATATCCCTTGCCGAGGATTGATCATCTCTTTGATCAAATTTGAGGAGCCCGAGTGTTCTCTAAGATTTAATTGAGATCCTGTTATCATCAGTTTCATGTTAGACCATCAGATATACCTCTTACAACATTTCAGAGCATGTGTGGTTTATATAAGTACTTGGTTATGCCGTTTGGTCCCACAAAAGCTCCGACAATTTTTATGGAATGAATGAACCGAGTTTTTCATCATTAATTGGATTATTTTTTGGTAGTATCCATGGATGATATCTTGGTGTACTCTCACACTTGACACAACCATTTCACCCATCCTGATATTGTATTGAGTACACTGAGAGAGCATCAGTTATATGCTAAGATCTCAAAGTGCCACTTTTGGATGGACCAGATTCACTTCTTGGGTCATGTTATCTCAAAGACAGGAGTATTAGTAAACCCATAGAAAGTGATAGCAAAAGTTTCTTGGGAGCATCCGAAGAATGTATTTGAGGTATGGAGTTTTTCGGGGATGGCTAGTTACTAAATGTATTTTATAAAGGTCTTTTCACACTTAGCAGTGCCACTGATGGGCTTGACTAAGAAGGGTGAGAATTACTTGTGGAAAGATTCCTACGATTCATCCTTTCAAGATATAAAAGAGATATTAACTTCAGCACCAATACTGATTTTTCTAGAGCTGGGAAAGATTTACACTATTTACTATGATGCATCAGGTATCAGGCTGGGAGAAGTGCTTATGCAGGGGGAAGGAGTCATTTTATACGGGTCTTGGCAGTTGAGGCCACATGTGAGTAATTACCCTATGCACGATCTCAAGTTAGCTACAGCTGTGCATGCATTGCATTATTGGAGAAATTATCTTTTGGGATAGTATTTTGTGGTATAAACTGACCAAAAAAGCCTCAAGTATAAATTTACTCAATGAGATCTAAATTTGAGACACTGAAGGTGGGATGAGTACCTTTAGTCTTTTGACTTTGAGCTTGCCTACACCCTTGGGATGGGCAACAAAGTGGACAATGCGTTGAGTAGGAGGAGTCAGATACAGGTCATTTAGGAGGCCAATAGTTAGTGGAAGCTTATGGATCTATTCTCTGAGATGCATTTGGAGGTGCATGATAGATAGGGGAAGATATTTATTTCTTTTATGGTTGTTACCTATACTCCATTGTATCAAGTGAAAATGAAGCAGCTATCATATTCTGAAAGACTAGTCCTACATGATAGTGTGTCTGGTGAGGACCCTACTCTTGGGTGGATCGTAGGCAATGATGTGGTTTTGTGTTTTCATGGACGCGTATGGGTGTCAGCAGACATGCATGAGGATCTGTTGTGGGATTTTCATTCCTCAGTTTGGGCAGTTCATCCTGGTGTCACCAAGATGTATCAAGATTTACATCGTCAGTATTGGTGGTCAGGTATAAAGAGGGATGTAGTTGGTTTTGTTATGAGATGTGCCACCTATTAGTAGGTGAAGGTGGGGCATCAGCGACCAGAAGGGCTATTGTAGTAGTTACCCATTCCCAAGTGGAAGTGGATTGATGTTGTGATGTATTTTTTGACAGTTTTATCTACGTCACCTCGAGGGAATGATGTAGTTTGAGTTATTATCAACAGGATCACAAAGGTTGCACACTTCCTTTCAATTAAGGAAACCTTCTATGTTGATGAGTTGGGAAGGTTTTATATCTTAGATATTGTACATTTTCATGGGGTTATACACTCTATCAGTTCAAGAAAGGATTCACAGTTTACTTATCATGTCAAGTAAGGACTATTGAGGGATTTAGGTACACAGGAACTTTTGAGTACAAATTACCATCCCCAAAAATATGGCCAGTTCGAGCATACGATTCAGGTTTTGGAGGACATGATTCGAGCATTCATCCTGGATTTCGAGGGATCTTGGGAGAGACACATACCTCTGGTGGAGTTTTCCTACAAAAATAGTTTTCAGGAAATGATTCAGATGGAACTTTATGAGGCTTTGTATGGTAGGCCATGCCAATCACCCCTATATTGGCTAGAGGTAGGAGAGGTAGTTATGCCGAGACCTCATATTTTCCAGGAGACCACTGAGTAGGTGTAGTTTATTTAGAAGAGGATGACTACTATACAATGTCACCAAAAAACTTATGTTGATCGACGGAGATGACCTTTGGAGTTTGGGGTCAGAGATCAGGTTTTCTTACGTGTCACACCGAGGTTAGGACATAGGATGATTAGGAGAAAAGGGAAGCTTTCACCGAGATACGTCGGGCCGTTTGAATTTTTGGAGAGAGTCAAGATGACTACCTATCAGTTGCAGTTACCTAAGAGGTATTGGGGTATGCATGAAATATTTCATGTTTCTCATCTATGAAGTTACTTTTCGGACCCATCTCATGTTTTTCAACTTGAGGAGGTTGAGTTAGAGGTGGATGCTTACTTCAAGGAGCACCCTATTTGAAAGGTGGATTGTAGCATGAAGGTTCTCTGTGGTTAGTTTGTTCCTCTGGTATGGGTTTTATGGCAGCATGGGCAAGTACAGGATGAGACTTGAGAGAGGGAGGCCGAAGTATGATCATAGTGGCCAAAGTTGTTCGTAGATTCTTCTTCACCACCCTTCGAAGTGAAATTCAGGGACAAATTGCTTTAAGGGGGGGGAGTTTTTAAGAACTCGGATCTTCATTTCAGGTATGGATCTTGAACTCATGTTGTTTTGTAGGAAAAAGGAAGAAATAGTATTTTTCTAAGTACACGCCGTGTACTTATGAGTACATGCCGTGTACCCGGGTATCATGTACAATCATGTACTAGCTGTGCAACGACCGAGTACATGGAAGTGTAGTGACCTGACAGACCATTTAAGGTGGGGGATGATTAAGGCTACTACACGGTGTGTACCTTTAATGAAAATACTGTGTAGTTTTCATGTTATTTGATAAATCAGAGTGGGGTCATGTATCATCCTTGGAAATTTTTTCTTCTTCCCTTGGTTCGTACAAGAGAGTGACAGAAGGGATGGTGAACTCCGAACCCCTCCAGATTCTCCGTCCGACCTCCGATTGAGGCATTGTTAGGTGCGTTGGAATCCCAACAGTGAGTTATAAATTCCCCTAGGTCCATTATTCATTATTATTTCTCTCTTGTGAGTTATTAAAGGTGGGATTTTTTTAACCTTTTTGTAGATCTATGCAATTCTAGGCTGATTCAGGGGCCGAAGTTCAAGAGTATTGATCATACGACATAAATGTAGTTGGTTTGTGCCTTTTTTTGATTGTATTTGGATTATATATGCTAAAAGTGCCACATAACCATGTTTGGGGTATTTCTTTATTAGGAATTTAACCCTTTTTAATACCTGCTATGGTTGATTGATTAAAAAGGGGTTGTTGCTTATGTGTAAGGTTAGGTACCTTGTTTTCCATGACTTTTTTGATTAGGATGGATTTTGATTGATTATATGAAATTATTGTGATATGAATTGTGGAATTTTTACCAAGGGGAATATGACTGTGAGAGCTTCCAGCAGTTGGGTCATTTATGTATGTTTTACTGTTATGAGACCTAGGGGTGTTGACTGTGAGAGTTTCTAGGTGGCCGTCGACCCAAGGGTTTAGATTGTGAGATATTTCCCAGGTGGTTGTTTATAATTGTTTGATAGTATATTTTATCAAGGGGTTTAGACTTTGAGAGCTTTCCTAGGTGGTCATTTGTAAATGATTAGTGCTATGTTAGGCCCGAGGGGTTAGACCGTGAGAGCTACCCAGAGGGTGGTTATTAAATGAATTGTTGTTATGTTAGACTAAAGGGATTAGACTGTGATAACTTTCATAAAATGGTCATTATTGAATAATTGAATGATGGTGATGATTCTTCCAAACCAAAACACAATCTTGGACTCAGTCTTACTTGATTGTTTAGATGATATTCTGAGACGTCTGTTGTCACTTTTACACATGGGATAGAGAGCTTAGGCTAGATCCCAAGGTTTACATGATTCAACAGATGAATAATAAATGTTAAATGAATGTAATTAAAAATTGTAGGACTATTTTATTTTGAGTACTTCCTAGTTTATTGCTTTATTTATTCACATTACCCGCTATATATATTCACTGGCAGTTAGGCAAAAATATTTTGGTGGTTGCCTACTAGGATTTGTCTCATACCCTGTTTAGGTAATCTTTTTAGACCCAAACAGATTATATGGTGGTAGGTATAGATAAGGGAAATCAACCTTCTTCATCAGGTTATTATTATTGTTGGAGGTATAGAGCATGAGACTAAGATGAGGATTTGGATACTATTGGAGTTTACTGCTTTTCTGTACATTGGTTTCAGTATTGTATTTCTAGCATTGTGACTTGTTTGGATACTTTCCTAAACAAATGTGACATGTATGATTTATATATGCTCCATTTTTTATATTACTATCAGTTTTTAACTATTTAATTTTGTTGTATGGAATTACTACTTTTGCTATTTTTTACTATTTTTTTCCACTGTGTATACTCTGCCGACGATGGAATAGTTTTCTCATTATCACACCTTGGCCCTCACTTCTAGTTAGAAGCCTCTAGAGTTTGGGAAAATGCACTTGAGGTTATGTGACCAATCGGATTTGGGAAAATTTTGGGTGGCACCCAGATCTAGGGCATTATAATTAATAAATTAAATGAAAAGCTAGTTTTCAATTAAAATTTAGTATTTTTCAATATTCATCAGAAAATTAATATTTTTATAAAAATATCAAAAAATCACCCTAAGATAATTTTTACACACTAATTCCAAAAATTATTATTTGTTTCAAATTATTTCTCTAAAATTATAAGAAATTAAATTTAAAACAAAACCAGTAGACATGACGAAAAAGGGGGTTTTCGAGAAGTGTATTTTTTTTCAAGAATTAGACAATTTTGTATTAAATATATGTCTAATTATAATCATTGTGTAACACCCCAAGATTTCATAGTGTGTTACTTCTTCAAAATAATTCAATAACTTGCACTACACGCAACACCGAGTTCAAGCGCACCATGACTTACCAAACAAGCTGTTCAAAAGAGGTTATGAATAGTATTAACTAAATTTTGAACTTTATATAATGCTTATAATTTTAGAATCCATATTATGAGTTTATTAGACATAATGTAAGAAAAAATTCATTTTTTTTCAGATAAAAGAAGTATTTTTCAAAAATGCACTTTTACCAACTTTTAATAGTGAACCCTTTTTAAATCCAATATTTTAAACTTTTTGTCACGACCCGCCCTCGGGGTCCGTGCCGTGACTACCCCAAGCCCGCCTTCCATAGGCCAGGGGCTGGCGACTAGCACCAAGGCGTAAATCCCGGTAAAAAGGGAAGGCATTGCCTTTGTAAAGTAAACAAACACCACAGAGTAAGCAAGCAGAAAGTAAACACTAAACAAAAGCAGAGTACAACTGAAAGTGAAAACAACAACTGAAAAGTAAAAGCCGCTACACCGAGCTGTCCACTAGAAATCCCACCTGAAGGGTGGGTACAGATAGCTCCACTGCCCCACGGGTCCCGCCGTCCGCTCCGAGCACGTCCCGCCCAGTGGTCCACCTCCGGGTACCGTCCCGCTCTGCAAGCCTCAGCTAAGATCAACGCTGTCCGTCGTCTGCAACCAACACAACGTAGTGCGGGCAAAGCCCGTGCAGGGGTGAGTATAAGCTACTCAGTAGGGACCCCGAGACCCCTGAAGGTCTCTCAAATCCACAAAGGATAAACCACGAAGAAAGGTACAAACACGAAGTAACAACCGATACTGCTTAGGTATATGCCCATACATATACCTAAGTCATCAATTCCAAATACGCTCCAACCTCCGAGCCAAAGTACAACTCAGTCCACACAGGAAAGTAAACGTATTCCACACAGGAAATCAAAACGTAATCCACACAGGATAGCACAACACAATCCACACAGGAAAGCAACAGGATTCAGCTCACACAGGATTTTCATCATCAAAAATGTAACTACTGAAGAGCCCCATCTCTGAAGTGTACAGTGTCCTGTCACGACTCTGAGATACTGCTCACTAACCTAAGACTGCTGAGGTACTCCTCCTGTCGAGTACCGCGGGTCTGCCGCCAACTACCGGGCGCTCCGTCCGCTGAGGGTCTGCTGCCAAATACCGGGCGCTCACCCAAATGGCCTACAGAGGTACTCCTCCAGTCGAGTACCGCGGGTCTGCTGCCAACTAACAGGCGCTCCGTCCGCCGAGGGTCTGCTGCCAAATACCGGGCGCTCCGTCCACTGGGCTAGTCGACTCACTCCAAGTCGAGTCGGTCGAGCAGTCTTCAGGTCTCAGCCAGCTACACGGTCTCCGTACTCCGTACGCTCGTCTCCAGTATCGCGGGTCTGCCGCTACAACCAAGCGCACCACCTCTATCGAGTAAAACAGAAGATTCAGCTCACACTGGTATACTTCTTCGGATGCCATTAAAGATGATCAAAGAACCATCTAAGTCGTCGGACCCACGAAGGATCGAAAGGTACTAACCCCCGCAGTGACCTACACAGGATCGGACCCACATAGGATCGGGCCCACGCAGGACCTGTAGCACTGATCCACGTAGGATCACTGAGTGCAGTAGTCGTCGCCATCGAATCCACACAGGATCTATGTACTGTTGTCGTCGCAGTCACAGTAGCAGTAGCAGTAGCAGTCACAGTAACAGTCGCAGCCAGCACTAGGGTTCCCGCACAAAGCAAGCTCGTTCGGAGGATCCGCTTCACGAGCCGAGAGGCTGGTACATCAAATGTCACAAATTCCAGAGTTGATGTATCCAAAAGTTCCGTATCGTCAACAGGAACTCAACGCATCAGACGGCGCGTCGATCAGACGCCCGGTCTGAGAGTTATTGGCATTTTCGTCCCCGGGGCCCGGTTGGTTTTTAAGGAAAAACCAACCCGACCGTACTGCACCTGCATCCAAACCTCGGGCGGAGTGTGCCAAAAGATCCGTCTCACTAAGAGGAACACAACACGGCTGACAGTACGTCAATCGGACGTCCGTAGCTCAAGATATGAGCGTTTCCGCTCCGAAGGCCCGATTGGTTTCGTGAACGAACCAACCCGGCCGAACTCAAAGTAATCCTAAACCTTGAGTGCGATATACCGAAACGACCGTCTCGATCCAAGGATCGCGTTTCCGCAGACGGTTCGTCGATCGGAGGTCCGTGGCTCAAGTTATGGCCAAAAGACCGAAAATGATTCGAAACGGGGGGTCCGGGTCCGGGTCGACCCGGCCCGGCCGGCCGGCCGGCCGGTGGCGCGGCGGCCGGGCGCCGCACGGAGGCAGCGCGGGGGGCAATCAAGCCCCCGCTTGATTTGAAGACGGTGCGGCTTTTTAGCCGCGCCTGTTTGCAAACCCCCCCCCCCCCCCACGTGGGGGGCTTGATTGGCAGGAAACGGGGGGCCTCCTGCCCCCCCACAAGGAAACCGCCCCCCTCATTAAGAGGGGGGTTTTGCGTGCTGGCCGGGGGATTAATTTCTCCCGGTTTATTGCCATCCGGCCGGCCAGCTGGCCGGCCGGTTTTCTCCAACGGGACCGGAAAATCCGGTCCCCTCTTCGGCTTCCGACGCCGGCGGCTCGGCCGCCGGTCTTCTCTTTCCGCCGCGGCCCGGAACCGGCCGCGGTGTTCGTCGTCCGGCGCGGTGCGACGACACCGCGCCCCTCCGCTGTGCCTTGATTTCTTTCAACGCGGCGTGAAGGCATCGCATTCAAGATGTTTCTTCCATGGTGCGCGCGCGACGGCGTTGCGTAAAATAAACGCACGATTAACTGCGTGGTGCGACGGCACCACGCCACCTTGTTTCCACCCGCAAAGCAATTCAACAAGAACGATGGAGGGGGTTCGGCCGTGTTCATGCGGTCCGGCCCCCCTCACGTTAAATAATAACACAACTTAAAATATTCAAAAGCCTCACGTTAGACATGCGAGATCCACGATCAAGAATAAAATAATTAAACAATAATAAAAAACCCCTACCTTGGGTATAAGATCGAAGATTTGTCAACGTCCCGCGGAAGAAAACGTCGCGGAGGTCGGGCGTCGCGGTCGTCGTTCGTCAAATCCGATGATGAAGAGATACGCCCGAAGAGATACGTCATTGGCGAATCTTCATATGCCGACGAAGAAGGTCCGAGGAGGAAGCGGCGTTCCCTCTCGTTGACACGGAAGACGAAGAAGAGAGGAGCGGCGTTCTTCGTCGGAGTTTGAGCATTCTTCGTCGGAGCTGAAGAAGAAGGAGGAGGAGCTCTCAAAAATCATCACAAGTTGGCTAAATAATTCTAACCAAAGAAAGAATAAGCTAAGGGTTATTTTATTAACTCAACCAAACCATTTGAATTTCAAAGGTTTGAATTAAGACAACTCAAGCCATTAATTAACCAACTTGCCATCTTAAAATTAAAAGGGGAGTTTAAGGGAGAAGATGAGAGGTTTAGGTTAGTGTGGGTCCCACCACACTTAATCCTCTCAAGGGAGGTTAAGTGGGTGTGGGTCCCACCCCTAACTCCCTTTGAGAGGAGTTAACCTACAAAAGTAAAATAAAAAGAATTCCACATTTTTTATTCAACTTTTTATAATTCTCCCAAAAACTAACTTTCGTCCCACAACAAACGCAACTTCCGAAAAGGTCTCCTTAAGCGAATATCGGCGCTGCGAGTTCATCGGTGCCCTCGGATTTCAATTCCGAGCACCGGATAAAAAGTTAGAAATTCCCGCTCGTTCGTTCACTGAACGTACCCGAGCCAAACTTCGGAAATTGATTTCGGGCACTCCGGGCCTTAGAATCAGGTGCCGTCAGAAACCGCGCTCTTGTAAAATTCCAAAGAAAATTAAGAAAAAATTTCCCTAAAATTTTACGGGTCTTTACATTACTCCCACCTCAGGGCTTTACGTCCCCGTAAAGATACATCAAAAACTAGGAAAACAAATGAGGGTACTGAGCACGCATCTGAGCCTCCCGCTCCCATGTGCTCTCCTGGAGATTCCCGTGCTGCCATCTGATGCGCACAAGAGGAATCGATCGCCCACGCAGGACCCGCTTCTGTCGATCCTCTATCTCCACCGGGACCTCCTTAAAAGTCGCCCCATCGTCAACGTCAAGCTCCCCATGGTCAATGATGTGTGTCGGGTCGTGCACGTATCTCCTCAGCTGAGACACGTGGAAGACGTCGTGCACCCGGTGCAACTGAGGTGGTAGAGCCAAGCGATAAGCCACCTCGCCAACCCTGTTGAGGACCTGAAAGGGTCCGATGAAGCGCGGAGATAACTTTCTGCCTCGGCCAAATCTCCGAATACCACGTAGAGGTGAGACCCGCAAGAAGACGTGGTCGCCATCCTCGAACTCTAGTGGCCTCCGCCTCCTGTCAGCGTAAGGCTTCTGCCGGCTCTGAGCTGTACTCATCCGCTCCTGGATGACCTGGACCTTCTCTGTCGTGGCCTGGACCATCTCCGGTCCCACCAGAGCTGCAAGATTTCTTCTTTGCCGATAAGAGAAATCTGGTCCCATCCCCTGGATGAACCACATTCTTTCCCTAAAACAGTCAATCCTAACATGGATGATACTAATCCATACCAAGGATGACGTCGTAAGGCCTCGACGCTACTACTAAGAGATTCAACCGTTACTCTCGCCTCCAAGGGTTGAGTCACACTGTCGGCATCAGTGTGTGGTAACTGGGTCTCCTCCAGTAGATGTCTCACAAGTGAGGGTCAAGTCAACAACCAAAACTGGAACCTCTTAGTAACATCACGAAAGAGGAGAGGAACGAAAATATCACAAAGGTATGCGTCTTTTATTATTC
This sequence comes from Viscum album, assembly GCA_963277665.1. Lineage (NCBI taxonomy): Eukaryota > Viridiplantae > Streptophyta > Magnoliopsida > Santalales > Viscaceae > Viscum > Viscum album. The sequence continues at coordinate 1,241,123,241 of OY728122.1, read as the reverse complement.
CAGCTCATAATACAAGATGCTACACAAATGCAACAAGGAACCAGAAGTACAAAGGATGTATCCACTAGTTCTGCTCCTGTCCATCGGCTCCCAGAGCTCCATGATCGAAGGCCTCGGCTGCCTGAAGTTGAGCTCTCGTATGTTCACCTACTCCCTGTGGTTGGGGTGGACCTACTGGTGGTGGTGGTGGAAGAGCCTCAAAGCGTCGCCCACCACCGGCTGCTCGTCCAGCTCCTCTGCCTCGTCCGCCTCCTCCCTGCGGACCGCCACGGTCGAACCTCTGCCTCTGCCTGGGAGGTTCTTCACTTAACTGCTGATCATCAGTATGACGGGTCAGACAGTCAGGATCCATGTGACCAATCCCGCCACAGGAGTAACACTGCCCACTCTCGGCACGCCTGGCTCTGACTCCACCCCGGCTTCCATGTACAACTGAGCCTGAGTCGTGCAGTCGGCCACCGGTAGGTCTGGTCTGCCTGGAACCCTGAGTCATCCGTCGGCTACCTGTTGCCGAAGACTCCGCTATCTGCCGCCCTGCGGTAGGTCTCGCTGTGGACTCAGCCAGGAAACTCTCGATCAGGAGGGCTCGCTCCAGTACTCCTGTCTGAGTCGGTATGCTGAGGGAGATCAGCGATGCCCTGATCTCGTGTCTCAAACCCTGCTCGAAGGTTCGGGCCCGGAAGAATGGGTCTCGTACCATGTCGGTCGAGTAGCGCGAGAGATCAGTAAATCTCGCCGAGTACTGAGCGACCGTCATGCTGCCCTGCCGTAGCTGAAGAAGCTCCTGGATACGCACCGCACAAAGGGTGGCTGGGACGAACTCCGAGCGGAAGAGGCTCTCAAAGTCCGTCCAAAGTAGAGATGCCTCATCGTGAACCTAGAGCATCAAGCTCCACCATCGTCCTGCTGCTGCGTGTAGTAGGCTCGCAACGAGGATCACCATGAGGTCTGCTGGTGTCCTCACTAGCCTAAACACTCGTACCACTGCCTCCAGCCAGTCCTCTACTGCCTGGGGATCCGTCTCCCCACGAAACCTGGGCGGTCGCTGGCGCTGAAACTCATGCAGTGCGCTGAGGCGACGTGAATCGTCAGCGGCTGCTGCTGGAAGCATCGGGGGCTCGGCGGGTAGAGCTACCGACGGTGCCACTGCTGACAAAGGGCCCTGCACCGAGGCCTCGTCGCTCGGTGGGCTGTCGTCACACTCGACTCTCGGAACCCTTGCTGGCTGCCGTCGTGGGGCCATCCTGAAAAGGAAACAGGTGCGCCACGGTCAGAACAGTATACCTAGTGAGTTGATATAAGTAATCACAAAGAAAACTTTGAAACACACACACAATCAATGTTTTCGTGCATTAAGTCGGAAATCGGAAGTCAGGGTCCTGGTGTACGGATACGTCGGCCGCCGCACCAACACTGGACTCCCTGGACTGATAACCACACTCAATACGCTAAACATTATTGCTTCACATAGAAAAGATCAGAGTTCACGGTAGAACCGAACTCCTCTGATACCAATTTGTCACGACCCGCCCTCGGGGTCCGTGCCGTGACTACCCCAAGCCTGCCTTCCATAGGCCAGGGGCTGGCGACTAGCACCAAGGCGTAAATCCCGGTAAAAAGGGAAGGCATTTCCTTTGTAAAGTAAACAAACACCACAGAGTAAGCAAGCGGAAAGTAAACACTAAACAAAAGCAGAGTACAACTGAAAGTGAAAACAGCAACTGAAAAGTAAAAGCCGCTACACCGAGCTGTCCACTGGAAATCCCACCTGAAGGGTGGGTACAGATAGCTCCACTGCTCCACGGGTCCCGCCGTCCGCTCCGAGCACGTCCCGCCCAGTGGTCCACCTCCGGGTACCGTCCCGCTCTGCAAGCCTCAGCTAAGATCAACGCTGTCCGTCGTCTGCAACCAACACAACGTAGTGCGGGCAAAGCCCGTGCAGGGGTGAGTATAAGCTACTCAGTAGGGACCCCGAGACACCTGAAGGTCTCTCAAATCCACAAAGGATAAACCACGAAGAAAGGTACAAACACGAAGTAACAACCGATACTGCTTAGGTATATGCCCATACATATACCTAAGTCATCAATTCCAAATACGCTCCAACCTCCGAGCCCAAGTACAACTCAGTCCACACAGGAAAGTAAACGTATTCCACACAGGAAAGCAAAACGTAATCCACACAGTATAGCACAACACAATCCACACAGGAAAGCAACAGGATTCAGCTCACACAGGATTTTCATCATAAAAAACGTAACTACTGAAGAGCCCCATCTCTGAAGTGTACAGTGTCCTGTCACGACTCTGAGATACTGCTCACTAACCTAAGACTGCTGAGGTACTCCTCCTGTCGAGTACCGCGGGTCTGCCGCCAACTACCGGGCGCTCCGTCCGCTGAGGGTCTGCTGCCAAATACCGGGCGCTCACCCAAATGGCCTACAGAGGTACTCCTCCAGTCGAGTACCGCGGGTCTGCTGCCAACTACCAGGCGTTCCGTCCGCCGTGGGTCTGCCGCCAAATACCGGGCGCTCCGTCCACTGGGCTAGTCGACTCACTCCAAGTCGAGTCGGTCGAGCAGTCTTCAGGTCTCAGCCGGCTACACGGTCTCCGTACTCCGTACGCTCGTCTCCAGTATCGCGGGTCTGCCGCTATAACCAAGCGCACCACCTCTATCGAGTAAAACAGAAGATTCAGCTCACACTGGTATACTTCTTCGGATTCCGTTAAAGATGATCAAAGAACCATCTAAGTCGTCGGACCCACGAAGGATCGAAAGGTACTAACCCCCGCAGTGACCTACACAAGATCAGACCCACACAGGATCGGGCCCACGCAGGACCTGTAGCACTGATCCACGTAGGATCGCTGAGTGCAGTAGTCGTCGCCGTCGAATCCACACAGGATCTCTGTACTGTTGTCGTCGCAGTCACAGTAGCAGTAGCAGTAGCAGTCACAGTAACAGTCGCAGCCAGCACTAGGGTTCCCGCACACAGCAAGCTCGTTCGGAGGATCCGCTTCACGAGCCGAGAGGCTGATACATCAACTGTCACAAAGTCCAGAGTTGATGTATCCAAAAGTTCTGTATCGTCAACAGGAACTCAACGCATCAGACGGCGCGTCGATCGGACGCTCGGTCTGAGAGTTATTGGCATTTTCGTTCCCGGGGCCCGGTTGGTTTTTAAGGCAAAACCAACCCGACCGTACTCCACCTGCGTCCAAACCTCGGGCGGAGTATGCCAAAAGATCCTTCTCACTAAGAGGAACACAACACAGCTGACGGTACATCAATCGGACGTCCGTAGCTCAAGATATGAGCGTTTCCGCTCCGAAGGCCCGGTTGGTTTCGTGAACGAACCAACCCGGCTGAACTCAAAGTAATCCGAAACCTTGAGTGAGATATACCAAAACGACCGTCTCGATCCAAGGATCGCGTTGCCGCAGACGGTTCGTCGATCGGAGGTCCGTGGCTCAAGTTATGGCCAAAAGACCGAAAATGATTCGAAACGGGGGGTCCAGGTCCGGGTCGACCCGGCCCGGTCGGCCGGCCGGCCGGCGGCGCGACGGCCTGGCGCCGCACGGAGGCAGCGCGGGGGGCAATCAAGCCCCCGCTTGATTTGAAGACGGTGCAGCTTTTTAGCCGCGCCTGTTTGCAAAACCGCCCCCCCCCCCCACGTGGGGGGCTTGATTGGCAGGAAACGGGGGGCCTCCTGCCCCCCCGCAAGGAAACCGCCCCCCTCATTAAGAGGGGGGTTTTGCGTGCTGGACGGGGGATTAATTTCCCCCGGTTTATTGCCATCCGGCCAGCCAGCTGGCCGGCCGGTTTTCTCCAACGGGACCGGAAAATCCGGTCCCCTCTTCGGCTTCCGACGCCGGCGGCTCGGCCGCCGGTCTTCTCTTTCCGCCGCGGCCCGGAACCGGCCGCGGTGTTCGTCGTCCGGCGCGGTGCGACGGCACCGCGCCCCTCTGCCGTGCCTTGATTTCTTTCAACGCGGCGCGACGGCGTCGCATTCAAGATGTTTCTTCCATGGTGCGCGTGCGACGGCGTTGCGTAAAATAAACGCACGATTAACCGCGTGGTGCGACGGCACCACGCCACCTTGTTTCCACCCGCAAAGCAATTCAACAAGAACGATGGAGGGGGTTCGGCCGTGTTCATGCAGTCCGGCCCCCCTCACGTTAAATAATAACACAACTTAAAATATTCAAAAGCCTCACGTTAGACATGCGAGATCCACGATCAAGAATAAAATAATTAAACAATAATCAAAAACCCCTACCTTGGGTATAAGATCGAAGATTTGTCAACGTCCCGCGGAAGACAACGTCACGGAGGTCGGGCGTCGCGGTCGTCGTTCGTCAAATCCGATGACGAAGAGATACGCCCGAAGAGATACGTCGTTGGCGAATCTTCGTATGTCGACGAAGAAGGTCCGAGGAGGAAGCGGCGTTCCCTCTCGTTGACACGGAAGACGAAGAAGAGAGGAGCGGCGTTCTTCGTCGGAGTTTGAGCGTTCTTCGTCGGAGCTGAAGAAGAAGGAGGAGGAGCTCTCAAAAATCGTCACAAGTTGGCTAAATAATTCTAACCAAAGAAAGAATAAGCTAAGGGTTATTTTATTAACTCAACCAAACCATTTGAATTTCAAAGGTTTGAATTAAGACAACTCAAGCCATTAATTAACCAACTTTCCATCTTAAAATTAAAAGGGGAGTTTAAGGGAGAAGATGAGAGGTTTAGGTTCGTGTGGGTCCCACCACACTTAATCCTCTCAAGGGAGGTTAAGTGGGTGTGGGTCCCACCCCTAACTCCCTTTTAGAGGAGTTAACCTACAAAAGTAAAATAAAAAGAAATCCACATTTTTTTATTCAACTTTTTATAATTCTCTCAAAAACTAACTTTCGTCCCGCAACAAACGCAACTTCCGAAAAGGTCTCCTTAAGGGAATATCGGCGCTGCGAGTTCATCGGTGCCCTCGGATTTCAATTCCGAGCACCGGATCAAAAGTTAGAAATTCCCGCTCGTTCGTTCACTGAACGTACCCGAGCCAAACTTCGGAAATTGATTTCGGGCACTCCGGGCCTCAGAATCAGGTGCCGTCAGAAACCGCGCTCTTGTAAAATTCAAAGAAAATTAAGAAAAAATTTCCCTTAAATTTTACGGGTCTTTACACTTTTATATATTCAATTTGACTAAATAAATTTATTTTTTAGAATGAGAACATCAATAATTTACAATGAAACACCCCAAGCTTCCATAGTATGCTTCTCTTTGAATAAACCAGTAGCGTGTGTTGTACGCAACTTCAAGTTCTAACACACACCACAACCAGTCAAACTAGCCGTTATGAATAGTAATACCTACTTTTTGAAATTTTATCTCTCAAAATGGACTTCATTTTTTGATTTGGAATATTTAATTTTGGCTAGGGTAAAATTTTGGTACTTTTCAGATAACTTTTATATTTTGATGAATAGTGAAAATTACTAAATTTTAATTAAAAACAACTTTTTTAATCAAAATAATTAATAGTGATAAATTATAAATTTGATTGGTTTTAAAGTATATTTAGAATATATTTTTACCATTTAATACAATTTTGGTCATTGGACATAATTTCACAATTAAACCAGACATAAACAATTGTCAATCTTTTGATAGTTATTATATCTTAAAAACACGTTTTTTTTACAGTGGGAATTAATTTTAAATTAATTTATGCCACTTATGTTTTTTGAATATGTTAAAATGTATTCTATATTTGGAATAAGTATTTCCAAATTGTGTAAATAGGTAACTTTTATTGTTATACTTTTTGAATAATTACTTCGGTAAATATTTTATTTACCATGGTTAAAGGGTAAATCCGGTAAATAAGGGTTAAAAAATAATATTATAATAATAATAAATTACCCTAAAACGTGTCCTAACCTTATTGGTGGATACATGTCCAACCATGTTCATCTTTGGGTCGATTTTTGGGACCCCATGGAGCCACTTGTAGGTGATAGGGACACTTTATATTAATTAAGTTTAAGTAAATACAAAAATGACCTAAGCTTATATCTTTTAGAAAAACAATTTTTAAATAGGGTTATATATATATATATTATATTTTAGATTATAAATATTAATTAGAAAGATAAAAAGATGTAATACATAATTATATTTTATTTATAACTTTCAGACTTTTAAAAAGTAAAAATATATATGACACAACAATGATGCAGTATTTTCCTTATTAATGAAAGAATCAAATAATTGGTATTATAAATGTTAAAATAAATATAATTTGAAATTTTTGATGACATAAACTAATTTTATTGGTTAATATTACAAGTTAGGATTGATTAAATGAATTTTTTTAATTAATAAAGTTGTTAAGACTTTAAAAAAAATAAATTATTGAGTAGTGTCAGAATTGACATAAATGAGTTTTTAAAACAAATATTATATTATTAATTTATATTCTTTTCCTAAAAATATACGGTTCGGCCAAAGGACTTATATAATTATTGGTGTATCATTAATTGACCACTTGGGGGTCTCTTTTTTGTATATAGTAAGTTTATTAGCTATATATTATAAAAATACAATGTGACATGGTAAGTGTTAAACTAATTAACCAAGTGTTAAAACTAAAAGATAAGGTTAATATAATGACCCAAACCTGTCTAAAATCTATTTTTTGAAAGGATTTAGACCCATACCCACCTTATAATTTGAATAATCCACTTTATATCCATTATAAACGGAATATTATTTTATTATAAAATAATACTTTAAGTTTTTCCTAAAGAGCCCCTCACCCCTCTTATAAAAGGGAACTACCCATTCTCATTAATTCACACCTTCAAAGCCATTTGGCTCAGCCAAAACCTACAATAATATCCTCCCAACTTCCCTAAATTCATCCTAGAGTACTTATTTTGATCATAAATCCAACCTATGGAGCCCTTTTGATCAAATCAAAAGGAAGAACCCGAAGAAGAGGTAACGTCTTCACCACCCTCTTTAGAGTTCCTTTCTTCTTCAACTTCTTCTTTCCTTGTTATTTAAATTATAAAATAATAAATCTAGTACCTTATATATACTGTGATGTTATTATAATTATGGAACAAAAAAATTCATTATTCTATCCATCCCTTGAATGACATGTCACCATACGTGCGTACATACTGCCTATCGTCTCCATGTTGTGGTGTAACTATTATTCAATATACTATTATTTAGATGGGTATAATAATGATGTATAATTCATTTAAATAATAAATATAACATGATAATGATTCTTTCTATATGATATACCATCCAATTATATATTATTTTAATATCAAAAGAATGATATTGTCGCTCGTGCGTACGTACGGATTACCGTCTCCACGAACGTGATTAGATTCATTCCCCATCGTATCCATTCAAGACTAAATTTTATTGGATGATTAAAAATAATATTTAAGGACTTAATATAATTCTGTATATGAGTATGATACAACCTATCCATAACAAAAATGACTTATATAAAAGAAAACGAGTAAGTTAACACCCAAAACGACGATAATATTAAGACTTTATTAACAAAGAGATGTTAAAAGATCATATATGATATCATATTAATATATATGATTATTTTATAATTCAATAACAATTATTTCACCATTATACAAGAGGTTAAACTACCATTAACCAAGGAAAATTACAAGTTAATGGGTTTTCATCTCACTCCTTATTCTCGTGAGATTCATGCCATATTGCCACTATTACCTTTTGTGTGGTGTATGTACTGCCCATAATTGTATTCTTTATGTAATACACTTTAATTTATGTGTATTTACATATTCATTGTATGATACCTCTTTCATGGGGTGTATGTTTCGTAAGTTACCAAATTTGTAAGGGTTTATTTCACAATCTTTTCATTATCCGAGGTTGTTTACATGTAATTATCTACTGGGACCTCTTTGTCATCCACATCCATGTTTCTCAAAAATTTATTTCAAAGCATTATTACTATTTTACAGAATATGGGTTAAAGTCATTTATACCCTTTTTTGACTTTTTATAAGAAGTTTATAAAGGAATTTTTCCGTCGTTTTCCAAACAAGGTCATTTTTAACCTTTTCGACAGAATTAAGGCAAGAATGTCTTTTTTTAACTTATACGGTGGATGCAGCTATTTTCCACCGTTATAAGATCGTCAAAGTTTCCCTTAAAAGCTTATAAGGTTATTTTCAAAGTAAATTTTTTATTTTATAATTATGTGACCTTTAAATGATTTAAAAAAAAGAGATATTTCTCTCAAATAGTTTTGATTTCATCTATGTCAACATCATTTGATGGATTTTAAGTTTATTTGAAATTGATTTATTATGATACAAAACGTCCATATTATAATGAAGTTTTTGTGATATGTTTGACTGTGGATGTGCTATTTTTATACCATTCATGGTTTATGGTTAAATTATTGACATTTCGTATGCTAGTTTTAATATGAATGTTTATGATATGTTTAAACCTTACCATATGAGGAATGTATTGGAATTAGTAAGTGACGGGTGGAGCCCGCTATAGCTCCTCAATGCATCGGTAGGTCTCATGAGACAACTAGGCGTGGAATTGTCTGAGGCCCTTTCCCAATTTGATTTATGGTTTTGGCCGAGCCCTTAATCATTTTAGACATCTTGGCCAAGGCCTTGAAAAAATGTTTCAGAATATCCAGAATTATACATTCCCTCATTATGGAAATAATATTTATGGTTCATGTGGTCATTAGACTAGTAGAATACCCATGATTATGTTTTCTTATGGAATTATTTACTCATCTCATATTCTTTCCATAAAATTATTCATGTTTATTATTGGTAAGGGCATGTGGTTTCAATTATTTACCATGCTTAATATTTATGTCATTTTCCACTGTATTACTTAACCTTACCGAGCAGTTGAGCTCACCCCTTTCAATGTTTTATTTTTTCCAGGATTCCAAGAAGTGTATTGTGATTGATATGTAGGGTTAAGCCAAGGGAATAATGTCATTTATAAAGATTATTTATGTTTTTTTGTATGTATTAAAGTGGAATGTAACATTCATGTATGTAATATATTTTCCAAGACTGCAAAACTGATCGGTCCTTCGGGACTTGATTCCTTGTAATCATGACAATGTATTAAAATAATGCACTGACTCTGGGTAACTGGGGCCAGGGCGTTATAGTTGGTATCAGTGGATGTTTATAAATAACCTTGGAAACTAGATTTATATAAACTCTGATTAGAGAACATTACCCTAAGATAGACTTTGAGGATTATTATAGAAGAACTTCCTAGAATTTTGGTATTGTAGAGATTTTGTAAGTTTTCCGAGCAATACATCCCTGTCTGGATATGAGTAGGTAGAGGCAGCTCTGGCACAGATGTACCTAGGGGTAAAACCCAAAAACACCTCTTTGAGCTAAACTTAAATGGGAACTGGTGCACGACAACGATCCTTGCTACACTCTTGGTTATGACAATCCTGGGGGATATGCTTAGGATAATTCTCATTTTCTTTACAAACCGCTATGAAGGGTTTATGAGTATATACCTCCTCAAAGAAAACATTTTTTTGATTATGGATTATATCCATAAACTATTCAATTTATGTTAGGTATTTTACATGTTTGGAATTATTCATTGCAATTCATAAGCTGACCTAGTTTATGCTATTGTATAAAAATGGTGCCCAGTAGAAGGAATGTGAACTCCAACAATATGTATGATCCAAAGAGTAAGAAGGATCGTATCTTTCATGGTATTAATCCATAATTTAGAAGGGAAATAGTCTCCCTTGTATTATCATCATATGAAGAAATAGTATTATGTGTTGATAAGGTAAGTAAAGAGTTCTCTGAGTCCTATGGATTTGAAGGGAAGCAAGAGAAGAAAAGGATGGAAGAGAGAAAGATGGATAAAGGGAACATAGAAAAGAAGAAATTTCCCATTTGTGATAACTGTGGGAATAAAAACCCTGAAACTTGCCTGAAAAGAATGGCTATTTGTTATAAGTGTGGAGAAAAAGGACACCACATTCGTGATTGTGAGGGCAAGAAAAAGGTTTCAAATGTACAATGCTTCATCTGCAAGGAGTGGGGACACTACGCGAATCAATGTTCAAATCATCAGAGTATGCCCCAAATGATGCTATTGGATAATAATAAAGTTATGATACTACCACAGATGAAGAGTAATTACTAGTGTTCATATGATGTTATTAAATAATTATTCCATTTGAGTGTTGTATCAACAATATACTGGTCATATGAATTATGGAGATAAATAAGGATTGTACTGCAATACTATTTCATTGAGGATTTGAGATTATATGGTACTATGAAAAGTGACTCAACAACAAGTTAATCTTTTTTTTGAAATACATGGTTGAAGGAGAGGTAATACTTAATATGGTCTTGATACTAAGGTAGTAATTTTGGAATAAGAGATGGTTGATTTGATAAATTATATTGGATATTCTTGACTACCTTGGCACTGATTAATGGTTTATTTATTTCATCATTGTTGGAATATTCAATGTTTTTGGATATAAGGAATATATCTAGTATTCTATAAGGAATAAGGGAGCATGAATGTAATCAATAAGGTTTTATGGTAATTCAGGGTGTTACCATATTTTAAAAGAATACATGAAGAAGGTATTCACATGTTATTACGTGGCAAAAAAAAGACCTTCATTATATTTACCTTCCATATAAATTTTGGACTGTGAGTTTGGACAGAGGTAATTTTGATAAGTCTAAAGGTTGGAATGGATTATATTTTAAATTTGATACAATTTTTAAAGTTAAATCATTTATGAATATTATTTTTGGATTGTTATAAAAAGGACAACCCGGAGGTCGGGCGGCTACCCGTCGCGTCCGACAAGGCCGTGAGACTTGAACCCACAACTGAAGGGCGACAAGGGTGTATCACCTACCACTGGCCCACGAGATGTCCTAGATTAAATAAAGTAGTTTATTTTAAGAAGTTCTAGTAGATGAATTATAAATTCATTTTTTTAACCCCAAACGAATAGGATAAATAGAATATTTTTTTAAGTTCTATTATCTTTTAGAGTGAAAGATTAGTTTGTGGTAGAAATTAGTTAAAGGATTGAACTCTACTTGTCAAGTATATATTTTTCTTCTCCACTTATTCTATGAAGAAATTAATTATTATACTTTATTTAAGGTATCTTAAAACCAAAAATGTGTTATCCTAATACCTTATGTTTTGTTGAACCGATGGTATTTTAAATCATCATAGATTGATGAATTTAAGGACCTCAATTTTAAACTTGTTTGTGATTGATGAACTCAATCACCACATATAAATATTTATGTTTTTCCTCCAATTATATGTCTCTAATTTCCACCAATGTTATCCTAATTGAGATCATAATTTGGTGGTGACCCTTTCATTTCTCTTTTCCTCTTATTAAGACTAAATTTTATTAACCAAATTTCCGATGTGGGTTTCCCACAAAGATATTTTCTATTTTCGACCTTTATTTTTGAAAAACAATTTCAAATTGAGAGGACACAATTTATTAAAGGAGGGAAGAATGTAACACCCCAAGATTTCATAGTGTGTTACTTCTTCAAAATAATTCAATAACTTTCACTACACGCAACACCGAGTTCAAGTGCACCATGACTTACCAAACAAGCCGTTCAAAAGAGGTTATGAATAGTATTAACTAAATTTTGAACTTTATATAATCCTTATAATTTTAGAATCCATATTATGAGGTTATTATACATAATGTAAGAACAAATTCATTTTTTCAGATAAAAGAAGTATTTTTCAAAAATGCACTTTTACCAACTTTTAATAGTGAACCCTTTTTAAATCCAATATTTTAAACTTTTATATATTCAATTTGACTAAATAAATTTATTTTTTAGAATGGGAACATCAAAAATTTACAATGAAACAACCCAAGATTCCACGGTACTCTTCTCTTTGAATAAAACAGTAGCGTGTGTTGTACACAACTTTGAGTTCTAACACACACCACAACCAATCAAACTAGCCGTTATGAATAGTAATAACTACTTTTTGAAATTTTATAAATTTTATCTCTCAAAATGGACTTCATTTTTGGATTCTAAATATTGAATTTATCTGAGGGTGAAATTTCAGTACTTTTCGGATAGCTTTTATATTTTGATGAATAGTGAAAATTACTAAATTTTAATTAAAAACAACTTTTTAAATCAAAATAATTAATAGTGATAAATTATAAATTTGAGTGGTATTAAAGTATATTTAGAATATATTTTTACCATTTAATACAATTTTGGTCATTGGACATAATTTCACAATTAAACCGGATATAAACAAGTGTCAGTCTTTTGATAGTTATTATATCTTAAAAACACGCTTTTTGTTTTAACAGCGGGAATTAATTTTAAATTAATTTCTGCCACTTCTGTGTTTTGAATTTGGAAAAATGGATTCCATTTTTGGAATTATGATTTCCAAATTTTGTAAATAGGTAACTTTTATTTTTAGACATTTTGAATAATTACATCAGTAAATATTTTATTTACCATGGTTAAAGGGTAAATCCGGTAAACAAGGGTTAAAAAATAATATTATAGTAATAATAAATTACCCTAAAATGTTTCCTAACCTTATTGGGGGATACATGCCCGACCATGGTAATCTTTGAGTCTATTTTTGGGACCTCATGGAGCCACTTGTAGGTGATAGGGACACTTTATATTAATTAAGTTTAAGTAAATACAAAAATGACATAAGATTATATCTTTTCGAAATTTTTTTTTTACATAGGGTTATATATGTTATATTTTCGATTATAAATATTAATTAGAAAGATAAAAATATTTCCTACATAATTATATTTTATTTATAATTTTTAGACATTTAAAAAGTAAAAATATATATGACACAATAATGATGCAGTATTTTCCTTATTAATGAAAGAATCAAATAATTGGTATTATAAATGTTAAAATAAATATAATTAGAAAGTTTTGATGAAATAAACGAATTTTATTGTTTAATATGACATTTTAGGATTTCTTAAATAATTTTTTTTCTAGTTAATAATTTTTTTTAATATTTTAACAAAAATCAAGTATTGAGTAGTGTCAAAATTGACATAAATGAGTTTTTAAAAAAATATTATATTATATTCCTAAAAATCTAAGGTTCGGCCAAAGGACTTATATCATTATTGGTGTATCATTAATGGACAACATGGGGGTCTCTTGGATGTATATAGTAAGTTTATTAACTATATATTATAAAAATACAATGTGACATGGTAAGTGTTAAACTAATTAACCAAGAGTTAAAACTAAAAGACACGGTTAATATAATGACCCAAAACTATCTAAAATCTATTGGTTGAAAGGATTTAGACCCATACCCACCTTAGACTTTGAATAATACACTTTTTATCCATTAGAAACTGAATATTATTTTATTATAAAATAATATTTTAAGTTTTTCCTAAAGAGCCCCTCACCCCTCTTATAAAAGGGCACTCCCCATTCTCATTAATTCACACCTTCAAAGCCATTCGGATCGGCCAACCCCTACCCAAATATCCTCAAAACGTACCTCAATTCATCCTAGAGGACTTAGTTTTATCATAAAGCCAACTTAAGGATCCCTTTTGATCAAATCAAATGGAAGAACCCGAAGAAGAGGTAACGTCTTCACCACCCTCTTTAAAGTTCCCTTCTTCTTCAACTTATTATTTCCTTGTTATTTCCATTCTAAAATAATAAATCCAGTAACTTTTATATACTGTGATGTTATTATAATTATGGAACAAACAAATTCATTATTCTATCTATCCCTTGAATGACATGTCACCATATGTGCGTACGTACGACCTACCGTCTCCACGTTGTGGTGTAATTGTTATTCAATATACTATTATTTAGATGGGTATAATAATGATGTATAATTCATTTAAATAATAAATATAACATGATAATGATTCTGTATATATGATATAACATCCAATTATATATTATTTTAATATCAAAATAATGATATTATCGCTCGTGCGTACGTACGGATTACCGTCTCCATGAACGCGATGAGATTCATTCCCCATCGTATCCATTCAAGACTAAATTTTATTGGATGATTAAAAATAATATTTAAGGACTTAATATCATTTTGTATATGAGTATTATACAACAAATACATAACAAACATGACTTATATAAAAGAAAACGAGTAAGTTAACACCCAAAACGACGATAATACTAAGATTTTATTAACAAAGCGATGTTAAAAGATCATATATGATATCATATTAATATATATGATTATTGTATAGTTAAATAACAATTAGTTCACCATTATACAGGATTTTAACCTACCATAATCCAAGTAAAAGTACAAGGTAAGTGGTTTTCATCTCACTCCTTATTCCCGTGAGATTCATGCCATATTACCACTATTACCTTTTGTGTGGTGTATGTACTGCCCATAATTGTATTATTTATGTAATAAACATTAATTTATGTGTATTTACATATTAATTGTATGATACCTCTTTCATGGGGTGTATGTTTCATAAGTTACCAAATTGGTAAGGGTTTATTTCACAATCTTCTCATTATTTGAGGTTGTTTATACGTAATTATCTACTGGGACCTCTTTATCATCCACATCCATGTTTCTCAAAAATGTATTTCAAAGCATTCTTAATATTTTAAATAATATGGGTTAGAGTAATTTATACCATTGTTTGAACTTTTATAATAATTTTATAAAGTAATCTTTCTGTCGTTTTCCAAACAATGTCCTTTTTAACCTTTTCGACAGAATTAAGGTAAGAATGTCTTTTTTTAACTCATACGGCGGGTGAGGATATTTTCCGCTGTTATAAGATTTTCAAAGATTCCCTTAAAAGCTTATAAGGATATTTTAAAATTAAATGTTTTATTTTATAATTATTTGACCTTTAAATGATTTAAAAAAAGAAAAATTTCTCTCAAATAGTTTTGATTTCATATATGTCAACATCCTTTGATGGATTTTAAGTTTATTTGAAATTGATTTATTATGATACAAAACTTCCATATTGTAAGTAAGTTTTTGTGATATGTTTGACAGTGGATGTGCTATTTTTATACCATTCATGGTTTATGGTTAAAGTGTTGACATTTCGTATGCTATTTTTAATACGAATGTTTATGATATGTTTAAACCTTTTCATATGAGGAATGTATTGGACTTAGTAAGTGATGGGTGAAGCCCGCTATAGATCCTCGATGCATCGGTAGGTATCATGAGACAACTAGACGTGGAATTGTCCAAGGCCATTTCCCAATTTGATTTATGGTTTTGGCTGAGGCCTTAATCATTTTAGACATCTTGGCCGAGGCCTTCAAAAAATGTTTCAGAATGTCTGACATTATAAATTCCCTCATTATGGAAATAATATTGATGGTTCATGTGGTCATTCGACTAATAAAATACCCATGATTATGTTTTGTTATGGCATTATTTACTCATCTCATATTCTTTCCATAAAAGTATTCATGTTTATTATTGGTAAGGGCATGTGGTTTAAATTTTTTACCATGCTTAATATTTATGTCATTTTCCACTTTATTACTTACCCTTACTGAGCGTTTTAGATCACCCCTTTTAATGTTTTATTTTTCCCAAGATTCCAAGAAGTGTATTGTGATTAATATGCAGGGTTAAGCTAAGGGAATAATGGCGTTCATAAAGATTATTTTTTTGTATGTCTTAAAGTGAAATGTAACATTCATGTATGTAATCTATTTTCAAATACTTCAAAACTGATCGGTCCTTCGGGACTTTATTCCTTGTAATCATGCCAATGTATTAAAATAATGCACCGACTCTGGGTAACTGGGGTCAGGGAGTTACAATTGTATGTATATCAATTAAAATTTACTGATATATGATATTCAAATTTCATTTAAAACATTCCTCATCAGGGATTATTTTAATTAATTAAAATGAAGAAACATTATGCACTTTAAAATAGTTTTAAGAAAAGTCCTCTTTGAAACCGTAAAATAAACATATACTAAAATCCAATATAAATTTAATTCAAAAGTAATTAAGTGGATTAAATAAAAATAAATAATACTTATATTAATTTAAAAAATAATGGGGCATTTAAATTACTTAATTGATTGAAAATAAAAGATAGTTTTACAAAAATTTATATTTTTCAATATTCAATGAAAAATCAATATTTTCTAAAAAATAAAATAATTTCACAAGGAGTAAATTTTCCTATGATTATTTCAAAAATTAAGTTTATTTTATCAAATAAATTTTCTAAAATCTCTATAAATTAATTATAATATTTTATTATTAAAATAAATATTTGTTTGAAGAAAACATATTTTTGATGCATATTATTCCTTTACTAACATTTGATTGATTATTTAATAATAATTTATAAATAAATTTATATTGAGTATGAAATTTATATATATATATTTTATAAAGTAGTTTATACTATTCATACCCATCTATTTAGCGGATATGTTATAATGGTCATATTTAAAATAATACTCTTTATTAGTATGCTGAAGGTTAGTGTCACATGTCATGCACACTATCATTGTTGCATGAAATGAAAGCTAAAATTTGTGTTGCATGTAACACAAGCTAAAATCAGAATTTCATGTAATTAAATTTTTTTATAAGAATAAATTTTATTGAAAAATAAATTCAAAAAATCTCAGGGTGTTATAGGGGTTGTTTAAAGAGCCACCTCGCAAGATACCTATAAAGGATATTTCCATAACAAGAGCTCAACCACCTCATCAAAGGAACAATAAAAAACCATGAAACAACAAAAAATAGATCCTAAACACTATATAAGGGGTGATATATCTAAATTAAGAGAAATTACACCAACATGAAACAAGAGGAAACCATATCATAATCCAAAAAGGTCAACATACATAAAACAAACAACATTATAAGAGAAGAGATAAACATCAAAAAACTTGAGGTACTGAGTGCACATCTACAAATCACATTCCTAGGTACTATCCTCCACACCACTGTAATACCCCAAGACATGAACCTAGGGAATAACATGCCTATACAACACATTATCCTAGCGGTCCTGGATCTCTACAAGATTCTCCTCAAAGGTCGCATCATCATCAACCTTGATATCTCCACAATTGATGAAATGAGAGTCAGCATGAAGGTAATGATAGAGTTGCAGCACTTTAAAAACATTTGGTATTATAATAATCTATAGGGGAAGAGCTATATGATATGGCTAGATCCAACATAATACAACACCTCGAAAGGTCCAAAAAACTGGGGAGAAAGATTACTCCTATGACCAAACCTTCGCTGTCCATGATGTGAAGTTACCTTCTTAAACACGTGATCTCCAACGTCAAAATCCAGAGGTCTCCTCCTATGATTAGCATAGGATTTCTGATGATCCTACACTACCTTCATCCTCTCATGAATTACTTAAACCACCTCTACCATATTATATACTAATTATGGCCTAATAATTGCTGCCTCTCTGATATTGGACCAATATAATAGAGAATGGAAAGGTTGGTCATACAATGATTCAAATGGATCCATACCAATGGTGGATTGGGAACTATTATTTTAAGGAAACTAAACCAAGGGTAGGTGTCTCATCCATAAATATCCAAAATCTAGTACACAAGAGGGAAACATGTATTCAAAAGTTTGTATGGTCCACTCTATCTGAACATCCACCTATAGATTAAATGCAGTGCTAAAGAATATATGAGAGCTAAAAGAATTTTGGATACCTCTCCACACCCCAGAGTTAAAACAAGGATCTTGATCAAAGATGATCATCCTCAAGACTCCATGGATTCTCACCACCCCTCTAGATAATTCCTCGACAAAACCGTCACTAAGATTGAATCCTTGATCTCTGTAAGGTGGGATGACTTCATAAAATGATCCACTATCACCCATATAGAATCATAGCCTCCCTGGGCTTGAGGTAAGCTGGTAATGAAGTCCATTGAGATGTGCTCCAACTTCTCCTAGGGAACATATAATAGTTAGAGTAAACTAATGGGAACATGGTGCTTGGAATTCACCTTTTAGCTGACCAAAAATCGATATACAAAATGTGAAACTATGTGCTTCTACCCAGGAAAAAAATGATCTATAATAGCTCAGTATGTCATTTTCATGCTGATATGTAACACCAAAGGAGATCTATATAAATCATAGAGAACCATCTCACACATCTTTGTAGCGATGAAAAATATTCCCTGGAACAAAAAATGGTGTTGTCCATCCTCAAACCAACCATCAGGGGAATTTACAAAAACAACTCGGTCTCTCCATACCTCCACCTCATAATCACCTAATGAGGAATTCTCCACCTACTGAACCAAAAATGATTATACTATCTTCTGGAAACGACAACCTATACTTCCAACCTCTTCCATATCTTGATGCATCACTAGTAGTTCTTCCCTCACTCTCCAAGAATCTCCAGATTCATGCATGTCATCACTACATGAATTATTTCTGAGTGTATAGACTAAATAATTTCCCTTTCCTAGAATATAAGAAATCTCAAAGTCATAGTCTTAAAATAATTCCATCCCCATAGGTTGAATCATGTTCATGTCACATTGGGAGAAGACATAACTTAGGATCTTATGATCAGTAAAAACCACAAAATGCTTTCCAATGAGGAAATGTCACACCAAGTTCAAATAAAAAAACAAATGTTTCTAACTCAAGATCATAGGGGGAATATTTATGCTCATGAGGATGTATCTACTAAGAACCATAAGAAATAACTGATCTGTACTACATCAAAACACAACCCAACATAAGACGTGAAATGTCATAAAAAACTTCAAACTGAACTCCACCCACTGGAAAAAAAGGACCATAACACTGACCAAATTATTATTTAGGTACTCAAAAGGTGCCTGCAACTGTTAATTCCACAAGAACACCTGATCCTTTTTGGTCAAGGATATCAGAGGAATTTCAACCTGAGAAACATCGACTATGAACCTCCTATAATAGCCTACAAGTATAAGGAAACTCTACACCTATACTAATGTCTTTGGGGTTTCCCAAGATACACATTCCTATATCTTAAAAGGATCCAAAATAACTCTCTATCGGGACACCACATGTCCCAAGAAATGGACTTCACAAGCCAAAAAATCACACTTTGACTACTTCCTGAACAACTTATCATGATGAAGAACTCCCAAAAATTCACAAAGATTCTATGCATACTCCCCTTTAGACATAGGATACACAAGGATTCCATTGACAAAAAACACATGAATGTATCTATAAAATCTCTAAAAACTATGTTCTTCAACCCCATGAACATGGATAGAGAATTCATCACACAGAATGACATCACAATGAACTCTTAATGACCATGAAAACAATATAAAGTAGTCTTCTAAATATCCTCATCCTTAAAAAGCATATGATGATACCCTTACTACAAATCAATTTTCGATAACCAACATTTTACTTTCTATTGATTGAATAAATCATCAATCAATGAAAGAGGATAATGGTTATTCACTATCACCCGATTCAAGTGATGATAATTGATGAAAATCCATAAAATGCTATCATCCTTCTTCATGAAAAAAACTGGATCACCCCATGGTGACACACTTGGATGAAAAAAACCTCATTGAAATAGATAATTGAACTTTACCCATATCTCTCACAACTCATAAGACATTATCCTATATAGATACATTTAGATAGGAGACATGCCTGGCTGTAGCTCAATCCCAAACTCATTCTCCCATTGAGGGGGTAATTCTATGACCTCCTCCATAAATACATAAGGATACTCTTCCACAACCCTAGGAAACAATGACTTCTAAACCTTTGATGAACTCAAAATTAGCTCGAACATTAATGATAAGAAGGGAAAAACACCTCCAACCCATCCAAGGGTCTTTCTCACCAACGAACACTACTGGATCTCCATAAGAATCATATAACAAAACTTACCGTATAAATAAATTGATGATAGATTTTACTGAATACAACCAATCCATGATTATAATGATGTCATATGGATGTATCAATAAACATAGGAATTCTCCCCAAGATAGTTTCTTCCCCAACACTAGCTCATAGTCTCTATATACTTTATATAAGTTAGATCAACTTACAACTAGCATATTCAATGAAAAGGGAACTGGAATCCTCTCTACCTGAATTCCCAAAGCATGTTAAAGGGTAGGTGATATAAAAGAGTGTGTAGCTTCTAAACCAAACAAATTATAAAACTATGTAGAAAACAAGGAAAGGGTACCTCAAAGGATGTCTAACTCACTTGATGATGGTAATGATAAAGAATGAAGCTAAATATGACATGATCCATGACCTATATGAACCTACTAAAGAACACCTTCATAACTATAATCTTGTCTATGAGGATGAGAGGCATCTCAGGGATGTACTATACCTACCCCATCTCCTCTCTACTGATCCCAAACTGGAATACCCTACTACTACTACCTTGGATGAAACTACCTCAATAGAGTAACTTGAAGTGGAACACCTAGCACATGATGACTTATTAGAAAGGAAGGTAACTCTCACCACTGATTATATCTACCTCCACTATTAAAACATGAGTCTAATCCCTTGGAATATATTTGAGATCCTCTAAAATTAGAGAAATGAGATAAAGAGGGCTGATACCTACCCTCAGCTGGTTGAAAACTTTTATATATGACAATTAGGAACCATGAACCATAGCTCCGCTTCATAAGGAATCATGATGAATCCCCTATCATGAAGATCTGGTCCTCACTAGTGTGTTATCAATAACCTATGATCTTTTCAGCACCTTGAGATACATATTTAGCATAAATGGGGTGACCTGGTGATGGATATATGGACATAAAGACTCCTCAAAATTTCTCTCTCTTGATAACTCATCTTAAAACAGGTATAAATCATACCACATAAGGAATATAAAATGAATACAAAACTCTCACATATTGGAACTCTCTTATCGAAGGGTTAGGAGCTCCTAGAGACTGAATGCCTTCATGGTCGAAGAAAAGAACTCTACTCAGAATTGGTCTCAGAACTTCTCTAATGAAACTGCGGACTCCTCATGATCCTCAAGGAAGAAGAACTACCACTACCTCACTTCTCCACACAACATCAGCACAAGCAATGAAAACCAGTGCTCCTTCTATATACAGATCAAACTAAAAGATATCTCAACCTTCTTCAACCAATATTCTACAACCAAATCTAAAATAGATTCCTCA
This sequence comes from Viscum album, assembly GCA_963277665.1. Classification (NCBI taxonomy): domain Eukaryota; kingdom Viridiplantae; phylum Streptophyta; class Magnoliopsida; order Santalales; family Viscaceae; genus Viscum; species Viscum album. Next base: position 1,241,101,911 of record OY728122.1, on the reverse strand, counting down.
TACTTATACAGACTTTGGCACTAAAAAACTCATAGTTTTGTCTTCTAGGTGTTATCATCGTCGACCTGCACTCTACAATGATATTTTGGAACATCCTGCTGAATGAATTTAGTAAGAACCTAACAAGGACATAAACCTAGAGCTATACATAAAAAAGGAAGAAAATATTGGAGATCTTAAACATGGAATATGTAATATTTAACATTAATTAATTAATTTTTATTTTGTAATGTTTGTTACCTATCATAAGGCCTACCCATTTCAAACACAGGTGCAAAGAAGAATGATGCATGATCATTTAATTGGTCTCTACCCTTCAACTAGTATCAATTTATTTAGTAGGCTTAGTAAACTTAAAGGTCTATGAATCAGATCACAGGACCCCCTAAATACTTGTATCTCAACTGGTATCCCATGTTTATATTTCTTACTAAACTTAGCTAACACTATTTCCCTATCAACCAATGAAATCTCACTTGTGCCTAACTCCAAACTCCATCCAATCCCACAACTTGGAACTCTAATTCCACTCTTTCATGAATCCCTCCCCTCTAAAGTGTACCCATTCTAGGCTGAAAATGAAATAAGGGAGATGGTGACTACTCGAGTCCTGCCTCCAGCAGGACCCAGGTTGGCGATTAGCACTGATGGTATAATAATCATAAAATGGGATGAATTAAAATCTAAAAAACATACATAATAGAGAGATAAAATGGATACTTCAATAAAAATATGCTAATAAATATATATAAATAAATCCCAAGTGCAAACATGACATGTCATATAGTATTATAACAACTGAAAGGAAATCTTCAAGTACCAAAAGGTAAATATGGAAGTGGCCATGAAGCCCAAATAACTCTTTCAGAACCATGGGCTAGTAATATTAAACCTAATATCCAACATACTATGGATGATGTGAAAAAAATTTATATATACACAGGGTGAGAATAACATTATACACAGTAGAATGCTCCCCAGATCCTCTCATGAAAAAAAGATAAAGAAGGCATGCTAAAGAAAAGTGAACAATAGTGAAACTAACTTATCACATAAACAGGTATAGTAAGTTCCCAACCTCACCATGGATATATATTACTATTTATTTCATAAAACTAATCATATAATATAATAATGAAATATCAAGGGAACCCCACTACCTATTCTCCACTAGTTTTTTGCTCTACCCCAACGTCGCACGTCCTAAGCCATCTCTCTCCAAAATAAGCCAGCCCGCAGAAACCTAGTCTAAGTATCAAAACATGCACCTTGTTCATAACATCATCACATGATACCAAATAAAATCTACATATAGTAACCAATTAGTTTTTATGAGCTACCACAACCCATATGACATGTATCATACATTGAACATTATACCTCAATCCACCACAAACCATACACTAGGAAAGTACCTCAAACTATCACAGGCTATGCATGTTATACCGATAATAATTATTTATATACTATATCTGGAGATAAATGTGTGTGAAAACTCCACAATACATCATAAACCTCTACACAAATATATGTGAAAACTAACTTCTGTGCATATCAGCACAAGTAACTACATAGAGAAGAGAGCAGGGCCAGAGGGGGTAGTCAACCATCCATCCTCCCATCGGGATGTTGGGGAAAACACACTTCTATATTCCACTGTGTATCATTCACCCTAATTGAAATGGGTGTGGCATCATATGAAATCATATAATATACAAGATATAATATAGATCACAACCACACTATGGGCATAAACTAGTCCAAAGTTCAATTTCACCTATTATCACATGGACATCTGATTACCACTGATAGGGACTAGATATCCTATAAGAACATAAGAATTTAAAGAGCTACATTAATTAATTATTTTATTTTAATAATTTCCTGTATGTTAATTAATTCATCAATCATTAATTAACTAACAACATTATTCTGAATTACATTACTTAAATCATTAGAGTAAATTCCATTCCCTCCGGGATTATTCCAAAACCAAGTCTATGGTTTATCAAGATTAACATATTTTTAGAATTTTCATTCCATCAACACTAACCCCATGGGGTAATAATTTTTTATTCATTATAGAATCATTCCATAGTCCAAGTACTCTAGTAAAACCATCCTAAGCTATCAATAATAGGAAACATGAAACCAAGAAAACCCAGCTACCTCAAGTAGTGGGGAAAGGAAGAAAAATAAAAAAACAAACCAAACCATTATCCATTAAAAAATTCATGTTATGAAAGCATATAGACTTATCAAATTAATGGGTAGAACCATATTATACCAGTTACATTATCTTTAGTTCGATCCCCGAAAACCACATGCATATCTTGATGCATCTCACCACCATAGGCATCAACTGCTACCACATCATCTAGGACTCCCCTCCCCATATCACATCCATTATCCCAAGCTTAGAAATCTTAATATCATAACACATCACAAAAAAAATATCATATCCAGAGCAAACCACAAGGAAATAAGACACAAACATAGTTATTAGATAAATCTAGGCCCTAAAATGATGCATATATCATTCACTCAAAATGATCTCTCATAGCTCCAATCACAATGCACTTGACCATCTCAAGAAAAAAAGAAACTCAAGACCTAAAAATTATCATTATCAAACAACCAATTTTTATTCCATTTTGTATTAACCTATTCATTATTCATAGGTTCCACTATGGGAAACCTAATGAATAAAGATATAAAAAGCTATTAAAATTTCAACATGATATTATCATAAAAAAAACTTTCAAAAAACATAGAGAAGTACCATTTTAATTATCATGCATTTTATTATTATCATAAACAAAAATATTCATGATTCAAATTATTTATCAATTCTATTATCATGGAAGAACATATTTAATTAAGCATGTGAATTTCATTAATTTTAATGACCATAAAATCATAATAATCATTAAATTATAAATATGAATTTTCTTTAATTATTCTTAATCCAATTAATAAATTAATTCTAACTTTACATTGTTTACCATTTTCAATCAAGGTTAACAAACTAATATATAGAACCATAAGACATGATAATAATCATAACATATATGGAACATTATCTATAAAAGAAGAGGTAAACTATTATCATGGTATCAAACATCAAACTATGACTGTAATAAAATTCTTTATTATTCTAGTTCAACAATTATTAAGTTAATTCCATTTCCATACAAAGGGGTAAAACATGCTATCTTTACAATTTCATGTTAATAAATTGGAGAATTAATGAATCCCCTATGTAAAAGGTGTCTATTTTCTTCTTATGAGAATAGTTCAATGTCATAGATTCTGAACACCCCTTCCGTAAGATATACATCCATCCAAAGATGCCATGTCACAACCATACAAAAAAAACCACGAAAAATTTATTATAACAATGGATATAAACCTACATCACATGAAAAGAACAAGTGAGATGATTCAAATTGAAGAACCCTGAGATAAAAGGTAGAATATTCATTGGATCACCAAGAATCGAAAATGGGATTTTGTGATTAATAACTATTGAATGGATTCAAAAGAGCCTAAAGAGATCACCACAAATCACTTATAAATTATGATAAAAGCCATAGGATTTGAGAAAATATGAGGCACATAAATTTATAAATGTGCTATATACAATGGATTTTCATAGCATGAAACCCTTTCACGTCATGAAAGTATCGGGTTTTTAAGTACTACTGAAAAATATATCAACTTAGACTATTTGACCTCAATTTATTTCACGTCATTAGGCACCCCATGAACCAACCTTACAAAAGTCATGAATGAATTTCAATCCATGAATCAGGCTCTCACCCAAGCCATGAACTATGCATTCATGATGTGAAACCATTACACATTTTTAATTCTCCCTGATTCTATATTTTAGCAGCTAAAAACCTCCAGACCTTCTCTAGGCCTCCTTTGAGGACCATGGGATTCAGAAAAAGACAAATTATTGAACTAAATGTATCTGGGACCTTAAAAACATGCTTCTTTACACTATAAATTTAAGGAAATTCTATTTTCCACTTTTTTTGGTACTCAGTTTAGTGTGTATGCTTTTGTTTATAATTCATATCCCAAAAATGACAATGGAAGATCTAAATGAATCATCATCAACCTTACCATTCCAAGAAAGGTATGGTTACTCATTTTACTGAAACTATCTCACTATAGTGTATAAGGTGGAGTGAGTTGTGAAAAAAATCCCAAACTACCATAAAAGTTGATAAAATCTTGGTTAAGATATTCACCACCTAAATTAGATTGAATCTTATTTATCTTCTTACCAAGTTGATTATCTACTTCATTATTGAACTCTTTGAATTTCTCAAGGGCCTCATACTTATACCTCATCAATTAAACATAGGAATATCTACTCAGGTTAACAGTAAAAGTTATTAAGTATGAATATCTACCTCTATATTCGACTAGAAAAGGTATAGATACATAAGTGTGTATCAATACTAGAAGTTCCGCGGCTCTTTCACCCTATCCATCGAATGTTGTTTTGTTCATTTTTTTTTGAAAATAAGCATGACATCTTTCAAGTGGTATTATATTAAAAGAGTCTAAGTAAACATCTTGATATATATTTTTCATAAACTTCTCATTTACGTGAACAAGATGGTGATTCCATAGCTAAGTGTTATATGATTCATAAGAACACTATTCTTTACCTATTTCCAACACTTGGTTTTTATAATTTAATAAAAAAATACCATTATTCAGTCATTTAATACCATAAAAATGTTGTCTTTGTAATATATCCTTTCCCTTTTATAAATTTTAAAATAAATCCATCCATGAAAAGGTCGGGAATAGAGATGATGAACTTACTGACACTAAGATCAAAATAAAATTTCTTTAAAACCATAATCATTCTAGTTGGAAATGGAATGTGGTAGTCTCCTATAACCAAATCAGTGAGTTGTTCACCATTGGATGATCAAAGATCCACCTATCCTTTGGAAATATTTTAAAATTTACTTTATTCCTATATTTGGATATATATGTGAGTACTAAAATTTGTATCTAATGATCAATGTATAGATATAGGAATATTATATTCAATAATGAACTCAACTTTAGCTTCTCCTTCCTTTTGGGTATAGTTCTTCTAGTGTCCTTGATTACCACAAGCAAAAAATATTGAAAATACTTCCTTTGACTGCCTTTAGATATTTTTATTCTTATAAGGATAGTTATTGAGATATTTAGACTTAGTATGAGTATTGTTCCCCTTTTACCTATTATTTATTTTATTGTTCACCATAAGGACTTCAGGTTTTTCACACCCCATGTCCTTCTCAACTTGGAGAACTAGAGTAAGAAGTTACAAAAGAGTCTTCTCACTATTTCTCATATTATAATTCACAATAAAACTAGAGAATGATTTAGGAAGTGAGAAAAGGATGATATATATTCACATCTCATTTGGGAATTTAATGCCCAAGATGTATAAGTGATCTATATAGACAATCATCTTGACTACATGAGGCCCAACAGGAACCGAATCTCTAATATTGCACATGAACAATGAATTGGAGATCTCATATCTCTATTGTATCACCTTATCTTGATAGATAGAAAAAAGGTGAGACATAATGCTATATACACACTAGTGGAATCCGTGTTTTTATCGTTGGATAAATGATGTCAGTTTTTTAAACCGATGAAAAAAGTAAGTGTGGGAGAGTTTTGGTGTCGGTTTTAATAAAAACCAATGTAAATTTTTTTTATATGACATTTTTGGCCTCAGTTTTTATAAAAACTGGCATCAAAAATATTTTCTTAGACTTTTCAACATCAGTTTTTTAATAACCAATGCCAAAGTCTTTAAAAATAATTCATTATTGGGAAAACCTCATTTTTTTGGATCTATTAAACCCTCCCGCTCATGAAGAATCCCTCCCAAGTCACGAAAACATCAATGGCCACCCAATGACCTCAAACTCCATTGGTGTTTATTTTCTTCAATTTGCACGATCTGCGGTCTCCATTCTACATTTTCTTCGATTAATTCATCATCTTTGCATTATTTTCTTCTCATAATCCTATTTATGACCTAAATCATGGTTTGATTTTAGTTTTTTTCATCTTTAATGTTTTTTTAAAATAAATTTTGTTTAGATCTTGCAGGCAATGTTAATTATTGCAATGCATTAAAGGGACGATGTTTGGATTTAGGACCAAGGATAATTTGAACTCTGCATTTTGTAAGTTTTTTTAATTTGGTGGAATGTGTGATCATTAATTTTACTTGATCATTATAAGGTTTTAGATGCTTATTTTAAGTAGTAAACATTATAAAAATCTATTATTTCTAATGTATTTGTTCCTTGATGTTTGTTTGGTTTGTACATATCAATCTTTTCATTCACTTTAACATGTGTTAAAATTTTTGATGGTAAAATGTAAAAGGAAGTGAATTTATTGATTCAACCCCTAAAAAATTATCACTATTTTTCTGGAACCTTATCACATATATAATTTCATATGACATACTAAAACTAAATAAATTCAATTTATAATTATATGTGATATATTTATATCACTTTTGTGACATGATAATTTGTTTTATGACACCCATGTTTAGGCATGTTACAACTTGAAATACGATTAAACACTCTTTTCAATAAATCTCTCAATTGGTTATCCTTCAGCCATGATTTATTTTATCCCATGATATCTCTATATAGTCATGAAAAATGAAATATTTTATAGTGGGATATCTTTTATCACCCTATGTTATATCTTTGTTATGTATATACAATTTTTATTTAAATCTAATAATCCTACGAATATTCATTGAAGTGGATTTGATTATATTGATGGGTTTTGTAGATATAAAATATGTCTAAATAAAATTGTTTTCCTAAGATAATTAAAAATAATATATGGTAAAATAAATTATAACTAGAAATATAGAACATCCATTATTGTTGATACATAATTTCATAGTGAGTTTGACATGGTTAATTTAAAAATAGTCAAAGGATTATTATGTCCACTAGTAATACACCACCTATATAATCACAATTCATAATTATAATAACTCTCTATATTTATGAAGAGTATTATAACCACTTTTAAATAATACAATAATAGATAAAGAGAGATTAATTTATATATTATAACACTAGTATGTTTGTTTTTATGAGTATTGGATCACTTTATATAGAAATTTATTTAATTAATAAGGTTAAAAGAGTTCATGAACTTTATAAACTCATGGTTGATTCCCAACATAATTAATCAATGTGTTATAATATATACAAAAATAATAGAAGACTTCAGAAATTAATTTAATTCTACAAAAATTAATGAATGATGTCATAAATTCTTATAATAGTGACATGATCTAAAATTTTTAAATATACTATGTGGTATATTTAGATTGGATGTTTATGTTATTTATATGTGTACATTTTTATTATAATATAATTATACTATAATGACTACCGATTGAACACCCAAATGATATGAATGATTATATAACATCATATGTTGATATAGATATTATTGTTATAGTATCACATCATCTTGATCAACAGCTATGTGAGAGTATTAATGATGTTTTTCAATCTATTGGAGGTGAAGTGTTGATATGTAATAATTCCATATATATTATGACCAGTGAGTTTGACTTGAAACATACCCCACTTTTTAGTAACAACTGTGTAAAATGAACTAATAAATTAATGCAATCTTCAATACTTTTGAAACACGCAACACCGAACTAATCTAACAACTATATAAAATGAACTAATAAATGTTAGATGATTGAAAATAATTAAATTATAATATCAATATAACAAATGTATATAATATAAAAATGAAAAGTTTACTATTTGTAATTGTGTTTCATATCTGATGTTTTCTATTTGATTATCAATAGTTTTTCTTAAATGTGTTTCTGTTTATAGTTTATCAGTTTATATATATATATATATATATTTAAATGCTTATATATTTTAATATATTCACCAATTATATTGCGATATCAGGTATTAAATGGATCATAATTGGATATATTTATGAAGAACCACTGATGTGTATGAAAAAAGAGTTGATGAATTCTTGGAATTTTCTAAAAGAAATCTTCAAAACATTAATTTTATTTTCTATCCATGTGGGAAGTTTTTGAATATGAGAAAGTTAAAATCCATATAAATCAAGGATCATATAATTTGTTATGGTTTTAGCCTTAATTATACACATTGGATCTGGCTTGGTAAAAGAACTATAAATTCAACAAATAATATTGATGAGAATATTCATAATGTGACATAGGATTGTATTGAAGATTTAATTCATGATTTAGGTGTTAAATCCATTGAAACAATAGCAAGTGTTGAATGATTTTATATAGATTTTGAGAAACCATTATTCCCAGGTTGTAGTAAATATATAGTGTTATCAGCTATTTTGAGATTAGTTAACTTGAAATCAAGAAAGGGTTGGAGTGATAAAAGTTTCTCTAACTTACCTTTTATTTTAAAAGAGCTACTTCCAGAAGGAAAATGGATTCTAGATTCCAATTATGAGGTGGAGAAAATATTATTCCCAATGAGATTGGGATATAAAAGGATAAATGCTTTCCCCAAATATTATGTGTTGTATATGAAAGAATATGAATTTTTATTAAACAGTCCTACATGTGGAAAATCATGCTATAATATGGATGAAAAAGTCAATTCAGTTTCATTCTCAGGTACTGACTTATAACCTCATGCTAAATTAAATAATTTATTCCAATAATCCCTTCATGTAATTCTGATAAATTAATTCTAATTATTTTTTTTTCTACCAAAATCAAAGTTCTTGCTAAAGAAATTTCGTACCTTCCAATATTTCCTCATTTGAAGGATATATTTTCAAATTAAATTAATGAAAAAAGGTTAAGATGACATTCAAATGAATGTATCTCTGATGGTAAATTACGTCACCCTACCAACTCATCCCAATATAAGATATTTGATAATCAATTTCCTAATTTTGGGCATGAATTTAGAAATCCTAGAATGGGAGTGTGTACAAATAGAATGAATCTATATCAAAGATTAAGTATCCAACACAGTTTGTGGCCTATTTTGTTGGTAGTTTACAACTTATACCCAAATATATGTATGAAGAAAAAATATGGTATGATGATCTTGATGATTTCTAGACCAAAATATCCAGGAAATGATATTTATGTGTATCTTTCACCATTGATTGATGATTTGAAACTTATATGGGAGGCAGGTGTAACTATTTTTTATGCATACAAGAAAGATTATTTTCTTTTGAATGCTATGATAATGTTCAATATAAATGACTTTACTATATATGAAAACTTATCTGGATATAGTTTTAAGGGACATAAATCTTATCTAATTTTTGAAGAAGATACGTTATATTATCAATTTCAGAATAGAATAAAGAAAATGTACATGGGACGCCGAAGATTTTTATGAGGTGATCATCATTTTCATATATTGAAAAAGGAATTTAATGATTTACAAGAATAAAATTTTCCCCCAAAACCATTTTTAGTTGAATAATATTACAATAGGGTGAAAAATATTGATTCTACATTTTGAAAGAAAATAGTTCTGGTCTTCAAAAAAATATCTGGAAGAAACAATCTATTTTTTTGAACTATCTTATTATATATTTTTAGAGAAAAACATAACATTGATGTTATGCATGTTGAGAAAAATATATGTGACAGTTTTATTGGAATTTTATTAGACATAAAAGGAAAAACAAAATACAGATTGAATTATAGATTGGACTTGATATCAATGGGAATACATTTGGAGTTATCTCCCACTATGAAAGGAAACATGACATATTTACCTTCGGCTTGTAACACATTAAGAATGAGTGCGAAGATAAATTGTTGTCAGTGTTTGTGTGGTATAAAAGTACCCAGTGGGTATTCTTAAAATGTGAATAATTTCTTGTCAGTGAAGGATTTAAAATTAATAGGTATGAAATCCCATGACTGTCATGTATTTATGCAACAACTACTACCGATCGCACTACATGGTATATTTTCATCATCTATCAGAAAGACCATCATCAAGTTATGCAATTTTTTCAAATCCATTTGTATCAAAGTTATTGATCCAAATTTGTTAGATGAGTTGGATAATGAAGCTAATCTTATACTTTTTCAACTAGAAATGTATTTTCCATCGACATTTTTTGATATAATGGTTCATCTAGTGATTCATCTAGTGCATTAGATAAGAATATGAATTCCTATTTATTTATGTTGGATGTATCATTTTGAAAGGTATACAAAAATTTTAAAGGGATATATTAAAAATCCTTATCAACTGGAGACCTCTATTATTAAAAAATATGTATCAGAAGAGGTGATTAAGTTCTGTATTTAATATTTGTATGAAGTGGAGCATATTAGTCTCCCTATATCTCGACATTTGGAATTTGATAGTGAATGTAGAGGGATTAGAGGCTTAAAGGTGAAGTTCATTCCACTTGATGAAGTGATGCAGGCACATTTATATATTTTGAACAACATAGATGATGTTCAATCATATATATCATCACATATTTCTGAATTAAAGTGGTGATATCCAAAAAGAAATGAAAAGTGGTTGATTATTGAGTAAAAAAATACATTTGTTTCATGGTTTAAAGAGAAAGTGATAACAAATATAACTTCATCAGAAATATTGAAATAGTTAGAAGGGGGACCGTCTCTTAATGTGATAACAAGGATTGGTTTTGATATTGATGGGTTCACATTTTAGAAAAAAAACATGGATGAAAATATTACCATTCAAAATAGTTGTGTGATGGTTATCACTAAAGTAGTGTATTTTTCAAGTGAAAAAGATAGAAACCCAATTTCTGCTTCGTCAACATATTTTGGAGTTCTTTAGAATATATGGGAAATTGATTATACAAAATATTGAGTCACTGTGTTTACGTGTAATTGGGACGATAAAAATAGTGGTGTGAAACATGGTGATTGTGGATTTACACTGGTTGATTTGAAAATATTTAATTAAAATGAAGAACCATTTATCATAGAAACAGATGAAATGTAGATATTTTATGTCATTGATCCATCAAATGACCGGTGGTCCATCATTTTTCAAGGAAAAAGATACCATTTGGGTGATGAGAATGATTATGATGATGTTACTGATTTACATGAGTCTTATTCATATATTACACGAATTATAGATCATTACAATGACTATAAGGTAGAAATAGTTCATACAGTATGTAATGATCATGATGAAGGCATATGGGAAAACACTAAATTAATCTCAAAATGTTTTTGGTAATTATTTATATTTTGGTTCTTTTTTGGAAACATACAAACACATTCCTATTTTTTTACTTATTTTTTTTCATTCCTGTTTCTAAATATTTTGTTTTCTAATAATATGCAGGTATAAAAAATTTCATTACACTTTATTATGTAAACATCAGATACATAGAGAGAGGATCATTTACTAAGGTATATCTATTTTTTTATATTGTTAAATATTTAGTAATATACTTACTTAATAAAAGAAAACTTTTAATTTATAAATTTTTTTGTAGGACTACTGATGCATCCTCAGAAGAGGATACTCCTCCTATTACTATAGAGAAATCAACTTCTGAAGTTGGTAAATGTGGTATTAAATGTTTACCAAAACTATAAATTTCTTGTGGAGATGAAAGATTTCATATTCGTTTTGATGATAATAATAATGCAACTTGTCCAAATGCAGTTCATTTTATCTGTTATATATAAATACAGAGCCATTGTAGGATTAATATTTTATATCCTGATTGGATGTCTATGGACAAGATTGTGAAACAATAGATTTGGGAGGTAGTGATGGTAAAATATCTCAATTTATTTTTTTTATCTCAATTTTTTATTATTAAATATTTTAAAAGACATATTTCATTTATTAAATTACAAAATGACATTCAATTTTGAGAAAACAAAAGAATTTAAGAAAAGACATCTCTCTTTAGCAGGGGTTTGATGAAGATATTTAAAAAAAATGACAAAAAATTATGTTTTTGGAAATAAAAAGTTTTAAAACCCATGACTTAAGTATACGTATATAGATGCAAATACATGGAATAAATTTTTTGACACCATTCTTGAAGAAAAATTTTAGGTATGATAATTATTTTATATTATAAAATTTATTATATATTTATCTAATTACTTATTAGTTTATTTTTATGTAACATGCCTCCAGGAGATCTCATCAACAGGTCTAGTTGAAAAATGCATACCCTCACACTTTATCATGTGGAGGGTATCCATATTTGGAGCATAAAATGATTGAAGAAAAATTTGAAGCATTGAGAGCTCGATCTAGTTGTGGTTCAGAAGAGGTCCAGTTTGGTCCTCCATCTCATCCAAATTACCATGAAAAATGGAAACATGTGAGAAGAAATAAAAATGAAAAGTATCTTATAGAGTAAGCTCAGTAAGTAGATGATAAAATTGTAAGTAAATATTATTTATTTTTCATGAATTTTTCTATTTTATAAATTATAAAAACTAATGTAAATTTTTCAATTTTCATTTTTGGATGAACTTCAGGAGAAAGAGACGCAAAGATATTTTATCACTGAGGGTAGGTTGAACATTCTAGCCACTTCTTTAGGAAAGTCAGAACACCTCGACTGTGTTAGAGGATATCAGGCAGGTGTTAGTATTCAGAAAGTTTTTGGTCAGAGTAAACAATCAAAATACACAGAAATAGAATCCTTAATATCTGAGATAAAAGAGATGAAACAATCTATGGGTGATCAAATTCAAGTAGTCATACAACATGCTTTGTTAGAACACTTGGAAAGAAAATCATAATATGCACAACCTTCCCAGCCTGCCTAGCCTACTTACTTTGATCCTCCACCTCCATCCTAGCCAGACTACCCAGCCCAACCTACCCAACCTACCCAACCGACCCATCCTACTTTGATTGTACACCTATATTTCAGCCAAACTACCCCACACATAATACTTATTTTGATCCTCCACCTCCATCCCAACTGGAATAAACTACCCAAACTACCTACTTTGATCCTCCACCTCCTTGCTCGGGCCAAACCGTATACTGTGAGAGGTTTACTAGATATCCTCATATAAATATTGTTGTGTTAGAACTAGTTTATTTTTTGAGGGATTCTGTACATCACCGGACTATTTAGATGGGTCAATTTATAGTATCAATACTTTATATTATTAATCCTAATACTCTACTACCATTTCTTACTAAAGAGATTACCAGAGTTGGGGATTTTCTGGATCGTTTTTTATTTTGGCCAAATGGTCTTCTTCATTATATTTCATATGAGGTAAGCATTTTTTTAAATATTAATTACATATGATTGAAAATTACTTATAATTTTTTCATAAATTTAACTTATATAGGATTATTTTAAAGAAAAATAAATTGCACAATTGAAACAACACATTCCATAACAATCGACTATAGATACTTATGATATTTCTGATGAGATATAAATATTATCTCATGATTATTCTTCCTTGAATAATATCTATGAGTTTTGGATGAAGTATGATATATATGGAAGAGATTATCCACTGAGATTACTCATAGAAGATATCATGAATCTAGTTTAATTTGAAGAGCTCGACCTAAATGTGTTGCAATTGTTTTCTATGTAAGTAAATTGATGTTGGATTTTTTATTTTTCTAATAAATGATGGTTTAAACTGACTAACTATATTTCCTTTTTAAATTAGGTGTCTACACATGCTTCTTTTACAAAATGAAAACACAACCATTTATTGTTTTATAGATCCAGAATACATTTTCATGGAAGTGAAACATGAAGAATCCTAGTAGAGTTTCATATATATGTGAGAGATTATCACATATGGATATTAGATTTTGGTTTTTTCCATTTCTTGATAATTAAGAATAAAAATATAATTACGAACTAATGATCATTATAATGTCATTAATTATGATTTTTTTATTGTAGGGGGCATTGGATGTTAGGCGTATTTTTCCAAAGTGAATGCACCTTATATCATATTTTCTCTTTATCAAGGAGTGTTCACAAAAGTTTTTCCCCCTATTAGGCAGGTAAGTTTTATTTTGTTTTTCATAAGATAATTATGTTTAATTCTCACTATTTATACATGTATTATTATTTCATATATATGAAAATGTATTTAATGGAAAATTTTTAACAAATAACACATGTAGATAAAGAAACCAAATGCAATTAATTATGTGAAAGAAAAGGTAATTATTTTTTATATTAGATATTGTTCTAATTTTTGATATATATATATATATTGATTTTTATTATTGAGTTAATGTTTTATATCCACAATGTCATATTCAACAAGGACATTCTTAATGTGAGTATTATGTTCTACAATTCATGTATAAGATAATCACAATTGGGGTAACTAGTGAATTTTATAAGGTTAGTTATATTAATTTTATTTATGTTCACTATAATAGTAATCTATTTTTAATCTAATATCATAAATGTTATTTTAGTCATTCAATGACATAAAGTCTGATACCCAAACTGAACTTACCCATCTTCAATATTTTTTTGCGAACTATTTGTTGAGTCTGATTACGATTTGAGGTATGTGTATTCTAATTTTTATGAATAATATATTACAATTTCCTAATAACATGTGTTAAAAAAACTAATTATTTGTTATAATAGGTGTTTTAACAAAATGATATCAAATGAATACTTCAACAATAATAAACAATGAGAATTTTGTAAATTTTAGGTATGTATATTTCAAATCTACTTTATAATAAAATGAGTAGATAATTTTTTGGTTAACTAGATAAAAGGATGTAAGTTTTTATAGTTTTTCATTCAATGAGTACTACTATTTGATTGTTTTATATTGTGTTTTTATTATAGGGATTATGATTATTTTAGAAGTGTAATATTTTGAAATTTATAATTTTTTTAACTTTCAGTGTCCATTTTCATAAAAAACAATGGCGAAACATTAAAAAATACATTAGGTTTTTGGTGTCAGTTTTTATGAAAAATGATGCCAAAAATCAGTCTCCATGTGGGCTTCGACATCATTTTTCATCAAAACTGACGTCGAAGCTTTATTTTTGGCATCAGTTTTCATGAAAAACGATTCTGAAAATTGACCATCAGCTAGTTTTTGGAATCGGTTGTTATGAAAACTAATGCCAAAAACTGACCCCCATGTGGGTTTCGGCATCGATTTTCCTAAAAACCAACACCGAAGCTCACTTTTCGGTGTCAGTTTTACTAAAAACTGATGCTGAAAATTGAGCAACAAATGGTTTTTGGCATCAGTGAAAGCACAAACGATTTTTTCCTATCGACCTTTCAAGTTTCCAGTGCTATGCTAATGTGTATAGGAGCACTCGGGTCGAATCCTCGGTAATGACACTTTATATAGTTGATTGTTTTTAATTGATTGTATTTTTATTGGGGTTTTTTTGCAGAGCTTATGAAATAATTTATGGATAATGTTTGATTTAATAATTTGATAAATATTTAGGTGATTTCATTATTAGGGAGTTAATCTTGTGATATCCTTGAGCTTTTCTTTATATTGCATTAAATTAACCCCACTTCACAAGATGACATTGACTATTATTCCTAAGTGTTAAGGCTTTAATCCAAGCCTTAAATTAACTTAGAATTCTAATCTCAATAATTAAATGATGATGGTAGTGTATTTATGGTTCTAATAATCCATGTAAACCACATTTAAACAAAACAAGTCATTAATCCATGATATGTTAAGTCTAATATACATATTGTTAATTTGAAGAATATTCATCGAGAAAATAATCTCAATCACTTAACCACCCTAAATTTTGACTCAAACCAATGAGATATTTACTCAAAAATTTAGAGGGTTATTAATCTGCTTTATTATGTTTATTTTGATGAATTAATAAGTCAAGAAAAAGAAAGGTATAAGAAAAGAGTTTTGCGCCAAACACACAGACACAAACGATGAAGGGAATTAAATATGGACTTTAGATAGAATGAGAAAGAAAAATAAGGGAAGGGGATTCAAATGTATTTAAACTATTTTAAGACCATTAATATTATTTAATAGAAGGTGAATTATAATAATAGATTAATAAGAAGAAACATGCATTAAAATTCTATTGAAATGAAAACAGACTTACACGATTACAAATAAGAATAACAAAAAAGAACATGAAAACAAAGAGAGGAGGAAGGGTATATCAAGTGAAAACGTGAGTATGGAAGGTCCTACCGAGCCTTTTTAAAGGATTTATTCATGAAAATTTATTCTCCTCTCTTCTGAAATGACAACTCCTTGCAAGAAGAGGAGGGGGATGTATTTATTTCCCAATGTTGTGGGTTGTTTTCACTCCAAAACTGCCCCTCCACTTGGCCTGAATATTGGACCATACAGGGTGCCAAATATCGAGATATATTCTTATTAAAAGTTTTATATAAAAATGTTTTAATTCAACTCCCAAAATGTGGAGGAATTTTTACTTATGGGGACAAAGTTACAGATTTTTGAGTAAAAATTTATGAACTATTCATTTCTATCTATGCTTTTTTCAAAGTCTATAATGTGAATGGATTTTTGAATGGGAAGATGCCATAATTTTTGAACAATTTCTTCAAAAACTTTTTCCACCAATATATTGGATTTAACATTGAAAAATATCAGCTCCAATTTATATCTATATCTGAAGAAAGGTCAAATTTTGTATGCTGATCTCAATTCTCTGACCGAATTGTGGGTTGGAATTAAAACATTCATTTGGGACACCTGTTTTGGGATTTGGGACTTTAAATTTTGATAAATGAATCCTTGAGTTATTCCCAAAAATTTGGATGAGAATAAATGAATTTGGACTTCTGGATTGATCCTAGTAATTCAATATTCATGGATGGTCCAGTTTCTTCACAGATTCTTTTAGCCTTCTTGTGAGGACCACATGACTATTAAAATTGAATAATTGGCCACTGATTCCTTCTAATGATATGTTTTAAATTTAATAAGGAATACTAAGAAATAATAAATGCACAATTTTTATCATTAGTGTGATAGTTATTATTAAAACATTAAATTGACTTGAATCTGGATGAATTCAAATAGTGCTCAAAAATTATATTTAATATATAAACATTAATATTTCACAAACATTATGCATATTTCTTATAAAATCAGTAAATATAGTATATACTAAGTTATAAAAATATTAATAAAATAAAATCCCCTAAACTTATTCTTGTGCATGACCTCATGTGCAATAAATATAAAAACATAACAAAATCGTTCTCACTTTCCAATAAATATTAAAATTTTGTTTTCATCAATCATGGGAGGTTTAAAACATTTCACTCATCCATATTTAATTCCCCGACAAATTGTTACAGAAATAATGCTCCAAAAATAATTAATTTTTCTTTCTCAAATTTCGAAATGGAAAATCTGGGCACTCAAAACTCACTCCTCTCAAGATGATAAAATTCATTTATGGAGGTTCACTCTTTCACCAACCAAAAGTAAAAATCTTTGAGTTTGAAAGATCTCTCAGCTTCCATTACCTATCCTAAAGTTCACAATAATAAATAGGTATTTTTAATGGGTTTTTATATGGCTATGGGATGGTAGGAATATAATCTCAAAGAGATAGGAGAAGAGGGGTAAAACATCAACATGGGTAAAACAATGCACATTTTTTTGAAATAAAACATAGAAGGAAATAGAAACACATATTTACAAGGGAATTATTGTGTGAAGAAAGACACAAATGAGGAATAAAATTTTAAAGGGATGAGAATATGAAATATTTACAAAAAAACTTCTCCTAATAACATAAGAATATATAATGAACATGTTCTTTTTTTTCATTTCTTTTCTTCATTTTTTTGATTTTTTCAAAATATGAACTTGAAACAAATATAAAACTCATCTCCGAACCCATGTTTTATCTCCTCACAAAACTAATTTTAATAGTTATAACTAGATCAAAGGTTGAGAAAGATTAATTTTTACCCACTCAAGACACAACCCATTTTTTATGTTTTCTTTTTATTTTTTTATTTTTTTAAACACTTTTCTATAAAATTTAAAATATTACATAAAGGAAAATAAATTACCCAAAACTCACTGAATGATAAACTCTCACCCATAATATAATGGATTTTTTCCCTCAATCATATGATAACATGTTGAAAAACAATAAAAGGGAACCCAAAAATGAAATCCATTCCCCCTACACTTAAATTTAAAAAAAATAATGCAATGTAAATCCATGTAGATGTTGGGTGGGATAAATTATTGGGCTTGTAATGTTTCTATCAAAGAAAATGTTTTCATAGGATCATATGATCTTTCAGAAGTAGGATTAATGTAAGGGTAATGGGAGGCTATTTGGATATTGTGATTCTCATGAGGTTTAGAAAATGCCTCTATCATATTAATGCACACCGAAGTAGGAAATTCAACTCAAAGGTCCACAAACTCAAGACTTACAATCAGGGGTGAAAACACACATATTGAAAAGATGGTTGTAGGTGGCGTTGGCATAAAAGGTAATGTTGTTCCTCACAGTTGGGGAAAATTATTTTCCAAATCAAAAATTGAGCATTCAATTTTTTTTGGTTTTGACATATGATTATTTATCCAAATTCATGATGAAAATACAAATTTTTTGAGATGAAAACATGTCTTTTGACTCCACAAAACAGTTGTACAAAATTTCAAAACTGGATGGTGAGTAAATATGACTCTTTATATTTTTTTTCATTTTTTTTAAATTTTTTTAGTTCTTTATATTGTTTAACATACACACCCACACAAAATAGAAAGAGAGAAAGAAAAAACGTTTGATGATGAAAGGGGTAAAAAATGAAAAAGTGAGGAAGAAGAAGAAAAAGGGAGAGGGAGAGGAGTAAAAAGAGAGAAAGAGGGAGTTAAAGTGAAAGAGGTTCCCCCTGGTTTGGTTTTGGTGGGTCGCCATATTCATCTGGTGGTGGGTCGGTGGAAGTTGTGGATCTAATGGAAGTCGAGGTGGTTCCCAGGATGTGTTTCCTCTCATGGTGATGCTCTAACCAATGTCCATTAACTGTGAGTGTCCTTTTTGAAGAGGGGTCTTGGACTTGAAATGTACCAAATGGGTAAACAATAGTAATAATAAAAGGACCTTCCCAACAAGAATTAATCTTACCAGGGTGAAGATAAAATTGATAATTGAATAGAATTACCTTTTTACCTTCATGAAATACCTTTCTCAGGATGCGTTTATCATGGAGTACCTTAGATTTTTCTTTGTAGAGATTACAATTCTCATAATAATCATGTTGAAGCTCCTCCAGTTTAGCTAATTGCAACAATATGTCTTCACCAGATTTTTCAAAATAAAAATCACAAGTTTTCACAGCCCAAAATGAATTATTTTGGATTTAAACTAGCAAATGACATGATTTACCAAAAACTAGCCTAAAAGGAGACATCCCAATGGGTGTTTTATAGGTAGTTTGATAATCCCAAAGTGCTTCACCAAGTCTCTAAGGACAGTCTTTCCTTGTGGGATTAACAATTTACTCAAGCACTCCTTTTACTTCTCTATTAGAAAGTTTAGACATGCCATTTGTTTTGGGTTGATATTCATTTGAAGTTTTTTGTACAACACCATTATTTTTCAAAATAGATTCCATGGTTCTATTACAAAAATGGGTTCCTAAGTCACTGATCAAAGCATGCGGAGTTCCAACTATGTGGAAGATGTGGTTTTTTAAGAACTCACTAACAGTATGTGAATCATCCTTTCTAGTGGGTTTGGCCTATACCCACCTAGAAACATAATATACTACAAGAAGAATATATGAGAATCCATTGGAATGGGGGAATCATTCCATGAAATAGATTCCCCAAACATATAAGATCTCACAAAATATTAAAGGACTTTGGGACATTTCATTTTTTTTGGAAATTATTCCAAACATTTGGTAAGTGGAAGATGATTGACAGAACTCATATGTGTCCTTGAAGACTAAAGGCCACAAGAATCCATAGTCTAGGACCTTTTGGGAATTTCTTTTTGGTCCAAAGTGGACACCTCTGGGAATTGAGTGACATAATTATAATATGGAGTTATGTTCATCTTCACCAACACATCTCCTGATTAACATGTCATCCCCAATTTTCCAAAGTTCATTATCTTCCTGAAAATAGTGTTTTTAATCACTTTTCAACTTCATTTTTTGTTCCTTTGAAAAATTTTCAGTAAAAACACCAGAAACCATGTAATTTAAAATTGGGGCATACTATGGTATTTTTGGAGTGAGAGATGAAAGGTGATAAGTGGGGAATTCAGTATCAATGATTCCTGAATGAGAAGAATTATAAATTTCACTCAGGTGATCAGCCACATGGTTTTATTTTCCTAGTCTATCTTTGATTTCAAGGTCAAAATCTTGGAGCCTTAGGATCCATCTTATTAGCCTTGGTTTGGAATAAATTTTCTTGAGTATGAACTTTATAGTATAATGGTCTGTGAAGATAATGATTTTGAAACCTAAGTGATTGGGCCCAAATTTATCTAAGGAAAAAACCACTGATAAAAGTTCCTTTTCAGTGACAGTGTAGTGATATTGAGTTTCATCCAAAGTTTTTGAGGCATAATAGATGACATGAGGAATCTTTTCTCTTCTTTGACCAAGAACATCCCCAATGGCTCTACCATATGAATAACACATCAACTCAAAGGGTAAGGACCAATATGGGGGTTGGATTATTGGGGTAGATGTCAGAACAGTTTTGAGTGCAATGAAGGCTCTCTTTCAAGCCTCATCAAAATGGAAAGTGACATCATTTTGGAGAAACCGAGCAAGTGAGAGAGAAATAATACTAAATTTATGAATAAATAACCAATAGAAACTAGCATGACCTAGGAAATAACGGACGTCTCGAACATAAGTGGGTTTAGTAAGTGATTGGATCACTTCGATTTTGGCAGGATCAACTTCAATACCCTATTTTGAAACTATGTTCCCCAGAACAATCCCATTTTCAACCATGAAGTGACATTTTTCCAAATTTAACACAAGGTTACACTTGACACACTTTTGAAGTACTATAGAGAGTGAATTCAATAAATATTCAAATGAATCACCATAAATGGTAAAGTCATCCATGGAGACTTCCATGCAGTATTTAATGAATTCAGAAAATGTACTCATCATACACCTTTGGAATGTTGCAGGATCATTAAAAATGCCAAAAGGCATTCTTTTATATGCATATGTTCTAAAGGGGCATGTGAAAGTTGTGTTTTATTAATCTTGAGGTGCAATTGGGATTTGAAAATAGCTAGTGTATCCATCAATAAAGCAATTATCTAAATTTACAGCTAATAATTCTAGAATTTGATCAAGGAATGGAAGAGCGTAGTGATATTTTCTTATTTCAACATTCAATTTCCTATAGTATATGCAAACACACCATTTTCTCTTTACTAAAGTTATTATTACCTCCCCATGTTCATTTGAGATAATAGTTATCCCACCCTTCTTAGGTACAAATTGAATTGGACTAACCCCTTCAATATCAGAAATTGGGTAAATAATACCATCTTGAAGAAGATTGGTGATATCTTCCATAACTACCTAAAGTATAAGTAGATTGAGTCTTCTTTGTGGTTGTCTAGTTGGTTTGTATTATTCCTCAAGATGGATGTGATGCATGAAAAGATCATGGTTGATTCCTGCTATGTCATTTAGGTTACAACCTAAGGCCTTTTTGTTTTCCTCCAACACCTGAACAAGTTTGGACTCCTCATTTTTTAGTAAGTTAAGTGGAGATAATTATAGGATATGAGTGATCATGGAAAAGGAATGCATATTTCTGGTGTCCAGGAATAGGTTTATGATCATTATCATCTCTCATTTGTGGGTTAGAAAACTCAGGAATGGAGGAAGGGCTTTAAATTTCTTTAGATTAATTTTCCTTAATACTGTCCAAGGTGAAGCAGTAGAAATCCATGTTGATGTGGGATTCAAGAGAGTTTTCAAGATACTCTAGAGGGATAGAGCCTATGAATGATAGTTCCACATTAAATTTACCTTTTATGACTTTGTTAACAATGGTGCATATTTCAAAATATGCTTTACTATTAGAACATAAAGAACATGATGGATTGGGGTTCAATTGAATCTCAGAAGTGTCCTCTGAATCATGGATTGAGAATGTAGAGTGATCCTCAGATGGGTATTGCATGGATTAGAAAATATTGAACTTGACCAGTTGGTCACCAAATTCCATGGATAAGATTCCTGAATGGACATCAATATTGTTTATCCCTGTCATTAGGAATGGTCTTCCTAGAATTAGGGGAGATCGAGAAGAGTTCGTCTGACCTTCCATGTCAAGGAAAAGGAAATCAGAAAAGAAGATAAGATCATTCACACAAACAAGGACATCCTCGATTATACCCTCAGGACTAGTAGTGCTTCGATGAGACAATTGAATGAAAACACCTATTGGATGTAAGGGACCTAGACCAAGGTTGGAGAATATGGATTTGGGCATGACATTAATTGAGGCTTCTAGGTCTATGAGTGCATAATCAAAGTTGGAATTTACAATTTGGCATGGAACTATAAAGGTCCCAAGATCTTTTCACTTCATAGGAATGGATTTTTGGGTTTAAACATTCTCAATGGTCCTATGTTGTGTCTTATGGGTGAAAAATTCCTTGAGAAACTTTTCATACTTGGGTATTTTTTTGATGGAATCTAAGAGGGGTATGTTGAATTCAAAACATCTAAACATGTCAATCGTTTTAGGATCAGGTTCAAAGTACTTCCTTGGTTTATAAAAAACTTGAGGAAAAGTAATTGGATTCCTAAGTGGAATGGATTTAGATTCCTTTTCTAGTTTTTTTATTTTGATTTTCTAGTTCAACATTCATAGGGGGGTTGGAGAACTCTTGAGGAATAGAAATTTGTTTCCTCAATCTAATTGCAATTGTACTTACATTACCCATAGGGTTGGGTAATGGTTGAGCTGGGAGTTGGGAAGAATTTGATTATTGTTGATGGATCAGGTGGGATGCAATTTAACCAATTTGTGTTTCAATGTTTTTAAAGATGGAATGGGTGAATGAGGCAATATATTCCATTTCACTTTCCCGTGGTTTATTGGAAGAAGATGCTTGTCCTAGATTGGTATTTCCATGATTTTTGTTCTTGAGAAAGTGATTGTATTAGTTTTGGAATTGGGAAGGCTCACTAGGATAGTGGAATATAGGAGGAGGATTGTTCCATTGAGGTTGAGGAACAAAAGTATAAGGTTGATGGAAGTTACCACCACCTTGACCATATTGTAATTAGTTTGGATTTTGATTAGGTAACTGAGGGGGATGATAAATGGGATTTCTATTTCTCAAGTTAGGGTTATAGGTAGAAGAGAAGGGCACAGAGTGAGGTTGGTTGAAGTTTCTAACAAACTGACCCGATTGTTGAGTGTTGGGGTTCCATTGAGAATATATTACATTGATCTCCATTGGTCCTGATGAATCAAATGTATCCTCTTGAAGTTGTGTACATGTGTCAGTTGGATGTGATGGGGAGCTACAGATTCTGCAGTTATTGATAGGTTCAAGGAACAAAGATAATGGAGAAGATAAGGTTGGGTCTTTGGAATCCATGGCTAGTTTTCACACAAGACCTGTAAGTTCACTCATCCACTCTGTCATCTTGTTCGACTCTATTTATTGATTATATTTAGCTTTTTTGACTTGAGCATGTGCTCAAGTATGGAATTGTTGTGTTTTTGTAGACATGTTTCTTATGATATCTCTTACAGCTGCAAGAGTTTTATCAACAAGAGCACCGCCACTTGCGTTTTTAATGAGAGTTCTCTCCATAGCCAATAACCCATCATAGAATAATTGGATCAAGATTTGGTCAGGGATTTGGTGGTGTGGGAAGGCTGCAAGAATATTTTTAAACCTCTCTCAATAGTCATGAAGTGATTCATCTGGGAATTTATGGATACCACTTATTTCCTTTTGGATAGAAGTAGTATGAAAAGTAGGAAATAATTTTTCTAAGAAAATTTACTTCATTTCATTACGTGTTGTTATGGAACCAAGAGGGTGGTAGTAAATCCATGAATTAGCAGTGTCATCTAGGGAGAAAAGGAATTCTTGAAGTTTTATTTGTTCCTCAGAAACCCCTTGAGGATTCATGGTAGATCACACCACTTGGAACTCTTTAAGATAAAGATGTGGATCCTCACCAGCTAGCCCATGTAAATGAGGAAGAAGATTAATCAAACCATATTTGAGTTCAAATTCAGACTCTATGTTTGGATATTTAATACCGAGGTTTTGGTAATTTTTATCATGGGTAGTAAGTTATTTAAGTGTTTGTTTCCTAGTATTGGCCATATCTAATTCAATTGGTTGGACATAGATTGGTTCTTGAATAATTTGATTATCCCTAATGTTCCTCCTAAGTCGGTGAAGAGTTCACTCAATTTCAGGGTCAAATAGATCTGAGGGATTTTTTGGGAGGATACAGGGTATTAAAAGAGATTTTGGAAAAAGAGGAATATAGGGTTATCTTTGTGTTCTTTTTTTGTTTATGATTTTTATGGGAAGATGGTTTTTGTGTGTGTTATTTTTCAATTTTTTTAAATATTGTTTTTTTTTGTTTTTTACAATAAACAAAAACCAAAAAATACTTAATTGCACCATCCCAATCAATGATTCCATTTGAAAGTGTGTCCAATTTTCGCCTATCGACCGTTCAAGGTTCTAGTGCTCTGTTAATGTGTGTAACATCACTCAGGTCGAATCCTCGACGATGATACTCTATATAGTCAATTATTTTTAATTGATTGTATTTTATTTGGGGGGTTTGTTTACAGAGATTATGAAATAATTTATAGATGATATTTGATTTAACAATTTGAGAAATATTGAGTTGAGTTCATTATTAGGGAGTTAAGCTTGTGATATCCTTGAGCTTTGCTTTATATTGCATTAAATTAACACCCACTTCACAAGATGACGTTGACTGGAATTTCTAAGTCTTATGGATTTAATAAAATCCTTATATTAACTTAGGGTTCTAATATCAATAAGTAAATGTTAATGGTAGTGTATTTATGGTTCCAATAATCCATGGAAACCACACTATAAACAAAACAAGTCATTAATCCATGACATGTTAAGTCAAACATACACAATGTTAATTTGAAGAATATTATTTAATAAAATAAACTCAATCACTTAACAACCCTAAATTTTGACACTCCCCAATGATAAATTTAATCATACATTAATATTGTTAGTAATATGGTTTATTATGTTTATGATGATTAATTAATAAGCGAAAAAGGGATAATAAATGAGTTGTGCGTCGAACACACACACACAAACAATGAAGGGAATTAAATACAAACTTTAGATTGAATGAGAAAGAAAAAGAAGGGAAGGGGATTCAAATGTATTTAAACTATTTTAAGACCATTAATATTATTTAATATAAGGTGTTTGAGAATAATAGATTAAGAACAAGAAACATGCATTAAAATTCTATTGAAATGAAAATAGGCTTTCACGATTACAAATAAGAAAAACACAAAAGAACATGAAAACAAAGAGAGGAGGAAGGGTATATCAAGTGAAAAATTGAGTATGGAAGGTCATAACAAGACTTAGGAAAGTATTTGGTAGTTTAAATTTATGCTCCTCTCTTCTGAAATTCCAAATCCTTTCAAGTATAGAAGGGGGTTATATTTATAGCCCAATGTTGTGGGCAGTTTTCATTCCAAAAATATCCCTCTATTTGGTTCAAATATTGGACCCTCTAGAGAGCCGAATCTCAAAATATATTCTTCTTAAAAGTTGTAGATAAAATTTTTGAAAGTATACTCTCAAAATTTTGAGGTATTTGGACTTATGGACCCAAAGTTATTGCAGTTTGAGTATACAATTCTGAACTATTCATTTCTATCCATCCTTTTCTTCGAAGTCCATAATGTGAATGGATTTTTGAATAGGAAGATGCCCAAATTTTCAAAAAATTTATTCAAAAAAGTTGTTCTCCCGTATCTTGGATTTAAAAATGAAAAATTTAAGCTACCATTGATGTATATATTAGGAGAAAAGTCAAATTTGGTGTGCAGATCTCAATTCTCGGATAGAATTGTGGGCTGGACTTCGAAGATTCATTTGGTCAACTTGTTTTTGGGTTTAGGACTTTAAATTTTTATACAAGACTCCTTGAATTCTTCCCCAAAATTTTGAGGAGAATAAATGAATTTGTACTTCTTGATTGATCCCAGGAATTCAATCTTCATGGATGGTCCAGTTTCTTCACAGATTCTTTGGGACTTCTTGTGAGGACCATATGACCTGCCAAATGGAAGAATTGGACATAGATTCTTTCTAATGATATGTTTTAAATTTAATAATGAATATTAAATAACAATAAACAAATAATTTGGATCTTTAGGGTCATATTTATTATTAAAACATTAAACATACTTGAATCTATATGAATTCAAATAGTTCTAAAGAATTATATTTAATATTTAAACATTAATATTTCACACAAATTATGAAAATTTCAAATAAAATTAGTAAAGGAAGTATATAATAAGTTATGAAAATATTAATAACATCAGTCGATTTTTAAGAAACCGACATCGAAAATTTATTTTTTACGTCACCATTAAAGAAGTTGGTTAAAAACCGATGTAATTTTTTTGAAAAAACCAACTTTAAATCTAGTTTTTGCACTAGTTTCATAAATATCCTCATGTTGCTTTATTATATCATTTTACATTTATTATAACATGATACATTGGAAATCTATTACATCATCCAATTTTTTTTTTCAAATAGAGATAATTCTTCGTCCCCAGCCTCTCGTCCTAGTGCTTTAGGAATATGATTTTCTTGCACATATAATTTCATTTTATAGAATATAATAGTATGCATGATACTTTTAAATTCTTGGGAATTAGTGATATTAATAATATTATCATTATTAATTATGGATCATGGTGATATGGTTGAAGTCATATGGATTTCCTTTTTTATAATTAAAATGAACAAAATTTTAGTACTTTATCTAATTTATAAAATTTGATAATAATTATTAAATTTATTAATATTCCATTATTTTATTGAAACATAATATCCATCACCATTAGTTTTATAATATCCAATTTCATGGATATTATAGCTTGGAGAACCCATATTCCCCTTCTTATAACCTAGAAATTGGCATGAAAAGTTATTTGATGGGTTTTAGTTAGACATAATTTTTCCAACTACAATAACACATGGTTCCTTGATCTTTTCAGTAGACTCCCAAATCCTAAAATCCTTGATTTTTATTTCCTCAAACCTTGCCTCTCAATTACACCATGTCCTACTTTGGTAGTCAACACTTGATTTGAACTAAGTTAAGTAAACCCAAAACTCAAGTTAGAATTCCCCGATACTTGAAAGCACCTCAACTTTGGCCGGTAAATCATTTTGAAATATAGTTCAATTTTAACTTAAGTAGTGGAAGGATATACCGAATTAATTTATATAATTTATATATCTATTATCTTTATGTGTAAATTTACTATTTTATCTTTATTACATGCCTGTTTATATTAAGTGAATTTACTTAAGTGATTAAAAATATATTAGATAAAGTTTATTCACAACAAAATTTATTTTAGTTCTATCTTTCATGATTGTTAATTAATTAATTCTTGTGATCATGATAAAAAATCCATTATGAAATTTTACCATAATATGTGATAGAAATAAAATAATAAGAGTGGTATGATCATGATTTTTTCCTATTGGCTAATTTATCTAGTGGATGATTAACTAATAATCAACCTAGGGAAAAACAATTAAACCATGACTTTCTACATGCTGTATATTTCCACCTATCCTACCATGTATCTCTTAGATTGGTTTTTACTTATATCTAAACATGAACCACCTCCTCTAACCCAGGATCTCCATCCATTACTTAATCTTTTACTCATGCATAGTTGAGGGGAACCAAAGGATTGATTTATGGGGTTTACATAATAGAAAACCATGGGAATGCATGCCCTTACATAATGAGAGGAGGGATGGAACATAAACCATAAATTTAATTTAATATTAAATCAAAAATAAACCAATCACATACAAAGTTCTAGTCTATTCTCATGATCATCCAAAAACATGCAATGAATATTTTATTTAATAATCTTGCATTCATTCCCAATATTTCTTATTTAAGATAAATAATTCTCAAAAAAATCAATTATATTCTTTAATTATCAATTATTTTATCTTAATTCTCATTTAAACTTTCTTGAGATTCTCATCCATTATTATTTTAAATAAATTAAATAATTTATTTAAAGTTGGAAATGTTCAAAGCATGAACCTTAAAGGAAACATGACGAGTACCCATCTGAAAAACTAGTGTTTATTATATTAATATAATGTTTACTCATGATACATGTAGAATAAATGTATTATCACATAATTTCAGGGTATTTACTATCAAATAAATGATAAACTAACACATGTTATTTATGTGGCATTTTTTTGTCTTAATGCACATAGAGTAATTGTTATATTATGACTTATAAACAAAATATAGTTTATAATATTATGGATAAATTAATTAAATATTTAATATATATAAAAACTATCACATGGCACGTGTGAGTTAAAAAAATGACACAAAGAACACATTTTAGTAAGGTTTATGTTGTATAAAAAATTAATTTTAAAATTTTCATAATTAGGTAATATACACAATGTGTACTATCTATCCACATGTCATGTATATTGCTTCCATATCTATCAATGAAACATGGATAGGGACTGAGTGTGTCTTCCTTCCATAGAAATTGACTGATTAAATAGTGTGTACTTGGCCTAAACGTCATGTGGTCTCTGAGTTAAAAAGTTACTAGTAACACATTCCATGTAATAAAAACAGATATCATCTTTGACTAATGAAATACACATCATGTACGCAAGTTATATTCCATGTAGTCTGGATAACCATGCACCAATATAAACTGGCTAACACAAGATGTATATTAATTACACATTGCATGACATAAATGCATGTCACTTTGAATTAATTCATATGGTTTCATGGTGCATTAAATACAGGAACACAACATGTAGCTACATGCAACACACTATGTATTCTTGTATTATATATCCAAAATCCTTGGAGCCTTTAGGTGAGTTTTTAAAATTCTCTTTATTCATAATTAATCTGTTATTGATTATATTTTCAAGAACAAAGAGTAGGAAGAGGAGATATCGTGATTCATATTTAAAGAATGATTAAATCCGAATTGAAAACTAATTATAAATGTGTAAATAAATAAATGATATTTAAATAATAATAATTTATTATGTGACACTTTTGATACCACTTGAAGGTGTTGGGTGCAGTATAAGCACCAGAAAGGGAATGAACAACATGGATTTTTGTTGTAATCTACGATTAATCTTATATGTACATGATAATGAACATCATGACCAACAAAAATGAATCAAATATTAATTAATATGAAAAAACTGGAACAAAACCCATGATAATCAAACAATTATTTATAATTAAATAAAATAGTTAATAATTACCTTACAATGAATTATTTATTTGTTGATGAATCTAGAAATGTCTCTACATCATACCATAATTATGTTGTAGGAATGAAGTGTATATTCCCTCCAATGGTGATCTATATGTACTCCATAAACCTTTGAGTAACATTAAACGAATCTTTGAGTGATAACAAGGAAGATCCTAACAATTGCACCGTTCATCTATGATCGCCACAAGAAACACTTCAAAGAAGGAATCTCCTTGATCTATCTAGAATCGAGAGGGGTGGTAGAGGTGGATCAAACTCTATTATTGAGAGTGTTCTTGTAGAGTAGAAATCTAGGGCTCAAGAAGATTCTATAGAGTCATTATGAACAAACAAAACAAATGGATAACATTAGGTTTGGAAATAATATAATTGGGTTGAAATAGTGTTAAGGTTAGAAAATAATAACTATACACACACCATTATTATTTTCTTAATTCCCATGGAACCCCATGTCTATAATAATAATATTATTATTTATTGACATACATAAAACCATAGAATTAATTAAATATTATTTATTTAATAAATTATTTAAATTTATTAAAATAATATTTAATATATATTATTTCACACCCGACCTTTAAAATTGGTTTGTCATTCCCCCTCAATATTTATCATCCCTTGAATTAATACTATTTATGTAATAAATAAACATAACAACATTATTCACCAACAAATAAATAAATATTATATTAACTAAATAAAAAATAAATATTTATTAAATATTATACTCCTAAATATTCTCTCAAATAACCATTTACTAAATATATGAAATCAATAAAACATGAAAAATTATTAATCCACATATGAGTATAATGTTTATTCAACATGTTAAATAATTAGTAATATTTAATATTCAACTAAGATTCTGAATACACTTAGTTTGTGACCCTCTAGGCCTCTTTCTTAGTGGAATTAGTTGGATCCACCAAAAGTACAAGGTTAGTATAAAATAACATTCCAATACACCCATAAATAAAGAAGTTAATGATTTAATGACATATAGCCTCATATAAATTCTTACTATGCAATATAATCTCTTTACCATGATATCTCTAATAAAGAAGGTTGCATGCTAGTGTCATCAACCCATGTGATCGATGTATCTTTCTTTGAATTTATATAATTGAACCCTCCCATTGAATACCATGGACATGGATTTATTTAGGTTATATAATTCCCATAAAGGGGCTTGATATATCATCTACCATTAAATAACATAAAAATATCCTTTCTCACATTATTCATTTGTAAGATCTCGAATCTTTTAAGGTATGTTTTTGTTTATGTTTTGGATTTGGTCTCTCGTTTGCGGCAAGATAAGTGTTTCCCAAGTTCAGGTGGGGGATAGGGGGTGCCTCGGGGGCTCGAGGCACGAAGAAAAGAGCAATCAGCCCAAACAGTGCAAGGCGCATGGTCTGCGCATGGTTAGGGGAAACAATGTGGGTAGACCATGAAAACTAGCCACCCTCAGATAGTAGACTAAGCACGGTCATCGCACAGTTAGGGAAAACTATTCAGGATTCCCAGGAAGTCGTGTAGGGTGTCATCTCATGGAAAGTATCTCCCACATGGTTTGCGCAGGGTTTGGCAAACCATGTGGGTAAACCGTGGGAGGGGCATTTTGGGACAGAAGCATATGAACAGTTTGTGAATGGTTTCGAAAACTGTTAAGGTAAACCATACAGCCCAGACATGTTGGAAAAAATTACAAAAATTCCACACTATGATTTTAAGACCCAATTCGGGTTTCTCCTCCATTCCATCTCCTCCAGCCCTAGTGATTCCCTAAGGACCTCACGAGCTCTCATGGATTAATCTACCTTGTTTCTTGGTCATTTGGAGTACCGTTAGTTGTAGATCAAAGCTCCGGGTAAGTATAATTATCTCCTTCTTTATCTTTTTCATATTAGGGTTTGTGGTTTCTTCTATCTACTTATGAAGCTCTAAAACCCTCTTTTTTCAAGTGAGATCAAGGTTGGGGCTCCAAGGGATGTCTGAAACCAGATCAAAGGCCATGATTAAGGGAGCGTTCATCAATGGATTTGAGGTAGGTGGTCTACAAGTTATATCACTTTAGTTTTATAGATATTTATGTATGAAATGTTTGATTCTTACCCTCTTGTGAAGATTTCGTCATTCCATTAGTGTAATGTGTTGTTTAAGGCGTCTAAAAAATCTAATGGAACCCACTTGATCCCTGAGAGATGCACGGAGGATTATGAGACCTATGTTAGGGCCACCATGGGGTGTGCCAACATTCCCGGACTTAGAGTTTAGCTAAGTAAATGTAGGGCCATTGTGTGAGAACATAGAGCCCAGGGTGAATATGATATTAAGCTCGAAGGATGTGAATGGGAGTCCTAGTAACACACATGGGTTGGGTGGTGACGTATGTGGGTGTTGGTGGGATTAAAAAGGGGTTAAGTTAGATAAAGGGAAAAGCTAAGGGGTTATCTTTATACATGATTATTCTTAGTGAGATAATCATGGGAAATGATAAATGGGAATGAATTGTGTAATGGGTTAATATATGAGAATTAGGTGGTGCACCTAAATGATTGAATGTAATGAAGGGATTGTGTTATGTGGTATGGGAATTTTGTTTGGACTGCATAAGTGGGTAAAATATTGTGAAATGATAAATGGGATAAACAATTTAATGAATGGTAAATTATGAATTTGTCTAAGGAAAAGGGGTGGCTGAATACACCTAATGGGTTTAGGCACGAAAATGGGAATTTAGATAAATGGATATGAATTGTATTTAGAAATTGTGTTAATGTGTTATTAAGTGGAAATGACTAGAGACCATAATAGAATTGATTATGAGCCGTGTATTAGAGCATAGTGAGTTTGGCCTAATGAATGATTCCTAGTGAGATAGGCACAATGAATGAATGCTTAGTGAGATAAGAATGATAAAATGGGAATTGTGATAAATGGAAAAAGATGTGAATCGTGGAAAATGTGACAATGGGTTGTGGCATAGTATTAATTCCCATGTTGTTTTTTATGCATTTTGAATGTTGATTCCCAATGGCATTGATTATGTTATGTTATGTTACGTATTGTGGTATCCAATGTAATTGAATATATTTCTTTATGTTATGGTATGGTTGTAGTGATTTGATAAATAAGCATGTGCACATGGCTTGGTAGTGTGGGGTATTGACTGAGGTTCTATGACCATGGGTCGAGTTGGACTAATGCTCTAAACTCCACCCCAAATGCATAGGTCAGGGATGAAGACTGATGCTCTATTTCCCCAATGGTTACATTCTTCCTGGACTGAGGCTCGAAGGTGAAGTTATTGTATTGATGTTATTAAACCTGGACTAAGGCTCCAAGGTGAGGTTATTGTATTGATATCATTCCACCTAGACTGAGGCTCTAAGGTGAGGTTATTTTATTGATGTCATTCCACCCGGGCTAAGGCTTCAAGGTGAGGAAAATGTGTTGATGTGATATGTGGATCCCTAGTGAGATATGGAACTTCTTTTTTTCTCTATACATTGTGAATTACTTCCTTAGACCTTGTGTAGATGATAATTATGCCTAACCCATGGAACATGTTATCGATATGGCTTATGCAATGAAGACAGTACGAATTGAAATTGGGACAAATGCTAGTCATGAATCAAATGAATCTTGTTAAATAATGGTACCTGAACTGTCCCTTGATTACTTAACATTTATTTAGTACCACTATCTGTTAGACTGGATATTTTTTAGACACCGTTGGTGGTGGACTACTGAGTTTTGTACTCACACCCTGCTCAGGCCGTCGTTGGGTACCATAACAGATCTATTGGTTGCAGGTCAGGGCAAGGGCAGAGGCCCTACTATGAGATGTTGAGTTGGGA
Organism: Viscum album; assembly: GCA_963277665.1. Classification (NCBI taxonomy): domain Eukaryota; kingdom Viridiplantae; phylum Streptophyta; class Magnoliopsida; order Santalales; family Viscaceae; genus Viscum; species Viscum album. Next base: position 1,241,068,353 of record OY728122.1, on the reverse strand, counting down.
TCGAGATGTACATGTATAAGGACCCATAGTTGGAGTCGGGACCCGTTTAGAGTTTTTTCCATTTGTTTTATTTTTGGATTCTTCCACTTTTCACTACTAGTATGGCATGACATGGTTGTATTTGATTTTTGGTTTGTACCCTTTTTGGGAAATTTTTGGTTATGCTCTCTTATTGGTAGTTCATATTGTTTCCACTATTTATATTTTGTTCTTCTGTGGATTACTATGGTAAAGAGGTTATAGTCTCCCCACGTGAATCATTATACCCTCACTGCTAGTTGAAAATCTCTAGCATATGGGGAGGTGCGCTTCAGGTCATGTGATAACCCAGCTCGGAGCACCAATTTAGTGGCTTCCGTGTTGGGGATGTTACAAAGTGGTATCAAAGGAGTTATTTTCCCTTTATTACTATTTGGGGATGGTAGAAAGGATATTAGGATGGTGTCGGGCCTTGGTAATGAGCTCGTGCTTGGGAGTTTCTAACCCATGTATAGGGGGAAAACCCAAGTCACCCTGGGTGGGAATTTTTATTCTTGATGATTGTTGTTACATTTGAATGATATTTCTCCATTTGGTGATGAAAATGTTATGTTTTTTGATTGATTTATGATATTTATCTTATTTCCGGAATGGCATGGTGATGTGCATTCATGCATCATTTTAGGCACCTAAGGATATAGGTGGCATGAATTCTTATAGGCACACACATGGGATGGGTGTGCAGGGCATAGAGAGTGAAATGCATTTTACTTTCTTGATAAATATGAAGAAAATTATGCTTAATAATCGTAATAAAAGTGTAATAATGAAAATAATTAAAATGAAGAGTTAAGGAATATCATTTATAAAGAAATGTTGTGACTGGGTTAAAGTTTTGGGTTATGATAAATTGTAAGGGTTGATTTGGTGTGCAAAAGAAAAAAGGGGATGCATAATGATGGTAAATTTGTTTATGAATTTTGACTACTGAAAGGAGTAAATGTATTAAAAAATAATTATTTAACATTTTGTGAAATGGGAAATGTGCCTAAGAGGAAAGGGTCATGTTGTGAAAGAAGAAGTGGGTTCAAAGAGGTGGTGATGAAAGACTTGTGATTAAGTAAGTTGGTTACCTCATTTTGACCATGACTGCGGTAGGTATGGTGGGGGGGGGGGGTTGTGTTCTAAGTGCATTGATAACCATTGGGATAAAGTATGAACAATGGTTTGTTTAAGGGTGATTTCGTGGGATCTTTCCATCTGTGGTTAAATTATATTAGTCATTCTTCGAAGTGTAAAGTGAATGAAAAGTTTGGAATGAGAATGTTTGGGTGAAAAGGTGGGTATCCCTAGTGTTTTTGGTTTGAACCTTGTATACATGGATTGAAGTAGTGAGTGTTCCATAGTTGAGATTTTGGGATTGGATTGTGAGGCCTTTCTGGTCATGCTATGACCTAGGTGGTGTGTTTAGGGAGTTGGTATCGTTCAACCTTCAAGGTGACCTATGAGAGAGGCCGAACAAGGATTCTAGTTCTTTTGGGTGTGTGTCACACATGAGGAAGTTTTGAACTTTGAAAGTGGGACATAAAGTGCTTCATGGTGCAGTTTTGTAACATAAGGATAAGTGGGAAGGTTTATGGTCTAGTTGTGTCTGGTTCTTTCATAAGGGCACCCTAGTGTTTGTGATAATAGGTGAGGTTTATTTCTAATAGTTTTATTGCTTGAATTCCTAACTCACCTATTTGAGTGAGGATTAATGGAGGTCTGAATTTGTTTTGAACATAAAAGAAAAGGGTGGCTAAAGTGGGGTTATATACTTTCTCTTGATGGTGATACCTGTGGTAAGGGTAGTTATGTGGCTTAACGTGTTTATATGAATGGTTTGGCGATGGAATGACGGTTAAACCTGGTTGGAAATCACACATGAGTGGTGATGGTTAAGTGTTGATGTGGCACATTCAGCAGGGAAGCTTGAGATTCCTGGCAGGTTATGGTGTCCCATAGCTTGACATTAGAAACAGATAAGTTAGTGGTGGTGTTCTTCGATGACTTATTAGCGTACCTCAGCAAGTAATGAACATGCCCAATATCTTGGAATCATCTCAGGTATGTTGAGAAGCTCTGGATCACACTAAGAGACATGAAGGTTTTTGGTTGGATGAGGGACACCATGGAGTTTACGCTCATGGAAACAGTCTATGTAGAGATTGAGGATGGAATGTGCACCCTCTATGGTTTTAGGTGAGGTCCTCAGGATGGACCGAATGATGAAAAACGTCATGGGTTCTATCCAAAAAACCTGCGAATGGACACTGAGTGACATTCATTTTTTTGTTTTGGGAAAGGGTTTATTGGCCATGTCTAAGTTTGGGGTTCAGGTTGTGATCAAGTAAAATATGTGGTGGTTGAAATCCCCCTTGAGATCAGTGGTAATGACACTCTTAAGGTGGGGAGTGATATGTCATTTTCCGGAGCAGAAAAGAGAACATCGAGATGATGTAGTGGTGCCGGGGTAGTAGTGAGGAACCGATGAGGTGCATGTTAGGTTCCTTGGAGAGGCATGTGGGACTTGATGTGGTGACAAATCAGCCAAGTTTTGGCTTGAGCCCATGGTGGTCCCACGTGATGCTTGTGAGATCTATTCCAAGTCGTGGTAGGGTGTGGTTAGATATGATGATAGGTTGTGTAAAGAGAAGTTGGGGTCTTATAACTCCAATAGAGACTGGGGTTAGACCCGAGTCAATTTTCCTTTTGTGGTTTTAGGATTCCATGAAGTTGGGTGAACCTTGACCATGTGATGTGGTGTCATTCCAAGGGTGAATCTGATGATGGTATGAAGGGAGGTAATTCCATGATAGTGGAGTTCTTCTGGAATTATAGTAATTACCTCAGTGGGTGCGTTGGATGTTAATGATAGGCTTCAAGTTGGTGAGAACCTTGGGAAGGTGAGAAAAAGGGGTAGTGTTCCATCAGTGGAAGGTGGGTGTTTTGGGGAAATCCAGTCGAAGGTGGTCCGACCTGAGATGGTAAACTTGATGGGTGAGGTTTGAGTGACCCACCTATGGGTTCATGTTATAGAGGAAAGTGCCTTTCGAAATGAAGTTGAACCTAAGTGAGGCCAAGATGTTCTTAGTCCTTGCATGGATGGTGTAGGGTTGTCTTCCCAACGGTTGTGATGATATGATTGGATGCCAAAGTAGGGTAATTATTCTATGGATTCTTGGGCCAGTAAGTTGGAACATGTTAGGCAATGGGAAGGTTGGGTTGAGTTTTGGTGGTCCTTCATCGATGGAGGAGGTGTCAAGTAACCAGAAATTGTGAAGAGAACCATACCAGATAAATGGTTGTTTGATGATGTGACCATAGTTTTGGGTTGGAAGGACTCGAGTGGTCACCATTTGGGTGAGTTGGTCTAGGTATAGAGCCCTATCATAGCTTAACTAGTCTATTAGCCGAGAGTTTGAGTTGTGTTGGGTGCATAGTTGTGGAGTGAGATCTTCAAGAAATGTGGTTGGACGGGTTGTGTGTTTACTTCCGTGTGATACCGGGTTTGTCACCATTAGAGTTAGGTGAACTAGAAAACGATGAAAAGTGATTTGGGTCATGAGCCATATGGAGGAATCAGGCCTATGAGTTGCCGATTGGTCCCTCTATGGTGAGGTGTTGTTATGTGTTAAGTTCCATGTGTTGTGGGTTATGTGTAGTCACCTAAGTTCCCCAGGAAGTTCTTGTGGCGAGAATGGTTGATGTGGATGGACCCTTGAGGAGTGTTCAACTTGTGTTGTGGTTGTAGTGAAGAAGGATTGTGGGAAAAGTCTGTGCCCCTGAACCATGTTCAGTGGACCTGTAATGTGAAGTCGGAAACATCGAAAGTGGGAGTGGATAGGTAGACCTTGTGGCATGATCCCTTGATATTGGAGTTAGTGATGCTCGGAAGAGATGATCGAGGATGAGCCATTATAAGGTTGGGAGATATAAGATCCCATATCTTTTAAGGTATGTTTTTGTTTATGTTTTGTCCTGGGTCTCTCCTTTGCAGCTAGATAAGTGTTTCCCAAGATTAGGTGGGAGTTCAGGGGTGCCCCGGGGGCTCAAGGTGCGAAGAGAAGAGAAATCAGGCCAAATAGTGAAAGGCGCACAGTCTGCACATGGTTAGGGGAAACCATGTGGGTAGACCATGAAAAACAGCCATCCTTAAATAGTAGCCTAAGCACGGTCTTCACACGGTTAAGGAAAACCGTGTGAGATTCCCAGGAAGTCGTGCGGGCTGGACTCTCATGGACAGTAGCTCCCGCACAGTTTGTGCACGGTTTGGAAAACCGTGCAAGTAAACTATGTGAGGGGGCCTTTTGGGATAGAAGCATCCGCATAGTTTTCATACAGTTTGGAAAACCGTGTGGGTAAACCATGAGGCCTAGAGAAGTTGGAAAAAATTAAAAAAATTCCACCCTGTGATTTTAAGACCCAATTCGGGTTTCTCCTCCATTCCATCTCCTCCAACCCTTGTGATGCCCCAAGGACCTCAAGAGCTCTTATAGATAAATCTCTCTTATTTCTTGGTCATTTGGAGCACCGTCAATTGCAGATCAAAGATTCGGGTAATTATAATCCTCTCCTTCCTTCTCTTTTTCAGATTAGGGGTTTTGGTTTCTTCCACATTATTATTAAGCTCTTAAACCCTCTTTTTTCGGGTTATATCTAGGTTGGGGATCCAAGGGATGTTTGAACCCAGATCGAAGGCCATGATCAAGGGAGAGTTCATCAATGGATTCAAGGTAGGTGGTCTACAAGTTATATCCCTTGATTTTTATAGATATTTGTGCACGAAGTGTTTGATTATTACACTCTTGTGAATATTTCACCATTCCATTAGTGTGTTGTGATGTTTAGGGTGTCTAAATAACATAATGGAACCCTTGTGATCCATGCAGAATGCATGGGGGGATGATGTGACCTATGTTAGGGCCACCCATGGGGTGTTTCAACATTCCCAAACTTAGATTTTAGCAAAGTAAATGTAGGGCCATTGAGTGAGAAAATAGAGCAAGGGTGAATATGATATTAAGTTTGAAGGATGTAAATGGGAGTCCTAGTAACACACATGGGTTTGGCGGTGACCTATATGGGTGTTGGTGGGCTTAAAAAGGGGTTAATTGAGATAAAGGGAAAAGATAAGGGGTTATCTTTATACATGATTATTCTTAGTGAGATAAGAATGGGAAATGATAAATTGGGATGAATTGTGGAATGGGTTAATACATGAGAATTAGGTGGTTCACCTAAATGACTGAATGTAATGAAGGGATTGTGTTATGTGATATGGGAATTGTGTTTGGAATACATAAGTGGGTAAATTCTTGTGAAATGATAAATGGGCTAAACAGATTAATGAGTGGTCAATGATGAATTTGGACAAGGAAAAGGGGTGGTTGAATACACCTAATGGGTTATGGAACCGAAATGGGAATTTGTCTAAATGGATATGAATTGTATTTGGAAATTGTGTGAATGTGTTATTAAGTGGAAATAACTTGAGACCATAATAGAATGGACAAGGAGCTTGGTATTAGAGCCTAGTGAGTTATTCCTAATGAACGATGCCTAGTGAGATAGGCATAATGAATGAATGCTTAGTGAGATAAGCATAATAAAAAGGGAATTGGGATAAATGGATAAAAGATGTGAAATATGGAAAATGTGTCAATGGGTTGGGGCATTTTATTAATTACCCTGTTGTTTGTTATGTATTGTGAATGTTGATTCCCAATGTAATTGGTTATGTTATGCTGTGTTACGTATTTTGATATCCAATGGAATTGAATATACTTTGTTGTGTTATGGAATGGTTGTGGTGATTTGATAAATAAGCATGGGCACATGTCTTGGAAGTGTGGGGTATTGAATGAGGTTCTACTCCCACAGGTCTAGTTAGACTGATGCTCTAAACTCCACCCTTAATTCATGGGTTAGGGATGAGGACTGATGCTCTATTCCCCTAAGGGTTGAATTCCTCTTAGACTAAGGCTCCAAGGTGAGGTTATTGTATTTATGTAATTCCACCTGGATAGAGGATCCAAGGTGATGTTATTGTGTTGATGTCATTCCACTCGGACTGAGGCTCCAAGGTGATGTTATTATGTTGATGTCATTCCACCCAGACTGAGGATTTGAGGTGAGGAAAATGTGTTGATGTGATATGTGGATCCCTGATGAAATAAGGACTTGATTTTATTTCTCTATACATTGTGAATGATTTCCTTAGACCTTGTGTAGATGATAATTATGCCTAACCCATGGAACATATGATCAATATGGATTATGCAATAAAGATGGTAAGAATTGGAATTGGGATAAATTCTAGTCACAAATCAAATGAATCTTGTTAAATAATGGCAACCAAACTATCCCTTGATTACTTACCATTTATTTAGTACTTTCATGCACTATCTATTAGACTGGATATTTTTTAGACACTGTTGGTGGTGGACTACTGAGTTTTGTACCCACACCCTGCTCAGGCCACCGTTGGGTACCAGAGCAGATCTATTGGTTGCAGGTCAGGGCAAGGGAAGAGGCCCTACTGTGAGATGTTGAGTTGGGCTCGAGATGTACATAGAGAAGGACCCAGACTTGGAGTCGGGACCCATTTAGATTTTTTTCCATTCGTTTTATTTTTTAATTCTTCCACTTTTCACTACTAGTATGGCATGACAGGGTTGTATTTGATTTTTTGTTGGTACCCTTTTTGGGAAATTTTTGGTTATGATCGTTTATTGGTAGTTCATATTATTTCTGCTATTTATATTGTGTTTTGTTGTGGATTACTCTAGTAAAGAGGGTATAGTCTCCTCACGTGACTCATTAGACCCTCGATACTAGTCAGAAACCTCTGGCGTACGAGGAGGCGTGCTTGAGGTCATGTGACAACCTGACTCAGAGCACTGGTTTAGTGGCTTCAAGGTTGGGGATGTTACATCATTAATGCAATATAACTCTTGACACACCATATATATCCTACTTCACTACAAAAAATTTGTCATCATGGTTTTCATTAATACATAAAGTAAAAAACTAATACTATACATTAATAATAATATTAAATTATAAGGATCAATACACATGACCACATATAGGAACATTCAATGAAACATATAAATGTGGAATTCCAACTGGTGGGTCAGGTTTTCATAATCTTTAATACTAGAAATTACCAAGGGAATACACCATGAGAAGGCACATCAAAATACTATGAGTCTCCACCCCTAATATCCTATATCATTTTCATCCCATCAATTGATATGATCTAGTTATAGAATATATATTTAAGAATAATGTCTTGGTAGTTCTGGGTTATCATCACAGTATAGAACTACTATGAACTTTCAGTGAAATAGTTACTCTTAGTACATTATCACAAACTACACTATATAAAAGAACAATCATGATGTGATAATAATTTTATAAATATTAAAAATAATTAATACAGGTAATCATAAAGTAAATTTAAGTTGGTTCTAGGGAACCAAATCCAATTATCAAGGTCTTACTTATTAATTTAATATTATTTATGAAATCCTTCCATGCAATAACACCAGTTACTATTATTTTGAAAGTGATTGACTGTGACAATGAATTCGTGAGAACATTGTATGATAGGTTTTCCCCGATACTTCATTTATTAATTATTCTACAGTATAAATCCTTATAGTTGGACACACTAGAATTTATCAATATCCAAGGAGGAAAAAGGTGTTGTGAAGTTGAGATTAGGCCCACGAGGAGGGCTTCCAATGTATCCCTATAAATGGAATTAAAACCGACGTAGTTCAATTACATTTAACAATGAACCTCAAAATTTTTAATTTCACATGACAAGGATCACTATGGTTCCTTTTTAAGGTCATGAAACCATGAATAAGAGGTGTAATTTTTGAGGTCATGCATCCAGTACCAATGTGTCTTTCAGTTTAAGATCATATGAATAGGTACATTTATAAAAAATTTAAATTCACACAGAGTGGGATATTGGGTGAAAGTTTCAAGAAATAGTATATTGTGTGGATTATACTTGATTGTTCCTTTCTGTTTTCACTAGATAGATGAGGCATGTGAAATAATGGAGGGGATTACACTAGGTGGAAGGCCCACTAATACCAATAACTCATTTATTATACCCAAGGAGGCTGATCATGAATTTTATGTATATGTTACTAGTTCAAAATAATAAATATGGGTTGGATACATAATAAATCTAGGAAAATTCCCACTAGTTCTCTAAGAGGATGGATCATCATTATCAAAGGAATACATGACTGACTATATTATGAGGACCTTTATGATTAGGGAAAACAGTATAGGGGAGATCTCTCATAGGGAGAGAGAATCCAATTATCAAAGGATTTTATAATATTAAGTTCTTTATAAATTTAGAGTAACCAAAAAATATATATTGTATGTACAAGGAATAATATTGGGAAATGTAATATTTTTGGAGGATGAACCTAATAGAAATCGTGCTAATGAGGTTTGGGAATCTATAAGAGTAAAAGAGATATATTCATCCTAGGTACGTGACTTGGTTGAGTAAGGTACCTAAGTATTCGATTTATATTCTAGGCAAAACTCCTTTAAAAGGGATATCCTGGGTTACATACTTGATTTCATTTGAAGGCTGGGCATGAATCTTGAGGGGTAGCCTAGGAAAATGAACACCCTTGTGACTCCCATGATGGATACACAAAAAATCCATTATGATAATCCTTGGTTACACTCAATTTATGATTTGTTTCTTAGAGGATTTATTCAAGAGGAGTCCTTCACCATATCCTAGATAGAGGATTGGGTGAAGTCACCCTTTATAGAGGATTTGGATGTCAATATCTATTGATAACCTAATACTCTTAGTTTCTATTACATATCCTTGGGTTTGACTTGAAAAGTCACCCTAGGGAGAGTTTTTGAGGCTTAGGCATATAAAATTTTGATTTGATGGCTCTTGGTCAGCTTATTTAGATCTTGGTGTCTTTACATGATGAAATTGGAGGCCCGAGGATACTTTTTAAAGGAAATAGAGGCATGAGAACACATACCTTTAACATTATTTCTCATAACCACTAGGGGTCCCCTAGTGAAACTATGGGTTTAAGGTCAGTAATGAATGTTTCACACACACAAGTATGAAAGGGTCCACTTAGTGGGGGCACAATGTGTCAGGGCGCACATGGTCACTAGGTAGGGTGCATGAAAATCCCCCCTTTTTAAAAAAATTTGAATTTATTCTTCAGGATTTATGGATTAATCTTTGAGAAAATTTAAGTGCTAAAAATGTCTAATAGAAAATAAATATTTTTAATAAAAATCATGAAATATAGGGTTTGAAATTGTGGTGTTTTATTTGTGAAAAATGGGGTTTTATCTTAGATTGGATTTGAATTTAAGATATATTGGTTTTATGGATTTTTGATAAATGGAAATTAATTTTGGAAAGAAAATGGATTATTCTAGAATATTTTTAAAGCTAAATGAATCAATAGAGGCATGGGATAGAAATTACCATGATTGGGTTGGAAATACCTTACACAATCATCTAGTTGGGTGAAGATTCATTATAGGTATGCAAGGATAATAATTGGTATTTATTATGAATGGAATAATATTTTCTTATTTTAATATTTCTTATAATTCCTCAAATTATGAAATTATATTTTATTTGATAATATATAGGGACTTATTATTTTTGGATATACATTTTCTTTAGTAAGCATGCTTGGAATTTAATTTACTTTATTTAAATTATTTTTATGAATGATTAAACTATGAACTGTTTTATTTGGTATTCAAATGGAATTAGTCACATGTTTTTGAATATCGCAAACATTTGAATACATGATAGTGATTTTGGGGATACCTTCCAAGGAAAATTTATTCAACCATACCAACACATCTCAGTTTGCTTGTAGACATTATTTAACATGATTAAAGGAAAGAAAAGGCCAACTTGTTAATTGAAAATAGATCCTAGATGATATGTTTATGGTGAAACATATCGGTGTTTATCCATGAATTTTTTTTAAGTTTTTTATCCTAGTGGGACGGTATCTATCATCTACCTTGGCTACGTTTCATGGTGGTTGACATGTTTTTCCACTATGTTATTATAACTCAGTATCTTTAAAAGTTGTTTTCTTAAAGAGGTTTTTGGTTTTAAAATAAACATTAATATATATTTATATATATATTTTTATGTTAATTGAGGAAAAATAATTCCCCAATGATTGTGTGGTGTCCCTTGACACTAGTTTCTAGCCTATGGTGATCTAGGAATATTCTTGAAGCCATGTGATGATTTGGTTTGGGTCTCTAAATTTAGTTCCCTAGTTCAGGTCATTAAAAAGGGTATTATAGTATGTATTTAATGCTAATAATTGGGGAGTAATATATCCGTCAACATTAGGATGGTCAGAACTCACGAGGTACCCATAAAAATGCGTATCTAACATATTTATAACAAAACAAGAATTTCTAGGGAGTTTGGGTATGATAAGTGATCAGAGGATCTCTTCTAGAATGGTGTTCCCTATATGTGTCTACAACCATTATGATTTAGGATGGGTATAGTGTTCATGAATAATGATAGGAATTTGAGAAGATGAAATCCTATGCATTGGATTTTGAAAAAAATGTTTTAAGTAGTTTTATAAATGATCAATGTTTTATAAAAAAATAGTTGGAATTATTTTCTTTTTTCTTATGAAAACTTTATGGGAGTGAATCATTTTTATTTGGATAAATCCACTTATTTTTAGATATAATTATATTATTATATTGGTAAATAACTTGTAATGAATATGGGTCGTAATATTTTCTTATGTGAAATGGTTATTCATTGGTTTTGGGGAATTTTAAAGTTATCTCCATGATGATCAAGAAGCTATGAACATATCTATAACCTTTTGTGTGAAAGAAACTAGTAATATGAAAAGAGTTCCTGATCTTCTAGACTCGTTAGTCTAAAAAATCCATGCACTTGGTGGTGAAACAAATCAAGAGTTTTTAAAAGAAGTAAATTAAGATTCAACATTCCAAAAGAAAAACAATTCAATATTTAATGGGGTTAGTGGAGTTTAGAAGTTTATGGATTGTTTATAAATAATGAACTTAATACTATAGTTACTTCATAACCTTAATACACCGAAGTTGGAGTTTTCTACTTACAAACTTGAAGGACCAGTTTGTAAGTGATGGGAGATAGTTGTGAATGCCAATTTATATGATAATTTTATTTGGGATGGATTCCAAAATATGTTTATCCAATAACATTATCAAAAAACCTCAAAGATGAGGAAGTATTGGGTTCTATGAGAGTTGAATCAAGGGAATATAAAAATGTTAGAATATATATAATATTTTATAGATATGTTATGACTTATGCTAAATTTTATTCAAAATGAAAATATTAAGGTGAAAATATTCAGCATATGTATTCACTTGAGATCAGGTAAAAGAATATCTTAGGGTCCCTACCCAATTATAAAAAAAATGGAAAATAAATTGGAAATTACAGAAGTAAACATGATGAACTATCATAGTACAATTTATTTTCCTACTCGTCTTAGTGGGGGAAATAATTTATATAGTGTAAATAAGTTGAACTAGTATAACATTATTAATGAAACAGTTTTATGAAATTTAAAAGTTTAAATTCATATTAAGGAAGGAGGTAGCTTGTGTGTTATTATTGTCATGGAATAATTCATTTAAAATGGAATTTCACAAATGAGACTAAAGAGAATCATAAGTATTGGAAGATTAGACATTTAAAGTGGTTTTGAAGGGAACTAGGTGGTAGAAATTATAATGTAATGAAAATATTAGAGGATACTATTAGGAGATAAATATGCATTAAAGTTGGGTCTTCGGAGACCATAGATGGTAGCCCTAGATAGGGGAAACTAGGGAAAAATTAGGGGTAATTGTTCATAGTAGACATGTTATAGAAGAATTGGAGGAATGATCTATGATTGTACATGGTGTATTTTGTTATTTATTCTAATATAACATATACTATTTTTGATATGGGTGTATCTTATTCATTCATTTTTATGATAAGTAAACCAATTAAATTTTCTTATGGATTAGATGTCTTACTCCATGAAGATTGAGACACCTCTTAGAGTGAAGATGGATCAAGGATTAAAATGTCCTCGTTCCATTTTGATTAGTGATATGGAAATATAATTGTAATTTTAATATTAAAATTTAACATACATGATATTATAATTAGAATAGATTGGATGATAAGTTTCATGAATCATATTGACTACTATGGCTGTAGAGTCCCATTTTATACTACCCAATGAGAGTATTCACTATTTTTAGGGAGAGTGGGATATCCATGAAATATGGGTGGGGAATTTTTTTAATAACCTTAGAAAATTATCTTTTTAATTAGTTGGGGTGATTCATTGATTGGTGGAGGAAATGGATAAGACTTATCCTCCCATAGATGTGGAATAATTCTTGGATATATTTCCTCAATATTTTTATAGACTCCCACTTAACTGAGATGTGTAATTATAAATTGATTCATTACTAAGAATGAGTTTGGTATCCTTGAATTCATATCACATGGAACCTATGGATTAACAAGAGTTAAATTATTAATTAAAATATTTTTAAGGGAAAGATTTTATTCAACTGAGTATGTCAACTTGGGTAGCACCATACCTTTTTATAAGAAAGTTGATGGAAGGTTACACTTGTGCATTCATTTCCAAAATATGAACTAGATGATAGTAAAAAAATGTACCCACTTACTCAAATTGATAATATTTTTAATCAATTGAAATCATGAAATTGGATTTTTAAGATTGACTTATGGTTGGTATATTATTAGTTATGAGTTAAGAGTGAGGAAATTAAAAAAATAACTTTAAGGATCATATTAAGATGATATGATTTCCTAATGATATCCTATGGGGTTACTAATTCTCAAGATATTTTTAAGTCATTTATGAACCATATGTTTTAAAAATATATCTAATAATTCATAATATAACTTTTAGATGATATTTTGACTTATTTAAGCTTAATGGAAGTGCATGGGTGACATTTAAGGATTGTATTAGAATTTTTTGAAATCACTAACTACATGAAATGATTTCAAAATGTTAATTTTATATTCAGGTAAATTTTTTCAAAAATTTCATTTTTGAAAAAGGAATTTACATTAAATACTAGAAGATAGAGAAATTATGACTTGGGGGTGTTCAAATAATTCATTTGAGATATAGAGTTTACCTTGACTGGAAGGGTATTATAGTTACTTAGTTAAAATTTATTTAAATTAGAATAACTGTTGATGACACTGACTTAGAAGGATGTGATGTTTTAATAGAGAGAAATGTTTTAGAGAGATTTTAATGAACTATATATAAGTTTAACTTCTACTCCCATGTTATTACTGAAGATAACAAGGGATATTCAATATATTATGGTGTATCAGGAGAATGATAATGATGAATGTTAAAGTAAGGCAAAAATGTGGAAGTGTATGGATTAAGGTAATTATAACCACATGAGAATAATTATTTAACAAATGAAATGAAGTTTGAAATAGTTTTTCATGCCTTGAAGAGTTGGATACATTACTTGTGTAGTAAAAGGTTCATGGTGTAATATTGTCATATAATTTTGAGATTTATTTTCCCCTAGTGTTAAATTTTGGATAAACGATATGGTTGATTATCTTAAAATGTTTGACATTGAATTAATTTATACACCAGGTAAGGGTAATTATGTATCATATTCCATGAGTAAAAAACACAAGCATTAAAGTAATTACTATAGAAGTGGTAGATGATGAGCTTAATGATAGATATGAATAGGGAGGATTAGAGGGAGACTATATGGTGTAATATTGGAATGATGTAATTTTTACACTTGTGAATCAAGCGAAGGAAGGAAAAGAAATAAATACTGAATACATAAGGATATGTGACACCTTAAATGTTCAAGATACCATTGATATATGATCTTTATAAATATTTTTGATGTTTTATTTTTGGGATTGAATTGTAGTTCCCTAAAATTTGAGATAAGTGGTTATAAAATTTTTTCATATCTCTAATTATGTTATTAACTCAAGGATAATAAATATGTATCATGACACCATATTATAATTTTGGTGGATAGGGCTGATGAACAAGATAAAATGATTTATATCTTGATGTTTTAATTTTAAATGGGTAATGGATGAGTATTAGTAACCCATAGGTTTTTTAAACCTTTAACTATTCTAACTATAAAATGAGAGAATATTATAATGGAATTTTTATTTAGATTACCATGATCATTATGAAGGCATGATGACATTTCTGTGATTCTAGTTTGAATTATAAAATCACCAAATTTTGTACTCATTTTGGAGAAATTCTCTGTGTAATAATTTTGTAAGTTATACATGGAATAAATTGTTATGTTATATCAATTTCCTTTATAAATTATTTCAGATAGTGACCCTTGATTGACTTAAATGTTTTGGAGAGGATTGTAGAAGGTATTGTGTACTTAGTTTAATAGGAAAACATAATATCATCCAAAACAAATGGCTAATAAAAATAAACTATATAAACCTTGGAGATAATTATTTGATCTTGTGTGTTGGAATTTGGAAGATCATGGTAGTATCTTATTTTAGTGGTATAATTTTCATACAATAATAGTAAACAAGCATTGATATAGATGACTCCTTTTGAATTATTGTATGGAACGTTGTGTCGATCACCCTAATATTGGATCGAGATGGGAGAGTGATCCCTATTAGGATTTATATTAGTGAAAGAGATGAAAAATAATATTTATTCAATCCAAAAGAGGTTGGTGATGGCTTATACTCCACAAAAGCATTTTTTAGACTATCAGTGATAAATTTTAGAGTTTTCAATTAATGATTGAGTCATTTTATGGGTGTCACCATGGTTTGAAAATTGATGAATAAGAAATAAAGGAAAGTTTTCGCCTCAATATTTAGAGCCTTTTTTAATTATTTATTGATTTGGGAATTTGGTTTATTAGGTTGACATACTAATGTACTGAATTATTGTGCATGATGTTCTTCATGTCTCACAGTTAGGGAAGTATTTCCCAAAACCATATCATGTTCTTTAGTGGGAATATGTTGATTTGGAACTATATATGGAATTTATGAAATGAAAAATATAGATTGTTTATAGAAAGTAAAATGTATGAAGTGGAAAATTTATTCCATTGGTTTGAGTGTTGTGAAAAAATGGGCCTATTCTAGGTGGAACAATGGAGAGATAAGTCCATAAGTGACAACATTGGCCATATATTTTTGAGTGAAGGAAACTGATAAATTTTTGTGGGTGAAAATTTATATGGTGGGGAGAATTGTAAAATATATTATTTTGGGCTTAATTAATCAGTGTGGAGTTAATATTTACTTTATTTAATTAAATTAACTATCATAGAAAAATGAAAATTCTCTTTTGTTAATTAATTGATGAAATAACATGTATAGAAAATAAATTAATAGAAATGGTTGATATGAGAAATATTAGGGAAATTAAATATTGAAAATGTAAAATTAATTTAATTCATATTATATGGTATATTTAAATGGGAGGTTATGATTAATTATGGTTGGAATGGGGTTTTTATGGTGGTTTAGTTGGAGGACTCTTAATGGGTTTGTTAAATGAGGGGATTCAAATTTATATAGTGGACTATGAATTTATCATGGTTATAAAGGAATTATTATTGGAGGAAGATTTGAAATGAATTTAGAAATTTCTGATTTTATTAAATTATAGATCATGGATAATAATTTGGCCATGTTACATTATTATATAAGAGAAAATTAGATTTAATGAATAGGGGGTTGACTATGGTGTTATGGTGAAGAGAGAGGTAATATTTAATGGAGGAATTAAAAGTGGGGGGGGGGGGTGAATATTGGATTATATGGAGTTACATATGGATAATATATGATGGGAAATAGAGGATTATGATCTATAATTAGAGGAGGGTCTTTACATCTTCTCATTTTTAACATCTCTCACTCTTCTTCATTGGCGGTGGAGGAATCTTGGCGTGGGATGATAAAAGGATGATGGGTTGGGTAGATTATCGATGGATTGTCAATTTATGCTCTTAATAAATATTTAATTTTTAATAAAATATTTAAATAGTGAGATAATCCATTCTTAGAGCCTAATAATCTCATCTTAGACACTCCATATGTAAAAGGAGAGAATGGAGGATTTAAATATTTGGCATGGGGGTTGTGCCACTGTTTGGTCTTCTTCATCCAACCCCACTTATTTTACACCACTAAGTTAGTGAGTTAAATGGGGCTATGTAAAATGGCATAGGGTTAATTCCACACTCCATTGGTTATGTTCTCTAAACCTAAGAGTCACATAGGGGTCATACTATTCAATAATGGGCCATGACACTTCAATATGGGGTCTTAACAAAATAAAAAATTCCTTAAAAACCTATATTAAATTATAAGGTCAGTAATTTAGTTATAAGAACTGTTGTTCATGGGATATATATATATATATATAACTGGGATAGGTGGTTTTCCATGTTGAGATCATCAGTTTGGGAAATTATAAAGGATTCTAAGGAAAAAATATAAGTTAGGTAACTTCTATCCAATCCATAGTTGATTATGATTCCATTTCTTGTGATTTAGGTGCTTTTAAAATCATTAATTTAAATTATTATTTTTATCAAATAATCCATATATATTTATCAGATAAAATAAAGGTTTATTTTTTTTTGATTAATGAAAAATTAATATTCTCAATGGAAATCCCAAACAATTGGGTTTTAAATCAGGACATTTCATTTGTGTAAAAAATGAGGTTTTTGTCTTAAACTAGTTTTAAATTTGAGATATATTGGTTTCATAGATGTTTATTAATGGGAAATAATTTTGTAAATAAAATGTATTGTTTTATAATTTTTTAAAAGGAATGGGAATCAAGGTTAGTATAGGTTTGAAATAGCTATGACCTGGGTGGAAATACATTACATGAACACATAGGTGAGTAAAGAATAATTTTAAGTAACTATGATAATAATTTGGATAAATTATGCATGAAAAGAAATTTTCATAATTTATATTACTTATGATGCCTTAAATTATGAAACTGGAGTTATTTGATAATGTGAAAGGAATTTGTATGTTTGAAAATATGGTTTCTTTAGTAAAAATTATTGGAATTTAATATTTCTTATTTAAAGTATTATTATGATTTTTAAACTATAAAATGTGTTATTTGGGTTCCAAATAGAATTAGTTAAATGGTTTCGAATATGTCATGTATGGTAATTCATGGTGTGATTTAGGAAAAACATAATTTGTAAGTGTTACCCTTACTTTTATACCCATGTGCAAGTGTATACATTGTTTTCTGTGATATAGGGAAATGAAATACTACCTTTTAAATTAATGATATACCCTATGATCTATGTTCATGGTGAGATTTTTTGGTGTTTTATCGATCATTTTTTGTGGATTTTACTATCCCAAATTAATAGGTGTCGTTCATCTACCTTTGATATGTGTCATAATTATTGAATTTTTTCCTACTAGGTTATTGTTACTGAATTTATTTAAAGGTTATTTTAATTAATGAGGGTTTTGGTTTAAAAATAGAGGCATTTAAATTTTAATATATTTTTTGTCTTCCATAAGTAAAAAATTCCTTTATGATTGTGTGGTGTCCCTCGATACTAGTTACTAGCCTTTAGTGACTGATGAATGAGTTTGAGACCATGTGGAGATCTAGTGTTGGCCTTTAAATTCAATCCCCTCAGTCGAGTTTTTGTAAAATGTGATTAGATCATGATTTTAATGCAAATTATTTGGATGTTTGGAATGTTTGATTATTAAGACTATGAAAACCTATAAAGTACATATAAAAAAGATTAATTAACCACTTTTTTTACAAAACATGAGTTGATAGGGATTTCGGGTATGAAAAGTGATAAATTGATCTCTTTTAGGATTTTTTTCCTTATAAGTGCCTTAACCATGGTGGGTTAGGATATGCATAATGTTAATACATCATGATAAGTGCATGAAAAAATTACATTTTTGTATCTTGGATAAAAAGTTTTATGTGGTTTTTTAAATGTTTCTATTTTCATAAAAGTGTTTGGTTGAAATTATTTTATATTTTCATAATGTGAAATTGATTGGAAGGAATCATAGGGATATAGATAAATAACATTACCTATTGATAGAGTTTTTTTTCTTAAAATAGTTAAACTCTTATAATGAAGATGGGTGGTATTTTTTACTTAAGTGAAAGGATAATAATTATTTTTTTGGAACTATAGAGATTCCTTCACATAGATAATTTTTTATGATCAAGAATCAATGAACATTTCTAAACCCATTCATAACTATGAAACTTAGAATATACAATGCTTTACCATTCTCTTGAACTCAATATTCTAAGTAATTTTGTTTTTTTAGTGGAATGAATCAAGAGTACCCAAAAGAAGTAAATTAAGCATCAACATTATAAATGAAAATTATCCTATATTTAAGTGTGATAGTGGAGTATAAGAAGCTTAATATTGGTTTTAAATAATCTACCCAATCCTCAAGTTTACTTATACCCCCGATACATCGAAGATGGATTTCTCTAATTACTTTCTCAAGGGAGTAGCTCATAAGTGGTGGTATATAGTTGTGGAGGAAAAGTTAAATGTGAACTCAATATGGGATGGATTAAAGAATATGTTCAACAAATAGTTTTACCTATAAACCCTAATACTTAGGAATTCTTTAGAGTTATTATAGTTTATGTAATGGAATATTATGGTGTTAGAATACAAAACCCATTTTTCATAACTGGTATACATTGCGCCAATATTGATTACAAATTAAAATATTAATAATAAAATATTCAAGATGTGTATTCGACCTAATATTTGATCAAAATTTATTTTTCGAGTCATACACACCTATAAAAAAGTGGTAAATAAAGAAATAATGGATGAATCAGACATTATGAACTCTCAGCTTACATGCATTTTTCTTCCTTGATTGAGTGGTGGAAAACATTTATTTAGTAGATAGAAGAAGAAGAATACTGACCCCATAAATGAAGTAACAAGTATAATTTTTTTTTAATTACTCTTAAGTAAATAGGTAGTTTATATTTTATCAGTGTTGTGGACTGATGCATTTAAAATATTATTTTCTCAATGATCCTAAAGATTAACATAAGTGTGGGAATATTGGGAACTTCAAAAGTTTTTTTAGGGAGTTGGTAGTTGATCTTCTAATACGATGAAAGGATAAAAAGTAACTCTTTGGAGACTAAATAAATATGTAGTTGAGTCTTTGGTGATGATAAGTGACATCCCTTAAGAGGTTAATACACATAAAAATTAGGGTAAAATGTTTGTAATGGAGCATCTTTAAAAATAAATAGATTAAGGGCCTATGATAGTACAAGGTACATTGATTATTACTTATAGAATAATATATAATGTGTTTGATATGAGTGGATCTAATTTTGTTCATTTTTTTAATGATTAATATACCAATTAAATTTCCATATATAATTTATTCATTCCCCCACAAAGATTTAGACCCCTCTTAGAGTGAGGACAGACCATGGATTCAAATGTCCTTCATGTTCTATCATGATTAGTGATGTGGAAATCACATGGAACTTTTTAGTCTTATAAATGAACACATAAAACCTTATAATTGGATTGTATTAGATAAGGTTCTGGGAACATGTTGACTACTATAGCAATAGAGTCTATTTTACACTACCCAATAGAATTATTCACTCTTGTTATGGAGAGTGGGATATTCATATGATCCGATCCAAGTATTTTTCTAAAAACCTTTAAACTTTATCCTATCAACTAGCTAGGATTATTCTTGGATCAGTGGAGATAATGGATAAACCTTAACTTATCATATTTTTATAATATTTATTATATGTACTTGTTAGATATTTTTCTATTCTATTACTAGGGAGTGATGTTGAATTATTGATTGAGTTGTTAATAAGAAATTGTCTAGTATCCTTGAATTCAAATCAAATAGAACCTACAGAGCTGTAGGAGTAAAATACTAAATGAGATGATTTTTAAGATAAATGATTTTTTTACTGAGTGTTTTACCTGGATAAGAAATAGAAAATTTTACTAAGAAAGTTGATAAATCCTATAATTATTCATTGATTACCAAAAGATAAACCTAGTGAAAGTAAATAATAAGTATAATTTTCCCTGTATTGATGATATTTTAGATAAAACAAAATGGATAAAAGTGTGTTTTAAAGAAAAAATTAAGGTTGATATATCATCAGTTTAGAGGGAAGAGTGAATAAATTCTAAAAATAACTTTCAGGAATAAATGTAGCCATTATGAGATTCTATTGATTCTATTTGGGGTTGATAATGCTTTAGTTATTTTTGTTCCTATGATTAACTATATCTTCTAAAAATACATCAACTAATTTATAGTTATATTTATGGATGATAAATTTTTTAATTGAAGTTCAAAGGAAAATAATGGAAATATTTAAGGATTATCTTATAGAAGAACTAACTATTTGAAAAGATGTCTAGATATATTTTTTTATTAAAGAAGTAAATTTTTAGGACACTTCATTTATAAAAAAGGAATTTATAACGACCTATAGAATTTGGAAGTGGTGATGACATGGGAGAATCCCAAAAATATTTTTGAGATACATAATTATCATGGAATGTTGGGTTATTATAAGTTCTTTATTTAAGATTTATCAAAACTATCACTTCCAATGATGGAATAAACTAAAAATATGTGAATTTTTAATGAAGTGAAAAGTGAGTGAGGGATATTAATGAACTGAAGAGAAGGTTATCATATTCTCCAGTGATATTCTTACTAAAATTTTGTAAGGGGTATTATATTTATTATGATTCATTGAGAGTTAATATTTGGATGCATTCTCATGAATAAAGAAAATATAGAAGTATATAAATCAATTTAATTACAACCAAAATAGAAGAATTGTACAACACATGAATTAGTTCTAGTGGAAGTTATATATGCCTTGAGGATCTGAAGAGAATACCTATTTAGTGAAAGGTTTATTATGTACTCTAATAAAAATATTCTTATGTATATTGTATCCCAAGGATATTTAAATTTAAGGAAAAGGATGTGGGTTGAGTATCTTTATACTTTTTATCCTGAGTTAATTTATACACCAAATAATGGTAATGCTGTAGAAAATTCCTTGAGTAGAAAATCTAAACTAGTAAAGCTAATAGAGGAGTAGTGGTAGCTAATGTGATTTATAGAAGATTTAAATTAGGAGGATCTATAAGAGGAATACTATATGGTGTTATATTATATTTATGTCACTTATACACTTATGGATAATGTTAAGTAAATGCAAGAAACCAATACTAAATGTAGAGGGATATTTGACACCATAAATAGAGGGATGGACATTAACGATTGGTCTCTAGTAATGGATTTGACACTGTATTTCCAAGATAGGATTATATATCCCTAAATATTGAGAGAAGTGGTTTTGAAATCACTTCATAACTCTAGTTGGATGGTTCATCATGGGATAAAAAAGATATATAATGAAATAATATTACAATTTTGGTGGGTTGGGATGAATAATGAGATAGTGGGGTTTATGTATTGATGTTTGACTTATTAATGGGTAAAGTTAGAGAATCAGTGACTTATAGGTCTTATAATATATATAATTAATACTTTAGAACCATATTTCCAATAGAAAATAGGAAGTAGTCATTCTAGAATACCCTGGTGGAAAAAAATTCTAGATAAAACTCTCTAAACTTAATGTTTTAGAACATAGTAGAAACAAGACTCGCCAAAATCACCACACTAAGTCCAAAGATTCATCCCTTTTCACTCCAATAGATAAAAAAACATCTATGCAATTAAAGTAAATGTATGTAATAAAAAAACACTTTGGTTTTACATGGTTTGGGCTAAATGTCCTATGTCCATGGGAAAAACATGACCACATTTCATTTCTAGGGAAAGAAAACTTAAAAACCTAGCAAATTTAGATTTACACTAGATTAATAAATACTAGTAACAAAAAATATGTTCAATATAATATCAATAAATAAAATCACATAGATTTCACCCAATATATATAGAGAGTAACATAAAGTCATCCAGTTGCACCAACCTCCAAAAAATAAGTGAGTACATTTGTTCAACTATTCCCACCACCAATCTCCTGTAGCAGTTCTCAGTATGATCATCACCTCTAATATACTAGAAAACATAGTAGAACAAAACATCAAACCTTCTAGTAGTACAATCTAAAACTTCAAAAATGACACTTCCTTGAGATGTTCTCATTAGAAGAAGTCAGTCCAAACCTCATTCCAGATTACTAAAGAGTAAACCATCCACTTCCATCACTCAAATGAATCCAAGGTCTTTCTAAACCACTGATTATAATCATATTAATATAATCAACTAAAGTAGGATTCAAAAATTCCAAAAAATATCCCACATGAATAATACTTTTGAGAAATAATTATGATACTGCCTTCAACTTCCACAAAAATCCTTATTTTTCCATTTCATACAATTATTCTTCAACACCAACCATTCACTAAATCCCAACTAAGGATTTAGGTTTCCATAGTATTTCTAGACCTAAACTCTTGGTAAAAATATTTTTGGGATTTTTTCCCAAGCAACCTTCCATAACCCCAACTCACCATATTAAATCATATTTCAGATGCTATGATACTTCAAATAAATGTATTTAGTTCTTTAATGAAACACTAGATTCTTAGCTAAATGAATTTCAGTCTAACTATCACAAAATAATAATACTTCCCCCTAGATGAACCTGAGTTATTCAACTAAGTGACTTAACCAAACC
The DNA here is from genome assembly GCA_963277665.1 of Viscum album. Lineage (NCBI taxonomy): Eukaryota > Viridiplantae > Streptophyta > Magnoliopsida > Santalales > Viscaceae > Viscum > Viscum album. The sequence continues at coordinate 1,241,045,425 of OY728122.1, read as the reverse complement.
ATATCCCTTATTGTTTCCATTACAACCAAAAACATTAATTTAATTCTAGAAAGTGAAATAACTTGTTATATCCTAGGCATCTAACTTACCACAATTCCATTGAAAGTGTAAATATATCCAGTTGTTCTCTTCTAAGAACCAAAATCTCCCCCAAAGTACGCATCTACAAACCCAAGTAACATGTAGTGATCTAAACCCAAGAATCCCAAATCCAGTGTTGGATACTATTACTTTAGCATAATTACAAAAAATAAAATCCCAAATAACTGACCAATTTAGAAGTATAGGTAAATTAGATACATACACGAGTCTTACATTAAATTTTGAATACACAAATTAAAACATTTTTTTTCCTTTTGAGGATAAATTTATTCCATCTAGATTGTACCTTATATATTAGTCAAAGTAAACTTCATGCAATATTAGGGAAAGGAAACAAATAAGGGTGAGGTAAAATTCTCATTAAGGGTTAAGTATAGTAGAAGAAATAATGAATCAATCATCATAATAAATATGGAAAGGTGAATGACTAAATAAGAATTCCATGTAATAAATAAACTAAGAAGGAAGTGCATAAACAATATGGAAAGATAAATAACTAAAAACCATGCCATTTAATCAATAAAATGAGAATAAAATTCATCCATGGATTTTTTTCATTTTTAAAATCCCAGGGATTAGAATAACAGAATCTAAATGAAGGTAATGATTATTTATCAGACGTCATGTTTACAAGGTACATGATACCTTGACCATAAATAAAATTCACAGGACAATTTAAAACATACTTAGAACAAACTGATTTGGTTTTCTAAACCTTATCTCTACTATCAATACCTTTCACAGGATAGTTTAAAATATACTGGTTACAAATGCATAGGGTTTGTCCAACCTTATTTCATTGCATGAGACTATCGATGCATCGAGGGTATTAATTTAAATATCCCCTAACCCATTTCATAACTGTAAATATCATTCCACATATATTGAATAATCTATTTAATTAATAAAAAATTTTCCTTATTAAATATCCTTATTGAGTGAAGAATATGGATTTATCAATATTTCCCCAGTTAATAAAATAAATTTCAATGTAAATACCATATGTAAAAATGATATATAGTTTAGTAAATAAATATATCCATCATAAAATAATATGGATATTTAAGATGAATTTAATTTCAAATGAAAAAATATTACAATAAAGTGATTATTTAAAGAGAAAGTTAATAATTACAAGAAAAAGTGAGATTGCACAATAACTTTTACCAATTGGTAATTTTCAATTTAAATCCACTTAGATGAAATAATTCAAAATTATAACTTAAAATATAATTAATAATTAAGTATTAATGATATTTCATGTCAAAGGGGAAGTATATACACCACATAAAAGTGTATTAGATCATAATAACAAATAAGTCTCAATGGAATGTAAATTGAGAAGAAATCCCTTACCTCATGCTCCCCTTTGGGTACTAATTTATTTAAAATAATTTATAGTGGTTTTAAACATGTTATTAACTTATAAAATAACTATATTAATATTTATTATATCATATATGGAACTTTTATAACAAAGTTTCACCCATTTTTTAATAATGATTCATTATTTTCATTGTTTCGGGTGTTATTGCCTTGTTCTTCAAGAATTTTTTGAATTGTTATTTTTTTGTTCCTTTTTATTAGATCATTATTTAATCATATATATAATGTAAAAAATTATTTAAATATCATATTTATTTAGTATATTTGTATTTATAGTAATCCATATAATTTGGTGATAGGAAATGGAATACACTATTCAAGGAGATAGTAGGTCATACGTATAAATGAACCCTATTTCCATTTTATTATCATATTAAAAGAAATAAAATAAAATTATATATATAAATATTATAATTAAATTAAAATTTTTATGTCATATATGTCACATATATCTATTAAGCCAACCCTTAATACATTCTATGTAAATCTTGAACGAATCACATCACTTGTCAAGGTGGTAGTCCATCGTACACACGAACGATGTTATCATATTCCGAAAAATTGGAAATCATGAAGGTGTATGTGATATAATTATTAAAGAATCATAATAACCTTAAAAATATCATATATATAGTATATAAACTACAAATCGATCATTATTCCTGTAACGACCCAAAAAGTTATTAATGAAAATTCCTCTTGGTCTATTTAAATGTCTTCTTATGGTTTTATAAAATGTATGAACTTACTTGGTTCTATGTTCTGGATTTTAAAATACTATTAATAATTGTGACCGTTTCTAATATAGCCATTAAACAGTGATCCCATGATTAGTATAAATATATGGATTTGACAAATCTAATTTACCCAAACAAAGGAAGCAATAACCTCATCCAGTAGAGTTGCACCATATGAAGCCCATTTGTCAGAGCTCGGAAAGGAGGTTGCGTCATTGGGATTCACTCTTGACCAAGCCCAATCTCATCTTGAATACATTAAGCTTGAGTGGAACCACCTATGAGAAAAGTTGAAGTTAATAGAGATTACCACTCGAGCAATGTTATCTGAGACACCCCAAAAGTTTGTCACCATTGCGCACCTTACCCTGAGGTCTTATGTAGGTGTTTTAAGGGATTATTTAAAAATAACATAATACTACTATTATGTACACTATTCTTGTATAAAGAATATAAATTCTTTTTAGTATTGTTACTTGGTAAATAGTTTTTAGAGAACAAATAGTATTTTTAGTTAATATTAAACTAAGAAATATATTTTGATGAATTAATTGATTCTTGAATTAAATAATATTTTAATAAAATACAATTATTATTATTAAATTATGTTTTATTAAATATAAATGATTATATAATTTTATGAATGCAATTGTAATTTTTATTAAGGCTTGAAAGCTGTTTTTGTCAAAACCCATGAATTTTCGATAAATATTGGTTTTTATTTTAAAATTAAAAATGAACATATTTAGAAAATTATTTAGATAAAATGAATATTATTTTTGGAATCAGGATGTTGAAATTATCCAATGGTTAATGTTTCATAATTTTCTGAGATAGTCGAATTTTTGGGTAAAAATTAAATACCATTTAAATATATAATGTGTTTTATGACATCATAATGACCCAATAGTGATGTAATAAAATACTATAAACATTATGTTCGGCCAATATATGTTTTAACATTAAGATAATGTGATATTGAGTTTTATTTATTTATTTTACAATGCTTTAGTTGACCCTTCAAGACTTATAAAACATTTTGTCTTTTTAAATTGTTTTCCTTGAGAGTGTGACTCACCTCCACATATGCAACCCTATTATTTTAAGAATTTCGGAAATTGGACTTATAAAATATTGTTTTCCACTCCAATTTTTCTAAAACCATGGGAAAAAACCATGGCCTGGTTTGTGGTTTTGATTAGTTTAATGTGAGGTGTCCCAAACCTAAATAATAAAGAATTCCTTCTCCTTTCCTATATAAACCCACCCAAGATCCCACTTCCTCTTCAATAAAATACTTTTGAGTTAGACCAAACCCTTCTATACTCTATCTATAATCCTCCCAAGGTTTCCCAATCTCCCAATAATCCTATCTAAAGCCTCTCCCAAGCCTTTGGTATCACACCTCCAAGTAAGGTATTCCTTCCTTTCTCATTTTATCCAAGTTTATTAATATTGTTATGCCATTTTATTTTCAATTATAAATGTTGGGGTATGATTTTTCACCACACCTATAACATACTATTTATGTTTGAATTATGGGATACCCCTTTATCTCTCATCGGTGCCTTCCATATATACCCGTTACCATGCCGAAATTCCGTAATGAAATTTCTCTCTCCTCATTTACATTAAAACAATTATTTTATATTATGAATATAAATTTCATTACCTATGTAGGGACATGTATCTATATGACTCCCCTTACTGTCCATTTCATGTATATATGATAATAAACCCCTTTATCTCTAATCAACCATTTTTATGAAGTCTTATGTCACGCCGTTATGCTGACGAAATTGCACCGCAATTTTCCCAGCCAAGATCATCGTGTAGTGAATACCATAACCATTTATATATCAAGGGTATTCAACATTATGCACATTTACATATTGATTTAAGAGTTTCATGTATTAATTCCACATTCTTAGATCATGGAAAAAATGATGATGTTTTATGAATTCATGTTATATGATCTTGTGGCAAACTTATGCATGAAATGAAATGTCAAAGAAGGGTGTGCCATTATAGTGATCCAATGAATTGGGTAAAGTATAGTATCATGATACATCATGTGAAATGAGTGTTGACTAATGATAATTCAAGTGAAATGAGGGTTTACTCGTGCTTCATGTGCAATGAGGGATTACTCATGCACCATGTGAAATGATCCTTGGCTCATGCTAATTCCATGTTAAGTGTTGTTGACACATTTCCATGTTATGAGTATCTTGCTTTATCATGCCATTATGTTCATGTTTCTCTTGTGCTCCATTGATATGCCTATTGTCTAACATATACTGTATTCCACATTCTATTCCATGTTTATTCCCTTATTGGGCTTTATAGCTCACCCTTTTCTTATGCATGTACTCAGGTTATCCTATGCAATGCTAATTACAAGGGAATGTAGTGGTCATGTAAAGGATGTTTTCAATAAGATGTTGCATTCTATGTTTTAAGTTGTTATGTAATGTTCCTAATCCCCAAAGACACTGGAACTCTAGATCTTCCATGTTGTATCAAACGAAGATTTTATATAATAAATCATGTTTAAGTGTGTAATAAAGAGCAGGGTTATTATAATTCCCGACCTTTATAGGTGGTAATGGAAGAAGTAATGACATCTATTTGTGAGGTGATAGCCCGCTATACACACGAATGATGATTGCATATCCAATTTGATGAAAGTGTGTGTGAGCTTATAAAATAATCTTAACATATAAAATATAATACTATTTAGGATACTTAGGTTATTATATAATAATGGTATAATATTGATTGAAGGGGGTGAAGAAATAAATAAAACAAATATGAACATTGATGAACGTTACCTCTTCTTCATGTAACTCCTATTGGTTTTCACCAAAGGATTTCCTTGGTTGGATTTATGAAATAATTAAGGATTATAGGATTTGTTTAGGGAATGTTTTAAGTGAATTGGTTAGGTTTTGGATGATACAAATGGCTTGAGTTTTGTGAAGTAATAAGGGGGGTGTGAGTGCCCTTTTATAGTGGAGGAGGAGTGGCATTCCTATAAATACCAAAAGGTAAACAATATTGGGAGGTCTCCCTTATGTCATGTTCCTAAAATAATGAAATATTTTAGATAAAATATGGGATATAGTATAAATATAGTCATAAAATGTATTTTTTTTAATTTTATAGGTAATTTTTCCCTTAAGTTTAAAGTTTAGTCCCTTAATAAACTCATTTTCCCTTAATCACCACAATTAACATTAACTGTTTTCACTAATAATTTTGGTCAAAAATTAATCTGAACTTATTATAAATTATAAATTATTATGTTTCAAAATATTTAATCCATTTTTCCAAATTCAAATCATATAATTTGTGTAAATTAATTTAAAATTAATCCCTTAGATGGGACGAGAAAGCTGGGTTTTAAAGTGAAAATATTCAAAAGTTTACTAAGTTTTTATATCTAAATTCTATATTAAAAAGATTAAAATGACCTTAATTATATTAATATATGTATAATTTATCTAATTTTACTTTAAAAAAAATTAAAAATAAAATATTACCTTATAAATTATTTAGAAAAAAGTCAGTTTTCAATTAAAATTTAGTATTTTTCACGATTCATCAAAAAATGAAACTTCTTAGAAAAATAGAAAAATTGTCCCTAAACTAATTTTGAAGTTAAAATTTAAAAAATTAATTTTATTTTTTTCATATAAAATTTATAAAATTATCAAAATTTATTTTTAAAATAAGTGCACCATTAAAAGGAAGTAAAACCACTTTTATAAAAATATAGTTTTTTATGCATAAAATTGGATTTGTTTTTATCTTATACATATAAAATATATTAGATGAATGTCATTTTTTTGAATATATTATATATAAATATAATTCATGTCATTCACTAATAAAAAAATTTCTTTCTTATTCAATTGGTTTTTATATTCATTTCTAATTAATTGATATGGGCTATCTCTGGAAAAAATAGATCAATGATTATTCCTTAAGAAAGGTTATGGATGGAAGGAGATAAGATACTTATATCTAGAGAGTGGATTCATCAGGAAAATGAGTCTAGTGGAACCCTTAATAAGTGTTCTTATGATCAATACTGATGGCTCTTTCAATATTTTCATCATGAGAAGGGGTGGTGTTGTTTGGGATTCAAGAGGCTCAATGGTTGTTACTTTTACTAGGTTCTATGAACAATTTCATTATCTTATTGTGATGTCTAGGGATTTTCTGAATGGGATGGAGATTTACATTCTTCTAATATTAATCTCATGGTTATTGTAGTAGTACTGTAGTAGGCATTGCAGTAGTACTATAGCAGGTACTGTTCGATACTGTAGCTGCTGGAACTATTCATCCATATGGGCCTCTAGGCCGCTGGTTTGGTCCTCAGGTCCTGTAAGGCTTTTGGGCCACCCAAAGCCTTTGGGCCAGCTATTTCTCAAGGCCTTCGAGTCACCTCAAGGCCTTAGGGACACCCCAAAGGAATTCGGGCCACATGATATAGATATACTAGTCAGACTATAAGGGACAATGCTTCATATGAGGATGAGGGAAGGAACATTAACTAGAGAAGAGCTAACTGGAATTGGAAGAATGAGAGGGTATGAATTTTCCATCAGTACCAAGCCTATAAAAATTTGTATATGACAACTAGCTGACCAACCCTGCGATGGTGGGGTGATGATATTATGACATATGATGGGGAGGAGAAGTTCCAAGTTATCTTGTCAGGGTAATTCCATCTAAGACCTATGGGTCATGTAATTGTCTCTAAGATTTTAGGCCTTGTAAGGGTTCCACCTCACCCCTTGAAAGGTGGATTATCAAAAATAATAAAAAATTAAGGCCTTCAGGCCATTCCGAAGGTTATTAAAACCGATTGTTTATTCATATATAACTCTATTCAAGGTAGAATTGATCCTCCTTGGTCTATTGTTTATATCATTCAAAGAATATAGAATTACATAGGCCGAGATAATCTGAATCACATGGTGCCAAGGAAATTTTATTGTAGATTGGATTGATTCTAAGGGTATCCAAATAATCCCTCTCACTATTTAATCCAATATGGGTTCCTTTCCTCACGAATGTGCTGGTTTTGTTCGAGCAGATTCCCTCAACTTCCAATATTCTATGAATCCATGACTTTTTTGTTTTCTTACCTTTCATATTCGCTTTTATCCTCTCCACTTAATAAAATTTCCTACATTGACTAATAAATTAAACCATATATTTTCATAAGTTAGTTAATCCTATTTATAACCACTAATTTAACATCTTGGAGATAATTTTTATTTTATATAATAATTTTAATAGTGTTCAGTAAAAATCAGTCTTGCATTTAATGTAATCCATCGAAGAAATTCATTTTTGTGTGAAACGAAAACTAACCCAGTGTTTCATTCATTGTAAGATATATCATATATTGAATTTATTTAATATAATAAAGATATTATAAATACGTGGGATGTTATATTCTCTTATATTATTGGTTTTGTGTGTCATACATTCTATTGGAAATAAAAAGTTTGATATTTTAAAATTCCTTTGTTGAAAATCACATTTCGTAAAAGAGTTAATAAAACATCCCCATAAGAAGAGATAAAGGGGAAGTATAAAAGTCATCTAGAATAATAACATAACTAGGTTTCTAGATAGGATAACATAGGTGGGAAATTAAAACATGGAAATGGAATTGAAAACTAAAACTCAAATATCAAGTGAGAGTGACAGTGAACATTGATCACAAGAAGGTGGGTGACCCAAATAAGGTTAATAATCATAAAACCATTAAAAAAAATTAGGTGTGAATAAGGTCATTGATATCATAAAAATGATGATAATAGGACAAAATTTTTGTTTAAAGATCCTTTTCCCTAGAGTTTATCAATTCTTTCACTCTCAATGAATATAAAGAAATATACTTATCTGATACATTTCTATTTCATAAGCACACTCTTATCCTTTCATTATGCCTTGATTTATTTATAATTCATATATTACCACATGTTTCATCATATGGTGAAACAATACATTAATATCTAAAACATTGTCCAAATATTATCTTAAACCATTTCATAAATGGTTAAAATTATGTCCCTTCCAAAATATCATGATACAAAACTTTATAAATAAGGTCATTGAATTTAAAAAATAATCTTATCATTAATCAATTATAAGGCAGTTTGTAGTTTCCAATTTACTTTATCTATATCAATAATATCATTATCCAAACATCATTATATAAGTATCATCAACATATTAAGTGTTATATTTCCCTCAATCTTGTGTTTTCCAAGTAGTTCAACTTATCACTAAATCACCTTTCCTGGTATCCTTCAATACATGATTTCTAATCTTTTTTGAAATAATATTGAAGTAAATCCTCTTATATTTTATGATTCTCATAACTAGTACATCATTGATAAAATACTCAAATAATAAAATTCTTGAATTAAAAAAATCACATTAATCACTCCTCTTCGGTTGTATCAATATTATAAGCTTTAACATGATCCCTTTTCTTATTATTAGGTAAATTCAATTGATCATTGGGGAATTTATTTGCGGAGTGCCCAATCTTCTTACATTTGAAGCACTTAATAGTAGTGTTTTACTTACTCCCCTTATTTTATTTAACCTAATGATCCTTTTCTCCATACTTATAATAAACTCCCAAACCCTTCAAGCATTTTCCAGGGTAATTATTCACTTATTGTTTCTATTCTTATTCTTTGATGCATTCCCTTTTTCATGGTGTCCATATGATATCATATTCTCTTGATTTACCTTAAATTTTTATTATCTAGATAATTTATTCTCTCTTTTTATAGAATTTAAAAATATTTCATCATATGATGAAAATGTTTGAGAGACTAGTGCCCTCTAGATACTTATCTTAAGAACTTCAAAGAAATATACAATCTTGCACTCTATGTTGTGTATATAATTCATAACATACCTAGATTACCTTTTAAAGGTAGATTCATACTCCAAAAAAATTTAATTTAAATTTTTATTTAAGATAAGATAATTACTCTACATTTTAGTTTATTTCTCACGTGGTAAATATTTTTCCTAGAATATATCCTTAAAATATTTCTATTCCATGAGTTCTATTTCATCTTCCTCCCTATTATTATGGATTAATGCACACCATTTATCATCATTGACTTTGAGATAATATAACAAAAGTGTACCCTTTTCCTTTTCACCACATCCCAATGCCATAAATATCTTTTCTAGAGACTTAATCCATTTCTTAGTTATAAAAAGATTAGTAGTCCTAATAAATGACGGGGGCTGCTACCATATAAAGATATCCAAAATAGGATAATCTTTCTATGGTATATGTTTCTCCATCTAGCAAATGTTATTTTTCATAACTTGATTAAGCTTACCTAATATATCCATAAATTTATCAGTTCAAATACCATTCATATTCACATCCTTAGTTGGGAAATCTCTTCATTGGCCTTGAGTATTGAAACACTTCTTCCTTCCAGGATCCATTTCTAAATAATTAAATACACTATATTACAACATAAAAATATGTAACATAATTTTTAATCCAAAAATAGTGAAATACTTAACATATATAAATATTTATCCATTACTAATATCATAATCATAAAAATTGTTTCTTTGGGTTGTTCACTAAAGGAAAATTTCAATTTCAGAGCAGATTTTTTTGGCTATAATGGTGGTTTAAACCGTCTCCATATGCTTTTGCGGCGGTTTAAACTGCCACCATATGCTTCTGTGGTAGTTTATGAAAACCACTACTAAATTCTGTGTTGGGAAACTATTTTTGGTAGTTAATGCACTTTAGAGGAGGTTTATGGGAATCGTCGTAGTTGGCACATTTCTGCAGCGGTTTCTCTGGGCAGGGGATTACTTTTTTTAGTGGCGGTTTAAACCGCCCCTAAAAAAGTAATCCCCTGCCGGAGAAATGTCCACAACAAAAAATATAACTGCCATGGAAATGTGAGGAATATGGGCCACTATAATAGTGGTTAAAACCACCGCTAAATTTAAGACGATAGCGTTGGTTAAAACCGCTGCTAATAGAAAAAATATTGACATTTAGCGGCGGTTAAAACCGCCGCTAAAGAGTAGATTTAGGAAAAAAAGAACTAGTTTTTGGATCCCCTTCACCAGTGTCCTGAAAAAAACCATTCCAAGAATATAAAAACACCAATAGAATATATACTACAGACAATATGAAAATATATTCTTAACTAAGAACAACCAAATACATCGTTCAATGAGTAAAAGAATGCAAACAAACATATTAAATGGCATAATCCTAGTATCCAATAAAATTTAGTGGTGAATTTATGTATTTAAAATTGACTATTGCAGACTCATATGTACTATTTTATCCTTTATTGGATGTTCAAATGTAGTGTGCAACTTATATGGTCACCCATTGGGTGATCTAGGTGAAATGGGATAATATGATTTTTTTTCAAATGTTGGTACTCCCACATATATTTTGGAATTGTTCAAGAATGTAATTACCCTTTATATATGATTATTTGATAGAACCCAAGTCATGCCTTATGTGTTTGGAACACTTATAGATGGAATTTATAAAGTTGGAAACTTCCTAGATTAACATGTCACCATCTAAGCAGCACCATTGAGATTATATATGGGTTTCCCATGTTTTAATGAATTGAATGAGTTAAATGTAACTGAAAATGTGAAATGGATAATTAATGATGGGTTTACTTTCTTAAAATAAATCAATTAGTTTTAAATGGAATGACCCCAAGTAATTGTAATGTCATGATCTTGATTTATGCTTTATAAAATGCATCATATGAATTGTAATATTTTAAATGGGAATTGAACATGGATAAAGACATGAATAAGAGGTTATTCCTTATCTATTATGACACAAATAATTATGCCTTTATTATGTATATGGTGTAAATAGAATAGATGTATTTGAGGTTATTCCCCTTGATAGTTATATTTAATATATGCCTTTATAGAGGTTATGGTATGATGGTATGAGATTATTGAGAAAGGAGGTACCACAATTCCTTACAATAGGTGTTGAGCATGGTGCATCACAAAAATGTTACTATATAAGTATTGTGATTCACTCACCACATTCCATGATAAGAATTTTTACCTGATGGCACACTCAACATCCCATGTGTTGTTTCATGGAATCTCTTACTCTATTGGGATATAGGGAATGTACCCAATTACATGAGCACATAGGCTCATTAGACTGGTTAGGGATGTCTGAGTTATGCCATGGTCTGTTCATCGGTATTATTATAAGTATATGGAAACAAAAATCTTCACATACCTTGACAATATAGGTGGATGAAATATATATAAACTATATATATTACTACTATATATATTACTACTATATATATAGTACCTATTTAGATTTCTATTTCATCTATGTGTCGATAAATTTAAACCCTCCTATAGTCCTTTAGGAACATGATTGGGTGGTTATTTATTTATTCCTTACGTACTCAAAATATGTGGGGTGTAGTATTTTGGTGGTAGACCCTTTATCATGGGAATAATTATGTGGTAATATTTTCTTGGGATTAATTTATATTGGTGTTCTATGTGGAATTATTATAAATGAAACATAGCATAGGAATTATGTAAAATCATCTGTCCCTTGGGTTATTCCATGTGGAATTATTATACTTGATACTAAAGATAGAAAAAATGTAAAATAATCTCTCCCATGGATAAGGGTTCCTAATTTTTTAAGATTGATGGATCAGGTTCAAGTATCATATTTGTTTCCCTCATGTTATTTCTTTGGAAAATGAGTCTTTAGTGTGGTTTCCTTAGAAGGAATGGAATATGGATCCTAATATATTGTAACTCCCATTATGAATCCTAGTTATTTTGATGTGTATAATATAATATAAGTGATTAGGCATATTCCTTCAAAGGGAATAGTGTCTCTTGAAGGGGGTTGATATATTCTATCAAGGAATATGGATGCTTATAAAAAATTATTTGTGATAGGGTAGTTGATGTTATGAATGGTAAGTAACTGATCCTGTAACCTATTTAACATTTTTCTAGGGCAGGGGGTTCTAAAGAATCAACTGGGAGGTTCCCATTTGCATGTCATGCCTACTAAGATAATGGACACTGTCATTCACACTTCCTGACTATTCTTGGTGGCCACTTTGGAAATGGTGGGAAAACCCTATTTCAGACAATGTAGCAAAATTTCCCCTAATCTCATATTAGTATATATGGATTCCAACTATTTTTTTGAAATTTTGGATACTAGGATTATGACACACTAAATGGAGGTATATCTTAAACATGTTAGAAAGACACACATTCTCATCCCTAGGGACTGATACAAGAGCATAACTAAGAAGTACTTCTTAGAAATGGAAATGTAGTGGTAAAAGCATTGGGCTAGAAAATGTAGGATAAGTTATTATAATGAAAAATGAATTTAGGAAAAATGAATCATGAAAAATGAATCATAATAGTAAAGAGTCTATATATATGGTGCATACCACACTCGAGAAATAAATACATAAAAGGAAACATTAGAAATCAACAAAATAAATAAAAGGAAACATGAGAAACGAAGAAAATGTTAGGTCTTGAAAATGTTTTGAGGCAACTATCTGCCACACATGATACATATAAAAAATGACTATAAATATTTGTCTACACATCAACAATACTACTAATCACTGTCCGATGATGAACATATATCGTCACCCTCTCCACCTCCATCTCCACTTCCTACTACCACCTGTAAGAACATTATATTAAAAATTAAATAGTGTTGCATATTTATATTTAAACTTAAAACCAATAAAAGTTTTAAAACTAAATGATTTTTAATTTTTTTGATTTACCTGCTCACCACCAGTCAATTCAATACCATCGAGGGGATATATTCTCATATGCTGACGTATATCAGTCAAAGCTTTTTACAAAGTGAATATCTGAGCCCCCTGGTCTTAAACTGTGTTTCGTAGGGAAACAATATCTCTATGAGCTTCTACGAGTATGGAATGAATACAACCATGAGTAGATTTAGATGCAATCCCCGATGGCCTGCCAAAGACCTTAGATGGTATGGGTCCCAAACCCATACCACGCACTCTACCAGGATGTTCCTTCCCAAGGACTTTAACAACCGGGTCATCCAAGGAGTATGGGTAGGACTGTCCAGGATTGACATCCCATATTTCTTTAATTTTAACCTATAAATAAAATATCAGTATATATTAACATAGTTAAAACTGATAATAAGTTATTATAATGAAAAAATGAGTCCATACCCCAACTTCTTTGGTAGTCTCATTAACAAAACTTCCATAAGATTTTTTGTGAACATCCAACCACACTTCAGTTCAGGATGCTTCATGCCCTAAACTCTGTGAATGAATTAAACAACGATAAATCAAAAGTTTAATATATTAAATAGATAATATTGTCTTATAATTATTTAAACTAATGAAAAGATTACCAAAGTTGATCAGCTTCTAGAAAATATTTTTGACCCCGCTGTGTGAGGGATGACTTGCTTAGCCTGACTTGATGCATTTTTTCTTGAGAGATCCTAAAATAAATAAAATTAAATTTAATAGTAATGTATTCAATGTCATATCCTCTTAATATAAATGTATAAATGTGAAATGAGGTTAATATAATAATATATATTTAAATACCATCTTCTTCTCATAATGATGCTTGTCAACAAAAACTTTCCACTATTCTTTGGGTACCCCATTGGGTAGCTTCTCATACATTTGTTGGAAGGTCAATGAAGTATCGTTGACATCGTTCCAGAATACCCATTTGAAGTCCTTTCATTTCTTACCAAGATTTTTCAACATGCACTTTCGTGCTATCACATCAGCAACTGTAAAGTGGAAAAACATCTCTATACAAAAATTCATTTTGAACATATTAATAAAATGGAATTGAATTACACCATAATTTATTAAGATTTCCTTCATCTGGGAATAAAAAACTTCATTTTTCCGATGTGGAGGAATATGTCTCCAATCATCATAGGAAATAGGAAGGGAAATGGGCTCTGCTGCCAGATGGACTAGAATTTGGCAAGTAATCCCATGACATCATCTGTAGGGACCCCATATAAATCAAATGGGACAACTATATTCTCTCCATTCATATTCTACACATCTTCACTTTTTATATTTTTCTCCACATTTTCATTTTTTTCATCTTTAATGAACAAAAAATTACTATAAAAAATTGCTATAAATTTATTTATATTAAAATTTGTACCTATAACAGTGACCCTACAGTATGCCCATGATGAACTAGAAGTGGTGCGTTGCCACCCAACTGTTGAGGTTTCTAAAGGGGGATTCAATGACTAAAATTCGAAATGGATTCTCATAGAGGGTGTGAGAGATTTTGTTGGGGGAGATGGTGTAGGAGGGCAGGTAGCTGGTGGCTCAGATGATGTAGGGAGGGAGACAGATGGATCATCATCTGTCAGAGTAGTGGATGAAAAGACTTGATGATTTTTGCTTCAGGAAATGCATCAACCAATAATTCCAATATCATGGACATGATACCACATGAGATGAGAACTCATGTATTTTTATCTTCAATGGTATTCAAGGGTTTTCCACTTTCACTGATCATGATACCACATGAGATGAGAACTCATGTATTTTTGCTTCAGACCAAGCCTATTTACAACTTTTTTCATATCATAAAAAGACTCGGGGGTTTTGCTTCAGAAAATGCATCATGAAATAATTCCAATATCATGGAAATTTACATATTTGTAATTCCACATAGACATTTTATATGGTACAACTTCAGTAGAAAAGAAAGCTTTGAATATTTAAAAAATCCACTATACAACTCTAGATTTCCATCATCAACTAAATCATGAAACTTATTTTCCTCAGTGAAGTTTTCTCTTATATTTGTCTACACATAATAAATAGGATGATCCAATGATATGTTACAATCTTGATCTAGTTGTGTTATAGTCATGAAAAAATCACTTTTCACATTGCAATTTTTAGCACCCTCATCTAGTTGTTCTGTTATGTTTTGATCTTGATAGTGGTGTCTTGCAGTGAGAAATTCATCATTTAGGAGGTTTTGCATCTCATTTTCAATTTTTGATGAATTTGGGAGCTCATTCTATGGATTAACATCAGTGCTCAACCTTTCTTTATCATTTGATTCTCAATTCCAAATCTAACAAAAATATTGATCAGGGAATTTCTTTAGTATTAAATGTTAATAAACTTCATCTCTCTTCAACCATATTATAAATTTACATTTAGGACATGGAAATCTTATTCTTCCTTCAACGGATTGATTGGAAATTGAAAAATCTAAAAACTCCTTCAAACCCTTAACATACTGAGGTGTGTTCCTCGGTAATGTGATCCAGCTTTTATCCATGTATATCAAAATGTTCCTACACAATATTAAAAAAATTAAAACACATAGTTACTACTAAATAGGTAAAGAGATTCATATATACTAGTTTAAAAAATATATAAATATGTTACATGACGTTTTCCTATATAAATACATATGGTAAACCACCCACTAGAAAACCAAAGCATGAAAATTAAAAAGATCCATAAAAGAAGATGAGAACAAGGATCCCATCCTTGTAGTTTTTTGTATGTCGCGCTCCACCAAAACAGATGGACAAACTAATGATGCCATAAATTGGATATCACTAAGGTAAGGTCTTGATAAATCATTTAATAATTTAATAGAAGTTGGGAATATGAAATTGAAATAAACTCTTACCTTCAAGTGGATATTTATTTATGTAGATAGGTAAGTATAAAATGTATATTTGACCCATTGGTGGGTAGGTATAAGTGGATAACAAGGATATGAAAAATTCATGTCTTCATTGAAATATAGAGGTTGGGTTGTCTTCTTTGTTTCTCTTGGTCCTAGTGTGTACTGTCTTGGCATGGTAGTGAAGACAATAATGAGATATTTTGGGTGATGAAATTGTTGTTAATGTTATAATACAAGTTTGAGATATACCCTTATCATTGCATCCATCATGGTGATTCTAGTGGATCATATAGGCTTAGGTGATTCTGGATCATGCCAAGGATTAAATTATCAATTTGGGTGGTGAAACATATATATCACGTGTCTTTTTATATTTTGTTTCCATAGTGTGTGTGAGTTAAGCAGTGAGTTTTCTCACTCTAATAGTTAAATTAGGTTTATTTTGAAAGAAATCAAAAAAAGAGAAATGAATTAATATTCACGGGTTTAAACACATCTCACTTAAACAACTCTATACCTGGGTCCATCACATGATGGTCTTGAGCATATTTTATTCGCTCATAGAACAACTATACCTTCATTATCATTCTATTCACCAAATTTGGTCTCAGATTAATTAACTCTGTAACCTCGTTCCAACACAATAGAGATATGTAAGAACACTCATATGATTCTTTAAATGGAGTTTTACCAATGGTTAATCAATAGTTATTATCATAGTAAAACTCAACCAAAGGGAAATGATTCAACCAAGAACCTATAAAATCAAGAATAAACATCTTCAATACATCCATTATAATTTAGATCATTATCTCTATCTGACATTCCATCCGAGGATGAAAAGTACTGCTTAGAAAAAATAATTAAAAAAAGTATGCTACAAAATATTCTACAATTGGGAGGTAAATTAAGACCTTGATCATAGATGACCATTATTGAAACCACATGAATCTGCACCACAATGGGTACCTATAAATGGAATAACATACCACAACAATCAAGATTAATAATAAAGAAGTAAGAATCAACCAACTTTAAAGTTCCATAATGAGGTGTTTGAGGATAAAGTTTTATTGTTTATGGAGTTACAATGATTAATCTAGTTGATTGTGATTAAAATAGAGCATAATAATATAATTATATTGATAGAATTATTATTTATATGGAGTTTGATATCATTGTTGTTTTCATTATGTGGAGTTAAATTAATTGAATTTCTCATCAAGAAGATAATATCATCTGGACTTGAAGAAGAAGTGCACAAAAAACATCGAGACCGACACCACATAAAACTTTGGCTTAAATAAGTACAAAAATTTATCTTCCTATACTAATCTGAAATAGAAATAAAATTGTATAAACCAATTTTTTCCTTGAACTAGTGTGTGTAGAATGAAGCAAAGGGAGTTTCACTTGGGTGACCATTGATCAAAAACCAAATAATTATAAAGGAAGTGTTCCTTGGAATGTAGTGGCCACAACAAAAATATTTATATCTAAAAGAAAAATTATTTTATAGGGAATTTTTTTATATTGAAACTTCATCATGTGTGTTCCTTTTATATGAAACCTAGTTCATGTGAAAAAAGTATATAAAACCTTAAGTTTTTCTGTGCATTAAGGTCCATATTTGTTTTTGAAATTCAATGTCAATGACAAAAAAGTACTAGATTAATCATGATATGGCTCACACAAGAATAATATTTTATGACTACTGAGGGTTAAATATTTAAAGTAATGAAAAAATAAATTTGTAAAGAACCTTGATTCCCCACCCCACCTTGCAAACAATAATATAGCGTTCCACAACACTCTTGTCAAAACCGACTAGTCCAAACAACTGTTCACACACTATTTTAAGGTCATCAACTACTATATTAGTCATCCATGATTATTTTCACATACCAAGATTTAGAATATTATATGATTTTTATTTTCTCATTTTTATATCATGTTATAAACAATTTTTGAGTTCACGAGGGATGCTGTTGTGTTTATAATAACCATTTATTTTTATAAAACACTAAAATTTGTATGACTATATACTTTTTCATTACCATATATCCTATGATACATTAATGTTTTATTTTTACTAATTACCATTATAATTCCACTTAAAATTATTTGTAATGGAATAGAGAATGTGTTTTATCATTTCCTTATATAATACATGTATCATTTGTAGTGGTGGAATAAATAGCCTTCTATTCTATGCAGCAGAATACTTATATGTACAAGGTCATCTTCATTGGGATGGGATAAAATTACATTTGTAATTTATTAAGAGTAAAAATATATATTATATGGTGGAAACCATACCTGGTAGGCTAGCTAGGGCTTCAGCGGGTCGGCGGCGACAGGTGGCGAGGCACGTAGATGGGCAGCGGGGAGCACTTATGGGCGGCAAGGTCACCTGCGGCCGATCTAGGGTTCGGGTTGGGGGGAGAAGATGGAGTCGCATGGGTGGTGGGGGGGGGAGCATCGTCACTGTAAAAAATATGCTGGGATTAGCGGCCGTTTTTAATAAACCGCGGCTAAACCCTTAAAAAAAGGTTTAGCGGCGGTTTACAAAACCGCCAGTAAAAGACCACCGCTAAAGGCGATTTATGTTGTCATGGTTCTTCTATACATATACTCAAAGTATTTCATAAGGGTAGGTTCTATAATATTTTTTCCCTAAATCAAGTTTCCAAGGTTTCTACTAAAATTCCTTTGATACCAAACATAGAGACCCACACCCTAGAAGCCCAAAGATAGTGCCTTCAACCATTACATTATCTTGATTACAAGGAATCAAATCCCATTGGACTAATCAGTTTATTTGTACTGGTAAACTATATACAAATATGCGTCTTACATTACATTTGGAATAAGAAAATAAAAAATATTTTTTTTGAGGATAAATTTTTTTCCATATAGAGTATCCATGAATATCAGTCAAAGTAAACTTTGTAGAATCCTGGGGAAAGGGAAAAAATATTGGTTAGATCAAATGCTCAGTAAGGGTTAAGTACAACAGAAGAAATATTGAATCAATGAGAATAATCAATATGTAAAGGTAAATAACTAAACACAAATTCCATGTAATCAATAAACTGATAAAGAAGTGTGTAAATAGTATGGAATGGTAAATAACTAAAAAATTAAATTTAATCAATAAACTGAGATTAAAATTCATCTATAGTTTTTTTTCTTAGTGAAAATCTAATGGATAGTAATAACTGAATCTAAATGAAGGTAATTCTTATTTATTACATGTAATTTTCCCTAGTAAATGATACCTTTACTTTCAAGACCTTTCATAATTTGGTTTAAAACATATTGGGAATAAACTGATTTGGTTTTTCCAAACTTATCACTACTTTCATGACCTTTCACAAGACAATATAAAACATACTGGTTACAAATGCATAGGGTTTGTCCAAGTCAATTTCATCTCATGAAACTACTGATGCATTGAGTGGATTAATTTAAATGATCCTCAACCCATTTAATACCTGTACAAACCTTTCATAATATATTGAATAACCTATTTAATTCACAAACAATGTTCCTTATCAAATATTCATATTGAGTAAAGAATATAGATTTATCAATATTTAACCAATTAATCAAATAAATTTCAAATTAAATACCATATTTAAAAATGGTATATAGTTTAGAAAATAAAAATATACATCATAAAATAATATGGATATTTAAGATTAATTTAATATATAATGAAAAATTATTACAAAAAAGGGATTTTTTTAATAGAAAGTTAACAATCACAAAATAAAGTGAGATTGCACAATAACTTTTACCACCTGGTAATATTCAAGTAAAATCCTATTAGATGAAATAATTCAAATTGAAACTTAAAATACCATGAATAATGAATTATTAATGATACTATATTTAAAATGGGAATTATATACACCACATAAAAGTTTATTGGTACATAATAACAAATAAGTCTCAATGGAATGTAAATTGAGATGAAATCCCTTACCTTGTGCTTTTCTTTTGGATGTACTTGATTTAAAATCCTATATAGTTCTTTTAAACATTTTATTAACTTATAAAAGAACCATATTAATATATATGATATCATATATTACTATTTTATTACATCTTATCACCTGTTTGTTAATAATCATTCATTATTTTCATTGTTTCAGGTGTTAATTTCCTTTTTTAGTATATTTGGATTGTTATTTTTTTGTTCCTTTTAATTAGATCATGATTTAATAATATCCAGAATAAAAAAATTATTTAAATTTCATATATATTTAGAATATATGTATTTATATTAATCTATAAAATTTGGTGATTGGAAATGGAATACACTGTTCATAGAGAGGGTAGGCCGTACGTACACATGAAAGTTGTTTCCATTTTCTTATCATATTGAAAGAAATAAATGTAAATGATATATATTTATATTATAATTCAATTATAATGATTATTTCATATATGTAACATATTTTTATTTAACTCACCCGTAATACATTCCATATAAAGCGTGAAAGAATCACATCACTTCGTAAGGCGGTAGTCTACCGTATACATAAACGAAGTTATCATATTCCCCAAAAAAAAAGAAAACAGTAAGTTTCATGTGATATAATAATTAAAGAATAATAATAAAATTAAAAATATAATATATATCATATATAAACTATAAATACAGTATTATTCTCAACCTTGAAAGGTGATAATGGAAGAATGGACAACATCAGTTCTCTAGGCGGTAGTCTGCCGTACACATGAATGATGATTGAGTATCCCATTTTATGGAAGTATTTGTGAGTGTAGGTGATAAAAATAAAATAAAAAAATCTCATAATATTTAGGATACTATGGTTATTATATAATCTTGGTATAATAATAATTTAAGGGGGTGGAGTAAAGAATAAATCAAAGATGCACGTTGATGAACGTTACCTCTTCTTTGCGTAACTTCTTTTGGTTTACATTAAAGGTATTCCTTGGTTATATTTATTCAAAAATTGAGGATTATAGGATTATGTGAGGGAATTTGTGAAGTGAAATTTTTATGGGTTTTATGAGATAAATGTATTTATATTTGTGAATAAGTGAGGGGAGAGAGTTCCCTTTAATAGTAGGGGAGTGGTATTCTTGTAAATACCAAAAGGTATACACGATTGGGAGGTCTCCCTTACATAATGTGCCAAAAATAATGAACCATATTTTATAAAATAGGTTATATAGTGGAAATATACCCATAAAATGGGTTTTAAACAAGTTTATAGGTCGTTTTCCCCTTAAGTTTAAAATTTTATCCCTTAGTAAACTCATTTTCCCTTAATTTTAGTGATTAACATTAACACTTTCCACTAATATGTTTGGTAAAAAATTAAGTTAAAATTATTAAAAATTAAAAATTACTTTGATTAAAAATATTTAATCCATTTTTTAAAATTAAAATCACAAATTTGAAGAAATTAATTTAAAACTAATCCCACAGACGGGATGAGAAAACAAGTTTTTAAAGTGAAAATGTTCAAAAGTTCACTAAGTTTTTATATATAAATTCAATATAAATATGATTACAATAAACTAAATTTTATTAATATAATCATAATTGATCTAATTTTACTTTAAATTAAATTTAAAACATAATTTAACCTTATAAATTATTTAGATGAAAATTCAGTTTTCAATTAAAATTCAGTATTTTCCACTATTCATTAAAAAATAAAATATCTCGGAAAAATACCAAAAAATATCCCAAATATAATTTTGAAATTAAACATTAAAAAATATTTTTTATTTTTTCATATAATGTTTTTAAAATTTTCAAAATTTTATTTTAAAATAAGGGCACCATTAAAATGCAGAAAAATTGTATTTAGAAAAAATTACGATTTTTATGCATAAAATTAGATTTGTTCCTATCTTATGCCAATAAAATCTATCCGATGAATATAAAAAATTGATTTAATATATAATATATAAATTTATATATTATAATTCACTAATATAAAAATTTCCTTTATATTTAATTATTTTTTAAATTCATTCCTAATTAATTGGTAACCAATGAATTCAACCATATATATTCATATGTTAGTTAATACTATTTATAACTACCAATTTAAAATATAGGAGATATTTTTTATTTTTTATAATAATATTAATATTATTTAGTATAACTTGGTTTTGCGTGTAACAAAAGACATCAAATAAATTCATTGTTGTGTGCAATGAAAACTAACTCAATGTTGCGTGCGTTGCAAGTTATATCATAGATTGAATTTATTTAATATAATAAATATATTATAAAATATTCGGATGTCATATTCTATTATGTTATTTGTGTTTAATTTCATACACACTATTGAATACAATTTTCTTACTTTACAATTTTGGGGTGTTACATAACAGATCATCAACTCTATAACAAATAGTTACTCCTTTTGTTCCTTTGAGATACCAAATAATCCATTTAACAATATACCAATGAACCTTTATTGGAATTTCCATATATTTTATGACCACTCCCACTAAATTATAAATGTATGGACATGTACAAAACATAGAATACATGAAATTTTCAACTGAAAATGTATACAAAACTTTAACTATGTAATTATTTTATTCTTTTATTTATGGTGCTTTATCTTTTGAAAGTTTAAAGTCACCAACTAGAGGAGTTGAAACTGGATTACATCAACTCGTTTTGAATCTATGGATGATCTTCCTTATGTAATCCATGTATAATGAAACAAAATTTATGGTTTTCCTATCACGTTCAACCCTCATGATCAAGATCTTCTTAGCTTCACCAAGATCTTTCATCTCAAACTTCCCAGATAGATCATCCTTTAACTTTTTAATTATTTGAATATTCATATATACAAACAAAATATCATCAACATATAGAATTAAGATTTTGAATTCATTCCCACAAAATTCATTTTTGAAATAACTATGATCATAAATAATTTTATTGAAAGCTTTCACTTATATGAAGGAATCAAACTTCTGGTTTAAACATCTTGGTGCTTATTTAAAACCATAGAGACCCCTGTTTAGTTTTCACTCTAATACCTGATTCTAATTGTACATAAAACGAATAGGTTGTTTTATAAAGATTTATACATCAAAATTTCCATGAAAAAATACATCTTCACATCCATTTGTTCAAGGTTTAAATTTTCACAAGAAACTATGATTATAATAGTTCATATGGTAGCATGTTTTACTATTGGAAAAAATATCTTAGAGAAGTGAATACCTTCCTTATATTGACACCCTTTCTCAACTATCCTAGATTTATATATTTTCATTTTATTAACCTATTATTTTGACAAGAATACTAACCTGTTCTCATGTACTTTATTTCATGGTTGTAATTTTATTAGCTCCTAGGTGTTATTCACTTATAGTGAATGAAACTCATAATACATTACAAACTCACACCTTCAGAAATTCCCTAGAGTATCTAGTTTATACAGACTCTATAGTTTTCCATAATTCATTAAAAATTAATAATCTTAGATCATATCCATAACTCTGAACAAAACATATGATCCTTGATGATCTTTACAAACTGACCTATGATTTATCTTATTCAAGAACTATAACTTCTAGAACTTCTCTTTCTATAACTCTTTAATGAGCTTCCCTAGTTCCTGAGATTTATGATATACCTTCTACTAGCTATAATTTTTATCTTTATTCAATTCCCTTTGACCTTCCTTCTATAATATGTGTTCTTCCATTAGATTTATAGATATATAAACATTATAGAACATGTAATCCTCCAAAATCACTATTTAGATTAATTATAATTGAAGTTGAATATTTATCCTCAACCTCCTCTTTTGAGTTGTAATCTTTCCACTAGATTTGATTATTGAAGAGGACATTTTGACTTATGAAAAATTTCTTCCTTTCATCATCCCAAATCTAAAGAACAAAGTCTTTATCTCTATATCCAAATATGAATAATGCATAATATTTTGCTTTATGATTTTCTCTATCTTTGTCATCAACATGCATGTAGGCTAAACATCCCAAAAATTTCAGGTGAGAAACATTTAGAACAATTTTAATGAAGAGACATGATTATTTATTTACAAGACTTTTAAATATTTCTATATATATTTCAAGATCTAGGTGCTAAGATGACGTGTGATTCTGAGACCCGATGTTCAAGAAATTAATTTTACAAAAAATATTAAATATGTTTTATATTTCTCGCACATAGTTTCTTAAATAAAATGGGATAAATCTTAAAAAGAATATATTATCATAAATTCAAGGACATGGTTGAGTTTGGAACATAGTTATACCCTAAGAATGACCGAAAATAGGTCAGTACGGGGCATTCCGACATCTCACCCATTGGTGGTATGTTCAGTGGATTAATTAATTTATTAAATTAATTAATCAATTAATTTGACATAAACTATTTTCCTAAAAATAAATCATCATGTAATATTACCTTGGTTTAGCCTCATAAACCTACAATCACTAATGAAACTATTTTTCTTCTTCCATTGGAAAATCAAATTAGATGACGAAAAAATGATGGATTGGAGAAGATTGGGACGCAGTGAACATAATGACTTCCTTCGATCATTGGTGGGTTTGTTCTTAGATGATGAATGATCCTATATTTATGTGGACTAATACATTTTTGGTTTAATCCCTTATTTATTAATTCGATTAAGAAGATCAATATATTCTATTGATCTTATCTAATTACATTATTGAAATGCACCTACTTTCCAGATTAATTAGATTATTTTATTTGTTTCTAACCCTAAATTCCATTTTCTTGTTTGTTATCTGAGAATGCTTGACAATGACCATTTAAAAAATTCTTCCCAGGACTTTATCTCTCTATTTCTTTTCATTATTTACTGGTTGGACCCTACTTTCCTAGTTCGAAATTTCTGGGTGATACCGAGCTTGATCGGACCATCAGAATCACAACAATGTCATGAATGAGGGACAAATCAATGTTTTATGGGAAGATCTAGAATTTTTGTGGGATATAGAAGATCGTTTAAATGATCGAAGGAACAAAAATCATCTACAAAAGGTGTGGTGAGTACAGATCGAGTGATGAAACCCTTGAGGACCACCAGAATCTGATTTCTGACAAACAGTGAACATAATCTATGATCCTTGTCCATATACACTATCTTTTTTGCAGATTTGAGGCTGGATTCAAAGAGAAATGAATAGATTCAATGCATAGGAAATATATATGATTTTTTGTGAAAAAACCTGACTATATTCCATGTATAGTGATAAACACACGATGTGTTTCCCCTTGGATATGAGAGCTATGGTTTTGGGAAACCATAAGGATGGCATGATATGTTTCCCTTCTACACATCATATACCTCATCCTTGGATAATAGAGCTATGTGGTGGATCACATGGGTGGGATCCTGTGTTGATGTAAATGTTTAGGTACATGAATGTGTAGCAATGTATATAGACATGGGGTAAAGTACATAGAAATGAGGTCAGTACACAGACATGATCAAGCACACGAGCAGGTCCGTGAGTGGAAAGGGCACATAGTGTATATCCCACTACAGACCATATAATTATACATGTTTGGTGATCCATGTACCTCCATGGACACAAAAATATATAATAGCAGGACCACAGAACATGTGGGTCCACTCACACACCTTTCACCGCTTGGATACTTTTTAGGAAACTTCAAGCTTACGTATCTCCTTCATTTGGACTCAGATGTTTTCTCATGAGTAGCCTATCCTGTGTTTTTCCACATAGAACATGATGATGGGATTGGTTGTGGGTTTTTGGAAATTATATGGAATGTTCCAGGCATGAATATCAATAATGGAAGTGATTTTATATGATCACCAAATAAATTATGAATCATACCCTTTAGTAGAGCTGGGCAGTGGGTCCTCAACGAATTCTGAGTGGTACCCTCCAGTAGAGCTAGGTAGTGGATCCTTAATAAATTCTAAGTGGTACCCTCTAGTAGAGATGGAAAATTCATTCCTTATGACTTCTATGTGGTATCCTTCAGTAGATATGGGTAGTGGGTTCTTGATGACTTCTGATTTCTACCCTCTAGTAGAGCTGAGCAGTGGGTCCTCGACAACTTCTAAGTGGTACCCTCTAGTAGAGATGGAAAGTGGGTCCTCGACGACTTCTGAGTAGTAGCCTCTAGTAGATATGGGTAGTGGGTCCTTGATGACTTCTGATTGGTACCCTCCAATAGAGTTAGGCAGTGGGTCCTCAATAACTTATATAGTGTAACTCCCCTACTGGGCTAGGCATGAGTCCTCTATCTCCAGAGTAGAACCCTCATTCTAGGTAGGGCATGGTTCCTCCATAAAATATCATATTGTAACCCTATTATTTTAATAGGTCATGGTACCCTTGAATATGAGACATAATTAAGAGGTTTAGTTTGACTTGGACTGTTACTTCTAGGAAAATGTGTGAGATGCTGGGCATCGTTGATGGATTTTATGAACTGTTGGCTACTCTTCTTCCTGGGATGAGCTATGATATGGAGATCCCTTTTATCTATCATTTTGGTTTCTTTTGACTGATCATATATATATAATTATGTGTCCATACCTTTGGATTTGGTTACTGACTTTCCATGAGATGCAAAGACGTGATGGGTATGCCCTATGCTTTCCATGTTTAACTTCGCATGGTTGGATGAGTCTAATCTCTTACTATAGGATGAAAATACTTGACATGTAGTTCATATACAAATCATATTGATACCCCTGTGTTTTTATGAGGTTAATTTCCCTCTAATATTGGGTTGATCTATTCTTTTTCGCTATATCTTGCATCATATTTTATATCTACTATCTTTCTATTGTATCTCTTAAAGCTTCTAATTTAGCTTTTAAGATGTACTAATTAGTATGTATATAATCAAAAGTGCATGGTATTTTCTTGTATGTGTTATATCTTATACATATGATAGATATGTTGGTGGTGACTTTATAAGAGCTTTAGGATACATGATACTTCAGACCACGTACGATGGTCTCATCTTGGATATTAGGGGATTGGATCTCTCAATGGTTTACTTATCCATTTTTTCATCTTGGGACATATTTATGGTCGTGAATGCATTTTTTTCTTTACATTTCATTTTACACTACCTTACTCTTCAAGTGTCTAAAGGTTTTGCATGAATGGTTGTTCATTCATCTTTATGCTTATTTTAATTTTACCCCCTATGAACTTTTTCATCGAGATGGATGTGTGTATGTATAAATAATTAGGAAAAGGCTAACCCATGTTAGTTGTTCCTTCAGTACTAGTCTCCAAACCCTATCCTATGAAGGTGTTATTGGGGTAGTTGTGGCTTGGGCCCCATCTTTGGTCGGGTTGTGAAAGATTGATATCATAGGTGGTTTGATCATTGGGATGGTGTTTCGATTAGTCCTCTTATGATTATTTTATTCAGTTTAGGGAAACCATTTCAAATTTTATTGAGTGTAGCTCTTAGACCAGGGAATCCAATGATGGTGTGGGTGACCGACGTATCCATTCACTAGGACCTTGATTACCTTTTAGTTGACTTGGCATAATGAGAAAATGGTTTTTCAGATAAATGGTACGTGAATCATATAGGATTGAGAATTTTACTATCCTTCACGAGTCTGATCACCATTTATATATATATATATACATATTCTCATCTGACCATGGTACTTCTTGATTAAAATTTCAGGATGCCTCCATGATAACAACTATCCTGAATACTAGTTCCAGATTGTGAAAATGATCTGATGAGAGATGAGGCCTCAGTTGAGGGTCTATCCTATGAAATTCTCCCTCCAGCTGGGTAGGTAGAAGAACCTCTACATATAAAGAAGCATAACATTACAATAGATAAGGATGAGGATGCACATAGGCTTATCATGTTCCGCTAGTTCCAGTGCTAGAGGCCATTAGGGTTCCACGGTGAGCCCGATCCTCAGGCCACTGAGGATTGGATAGAGTCAATGGTCTATATCTTAAAGCTTATTCAGACCCTAAAATATTAGGTTGTTGCATTGGTAGATATACTTTTCCAAGGAGTATCCAAGCACTGGTGGAGCCTTGTTACACAGATGCATTGATGAGTCTACACACTTGTGACTCGACTTCCATAAGTTGTTCCATGAGTAGTACTACCCCTTCTATTTACATTAATTTCAGATTCATGAGATTATAGTTCTGTAATAGGGTGGGATGACAGTGGCTGATTTCACAGTGTGGTTAACAGAACTTACTCCACACTCTCTTAACATGATCCATGATGGATACTTCCAAGCATGGAAGTTTGAGCAGGGACTCCACAGATAGATCCATTCCAGTGTGGTTCCCTTGTGCATCCACACCTATGTAAGGGTTCTAGATATGTACTAGTGATAGGGATCGTTCTATCATAGGGATTCCAGGATGAGGGAGATGGAAGTGGGAATTATAGAGTTGAGTGATCTGTAAAAACTAGCAGGCCCCAGTTGGAAGGATCTCAATGCAGGAGGACTTTTCACGATCGGAATCAGGAACGAGGTCTAATGGTACAAGGACAATGTAGAGAAATAGGGAAGCTCAGAGAGGGTTGGTGCTAAGATTATGATGGTAGAGGACACATAGTGCGTGACTTCCCAACCAAATGTAATGAGGAGCACATGCAGGTAGCTGATGGAACACCACAGTAGAGGCATCACTGTGATCAGGGATCTCCCAGAAAAGGATAGGGTGGTCCCTATGGAGGCGGAGGTAATAGAGGAGAATGAAGAGATATGGGTGGTAGATGACATTATGTGATCCTTCTAACACCACTACCAGGCGGCCCCCATTAGGATTAGGGAGATAGTGGTCGGGGGTGCAAACATATGCAGGCTATGGAGGTTTATGACCCCGCACCACACAAGATGATTAGAGGTATGATATGTGTTTATTATACTCATAATTCAGTAAAAGTAAACACAATTTCCAATGTTTCCTTCGTCTCTATACCCCTAGTGCAAGATCTGGAGCACATAGTTGAAGATCTAGGAAAACATATTCGTCTTGTGGTTCATACAGGGAGTGTTTCTTACACATATTTATCTACCAGTAGTGTGAGATACCAATTGGTGGAGATTGGTTGACATGGGACCTTTTGGTCATCACAATGGTACACTATGTTGTCATCTTGGGTATGGACTAGTGGGTTATGCTCCGAGCCCAGATTGACTGTCATTGTAGATGATTCATATTCCTTCGCACTGATGGGATGAGATTCAACTTTATAGGTGAGAGAGATCTCCTGGACGATGAGTGGGTTCTATGAGTAGGAGGCCACAACCCATCACACATCAGTTAGTGAGTATATCCCTTGATGCAGTAGGCTCTTCAGGAATCTGAATTCCTTAATTTTTGGAAGATTTCGTAGATGTATTCTCAAATAATGTTTTGGGACTACCCTTAAGGTGGGAGATATATTTTTTGATCGACATACATCCCAACACCACTCCAATATATTATGAGGAATATATAATGGATCCTAATAAGCTCTAGGAGCTACGTTTGTAGTTGGAGGACCTTCTAGGGAAGGGTTTCATCAAACCCAGTGTGTCCCCCTAGGTAGAACCAGTGTTGTCTATGAGAAAGTCAGACGATAGTTTATGGACTTTCATAGATTATAATCGCCTGGACTAGGCCATGATAAAGAAAAAGTACCCCATGATAAGGATTAATGACCTGTTTCACTATTTTCAAGGTGAAAGATGGTTCTCAAAGATCGATCTTTGATTAGGCTATCACCAGTCAATGTTTCATGAGGCCAATATTCCAAATATAAAATTCTGATGTCACTATAGACAATATGAGTTCCTAGGGATGCCCTTTTGTGTGAAAAATTCTCCCGCTGTGTTTATGGCTTTGATGAACCAGACTTTCTAGCTGTAATTGGACCAATTTTTGGTCATCTTAATTGATAAAAAACTCATATAATTTGTAATAGAGGCGGATCATGAAGATCACTTGAGGGAAGTTCTAGATTTTCATCGAGAGCACCATATTTATGAAAATCCCTTGAAGTTGTAGTTCTGGATTCACGAGGATCAGTTTTTGGGCTATGTCATTTATGTGAATGGTTTATCCATTGACCCCAAAATATTGATTTAGTTCTTTCTTGGGATCCACCCAAGAGCAAGTCAAAGTTGAATAGATTTATTGTCTTGGTGGGGTATTACATGAGATTTTTGACAGATTTCTCTAGAATTATAACCCCATTGACCACCCTAACATGGAATGGGAAGCAATTTACCTAGTATAAGAAGCTCCAGAAGGCTTTTGAGGAGTTGAGGATAAGGGTGATGAGTGATCCTGTACTGAGACTACTAGAGGAAGGCATGGAGTGTATAATGTATTGTGATACCTTAGGATTTGAGCTTGCACTACGACAAAACATTCCTCTAACAACACTAGAAATAGAATTTATCAGTGCTAGAAAAGTACTGACGATGTGAGGGACGTTAAAATCCTAGGAATTTTATTATAATTGAAAAAGAGATGATAAATGTAAACTTTATCAGTGCTGATAAAAAACACATTTATCAACACTTCTAAAAGCACTGCTAAAAGATTTCATTATTAGTGCTTTCAAAAGTGCTGATAAAAATCCATACTGTTGAATTCTGTAACAGTACATCGCAACACCACTGTAATGTGCTGTTAAAATAAACCACATCACCAAAAGTGCCAGAAGACCTAGAAACACACCCGAAATATCAACAAAAACAAGTCCTAATACAGAATTTAAATGAAATGAAATTTAAAACACAAATACGAGAAAAAAACATTACATTATAGAAATTTCAAACATTGTTTTATACACCTACATAAATAAAAATTATTACATACATTCAAAAACAATCCTAACTATCAATGTTACCATGATTTCCGTTGACTTTCTTTGTCGAACTACCAACACTACATGAACAGTTTCAAACAAACCACATCAACTCGAACAGAATAATCCACCTGTATAAGAAAAAAATTATTATGTGAGTAATACTAAGAATAAATAAATTAAATATAAATATGAAACAATAAATCAATTATATGGATATTAATTTTATTGTAAAAACATAAATATTACATCAATGATTGAACATAGGCAGCATGATTTATCTTCTTGAAAAGTAAGTGGATGGAACTTGAAAGAAAGTGATAAATTCACCCCTACATGGGTGAACATATTTTAAGGGAGAAGAAGCATGAAAGTTGGATAGATCACCCGAAATCGAACAAAATAATCCACTTGTATAAGAAAACAATTATTATGTGAGTAATACTGAAAATAAATGAATTAAACATAAATATGATACAATAAATTAATTCTATGATTTTACTATGTAAACATCAAGATTACCTCTATGATTGAGCAGAGGTAGCATCGTTTCTCTCCTTGCAAAGGCAGTGGAGGGAACTTGAAAGAAAGTGATAAATGCACCCCTACATGGGTGAAAATATTTTAAGGTATAAGGAGCATGATAGTTGGACAGAACACCCCAACTCAAACAAAAAAATCCACATGTATAAGAAAAAAATTATTATGTTTGTAATACTAAAAACAAATGAATTAAACATAAATATAAAATAATACTTCAATTCAATTAAAAATGATTTTACTGTGCAACCATCAAGATTACCCCTGTGATTGAGCAGATGTAGCATCATTTCTCTTCCTATAATGGAAGTGGATGCAACTTGAAAGAAAGTGATAAATGCACCATTTTATGGGTAAAAAAAATTTAAGGGAGAAGAAGCATGAAATTTGGATAGAAAACTCCAAATGAAAAAAAAGAATCCACCACTATAAGAAAACAATTATTATGTCAGTAATACTAAAAAATGAATTAAACATAAATATGAAACAATACATTAATTTTATGGGCAATGATTTTACTGTGAAAACATTAAGATTCCCTAACATAGAACAATAAAGTTACCCAATTACCTTAGAATACCTTTTATTTGTGATCAATAAAGTTTCACATTCACTTGACACTAACACAACAAATTTATAAACACAAGTCATGCATAATAAAGTACACATAGTGTGCCACTACTTACACACCCAAACTCCATTTGAAAACTTACACACACCAAATAATTTCCCAAAAAAGCCTCAAACCTATTATTCATGTTAATAATTAATTTAAAAAGTTTTATAAAATAATCCGTAGAGGCACCACAAGATTTTACATAAAAACACACCTAAGTTCACATGAAAATGCTACTTGTAAAATCAAACTCACCGCATAACCGCATCGAACATAATTTGCAACACTTACATAATTTAATAAATATATTAACTAATTTATTGAACACTTCCAATTAACAAAACTAGAGTTTAAAAAAATTCTCAACCAATTCCATAGTAAGTAACTTTTTTTTCCAAATTTATAAACAACCCGAAATCATTTTCAAAACATGTCTTCCATCCTCTAAAACAATTTATGATTCAAATTAAAAAAATGGTACAACATGTTCAACAAGTAAAATTATGTCAATTTCTTTTAATAACTTATTTCCAAACCTATCCACATTTATGTGCCTTTGAAAAAATGATTTTCACCTTTCAAAAAGCCCAATAAACTCTTCCACAGAACACCACAATAAAACACACACATGTAACATAGACATTTTCCATTACAAAACCCAAACCCTACACAAAGCACAAAAATCCCTTTGAAAACACGTTTTTCATCACTCACACAATTTAATAAACCATTTCCACATCTCAAATTTAATTTCTAAAAAAAATCTTCATTATTTAAACACTTCAAAACTCATACTCAAAAGAACACAATAAGACTGGCTTGCCCAAAATGATCAATTTCCCATCCATGATCCATTTTTAACACATGCACACCTTAAACACCCATAAAAACAAATTTCTCACTACTCAAATAGTTAATTGAACACTTCCACTATTTTTTCACAATAAGACCGATACAGGAACATAAAAATTTCTCTTTAGAAATTTTATTTTCTACAAAAAGGTGTTTCAAATAATTTTCAAAACATGTTCGCACCAACAAAATAAACTACAGGGAATGAAAAAATTAACCGAGAGATAAAATTAAATTATCTAAAATTGTTATGGCATGGAACCACTTACCTCAAGCAGAGAAATTGCTAGAATGTGATCAAAAACCCCACCCACAACCCAACAAAAATTGAAAATCAGATGTTAGATGAGATGTTCATGCAACTGGAGCACTGAAAACAGTCGAGTTGTGTGATTCAAGCTTCGATTCAACGAGGAGGAGCACCGGTAGTGGGTGGCTTCCACAAAAATCTTTTGATATCGCAAAGAGTTCTCAATTGGTTAGGATTTTAAAATATATCTAGACACATTTATTAATGCTTATAAATAGTCATTGATAAAAGAAATATTTATCAATGCTAAAATTAGAGCACTGATAAATCTTTATTTTATTAGTGCTTTACTTAGCATCCATAAATCCTCATCCTTATCAGCACTTTTTCCATGCTGATAAAATTTCTTTTATCATTGTTCTTATTAACAATGTGATGTTAAAGGATTTATAATTATAAATATAAAGTAATAAATTGTAAAAATATATAAATAATTAATAAATATATATTAATATAAATATAGTAAAAATATTCCTTTTTAAATATATTTATTATAATTTTATAATTACTTATTTCTAATATTATATTTTTTTTAAAAATATAATTTATATAATTTATATAATTATATAATTATGCATATATATTTAATAAATATATAAATATAAATATAGTAAATATAGTCATTATTTAAGTAAATTTATTATAAATTTAATAATTATTTAAATACTCATAATTATTTATTTATAAATATATAAATAATTTTAAAAAATATTTGTTTATTTATAATTATAAATATATAATTGCATAAATATAGTGAATGTACATTTATAAATATATTTATTTATAATTTTTTTTGAAAAATATATTTTTAACTTTATTAATGAATATCTACTTTTAAGTACATGTATTTATGTTAAAATTGAGTGAAATTGAAAAATTAAGAATAAGTACACTTTTACAATATTGAAAAAATGGATAAGTTTGATGTATGTGCATTTTATATAAAAATACATTAATTAAGTATATGTAAAATCAATATGACACACATTTGATCTATGTTAAATTGAATAATCAAACTACATTCAATTATAAGTCTAGTACTCTGCAATTATTGTCAATATTTTTAATTCATATTAATTTTTAATTATAAACCATTATTCAATAAACGTATGACTATTTAATGTAAATCGTATAAATATTTTTTAATATATAAATCATATTTATATAAATTAACATATATATATCTATATATTTAATATATACAATTTAATAACATGAATTATCATAATTATCTAATTAATAATTTTTTAATAATTAAAAATGTATAATCAATCATTAATTTTTATCAATAATTATTTAATTAATTAAATTTTTATTATTTTTTTTAATAAAAACATTTTTATTTTTGATTTATTTAATTATTTAATTTTATTTATATAAATATTAATTATCACTAAAAATAAAGTACTAATAAAAGATACCCTGTATCAGTGCTAAAACTAAAGAATTAATAAAGGATACCCTGTATCGGTGCTAAAAACTAAGCACTGATAAAGATTCCCTTTGTTAGCGCTAAAAAAATTCACTGATAAAGAATACCTTTATCAGTGCTAAAAATAAATTGCTAATAAAGGTTTTCTTTTATCAGCATGAAACAAGATGCATCGATAAAAGGTTAAATTGATCAGTGCTTTATTTTGTACTGATAAATATTCCATTTTTCAGCATTTTGTTATAGCACTGATAATTACAAATGCTGTAAAAGGTGTGTTTTGTAGTAGTGTTGGCCGCATGTTGATGTAGTGACAGACAATTATCACATATAGGTTGAGGCAGTTGAGACCCCATGAGCAGAACTACACGACTCATGACCTAGAGTGGGCAGTGTTAGTCTTCTCTATAAGGATGTAGAGGAACTAACTTTTGGGGGAGTGATTTTTGGGTTACTCAAACACTACAACATAAATCGCCTTTAGCGGCGGTTTTGTAAACCGCCACTAAACCCAATGTTTTTTTACTACGGCGATAATTCCCCCCTCCCCCCACCCGACCCAGACCCCCTTCACCCCCAACCACCATGATGCCATCTTCTCCCCCCAACCCGAACCATAGATCAGATTCCAGTGACCTCGCAACCCATATGTGCGCCCTGCCGCCCATCTGCGCGCCTCACTGCCAGTCGCCACCGACCCACTGAATCCCTAGATCTCCTACCAGGTATGGTTTCCACTTTATAATATTTGTTTTAACTCTTAATAAATTACACTTGTAATTTTATCCCATCCCAATGGATATGACCTAGTACATACAATTATTCTGATGCATAGAATAGATGGAGTGTTTATTCCACCACTACAAATGATACATGTATTATATAAGGAAATGATAAAACACATTCTCTATTCCATTACAAATAATTTTTAGTGGAATTATAATGGTAATTAGTAAACATAAAACATTCATGTATCATAGGATATATGATAATGAAAAAGTATATAATCATAAACATTTTAGTGTTTTATGATAATAAATGGATATTATAAACACAATAGCATCCCTCATGAACATGAAAATTGTTTATAACATGATATAAAAATGAGAACATAAAAATCATATAATATTCGAAATCTTGGGATGTGAAAATAATCATAGATGACTAATATAGTAGTTGATGGCCTTAAAATAGTTTGTGAAAAGTATCTTGGACTGGTCGATTTTGAAAAGAGTGTTGTGGAAACCTATGTGATTGTTTTCAAGGTGGGGTGGGAAATCAAGGTTCTTTCCAAATTTATTTTTTCATTACTTTTAATATTTAACCCTCACCAGTCATCAAATATTATTCTTGTGTGAGCCAAATCATGATTAATATAGCACTTTTTTTCACTGACATTGAATTTCAAAAATAAATGTGGACCTTAATGCATAGAAAAAATAAGGTTTTATTTACTTTCTTCACATGGACTAGGTTTCATCTAAATGGAACACACATGATGAAGTTTCAATATAAAAAAATTCCCTATCAAATAATTTTTCTATTAGATATAAATATTTTATTTGTGGCCACTACATTCCAAGGAACACTTCCTTTATAATTATTTGGTTTTTGATCAATGGTCACCCAAGTGAAACTCCCTTTGAATAATTCTACACACACCAATTCATTGAAAAATTGGTTTATACAATTGTATTTCTCTTCCATATTAGTATTGAAAGCTAAATTTTTGTACTTATTTAATCCCAGGTTTTATGTGGTGTCGATCTCGATGTTTTTGTGCACTTATTATTCAAGTCCAAATGATATAATCTTCTTGATGAGAAGTTCGATTAATTTAACTCCACACAATGAAAAAAAAAACAATATAAAACTTCATATAAAGAATAATTCTATCAACATAATTATCTTATTATGATTTATTTTAATCACAATCAACTAGATTAATCATTGTAACTCCATAAACAATAAAAATTTATCCTCAAACACCTCATTATGGAACTTTAAATTTGGTTTAATCTCACCTATTTATTTTCAATATTGATTGTAGTCATATGTTCTTCCATTTATAGGTTCCCATTGTGGTGCAGATTCATGTGGTTTTAATAATGGTCATCTATGATCAAGATCTTAATTTACATCCCAATTGCAGAAGATTTAGTAGCATGATTTTTTCATTATTTTTTCTAAGTAGTACTTTTCATCCTCATATGGAATGTCAGATAGAGGAAATGATCCAAATTCTAAGGGATGTATTGAAGATGTTTATTCTTGATTTTATAGTTTCTTGGGTGAATCATTTTCCTTTGGTTGAGTTTTACTATGATAATAAATATTGATTAACCATTGGTAAAACTCCATTTAAAGAATCGTATGAGTGTTTTTACAAATCTCTATTTTGTTGGAACAATGTTAGAGAGTTAGTTAAACTTATACCAAATTTGGTGAAGATAATGATAAAGAAGGTGTAATTGTTCTATGAGCGAAAAAATATGCTCAAGACCATCATGTGATGGACCTGGGTATAAAGTTGTTTAAGTGAGATGGGTTTGACCCAATGAATAGTAATTCATTTCTCCTTTTATGATTTTTTTTCAAAATAAACCTAATTTAGCTATTAGAGTGAGAAAACTCATAGTTTAACTCACACACACTGTGGAAACCAAATATAAAAAGACACTTGATATATAAGTTTCACCACCCAAATTGATAATTTAACCCTTGGCATGATCCAGAATCACTTAAGCCTATATGATCCACTAGAATCACCATGATGGATGCAATGATAAGTGTATATCTTTATCTTGTATTAAAACATTAACAATAATTTCATCACCCAAAATATCTCATTATTGTCTTCACTACCATGCTGAGACAGTCCACACTAGGTCCAAGAGAAATAAAGAAGACAACTCAACCTCTATATTTCAAAGAAGACATGGATCTTTAATATCCTTGTTATTCCACTTATACCTACCCACCAATGGGTCAAATATACATTGTATACTTACCTATATACTTAAATAATGTTCCACTTTATGGTAAGAGTTTGTTTCCATTTCATATTCCTAACTTCTATTAAATTATTATATTATTTATCAATCCCTTACCTTAGTGATATCAAAGTTATGGCATCATTAGTTTGTCCATATGTTTTGGTGGAGCACGACATACAAAAAACTACAAGGATGGGATCCTTGTTCTTGAAGTATTTTATGGATCTTTTTAATTTGCATGCTTTGGTTTTATAGTGGGAGATTTACCATATTTATTTATATTAGAAAACCCTATGTAACATATTTATATATTTTTTCAACTAGTATATATGAATCTCTTTCCAAATTTTGTAGTAACTATGTGTTTTAATTTTTTTTTAATATTGTGTAGGAACATTGTGATATACATCTATAAAAGCTGGATCACATTACTGAGGAACACACCTCAGTATGTTAAGGGTTTGAAGGAGTTTTTAGATTTTTCAATTTCCAATCGACCCGTTGAAGGGAGAATAATATGTCTATGTCCTAAATATAAATTGAGAATATAGTTGAAGAGAGATGATGTTTATGAACATTTAATACTGAAGTAATTCAATGATCAATATTTGTGTTGGATTTGGCATGGAGAATCGAACATTAAAGAAATGTTGAGAACTAATGTTACTCCACAGAATGAGCTCCCAACTTCTTCGACAATGGAAAATGAAATGAAAAACCACATAAATGATGCATTCAAAACTGGAATACAACACTATCAACATCAGAAGATAACAGAACAACTAGATGAGGGTGCTACAAATTGCAATGTGACAAGTGATGTTTTTGAGACTGTAACACAACCAGATCAAGATTGTAACATATCATTGGATACTCCTCTTGATTCTTTAGAGACAAATGTAATGGAAAACTTCACTGAGGAAAATATATTTCATGATTTAGTTGACGATGGAAATCTATAGTTGTATATTGGATGTGTGAAATATTCAAAGCTTTCTTTTCTGCTGAAGTTGTACCATATCAAATGTCTATGTGTAATTAAAAATAAGGAAATTTCCATGATATTGGAATTTTTGTGTGATGAATTTCCTAAAGAAAAAATCCTCGAGTCTTTTTATGATATGAAAAAAGTTGTTAACGGGCTTGATCTGAAGCAAAAATACATGAGTTCTCATCTCAAGTGGTATCATGATCAGTGAAAGTGGAAAAACCATGAAGACCCTTAAAGAAAAAAATACATGAGTTCTTTTCTCATGTGGTATCATGTCCATGATATTGTAATTGTTGCATGATGCATTTACTGAAGCAAAAATCCTAGATTCTTTTTATCCAATACTGTAACAGATGACGATCCATCTATCTCCCTCTCTATTTCATATGAGCCACCAGTTTCCTACCCTCTAAACCATCTCCCCTTGCACCATCTCTCACACCCTCTATGAGCATCCCTTTAGAAGTTGAGTCATTGGCTCCACCTTCAGCAACCTTAGCAGCGGGGCGGCGGCACACCACTTCTAGTTCATCATAGGCATACTAGAGGGCCACTGTTATAGGTACAAATTTTTATATAAATAAATTTATTTCACTTTTTTATACTAATTGTTTGTTAATTAATGATGAAAAAAATGAAACTATGGAGAAAAATATAAAAAGTGTAGATATGTGGAATATGAATGGAGAGATGATAGTTTTCCCATTTGATTCATATGGGGTCCCTACAGATGATGTCGTAGGATTACTTGGCCAAATTCTAGGCCATCTGGAAGCAGAGCCCATTTACCTTCCTATTTCTTATTATTATTGGAGAAATATGCCTCCAAGTTATAAAAATGAAGTTTTTGATTCCCAAATAAAGGTAATTTTAATAAATTATAGTGTAATCGAATGTCATGTTATTAATATGTTCAAAATGAATTTCTATATACATATGTTTTTCAACTTTACAGTTGCTGATCTGATAGCAGAAAGTGGATGTTGAAAAATCTTAGTAAGAAATGGAAATAATTCAAATGGAGATTGTGGAGTGATGTCAATGATACTTTGTTGACCGTCCAACAAATGTATGAGAAGCTACCCAATGGGGTACCCAAAGAACAGTGGAATGTTTTTGTTGACAGACATCGTGATGAGAAAAAGATGGTATTTAAATATTTATTATTATATTAACCTTATTTAACATTTATAAATGTATATTAAGAGGAGATGACATTGAATACATTACTATTAAATTTCATTTTATTTATTTTAGGATCTCTCAATAAAGGATGCGTCAATCCGGGCTAAGCAAGGCATCCATCACACTACAAGGTCAAAAATCTTTTCTAGAAGCCGATCGAATCTGGTAATATTTTCATTTGTTTAAATAATTATAAGAAAATATTATATGTTTAATATATTAATCTACTGATTTATCATTTTTTAATGAATTCATAGAGTTTAGGGCATGAAGCATCCTGAAATGAAGTGTGGTTGGATGTTCACAAAAAATATGATGGAAGTTTCGTTAATGAGAATGCCAAATAAGTTGGGTTATGAACTCATTTTTTCATTATAATAAATTATTATCATTTTTAACTATGTTAATATATATTTATAATTGATTTATAGGTAAAAATTAAAGAAATATGGGATGCCATTCTTGGTCAGTCCTACTCATTCTCCCAGGATGACCCGGTTGCTAAAGTCCTTGGGAAGGAGCATCTTGGTAGAGTGCATGGGATAGGTTTGGGACACGTACAATCTAAGGTCTTTGGAAGGCCACCGGGGATTGCATCTTCATCTAGTCCTGGTTGTAGTCAGTTCATACTTAGAGATTCTCAGAGAGATATTTTTCCCTATGAAACACAGTTCAAGACCAAGGGGCTCAGATATCTGCTTGGCAGAAAGCGTTGACTAATATACGTCCACCGATGATCAGATATCCCCCTAGTGGTATTTCATCAACTGGTGGTGAGTAGGTAAATCACAAAAATGAAAAATTATTTAGTTTTAAAACTTTCATTGGTTTTAAGTTTAAATATAAATATGCAACACTATTTAATTTTCAATATAATGTTCTTACAGGTGGTAGAAGGAGGTGGAGATAGAGGTGGAGAGGGTGATGATATCTGTTCATCATCGGATAGTGATTAATAGTATTGTTGATATCTGGACAAATATTGATAGTCGGTTTTTACATGTATCATGAGTGGAACATAGTTTCCTCCAAACATTTTCAGGACTTAATATTTTTATGATTTCTCATGTTTATTTTTATGTATTTTATTGATTTCTAATGTTTCCTTTTATGTATTGATTTCTCAAGTGTGGTATGCGCCATATATATCGACTCTTTATTGTGATGATTCATTTTTTATGATTCATTTTCACTAAATTAATTTTTTCATTATAATAACTTATCCAACATTTTCTAGCCCACTGCATTTACCAATACATTTCCATTTATAAGAAGTAATTCTTAGTCATGCTCTTGTATCAATCCCTAGGGATGAGAATATGTGTCTCTCTAACATATTTAAGATAGATCACCCATTAGTGTGGCATAATCCTAGTATCCAAAATTTCAAAAAATAGTTGGAATCTATAGATACTGATATGAGATTAGGGGAAATTTTGCTACATTGTCTGAAATGGGGTTTTCTCACCATTTCCAAAGTGGACTCTAAGAACAATCAGGTAGTGTGAATGACAGTGTCCATTATCTCAGTAGGCATGACATGCCGATGAGAAACTCCCAATAGATTCTTTATAACCCCCTACCATAGAAAAATGTTAAATAGACTACATGATCAGTTACTTACCGTTCATAACATCAACTACCCTATCTCAAATAATTTATTATAAGAATCCATATTCCTTGATTGAATATTTCAACCCCCTTCACGAGATACTCTTCCCTTTTAAGGAATTTTCCTGATAACTTCTATTATATTTCACACATCAAAATAAATAGGATGCATAATGGGAGTTACAATATATTAGGAGCCAGATGCCATTACTTCTAAGGAAACCACACTAAAGACTCATTTTCCCAATAAATCACATGAGTGAAACAAATATGATACTTGAACCTAATCCATCACTCTTAAAAAATGAGTAACCCTTATCCATGAGAGAGATGATTTTACCTTTTTTCTATCTTTAGTGTCAAGTATAATAATTCCACATGGAATAACCCAAGCGAGAGATGATTTTACCTAATTCATATGTTATGTTTAATTTATAATAATTCCACATGGAACACCAACATAAATTAATCCCAAGAAAATATTACCACATCAATATTCCCATGATAAAGGGTCTACCCCCAACATACTACACCCCACATATTTTGAGTAACTAAGGAATAAATAAATAACCACCCAATCATGTTCCTAACGGACTATAGGAGGGTTTAAATTTATCAACATATTAATGGAATATAAATCTAAATAGTTACTATATATATAGTAGTAATATATATAGTTTATATATATTTCAACCACTTATATTTTCAAGGTATGTGAAGATGTATGTAGCCATATACTTATAATAATACTCATGAATATACTATGGCATAACTCAGACATCCCTAACCAGTCTA
Source organism: Viscum album (assembly GCA_963277665.1). Taxonomy (NCBI): domain Eukaryota; kingdom Viridiplantae; phylum Streptophyta; class Magnoliopsida; order Santalales; family Viscaceae; genus Viscum; species Viscum album. The sequence goes on along the minus strand of OY728122.1, from coordinate 1,241,003,209 downwards.
ATGAGCATATGTGCTCATGCAATTGGGTACATTCCCTATATCCCAACAGAGTGAGAGACACCATGAAACAACACATGGGATGTTGAGTGCACCATTAGGTAAAAATTCTATTCATGAAATGTGGTGAGTAAATAACAATACTTATATAGTAACTTTTTTGTGATACACCATGCTCAACACCCGATGTAAGGAATTTTGATATCTTCTTTCTCAACAATCTCATACCATCATACCAAAACCTCTATAAAGGCATAGATTAAATATAACTAGAAAAGGGAATTACCTCAAATCCATCTCTTATATCTACACCATATACATAATAAAGGCATAATCATTTGTGTCATAATAGATAAGGAATAACCTCTTATTCATGTCTTTATCCATGTTCAATTCCCATTTAAAATATTACAGTTCTAATGAAGCATTTTATAAAGTATAAATCAAGACCATGACATTACAATTACGTGGGGTAATTCCATTTAAAACTAATTTATTTATTTTAATGAAGGAAAACCATTTTTAATTATCCCTTTCACATTATCAATTACATTTAACTCATTCCATTCATTAAAACATGGGAAACCCATATATAATCTCAATGGAGTCACTTAGATGGTGATATGTTAATCTATGAAATTTCACACTTTAGAAATTCCATCTATAAGTTGTCCAAACACCTAAGGGATGCCTTGGGTTCTATAAAATAATCATATATAAAGGGATATTACATTCCTGAACAATTCCAAAAGGTATGTGGGAGTACCAACATTTGAAAAAAAATCATATTTTCCCATTTCACCTAGATCACCCAATAGGTGACCATATAAGTTGCACATATCATTTGAACATCCAATCAAGGATCAACTAGTACATATGCGTCTACAATGGTAAATTTTAAATATATAAATTTACCACTACATTTTATTGGATACTAGGATTATGCCATTTGATATGTTTATTTGCATTTCTTTACTCACAGAACGATGCATTTGGTTGTGCTTAGTTAAGAATATATTTTCATATTGACTATAGTATGAATTATATTAGTGTTTTAGTATTCTTGGAATGGTTTTTTTTCAGGGCATTGGTACAGGGGCTCCAAAAACTGGTTCTTTTTTTTTCTAAATCTGATATTTAGCGGTGGTTTTAACCGCCTCTAACTGTAAGAGGTACATTTAGCATCGATTTTAATCACTGCTAAATATAGATATTTTTTCTATTAGAAGTGGTTTTAACCGCTGCTACTATCTTAAATTTAGCGACGGTTTTAACCACCGCTATAGTGGCCCATCTTCCGCGATTTTTTCCTGCGGTTATATAGTTTGTTGCGGAGGTTTTTTTTCGGTAGGGTATTAATTTTTTTAGCGGCAGTAAATATATGGAGTATGATTTATTGGAACCTATTATATCCCAAGAGTAAGGATCCTACTAGCTATGTCCATCTCCACCATCAAGAAGCCCAACATATAGAGGAGATACCTTGGAATCTCATCCCCCAACAATTTTAAACCAAACATTAAGAACACCTCACTTGGAAAAATATGTCATCATCTTATTAAGGAATTTTGGTCCCCCTTTTATCATTGAATACACTATGAATAATTTCAAAAAAACTATCCATGAAATGGGGATATTTCATCATCACTCTATGATGGGGGACCTAGAACTTAATTAGGAATGATATTGTACCCCCTCTAGCTAGTACCTCTCCCTTATGAGAATAAAATTTCCATGAAGTGTATCCCTTTAGTAATATAATAATCAAACATAATAGAGGTCCTCCCAATGATATTATAATCCCCAACCAATATGGAGGCCATCAAAAAGTAGCTAAATATTCTCAACTAGAGTTTCCACTCTATAATTTAAAGTTTTCATACTAAAGTAACTAGAAGTGTATCACCCTAAATATCATAATGTTCCAACTAATTGGGGACTTAGAGGAAATTTTCATTACATACACATATTTTCCTTGGGTTATAACCCATAATTTTTACGGTTGTTTATACAATATTTGGAGAAATATGTTATTATAAAGTACTCTAAAATTAAGTATATAAGGGGTTAAAGTTATAGTCATCAATGAGATAGTGTATATCACACATGATAAAACCCTATGTTCCATGCACTTGGAATTTTAGGTCCATGTATTGAACCAGTGTCACTGAGCGCCCAACCCCCTAGAGGTATATCATAGAAATATCATATCCATGACCTGATGAAAATCTTCCTACAAGGATGATAGAATGGTTTCCTCCTATAAATAGGCACTCTTAAAACAAGATATTATCCTACCAGATTCTTTACTGGATGATGTCAATTCATATCAAATAATTATTTATTATTCAAAGATTAATCTGATATGAAGAACATTTTACACACCCTCATAGATACCTTTTTTTAATATGATTGTAAGCGATGCAATATAGGATCAAATTAAATCATTTCAAAATTAAAATGGAAAGTGACTCATCATGTTAACATAACTAGGTTTATTCTATATTAAAGATGAGGCTAACCCTAATAGGATTTGATAAGTGATATTGGTGGACAAATACCAATAATGTATTTCCCTTTTACCACCTCTCAATATCCCATTCTTGATTAACTTGATGAGTATGTGTCACCATTCTTTTGGAATAACATATTGGAAACATGCATCAACCTATATTATAAACACATAACATATATCATATAAGAAAAACATATCATAGTTCTCAAGAGGAATTCTTGGCTAGTTAACCTTTTTTAGATTCGAATAATATAGAGGCTAAAATTTTAAAATCATCATGAATGATTATGGAACATGTGTTTATAACTTATTTTAGAAATGTGAAATATAATTTATTATATTTTACCTCATGTAAAAATTTGAGGATGGGGAAATCATGTCATATTAAACATATCCACTTTCACTTGCTACAAAGAGGACTCTAGAATCCCATACTAGATTATCCCTTCAGAATAATAATTTTTGGTCATATTTGATATCATCACTCTCGGTGACACTCCATGAGGGAGATTTGAGAATGATAATTAGATTAATTAGAATGAAAATCTCATTTTTATAGATAATATGACACTTTCCTGGTAGAATTGAATATTAAATGAGTTCCTATGGGAGGTAAATTAAGTACTTTAGACTAAACTATCTATAGGGTATACATAACCTATAGGAAAATGGGTGTTTTAAATAATATCCCTCTCAATATGATACTAATCATTGTATGAGTATATAAGGAGACCAAAATGATGTAATCCTTAGGGAAACCATGGATCAAACGGTTGGGAGAATTTTTAAACAAAACCCCCCTTAAATTTCATTCATTATTTTAGAGGTACCCCCAATTACAACCATATAGCCATAAATATAGTCATTGTTTTCAAGGATAAGGTAAATCCCATTGACAGCCATAAATCAACCATCTCCCTATAATCAATACAAAATGTTTACTAAAGTTAATTATTTTATAATAACCTACCACATAAAGATGAGTTATATAATATTATCATACATATCCCAAAAAATGTGATTAGGTAATCCTATAAAATGTCACAAGTGTTAAAATGGTGCAGATTCTACCCAGCGGTTGATTTCCTAAATATTTAGGGATGAAGAAAATGGTTACATCTCAAAAATTTATGTTCTCCTCTAAATCAAAGATAATAATGAAATGGATCCCATGAGAACCATATCATTAAATGACACCATGAACATTACTACTGATACTCAAGGGAATAATTCTAGAAACAATATAAGGAGAGATGACCCAACATTATAAGATTATTATTAACTTGAAACCCAAAAAGATAATTAATATACAAGAGACCCAAGGAATGTTATAGGGATGGTATCCCCATAATTCATTCCATTACCTCAATTATTATAGGTTATAAATATGGTAAAAGGTGTGGAAACATTTATTTTTTCCATATACATTAACCAATTAAGGTTTTCCCATGTGATAAAAGAATTTTTATGATAATTTCAAAGATTGAAGAACTAAAGAGACTTAATGATGAGTTTTTCCATGGAAACATAAATAATGATGATGGTTTTGGGGTTTATACAGCACCCCCACTAGCTAAACTACCTCAGAAAGAGAAAAATATTATATTTATAAAGACTGATCTAAATTATTTAACTAGCCCAATATTTGATCAATTAATGTGGATAAAATTAACTCCCATGGATCACTAGGAATTTCCTCCCTTGATTCATATTATGTCAGTTTTTTTGGGTAATGGAACCATAAAATTTTCAAAATAGGGAAATATAACACATGTTAAAATACTCAATTCTCTAATTTCATGGATGCAATCCTCTAAGGTATAATGTTTTTTGGTATAGTTAGAGGGGAAACCATACCCTAAGAGGGTGGATTTAACATCTCCACCACTAAACTTTGTAAATCCTGTTGATGTGGTATTATCTTTGAGTGTTTAACATATTCATTTTTGTGTTAATTATTGAATCTATAATGTCTAAATTGGGTTTTTATTGTTAATTCATGATATTTTTCAATTTTGGAGTGAAATTTACTTTCTTTAAATTTTGGGTTAAAATTATCAATTTTTAGTGAACTATTTTTGAATTATATTAATTTTAAATTTAACATATTTTATGAAAAATTATTCTTTCATGAATTATTTGATTAATTTTTTATTGCAATATTTTCTTTGGAGTAATTTGATTTGTTTTAAGAAAATTTTAATATTAAAAGTTTTTAAATTTATTCCTTTATATTTTATTTTTAATATTACATGATGTGGACTTAATAAATGTTTATATAGCTTTTAATTTGAAGATATATAATTATATATTTTAAATTATTGAAGAATATGTGAGTTTTCCTCCATTGCTGATGAAGTGGAAGTGATGTTAAGGAAGAGTAAATCTCAATTCAGTTCCTCACATAAGTGTAAATTTCTAGTATGTAAGAATAATTATGGTAAAGATGATAAGTAAGATTAGAATATACAATAAATAATTTTCATAAGACTAATCCTCATGATTGATTAATTGTGTCAGAATAACTGGGTGGCAGAACATATGGTATATATGAATAAACTAAAGCTAAAAAATAGTAAACTCATTTTTTTAAGAATACCCAAGTATCCCACATAATCTACATATGAATAACTAATTTTCAAAGAAGTTATTATTAATGTTACATAAGAATAACCTATTGGGGAACTGAAAACATAATAGTAATTCAAACATCAAATGGTTCATGTAGGATTAAATTTTTAGGTTAATAGAGGATTAAAAATTCAATCAAATAAGGCATAGTGAAACCTATTTTCTCATAACTCATAATCTAGAGGAGGAAACTAGCTCTTTATTATGTTGTTATAAAGGTAAGTTGAGATAGATCTTTCTGAGTGGTGTTCAAGTGAATTTAATGAAATTCATAAACACTTTTAGCTATTGTTGATTTTGAATAACATATGGAATGTTTCTTCGGTTAGGAGATGAATGTAAAATCATTGGAATTTTAACATAGGGAATATATGAAAAAACGGAATTGACTCCAAATGGAACATGTATTTTTTAATTTAGTTTTTAGAATACATTCCTGTATTTATTTTTAAATTGGAGGCTAATTCAAAAATATGGGTGGATTCCTCATTCTCTTAAGGATTATGTTTCTATAATTTTTTTTCTCTTTAAATTTATTTAATATATTATAGAAGTTTTATGGTGTTTTTTTCTTTCTAAGTGTTTTTTTAATCTAAAATATACATCGTGACAGATTAATTATCTATTCTTTGAATTTCATTTTTTGTTTCATTTTTCCTATTAATTTCATTTTGATAATTTTATTTGGAGTTAAATTGATTTGATTTGGAGTTGATTCCATTTATCTATCCATTTTTTTCTTATTTTCATGTTCACCTCTTCACTTCTCCATCATTTTCATAGTCCATCATATGGTAGAGTAGGATTGTGTAGGTGATGTTTTGTTATATGGGTTTAAATACAATTTTAAAAGCTTTATTTCGTGTTTTTATGAGGTTTTAGTGTAGTATTTTCATATTTTGAACAAGTGAGATGACAAAATAATGGAATTGAATCTCTCATTGAATGTAAATAATTTCAAAAGGTTTTTTATATAATAATGATGGGTTTATATAGTAAATTTATAATAATTGTAGTGTGCGGAAAAAATTATTTTTTAATTACAATAAATTAATTTTGTTTTAATTTTATTCTTATAAATACATTCTCATGTGCATTTTAATTTTAACCCCCCACTATATTATATTTTATATTCTAGTATAATGTATTTTATCATTATTTTATATAAATATATAATACTAAAAATATAAAATCAATGTTTATTAGTGGTCACAATTTGAGAAGGACCATAAGTTGTTTTATTATATTCCATGCTTAGGAATAAGAAATGTTTTTATTAAAGATTCACAAAAAAACTCTATTTTAAATTTTTGGATGTTTTTGGGGAAATAATATTGAATTTTTTACTAATTTCGTTTATTTAAAATGTGTAGATTAATCAACCTTTTTGGGGTCCCTAGAGGATGAAAAATAATAAGAAATAACCATGTAATAGGTGGTATAAACTAATAAATTAAATTAACTTATTGAAGAAGAAAATGAGAATTTATTAGGTTATGAGTTCAAATGAGGATATGTTTTTAGTAAATAAAGAATTGATATTCTTGTACATACATAATATCCAGTTGGGTTAGGCAATAAATAGTAATGGCTCCTTATTTTTATTGAATATCATCTTAAAGAATAATTCAAACATGAGTTTGAGGCTCCTCAATGTCTTTTCTCACCTACCTTGGAATATAAAAGTTATGTGTCACTTAAAGAAGAGGTGAATTCAAATTTCTATATTTATGAAGTGGACCTCAAGGAGGAAGTTATTAAAGATCAATATAATATAGTGTATAGAAACACACTAGGAGGAATAATTCATGGTGGTTATTAATAAAGATACACCATCCCCCATTATATTGGAGATAAACCAAAGATTTTACTTTTTTAGAGGGAATAAATATAGCACCCCTTGGAATGTTCATCCCAATATTATATTAAAATTGTTTTTCTCTAGTTTTTAAATTTATTTTTAGTATAATGAATTTTTTTATTATTTTATTTGTAGACAAATAAAGATAAAAACTACATTATACTCCACTAAAGATCAAAATCTATTATTGTTCACGTGGAATAAAAAAACAATGAACGATTTTCTTGGTTTTTTAGTAAAATAATGTTTTTATTTTTCTTATATAGTATAATAAATTTCCAGTGTGGTACACTATTTTCCAAATCAGTAGTGAATAATCATTTTTATCATTCTACCTTCAACACCCCGAGATTTGTGAATTATTTTTTTCAAATTAATTTATCTTTTTGATATTTTTCATTTCGAATGACACTGGAAATAGTTATTTATATATATATATATATATATATATATATATTAAAAAAATAATTCAAACATTCCTTTCACATGCCACTTACTTTTCTCACTCTACAGGATATACCAACTTGACTTGAGATACCCACAACACTAACTTAGCGTATGTTACATGCAAAACTGAGTTTCTATGAAGTATCGTTTTATTATATATTTTAAATGATATAATTTTAAAATAGATTTTAAACGCAGTGAGATGAATATTAATAAATTATTTTGAAATATTGTTTATAATGGTTTTATATAAATAAAAATATTTTTGATGAAAGATATAATTTTTGGTAAAGTCAATATATGTTTGAAAATACTATGAACTACACTTCATGTTCTTCTATGAAAAAAAGTAAAATTAATTTTAGACACATATTTAAATTTAATTTGATAAAATAAACTTAATTTTATAGTTCATAATGCCTAAATTATTGTATTCTTAATTTTTGGTATTTTTATGAGAAACACCATTTTTTGATGAATAGTGAAGAATACGTTTTTTAGTTAAAAACTTCCTTTCCATTTAAAAAATTAGTAATGTTAAATTATAATTTAAATTTTTTAAAGGTAAAATTAGATCATTTTTAAATCTATTAATAAAATTTAGGTCATTATAATCAATTTCACTTTGAAATTTAATATAAAAAATTAATAAACTTTTGACATTCTTTCTACCTTAAAAGCCTGTAATTTGGTCATGTCTGAAGGATTAGAATAAATATTAATATATTCGATTATATAAATTGAATTAAAAAAAATAAAATAATCCATTTTAATCAGTATAATATTTAAGGTATAATAATATAAACTTAATTTTGACAAAAAATACTAGTAAAAGTGATTAATATTAATCTCAACGATTACAGTCAAATTAATCTTAATTAGGGAATAAAACTTAATGTTAGGGGCCCAAATAACTTAGAAACGTGTCTAAAACCCATTTTACGGCCATATTTAAGCCATAAAACTTCCATTGTTGATTAATTTTTTGTTTTTATGACTTTCTCTATGTAATAACATTTGTACACCTAACTTGTTTTCAAAAATTCCAATCGAGTCCTTTTTCTTCTCTATAAAAGGCCACCAAATATACCTCTTCTTCACACCTAGAAAAACACTTAGGTTCAGAAATTATATGCCCAATATAATTAAAAACATACCTCCCTTACACCTTGAAGCCTCCCTTTGAGAAGAAATTCTTCCAGGGAAGCATTTTGGCACAAACCAAAAAAGAGTTACCCGGTTAAGAGGTAGCATCTTCTCTCAAGTCCTTTATTTTATTTTTATTTATCACCCCCTCTAATTTATTTTTTTCCATTCTTGAATAAAAAAAGTATAATAAATATACTAGGATTTTTTTATTCTCAGGTTTCAACCTACACTTACACACACCTCCATCTAATGGATAACAAACATACTATTTAAGTGTATGACGAACTACCGCCTTACTAAAGGATGATTGTTCAATTTTCATTACTGCCTCTCATGGTGGAAATTATGATGGACAAGGTATTTAAATATGTTATATATTATATTTATTTATTATTTAAGCATCATTATTCATTTTACAACACATATATTTTTAAATTTTATATAGTGTTACAACGATAATTTTGTATGAGGAAGTGTGTACAACCGCCCCCTCAAAGTGATATGATTCATTCATACACTACATGGATTGTATTAATGATGCTTTTATTGAATATATAATAAATATTTGATATCATAAATCTAATATAATAATTATATATATGTATACATATATACACATATATTTCTTTTTCTTTCTTTCTTTCAACACGACAATTAAATGGAAATAACATTCATGTGTACGTACGACCTACCATCTCCATGAATGATAATTCTGTTTCATGCTTATATATTCTATATATTATTATAATTAACATATACTATATATAAATAATATTTATTTCATGTTTTAAATTATGTAAATCATGATATAACTTATAAATACCAAATATATAACAAATTAAAACACATGCGAAGAATAAAGTGAATATTACCCAAAGTGAAACATTAACATAGGATTCTTAAAAAGTGGGTAATATAAGGTCATATTAAAACCATATTTGGTATTTTATATAATAATATGGTTCTATAAAATATGTATAATAAATTAATATTTATTATACAAGTGGTTTTAATGAGCACGACGAGAGTCAAGACACAAGGTAAGGGGGTTTTATCAAACTTTTTATTTTAGTGAGATACATGTTATGTTCACCAATCATTCCTTCTATATGGTGTATGTAATACCAATGATTGTATTAAATTTATATTATACTTAAATTTATGGGTACTCACATATCCAATTTATGATCTTTATTTCATGGGGTATAAGTTTAAAAAGTTACCAAATCGGTCAAATAGTTTTTTCTCAATTTTATTTCATTCAGACTCATGAATTGTTATAAAAATAAATTATCTCTGCGGTGTATATACATATATTTCACATGTTTTATCATGAATTTAATTATTTTAATGATATTTTAAGCTTAATGAGTTTTTTATTACATGGATAGTATGGTCCCAAATTACAAATTTATAATATTTTATTGATACAATCTCATCTCTTTTCTAGATTATTTATGTTTATGCTTATTTATATGAAATATTATGATCCATATCTCAAGAAAATTTATAAATTTTATTATCCTATGGTTATTAATGATTTATTTATATATTTGTACCATTAATTTAACTCTTTGGTACATAATATAGTTAAGAAAGAGTTTTTAATAAATCCCCACATTACCTTCTCTTCAGTTAGAAATCTGTGTTCCTTTAAAATCATGTTTTCCAAAAAGGGTTTCGAAGAATATTCAAATATTCTCCTATGACCATTAACATATATTTTTACCCTTTTTACTAATATTTTAAAAGGAATATATTATTTTCTCTTTCTAAATGAGCATTTTTTGTAAACTTTTTACCATGAAAAAATTAATATTTCATTTACCTCATACGACATGTATGGATTTATCCATTATTAATAATTTTAAGCTTTATTTTAAGGTTTAAATGCTAATTTTTAAAAGAATACTTTTAAAAGTTATTTTCAAGAAAAATTGTTTTTAATTTTTTTTTCAAGATTTTTTTATGAGTTTTCAAGGAAAATGGTTTTCAAAATGTTTTGAAGCTTATTTTATAAGTTTTCAAGGAAAATGGGTTTCAAAATGTTTTCAATATTATTTTATTTGTTTTCAAGGAAAATTGTTTTCATAATTTTCCAAGATTATTCCATAAGTTTTCACGTAAAATGGTTTTCAAAATGTTTTCGATATTATTTTATATATTTTTTCAAGTAAAATGGGTTTTAACATTTTTTCAAGCTTATTTTATATGTTTTCAAGGAAAATGGTTTTAATTTTTTTTTAAAGAATTATTTATATTTTTCCAATGTATTTTAAATGAAATGGGTTTAAAAATGTTTTCAAGTATTCTTTATAAGTTTTCAACATTTTTTCAATGAAATTTTTTTTTTAAAATATTTTGAAGCTTATTTTATAAATTTTCAAAGAACAAGGTTTTAAATAATTTTTTTAGGTATTCTTTATTAGTTTTAAATTTATTTTCTAAGTAAATGATTTTAAAATGGGTTTATGTATTAAAAATAATTTTTCAAATAATAAAGGTTATTTCCTTCAAGAAATGTTTTGGAAATATATTTCAAAATTAATTTTCATCTAAGATGACATCTGTTGATGTTACTCATGCCCTTCTTGGAAATGATCTAAAGGTTCCATTAATATTCTTACAATGAATGGTTTATGATTAATTTCATGGTATTTATGAAAAAAAATTCTATTTCATGGGTTTTATGTTTATGAAATTCTTTTATCTTTCATGGGTTATGATTTTGACAAAATGACTATGAAACTTATCTTTTTCCACAATTTATTATATGATTACAAGTTTATGATACCAATTTTATTTCATGGATTATAATATAATTATTTTTGATCTCATAGAACATGTATGTATAATTTCATTCTAATATGGGTGGGACCTATATCTCCCTCCAATGAATTGGGTAAAGATTTATATCACATGAGATATATTAAGATGGTCTTTAGAATGAAACTTGACTACTAAGATGGCCATTAGAGTGAACCATGACTACCAAGATGGTATTAGGAATGAAATCATGATTCTAATATGGCAATGAGAGTAAACTATGAATACTAAGATAGTATGGGGAGTTAACCAATACCACCAAGATGGTCTTGGAAGTAATGCCTTGGCAACTATGGAAATCATATTATATGCTTATGTCTTTGTCACAATTCCATGTTTTATTCCTATTTTATGCTTTCATTTATTATGTTATTCATTTACTTAATATTCATGCCTTATGAACTTGTAATATTTATTCCATGATAATTTTATATGATCTTTGATATGTAGGGTATGATCTTCTATTTTTAGGATCACATCCTCATACCCTTATTTTCACACCCAAACTTCAGTATGAATTTTTATTTTATAATTTTATCAAGATTTGAAATGCTTTGTCATGGTGCAGGTCAGGACCGGTTGATTTTTTTGTACTTTTTCATATTAGAGAGCATTTTAGATTGGAAATTTTTGGCACAGAGGCAGGGCATGGTCGAAGTGCATCCTTCCCGGTGTGTGGTTAGTTAATTAATTAACCAAATAGACAATAAAGTGAACTCCAAATGAAATGAAAAAAATAAAATTATTTTAGAGTTGTTTTAATAATAATAATAATAATAATATTATTATTATTTCCATCAATATTTTAATTAGTTTATTAATATTTAGTTATTTTCCTGATTATTAAATTATTAGCATCATTAATATTAATATTATTGTTAATATTTTAATTAAATTTATAATTATAATTATTAGTTTTGTTGGAATTGTTTTTTATGGATTTTATGTTTCTTATATTTATTTTTCCCCTTTATTCTTTTCTTTTTTTTGTCTTTTTTACTCTTCCTCTCCCCCTCCCTCATCGCACTACATCTCCCTCCCCTATACCCTAGCATGCTCCCTCTTCTTGTCATCCCCCTCTCTTTGGACAGTGCCTCCTCTCCCCCTTCACCTGTGAGTTGTGCCGACCCACACCACTTGGTCAGACCTTGAACTAGCATCCCTTACATCTCTCACACGCTGCCCCAACTAACCACACTACACAGCCCTATCATAGTAATTAAATACCCCTTTCTCGTCTGAACCCTCCAGAGACCCCTAGCACACAACACACTTTCTATAGCCCCCCTTCTTTCTCGGTCAGCCTCTCACACCCTCACTGTTGGTGCATTCTACTTCAGTTGTGTGTTTATACCATATGGTAGGGTTTTGGGTTATGGATTTGTGTTTCAATGGTTTGATTTTGATGTAAATGGTTCAGTGTCTTGATTTTAGGGTCTAATAGACTTGTTTGAGGTGCATTTAGCATGCAGTGGAAATTGTGCACCATGATTTTGAAGTTTTTCTACACCAAGGTAGGTGATTATATGTAAAATTATTGTTTGATAAATTAATTCTCCAATTTAATTAATTTATCATATTCATTTATTAGTTTTATTGGTACAAATATAGTTTTACTTGAGGTTTAATTTTCTTTTTATGTATTTTGTAGCATGTTTATGTGATATGAGTGTTTTGTTTCTGTGATAACCCATGTTGATCCATCCATAGTGTTTTATAAAATATGTTGTTGGTTTATTAGAATGTTCAAGGAATGTAATTTGTGTTTCGGTGGGATTCAATGTACGTTTAGTTATATAATAATTTTTGAGTGAGTTCTTGGTATTTGGAGTCATGCAACACATCATTAAATTGTTTAATAAATTTTTTTAGTGGTTTTTTAATTGTGAAAATGGTTTCTTTAACTATTAAGATGTTTTATTAGATTGTATAATTGATGAAAATTTAGTTTTCAAATGGTTTTGGTGTGTGTATGATTTTAAAAGAGGTTTTGGGAGTGAAAATGGTGGTTTTGTGTGTGTACAATACCTTGTTTTGTTTGGGTGCATGAATATGACAGGTGATGTGAACATGAAATTTAGATAAGCACTAAGGGAAGCCTAGGTAAATTGGTTGGTGGTCTAGGACTAGTGTGCTAGTAAAATTGAAGTGACATTGGCCGGATTTCACTTTGATAGTTTGATGAACACGACACTAAATAAACTTATTGATGTTGATTGGAGACCACTAGGTTATTGGTGTGTTCCATACTAGTGGCTGATGCACAAGAATGCATATTTTCATGTTTTCTATACCACTTTCACTGAGACGTGAGGTTATAGGGTTTCACTTTTTTTATAGTACCTATTAGGCCTCTCCCACAGTTGGTTCTCTTTGATTAATTTGTGCTCACCATCGGCATAAGGTGTAATAATTGAGATAATATACAAGAAAAAGTGTTTTTATTTAAAAAACATCATTCCTTGATAGTTGTTTTACTTAAATCTATTTTCATTAAAATTTTTCAAGCATTTAATTCCGTTCTTTAATTAATATTTCAACTGTATTTGTCATTTAATATTTATGTGTGGAATCTTTTCTTTGTGGAATCCTACTAGGTGTTACCTCACAGCCTAAATACACCTTTGGGTGTAAGTAGATTTTGTTGTGTTTGATACAGGTAAGTGTAAGGATTTTGGAGATGGAGGTTCAGGTTGCTAGATGTCTTTATTGGTGTGGTTCCATGGAGATGGCTTGAGGGTGGTGTCCTCATGCCAGGTGGTGGTTTTTGAGCTAGTTTTTGGTCACCATTTTTTATGGTTGTTGTTTGGGTTTTGGTTTAAGCATGTAACTCAAATTACAGTTTTTGGATAAAGGCTTGTTTGGTTGTGACTTCTAGTTTTGGTTTAGTTCATATTGTTAGTTGTTTTACATTTATATATATATATATATGGGAAAATAATTCTCAAACTTTTCTTTTGATACTCAAGCACTTGTGCTAACCTGTTGGGATCGGGAACACCCTTTGGACCTTACCGCGGACTGAGTCGGGCGTCAATTGGATGGTGACCGACTTGGTTCATAAAAAAATGGTATCATAGGTATGAGTTAAAACCATTGAGTTATTTTATTTTGGATGATTCTGGTTAGAAATGATATAGGACTATTGTGTTTCAGAGTTCTGGTTGCGAGTAGGGTGCCTGGATAGCACACCTAGTGATAGACCTCGAGTCACCATGGGATGTTAAGATGATCGTTTGACTTATCCTCCAGGTGGGACGTGTAAGCTACAGACTATACATGTACATAGGGTAGGGAAGAAGAGGTTTGGTCATTATGTTTCTTCTACATTTTTGGTTTACTGATGTCTATTATTCTTGCTGATATTTTATTTTTCAGACCTTAGGTGTTGATGATGTTCTTTTGTGACTGTTTCTTCTTACAGCAGCAAGCCTCCTTGGAAATCTCCCTTGCACCCTTGGGAGGAATCTAGAGATAATTCAACATTACTGCTTGATCGAAGGTTGGTGGAAGCTGTGGTCCGAGCTGTTCAAGCTTTAGGACAAGGAACTATGCCTTCTCCCGATCCTACTCTAGCTGGAGAAGACGAGTTTGGTCCCATGAAGGATAAATATTAGGAGCTTCTCCAGAACAATCCTCCTTCATTTTGGGGAAATTTGGAACCTTAGGAAGTAGAGGTGTGGATTGAGAATATAGAGTGTATGTTCGAATGCCTTTACATGCCTAAGGAGGTCAGGGTGAAATGTGCATCATTTCTGCTAGAGGGTCCTAGTCACAGGTGGTGGGAATCAGTGATTCAAGATGGGAAGCATGAGCAGATGAGATGGAAGGATTTTAAGACCATATTCAATGATCAGTATTGTTATAAGGTCCTAGCCAATTATAGATCCCAATAATTCTTGGATCTTTCTCAAGGATATCGGTCAGTGATGAAATATTATAACCCTTTTTCTAATCTAGTGTGGTACTTGCTTGAGACTATTTCAAATGAATCAATGAATGCTCAGAGGTTTGAGAGGGGGTTGTGACTAGAAATTTCTCTCAGGTCTTCTTATTAAAGCTGGGTACTTATGCTAAGGTGGTTGATCCCACTATCATGGTTGAGATTGATCAGAGAGGAAACTCAAGGTTTTCTTTCCGTAGTGTCTGTTAGGGGTAGTCGTAGTTCATCCGAGAAGAATAGGAAGCATGATGAGTATTGGAAGAAGATTGGTGGAAGCTCAGGCCATCCTTCCAATCAAACATCATCTTTGGATTCTAGCATAGGGTCTGCTGTGTGCTATAAATGTGGGAAGGAAAATCACATCTGGACTATATGTACCTCTCCTCCTAGGGTTTGTTTTCTATGTAGAGTTATAGGGCATGTGCACCACTTTTTTAGGACGACATTCCATTATTAGAGTGGGGAAAAATCTCAAGCTTCCAGGGGAGTGTCAGTTCAGTTGAAGCTAACCAGAATAATGGGATCTCAGTTTGGTGGTCATGGTGGTAGGAGCGTATCATCTTCTGGGAAGATCAAAATCATGGTAGAGCCACCGGAGAGCAGTTATTATCAATAAGGGACTAGGAATATATATTTTGTGGATCAGGCACCACTTGGATCAAATGCTGAACCTTTGACTATTCGAGGTACCATTATAACTACATCTTCTATATCTATTGTTATTTTTGATAATGGTGCATATTTCTTTTTTTATATATTCCCTTCTTGTGAATTTATTGAACCAACCAACTGAGATGATGTCTTTTGCAATGGAGTTGGTAAGACTATTGGAAAATAAGAAGGATCAAGACCTTAGGTATCCATCATGTGCAATTTCTATGTCAGGAGTTGTAATGGAATGATATTTCTTGGTTCTTAATATGGACCTATTTGATGTGATCCTCATCATGGATTAGATGGTGTACTTTCAAGATCATATTTATTGTTATCGGTGGTGATTTAGTTTTATATAACATGATGGGAGTCCTCTGTAATTTCATGGAGAATGAGATACTTGGTCAGTTTTCATAGGAACTGCACTTCCAGAGTTGGGAAATATTTCTTATCAGTTATCATATCTCACGCTAAAGGATGGTGGTGGTTCTTCTAAGGGGGGATTACCCCTGTAGTGGATGAGTTTCTAGAGGTAGTTCCGGATGACAATTTGGGCTTACCCCCGATGAGGGATGGAGTTTTTGATTGATTTTTCATCCGGAACACAACATATATATCTTCCCTCATATCATATGACCCCCCACTGAGTTGATGTAATTAAATATACAGCTTGAAAATTTGGAATACAAAGGATTCATTCACCCAATTTTCTCTCGTTGGACCACCCCTATGCTATTCGTGAAGAAGCCCGATGGATCTCTCTGATTTTGTATTGATTACTAGAAGTTGAATAATGTAACCACAAAAAATAAATAACTTTTTTCCCAGATTAAATTTTTTTTTGATCAGCTGAAGGGGTCAAATTGGTTATCGAAAATCGACTTGTGTTCAATTTACCACCATGTTAGGGTGAGAGAGGTGGATATCCCGAAGATGGATTTTTGAAGAAGGTACACCACATTGAGTAATTGGTCATGCCTTTTGGATTGAAAAATGCTATAATGGTTTTTATGGCTCTCATGAATAGGGTGTTCCACAAGTATCTTGATTCATTTTTTGTAGTATTTTTGGACGACATCCTAGTTTACTCTGGATTTGAGGAAGAGCATGGGAATCATTTTTTGATCACGTTGGGAACTCTACGAGGTCATTGCCTTTATGAAGATATTATAAAGTACTCCTTCATGATTAGGGAAGTAATGTTTTTAGGCCATGTCATTTTGGAGTAAGGGATTTAAATGGATCCCAACAAGATCAGTGTAGTTTTGTCGTGGGAATAGCTGAAGGATGTGTTTGAGATCAGGAGTTTCCTAGGCCTAAAAAGATATTAAAGGCTTTTTGTTCACTATTTCTCACTGCTTTCTTCCTCTATGACGACACTCACCCAGAAAGAGGTGTAGTTTGAATGGAGCCTAGAGTTCCTAGAATCCTTTTAAGAGTTGGAGAGGCTATATTGATCTTTCTAGAGTATGGGAAGTGATATTTGGTTTATTGAGATGCTTCAGGTATGGGACTTGGGTGTGTACTCATGCAAGATAATCATGTAGTGGCTTATGGTTCTCATCAACTCTGACCACATTATAAGAATTACCCGACTCACGTCTTGAAGTTGTAAGTAGTTATGCACACCATAAAGAATTAGCGTTACTACCTCTTTGGGGAGAAATTTGTAGTCTACTATGACCACAGCATCCTAGCTTGCAAATTCTCACATATGGATCTTAATCTGAGGTAGCATCGTTGGATCGAGTATCTGCTGGGGTTTGACTATCACATTGTCTATACCGTAGGAAAGGGTAATGTGGTGGTTGATACCTTGAGCAAGAAAGTGCCAGTATAGGATTTGAGTAAGTCCAATAATGATTGGACTTTGATGTGTCTCTTTAACTAGATGCACTTGGAGACCAAGGCACATTGTAGAGGTACATTCTTGTCAAGAATCCAGTTGACTCATGGTCTTATAGATTAGATTCAATGGGGGGAAACCTATTGATGAGTTGAGTCAATGGTATATGTAATTTCTTCATGGTGGGGAGACTTCTTCTGATTGGTCTTTATCTCCCGATGAGATTTTTTTCTTCAAGGGTCATGCAGTGTTTTCATTGTCTCTACAGAAGTGGTGATGTAGGATAGCCACCAGTCTATGTGGTCCATCCATCCCGGTACTACCAAGATGTATTATGATGTTAGTTTCCATTTCTGATCTCTAGGTATGAGACAAGACATAGCTGACTTTATATCGAGATGCTATATTTATTAACAGGTGAAAGAAGAGCATCAAAGACCCTCTCATTTTCTTCATTCATTACCCATTCCTACCTGGAATTGGGATGAGGTCTCCATGGACTTTATTATGGGTTTTCCTTATACACCATAGGGAAGGAATGATATTTGGGTGGTGATTTACCATTTGACAAAATCATCCCACTTTATTCTGATTAATGATACAACTAAAGTGGATGAGATGGTCTAATTTTATATTCAGGAGGTGGTTAGACTTTATGGTGTGCCATCAGGAATTGTTTTTGACAGAGACCACCACTATACCTCTCAAATTTGGGAATGCCTTCAAAGGGAATTGGGATCAAAAATCAAAATAAACTCAGCATACCATCCTCAAATGGATGGTCAGACGGAGCGGTAAAATCAGATTCTAAAGGACATGCTTCATGTATGTGTGTTAGATTTTGAAGGATCATGGGATAACCATTTGTGATTAGTCAATTTTTATTATAATGATAGTTACCAATCCTCTATTAAAAAGGAAACCTTTTAGGAACTCTATGGTTGGCCATGTTGGTCTCTTTTATATTGGGCTAAGGTAGGCGAGACCTCACTTTTGGGACTAAACTTTTACAGGAGACATCTAAGAAATTAAATCTGATCAGGAAGTCGTTATTGATAGCTCAGAGTCGCCATAAATATTATACTGAACCGAAGTGTCAAGATCTCTAGTTTTCCATAGGTTATCGGGTGCGAATGAAGGAGTCCCCTCACTTGGGTCACCATCATTTAGGAAAGCAGGGAAAGATGATGTTGAGGTATTCCTGGCCTTTTGAGATCACTAAGTGGATCAGAAAGGTGGAATATAGGTTAGCTTTACCTTCTTAGTTGACATAGATTTATCACCTATTTCATGTCTCCCAATTAAAAAAGTATAATCCTGATTTGTCTCCTGTGTTGAATTGGGAAGAGTTGAAGATAGATCTTGATTTACTAGTGTTTGAGAAACCAATGCAGATCGTGGATTCCCAAGAGAGGGTGCTTTGGGATAAGTCTATTCTATTAGTTCGTATCCTTTGGAATCATTGGAATGATGATCTTGAGACTTGGGAGATAAAGTCATGGGTTGAGCAGGAGTACCCGTTTTTATTCTCCGATCAGGTTTTGAGTTGACTTTCCAAGTGTGTAATGGTTTCATGGTGGGGAGAATTGTCACACCCAGAATTCAGTAATAATTTTTATTTTATAATTTTATCTACATTTGAAATTATTTTTGAAGGTGTGTGCTGATACCAGTTGAATTTTTGTTCTTTTGCTGATAAGAGAGCATTTTGGCTTGGAAATGTTCGTCACACATGCAGGACATGATCGAAGCCGTGTGGCTTCACCAGATCATCGAGCAGCCTAACTAGTGCATGGTTAGTTAATTAATTAACCGAATAAACAATAAAGTTAACGCCAAATGAAATGATAAAAATAAAATTATTTTAAAGTTTTTTTAATAATAATAATAATAATAATAATAATAATAATAATAATAATAATAATAATAATAATAATAATAATATTACTATTATTTTTTTGTCAGTATTTTAATTTGGCCATTAATAATAAGTTATTTTAATAATTATAAAATTATTAACATCATTAATATTAATATTATTTCTAACATTTTAATTAAATATGTTATTAGTATTAGTTTTGTTGGAATTATTTTTTTAGGGATTTTATTTTCCTTTTCTTTCTTTTTTTCCCATTTATTATCTTCTTTTTTTCTTTCTTTTTCAATCCTCTTATCTTCCTCCCACCTCCCTCATCAAGTTTAATCTCCCTCCCGACTACCCTAGCATGATCCCTCTTCTAGTTTCCCCCCTCTGTTTGGCCAGTGCCTCCTCCCCCCTTCACTTGTGAGTCGTGCCGCCTTGCACCCCTTGGCCAGACATCACACTGGAATCCCTTACATTACCCACATGTTGGCCCTACTACTCACACTTCACAACCCTCTCATGGCTATTGAATTCCCCCCCTTCTCGGCCAAACCCTCCAGTGACCCCCTATCAAGAAACTCACCTCCAGAAGCCCCCATTCTTGCTCGGTTAGCCTCCCACACCCTCATCGCAAGTGGGTTTTACTTCGGTAGTTCATTTCTACCATTTGGTACATTTTCGAGTTAGGGATTTGTGTTTCTATTGGTTCAATTTTGATGTAAATGGTTCGACGTCTTGATTTTAGGGTCGAATTGAGTTGTTGGAGGTGTGGTTGGAATGCGGTGGAAATTTCATACGAAGTTTGTGATTTTTTTCTATACAGTGGTAGGTGATTCCATGTATAAGTATTGTTTTATGAATTAATTCTATTATTTAATTAATTTTTCATATTACATGATTAGTTTTCTTGGTGAGAATATAGTTTTACTTGAGGTTTAATATGTTTTTATATTCTTAGTAGCAAGTGAATGTGATATTAGTGTTTTCTTTCTGTTAAAACCCATGTCGATCCATTCTTAGAGTTTTCTAAACTATGATGTTGGTTTATTAGAATGTGCAAGGGATGAAGTTTGTGTTTTGGTGTGGTGTCAATGTGTTTTTAGTTATAAAAGAATTTTTGAGTGAGTTTTTGGTATTTGGTGTCATGCGAATCATCTTGAAATTGTTTAATAAATTTTATTAATGGTTTGTTTAATAATGAAAATGGTTTCTTTAACTATATATATGGTTTATTCGATTGTATAAGTGATGTGAATTATGTTTTAAAAAGATTTCTGGTGTGAGTATGATTTTAAAAGAGGTTTGGGGTGTGAAAATGGTGGTTTTGTGTGTTCATAGTACCTTTTTGGGTTTGGGAACATGAATATGACATGTTATATAAACTTGAAATTTAAATGAGCACTAAGAGAAGCTCGGGTAACATGGTGGGAGGACTAGGTCTAGTGTGCTAGTGATACAGATGTGGAATTGGCCATGTTTCACTTAGTAGGTTTGATGACTACAATATTAACTAAACTTATGAATGTTGATTGGATCCCACTAGGTTATGGGTGTGTTCCCTACCAGTCGCTCGTGCAAAAGAATGCTGGTTGTCATGTTTTCTATACCACTTTCACCGAGATGTGATGTTCTAGTGTCCCATTTTTTTCAAGTACCTATAGGGAATCTCCCACATTTCGTTCTCTTTTATTACCTTGTGCTCACCATCGACATATAGTGTGAAATGTGAGATACAATATAAGAAAAATCTTTTTTATTTTAAAAACTACATTCCTTGAATTTGTTTTCTTTAAAACTGTTTTCATTAAAAACATCTAGGAATTTAATTCTTTTCTTTAATTATTATTACAATTATATTTGTAATTTAATATTTATGCTTGGAATACTTTATTTTTGGAATACTTTTGGGAGTTATCTCACACCCTACTTACACCTTTTGTTGTAATTAGATGTGGTTATGTTTGACACAGGTAAGGGTAATAATTTTGGAGATGTCAGTTCGGGTTCCTAGTTGTCGTTCTTGGTGTGGTGTCGTGGAGATGTCTTGAGGGTGGGGTTCTCATACTAGGTGGTGGTTTTGAGTGGGTTTTTGGTCACCATACTTTTTGTTTATTGTTTGGGTTTTGGTTTAAGCATGTAACTCAAATTTTGGTTTTTGATTAAAGATTTTTTTCTTGTTACATCTAGTTTTGGTTTAGTTCATATTGTGGGTTGTTATACATTTATATATATTTCAGGAAATCATTCCCAAATGTTAATTTTGATACTTGGGCACCTGTTCCAGCCCATGTGGATCAGAAGTTCCCTTCATCCCATACTTCGTACCAGGTCGGGCATCGGTTGGATGGTGACCCAACTTGGTTCGTGACACTTATGATCGTGATTATTCTTATATATCTCCATTTTTTACTCTTACTAAGCATTTGAGATCACCTCTTTCTTTTGTTTCCTTTCTCTATGTTGTGAAGAAAGGTTTTAGGTTGAAGTACTAAAGTTGTAGATTTTTATGGGAGATGTTGGAGATATTTCACTAGGATAGAATATTTTGTTTCCATATTTCCAAGGACACTAAACAGTTATGGTCATTGGGCATGTTTTTTCTATTATACAGAGTATTCATCTGAAATGATGTAATATCCATGTATGTTATGACAGGGTCTCTATAATACCCTATTCTATATAGTAGTCATTTGTTATCACAATCAAAATTATAAGGGTGGAGGAACCTATATAATATATCACTTTGTTAATGATCCTAATTTTTTACTTAAATAAATATTTTAGTATGCAAGAATTTGTTTCATGCTCAAATTTTTATATTTTTCATTGGATATTATTATGAAATTTATTTGAAATCACGAGAGTTCACTCTAAGTCCTATAGTTTTATATTGATTTAAGAAATTACTTATCAATTTTGTTATGAATTGGGTGTTATTCATGATTTATCAAAATTTTTTGGAAAAACATTTGGTATCATGATATTCTGATTCATGAATACTGTGAAATTTTCATAGAAATTCTTGAAATTATGGTAATCATATTCGGTTTTTTGAACTTTTTATAACCCTTGAGCATATTTTTTAAATTATAGGATTAACAATTAATTTTTATTATTTTTTAAAATAAATCCTCAACCTGAAGATGAACGTTGAGATTTTTTTTGAAAATAAATGTTAAATAATTCTCTTGGATTCTTTTGATCTAAAATTATTTAAGATACACATCAACGTTTTCATGAATTTTTTTCAATATTTATAGTTTTAAATTGATGGTTTTCATTTTTAATAGACTGGTAATTTTTCAAAAAATTATAATAAAATTTTCTTTCTTTTGAGTGATTAATAAATCCATTATGTACTTTGAATTATTTTGATTAAATTTTGTTTATTACACTATTAAAAATTCTTTCTTTGACCAAATTTAAGAGTATGTTTTACATTTCTCAACTGAATTTGGTTTTCATGATTTTAATTAAACATTAAAATTCTATATTCAAGTGAATAAGAAAATTAAATCTTAATACATGGTTGATCTATGAGAGTATGAGAATTTGATGAATGGGTTTTTCTTATTTATATTGAGCTAAAATTAATTATTTGAATAAACTCATCCATAAGTATTTTTAGTCGTTAACAAATAAGTTATTGATTTAATAATTATTCTTAATGATTTATTTATTTTTGTTACTTCCATGGATACAAAGAGGTAGTTTTAAGGAATACTTCAGTCCATAATAAAGATGGTGTAATTAAATTCATTAATTCAAAATTTGACCATTAATTTTAAGGAAAATTATTCTAAACTAATTTAATTATCATATACTAATAAATATTTTTGTATTAATAGATTTTAAAAAGTGAAACATATTTTAACAATAGCTTCATTATGTGTACCAATTCTATTTAAAAAAAATTATTGTCATTAAGCCAACGATTTTGGATTCATTTATTGAGGAAAATAATAGATTTTTAATTAGTTAATTTTATGTGGTGTTAACTTTTAGTGCTTTCCACATGCATTTTTATGTTAAGTGTTGAATATATTGTGTTTAAATGAGTTATTTATTAATTATTATTATTTTTAATTGTATTATGAAATTTATTTTCTTTCAATTTTGGGTGAGAATCATCAATTTTTTGTGGTTTCTTATTAAATTTTTCCAAGTTTTAAATTTTATGTATTAAATAAACATTTAATTTTTTTGAACGTTTTGAATGGTTTTCAAATGGAATATTATTTTTAAAGTACTATAATTTCTTTGAAGACATTATAAATATTATGCAGTTTCCAATTTATTCATATGTATTTAATTTTTTATATTAGGATTGTTGAACTTAAAAAATATTGATTTGGATATAAATGTGATTATATATAAGGGTTGATTTGAAATTTTTTAAGGATAGATGAATTTTCTTCCTTTTCTGCTAAAGTGGAAGTGATTATTTGAAAGATTAAATTTTATGTTGAGACCTCAACTAAGAGTAACCTGTTAGTATATAAGAATAACTATTGGAAATAATATATGTAATTTTAGTATCTATGGGAAATATTCTCTGTAAGATTAATCCCCATAGCCGAGTCCTTAGTTTAGAGTTACTATGTAGTTGCACAAATGTTATGTGTAAAAAAGACGAGGTTGTGAAAGGGTAAACTCAAACTGTGTAAGAATATCCATTTGGCCCACATCATCTATGTATAAATAACTGATTTTAAAAGAATTTTTTACCAAATATATTTAATAATAAAAAATAAATTAACTATCTATGTTACAATAATTAAACATAAAATGAGAGGTGTGGGGTTAAATAAAAAAGTTCACAAAGGACTAAAATTTCTTTTAAATAAGGAATTAGCAATCCAATTTTCTCACAAATCATAATCCGAATAAAGAAAATATAGATTGATAATTCTATACATTATTTAAGATAAGATGAAACTTTTTAAGTGGTTTTAAATTGAATTTAATTAAGTCAAAAAACACATCTAGGTGTTGCTAATGTGGAATCACATGGGGAAATTTAATTTGGTTGGGAGATGAAGTTAAAACCACTAGAATCTCAATAGAAAATAACTACTATCATGTGGATTTATCTTCCTATTAGTTAATTTTTTTGAAACTTTCATGTTTTTTATTTTTATATAAGAGGTTGAGTATACTGTATATGGGGATTCATCATTCTCTCATAGATTTTATTTTTATCATTTTCTATCTCGGTAAAAATTATTCATTCTCTGATGGAAGTGTAGTGACATATTTTCTTCTTCATCAGTAATTAATTGAATTCCTCAAATATTTGTGGTGATAGAGATATTTCCTCTTATACATATATAAGGTAGGTAATTTTAGATTCTTTGAGTTTTGAATTTTTTTATTTTTTCTTATTTTTTGAGGATTTTTGTAGTAGTTAAATTGATTTGGTATATGATTTCTTCCATTTCTCCATTCATAATTCTCTTCTATTATTTTTCAAATATTCTATGTTATATTATTTATACAATCCATAGTATAATAGTATTTTATTTTTTAGTTGATATTTGGTTATATATTTATAAAGAAAATTTTAATAGGATGATTTTCTATGTGTAAGAGGTATTGATGTTGGATTATCACAACTCAAACAAGAGATATGAGAGAATAATGGTATTGGATCTCTCATTGAATTAAAATAATTTGATATTTATTTTTATGGAGAACTAATATTTTTTTGATTTAAACTCCTTAGGGTAGTAGTGTTCTAGAAAATTTCATTTTATAATTTCATTTTATTCATAATGTTTACATTATATTCTTATAAATACATTCTCATATTAATTTTCATCTTCATCCCTCACTGTATTAGTTTTTTATATTTTATTTTAGAATTATTTTATATAAATTAATAATAGTGATAATATAAAATCAATGTTTTTAATGGCCTTTACATGAGATCACCCCTATGTTGTGCTACTACATTTAATGCTTTGGAATAATAAAAAAATTTACTAGAGATTAATGATAAATATCTACTTTAAACTTGGAATAATTTCTTGGGAAATATTTTAAATTATTTTCTAATTTATCTTTTTTATAATATATATATATATATATATATATATATATATATATATATTCAACAACCATTTTGGGGTCCTGGATGATGAAAAAAAAAGAAATCCCTATAGAAGATGTGAGGTTTTTTGAGAATGTAAATGTGCCTATTAATAAATAAAAAGATAATCTTCCAATTTATGAGGAGAAATAAGGATATATTTCTAAATGTAAATTAATTGCTCTTTATATATATATATTGAATATTTTTTAAGGAGGAAAATAAATAGGGGGAGCTCATTGAGTTAATCATAGGCCATATTAAAGGATAATTTGTACATAAGGTTGAGTCTCCCCAACCTTTTCACTCACCTAACTTGAAGTACATAAGTTAGGTAGAATATAAATAGGAGGTGAAGACATCTTTCTATTTTAATGAAGAGGAACTCAATGAAGAAGATATTGAAGTTGAACTTGGGAATTGGTATGTAAGGAAACACATTGGGATGAATAAATCATGGTGGTTATTAAAGATGATATATTATCCCACATCAAATTAGGGATAAACCCAAGATTATCCAACTATAGAAAATATAAATAAAGAACCCATTAGGGGGTCCATCCAAAGATTATCTTAACTTTTTTTCTTATTTTTTTTATTTTTAGTATAGTAATTTTTTGATTTTTTTATTTATAGATAAGTAGAGAGGAAAAATGATATATACTCCACTAAAGACCAAAATCAGATGTTGTCTATTTATAATAAAAAACTCAAGTATAGTTTTTTAGTATAATAAATCTGGTTCATTATCTTTTATAATAGAATAAAATAACAGTGTTACCTTCCATTTTCTAACTCAATAAAGAAAAACCATTTTATATATTTCCACTCTATTCTATTAGTCCATTTTTATCACTTGATGAATTATAAGTGTGGGGGAAGGTACACAATATATCAATTTTTTAATGCCACTTATTTAAAATAAAATCAAGATACAATCATACTGAATTTATTATATATTTGCAATTTTATATTTATACTTGGATATTATTATGAGTTTTAACTGAAAGTGTGTGAGTTCACTTTGAAACCAGTTTTTTTCATGATGATTTTGTAATTTTCATTCTTATTTTTTTATGAAATTTGTTTTATAATTGTATTATCTATAATTCTTAAAAATCATTTTGATTTATGATTTTATTTTACATGAACAATCTAAAAACAACTTGGACGTCATTAATATCAGGGTAAACATGTATTTTTATTTGAAATACCTATGACCCTTGATCATATCATTTTAATTAAAAAACTGAAAATTTATGTGAAAAATTCATTGTTAGATGAAATTTTCCAACATAGGATCAAATTTGAGGATAATTTGGATAATAAGTGTGGGGTAAGTTTCGTTATTTGTGCTATAATGAAATTATTTAAGATTCACATTAATATTTTCTTTATTTTTTTAAAATTTTATTATTCTAAAGTGATGGTTTGTGTGTGTCATTGAGTGGTAATTTTTGAAAAAAATAGAGGAGAGTTTACTTTCTTTGAGTGTCTAATCCAACCATTACATCCTTGGGATTATTCTGATGAAATTTTATCTATTACTCTCTAGAAAAATCTTTCTTGGTAGAAATTTAGGAGCGTGTTCTACATTTTTAATTTAATATTGTTTTCATGACTTGAATTAAACTTTTATATTCTACATTCATGTAAACTATAACTTCACTCTTAATCTATAGTTGAGTTGTGTGAGTATTTGAAGTTGATAAATGATTTTTTATTATTTATACTATGATATTATTTATTATTTGGATAGACTCATTAATTTAATTTTTGGGGTGTTAATTAATTAATAATGTTGAGTTGTTAATTTTGATTAATTATTGAGTTTTGAAAATTTAATCCATGGGTATAATCAGATAGTTTTAAGGAATACTAGAATGTATAATAAATATTGTTCAATTAACTTCATGAATTCCAAATTTTATCATCATTTTTAAAACTAGAAACTGATTTTTGAAAATATAATTTCATTTTGTGAGAGTAATAAATATTCTTTTCATTGGTTGATTCCAAGGATAAAAACAAATTTTAATAATTGCTTCTTTATGTGTATCATTTCCAATCATTTTTTTGAGATTTATTTTCATTAAGATGAGTATTGTGGATTCATTTCATAAGGAAAATAAATGATTTATAATAAGGGAATTTGATATGGTATTATCTTCGATTGTTTACCACAATCATTGTGATGTTAATTTTGCTAAATATTATTCTTAAGATACAGTTTTATTGTTAATTATTGATATTTATCAATTATGGCATAAAATTAATTTTCGTTTAATTTTAGGTTAAAATATTAATTTTTTTATTGTTACATTATTCTAAATTTTAAATTTTGAATATTTTTTTAACAATTAATTTTTTTAATGTTTTGAATTTATTTTAACTGTAATATTAGTTTTAGAGTAATATTATTTGTTTAAATAAATCCTTAATGTTACGTGTTTTTCAATTTATTATTATGATTTGAAATTTTAATATTATGTTTTGTGAACTTCACAAATATTGATATGGCTTTGTAGATTAGGATACCTAATAATGTATTGTAAATTTATAAAGAATGTATGATTTTTATTCCTTTTTTATTGAAGTAGATATTATGATATATAAGAGTAAATTTCAATCAAAGTCATCATGTAGGGGTAAAATACCAATATAAAAAAAATTCATAGTCAAGATTCTATGTGAGAGTTGCGTCTATGGGAAATTATTTTCAAAAGATTAATCATTGTGGTTGAGTCAATGTGTTAGGGTAGCATGGTAGCTACACATATGCTATATGTGATTTAATTAAGGCTATAAAAGAGTAAAATCAACCTATATAAGAATGACCTAGTTGACCGCATTAGCTATGTATGAATAATAGATTTTCAACGAAGTGGTTCTCAATGATATGTAAAATTAAACTTGATGAGGATTAACTATATAATAGAAAATAAAACATAAAGTAGTATGCATATGATTTAATTGTGAAGTTCATGATGGATTAAAATATTAATTAAACAAGGTGTGGTTAACCCTATTTTTTCAAAAATCATAATCAAAAGAAATAAACTAGAGATTGATTATGTATTTTATGAGGGAATATGAGAGAGAGATTATAAATTAGTGTTCACATGAATTTAATCAAGTCAAGAAACATGTCCATGTGTTTTTGACGTGGAATTTCTTGAGTGATGTTTTCTACATTGGATATGAAGCAAAATTAAATATAATTTCAATTGAAATAAATTAAAGAGAACATATAAATAATGTTATAAGGTTTGATCTACCTGTTAGTTTTTTTGAATATTTTTTGTTTTTATTTTTAAATTGTGGTTTAGTTGACTATATAATGGGATTCTTCAATATCTATAGGATTATGTTTCTTTCATTTTATCTCTATTTAAAAATTATTCATTCTATGACAAAATTATAGTTTTTTGTTCTCTTCTTCCACCATATTGTATTATTTTTTGGAGCTCTCCATGGTTATTGGGAGTTGATCTCTTCAACATGTCATAAATAGGTAGTATTATATTCTTTGAGTTCAATTTTTTTTCTTATTTCTTATTATTTTTATCATAATAATTTGGTTTGTTGTTAAATTTATTTTTTCTATGGTTTCTTTCATTTCTATACACATTATTTTCCTTTTTTTATTATTATATTCTTCTCCTTTAAGTCATTTACATAATACATCATACAGTGGAGTTGTAATTTTTTGGTGTTGTTAGGTGATATGGTTATAAATCCAAATTTATAAGGTGTATTCCCTATATTATATAGGTTTTAGATTAGGATTTAAATAGTTATAAAAAGATATATGAGAGAATAATTTTATAGACTCTATCATTGAAGGAAGATAATTTGATAAAGTTGTTATTTATAAAATAAATGAAATGTTTCTATTACAAAATCCTAAGGAAAGAAGTGTTATTACTAATTTAATTATGTATTTACATTAAATTTATTTTGTTTCCATCATAATAATCTTTGTAAATTATCATATGTATTTTTATATTTATCCCCCACTATATAAGTTTAATATTATTAGTGTATTGTATAATTATTTTATATAAATAAATAATAGTGATAATAGAAACTTGTTTTTTTAGTTACCTTATAGTGATATTGACCCTAGGTTTTGTTTTTATATTGAATTACAAGGAATAAGAAATATTTTTATTATATATTCATGATAAATTTCTAAATTTACATGGATTCACATAATTCAATAGAATAGAAAATCTTGATCAGTGTCTCTTTAACTTTGATTCTTAGTGTGACCCACTACTATGAACTACCAAAAAACATGAGTTAATAAATCTTAGATCTTAAGTCTCAAATTTATAGGTTTTCATTTTTTTCTAGTAATATTATTTTAATGTAATATTTTTCAAAAGTTTAGTGGATATTAATTGATATATTCTCTTTAAGTTTAGTTAAACAATAAGAAATAAGACCATTTAATACCTCTCCAATTAAAAACAATAGGAGAAACAATGGGTATTTATAATTATCAATCAATGGAAGGGATTGAAATAATCTTTTTATATGAAACTCCAATAGAAGTTATTGTTGGGAATTTATATGTAAAATCAAAGAGATTAATTATCTCTCACACTGATTCCAAAAATATAACATGTATAGTTTTAGGTGTTTTTAATATAAAAAAACTATTAAAATATTTACTTGATTAGTTTATGCTAAAACCTTATATAAAATTTCCTTTCAAAAATAAGGATACCTAGAAAATTAGACCAGCAGTGGTAGCATTATCTCTCATCTTTCACATGATCATTGTTTTGGTAACACCACCACTCATAATTTTGAAGTCATGTTCACATTCTAGTATACCTAAATAATTTTATAATGCAGAACAAATAGGTATTGTATTATAGGATAGTATGAAAATAGTATGATATTTCCATCCAAATTAGGTTATAGGGTATTTCATATATGATCTAGAAAAACTGCTTAATCTTCAAGTAATAATGGAACCAAAAGAGGTGGTGTTGAAAAGTTACCTTAATCAGTATCCATATAACTTTTTTGGACACATAATTCAATAATGATTCCTCTTCAACGATTATATCCAAAAAAATGAGGAAGAAGTCATATTTTTGTTAGAGAAACTAAATTAATGTGTATCTTTTGTATCATTCATTTATATTATTCATAAATAGAATGATATGACAGGTTTATGGTAAAAAATTTCTAAAAAATTATATATATATAAATTTTTTGACAATATAACTCAAAAGTTAGTCACTATTTCATATGGAATGATTCATATGTGGCTAAAATAATAAAAAATGTCCATTGTAACCCCATTTTCACTCAAAATGTATCCCTAAAAATCACCATACTTAAATAGAAGATGAAATAAACATGTCTTTTATAAAAATAAGAGATAGGAACCCAAAAAAATACAAAATATAGTTATTAACCTTTTATACTCCATTACACCCAACTTTGGGGAGGTAAGTGACACCCAATTATGAAGAATATTATTCCATGGATGAAGAATCGAACTTCAATTATATAAATATATTTTAATTAATAGATAAGTACATAGTCCTACAAGACCAAGAATAAATATTGTTACTCAATATAACATCACATGGATATTCTTAAGGTAAATGAGGTCACACATGAGGAATTATTCATGGTCAATGGGCCATCTCTGAGACCATTATTTTTTCCATATAAAAAAGAAGAAAGGGAATATTGAAAGAGAAACAGGGATAAAAGTTTAATCTAGGGATGTTTTATGATTCATCTACCCATTTATTATTTCTTGATTTATTGGTTAAAGAACAACCACCCAGACATCCCTAAATTTTTATGCGGTTCGAGCATCTTAGTCCATGAACAATAAGAAAATTACCTTATAATGCTCCGGGGGCATCAATATCTCAGTATCGTGAGCCTTATTCACTTAAATTAAAAAGGTGACAATTAATATAAAGACCCTAAGATAATAATATAATTATTTTATATCAATTCCATAATTTAAACATTATATCTCAAAAAATAATCACACAATTCCAAGAACATATGGTATAGTTTCTTTGTGGACTAGATATATAAGAAACTTATATTTCAACACTTGTTAACATTTCTCTACAGTTAAGCCGAACTAGAATCCTTTTAAACTTCTCATAATTAATGCTCTTATTCATAAAATATGGAATGGAAGCATAATAAAGGGTTGGGATAAAATTCCCAGTAATGGAAAATATCAGAGTAAAGCATGATTATAAGACAAAACATATATGTTAAGATGCATAACATGATATCGAAATGATAATGAACATAAGTAAAGATTCACTGAATAACTGAATCATATTATAAGTTTATGGAATCATAAATATGTGGAAACAACACAGAAATTTACATCCTAATAATAAGTCAAGTTTCACCAATAAAACATAATATAGTGTACTTGGGCTCACCATCCATGCATCATTCAAGGTATTTCATGAGATAAAAACATTACCCAATGCATTGAAGAACTATCAGGGTGCACCCTTCATATTTTATATGATGTACAAGTATATGTGAGTACCAAGAGAGAAATAAACTAAACATAAGTCATAATCATGATAAAACCCAATAAAACATTGGGTTTCATAATCTCATATCAAAACATAACTGAAGGATATATCATAAGTATTCATAAGAGAATAAGGAATTAAATCATTTTGGATATTCATATTTTAATAATGAAAAAAGGTATTGAATATGGATTTCAAGTGTAATCCATAATTGAACTGAGATGATTTTCAATAAAATGAATAGGGTTTTAATAAACTATTAATTCTTAAAAACATTTTATAGGGGTGTTACAAGACATGAAATAAGAAATTGGTACCTTCACTTTAATCGGTTTCACTTAAAAAATGGAATCATGAAGTGAAATCAAAACATGTATTATCCCAAAAAAAGAAATTAAAAGTAAACTATTCATATATTTAATGAAAATACTTGAATAATTTTTATGAATTTTATATTAATAATATAAAAAAAGGATAAAAATAAATATAATATGTAACCCAAAAGTAAAAATCATGTTTTGTAAGATCTATTTTTATGTTTTAAAATACCTTTGTTTAAACCCACAACATATAAAGGGATAATCTAAAAAATTTTAAAAATTGGATGAGGGAAATATGATGGTCACATGAGTTAAAATATAATTACGTTTCCATATATAATATAGAATGTTACAGGGAATGAAAAATATGGACATAGAAGAATAACTAGCATTAAAGAGAATGTGAATTTTTCTTAATGATGTCATAATTTTATGGAGAAGAAATTCATCGAGGAAGATTAAAATAAAAATTTTAAATTTATATAGAGATATTTATAAATATAAATATAAAATCATAGAGTGTAATGAACCAAACATGTAAGTAAGAAGTTTAAGATGAAACATTATAACTCAAAGAAAGGGGTTTGAGTTAACAAAAATCATTACAGAATCATAATATATTAAATTAAAAATAAATGGAAGGTATAACATGATATATACTTGTAAATACATTATATTTCATGAAATTTTTTACAAAAATAAATCCATGTCCAATAAATTAACCATAAAAATAAATAAGTGGTGAATATAAATCATATCAAAACGAAACAAATTTGAGAACCAAAAACCCTTACCTCGAGTGTGGATTCATTATGCATATGTAACTAATATCTTAAATAATAAAATTAATTTTATTAAAATATCATTAACAATATTCTTCATATATATTTAATTTTATAAGGTCAATTTATTTTCATTTTTTACTCATTTAATAAATATTTTTTGACTAAGTTAGTTACTTGAGATGGTTCCGTCAATTTCTATAAAAATTCCTTGGTATATTGATATTAGTAAAATTTGGAAGAAAATATATTTATAATATACAAAATTGTTTGTTTTTTAAAATTTTATTATTAAAATAGAATAAATTTTTTACCTTTGTATAGGTTTTCCAAAAATGGACTCAATAAAGGTGACTTGGTAGGTTCATTTTAGGGGGTTAATTTTACTATGGCCGTTTATTTTTAATATCACTTATATAATTCCCAATATTATCATTAAATAATTTTAATACTTTCAAAAATATAATTTTTATGTATTTAATAAAATTTTAAATTCATTCATTTTATGTGGTAATAGAAAACAAAATACGGTGTTTTATAGAGGTGTTAGTCTGTACATACAAATGAACAACACTTTCATTTTCCATAGAATTGGAGGGGTAAATAAATAAAATAATTCTAATTTAAAAATGTTAATAATGTTATAAATATTATATTTTTAAGTAAATAACAATTTTTGATCATCCATAAAAGTATGTAATGAAAAATATAACATGTTCTTTATTGAGGTGGTAATCTACACATTTTCATGACAACACCTTCAATTTTCAAATGATTTTAGAGGATGGTAGAAAATCGATATTCCATTAATATAATAACATTTAATTATATTATTAATACTGATATTATAGTAATTTCATATCTTATAATTAAATTTAGTGGGTATAAGATGAAAAGAAATAAGATAGCTAGGTTGAGAACATTACCTCTCCCTTTGGATGTTCTCCCTGAGGTAACACCATAAGGAAGCTCTACTTGGAATTTTGGAAATAAAAAGTACTCTAGGAAATGGTTATAGAGATTAGGAGTGTCTATGGTAGATACATAGTCTATCTAATGATTTTTAATGGGTGTATAAAAGGGGTTGAAGTGATCTCCTTTTATAAGTGAAGAAAATGAAACTTTTGTAAATACCCATTACTTTTTTTCAATGATAGAATGACACTATTCAAGTGTTTGTCGCTCCAAAATGGAAAATAATTGAGTTTTTAATTATTTATGTTCAATAATACCAAAAAAATTAGTTTTTCTCATGTATTTAAAAAAAATTAGTCTTCCACCATTAGGTTTTTAACAGATACCTTTTTGGTTTTTACCTTGGTAACTAATTTTTACCCAATTAATTTATATTTTATTAAAAGTTTATGGTAAAACATATTAAAATATTTTATGTTATAAAAATAAATTTATAGTCAATATAATTTAATTAAATTTTTAAATTAGATAAAAGTAACTTTTAAATTAAAACATTTAATATATAAGAAACACTTTTGTAGAAAAATATTGTTTTTATCATTAAGTGTTATTAATATTTTTTAGTATTGTTTGAGAATTTAATGAGTTTTATTATATATATATATATTATTCACCATGGATAACATATTAATTTATTTTATTAGATATAAATTAAAGAATTTTAATAAAATAATTATTTGAAAATAACAGTTTTATTGTCATCATGGTAATTAAATTTAATCCTAGTAATATTATTTTTAATCCTAAATATTAAATTAAAATTGTTACATAATATTGAAATTATAATATAAAATATTAAATCCATTTTTTGAAATTTAATTTCTACATGTGATGAAAACAATATTTTAAAAATAGTTTTTAGAGTAAAATATTGAATAAATTTTCAAAACGATAAACATGGATTTTATAAATTCAACATATTTGTTTTAAATGATTTTTATACATTATAAATATATATAATTTTTATATAAAAAGGTTTCAAAAAAATAAATTCATTATTGTCTTATGATAATGTAATAAAGTGACGATATTGGAAAAATCGGTATTTTTCCTCTATTCATTTAAAAATAAATTATTTTAGAAAAATAAAAAAAATTATTTTTATGAAAACATTTTTATTCAAAATCATAAAATAATTTATTTTTTCATATTAAAATTATAAAATTTATGAATTTACTTTTTAAAATTAAATATAAAATATAATAGAAAAAAATTATAATGAAAAAAATATTTATATATTAATCATTATTATCAATTACTAATTAGATTAGTGTTTTATTATTTATATTCAAAAAATTAATATACTTGGTTTCTTTAGATAAATAACATAAAATCAAATTTTTTATAGAAATAAATGTTTAAGAATAATGTGATCTCATTAATTGTATCAATGAAATAGTAAATAAACTCTCGTTTTCTTTAAAAGTAAAAATGAGAAATGATTAAAATAGATATGATAAATAACTTGTATCATAAATAATAACATGTTAATATCATCCTAATTTCAAGTTACATAGTCCCTCAATATCTCCACATAAGATCTAATAGTAAGGTAAGCTCTTATGGTAATTACGGTGGTTATTCAACTAGAATAGATCACTTGAAAACTTCCACAAGCTTGAACTTCTCTCATATACAATGTAACTCATGTTGTAATTATTGGTGTACATCTTGGGTTTGGTCTAGAGAAAACCCTAGTGAATCTACAACTTTTATAAACCTTGAAAAATGAGCTTCATGTGGGAGACTTCCACTACCCAATGTTACTTATTCCTTTTTATTTATATATTTATTAATATGGTTACTTCCATATATACTTTTTATTTTAACATCTACATTATAATGATTAAATTTAATAATTTTATTTTAATGAATTATAATTTTTTTAATTTTTATGTTTCTTGTGAAATAAATTATTCAATAAATTAGGTTTTAAACAAAAAATATATATAGTAAAAACTTGGGGTATTACATTTTTTTAGGAGATATATACCCTTGTAAAAGAAATATTATTCCCTAAAACAAAGTGTCACCATTCCAATAAGAAATTTAGTACTGAATTCTCTTCACTTTTCTAAGGAACTCAAGAAATCCCACATAAAAGCTCTAATCATCCTCAATAATTTGAAATTAAATTATCCTCTATTGAGGAATATCATACTCAAGAAATCATACTTACATAATTTTATATAATCATCTAATTTTTAGAGAATGATATAATAGAAATCATAAAATATTATAATTATCTCCTCTATGTATCTAAAAATATCAATAATATGAATATCTATATGTACATAGTGTATAATGTATCTAAAATAAATCTCATTCTAGTAAGAATTCTCTACCTCTATGGAAATATAAAAAATGGATTGGCCTAGCTTAATCTACTGATTTAGGGTTATGATAAAAGTGAGAATATTTCCATAAGAACTATTTTATTAAAGTCGCAATTTAAATATTTGGTATCCAATAGTGAGTTAAATGTGGTAAGTTAAGATGTCACATTAAATGTTCTTATTGAAAAACTTTAGTTTCATCTACATGAGGTCAACTCATTTTTGTACTACTAGTGTTTAAATTATTCCATCAGTAGATGACTAGGTGTACTCTATGGTGATATTTCTCCCTATGATTCTTATGGGACACACTATATTGATATTGGGTATTAAATGTGAGAGGGAATGTAACCACATACTAAGGATACTATATATATGGAATCCCTGAATGGTTTGGAGGATACCTTAGTCTATCCTTGGGATGTCTTGAATGAGAGTTTATTGATTTTTATTCATCCTATTGAAGTAACTTCTCTAAATTTGTAAAACCATCGTATTCTACGAGAAAAATTGAAGTATCATTTAAAAATCATTTTATCTTACAATGTAAAAGCTGATATGATTTGGTAAATTGTTTTATCCTATGTGAGAAAAGAAGTTATATTAAAATCATATCGATATATGCATAAATCACATATATCAAATAGTGGGATTATTCAAGATATCAATATCCCAACAGTATCACTTTGACACAATTGATCAACATCATAAAAAAACTCATAGGTATTAGTGACTTTAACATCCAAAGGTATAATTTCAATAAGACTATTAAGTATCATATTTACCCCTAATAAATATTCCATCAATGAGAAGGTAGATCAGTTCTTTACCTATTTTGATCTAGATCAAGATGAAATCTATGAAGCCTCACCCAATTTTGATGGAGGTTCCTTTACAACCATTAGTGAGTTAATGTAATAAAATTGGGTACCAAAGAAAAACAACATCCAACACTAGATATCATTTGCAAGACTTATATTGAATATAAGTGACATGTTAGTTTCCTCAAGTAACACCATGATATATTTATATATAATTATATATATATATATTCCAAGATTGGACCCCCAGGTGATTTTTCATCACCCAATCTTACTAGTTAACCATGGTGTCTATAAATAGGTAGCATGAAGGATGAACCAATATCACTATGCCATGGTGGAATATGTGGTAGATAAGATGAACATAACTAACTTTATATGGTAATTCTAATATTCTAAATAGTTAATTTATATCATCCAATTGAAGAAGAAAAATAAAAAAATAATCATTTATATAAACTTTTGAAACCTCAACCACTAGTTTCTAAAGGTTTATTTTCCCAATATAATAACTAAACTATTGATCGATGAAATAATCAATTATCAAGATCATTCCTTTATATATGGTTATTTAGGGTATAAATAAATCTATATGGCCCTTGAAAACGAAGAGGTTGTAACATTCAGTGAACCCCAAGTAATGCACTACTTTCATGTTTTGTCATTTATCTAATAAATGTTGATATAAACTACTAAAGAAAAATTTATGGTATCTCCAAGTATATTTTTTTAATAAACTATGTAATGTTACATGGATGATTTTTTGGTTAAATCACACTAATTTTTAGATCACTTAAATAATCCTAAGGAAATATTTATCAAGTTATGCTTATATAACGTAAATACTAAGCACTTGAAGTGTGTATTTGAGGTCACCTTAAATAAATTCCTTTGATTCATGATTTTATATAAATTCATTGACACCAAAACTTATAATACCAAGGTGATCATCAAAACTATCCCTCCAAAAACCCTACTATAATTAGGAGTATTCTAAATAAAATTCACATAAATAAAAGGATTCACTTTGAACCTTATAGGTTGTGGCCTACTATTGGGATACATGATATCAAAATAATTTTAATAATACTACGAAATTCCTATTACACCACACTTCCTAGTCCTCATGCTACCCGTAGAAGGAAGAATCATTTATCCACTACATGGTATCCCAAAAGAGATCCCTCAATTCTCATTTAGGATTAAATTAATGAGGTAAAATAAAATAACATATAATACCCCATCCACAATGTTTTATAGGTTTAGTTAAAATATACATATAATGATAATAAATACCTATCCTTTTTCATTGTGGTCCCTAAGTTTCATAATTTCTTTTGGGATTATAAAATCCAATTATTCTCTCTCATCAATCTACTAGAGTACTTCTTGAATATTTTCAACTTGATTATATGGTTAAAATTATTGGGGATAATATTATAATATTTTTCCATCCAATATGCCTTTTAAAATGTAAAAAAGGGTTGTAAATGGTAGATTCCATAGTATTTCATCTAACACTTGATAAAAATCCCCATTAAATATATTTTTTATATAAATAATTATTCCAAACTGATATTGACAGGTTTTTTATAGTCTAATTACTACTATTAGATCAAGTGAAAGTGATTGAAACCCATTTTTCCAAGTATTTTCTATGCATTATATGTGAAACCTATGTAAAAACTAAAATTAATAAATATTGCTATAAATTATGTGTACCATGCACTAAATAATCCATTTCATCTTCTTTGAACTCTATCGCATGGGTTTGAGAGAGATAACTAATGTAGAAAACAAAAAAATCCCACCTCTATAGGTATCTACAAGATAATCTCAATTGCATGTCATACATGTGGGAATATATATTTCCCATAATGTTCTAGAATATCATGATGTAAATAGGAAAGAGAAAGATCACATTGGGTCTGGGAGTATCTTCTTGAATGCGGATATAAATCCACACCGCCACCATTAAAATCACATCATAATGGTTTATAAATCCACAAGGAAGGTTGTAGCATTTACTCACTCATTCATAACATGTGAGTGAATGATTTGGATGATAAATTCATTCATTATATAAAAGATATACCTCCTCATTGTTTTATCTTGTGAAATGGTTCCCTGAATGATAACATACATGGGAGAAACACAAAATGATAAAAGTAATCATTTTTCTAAAATATCATATTGCATAAAATAATATACCCTTACATGTATGAATTTTTTTTCTTCATGAAATATATATATATATATAAGGATTTAAGGAATATCTCATTTAATATCACACTTCCACTAAAGCCTAAAAGACTTTATGTCAACTAACCTTATATTTTATCATATAAAATAACTTATAAAACCATATCCAAAAATATTTCAGATATCTTCCAAAACAATTTTGGAATGTTTTCATTAACTTCACCATGTATCACATCATATTTAATACCTTTTGAATACCTATCCAAAACACTTCTGGATTAACTCTTTAACACTTTTAAAGTAGCTCTCTGATTCAGAATCAATCCTCATTTAATCAACCACAAAGTGTTACCCCCATTCCTTTATATGTTTAACAAAAAATATGAATGTTTGGATCTATATATGTAAGAAAAGAGAATCCTATATAAACAACGCAATGCTAATCAACCTATAAAGAGATCTAGCATTATCTTCATCAAATATATGCATCTTTATACATGTGTCCACCATTATTCATCTTATAAAAACATGAATTCTAATATTTTCCCCTTTTCCAATGCATCAAGGGACCATGACAAATGTAACATGTCAATCCGATATAGCCAGCTCATTTTTTCTTGATTCTCTAAGTATAAACTAATCAAATCAATGAATAAATCACATTTCATTCATACTTATAGATTAACACATTACATTTCCCTTATCCATGTAGATATATAATATCTAGGTGTGGATAGACACTCTCATAGTCTATCTCAATTGAGGACCATGGAGTCATACTCTTCATACTAAAGGAAAAATCTCACCATCATTAAGATGAAACCAACAACATGATCAACAACATACCCAAACACCCCAAGATTATTAAATTATATATATAGACTTTTGTAATTAGGTTTTAAAATAAAAATGGTTCTCAATTTAGTTATATCACCAAAATTAGGTAGTGGGGTCTCAAATATGATCCATGCACCCCTAATATACCAATCACATCTATTCAACACTCCATGTGGTAAAATTATTAGGTTATCTAGAAGATAAAAAGAATCAGATTCTTTATTTTGTGCCTCATGAGAATATTATATATCTCTATAAAATAATTCCACTCACTCTAACCATAAAATCTATCATAACCTATAATAATCCATGATGAACATTAGTTAGGTATAAACTCAAAGTCATATTTTGAGAGGCCAATCATCATTACACTTCATGAAATTTATTCTTGCATATAAATTTATGTTATAGATGTTAAAGAATAATAAAATGGATATTTCATTTAATATGATACATTTTAATATTCATAAACTCTTTAATAATATTTAAAAAACCAACATACTCACCAGTTTTTTATATCCTATATAATAAACTATCATATCTATCTTATCTTTGATACACTTTTGGGTTTTGTTAACTCATTACATCATATGTAATCTATGTCACATATCTATGTGAACATCTGATAAAACCCTCCCATGAAATATTTTATTGAGAAACTTCTATGAAGAAATCCATTTTGAATATTGGTGAGATTTAGAAATCATATTCCTAACTTTTCAACTTCTTGAACATATTCTGACTTTTTAACTTCAAAACATCAAATGTCATGATTTTAAATTCTATTATCAACTAAGAACTCTTTGTTAGTTCATCAACATTATATTTGGAACCCTATTCCATCAAATTTTTTCTTTTAAATAATACAAATAATTAAAATATTATTTACTAATACATCTTAACTCTCTCATGATATTAAGTAAAATTCCATTTAATCTTAAATGTGTGTAATTATTTATTTATTAAATTTGAAATTATTTAAGTTTAAAAATTCTCCCACTAGATTCTTAGAAATTATATTCTATTCATAAAATCTTTTTAAGATTAATGATCCCTTTTGTGTTAATAAATACCATTTATTTCCTTCTAGTGGTAATATTAAACAAATAAACAATATCATATATGGTATACTATGTTTTTGGAACATTTTTACATTAAATGGAAACTTTATTAAAATATATATTCAATATCACATACCTTCCAAGATTAATTTCCATAACATTCATACCTAACATGGGAAAAAAATTGAGTATAAAAAACTCTTTCAGGTATATATTGGATGATCTAATCATATTTAATTATTACTCTTCATTTTTTGTAATCCTATATTTTAATGACCTTGTTTGGATTCTTAAAGAAACGTTGTTAAACTTTTCAACCAATGTTTCTTCTTCTATTTTTAAATTTTATATACTTATACTTTCTATATAGTACTTTAGAATCTACATATCATATTCTCAGTTCATATTTATATTAACAACTCTTTGACAATATTGAGTAAACATTATATGAATTTAATCATATTGTCAGAACATTTATATATATGATAATAGGATAAATTCCCGATCCAAAAAAAAAATCCAATTTTAGTCTCCTATTAAATTATGTTATATAATTAAAAATAAAGAATAATTTGTATTAAAAATACCTATCTCATTTTATTTAACCATCTATTTCTTACAAGATCTTCTCAAGAACTAACAAGATAAAAATACACATCAAATGACCTGATTATCCAAGATTAAAATGTCTGTTTATCAATGAAACAACTCTTTTGATACATCATTTAAAATCAAAATACAATCTTCATTTTATTTTTATCTTATGAACTTATATATATTTAAAACACTTTTTAAAACATAAAATTGATATCTTATATCATTAAAAATAATATAATTGATTTATATAAACAATATGGTTTTAATAAAAAATTTAGTCTCATCAATTCATAAACATATTCAGTTATATTTAATATCACTTAGCATAACCAAACATACTGATTATATTATACTAAAATAAATATACCAAATCATATTTAGTACATGAGTGGAGACTAAGATTCCTTTGGTCATTTTGTATATAAAGCCATTAAAACCTTAAATGAATCACTCTATACATCCATAAGTATCCAGATTTACTTGTGAAATAATTTCAACACTTGGTCAATGATGATGTGATTTTTATTACACATATAATTTTCATTAATAAATTATCTAAAAACAACAATCTATATTTAGTATATTTCATAAGTTACGTATATTAAGAGTAGATTACATTAAGATTAAATTTATCAAGGATTGATTAAAAAGTTTAAATAACTAATGATGATAATATTATTTAAAATAGAATATTTTATTAGATGAGTATCAGTTATTATTAACCATTTAATAAGGACTTTTATTAAATGGTATCACACTAAAAATATGACCACCTTTTGAAAATACATCCTAACCATTAGTGATACAAGATCCATATTTTATCATGACATACACCAGGTATCATATAAATAATCCATAACTATATATGGTAAACAATAATTTTCAGTAATATCGTATATGACCCTTGAATAACTAAGAGAACAACTCTTTTTTACAATCCATCATATGTATATACTCAACTCTATTCCTCTGGTATCCAAAACATTAGGGATCCCTAGCTAGTGTAACCCAAATAAAATTTCAAGAATAATCTAACAAAGGGAAATCAAGGGATACTTATACTGAGATTGAAAATGTTCACAAAATAATACAAACTTACTTATAACTTTCTTGTTTTACTAAAGATAATTTGGGGATTCTTGTTATGAGGTTGACAATACCCTATTGAATGATCAAGGACTTGACAAGTGATTCTTTGGAAATA
Organism: Viscum album; assembly: GCA_963277665.1. NCBI lineage: Eukaryota > Viridiplantae > Streptophyta > Magnoliopsida > Santalales > Viscaceae > Viscum > Viscum album. The sequence continues at coordinate 1,240,959,702 of OY728122.1, read as the reverse complement.
ATCTCACACTTTGTATTTATAGGGTATTTTAATCTCACCATATTATTTCATGGTATTCTATTTTATATATACATGCTTCTAGTAAGTTATTTTAGAAACATTTTCTCACTGAAAAATAAATATGTCCAAACCATATTGATGAGTAACTGTTTACACAAACCATAAGTTTTTGTTACTCTTCCAAAATTAGAAGGTAGGTATATTCATACATATTTAAATGAATCATATGCATAAGTTACAAGAACAATTTAGGTAATGGTTTAGAATTATATGAGATTGAAAATCTTAACTTGAGTGAGCCTAGGGAAATAGATATCCAACCCCATTCATTAGTCAATACAAGGAATAAGCCTCCAGGTAGGTAGGAATTCTGACCATATGTCCCTCTAAATGGGGATAATTTACTCGAGAGAGAGTTTCATTCATTATAAATGTAAATCCTAATATGAACAAACTATATTCAATAACTAAATTCAAGTTCATAACTTCAATTAGAAACCAATTTCAAGGTATATGAAATACTAAATTCATTATCATACATATAATGCTTTGCAAGGATATATTTATAATCATTTTAACAATTAAATTAAAGCATACACTATTCATTATATAAACAATTTATAATTATAAATAAAACATGGAATAACTTTTCAATAAATGAAAAAAACAAATATTGAAACATGAGATAAACTTATATAAAATATTCACAAATAAAAGAAAATTGTAAAACCATTTATAATTCCAACTTTAACTTTATAGAAATTCCATAATTTTGAATATAAATATTTTATATTCATTCTAATATGAACTCTTTCATATTTAACAATATATAGTATTTCCATTATAAATATATATGATATTATATGAATTATAATAATTTAAAATTCAATTTATATAATGTAAACATTTTACATAATCCAAATATCACATATTTAATCATTATCTAAACCTTGATCTTATTAGTCATCAAGACTTTATTAATGTGGTTTAAATAATATACAAATAATTCCCCATTTTATTTTGAGCAGTTTAAAATAAGTAATTACAAAAAAATCATAATTGAAATATAAAAATTTTAAATTTTTCCATATTTTATAATTTATAAACCTTTATAAATTATTTATTAGTATTTATATACAAAAAAATATTATTTTAATATCATGATTCAAACTATATAATTTGGTTAAATGGTATTTCAAATATTAAAATTTAATATTTAGGAATAAAGTGTTTCAAAAAAATTTATTTAATTATAAAAAAATTATAATTAACTAATATATAAACCTTTTAAAAATTAAAATATAATAAAATACCTTTTATAATGATTTAAAAACATTTAATAAACCATCCATATCATTTTAAATGTTATTAAAAAAATTCAACAATTTCCAAGAAAAAGTATAATTACCCTTGCACAAAATCCCTATTCTGTGTAACGATAACCTCATTCTACCCTTATGTAGACTATCTATATAAGGTAAGATACCCATGAAACTTATATAGAAGACACTTCATAAGGGTACATCAGGTCTTACCTTTACATGACTTTAGAAAAAACTCGATTACCCTTACATATAAGTATTTCATGTAAGGGTAAATAATATCATATCCTTAGGTAACCATTTATGCATAAAGGTATGATCATGTGACACTTATGTATACTGATCCATGTTAGGGTAAGGTGATATTACCCTTATGAATACCACTCTACATGAGTCTAATTCTATGGTTAACTTTACACCTCACAGGTTCATAAGGGTAAGACTTGGGTTAAATTTATATAGCCCGGTATATAAGGGTAATCCCTTTTCTAGATTTCTGAAAAAACTATTAAATGATGCTCTATTTTCTAGTTTCTTATTCATTTTCATGCACGATTTCATAAAAATAAACATATATCTCTCATATACCAGTGATGGGTGGTGGAATATCTATTCATCATATGAGCATGTCCAATGTGACATCTATATGTACCTTTCAAAGGACTCCATTTCCTAAACACTTTGTGCATAAAACTATTTATATCATAATGGAGAGCTTGGGTGGAGAGTCACACTTCATCATCAATCATGTGTTATATTTTATAGGAATTAGTTAACTATATAACCTTTCTTTTAATACCACTTAAGTGTTATATTATCATCTAATAATGATTATTACATCAATAGGAAGTGATTAAAACCCTTTGTCTGGGGATATTCCATGCATGATATATGAAACCTTTATAAAACCAAAATGAATAAATACTATTGTAAAATTTGTGTACCTTAAATAGAATAATCTAATGTATCATGTTCAAACTCCATATCATGGGTTTGATAGAGATTAAAAAATTATCAAACAAAATAATCTCACCTCTTCAGGTGTCCACTGTGTAATCTAAATCGTATGTCGTACATATGGGACTCTCTATCCTCTATGATGTTCTAGTATCTCATGATTTTAAAGAGGTAGGAGACGTAAAACGCGTGTTCTTGGATTATTGGAAAACATGAGGATTTATATTCACACCACCACCACTACCGTTACCTGAAAATGTATTATATTGAAACATATAAGATTGTATTATTTACTCATCCATTCATAACACACGAGTGAATGATTTAGAGAATAAATGCATTCATAATATGAATGATATACCACCTCACTATTTCATCTTGTAAAATATTTCCTTGAATGATAGTATAGGTGGGACAAACAAGAAATTATAACATATCCCATTTTTTTACAATCACATATTTCAAAAAATAATATAACCTTATATGCATGAAAATCACAATTTTCAGGAAATATATATCATATATATAAGGATTTATGGAATATATATTTCAGATATGACACCACATTTATGTAAAATTTACTTATATAGTGCCTGATATAGTCAAACTAGGAAGGTCAACACATGGAGTTATCTTTACCTCTTTGGAAAATCTGTTTATGAAATTTATTCTTCCTATCTGAGGACTACATAAATAATGAGGTGTGAATATCATATCATAGATCTTGAGTTATCCCTTGATTTCTCAATTTACTAGTTTAATGTGAAGGTAAATTTAGATTTGGTGATAAAAAATTTAAATTTGTATTATGTTATTAAGAATGAATAATTAGTACTTATGTTTGATTGTTCTTAATAATTTATGATGCACTTCCCTGTCAATATAAAGGTTTCCTATATTCTATGGATCCATTTTTTTTAATCATAATCTTTGTTTAACTTATCTATATCCCTCATTGACCCAAACTAAAATTAGAAGGTTATTTATGTTTCACATTAGATATTGATATCCCCTTTTAATATAAGAAATAGAAGTTATGGATCAAATTAGTAACACTTTATTATAGCCATAGGTGGGATCATTCTTAAACCATGCTAATGAAATGGTTTATTTGTTGACTCTAATAATATAATACCTTCTAACTGGGATATTGTATCTGGATCAAGTTACAAAATAGAGAATCCAGATAAGGATACAAAATTTTTCCTCTAGGATGGCTCAAATATCAATAAAGTACTTTATAAGTAGATATTCACTTAAATTAGGGAAAATTATTATATTAGTGAAGGAATTCCATGCCAATGAAAATGATTCCAATAAAATAGAAACCAATTTCTCTCATAAAATAAATATTCTTGGTTACTATTATCCTTTTCTAATGAAGTATTTCCTGAATTTTGTGATGAAGTATCATGTATCATAGATCTATGAAAATTTTACTTATCATTAGGCGGAATTATTGAATTCCCCCCTAAACTCTTAGAAATTTAATATATTTTGGGGAAATTATATGGGATATTACCCACTATTAACCACCAAGAAGTTTAAACCCATAATTATTTATGTATACTTCTTTTAAAAATGGGTTGAAGGTACACATTTAAAGAAATTTGGTACTAAATTCATAATTATGCTGTTGAAATACAATATCATCAGAAAAATTAGATTCCCTCATGCTATCTAAATAGATAATAGAAAAAAATTATTTGTATATGAGTTGAATACTTTATAATCTAAACACAATATATAGTCTAACTACTATTATTTCTATCATGCTACTGCTAACATATGGGTAGATGAATTCAATAAAACCCTCTCGTATATCCTATAAAATATTGTTAAATATGATAAAAAAAGTTATCCTGATATTATCCCTAGATCTTTATGGTTTTATAACACTATGGCATAAAATCCAACCCAAGGGACCCCATGTTCATACTGGGTTTCAATGGATTTAACAAGACTTCTTAATCTTAGTGTAAGAAATAAAAAAATCTAACCAAATATCAAACCATAAATGATAAATGAGACCATGAATAAACTAGAAATGGAGAACCTTGGTAATGCATATATTACATCATTTTTTCACTACATAATATTTATATGGTCTTTATTAATATAATAAATACGTATTTGAATGACATCCCTCCTCAAATGGTATTCAAGGGTTGAAATTGTATCATTCATCATTTGATCAGAATCCTCCACCATCCACAGAATGCTAGTGTATCATCGAGTAAAGGAGATATGAGAAGAAATCTTCAGGTATGAGAGTTTCATCCAAGAATGAAGGAGTAATCCACACATCCATCACATGGTAGTTGGAACCTTATAAAACCCTCGATGATGCTCATTGACTATAGTTGCATTATCTCATATGTTATGATCTAATCATACCTCAAATGTAACTCTATTAAAATTTATGATATATCTATATGATTACATCTCCCACTTATTTAATCTTATAATAATATTAATAAATGATTGCTAAACATGTATAATATTCACTAAAATTTTGACACTTTGTATTCATCCATCGTGAGTATAAAATATAGTGTCATGTAAACCATGACCTTAAATATGAAAATATATATACTATGACTTCATGGAAATGTCACTTTATGATATAGCCCAATAATACCTTATGATTGGGTAACAATTAGTAGCATGTTTTCATTCTTTATAATATCCCATATCACTGAATATGATATATCCAATTGAATCACATGGGAAAAAAGGATTAAAGACATATCCCCTTCAATATCTCACTTGAACTAAAGCTTAAAAAGACTTAGGTGTCATTTTCAGCACCATAACACTAGTAAGCTCAGAGCCACTGTCTACTTCCATTACATTAGCATTATTACAAAGAATCAATTCTCGAAGGACTTAAGATTTTATTTGTATTGGTAAATTATATACATAAATGAGTCTTATATTACAAATGAATACAGAAATTACAACATAATTTTTTTTATTCAAGGATAACATTATTTCATCTAGAATTTCCTTTTATATCTTTCTTAGTACACTTCTTAGATTCCCATGGAAATGAAAAAAACAAGGGTGAGCTCAAATTATCAGTAAGGGTTAAGTATAGAGGAAACAATAATGAATCAATTAGAATAATCAATATATAAAGGTAAAAAACTGAACACTCATGTCATGTAATCTATAAGAGGGAGTGCGTAAGAAAATGTAAAGGTAAATAATTGAACACACATTACATGTAATCAATAAGTAGTGAATGAATAATTTTTAAATGAAAATAAATAAACACACATGACATTTAAATAACTTTATAAGGAATAATCAATATGTTAAGGTAAATAATTTAACACACATTCCATTTAGTCAATAAACAGAGAATGAAATAAATCTATATATTTTTTATCACAGTGAAAATCTCATCAATAATAATTAATGAATCTTAATAAATGTAATTCTAAATTATTAGACTCCATTTTTATTATTTATATGATACCTTTACCTTTAAGACCTTCCCCAAGACAATTTAAAGCACACTAGGTGAAAATCACACTAAGGCTAGACACCTAAATCATACCATGAGAATAATGATGCATCGATGGGATATATATAACCAGGCCACACCCTTGTTGTACGTATCCAAATAATTACTCATATTTAGAATAATCAGTTTAATTTATGAACAATGACCCTTATCAAATATCTGTATTGAATAAAAGATACATATTTATCAGTATTTCCCCAGTTAAAAAAATAATTTTCCAAGTATACAACATATCTAAAAATGGTATAATTTTTTTCCATAATTATATCCATGATAAATGATATGTATATTTCGGGAAAATTTAATATCCACTGATCACTAAAAGGTGAAAAATTCAAGGGGAAGTTAATGATGAAAAAAATGATTTAAGGAAGTAAAATTTGATACTATCCTTGGTCAAAATAATATTAAGCCATCCAAATAAATAATAAGGATGGTATAAATACGAAATATACCCATTGGATTAAGAATACGGGCTTTCTTCATTGATGAAATGAAAATACCATAAAATATCTTTAAAAACATTCATGAGGGAAATAATCTTAACATTCTAAAGTGTTTCACACCACTTTGAAACATTTGAATCATAATACCAATGAAAAAATAAAATAAAATTAAACTTATAATTTTAATAGAGTAAGTTTATTAATGATATAAAATTTCATAGGTTATTATACACACCACATAAAGGAAAATAATTGTGAATGTGGAATAAGTCTTGTATAAATAAAAGTGAGACTAGAAATCCTATTACAACTATGTAACATCTAAATTAGAAACCCAAAAATTAATAATCATCAAATAAAACATTTAAATTATATGAAGATAAAATAATTAATGATATAAAATATCAAAAGGGGAAGTATATGCACCACATAAAATAATTAAATGGCGAATATGATGTTTATCTAACAGATTTAAAAAGTGATATAAAAATCCCTTACCTTACACTTCCTTCTAAAAAAATGTACTTTAAACTCTTTTATAATGGTTTTAATCATGTTACTAACTTATTAAATGACCATATTAATATTTATGATATCATATATTATCATCTTATAATATTGTATTACCCATTTGTTAGTAATCTTTAATTATTTTCACTATTCTGGGTGTTGATTTCCTAGTTTCTCGAGTATGTTTGGACTTGTTATTTTTTGTTCCTATTAATTATATCATTATTTAATCATATATATAATGTAAAAAATTATTTAATTATCATATATATTCAGTATATATTTATTTATAATAATCCATAAAATTTGGAGATATAAGTAAAATGCCCAGTACATGGATACGGTAGGTCGTACGTACGCATGAATATTGTTTTCATTTTCATTTCATATTAAAAGAATGAAAAGTAAATAGTATATGTGTGTAATATAATTAAAATATAATAATTGTATCATATATATCACATATTTTTATTAAAACCATCCTTTATACATTCCATGTATAGTGTGAATGAATCACATCACTTTGAGGAGGTGCTAGTCCACACATCCACAAACAATGTTATCATATTCCCACAAAATGGAAAGCATAAAGTTTCATTTTATAAATGAATTAAATAAGAATAAATAAATTATAAAAAATATATATACACTATAAATACATCATTGTTACCAACCTTGAAGGGTGGTAGTGGAAGAACAAACAACATCTATCCATGAGGCAGTAGTCTACTATACACAAGAACGATGATTGTGTATCCCATTTGATAGAAGTGTCTGTGATTATTTGTCATACCCTTTAAATAAAAATATCATAGTATATTTAGGATACTTATGTTATTATATTATCAGTATATAATAATAATTTGAGGGGTAGATCAGTAAATGAAAAAAATGTGATCATTGAAGAACGTTACTTCTTATTCGGATAACTCCATTTGGTTTATATCAGGAGACTTCATTGGTTTAATTTAAACCAAATTTGATTCTTATAGGATTGGTGGAAGTATTTTTGGTAGCTATATGAACAATTTTTAAGTACGCAAATTTCTTTAGAGTTTTCAATAAGGGGGAGGGGTGATTGCATTTTCCTAACAGATGAGGAGTGGAATTCTTGTAAATATAAAAAGGTAAGAAGTATTGAGAGGTATCCCATACATAATGCACCTAAAATAATGAAAACAATTATATAAAACGGATTACATGGTATAAATATGGACAAAAATGGGTTTTTACATGTTTCTGGGTCATTTTGTCCCTTATGTTTAAGGTTTAGTCACTTGTTAGCTAATTTTTCTCTTAATTGCTGTAATTAATTTTAATTACTTTTAACAAAATTGTTGGTAAAAAAATTAAAATTATTGGAAATTATAAATTATTATTTTTTAAACTATTTAATCCATTTTTTTAAAATTACAATTTTATAAGTGGATAAAACTAATTTAAAATTAATCTCAAAGATGGGATGACAAAGGAAGTTTTCAAAGTAAACATGTTCAAAAGTTTGAAATGTTTTTAAATCCAATTTCAATGTAAAATTTATTAAAATTTCCTAAATTGGATTAATTTATTTATTATTGATCTAATTTTACTTTAAAAACAATTTAAAATATAAATTAAACTTATAAATTGTTGATACAAAAATTATTTTTTTAATTAAAATCCTATATTTTCATTATTCATAAAAAAATGAAACTCTACTAAAAAATACAAAAAATCACCCTGGGATAATTTTTAGGTTACTCTTTCCAAAATTAAGTTTGTTTTTCAATATAAAAATTATAAAAGTTTCAAAATTTATATTTAATATAGTGTTTTCCATTAAAAGGCAACAAAACAACATTTAAAAGAGTATTGATTTTTATGCATAAAATTGGATTTTTTCTTATCCAATACCTATCAATCCTATTGGATGAATTTAAAAAATAATTGATTTAATATATAATATATATATATATATATATATTTCATTAATAGCATTTAATAAAATAAATTAATTTAATTTATTAACAAAAAACTCCTTTAGGTTCATAAAAATTGTTTTTTTATAAAAAAATTTCCTTTACTTTAAATTTGTTTTTATTTTCATTTCAAATTAACTGATAACCAATTAATTCATTATGATTTGTGTAAAAATATATTTTAATAATTTTTTTAATCTTATTCATATCTAATAATTTAATTACTTGGTTTTATCTTATTATATTAAATAATAATAGTTTTAATAATATATTGTTGTTCAATAAATCTCGGTCTTGTGTATAATGTATGATGTCGAACATAGTCATTATTTCATGCAAGGAAAGATAACTCAGTGATTTTTTTAATTTCAATATATACAATATATAAAATTTATTTCAAATATTAAATATTTCATAAATTATTAGGATGGTATATTCATTTATACACTTGGTGTTGCGTGTCATGCACACTATCAAATATAATGTTCTTACATTAGAATTTATAGGTGTTACATTCTCCCCACCTTAAATAAATTATTTCCATACAATTTAACTTGTTATTTGTGATCTGGGGTTTTATATTTGAAAATTAATTTGTATAAATCCCACATCATGAGAAAATTAAATAAAATATCCAATTAATAGGAGAGAATGAGAAGTATAAAGTCACATGTTATAACATATAACTGGGTCTCTAAGTAAGAGAATATAAGTGGGAAGTGGAGTTATGTACATAGAGAAAATGCATAAATATTTATAGGGGTCATTGAGGTCATTTATCACAAACAATTGATTGATCAATGTAGAGTTGAGGGCCTCAAGTCCATAAATATATGAAGATTTAAAAGTCCATAGGTTCAACAAAAATGAAGGTATTAGGATAATTTTTTTTTAAGATCCTTTTCCTAATGTTGAGGGATTATTTTATTGACCAATAATATAAGGAAATATACTTACATGATATGTTTCAATTTCATAAGAACAATTTCATAGTTTGGTTGTGCTTCAATCAAATTATAATTCATCCCTTACTCCATGAAATGGATATCCTAAAATGATTTTTAAGCAATAAAATTAATTTTTTACAGATCTTAAGATCCATAAAATAGTATTTATGTTTGTCTCTAACTGTTTTCAAAAACAAATATTATTAATAAATTAATCTCTAAATCTAAAAATTGATACCACTAGTTCATCATTAAAATTTATTTACAAAATTATTTAACTAAAAATAATGAAACATTAACCAGGACATCATGTAGGCTAGTGGTAGGCATGAAACCATTATTTTACATTGTTAATGGTTTCAAGCCCCACCACCTTACTAGATTTGATGGGTTTTCACCAAGAATATAAGTTTTTCTTTTTTATAAAATAATAATAATATACATCCGATAACATTTCAAAAATTATAATTATAATCCTTGAAGTAAAATTAATAATTAAATGACATTTTACTAGGATTTTCAATATATAAATTTTTTGAAAAAGTATATTAATGTAATTTTACTATTATTAAAATTCCATTAATTATCATAATAATACTAAATATCATTAATAATGTTTAAATCATGTCTCTAAAATTTTATAGAATTCTTCCTTAAAAATATTTTCCTCAAAAAACAAATACTAAAATAATGAGTTATATTTCCATAAATATATTCCAAAATATTCATAATATTGGAAGACTCGGATTAAATTAAACCTAATAAGAGATTTTCAAGACATAGAACATATGATCAACCATAATCTCATAATATCGTGATATTATCCATAAATCTTATGTTAATTAAAACATGTGTTCTTATGTCCTAATACATAAAGGATATTTTATGGTTATGTTCCCTAATCTAGGTTTTCTTAAATCTAGTTTCCAAGGATACTACTAAACTTCTTATGATATCAACTATAATTCCTTGAACCCAGTAAACCTAGAGCCTATTTCTTATACCATTACATTATCATGATTATAATGAATCAAATCACGATGTCCCGAAGATTTTAGTAGTCTTAGAAAAATAGATACATATATGAGTCTTGTACTACAAATTAATACACTAATTATAACATAATTTTTTCATTCAAGGATAACTTTATTCCATCAAAACATCCCCATATATCTTTTTGAGTACACTTCTTGGATTCCTAGGGAATGGAAACAAAATAAGGTTGATCTAAAATTCTGATAAAGGTTTAAGTATAGTGTAAGCAACAAATAATCAATGAGAATAATAAATATGGAAAGGTAAATAACTAAACACACATTCCATGTAATCCATAATATAAAGTTCATAAACAATACAACAAGGTAAATAAATAAAAACACAATACATTTAATAAATAATAGGGATTTCATAAATATTATGTCAAGGTAAATAACTACAAAAACATTTCATTTAGTCAATAAAATGATAATGAAATGCATCTATAGATTTTTTTCATAATAAAAATAATATGGATAATAATAAAAAGATATGAATTTAGGTAATGTGAAATTATTGGACACTATGTTTCCTAGTTACATGATACCCTTATCGTCAATACCTTTTATATGACAATTTAAAACGTACTAGGTGAAAACCCCACTAAGGCTAGCCAGCTGACTCATCCCATCAGACTATCAATGCATTAAGGGGATATCTATAATAATGCCCCATCCATGTTATAATTTCCAAATAATTCCTCATATATCAAATAATCGATTTAATTAATAAACAATTTTCCTTAACAAATATCTGTATTGAATAAAAGATACATATTTATCAATATTTCCTCAGTTAAAAAAAAAAAATAAATGTAAAAATCGTATGTAAAAATGGTATATGGTTTTGGAAATAATCATATCCATGATATATGATATGGATATTTGTGGGAAATATCATGTTCAATGATCACATGAAGTTGAATAATTCAAGGGGAAGTTATTGATGACAACAATGATTCAAGGAAGTGAATGTCAATACTATCATCATTCAAAATAATCATAAGCCATATAAAGAAATAATAATGATGGTATGACTAATATATATACCCATTAGAGTAAGAGTAATGTTTTTTGTAATTTATGAAATAAAAATACCATAAAAATATCTTTAAAAATGTTTTTGAGGAAAATAATCTTTAAACATTCCAATTTGTCCCATACCACTTTGAAATATTTAAATCATAAAAACCATGAAGTAATAACATTAAATAAAATTATAATAACATGAAAATAAGAATATTCATGATATAAAATGTAATATGGTAGTATATACACCACTCAATAGAAATGAGTGGTGAATATGGAATAAGTCTCGTGGAAATAAAAGTGAGACTAGAAATCCCCTTATAACTATTGTAGCATTTGAATTAGTAACCCCAAAAGTAATAATCATCAAATGAAGAATTCAAATACAATTACTATAAAATAATTCATGATATAATATATCCAAAGGGTATGTATATACACCACACAACATAATTAAGTGGTAAATGTGATGTTTATCTCACGAATGTAGAAAATGAAATGAAAATCAATTACTTTATGATTCCTTTTGGTTGAATTCTCTTTAACCTCATGTATAATGGTTTTAATCATGTTAAAAACTTATTAAATATGTATATTAATATTAATGATATCATATATTATCTTTTTATAATATCTTATTACCTGTTTGTTAGTAATATATCATCATTTTGACTATTTTGGGTTTTAATTTCATAGTTTCTCGAGTTTATTTTGACTTATTATTTATTGTTCCTATTAATTAGATCATGATTTCATCAGATACATAATTAAAAATATGATTTAATTTTAATATAAATTATTCATATATGTATTTATAATAATCCATAAAATTTGGAGATATAAATGAAATGCATTGTTCATGGAGACGTCATGCCATACGTATGGATGAATGTCGTTTTCATTTCCTTTTAAATTAAAAATAATGAAAATTAAAAAGTATATGTGTATATTATAATTATAGTATAACAATTTTATCATATATAGCACATTTTTAAAAAAAATCAACCTTTATACATTCAATGTATAGTATGTGTAGTACCCTTAGTTTGAGGTATGTGGCCTTTTTTATGAATTTTTATGTGTTTAAAGTGCATGGGATGAGTTGGAAAGAGGTTGGGAGAGTTTGTAATGGTTTTGGATGAGTTTGGAGACTTTTAAAGGGGTTCCTGGTTTGAGCACCTTTAGTGGAAACCGTGCAGATTCCCCAAGAAACCGTGCAAGGGAGACAGTAGGCTTCGCACGACTTGTGCACAGTTTTCCAAACCGTGTGAGGAAACCGTGCAGACCCTTACTCCCGAGGCAGTAGCATGCACACGGTTAGCGCATGGTTTTCCAAACCGTGCGGACTAACCATGCGACCACTTAAAAATAGGGTTATAAGTTTCAGGCTCCCTCGGGCTTAACCAATTTCACTCAAAACTTCCTCCCACTTGTGGCTCACTTGGTATTTTCGGTTCTCAAGGGTTGGAGGGGCTCTCCCACTCGTTTCAGACGCAAATCGAAGGGTTTTCAAGGTTTTTTCTCCCAGGTAAGTCTCTCCTCTTGATTTCCTTGTGTTTTCTTCTAGATCTACATCCCTATATTTCTTGGTTTTCTAGATCTACACTTGTTGTGTGTAGATCTAGGGTTTTGGCTACCTTGTATGATGTTTTTAAGGCTTGTGGGTGTTAGGGAAAGGGATCTAGAGAGGTTTTGGTGGTGCGTTCGCCAGATTTGAGGTGCGAGTGCTTGTGGGTCGATTTCTTAGGAACCCTAAAGGTAGGTGGCTTCTCTCTCAACTACAATTGGTTAGAGCTAATGGTTTTGGTTACCGTTAACTTGTTTTTCATGAAATTAATTGTGTTTTGATGTGCAAAATTGGTTGGAAATCCATTGGGAATTTTTGGGAAAATGGGTTTTATGGTGAAATGCTATTCTTATGAATTTTAAAATGAAGATTTTAAAATGGGATGATATGGTTGATTTTTGAAAATTATTGGTGGAAATTGTTTCCAATAAAAGGTTTTTTTATTGAAATGTTGTTGGCATTGAAAATGGTTTTCAATAAATGGGTGATTTATTGAAGTGGATTGATATGCATTGGAATTGGTTGATTGCATGTAGTTGTGACCTTCGTGGGTTATATGCTTGGCATTGTCTTGTTGTGAATGTTGTGTGGAAGTGGTGAGAAGTACCACTATAAAAAGGGGATGGATAGTGGATGGAAGAGCCACCATCAAAGGATAAGTGGACAGGAAGAGCCACTAGTTGTGAATGGGTGATATGGGTTGGTCGGAAGCTCCACCATTTTGGTTGTTTGTTCTTCATTTCTTTGAAAGTTGGAAATTGTTGTGCTAGTGTGTAAATGATGAAATGGATTGTGGAATGTTTGGTTGTATTTCCCTTGGTGGTTTGGTTTGGGTGAAATGGCTTGGTCAGGGTGTGGTTGGCTTATGGTAATGGTAGCACTTGTGATTATTTTATATAAACTATTTTATATAAATGTGCTAAAAGTTTTATACTAGTGGCGTGTGTAGGGAAGTCATTTGGGGAACACCTACTGAGTTTTAGTACTCACCCCCTGCATTGGAACATTTGTGTCTTTGAAGATGTTGTGTATCATGACGTGGGAAAAGGTAAGGCATCACCCTCCTTTAGTGGAGCACTGTGATCCCTTGATGGATCTTGGAGTGTGGAGCTTGGTGTGGAGCTATGGTGGTGTCATGGCTTGTGTGATGTTTGGTTTTTTAGTTTCTGTAGTGTACTCTGATTTTGTGTGGACCTGTCTGGTTGTATTGGTTTTGAGTTGTGTTGTGGAACAACTTGGTGGTCTTTTGGGAATGTATGGTTGGGTAATTTATTTGACATGAAACATATAGAGGCTATTAGTGGATTGTTTGGTTGGCCTTGTAATAAGTGAAAATCGTTCGCCAATTTATTCTCAGAGTTCTCGGCATTAATTTCCAGCCTTTGGCACCTTGGGAACGTTGCTTAAGGCCATGCAACCCTCATCGCCTCCTCAAGCCAATGAGGTAGGGGCAGGGTGTTACAAGGGGTATCAGTTTGTTCGGTCCTTTGGAGTTGATTCTCAGATTTGGTGTTGAAATCTATTGTGGTATATTCCTTGAGTCGGGATGGTATCAAGGCATAGGATTGTTAGAACATGGAATGTATAGTTTAAAAGGATGTAGATAACCCTTTTATACTGAAATTCATGTTACCAAGAAGTTGGGAACATAAGTGTTTTGGAGACACTTATAGGCATTGGATATCTTATTGTCATGGGTGTAGCCAATGATAGGAGCATGAAATGCATGGTAGAAATTACTTCCCTCTAAGAGGCATATTTCATTGGGGGTATAATGATTGATGATGTGATATGAATGTGTGAAATTGTATTGTGAATAAATTGGTATTTTGAAAATGGTTTGGTTTTCAAAATGGTGAAACATGGAACATGTGGAAAAGGTGGAAAGCCTTGTTGTGATAGTGTTCTGTAATGTGATTTTAAATGGGATTTCGTGAGGTCTACGGAAGTGAGACTCATGGTTTTTTGTTTTCTTTTTATAGAAATGTCACCAGCTAGGCGTCATAGAGTCCAACCGGAGGAGGCTGCTGAGAATGTGGTAGCACCTAAGCCTCAGGTGAACCAACAACTGGTGCAAAGTATAGTGCAAGCTTTCCAAGCTGTGGAAATTGGGAATAAAGTGGATGAACCAAGGAATGTGGATCATGCGGTTCAGTTTCAAAAGCATAATACACCCATCTTCATGGGTGATTCCGAGACGAAGAGGGCAGAAGAATGGTTGAATAGAATGAACAAGATATTTGAGTTCTTGGGAACACCGGTAGAGTTAAAAGTGAAGTTAGCCACGTGTATGATGGAAGATCTTTCCATTCAGTGGTGGGAGTTGGTAGTCCAAGCGGGGACAGACCAGGGTATGATGTGGGAAGGCGTTGAAGAATTATTTAATAAACAATTCTACCCACATATGTTCCGAAATCAGCGTATGACTGATTTCTTTAGTTTGAAGCATAAGCTTATGTCGGTTACAGATTATGCAGCTATGTTTATGAACATAGTGAGGTTTTTACCCGAGGAGGCGGGTATCACGTCGTTGAAGGAAAGGATCTTTAAAGCGTTGTTAAGGAAATAAATCCATTCAAAGATAGTGGTTCTGTGTATAGATGATTACACAGAGATGGTGAATAGAGCCTCGGTGGCTGAGCGGGATTTGTTGGGCGCTCCGTGTGAAGGAAACATGATGGTACCCATGGGGAATAGTGGTATCTCTAATGCTGGGTTCAAGCGAAGGAGGGACACTTATTCCCAGGGTGGGAATAAGACATATAATCTGACGACAGGATCGGTAAATCTTCCTTCGAAGCCCCATAGTAAGACGAGATGTTTTCAGTGTGGTTCTATGAGCCACATAAAGCGGGATTTTACGACATAATCTCAAGAATGTCAAAATTGTAAGCAGATGGGGCATCTGCAGCGTTATTGTCGGAATGCTCCAAGGTCGGGTGCGCGTGACACTCCTCAGGGATCGCAGACGTCGTATTCTTCAACGCGATGGGGAAATAAGCACACCCTTCAGCAGTAGAGTAGAGTGGGTCATGGTGATTCTCAGAATACCACGATGCCTCAGCAGGGCAATAAAGAGCTGAGTGTGGCAAGAAGACATGTGTTTAGATCTATGCAGGTTATGGTGGATGATCATTCGGGACCATCCATGGTGCGAGGTACTATTATTTTAAATTCTACCTTGATGAAAGTACTGTTTGAGACATGTGCTTTACACTCTTTTATTGCTACACGTGTGGTTGATTTACTGGGTTTAAGGGTAGAAATGATGCCCTCGGTTTTGAAACATCAAACTCCTATGGGTAAAAGAGAGTGTTGACCCTTCTTGTGTAGAGAATGTTGTATCATTATGGGCAAGGTTGAGCTAATGTGGAAATTTTCAATTCTTGATATGGATGGGTATGATGTAATCCTGGGAATGGATTGGTTGGTGACATTTAAGGCTCACATTTATTGTGATGAGCGAACAATGGATTTTACGACACACGATGGTGTTAGACATCTCTTTAGAGGAGAGGGGTATGAAAGGCAGGGTGCAACAGGTTTTTTTCCACCAGAATTGGGAATGTTATCTTATGAGATGGAAGTGTTGTCATTGGAATCAGTAGACGGTGTTGAGAAGAATGTTTTACAGCAGTGGTGGATCAGTTCATGGATGTTTTTCCTGAAGAATTTTCTGGGTTACTTCCCGTAATATAAGTGGAGTTCACGATTGATCTCCTTCCGGGGACCAGTCCTATCTCACTTCTATATTATCGGATAACACCAGCTGAGTTGTGGGAATTGAAAGTCTATTTGGAAGAGTTAGAAAACAAAGGGTTTATCCGGCCTAGCACGTCTCCGTTGGCAGCACCAGTGTTGTTCGTGAAAAAGGCGGATAGAACTTTGAGGATATGTGTTGATTAATGTAGGCTTACCCAAGTTATGATAAAGAATAGCTATCCACTTCCATGAATTGATTATTTGTTTGATCAGTTGAGGGGATCCCAGTGGTTCTCCAAGATCGACCTGATGTCGAGATATCATCAATTGCAGGTGAGGAAAGACAATATTCCTAAAACAGCTTTCAGAAGTAGATATGGGAATTATGAATATGTGGTTATGACCTTTAGTCTAATGAATGCGCCATCAGTGTTTATGGAATTAATGAATCAGATATTTTAGAGATATCTGGATTCATTTGTGGTGGTGTTTGTAGACAATATTTTGGTGTATTCAAAGGCAAGGGTGGAGCATGAGAAACACTTAACGATAGTGCTGGGGATCTTGAGGGATCATCGGTTGTATGCCAAATTGTCAAAGTGTGACTTCTGGATACATGAAGTTCATTTTCTTGGCCATGTGATTTCTGAAAGAGGTGTTTTAGTGGATCCAGAAAAGATAGAGGTTGTTATCTCATGGAAACCTCTAAAGAATGTGTTTGATATGCGTAGTTTTCTTGTTCTAGCTGGGTATTATCGGCGTTTTGTTCGTGATTTTTCACGTTTGGCTTCCTCGATGACAACTTTGACAAGGAATAATGTCCCATTCCAGTGGAATGTGCAGTGTCAGTAGTGTTTCAAAGAGTTAAAGGATCACCTTACATCAGCACCAATCTTGGTTTTTTTCAGAACTAGGAAAAAGGGTATGTGGTGTATTGTGATGCATCGGGATCAGGTTTGGGGTGTGTTCTCATGCAAGGGAATCATGTGGTTGCGTATGGCTCACAACAGTTGAGGGTTCATGAGAGGAACTACCCAACTCATGATATGGAGTTGGCAGTAGTGGTCCATGATTTGAAAGTGTGGCATCATTATCTCTTCGGTGAGAAATTCAATGTATATTTAGATCATAAGATCTTGAAGCACATTTTCCCACAATGGGATTTGAAATTGAGGCAAAGGAGATGGATCGAATATCTACAAATGTTTGATTTTGACTTAATGTACACACCAGTTAAGGGAAATTCGATGGCGGATGCATTAAGTAGAAAATCATATGCTCAGGTGGTAAAACAGGCATTGGACCAGTGGCAGTTGATGTCGGTTATAGCCAATATGTGGTTGGAATGTGAGGACCAGGGTGATAGAGTAGTCTTATTTTGGGTTTTGTTGATTCTCAACTTGGTTGGCCTGGTTAAAGAGGCATAGATATCAGATTCTGAGTGTGTGACCATGGGGTCGAGACTCAATGGTGGGGAGACCATTGAGGGTTGGAAACTGAATGAAGATTCAGTTTTGTGTTTTCAGAACTGGATGGTTGTACCAGTTGTTTTTCAGGAGGATCTTCTTTGGGTGTATCATCATTCCAGGTGGGCTGTTCATCCTAGAATTCAGAAAATGTATAAAGTATTGAAAGCACAGTTTTAGTGGGCTGGTATGAAAAGGAAAGTGGATGAGTTTGTTTCACGATGCTTGACTTGTCAGCAGGTCAAGGCATAGCATCAGAGGCCAGTGGGAATGTGACAGTGTTTACCAATCCTTGTTTGGAAGTGGGAGAAAATAGCGATGGATTTTGACACAGGTCTCCCAAGAACATTCAGAGAGCATGATGCCATTTGGGTGATAGTGGATCGGCTAACGAAGTCAGCCCATTTCATTCCAATTTGTGAATCTAATATGGTGGAGGATCTGTCTAAAATCTATATCCGGGAGGTGGTAAAGAGGCATGATGTTCCAGTTTCAATTGTATCAGATAGAGATCCGAGGTTTACATCTCGTTTCTGGAAATACTTACAGCAATACCTTTGGAAACAGTTGACTATGAGCATGGCGTATCACCCTCATATGGATGGTCAATCCAATAGGACAATACAAACTCTAGAGGATATGTTTCGGGCTTGTGTCATGGATTTTAGTGGCTCGTGGGAGGACCAATTGTCGTTGGTTGAGTTCTCATGCAATAACAGTTCTCAGGAATCCATACAGATGGCTCCGTTTGAAGCATTGTATGGGCGGCCATGTCTTTCTCCACTATATTGGGTGGAAACGGGTGAGTCCTCCGTGGTTGGACCGAGCCTTGTCCAGGAGACTACAGAGAAGATCTAGTTGATCAGGAATAGAATGGAGACGGCTTAGAGTTGTCATAAATCGTATGGGGATCATTGTCGATGACCGTTATCGTTCAAGGCGAGTAATCATGTTTTCTTGAGGATCTCTCATTGGTTGGGACATCGTCGGTTTGGAAAGAAGGGAAAGTTATCTCTAAGGTATATTGGAAATTTTTAGATTCTTGAGCGGGTTAGTGAGGTGGCTTATTTTTTGGATTTTCCACCTAGGTTCAGTGTGGTTCACAATGTGTTTCATGTGTCATAGTTGAAAAAGTATCAGCATGATCATGACCATGTGATTCGATGGGATCATGTTGAGCTAGAACCAGATGCTTCATTGGTACATGTGCCAATGCAGGTTGGGGATAGGCAAGAGAAAGTCTTGCATGGTAAAATCATTGGTTTAGTTAGTGTTTTGTGGAAACATGGTCAGAATCAAGAGGAGACTTGGGAGCAGGAGAAAGAGACAGTTGAGCAATGCCCCAGCTCTTTCGGCAAAGGGTGGGTACACTACTTTCTGAGGACATAAAGTCCAATGGTGGGGAGAATTTAGTACCCCCAGTTTGAGGTATGTGGCATTATTTTATGAATTTTTATGTGTTTAAAGTGCATGGGATGAGTTGGTAAGAGGTTGGGATAGTTTGGAATGGTTTTGGATGAGTTTGGAGACTTCTAAAGGGGTGCACGGTTTGAGCACAGTTATTGGAAACCTTGAGGATTCACCAGGAAACCGTGCAAGGGAGATAGTAGGCTTCGCACAGCCTACACACGTTTTTCCAAACCGTGTGAGGAAACCGTTCAGACCCTTGCTCCCGAGTAAGTAGCGTGCACATGGTTAGCGCACGATTTACCAAACCGTGTAGACTAATCGTGCAGACTAACCGTGAGGCCACTTAAATATAGGGTTATAAGTTCCGGGATCCCTCGGGCTTAAACTATTTTACTCCAAACTTCCTCCCACTCGTGGATCACTCAGGATTTTTGGTTCTCAAGGGTTAGAGGGGATCTCCCACTCATTCCGGAAGCAAATCGAAGGGTTTTCAAGGTGGTTTCTCCCGGGTAAGTCTCTCCTCTTGGTTTCCTTATGTTTTCCTCTAGATCTACATCCCTATATTTCTTGGTTTTCTAGATCTCCACTTGTTCTGTGTAGATATAGGGTTTTTGTTTCCTTGGATGATGTTTTTAAGGCTTGTGGATGTTAGGGAAAGGGATCTAGAGATGTTTCGGTGGTGCGTTCACCGGATTTGAGGTGCGGGTGCTTGTGGGTCGATTTCTCGGGAACCCTAAAGGTAGGTAGCTTGTTTCTCGACTCCACTTGGTTAGAGCTAATGGTTTTGGTTACAATTAATTTGTCATTCTTGAAATTAATTGTGTTTTTATGTGAAAAATTGGTTGGAAATCCATTGGGTATTTTTGTGAAAAATGGGTTTTTATGGTGAAATGCTATTCTTGTGGACTTTAAAGTGAAGATTTTAAAATGAGATGCTATGATTGATTTGTGAAAATGATTGATGGAAATGGTTTACAAAAAAAGGGTTATTTTATTGAAATTTTGTTGGCATGGAAAATGTTCTTCAATAAATGGGTGATTTATTGAAGTGGATTGATATGCAATGGAATTGGTTGATATCATGTGGTTGTGACCTTCGCTGGTTATAATCTGGGCATTGGCTTGTTGTGAATGTTGTGTGGAAGTGGCGAGAAGTACCACAATAAAAAGGGGATGGATAGTGGACGAAAGGGACACTATCAAAGGATAAGTGGAGGGGAAGAGCCACTAGTTTTGAATTGGTGATACGGGTTGGACAGAAGCCCCACCATTTTTGGTTGTTTGTTGTGCATTTCTTTACAAGTTGGAAATTTTTGTACTAGTGTTTAAATGATGAAATTTCTTGTGGAATGTTTGGTGGGCTTTCCCTTGGTGGTTTTTTTGGGTGAAATGTCTTGGTCAGGGTGTGGTTGGATTATAGAAATGGTAGCTCTTGTGATTATTTTATATAAACTATTTTATATAAATGTGCTAACGGTTTTATCCTAGTGGCGTGTGTAGGGATGTAATTTGTGGAAAACCTACTGAGTTTTAGTACTCACCCCCTTCTTTGGCACATTGGTTTCATTGGAGATGTTTTGTATCGTGACGTGGGAAATGGCAAGGCATCACCATACTTTAGTGGATCATTGTGATCCCTTGGTGGATCTTGGACCGTGGAGCTTGGTGTGGAGATGTGGTGGTGTCTTGACTTGTGTGGTGTTTGGTTGTTTGGTTTCTGTAGTGAACTCTGATGTTGTGTGGACCTGTCTGGTTGTATTGGTTTTGAGTTGTGTTTTGGAACAACTTGGTGGTCTTTTGGGAAAGCATGGTTGGGTAATTTATTTTACATGCATCATATTGTGTCTGTTAGTGTATTTTTTGGTTGGCTTTGTCTTAGGGGAAAATCGTCCCCCTATTTGTTCTCGGAGCCCTCATCATTTATTTCCAGCCTTTGGCGCCTTGGGAATGACTCTTAAGGCCAAGTAACACTCACCGCCTCCTCAATCCAATGAGTTAGGGGTAGTGTGTTATAGTGTGAATGAATCACATTTCTTTGAGGAGGTGGTAGTCTACATGTCCACAAATGATGTTATCATATTCCCACAAATTGGAAAGCATGAAGGTATGTGTTATAAAATAATTTAAAAAACATAAATAAATCATTAATATAATATATATATAATATAAATATTAACTTTAAATCCATCATTATTCTCAACTATGAAAGGTTGTAATGGAAGAATGAATGACATCAATTAATGAGGCGGTAGTCCGTCGTACACACGAACGATGATTGTGTATCAGATTTTATGGAAGTGTGTGAGTGTGTAGTTTTTACCCATGATATAAAAACATGTCATTAAATTTAATAAACATGGGTTATTATATGATAAATATATAATAATAATTTAATAGTTATATAAGTAAATGAAACAAAAGTGATTGTTGAAGAACTTTACCTCTTATTCGGGTAAATCCTTTTGGTTTATACCAAAAGACATACTTAGATTGATTTATTTCCATATTTAGATTTATATGTTGATTTTATGGATTTTGGGTAGTTATTTGGTCATGTTTTGGATGAAAAATATGGCATTATATGTGTGAATAAGTGGAGGGGTGAGTTCCATTTTACAGTGGATGTGTGGCATTCTTGTAAACATTAAAAGGTAAACACTATTGAGAGGTATCCATTATATCATGTGCATATAATAATGATAAAAATTATAAACAAGGTAGTATATGGTATAAATATGGCCAACCAATGGGTTTTTGAAATGTTTATAGGTCATTTTTTCCCTTAATCTTAAGGTTTAGTTCCGTGTTAAGCTAATTTTTCTCTTAATTGTTGTAATTAATTTTATTTACTTTCACTAATATTTTTAGCCAAAAACAAAGTTTAACGTATTAGATATTATAAATTATTTTGATTCCAAATATGTAATCCATTTTTAAAAATTCAAATAACATAATTGGTATAAATTAATTTAAAATTAATCTTATAGATGAGATGAAAAATCGGGTTTTTAAAGTAAAAATGTTCAAAAGTTTGAAATATTTTTATATCAAATTTCAATGTAAAATTAATTAAAATGACCCAAATTGTATTAATTGATGTATAATTGATCTTATTTGACATTAAAACCAATTTTAAATATAATTTATCCTTATTAATTACTGATATGAAAAGTGAATTTTCATTTAAATTCAGGTATTTTTCATTATTCATCAAAAAATGAAACCTCTTAGAAAAATAAAAAAAATTAACACATGGATAATTTTGAAATTTAAATTTAAAAAATTAAGTTTATTTTTTTCATATAAAATTTAGAAATTTTTAAAAAGTTAGTTTTAAAAAAGGTACGTCATTAAATGGCGGCAAAACAACCTTTAGAAGAATATAAATTTTTAAGAATAAAATTGGATTTATTCTTATCCAATGCCCATAAAACCTTTTGGATGGATGTAAACAATAATTTATTGAATATATAATATATATATTTCATTAATATTAGTTAATTTAATTTATTAAGGCAAGACACATTTGGGTTCATAAAAATAGTTATTATAAAAACATTTCCTTTATATTCAGTTGGTTTTTTATTTTCATTTATAATTAATTGATAACCAATGAATTTATTAATATTTTTTTCAAACCATATATTTTTATATATTACTTATTGTTATTCATAAATTCAAATTTAATGTCTATGTTGTATCTTATTATATTAAGTAATAATATTTTTAATAATATATTGTTGTTCGATAAAACTTGGTCTTGTGTGTAATGAAAACTATCGAACAAATCCATTATTGCATTTAAGGAAACATAAATCATTATTTCCTTCCTTACAAGCAATATAATAGATTAAATTTATTTAAAATAGTAAATATGTCATAATGTCTAGGGACGATATATTTCTTTCTTTGTTTGGCATTGCATGTCAAACACACTATCATATATAATGTTCTTACTTTAGTATTTGAGGTTGTTACATCATTTTAACACCCTGATATTTTTATGAGATATATTTTTTTTAATTTATATGTCTTGTGTTGTACGCTGAATCAAGATAAGATTGCGCAATACACAACACCGTCTTAGCTTGTGGTATATGAAATGCCATGCTTAGCTTATGTTATAAACAATTTAAAGTTATTTTGATATAATTCATATCAAATAAGACCAAGTATAAGTGAAAAACTAAATATTATTATGTTACCATATAATGTAGTAATTATAATGGTAGGTATGAACAATATTAACTTTCTTCTGAAAAAACTATTTAAATAAAAATAAGAGAGTTTATAAAAAATTAAAATCTCTATTGATGGATTTAATTAATGAAATATATGTTTAATATAATTAATATAATTTTAAAATTCATTATATATGTATTTTATACATGATATAAGAACAAATTCAATTTTTTCTGATAAAAGAAGTATTTTTTCAAAAAAATGATGTTTTCCGCCTTTTGATGACACATCCATTTAAATCTATTTTTTGAAACTTTTTATATTATATTTCTAAAAATAAACTCATTATTTGAAATATTATTATCAAAACTTACTTTTTTTTGAAGTTTTTATATTTTTCTAATAAGTTTTAGTTTTTTTATTTTTTTGATAAATAGTGAAAAGCATATTCTTATTAAAAACTATATTTTCTGTTAAGGTATTTACAAGAAAAAACTATTTTATTTATTATTTATTAATTTTAATTTGTTTATTTTGTTCCAATTTTAGTTTTTAAAATTTACTTTATTCATGAATTTATCATAAAAACATTTTCCGTTTTCAAAGGCCAATTTTCTGAAAAACTATTTTTCATGACATTTTGCAGGTATTATTTTAAATTTAATTTTGAAACTTCTATGTATTGAATATTGAAAATTGGATATCATATTTTTATTTAGGTTTCCTAAATTTCATAATTATTTCCCTTTTATTTTTTTCAATATGAATAGTAACCATCGTAAATTATTTTACCGCTATAAAGGGTAAATAATGTAATTTCGGTTAGAAATAAAATTATTAAGGCTATAAAATGACACTAAAATTTGTAAAATTTTATTTTATAAATGAAACTAGACATTTAACAATTGTTGTTATAAATTATATTATTTAATTGATAATTGATCTTGAGAATGAATTAAATAATATTTAAATCAAAGAAAGACACAAAGTGTCATTTTCATTGTCTTTAATATCTATTATGTGTCCATAAGGGGGAAAATATCTATTATGAATAAATATAAATATAAATTTTCAACTTCAGAAACATAACTTCAAGTTAAAAATTTATTTTTTAAATTTTGGTCCACATTGGTGGAATTATGATCTTTAGATTATTTTATTTAATAGAATTTCAAAGATGTCACATTCATATTTTAATAAACATTAAAATTTTAATATATGGTAATATAGAAGATAAATCAGACTATAAATTTTGATTATAAATTTAAACTATTTTTACTTATGATGGAAATTTATTTTTAACTTTTATGAAATATATAATTTCTGTAATGACTTATACATTGATGAGGCATAAATTATGTAATTGATGAAAAATCAATAAAATATTTTTTTTATTAAAATGATAATGAATATTAAAAGACCAAAACACTTGACCCAATATTATTTTTTGAGTATATATAAACCATAATCATCCAAGGGTCTATTTATTAACTATTTGGATCCACATAGAATAGATTTTGACATTTATAATATTTTATCTAAAGTAATGTTAAAGTTTTCATATTAATGTTTTAATAAATATAAAAATTTTAATGCTGGTTTTTCCAGAATTTATATTCAACTATAAGTATTATTACGAAATATAGTATATTTATATTCATCATAGTATTTTATTTTTAATTTTTATCCAAAAAATAAGTATCTTAAATAATTACACCAAACTGATGTGGTAATTGTTTTATTTATAGAAATATCAAATAAATGTTATTAAAAATATTAAAATAAATATAATTTGGATAGTTAATATATCCAATGAATTTTATATAATTCCAAGACCCCATATAGATATAGTAAAATAAGCTTTTTGGGGATAAAATCTTATCTTGATATTTTTAAAAATTGAGGAATTAAATAGTGTCAAAATTGAAACTATTGATTGTTTATCAAAATAATTTTTAGGTAAATTATTTAAAAACCATAAAAAAATTAGAATAATATATAATAATTATTATATGATTTAAAATTTTCTATGGTATTAATTTATGGTCTAATTTACATCAAATAAGTACAAATTACACTATTTTAATATTGATCAATTTGTTACCATGGTTAAAATTAAAATAGAATAACTAAGGGTTAATTGAAGTGATAAGGTTTAAATTGAAATAACAAATTTCCTAAAAATAATTTGTTGATTATATTACAAAAATATATCCTATAAAATATGAAACAAATACATTTTGGAGGTTTTTGAATTGGTTTTTATTTTATTATAAATTAATATTTTTGGAGAATCCAAATATGCCCCTCACCTCAATTATAAAAGGGAACCTCCTACCTCATTTATTCACAACTTATTAAGCCTTAAATTCCATCCATCCCATGAAAATTTCCCTTATCAACTTACTTATTCACATTTTATAGGTTTTTATCTTCTCAAAAGACTAACTCTTGTTCCTTTTAGAGAAGATATAGAGGGAGCCCATCGAAGAAGAGGTAATCTCCTCTATCGATTCTTTCAATTTATTTCTTCTTATACATCCTCTTGATGAGATGTTTAAATTATAAATTAATAAATCCAATATCAATTATATAATGAGATGTTATTAATATTTTAGGACAACAATATTCTACCTTCTATCCATCCAATGAAAAATGAAATCACCACATATACATACCTATGGCTTACCATCTCCACATTGTAGTGTAATCTGTTTTTCAACACCATATTAAATTGATGGATAAAATGTTGGAAGTAATCTCTATATATTATTATTATAATATTATATGGATTATGGAAAAAAATATATACCATACACTTCTATACCATTTCACAATTATTGGAATGATATCGTCGCTTGTGCGTACGTATGGCCTACCGTCTCCACGATGCAATGTGATTCATACTACATAATTATCATTAAATAATGATTATATAAATTAATTGAATGAATAAATATGATATATATTATACTAATATCATTCTTTAAATAATATAACTATAACCTTTGACAAGGAACTTATCCGACAAAACATGCGTTAGAAAATAGAGAAGTTAATACTCAATGGACGAGTAATATTGTTACTAACAAATAGTTGATAATATGACAATATATGATGACTATGATTATGTAATAAGTAAATTACATAATTTAAATAATTATACAGAATGTTCTGATACAGAAAAAGGATAGAAGACCTAAGTTAAGGGATAAATTTTCAATCACATTATTATCTGAGATTGTTTATTCATAAGAATTTACTGGGGTATATTTATCATTCATGTCCATATTTTATAAATAAGTATTCAAAATTATTATTTATATCCATTTAAAATTGTTTAAATTCAATTTTACCCATTGGTGAATTTTTATTAAATGTTATTAAAGGAATATTTTTTCATTTTTGGTACGAGGTAATTTTTTACCTTTCCGACAAAAGTATGAGAATAATGTTTTTTTAACTTATACAACTTAAAAGGATTTTTATTCTTTCATAAAACCTTATTTACATAAATCCTCCTTTACATGATTTCAAGTTTATTTTCAATTAAATTCAATTATTTTATAATTTTGCGGATTTTTGATAATTGAAAAAATAAATTTAAGAAGAAAGGATACTATCCTCAAGAATTATTTTAAAGTGTTTTATCAAAATTATTTTCCTTCTAAGATGACATTTTCTAAATGTGGTTATGTTTCTATAACCATTATTACCATTATTTTATTGTGTTTATAATGAGATAATATTTATGAAATCTATTTGTTTTATATTGATTATGATGGAATGATTTTTAAGAAACCCATTTTATTCCTTGGGTTATTCTATGATAAATGATTTATGTTTTTGTGGAACACGTATGTATGGTTTTCATTATGTGAAGGGTGGAACCTATATCACCCTATAATACATTGGGTAAATATTTATATCTCATGAGATAGACATGACTATAATAGAAAGTAAATATAGTTCAGTAATATAGGGATATAACAGAATGTAAATTCGGTTTAGTAATATAGGGATGGAATGGAAAGTACATCTCATTAAGTAATACGAGTTAGAGTGATGAGTGAACTCAGTTCAGTAATGGAATTTTTACACTATGATTGTATTTTCAATGAGCCTTGACTCATATGGAAATTATTTTCTATGACTATGTGTTTTCCACAATTCTATGTTTTATTCTAATACTATTTTATCATGGTTTATTTTCCTTTAGTATTTATGCCTTACGTGCTACCAAGATTTATTTAATGACACAATATTTTGATATTCCAAAGTTAATTTCATGTTTTTACATTCTTATGTTTATGTTTTGAATGATATTTTCCATGCTTACCCTTATTGATCATTTGAGCTCACTATTTTCTTATGTTTCCTTTTCCCCATTGTCTAAAGAAATGTTGTAGGTAGGAAAACTAAGGGGGGATGTATTTGTGAAAGATGTGGAAGATATTTCACCAAGTTATCAAAATGTGTTCCTAGTTTCCAAAGACACTAAAATAATATGGTATTTTAGTGTCTTTTTGTGTAAGGTATTAAGTATTATGAAAAAGTAATCTAATATCCATGTACGTCAATATTGGGTCTCTATAGTTGGTATCAGAGTAAAGGATTAGTCAACATTTGGAAACTAGGATGCGAAAACATTAGTAAGATACCTAGAGATATTTATAAGGTATGTCTAGGAATTTCCTAAGGATAGTTCAAATTATAGGTGATGGTCCTAGAATTATGGTAACGATCATGAATATCATAGGATTAAACCGAAGATATTAGAGATTTAAATTAATTTCCATTGATTATGTGGTTTCTATAGTATGATTAATGTTATTGACACTTTTATATTGGGGTTTTATAAAATGGATGGAAATATGAGGTTTCATGTTAATAGAGAAAATGATGGAGAGTTTAATGATATTCCTCATGAGCAACCAAATAAAATGGCAGTTGGAATGTGAAACCTCATTATTATTCCTAATCATCAATCTCATAATATGATTAATAAAATAAAATTTAGTGAGTTTACTTACCCACTAAATAAGAGAAATATGAAGTTTCATGGTGACCATAGTGGAAAGAATGTTCAATTGTTCTCATGTAAATCATGTGGGAAGAGGAATCGAGGAGAATGTTTCAAAGGAATTAGAAGATGCTTTGGGTGTGGAAAAGAAAGGTAAAAAGTGAATAATTTCAAAGGAAAATGTTTCGTTAACACAATTGACAAAGATAATGGTATTTATGAGGCATCAAAAGTGGTTAAATGTTTTAAATGTGGAATTTATGGGCATTATGCTAATCGATTCCCTAGGGGAAAATCTCATGGATAGAATCAGCATGGTCTTATGAGTAGTATTTATGTTGTTGATGATGAAGAGACCAAAAAAGACAAATGATATAAATGAATTAGTAAGAAATAAAATTGTGAAGCTTGGTCAATGGTTTGAGAAGATACTGGAATGAATACTTTTTTATCAATAATAATGTTGTATATTTAATTTTATGGAAATATAGAATAAAAAACCCTCTAACAATTGTTACACTATTGTTTTTTATTAGGTATTTGAAAGTATATGTTGAATGGTACTGGTAACCATGAAAATTGATTAGGGTAATAAGTTTAAAAAGACTTGATTAAGGGAGGGAAAACCCTTAATATGAGCATGATGATGAGATAATGATATGTTGGTTATGAATAAGTAAATTATATGCTAATGATTTCCTTAGAACTAATTAATTATTTTTTGAAAAGTGGTTTATGCTATCTTGAATGATGTTTACAACCTTTTGGAATTAAAAATATGGAAACATGCATGTTTTCAATATAGATATATGGTAATTCAGGTTATTATCAAGATAATAAATGATAAAGGGTTTACATGTTTGAAATGTGACCAAAAAGAGATACTTTAGGATATATGGGAGATAAATTTTAAACTAATTTAGTTCATGTCTTTTTAAAGATTTGAATTTTAATCTTTCAGAAGGATTGTATGGTTATCCATTTTTGGGAAATATAAGTTAAACCATGGATGAATTTTGTTAGATTAAAGTATTATCTCACTTTAGGTGGACTTATTCATATTTGATATCTTTTTATAATTTTTTTTTGGGATATAGAAATATAGAGATAACTATTACTCTATTTAGGAATATCATGATCTACTAATGCTTTAGGAATGACAGTGTCAGCTTCATTTTTTGGAAAAAGAGATGAAGTGGAAATTGATCAAGGAACAAGGAAATGATGAGATTATAATTAATCAAGTAATAATTTCTTCTAATTATTCAACTCTAAGGAAAAGATCATGAAAATAAAAAATGGTACCCTAGTACCTTAATTTATGATGAATCAAATGGCCCCTTAAATCATCATAGATTTATGGATTTCTGATTGTTAACTTTCTCCTAAAATTGTTCTCTATCACTCTCCATCAGAACATGATGGTAATATTTTTCATCCATATCCATGTTTTAATTTACCACCTATGTTCTTTTATGTGGAAACCTAGTGAGAAGTTACTTTGGCTAATCGTTCTGTTTCTAACTTTCTTTTTTAAAAACAAAATTTTTTGTATTCCTTTTTACGATGAGGGTTTCTATGAATGAAACATTCAAGTAGAAAAAATTTTATATCCCTGATGAATTTCGAGGGAGGAATTCATATTAAGGGGGGTAAAATGTAACACCTTGATATTTTTATGAGATATAGTTTTTTTAAATTTTTTTATGTCTTGTGCTATACACTACACCAAGATAAGTTTTTGTAATATGAAACATCGGTTTAGCTTTCATTATACGCAATGCTATACTTGGATCTTGTTACACAAAATTTCAAGTTATTTTGATATAATTAATTTCACACAAGACCGAGTATGAGTGAACAACTAAATATTATTATGTTACCATATAACCTAGTCAATATAATGGTGGGTATTAATAGTATTAACTTTCTTTGAAGAAATTATTTGAATGCCAATAATAGATTTTATAAAATAATAAAATCACTCTTGATGGATTTTATTAATGAAATATATTTTTCATATAATTAATATAATGTTTAAAATTCATGTTATATGTATTATAGACAAGATATAATAATAAATTCATTTTTTTAGATAAAAGAAGTATTTTTCAAAAAAAAAATGCAGTTTTACCAACTTTTGATGGATAACCCATATTAAATATAGTTCTTGATGATTTTTTATATTCCATTTCACAATATAAACTTATTATATGAAATATGAGTATAAAATTTACTTTTCTTTATTTTTTTGTATTTTTCTCAAAGATTTTATTTATTTATTTATTTCGATAAATAGCGAAATACATATTTTTATTAAAAACTGTATTTTATATTAAGGTATTTAAAATGTTCAAAGTATGTTTTGGATTAGTTTCAAATTTTAATAAGATTATTTTTATCCAATTACAGTTTTTAAATGGATTTTATAACTAAATTTGTTATAAAAACATTTTCTATTTTAAAAGGGAATTTTTTTGAAAAAACTGTTCTCATGAAATTTTACTGGTTTTATTTTAAATTTAATTATGTAACTTTTTTAAATTTAATTTTGAAAGATTTATGTAAAATTTATATATTTGAGGGCTAAATTTGGAAAGTAGGTCCCTTATATTTTTGGTCAATATGAATAACAATCACGATAAATTTTATTACCACAGTAAAGGGTAATTTTGGTAATTTAGGATAAAAATAAAATTATAAAGGCTATAAAATGACCCTAAAAATTGGTAAAATTTTATTTTATGAATAAAACATGACCCTTAACAATTTTGGTACTAAATTATTTCATTTAATAGACAATTTTCTATGAAAAAGACTTAAATAATATTTAAATCAAATTAAGATACAAAGTGTCATTTTTTTCTTCGATAACTGTTATGTGTCAACAAAAGGAAGTATTTATATTATAAACCAATATAAATACAAATTTTTAACTTAAGAAACATATATTCATGTTAAAATTTTATTTTTTATTTTTTGGTCCACTTTGATAGAATTATGATATTTATATTGTTTTATTTATTGTAATTTTAAAGATGTCACATTCATGTTTTGATAAACATATATTTTTTAATATATGGTTATACAGAAGATAAATTTGACAATAAATACTCATTATAAATCTATTTTATTAATTATATTGGTAATTTATTTATAATTTTTATGAAATAAATAATTATTGAAATAGATTATTTATTGATGTTGTATAAAATATTTAATTGATGAAAAATCAATAAAATAATTTTCATTAAAATGATAATGAATATTAAAAGACCAAAAAACTTGACCCAATATTATTTTTTGAGTATATATTGACCATAATCATCCAAGTTTATATTTATTAACCATTTCGATCAATATGGAATAGATTATGACATTTATAATATTTTATCTAAAGTAATGTTAAAGTTTTTATATTCATGTTTTAATAAATATAACATTTTTAATGTAGGATTTTTCAAGGTATATATTATACTATAAGTATTATTATAAAATATAGTATATTTATCGTCATCATAGTATTTTATTTTTAATTTTTACCCAAAAAATAGGTATCTTAAATAATTACAAAAAACATATGTCATAATTATTTTACTAATAGTAATATTAAATAAATGTTATTAAAAATATTAAAATAAATATAATTTAGGATAATTAATATATAAAATTAATTTTATAGAATTAATTTAAGAAATATATAAAATAAAATACTATTTTGTGGATAAAATATTATCTTTATATTTTAAAAAATCAATGAATTAAATAGTGCCAAAATTGACACTATTTATTATTTGTTGAAATAATTTTGTTGTAAATTATATAAAAATAATAAAACAATTCTAAAATTATATAATAATTATTATATGATTTAAAATGTTATATGGTATTCATTTATGGTATAATTTACATCAAATAAGTAGAAATTATACTATTTTAATATTGAATTTTTTTTACCTTTGTTAAAATTTAAGTAGAATAACTAAGGGTTAATTGAATTGATAAAGTTTAAATTGACTTAAAAATTTTACTAATATTCATTTGTTGATGATATTAAAACCTTATCCCATCTCATATTCTAAAATAATATTTTTTTGAGGTTTTTGGATGGGTTTTTATTTTATTATAAATTAATATTTTTGGAGATTCCAAATGTGCCCCTCTCCTCAATTATAAAAGGGAACCTCCTACCTCATTTCTTAACAACTAATTAAGCCTTAAAGTTCATCCATATCCTTATAATTTCTCTTATCAAATTCCTCAGTCACATTATAGAGGTTTTTTTCTTCTCAAACGACCAACTCTAGTGCCTTTAATAGTGGATATAGAGGGAGCTCGTCAAATAAGAGAAAATATTCTCTATCAATTCTTTAAAATTAATTATTCTTATACTTAATATTAGTGAGTTGTTTCCATTATAAATTATTAACTTAAGTATCAAATATATACTTATATGTTATTAATATTATTTAGCAACTATATTCTACAATCTATCCATCCTACAAAAAATAAAATCACCATGCATGCGTACGTACAACTTACCATCTCCACGTCGTGGTGTAATATGTTTTTAAACACCACATTACATGGATGGATATAATGTTGGAAATAATATATATATTATTATTATAAAATTATATATATTCTTGAAAAAAATATATTCCATCCACTTCTATACCATTTCACGATTATGGGAATGATATCATCGCTCGCACGTACGTACGACCTACCGTCTCCATGATGCAATGTGATTCGTTCTAAATAATATTAATTAAAGAATTATTATATAAATAAATTTAATTAATAAATATGATATATATTATACTCATATAATTCTATAAATTATATATCTATAACGTAAGAAAATGAACTTATTCTACAAAACATAGGTATGAAAGTAAAGAAGTTAATACTCGATAGACGAGTAATAATTTTACTAACAAACAGATGATAATATGATCATATATGATGACTTTGATTCTAGAATAAGTTAATGAAATCATTAAATCATTATACCTGATGTTATTATACATATAAAGGATATAATACCTAAGGTAATGGATAATTTTTCAGTCTCATTATTATCGGAGATTGTTTATTCATAAGTATTTACTAGGGTATATTTATTACCCACTTCAATGTTTCCTAAATAAGTATTAAAAAATATTCATTCTATAATTCTAAAAATTTTTAAAGTCAATTTTACCCATTGGTTAATTTTTATTAAATGGTATAAATGGAATATTTTTCACTTTAGTTACGAGATACTTTTTTACTTTTCCGACAAAAGTATGAGAAGAATGTTTTTAACTTATATGGAATGAAAGGTTTTTTACGCTTTCATAAGACCTTATTTCCATGAATCTTTATTTATAATATTTCAAGTTTATTTTCAATTAAATTATTTTCTTTTAAAATTTCATGGCATTTTGAGAAAAGATAACATTTTTTAAAGAATAAATGATATTATCCACAAGAATTAATTTCAAGTGTTTTATCAAAAAATTTTTCCATCAAAGATAACATTCTCTAAATGTGGTTATGATTATATACCCATTATAAATATGATATTATTGTGTTTATGATGGAATACTATTTATGAAATCCGTTTGTGTTATATATACTATTATGGAATGATGTTTAAGAAACACATTTTCTTATTTGGGTTATGATATGATAAATGATTTATGTTTTTGTGGCCCACATATTTATGGTTTTAATTATGTGATTTTGGGACCAATATCTCCCTCCAATGCATTGTGAAGTGATTTAAATATCATGAGATAGACATTACTAGAATGGTAAGTAAATATGGTTCAGTAAAACAAGGCTAGAACAAAAAGTAAATTGGGTTCAGTAATACAGGGATGGAATGAAAAGTACATCTAGTTCAATAATGTAATGATGGAATGAGGAGTGAACTTGGTTTATCAATGTAATTTTTCTGCTATGATGATCTTGGAAATGATCCTTGACTAATATGGAAATGATTTTCCATGCTTATGTGTTTTAAAAAATTCCATGTTTTATGCTAATACTATTTTATCACTGTTCATGTTCCTTTATGATTTATTCCTTTCACACTACCATGATTTATTTCCCAAGTCAATATTTTGATATTCAAAAGTTGTGTTCATGTTTTTACATTCTTATGTTTATGTTTTGTGTGATATTTTCCATGATTACCATTACTAAGTATTTGATTTCACCCTTTTCATGTGTTTTATTTCCCCCAAGATATAAATAAATGTTTTATATAGGAAAAGTAAAGGGGAATGTCTTTATAGGAGATGTGTAAGATCATTCACCAGGTTATAAGAAAGTGTTCCTAGTTTTCAAAGACACTAAACTTATACAGTCTTTGGGCAACTTTTATGTAATTTATTAAGTATTTTGAAAAAGTAATGTAAAATCCATGTACTTCAAGATTGGGTCTCTAAAATAATTTCACCTTATATAATATCATATCTGATAAATTTGGGGATTCTGAAGAATTTATCTATTGAATTGATTCAATTTACTAGAATGAGTAACTCTATAAGTTCATCTTATCCTTGTCAAGGTAGTGGAATCAATGTCTTCGGCACATGGGTTTTCAATTACTAGAAATGGAAAACTTCTATTTACTTTTCACATTGTTCTACATTTACTTAATAGAGGTTGTGGATATTCATCCAACTGTATCAGTTGAGTCAGTGATAACTTTAGTAAAATGATGAAGTCAATGGATGGATGACTGATATTCTTGGATAGTGGTGAAACTAGAAAAATATATAATAGAATTATATAAAATAGTGGTTGGTCTAGGTGATGATGTAGATATAATCAATAAAAATTAATTTTATCCTGTACTTATTATGTTTAATCACTATCTATTAATCTATATTGATTTATATCCCTATATTTCTAATGAAATCATAATTTTAATTATTCTCTCATGGATATATAAAAAATATATATAAACAATGTAATCTCATGTGTCCCTTATATCTCTTATTATTGTGTCTTTTAATGATGGTTTATGTGTTTTTTGAAATCTATTAGAGGTATTCCTGAGTAGCGATTATTAGGATGAATCAGACTTCCTAGATCCAATTTTTTGAGATGTGAGGAAGTTTCAGTGGTTAGTTTGCATAGTGAAAACTCATTGACAAGTGCAATCTTCAAGTGAATAAAATTGATATCATATAGTGATTTTATGAATGTTTTCTTCCCAGTATTTCTTATCAAATCAAGGTTAGTATCATTAGAAAACATGAGTATAATTTACTCTTTCTATAACATTATGTTTTGTTTTGTTTATCTTTATTGTCATAGAATGATATAAAAATTGAAGATGGAAAAGTTTTAATTAGTCAGTTTAATAGAAATTACTATGGTTTCTGAAAAAATATGGATATAAGACTCTATAAAACATAAATATATCAAAATTCTATTATGTTGAGGTAAACATGAAAATATATAGAAATAAGAATGGGAAAATTAGATAGAAAGTCAATTTGATTAGTTAGGATGTCATTGGCACAAAACATGTTCTTCAACATCTGAGAGAAGAAGTAAAAAAATAAAATTATGGAAGACCTAATGAAAAACTATAAAAAAATATGGAATTAAACAATTTTTCTAAAGTTTGAAGATTTTTTAGCATGATATTTTAAAAGAGACAGTCGGTGGTGGATCATGTGAATGACTTCAACATGATCAAGGGCTAGCTCGAGGTAGTGAAAGTTACCTTAGATAATAATGTATAACCAATATTATTACTACCATCTATACCAGAATCATGGGATCGTGTGGTTACAATAGTTATAAATTCTTATATAATGACTTATCATGTGTTAGAAAATATCTTGAAATTGATCCTCAATTAGGAACTATGGATAAGAGAGGCACATGTACTTTCTAGTAGTGCATTTAATACTGACTAAGGGGGGACTCTACATAGATAAGAAATCATTAATTATTGGAAGATAATTCTTTGTATAAGAGTTAAGGAAATTAAATTGGTATAGTTATCACATAATATCATTGTTAGGAGAACGATATTCCTTCATGTGAGTCGATTAGGGTTGGTGATGGATTCTCATGGTGGTAGTGGGTTTTTCATCAGGAACCTCCATGATTATGCATTGATTTTTATATTCAAGGCTATTATTTTGAGGTGCATATAATAAATTTATGGGGTTCAAGGTTTTTAATCTAGTAAGTGGATAATATCCTAGGTAATATTCTCATAACAAGGGTTATTCAGAGTTGGAGGATTCGATGCTTGAATTTTCGATGGTACCGACAAAATGGATGGTGTGGCCCATAACTGATCTGGTAAATGATGGAAAGTCTTGTATAGTGGAATGATATTAAAAATTTTAAGGTTTTTCCAATGATCCTTATATTCACCTCATCTTTCATATTGTTAAGGAATCTACATGGTATGACTGTCAGGTTGTTCTTGGTGGTACAACTCCTTCACTTTCCGAAGATAATGTATGCATTTCCTCTAATTGTCTATTACCTCCTATCTCTTCATCCTTTTTTGTCTGAATAAATATCTTATATTATTTATTATGGTAACTTATGATGTCTACAATGGGATTCCATCTATGTATTTTTTATTTCATAGGGGAATATGGAAGAGAGTAGTGTTGTAGGTGTGTCGATGCCTTTAGAGCTGTCCACGATAGTTCCTTCTATAGATTTGGATTTTGGGAGCTTATTGAGTAGTGGGGTAGGTTTTTAAAATTTTAAAATCACATTTCATTCATCTAGTAGTGGCTTGGTTTCCTCTCCTGACCAAATTATGGTGGAATCTATGCGTCATGAAGCTTCTCATTTGGCAATTCTTTCTTCTGATATGAAATATGTGATCTCATTGTATTTGAACTAGAAAATTGTTTTCGATGTCTAAAGGATTCTAGTGATCTACATGATAGTCCCTCCAAGGGAATTATCTTTTAAGGCTGTGACTGAGGATATTTGGGCATCTCAGTCTTCTTTGGAGTGGTTGCTGAAGTATTCTCTTTTTCTAGATGGGTTGGTGATGAAGCTTCTTCCCCACTTAGGTTTTTTGAATGAGAGGAATGGGTTTCATGTTAAGGTGGATGGGATAGAAGAAGTTAAGTATTTGGTTTCTCCTATCCCTAGGCCTGGTTCAAGAATTGTCAATCCCTCTATGTCGAACAGTGGGTGCATCACTCAAGCCAGATCGCGAGAGGATAACAACAACAGTTCAAATTATAAATCAAGTACCTCTGTCCATAGGTCCATGTATTCTTGTTTCTAATGTATTATATTATTATATAGAATTAAAGCGGTATGATAGCTCATGTAATTACTTCCTTTACCTCTAACTAATATCATTGGCATCATACATCTATTATGGTTGTACTGGAATCCAAAGTTGGGATGGAACACATTTTTTATCTTATTAGAAGTATGTGATTTGATGAATGCATGCATGAAAACCAGAGTAACAGGTATGTATGGATCTTATGGAAAATAGGTGTTTCGATAGATATGGTTCAACTGTGTTCACAATAGGTTACTATAAAAATAAATATGAATGGAAATGTTTTTTCTTCTCTTGTTTATGTGAGTTGTGATTTTGATGAAATATTGATTTTATGGTATAACTTCTCCTTGTTTCAGTCGGGTGGCTGGTCATGGTTTGTGGGGGTGGATTTCAGTACAATAGCAGTCATTTGAGAAATGGGGATGATTAGTCTTCTCTAGTAAATCCATGTAGTATTTCAGGGATTTTATGGTGGTGAATTGTCTCATGGATATTGTGTTTTTTGGTAAAAAAATATACATGGTGAAATAATAGAAATGGAACTAGGCGGTTTTGGAGTAGTCTTGATCAGTTTCTTTCTAACCTTCAATTTTTTGACATTTTTTCACAGACTATGATTACACATATCACCATATCTCTCTTGGATCATTCTCTCATTGTTACGACTTTTAGGAAGGAGGATTGGAGAGACAAAATATTTTTCTACTTGATAAGTTGGCACAAGGTGGATGTGTTCTTAGACATGGTAAGAGAGATTTGGGGGAATCTAGAGCTGTGTATTGTGTGGGGAGAACTTGTGCACTATGCACATCAACTGAAGTGGGATATTCATGAATGGAATTCCAGGATAATGAAATATGATATTGGAATGGTAAATATCCAAGAGTAAGTTGTAAGTTTAGTGTAATGGATTCAAAATAATTGGGATGATTATATGTTTTCTATTATAGTTGACTATAAAATCATTCTATCAGAGAATCTCCGGGATATGGGGTGGTTTTGCAGGGAAATATAAAGAGTGATGTGTCTTAAATAGGGTGATAAAAATACTGCCAACATCCAAGCTGAAAGAGAAGAAAGTGGCTTAGAAGATAAATTTAATATTGTGGTATGGATCCTATACATATGAAATTTATATATCTAGAAAGTTGTCACATGATTTCATTAAGGATATTTTGGAAGGATCATATAAAATAATGAAGAGAAAATATAACGGGAAGGATAATTTTATGCATTGAATTCTCAGGCTGGTGGTGGATAGGGAGAACATTATTTGGAAGTTATTCCGAAGGAGTATAAAATTAAAGACATAGTGTTCGACATAAGGTAGAATAATTCCCCTGGTCTTGATGGGTTCCCGTGATCTTTCTATGTAGTGGCATGGGATATCCTTAAGGAGAAAGTGGAGAATGAAATGCATTATTTTTTCATAGGATGTTCCTTAACCATGGTGGTGTGAACCTCCAAGGTGGTCCTTATTTCCAAGGTTAAGGATACTAATTCTCTCAACCACTACATGCCAATTTTTCTTTGAAATTTTTCATACAAATTGTAGATTTACTCAGAAATGGTAGATTCAACAATATCATCCCAATACTAGTCTCAGAGGAGAAACATCAAATTTCAAAAGGGAGAAGCATATAGGGGGAAATTATAATTTCATGAGAAATGGTAGAGGATCTAAATAAAAAGAAAATTGGTTCTAATTTAATGATCAAGGTGGAAATTGATAAGTATTACAACCGTCTTGAATAGATCTTCTTAATAAAAGTTTTGAGGGATTTTGGATTCTAAGAATGGTTTTTTGATCTCTGCTTTAGATGTAATACCTCACCTTGGATCACCATTTCTTTATTGGGGAAGATCCTTAGGTTCTTCAAATCTATATGAGGTTTCATACAAGGAGACCCATTGTCTCCTAGTCTCTTTATTTTATGTCAATAGGATTTAAACAATAATTTCAAAAGAAACTTACAGGAGGGGAAAATATTTCCTTTCTCAAATAGGTTTGGGAGAGGAATTACGTAACACCTCATATTAGTTGATGATATTTTGGTTTTAATTAATAGTAGGAAGATATTTATTATATGATTCAATAAAATTTTGGAAACCTTTTTCATATTTAGTGGACAATAGATTAGTATGAGGAAAATTAGTGTGTTCTTATCCAAAAAATGTTCCAGCAGGTACAATGAGATGATTCAATATGAACTTAGCCTGAGAAGGTGGAATTGTCCAATGGTTTATCTGGGGGATAATACTTCAAATAGGTGAGTCAAAAATACTCTCATGGATGATATCATAATCAGTATGGTAGATAGAATTTGAAATTGTAGAAATAAATTTCTTTCATTTAGAGGGTGGATTACCCTTATTAGCAATGTACTTAATTTGATACTTATACGAGTGCTTTTTATCATTAGAGTGTCAAAGGGGACCATTTAGAAGATGTATAAAATTATGATTGACTTCCTATGGGATTGTAATCATGTGGGGATACTTCATTGGACATCGTTGAGGAGGCTGACGCGATCGATTGATGAAGGAGGATTTGGTGTACGAGGGTTGTGGAAACCATGAAAATAATTTAGGAAAAATGGTGTGGGATATCATCAAAAGAGAGTATCTTAGGAAAAGTTTCATGAGGAGTCAGTATGGGGAGGATTTTAGGGAATGGGTATAGTGAATTGGGAAATCCATCAATCTTCTACAGTTCATGGTTGAACATCTGGAGGAACTTAAGGATACGACAAGGTGGGTTTTGGATTGTTAAATCATAAGGTTTTGGAAGAAACATTGGTGTGGTGAGACACTATATTTCCTGGTTAGATAGTTCCAAAAATCTAATTTATGGATTCCTATTTTATATCATACATCACCACCACTATATTGAATCAATATCAATTGAATATTTTTCAGAATATCAGGCTAGTTGAGGACCCGAATCGATGAATTTCTATCGGATCAACATCAGGAGATTTCAGCAGTCAGGACTAGAGGAGAATGGAAAATGTAAGAAATTATGATGAAAAATGGGAGAAAAATATGGTTTAATGAAATTATATTTAAGGTGAATTTTTTACTATAGAGGATAATGTTTCATTCTCTTCCGACTGATGAAAACATGTATAGGAGGGGAGTGTATTTAGATTCCAATTATAATTGTTATTCTCGATCACAACAGGAGACGATCTAGCACATTTAATTTTAATGTGACTGGGAAAAGGATATGTGGAATCATATTACATGGATTATGAACATTAACTATGTTGGGGTCTATTATGGAGTTCATCGAGTTGTGGTTCTAGGGATTTGGGAAACAAGGAGCATATCTTAAGATGAGAAGTGTGGTTCTTATAGCTGTGTGTTGGATGTTATGGGAGGTAAGGAACAAAGGAAGAGAATGAAAGAAGCACTCTGATCTCATTGTGAACGTTTGGGTGAAAGCCTTGTTTATGGAGAAAGGATTTCTTTTTAAAGGTGGTCTTTTTATAGAAACCCATCCCCAACGAGCCTCAATTTGGTGTCTGCTATCAATTACATTGGCCTGATTATAAGGAATCAAATCCTGAAGGACTAATCAGTTTAGTATTCTTGGTAAACTAGATACATATAAGAGACATGTATTAAAAATTAATATACTAATTAAAAGATATTTTTTTTCTTATTTTGAGGATAATAACTTAATTCCATCTAGTATATCCTTGTATATATTTCATAGTACACTTCTTGGATTCCTGGGGAAAGTAAACAAAATAAGGGTGAGATCAAATGATCTGTAATGTTAAAGTATAGTGTAAGAAATAAATAATCAATGAGAATAATCAATATAAAAAGGTAAATAACTTAGAACACATTCCATATTGTCAATAATAAAAAAGGAAGTGAGCAAATAATATAGAAAAGTATGTAATTGAAAACACATTCCAATTAAATAATTAGATAAGGAAAAATAAATTTGGAATAGAATTAAAATAAAACAAATTCCATATAGTCAATAAAATGATAATGAAATGTATGCATAGAAATTTTAATGTAATAATCTCATAGATAATGATAATTACTGAATTCTCCATAAAGGAGATACTTAATTGTTAGATTCCATGTTTCTTAGGTACATAGATCAATTACCATCAATACCTTTCATAAAACAGTTTAAAACATAATTTTAAGAATCCAATTTAGTTTTTCCAACCTTAACTCGACTGTCAAGACCTTTCATAATAGAGTTGGAACTACACTAATTTGGAAACAAACTTGAAGGGTTTATTGCAAACTAATTTCATCCCATGAGACTTCCAATGCATCAATGAGATTGTATTAACTAGTCCCCAAACCATATGGCTTACCTTAAACGGTCCCCAACCCACGTCGTACCTATAAAAATCTTTCCTCATATCTAATAATTACTATGGATTATCAAATATCCATATTGAATAAAAGATATAGATTTATCAATATTTTCCCAAATAGTCAAATAAATTTCAAAGTGAGCAGCGTATGAAAAATGGTATACCATTGAGGAAATAATAATATCCATGAAAAATAATATGGATTCTTAGGGGATATTAAATTTCAAATGATCATAGAAAATTAAAAATTTAAAAGGTAATAAAAGGAATCAAGGATGTGAATGTGAATACCATCCTTGGAAAAATCAGTCATAGACCATCCAATGGAAGAATAAGGATGGTATAAATATAGAATATCTCAAGTGGAGTATACATAAAGGGGTTTTTTCATTTATTAATTTAAATAATATAAAATATATCTTAAAACATTCTTGATGAAAAAATCCTTTCATTTTGAAAAACATTTGAAAAAAACATCTCCTTAAAAATCACTTTTGAAAATATTTTCCTTAAATGGTAACCCTTTAA
This sequence comes from Viscum album, assembly GCA_963277665.1. Lineage (NCBI taxonomy): Eukaryota > Viridiplantae > Streptophyta > Magnoliopsida > Santalales > Viscaceae > Viscum > Viscum album. The sequence continues at coordinate 1,240,916,448 of OY728122.1, read as the reverse complement.
ACATCCTAAGTAATATTTGAAGAAATTATGACATGTAAATTTATACAGGTTGTACGAGGTAAAAAATAACATTCCTTTTTCATGGTAAAAAGGTTGAAAAATTTCCTTGTTTATAAAGCAACAAGAAGATTCCTTTTAAAAATATCATAAAATAAAAATGGTATAAATGTATTTAATAAATTATTTTTTAAAGTTTAAAAAAATTGAAAACCTTTTTATAAAACATGGATTTTAGAAGAAAATAGGTTCTCTAACTAAAGAGATAAATGAAATATGGTTTTCTTAAAAACATTTTCAAAAACATTTCGAGTACCAAAGAGTAGAAAATTGTACTAATACTTGAGAAAGGGCACAAATAACCAGGGTAGAGGCAAATTAAAGGGATTATGGACCACTTGTCATATAATTTCCTAAAATGGAAATGAAATATCATTAAAATTAATCTTAAGGAAATTAATCTTTAAACATTCTAAAGTGTCTCGTAACCCATTGAAAAACATTAAATCATAAGCCTCATAAAAGAATAAAATTAAATGATAGTTTCAAATACCATGAAGATAAAATTATTAATAATATAAAATATCAAAAGGGTTAGTAGATACACCACATAAATTATGTAAGTGATGAATATGAAATTTATCTCATGGATGTAAAAAGTGAGATGAAAATCTCTTACATTATGTCTAATTTATCTCGTGTGTATTTATATTCCTGAATAACAAACATATGTAAATTATTTACTTTTTTGAGTAAATTTTTCATGTTTATAATAAATTTTATTTCACATATTACCATGTTTTATAAAACTACTTAATCAATTAATTTTATGTCTGTTGTTTTGAACAAATTCAATTTATGTGTCCAAAATAACTTTTGTAGGTCAATAATGGTCTAAGGGGTCATTATATAACATATATGGAATAATAATCCTGAAATAATTATCATATTTATATTTAAATTATAATTTTAAAACCAATCATTAAATACAGTAATGAAAAATGAACCAATGTTACAATCATAGAGATGGTAGGTTGTACGTACACATGAGTAATGTTTCCATTTTTCAATGATTGTTATGGAAGGAAGGTAAGTAACACTATATCTTTAAAGAATGTTAATTATATAATAAATACCATTTTATTTAATCATGTATGTATATATATATATATATATATATATTTCTTGTTATGTAAAAGTAGTCACACTATGTCAATGAGGAGGTAGTCCACTCATCTAGGAACAACATTATCACTTTTTAAGTGTGTGAATGGGTAATAAAGAAAATAATATATTATATTATAGAAATTTAATTATGTAATTAATATAATATATATATTTTTTATTTCACATATGTTTAAGTAAACCCATAATTTATACATTCCATGTATCATGTGATTGAATCACATTGTTTTTAAGAGGCAGTAGTCCACACTTCCTGAAACGATGTTATCATATTTACACAAATTAGAAATTATAATGGTATGTGTTATAAAATTATTAAATAATAATAAATAAATAATAAATTATCATATATATCATATATAAATAGAGTTTCCATCATAATTATAAACCATGATCAGTGGTAAAGGAAAAAACTAACAACTTCATTTCGTGAGGCGGTATTTCTCCATACACATAAACAGTAAGTTCAGTACCCATTTGATGGAAGTGTGTGTAATTTTAGGTATAAACCGTATAATAAAAACATAATAGTATATTTAGTATAATTTTTTATATATTAATGTAATAAGAAGAGTTTATGGGTGAATAAAGGGAATAAAACTAAAGATCTTGAGGAAATATGTTACCTATTCATTGGGTAACTCCTTTTGGTTTTCAAAAAAGATCTTACTTAGATGCCTTTATTACCAAGAGTAGGCTTATAGTATGAGTGGAGATATTTTTAGGTGCTATTTTGGTAGATATTGGTCAATAATAATTGTCTTTATATGTGTGAGTAAGTGGGAGTCCTGAGTTCCTTTTTATAGTAGAGGAGGAGTGAAACTCTTGTAAAATTTGGAAAAGGGAATTCCCCCACGTTTTCTCCACTGAAAGTGGATCCAATAATAGAAACAATTCTATTCGTGTGAGCGTGGTGTCAAAATATGAAGATTAAATTTCTTTTGGACAAGTTTTTAAGTCATTTTGTCCCTTACATTTAAGGTTTAGTCCCTTTTTAAGCTTAATTTCACCATAATTTTTGTAATTAATTTTAATTACTTTCACTAATATTTTAAGTAAAAAAATAAGTTTAAATTATTAAAATTTATAAATTATTATAATTTCTAATATGAAATCTATTTTTATAATTTAAAATCACATAAGTGTAAGAAAATAATTCAAATTTAATCTCACTGACGAGATGACAATACATGTTTTAAATGAAAAAACGTTCAAATATTTGCTAGGTTTTTATATCTAATTTCAATGTGAAATAGATTAAAATGAACTAAATTGGATTAATAAATAAAATATTGATCTAATTAAAATTTAAAACCAATTAAAATTATAATTTATCCTTATAAATAAATTAAATGAAAAAGAATTTTGAATTAAAATTAAATATTTTTCATTTTTCATTAAAAAAAATCATATAAAAATACCAAAAATTAACCCTAACTTATGTTTTATGTTTTTATTTAAATTAATAAGTTTATTGTGACATATAAGATTAATAAAATTTCAAAAAATTATATTTAAAATAGGTTCACCATTAAAAGGCGGTAAAAGTGCCTTAACAAAAATATAGTATTTTATATGTAAAATTAGGTTTGTTCTTATCTTATGTCTATCAAATCTAGTGGATGAATACTGAAAATATTTTGTTGAAATATATATATATATATATATTACATTAATATCACTCAGTAATTGTAATTAAATAAATTTATTATGATAAAACATATTTGTGAGAATAAATATAGTTTTTTTATAAAAACATTCCCTTTATATTAAAATTCCTCTTCTATTTATTTGTAATTAATTAGTAACCCATGAATTCATTTAATATTTATGTAAAATGTATATTTTAAAATGTTATTTTATCCTATTCATAACCTTTAATTTAAAGGCTATGTTAAACCTTATTATATTAAATTATGATATAATAATATTAATATATTGGTGTTTTGTAAAACACAATCCTCCATGTAAGGAAAACCATCAAAGAAACTTATTGTTGCATGTGGAGTATACTAACTCAATGTCGTGTTAATTTCAAGATATAAAAAATATTTAATTTATTTAAAAAAGTAAATATATTATAAACTATTTTGATATTATATTACCTTATGTTCTTGGTGTTTTGTTTCATACACGCTATTGAATACAATAATTCTATTTGATATTTTTAGGGCATTACATTCTTCCCACCTTAATTAAATTATGTCCTCACAATTTAAACATGATATTGGTGATATATTTATTGATATTTAATATGTTTGAAATCCAACATCAGGAGAAGGGTTCATGAAACATCCACTATAAAAGATAGAATGAGATGTATAAAGGTCACATTAACTAACACATAACTATGTCTCTAAGTAGAAGAACGTTAGTGGAAAGTGGAGATGAGTACATGTAGGAAAAGCCTAAATATTTATAGGTAGTGATTGAGGTCATCAATCACAAAAAATTAAATTATATATAGAATTTTGAGTGCCTCAAAGCCATAAATCTGTGATGATTTTTAAGACCATTTATTCGATAAAAATTAAGGTATTATGACAACATTTTTTTTTATCATTTTTCTAATGTTGAGTAATTATTTTGCTTCCTAAGATTATAAAAAAATTTATTCACATGATACAATTTAATTTCATATGAACATTTCCATATTTTTGATATTCTTTGATCAAATTATTACTTTAATAAATAGATATCCATGAATTAACATTGATTCTTGAAGCACTAAAATATATATTTAACATATCATAAAGCCTATAAAAGAGAAAAATGTACAAATACTTGTCTCTAACTATTCTCCGAAGTCATCATGGTTAAAAAATTAATCTATATAACTAAAACGTTACACTACTGGTTCATTATTAATATTCATTCATCAAATGTTTTAACTAGAAACAAGGAAATATTAACCATGACATCATATAGGCTAGTGGTTAGTGTGAAACCCTTATCGTTCTCCGGTTATGGGTTCAAGACCCTCAAACTTGCTCGAATTGATTGGTTTTCACTCGGTATATAGGTTATCATTTTTTAAAACCATATTAATATAATTTCTAAAATAAATTTCTTGGACATCCATGAAATAAGGTTAATCACTAAATATCATTTGAATTAAGATTTTCAATGCATCCTCAATACATAAATACTTCATCCATTTTATTTTCCACATAATTCCTTGCTCTAAGGTTTAATTTAAGTAATTAATTTTCATTATCTATTAAAATCCTTTATAATGGTTTGTATAGAAAATAGGAATTATCCTAAGTGTATCACATGTGTGTGTCAAACCAGGTGCATAGTAAGGCTCGCTGTCATGTACCAGGTTATGCCAAGTCAGGCCCAATGCACCTTGTTGGAGTTGTTACTCCTAGGTAAATCTACGCAAGAAACATGTCCACTTATAGTATCCAAAAAGGGATGTATTTCTTGGAAAACCACATAATCTCTCTCTGACTAAAATTTTAGTATGTTCTTATATACTTATTCTCAAATTACACCTTAGTTCTATGTTCGAAAATCTATATTTTTATAAATCTAGTTCCTAAGGGTTCAACTAAAATTTCTCTGATAAAAAATATAAATAACCTTCCCCAGAGTTCTTGGAGCTAGTGTCTGATATAAATTACACTGTAATTGTTGCAAGGAATCAAATCCCAAAGACTGATCAATTTAATAGTCTTAGTAAACCAAATACATACATAGAACTTGTACTATAAATTAATATACTAATTACAATATAATTCTTTTCTTATTTTAAGGATAATAACTTTATTCCATCTATTATATCATTGTAAATCATTCATATTACGAATCTTAGATTCCTAGGGAAAGGAAACATAATAAGGATGAGACAAAATCCTCAGTAAGGGTAAAGTATATCAGAATCCATAATGAATAAATGTGAATAATAAATATGGATAGTTAAATAAATGCGAGCACATTCCATGTAGTCAATAAGTAAAAATTATTTGATTAAATAATATGTAAATATAATTTACTGAAAACACTTTCCAATTAAATAATTAGATAAGAAAAAAATTATGGCGATGTAAGAAACTAAAAAACATACCATATTGTCAATAAACTAAGAATGAAATGAATCCATAGATATGTCAAAGCAATAATATTATGGATAATAATAATAAATCAATTCCAAATAAAGGAAATTTTTAATTATTGGACTCCATTATTCCTGGGTATATGGAATAATTATTTTCAAGACCATTCACAAGACGTTTTAAAACATACTGGTTACGAACTAATTTTGTTTATCCAAACTTAACTCTACTATCTAGACCTTTCACAATATAATTTAAATTAATTTTATTGGGAAACAAATCGAAGGGTGTTTTCTAACAAATTTCATCTCATGATTCTACTGATATATCAATGGGATTTTATTAATCAGTCCCCAACCCTTAGGTCTTACCTTAAGTGGCCCCCAACCCATGTCGTACCTATTCAGATATTTACTTATATCGAATAAAAAATATTCTTTATAAAATAACCATATTGAATAGGAGATTCATATATATCAACATTTCCCCAAATAATAAAATAAATTTCAAATTGAAAACCATGTGAAAAATGGTATACGGTTCAGAAAACAATCATATCCATGAAAAATAATATGGATAATTAGGGTAAATTCAATGTCAAATGATCATAGTAAATTTAATATTTAATGTTGACTAAAAGAAGAAAAGGAAGTGAATGTGAATACTATATATCACATAAAAGGCATATTTTAAAGGTATTTTTTTTCATTTAATTTACATCCTTTCTTTTTTGGGGGGTTTCCCTAGGTTTTAGGGAGGAATAGATGAGTATTCATGAATTGGGCCAAACCGTGAGCCCAATTCCAGATTAAAAAATAAATTTTGCATCTTTTATAACTTTTTCATTTTTCAACATTTTTCATCCATTAAAATTCCTAATTGACCTCCCCTAACCTATTAACACCACCAAGGTAATTTGGAGCTTTTAGAAATCCATAACCAGGGGTTATTTGGGTTTTTGTCTAAGGGTTTGAGCCTACCCGAAAGCTCAATTCCTGTTTTAAAAATAACATTTGCTTTTGTTATAACTTATTCAATATTTGGGATTTTTCGGTGATTCCAAGTCTCACTAAAGCCCAAGTAAACCTGACGCGCGTCTGAACTCTCTCCCACCAATTTGGAGCTCTGTAGAATCTCTATTTTGTGCCGATCTTCATAGGGTTCCTCAAATCGCCCAGATTTGAAGAGGTAAAGTATTTCTTTCACAACTCTCTCAATTCTCAATATTTTTCCTCCATTACAGTTCCTAAATGAGATAATACCTCTTGTTTGAACGTACCATAAATTTGGGCTCTTTTAAATTTCAGATACTGGTGTTTGGGAGTGATTACTTCAAGATACTTCAAGTAAATGAGCCCTTTTCTTTCCTCTTTCAAATTACTTTGGGTTTAACTCATTGTTATTAGGGTTTTTTCGGTTATAATTAAGTTTACTAATGTCCAGAAACTAGGATTTCGAACCTAGGGTTTAACTATGGGCTTTCTTGGCCAATTTGTGTGGTTTTAGGTTTGATCTAGTTCTCTCTTGGTGCGGCGGGGGTGCGATTTGATTTCGCACGGAGATTCAAGGGGTTTTGTTAATTTGGTAGGTGATTCCATTGTGTGTGCAGTTTTTGTGAATTAGCTTGCTGTTTTCATGGTACTCTAATGTTTATTTCACTTGAATATTTCTGTAAGAATTGGTTTTAGTTGCATTTATAATGCAAATGAATTTTAAGTTCCAATTTTTGGTGAAATTGAGGGGTTTCCATTCAAATCTTTTATTGGTTCATTTTGGGATGCCCCATAACTGAATTTTTGGTTTCATTAAAGGGTTTTGAACTGAAATTTTGTTTTAATAACTGAAAATTGTTATCATAGTGTGAAAGGTGGATATCTTAAAGTGCTTTGGGTGAAAAACAATGTGATGTTTTGAGAGGTTGTTTTATTGGAAATAAAATTATTTTATTGTGTGTTTTAAATGGTATAAAATGTGTGTAGCTACTGTACAATTTGTTTGTGACCAGTAGTGATATTTTATATGAAAAATTATGTGTGTTGTTTTCTGAAATTGTTTGAGCACAAAAAGGGGAAGCCCGGGTACTTAGGTGGGGCGGATTTGTACTAGTATGGCTAGTGGATCAGATGGGTTTTGTCCCTGTTCCACTTAGAATTTGGATAATGACAACTCTAACTAAACTATTTGGATGATGATTGGGGACCACTAGGTTATGGGTATGTTCCCTACTAGTGGCTCGTGCACGAGAATGTATTTTTCTATGGTTACTCTACACCGAGGTACGAGGTACATAGGGCCCGAGGCAACCTAGTGCTTAGGGGTGTTCTTGATTTTGATGCTCATAGGATTTGTGGTATATACCCTTGTTGTGGGTTGTTTTTGGCAGTACATTACAGTATCTCACATGTCTATTTAATGTGCTAACATTCTGAAATTCTCGGATTGAAAACTGTTTTCATTTGAAAGTTGCATTTCTTTGAATTTTAACACTGTTTCACCTTGTGTATTAAAATTGCTTGTTTTGTTCACATTGTATTGCATACTCTTTGGAATAAACTGGTGGTATCCTATTGGGCTTAGGCTCACACCCTACTTACACCCCTTGGGTGTAAGTAGACCTGCTCATGCTTGACTCAGGTAAAGGGAAGGCTAAGGGTGATGACGGTTCGGGATGTTAGTCCCCATCGTTGGGGCGGAGTTGTGGGGACGGCTTGCGGGTGATGATCCCCTTGTCATGTGGAGTCCATGGGGATGTCTTTATATTGTCATTATTTGTTTTTAGACCACTTGTAGTGTCTTTAAACTTATGTATTCAGATCTGGTTTTGTTAAGAATTGTTTAGCATGAAAATTTCAGATTTTAATAATTGATTTTTTTTTATGATTTATGCTGTCATACTCGGATAAATCGTTCCCAAACCAGATTTGTTTGATACCCGGGAACTTGTGCCAGCCCGTGGGGATAGGGAACTCCCTTCGGGCCTTGCCATGGGCCGGGTTTGGTGCCGTTAATGGTGGCGACCAGATCCGGTTTGTGACAAAATGGTATCATAGGAGGTTAATGTTTTTGGGTTATATTGTTATTTTGAGATGAGTCGGGATAGACAGGAGCTAGGACTGTCGGGGCTCGGGGTATTGGTTGTGAGTAGGGTGCCTGGCCCGCACCTCTCATGGCAGACCTTGAGTCACCAGAGGATGTTGGAATTTACTGACTGACTTCACTTCCAGGTGAGACTGTGGGCTGCAGACCACATGTGGACATCAGGCAGATGTGGAGTAGTTGTTTCTTTTATTAAAAGAATGTGTTTAGTTTGTTTATATTTGATGTATTTGATTACAATTTTCATAATTGTGGTATTGACTATTTTTTTGTGACTGTTGCATTTTGTAGCAACATGCCTCCCCGGAAGGCTCCCACGCACCCACAGGAGGAAGCTGGAGAGAGTTCTCCCACGCCGATTGATCAGAGGCTTGTGGAAGCTGTTGTTCGGGCTATCCAAGCTTTGGGATAGGGACCAGCTCATGCTCCTATTCCTGTTAGGGCAGAGGAGACAGGTCCTAGAAAAGATAAATCACAAGAGTTTCTGAAAAACAAGCCTCCTGCCTTCCAAGGTAGCGCAGAACCCCAAGAAGCAGAAGAATGGCTCGAGAAGATCGAGCGTATGTTTGAGTTCCGAGAAACACCCGAGGAGCTCAGGGTGAAGTGTTGCTCCTTTCTGTAGGAGGGTCCCAGCCGTAAATGGTGGGAGTTAGTGCTTTAGTCTGGGAAGAATGAGCAGATGCACTGGGGAGATTTCAAGGCTGTCTTCAATGAACAGTATTGCCCTTAGGTGTTGGCTTATGCCAGGTCTAGAGAGTTCATGGAACTTGTTCAGGGGAATCTATCTGTGATGGAGTATGCCAACCGTTTCGCTGAATTGATTCGGTATGCTCCAGAAATTGTCTCTAATGAGAAAGTGAAGGCCCAAAGGTTTGAGAAAGGCTTGCGACCAGAGATATACTCCCAGGTGTTCTTGTTTAAGCTGAGGACCTATGCTGAGGTTGTTAATCGGGCATGCATGGTGGAGATTGATAGGAAAGGTAGGGCTGGTTTTTATGGTTCAGTATCAGCAGTGGGTAGTGGCAGCTCCTCAGAGAAGAAAAGGAAGCAGGAGGATCATGTGAAGAAAGGAGGGGGCAGTTCAGGCCACTCTTCCAGGCAGTTTTCTTATGCGGCTTCTGATGCGAGATCGGTCGTGTGCCACCAATGTGGGAGGCCTGGGCATATCCGACCAGCATGTCCTCTTCCTCTGAAGCCTTGTTACCAGTGTGGAGGTATAGGGCATTTGCAGCGCTTCTGCGGTGTGGCACGTCCACTCCCAAGTGGGGTAGGGTCAGTGGCTTCAAGAGGAGTGCCAACACAGTCCGAGCCGTCGAGGACTGGGGGATCTCGATTTGGTGGTCGTGGTGGTAGGGATGGATCATCTTCTGGGCAGATCCAGTTCAGGTCACAACCACAAACTAGCGGTCGTCCTCAGGCAGATACTGGACATCTCCATGCAGTGGATCAGTCACCAGTAGGATCAGAGGCGGGACCGTCGACAGTTCGAGGTACCGTTCTGATCGCATCTTCTATAGCTACTGCTCTTTTTGATACTGGTGCCTCTATTTAATTCATTTATGGACGTTTTGTGGACATTCTGAATTTTCCAACTGAGTTGATGTCTTTTGCGATGGAGTTGGTGACACCATTGGGAAAGAAGAAGGAGCAGGGCCTCAGGTGCCCCTCATGTGCACTTTCTGTGTCAGGGGTCGAGATGGAGTGGGACCTCTTGGTCTTAGATATGGACCTTTTTGATGTCATACTAGGGATGGATTGGCTAGTACACTTCCAGGAACACATATATTTCTAAAGACGGCGTGTGAGCTTCACAGCACCTGATGGGAGTCGTCAGGTTTTTCATGGAGAATGGGATCCACGATCAAGTCGCGCAAGGCCTCCACTCCCAGAGTTCGGAAGTGTTATCTTCCAGTTATCTTTGATTGTGCTAGAGGATGGTCTTTCCCCTGAAGGTGAACTACCTGATGTAGTGAATGAGTTTCCTGAGGTATTCCCTGATTATTTTTCTGGTTTGCCCCCGGAGCGGGATGTGGAGTTTTCGATTGATCTGGTGCCGGGAACACAGCCGATATCTCTTCCCTCCTATCGCATGGCCCCCACCGAGTTGAGGGAATTAAAGATACAACTAGACGACTTAGAATCCAAAGGATTCATTCGCCCGAGCGTCTCTCCTTGGGCCGCTCCTGTGTTGTTTGCAAAAAAAGCTGATGGATCCCTCCGGTTGTGCATTGACTACCGGAAGCTGAATAAGGTAACAATTAAAAACAAATACCCTTTGCCCAGAATAGATGATTTGTTTGATCAGTTGAAGGGGGAAAAGTGGTTCTCAAAGATAGACCTGCGTTCAGGGTATCATCAACTCAGGGTGAAGGAGTCAGATATCCCTAAGACAGCCTTCCGAAGCAGGTACGGCCACTTTGAGTATTTGGTCATGCCCTTCGGATTGACCAATGATCCAGCGGTATTTATGGCACTTATGAATAGGGTGTTCCATCAGTATCTCGATTCCTTTGTTGTGGTGTTTGTGGATGACATTCTGGTATACTCTAGCTCTAAGGAGGAACACGAACATCACTTGAGGATCGTTTTGGGTACATTAATAGATCACCGCCTCTATGCAAAGTTGTCAAAGTGAACTTTCTGGATCAGAGAGGTGAGATTTCTGGGGCATGTGATCTCAGAGCATGGAGTTTCAGTGGACCTTGAGAAAATTAGTGCAGTCATGTCATGGGAGAAACCGAAGAATGTGTTTGAGATCAGGAGTTTTCTTGGCTTGGCCGGTTATTACAGGCGATTCGTTCGGGATTTCTCTCGTCTTGCTTCACCGATGACTTCCCTCACCCAGAAAGGGGTGAAGTTTGTATGGGGTCCAGAATGTCAGGCATCGTTCGAGGAGCTGAAGAGGCGGCTGACTACTGCCCCCGTGCTGATTTTTCCAGAGGCTGGAAAGGGATATGTGGTCTATTGTGATGCTTCAGGTATGGGTCTTGGGTGCGTGCTTATGCAAGATGATCATGTGGTCGCGTATGGATCTCGCCAACTTCGACCACATGAAAATAACTACCCAACCCATGACTTGGAGTTGGCAGCGGTGATGCATGCTTTGAAGACATGGCATCACTACCTCTTTGGGGAGAAGTTTGTGGTATACTCTGATCACAAAAGCTTGGCTTATATCTTCTCGCAGATGGACCTCAACTTGAGGCAACGTCCCTGGATCGAGTACTTGCAGGGGTTTGACTTTGACATTGTCTATACCCCAGGCAAGGGTAATGTAGTGGCCGACGATTTGAGCCAAAGAGTTCCAGTGCAGGCTTTGAGGAAGTCTAGTGATTAGTGGGCATTGATGGGTCTCTTTACTCAGATGCATGTGGAGACCAGGGAATACAGTGGAGGGGCATTCTTGGAAAGTGTCCAGTTGACTCCTTCTCTATTGGAGTTGATTCAGCAGGAAAAGCCCAGTGATGATCTTTGTCAGTGGTCTAAGCAGTTCCTTCATGGTGGGGAGACATCCTCTGTTTGGTCATCGTCTCCCGAGGGCATCTTGTGCTTCAAGGGCCGTTCAGTAGTGCCATTACCTCTGCGGAAGGTGGTGATGCAAGATAGCCACCAGTCTCAGTGGTCTGTCCATCCGGGTGCCACTAAGATGTATTATGATGTTCGTCGGTAGTTTTGGTGGCCTGGTATGAGACGGGACATAGCATACTTTGTTTTGAGATGCTACACATGTCAGCAGGTGAAAGAAGAGCACCAAAGGCCATCCGGTTTGCTCCAACCACTACCCATTCCTACCTGGAAGTGGGAAGAGGTTGCCATGGACTTCATTGTTGGCTTACCTCGTACACCTCGGGGTAAGAATGCTTTTTGGGTGGTGATTGACCGTCTGACCAAATCAGCCCACTTCATTACGATTAAAGATACAACTAAAGTAGATGAGTTGGGCCATTTGTATCTTCAATAAGTGGTGAGACTCCATGGTGTACCATCAGTTGTTGTCTCGGATAGAGACCCCCGCTTCACTTCTCGATTTTGGGAAGGCCTTCAGAAGTCCTTGGGGTCTCAGATTAAGATAAGCACAGCATACCACCCACAGACGGATGGTCAGACAGAGCGGGCGAATCAGATATTGGAGGACATGCTTCGTGCATGTGTCCTGGACTTTGGAGGTTCTTGGGATAGCCATTTGGGATTGGTAGAGTTTTCTTATAATAATAGTTACCAATCCACGATTCGAATGGCCCCTTTTGAGGCGCTCTATGGTCGGCCTTGTCGGTCCCCCCTATGTTGGGCTGAGGTAGGAGAGACTTCACTGTTGGGGCCGATCCTTGTGCAGGAGACTTCTGAGAAGGTCAAGTTGATCAAGCAGCGCTTATTGACAGCTCAGAGTCGTCATAAATCTTATGCTGACCGGAGGCGTCGAGACCTAGAGTTTTATGTGGGTGACAGGGTATTCTTAAAAGTGGCCCCTCGTCTAGGCCATCGTCGATTGGGTAAGCAAGGTAAGCTGATGCCACGGTATGTCAGACCCTTTGAGATCACCGAGCGTATTGGTAAGGTGGCATACAAGTTGGCCTTACCTTCTCAGTTGACGTCTATCCATGATGTCTTCCACGTCTCTTAGTTGAAGAAATACAATTCGGATCCATCCCATGTGTTGAGTTGGGAAGAACTAGAGATAGAGCCTGACTTGTCTATCGTTGAGAGACCGATGAAAATAGTGGACTCCCAAGAGAAGATACTTCGAGGAAATTCTATTCCTTTAGTCCGGGTTTTATGGCAGCATGGGAATGATACACATGAGACATGAGAGCGAAAGTCATGGGTCGAGGAAGAGTTCCCATTCTTGTTTTCCAACCGAGATTCATGTTGACTTTCCGGGGCGGAAATTCCTTAATGGTGGGGAGAATTGTCACATACAAGGCATATTTTAAAGGTATTTTTTTCATTTAATTTACATCCTTTCTTTTTTGGGGGGGTTTCCCTAGGTTTTAGGGAGGAATAGATGAGTATTCATGAATTGGGCCAAACCGTGAGCCCAATTCCAGATTAAAAAATAAATTTTGTATCTTTTATAACTTTTTCATTTTTCAACATTTTTCATCCATTCAAATTTCTAATTGACCTCACCTAACCTATTAACACCACCAAGGTAATTTGGAGCTTTTAGAAATCCATAACCAGGGGTTATTTGGGTTTTTGTATAAGGGTTTGGGCCTGCCCGAAAGCCCAATTCCTGTTTTAAAAATAAAATTTGATTTTGTTATAACTTATTCAATATTTGGGATTTTTCGGTTATTCCAAGTCTCACTAAAGACCAAGTAACCCGGCCACGCGTCTGATCTCTCTCCCACCCATTTGGAGCTCTGTGGAATCTTGATTTTGTGCCGATCTGCATAGGGTTCCTCAAATCTCCCAGATTTGAAGAGGTAAAGTATTTCTTTCATAAATCTCTCAATTCTCAATATTTTTCCTCCATTATAGTTCCTAAATGAGATAATACATCTTTTTCGAACGTTACATAAATTTGGGCTCTTTTAAATTTCATATACTGGAGTTTTGGAGTGATTACTTCAAGATACTTCAAGTAAATGAGCCCTTTTCATTCCTCTTTCAAATTACTTTGGGTTTAACTCATTGTTCTTAGGGTTTATTTGGTTATAATTGAGTTTAATAATGTCCAGAAACTAGGATTTCGAACCTAGGGTTTAACTTTTGGCTTTATTGGACAATTTGTGTGGTTTTAGGTTTGATCTAGTTCTCTCTTGGTGCGGCGGGGGTGCGATTTGATTTCGCACGAAGATTCAAGGGGTTTTGTTAATTTGGTAGGTGATTCCATTGTGTGTGCAATTTTTGTGAATTAGATTTCTGTTTTCATGGTACTCTAATGTTTATTTCACTTGAATATTTCTGTAAGAATTGGTTTTAGTTTCATTTATAATGAAAATGAATTTTAAGTTCCAATTTTTGGTGAAATTGAGGGGTTTCCATTCAAATCTTTTATTGGTTCATTTTGGGATGCCCCATAACTGAATTTTTTGGTTTCATTAAAGGGTTTTGAACTGAAATTTTGTTTTAATAACTTAAAAGTGTTATCATAGTGTGAAAGGTGGATATCTTAAAGAGATTTGGGTGAAAAACAATGTGATGTTTTGAGAGGTTGTTTTATTGGAAATAAAATTATTTTATTGTGTGTTTTAAATGGTATAAAATGTGTGTAGCTACTGTACAATTTGTTTGTGACCAGTAGTGATATTTTATATGAAAAATGATGTGTGTTGTTTTCTGAAATTGTTTGAGCACAAAAAGGGGAAGCCCGGGTACTTAGGTGGGGCAGATTTGTACTAGTACGGCTAGTGGATCAGATGGGTTTTGTCCCTGTTCCACTTAGCATCTGGATAAAGACAACTCTAACTAAACTATTTGGATGATGATTGGGGACCAATAGGTTATGGGTATGTTCCCTACTAGTGGCTCGTGCACGAGAACAGATTTTTCTATGGTTACTATACACCGAGGTACGAGGTACATAGGGCCCGAGACAACCTAGTGCTTAGGGGTGTTCCTGATTTTGATGCTCATAGGATTTGTGGTATATACCCTTGTTGTGGGTTGTTTTTGGAAGTACATTACAATATCTCACATGTCTATTTAATGTGCTAACATTCTGAAATTCTCGGATTGAAAACTGTTTTCATTTGAAAGTTGCATTTCTTTGAATTTTAACACTGTTTCACCTTGTGTATTAAAATTGCTTGTTTTGTTCACATTGTATTGCATACTCTTTGGAATCAACTGGTGGTATCCTATTGGGATTTGGCTCACACCCTACTTACACCCCTTGGGTGTAATTAGACCTGCTCATGCTTGACTCAGGTAAAGGGAAGGCTAAGGGTGATGACGGTTCGGGATGTTAGTCCCCATCGTTGGGGCGGAGTTGCGGGGACGGCTTGCGGGTGATGATCCCCTTGTCATGTGGAGTCCATGGGGATGTCTTTATGTTGTCATTATTTGTTTTTAGACCACTTTTAGTGTCTTTAAACTTATTTATTCAGATCTGGTTTTGTTAATAATTGTTTAGCATGAAAATTTCAGATTTTAATAATTGATTGTTTTTTTTTGATTTATGTTGTCATACTCAGGTAAATCATTCCCAAACCAGATTTGTTTGATACCCGGGAACTTGTGCCAGCCCGTGAGGATAGGGAACGCCCTTCGGGCCTTGCCACGGGCCGGGTTTGGTGCCGTTAATGGTGGCGACCAGATCCGGTTCGTGACACTATCCTTAGAAAAATGAATCATAGACCATCTTGAGGAATAATAAGGATAGTATGAATAAAAAATATTCAAAGGGATGTATAAATAAGGGGTTGTTTTCATTGATTAATAGAAATATTATAAAAGGTATTTTAAAAAAATTCTTGTGGAAAATATCCTTTTGTTTTAGAAAACCTTTTGAAAAACAAATTCTTTTAAAATCACTTTTGAAAAAAATATATTTATTAAATAACCTTTTAAAAATGAAAAGTAATATTTGAAGAAATTACAACATGTAAATTTTTATATTCCTTATGAGGTAAAAAGAACATTCCTTCTTCATGGTAAAAAGGACTGAAAAATTCCTTGTTCGTAAAGTGAAAAGAATATTTCTTTTAAAACAATCATAAAATAAAAAAAGTAAAAATGTATTTAATAAATAATATTGTAAATTTTAAAAACCTTTTTAAAATTTTTTTAAGAAAATTTAGTTTTTATAAGAAAATAAGTTCTTTGACTAAAGAGATAAATGAAGTTAGTTTTTCTTAAAAGTATTTTCTAAAACATTTTTACTACCAAAGATTATAAAAATGGTAATGATAATTAAAAAAGGATATAAATAACTATAGGAGAGAAACTTTATAGTGATTATATAATAATGGTCATATAATTTCCATGAATTTAAGTAAAATATCATTAAAATTATTCTTGAGAAAAATAATCTTTAAACATTCCAAAGTGTGACATATCACTTAGAATGATTTTAAATCATAAGCCTCATGAAGGAATAAAACTCAATGACAGTTTTAAATACCATTGAGATAAAATGATTAATGGTATAATATATCAAACGGTAATGTAGATACACCACACAAAATAATGAAGTGGTGAATATGACATTTATCTATTGGATGTCAAAAAGTAAGATGGAAATCCCTTACCTTGGTTCTGATTTATCTCGCATGAAATTATATTCTGGAATAAAAAACTTAAGTTAAATTTTTACTTAATTTATAACCCTTTTCATGTTTATAATAACTTTTATTTCACTTATTACCATGTTTTGTGTAATTTATTAATCAATTAATTTTATGTCATATGTTTTGACCAAATTTGGTTTAGGTGAAAAAAACAACTTTTGTAGGTAAAATATCATCAAATGGTTCAATATATAACATCTCTAGAATAATAATAATGAAATAATTATCATATTTATACTTAAATTATACTTTTAAAACCATTAATTAAATATGGGTATGAAAAATTAACTAATGTTACAATCATGGAGATGGTAGGTCGTACATACGTATGAGTAACATTTTCATTTTTCAATGATAGTTATGGAAAGAAGCTAATTGAGAATCTATATTTACCAAATGATCATTATATAAAAAATACCTTGTTATTTAATAATAGATAATTTTTTATATAATTATTGTTATGTAAAAGGAATCACATTATGTTGGGGAGGTAGTAGTCCACACATTCACGAACGACGTAATCACATTTTCATTCTGTGAAAGGGTAATAAAGAAAATGATATATTATATTAAAAACAAGGTAATTATGTAATGAATATAATATAATTTTTTTTTATGTTACCGATTTTTAATTAAATCAATTTTTATACATTCCATGTATCGTGTGATTGAATCACAACACTTTTAAGAGGTGGTAGTCCACACTTTCACAAACGATGTTATCGTAATTACCAAGAATGGAAAGTATATGGGTATCTATTATAAAAGAATTAAATATGAATAAATACATAATAATTATCTTATATAAATATATTTTCCATCATAATTCCCAACCATGATATATCGTAAAGGAAAAAGAGAACAACTTTGTTTAGTGAGTTGGTAGTTCTCCACACACATAAATGGATAGTTTGTTACCCATTAGATGGAAGTGTGTGTAATTTTAGGTATAAAACATTACATAAAAACACCCTAGTATATCTAGGATACTGTTTTTTATATAATCATGGAATAATAAGAGTTTAGGGGTGAATAAAGGGAATAAAACAAAAGATCTTGATGAAATATGTTACCTCTTCATTGGGTAACTCTTTTTGGATTTCACTGAAGGGATTACATGGATTAATTTATTAAAAAGGGTAGGATTATAGGATTATTTTTGGGATATTTAAGATCTATTTTTAATGATCTTGGTCAATAAAAAATGTCTTGATATGTGTGAGGAAGTGGGAGGCTTGAGTGCTTATTTATAATGGAGGAGGAGTGGCACTCTTGTAAATTTTGGAAAAGGAAACTCCACCCATGTTTCTTCCATTTAAAGTGGATCCAATAATGTAAAATATTAAATAAAATATAGAATAGGGTATAACTATTTCTGTACAATGGATTTTGGACAATCAAATAGGTCATTTTGATACTTAATTTTAAGGTTTAGTCCCTTGTTGAGTGTAATTTCACCATAATAATTATAATTAATTTAATTAATTTATCTATTATTTTTAGTAAAAATATAAGTGGACCTTATTAGAGATTATAAATTATTCTAATTTCAAATGTGTAATACATTTATTCAGATTCCAATCACATAAGTGGAAAAATAAATTCAAATTTAATCCTATCGACGGGATGACAATGCAGGTTTTTAAAGTAAAAACATTCAAATGTTTGCTAGGTTTTTATATCCAATTTCAACATAAAAAATGTTAAAATGACATAAATTGGTTTAATTAATAAAAAATAGATCTAATTAAACATTTAAACCAATTAAAATTAAACTTTATACTTATAAATAAATTAAAAGAAAAAGTAGTTTTGAACTAAAATTCTGTATTTTTTCACTTTTCATTAAAAATGAAATTTCGCATAAAAATACCAAATATTCACCCAAAATTATTTTTTATATTTATTTTTCAATAAATAAGTTTATTTTGACATTATATATTTATAAAAGTTCCAAAAATTGTATTTAAAATAGTTTTTCATTTAAAAGGCGGTAAAAGTGCCTTAATAAAAATAAATATTTTATACATAAAATTGGGTTTGTTATTATCTTATGTCTATAAAATCTATTGGATGAATACCAAAAATATTTTATTTAATATTTAAGATATATATATATATTACATTAATATCGCACAATAATTGTAATTAATTTAATTTATTATGATAAAATATCTTTGAGGGCATAAATATAGTTTTTTATAAAAACATTCCCTTTATATTATATTGGTTCTTATATTTATTTCTAATAAATTAGTAGCCAATAAAATTATTTCATATTTTGTTACACCATATATTTTCATAAGTTATTTGATCTTATTCATAACCTTTAAATTAATGGCTAGTTTATATCTTATTATATTAAATTATAATATATTGTTATTCGGTAAAACTTAGTCTCGCGTGTTATGCATGCCATCAAAGAAACTCGTTGTTGCATGCGACGTATGCTAACAAAGATTCAAGTTCATTTCAAGATATAAAATATATTGAATTTATTTAAAATATTAAATATATTATAAATTCTCAAAATATTATATTCCCTTACACACTTGGTGTGGCATGTAATACATGTTATCAAATGAAATCTTCATACTTTTGATTTTTGGGGCATTATAGTGTCTTGAGCCACATTCAGGGGAATCATTCCAATTCTTAATAACAATTTATAGGTTGGATGTAAAATTAAGCATTGAAGGTGGGTGAAATGGAAACCTCATACTATGAGACTTAAATTGAATTTGGGAGGCTCTTGTGTTTATGGTGAAATTAGATGGGGTGCCATGGTGAGGGACAATAGGGGGTTGGTCATTATGGAATTTAGTGATTTTTTGGAACATGTAGTTCATTGAAAGTGGAGGCTAGGGCCATGTACATCAGGCTTAAGGAATGAAATATTTATACCATTGAACTTGTGGAGGAATAATTAGATTCCATTAATCTAGTTGGTTTATTATGGGGGAAGAGACAACCACTATGGGAGATTTCATACACGGTTCGAGATTAGATGATGGTTAGTAATCAGGGTATGTGTTTTGGTCACACCTAGAGATAAGAGAATTTGTCTGTAGATTCTATGTCTATAAAAGAGATTCCTAGAGAGAGTGTCACCTTATACGCCTAAATAGGTTCATTACCCAATGTTTCTAAAATCATTATTCAGAATGATGATCTTCATCACCATCATTTTCATCCACCCTAACTTTTAGGATGTTTTTTGTTTGTGGATCTTCCTTCTTCATTAAAAATTAAAATTTTAGTCAGTCATTGTGGAAATAAGGTAAATCTTCATAGGAATTGAAGAATTTATAAATAAAGTACCAAAATAAAAGATTATAGAAGTTCAGGATTCTTTAATATAATGGAATATGGTTGAAACCTGGTACTCAACACAGAATTAGTGTCCTAGTGCAGTCATTAGTAACTAACTTTTTTGTATCCTTTAACTAGTGGTTTTTCAAGGGTGAATAATAATCTATGTATCTGGAATCTTTGGGAAAGTTCATAAGGATAATAATGAATCCTTGGAAGTGATCTAAAAAATGAGATTTAAATATTCATATGAGTAATAGGTTCTTCTTATGACTGAAGGAAGTGAAAAAAATTCCAGGTATCTAGAAGAACCTTATATTTGTGGGGTAGTTAGATGATATATGATATATAACTACCAACACTAATGGGGTCTGAAAAGTGACTTGAGTGTCTATTGTTATTTCATGTGGATTAAAGGATGGTACATTATATTTGAATAAGACATTATATGGAAGTGTAATGGCTATAATTTCAACCTCAAAAGATTTAGATGTCTGACATTGTGGTTTCATCCATACCAATGAGAATAACATAAAGGTTTTAGTTGGGAATATAATTCAAAATTTAAATCATAACCATCAGAGGTTATGAGAGAAATGTGTTTGGAAAGTAAAAAATAGGTTTCATTCAACTTGAATGGATAGAATCCTTGATCTCAAAAGCCAGATCTTGTTTACTCAAACAAATGGGGTACCATATATAGTCTAATCTCAAGGAGGATCACATTACTTCATCACATTCAATGATGATGCAACAAGTAATTTATGGGTTTATTAACATAAGCATAAATATAAAATTTTTAGTTCATTTATTATAGTGGAAAGAGATGGTCAAATTAGAATATAGTTGGAAGTTAAAGTGAATTAGGTATGATAATATCAAAATTATATTATAAATAACTTCCCAAAATTCTATCATAATTAATCGAATAGGATCGAGGGGATAATACATGGAACTCCATAGAAAAATATAGTGGAAGAGATAATGAATAGGGCATCGACTGAGAAGGTGGTATACATGTGTGTGCACTCCGAAATTCCCAAATCCATTTGGATGGAAGAAATTAAAATAGTAGTATATCTATTCAATATAATTTTATCACCCTACATTGGAAATAATTTACTATAAGAGTTATCATCTAGTAAGTTATCTAGAGTTAGACACCACAAAATCTTTAGAAGTATAAAATATTCTCTTACTGATTCAAAGGCCAAAGAAAATCTAAAGGAATAGTATAAAGCCTTTTTTTGTAGTCTATGGAAACAAATATTTTGGATTTAGATAATGGGATAATTATAAGCATGAGTTCATCACAAATCGAAACATTCTTCTTAATAAGAAGTATCCATGAGAGGATCAAAATTTAGGCGAATCAAATATTGAGAGGAAGAAGTCAACTACTAATGTTAAAGTGGATCTGGATAAAATAATAATAAATTTATAAGTTTTGATAATACAACATATCAGTATGATATCCCTAGAAATAAAACAAGTCAGAAATCATTTAGAAAGATTTTGTTTTGTTTAATCCCAATGGAAATCTTAGAATGATGTGTGAATAGAAGTTGGGGCAGTGGAAATAGAAGCACCAAAAGGAGAAAACTATCAAGTATAATTGAGAATATATTATAGAGTTAGATAAACACTTAAAATGTATGTGGTTGATTTGAATTTATAACATCTAATGGATTTTATGGAAACAAAATTCCTAGAAGAGTTAGCAATGTCCAGTGACTCAAAACTATGAAATTCAACTAAGGAAGAAGAAATGAATTCCTTAAAGTTCAATGGAACTTAATAAATAAATAAAATAATTAAAGTAAATCAAGAACTAGGGAGAAAATAGTTTTTAATATTGAAGGGAGAAATTAATGGAAATAGAAGATTCAAGTCATGGTTAGTTGTGAAAGGATTTCAACAGAAGGAATGAATCAATTTATTAGAAATTTTTCATTGGTAGTTAAACATACTACTATCTGGATAGTGATAATTCTTTATTCTTATAATGGTTTAAACTTAGATTATATTGATGTTAATATTTAATTTCTTCATACTGATTTGGAGGAGGATATCTACAAGAAGTATCCCAAGTGTTTTGAAAACCATCAGAAGTAGGTCTTGTTTGTTAGTTGAAAAAATCATTTGTGGATTAAAACATGAACATCTTCAGTGTAAATAGAAGTTAAATACTTTAATAAAAAAATAAGGTTTCATGATATGTGAATATAATCATTACTATTAGAAAATTTTATGGGATTATGGGACTTTTACTATACTCTTATTCTAGGTAGATGCCATGTTTCTTACAGATCTAGAGATTAAATGGATTTTGGAGCAGAATCATAAGTTGTCAAAAATATTAAAAATTAATAATCTTGGACAATATTATAAAATCTGGGGGATGTGGATAAAAATAAATGGAAAATTAATTATTTTTTTATCCGAAAAATAATACATCTAGAAAATAAATGAAATGTTTAAAATGATTGGTTGTAAGTTTATTAGTATCCCCTTACTAGAAACTCCAATTTATAAAAATCATGGGAACCGTCATCATAATTTGAGGTCTGAATCATGATTTTTTTTCCATATGCATCAACAATCAGAAGAATAATTTATACAATTATATGTATGTGTTTATAAACTATCTTTTTAGTGAGATTTATAATTCATTTCATTTGAACCCCTAGAAGAGATAATTTAGATACTATGAAGTGGATCATCCAATACATGAGGGGATAAAAAGATAAAGCACTCTATTTTGGTAAAGATGATCCTTTAAAGGATTAATATATGATTATTTTTCTAGTGATTTGTACACCTAGAATAATATAATGGGATTCATGTTTACATTTGGAATAAGAGTGGATAGTTGGGTGTCCTAGCTATAACCTATTATAAATTTGACTACTAAAGAAGAAGACTATATAATAATTATGTATTCTGTAAATAATTTAGTCTGGTAAATACACTTAATAAAGTATCTTGTAAGGTCACCAAAAGGATGATTCTTATTTATTGATAGTTATAATGTTTTCCATATTTATCAAAATATAGTGTTTCATGTAAGAAAGAGACACATTTAATTGAAATTAAATTTCATCCATAATTGACTAGAAGATAAAGTGTTAGAGTTTTGAAATATAGTAGGGAAGAAAAAATTATAGATGACATGTTCATGAAGGTTTTTGTACTTGAACATTTGAGGTAGCATTATGCCTGAGTACAACCCAGGTGAATATAAGAAGATAGAGAACAATACATGTTTGGAGAAAAAGGATGTGGAGAAAAAAGATGATTTTTCCCTAAGTGTTGGAGTATACCAAAGAGATACCTTGGATTGATCTTCAAGTGGGATATTATTGGGATTTTAAATACTATCTCAACTGACCAAATTCCACTTTTGGGAAGGAGTAACTCTTGATGTTTATCTTGACCTTGTCAACGCATCAGCAACAACATCTTCAGCACATGTTTTTTTATTACCAGAAGTTATATAAATTCCAATTAACATTCACACTGGTCTACATTTTCTGACTAGGGTCTATGAATATTAAACTAACTATAATGGTTGATTCATTGATGAATTTAGTTGAATAGTTAATTTAAAACATCGATGACCATTATTTTCATATGGTGGTATAACTTGATCAACCTATAATGAACCTCTATAAAATATATGTGGAACTATGTGCTAATGTGTATTTTAATCAATAAAAAGTAATTTTATATTATAATAATTAAGTGTAATCATTGGATCTCAATTTATAATGATTCTTATCCTTATATTTAAAATTAAATAAAACTTTGTAAATTTTCTTCCATGGACATAGGATGAAAGTACGAACAACATTATATTTTGCATCCACATTATTTTTTCTCATTGTCTCTTTGAATGATTTTTATGAGTTTTTTTGGATTTTTGAGAGGTATGACTTAGTATTACTGATTTTTGGGAAGAAAACATTCTAATTCTAGTTCTCAAAGATGTAGGGAAGTTTGAGTGGGTTTTTTACATAGTACATAACACTTCAAAGGTGCGATATTTCAATTAATGAAAGTTCTACCATTCAGTGATTGTAAAAATGGGTTTTTTCAATAATAACATATGAAATAATATCTAAAACTCATTTGAACTTGTTCCAAATACACTTTTGGAAACCTATCATAAAATTCACTATTTATCAAATCATATAAAATAACTTATGAATACTCATCTAAAACACTTTTAGAAAAACTCTAAAACACTTTTAGAGTTTCTCTTTATGTAAGAATAAATCCCCATTTAGTTAACAACAACTTGTGATTACATAGGACTTCGTTGAATTGAAAAGAAATATGAATCTAAGGATCTATAAATATGATAAAAATAAATTTCTAGAATACCACTAATGTTACTCAATATATAATGGGATTTACTGTGATCTCCATCAAATACATGTATCTATATACCTATGTCCAACGGTTGCATTACATGATAGAATTATTTCTCATATGTTCCATTTATCCAAGACATCAAGTGATCTTGGGTCATACAATATGTCAATTCCATATAGACAACTCATACATTATCAACTCTCTAAGTATATACTAATTGAGTCAATGAATACATCACATGTCATTCACCTTTATGGATTACCACATCATATGTCCCCCATCCAAATAGATAATCACACCATATATACTGTATTTTTTTAGTTTCACACTCCATAATGTATCCTAATTGAGGGCCTAGAAGTCATTATTTTCATACAATATAAAAAATATTATCTCATTTGACTTCCAACAAATGACATGATCAACAAAATATCCAACCACCCCTAATTATCTAATTGTCAAGGGTTTTATAAGAAAGGTGTCACAGAATAATGGTTCTCATGATAATTATCTCACCAAAAATGGGTATGGGGTCTCCAAATATGACCCATGCACCTCGAGTATACCAAATTCATAATGCATGACACTCCATGTGGTATACTTAGTGGGTAATATAGTGTAAAAAACACTTTTTATACCTCCTGAGTATATTTTGTATCTCCATACAAGAAACATACTCAAGATAACTTTTACTTTTTAGCACAACCTATAATACTTCATAATGAACATTAATTAAGGATAACTCAAAGTCATGCTATGAGAAGTCAGTCATCATTACTCTTCATGAAATTTATATCAGTATATACATATATATGCAGACAATGTGAAAGAATTATAAAATCAAGATTTTGTTTTATTTCATACATTTTATATTCTTAAACGCTTTTAATAATACATAAAAATACTACATAATTTTTTTATCTTATCATATATGATAGACTACCATATTATCCTTATTTGTTTTAGCAATTTATAAGGGGTTTTCTAACTTAATACATCTATATGTATTTCATACCACATCACTATGTGACCATATGATACAACCCTCCCACTAAACCTTTTAGTGAGTAACATCTATAAATAAATAAATTTTGAATAACAGTGAGTTTTAGGAATCACATTCCTAATGTTCAACTCCTTCAACATATTAAAACTCTTTAACTCCATAATATCATATTCAATATTGTCAAATTTTGTTTCCTACATAGAACCCTTTCTATGTTTAATTTCGTCATGCTTGATACCCTTTCAAAAAAAATATCTTTATATTTTATGTTAATTAATGTAACTATTTGCCTTATTACTTTCTAATAAATCCTAAACTCATTTTGGATAAAGTGAAATTTAATTTTTTATAGAAAATAAATGTAACTCTTTACATTTACCTTTACCCCTATACCCTAAAACTCTTTTATGATATTAATTGAAATTAACTTTTAATTTTTAATAGTATAATAATTTAAGAAATAATGATATTAGATTTATTAAAATAACTAAATCCAACTCCTTAAATTTCCCTTTACCATCATGTATTCTAAACTCTTTAATATATTTAGTGAAATTCACATTAATTTTTAAGTGGGATAGTATTTTATTCATTAATATTGAATTTATCTAAGTCCAAAAATTCTCTCATTATCCTCTTAGACATTATGTTCTCGTAAAATATCATGTTAAGTCACCCAAATGCATTTGTGTTATAAAATAACAATTATTTCCTTTTAGAAAAAATATTTAACAAATAAATTATTGTTTCCATAAAATATATGGTATTCTATGTGTTTGGGGAATTTTAATCTAAAAATAAGACTATTATTTAAAATATAGAACTAATGGGATGAATTAACATGTTACCTAATATTTCAACAAACATAAGGATAATCGCTTTTTATCATAAATAAAACATTTTTGTCCTTGTCTCATTTGCAAAGCCTATTATAAAACATTATGCATCATAAACCAAGTGTTTATAATCCATTATATATTGTTCATAATATATATTTTTTAGTAAAAAATATCTTATCATATAATATAAATTAGATGACTATACATATCCTTTACTTATATCCATCTAAGTTTCATTTATTCTTTTTCACTCAATTATTTCATGTAATAACTCTTTGATTTATCAATTGAATAAAAACTAAAATCATTATCAATTTTTCTAATTATTTTTTACTTCTATATATTTTCATAGCTTTTAAAATACACATTTTGTATTATATACCCTTCAAAATTAATGAATTTATTTCTATAACACTAATCCAAGACATGGACATTTCATAGAGTTTCCAAAAAACATTTATTTTTCCCAAAAAAATTCATCCTATGGAATCATTAATCCTTCATAATATCACATTTAGGTTTCAATGAATTCAGCTAACTACTTGAATAGACATTATTGGACTCTATAAATAACCTTTCTTCGTTGGTTTTAAACTTTTACCCACATATACTGTTAATACAACACTATATCATAGACATTGTATTTGACATCATCTATTCTCAAAAATTTGAGAATATCACGTAAACTTTATTTAAATCAATCACATTTTCAAAATATTTCCATTGATGGGAAAAGAATTAATTCATTAACCATAATAATCCTTAAGAAAACTAGTCTCACTAAGTCAATTACATATCCAATCATATTGAATATATGCACATGGACTAAAATTCCTTAGGTAATATTTCTTCTAATTCCTTTGAAACCCCAGGTAATTTGTTCTAAGATTCTCATAAGAATCAAAATTCGCCTATTAAATAATTTCAAAGCATTGTTTCTGAGGAATGTTTTAATATAACAAAAATAATTTATCATTAATTAAGAAATATTCTTAATTTAATAATTATAGGAGTTTCTTACATTAAGCTTATCTTTCCTAGAGTATTGACCTCAAAGTTAAGTTTGATGATGATGTTTTTATTTATCTAAAACTGAATCTTTTATCAAATGAGTATCATTATTTACTAAGATTTAATAATGAATTTGATTAAATATTATTGCATTAAAATGATGACCTATTTTAAACTCATCATATCTATTAGTGTTCAAAGATCTATATTTCACTAAGAAATGAGTCTTCTTTGGTGTTCCTCTCACCACATATCTATTTAGTTAGGGAATTATCCCAATAACATAATATATGACTCTTGGATATTTGAGAGTACAAGTCTTTGTACAATATAACATATAGATATACCTAAATATATTCCTTTAGTATCCTAACTCTTATGGTTTCCCAGCTAAGTGTAACCCAAATAAAATTCCAATAACTATCCACATAACTCTTAGTTTAACCTCATTACTTTATTTTATTACATAATATAATCCTGGGGAATCCTAATTCGATATAAACCCACATAGTCTTATTTTTTAAGTAGAAGGGTGACATGAATTGGTCACCCAATTCATTCCCCCAAATGAGTTTGTGAAAAGAAATAGAAACAGTACAAGAACGAGGTGTAAAAAACATACACCAACAAGGGATTTAGGGGCAAGTAGTCATTGATGTCAAATAATAAAGAAGAAAAAAATAGAAGACAAACATATTTACACAAATAAAAATTATTCTCAGGCATAAGGTGTATAAAATTTTCAAATAAAGGTTTGAAATTATATGAAATTGATAATATCCAACAGATTAAGATGAGGCCATAGATAACCAAACCCCACCATTATATAATAAGGTTTAAGCTTCATTCTAGATGGATGTCTAACCCAAAGTTCTTCTATGTGGGGATAATTTGATCAAGTGATATTATAATTCATCATAACTTTAATAAATAATATTTATAAACTATACTCAAAAACTAAATTTCGGCTAAGAACTTTAATTAAAAACCAAATTCAAGGTATATAGAAACAATATCTACTATAATACATAGAATTAAACTCCTTATACTCATGTATGATAATATATAAAATTATTATAATAATTTAAACTAAAGAATTAAACTATTCATAATATAAATAGTTTATTACTATAAATAAAAAACAAGGGAATAATTTTTAAATAAATAAACAATTCATATATTTAAACATGAGGTAAACATTTATGAATAATTCATAAATAAAATCTAATCCTAAAAACTTTAAAATTTTAGAAATTCATTATCGATCATCAAAACATATTTTGATGTGGATTAAATAATATCCCAAATAAGGCCCATAATTTGAATAATACTAAATATGTATTATAAACAATTCATAATCATAAAATATAAGTGATTTATATTTAGATTTATTTTGTAATTAATAAAAACTTTATAAATTAAACATATGATTTCTAAATAATAAATCTATTTCTATGTCATAAGGAATAAGATATGATCTGGTAAAGAAGTATATTAATATTAACACTTAATATTATATAATATTTATTAATAAATGTTTCAAAAACATTAATTAATTAATTACCAGAACATTATAATTAATTAATTTAAAAACCATTTATAATTTATTAAATTTTCCAATATACCATTTATTATTATTATTTTTTTAAAAAATAATATAATTCCATTGATAATAGAATTTAAATAAAAAACACCTTCATCAAATCATATTTTAGTACCTATCCCATGTCATAGATTACGATTGATAATCATATTTAATTATCTGCTAAAATCATAATCTATTATTGATATACGAGTAGTGCTTAAATAGTTTAGTGTTATTATATGTATTCTATGAATTATAGTCATATCATCTCCTATGATATAAAATATCATATTTTAGGATTCAAAAATATACCGTAAACAGGGAACAATTATTTTTTTGAAACCATGGTACAAATTATCATTTAATATGATATATTGAGATCATATATTGTAAATAATATAAAACCAACGGATTTTTATTGAGTCACTACTTGCAATATTACATATCATAATCTCTAAATAAATCAGGAAGAACAAAACCTAAATTATATTTTATGACTGGGTATATAATTGTAAAGTCTTCACTCCTTGGAATGATTTCCTGAATTTAAAGTCATGGTGAGACTTTTACACAACAACTATGTTTCAATATATTTAATAACACTTTTTAATCATAGTGGAATCAATAATGAAACCCAATCAAATATTGAACCATTCTAGATAAACTAAATCCTCTATAAATTGGAAATAAAGAACCTTGCTAATGTTTACCTTACATCATTGGTTCCACTACACCATCATCAGATAGACTTAATAAATATCCCTAATAGACAAATGAACTAAATTTATCCTCCAAAGGTATCCTTGGGTTAATGCAAAATTTCTCATCAAACTAGTGGGATCCTCCACAGTCCATGGAATTATAT
Organism: Viscum album; assembly: GCA_963277665.1. NCBI lineage: Eukaryota > Viridiplantae > Streptophyta > Magnoliopsida > Santalales > Viscaceae > Viscum > Viscum album. The sequence continues at coordinate 1,240,886,880 of OY728122.1, read as the reverse complement.
TATATCATGGTTTAAAGGAGGTAGGAGAAGAGCACTTTCAGTAGGATACTTTTGGCTAATAATGAATGATAAATCCATATACCCATAACATGGAAGTAGTCTTCTTATAAAACCCTCAAGGTTTCTCCTCAACTAAAAATGTATTAACTCATATGTTATAAGTTAATGCATGCATCAGCTATAACTCCCATAAAATTCATTAAATGGTTTCATGAATGCATCTCTTATCCATTTCATCATATGAAATGACTAATTAATGATATATTAACATTTATGAGATTCACTATAACATTGAAAATTAAAATATTTCCTCCAAGAGTATCAATGATAGTGGTATGTGTATCAGGACGTACTATATGGAAGGTCATACACTATGGCTACATTGAAATAGAACCTTATTATATGAAAAAATAATACCATAAAATCCGCCAAAATGCAGTATAATGTTTTCATGATTTATGATATTACCTATCATCGAATATGATATAGCCAATTTCATCACATGTAAAAAATGGATTTAGGACATGTGTCTTTCATTACCCCAGTATATAGGATTGAAATGTTGTTACCCATTGAGGTTTAATCTCCTTTAATCTGGACCATCATACATGATTAAATGACTAATGGTGAATGCTATCAACTTTACCTCCTTGTGCTAGAAACCCTTTATGATAAAAGGATTTGAGTGTAGCATTTTCTAAAAGTGCATAAAAATTGTGTAACATGGGTATTAAATATGGAGTTACACCTTTAACTAGTTATTCAATGTTAATTGGTGTTTCATTAAGATTAATAATGATATTAAGGAAGAATCCGTTAAATTTAGAACTCAAAATTTTCCTTCATCATGTAATATTTTTACTCTAATAGAGAATACTCCTTGATCGCCCTATTTGGAGAATGTATCTCATTATCGAACGGTGTGATATTTCTCAAGAAATACTACACATGATCATTCATGTTATTTATGTTAGTTGAAGGGTCTTTACTACATGAATTTTAAATATATGTAATTATGTTCATGTTATACTATATTCAATTTCATGGTATATCAATCCTTACCATATGAACTTAAACCACATAGAATTATCTCTTTACCGCATGACCTTAATTTCTAGGCTATACCAATCATCATTGTATAACCTTAAATTTCATAATATGATCATCCTTACCACAATACCTTGATTTAAAAGTGTATTGTTCTATTATAATAAATGTGAATTCTTCAATATCTTTTTTCTCTATAGAGTTAGGCATGTGTTTTTGAACTATGTAATATTTACCATTTGGAAATACTCATTTTCATGTCCAAATATATCCCTTAGATTATTTATTTATATTTAATGGTAGGATTTATACCTTATCATATTGGTTTTGATTCCCACATAGGTTACATTTGTTACCAACTATATTTCCTCACTTTTATTAATTAGGTCCCATCTCTCCATATCAGTAGTTCATGTTGGGATCTCTTATACCAATGATCCATCTTATATAACTAATTGACTATTGATTCATGTACTTATAAGATATTTAGTGACACATAAGGTATACTATTTTAGTTCCACATTGAACCCCTTTTAGTCACCTCTACTCAGTCGTGTTGAGTCCAATTTCTCATATACATTCAAATCTAGATAATTTTGTGTAAACATGCATTTTCAAGAACACTTATAAAAATAATTATGTTATTATATAAGTTTTTGATAGTGTTCATATCATGTTATTGTGTCTTATTAACATTCTTAATACATGGTGGAATGACTACGCAGTTTCAAAACTCATATTGGACACCAAGTTTATTCAAAAATTTACCTTCAAGACTTCAATAATTGAGTGATCCACTAACCTCTTAAAATGTTCATATATATTGGTAATTGGTATATAATATTAATTAAATTGACCCACTTAGTTTATTTTGGAAACAATTACACTCTTTATTTGGATAATCTATACCCATACATGGTATATGTCTCAAAAAATATCATTTAATCTCATACACCACTATTTAATGATACAATGACAGACTCTCCATTCCCATAAAGTAAGAAATTACTCTAAAATTCATCATTATCTTTTCATCAACTCTCACTCAAGAATATTAAGAAATGGTATTCCTTTATCAACACTCCCATGTTCATGTGGGTTAAAACATATTTACTTTCACACCTTACACATTTCTTACATTATTTGGAAAAATATACAGTCATAACTTTGTGTGTCTTGATTTCTATCCATATAGTACACACAGTGATGCCCATAGATTATTTTCATGAGCCTGTTTTCATATATAATTCCTTTTCCCTCCTAAATTCATTGGAAAATTCTCCATGTCATTACAATGTCATGACATTTTTGTCTAATATTTTTAGAATCAATTTTCAATGTCTGATTTAGTTGTTAAATTTATATTTAACATTGATATTTGGTTGTTATTTGTTGTTTTCAATGGAATATTATTTTTAATAAATAAATAAATATTTAATGTATTTTAGATAATTCTAAAAAAGTATGTAGTTATATATAACTAAAGTTAATTTTTTAAAGGATACATGTGAATGACATGAAGATATGTAAGTGATGTATTAGTTTTTATATAGGTCCATAACTTTGAATAAAATTTATAATCAGATGTGTAGGATTGAGTTAAAGTTTCAAAAATCTATTCATGATTGATTTGGAATTTTAGCTTCTTATGTAAGTAATAATTCTTACTACATATAATCGAATATATTTTTTCAATAGTTTTTTAAGTGATATCTGAAGCTAGAAATTAGTATAATCATGGTTTGAATGAAATCATAAGAATTATTCCAAATATTCTAAATAAAATTGTAAGTAATTTTAAAATAAATATATCAATATATATTTAAGATAATATTTGTTAATTGATTATATAATGTTGAATAAAGAGTTTGGTTTTAATTTTTTAAGTTTAAATAATTGATTTCTTCAAGAAGAATCTGTAATTTTTTATAATACATTTTACTTCCTATTTTTTGTATAAATATTCAATAAAATATATTTTATATTCAAGTAAGTATAATAGAATAGAACAAAGATTAATATTGATTCATTTGGTAGAAATTAAGAGAGATTTTTATATCTATGGACCTTCCTAAACATATATATTTCTAAAGTTTAAATATCAAAGAGTAAAATTCTGTTAGGTTTTTTATACTAAAAATAAAACACTCATGATTTATTTGTGTTATTCAGAAGTTATTTATAATATTACACAAGTCTATAGGTTAATTTTAGAAAAATATTCTCAATACAGTGTGTGAAGATAGGAAGGGAGATTCAATCCATGGGAAGCAATGTAAAAGGAAAAAAATTGCGAAATCAATGTTCCTAGGCTTGTTGTTACCTTTCTTAAATATTATAATTAAAAAATAATTATTAAACACCAACACCCTATTATTTATATTATAATTTGGTTTACTTGTTATGTTTCAGTTTATTTATAGTTTTTGACAATAATGGCATGTGATACGTGTTCTAAATGTGTTTTTTATGATATTGAAATAATATGAAACATTAAATAAACAATTATGATACCCTAATTTACCCACCCACCCTACATAAGGTATTTTTGTGGGACCTTGGAACAAATGAGATGTATCAAATACAAAATTTTAAATGGTGTTTCAATCTCAATTTTTTTGTTTATATTATAAAGAATATAGATAATTAAAAGGGGGTTTCATTTTTTTGATGGTCTTAAGTTGTATAATGTCACATTTGAGATTTATTAGGAATTATGTTCATGAAACTAAAATATTTGGAATTTAAATTAGAAATCTTACTGAGATTTCATTGACTGAAATGGATAGAAAGATACAAAATGTAGATTCTAAGGTATAAAATGATTTAGATGCAACTCTTTCAAATTATATCGACATTAAGTTTATAGGTTCTAAATCTACTTATGCGGTTTGTGAAAATACTATCTAGAATTTATGATTAGGATAGTAATTCTAAAGAATAAAAACTCAAAGTATTTAGAAATAAGGTTGAAGATCTTATAAGAGTGTAAAATGAGAGTATGGATGATTTCTTCAAAATGATAATTTATGTTTTTTGAACTATGAGAGGACTTGGATAGAAAATTTTGTGTCTTGATATTGTGAAAATTATTCTAAGGAGTCTTATACCTTTTTACCACAAAAATATTTATAAAATTAAATAAATTCTCTTAAATAAAGTCACTTTTGAGATAAGATGGATCTCCTCCGGCACTCCCCTAATAGATCTCCACTTGCGCTCGTGGTGTCTCATTGAGTGGAATGGTGATGGTCATCATCTCTGCCCCTCCCCTGTTTGTGGAGAGGGGCCGATCATTATCAATGAATCCTCCTTCTTCTACTCCTATCTCAAATCCTAATTACCTTCTTGATTTCCCGTAGATCTCTCTAAATCCAAAGGTTACCAAATGGTTTTAGGGTTCCCCATAGATATTGATATCCTCTCTAGAATTTATGAATGTTTTTGCTCTATTTAATATGATCTTGATTGTGAGATTTAGGAAACTTCAACCCTCGGTTGATTCCTTTGATTAGTTTATATTTGATTACTGGGATCTGCAAGATCGTTCAATGGTGGGGATTCTTGACTCCAAACATTTTATGGTTCGATTCACCTCAGAGGGGGATCTGATCTTGGCTTTGTCCTACGGTTTGTGAAGCTATAATGGATATCATTTATTCCTTTTAAAATGGTCTTATGATTTCCACATAATGCGTGATTCATCGACAATGGAAACATGGGTAAGGTTTCCTGAACTCCCTCTCCTGTTTCAAAATGCTTCCATTATTCATACGTTAGTAAACCTCATTGGGAGATCCCTATGCTCGGATAGAAGTACCCGTGCGGTCTGTCACCCATTCTCTCCAAGAATCTCTATGGAAGTATATGTTTTGATGTCACAGGTTAATTCCATCTATATTGATGTAAGTGAAGAATTTTGGTTTAAACAGATAGTCATTTTTGAATCCTGGTATGATTTTCTCTCCACATGCAAGAGGTTAGGCCATGTTCTGGAGGTTTTCAAGCCTGATTTGGTGTGGCTTAATACACCCTCTGGGGAAACTCCTTGCTTGAATTCAGTCTATGTTAATGTTTCTTTGGATTAAGGTTGTCTTCTTGGGCCAATTATTGAATATGCAGATTTGGTGTAGAATTGTGACTCCTCCACTGATATGGTGATCTCAAATGCTACTAAAAAGCCATTGAAGAAAACTATACAGGTTCCATCAGTTTACCCTTTGGACTCTAATATCTTTTGAAGATTAAATTTTGACTTATTAATTGATGTGACTTATGAGGATGGTTTAAATTTTGGTAAATCTATGTCTTCATATAACTATGATCCCATTTCATTAGAGGCATCTTCTCCTAGTAATTTTAGGGTAGTGCTTAATAGTGAAGGAGATAATTTTTTTCATCATTTGAATGGTTTAGTAGGCCACAAGAGGAGGGGGGGGGGGTTGTCTTAGATGGTTGGTGTTGGTAAATGGTAGGTTATGGTGCAAGTTTTTTCCTTTGTTACTTGTGCAAGGAATGACAATAGTGTTTTTATTCGGTAGATACAATGTGTGATAAAGGTGATTCCTTATAATGAGGGTCAAGAGTAGAGTTTTTGTGTTGGGAATTAGTAGAATAAAGTGTATGTGATGTATTAGATGGACTATTATGTGATTAGTAAGAAGGGTGTAGTGGGAAGGAGTTGTGTGACGTATAGAGGATTCCAAAAGTTTATTATAATGGAAATGAGAAGTTTGGGGTGCAGGTCTGGACTTTATCTCAGACTTCTTGTGCTGGGATCGAGGTGCAGTACCTATCTCTGACTAATGGTTATGTGAGTGCGAGGTGTGTTGGGATGGTGATGGGTGAGGTGAAGTTGATGTCTTCATCAGTTTTTGGTAGGAAAATGCATGGTGATATGCATGATATACCTTTATTTTATATCATGTGTGATGGGAATGAAGGAAATCAACCACACTTGGTTGTTACTACTGAGCATGGTGAAAGAAAAGTGGCCCAGAATACTTGTTATGGGAGAAAGGGGATAAAAATAAGTGCTAGACAGGTGGATATTGATAATGAGAAAAGGGTGGATCAGGTGATGTTATTGGATGCAGTGGTGTATGAAGGGGTCTCTTTGGGTTACTCTCATAGTGTATCCCTGGGGGAGATGACCCTGGAGGACACCAATGCATAGCCACATCTCATGGGATGCGGCTCTACGTGACCTAGTGTCCCAGGTGATGGGGATCCTCTAAATGAAGGATGAAATGCTAATCCCCGATAGGGAATATGGGAGGATGATGTTGATGATGTTTGAAAGGATGATGGTAGCAAAACAAGGGCCCTGGGTGCAACCAGTGATGGAATTTTACATGGGAAGGAGAATATTCCTGATGATTTCATCTCTACTCATCCAAATAGGAGGCCAAAGAAATACTACACTGTTCAACCAAATTCAATGGCTATCAGGGCCTCCTCTAAGGCCTCCAAAAAGAATGTTGATGATAGTAATCATGGGTGGTCTAATAAGATTCCTTCCTAAGTTTAGAATACTCTGGAGAAACAAAGACTTAAGAACACGTATTTGGAACTCTTCAATTAGCATGAATCTAAATGGGAGTTGGTGGATAATGATGCAGCTTCTGGATATAGTGCGGATGGAGACCCATTATATTTGTAGTCTTATTTTGGATTGGGTGTGTTTTGTCTGAATCTGTTTTCTGAATTTTTCTTCTCTTAATAAATTTTGGGGGGACCAGGCATTCTCGGCCTTGTTCCTTTTTCAGTAAGTCACTTTTGATCATTTGAAAAGGTCTATAGTTTATTATGAGATGATATTTAAGTCATAAGTTTAATTATCTCAATCATCTAAGTAGATATATTTTTATGGAATGGATAATTTGAATATTAATAAATAAAAGGATGAGGATGGTATCAATGATGAGTTCATTTAATTAATATTTAATAGTATCATGCGAGTAAAAGTAATATTTTCATGTAAATTAAATTTTTATAATTTTAAATGTGGTCAAGTTAGATATTTTTCTATTAATTGACTAAAAAGTTTTGAATAATAATTGGTGGAGTTTGATTTTTAGGATGAATTTAAAACAATTTTTCTCAAAAGAAAAAAATAGTTTTAATAGTAGAAAATAAATTTTATCAGAGAAACATTGTTAAAAAATAAGAATATAGGGATGAGTCTCCCAATTAAGAAGGGAAAAGTAAATTCGGATTAGATTATGGTGGTTTTAATATATGATAAAGTTTAATAAAAAGAATGTTTTTTGATTTTAAAGGTAATATTCAATCTTCTATTAAATATCTATATGCACAGAAGAAGAAAAATAGAACTCTTATTAGTTTATTTAATGATTAAAATGAATTGATTGATAAAATTGATGTAGAAATTACAAGTTCAGAATGGGTTATTGAAGAAAACATTATTTATTATTATAAAATTGAAAAAATGATGTATTTTAAGATGAAGGTGTAATATCAAGTTATTATCATTGATGATCTTAATTATTATATTGAAGAAAAATGTGAAAACAATAAATCAATTGAATGAGAAGTTGTTATTATGAAATAGATGTTTTATTCTAAAATTAAAATTAGAAAAATTAATAATAAATATAAATAAAATAATAGTATAGTTTGGAAATAAAATTATAAATAATGTAAAAATAGTTTATTGATGAAATGAGAGTGAAAAAATACTACTTTAGTGGGAAAATTTGGAAATTTTAATCAAAATAATAATCAAAATGTATTTCTATTAATACAAAAACAATTGGTTTAGTAAAAAGTAGTCAGAAAAAATATAGAGTGTTTTCAGGATAAAATCTAAAAACCTCTAATTAAATTTTGAAGTTTTTTATAATTTATCTATAGAATGTTTTAAAAGGTAGTTCCCTTAATAAAGTATTAATTTTATGGTTATCATAGTCACACAATGATAAATTATAGTGAAGTAATAAATTATTTTTAGAAGTAAAACTATTAAAAGTGGAAAAAGGATATCAAATTCCTATTTTCCTTATCAATTGAAAAGATAATTTAATGGAAGTTATTTTAATTTATTTAATTAATTCCATAAAGCATTTTATAATAAGAGTAAATTGTTAAATAATGATGTTTGAAAAGTTATACTAAGTGAAAAAAAGGAATACACTAAATCTATTCCTTTAGAAAATAAATACTTTTTTTAGAGAAATATAGTGATGATGGTGAAAATTTTAAAGAAATTTTTGGAAGTGTGGGAAATAAAAAAACTAGAAAAAAATTTTATGGTGATAAAAAAGATATAGAAATAGAAAAATCGATATAAGTTTAATTAAATTTAAGAAAACGTGACAACAATTCGATTATTGATAATGGTTGTTCATCCTATATGATTGAAAATTGAGAGTTGATAAAAAAAATTAAGAATAAATCCAATGGAACTGCAAAATTTAGAAATTATGAAGCATTAAAAATAATATAATGTGGAATAATAAATATTATATGATGAGAGTAGAATAATTTAAGTGTGTTTTTATTGATGGACTAAGACAAAATATTTCTAAGTTTTATCCAATTTTTTGACTTATGTTTAAAGGTTTTATTTAATAAAAATGGGTGTTATATCAAGAGAAATGCTAAATCCACTATAATATAGGGGAGAAGGGATTGTGTTAATATTTATCAATTATAAATAAATGAAAATACTTGTTTATCTATTTTTTATGACAAAAATGGGATATATACTAAGAGGTTAGGCAGTATTCATTAGAAAAACATGGAGAAACTTTTAAAGTAATTTTTTTGGATGATATAACTATTTTGAGGTATCAAAGACACAAAAAACGTGAATATTGTATGAAATTAAATCATGGGAGAGATCCTTATAAACCAAATAAGAAAAGAGTTATAAATATTCTTGATCTTGTTTACACATATGTGTGAAATATTTTTACTCAAAATGGAAACAAAGGTAAAATATATTTTATCTTATATATTAATAATTATAGTAGTATGAAATGTATTATTTTACCTTTAAATATATAAGTAGCAGATTGTATTAAAAAATATAAGGGATCAGGTGATTACCAAAGTAGAATAATAATAAAAATTATAAGGTAAAATAATACCACATAATTCTCCTCATTAAGATTAAGAATTATCTTGAGAAATATAGCATAAAATATGATGTTTCATATATAAGAACCAAAAAAAATATAGTGGTGGAAAGAAGAAACAATACTATGAATATAATAGAATAAAATTGTTAATTATAAGAATATTATCAATACACTACTAGAAAGAGATTGTGTTAGTTGCAATTTATATTCAAAATAGAGTTTTACTCTATTATGAAAAATAATAATACAACATATTAAGTATGTCATGTAATAAATCCAAATAAAAAAATTACATTGTTTGATAATAAGTGATTCATTAGAAATAAATAAGGAAATCTTGGAAAAATTGGTGATGTTGTAGATGAATCAATATTTATTGTATATTATATGAAGATTGAGACTAAAAATTCTTCAAATAATGATTATATAGATTTTAAAAAGTATGGATGTGAATATTATTAAAGAAAAGAAACTAAAACTAAGACATGTTAGGATAAAATATGCATAATTTAAGAGAGTGATCATGAAGTGTATTTTAAAGAATCGAAACACACTTATCAAGTATAATATTATAAAATTAAGATAGGGGATGAGTAGAAGGAGGGATAAGAAACTATTCTAGATAAAAATAAAAGTAATAGGACTAAAGTGTAAGAAATAGTAACTTTAGGAGATAGAAAACATCCATTCATACTAGAATAATGATGTGTATTGAGATAACAACTCTATTATCTCAATTAGAGCCTATTTTATTTTAAAAGGAAGAAAATGAGGAGTTGTTGGAGAAATATATGAATTAATATGTTCATTATAGTAATAATACTGAAAAATATGAGATTATAGAGATAATAGTTTGACATAATGTTATTCTAACTAATTGGGTATTTAAAAATAAACTTTATGATAATTTAAAGGATATAAAAAACCTATCCATAATTATTTCCAAATGATATTCTCAGCATAAATGCATTTATGTTGAGGAGGACTTTATTCTTTTTTATAGACATAATGTGATTAATAAATTCTTTGAAAAACAATTCCAAAGAAGATATAAATTTTTTCAAATGGAAGTGAAGAGATATTTCTTGAATAGATTTGTAAAGGAAGAATTAGGAATTATGAAAACATATGGTTTTTTACTAGATAATGATGATAAAATTATATTTCAATTGAGGATGGATTTATATAGAATAAATAAATCACCATATTCTAAGTATTCTAGACATGATACATTTTTGAAAAAATTGGAATTTAGAATAGGAGGTGTATATCACAATGTTTGTGTGAAGAGAAAAAGTGATGAATAATTCATAATATTAGATTATTTGTATGATATCATATATTGTGGAAATAAATTTTAATCTTTTAAAATGTTTTAAAATCAAATGAATGTGATATTTGAGATGTATATAATTGTAGAAATCACAAATTTTTAAATATATCAAGTTAATAAAGAAGTTAGGAACACTATTAATACATTGTTTTCTATTTTCTCAAAAACAAATATTGATCTCAATGGTGACACTTCATATAATTTTTGGTTCCCCAATGCCACTTTTGAAAATTTCCTACCCTATGTATTAGTATCACCAACACGATCACATAGATTACTCTACATGAATATTTTTCATTTTTCCTAATATTCTATCTTATATATTCCCCTTCCTATCAAAGGTATAAATGTGTTATCTCACATGGGTTAGATTCATTCAGAGTTTCATTCTCATAAGTCCCATTTCTCTTAACTACACTAATCTCCCTAACCTAGATCCTAATTTGTTATCTCACATTTCTTTAGTTTCATTACATTTTATTTATAAACTAAAATAAAAGACCATGATATGGTGAGGGTAACTATGTCATGGTTTGTGTTTAATTGTGGTTTTTAAAAATATTTCATTTTTTATATTAGGAATGATATGGTATAAAATTCAATCAAATTTATTTTAATTATTTTCATGCTCATTCAGGTTATTAACACGTCATGTGATGATATGTGGATAGATTATTAATTGGTAAAGGAGTTTAACAACTACTTAATTGCTAATATTGGTTTCGTAATTTTAGAAACATTTAATTACAAAGGTCTGTTATTTTAAAATGTTTAAATTTATATAAATCTAATTGGATAATTAATTCAATGATAGAGAGATATAAATTGGAATTTTTTGGCCTCATTAAGTGACACTGGTGATTATTCAAATAGTTGAAGATCTCTCAATTTCTTCCTCTTTATTTTCCTTCAAAGAGATGGTGTTAGCACACATTTGAAATATAAAGGGTAACTTATGAAGCATTTGGGGATTATAATATCTAGTGGATTCCTTTGGAGTTAGAAACCTAGTTTTTATTGGGGTAACTAGATTAAACTCATTATTGGTAGTGAATAGTCAATGATAGTGTGGTATGCTTGTTTTATAGTTTTTCATTTCATCTTGTTTATTATAATCCTAGTGAATATTGTATTTAGGTTATTTATTTCTTCCATTTTTTTGGGAATTGATATTTCCTATAAAACCCTTTAGAGGTATTAGACCCATTAGTAATGAATAATTGTGAATATGAAAATTGAAAATGAAAATCAGTTTTAGCATAAATGTTTTTCAGAACCATGATCATGGTTCTCAAAATACATCATATTTGTTATGTTTTTTTAGAAAACAAAACGGTTTAAAAAAATAATTTCATGGTTTATAGAAAATTATAGTAAAAATAACATGTTATCAGAAAAATACTATCATTTTTATCATAAAATAGAGAAATATTATTTTATATTACCACATCATGGTTTCCTAAAAAAATTTCTTAGTTTATATAAATTCTATTTACAAAAAGAAATACAATGTCATAATTAATGTTGATTATATGTGGTTTATAGTATAAAAATAGAATAATTTCTTGTACTTATATTCTATATCATTGTTCATAGAGTGTCCTTTGAGAAATTTTCTATCCAAAATGGTATTTTTTGAGAAACCACAGTGTGGTGCTTAAATCTGGTTTTTAGAAAATTAGAAAAAATATTGAAAACCTTCATCAGCTCTAACCGAAAGAGTACATGTTAAATTACTGATACTTTAGACTATATCAAAAATGGTTTTAATTATAATTATTGTCTAAATTTTTTATATCCCATTTTTAATAATTTAATTATTCAATTAGTTATGAAATCCATTTTTAAATATTCGTGTATATAAATTTTTCATATTATGAATAACATATATTTTAGTCTAAATTATTTAAACATCCTTTTATAATTATCATTCCATGTATATAAGAGTTAGATTCTAGGTACGAAATAAAATAATTAGTTTTCATTCAACCAATATGATGATTTTTTATTTTAGTTATGAATTCAATAATAATGGTTGGTTATTATTTATGTATATTATGTGTTTTTATTGAATTTTAATTATGGTATATTTTGAGTATTGATCCATAAATGGTGGAAATTTAGGTCAAAATTTTCACTATATTAGGGTCTTAAGCCTTTACTTGTAAAAGTAATGGTTGGCTACCTGTTTCACCAAGATTTCACTTGTGAGGATTTTGGTTTCATATAATTCTAAGAATTTTCATGAAAGGGTGTCATTTTTCTTATGCATGGGATAAATTTGGATATATGTATATATAATTTGTTTTTATTATTGGGTAAGTAACATAAATCATGAGTTTTATAAGGTGTTATTGATTAATATGTCTGGAACATATTGATTTGGTTGAATAAATAGGATTCCAAAACTAAATCCCCTTATGCATGCATAAATATTGGTATAACATGAGATGTAAATATTGAGTTATATTAAATAGTTTCAAATCATATTTAAAGGGTTTATATGTAAATGGTGTGACTATGAATACTATATAAACACTTAGTTTTTGATTCCTTCCAAAGATAAACATGTTAAGGCCTCAATTGTTGAAATGGGTTGATTCATGCAAAAATAGGGTTCCATTGGATTATTTTTTTAATTTATGGTCAATATAAATAACACTCAGAGTTTGGTGACTATGTCCCATTATAATATTTTTGTGACACTTATCTAGGAAACCCTAGGAGTTAGGATTCCAAACGGAATATCATTGAGTATATCAATATGATGGATTTAAGAAAAGGATAATCTGATCAATTATCTAAGATTTATATGTGATATGATGGTAAAATATCCTACTTAAATATATAAGTTAAGAGATTAATTCCAAAGAAAACTCATTACGTATATGGATATTGACTTACTGAATAGAGATGATGTATAATGTAATCATTTTTAGTGGGAGTACATTCAAAAAAATTACTTATTAAAATGATATAAAACATGATACCCACAAGAAATGTGAATTATTATATATTATACAATGAATCATAAAGTTCATCTTAAGATCACTTATAGGATATAACTATATCTTAATAGATTGGTATCTAAGGTTAAAAATTATTCTCATGGAGAAGAATTTTGAACATATATATAAGGATGTTATAGAAATTAATTTCTCTCATTATAAATCTCCGTTATTAGATAATGGGTGTATAATAAACCTATATTTTCATAAATAGACATTAAATCATTTTTTATGAATACTTAATACATTACAAAAATTGACAGCCAAATACCATGTTAGTTTAGTTCATTTGTAGTCTTTGAAAAAAAATCTTCTAACTTTGTGAAAGATCTTCAATGTTTTCCAAAATGATATTCCCCCTAGTAATCATACTTAAAAAACATTCTACATAACATGGGGAAAGGAAATATTAGAAAAGGGTGAGATCAAATGCTAAATAAGGGTAAATAAAGGAAATATGTAATCATAACTTGAACATAAGGGTATGAGAGCATGATCATAAAATTTGATGATCAAACCCTACATATCAAAGATCATAAACCCGAATCATGTCATAGAGGTTGGAAGTTTATAATACATGAATCATAATTTAATCAAGAATATAATCCATGAAAGTTTAACTGAGTAATAATACATGGAATTTCTATCATACAGATAATTATAGAAAATATTATTTCAGGGAAACCTACCAATACCTTTATAACATGTTAGGCTTGGGCTACGACTCGTGTACCTTCTTATTTTTAGTCTTGGGATAAAAACCCTATACCTTTTTCTTTTTGGGCTTGGTATACAACTTGTGTACCCTCTTAATTTTAGGCTTGGGCTAGAACTTGTGTTCACTCTTACTTTTAGGCTTGGGCTATAACCCGTGCATCCTATTATATTCAGTGTTGGGATACAACTCATGTACCATTTGATCTCATATATAAATTATCAGTACCCAATGCATTGGGGGAGATATAGGTCCCAACCATCTCATAATAAATCATTCATAGAATTTCCAAAATATAATTAAAAATTCATCATATCATGAAACATAAAAATATATGGGTTTTATAAACATAAAATCATGACCCACGAAATGAAATGGGTATCATTAAAATTTCATCACATCAAAAACTATAGAAAATATATAGGTTTATTAATCATTTCATTAAAGTATAAATCATGAAAAGAAGTGGGTTTCAAAATCATGTAACTTTTGGAAGATAAATAGGTATCATAAGAGTCATTCCATCAAAACAAAAACCATTCAAAAAACAATATGAAGGTAACATTTGGATCATTTCCTAGAAGGGCATGAGTAACATCAATAGATGTCATCTTAGATAGAAAATAAATTTGAAATATATTTTAAAAATATTTCTTGGGGAAAATATAATTTCTTATTTAAAAAATTATATTTAAAAAATAAAACCATTTAAAACCCATTTTGATATAAATTACATTGAAAATATAGATACAATTCCTAAAATCATTTTGAAAAACTTTTTCCTTGCAAATTTATAAAAGAATCTTGAAAATATTTTGAAAACCTTTTTATTTGAAACCCATAATAAAAAAAGAATTTCAAAAATATTAGGAAAACATTTTCCTTAAAAAAATAAATTTTTAACATTGTAAAATAATCTTCAATGGAATAATAGTCACGATGATGGGTCAATCCATATATACAGAACACTCCTTTTACATCAGAAAAAGTTTAAAAAAGTTCCTTGATTGGAAAATGACAAGAAGATTCATATAAAAAAATCTTTTTTTAAAATTCAAAATGTGGGAAAAATTTATCTTAAATATAATACCATAATAAGATAATATTTTAGGAAACCTTTTATAAAACATTTTTTTGAAGGAACACAAATTTCCAACTGAAGAGATAGGTAAATTCAGACTTTCTAAAGAAACAGTTTCTTGATAATCTTATGTACCAAAGAGTTAAAAATGGTATTTTTACTTGGATATAACATTAATAACCAGATGGTAAGAATAATAATGAGAGTTATTGAGATATGGATCATAATATTTCATCAATTAAAACATAATCATAAACAGTGTTGACAAACAATGATATTATTTTAGTAAACTCTTACCACATGGAAAATCTAAATTATTATCCCCAGTTAAAAAAATAAAATTACATGGAGAATAAAAATATAATTAAAAGAATAATATTAATGATCTATCATTTCAATTTTAGTATATACACGTCATATATAAAAATAGGTACATAACATTGCATGTTTCTCAAAGAAAGAAAATTGAGATGAAATTACTTTATCGATTTGTTAACTTTTGAAACCCAAACACCATGAGAGAAATATCATAAAATGGATATTTAAATACCCAAAAATTTAATTATAATATTTATATAATACATTAATGGGAATTATATCTATCACAAAAAATGAATGAGTGGTGTATAAGGTATGTATCTCATAGAAATAAAAAGTGAGAAGAAATTTTCTTACCCTATGTCTTAACATTCATCGTACACGTAAAAGACTCATATATAATAAGTATGAGTTCATTGAAAATTTATCAAAAAAACATTTTAATATATATAATACCATATAATCTTTTATTATGACAATATAATATCCATTTATTAATAATTCCATGTTAAAGTAACATTTTGGTTAAGAATCGCTTTGTATATTGTATGTGTTTTGACTTGTCATTCTTGATCCTATTACTTAAATAATGATTTAATTATTTATATATTGTAAAACATTACTTATATATAATATATATTTAGTATATAAACATTTATAATAATATTTAAAATATAGAAATAATAAATGTAATACACCGTTCATAGAGACAGTAGGTCGTACTTACGCATAAACATTATTTCCATTTTTCATGGCGTATAGAAAGAAAGTAGATGAAATATATGTATATATGTATATAATATCATTATTGTTTCATTATTATGTTATATATATCATATAATTTTACTAAAACCATCCGTAATAAATTCCAGGTGAAGTGTGAACGAATCACATCACTTTGGGGAGGTGGTAGTCCACACTTCCACAAACGAAGTTATCGTATTTACACAAAATGGAAATCATGAAGGTATGATTTATATAATAAATAAATAAGTATAAATATATCATATATATCATATATATCATATATAAACATATTTTACCTCATAATTCCCAACTATAATTGGTAGTAAAGTTAAAACGAACATCACTGTTTCGTGAGGTGATAGTTCGTCATACACTACAATGGTATGTTCATTACCCATTAGATGGAAGTGTGTTCAAGTGACAGTATAAAACATAACATAAAAACATATAATTATATTAAATATTATGAGTATATTATTTTTTCATGGAATAAGAATAATTGAGGTGGTGGATAAAGAAAATATAATAAAGGAACTTGAGGAAGGATGTTACCACTTCTTTGGGTAACTCCTTTTGGTTTTCACCAAAGGGATTCCTTGGATGGATTTATGCCCATAGGGATTATTAAAGGAGTAAGGGAGGGATTTTTGGAAGTTTATTGGGTAGATATTATAATAACCTAAGTGGTTTGAGAGGTTTGAAGAATGGGGTGTTGGTGGCCTTTATAAGGAAGGGAGGGGACACACTTGACATTTTTTAAAACAAGTTAGGTGTTCAAATGTTATTACCTAAAAAAGAAATAAAAATCAACAGAAAATATGTAATTTACGGTATATGTATAAACTATGTCCATACAATGGTTTTGTAACATGTTTATTGGTCATTTGGGCCCTTTATTTTAAGTTTTATTCCCTTATTTAGCTTAATTTTACATTAATCATGTAATTAATCTTAATTACATTAACTAATTTTTTTGGTTAATTTTTTTGATATTATTAGAATATATATATATAATAATTATTAAAAACATTTATATTTATTTTTTGAAATTAAATTCACAGAATCAAGAATATAAATTTTAATGTTAATCTCACAGATGTGGTTAGAAAACAAGTTTTTAAAGTGTGAATGTTCAAAAGTTCATTAAGATTTTATATCTAAATTAAATATAAAAAGATTAAAATTAGATAAAATAGGTTAATAAATTTATAATTGAGTTAATGTGACTTTAAAACCAACATAACATATAATTTAACAATATAAATATATTAGACAAAATATAGTTTTTAATTAAAATTCAGTATTTTAACTATTCATCAAAAAATGATGTTTCTTAGAAAAATCACAAAATTTCACCCTAAGATAATTTTGACATTATGAATTAAAAAATTAATTTTATTTTATAAAATTAAAATTCTAAAAGTTTTTAAAATTAATTTTATTGTTTTTCATAGAAGTATGTGAAAAGAATTTAATTTGAGAAAATAATATTTTTAAACATATAAAGACTTTACCAAAAATTTTAGTTTTAATTATAAATATGTTTTATTTATATAAAACCATTATAAAAAATATTTGACAATTATTTATTACTATTTTTATTAATAATTTTAATGTATAGTTTATAACATTCTCTCTTATATAATTATCACAATAAAATGATGTTTCATAGAGACTCTGTGTCGCATGTAGCATACACCAAAATACATTTTTCATGTAGCGCAAGCTAATACAATGTTGTGTGAACATTGTTTTTGACTTAGTGAAATGAAATACATCAATGAAAATTAATTTATTTTTTAAAAAGGGTCCATAAAAACTCAGGGTGTTACATTTTAACACCCTTAAAGAAATTTTTCCCTCAAAATTCATCTGGGTTATCAAAGGTTTAATACTTGAAAGTTCCATTAATAGAAACCCACATCTTAAAAATGAACTCTAAAACTTCCTTTAAAAACCGGAAGTTGGAAACATAATGGTTACTCAAATTATCACATAACCAGTTTTCCACGTAGAATAACATACATGGGAAGGTAAGATTGGACTTGGAAGAAAAATGTAAATAATCATAGTGATTGATCACCGATCATAAGAAAGTGGGTGAACTAGAGAAAGTTAAAAATGACAAAACTGTAAAGTGAAAATTCATTAAAGAGTTCATAGATATCACTAATAATGATGATAATAGGACACGATTTTATTTCAAAACCAATTTTATAAATTTGAATAGTTTTTTGAAAAGATATACAAGCTTGATTCCAGGAAAACCTTACCCTTTGTTGTGCCATGATCAATATCAACCTCATCTCTTTCCCTAAAAACAAGGAAGTTAATTTTTTTTATTCCTAAAGCACTAGATGATCATGAGATCCATGATAATTTATCTCATCTATCATCATTTACCATCAACACAAAGTTGTTAGAACTAGTTATCAAATATTTATAAATCCCCATGTGGTGAGATAATAATTTAATCTCACAAACATCAACAGAAGTTTAACATAAAATTTACATAAATGGTTAACCTTGTAACCCTTCATAAATAAGAAAATCTTAAACATTAGAAATAAGTTCATGAAATCTGCTTAAACATGATCCCTCATATGTCATCGCATACCAAACATCTGAATACCTTCATCATGTATTCTCTTGAAACATGTTAATAACCTAAATTTACATAAATACTTATTGAAAACATACATGATTACAAAAGATAATTCACACTTTATTCCTTAAATTGGATATTATCTAAAAAACTTTTCTTATTGTAATCTTTGGTTTATACTTGAAAATATAAAAAATAAAAGTGATTTCAGTAATCCAAAATTCATGTTGAGAGAGATAATCAATGCATATACTCATATTAAGTTCTACTAAATGATTAACAACAAGATTTTCCTAGAACTTATTTTTAAAAAATCCCACAAGAAATTCCCCACTATAGAGTTCCCCAATTATCATGGTTCAGTTTATCCATTATGATTTCATATACTGTCCCTTTTCCTTTGTATTCAGAGTTTGTTGGTGTTAATCACCATTATTAACACTTGGATTTGGGCACATTTTTAAAAATTTCCCAAACTCCATGAAATTGAAACACTGAAGTGTGAGAGGTTCATTCTATGGAGTTTTCTTATTATTTTCATCATTATATAACTTTTTCCTATCACTTCATCATTAATACACACTATATCCTTCCTTTACACACATAAAAATTTTAATAGCCCGATTAAAAAAATTCCATCCTTACTTATTTTCACACTTAAATCATAATGGAAGGATCATATTCTTATATTCATGGTTTTTAGATTTCCCTTCTAACTCTATCTTCCTCTTCTTGTTCAAATCATGAGATTGATATGTAACTCCAACCTCTATTTAAACTTTTATTACACAATTCACACTATCTTAATATATACTAAAGTATATTATGGGAAATCCATTATAAGACTTGTATTTAAGACACTAAATAACCTATAAAACATAATTTAGTGTTGGATGATAATTCCAGAAGCATAACTCACAATTCTTGTGTAATTTTCCTCATAGGTACAGACAGATTCATCATAATTTTTCTTCAACTTAAGTAACTCCTTTTCTATATTTTTACCAATAACATGAGGAAAGTAATTATTAAAGAATATGTTTTTGAAATCTTCCAAATCCATGGACTCAATTTCTTCTTGCTTCCTCATATTCTTGATTAGATTCCACCACTGGTCTGCTTCACCTTCCATAGGATAAAATTCCAGAATCAATTTCTCATGTTATGAACACTAAGGAATAGAGAATATCTTTTCAGTGGTACTAATTCGGTGTTCAGAAATAAGTGGATCAGAAGACCCACTTTAAGAAGGTGGAATTTTCTTCATGAACGACTCAACCCCACATTGTTCCCTCATTTTCTCATTTAGAATCTCAACATGATTTGTATATTATGAAAGTCATGTGGTCATATAAATGAGGTTTTTCATTCAGTATCCCATATCATTTGGATTCTCAATAGAAAAATCATTGAATCTTCTATCTTAGTCTCCATTATTGTGGTTCCTTCAAGTTCTATCCATTGACTAAAACCAAAAATTATAGAGTTAGAAAATTTTTTCATAGTGAGGAACCACATAATCATGAAAACCCACCTATATGATATTTAAATTATGAATTTTTCCTTAATATATGACACCCTAGGCTTATCCTAGGTTATTAATATCCAAAAAAATTTTAAATCCTTTATAATAGTTCGTGAAGATTTTGTGAAATCCAAATGCATATCCACTGGGAGTGTCAAACCAGGTGCGTAGTAAGGCCCATTGTTGTGTACCAGGTTACATCGAGTCATGCCCAACACACCTTGTCAAGTTTGTTACACCAAGGAACATCTATAAAAGAACCACATACACTTATAGTATCCAAATAGGAATGTATTACTTTGAAACAAATCACTATATCCTTACCAAAATACAGGACATTTTCATAAATGTTATCTCATTATCATTCTTATCCTTAGAGAAATCCCTAGACTTGTCCTGAGAAATATACCTAGAGATATCACTATAGTTTTCTCATCCTAGTTTCCAAAGGTTAAATAAAGGTTATCTCTAATACCAAATATAATTACCCACACTTTTCATACATAGAAATTACATCATTTTTTCATAATACTTAATATATTACAAAAAAACACCCAAAGGCTGTGTTAGTTTAGTTCCTTATGAATATTTTAATTGAAAAATTCTAACTCTGTGAATGATATTCCATATTTCCCACAAATATCTTCCCCCTTAGTAATCTACTTAAAAACCTTCTTTATAATCTAGTGAAAGGAAATATAATAAAGGGGTGATCTTGAGTGATAAGTAAGTGTAAATAAAGGAAACATATAATCATAACATGAACATAAGAGTATGATAACATGATCATAACATTAAAATATAAAACCCCACATATCAAAGATCATAAACATGAATGATGGAATAAAGGTTGGAATTTCATAAGACATGAATCATAAGTGAATCACTATCATAAGACATGAAATTAAAACTGATGAATAAGACATAGAAATTGTTGTATGCACATAAAAATAGAAAATATTATTTCATGGATACCATATAAGGCCTTTATAAAATTTTAGTCATGGGATACAAACCATGTACCTTCTTATTTTTAGGCTTGGGATACAACCCCTAAACATTATTGTTTTTGGGATTGGGCTAAAACCTGTTTACCCTCTTAATTTTAATCTTGGGCTATAACACATGTTCCCTATTACATTAAAGCTTTGTCTACAACCCTTGTACCCTCTTACTTTCACGATTGGGATACAACCCATTTACCCTTTGAGCTCATATAAAACATATCATTACCCAATAAATTTAAGGGAGATATGGGTCCCACCAATCTCATAATAAAATAATTCATACATGTGCCATAAGATAATAAAACATTCATCATATCATGACCCATAAAGAGAGACAGGTTTTATAAATATCAAATCATAACCCATGAAATTAAATGGGTATCATTAACATTTCATCACATAATAACCTATGTAAAATAGATATGTTTACCAATCATTTCATTAAAGCATAACACATTAAAAGAATCAGGTTTCAAAAGCATATTACTCATAGAATAGGAATTGGGTTCATAAGTATAATCCCATAAAAACATAAACTATTAAAGAAAGAATAATATGGGAAGATTTGGATCATTTCCAAGAAGGGCATGAGTAACATCAATGGATGTCATTTTTTATGGAAAATAATTTTGAATCATCTTTTAAATAGATTCATGAAGAAAATTTCCTTTATTCAATGAAAAATTATCTTTAAAAAATAAACCACTTGAAAAACCACTATTATATAAATTTTATTGAAAAATTATAAATAATTATTGAAATACTTTTGAAAACATTTTTCCATTAAAACTCATAAAAACTTCTTGAAATCATTCTAAAAACCTTTTTATTTGAAAACATTTTTCTGTGAAAACCACTTAAAATGAATTTTTAGAATATTAGGAAAACATTTTACTTAAAAAATTACTTTTTAATCTTGTAAAATAATCTTCAAGGTAATTATGGTCATAGTGGTGGGTAAATCTATACATGTCGAACATTCCATTTACACTATAAATTTCTTTAGAAAAGTGCCTCGACTGGAAAATGAAAAGAAGAATATTTTTTAATTTTTTTTTTAAAATGTAAAAAATGGGTAAATTTTATTTTAAATACCATAGGATAATAGTATATTATTTTTGGAAACCTTTTATAAACCATGTTTTTGAAGGAACACAGATTTCTGATAGAAGAGAGAGGTAAAGTAGGACTTTCTAAAAAACAACTTATTGATCATCCTCTGTACCAAAGAGTGGGAAAATGGTATCATTACATGGATATAAAATTCATAAAAAGGTTTTAATAAAACTCATTATATTTATTAATATATAAATCATAATATTTCATCAATTAAAACATAATCATAAATAATCTTGACAAATAATGAGATTATTTTAACAAATGCTTACCACATGGTAACTCTGAATCATAATCCCCATGTAAGAAAATGAAATTATTTAGAGGTTAAAAAATTAATTAAAAGAATAATAAAAATTATATAAAATTTTAATGGTGGTATATAATCCTCATATAAAAATATAGGTGAATAACAATGCATGTTTCTCAAAGAATTCAAATTGAGACGAAATTATTTTACCGATTTGGTAGCTTTTGAAACATAAAACCCATGAGAGAAAAATCAAAAATTGGATATGTAAATACCAATAAATTTAAGTATAAGAGTCATATCATACATTTTATGGTAATTATATATACCACATAAAAGATATGATTGGTGTATAAGGCATGTATCTAATAGAAATAAAAAGTGATATGAAATTCCCTTACCTTGTGTCTTGAATTTCATCGTAAACATACAAGACTCTTGTATAATAACTATAATTTAATTAAAAATTTATCAAAGAACCATTTTCATATATATAATACCATATAATATTTTATTATTACATTATTTTACCTATTTATTAACAATTCCATGTCAGAGTAATGTTTTGGGTAATAACTGCTTTGTTTATCATATGTGTTTTGAATTGTCATTCTTGATCCTATTACTTAAATCATGATTTATTCATTTCAATAATTTAATAAATTACTTTTATATCATATATATTTAGTATATAAACATTTATAATAATCAATAAAACATAGATATATGAAATAGAACACACCGTTCATGGAGACAGTTGGTTGTATGTATGCATGAACGATGTTTCCATTTTTCATGGAATATTAAAAGAATGAAAGTAAATGAAATATATATATATAAGTATATAATATAATTAAATTATAATTATTATCATATATATATATCATATAATTTTACTAAACCCATCCTTAATATATTCCATGTTAATTTCGAATGAATCACATCACTTTGAGGAGGAAGTAGTTTACACTTCCCCAAATGAAGTTATCGTATTTACACAAAATGAAAACCATGAAGGTAGGATTTTTATAATAAATACATAAGTATAAATAAATCATAAATATCATATATATAATATATAAATATATCGTACATCATAATTCCCAACCATAAGAGTTGGTAAAGGTAAAACAAACAACATCGTTTCATGAGGCGGTAGTTCACCTTACACAAGAACGGTAAGTTCATTACCCATTAGATGGTAGTGTGTGTATGTTCAGGCACAATACTTAACATAAAAACATATAATTATATTAAATATACTTAGTATATAATTTTTTCAATTAATAAGTTTAATTTGGGTGTTTTATAATGAAAATAAAATAAAGAATCTTGAGGAAGGATGTTACCTATTCTTTGGGTAACTCTTTTGGTTTTCACTAAATGGATTCCTTGGATGGATTTATGCCTAAAGGTAGGATTAGAGGATTAATTTATGGATTTTGGTAATTTTATTGGTTAGATATTGTCCTAACCTAAGTGTTTTTAGAGGTGCGAATAAGGATAAGAGGTAGTGGCCTTTTATAGGGAAGGGAGGGGACACACTTGGTATTTAAGAAAATAAGTTTGGTGTTCCCACATTTTAACCTACAAAAGGTCATAAAAACCAACCAAAATCAATAATTTCAGGTCTATGGCCTAAATATTTCCATATAATAGGTTTTGGACAAGTTTTTAGGTCATTCTGGCCCTTAAGTTTAAGGTTTATTCACTTGTTAAGCTTAATTTTACCTGAATCGTTTTAATTAATCTTAATTAATTTCACTAATATTTTTGGTAAGAAAATTAAATTTATATTATTAGAATTTATATATATAATACTTAATAAAACCTATTAATTACATTTTTCAAAATTTAATTCATATAAGTGAAAAAATTGAGTTTAATACTATTCTCGCAGACATGGCGAGAAAGTGGGGTTTTAATGTGAGAATGTTGAAAAGTTCATTTAGTTTTTATATCGAAATTCAATAAAAAAATATTATAATGACATATATTGGGTTAATAGATTTCTAATTTATCTAATTTAACTTAATAAACAACTTAATATATAATTTATCTATATAAAAAATGAGAGATAAAAGCAGTTTTGAATTAAAATTTTGTATTTCCACTATTCATCTAAAAATGAAGTTTCTCAAAAAAATCCAAAATTTTAACACTTAGATAATTTAAAAATTACAAATTATAAAATGAAGTTTATTTAAATTTATATATGTTTCTAAATCTAATTTTCTTATTTTTCAAATAAGGGTATTAAACGTAGTTCATTTGAGTGCCCATGGGGTGTTAACCGAGTGGTACCCGCTGGTTGTACCCCTCGCTCTCCATGGGAACTGGCACAGGATCGAGTCTCACCAAGCTTGAACAACTGTTCATATTATGAATAGGGTGATTCAAAGCCAATTATTAACTGGGGAACATGGTGCGCACTTGGGCTAGTGGGCCCCCCCTATATGAGATGGTGTTAGCAACACACGTTTTTATTGTTAGGAAATGACGACCTTCTCAGATGGAGCTCTCGATCTCAGCCTTTAGGGTTCCTTCACTATCACCACCTTCTCTTTCACCATCTTTGGTTCCTCTACTCGTCTTCTCTGCTGCAATATATCATGATATTTTTGTCCTCTTAGTCTCTCCTTTCACTTCATCTCCATCTGAGGCACATCTTATTTCCCTCTTTGTTTGTCTTTCACGCCTGCACTTGCAGCTATTCGGTATTGCGGGTTTCATGTTGGATGGAATGGATATGCACTCACCCGACACTCTCGGGCTCTCGCACCTTCTTCTTACACCCATTTAGGGTTTCTTTCTTCTATAGGATGTTGATGGAAGGCTTTCTCTTCGGTCAGTCTCCTTTTCTCCACTCCCTTTCTGGAAGACCGCCACTTCTGCTGTGTGATTTATTCCATCGTTTTCGGGTGTTTCCCCCTATTCTGTAATCTCAGTTTCTTCTTCTTTGGTGTTTTGGTCCTTACTGGTATATTTTTGATCACATTTTGGGTTTTGTTTTTATTTTTATCTTATTCAATTTGGGTTGTGACGGTGGATTTCATTCTCCCTATCCCTGGGTTCATTGAGCGATTCTGAGGTATTGCATCCCCGATCGAAGGCTGTCATTCTCTATTGAAGCCTTAGTATGCTAAACTCTTCTATGTATTCTTTTTTATACCTCTCCCCCTAGTCAGCTGGTGAGGCGGTCTTCTTTGAGGATTTGGGATGTGCTGTTTGAGTGGATGATGATCTTACAGAAAATGGGAGTCTTTATGGAGTTTTCTTGGATGTGGATGGTGTACTGGTTTTTTGACAGTGTGGATTTTGTGGATGTTTTCTGATTTTTATTTCCCGGAGGTGACCATAGATGTTCTCTAGGTATCAGCATAAATCTAGAGGACAAGGGCCTTGTTTTTTTCGGTCTCCTTATTGTGATGATTCTGATGATGCGGAAGTGACGACAAAGCTGTTTTTTCATGTCTTGGTTTCAAGCTCCGGTGGAAGATGGCTGGTGGGTGTCGCAGGTGTAGTGGTGTCAATGATGTTGTCTGAGGTCATGGCTCCAGGAGGCTCACTGCTCAAGGTGGTGGTTCGATGTTTTAATTTCAAATTTGGATTATAGTTTTTTTGTGGATATTTTGAATTTTGATTTCAGGTAAAAAGTGTCTTTGTATTCTGGTTATCAGTGGGAATCTGGTGGATTTTTGTAATCTGAGTTGTTTGGTTTTCAATCCGGTGGATGTGAGGTTACCACTTTTCCATAAAGTGGATTTTAATAATAACAAAAAAGGTATTTGTCCATTATAAAAAATAATTTAATATTATTTATTACTAATCATATTACTAGGTTTAACATATAGTTTATAATTATATCATTTAAATAATTATAACAATAAAATGATGTTTCATAGAAACTTGGTGTTGCGTGTAGAGTATCCCAAATTCGGTGTTGCGTGTAGCATATACAAAACTCAGTATTACATGTGGATAAATCCCATATAGTTCCATGTGAAAGGAATTTTTGAATTAGTTCAATGAAATACATCAATGAAAATTAATGTATTTGAGAAAAAAAATGTTTCATAAAAATTTGAGGTGTTACAGAGTGTGTATCACACATTTTTGTTGATAAACATAGACTTGGAAAAAAGAGAGAATTGATGAAACACTAACTGGATCTATGTGTTGGTGATGGATAAAGGGTTCCCACATGGGATTTTAGAATTTATGGTCAAATTATACCTAGTTTATTAGTTTTGGAATTAGAAAAAGGTTACTATTTTTTTACCGTAAATATAAATTTTATTTCTATATCTTATTAGATAAGATGATATTTTCATTAATTATTAAGATAAATTGTTATTTTATATACATGGATGAATTTTTTGTATGACATTGAGAATATTTTTAATGGTTTATACATTCTATACATGTATAATTATATCTATAACATTCATAATATGAATTCTAAGGTTGACTCTAACACTATATATCTTTGGAAATGTCAACTTTGGAATATGAATGATAAACTCATTCAAACAATCCATAGATATGGATTGTTAAAATCATTCTGTTATGAATAATTTGATATATTCAAATATTATTTAATAGTAAAAATGATCAATTAACCTTTTAGTAAAAAATGTGATAAGCCTACTGGATTATTTGATCTAATTCATAGTGATGTACATAGACCAATGAGTACTCAATTAAGTGATGGGTATTGGTACTTTGTATCCTTTATTGATGGTTTCAATCATTATGGCTATGTGTTTCTTAGGTGAATTTTTTTGAAACATTAAATAATGGAAAAATTTAAAAATGAAGTGCCGAATAAATTATAAAAAAGTATTAAGATTCTATAATCGGATTGGGGTAGTGAATACTCGAGGAGAGGATAAATGGTCATCTAAGAGATAGTGGATTGTTTTATAATATACTACTCTAGGAATACCATAGTGTAATGGAGAGTCTAAAAATTTGAATCATGTAATGAATGAGAAAAAAAATCACCAAACCTGAATCTGATCTTCACATGGCCTCAAGAACATTACTCAATCACCAAAGTCTTGAAACTACTACTGAGGGACTCTATAAAATCATTGGGGAATGATTTTCTCTCAAGGAACATTAATATATATAAATATATTTATATTACTTTTTATTTTAAAAGTAAAACCTTCTTTAAGAAAAAAACCTTTAAATAAAATATTAATAATAGTATAGAATAAAAATAAGTCAATAACCCTGACATGTGCCTAAAGTAGATTACCGACACTTATAAATCTTAGATAAAACACTCCATAAATGATGCTTGGATGAACACTGACATGTCACACCATGAACATAGTTATTAGGATTCATAATCAATGAATAAAGTCACCTTTCTTTTCTCTACATCATTGAAAAAAATTTCTACACACACTGATATGTGAAGGTAGGGGTGAGTAACACTTACTCATTAGGTTTTTACCAAATCATTTTATGAATTCCCATGTATGAAATATTCAAAACCATGTAATAAATACCACTTGTAAGTGAAGATTAATAATTCATAAACATCCTTTAAATAAATCATACAAAAATTGGATCATTAATACTATAAAAACCAAATTTCCAAATATTATAAGTCCCTATATATTAACAAATAAACCATAATTTAAGGAATTATACACAATATAAAAGTAATAAAATATGTTTCCATGTATATTATATCCCAACTATGACAATAGTGGACCTAAAATTAATATTCACCCATTATGGTTTCTTGTAAAGTCTTTCTAATCTTATCATATCTATTTATAAACCATTATTCCCCTAAATCCCACGCTATTAAAAAATTATTAAATAATTATTTTTCCGGAAGGTATTTCCCATTTATCAGAAATTTATAAAACTAATATATCTTAAATTAAAAACCAATATAACATAAATACCCCATTTTTTCACCTATCAAACATTGTGATTTGAAACCCCATTATTCATGAATTTCCTTGAAAATATCTATTTTCTATTAAATATAAAATAAGATAAAACTTTTTTTTTCTAATCAATTCATATAAATTATTTGGTAAAAGAACATAGTTTAAATCAATCATTTGAAAAATAATAATAATCCTAAGAAATGGAATATTAATCAACTATGGTTTGGATAAAATCCACCTTCCTTAGATATATTACATATAACCCTCCTTAATGTTCTAGACCAATGATCTTAATGAGTAAAACCACCTTACCCTAACATATATATTTCCACTAAACCATATTTCATAAAATAAAAGTAATAAACTTATAATTTAATATTGGTTGGTAAAGAATATTCCCAGTCATCATAGCCCTATGATGAAGTACCATAAACCATTATTGAATGGAATATCCCCCATATAACTCTTGTATTTGGAACACATGACCACTAGTGAGTGGAATTCCCTTATTCTGTTTGACATGACCCCATGTAACTCACTTTTTTGGAGGTTTAAAATAATATTGGTTAGAGTAATAATACCAAAGAGTTTTATAACCCCCATTCCATTTGTGACAACCCCATTATAAATATTTTAAATCCTTCATTTTCACCTTTTAAATATAGAAATTTGAATATGATAATCTTAAGCTCTAATAATGGATTATTTTTTAATTTCACTATATTATTAACAATTTTTTTTATCATTTAAGAAGATACCTTAATAATAAATAGATAGTCCATCCTACCCACCATACTCTAATCACCCCATGCCAAGATTCCACCACTAATAATTAAGAATATGAGTGAGTGATTTCAGAGGTGATAACATTTTAAGAACCTCCTCTACTTATATACAATAATCCTCTACTTCATGTCATAAATTATCCATGTGTAATTCACTTTAATTAAATAAAAATCCTCCCTAATTCCTCTTTCAAAGACTCTCTCACCCTCTTAACTATAAAACCAAGTTCAAACCCCAATTTATCATGTCAAATTACCTTATAATAATCCTATGGTATCAAATTATTAACTATTATTTAGTATTTAATAAAAAACCCACTAATAAATCCATGTTAGATCCCCCTCTACTAATAATTCCTCTAATTAACCATTAAAATCTCATATTCAATTTTTTCAATTAGAATCCCCTTAATTAATTACCTCATTAATATTGTTCTAACTAAACTTCCATAAAAACACATGAAAACCATAATAAATCATTACGAAACATTTAAATATCTCATTTCAAATGAATGAAATGAATTTTTTATTATTAATATTTAATTCCTATAATATTTCTCATATAAATCCTTTCTGTTAATTTTATTCCAATAAATAATTATTCATTAATTAATTGATAAAATATAATTTAGATTTTCTATGAAATTGAATTTAATTTATTAATCTCGTAATTAAATCCATGATAATTAATTAAACCCAGAATAACTGATGTAATAATTCTCCCCACCATATGAATTCTTTACCCTAATTTTTTTGGATAATTCCACTTAGAAATATCTTGCCACTATTTTCATATGTGGGATTCTCTCTCCCATGTATTTGTTTGAACTTTCTTGTGTTTCCACAACACTTGAACCAATTGAATAATTTTTCCCCTCAAGACCTTTTCTTATATATTGACAATCTGCATTAGCCTTTTAATAAAAGTTACATTGAGTTAAAAATAAATATATTTATATTAAAGAATATGATATGGGTTTGGTTAATACTTATTTAATTATGAAATATGAAACACATCATGCATTATACCATACTTTTTTGGGAACTCCACCTAATAATCCACATCCCCAAAAAACACAATTATTCCACAATTACCTATATATTAAGGTGATAACATTCCTTACATTTTAATTCATCAATTTCCCAACTACGGTGACACCCACAAAAATACTCAATTTTCAATCAAAAACTATAATGGTCATCAACACTCCACCTAATAATTTTACTGATTTTGTGATCTAACAAACCACTTCTAGATAAAATAAATATAACTTTTTATCTCTTGAACTAATCAAATTTCTAAGAGAGACCACTCTCCTATCTCTATCCAAAATAAGGTTGATCGATAAGGCCTTTCACAAAATACTTTGAAAGGATCTATCCATATCGATTCATTATATCTATCACCTTATAAAATCCTCTCTAAAACCTTAAAGTCAATCGAGGGTCCATATCTGAAATATTGGATAAAGGATGTCCATAAAGATTCGTTGTTTCTTCCATGTAAAACATACCCAAATATTCCACAGATAATTCCACCTAAATGAGTAATAAGTGAGCCAATTTGATAAGTAGTTCAAAAATCCCCTAGATAGAATTATGCTTTCAAGGTGATCTTGGTAAGCTAACTAAAAAATAAATTTAAAGATTCTCTTATTTCCAAGATAGAAAATGTAAAGGCTGTATATGTTTATAATTTGTGGATACTAATTTAGTTGATCATATTTATTTGAGAAAAAAGAGTGGTTCCAGAATACATTCAGTGCATTGGAGTGATGGTAGTGGATATTTTTATCTTCAATGTTCCAAAAGGAAGGTTTTTAGAAGGAGGTTCTAAATGACTTCTTCTGATGTTATCAGCTTAAGGTCATTTCATTTTGAAAGTTTTACCTTGTATTTCAAGATGGTGGTATGTCTAGTATTATTGTGTTTTCTAGTTTACTAGTGGTGGTGGTTACACTAAGAACTACTAAAGGTGATAAGTGGTGGGAACAATGTAATAGATAGACTCCTTAATTTTTAGATATTGGTCTAATTAGGTGATTGGATATTCCTCTATTTATATATAAGGTGGGTTCCCAGTGATGTAATTTATTACTAGTGTGTTGAAAATAATTGTGATTAATTATCTCTAGTAATACATAGATGATCTTAAGTTTCTATGTTGTAAAGATCTCTTTAGAGATAAATTAAATGGTGCAATTTTTTACCTGTGAATATTGGAATTTCTGCATGAACCATGTAAAACCAAAGTGTTCATTTCTTGATTACATTTACTTTAATTTCATGGATGTTTTATTATCTATATAAGTGAATAGTGATGAGATTTTGGACTTATTTTGGTGATTTGGGAGAACCTTATTTATATCATGTTTTGAAAAATTTTGTTCATAGTGTTCCATATGGAATTTATTTCTTCTAGGTGATTCCAGAAATAATAATAATAATTACTTATCATAAGGACAGTTATAATGGAGGAATTATCTATAAGTGGTATCAATCATTAATATATAGGAGGCTCCTTATTTTGAATTAGTTTAGCTAACCTTCTTTTTTCCTATAATTCATTCAAAATTTAATGGAAGTTATTGTTTTTAGAAGGATGGAATAATAATATTTCAAGGATCAAATATACATGTTTCATTGAACCAATTTTTGTTTCTGTAAAACTTAGATAGAATAATATCACATTTAAAAATATCTAGAGCTTCTGTGGAAGGGTGAGAATCGAAATTTATGATAGAAAGCTGAATAATAAAATTTGTATCAAAAGGAACATGTTTTTTATGAATATATTTAGTCTAAAATGTGTCTTTAAACATTCAAGAGAAGAAAACCATATCATAGATGACGGAATCCCATGCTGATATGTAAGAGAAACCTATATCACCGAATTATGTGTTCTTCATATAGAGGTTATTTGGAATGAGGTTATCGAAATATATATTAAAATTTGATTTATTGAGTTATTTAAACTTAATATGGAACTATCTAGAGTCTGCAAATGTTACATTTTTAGATTATATTAAAGTGGTTTTTATATTACCATCTCTGCCAGAGCCTTGGGTAGCCATGGTTACAACTATGAGCTGTTCAAGTGGAAAGAATTACTTAATGATAAATAGTGTTTAAAACTTCATTACCAATGAGGATCTTTAAAGAAAATAGATTTCATCATCTTTTGGTGATGTATTAAATATGGATGTATGGGGAATATCAACTATTAAAAATAATTGGATGCATCTATAGTGGAAATCAAGGTTGAAGAGTATAGGGAAGTCTCCCAGAAGTGATCCTATTTATTGGAATTGTAGAAAGAGAGCTCATATCTAGAAATATTTCCATTAAAGGAAGATAAAATCTATATGGTTTTCATTTAGAGAGATCAGTGTGGTATAGAAAAATAGTTTTAATCTGAATGTTTATATAAAAATATAATCATGGATCATAGATTCTGGAGCTTTATTCTATTCCATAGGTGAAAAAGGGTGTATATGAAATTATGTATCTAGAAAATTTTATATTTCATCTTGATGATGATGAAGCCATTAACAATTTGGAAAATTCAGATGTGAAATTTTAGTTTAAGAATGGGTTTGTTCTTGTAATAAAGTAAGTTCGACATGTTTCGAGACATCAGAAGAACCTAATATCAGTGGGTCTGCTAGATGAAGCTGATTTAATTACAAGATTTGTAGAGGAGTATGGAATATTACTGACAATTTTCTTATCTTATCTAGAGGAGTAAAAGATGGATCAATGTATCGACTAGAAGGAAAGTTGTAGATACACTAGCCTAAGAAAAATGTTCTTGAAGTTTAGAAATTTGGCATAATCGATTTGGGAACCTCAGTGAGAAAAGTATGAATATTTCAGTGGATAGAGGCTTACCAAATTTGGATTAATTATAATTTATACGATATGGGAGATTTAAACATAGAAATAAATAAAAATTTTCGTTCAATCATTCTTAAATAATGCAAAAAGTTAGAAGCTAGAATTTGTGCATAATAATGTTTGGGGGCCTTCCCTATTTATTTTAGTAGAAAATAAAGGTAATTTTATACCTTCATCAATGACTCCACAATAAAATTATGGGTTTACTTTATGATATATAAATTTCGTGTTTTTGGAATAATTTTAAAATGGAAGGATATGGTGGGAAGAGAAACCCGAAGCATGCTATATTTTTTTATGTAAAAAATGAGGGTGATTTTATTGAAAGGATTTTAAAGAATTATTACGAAAAAAGAGGAATTTTGAATGAGAATATTTTTCCAATGAAACCTGAAAATGGTGTAGTTGAGAAAATGAATCAAATTTTGTTGGAGAGGAAAAGAATCATATTTTTATATTCAAGAATACCTAAGGATTTTTGGGTGGATGTGTTAATAATTATAAATTAATTGATGAAAAAACTTTATTAGTTCCACTTGAATAGATATTATTGGAATAAATTTGTTCTAAATGTCACGACCTGACCTAAGTCGGGGATCAATATGAAACTACCCCAATCCTACCCCCATTGGTTCGGGGCATGCGACCGACACTAAAGACATAACTAATGTGGGTATGTCTTTTCCTAAGTACTTGTACACACACATATCCATCTCGAATTAAAAGTACAAAGGGAGTAAATTAAAAGAAGCAGAAAACTAAGGGAACAACTATGCATGAAAAACCTCAAGACCTTATAAGAGTACAAAAGTGTACACTAAAAATTAAAGGGGAAAATTACATTCCAAACAAGAAAAATGTCCTAGCCTAAAGAAAATTGTAAAATAAAACTGTTGATAGGTACCCCTAAATTGTTGATACATAGCTTTTAATATCCAAGATGTGACCACCATACATGGTCCAAAGTACCAGGTACCCCTAAACTCCATTGAATTCATCACCAACCTATTTTTCATCTACATAATAGAAAAAATAAGTGGGAAAATCCCATTCAGGGGTGAGTATATGCATACCTTGCAGGAAACCCTGAAATATGAAGGGGCAGTAAGGGATACAATAAAAATATATTTTATAGTAAACATGATGCAAGATATAGTGAAAGAGAATACCTCAACCCAAAACAAGATGTAAAGTAGCCTTGTCCAAACATAAGGGGATCAAAATGGTGTGTCGATTAACTATATGTCAATTATTTTCCACCTATAGCCGTTGATTAGAGTCCTCCAACCATGAGAAGCTAACCATAGAAAGCACATGACATAGCTCACACCTCTTTAAATCTCATTGAAAGAGAGAAACCAAATCCAAAGGTATGTATATAGAAGTATATATATATATACTCCCATTAAAAATAAACTCAAATGAGAGATGAATGTGATCTCCATATCATATCTCATCCCAAAAATAAGAGTATCCAATAGTTCCAGAGATCCATCAATAATTCCTAGCATCTCACACATCTACATAGATGTAACCACCCAAGTCAAACCATGCATCATCAGTGTGTCATGTAGTTGAGGGGCCACAATATCAAGGTAGAGTACCTATCTCCTGGTATAACAATAGGGTTACACTTTGATAGATGATGGAGGATTCATTCCCTTCCTAGCAGGAGGGTTCCAATCTGGAGGTAGAGGACCCATGCACATCCCAACTGAAGTTCCACTCTATAAGTCTTCACATACCCACTGCCCAGCTCTACTGGAGGGTACCACTAAAAATTCATCAGGGAACCACTACCCATCTCTACTGTAGGGTGACACGCAGAATTCATCGAGGACCCACTGCCCAGTTCTACTTGAGGGTGCCACATGGAAGTCATCGACGAATCACTACCCAGCATTACTAGAGGGTACCAATCAGAAGTCATTAAGGACCAACTTCCCAGCTGTACTGTTGAGTACTACTCAGAAGACGTTAAGGACCCACTACCTAGATCTACTAGAGGGTACTACTCCAAAGTCATCTGGTGATCCTATGTGATCACTATCATCATTGAGTGTCACCTAACCATGTATCGTTCCCAAAACATTCCAAACCATATCCCAAAATCCAAAACTAAGGGAACCATCACATTATACATAGAAAAACACTAAGTATAGGTTACTCTCAGGAAAAAATATGATTCCAAATGAAGGATATATGGAAGCTTGAGGTTTCCTAAAAAGGATCCAAGGGATATATAGTGTGTGAGGGAACCCACATTGCATGTTGTCCCTCTGCTATGCCTGGTCGTATCACTGTAGGAACATGAATCACCAACTGTGTAGGATTTCACAACATGTAGGGGGATATACATGGATTTACGTTACCACTCGGGGTCCCACCAATGTGATTTTCTATGTCTATACACCTGACCCCATGGCCATGTACTTTACCTTGTGTTTGTGTACTTAAGTACATGATCATGTACCAGGTCGTTTAATTCCACATGGGATGACACTAATGTGATTAGCCACCTGACTCATCTGTCTAGGTATGAGGTACACAACATGTAGGAGGGATATAAATTGTTCCATCCTTATGATTTCACAAAACCCTAGATTTTGTTTCCAACGGTATACACAATGTGTGTTAACCATTATAAACGACATATTGTTGGGTATTTTATGGAAAATCAGATCCACTTACCATGTGTTGAATCTATTTTTTTCACTTTGAATCAATCCCCCACTTGAAAATAGTGTATCTACCCAAGGATAATATATTTCAGTCATCTTTTTTTATAAATCGTATTCTGGTGGTCTTTGTTGGTTTTTTTGTTCAACCCATACACACTACACCTTCTTTCAATGATGATTTGTATGTCGATTGTTGAAATGATCTTCTATAGCCCGAAACAATTTTTGATCTACCCATAATTCATCGATCTATCCCTTTTTTATGAAATCTTCATGATTCAATGGGTATGACTGTGCTCAGTAGCACCCAGAAATGTCAAATCAATACTGCGGGGTCCAACTGGTGAAGAATGTGATGACATAAATGGATAAAGTAAGAAGAACAATTTTTTAAATGATCATTGCCAAGAGTTCCTAGCCAACGATCAATAATGGTGAATCAAGGGTTAGAAACAAATGAAATAATCAAATTAATCTTATATGTAGGATAATTCCAAGGCTTCAATTCTCACATATCAATATAAGATATTGGTATGCTTAATCTATTTAATCAATGAGGGAGTAAATAAAAAATTGATGTGTCCAACCTATATATTGGATTTTTTCATCAAATAATGTTCCCTCCAATGATCAAAGAAATCGATTGTATTTTCTGCATCCCGGTCTGCTCTGATCCAATGTTTCATTGTCATCTGATTTGATTCACTAATGGAAGGATAGGAAAGGGGTGATGGGTGATTCTATGATTATGAGGATAAACCTAGAAAATTATCCATGATATTTTATTTCTAGGAAAATATTTTTGGTCAAATGAATTAATTAATTAATTTAAGAAGTTAATTAATCTACTAAACATACTGCCAATGGGCGAGATGTCTGAATTCCACACACCAACCTATTTTAGGTCATTCCTATAGTAAGCACTATGTTCCAGACTTAATCATGGTCTCAGATTTTTGATATGATCTTTATTTTAAGATTTATATCATTTTCTTACATAAACTAAGAATAAAAATTATAAATTATATTTAATATTTTTTTAAAATTAATTCTGGGAACACTGGGACTTGGAATATCACACCATATTAGCTCCTATCTCTGCAAATATATATATAAATATTTCAAAGTCATACAATGAAAAGATTGGGTCTCTACATCATTCACCCCTTAAATATTTTCATCCCTGAAAAGAAAAAATAAACAAACAACTTAGGATATTGAGCTCAAATATGTCTCTCCCTCTCCAAGGAAGTCTCCTACATGTTCCCATTCAGCCACAACATGCGAACCAAGGGGATGTTCCATCCACTAAGGGTCCTCTCCTACCAATCCTTGATTGAAAATGGATGCTTCACAAAGTTTTCCCAATCATTTATGTCTAGATCTCCCCAATAAATCATATGCATGACGTTATGCATGTATATCCATAGTTATGACATGTAGAAGATGTCTTTCACCCACTCCAATTTTGGGAGTAGGGTGAGGTATTAAGAAACCGCACCAATCCTCTGCATGATCTCAAATGGACAGATGAGACTTAGGGATAGCTTGCCTCCCCAGAAAAACCTACACAATCCTTATCATGGGGATAATCTCAGGAAAAACTGGTCTCCCTAATAAAACTGCAAGGACCAAAGATGTTGATCTGTTTAATATTTTTTTCTACTATGGGTTATACTCATCCTCTCATGGATGACTTAAACCTTCTCTATTGTCAGCTGAAACATATCTGGGCCCACAATAGATGCCTCAATGATCTCTATCCAACATAATAGTGACCTTAAGGGTCTCCCATATAGGGCCTCAAAAAGTACCATTCTAATGGTAGAGTGGTAGATATTGTTGTATGAAAACTCTAATAAGGGAAAGTGATCCTCCCAGCTCTGGAAAAAGTTTAACATGTAAGAAATCCGTATATCAACCAACACAAGGATAGTGAACTCAAGCATCCCATCAGTCTAGGGGTGAAAGGTTGTAATCATCCTCATTTGGGTCCTGAATACCTCCTGTATTCCTCTCTACAATTATGATGTAAACCACACATCAGAATCATAGAAAATCATCTAGGGAACCCCATGTAGGATAACGATCTCTCCTGCATACAATTTCCCCAAAATATCTGCCTAAATATGCTCTCTAATAGCAAGGAATTATGTATAATTTATGATTCAGTCAACTATCACATATATGGAATCATTTCCATTCACTATGTGTGTAATCCCTATCATAAATTACTTGGATATAAAATCTCATTTTCCACTATGGGATCTCAAGGGACTGTAACAAACTTGTAGAAAATTGGTAATCAATATTCACCTGTTGACAGGTGAGGCACTGAGATATGAACTCATCTATGCTCTATATAATGTTAGACCATAAAAAATATCACTAAAGGTCTCTGTACATCTTCCGCAAATCGAGATGTACATCTAGGGAAGAAGTGTGCAATTATCACATCACCTCCTCCCACATCATGATTGAAACCAATGTCCACCCCTGGAACATGTTGACGTGATTCCCTCCATCATAATATACATATGGTGAATCCCCCATGGATATTGGCTCATGTAATACCTCACAATAAATATATCCAAGCTAGGACTCTCTCACATGCTCGAGAAGTAGAGGAGTCAACACCATCGACTGTAGAAAAGATATACCCTCCTCCTCTACTTGGGTCAGCTGTAGGGAGGAAAACTACTCTAAAGCCTCCTACACCAAGTTAACCTAGGAATTCCTACTAAGGTAATTTGTAACTATTTTTCCCATCCCTAGAGTATATTATATCTTAAAGTCAAAGTCCTCCATGAACTCTAACTAGTGTCATTGTCTCGGGTTCAAGTCTCTCTCTGTGAAGACATACCCACGACTCTAATGGTTTCAATACAAGAAAATTGAAATTTCACGGTGGTTTTTCGTCTTTGTAGGTAGTTTAAACCACCTTCATATGCTTCTGTGGTGGTTTCCGAAAACCACTACTAAATTGAGTGCTGGGAAACTATTTGCGGTGGTTAAAATAGTTTAGCAGTGGTTTATGGGAACCATTGTAGTGGGTGCATTTTCGCGGAGATTATATTGTTTTTCGCAGCGGTTTCTTTGGGTAGGGGATTACTCTTTTTAGCGGTGGTTTTAATGGCTGCAAATCAAATAATACCCTACCAGAACAAACCTCTAAAACAAACAATATAAACACCATGAAAATGTGTGGAAGATGGGCCACTATAGCTGTAGTTAAAACTGTCGCTAAATT
This sequence comes from Viscum album, assembly GCA_963277665.1. Lineage (NCBI taxonomy): Eukaryota > Viridiplantae > Streptophyta > Magnoliopsida > Santalales > Viscaceae > Viscum > Viscum album. Next base: position 1,240,847,492 of record OY728122.1, on the reverse strand, counting down.
TTAGATAGTAGTAGCGGTTAAAACCACTACTAATAGAAAAAATATCGATATTTAGCTGGGGTTAAAACCACCGCTAAAGAGCAGATTTAGAAAAAAAGAACTAGTTTTTGGAGTCCCTATACCAGTGCCCTGAAAAAAAAACCATTCCAGGAATACGAAAACACCAATAGAATAAATACTATAGTCAATATGAAATGAGATTCTTAACTAAGTAAAACCAAATGCATCATTCAGTGGGTAATGTAATGAAAATAAACATATCAAATGGCATAATCATAGTGTATAATAAAATATAGTGGTGAATTTATGTATTTAAAATTGATCATTGAAGACTCATATGTACTATTTGATCCTTGATTGGATGTTCACATGCTATGTGCTACTTATATGGTCACCCATTGGGTGATCTAGGTGAAATGGGACAATATGATTTTTGTTTTCAAATGTTGGTACTCCCACATATCTTTTGGAATTGTTCAAGAATGTAATATCCCCTTATATATGATTATTTGATAGAACCCAAGGCATCCCTTAAGTGTTTGGACAACTTATAGTTGGAATTTCTCAAGTGGGAAATTTCCTGGATTAACATGTCACCATCTATGTGACTCTATTGAGATTATTTATGTGTTTCCCATGTTTTAATGAATTAAATGAGTTAAATGTAACTAATAATGTGAAATAGATAATTAATGATTGGTTTCCTTTCTTAAAATAAATCAATTATTTTTAAATGGAATGACCCCAAGTAATTGTAACATCAGGATCTTGATTTATGCTATATAAAATGATCTATACAAACTGTAATATTTTAAATGGGAATTAAACATGGATAAAGACATGAATAAGAGTTTATTCCTTGTCTATTATTACACAAATTATTATGCCTTTATTATTTATATCGTATAGATAGAAGATATGTATTTGAGTTAATTCCCATTGCTATTTATATTTAACATATGCCTTTATAGAGGTTATGGTATGATGGTACGAGATTTTTGAGCAAGGAGATATCACAATTCCTTACATCAGGTGTTGAACATGGTGTATCAAAAAAATGTTACTATATAAGTATTTTGATTTACTCACCACATTCCATGACTAGAATTTTGACCTGATGGCACACTCAACATCCCATGTGTTGTTTCATGGATTCTCTCACTCTATTGGGATATAGGGCATATACCCAATTAAATGATCACATAGGATCATTAGACTGGTTAGGGATGTATGAGTTATGCCATGGTCTATTCATCAGTATTATTATAAGTATATGGCTACATACATCTTCACATACCTTAAAAATATAGGTGGATGGAATATATATAAACTATATAAATATTACTAATATATATATAGTAACTATTTATATTTCTATTCCATCTATGTGTTGATAAATTTAAACCCTCATACTGTCCTTTAAGAACATCATTGGGTGGTTATTTATTTATTTTTTAGTTACTCAAAAGAAGTGGGGTGTAGTATTTTGGTGGTATACCCTTTATCATGGGAATAATGATGTGGTAATATTTTATTGGGTTTAATTTATTTTGGTGTTCCATGTGGAATTATTATAAATGAAACATAACATAAAAAATAGGTAAAATCATCTCTCGCTTGGGTTATTCCATGTGGAATTATTATAATTGACACTAAAGATAGAAAAAAAGGTAAAATCATTTATCTCATGGATAAGGGTTACTAATTTTTTAAGAGTGATGGATCAGGTTGAAGTATCATATTTGTTTCAGTCATGTGATTTATTTGGAAAGGGAGTCTTTAGTGTGGTTTCCTTAGAAGGAATGGAATTTTTCTCCTAATATATTGTAACTCCCATTATGAATCCTAGTTATTTTTATGTGCAGAATATAATATAAGTGATCAGGAACATTCCTTCAAAGTGAAGAGTGTCTCATGAAGGTGGTTAATATATTCTATCAAGGAATATGGATTCTTATAAAGCAGATATCTGAGCCCCCTGGTCTTGAATTGCCTTTTGTAGGGAAAAAAATCCCTATCTAAGCATCTCTGAGTATTGAATGGCTACAACCAGGAGTAGATGTAGCTGAAATCCCCAACGTCCTTCCAAAGACCACAGATGGTACGGGTCCCAAACCCATCCCACAGACACTACCAGGATGCTCCTTCCCAAGGACTTTAGCAACCGGGTCATCCTGGGAGACTGAGTAGGACTTCCCAGGAATGAAATCCCATATTTCTTTAATTTTTACCTATAAATCAATTATCAATATATATTAACAATGTTAAAACTGATAATAAGTTATTATAATGAAAAAATGAGTTCATACCCCAACATCTTTGGGAGTCTCATTAACAAAAATTCCATCATATTTTTTGTGAACATCCAACCACACTTCAGTTCAGGATGCTTCATTCCCTAAAATCTTTGACTACATTAAACAAAGATAAATCAATAGATTAATATATTAAACATATAATATCTTTTTATAAATATTTAAACTAATGAAATGATTAATAGAGTCGATTAGCTTCTAGAAAACATTTTTGACCCCGCAGTGTGAGGGATGACTTGCTTAGCCCGGCTTGATGCATTCTTTCTTAAGAGATCATAAAATAAATAAAATGAAATTTAATAGTAATGTATTCAATTTCATATCCTCTTCATATACATGTATAAATGTAAAATTAGGTTAATATAATAATATATATTTAAATACTATCTGCTTCTCATCACGATGTCTGTCAACAAAAACTTTCCACTGTTCTTTGGGTACCCCATTGGGTAGCTTCTCATACATTTGTTAGACGGTCAACAAAGTATCATTGAAATCACTCCACAATATCCATTTTATGTCTTTCCATTTCTTACCATGATTTTTCAATGTTCACTTTCGTGCTATCACATCAGCAACTGTAAAGTGGAAAAAGATCTGTATACAGAAATTCATTTTGAACATATTAATAACATGACATTGAAGCACACTATAATATATTAAAATTACCTTTATTTGGTAATAAAAAACATTATTTTTCTAACTTGGAGGCATATGTCTCCAAAAATCATAAGAAATAGGAAGGTAAATGGGCTCCGCTGCCAGCTGGCCTAGAATTTGGCCAAATATTCCTACAACATCATCTATAGGGACCCCATATAAATCAAATGGGACAACTATCTTCTCTCCATTCATATTCCACAAATCTGCACTCTTTATATTTTTCTCCATAGTTGTATTTTTTTATTCTTTATAGAAAAAACAATTAGTATAAAAAATGTGCAATATTTTAATTTATATTAAAATTTGTACCTATAACAGTGACCCTCCAGTATGCCTGTGATGAACTAGATGTGGTGCACTGCCATCCCGCTGCTGAGGCTGCTGAAGGGGGAGTCGACAAATCATCTTCTAAAGGTATGCTCACAGAGGGTGTGAGAGATGGTGCAGGGGGAGATGGTGCAGGGGGGAAGGCAACTGGTGGCTTAGATGATGTAGGGAGGGAGACAGATGAATCATCATCTGTTGTAGTAGTGGATGAAAAGACTTGGGGATTATTGTTCAGGAAATGCATCACACAACAATTCCAATATCATGAACATGATACCACATGAGATGAGAACTCATGTATTTTTGTCTTCAAGGGTCCTCAAGGGTTTTCCACTTTCACTGATCATAATACCACATGAGATGAGAAATCATGTATTTTTTCTTTAGATCAATACTGTAAACAACTTTTTTCATATCATAAAAATACTAAGGGATTTTTTTCTTTAGGAAATGCATCACACAAGAATTCCAATATCATGGACATTGGCTTATTTTTAATTCCACATATACATTTGATATGGTACAACTTCAAAAAGAAAATAAAGCTTTGAATATTTAAAACATCCACTATACAACTCTATATTTCCATTGTCAACTAAATCCTGAAACATATTTTCCTCAGTGATGTTTTCTCTTAAATTTTTCTCCACAAAATCAAGAGGAGGATCCAATGATATGTTACAATCTTTATCTAGTTGTGTTACAGTCTCGAAAACATCACTTGTCACGTTGAAATTTGTAGCACCCTCATATGTTTGTTATGTTTTGTTTTTATGTTGATAGTGGTGTATTTCAGTGCTGAATTCATCATTTAGGAGGTTTTGAATTTAATTTTCCATTGTTGATGAATTTTGGGAGCTCATTCTATAGATTATCATGACTGCTCAAACTTTCTATAACATTCGATTCTCCATTCCAAATCCAACAAAAATATTGATCAGGTAATTTCTTCATTATTAAATGTTCATAAACTTAATATCTCTTCAACCATATTCTAAATTTACATTTAGGACATGGACATCTTATTCACCCTTCAACAGATCGATTGGAAATTAAAAAATATAAAACTCATTCAAACCCTTAACATACTAATGTGTGTTAGTCAGTAATGCAATCCAGATTTTATCCTTGTATATCACAATGTGCCTACACAATATTAAAAAAATGTAAAACACATAGTTACTACAAAATATGGAAAGAGATTCATATATACTAGTTGAAAAAATATATAAATATGTTACATAAGCTTTTCCTATATAAATACATATGGTCAATCACCCACTAGAAAACCAACGAATGTGAATTAAAAAGAGCCATAAAACAAGATGAGAACAAGGATCCCATCCTTGTATTGTTTTGTTTGTCGTGCTCCAACAAAATAGATGGACAATCTAATGATTCCATAACTTTGATATCACTAAGGTAAGGTCTTGATAAATCATATAACAATTGAATAAAAGTTAGGAATATAAAATGGAAACAAACTCTTACCTTAAATTGGAACTTTATTTAAGTATATAGGTAAGTATACACTGTATATTTGACCCATTGGTGGGTAGGTATAAGTGGAATAACAAGGATATGAGATATCCATGTCTTCTTTGAAATATAAAGGTTGGGTTTTCTTCTTTGTTTCTTTTGGTCCTAGTGTGGACTGTCACAGCATGGTAGTGAATACAATAATGAGATATTTTGGGTGATGAAATTGTTGTTAATGTTATAATACAAGTTAAATATATAAACTTATTATTGCATCCATCGTGGTAATTCTAGTGGATCATATAGGATTAGGTGATTCTGGATCATTCTAAGGGTTTAATTATCAATTTGGGTGGTGAAATTTATATATCAAGTGTGTTTTTCTATTTTGTTTCCACAGTGTGTGTGAGTTAAGAAGTGAGTTTTCTCACTCTAATAGCTAAATTAGGTTTATTTTTCACGAAAGAATAAAAAGATAAATGAATTACTATTCACTATTTCAATCCCATCTCACTTAAACAACTCTATACCCTGGTCCATCACATGATGGTCTTGAGCACATTTTTTCGCTCATAGAACAACTCCACATTCTTTATCATTATCTTCACCAAATTTGGTCTAAGATTAATTAACTCTATAACCTCATTCCAACACAGTAAATACATGTAAGAACACTCATAAGATTATTTAAATGGAGTTTTACCAATGGTTAATAAATAGTTATTATCATAGTAAAACTAAACCAAAGGGAAAGAATTCACCCAAGAAAATATAAAATCAAGAATAAACATCTTCGATACATCCATTAGAATTTGGATCATTTTCTCTCTCTGAACTTCCATCCGAGGATGAAAAGTACTGATTAGAAAAAATAATGAAAAAAACATGCTACTAAATCTTCTACAATTGGGAGGTAAATTAAGATCTTGATCATAGATGGCCATTATTGAAACCACATGAATCTGCACCACAATGGGAACCTATAAATGGAATAACATATCACTACAATCATGATTGAAAATAAAGATGTAAGATTCAAACAACTTTAATGTTCCACAATGAGGTGTTTGAGGATAAATTTTTATTGTTTATGGATTTACAATGATTAATCTTATTGATTATGATTAAAATAGAGAATAATAAGATAATTATATTGATAGAATTATTCTTTATATGGAGTTTTATATTGATATTGTTTTCATGTTGTGGAGTTAAATTAATCGACTTTCTCATCAAGAAGATGATATCATCGGGGATTGAAGAAGAAGTTCACAAAAACATCGATATCAACACCACATAAAAACTGTGATTAAATAAGTACAAAAATTTATCTTTCTATACTAATCTAGAAGAGAAATAAAATTGTATAAACCAATTTTTCCTTGAAGTAGTATGTGTTGAGTGATGCAAAGGGATTTTCACTTGGGTGACCATTGATAAAAAACCAAATAATTATAAAGTGTTCCTTGGAATGTAATGGACACAACTAAAATATTTATATATAATATAAAATTATTTGATAGGGAATTTTTTTATATTATAACATCATCATCTGTGTTCCATTTAGATGAAACCTAGTTCATGTGAAACAAGTAAATAAAACCTTATGTTTTTTAGGCATTAAGGTCCATATTTGTTTTGGAAATTCAATGTCAATGACAAAAAAGTGCTAGATTAATCATGATAGGGCTCACACAAGAATAATATTTGATGACTAGTGAGGGTTAAATATTTAATGTAATGAAAAAATAAATTTGGAAAAAGCCTTGATTCCCCACCCCACCTTGAAAACAATCACATAGGGTTCCACAACACTCTTGTCAAAACAGACTATTCCAAACTAGTTTTCACACACTATTTTAAGGTCATCAATTACTATATTAGTAATCCATGATTATTTTAACATCCCAAGATTTTTAATATTATATGATTTCAATGTTCTCATTTTTATATCATGATATAAAAAAATTTCAAGTTCATGAGGGATGCTATTCTATTTATAACAACCATTTATTATCATAAAACACTAAAATGTGTATGATTATATACTTTTTCATTACCCTATATCCTATGATACATGAATGTTTTAAGTTTACTAATTACCATTGTAACACCCCATGATTTCAAAGTCCGTTATGTCTTCAATGTAATTCAATAACTTGCATTACACGCAACACCGACTTCCAGCGCACCACGACTTACCAAACTAGCCATTCAAAAGCTGGTATGAATAGTATTAACTGAGTTTTGAACTTCCTTATAATTTTATAATCCATATTATGAGTTTCTTAGACATAATGTAAGAACAAATTCATTTTTTTCCGATAAAAGAAGTTTTTTTAAAAAAAATGCAATTTTACTACCTTTTAATGGAGAAGCCTTTTTAAATCCAATTTTTGAAACTTTTATATATTCAATTTGACAAAATAAACTTTTTCGTTAGAATCGGGACATAATAATTTAGTTTCAATAAATTTTTGGTATTTTTCTGATAACTTTCATATGCGGGTGAATAGTGAAAAATACTATATTTTAACGGAAAACAAATTTTTTAATCAAAATAATATATAGTATTAAATTATACATTTTATTGATTTTGAAGTATAAATATATTATATTTTTACTATTTAATACAATGTTGTTCATTTTAAGTAATTTTACATTGAAATCGGAATAAACAAGTGTCAATCTTTTGATAGTTATTATTTCTTAAAAATACGCCTTTTGGTTTTGAAAATGAGAATTAAATTTAAATTAATAAATGCAACTTCTATGTTTTTAATTTGGTAAAATAGTCATCATTTTTGGATTCTGAATATCAAATTAGCCTAGAGTGAATTTTTGGTATTTTTCTGAAAACTTTCAATTTTTGATGAATAGTGGAAAACACGGAGTTATTGTTTAAAACCGGATTTATATTTAAATAATTATTTATTTTATTTCATTTTTTAGGTCAAAATAGATACATAATATATATATAAATTCAATGTAATTCATTGGTTTCAGTTTATAATAAGTTTAGATATATAAAAATATTATCGAACTTTTTGCCGTCTTTTACCCACCTCCTAGGAGCATTTGCAAATTCACATAAAACATTATTTTACCACTTCTGTGAATTGAATTTCGAAAAACTGAGAGACAAAATTAATATCAATGAGTAAAATTAGGTTCAATAAGATAAAAATAATTATTGGCGGATAGTAACTTTTTACTTTTATTTACCACGGTTAAAAGTAAACAGGGTAATTAAGGGTAAAAATGATATTATTATTACCCTAACACATGACATAATTATATTCGATAAGTTTAATTAGACCAGAAACAACCTTAAAAATAAAATATGACCCTTTAGGTCCACTTGTATTAGCTTAGGACATTTATTATTATTTAATTTAAACAAGAGTTAAAAGTGTTAAATTCAATGATTATTAACTAAACCATTTTTAATATAGGGTTATGCATAAGATAAATTAGACTATAAATATTCATTAGAAATATAAAATAATTTCCTATATAATGGAATTTTATTTATAATTTTTAGAAGTTAAATAATTAAATTTATTTTTGACACAATGATGATGTAGTAATTACATTGTTAATGAAAGAATCAAATAAATGGTATTATAAATATTAAAATAAATATAATTTCAACGTTTTTATGAAATAAAATAATTTTTTAGGTGAATATGACATGTTAGGGATGATTCAATTTATAGTTTTAGAAGTAATAAATTTTTGATGAATTTCAAAAAAAACAAAATACCAAATAGTGTCAAAATTGACATAAATTAATATTTTAAAAAAATACTATATTATTGGTTGATATAATATTCTTAAAAATGTAAGGTTCGGCCAAAGGGATTAAATAATATTATATATGTCATTAATGATCCAATTTAGGTTCTCTTGGAAGTTTAGAGTAAGTTTATTAACTATATAGAATAATAATACATGAAGATACAGTAAAAGTTTAACTATTTAACTAAGAGTTAAATCTAAAGGATAAGGTTAAAATGGTATCCTAAACATGTCTAAAACCTATTGGTTGAGAGGATTTAGACCCATAACCAGATAATTCTCGAAAAAAATTCATTTTTAACCATTATAAACCGAATATGATTGTATAATAAATTAACACATTAATCTATTCCTAAAGTGACCCTCACCCCTCTTATAAAAGGGCACTTACTCTTCTCTCAAATTAACACCCCAAAGCCATTTGGCTGGGCCAAACCCTACACAAATATCCTCCCAACTTCCTTAAATTGATCCTAGAGGCCATAGTTTTATCAGAAAGCCAACATAAAGAGCCCTTTTGATCAAATTAAAAGGAAGAACCCGAAGAAGAGGTAATGATTTCACCACCCTCTTTCAAGTTGTCTTCTTCTTCCACTTACTCTTTCTTTGTTGTTTCCATTATAAAATAATAACTCCAATATATTATGTATACTGTGATGTTATTATAACTATGGAACCACTATATTCATTATTCTACACTTCTTATGAATGAGAATGTCACCATGCATGCATACGTACGGCTTACCGTCTCCACACCATGGTGTAATTTGTTATTAAACACTGTTATATGGATGGATATAATGATGAGTAATATGTATATAAATAATTAAACTTACATGATAATTCATCTATAAAATTAATATACCATCCAATTCCACACCTTATGGAAATTATATTGTCTCTCGTGCGTACGTACGGATTACCGTCTACACGACGCGATGAGATTCATTTCCACGTTCACTATTCATCGACGATTATAAAATTATATATTACTAATAATTATATAATATATGAAATAATAATTCTACTTGATATATATATATATTTACTTACATATATCTTTTTCACTTAGTTACGTTCAATACGATATGAAAACGGAAATGGAGTTTTTGCGTACGTACGGACTACCGTCTCCATAAATGGTGTTTTTCATTTCATATATATGTCTGTTATACATATTTATTTTCTAAATATATATGATATATAAATAAATTTTTATATTCTGGAAGTATTTAAATCTTTATCTAAGTGATACAATGAAGAGTAACAAGTTAAAACACGTACGATAAAGAAAACAATTATTACCCGAAATGCTAATTTTACATGGAAATTATTATTAAATGGTTAATATAAAGTCAGAAATTAATCATGTATGATATCATATATATTAATATGGTTCTGGTATAATTTAATAACATACTATAATCTTCACACAGGAGGTTAAACATACCCTCTAATAAAGGAATGTTCAAGGTAAGGGTTAATTCCTCAATCTCATTATTATCTGAGATTGATTATGTGCAAGTATTTACTGGGAAATTTTTATCATCCATCTCCATTTTTCATAAAAATGATTCCAAAATGAATATTTTAATGATTTGTGAAAGGTACTCTTTATAAAGATCAGAATTTTACATGTTTTAATGATTTATCTTTCTAAATATTTTTAAATTATGTCCATGTTTTCAAAATGATTTTAAGGATTTATTTATATGGACATGAATGTTTTGAAATGATAATTCTTTTCAAAAATTTCAAAGTGGTATGGGACACTTTGATTCAAAAATATCTTTTAAATTAATTCCTTTATAAATGTGTGACTTTTAAATGATTTTACAAAAATGATATTTCTCTCAAAAAGGTTTACTCATCATTTTCAACTATGTCATCATCCTTTACAGGATATTATTTTTGATTGAGGTTGATTTATTATAATACAATCTTCCATATTGTATTTAATGAGTTATGATATGTTTGACTGTGGATGTTATATTTTTATACCATTCATGGTTTATGGTTAATGTATTGACATTTTTTATGCTAGTTTTAATACGGATGTTTATGTTATGTTTCAACTATTCATGTGAAGAATGTAGTGGACTTAGTAAGTGACGGGTGGAGCCCTCTATAGCTTCTCGATGCATCGGTAGGTATAATGAGACAAACTAGTGTCTTGGTACAAGGCCTTGACAAAATTTTTACTTGTAGTATTGGAACGAGGCCTTGACTATATGTTAATGATGTTCGATGTTAGGAATTCCCTCATTATGAAATTAGTTATTACATGTGATTATTCTACTAGTAGAATATCCATGTGAATGTTTATATGGTAATGTTTGATTTATTTTTCCCATATTATGTTCAAGTTTATGTTTAAAAAGGATTTTTTTATCACACATATTTCCTTAAATGTTTATAGCTTTAGATAAATTATTTACCCTTACTGAGCATCTTAGCTCACCCCTTTATTATGTTTTATTTTCCTAGGATTACATGAAGTGTATTATGATTGATAAGAAGGGTTAATCATGGGGATTAATGGTGTTCTCAATGGACCATTTAAGTTGTGTTTTATTTTCTAATGTGTAATGTAACATTCATTTATGTAATCTATTTTCCAATACTACTAAACTGATCGGTCTTTCAGGACTTGATTCCTTGTAATCATGCCAATGTATTAAAATAATTCACTGAATCTAGGTAACTGGGGTCGGGGCGTTACCGTTGTTATCATAGGAAGTTTAGAAAAAACCTTGGGAGCTAGATTTAGTTAAACTCTGATTAGAGAACATAGTCCAAAGATACACTTTGAGGATCAGTATAGAAGAACATACTATAATTTTGGTAATGTAGAGATTTTATGAGTTTCCAAGAAAATATATCCCTGTCTGGATATGAGATGGTAGAGGCGGCTCTGACACATATGTACCTAGGGGTAAAACCCGAAAACACAACTTTGAGCTAGACTTGAATGGGAAATGGTGAACAACAATGAGCCTTACTGCACTCCTGGTTACGACAATCCCATGGGATATGCTTTGGATAATTCTCATTTTATTTACAAATCATTATAAAGAATTTACGAGTATATATCTCCTCAAAGAAAATATTTTTATGGATTATATCTATAAACTGTTCAATTTATGTTAGGTATTTTACAAGTTTGGAATTATTCATTACAATTCATAAACAGACCTAGTGTATTCCATTGTATAGAAATGGCACCCAGTAGATAGAATGTGAACTCCAACAATACGTATGATCCAAAGAGTAAGAAGGATCATATCTTTCATAGTATTAAGCCAACATTTAGAAGGTAAATAGTCTACCATGTATTCTTAACATATGAAGAAATAATATGTTATGTTAATAATATAAGTAAATAATTCTCTGAGTCTTATGGAATTGACGGGAAGCAAGAGAAGAAGTGGATGGAAGAGAGAAAGATTGATAAAGGGAAGAGAGAAAAGAAGGATTTTACAATATGTGATAAATGTGGAATGAATCACCTTGGTAAATGCTTGAAGGGAATGAGAGTTTGTTATAAGTGTGGAGAAAAAGGACACCAAGTACAAGATTTAAAGGGTAAGAAAAAGTTTTCAAATGTAAAATGCTTCTTCTGCAAGGTGTTGAGACACAACGTGAATCAATGTCCCATTCATAAGAGCAAACCGCAAATGATGTTATTGTATAATAATCAAGTTATGATACTACCTCAGATGGAGAGGAATGACTATGGTTCTTATGTTGTTATTATAGAATTATTTCATTTGAGTGTTGTATCAACAATATACTGGTTACATGTATTATGGAGATAAATAAGGATTGTACTGCAGTACTATTTTATTGAGGATTTGAGATTATATGGTTCTAAGAAAAGTGACATAACAATAAGCTAAAGTTTTTGGAAAATACATGGTTGAAGGAAAGATAATCCTTAATATGGTCTTGATAATGAGGTAGTGATTTTGGAATAAGAGATGGTTGATTTTGGTAATTTAGGATGTTGCGGTGTTGTAAAAGAATATATGATGAAGGCTTTCACATGTTATTACCTGGAAAAAAGGATCCTCATTATGTTTAACTTCCTTATATATTTTGGACTGAGAGTTTGGATATAAGTATTTTGGATAATTATAAAGGCTGGAATGGATTAAGTTTGAAATTGGACACTATTGTTAAGGTTATTTTTGGATTTCCATAAAAAGGACAACCCAGAGGTCGGGCGACAACCCGTCGCGTCCGGCTAGGCCGCGAGACTTGAACCCGCATCCCAAGGGAGGAAAAGGTGTGTCACCTATCACTGACCCAAATGATGTCCTCGATTAAATAATGTAGTTTTTTAAAGGGTCTTGTAGATGAATTATAAATCCATCTTTCTGAACCCTAAACGAATAGGATAAATAGAATAATTTTTTTATGTTCTATTATCTTTTAGAGTGAAAGATGAGTTTGTGGTAGAAATCAGTTAAAGGATGAAACTCTCATTTTCTAGTATATATATATACACACACACACAAACACACACATATATATATATTCCTCTGTTTTTTATGGATAAATTAATTATTAAACTTTAGGGAAGGGATCTTAAAACCAAAAATGTGTTATCCTAATACCTTACATTTTTTTTCAACCGATGGTATTTTAATTAATCATAGATTGGTGGCTTTGAGGCCCAAAATTCTAAAATTGTTTGTTATTGATGACCTCAATCACTCCCTATAAATATTAACATTTTCCATCCAATTATCTTTCTCTAATTTCCACCATTGTTCTCCTAATCGAGATCATAATTTGATGGTGACTTTTCATTCCCCTTTTCCTCTTATTAAGACTAAATTTTATTAACCCAATTTTTGATATGGGTTTTCCCAAAAAGGTACTTTCTATTTTCAACCTTATATTTTCGAAGAACAATTTCAAATTGTGAGGATGCAATTTATTGAAGTAGGGAAGAATGTAACACCCCAAGATTTCAAAGTACGTTATATCTTCAAAGTAATTCAATAACTTGTACTACACACAACACCGAGTTCCAGCGCACCACCACTTACCAAACTAGCCATTCAAAAGTGGTTATGAATATTAGTTACTGAATTTTGAACTTTATATAATCCTTATAATTCTATAATCCATATTATGAGTTTCTTAGACATAATGTTAGAACAATTTCATTTTTTCAGATAAAAGAAGTATTTTTCAAAAAAATGCAATTTTACCGCCTTTTAATGGAGAATCCTTTTTAAATCCAATATTTGAAACTTTTATATATTCAATTTTAGAAAATAAACTTCTTGTTTATAACTGGGACATAATAATTTTGTTTCAATAAATTTTTGGTGTTTTCTGATAACTTTCATATTTGGGTGAATAGTAAAAAATACTATATTTTAACGGAAAAAAACTTTTTTAATAAAAATAATATATAGCGTTAAATTATAGATTATAATGGTTTGTAAGTATAAATAGATTATATTTTTACCATTAAACCCAATGTTGTTCATTTTAAGTAATTTTACATTGAAATTGGACATAAACAAGTGTCAATCTTTTGATAGTTATTATTTCTTAAAAATATGTCTTTTGGTTTTGACAACGGGAATTAATTTTAAATTAATAAATTCAACTTATATGTTTTTAATTTGCTAAAATGGACTTCATTTTTGGATTCTAAATATCAAAATTATCCTAGGTTGATTTTTTTGTATTTTTCTGAAAACTTTCAATTTTTGATGAATAGTGAAAAACACTAAGTTATTGTTTAAAATAGGATTTTTATTTAAATAATTATTTATTTTATATGAATTTATTTTAGGTCAAAATAGATACATAATACTTATATAAATTCAATGTAATTAATTGGAGTCAATTTATAATAATTTTAGATATATAAAAATTTTATCAAACTTTTTACCGTCTTTACCCACCTCCTAGGAGCATTTGCAAATTCACATAAAACATAATTTTACTATTTTTGTGAGTTGAATTTCTAAAATCAGAGAGAAAAAATTAATATCAAGGATTAAAATGTGGTTTAATAAGATATAAATATTTTTTGGTGAATATTAACCTTTTACTTTTATTTTCCACGATCAAAAGTAAATAGGGTAGTTAAAGGTAAAAATGATATTATTATTACCCTAACACATGTCATAATTCTATTGGATAAGTTTAATTTGACCAAAAACAACCTTAGAAATAAAATATGACCCTTTAGGTCCACTTGGATTAGCTTAGGACATTTATTATTATTTAATTTAATGAAGAGTTAAAAGTGTTAAATTCAAAGTTTATTAACTAAACCATTTTTTATATAGGGTTATACATAAGATAAATTCGACTATAAATATTCATTAGAAAGATAAAAATATTTCAAACATCATGGTATTTTGTTTATAATTTTTAGACATTAAATAATTAAATTTATTTATGACACAAGGATGATACAGTAATTACATTATTACTGAAATAATCAAAGAAATGGTATTATAAATATTAACATAAATATAATTTCAACGTTTTTATGACATACACGAATTTTTTAGGTGAATATTACATGTTAGGGATTATTAAATGTATCTTTTTTGAAGTAATCAAGTTTTTATGACTTTCACAAAAATAAAATATCAAATAGTGTCAAAATTGACATAAATTAATATTTAAAACAAATACTATATTATTAGTTGATATAGTATTCCAAAAAATGTAAGGTTCGGCCAAAGGGATGAAATAATATCATATTTTTCATTAATGAGCCACTTTAGGTTCTCTAGTAAGTTTATAGTATGTTTATTAACCATATAGAGTAAGAATTCAAGAAGACACGGTAAAAGTTAAACTATTTAACTAAGAGTTAAATCTAAAAGATATGGTTAAAATGGTATCCTAACCTTGTATAAAACCTATTGGTTGAGAGGATTTTGACCCATAACCACTTAAGGCTAGAAATAAATTCATTTGGAACAATTATAAACAGAATATGATTGTATAATAAATTAATACTTTAATCTTTTCCTAAAGTGACCCTCACCCCTCTTATAAAATGGCACTTCCGCTTCTCTCAGATTCACACCTCCAAAGCCATTTTTCTGGGCCAAAACCTACCCAAATATCCTCCCAAATTCCCTCACTTGATCCTAGAGGCCTTATTTTGATCATAAAGCCAACTTAAGGAGCCCTTTTGATCAAATCAAAAGGAATAACCCGAAGAAGAGGTAATGATTTCACCACCCTCTTTCATGTTATCTAATTATTCCACTTACTCTTTCATTGTTGTTTCCATTATAAAATAATAAAAACAGAATCTTATATATACTCTGATGTTATAATAAATATGGAACAACTATATTAATTATTCTATCCATCTTATTAATGATAATGTCACCATGTGTGCCTACGTACGGCTTACCATCTCCACGTCGTGGTGTAATTTGTTATTCAACACTATGTTATTTGTATGGATATAATGATGAGTAATATGTATATAAATAATTAAAATAAAATTCTAACGTCTCTTTATAATTAATATACCATCCAATTCCACACATTTAAGGAAATTATATTGTCACTCGTGCGTACGTACGGATTACTGTCTCCACGACGCGATGAGATTCATTTCCACGTTCATAATTAATCGATGATTATAAAAATATATATTAATAATAATTATGTAATATATGAAATAATAATTCTACTTGATATATATATATATATATATGTACTTACATATATCTTTTTCACTTAGTAACGTTCAATACGATATGAAAACGGGAACAGAGTTTATGCATACGTACGGACTACCGTCTCCAAAAATGGTGTTTTTCATTTCATATATATATATCTGTTATACATATTTATTTTCTAAATATATATGATATATAAATCAATTTTTATATTCTTGAAGTATTTAAATCTTGATCTAAGTGATACAATCAAGAGTAACAAGTTAAAACACGTACAATAAAGAAAGAGATTATAAAATGGAAATTATTATTAAATGGTTAGTATAAAGCCATAAAGATAATCATGTATGATATCATATATATTAATATGGTTCTGGTATAATTTAATAACATACTATGATCTTCATACATGATGCTAAACATACCCTCTACTAAAGGAATGTTCAAGGTAAGGGTTAATTCCTCAATCTCATTATTATTTGAGATCGTTTATGTGTAAGTACTTACTGGGGAATTTTTATCACCCATATCCATTTTTCATAAAAATGATTTAAAAATGAATATTTTAAGGATTTTTGAAAGGTAATATTTTTTAAAGACCATAATTTTATATTTTTTAATGATTTATCTTTCTAAATATTTTTAAATTATGCCCATTTTTTCAAAATTATTTTAAGGATTTATTTATATAGACATGAATGTTTTCAAATGATAATTTTTTTCAAAAGTTTCAAAGTGGTATGGGACACTTTGATCCAAAAATCTCTTTTAAATTACTTCCTTTATAAATGTTTGACTTTTAAATGATTTTACAAAAAGGATATTTCTCTTAAAAAGTTTTACTCATCATTTTCAACTATGTCAGCATCCTTTACTGGATATTATATTTGATTGAGGCTGATTTATTATAATAAAATATTCCATATTGTATTTAATGATTTACGATATGTTTGAATGTTGATGTTCTATTTTTATACCATTCATGGTTTAAGGTTAATTTATTTACATGTTTTATGCTAGTTTTAATGCGAATGTTTATGTTATGTTTCAACTATTCATATGAGGAATGTGGTGGACTTAGCAAGTGACGGGCGGAGACCGCTATATCACCTCGATTCATCGGTAGTTCTCATGAGGCAAACTATTGTCTTGGCACAAGGCCTTGATAGAAATTATAGTTGTAGTCTTGGCATGAGTCCTTGACTATATATTAATGATGTTCGACGTTAGGCATTCCCTCATTATGAAATTAATAATTACATGTGATTATTCGACTAGTAGAATATCAATGTGCATGTTTATATGGTAATTTTTGATTTATTTTTTCCATATTATGTTCAATTTTATTTTTAAAAAGGCTGTTGTTTTTATCACACATCTTTCCTTAAAAGTTTATATCTTCCGCTACATTATTTACCCTTACTAAGCATCTAATCTCACCCATTTCATATGTTTTATTTTCCCAAGATTCTAAGAAGTGTATTATGATTGATAAGAAGGGTTAAGAGTGGGGATTAATGGAATTCTCAATGGATCATTTATGTTGTGTTTTATTTTATAATGTGTAATGAAACATTCATTTATGTAATCTATTTTCCAAGACTGCTAAACAGATTGGTACTTCAGGACTTGATTCCTTATAATCATGCCAATGTATTAAAATAATGCACTGACTCTAGGTAACTGGGGTCGGGGCGTTACAACCATTATAATTAAACTTAAATTATTTGTAATGGAATAGAGAATGTGTTTTATCATTTCCTTATATAATACATGTATCATTTTTAGTGGTGGAATAAACACTCACTCAATTCTATGTAGTAGAATACTTGTATGTACCAGGTCATCTACATTGGGTTGGGATAAAATTAAAAGTGTAAATTATTAAGAGTTAAAACAAATATTATAGGGTGGAAACCATATCTGGGAGGCGAGATAGGGCTTCGGTGGGTTTGAGGTGACGGGGGATGAGGCACGCGAATGGGCGGCAGGGCGCGCTTATGGGCGGTGAGGTCACTAGTAGCCGATCTATGCTTCGGGTCGATGGGATATGATGGAATCATGGGGGTTGGGGGGAGAAGGGGGGTCGGGGTTGGGTGGGGGGGGGGGGGCAGCATCGCCGCCATAAAAAAACGTTGGTTTTTGTGGTGGTTTACAAAACCACCACTAAAAGACCGCCACTAAAGGCGATTTATGTTGTAGTGTTTGAGTCACCCAAAAAGAACTCGCCCAAAAGTTAGTTCCTTTACATCCTTAGGGAGAATACCAACACTACCTAATCTAGGTTATGAGTCATGTAGTTCTGCTCATGGGGTCTCAACCGCCTCAACCTATATGTGATAACTGTCCGTCACTACATCAACAAGCGGCCAACACTACTTCAAAACACACATTTAATAGCATTTGTAATTATCAGTGCTATAACAAAATGCTGATAAATTAAATATTTATCAGCGAAAAATAAAGCACTGAACAATTTAACCGTTTATCGGTGCGTGTTTTTTAGCACTGATAAAAGAAAACCTTTATTAGAAATTTATTTTTAGCACTGATAAAGGTATTCTTTATCTGTGCAATTTTTTAGCGTTAATAAAGGGAATCTTTATCAGTTCTTAGTTTTTAGCACCGATACAGGTTATCCTTTATTAATGCTTTAATTGTAGCGCTGATGCAGATATCCTTTATCAGTTCTTTATTTTTAGTGATGATCAATATTTATATAAATAAAATTAAATAATTAAATAAATAAAAAATAAAAATGTGTTTATTAAAAAAATAATAAAATTTTAATTAATTAAATAATTATTGATAAAAATGATTAGATTAATTATAAATTTTTAATTATTAAAAGATTTATTAATTAGATAATTATGATAATAAATGTTATTAAATTGTATATATTAAATATAATATATATATATATTAATGTATATAAATATGAATTATATATTCAAAAATATTTATATGCTTTACATTAAATAGTCATATGTTTATCGAATAATGGTTTATAATAAAAAATTAATATGAATTAAAATTATTGACTATAATTGCATAGTACTCGACATATAATTGATTGTATTTTGATTATTCAATTAAACATTGATCAAATGTGTGTCATAATGATTTTACATATACGTAATTAATGCATTTTTATATACAATGCACATACATCAAACTTAGCCATTTTTTCAATATTGTAAAAGTTTACTTATTCTTAATTTTTTAAAATTCAGTCAATTTTAACATAGATGCATGAACTTAAAAGGAGATATTCATTAATAAAGTTAAAAATATATTTTTCCAAAAAAAATTATAAATAAATATATTTATAAATGTACAGTAACTATTTTTATGCAATTATATATTTATAATTATAAATAAAAAATTATTTATAAAAATTATTTATATATTTATAAATAAATAATATTGAGTATTTAAATAATTAATAAATTTATAATAAATTTACTTAAATAATGAATATATTTACTATATTTATATTTATATAAATTTATTAAATATATATGTATAATTATATAAATATATATGAATATATAAATTATATTTTTTAAAAATATTTCTATAATTAGAAATAAGTAATTATAAAATTATAATAAATATATTTAAAAAGGAATATATTTACTATATTTATATTTATATATATTTATTAATTATTTAAATATTTTTACAATTTATTTATTTATTATTATAATTATAAATCCTTTAACATCACTTTGTTAAGAAGCACAATGATAAAAGAAATTTTATCAACATGGAAAAAGTGCTCATATGGATGAGGATTTATCGACGCTAAATAAAGCACTGATAAAATGAAGATTTATCAGTGCTCTAATTTTAGCACTGATAAATATTTCTTTTATCAGCGATTATTTATTATCATTAATAAAAGTGTCTAGATCTATTTTAAAAATCCTTACCAATTCAGAACTCATTGCAGTATCCGAATATTTTCACGGAAGCCACCCACAGCTGGTGCTCGTCCTCGGTGAATCGAAGCTCGAATCAAAGGACTCGACTATTATTGCTGCTCCAGTTTCACGAACATCTCGTATAACATTTGGTTTCAATTTTGGTTGTGATGTGGGTGGGGTTTCACATCACATTCCAGCAATTTCTCCACCCGAGGTAGGTGGTTCCATTCCCTAACAATTTTAGATAATTTAATTTTCTCTCTCGGTTAATTTTTTCATTCTCTATAGTTTATTTTTTTGGTGAAAACATGTTTTAAAAATTCATTGACATGCATTTTTGTAGAAAAAAAAATTTCTAAAGAGAAATTTTTATGTTTATGTATCGGTCTTATTGTGAAAAAATAGTGGAAGTGTTCAATTAATTGTTTGAGTAGTGAGAAATTTGTTTTTGTGGGTGCTTAATGTGAGAATGTGTTAAAAAAGGATCATGGATGGGACATTGATTATTCTGGGCATGCTAGTATTATTTTTCTATTTTGAGTATGAGTTGTGAAGTTTTTAAATAATGAAGAATTTGTTTTAGAAATGAAATTTGAGATGTGGAAATGGTTTATTAAATGGTGTGAATGATGCAAAATGTGTTTTTAACGGGTTTGGTGTGCTTTGTGTAGGGTCTCGGTTTTGTAATGGAAAATGGATATATTGTGTGTGTGTGTTTTATTGTGGTGTTCTATGGAATATTTTTATGGGTTTTTTGAAAGTTGAAAATCATTTTTTCAAAGGCGCAAAAATGTGGATAGGTTTGGAAGTAAGTTATTAAATTAAATTGACATAATTTTCCATGTTGAACATGTTGTACCATTTTTTAATGTGAATCATAAATTTTTTTAGAGGATGGAATAAATGTTTTGAAAATGATTTTAGGTTGTGTATAAATTTGTAAAAAAAGTGACTTACTGTGGAATTGGCTGAGAATTTGTGAACTCTGTTTTTGTGAATTGGAAGTGTTCAATAAATTAGTTAATATATTTATTAAAATATGAAAGTATTGAAAATTATGTTCGATGTGGTTATGCGGTGCATTTTATTTTAAAATTAGCATTTTCATGTGAACTTAGGTGTATTTTTTTGTAAAATCTTATGGTGCCTCTAGAGATTATTTTAGAAAACTTTTTAAATTAATTATTAACATACATAATAGGTATGTTTATTTTTTTGGGAAATGATTTGGTGTGTGTATGTTGTCAAATGGAGTTTGGGTGTTCAAGTAGTGGCACACTATGTGTACATTATTATGCATGACTTGTGTTTATAAATGTTTTGTGTTAGTGAAATGTGAATGTGAAACTTGATTGATCACAAATAAAAGGTAATCCTAGGTAACTGGGTAACTTTATTATTCTATGTTAGGTAATATTAATGTTTTCATAGTAAAATAAATTCCCATATAATTAATGTATTATTTCATATTTATGTTCAATTCATTTTTTTTTGTATTACCGACATAATAATTATTTTATTATAGAGGTGGATTCTTTTTTTTGAGTTGGACTGTTCTATCCAACTTTCATACTTCTTATCCCATAAAATCTTTTACCCATACAATGGTGCATTTATCACTTTCATTCAAGTTTCCTCCACTTCCATTGTAGGAAGAGAAAGGATGCTACCTATTCTCAATAACATAGGTAATATTGATGGTTTCACAGTAAAATCATTTTCCATAGAATTAAAGTCTTATTTTATATTTATTTTTAATTCATTTCTTTTTAGTATTACTCGCATAAATTTTTTTTCTTATACAGGTGGATTCTACTATTTGAGTTGGGGTGCTCTGTCCAACTTTCATGACCCTTATCCCTTAAAATATTTTCACCCATGTAGTGGTGCATTTATCACTTTCTTTCAAGTTACCTCCACTACCTTTGCAATAAGAGAAACAATGCTACCTCTACTCAGTCATAGAGGTAATATTAATGTTTACATAGTAAAATCATTATCCATAGATTTAATTTCTTGTTTCATATTTATGTTTAATTCATTTATTTTTATTATTACTCATATAATAATTTTTTTCTTATACAAGTGGATTATTTTGTTCAAGTTAGGTTCATCTATCCAACTTTCATGCTTCTTCTCCCTTAAAATATTTTCACCCATGCAGTGGGGAATTTATCACTTTCTTTTAGGTTCCCTCAACTTCCTTTTCCAGAAGAGAAACGACGCTGCCTCTATTCAATAATAGAGGTAATATTGATGTTTTCATAATAAAATTAATATCCATATAACTAATGTAGTGTTTCATATTTATATTTAATTTATTTATTCTTAGCATTAGTCTTATATTAATTTTTTTCTTATACATGTGGATTATTTTGTTCGAGTTGGTGTGGTTTGTTCGAAACTGATCATGCAGTGTTAGTAGTTAGACAAAGAAATTCAATGGAAATCGTGGTAACATTGATAGTTAGGATTGGTTTTTAATGTATGTAATAATTTTTATTTATGTAGTTTCATAAAACAATGTTTGAAATGTATCTAATATATTTTTTCTAATATTTGTGTTTTAAATTTCATTTCTATTAAATTCTGTATTAAGACTTGCTTTTGTTGATATATCAGGTGTGTTTCTGGGGCTTCTAGCACTTTTGGTGAAGTGGTTTATTAAAACAGAACATTAAAGTGGTGTTGCAATGTATTATTATAGAATTATACAGTATGGCATTTTATCAGCAATTTTGAAAGAACTAATAATGAAATCTTTTAGTGGCACTTTAAGAAGCGCTGATAAATGTGTTTTTTATCAGCTCTAATAAAGGTTAAATTTATCATCTCTTTTTCAATGCTATTAAAATTTCTAGGATTTTAATGTCGATAACATCGTCAGTACTTTTCTAGTGCTGATAAATTATATTTCTAGAGTTTTTAAAGGCATATTTTTTAGTAGTGAAAGCTCAAATCCTGATGTATCTCAATACATTATACACTCCATGCATTCCTTGAGTAGTCTCAACACAGGATCACTCATCAGGATCAGCCTCAACTCCACAAAAGCCTTCTGGAACTGCTTATACTTGGTAAATGGATTCCCTTTCCATGTTTGGGTGGTCAAATGGGCTATAATTCTGGAGAAATCTGTCACAAATCTCATGTAGTACCCCACCAAGATAATAAATCTATGAACCTTTGATGTGCTCTTGGGTGGATCCCATGAAAGAACTAAATAAATATTTTGGGTTCAATGGATAAACCATGAACAAAAATGACATGCCCCAAAAATTGATCCTCATGAATCAAGAAATATAACTTTAAGGGATTTTCATAAATACGGTTCTCTCGATGAAAATCTAAAACCATCCTCAAGTGATCTACATGATCCACCTCTATTACGAATTATATGAGTTTTTTGTCAATAAAGATGATCACGAAATGGTCCAACTACAGCTAGAAAGTATGGATCATCAAATCCATTAACACAACGGGGGATTTGTTTCACACAAAATGGCATCCCTAGGAACTCATATTGTCTATAGTGACATAATAATTTCATATTTGGAATATCAGCCTCATGAAACCTTGACTAGTGATAACCATATCGAAGATCAATATTTGAGAACCATCTTTCACCTTGAAAATAGTGAAATAGGTCATCAATCCTTATCATGGGGAACTTGTTATTTATCATGGACTAGTCCAAGTGATTATAACCTATGAAAATCCATAAACTCTTGTCTGAATTTTTCATAGACAACACTAGAGCTGCCTAGGGGGACACACTGGGTTTGATGAAACCCTTCCCTAGAAGGTCCTCCAACTACAAATGTAGATCCTAGAGCTTAGTAGGAGCCATTAGATATTCCTCATAATATATCTGAGTGGTGTTGGGATGTATGTCGATGAAAAAATACATCTCCCACCTCAAAGGTAGTCCCAAAACATTATTTGGGAATACATATATGAAATCCTCTACAAATTAAGGAATCCAGATTACTGAAGAGCCTACTACATCAAGGGATACACTCACTAACTGATGTGTGATGGGTTACGGCCTCCTGCTTACAGAACCCACTCATCATCCAAGAGATCTCTCTCACCAATAAAGTTGAATCTCATCCCATTAGTGAGAAGGAATATGAATCATCTACAATGATAGTCAATTTGGGCTCGGACCATGTCCCCCTAGTCCATAACCAAGATGAAAACATAGTGTCCCATTGTGATGACCAAAAGTTCCTTCGTGAAACACTCTCCACCAATTGGTATCTCACACTACAGGTAGATAAATATGTGTAAGAAACAATCCCTATAGGAACCAAAAGACAAATATGTTGTCCTAGATCCTCAACTTGGAGCTCCAAAACATACACTAGGGGTATAGAGATTAAGGAAACACTGTATCTTGTGTTTACTAGTACTGAATTAAGAGTATAATAAACACAGATCATACCTCTGTTCATCTCATGTGTTGCGGGGTCATAAGCCTCCCGAGCATGCATATGTTTCCACCCCGACCACTATCTCCCTAAGCCTAATGTGGGCCGCCTGGTGGTGTTGTTAGAAGGATCTCATAGTGTCATCTACCACTCATATCTCCTCATTCTCCACTACTATCTCCACCTCCCTAGGGACCACCCTGTCCTTTTCTGGGAGATCCCTGATCACGGTGATGCCTCTACCGTGGTGTCCCATCAGCTACCTTCATGAGCTCCTCATCACATGTGGTCGAGAAGTCATGCACTATGTGTTCTCTACCATCATAATCATAGAACCAACCCTCTCTGAGCTTCCCAATTTCTCTACATTTTCCCTGTACCATTAGACCTCATGCCTGAGTCTGATCGTGAAAAGACCTCCTGTATTGAGATCCTGCCAATTGGGGCTTCCTAGTTTTTACAGATGACTGGAACCTATAATTACCACTTCCATCTCCCTTTTCCTGGAATCCCTATTACATAAGGATCCCTATCACTAGTACATATATAACACCCTTACATAGATGGGGATGCACAAGGGAACCACACTGGAATGAATCTCTATGTGGAGTCCCTGCTCAAACTTCCATTCTTGGAAGTGTCCATCATGAATCATGTTAAGAGAGTGCAGAGTAAGTTTTGTTAACCTCTCTGTGTACTTAGACATTTTCATCCCTCCATATTATAGAACTATAATATCATGAATCCGAAATTATTGTAAATAGAAGGGGTAGTACTACTCATGGAACAACTACTGGAAGTTGAGTCACGAGAGTGTAGACTCACCAATGAATCTGTGTAACACGGCTCTACCAGTGCTCGGATACTCCTTGGAAAAGGATATCTACAAATGAAACCACCTAATATTTCAGGGTCTGAATAAGCTTTAATATATGGACCACTGACTCTAGCCAATCCTTAGCGGCCTGAGGATCTGGCTCACTGTGGAACCCCAGTGGCCTCTAGCACTAGAACTAGAGAAACATGATAAGCCTATATGCATCCTAATCCTTATCTATTGGAATGTTCTGCTTCTTTATAGGTATAGGTGACTTTACCTACCCACATAGAGGGAGAATATCACAAGATAAACCCTGAACTGAGGCCTCATCTATCATCAGATCATTGTCAAAATCTAGAACTAGTATCCGGGCTAGTTGTTATCATGGAGGCATCCTGAAACATTAATCAAGAAGTACCATGGTCAGATGAGAATATGTATAAATACATAACAATTGTGATCAAAATTGGGAAGGATAGTCAAATTCTCAATCCTATATGATTCATGTACCATTGATTCAAAAACCATTGTCGAATTATTCCATGTTAACAAAAAGCTAAAAAATGTCCTGGTGAATGGATACGTTGGTCACCCACACCCACCATTGGATTCCCTGGTCTAAGAGCTACACTCGATAAACTTTGAAATGTTTTCCCTAAACTGACCAAAATCTTCATAAGAAGACTACTCAAAACACCATCCCAATGATCAAACCACCTATGATATCAATCTGTCACAACTCGACCCAAGATGGGGCCCAAGCCACAACTACCGCAAGAACGCCTTCATAGGCTAGGGGTTGGTGACTAGTACTAAAGGAACAACTAACATGGGTAGGCCTTTTCCAAATTATTTATACACACAGACATCCATCTCGATGAAAAAGTTCATAGTGGGTAAAATTAAAATAAGCAAAAAGATGAGGGAATAACCATTCATGAAAAACCTCTAGACACATGAAGAGTATGATAGTGTAAAATGAAATGTAAAGAAAAAAATACATTCCCAACCATAAATATGTCTTAAGATGAAAAAATGGATAAGAAAACCATTGAGAGATCCCATCCCCTAATATCCAAGTAGAGACCATCATACATGGTTTGAAGTATCATGTATCCCAAAGCTCTTATAAAGTCACCACCAACTTATCTATCATATGTATAAGATATAACACATACAGGAAAATCCCATGTCGGTTTGATTATATACATACCCATTAGGACACCTTAAAACCTGAAGTATAAGCTGTAAGATATACAATAAGAAGATAATAGATATAAAATATGATGCAATATATAGTGAAAAAGAATAGCTCAACCCAATCTAAGAGGGAAAGTAACCTCATACAAACACAGGAGTATCAATATGGTTTGTAGATGAACTACATGTCAATTATTTTCAACCTATAGTGAGAGAGTAGAGTCATCCAACCATGAGAAGCTAAACATGGAAAGCATAGGGCATACCCATCATATCTTTGCATCTCATGGAAAGTGAGTAACCAAATACAAAGGCATGGACACATAATTATATATATGTGATCAATAAAAAGAAACTGAAATGAGAGATAAAAGGTATCTCCATATCATAGATCATTCCATGAAGAAGAGTATCTTACCGTTCCAAAAATCCATCAACGATTCCCAACATCTCACACATTTTCCCAAAAGTAACCATCCAAGTCAAAATACACCTCTTTACTATGTCTCATTGTCAAGGGTACCATGCCCTATTAAAATAAGAGGTTTAAAATCTGATATTTGATGGAGGAACCATGCCCTACCTGGAAGGATGGTTCTACTATAGAGATAGAGGACCCAAGCCTAGCCCACCAGGATAGATACACTCTAGAAGTTATTGTGGACCCACTGCCTAACTCTATTAGAGGGTACCGATCAGAATTCATCAAGGACCCACTACCCATATCTACTATAGGGTACTGCTCAGAAGTCATTGAGGACCCACTGTCCAGCTCTACTTGAGGGTACCACTTAGAATTTCTCGAGGACCCACTACTCAGCTCTACTGGAGGGTACCAATTAAAAGTCCTCAAGCACCCACTACCCTTATCTACTGAAGGATACCACATAGAAGTCATCAGGGATGCATTCTCTATCTCTACTAGAGGGTACTGCTTAGAATTTATCAAGGCTCTACTACCTAGCTCTACTGGAGGGTACCACTCAGAAGTCGTTGGGGATCCACTGCCCAGCTCTACTAGAGGGTATGATTCAGAATTCATTTGTTGATCCTATAAAATCACTTCCATTATTGATATTCATTCCTGGAACATTCCACATAACTTCCAAAAAACCAAAACCAAGCCCACCATCAGGTTCTATGTGAAAAAACATAGGATAGGCTACTCGTGAGAAAACATCTGAGTCCAAATTGAAAAGATACGTTAGCTTGAAGTTTCCTAAAAATTATCCAAGCGAAGAAAGGTGTGTGAGTGGACCCACATGTTGTGTGGTCCAGCTCTTACACATTTCTATGTCCCTGAAGGTACATGGATCACCAACCATGTTGAATTACATGGTGTGTAGTTGGATATACACATCGTGACCTTTCCACTCACGGACCTGCTCGTGTGCATGGTCATGTCTATGTATCGACCTCATGTTTGTGTACTTTACCCCATGTCTATGTACATTGATATATAGTCATGTACCTAGACATTTACATCAACAAAGGATCCCACCCATGCTATCCACCACATAACTATCTTATCTGAGAATGAGCTACATGATGTGTAGAAGGGAAACATATCATGCCATCCTTATGATTTCCCAAAACCCTAGCTGTTATCGGCAAGGGGAAACACATCGTGTGTTTATCACTATACATGGAATATATTCATGTTTTTTCATAAAAACTCATATATATTTCCTATTCATTGAATCAATCCATTTCACTTTGAATCCTGCCTCAAATTTGCCGAAAAATAGGGGATATGGACAAGGATCATAGATTATGTTCATCGTTCATCAGAAATCGGATTCTGGGGGTCCTCAATGGTTTCATCACTAGACCTGTACTCACCACACCATCGGTAGATGATGTTTCTTCCTTCGATCATTGAAAAAATCTTCTGTATCCCACAAACATTCTAGATCTTCCCATAAAACATCGATTTGTCCCTCATTCATGACATTGTCATGATTCCGAGGGTCCGATCAGGCTCGGTATCACCCAGAAATGTAGAAATAGGATAGTAGGGTCCAACCGGTGAATAATGAAAAGAAATAGAGAGATAAAGGCCTTGGAAGAATTTTTTAATTGATCATTGTCAAGCATTCTCGACTATCAAACAAGAAAAGAGAATTCAAGGTTAGAAACAAATGAAATAATATAATTAATCTGGTATGTAGGAGCATGTACAGAACAAAATTAGAGTAAATCAATAGAATAGATTGATATTCTTAATCAATTTAATAAATAAGGGATTAAAAGACAAATTTATTAGTCCACCTAAATATTGGATCATTCATCGTCAAAGAACGAACCCACCAATGATCTAAGGAAGTCACTGTGTTCACTACATCCCAATATTCTCCAATCCAGCATTTTGTTGTCATCTGATTTTATTCACCAACAGAAGAAGATGAAGAGTTTCATTAGTGATTCTCAGTTTATGAGGCTAAACCCAGGTAATTTTACAGGATGATTTATTTGTAATAAAATAGTTTAAGTCAAATGAATTGATTAACTATTTTAACAAATTAATTAATCCACTAAACATGCCACCAATGGGTGAGATGTCGAAATGCCTCGTAGTGACCTATTTTAGGTCATAACTAGGGTATCACTATGTTCCAAACTCAACCATGGCCTTGAATTTATGATAAGATATTTCTTTTAATATTTATCCCATTTTATTTAAGAAACTGTGTGCGAGAAATATAAAACATATTTTCTATTTTATGTAAAATTAATTTCGAGAACATTGGGTCTCAGAATCACAGGCCATCTTAGCACCTAGATCATGAAATATATATAGAAATATTTAAACGTCTTGTAAGAAAAAAACCATATCTATACATTAAAATTGATCTAAATGTTTCTCACCTCATATTTTTTCGAGGTTTATCCTACATGCATGTTAATGAAAAATATAGAGAAAATCATGAAGAAAAATCTTAGGCATTATTCATATTTGGGTATGGTGATAAAGACTTTGGTCTTTAACTTTGGGATGATGAAAGGAAGAAAGTTTTCAGAAGTCAAAATTTCCACTTCAATAATAAAATCTAGTGGAAATATTAAAACTTGAAGGGGATGTAGGTTGAGGATAAATATTCAAATATAATTATAATTAATATAAATGGATATTTTAGAGGATTACATGTTCCATAATGTTTATATATCTATAAAACTAATGGAAGAACACATATTCTTGAAGGAAGGTTAGAGGGAAGTGAAGAAAGATCAAAAGTATATCTAGTAGAAGTTATATCATAAATCTTAGGAACTAGGGAAGCTCATTAAAGAGTTATAGAAAGAGAAGTTCTAGAAGTTATAGTTCTTGAAGAAGATAAATCATAGGCCAGTTTGTAAATATCATCAAGGATCATATATTCTGTTCAGAGTTATGGATATGATCTAATATTCTTAATTTTTAATTAATTATAGAAATCTAGAGAGTTTGTTTGAACTAGATACTCTAGGGAATTTTTGAAGGTTTGAGTTTGTAATGTATTAGGTGTTTCATTCAATATAAATGAATAACACCTAGGAGCTAATGAAATTACCACTATGGAATAAAGTACATGAGAACAAGTTAGTATTCATGTTAAAAGAATAGGTTAAGAAAAGTAAAATATATAAATCTAGGCTAGTTGAGAAAGGGTATAAATATAAAGAAGGAATTAAATTCTCTAAGAAATTGTTTCCAATAGTAAAACATGATACCATATAAACTATTTTAATCTTAGTTTCTTATGAAAATTTAATCCTTGAACAAATGGATGTAATGATGTATTTTCTTCATGGAAATTTTGAGGTGTAAATCTATATGAAACAAACTATTGGTTTTATGTACAATTAGAATTAGGTATTAGGGTGAAAACTAAACATGGGTATCTATGGTTTTAAAAGAGAACCACGATTTTTAAACCAGAGGTTTGATTCCTTCATAGAATTGAAATCCTTCCATCAAATAAATTCTGATCATAGTAATTTCCAAAATGAATTTTGTGGGAATGAATTCAAAATCATAATTTTCTATGTTGATGATATTTTGTTGGTATATATGAATATTCAACTAATTAAAAAGTTAAAGGATGATCTCTCTTTAAAGTTTGATATGAAAGGTCTTGGTGAAGCTACGAAGATCTTGGTCATGAGGGTTAAAGGATGATCTATCTACTGTGTTCCCAATGAAAAATAAATAAAAAACTCCAGGTCCTGCACCAGGGGTAATCCCAAATAATTATCTGGGACTACCTCTGGAAACTCATACACTACAGGGGGTAATCCTCCCTGAGAAGCGACACTACCATCCTCTATCCTGAGCGATGATAACTGACAAGAATGATTTCCCAACTCTGGAGGTGGAGGTCCTGTGCGAACCGACCAAGGATCTCATTCCCCATGAAATACCCGAAGAATCCCATCAGGTTACAGAAAACTAAATCACCACCGATAACAATCAATATGCGCTTGAAAGTGCACCATCCAGTCCATGATGAGGATCACATCAAATAAGTCCATTTCAAGGACCAAGAAATCCCATTCCATTACAACTCCAGACATGGAAATTGCATATGATGGATACCTAAGGCCTTTCCCATTCTTATTTTCCAATAGTGTCACCAGATCCATTTAAAAATACATCAGCTCAGTTGGTAGGTTCAATAGATTCAGAATAAGGGAATATATAAAAAAGAAATATGCACCATTATCAAAAATAAAAATAGCTATAGAAGATTCAATTAGAATGGTACCTCTAATAGTTGAAGGTCCTGCATCTGATACCAGCGGTGCCTGGTCCACAAAATATAGATCCCTAGTCCCTTATTGAGAATAATCGATCTCCTGTGGCTCTACCATGATTTTTCTCCTCCCAGAAGATGATACGGTCCTACCACGATGACCCCCAAACTAAGATCCCATCATTCTGGTCATCTTCAACTGAACTGAAACTCCCCTGGAAGCTTGAGATTTTTCCCCACTCTAATAAGGGCATGTCATCCTAAAAAAGTGGTTCATGTGCCCCATAAATCTACATATAATACAAGGAATATGAGGGGAGGTACATATAGTCCAAATGTGATTTTCCTTCCCACATTTATGGCACACAACAGACCCTATGCTAGAAGCCAAAGATGATGTTTGATTGGAAGTATGGCCTGAGCTGCCACCACCCTTCTTCCATTTCTCATCATTCTTCCTCTTAATCTCGGATGAACTACAACTACCCATAATAGACACTACTCAAGAAAACATTGAGTTTCCTCTCTGATCAATCTCAACCATGATAGCAGGATCAACCACCTTAGCATAAGTACCCAACTTTAACAAGAAGACATGAGAGTAAATTTATGGTCACAACCCCCTAAAAAACTAATGATCATTCATTGATTCATTTTAAATAGTCTCAAGAAAGTACCACACTATATTAGCAAAATGGTTATAATATTCCATCACTGAATGATCTCCTTGAGAAAGATCCAAGAATTCTTGGGATCTAGAATAGTCTAGGACCTCATAACAATACTGATCATTGAATATGGTCTTAAAATCCTTAAATATAATCTACTCATAAATCCCACCATGGAGAACTGTTTTCCACCACCTGCGACTAGGACCCTCTAGTAGAAGTGATTCACATTTCACCCTAACCTTCTTGGGAATTTGAAGGCATTTAAAAATGTGCTCTATGTTCTCAATCCAGACCTCTACTTTCTAAGGTTCCACATTTCCCCAAAATGAAGGAGGATTTTTCTTGAGAAACTCATAATATTTATCCTTCCTGGGACCAGACTCATGTTCTCCAGCTGGAGTAGGATCGGGAGAAACCATAGTTCATTGTCCTAAAGCATGAACATCCCGGACCACAACTTCCACCAACCTCTAATCAAGCAGTAATGTAGAATTCTATATGGATCCTTCCCGTGTGTGTAAGGGAGATTTCCGAGGTGGAATGATGCTGTAAGAAGAAACAGTCACAAAAGAACATCATCAATGCCTAAGGTCTGAAAAATAAAATTTTAGTAAGAATAATAGACATCAGTAAACCAAACATGTTGAAGAAACATAATGACCAAATCTCTTATTCCCTAACTGATGTAAACGTATAGTCTGTATCTTGCACACCCCACCTGGAGGAGAAGTTAAATGATCATCTTAACATCCCATGGAGACTCGAGGTCTATCACTAGGTTTGCTAGCCAGACACCCTACTTGCAACCAGAACTCCAAAACAAGATAGTCCTAGATCATTTCTAACCAGAATCATCCCAAATAAAATAATTGAAGGGGTTTCAACCATACCTATGATAACATTTTTTATGAACCAATTTGGGTCTCCATCTAACTAACACCCGACTCAGTCCGTAGTAAGGCCTAAAGGGTGTTCCCGATCCCCACAGGCTAACAAAAGTGCCCGAGTATCAATAGAAAAGTTGGAGAATGATTTAGCCATATATATATATATATATATATATATATGTAATACAACTAACAATATGAACTAAAAAAACTATAAGTCTTAACCAAAAAATCCTTTATCCAAAAACCGGAATTTGAGTTATATGCTTAAACCAAAATCCAAACAACAACCATTAAATATGGTGACCAAAAACTAGCTCAAAAACCAACACTTGGCATGAGGACACCACCCTCAAGCCATCTCCATGGAACCAAACCAATAAGGACATCTAGAAACTCGAACCTCTATCTTCAAAAGCCTTAACCTCACCTGTATCAAACACAACCAAATCTACTTACAACAAAAGGTGTATGTAGGGTGTGAGGTAACACATAGTAGGATGCCACCGAGAAAAGATTCCACACATAAATATTAAATGAAAAATACAGTTTCAATATTAATTAAATAATGGAATTAAATTCTTGAACAATTTAAATGAAATCGGATTTAAATAAAACAACTATCAAGGAATGATGTTTTTGAAATAAAAACACTTTTTCTTGTTTAGTATCTCAAATACCACACCTTATTCCGATGGTGAGCACAATGTAATCAAAGAGAACCATCTGCGAGAGAGGCCTAATAGGTACTATAAAAAAGTGAAACCCTAGAACCTCACATCTCGGTGAAGGTGGTATAGAAACCATGAAAATATGCATTCTCGTGCGTCATCCACTAGCAGGGAAAACACCTATAACCTAGTGGTCTCCAATCAACATCCATAAGTTTATTTAGTGACGTAGTCATCAAACCATCTAAGTGAAATCAGGCCAATGCCACTTCCATATTACTAGCACACTAGTCCTAGTCCACCAACCACGTTACTTAGGCTTCCCTTAGTGCATATCTAGATTTCATGTTCACATCACCTATCATATTCATGCACCCAAACCAAACATGGTACTATACACACACAAAACCACCATTTTCACTCCCAAACCTTCTTTTGAAATCATACACACACCAAAACCATTTTAAAACTTAATTTTCAACAATTTTACAATATTTTAAAACATCTTAATAGTTAAAGAAACCATTTTCATGATTAAAAAAACCACTATGAAAATTTATTAAACAATTTAATGATTTGTCACATGACTCCAAATACCAAAATCTCATTCAAAACTTATTTTATAACTAAATGCACATTAAATCCCACCAAAACATAAATTACATTCCTTGCAAATTCTAATAAACCAAAAACACAGTTTATAAAACACTACGAATGGATCAACACAGGTTATCACAAAAACAAATCACTCATGTCACATAAACAAGCTACACAATACATAAAAATCATATTAATCCTCAAGTAAAACAATATAATGACCAATAAAACTAATCAATGAATATGATAAATTAATTAAATTAGAGAATTAATTCATCAAACAATACTTTTACATAGAATCACCTAACTTGGTGTAGAAAAACTTCACAAATATTGTGCACAATTTCCACTGCACGCCAACTACACCTCAAACAACTCTATTAGACTCCCAAATCAAGACATAGAACCATTTATATCAAAATTGAACCAATTGAAACACAAATCCATAACCCAAAACCCTACCAAATGGTAGAAACACACAACTGAAGTAGAACACACCAACATCGAGGGTGCGGGAGGCTGACCGAGATATAAGGGGGATACAGAAAGTGCGTTGTGTGCTAGGGGGTCTCTGGAGGGTTCAGACGAGAAGGGGGGGAGTCAATTTCTAGGACATGGTTATGCAGTGTGGGTAACAGGGGTAGCATGTAAGAGATGTGAGGGATGCTAGTTCAAGGTTTGACCAAGTGGTGTGGGGTGGCGCAACTCACAGGTGAGGGGGGAGAAGAGGCACTAGCCAAAGAGAGGGGGATGGTCTGAAGTGGGAGCATTCTTGGGTAGAGGGGAGGGAGATGTAGTGCGATGAGGGAGTGTGGGGGGGGGGGGGAGAGTGAAAAAGATAAAAAACGGAAAGAATAAAGGGAAAAAATGAAATAAAAAGAAAATAAATTCCCTAAAAACAATTCCAACAAAACTAATAATAATAATTATAAATTTAATTAAAATATTAACAATAATAATAATATTAATGATGTTAATAAATTAATAAGCAGAAAAATAACTAAATATTAATAAACTAATTAAAATATTGATGGAAATAATAATGATAACAATAATAATATTATTAGTAAAACAAATCTAAAATAATTTTAATTTTCCCATTTCATTTAGTGTTCACCTTATTTTCTATTCTGATAATTAATTAACTAACCACACACTGGGAAGGCCGCACTACGACCGTGCCCTACCTATGTGCCCAAAATTTCCTATCCGAAATGCTCACTAATAAGAAAAAGCACAAAAAATAAACTGGTCTTGACCCACACCATGAAAAATCATTTTAAAATCATGATAAAATTATAAAATAAAAATTCATACTGAAGTCCGGGTGTGACAATAAGGGTATGAGAACATGGTCCTGAAAATAGAATATCATACCCAACATATCAAATATCACATACAAGAATGATGGAATAAATATTAGAAGTTCATAAGTCATGAATATTAAGTAAATAAATAACATAAGAAATGAAAGCATAACATAGGAATAAAACATGGAATTGTGATAAAGACATAAGCATATAATATGATTTCCATAGTAGCCAAGGCATTGCTTCCAATACCATCTTGGTGGTATTGGTTAACTCCCCATACTATCTTAGTATTCATGGTTCACTCCCATTACCATCTTAGAATCATGATTTCATTACTCATACCATCTTGGTAGTCATGGTTTACTCCAATGGCCATCTTAGTAGTCAAGGATCATTCCCAAGACCATCCTAGTCTATCTCATGTGATATAAATCTTTACCCAATGCATTGGAGGGAGATATAGGTCCCACACATATTAAAATGAAATTATACATACATGTTCCATGAGATCATAAATAATTATATTATAATCCATGAAATGAAATTGGTATCATAAACATGTAATCATATAATAAACTGCCAAAAAATATAGGTTTCATAATCATTCCATCAAAATCATAACCCGTGAAAGATAAAAGAATTTCATGAACATAAAACCCATGAAATAGAATTTTTTTTCTTCATTAAGACCATGAAATTAATCATAACCCATTAATTGGAATAATATTAATGGAACCTTTAGATCATTTCCAAGAAGGGAATGAGTAACATCAACAGATGTCATCTTAGATGAAAATTAATTTTGAAATATCTTTAAAAAACGTTTCTTAAGGGAAATATCATTTATTATTAGAAAATTTATTTTTAATACATAAAATCATTTTAAAATAATTTTCTTAGAAAATAAATTTAAAACTAATCAAGAAGACATGAAATAATTTTTAAAACCTTGTTCATTGAAAAATTATAAAATAAGCGTCAAAATATTTTAAAAACATTTTTCTTTGAAAAAAATTTGAAAACTTATAAAGAATACTTGAAAATATTTTTAACACCATTTCTTTGAAAATAAATTTAAAACATAAAAATAATGCTTGGAATTTTTTTGAAAACCATTTTCCTTGAAAACATATAAAAGAAGCTTGAAAAAATGTTGAAACCCATTTTACATAAAAACATATAAAATAATATCAAAAAAATTTTGAAAACCATTTTACATTAAAACATATGTAATAATCTTGGAAAATTATGAAAACAATTTTCCTTGAAAACAAATAAAATATTATTGAAAACATTATGAAAACCATTTTACTTGAAAACTTATTAAATAAGTTTGAAAAATTTTGAAAACCATTTTCCTTGAAAACTCATGAAATAATCTCAAAAATAAATTTAAAAAATATTTTTCATGAAAATTCCTTTTAAAAAAATTCTTTTAAAAATTAACATTTAAACCTTAAAATAAATCTTCAAATTATAAATGATGGATAAATCCATACATGTTATACGAGGTAAATGAAATATTAATTTTTTCATGGTAAAAAGTTTATAAAAAGTCCTTATTTAGAAAGAGAAAATAAGATATTCCTTTTAAAATATTAGTAAAAAAGGGTAAAAATATATTTTAATGATCATAGGATAATATTGGAATATTCTACGAAACCCTTTTTGGAAAACATGATTTTAAAGGAACACAAATTTCTATCCAAAGGGAAGGTAATGTGGGGATTTATTGAAAACACTTTCTTAACTATATTATGTACCAAAGAGTGAAATTAATGGTACAAATATATGAATAAATCATTAATAAAAATATGATAATAAAATTTATAAATTTTCTTGAGATATGGATCATAATATTTCATTTAAATAAGCATAAACGTAAATAATCTTGAAAACCGATAAGATTGAATCAATAAAATATTATAACTTATAAATTTGGGATCTTACTATCCGTGTAAGAAAAAAATTTCATTAAGCTTAAAATATCATTAAAATAATTAAATTCATGATAAAAAATGTAAAATGGAAGTAAATACACCTCAAAGATATTTTAGGTTTATAACAAAGCATGAGTTTGAAAGAAAGAAAAATGAGAAAAATCTATTTGACCGATTTGGTAACTTTTTAAACTTATACCCGATGAAATAATGATCAAAAAATATTTATGTGAATACCCATAAATTTTAGTATAATATAAATGTAATACAATCATTGGTATTACATACACCATATAGAAGGAATGATTGGAGAACATAACATGTATCTCACAAAAATAAAAAGTGGGATAAAATCCCCTTACCTTGGGTTTTGACTGTCGTCGTGCTCATTAAAACCACTTGTATATTAAATATTAATTTGTTATACATATTTTATAGAACCATATTATTATATATAATACCATATATGGT
This sequence comes from Viscum album, assembly GCA_963277665.1. NCBI lineage: Eukaryota > Viridiplantae > Streptophyta > Magnoliopsida > Santalales > Viscaceae > Viscum > Viscum album. Next base: position 1,240,809,557 of record OY728122.1, on the reverse strand, counting down.
TTTAATATGACCTTATATTACCCACATGTTAAGAATCCTATGTTAAGGTTTCACTTTGGGTAATATTCTCTTTATTCTTAACTTGTTTTTTAATTTATTATACATTTTGTATTTATAAGTTATATCATGATTTAAATAATTTAAAACATGAAATAAATATAATTTATATATATTATAAGTTAATTATAATAATCTATATAATATATAAGTATGAAACAGAATACATCGTTCATGGAGACGGTAGGTCGTACGTATACATGAATGCTATTTTCGTTTAATTGTCATGTTGAAAGAAAGAAAGTAAATGAAATATATGTGTATATATGTATACATATATATAATATTTATAGTAGATTTATAATATCATATATGTATTATATATTCACTAAAACCATCATTAATACTATCCATGTAGTGTATGAATGAATCATACCGCTTTGAGGGGGCGGTAGTATACACTTCCTCATACAAAATTTTAGTATTAACACCATATGGAATGTAAAAGGATATTTGTTGTAAAATGAATCATTATTATTGAAGAAAATATAAATATAATATATAACATATATAAATAGTGTGTCCATCATAATTTCCACCATGAGAGGGGGTAAAGAAAATTGAACAATCCTCGTTTAGTGAGGCGGTAGTTCACCATACACATAAATAGTATGTTCCTTATCCATTAGATGGAGGTGTGTGTAAGTGTAGGTTGAAACCTAATAATAAAAACATCCGATTTTATTTATTATACTTTTTTTATTCAATCATGAAAAAAATTAGAGGGGGTGATAAATAAAAATAAAAGAAAGGACTTGAGAGAAGATGCTACCTCTTAATCGGGTAACTCCTTTTGGTTTGTGCCAAAAGACTTCCCTGGAAGACTTTCATCTCAAAGGGATGATTCAAGGAGTAAGGGAGGGATTTTTGTAATTATATTGGTTATATAATTTCTGAACTTAAGAGTTTTGGCAGGTGTGAAGAACATGGATATTTGGTGGCCTTTTGTAGAGATGCAAAAGGACTCAATTGGAAATTTTGAAAACAAGTTTGGTGTACACATGTTATTACATATAAAAAGTCATAAAAACAAAAAATTAATCAACAATGGAAGGTTTATGGATATAATATGGCATTATAATGTGTTTTGGACAATTTTCTTGGTCATTTGGGCCACTAACATTATGTTTTATTCCCTAATTTAGATTAATTTGACCTTAATTGCCGTGATTAATATTAATCACTCTTACTAATCTTTTTGGTCAAAATTAAGTTGATATTATTAGACTTTAAATATTATACTGATTAAAATTGATTATTTTAGTTTTTTTAGAAATTCAATGTATAGAATAGAAAATATTAATATTAATGCTAATCCTTCAGACACGACCAAATTACGGGGTTTTAATGTAGAAACAAGGTCAAAAGTTTATTAATTTTTTATATTAAATTTCAAAGTAAAATTGATTATAATGACCTAAATTTTATTAATATATTTATATTTGATCTAATTTTACCTTAAAAAACTTAAAATAAAATTTAACATTACTAATTATTTAATTGAATAGGCAGTTTTTAACAAAAAACATTCTTCACTATTAATCAAAAATTGATGTTTCTCAGAAAAAAACAAAAATTAATCATAAGATAATTTAGGCCTTATAAAATATAAAATTATGTTTATTTTATAAAATTTCATTTCAATATGTGTCTAAAATTAATTTTACTTTTTTTCATAGAAGGACATGAAGTGTAGTTCATAGTATTTTCAAACATATATTGACTTTACCAAAAATTATATCATTCAATAAAAATAGTTTTTATTTATATGAAACCATTATAAACAATTTTTCAAAATTATTTATTAATATTTATCTTAGAACTTTTAAAGTCTATTTTATAATTATATCATTTAAAAAATATAATAAAACATCACTTCATAGAAACTCGGTGTTGTGTATAACATACACTAAGTTAGTGTTGTCGGTATCTCAAGTCAAGTTGGTATTTCCTGTAGCATGAAACAAGTAAGTGCCATGTGAAAGGAATGTTTGAAATATTTTTTTAATATATATATATATATATATAAAGAACTATTTCCATTGTCATTTTAAATGAAATATAACAAAAAGATAAATTAATTTGCAAAAAATAATTCACAAATATTATGGTGTTAAAGGTAGAATGATAAAAAATGATTATTCACTATTGATGTCGAAAATAGTGGACCTCACTGAAAATTTATTATACTACATATGAATAATAAAAAAATTATTTTACTAAAAAAAATGAAAACCATTCATTGTTTTTTTATTCCACATGAAAAATAATATATTTTGATTTTTAGTGGAGTATAACGTAGTTTTTCTATTTATTTATCTATAAATAAAATAATAAAAAATGTCATTATACAAAAAATAAATTTAAAAACTAGAGAAAAACAATGGTAATATAATATTCGGATGAACCCGCCCAGGGGTGCTATATTTAGTCCCTCTAAACAAGTACAATCTTTGGTTTATCTCCAATATGATGGGGGATGGTGTATATTTATTAAGAACCACCATGAATTATTCCTCCTAGTGTATTTATATACACTCTAGTATATTTATCTTTAATAAATTCTTCCTTGAGGTCTGCTTCAAAAATATAGAAATATGAATTCACCTCTTCATTAAGTGACACAACACTTGTATATTCCAGGGTAGGTGAGAAACGACATTGAGGAGCCTCAAACTCATGTTCAAATTATTATTTAAGATGATATTAAATGAACACAAGGATCCATTACTATTTATTTCCTACCTCAATCAGATATTCAATATGTACAAGAAGATCAATTCTGTCTTTATTAGAAACATGTCCTCATTTGAACTCTTAACCTATGAACTTCTCATTTTCTTCTTCAATACGTTAATTTACTTTATTAGATTATACCACCTATTACTTGGTGATTTCATATTATTTTTAAACCTCCAGGGACCCCAAAAATGTCGATGAATATATACATTTAAAATAAATGAAATTAGTAAAAAAAATCAATATTAGTTCCCTAGAAACATCCACAAATTGAAAATATAGTTTTTTGTGAATCTTTAATCAAAACATTTCTTATTCATAAGCATGGAATATAATAACACAACCATTATTCTTTCTCACATGGTGACCAATAATAAACATTGATTTTATATTTTTAGTATTATATATTTATATAAAATAATGATAAAATATATTTTACTAGAATATAAAATATAATATAGTGGGGGATAAAAATGAAAATGAAAATGAGAATGTATTTAGATGAATAAAATTAAAACAAAATTAATTTAATGTAATTAAAATATAAATTAGTTAGAACACTAAAATTATTAGAAATTTACAATGTAAATCCATAATTATTATATAAAAAACCTTTTTAAATTATTTACATTCAATAAGAGATTCAATTCCCTTATATTTTTATCTCACTTGTTCAAAATATGAAAATACTAAACTAAAACCTCAGAAAAACACGAAATAAATCTTTTAAAATTGAATTTAAAACCATATAACAAAACATCACCTACACAATCCTACTCTACCATATGATGGACTATGAAAATGATGGAGAAGTGAAGAGGTGAACATGAAAATAAGAAAAAAATGGGTAGATAAATGGAATCAACTCCAAATCAAATCAATTTAACTCCAACTAAAATTATCAAAATGAATTTAATAGGAAAAATGAAAAAAATTGAAATTCAAAGAATAGTTAATTAATACATCACCATGTATATTTTAGATTTACAAAACAACACTTAGAAAGAAAAAAACACCATAAAACATCTATAATATATTAAATAAATTTAAAGATAGAAAAAATTATTGAAATACAATACTTAAGAGGATGAGGAATCCACCCATATAGTCGAATTAGCCCCCCATTTAAAAATAAATACAAGAATGTATTATATAAACTAACTAAAAAACTACATGGTATATTTGGAATGAATTCAATTTTTTCATATATTCCCTATGTTAAAATTCTAATGATTTTAGATTCATCTCTTAACTGAAGAAACATTCCATATGTGATTCGACATCAACAATACCTAAATGTGTTTATGAATTTCATTAAATTCACTTGAAAATCACTTAAAGAGATATATCTCAACTTACCTTTTGAACAACATAATAAAGAGCTATTTTCCTTCTCTAGATTATTTTTTATGAGAAAATAGGTTTCACCAAGCCTTATTTAATTGAATTTTTAATCCTATATTAACCTAAAAATTTAATTCTACATGACCCATTTGATGCTTGAATTACTATTATGTTTCCAGTTCCCCAATAGGTTATTCTTATGTAACACTGATAATAAATTCTTCGAAAATCAGTTATTCATATGTAGCTGATGTGGGATACTTGGGTATTCTTACAAAAATTGAGTTTACTATTTTTTTATATTTAGTTTATTCATATATACTATATGTGCTGCCATCCAGTTATTCTGACACAATGAATCAATCATGAGGATTAGTCTTATGAAAAGTATTTATTGTATATTCTACTCTTAATTTTCATCTTGACCATAATTATTCTTAAATACTAGATATTTACACATATGTAAGGAACTGAATCGAGATTTAATCTTCTTTAACTTAACTTCCACTTCATCACCAATGGAGGAAAACTCACAGATTCTTCAATAATTTAAAATATATACTTATATATCCTCAAATTAAAGGCTAGATAATAATTTATGAAGTCCACATCATGTAATATTAAAAATTCAATATGAAATAATAAATTTACAAACTTTTAATATTAAAATTTTCTTAAAACTAATCAAATTTCTCCAAATAAAATATTTCAATAAAAAATTAATCAAAGAATTCATGAAAGAATAATTTTTCATAAAATGTGTTAAATTTAAAATTAATATAATTTAAAAATAAAGCACTAAAAATTGATAATTTTAACCCAAAATGTAACGTAAATAAATTTCACACAAAAATTGACAAATATCATGAATTAAAAATAAAAACCCAATTTAAACATAATAACTTCAATTATTAACATCAAAATGAATATGGTAAACACTCAAAGATAATACCACATCACTGGGATTTACAAAGATTAGTGGTGTAGATGTTAAATATACCCTATTAGGGTATGGTTTCCACTCTAACTATACCAAAAAACATTATACCTAAGAGGATTTCATCTATGAAATTAGAGAATTGAGTATTTTAACATGTGGTACCTTTCCCTATTTTGAAAATTTTATGGTTCTATTACCCAAAAAAATGACTCAATACGAATCAAGGGAGGAAATTACTAGTGATCCATGGGAGTTAATTTTATACACATTAATTGATCATATATTGGTCTAGTTACACAATTTAGATCAATATTTATAAATATAATATTTTTATCTTTCTGAGGTTGTTTAGATAGTGAGGGGGTGCTGTATGAACCCCAAAACCATCATCATTATTTATGTGGCCATGGGACAACCCATCATTAAGTCTCATCAGTTCTTCAATCTTTGACATTATCATAATAATTCTTTTATCCTAAGGGATAACCTTAATTGGTTAATGTATATGGAAAAAATAAATGTTTCCACACCTTTTACCATATATATTACATATAAGAATAGAGGTAATGGAATGAATTATGGGGATCCCAGCCCCATAACAGTCCCTGGGTCTCTTTTATATACATTATCTTTCTGGGTTTCATGTAAACAATAATCTTATAATGTTGGGTCATCTCTCCTTGGATTATTTCTAGAATTATTCCATTGAGTATCTGTAGTAAAGGTCATAATGACATTTAATGATACTATTCTCATGGAAGATTTCATCATTGATAAAAAAATAATGAGAAACTTTCTAGATCATATTGACTAAAAAATATTTGCACCAGAAGAAAAAAAAATTAATACTATATTATTTACAAAACAAAATCATATCTTATGATATAAAAAAACTCCAACTTTCAAGAATAAATAAAAAGATTATATGGCCTTTGAGTTAATGAGAAAATGAAATGTGAAAGAAGAAGAAGTTAGAGAGTCCATATATTGAGATGCTAAGGGTGATGAAGATATTAATGAAACCATTTCCCTTATATTGAGAGGTTTCCAAACCAGAATGTGAAAGGAAAAATGAAAAAATTTCACTAAAGTGTTGGAATTTTGAGGAGGTTGGACACATTTTTTTATGATTATATATCGAAGAAGTCTACTAAATCTGAATATGAAATGGAAGATAAGACTATTTTTAAAATAGAATAAATAGAATAAGAAAAATAACAATTCCAATAGTAGTATGAATAATTTAATGAGAAATCAAGTCAAATATAATTCATCATAAAGCATATCTTTAGATGGTGAGGTAAACGTACTTACTAGAGTTGAAAAAGAAATAGGTTCTTTAAGAAAAATGACGATGGATAAGAAGGGATAACATTGGAATGAATGTTGAAAAGTGGGTTAGAAGCATGTATTGAGTAGATTAAAAACCTCAATAAAGAAAAGAAAAAATTACTAAAGGACAAGAATAAGGCTCCTAAGGAAAAAGAAGGTATGATCAAGAAGGAATTAGCCTATATTGATTAGATAAAGAAAAAAACTGAAGGTGGCTGAGTAAGATAAGATAGTGAGTGATCTTAAAGGGAAGTTGGATAAAAAGGATGAATAGGTTTCTAGGATATAATTTTTATATCATGGGGATCAAATTGAGCTATATAATATCATATAATACTACTCAAAATTTACTGAGATTAAACTATAATCTTATCACGCTAGTGGAATGAGGTGTTCCAATAAGGAAAAAAAATCCCCATATAATATTTCTCATATTAAATTTTTTATATCTAATAGTTCTTACTATAAATAAATTGAATAAAATTTTTGGATTAAGAATGAAAGAGGGAGGAAATATTTTATATAAAAATAAGGGAGGAATGTTACAAGAATACCACACTCTCCTTGGAAAAAATAAATTAGTTTTCAATAGAAAACATCATAATAATTAAGTAAAAATTGTTTTTCAATATAAAAAATCCAATTTCGGAGTTTTTTATTAGTATTGTAGAATATATGGACACCAAAACTATTATTTTTGGTTTAATATGCCATTACTAATAAAGATGAAACAATAAAAGGAAGTTTTGATGAGAAATTTAGGGTATATTTAAAGAAAAGTAATGTTGTGACAAGATATATACCAAATCTATCCAGTGAAAAACAAATTAGATGCTTATAAGAAGAGTTTGGTACATATAGAATGGATAGACACAAAGATAAGTTATGCATTAATTTAATCCTTGGAGTGGTTTCCTATGATGTTAAAGGGATTCCATGTACTACTAATTATTCAACTAATTCAAATGATATTCCTAAGGAAAATGTGAAAGTCAAGATTGAGTAATTAACAGTTTGGACTAACTAACCGGTGAAGGATAAACAAATGGAGGAAACACAGATTAGTGATAAGGTTAAAGAAAATATTGTGGTGATAGACTAAATGGATAAATTACTTAAGGATTATTATATAACTGGTAAATTAAAAATCTATAATAATATGTGTAAAATATGTTAGTAAGTAACCCATGACCTGAAGAATTTTATGGATATCCTTCATACCCAAGAGGAATTATTTAACTATTCAATGAAAATACTAGAATATGAGGTTTATTTGGTAACTGAGTTGGAGAAAACTAATTCCCACAAATAAAAAATTCAAGTAATGAAAGAAGAAAATTTATCCATTGAGACCCACATTATAAAGGGTAATGTAAAGAAAATGTTCAAAGATGAGTATAGAAACATAGGTTTAGGTTGAGTGAGAACTCTTTGTCTTAGTATTTGTTATGAAGAAATAATTAGTCCCTCTTTATTAACTTGTATTTTTTCTCATAAATATTTACTTTTAGGGAATTTAAGGAGAAAATTTAGAGTTTTAAAAACTAGACATATGTGTTATTTTTCATGGTGTTTCCTAAATATCATAAAGTGGAGGATTTGATTGTATCTTTTAAGGGGGAGAAAATATATGGAGGTATTCAAAAATAATGTATTCCAGGAAATTCGGTATTTCTAGATAGACTCATGAAAAATAAATATTAAATTATTTTATCACACTTACATCCACTGTTATGAATTATACTAAACATGTCTATAAAGTGGGAGTGTTGGTTGATGAAAGTATGAGGAAATGCAGAGTTTTATGTTTTTCACTTGAACATTATGATGTGTTTGTTGAGATGTGTTCATGATATAATGTTTTTCTTGATGAATCTATTTGATAAACTCCTATAATGAGTTATAATAATGATATCACATGTTTTATTATTTATAAGAAACATTGAAATCCTTGGTTATATCCCTCTTGATTTCTAAACTTTTATATTCTAATAAGACTTACAGTGTACTCGTAAAAGGAATTTTTATAAGGAACATTATGTGGTATTAACCTTCCTTAATAAGTTTTCTAAACTAGTTTTAAGTAGGATAAGAAGTAGTTTTAATTGAATTTGAGTGATATATGGTTAGACGAGAAGGCCTTAAAATTTAATTTTATATTTTTTTCATTAAGTGAAGTTAAGGAAGCACACATATTGGCATAAAAAGTACAAATTGGTATTTTCAATTGGATATAAAGGGGGTGATTAAAGTTACCACTAGATGGATTGTATTTTTCTTCACTAATTTAATATGTGTTTGGAGTTTTAGTCTATATCTTTAAGAACTCAAGTGGAGAGTTTTAAGGTTAAATGGAATGTTTAAATGTGATGTTTGATGAGATGGTCTTCAAGACAATGTATATTACTAATTCTCATAGTATATTATACAACATTTTATGAAAGATAAAAGGGCTCGAGATTGATTAATAAAGGACTGAAATTATTTTAATTAAAAATGGGAACCTGTATAAAATTGATCTAAGTTTATTCATAACGTGTAAGTGTAATTATACCTTACATAAAGGAAAACCAATAATTCCATGAGTAGTGTAAAGGTGAACAAAAAATTTGAAACTGTATAAAGGTATGTCTGGAATCATATTATTTATATACGTTTACAACAAGCACTATCTAAAATTATAAGTATGCTACAAGAATGTATCTATAATAAATTGAGACCTACATAAAGGTAAAATAATATTGTGTAAAGGTAATTTAGAGGTTGTATTACCTACATAATGATAGTCCAATAGTTATTTCATGTTAACTTAGATATTATAAAGGCCACATCAATGAAAGACTAAGATTTTTCATAGTCATTTGAGAAATGTATTACCTACATAATGTTCATTGATAACTTAATAATGGTAATTCAGTAAGGTTCCATAATGAAATTGTTGGATTTCCAAAATTTTATAATTATAAAAAACTAGAGATATTAATCTAGTGATTCTTATTGTTTTTTTCATAGATTAAAATATCACTATTTAACAAATGGATTTTTATCCTAGTTTTCAAAATAAATGCATCAAAATAGAGCTAATTCATTTAGTCTCAATAAGTTTCATCTAAAATCGAAGTTGGTATAACTGAGATGCACCACACTGAATAGATGGATACTATTCTATAGGTGGGGTGAAGTAAGGATGTGACCATGAAATAGTGAATTATGAGTTGTAATTTTAGTGAACATAGTGAGATTACAATTCACCAATAAGAAATTGTGAATTGAATCGAGACATGGATGTTCCCATGGTTTCTGAAATGAGAGGAGTAAGGATTGAAATGGTACATGTGACACAATAATTCATTCATGGTGGGAATTTTGAGAACTCATAGATGTTGAAATCATAATTCAGGGAGTACTATTCTATATTATATTCCATTATGTTTCATGTATTCATGAATACATTAATGAATTTAAAATTAGTGTGATTTGAGGTGAGAATGAGGTCATAGTTATTTTAATACCACATTAAGTTATTAACCAGTTCTTCAGGTGATTTAAATCAGGAATAAACTAGGGATATTAAGACCAAAGAATAATAAATAGATACTAATGATATTTCTATAATATTAAATATGAAATAATATAAAAAAATAATTGAATATATTATCCACAATATTATGAATATAAAATATAAATATTAAAGAAGAAGAAATTATGTGAATATTGAGAACTCGTAAACAATGTGAATGAATTTTGAGATATCTCATACTATAAAACATCAATGATAGAAAAGGAGTAAAATAAAAATGATCTTAAAATAAGGAGATTACAATAACCTAAATATCTATGAATGATTATAAAGAAAGAGATCACACAAAATTAGGATTGAGGTTTGATAATAGTTCACCTATTCAAGTAGTCTTTGACGCTATTAAATCTTAACAAAGGCAATACAGATATTTTATGATCATGGAGGAATATTATTATCAAGGAGGCGTAATATAGTCCATGAATAAGAAGGTATTTATATTACTCTATCAGATTAAACACCCTATAACCAGTTTGTCTAACTAGTTACTAAAGAGACCTGTCATTGAGGTGTATAACAAATCATTGGAGAGGAGATTTGTTATTAGAGTGTAAAACCAATTATTGGAGGATTGTGTTTGGGAGGATTGTATTTGGGGTATCTAACTAACTGTTACTTTAACTAATTTTTCGTATAGTGTAGAAAATTTATTGGGGAATATAACTGGCTGGGAAAGGAGTCAACTTTTAGACTGAACCACATAAATCCTTATGTTTTTTCTATCTTCATATCCACTGCATATAATGTATTGATATGATATACTATTGAGTGGATCGATAAATTTAATAGTTTTGAGAGGTTTAATTAAAAAGGAAATAATTTATAAAAGGATACCACTGATTCACCCCCTCTTAGTTGTCAATTAAGCATGGGGATCTACACGGTGGATAAGTACAAAGATCCTAGACTGAGTCCATATGAGAACCTAAGGGTTCATTCTATAAGGATATTTTATTCTGTAATTGGTTTTTATATCATGATGAAAATTAATTTTAAATGTTATACATTATTTTAGGATATATGTTTGTCTCAATTTATCTTTCATGGATTAATATGAATTTATAATTAATTTCACTTATTTTAAATATTGATTGAAAAACCATCTATTTTTTTAAATTATCCTTTATGTTTTGGTAAAAATATTTTATTCATTATAAAAAATCTAAATGTAAAAATTTCCTTATTAAAGGAAAATTATACAATATATAGAGGAATATTATATAGTTTACACTCCCTACCAACATATAAAATTATAGTGCATGTGTATATTTCTATTCTTGTCTTATATTATTGGAAATAGATGATATTTACCTTTTGCATAATTGGACCATGGGCTTTAGTGTAATGTTATAGAGTCAACGTTATACAAATAAAACAACATGTTATAAGGATATGGAAATCAATTTTATTTTATTTCATGTTGGTATATGTATATTTTCTATATATCCAGGTATTTTTATATATTTATTCTATAAATATGTTTTGTATAAATTTTTGTATGTTTTAATTTGTATGGTTCAATATTTATTTTATTGATGAAATAATGTTTGGTTTTGTATATATTTGAAGATTTATTTATATTTTTTTCATGAAAATTCCAATATATGAATGCTCATTTTGGATTCCTGGTTGGGTTTTTTATTTATTATGAATTTTATACCAAGGATAAATTATTCCCATAATTTAATTTTGATTCCCTGGGAACTTATTCTAACCTATAGTAGTCAGGAACTCACCTTAGTTATAATTCATTCTAGTATATGTATTTTATCTGGATATCCACGATGGTTTTTAAAAAAATGGCAACATATCATGAACAAGTAGTTGGTTAATGGTGGGTAGAGGAAGGATCATTAGAACATGATATGTAATTTTTATATAGACATTATCAACCTATTTATAAATAATAGAAAGATATCAGGGATGTCCAAAATTTTCTGAGGCCAATCAACCCATTGAATGATTGTTTTTTATTTCATGTGAGTAAGGTACTTTGAACAATTTAGTTCAAGACATGAAATGTTTTTTTAGTCTCATGGATTATCTAAAATTTAAATTTATTATATACTACTCACAATTATTCAATGTCTTTCTAAATTGTTATCAATGATTGTTTATTTTAGTTAAATATATAAGAATTTCATTTTATAAGTTTTATTTGGTTACTTTATGATATGTGTATATACATAATTATTGGATAATTAATCTATTTTTTAATTAAATAGATGGAATTTTTGTAATAATTCCTTCTAATAATTTGGTTATTTTATGTTCATAGTGATTTTTTATGAAACTTCTTGAATTTCCTTTTAAATAATTTCTATGTAAATTAATATTAATTTTTAATTTAAAAATATTTTTATAATAATTAAGAATGCAATTGAATAATTTTTTGAAGATTTAAAATGAAATGGTTAATTAAAAAGATGATTTTCATACCCAGGTATACAGAATCCTCTTAGAGGAACCTTTTTTGTTTTTATATTTTGGAATTTTTGGTTGTACATTGGTTGGGAGAAGCTTTTTTTCTTATTGGTGGCAGAAGGAGGCCACTGACTAGTTAGTGGAGGGAACAATCTCACTAGTGCTGTATGGTAGAACAACTACTTGGATACATGTGTGACCGAATTGGCGGTGGAGGGCATGGAGTTACATTCATTATTCCATTACCTACAAAATGGTTAGTGAGATTCCACTAGCTCATCGATGGATAACTGAAATCTGCATGCATTATTCTTGCACTCACCGGCTAGATGGTGGGGGTATCACTGACTATCAAGTGGACCACCGACCAACCGGTGAGTTCTAATGGCTCATTGATGACTTTTCTAAGAGTGTAGTTTACTAAGGGGTAAACTACAATTTATCTTAAAAGTTTAATCTCCCATAATCCTACCATTACATATCTAATTAATATTTCTTAATTAATGAGATCCTCAATGACTTTCTTGGTTATATTTTTATAGAAAACCATATCCTTCTAAACATATTATTACATGATTTTTAATATAATAATCCAATAATTACAACCCAAAGGTCATGAGGCCTAATTTCATTGTAATAATAGAAACCTAAAACATCAAAAGAAACTAAAACATGACATATTTATTTTTTATTCTCCTTAGGGAGATCCTAAATATCTTTGAGATCCTAAAACTATATAGAATAACCTGGGAAATACATAAAATAAAGGGTTAAGCTAAAAAGTATAACAAGGGAGTAGACAAAATAAGGAAGCATAAAAAGTTAGTAAAAGGTTTAAAATAATATCATAAAAGATAAGTCCCATAAGTAATCACATTGAATCATAATATAAAGAACAAGGTATCATAAGATCATATAAACATATGAAATCTGAAAAAATACAACATACCATAAACATGTGTCTAGTATAACTACCTAGAAAATATCACATAATGTAAAAGTCTCATAATGTATCATGTTTACTCCCTAATCCTATACATAAAATCTCACGAGACTGAATTTTTATGTAATGTAATAGAGTAATATCTGGTTGCACCCATCATAACATGATCGTGGTTATTTCTACCAGAAAAATTAAATCTATCATAAGATATAAATATAATAAGTACCCATGGAAATAAAATGGGTTACAAAATCTTTCCTCGTATCACAATAAAAGAAAATTTCATAATTAAAGAATTTGATAGATGAACATAAAACATGTATTAATGTATAAAAGGAATTAATATTAATCTAGGAATATATGTGAGGAACATATATAAATAATTTATAAGAAATCCACAATATCAAAGGTAATTTTTTTGATGAAAATATATTATAACGATTAAATGGAATATTTCCTAAGGAGAATACCCTTTTTTACTTTGAACCCACTTCTTTAAAATAAAAAAAATTAGAATATTGAAGAAAAAATTTTCATTGAAAATAAATAAGGAAAATTAAAAAGTAATATTGAAATCATTGAGCAGTTATGATGGTGGGAAATTCTATTCATATCATTTAAGTTAAAATAAAGCATTCCTTTCAAACTATTGTTAAAAAGGTAAAAAATAACATGTTCATAAAATAACCAAAAGATTCATTTTTAAAATATTTTGTAAAACGTAAAACAAGGGTAAAAATTTAATTAATAAATATTAACTTCATTATTTAAAATATTTTATGGAAAATATAGACATGGAAGAGAAATATTTCGCATCTAGAATAAGACCCATGATCGATATTACATAAAAAACATTCTTGATGTTTTGTTATTCAATAAGAGAAGAAATAGAAACCAAAAATATAGAAAACATTCATTCTTAGAGGAGAATAAATAGATGTTTTTCAATAAAATAATTGTATATGATTTCCCACAAATGGACCTTGAACATAAAAAATCTCAAAAAGAAAGGAGATTGTAACACAAAGCCTTTACCGCTTGGGTAACTTTTGAATAAAATCCCCGTAGATGATGTGAATTGAATTATAACTTAAAATACAATCAAATATGAATGATTCTTGATATAATATTTAAAAGGGTTACTATGTAAACCATATACAATAAAATGGTGCATAGCATTTGAATATTCCTAAATAATGGGAAATTAAGACGAAATCCTATCCAAGGATTGTATCATTAGAATGATAATTAATTAATGAAGTGGTTATATGTAGAAAATGTTAATACACACAAAATAAATGAAAATATATCATAATACAATTATAGGTCATTTAACATGTAAATAATTGATTAATAATCCTTTTAATAAATAAAGGTGCTTCTAATATAATAAAGAAACATGTTTTAATCATTTTAAATACAGTAAAATTTTAATAAGTGTATTAAAATTCAATAAACTTTTAAAATAATTGTATTAAAATACAATAAACTTTTACTAGGTGTATTAAAATACATAGTGTATTAAAATAATAAGTGTATTAAAATAAAATTGGAGTGATAATTATTTTAATACACTTATTAAATAATTGATTAATAAACTTTTTAAAGTTCTTCATTCCTATTTATTTTATTTATTTCCTTGCTATTTTTTTACTTAATCAAATAAGTTCACATTGAATGTTTTTTATGAGATTATATCATATACACCAAATATAAGGACCCGACCTTAAAAAATTACATAATATTGAATTAAATAAATAATTCACATTGAGGATATTTTCAGGTTTAGAGTTTTAGAGAGTTAACCCATAACTATTACATTGAAAAATATTACATCTCAAAAAATTACAAAGTAGACACTTCTACCCAGTATCCATTTTTTTTTACAAAATATGAACTCTTGAAAAAAAGAGTCATGTATAGTTCCATGTTTAAGACAACATGAATTTTCCTTGATCCCATCCTCGACCCTATTCCACATTATTGCCTATGAAAAACATTTAAAAAACTTGGGATGAGCCTAAAAATCTCAGTAAGGGATACACAAAGAAGTAAAACTATTAGTTTTTCAAAACAACAAGTAAACCATGAATACTTTAACATAAGTAATACTTTTCACCTTTATGAAGTAGTAAATACTCTTCACTAAATAAAAGATCATTACTTTCCCTTTTGTAACCAAAATATTACCATAAAACCCATATAAAGAACACATAACTTATAAAGGAAACTTGGGACATAAACATACTTAAATGGAATAACTATACGGTCGACTTCCACACAAATAACTAAATGGAATAGCCATATGGATGAATTCCATACCCAATGTATTGGATGTTATAACGTAACCACTCGTCCTGGTATTCACAAAACCACCCTTCATTTGGTTTATCACATAACCACCCGTCAAATGTCTAAGTAGCATTATAAAATCATAAGACATAAAAGAAATATACCGGAAAGAAAAAATTTCCACATTTCAATCACAATATATAACTTAAATATATTGACATAAAAAATCCATTATCAAAACCATTTTCAATACCAAAATAAATAAAAGAGTATATGGTATTTATTTTCTTTTAAAAACATTAAGGCTTTTTAAGGAAGCCAAAGATCATATAATACTCGTGGCGGTGGAAAGGTCGTTGTTACCGCCTATGTTAAAAGAAACATTCCTTTTTTTCGTTTAGTAAAAATCTTTATAGAAAAAGATTCCCTTTGAAATTTCAAGGTTCTTTATACAGTATATAAAATAAAGTCGTGAATTAAAACAAAATATGCCTCATTGAAAGGAGATTGAGACGAAGTCCCTTACCTCATGTCCGACTTGACCCATTTGTTCTTTAATCTCCTGAATAATAAAATAAAGTTAATTTATACTTTCTTAAGAACCTTTTTCAAGTTTATTATTCCTTTTATATCACTTATTACCATGTTGTAAACATTATGTAATCATTTGAGTTAATAATGTTTGTTTTGTCGATATTTGGTACTTGAGTCAAAAATGGACTTCTTATAATTACATGTTGTTCATGTGCTCATAGATTCATTATATCCAGAATTACATTCATGATTTGTATATCATATATATCATATATATACAGCATATACAAGTATTTATAATAGTACATAACATTTAAAGGTAAAAATGAAATGCACCGTTCATGGAGACGGTAAGCCGTACGTACGCATGGACGCTACTTTCATTTCTATTTCATATTTAATGGAATTATAACATAATGATACATATTAGTATTATAATTCTAGTATTGTATAATATATAATATCATTAAATCTTTCCTTTATACGTACCACATATGGTATGAACGAGTCATATCACTTTGAGGGGGTGGTAGTCCGCACTTCCTCTAATGAGATTATCACATTTACCCAAAATGGAAACCATAAAGGCATGGTATAAATTGAAAATACAGAATCATAAAGAAAAATACACATAATATATATCATATATAAATATAGTTCCATCATAATGGCCACCATGAGAGGCGGTTGGAGATATTTGAACAATCATCGTTTTGTGAGGCGTTAGTTTACCATCCACAGAAACATTATGTTCTTCATCCATTAGATGGAGGTGTGTGTTTTTGTAGCTCGAATACTTCTCATAACAACATACTAGTATATTTTGAATACTGATTTTGTTATAAAAGAAATGAATAAAAAGAGTTTAGGGGTTGGAGATGTAAAATAAAAGAAAACAATTATAGAGAAACCGTTACCTTTAATTTGGGTAACTCCCTTTGGTTTGAACCAAAGGACTACTTAAAGTGACTTCTTCCTAAGGTAAGGATTATATGAGAAGTAGAGGGATGTAGGGAGCTTAATTTTTCAGAGTTTTTACGAGCCAAAAGGCTTGAGGGGTGTGAGGAATTGGTAAGAAGTGCTCTCCTTTTATAAAGGAGAGGAGGGGCACTTTAGGAAAGTGTGGAAACATTATTTTATTATAAAAAAATTTCAAAAGGTACAAAAATAATTATAGTCGAAGTTAAGATGACTCATATTCGAAATAAAATAATACAATCAGAATTGGACATTTTTTGGATAATATTTTAGTCATTATAATCTTATTTATTTAAATCATTTATTATTGAGGTAAATACTGCATCATTATTGTGTCACAAATAATGTGATTTATTTGATTTCTAAAAATTATAAAAAAAATACCTTGATATAAGAAATAGAATAAATATTTATAGTCGAAAAGATAATTTATTTAACCCATTCGAAAAATTAATTTACTAAAAGATATTTGCTTTTGTCCTTTTTTCTTTTACTTTAAGATAATTAATCTAAATTATCATTATCACTCCCAAGTGGCTCAATGGGGTCCCAAAATCGATCCAAAGATTACCATGGTCGTAAATGACTCAAAAAATAAGGTTTGGAAAAGTGTTAAGGTAATTTTGAATTATTATAATATTCTTTTAACCATGAATTACCCAATTTACCTTTAATCGTGGTAAATAAAAGTGAAAAGTTACTATTCACAAAAAATTATTTTCATCTTATTGAAGCACATTTTACTTATTGATAACAACCATGTATGTAGAATCTTTGAAATTCAATTCATAGTAGTGGTAAAATTTCATTTAAATGAAAAAGTCATTTTTTTTAACTACTACTAAGTGGTTTCACTATTCATCAAAAATTTATGTTTTCTTGAAAAATACCAAAAATTAAGCCTAAGCTATATTTGATATTCCAAATTCAAAAATTATGTTTATTTTTCCAAATTAGAAACATAAAAGTGTCATTAATTAAATTTAAAATTAATTCTCATTGTTAAAATATATAGTGTGTTTTTAAGAAACAATAACTATCAAAAGATTGATACTTTTTTATGTCCAATTTCAAAGTGAAATTAATTACAATAACAAAAATTGGATTAAATGGTAAAAATATATATTAATTTAACTTTAAAACCAATTAAAAAGATAATCTTACCATATAAATAAATTAGATTAAAAGGAACTTTTGAATTTAAATACAATATTTTTCACTATTCATTAAAAATGAACTTTATCAGAAAAATACCAAAAAATTACCCAAAGTAAAATTTGATGTTTCCATTCTAATAAAGGATTCTATTTGGACAATTATAATGTATTAATGTGACCAAAACTATATTTAAATAGGGTTCACCATTAAAAGGTGATAAATCAACCTTTTAATGTAAATTATGCTTAAATTTAGATTCATTAAAATTTTATGCCTCTAACTTTTATTGGATAAATGTAAATACATTTAAAAAACATGTATAATCATATTTTAGTTTTTCTCATTCATTCCCGGAAATAAAATGGATAGTAGTTAACTCCCATTTAAAATAATAATATTACATTATTAGTGTGCAACGTAAGATTTCAAAAAAACCCATTGTTGTGTATCAGGTACACCATTGAACATAGAAACCCTTTTAAAGTAAAATTAACATTTAATCCACAAATATTAATAAATATGAAATATGTCTTATTCTTCATTTACTTGGGATGTTACATCCTTCCCCCTTTTGAAAATTGCATCCTTGCAATTTTTATTCACTTTTCAAAATAAGTGGGGGTATTTATCCCTCATAACATTTTCATATTCCCATGATGACCCTTCAACCATATGGTTTTTCAAAAAAAAACCTTTACATGGTGAATCATCTTATTCCACAACACTTTCTCTCTATATTCAAGAATCTGGACTGCTTTTTCTTCATAAAAGAGAATATCTTCCAACAGAACTACCTTTGGGAACAAAACATGAGATCGATTTTGAATATACTTTCTCAACATCGAAACATGAAAAAAATTGTGTACATGGGATAAACTTGGAGGTAAATCCACTATGTACGCAACTGATCCAAAATTCTCCATAATTTCATAAGGTCCAATAAACCTTGGACTCAACTTTCCCTTCTTACCAAAACGCATCACACTTTTCCATGGAGAAACTTTAAGAATGACATGATCACTTACCTAAAAAGAAAGATCTTTCCTCTGGTTATATGCATAACGATTTTGTCTGCTCTGATCTGTTCTCATGTGCTTTTGAATCAACTGAACTTTCTCTTCCATCTCTTCAACAAATTCTGGTCCCATCAGCTTCCTTTCACCGACTTCCTCTCAAAAAGTTGGAGTTTGACAACAATTTCCATATAATTCCTCAAATGGAGCCATATGTATACTGGAATGAAAACTATTATTATATAAAAATTCAACCAAAGAAAGATGTTGGTCCCAGCTTCCCTGGTAATCCATCGAACAAGCACGTAACATATCTTCCAATGTCTGAATTGTTCGTTTTGACATCACATCTGATCGAGGATGAAAAGTTGTACTAAAATTTAATTCAGTACCTAATGACTTCTGAAGGCCTTTCCAAAAGTTAGAAGTAAACATGAGATCACGATCAGATACAATAGAGATGGGAACACCATGCAACCTGACTATCTCTTTATCATACAAATGAGAAAGTTGATCTAGATACAAATTATCTCTAATAGGTAGGAAATAAGTAGATTTAGTCAATCGATCAACTATAAACCAGATTTCATTATTAACTTAATATGTCTTTGGTAATACCACAACTAAGTCCATGGATATATTTTCCCATTTCCACTATGGCACCGGCAAAGGATGAAGCATCCCTTTTGGTAACTGTCTCTCTGCTTTATCCTGCTGACAAGTCAAACACTTCACAGTAAAATCAGCAATATCTCTTTTCATTCCATCCCACCAGTAATACTCCGAAGATCTCTGTACATCTTAGTACTACCAGGATGAACTAAAAATGGAGAACTATGAGCTTCACATAATAACTCATTCTTCAACTTTGAATCAAAATGAATACATAATCTCTTTCCAAACCTAAAAAAATCATTATGAATGTTAAAATTAGGAAACATACCACTCTGAACCAACTCTACATTTTTCTGTAACTAACTGTCTTCTTTCTGTGCTTGGTTTATTCTGTTTGATAGAGATGATATCATTGACACCTGAAACAAAATAGAAGGATTTATTGCACCAACAACTTCTATTCCAAAGTTCATCAAATCAAAAACCAAAGGATCTTGTTCCAAACGTAACATGGTTAATGAAGCATTACTTATTCGTCTCAAATCATCATCCACTTTATTTGATTTTCCCGGATGGTAATGGATCATGCAATCATAATCCTTGATTTATTCCAAACATCTCCTCTATCTCATCTTCAATTATTTTTGAGTGAATATATACTTCAAACTTTTGTGGTCAGTATATATTTCAAATTTTACTCCATAAAAATGATGCCTCCAAAATTTTAAAGAAAAAACAACATTAGATAATTCCAAATCATGTGTAGGGTAATTTATCTCATGTGGTTTCAACTGATATAAAGCATAAGAAATTACCTGATCATTCTGCATAAAGACAAATCAATGTCCTTTCAACAAAGCATCACTGTAGATAAAAAACTCACCATTTCTAGAAGGCAGTGCCAAAACTGGAGAATTCACGAATCTTCTTTTCAATTCCTAAAAATAATCATCACATTCTCTTGTCCAAATGAACTTAACACCTTTTCAAGTTAACTTAGTCATTGTAAAAGATAAAAGTGCTAAAGTTTCAACAAACCTTTGGTAATAACCTTCCAAACCAAGAAAAATACGAATCTAGGTTATATTTGTGGGTCTTGGCCATTATTCCACAACTTTCATTGTAGCAGGATCAATAGTTATGCCATTTTCTAAAACAATGTGACCAAGGAAAGAAATTTTTTGTAACCAAAACTCACATTTTCTGAATTTCCCAAATTTTTTCTTTTCTTTTAAGGTATGCAAGATGACCCTTAAATGACATTCATGCTCCTTTTTACTTTTAGAATAAACCAAAATATCATCAATGATCACAACCACAAACTTATCCAAGAAATCACAGAAAATTCTATTCATAATATCCATGAATACAGTAGGTGCATTGGTTAACCCAAAAGGCATAACTAAAAATTCTTAATGGCCATATCTAGTACGAAATGTGTTCTTCAGAATGTTTACTTCTTTTACTTTCAACTCATGGTACCCCAAACTCAAGTCAATCTTCAAAAAATACTGAGCTCCCTGGAGCTAATAAAAAAATCATCGATATGAGGCAAAGGATACTTGTTCTTAACAGTGATGTTATTCAATGATCTAGAATCAATGAAAAGTATCATTGAACCATCTTTCTTTTTAACAAATAGTAAACGATCACCCCATGGTGATGTTCTAGGTCGAATGAAACCTTTATCTAATAACTACTGCAATTGCTTCTTTAACTCTAAAAGTTCAATTTGAGCCATTCGATAAGGGGGTTTTGAAATTGTCTTAGCATCAGGAACTAATTCAACAGTAAATTCAATTTACTAATTAGGTATTATACCAGGAAACGCATCAGGAAAAACATCAAGGTACTAATTTACCACTGGCACATCATTATTCTGAATAGTCCTTTTGTTTTCAAAAATATGTTCTAGGTAACATTCACTTCCATATTTTACCAGTTTTCAACTTCCTGATATGTTATCAAAAGAAAGGGTTCATTATTGTACACAAACTGAAAATCCTTCTGAAAATAAACCTCTTTAGCTCTGCAGTCAATCTTAGCATGATAAATAGAAGGCCAATCCATACCCAAAATAACATCAAACTCTACTAGAGTAAAAACAATAAGGTTTTTAGGTAGATTCTTTCCGCACACAAGGATGAAAATATTCTTATGTTTTCTTTTTTATCTCAAAATTTCCTCCAGGTGTTTTTACCGTAAGTTCTATATTCATATCATGAAATGGAATTCCCAATTTACTAGAAAACTTCTGAGAAATGAAAGAGTGTGTAGAACCTGAATCAAACAACAAATTGGAATAATATGAACAAACAAATAGTGTACCTGATACTACTTCATTTGAGGTCCCAATATCTACTAAAGTAGTTGTAAAGGATTTCACCACCCCTTTATAATTGTAGTCTGGCTACTTTCCCTCCGTTGATTTCTTCTCTTGACACTCATTTGAATAATGACCCATTTCATTGCACTTAAAACATATTACCAATGGTTTTCATTCCCTTCTTGATCATCTCCCTTACAGTTACGAGCAATATGACCAGACTTACCACATCGGAAGCACTTTCCAGACTTTGTTAAACATTCTACGGGATGATTTTTACCATACTTATCACAAGATTGATATTTAGTTTTCATAACTCCAGGATTCTTTGATGAATTCTTCCACTTTTCTTTCCAATTGGACCTCTTATTATGTTGTTTGTCAAAGAACACTTGATCATGGGATAAATCTATTTCCACCTTCTCTGTACATCAAACAAGTTTTTCATAACTTTTTAACTCATGAGGGGCTAAAACTATTTGAAATCGTGGATTCAGTCATGAGTAAAATAAATTTATCTTACTATCAGGATCTCAGATGAAATTTGGTGCATACCTTTCCAATTGAGTGAACTTTGCTTCATAAGCAGCCACTATGTAATCCTCCTTCTTCAATTCTAGGAATTTTTTTTCCATAATAAGATGAACCACCTTAGGAAAATATTTTTCAAGAAACATACCTTTGAATTCATCCCAATCAATAGAATCAATCTCCTCATTATCCCTGATATTTTTCCCCATCGAACACCACTGATCAGCTTCATATTCAAAACAGTAAATAGTGAGACTAAGATTTTTATGTTCTAAACAACCCATGACATCGAAAATATTTTCCAGTGCATTAATCCACCCTTCAGCTAGCACAGGGGCAGATGATTCTCTGAATGATGGGGGGGTTTTTCCTCATGAAATGATCCACTACTGACATGTTCCTTTACGGTTGATCTGGCTAATCTGATGCATGGATACCACCACCATTTATAGCTCGAGTCAACTGTTCCATCACTATGGAAAACTGTTCAGTTCTGATTCCGACCATCTCAGGTTTCATATTTGGAAGGTTGTCTTCCTCTTGATGACTTCCCAATATAGTTGCCCTATTTCCTCTGCGGAAAACCATTATGAACACAAAAAAATCTTAGTCAAAGCAACATGGTAATCTGGAAATGCTATATGATTTTAGTATTTACATAAATTACTTTATGGATATTAATTTAATGATACCCTAACTCCTATAATTATCTAAACCGACCTCTGATACCAACTATTAGGACCCGACCTTAAAACATTACATAATATAGAATGAAATGAATAATTTACATTGAGGATATTTTTAGGTTTAGATTTTTAGAGAGTTAGGCCATAACTATTACATTGCTAAATATTACATCTAAAAAAATTACAAATTAGACACTTCTACCCAGTATCCATTTTTTTACAAAACATGAACTCTTGAAAAAAAGAGTCACGACTAGTTCCATGTTAATGACATCATGAATTTTCCCGAATCCCACCCTTGAAACTATTCCTCATTATGTCCTGTGAAAAAGATTTCAAAAACATGGGATGAGCATAAAAAGCTTAGTAAGGGATACACAAAAAAGTAAAACTAATAGTTTTTTCAAAACAATAAGTAAACCATGAATACTTTAACATAAGTAATACTTTTCATCTTTATGAAGTAGTAAATACTCTTCACTAAATAAAAGATCATTACTTGCCCTTTTTAAACCAAAATATTACCATAAAACCCATATAAAGAACAAATAACTTATAAAGGTAACTTGGGACATAAACATACTTAAATGGAATAACCATACGATCGACTTCCACACAAATCACTTAATGGAATACCCATTCAGATGACTTCCATACCCAATGCATTGGAGGTTATAACGTAACCAACCGTCATGTTATTCACGACACAACCAGTCAAATTTCCAAGTACAATTATAAAATCATAAGACATAAAACAAATATGAAGGAAAGAAAACATTTCCACATTTCAATCACAATATATCACTTAAATATATTGACATAACAAATCCATTATCAAAACCATTTTCAATACCAAAATACATAAAAGAGTATATGGTATTTATTTTCTTTTAAAAACATTTCAGCTTGTTAAGGAAGCCAAAGGTCAAATAATACTCAAGGCCATGGAAAGGTCGTTGTCACCGCTTACGTTAAAGGAAACATTCCTTTTTGTCGTTTAGTAAAACACTTCGTAGAAAAAGATTCTCTTTGAAAATTAAAGGGTGTTTATATAGTGTATAAAAAGAGAATACTTCTCATAAAAATATCCTAGTATATTTAGAATACTTATTTTGTTACAAAATAAAGTAATAAAAAGATTTTAGGGGTTAGAGAAGTAAAATAAAATAAAATAATTTAAGAGAAACTGCTACCTTTAATTTGGTTCACTCCCTTTGGTTTGAACCAATGGAATTCTTGAAGTGCCTTATGCCTAAGGTAAGGATTCTATAAGGAGGAAAGGGATCTAGGGAACTTAATTTGGCAGATTTTGTACAAGCCAAAATTCTTGAGAGGTGTGAGGAATTTTTTTGAAGTGTTCTCCATTTATGAGGGAGAGGAGGGGCTCTTTAGGAAAGTGTGAAGACATTATTTTATCATAAACATATCTTTGGTTTCAAAAGGTCGAAAAATAATTATAGTCGAAGATAAGATGACACATATTCGAAATAAAATCATCCAATCAGAATTGGACATGTTTTGGATAATATTTTAATCATTTTAATCTTATTTATTTAAATCATTTATTAATGAGGTAAATACAACATCATTATTGTGTCATAAATAATTTAATTCATTTGATGTCTAAAAATTACAAAAAAGAAATACCATGATGTAGGAAATATTTTTAGTTTTCTAATGAATATTTATAGTGGAAAACATAATTTATATAACTCCTTCTAAAAATTAATTTACTAAAAGATATTTTCTTTTTTCATTTTTGCCTTTACGTTAATTAATCTAAATTGTCATTATCACTCCCAAGTGGATCAATGGGGTCCCAAAATCGACCCAAATATTCCCATGGAAGTAAATTACTCAAAAAATAAGTTTTGTAAAAGTGTTAAGGTAATTTTTAATTAATATAATATTCTTTTAACCTTGAATTACCTTATTTAACTTTAACCGTGGTAAATAAAAGTCAAAAGTTACTATTTACAAAATATTATTCTCATCTTATTGAACCAAATTTGGCTTCTTGATAACAACAATGTATATTGGATTTTATAAATTCAATTCATAGAAGTGGTAAAATTTCATTTAAAAGAAAAAGTCAGTTTTTTAACTACTACCTAAGTGGTTTCACTATTGATCATAAATTGAAGTTTTTCAGAAAAATATCAAAAATTCAGCCTAAGATATATTTGATATTCCAAATTCAAAAATGATTTTTATTTTTCAAAATTAAAAACATAAAATCGTCATTAATTAATTTTAAAATTAATTCCCATTGTCAAAACAAATAGCGTGTTTTTATGAAACAATAACTAATAAAAGATTGATACTTGTTTATGTCCAATTTCAAAGTGAAATTAATTACAATGACCAACATTGGATAAAATGGTAAAAATATATTTTAATTTCACTTTAAAAAAATATAAAAATATAATAAAACCATATAAATAAATTAGATTAAAAGGCACTTTTTAATTAAAATACAATATTTTTCACTATTCATTAAAATGAACATTATCAGAAAAATACAAGAAAAATTACCCAAAGTAAAATTTGATGTCCCCATTATAAAGAAGGATTTTATTTGGTAAATTATAATGTATTAATGTGACCAAAAATATTTTTAAAGATGGTCTCCATTAAAAGGCGATAAATCAGCCTTTTAATGTAAATTATGATTAAAATTAGATTCATTCACATTTTAAGCCTCTATCATTTATTGGATAAATGTAAATAAATTTAAAAAACATTTATAATAATATTGTAGTTACTTTTATTTATTGTCACCAATACAACGGCTAGGAGTTAACTACCATTTACAATAATAATATTACATTATTAGTGTGCAACGTAAGATTTCAAAAAAACCCATTGTTGCATATCGGGTATGCTATCGAACCTAAAAACCCTTCTAAAGTAAAATTAATATTTAATTCACAAATATTAAAAAATATGAAATATGTCTTATTCTTAATTTATTTGGGATGTTACACCAAATTTATTTGATAGGTTGAATATGGTAAAATAAGTCAATGATCTATAATATAAAGAATAATAATCAGGAAATAACTATAATTTTTATACATTAATTATAATTTTATTAGTAATTATGAAAGATTGTTATGAAAAATTAACAACATTACAATTGTGGAGATAACATGCCCTATGTATGCATGAGTAATGATTATATTTTTCAATGATCATAATGGAAAGAGGGTAAGAATTATTTCATCTTTAAAAAATATAATTATAATTTAAATACAATAATATTTATTTTAATACAATTATATATACCATTCGTGTGATGTAGAGATGAAAACAAATCACTTTACTTCGTGGAGGTGGTAGTCCACACGTACACACGAACGACATTATTGATTTTCATTGAATAGAAAGGTAATAAAATATATGATATATTAATTTTATAGAATTATAAATATTTCAAGAATATCATATATATAAATTAAATCATTCATCATAAATAGCTATTAGAGGCAATGATGCAAAATGAATTACATTGGTTCGTGAGGTGGTTGTCCTCCGTACACACAAATGATGGTATAATTTCCTATTAGATGGATGATGAGATATATGAAGGTTATGAATTTAAATTTATAACATCTTAATATATGGTAGTTAATAGTGTAATTATATCATCATGTTTGAATAATATTTTATTGAATTGGAATAAGAAACAAAACAAAAACAGTCATTTAAGAACAAAATCTCTTCTATAGATAACCTATTTAGGTTTGCACCAAAATCCATCAAATGAGGGTTTTATAATAATAAAATGAATCTAGGATGTAGTAAGTGAATTAATGAATGGAGTTTTTTAGATATTTATTGAAAAAAAATACTTTTTAAAGGGTGAAGCAGATATGTGAGTATGTTCCGTTTTATAAGTGGGAAAGAGTGACATTGTTGTAAATAACCAAAAATATTCAACAATGTGAAGTTAACATCACAAAATGTTACTAAAAAACTGATAATTAAATTATTTTATAGAATATAGTGTCTATAAAATCTAAAAAATTATAATTAAACATGTTTTAAACATTTTATTCCCTTCAACTTCATGATTAATCATTTTTAAAATTAGTTTTCCACTACGGAAAATAGTTTTTTACTTAGGTAATTTATCCTTTATGCTTAAAAATGGGCCTTATAAGAAAATTTGAATACATTTATTCTAAAAATGGAACAATAATTTATCAAATAAAAATCTTATGTGAGTGCGAAATTAATTTTAACACAAGCGCATGTAACGTGCAAAACCTCATTTTAATATTAATCGTGATAATTAATTTTTTCAATTTTAACTATTAGTTTTGACAAAAAATTAAGTTGAACCTGTTACATAATAATAATTTTTATGA
The DNA here is from genome assembly GCA_963277665.1 of Viscum album. NCBI lineage: Eukaryota > Viridiplantae > Streptophyta > Magnoliopsida > Santalales > Viscaceae > Viscum > Viscum album. The sequence continues at coordinate 1,240,781,692 of OY728122.1, read as the reverse complement.
TTAAAAATAAGGAATCAATTTTATCAAATTAAATTCACATAGGTGATATAATTTAATTTAAAAATAATATAACAAAATGTGTCGAAAAATAGTTTTCCAAGAAATGCATATTTCAAGCATAAGCCAATCTTAAATTAACAATATGACTAGTAATAATCATTATGTGAATATAAATTAATATAAATAGATATATAATATATAAATTTAAATTCGATATTTCTTTAATAAGGTTTATTTTAATTAATTAAAATGGATAAACTTTATGCACTTAAAAACAGTTTGTAGAAAAATGTGCCTTATAGGCATAAAAATAAACTTATACAAAAATCATGAAAATTATTAATTAAAAGGATATTAATTATAATATTATAAATAAAATGGCTCATATTTAAATTTAATACCAAATCCAAAAAATAATAGGACTGTTAAATTAATTTAATTAATGAAAATAAGTGACATTATTTGAAAAATCGACAAATTTCACTATTCACTAAGAAATCAATCATTTTAGAAAAATCCAAAAATTTGAAACTAATTTAATTTTGATATAATTATTTATAAAATTATTATAATTTAATAAAATATATTTTCTAAATGTGTAATAAATTAATTATATTATTTACTCAAAAAAAGCAATAAAAACCATTTTTGAGGGAAAATGTATTTTTAAAGTATATGATGACACTACTAAAAATATAATTGATTCATATAAAACCATATATATTTTCATATTTTTTTATTCCTAACCATACAACTAATTTTAATGTGTTGTTTAAAACAATATCGTTTTAAATAATAGAATTGTAATAGTATATCATGGTTTGTTTAAACATGGTGTTGTTTGTAACACAAGATATAAAATAAATTAAATTTATTTAACGAATAATATATTATAAAATATAACGGTGTTACATTATACCCCTTAAATAAATTTAAACCTCACAATTTTATCTTGGTGATAAAACATTTAATATTTTAAAATAACATTTTTGAAAACTCACATCGTAAAAGGTGATTAATAAAAATTACTATTGAAAATAGAAAAAATGAAATATGAAGGTCAACTAGAGTAACATAAAACTAAATTTCTATATATGAGAGCATTATTGGGATGTGAAAGTATTGATATGGAAGAAAAAATTATTTCTAAATAAAAATATATATTGATAGAGGTCATTTATCATATGAAAGTTATTGATCATGGGAAAGATAACCACCACAATACCTTAAACAGAAGAGATGTGAAGAATACCATTGGTTTATAAAATTTGAAAGTAATATGATAAATATTTTTTTAGAGATCCTTTTCCCAAATTTAGTGAATTCCTTTACCATCTAGACTAAATACATAAGGAAATATACTTACTTAATAATCATAATTCTATCATTTAATCAATTTCTACCACAATATCATATCATACTCCAAACTATGAGTATTGACGATGTTTTTTTATTCATTAAGAACTAAAATAAAATTATAATGGATCACATAAACCATAATTAATAATAAATTATTCTTCCTATCATTATACATAAACCAAAACTATAATGGTCAACACAGGGTGAGATAATTCCCAAAATAAATAAACCGTTATACAATAAAATGAAACATAAATCTATTAAGCCTTAAAAATAACTCCCAAAGATCAATTTAAATAATTTGATAAAAATATAACCTTAAATTTATTCAAAATATTCCTAAATAAAGTCTAAAACTAAATATTTGAATGATTTCATAACGTATTAATCAAAGATAAAATAAATAACTCTTATTGTATCATAGATAAATTTATATTCCCAAATAATATATGATGAAAATTTCTAAAAATAATTTAAATCACCATAAATCCATTGTAAAATCATATATTTTTTCAAAAAATTAATAAATCCTTAGATGTTTTATGATTCTTATAACCAAAACACCATTTATAAAAATAAATCTAAAACATAGTTCTTGAATCCCAATATGTAAATACTTTTCCCTCAATGATTGGTATAACATAATTCCTTCCTTGGTATAGGTGTTAAAATTTACAAGAGGGAATTGACTTGGATAGTTCCCCGGTTCCCCACATTTAAGAGAATGAACTATAATTAATTATCTAGGATGGAATTTATTTTACTCTATTGAAAAACTAATTTTCCTCAGCAATTCATCCATCTATACCCTTATTTTACTCCTATAAAACACTTTATTATTCCATTAAGATATTCACCTAGGCGTGTTTTCCCATATTTCCAACATAAAGAATATTGATACTCCTTTCCTCTATAGTTTCCTCCCCATGAGCTCTTATAAGACACTATAATTCTATTCATTAGTGAGACCAATACTTTTATGGTAATGGTTATTAATCATATATCATGAAAATTGATTAGGAATAATCCCAATATCTTTCACTTTATTCATCATCCCATTTTTATGCTCAGAATCACCATATTTTCCATCACATTAAACGTTAACATAATTTCTCATAGTTATAGACATTAACCAAAACAAAAAATCATTGAATAAGAGATAATAATCATAATCATGAAAAATCATTTTTAGGATGTCTAAATCATTAAACATTATTTTAAATATTTTACACCTTATTTTTAACCTTGGTCATCCATAATTATTATCTATTAAAATCCTTCATGTTGGTTAATAAGGAAAATGTTTATTAACACAAGAATATCACCCATGAGTTTCAAACCTGGTGCGTAGTAAGTGCACACTCACCATGCATAAAAATGATGGTTGAGATATACAAAAAAACACTCTTTAGTGTTATTACCCCTACAGTCATATATTACAAATCTACATTGACTTGTATTATCCATACATGTATTTATTTATAGGAAAACCACGTAATCTCTTCCATAAAAAACAACAGAATGTTATCATATAATTAGACTTATCCTCATGGGTTTTTACTAAATTTTTCTAATCCATGCACAGAAAATAACTATACCTTTCTCTGATAATGGATATAGAAACCCATAGGCCTTTATAAAAATTATTACATGATTTTAGCATAAACATAAATTATTTATAACCCAAAGATCATAAATCCCAGTGTCTTTAAAATACAAGGTACATAAAACATCAAAAGAAACCAAAACATGACAGCATTATTTTTTATTCTCCTTAGTGATATCCTAAATATATTTAATCTCCTAAAATTAAATAGGATAACTTGGGGAATTCATAAATAAAGTGGTGATATAAAAACCCTAGTAAGGGAATAAAAATGATAAGGGAACATAAAATGTGAGTCCAAGGTATAAAATCATACCATAAAAGAGATGGGTCATGAGTAATATATGGAAGCATTAAATAGAGAATATGGAATCATAAGATCTTAAAAATATATAAAATGTGGAAGAAATATAAAACATGACATTAACAAGATTTTAGGATAACTAATTAAGAATATCCCATGGTGGAAAAAGTCCTATAACAAATTAGGTTTACTTCCAAATCCAATACATAATATATCATGAGACTAAATCACTACCCAATGAATTATATCATTATCTGAATGAAACCATCATAACATGTTCATTATTATGTGTGCCACAAAGATGAAAAAAATAATAGGGTATAAATATAATAATTAAAAAGGTATGGAAAATGGGTTTCATAATATTTCCTTATATCATAATCAAAGGAAATTTCATAATGAATGAATTTGAGAGATGAACATAAGGAATTTATTATACCTTAAAGGGAAGGGATAGTAATCTAGGTATAAATGTGAGATACATATACAAATAATTTAAAAAAAACATAATATAAATGGTTGTTACTATTTTTGAAAATATCTTTAAAATATTACATGGAGTTTTTCTTGAGAAGAATAGCCATTTCACTTTGAAATAAATTCTTTAAAACCAAAAAAATTTCATCATATTATAGAAAACACATTATTTGAAAATAGAAAAGGAAAAATTTAAATGAAGCTTCAAATAATAGAGTAGTCATGATTGAGGTAAATCCAATTTGTGACTTATAAGTTAAAAGAAAACATTTCTTTTACACTTTTGTAAAATTTTCAAAAATACCATATTTAGAAAAAAATTGGAATATTAGTTTTTTAAAAATTAAAAAAAAATTAAACCATAGATAAAAATATAATTAATAAATCATTGAATAATTTCAAAAAAAAATTATTAAAAATATTTTAATGAAAATATAGACATGGATGAGAAATATTCCATATTTAAAAGAATATACAGGATTGGTATTACTTACAAAAAAATTTCTTAATATGTATTTATTCATTAAGGGAGGAAATTAAATGAATAATTATAAACCATATTAATGATCAGAGGATAATAAAATAGATGGGGTTCAAAAAAATAATTTTATTTGATATTCCACAATAGAACCTTGAATGTAAACAATATTGAAAAGAAAGGAGATTGTAACATGAAGACTTTACAACTTTGGAAGATTTCAAATAAAATCCCCATAGATGAATTGAAATGTATTGAAACTTAAAATACAATGAATCATGATGTATTGGGGAAATAACTTTTATAAGGGGTTGTATATACACCATATAAAATAAAATGGATAGTAACATTAAAATTCACCACAATGAAGGGAAATTGTAATGAAATCCCTTATAAAGATTGTATCACTAGAGTGAGAATTAATCAGTGAAGTGATTATGTATAAAAAATGTAAACTGAAAAAATATTTTTAAACAAAAAAATAATATAATTAGACGTCATTTCATACATAATAATATCATAACATAGTAAATAAAGTAGAAGTATAACCCAATGAAATGAAAATTAAGTTAAGAAACCCCTTACGTCGAGTTTGGCTCATCACGTTTGTAATTTATATTTCTAAATAATAAACATATGTTATTTATTTAATTTATTGATATTTTTTAATTTTTTATTCCTTTTATTTTATTTATTACCATTTTATATTTATTTACTTAATCAATAAAGTTCACCTCAGCCATTTTGATGATATTTGGTTAATATATCCAAAATAATTTTGATAGGTTGACTATGGTAAAATAAGTCATTTTACATAATATTCAAAATAATAATCCTTAAATATTTATCATTTTCATAACTGAATTATAATTTCAATTGAAATCACGAAATATATTTATGAAAAAATATCCACATTACAATCATGGATATGATAGGCCGTACGTACGCAAGTGTAACATTTCAATTTTCTAATGATCATGGCGGAAAGAAGGTAAGTGTTATTTTATATTTATATAATTATCATTATTGATTAAATTAATTTTATTTTTCAAAATAAAATTATATACACCATCCAGGTGATTCAGTGATGATAAATGAATCACATTGTTTCGTAGAGGTGGTAGTCCATAAGTATGCATGAACGGTATTATCATTTTTCAATGAATCAAGCGGTAAAAAAATAAATGGTATATTATTTTTTCATAATCATTAATATTTAATTAATATAATATATATACATTAAATAAATCATCCTAAATAGCTATTATAGGTGATGATTGAAAACAAATTACATCGATTTATGAGGTGGTAGTTCACTATAAACATCAATGATGGGTTTGTTTCCAATTTGATAGAAGTGGAGATAAATGTAGGTTAGAGAATTAGAAAAATAAAATCATACTATATTGAAGATATTGATTTTATTATGTCATCATCATTGAATAATATTTTATGAGTTGGAATAAGAAATAAAACAAAATTACCACTGAATAATGATAGATTTTCTTCAGAAAACCTCATTAGGTTTGCAACAAAATCCTTCTAAGGAGGGTTTTATAATAAAAAAGGACACTAGCTAATGGAAAAGAAATAATGTAAGGTATTTTCTATGGACTTTTCAGAACCAAAATTATTTTTAAGTGTGAATAAAATAGGATGCATTGTAACTTTTTATAAGTGGTAAAGAGTGAAGTTTTTATAAATACCTAAAATTATTCAATAATGGGAAGTCATTATCAAGAAAAGTGCATAAAAAATTGATAAATAATGGATTTGAGAGAATATATGGTTTATAAAAACCTCCAAAATAATAAAATAAATAATTTTTATACATTTTATTCTGATTACATTCATGGTTACTCACTTTTACCATTTTAGTTTTTCACCAGGGTAACTTGTTTTTTTAACTGGGTAATTTATCCTGGAATTGAAAAAATAAAAATTATTAGATTATTCATACCCACTGATTCAAAATATGAAATATTATTTATCAAATAAAAATACTTTGTGTATGGTAAATTAATTTTAATACAATAACATGTAACACACAAAACACAGTTTCAACCTTAACCGATGTAATTATTTTTTCACTGTTTTACTATTCATTAAGAGAAATTGTTACATTAGACTTGTTAAATAATATCAATTATTCGGATTCCTAATATTTAATACATTTTATAAAATTAAACCTATAAAATATTTAGTATTTAATTTAAAAATAATCTCACAAAACGTGTTAAAAATGGGTTTTCAAGAAATTCATTTTCAAGTGTAAGATGATCTTACATTAACTATATAAATGGTAATCATAATTAAATGAATTTAAATTCATATATATATATATGTTGTCTATAAATTTCAATTAAATCTTATATTACTAGGTATTATTTTAGTTAATTAAAATTGATAACTTTATGTACTCAAAAAAAGATCTTATAAAACTGTGTTATTTAAGCATAAAAATAAACTTATAATAAAATCCTAAAAATTAAAGATTAAAATTATATTATTATAAATAAAATTTTTCATATGTTAATACAAAATACACAATATAATGGGATATTTAATTACCCGATTTAATAAAAATAAATGATAGTATTTGAAGAATCGGAAATTTTCACTATTCACTGAAAAATTAATCATTTTAGAAAAATCCCAAAAATTCACAATAAGTAAATTTTGATACAATGATTTAAAAAATTATGTTAATTTTTTAATATGCATTTTGTAAAATTGGAATAAATAAATTATATTATTAATTCACAAAAATTAATAAAAACCATTATTTGTAGGAAAATGTATTTTTAACATATATTCTGTCTCTACTATAAATATAATTGATTTATATAAAACCCTTATATTTTTTTAAAAGTTTTTATTCATATCCATACCTCCAATTTTAATAGATGGGCTATAATAGTCCAGTTTAAATAATAATATTTTAACAGTTTATTATGGTATTTTAAACTGGTTGTTACATGTAATGAAATCTATCAAAGAAATTAAATTTATTTAAATAGAAATATGTTAAAAAATATAGGGGTGTTATAATCATACTGACTGACTGAAAATTATTTTTTAATTAAGAAAACTCTTTTACGGGAATAGTGAGAAACCGAAGGGTCCAGCAATACACCCAAACAACCCCAAACAAAAGCTGGAAAAAACAGGATCTACCTCATTCAAGCAACAAAAACAACCACTATCCCCATGAAGGAGACTCGAAGATCCCATACAAGCATGATCCCTCCCGATGTTGCCATCCCCCCAAAATAGCCATGTCCCAAATGGCTTGCAAAGATGATGACAGAGAGCTCCAGCCCAACAAAGATGTCCAGCGACGTACCATTAACAAACTGCCCAACACAAAGAATCAAACATGCCAGACTGAAGACACCCTAACCCAGATATAAAGGCCACCCAATTAACTAGGAGCCTTGAAGATGAAACTAAGTTTACCAGAGGCCATGTCCCGAAATAATTTCCATGATAAAGAAGAAACCTATATGCTTGGTGAGTCTGACAGTATCTTTTCAAATTCCGAGGCCAATTGGTCCCATGATTGTATATACTCCTCAATGTTGATCCTCCCTCTGTTGAAACCCCAAACAAGTATTGAGTCTTTTTTGTCAATCAAAGCATATTGTTCCTCATTTAAGGTTTCCCTTAAGGTTCTCCCCATCATGGAATCAACCTCCTCCTCCGAAGCGTTGAGCCATAACACCTACTCAAACACTTCCTCCCCATCTTGATGTGAATTGGTTTCTAGGGTTTCTGTTGATTATAATTTGATTAGTAGGACACATTCTATTATCTTCATTCTCCTTTTCTCCATGTGTTAGATTACTATTGAAAATTTATCACTAGATCTTGCCTTGAAAAAGAAAATTGACATCATTTATCTCTAATATAGGTTCTATAAGATTCTAAATTATCCTATATCATCTCCAACCAAGAAGGGAATTCAATTTTCATCATCCATGAGTTAGTTTTTTTTTATCCTCTACTCTATCCCTTAGTTATCCTTATTTTTTTAACACCCCAAGCTTCCACAATACGCATCCCTTTTCATAATGCAATAGCTTGTGTTGTACGCAACTTCGAGATTCTAACACCCCACGACCAATCAAACTAGCCGTTATGAATTGTTATACCCACATTTTGAAATTTTATAAATTTTAGTTTTCCAAATGGACTACATATTTGGATTCAAAATATCAAAATTATCTTAGGGTGAATTTTTGGTACTTTTCTGAAAACATTCAATTTTTGATGAATAGTGAAAAATACTAAATTTTAATTAAAAACAACTTTTTTGATCGAAATAATTTATAGTGTTACATAATAAATTTTAATGGATTTAAAGTATAATTAGATTTTTTTATCATTTAATATAATTTAGGTCATTGGATGTAATTTCACATTAAAACTAGACATAAACAAGTGTGAATCTTTTGACATTTATTATTTCTTAAAAAAACATTTTTTGTTTTGACAACGAGAATTAATTTTAAATTAATTTCTACCAATTATTTGTTCCGAATTGGGAAAATGGATTCCATATTTTTAATAAAGAGGTCCAAATTGTGTAAATAGGTAACTTTTATTTTTATACATTATGAATATTTATTTCAGTAAATATTTTATTTATCATGGTTAAAGAATAAATCTAGTTAATAAGGGTAAAAAAATATTATTATAACAATATTAAATTACCCAAACATGTGTCTTATTAATATTGGTTGATACATGTCTGACCATGGGAATCATTGAGACAATTTTGGGACCCCATGGAGTCACTTGAGAGTGATAATGAAACTTTATATTATTTAATTTAAAGTAAAGAAAAAAATGACATAAATATATATCTTCTCGTAAAACAATATTTACAAGGGGTTATATAAGTGATCATTTCTACTATAATAATTCATTTTAAAGATAAAAATATTTTCTCAATCATGGTATTTGTTTTTATAATTTTTAGACATCAAATAAATAAAATTATTTATGACACAATATTGATGCAATGTTTACCTCATTAAAGAATAATTTAAATAAATGAGATTATAAAAATTAAAAAAAAATCCAAAACCTAGCCAATTATTATTTAATGATTTTATTTCGAACATGAGTCATCTTATATTGTAATTTAAGGAGTTTTTTACCCTTAAAAACAAAAAATCATTATATAATAAAATAATATTTTCAAACATTCTTAAAGAGCCCCTCACCCCCTTATGAAAATCCCTCACCTCTAACCCATTTATCAAACCTCTATACATCCCTCTGTTTCTCTTAGAAACCTTACCACAGGCATAAAACACTTCAAGGAGGCCTTTTGGTTCAAACCAAAGGGAGTTACCCGATTTAAAGGTAACATCTCCTCTTAAGTTCTTTTCTTTAATTTTACTTCTACATCCCCCTAAACTTTTTTATTCCTTTATTTTATAACAACACCATTATCCTCAATATAATATGTTTTTTTTATGAGAATTATTTTAACAACACTCACACACACCTCCATATAATGTGTATAGAACATAGTGTTTCTGTGGACAGTGAACTATAACCTTACTAAACGATGATTGTTCAATCTTCTACTACCACCTCTTATGATGGCCATTATGATGTCACTGTAATTATATATGATATTTATTTTGTCTATAACCTCCTGTAATTCTATTTTATATCATACCTTAATTATTTTCATGTTGTATATATACGATAATTTCATTTGAGGAAGTGCGGACTACTGCCCCCTCAAAGTGATATGACTCGTTCATACCATACATGGAATATATATTGAATGATGTTAATAAACATACATAATTGATATAAAATAGTATATTATACTGGAATAATAATATACCTTTGTATAATTTGGACTTCTTTCCTTTTTAAAATAAAACAAATGAAATGGGAGTAACGTTCATGCGTACGTACGGATTACCATCTCCACGAACGTGATGGGAGTTATTCCTCAACATAAAGATTCAGAATAATTTTAATTTGATTATTATAAATAATATTTAATAACATTATATCATTCTGGACATGAATCAAAATACATCCTATCCATAACAAACATGACTTATGTAACAAAACATATAATGGAAAACGAATTAGTTAACACCCGAAACAATGATACTACTAAAATATTATTAAAAAATAAATACTAGAAGATCATATATGATATCATATTTATGTATGTAGTTCTTTTATAATTTAATAAAAAATATTTAACTATTATACAGGATGTGAACATACCCTCAACCAAGGGAATGTACTAGGTAAGGTTTAATTTCACAATCTCCTTATTATCTGAGGTTTTTTTTACATAAGTATCTACTGAGACCTCTTTATCATCCATATTAGTGTTTCTTAAAAATGTATTTCAAAACATTTTTATAATTTAGTCTATGGGTTAAAGTTATTTATACCCTTTTTGACTTTTTATAAAATGGTTTGAGAGTAATCTTTCTGTCATTTTCCAAACAAGGTACTTTATAACCTTTTCATAAAATTAAGGTAAGGATGTTTTTTTAAATTATACGGCGGGTGCGGTTATTCTCCACCGTTATAACACCTTTGAATATTTCCTTAAAATTTTATAATAATCATTTCAAAATAAATGTTTTATTTTATAATTACATGACTTTTAAAATATTTCAAAATAGAAAGAGATATTCCTCTCAAATAATTTTGATTTCATCTATGTCAACATCCTTTAATGGATTTTATATTGGTTTGAAGTTGATTTATTATGATAAAAATCGTTCATATTGTATTGAATGTTTTGTGATATGTTTTTATGTGGATGTGTTATTTTTCTTACCATTCATGGTTTGTGGTTAATGTATTAACATTTTGTATGCTAGTTTTAATACGAATGTTTATGTTATGTTTCAACATTTTCATAATAAGAATGTTTTGGACTTAGTAAGTGATGGGTGGAGCCTGCTATAGCTCCTCGAAGTTTTGGTACGTATCATGAGACAAACTAGTTTCTTGGCATAAGGCCTTGACAAAATATTATTTTTAGTCTTGGCATGAGGCCTTGACTATGTGGTTTCGGTGTCCATCATTATGAATTCCATAATTATGAAATTAGCTATTGATATTTCATGTGATTATTCGACTAGTAGAATATCCATGTAAATAAGTAAATGTAATTATTTAATTTATCTTTCCCATATTATGATGATGTTTATGTTTAAAAGGATTTTGTTTTAGTTTTATACATTACCATAAATTTTTATTCTTATTTATGAAGATTCTGCTATTTTGTTATCCTTACTAAGCATCTGAGCTCACCCCTTTCTATGTTTTATTTTTCCTAGGATGTGAAGAAGTATTTTATGGATGACTTGCAGGGATAGGATAAGTGATATAAGTTTTTTCAAAGGGGACAAAATTTTTTTGTTGTTTTTATCTAATGATGTAATGTAAAACATATTTATGTATCTAGTACTTCCTAGGATACTAAACTAATTGGAATTTCAGGACATGATTCCTTGTATCATGCCAATGTTATGTGATAACGCACCGACTCTGGGTAACTATGGTTAAGGAATTATAGTTGGTATTATAGGATGTTTAGTACAATCCTTGGGAACTAGATTTAGAAAAACTCTGATTAGAGAACATTACCCTAAGATAGATTTTGAGGATTAATATAGAAGAACTTCCAAAAATTTTGGTAATATAGAAATTTTGTGAGTTTTCCATGAAATAAATCCCTGACTGGATACGAGCTAGTAGAGGTGGCTATGGAACAGATTTACCTAGGAGTGAAAACTCCGACAAGGAGTTTTGAGCTTGACTTGGGGTATCCTGGTACAGGACAATGGGCCTTACTACACTCTTGGTTATGACACTCCTGGGGGATATGATTACGAAAATTCACATTTTCTTTACAAACCATTATGAAGGATTTATGAGTATATACCTCCTCAATGAAAACATTTGTATGATTATTGATTATATCCATAAACTGTTCAATTTATTTTAAGTGTTTTACATGTTTAGAAATATGTATTGCAATTCGTAAACTAATCTAGTGTATGCCATTTTTCAAAATGGCACCTATTGGAAGTAATTAAAACTGTATCAATGCAGATAATCCATGTTGGGGCTGCCCTCCAACTCAAGATAATTATAGTGGAGCTGGTGATGAAACTTGTACTGATCAGCATATCACTATATTAGGACAACTCACTTAGGTTATGAATAATAACCTTACCCGTATGAAGCATCGTAATCCACAACGTAGAGGATCAATGTTAGACCGATTCATGAGGCAACAACCACCAACATTCAATGGTGTTACTAATCCATTTGTAGCTGAGCAATGGATAAGTTCCTTAGAGAAAATATTTCTTGCTTTGGGGATTAACGAAATGGAAAAAGTTGTTATGGCAGTTTATTGCCTCATGGGAGATACATATCAATGCTGGTCGTTTATTCAAAACACAAAGGAATATCAAGAAGTATAAAATATGTAATTGAAGGAGTTTAAAGATCTTTTCTTAGAAAAATACATTTGGTGACCATCGAGCAGTTATGGAAGGGAAATTTCTGATTCTAAGGAAAAAAGAGGATGGGAATGTCACAAAGTATGAATCTAACTTTACAAGGATAGGAAGGCATGCAGTAGATTGTATAAGTAACCCAAGGAGTAATATTGATCTATTATTGGATGGGTTAAAACCATTTCTCCATTGAGCATTAGTCTCACAATCTTACACTTTATACGAAGATATTGTCTAATGTGCTATCAAGACAGAAAATGAATTCTCAATGTCTTACGACATGAAAGAAAAGAAAGAGAAGAAGAGATCTACTGATCACTCTAGAAATGGAAATAAGGGGATGAAGGGAAATGTTGAATATCCATCATGTAGTAAATGTGGGAAGAAACTCCTCAGTAATTGCCTAAAGGGAATGGGAATCTGTTACAAGTGTAGTGAAAAATGCCACCATGCTTGTGATTGCAAGGGAAAGAAATAGGCTGTCAATGTTGAATTCTACAATTGTAAAAAAATAGGACATTATACAAATGAATTCCCAAATATCCAAGAAAAATTACCTCCGAAAAGGACAGGGGAGAAATGCTAATCTTATGAAATCACTATTGCTGAGGTTGAATCTTCAAAAGATGTGGTGGAAGGTAATTTAATGGTTTCCACAATTTTAACAAATGCTTTATTTGGTTATGGATCATCACATTGTTTCATATCTTCCCAGTTTTATATGAAAATTAGATATTTCTAATTTCAATTAACAAGGGAGTTGGGAGTCAAAACTTCTAAGGGAAGTATCACTGCAACAAACTTTTGGGAATCAATCCCCATTTGGGAATATAAATGTTCTTTATTCGCTGATCTCATCATCATAACCCTGATTGAATTTGATATAATCCTCAGTATGGATTGTATTTTGAACCACGATGCAAAAATTTATTGTAAGAAGATGGAGTTTACAATTTTTGATGATGATAATGAATACCATATCTTTAGAGCAGAAACGTCACCATATGATTCTTCTCTAGATCCACCACCTATAGCTCTACTAAACTCAATTATTGGGGAGTAAGAGAGTGAAATAATTTTGGGTGAGGAAAGTAATGTTCAAATAGAGTATGTACCTATTGTACAAGAATATGGTGATGTATTTCCATAGGATTTACCTGGACATCCTTTAGAACAAGAAATTGTGTTTTCCATTGATTTAATTCCTGGTTCAAGGCCCATATCGAAGACCCTTTATATAATAGACATTGTTGAATTAGTGGAGCTAAAGAAACAACTATAGGAGTTGAGTAATAAATGATTTATTCACCCTAGTGTATCTCTATGAGGAGCCCCTATTTTTTTTGTTAAGAAGAAAGATGGATCCATGGGTTTTTGCATTAACTATAGTGAGATCGATGTTATAACAATAAAGAACAAGTATCCCCTACCACGCATTGATGATTTATTTGATCGACTTCATAGAGATCAATATTTTTCGAAGATTGACCTTCGATCTGGGTATCATCAATTGTGTGTGAAGAAGGAAGAAATTAAAAAGACAACATTTTGAACTAGGTATGGGCATTACAAGTTTACAGTAATGCCTTTTAGACTGACTAATGCACCCTCTGTCTTCATGGATCTAATTAACAGTGTTTTCAAGGAATATCTTGATAACGTTTTATTGGTATTTATTGATGATATCTTGTTAAACTCCAAAAGCTATGAAGGTCATGAAAATAACTTGAACACTATTCTAAAGACTCTTAGAAGAAACGAATTATATGGGATGTTCAGCATGTGTGAATTAAAGGGTTAGGAGATGTCATTTCTTGGCCATACATTCTCCAAGGATGTAATATCTGTTGATCGTTGAAGGACTATAGCAATACATGAATGGCCATCACCGAAAAGTATAACTGAGGTACGCTGTTCCATTGGTTTAGCCGGTTATTATCAGTGTTTCGTATAAAATATTTCTCGATTGGCTGACCCATTAAACAAGATCATACGTAAAGGGGATAAATTTATTTGGAAAAAAGAGTGTGGAGAATGTTTTGAATAACTAAAGATAATATAAGTCAATTCTCGTATAGTGACTCTACCATCGGTGAATGATGAGTTTTTTATTTATAGTGATGCTTCAAAGAAAGGACTTGGTTGTGTCCTTATGCATAATGATAGGGTTATTGCCTATGCATCACAATAGCTAAAAATTCATGAACAGAAATATCCCACTCATGATCTTGAGTTAGTAGTTGTAATCTTTACTATGAAGATATAGAGACAGTATCTCTATGGTAAAAAAATGTTAGATTTATACTGATCGAAAAAGTTTGATGTATATTTTCTCACAAAAAGAACTCAACATGAGGCAAAGGAGATGGGTCGAACTACTCTAGTGTTATGATTGCACCATACACTACCACCTAGGGAAGGAAAATAAGGTGGGAGATGCTTTGAGGATAAAGGATCATGTAGTTTTGAACAAGATGGGAGTTGAAAGGGATCCTATGTTCATGGATCAAGTAAAGATGGATATGGAAATAATCATGGAAGGTGAGACATCAATACTTTTTCAAATGGTTGCTAAACTATCACACCCACCTTTTTCAAATAATTTTTATCTCTTATTTACTTCTTCATGATGTCAGGTGTGTTGCCGAAGCTCCAGTGAGTCATAGTTCAAATTTTTTAAGTTTGGAAAGGTTTTTGTGTTTTAGGCTGGTGCGCGAATGCTGTGTATCTTAGCGGAAGTCGTGCAGATAGTTTGGATACCAATGCGGTCACTACTAGAGTGAACACAGGTCGCTGCACGACCCACGTATGGTCGACTGAGCCGTGTGGGGCAACCGGGCCGTCTCCCACCTTTGAGTGTAATTAAATAAATTGGTTAAGCGGTGATATGGTGATTAAATGAGACATCATGTAAATATTTATATATATGGGTATATATATATATTTTTAGAGAGTGTGCTATTTTTATTATTATCTATGTTTTATTATTATTATTTTTATTATTATTATTAAAGTTTGATACAAATTATTATTACAGAATTTCAATTAGTATTATTGTTATTAATAATGTTTTATAATAATGATTATTGTTATTATTATTATTATTAAATTTTTATTAACAAAATTATAGTTATTGAGGTTATTATGGATGTAAATCTATTACAGATTAAAGTTTTTTCTTATTTTTCTCCTTCTTTTTTTTCTTATCCTCTTTTTCTGTTTTCTCTCTTTCTATTCCTCTACCGTTACCCTATTCCTCTCCCCCCCTCTCTCCCCATCGTAACCCCCATGTTACGCTAATTTTCTTGTGCTGCCACACCCCTCTCTTCTACCCTTACTATGCACCACCCCTATCTCCTCCCGTCTGACTTGCCTTACCTCTCAGCCGAGCAGGCCGCCATCCCCCAGTGTCAACCAACCTCCCTCGCCCTCCCTATCTTAGTGATCGACATCCCGCGCCCCTATCATGGACTACCTAGCTATGCGCTGCCCCGCCCACTACCTCCTTTCCGTGCTCCTCCTACACGCACCCAGCTGACCCTGCACCCCACCTTGCATCAGTTGAGTGAGCCCGCCCCTGCTTGTACTCTTGCTGCCACCCTCTTTTTTCCCCTTTCACCCACTATCTAGTAGGCTCCCTACACTAGTGCGCCACCCCTCCAGATCCAAAGGTCCATCATGCGCTCCTCCCTACTGAGACGCACTAACCCGACACCCCTTCCCTATACTGCAGGCCGCCCCATGCACCGCCCGCAATATCACAAGCCTCCCAAACTCCCTACCTTGCGATATAACTGCACTAGCTTGCACCCCCTTTCCACTCCATCATCCGACTTCCTACTGCCTCCCATATATTCTCCAGTTAAAGCTGCACACCTCCCTTGACCTTTGAATAGGCTTGTGGTGAAGTTCCCTTAGTTCACCCACTAGCCGCTCACCCGCCCTGCATGCTGACCGCCCATTCCATCTGCTCTCCCCTACGACACCTACTGTCTGGTCTCCCCCTCCTCCATCAAACCCACGACGTACCCCCCCTTGTGGCACCCTCTTTCCATTGCCCCTATTCCTGGACGACCAATTTTTTCTGCGTGCAACCACCTGTGAGCATTTCCCCTTGCCGAGTTTCCGATGCCATCTCCCTCAATGACTTGGGCTCGCCCCTACCGATGTGACGTGTACTTTTTCTAACCTGAAACAATCTCTACTAGTGCACACCTCCACTTTTTGATTTTCACACAACCCCACTGGTTGAGCGTGTATCTGAGCCGAGTTGAGGTTTGTGTTGTTCTTTCTTGAATGTTAGATAATTATTTTAGCATGTATTGTGTTTAATTAAATTGGTGCGAACATATATTTTAAAATAATTGAGTTTTTTTTAATTATTTTGGTATGAAGTTCTTTATTTATGAACTTAGTTTGCGTTTTATATTTTCTAGACCGCTTAGGTGAATTAAGGTGCGTTTTGATGAAAACCAGTTGCATGCTGTTTAATATATTTTATTAAACTCTATAATTTGTTGTTTTTTAATGTGTGAGTAGTGTGTGTTCTGATATGGTGTGTTGCAAGTGCACGTTTAATTATTAAAGGGGTTTTGAATAGGTTTTGGGTGTGTAAAGTCATGGGGTTCACTTTGGAATTGTTTAATAAAATTTTCAGGGGGTTATTAAATAGTGCAGATGGGGCGAACTATGTTTTGAAAACATGTCGAGGTAGATATTTTGTGCTATTTGTTCGTTTGGATTGTTTTAAGTCTATGTTCATGTATTTTATTTATCTTTGTGGTTTCATCATATTGAAATGGTTTTTTCACGGTCCTGTAATCATCAGCTTGCATGTGCTTGCGTGCCCGTGTGAGGCCCGTCGCATCTTTGTGACTGGTCTATGAGTTGAGGTAGGTCCCCCACTGCACTTGCTTTTAATTTTAGAATTTATTTATTGCTCTATATTTTATTAATTTTAATAAATGGGAAATAACTTAAGATAATTAAATTTTAAATGATTATTTCATGTAAAAAGATCCGTTTATTTTATACACGACACTTGAAATATTTTCTTGATGAACATACACCTAGTAGTGAAATAATGCATGTTGGTCCTTTAAACATAACTCACAGAATTTGAAATGTAGTTCTATTTTATTGATAAATGATTTTTTTGAAGCGTGAACAAGTGTTTTAGTTATCTTGAGAAATGAGTATTTTCTTTAAAATTGGTGAAGACCCGTTTGGAACTTTAATAAAAAAAATTATTTTGGAAAACTCTCTTTGAGGTGACTCAGGGTTGATATTTGGTGTACGTTGAATGCATGATTTGTGTGTGATGATTGTGCTACTTGATTGAATTTTTTGACTCACCCCTCTCCTTCTCATCATACATGTTGGCATGGGAACTTGGCATAGTGGGTAAATCTTCTGAGAACGATTACTACACTAGTTTAGATCATGAATTGGCTAGTGGCCCTTAGTATAGATGATAATATGCTAGGGGATTGGGCCCCTCGGTTAGGCTAGCTAGGGTGATACCGAGTGTTTGGGCATTATGACATTATTGAGAGTAGGCATGCCTTTAAGATGAGTCACATGTATAGTAAATTCTGGATTGTTCATGAGCTCGTGGGTTCAACCCATGTTTCTTTAGGTGTTTATTTGAATGTGGTGGATGATCGAGAGGTCTAGTTCGGTTGCTGACCCCTGTGTGAAACTTTTTTCATTGACCTTAGTGTGTGCTGTGTGTTGTGTTGTTTTCATTTTGACTAATAACTGAAATTTTGGATTTTTAAATTGTTCGTAGAAAAATGTTTTAAAATGAAATGCACCAGTTCCTTTCAAACATTAAACTTGTTTTTAAATTAAAAAGGGAAATGGACTACTTCTTGTTTTAAAAATGAAAGTGTGTGTGGAAACCAATATTTTATATAATTTATTTCAAACCTGTAATTAGTAAATTCTTAATTTAAAGGTAGTGAATTGGGAATAGTTTGTTGGGCACGCCTACTGAGTTTTAATACTCACGCCTATAGTATTTTCCAGTTTTTAGTTTCTGTTGTATGTTTGACTTGAGCTTGCATATCATGGGTGAGATTCAGTTGTGTATTGGTGAGCGACTCTCTGAGTCATAAGGAGTTTTGGTCATGGTCAGGTTAGTATGTGTTGTTGGCTGTTCTTTTTTGTGTGTGGTCTATTTACTTTGTGTTGTTTTATGTTTCTTTTTGCTACTTTTTTATTTTCATTGGCAAAATCATTCTATTTTTTACTCTGTTGTTTCCCTGGTGCATGTCTCCAACCCGGGAGGATCAGAAACGCCTCTCGGGCCATGTCGCGGATCGGCTCCGGTGATCGGTTCATGGTCGACCCGGGTTGGTTCCTAACAAAATGGTATCAGAGGGTAGGTTAACTCTTGAGCAGACCATGTTTTTTTTAGAGTGCCCATTTTAATTTGGGGTTGTCAGGGTAGAAGGAGTAGAATTGTGTCACCACCCCCTCCAACCAAAGATGCCCCTCCTGAGCTGGAAATGGTGAAAGGGAGATAATGACCCCCGATTCCCGCCCCCAGTAGGCTCCAGGGTGGCGGCTAGCAATAAGGGTATGAGTTTTCACAAATATGGGAGGCATTACCCTTTTTATTATTTAGGATCAGGAAATAGGACAATTCAACTACCAAAAAAGAAAAGAACAAGTGTATATAAATAAACCCAAACCAATGCCACATGCATGTTTAAACAATTTTATAACAAGGTACAAGTACAAGAAAGCTCAAAGTAAAATATCAAAAGAAAACAAGAGTACAACAACTATAACAACTCCAACTGTCTGACTAGTAGGGTCCCGCATGACCCTGGTAGTCCTCCTGGAAACCTGAAACTAAACTTAGGGTGAGCATACAGGTATACTCATTAGGGAAACCTAAAGATCTCGTGCACAAGTGGGGAGACATCCTAATGTCCCGTGAGAACAACAGAAGAAACCTAGCAAGGAATTATATCCACCCACCCTCACCAGCCACACTCACCAAAAACAAAATCACAAAAGGTAGTAGTATATAAGAAATAAGAGTATTGGGTACCCCACACCATTTCCCAGTAGTTAGCTGCTATTCCTAACGGCGAACATCCTGACGCTGCCACACTCTCCCCGCCTGTACACACATGGGCCTCACAAACCACACATCCCGCCCGCACACACTTGGGCCTCAAAACCATGTATCGCACCTGCACACACCTGGGCCTCACAACCATGTATCCCACACGCAGACACATGGTCCTCACAAACCACACATCTCGCCCGCACACACCTGGGCCTCACAAACCACACATCCCGCCCGCACACACCTAGGCCTCATCCTGAAGATTCTTGGGAAATAGTAGAACCTGCCCGAAGAGTCTTGGGATAAAAAACACCCTAATAGAAACCTACCCGAAGATTCTTAGGTGTAAGGTCACCTGAAGCCATCACATCCTAGGGGAGAAAGAGTAGGAAAGATCTAGTAACTATGGGAAAACACCCTCTCCCCGGAAATGGGAGTATTCAGCACTAAGTGCTCAACATGGGTGGGGTGCAATAAAAACACAAAAGATACAGATATATATATATATTCCAAACACACAGCACAACCTATGGCTTCTAAAAAGAGAAACTAATCACGTGCCTCAGCACTGATACTACGAAGCATGCATACAACAAACAACCCCAACCCCATTTAGGTTTTCACATTTCAGCAGAATTAGTTTATTTAGTTCCTTAACTACTGGGCAACTATCCACAACCAACCACATCAATCATTCGTAAAACATATCCTTGCCATCCACAAATCACGTTAGGAAAACACAAGAAGCACAACAAAACCTTCTTATCAACCAAACCATTGATTATTAATCCTATTCCATTACCATGACCAACTATTCATTAACTCTCCCACTTTTTATTTATTATTCACAACCCACTTTTCGTTCGCATTCCAACCCATCCCTGCAGTCCTGCTGCCAACCGCCATAACCACAACCGCACCGAACATGTACATAATTATCCCTTTAATACCATTTATTGCAGCCCCGCTGCCCATCACTAACATAGCATTCACACCAACACACAACCAAGCCAACTGAAGCCCACTGCTCACCTGATTCACAACAACCCACAAAACATCCCCACCACATGCCACGAATCCAAGCCAACACCCACATGTTCATTATTCCATTTTGTTTAATCGGGGTGATCACACAAGGGTTCCATATTTTAAAGAGCAAACTATACGTTATTAACCAATTTCCACATACCAAAAAGTTCAATTCACAGAAACTGTCTAGAATATAGGGGAACATTTAATTGTGCAAGAAAAGGCCCCCAACGACCGTGATTTTCAGTAGTCATAATCCTATTCAATTCATAATATATCAAAAGGATAAACAAAGATAAACATAACAACTTCCCCATCCCCATTCTTTAACCAGTTATTATCTTTATTTAAACCAGTTCAAAAGTGTTTCACATAAACAAGAGAACACCCACCCCGCATGATGCACAAATTAGAGAGACGAAGGTAACAACCCTACCTCAACAGGTTCTGATCACAGCGCTCCCCCGGATCAACATTAGAAGACGTCCGTTGGCGTCCGTCACTTCCGTCGAGTCCAGAAAAATCACCTCTAGTGGAAGTAGGAAAGGAAAGTCCGAAGGAAAGACAACATATCTGAGCTCGGAAGTTCCGCCTCGTCGTTATGATCCCGTGGCCACTGACGGATCGTAAATCGGAGCTCGAACGCAGAAGTTATGGAAGAAAGAGCCTTCAAGTCTCTTGGGAGAACTATGCTCAGAGGAAAGGGGAGGAGAGGGGTGAGTTCAAAAGGAGGAGGGGACCCCTCCTTTTATAGGAGAGAAAATCAAAAGTACACGGTGTGTACTTTATGGTACACAGCGTGTACTCAGTTATTTCACACGGTCTCCATGCGGCTTCCAACACAGCTCTGCGGCCATTGACTGGTCAACACATGGTTTGAGGGTAATGCATACGCGGGGAGGGAATACACAACGTGTAGTTTGGACACACGGCGTGTATCCATTTATTGCACCTGGAAAGGACACGGCTCCAACATGGTACACAACCATTGACTGGTAACACATATGTGGGGAAGGACTACACGGCATGTAGAACTGGACACACGGCGTGCACCCATTATTTCGCACAGCAAGGACACAACATTCAACACGAAGTATACCCGGCAAGGTGGTACATGACGTGTAGTTTGGAAACACGGCGTGTACCCACTTATTTCACACGGCAAGGACATGTCCTTCAACATGGGGTATACCCGTCAAGGGGGTACACAGCATGTACTAACACTACACGGCGTGTAGTTTCAAAATTCTTGAAAGTGTGGGAAAAGTGAATTTTACCCTCCAGAACACATCATGGCCTTTTTTTTGACAAACGAATGGGCCAAAGAGTTCCGGGCCATTACATCAGATACCTTTTAAAACATTCTCATCCCCGAGAATTCAAAAACCAACCCAGAGGAACCCAACAAGATACCTCTTAGGGTTCTCGTTATAACAGGAACCCAACCGACAACCCTAATCATATGTGTTAGGAATTCCTTCTCCTATGTCGAGATATTATCTGCTTTAGGCAGCACTGACTCTCCTGCATGGGTTTAATCGCATCCTCATTAATGCATCTCGATTAAGGATTCGGCCTTCCCACTTCCATATATTAGGATTTTCCAACTTGCACTACCCCCAACTCTACACAACCAACACACTGCCCGAACATGTGGTTTGGGGAAAACAAATTCCTTCTCCTATGTCAAGATATTATCCTCTTTAGGTGGCACTGACTTGCCCGCATGGGTTCAATCACATACGCATTAATGCATATCGATTAAGGATCATGTTTTTTCCCTTTCCACACACATCCGGACATGTTACACATTACCAGGGAACAAGGAAACAAAAGGTCTCACAACCGACAAGCCAAGAATTCCATATATCAAAGGTACAAAGTATAACATCAACAAAAAGGTCAGAATAACAAGGGAAAACACAAGTCAAAAAAACTCTGGGTACTGAGCGTGCATCTGGGTCTCCCACTCCCAAGTTCTCTCCTCGAGGCCGCCATTACTCCACAACACACGAACCAACAGAATGGTTCTTCCATGGAGAAACATCTCATTACAATCCTCGATTCTGACTGGTCGTTCCTCAAAGGTCACGTTGCCTCCCATATCTAACTCTCCCCAGTCGATAATTTGAGAGAGGTCGTGTATGTTTCGACGAAACTGGGAGATGTGGAAGACGTCATGAACCTTTTCCAACTGAGGTGGTAGGGCCAGCTGATATGCCACCTCGCCGACTCGCCTCAGCACCTCAAAAGGTCTGATGAACCTAGGAGAGAGCTTGCTCCCTTTTCCAAACCTCCGCTGCCCCCGTCGAGTGGAAACCTTCAAGAACACACGATCTCCCACCTCGAACTCCAAGGGCCTCCTCCAACGATCAGCATAAGACTTTTGTCGGTCCTGAGCCACTTTCATCCTCTCACGTACAAGCTGGACTTTCTCTATGGTGCTCTGTACTACCTCTGGCACAAGAGCACCTATCTCACCAACCTCTGCCCAATAAATAGGTGAACGACATGGACTTCCATACAAAGCCTCAAACGGTGCCATGCCAATAGTAGAGTGGAAGTTGTTGTTGTAGGAAAACTCTACTAAAGGCAAGTGTCATACCCATGATCCTCCGAAATCTAGAACGCATCCCCGTAGCATGTCCTCCAATGTCTGGATAGTTTTCTCTGTCTGCGCATCGGTCTGGGGGTGGAAAGCAGTTCTAAGGCATAGCTGGGTGCCAAAAGCATGTTGTAACCCCCTCAAGACTCGTGAGGTAAACCGAGTGTCCCAATATGAGACGATGGTCTTTGGAACTCCATGAAACTGCACAAACTCATCTACGTACCTCTGTGCTAAGGTACTCACCGGGCCTGACTCCTTAATTTCTAATAAGTGAGATGATTTCGTCAGCCGATCCACCACTACCCAGATAGCATCATAACCACCCTGAGATCTGGGTAGTCCTATGACCAAGTCCATTGAGATGTCATCCCACTTCCACTCAGGGAAATCTAAAGGATATAACAACCCACTGGGAACACGATGTTCAACCTTTACTTGCTGACACACTAGGCATTTAGCCACAAACTCCGCCACTACCCGTTTCACCCCGGGCCACCAAAACTATTCCATCAGGCCTCGATACATTTTTGAAACTCCTAGATGTACTACTAAGGCTGAGATATATAACTCACGGAGAACTCCCTCACACATTGCCTCCGGAACAAACAACCTTCCATGGAAAAGCATCTGATTTCGGCTGTCCTCTGACCATCCTTATGGTGCATTCCCCTGATCGACACGATCCCACATCACTTCCGCCTCGGAGTCCACCCACTGAGACTCTTCCACCTGCTGCAACAAGGAGGACTGCACCACCATCTGAAAAAAATAGCCTCTAACACCTTCTACCCTGGCATGCAAGTGCAAGGCAGCCAACTCTCCCATCGCCTGACAAGCATCAGTGGATTCCCGAACCACCTCCTCATACGACATACTACTCAGGGCATCAGCCACAATGTTTCCCTTACCTTCAGTGTAAGAGATCTCAAAGTCATAGTCTTGGAGAAACTCGACCCATATTCGCTACCGTAGGTTCAGGTCATGCTGGGAGAATATATAAAACAGGCTCTTGTGGTCTGAGAAGACCAAAAAGCTCTCCCCAAAGAGGTAATGTCACCAAAACTTCAGTGCGAACACTTTTGCTGCAAGCTCTAGGTCATGGGTGGCATAGTTACGCTCGTGAGGGCGTAACTTCCTAGACCCATAATAGATCACTCCCTTCATCTGCATCAGCACGCACCCCAGACCATGGCCAGAAGCATCACAAAACACCTCATACAACAACCCTTCTTCTAGAAACCTGAGTACGGGAGCACTGAAAAACTTCTCCTTTTGGTAGTTAAAAACCTCTTGGCACTGCTCACTCCAAAAGAAGACCTAGTTCTTCCTAGTCAAAGTTGTCAATGGATCAGGAACTCGAGAGAAGTCCGAAACAAACCTCCGATAGTAACCTTCCAACCCCAGGAAACTACGATCTTCTGCCATGCTCTTGGGTGCCACCCAAGAAACAACTGACTCCACCTTCGACGGGTCCACCGACACTCCATGCTGAGACACCATGTGCCCAAGGAAGTGTACTTCTTGCGTCAGGAACTTACACTTCGAAAACTTCCCGTAAATCTGGTGGTGTCGAAAGACTCTAAGACTGCCCCGAGATGATCAACGTGATCCTCCTCTAATCTTGAGTAGATCAGGATGTCATCGATAAACACAAAAACGAACTGGTCCAGAAACTCTTGGATGACAAAGTTCATAAGTCCCATGAACACGGCCAGTGCATTCATAACTCCAAACGGCATCACTACAAACTCGAAGTGCCCATACCTGCACCTGAAATCCATCTTTGATATGTCACTGTCCTTTACCCTCAGTTGATGATATCCAAGTCGTAGATCAATCTTGGAAAACCAACCTTCTCCCATCAGTTGGTCGAAGAGATCATCTATCCTTGGAAGGGGGTAACGGTTCTTGACTGTTACTTGGTTCAACCTTTGGTAGTCTATGCATAGCCTGAGACCACCATCTGCCTTATTCACGAAAAAAACTGGAGCACTGCATGGCGATATGATGGGTCGAACAAAACCCTTCTCCACCAGATCATCAATCTGAATCCTCAACTCCCGCAACTCTGAAGGTGCCATCTGATAAGGGGCCATCGAAATCGGATGAGCACGAGGCTGTAAGTCTATCCCGAACTCAACGTCACGTCGGGGGGGGGGGGGGTGTGTTAGAGTCACAACCTCCTTAGGAAAAACATTGAGGAACTCCACAACAACCTCCAGGAAATCCATCATCTCTGTATCAGCTGGAACCACTGATAACCCTCCTAACATGGAAAGGAGAGGCTTCACATGCCGGCTTCCCACCTGATAGCTCCTCTTGCCAACAAAATATACGTGATTCCCATCCACTTCGGATAACACGACTCTTCTCCAGAAGCAGTCGATAATGGCACTAACAGAAAACAACCAGTAGATGCCTAGGATGACATCATATGGCTGCATCTATAAAAGAAGAAGGTCCCCACTAGATCGATGTGGTCCCAACATCATCCCACATCCCCGGCAAACACAAGATACGCTGGTCTGGCCTCCAACTGGTGTACTCAGCACCAGTGGTGCGGAAAGTCTCTCTATGTCTAGTCCCAAATCATGGGCTAGACCAGGTGCAACAAAGGAGTGCGAAGATTATGAATAGAACAAAGAAGAAACAAGAGTGCTGAACAAAAAAATCGTACCTCGCACCACCTCTGGTCCTGCTGGAGCTGTCAACTCTGCTGCATGAAACTGTCCATGCCCAGCTCCTCTGCCTCTCTGATGTCGTCCACCTCCCCAACCACACCCTGGTAGAGGTCCTTGAAGAGCACCATGAGGTCGGACTCCTCCCGAAAAGTCTTCCCTCGGAGGAGCATGGTCCTCCTGCTGCTAGAAGGGCCTCGCTGGCAACTGGTGCAGCTGAGGTGGGCGCTGAACCTGGCCACCTCCGCCGTACTGAACTCGGGTCGGGCACCGACTCTGAACGTGCCTGAAACCTCCATAAGAAAAATAGTTTAGTCCTGGGCTTGTGAAGAAGGGATGAGGACCCAAAGATCTGAACTAGAACTGCTGGGGCCTGCCCCCCACTGGCCTGAACCAGGAAGGTCCTGTCGCAGGAGACCTGCTGTTGACTGCCTTCCCCTTCAACGAGCCCGGCTGGATCCCCTCTCAGGATGTACCTCCCAGTGAGTGCATCCTCTCTACAACCTCTGCCTTCTTCTATACTGCCAAGTACATCGGAAGGGTGAAGGGGGTGAAAGCATACTGAAGTGAAGGACGAAGCGCCTCCTCCAAACGTCTCGCCCGTGACTCCTCATCCAGAAAGAGATCCGGAGAAAAGCGCAAGATATACTTGAACTTGATCCCTAGATCTCGTACCGACATACTACCCTACTGAAGGGAGAGTAACTCCTGCCGCTTCTCTGCCTTGGTCATGGAATAAACGAATTCCTCTCCGAATTCCTTCTCTAAGTCAGCCCATGGATCCTCTTCCTCTATCCTCTCTTTGAGGTAGAGCATCCACCACTGTTGCGCTGCACCTCTTAGTTGACTGACTGCTAGGGGAACCCAATACTCCCTCGGAGCACGAATCAAGGTAAAAGTGATCCCTAGCTCCTCAAGCCACCCATATGTCTCCGTATCTGAAGTACTACCCTCGTACTTCTTGAGGGTCTGCTGCTGGAAAGAACAGAGAGTCTTCTGTCACTGGCTACCTTCTTCCTCTCGGTCAATCCTCAACTGATCGACCGCCTAAATCTGCTAGACCTCTACCGTCTGAGCCACCTAGGGACGACGTCTAGGTTCCATAGCTGTACCGTAAACAAGGATTTCCTAATCCCAAGTAGTAAGGAAAAGCTCAAGGTTTTAATTTATCATTTTATTTCAATTTCATTCCCAGAACACCCAAATCAAGTAAAACACAATCATGATGATGCATGTACCATCCCTAGGGTCTTTACCCTACAATCAATGTAGTCTCACTTGGTCATTCGGTAGGCTCATAGTCCTTGCATCGGGTCATGGGGGGCCCTAAAATCCCATGTCCTAGCTGGTCTTCCCTGGCCTATGTCACGCACCAAGATTAACTAACATTGTCGCCCTAACATCCCATAAAATCCTCACTATGCCTAACTCCAGACTCCATCCTATCTCTCAACCATCACCTCTGATACCATTCTGTCATGACCCCCTCCCACCACAGATGCCCCTCCTGAGCTGGAAATGGTGAAAGGGAGATAATGACCCCCCGAGTCCCGCATCCAGTAGGCCCCGAGGTGGCGACTAGCACCAAGGGTATGAGTTTTCACAAATATGGGAGGCATTACCCTTTTTATTATTTAGGATCGGGAAATAGGAAAAGTAAACCATCAAAAAGGAAAAGAACAAGTGTATATAAATAAACCCAAACCAATCCCACATGCATGTTTAAACAATTTTATAACAAGGTACAAGTACATGAAAGCTCAAAGTACAATACCAAAAGAAAACAAGAGTACAACAACTGCAAAAACTCCAACTTTCCGACTAGTAGGGTCCCGCACGGCCCTGGTAGTCCTCCTGGAAACCTGAAAGTAAATTTAGGGTGATCATACAAGTATACTCAGTAGGGAAACCTAAAGCTCTCGTGCACAAGTGGGGAGACATCCTAATGTCCCATGAGAACAACAGAAGAAACCTATCAAGGAATTCTATCCACCCAACCCAACCAGCCACACTCACCAAAAACACAATCACAATATGTAGTAGTATATAAGAAACAAGAGTATTGGGTACCTCACACCATTTCCCATTAGTTAGCTGCTCTTCCTAACGACGAACATCCGGATGCTGCCACACTCTCCCCGCCCGCACACACCTGGGCCTCACAAACCACACATCCCGCCTGCACACACCTGGGCCTCACAACCACGTATCCCACCCGCACACACCTGGGCCTCAAAACCATGTATCCTGCCCGCACACACCTGGGCCTCACAAACCACACATCCCACCCGCACGCATCTGGGCCTCACAAACGACACATCCCACCCGCACACACCTGAGCTTCATCCCGAAGATTCTTGGGAAACAGTAGAACCTGCCCGAAGAGTCTTGGGATAAAAACCACCCCAATCGAAACCTACCTAAAGAGTCTTAGTTGTAAGGTCTCCTAAAGCCATCACAACCTAGGGGAGAAGGAGCAGGAAAGAGCTAGTAACTATAGGAAAACACCCTCTCCTATGAAATGGGAGTGTTCGACACTAAGTTCTCAACATGGGTGGGGTGCGATAAAAACACAAAAGATACAGATATATATATATATGCCAAACACAAAGCCCAACCCATGGCTTCTAAAAAGAGAAACTGAGCATGTGCCTCAGCACTGCTACTACGAATCATGCATACAATAAACAACCCCAACCCCATTTTGGTTTTCACGTTTTAGCCGAATTAATTTATTTAGTTCCTTAACTACTGGGAAACTATCAACAACCAACCACATCAATCGTTCATAAAACATATCCCTACCATCCAAAAATCATGTTAGGAAAACACAAGCAGGACAACAAAACCTTCTTATCAACCAACCCATTGATTATTAATCCTGTTCCATTACCATGACCCACCATTCATTAACTCTTACACTTTTTATTTATTATTCACGACCCACTGTTCGTTCACATTCCAACCCATCCCTTCAGCCCCGTTTCCAACCTCCATAACCACAACCGCACCGAAAACGTACATCATTATCCCTTTAATACCATTTATTGTTGCCCCACTACCTATCATTAACATAGAATTCAAAACAACCCACAACCAAGCCAGCCGCAACCCACTGCTCACCCGATTCACAAAAACCCACAAAACATGACCATCGCATGCCATGTATCCAAGCCAACACCCACATGTTCATTATTCCATTTTGTTTAACCAGGGTGATCACACAAGGGTTCTAGATTTTAAACAGCCAACTTTACGTGATTAACCAATTTCCAAATTCCAAAAAGTTCCATTCACATAAACGGTCTAAAATATAGGGAAATATTTAATTGTGCAAGAAAAGGACCCCAATGACCGTTATTTTCAGTAGGCATAAGCCTATTCAATTCATAATATATCAAAAGGATAAAAAAAGATAAACATAACAACTTCCCCATGCTCATTCTTTAACCAGTTATTATCTTTATTTAAACCGGTTCAAATGTGTTTCATGTAAACAAGAGAACACCCACCTCGCATGATGCACAAGTTAGAGAGATGAAGGTAAGATCCCTACCTCAATAGGTTCTGATCACAGTGCTCCCCCGGATCGACTTTAGAAGACGTCCGTCAGCGTCTGTCACTTCTGTAGAGTCCTAGAAAAACCTCCTTAGGTGGAAGTTGGATAGGAAAGGAAAAAGGAAAGACAACGAATCTGAGCTCGGAAGTTCCACCTCATCGTTACGATCCTGTGGCCGCTGACGGATCGTAAATCGTATCTCGAATGCAGAAGTTATGGAAGAAAGAGCCTTCAAGTCTCTTGGGAGAACTCTGCATAGAGGAAAGAGGAGGAGAGGGGTAAGTTGAAAATGAGGACTGGACCCCTCCTTTTATAGGTGAGAAAAGAAAAATTACACGGCGTGTACATTATGGTACACGGCGTGTACTCGGTTATTTCACGTGGTATCCATGCGGCTTCCAACACGGCTCCGCGGCTGTTGACTGGTCAACACACAGTTTGAGGGTAACACATACGCGAGGAGGGACTACATGACGTGTAGTTTGGACACACAACGTGTATCCATTTATTGTACACGGAAAGGACACAGCTCCCACACGGTACACAACCGTTGACTGGTAACACGTACACGGGGAAGGACTACACGACCTGTAGAACTGGACACACGGCGTGCACCCATTATTTCGCACAGAAAGGACACGGCCTTCAACACGGGGTATACCCGGCAAGGTGGTACATGGCGTGTAGTATGGACACACGGAGTGTACCCACTTATTTCACATGGCAAGGAAACAACCTTCAACATGGGGTATACCCGTCGAGGGGGTACACGAAGTGTACTAACACCACATGGCGTGTAGTTTCAGAATTCTAGAAAGTGTGGGAAAAGTCCATTTTACCCTCCAGAACACTTCGTGGCCTTCTTTTTGAAAAAGGAATGGGCCGGAGAGGTCCGGGCCATTACAAATTATTAGGACTCGAGGCATACAGATGAGAAGGACATCATGAACCCTTTCTCATTCCAAACCTCAGGTTACCATGGGTTTTTTGGTTTTTTCTATGTCCTTTGATTCTTATGGTTTTTTTGGTATTGGGAAATGAAATCGGTGCCAGGAAATTGATGTCTCGGAGCTCGCATGGTCTGGAAAGCCATGTGGAGTTGGGGAAAATACCCTAGAGTGCTCCTTGTGACAGTGGTGTGACTGGGATATGGCCGCTAACCATATGTCTAAGTCACCTATCGACACTAGTTTCTCTTTGTGGTTTGTCTGGGTCTTATCTACTTTAAAGAATTTTTTTGTAAATTTTATTTTGGAAATTGTGGAAAGTTGAAATTTAAATAGAAATGACCATGTTTTGATTATGTTATTTGTTTCCTTGTTCCTTAGTGTTCACCCCCACAAAGGTTCGATGGATGCCGAAGGTGCAACATCAGGTGGTGCATCCTTAGAAAATCGTCGAGTTGATCAATCTATAAACTATGTATTGGAATTCCAGAAGTTGAACCATCCCCTGTTTTATGGTCAAGCAGACCCACTATAGGAAGAGGAGTGGTTGCGGAAGATTGAGAGGAACTTCAGTTTCATTGGGATGCCTGAGTCGTTAATGGTGAAGTTGGATACCTTTATGCTTGAAGGTCCAACCTGGAAATGGTGGAAGTTTATTTCTCTGAACAAACCTCAAGAATATCTAACATGGGAGTTTTTCAAGTCATCGTTCATCCAATAATATTTCCCCGAGTTGAAGAAACTGAGGAAGAGGATGAAGTTGTATTTCCTTCAGTAGGGCATTGAATCGGTCCTCTAATTCTATCAACATTTCATAGACCTAGTTCCGTATGACCAATGTTTTGTTGAAAATGATCCCAGGAAGGCCCGACAATTTATTTCTGGACTCCGACCTGAACTGTGATCAAAACTGGAAGAGTTCAACCTAACAACCTTCTCGAATGTTTTGGGGAAAGCCTTTCTTATTGAAGCGGAGTTAGTAGTGGGACATGAGGTGGTGAATCCTCCCCCAGCCTTGGGAAGCAGTACAGAGGATGGAGAGAGGAATAATGAGAAGTATCATGATGCGGGTAGGTCTACTAGAGGAATCAAGAGGACTTCAGACCTCTAGTCATCTTCTTCACAACACAATGTCATGATCTGTCATCAGTGTGGCATGAAATGTCACAAAAGGCTGACGTTCCTGAGTGCTCTGAGACCCTGCCTCACCTGTGGATGTTTGTGTCACTTGCAGTGATTCTACCGTAGTGTTTCCAAGAAGAACGCTGAAGCTAGACCTGGCTCATCGAAGTTCACCTCAACCCATCAGCAGGAGTAGGGCGATGTATGGGGATCCGTTTGAGTTTTTCTCTTTATAGTGGTCCCTGGATGTAGTGGTTGTATCTTGTGGTGTTTCTTTTTTTTATCCGTTGTATGAAAGGTTATTATCAAACCTCTTTGAAACATTTATTTTATTGGAAGTGTGTTTGGTGAAATTCTGGTTTATGTGTTATGTTTGAGAATGTCTGAAGTCTGACTGCGAGTCAGAAGATGCTTCAATCACTAGTGCTTCAGCCTTAGGTCCTAGAGTGAAGCTGGCGTGTAGTCAAGAGAACCCCAACAGTTAAAAAGGGCCTTAGTTTAACCTTTGTCCTTAATGTGTCATGTATTGTGTTCTTTTGAGGGTGTGACGTTGTTGATGGGGCGAGGACGATAGTTTTTATGCTCTATCAGTCAGGCCCTTCCCTTCTCCTCCCTCACGGTGGGGGGGGGGGGGGGGGTTGTTCTGTGCAGAAATATTTCAAGTTCAGTTAATCTCATCAGTTATTATGGTGGGGAGACCCACACTGGGCCCCACAGAGTTTCACCTGAAATAGTTTAGTGTTTTCCCAATCCTTATGGTGGGGAGTTCGTTCGGGCCTCCCTGTGACAGGATCAGAGTCCTTTTCATGTATTTTTTGGTGGAGGGTGGTCTCGTGCGGAACCAACTAATCCTGAGTTAGTCCTCTCATGTAAATTTTGAGATTGGAGTACACCCAATTGGGTTTTTGGACTAAGATTATGGGAATATGTGTCAGAGGTAGTTTAAGTTCGTTCATTCTTGGGTTGAGAAGGATAGTTTGGGTTCTTCTTGGTGATGGTTAAGGTGATCGTGTTTTAAGGATGAGTTCTCTGTCTTTGGTTTTTGGTGCCTGTTTGGATCGATCAACTGGAGGCGCTTAATATTTTGGTGGGGGGTGAGACATAAGATGTTTTATATTTGGTTATTGACCTTTTTGTGGATTTATAGGGTCATAAAGCGTTATGGTGGGGAGATTTTTCACACATGCCTTTTCAAAAAAAAATTATCTCTTTTTTATTCTTCTTGGCATCAGGTGTCTTGTCGATGTTCCGGTGAGTCCCTGTTTAAATTTTTGAAGTTTGGAAAGGTTTGTGGGTTTTAGGCCGGTGCATGAACACTGTGCGTCTTAGCGGAGGTCGTGCAGATTGTTTGGATACCCGTGCGGTCAATGCTAGAGTGAACAGGGGCCACATCACGGCCCACACACGATCGATTGAGCCATGCGGGGTGACCGAGGAGTTTCCCACCATTGAGAGTATTTAAATAAATTGGTTAAGAGGTGATATGGAGAATAAATGAGAAATTGAGTAAATATTTATATATATGGGTAAATATATATTTTTAGAGAGTGTGCTATTATTATTATTATCAATGTTTTAGTATTATTATTATTATTATTATTATTATTAAAGTTTGATACAAATTATTATTACAGAAGTTCTATTAGTATTATTTTTATTAATAATGTTTTATAATAATGATTATTTTTATTATGAATATTATTAAACTTTTATTATTACGATTATAATTATTGAGGTTATTATGGATGTATATCAATTATAGATTAAAGTTTTATTATTTTATTTGTTTC
This sequence comes from Viscum album, assembly GCA_963277665.1. NCBI lineage: Eukaryota > Viridiplantae > Streptophyta > Magnoliopsida > Santalales > Viscaceae > Viscum > Viscum album. The sequence continues at coordinate 1,240,748,120 of OY728122.1, read as the reverse complement.
ATTTTTCTTTATCTTCTTTTTATTCTCCTCTTTTTATTTTTTCTCTCTTTATTTTCTTCTCCTGCTACCCTATTCCTCTCCTCCTCTCTCTCCCCATCAAAACCTACCATGTTACCTTAATTTTCTTGCACTTCCACACACCTCTCTTCTACCCTTGTTGCGCACCACCCCCAGATCTTCTTGTTCGGCTCACCTTCCCTCATCGCCGAGCAGGATGCCAGCCACCAGTGGTTGCTAGCCTCCCTCAGCCCTCCCTATCTCAGCGATCGGAAACCCGTGCACCTGCAATGGGTATCCCACCTATATGCTGCCCCGCCCACTGCCTCATGTCCGTGCTCCTTCTGTTCACGCCCAGCCGACCCCGCTGCTCCCCTTGCATCGGTTGAGCGAGCCCACCCTACTTGTTCTCCAACCTCCACCCTCTTTTTCTACCTCGCACCCACAATCTAGAGGGTTCCCTACACCAGTGTTCCTCCCCTACAGATCCGGCGGTCCCTTGTTCACTTCTCCCTACTGATCCACACCAACCCGACACCCCTTCCCAATACTGCAGGCTGCCCCCTGCTCTGCCAGCAACACTACATGCCGCCTGAACTCCCTGCCTTGTGACATAACTGCACCATCTCATTCCCCCTGTCTACTCCATCATCTGTATTCTGTCCGCCTACCCTATCTTCTCTAGTGGAAGCCACACACCTCCCTTTCCATTTGAATAGACTAGCAGTGAAGTTCCCGACGCACACCCACCAGATGCTCACCCACCCAACATGTTCACCGCCCATTCCCGCCACTCTCCACTCTGGAACCTACTACCTGATCTCCCCCTATAAGGACCCATGATTTACATACATTGTTAATACTTCAAAATTGAAGCAAACTTATTACGACATATAACAAAACCACGAATGGACCTTATAGGTATAGTGTCTTTAGAAACAGGGAAACATAAACAACTGGTTCATAAAGCATCTACTTTGCCTCCCATTTATTTCATCATATCTATAGTCCGTTTTGGCATATCTTACTTAATAACCTTCTTCCTGACCTGGGGAAAGAAAACATACAAAAGGGTGAGCTCAAATGCTTAGTAAGGGTAAACAAAAGAAATATCAATCACATCATATACATAAGAACATAACTATTGGAAATCTTAACCTGCAAAAGAGATCTTAATTTCATAACATGGGATAAATCATGGCAGTGAAATGTAATCACAATAATCATAACTTAAAACATGAAACTTTGTGGTATACACACATAATCATAGAGAATCATTTCTTGTTAGTCAAGACTCATTGCCAAGACTCTCTTAGTGGATAAAGTCCCTTTCTGAACCGAGTCACCCTCGTTTCAGTCCTGTTTCACTGAACCGGTATAACCTACCGTTCTAGCCATGTCTATATCATGAGATATAAAATCTTTACCCAATTCATTGGAGGGAGATGTAGGTCCCACCCATCTCATAATGATACCATTCTTATGTGTTCCACAAAATCATAAACCATACATCATAACATAACCCATGTAATAAAAATGGGAATCTTAAACATCGTGACATCATAAAACAATTCATATAAGATAAAATAATTCATAAAAATAATTCCATCACAACATAATAAAATCAATGTAATAATAGGGATAAAAACAGAACCCTTTATTATCTTAGATGGAAAATAATTTTGATAAAACACTTGAACTCAATTCTTGAGGAAAATATCCTTTCTTCTTCAAAAACACTTTTCCTTTCTTAACATGTCATACAATTATAAACTAAAAGAAGTTGATTAAAAATAAACTTGAAAACTTGTAAAGGATGATTCTTGGAAATAATTTTTTAAAAATCCATTCATGTCGTATAAGTTAAAAAAACATTCTTTGTACTTTTGTCGGAAAAGTCAAAAAGTACCTCGTACAAAAAACGAAAAAATATTCCTTTCATATCTTTTACTAAAAACTCACCGAAGGGTAAAATAGGATTTAAAAAATTGTAGGAGAATGGAAATAATATTACATATTTAGGAAACATGGATGTGGATGATAAAATACACCCCAGTAAATACCAAAGTATAAACAATCTCGGATAAAATGAGATTGTGATATATTCCCTTACCTTAGGTCCGACTTTCTTTGTAAGTGTCCGAACCTCTTGTATAATGATTTAAATAATGTTATTGACTTACTCCAGAATCATAATTATTTTTATGATATCATATATGGTCATATTCTTAGCTTCTTAGTAGTAATATTTCATTGCTACTTGTTATTCTAGTGTTTATAACTTTTTGTTCTTATGCGTGTTTTGTCGAATAAATTCTTATTTTTCTCTTTAGGTTATAGATACCTCATTTCCAGAATGGTATTAGTGTAATATATATCATATTCATTCATTCAATTCATTTATATAATCATTATGAAATGAAGATCATGTAGAACGAGTCGCATCACATCGTGGAGACGGTATTCCGTACGTACGCACGAGTGATGATATCATTCCTATGATCGTGGAATTATATTGGATTATATTTAAACTATTTAAGAATCAATATAACTTTATAATAGTTATATATAGTCATTATTTACACCATTATACTCATCCAAGTAAGGTGGTGGTGGAAAATAGATTACACCACGATGTGGAGACGGTATTCCGTACGTACGCACGCGCGGTGATTTCTTTTTCCGTAGGATGGATAGTTGGTGAAATAGGGTTGTTTCATACTTATAATAACATATAAGTATATGAGTGATACTGATGTTATTACTTCATAATGAAACAACCTAAGAAGAAGAAGTGGAAGAAGAAATAAAATGAAAGAATCGGTAACGGACATTACTTATTCTTTGAAGTGTTTCTTTGAGACCTTCTTTTAGGGCACTAAAATTGGTCTTTAAAGAAGACCAGGACCTCTAGGATGTCTCTAGGGAAGTGGAGAGTAGAAAGTGGCAGGGTTTGGCCGAGCTTGAAAGCTCAAAGTGGTGTGAGGAAGAGGGGGAGGAGGTGTCCTTTTATAACAGAGGAGAGGGGCACCTTTGGAATAACTAAAACTATTATTTAATTATAAAGTCAAGTTCGGTTTTAAATAGCTCCAAATTGATATATTTCGAATCTAAGGTGGGGATGGGTCGAAATCCTCTCATCCAATAGAATTTAGACAAGTTTAGGTTCCTATTTTAACCTTATCATTTAGATTTAACATTTAGTTAAAGAATTTTACTTTTACCATGTCTTCTTGTGTTCTTATACTATAATGTTAATAAACTTACTATAAGCAGCCAAACGAACCCCAAGTTGTTCATTATTAATATATATAACCTTATCTAAGCCATTTGGCCGAACCTTAGATTTTTAGGAATAAAATAACAATTACCAATATAATATTTGTTTTAAAAACTATTTTATGTCAATTTTGACACTATTTAGTAATTGATTTTTGTGAAAATCATATCAGAATTATTTGTTCGAACCAAGTTAATTAAATCAATACTAACATGTAATATTAACCTAGAAAACTAGTGGGATTCATGAAAAGTCTCAAATTACATTTATTTTGGTGTTTATAACATCAATTATGTCAATATTTCATTAATAAGATAATTACTGCATCATCATTGTGTCATAAATAAATAAATTTATTTAAAGTCTAAAAATTATAAATAAAATATCATTATGTAGGAAATATTTTTAGATTTCTAATGAATATTTATAGTCGAATTTATCTTATGTATAACCCCATATTAAAAATGTTTTATTTATTAAACATTGATTTTAACTATTTTAACTATTCATTAAATAAAATAATATTAAATGTCATAATCTAATCCAAGTGGACCTAAATGGTCATATTATATTCATAAGGTTGTTTTTGGTCGAATTAAACTTATCCAATAGAATTAGGACACGTGTTAGGGTAATAGTAATATCATATTTACCCTTAGTTACCCTATTTACTATTAACCGCGGTAAAAAAAGTAAAAAGTTACTATTCACCAAAAAATATTTTTATCTCATTGAACCACATTTTACTTACTGATATCAATCGTGTTGGTCGGATTTTCGAAATTCCATTCACATAAGCGTTAAAATTAAGTTTTATGAAAAATTCAGTTTTTAACCTACCACTTAGTGGTTTCACTATTCATCAAAAATTGAAAGTTTTCAGAAAAATACCAAAATTTCACCCTAGGCTAATTTCGATATTCTGAATCCAAAAATGAAGTCCATTTTGAAAAATAAAATTTATAAAATTTCAAAAAGTGGTTATTACTATTCATAACGGCTAGTTTTAATAATATTTTAATAGCATATCGTTGTTTAGTGAAACTCGGGATTGCGTACGACGCAAGCTATCGAGGAAGGTCGCGATTTCGTGTAGAGCAAGCCAAGAAAGTGTTGTGTAGAAAAAGATTCCTTTGATGATTTATATAATATAAAAGTCTCGGGTGTTACATTCTACCCCCCTTAAAATGAATTTCGCCCTCGAAATTTGTCACTTTGTAACAAACAGATGAGGATACCTCTCCCTCATCATATCCTCAAGCTCCCATGTAGCTTCTTCTAATTGGTGGTTCCTCCATAAAACTTTCACCAATCGAGTGGTCTTGTTTCATAGGACTTTTTCGCTACGATCCAGAATCTCTATCGGTTGTTCTTCATAAGGAAGATCTTGCTCCAGCGGTACAACTTCTGAGCTGAGTACATGTGAAGGATCAGGTATGTACTTTCTCAGGAGAGATACATGGAACAAATCGTGAACTTGAGAGAGATTTGGTGGAAGCGCCAATCGGTAAGCTACCTTCCCAACACGATCCAGTATTTCGAAAGGACCGATATATCTAGGGCTCAACTTCCCCTTCTTTCCAAATCTCATAACCCTCTTCCAGGGAGATATTCATAAGAACACTTTATCACCCACTTCAAACTCTTGGTCTTTTCTTCAGTTGTCGGCATAACTTTTCTGTCGACTCTGGGCTGCTCTTATGTGTTGTTGAATAGATCCGACCTTTTCTGCCATTTCATCAATGAGATCTGGTCCTAATAGCTTTCTTTCCCCAACTTCATCCCAGCAAGTTGGAGTCCTGTATTTATTTCCATAGAGAGCTTCATAAGGAGCCATCTAAATACTGGAGTGAAAGCTATTATTATAAGAAAATTCCACCAAAGGTAGGTGTTGATCCCAACCTCCTTTGAAATCCATAGAGCAAGCTCTCAACATATCTTCTAGGGTTTGAATTGTTCTCTCAGACTGACCGTCTGTCTGAGGATGATAAGCAGTGCTGAAACTCAACTCTGTATCCAGAGTATGCTGAAGACTTCGCCAGAACTTTGAGGCAAATCTCGGATCCCGATCAGATATAATAGAAAGTGGTACTCCATGAAATCTTACCACTTCCTTTACATATATCCTGGCAAGCTGATCCAGAGAGAAATCCTCTCTAATAGCAATGAAGTGTGCATACTTTGTAAGACGATCAACTATGACCCATATGGCATTATTGCCTTTGGATGTTTTAGGAAGTCCTGTGACAAAGTCCATAGTGATGTTTTCCCATTTCCATTCGGGTATGGGTAATGGTTGTAACATCCCCTTAGACTTCTGTCTCTCAGCTTTAACTTGTTGACAAACCAAGCATCGAGAGACATATTCAGCAACATCTCTTTTCATGCCATCCCACCAGAAGTACTCTTTCAGGTCCCTATACATCTTCGTGCTTCCAGGATGAATAGAGAATGAAGAACTATGAGACTCATCCAGCAGCTCCTTCTTTAATTTGGGGATGGGGGGAACACAAACCCGATTCCTTAACTTTTTTATGCCATCACAATCAAGGTTGAATTCAGGAACATTTCTCACCTTCTTTTGTAACTCGACATCTTCTTCCTGTGCCTCTTTAATCTTCACATGTATAGATGGTTGAACATTCATTTGAGAAATATAAGATTTTTCCCCTTCCATTATAATTCCAAGATCCATCCTTTGTAAATCCATAAATATTGGATCTTTTGTGATCCTCATCATGGATAAACTAGCATGGTCTTGTCGACTTAATGCATCTGCCACCTTGTTTGCTTTTCCAGGGTGGTAATGGATTGAGCAGTCATAATCCTTAATCAGCTCCAACCATCTTCTTTGACGCATATTCAGCTCCTTTTGTGTGAAAATATACTTTAAACTTTTATGATCAGTATAAATATCACACCTTTCACCATAAAGGTAATGAATCCAAATCTTTAATGCAAAGATTACCGCAGCTAACTCCAAATCATGTGTTGGGTAATTTTGCTCATGGATTTTCAACTGTCGTGAGGCATAAGCTATCACCATATCCTTTTTCATAAGAACACACCCCAATCCCTTCTTGGATTCATCACTGTAGATTACAAACCTTTCTCCACTACAAGGCAGTGTGAGCACAGGTGCACTGAGTAACCTTCTTTTCAACTCCTTGAAATTCTCTTCACATTCCTCCGTCCAGACAAACTTAACTCCTTTCTGAGTCAACTTGGTGAGTGGATTAGATAATCATGAAAAATCTTTCACAAAACGTCAATAATATCCAGCCAAACCAAGAAAACTTCAGAACTCAGTTACTGTTGTTGGTCTCGACCATCTTTTGATAACCACTATTTTTGCTGGATCCACAGATATCCCCTCTTTTGAGATTATGTGACCCAAAAATGCAACTTTTTGAAGCCAAAATTCACACTTGGTAAATTTGGCATAAAGCTTCTCCTTTCTCAGGGTCTTCGATATAATTCTCAAGTGATCTTCATGTTCTTCCTTGCTCTTTGAATAGACAAGAATATCGTCTATAAAGACTACCACAAATTGATCAAGATAGTCTCTAAAGACTCTATTCATCAGATCCATGAAGATAGAAGGGGCATTAGTAAGACCAAATGGAATCACTATAAATTCATAGTGTCCATACCTTGTACGGAAGGCCGTCTTTGGTATATCCTCCCTTTTGACCCTTAATTGATGATACCCTGAACGAAGATCAATCTTGGAAAAGTATTGAGCTCTGCATAGTTGGTCAAATAAGTCATCAATGCGTGGGAGAGGATATTTGTTCTTGATAGTGATCTTGTTAAGTTCTCGATAACCAATGCAGAGTCTCATTGATCCATCTTTATTCTTAACAAATAGAACAGGTGCTCCCCAAGGTGACGCACTAGGGCGTATGAATCCCTTATCAAGATTCTCTTGGAGTTTCTTCTTCAATTCCTGCAACTCAATTGGGGCCATTCTATAAGGTGTCTTTGAAATAGGCAAAGCACCCAGTACGAGTTATATTGAAAAATCAACTTCACGATTTGGTGGAAGACCCGATAATTCCTCCGGAAAGACATCATCATAATCCTATACAATGGGTATAATCTTAATCGTGAGTTTCTCACCAACCATTTGAGATAAATAACCTTCATATAGTGGAATCAAGACCCATAAGATGGAAGAAATTTCCACTGGAAGGTTATGTTCTTCCTTGCATTGATAGACGATCATAGATTGATCTGGAATATGAAATGTGACTTCCCTTATTTGGCAATTGATATGAGCTCCATATAAATAAAGCCAATCCATTCCAAAAATCACATCAAATTCCACTATAGGAAGGATCACAAGATTTTCAGGAAGCACTTTCCCACAAACTTCGATCGGAGAAGAATTATAAACTTTTGATGCGACTGTTGTGCCATTAGGTGTTGTCACAGCTAACTCAACATCTAATTGTTGAGGTAATACGGTGATACCCTTAGAAAATTCTTCAGAAATAAATGAGTGGGTGGATCCAGAATCAAATAAAACATTTGCTACTTTAGAGTGGATGGTAAGTGTACCTTTCACCACATCGTTATCGTACTCTACATCGCTGATTGATATTGCATGTGACTTTCCTTTGTCTTTAGCCTTGAGAGTTTGTTGATGTCGACCATCATCATCAACCCTTGGATTAGGGAATTTATTGGCATAATGCCCCATCTCCTTGCACTTGAAACATTGAAGTGTAGTTGGTTCATTCTGTGTATCCCTTCCTTTGTTTGCATCATTAGACATCTTCTTCCCATCATCGCGGCATTCAAATGCCCGATGACCTTCCTTTCCACATTTGAAACATTTACTTGTACCTTTAAGACAACTCCATCCATGTTTCTTTCCACACTTTGAGCATAAAGGAAAGCTCATCTTCTTTTCAGTGGGCTCTTTAGATTTTCCTTTCAATTCCATTTTCCTCTTCTTATCAAACCCATATGACTGATGGGTTACTCCAATCTCCATCTCGAATTTGAGAGCACATCGAACGATTTCCTCATAGCTATTGAAGTCCCTTATGGATAACACCCTTCGAAGACTTGGTTTCAAGCCACTAAAGAATCGATCGATCTTACTCTCTGGTTGGATAATAATACCAGAAGTGTACCTTGCAAGTCTTGTAAAATTTGCTTCATAGGTACCAACAGATTCATCATCCTTTTTCTTCAGTTCAAGAAACTCTTTCTCCATCTTTTTTTGGAGAATACGAGGGAAGTACTTATTGAAAAATAATTTCTTGAACTCGTCCCATTCCATGGACTCAATTTCATCCCTTTGCCTCGTATTCTTAATAAGATTCCACCATTGATCAGCATCTCCTTCCAAACGATACACTGCTAGGATGACTTTATCATGTTCAGAACATTGAAGAACTGCAAATATCTTTTCAGTAGTACTAATCCATTGTTCAGCAACTAATGGATCAGTAGACCCGCTGAAAGAAGGTGGACGCTGCCTCATGAAGGATTCAACAGAATGTTGCTCCTTCCTTTTCTCGTTTGGATGTCCTGCATGATTCATAGCTTGAGAAAGTTGTGTGATCATGGTTACGAGATTATTCATTCCAGCTCCCATAACGTTTGGTTGCTCAGGGGGACAATCATTGCATTGCCCGTCGCATTCCGCATTAACATGATTCCTTCGGGTTCTAGCCATTGACTAAAACCAAGAAGAATATTGTGAGCAACACTAATTATAATAGGAAAACCACATACTCAAGAATAAAATTTCACACATAAGGACTTATCCTAGGTTATTCATGGCCATTTCTAAAACACTAATATTTTGTTCTATGCTTAGACTTATCCTTAGGGTTCTTACTAAGGCTTTCACATCCTAGTTTCCAAAGGTTGACTATACCTTTCCTCTGATACCAACTATAACGACCCATGCTTTACATACATTGTTAATACTTCAAAATTGAAGCAAACTTATTACAAAATATAACAAAACCACGAAAGGACCGTATAGGTATAGTGTCTTTAGAAACTGGGAAACATAAACAACTGGTTCATAAAGCATCTACTTTGCCTCCCATTTATTTCATCATATCTATAGTCCGTTTTGGCATATCTTACTTAATAACCTTCTTCCTGACCTGGGGAAAGAAAACATACAAAAGGGTGAGCTCAAATGCTCAGTAAGGGTAAACAAAAGAAATATCAATCACATCATATACATAAGCACATAACTTTTGGAAATCTTAACCTGCAAAAGAGATCTTAATTTCATAACATGGGATAAATCATGGCAGTGAAATGTAATCACAATAATCATAACATTAAACATGAAACTTTGTGGAATACACACATAATCATAGAGAATCATTTCTTGTTAGTCAAGACTCATTTCCAAGACTATCTTAGTGGACAAAGTCCCTTTCTGAACCAAGTCACCCTCGTTTCAGTCCTGTTTCACTGAACCGGTATAACCTACCATTCCAGCCATGTCTATCTCATGAGATATAAAATCTTTACCCAATGCATTGGAGGGAGATATAGGTCCCACCCATCTCATAATGATACCATTCTTATGTGTGCCACAAAATCATAAACCATACATCATAGCATAACCCATGTAATAAAAATGGGAATCTTAAACATCGTGACATCATAAAACAATTTATATAAGATAAAGGAATTATAAAAATAATTCCATCACAAAATAATAAAATCAATTTAATAATAGGGATAAAAACAGAACCCTTTATTATCTTAGATGGAAAATAATTTTGATAAAACACTTGAACTCCATTCTTGAGGAAAATATCCTTTCTTCTTCAAAAACACTTTTCCTTTCTTAACATGTCGTACAATTATAAACTAAAAGAAGGTGATTAAAAATAAACTTGAAAACTTGTAAAGGATTATTCTTTGAAATAATGTTTTAAAAATCCATTCATGTCGTATAAGTTAAAAAAACATTCTTTGTACTTTTGTCGGAAAAGTCAAAAAGTACCTCGTACAAAAAACGACAAAATATTCCTTTCATATCATTTACTAAAAACTCACCGAAGGGTAAAATAGGATTTAAAATTTTTTAGGAGAATGGAAATAATATTACATATTTAGGAAACATGGATTTGGATGATAAAATACACCCCAGTAAATACCAAAGTATAAAAAATCTCGGATAAAATGAGATTGTGATATATTCCCTTACCTTAGGTCCGACTAGCTTTGTAAGTGTCCGAACCACCTTTATAATTATTTAAATAATGTTATTGACTTATTCCATAATCATAATTATTTTTATGATATCATATATGGTCATATTCTTAGCTTCTTAGTAGTAATATTTCATTACTACTTGTTATTCTGGTGTTTATAACTTTTTGTTCTTATGCGTGTTTTGACGAATAAATTCTTATTCTTCTCTTTAGGTTATATATACCTCATTTCCAGAATGGTATTAGTGTAATATATATCATATTCATTCATTCAATTCATTTATATAATCATTATCAAATGAAGATCATGTAGAACGAGTCGCATCACATCGTGGAGACGGTATTCCGTACGTACGCACGAGTGATGATATCGTTCCTATGATCGTGGAATTATATTGGAGTATATTTAAACTATTTCAGAATCAATATCACATTATAATAGTTATATATAGTCATTATTTACACCATTATACTCATCCAAGGAAGGTGGTGGTGGAAAATAGATTACACCACGGCGTGGAGATGGTATTCCGTACGTACGCACGCGCGGTGATTTCTTTTTCCGTAGGATGGATAGTTGGTGAAATAGGGTTGTTTCATACTTATAATAACATATCAGTATATGATTGATACTGATGTTATTACTTCATAATGAAACAACCTAAGAAGAAGAAGTGGACGAAGAAATAAAATGAAAGAATCGGTAACAGACATTACCTCTTATTTGAAGTGCTTCTTTGAGACCTTCTTTTAAGGCACTAAAATTGGTCTTTGAAGAAGACCAGGACCTCTAGGATGTCTCTAGGGAAGTGGAGAGGAGAATGTGACAGGGGTTGGCCGAGCTTGAAAGCTCAAAGTGGTGTGAGGAAGAGGGGGAGGAGGTGTCCTTTTACAACGGAGGAGAGGGGCACCTTTGGAATAACTAAAACTATTATTTTATTATACGGTCAAGTTCGGTTTTAAATAGCTCCAAATTAATATATTTCGAAGCTAAGGTGGGTATTGGTCGAAATCCTCTCATCCAATAGAATTTAGACAAGTTTAGGTTCCTATTCTAACCTTATCATTTAGATTTAACATTAAGTTAAATAATTTTACTTTTACCATGTCTTCTTGTGTTCTTATACTATAATGTTAATAAACTTACTATAAGCAGCCAAAAGAACCCCAAGTTGTTTATTATTAATAAATATAACCTTATATAGGCCATATGGCCGTACCTTAGATTTTTATGAATAAAATAACAATTACCAATATAATATTTGTTTTAAAAACTATTTTATGTCAATTTTACGACTATTTAGTAATTGATTTTTGTGAAAATCATAACAGAATTATTAGTTCGAACCAAGTTAATTAAATCAATACTAACATGTCATATTAACCTATAAAATTAGTGGGATTCATAAAAAGTCTCAAATTACATTTATTTTTGTGTTTATAACATCAATTATGTCAATATTTCATTAATAAGATAATTACTGCATCATCATTGTGTCATAAATAAATTTACTTATTTAAAGTCTAAAAATTATAAATAAAATATCATTATGTAGGAAATATTTTTATCTTTCTAATGAACATTTATAGTCGAATTTATCTTATGTATAACCCCATATTAAAAATGTTTTAGTTATTAAACTTTGATTTTAACTATTTTAACTATTCATTAAATAAAATAATATTAAATGTCATAATCTAATCCAAGTGGACCTAAATGGTCATATTATATTCATAAGGTTGTTTTTGTTCTAATTACACTTATCCAATAGAATTAGGACATGTTTTAGGGTAATAGTAATATCATATTTACCCTTAGTTACCCTATTTACTATTAACCGCGGTAAAAAAAGTAAAAAGTTACTATTCACCGAAAAATTATTTTTATCTCATTGAACCACATTTTACTTACTGATATCAACCGTGTCTTTCGGATTTTCGAAATTCCATTCACATAAGCGGTAAAATTATGTTTTATGCAAAATTCAGTTTTTAACCTACCACTTAGTGGTTTCACTATTCATCAAAAATTTAATGTTTTCAGAAAAATACCAAAATTTCACCCTAGGCTAATTTCGATATTCTGAATCCAAAAATGAAGTCCATTTTGAAAAATAAAATTTATAAAATTTCAAAAAGTGGTTATTACTATTCATAACGGCTAGTTTTAATAATATTTTAATAGCATATCGTTGTTTAGTGAAACTCCGGATTGCGTACGACACAAGCTATCGAGGAAGGTCGCGATTTCGTGTAAAGCAAGCCAAGAAAGTGTTGTGTAGAAAAAGATTCCATTGATGATTTATATAACATAAAAGTCTCGGGTGTTACACCCCCTCCTCCATAAATCCCACGATGTACCCCCACTTGCAGTTCCCTCTTTCTGTTGCCCCTACTCTTGGATGACCACTTTTTGCTGCGCGCAACCACCTACGAGTGTTTCCCCTTTCCGAGTCGCTGGTGCCATCTCCCTTCACTACTCGGGCCAGCCCCTACCGATGCAACATGTACTTTTTCCAGCTAGAAATAGTCTCTTCCGGTGAATGCTTCCACTTTCTAACTGTCGCGCAACCCCACTGGTCGCTTTTGTATCCAAGATGAGGTGATGTTTGTGCTGTTTTTTCTTGAATATTAGATAATTATTTTATCATGTATTGTGTTTAATTAAATTGGTGCGAACTTAGTTTTTAAAATAAATGAGTTTGTATAATTAGTTTGGTATGAAGTTATTTTTTTTATGAACATAGTTTGTGTTTTATATTTTGTAGCCCTCTCAGAGGAATTATAGTGCGTTTTGATGAAAAGCAGTTGCGTACCATTTAATATCTTTTATTAATCTCTTCAATTTATTGATTTTTAACTCTGCGAGTAGTGCGCGTTCTGATATGGTGTGTTGAGGGTGCACGTTTAATTATAAAAGGGGTTTTGAAAAGGTTTTGGGTGTGTAAAGTCATGGGGTTCTCTTTGGAATTGTTTAATAAATTTTAATGGGGGTTATTAAATAGTGCAGATGGGGTGAACTATGTTTTGAAAACATGTCAAGTTAGTTATTTTGTGTTGATTGTTTGTTTAGATTGTTTTAGGTTTGTTTTCATGTATTTTATTTATCTTTGTGGTTGCAGTGTGGTGACATGTTTATTCCATGGTCCTATGACCATCAGCTTACGTGTTCTTGTACGCCCGTGCGAGGCGTGTCGCGTCATCGTGACTAGTATGCGAGTCGAGGTAGGTTCCCCACTGCACTCGACATTAAATTTAGAATTTATTGATTTCTTTATATTTTATTAATTTTAATAAATGGGGAATAATTTACGATAATTAATTTTTAAATGATTTTTTGGTGTAAAAGGAGACACTTATTTTATACACGACACTTGAAATATTTTCTTGATGAACAGACACCTAGTAGTGAAAGAATGCTTGTTTGGTATTTAAACAAAATTTACAGAATTTGAAATGTAGTTCTGGTTTATTGATAAATGATTTATTTGGAATCGTGAACAAGTGTTTTAGTACTCTTGAGAAATGTTGATTTTCATTAAAATTGGTGAAGACCCATTTGGCACTTTAATAAAATAAATTATTTTTGGAAAAATCTATTCCGGGTGACTTAGGGGTGATTTTTGGTGTACGTTGACTGCATTATTTGTGTGTGACGTTTGTGCTAGTTAATTGAAATTGTTGACTAACCCCTTTCCTTATTATTATACATGTTGACATGGGAACTTGTCATAATGAGCGAATCTTCTGAGAACGATTGCTGCACTATTTTAGATCATGCACTGGCTAGTGCCCCTTAGTACAGATGATACTCTTCTAGGGGATTGGGCCCCTTGGTAAGGCCAAGTAGGGTGATACCGAGCATTTGGGCATTATGACATCATCGAGAGTAAGAATGCCTTCAGGATGAGTCACAAGTATAGTACGTTCTGGATTGTTCATGAGCTACTAGGTTGGACCCATGTTTTCATAGGTGTTTATTTGTACATGGAGGATGATTGAGAGGTCTAGTTAGGTTTCTAACCCCTGTGTGCCACTTTTTTCCATTTCCCTTAGTGTGTGATTTGTGTTGTGTGGTTTTCCTTTTGATTAATAACCTAAATTTTGTATTTCTAAATTGTTTACATAAAAATGTTTTAAAATGAAATGCACCTGTTCCTTTCAAACATTAAACTTGTTTTTAAGCTAAAAAGGGAAATAGATTGCTACTTGTTTTAGAAATGAAATCATGTGTGGAAACCAATATTCTATTTAATTTAGTTCAAACATGGAATTAGTAAATTACTTATTTTAAGGTAGTGCATTGGGAACAATTTGTTGGGCATGCCTACTGAGTTTTAATACTCACGCCTATAGTATTTTCCTATTTTTAGTTTCTATTGCAGTTTTGACTTGATCTTGCTCTCCATGGGTGAGAGTTAGTTTTGGATTGGTGATCAAATCTCGGAGTCATGAGGGGTTTTGGTCATGTTCATGTTAGTATGTGTTGTTGGATGTTCATTTTTTTCATGTTGTTTATTTACATTGTGTTTTATTTTTCTATCCACGGATTTATTTATTTTCATTTATAGAAATCATTCCCTTTTGTACTTTTTTTACGCCCTGGCACTTGTCACCAGCCCAGGAGGATCGGGAACGCCTCTCGGGCCATGTCCCGGACCGGCTCGAGTGACCGGTTTAGGGTCGACCCGGGTTGGTTCGTGACATAAACCATCTTTACTAGAAAGGATAAAAAGTTCTCAGACTGATGATGAGGAGTTTCAATAGAAAATTAAAGCTATAAACAATGGGATAATAATCAACTTCGTATATGAATATGTGATTTTGAAATTTGGGAAGAGACATTGTGTTCCTGACACACCTGATCTAAAAATGGAATTGATGGATAATGCTCATAGCTCCAATTTCTCTATACAACCTGGTAGCACTAAGATGTATAGAGATTTGAAGGAACATTTTTGGTAGGAAAAAATGAATAGAGAGATTACTGATTATGTGTCATGATGTATGGTTTTTCAATAAGAGAAATATTGATTAAAACATCTTAGAGGAGTCATGAAACCTATTCCCATACTTGAGTGGAAATAGGATAATATTACAATGGACTTTGTCATGGGGTTACCAAAGACTCCTACAAGGAATGATGCAATATGGGTCATTGTTGATCATATTACCAAATAAACTCATTTTCTTAATACAATAGAAGATTTTACACTAGAACGTCTGGGAAGACTGTATATTAATGAAGTTGTAAGAATTCATTGAGTACCCCTATTAATTGTTTCTGATCGTGATCCATGTTTTACATCAAGATTCTGGAAACATTTTCAGAAGGCCTTGGATACTGAATTTCATTTAAGCACTGCCTACCACCCTCAAACTGATGGACAATCCAAATGGACTATTCAAACATTAGAAGACATGTTGAGATCTTTCTCACATGACCCTCAAGGTATGTGAGATCAATATTTACCTTTGATATAATTTTCCTATAACAATAGTTTCCATTAAAGTATTCAGATGGAACCAAATGAAGCATTATATGGAAAGAGATGTCGCATACCAACTTGTTAGGATTATGTTATTGAAAGAAAACTCATAGGCCCAGAACTTATTGAGGAAACAATGGAAAATGAGAAGGTTATCAAAACCGACATCAAACAGCTCAATGTAGGCAAAAGAGCTATGCCGATAACCGAAGGAATGATTTGAAATTTCAAGTTGAAGATCATGTTTTATCGAAGTTATATCCATGGAAGGGTGTTATACGAATCGGTAACAAGGAAAATTATGTCCCAGGTACACCAGATCTTTCAGAATTCTAGAATGAAATGGAGTTCTAGCTTATCATTTTCAATGCCGCCAAGTCTCTCAAAATTTCATGATGTGTTCAACGTATCATTGTTGAGAAAATACACGCCTTACCCAACACATGTACTCACCTTTGAATAAATTGAATTGGAACCCAATATTTATTATTGCGAAGATCCTATTAGAATTCTTGATACCAGAGAACAAATCTTGAGAAACCAGATGACTCGTCTGGTTAAAGTTTTATGGGGAAATCATAAGATGGAAGATGCAATGTGGGAACCCAAGGAACTTATGATGAAGAACCACCATAATATTTTTATATAGTAGTATCCTAGAGATTTTGAAGACGTAATTATTTATAGGAGGGAAAAATGTAACACCCCAAGATTCCACGGTACGTTTCTCTTTGAATAATGTAATAGCTTGCGCTATACACAACATCGAGATTCTAACACACCACGACCAATCAAAATAGCCGTTATGAATAGTAATACCCACATTTTGAAATTTTATAAATCTTATTTTTCAAAATAGACTTCATTTTTGGATTTGGAATATCAAAATTAGCTTAGGGTGAATTTTTGGTACTTTTCTAAAAACTTTCATTTTTTGATGAATAGTGAAAAAATACTAAATTGTAATTAAAAACAACATTTTAAATCGAAATAAATTATAGTGTTAAATTATGAATTTTAGTGGTTTTAAAATTTCATTATATTATATCTTTATCATTTAATATAATTTATGTCATTTAATGTAATTTCACATTTAAACTGAACATAAATAATTTTCAATCTTTTGATTGTTATTATTTCTTAAAAACACGCTTTTTGTTTTGACAACAAGAATTAATTTTAAATAAATTTCTTCCACTTATGTGTTATGAATTTGGAAAATGGATTTCATATTTTGAATCATGAGGTCAAAATTTTGTAAATAGGTAACTTTTATTTTTAGACATTATGAATATTTACTTCATTATATATTTTATTTACTATGGTTAAAGGGTAAATCTGGTAAATAAGGGTAAAAAAATATTATTATAAAAATATTAAATTACCATAACATGTGTCATATTACTATTGGTTGGTAATTTCATACTGTGGGCATCCTTGGGTCGATTTTGGGACACCATGGAGCCACTTGAGAGTGATAATGACACATTATATAAATTAATTAAATGTAAAGACAAAAATGACATAAATATATATATATTAGTAAAAATAATTTTACAAGGGGTTATATAAGTTATATTTTCGACTATAAATATTAATTTTAATTATAAAAATATTTTTTACATCATGGTATTTTTTTTATAATTTTTAGACATAAAAGAAATAAAACTATTTATGACACAATAATGATGCAGTGTTTACCTCATTAAAGAATGATTTAAATAAATGAGATTATAAAAGTTAAAATAATGTCCAAAACTTTTCCAAATATTATTGGATGATTTTATTTCGAACATGAGTAATCTTAGATTTTACTTTAATGAGTTTCTGACCTTTAGAAACCGAAAATAATTATATAATAAAATAATATTTTCAAACATTCATAAAGAGTCCCTCCTCACCCTTATAAAAATCCCTCACCTATAACCCATTTCTCACACCTATAAAGCCCCTTGGATCATCCAAAATCAGACCATTTAAGCTCCATACGTCCCTCTATTCCTCTTATAAGCCTTAACTTAGGCATAAGACACTTCAAGGATTCCTTTTGGTTTAAACCAAAGGGAGTTACCCAATTTAAATGTAACATCTCCTCTTAAGTTCTTTTCTTGTATTTTTAATTCCCCAACACCCTAAATTCTCTTTATTCCTTTATTTTATAATAAAAACAATATTATAAATATAATATGTAGTTGTTATGAGAAGTATTTTAAATAAAAATACACACACCTCTATCTAATGGTTATAGAACATAATGTTTTTGTGGACTACAAACTACTGCCTCATGAAACGATGATTGTTCAATCTTCTACTACCACCTATTATAGTGGCCATTATGTTTGAACTTTAATTATATATGATATTTATGATATTTAATTTATATATAATCTTATTTAATTATATTTTATACCATAACTTTATTCTTTTCATGTTGTATATATATGAAAATTTCATTGGAGGAAGTGCGGACAACCGACCCTTAAAGTGATATGACTCGTTCATACCATACATGGAACATAAAAAGGATGGTGTTAATAAACTTATGTAACATATATAAAATAGTATATTATAATTTAATAATAATATACCTTTGTATCATTTGGTCTTTATTCCTTTTAAAAGAAAAAATATGAAATTGAAGTAGCATTCGTGCGTAAGTACGGATTACCATCTCCACGAACGCAATGAGATACATTCCCCATCCTAACCATTCAAGAATAATTATAAATTTATTATTAAAAATAATATTTAAGAAAATTATATCATTCTTGATATGAATCAAATACATCCTATCCTTAACAAACATGACTTACGTAACACAACATATAAAGGAAAACAAATCAGTTAACACCTGAAACAGTGATACGACTAAAATATTATTAACAAAGAAATATTATAAAATAATATATGATATCATATTTATGTATGTGGTTCTTTTATAATATAATAACAATTATTTAACAATTATACAGTAGGTTAACGTACCCTCGGCCAACGAAATGTACAAGGTAAGGGTTAATTTCCCAATCTCTTTATTATCTGAGGTTGTTTTTACGTAATTATCTACAGGAACCTCTTTAACATCCACATTTGTGTTTCTTAGAAATTTATTTAAAAACATTTTTACTATTTATACTATGTTTTATAGTCATTTATACCCTTTTTTGACTTTTTATAAAATGGGTTGGTGGGAATATTTCCATCGTTTTCCAAACAAGGTACTTTATGACCTTTTCGACAAATTACGGTAAGATTGTTTTTTAACTTATACGGTGGGTGTGGTGATTCTCCACTATTATAAAAACTTTTAATCTTACCTTACAATCTTATAAGAATATTTTTAAAATAAATGTTTTCTTTTATTTTTACATGACTTTTAAATGATTTCAAAATAGAAAGAGATATTTCCCTCAAATAATTTTGATTTCATCTATTTTAGCATCCTTTAATGGATTTTATACATCTTTCAAGTAGATTTATTATGATAAATATCTTCCATACTGTATTGAAGGTTTTGTGATATGTTTGACTGTGGATGGGTTATTTTTATACCATTCATGGTTTATTGTAAACGTATGAACATTTGGTATGCCAGTTTTAATACGTATGTTTATGTTATATTTCAACCTCTTCATATGAGGAATGCATTGGACTTAGTAATTGATGGGTAGAGTCAAATATAGCTCCTCAATGCATCAGTAGGTCTCATGAGACAAACTAGTGTCTTGACACAAGGACTTGAAAAAATCTTATTTGAAGTCTTGGCATGAGGCCTTTAATATGTGGTTATGATGTCCAGAATTATGCATTCTATAATTATGAAATTAGATATTGATATTACAAGAGATTATTTGACTATTAGAATATCAATGTGAATATGTAAATGGAATTATTTGATTTAACTTTTCCATATTATGTTGAAGTTTAATTTTAAAAGTATTTTTTTTATGTTTTATACATTGAAATAAATGTTTATGCTTATTTATGATGTTTCCTCTATATTGTTAACCTTACTGAGCATCTGAGCTCACCCCTTTCTATGTTTTATTTTTCCCAGGATGTGAGGAATTATTTTTTTGTTGACCTACATGGATCAGATAAAGGATATAAGTGTGTTAAAAGGGGACAAAATGTTTTTGTAGTTTTTATCTCATGATGTAATGTCAAACTTATGTATATATCCAGTACTTCCAAGGCTACTAAACTAATCAGTTTTTCAGGACATGATTCCTTGTATCACACCAATGTTATGTAATAATTCATTGACTCTAGGTAACTATGGTCGGGGCATTGCAATGTTCTTCTGATGGTTTTCTTTGTTTTGGTATATTAAAATTAACTTTAATATTTGGTGGAAATGAAAAGGGGTTTCAAAAAAGGATTTTCTTTAAAAATTTAATTTTATGAATTTTATGTGTTTGATAAAATTCCAGAAATATGGGTTTCAAATTAAATTGTAATAAAGAAATATGAGCAATGTGGAATTACAATAGAAATTTTTTTATGAAAATGTTGGAATGGATTTGAAATTGATTTTCCTTGGAATATGTTTGTGAAACATGATTTGATTTATTAAGAATAATAATATTATAATGCACATGAGAGAGGATATGGGTTATGTAGAAAAAATATTCATTGACGAGCCATAGTGGAGTAAGCTATCACTAGGGGTGTTCCCCTAATTCAATTGGGGATAGGGGTTGAATTTCTGAGAGACGGAGGTCCCCAACCCTTATGAGTTACATATGTTGGCTAGTATCCCTTTTTTTTGTCTTAGTGTTTTAGTTTTTTACATCTTTTAGTGATGTTTTTCCTTTTTTAAATTATTTGAGATTACATTATATTCTTGTATATTGAGGTACTTATTTTCACACTTGATATTAATGTGTATATTTATTATTTATTTTTTTATTTCATATGTTTATACTAATGGAAATATAATATATCATATAACTTTTTTTATTTTAATGTGGATTTATTTTGGAACGTAATGAAATGTTATTGAATGGAAAACCATAGATAATTCTTTTATGTAAAATTATTTATTTAAAAATATATTTTAGAAATCTATTTTGAATAAGAACCAATTTAAGAATATGGATAAACATTTTATATATTATTAGTAGTATACTATTGGGTTCTTGATATCACACCCTACTTTTTTCCCTTTGGTCATTTATAGCCTTGGTTTTATATAATACAAGTAAATGAAAGAACATCATATAGGGGATGACTCTCCTTGACCGTGTTTCCTTTCTAGTGGGTTGGAATAGTGGTGAATTAAAAACATAAGGAAATAAAACATAGTGTTACTCCATGATCCATATTCTTGCTCTTCCATTCATTTCTTTATAACTTTCTATCCTGATGTTAGATGTGACCTTTTTGGTTTGTTTTTTGTAAAATGATATATTCGTGTTATCTATTTTGGTACTTGGTTTATTTCTATCCTATCATATATCTTTTTTAGGTTTAAATAATTCCCACATTTCTTTGTATGATACCGTGGTTCATGTCTCTATCCCATGGAGACCAAGAATTCACATCATGCCTTATGTCAAGCCAATTTGGGTGACGTTATAAGTTGACTCGGGTTGGCCAGTTATAATGCTATTGAAATTTAGTGGGCATGAAGATGTAGATTTTAAATTTGTTATGTTTGTATGATAAACATAACATTACATATTGAATTTCAAAAGGGGAAGGAAATTTATGTTTATATTTTTAATTGACATGATAGATCTAAAATTTTGGGTATTTATTTTAATGATATTTTTTCAGAAGTGAGAAAATTTAAATTTCAAATATTGGAACATTATTTATTTTAGGATATATTTAAAATTTAATTGTATAATTTGAATTTACTTGATTGTTTTTATTCATATGGTATTGTATTGAAATGTATTAGGCATGGTATATTTGGGTGATAATAGATATTGGTTGTGATATGTGTTTATTTTGATCCTTGATTTTGGTTGACAGGATTATATGAAATGTGGTACATCCTATGTAAGATCCTATGTCAATAAGAGTTGAAAATTTTAGAAGGAATTTTATTTTTCAATTACTATGGTGGTTTATTCTTATCAATGATTTAAAATAGAAATCTAAGAGTTGTGAGTCATCAATGTGTTTTTATTTAGAAATGGAATGATGATTATGAGGTACCTTAGGGTATTTAGTTAAAGTTTTAAAAGTTATGGATAATTTTGGATAAGGAGAACAGTTTGAGACACAAAGTTAATGAGAAACCATGTGACACCCTAAGGTAGGATGAACTTTCAGTTTATTTTGTAATGACAATGGTTAGATTTCATGTTTATTTCATAGTTAAGGGAAAAGTAAGTGAAATTTCATAGAAAAACATTTGAGATTTTTGAGAGGATATAGAGGGGGTTGTATGATCTATGCATGGTTTGGAATAACTTATGGAGATACTATGTGAGGTGTATGTCTTGGATGGTGGATGGTACATGGTTTGCAAAACCATGCAACCAAATAATCAATCCTATTAAAAATGGAAAAATTTACCATTCCCCCCATTAACGATACCATGAGACATGATGCCCTAGTGTGTCAGGTGTTGACATGAGACCATGAGTGAGACTGATGAACCATAAAAGGGTGCCTCTATTATGTTGAGCCCAAGGGGACACAATTGTTTCCCAATTGATAGACCAACCCTGAGTAAGTATATATCAGTTGGTTTTCAGTGTCATTAGGGAACTCATAACATATTGATAAGACAAGGAGCTATGGAAAATGATGATGTGCATTAAATTTGTCTGACCAATATGTTTTATTTATTTTTGGAACACACCATTGGTAGTCATGGAATATTGTTGGGATTCCATGTTTGGAGTGAGTTTTGATGTGATGCCATTTTTGGATCCATATACAGTTGGAGATTCCATTGAAATGGAGTTTGATGTTTAACGTTTCCTTAAATTAGGAGATCAGTATATGATAATATTCACCATGTATTTTGTTATTAGATATTCATTAAAGATTCCCTAGATTTGAGTCTAGATTATAGGGATTTTGTGGGCATCATCCCAATAGTTGAGAGGTGATGATAGGGGATTACTTAGATTAGGAGCCATAATTAAAGAGTTTCCATGAGCCTCGTCCCTATAGTTGTGAGGATATGGTAGAGACTTCCTTGGATTAGAAGACGAGATGACATACCTTCCATGGTATAGGTCCCAATATTCATGGGGATAAGTTAGGGCCACCAAGGATTTATAGACCACATGTTATTTTAGTGGCATGGTCATCACAACATGATCAGAGACACCCTGACATTTTTTGAAGTACATATGGTCGATTGGGGTTAAAAACTTAAGGATTGAAAATAATTTATTTATTTTTACATAGTATTTTATTTTGTTTATCTGAGTATTCCACATGCATATATCACTACATACACTAGTTAGTGCGGGAGCACATTGGTCGTTCCCTAATATTTTTTTTTGTACTCACACCGTTCTTGGGTGGCCACTATACTTGGGTACCTGGGAAGATGTTTACATGGTTTCTGAAATATTTTGGGATGAGGCTGATGGATATCCAAGAAGGTTGTCTCTTATAGGTATATGGATCTTGGGATTAGGAATAGCTCAGTAATGTTATGGATCCAACATCTTTTATTTTTCTTTTATTTTTCTCTTGGTATGTGGCCAACAAAGTGGAATAATTATTTTATATATGATATGTATTTTCAATACTTTGAGGCATTCCATTTTTTTATTTTTATTTTTTTATTATTTATTGGATTTTTCTTTCATTTTAATTGAGATGTATGATACTTGTTTATTTTATATGTTATTGCACACTTTGATATGGGGGGTATAGTCTCCCCACAACAAAACCATAGACCCCCCCACTTCTAGTCGACAACCTTAGAAATATAGGGTGTCATGCATGAGGTCACATGGTGAACTGGTTTGGTTACTATTAATAGAGTGATCTGGGGTAAGACATTACAACATGCTATCAAAGGAATCATTTTTCTCTTACAATTTCATGATATTATTGATTGGAGATATAGGAATGTGTCTAAACCTATGATGGATATTAGACTAGTGCATATATAACACTTGTTCTTGTATGAACTCTAGGTTATCGGGGTTTGGATTTCTATTTTGGTTTGAAACATTATAGTTTTATTTTATTGTTTTCATCAAGCGATGCACTTTGAAATTTGTAGTTATTGAATTTTTGTGGATTATGACTCCCCTCCCATTGATAACTGCCAAGTGGTTTAGATTTTACTCTTGGCCTCCTGAGGAAAGAGTATTCTCATATATCATATCAATAATGTAGTATCCTTATTTTATAATCCCTCTAGTTTGATATTTATCATTTATAACTGAGGATCAATTATTTAAATTATCAACAACTGCTCATACAATGTTTTTCCATATCAGTACTTAGTGGAATTATACTTATCTGGGCCCACTTATAGATTATTTTTCTTTTGATGGAAGGTCATATTGATCTATAATGAGATGCTAAATGTTGAGGGTGATGATTTAGTCCTCATGCACAATAAGTGCAATTACCCTAGTGGGTAAGTATGGAACATGGTTCCTAATCATTGGATCCATTGTGGGTTGTTGGTATTCCAATTCAGTTATTTAATGTTCCAATAACAAATGATATAGTGTTTTCCAACACAGGTTGTAATTAAATTATACTTAACTATACTTTTTGTATAGTTTGACATAGATCATCCGGGACAATTGCATATGTTTTTGTCTTTGACTGGTGATACCTGATTCTTGAGGGAGTAGTTTCATATGGGGATTCTTATGGGGATTGGTTCCCTAATTGTAGGTTGTGGTTGGTGTGAGATGATGTCATATGTGAGATTCCATGAGTGGCTGTTTGGAATGATGATGTTTTTGGTTGAAATAAGAGCATGTTTTATTCCATGCATGATATGATATTCTATGATTTTGAAATTGTGTTAGGTGGTTATCCCCAGTTACGTTGACATGAGACCTAACGGGTAGGGCTAAGTTGGAGACAAAGAGGCCATTTGTTAATACATAGACCCTTACTGGGGTGGTGTGTGTTTGAATAAGGGATACCATAAGAGGGTTTATCTTGAGTTTTTTGATTCTTTAGTGATGGTAAGTATTGGGGGGGGGGTACTTTAGGCCTGAGATTGATACAAAAGTGCTGCTTAGGGTTTTGGTGATGAGAACCTTGGGTGTTGGTGATTTAGGTATCAAAGTGTTTTTTTGGATAGGACTATGGTAATGTTTATCCATGTGTGTTTCAAATGAATTTTCATACAATGTTTCGAGTTAATGTGGATTCTCATGAATGTAACAGCATTAGATAACATCTAATAATATGAATGTGGTTTACATGATTTTGAATAAGGGAGATCACCTAAATTTCAAAAATAACATCATGAGGAGGGAGTTTGGTGATGGACCAGGGCCAAGTGGGTTCCTAATTTAGAGAGAAGTTCCTTAGGAGATTATAACATGTCAATAATAACATTCTATGGAGAACAATCATCTTGAACATGATGGTGTGAAAATAAAAATAGTGTGAGTAGGGTTTTGGAATTGGAAATGACCATGAAAAATACATGGGATGATAGTAATTAAGGACACAATTATGATCATGATGACCTAGGGATTTTGTGAATATAAATCCTGTGACCCTATGATAATGGATATTCTAGAAATATACTAGGTTCCATGGAAAAAATCGACCAAAGGGTGAACCTTAACACATATTATTAGGGAAATATAATTTTAGGGGTATGTGGTTAGTGAGCGTGGCTTGGGAGGAGTGGAATTCTTCTAAAAATGGAATACTCTAAGGAATGGATTGAGGTTTTTGACCCTGTTATGTGTTTAAATTCAATGAAATCCATGTATTGAGATCCCATGGTCTAGGAATGGGAAAAACGTTGGTGTGTGGGTTGGAACTTGGGAATAAGCAGTTTTGGACCTTCTAGTTGTTATGTAAAGGGATGGATGAGGCATGTGATGTGATATCCAAGATCATTCTTCATTAGTGCGATGAAAAGGATTATCCTATGGAAAGCAGAGGTATGTTTGCTATGAGCATGTTACCCTCACATAGGAAGGTCCAGGGAGAGTGGTACTCATCGTTGGATGAACATTTTGGAATTTTGATACTGGTAAATTAATAGAATAAATAACAACTAGATTACATAGATAATTCCATAGGTAAATCTAGTAATGATTTTAGATGGATTCCAAGAATGGGTGTTAGGCATAGAATGGGTCATGATAATCTAAGTGGCCATCATATTGGTGTTGCATCTGTGTTCATGGTTGGGCATAATGATGGTAATGGATAGTGAAATGTTCAACCAATAAATGTCACAAAATGATAGGCATGAACTATGGTGAGTATGTTTGAATAGTCGTGGAATGCCTTATGGTGTGACAGAATCATGATAGGGAGGTTAGTAATGTGTTTCTAGATAGAGTTGAGTGTTTTTTTGGAAAGTTGGGCCGATGTGATTCAACTCACATTTTTGTGTGTAATTGAATGTTGTGATCAAGAAACCACATCAGTTACATCATTTTAGACATAATATGAGTGTTAGGATGGATGGACACATATTTTAAAGGAAAATATAGAAAAACTAGGCATTGCGAATGGTCAATTGTGATGAAACCAAGTGGTTTATTAAGTCTGTGTTAAATTTGGAATTAATGCCCATAGGTTGTGAAGATAAAAAGTAAATTAGTTTTAATGTGATAATTGTGGGTATGTTATTTAGTTCAAAATAAATTTTTCAATTATTATTGAAGATAAAAAA
This sequence comes from Viscum album, assembly GCA_963277665.1. Classification (NCBI taxonomy): domain Eukaryota; kingdom Viridiplantae; phylum Streptophyta; class Magnoliopsida; order Santalales; family Viscaceae; genus Viscum; species Viscum album. The sequence continues at coordinate 1,240,721,330 of OY728122.1, read as the reverse complement.
TTGTTATCAACAAGAAGGATGTCCATGTAATGTTATTTACATTTTACATGAATAATGTTTGTGGAGAAATAAAAGGTTGATTTTTAGCTATGAAATTTTGGTGAGATATGGGTAATGGATTGTATGCTAAAAAATAACTATCCAACCACCCAAGCCTACATAAGGGACCTGAATCCACTACTAAGATGGGAATTTTAACCTCTAGACAACATGGTGTGTTGAATGGAGGTATGTATAATGGGTTTTATAGTGCCCGAAATGTGCTCACGTGTGAGAACGCATGTGGAGTGGGCTAGTGGGTCTGCACAGAGAGGTGAGACCACATTAAACTCTGTGTGTCCATAGTGTATTTTGGTGCCAACAATAGTGCTGGCATGATAGTGTTATGATGTGGTGAGTCCTATTAACAAGATCTAGAACAATCAAATATTTTATGTGGGACTAGGCTGGGACGACACTATAGCTTCATCATTTAACACTTATGGATAGACTGAAGGCCATTCGATCTGTTGAATGAGGACTTCCAAATCATCTAAGAATATCCACTTTTACCTTTTTTCCAAAGGTTTTCTACGTGTTTTAGGAGTTATTCATTTAGTGATGCATGTATTTTCCATCTGTTAATTCGAGCAGCATTTGATCAACTTGATGATTCAAATATGATCGATATATCATAGAACCACATTTGAATTAATTAAATTTGGGTGAAACCAAGAAGAAAAATAGAAATTAAGTAGATATGTTTTAAAGTGATGGTTATTCTTGTAATTGTGAAGCGTGATCTATGGTAGTGCACGTAGAATAAATAGAGTGCACATATAGGTTTATGTGGCGGTGTTGAGTCAATATTGTTTTCCATAAATACCTTAACCTACTCATATTAAGGGTGGTTCAAAAAACATTTCAATTATATTTTTTGAGAGTTAAATAATGAAAAAGAGGTTATATTAAACCATAGACAGTTTCTATGAATGTGTGTTGTGTCTTTATACACCTCAAAATTCTCATGATGTTGTTTTGTTTCCATGAACCAATGTAAACATACACACTATATTTCAAGAAGGATAAAGAAAAGTAGTCATGATTATATTGTTATATGAATTATCTTGAGAATCATGCATTAAATGATATGCATGTACGAAAAGGAGTTTCAAAAGCATTATTTCAGGAAGATATCACTTATACATTTGTCATGTTAAGATACAGAAGCATCACATGATATTCTTGGATGAAGGGATAGTGAAGATAAATAGTGAAGGTATTGTTTAGCAGAGAGTTATGAAAAGTATATGAGAAAAAATGCATAAACAATATCCTTGCATGCGTATGTTTTCATGAAAATGGAAATAATTCATGCATAATAAGTGAGAATATTTCAGATTTGTGTTGTTAAACATATTACATTGAAGAATTATAGGAATTATATTTTACATTATTGGGTTTTGTGAAATGTACAGATGATATAATTTTCATGAATATTATTCAGTGATTGGAGACTGATTCAGGTAGTAATTTAGAATACATATACCCAAGTAGTTATTGTACTCAGTTAAGTTTAGATCATTTTAAGACTAGTGAGTAGTGAGCAAGAGCAGGTAGTTTTTAGATAGATTCTAAAGTTCATAAAGATTATACATGAGCATATCAGGTGAACTGATTTTATTGTGGATAAATAATTCATCTCAAGGTAGTAAAAAAGTAGATATAATTAAACACATATCTCTCTATTTGTGGATTAGATATTGTGTGAATCAAGATTAGTGTAAGTATTCAGTGGGACCTGAAGTATAATAATCATCTTGTGGGACTCTAGAGAAGGCCATTGGGATACTAGTAACACTATTGGATGTAGTATAAAGATCCTCCGGTGGGACTCAAGAATCCCTTTTATAAGTGGTAACATGTGAACTATAGTGGGACTCTAGAGTGGAACACTATGTGACTCGGTGTTGATGGTAATGTAGCATTACATTGGAGTAAACATCTATATATATTGAATAATCTCTAATATGGGGGTATAAATGGTTCCAACAAGGAGCAGGTCTTAATACTAAATATATTAAAAATATTATTTTCTATATATCATTTAATTTTTTTATTGTATATAGGATCTAATCATCCTAACAGGTGACATACGTTTGAATGAGTTAAAGAAAAGAAAACAATTCAAAAAACAAGTCACAATAGATTCATCCCCTCTTAGTGTGACCACACGATCTATTGGTAAATTCAATTGGTATCATATGGGAATCCACCTTTGGTGGGATACTTTAATCTCTTAGTTTTTTATATCATAAGTATATGAAATAAATATTTGAATTTAAATAAAATTTATAATATATTTATATGGAAAATAATATCTCTACTCCTAATGTTACAAATGATTAAATTTTAGTAAACACTCAGAACAATAGGGATAAAATATTGGGAAAAAATATAAATAAGAACTCAATGATAAATAGAGGTCAACTAAAAGATGAAAACACTCACAGTGTGAATTTTTTAATAAGGTCAATTGATTATAATTATAATTAATCAAGTTCAAGTTGTGATGAATATATGTTCAATTATCAAATTATACAACATCTGAAGCAAGTTCCCAAAGAAGTGGCCACATGTATGATCATAGATTTCAATGAACTTCATGATAAAATATTAAAGCTGTAGGAATAGGATAATTCTATGAAAAAAGGATTGGATAAAATCTAGCATATGAAACACTCTTACAAAACCTGTTAGAGTAAAGTATGAAACAATCACTCTTTGAAATGAAATATATATAAGTTATATTGAAGAATGGAAAAGTAATACTTATGAGAAATATGTTTTTGAAATGGTCTTTATAGAATCTATTCATAAACATAAATAAATTCATAATATATATTTGAATGTAAAATTTGATCAGATGCAAGATAAATAAAAAAAATAAAGAAGCATGAAAATTTTTTACTTAAGGAGAACCTGTTTCATGAAGAGGAGAATCTTAAGATGATGATTAAAGGGGAAGAAAGCATGGAATTAGTTGAAGATGAGAAGATTTATCTCAATTTAAAATGTTTTTAATTTGATGTTAGACTGAGAAACATGGAAGAGACATGAGATAAGACTTCCCAATCTGAAATGAAAAGAAGTAATTTCGAGGATTCATCTAATAAAAATCCTATTTTTAAAAAAAATAAACTAAGTGTCAAGAAGATATTGAGATTATCTAAGTACAAATTTATTGAAGGATTATTGAAGAAGGTAACCATATTTCCTAATAAATCAGTGTATACAAATTCTGTTTTGATGACTAGTTTAGATTCAATTTTAAAATTTTGACAAACATGGGTGAAGAATGATTCTCATGAATCTATTACATCTTCAAGGATGGATGCGAAGAAGTGTATAAATTCATATTCCTAAAATAAAGTAAAAAAATTGAAACCTTGTTTTCCAAAACTAGAAAGATGTTAAATAAAGTAAAAATGCCACACAAAACAAGAAATAAAGATTTTTTTTCTACTGTTGGTGCTATTGGATGTTTGGGAATCAGTAAAGATATTGTTGGCATAGTATTTCAATTTAGGAAAATTAAAAAATGCCTACATTTTGGGTAAGAAAATATGAATATATGTTGAAACCTACACAATAGAAGCATAACTGACATAAATGGAATTTTTTTATCAAGAACATATATGATTACTTTAATTTTCTTTATTATAGAAATAGAAGTGGCCATTATTATGATGGGTGACAGTATGTACCAATCATGCACAAATTATCTATTGATATGAATATAATAACCCAACAAGAAGTTAAACAAGTAAGAAAATAAGATGACAAGTCATCCTAGGGATGTGAATAAAAGAATAAGGATGTAAAAATAAATCCCAAGAAGTTTGTGAACAATGATTTGAAGAGTGTCACACCAAATAACATATTATTCTATTATAGTAGGAAAGGTTACTTCATGGACCACTTTGAATTGGACATGAACATAAATAGTAAAGTAAGAGAGCTGTAATCTAAGAAAGAATCTGTCTAGAAGAGAAATAATAGGATTGATTTGGTAAAATACATATCTAATGATGAATCTAAAATGGTTCTTAAAAAGTGTAACCAGATGAGTGATGAAAATACTTCAAAAAAGGATTCTATATAAAAAGTGAAGACTACAAATTTTTGTAAATAATGCTTAGTCATATGGAAAAAATAGTTTTCATAGGAAAGAAAGATAAGAGAAATCATAAAAAATAGAAACTACGTTTCTAGAAAATATAAAGAAGCCTATTCTATCTAAAAAGATAGTTGGGTTGAGAAGAAACTCTCAGCTATATTGCTAAAATTGGGGATCAGTTATAAATCACATGATCCCCATATATATATGTTATGTTTTATTTCCATACATGTATTTTAAGGTGAAGTAATATTTCAAGAGGATACCTAAATTTTGTTGTTCGGAGTAGATTACTCAAGAGGGGAGGGGTGAATTGAGTAACTATAATTTTTTTTTGTAAAAAGTATTTCTAAAAAGTTTTCCCCAAAGATTAAATACAACCAATTTAATCAAGGATATAATGTTATAAGAGATTGACTGTTTATGTAACTTCTTAAAAGATTGATTAATTCTTAGTAATATTAATTTGGGTTATTAATATTCCTTTTTATAATATTCTACTAAGAAAAGCTAGTTATAACTTCTTTCCAAGACTAACTATCAAAGAGAAATTAGTGATTTTTGAATTATACAGTAAAGAAATTAAATAGGGAAGACTAATTTAAGCAGCACAACGTATATGAAACAAGTGGTTCAGTCTCAAGCCGAGACCTAATCCACTCCACTTGGTGATCACCTGCCACTAAGCAGTTTATATAAATAAACATTGATCCACACACTATATCAGGGTTAGAAATAGTACACAGACATTCCAGGTCACACATAGACATCTTCTACAGTTTTCATGGGTATAAATAACCATGCGACACAGGGACCTCTTCCATAGTTTTCAGTGGGTATCCAAGAGTAAATAGAGGTTTGAGTTAGGATATCTTATATCCTTCAGTTTAATGCAAGAGACAGAGTGTGTTGTTCTACAGGTACACACTCTTCTCGAAAGGTAATAAATAGATACAAAACAGAGAAGAAATATGGAGATGGGTTAATAAGTGCTTTGAGGGTTAGTCTTTGATGCTCTGGACTTCTTGATATGAAGAATATATAGATCTCGAGTCGTCGTTAGTAAAATAGAGTGTCGTGATTCATCTTGTGTTCTTCTTGAGGCTCGACAATGCAAATATGTTATCTAAATTTCAATGTATTTTGTATGTTCTTCAGTAGAGTTAGGTTGCATGCATGTGACAATCTTTCCTTTATAAATTCTCTCAGTGTTCTTCGTTTTCGTGCTCACAACCTTGTTTTTCGTTCATTATCGCACACCTTGATTCTTGGCCACACTTCTCTTTTATCTTGAAATGCATGTATTGGAGCTGAAAGGTTGCATGGATACTACACCTCGTACCTCGTACTGTCAGATGATATGTATACAATGAAACATTAATTATGAAAGTGCATTTAAAATCTTCAAATATGACTATTAGAGATTAAATTGAAAAATGACAAAATATTTTAAGAAACAGTGTCACAGTAAGTCATGGAAATGGAGTCTCATTTTAACGGTGTCTAGATTGATCATGATGTCTCATGGTAATGGTGTCTCGTGGTCATGGTGTTTCGCAGTCACAGTGTCTTGTTCATAGTGTCTGCTTCACGATGTCTTGTTCATGGTGTCTCGTGTTCACGATGTCTTGTGGCCATGGTGTCTTGTTCACGGTGTCTTGTTCACGGTGTCTACTTCATGGTGTCTTATTTATGGTGTCTGATTTTCACGATGTCTTGTTCACGGTGTCAGAAAGACATAACTAGTAGAATACTTATGTTGTATCAGACTTTTCAAAGTAACAGTATTCAGACTTAAGAAATTATGATAATTGAATGGATTAGACTTAAGCATTTTTAAAGAAGGTATTATGAGAGTAGATCAAAGATAGTATAAAGTAAGTAAACATAATGTAGAGCAATTAAAATCTTGAATATATCTTCTTAAAGCATGAGACTAATTAAACAATAATACACATGAATACACATGATTGTGATATAATTTAAAGGAGTTAACTAGGTTTAATAGAATTTTTGATCATTAAAATATGATTAATACATGAGGAGTCCAAACATCTCCCCATTTTTTATGATCACAAATCATGTAAAGTCAATGTTTATATTGGATTCAACTATAGAGATAAATTGATAACATATAGAAATTTCTCCCCCTATTGGGATTATCAAAAATATGGAATAAGAGAGGTCAAAAGTGCACATTCCATTAATAGCACCTAAGGTCTAGTACAAACAAGAGAGAAATACAAAAGCAATATTATTATTATAAAAAAGGAGTAATCACTATTCTTTTTTAGGGGATGGCTGGCTCATTGCCTTTAGCAGGAGTGGAAGAAGTGGAATCCATAGGGGCAGACGTTAAGGTAGAAGAAGGGAGTGAGGAGGTTGATAAATAGGGTAAAGGAAGGCCTTCAAAGACTGATGGAGCCAAATTAGGAGAAATAGAAGATCTAGGCAGTTGTTGATCAAGAATCAAAGGCTTGATCTGACTCAGGGCTTGTCTAACAGACATAGTTGTGGTGGCTAGGGTAGAAGTGAAGGTAGGCAGCCCAGGTCGTAGAGGTACAGCCGCTGGAGCAACAATGACTGTACTCAAGACATAACGATAGGGCCTCAGGAGTTTCATGAAATCTACAATGATCTCTCCACCATACTGCATGGTTTTCTCAAAATCATCCTTGTTCTCCATAAACTTTTCCAAAAATAGAGTAAACTCTGTGAGCTTTTGGAATTGGGTCTTGAAAGCTTTAGTCACAGGATGAGTCCACATATTTTCTACATGATACTTGAAATGATTTGTCATATCGGTCTTGGAGAAGATTCTGTTGAAGTTGAAATCTACTTTCTTGGAAATCTCTTGCTAAGCATAATTAGAAATTTTGAGTGGATTTGGACTAGTTCAATAACTGTATCACTATTCTTGACAACTTCAGAAAGGGAAACCGTATTGAAACCACTGAGTACATTCTGAAGCTCTTCTTTGACTACAGTTATGAGAAGATCACTGTCTAAGGAGGGTTTAGAGGATTGAATAGATTCTCTAGAAGCTTTAACAGCCGTGGTTAGAGATTTGAGTTGATTTATCACCCTTTTAAGACACCTGGTATACTCATCAATGATCTTATTATGATTGAAAACAAGATCTGTCATTTCCTTCACAAATTGTTTATTCCATTCAGCGATATTTTCATCTAAGGAATCTAGATAAAGTTGAATCTGAGACACAAAAACCCGTTGGGTATAAGGAAAAACAGGTACTATAGGAGGAGCAACATGCTCTGATCTCTAATGCATCTCTCTCTGCATGTCTTCAACCATACTTCTTAGGGTATTCACTTCATTACTGAGCAGCTTATTTTCAACTCTTTCTTTCTGAATATCATGAAGCATTTTAGGATGTATTTTCCAAATAACATTCTCCAATAATAGTGAGGAATCTCTCTCAATTAAATTGGTCATAGGAAGATGTTGGGTATTCAAGAGTTTCTCAACTCTAGAAAAGAGGGTATCACCAAATTCCATCAGATCATCCTTACTCACAAAAGATGGTTGTTCAGATAAAGGTTCAAGAATAGGGACTGGTATAGGCTCAGGTGCCTTCTCAGGTGCGATATTGGATACTAATCTCAACTGGAATATAGAGGAAAGATCAATGTCGGTTGCTGGAACATGATGAGAGTCATCCACATCATAAAAACTGGGGAACTTATAATGAGTGTATATAGGACTTGACTCAGTCGGATGTGAAACTTCAATAGACTTGAGATTTTTGGTTTGTTCCCCCTTAATAGGTGCCTCCTTCTCATGACTAATAAGCTTAGGATCTCTGTTAAATTCCACAGACTCAGCTCTATGTTCCTAACTCATTTCATGTCTAGACAACTAAAAATATATCTCCATCCATTCTTCATCCGAAGGGATTATTTCAAGAACATATTGTTCTACTATGAGTTCCTCAATATTGGATTCTTGTATAACAGGTGGCTCTTCCACTATAGGTTCTTCCATGGAATGATTTTCAGAATATTTGGAAACTGATTCTGTTTCAGCCTCGGGTTGTGTTTTCAGATTAACAGCTTCTTTAGGAGCATGGATTTCTTCATCAAGAACTTCATGAGGAATAATAGTCTTGTATTCCCCATCATCAACTACTTGCCTAGGTGGCACTTTAGCATCTTCTTTCCTATTCTTTAGGATACTCCACAATCTCATCTTGTTCCAAACCCGGATCAGAAATATCTCTTGGTCTTGGGGGATAATCCACAGGATTGAATTTCTCATAAATTCTATCATTGTCTTCCACCCATTCCTTTTTCCAAGGATTCTAGTTTATTTTCATCCTCTTGATGGTTACTTTTGAAAGGCAGTACTCACAGTCCTTTTTAACTTCCTTATTAGGTCCAACCAAACCTTTGACATGAAACATGGCTGAGATAAGATGAGAGTTAAACATGGAATTTGACTTGTATGTGGCTTTGATCAGCTCACACATATGATGAATGACATACTTGAAAAGGTCGATCTTATGCCCATTTTCCATAAGGTGGATCAGAAACACATCTTGACAATTCAAAATAGAAAAATCACCTTTTATGGGGCTAACCAGATTCTGAAAAAACATGAACACGATCCTTGATTCTCCATATAGTTCAGCAACAATGGCCCTCCTCTCGATGCCATTTCCATTTAAGGATTTCAGAGAATCTTTCAAATCAAAGAATTTGGTTGATGGTGGAGGTCCTCTCTTATAATCCTCACAGATGCATTCATGAGGTATCCTAAGGCATGTTTCCCATAACCATGAAGATAATGAGCTTCTATGGCTATTGACCCATCTTCTTAAAACATATCTATCACTAGAATCAAAAGAGAACTATATGTACTGGTAAAACAGATCCACTAACTTATGGTAGATGGGTTTATCTTCCTTCAAGAACCACTCTAACCAGCCTTTCTATTCTAACACTTTCAATACCAGAGACTTAGTAGACATAATCCATTTCGGGAAAATATATTTCTCATGTACAACAATGTGGTTTACCAGATTCGAATTTAAAGGTCCTTCGAGTGCTATCATAGGTGCAATCTTCTTCTTCTTTGAGTTGCGCCTCTCAGGTGTCGATGATGAAGGATGTTTCATCCTTGGAATTCACTGAAGGTTCAAGAAAGAGAAGGGTTTCAGGGATAACGAAGGGTTCAAAATGAGTAAGTAGAAGAATCCCCGAGTGAATAATCGAGTGATACTTTCTTTATTTTATCATTTAGGAATACCAAACACCGCAAAAATAAAAACATGGGAAAATAAAGAAGTGGAAAAGCATAATTACCTCGATACCGGTTTTTTCAAAAAAAATATATGAAGAATTTTTATGGTGAGACCATGTCTGGTCATTACGGTGAGACAATAAATGAGCTTCATGGTGAGACAGTGAACAAACATCTCAGTGTGCATTACGGTGAGATAGTGACTCTCAGTCAATAATCACAAAATACTAATTGTGAGACCATAAAAATTAAACAGCAAGATATTGAACTATATGACATGAAAAATTAAAAGGTAAGATATCTAATTAAGATTTATCATGCCTAGTTCATGTATGATCTAGTCTATTCTCTCATAATTTAATGGTTTGGTGAATATATTAGAAATCTGATATTTAGTACAAACGAATTCCAAAGTGATATCAAATTTTTGATAATGATGTCTCAAAAAGTGATGTCTTACATCAATGTGCTTTGTCCTAGATTGTAAAACATGATTTTTTGAGATGTTAATATCACTTGTGTTGTCACAATTTATAGGTACATTTATGAATTGATATCCATAATCTAGTAATGTGTGTTTCAGCCACAAAATTTGTGCACAACAACTTCCAGTAGCTATATATTCAGCTTCTACAACAGATAATGCAACCGAATTTTGTTTCTTACTAAACCATGATACTAGAATCTTCACTAAAAGGTGACATGTTCCAGAGGTGCTCTTTCAATATAACTTACATCCACCAAAGTCAGCATCACAATAACTATCTAATTCAAATGATTGTTCACTAGGATAAAATAGTCCTCGATTGGGTGTATGCTTGAGGTATTTGAAAACTCTCTTTACATCATTTAAATGAGAATCCTTAGGATTTTATTGAAAAAGAGCACACATACACACACAAAAAATAACGTTTGGATGAGTAGCAGTTAAGTAGAGTAAACTTCCAATCATTCCTCTATAAGTGGTTTGATCAACAGATTTTCCATCTTCATCAAGATCCAACTTACAAGTGGTACTCAAGGGAGTGTCACTACTTTTAGTTCTATCCTACCCAAGACGTTTTAGAATATCTCTATTATATTTACTTTGAGTTAAAACAATTCCATCATTATTTTGAAAGAATTGAAATCCAGGAAAGAATTTTAGTTCACCCATTAAACTCATTTCAAATTCATTTTGCATCATTTTAGAAAAATAAACACATAAATAATTATTTGAAGATCCAAAAATAATGTCGTCTATATATATTTGAACAAATAAATCATCATTAGAAATTCGTTTTATAAAAAGGGTAGGATCAGATATTCCTTTTGTAAAACCTTTGGAAATATGAAAAGTATCAATCTATCATACCAAGCTCTTGGATCTTGCTTTAAACCATATAAATATTTTGATAGTTTGAAAATATGATCTGGAAAATGGGGGTTTGTAAATCCCGGTAGTTTTTCAACAAAAACATCCTCAGCTATATACCCATTTAAGAATGCACTCTTTACATCTGTTTGATATAGTTTGAAATTCAGATGTGCAACATAGGCAAGTAGAATTCTGAGGGCTTCATGTCTGGCTACTGGTACAAACATCTCCTCATATTCAATTCCTTCTTCTTGACTATAGCCTTGTGCAACTAATCTAGCCTTGTTTCTAACTATGTTACAAACTTCATCTACCTTATTTCTAAACACCCATTTAGTGCCTATGGTGAATGTGTCCTTGGGTCTTTCAACAAGTTTCCAAACATTGTTTCTTTCAAATTGATTATGTTCTTCTTGCATATACATCACCTAAAATTCATCATTGATTGAACCATTAATGTTTTTAGGTTTATGTTGTGATAGGAAGACTTGATGTCCAACCAGATTTCTAAGAGAATCTCTAGTTTGTGTTCCTTTGTCTAAGTCTCATACAACAACATCTAAGGGATGATTCTTAAGGGTTCTAATAGTTCTAGAAAAAGAGGGACTAGTGATTTCAGGTTCATCAATAGATTCAGGATCATTGATACTTTATTCTACAGAATTTCCAGAGCTGGTAGTTTTCACAGATTCTTTCACAGATGAATTTGAGGATTCTGAATTGATGTTCAAATTTGATACATCATCCTCCAGATTCTCTGGGATGGTTTTTGGCTTATGTGGCTCTGTTTCATCAAATTTAACATGAACAGATTCTTCCACACATTTATTTATTTTATTGAACACTCTATAGGATTTACTAGACATGTAATATCCTAAAACTATACCTTCATCACTTTTGGATGAAAATTTGTCAAGATTTTATTTGGTATTATGAATATAGAATTTTCAACCAAAAACATTGAAGTAGCTAACCTTGGGTTTTCTATTGTTCCATAATTCGTAAGGAGTCCTCTTAAGAATAGGTCTAATAAACACTCTATTGATTATGTAGCACACTATATTGATATCTTCAGCCCAAAAATAAATAGGTAGGTCATATTTACTAAGTATTGTTCTATATATTTATTACAGGGTTCAATTTATTCTCTCTACAACTCCATTCTGCTGAGGTGTTCAAGGGGCGGGGAAATTGTGACTATAACCATTTTGTGAGAAAAAGGATTCAAACACTTGATTTTCAAATTCACAGCAATGATCACTTCTTAAGGATTTAATTTTATGTCCACTAAGATTTTCTACAGACTAGGAATATTTAGAAAAAAAAGAGCAGGCTTCACTTTTGTGAGCCATAAAGAAGTTCCAAGTATATCTTGAAAATTCATCTAAAAGAACATAAACATAGTGCTTCCCACTTAAACTAGAAACACTAGATGGTCCAAACAAATCCATGTGAAGCAGTTCGAGAGGTTGATATGTTGACACTTCTTTCTTTGGTGTGAAGTAAACCTTGTGTTGTTTTCCCTTTTGAAATGTATTACACACTTTTTAATTTGGATACTCAAGTTTGGGTAAGTATTTAACTAGGATTTTTATAGTTAGCTTTCTAAGGGAGTGAACATTAAAGTGTCCTAGTCTCCTATGCCATATCCAATATGCTTTATGAAATATGCTTAAACATGAAGCATTTTGAGAAGCTAAGGAATCTAAATTAACAGAACAAACATTTTCATTTCTTAATGCAGAAAATAATAATTCATCTTTAGAATTAAATACATTACAAGCATCATTTTCAAATCTAACATAAAATCCATCATAAAATAATTGTGAGATACTATGAAAATTATATTTCAAACCATCAAAAAACAGTAATTTAGAAATTAAAACTAAGTTAGAGTTACCGATTTGGCCGAGGCTAATAATATTTCCCTTGGTATTGTCACCAAATGTGACATGTCCTCCATATACTTTTATCAGCTTCTTGAAGCATGAGTAGTCTCCTATCATGTGCCTTGAACATCCACTGTCCAAGTACTATATACTTTTTCAGGATCACTTTAAGCTTGTTTCCTTCAAAAATATTATGCAATAATAGATTCTGGTACCCGTACTTGTTTGGGTCCAACAATATTAGTAATAAGTGCTTTATGAACCCATATTGGTATCATAGGTTTCCTATAAGAAATATGTAAAGTATTTGAAAAGTAAACCATATTTAGTCCACAAAAACAAGAAATAGTATAATATGTATCATGGATTGAATTAGTTGATTTAAGTCCAGAACTGGGAGTAAAACTGTATGTCCTAGATTTTGAAACAAAATTTGTTCTACCATGGTTTCTTTTACCAGGTTGATAACCAATGTCTGTGTTGTATTTATGGGAAATTTGTTTTCCTATAATTTGGGTAAGGGTATTTTTCCCATTAGTAAACTTTTCTATGCCACTCTTTAATTTCTTATTAAATTTGTTTAATTAATTGTTATCTTTGAGCAGTTGATCATTTTTCTCCTTTTTAGTTGTGATTTTAGATTTAATAGTCACAATAAGAGCATATTGTTTCTTTAATGATTTGTATTTTTCTTTTAGTTCATTGCATGTTTCCTCAATCATGTTACAGTATTAAAACATTTCTTCATTAGTCATTTTTTCAGAGTCACTTTCATCTTCTGAATACTATGAATTATGTATAGAAGTGTCCAGTGTTACCTCAGATGTGTTTGTTATAAAACACATATTGGATTTGTTATACTGTTCATCATGTGATGTCTTTGGGTCACTTGAACTATCCTCAGAAGCACTCTAGGTTTTTTCATTTCCTTTTTATACTTCCTGTCCCCATCCAAATATTTCCTTTTATACTTGATCTTTGGACAGTCAGCCTTGATATATCCTTTGTGCTTAGATTCATAGTAGAAAATTTCATTAGTTTTGTCACTTCTTTTCCAGTCCTTCTTCCAGTTTCTGTTTTAGTCATATTTTCCCTTGAAGTTAGGCTTTCTGAAAGAAATATTCTTTTTGTAAAATGATTAAATATTCTGGATATTTGAGCTATCTCCTTATCACTATCAGGTAATGATTGTTCACTGGTAGAGCTTTCTATAGAAGATTCTAGTTTCCCTTCGTCTTTGTGCTTAGAGGTGGTGGTCTTGAATGCAAAAAATTTCCTATTTGGTTTATCCTCCTATTTCTTGTTGAATTTCAGCTCTTTTTCATACATCATCAGTTTTCCAATGAGTTCTTTTATAGGTAGCTTTCTAATGTCACATAACTCTCTAATAGAGATAGAGGTTCCCCTCCATCTGTTAGGTAGACATCTAAGAATTCTCATAATCTGTTCCTTAGCAGTGACTTCTCTTCTAAGAGAAATCATTTTGTTGAAAATCTCATTGAACCTAAGATACATGTCAGAAATTGGCTCATCAGGTTTCATTTTAAAATTATCATATTTTATATTATAAGTATTAAGTCTCATTTATTTTACACTAAATGTTCCTTCATTTGAGATAGACAGGGTATCCCGAATTTCATTGCAGTTTTACAAATAGAAATTCTATTAAACTCTAATATCCTAAGGAGAAGTATAAAGCATTCATAGCTTTGCAATTGCTATTTTAGGCAGTTTTGGTAGGTTCATCCCATGTGATTCTATCAGTAGCAGAAATTTTGTATTCATCTATATGGGTGATGAAATTTCAGAACTCATACTCTCTAAATGAATTTTAATTTTAATTTTCCATTGAGCATAGTTGGATCCATTAAATAATGTTTGTATTTTAGTTGCAACACCTTCCAATCTATTATCCGTAATAAAGTATTACTTTAAAAGAGATAGAAATTTAGAATTAACATAAATTTACAGATCTTTAAAGTACAACTACAATCAAAGTTGAATAAGATTATATAGAGTCCTAATAAACCTCATCTGATACCAAAATATTGGTCAGAGTAGATTAGTCAAGAGGGGAGGGGTTAATTGAGTAACTATTCAAATTTTTGTAAAAATTATTTCTAAAAAGGTTTCCCCAAAGATTAAATACAACCCAATTAATCAAGGTTAGACTATTATAAGAGTTTGGCTATTTAAGTAACTTCTTAGAAGATTGATTATTTCTCAGTAATCTTAATTTGGGTTATTAATATTACTTTTGAAGTTATTCTACTAATACAAGCTAGTTAAAACTTTTTTCCAAGAGTAACCATCAAAGTGAAATTACTAATTTCTGAATTATACAGTAAAAAAATAAAATGGAGAAGACTAATTTAAGCAGCACAGTGGATATGAAACAAGTGGTTCAATATCAAGCCAAGACATAATCCACTCCACTTGGTGATCACCTACCCCAAGCCGTTTATGTAAATAAACATTGATCCACACCCTGGATCGAGGTTAACAACATTACACAGACTGTCCAGGTCACATAGGGACCTCTTCCATAGTTTTAGTGGGTATAAATAACAAAGCCACACAGGGAACTCTTCAATAGTTTTAGTGGGTATCCAAGAGTAAATAGAGAGTTGAGTAAGGTTATCTTATATCCTTTAGTTTAATGTAGGAGCCAGAGTGTGTTGTTCTACAGGTACACACTCTGCTTGAAAGGTAATAAAGAGATACACTACAGAGCATAAATATGGAGACGGGTTTCAAATAGCTCTGAGTGTTAGTAATTACTACTATTTACTTCTTGAGATGAAGAAGATGCAAATATAGAGTCCCTATTAGTAAATCAGAGGGCCATGATTCCACTTGTGTTCTTCGTGAGGATGAAAAATGCAAATATGCTCTCTGGATTTCAGTGTATTTCGTATGTTCTTCAGTAGAGTCAGGTTTAATGCATGTGACAATCATTCTTTTAGAAATTCTCTAAGTGTTCTTCGTCATCATTCTCACAGCCTTGTTTTTCATTCAGTATATTGCACCTTGATTATTGGCCACACTTCTCTTTTATCTTAGAATGCATGTGTTGGAGCCGACATGTTTCATGGATACCACACCTCGTACCTTGTACTACCAGATGATATGTCCACAGAGAAACATTAATTATGTCAGTGCATTTAAAATCTTCAAATATGACCGTTAGAGATTAAATTGACAAACAAAAAAATAGTTTAAGAAACGGTGTCATAGTATGTCATGGAAATGGTGTCTCCATCACACGGTGTCTAGATTGATCACGGTGTCTCATGGTCACGGTGTCTCACGGTCACAGTGTTTCGTGGTCACAGTGTCTTGTTCATAGTTTCTTCTTCACATTGTCTTGTTCATCGTGTCTCGTGGTCACCATTTCTCACAGTCACAGTGTCTTGTTTGTGGTGTCTGCCTCACGGTGTCTACCTCACGGTGTCTTCTTCACGGTGTCTGATTCTTCACGGTGTCTTGTTCACGATGTCAGAAAGACATAACTAGTATAAGACTTATGGTGTCTTATAATTTTCAAAGTAACTGTATTCAGACTTAAGCAATGATGATAATTTAATGGATTAGACTTAAGCATTTGTAAAAGAAGGTATTATGAGAGTATATCTAAGAGAGTATAAAGTAAGTAAATTGAATGTAGAGAAATTAAAATCTTGAATGACTCTTCTTAAAGCACGAGACTACTTAAACAATAATACACATGAATACACATGATTGTGATATAATTTACAAGAGTTAACTCGGTTTAATAGGATTTGTGATCATTAAAATATGATTAATACATGAGGAGTCCAAAAAATTTGATAAAATCTATGATAATATTACAGCTAAAAATTTATCCATCATAAAATACTATTAACGTGTTGTTTTGTTGAAACATTTGAAATATTATTAGAATATTATAGTATTTTATTCTTGAAGAAATCCAATCATGATGATCAAGTATAAAGTGCATCTCTTGAGGGGGAGTACAGAAGAAAAAAAGGATATCTCTATATCAGTTGATATCTTATTAAAATCAGAATATCTGGTGGGGTATGCATTTAATAAGTCTAGATGATAAAAATATGGATATTGATTCTTTCCAACATTGATGATATTGGTTGAAAATATTTTTAAACCCCATAATATATTGTTTCAATATTTGTATCACTTGTTGAACATTTATTGATTACATTGATGTTAAATTTGATTACTCAAGTTTTTTTATAGAGAGCATAGCTCACAATGACATAGAGTTGGTTAATTTTAGCTCATTTCTATGTTATACATGATTCCATCCTTCTTTGATGTAAATTATACATTAAGTGTTAAAAGAGAAGAATATGTTCTTCAAATTTTAATGACATAGATGAGAATTCCTTCCCATACCTCAATCATTGGTTTCATTTCTAATAAGAGGGAGAATATATCATTGAATTTTGAAATGAAATGGGTAGTGAAAACAAATCCAATGGGGATATAGGGGGACCAAAGGGTTTTATTAAGGTCTTTTTGATGTTGAAACTGTTGTCAATAGGTTGTAAAGATAAAAAATTTAATTAGTTTGAATGTGATGACTATGGATATGTTCTTTTGTTGAAAAGTGATGTGTCAATTGTTATTGAATATGACACATTGGTCTCAACACTAAACAATGAAATGTAAAATGTATTTACATTTTACATGAATAATTTTTTAGTTGGATGAGAGTATTGAGCTCTTCCTATGGTCTTTTTGTGAGATATGTCTAATGGCGTGTATATGTAAAGAAATCTATCCAGAACCACAATCCAATACGTGGTACCCACATCCCCTATAGATGTGGGAAGGTCTTACTTTTTCCAATATGGTGCGATGGATGAAGGTTTGTATAATAGGATGCATAAATATAGCAGAATCACTTCATTGTGAGAGCGCATGTGGAGTGGGCTAGTGGACCTATGTAGGGAGGTATAAACATGTGAATCCCAATGTGTGAATTGTGTATCTTTGTTCTAACATCAGTTTCAGCTTGAAAACATTAGGATGTAATGAGTCTTATTAATGAGCATCATGACCGTTGAACATATGATGTGGGACTAGGCTGGGAAAACATTTAATATCCTTCATTTAAATCATATAATTAGATAAAAGGTCATTCAATCTATTTAATGAGGATGATTTGATCATCCATGTCGATCTAATTCTATAATTGGATGAAGGTTTTATGTGTCCAATAGGTGTTCTTCATGCAGGGATGGCCAGATGATCCAACTATCTATTCATGAAACATTTGGTTTACTTTATGATTAAAATATGATCCATATATCATGGAAATTATTTTTAATGAATAAAATGATGTCGAAAATGAGAAGAAAAATAAAAATAAAGTGGATATTTGTTACAGTGGTAGTGATTATTGTAGTCGCAAATAATGAGATGAAACAGTTTTCATAGAATAATAGCAGTGCACATATAGGTTGTAATTGTGGAGTTGATTTAGTGGTGTCCTCTATAAATACCGTAACCTACTCATTTGAAGGGTAGAGCCAAAAAAATTTATAAGAGTGTTCCTCAGAAAGAAATAATGTAAAGGAAGCACTCTGAATTACCATAGAGATTTATTGAATTCAAGCTATGTCTTTCTAGACCTCTACATTCTCAAGATGTTTTTTTGTTTCTGTGAACCATTTTAGACATACAAACTATGTTATTTGAAAGAGAAATAAAAATAGTTCTATGTAAACTATTACATGAAGGATCTTGATAATCATGAATGAAATGATATCCATTCATGGAGGGAGGTTCACATGCATTATTTTAGGAAGAGATCATGTATACCTTTGCTACGTGAAGACGTAGTAGTATCACACAATATTATTTTGTGAAGTGGAAGTGAAGATAAATAGTGAAGGTATGGTTGATAAGTGAGTTACAAAACGTATATGAGGAACAAAATACATAAAATAATACGAATGAATGAGTCCATTTTCATGCACATGAAAAAAAATGAATGGATATGAATGTAGAATCTTGTGCATTTGTGTTGTTGAACATATTACAGTGAATAATTATAGGCATTGTATTTTATATGCATAAGGTTTGTGAAATGAACATGTTATATAATTTTCCAGAATATTGTTTAGTGATTTGAGACCAAGCTGGGTACTACATCAGGAGACATATACCTGAGTTTTCAGTGTACTAAGTATGGTTCATATCATTTAAAGATCTGTGAACAATTAGAAAGACCAGGTAGTTGTTAGAAAGTTTTTGAAGTTCTTAATGCTTGTACACAGGAAGATAAGGTGATCCAGTTTTGTGTGTGTAGAAAGACTCTATATTGAGATAGTGGAGAGGTAGTCTGATGCTACTATAGATATTTATATCTGTGGATAATATTTTGTGTGACTCAAGATTAGTGTAAGTCTTCAGTGGGTATCTAATGTAGAATAATCCTCCTGTATGACTCTAGAGCAAGCTAGTGGGATTCTGGTAACACTTTGGGATGCAATATAATAATCCTCCAAAGGGACTTTGGAGCCGTTTGTGTAGGTGGTAACTTGTGAACTCTAGTAGGAATTGGAGAGGAACAATATGGGACTCATTATTCATGGTAATTATACATTCCATGGTTATAACCATATTTATATAGTGATGAATATATAATTGGGGGTATAAGTGGTTATAGGAAAGAGTAGGTCTTAGGACCAAACCCTATAAAAAAATGTTTGGTTTATTTTATTTAGTTTCTATATTTCATATAGTGTACAGTCACGCTAACATGTGAAATAGGTTTAAAGCGGTTACATAAAATAAAATAATTCAGTAAAATAAGTCATACATAATTCTCCCACCTCTCAGTGTGATTTCATGTTCCATTGGGTACTTTAGATTGGGATTCAACCGATTATGATCATAATTAAGAAACATGGGTGGTGTTTTCATGTTTATTTAGGAATGCTGAGGTGGAAACCACACTAGGTGTGTCATTGGAATTTAGGGTTCTCAAAATGATCTTTATAATTCTAATAAATACAGAGGAATTTATAAATGATTGGAATTGGTGGTTATGGAAAAACTCTTGAGTTGGTGTGTACCATGGGCCTATTAATGTTTTGGACAATAAAGAAATCATGTATTGGGTTAGGCAGGATTGGGTAAATTATTTATTGGTGTTTTAATAGAGGCTTTGGGCATTGAATTCTTGTTTGGTGGCTTTATATCTTGCATTAAACTAGAACATTAGATGTATGTTGGACATTAAAAAGTAGGACATAGCCATTTGGGAAGGAATTCATGACTGAGGTAGTGTAATGGCTCGGACCTCTCCGGCCCATTCATTTGTTAAAAAGAAGGCCACGAAGTGTTCTGGAGGGTAAAATGGACTTTTTCACACTTTTTAGAATTTTGAAACTACACGCCGTGCATGTGCCCCCTTTCCGGGTATACCTCGTGTTGTAGGTCGTGTCCTCGCCGTGTGAAGTAAATGAGTACATGCCATGTAGTTTAACTACACACCGTGTACCACCTTGCCGGGTATACCCCGTGTTGCAGACCGTGTCCTTGCTGTGTGGAATAATGGGTGCACGCCGTGTGCTCAGTTCTACATGTCGTGTAGTCCTTCCCCACGTACGCATTACTAGTCAAAGACCGTGTACCATGTTGGAGCCGTGTCCTTACCATGTGCAATAAATGAGTACACGTCGTGTTGTCTTTCCCCGCGTATGTGTTACCCTCAAACCGTGTGTTGACCAGTCAATAGCCGCGGAGCCGTGTTGGAAGCCGCTTGGAGACCGTGTAAAATAACCGAGTACATGCCATGTACCATAAAGTACATGCCGTGTACTTTTCCTTTTATCGACTATAAAAGGAGGGGTACCCTCCTTTCAACTCACCCCTCTCCTCCCCTTTCCTTTGAGCAGAGCTCTCCCAAAAAACTCGAAGGCTCCTTTTCTTCCATAACTACTTCATCCGAGCTCAGATTTACGATCCGTCAGCGGTCAAGGGATCGTAACAATGAGGCGGAACTTCCGAGCTTGGATCCGTTGTCTTTCCTTCGGCATCTACTTTCCGAATTCCACCCGAGGAGGTTTTTCCGAGACCCGACAGAAGTGACGGACGCCGACGGACTTCTTCTAAAGTTGATCCCGGGGAGCACTGTGATCAGAACCTGTTGAAGTAGGGATTTTCCTTTGTCTCTCTCTTTTTTGCATCATGCGGGGTGGGTATCCTCTTGTTTTCATAAGAAACATTTGAACCATTAAATAAAGATAATAACTGGTTAAAGAACGAGGTTGGGAAGTTTGTGATTTCTGTTACTTTATATCCTGTGATATTATGTTGTGAATTGAATGAGCTTCTGCCTACTGAAAATCACGGTCGTTTGGGGCCTTTTCTTGCTCAATTAAATGTTTCCCTATCTTTCTAGACCGTTTTTGTGGATAGAACTTTGTGGAATGTGGAAATTGGATAATCGCGTAAATTTGGCTGATTAAATGAAAATATGGAACCCTTGTGTGATCACCCCGGTTGAAAAAACGGAATAATGAACATGTGGGTGTTGTCTTGGATACGTGTCATGTGATGGTGGTGTTTTCGTGGGTTTTGTGGATCGGGTGAGTAGCGGGGCTGCATTTGGCTTGGTTGTGGGTTGGTGTGAATGTTATGTGGGTGATGGGCATCAGGGCTGTGATTAGTGGTATTAAAGGGATAATGATGTACGAGGTTCGTTGTGTTGTAGTTATGGTGGTTGGAAGTGGGGCTGCAGGGATGGGTTTGAATGTGAACGGACTATGGGTTGTGATTAAATAAATAAAAAGTGTAAGAGTTAATGAATTGTGGATCATAGTAATGGAACGAGATTAATAATCAATGGGTCGGTTGGTTGATAAGAAGAACATGGTTGTGTTTCTTGTGTTTTCCAAACTTGATTTATGGATGGTAGGGATATTTTTTACGAAAGATCGATGTGGTTGGTTGTGGATAGTTTCCCAGTAGTTAAGGAACTAAATAAACTAATTCTGCTGAAACGTGAAAACCTAAATGGGGCTGGGTTGTTTATTGTATGCATGCTTCGTGGTAGCAGTGCCGAGGCATGTGCTCAGTTTCTCTATTTAGAAGACATAGGTTGGGCTGAGTGTTTGGTATATATATATATATCTGTATCTTTTGTGTTTTATCACACCCCACCCATGTTGTGCACTTAGTTCTGAACAGTCCCATTTCATGGGAGAGGGTGTTTTTCCCTTAGTTACTAGCTCCTTCCTACTCCTTCTCCCCTAGGATGTGATGGATTGAGGCGACCTTACACCTAAGAATCTTCGGGTAGGTTTTTATTGGGGTGACTTTAGCCCAAGACTCTTCAGTCATGTTCTACTATTTCCCAAGAATCTTCGGGATGAGGCCCAGGTGTGTGCGGGTGGGATACGTGGTTGTGAGGCCCAGGTGTGTGCGGGCAGGATACATGTTTGTGAGGCCCAGGTGTGTGTGGGTGAGATACGTGGTTGTGAGGCCCAGGTGTGTGCGGGAGGGATACGTGGTTGTGAGGCCCATGTGTGTGTGGGCAGGATATGTGGTTGTGAGGCCCAGGTGTGTGCAGGCGGGGAGAGTGTGGCAGCGTCAGGACGTTCACCGTTAGGAAGAGAAGCTAACCAAAGGGAAATGGTGCGGGGTACCCAATACTATTGTTTCTTATACACTACTACCTGTTGTGCGTGTGTTTTGGTGAGTGTGGATGGTGAGGTTGGGTGGACAGATTTCCTTTCTAGGTTTCTTCTGTTGTTCTCACAGGACATTAGGATGTCTCCCCACTTGTGCACGAGAGCTTTAGGTTTCCCTACTGAGTGTACTTGTATGCTCACCCTATGTTTACATTCAGGTTTCCAGGAGGAATACTAGGGCCGTGCGGGACCCTACCAGTCAGACAGTTGGAGTTGTTTCAGTTTATGTTCTCTTGTTTTCTTTTGGTATTGTACTTTGAGCTTTCTTGTACTTGTACCTTATTATAAAATTATTTAAACATGCATGTGGGCTTGGTTTGGATTTATTTCTATACACTTGTTCTTTTTTTCCTTTTGGTTGTTGAATTGTACTATCTACTGATCCTAAATAATAAAAAAGGGTAATGACTCCCATATTTGTGAAAACTCATTCCCTTGGTGCTAGTCGCCACCCCGGGGCCTACTGGAGGAGGGACTCGGGGGTCATTATCTCCCTTCCACCATTGCCAGCTCAGGAGGGGCATCTTTGGTGGGAGGGGGTCATGACAGAATGGTATCAGAGGATGATGGTTGAGAGATAGGATGGAGTCTGGAGTTAGGCACAAAGAGGATTGCATGGGATGGTAGGGTGACAATGTTAGTCAATCTTGGTGCGTGACATAGGCCAGGGAAGACCGGCTTGGACATAGGATTTTAGGGCCCCCCGTGATCCGATGCAAGGACTCTGATCCTACCGAAGGACCAAGTGAGACTACATTGATTGCAGGATAGAAACCCTAGGGAAGGTACATGCATCATCATGATTGTGTTTTACTTGATTTGGGTGTTCTGGGAAAGAAATTGAAATAAAATGATAAAATAAAACCTTGAGTTTTCCTTACTACTTGGTCTTAGGTGATCCTTGTTTACCATATAGCTATGGCACCTGGACGTTGTCCTCGGGTGGCTCAGACGGCTGAGGCCCAGCAGATTCAGGCGGTCGATCAGCTGAGGATTGACCGAGAGGAGGAAGATAGCCAGTGGCAGAAGACTCTCCATTCTTTCCAACGACATACACTCAAGAAGTATGAGGGTAGTACTTCATATACAGAGACGGAGGGGTGCCTTGAGGAGCTAGGGATCGCTTTTACCTTGATCCGTGATCCAAGGGAGTACTGGGTTCCCCTAGCAGTTAGTCAGCTAAGAGGTGCGACGCGACAGTGGTGGACGCTCTACCTCAAAGAGAAGATAGAGGCAGTGGTTCCATGGGCTGAATTTGAGAAGGAATTCCTAGAGGAATTCCTTTCTTCCATGATCAAGGAAGAGAAGCGGAAAGAGTTACTCTCCCTTCAGCATGGGAGTATGTCAGTATGAGAGCTGGGGATCAAGTTCGAGGATCTCTTGTGCTTTTCCTCGGATCACTTTCCGGATGAGGAGTCTCGTGCGAGACGTTTAGAGGAGGCGCTTCGTCCTTCGCTCTAGAATGTTGTCACCCCCTTCACCCTTCCGACGTACTTGGAGGTACAGAAGAAGGCAGAGGTTGTAGAGAGGATGCACTCGCTGGGAGGTGCACCATGGGAGGGGATCCAGTAGGGTTCATCGAAGTGGGAGGAAGTCAACATCTGGTCTCCTATGATGGGACCTTCTAGTTTCAGGCTGGTAGGGAGCATGCCCTAGAAGTTCCAGTTCAAATCTTCATGTCCTTGTCCCTTTTTCATGAGCCCAGGACTGAAGTGTTTTTCTTGTGGAGGTTTCAGGCACGTCTAGAGTCGGTGCCCGACCCAAGCTCAGTACGGTGGAGGTGGGAAGGTTCAACGCCCGCCTCAGCAGCACCTGTCATCGGCAAGACCCTTCCAGCAGCAACAGGCTCCAGTTCCTCTGAGGGGAGATGGAGCAGGTGGTGGCCAACCACATGGAGTTCCTCAAGGATTCCAACCGGGACGTGGTCTAGGAGGCGGATGTCAATTGAGAGGCAGAGGAGCTGGGCGTGGATAGTTGAATGCATCAGAGGGAACATCTCTAGAAGGACTAGGGATCAATAGAGATGTGTTTGGGTTTTCATGAATGATATCCTTTATGTTTTGTTTGGGAGAATTGCACTCCATTGTTGGAACTATTTTTTCTCATTCATTGGGCCTGGACCTTGTTTTTGTGAGTTGTTAATGCTATGTTGTTTCCCTCGTTTCTTTAAATGTACATGAAGAGCCATATCATGTGGGGAGGGGAAGACCTAACCCCTAATAGAGATGCATTAATGTGGATGCGATTAAACCCGTGCAGGCGAGTCAGTGTCGCCTAAAGCGGATAATATCTCGACATAGGAGAAGGAATTTCCGAAAACCCCGTGTTTGGGCAGTGTGTTGGTTGTGTGGTGTTGGGGGTAGTACGAGTTGAAAAAAAATCCTAATGTATGAAAGAAGGAAGACCCAATTCTTAATCGAGACGCATTAATGAGGATGTGATTAAACCCATGCAGGAGATTCATTGATTCCTAAAGCGGATAATATATCGACATAAGAGAAGGAATTCCTAACACATATGATTAGGGTTGTTGGTTGGGTTCCTATTATTACAAGAACCCTAAGAGGTATCTTGTTGGGTTTCCTCTGGGTTGATTTTGAATTCTCGGGGACGAGAATGTTTTTATGTGGTATCTGATGTAATGGACTAGACCCCTCCGGCCCATTCCTTTGTCAAAAAGAAGGCCACGAAGTGTTCTGGAGGGTAAAATGGAATTTTTTCACTCTTTCCAGAATTTTGAAGCTACACGCTGTGTAGTTTGAGTCCACGTCATATAACCCCTTTCCGGGTATACCCCGTGTTGCAGGCTGTGTCCTCGCCGTGTGAAGTAAATGAGTATATGCCGTGTAGTTTAACTACACGCCATGTACCACCTTGCCGGGTATAACCCATGTTGCATACCGTGTCCTTGCTATGTGGAATAATTGGTGCATGCCGTGTACCACCTTAACGGATATACCCCGTGTTACAGACCGTGTCCTTTCTGTGTGGAATAATCGGTGCACGCCATATGCCCAGTTCTACACGTTGTGTAGTCCTTCCCCGCGTAGGTGTTTCCAGTCAACGACCATGTAACGTGTTTGAGCCATGTCCTTGCCATGTTCAATAAATGAGTACACGCCATGTGTCTAAACTACACACCATGTAGTCTTTCCCCATGTATGTGTTACCCTCAAACCGTGTGTTTTCCAGTCAATGGCCACAGAGCCGTATTGGAAGCCGTGTGGAGACCGTGTAAAATAACCGAGTACATGCCGTGTACGATAAAGTACACACCATGTACTTTTCCTTTTCTCACCTATAAGAGGAGGGGTCCCCTCCTCCTTTCAACTCACCCCCTCTCCTCCCCTTTCCTCTGAGCAGAGCTCTCCCAAGAGACTCGAAGGCTCTTTTTCTTCCATAACCTCTTCGTCCGAGCTCCGATTTACGATCCATCAGTGGCCACGGGATCATAACGACGAGGCGGAACTTCTGAACTTGGATCCGTTGTCTTTCCTTCGTCCTCTCCTTTCCGAAATCCATCCGAGGAGGTTTTTTCGGGACCCAACAGAAGTGACGGACGCCGACAGAATTCTTCTAAAGTTGATCCGGGGGAGCGCTGTGATCAGAACCTGTTGAAGTAGAGATCTTACCTTTGTCTCTAACTTTTGTGCATCATGCGGGGTGGGTATCCTCTTGTTTTCATATGAAACAGTTGAACCATTAAATAAAGATAATAACTGGTTAAAGAACGGGGTTGAGAAGTTTGTGATTGCTATTACTTTATATCCTGTGATATTATGTTGTGAATTGAATGAGCTTCTGCCTACTGAAAATCATGGTCGTTGGGGGCCTTTTCATGCACAATTAAATGTTTCCCTATCTTTCTAGACCATTTTTGGGGATGGAACTTTGTGGAATGTGGAAATTGGTTAATCACGTAATGTTGGCTGATTAAATGATAATCTGGAACCCTTGTGTGATCACCCCGGTTGAACAAAACAGAATTATGAACATGTGGGTGTTGTCTTGGTTACGTGTCATGTGATGGGGGTGTTTTCATGGGTTTTTGTGGATCGGGTGAGCAGCGGGGCTGCAGTTGGCTTGGTTGTGTGTTGGTGTGAATGTTATGTTGGTGACGGGAAGTGGGGCTGCGATAAGTGGTATTAAAGGGATAATGATGTACGGGTATCGTTGTGTTGTGGTTATGGTGGTTGGAAGCGGGGCTGCAGGGATGGGTTTGAATGTGAACGGACTATGGGATGTGATTAAATAAATAAAAAGTGGAAGAGTTAATGAATGATGGGTCATGGTAATGGAACAACATTAATAATCAATGGGTTGGTTGGTTGATAAGAAGAACTTGGTTGTGTTGCTTGTGTTTTCCTAACTTGATTTGTGGATGGTAGGGATATGTTTTACGAACGATCGATGTGGTTGGTTGTGGATAGTTTCCCAGTATTTAAGGAACTAAATAAACTAATTCTGCTGAAACGTGAAAACCTAAATGGGGTTGGGGTTGTTTGTTGTATGCATGCTTCATGGTAGCAGTGCCGAGGCATGTGCTCAGTTTCTCTGTTTAGAAGCCATAGGTTGGGCTGAGTGTTTGGTGTATATATATATATATGTATCTTTTGTGTTTTATCGCACCCCACCCATGTTAAGCACTTAGTGCTGAACACCCCCATTTCATGGGAGAGGATGTTTTTCCCTTAGTTACTAGCTCCTTCCTGCTCCTTCTCCCATAGGATGTGATGGCTTGAGGTGACCTTACACCTAAGACTCTTCGGGTAGGTTTTGATTGGGGTGGCTTTAGCCCAAGACTCTTCAGGCAGGTTCTACTATTTCCCAAGAATCTTCTGGATGAGTCCCAGGTGTGTGCGGGCGGGATACGTGGTTGTGAGGCCCATGTGTGTGCGGGCGGGATAAGTGGTTTTGAGGCCTAGGTGTGTGCGGGTGGGATACGTGGTTGTGAGGCCCAGGTGTGTGTGGGCGAGATATGTGGTTGTGAGGCCCATGTGTGTGTGGGTGGGGAGAGTGTGGCAGCGTCAGGACGTTCGCCGTTAGGAAGAGTAGCTAACCAAAGGGAAATGGTGTGGGGTACCCAATACTCTTGTTTCTTATATACTACTACCTGTTGTGCTTGTGTTTTGGTGAGTGTGGCTGGTGAGGTTGGGTGGATAAAATTCCTTGTTAGGTTTCTTTTGTTGTTCTCACGGGACATTAGGATGTCTCCCCACTTGTGCACGAGAGCTTAAGGTTTCCTTACTGAGTATACTTGTATGCTCACCCTACATTTACTTTCTGGATTCCAGGAGGACTACCAGGGCCGTGTGGGACCCTACTAGTCAGACATTTTGAGTTGTTGTAGTTGATGTTCTCTTGTTTTATTTTGGTATTGTACTTTGAGCATTCTTGTACTTGTACCTTATTATAAAATTATTTAAACATGCATGTGGGCTTGGTTTGGGTTTATTTCTATACAGTTGTTCTTTTTTTCCTTTTTCTGGTTTACTTGTCCTATTTCCCGATCCTAAATAATAAAAAAGGGTAATGCCTCCCATATTTGTGAAAAATCATACCCTTGGTACTAGTCGCCACCCTGGGGGATATTGGAGGTGGGACTCGGGGGTCATTATCTCCCTTTCACCATTTCCAGCTCAGGAGGGGCATCATTGGTGGGAGGGGGTCGTGACAGGTAGGTCGAGATGTTTATTTTGATGACCATCAAAGATTCTCAGGGAAGAGAAGTATTAAGGTGGGGAGGCTGTAAGATCTAGTGTCTGTATGAGTGAAAAATTTCATAAGTAATTAAAAATTTTAATTATTGGACAATTAAAATTTTGATTAGATAATCGTAATAGAAATAAATGAGATTGAATACGTAAGAGTGATGTTTTTAGAAATTTATTTGGGCTCGATAGGTGACTCAGGTGCTTGAGAGAGCCTTGGGGGCTTCAGGTGAATTTTTAAAAGGTTTAGATATTTTTTCCAATTATCATGGTTTGGGGACCATAATTTAGGGAAATCCATGTGGTACCCTAAGGATGTATAAAGTTATAGTTCATTTGTTAAAGAGAGCAGTTAGTTTTCATGGTTGTTGAATAGTTAAGTAAGAACAACATGACATTTCAGTGGAAACCATATGAGTGCGATGAGGGGTTGTAGAGGTGGTTTCATGGTTGAAAAATAATTTTAAAAAATATGCGACCATACCATGCATGGTGTATGGCTTAGGTAGTGGGGTGTTCATGGTTAGTGAATGGTTTGGTACATAGTGTATCTAAATCATAAAGGCTCTTTAAAATGGTTGAATTTACTATCCCTTATAAAAATTTAAGGGAGGTAAACCTTTCTCCCCTCTTCCTCCCTCAATAAATCCAACTCTCCTCCACGTTTCTTCCATTATTTTATCCCCTTCATGTTGAGGTTTTTGGTGGATTCTCTCAGAGATTTAGGTCTGTCTAATGCTATGTTTCTCTTTATTTTTCTCCAATCTATCATGAATAAAATTTTGAGATCCTCATTTAGGGATTTTGATTCTGATTCCACCAGAGCATCGAGAATCAGAAATCGATGATGGGGTTTCCACTCATCCTTGGATAAGGGATTATCAAGATCCTATCCACACTTTTTAACATGTTATTTCCTTAAGAAATGTCTTATGGACGATTTAAAAAAAACTAAATCTTAAATTGTATTTAAAATTGATGTAGTTGGAAATTGTGTGTTAGGGAATTTACTAGGAATGATGTATAGAGTTCCCCATAGACATACTATGGGAATTTGACTTTGGTTCCTATGTACTGTGATAGACCGGTGAGTTGTCCAAAATTATGAAGAGTTTAGATTCAATCAATTAATTAATTATAAATGCTATAGTGAATTAATTATGAATGTTTTCATTGATTGTAGGGCTTAGGAAGTTGAGAAAATCCTGATTGATCAAGGAGGAGGCTCAAATATATTATATGGTCCTTGACATTTACTGCCAGCCCTCAAAAAATAAAATAAGAATGATTTAGTGAAAGGTGGGTGGTTTCACATACTTTATCTATGGAATTTACACTTTTTTAAGGATTTATGTGGATGCCCGAGCTCAACACTAAGAGATATTCCCAAGGTTAACTTAATTAAAGTTTACCTTTTAATTTAATTAAATATATTAATTAAATTGGACAAATGATAGGGGTCACAAACCACCCCTACGCACTAGCTTGTCAGCTTAGCCTCCAATGGACAAGGCCATGACCATTAATATAATAGGTGGCCTCCCAAAATTTAGAGAAGTGAGGCTAGAACAACTGAGGATTATTTTCCACAGTGTTGGAGCCCTAGATTACCCTTTATGGAAGGGATTATATGACTTGGGATAACCAAACCAAGAGTTCCAGTTGGGACTGCGAGACATCGTGTTTCCTCCAGAACTATTGATTGGTGAATATTAATCTATTGCGGCTTTTCATCTATTATAAATTCATAGATGGATATACCTTTGGAATACTTGGACCAATTTGGATGATCAGAAAAACCTAGAGTGACTATGAGGACCAATATGGTCCATCGGATATATAATGACTATTACTAATGTGGAGAGACCTTGTGTAGCTGATAAGGCAAAGATACCCCATTGACGACATAGTGAAACATTATTCCCTAGTGTGGAAGTTGTTGACATGAGATTGTGACTGAGACCGAGGACCCATGAAAGGGTTACTCTACTATACTACGGCCAAGGGGATCCATTTGGGGCCCCATTTACATTGAAAACCTGAGTGAGTTTATGTGGGTTGGTAGTGGGTCTCATCATGAACCCTCTACAAGACTGATCAATTGAGGGGATATGGATGATGATGATGGGTATCATGTTTATCCAGCCATTATATTTTCATTAGTTGTAGAACATAACCTTCGGGATAATGTAACATGTTTGGTTTTCCTTTTTTGGAGTTATTTTGTAGGGACTAACATGTTTTGGAGTCCTATATTCTTATAAATTCCATTGATATGGAGATACATGTTTAAGGATACCTTAGATTAGGATCTTAGTATATGATAAGATCCATCATATATTTGGGGATCAGATATTGAAAGGGGTTTCCATGGACTGAGAGACAATATTATAGGGTAGTTTTGAGCCTCATCCTTCATGTAAAGAGTTGATGATATGGGATTCCTTGGGTTAGGTGCCCAGATGATAGGGTTTTCATGGTTCTTTTCCCTGGAGTCATGAGGATATGATAGGGGATGCCTTAGATTAGGATCTCGGATGATAGGATTACCATGGGATGGGTCCTCAGAGTTATGAGGATCATTTGGGACTACCACATATTTTTAGATATCATTTTATTTTGGATGAATGGTTATCAAAACGTTCCTAGAGACACCTTAACACAGGTCGATGTAGGGATGGTCGATCGAGGTCATAGACTTAAGGATAAGTAGTAATTTATTTATTTTTTTGTATTATTTTATTTATTTCATCTGAGAATGTAAAATAGACATGTAACATATTATACAGGTTAATGAAGAACCATTTTGGTGGTGCCCTATCATGTTTTTTATTCACACCCTTCTTGGGCCTCCACTACACTTGGGAACTCAAGCAAAAATTCAATTTTTTGTAGGAATAAGTTATGATGCAGCCTAAAGATAGTCAAGTATGATGGATCATAAGTGTACATGGATCTTGTGATGAGGTATGGATTGGGGATGTCAAGGATCCAATGTCATTTATATTTATTTTATTCTAGTTTGTATATGTGATTGTCCCACTAGGTTTATTGTTTTATGTACGATATGGAAGCTTAAACCTTGGTGA
This sequence comes from Viscum album, assembly GCA_963277665.1. Classification (NCBI taxonomy): domain Eukaryota; kingdom Viridiplantae; phylum Streptophyta; class Magnoliopsida; order Santalales; family Viscaceae; genus Viscum; species Viscum album. The sequence goes on along the minus strand of OY728122.1, from coordinate 1,240,690,153 downwards.
CATTCCATTTATTTATTTATTTTTTACAATATCTATATTCTTATAATTTAGGTTTATTTGAGATGGCTAATAAATTTTTATTTTATATGTTATTTCATACTCTAATATAGAGGGAATAATATCTCTACTATACCACCTCAGACCCCCACTACTAGTCGACAATATCTGGCATACGGGGAGGTGCGCCTGAGGTCACGTGGTAATCTAATCTAGCTATTATTCATAGAGTCATATGGGGTGGGAAATTATAGTCTAATATGAGTTAAATGTCATTAAATAACCAAAAAATCTTGGTTAACCGATTAGCTATAGTGAAAACCTAATTTATGGGGGATTTTCAAATCAATTTATAGTTAATGAATTTTATTTATATAATAATGTTAAAAGTATTTTTTTAAATAATTTTTTTACAACAACTCCATAGGAAAACTATTGATATTTTTATTTCATGGTATTTTGTAAACATTGGTTAAAATTTTATATTATTGGAAAAAAAACATATATATTCTTATTTTAATAAGAGATTTCTTAAAACATATTACTTCATATGTTATGTTTTGAATTGATTTATAGTATTGTATAATTTAGTATATACTTTACATAAATTTAAATTATAAAAATAATGAATGTAGGTATCTCTATTATTTTTAAAATTACTATTAATACAGTTTTGATAATTAAACTAGATTCTATTATAAAATGATTGTTTAAAATTTGTGAAGTTCCTTATTGATTTGGTTCCTCCAAAACTATTGGGTGATTCTATGTTCAAATAGATCTTATAATGAATAATTAATAATTTCCTTATTATTTTTTGGGTGAAAAATAGATTCATGATCAATTAAAAAATTAATGATATATTTTTTAAATAAAAATATATGAATAATTTTTAGAAACAAGTGAATCTGAATGATTTTAAAAAAAATTAATTTTTTTTTCTCATACATATAATGTTTTTATACGTTAAATACATTAATAAATTTAATTATTTTATACTTTAAATTATTGATATGTTTTAGACCTTTTATTATGGTAATATTTCTGTGTTTCTTATATTTGTTATGTTTTTTTGGTTTATTGGTGGTTTAATAATTTATTAGTCCTATTTTTAATGGGAATGTATAAACTTGTTTTTTCATTGTAATTTTTTTTTATTTTTTTCTTTTTTAATTGATAAATAATTTTTTTGAATGGATTTGATAATCACCTAGAATATGATTGGTTTTAAATAGGTTTATAAATAAATAATTTAATTAATATTTTTAATGTCTTATTTAGAAGTGGTTTTTTGGTTTATATGTCAAAATTTGATGTGTTTTCATTTGAAATGTTTAAAAAAATTTATATGTTACTTGTAATCAAGAATTAAAACCCTTGAATAGTTTTTTTTCATTTGATTGTTTTATGTTTTAAAGAGGAGGGATTATATTGTATGGTTGTTTGAATAAAATTTAAAAGTAATTTCTAAAAGTGATATAATGATATTTTATATAGTAAAGTTATATTTATAGTGATTTTCAATTTAGCTGATTGTAAACCAGTGATATATCATTGAGTATGCATTTTAATATTAGGAAAATTATTTATAAGTAAAGTTATCACTGTATTTTAGAGATACAATTTTCATTGAGTGGGTTAAAATTTCATTAGGATCTATTTGGTTGAGTATTTTTTTTAAATACGTGTTTTTATAATGGTTTAAGTATAAAATCTTTTACATATAGTTGATATTTTGTTTTGTGACATAATTTAATATACAATTTTTTTTTGACTAATGATTTAATTCCTATGAGAGTTATTTAATATTGGAAATTATTTGATTTTTATGCATTTGAATTTACGTTAGGTCATGATTGGATTAATAAATTTGGAATTAAATGACTTTTAAAGTACCTACACAAGTTGAACAAAGAATTTTTAAAATAAAAATTACCTGTTTATTTATATATTAATGATTTTTTCCTGATAAGTTCATTTTTTTTGAAATTGATATCTAAAATTATTTTAAATTTAGTTTATATGATATTCAATATCTATTAGTTTAAATTGGATTTTATTTCAATCATATTTATTTTGTTTTAAAAGAATTTTTGGAATATGTGGTGTTTTTATTTAATGTTGATTTATTTTTTCCTTTAAATTAGATTTCAGGTGAAGATATTTTTTGTATACTTGTGTATTTTTTAAAAATTACATTATGAAGATGGTATAACTTTATCTTCCATTGTGTGAAATTGGTGTTTTGGTTTTAAATTTTTTTATTAATACAAATGGTTTCAAGAATCATTTAAATCATTAGAGAGCTATTTGGTTTAGTGGAAACACTATTATGAGGTTTTTTTAATTTTATATAATAAAATTTTATAATATGAAGTGGTCTAAAATTAATGTATGGTAAAATTGGATTATTGATTTGAATATGTGAATTTGTATGGTGATATGTTTCGATTGATTGAAATTATATGAAATTGATAATTTTAATCTAGATATATAATGTTTAATTTGTATGAGTTATTTGGAAGTCATATATATTTAAAAAATGAGTAATATATTTGATAGTTTTTTAATATATTTAAATATATAATTTCGTAAGAATTTGAAGTTGTGATCGCATTTTATCAATTTTTTTAGACAATTTAGTGTTTTAAAATAAAAAAGTGAGCTTTGTTTTAATTTTGTTGTTTATGCATAGGTTTTCACATTTATCATGGAAATATGATGTAAATAAAGTTGTTAAATATTATATATTTTATTAAACATTTTTTTTTGTATTCAGTATTATGTTTATCTTTAGGAAAATTGAATATCAAAACTAACTATTTGGTTTATGTTCAAATCCATGTGAACTATATAATGGTATTAAAATTTATGTATCCAATGGAATAAGAAAAATAATTAAATATGGAAAAGTCTCATGTGAATAATTTTTTAAATTTGTATATCATAAATTATTATTTATATTTTATGTTTTAATAAACCGAGGTGATTTAAAATTTTTAAACATTATTTTCTGTTTTTTAAAATAAGTGGTCTTATTTTTTTTATAAATCACGTTTTTCAAAAAGGAATGTTTAGAAATTTTTTTGAGGGAAAATGGGGAATGGTGGAGATAATTTTGATGCCCATGATGTCACTGATATGAACTTATTTTAGATATTATCCATTTCTTTGTGTTTAATAACATTTGAGTGTGAAAATTTTAAATTCTAATTTTTTTTCATAGAATTCATAGTCATAATTCACTATATCCTAGACCATGAAAATATACTGTAAATGGAAGGAAAATATCGATAGTGGTAATTTTATGATCACATTCATGGTTTGAGAGTTTGAGTTACAAAGTTATGTATCTTTTTAAAACTTGTATATTTTGGATTTTTTTTGTTTCTTGATGTCTCCATTCTATTATTATCCAAAGGAATTTCAAATTCATCAAGGAGGTTCTCCCTAAAACTCATCACTTACTCCATTATTTTTGGATCCTTTTAGGTAAATTTCATATTGAAACTTGGAATAATCTCATGGTTATACGTTTCCATTCCTTCATTCTTTTCCTATCATGGTCATATTATTACATGACATAATTGATCAGGGATGGTCAATTCCATGACTAGGGATTGATGATAATTTTGTATTTTATCATTTAGCAACATAATTAAACCTACTATGGCCGCACATAGGCTGGTACATACACCAAATGTTCCACCCCAAGGTCATCTCTAATTGGACAGGGTATGATGACTAACCCCAAGAAGTCAGGTGACACAGGGGAGGTCTTGGCCTATATGAAATGTATAATTGATATACATATCTAATAGAGATAATAACCATCAATTGATTGGGAAATATGAATATAATAAATAAATCATAATAATTTATATATGTAAAGTAAACCATCTACAACAATTGTACATAGGAAAACCCTAAAATAAATATAAAAATGGAATGTCACCAAGGATGACCAAAACATAAAAATAAATAAAGTACCTTTATATTAAAACTAATGGGAAGAGATCATCAATAGTAACCATAATTATCAAGCACCACTAAGATCCATTAAGGGATAACTCCACTAAATTTATATCTGGTGATTCTACCTCCAAAAGATGCATTGTATTCACAAAAACAACACATGTAGTCATTAAATTCCATATAGGGGTGAGCATAAAAATACCAATAAGTAAGTCATAAAAATTGAAATAAAATTAATAAATAATATGTTCACTCAATGTCTACTAATATGAGGAAAAATATAAAATCCAGATAAGCCTTCCTGATATAACAACCCTGGGATATAGTAGAGTATTAGTCATAAAAAACCATCTCAATAAAGGATAACATATTATATAAAACCATACAATCCAATAATTATGTAATATAAATAAATACCAAAAGATAATAGCTTGGATTTATATCTCATATAAACTGAAACCAAGTTTTTTGAACATTTTATAATACTCGAACCACTCAAATGATGCATCCTTTACATCTTCTATGTCACATGGAAATCATAATGGGGGACCACTTCTCATTAAGAATATTATTGTTATTCAAGGAATTTACATACCCCTTGGATGAAGAAATATTCCCCAACACATACGGGGTTTCTAAACTCCATATATCATATGGTGTTTTTTTCCTTTACAAAATAATATCTATAAGGGAGTACTTAAACCCCATCTTTCATAACATCATTCCCATCTTTCTAAAAATATAGGAGGGACTACACCTCATCCAGGGATATGTGTATTGATTTTGTGAGTAACTAACACCTATGGAGGACCACACCTAAACACATTGGGGAGTACCAAATCCATTTATCATAGAGGTGATCAGTCACTTCAATGAGTATGTCTCCAAGGGAGTACATGAATGCCATGCCTAAATAATTACACACTGAAATATAAGGTACTATCTAAACTCTATTTTTACTCTAAATTAATTTCCCAAACCCTATCACAATTACTAGATATATAAAATCATTAATAAGCCTCAAAAAATTCATAAATGTTCTTTTTTGACAAAGTGTATTGAACTATTGCACATTGTATTGAAAAAATGCAGAACACACTATTTATTTTTCTAATTATAACATCAGGTTGAAAGGATAAAATGAAAACCAAATAATATAAAGTATATGACATGTAATATTCTATAGAAAACATGTAAGCCTTAGTAAGTAGATTGAGAATACTAATTCTGTGATTTAATTTTATTTCATTCCATACAGTGTATCCCATAGGTGAAATGGTGTGTGTGACTCCAATGTATCATAGACATATACCATAGATACCTAGAGTCTTATCTCCCTTAGTACATGGAATGTTCACTATGTAACCTAGTGTGTTGGTCACGACTACTTCATATGAATATCCACATGGATCATTTTATGTGTTAAATTTTACATGATGTGTAGATATGTGTAAGTGCCATGTCTAGATTAATTTTAGATAGGTTTTATATAGAAGAGTTAAATATAATATGTGACAAGATGTGCGCCTGAGTCTATAAAACATGTGATCATGTTTTCTTCTCTAGGAAGCCTATACTATTTGAATTTATTCCACTGTTGTTTCCATTCAGTCCACAACCTCTATAGGACCATCTTCATCGTTATTTCAGAGCCCTTCACTTGACCAGTTTATCCAAAATTTATTTTTGAACCATCCCATGTAACATTTATTATTAGTTTTATATATTCCTCCATTTCTTTATTTTATCCTAACTTTTGAATTTTGGGTAAGCTATAGTTTTTTGTTGTTGTTGGTCATGTTTTGACCAACAACGGATGTGACATGATCCCACCAAGGTAGTGGGGTTGATTTTACAGAAGGGTAATCACACCGTAATGGTTGTAGGTCACACCATGATATGACCGTAATAGTGGAGGTGTTTTCTGGGGAGGTTCATCTTGTTGTGGCTAATAGATATCACACCATGAAATGACCCAGGATGTGGGGTCAATTTTTAGGGGAGGTTCATCATTCCATTATTTTTCCTTTATAGACTTAAAAACTTGGAATTTACCCTTTTTTCATTACATGATATTAAACCCTCTCCCCTCCATTTTCCCTATCCTTAAAATAACCTTGATCTCCCATCCATGGAGCTCTTACTCTTTATAACACCCTAATATTTTAGTTTATATTTTCATTTACTAAAATTATATTTTTAATATATTTATTCACCTGAAACTCTTAACTAAATTGAGCTACAACATAACTTAATGAAACAATGATATATTATGTGAAACATCAACAAGAAAATTACAATAACAATAAAGCATCAAGTAAACTAAATGATAATAAATTGTTTTATTATAAAAATATATATTCAAATTCCTTAAATATTATTCTTATTTTTGAATAATTATTTATTTATTGATAAATTTATGGTTTAAAAGATAAATAATTAATGAAATGTGATTAAAAGTATTAAAACATAAAAGGGATAATTTTTAAAGAAATATTTTTAAAGTGATCTGTATATTACCTAATAAATTAAATTGATCTCTTTTAAAATCCTATTTTGATAATAATTAATATGTAAAAATAATATATTAACACTAAATAAGAAATTGATATGAAAAGAGATTAATAACATTTAAAGATTCCAATTTTTTTTTTCTAAAAAATAGTTTTTCATTAAATGTTCTATTTTTTCTCAAATATTATATTTATAAATTATTGAATTAAAATTTTATGAAATGAAATTAATTTTTGAATTTATCATTTCAAAATTATCTTTGGGTGATTTTTTTTGGAATTTTATTAAAAGGTTTATTTTTAGGAGAATACTGAAAATATAGTTTTTATTAATACCATAGTGTTGTTTACATTATCAGGATCTAATAAATACATAAATATTTTTTAAAAAAATTTTCATGATAATTAATGTTTTTAAGGAGTAAAATTATTCTTTTAAAATACCATGTTTAATTTATAAAACCCATGTTTAATAGTTTGTAACCTAAGTAATATTTTTCTATTAATTTTTTTGCTTCTTATTTATTTCAATTATGATTTAAGAAGTTACGATTATCTTTTAGATTATTTTTTATGTCATATATCTGTTATGTTTTAAATAATTAAACAATTAATTCCATATAAATAAAAAAATTGGTAATTTTATCTTAAAATTAAATTTTAAACCTAAAAACACACTTTTTCTAAAAATGATATTTACTTGTTATGTGTGATAATATTAAATGTTAGTTTTATCACCATTTAAATTGATATTTTAAAAAAAGAATTTCATATTCTTAATCACTACCACCAAATAATTTAATAATTTAAATTTTGATTTATTGGGATTAAAATTGAATTACATATGTAAAAATTTGTTACCATGGTAAAAACCAAAAATGATAAAATTGAAAAAACTAAGAGTAAATACATATAAACTTATGTGAAAATTCATTGTTGAGAATTTATTGACCTTAAATATTCTCCCATATAATTATTTTCCATTATTTTATACAGTTTACCTTTAAATAGGGACTTGTACATTTATATTATTACATAAAATGTCACTCTCCACCCTTATAAAAGGAGCCATAAGAACCACACTTATCCTCACACCATAATCCTCTAAGGTTAAAATAACCATTGAAAAAATAACTCCCAAATACTCGTATAAACATCCTATGGGTTATGGTATTCTCCAAATTTCACATCTAAAATCCTTAATCTAATTTTCAAAGCATCTCTTTTAAGGAGTAATATAAAATTATCAATTATTCATTTTTTGTTTCATTTCCTTTATTTCATATTCTACTATGTCTGAATCTAATATAACAATGTGAAATAATTAAATTATTATAATAATTATACTAAAATTTTATTATGTTTATGGGATAATCATTTTTTACCTTCCCCTAACTATTGGAAATATGATCTTTTATTATATGTAGACTACCACGTCCATAAACGATGTGATCTATTTTTCCTAAAAACCATACATGTTGGTAAAAAATGTGTCTTTAATGAATAAATATTATATTTAAAACATTATTAATATTCTTATAATTTACACCAATTCTAAACTTTTTTCTGTTCTATGAATAATGTGAATATTACCCATGTGTACGTGCTAACAACCACCTCCATGATACCACAGACTTCATTTTTAATCTAGAATTTTCATCATTATACATTTCAAATAATATATTATTAACTACCTAAAAACATAAAAATATTATCATTATACTTATGTAATAGTGATATTATGTTAAACAAATCAATATTTTTAACCATACTGACCCATTAATAATGGAATGTTCTTATTTGGGTCGGTTTAACAAACTATGTGAAAAATGCTATAAATTTCATCAAATATGACTGTGAAAAATTTAATATTTTTATAATTGGACATAAATGATTAATTAATATTTGGATTTTGTTTATTTAATGGTTGTATTAATATTTAACGTTTTATTATAATACCACCCTTTGTTCATTAAAAATTATCAAAACAAGCACGACACCGATTTCAACTCCAAGAATCATAAATAAAACTCTCATAGAATTGAATTGTAACTTTATAAGTAATTATAAAAAACATATATAAATAATTTTTATAATATAATAATGATGAAATTGTTATCAAACAATGGGAATCCACATCAACAGTTTAAAGCATGCGTAAAATAACCCAAATCTCTAACACCATATGGTGAGAATAATCTATAACTACCTAATAAATGTTTAATAAAATATTATAAATATTGAGTATATAAGGTATTAAATATGAATAAGGTTCTAAAATATTCTATTTAGAAGGTTATGTTTTCTATATAGGATGTAGAACACGTTTAACTAATATTGAATACAAGGTAACAGTTTTTCATCTCAAATTTAATTCTTTGAGACATGTTTTGTGTTATAATCCTATTTTTGTTTATTTTGTGTCTATTCTACATATATTAAGTATTATTTCTCAATTATATATTTATTTATAATATCTTAAGTTTCATTTTTTGTTTTCCCTTTCAATAGATTTTGAATCAAATGATATAAAACCCATAAAAGATTCTTATCTAAATTTTTATTCTTTGAGATTTATACCAAATTCAGTAATTGTTTAATTGTAGGTGGTTTACACTATACCCATTGATTTATTATTATAATTTTATTAAATAAATTAAAATTACTTATAAAATTTTCACATGTTCTATTTTTCATGATTTTTATACTAGAAAGGTAATGAAGTTAGAAGGCATTTTGTTAACTGAAAATCTCTTTCATTGATTTATAATGTTTCATCTTGAACTTATTACTAATATACAAGGATACTTCCAAACCAAAATTTTAAATTAATTTTTCTATTTATCTTTATGTAAAATGATTTTTTTGATTCAAATATTCATACTTTTTGAATATTTCCAAATTAAAAATGAATTTTATGAATAATTATCATTATATTTAATGATGATTTTTTACAATATTATATTTTATCTTCCCAAACAGTTTATCTTTTTAGGTGAATAATTATGTGTTAAATTATATTTCCTTAAAATTAAAATATTCTACTTTCTAAAAGGAAGTTTTATTAGTCTTTTTACGATATAAGTTTTCAAAAAATGCATTCCAAATATTAAAATTATTTTACATCCTTTCATAATAAGATGGTTTATATTCCACTAAAAATAATGATTAGAAAACTTCTATGAAATTACAAGACTATATTATTAAATATTATATTTAAAAGTAATAATTTTCTAAAAATTTCACTTCACCTTTTAAAAAATTACTTGAATGTTACAAGTAAATTATTATTTTGTGACAATGCTAAAAAGTTTTCTAAAAACTCTTTTATAATTTTGTCCATTTTCCTCTTTATCTAAAAATGAATTATTACTTTGGAAACTATTTTTTAAAATTTCCCTATAAATTAAATTTTATTATTTTCCTTTTAAGGGATTAAACTCACACTAACAAAATCTATAATTATTTATCCTTTCTTATGTGGTACTATTTGAACTGTTCTTATTATGAAGGTGTTTTTCATATCTATCAACATCAATCAATTATTATTTTGTTTAAATAGGTATGTATTTTTATATAAACACCCTTATTATTTCTTGGGATGGATTATGAAATATTCATTAGATGTTTTTTTTCAAACCCATCTCTTTTACAAGAGTTAATTAGGCGGTGATTTAAAATTGATCTTTTTCAGGTTCCCTTCTCTCACACATGTATGGATGATTATGATGATGATGGGTGGGGTCTTATATTAGCCTCTAATGCGTTGGTTACGGTTTCATATCACATGAGATTATGAGTTGTTTTATAAACAATATTTAGATATCTTTATTCATAGGTTTCTTTTATGAATGTGTTGTGTATAGCTTTGTTCCTAGGTTTTTTTGTTATTGTTATTTTGGTTGAGTTTTTAATAGGATTTTTTGAACATGATGTAGGTAGATTTACTCAAATGTTTTTTATATGAACATTATGTAATTCTTTTTTTCTCATTTTTTTGTGTGAACATGATGGAAGTATATTTGTACCAAATATTTCTGTGTCAATATGATGCATGTATCATTGTTCACAAGTTATTACATGAAAATTATGCATGAAACATTTATCACATGTTTTTGTATTAACATGATAAAAATATCTTTTTTAACATGTAATCACATAAACATTATGTGGATGAATTTTTTATAAGTTAATTTTGTAAAAATTATTCATGAAACATTGTTTATAAGGATTTTTATACTTAGGTTTATGCCATAATTCCTTATTTTAATTTTAAAAAACATTATGTATATAATTATGTCATTCTTTATGGCTCATGTATATTATCCAACATTCGTATTCGATGGAACATGATTGTTTATTTGAGATTACATATCCTTTTATCATTAATGTAAAAATCCTATTATCCCATGTAATTTTTAAGAAGATATTTCTACTATGATTATTTATAATCATATTATTTTGATCTAATCCTTAGTTAAAATATACTATTATTATTTTTTAAATGTTATTAACCTCTCTTTAGTTTATAATTTATAAGTCTTTTCAGGGAAAATTTTAAAATTTTCAACTAAGTTTACACCCTTACACAGGGAATATAGCCATTGTAAAGGTAAGTTTATTATAACCATACATAGGGTATTTTTTTGGAATTTTTAAAATGGTAAATTCCCATTTAAATGAGTTATATAAGGGTAGGCTGGGGGTTTCAACAGGCTTTAAAAGGGTAAGCTTCTATTTTATAAGGAAATAAAAAGGTAAGCCCTATTTATATGGGATGAATAAGGGTATGGTTTGAGTTGCATAAAGGTACCTTAGGCTTTGTGAAAAGGAAAGGAGGATTATTTAATCACTACATAATATTAACCATGAGTTGAAAAAGGTTATTTAAGGGTAAGTTGGGTGTTTTGTAAAGGTAATTTGAGTTGCGTAAAGGTACATAAGACACAGTATATGGGTCACTCAGTGTTTTTAAATTCCATGAAAGGGTAATTATAAGATCTTGAATAGTTTGTGGATAAAAAAATTACCTATACATGAAAAATATGATATAAAAAAGGTTAAAACCAAGTTACCCTTAAATAGTTCCATTTTTGGGAAAATGCATTAAAACCCTTATTTTTTCATTAATTTCTTCCTAGTATGAGCTCGTAACCCCTTTGATGAACCTACAAGATAAAAAACATGGGAATTAATTAATTTATGCCATTTAAAGTGATAACCAATGTTTAAAAAGATTTAAAACCCTCACATTAAATTATAATTTCAAAGACAAAAATTAAATGATGGATTTAATTTGGGAATATCAATGTTTGGAGCTACCCAAAAACTTTTTTGAAAAAAACACCCAAACCTTATAATAATTATTTTCTTATATTAGTTAGATTTTTGGTAGTCCAGAAATTCCTTTATGTGAGATCTATGAAGTATTCTTCGACAAAACCTGGTTCTTATCTAGATTCTATGCCTTTCTTAACCAACTATTCTTCTCCTATATTGGGTGTAATGTCTTAAAAAGGAAAAATTAACTAAGTGTAAATTGTATTACTTTTACATGTTTTCATATGTGAATGTAAATATATTTCTTCTTTTTATATTATATAAATTAAATAAATATAAATTAAATGATAATTACCTCAAAATTATTGGAGTGTGATAAAGAAATATTATCCCATGTTTTTCCAAGACTATTCAAGAGAGAGAGAATTTTTATCGTAGGTGAAATTTGTTTTTACCTAAGAAATAAATGATGATATAATTATATAATTTAAAGGGATAATTTAGAATTGAATGAGAGAGAGAAATATATTATAGCATATAAATTATTTATTTTTTATAAATAATGTAATTTGAATCAGTTAAAGGATTCCATGGAAAGAATTTTGAACTCAGGGATACATGGATGTCATTTGCGTGAAATTTCCATAATTAACTTTAACATGAACATTGATAAAATTTTGGATGGAAGTTAATTAAAATTTTTGGATCTCTTATACACTTTCTTAAATGGTATGATTCATGTGTTAACATGGGTTTTGTTCTCCATTGATGGTGATTTCTTACAGGTGTGTGTGTTTTAATGATACCCACATATGAACCCAATTTTTGACAACTAGACACCAGAATATATTGAGATGGTTCCTTGAATCCTTATGTGTGAGCTTTTACAAAATCCATGCACTGATATTTCTTACATCATTCCCCAAATAGAGGATCGATTCAGTTCAGGTTCTAGGAAACCAACTACTTCTAATATTCTTCTTCTGTTGAAAACTATCACTTGAAACATTTATTACAAAAACATAGGGTGGGCATATGAATTCCCAGTAAATAGTTTTAAAATAACATAATATATAGATTTTTTTTAAAACTTCCTTTTAGATTTTCCATAAAATATTTTCTTAAGAAATGTTGTAACACATGTAACATATCATAAAAATTGTCTATGAAATAAAAGAGCACAATCAAAATAATCCTAACAGGATTACAAGGGAACATGATTTAATTATACAAATTCTCATTTAGAGTAATAAATTGAAGAAATTATAAATAAGTATGACATATTAATATGAAATTATAAATTTAATAACTAAGAGTGATACATAATCAGAGTTGCACGTAAAGGTAATAACTTCAATTTCATTCTTTGCTACTGTAAAATATACCCAGGATAATAAATCCTTGAGTGAAAAATAAATGTCATGCCATAAGAATTTACTTCTTCTAATACTCATATGTAATGGCTCTTAAACACGTATATTTTACTAGTCAAATATCCACTTGGTTAATTAATTATCATAAAAATAATGAGGAAACATATAATATCCAACCCTGTCAAGACCTCGTGTCAAGACTCTAAAATGTCAATGGCCTCGTTCCATTACCTGATTGTCTCATAAGAACTATCGATGCACCAAGGGGATTTCATTAACGGGTTCAAAACCTGTTATACCGAGTCTACACATTCCTCATATTCCAAATAGGGTCATATATTCAAAATGTCCCATACCACTTGGAATATTTAATTTCACATTCCATATTATTTAAGGTGTTATGTACCACATTGATCAATTTAATTCACAATTCCATAAAAGGTCATAAGTGTTTTAAATACATTCATTATAATTTAAATATACATAATGAATCAGGCATATAAGTATTAATTACAGAACTATCAACTGCATGGATATGTCATTGACAGGTGAGTATGATAAGTAGATTATGGAAAATGTGGTGACAACTAATGTGCTAAAAGAAATAAATGTTTTGTTACATAAAATTATAACCCTAAAATTATAGGACATTATTAATCAATACATATTTTAATTTCACCTCGATGCATAATCAATTAAAAGATAAAGAAAATATTTTAGGTGGGGAATTAAACTGAAAGATGCACATATATTTATTACTGATAGGCTTTGGTATAACACATAAAAATGGTATACGTAATTATGAAAATGGAAGGCATGGGATTCAAACATAACTAAAAACATTTAATATATATATATATATATATACATAAGCAATTCATACGAATGAATATAAAAGTTTCAAACCCCAAGTATTATTCTCATGAACTCTCCACAATTACTAAACACATGATATGTATAATATTTGGAATATCCACAATTACGGTTCGTGTAAATTGTTAATATAATAGGGTGTATATAAATAGTAGTGTTTAATTTTTTTTTTGAAAACACATGTTTTATTCTTTCTTAGTAATCCTTGGAAAATTCTAAGTAAAATTGAGGATCAAATTTATTTTCATACACATATATATAGATATCCGAATACAGATTATGTATTAAAGGGTTTAAACCAAAAATCCATTGACACCCATATGACATCAATATTTTAGTCACATTAGTTAACAAAATTACCTAATCTTTAAATCATAATATAAAAATTTAAAAGGTTTATTTGTTAAACAAATTTATATAAATGGAAACCTCGATCACACATATAACTTGTATGAATAATTGGGTATACCTAAGGGTATTACACCAAAATCAATGGACGCATACATGTTTATCACAATGTTAATAAATCATTGAAGTCCAATGATGAGAGACTTAAAACAGGTCCAGAAGGTGAGTTACACAAACTATATAATTATACATGCCCGTGTATACTTCTCTCTCTCTCTATATATATATATATAAATATAATTCCTTATGTAAAAAAATACCTCTTCCTTGAAACTCAATGTTTAGAGGTCTTGTAACCGAACATAATATAGGATATTTTTAAACAATTTGGTTATATATAAATAATTACATATATAATTATATATATAAGGAATATATATATTTATATTGCATGAAGAAAAGAAAATAATCTTTCTTGTTTAAAAAGATTACATAACCCAAATTCTATAAGACCTAGGGTCGGGTATTTGTGGGTTTCACCCAAACCTCAAGGATGTATACATATATATAAGAGTATACATATTTATATAAGTATATAAACTTCCAACACAACATGAAATGTAATATATGTTCCCCTACATTCAAAACACTATTTGAACTCAAAATCCAGGTAACCTAGGATCGGTATAAAGTAAAATATTAACTAAACCATAAGGTTGTATACAAATTTTTATGAGAATATATATATATATATATATGTGTGTGTGTGTGTGTGTGTGTGTTTATACATTCAATGAGACAAATAAAGAAAAAACTTTCCCATACCATAGTTTGAGGAGGAGGAGAGGCTCGGGGATTTCGTCAAAGGAGGCTTGCTAGAAGATTGAGTGGGGAATGGACCGAGGGGTTCTTGGGGTGCAAGGGGTTTCTTATAAACTATATAAAATATAAATATTTTTGATTGCTACTATTGGAAAAACCGAGGCATATTCAATTTATAAAAATACCATGGGGTCGGTCTTCATGGAAAATGAGGGCAAAGAGGATCAACCGGTCACGAGTGTGGATAATCAGTGAAAGTGGGAGTAGAATAGGTCACTAGTGTTGCGCACATGGAGAAGGAAAATAAATCATGGGAAGAGATGAACTGGAAAACATATGGATGGTCGGGATTTGATCTATCCCTAATCCTATGGTTGAGGTGCATCTATGAGATTTTAAAAGGATGGATGACTCAAATTAGGTCGCAACGGATCTGAGGGTTCATATCAACATAATGTTTTTAAATTACACAAACAACTGTGATTAAAATGTGTGAGATCTAACAGCTCATGGTGACGTGGTATTTTAAAATCTCTCAGATGGTTGATACTAGATCCATGTTAGATCATAATATGCATAAAAACACGGGGGATTCCATGGCTACTGAGGATCAAGCGTTGGACCGAAACCGATGTCCTAGATCGCAGGCAGTGAGATATGACAGCCTGGATTCAATCCTAGATGAATTTCTCCAACCCACATCGAAACAGAGATGCCTACTCATCTCCCTTATAATCCCAGAGCACTTGGCCTTATGACAGATTACTCCTCCCCTCCCGGTATCACCCCGTACCAGGTTCCACGGGCGTGCTATTGCGCCCACCCACACCTCTATGCAGCCCCACAGGGTGGGTCCTCTGGTTCCCTCGTGTGCTCTGGTGTTCCCTTCGGGGTATCTATACCCTTCACTCGGGCCGTACTCTGCTGATGATGTGGTCTAGGCTCAGCTGCCTATCCCGTACATCCTCCCGCAGCTCGGCTAGAGGGTTGTCCCCTGGTTGGTATATTCTTTTATAAACAACCAACTCACTGTACTAATCATAAAATCATAGAAAATAAAAATATTCATTTTAATTATAAAGATAATATCTTACCTTTAATAAAACATGATTTTCATTTTAAATATTAAAATATAATGGTACTTCAATTAAATTATACTTTTCCTTGACTAAGAGTATTACAAAAATTATTTTTAAACATGTATCTAAAATAAGAGATAAAAAGAATACCTCTATTTAAACACAATGTTATAACGTAATATTTAAAATATCTATGTGAAAACTATTCTAGTATTATCAAAGACCTTGTTTAACCATTAAGAATGAAAAAATTTACAAGATGTTGATATATTTGAAAGGTGTTTGAAATCCTCACCTCATTTTAAAATCACACTAAGTGTATTTCAAAATATTAAACCATTTCCCTTTTAAAGCTCATAATAAGTTGTTTTATTATAATTTCAATTCATAACTTAAATATTTTGAAAAAGTAAATTATACATAATTTTTTTAATTAACCCACAAAATAGAAAACCACTATAATTATAGTCGTTATAACTCAACGATCGCCCAAGGAAATTTTCAAATTGGGGACTTATAAAACCATGCATTAGGGTGTTCCAAATTCACCACAACTTTGTAAAGTTGTTAAACATCATTCCATTGATTCTTAGTGTGGCTGCAGTGTCTTTGTCCATACTAATGTACTTTGTGACAGATCTGAAGGACCCATATTATCTTCTTGGGTTTTTTTTTGTCTTGGGTGGTCTCCCTGTAATTCTAATAGGTCTTTTAATAGGTATTTTTGGTAATTATGGTTTTCCTTTTAAATTGTTGTAATGTAAACACTGAAGTGTTTTATTTAAATAAAATTTCTGGAATTTATAATTTGAAAATTTGTTCGGATAAGATGAAAATAAAAAAATAACATTACTACTACCTGAGATATTATATTTGGGGTGTCACATTATTCCTCCTACAAATAATTTAATCCTCACAATTCATTTCATACAACCACGATAATAGAGACCCTCTGACATTCTTCACCACATTCTCTATCGTGGGGGATCCTCATGTGTGGCCAGATGAATACCCAAGTTGGTGTTCAACTTTTCTTCTTCCCTATCTTAAACACACCTTATAAAGTAGGGGTTAAACTCACGTAGTGTACACTCGGGAATCCAGAGAGAGGATCGATTGGTAGAGAGTTCAGAGATGTCTGAATGGAGAAAATCTATAAGGACTTGTCGGGTCGTCTCTCGTCTGAGAATATTGATGACATCGATATGGTAATAAAAACTGATGCTCATGATTTGGTACATGTAGGAAACATATAGGTCCCCTTCCAATGAATCCTATTGAAACCTTACCCTAGCTGTGAAGTTTCGAGATAGAGTGAAGCATACGAAAAGACCTTCATGGTAATTTACCCCTTATCTATACTCAGTGAGTTGAGAATTGGCTATACGATGGTATATGTAGGAATTATCTAGGTAGGAGTAGAGAATGTATGGAATATTCTATATCCCATAAATATGTCTGCATTTTGTTCACAGATTTGCAAAGGGAAGGTATTATTCCTCACATGTTCTGACCATAATGGCCTCTAATACCTCATCAGGAAGAGATAAAATGTGGGTTTGTCCTTCCATATATAAATAGAAATTTTTCATGAAAATCCATTATGTGAAATAGAAATAAAGAAAAGGTAGAAGAAAGAATAAACAAAAAATTTTATTTTCATAAAACTACTGGTACACTGCACCTAGAACTAATGGTTTCCCCATTTCCCAGTTACATGAATCCCCCAAACAATTTCAAAAATCTCAATCTCCTAGAACCAAATGCCACCCGAGTAGTATGGTTTAATCATTTGGGTGAAATTATGGTGTCTATAGAGTATGACATGAGGGGTGTATAACCGATAGACATTAGTACGTACTTGATGTCTATACACAGAATGAGAGGCCTCAAATTCTAGGATTTCAAAGTCCATTACTTGACCATAAAGTCCTTAGGACAAGACATGGAACATATACACTGTGCGAAGGTCTCCCGCTGCTGCAGCTTCTTGGAAATCCATAAGGGACTGTATGGCTTCCACTATAGGGAAGAATCTAAAAAGTCCCTCATAGTACTTTCCCCAATGCGCGTAGGATGGAAATTGGGTTTGCATCATAAAAAGGCATTCCAATCCTTCTCCTCGGTGGATTTGAAGTACACGGGGAGAGTTGTACAAGTCATAGAGGTGTTTTCATGTCATACTAATATGGGAATAGTTTAAAAATTTATCATGGAAGGCTCTGGAAATTATGGTTTCTTGGGCCTCAATAGGAAGAGACAAAATACTGGTATTTCTATTTTCCATCTGAAAATTATGAAAACATCATACATAGAAATGCATAAGTAAATTTTTCTTTGTTCTTAACTTGTTTTTCTAGAGTTATCTAAACCGAATCCTCTGATACCAACTATGAAAACCCGACTCCAGAATACTCAGAGATGGTTCCTAGAATCAAGATGTGTAATTTTTTTTTACAAAAACCATGCATTGATATATTTCACATCATGTCCCAAATAGAGGATCAATTCAGTTCAGGTTCTGAGAAACCAACTACTTCTGACATGCTTCTCCAGATGAAAACTGTCACCTGAAAAATTTATTACAAAAATATAGGGCGAGAATATGAATGCCTAGTAAGGGTATAAAAATAACATAATATAACAAATACTTTTTTTTTAAAACATTCTTTATGATTTTCCATATAACATTTTATTAATAAATGTTGTAATACATGTAACATACCATAACAATTGTTTAAGAAATAAAAGAGCACTATCAAAACCATCCTAGATGGATTACAAGGGAACCTGATTCAATTATAGGCATGCTCATTTAGAGTAATAAATAAAAGATATTTTAAATAAGTATGACATTTGAATATGCAAGTACAAATTTAATAACAAAGTGTGATACATAATTAGAGTTTCACGTAATGGTAATAACATCAAATTCATTCTTTGATATTGTGAAATATAAACTAGCTAATAAATCACTGAGTGAAAAATAAATTTCATGCCATAAGCATTTACTTATTCTAATACTCTTAAGTACTGGCTCTTAACCATGGATATTCTACTAGTCAAATATTCACTTGGTTAATTAATTATCATAAACATAATAAGGAAACACATAATATTAGACCTTGTAAATACATCATGTCAAGACTCTAAAATATCAATGGCCTCATTCCATTACATGATTGTATCTTGATAACTATCAATGCATCGAGGGGATTTCATTAACCAGTACCCAACCCATTATACCGAGTCTACACATTCCTCATATGCCAAATAGGGTCGTATATTCAAAATGTCCCATACCAATTTGAATATTTAATTTCATATTCCATATTATTCATGGTGTCCCACACCAATTTGAATAATTAAATTCACAATTCCATAAAAGGTCATAAGAGATTTAATTACATTCAATAGAATTTACATATATATATAGTGAACCTAGAATATAAGTATTAATTATAGAACTATCAACTGTATGGATATGTCATTGACAGGGGATTATGATAAGCATATTATGGAATATGTGATGACAACTAATTCACTTAAAGAAATACAAGTTTGGTTACATAAAATGATAACCCTAAAGTTATAAGACATTATTAATCAATACATATTGGAATTTCACCTCGATGCATAATCAATTAAAAGATAAACCAAATATTTTAGGTGGGGAATTAAAATTTATGATGCTCAT
Source organism: Viscum album (assembly GCA_963277665.1). Taxonomy (NCBI): domain Eukaryota; kingdom Viridiplantae; phylum Streptophyta; class Magnoliopsida; order Santalales; family Viscaceae; genus Viscum; species Viscum album. The sequence goes on along the minus strand of OY728122.1, from coordinate 1,240,670,196 downwards.
ACATTTATTACTGATATGCTTTGGTATAACACATCACAATGGTATACATAATTCTAAAAATTGAAACCATGAGATTCAACCATAACTAACACCATTTAATATATATATATATATATTTACACAAGTAATTCATAAAAATGAATATAAAATTTGGAAACCCCAAATATTATACTCATGAAGTCTCCATAATTACTAAACACATCATAAGTATAATATTTGAAATATCCACAATTAGGGTTTGATTAAATTGTTAATACGATATGGTGTATATAAAGAGTAGTGTTTTAAACAAAAACATATTTTGAAAACTCATGTTTTATTCTTTCTTAGAAATCCTTTGAAAATTCTAAGATAAATAGTTGATCAAAGATTATTTTCATACACATATATACACATATCAAAATACTAATAATGTATTAAAGGGTTTAAAACAAAAATCCATTGACAACCATATGACTTTCATATTTCAGTCACATTAATTAACAAAAGTACTTAAAAATTAAATCATAATATAATAATTCAAAAGGTATATTTTTTAAAAACAGTTATATAAATGTAAACCTTGATCACACATATAACTTATATGAATAATAATTTATACCTAAGTATCTTATAGAAAAATCAATTGACGCATACATGTTTATCAAAATTTCTATAAATAATTGAAGTGTAATATTGAGAGACTTAAAACTGGTCCAGAAGGTGAGTTACACAAACTATATAATTATACTTTCCCGTGTATACTCTATATATTTATATACAAATATAATTCCATATATTTTAAAAAAATATACATATTCCTTGAAAGTCAAAGTTTAAAGGTTTTGTAAACGAACATAAGAGAGGTTATTTTAATACCATTTAGTTATATATATATATATAAGTACATATATAATTGTATATATAAGGTATATATATATATATATTTCATAAGGAAAAGAAAATAATCCTTCATGTTTAAAAAGATTACATAACCCAAAATCCAAAAGTCCTAGGGTCAGGTATTTGTAGGTTTTCACCCAAACTGCGAGGATGTATATATATATATAAGAGTATACAAATTTATATAAGTATATAAACTTCCAACACAACACTCAAGGCTATATAAGTACCCCTATGTTCACAATACTATTTGAACTCAAAATTCAGGAGACCTAGGATCAGTATAAAATAAAATATTAGCTAAACCATAAGGTTGTATACACATTTTTATGAGAATATATATATATATATGTGTGTGTGTGTGTTTATACTTTCAATGAAACAATGATATACAACCCTTTCACTTACCATAGTTTGACAAGGAGGAGAGGCTCAGAGATTTCGTCGAAGGAGGCATGCAAGAAGCTTTAGTGGGGAAAGAGTCAAGGGGTTCTTGGGGTGAAGTGGGTTGCTTATAAACTTTATAAAATATACAGAATTTTTAATGCTACTATTTGAGACACTGAGGCATATTCATTTTATAGTAATACTAGGGGGTCGGTCTTCGAGGAACGTGAGGTAAAGGAGGATCAACTGGTCACGAGTGTGGATAATTGGTGTTGGTGGAAGTAGAGTAGGTCATTGGTGCTGCACATAAGGAGAAGAAGAAGACGTCATGGGAAGATAAGAACTGGAAAACGAATGGACAGCCGGGATTGGATCTTACCCTAATCCGATGATTGAGGTGCATCCACGATATTTTAAAAGACGGATGGCTTGGAATAGGTCATGACTGATCAGAGGGTTCATATCAACGTGGTTTTTTAAAATTACATGAATGAATGTGATTAAAATGTGTGAGGTATAATGTATTAGGTAGAAGTGGTATTTTAAAATTTCTCGAACAACAACGATCAGATCCTCATTGTATCAGATGGCGCATAAAAACACGGGGGATTTGGCAGCTGCGGAGGATCGAGTGCTGGACCACAATGGATGGCCCAGATCGCACGCAATGAGATCTAATGGCCTGGATTCAATCCTCGATGAATTTTTCAATCACACATCAAAATGGAGAGGCCTATTAACCTCCCTTATAATCTTGGATCTCTCAACCTTATGCAAGATTACTCCTCCCCCTCCTAGTACCGCCCCGTACCGGGTTCTGTGGGCATGCTCTTGCACCCACCCACACCTCTATGCCGCCCCACACAGGATTACCTTTGGTTACCTCATGCGCTACTGTGTTCCCTTAAGGGTAGCTATGCCCCCAGGTTAGGCTGTCTTGTGCTAAGGTTGAGGGCTAGGCTCAACCGCCTAGCGCGTACTGCCTCCCTTGGCCAAACTAGAGGGTTGGACACTGGTTGGTATATATATTTTTTTAAACAGCAAACCCACAATACTAACAATAAATTCAAAGAAAATAAAAATATTCCTTTAAACTATAAAAATAATATATTACCTTTTATAAAACTTTATTTTTATTTTAAATGTTAAAATATTAAGTTACACCAATTAAATTATACTTTTTATTGACTAAGTGCTTTACTAAAATTTATTATAAACATGTTTCCAAAATCAGAGATAAAAATCACACATCCATTTAAACACAAAGCTATAACATAAAATTTAATATGTCTATACAAAAACTATTCTAGTATTATGAAAGACCTTTTTAAGAATTAATAATGAAAAAATTTACAAGATATTTGATATATTTGAAAGGTGTTTTAAATCCTCACCTCATTTTAAAATCACACTAAGTGTAGTTCAAAATATTAAACCATTTCCGTTTTAAAGAAAATAATAAGAGGTTTTATTATAATTTCATTTAATAACATAAATATTTAATAAAAATAAATTATTCTTAGATATTTATTAATTTATCCACCAAATGAACAACAACTATAACTATTGTCCTCAGAATTAAACGGTCACCCAAGGAAATGGTTGAATTAGGGACTTATAAAACGATGCATCAGGGTGTTCTAAATTAAACATAACATGGTGAAGATGGTACACATAGTTCCATTGATGCATATTGTGGATTCAGTGTCTTTGGCTATAATAATGTTAATTGTGATGGATCCAAAGGACCCATATAATATTCTTAGGTTTTTTCTTGTCTTGGGTGGTCTCTCTATAATTCTATTAAGTCTTTTAATAGGTACTTTTGGTTAGTATGGTTTGTATTGGACCTTATTGTAATGTAAACACTTTGGTGTTTTATTTTAATAAAATTTATGGTATTTATAATTTTTAAATTTGTTTGGATAACATTCAAATAAAACCCTAACATTACTATTACATGAGAGATTAGTTTTGGGGTGTCACATTATTTCCATGAGATCTATTAGAATAACATTATGTAATTATTTATGTTTATTCCCATGTTTATTTATAAATATATTATATATCTCATGATGTTATTCTTTATTTTTTATCATTCTAATTTTTATTGTGCCTTATCATTCCTTTTGAGGTTTGGTTCTTGGTGCATGTGACAAGTGGCCATCATGGTATGATTTCCCGTTAGAGGGGGAGTGTTTGTGAAGTCTGATGATGATGGTGGTGGACCGTGTTAGTATTTTAGATAATATATATTAATATGTACCTTTTTTATACTGGGTAAGGTGTTGATACATGATTCACCTTGTGGATATTGAGTAGCAAGTTGAAAAATCAATACACCTTGGGGATACTGAGTAAAATATTGATACTCGATGCACCTTGGGGACACCGAGTAGCATGTAGAAAACTCTATGAAACATGTTGATACCATGTTTTATGTTGAAATACTGGTGTATGGTTCTAATATTTACCAATATCTCTATTTATCCTTCTGATAAGGATACAAAGATGGTATAACTATGGTTTTATGGAGTCTTGGTCAGTGTATGATTGCTAGGTATGTTAATTTATGATGAAATTATTATTACCAATTTACTATTATCATGAAATACAGTTTTTATACATGCTAACATTTCTTAAGGATGTATTAGTGGTGTCTTAAAAGGTTTTATTACTCACACCATGTATGGGATTATGAATTCACATGCAGAATTCGTGTTTAGGGATCCGATTAAGAGAAAGGGGACTGCAGATGATGGTTGTGTAGTGGAGCATAAAGATGGTTGTTGAACGAAATGGAATACATATGAATATATAGTTTATTTATTTATTTATTTATCTACTTCACATTAATACTCTTTTTTAGATTTCCATATTAGGAGCACGTCCATTATTTGTATAATGTGTATGCCATATTTTAGTTTTTTTTATTACTCATATTATTTATTATATAGAATGTTTAATTATTATCTATGTTATGTATCTAAGGTTATATCATCCCCACTAATGGACTTAGACCCTCACTACATGTCGCTAATCTCTTGAATACATAGAGGAACACATGAGGCCATGTGGAACTTCGGCTTGAACTTTTTGGTTAAGACCAGGGTGTTACAAAATGGTCTCATAGAATAGTTTTATGCTTCTATATTTTTTAAATAAACTAAAAATTTTTAGAAAGAAGATAGTTTTATGGTACTCAGGTAATGGGAATTTTAGTTTTATAGACAAATCATGTGTAACCAACCTCTATGTTACCATGGATGAGATTTATGGTACTATTTTAATGGGATTTTGGAGTGAATTCATGCATCATGAATATGAACATAGGGTCACCTTTTATATATATATATACATATATACATATTGTTATGTTTTATATTATTTCTTTAATTTAATTCTTGAAATTGTGATATCTATTTTGGATAGACTTGTATTCTATGATGTGTGATATATATATTTTTCCATGATGTTCCAATATATAATTGTTAGTATTGATAAGTAAAACTAATTTTTATTCTGTTTTTATATATATGATTGTGACTAAAATGATGGGATGAAGAACTTGGTTAGTGATAGGAGGCATATACCATGACCTGTGGGTCTACTCTTAGGTGAACCATTGTATAAACCTATAGAATGATTAGAATCTGTCCAAATCGAAATAGGTTTTTTGAAGTGTTTCCTTCACATTGCAGAATATGTTTCCGCAATGTATTATTACGGGACTACTTGAAAATTGGGGATAGAATACTTCAACAAGGGATGATGTTCCTGCTCTACCACTAGATGTGTATGAGAATGAAGCAGAGCATGCTCTCACACTTTCTCTATTGTTTAGGCATCATGGATATATCAACAAAAAATATTTCTCTTAGTGGTTGTGAAAGGTGTAAGAGTTTATAACTATGGTCAAATATGATTTTAATTTCAGCTCCATCATTATTTATCCTTCCAAGGAACTAGAGGCCCCTATGATGCTATTGAATGGGTTGAAATCATTATATAAATATTTGAAATATTAGAGACTCTGAAAGATGAGATGTTATGTTGAGATAAATCTCATGTAGGGAGCACGAACCATTTTTCTACCCCCTTATCATATTGAACTAGCCGAGTTGAATCAGATCATGGTGAAGCATGTGGACTTGGAGGGTAAGGGATTTACTAGTCAGGGTACTTCATTTTAGGGTTAATAAAGTGGATTGTAGTATTTGAATATTTGTTGAATAATTGAAATTTAACAAGGTGAAAAAGAAGAATAAATATCATTTTACTTGGATTTATTATCTATTAGATCACTTATGGGGAGAAAAATGGTTTATAAAGATTGATGTTCAATTGAGATACCATAATTTATAGCTTAGAGAGGAGGACATCCTGAAGATGGAACTTTGATGTAATTATGAAATGTATGAGAACTTGGTAATTCCATTCAGACTGAACAACGTGTTTACAATTCTCATGTATTTCACGACCATTAGATTACACCCTTACATAGACTAGTTCATCATTGTGTTAATTGATGAAATCCTTATCTACTCATAGAAAATGGAGCATCATGTCATGACCTAACCCATCGGGGTCTTCCTAGATGGAGGAAGGACAACTATTACTTCCTAAAGCCTACCTCTATAGGCCACAGGCTAGATAATTGTGCCGAAAGGCATAAATAAAATGGGAGGACACTTCATAAATTACCTTTACAAACTCACAAAACCATCCCCATGAAGAATTTCATCGGAATAATAATGAAATAATATATGATTTATAGTAGATACCATGCTTGTAATAACCTACAAAAAATAAAAAAAGAGAGTGGAAGAGTAACCAAGAATGAAAGGGGAAAAATAAATTCCAACCCAAAAAAGATATACCAACTTGAAATCAACTGGAAATGAAATGTTGAGAGAACCTACCTCTAGATATCCAATCCACAACCATTATATGTGGTCAAATAGAATGGGGTATTCCTATGCTCATCTAAAATCACATCTGACCTATCTTTCATCTGCATAAGAAAAGACACTTATAGGTGAATCCAATGTAGGGGTGAGTATATACATACCCAATGAGTTTTTTTTAAAAAAAATAGAGGTGGATAAATAGGAGAAATAATAAAAGTAGTCTCCTCATCCCAAATAAAGAGGTGAAATGAAAGCAAAAAAATGTATTTTCTCATAAATGAAACACAGACAAGAGAGAAAGGGAATATTTATCTCATAGCCTAGAAGAGGATGATGAGTTTACCTACAGTTATAAACATCCATCAATAATTACCCACATCTCATGTGTATGTCCAAAACTACTAGAAAATGGGTCTATAACCACACATCTATACTCACAGTTTTTTAAACCATGGGTTTAGATAGTGTTTTTTATCTATACCCATAGTTTTGTTAAAACTCTGGGTATAATAACACCGATTTGATATTTTTATTGGGCTCGACGCCCAATTTTTCATTTCTTACCCACACGTCTCCCCATTCCCTAGCATCCCAAACCTCTCCACCCCTCCCCAACCATGACCTCCCACCCTCGGCTCCACCTCCCGACCCCTGCCTCCCTCCCTCCACCATCTTGCCTCCACATCCACCTCCACCCCATGTCCTAGTACTCGTCTCTACCTCCCTGTCCCCACCTCAAACTCCTGGACCTTTCATTCACCTATGTGGATGCCTCCTCCTCCTCCCAGTCATGGTCACCTCTGACTCTACATCTTGGCCCCCTCATCCTCCTCTGCAGTAGCATCCACCTCCACCTCCAACTCCTCCATGCTGCGACCACCTCCACCTTCACCTCATTAGATCAAGTTATAAAGTGAAGGGTTTTCATAAGGTATTATTCTAAAACCCAATCATACCATACTATGAGGAATAAATATCTTATATTAAAGAAATTATTGATGTTGAATCCCTTTAGTAAGAGGTATACTAAATTTATGATGAATACTTTGATATCCTAAAGGTAAGATCTATTTATTTTTTCCAAAGAATTTGAATATTTAATGATCACTTTTTGATTCTGGATGATGAATATTTTTAATATAGTTGTGGGATCAATAATAGTGAACTATCAAAAGACACATGTGTTGAGAAAAAATAATGGTTCATGGAAGATTAATTTTCTCTTGTAACCACATTGTTATATTAGTGATATGTATATGTCACAAACATGACCTAGAACTATTAGGGACATACTTTCCCACATTTGTGGTGAACCATGTAAAATAATTCTATGGTTTTCTCCTCTTGTTTATTGTTATTACATACAGTTGGGGTGAGATTTTAAGAATAGATTGGACATGATTTTAATCATTCAATTTTGTTTATTTCATATAAAACTAAAAATATCGCACTGCCTATTCATCCCCAATTATTAATGTTACACCATAAGTTACTCATACTCTTTAAATTCCCTGATTTCCTGTGAGAATTTAGCTTTTAAGATATTATTCATCTTGAAAATGGTGAATTTTTATGTATTATTTGGTTCTCAAAGTAAACATTTGTTATGTAAAAACATCCTATTGAAATCATACCATCATATATTGTTTATTCTCAAACAAGTTTTAATAAAAAATACACTACAAACATAAAGAATTTATTATTATATTGAAAGGGAATCAATGTGTAATGTGTAATTTCCTTATATATGTGTTACATGAGTGATGATGATTATAAAATAACTCATTTCATTAATAAAACATTTTCAAAATTAATTTTTTTAAATTTATAAGAGTTATTTAGGTTAGAAGTTCAATAATTTTTACTAGTGTACCTTCATTTTTGGTTATCCCATGACTTATGCATTGTTCTGTTTACTAATATTATTCACAGTTTTCAAATTATTATATTCATTGAGAATTTTAAAGATCACTATTTTTAGTCTTGGATTATCTCAATCCTATAATTTTTATATATCTTTAAAAATGGGATGTTTTATAAAGATATGTAATATTAAAAAAATTATATTGATTGTGTGTCTTGTATTGTATACATGTGTCAAATTACTAATGTGTGTGTTTCCACACTACAGATTATTCAAAATCTATTTATCTTGTTATTTTTTGTTAGTATAGAATTTAATTTTATCATATATTGTATTAAAGTGTTTCTTTCCCATACCTTTTAATTATATTTCATTGTTACTTAATTTTGGTGCAAGGTCTTGGATATTATATAACACTTTGATTTTTGGACATAGGAGAGTTAATATATGTGGAAGGTACATGTTATATTATTATATTAAACTCTCTAATGTTTATATTATACATTTTTGGTTATGAATAAGAGGATCTTGTATCCTTCCAAGGATAATTTTACCTATTATAAGATGATATAGACTAATCGTATATACACAATCCCTTATTGGTTTTAATAAGTGGACATGGATTTCATTTTTGATTTCAGGCTATGATTATTGCAGGTATATATAGGTTTGCACCCTCTTTTTTAAGGGAGTCAACTATTGTCATTATAATTGATATTAAATTTTACTTATATATTGTATTTATCATATTTATTCTTTCAAGTAAAAAATATATTTATTATTATATATCTAAATGTGTATACACATTTTGATTTATACACTTGATAATTAGATGTGTGAGTTGATATCATCCATGGTACCCATTGTGTCATTGTACTTAAACCATACTTTTTAAATTAATTTTAAATGGAGATTCAATGAATGTATACAAGTAGTTTTTTTGATCCATTTTAGATAACTAGGTCTAGATGATGATTTAATGTGATAATTTTCCACAAGGTTCTAGAGGATGGGATGCCTTTTTTCATAGGCGTATTTTTTGGCATTCGATAGAGTCTATTCAAATTTGAGGATTAAGTTGTTTCTATTTATGTATTTAGTTGGTTCTATATATGTCTATGGGGTATATGTTTTTCTTATTACATTCATATAGAAAGTAGTTTATAATTATATACCATGTACTTCCATCATACAATTTCTTATATTCATTATATAAGCCTTATTTACAGTTTTCAGAAATGTCCAACTTATGGATGATGTAATTAGTTAGATTCATCTCATTTTATATTTTTTGATCTACCAATTAGATTATTATGATGAATGTGTTATCTTTATTTTTAGCACTAGATGGAGAAGTTGTAGGGGAGATGTGGGGGAGAAATGGGGAGATTGAAGACACTAGTGATGAGTTCGCTAAACCAAGAATAACGACATCAGAAAAATAAGGTTTTTAAACAAAATAGATATCCAATTATCAATGTTTTTTTTGTTTCTATATATCAAGAAAGGGTTCCATGGTATTTTTTAGTAAATTGTATTATGAGAGAAATGGAGGAAAGAATTTCATAGTTAGTTTCATCTTTTATTCATTTTTTTCTATCACCTCTTTTTTATATTTTAAAAAGGAAAAAACTGTTGGTTTAATCCTAGTTTTGAAATTTACTTATTTTATATATACAATTATCAAAGGCGGAATATATTTCCCCCCATTTTCAAGTAGTGATTGTATAGATCCCTTGACCCCATCTTCTTGGAACATCATCTTTATTGAAGTGGATCATCAAATTTTCCCAAGAATTTTCTTATAACCAAAATATGATATCATTACGCAAACATAAAGTCTTTATATCATTGGTATTCACTTGGTTTGTATAAATCCAGATAGAGTTTTAGTTTTTTGTTGGATAGATATAATTATTGACTTGAGTGACTTAGTTTTATGATTATTAATTGTCAAATAATAGTATCCCTAACATTAGGTTAAACATGAATTGTGAGGATCCATTAATGAGTGGTTAGGGGGGAGGTTTAGAAACGTTTTTACCATAGAACCTGTCTTGTGAGAGAAAATAATTAAGAGATTAACTAGTGTGAAGAAATATGGACATGTATTAGAAAATATTGGTATTTTATTAAGATCATTGTAGTATTCTTATTAATTCTATATAGACTAAAATTGAGTCTCTAATTTTCAGCAAGCATCACATTACACCCATCTCATTTATATACATCAAGAAGTATGTGTTTTGAAATATTTGGATCAATGAATATTTACTCTAGCATCAACATTATTTCACTTTCATTATTCCTGAAAACTAATCATGCTTCTTTTTTCATTATAAAGTTGATTACATAGTTGATATTCTTAAAACATAAGCTTGAATCAGGAATATAAATAGAATCATTATATTCAGAGATCAATGAAAAATATTTAGTATCTTTGAGTTACATTTCCATTAGAATAATCAATTTTAGAGACTCCATTTTTAGAATTTAACACTATCTTAAACATCTATTTCATTGATTTTATTTTCAATTTATCATCATATTTCTATTATGTATTTTATTAAAATAATTAGGTGAAACCATTCTCATCATATTTATATTCCCCCTTTCTTGAAGTAATATGATTGAACCCATGGGGCATTGTGGTTTTTATTTATTGGGAAGTGACTTATTTAATCATAGGAGACTGATATGTAGTATTTTAGTTTTTATTTATTTTCTTTCTCGCATCGTACAATTAAGCCTTTTACCGCTTTCTATGGATGGAGGGTACTTATATTCTGCAAAGTGGGTCAGAAGGGCACTAGAGGTAGACATGTGGTTTTCTTTGTAGGGGAGGGAGATTGGGGTAGTTGATGGATTGATAGTGTGTTTCATTTTTGTTTTATTTTACTGTGTTACTTCTTGTTATTTTCTTTTCCTTCAGTATGGACATCTGACATATGGATGGGTCATGCTTAAATTTTATTTATTTTACCCATTTTTAATTAAATTTTCATGGGAGAAATCATTATACTATGATCCTTGCCGAGTAGTGCCTAGAGTGAGACAATTTCATAGGGGCCCCATCCCTACTCTAGTTATACATCAAGTACTTCTCAGATAGGAACCCATGGTTGATATAGGTGGTCATATGAGTCTGATTAGGTAAGAGGCTAGTGGTGATAGAATGTAGCCAAGATATGACCCACTTACCCCATCGGTACAATGATACTTACCTCATTAGGACTATGATCACTACACCTCACAAGCCAGAAGACCAGGCAGAGCTCTAGTGACTACCCACCCTCACCAAGGGTGACTACTCTCTTCACTCATATTATGGTTCTGTAGATGAAATTGGTGTCAATACTTAAAAGGAAATTTTTATCCATCATGGGTGTAATTTTTGTGTTGCTGACTACTCAATAGTATCTATTACTACTTCAGAATCCACCACTTGATCCCAATTTTTTGTAGGGTATTTCCTTATCTTAGTAGGGTTCACACCAACTAGATTCACCTTACTACCAACCCCAATAATAGTTCAATTTCCCAATCTCTCTAATTGCATTGAAGGTCATGTACACTTAGTTAAACTACCCTCATTAACAGAATCCTTATCCCGATTTTGACTATCATGAGACAACATTAGTTCCTTTAGACCATCATCATTATCTCTTAGTAGAGAATCTTCCACTGTGTTAGACTTCTCACTAGTTTAAGTTTGAAGCCCTTGGGAATATCCATTCTTAACTTCAATAGAAATATTTCTAGTATCCTCAATAGATTGTAGTGGTACAAATTTATTTTTCCTATTGAGGCAATGAGAAAAATCAGGACCTTTCTTTGAGAATATTGGGAATGATACATCTTTTCGGCAATGGTATTTTATGTGACCAATAGACTGGAATCCAGAAAAGAAGATTATACCCTTCTCATATACTATTCTTAAGGAGAATTCATCATCCATGGTAATTAAAAAAACTCTCTCCATCTATCAAAGGGGAGCCTACATCCAGTTTAATCAAGACTTCAACAATGAATCCAGACTTAACTTCCTTAGTGGTTTGATCCATTTTGATGGGAACACCCAAGGATGAAGAAATTCAATATAAAATTTTATGGTTCCATAAAATAAAATTAAGCATAAAAATTTCAATCTAAAATTGTTCCTTTGAATTCTTAAACACTAATGGGTTGAAATGATTGTCCCATTCGTGAAGAAATACCGTTTTAGCTGTGATAATCTACACCCAGAGTTTTGTAAACCGCGGGTATAGATGTATGACCATGGTTTAAATGAAACCGTGGGTATTATGTAATTCTACAAAGCTATACTGATGGTTTCTATAAAAAAGTGGGTTTAGCTCTATACTGACCCCTTGATAGCCCATGGTTTATGGAACAATGGGAATAGCCTATACTCGTTCTTTCAAACCATTGGTATAGGTGATATTTCTAGTTGTGCAAAGAAGTTATAAAGTGGACCCACACCCTAGTATGACATGGGTATATTGTCTCCATGGATAGAGGATCCCAACCCTACTGTGATAAGCGAGATCCGCCTCTATATTTGTATAATGAGTATGGAGGAACCTCATCCTGGTAAGATAGGGGATTATTTTCTCTATTGATAGAGGACCCATGACCCCGTGCAATAGGGGAGTTCCACCTCTATATCTACATAATGTGTATGAAATACATGTTCCATATAATGTTAGGGGAGTACCATCTACATGGATTGATGACCCATTCCCTCATATGATAGGGGAGTGATGCCTCTGTATCTTCATAATGAGTATGGATTACTGGCGCTCTAGTATGATAGTGGAGTACCATATCCATGTATAGAGGAACCACACCCTGGTGCGATAAGGGAGTTCTACCTTTGTATCTATTTAACACCCTAATTTTTTATGGACCTTTTTTCCCTCTAATAAATTTAATTTTCAGTGTCATGTTGAATTGAACTAAGTCAAACATTCCATTCACACAGAACTGACATGGAGTACACTACACGCAACACTAACTTGGATATGTTACATGGAACACTGACTTGGCGTACGCTACACACATCACTAAGTTTCTACGAAAAATCATTTTTTTATTATAATCATTTAAATTAGATTATTAAAACCTAAATATATAACATAATTATATTAATAGTAATAAATAAATTTAATTATTTTTTGTAATGGTTTTATATAAATAAAACATATAGATAATGAAGGATATAATTTTTGGTAATATCCTAAATATATTATTTTCTCAAATAAACTACATATCATTTCGTTGTGTGAAAAAACAATAAAATTAATTTTAGACAAATTTAAAAATTAAATTTTATAAAATAAAATCCTTTTTGAATTTATAATGTCTAAAATATTTTAGGGATAATATTTTTTATTTATCTGAGAAACATCATTTTTGGATGACTAGTGAAAAATATCGAATTTTAATTCAAAAATTCTTTTTCATGAAATTTATTTAAAAATTTAAATTATATAATAAATTTTTTTAAAAGTTTAATTAGATAATATTTTTATCAATTAATAAAATTTAGTTTATTAGAATAAATTTCATTTTGAAATTGGGTATAAAAATTTAGAAAACTTTTGGATGTATTTACTTTAAAACCTATATTGTCTTCCCGTATGCGAGATTAACTTTAAATTAACTTCTGAAACTTATACAATTGGAATATGAAAAAATGGATTCAATAATTTAAATAATCATAATTTATAATTTCTATTAATTTAGACCTAGTTTTTGAAAAAAAAATTGAGTGAAAGTGATCAAATTTAATTACATCAATTCAGAGAAAAATTATGTTAACAATGTATTAAAACTTAAACTTAAGACCCAAAACGACCTAGAAAATTGTACAAGAGGCATTTAATTTCCATATTTAGACCCTATACTACCTTTAATTAAATTTGGTTCATTATTGTACCCACATGACATGGAAAAAAGGTGGTTGAAATTCCTTTTGATAAAATTTACAAGAGTGCCTCTCCTCCTCCACAATAACAGTCTTTTTCTCCTCCCACTTACTCACACATCCCAATAAACATTAGCTCAACTAGGATCTACAAAAATATCTCCTTAAAATACCTCCCCTCAACCTATATGCATCACCATTGGACGAAATAAATCCAAGGAAAAACATTGGTGGAAACCAAAAGGAGTTACCCAAAGTAGAGATAACCTCTTTTCTCAAGCTCATTTATTTCATTTTCTTTATCCACCGCCAAAATCTCCTTATTTCATGATTATATAAAAATAAAATTATAATACATATTATTATATTTTATTATATTAATGTTTCTACCTAAACTTACACACACTTCCATCTAATGTGTAACAACCATAATATTTACGTGTATGGTGAACTACCACCTCATTAAATAATCATTGTTCATTTTTCGGTTAACCCCTTTCATGGTTCTGAATTAAGATGAAAAATATATTTATATAAGATATATATTAGATTTATTATTTATTTATTCTTATTTAATTATTTATAACTCATAGTTTTATAATTTTCTTTTTTTTGTATATTTGATAATTTCGTTTGAGGAAGTGTTGACTACCGCACATTCAAAGTGATGTGATTCCTTCACACAATACATGGAATATATTAAGGATATGTTTAATGAAATTATATGATATATATAGAATACAAATTAAACTTTAATTATATTATACACACAAACACACACACACAAACACATATATATATATATATATATATATATCAATTTTTAATTCTTTCAATATGACAATAAAATGGAACTGACGTTCATGCATATGTACGACCTACCATCTCCATGAATAATGTATTCCATTTTAAAAATATATATTATACATATTATTATATTAAAAAATATAAAAAATATTATTGATAGTTATATCATGGTTTAAATTCTTTAAATTATTATATAAGTAAAAGGATGAAAGATATAAAAAATTAAGACACATTCGAAAAACAAATCATATATTACCTGAAGTGAAACTTGAACATAGAATTGTTAAAAATTAGGTAATATATAGTCATATAAAAACATATATGGGATTAGATATAATAATATTGTTATTTTATATATTTATAATAAAATTATATTTATTATACCTGAAGTTTGTCTGAGTATGATGAGAGTCATGACACAAGGTAAGGGAATTTCATCTCACTTTTTATATCTATGAGATAAATGCCTTGTTCACAACACTATTCCTTTTCATGGTGTATATACTAACCATGAATTTATTCTATGATTAATATTTTTAAATTGAATGGTTTTCAAATATCCCTTGAATGATATTTCTTTCATGGGTTTTATGATTCAATAGTTACTAAATTGGTAAGATAATTTGGTCTCAATTTTCCTTCTTTAAGACAACGTTTTGTTATGCAGCTACATAATTTTTAGAGGTGTATATAATTAAATTTTACATGTTATATGTTGAATCTCATTATTATCAGGATATTTTTAGAATCATTTAATTTCAGTTTCTTATTTGGAGTGTATAATTTCAAGTCACAATGTGGTAAGAGTTTATTGAAACATTCTCATTGTTTATCTGGATTATTTATAATTATTCTCATATTGAAGAAATATTAAGATCCATCTCCCAAGAAAAAAACTTTAGTTTTATTATACTATATTCATTACATCTATAACCATGTATTATTACCATTTTATAACTCTTTGGTACTTAATATTATTAATAAAATATTATTAAGAAAAATATGATGGTATTTCCCTCTTCGGTCGAAAATATATTTTACTTAAAAAACAAGGTTTAAAAAAACAATTCAAAAAACATTTTTCAAGAAATCTGGATTTTAAAATATTTTTATTGTTTTAAAAGAATAATTTACATGTTTTTAAATATGTTTTCAATGAAAAAGTTATTTAAAAATGTATTTTGTTTTAAAAAATATCTTTTCAAAAAAGAATGGATATATTTCTCTAGAAATGTTTTTAAGATATATTTCAAAATTATTTCCCATATAAGATGGAATATGTTGGTTTTAATAATTAATTTGTTAGGAAATTATTCAGTTTTACCATTCATATTATTTATTTTAATGTATTATGTATTGATGGAATTATTTTTATGAAACCTATTTATCATTCCCGGGTTATATACTTTCGAAACCCCCATATTTTTCACAAGTTATTATTTTTAAATGATAATAAAACCTCCATATATTTCCACAAGTTATGATATAAATACATGTTTATGATACCCATTTCATTTTATGGGTTCTGATATGATTATTTGTGATATTTGGAACATGTATGTATGATTTAATTATGAGATAGGTGGGACCTATATCTCCCTTTAATGCATTAGTTAAAGATTTATCACACATGGGATTAACAAAGATGGTCCTCGGGATGAAACTTTATTACCAAGATGACCCTGGGATTAAACCATGACTACCAAGGTGGTATAAGGAGTAAACTCATGCTACTAATATGGCCATGGGAGTGAACCATGTCTACTACAATTTTATATGGGGTGAACTCATACTACCTAGATGGTCTTGGATATAATTCCTTGAATAATATGAAAATAATATTATATGATTGTGTGTTTTCCATAATTCCTTGTATTATTACAATGTTATTCGTTCTTGGATTATGTTCTTTATTCCCTAATGATTCATTGTCATATGAACTTCCTAGATTTATTCCCTCATTCATGTTTATAATATTATGATATGAAGGGTATGATCTTTTCATGTTATGATCATGGTGTCATTCCCTATGCTCATGTTTATGCTTACATGCCTCCCATGTTTACCATTACTAGGCATATGAGATCATCCCTTTTTGTGGTTCTTTTCCTAGGTTATAAATATATTTATTATGTATGATGTGTATAAGAAGGGTGATAGTTATGAATAACCTTCTCAGAGATAATGTAGTTAACTTTTATACCAGTGTTTAGGTTTCCATTTTTCTAAAGGGTCTAGAGTAATACAATCATTGGGCATCTATTTGTATAATTTTTTTTAGTATTTTTCAAAATTCAAGTATTGTTAATGTATGAAAAGTTAGGGTTTCTATAGTTTGTATCGTAGAAAATGATTACTTATCCTTTGGATTCTATGATGAGAAAAACTTTGAGAGAACCCTACGGACATGCCAAAGGATAAGTCTATGGAAAATAAAAAGTATTAGAAAATATGATGGAATTTTGGTAAAGGATAGAGTAAGTAGTTTAATAGAAAAACATCCATTTCTAGATTCTATATGTGGGTTTGTATCAAGAACATATGAACCTAGGAGTAACATCTCCAACAATGTGTGTCAATCCTGACTCAACATTATTTGGTACATAATAATGGGCCCTGATGCACACTTGGTTTGACACTCTCAGGGGATATGCTTTGGGAATTAATGAATTCTTCATAAACCATGATGAAATATTTAAATAGATGTCTGATATTAATAACCCATGATAAATCTAAAGTGTTAAATATTAATGTTGGTGTCATAATTTGGACATCCTATCGGTGAATATTCATGATTATGTGGTTCCTCATTATGACACTTATTTCTTAGTCCAATATTTTGGTTTTAGTCAATGGATGGAACATGAAGGAACCATGTTAATTGTGATTACAATGAAAAATGTAACGATTGTACTCCTGGGAAATAATGATATAGGATATGGAATGAAAAATATTGTTTCTATGCTGACCAAAATCTCCAATGCTATCAATATTGGTGGTTATCCAAATAAGAAATGGAGGGATCAACATTCTGTTGAGTCCTTCATGAGGAAATATACATCTTCTTTCAAAGGGTCTTTTTATCCACATGTTTCTAAATAATGGATCAGTACTAAAGAAAAGATATTCTCCGATATCTAGTATTTAGAGCATAAGAAATTCATTATGACTGTTTATCAATTAAAAGGTGAAGCGGACCAGTGGTGGACTCTAATCAAGAATATGAGGTAGCATGATGAAATTGAATCCATGGATTAGGACAAGTTCAAGAAATGTTTTTTAATAAGTACATTCCACATATTCTTCATAGAAAGATAGATAAAGAGTTCCTTGAATTGAAGAAAAAGGATAATGAATTTGTAGGTACCTATGAGGTAAATTTCACAAGCCATGTGAGGTCTGCTTCATGAATTTTCATCGAACCCAAAAATAAAGATGATATGTTCTTAAGTGAGTTAAAAGATATTATTAAAAGTGATTTGTCCAAAATAGACTTTATTAGCTATGAATAGATTGTGCGTTGTGCAATCAAGATTTAAATGGATGTTTAAGTCACATATCAATATCATGGTTTTAATGAAAAAAGTAGATGGATTTTAACGAAAAATCTAAAAAATATGATGATAAGAATATAAGATTTACTTTATTCCTTAGGTGTGGGAATAAGGATGAATTGAATTACCTTAAGGGTTCTAATGAATATTTCAATGTTAAAAGGGAAGTATATCAGGATTTTTATTACTAAATTGATGGGAAAAAGTTATCTAATGGTGAAAATGGAGAAAAAGTATCCCAAAATTCAACTCCCATGATTCTGTGCAACAAGTGTAGGGAGAATATGCATTTTGAAAACCACTTCCCAAACCCAAGGGATGGTGATGATAAATGACATCAATAACCTCTTAATCCAAGGTATAAGGGGAAATCTCACACAATCACTATTTTTGATGAGGGGTGTGATAATGATGTGGTGAAAGGAACATTTACCATCCACTATAGAACTACTACTATCTTATTTGATTATATATCTGCACACTTTTTCATATATAATGAATTTTATAATGATTTTAAGATTCCACCAAAACAATTATATGTAGATTTAGTAGTGAAAACCCCTAATGTTATGATAATTACATCCCATGTCTATGATTCTTCTCCAATTAATGTTTGTGGGAATGTGCTTCTAGTAAATCTTGTGGTTATTCATTTGGTTGAATTTGATTCCATCTTATGAATGGATTGGATTTCTCTTTATAAAACTGACATAAACTTTTAATTAAGGGATTTTACTTTTGATATTTTGGAACCTCCTATGATCATCCATCAATGTGACGATAATAATGACATTACCATGGATATGAAATCCAGTGCATGGGTCTTAATTCCAATTCAGAAGGGTTATTCATCTCAAATTGTTGGGGAGAAAAGAGACATCGATGATATGCCTATTTTTCAAGAATTTTTAGGTTTATTTCCTAATTATTTCCCAATCCTTCCACAAAAATGATAAATTATGTTCTTAATAGAACTAATACCTGGTTCAACCCTAATTTAAAAGAATCCCTATAGAATAGAGCCGATTTAGTTGTGGCAATTAGAGAGGAAAATCAAAGAAGACCTTGATAAGGGATTCATTCAACCAAGTGTGTCACCTTGGGGTGCACCAATTCTTTTCTTTTTGAAAAATATAGATGGATCAACGTAAATATTCATTGATTATCAGAAGTTGAAAAAGATCATGATCATGAATAGATATCACCTCCTACATATTGATAAGTTGTTTGATAAACTTCATGGAGCTCAATACTTTTCCAAGATTTACCTTCATTTTTTGTATCTTTAATTTAGGGTCAAGAAAGAGGACATACCCAAGATGAAATTACGTAAAAGGTATTGACACAATGAGTATACAATGATTACTTTTGATCTTACTAATTCCCCTTCTATCATTATGGATTTGATGGATACTGTCTTTAGGGATCACCTCAATTAGTTTGTTGTAGTCTTTATAGATGATATTATTATATATTCAATTATAAAGTAAGAGAATGAAAATAACTTGATAGTTGTACTAAATAACCTAAGGATAAAATATATAAAAAATTTACAAAATGTGAATTTTGACAGAAAAATGAATCATATTTGGGTAACAAAATCTCAAGAGATGGTATATAAGTAGATCCATCATAGATAGAGGCTATTGAATGTTGACCTAGACTAACCATGGTGACTGAGATCCATATAATTCTTTTTTAACATGATATTTTCAATTATTTGTGGAGAAATTATAATTACTTTCTAATACATTGATGAAGTTTACTCAGAAGGGTGCCATGTTCCTCTAGACATATGAATGTGAGTAATATTTCAATGAACTGAAAAGAAAGTTAGTCATCTCACTTGTTCTTACATTACCCTATAGTGGAGTATGATTTTTAATAAATAGTGATGCACTCAAGAAGGGATTGAGATGTGTTCTTATGAATAATAAAATGGTTATATTTTATGCATCACGACCATTGAAGATTCATGAGAAAAATTACCCAACTCATGATTTGCTGTTAGCACCAGTAAATTTTCTTTAAAAATATGGTAGCATTTTATTTTTGGATAAAAGTGTGATATATTTACTGAGCATAAATGTATTAAATATATAAGGAGTTGAACATGAAATAGAGATGATGGATATAGTTGATAAAGTATTATGACTCCTCAATACATTACCGCCATGGGAAAGAGAACCATGTGGACAAAGCTTTGAGTCGAAAGGATCATGCTAGCTTATCCATAATGGGGATCAAAAAAGATCCAATATTTATGGATTTTCAAAGCATGGAGATGGAAATATTGACAGAAAGGTGAAAATATTATCTTTAACAAAGGAATGTTCAAACCTCTATCCATGTGACAATTAATGAGCTGAAGAAGGAAGATTTAGATATGTAAAATAAATATAGAAATGTTCTTGAGCTGAACCTTGATCTGTATGGAATGATAACGTTCAGGAACCACATATGTGTTCCTTCCATACCATATTCAAAGAAGGACCTATTATAGGAAGCTCAAAGTTCCTAATTCTCTATTCATCATGGATGTAAGAAGACGTATAGGGACATGAAAGAATACTTTTGGTGGGATGGGATAAAGAGAGATATCAAAGTGATTATATGTAGGTTATTTATATATAAAAAATTTAAGTCTGAAAGACAAAAGTAAATGGGGATGTTGCATCCATTGTACATATCATAATGAAAATGGGATAACAACGCTATAGATTTTCTTTGGACTACCCAAAACCTCTAAAGGGTTTAAGGCTATATGGGTGGAAGTCGATCGCCTTAAATAGTCAACACACTTCCTCACAATCATATAATACTTTTATATGGATCATATTTCTTGGATATAAATTATGGAAGATGTAAGTTTTCCTGGAGTACCATGTTCTATTATATCGGATCGGGATGTGATGTTTACCTCTATGTTTTGAAAAACTCTTCATTAAGAACATGATATCGAATTGAGTTCCAACACTACATATCATCCTTAGAATGATGGTCTTTAAGAAAGAATAATTCAAACCATATGGAATATGTTGAGATATTATTCTATGGATTTAAAAGGTGGTTCAGATCAACACCTTACTCTTTTTGAGTTTTCATACAATAATAGATTTCACTCAAGCATTCATATGGATCCTTATGAATCCTAATATGGGAATAAATGTAGAGTTACAATGTGATTGGATGATGTTGGAGAAATAAATCTATTGGGACCTGAGATCACTGATGAAATGGAAGATAATGTTAGATCCATTCAGAATCATAATAAGGAAGCTCTAAATTGGAAAAAGTTATATTGATAAAAGATAGTGTGATATAGATTTTGAAGTTTGTGATAAGCCATTTCTATGAATCTCTCCCAATAAGAAGGTTAAGAGGTTCATAAATAAAGGGAAACTAATCCTTAGGTATATCAGTCCCTTTTTGAGTATTGATTGTATCAGGACGGTATCCAATCTCTTGGAAATTCCAAAAAATATCTCTAAAATACATGATGTGTTCCTTTTATCTCTCCTTAGGAAATTCATTAATGACCCTTCACATGTACTGAACTCAAATGTCATACTGTTAGAGCATGATCATTCTTATTATGAACAACATTTTGAAATTCAAAATCATACATATAAATTTCTATGAAACAAGACCACTCAACTGATCAATGTTTTCTGGAGAAATAACTAGTCAGAGGAAGCAACATAGGATCTTTAGGATATGATTAGGTATAATTAACCTCATTTATTTACTGAATGATGAAATTTAAGGGAGAAATTCATTTTTAAGGGGGTTATAATGTTACACCACAAGTTTTTTTGGACATATTTTTCTTAAATAAATTGAATTTCCATAGATATCTTACATTTGAATAAGTGAAACATTCCTTTCACAGGGCACTGAGATTTTATATGTTGTATGAAATGTTGACTTGGCATACGTTACACGCAACACCGACTTGGTGTATGTTACATGCAACATTGAGTTTCTATGAAACATATTTTTTTGATTTAATTATTTAAATGAGATAATTATAACATAGATATTAAACATAATAATATGAATAGTAATAAGTAATTTTAAAGTATTTATTATAATGGTTTTATAAAAATTAAACATATTGATAATGAAAGATATAATATTTGGTAAAGTCATTAAAATACTGTTTTCTCAAATTAATTGCTTTTTATGTCCTTCTTTGAAAAACAATAAAATTAATTTTCAAAAAATTAAGAAATTCAATGTGATAAAATAAAATTATTTTTTAATTTACAATTTTAAAAATATATTTGGATTATTTTTATGATTTTTTTTGAGAAACTTCATTTTTTAACGAATAATGAAAATATCAAATTTTAATTCGAAACTACATTTTCATATAATTTATGTATGAAATTTAATTTTATTTTAAATTGGATTAATAGTTTAATTAGATAATATTTTTAACATTTCGTCGAATTTAAATAATTTGAATCAATTTAGTTGTGAAATTGATTATAAAAACATAGCAATATTTTGGATGTGTTTACTTTAAAAACCCACATTGTCGTCCCATCTATGAGATTAGATTAAAATTAATTTATTCCACTTATGTGATTGTAATTTATAAAAATGGATTAAATATTTGGAATCAAAAAAATATATAATTTATATTATGTTCTACTTAGGTTTTGAGAAAAAATATTAGTGAAAGTGATTAAAATAAATTACAACAATTAAGTGATTTTTTTTGTTAATCAAGTACTAAACCTTAAATTTAAGACCCCAAATGACCTATAAAATTATAAAAGAGATATGTTACGGACATATTTCTAACCCATACTCTATTTTCTAAAATTTGGACTATTATTGGAACCACATCACATCGGAAAAATATGGGTGTAATTCCTTTTCCAAAAAATTTACAAGAGCGCCACTCCTACCCCACTATAAAAAGTCCTCCTCTCCTCTCACTTCCTCACACATCCCAAGACACCTTGGATCAAACAAGATCTACCCAAATATCTCCTAAAAAACCTCTACTGAACTTTGAATCCTCACATTTGGGATAAATAAATGAAAGGAATCCATTTGGTGTAAACCAAATGGAGTTACCCAAAGAAGAGGTAACATGCTTCCTGAAGCTCCTCTATATTATTTTATTTATGCACCCAAATAATATTATTATAAATTGATTATGTAATAAAAATAGTATACTAAATATACTTTTATGTTATTATATTAAGGGTTCTTTCTACACTTACACACACTTCCATCTAATGGGTAACAAACATACTTTTTATGTGTAAAGTAAACTACCCCCTCATGAAATGATGATTGTTCATTTTTCCTTTACCCCCTTTAATGGTTGGTAATTATGATGGAAAATATGATTATATTTGATATATATTTAAATTATTATTTCCTTATTCTTGTATAATTATTTTATAACACATAAATTAATAATTTTATTTTTGTGTAAATATAATAATCTCGTTTGAGGAAGTGTGGACTACCTCCCCCTTAAAGTGATGTGATTCGTTCACACACTATATGGAATGTATTAAGAATGTGTTTAGTGAAATTAATTGACATATATGAAATAAAAATCACATTAATGATATCGTATATTTGTGTATACATATATTTCATTTTCTTTCTTTCATTCAATATGATAATAAAATGGAAACGATGTTCATATGTACGTATGACCTACCATCTATATGAACGATGGATTCAATTATATACTTATAAATTATATATATTATTATACTAAAAATTTATTGAATATAATTAATATTTATATCATTTTTTACATTTGGAAATAATTATATAAGTATAACAACAAATGATATAACAAATTAAGACACATGTGAAGAAAAAAGTAGATATTACTCGAAGTGAAACCTTAACATAGAATTGTTAAAAAGTGGGTAGTATAAAGTAATAATCAAACCATATATGGTATTATATATAAGAATATTTTTGTGTGTGTGATATATGTATAATAATTTTATATTTCTTATACAAGATGTTCTTATGATTATGATGAGAGTCAAAACACAAGGTAAGATAATTTCATATCACTTTTTATATCTATGAGATACATGTCATGTTCACCACTCCTTTATTTTTCATGGTGTATATACTACCCATGAATGTATTATATTATTATTTTTTTAATTAATATCTCTTTATATATCCATTAAATGATATTTCTTTTATCGGGTTTATGTTCCAAGAGTTTCCAAATCGGTAAGATAGTTTTTTCTCAATTTTCCTTCTTTAAGACACATGTTTTGTTATGAACCTAAATTAATTTTCCAGGGGTATATACTTCTATTTTAAATTTTATATAATTAATATAATTATTATAATGTTATTATAATATTCATGAAAATTCATTTTCTTACAGGGAGTGTATGATTCAATGTTACAATGTGGTAGGAGTTTGTTGAAACAATCTCATCGTTTATCAAGATTTTTTATAACTATAACCCAATTAATGAAATATTATGATATATAACTACAAAAATATCACAATTTTTCTTATCCTATATTCATTCTAGATACTTCTCTGTATTTTAAAATTTCCCACTCTTTGGTAATTAATATGAATAAGAAAATGTTTTTAAGAAAAATATGATCATATTTCACTATTTGGTTGGAAATATATTTTATTCCAAAAACCATGTACTAAAAAAATTCAAAAAAAATAAAGGAAAAATGATTTTAAAAATGTTATATGGTTTTCAATTATTTTTTTAAAAAAAATTTAAATCTCTTTTACATGAATTGTTTTAAAAAAATGACTTTGGTTTAAATTTTTTTTAATGTAGAAATATACTTTCCCCAAAAACTATTTTTAAAAGATCTTTCAAAATTATTTCCCATCTAAGATGACATATATTTGTGTTACTCATACATTTATGAGTAAATGATTCAATTTTAACAATAATATTCTTTCTTTGAATCGATTAGGTTTTAATGGAATGATTTTTATGAAACTCGTTTCTCATTAATGAGTTATAAGATTTTGAAATTGGATTATTTACACAAATTATTATTTTTTATGATTATGAAACATTTATCATTTTACAGAGGTTATTATATGATTACATGTTTATGATACCCATTTCATTTGATGGGTTATGATATGATTTTTTATGATTTTGTGTCCCATGATTGTATGATTTCATTATGTGATGGGTGTGAATTATATCTCGCTCCAATGCATTGAATAATGATTTATCTCTCATGGGATATACTTAGAGGGTCTTGGGAGTGATCCTTGACTACTAATATGGTTATGCGAGTGAACCATGACTACCAAGATGGTATGAAAAGTCAACTCATGCTACTAAGATGTCCATGGGAGTGAACCATGACTAACAATATGGTATGGGGAATGAAACCATACTGTCAAGATGGTATTGAATGTAATGTCTTGGACTAATATGGAAATTATATTATATGCTTATGTGTCTACCACAGTTACATGTCTTATTCCTATGTTATTATTTCATAGCATATGTTATTGATTTCCTTATGATTCATGTCCTATGATATTCTATGATTTATTCAATGGTTCATGTTTATTATATTATAATAAGTATAATATGATATTTTGTTATTATGATGATATCCTCATAACCCTATGATCAAGTTTATGCTTACATGATTCCCTTGTTTACCCTTATTGAGCATCTTAGATCACTCCTTTTTATGTTTCCTTTCCCAATTTGTAATGATATGTATTAATTATGTGGTGTCTAAGAAGGGTTCTATGTTATGAAGAACCTAGTATGAGAAAATGTAATTAACTGATGTTCCAATTTTTATATTTCCATGTTTCCAAAGGAACTAGACTAATATGGTCTTTGGGCGTCTGTTTGTATAATTTTTTAAGTACTCTGAAAAAAGTTATGTATTGTTAATGTTTGAAAAGTGAGGGTATCAATTATCTATATAATTATTATAGAAGAATTTTACCTTGATAGGAAAAGGTATTACCATATCCATGGATAAAGGATTCATTCACTAATTTTATAGGGTTGTTACACCTTTGTATATGCATAATGAGTACAGAGGACCCACACCCCGGTATGATAGGGGAGTACCATCTCTGTGGATAGAGTAACCATAACCTGGTGCGGTAGGAGAGTGCCACCAAAATCTCTAAACAATGAGTATAGTGGAAACACACCCTAGTATGATAGGGAAGTATCATCTCTATTGATATAGGACTCATGACCTGGTACATTTGGGGAGTTACACATATGTATCTATTTAAAATGTATGGAGGAACCACACCCTGGAACGAAATGTGAGTACTATCTACATGGTTAGATGACCCTCACCCTAGTGTGATAGGGTGTGATGAATTTGTCTAATGATTCTTACCCATAATTTCTGATATTGAGCATCGACTAAAGAAGCATTTTTCACGGAACATCTCACATTGTATCTCAATATCTACAATGAAGGCTACCATCAAATTCTTTGTGGAGAGAACATAGTACGTGATACTCATGGGCCAAAATATGACTCAAAATGAAAGAGATACGATAGGTATAAGTTTTTGGAAGAAGTAAATGACACGTATGAGTGGCCACACAATGTGTGACCTCACTTGGCCTCATGTCTGTGTCCCTGATAGCACATGGTTTGGCTAGACAAGTAGTAGTACACAGTGTGTAGTGATATCACACGTTGCTTCTTGGCTACCTAGGTTTTTATAGTGCTCTCTTGGCCATGTCTATGTACCTTGGCCCATGCAAGAGTACTAAGACTTATATCTGGCCATTCATGGTCATTTTCCATGCCCTTGTACCTCAGGACTCACCCGATCACTTCCATGTTACACGATGTTTGGGGATAAATGAGATAATGGGGGTGTAGCCTTTGTACATGAAGAGTTAGATTAATGGGTGTCATACGACGTGTGGTCCCTCCTCATGGTGTGTGATATTTAACTCAATCTAGAAACCCTATGCACCATAGAATGTGTGACTACATGGCATATGTTCAACCCAATACACAACATTTAGTTGTTTTTTTTCATAATGAATGGTTCTATATGAGTCTTCTAAATCCACTCTCCTGCTACCAAATATTCCCATTGACCACATGAAATTAACTGAAAAAAAAGTTCCCTCATTGACCATTTATTTTTTTGGACTACAATGGATAGAAATTGGGAATCCAAAAAGTCCATATGATGCTGTAACACCTCTCTCACACCAGCCATAATCATCACCACTAGAGATCCTAGATCAACGGAGTATCACCCACATTACATCCCAATATATCGGTAAAATGGATTTATTCATCATACATGAATCTACATGGAATCAAGGGGTTTGATCTTGCTCAAATATACATGGAAATGTTAGACCATGACCTCATAGGTAAAAGGTGAAGAACACAATTAATGGTGGGGGAAAATAACAAGAATGAAGGTGATTAAAGAGTTTTACAAGTGTTCCTGGCCATAAATATCATAATCAATGTTAATTGGGATGAAAAAATGTCCTAAAAATTTATAAATTAGAAATCAAATTAGGTCTGTGGGGATTATGCAATGGGTGAAGAAATTCATAATCAAAATTCGATTAAAATCCTTTATTTATAGATTTATAAAATTGGGTAGAAAACCATAATTATAATCCCTAAATAGATTCAAAACTATTATTGGCGAATAACAATGTTTCTGAAAATATATAGGATTTTTTGTGTTCACTATTTGTTGATTCATCTTGATCTAATCACCATGAATCTCCTGATCTTATCCTTCCAATGAAGGTCATCTGATCTCCTCTCTAAAACATTAGAAGGTTTTGTGACTAAACCTAGATAAATTTCACAATAAGATATTTATAGAAGATTATATTTTGGTATTTTAAATTAAAATAAATAAATAAATCATTTATATTAATTTAAACATACATGATAATGACTGACTCATCCGAACGTCTGGCACTGACCAACAATAGTTCATTCTTACGGTAAACCACGAACTACGGATTCAACTGTGGTCTCATATTTTCCTTGTAAGACTCTGTCTGATATATTTTACATTATTTATAAAAAACAAAATGTGTATGATATAAAATATATTTAATAGTTTTATAAAATTAATTCTGGACCACCAGTCCTCTGAATAAAATACTTTCTTAGCTCGTGACACTGAAAACATTTCTTAATATATTTCAAAGTATTATAAGAAAAAATAGTCCATACATTACTCCCTACCTCAAATACATAAATCATTGAAAAGAAAAAAATAAGAAAAAAGGTAAGAATATAAAGCTCGTATCTTTCTCTCCCACTCTTAAGAGATATCCTACAAGCTCCAATTATTTCACAACACATGAACCAAGGGAATAGTCTATCCTCACGGGATCCTCTCCCATCGATCATCGATCCCCACTGGGTCTTCCACAAAGGTGTCTCTATCCTTGATGCCTATCTCACCCTATTCAATAAAATTAATTATATCATTCATGTATCTTCTCAGTTATGACATAAGGAATATGTCATGAACCTACTCCAACTGTTGGGGTATGTCTAGGTGCTAAGAAATCTCTCCAACACTATAAAGGATATTGAAATCCTTATGAACCCCTTGGATATCATGCATCCTTGGATTAATGCCTTTAATATTCATCATAGGGATACTATTAGGAAAATTTGGTCTCCCTGCTTCAAATCCAGGGGCCTACAATATGAAACTACATAATATTTATTCAGGCACTAGGCTATACTCATCTGATCACTAACCACATGTACTTTCTCCATCACCACCCGCACCATCATTAGCCCAACTAGAGATGCCCCACTAATATTAATTAAAACTAAGGGTTACCTGTATGGTTTCTCTTATAGGCCTCAAAATGTTACATGCCAATAGTAGAGTTATAAATATTATTATAAGAAAAATCTATCAAATGTAATTGAATGTCACCTCTATGACTGAAGTCTAACATGAAATCCCTCAGCATATCCTCTTGGAACTAGATAGTATGCTCGTTATGTCCATCATCACGGGGGATGAAAGGTTGTACTCATCCTCAAATTTTTACCAAATGCCTCTTGTAGGCGTCTCCACAACCATTATGTGAACTAAAAATCATAGTCATAGACAATCATCAAGGATCTCCATGAAGGTATAACAACCCTGCTTTTTGTTACAAACATGAACATGATTTGTTACAAAAAATATTCACTTGATACAACATAGAAGATCGAGTGGTATATTACATTTGAGGCTTATTATCATTACATAACAACTTAAAAAAAGAAATAAAACATCATTATTGGGAACTTCCTTTACATGACCACAACATTCCTTCGAACTTAACATTGCATGGGATAACCCGAGGACATACAAATGAAAGGGGTGAGATATAAATCCTAGTAAGGTAATAAACATCGAATAACACGAGAAATACAATAAATTTTAGACAATAGGTGTATAAAGGATAACAAGAGAATCATAAACATAAAGGCATGATAAATCATGATAATCATCACATGGATATGTTGAAACAACATTTAACATGGAATTAGAATGAGCCAAGGATCATTAAACATGGAGCATGAGTAAACCTATATTTCACATGAAGCATGAGTAAAACATGATTGCACTTGAATTTTCGTGATTCAACACCCATTTCACATGAAATATCATGATAAAATACTTTACCCAATGCATTGTAGCCCTATTAGGGCTCACCCTTTATAATCATTTCTTTTCATGCATAAGTGTGCCGCATAGATCATACAATATGGATTCGTTAACATCATAACTCATTCAATGAATAAGGTATGTGGAATACATAAATGTTAGTTATCAATCAACAAGTACATGTGCATAAATATAAACACCCTTAATAGAGGAGTGGGTATTTTATTTACAACACAATGAATTTGGCATGGAAGTTTTGGTGTAATTTCGGCAGCATAAAGATGTCCAATAAAAATTTTTAAAATGGTTTGATGAGTGTGAAGGGGGTCTATAATCATTTATACATTAAATTGAAAGTAATGGGATCATGGGACATAATATAACAATATATTTAATGTAATTAGATTCATAATATAAAATAATTTCTCCAAAGTAAATGAGGAGAGAGAAATTCCTTAGGAAATTTCATCATTGTAATGAGTGTACATGGGAGGAATTAATAAGAGAGATAAGGGGTATATGATCATTCAAAAATTAACAGGGAATTATGGGGGAGGCGATAAATCATAACCAATAATTTTTAATTGAAAATACAAGGGAATAAAAACATAATAAAATTTGGAAAAAAATGATAAAGGAAGAAATCTATTACATTGAAGTGTGATCCCAAAGGGTTGGGAGAGGCTTGAGAGAGTCTTCTAGGGAGCTTGGGGAACCTTGGGGGGATTCTAGAGAGAGGAGGTAATAGGTTGGATGAACTCCAAGGTCTTGGAGTGAAGATGAAGTGGGATCTTGGGTGGGTTTATATGGGAAATGAGAGGGATTCTTTATTATTTAGGTTTGGGACACCACACATTAAACTAATCAAAACCACAAACCAGGCCATGGGTTTTGCCCAAGTTTTTTTCAAATGGGAAGAGAAAATAAATATTTTATAAGGAAAATGGACGAACTTCTTAAAATAATAGGGTTTCTTATGTGGAGGTGAGTCACACTCTCAAGGAAATTGATTTAAAAAGCTAAAATGTTTTATAAGTCTTGGAGGGTCCACTATGGCTTTGTAAAACAAATAAAAAAACTCAAAATAACATTATTTTAATGTTAAAACATATATTGGATGAAAATAATGTTTATTTTATTTTATTACATCACTATTGGGTCATTATGATGTCATAAAACACATTATATATTTAAAACAATATTTAATTTTTACCAAAAATAATACTCTCTCAGAAAATTATGAATAATTCACCGTTGGATAATTTCAATGTCCTGATTCCAATAATAATATTAATTTTATCCAAATAATTATCTAAATATTTGAATTTTCACTTTTAAAATAAAAAACGACATTTATCGAAAATTCATGGGTTTTGACCAATTTTTTTTTCAAACCGTATTAAAAATTACCATTTTATTCATAAAAATTATAATATCACCTATACTTAATAAAAAGTAATTTAATAATAATAATATTTTATTAAAATATTATTTTATTCAAAAATCCAATAATTTATAAAAATATATTACTTTTTGGAAGATTAACTAAAAATACTATTTCTGCTTTAAAAAACTATTTAAAATGTAACAACAATAATAAAATAAATGTATATTATTTATTATATACAAAAATAATGAAAATAATAATAGAGCTAAGGTCTTGTTACATAACCCCATATAAAACCCACATAATACCGAAGGGTAAGGTGTGCGATGGTGGAAGACTCCTTGGGTGGCTCGAATAACATTGCTCGGGTGGTAATCACTTTCAACTTCCACTTCTACTATAGGCAGTTCCATTCTAGCTGAACAAGTTGGAGCTCATCTTGGGATTTTTCAATAGCAAAGCCCAATGACACCGCATCCTTTACGATCTCCAAAATATGGACTTTGCATGGGGCAAGTCTTCTGGATGAGGCCATTTCTTCCTTTGTCTGAGTAAATTGGATTTTCTAAGGCCCTATATTTATACTAATCATGTGATCACTATTCAATGACTATATAAGAAATTGTTACATTTTTAATGGTATTTTAAATCCAAAAACATAAAGCCAAGGAAGTTCATACATTATATAACCATCTTAAATAATAATAAATTTAATTAGATCAAGAAGAATTTTCATTAATAAAAGTTTGATTCATTACAATATTCCCCCCTTAATAAATTTCACCCTTGAAATTTCCTTTTCCCACAATAAAATAGATGTGTTTAACTCTTCTTCATCACTTCCTATGATTCCCACATCACCTCTTCAATCTTGTGGTTGGACCACAACACCTTGATGAGGGTAATTGTCTTATTTCATATAACGTTTCTCTATGATATAATATCTTCACTGGTTTCTCCTTATAAGATATGTCATCCACTAACTGTACTACCTCTGAAGAGAGTACACGTGAAGGACTTAGTATGTACTTACTTAATAGGGATACACGAAAGGCATCATGTACTTTTTTTCATGGTAGGTGGAAGAGCAAGTCGATTGTCCACAGCCCCGACACGATCAAGAATATCGAAGGGGCTGATGTATCTATGACTTAACATCCCTTTCTATCCAAACCTCATGACCTTATTCCATGGAGATATGTGTTTAAATACCTTGTCTCCAACTTTGAACTGAATTCCCCTTCGATAGTTATCTGTATATCACTTCTGTCAATATTGGGATGCCTTGATATGATGCTGAATGGTTTTCACCTTCTCCACCATTTCTTCAACCATTTCAGGTCCTAGCAGCATACGCTCACTAACTTCATCCCAACACACTAATGTTATTCACATTTTCCCATAAAGGGATTTATATGGTGCCATTTAGATTCTTGATTGGAAGCTTTTATTGTAGGAGAATTCAACCAGTGGAAGATGTTGGTCCCATCCTCATTTAAAGTCCATAGAACATGATCTTAACATATCCTCTAGTGGATGAATAGTTCATTTACATTTTCCATCATCTTGAGGACTATAGGTCATAGTGAAGTTCAGTTCAGTGCTTTGACCATGTTGGAGACTTTTCCCGAACATTGATGTGAATCTAGGATCACGATTAGATATAATAGATAGTGTTACTCCATGTATAATTACCACTTCATTGATGTAAATACGTGCAAGTTGATCCAATGAGAAGTCCTATTGAAACATGATAAAGTGATCTATCTTCGTAAGATGATCCACAACGACCCATATAGAATTGTTTCCTCTGGATGTCCTTGGAAGTCCAACGACAAAGTCCATGGTAATGTTTTCCCACTTCTATGTTTGTATGGGTATTAGTTGAATCATCCCCATAGAATTTTTTCTCTCAGCCTTCACATTCTAAAATACCAGGCGCATTGATGTATATTCAGTAATATACCTTTTCATGTTGTCCCACCAAATGTTTTCTCAAAGATCTCAAAACAACTTTGTGCTCCCCAGGTGAGTAGAGAAGGTTGAGGTATGCGTGTCATTCAGAAGATCCTTCTTTATCTCCAGATCAAATGGTACATATAACCATGACCCAAATATCACAATTCCATTCTTGTCGACCATGAACTTTGATGATTTACCATTTCTGATAGCTTCCACCATTTTTAGAATTTCCACATTCTTTCTTTGATAATCCTTTATTTTCCCCATGAGGGATGATTGAGAAATCAATTGAGAAGGGATTGATGATGTTACCCCCTTAATGATTCCCATTTCCATCCTCTGAAAATATAAGATGATTAGATACTTTTCAATTCTCATAATTGATAAAGATGTTGGATCTTTTCTACATAGAGTATCTACCGCCTTGTTTTCCTTATCGGGATGGTAGTGGATTGAGGAGTCATAATCCTGGATGAGCTATATCCATATTTTTTGGCTCATAATAAGCTCTTTTTGTGTGAATATATAATTGAGGCTCTTGTGATCAGTGTATATCTCACACTTCTCCCTATATAGATAATACTGCCATATTTTCAATGTAAAGATCACAGCTGCCAACTCCAGGTCGTGCATGGGATAGTTTTCCTCATGGATTTTCAGATTCCTTGAGGCGTAGGCTATCACTTTACCCCCAAAAATTTATCCACTTGTGGGTCATTTGAGGATGGATGAAATGATAATCCTAATTTTCAAATCCTTGAATATCTCTTCAAATTCATCACTCCATGAAAACTTTACTCCCTTCCGAGTTATCTTTGTAAGAGTGTTGGACAATCATGAAACATTTCTCACAAATTGGCAATAATATCCAACTAACCCCAAGAGGTTAATGATATCCATTACCGATGTTGGCCTCGACCGTCCCTCAATTGAATTTGTCTTGGAGGGATCCACATATATCCCATTTCTTATGATGATATGGCCCAAGAATGAGACCTCATTTATCCATAACTCACCATTACCATACTTTTCATTGATATTCTCCTTTTGCAAGGTCTCTAGTATAGTTCTTAGATTCTTCTCATGATCCTCCATGATATTGGAGTACATTAGACTATTATATATCAAGACTACCCCACATTTGTCGAGGTAATATCTATAGACTCTATTCATCAAGTCCATAAATATTTTTGGAGAATTAGGGAGTTTGAAAGGCATTACTGTGAATTAATAGTGCCAGTATCTTGTACGAAAAGCAATATTGGGGATATCTTCCTTCTTTACCCTTACTTGATAATATTCTGACAGAAAGTCCACCTTGGAGAAGTATTGTGATCCATGTTGATGATCGAACAAGTCATCAATTCGAGGTATAAGATACTTGTTCTTTATCATTATTTTTTCAAGATCATGATAATCAATGCAAATCTGCATTGACCCATTTTTCTTCTTGATGAAGTTGACTTGCCAACCCCATGGTGAATCACCTAGGCATATAAACCCTTTATCTGTATTCTTCTATAGTTGTTTTTTCAGATCCTCAAGCTTCACAACATCCATTCTATATGAATTAATGTATATTGGAAACACCCCATGTATAAGGTCGATTGAGAATTCAACATCTCTTCTAGGAGGAAGACTAGAAAATTCCTCGGGAAACACTTCCGTGAATTCCCTCACAATAGGCTTGTCTTTAAGGATGGTTACTTCCTTGAACTCAATCATTTGAGCCAGATATGCGTGCTCATAGGGCAGTAATATCTGCACTTGAGATGTTGGTGCTAAAAAAGATTCATCTTCCTCCTTTCACTTTTATAGAATCAGGGGTTGATTCTCAACATGAAGAGTGATTTCCCTCACACGAAAAATTATGTTGGCTCTATATAAGGAAAGCCAGTCCATGTCGATAATTTCATCAAATTCCACTAGAGGGAGTATGAAGAGGTTCTCCAGGAGGTTCAATCCTTAAATTATGATAGGGGAGGAGTCATATTTATGGGGTGCAATGATTTACCAATTTTCCGTTCTCACCGACATCTTTACATCCACAATTTGTAGTGGTGTGAGATTTTTCTACTAAACATTCGGGATATAAAAGAATGTGTAGAACCTGAATCAAAAAGTATGTTCTCTATTCATGAATGAATAACTAGCGTTATTTTCACCACTTCATTTTCGGGGTTCACTTCTATAATAATGATGGAAAAAGATCTCCCTTGCTGCCTTGGAGGTTGTTGGTTGCCAATGAAAACCCTTGGCTTAGGGCACTGATTTTCAAGGTTCCCTGGTTTTTTGTAGTTGAAGCAATGAACACTGCATTGAGAGTTGAAAAGAGCATTCATCTCCTCTATCAAAAATGTAGGTTTATCTTGTCGGCCGTTAATGTCTAGGTGCCCTTTTCTTCCACACCTAAAGAATTTACTTATCCCCTTCAGGAAATTTTTGGGGTGTTTCTTTCTGCACGTTTGGAAAGTGGGGTGATAAATGTTTTCAGCACCATTGTATTTATCCATTGGACTTCCAGGATTGAATTCCACCTTACACTTCTTATCCCCATGATACCCCTGAGATTATACGATCTCCATTTTGACCTTGAGAGAACGTCAGACAATTTCCTCATAGCTGTTGATGTTAAGGATCACCAAGGCTTTCCGAAGGCTAGGTTTCTGCCCACCAAATAAGCAGTCAACCATGCATTCGGGAGTAAGGACAAGATTAGAGGAATATTGTGCAATCCTTTTGATGTTTTCCTTGTATTATATGATAGATTTTTCAACTTTTTTCTTGAGGTAAAGTAAGTCCCTTTCAATTTTTAGTCAGAGGGTGCATGGATAATATTTATCGAAAAAGGTGTTCAGGAAATCATTCCATTCCAACGCCTTGATCTCCTCCTTAGGCTTTTTATTTTTGATCAAAGTCCACCATTGATCAGCTTCACCCTCCATATGATAACCAGCCAAAAGAACCTACTCTTGTTCAGAATATTGAAGTATGGATAAGATATTTTCAACGGATTTGATCCATTGTTCGGCAATTGAGGGATCAAATGATTCATTAAAAGTAGGAGAACTTTGTCTCATGATGTTCTCGATAGTGACTTGTTCTTTATTAGGGGTGGTTGAATATTCCTCTTAACCCATGTTTATATTCAAAGCCTCAGTTAACTGAGAGAGAATCATGACAATGTTCGCGATTCCCGCCCCAATAAAATTGGGCATCTCATTAGAACATTCATCACATTGGTATACACATTGGATGTTAGCTCTAGTCCTCCTATTACCGGTGATTGGCTAGAATAAAAGGAAAGTTGGGGGTAACACATAAAGGGTAAATCATGGTAAAACATATGACTTATAAATTAATTTTATTTCCTTAAATTATGAATCTATATGCTTCAACATATGTTATCCATGATCTAATTTCTAACATATATTCTTAGGGGAAATTTTTTAATTCCCTTAATAATGGTTTATACTAAGCTTGTGAATTTACCAATGCATATCCCCTGAGAGTTTCATAACAAAGAGTGAGGAAGTCCCATTTTCATGTACCAGGATTGTAATGAACCGTAAAATTAAAGGAAATTGTTTTCTTAATTTTCGTTGGAATTTTAGAAGGACGCAGTTTCTAACGGCACCTGATTCCAAGGCCCGGTGTGCCCGAAATCATTTTCTGAAGTTTGGCTCGGGTACGTTCAGTGAACGAACGAGTGGGTTTTTCTAACTTTTGAACCGGAGCTCGGAATCGAATTATGAGGCCACCGATGGAATCGCAGCGCCAATATTTGCCTAGAAACACCTTTTCTGGAGTTGCGTTCGCTCGGGTGTGGTTTTTAATTTTTGGGGTTAAGTTAAGAAATAAAATAAAGTGGTGAGACAACTTTATTTTTATTTCACTTAAATTCCACTTAAAACCACTTAATTCCACTCAAGCTGAGTTGAAGTGGATAGGCTGGAACCCAAAATATCCTACCCACTTGGTAGGATATTTGTGAGGTGGGACCCACACGAGCCCCACTGTTTCTTTTCCTCTAAGTAACGCACCCACGGAAAATCCTCTTTAATGAAAGTCAACTGGTGCGTTATCTAAACTCTTAATGCCCCTATTAATTGGACAGTTAAGACGTTACCATTAATTCACCAAATTAATGGTTCGTTTCTCAACTTGTTTTTCAAATTGTTGGCATGGAATAAAATAAGACCAACACACGTTTTTCTTGTGGGTGACTTGTTGAGAGGATTGACAGAAACTCTATGCTCTTCATCCTCCTTCACGAAGAACGCGAAGAACGCGAAGAACACGAAGAACGCCAAACCCTCGGAGATCGACGACGCGACGCTGTGTACCGCGACGCTGATAATTCTCCTTCCGTGACATTCTTCCGCGAAGATCCTTCCCCACGACAATCTCCGATCCTCAACCGATTGAGGTAGGGGATTACGGATCGTTTTAATTTCCTTTGTGGATTTTATCCTCAACATGGGTTTAAATGGTGCTATTAAATCCATGTGTTTTCTTTAACCTTCGGAGATCGTCGACGCGATGCCGTGTACCACAACGACGCGATTCCCCTTACGTGACACGACGATCCTCTTCTTCCGCGACGGTCAATTTCATGAAGAACTCACGTTCGACGACAACGATGAGGTAGGGGTTTGATTCTTTAAATCTTTGTGATTTATACCCGCGGCGTTTGATTAAACTTTTGTTGTGAGATATTTGAATCCGCTAACGCGGTGGGTACGGACCAACGAACAAGTCCGAACCCACCGCCCATTTTGTTCTTGGTGTGTGAAATGGCGGACGTCGACAAAGCAGGCCGCACGGGCAACGCGGGGTCCTCGCAGTGAAGGACGGACCCCAGGAGGTCCTTCGGCGAAGAAGACGTGAATTTCCGACCAACGGAACTCATCTGGTGGTCCGCGGAGCGACCCGCCGGCATGGCGGCGGAAGGCGGCGACGCCCGGCGCGCCACCGTGGAGAACCGCTGCAGCTGAAGCTGCGGCGGCAGCAGCGCGGTCCCGCGACCGTGCGGGACTGGAGGAGCACGGGATGCGGCGGCCCGGCCGCGTCCGCTGGCAAGGGCGGCCCCACGCGGGGCCGCAGTTATCTCACGCGGGGGCAGCACGCCCCCCGCTCCGCTCGGCCGTAACCGGTCGGGACGACCCGCCGGCAGGGCCGCGTCGCGCCAGCCGGGTCGGACCCGGATCCAGGTCGGGCCGACCCGGGGGGGGGGGGGGGGTGGGTGGGTTGGGCTTGGTCGGTCCGGGCCCAGTCCCCCCGTTTTTGGACCTTTTCGGTCATTTTCTCATAACATTAGTTGCGGGCCTCCGATCGACGCACTGTCAGTGGCGATGAGATCCTTGAATCGAGATGGTCGTTTTATTATATCGCACTCAAGGTTTCAGAGTACCTTGGTTTTGGCCAGGTTGGTTCGTACACGAAACCAACCGGGCCCTCAGAGGAGAAACGCTCATATCTTGAGCTTCGGATGTCCGATTGATGTATCGTCGACTTTGTTGGATTCCTCTAAGTGAGATGGATCTTTTGGCTCACTCCGCCCGAGGTTTGGAAGCAGGTGGAGTACTTTCGGGTTGGTTTTGTCTTAAAAACCAACCGGGCCCTGGAAAGAAAAAGCCAATAACTCTCAGACCGGGCGTCCGATTGACGCGCCGTCTGCGATGTTGAGTTCCTGTTGATGATACGGAGCTTTTGGATACATCAACTCTGGACTATGTGTCAGTTTATGTATCAGCCTCTCGGCTCGTGGAGCGGACCCTCCCGAACGCGCTTGCTGTGTGCGGGAACCCTAGAGCTAGCTGCGACTACTACTGTGATGACGACGACTGTACAGAGATCCTCAGTGGATTCGATGATGACGACTACATCACTCAGCGATCCTTTGTGGATCAGTGCTACCCATCCTGTGTGGGTCAGCGCTTAGCGGACCTGTGTGGGCCAGCGCCTACAGATCCTGTGTGGGTCCGATCCTGTGTGGATCTTTGCAGGGGTTAATTACCTATCGATCCTGTGTGGGTTATATCCTTTGTGGGCCATTGCAGGGGTTAGTTACCTATCGATCCTTTGTGGGTCAGATCCTTTGTGGGTCATTGCGGGGGTTAGTACCTATCGATCCTTTGTGGGTCCGAAGGCCTAGATGAATCAGTGGCTATATCTGATCATCTTTATCATCATATGAATAAGTATACCTATGTGAGCTGAATCTTTTTTTGCTTTCCATTGTGGATTGTGTTGTGCTATCCTGTGTGGATTTATGTTTTTCTCTCCTGTGTGGACTGGGTTGTACTTGTGATCGGATGTTGGAGCTGAACGAGAATTGATGACTTAGGTATATGTATGGGCATATACCTAAGCAGTGTCAGATGTTACTTCGTGATTGTATCTTTACTTTGTGGATTATCCTTTGTGGATTCTAGGATACCTTCGGGGGTCTCGAGGTCCCTACTGAGTATCATATACTCACCCCTGCACGGGCTATGCCCGCACTACGTTGTATTGGTTGCAGACGACGGACATCGCTGATCGTGGTTGAGGCGTGCGGAGCAGGACGGTACCTGGAGGTGGACCACTGGGCGGGACGTACTCGGAGCGGTCGGCTGGACCCGAGGAGCAGTGGAGGCTATCTGTACCCACCCTTCAGGTGGGACATCCAGTGGACGGCTCGACTCTACATATCTACTTTTAGTTGCTATTTTCCCTTTCTAGTTGTACTTTACTTTCGGTTTGGGTTTGTATATTGGCCCACTTACTTTTCCACACTTACTGTTGTACCCATTTTTTACTTAGTTTTTACTTCTACTGCTTTCTTGCTCTGTGGTGTTTGTTTATTTTACAAAGGCAATGCCTTACCTTTTTACTGGGATTTATGCCTTGGTGCTAGTCGCCAGCCCCTGGCCTATGGAAAGCGGGCTTGAGGTAGTCATGGCACGGGCCTTGAGGACGGGTCATGACAAATTGGTATTAGAGGAGTTCAGTTCTACCGCAGAACTTATGACTATGATCTTTTCTATGTGAAGCAATAGTGTTAAGCGTATTGGGTGTGGTTATCAGTCCAGGGAGTCCAGTGTTGGTGTGGCGGCCGACGTATCCGTACACCAGGACCCTAAATTCTGATTTCCTACATAATGCTCTAGAACATTGATTTCATGTGTGTTCCAAGTTTTTTATGATTACTTTGTGTCATCTCCCCAGGTATACTGTTCTAACCGTGGCGCACCTGTTTCCTTTTCAGGATGGACCCACGACGGCAACCAGCTAGGCTTCCGAGAGTTGAGCATGACGACAGCCCACCGAGCGACGAGGCCTCGGTACATGGCCCTTTGACAGCTGAGGTACCGGCGGTACCTCTACCCGCCGAGCCACCGATGCTTCCAGCCCCATCCGCTGACGATGCACATCGCCTTAGTGCGCTGCACGAGTTTTAGTGCCTGCAACCGGCTAGGTTCCATGGGGAGACGGACCCCCAGGAAGCCAAGGACTGGCTGGAGGCAGTGGTACGAGTTTTCTGGTAAGTGAGGACACCAGCAGGCCTCATGGTGATCCCCGAAGCGAGCCTACTGCACGCGGCAACGGGCCGATGGTGGAACATTATGCTTCAGGTGCACGATGAGGCATCCCTTCTCTGGACAAACTTTGAGAGACTCTTTTACTCGGAGTTCATCCCAACCACCCTCTGTGCGGTGCGCATCCAGGAGCTTCTTCAGCTGTGGAAGGGCAGCTTGACCGTCGCCCAGTACTCGGAGAGATTTACCGATCTCTCACACTACTCGACAGACATGGTACGAGACCCATTCTTCCGGGCCCGGAACTTTGAGAATGGATTGAGACATGAGATCAGGGCATCACTGATCTCCCTCAGCATTCCGACTCAGGAAGGAGTACTGGAGCGCGCCCTTTTGATCGAGAGCTTTCTTGCTGAGCCTTCATCAGCGCTGAGACCTATCGCAGGGCGGCACGTAGCAGAGTCATCTGCAGCAGGCAGTCGAGGGATGACTCATGGGTCCAGGTAGACCAGACCCTCACGTAGATGACCTCAGGACACTGGCTCAGCAGTGCGGGGCACACAGCGCGAAGCTAGTCTTTCGAGAGGCAGGCAGTGCTACAAATGCGCTGGGAAGGGCCACATGGCTCGTGACTGCCCGACCTACCATGCAGAGGAGTAGAAGATGGTTGAGGGACCGCCCAGGCAGAGGCAGAGGGTTGACTTTGGCGGTCTGCAGGGAGTAGGAGGACGAGGCAGAGGAGCTGGCCGAGCAGCATGTGGT
This sequence comes from Viscum album, assembly GCA_963277665.1. Classification (NCBI taxonomy): domain Eukaryota; kingdom Viridiplantae; phylum Streptophyta; class Magnoliopsida; order Santalales; family Viscaceae; genus Viscum; species Viscum album. The sequence continues at coordinate 1,240,628,564 of OY728122.1, read as the reverse complement.
GGGCGACGCTTTGAGGCTCTACCACCACCACCACCAGGAGGTCTACCGCAACCACAGGGAGCTGGCGGGCAGAAACAGGCAGAGCTCCAGGCAGCGGAGACCTACGACCACGGCGCACCCGAGATGATTCGAGGTACTATCTGTGTCTATTCCACCCTTGCTGCATTTCTTATAGACATAGGAGCGAGTCACTCTTTCATAGCCGCTGCCCTTGTTCAGAGCTCGGTGATTCCGACAGAGTCGTTGGCTCGATCCTTATGGCTAGAGACTCCTACGGGAGAAGACTCGACGATTACGCACTGGTGCCGGCAGTGTGAGCTTACTCTAGGAGGCGAGAGCTTCTGTTGGGATATTTTTGTAGTGGAGTCGAGGCCTTACGACATCATCTTGGGCATGGATTGGTTATCTACAGTCCATGCACAGATTGACTGTATTAGGCGCAAGGTGAGATGTGTACGCACTGACGAGAGAAGGTTCAACTTCACCGGTGAGAAGGGAGCCTTCGTAACACAGGATGGACTTCCGTAGAGGAGAGGAAATCCCATCACTCATTAGTTGGCTAGCCTCATCCTAGGAGCAGTTGACGCGCGAAGTCCTAGTTTTCTTGCAGTGGTGGATTAGTATGCGGACGTCTTTCCCGACGACGTTCCAGGACTACCTCCTCACAGAGAGGTAGACTTTTATATTGATCTGTACCTCGGGACAGCCCCGATATCTACTCCAGCATATCGGATGGCTCCTGCCGAGCTTCGAGAGCTACAGGTACAGTTGGAAGACATGCAGGGCAAGGGATTCATCCGACCTAGTGTTTCACCTTGGGCTTCCCCGATATTGTTCGCCAAGAAGGCGGACTGGAGCTTGCGAATTTGTGTCGACTATCGTCGCCTGAACCAGGTGACAGTGAGGAACAAGTATCCGCTACCGAGGATTGATGACCTCTTCGATCAGCTCAAGGGAGCACGGTGGTTCTCGATGATACACCTCAGGTCGAGCTATCATCAGCTCAGAGTTCAGGACAAGGATGTGCAGAAGACAACCTTCAGATGTCGGTATGTCCACTATGAGTTTTGGTTATGCCATTAGGTGTAACCAATGCTCCAGAAGTGTTCATGGTCCTCGTGAATATGATCTTTTAGCCATACCTCGATTGATTTTTCGTGGTTTTCATCGACGACATTTTGATATACTCGATGACTGAGGAGGAGCATGCCTACCACTTGCGAGTTGTACTGGACACACTCCGAGAGGACCAGCTTTATAGAAAGCTCTCGAAGTGTCAGTTCTAGATACGTGAGTTCCACTTCTTGGGACACGTCATCTGTGAGCCGGGAGTTGCGGTGGATCCTGCGAAGATCGAGGCAGTTCTAGCATGGGAGCCACCCCGGAGCATGACTGAGGTGCGGAGTTTCTTGGGATTAGCTGGATACTACCGGAGATTTGTGACAGACTTCTCCAGAGTTGTGGCACCACTCTCAGCTTTTACGAAGAAGGGGAAACCCTTTGTGTGGTCAGACAGATGTTAGAAGAGCTTCCAAGAGCTGAGACAGAGATTGACCAGCGCACCTATCTTGAGGTTCCCTAAGGAGGGAGTAGGGTACGTAGTCTACTGCGATGCATCAGGGACCGGACACGGATGTGTCCTGATGCAGGAGCGGGCAGTGATCGCCTATGGATCACTTCATTTGAGGCCGCATGAGCAGAACCACGCTACCCATGACCTTGAGTTAGCAGCAGTAGACTTCGCTCTGAAGACATGGAGGCACTACCTGATGTGCGAGTGCTTTATAGTTTTTTATGACCATCAGAGTCTCAGGTACATCTTCTCTCAGAAGGACCTGAACCTGAGATAGTGGTGATGGCTCGAGTTCCTCTAGGACTATGACTTTGAGATAGTCTATACTCCTGGGAAGGGGAATGTAGTAGCCAATGCTCTCAGCAGGAGGACGTGCATTCATCTACTTGAGGAGCCGACAGAGCAGCTAGCTGCTTTGCATATATCCTTCGTGGATAGAGATGGAGCATCCTTCCTTCAGTCTCTGATAGTCACCCCTCCACTACTGCAGCGGGTCATAGAGGCATAGCTTGGGGATGCTGACTGTGAGACGCGGCGTGCGCAGATATCCTCAGGACATGCACTTTATGGTTTCTCTATTGGAGTAGAGCACGATTTCCTTTTCAGAGGACGTAACTTGGTACCAGTTTCTTTCCAGGAGGTGGTGCTGAGAGAGTTTCACACATCTCCCTTGGCAGTACATCCTGGAGTGGCGAAGATGTAACAGGACCTTAGACGATAGCACCGGTGGCCGGGCATGAAGAAGGTTGTGGCAGAGTTCGTTTCTCTATGCCTCACCTGCCAACAGGTGAAGGCAAAGAACTAGGTACCAGCAGGCTTGGTACAACCCTTGGAGGTCCTGGAGTGGAAGTGGGACAGGATATCTATGGACTTCGTGACTGGACTTCCACGCACTTCCAGAGGTCACGACTCCATTTGGGTGATTGTCGACCGACTCACCAAGTTGGCTCACTTCTTACCCATCAGAGAGCAGGGCTCAGTGGGGAGCTTGGGACGTCTATACGTTTAGGAGATTGTACGGATTCACGGTGTTCCATCATCTATCGTCTCTGATCGAGATGCTCGCTTTACTTCCCGGCTTCAGAAGGGGCTGCAGGAGGCGTTCAGGACACATCTAGGTTTGAGCACCGCCTTTCACCCTCAGACGGATGATCAAACGGAGATGACCATTCAGACTCTTGAGGACAGGCTCCATGCATGTGTCCTCGACTTTGGTTGCAGCTGGGATGACCACCTACCCTTGGTAGAGTTTTCGTACAACAACAGCTACCACTCCACCATCGGGATGACACCATACGAGGCGTTGTACTACAGACCTTGCAGATCTCCTTTGTGTTGGACAGTCCCTGGGGAGTCAGCACTTGTGGGACCAAAGATGGTCTAGGCCACGACAGAGATGGTCCAGTTCATCCAGGAGCGGATGTGGACAGCTCAGAGCCAGCAGAAGTCTTATGCTGACAGGCGGCGGAGGCCACTAGAGGTCGAGTATGGCGACAATGTCTTCTTGCGTGTCTCACCTCGACGTGAATTATGGAGATTTGGCCGAGGCGGCAAGTTGTATCCACGCTTCATCAGACCATTCCCAGTCCTCAGCAGGATTGGCGAGGTGGCTTATCACCTGGCTCTACCACCTCAGTTGCACCGGGTGCACGACGTCTTCCACGTATCTCAGCTGAGAAGATACGTGCACGACCCGACACACATCATTGACCATGGGGAGCTAGACGTTGATGATGGGGCGACTTTTGCGGAGGTCCCAGTGGAGATCGAGGATCGACAGGAGCAGGTCCTATGTGGACGGTCGATTCCTCTAGTGCACATCATATAGCAGCACAGGAACCTCTATGAGGGCACTTAGGAGTGGGAGGCTTTGATGCGTGCTCAGTACCCACTTTTGTTCCCCTAGTTTATGATGTATCTTTAAGGGGACGTAAAGCCCTGAGATGGAAGTTATGTAAAGACCCTTAAAATTCAAGGAAAGTTTTTTCTTAATTTTATTTGGAATTTTACAAAGACACAGTTTCTGACGGCACCTGATTCTGAGACCCGGTGTGCCCGGAATCATTTTCCGAAGTTTGGCTTGGGTACGTTCCGTGAACGAACGAGCGGGTTTTTCTAACTTTTGAACCGGTGCTCGGAATCGAATTCCGAGGGCACCGATGGAATCAAAGCGCCAGTATTTTCCTAGAAACACCTTTTCCAGAGTTGCGTTTTCTCGGGTGTGGTTTTTAATTTTTGGGGTTAAGTTAAGAAATAAAATAAAGTGGTGCGGAAACTTTATTTTTATTTCACTTAAAAGCCACTTAAAACCACTTAAATACACTCAAGCTGAGTTGAAGCGGATAGGGTGGAACCCAAAATATCCTACCCACTTGGTAGGATATTTGGGAGGTGGGGCCCACATGAGCCCCACCGTTTCTTTTCCTCTAAGTAACGCATCCGCAGAAACTCCTCTTTAATTAAAGTCAACTGGTGCATTTTCTAAACTCTTAACGCCCCTATTAATTGGACAGTTAAGACGTTACCATTAATTCACCAAATTAATGGTTCGTTTTTTAACTTGTTTTTCAAATTGTTGGCATGGAATAAAATAATACCAATACACGTTTTTCTTGTGGGTGACTTGTTGAGAGGATTGACAGAAACTCTAAGCTATTCATCCTCCTTCGCGAAAAACATGAAGAACGCGAAGAACGCGAAGAACGCCGAACCCTCAGAGATCGACGACACTACGCCGTGTACCGCGATGATGATGATTGTCCTTCTATGACGTTCTTCCGTGACGATCCTTCCCCATGACAATCTTCGTTCATCAACCGATTGAGGTAGGGGATTACAGATCTTTTTAATTTCCATTGTGGATTTTATCCTCAACATGGGTTTAAATGGTGCTATTAAATCCGTGTGTTTTCTTTAACCTTCGGAGGTCATCGACGCGATGCTATGTACCACAATGACATGACGCCCCTTCCGCGACGCGATGATCCTCTTCTTCCGCGACGGTCAATTCTGCGAAGAACTCACGTTCGACGACAACGACGAGGTAGGGGTTTGATTCTTTAAATCTTTGTGATTTATACCAGTGGATTTTGATTAAACTTTTGTTGTGAGATATTTGAAATCGCTAACGCGGTGGGTACGGACCAATGAACATGTCCGAACCCACTGCCCCTTTCGTTCTTGGTGTGCGAAACGGCGGACGTCGACAAAGAAGGCCGCACGGGCGACGCGGGGTCCTCGCAGTGAAGGACGGACCCCAGGAGGACCTTCGACGAAGACGACGTGAATTTCCGACCACCGGAACTCGTCCGGTAGTCCGTGGAGCGACCCGCCGGCACGCCACGCTGGCACGGCGGCGCCGGAGGTGGAAGGTGGCGGCGCCCGGCACGCTGCCGTGGAGAACCGCTGCAGATGAAGCCGTGGTGGCAGGAGCGTGGGACTGAAGGAGCACGGGACGCGGTGGCCCGGCCGCGTCCGCTGGCAGGGGAGGCCCGAAGCGGGGTCGCGGTTCTCTCACATGGGGACAGCACACCCCCCTCTCCGCTGGGCCGTAAACGGCCGAGCCGACCCGCCGGCCGGGCCGGGCCGCGCCGGCCGGGTCGGTCTGGGCCCAAACCCCCCATTTTCGGACCATTTTGGTCTTTTGCTCATAACATGAGCTTCAGGCCTCCGATCGATGCACCGTCAGCGGCTATGCGATCCTTGGATCGAGATGGTCGTTTTGGTATATCACACTCAAGGTTTCGGGGTACCTTGGGTTTGGCCGAGTTTGTTCGTACACGAAACCAACCGGGCCCTCGGAGCGGAAATGCTCATATCTTGAGCTCCAGATGTCCGATTGACGTACCGTTGACTTTGTTGGATTCCTATAAGTGAGAAGGATCTTTTGGCTCACTCCTCCAGAGGTTTGGATGCAGGTGGAGTAATGTCGGGTTGGTTTTCCCTTAAAAACCAATCGGGCCCCTCGAACGAAAAAGCCAATAACTCTCAGACCGGGCGTCCGATTGACGCGTCGTCTGTGACTTTGAGTTTCTGTTGACAATACAGAACTTTTGGATACATCAACACTGTAATATGTGTCAGTTTATGTATCATCCTCTCAGCTCATGGAGCGGACCCTCCCGAACGAGCTTGCTGTGTGCGGGAACCCTAGAGCTGGCTGTGAGTGCTACTATGATGACGACGACTGTGCAGAGATCCTCAGTGGATTCGACGACGACGAATACATCACTCAACGATCCTTTGTGGATCAGTGCTACCGATCTTGTGTGGGCCGATCCTGTGTGGGTCAGCGCTCAGCGGTCCTGTGTAGGCCAACGCCTACAAATCCTGTGTGGGTTCGATCCTATGTGGGTCTTTGTAGCGGTTAGTTACCTATCGATCCTATGTGGGTCAGATCTTTTGTGGGTCATTGCGGGGGTTAGTTACCTATCGATCCTTTGTGGGTCAGATCCTTTGTGGGTCATTGCGGGGGTTAGTACCTATCGATCCTTTGTGGGTCCGAAGTCTTAGACAAATCAGTGGCTATATCTGATTATCTTTATCATCATATGAAGAAGTATACCTGTGTGAGATGAATCCTGTTTTTCTTTCCTTTGTGGATTGTGTTGTGCTATCCTGTGTGGATTTACGTTTTTCTCTCCTGTGTGGACTGGGTTGTACTTGGGCTCGGATGTTGGAGCCGAACGAGAATTGATGACTTAGGTATATGTATGGGCATATACCAATGCAGTGTCGTATGTTACTTCGTGATTGTATCTTTCCTTTGTGGATTCTGGGAGACCTTCCGGGGTCTCGGGGTCCCTACTGAGTAGATTATACTCACCCATGCATGGCCTATTCCCGCACTACGTTGTGTTGGTTGTAGACGACGGACAGTGTTGATCGTGGTTGAGGCGTGCAGAGCATGATGGTACTTGGAGGTGGACCACTGGGCGGGACGTACTCGGAGCGGTCGGCTAGACCCGATGAGCAGTGGAGGCAATCTGTACCCACCCTTCAGGTGGGACTTCCAGTGGACGGCTCGACACTGCGACTCTACTTTTAGTTGCTGTTTTCCCTTTCCAGTTGTACTTTACTTTCAGTTTGGGTTTGTATACTGGCCCACTTACTTTTCCGCACATACTGTTGTACCCAGTTTTTTCTTAGTGTTTACTTCTACTGCTTGCTTGCTCTGTGGTGTTTGTTTACTTTACAAAGGCAATGCCTTCCCTTTTCACTGGGATTTACGCCTTGGTGCTAGTCGCCAGCCCCTGGCCTATGGAAGGCGGGTTTGAGGTAGTAACGGCACGGGCCCCGAGGACGGGTCATGACAAGGATACCCCAGGTCAAGCCCAAAAATCCCTGTCGAAGTTTTCAATCCTAGGTAATTCTATGCTAGAGTCGCCCCTACTTACTCGTATCCAGACATGGATGTATTTTCATGATAAACCACTTACTCAATACTCGACAAATTTTAGGGATTTTTGAATTATACTTAGTCCTATCCCAAAGGCTTTCACTAGGGTTTTCTAATCAAAATCCCAAAAATAACTAAACCTATCCTATGATACAAACTATAACAACCCTTCTTTTTTGTTACACACAAAAACCTGTTTCATTACATAAAATCTTCACCTGATTAAACATAGTAGATCAAGGGGTCTAGTGTATATGAGGATTAGGATCATTACATAACAAATTTAAACATGAAATAAAACATCTTTACTGAAAACATCCTTTACATGACAACAGAATTCCTTCGTACTTAACATTTCATGTAATGACCTGAGGACATACATAAGAAAGGGGTGAGCTATAAAGCCTAGTAAGGAAATAAACATGGAAGAACATGTGGAATGCAATACATGTTATACAATAAGAATATAAATTGAGTACAAGATAAACATGAACATAAAGGCATGATAATTCATGATAATCATAACATGGAGATGTGGTAACAACACTTAACATGGAATCGGCATGATCCAAGGCTCATACCACATGGATCATGAGTAAACCCACATTAAAAATGAATCATGATCAAACCCTAGTTTCACTAGAATTATCATTAGTCAACACCCATTTCACATGATGTATCATGATACTATACAATACCCAATGCATTGGAGTGCTATTAGGGTGCAACCTTCATAATCATTTCATTTATTGCATAAGTGTGCCACATAGATCATACAACATTGATACATGAAAATCAAAATTAATTCCAATAATAAAAGATTTATAATAAATAAATGTAAGTCCTAAATCAAAAAGTACATGTTCATAAAGGTGAATACCCTTGATAGAGGAGTGGGTATAGTTTTTACTACACAATGATTTTGTCTTAAAAATTTTGGTGTAATTTCGGTAGCATGATGGTGTGAAATAGAAATTTGTAAAATGGGACGATGGTAGTGAAAAATGTATATAATAATTTATACATTAAATATATAGTAAGGGGATCATGGGAAATACTATACCAATATGTGTAATTGAATTTAGATGAATAATATAAAATAATTTCATGAATGTAAATGAGGAGAGATAAATTCCTTACGAAATTTCGGCATTGTAACCGGTGTACATGGGAGGAATTAATGTGAAATAAAAGGGGTATCTCATCATTATAAAATTAAGAGGGATTTATGGGGGAGGTGAAAAATCATACCCCAAAATTAATAATTTAAAACAAAAGGGGATAACAACATAATGAAATTTAGACAAAAATGAGTAAGGAAGAAATCCCTTACTTAGAAGTGTGATCCCAAAGGCTTGGGAGAGGGTTGAGAGAGTCTTCTTCGGAGCATGGGGATCCTTGGGAGGATTATAGAGAGAGGAGGGAAGTGGTTGGACGAACTAAATGGTTTTTTAGTGAAGAGTAATTTGGAGATTGGGTGGGTTTATATACGAAAGGAGAGGGAATTCTTTATTAATTAGGTTTGGGACACAACACATTAAACTAATCAAAACGAAAAACCAGACCATGGGTTTTCCCATGGTTTTTTCGAAAAGGGAGTAGAAAAACATATTTTACAAGGCCAATGGACAAACTTATTAAAATAATAGGGTTTTTATGTGGAGGTGAGTCATACTCTCAAGGAAATCAACTAATAGAGCTAAAATGTTTTATAAGTTTGGAGGGTCCACTAAGGCTTTTTAAAACAAATATAACAAACCTAAAATAAAATTAATTTGATTTTAAAACATATATTGTCTTAAAATAATGTTTATAGTATTATATTACATCACTATTTGGTCATTATGATGTTATCAATCACATTATGTATTTAAACAACATTTAATTTTTACCCAAAAATTCGACTATCTTAGAAAATTATGAAAAATTCACCATTGGATAATTTTAAAGTCATGATTCCAAAAATTATATTAATTTTATCCAAATAATTTTCTAAATATGTGAATTGTCTCTTTTTATATAAAAACAAACATTTATAAAAAATTCATGGTTTTTGAAAAAACCGCTTTCAAACCTTAATAAAAATTACAATTGTATTCATAAAATTTATATGATACTTTATTGTAAATAAAAAGTAATTTAATGAAAAAAATATTTTATTAAATTATTGTTTAATTCTAAAATCCATTAATTTATCAAAATAGATTTATATTATAAATATTAACTAAAAATACTATTTGTGCTTTATAAAACTATTTACAAAGTAAGAACAATAATAAATAAATGTGTATTCTTTATTATATACAAAAATAATGCACATAATCATAGTTATAAGGTCTTGATACATAACCACTTATAACACCCACATAAGACCGTAGGGTAAGGTGTGCGATGGTTACAGACTCTTGGGGTGGCTCGGATAACATTGCTCATGTGGTAATCTCTATCAACATCCACTAATACTGTAGGCAGTTCTGTTCGATATTAACATGTTGAAGCTTTGCTTGGACTTGGTCATGAGTGAAGTCCAAGGATGCCACCTCCTTTCGAAGCTCTAAAAAATTCTCTTTATAATGGGAATGTATACTAGATGAGTTCATCACTTTCTTTTTCTGAGTAAATTGGATTTCTTAAAGCCCTATATTTATACTAATCTTGTGATCACTGTTCAACGAATATATTAGCAATGTTTAAAATTCTTAACAGTAGTGCAGAAAAAAAAATTTACGTCGGTTATTTTTCATTATTTACGTCGGTTTTTAGGCTACGTTAATACGGACGACGTTATAAATAACGTTTTTTACGTCGGTTATTTAAAACCCGACGTAACATCCCTAACATCACGGTGTTTATCACGTCGGTTCATTAATAACCGACGTGAAAAATGATGGGGGATGGGGATTTATAACGGCGGTTATTATATAACCGCCGTGATAAACCACGGGTGTGGGGGGGGGGGGGGGTTTAGCACATCGGTTATTTCTAAACCGACGTGATAAAACGCCTGGGATATCGTTTATCACGTCGGTTATGACATAACCGACGTGATTAACCCTTCCCCGGGCCTATTATCACGTCGGTTTCTTAAATAACCGACGTGATAAAAAGGCCTGGGAAACGTTTTAGCACGTCGGTTATCCAATAACCGACGTGGTAAATCGATTCCCAGGCCGTTTAGCACGTCGGTTATATTAAGAACCGACGTGATAAAAGACCCAGGAACGGTTTATCACGCCGGTTCTCGAAAAAACCGACATGATAAACCCCTACCGATTTATTTACCACGTCGGTTATAAAATAACCGACGTGAAAGCGATATATTTTTTTTAAAATAATTGCACTGCTCTAACCAAAAAGAAACCAGAAACCAAACAACAAAAATAACCATACCAGCCCTCCCCCAAGCCCCAACTGAACCCCACCCTCATCTATACCCAACTAACAACCTGGCCAGCCCTCCCCCACCACATTGGAGCCCCACCACAACCCTTGGACACCCCCACCCCTTGGACAGCCCCCCACCCTCATTTACACCCCCACGACCCCTAGTACAGCCTCAAACACCCATTGGACACCCCTCCCATATCCCTTGGACACCCCCCACCCCTTGGACACCCCCACCCCATGGACAGCCCCCCACCCTCATTTACACCCCCAAGACCCCTAGTACAGCCTCAAACACCCATTGGACACCCCCCCACACCTTGACAACCCTCCCAGACCCCTTGGACACCCCCCTGACCCCTGGACCCCCCCCCCCCCCCCCCCCCCGAGCCCTTGGACAGCCCCAAACACCCCTTGGACACCCCTCCCATATCCCTTGGACACCCCCCACCCCTTGGACACCCCCACCCCTTGGACAGCCCCCCCACCCTCATTTACACCCAACCGGCCCCTTGGACAGAACTCCCAGACACCTTGGACACCACTCCCATATCCCTTGGACACCCCCCACCCCTTGGACACCCCCACCCCTTCGACAGCCCCCACCCTCATTTACACCCCCCGAACACTAGGATAGCCCCAAACACCCCTTGGACACCCCTCCCATATCCCTTGGACACCCCCACCCCTTGGACACCCCCACCCCTTGGACAGCACCCCCACCCCCTGGACACCCCCCCGACCCCTTGGAAACCCCCCGACCCCTTGGAAACCCCCCATCCCCTTGGACAGCCCCAAACACCCCTTGGACACCCCCCACCACTTGGACACCCCCACCCCTTGGACAGCCCCCCCCCCCCCCACCCTCATTTACACCCAACCGACCCCTTGGACAGCCCCAAACACACCTTGGACACCCCTCCCATATCCCTTGGACACCCCCACCCCTTGGACACCCCCACCCTCATTTACACCCCCCGACCCCTAGGACAGCCCCAAACACACCTTGGACACCCCTCCCATATCCCTTGGACACCCCCCAAACACCCACCCACCCCCTTGGAACCTCTCCCCCCATACCAAAATCCAGACCAGAAAAACCATCAACAGTAGACCAAAACAAGAAGTAGAGAAAAATTAAACATTCACTTATATAACATTCAAAACTTACACTGTCAACTTCAAAAAAAACTAAATCCAACCTAAACGACTACGAAATACACAATTACATTGACAATATTCAAAATTACATTTTACATTACAAACAACTAAAAGTCAATCAAACCTGTAAAATAATTTGACCACTCCACTTGTAAGTGTTTGATATCTTCAGCAGTAAAGGGTTGAGGGTCATCAAAAAGCTACAAAGGAAAAGGATAGTAGTCAACGTGTATAATGAATAAATCAAATTGAAATATTATGAGAAAGAGGAAATCTTACCAGGTCAAAACTCAGAACTGTCCCTGTTGTTATTATTTCATACATAAATCTTAACATATAATATCCGCATTCGATGATTCCTTGTTGCTCATGACATTTCTGTTTGAATGAGTGTAAATTCAATATATTATTTTTATGTAATAAATCAAAATGTACAAATTATAAATGGATATTTACCTTCGCATGTACATATTTGATCTTGAAATTCCTTTTCTTTGCGCTTTTTCGAAAGTGGAACCATGCCCTGTTAGAAAATAATACGAATGGGGTAAATTTAAAATTCATTATAATATTTAAAACTATTGTGAAATTGAAACTTACGTTTCCAATATATGCTTAAAACTTTCTCGCACATCATCATGGAGAGAGCATATCCAATAAAGTGCTTTCTCCCTAGGGCAAAAAACCCCTAACATCCAATGATCCCTGATAAAAGGAAATTTAACGTTAGTGGTTTTTTATGTTAAAAGATAATTAACTCTTTGAGAGGGATGTGTTTCATACCTCTCACAAAAAGGCATCATCCAACACTGTGTGATTACATTCTTTTCAAATCTATCAGAAATATAAATCATTCTTTGTTCCTCATCCAATGCACATGCTTCAGGGGAAATCAATTGTGGGTCCACGAATCCATATACATCTGTCAGCTCATTCCTCTCACAAATTTTATACAGATACCTAATACAAAGCAGACATAAGTATACATTTTTAAGAAATATAACGCAAGGAAAAGGTGTTAAGACTTACATGATAAAAATTTGCACCACGTTGATGCCCAACTTATCTCCAGTGAAAAACTTCATGATATCAGTTTTCATAATCCCCACACTTAGTTCACGTCCACAGACATGAGCTTCCACTGTAAAGTCATAATGATCCGCCAACAAATTTGAATATCTTGACAATTTGTCAAGACTGCTAGTATATGCATCTGATGTCATAGCTATCTGTCTTGGTTGTTGTCTATACAGTATTTCTTTACCTTTGAAGTATTCCTGTAAAAATAAATTGAAAAATATATTAGTTTTCAAATGATAAAACATTAATAAAAATATAAAATAAAAGATATAACATCCATACCTCTATGGTAATGAGTCGAAGAAGTCTGGATGGCCAAACTAAAAAATGGCCGATACTATGTCCAACTGTCGTCACCTCATCTGTAGGTAATGGTATCCGAGCTGATCTATCTATAATATCCTGTACAGTGACCCTCTGATTCTCTACCTCTAACTGTTGATGATGAACTGTATCTCCTATACAATATACAGTCCCATATGCAACTATATGATGTTGAGGATCATCAACATACAACTCACAATAAGTAGGTAGCTGCGGCGGAGGAGGAGGATCAAAAATGGGGTCCGCAGGCTGAGGTGGGGGAGTGGGAGCTACTGGGAGAGGTGGAGTGGGAGCTGCACCCTGAAATTGTCTTTGCAAGTCTGCAAACATAAACTGCACCGATGCTCTAATCTTGTCCTCCATTGTCGCATTAATATTATGGACTTCAGCCTCCAAGGATTCTATTTTTTTTAAACTCCCTCAACGTTAGAAGTTGAAGAACGTGGCAACACTTTTCTTACCGATACACCTGCGGGATATCCTCTTACATGGCCAGGATGTTCGGGATTTCCCAATGCCACAGATAAAATATCTTCCCTCCCAGATGGTGTAAATGTCCCCTATGAACTCTGCTCCTTAAGAGAGTCCTGTAATAATTAATTGAACATTTCTATAATGATTGGAAATATATGACGAAAATAGTAAACTTAAATAAATAAAATAGATATCTTACAATCCTCTCAACTACGAGTCTCGATTCTTCCGAAAGATATTGTCCTTTTTTTCCCTTCTGAGCTCTTTTCCATTTCTCATGTCTAGATGGAGGGGATGGAGGGGCCACCTCTCCAGAGCTTGAAGACTCAGCTCTTAGTTGTTGAAATTTTTCTGCCATCATTTGTTCTTCCAATAATGCATACCCTCCCCGAGATAAACTATGAGGGTATACATTTTTAGATTGGATCTCTTGATGAGATTTCCTTGTTTGCTGTAAATTAAGAATAAGTAATCATTAACAAAACAATAATAAGATCATTTATATAAGAAAGCTTATAAAAGTTTACATTTCCCTTACCAAAAATGATTCTTTTCTTCTACTTTCAAAAAATTGTCTCCATGTGTCTTCATCTATAAAAGGATATATACGACATGGATTCTCACGACTCCTATGACCATAAATGAAATCAGATGAGAGGGTTGATTTGAAATCCCTCCATCTCCTAGCAGCCAACGATAAGCATTTCTTCCTGACTCCTCCAGTGTCAGGAATATCAAATGTCATCTGATAAAAAAGAGGTTAAAAATATTATATATACTAGAAACATTTAAAGAACAGTCAAACAATAGCAAAAGATCTTACCAAAATGGTCTCCCACAGCTGAGAAATTATCGCCTTATCCACACTTCTCCAATCATCATAGAGAATGCTTACTTTTCTCTTAGCCTGAGTTGCTACAAAACCCTTAAAATCTTTAGCATTTGGACCTCTAGGAAGATCATCATCATCAAACTCCACGACTATCCTCTCCTCCTTCGTACAGGCAAGTGATAATTTTGGTAAACGTGTGCACCCACGCTTACCAACCTTTGAACTCTTTTTCGTAATAGGAGCATGTGAATGTTCCTCCCCAGATGTATGACCAATATGCTCATCTCCAGAATCATGTGGCTGATCAACTGATTGATCTGTCATTTTCCTTCAAATCAAAAAAACAAACATTAGTTCACAAATATACAGATTCAAATATTGTAATACTACTTAATCAGAAAATAGAAAAGTGTACTAAATTACATAATAGTAAACATTGGTAATATGGTAAGCATGTTAAACAATGATAAACATGGTAAACACAGTCTGTTGTACCCCTCTCTCTTGGATTTTAATGATCACAATCACTCTTATTATGTTCTAACTTGTTTTCAAGTGTTTTTGTTGATAGGCAAAAGGTTGCCAAGGAGTTGGCCCAAGAAAGCTGAAAAGTGGACTCACTGAGTCCACCGGTCAGCCGGTGTGAGATCACCGGCCAGCCGGAGGACCCAGGCAGTAGACTTGCCCACTGCCTGGTGTCACCGGCGGCCGGTGGACCAGACAGCCTTGCTCTGTCTGGGCCACTGGCCGGTCGTTGGTTCACCACCGGCCGGCCGGTGGACCAGACAGCCTTGCTCTGTCTGGACCACCGGCCGGCCACTGGATCACCACCGGCCAGCCGGTGGACCAGACAAAGAGCCTTCCTCTCTGTCTGGACCACCGGCCGGCCGCTGGATCACCACCAGCCGGCCGGTGGACCAGACAGAGAGACTTCCTCTCTGTCTGGACCACCGGCCGGCCGCTGGCTCATCACCGACCGGCCGGTGGACCAGACAGAGCTTTGCTGTCTGGACCACCGGCCAACCGGTGATCCACCACCGGCCAGCCGGTGCACCCAGGACTTCTCCTCTTTAAGGTTTTTATTGTTTTATCATTTTGGTTTGATACATGTTTTAATAAGTAAAAAATTTACAATATCTAACATTATATGAAAAAACTAAATGTAAACAAGAAATAAACATGTGTTACCTATAATTTTAGGAATGTATAGTTGGATTGTTTTCCCAAATTCCTTCGTCGTGATCGTTCCTTATGGCACAAACCATGTCTTCAACATACTCATCATTATGTTCTGTTAATCTTTCCATGGAAGTAGGGATCTCACATAAATCAGCATCTTCATCAAATTCATCCTCACCAACATATTGTTTTTTCCCTTGTAAAACAACAGCCCACTGCATATCTGATTGATCTACTACATAGAAAATTTGTTTGGCATGTGTTGCCATTATAAAAGAATCAGCTATGTCTTCCAATCTATTCAGATTAACAAGTGTCATTCCAAATTCATCGTGTCTGACACTGTTGTTACCGAAAAACCATTTACAGTTAAAAACAAGAACTTTAATTTTAAAGTAATCAGCCTCCCATATGTCTTCAATCACTCCATAATATGCACTTGATGCCGAAATTGGGTTTCTGTCCTTAGCACTCGAAAAATGCATTGCTTCTGCAAACACCAATACACCACTATTCTGAACTGCACTCCTGTTGTCCTGAGCTTTCGTATGAAATGTATAGCCATTAATGTCATAAGAGGACCATGTTATCACATTTAAAGATGGACCACCCACTATCCATTTTAATGTCTCTGATACATCTGATCTACCAAGCAAGGTCTTTTTAAACCATGGCAAAAAAGTTTTGTTGTGCTCATTCAAAATCCACATTTCTTTCTTCTTTGGATGACATTGTTTCAACTCATTAATATGCAATGTGATATACGGTTGAACATCAGCTATGTTATTCAAGATGTATGATTCTAACTTCTTCATCTGTTCAGCTGACAGTGATTTGACTTTCAAGCCACGAATCCCCTTTCCCTCATTATTAACCCGTTCATGGCGAGATGGAGGCAAACCTATGTGTTGCGCCGTAGCCAAGTAGCTCGTACAAAACTCTGCTACCTCCTCAGAAATATACTTTTCAATAATGGAGGCTTCAGGTCGATATGGATTTTTAACATATCCCTTTAATATTTTCATATACCTTTCAAAAGGATACATCCAACGAAGATATACAAGTCCACAAAGCTTTATTTCTCGAACCAGATGAATCATTAAATGCACCATCATATCAAAAAAAGTTGGAGGAAAATACATTTCCAAATGACAAAGTATAAAAATTGCATCCTTTTCCAAAATGTTCAAAGCATTCACATCAATCGCCTTGTTACAAATTGAATTGAAAAAATAACACAACCTCATTATAGTCTTTCTGACACGGATGGGCAATATTCCACGCAGTGCAACTGGTAGAATTTGTTGCATCATGACGTGACAATCATGTGATTTCATACCTATCAACTTCAAGTCTTTCAATGAGACAAAATTTTTTACATTTGAAGAATAACCTTGAGGCACTTTGATATCATGAAGACACTGACAGAAGCTACTTTTCTCCCTCTTCGATAATGTATGACAAGCCGGGGGAAGAAATGTTCGTCTTCCTTTAGGAGTGGGAGCTAACTCCAAACGTATTCCCATTGATAGTAGGTCTAACCTTGCATTCAACCCATCTTTTGTCTTTCCTTTAATATCTAGCAATGTTCCGATCAAAGAATCACAGATATTCTTCTCCATGTGCATGACATCAATATTATGTTTGACTTCATGATACCTCCAATATGGTAGCTCAAAAAATATTGACCTTTTCTTCCAAATATGTCTATCATTACCAGATTTCTGTGTCTTTCCCAATGTCACATCAAGGTTTTTCACCCTCTCAAAATACAAATCTGGGGATAAAGGTTTTGGAGCAGTATCAAATTCTTGTGAGCCATTGAATGCCTTTTTTAGTCTTCTATAAGGGTGATCCATAGGAAAAAACTTTCGATGACCCATGTACACTATTTTCCTCCCATGATGCAATTGACAATATGACGTCTGTTGTTCGCAAATTGGACATGATTTATGCCCTTTAACACTGTATCCAGACAAATTTCCATATGCTGGGAAGTCATTTATAGTGAATAGAAGCACTGCATGCAGTTGAAAATATTCCATTTTATAAGAATCATACACCCTAATACCATCAGCCCATAACAGTTTCAAATCATCAATCAGCGGTGAAAAGTATACATCAATATCATTGCCGGGTTGCTTTGGGCCCGAGATCATGATACTCAACATGACATATTTGCGCTTCATACAAACTTCAGGATAGAGGTTGTATATTACCAATAAAACATGCCATGAACTATGTGTGCTACTGAGGGTTCGGTATGGATTCATTCCATCTGTACACAAGCCTAGTCTTAGATTTCTAATTTCATTTCCAAATGTAGGGTACTGGGCATCAATTTTCTTCCATTGTGGACAATCAGCTGGATGACGTATTTTTCCATCACATACCCACTCATCAGCATGCCATCTTAACCTTTTTACATCATGTGAATTAGAAAATAAACGTTTGAAACGAGGAATTATAAAAAGATACCAAAATACCTTTGAAGGGATCTTTGTAATCTCTACATCAGCTTGTGATTTTTCTTTCACCTTATACCGTGATGTCCCACATTTAGGACACTCTTTCAGAAATTCATATTCCTTCCTATATATAATGCAGTCATTCGGACATGCATGTATTTTACTGTATTCCAATCCCATCGGGCATAATATTTTTTTGGCCTTATAATGTGAATCTGGAAGATCGTTATCTTTTGGAAGAATGTCTTTCATCAATTGTAGCAGCTCTGTAAAACTTCTGTCACTCCATCCATGTTTCGCCTTCAGGTTAATCAATCTTAACACTGCCGACAAAACCGTAAAATCTGTACAACCAGGATATAATGGATTTTCGGCATCACCATATAGACGTGCAACTGTCGGTTCTATCTCAATTTGTTCTGCTACAATATCGCGAATCATTTCTTCAATTACATCGGAGTTACCATCTTGCGATTCATTATCATTAGTGACATTCTGTCCAGTTTCGCCATGCCAAATCCAAGGGTTGTAACTCGGATTGAAACCATGACAAATCAGATGATCTTTTATCTCTCTACTTTTCAACTTCTTCATATTCAGACATTTCAGGCATGGACAGAAAAAAATGTCACTACTTGGAACATTTCGTTTAGAAAATTCCAAAAAGGCATCAACACCTTCCTCATATTCATTGCTCATTAGATGTGCCGTAATCCAACTTCGACTCATTATTACCTATAACAAATAGCAAAAATATATATATTTTTTAGATAAGACAAATATATGTTTATATGAAAAAAATCATAATTTGAATGTAAAAAATTTTGAAATATAAAAAAAATCGATGTGTATTTAAAAAAATATGCTTGAATATTATTTTTTAAACAAAATATAGTAAGATATAACACCCCCCCCTGGACACCCCCCGACCCCTCTGGACAGCCCACCGCCCCGCCTGGACACCACCCCCACCCCCTACCCCCTTGGACACCCCCTGGACATCCCCCAACCATATGGACAGCCCCCCCCCCCCCACCCACCCGGACAACCCCAAATACCCTCTGGAGAGGCCGCCACCCACTTGGACAGCCCCCCACACCCATCCACCCCCATGGACACCCCCCTGAACACCCCACTGACCCCTCTGGATAGGCCCGCCACCCCCTTGGACAGCCCCCACACCCACCCATCCCCTTGGACACCACCCTGGACACCCCCCGACCCCTCTGGACAGCCCCCGACCCCTCTAGAAAGCACCCCACCCCTCCTGGACACAACCCCCCACCCCCGACCTGCTTGGACACCCCCCTGGACACCCCCAACCCTCTGGACAGCCCCCCACCCCTCCTAAACACCACCCCCACCCCCCTACCCCCTTGGACACCCCCCTGGACACCCCCCAACACCCACCCACACCCTTGGACAGCCCCCCACACCTACCCACCCCCTTGTAAACCCCCCCTGGACACCCCCGACCCCTCTGGACAGCCCCCCACCCCTCCTGGACACCACCCCCACCCCATACCCCCTTGGACACCCCCCTGGACATCCCCCAACCCTCTGGGCAGCCCCCCCCCCCCCCCACCCACCCGGACAACCCCAAATACCCTCTGGAGAGGCCGCTACCCACTTGGACAACCCCCCCACACCCATCCACCCCCTTGGACACCCCCCTGGACACCCCACCGACCCCTCTGGACAGGCCGCCACCCCCTTGGACAGCCCCCCACACCCACCCATCCCCTTGGACACCACCCTGGACACCCCCTGACCCCTCTGGACAGCCCCCGACCCCTCTAGAAAGCACCCCACCCCTCCTGGACACAACCCCCCACCCCCGACCTGCTTGGACACCCCCCTGGACACCCCCCAACCCTCTGGACAGCCCCCCACCCCTCCTAAACACCACCCCCACCGCCTACCCCCTTGGACACCCCCTGGACACCCCCCAACACCCACCCACACCCTTGGACAGCCCCCCACACCCACCCACCCCCTTGTAAACCCCCCTGGACACCCCCTGACCCCTCTGGACAGCCCCCCGCCCCTCCTGGACACCACCCCCACCCCTACCCCCTTGGACACCCCCTGAACATCCCCCAACCCTCTGGACAGCCCCCCACCCACCCAGACAACCCCAAATACCCTCTAGAGAGGCCGCCACCCACTTGGACAGCCCCCCACACCCATCCAACCCCTTGGACACCCCCCTGAACACCCCACCGACCCCTCTGGACAGGCCGCCACCCCCTTGGACAGCCCCCACACCCACCCATCCCCTTGGACACCACCCTGGACACCCCCCGACCCCTCTGGACAGCCCCCGACCCCTCTATAAAGCACCCCCACCCCTCCTGGACACAACCCCCCACCCCCGACTTGCTTGGACACCCCCCTGGACACCCCCCAACACCCACCCACACCCTTGGACATCCCCCCCCACACCCACCCACCCCCTTGTAAACCCCCCTGGACACCCCCCGACCCCTCTGGACAGCCCCCCACCCCTCCTGGACACCACCCCCCACACACTACCCCCTTGGACACCCCCCTGGACACCCCCCAACCCTCTTGATAGCCCTCCCACCCCCCTGGAATCACTGAAAATTTACCATAACAAGAAGTTGGGCCATTCAAAGAATGTTTTAGGTGTGGAGGAAGAACTGAGTTTCAATAGATAGAGAAGGAACTCGACATTAGGTTGTCTATTCCAGGTGTGGATTTGAAGGAGTTAATGTTTGTTCAGTGACCCAAGAGATTGAATCAGAAATTCAGATGTTGTGCCATTTTCTCATGATGAGGATGAATAATTGGTGGGGTTTGACTTTTAAATGGAGAGCTTAACAGACCATCATATTTTCTATAGATCAGTAAAGGATGTTAGCTTCGAACATAAGGCTTAAGGGATGCTTTCAGATCCAAATATGTATGTTGATGGATGCAATGGATCTAGTAGAGGTTCTAGAAAGAATGGTGGTTTTATTTGTTTAGGATAAGTAGTGAAGAAAAAACTAGTTAATTTTTTACTTGCTGAAAAGAGGGTATCTAAAATTTTTAACATGCCGAGGGGAAATCTGGCGAGTCCTCCTCGTGAAACTTTGTTTGCAGGGGGTGAAAATGGTGATGTGATCCCAAATCCATGCACCTATGCCATGGTTGTGTGTGAATAAAGTAGTAACAACTGTAAAAGGGAAACCCATCCAAATGGACACGCCCCAACCCTCTCGGGGATTTATAGAAAACGATGAAAAATTAGTGAAATCATAAAATTAGTCAATATTGCAAGTCGAACTAATAGATCTAGGGATGATAAATAAGATTATGGTGCCAAAACGAGTTAAAAGGGTTCGCAATCGAAGAATCTTAGCTAGTTTCAACAAAAAAATCACAACACATATATATATACTACTCGCGAAAAAAAACGAACGAGTGGGAGGATTACCTGAGTGCTGCGAGTTTAGATGATTGATCCGAGGAGATTAAATATGAGAAACGATGATCACAAAACGAATCTAAACCAACGAAATGGACGAGCCGATTCGGGTTTACGCGCGAGAGAGACGAGTCGCGACTGTCGAAGGTAAACTCGCGAATGACAATCCACGGGTCTGGGTAAATTTTTAAATGAGTTATCACGTCGGTTATTCAATAACCGACGTAAAAACCTTCCTCCGATTCTTTTTTACGTCGGTTATTTTATAACCGACGTTATAAAGGGCTCAAAATCCGTGTTTTTTACGTCGGTTATTCCATAACCGACGTCAAAAACATCTGAGGATTCTTTTTTTACGTCGGTTATTTTATAACCGACGTAAAAAGGCCTTCAAAAACCGCGTTTTTTACGTCGGTTATTGAATAACTGACGTAACAAACACCCCCTGCTTCTGTTTTTTACGGCGGTTAATGTATAACCGACGTAAAAAACGAAGCCGCGCGATTAATAACGTCGGTTATAAAAATAACCGACGTTAAAGGTGTACCGAACACAGGTTTTTACGTCGGTTATTAAATAACCGACGTAAAAAACCTCGTTTTACATATTATGATGTCGGTTTTATATAACCGACGTAAAAAATGGTGACGTAAAAAACGTTTTCTGCACTAGTGTAATGGTAGTTTAAAATAAAAAAACATAAAACCAAGGAAGTTCATATGTTATTTAACCATATTATAAAATAATAAATTTAATTAGATCAAGAGTAATTTTCATTAATAAAATTTTCGGTCGTTACAGAAGGCATATGATCTCCCACATATAAAAATTTCAAAAAAATCTCCACTGAACTCTGCTCCCTAATACCATGGATGTGTACTGCCTTCATAAGTTGGACCACTATCACCCAAATGGAATCATGGATTCTCACTATCTGCAGAATCCCTATCACAAATTCTATAGATGTATCATCCCATTTCCGCTCTAGGATCTCAAGAGGCTACAAAATACCTACCAAAACTAGGTTCTCAGCCTTCAGCTTCTATCATATGAGACTCCAAGAGATGAAATCGACCATGATTCCCTTCATATAATCACGCAAAAATTATATTGAAGGTACCTGTACATATTCCATACACAATGTTGTATAACTAAAGAAGAATTTTGGAAATCATTCATCTCTTTCTCTCATATTGTGACCATAATCATCATCATTCCCTAGAAAAGGATGAAATGATTCCATCTAATAGAGAAACCATTTGGTGAATCACTTGAGGATATCTGGTCTTTTAGGACCTCATTGTCTATATGTCTCAACCAAGCCTCCCTCACATGATGGAGATGTGAAGGAGTTGACCACATCAACTGAAGATAAGTCTCACCACTCTCCTCCACTTGGGCCAACTATAAGTAATCAAACTACTCATCCACCTACTCCACCATGTGATATAGAGACTTCTAACTAAGGGAGTCTACCACCACATTCCCCTTCCCATATGTATAAATTATCTGAAATTTATAGTCCTTTGGGAACTCTAAATAGTTCTTATATATCTATTTAAGATTTTCGACATTAATACATACATGAGACTTTGATGGTCTATGTGAACAACAATGTTATTTCCCATAAGACAGTACATACAAATACTCAGAGAGAAGACTACCACTTCCAATTCCAAGTCACAAGTCACATTGTTATGATAATGGGGTCTCAACTATCTCAAACCATATGTGATCACTACCCAAATTTGATTCAACATGTATCCATGCATAGATATAAGGGAATCTCAATATACTTTTCACTCCACACCCTCCTAACAATTGTCTCAAAATAAGAGTACTTGTCAGCCTCAACCACAACTCCTCAGAGGATCTATAGAATTACTCAATATTGGAAAATGGATACCCTTTCAATATTAGAGTGGTCAAATGGACTAAAATCCTAGATAATTCTACTACGAACCTCCTATAATACCAAGCCAATCCCAGAAAACATCGCACCTCTGACATGATCTTGGGGGTCTCCCAAAAAAACAACTTCATCTGTATTCATCGATTCCCAAACTATTCCATGATAAACATTAC
The DNA here is from genome assembly GCA_963277665.1 of Viscum album. Lineage (NCBI taxonomy): Eukaryota > Viridiplantae > Streptophyta > Magnoliopsida > Santalales > Viscaceae > Viscum > Viscum album. The sequence goes on along the minus strand of OY728122.1, from coordinate 1,240,605,173 downwards.
AAGACCTAGAAAGTAAAAATCATGGATCTAAAACAGAAACGTCATGAAATTACCATAAATCAGGTGCTCATGAAGAATGTCTAGGAACATCCTCAAGTGCTCTGCAGGATCCCCCTCTGTTAAATAGTAATTGGTTTTTTCATCAACGAAGAAAACAAAAAATCGGTCCAAGTATGAATGAAATATTTGGTGCCTCATATTTGTAAACATAGTTGGGGAATTCAAAACACCAAAAGGAATTAATAAAAACTCATATTGTTCATAACAACACCATAATGACATCATCAAAATATCAACCTCATAAATGCTATACTTGTGGTAGTCGGTTGTGAGATTGATCATCGAGAATCATCTCCCAAATCACAACAAATCAGAGAGGTAATCAATAATTTTAAAGGGGTACATATTATTTATTGTGGTCTGGTTCAGGTGATGATAATAAACAAAAACCCACAAGATCCCATATTCCTTTTTCATAAACAACACCAGTACTTCCCAGGGGGCACATTGGGTCTAATGAAAACCTTCTCTATAAGGTCCTCTAACCACACCCAGTTCTCCCAAATCTTGGAAGGGGCCATCTGATATGCTTTAGAAGATATCATAGTGGTATCAGGGTGCATGTAGATGGAAAAACCTATCTCTTATATCGGTGGTAGTTCCAGAATGTATAGGGGGAAGATGTCTATATAATACTCCAGGACTAAAGGAACCCAAATACCTAAAGAGCCCATTGCACTAAGGGATAATGTCTGCAACTGATAGGTGATGGGATTTGGAAACCTGATCACAATACCCACTTACTTTTCTATGAGATATCTCTCACCCAAAAATGAGAATATTGTCCCATCTATATGATGAAATTTTAATTGTCTATGGTGATAGTCGATATGGGCTCAAAACCAGGAAAATGAGTCCATATACATGATGAGTCTTTATGGATTCATCGTGATGAACAAAAGGATCCATGAAAAACTCTATCCACCATGTGAAAAATCACACTACCGAAAGATAAGTAATAATGAATAATCCTTCCTTAAAAGAACCTTAAGCTGAAGATGTTTGGATAAAGTCTTAGCTAGGGGATCTAGATCATGAACCACGAGTAAGGATATTATGGAATGACTCACAATTGTGTCTACTAGTACTGAATAAGAAGTATAATAAACATAGATCATACCTCTAATCATCTTTTGAGAAACCATGTCCTAATCCTCCATAGTCTACAACTTGGTGCAACCTCATCCTTTATATCCATGATCCTTATGTGTTAATCTTGTTGGTGGAGGAGAAATGAGTTTATAATATCATCCACCACCACCGGATCATCCTCTAGGATCCCCAATTTCTTCTTTACTAACTCCACCTCCCAAGGGGCCACCCTGGCCATGTTTGGGAGAACCATAATCATAGTGATTTCTCTTCAATGGTTGTTCATCCACTACCTATCTTCTATCCTCATGACATCAGGTTGGGAAATCATGTTCCATGTCACCTCCCCCATGACATGCATAACATATCCCCTTGATGGGATTCTATATTCCCCAATGGTATCACTAAACCTCATGATCATGTTTTTAAGTTAAATCATGGTTACACCTCCTATTACTCAACACCATTCATCTTCCAGCCACTACAGTTGACTTAGTCCTAGGATTCTTACTGATGGATCCATATTCTTTGAATCACTTAGATAAGAAGATCTATTTCTCAAGTTCCCAATACAACACTCTGTAATATGTGGGAATGCACTGGGGTACCACACAAGTATGAATGTCTTTACAGAGACACCAATCAATATTACACACCGGAAAATAGACATCTTGAATCATGATAATGGAGTCCCTTGTATGGTTAGTGAAATCACAACATACTCAAAAACCATCATCCATCTATCACGTAGATGCAAAAGATCATGAATCTAAACTAAATACCATAAGGAGGGTTATTACTCATCACAAAATAGATTTTGGATGTGGGACCATGCGAGTATCAAATCATCATATATATACATGAAAATACTATAATAGTTCCCAACCACTCCTTGTATGTGATTGGTTGTCAGTGCAACCATATAATTATTCAGGGTTTTCACAAGTATGAAAACCTTGATCACTGACTCAATCCAATCCAATGTAGTCTATATATATGTATAACTGTAAAACCTTAGTAGCCCCTAGAATTGGAACTCATAGAGTGATCTAATCTTATATGCATCATAAGATATTTCTGATGATGTAATCTATTTTCAATAGGTGGGGGTACATTTAAATTCCCACCTAGAGGAAATATCTCACATGGTGGCCCCTGAAAAAAGGCCTTATCACTCATTGAATTGTCATCATGATCTTAAATCATTAACCTGGATATATTTATTCATAAAGGAATATTGAAAATTAATCAATATGTACTAAGATCTTATGAGAATATAAATTTGGTGAATTAAATCAAGAGGGAAAATCAAAGGGCCCAATCCTATATGATTCTTGTAAAAAAGTTACCTACAACCAATGTATCAGTATGTTGAGTTGAAAAATAGTAAGTCAGAGTCCTAGTGAATCAATACATTAGTTTCCACATTAAAATTGCGTTTCATGGCCTAATATCCAAACTCAAGACACTTTGACACCATTTTTATAAATTCCCTACTAAACCCCCCAATAGAAAAAAGTCCAAATACTTTCACGAGGTTAAACCAACTATGATACCAATCGACATGACTCAACCAACCAGTACCCGACAAGATGAAGAAAGTATAAGCCACAGCTATCAAAAATTCACCTCCATATTCTAGGGGATAGTGAAATTTGCTTGAAGATATAACTAAAATATTAGTCCTTTTCTAAAATTCCCAATTCACATACAAACAACTATCTTCATGCATAAATATTGAGTAATAATAATTAAAGACTAAAACATCTAGAGTAGATACCATGAATGTTATGAACTCTAGGTAATACAAAATAGTGTGATTGGGTAAACAAAAATGAATAGGAAAAAATATCTTCCCACCCAAAAATGATGACCCAACCAAACAACTACTGGAAAACAATAATGAGACATATTGGCTCCAAATATCCATCCCCAACCACTATACATGGTCAAATACAATAGTGTATATCTATGATCATTAGAATTCAAATATGACCTATCCATAATCTACATAAGACATGACATGTGTGGATAAATCCCATGCAGGGGTGATTATATACATACCTAGTATGATTCCCTAAAAACTAGTGGGGGAGAAATAATAGACATGATAGAAGTAGCCATCTCATCCCATAGTAATAGGTTAAACAAATAAACAAAGATATATGTTCCCAAAAAAGAAGTCTAGATTAGAAATAAAGGGAATCTCTTTCTCATAGTCCATCCTAAGAGAATGATTATACTTATAGTACCAAAGGTCCATCATTTATGACCATTATCTCTTGTGTTTTTTCAAACGAGTCATATGGAGGACTCACACCCTGGTGAGAAAGGGGAGTAATGTCTCCATGGATTGAGGACCCGCACCTTGGTGTGATAGGGGTGTTCCACCACTATACCTATATAATGAGTATAAAGGACCTACGCCTTAGTATGATAAGGGAGTACTGTCTCAGTGGATAGAGGACCCATGTCCTCGTGTGATAGGGGAGTGCTGCCTCTATATCAACACAATGAGTATAAAGGGTGTGTGCCCTGATATGATAGGGGACTACCATATCCATTGATACAGGACCTACACCCTGGTGTGATAGGGGAGTGATAACTTTGTATCTTCACTATGAGTATGAATGACCCACACCCTAGTACGATAAGGGAGAACTATATCTATGGATAAAGGACATGTTATCTAGTGAGATCGGGGAGTGCCACCTTTGTATATACATAATGAGTATGGTAGAACCATGACCATGTACAATATGGGAGAACCATCTTCATGGATAAAGGACTATTGCTATAGTGCGGTAGTAGAGTTTTTACTATGTATCTATACAATGAGTATGAAGGAAACACTCCCTGGTATGATAAGGGAGCATCGTCTCCCGGAATAAAGGACCCACACCCTAGTGTGAAAGGGTAGTGCCGCCTTTATATCATCATAATGGGTATAGAGGACCCATGCCCATTTATGATAGTGGAGTAATGTCTTCATGGATAGATTAATTTCTCCCTCGCATGATTGGGGTGTTCCAACTTTATCTGATGATCTTGATTGATCATTATTATCATCAAATTTTTTTAAAGAGGTGAAATTTTCGAGACATATTGCATCGCATATAAAAAGCCAAAAATAAGAAAACCATTACATTTTTTTGGGAAATAACATTGAGTAAAATACTTAAGGTCTAAAATAGAAGTAAGAAACAAAGGAGATACAAGAGTTAGAAGTTTTAGGAAGAAGTACATGATGTGTTTGAGGGGTCATATGATATGGGACCTCACCTAGCCTCCTGGTCATTTCCATACTAGAACATGGCTTGGCTAGCCATGTAGTGATATCACATGACATGTGTTTACTATCTAGGCCCTGTCCATGATCTCTTGGATGTGTTTGTGTACCTCAGGCCATGTCCGTGTACATAACTATGTATCTGGATATGCCTATGTACCTCATGCCATTCCTGTATACTCCATGAGTATAAGGTGTGTGGGTCCACATGGTATTCTGGGTGTGCACACTATATACATGGTGAGTTATAAGAATAGATTCCAAATGGAGTGTGGTCACTCCACATGTCTTATGATATATAAACCCAAACAAAAAGCCTATCCAACACATAATCAGAGACTAAATGAAATTTGTTCATCTGAGTACATGTCATGTAGTCAGGATTTTTTAAGAACGAAGTGTTGTCCATGTGGCTTCTAGATCCAACTCTCCTACAACCAAATCTTCCCATTGGCCACATGGAATCTTCTTAAAAGGAATACAATATCATTGAACATCAATTTCAGGGATCTAGTGGCTCCAAATCACGAATCCAAAATGCTCGTACGAGGCCGTAGTGCATCCCGAACGCTGCCCATAATCAGAACCACTCCAAATCACAAATCCATGAACTATTACCCACATTCCGTACCAATTTATCTACAAACAATGAGTCATCTATTTTATTCACATCCTACATGAATCTGAGGGTTCAATTGTGCTCAAACCCAGTTTACAATGTCGAACCGCATCCCCGTAGTCCAATGGTGAAGAAAACAAGAATGATGGGGGGAAATAACAAGAAATAACATGCCTAAATCATTGGAAAATTTTCATGGTAAAACATTTCTTAATCATGAATAATTGGGGTGAAATAATGGAATATAAATTTAACAATCAAATAAATAATTTATCAGTTCAATGGGGCTCATGCGATGGTTGAAAAACATAGAATTAAAAAAAGATTACAATCCATGCTTTAAATTTTTAATCATTAGGTTTAAAAAACATTTGATGAAATGTCCCTCGATTCATATAGATTTTTGGTGATGAATATTTTTTCCAATTATAGAGAGGATCCACTATATTCGCTATGTATCGATTCACCTTGATACGATCACATAGCATCATCCGATCTCAATATTCCAATGATGGTTGTTAGAGAACCCATCTAAAATCACAAAGGGTTATAATATTAACACAAATAAAATTTCATAATTAATTATTTATATAGGATTAGATTTAGGTCATTTAAATTGAAATAAATAAATAAATAATTTATTTTAATTTAATAGAAACTGTAAACAACTACCTCATCTGAACATCCATTAATGACCAAATTTACGTCACACCAAAGGTAATCCCCACATTCTGATAAGAACGGTGGTCTCAAATTTCTAATCCAAGAATCTATTCATGAGAAATTCCATTATTTATAAACAAATAATGCATGTGATAAAAGATGTATTTAATATTTTAGTAAAATTAATTCAAGTTTCATCGGGCCTTAGAATCACACGCTGTCTAAGAACGTAGCTCCAAAATCATTTCTTAATATATTTCAATGTATTACAAGATAAAAATAGAGTCTATACACAACATGATATAAATCTTGAGTAGTCCAATGAACAATTTCATGAAATAAGTTTTATGCCAAGCTATCAAAGTGTAAAACCAAGATTTTGGAGGTGAAGGTTTTGGGGAATGTGGTGTCTGAGACAAGTATATCCATGGATCAAGAGAAATTGGAGGAATTGATTCCATGGATATATACTGAGAATGTTTTTTAAACTATGTGCTTCCTGAGTTTATAAATATACAACTAATGTTTTATACATGACATTTCCCACCTATCTACAACTATTACTACATTGAAGAGGAATAAAGAATGTTCTAGTGGTCAAACCATTTTGAAGAAGAATTTCTTGAGATGAAAAGGGAGTTGACTAAAACTTCAATAATATTACTTTTCAATATTGGAATTAGTTATTCATTATACTATGATGCATCATGAGTTAGTTTGGGAGTGGTATTGAAACTGAGAGAGAAGATAATAGATTATTAGTGATGATAAATTTGACCTTATAAGTGGAATTACTCGACTCACATACTATAACTACTATCCATTTTTATGATCTAAAGTGTTGCAAACACTATCTCTTGGATGAGAGGTTTTATTTCTACACTAACCATACTATTTTTTGTTACATCTTAAAATAGATGGACCTAAACGTGTGGTAGAGGACCGATATAGTGTATCTATTGAATTTTGACTGTGAGATAGTGTGTGAACCAAAGAGGGTAACACCATAGAAATTTCAATTAGTCATATGACAGATGAAGCTCAAGATTTTGGTTAAAGGCCTTTAGAGGATAAGTAACACTTGATAAGATTATTGGATGACTGGAGGATGGATATTTACAAGTATCAAGGATCGATGACTTGTTCTCCCTTGGTGGTCACATATTCTCTTGTAGACCTGGAAAAGGATGTAAAAGACACTGACTAGAGTTTTCTATGATACATGTATGCCTAGAATGAGGTGACCTGATACCTGGGTGGTTATTGGGGGATGATAATGTGATTCATGTGCATGGGAGAGTAGTATTACCTTATTCTATTAGAGGGGTTCTAATGAGGTGTTTCCATACCTGTAGATTGGTGAAACATCTTGGTGAAGCAAAGATATAAAAATACTTTATGTGATTTTTTGTTGGCCAAGGATGAAGTTGAAGATTGTAGGAGTCGTTTCTCGATGCATTAACTTATTGAGGTTATATGCTTAGGATCAACGTCCTTGTAGTTTTTCAACCATTTTTAGTTCCCATATGTAAGTGGGAGGATGTCATAGATGAATTTGTGGTGGTGTCACATATGATTGAGTGGATTTGTGACACTCTCTAGGTGACTTTTTATCGGCCGATAAAGGTTTCTTAACCATTTATGATCCAAGAGACTCCCTCAATGGACTAGTTGTGAAAACCATATGTCTATGAAATAATATTCCTACATTGAATTCCCTTGATGTTTTTTTGATAGGGATTCATGTTTCATATTGAAATTTTAGCAGGGATTATAGATATCACTAGTGACTTAGATAAAATTGTGAATCATAAAACCCTGATATTTTATGATATATTTTTAAATAATTTTGATGTGATTAATATATTGATTAACATGAAATACCAAGATTTAAGTGAAATAAATTATACTATAAAACATTAGTATTTAAATCTAACCATTATAACATAGTCGTTAAATTCCATGAATGAATATGTTAATGCTCATCATGAAATATATAAAGGATATATAAAATTAAAATTTATTAATTTTCATTACAATCACTATATGTTTTAAAAATACATTTTTCCCAAAAAATGTTAATTTATTTATTTATTTGATAAATAATATAATTTTTTTCCTGTTAATGAATTTATTTTGTAAAATTAACTTCATTTTTGAAATAATTATTTCAAAATTTTCTTGGAATGAATTTTTGAGAATTTGTTGAAATGAATTATTTTTTAACGAATAATGAAAAATTATAACTTTTATCGAAAACTACCCTTTCATTTAAATAATTTACTATAAAGAACCATTATTTAAAAAAAATAGATATTAAATCTTAATGGATGAATATTCATTACATTTTACAAAAATAAAAAGAGGACTATAAGGGTTTAGAGTCATTGGATACTTGAATACATAAACAACAGGTTCATAAGTGAACGACATCATCTCCCATTTTGTTATTCATAACTAACACCATTCTTATAAATATCATACATAATACCATTATTTATAACTTGGGGAAAGGAAAGATAATAATGGGTGACATCTGAGGCTCATTAAGGGAAAGAAAGGGATATTTCAACACAACATGAGCATGAGGTAATGAGAACATGAGAATAACATTTAAAAATCATGCCCTGCATATCATAGATCATAAAATTGAGTCATGGAATAAATATTATCATTTCATAAGATATAAATAATTAATGAATTATATTCCATAATCCCTAATATCATAACATTTCCATAAGGCATATATTTTTTCCATAAAAATAAGCATAGAAAATATTATGTTAAGGTTATCCACCAAGACATGAATAACATGTTAATCGTGAGAAAACCATCCATGTACCTACATGGGGATTAAGATGACCCTATATATACCATACTTTGGCTTGATATAACCTACAATATACCATATTTTAGGCTTGGGGAAACCTCTTGTGTACCATCTTTTAGGAATGAGATAACCTCCCATATATACTCTTTAGGGAATGGTATAACCTCCCGTATACCCTTTGTGCTCATAGAACATTAATAATTAACCAATTGATTACTAAGAGATATAGGTCCTATATGTCACATAATCTATATTTTATTGTTCCATATGATCTTAAAAAATTCATCATATTATAACCTATGAAAATGAAATATGTTTCATAAAAATTTCATTATATCATAACCTGTTGAAAAGATACAGGTTTTAGAATCTTTTTTCATCATATTTATAAATTATATAAGGAAATAATAAAGACAGTATCATTATACCATATCCCTAATAAATAATATGTAAAATCAATGGATTTCATCTAAGATAGAAAATGGTTTTGATTGATCACTTGGAACATTTCATGACGAAACAATCCTTTACATTTTGAAATCACTTATTTAAAATATAAAAAACTGTCAAATATTAAAGAAAAAAAATTATTTGAAAATAATATTGTAAAAATGTAATTCATGATTTAAATAATTAAGCTTCCATGATGGTAAAAAATACCTTTCATTCCATACATGCTAAGATAAATATTCCATTCACATTTTTAGTAAAGGTCAAAAGTACCTCGTTCATAATGTGACAAGAAGATTCATTTAAAAAAAATTGTAAAAAGTAAGACATTGGAAAATATGACATTAAAACATAATTTTATAATATTAAAAACATTCATGAAAATATATTTAGAAAACATGGATATGGAAGAAAAACATTTTCTAATAGAAGATTTTAATAAAGTCGATTGTTATTAAAAACATTATTTTATATTCTAGAGTACATAAATATAGGAAAATGAAAAGAAAGAAAAAATGTAATTAAAAAAATATAAAAATAATAAAAAAATCATTTTTTTATTGAGAGTCATATAATAATATCTAATCATTGGAAGCATAATCATAAACAACCCTGATAAACAATATGATTGTAACATAAAACCCTTACAGCTTAGCTTTTGAATCATTATACCCATGAAATAAGAAAAATTAAATGAAAATTTAAATCCTAAAAATTATCATAATATTTATCAAAAAATAAATTCATGGGTAGTATATATACTACAGAAAATAAACAAATGGTGAATATGGCATGTGTCTCACATAAATAAATGTGAGACATAAATCCCTTTACCTGAGGTCTCAACTTCGTTCATACATGTTCAAAACTTATGTATAATAAATTTAGGTTTATTATAAATATATTATATAATCTTAATTATAAATATCATGACATTTATTATTTAATTACAACATTTTATGACATATTTGTTTAAAATTATTTTTTAAAATCACTGTTTTGGGTGATAACTACTTCATTTTTCATGTAAGTTTTGGTTTAATAGTTATGTTACTTTTAATTTTATTATGGTTACATTATCTATATAATGTTAATAATGATATAAATATAATATAAATATAATATATATGTATTTATATAAATCCATAAAATTAATATATAGAAAATAAATTACATAGTTCATGGAGACGATATTCCGTATGTACGTAAGAAAATTGTTTCCATTTTCTCGACAGATGCGAGGAATGAATGTTAAATATTAATTAAACATTTAAAATTAATTTTTATATCATATATATCATATATACACTTTTAATATATCCTTTTTTCCATCAATTCCAAAATAAAATGAAAAAACACATCACATCACTTTGTGTAGGCAGTAGTCCATACATACACACTTTCGACATTATAATTTTACAATAGATTGGAAGGTAAGATGTTTGATATGATATTATAAATCCAGATGTTTAATTATTAAACAATTTTAATATAGATATGTCAAATATATAATTATATCTATCCTTGAGATGTGGTGAAGGAAAAAAAATTAATGTCTTACGTCATGTTAAACCAAAGACTTTCATATATATTAACCCAACAAAACATCTACCAAACATTCATTAATCACCTGAGGACATCATCACCTAAAGTATCGAAAGTAGTTTCTTAATGTTTGAAATTATGATTATCCTTCAAAAAATAATGAAATCCCTGGAGATTCCACCAGTTCACCATATCACCCAATATCAACTGTAGTAGTAGAAAATAAATTTTCCACACCTTTGTGTTCTAAATCATGATTATTTCCACATTATATAAGCAAATATGGCACTCGGGATAATTCCATCACGTTCTTCATTTCATGGAATCATTTTTAATTTGCGGATATGGAAGCTGTAGTTCATGTGTTGGATTTAGATTTTATGTTTTTTCTTTGGTTGTGTTTTAGTAATCTACTATGGGGTCTTGGTTTTGGGTTGTGGTATCCTGAGACTTTGTAACCGTGGTGGAGGAGGGTTTCTAGAATTTGGCTGAGTCTGGTGCCCTTGGTGTTCTTGTGGACAACAAGTGGTGATGGTATTTCTTGGATTTTGATGTGTTGCATTTTTTGTTGGTGGATCCTCGCTAGTGATGCATTCTATCATTTGGATGTGTCTTTAGTTGTTGTATAAATAAAAGATACATAAATATAGGATGTCTAAATTGGGGATCGATGGATTTTTGTTTTTCTTGGTGATTCATTGTTTCTTTGGCCCCCTTTATCTGTGGTTCTAGGTATTCCATAACCAGATCGTATATAGAAGGCATCTCCAAATGAGGATCATGGAAAGGAGTTTCAACTATAACAGCACTATTCCGAATTCCTAGTTCGAGAGGGTATTTCTATGACCATCGGTTCCAAACCCATGGACTTTTGTACATGATAGTTAGCTGAAAATATGTGGACGTTGGATACTAGATTCATTGTTATCGTTACTGGGAGGGGATTTTCTCAGGTAGTGTGGGTTGTTTATGGTCTTAGACTTTTGGATTGTTTGGGGATTTTTTGTCTAATTATTTGATGTCATGGAGGTTTTACCCTTTTACCTTAAAGAAGGGGGATTATCTTAATAAAAAATTTAATTTTCAGTCATATATATTGCGACTAAAGTTACGAAACCATTAATTGTTTCCATATACTGACATATATTCAATGAAATGTATTTTTCTATACTTGAAACATGTTTGGGGATTTCCTCCATGTTTCTTCACTGATTTCTTCTCTATTTCATGCCACCTTGGTCATTTCTTACTCCTTTCATTTCATGTAAAATAAGTGTTTGAAAACTCCTTCTCAATATTCTCAATATTATCTTAATATTTAAATTCTGAAATATTCAAATCACATCATAATCTTGTTTTTAATCCTGAGTAAATTATATTAATTTTTCTACCAATTTATCAAAGAAAATTTGATACGTGCCTATAAAACCTTGTAATATTTTATGTTATATTAGGAGAAATAATCTTCAACATATTTCCTATATTTAAATAATTGTTTCTCCATCATATTTTAAACATCCTTAGTGAAATATTTCTCAAGGAATAGATTTTTATATGTTTACCATTCCATGGAATCATGATCATATTTCTGTCTATAATTCTAAACCAAATACCATCAATAAAATTCATCTTAAAAATGATAAATGGAAATGGATACCTTTTGATGTTTTGAACCTTCCATGAAATTAAATATCTTCTCCAAGTCATTGATCAATCCTTTATCTACAAATGGGTCAGATTAGCCACTGAAATTTTAGGGAATATTACCTCATGAAATGTTCTACTATAAACATTTTCTTTCATGCTAGTTTGGGTCCCTCTCTTGCATAGATTCCACCACCATTAATAGCTCTTTTCAAATGATCCATATTTGTAATAGACTATTTTGTTTCAATTCTAACCATCTCAAGATTTGAATTTGGAAGGTTATTTCCTTCTTGATTCCTTCCCACTACATATTCCATATTTCCTCTATGGAGAACCCTTATGAATAGAAATAGTTTAGATAAAGAAACACAGTTATCAATAAATTCTATATCATTTCTAATAATCTATAAGTTTAAATATTTTATGGGATTTATATTATCATTATAAAAACCTATAAATTTGTCTAAAAAATTATAAGATAAAAACTATAATGTACTGACCTTAAAATTAAATAATCATGAGATTTATATCAAGAATTCAGTCCCTTAAATTTTAGGATCTTTTCAGTTTTAAATTTTTAAATAATTTGGTCATAACTCATACTTATGTAAACTATAAAATATAAAGCTTACAATTCCAATTAGTATAAAGTTTCCATATATTACAATAATTTTAAATTTATTCATGATTTATTTTCATGGAAAATTACCATTTTTAAACACGACTTATTCATTTCTGTAATCCATCCTTAAACCCTATATTAAACATTTTTAAATGTGGGATGAGCATTAAAAGTTCAATAACAAACATAATGAGAAATTAAACCATTAGTCTAGTAAAAACATGAAAAATCATATATATTTTACCTATATCTCCAAAGTACTATGAGAGTATAAAAAACATATTTTTTTTTCTAAAATTAATCTTTAAAAAACATATAAATTAATTAAAAACCCTTTTTAGTAACATAGATAATCACATTCATAACCTATTTTAATCCCATTTTTGAAGTAACTGGTGCCTAGTGAAATCTATATGAGAAACACTTTGATAACTCACTCATTATTGGATATTAAGATGAGGAACATTAGAAAATTAATTAGATCGATATATATGTGATTCCATCGTTTAATCTATAACGGTATCCCCTGAAACTATATTGGTTGCCCCATTATATAATATGTAATGGGGTCACCCGACTTTATCTAGGTTCCCCCATCTTTAAGCTGTAATGGGCTCACCCGATGTTATCTAGGTGCACCATTTTATCATGTATAATTATCAAGTGCCATAAAATGAATAAAACATTTTATTCTTTCACCTTTTCATCTTAATTAATTTACAAAAAACTCTTTTAAACTCATAAGAAAAACACTATTGGTTATTAAAATATCAATTTCTTTAAAAACCCATTTCCAATACCAAAATATCATTTTGTTTGAAAACCCATTTTCAATACCAAAATACCAAACAAAGGGATGTAGGTTTTAATTCAAAGAAAAAATAAACAATTTAAATGGAATATCTAAATCACATAATGTTCATGGTGGTGGAAAAGTCATTGTCACCGTATAGAACATTCCTTTTTTCCTTTGTCAAAATATTGAATATAAAACACATAATAAGATTCCTTTTTGAAAACTGTTGAAATAATGTAAAATCAACATAAAAATTAATTGATAAATACTATTTTTTCATAATTTTTTTAAATATAATCTTAAAAACATGGAAGTTGAAAAGGAGTATTAAAGAAAGCATTAAATGAGTTTTTTAAAAAGAAAAGTGCCTTATCAGATTGGAAATATTTGAATCATAAGCCCCATGAAAGAATAAAATTAAACAAAACAATTAATACCATGATAATAGATAAATTAATATTATATCACATCAAAGGTTCTATATATACACCTCATAAAATAGTATAGGTTTATAACATAAAATTTTTTATCAATGAAAGGAAATTGAGATGAAATCCATTACTATGAGTCTGACGTGTCACATTTTCCTTTATCTTCATAAATAATAAAGTCATCACAATTATTTAATTTTTTGGGGAACATTTTAAATTTTATTATTATTTTATATCACTTATTACCATTATATATATAATTACTTAATAAATTATGTTTACATAAGAGGTATTAACCATATTCAGTTTATTTGTCAAAAATCACTTTTGAAGGTTGAACATAGTCCAAGAGGTCATTACATAAATATCTCCATAATAATAATCAGGGCATAATTATTATGTTTTTAGATAAATTATACTTATAAAACCAATCATTGAAGTCGGGTTTGAGAAATTATGTATGTTACGATCATGGAGGTGGTAGGTCGTACGCACACATCAGTAATGCTTCCATTTTTCAACAATCATTTTGAAAAGAATATTTGTATTATTTTAATTTTACGTAATGATAATATTATAATATATATAATAATATTTCATTATATATATATATATATATCATCCATGTTATTTAGTGATGAAAAAATATTCACACCACTTCTTGGGAGGTATAGTCCACACATAGCACGAACGACATTTCCATTTTTCATTGAGTGAAAATGTAAGATAAAAATGATATATTATATATTTATTATGATAAATACATAATTAATATCATAATTATTTCATTTATGTCAGATATATTAATTATAATTACCCTTATTACCATCCATGTAAAGTGTTAGGGAAAAACAAATCACATCGCTTCACGAGGTAGTAGTCCACCGTACAAACAAGAGACGCTATCATATCCCCTAAGGAATGAAAATTTAAAATTGATATATGATATAATTTATATAGAGATAATTTTATGTTAGAGATATAATATATATACTTTATTTCCATCATCATACCCAACCTTGAGAGGTGGTGAAAAAAATAACCAACATTGGTTCACAAGGCCGCAGTCTGCCGCACACACGAATGATGATTGCATAACCAATTTGATGGAAAAAGAGATGAATTTAGGTTATAAAAATTAACATAATAACACATAATTATATTTAATATAACAATTTTATTATATAATCATGCTTTAGGAAAAATTTAATGTGGTGGAGGAAGAAATAAATTCAAAATGCTCGTTAAAGAACATTACCTCTTCTTTAGGTAACTTATTTTGGTTTACCTCAAAGGCATTATTTTGTTGGATTTATTCCTAGAATAAGTACTCTATATTTAAATGATGTATTTTGGGAAGGTAATTTCATTGTAATTTACTAAATAAACAGGGTTTAATGGGTGAATAAGAGATGGAAGAGGGTGTCCATTTATAATTTAGGAGTTTCATTTTTGTATGTACACAAAATTATTCCATAATGGGAAGTCCCTATCACCTAATGTGGATTAAAAATTGATTAATAATGGATTTTTGGGGTATATTTAGTAGATGAAAACCTCAAAAACACACAACTAATCACATTTTTATCATGATATTCCTTAGTATTTATGATTACTCAATTTTACCCTTTTAGTTTTTACCATGGTAACTTGTTTCTTATTATTTACCTAGGTAATTTATCCTTTAAGAATAAAAATAAAATGATGTTTATGAGATAAATTATAACTATTTAATCTAAATTTTAAATAAAAATTTTTATATAAAAATACTATGTGTGTGGAAAATTAATTTAGATACAAACACATGTAATGTGGAAAACCCCATTTTAGCCTTAATTATAGTAATTAATTTTAAATGTTTTCACTAATAAATATGGTTCAAAATTACTTTTACCATATTAGATAATATATTTTTTTAATTACAAATATTTAGACCATTTTATAAAATTAAACATACATAAATGGAATAATATAATTTAAAACAAAACCCACAAAGGCGATGAAAAAGTTGGTTTCCAAGCAAAATGTTTTTTGAGAAAAAGATGGTTTTATATCAACTATTTTGTCGATA
The DNA here is from genome assembly GCA_963277665.1 of Viscum album. Lineage (NCBI taxonomy): Eukaryota > Viridiplantae > Streptophyta > Magnoliopsida > Santalales > Viscaceae > Viscum > Viscum album. The sequence goes on along the minus strand of OY728122.1, from coordinate 1,240,589,058 downwards.
ATAATAATTTTAAGAAAATAAATTAATATTGATTAATATATAACATATAAATTTATTTTAAAATATTTCCCATTACGGATTCTTTTTATTAATTATAAATAGAATCATAATGCATCATAAAATAGTTTTTAGAAAAATCCTGTTTTTAAACCCCAAAATAAACATATATTAAAATAAAATATAAATTATGATAAAAATAATATAATTGGATTAAATTTATATAAATAATACTTATGTAACTTTAAATCAAATAAGAAACTTAATGGGACCTTTAAATTAATAAATCATTTAAAAGAAGTGACTTTTTTTTGTAAAAATCAGTATTTTCACTATTCACTGAAAAACCAATATTTTCCCAAAAATAAAAAACATTAACCCTAAGATAATTTTTCTATTATTTTTTCAAAAATTAATTAAATTTTATTAAATACATTTTCTATATGTTCCTAAAATTAATTATAATATTTATTAACAAAATAAATAAAACAATTTTTGAAGAAAACCTATTTTTGAAAAATAACATTACATTATTAAAAATGGTTTAATTAATTAATAATAATTTAAAAATAATTTAAATTGATTAGGGAATTTATATTTTTATATTTTATAAATAATTTAATAATATCCATACCATCAAATTCAATATCTAGTTGATAACATTTATGTATTTCACGTGTCGTTTAACCTCGCTGTTGCGTGACTTGCACGATATTGAGAATACAAATATCAAAGGTTCATACACCAAAAAATATTTAATAGATTAAATTTATTAAAAATGAAATATATTTTAATTTATTGGGGTGTTACATTATCTCCTATGATTTTTGTTGTGTGTCGAGCACGCTGTTGACCATAGATTCCATTTTAAAATCTCTGGTTGTTATAGTCAAGAATGAAACCAGGACATCATTCCAAAATATGTAGGAATAAACCAAATAACCAATAATTTTTTCTCATTATACCCATTGATTCATAAAGGTGATATATAATTTGGGGCTCCTCCCATCTCTTTTTTAAGTCCAGCATATTCATCATGTGAGAAAATCAATGAACAATTTATAATCAACATTTCCAACAATCATCTATATTGGAATACCAATATAATTAACACCAATAATTTCCCCTATACTAGTAAAATGTATTATATGATTATAAACCATCTAGATTAACAAGGTGAATGGTTAAATAATATACATTCAACTTGTTAATGATCATCTGTTTAATTATAACAACATATAGAATGCAACACATTTCCCTATATTAGTAGAATAAAATTATTTATTGGGGGAAATAATAAAATAAAAATTATTTAAAATTTTACATTTACATAGTATAGAGACAGTTGTATACGTATAACTGAATAATAGAATAACATTAACGTAATATATCCAAAGAAAGAAGGTGGATGGTTGCAAAAGAATAAAACCCAAGAAGTGAGACATATCTATCAAAGGGTTTATGTAGTAGGAATAAATATAAAAGTAAAAATTGATATAATAAATCATAATATAATAAAATGGTAGAATGTACCAAAACAATATGAAATAAGTTCAATAGAATGACCACAACTCAATAAATGAAAATTGAGTTACCAATTACTCTTTTAACTGGGGTAACCATTAAATCAATAGTCACTTGAATAAGGGAACTTGTTTTTATATCAAATCTCTTGAAATAAAAGCAAATAAATTATATAAAATTTATGGGATACTAAAATAATATAACAATATTCAAAGGGAACATGGTGTATAACATATAACATGTCATAAAGAATAAAAATTAAGACCAAGAAAACCTGTACGACTTAAGTAAAATTTGGATAAACCCCCCTAGTAAGAGAGTTATTATAATTAAACATAAAATAAAATTATTAAAATATAATTCTTAATATAATTTCTCAAATAATAATTATATAAAATTTATGAATATAATTCGGTGAAAAATACCAACCATGTCTCAAAGAGAGGAATATGAGATAGAAACTCTTACCTCGGTCCTGGTTCATTATGTTCCTACACAAAACATCCTGAATAATCAAATTATGCTCATTAAATATAGAACAAAAGAAACTTATTCATAAATATAACCATTTATAATCCTCATTTTCCATTATTATTTACATATATATTAGTTTGTTTTTACCTATTTTCAACATTGAGTGTATGCAATTTTTTTTGATTTCAACTGGTTTCACAAAAACTATCTTTTTATTCATTATTGTTTCAAATTTCATCATTAAAAGTTAATTAATGGTACTGTTATAGATGATATATGATAGTTATAAGTGGTATAATTTCATTTTTTTAGTTTTGGTTATAAACCATGATTATAAAATCGATGATGATCACGTTTCAATGATTCATAATGAATCAAACGCATTTTATTAATTAATGACTTAAATATTGTTATAAACTTAATATCAAAATAAAAATAAAAATTATATCATATTATATCATAAAATAATTTATTTTTTTCATCCATGATATCAATATATAGTGTTTTCATGTCTATTGTTAAACCAACCCAAATGTGAACCTACCATGATTAATGGATGATTACGATAAGGTATTGTTATAATATAATTATATCAGAATAATAATTTTCTTACTTACTATTTATTAGTATCATATATTATAATTATTAATAATTAAAATGTTAAAATAATTTATATAAACTCAGTACTTAGAAAGAATAGATCATTTTCCTCTTAGTCTGCTTGTTTTTAACAATTGATTTAATGATAATCAATATTGATAATATCACTAATAGGTTATCAATTTTTTCATTTAAAACCTTAATGATTTCATGAAAATAATATTTTTTCATTAATACATTATTGGAACCATCAATTATGGGTTTTTATAAAAAATCAATTTCATTGCTCGTAGTGGAATTAGTCCGCACATATTATTGAATAATGATTTTATTTCTTAATGGATTAGATATATGAATAGAAAATGATTATACCCTTGATAAATTAACACTAATATATATATATATGACACAAATATTATTATATTCATATGGATAGAATAATTTTTAATGAATAAAATTAATAAAAAAAGCTATGTAGTTGATAATGCTCACATTGATTAGTTGAATTTTCCTTGAAATTATCCTTATAAATGACAGAATTATTCTCAATCATGGTGATCAGCTGATATTGAACGTGGTTAGGGTTAAAGGATAAGAACATTTGTTTATTTAATTTCAAAATTATAATAATATGCGAGTCTTGAGGTGGGGGAGTGTCACCATTTTATACGTTAGGAGAAGGGCACTTTTAGAAGCACACATAACATTTTCAAAAACATGATGTCAATATTCCGTGGTCAGTGGATCCAAAATGGAAAAAATTTGAGGTTAAATTGAGTGTGTCTTGAAATTAATACACTAATTTGGGTGATAACTTTGACTGTTCTGTGACTTTTATCTTTACTTTTAACCTTTCACAAAAATTTACATTTTCTATGGTAAATAAATTTTAAACTTAGTAATTAAATTTACTGGAAAATATTTATATATTATAATTTTACCTAAATTTAAACTAAATAAATAAATTTTCTTAAAAATTATATCAATAAAATTTATAATTTTTTTAAAATTTAATTTATGATTATCACATATAGCACATAAACTGAGTTTTTTTTGAAAAATTGTGTTTTTTTGCTTAAATTTTATATGTAAGACATAATTATTAAAATTTTCATCCACATGATAGAAATATAATAATTATGTTTAAAAATAAAAATGTTTGATGATTTCATAGAAAGGAAAAGAGTTATCTTACCTTGATAATACTTGATTCAAAGAAATATCAAGAATAATTTCTTTTAAAGTATCATTTTACATTAGTTCAAAAACTCTTTGACAAAGGTTTTATAAGATAAAATAATATTTTAAAATAAATATTTCTTTTCCATATATCAATATTTTATACCCTAAAATATTTTTTAACCTTATATATCATTCTTATATAATGATAGAATCATAATAATTAAATGTTTCATGAAAATCATATTTTTTGATAGAGAACCAACCTTGGTAGAAACAAACCAAAAATTCATGCTAATTGAATTCTTATATAAATAATTAAAAAAGGTTATTCAATTTTTTAATTTTTAATTCCATAATTTATAAAGTCATTTTTTAAACAATCATAAAATATAATGAATTTATTTTATTGAAAAATATATTTTTCAGATATTAATTATTATTATTTTAAATCAGTATCATTTACCAACTAAATTTCTATTAACCAATTTCTAATATCAAAAATAATTTATCATCATTAATCACATGTTTTTGGAAATAATAAATCATATCACATAAAAGGGAATTTTTTAGGAAAATAAAATTTAAACAATAAATGATCTTATTAGTCATTTTAGGTAATCTCATTGAACTAAATTTATCTTAAATTTATCATTTATTTTATTTTTATATATATTTTATAAAATTTACTCTTAAATATTCCCTCAAATTCAATTTATAGGTTATAATGTTCTGAATTATATATATATATATAATTAATATATATCATGGTTTCATTTATGTTCTGTGTTGTGTATGGAGAAAGATATTGAACACATTGACTTATTTAGATGTAATCATATCTATAAATATTAGAGTGTAATACTCTCCCCCTTAAATAAATTTCATCATAAAACTTTTTATGTATTATCCATGGAAGAAAGTATGAGAGACTATTCTTAACATATTCTTTATTCGGGATATATCCTTTAACATGACATCTACCATTATCTCTTAAGTTTTGTAATGTTATTAATCATTTCTAAAAAAAATCATCATTAATTTAATAAAAACCCCATGTATTTATATATCGTAATAATATATTCTCCCTAACAAAACTTTATCCAACCATTCTAATCTACAAGTCAATATATCTTAAAGAAATTATATATTCTGCTAAAAAATAACTCTATTTTAGCCCTAAAATGGTATTAACCACCAGTTTTAAGCTCACATGCCAGTAAATATATATCATAATACCAGAAATGTGATGAAATTCACTAAAAATATCTTTAATAAATTATCAATCCTATGTTCACCAATACTATCTAACTTACTTCCTCATAATCAAACCACCCTTTATTATCTCAACATCAACTTTGTATTAAACTTAATAGTTCTCGATACCACAATCATGCGTTCTTTAATAGTTATCCAAAAAAATATAACCTTAACATAAAACAAAATTTTAGTTTTTTTGATATCATTTAATATATTATTTCAAATCATTAATGTAAAACTACTAAATTACTTTTCTTGGATGTTTCACATGATCCTCAATATACCAAAATGTCTTCGGTAAATATCACATCACTAATTAAAATAGCTAAAAGTATAAATAATTAATTTAGATTATGATATCAAAATCACTAACATAGGTTATACTTGTTACCTCACATTTTCTATAATAATACTAATATACTAAATTTTAGCGATTTATGAATGCTCCCTTATTTGGTTATAAGACATAGAAGTTTCTCACTGCATACCATTCTCAGATTTATCATCCTGATCCTATTTGAACAAAATACTAGAACCGAAATCATTATGAAAATATCTAAAATATAAATATTAAATCATGAATTTGAATATTTTTTCTTCTGTGATATATTCATTTTTAATATATGATACTGTTATATCATCAAATAACTCTCTTAATTCCACCCTTGGTTATCTATATTCATTTTTCCATAAGGTTATCTATCCCAATTCATTAAAATAACAAATAAATACTCTATAATTATCTATAAATATAATTTCATTAACAAAATAGTAACCATTGAGAGTGTAAAACTAGGTGTGTAGTTAGGTTTGATTGTTGTGAACTAGGAGACGATCAAGTTAATACACAATCCTCCCTTTTCAGGGTTATTACCCCTATATACAACTATGATAAATCCTGAATCCATTTATAGTATCCAAATTGAGATTTTATTTATAGGATAACCAAGCAATATATACATTACCCTAATGTTGTTATTCTATCATATACATTTAATTCCCTCTTTGATTTATCCCTAGAGTTTTCACTGAAGTTCTATTATCCAAATCCCCAAATAAAATGTGCATCATCACCTTATCATTAAATCAACTAGTAATATAAATGATTATCGATAACTTTGAAATTATCATCAACATTAAATTATAAGGCCTTAAATTGTATAACCATGATATTTAATGATATATTTCTCTTTAAATAAAAATGGATTGTTCAATAGCACGCTTAACACACAGTACTGATCATTAAGATAACTATGTTATACAATACAATTATTATTATTTAAATATGAATATTATAAAATAACTTTTAAATTTTATGTATGAATTGAATTAATGAAAATTTAAAAAATAATGTATTTATATAATTCAAATTTAATTTTTTAGTAGATTCATTATAAGCTTCAAAAATACATTTTCCCTCAAAAAATGTTTTTATTGGTTTTTTGTGAGAAACTAATATACTTCATTTCTAACAATTTTTTAAATTTTATTAATAAATATTAACCTCATTATAAAATAATCAGGTCAAAATTATTATAGAATGAATTTTTGATAATTTTTGGAAAAGGTTGATTTTGCAATGAATAATGAGAAATATGAATTTTTATTAAAAAACATCATTCCTTTTTAAGAGTTTACTAATATATATTGTGCTTTAAAATGATTTTATTAATAATATAAGTTCATTTAAATTATTAATAATACATTTAATTACATTATAAAGAATTTTACATGGATTTTGGTTTACAAAAATTTTATACATAAGAAAAAAATTTTTCTTCAAAAAACTGTTTTTCATTGTGTTTTGTGGGTAAAGTTTTATATTTATTTCTTACTGTTACATAAAATTAATTTGATAAAATATATTATATATTTTTAATCATAATTTTGATTTTTTAATTAGTCTAATTTCATTTATGGACTAAACGAATAGTAAATACATTAAAAATGTATCACTACTATAATGTTTAAAATGGGTTTATCGGGGGGTGGGGGGGTGAAACCACGATATAAGGACTATTTTTACAATTAAAGTTGCATAAATACAATTTTATAAATATATTTTTGGAATAATTATAAAAAAAATTGAAATCTCTTAAAATTTTGAAGAATTTTTGTTGAGTATAACATTATTATATTTTAATATTTTCACAAATTCCAAGTGTGTCCTCTCTCCCAATTAGAAAAGGAACCCCTTCCTATCTATTCTTTACACCACTTTGAGCCACCTATCTCAACCAAAATCTACCCAATTATCTTCTAGAATTATATATTATTAAATTATAGGTCCTTTTATTCTTAAAATACCCTTACATAGTTCCTTAAGGAAGGATATAAATGAGGTGATCAAAAGAAAAGGTAATCATCCTACCCAGCCTATTTCAAATTATATTTTCATATACATACACTAAATCCATGTTACTCAGTATAAAATAACAAATTAACTATAATAAATATATTAAAATGTTATTATGATAATGTAACCACAATCATTTACAATCTTTTTAATCAAATTGGAAGTGGAAGTATAAATCGTGTGTACATGTGCACAACCGCCTCCACAGAGGGATAAAAAACAATTTTAATGACCATATTTCATGGATTATTATTATAGTTTTTTTAATTTTTATGTATGAATTGTTTGATATAACTATTATTTTATAATTAAAATATTTTATATTCCTTATTAGATTTCTGTCTATTGGAAACGGAAAACATCACTTGTGCGTACTTGTGGACTTACACCTCCATAAAGTAATGTGTAAAATCCTACCGCTCATCACTGGCTTCCGGAGATATAGGTGTGTAATTAGCCTTAGATGACATCCCCATGACACAAAGGGCTATAAAAAATTTCCAAGGGCTTCATAAATAGTGGGGAGATGATTTTACCTTTGAAAATAAAAATAACCAATCCATAATAAACAAAACAACCAAACCAATATATGATGCAAGAGTACAGAAACAACTGAATGAAAACTAACAACAATATCAATGTATGAGAATAATCCAAAACAAACAAAACTCAAAGATGAAAAAGACCATGAAACCTAAAGGAAACAACCACATCTAAAACTAAACTTCAACATGATCCACTATCCAACTCATCACAACATTCTCAAAGTATCATGATTCATCACTAATGAAATGAGATACCTTTCCATTACCTCTGTCTCTATAGATAACATCAGAAAATGTACTAATGTTCCTGAGCAGGGGGTGAGTATAAAAATCAGTATGATTTCCCCAATGATATCCCAACTGACTCTAGTTGGATAGAACATGTTATCACCTTTTTATAAAATAGTTCTAAAAAAATTAAAGTTGTTTTTTTTGAAATCCAAAAAAAATATCTAAAATAGAATATTTTTCCATAGAATGTTATTAAATAAGAAACAATTTATTAAATTCCATTTTGGCATACTAAGTAATTTCCACAGACCACACAACCAAACACATATAAACATGCATGTCAACTATATACCTACCAATAGTCCCGATTAGTGAGAAACCTTTTTTACTATGCCATTACATAGTAAACCATTTTTGAAAGGGGTTTGGCCATCATTTTATAGTCATGAACCAAAAAATGTTCCACAACCCCATTCAAAATCACAAAACCATCACTGAAGAGGGTTTTCATCAAAATTAACACCTCAATTTCAAAATTCAATTCAATAAATTGAATTAATTTTAAATCAAGAATTTATGTTATAATAAATAGAATTAAAGAGAGAATAAAACTACCTCACAACCATTGGAGAAACCAAATAATGGAAGAAAACACCAAATCCCAGATTTAAACATAAAAAAGAATCCTTAGATTATGTTATATTTAATGGAAACAAACATATCTCATAATTATAGACATTACACATCATGGATTTATCCCTAATGGATTAAATCCATGATTCTAAGAGAGATAAAAAGACAAAATAAAAGTTAAACGATGAAGAATGAGAACATAACAACAAATCCCACCCTTCAACAGACTTAGATTCTCCTAGGAATCACTACTGGATCAGAAGGAAAAGTTTCCACAACATTGATAGAAATTGGAATTAAGGTTATAACTTGATTATGAAAAAACAAGTAGTTTTGGGGTAATGTGAGTTAGATTCAATATTTTAGGATCATAATTTTAATGAACCATGGTTAGAGCACAAAAATTAGAATACCATGTTCTATATGTGCATGATCCAATGCCTCTAAAAACCCCGTCCTTAGATGTATCAAATGATTAGACAAATGGTACAGAAACCATGAGATTATCCTACGTCAATCCTTTAATGATTTCTCTTGGGTAACCACATGGTTTGGCCATGCCATAGGGCTACCAAATTCCCACTATTTCATTTTCATATTTTCCTAGAGGTATTGAATGGTTTCCACCAACTCTGATCAAACTATAAACCTCTATAAGACCCAAAAAACATTCAAAATATCCTCAAATCATCTTAAAAAATAATCCGAACATTATATATACTTTAAATACATAAATAAGGGTAAAACACTTAAAATCGGAAGGTGCTACATTCTCTCCCCTATTGGTAATTCTATCCCTGGAATGTAGAAAATTTCCATTTCCTTGGAAGAGTTCTATCCACCACTCCGACATTTCCTTTTCAAATTACCACATTTCACCATGAATTCGAACATGTTTCCATAAAACCTACACTAGACCGATGTTTTTTGCAAGAATGAATTTCTATTGGCTATCCAAAATACAAATTACTACATGTACCAATGTAGTATATAACTCCAATTCAATATGATCCCATCAAATCAAATGCTCAATATCAGGTTCATACTTATTTAATTGAGATATATTGAAAAAATTATTCATTAAAATGAACATTTCTAGAAAACAAAACCTATATTACACCTCAAATATCCATTATAGTATCTAAAAAGTGCCTAATTATTGAGTATATAACTTTCCCTACTTCCCAAAAGGGAAATTCCAAATCCTCAGATAGATTCTCAATAATACATGATCACTCACCTCGAACAACAATGCCCATCAACAACAATCTATATATGACTTCTAACAACTATGTGATGTCTCCATCCTATCACTAATCAAAAATATATTCTTCATTTGTTCATTCACAAGTCATAGTCTAACCATTTATTTCTTATCCCTTTTCACCCAAAACAAAGTGGAGAAAGAAAAGAAATCACATAAAATGCTTCAAAAGGAGCCCTATGTTTCGAGTCCTAATAACTATTTTTTATAACAAATCCACTAACGGTGTGTGGTCCTCCCATAAGACACCAAAATAATTACAGAATCCCTAAAGATGTATTCCATCATTTGTATCATCCTATTAGATTTTCTATCCATTTGAGGATGATACATCGGGCTCATAGTCAGCTGATTCCCAGGGGATTAAAATAAGGATTTTTATAAATGAGACATAGTCATCAAATATCGGTCTAATAAAATCTATAATGGAACACTGTGCCTCTTTATAGATTCCCAAATATAGATTTTGGACAAGTCCTCCATAATATGATATTTTTGAATTGGGATAAAATGATCCCACATTATGAGTATATCCACTATCACCCAATTATAATCGAGTTATTGAACCATCCTTGAGAGACTTGCCACAAAATCCTAGCCATCTATTCCCATTTCAAAACATGAATAGGTAAAGACTATAACATGACTACTTGTCAGTAGTGTTACACATTTAGCCACTAATAGTTGAGGTATCTCAAAACAAAATATTCCATTTCCATTTTCATGGAAACCCACAAAAACCATACATTCAATACCTTATACATATTTTTTATTCGAGGATGAAACACCAATATCAATTGGTGTTAATAATAAATATGTTGTTCCTAACAATAAAAAGGTATCACTATCCAATCTCAAAACCAAAAAAATCTCTCTTATCTAGCTTCTATTACTCAATGGTCTCCCCAACATTGATTTTTGAACTCCAAAAAATTTATTCAAAATGAGATGTTTATGCCTCTTTAACCTTTTCACCCAAATTAAAAACAAAAGAAATCAGAAATAAAACTTCAACCCAACATATTTCATCACAATCCTTATGCATGTAGACTATAACAAGAATCCGTTTATTCTCATCTGAAGCCTCTTTCACCAAATGACTATACAAATTCCATATTAATGCATCCGCCATTGAATTGCCTTGACCCAGTGTATTTATCAATTTGAGGTTGAAAATTTGAAGGTAATTCATCAAAATTATTTATCTCAGTTTCAAATATCATTGAGAAAAAATTGGTTTCAAGCTCTTATGATTCGTAATCACCATGTTTTTTTCACCCAATAGGTAATGACACCAATTATTCAAAGCATGAACTATCATAGCTGGATCCAAATTATTTGTTGGGTATTTATTCTCATGAAAATGTAATTTTCATGACCCATTAGCAACAACATGATATCCCTGCATGAGAATACACCCTAACCTAGATCCCAAATCCTCACAATACACCACATAACATTATCCTAATTATAGAAATATTATGATCAATGCTAATGTAATGAAATAATTAAGATTTTGAAAATAATTTTGACATTTATCATCCAATTTGAATGAAAAAAATTTCCTTTTAAAAGTTTCCTTTGGTGAATTTAGTCATGAAAAGGCTAAAACAAAATGTCTGTAATAATCATCAAGACCAAAGAAACTGTGTATCTTAATGAAATTATTTGACGACTGCCAAGAGATCATAGTCTATATCTTTTTTTGCATCCCTTAAAATAACTTTTCTAGAGAAAACATGAATTTGGAAATGTTCCTATTGTATCTAAAAATAAAACATTTAGTGTTTGGGATTCATAAAATGATCCTAAAATATACCCAAAAATATTGAAATGTATTTCTCAGGCTCAACCTTTGCCATAGAATACACCTGTATTTCATCCACAAACTCCCCTATAAAAGAATCTTGATACCTTCAAAATATATGATTAAAAAATTCCATAAATATTTCTGATTCATTTGTAATCCCAAAAGGCAGAACCAAATACTCGTAATGGCTATATCTACACCTAAAATCTACATTCAGAATTTCCTCCTTCCGAACCCATGATATGTGATATCTGGAAGAAAATTAAATTTTAAAAAACCACTTAGATCATATGAACTATTTAAATAGATCATCAATACATGGAAAAGGATAATGATTATTTATCATAACTTGGTTATCCTTACGATAATTCACACACAACCGAATATTTAAATATGACATTTTCAAAAACAAAACTTGTGCTTCCCACATGGATATACTATAAAGAATGAACACCTTTCTTTCTAGATATTACAACAAGAAATTAAATTATATTAATTCTTCTTGTTATATCTGATAAGATGGAAGTGAGATAGAATTGGTCCTTGGTAATAGGTCAATTATAAACTCTAATTATCTTGTAGGGGGGGACTATGAGAAATTATTGGTAAAAACATGAGGAAATCGACCAAATTTATTTTGGAAAAACAATATTCTCAATCGCATCCAATGATGGTAAGGTTAATGTTGAAAAATGTTACAAAATATTTCCAATGGCTGGTGGTAACTTTCCCACCCCACTCACTTTCTCATTTTTCTCTCCTCTAAAGAGATGCTCAATGCCTTTATCAGTTGTAAAACTAACCCTTTTGGTATAACAATTAATGTGATATTTGTTCATTTTCAGCCAATCTATACCCAAGATTATGTCATAGACATCCATTTATATAATAGATAAATCCCAAATCAGTTTAGCACAACTGATATTCATAGAACATGTATTTCACATAAAGGATTAACATTCCATTTATCCAAGTGGAGTTTGATGTTTCAAAATAGAAGACATCATCTAAACATGAAAACCCATAAGAACAATAGGATAATATGTAATAAATTAATAGGATACATTTGTATCAAAAAAATATTCCACAAGGTAATAATTTATAAGAATCATACCTCTTATTTTTAAAGGTATATGTTGATCATCTTGGACCATTTTATAATCTCCATTAAATTTCTTACTTACTATACTTTTCAAATTATTACCCTATTGATATTTCACTGGTTGAGGAGTCATGGGTTTCCATGAATGAACATGGATTCGTCGATTCTATTAAAAATAGATATTTTGTTTCAATTGTCTTATCAAAGCATACAGTGCTTGAGAAAATGATATGTGTCCTAGAACCTGACCTTGGAGCATTGTGAAAATTGGGCTGAAGGTGTCCCATATGGTTCCAATTGTGGAATGATCTAGGTTTTGTCATACAATATCATTTCATATTCTCAAAATAAACACACTAAAATCAATCAATCATACTCTTTGGTTTTGTAGGATTAATCCCCGATACATCTATATGATTCTGGGTAATATTGAAACCATAAAAATAGAAGCACCTCTTCCACTAATTCCCAGCGTTCATGTTACCACCAATTATCACATGTATCATCGTAATTCCTTCACCTTCAGTTCCTGAGATGTACCTTTCTACCACCATCCATATACTGACCATATCTTTATAATCCATTATAAAAATCAGGATAATCATTGAGTAAATTTCTCACCCCAACCTCATTCAAAAATTCATGCCTTCCAGGATGCGCTTATTGAAAGTTGTAGTGAAAAATGACTAAATTAATGAATTTATATGCATACTCTATTACTAAGAAATTATCATACTTCAAACTAAATAAGTACATTATTCTAGAAATTATGAACATATAAGGATAAAATTATTTTTAATCAATTATTTAAAATTATCCCATGCAATGCGTGGGTCTAATTTTTCTAGAACTTTTAAATCCCATCATGGGAATGCTAGATAATCCTTCATATATGTTTCCATATTGAAATTCATATTACCCAGTGTTCGAAGGAAATAAATGATTCAATTATTTATATTCAGACACAACTCTGCTTTCTCTAGTTCTGAATCACCCCAAATGATTGGTGGATTTTGCTTTTGGAACGAACAGAATGATCCAATTTCCTTGTTTAATCACTTCTGTTCCCACTATCCCTAATTTAAAAAGGCTGAAAAATAATCTAAACCAACTAATAGTTCACCTATGGATCAGGTGAAACCACATTCTCAGCAGCCTCATCCAGTTGGTTCCTACAGTGCATACCTAGTTCCATTTTATTTAACAAAAACAAAATTCCATTTAATATCAATCTCTAGAAATTGAACGATTAATAAATTTAAATTATCCACATCACACATATAATAATAAGGATTCCCAAAATTCAACAATTTTCCTCTATCAACCAATTTTTGAAAATTCCACCATTATTTTTGAAAATCAATCCATTTTCATCTATTTTCCAAAAATCAACACTTTTTCACCAAATCAAAAATCATGACTCAAATTTAATTATGAACTCCTTGTGGGAAGTCAATACTATCAATTCATGTCATGATATTCTCATTAGCTAAACCTATGATTATGAGGTAGAAACTACTAAAAGATTCTCAAAACACTCATATACCCAAACTCCCTGGTAATTTGAAGTTCTACATATATAGATTAGATATACCTCTTTATACTATACATTTCAAGTTCCAACTATCTTATCTACTTTTCAAAAATCCAACTCAATGACTAAAATAGAATGTTTTATAACTCCAGGACCAAAAAAATTGATACCATTTGTCTCAAAAAGATATTTTGACTATCTAAGACGAATACCATAGGTAACATCCCGCCCCTCCTCATCAGCTTGAGAAGATACATGTGTTTTACTAGTGTTAAGAGACATCCAAAAGACACTGAAGGTAGGAAATAAAAGTCCAGCGATTCATAAATAGTTAGGGGATGATTATCCATTTGAAAATAAAAACAACAAAACCATAATATCCATAAAAATCAAACCTCTATATGATGCATGAGTATAACATACAACTGAAAAAACACCCCACAATATCATAATATAGGCAGAATACAATACCAATAAAACTCAAATATTCCAATGAATAAGAAACCGAAAGGAAAAAAATTACATCCAATGAGAAACTCTCACATAATCCAAGATCATCCTAAAAGGCCATGCCCATAGTATCATGATACATTACTAAAAAACTAATATACCTTCCCTTTACCCTTTTCACAATAGATATGATTTGAAATTTTACCAAAGTTCCTGAGTATGGGGTGTGTATAAAAAGAAATAAGATTTCCCAAATGAATTCCCAACTCACACCACTAGGATAAACATTTTATCATATTTTTATGAACTAGTTTTAAAAAATCTAAAGATGTTTATTTCAAATACAAATAGTTTTCATAACTAAAAATAGTTTTCCATAGATAGTAATCAAATAATAATTTAAAACCATTTCTAAAATTCATTTTTGGTATACACATTCATTTTCACACACCACCCAACCACACACATCCACACATGCTTGTCAGCCATTGACCTCCCTATACTCATGAGTAGTGAGTCATCCTTTCATCAAGGCATCACTTGGTGAACTATTTCGATGGAGGGGGGGGGGGAATTCATTCCCTTATCCATCCCATTTTGACAGGGGAAACTTCACAACCTTATCTTTCTAAAATGCACATGAACACATGCAAGCCATGTATGTCAAAAACCATTCTAATAAATTTCAAAAAAATAGTTCTTTTAAAGAAAAAATTATAAAATCATTTTTCCATGAATTTAAACGAAACCATAATTTTTAAATCATCTTTTTAAAATCATGAACCAAAATACATTTCATAAAACCATAAAATTTCACAAAACCAACACTAAATAGGTTTTCCATCATGACACAGACAATATTTTCAAAATTAATTTGAATTAATTTATTTAATTTGAAATCAAGCCTTCATGTTCTTAATAATAGGTTTTAAGAGAGAAATCGACTACCTCACAACCATTGGTGAAACGAAAGATTGACACAAAACCCCAAAACCCTAACTTGAAACTCCTAAAAGAACATTATATCTTGTTCCCTTTAACCAAAAACAAACATATCTCCTCATGATTGAAATTCCATAGCATCGATTTATCCTGAATAGATTAAACTAGGATTTAAAGAGAGGGTAAATGAATAAATCTATGGAAATCAATGAATAAGAAGAAGTTAATAAAGAATCCCAACCACCAACACACTTATATACACCTAGGAATATCTTCGAGATCAAAAGGAAAGGTCTCTATAGCTTTGAGAGGAAGAGAAATTAGGTTTATGACCTAATTAAGATAAAATGATTAGTTTATGGGGTAAATTGAGTTAGATACAATACTTTTTGATCAACATTTTAATGGTGCATGGTTAGAGAACCGGATGAGGAAAACCATGCATTAACCTTGCATGATCTACAACCTCTAAACACCCTATGAATGGTTATATTGCATGGATAGAAAAACCATGAACCAACAACACTATTCTCAAATGTCAATCCTTGAACAATTTCTCTTGGGTGGCTACATGGGTTGGGAAAATCAGGTGCTTAATGATGAAAATACCGAGTTATCACTACTTTAATTTCAAAATTTCCTAGAGCCATTTCATCATTTATAATAACTATGATCAAAGATTGAACCTCTATAAAATACAAAAATTCATTCCAAATCTCATCACAACCCCTAAAAACATTACCCAAACATTATACGTAATTAAAATACATAAATAAAGGGTCATGTACCTAAAAACAAGGGTGATAAATTCTCCCCCATCAATCTTACCATCCTAGAAATGGAAAAAAAATCATTTACTTAGAAGAGTTACAACCATTACTCTAATATTTCCCTTTCATGTTCCCACATTTCCTCTTAAATTCGACAATGTTTCCATAAAACCAATTCCAGACTAATGATTTTACAACACAAAAATTTCTCATGCCTATCCAAAATCCACATTTGAACATGTACCAATGTAGAATATGTCTCTAGGTCAACATGATCCCATTTAATCACATGGTTAGGATCAATTTTATACCTCATCAATTGAGATAAATGAATAAATTATGCACTAAACTGAACTCTAGTGTTAATTCCAGGCAATATTCCACCAAAACAATCCATTATAGTATCTTAATAGGGCTTATATATTAATGAGATAACATGAATTTCTTCCCAAAATTAATATACCCAACAATTATATAGATTTTAAAGAATAAATGATCACTCAACTTAAACAACAATGACCATAAACAATGATTTTTCTAATATTTCTGATGACTCTATGTAGTCAACATCCTATTTTTCATCCACAATATCTTCCCTATTAATAGTTTCCTAAGACATGATCCAACCAATGATGTCTGACATGTTTCCACCATATAAAGTGGAGAACACCAAGAACTCTCATACAATACTTCAAAAGAAGCCATATGTATCAAGGATTTATAACTGTTGTTTTATGAGAAATCCACTAACGATATTTGATCCTCCCATGAGCCACCATAATCCATTACATAAGACCTATGAATGATTTTCAATGATTATATCATCTTATCAAATTGTCTATCCATTTGAGTATGATAGGCCATTCTCGTAGTTAACTGAATTCCATTGGATTGCTGTAAAAATTTCTAGAAAAGTGATATAAAACATAGATCTCATTCTGATACAATAGATACTAGAACACAGTTCCTCTTAAAAACATATCAGATATATATTTTGGACAATTCATCCACTGTATAGGATTCCAAAATTAGGATAAAATTACATGAATTCATGAGCCGATCTAGAATCACCCATATAGAATTGTGTTTTTGATCTATCCTGGTAGACTTGTCACAAAATCCGTGAATAACTTCTCCAATTCCAAAATAAGAACAGGTAAAGGTTGAAACATGCTCACTGGTGACTGGTGTTATTCCTTTACCTGCTGACATGTGAGTTACCTCAAATTAAACTATTCCAATTCCATATTCATGTAAACCCACCAAAACTGTTATTTTAGTACCTTATACATCATTTGTATTCCAGGATGAACTACACATATCAAATTGTTTAAAGCATGAAGAAGTTTTTATGTACAAGCCAAAGGTATGTCCATTTTATCTTGAAACTAGAAAACTACTCTCACATCCAACTTCTATCCCTCAATGGTCTCCCCACCATTGAGTTTTTACATCATAGAAACATATTCAGAATCATATTTATGTGCCTATTTAACCTTATCTACCAAATTAGTAATAAGAGAAACTATAAATAAAACCACAATACATCCACAACATTCAATATCCAAGGGCATGTCGATTATCACTGACATCAACTACCACTCATCCAAATCCCATTTATCCAGATGATTATATAACTTCTAACTTAATGAATCCTCCAACGAATAGCCTTTACCCAATGTAAACATTAAGTGGAAATAAAATTTCTGAAGCTACAATATCCCTATTATTTTCTATAGATTCAAATATATTTGATTGAAAATGTGTTTCAAGCACTTCTGATCCATAATAACTATGAATTTCTCTCCCATTAGGCAATAACACCAAGTATTCAAAGCATCGACCACCAAAACTAATTCCAAATAATGTGTTGGGTAGTTCTTCACATGAAACCCTAACTATAAGGAGCCATAAAAAACAACATGATCTTTCTACATGAGAAAAAACCCCAACCCAGATCCTAATGAATCACAATACACCACATAGCCTTGTACTGATTCTGGAAATATTAAGATCGATGCTAATGAAAGGTAAAGATTAAGCTCATAAAAATACTTCAAACATTAATCATCCCATTGTAATGGAACATTTTTCCTTATCAAAGATATCATTGGTGATGATAGTCATGAATATTTATGAATAAATCATCGCTAATAACCTACCATACCAAGGAAATTATACATCTCAATTTCATTATTTGGAAGTTTCTAAGACATCATAGCCTCTATAATTTATGAATCCACTAAAACTGCTTTTTCTGAGATAACATGGATGAAAAAATGAACATCTTCTATCCAAAAAATTACCCTTTTAAAGTTTTTTATATAGACGATGACCCTATATGATACCCAACACTAATTACAAGTGTTTCTCCTGATAAAAAATTATCCTAATATACCCCACTATTTCATCCATAAACACGACCACAAAATAATCAAGATACCTTTGAAATATCTAATTCATTTATGTCATAAATTCACTGGATGAATTTTTAATACTAAAATTCATAAATACATACTAATAATGAATTTATATACTCCTAAAATATGTCTTTGAAATATCCTCATTGCATAAACATAGCTGGTCAGATACGAAATGCAAATAAATATTAGAGAACCATTACGATTCCCTAAATTTATCAAAGAGATCATCAATGTGTGGAATAAGATATCAATTCATTATTGCATCTTGGTTAATATTATAATAATCCACACATACCTGAAGAGTTCCATCTTCATTTTTCATAAAAAAACTAGTTATTCACATGGGTAAGTACTAGGGAGAATGAACCAATTTAATTCTAGAACTTCCAAATGGACATTAAATTCCCTAAATTTTGTTGGTTCCAGAAGATATTATGGATTCTAGATGTGAATGATCCCTAGTAAGAGATCAATCATAAACTCCACGTCTCTTGTGGATAGAAACCCTAAGAAATTATCATGAAAAACATCAAGAAACTGTTAAAAAATTAATGGAAGACAACTATTATCAAACTCATCTACTGATGATAAGGATAAATATGACAAGTAGTATGAGATCATTCCAACCACTATTTCCAAATATCATGCTCTACATGATTTCAAATTTCTCTATCCTCTAAATATATTCTTGACGCCTTCATCTTTTGTAAAACTAACCCTTTGGGTCTATATTCAATGTGAGATGTGAAAATTTTCCACCAATTCATACCCATGATTAATTCATAGACATCTATTTCATTAATAGAGAAAAAAATCAATACATCACCATCGATAGTTATAGAATATGTTTTTCATATAAAGACTCAATATTCTCATTTTCCAAAAGGAGTTTATAGTTTTAATACAGAAGGAATCATCTCAACATGAAAACCCAGAAGATCAACAACATGAGAAGAGATAAATGAATGGGAATCACCCATATCAAAGAAATAATTCAAAAGGGTATAATTTTTATGAATCAACCCTCTAACTATTGAATGACTATATTGATCAACCACAATCATTTTCTCAAATCCAAAAAATTTCTTAGTCTCTTCATTTTTGTTACCCTATTGAGAGTTCTATTGTTAAGGAGTCCTGGTACTCCTAGAATCACGATGGATTTCCTATTTTTGATGGAAGGAACTATTCTACCACACTTATCCCATAAAAAAATGATACTTGAGAAACATGATATGTTTACCTAGAACATGAACTTGGAGATATGTGACAATAGCACTAAAGATTCACCTAATGGTTTTAATTATGGAATTCTATAGGTGGTTCAATACAATATCACTCCATATGCTCAAAATAACCACACTGAAAGAATCAAGGATTTCTATTTGGTTTTGGAGAAAGATTCACTAATCCTACTATCTAATTCTGGGTTATATTGTCACCTTCAAAATATGTATCACACTTCCTCTTATTCCAAGCACTCTAGTTCCCACTAGTTCCCAGAGGTATCAATATACTTCCTCTACTCATATTTTCTGATATATCTCCTTCTTCCATCGTAACTCTATTTACCATCTCTGTATAATATTTTATAAAAATAATTATAATATTTGGGTGAATTTTTGGCATCAAACATGATTAAAAAAAGCATTCCTTCAAGGATTCACTTGTAGAAACTTTTAGTGAAAAGTGTGAATATAGATGCATACACTATTACCGAGAAATGCTATGACTTAAAACTGAATAAATCCATTATTCTTGAAATTATGAATGTGTGAGGATATAATTGGTTTTGAACAATTATTCAAAATCATACCACAAACTTACTTGTTCAAATTTTTAGTAAACCTCTAAATCCCACACATGATGTTCTAGATACTGAAACATAAACATTTACAACATAAATTTCAGATCAGCTGGTGTTCATAATAAATATAATATTTGATTCATCCTATTCATCTACACCTCATTTTTTCCATTTCTAAATCACCCTAAAAGATGGGTGGATTCTTATTTTGGAACTGAATCAAATGATCTACTTATGTTGGTTCTTACCTTCTATTCCCTTTATCGAATACCAAAAAATCAAGATAAATCCTCTGAACCAATTTCTAGTTCACCTATATCCTAGGTGAAATCACATTCTCACTAACCTCTTGTATTTGGTTCCTACAAAACCTACCCTGTTCCATTTTCAATATCCAAAATAAATCTACGTCTAGTCTAACTCTTTAGAAACTTAAGGATTCACAACTTCAAATTTACTATAACAAGCATATAACAATATGTCTTTCAAAAATACAAAAAAATTCCTCTTTCAAACCATTTTTGAAAATTCCAGATTTTTGTTTGATAATCAATAAATTTTCAAATATTTTTCAAAAAGTAAAACTGTTTCACCAAATCAAAAATCATTAAAAAAATTAGTTTTGAACGCATTATTGGAATTCACTTCTATCAACTAATTTCTTTCTATTCTCATTGTTTAAAACCATGATGATGAAGTGAAAACTCCTTAAAGTGTCTCAAAATAGTCTTGTACCCAAAATACCTGGTAACTTGAAGTTTATCATAAATAGGTACTCTAAACGAATATATTATATACATATCACGTTTCAATGATTATATCTCCATGATACCAATATAATATAAGGAATAAAATATATTTATTTTCAACTCCAAGACTGAACAAAATGATACAATTTGTCTGGATGAGATATATGGACCAACCAAGACTGATACAATTTGTAACATCCCACTCCTCCTCATGGGCTTGAGAAGTGACAACTACACTACTAGCCTCAGGTGACATCCCCAAGACACCAAAGGCTATAAAAAAATGAAAATTTCCTCATAAACAGTTGGGGGATGAGTTTACCTTTGAAAATAAAAACAACCAACTCATAATAACATAACAATAAAATCTATATATGATACATGAGTACAAGATACAATTTCCACATAACGATCTACAATATCTGAGTATAAGAGGAATCTATAACCAACACAACTCAAAGATACCAAAGACCATGAAACCCAAAAGAAACAATGACATCCCAAAAACAACTCCCACATTATCGAAGATACAAATCAATATGGCATTCCAAAAGTATCATGATGAATCACTAAAGAACTAGGATACCTTTCTTTTACCTATGTCTCGATAGATAACATCTAAAAATGTACCAAAGTTATCGAGTAGGGGGTGAGTATAAAAATTAGTATGATTTAACCAATAACATTACAAGTAACACCACTAGTATATAACATGTTAAATTTTTTTATAAAATATTTTAAAATAATTTAATTTATTTTATATCAAAACCAAATAGTTTTTAAAACTATAACAACTTTCTATAAAAAGAAATCAAACAATATTTTAAAACCATTTCTCAAAATCCATTTTTTCAAACACATTAATTTGAACAAGAAAAAACCACACACATACACACGTGAATGTCAACCAATAACCCCTATATACTCATGAGTGGTGATTAATCCTTTCACCATGACATCACTTGGTGAACCATTTTGATGGGGGAAACATTACGCCCTTATCCATCCCATTTTGAAAGGGGAAACTTCACTCCCCTATCCATCCCAAATTCACATGAACACACACCAAAATTGTATTCCAAACCCCATGATTATCCATATAAATAAAAAAATTAATTTATTGAAAACAATTCTACAAAAAAATTTCTATGCATTTAAACCAAGATATAATTTTAAAATAATTATTTTAAATTCATGAAAAGAACACTTTCAAAAAAAACTATAAAATTTTACAAAACTGTCACCAAAGAGATTTTCCATTAAAAATGTTTCATAAATTTCAAAATTAAATTAAAAAAACAAAATGAATTCGAAATAAAACCTTCATGTTCTAATCAAGAGGAGACGAGAGAGAAAATGCCAACCTCAAAACCGTTGGCGAAACCAAATACTGACACAAAACTCCAAAAAACCCACTGGATACACCTAAATGGACTATTGTTATTATTACATTAAATAGAATATAAAAAATATAATAATTATTAACATTTAATATAATTTATTTATCCCCAAATGATTAAATAAATGTTTCTAAGAGAGGGAAGAAGAAGAAATGTAAGGAAAATAATGTAGAATGATCACCTACCGACAAATTCGAGGCTCCAACACAAATAGATTCAAAATGGAATCACTCCCGGATCAAAATTCATTTTCAAAAAAGTCATTATAGGAATAGAAATCCAGAATATCACTAGATTAGAAAATAAATGAGTAGTTAATGTGGTAAATTGAGTTAGATACATGTTTTTGGATCTAAAATTTAATGGTGCATGATTAGGAAAACTGTGCACTAACCATGCATGATACACAACCTCTAAACATGTCTAAAATTATTGTATATAAAGGTTTTACAAAACATTAAATAACTATGCTATTCAACTATTTCAAACCTTCTATAGTTTCTCCGGGGTGGTCACACAGTTTGGCTAGATCATGCACCTAACATTATGCCTACCTAGTTCCCAACGTTTCATTTTCACGATTTCATGGAGGTGTTTCATAATTTCTACTAATCGTTCCCAATTCATGAAACAAGGGCTATCTTTAAAGACATAACGCCATCATTATATATACATAAAATACATAAATAATGGGCCAGGTACATAAAACAAGGGGTTCTACATAATGTGATTCGTTTTTTGTTTCCATATTACATGGATAGTAATAAAGATATTTTTAATTAATATATATTAAATAATAATGTTGGTATAATGGTGAATTATTATTTTCCTTTACTTCATTCAATCCATTAAAAATTGAATATAATGTTCATCTGTATGTATGCCCTGCTGTCTCCATGAACACTATAATGAAATTTTCGATCTCTACCTTCTATGGATGATTATAAATATGTATATTTTGAATATATATGATATTTGAAACATTATTTTAATTATTTATATTATTCTACCATGATAAATATGAAAGGATCAGAACTACTAAACTAAAACTTATAGGAAAAACGAAACATTTAACACTTAGAAATTTCATTTATAATAAATAATTATTAACAAACAAATGTTGAAATGTTATAAGTGGATCATATATAATATTATAATTATGTATATGGTTATTTTATATAATTTTAATAAATTTTTTGTTGTTGTGTTATATGAGGTTAAAATATCTTAAGAAGCTATTAAAACATAGGTAAGGATTTATTTTACAATCTGATCATTATTCAAGATTATTTATATTTAATTCTACATTAGGGGAATTATATGATATTTATATATTAAAATTGATATATTCTATTCTCTTATGTTTATTTATAGGGATTAAATATTTTCATTTGACCTCCCTTTCTATAATAACTCAAGATTATGAAAAAAATGTTTTATAGAAAGTCAACATTATTTATCTCATTGGTCAAAAATCCATCTTCTTAAATATCCATGTTTTCGTTAAAATGTTTTAAAATAACTTTTTACAATTATAAGAAAATTTTAAGGTATTATTTACAAATTATTAATTTTTTTAAATGTTTGAAAAGAAATTTTATAATTTTCCAAACAAGGTATTTTTGACATTTTACCATAAGTGTGAAGTGGTTATTTGTTTATCATATACAATATAAATTGAACATAACACTATCATGAACATTAAATGATTTGAATAATAATTTATATGTTTATATGGTTATTTTGAAATAATTGTTTAATAATATTTTATAATATTTTATTTTCTAAATAAGTGATTCTAAAATGAAAAAGTATTTTTCTCATGAATTATTCCAATGATATTTTAAAAGTATTTTAATATATCCCCAAATACATTTATGGATTTTATGATTTAACAAATACATATTCTAAGTATAATATACACTATTTTCCTATCTATGTTTTATGATATTTTTGAATGGGGATAATATTAACATTCTATAGGATAGTTCTTCCAATATAGGCATTTTATTATTATTAATACATGTTTATTAAGATATATTATTTATTTATATGACTAATGCATTAGATTTATTATGGAAATGGTGGGGCCTAAAGTTATATAGCCCCTTGATGAATTAGTAGGTATCATGAGACAAAATATTTTTGGTATTTTGATGAAGCATTTTCCATTTATATAAGATATCTTGGAATGAGTATTTAATGGTATGTTTATGATTACCAACATTATGCATTCAACTATCATGAAATTAGTTATTGATGTCCAAGTAATTATCAGAGTAGTTGTGTCATCCATGGATAAGTTTCAAGATATTTTGATTATTTATATGGAATTATTTGATCATAATTTATTCCTACCATATTATTCATGCCATATATATTTTATGATAGTTTCTAATGTATGTATTAGGTAATTAAGCATATGAGATAACTATTTTTCTTATGGGTCCTTTTCTTAAAACTCCAAATTTATTTAATTTGAATGATATGTAAGGATATTCTAGAGATAATAATGATGTTATAAATGAATGGATTGTGTTTTATTTTTTATTTTCAAATTTAATGGGACATTCTAGTATATATATAGTTTTACCAGACTAATAAATTATTTCGTCCATTGGGTTTTAATCACCTCTATCTAGTGCTTGTGTAATAAAGTAACTACTAAATCCGGGATATTAGGTAAAATTCATTTATAAATTGTATATGATAATGTTCAATCGAAATAATGGGAACTTGATTTAGGAAAACATATATTAGGAAACATAACCCTATAAAAGGAATTGAGGTTAAATATAAGAATAATATAATATCATAATGTTTTGGAAAGGTAGAGATTATGCAGGATTACTATAAACACAACCCTATCCTGATACAATAAGTGTTTATGTTTTTTGAACAAATTCATCTAGGGGAAGGAATCCTAAAAAGATATGGTAAAATATATCTCACCCATCATTTGGGTGCACTATTATTGATCTTTTACTACACAGTTGGTTTGACTCTTCTGAGGGATATTCTTTGTTTAATTTAAATTTTCTTTATGAACCATTATGAAGGATTTGAATAGATAATAACCCTAAATGGATTAGGATAAACCTAATGTGTCATGAGTTAGACATTATATAATTTATTTTTCATGATTATAGGATTTATAACTATGATTTTTGATGCTCATACTAACCATTTTGGTTTTAATAAGGGATTCAATATAGAATGATTATATTGAGGTGGTTATAGTTATCAACAAATTTTAATATACCCTATTTGAGAATAGTTATATTAATTATTTTTAATTCATACCCTCAATGATTTGATGTTGAATTATTTTTAAAAAATCCTAACAACCAGAAGATCACATCTCGAGTCTATAGATAATCTATGATAGAATTTCATTGAAAAATTCTTACTGGAAGTATTTTTGTTCATCCTCTTGTAGAATTTGATATAATTTTTGGCATGGATTGGATATCATAGTGTAGAGCCTATATCAATTTTTGATAAAGTTAGGTTATATTTGATATTTTAAATCAACCAATGAATGTCCATTAGTGTGAGGATGGACCATAACACCCAATCTAAATTACATCCATCATATGTGGTTTTCTACCCATTCAGAAGGGTTATTTATCTCTAATGGTGGGAGAGAAACTCTACATCAAAATATTCCTATTATTTGGGAATATTCAAATGTATTTACAAATGAATTTACTAGACTTACCTCAAATAATGAATTTGGGTTTTCAATATAACTCAAACATGGAGCAAGGCCTATTTTGAAGACTCCATATGGAATGTACTTAATTGAGTTTCAGGAATAAAATAATAAACTCTAGGAGAATATAAATAAGAGATCTGTTATCCTAGTTATTTTCCATTGGGTGTACAAATTCCTTTTTTATGAGGAAAGATGATTCAATTAGTCTTTTTGTTGATTATTTTGAACTTCACAAGATCACTATTAAGAAAAAGTATCATATACATCATATAAATGATATGTTTGACTAATTACATGGATGTCTATATTTTTACAAGATTGAAATTAAATCTAGATATCACTATATGAGTTCCAAGATGGGGGATATACCCAGGATAGCCTTCCGTTAGAGGTATAGTTATTAGGAATTTATATTAATTCCATCTATATTTACCAATTCTCCTATTATCTTCATGTAATTAATGAATAGTGTATTTAGAGATCACCTTGATCATTTTTGAAGTCTTTATTGATGATATTATTATATATTTGAATGGTATGTATGATCATGGAGAAAATTTTAGAATTGTATCCAAATCCCTGAAGAAGGAGAAGGTGTATGCTAAATTTACTAGGTTTGAATTTCGGATTTAGAATTCTTCAATATTGGTTTGTATAATATAATGTGAGGGTATATCATTAGATACTTCAAAGAAATATGTTACTAAGAAATGGACTCATCCAACCATGGTATATGAGATCCATAGTTTTCTTGGGATGGATGGATATTATAAATTCTTTGTTAAATATTTATCTTGGATGTCTCATCCACTCACCAATTTGACTTGGAATACGGATAAGTTCTTGAGGATAAATGAATGTAAAATGAATTTTAAAGAACAGATGAAAACGTTGGTCAGTGTGCCTATACTTATACTGCCCATTTGATATATATTGGTACATAAAATAAGGGAATTCAATATATACTTATGAATAATGATATAGTGATACCATATGAACATCAATAATTAAACATTGTTAATAAAAATTTCCCAACTCATGATTTGGAATTGGTAGTGGGAATTTTTTTCATTGATGATATGGATGCATTATCTTTATTGTGAATGTTTTTATATATATACATATCATAATATTTTAAAGTATATATTTTCCCCAAAATAGAATAATATTCTCTATATAATTTTGTTAGAGTTGATCAATGATTATGATTACTTAATACATTACCACCCTATGAATGTGAACAAGGTGGATGATGCTTTGAGTTAGAAAGAGCATGAAAGTTTTTCCATGATGAGGATTGAAAGAGATCCAATATTTATATATTTTTAGATGATGGAGCTTGAAATCATGGGTAAAGCGGATGAATATTATCTTTACTAGATGAATGTTCAACCATCCATCCATGACAATATTATGAAGGTGAAAAGTGACATGTGGAATTATAAAATAAGGGAAGGAATGTTTTAAGTTAAAACAAGATACTAATAGAAATATCAGGTTCTGTAATAGAGTAAGTGTGTTGTTAATACCATACTTGAAGAAGGGGATGTTTTATGAATCTCACATTTCATCATTATATATTCATCATGAATGTGTAAATGTATTGAGGTATAAAAATGTTTTTTTGGGTGGGATAACATGAAAATGGATATTATAGAATATTTATATTAATTCATAGTATGTATGTAAGTTAAGGATAAGAGATATAAGTATAATGAGATGTTTTAACAATTACCCAAAAAAATTGGAAATGGGAAAAATTACCAAGGATTTCATCGCCAGACTCCCCAAAACATCTATGGGGACAATGCTATATTGGTTGTAGTTAACCACCTTATGAAATCAGAATAATTTATTTCTATTATAGAATAATTTTATATTGATAATATTAATATATTACACATTAAATATGATTTAAAATTTCAGGGAGTTCCATTTTTAGTTATATTTGACAGGGATATAAAGTTTACCTTGAAATTATTGAAAATTATATAGCCAGATATAGATATAGAGTGGGAGTATCAAAACTTTTTATCAAACTAAAATAGATAGTTAGTATAAGAGAACCATTTAAACCAAAAAAGAAATATTTATAGATTTATATTTGGATTGAAAGTTGTTTGGGATCAAGAACTTTCTTTAGTGAAATATTGTTATAACATTAGATTTCAATCAAGTATCCTGATGGCTGCTTATAAATCCCTGTACAGAAGGATGTGTAGAACTATATTGTGTCAGAATGACATTAGATAAATAAATAAATTGGGGATTTATCTAGATAATGAAATGGAAAATATGTTTATATCCATTAAATATCTTATAATGGTTTCTTAGAGTTGATAAAAATGTTATACTGACAATAATTAGTGAGATATAGACTCCAAAGTTTATGAAAAGGTATACTTATGAATATCTTACTTGAAAAGGGTTATTAAATTTTTAAATAAATGTAATCTAAGACCTATATATAAATTCCTTTGAAATTATTTATTGTATCAGTATGGTAGATTATCGCCTGGTGCTTTCAATAATTATTTATTATGTACAAGATGTGTTCTATGTATCTCTCATGATCAAGTAGATACATGACCCATAACACGTATTGAATATAGAGGTCATACTATGAGAGAAATAACTATCTTACGTGAAAAAACCAATAGATATTATATACAGTAGAGAGAAATTTCTATGAAAAGGGACTACTCACTTGGTAAAAACATTGTGGCAAAACCATAAATTTGAGAAAGTCTCATGAGAACTATAGTATGTGATATGGTAGAAGTATCCTAATTAGTTTTAATAAGAGCTATAGAATTCTGTGGGTGAAATAATTATAAGTATTATAACATTACACCACTATATTTTAAAATATATTTCTCTTTAAATAAATTTTAATTGTTCAAAATCCTTCTTAACACACAATATCAATAATTAAGTGAACTATGTTATACTATAAATTCTTACTATTTAAATTTGAATACTAATAAAAATCCATTAAATTATCATTATGAATAATATTAACCAAATAATTAAATAAAAAGTATTTATATAATTCAAATTTATTAATTTTCAATAGAGTAATTATATTTTTAAAAAATAAAATTTTCCTCAAAAAAGTGTTTTATTGATTTTTGTGAGAAAATAATATAATTAATTATTACCAATTTTATTTATTTTATAGGATAAAATAAATTAATTTTTTAAATAAAAATTCCAAAATAATCTTTGATTGATTTTTTGATAATTTTTGGAAAATTGTTATTTTTTTGATGAATAGTTAAAAATACTAATTTTTTATTATAAAATTAGTTATCGTTTCATGAATTTATGAAGTTAAATTATTTCAAAAAATGTTTTTAAAAGTAAAATATGTTCATTTATATTATTAATAATATAATTAATGGAATTGTAATTAATTTTATATGGACTTTGGTATAAATTTTTGTATACATAAGAAACAAAATTCTTGAAAATATTGTTTTCATTGAATTTTTTTGTTTAATTTTAAATTAAATTCTGGAAATTCTGTGGGATGAATGTTATAAAATTCATTAAATATTTTTAATCATAATTAAACAATTTATTAATTATTGTACTTTCTTTTTTTCCATAATTAATAGTAAAAATAGTAAAACTTTATCACCGAGAGTAAGGTTAAAATACATTTACCACATTTAAGTGTAAGATTGCAAAATAAAATTGTATAAATTCTATTTCATATATATATATTTACCACATTTTATAAAAATTTATAATCTATATAAATTATGAAACAAATTTTTTTTGTGTATTACATTAGTATATTTTAATCATTTAACAAATTCCATGTGTGTAATATTCCCCACTTATAAAAGGACACCCTTTCTTCCCCTTATTTACACCACATTTAGCCATTTATCTTGACTAAAAACTACCAAACTTTTCTGTAAAATTTTATATAAATAAAATATTGTTCATTTTATTCATAAATTACTATTACTAGGGTCCTTAAGAAAAGGATATATAAGAAGATAATTGAAGGAAAGGTTATCACCATACCCAATATAGTTCAAATTATATCTTATACTAACTCCTATGAATCTATGGAATTCATAATAAAATAATAAATTGAGTATAATTAATGTAATGCAATGTTTTTATTATTAAAGAACTACAATTATTCACTATTTTTCTATCAAATGACAGGTGAATGTATTGCTCATGCATACATGTGGACTACCGCCTCCACATAGCGATACAATTAACATTAAGTCTTCATCCTTTATGGATTGTTATTATTATGGGTTTAAAATTTATATATGATATTTATGATATAAGTTCACTTATATAATTATTATATCTTATCTTTATTCTTACAATTACATCCTTTGGAAAATTATAACATCATTTATGCGTACGTGTGGACTACCACCTCCAGAAAGAGGTATGACTAATTTTTCATTTAATATTCACATAGATGGTAATATGGATACATTAAAAGAATATATATGATAATATAATGATTCTATAATAGTGAATTATTATTTTCCTTTATTTCTTTTATATCCAATGAAAAGTGAAAACATCATTCATGCGTAAGTACAAGCTACTATCTTTATGAATGGTGTAATTTATTTTTATTTCTATACTAATTAATGATTAGAAAAAAAATATATAATTGATATATATGATATTTATATAATTATTTTAGTTCTGTAGAAGATTAAACCCTGATAAATATAAAAGTACCAAAACTACAGAACCAAAACATACATGAAAAATGAGATAATTAACACTCAAATACCATGATTTTAATAAATAATTATTAATAAATGCATATTTAATTGTTTTAAGTATAAAATATATTATACTATAATTATGTATATTTTTATTATATTTAATTATGATAAATATTAATTTATTATAAAGTATGTTAAAATAACTTATGAAGCAAGTCAGACATGAGGTAAGAATTTATTTCACAATCTCATAATTATTCGAGATTGTCTATGTTTAAGTATCCGTTGGGGAAATTATATGATATTTAGTTCTAAAATACAATATATTTTATACAAAAATGGTTATGTATAGATATTATAAATTTCATTTCATTACACCCAATTTAATAACTCAAGATACATAAATAAGTTTTTTTTATGGAAAACTGAATTTATTTCACTCTTCGTTTAATACTCATTTTTCTTCCATATCCATGTTTCCTTTAAAATGTTTCAAAAATATGTTTTTAGTATTAAACTAATATTTTTAAATCAATTTTACCAATTATTTATTTTTTATAAAAAATTTTAAAATTAATATTCTTTTCAATTTTGAATGAGGTACTTATTACTTTTATCTGACAATGTGAAAGGAATATTTTTTTAAAGTACATGGCATGAGAAACATTTCCTAGTATCATTAACATTAAATTATTTTAAAGGTACTTTATAATTTTCCATGGTTATTTCCAAATAAAAAGAGCTTCATAATATTTCATAAATTTTTATATTTTAAATAAGTGATTTTAAAATCAAAATGGTATTTTCCCCAAAAAATATCTCAAGGATCCTTTAAACATATTTGGATCTATGTTAACATAATTTGATGAATCATGTGATTTACTAATGATATATTATAATTATAAAATACCTCATTTTTCTTTGTATGGTTTATGATTAGTTTTAATGGAGAGATTATTAACATTTTGTATTATAGTTCTTCCAATACGAACAATTTTTTATTGTGAAGGCATATTGATTAAGTTTCATTATTTATTAATATAATGAATTAATTGGACTTATTAGGTGATAGGTGGTGCCCAAAATTATATATTACCTCAATAAATTAGTAGGTATTATAAGATAATATGGGTGGGGAATTTTTTTATGGCCTCCCTCATTAATGTAATATTTCCTAGCATAAAGCCTCAATGGTAAATTTAAGATTCACAAAATATGCATTCCATTATTATGAAATAAATTATTGATATCCATGTGACTTTTAAAATAGTTATTACCTCAATGTAAATGTTTCAAATACTTATGATTATTTATATGTAGTTATTTGATCATCATTTATTCCGAACATACTATAAATTTCTTATTCATTCTAAGATAAATTCTAGTGCATTCCTTCCCTTACTTAGTATTTGAGCACACCCCTTTTTTATATTTCTTTTTCTGCAGGATACAAGGATGTTTACAATGAATGACATTAAATGATATTCTATAGAGAATAATGATGTTCTCCAATAAAATACCATTTTGTATTTTATGTTTTAAAATGTAATTTGATATTCACGTATGCATCTTCCATACCCAAACTACTAAACTATTGGTCTTTTTGGATGTGATTTCTTATATCTAGTGCCAATTTGATAAACTAACCACAAACTTTGGGATACTAGGGACTTTTTAATAACATAATATACTGTTAACGACATTCTTTATATCTACATTTATCTAAAACTTGCTATAACACCAACTGTAACACCCAAAACACGCACTCCGAGATCTGGTACAATAAACACTTTCTTTATATATTGACTTTAGTGCCCACTTTAAATTACTAAACAAAAATATAAAATAATTACCTGACATAAATGAAATATTTCATTGTATAGATTATTAAGACCCTTTAAGTTAATTTATTTAGAGAATTAGTAAAAAATATAAACTAGAAAAAACCATGTATTTATCAACTAATATACCTTTTTTCCACTTTATAGTAAACTACTTATTCCATAAGGAGTCTTCAAAATATCCGACAAATTCTTCCACACGAACTATACTTTTAAAAATATCACATGTAATACATTTATTCATAACCCGAGGAAGGAAAACAAAACAAATTGGTCAGGTAAAATTCTCAGTAAGAGAAATATATAACTAAATCTGTCAAAAAAATATCAATGATAGACATATTATTGGAAGAATAAATGAATGAAATGAATCCACAATAAATAGAAACTAAGAGAATGTTCAATAAATGATAATAAATGAAAACATGGAAATCAATAATTACTTATCACATACCAATGGAATACATAATGTTGGATATTAAAAACATGTTTCCGAGGACGTGTGTGAAGGGATTTAATTTCCATTGAGACTCAATACAAGACATCTTTCTGAAATATAAAATCACGCACCGAATACCCAAACTTTTTTTGTCTCATGATACTTGTCTATGAATCGATGTGATATATAAATTCGGTCTTCATCTATTATTATTTAAGTAAATTAAATTTTTCATGTGTGAAAATGAATAAAAAATTCGTAATTAACTTTTTAATATTCCTCTTTATTGGTATAACAACATATAGAACACCAATATTTTTTCCTAGGTCAATGAAAGGGAAAAAATTATCATTATACCATTAGAGTAAGAAGTTTTATTATTAAGAAAAGAAATATTTAATATGTTAATAGTTATCACTATAAGAATAAAAATATACCGAATGCTAATAATTTTTCCCATGTTAAAAAATAAAATTATTTATAGGTAAACATATTCCAATATGAACTATATAAAATTAATTTTTCACAAAATATAGAGTAATGATTATAATAATAAGTCAATACTAGAATAACATGATCATAATATATTAATAAAAATAAGGTGGATAGTTATAAAATATCAAAACCAAAGAAGTGAGAAATATTTATCAAAGGGATAATGTGGTAGGAATATATATCCCATGAAAAAATGATGGAATAACTCATAATAAAATAAAATGGTTTAATTTACAAAACTTATATGAAATTTTTTCAAGAGAACAATCATAACTCAAGTAAATAAATTATGAAAAATTCATTTGATTGTAAATTAATAGAACACCCTAGAAATGGAACATGGTTCACATAATGTAACATGTCTGAAAGAATCAAAATTGAGACTAGTAAAACCCATATAACATTATCATCATTTTAATCAAAACCCCTTGGAAAGAGAGGGATTCTAATTTAACAAAAAATAATATTATAAAAATTAAATTCAGGATATTATATGTTAAATATATTTTATATGAAACGAATTTTTTTTTTCATAATAACAAATATGTCTCAGAGAGTGGAATTTGAGATGAAAACCATTAACCGAGTCCAGATTCATTTTTCACCTGCAAAAAACATCATGATTAATTAAATTATATTCATTGAATATATAATTAAGAACAATATTTGAAACTATAACCATTTATACTACTCATTTATAATAATTCTATATATATAAATATTTGTTAGTTTTTAACCATTTTCATTATTGGGTGTTTGTAATATTTATCGCTTTGAACTAGTTTCTTAAAAGTGGAATTGCTATACTCTATTAATATAAATTTATTCATAAAAAGATAATTAAATATAATTAAATATATTATTCATGATATTTATAAAGATTTTATGTTCATTTAATGTTATTTTTTGTTACGAACCACGAATATGAAATCGATGATGATAATGTTTCGATGATTTTTAAGGAAAGAAAGTAGTTTTATTAATTAATGATTAAAATGTTGATAAAAACTTGATATAAAAAAACAAAAACATATTACATATTTATATCATATTATTAAATTAAATAAGTCTTCATATTCATCTATGACATAATTGTACAATATGGTATATGTATATGGTTAAACCAACACAAATATGAACCTATCATGATTAATGTATGATTATGAGATAGTTTGGGTGTAATATCATTACAATAAAATTATAATTATATTTTTTTTACTAGTGTGCTATATTATAATTTTTAAGAATTCTAAAAATAAACTAATTGATATAAAGTTGTTACTTAGAGAGAAGAGCCCATTTTTCTCTTAGTTCGCTAATTTTAAATGATTAAATTAAAAATAATTGTTTACTGATCAAAAAAGTAATAGGTTATACAATTTATCATACTATAAATTTAATGATTTTATAAACATAATCTTTTCACATTAAACCATTACATAAACCATTAATTGTAATACCCAAGACCGTACTATAGATGCTATACATCATATACTGGACTACCACACTCTAATGAGCATTTATTAAAGAATATATTTTAAAGTACCATATTATAATATAAAAATTTCTAAGAAAACTTAATTTTTTAATTCATAACATCAAAATTAAATTTTTATTAAATTTAGATCTTTTTTTGAAATGGTTGTTTTTTAGTTGAAAAATGTGATTATCATAAAACATGTAATTTTCATGACTTTATAATTATATAATAATGAACCATAAGTCTATAAATACATTTAAGTATTAAAATATATATTTAACGAAAAATATTAACCCTTTTATAATATTATTTTATCTTAGTAATCCTATGACAAAAATTCTTATAACTAATTAATTTTTTTTAAAATTAAAACTTTTTTTAACCTTTTCATTAAACCAAGTATTTTCGAGGTGAGATTCGGTATTAGATTTCCTTAAATTTATCATTACATTTATTTTTTTATAATAAATAAATTTATTTCATTAAAATAAATATCCAATATAATTTTATATTATATGCAAATTTAAATAAAAAAACATTATTTTTATTAAGAAAATATGTTACTAAAAAAGTTTATTCTAAAAATAAAATTTTCACACCTTTTTAGTTTTTATTTTATAAAATGATATTAAATTTAGATATTATAATTATAAAATTAGTTAAAAATTAAATTATTAATATTTTCAAATATAATTAATTACTGTGGTTGTATATACATTACCAATGTAAAGGTAAATTAGGTTTAAAGTTAAAAGGTGAAAAAAATCAATGTTGTCTAAAAAATGAGTCGTTTTAGGTGAATATCAACACAAAATATTTTTATTTTCCTAATTTTTCCATTTTTTCCTCTTAAACATGAATAATAACATCACATTATAGAAAATGTAATAGTTAATCATAAAACAACCATTCGCTTCATTTATAAAAGGGTAACATCTTTACCAATTGAAGGCTAAAATATCATTTGAATTTCACCATGAAAAAATAAAAAGTTTCTCCTTCTAGAATACTCATATATTTTTCAAATCATTATGGTCACCATTAGTAAACATAGGGCCTTCCATTTTAAGGATAATTCTACGGAAAATTCAAGTCCCTAATATCTGTATTATTAACTACTTAGTTTTTCTAATTGATCTTATTCATTAATATTTATTATAACCACCCTAATATAATACTATTATTATCATTTTTATAGATTATTTTTACTAAATTAAGGGTATTATCATTGTTTATTCATATACTCCATCCTTTAAGAAAAACAAAACAATTGTTCATGCGTGATGCAAACTACCTCCTCTATGACACAATATGTTTTGTTTTCTTTTACCAACATACATGGCCAGTTATAAGGATGGAATTAAAAGATAAATATTATTTTTATGATATGATTAATTTTATTGTATGAAAAACTATATAACCAATTAATTATATGATAAAAAATGATCATTATTAATTTAATCATTTAAAATAAGCGTATTAAGAGGAAAAATTTTTATACAAATTGTGAAGTATTTTTATATCCATTAATAATTATTATAATTCCTTGATGTTTTGATATATCACACTAATAAATGCTAAAAAATATCATTATTCTTTTGTTATAGTTATATTACAACAAAACCACCTCATTATTATTCATTAAGTAAGGGTACGTTCATGTTTGTGTTCATTTTACGAACTACCGTAGAATTACAAAGAATTTATATACAGAATGAATATGGGAATATAATTACTGGTTTAATATAATATAAATGTTTAAATGATGATTTTTTTATTATAGATACTTTATATCAATATTCAATTAATTAATTAATAAATGCCATTTGATTGTCAAGAATCATCAAAACAAGCTTGTTATCGACATCATTTTCAAGGATAAATACTAGAACAATCATTAATGGGATTTTAAACATAAAAAATAAGTATAAATCATCCATAATAGTTACATTAATGAACTATTAAGAATTGAAATTTTAAGGATAATGAATACAAACACTGATATTATGAACTATTTCAAATGATCTAAACTCTAAACACTCAATGTGAAAAATAGGAAGAATTCATATAGGGAATAAATATTTATCAAGGGTATAAATGAAAATGGAAATGGTTAAGGTTTTGAATTAAGGGACTAAGATTTATATGTTTATTATATAGTATGTTAAATTATGTTCATGGAATTAAGTATAAGTGGTAAGGGTTTTCCATCTCAAATTCATCTATTTGTGACATGTCTTGCATTATTCACATAATTTACTTTATATAGTGTATATACACTTCCTATTTAAGATTTTATATAAAACAATTAATTTAGTAATGGTAATTTAAGATAAATTTTATATCCTTTATTTCAAGAGGATATTACTGAATTTCTACCCAAGCTAAATGTAGAGTGTCTCCATCTCAATTTTCATTCTTTCAGACTCATGCAATAATCAAAATGTATTTTTTTGTGGTAAATAAATTTTACATATGATAATTTTTAAAATATTAAAAATGAACTTTATTTGACTTAAAATTATACATTTTTTATCCCCCTATCATATTTTTTTGTTGAAGAGTCACCAAAACCATTGTAAAACTCAATCTTTTCCATGGTAGAAAACTATCCTCAATTTTGGTAAAGTAATGGTGTGTAAATATTCCTAGTAAATACGTATTTTTCTAGATACTTGTTAAGTGGATATTCTTATTTAACATATTAACCTAGGTATAATTACCCTAAAAGGGTATTGTTGAGAATTAATTAAATCATCACCCTCATGCATGAAGAGTGGGAATAATACTACAAAACTGAAGAGACACTCTCAAAGGAAATGATTTCGAATTTAAATATGCTCCTAATGAGCCATGATAAAATATTTTTCCAACCATTTCTTTGGTATCCTTATAATGTAAACTAATAAACCCAATTACTTTCTTCTATGGATAACTCAAAAAATTAAATTTACTGTCACCCCTATATTTAATTGATGAGGTATCTTCAGGATGCTTTGATGATAACCCTTAGGTTCCAAGTTGATTGAGGGATATTCTCTTATAAATACCCATTATTCCAATAAATGGGGTAGTATTTTATTTCTGTATTTATTATTATATGGATATACATTTTCAATTTAATAAGTTGTTATTCATGGAATGGTAAGAAAAGTCTTGATTAATCTTATAGTGATTTCATTGGACATAATTAGGTGGTGCGTGGGACCCATAATTATATAGCCTCTAGATGCATTGATATGTCTCATGAGAAAAAATAGTTGTGTTTTAGTGTATAACTCTTCCCATTATAGGATAAGTGTCTTGGAACATGAGTTTGAAAATAAGATTTGATGTTTGACAATATTCATGCCATCATTTCAAGATCATTGATTATTATTATCCATGTTTTCATTTATTATCAATAATATTTCACACCCTAAATTTCAATTGTCTATGTATTCATGTTGTTCCCATAACACTTATGACATGTTTATGATATGTAACATTTTGTTGTATGTTAGCCCATACTGAGCATCTAAGATCACCAATATTTTTTTCTATCCCCATGAAACATAGAGAAAGACTATGTGTAATTTATAAGGATATAGTGAAAGGTATGTTAATGTTCACTCAATATGTTCCCGATGTATCTTATGTTTTGAAATGTAATGTATGTATGTATATAGTATTAAAAGAATAATAAAATATTGGATACATTGGGAACTCATGAATTTTGTACTAGTAATGTAATATAACTACTATATATCAGTTTTTAGAGTCTGTTATGTACATCAATTTTGGGTGGTGATGAAAAATAAATTTCATTGCTTGTGGTGGTGGTAGTCCGCACGCATGCATGATCAAAAACTTAATTTTTATTAATCGATAGAATATATGAATATCCAATGAAAATAAACTTAATATTGTAACATTAAAATATATAAATTTTAATAATATAATTACATTATTATGACAAGAATGAATTTTAATTAAGATAATTAATAAGAGAATTTATGTAGTTGATAATACCCACGTTGGGTCTTTGAATATTCCTTTGAATTATCCTTGGAAATGATGGAATTATGCTAAATAATGGTTAAACAGATATTTTGAATATTTTTAGGGTTATCTTAGGAGAATATTGAAATATCTTAATGGATAAATTCAAATAATATGTGAGTATTGATGTGGAGGGAGAGTTACATTTTTTTAACTGAGGAGAAGGGCACTTTTGGAAACATGCAAAACCTTTTCTATATTGTGATGTCACTATTCAAAGATAAATTTCTTTAGAATGGAAAAATTATGAGAATAATGTGAGAATGGTTCAAAACTCACTTAAACCCCTCATTTGGGAGAAAAATTGGAGTGTTTTAAGGATTTTAGTTTTATTGTAACTTTTTACCCACATTTACTTTTACTATGGTAATAAATTTTAATGCTTAGTAATTAATTTTAATGAAAAAATTAACATCATTAATTTTAACTAATTTAAACATTCATATTTTATATTTTTAATGTCATTATATCAAATAAAATTTCTATGGGATATAAAAATTAATTTTAATATTATAATACATAACACATAAAAATGGTTTTTTTAGAAAAAAGTGTGTTTTGAGATTAAATTTTATGTGTTAGCCATAGTTTTTAAAATTATAAATCCATAAGATAAAAATTTATTTATTTCAAAAAAATAAAAATATATGAGGCTTTCATGGAAATTCAAAACTAATTGTCACCTAGAAAATACTTGATTCAACGAATGATCGTAATCAATTTTAATTAAATTATCATTTTAAATTAGTTATAAAAATGTTTAACATTGGATTTATTAGTTAAAATAATATTTTAAAATACATAATATTATTCCATAGATACATATATTATCACTTTAATATTTTTTAATCTTATAGATCAATCTTATATAATGATAAATTTATAAAAATTACAAGTTTCTGGAAAACCGTATTTTTTGACTAAATGCCAAAAAATTCAAAAAAGATTAAAAATTAATGCTATGAAAATTTTGATATGAAGAATTAAAAAATAAAGTTAAATTCATTAAATGAATTTTCCGAAAATTATAAATTCAATTTTTTAATAAAATTATATATATAATGAAAAAACATTTATAGGAAAATGAGGTTTTCAAATATTAACTGTTATTATTATTAATAATATTTCATATCATTTACCAACTAAATTATTTTCGAATAATTATTTATATAAAACATAATTTATCATCATTAATCATT
This sequence comes from Viscum album, assembly GCA_963277665.1. Lineage (NCBI taxonomy): Eukaryota > Viridiplantae > Streptophyta > Magnoliopsida > Santalales > Viscaceae > Viscum > Viscum album. The sequence goes on along the minus strand of OY728122.1, from coordinate 1,240,548,077 downwards.
TTAATGGAAATAGAAATTCATATCGCATAAAAATGAAATTTTTTAAAAATTATTTTCTAAACAATAAATGATCAGATTAGTCATTTTTGGTAAACTAATTGAATTTCATCTATATTAAAATTTTCCAGATTTTATTTATAAATATATTTCATAAATAATTTAATCATATTAATTACTATAAATTCAATTTCTATGTTTTATCGTTCATACTTATATATTTATAATTTAAAGATTTCATGATTTTATTTATGTTTGGTGTTACATGTAGAGAAATCTATCAAAAAAATTGAATTATTTAAAGGTAATAATATATTAAAATATTTGGGGTTTTAAAATAATGATTAGATAACCTATGTAAAAACCCAATGGATAATTATATGTGTAGGACAACATCCTAATGTTTTGGAAATGTAAAGACTGTGTGGTTTTCCACTCAATTTCCACCATGTCTGGATACTATAAGTGGATGTAATCTATAAAATAGACATACCTAGGGGTAATAACCCTACAAGGATAAATGGGTATTAACTAGTTCTTCTCTTAGTCTATGATAACGAGACAGAACTACACACCATGTTTGAAACTCCCATGGGGTATTATTTTGTTAATTTAAATTTTCATTATGAACAACTACGAGGGATTTGAATATATATAATTTTTATAACCCAATCATGAATTTACGATGTCAAACCTTAGTTAAACTTAAAGAGTTATAGGTTGATCCAATTATATAATATTTGAACTGAAAGCATCATATAATGAAATGAAGGTGTCACTGGAGAAGGAATCTTAGGATTATTATTCCATATTCATATGATATTTTATTATTATCTTATTTCATATTATTGAAACTTTTTTGGTTTTTTATTTTGTGAAAAAATGATAATAAAAATAAAGCTATGAATAATATGTCCCTAGAAACTCCTATAACAAAATAATGATTAATATTAGGTACAAATAATTAATATATTTAGAAATATAAAAAAATAAATATTATGTGAAAAATAACGAGTCTCCTAGTAACAAGGATGGTGTGGTTGATATTTTAGTGGAAAATATATTTGGAATTTTTGTTGGTTCCCTTAAATTATTTCATTATAAAATGATAATTAAAATAGCGAGGATTTAATTTATTTAAGTGGGGAGAATATAACTCCCTAATATATCAGTATGTACTTTCCTTTACTAAAAAACCATGTTTAATATTTTTCTTCAGATGAAAAACAGAATTAAAATAAAAAACTATATAATTTATTAAAATAGTGAAATATGATGTGAAACATCAATAAGAAAGTTACAATAATAATAAATACCGTATTAAATAAATGGATAATAATATATTTTATTATAAAATATGTATTAAAATTCATGAAATATTATTATTATACTAGAATAATTTATTTATTGATTAAATTTAATGGTTAGAATCTAAATAATTAATGAAATGGGATTAAAATTATTAAACATTAAAATGGGTATTTTTCAATGAATTATTTTTAAAGTGAGGTTTATTTTATATAATAAATTAAATTAACCACTATTGAAATATTATTTAAAAAATAATTATTATTTTAAAATTTGCAGTCATTGCTCCCACATAAAGTTATCACAGTCACAACCTCTTTAGAATTTAGAATGTAAGTGGGTGGCATACCGATGGATTTTATGACAGGGATTACACATACATCAAGGGGTACAATACTATTTGGGTGATTTTGAACTAACATACGATGATAGAACACATTATTTCTATTATGAAGAAGAGTACTATTTAGATATTAGGGAAGTTATATGTGCTTGAGATCATCCATCTCCATGGGGTACCCACAATGATTGTCTCCGACCATAACGCTCAATATAGGTCATGGTCATAGAGGGGTTTGTAGGAGTATTTTGGAACCCAGTTATAGATTATCATGATGTTCTATTCCAAGATAGATGAACATACTAGGCATACCATCTAGTTTTTTGATAATTTGATGAAGGCCTATGTGTTGTACTTTGGCCAAAGATGGGATGATCCCTTATAATTGGTTGAGTTTTCATATCATAACAACTATCACTACATTATTGGTAGGGAACCCTTTTATCCACCATATGGGAGACCTTTTAGGTATCCATTATGATTGAATGTGGTAAGTGAGACATATCTTTTTGGGTCATAAATAATGTAAGAAATTACAAAGAAGGTACATGTGATCCTTTATCATATTAGGATGGATAATAGTGGATAAAAATATTACATGGACCAATGTTGAAGAAATTTGAATTTCAGTAAGGGTGGCCATGTTTCCCTAAGTGTCTTCCAAAGATGAGAATTTTATAGATTCAGTTAGGGAGGAAAGTTATCCCTAGGGTTCATCTTTCTATTTTAGATCATACAAAGGGTTGGTGTGGTTTCTTACCACTTGGCCATACCCCCACTGTTGGACTAGGTGCAAGACATCTTCCACGTGTCCCACAAAAGAATATATGTTTATGACCAATTTCACATCATCAACTAGGGAGATAAAACCACTAAGGATGGAGACATAATCTCATAGTACTTAGTGGTGATTTAGGATCAACGAGGGATTATATTTCATAGATAGACTATTCCTCTTGTTCAATGGTTTTAGTAGTATATGAGTATGCATGAGTGCTCCCAGGAGCATGAGAGATAGATGTATGCTCATCACCCCCAACTTTTTTTTGTATCTAGTACTTGTTGGGGTGAAAATACCTAAAGGATGTGAGAATTTAGCAAATTTATTTTTCATAGTTTAATCATTTGAATATTTATACATATAGCTATTGAGTTTTACTTGGAGTTGGAATTATGTTTGGGTGTCACTGGACATTGGAATTAAAATACTAAAAATATTAATATATGTTAAATAATTCACACACAGATTAGAGAAATAATTTTTTCCCATTTATGGGGACCACATATGGAAAAAATCATACCATAGTTGTTTATAGTATGTAGGGTTTACCAAAGGTGTCACATAAATTTGGTCAACGTCAGATGTTCTGAAGAAGACAAAGGTTGGAATGTGAGTTAAGTAATTAAATAATTTATTAATTAATTTACCTTAGTGGAATAAAATCTAATATCCTTATATAAATATGTAATTATGACCAATCAACAAGGTTTTTTATATAACCCTTTAAGATTAAAAAGGAAGAAGTGAGAGCTTTGTTAGTGTTGGCGACTCAGGAATGTCGATAAACAATGAAAAATTGAGGGGATTCATAAGATAAATGATGAACATAGAAATATATTTATAATCATTACTATAATATATGTTCTTCACCAATGATCATTCCAATAATGAGTCAGGTATGTTTTTTTTGATTTACACCATTTGATTTAATTTTCAATCATATATTGTTTCTATATGATATATTCATACGATTTCTATTCTTCACATGAGCCCAGATTTAATTAGTGTTCTTGAACATAATTATTTATACTTTTTTGTGTGGGGTTTTAATCCCATTGGTTTCTAGGATTTGATATTGAGGTTTGGGATAACATTATACAAGGATAATATCACCTCATTTATGTTACTTTTCACACCACCATTCATCATGTTCTTCGTCATTGTCCAATAATAGAGTGAATAAACATTGCTGGGGCATCTTCAAGCATTGCTGAACCCCCCATATTCATAATTTATGCATGTATGACTTAGGGATCAATGTATTTTCGATAAAAAAATGTATATTTGTTAGATTTAGTTGATGTATTCCTCGATCAGGACATTGAATGGTGAAAAAAGGCATGATGGCTACCGCTCAAGAGATTATAGATCTGATGTTCAGCCACTAGAGGCTAAGGAATGACAATAGAAGACCATACCATATTAATTAGTCCATTTATTTATAGTTAAATGGTGGAGGACATGGAATTAATGGATTATTTTGTGACTGATGAAGACCAAGATTCACTCTCTATGAAGAACATAACTACATGCCACATATCTAGACAGAACACACACTCTGTATCTTGGGTTCTTATGATGGAAAGAGTTTTAACCTGAGATAAGTATAAAATTACATATGGATAGTACCACACACCAGGTGATCCTACCTAGGATAGTCAAACAATGTTCTAATAGCACACACCCTACACCCTGGGTGGACACACATGTCGTGTCCTCCTAGGGACACAATTTGTGGAGCCATATGGTTGGCCAAACTATTTCTAGGGGAGGAAACACCCAAGAATTTAGATGAGGTTTCACACTATGTGACCATATGTACATGATGTATACTTTAACTGGGATCTTATAACTTCTTCATATCCTTCCTTGGGAATCATATTTGGGTTCACAAGTAGCTTTTCTTGAGTAATTTTCCACATCGGACACGATGATAACATTAATTTTGGAAATGAATATACAACACAAGGTGTTATGAGAAATCTCCTACTTCCAATGATTCTTGAACAGTGAAAATGATTGGGTTTGGTAATCAAAGATATTTCATGGATGGAACTGCCCTAATAAACAAGGGCACATGTCCCCCATACACTTCATTCAGGTAGAGTCAGTACTCCCCCACATTATAGAGGTTGAAGGTCCAATATTTATGGAGTGGAAATCCCACATTATCAAGATCCTATGTGGATAATTTACATTTATAGTTGATGTTATCCCTCATCTATGGAGAGTAGTGTCTATGTTTAGGACCTCTTTATAGATTCTTGTGAGGTTTCATGTAGTTATTAGTATCATATATGTGACCTTTATAGAAACAGGTGGGCTCATCATTATCCTTATCTAGCTACGGAGGTTAGTAATACACCTCTATTTATTATTGGTGTTTAGGAATACAGTATATGATATTTTGGTAGATTTTCCCCTTATTTAATTTCTATTGAGCTAAGTATCCTATTCTACTACTTCCCTTTTTTTAGCACCTTCAACTGAGTGTGAATTTATTGACCCCTCCATGGGATATACCTTTATGTTTTGTGTATTATGAATATGAAATAAACAATGTTGGTGACCTTAGTGGACTTGGTTTTGGTGGATTACAGTTGTACTTGGTGGCACTGATCATGTTTGGTGGTCAACATCATAGATTTTGACAGATGAGCGCTTTAGTTTTCCTATTTTTACGTTTTTCCAGGTCATGAACTCTTTTCGAGTTGGGTATGTATTTCCCATTTCATTCTTATGTATTATCATTATTTACAAAGATGTATTTCCTTGAGTTTTTCATATACATTGTTTACTCTGTAGAAATTTCAGATCACTTATATATCTACACCATTGTAAGGAGTTATCTGTGCACCTGGGTAAAACTAAATTAATATTAGGCTTACCATTTTAGTGTTATACCAACTCAATGTTTGTATCCATCCCTTGGCCTACATAAAGTAGGATTGGGGTGTCACTATAGGCTTTCGATCGACCTAGGCGTGGCCCCGATGGACTATTTCTTGAAAATATTACTATGATCTAAAATGAATGGTGTGAAGAACATGTATCTACAATGTTAGCACTCATGGATTTAAGAATTTAAACCAGTGATTAATAGAGAATTTATAGATACAACTAAAGGAATAATAACATGTATTTTCTACCATAACAATAACACAAGAGTCACCAAAAGGAAAATTTATTAATAGGATTATCTCATTCAAGTTATTTTTTTAATAAATTATATATTGAGTTTGAAATAACCTCTCAAGGAGATTCCAAGGTTATATTCATAATGTTATTTATGTTTTCCCATTATAAGTAAATAAAAATCAAAATAAGATCACATTACCACCTATTATAGTACACCTTATAACCTCAACTATTATCAGTATAGTTACATTATAATTTATAATTATTAAAAATTTATTTGATTAATTTAATGTATTGTTTTTGAATTTTTTATTTTTTATAATTTCATTATTAATACAATGTATTAGATAATAGGTTTATCCATGGTAATATGACCATGAAAAATTAAAAAATACATGAATAATATTAGAAAAATCTTATCCAAAGGTTCCAAGGACATTGGATTCATGACATGTATACATAGAATATAATGAGAAATAACATTTCATATAGGTATAATCAACTCAAAAAAGGAGAAATCCATGTGATTCTTAGCTCTCCACATGTTATAGTTTTTAGTATCATTACATACCACATATGGACTACCATTTTATAGAGAGACTTGACATGGAATACATGACATGTATTTGGTGTACTTTTCATATAACCACACATGTTTTTTGGAAAGACCCAAACTATTATAAATGAATTTTACCTTTGTGATTTTAATTAAATATCTTATTATATAATTTTTTTATAGAAAGAACATTCACATCCAGAGTTATATCTTTGGATTTAAGCGAGTGTTAGGAATATTACAGTTGTCAATATATCTATTAAATAGTGATCCCATGACTAATATAAATATATGGATTTAACAAATCGAATTGAAAAAGAAAAAGGATGTGATTTACTCATCTAGTAGGATTGTACCATATGGAGCTAATTTATCAGATCTTATAAGGGATATAAAATAATTGGTCTTTTCCATTTACCATGACCAACATGATATCCAAAAAATTAATCAAGAGCATAACCATTTATGAGAGTAGTTTAAGCTCATTGAGATCACGAGCCAAACCCTGTTTGCTGAAGGGACCCATGAAAGTCTCACCATCTAAAACCTTAATCTTAGGGTGTACACTAGTGTAATAAAGGGATATGTATCACGACCTTAATAAAATGAAAATTTATATTGTTTAGAATAATGATTTTTTTCATTTTTATTGTGACTTTATAATTGATTTTGATTTTGATTCAATTAAACACAAATTTTATTTTTCAGTAATATTCAAAAGAAATTAACGGATTTATTTTGATGAATTAATGGATTTTTAAAATAAATATTATTTTAATAAAATTTTGTTATTAAATAAATTTTATTAATTTTAAATAATCATTTAATTTTTTTGAAGTGAAATGTACATTTTATAAGGGTTTAGTAACTGATATTATTAAAAACCCAACAGTTTTCAAATAATGTTTAATATTTTTATAAAAGAAAAAAATAACATATTTGAAAAAATTAATTTTATAAAATGAATGATTTATTTGGAATCAGATCATCAAAATTATCCAAGGGTTAATTTTTCATAATTTTCTGAGACAGTCAAATTTTTGGGTAAAAAAATTAAATACCATATAAATATATAGTGTGGGTTATGACATCATAATGAACCAAAAATGATTTAATAAATACTTTAATGGGAATACTAATAGATATATGTGTTTCAAACTTAATATAATGTGATTTTAGGATAACATGATTAATTTTATTAAGCCATTATGGATCTTCCAAAACATTTAATATATTTCAGAGTTCTAAATTCATTTATTTAAAAGTGTGACACACCTCCACCTAATCAAGTTAATTATTTGAATATTTTAATAACTTTTAATAATAAATTAATTAAAACCTATCCACTTTGGAAATAACCATTGGAAAAAACCATGTGAAGTTTTGTGGTTGGAAATATTTTATTTTATAGAGTCCAAAAAAATACTAAATAAATCCCTCTATTTTACTATATAAACCCACCCAATATCCCACTTTTATTCACAAAATATACTTATAGAATTATGTTAGTCAATATTCTGTCTCTATAATTCTACCATGGTACCCCAAGCTCTAATGAATCCACTTTTAAACTGTTGGCGTCATACTCGTAAGGTAATGGATCCTCTCTTTCTCCCTTTCATTCAAGAATCTCTTCTATGTTATGACCTTTTATTTATTTTATTCCTAATGATGGGGTATATTTTCAAACAACCACCACACATATCTTGTTTTCTATAAATGGTGATATCCCTCTTTATATCACATTAATACCTACCTTGTACACCTATTACCATGCTGAAATTTAATAAGCGTTCTTTCCTTTATCATTTTTATCAATGTTTTGTTATCATGTTATAACCTTCTAATTTAAATTAATAATAATGGGGTATGATTTAGAACCTCCCCCATACCACCCATTTTATATATAAATAATTATATACCACTTTTTCTATGATTTATCCCTCCCATGTACACTCATTTCCTTGATGAAATTTCGTAAGCATCAATTCCTTTGACTCTGTCATTAAGCTCATTTATTTTCGCATCCTTTATTTTTATAATTATAAATTTGTGGAAATGTAATTAAATGTCTCTATTAATATCCATTTCATTTCCAAATGACGAGAGACTCATTTATCTCTCATCAACCCATTTTATGAACTTTTATGTGACTTTGTTATTGTGCCAAATTTTAACCATGATTTTCCACGCCAAATTAAATGTGTAGTGAATACCATACCTATTTCCTATCATGTGTGTTCACTTTTATGCATATATATATTTTTATTGGGGACTTAAATGTATTTATTACACACTCCTTTATCATGTAATAAATAATGGTGATGAATGAATCCATTTTTTACGATCTATCTGAACACCTAAGAATGAGAATGAAATGAAAGTGAAGGGTGCATACAGAATTACATAGTGCTCCAATGCATTGGGTAATGTTTAGTATCATGGTATGTCATGATGAGACACATTTGTACCTGATTACATTATCATACATTATTCACTATGAATTTTTGGTGGTTTAACCTTTACTTATGTTTTTGATGCAGTGTTTTATGTAATTTCAACATTTCCCATGTTATGATTATCATTCTATATCATGCCTTATTATTTTTGTTCCTTTATGATTCATTGATATGACTTATCTACCATTTATCATTATATTCATGTTATTCCTTTTTTATTCTCTTATTGGGATTTATGGATCACCCATTTCATATGTATTTCCCTAGGTTATCCAATGCATTTTAAAGCTCGTGGATGTTAAAGAAGTTTTCAATAAAGATGTTGTAAATCATGCTTATTGTTATAATGCAATGTAGCTAATTTCCAAATACACTAGACTTATTGAAATTTTTGGTTGTATTAGGTGTAATTTTATGTAATTAAATCGTGTATTAATTTGAAATAACGGGAAGGGTTGTTATAGTTGGTATCAATGGAGAGTTTAGTTATTTTTTGGATTAAGATTATTAAACCCTAGAAAAAGTCTTAGAGATAAGACTATGTATAAGAATACATCCCTAAAATTTGGGTGACTATAGAGTAATTTTTTATCAATAAATTACATCCTTTTCAGGATACTAGAGGTGGATATGTTTCTAAAGCAGATATATATAGGATTAATAACTTCGAAATGGAATTTCAAGCCTCACTATGGGTAACCTGGTACAAGACAATGGGGCTTACTATGAACCTGGTTTGACACTAATGGGGGATATAATTTGGTAATTAATAATCAATTCATGAACCATTATTAAGGGATTACAAAAATACACATATGAGTATATGATAGGAAATATATCATTGTTAACAAATACTGAATCCTTGAAATCCATAAGTTATGGAAATGAATATAAGTTATAAGTTATACCTTTAATGTCATTAAATTCCCATTTATGTGTTAAAAAGTTTAATATAATCATAAATAATTTTCCTTTTATTCTAGATAATAGTCAGAGATAGGAGGAATCATGCAAACAATTAATGTGAAGATAAATGTGATGACTAACCCAATGGAATTCCCAATCTAATGGGATAAGGAATTGAACACTTCATGACGATACTCTCTCAGATAACTTAGGTATTGAATTGAAACCAAGACTTAGAGGAGAATCTAAATCCCAAAAAATAGAAGAATACAGAATGGACAACTTCATGTGACAAAGGCCTCTTACATTTAATGGATCATCTGATCCTTAATCATCAAACAATGGATCAAATTGATTGAAAATATCTTTATATCATTCAATGATCTGAATAAGAGAAGGTAATTTTGGTTTTTTATCATATAGAGGGTGAAGCTGATCAATGTCGGGAATTGATAAAAAATACAGAACATGAGGATGTGATCAAATAAATTGCGTGGAAGCTTTTTTGGTAAATGTTTTTCAATAAATATTTTCTTCTCACTATCCATATTAAAATTGAAAGTTATTTCCTTTCTCTCAATAAAAAAGATGACAAATCTATCGGAGTGTAAGAGGAAAAATTCACAAGAAATTGATGGTACACCTCCAGCTTTTTCATTGACCTCAAATTCATGGTTAACCACTTATTTCGTGAGATAAAACAAATCCTAAGGGAACCCCATGTGATCTATGACATTGATAACAATGATTGAATTGTACGATCTGAGCCCAAAGTCGAAATGGAGATCAATTAGTGTCTGAGATATCATGAGGATAAGAAGGGGAAAGTGGAGATCAATTATGGTGATATGATAAAGATATATAATAGTTCCATGAAATTTCAACATCCCACTTTCCAAATTTATGGAAATAAGCACCCCAATAATTTCTTGAAGGGGATGAGGAAATTCTTTAGGTGATGGATGGAAGGGAACCTAACATGTGATTTCTGACAGGAGAAACCCGCTACTATGAAGGAGGAAAGTAATTATCTAGTCAAAACTCAAAATATTTCTCATCGCTAAAACTATAAGGAACTAGGGAATTTTGAAAACCAATACACTAAGCCAAGGGTTTTTTGAGAAAACCAACAACCTCTAAGGAAGAACGTGTGAGATTTTTCCATCACTACCTCCAAAGTGAATCCCAACAATGAAGTGGTGACATGTGCACTAGTTATTAATTCATGAATAGAAAAAATTATTTTTGATCCCAGTTCTACGCATTCGATTATATCGTGAATGATTCATAATACTATTCAAACACCACCAAAAAGCATGAATGTAGAGATATCAGTGAAAATGAAAAATGGGGAAATTATTACATCCCAAGTATATAACTCGTCCCCATTCAAATTTTGTGGGTTGAATTTACCAGAAAACATTTTCATTCTCTCTTAGTGTAATCTGATGAAATTATAGACATGGATTAGACTTACTTATATTGAGCCAACATATATTTCTATGATAAGGAAATCACTCTCTGTATTAAAAATCGTCCTCAGATTCTGTACAAATTTAAAAATAATGTTGAATATTATTTAACACCATCATCTCAAGAATTGATATTATTTTCCTATGAGTAAGTGTATCTAGCTCATATGATTGAGTCAAAGGAATGAATCATCCATGAAGACAGCCTATTGTGAGGGAATACGATGATGTGTATCTCGAGGTATTTCCTGGTATTCCTCCTAACCGAGATGATTCTTTTTTTATCGATCTTATACCTAGGGAATTTCCATTGTCTAAGACTCCTTATAAAATCGATATTTTCAAACATTAGGAGCTGAAGAAAAAAATTTAGGGGAATTTTTATAAAGGTTTCATATGAACCAATGCTTCACCATGGGGTGAAATAGTCTTCTTTATCACGAAGAAGGATGGGTCAGTGCACCTTTGCAAAGATTATCGTGATCCCAAAAATATTACAACAAAATAAAAAGTATCATATGGATCAGATTGATGAATTTCTTGATCAGCTATGTGGATCACATTACTTTTCAAAAGTGAACCTATGGTTGGGATATTACTAAGATAGGGTGAAGAAGGTGGATATCCCCAAGAATTCTTTTCGAACAAGGTAAAAGTACAATAAATTCATAGTAATGTCTTTCAGACTCACTAATGCTCCATTAATATTCATGGACATGATGGATATAGTATTCAGATATTACCTCAACAAATTTTGGGTTGTCTTATTAGATTATATTCTAACATAATCTAAAACTAAAATGATTATGAAGTGTATTTGAATATTTTTATAAGACCATGCAAAAGGAAAAGATTTATTCCAAGTAAATCAATCATGAGTTCTTGATGGAGGATGTATCATTCTTGGGTTATATCATCACAAGAAATGGGAAATCTATATACCCTTCAAAAATAAAAGAAATTGAAGGATGAAAAAGTCCAACATCTATGATAGATATCCATAGTTTTCATGGGTTAGTTTGGTGTTAACACCAATTACTGAGAAATTTATTGCGATCATCAAACTCTCAAACCATGAAAAGATAGAATGTTGTAAATTTTTCATGGAATGATGAATGTGAAGATAGATTAGAAGAGTTGAAATGGATACTTATCATTGTTCCAGTTCTCACACTACCCATAACTAGAGATATTTTCATGGTATTCATCATTGATTCGAATAAGGTCCTGGGCTATGGATTGATACAAAATAACAAACTCATTGCCTATGATTCAAGGAAGTTGAATGTTCAGGAATAAAACTATCCAACACATGATATGGAAATGGATTCATTGATTTTTCTCTTTAAAAATTTGGCATTATTATCTCTTTGGACATAAATATGAAATATATATAGATCTCAAAATTCTCAAGTATATATTCACACAGAAAGATCTAAATATGCACGAACGATGATGGTTATATCTGATCAAAGACTATGAATTCTCAATACAAAACCATCCTCAGAAAGTGAATATGGTGAAAAATTCTCTATGAAGAAAGGATATAACAATTCTATCATTGAAGTGAATTGATTAGGATCCGATATTCTTATATTTTGAAAGGATAGACATGGGAATCATAAAGTAATTAACATCCTCAATCATTTTAAAAATAATTTCTCAACCATCTGTTAGAGAGAGGTTAAAGGATGCTCGAATGGATGATTTGGGAATATAGAAGAATGTGGAGGCTATAAAGAATGGTATGCCTTTATAGTTCAATGTTAATGATGAAGATGTTGTGATATTTGGGTCAAGACAATGTGTATCATCAAATCCCAAGTTAAAGGAGTTGTTGGATGATGAACATAGCTCATCCTTCTCCATCCACCTAGGAAGCACAATGATGTATCACGATCTTTCAGAACACTATTCGTTGGAAAATATGAAGAAGGAGATCGTAGATTATACGTCAAGATGTGTTGCATGTTATAAAGAGAAATTAAAAATTAAAAAAATATAAGGGGATGATGAAAAAATTACCCACACCTACAAGGAAATGGAAAAACATCACCATAGACTTTTTCTCCGATCTTTGAAAGAAATCAACAGTAAATAATGATATATGGGTTTTGTTGGATTGTATTATAAAGACTAAACAATTCATTACGACACAAGTGTAATTATCACTAGATCTACCTGCATGAATATACAACAGAGAAGTGGCCAGGATGAATGGAGAACCACTATTGATTTTATCTGACTGAGATCCAAGATTCACCACTAAGTTTTGGAATAGTCTCTAGAACAATTTGAATACAAAGTAGAACATAATCATGGCTTATCACCCTTAAAATAATGGCCAATCTAAGAGTAAAATCTATACATTTGAGGACATGTTGAGAGCATGCTCAATAAAATTCAAAATAGGATGGGATCAATATCTTACTCTGGTTGAATTATCTTACAACCACATTTTCCACATGAGAATCCAAATGGCTCCCAATGAAGCCAATTGTGGGATGAGGTGTAGGACACCAGTAAGTTGGGATGATGTTGGGGAACAAAATCTTTTAGGTCCTAAAATGGATTAGGAAATGGTGGAAAGGGGTAAGACCATTCAATAACAAAACAAGGATTCTTAGAGTCAGAAAAAGAGTTATGCTGAAAATTATCGAAAAGACCAATAGCTTGATGTTGGAGAAAAAAATTTCTTCTACATATCTCCATTTGAGAAAGTGATGAGATTTTGGATGAATGGAAATCTTAGTGCAAGATACATCTTCCCCTTTGAAATATTTGATCAAATTCGAGTGGTGTCTTATAGACTTACACTCACACCTATCTTGATTTCATGTTGTATTCCATGTATTGCTCTTGAGGAATAAATACCTAACCCCTAACATGTACTCAAACTAGAGGTAGTATCATTGGAGAATAATAATTCATATAAGGAGAAGCCGATGAAGATTGTAGATCATAGAGACAAAGTTCTATGAAATAAGACAATGCACCTTGTTAATGTGCGGTGGAGAAACCACAAGTTTGAAGAAGGAATGTGGAACTAGAGGAAGTGGTGAGAAAAAATTAACCTCATCTATTTTAATGGTGTGGGGGTGAAATGAACATATTGAGGGAGAAATTTCTCAAGGGGGGAAGAATGTGACCACCCAAACTGTTATAAATGAATATTACCTTTGTGATTTTAATTAAATGTTTTATTATGTAATATGGTTATAAAAAACACATGAAATTCCCTAGTTATATATTTTGATTTAAAATACAATTAATAATTTTAATTTTTTAATATAGCCAATAAACAGTGATCACATGGTGATTATAAATATAAGGCTTTAAAAAATCCAATTGATATAGACACTGGAAGTGATGGAACCATATAGTAGTATTGTACCCTATAAAGACCATTTATTGGAGCTTCCGAGGGAGATAGAATCATTGGACTTTGACCTTGACCATTCCCAAGCTGATATCCAACAACATAAGAATGATAGAAACTGTTTATAGAATAAGTTCTAGCTAATTGAGATAACGGCACAAACTATGTTCACCGAACATCCCCTTGAAAGTTTCACCACTATAAACCTTACTATAAGGGAATATGTTTGTGTAATAAAGGGATATGTATCATGAAATTGGAAACATAAATATAAATATTATATCTAATAATGAATTTGTTTTCATTTTTGTTGTTACTTTATAAATGATTTTGATTTTTATTTAATTAAACACAAAATGAAGTTTCAGGTAATATACAAATTCAATTAAGGGACTTATTTTGATGAATTAATGTATTTCTAAAATAAAATGTATTTTAATAAGATTTAATTATTAAATAGGTTTTTTTAAATTATAAATGATCCTATAATTTTTGTGAAGTGAAATGTACTTTTTGTAAGGAATCAAAAAATGTTATTGTCAAAAACCCTCCATTTTTTAACAAATGTCAAATATCATTTTGAAATATAATATTAATGTATTTAAAAAATTATTTATATAAAAATAATATTATTTTTGTAATCATATCATTGTAATTTTACAGTGGTGAATTTTTCATAATTTTCCAAGATAGTCAAATTTTCGGGAAAAAAAAATTCATATAGTATAAATATATGATGTGTTTTATGACATCATAGTGACCCAAAAATGATGAAATAAATACTATACTACATATACACGGTCAAATATATGTTTTATCCTTAAAATAATTTGATTTTTAGTTTACTTTACTTATTTTAAAAAGCATTTATGAATCCTCCAAAAAATTTATCTTATTTTTGAGTTTCAAATTCATTTATTAAAAAGTGAGACTCACCTCCACATAATAAAGTGAATTATTTTAAAATGTTTTTACATTTTATTATTATAATAATTAAATATTCTCCAATTTTTTAAAAATCATGGTTAAAAACCAAGGTAAGGTTTATGGTTTGAAATATTTTGTTTTGTAGAGTCCAAAACCTAAATTTTAAAGAAATCCGTCTATTTTCCTATATAAACCCTCACAAGATCTCACTTCTCTACACTAAAAAAACTTTTTTAATGAACTTAATATATCATACTCTTTATAAATTCCTCCAAATGTTCCCTTATGTTATTTGAGGATTCCCTTTCAAGCAGTTGGTGCCATACTCTCAAGATAAGGGATCATCTCTTTCACACTTATATCCAAGATTATCCTATAAGTTATGAAGTTTTATTTTATTAATTATAGTTATGGGGTATGTTTTAGAACCTCCCCAATACTACCCTTTTGGTTTTAAATGGCTAGATATCCCTTTTTCTCTCATTAATCCAACCCATGTACACCCGTTACCGTGCAGAAATTTCGTAGTGGTTCTTTCCTTTCTCATTTTTATCAAGGATTCTTTATCTTGTTATAAACTTTTATTTTCAATTACTATTGATTAGGTATGATTTAAAACCTACCCAATTCCATCATTATTATGTATTAATGATTATATACCCCTTTTTCTTTCATTAATCCTTCCCGTGTACACCCATTACCATACCGAAATTTCATAAGCATCATTTCCATTCCATTTTTCATCAAGATAATTTATTATTTTATGAATTATATTATATTTATAAATGTGTGGATATGTCTTCACATGTCCATATTAATATCCACTTCAGCTCCAACTGATGATAGACCCATTTTTCTCTCATCAAAAGATTTTATGAACTTTTATGTGATACTATTATGATACCTAATTTTTACCATTATTTTCAATGCCAAATGAAATGTGTACTGAATACCAAACCCATTTCTTATAAATGGTGTTATATTTTATGCACATATACATTTTGTTTGTGGACTTACATGTATTTATTCGACACTCTTTTATCATGGAATAAACTAATATGACAAATGAATCCATGTTTTATGATCAATGTGGCATACTTAAGCATGAGAATAAAATCAAAGGGATGGGTGTGCCCATAATTTAATATATCTCCAATGAATTGGGTATTATTTATTATCATGATAAGTCAAGTTGGGATAGTTTTGTAACTGATTCCTTTATGGGAATTTTTCCACCATGATGATTTGGTGGTTTAGCCTTGAATTATGTTAATGATGCAATTTTTTATGTTACTTCCACATTTCCCATGTTATTATTATCATGATATATCATTCCGTATTATTATTGTTCCTTTATGTATCATTGACATGCCATGTCTACCATGCTTCATTATCTTCATGTTATTCCATGTTTATTACCGTACAATTATTTATGCCTCACCCCATTCTTATGTATTTACCCAGGTTATCCAATGAAGTTTTATACTCAAGAATGTTAAATAAGTTTTCAATAAATATTTTTTAATTCATGTTTCAAGTTGAAATGTAATGTACCTACTTCCCAAAGACACTAGACTTCTCGATCTTTTGGGTTGTATTAAGTGTAATTTTATTTTATAAAATCATATATCAACGTGATATAAATAGAAGTGTTTTTATAGTTTTAACCCTGTATATATCATGAAAATTCACTTGTTCAATATGATGAATCATTACACACTATGTATTGACTGCTAGGAAATAAACACAACCAGATATGGACTTCACAAAGTGAATCTTCCATGTACAAGCAGTGTAACATGTGTGAAAGCATTCAATATACTCATTGAGTGATTTCGGGCATGTCATGTGGGTTAAAATATAGTGTAATTAAATTGATAAATAATATACATGCTGTGTAGATAGTTGTACATTCCATGTGATAGGTGTAATTCCACACCATGTACACATCAATTGATTTTATGTTTTTTGGGTGGCTATACATGCTTAATAATTATTATATGTGTAAAATCTATAATAACACAATGTATAATGGTAATCATACACATAATGAACTTCCAATGAATTTATTGCGGTACACACCACATTTATTATGGACTTCCTTGTGGTTATAATCACCACACAAACTATACGATTCAAACTATAATATATTGTGACATTCCATGTGGTATTGATGGTCATATAAGTACATAGTACATGATAAAGACCGTATAAGACATGTTTCAATATATATATTGAAATATAGTGAAAAACGTGTAAGAATTAAATAATTGAAATATATTAAACCTAACACAGATAGTACACAATGTGTCGCCTTTAGAGTACATGTAGAGCACATAATTCTTTTAAAATTAAAAATTAATTAATTTAATCATTTGAAATAAAATATGTTGAAATTATTATTTTTTATCAAGGAATATTTTTGAAGAATATTTAGATAAATAAATAATTCATTAATTGATGAATTAATTAATTACAGTAAATTTAACTTAATTTAAATGAATTTAAATTAATACTAAAAATTTAAAATAATTATTGATTGAATGTTTTCAATTACCATGAACATGAACGACCTATATATATATGTTAGATTTATTTATTTAATTTAACTATGTATTTCATAGTTGAATTTGATAATTTTATTAAATTAAAATACCGATTTGTGAAACATATCTCCCTCCTTTATTATGTATGGGCACATGTGTCCCTTGATTATTTTATGTAACCCTTAAACCTGAGTATCCCTCACTTGTGGGTGGGTAAAAATTTATAAAATATAGAGAACCTAATGTGAGGAGGTGATCCAAAACTAGATCCATGGGTAATCATACAAAGAGATATAGATGAGAATGAACAAATTATGTTACTTGATCTAATCATGGTATAAAGGAGTTATTTACCCTTGTGTTAAGGTTGTTTTATTACTTATTGATAAAAATACTAATAGATTAAATCACCTCATCATATTACATATTTATTTTATTTATTATTATGTGATTATTTATTTATTTATTCAATTAATGGTTTAGTTTGATGATTAAATATGATTACGTAATGTTAAAATATTAACCAGTATCCTATGATGAAATTAAATGATCATATTATGAAAAAATTATTTTATTAGACACATATTATTAATTATTTACCATCAATATTATATTTATACAAATGTCTAAAATAGATTAATGGATATTTAAAAATAAGTCAAACATTAAAAATTTCTCAATCAAAATATTAAGCTAGAAAATTCAATCCCTCACTTTAGTCAGAATGAAACCACAATTCAATGTATTGATCCATCCCTCATTATGATACCTTCAATTATCAAGGATTTGTTATGAATATCATGAGATAATTAACCTAATTAACAGAAAATTTTAATTTCCTTATTGATACATGATGTAATTTTGAGGTAAGAGTTGAGGAAATACGTGATTAGGGATTCAAGATTTGTATGTACAGTAAACATATCAAGGAGTTATGAGTGAATGCATTCAGTAATAAAGGAATTTCTAAATACATATGAATAATTTTATATGGCCATAAAATGGGTTACTTAAAGTGGAATATGGACCATTTCCATATGAATATCTAAGTGATTTGATATTTTGAATCCAATAGTGAATTTTTTTTATATTTGATAAAATAATGGGAGACTAATAAATTTGATAATTTTTCCATAATAGAAAATCAAGATAAATGTAACGGCCCAATGTTTTTCAATGGAAAATTCCCTTTTTATATTTATGTCCTAAATTTACATGAAATCACAACATAATGAACTACTAAGTGATAAGTGACCATTAAATATAATTTGGTGATTTCTGTTTTAGGAATTTTGAAAATTTGACATACACGGTTGTGTTCAAGATGATTTTTGGAGTCTAATGAAACAAAAATATTTTTTGGTGAATAGTAACATACCCTTATGAATAGTAACATACATTTATGAATAGTAATATGAACCTTATGAATAGTAAATCATCCATCCTAAGAGTAACATTACCTATGAATAATTAAATAAAATTTAGACATCTTAGAAAGTGACAATTTGACCTTAGTAAACGTTTTGGTATTTTCTAGGAAATAATTAATTTATTATAATTATTTATTTATTTTAAAAGAATATTTATTTCCATATAATGTCTTCATAAATTATTTAATCAGTGTCTTATAGTTTTTAGATAATTTTAGATGACCTTGCGTAATTTTTGAAAGCACTATGAAATCATTTTTAACTTTTAAAATCTGATTTTTAAGTAAATTATGATTTTAATTAAATATTAAATTTATAATATTTAGAAAAATATTTTTGAAAAATAGAATTCACTTTTTGATTCTACACGTCGAAAAATGGTAGGGGTAAATTTTTGGGTTTTTTCTGAAATACTTCAATTTTCAGGTGAATAGTAAAAAATACAGTTTTTCGCATAATTAGTGTATACTAAATTGCTTCATTAATGATGTAATGATGACATAAACATTATAGAACATTAGATTAGGACAAATTATATTAAATTTGATAATTTTTTCCATAAAATACAATAAATCCAATTCTCAAACCTAAAAAGAACTTTCCAATGCCTAAAGTCAAAAGGTGATTTCTTAAAGTGTCTTTTTCTCTTTCTTTCACTTTCCTTTTAATAAATTAATGAATTCGAATTATAAAAAATAATTAATGCCTAAAAGAAATTATATTATATTAATATATGATTTAGGATATCAAAAAACTATTATTAAAAGTCTAACCCTTGATATATTATTTTATTTAATATTTTATACCAAAAACACCTCCCTCCTCATGTATAAATAAGCCCTCCCCCTCCTCTTGCCAAACCACACCTCTCAAGCTTAAATAATTATCTATTCTTTGACCAATAATCTCCCTTAGCCCCTCCCCCATGTCCAAGATATTCTGGTCTCATCAAAAGATCAAGCTTATGCCCTTAAGGAGGTTCTCAAGTGAAGGATTCAAGAGGTAATTTCCCTCCCTCTTCTCCTTTAATTTCCTTTAAAGTTCAGGTTCCTTTCTTGATCTCTCCCCACCTATATTCATCCAAATTTATTTAACTCTAGTATTATACATATACATTAATTTTATTATTCTAATGGGATATTATATCACCCCACACCCTTTCCCTCTTCCTTTTATTTTATTAAAGAGAACGTTGTTCATGAGGTGTAAATTTATCACCATCAAAAACGACATGCACTCTTCTTCCATTTCTACCTTGAGATCTGGTCATGAAACCATTTTTATGGTTGAAACAGAATATTTTATATGTATTATGTTATATTTTAGATTCTGTAAATAACTAATTTCTATTTTACTAAGTGAAAAGTTAAAACAAGTTTGTTGTGATCCAAAAACTGCTCAAATTAACCAAAATAATCATCATTTAATTCTTATGTAATGATTTACCCACATGGATCTAATATAATTAATTATAAAATAATTCAAGCTCCTTTAATATCACTGATAACATGAAATATAATTTTTTTATGTTTACCCATGATCTACAAGAACTTCAATTTAAGAATACAAGTGAACCACCCAAGAAAAACCATAAAAATGAACATCCCCGAACGATGTTTTTTAAAATCTATATATAATCCAAAAGAAGATAATATGAAATAATGAAACCAGAATGAACCCTATTAATGTACACATGGTTCTGTATTTCTAATTAATGAATATAATGTCATTATACAGGACATTAAAGAGAAGGAAGTATTCGGGTACAAGGTAAGGGGAAATATCGAACCCAATTTTCTTCCTTCAGGTTCCCCCTTTTCACTCCATTTTTGATTTGGTTACTCCTCAAAGATCATTTGTTAATAATTGACTTTAATTTTATAGGATTTAAATGTTTTTCAATGGTTTTTATGTCCAACAAAATGTTTTCCAAAAGAACTCTTCTTTTAAGAACACCCCTTTTACTTCTCACTCAAAGTGAACGGTCCTTGTAACATGTATGTTATTCCCTCTTTATTTTGGGAACCCAAATCTTTTGAATATGTTATTATGAGATGAAACCAAGTCCTTTTCATGGGTTCATTATGTTAATTTATGTTATATGTTTATTTTTGGAAATCATGATAAATGATAATGTTATGATGTAATGGGTGCGCCCGGAATTATATAGCGCAATATGAATGTTTAGATGTGATGGGTGCGCCCGAAATTATACAATGCTCTAATTCATTGGGTAAAGTGATGAATCTCATGAGTAAATGTGAAATGATGTGTGAACAAGATTCTATCTTGGTTCCCAAGAATGTGTGGTAGTTAACCACTAAGACATGATGTTTCATTTTTATGCATTACCACATTTCAAGTCTTTTATTTATGCTCTTATCATATTCATGATCTTTTGCCTATGTTATGATTATGATCACCCCATGATATATTGTTTTTATCTATCCTCTTAATGGGATTCTAGATTACCCCTTTTTATGTATATCCTCAGGTGGATACATGTACTAAGTAGAGGACAAGTGACACTTAGAATCTAGAGAAGAAGAAATTAAATAAATATTTACGGTTGATGATGTATTTGTTATATATGGTCCTAGTTTTCCCAAGACACTAAACCTTTGGATCCTCTATGTGTAATAATATTATGTTGTTTATCTTTGAAATGATTTAATAGTAATTTAAGAAAAGGCTGGGTCGCTCTAGTTGGTATCATAGGCAAGGTTTAGTTAATTTGGGAATTTGGATTAGTAAACCCTAGAGGAATCCTATAGCATGAGACTTAGTACAAATATGAACCTAGGGATCCCATATGTTATGTTTTTGGTATAAATTGTTTAAATGAATAAGTTATTCATGATTTGTTTACTTATGTTTTGTTCTATCCTTTTCTATTTTAGAAAATGGTGGGAACAAGGAGAAATCAGGCCAACAACTCATGCGAGGGCCAATGCAACAATTGTCCGAATGACATCCCCAATGATTTGGTAGGTGGAGTTCAAAACATCATGGCAATTCTTACCCAATTATCACATGATATAAATAACAACCATAATAATGGGGAACTTCCTCCTTCACCAAAGAGGGAGCAACAAGCTATCAAATGTTTTATGCGGCAACAACCACCGATGTTTAGTGGATCTTCCGATCCACTAGTTACGGAATAGTGGATCAACTCCATGGAGAAGATCTTTTCTATGCTTCAATATTCTGAGATGGAGAAGGTGACTCTAGATATTTATCATCTAGATGGAGAAGCCGATCAATGGTGGGATTTGATTAAGAACACCAAGCCAAGGGAGGAAATTGAAGAGATGGAATGGGAAGACATTAAGATAATGTTTCTTAATAAGTATTTCCCACGAACTCTTCGCACGAAGATGGAGAGATAATTCATAGAGTTCATGAAAAATGAAGGAGAATCTATCACAACCTATGATGAAAATTTCACAAGGATCGTAAAGTATGCTTCATGTTTTGTTATCAATAATGATAGCAAAATTGATAGATTCTTTAGTGGATTAAAACCAGACCTTCAAAAGGATCTTACAATTATAGACTTTAGGAGTTATGAAGAAGTTGTTCGGTGTTCTTTAATAGTAGAGATGGAGTTTGTAGAATGGTCCCATGGATATTGTGATAAGAAAAAAAACATGGAGTTTCAAGCTGGTGGATCTAATAACAAAGGCGGGAAGAAAAATCAACAACCCACATGCCAAAACTGAGGGAAGTTTCACCATGGGAACTGCCTCAAAGGGACGGGGAAATGCTTCAAGTGTGGGAAAGAAGGAAACCATGCTCAAGAGTGTCGAAAAGACATGAAAAGGAAGGAGAATGTAGCCGATGAAAGGAGAGAACCACTCATGGTTCAATGCTATAACTGTAGGGAGCTAAGGCACTATGGAAACCAGTGCACTAAACCTCGAGCTCTTGAGGGTAATCAGCGTCAGCAACCACCAAAGATAAAGGAACAAGGGAAGGCTTATGCCATCACTACTGCAGAGGTGGAGCATGATAATGAAGTCGTACAAGGTACACATCCTATTCACTCAGTAATGAAAAAAGTATTATTTGATTTGGGTTCTACACATTCCTTTATATCATGCATGTTTTTTAGAACTATAGAATCAATTCCTCGAAACCTTGAAGTAGAGATATTTTTAAAAACACCAAGTGGTGCAATCATTTAAACCCAAGTGTTTGACACTTCTCCTGTTGACATATGTGGGAAGATTCTTCTGGAAAATCTCGTAATATTTCCCTTGGTGGAATTCGATTCTATAATGGGAATGGACTGGCTCTTGTTATATAGAGCACATATCAACTGTCGGGAAAAGGAAATATCTTTTCATATTCCAAACCATTCCATGCTCCTCTATAAATGAAAGGAAGATCATGAATCTCCTTTGAAAAATCCTTCAATGGTGTGGGTGTTGATTCCATATGAAGAAGCATACCACACCCAAATGGTTGAGTCGAAGGAAAGTTCCAACCTTGAGGAAATTACCATTGTGAGGGAATACAGTGACGTATTTCCTGAAGAGTTACCTGGAATTCCCCCAGATCATGAGGTAGAGTTCTCAATTGAACTCATACCTAGAGATACTCCTATCTCGAAGTGCCCCTATAGGATGGCTCCTCTGGAACTGGAGGAGTTTAAGAAGCAGCTTCAAGAGAATCTGGACAGAGGGTTCATATTCCCTAGTGCATCGCCTTGGGGTGTGCCAGTGCTCTTTTAGAAGAAGAAGGATTGAACAATGTGGCTGTGTATCGATTATCGGGAACTCAATAAGATCACCATAAAGAACAAGTATCCCCTCCCAAGGATTGATGACTTGTTCGATCAGTTAAGAGGAGCTCAATACTTATCAAAGGTGGATCTTCGTTCTGGATATCATCAGGTAAAGGTGAAGAAGGAAGATATTCATAAGACTGCCTTCCGTACAAGGTATGAGCACTATGAGTTTTTGGTGTTTCCCTTTGGAATTACTAATGCCCCTGCAATCCTCATGGATTTGAAGAATATAGTCTTTAGACATTACCTCGACAAATTTGTGGTAGTGTTTATCGATGATATTCTCATCTACTCCAAGATCAATGAGGAACATGAAGAACATCTAAGACTTGTGTTGGTGACATTAATAAAGGAGAAGTTGTATGCCATGTTCAGAAAGTGTGACTTTTAGATGAATCATGTCACGTTCTTGGGACATGTGATCACAAGTGAGGGAATTTCTGTGGATCGTTCAAAGACAAAGGTGATTGGGGAATGGCCAAGGCCCTCTAGGGTCATAGAAATCCGTAGTTTTCTTGGATTAGCTGGGTACTACCGACATTTTGTGAGAAACATCTCACGATTGTCAATCCTACTAACTAAGTTAACAAGGAAAGTGGTAAAGTATGTCTGGATGGAAGAATGTGAGGGAATCTTCAAGGAGCTAAAGAGAAGGCCGTTCACTGCACCTGTAATCACACTGCCGAAAAGTGGAGAAAGTTTTGTGATATATAGTGATGTGTCAAAGAATGGATTTGGTTGTGTACTCATGCAAAATGATAATGTGATAGCCTACGCCTCACGACTGTTGAAGATCCATGAGCAGAACTACCCGACGCATGATCTAGAGCCAGTAGCCATGATTTTTGCCTTGAAAATCTGGCGGCAATACCTTTATGGAAAGAAGTGTGACATATACACCGACCAAAAGAGCCTAAAGTATATATTCACACAAAATGAGATCAACATATGTCAAAGGATATGGTTAGAGATAATTGAGGATTATGATTGCTCTATTCACTATCATCCTGGAAAGGCGAACAAGGTAGCTGATGCTCTAAGTAGGAAAGAACCTACTACTCTATCCATGTTGCGGATTGAGAAAGACCCTATCTTCTTGGATATGAAAAGGATGGATTTGGAAATTATAAGTGAAGGGGATAGATCCTACCTTTCCCAAATTATTGTGAAACCATCCATCCAAGAGAATATTAAGGAAGCACAAAGAGATGATGTGGAGATACAAAAGAGGGTGAATGCAGTAAAGGAAGGGATGCTGTAAGAGTTCCTTATAGAAGATGATGGTGTGATTCGGTTTGGAATGCAGATTTGTGTGCCTTCATCATCCGGGATAAAGAAGGAGATATTGGATAATGCACATAGCTCAAATTTCACTATCTATCCTGGGAGTACCAAGATGTACCATGATCTTTGAGAACACTTCTGGTGGGATAACATGAAGAAAGAGATTGAGGAATATATATCAAGGTGCTTGGCATGTCAGCATGTTAAAGCTGTGAGACAAAAGTCCAAAGGTATGATGCAGCCATTGCCTATAACCATGTGGAAATGGGAAAATGTTACTATGGACTTTTTCATAGGTCTCCTGAAGACGTCAAAGGGAAATAATGCGAAATGGTTTGTGGTTGATCGACTCACCAAGACTGCCCATTTTATCGCTATTTGGGAAGACCTCTTGCTTGAACAACATGCAAAGATATATGTGAAGGAAGTGGTGAGATTAGACGGTGTTCCACTCTCAATTGACTCTAACCGTGATCCAAGGTTCACATCTAAATTCTGGAGGACCCTTCAACATGCTTTGAGTATTGAATTAAATTTCAGCACGGCCTATCACCCCCAAACTGATGGCCATTTCGAAAGGACTATTCAGATGCTTAATGATATGCTAAGAGCCTGCTCTCTTGAATTCAAAGGTGGTTGGGATCAACATCTCCCATTGGGTGAGTTATCATACAATAATAGCTTCCACTCGAGTATTCAGATTGCTCTGTGTGAAGTTCTTTAGGGGAAGCGAAGTAGAACTCCAACCTATTGGTATGAAGTTAGAGAAAGAAAGCTACTTGGACCCGATCTTGTTCAAGAGATGACAGATAAGGTTCAAGTCATCCAAAAACACATCAAAGCTTCTCAAAGTCAGAAAAAGAGCTATGCTGACATCCATTTAAGGGACTTGGAGTTAGATGTTGGGGATAAAGTGTTCCTTCGAATATCTCCATGGAAGAGAGTCATGTGATTCAGGATGAAAGGGAAGCTAAGACCAAGGTATATTGGCCCCTTTGAGATACTTGACCACATAGGTACCGTGGCCTATCGTCTAACACTTCCACCGAACATGGATCAAGTTCATTATGTGTTTCATGTATCACTACTTAGGAAGTACATACCAGACCCCTCACATGTATTAAACTCAGAGGTGGTGCAGGTGGAAGATGATCTCTCATATGAGGAGCATCCAGTAAAGATTCTGGATTGGAGAGATAAGGTTCTACGCAACAAGACAACCCATTTTATCAAAGTATTGTGGAGGAACCATAAGTTTTAGGAAGAAAATTCGGAACCAGACGAGGCAATGAAGGAGAAGTACCCTCACCTGTTTGTGTAAAGTGAAATTTCGGGGGCGAAATTTCTTAAGGGGGGAAGAATGTAACAACCCAAAGTTTTTTAATGGAAAATTCCATTTTTATATTTATGTCATAAATTAACATGAAATCACAACATAATGAACTTCTAAGTGACAAGTGACTATTAAATATTAGTTGGTCACTTCTGTTTTAGGAATTTTTAAAATTTGACATACGCAGTTTTGGTCAAGATGATTTTTGGAGTCTGATGAAAGAAAAATAATTTTTGGTGAATAGTAACATACCCTTATGAATAGTAACATACATTTATGAATAGTAACATGAATCTTATGAATAGTAAATCATCCAACATAAGAGTAACATTATCTATGAATAATTAAATAAAATTTAGGCATATTAGAAAGTGACAATTTGACCTTAGTAAACGTTTTGGTATTTTCTATGTCATAAATAATTAATTATAATTAATTAATTAATTTAAAATAATATTTATTTCTATATAATGTATTCTTAATTTATTTAATCAATGTATTGTAGTTTTTAGATAATTTTTTAAGACCCTGCGTAATTTTTGAATGCACTATAAAATCCTTTTTATCTTTTAAAAACTATTTTTTAAGTAAATTATGATTTCAATTAAATATTAAATTAATAATATTTAGAAAATTACTTTTGAAAAATGGAATTAATTTTTGGATTCTACACGTAGAAAAATGTTAGGGGTAAATTTTTGGGTTTTTTCTGAAATACCTCAATTTTCAGGTGAATGGTAAACAAATACAGTTTTTCGCATAATCAGTGTATACTAAATTGCATCATTAATGGTGTAATGATGAAATAAAAATTCTAGAAATTTAGTTTCTGCCAAATTATATTAAATTTCATAAATGGTTCCTTAAAATACAATAAATCCAATTGTCATACCTAAAAAGAACTTTCCAAAGCCTAATGTCAAAAGGTGATTTCTTAAAGTGTCTTTTTCTCTTTCTTTCACTTTCCTTTTAATAAATTAATGAATTAGAGTTATAAAGAATAATTAAAGCCTAAAACTAATTATATTATATTAATATATGATTTAGGATTTCAAAATACTACTATTACAAGTCTAACCCTTGATATATTATTTTATTTAAAATTTTATACCACAAACACCTCCCTCCTCATGTATAAATAAGCCCTCCCCCTCCTCTTTCCAAACCACACCTCTAAAGCATCAATAATAGTCTAAGATCTACCCAATAATCTCACTTATCCCCTCCCCCACGTCGAAGATCTTCTGGTCTCATGAAACGACCAAGAATAGGCCCTTAAGGAGGTTCTCAAGTGAAGGATTCAAGAGGTAATTTCCCTCCCTCTTCTCCTTTAATTTCCTTTCAAGTTCAAGTTACTTTCTTGATCTCTCCCCAGCTATATTCATACAAATTGTTTTTTAACTCTAGTATTATACATATACTGTAATTTTATGATTATAATGGGATTTTATATCACCCCACACCCTTTCCCTCTTCCTTTTATTTTATTAAAGAGAATGTTGTTCATGAGGTGTTAATTTATCACCTTCAAAAACGACATGCTCTCTTCTTCCATTTCTACCTTCAGATATAGTCATGAAACCATTTTAAGGGTATAATAAGAATATTTTATATTTATTATGTTCTATTTTAAGTTTTGGAAATAACCTATGGCCATATTACTAAGTGAAAACTTAAAACAAGTTCGTTGTGATCCAAAAACCGCTCAAATTAACCCAAATAATCATCATTTAATTCTTATCTAACGATTCACCCACATGGATCTAATATAATTCATTATAAAATCATTAAAGATCCTGTAATATCACTAATAATATGTAATATCATTTCTGTATGTCTACCCATTATCTACCTGATCTTCAATTTAAGAATACAAGTGAACCACCCAAGAAAAACCATAAAAATGAACATCCTCGAACAATGTTGTTTAAACTCTATATATCATCCAAAAGAATAAAATATGACATAATGAAACCAAAATGAACCCTATTAATGTAAAAATGGTTCTGGATTTCGAATTAATGAATATAATGTCATTATACCGGACATTAAAGAGAAGGAAGCATTCGGGTACAAGGTAAGGGGAAATCTCGAACCCAGTTTTCTTCCTTCGAGTTCTCCATTTTTCACTCCATTTTTGATATGGTTACTCCTCAAAGATCATTTTTTCAAAATTTCATTTACTTTTCTGGGATATACATGTTTTTCACTGATTTTTATGTCCAACAAAATGTTTTCCAAAAGAACTCTTTTTTTAAGAACACCCCTTTTACTTCTCACTCAAAGTGAACAGTTCCTGTTACATGTATGTTATTCCCTCTTTCTTTTGGGAACCCAAAGCTTATTAATATGTTATTTTGAGATCAAAACCATTAATTTTCATGGTTTCATTATTTTAATTTATGTTATATGTTCATTGTGGCAACCATGATAAATTATAATGTTATGATGTGACTAGTGCACCCGAAATTATATAGCGCAATATGAAAGTTTAAATGTGACGGGTGCACCCGGAATTATACAGTGCTCCAATGCATTGGGTAAAGTGATGAATCTCATGAGTAAATTTTAAATGGTGTGTTAACAATATTATATCTTGGTTCACAAGTATAGTTGTTAGTTAAGAACTAAAACATGATGTTTCATTTGTATGCATTGCCACATTTCAAGTGTTGTATTTATGCTTCCATCAAGTTCATGATATTTTGACAATGTTATGATTATGCTCACCCTAAGATATATATTTTTTATCTATCCTCTTACTGGGATTCTAGATCACACCTTTTGATTTATATCGTCAGGTGGCAACATGTACTAAGGAGAGGAAAAGTGCCACATAGAAGCCAGAGAAGAAGAAATTAAAGAAATGATTATGGTCTATGATGTATTTGTTATGTATGGTCCTAGTTTTCCCAAGACACTAAACCTTTGGATCCTCTATGTGTAATAAAATTATGTTGTTTATATTTTAAATGATGTAATAGTAATGTAAGAGAAGGCTGAGTCACTATAATAAAGTACTAAAATTTTATTTTATTCTATTGTAGAAAATTGAAATGAAAACAATAGAAGCATTATTATCATTTATGGAAAAAGGAAATGTCCCCATGTGTATAAACTTCCAAGAGTGGATTATGAACTTATGAATTATACTATTACAAGAAACAAAATTTTATGCATTGAAATCCCTTTTTCTTGATCATCCACCTCAGGGAGTAAGTGAATGTAAGATTGATGCCTATAGGAGGTTCATGGAGGATACACCAAATGATAATTTCACCTTGTTTTCATCGATGTATGGAGAGCTACAGATGCAATACAAGGACATAGATTCTTACCCCATGGTAACTCATATTCAATAACTTGGAAAGGAGAAAGTGAGTCAAAATATAAATGAAATATTCAATTAGTGAAGTTATGATTACATATTGGTATGAAATTATCCATCAATTTCATATTATTATCCATACCACCTAGATTTTCAATATTGATTATTAACTATAAAATTAACAATGTGGAGTATCCACTCAAAAAAACATCTATAGTTTTTACGTGGATAATGTCATGAACTAAAAAAGGTAGACTCTGAACTGATTACCTGAGCCTTCTCGCAACAAGGTTTGAGAGGGGTTTCCAATCCTCCTGGGCTACCAAATCGTTTCGGGAATCAGAAATAAATAAATTAGGAACAATTTGTTCCTTAAAAATGATAAATAAATAAAGAAGTAAATTAATATAAGATTATAAAAAAAATAGTACTAGAAGAAATAAATAAAGCAACAAATACCACCATGAGACCCAGTGGATAACCAATAACCACTTAACCAATGGTTCTCCATGATTACTGAGACTGAGTTGGAAGAATCACTATGATCTAAAAACAAATATAAAGCTATTGGCATGACTATTAAAACTCAAAATGCATTCCCAAGTAATCTATTTCTAATGAATCTACTTTAATCAAAATATTGATCAATTTCATGTTTAAATTACAATATATAAAACTAGGTTTTACAAAAATTTGAATTTAAATAAAATCATGATCTATTTCCCTTTACATATAACTTAGGATTATTTTTTAAGAACGAGACCTTATCATTTTTACGAAATGGGAGATAGTGTAAATAATAATGTTTTTACTTAAAAATGGAAGAGAAGTGTAACGATTTTTAAAACATTTCCATAATATTTTGAAAACCAATTAACCTCTTGTTCAAAAGGGATACATCTGAGAAATGAAGCTGAAACAATAACCACACATAAGGGAAATGAAAAACAAAACTAATGCTACCAAATCAACTAAGGAACCTACATTATTCACCATAGATAAATGAGTTCATAGAGTGACATGTGAGTACCTAGGATCTTTGGGGAAATATAGAAAATAATAAAATTTGATTCATCTTATTTGAAATCCTAACTTGATTCCATAAACTAGACCAAATGATCAGTCCTACACTTTAAGGCCTAAAATAGGTTGAGATTCCCAATGCAAAGCGAGGTCTATTCTAAGGTCCAGTATGAAGAGTGTAATCATATTCTAGTAGATGAAATTGTCTTATATAATCTTCTATAAATTATAGGATCCCATGTTGTATCTAAATTGGGTGGGATCCAAACAAAACAAACATACCCAAATCACAATCATAAGCCACCACATGAGAAACAAAACAATGAATCACCCTTGAATCACCCCAAGAAGAATCCCCTTGCCTTCAAACTAACAACATACAATGGAATTACCACTTTGAATACCTAATAATTCCATTATCATCAAACTATGAAAGAAGGCACCCTAAAGGGGAGTATTCAAAATAGGATCGATATATGAAGGTTCCAAATGGACCTTAAGAAAACTTTAAATGACAAAAAAAATCCATAAAAACCCAAAACCCTTTTGAAATCCATTTGAGAAACTAAAATAACCATCTAGAAGACAAAACCCATTCACCAAGTCCAAACCATTATTTATAAATCAAAATCACTTATAAAGGACGACGATACATTTTAACGAACAGTAGGTGCGAACAATTTAATTAAGAAATTCAATAAAATTCAATATAAGAGGAATATCACATAATTTCATATCATTTTTAAAAAATTCATAAATCACTAATTAACTATAAATAAAGGCTTTAATGGAAATAAATCAAGGATTATATAAATTTTAAGATCAAATGAAAAAAGGAAACATTTCATAAACCAAAATCTCTTTAGAAAAGGAAACCTAAATCACATTTTCAACCCAAAAACATATGAACGTTGACATATATATAAGGGAACCTATCAACAATGTACGTACTATCATGGCCATAAATATGTACAAGGGGGTGTTACATATATTCTTACACATGTATATAACAATTTACACCTACACACATGTGTACTTTTCACTTATATATAAATATAAGAACACTTATCCCCAATATATATATATATATATATATTCATTCCACCATGAGTGAATAAATATAAAGTGGGAACATATATATATATATATATACCTATGTATACACATGTAAGTCACTTTTGACTCTGGTAGTCTAAGAGCACTGCAATGAGGTCCCAGATGCAGTAGAGAAATACTAGGAAATGAAAAACTAAAAAGACCCCCATTAAAATTGGGATAAAAGAAAAGGAATCAGGAAACCAAACTTAAAAGTATGGTGGGAAAACCGAAATTTTCTTATATGAATTACCTTTACCAGAAGATACCAAAGCATACAAAAAGGAAACCTGAGAGAACCTTCACAATCCCTAACACTAGAAAAGAGAACAAAAAAACAGGTCATCCCATAACATAGGGTCTGTCCAAGTGGAAAAGGTTAGTGGGAGAGAGGGAAAATATAAAAAATGGAATAAGGAAGGAAGAGGAGAGGTAACCTCATGTGATCGACCACGAAACCACTCGGGATCTAGTGGAAATTTCCAAAGAAAGGGGCTCACTGAGATGGGGTTGGTGTGCGCATGGATGGTGGAGTGGGTGGGATTGGACACACGATGTAAGGTGGGGGTGGAGAAGGGGTATTAGATTTAGGTTTTTTATTTTCATTTATATATATTTTTAAGTTAATTTTCTTAAAAAAAGACACAACCCATGGCATGCGTTTCATGTTTAGGTGAACTATACACCCACTATGCACCCTCTATTGGGCTTCTAGATCACCTCACAATGCCTAAAAACAATGTTTGTAAAATCTTATGCCAACTGTTTGGCTATATCGTCCAAACATTATAGAGGCCATTGCACAGTTATAACACTATTTGGAAAATAATGATCTTTAACTGTGTGACACGATTTTCATGTCCAAAAACTACCATTTCAAGGGGAAAACACCTAATAGATAATACAAGTAAATAGTAACTCAAAAATAATAAAATTTTTAAAAAAATTATTAGGCCAGGGTGTGAAAATTATGCCCATAACTCTCCCTTTCGGCCCCTTGAAGTTTAACTAGCCAAACGTGTAACAAAAGCATGAATAAAAAATAATCAAGGCCAAATGAAACCATAAAAAATGATGTGACCTTTGAACTCCACAAGTCACACATGACCAATTTTATAGAAAACCACAAGAATAATAGTCCCATGGTGGCTCTTGCTACCATTTATGAAACCAGTAATCATGATCACACTGACCACCAACCACATGGGGGACCCAATAGAAGAAATTCAAGCCAAACATCGAACAAAACCACACATTATAAGGTCCATAACACACTAGAATACCCACATAAGAACCACCCCAGAACTGAAACTGATACCAATGAAGGCTAACAATTATAATAGTTCACATCCACAAGGCACAAACACCATAATTTTAGGTAATAGGTCACCAAGATCATCAAAAAAAATGTTACCAAGAAAAAAAAACCAAAATAGCAGAAATATTTAATAGAAACCACTCCGATGTTAGAGGGAACATGTTGGATGTACATACCAAACACCTATAAATTACATTACCACATAAAAATCATCACTTTGGGACCTAATGCTGGAGCGTTGATGTCTCGAAGATTTTTCTTTTCCATAATCGGGAAATGGAAACATTAGAAAATGGAATCGACTTGTTGAAACACAACTTATAGAAATTTCTGATAGACACACCATCAATAATACATCATTGGATTAAAAAAATTTGTCCTAGAGTGCCCAAACCGACCACACATGACGAAAACATGTGAGTGGTATGAATAAGGGAAAGAGGGAAATTGCAAGAAGTCTTTATTAGAATAGGTTCCTTTAGTTTACACTTATCATCACATGGGAAAGCTTCAGGACCACAAAAAAAAAACCAAACTGTCACCTTCCATGAGCATCCCTATGAGACTTTACTAGATGAATGAATGCAATCCTTGTACAGTGGACTAAGACACAACATGAAATGTGGAGCTTCCAAATAATCCCTTGAATCTATCACTAGAGATAATAAAATTGGACAATTGAAATGGTTAACCTTCCCCTTCACCATCAGTTAACGTTTTATAGAATCAAAAAGCTTTAGAACTTCTTATCTGTAACAAACCTACCCGACATGGCCCTATTCAGCGACTCCCCAATCCTGCCTCCAATAGGTCAGGGGATGGAGATTAGCACTGAGAAGTAATATCACTAACATGGGATATTTTTCCTGAGTATATGTTGGAAAAAACACATCTCAAAGATCAGAAAATGTGGAAATGTAAAAAAACCTATGGAAACAAATTAATTCAAACATCTATATCCCATAACTAGTACACAATAGAAGTATTAAAAGTGTAAAAGGGAAAAATATTTCCAACAAAAAAACGATAAAAGAATCCACCCTTCTTAGATGGAGGGATCACTGTCAACTGAAACTGCCAAAAAGATACTTAGCCAAGATCCAGTAAATACCTAGGTCTATCCATCTCACTATGCTCCTCCTATCTTGGGTACTCCATGGACTCCATCAAAATTCCTATGGTCTTCACAAGACACAAAACATGTGTGAGAAAATCCCATTCAGGGGTGAGTATAAAAATACTCTGTAGGAACCCCAAAAAGACCAAAAGAAGAAGAGAGTAACTGAAATGAAATAGTTTTCTCGACCAATCCAGAGAGAAACCCAATTGAGAGAGAATCTCCATCTCAAACTATCCTTGGATGTACATGGAAATTCAGCTTGATCAACCCAGGGTGTCAACCACTGACATGTGAAAATACAACAAGGACTCCCAGAAAACACCGAGATATACTCCTCTTAGAAACTAAGTCTCATGAGGTTCCAACCATAATGATAGAAATAGGATTCTTTTTGTAGAATATAATCATAAGACAGAACTCAAGGAACAAACTCCATGAGCTCAACCATCCCATATGACACCTCTCTGGGATATTCCCTCCATCATGAACATAACTACTATTCATAATGGTATATCTGAGAGAATGTACTCCTTCAGAAACATCTTACTAGGTCCTTCTATAGTGACTAACAATATAGGTCCTATCACCACTACTTCATACCTAAAACAACATGAAGAAATCCATGTGAAGATGACATCCCCTCACCAATACACACATTTGAGGGAGAACTTCTCTAGAATATACACCATGTTCATACTCTCTAATAAGATATAATGAAGGACTCACACCTTGACACTGCCCTGTAGTCAAGGGAGAGTAGATCCTAACAAACCCACGAAACCTATATTGTTTTTATAAGGAGTAATACACACCTCAGTCAACCGAGGTATTACTATATTTTATTTTGTTATCATTCACATAAAGTGGAAGGGACTTCACCTTGTAATTGTATCCAACAATTGAGGGAGATGAAACTCCAATGGAGGACCAGCTCCGCGATGCTACTCAGAGATGGGGGGACAAATCCATAAGCGAGTACCCACACCCTTATCCAATTGTGGAGTACTACTCATGAAGGACTCACACCCTGATACGATAAGGGATTACCACTTCATAGATTAAGGACCCACACCCTAACTTGGTAAGGGAGTACCGATTAGTAGGTTGAGGACCCACACCGATGTAGGATAAGGGAGTACCAACTCTGCCAGCTCATTCACTATGGGGGAACCATGCCCTGACAGAGAAGGGGATTACCGAACCCGGTATAGAGTAACCACTCCCACACATGGTAGGGGAGTACCAACTATATCGGAAAAACTTGTATGGAGAAACCTCACTCTCAAACAACAAGAGAGTACCGAATTCTAGAATAGAAGACCCGCACCCTAACACGATAGGGGAGTACCGACTCTATCTATACATAATATATGGAGGAAAAACAACTTGGTATGATAGGGGAGTACTGACTCCAGATATAGAGGACATGCTCCCTAGTCGAAAATGGGAGTACCTACTATAACATCACAAACTTCAAATGGAAAGTCACACCTTGTTCCATTAGGGGAGTATCACCCCTATAAGAAACTACCAAAATGTATCAAACCCACACCAATGATGTGGGGAGACCTGTCTCCACCTATGTAGAGAGGTAACGAAAACCCTTTACCTAGTCTGATATACATGTAATAATCCTAACATCTCTCTATATGAACCACAAAAATCTCTATCATTGGCTCAGTACCGCTCTAAAAAATATTGCTCTATTTAAAAAAAAACACACTACTCATATCCTATAATAGAGGAAACCATCAAGTTTTACATGAAAAAATGCTATATATAGACTTCTTAAAAGTCTTAATCTGAGTCCCAGATATGGAGATACAATAGGTTAAATATTCCTAAAGGATATCATTGTAGTACACGACGTTCACCAGGGTACACACGACATGTGAGCCCCCTCGAGCACCTGTTCATGTATATAGACCACAAGGGTTCCAAACCATGTGTGGGTACATGATGTGTAGAGTAGGTACATTCTATGTACCTCATCTCACAACCCCTGGTCATGTTCCTCTTCTACATGGATTTTCCGACCAGGTCCCTCACACACTTTTTATCCCATACTACACGACGTGTTCAGATAAACAACTAGCTAATCATGTAGTTTCCCCATGTCCATGTATCAGACCAAATGCCTTTGTGTCCTGGTCATACGTTAGTACATTACCATGATTATTCACATGACTATCCCAATCTATGTTCCATGGTCACAAGGTTTGGGGCACTACAGAGCATGTAACACCTATAAGTGGCATGTAGTCCCAAAAGCTCATCTTTCCAAAATAGGAAGAGCTACATTGAATGTGTTACTAAACTACATGTTGTGTAGATGGTGATTCCAATTGGGAACCACATGAAAAATCACCCGATTCACCCTGATTCAACCCAAAACCAATAGATCTACCTAGCAGGGATCAACAACAATTGCACCAGGGCTCTAGAACCTTTGAACAATGCAAAACAAAAGGGATCTAGACCAAAAATCAAATCCACCTACCTTGTTATTGAAACACCAAATATTTGGATCAAGAATAATTCCCTGATCATTTTGATTCTCGATCTAATGGTGATCTTCTTCAAAAATGGAGATTAATGAAACATCATTGAATGGATTCAACTATGTTTTCATTCGTCGCCAAAGGGAGGAAAGGAGAGGATATGTGTGGATCTCTTTTGGGTCATGTGCACCATACACGAGGGGAGGGGAGGGTTAGTTTATTTTTAGGTTTATATTTTAATTTATTCATTAAATTTTAATTTAATTTATTATTATCCCATAATCCAACCCACTAAATCACCTCCAACCAAACCTCCCAGTGTAAACAATTTTATGTTTCACCTAGGATAAACACACCATTCCAAACTCAAATGCAACTCATAAATAGGATCCTAGACTCCAAATATGAGTTTTTTATGTAGCAAATGAAACTGCGCATGCATGAAAAAAGATATTTAATATTTTTAATATCACTGCACTGATGCTCCTCAGGCTCGAGCATCCAATGCCAACTCAGTGTCCGATTCCAGAAATATTTTGTTAAATATTCTAAAGTTCGTAGGGTCAAAACCCAGGTCATTAAATTATCCCCAACATAGGGTTTTTCTTCCCCGAAAAAAATACTAAGCACATGGAACGAAACTAAGTTCCCCACTAGGAACCCACATTAGTGAGATTACCAAGGGTTCCTGTGCATCTTACAAGCACACACAAAGAATAACCATAATGATAAAACCACTCTTATGTCTAAATTTTACCAAGAAAAAATTATGAAAAAATACAGTCACATTTCAACTTAGCTGCAACATATGGGAAAGCACCAAGCACCACAGTCCATCTGTAGTCATAGGGTCTAGTACTACACCACCTCACTAACCTGATATAGACACTGACAAACCCCCTACATTCTCATCCACCACAAGGCTGACAATACACCAACCTAGTCAAGTGTTTGGCATTCAAGGTGAATGCTGAAAATGTGAGGGTACCCATGATAAACAAAGGGCAACCTGAATATGCATTAGGTCTTACTGGTCCATCTATCACAACTACCAAAATGGGGTTCAACTGAAGCCCTGCATCACACTGGTTAAACCTCAGTCATGAGCCAAATGAAAATAGGACCCATAATAGTTCTAACAATTTATACTACAAAATAATAAAGGACATAAGATGTAAATCAATTCATCCTAAGAGATTTCAGTTCAATGGACATTACGACTAGCAACTATCTTGGCCCACATCCTCCATCTTCATGATCCTAGCATGGACCACTTGGGGTTGGTGGTGGAAATATCTCAAATTGTCTGCCACCTATTTCCACTCCACCAGCTCTTCCTCCTTATCCTTCACCTTTCGGAAATCCTTACTCGAAACATTATATCTGCCAAGGTGGCTCATCAGTTGGCTCCCTCTCAGCAGCACAACGGGTCTGGCAATCTCTAGTATGATTACTCTAGCCGCCACAATCATAACACCACCTCTTATATGGATGATCTTATCCATAGTGACTATATTATACTAAATAACCACACATCTATTTCTGGGATGTGCTATTCCTACTGCGATGTGATCCTTTCACCCGTCGTCTAGTAGCTCCATCATACACCTCATCCTTATAACCACTACAATGGGTAATGTACACCAATTCCTAATCCAAGAAACATACCACCACCAAATCTTGATCCAGCACTCCAGTATTGGTGGGAACGTAGAGTGGAATCACATAAGCCTTGATATCTAGACACAATCCATCATTGATGGTCCTTTCTCTGAAGAACGGATGCCGAACCATATCCAAGGAGTACCACGATAAGTCTGTGAACCTCATGAAAAAACGTTCCACTATCATGCAACCATGCCGAAGCTATAGAAGCTCCTGGATACACACTAATATCAACATATATTGATACTAAAATTCATTAATGTGCTGCTTGAACTCCTCCCAAGTGAGCATATCATCATAATGATAATGTATCACAAGCCTCCACCATCATCCAGTTGAACCCTTTAGAAGGATCACCACGAGGACATCCATATGATCTGTAGGTGTCCTCACTAAGTGAAAAACTCCCGTGACTGCCTTGAGCCAGTCATCTGCCACCTGGGGGACTAGATAACCCTGATACCATAGAGGTCACTACCTTTAGAACTCATGTAGTGTACTTACCCTACACGCATCACCAGCCTGAACAATCAATAAAACATGATGCTCAATAGGTGGTGGACCCATGGATAGACCACCCAGAGGTAACACCTCAAAATCAGTGCCTTGTACTAGAGCCTTATCATGTCGCAGATAGTCATCACAATATCACTATAGAATCATGTCTTGATATCTTCATAGAGGAATACTGAAATATGAATCATGATGTACAATGATCAAAGACAATATTTAAATAGATGACACAAGAAGGACATAAAAACCAAAACCCATTCCTATATGAAGAATATACCATTTAATTCCTAGTGACCAATATCCTAATGTACCGAGTTGAAAAGTAGGTTATCAGAGTCCTGGGGAATGGTTACGTCGGCCACCACACCAACACTAGAACCTATGGTCTGAGATCCAAACTGAGAACATCTTCACACTATCAGTATGATACCCAAAACAAGCTCACGACACTATGGTCTCAATGGGGAATCAACCACCTTTGATACCTCTCTATCACAACACGACCCTATTAGGTGAAACTTTAAACTCCACAAGAACACCTCCAATAGGCTAGGGGCTGGAATCTTGCACCAAGAAGACATGTCACTAACACGGGAGGCATTTCTTGAGTACCAGTAAAACTTCACACATCTCCATGCATACAAAAATACTAAAATTTAAAAAACCAATGGAAACCAATGTGTGCATACATATATATCCCACATCCAGAGTATAATAGATGCACTAAAATCATAGAAGGGAAAAAATTCCCACCAAATAAAACTGTAAAAGAATCCAACCTACTTAGAAGAAGGGTAAAACTATCAACTACAACTGCAAACAAACTCCCTATCCAATCTCTGATAAACACCACAATATTTCTAGCTCACTATGCACTGCCTTCCTTAGGTCTCTATCGAAAGTAATATGTTTTTTACAAGAAACAAACCATGTGTGGGAAAATCTAATTCTGGTGTGAGTATGAAAATACATAGTAGGCACCCCAAGAACTTGAAAATAAAAATGGGGAAACTAAAAGAAAATAGTCTACCCGACCTAGCCAAAGGTAAACCAAATCCAGAGAAAAACTCCATCTCAAACCATCCTCAACTATACAAGGAATGTCAGACCAGTCTACCTAACGTGTCAACCACAGTAAGAAAAAACACCACAAGGACTTCCAGAAATCACATATATATACTTGCCTCATACACTAAGTCTCATGAGGTTCCAACCACATAGCTAGAAACATGATTATATATGTAGAATCTGACCATAACATGAATCTAGGAGAATATACTCCCAGATCTCATCCATCCTAGATTTCACCCATATGAGATAGGGCCTCCATTAGAAACATATCTATCATTCCCAATGATATGTTTGAGAGAACATGGTCCGTTTGGAACATCTTACAAGTTCCTACTCTAGTTCCCACCACCAGAGGTCCTGTCATCTCTACCTCACACATAGACCAAGCTAAAGAAGCCCAAGTGAATAGGCACACCCCACACTACGAAAATCATTAGAGGGATCACTACTCCAAAATATGTACCATGTTAATACTCTCTAATTGGAGAGAACATAGGGACTCACACCTAACCACTGCACCATAATCGTGGGAGTAAGGCTCCTAAATGACCTGCTAAACATTCAACAATATTGTAATGAGTAGCCCTCACCTCAGTCCATCGAGGGAGAACTATCTCCTATCTAGGTATTTTTCACATAAAGTGGAAGGTCCCATTCCTCGTAACTATTTCCAACAATTGAGGGAGGTCCAACTCCAATAGAGGACTCATCCCCCATTACTACTCAGATATTGGAGAGTAAAACTCTATAATAGAGGACCCAATGCTTGATCCAATAGAAGAGTAATACTAATGAAGGGCCCATTACCTAATATGAAAGGGCAGTAACACTTTTTAGATTAAGTACCCATACGCTAAACTGGTAGCGGAGTACCAATTAGTGGCAATAAGACCCGCAACCTGGTAGGATAGAGGAGTACCAACTCTTCCATCTCATTCACTATGGGGGAACTGCTCCCTACATGATAAGGGAGTACCGAACCTAGGCTAGAGGTACCACTACTTGACATAGCAAGGGAGTACCAAATCGGCCATAGCAACACATATAGAGGACCCATACCAAGGAACGATAAGGGAGTACCGAATCCTATAATAGAGGACCCACACCCTTACATGATATGGGAGTACCAAATCTATCCATACTTTATATATGGAGGACCCGCACCATGGTATGACTGGGGAGTACTGAATCCACAGATAGAGGACTCAATCTCTGGTCCAACAGGGGAGTAACTACTCTACCTTTATGAACTTCATGGAGAATCCTGCACCCTAGTCCATCAGGGGAGTAACACCCGTAGTTGAAACTACCCAAAGGTATCAAACCGACACACATGGCATAGAGAGTACCATATCTACCTAAGAAGAGAGTTAATAAAAACCCACAACCTAGTACAATAGTGGAGTAATAGTCCTAGCATCTGTCTATAGGAACCACACTGGTATCCATCATCATCTCAGTTCCACTCCACCAGCATTTTTCTCAGTTTACACCACCCCATATGTTGTAAATCATAATGGAGTCCACCATAACAACATAAATGTAAAACATCTTAGGATAGACTAATCCAAAGAATAAATCTGAATCCCAAATATAGTGATATATATGGAAGATTATACCCAAAGGATTTCCTAGTATTACATAACTTGAACTGGGGCACACACGATGTATGATCATTCCCGAGCACCTACCTGTGTATCTAGTCCACATGGTTCCAAACCCATGTAGGGGTATAAGGTGTGTAGAGGAGGTAAATTCCATGTCCCTCATCCCTCATCCCCTGGCCATGTTTCTATTCTACGTGGACTAGTTGACCGTGTCCCTCACACACCGTGCATCCCATACAACACGACATGTTCGAATAAATCCCTATATATAGCGTGTAGTCCCAAAATATCATCTTCCACGAATACAAAGAGCTCCAAGCCATGTGTCACTGAACTACACTCCAGGTAGATGGTGATTCCATTCAGGAAGAACCTGAAAAATAAAAAATCACCTGATTCACCCCAATTCAATCCAAAACCCATAGATGGTCCTATAAGGGATCAACATCAATTGGAATTGGGCTCTAGAACCATATAACAATGAAAAAGGAAAGGGATTAAAACCAAAAATAAAACCCACCCACCTCATTGGAAAAAAACCGGATACTTGGATCAAGGAGGATTCTCAAGTCATTCAGGACCTCGATCTAATTAAAATGTTCTTCAAAAATAGATATCAACGTCATCTCATTGCGGGGATTCCACTATGTTTCATTCATCACCAATGTGAGGAAAGGATAGGAGGGGTGAAGCCCCCCTTTGGATCGTGCACACCATACATCAAGGTAGGGGGTGAGTTAGATTAGTTTCAGGTTTATGTTTTTACTAAATAAATAAATTTTAATTTAATTAATTATTCTCCCATAAACCAATATGTTATCCCGCAATCAGCCAAACCTCCTGGAACAAAAAATTTGATGTCGTACCTAGCATAAAAATGACATTCCAGACTCAACAGTGATCTAAAGAATCCAATATGACACTCTGAACAATATTTTTTTATGTTTTAAGAGAAGCTGCATGTGCATGAAATATTATATTTAATATTTTTAATATCACCGCACCAAGGCTCCCCAAGCCCCAGCTTCCCATGCCGACCCAACACTAGATTGGGGAAATACGTTATGAAATATTCTAATGTATTTATGGTAAAAACCTAAGTCATTACATTATCCTTCCCTTACCAAATAAAGAAACAATTGTATAAAAGAGGACATGAATATTTCTAGAGTCATCCTAGCTCACAAAGAGGATGGGACAATCACATTCCTCTTGTCTTGTCCTGGTCCTTCAATCATACCAAATAAAACATCCATTCTCACTACATATATAGTTCCCAAAAACATAAAGACGCTCTAAAAATTACCTATCCACTCAACAATGTCCAACAAACCTCGATAAATACATGAAATATGAA
Organism: Viscum album; assembly: GCA_963277665.1. Lineage (NCBI taxonomy): Eukaryota > Viridiplantae > Streptophyta > Magnoliopsida > Santalales > Viscaceae > Viscum > Viscum album. The sequence goes on along the minus strand of OY728122.1, from coordinate 1,240,504,828 downwards.
GTTATAGAGAATTTATAGACTCCACCACTTCACTAGGAGTTTGGGAAGGGTTAATGATCGGAAGTGACTCCTTAGAAACCTTATAGGTCTTTCAGGGCATCATACTATAAACAATGGAAATCAAAAAACCAAAAACCAAGATCATAAATAAAAAAAATCAAAAAAAAAAATAAAAACCAAATAACATTTATACTGAAATACAACTACAACAAAATCAAAAAAAAATAAACCATGAACTATCTTATAAAAAACACCATTATTCATTTTAAATTGAAAATTATTTTTACTATTTTCAAAACTATTTCAATACATCCACTTTAAAATTCAAAACACCGCCACACATTTCCATTTTAAACCACAAATAGTTTTATAAAATATTCCCCTTTTTAATGGAAACCATTTTTCTTTACAAAAACCACTTAGTACAAACCAATTCAAACCATTGATTTTAATTACTCACAAATATCATCCAATGAATTTTCATATTTTTGTGCATCCCACTTATGCTTATGTCATTCATGTATAAGTACCAAAATTAATTTTCATTAAACATACACATAAGTGAATTTTCAAAGGAAATACCAAGGGACACACAAATATTTTCTTTATTGAATACAATAATTTCAAATTTATTTCTCATTTGAAATTTTATAAAACCTTTTGAAAATAAAATCATTCTACACATACCATTTTAATAACCATTTTTTTCACTCTAAAACCCATTTTCAAAAACCATTTTCCATTATAAATGCACTAAAATAAACCAAAATCACACCAAATAATCACCCATAAAAAATAACTAAAATTTGGAACAAGTGGTCATGCATAACCACACCACATGGTTTAACAGCCCATGCACTAAGAAAACACTAGACTATGGAAGAATATTGAACCTTTCCCTTAGGATCCAAATGGTTCATTATGCCATGTGAGCTCACAGTGTAGTACATTCTCACTTACACTACCATTCCCTACCATAAGGAAGATCATTGAACTAAATTGATGATAAAAACATAACACAAAACCAAAAATGAAGACTCAAAACCAAACCACCCCTGGTGAATCATGTCTCATAATGATTGGTGATCATCATGATCCATCCCATGACCTTCATCATGAGACACAAAAATCCTATCTATTAACTACCTAACATTACAATTAACAAAGGAGATTCTCTAAACCGTTTTTCCATGAACTAAACCAAGTCGATGTCAAACCATTCGCTCGAGCTGACCTATAACAAAGTCCAAGAGGTGTAATCGATCCTATTGAGCTAGGAAATCATATTGAAAAATAATGATAAAGAATTTGGGAATGATTTGGTCCATAAAAAATAACAAATAATTTAATATATAAATAAATAAATATAAGTAAAATAATTAAAAAAACACTTGTAGTAGAAATAAATAAAACCACAAGTACCTCCACATGACACTAAAAATAAACACCAATTTCTAAACTGACGTCACTCCACGATGACTGAGACCAAGTAGGAAGCAACATTAGAATCTAAAAAAGATAAATATATAAGTGTGAGTGTTAAAACTCTACAGGCATTCCCAATTAATATTTCTTGAATTCATCACCTTTGAAAAATAATTCATCAATTTGAAGTTTAAAATATAAATATTGGGATTCCTACATTTTCTATTTTAATAAAATCATAATAAATTTCCCTTTTCAATTAAATCAAGATTCTATTCTATGAAAGAGACTGTATTATATTATATAAAAAGGGTAGAGTGTAAAGAATGATGTCTTTTCTTATAAGGGAAGAATTGTGAAAATGTGTTCAAAATATTTCAACAATATTAAAAAAATTAATCTATTTTACAAATGGGATACATTAGGGGAAGGGAGACAAAACAATAACCACAAAAAAGGGAAATGAAAAATAGCATGCATGAAACCAAATCAATTGAGGCATCAACATTATCCTACATTGATAAATGACTTCCAAGGATAACATGGGGGTACCTAAAATATCATGGGAATAGAAATAAAATACTAAAACCTGAATCATATTCTAGGATATCCTAATATGATGACGTCAACCCGCCCAAAAGCTTGGTCCTAGATTTCCTAGCCTAACTGAGGGACACATTCCCAATGTATATCTTGTTTCGTACTAAGGGACACTAGCCAGATTGAAATCCTAAGAGAGTGTAGAAAAAAGTCATAGATAATCCTGTAGCTATGTCAGGTTCCCATGCCATGTTTTATGTATGGGTGATCTAAGAAAACAAACATGTACAAATTACAAGAATAAGCCACTGTATTAGACACACAAGAATGAATCACCCCAAAATCTCCTTAATAAGTATCCCCATTCTTCAAAACAACAAAACATGAGGGAAGTACCATTATGAGGACCTACAAATTCCATTAACATCAAACAAGGAAAGAGACACACCCCAAGGGTAGTTTTCAGAAGAGAACCAATTTATAAAGGCTCAAACAGGCCTCAAGAAACCCTTAAATGAAAAATAATGTTCTTAAGAACACCAAAACCATTTATAAATCCATTTGAGTTCTAAAATAATAATTTATAAACCAAATACCCTTCACTACGTAAAAAACATTCTTTACAAACCACACTAACTTATAAAAGATAGTCGGGTATTTTAACAAACACTTAGTCTGGGAAATTTAATTAAATAATTCCATAAAATTGAATAAAATAGGAATTTCACGTCATTAAACATAAAAAAATTATTCTAAAAATAATAAAAAACAAGTTATAATTAAATAAAGGAGATAAATTTAATAAATTAGTGATTCCTTAAATTTAGAGGTCAACTAAAAAGGGAAACCAACCTCAAACCATAAGCGCTTGGACAATGACAACATGAATCTTCACTTTTTATACTCACATACATATGCATGCTCAAATATGTATAAGGGAACTTATCCCGTATGTTCATATTTTCATGTACATGAATATGTATAATGGGTTCCTTACATATGTGCTTACACATGCATATACCCCTTTACACTTACACACATATTCATTTTTCACACACACACACAGAAATATATATATCTATAAAGCCCAAGACCCAATATATATATTCATACCATCATGAGTGAATATATATATAGGAGTAATATATATATATATATATATTCCTACCTAGGTATACACATGTATGTCGCCTGCAACCCCGACGACCTGAAACCACTACAATGAGGTCCCAAACTCACCATAAAAATAATATAAACAAAAAAATTTTAATTCACAAATTAAAATTTAGACAATAGAAAAAGATGAAGGAAAACGACATCAAAATTTTGGTGGATGAACTGAAATGATCTGATATTATTTTCCTTGAGCGGTGAATACTGAGAAATACAAAAATCCGACCTAAGAGACCCTTGACAAGACCTAACATCAAAAAAGAGAAAAAAATAGGTCAACCCATAACCTAGGCCTAATATTATTGGAGAATAATTATGAGAGAGATGAAAAATACACACAACAGAAGAAGGAAGTAAGAGGAGATCTTACCTTTGGTGATCGACTAAGAAACCTCTAGGAAGCTGGTGGAAATCTATGGGGAATGGGGATCACTTGGAGGGGGTGTCACATTCATAACAGGAGGAACATGGTGGAGGGATAATTTTATACGTATGGGGGGAAGGGTTATTAGATTTAAGTTCTTTAATTTTCTTTTATTTATAATTTCAATTTAATTAATTTTATTTTTTTTAAAAAGACGGGGTTCTTGATTTAGGTCACATAGTTTGGCTAATAGTGTGCATGATGTTCACCCTCTACTAGGATCATAGATTGCCTCACATGGTCTGGTCATACAATTTGGAAAATTGTGATCCACAGTGTGCTTGGATCTATCAAAAAGTTTAATGTTTTTTGCATGGTTACCACACTGTTTGGAAAACCATGCGCCTTAACTGTGTGACATGCATTGCATGTCCAAAAACTCTCATTTCAATGGTAAACATCTAGAATAATGAATAATTATATAGGAACTCCAAAATAATTATAATAATAAAAAAATAATGTGTTGGGGTGTGACACATAAGGATTGGTGGAAACAATATTCCTCACCCCTTATGGTGAATAAATGGAGGTAGAAGGTTGAAAATCATCTTGAAATTTCAGATTCAATAGTGCATTAAAAATATCCTTCAATGAAGAAAAATATTATTCATATAGAAATTAAAAGAAGACTATGTACTTAACATGTTAGAAGAAAGGCCACAATAGGAGGAATTTTAATTAATGGAAGAAGAATAAAGAATAAGAATATACATTATGTATATTCAACCTTATAATTAATATTTGTAATTCAATTATGGAGTATTAAATACTATTTTGGATTCACATATTTTTTTCAAAATACATGTACCATGGATGATTAGATTTATTATTATTAGTTATGTAAGTCTTCAATTTCATTATTGTACTTTAATAATACATAAACTACAGAAGATCATATATTCATGATTTCTATGTGGATTGATTCTCATAGAAATATTGTTTTGTATTGAGTGTTAGTCAAAACATTTATCTAAATGTATAGTTTTAGATACTATTAGACATTATTTCATATTTTAAAGGAATATTTTTATGGTATATTATACTAAATTAATTATTTACTTATACTTGAATCACACATATCTAAATTTTGGTAATTACTGATGAATATAAAATATAAAACTAAAATTATATCTAGTCTCTGAAAGGTGATTATTTATTAAATAAAAAAATATTAAATATAAATGACATACCTAAAATGGTTTTAAGAATATTTGGATATAATACACTTAAGAGTTTTGACAAATAACTTATAATGTTTTTAGTACAAGAAATCATTTTAAATTAAATATGTTATTTCCAAGAAAGATTCTATAATTAGTTTAGAAATACATATTTGAACTATCATAAGAATAAGTTAGAGGTAAATTCATATACATAATGATATTCCTTGAAGATATTTTAGGCCTTTATAGTGATGTAAATATTATTCTTGGAAAAATATAAAGAGTAACTCTAGGTCTATGAGCTTAAGAATATAATAACGAATCATTCATCAAATATTAATAACATATAGTAATGTTATTCATAAAATTACATTACCTTATACACATCAAAGTGACAATGTTATTAAAATGGGGAGTAATGATGCATATTATAAATGTTTTAAGTCTTTAATTATTCATTTCTAAACATTTTTCCTTAATAGTGTTATTTTAACCTAACCATATGAAAAAATATTAAAAAATGGGTATCATATATGTTATAATATGTATTAATTCCCTTCTATCATAGCTTAATTTGTTTGTATGAGAACCATTTTTTAAAGTCTAATAATTTGAAATAGACACACATTAAGAAAAATACAAAGTGAACCACATTTAATTTTCCAATGATATAAAGGATATAACTACACCCATGATAGAAATAGTTTATTAAAGATATTAAATATATATATATAAGTATAATAACTAATATTTTGAGATATGGGGAGAAGGGTATACTTTAATGAAGTCCAGGATTCATATGTTCAAGAGTTAGCATAATAACACTAAACATCATAAGACATCATGGGTGGAGTTATATCAATGTCTCATTCTGAATAGAAAAATAAAAAATAGAAATGGTTTTTTGTAAATATGTTAGGTGATATATTTTTCATTAATAATAATGAACCTTCATGGAAGTAGTACATGGTGGCCGATATAATTTTGTATTATTATATGATCTAAAAAATGTATTCAATCTACCAAAATCAAGTTCAATATTTTTTTGGATTCTATAGTTTATGTAAATTATTTGGTGGGTATTTAAAAAGAATGTATACATGGATGGTAAATTTTGAACTAATATGTCATGTTTGGTTATTTAATATTTCTCGAAACTTCAAAATATAAAATATAAAAAACCCTTTTCACCAGTCATTGTGATAAAATCTATTTAAATTATATGTTTCATAGAAACCTAATATGATCATTAAATTCCAAAAAATACGTAAATAACACCTTAATTAATAAAAACCTTGTCAAAGATTTCTACATGACATAACCAGAATTGTTGGTGAAACCATAGAGTAATAATAAGGTACGAAACTTACAATGATCCAATTATAGTTTTATTAAATAAACAAGATCATGAAATATTAATTTTGACGAATCAAAAAGAGTATATTTTTTTATCAACAAAAAATGTAAGAACTATTTATACCTGTATTTAGTGGGAGTCCCACTGTTTTTTCTATGAAATATGTTATTAAAGAAATATATAAAACACATATTAGCCTTATATTAAATTAATAATCCAATGAAGAAAGTATTTCTCTATGAATGAAATAAACTATAGACTTAAGTAATAGATATGGAGATATATTGATATTGATCAAAGGTTTTTATTAAATCTATTGAAGATATATATATTAAATAATTATTGAAATAATACAAGAGATAATAATTCCAGAAAGAATTGTTTCCTATGTCACAAGGTGTGAAAATCACTCAAAGATGATGTATGGAGGAATAAAAGGATATTATTATGATTAATAATATTACATACACAAATGCTTTTAAATATATCACATTTTGTAATGTATGTATAGATATTCTATATAGTTTATATATAAGTAATAGTGGGAAAATATAAAATAGATCCTGAGAAAGTCATGAGGTAGTATTCAAAAACTATCCAACAGTAGTTGAAAATGTTTTGAGGATGAGTTATTTATAATCGGGGAAGTGGGAATGATAGATTTTATTTCTATAAATAACTAGTTATCCAATAGATAAATTTGATTTAGTGTGTAATATATGATGATTAAATTATAAGCAAAATCTTATTGAAGCTAGTGGTATACATATCTATATAGATCAAGTTGGTTGAGGTTTCAGATATAGCTTATGAAGCTTTATAAGAAATAATTTTTCCATTTCATGGAATTATATTGAGAAATCACAATATAGTCCCAATATATTTAATCATAATACTATATGATATATACTTATGAATAACTCATGTTAAAAATATATGTTTAAAGGTAAATACTCGAGGTTATCACCTCTTATGAGTTTTCATCAATGAAGTGAAGTCACAATAAGAAAAATAGACTTGTAGAGAAAATATGTCAGACCCAGTGACTACATCCATACCTTAATAAATGCGTGGATATCATGTTAGAGAAAATAAGATGTTATTTGGTAGTTAAATCTAGTGAAAGTGGGAATCTATTGGGACCCATTCTGGACATAAATTAAATAATTCAATAATCCAGTAAACGATCACACAACCAAATAAATTGTTCAATAATATAATAAATAGTTCAATAATCTAATAAATGGTCACACAAACTAAGGAATGAAAGGACTAGTTATTTGGATATTAGAAAAATATACCAATTATCATAAAAAAATTAAATATCTACTCTATAATATTGATCTTATATAACATTTTAGACATATCACAGGATATAATCATCTTCATAACATGGGCGATAAATATATTTGAAAGGGGGGAGCTAATATACTCAGTAAGGGAATGTCATATCATAATGAATCAAATAATAAACATAAAGAGTAACATGAGTAAGAAAATAATATATTAATAAAATATGATAATACCATAAATTATAATCATAAAACATTATATATTTACTTTATATCATAACAGAATTGTTTTGGAACTGTAAAAGAAATGACATGGATAAAATATATCACAATAATCCTAAGACATATAATCTTGATATAAAAGAGTTGAATAATTTAAAAATAATTTTTAATTATGAAAACATTGATTTTTTATTGTAATTAAATAAATCGTGAAAATGTGGTATAACATGATAAACAACTTGGAAATTTGTAACCATCATATGCATAGGAATACCATTGTGAGTAAACCCATTATGACCATGAATATGTTAAAAAACTCATTATGTATATATCTTAAAATTTTAGAAAACCCATCATTCTGATTCCTAGTTAAAAAAACACATTAATTACATGCCTGAATATCTCAGGAGATATAAAGAACCAATTCATTAGAGGGAGAAATAATACCCCACATTTCATTATCTATAATTATTTTTTGCAGTAAAATTCAATCATCATCATCTCTTATAGAACCCATGTAGAATGAATGGGATTCTTAAACATTCAATCCAAAATCATTCAATTTTCCTAATGAAACCATTAAAATAAAATGAGATTCATAAAACATTAAAATGGTAATAAATAACATCTTGAATTTGATCATTGGAAACTGAAAAAATTATCACCCAAAAATAATCACATAATAAAAGAAAATATAGGGTGAAACATTAAAATATAACTCCATTGGAGAGATATCATTTCTTGATAATGATAGCCAAATCATGAAAATATCGTTTTGAAATTTTTTTTCAATCGTCATTGTAAAAATCATAGTTATAAGTCTCTTTTAAAAAATTATGATTTATTTTTTAAAAAATAAGGGAAAATAAATACATTCATGGAAATGTGTTTGGATCAAAAATCCATTTCCCCACGAAATAATATGATAAAATCATTCAAATTTTAATGTCTTGGAAAAATTATGTACAATAAAAAGCTGTATAACTAAAAGAATCAAGTTTGATTTACCTAGTCCTTTACATAGAATCAATTTAACTATTTTTATCATAAATATAAAAATATGAACTAAATATTTTATGAATTTATTCATATATATTTATATATATAATCTTAATTTATTAAAATTATCTATTTTTATTATATATTTATAATCTATTTTTAACATCAGGTGTTAATAATCCATGCCATTTTGAAGTTGGTTCATAAAAGTGTTTCCAATATTACTTTTTTTCCCAAATATAATCAATTAAAAACCATTAAAGGTAATCAAATTGATGTTATATATTACCAATATTATTATAATTCCATTAAATGTGAGTCTTATCCATGTTTCATGAAGATAAAAATGGTGATGAACTAGTTTTTGGTTATTTATCAATATCAATTGATTACCTTATAATGATCATTAATTTTTGTGTTGTCTAGAAAAGAACTATAATAATGATATATATTATTTATATATATCAAATATAACCATAAAATATAAACTAAACCTATTCATGACACCTATTGAGACCCATACATTACATACATTGTTATTACTTCAGAATTGAAGCACACTTATTACAACATATAACAAAACCAGGAAAGGACCGTGTAGGTATAGTCTTTAGAAACTGGGAAACATAAACAACTGGTTCATAAAGCATCTACTTTGCCTCCCAATTATTTCATCATATCTAGAGTCCCTTTTTGGCATATCATACTTAATTACCTTCTTCCCAACCTGGGGAAATAAAACATACAAAAAGGTGAGCTCAAATGCTCAGTAAGGGTAAACAAAAGAAATATCAATCACATCATATTCATAAGAACATAACATTTTGGAAATCATAACTTGCAAAAGAGATCATAATTTCATAACATGGGATAAATCATAGTAGTGAAATGTAATCCCAATAATCATAACTTAAAACATGAATCTTTGTGGAATACACACATAATCATAGAGAATCATTTCTTAGTAGTCAAGACTCATTTCCAAGACTATCTTAGCAGACAAAGTCCATTTCTGAACCGAGTTCACTCCTCGTTTCAGTCCTGTTTCACTAAAATTGTTTAAACTGCCGTTCTAGCCATGTCTATCTCATGAGATATAAATCTTTACCCAATGCATTGGAGGGGGATATAGGTCCCACCCATCTCATAATGATACCATTCTTATGTGTGCCACAAAATCATAAACCATACATCATTGCATAACCCATGTAATAAAAATGGGATTCTTAAACATCGTGACATCATAAAACAATTCATATAAGATAAATGAATTCATAAAAATAATTCCATCAAAACATTATCAAATCAATGTAATAATAGGGATAGAAACAGAACCCTATATTATATTAGATGGAAAATAATTTTGATAAAACACTTGAACTCTATTCTTGATGAAAATATCATTTCTACTTCAAAAACACTTTCCTTTCTTAACATGTTATATAATTTTAAACTAAAATAAGTTGATTAAAATTAAACTTGAAAACTTGTAAAGGAATCTTCTTTGAAATAATGTTTTAAAAATTCATTCATGCCGTATAAGTTAATAAAAACATTCTTCCCGTAATTTGGTCGGAAAAGTCAAAAAGTACCACGTACGAAAAACGACAAAAGATTTCTATCATATCTTTTAATAAAAACTCAAAGAAGGGTAAAATTGGATTTAAAAAATTGTATGTGGATGGAAATAATATTACATAATGAGTAAACATGGATGTGGATGATAAATATTCCCCAGTAAATTCTGAAATATAAACAATCTCGGATAAAAATGAGATTGTGAGATTTTCCCTTACCTTAGGTTCGATTTGCTTCGTAAGTGTCCAAACCTCCTGTATAATGATTTAAATAATGTTATTTACTTATTCCAGAATCATACTTATTTTTATGATATCATATATGGTCATATTCTTAGCTTTTTATTAGTAATATTTCATTACTACTTGTTATTCGAGTGTTTATTACTTTTTGTTCTTATGTGTGTTTTGTTGAATAAATTATTATTATTTTTAGGTTATAGATAACTCATTTAAATAATGGTATTAGTGTAATATATATCATATTCATTCATTAATTTCATTTATATAATCATTATGCAATGAAGATCATGTAGAACGAGTCACATCACATCGTGGAGACGGTATTCCGTACGTACGCACGAGCGATGATATCATTCCCATGATCGTGAAATTGTAATGGAGTGTATGTATACTATTTAAGAATCAATATCACTTTATAATAATCATATATAGTTATTATTTACACCATTATACCCATCCAAGTAAGGTGGTGGTGGAAAATAGATTACACCACGGCGTGGAGACTGTATTCCGTACGTTCGCACGCGCGGTGATTTCATTTTCCGTAGGATGGATAGATGGTGAAATATGGTTGTTTCATACTTATAATAATATATCAGTATATTAGTGATAATTATGTTATTACTTCATAATGAAAAAACTAAATAAGAAGATGTGGAAGAAGAAATAAAGTTGAAAGAATCGGTAACGGATATTACCTCTTCTTTGAAGCACCTCTTTGAGTCCTCCTCTTAGGGAACTAAAATTGTTCTTTGAAGAAGACCAGGACCTCGAGGATGTTTCTAGGGAATTGAAGAAGAGAATTTTTCAGGGTTTGGCCGAGCATGAAGGCTCAAAGTGGTGTGAGGAAGAGAGGGAGGTGGTTCCCTTTTATAAGGGAGGAGAGGGGAACCTTTGGAAAAACTAAAAATATATTTTTATTATAAAGTAATATTAGGTTTTTAATAGCTCGAAATTTATTTATTTATAATATAAGGTGGGAATGGGTCGAAATCCTCTCATAAAATAGAATTCAGACAGGTTTATTTCATTATATTAACCTTATATTTTCGTTTTAACTCTTAGTTAGTTAGATTGACATTTACCATGTCACTTTGTATTTTTATATTATATAGTTAATAAACATACCATATATATCCAAGAGACCCAAAAGTGGTACATTAATGATACACCTATAATTATATAAGTATCTTGTCTGAATCTTAGAATATTAGGAATATAATAACAATTAATAATATAATATTTGTTTTAAAAACTATTTTATGTCAATTTTGAAACTATTTGGTAATTGTTTTTTGTGAAAATCATAAAAGAATGATTATTTCGAAAACAGCTAATTAAATCAACACTAACATGTCATATAAATATAGAAAATTATTGGAATTCATAAAAAGTATCAAATTACATTTATTTGGGTATTTATGACATCAATTATGTCAATATTTCATTAATAAGATAATTACTGCATCATCATTATGTCATAAATAAATTAAATTATTTTAAGTCTAAAAATTACAAATAAAATACCATTATGTAGGAAATATTTTTATCTTTCTAATGAATATTTATAGTCTAATTTATCTTATGTATATACCTATATTAAAAACAATTTACTTATTAAACTTTGATTTTAACTATTTTAACCCTTCTTTAAATAAATTAATAATAAATGTACTAATCTAATCCAAGTGGGCCTAATTGGTCATATTTTATTCCTAATGTTCTTTTTGGTCGAATTACACATATCCAATAGAATTAGGACATGTTTTAGGGTAATAATAATAACATTTTTACCCTTAATTACCCTATTTACTTTTAACCGCGGTAAAAAAGTAAAAAGTTACTATTCACCAAAAATTATTTTCATCTCATTGAACCAAATTTTACTTACTGACATCAACCGTGTCTCTCGGATTTTTGAAATTTCATTCACAAAAGCGGTAAAATTATGTTTTATGTAAATTTGCAAATTCTCCTAGGAGGTGGGTAAAAGATGGTGAAAAGTTCAATAAAATTTTTATATATCTATAAGTATTATAAAATGACTCCAATGAATTGAATTGAACTTATATAGGTATTATGTATTAATTTTGACCTAAATTAAATGTAATTAAAATAAATAATTATTTAAATAAAAAGTCTGTTTTTAAAAAGTAACCCAGTGTTTTCATTATTCACCAAAAATTTAAAGTTTTCAGAAAAATACCAAAATTTCACCCTAGGATAACTTCGATATTCCGAATCCAAAAATGAAGTCCATTTTGAAAAAAAAAATTTACAAAATTTCATAAAGTGGTTATTACTATTCATAATGACTAGTTTTAATAATATTTTAATAGCATATCGTTGTTTAGTGAAACTCGATATTGCGTACGACGCAAGCTATCGAGGAAGGCCGCTGTTGCATGTATTGTAAACCAAGCTAGTGTTGTGTGTAGTGAAAGATTCCTTTGATGATTTATATAACATAAAAAAAAATATTTCTCATAAAATTCTCGGGTGTTACATTCTACCCCCCTTAAAATGAATTTCTCCCTCGAAATTCGTCACTTTGTATCAAAAAGATGAGGATACCTCTCCCTCATCATATCCTCAAGCTCCCATGTAGCTTCTTCTAGTTGTTGGTTCCTCCATAAAACTTTCACCAAGCGAGTGGTCTTGTTCCGTAGGACTTTTTCACTACAATCCAAAATCTCTATCGACTGTTCTTCATAAGAAAGATCGTGCTCCAGCGGTACAACTTCTGAGCTGAGTACATGTGAAGGATCAGGAATGTGCTTTCTCAGGAGAGATACATGGAACACATCGTGAACTTGAGAGAGATTCAGTGGAAGTGCCAATCTGTAAGCTACCTTTCCAACACGATCCAATATTTTGAAAGGATTGATATATCTAGGGCTCAACTTCCCCTTCGTTCCAAATCTCATGACCCTCTTCCAGGGAGATATTTGTAAGAACACTTTATCAACCACTTCAAACTCTAGGTCTTTTCTTCGGTTGTCGGCATAACATTTCTGTCGACTTTGAGCTTCTCTTATGTGTTGTTGAATAGATCTGACTTTTTCTGCCATCTCATCAACAAGATCATGTCCTAATAGCTTTCTTTCCCCAACTTCTCCCAGAAAGTTGGAGTCCTGCATTTCTTTCCATTGAGAGCTTCATAAGGAGCCATCTGAATACTGGAGTGAAATATATTATTATTAAAAAATTCCATCAAAGGTAGGTGTTGATCCCAACCTCCTTTGAAATCCATAGAGCAAGCTCTTAACATATCTTCTAGAGTTTGAATTGTCCCCTCAGGCTGACCGTCTGTCTGAGGATGATAAGCAGTGCTGAAACTCAACTCTGTATCCAGATTATGCTGAAGACTTCGCCCGAACTTCGAGGTAAATCTCGGATCCCGATCCGATATAATAGAAAGTGTTACTCCATGCAACCTTACAACTTCCTTTACATATATCTTGGAAAGCTGATCTAGAGAGAAATCATCTCTAATAAAAATGAAGTGTGCAGACTTTATAAGACGATCAACTATGACCCAGATAGCATTATTGCCTTTGGATGTTTTAGGAAGTCCGGTGACAATGTCCATAGTGATGTTTTTCCATTTCCATTCGGGTATGGGTAATGGTTGTAACATTCCCTTAGACTTATGTCTCCCAGCTTTAACTTGCTGACAAACCAAGCATCGAGAGACATATTCAGCAACATCTCTTTTCATTCCATCCCACCAGAAGAACTCTTTTAGGTCCCTATACATCTTCGTGCTTCCAGGATGAATAGAGAATTAAGAACAATGAGCCTCATCCAGCAACTCCTTCTTTAATTCTGGGATGGGAGGTACACAAACCTGATTCCTGAACATTATTATCCCATCACAATCAAGGTTGAATTCAGGAATATTTCTCACCTTCTTTTGTAACTCTACATCTTCTTTCTGCACCTCTTTAATCTTCACATGTATAGATGGTTGAACATTCATTTGAGAAAGATAAGATTTTTCCCCTTTCATTATAATTCCTAGATCCATCCTTTGTAAATCCATAAATATTGGATATTTTGTGATCCTCATCATGGATAAGCTATCATGGTCTTGACGACTTAATGCATCTTCCACCTTGTTTGCTTTCCCAGGGTGGTAATGAATTGAGCAGTCGTAATCCTTAATCAGCTCCAACCATCTTCTTTGGCGCATATTCAGCTCCTTTTGTGGGAAAATATACTTTAAACTTTTATGATCATTATAAATAGCACACCTTTCTCCATAAAGATAATGCCTCCAAATCATTAATGCAATGATTTATGCATCTAACTACAAATCATGAGTTGGGTAATTTTGCTCATGGATTTTCAACTGTCGTGAGGCATAAGCTATCACCATATCATTTTGCATAAGAACACACCCCAACCCCTTCTTGGATGCATCACTGTAGATCACAACCCTTTATCCACTACAAGGCAGTGTGAGTACAGGTGCACTGGATAACCTTCTTTTCAACTCCTTGAAATTATATTCACATTCCTCCATCCAAACAAACTTAACTCTTTTTCGAGTCAACTTGGTGAGTGGATTAGATAATCGTGAAAAATCTTTCACAAAATGTCGATAATAACTAGCCAAACCAAGAAAACTTCGAATATCAGTTACTGTTGTTGGTCTCGACCATCTTTCGATAACCTCTGTCTTTGCTGGATCCACAGATATCCCCTCTTTTGAGATTATGTGACCAAAAAATGAAACTTTTTGAATCCAAAATTCACACTTCGTAAATTTGGCATAAAGATTCTCCTTTCTCAGGGTTTTCAATATAATTCTCAAGTGATATTCATGTTCTTCCTTGCTATTTTAATAGACAAGAATATCGTCTATAAATACTACCACAAACTGATCAAGATAGACTCCAAAGACTCTATTAATCAGATCCATGAAGATAGAAGGGGAATTAGTAAGACCAAATGGAATCACTATAAATTCATAGTGTCCATACCTTGTACGGAAAGACTTCTTTGGTATATCCTCCATTTTGACCCTTAATTGATGATACCCTGAACGAAGATCAATCTTGGAAAAGTATTGAGCTCCGCGTAGTTGGTCAAATAAGTCATCAATGCATGGGAGAGGATATTTGTTGTTGATATAGATCTTGTTAAGTTATCGATAATCAATGCAGAGTCTCATTGATCCGTCTTTGTTCATAACAAATAGAACTGGCGCTCCCCAAGGTGATGCACTAGGGCGTATGAATCCCTTATCAAGATTCACATGGAGTTGCTTCGTCTATTCCTGTAACTCAATTGGGGACATTCTATAAGGTGTCTTTGAAATTGGAACAGCACCTGGTACATGTTCTATTGAAAACTCAACTTCAAGATTTGGTGGAAGACCTGAAAATTCCTCTGGAAAGACATCGTCAAACTCCCGTACAATGGGCATATTCTTAATCGTGAGTTTCTTACAAACCATTTGAGATAAATAACCCTCATTTAGTGGAATCAAGACCCATAAGATGGAAGAAATTTCCACTGGAAGGTTATGTTCATCCTTGCATCGATAGACGATCATAGATTTATCTGGAATATGAAATGTGACATCCCTTCTTTGGCAATTGATATGAGTTCCATATAGAGAAATCCAATCCAAGCCAAGAATCACATCAAATTCCACTATAGGAAGGATCACAAGATTTTTAGGAAGCACATTCCCACAAAATTAAATCAGAGAAGAATTATAATCTTTTGATGCGACTGTTGTGCCATTAGGGGTTGTCATAGCTAACTAAACATCTAATTGTTGAGGTAATACGACGATTACCTTAGAAAATTCTTTAGAAATAAAAGAGTGGGTGGATCCAGAATCAAATAAAACATTTTCTACTTTAGAGTGGATAGTAAGTGTACCATTTACCACATTGTTATCGTACTCCACATCGCTGATAGAAATTGCATGTGACTTTCCTTTGTATTTAGCCTTAAGAGTTTGTTGATGTCGACCATCATCATCAACCCTTGGATCTGGGAATTGATTGGCATAATTCCCCATTTCCTTGAACTTGTAACATTGAAGTGTAGTAGTTTCAGTCTGTGTATGCCTTATGTTGTTTTCATCATCATACATCTTCTTACGATCATTGCGACATTCAAATGCATGATGACCTTCCTTTCCACATTTGAAACATTTACTTGTCCATTTAAGACAACTCCCTCCATGTTTTATTCCACACTTTGAGCATAAGGGAAAGCTCATCTTCTTTTTAGTGTGCTCTTTAGATTTTCCATTGAATTCCTTTTTCCTCTTCTTATCAAACCCATATGACTGATGGGTTACTCCAATCTCCATCTCAACTTTGAGAGAACATCGAACGATTTCCTCGTATCTATTGAAGTCCCTTATGGATAAGTCCCTTCGATGACTTGGTTTTAAGTCACTAAAGAATCGATCGATCTTACTCTTAGGTTGGATAATAATACCAGAAGCGTACCTTGCATGTCTTGTAAAATTTTCTTCCTTGGTACCAAAAAATTCATCATCCTTTTGCTTCAGTTCAAGAAACTATTTCTCCATCTTTGTTCCGAGAATACGATGTAAGTACTTATTGAAAAATAAGTTCTTGAACTCATCCCATTCCATGGACTCAATTTCATCTCTTTGCCTCGTATTCTTAATAAGATTCCACCATTGATCAGTATATCCTTCCAAACGATACACTACTACGATGACTTTTTCACGTTCAGAACATTGAAGAACTGAAAATAGCTTTTCAGTAGTACTAATCCATTGTTCAGCAACTAATGGATCAGTAGACTCGCTGAATGAAGGTGGACGCTACCTCATGAAGGATTCAACAGAATGTTGCTCCTTCCTTTGCTCATTTGGAAGTCCTTCATGATTCATAGCTTGAGAATGTTGCGTGGGAATGGCTACATGATTTTACATTCCATCTCCCATAACATTTGTTTGCTCAGGGGGACAATCATTACATTGCCCGTAGCATTCCGCATTAACAATGTTCCTTCGGGTTCCAGCCATTGACCAAAACCAAAAAGAGTAGTGTGAGAAACAATAATTAGAATAGGAAAACCACATAATCAAGAATAAAATTTCACACTTAAGGTCTTATCATAGGTTATTCATGACCATTTCTAAAACACTAATATTGTGTTATATGCTTAGACTTATCATTAGGGTTCTTACTAAGGCTTTAACATCCTAGTTTCCAAAGGTTGACTATACCTTTCCTCTAATACCAACTATAGCGACCCATACATTACATACATTGTTATTACGTCAGAAGTAAATCACACTTATTACAACATATAACAAAACCAGGAAAGGACCGTATAGGTATAGAGTCTTTAGAAACTGGGAAACATAAACAACTAGTTCATAAAGAATCTACTTTGCCTCCCATTTATTTTATCATATCTAGAGACCCTTTTTTGCATATCTTACTTAATAACCTTCTTCCTGACCTGGGGAAAGAAAACATGCAAAAGGGTGAGCTCAAATGCTCAGTAAGGGTAAACAAAAGAAATATCAATCACATCATATTCATAAGAACATAACATTTTAGAAATCTTAACTTACAAAAGAGATCATAATTTCATAAAATGGGATAAATCATAGTAGTGAAATTTAATCTCAATAATCAAAACATAAAACATGATGCTTTTTGGAATACACACATAATCATATTTAATCACTTCTTAGTTGTCAAGACTCATTTCCAAGATTTTCTTAGCAGACAAAGTCCATTTCTGAACCAAGTTCACTCCTCGTTTCAGTCCTGTTTCACTGAACCGGTTTAACCTGTCGTTCCAGCCATGTCTATATCATGAGATATAAATCTTTACCCAATACATTGGAGGGAGAAATATATCCCCCCCATCTCATAATTATACCATTTTTATGTGTGTCACAAAATAATAAACCATACATCATTGCATAACCCATGTAATAAAAATGGGATTCTTAAACATCGTGACATCATAAAAAAATTCATATAAGATAAATGAATTCATAAAAATAATTCCATCAAAACATAATCAAATCAATGTAATAATAGGGATAGAAACAGAAACCTATATTATCTTAGATGGAAAATAATTTTGATAAAACACTTGAACTCCATTCTTGAGGAAAATATCCTTTCTACTTCAAAAACATTTTCCTTTCTTGACATGTCATATAATTTTAAACTAAAAGAATTTGATTAAAAATAAACATGAAAACTTGTAAAGGAAGATTCTTGGAAATAATTTTTTAAAAATCCATTCATGTCATATAAGTTAAAAAAACATTCTTCCCGTACTTTGGCCGGAAAAGTCAAAAAGTACCTCGTATGAAAAAATGACAAAAGATTCCTTTCATATCTTTTACTAAAAACTCAAAGAAGGGTAAAATTGGATTTAAACAATTGTATGTGGATGGAAATAGTATTACATATTGAGGAAACATGGATGTGGATAATAAATATCCCCCAGTAAATTCTGAAATATAAACAATCTCGGATAAAAATGAGATTGTGAGATTTTCCTTTACCTTAGGTCCGATTTGCTTCGTAAGTGTCCGAACCTCCTGTATAATGATTTAAATAATGTGATTGACTTATTCTAGAATCATAATTATTTTTATGATATCATATATGGTCATATTCTTAGCTTCATATTAGTAATATTTCACTACTACTTGTTATTTGGGTGTTTATTACTTTTTGTTCTTATGCGTGTTTTGTCAAATAAATTCTTATTATTTTTAGGTTATAGATACCTAATTTTTAGAATGGTATTAGTGTAATATATATAATATTCATTCATTCAATTCATTTATATAATCATTATGCAATGAAGATCATGTAGAACGAGTCGCATCACATCGTGGAAACGGTACTTCGTATGTACGCACGAGCGATGATATCGTTCCCATGATCGTGAAATTGTAATGGAGTGTATGTATACTATTTCAGAATCAATATCACTTTACAGTAATCATATATAGTTATTATTTACACCATTATACCCATCCAAGTAAGGTGGTGGTGGAAAATAGATTACACCACGGTGTGGAGATGGTATTCTGTACGTACGCACGCATAGTGATTTCGTTTTCCATAGGATGGATATATGGTGAAATAGGGTTTTTCATACTTATAATAACATATCAGTATATTAGTCATACTGATGTTATTATGTCATAATGAAAAAACTAAAGAAGAAGAAGTGGAAGAAGAAATAAAGTTGAAAGAATCGGTAACTGACATTACCTCTTCTTTTAAGCGCCTCTTTGAGACCTCCTCTTAGGGAACTAAAATTGGTCTTTGAAGAAGACCAGGACCTGTTGGATGTTTCTAGGGAAGTGGAGAAGAGAATTTGGCTGGGGTTGGCCAAGATTGAAGGCTCAATGTGGTGTGAGGAAGAGCGGGAGGAGGTGCCCAAGTGGTCCATTAATGATACACATATCATGATATAAGTATCTTGGCCGAACCTTATATTTTTAGTAATATAATAACAATTAATAATATAATATTTGTTTTAAAAACTATTTTATGTCAATTTTGACACTATTTGGTAATTGATTTTTGTGAAACTCATAACAGAATGATTAGTTCAAAAAAGGTTAATTCAGTCAACACTAACATGTCATAGTAACCTAGAAAATTATTGGAATTCATAAAAAGTCTCAAATTACATTTATTTGGGTATTTATAACATCAATTATGTCAATATTTCGTTAATAAGATAATTAATGCATCATCATTGTGTCATATATAAATTAAAATATTTTAAGTCTAAAAATTAAAAATAAAATACCATTATGTATGAAATATTTTTAGATTTATAATTAATATTTATAGTCGAATTTATCTTATGTATAGCCCTATATTAAAATTTATTTACTTATTAAACATTGATTTTAACTATTTTAACCCTTCTTTAAATAAATTAATAATAAATGTCCTAATCTTATCTAAGTAGGCCTAAATGGTCATATTTTATTCCTAAGTTTGTTTTTTGTCGAATTACACTTATCCAATAGAATTAGTACATGTGTTAGGGTAATAATAATAACATTTTTACCCTTAATTACCCTATTTACTTTTAACTGTGGTAAATATGTAAAAAGTTACTATTAACCAAAAATTATTTTCAACTCGTTGAACCACATTTTAATTACTGACATGAACCGTGTCTCTCATATTTTTTAAATTCCATTCACAAAAGCGGTAAAATTAAGTTTTATGTAAATTTCCAAATTCTCCTAGGAGGTGGGTAAAAGACGGTGAAAAGTTAAATAAAATATTTATATATCTAAAATTATTATAAAATAACTGTAATGAATTGCATTGAACTTATATAGGTATTATGTATCAATTTTGACCTAAAATAAATTTAATTAAAATAAATAACTATTTAAATAAAAATTAGGTTTTTAAATAGTAACCTAGTGTTTTCACTATTCACCAAAAATTGAATGTTTTCAGAAAAATATCAAAATTTCACCCTAGGCTAATTTCGATATTCCGAATCCAAAAATGAAGTCCATTTTGAAAAATATAATTTACAAAATTTTAAAAGGTGCTTATTACTATTCATAACGGCTAGTTTTAATAATATTTTAATAGCATATCGTTGTTTAGTGAAACTCGGTATTGCGTACGACGCCAGCTATCGAGGAACGCCGCGATTGAGTTTAAAGCAAGAAAAGCTAGTGTTGTGTGTAGTGAAATATTCCTTTGATGATTTATATAACATTAAAACAAAATATTTCTCATAAAAGTCTCGGGTGTTACAACAGCTATAGTGGAAAATAATATGCATCCTTCCATGGAGACAATAGTTTTTACATATGCATGGATAGTGATTTTACTTTTCAAAAAGAGGAATAAATAAGTAGCATAGATTATCATTTTAGGAACATAAAATATTATATATATATCAAATATATTTAGTTAATTAAATGTTTTGACTATCTGATTTAGGTCGTTAAATAGAAAAGGAACATTTTTCTTCATCGAGGTGATAGTTCGCACAAGCACAGAATTCACATTATCTTTTTTTTATAAAGGAAGAGGTAAAGGTGGTTAACGCTTATACCATAATAATGATGAAATAATAATTTAGTAACCATTATAATTTTACCATTTTAGGATAGTGAAATTTATGTTTAGGAATAATAAGTGAAAACAAATAAAAATAAACGAGGAAGGAGTGGTTGGAAATTTATCCCTCACTTCTTGGATTAAATCCCATGAGAAGGGGGTAAAACCCTTGGGGGATGATATTTAGAAAATAAAATAACCTATTTATGATGTATAGTAATGTTGTGGAGAGGTTCAAATAGTATTTAATGAAAATATGGGGTTGTGGTTTGAGGGGATGTGACGAGATGAGTGCCCCTTTGATAATTTAAATGGGATGAAACTTTTGTAAATACCCAAAGAATTTCAATAATGAAAATTAACTATCAAGTAATGTGGAAAAAAATATATAATATAATGCATAGGATAATATATATCTTCATATAAAACATAAAACACTAAATTAGAACACTTTTTAACATGTTAGGCCTTTACCAATTTGTCTACTCATTTTTAACATTTTGATTTTCACCATGATAACTATTTTTTACAAAGGTAATTTATCATTTATGAAAAAAATCCTTCATATTATCAAATATGGACCCAATTATTCCAAATTTGAAATAATTTGTTTTTTCAATTCATCTATGTGATAAAAATTAATTTTAAAATTAAAAAATTATAATATATTAAAAAAATTCCAAAAAATATAACTTCTATCTTAAAATGTAAATGTGTGTCTTTAAATTAATGTAATCATTTTAAAAATTAAAAATTCACTAATAAAATAATTTTTTGTTTTTATAAAAAAGTTTTAGTAATTTTTATTTCATACTTATATACTAATAATTTCCTAAAATTCATGTAATTTTTAAAAATGGTATTTTCACTACTAACATAGAAATAATTATTTTTGAAAAATACAGAAAATTCATCTTAATATAATATTTCCATGATAAATAAAAATATTTTTTTTCCAAATTCACATTCAAATTGTTTTTTATTTTATTTTCAGTTAAAAAAGTAAAACATAGTGAAAATATATTTTTATAGGAAACCAACGTTTGGTATATTAATATTCTTTCTTATAATCTACTAATTAATATATTTTTAACTTATTCTTTATATGTTAAATATATATTTGTATTTTTCAATCATAAAAAAACATAGTTCCTTGAAATAAAATTCTAATTTATGTAAAATATATTTTTAAAGGATAAACTGAATTGAGAAAAAGTGACATTTTGAAAAGTAAAAAAATCTGGATATTTCTATACATATAAATATTATATTAAATTTTAATATATTCATATTTTATACTTACGTAACCCCTTATGATATCAATATAATACTCGATAATCATATAAGATCTGGTGGATGTTTAGGGTGTTGATTCTACTTGCTTATATCATGTGAAAATTTCTATGAGATTGAATTTCTATTGCATTCAATTGTTCCCATATTTTAAATGATCAATTTTGAATTAGGATTAGTCTAGAATAGCATCATCTTTTCCAATCTCATAGAAATTGGATTCATTTGGGAGTCTTTAATAACCCGAACCCATTTATTTCTACCATATATTCTATAATATACAAACTTACTTTTACACCCACTAATTTAATAACTATATTAAAATGAATAAATTTTCGTTTAACAAAAAATGGAATTTTTAGTTTGGTTCTATGTGTGGAACACACTATTAATATATTTAGTTAAGGATTACATATAGTGAAATATTGGTTCTTTAAATTCTACCCCCTTAAATAAATTATTTTCTCATGATTTTAATTATTACACACTAATGAAAATAGGTAAGGGTAATATTAACATATCCATCATGCAAGATGTATCCACTAAAATCACATCTTCCTTACTCTCATAGGCTATATCATATTACTTATCTTTTTTTAAAAACATTTACCATTCAAACAATCATGTACCCTAGTATGTATATGTCATAATCCTTAATTATCCATAATATACATTAAGACATTTTAATCAATAATACATGAAGTCATAATGAAATCATTTATTTCTAAAAAAATAACTATACGTCTAACCCTAAAATTCATTAATCGTTATTTTATAAATTCATAAAATATTCGACAAATATCATAATCCAAAAAATGACATAAACATCACAACAAAAATCCCGGAACTCCTTTTCATTAAATAAATAGATAATTCCAAGGATATCAATACTATCTAACTCACTTTTCTCAAAATCAGTAAGCCAGTTATTTCATTAATATCAAAAAATCTAAACCTAATATTTTACAATCCCAAAATTACATGTTATCCAATTGTTATCACTAAAAATATTACCCTATAATAATATTAACTTTAATGGTTATTAATACCATTTAATAGATTTTTACAAACCATTAAAAAATAATTATTGAAGAAAAATATTTATATGTTTCATATACTCCTCAAAAAATAAAAAAAATTCCATAATATCATCAATAAATATCACTAACTAAAATAATAGGTATGATTTTCAAAATTTAATTTATATTAAAAACGTTTCTCACTACCTAATGTGATACTAGGAAACTTACCTTATTCATTATAATAAAAATTTACTAAAATTATCAATCATTTAATTTATGTACCTTTTTAGTTATATGAAAGAGTGGTTTCTAGATAAATACCTTCCTCATCTTCTTTTTTCTGATCTAATATCATATAAATAATAAAAACAAAAAGGAAATGATAATATTCAGAAAATATGAACATGAAAACTTCAATATGAAGAGGTTTTCCCCCATGACATCTATTTTTTAACATATGAGACTTTTGGTTAATCCTATTACTCTATTTATTCAATCCTTGTTTATCTATGGACATTTTTCTATTAGGTTATGTATCCTAATTAGTTAACATCATACTAACATCCTTTATAATTGTTCATTAGAGACAATGTGAATAAACTAAAACATATCTCCATGGAGTAAAAACCCTTGTGTTTAATTATGTCTCTTTTTTATGCACTAGGTGATAATAAATTTAATAACCAATCCACCCTTATCACTATTAATACCCCTTGGTACATATTTTCTAGAGCATTAATCCACATGTAGTATCTATAATGGGATTTAATTTCTAGAACAACCACACAATCAGTACATTACCAAAACATCAAGATATTATCCTATACTTATAATTATTTCAATGACTTATCCCAAGTAGTTTTATTAAAGTTATATTATCCAAATACCAAAATGAAATGTATATTATTACCTTACTATTATATTATAAACAATCCCAATATTTTATTTATAACATTTAAATAATGATCAACCATTACTTATGAACACATAAATTATCCTAAACAAACATTATAATATATGAATTTATCTAAACCATACTCTGATACCATCTATGAAACCATAGACCTACTCTCCCAGATTTTGTGCAACAAATACTTACTTAATATACTTACTTTGATAACTAATATATATTATTAGACCCAAATATCAAGAAGATACATGAATTAAAGAAAGTATTTAATTTTATACATTTCCATCACCATAAATCCTCATATATATAAAGAATTAGTATACATTATTAACTAATAAATCCAAAGTTCTTTGTTTTAAATTTTTTTTTCCAGTTTTACCCAAAACTACTTAATACAGAAATAATCTTCAATATCTCTAATAAATTCTTCCACTTGTGCTATCATTATAAATATTTCCCATGTATTACTTTTGTTCATAACCTTTGGAATGGGAACATAATAAATAGGTGAGTACAAATAATATTTAATGGAAACAAACAACTATAGTGGTTAAAAACATAATCACAATATACATGAAATGAAAAGAATAAATAATATGAATAATTTTATAATCAATTGAAACATAGTGCATTTCATATCCCGGAAAATAAATTAAAACATGGATATTAATAATACTGATCTCATACTAATGTAATTCATATTTTCAAATTCCGAAAGATGTTGTGAAGACCTTGTGCAATAAAAATATACTAATATGGGGTGGGGTATACCTGAAAACCCAAGATTTTCTTTCACATGAGAAAATCGATGCATCGAGAGGCTATATAATGTTGGGACCCACACATCAATTGATTAAATTTAATCCATTCACCATAAGTGTCAACATGACATTTAAAATAATTCCACAAGGAACTATTTTCTTAAAAAACCTAGCTATCCATATAATGAAAAAGAATAATTGTTAATAAATAATCAACCTATGTTATCCATCAATAGTAATAAATTTTTTAAATAAATTCCTGAATAAAAAATAATATTTTTACTAGGTAAACATAATCCAATCTAAATACAATAAAATGATATTTACACAACTTATATGGTAATGAGTATATGTTTATGTAAATAATATAATAATATGATCAAAAAACATCCATATAAATAATGAGTACAGTTGTAAAAGATCATATCCCCAGTGTATCAAAGGAAATATAAAAGGATGTTTCCAAAAATTAAAACCACCAACGAAAAAGAATTCATCAAACTATATAATAAAAGTAGTGATCAAGAATTATATATTATGAAACCATGAGTTGAATCCCAAAATTGATAAATCTATATATTAAATGATAAATTATGAAACATAAACCCCATTAGGGTAAATCCTTTGGAATGGGATAAATGAAAAAGAAGAAAAAAAATTTAAAATACAGTTTGAAAACATTTTTAAACTCAATGTAAAATACAAATTTACATAATAAATTCAAATGTTAATTATTAAAAGGGGATTTGAAATATTTTTAAAGACATTAATTTTATAAAAAATATCCAATAATGTATCCATGAAAATATATAAATTTTAACATTGATAAATTATTAGGGTAGAAAAAATGTATGAAAGTGAAATGAAATAACCTCTTATTTAATTTCAAAATATATTTTTTCAAAAGATTAATTTTACGAAGAGTAACAAAACATTAATTTTTATAAATTTTTTTTTACCCATATAGGTAGAGAAATTAATATATGATAAAATATTATTTTGAAAAAATCAAAGCATAGGATAAAAAAGTTCAGGATGAAACATTATAACTCTGGGAAATGAGATTTGAGTTGTCAATATATTTTAACGAATCATACCCCATGCAATATGAAATATTTGAAAATGGATTTATATCATAACACTATAAAAACTGAGAGAATAAAAAATAAAATCATCAAATTTCTTCCATAACTTATATAAAATAAATTCAATAGAATGATTATAACTAAATTAAAGAAAATTAAGTTAACAAAAATTATTTCAACAGTGGTAACACTTAATTCAAAATGCATTTTAAGTGAATAACATTATTTATATTACAATATCCTATTATTTAAAAGAAAATAATGTATATAAAATTCATGGGATAGTGAATCAATAGAAAACCATAAAAGTGTATCATGGTACATGATATGTTACATAGCTCAAAGAATTGGGATCAGGACCCAGAAAACCCTTGCGTCATACCTAATTCATTATTGACTTTCACCAAATGTCATAAATAATTCAATTAATTTCACTTAATACATACCATGTATCAATAATAATAAATATAAAAATAAAAAAATTTCACTTATAAGAATTCTATACATATATATATATATATTCATTGTTTTAAGCTATTTTTAACACTTGGTGTAAGTATTCTTTATCAATTTAAATTGGTTTCATAAAAGATGTGTTTGTATCTATTATTATAAAAAAAATATAATTATTATTTCTTATAATTTACTAAAATATATATTTCAGGATATTTTTAATGAAATAATTTCATTTTAAGATATTGTTTCTTACGATCTAGGAGCATAAAATCGCCAACGAGCATGTTTTAGAGATTCATAATAAATAGAGGGCGATTTAATGATTAATGGGATAAGTGGTCATATATCCTTTCTATTACTAATAATAAACAATTAATTACTAATTTATATAATATTTTACGAGTAAATATGTACCCTCAGTAATCCGTGATATAAATGAATATTATTGTTCAAGTTGATGGTTTAGCCTAAACAAACATAAACCTACCATGATTAATAGATGAATATGGGGTGGTTTAGTGGTAATATCATTTTAAAAAATAAAAATGATCATAATTTTAACATGTTAATATGATATATCATTATTTTGAATAATTATAAGAAGAATATAATTTATAAGAATACTTTACTATGAAATAGTAGATAATTTTACTATTAGTATACTCATTTTAAATAATTGAATTAATGATAACCATTTATTGATCATATCATTAGCAGCTTCTACATTTTTTGATACCATAAACCTAATGATATCAAAAAAATAAAATTTATCCATTAAAAAAATTCTTATGAACATAAATTTAAGATGATTATGAAAAGAAAAATTGGAATTAATCATTCTATGGGGGTGGTACTCAACTCATATTCATGGTTGAGAATTTTTTTTCCATATAAAGGGGTAAATATAGAATATGTTTTAAAATTTTATAATCTATAATATATTTTTAATATGATACTTTTTCATTTAAACCAACATTATTCCTATAGAATAATAAAATTTAGTATATAAAAAATAATTATATAATTATATATTAATTTACAAATTATAATTAGGAAAGAAAAATATAAAAGGAAGTAGTTAAGTAAAAACGATTATGCTTGATGAGAACTTTGATATTTCGAAGGATTATACATTAGAAGTGAATGGAATGGGATATTCTCATATCACCATAATCGAAAGAGAGATAAATAATATTATATTGTAAGAAAAACGGGTAGGTTTTTGTGAGGAAACCTAATATTTTGGAGTGAATTGAAGGAGTAGCGAGAGCCCCCTTTTATAGGAGGTGAGAATGGATTTTTTTAAAATATTTCATATTAATAAAAAGGGATAACATGTTAAACTTGTCAAGTTGATAAAAAAACAATAATTGAGTTTTGTCTGAAATAAGGTTGTGAATATATCATATACTCTAATATAAACTTGTTTTTGTTATGTTTCAATCCCTTTATCCCATGAATAATTTTTTTCCATTTTAACTTTACCATGGTAACTAGTTTTACCTAAGGTAACTCATCATTATGAATAAAAATAAAAATGTACTTATAAGATAACTTAGACGTCATTATTCCATATTTTATTTTATTAAATTTTGAAATGGGTTAAAATTAATTTCAAAATAATGAAAGTAGTATGCATTTAAATCATTTTTATGAAAAATTTTACAAAAGTTATAAATTGGTAAATATTTTTTTGATATTCATTTTTCAAATAGGTAATGGTAATTTTAGATATACCTAGAAATAAAACATATTTTTTTCAAAACTATAGTGGATAATATTATTGGGAGTATTAAATATGGATATGGAAGGAAAATAGATCATTTATAGGGAATGAGAATTATTATTATTGTCATAAATTTTTATGGAGAAAAAAACACATTAACAAAATTCTTTCGAAAATATGGAGGAAAGGAATTATAATTTCCCAATAGAATAGAAGAAAAACTATCTTGTAAAACTATAGTCAATGTGTAATCATTGTTACTAAATAACGGAATTCGAGTCAAGAAAAAACTCTTACCTTTATACTCATTATCTACAAAAGAAGATTTATATCATGTATCATAAACATAACCATATTTATCATATATTACAAAAACATTATTTGTTTATATTTTTAAATACTAGTGTTTCTGTAGATCATGAATTTGATTAGAAATTTTAATTTTTACATTCAGGTACTCATGAGGGGTGAAATGGTCATTTTCCCATACCATATGATTCCAAATAATTTTTATGACCACATAATTGGTTATAGAGTATTGAATTTACCCTATTAAATGAGTTTCTTGGAATACCAAACCGTTTATGTTTTTCAATAATATTTAATAACGAATTAATGTAATATTAAATTATTTACGTGGGTTCGGGTGGTGAAATATTTGGAAAAAATAATCATATTTAGATTCCTAATTTTCATTTATGTCTGGAATATATTTTTTTCTTATGGAATTTATAAACCCGTTTCTTTTTTGGGGCTTGAGATAAGTGTTTTAATTGGGATTTTATTTATTTATTTATTTATTTATTATTTAAAAACAATTTCCCCCATTTTTGGATTCATATTCATAATAGGAGGGGTAGGGATCCTCCCCTGTACACAATGACTAGAATATGCAGGGGAGAAGATTGAGATTCCACTGGAATTTCTCCATGGCCGATATCGAAGTGGGGTTGAGGTGCATCAACTTTTGGGATTGGATTTGGAGTTCAAGATTCGGCGTTTTTCCATGAGGTAGGTCTATTTTTGAGTTTTATAACCTTATCCCTATAAAACTATTGTTTTAAAGTTATTAGAGTCATGTTATGATTGCTTATGAACCTATGGAGGATTATCTATGATAAATCAAAGAAAACATGGGTTTTAGGGTCTTCTCAAGGGGTTCTAATTTGGAAACCCTTACTACACGACCAATGGTTATAAGAACACATTCTATGTGTTCTTCATATTTGGGTAAGTTATAGTTTTTGTAAGTATATGTTGTTTACATTAAGTAAAAACCATGTAGAATTAATTTTCCATGTGTCAGAGTACATGGGTAGAATGTTTTTTGGAAGAACACATCAATTCTCTGTGTACACATCATGTTGTCAGATATGACCGTGTTCCCATATACCTAAGAAGGAACACCCTGTGAGGGCTACATGGTCATGTAGTAGTACATGTGAAAATCACATGTATTCCTTGTGTGTGTAGTAGTATATGGGAATACCCCATGAATTCATTGTAATTGTATAAGTATAGGGATTGAAACATATTTGAGAGTACACTCATTGTACTCAGAAGTACACACCATGTACTTTTTCCATCAATGGTGTTTTGGTTATTTTGTTCCCCATAATAAAAATTAGACTTGTGAGAAGTCCATTATGATAGTTTTTCCATGTAGATCAATATGGTGGAATATTTTTTTTGCATTTAGATGACATCTAGAGAGTGTTTTAGATAATGACAGTTTATTAGGAGGATTTCCTCATGTATTGGATTCAAAATCCTCCAACCCATTGGGTTGTAGCTATGAGTCTATTTGAGGGTTGTGAGATTGGTGATCATCTTGGAATGAGTGTTCCCAAGAAATATATTTCATTTTACTTTTTTGGATACCATATAGTGGGATCAAGGAATATCTGAGAGGATATATTGGGTTTTCCCTTCATATCAGGAGTAGTTTATCGAGGTTAGAGAAGTTGAGGTTCAGATCCTAGATTTGAGGATATGTTTTTCTAGATTTTTTAGGATGGGTTTATTATAGGATTACGTTTACATATATGTGCCATTATGGAGTTGATTTGAGTTTGATGAACTCTTCAGGATGTCTCTGGTGGGATAGTTTCTGATAATGTGATATCTGTAAGATGTAGTAGGCTATTTATAATAACTGCGAGGAATGATTTTTCTTTTTTAGTATTTTCTTGTGAGTTTTTGATCAAGTATATGTTGGAGACCACATAGGGTTACTGGATGATGTTTCTTATGATCCTCATACCTTTTTCCATTAGATGAGATAGAAGAACACATGAAATGGTTTCCTTATCTTTCTTTCACCTTTGGTCCATTTTTGGATTTTTGGATGTGAAAGGGAGTTCGTCTATCCATAGTTATGTTAATATGATTATGAAGGGTGTGAATTAGTTTACACCTATAGGGATATTGTGATCTATTTGGGATTCCACATTTTGAAGCCTAGTTTAATGATATGGGAATCCATTGTTGAGACACATGGACTTGATGATCCATGGATATGGTTTCGATGGTCTAACATGGTGTTCCACATTTGAGTTTGGGTAGGATGGTAATGATATTTTACCCCCATGGTATATGTGTTTGGGAAAGACTCTTTGTATCAATAATGATAGTTTGTTATGATCTGGGATTTGGTTTGAGGTTCCAAGCATGTTGACTGAAATATTTTTGGATAAGTTGACATTACATTACATAAACATGGTAGAGGGTGGTAGATTTGAAGATATCCATATGCGGTAATATTATTGCATAATGCTCTAGGTATGGGTAGTATACTATATAGATTTGGAAGAAGACAAATGATATAGACAATAATAGTATACTCTAAGAATTAACTACTATACTAATGATCTATAATTAAAAAATGATTGTATGTGAAATGATGGTATATCAATTGGGATGGATGGTTGAATGAAACTCTATATCAATAGTTTAAGTCCTAAAATGACGCTCTAGAGTGACAGAATGATGGTCCATGATATGATTTTAAACTAGCTGTAATGGATGGTGGACTAATTCTCTTCATACATGGATTATGTTCTAAAATGATTCTCTAGAATGATAAACTAGTGTTCTAGGAAATGATGGTATACCAACTAGGATGAATATTGGACTGAATCTATAAATCCATGAATTAGGCACCATAATGATGCTACATACACTATTGTTTAAGACATATGTGTTTGAGGTTGGACTAATTCTATGGGATTGGTTGTGATTTATCTTCGAATGATTTCATGATATTGATGTTTCAAGGTACTAAGTAATAGATAATAAGTAAATTTGTGATGTCTGGTTATGGAAGCACTGGTTGTGGAGACCACATGTTATTTTGGATGCAAGGTCATTGAGATGTCCTTAGTGACAACCTGATATTTTATGAAGTATGAATGGTTGACCAGAGTTAGAAAACCAAGGATCTATCATTGTTTTATTTATATTTTTTAGTTATTTTTTGGCTAGGATAAGAATATTGCATGAGCATGCCCTTATGACAATAGGTAATAGGTTCACCATTAGGGGTGGCCTACTGAGATTTATTTCTTATCTCGTGTATGTGCACCTTAGTTTTCATGCATAAAATATGTCTTTTTTAAGGTTAATCATTGATGCATGATGGATAGGGTGAAGTCCTAGGGTTTCATGATTGAGTGCGTTGCTAATATGGAGTTTAATGATCTGGATGGAGAAGCTTTACATGGTACTATTGGTCCAATATATGACACATATCAGAGTTGGAAGATAAGATTGGTGTGTTTATTTTTAATTTTTTTTCTTTTTTATATGTGATTGGCCCATTGGGTTATATATGTTAAATATATGGAACGACTATTCATACCTCTATTGCATTCCATTTTATTACAATATTCTTTTATTATAGTTTAGTTATTCTTTTAATGTACTATTATGTATATAGTATTTTGTTATTTTCTTCAAGTTGTGAACTATGATATGGGTTTATAGTCTCCATATATTTCCACCTTAGAACCCCACTTCTAGTGAGTAGCCTCTAATAGTTGATAACGTGCACTTGAGTTGTTATGGATAATCGGATTGCAGTGACAATTTAGTTGCATCTAGGATTGGAAATTACAAAGTGGTATCAAAGAAGATACTTTAATGTTGTTTTAATATATTTTATTTGATATAATATATATATAGGAATGTGTTTAAGGTTTTTATGGATACCAATTAGGTGTGTCACAGACATATTTTTTGGTTGGTAGTCTTGGAAACCAGGGCTGAGATTTCTATTCTCATTTGTGATTTTTTATTGTATTTTTCATTCACTTAGAACAATATACAAGTCAATATTATGTTTTTTTAATGATGATAATATGGATCTTATCCCATTGGAAGGAGGCCTATTATTCATTTTTGCTCCTGAAATGTAGATGAAGGATGTATCTCAGGCATCATGGTATGTACATTAGATTCACATGTTATAGGACATCTAGTGTGTGATTTTAGGAATTTCATTCTGATTTCATGTTCTATAGATCTAGAGTGAGACATTGAAAATAAAGACGATAATGAGATCCTCATGCATAGTTATTATAGTGACCCTAGTGGGTAAAAATGGTACAGGTATATAGAATTAGACACCTAGGGGGGTTTTTGTTCAGGATTTTTTAGGTGGCCTAGTCCTCTAGGCAGAGGTCTGTTGTGAAGAATCATAGAGGGGATAGTTTCCCTACATGTGGGCGGTGTATTTAACATGTTAATTCCTTTATATGTGATACCCTAGATATGTTTTTTTGAAATGATTATTTTGAGTGATGTTGGTATGGGAGTATGTTGATGCCCTTTGATTTTTTAACTTTTTTGAGTTGGCGTGGCCCTAGGTGGTTAGACCAAGTGTTTCATGTGAGACAAGATTAGTTGACCATGTTTGGAGTTATAGTATCATTCTTAATGTGGATCATGTTTAGGGATTTCGGTTTTTATGGATGTCATGGTTCACTCATAATAGGGGTTGACCATGTTGTGTGTGATTTTGGTTTCGTGATGTACATATGGATTCATGTTACTTTTAAAAATAGTGAATGAAGGGTAAAAACTAGTATTTGGTTTAGGCATATTGGATTCCTTTCATTTTGGGAAAGAGAAATTGTGTGATATATTTCATCCTTGAGATTGGTTTCTATAGGGGAAAGTTTATTTAGGTTATTAAACATGTTAATTGTTGTGTAGAAAGGTTTTCGCAAGTGGTTATGAGATGGATCAGAAGAAAAAGGGGTGCTCAAGGTTATGTGGTAATTGTTTCTGAGATGAATTTTCATGGGGTATGAATCAAGAGAATTGGGGTAGATTTTTGGTTTTGGATACAAAAGATAATATAATGTTAAAGTGTTAATGGAATTCCTGATACATGAGAATTGATGACGCACTATGATGTGTGGTTTCTGGATTGTGTGCTATAGAATCATACCCCAATGATTCATGAGTTGAGAAGGTGGTTATGAGTAGGTTGTGAACCATTTTGGGTGTGATGAGAGGCTTGTGATCATGGTTACCTCGGGACATTGGGATAAAATTATGATATTCTAGGAATGGATGATGTTGTGTTAGTATTGGTCAGTTATATCTTAGTTTAATCATAGTATATAAATTATCAAACCCAATATCATAACATCATCTGGAGTACACTGATAGAGGATTGAATACATTCCATACTATGTAGTTGTCCCTTTGTTTTGATAATTCTCTTTATATGAGGTTATGGTTGTAAAGATGTGTATGAAAAACCATATGGCGGGATGTGAACAATTTTCCCTCAACGACTGAGGTCCACAAGATGGATAAAAATTTGGTGAATTCCATGAGTTCCATTAAAAATTTTTAGGAATGAGTGCTAGTTAATGTTTCGCTTTTTTTTGTCAAGTGAGAGGGATTTGGACATGTCCTTTTTTGAGGCTTGACAGTGATTTAAACATGGGTTGTAGTGTTGTAGTTTTTTTGTTAGGTGAAAATAAGGATATTTCTATAGAAGGTAGGATCATATTAGTCATTTTTATTTGAACCTTATGCATGTGGGGTTGAGTATGTAGTGAGAACCACATCAAGATGGCTGGTTGACAATAAAGGATGTGTTTGGATAAGAGACCATGACACAGGGAAATGTCAAGGATTAGAATTAGTAATTGTAGGCTGAGATTTATGGTGAGGAGTACCATGATCCTAATGATGTGTTTTGTATTATGTTTTGTTGTCTTAGGATCGATTTGTGCAGTTAGGTACTATATTGGTAGTTTCTAATGAAGGAAAATTATGGATTATCCTTTTGTGGGTTGTACGATTTATATTGACGCTGTGTATATTAACATGGATATCATTCTAGAGTATAACAAAATTAGTTGATCATTATTTGAAAACCAATGTGGTTGGGGATGAGTGATTCCAAGACCACTAAGGCATCTCATGGATGATAAGTTTTTTGGTGGAGTGGTTGTAAAGACCCATGTTTCCATTTATCTTGAATTTGAGTATAAATTTGAATTTTGGTCTCTTGGGTTCTCATGAGGGGTAAAATGGTTATTTTCCACTATCATATGATTTCAGATACCTTTTTTGACCACTCAATCCATTATGAAATAGGGGTTTTACCCTAGGAAATGTGTTTAGAGGAGTTATGTGTTTTTTGAGTTTTGGAAGAATATTTAATATTTAATTAATTTAATATTCAATTATTCATGTGGTTTCAGGGTATATATCTATTGAAAAATGTTTCATATTGATCTTTTGAATCAAAATTTTAGTTTAAAATATAGGGCTTTCTTAGGTGAGGTATAAACCCACATTGGGTTCCAATACAAGAGAAAGGTTTTATAAATTGGTTTTAATTAATTAAATAATTGATTGATTGAAAACACTCACCCACATTTGGGGATTCCTATACGTTAAAGTTGGGGGAGGGTACCAACATTTAATGGGACAACCATAATAATATGGGGAGGAGAAGGAGTGCTACCATAGTTCATCCATTGTAGGTATAGAGACTGGATCAAGGTGCACCAGTGTTTTCGAGTGGATTTGGACCAGAAGCTTCGAATTTTTCTCCATATGGTAGGTCAGTTTTTGAGATTTATGATTTGATCCACATAAGTGTGTTTTTTAATATTTTAGATACCTATTGTGATTATTACGGAATCTATGGTGGCCGATATGTCTTTAATTTTGGAAATGGTGGTTTCAATTTTTTCTCAATGGTCTCTCATTTAGAAACCCAAAATACACAGTGTGTGGTTATAATAACAGACACCTTGTATTTTTTCCATTCAAGAAAGATATATTTTTCCTAATTACAAACTATTAACTTTAATTTCACACCTTTTAGTAGTAATTTTTCATATAACTAGCTATTTGGTAGTGTACATGGGCATATAGTGTTTTGGGATGTACATGTCGTGTTATTTGGGTTCACTCTGTGTAGTGGGGCATGGACATGTGGCCATGTAATTGGGAAGAAACCCAAATTTAGGGGTACACGGAAGTGTAGTAATACATGGGTGGACTCCATGTACACCTTGACCATGTATTAGTACATGAGTAGTATAATTACCCAACCTTAAATATTACATAATCTGGAATTAAAATAATAATTCATATTGAGGATCTTTTCAGGTTTATAGTTTTAGAGAATTAGGCCGTAACTATTACATTACATATCAAAAATTACAATGTAGACACTTCTACTGTATCCAATTTTTTTCACCAATAAGTCAACTCATTAAATAAAACGAGACTTCTTTTCTTGATGTAAATCTTCATTAATTCTTCCTTTATATTAACCTTCCTTATACCCTGTGAATAACATTTCAGAAATTTGAGATGAGCATAAAAAGCATAGTAAGGGTAATAAAACAAGGAAAAAAATTATTCCATAAATATATTCAAATAAATGAAATGATACCCTTAAATAATTAACATACCACACGAAATCATAATATTTGTGAATAACACATGTAAATAATAAATCATAAAGGTAACTTGTGGCATCCATAACATACTTACATTGTCGCTTTCACAGGTATGCATGGAGATACATTTGGAATACCCATCACAACATATTACCAAAATCTCTAAGCAGAAAAATTAACATTTACCTCTATCACAGTACCCAACGCATTGGAGAGATATCTCGGGATCACCCAACCTAGGTTTACCACAAAACCACCCATATAGGTAAATAATGACCAAGAACCATAACATATTCATAACACATAAAATAAGAATAAAGGAAAGATAATATTTCTAAATTTCAATCACAATATATCATCTCAAGATATTGCAATAATCATTGTCTTCTCAAAACCATTTTCAATACCAAAATACATAAAAAGATTATATGGTATTTATTTTTCTTCTAAAAACATTTCTGCTTGTTAAGGAAGCCAAATATAAAATAATGCTCACAGCGGAAGAAAGGTCATTGTCACCACGTACATTAAAAATTAATATTACCTTTTTATTTTAGTAAAATTTTACATGGAAAAATATTTTCTTTAATGAAATTAATTGTAAAATGTGTTTATACACCATATAAAATAAAGTCATGTATAAATCAAAACATGCCTGAATGAAAGGAGATTGAGACGATGTCCATTACAAAGATCATTTTTTAAATAACATGGATCTATTATTTGTTTTCACTATAAGTAAACATAGATAATGTATAAATAAAAGATAGTAAATCAAAATTTTTTCTTACATAATCATAGCACGACATATTTAAATGTAGAAGATTTTCCCAAAGAATAGAAATTGGGTTAAGAAGTCCCCCTACCACATGTCCAACTGGACTAGTTTGTTCTTTAATATCATTAATAATTAAATAAATCTAACTTCTAATTTCTTAAGAACCATTTTAAAATTTATTTTTCCTTCTATTATACTTATTACCATGTTATAAACATTACATAATCATTTAAGTTAATAATGGTCATTTTATCAATATTTGGTACTTGAGTAAAAAATGAACTTCTTATAATTAAATGTTTTCCATGTGGTCAAAATTACGTTATCTCATGAATTATATTCATGATTTAGATATCATATATATCATATATATCCAGTATATATATATATATATTTAATAGTACATAAAATTTGGAGATAAGAAATGAAATGCACCATTCACGGAGATGGTAAGCCGTACGTACGGACGAACACTACTTTCATTTATATTTCATATTTAATATAATGGAAAATTAATTATACATAGGTATATTATAATTAAATTATTATATAGCACATAATTTTAGTAACTCCATCCTTTATACATTCCATGCATGGCATGAATGAGTCATATCAATATTAGGGGGCGGTAGTCCGCACTTCCTCAAATGATATTATCTTATTACCCATATGAGGACCATACAATTATGCTGTAAATGAAAAATAAAGAAGAATAGAGACAATATAAATATAATATATATCACATATAAATATATTTCCATCTTAATGGCCACTATAATAGGTGGTAAGAGATAACTGAACAATCATCATTTCGTGAGGCAGTAGTTTACCGTCCACAAAAATAGTCTGTTCATATCCATTAGATGGAGGTTTTTGGAAGTTTAGTTCTAATAAATCACATAAAAACATCATAGAATATTGTGGATAATGGTTTTGTTATAAAATAATGGAATAAAGAGAGTTTATGGGGTTAGATAATGAAAATAATAGAAAATAACTTGAGAGAAGACGTTACCTTAAATTGGGTAACTACTGTTGGGTTAGACCAAAATGATTTCATGAAGTGCCTTATTCCTAAGTCAAGGATTATATGTTTAATAGGGGAATGTTGGGAGATTATTTGGGTAGATACAGGATGATTCAATGGGATTTCAGAGGTGTGAGTAAGAGTTAGAGGTAATGGATTTTTATAAGGGGTGCAGGGGATCTTTAGGAATGTTTGAAAATATTATTTTATTATAAACATAATTTCGATTTAATAAGGCCCCAAACTCATTTAATTATAATATAAGGTGATTATTTTTCTAAATCGTCTTATAAAATGGGTTTTAGGCATGTTAAGGCATAAAATCAACCTTATCTTTTAGATCTAACCATTAGTAACTAATTTATCTTTTACCATGCCCACTTGTATATTCATACTATATGGATAATATATTTACAAAAAGATGACAAGATACCCAAATATGGATCATTAGGGACACTATTAACGCCATATATTTCATTTTACAAAATCATATATTATTAGTACTTTTATCATTTCATAAAATATTTATAGATTTAAAAACAAATTTATGTCAATTTATAAACTATTCATGTGAAGTCCTTAAAAATAATCTATAAAAACACGATTCTTTAAAAAAAGTACATTACATAAAATATAACAAGTTATAAATATCCATAAAATTCTTGAATATCATAAAAACAATCAAAATAAATTTATTTTAATATTAGTAATCTCATTTATTTAAAATATTCATTAATGAGGTAATCATTACATCATCATTGTGTCATATATAAATTAATTTATATGAAGTATAAAAATTATAAATAAAGTATCATGATCTAAGAAATCGTTTTAGAATTATAATTACTACTTATAGTTGAAACTATTACTTAGATAACCCATTATAAAAATTGTTTTACTAAGAGATATATGTTTATGTTACAATTTCCTTAACTTTAAATTTATTTTCATAAAGTATCATTCCCACTAACAAGTTCTTCAAAGGGGTCCCAAAATAGACTCAAGGATTTCCATGGTTAGACATGTATCAGCCAAAATGATTAGGTTATATATTAGGATAATTTAATATTATTATAAAATTATTTTTTTATCCTTATTTACAATATTTCTACTTTAACCATTGTGAATAAAATATTTACTGAAGATACTATTTATAATATCTAAAAATAAAAGTTACCAATTTTCACAATTTTGACATCTTGATTCCAAATTATAATCTATTATATCAAATTTAAAACATATTAGGTTTTAGAAATCAATTTAAAATTAATTCTTGTTGTCAAAACCAAAAAGCACATTTTTAAGAAATAAAAACTATCAAAAGATTGCCAATTGTTTATGTAACATTTCCAAGTGAAATGACTTACAATGACCAAAATTAGATTAAATGGTAAATATATAATCTAATTTTATTTTAAAACCTATTAAAAAGATAATATAACCATATAAATAAATTATATTAAAATGCAGTTTGGAATTAGAATGCAGTATTTTTCACTACTCATTAAAAATGACCATTATCATAAAAATAAAAAATTTCATCCAAAGTAAATTTTGATGTCCCGATTGTAAATAAGAACGTTATTTTTTCAAAAAGAACATATAAAAGTGACAAAAACAATATTTAAAAAAGATTTTTCCATTAAAAAGCAGTAAATCGACCTTTTAAAGAATAATAGAGAATTTATGATTAAAATTGGATTCATTCTCATTTTATTTCTCTAAATTTTATTGGATAAATGTAAAAACATTTAAAAACATCTATATTCATATTTTTTTTATTTTGTTCATTCTATCCAATATAATGGCTAGATGTTAAATATTATTTAAAATAATATTATATTATTATATTTTTTCATTATGACTCACCATTGTGTGCAACAAGAGATTTCGGAGAAACCCATTGATGTGTGTCGGGTACCCCATCGAACATAGAATTCTCTTAGAAGTAAAGATTATATTTAATTCAAAAAATATTAATAAATATGATAATATCATATTCTTTATTTACCTAGGATGTCACATCCTACTCCCCTTTTGGGAATTGCACCCTTAGAATTTTAAAATTGGGCTCAGAAACTTCATTTAATGTCCCACATTGGTAAAAGAGTCAATAATACTATAACATTAAAAAAATAGAACTAAAAAGGTCACCTGAGATAAAACATACTTGGATTCCATGAAAACATGGATATGGGGGAGAAACTAAGTGTCTTGTTCAGACAAAGAGTGATAGAAAACATGATCTGGAAAAAGTTAACCACCTAAAAACCACAAATTTGTGATAGGTTAAACGGTATTTGGTTTCCAAATAGGAAAAGTAAATGGAAAACGTTTTTGTTTTAAGATTAATTTAATAATGTTGAATAATTTATTTATGAGATTGACTAAGGATATAAATAAATATACTTAATTTTTTAAGTAGAGTTTCATCCTTTTAAAAAGTATCTAACAAGAACTTATCTTTTATCCAAACGATGTGTATTCATGATGACTTGGTCACACATAAAGTAATAGAATCAACTTCTAGAGAGTCACATAATCACTAAAAGATGAACTATATATTTCCCTTGTCTTTATACATTAACAAAAAAATTGGTTAGTACAAGATCAGATAATCCCCAAAAAGGATAATACTTTATAAAATGAAATACTACTCTTAATCCCCAAAATTAGACAAACAATACCCAAAGGTCAGAATATATCATTCAATAATCAACTGTCCTTAAAATTATTCTAATTTACCCAAACTAATATTGAAACCCAAAACTCAGAAGGATTTAATCACATAGTCTTCCATATTAAATATTAACATTTATCTTCAAATAACATTGACTAGTCTTAAAGTCTCATAATGAAGAGTAATTAACCTAATCACATATTATCTGTGTAAGGTTAATCATTTCTATAAATAAACCAAATTCATATATGTCCACAATAAAAACATATATTCATCAAAAATAAAATTTCAACCATTATTTCCACCAATTAGATCACATAGTATTATATTTTCCTAAAACATATAGTGTTCCCAAAAAGATAGAACATCTTCCTAAATAACCCTTAACACTTAATCACAAAATAATTTTCCTATAAAAATGATATCCATTCGATAAAACATAAATTCCCAAAATCAACTTATTTTTTATCCATAAAATCATATAATTATAATGATTTTGTCATACTAACCAGGGAACTCACGTAGTCCATTGGTAGGAGATAAATACCAATCAGAATTTGTTTGTATGTTTAATTCCTGCAGCATTTTCCAACGCGACGGGTTATCACACGATCTGCATGTTGTTCTTTTTCAAAAACTCTATAATTTTATAACATTTCCGAAAATGAGATAAATTTCTCAAAATAACCATAATATATTTTACCAAAAATGTTATCTCATACCTCACATTTTCATCCTAGAAAGTAATAAACTATAATTACATAAAATTCAAGGATCATATAAACTAAAATCGTTATTTATAACTATATAAACAAAAGAAAAGATAATTCTTCCTTCAATA
Source organism: Viscum album (assembly GCA_963277665.1). Lineage (NCBI taxonomy): Eukaryota > Viridiplantae > Streptophyta > Magnoliopsida > Santalales > Viscaceae > Viscum > Viscum album. The sequence goes on along the minus strand of OY728122.1, from coordinate 1,240,462,798 downwards.
TAATTTTCACATATCAAACATTAGGATTAGACATAATATAAAAAAAATCTTCAAATGTAATCCCATCATCAAAAGTAGTCTTAATAATTTTAAGCATTTCATAATCATAAAACCTAGAATAACTCTTAAATACCTTATATATAGACGATTTAATCATTCCACATTATTCATGATCTACTAAACATTATTTTCCAACTTATTTGATAATACTTATTTCCTACAAAAAAGTCATGAATCATATCCTAAGATTCAATAATGTCAAAACATATACTAAGATATAATCCATACCTTTCATTGGTCATTGTCAGTTTCCCCATCCTCGATAGGAATGGAATTAGGTATTGGTGAACATATATTTTTACTGTCTTGATGATACCATTCCTAAACCATATTTATAGGACATATATTTGTATAATGACCATGCACACTACATTTAAATCATTCAATTGATCCCTTAGAATGAACTTATTTCCCTTTCCTAGAGTCAACAAGACACTTCCTTTTTTCATGGCTATATCTTTCTTTATGACCTTCATTAACACATCTATAACATCTTCCTTTACCTTTGAAGAATTTTCCTAGGTGTTTCATTCAATATCCTTGACACATAGGTTTTTTAATATACTTACCTTCATGATTATTACATGTAATTCTGTTGGGATTTATTTCTCATATATAAAATGCCTTATAAAAATCCCCATGTTTCAGGTGGTCAATCACGACTCCAGATTGTTGGTTGAGAATAAACACATGAGTTATCCTTGAAGCTCCCATTGCATTAATTTGCTTATTCAGAAGACTGTCACAATTTTCTTCACACCCATTTTTACATTGGTTCCTGCTAGATCGATCCATTTGTTAAAACCAAAATGGTCAGTGTGAGTATATCAATAAAATCACCATATATTATGTTATGAGGATGGTAAACATTAAGATATACTTATTCATGTTATCTTAAACCAATTCAATTTATCTAAAATAACTATGAATCATTATAATATGATAACCATTATGGCTATGTCACTTATTCATAAATTACATCCTAATCTCTAAAGTTATCTAAACTAACCTCTCATACCAACTGTATGGCCCTAGACTTAAAAATTACATAATCATGAATTATGTTAATAATTTACATTGAGGATCTTTTTAGGTTTATATTTTTAGGAAATTAGGCCGTAACTATTACATTACATTAAAAAAACTAAAAATTAGACACTTCTACTCTATCCAAATTTTTTTCAGAAATAAAAAAAACCCCTTAAGTAAAACAAGTTTTCATTTATTTTATATAATTATTCTTCAATTCTTAATTTCTCTTAACCTTCATTATACCCTGTGAATTTTTTTCCAAAACAAGGGATGAGCAAAAAAATCTCAATAAGGGTTATAAAATAAGGAAAGAAAACATTATTCCACAAATACATACAAATCAATGAAATTAAACCTTTCAATATTTAACATACCACACAAAATCATATGATTTATGAATAACACATGTAAATCATAAATCATAAAGGTAACTTGTGGCATCCATAACATACTTACATTGTATTTTTTACATCTACATTGGGAGATACATTTGGAATACCCATCAAAGTATACTACCTAAATATATTAGGAGAAAAATTAAATTTTACCTTCATCTCATTAACCCATGTATTAGAGAGCTATATCAGGCTCACCCGCCCTTGTATTATCATAGAACCATCCATATACGTAAACATGTCCCAAGAACCATAACATATTCAGAAAACATAAAAAATTAATAAATGAAATATAATATTCCCACATTTCAATCACAATATATCATTTCATGATATTGAAATAATAAATGTCTTCTCAAAACTGTTCTTAATACCAAAATACATAAAAAGAGTATATGATATTTATTTTCCTTTTAAAAGTATTTCTTCTTGTTATGGAATCCAAATATGAAATAATGCTCACAATGATGAAAAGGTTGCTATCACCGCATATGTTAAAAAGGAATATTCCCTTTTTTGTTTAGTAAAATTCATCAAAAAAAAGATTCCATTTGAATTAATTAAAAAGTCAAAGTGGTTTATACACTGTATAAAATCAAGTCGTGTATATTTCCAAATATGACTCAATGAAAAGATAATGAGAAGAAATCCCTTAAAAAGATCATTTTTTAAATAAATTAGATCGATTAGGTGTATTAAATATAACTAAACATAAGTAATATTTAAATACAATATTGTACATCAAAATTTATTTCTTACAAAATCATAGCATGACTTAATTAATAGTAGAATATTAACCTAAAGAAAGGAAGTTTGGTTAAAAAGGCCTCGTACCTCGTGCCCGACTTGACATGTTCATTATTTAATCTCAAGAATAATAAAATAATGTTAATTTCTACTTGTTAAATAAAGTTTTTCAAGTTTATTATTCCTCTTATATTACTTATTACCATGTTATAAACATCACTTAATCATTTAAGTTAATAACAACCGTTTTATCAATATTTGGTAATTGTGTCAAAAAGGAGCTTCTTATAATTACATGTTATCAATGTGGTCAAAATTAAACTATCTCCAAAATGATATTTTTGATTTAGATATCATATATACCATATATATTCAGTATATATATGTATTTATAATAGTATATAACAATTGGAGATAAGAAATTAAATGCACCATTCATGGAGACGGTAAGCCGTACGTATGCATGAACTCTACATTCCTTTATATTTCATATTTAATTGAATGAAATCATAATGATACATAAGAATATTATAATTATAGTATAATATAATATATAATTTTATTAACTCCATCCTTTATACATTATATGTATGGCATGAATGAGTCATATCAATTTGAGGGGGTGATAGTCCACACTTCCTCAATGAAATTATCATATTTACCCATTATTGAAACCATAAAGGTATTCTATAAATGAAAAATACAGAAGCATATATACAATATAAATATAATATATACTATATAAAAATTCATTTCCATATTAATGGCCACTATAATAGGTGTTAGGAGATAATTGAACTATCATCGTTTCGTGAGACAGTAGTTCATCGTCCACAGAAACAGAATGTTCATTTCCATTAGATGGAGGTGTGTTGAAGTATAGTTTGAATCCTTCTCATAAAAACATTATATTTTATTTAGGATACAGTTTTTGTTATAAAATAATGGTATATAGAGAGTTTAGGAGGTTATATATGGAAAATAAAAGAAAATAACTTGAGCGAAGGTGTTACCTTTAAATTGGGTAACTCCCTTTCGATTGAACCAAAAGGATTTCTTGAAGATCCTTATGACTATGTTAAGGCTTATAAGTGGAATATAAGGATATTGGGAGACTATTCAGGAAGATTTTTGATGATCCAAGGTGTCTTGAGAGGTGCGAGTAATAGTTAGAGGTGATTGATTTTTATATGGGGGAGGAGGGGCTCTTTAAGAATGTCTGAAAAAAAGTATTTTATTATAAACTAAATGTAAATTTTAAAAGGTCCACAACTCATTTAATTCAATTATCCGGTGAGTATTTTTTTTTAAAATTCTCTCATCCCATGGGTTTTAGACAAGTTTATTGCATTAAGTTAACCTTATCTTTAAGCCTTAACCTTTAGTTAACAGATATATCTTTTACCGTGTCCTCTTGCATATTAATACTATATGGTTAATATATTTATAATATAAATCATGGGGACCCAAATATGGATCATTAATGACATTATTAATTTCATATATGTCATTTTGACTAATATTATATTTTTTGGATAATTTTATCATTTAATAAAATATTGATTGATTTAATAACTCATTTATGTCAATTTATAAAATATTCATACCAAGGATTTAAAAAAATTCTACAACAACTTGATTAATTAGAGAAAGTACATTAAATAAAATATAAAAAGTTATACTCATCCATAAAATTCATGGATATCATAATTTTTTTGAAAATAAATGTATTTTAATATTTAGAATCACATTTACTTAAAACATTTAGTAATGAGGTAATCATTACATCATCATTGTGTCCTCAATAAATTTATTTATATGATATATTAAAATTATAAATAAAATACCCCAATGTAGGAAATAATTTTATATTTCTAATGAATATTTATAGTCGATAATATCACTTATAAAACCAATAATAATTTTTTTCAATGGGATATATGTATATGTTACGATTTCCTTAACATTAAATTAATTTTTATAAATTGTCATTCTGACATTCAAGTGGCTCAATGGGGTCCCAAAATAGACCCAAGGATTCCCATGGTAAGAAATTTAACAGAAAATAGGATTAAAACATGTTTTAGAGTAATTTAATATTATTATAATATTATTTTTTACCCTTATTTACCAGATTTACCCTTTAACCATAGTGAATAAAATATTTACTGAAGTTACTATTCATAATGTCTTAAAATAAAAGTTACCTATTTACAAAATAAATATGGAATCCATTTTTCAAAATTAAAATCATATAAGTTTCAAAAATTAATTTAAAATTAATTATCGTTGTGAAAACTAAAATGTGTATTTTTAGGAAATAACAACTATCAAAATATTGACACTTGTTTGGGTTCAATTTCAAAGTGCTATTATATCCAATGATCAATATTGGATGAAATAGAAGACATATAATCTAATTATTCTTTAAATTCAATAAAAAATATAATCTATGCATATAAATAAATTATATTAAAAGGTAGATTTAAATTAAAATGCAATATTTTTCACTATTCTTAAAAAAGAACATTTTAAAAAAATACAAAAAATTCATCCAATGTAAATTTTGATGTCTATATTCTAAATAAGAATATTTTTTTCACAAATAGAACATATAAAATCCACAAAAACTATAATTAAAAAGGATTCTCCATCAAATGGTGGTGAAATGACCTTTTAAAGAATATTAGAGTATTTTTGCTTAAAATTGGATTCATTCACATTTTAAGATTCTAGATTTTATTGGATAAATGTAAAAACATTTAGAAAACATGTATAATCATATTTTATTAATATGTCTTCATTCCTAAAAATAAAAAAACTAGTCGTTAACAACCATTTAAAATATTATTATATTATTATATTTTTTTCAGTATGACTCAGCATTGTGTACGACATGAGATTTCAGAGATACACATTATTTCATGTCGAGTACATCATTGAACATAGAATCCACTTTGAAGTAAAAATAATATTTAATTCAAAAATATTAAAAAATATGAAAATATCATATTCATTATTTACCTAGGATGTTACAACCTTCCATCTTTTTTGGAATTGCATACATGTAATTGTAAAATTGTGCTCGAAAACTTCATTTAAAGTCCCACATCGAAAAAAGAGTCAATATCACAATCACATTAAAAGAAATAAATAAAAGTACCATGGTCACCCAATATAACCCATACTAGGATTCCCTGAAAACATGGATATGGAGGAGAAAATAAATGTCATGTTCTGATGGAGAGTGATAGAAAACATGATTTGGAGAAAATTAACCACCCAAAAACAACAAAATTTTGATAGGTTAAATAGTTATTGGTTACCCAGTATGAAAATTTAACATACTATGTTTTTTATTTATATTTCATTTAATAAAGTTGGAAAATTTATTTATGAGATTGACCAAGGACATAAGGAAATATAATAACTTTTTATATATATTTTCATCCTATAATATGTTTCTACCAAAAACACATCTTTTCTCCAAATGATGAGTATTCAAGATGACTTGGTCACACCTAATGCTCTAGAATCAACTTCCAAAGAATCACATAATCCACAAAAGAAAAACTATATATTTTCCTTGTCTTTTTACATTAACAAAAAAATGGTTAGTACAAGATCAGATAATCCGCAAAAACGGATATTACATTATAAAAATAAATACTACTCTTAATCCCCAAAATTCTACTAATAGTACACAAAGTTCCGAAAATCCCAATCAACAAAAAACTATCTTTAAAGTCCTTCAATTCAACCCAAATTAATATTGAAACTCAATACCCATATGAATTTGATCACATAACCTTCCATTGTAAATATTAACATTTATCTTCAAATAACATTGACTTCTCTTAATGTCTCATACTAAAGAGTAATTCAACTAATCACATATTCACTATGAATGGTTAATCATTTCCATAAATAACCCAAATTTCTATATGTCCATAATAAAAACATATATTCTTCCAAAATAAAATTCAAACATTTCTCAACAAATGAGATCCCATAGTATTCTATTTTCATTAATTATATAGTTTTATCAAAAGAGAGAACATCTTCTAAAAAAACATTTATCACTTAATCACCAAATCATTTTCCTATAATATGGATATCCATTTCATAAACCATAATTTCCAAAAATGAACTTATTCTTTGTCTATAAAATCATCTAACTAAAAATACTAAGTCTTACTAACTAGGGACTTCATGTAGTCCAGTCATAGGAAATAAATCTCAATGAAACTTTGGTTGTGGGTTTGATTCCTACAGCTTTATCTAATGCGACAGGTTTTCACATAGTCTGTGTGTTGTATTTTTTAAGAAAATATATATTTTTATAACATTCCAAAAAATGAGATAAAATCTTCAAAATAACCATAACATATTTTGACCACAAATTTTATCTCATACCACACATTTTAATCCCATAAAATAATAACCTATAATTACCACAAATTCAAGGATCATATAAACCCAAATGGATATTTAAAACTATATCCACAAAATAAAAGATAATACTTCCTTGAATAAAATTTTCACATATAATACTTCAGGTTTACACATACTTGAAAAATTCTTCCAATGTAATCCTATCATCAAAATATCCTTAATACTTTTAAGGATTTCGTCATCCTAAAAAAATATAATAACTTTCTAATCCCGTATATGTAGACTTCATACTCATTCAACATTATTCATGTTCCATTAAAAATTATTTTCCAACTTATTCAGTAACATTCTATCATACAAAAAAATCATGAATCATATCCTATGATTCAATAATGTCAAAACATCAGCTAAGAAATAATCAATACCTTTCATTGGTCATTGTTAGTTTCCTTATCATCTATTGGAATGGCATTAGGTATTGGAAAACATATATTATTATGGTTTTTCTAGTCACATTCTTGAACCTTCTTCGTAGGACATCTATTTTTATAATGACAATGCACACCACATTTAAAACATTAAATTGATCCCTTGGAAAGATCATATTTCCCATTCCAATAGTCAAATGGAATATTCTGTTTTCTATAGTAGGTTCTTGGTTTATGACCTTAATTAACACATATATAGCATATTACTATGCATTTGAATTATTTTCCTTAGTGTTTATATCGATATCCATGACACATAGGTTTATGAGTATAATTAACATTATGATTATTATGTGAACTTCCGTTGGGATCTATTTCTTGAATATACGATGACATATAAATATCACCATGGTTTAGGTGGTAAATCATGACACTAGATAGTTGGTTGAGAATATCCACAAGAATAATCATTGAAGCTCACATTTCATTCGTTTTCTTATTCAGAAGACTGTTAGAGTTATCTTTACATCCATTACTACATTGGTGATTGATAGATCCATAAATTTACTAAATCAAAAATGGTTAGTGTGATCATATCAGTAAAATCATCATATAATATCTTATAAAGTGGTCAAACACTAAGATATACTTATACATGTTATCTTAAACCCATTCAATTTATCTAAAATAACTATATCTATTTATAATTTTCTAACCATTATGGTTATGTAACTTATTCTTAAATAACATCCTAACCTGTAAAGTTATCTAAATCAACCTCTGATAATAACTATAAGGTCCCATCCTAAAACATCTGATTGTATTGAATTATGTTAATAATTCACATTGAGGATCTTTTCAGGTTTTATGTTTTAGAGAATTAGGTCGTAACTATTACATTGCATTTAAAAAATTAAAAATTAGACACTTCTACTCTATCCAATGTTTTTCAAAAATATGAAAAATACTTAAAAATAGAGCTCTTTTCATGATATAAATATTCTTGAATTATTCCGTTCTTTTACCATTCCATATACCATGTGAATATTTTTTCAGAAAGCTGGGATGAGCATAAAAATCTCAGTAAGGGTTTTAAAAAAAGAAATGAAAATATTAGTCCATAAATACATTCAAATCAATGAAATCATACCTTTTAAAATTTTACATACCACACAAAATCATTATATTTATGAATAACACATGGAAATCATAACTCATAAAGGTAACTTGTGGCATCCATAACTTGCATACGTTGTTGCTTTCACAACTATGTTGGGGGATACATTTGGAATACCCATCACATTATATTTCCTAATTCTCTTAGGAGAAAAATTAACATTTACCTCTATCACATTACCCAATGAATTGGAGAAATATCTCTGGTTCACCTGTACTAGATTTATCACAGAACCACCCATATACGTAAACAATTCCCAAGAACCATAACATATTCATAACACATAAAACAAGTATAAGGGAAAGATAATATTTACACTTTTCAATCACAATATATCATTTCATGATATTGATATATTAAAAGTCTTCTCAAAACAATTTTCAATACCAAAATACATAAAAAGTGTAAGTGGTATGTATTTTCCTTTTAAAAACATTTCTACTTATTATGGAAGGAAAATATGAAATAATGATCGCAGCAGAAGAAAGGTCGTTGTCACCATGTAAGTTAAAAATAAATATTCCATTTTTCATTTAGTAAAATGATGCATAGAAAAATATTCCTTTTTAATGAAATTTAAAGTCAAAGGGGTTTATACACTGTTCAAAGGCAAGTCATGTATAAATCAAAATATGCCTCAATGAAAGGAGATTGAGACGAAGTCCCTTACATAAATCATTTTGTATATAAAATAGATTGATTATGTGTATTCACTATAAATAAACATAATTAATGTATAAATAAGAGATATTACATCCAAATTTATTTCTTATATAATCATATCATCATGTAATTCAAAGTATATGATTAACCCAACGAATATAAATTGGGTTATGAAGTTCCCTTACCTCTTGTCTGACGTGACTCGTTTGTTCTTTACTATCATGAAGAATAATCTAAATTTAATTTCTACTTTCTTAATAATATTTCTAAAGTTTATTATTCCTTTAATATTACTTATTACGACGTTATAAACGTTACATAATCATTTAAGTTAATAACGGTAATTTTATTGATATTTGGTACTAGAGTCAAAAATGAACTTCTTATAATTACCAGTTGTCCATGTGGTCAAAATTCAATTATATCCAAAATTATATTCATGATTATGATATGATATATATGATATATATTTAGTATATATAGGTATTTAAAATAGTACATAACTTTTGGAGATAAGAAATGAAATACACCGTTCATGGAGACGGTAAGCCGAATATATGCATGAATGCTACTTTCATTTCTATTTAATATATTATTGAATGAAAAATTAATCATACCAAGGTATATTATAATTATTGTATATTATAATATATAATTTCAGTAACTCCATCCTTTATATGTTCCATGTATGGCATGAATGGGTCATATCAATTTAAGGGGGTGGTAGTCCACACTTTCTCAAATAAATTATCGTATTTACCCATTATGGAAACCATAATGGTATGATATAAATGAAAAATAAAGTATCATAGAGACAATATAAATATAATATCTATCACATATAAATACAATCCCACCTTAATGGCCACCATAATAGGTGGTAGGATATAATTGAATAATCATTGTTTCGTGTGGCAGTAGATTGCAGTCCAGAGAAACAGTATGTTCGTATCCATTAGATGGTGGTGTGTATAAGTGTAGTTCGAATATTTCTCAAAACAACATTCTATATTATTGAGGATACTGGTGTTGTTATAAAATAACGTAATAAAAAAGAGTTTATCAGGTTAGAGAAGTAAAATATAAGTAAAGAACTTGAGAGAAGACATTATCTTTAAATTGGGTAACACCCATTAGATTGAACCAACATGCTTTCGTGAAATGAATTATTCATATGTTAAGGATTATAGGTGTAATAGAGGGATGTTTTAAGATTATTTGGGAGAGTTTGGGTGTGACAATTGGTCTTGAGTGGTGTGAGTAAGTGTAAGAGGTGATGGCTTTTTATAAGGGGGATGAGGGGCTCTTTAGGGAAGTTTGAAAATATTATTTTATTATAAACTAAATTTATATTTCAAAAGGCCCCCAACTCATTTAATTCGAATATAAAATGATTATTTTTCGAAATTCTCTCATGAAATGGGTTTTAGAAATATTAGAGCATAAAAATAACATTATCTTTGAGCTTTAACCTTTAGTTAACTAATTATCTTTTACCATGTCCTCTTGTATATTCATACTATATGGTGAATATATTTACAATAAAATTATAAAAGACCCAAATATGGAACAAGAATGAAATTATTAACATCATTTAGGTCATTTGGATGAATCTTAGATTTTTAGGACTATTTTATCATTTAATAAAATATTGATTGATTTTAAAACTCATTTATGTCAATTTATAAACTATTCATATCATGGCTTTTATAAAAATCTATAACAACTTGATTAATAAGAAAAAACTACATTAATTAAAAAATAAAAAGGTATAATCCTTCATAAAATTTGTGGTTAGTATAAAAAGTTTCAAAATAAATTTATTTTAATATTTATAATATCATTTATTTAAAATATTCATTAATGAGATAATAATTACATCATTATTATGTCATAGATAAATTTATTTATATGATGTCTAAATAATATAAATAAAATACCATGATGTATGAAATCATTTTATCTTTTTAATGTATATTTATAGTCAAAAATATCACTTATATAACCCATGATAAAAATTATTTTACTAAGAGATATATGTTTTTGTTACATTTTCCTTAACTTTTAATTAATTTTTATAAAGTGTAATTCTAACTATCAAGTGGCTCAATGGGGTCCCAAAATCGACCCAAGGTTGCCCATGATCAGACATATACCCAGAACTAGGATTAGGACACATGTTGGGGTAATTTAATATTATTATAATATCATTTTTATCATAATTTACCAGATTTACCCTTTAACCATGGTGAATAAAATACTTACTAAAGTTACTATTCATAATGTCTAAAAATAAAAGTTCCATATTTACACAATTTGGAAATCCTGATTCCAAATATGGAATCCATTTTTTTATATTCAAAACCCAGAAGTTGCAGAAATTAATTTAAAATTAATTCCTATTGTCAAAACCAAAAAGCGTGTCTTTAAGAAATAATAACTATCAAAATATTGACACATGATTTTGTTCAATTTCAAAGTGAAATTACATACAATGACAAAAATTGGATGAAAATGTAAAAATATATTCTACTCACATATAAAAAACAATTAAAAATATAATCTATCTTTATAAATAAATTATATTAAAAGGCAGCATTTAATTAAAATGTTGTATTTTCACTATTCATAATGAAATGAACATTATCAATAAAAACCAAAATTTCATCCAAGTAAATTTTGATGTCCAGATTCTAAATAAAAATATTAATTTCTAAAATAGAATATATAATCTCTTAAAAACAATAATTTAAAAGTTTTTTCCATCAAAAGGAAGTAAATTGACATTTTAAAGAATATTAGGGTATTTATGCTTAAAATTGGATTCATTCACATTTTACCTTTCTAACTTTTATTGGATAAATGTAAAAATAAATTACAAACATGTATAATAATATTTTAGTTAGTTGTTTTCCTTCCTTCAAATAAAACAACTAGTCGTTAACAACCATTTAAAATGATATTATATTATTATATTTTTTCAGTATGACTCAGCATTGTGTGAAACATGAGATTTCAGATCAACATATTGTGGCGTGTCAGGTACGCCATCAAAAATAGAATCTTCATTAAAGTAAAATTTATATTTAACTCACAAATATTAATAATTATGAAAATATCATATTCTTTATTTACCTGGGATTTTAAATCCTTCCTCCCTTTTGGGAATTGCATCCTCACAATTTTAAAATAGGGATCAGAAACATTATTTAAAGTCCCACATCAGAAGAAGTGTTAATAAAACTATCACATTAAATGAAATATTGAGAAGTACAAAGGTTACCCAATATAACCGATACTAGGATTCCATGAAAACATGGATATGAAGGATAAAATAAGTGTCATGTTATGATGGAGAGTGATTAAAAACATGATCCAGAGAAAGTTAACCCAAAAAAACCACAAACTTGTGACAGGTTAACCAATCATTTATTTCCCAGTAGGAAAAGATAATGAAAGACTTTTTTGTTTTATGTTTCATGTAAAATAGTTGGAGAATTTATTTATGATATTGACTAAGGAAATAAGGAAATATACTTTCTTTTCAAGAATAGTTTCATTCTTTAATATGTTTCTACCAAAGACACACATTTTCTCCAAACGATGATTATTCACGATGACTTGGTCACACATAAAGTGCTAGATTCAACTTCTAGAGAATCAAAAAATCCAAAAAATATGAACAATATATTTCCCTTGTCTTTATACATTAACCAAAATGAAAACAGTTAGTAAAAGATCAGATAATCCCCAAAAAATTATAATTCTTTATAAAAAAATACTAGACTTAATCCCCAAAATTGGAAAAACAATACCCAATGTTCAGAAAATACCATTCAATAAACAACTATCCTTAAAATTCTTCAATGAAATCCAAAATAATATTGAAACTCAAAACTCATATGTATTTAGTCACATATACTTCCATAATAAATCTTAACATTTATCATCACATAACATCGAATACTCTTAAAGTCTCATACTATAGAGTAATTAACCGAACCCATAATCTATATGAATGGTTAATAATTTCCATAAATAACCCAAATTCATATATGTCCACAATAAAAACATTTATTCTTTCAAAATAGTATTTCTACCATTACTCCCCAAATGAGATCCCATAGTATTCAATTTTCCTTAACCATATAGTGTTCCCAAAAGAGAAAACATATTTCAAAATAACCTTTATCACTTAATCACCAAATCATTTTCCTATTATAAGGATATCCAATTATTAAAACGTAAGTTCTAAAAACCAACTTATTATTAATTCAAAAAAATCATCTATCTATAAAGAGTTAGTCTTACTAACTAGGGACTTCCCATAGTCCACTGGTAGGAAATAAAACCCAATAAAACATTTGTTATGGGTTTGATTCTTGAATCTTTGTCAAACACGAAGGGTTGTCACAAGGTCTGCATGTTGTCCTTTTCCAAGAACTATAAATTTTTATAACATTCTAAAAAATAAGATAAATTTCTCAAAATAACCAGAGCATATTTTAACAACAAATGTTATCTCATACATAACATTTTCAACCCAAAAAGTAATAACATATAATTACCTCAAATTCATGGATCATATAAACCCAAATGGTTACATATAACTATATCCACAACTGAAAAGATAATAGTTCCTTAAATAAAATTTTCACATCTCAAACATTAGGTTTATACATACTAAAAAAAATCCCTCCAATGTAATCCCATCATCAAAAGATCCTTAATAGTTTTAAGTATCTCATTGTCCTAAAACATTGAATAACTATTGAATCCATTATATGTATGAATATTCCTTATTCAGCATTCTCCATGAACCATTAACCATTATTTCCCAACTTATTCCATAAAAATTCTTTTTTAAAAACAAAATCATGAATCATATCCTATGATTCAATAATATCAAAACATCAGCTAAGAAATAATCCATACCTTTCAGTAGTCATTGTCAATTTTCTCATCCTAAATTAGAATGGCATTAGGTATTGGTAAAAATGTATCTATATGGTCCTGCTAATCCCATTTCCAAGCCTTCTTCGTAGGACATCTATTTTTTATAATGACCATGCACAACACATTCAAAACATTAAATTGATACCTCAGAAAGAACTTCTTTACCTTTCATAGAGTAAACTCAACGCTTCCTTTTTCCATGGTAGGTTCTTGATTTATGCCCTTCATTACCACATCTATAGTATCTTCCCATACCTTTGAATAGTTTTCCTAGGTGTTTATTTTGACATCTTTGAAAGATACGTTTTTGAGTATAATTACCTTTATTATTATTAACAGAACAACCGAAGGGATTTGTTTCTCAAATTTACAATGCCTTATAAAAATCACATATGTTACAGTGGTTAATCATGACTCTAGATATTTGTTTTGATAATAACCAAAATAGTTCTCATTGAAGCTCCTATTTCATTCATTTTCTTATTCATAAGACCATCATAGTTTTCTTTACATCCATTGTTACTTTGGAACTATCTAGATACAGACATTTACTAAAACCAAAAAGGATAGTGTGAGTATATCAGTAACATCATCATATAATATCTTATGTGGAGGGTACACACTAATACATACTTATTCATGTTATCCTAAACCCATTCAATTAATATATAATAACTATGACTCTTTAAAATATTCTAGCCATTATGGTTTTGTCACTTATGCTTAAATAACATTCTAACCTCTAGAGTGATCTAAACTGACCATTGATAACAACTATAAGGCCCCATCCTTAAACATTATATAATATTTAACCATGTTAATAATTCACATTGAATAACTTTTCAAATTTAATGTTTTAGATAATTAAGCCATAAATATTACATTCCATTTCAAAATTTAAAAAGTAGACACTTCTAATATATCAATATTTTTTTCACAAATAAAAAAATCCTTAAATAAAACACGAGTTCTTTTCTTGATATAAATACTCTGGAATTCTTTGTTTCTCTTACACTTCGTTATACCCTGTAAAAAAACATTTCAAAAACATGGGATGAGCATAACAATATCTGGAAGGGTTATAAAGAAAGAAAGGAAAACATTAGTCCATAAATACATACAAATTAATGAATCCATACCTCTTAATTTTTAATATACCAAACTAAATCATAAGATTTTTGAATAACACACGGAAATCATAAATCATAAAGGTTAATTGTAGCATCCATAAGATAGTTATGTAGTAGCTTTAACTGCTACGTAGGAAGATACATTTGGTATAACCATAACAATATATTCCGTAAATATTTTAGGAGCAAAACTAATGTTTACCTCCACCATGCTACCTGATGCATTGGAGAGCTATCATTGTCTTACTGACCCTATGTTTATCATGGAACCACCCGTATATGTCAATAATGCCAAAAAACCATATCATATTCATAACACATAAAACAAGCATAAGGGAAAGATATTATTTCCACATTTCAACCACAATATATAATTTCAATATATTGAAATAATAAATGTATTCTCAAAATCATTTTTAATACCAAAATACATAAAAATAGTATGTGGTATTTTTCCTTTTTAAAACATTTCGGCTTTTTAAGGACGGCCAGTATGAAATAATGGTCGTAGTAGTAGAATAGTCGTTGTCACAGCATATGTTAAAAAGAAATACTTCCTTGGTTTTTTAGTAAAATTCTATGTAGAAAAAGATTCCATTTTAATGAAATTAAAGGTCATAGGGGTTTATACAACGTGTAAAAGCAAGTCTGGTATAAATCAAAATATCGCTCAATGAAAGGAGATTGAGACGAAGTCCCTCACAGAGATCATTCTATTTATAAAATTGACCAATTATGTATATTAACAATAAATAGACATAATTAATGTATAAATAAAATATACTACATAAAAATTTATTTATCACATAATCATAGCACAACATAATTAAAAGTAGAAGAATAACCCAATGAATAACAGTTGGGTTAAGAAGTTCCCTTACCTTGTGTCTGACTTGACTTGTTCGTTCTTTAATCTCTAGAAAAATAAACAAAATTTAATTTCTACTTTCTTAAGAACCTATTTCAAGATTATAATTCCTTTTATATTACTTATTATCACGTTATAAACATTACCTAATCATTTAAGTTAATAACAGTTGTTTTATCGATATTTGGCATGTGAGTCAAAAACGAACTTCTTATAATTACAAGTTTTCCATGTGGTCAGAATTCCATTATCTACAGAATTATATTCGTGATTTAGATAACATATGTATCATATATATCAAGTATATATATGTATTTATAATAGTACCTAACATTTGGAGACAAGAAATGAAAAACACCATTGATGGAGACGGTAAGCCGAACGTCCGAATGAACACTAATTTCATTTATATTTCATATTTAATGGAATGAAAACATAATTATAAATATTTTTATTATAATTATATTAGAATATAATATAATATTTTAGTAACTCTATCCTTTATATGTTCCACGTATGGCATGAACAAGTCATATCTATTTGAGGGGGAGATAGTCCACAATTCCTAAAATGAAATTATCGTATTTACCCATTATGGAAACCATAAAGGTATGATATAAATGAAACATAAAGAATCATAGAAAAAATCCAAATATAATGTCTGTCATATATAAATATAGTGTCATCTTAATGTCCACTATAAGTGGTGGTAGAATATAATTGAACAGTCATCATTTCGTGATGCAGTAGTACACCATCCACAGAAACTGTATGTTCATTTACATTAGATGGAGGTGTGTGGAAGGTTAGATTGAATAATTCTCATAAAACATCATAGTATATTTTTATAAATGTGTAGTTATAAAATAATGTAATAGAGAGAGTTTAGGGGGTTAGAGAATGAAAATAATATAAAATGACTTGAGAGAATATGTTACCTTTAAACTGGGTTACTGCCTTTGGTTTGAACAAAACTGGTTTCTTGAAGTTCCTATTTTCCTTTTTTAATGATTCTAGGTGGAAAAGAGGGATTTTGGGAGCTTATTTGGGAAGAATTTGGACAAGCCAATGGGGATTGAGATGTGTGTGTAATGGTTTGAGGTAACGGATTTTTATAAGGGGGAGGAGGGACTCTTTAGGAATGATTGAAAATATTATTTTATTATATACTAAATTTCAATTTCAAAAGATCCCCAAATAATTTAATTAAAATATAAGGTAATTATTGTTCGAAATACGATTAGACAATGGGTTTTAAACAAGTTTAGGGCATAAAAGCAACCTTATCATTTAGCTTTATCATTTAGTTAACTAATTTAACTTTTACAATGTCCTATTGTATATTCATACTATATGGTTAATATATTTACAATAAAATGACAAGAGACCGAAATATGTACCATTAATTATATTAGTAATATAATATATGTTATTTTGACGAATCGTAGATTTTTAGGACTGTTTAATCCTTTAAGAAAATATTGATTGATTTAAAAACTCATTTATGTCAATTTATAAACTATTAAATTCAAGACAGTAAAAAAATATATAACAACTTTATTCATTCGAAAAAACTACATTAATTCCAATATAACAAGTTATAATCCTCAATAAAACTGTTGGATTGCATAAAAAGATTCAAAATATGTTTTTTTAATATTTATAATCACATTTATTTAAAACATTCATTAATAAGGTAATCATAACATCATCATTGGGTCATTAATAAATTTATTTATATGATGTCTAACAATTATAAATAAAATTCCATGATGTAGGAAATCTTTTTTGATTCTTAAATAATATTTATAGTAAAAAATATCACTTATATTACCCATTATAAGAATTGTTTTACTAAGAGATATTTGTTTATGTTACATTTTTTTTAAAATTAAATTAATTTTTATAATGTATCATTCTCACATAGAAGTGGGTCTATGGGGTCCCAAAATCGACCCAAGGATTCCCATGGTTAGAAATGTATCATTCAATAGGATTAGGAAATGTTTTAGGGTAATTTAATATTATTATAATATTTTTATTTTACCCTTATTTACCTTATTTACCTTTTAACCATGGGGAAGAAAATATTTACTGATGTTACTGTTCATAAGGTCTAAAAATAAAAGTTTAATATTTAAATAATTTGGACCTCCTGATTTAGAATATGTAATCCATTTTTCGAAATTAAAAACATATTAGTTGTAGAAATTAATTTAAGATTAATTACCATTATCAAAACCAAAAAGCGTGTTTTGAAGAAATAATAACTATCAAAAGATTGACACTTGTTTATGTTCAATTTCAAAGTGAAATTACTATTAATGACCAACATTGGATTAAATGGTAATATTATAATCTAATTCCAATTCGAAACCACTTAAAAAGATAATCTAACTGTATAAATAAATTAGATTAAAAGGCATTTTGGAATTAAAATATAGTATTTTTCATTATTCACTAAAAAATGTACATTATCAGAAAAATACCAAAATTTCATCCAAAGTAATTTTTTATGTCCCGATTCTGAAGAGGAATATTATTTTGTTAAATATAACATATAAACGTGGAAATAACTAGATTTAAAAAGGTTTCTCCATCAAAAGGAGGTAAATCACCCTTTTAAATAATACTAGAGTATTTATGCTTAAAATTGGATTGATTCACATTTAGTATTTTAAAATTTATTGGATAAATGTTATCAAATTTAACAAACATGTATAATCATACTGTAGTTAGTTATTTCATTCCTTCCAATATAGTGGCTAGGTATTACCTACCATTTCCAATAATATTATTTTATTATATATTTTTTTCAGTACGACTCAACATTATGTGCAACATTAGATTTCGGAGAATCCCATTGTTGTGTGTCAGGTACATCATCGAGCATAGAATCCTGTTTAAAGTAAAATTAATATTTAATTCACAAATATTAATAAATATGAAAATATCAAATTATTTATTTTCCTGGGATGTTACAGGTAGGCCCAATATATTCTCTATCCATGTAGATGTACATGGAAAGGTACATATTTGAGTGTATTTTAATTGTATTTAGATGTACATGCCATAAACATATTTCCAGTGATGGGGTTGTTAGTGTTTTATGGCCAAGAGTGAGAATTGGACTTCTCATTAATCAATCATGAGCATTTTTTCGACATAGAACACAATGATTTAATCCTTTTATCATTTAGTGGATATATGAAGAGTGTTTTGGACCAAGATAGTATAGTATGATGGTTTCCATGAGGATTGGATTAAAAATTCTCTAGTGTGTTGGGTTTTGAACTATAATGCTTGGTGGAGGTTGTGAGCTTGATGGCTAGCCTGGCCTGAACATGCCACAATGATCTATTTGATGTTCCTTAAATGGATCCCAAAATATGGTATTGAGTAGTATCTATGAGGAGATCTGGGTCTGTCCCTACATATTAGGGATAAATTATTATGGTTAAAGAAGATGAGGTTTGGATTCTATGGTTGAGGATCAGAGTTTTTAGAGCCTTTGGGTTGGGTTAACATAGTAGGATATAGGTTACATCCGAGTTCCATTGCAGTGATGATTTGATTTTGAGGGACTCTTGAGGATTCCCTCATTGGGATGGTTGTTGATTAAGTGATAATTGGATAATATAGTAGACTATTTAGAATAACCACATGAAATAGTATCTCTTTTGGGTTCCTTTGCAGGTGTGTTGTTGATCAAGGATCAGTTAGAGGCTATTGAGGTCCGCATGAGGATGATTCTTGTGCTGCCCTTGGACCAAGTCCATGGATGAGATAAAATAATCCCTCAAAGGATTTCCTCCTATAAATTTTTACTTTGGGAGATTTGAGGATATTTTGGTGTGCATGGGTGTTCAACCAACCACTATTAAATTAGTCTTATTGTTTAGGGAAAGACTTGTTTTATGCTCATGGGGTAGTTGTGATCTAGTAGGGATACCATGTTTTGCATCTTGGTTTAATGATATGGGCTTCCATCATTGAGAAACATGGAATTGATGATCCATGAATATTGTTCTATATGTCTGACATTGATTTCCTTATTCATGATTGGGAAGGATGGAGAAGACTCTCCATGCCCATGGTATATGTCTTTGGAAAAGATTACATATATTTGTACCAATAGTTTTTTATTATTTGGGTAATGGAACAAGGATCCTAGAATATTTATTGATATAGTTTAGGATTAGTCGACAAGGAGTTTCCTAGATATGGTTGAGATTATTATATATGGTATTCCTAATATACTATTAGATGATGGATTGATTCTCCACGTATAAGTGGTATACTATATGGATTAGGTGAAAAATGAGGTTCTAGAAACTAATAGTACACTCCATGGTTTAAGTGATAGAATCTTGCTCTAGAATAATATAAATAAGATCCTGTAAATGATGGTATACCAATTGGGATGTATGGTGGACTTGTTCTCTACATCCATGGTTTAAGTGATGGATTGATGCTCTAGAGTGGTAGAGTGATGCTCCAGGATATGATGGTATACTAGTTGGGATGGACAGTTGAATAAAAATTTTCATCAATTGTTTATGTTATAGAATTATGTTCTATAGTTCTAGACTGATGTTCTAGGAATTTATGGTGTATCATCTTGGATGGATAGTGGACTGATGCTCTATATCCATGGTATATGTTCCAGAATTATTCCCTAGAAACTATTGTTTATGACATGTGAGATTGAGGTTGGATTGATTCTATGAGTTTAGTATGTCCTTATAATCGAATGAGTATCTTATAATGATGTGTCTAGGTACCAAAAAAGAGATAATGAGTAAAGTCCCAAGGTTTTGTTATGGTATCACTATTTTGGGTGACCAGATGTTATTTCAGATGAACAATCATTATGATGTTCTCAAAGAAACCCCAATATTTTCTATTGAATGTATTTCGATTGGAGTCATGGATCCATAGATCAAAAATGGTTAAAATTATATTTATTTATCTGTTATGTTTCTACTTGGATGAGTATATCTCATGAACATAAAATTATGGAAATAGGTTATAGGTTCACCATTAGGGGTGGCCTAATAAAATTTATTTCCCACCCCCTATACATTCATCTCGATGTGTGTCCATACCATATACATGATTTTATTTTTTTCATATATTCATGATAGATAGGGAGAAAACCCACGATATCATGATTGAGTGGGTAACTAATGTAGAGTCTAATGATCAGACTAGAGGAGCATGATAGTGTACTGGAGACTGGGATTTTAGCTTGAATTTGAGTTGTTAGAAGAGCTTGCTGTATTTATTTTTATATTTTATTTTCTTTTTATCAGTGATTGGCTTGGATAAAGATTGTTGTTGTATGAATGTAATGGTTTCTCATGCCTTTATTTTATTTCATTTTTTTATTTCTGGTTTGTATTTCATTTTATTTATTCATTCCATGTACTCCGATGTGTATGATGTTAGGATTGTTACTTTTTAATATTAAATATATTATGGGGTGTTAGTATCCTCACATTTCCACCTTAGACCCCTACTTCTAGTTGACAGCCTCTGGCATATGAAGAGGTGTTCTTGAGGAATTTTTTCCACACCAACCTGGGGAACTTTTTTAGTGGAATCTAGACTAGTAGATCACATATTACCATTTTCACTCTTTAATTGTAATAATTTATTATTTAGATTTATTTTATTTTTATCCTTGGATTTTAAGGATTTTCATTACCTCACGTTTGATTTAAAGAGTCGATATTGAATCCCAATCATTTATACTATGTTAATTATTCCTATATTTTCCAAGGTACTGGAATATGTCATTTATAATGATTAAACTCTAATTTCATTTAGTGATTTTTTAGTCATGTGTTTTCTCAGAGGAATACTCAAGAGGGGGGGGGGGATGAATTGAGTTCCTATAAAAAATTCTGTTTAAAAGATTTATTTTGAAATTACCCAATTCATAAAACAAGTAAAAATGTAGAGAATTTATAAAGATTGTAAAGGTTCAATTATTTTCTCAATGATTTATTAGTTCTCAATTAACATTAATATGAAGATTAAGTATTCTTTTGAAACTATCCTAATGATTCACAATAATTACAGACACTTGCTAGTTTAACTATCAGTGTTACATTAAAATAATTTTATATTTCAATGAAGTTAGTAGTGGAATATTGAAAATAGTTAAAACTAAAATAATATGCACAACAGTTTCAACCAAGAGGATAACTCTCAAGATGAGACTTACCTCTCAAAAAGATTATATATAACTTTGATTAACACCCTGGATCAGGGTTTACAATAGTACCTAGACTGTCCAGGTTTTCAAACCTCTACCACAGTTATACGTGGGAAAATAGCTACCACAACACACAAGATATCCAGGTCCTCTGACCTCCACCATAGTTCTATTTGGGAAAGCAACAAAAATAGGACATAGGCTGTCTAGGTCCTTAGACCTCTACCACAGTTCTACGTTTGAAAGCAACAACAACAGCACACAGGTTGTCTAGGTCCTTAGACATCTATCACAGTTCTACATGGGATACACAAAAGTATAAAAAGTTAGGTGTGAGGATTTTGGTATCCTCCAGTTCATCTTAATATTTAGTGTGTTTCCAAATAGACAGAAGCACACACTGCTCATAATGTAATAAAAATGATCATAGCAGAGGAATGATATATAGATGAGTTTTTAATGCTCTTGTGTGATGTCAATGCAGCTCTAGACTCCTTTGGATTGAAGCAGATGAAGATTTGAGTCCTTCTCTGAATGTTGTATGGAAAAAAGAGTGTGGTGGTTCTATTACTTCACTTCTTGTATAGTTGTTCATCATGAATGTGAGAGTATTCCTTGTAGCACCTAAACCTCCTCTTTGAACATCTGTTCTTGATGTGTATGAGTGTTCATTGAGTTCTTAGAGTGTTCTTCTCTACATGTTCATGTGTATCTTCTTGTATATATCTCGTATGTGTCTTTTGTTCTTCCTTATGTATATATTTCTTTATTTTACAGTAGATCTATATTCCTTTCATTCCTTGAGCTCCGACAATGGGAATTATTACCTTTTATAGGTACGAGGTACGGTTCCCTGACATGCCAACAACCCACATTAATTAATAGCAGTTGCATAGAATTAAGAAAATATGACCGTTATAATTATATTAATAATATTGAAAATGTTTAGAGTTTGAGTAATAGTGACTGGTTAACATTCATCTTCCATCAGTAACTCTCTGTTGGTAGACTTGTAACGGTAGTTCTTGTACCAGAAGCTCATGTATCGGTAACTCCATCTGTCAGTAGCTCTATGTATGGGTAGCTCTATGTATCAGAATCTCTCTCTGTCGGTAGCTCTATGTATTTGTAGCTCCATATGTCTGTAGATATATATATCAGTAGCTCCATCTTTCAGTAGCTCTTCTTCTCTATCAGTAGCAGTTTTCATCGGTAGCGGTATCTCTCTATATCAGTTGCTTCCTCTGTCGGTAGCTCTACTCTATCGATAGCTTGAATCAGTGGACTTGTATCGGTGAACTTGTATATCAGTGACCTTGTCTATCCGAAGACATAGCCTATTGGTGGACATTTCTAACAGTGAAACTTTATCAGTCAGAATTATAAATTTCAGTGACTTAAGAACTAAAATTATTACAAACTAACTGTTCTAGGTATATTAGTTCCAGATTGAATTAATACCATACAACATCATTGTTAAATATAAATAAGCATTGATTAATATATTCCATGATATTATATTATTATTTTGACATCCATACTAACTCTATAACATGAAGGAATAGTTATAAAACATAGTTATTATATAGATAAGCGTGATTTGGGATTATCAGAACATATCTAATCATATTTGAGATTGTCAAAATAGGTGAGTCCAACATCATGATTCATGAAGAAAGAATCAATGATGATCCATTTTCGGTAAATTTTTATGAAAAAATGTTAGTATATTAATAATGAGTTAAATATTAATATAAAATTTCTATAAACATAAAAAATATTAATTTTTAATTAATTTATAATAATATAATTATTTATGATTTCATAACCATCCATGATATAAAAAAATATCATTGTTCCTCTACGTGGATAAATTGACCCAGACAAAAACATTCTAGCATGGATGAATTAGTATGGTTAAAAAATGATCTATATAGAATAATATAACTATTACATAATTATAATTATATTATTTAGAATTTTTTATGATGTTGAATCATATTGTTATATGGTGGTATAAGGAGTAAAATCCAATATGAAGAATGAAATGTGTTACTTTATAGAGGCAGTAGTCCACACATATGCATGGCTATCATTCTTGTTATCAATAAATCATAATGAAGGTAGGAATTGGATTATATTTTTAGATTATTTATAATTATTTAAATGTCATAATTATTCAAAAAATTACATATTTTAATTATCCATTTATGTTAGGAATGAAAAAATTGGTCTTGTAGCTTATAGATGAGACAGTCCTCATATAACACAAGTGACATTTACATTTTTTGAATGGATGGGAGGAAGGATGAAAATGGTAATCCCATAATCATAATAAAATTTAATTAAAATTAAGATAATTATGTGTTACATTAAAAATGGTTATATTATATTCAAAAAAAGGAATAAGGAATAAAAATGTAATGAAAAATGTGTAATAGATAATTTGACATTACTCCTCGAAAGCGCACATTTAAAAATATGGTTCAGGATTTGATATGTGATTTTTGGAGAAGATGATAACATATAGGTTTTGGACTAGGGTTTTGGGGGTCATTTTGGATTTTTTATCTAAGTGGATATGTTTGTGAGGATAAGTTGGGTGGTAATGTCTCCTTTTTAAAGAGATAAGAGTAGCATTTGTATAATAATATAAATGGAAAATTCAATATCAAAAAGCCAAATGAACCCAATAATGGAAAATAATGGAGTTGGAGGAGGTTTAAGGTCAATAACTCCTCAAACATACAATTTTCACACATTTTAAACATGTTTTAAAGTATTTTCCACTTAATGATTTTTCACTTATAAAATTTTGTTTTTTGATTATGGTAATGTTTTTTACATAACTAATTTACTTTTAATGAATAAAAAAAATGAACTCCTTAAAAATATTTTACCTAATTATTCCAAATATTAAATTAATTTTTTCAGATAAAATTACAAAATTTGTTAAAAAATAATTTTATTACAAGAAAGAAAAGACATACAAACTATTTTTTGAAATACTTTTTTTGTATGGTTACAAATTATTTTTAAGATGAAATTTTCAGTGTTGTTAATTTTTATGATATTAATATTTTTTAATTAACTAAATAATAATTATTTTACTTTAAAAACAATCAAAAAAGTAACTCCACATTGGGGATACATAGTTAAAATAAGTGTGCCAAAAATAGTTTTTAATGGTGTAAAATATTACTTAAGTTTCCAAAAAGTAAAACATAGGTTTTATAAATTCAATATCTTATATTTAAATGATTTATTTAAATATATAAAAAATTATTTTTATAGGAAATATTTTTTAATAAAATTTCATATCACACTTGTATTATTGGAATTTCATAAAAGTGATAGTATTTTTAAATTTATAATTTTTACTAATCACCCAATATAAAGTATTTTATAAAAACAATCTAAGCTAACCATGACATGATAAATTAAACAAATGAAATTTATTTTGTAGAATTAATTTTCTAAAATTTATAAATATAGTTTTTAAATTAAATTAAAAATTAATAATGTAAATTTTTTCATTATTGAGAAGGATTATTTTAAGTGTTTCAATATGATTTCATATATATTTATGATTTAAAAAATGTAAATATATTAGGTTTTATATAACAATATTTTTAATGTTGGTAAAATTATTTTATTTGTATAAAATAAAAAACAACTAATAAATATTAATTTAGGAAATAAAAATCCTTTTTAATATTACATCATATTTATTATTTACTCCCTAAATGTATGAAATTTTGGTTGAATAATATTTTTTTATTTAATAATGGTTTTATTATTTTTTAAATTTTCATAATATCATTCATATAATATGACATGACACATTTAAGTTCGGTGATGTGGTGTAGAATGAAATAAAAATGATTATATTAATTTAAAGGATATATATAGTAAACTATTAGGATGGCACCCCCCTAATCAATTGAATCCTAACAATTTTAATTACTATTCTTTGATGAAATAAGTAATAGTGTCCATAATATATACGTGAAATAATTATTATATTTTTACTATCTTATCAAATTTAGTAACTTAAGTAATAATTAGAAACTCTTTTACTCCTTTATAATAGTGATTTTCCAAAATTGTGTTTCTCTTAATCCATTTGAGATAAATACCCACATGATTGGTTATTAAGACTGGTGTAATTTAATTAAATTTACTTTGGAATTCAGAGTCAACATTGCAATGATAGGTTATCATAAGTTTATTTGAGAAATAAAATGTGATTTCCCTATATAATTATTATATATTTTGTGTAGAGATAGTCGATCTGTTTCAAAAAAAATTCATCTAAATAATATTTTCATGAAGATAATTCCAATAAACATTAATATAAGGGGAATTAATCCTACTAATAGATGTTTTCATTGAAAATTAAATCATTTGGGTAGTGATTTGACTGTCTTGGGAAGCTTACAAGATATAGTGGAGTGGATGTAACTATAACCCACTAAGACATCTTCAAATTGGATGTAGAGGATACGTGTACCTTAATTTCCTTAAACCATTTTTGTGGTTGTCATAAAATACACTCTGCCTTGTTCTTTGGTTATATGGGGTTATTGAAGTTTATTATCATTGTTATACCTTATTTTAGTGAATCAATTTGTATAATTACCCCAATACTAACATTTTAGTAATTATTAATCCCTATCATTCTTTAAACAATCCAAATTATTTTCCCTAAATCAATAGTCACGAACATGATTGACAATCATTCCACAAAAGAATCATTTTTTTGTTACTTTCAGACATTACCTTGTGCATTTCTTACAACATTATTTAAATTATAGAAGTTAAATCTTCTTTCCTTATTCATAATTGAAAATAAATATTATATGAAAATATATCATTCACTTCCTTAGTGTGATTGGATGTTTCAAAATACTCAAGTTGTTAATCATAACAAATGGATTGTTTGGTGAGGATAACTAAAAAATTTTAAACTACGTCTTTTATCCCATATTCTTTCTCCTTTGGGCTATGACCACATTTTACATGTCTCAATTTTTAACATAGTTAATTATAGATTTATCTATTAATAAAACTAATAGAATTTAGAATGATTAATGAATAATTAACATCATAAAAAATTATGACAATTGATCTCATGAAAAAAGAATCCTCTAAATCTATTACACTTTGAACCCATAAAATAGTAAATATATTCAATTAAAATCACCATCAGTTCAATATAGGTTTCTTTAGGATGGGTTTCTCAAACCCCATATCCTTATTACATAACATAATAAATCCTTTATAATGTATGATAAAGATAATTTTATTGACCAAAGAATATCCTAATAGAGTGTATATCATGGTTTGTAGTCTTATTCGCACTCATCATGCACTGAGTGAAGATCGAGTCGATAATAAACTACATTTTTAGGGTGTTTACACATAGTGGAATCTGTACGATATTGTTAACCAATTTATAGTATCTAGACAACTTTCTCAGAAACCATAGAATCATTTCTTCGCAAAAACGTCACAATTTTTTCCAATAAATATTTGTATCCTTATGGATTTCACTAAGGTTCACTCACCCTAATCCAAAAAATACCTAAAATAAGCTTAACAAATAACTAAACCCTATTCTAATACGAACTGAAGTTCCCTAGAAAAAACTGCTAAGCTTGGAGCTATAAAATTACATCACACATAGGAAATTATATTCAATGAGATACCCAAGATAAAGATATCTTTACCCAAAATAATTTCCATATGTTAAAATATCAATCTCATGAAAAATCACACAACACTAGAACCCAAAGAATTACTGTCTTTGAGTATAAGCAACATAAGCATATTTTTTTCAACTCTTGTGAAAATTTATCCATAATGGAGCCACACTTCACTCCCTTCTAGACTTATGATAAGTTATACACATCTTGATATATTGGGGAGTGGAAATATATGAAATGGGTGATCTTAGATTCTTAATAATGGAAAAAATAACATCATGTCATCAAGGGTTATATCATTTGATTATGATAAAACTTTGGAAGGGGAAATATCTTATTAATAATAATAGTAAACAATAATAATTATCCTTACACCATGATATCAAGACATTTAATCCCAAATGGTCAAATATATATTATGTAATAATTTTGAAGAAACTCATGATAACATACACGATCTGTGGAGAAAAATCATAGGTATAAAGATATGACATGTCATTGAAATATAGAATAAGAATAAACTATTTCATAAATCTGAAAATAGGGAATCATTATATGGTGACTTATGCATTGAAAACCTATACTCCATTAGTGATTATGTATTTTAAACCTATATTTATTATGTTACATTAAAAAACTATGGTCTATAAGTGTCTTAGGAATCCAAAACTAACAAATCATTAGCGATTTTAGTTTTACAAACCTATAATGTATTAGTGGATTAGGTATCTCAAAACTACAGTCCATTAGTGACTTAGATTTTGAAAAACTATGGTCAAAAAGTGACATATGTTTCTAAAACCTATGACCCATAAGTATCTCATGAGATGTGGAATATTAATAAATGTATTAGAGTGTGATATTGGAATCCTCCCATCATCACCCATACATGTGTGTGTGATAAGATATCATTAATGGAGGTTATAGGTGAAAAAGAATCCCTTATAGGGGATTGGAATCACCTAGTAATTTTTTGATTCAATAGATATTTGATGATGTACATGACATGGAATACATGGAAAATTAATTTTCTTGATGCAACTTTACAAACATACCAGATACAATAGGATATTTGACGTTAAATTTATAATTAATTTAAATAGTTAAGAAGAAAATGAATACACCGATCTTGTGATATTTATTTGATGAAATATGTATCCTCTTAAACCACTTTTTTCTACCATCATTTCACATGTAGTATCCATGTTTATAATCCCTCTTGTTGTGATCCACATGTTCTCCTTTGATCAATGAAGACTGTCGATGGATTATTGGGTGGCTGTGTAATTGATTGATCATATTGTAGTGGAAACCTTAATTTCCATGATGATTCACTTATTAATATATAATAATCATTTTATACTCATTAATGAGAAGGTGTAGGGGGGAGGTGAATCTCTCTAGGTTGAGAGAACAATTTTTAGAGATTTTTTTTGTCTTCAGAGAGAGCACTAGTTGTTATTGTGCACAATGATTCTCTAATAATTGATCAACCCTAGTATAATTGGCCAACTATTCTGTTTGTAGAGTTAGGGTTAGGGTTAAAAAAATTTACTTAATTGGGAAATGGAATTAAATAATATATTAACGATGTAAATGACCTAGTGAAATATAATAATAATATTATTATTTTCCAACGATGTGTCCTTATTTTCATAAAGATAAATATTATTTTACCAGTATGAAAATTCATATTTTTCATCAAAACATATTTCAGTTCTCTCATATTCTTGTAAATTTATAAAATACACAATTTAATCTTATTAAATATTTATTTGTTAAATAAATAAATAATTTTCCTTATATTCATGTAATTAAATATTTAACTGGTGATTAAATATTTATTTAATTTATACTATCAATAAATCATGAAAACAATTATTCCACAAACTTGTGGATAATATTTATTCAAATAATTTAATTCAAATTGAATATAATTGAGATTAATGAAAACAATATTTGTGTGAACCTCTATTATTTTTTCCTCATTTTCATTAATCACACTTTCATAAATTATATAATTACAACCTATTAGTGGGATAAGGCACCCTAGAAGAAGTACTTAATGACACAAAATCAATAACTATGTATGTGTTCACACTATAATATAATATCCTTTTATGTATTTATCATAAAGAAGGTTTCATACTTGTATCATCAAATATAATTCTTGACATATTTTTCTTGGATTATCTATAAAAAACATTTATAATTCACCAAGTACATGGAATTTTTTTCAATGGTTCCATTCCAATAAAAGGGATGAGATATCAATTTCAATAAATTTAAAAAAAAAATACTTTGTTGACTTATTCATTAATAACATACCAATATTGAAGTACCAAATGTGTCCTACTAATAATGAACAAAATGAGTTATGGGTTTCATTAATAAAATTAAGTACGAAAATAAAAATATGCACTAATAGTAATCTAAAAGTCCAAGGACCATTACACACGCACATAGATAGGAACTCCAATGACATGAAAACATATAGGATTCTTATTGGTTGGTGTGTCCTCACAGTATATCATATTAGATATTACCATGTGAAAACCTCATTAGATGAATCCTCATCCCCTTATGATAACATGCACCGAAAATTATTAAAACCATGTGACCTATAATATTTCATTATCCATACTATAAGAAAAAAAAATTTAGGTGTCATTGTCCAAGAATCTCAAGGTTCTCATCATAGAAGGAAACTACTATAACCTATTTTGATGTGACATATACCATACGACATTATCACATTAATCTTTTACAGAATAATTATAATTATTGGATAATTTATATCTAATATTAAATTATTTTAATATAAAAAGTAATCTAAAGAAGAATCTAGTTAGTTCTAGGAGAATAACTCCAATAAACACCCACTTAGCCAAGATCTAAATGTTAATGTTTTTTAGTCACCTAGATCTCATATAAAGATCATGTTTCATCTGAGACAAGGGTTTTGTTAAGGGATAAACCAAATTTTCTTCTGTATAAATTCTTCTCATTATAACTTTACCTCTTTAAGATACATACCTCAAGAGATGATACTTTCATATTATGTGCATTATCTACTGATGTCATATTGGTTCTTTTTTAAGATCCACTACTATAATATTATCAGTGTAAATTATTATAGGTTATTTATTACTCCATATAACATTTAGATCATGGATGAAATTTTAAATCCACACTACATATTTATATATATCAAATGGGGAAATGTTCTCTTAATCCACTATATAATTTATTACCATGATTATATTTGACATCTTACTGCCCATGACCCCTCTATTGATGGTGGATATGTATCACAACTATGAATTCTATTATTATTGATCTATTTTGAAACATACATATTCATATCCCATAATAAATAGGTATTCATATTCTCAATATACCAATCATATATCCTTAGTCCACCTTATATACTTATGTATAGTTTTGACACCCATCCAAAAAAGTTCCCTAGGATTTTCCTAATTACAACCTCCAATGATTTAGGAGGAAGTGCCATCCAGCCTTGTACAAAGCATGTTATACATGATTATCCCAATTAATAATTCGTATAGAATCATTTCAATTCTATATCTCTATTCATGTGTATGAGGAATCATTTTCTTGTAAATATGAATTCCATGTGATAATGGAAAAAAATATATGAATGGATTGTTAACTAATAGACCTATTTATTATATTTTAAACAAATATACCCTAAATTTTTCTGAGTAGACTCTTAGATCTATCAAGATAGATCTTAATATTGAGAATATTTTCTTATTTTCCTATGTTTTTATAGATAATATGTAAGATATGTATCTTGTTTCTTAAAAGTAAAATTTCATTAGTATATACTCTTTGGAAAAAGATCACACTCCCACTAAAATTTTTATAGAAAAAAGGATCGCATTAATTTATTATGAAATAAATTCTATTATGGATTCATTAAAATGAATGTTCTGGGATCCACATACTTGTTTTAATCAATAAACTAATCTACACAACATGTGTAATTTGTTTTCAATATCTTGAGTCACAAATGCTTCTAGTTGGGTCATATAGAAATATTCCTAAATATTCCTATTAAGGAAGTTTTTTTCATTCATCATTAAAATGTTCTAGAAAGGTTATATTGATATGTAAAGTACAATGATTATGTATTAAAGCATGGGTATTGGTGAGAATGTTTCATTATAGTCAATTCCTTAATGATTTTATGAACTATTTTAAAATCATCCATGTTTTATAGGAACTTCCTTGACCATCCATGTCACATTTATTATTGAATATACATTTATTTCCAATAGGATTAACATAAATTAAATTATCTGGAAAAATCCACACATGGATTTTTTTATAAGGAATCTATTTTAGAATTCATTGATTCCTTCTATTTGGAAATATCCATGAATATTAATGATTCTTTGTAACTGATAGGATTATTAGAATCAATTAATAATTGGTTAACATATTCAATGATTATAAAAATATATCTTTAAATTTATATTACATCTATTCTACTCTTATGTTATACATTTATCTCTAGAATAGTTTATTTCATAGGGATTTGTGGAACTTGTTCCAATATAAACTCCTGTTTATCCTGATCATGGAATTCATTGGTGTCTATCTCACTCCCACTCTGTCCTTTAGAGATGTTATCCATATCAAGGAATATGGAATTACTTTAAAATATTACCTATTATCAATGGGTGTTTATAGGTAATATCCCTTATTTGTTTTTGTATCCTATAGATTTTATTCTTTTTTCATCATGGTGCACATTTTTTTCCTAAAGAGGACTTAAAAAATTCTTCACATCCCCACAAATTTAATATTGAAAATGAATGTTTCTTTACACCCCAGAATTCATATATAATACTATTTTATTCTTTTCAGAACATTATTTAGTGTGTAAAAACCTATCTATAATGCATTTTATAGAATGATAATGAACATTCAGCATTAGTCATCATTGACCTCACCTTATCCAATAAGGTATTGTTCCCCATTTCACTTACACAATTCCACTAGGTTGTATAATGAATAGTTAGTTGGGATAAAATCCCGTACTAATATAAATAGTTAATAAATTATTCAATAATATATCCCCCCATAGTATTAATAATGGTTTTTAATATTTATATCTATTTTTTTTAAGCCTCATTATTGAATTCATTGAATTTTCAAAGTATTCTGACTTTTAACATACTATGTATATTGATCCATTCCTACTCAAATTATAAGTAGATTTTATGAAGTATTAGTGACCACCCATTTCCTCAATTGGGAATTATCCACAAATATCAATTTTAACCAACTTTAGAAAATATATGACCCTTTCACCGTATACAATATATGGAGATTTGGATATTTTACCTTGTAAAAAATATTGAAATATTATTAGTTTTTTTTGTTCAAATGAATATAAATAACCATATTTATGTAAATTATTTTGCAGCTTATCCTTTACATACCTATATGGTCATCTCAAAACCATGTGTGGTTTGAGTCTTTGGGACCAGATTCATTATCTATTTCCATCACATGGTTCTAATAAAATAAAAGATAAACAAAATTATGAAAATGTTCCTTACCATAACAAATACTCCTTTAATAAAAGAAGAAAATTTTATTTCCAAACATTAAAATAAAACCTTCCATATATAATTTAGATATAGATATTTTTTTTTGTAATTTATAACATGTATTAATAATTATTTAGAACCAAGATCATTCCCATTGACTATGTGAGGTTGTAGTCATCAAATGATAGTACTGTCAATTTAGTTCCATTTTTTCCAGTAAATACACCTCAACCTATACAACCCTTAAAAATATTTCTGTATTTCTAATTTTGATTCAACTCTTTGAACCAAATGAAGTATCCAATATCCAATTCATATAAATTTAAAGGTTACAATCGATAATGAACCTAATGAAAGAAAACCTTCTTTACATACAGCTTTGTAGTTTTTCTTCTCGTGGGGCTTCTTTCCACATTGGAATTAGAAAATATCTTTCTCCATCACTTACCCTTTTTTCTTATCCTCAAGGGAAGGGTGTTGAATATAATAATTGTACATGGTTTTATTCTTAGTAATCTTTTCCTTTCATTTTTTATAATTCAATTCAAGGATAAAAGAATTATATTTCTGCAGATCCTTATCAGTCTAGAGGATTAAGGGGTGTTAGTTTAGGAGTGAATTGCCTATGTTTTCATGACTAAATTCAAAATAAATTTAGAGAAGCTGTGATGGAGTGAGTTGGGAATGAGATAAATGAAAAATTGATCGAGTTGTTTAAACAAAAAAAATTGGATGCTTTTTGTAGCCAGTAATTTTGACTATGTGAGGTCTAGATTGTGTACTTTCACTATTATTTCCTGTGAAGAGGCTCATGGAGAAATAAAACAATTATTTATTTCACTATCTTGAAAAATATAATTCATATGAATGAGACTTAAATATGAATCCTTAGTCTCGTCAGTTTTTTATTCAATGTACATAGAAGATAACTCTAAACACTAGACATATAACATAAAATCCTAGAGTTTTCTATAGAAAACAAACTCCTTCTCACTCACCTCCACTGTGGGAGAATAAAGAACATGGGACTCTAACATATATAACATCCATTTCTAGTATTGTACAATGTCCATGGGATCTTACAATTCTTTAAGGTTTTTTATCGTAATGATATATTATTTATCGAATATTGTTAATATGGATTTATTTCTTGTAGTAAATAATTTCATTTAATTCTATAATAATGTAGAAAATATTATTAGTACTTTATCAAATAAAAATACAAATAAAACACAAATTTAATTATATATCTCCCACTATTTCATCAATTCTCATATGCCCTCGCCATTGGACACATAATTTCTAATTGCATAGACATTCTAGTTGAAAGGATCCATATACCTCTTCTCATAACCTAATTTATCTCCTGGTTAACTAATAAAAGATATTTCAATAGTTAGATATTTTCGAACAACGTTCTTCTATCTTCATGATCAATTCAGTGGACTCCCCAATCCTAAAACCCTGATTTTAGTTTCCTCAACACTTTACCCAGAATAAAAAAAATTCCATAGAGGTATTCTTCTATTGATATCTATATGGTAAAGTCAACCCAAAACATTCCTAAGAAATCCATAGTAAATGAAAGTGTCTCAAGGAGGGATGGATCAACACATGCTTCTATGGTTTTATGTTCAATAATGTAAATGTATACTTATTCTATATTAATATTTAGTTATGGGATTTTGTTTATTATGCATAAATGTTATTGTTTTATCCCTTTACATATCCTATAAATGTTGAGTTTGTATTAATTAATGGACTAAAGAATTTATGATAAAACAATTAGGAAAAACCCAGTTATTTTAATTCCATATTTTCATATAAATCCAATTATATATGTGATTGTGGTCCTAAATCAATAAAACAAACCATGCATGGGAATGAAATAAAATAAATAAATAAATTATATGACCATGAGCTTATATAATTTTTGATTTATTGAATGGGAAATAAATCAACCTACTCTCCTAAGGGAAAAATCTTTGTTCCGCTCCTTGCATGAGTTTCTGCATTCCACCTGTCCACCTATCTATATCCTAGGTTTGTTTCTCCTTAGATCCATGATAAACCACCACTGCCTCAATCCACCTTGAATTCACTCCATAAGACCTTCGATACTCCTTTTATTAGACATATTGTTTTACTCACATAATGAGTATGGGAAATAAAATATTGTTTAATGGTAATTACATAAAATATCCTTGTACATGAATGGAAAAAATAATAAAGGAGGTAAAGATTAAAGAAAATCCATCATGTTTAATTGAATAAAAAATAATTGAATACCCATCAATTAAAATTAAATTAAGTAAATCAAAAACATATATAAGTTTTTTCAAGGCTCATGATTAGTCATACATAAGAAATTACTATGCATTTAATGTAACCGACTAACATTTATTTCAATCCATTCATCAATAGGACAAAATGAGTTTGACTTGATTATATTAATTATAATATTAATAAATTATTTTAATTTATCTTATTTAATCAAATCATCCAATATATTATCATCCACTATGATTTTAAATAAAATATATTATTTAATTTTATTTAAAAGTAATAAAATAAGTAAAAAACTCTATATTTAAATGAAAATATATGAATAAATTTTTAAACTACTTAGTATGGTCCTTTTTATATACAACGCAGTCATATGAAATATTTCTCACACAAAAGGTATTGTAATTTCACAGCATGTACTGACATATTAATGAATCAGGAAACACCTGAAACTTAATTTTCCTATAGGATTTAATTTACATTGATTCTTTAGTATGAAATGAACAAACATGAAATTAATTTTTGAATATTACCTGAAGTTAATTTTGTATTAAATATAATATAAATCCTAACAACTAATGTGTATTATCAATTAAATGACTCATAGAACACAAGTCTATGCAATTTAGTGAATTAATTAATTAATTTTTATATTTCCATGAAAAAATGCAATGTATATGATGTTAATACTCTGGACACATGACACGTACAATGATTTATTGTATTTATAGAGTACACTCATTATAACCACTCAACATTGATGCCAGTAAACTTGTGCCCTAAGCCAGTTCAACAAATGATGGAAGGTGACCCTCCTTGTACACTAGAGGGTTCTGACTATCATTGGGGATCTACGATGGTACTTTTTGATGCCCTTCAAATGATAATCATAAAATTCACAAAGAAATAAATACCTGAACATGGGAATTACCTTCCATACAGAAGAAAGGGATGGAGAAAGTAACCAAGGCTTGTGGCTCCAATGACCCTCTAAGGGACTCAAGATCACGTGCCCATTTCTAGGTCAAGTGAGGACTCCACGCATAGTGAAAAACCTATGTGGAATCCCAAAGAACTGCTTCAACTAAACTTATAGGTCTCACAACGACTCTCTATACAACCAAGGGTCGTGTGGTGACAACCTAATGAACACCCCCATGTCACATGGTCCATCATTGGGATGTTCTTGAAATACCATATGAAATCACTTCAAAAATAAGAATGATTAATATCCAAATAGAGATAACCTAGTGGTTGTAAATCCCATCCACTATATCATCTTTTGAAATAATAAATTTCCTTGATGATATCCATGTAAACTCATGAGCCCCTCAAACCTTTTTAGAATAATAAAATGGAGATAAAGGAGAGGAGGGAATAGGTTATCTTGGTTCTGGAATGATGTGATAACTACCAATGGTGATCCGAAAGACACCGCAAGATATTGGCGTCATATCCTGTAACACCCCAAGATTTCATAGTACGTTATTTCTTCAAAGTAATTAAATAACTTGCACTACACGCAACACTGAGTTCAAGCGCACCACGAATTACCAAACTAGCCGATCAGATGAGGTTATGAATAGTATTAACTGCATGTTATATTTTATATACTCCATATAATTTTAATATCCATATTATGTGTCTCTTAGACATAATATAAGAACAAATTCAATTTTTTAGATAAAAGAAGTATTTTTCAGAAAATGAAATTTTACCACCATTAGAGGGAAAACAAATTTTAAATCCAACATTTGACACTTTTATGTATTTAATTTGTCAAAATAAACTTCTTCTTTAGAATCGGGAGATAAAAATTTAGTTTTGATAAATTTTGTTATTCTTCTGATAACTTTCCTATTTGGGTGAATAGTAAAAATACTAAATTTTAATTAAAAACAACTTTTTCAATTGAAATAATTTATAGTGTTAAATTATTAATTTGATTTGTTTTGAAGTATAATTATATTATATTTTTATCATTTAATACAATTTATGTCATTATAGTAAATTTCACTTTGAAATTGGACATAAACAAGTGTCAATCTTTTGATAGATATTGTTACTTAAAAACACGCTATTTGTTTTGACAACGGGAATTAATTTTATATTAATTACTGAAACTTATATGTTTTGAGTTTGGTAAAATAGATATCGTTTTTGAATTCAGAATATCAAATGTTTCTTAGGCTGAATTTTTGGTATTTTTCTGAGAAACATCAATTTTTGATGAATAGTGAAAAACAATGAGTTATTGGTAAAAACCAAATTTTTATTTAAATAATGATTTGTTTTATTTAAATTTATTTTTGGTCAAAATAGATACATAATACCTATATATTTTCAAAACAATTAATTGGAGTCATTTTATAATAAGTTTAGATATATAAAAATTTTATTGAACTTTTTACCGTCTTTTACCCACCTTCTAGGAATATTCGCAAATTTGCATGAAACATAATTTTACAACCTCTATGAGTTGGTTTTAAAAAATCCTAGCAACAAATTTAACCTCGGTAATTAAAATGTCATTCAATAAGATGAAAATATTTTTTGGTGAATAATATCTTTTGAATTTTATTTACCACGGTTAAAGATAAATAGGGTAATTCAAGGTAAAAAGAATATTGTAATAATTAAAAATTTCCTTAACACATGTCCTAAAATTATTTGATAAGTAATTTCCGAACATGGGAATCCTTGGGTCTATTTTGGGACACCATGGAGCCACTTTTTAATGATAATGAAACTTTAGATTAATTAATCTAAAGTAAAGGAAAAATTGTCATAAACCAAAACCTTTTAGTAATAAATTTCTATATGGTGTTATATAAGTAATATTTTTGACTATAAATATTCATTGGAAAGATAAAATTACTTCCTACATCATGTTTTTTTTTAATTTTTAGACATAGAATAAATTAAATTATTTATGACAAAATAATGATGGAGTATTTACCTCATTAATAAATGATTTAAATAAATTGGATTATAAATATTAAAATAATATCAAAACATGTCCAATTCTTATTGGATGGATTTTTTTTCGACCATTAGTCATCTTATCTTGGACCATAATTATTTTAGGACCATTAGAAACCTAATATCATTATATAATAAAATAATAATTTCAGACCTTCCTAAAGAGCCCCTCCTCCCCCTTGTAAAAGGAGACCACTTCTAACCAATTACTCACACCTCTCATGCCTTTAGGCTCATCCAAACTCTGCCAAATTAAGCTCCATACATACCTATACTACTTCAAGAATCCTTACCTTAGGCAAAAGTCACTTCAAGAAGTCCTTTTGGTTCAAACAAAAGGAAGTTACCCAAATTAAAGGTAACAGTTTCTCTTAACTTCATTTCTTTTATTTTACTTATCCAACCCCTAAACTCTTTTTATTCCATTATTTTATAACAAAACCAGTATCCTCAATATACTAGGATGTTTTTAGGTGAAGTATTTTAACTAAACATACACATACCTCCATCTAATGGGTGAAGAATATAATGTTTCTGTGGATGGAAAACTAACGCCTCACGAAACGATGATTGTTCAATTACCTCCTACCGCCTCTCATGGTGAAAATTATGATGGCACTATATTAGTATATGATATATAATATGTTTATTTTTTCTTCATACTTCTCTATTTTTCTTTTATATCTTACCTTAATGGTTTCCATTATGGGTAAACGTGATAATTTCATTTTAAGAAGTGCTGACTACGGCCCCCTCAAAGTGATATGACTCATTAATACCATATGTGGGACGTATAAAGGATAGAGTTAATGATATTATATATGATATAATACTGTAATTATAATATACCTATGTATCATTATGTTTTAATTCCCTTAAAATAATAAATATAAATGAAAGTAGCGTTCATGCATACGTACGACTTACCGTCTCCATGAACAGTGCATTTCATTTCTTACACCAAAATTATATGTAATTCTATAAATATATGTATATACAGGATATATATGATATATATGATATCTAAATAATTAATATCATTGTGAATATAATGAACGTTTTACCATGTAAACAACTTGTAACTATTTGGAGTTCATTTTTGTCTCAAGTGCCAAATATCGACAAAAAAACGTTATTAACTTAAATGATTACATAATGTTGATAACATGGTAATAAGTGATATAAAAGTAATAATAAACTTGAAAAAAGTTCTCCAGAAAGTATAAATTATCTTTAGTTTATTATTTGGGATATTAAAGAATGAATGGGTCAAGTCAGACACGAGGTAAGGGTTAATTTCACAATCACTTTATTATCCGAAGTTGTTTTTACGTATGTATCTACATGGAAATATTTATTATCCAAGTAAATGTTTCATAAAAGTGTTTTAAAAAGGATTATTTTTAAGGCACTTATTTACTAAAACATCATTTTAAATGTTTTAAATATTTATTCTTCTAAATTGTTCTCATTAATGTCCATGTTTTCAAAATGGTTTTTAAGGATTTATTTATATGGACCTGAATGTTTTTAAAATTTTAATTCCTTTGAAAAGTTTCAAAGTGGTATGGGACACTTTGATTCAAAAATATATTTAAATTTATTCCTTTTTAAATTGTGCAACTTTTAAATGTTTTCATGAAAAATATATATTTCTCTCAAAGAGTCTTAAAATCAATTTCATTTAAGCCAACATCCTTTGATGGGTTTTAAAATTGATTGAAGTTGATTTGTTTTGACACAAAACATTCATATTTTATTAATGGTTTTGTGATATATTTGACTGTGGATGTGCTATTTTTAGATGATTCATGGTTTATGGTTAAAGTATTGACATTTCTTATGCTAGTTTTAATACGAATGTTTATGTTATGTTTAAACCTTTTCAGATAAAGAATGCATTGGACTTAGTATGTGACGGGTGGAGCCCGCTATAGCTCCTTGATGCATCGGTAGGTCTAATGAGACAACTAGAGATGGAATTGGCTAAGGCCTTTCTGAATTCGATATATGGTTTTGGCCGAGGCCTTAATCATTTTTAGATGTCTTGGTTGAGGTCTTGAAAAAATGATTTAGAATGTCCGACATTATACATTCCCTCATTATGAAAATAATATTGATGGTTCATGTTGTCATTAGACAAGTAGAATACCCATGATTATGTTTTATTAAGACATCATTTACTCAACTTATATTTCTACCATTAAAGTATTCATGTTTATTATTTGTAATGGAATGTGGTTTCAATTACTCACCATGCTTAATATTTATGTTATATTCCGCTGTATTGCTTACCTTTAATGGGTGATTGAGCTCACCCCTTTGTAGGTTTAATTTTTACCAGGATTCCAAGAAGTGTATTGTGATTGATATACAGGGTTAAGCTAACTGAATAATGGCATACATTAAGGATTATTTATATTGTGTTGTATGTTATAATGTGTAATGTAAAATTCATGTATGTAATCTATTTTCCAAGACTAATCAACTGATCGGTCCTTTGGGACATGATTCCTTCTAATCATGCCAATATATTAAAATAATGCACCGATTCTGGGTAACTGGGGTCAGGTCATTACGGTTGGTATCAGAGAATGTTTAGAAATAACCTTGAAAACTAGATTTGGAAAAACTATGATTAGAACACATAGCCCTAAGATTGACATTGAAGATTATTATAGAAGAACTTCCTAGAATTTTGGTAATGTAGAGATTTTGTGAGTTTTCCATGAAAATACATCCATGTCTGGATACGAGCCAGTAGAGGTGGCTCTGGCATAGATGTAC
Organism: Viscum album; assembly: GCA_963277665.1. Classification (NCBI taxonomy): domain Eukaryota; kingdom Viridiplantae; phylum Streptophyta; class Magnoliopsida; order Santalales; family Viscaceae; genus Viscum; species Viscum album. Next base: position 1,240,421,373 of record OY728122.1, on the reverse strand, counting down.
CTAGGGGTAAAACCTATAAACATCATGTTGAGCTAGAGTCGAATAGGAACTGGTTCACGACAATGAACCTTGTTGCACTCTTGGTTACGACACTCCCGGGGGATATGCTTAGGATAATTATCATTTTATTTACAAATTATTATGAAGAATTTACGAGTATATACCTCCTCAAAGAAAATATTTTTATGATTATGGATTATATCCATAAACTATTCAATTTACATTAGGTATTTTACAAGTTTTTAATTATTCATCACAATACATAAACTGAACTAGTTTATGCCATTGTTTAGAAATGGTTCTTAGTAGAAGGAATGTGAACTCCAGCAATACGTATGATCCAAAGAGTAAGAAGGATAATATATGTCACGGTGTAAATCCAACATTTAGAAGGGATATATTCTCCCATGTATTCTCAACATATGAATAAATGGTATCATGTGTAAATAAGATAAGTAATGAATTATAAGAGTTCTATAGATTTGACGGGAAGCAAGAGAAGAAAATGATGGAATAGGGAAAAATGGATAAAAGGAAGAGGGAAAAGAAGGATTTTCCCATATGTGATAATTGTTGAAATAATCACATTGGTAAATTCTTTAAGGGAATGAGAGTTTGTTATAAGTGTGGAGAAAATGGACACCAAATATATGATTTCAAGGGTAAGAAAAAAGATTCCAATGTACAATGCTTCATCTGCAAGGAGATGGGACACTACATGAATCAATGTCCAAATCATCAGAGTATACCCAAAAGGATGCTATTGGATAATAATAAAGTTATTATACTACCAAAGATGAAGATTAATGATTAGATTTATTACATTTTTATTAATATATTGTGTCATTTTATTATTATATTAATGATGTACATGTTATATTAATTATAGACTATATAAGGATTGTACTGTAGTACAATTTCATTTAGGACTTGAGATTGTGTGGAACCATGAAAAGTGACTCAATTGCAGGTTAATTGTTTTGGAAAATATATGGTTGAGAGAATGATAAACTATAATATGGTTCTGATACCGAGGTAGTGATTCTGGAATATGAGATGGTTGATTTGGATAAATTATATTGGATATTCTTGACTTCCTTGGAACTGATTAATAGTTTTTTATTTCATCATGGTTGGAATATTCAATATTTTTGGATATAAAGAATATATAAAGTATTATATAATGGATAAGGGAGCATGAATGTAATCAATATGGTTTTATGGTAATTAAGGGTGACACTATGTTTTAAAATAATACTTGATGAAGGTGTTCACATGTTATTACATGGAAAAAAGGATCTTCATCATCCTTATAAATTTTGGACTGTGAGTTTGGATAGATTTATTTTGGATAAGTCTAAAGGTTGGAATGGATTAAGATAATATTGTTAAGGTTATTTTTGGATTTTTATAAAAATTAAAATACCTAGACCGTGTAACAACCCATCGCGTCAGACAAAGCTATGAGAATCAAACCCACAACCATAGTGCGATTGGGATTTATCACCTACCACTAGACTATGTGAAGTCCCTGGATTTTATAATATAGTTTATTTTTTAAAGGGTTTGATAGGTTAATTATAAATTCATTTTTTTTAACCCTATACGAATAGGATAAATAAAATATTTTTTTTATGCTCTATTATCTTTTAGAGTGAAAGATGAGTTTTTGGTAGAAATTAGTTAATGGATGGAACTCTTCTTGTCATGTATATATTTTTCTCTCTCTTATTCTATGAAGGAATTAATTATTAAACATTAGGTAAGGGATCATAAAACTAAAAATGGGTTATCCTAATACCTTATGTTTTGTTGAACTGGTGATATTTTAAATCATCATAGTTTGATGGCTTTGATTCCCTCAATCATACAATTTTTTGTGACTGATGAACTCAATAAATCCCTATAAATATTTACATTTTACGTCCAATTATGTTTTTCTAATTTTCCCCATTGTTCTCTTAATCGAGATCATAATTTTTTGGTGACTTTTTCATTCCCCTTTTCCTCTTATTAAGACTAAATTTTATTAACCCAATTTATTATATGGGTTTTCCCACAAAGGTATTTTATATTTTTCAACCTTCTATTTTCGAAGAACAATTTCAAATTGCAAGGATGAAATTTATTGAACTAGGGAAGAATGTAACACCCTAACATTTCATAGTACGTTATTTCTTCAAACTAATTCAATAATAAGCATTACACGCAACACCGAGTTCTAGCACACCACGACATACCAAAATTGTCGTTCAAAATAGGTTATGAATAGTATTAACCACATTTTGAATTTTATATACTCCATATAATTTTAACATCCATATTATGTGTCTCTTGGACATAATATAAGAACAAATTAAAATTTTTAGATAAATGAAGAATTTTTCAAAAAAATGAAATTTTACCGCCTTTTGAGGGAGAACACTTTATAAATCAAATATTTGACACTTTTATAAATTCAGTATTTCAAAATAAACTTCTTCTTTAGAATCAGGAGATAAAAATTTAGTTTTGATAAAATTTTGGTATTCTTCTGATAATTTTCATATTTGGGTGAATAGTGAAAAATACTAAATTTTAATTAAAAACCAATTTTTTAATAGAAATAATTTATAGTGATAAATTATTAATTTTATTGGTTTTTAAGTATAATTAGATAATATTTTTATCATTTAATATAATTTAGGTCATTATAATTAATTTCACTTTGAAATCGGACATAAACAAGTGTCAATATTTTGATATATATTGTTGCTTAAAGACACGCGATTTGGTTAGACAATGGGAATTAATTTTAAATTAATTAATTAAACTTATATGTTTTGAATTTGGTAAAATAGAAATAATTATTTAAATTGAAATATCAAATATATCTTAGGCTGAATTTTTAGTATTTTTCTGAGAAACATCAATTTTCGAAAAATAGAGAAAAACACTGAGTTATTGGTTAAAAATGACTTTCTATTTAAATAATTATTTATTTTATTTAAATATATTTTAGGTAAAAATAGATACATAATACCTATATATTTTCAAAATAATTCAGTGGAGTCATTTTATAATAAGCTTAGATATATAGAAATTTTATTGTAATTTTTACAGTCTTTTACCCACCTGCTAGGATTATTTGCAAATTTGCATAAAACATAATTTTTCTGCTTCTTTGAGTTGAATTTCAAAAATCCAAGAGACACAGTTAAACATAGTAAGTAAAATGTGGTTCAATAAGATGAAAATATTTTTTGGTGAATAGTAACTTTTGACTTTTATATATCGCGGTTAAAGATAAATAAGGTAATTCAGGGTAAAAAGAATATTGTAATAATTCAAAATCACCATAACAAATGTCGTAAAGATATTTTATGAATAATGGAAGACCATGTAAATCCTTAGGTCGATTTTGGGACCCCATGGAGCCACTTATGAATGATAATGAAACTTTAGATTAATTAATTTAAAGTAATGGAAAAATTGACATAAAAACAATATTATAGTAATTAATTTTTATATGATGTTATAAAATTAATATTTTTTACTATAAATATTAATTTGAAAGCTAAAGATATTTCCTATATCATGGAGTTTTTTTATAATTTTTTGACATCGAATAAATTAAATTATTTTTGGCACAATAATGATGTTGTATTTATCGCATTAATAAATGATTTAAATAAATTTGATTATAAATATTAAAATAATATCAAAACATTTTCAATTATTTTTTTATGATTTTATTTCGACCATGAGTCATCTTATCTTAAACCCTAATGATTTTTGGACTTTTAGAAACCAAGTATCATTATATAATAAAATAATATTTTCACACTTTCCTAAAGAGACCCTCCTCCCCCTTATAAAAGGAGACCACTTCTAACTAATTCCTCACACCTATAAAGTCTTTAGGCTCCTCTAAAATCTGAAAAATTAAGCTCCCTACATCCCTCTCCTCATCCAAGAAGAATTTCCTTAGGCATCAGGCAAATCTAGAAGTCCTTTTGGTTCAAACCAAAGGAAGTTACCGAAATTCAAGGTAACAGTTTCTCTTAACATATTTTCTTTTATCTTACTTCTAAAAACCCTAAACTCTTTTTATTCCATTATTTTATAACAAAAACATTATCAACAATATACTAGTATGTTGTTATGAGAATTATTTAAACTAAACTTACACACACCTCCATCTAATGGGTTAAGAACATAATTTTTCTGTGGATGACAAACTAACACCTCACGAAACGAGGATTGTTCAGTTACCTCCTACCACCTCTCATGGTGGCCATTATGATGGAACTGTATTTATATATGATATATATTATGTATATTGTTTTCTTAATTCTTCTGTATTTTTCATTTATAGCATACCATAATGGTTTCCATTATAGGTAAACGCGATAATTTAATTTGAGGAAGTGCGTACTACCACCCCCACAAATTGATATGGCTCATTAATACCATATTTGGGACATATAAAGGATGAATCTAATGATATTATATATGATATTATACTGTAATTATAATATAATTATGTATCATTATGTTTTAATTAGATTAAAATAATAAATTGAAATGAAATTAGCGTTCACGCGTACGTACGACTTACGGTCTCCATGAACAATGCATTTCATTTATTACCCCAAATTATATGTAATGTTATAAATACATGTATATACTAGATATATATTATATATATGATATCTGAATCATTAATATCATTCTGTATATAATGAAACTTTGATCATGTGAACAACTTGTTACTATAAGGTGTTCATTTTTGACTCAAGTGGAAAATATCGAAAAAATGAACGTTATTAACTTAAATGATTACATAGTGTTTATAGCTTGGTAATAAGTGATATAAAAGGAATAATAAACTTGAAAAATGTTCTTGAGCAAGTATAAATTAGCTTTAGTTTATTATTCACGATATTAAAGAATTAACGGGTCAAGTCGGACATGGGGTAAGGGTTAATTTCACAATCTCTTTATTATCTGAAGTGGTTTTTACGTATGTATCTACTGGGACATATTTATTATCCAAGTACATGTTACATAAAAGAGTTTTCAGAGGTATTTTTAAGGTACTTATTTACTAAAACATCATTTTAAATGTTTTATATATTTATTCTTCTAAATCGTTCTCATTAATTTCCATCTTTTCAAAATGGTTTTTTAGGATTTATTTATATAGACATGAATGCTTTTAAAATGTTAATTCCTTTGAAAAGTTTCAAAGTTTTATGGGACACATTGATTCAAAAATTTATTCCTTCTTAAATTGTACGACTTTTAAATGTTTTCATGAAAAACAGATATTTCTCTCAAAGTGTTTTACAAATCAATTTCGTCTATGTCAATATCCTTTGATTGATTTAAAACTTGTTTGAAGTTGATTTATTATGATAAAAAAAAATACATTTTGTATTGAAGGTTTTGTGATATGTTTGATTGTGGATGTGCTATTTTTAGACCATTCATGGTTTATGGTTAAAGTATTGACATTTTGTATGCTAGTTTTAATACGAATGATTATGATATGTTTAAACCTTTTCATATGAGTAATGCATTGGTCTTAGTAAGTGACGGGTGGAGCCCGATATAGCTCTTCGATGCATCGGTAGGTCACAAGAGACAACTAGAGGTGGAATTGGATGAGGCCTTTCCCAATTTGATATATGGGTTTGGCTGAGGCCTTAATCCTTTTTAGATGCCTTGGCTAAGGTCTTAACAAAATGTTTCATAATGTCCAGCATTATACATTCCCTCATTATGAAAATAATATTGATGGTTCATGTGGTCATTCGACTAGTAGAATACCCCTGATTATGTTTTATTATGGAATTATTTACTCATCTCATATTCCTACCACAAAAGTATTCTTTTTTATTACTGGAAAAGGCATATGGTTTCAATTATTCCCTATATTTAGTATTTATGTTATCTTCCGCTGTATTTCGTACCCTTACAGAGTGTTTGAGCTCACCCATTTCTATGTTTTATTTTTCCCAGGATTCCAAGAAGTGTATTGTGATTGATATGCAGGGTTAAGCTAAGGGAATAATGGAATTCATAAAGGATTATTTATGTTTTGTTGTATGTTATAAAGTGTAATGTATCATTAATGTATGTAATCTATCTTCCAAGACTGATAAACCGATCAGTCCTTCGGGACTTGATTCCTTGTAATCATGCCAATGTATTAAAATAATGCACCGAATCTGGGAAAATGGGGTCGTGGCGTTACATGTCTTCCCTGTCTCAAGAAATCCCTTTGGAATGTCAGTATCACCATGTGGAAGCCCTTGAATATGTCTAGGAAACTATATGCTTCCCCATCGGTATAAAAAGGGAAAACAAAGAGATTCTTCCAGCACATGCTCAGACATCCTCATATGACCCATATTGGTCACATGAGGCATCATAAAAAAATCTAGTAAATATCCTTGACATTAACTATTCAAGATCGTGTAATCCCTATCTTTTGTAAAATAAAATAGTATGGAAAATGAAGAAGGAGGTGAGAGCACTCATTGTTGATGAAAGACTAGCATTGAACTAATAAATTTTGTAGCATGGTCTCACAAGACCCCTAGACAAACCACCCTTTCCTTATAAAATATCCATGGAAAGGAATCAAGATATCTTGAAGGACATTCAGCATGTCCATAGGACACAATGGAAAGTTATTTAACAATCCCTCAAGATCAAACAAGTATTAATTAGTTGTAAATAATCCAATAAAAGAAACATTGAATAAAGAGACTAGTGACCACACTAAATTATTTGATGCACTTCAAATTGTCTCTTTAAGGGAATCTCAAATTTGTGTGGCACTAGAGCCATTTAATGAATCCATCTTGGACCCATGTTAGATATGCCACACAAAGTTCCAAACAACCGTGGTGGTGATGCCTATAAATTCCTCACCCCAACATGAAATGGGGTCTATTTTTCATTCTATACATTTTATCTCTGGAGGATTCTACACTTGACCTTTGCAGATATCTTAGATCGACTGATCTCATGACCAAAAAGTCTTCCTTCAGGTAATATATCAATGAATAGCCTGAGAAATCATGTTACATACATAAGATACATCATCTGATTATTCATTGATCATGATTAGGGTTGCTGGGGAGGTGTGAAAACATCATACATCATGTATTTTAGATCACGAGAGACTCAAAATAAGATCACTCTAAAAAACCCTATGGAAATAGCAATACAAGGGAAAGAACAATGGTCAAAAGTGGATGATTTAAATGAAAGATATTGTTGTTGAACCTCATGAACTTCATGGGAGTCACACAAGGACATGTGATAGAACCAATACATGTCACTTAGATCTCACAACAATCCTTCATCATGCTATTTGGGGCACAAAATGTTTTTTGGACATGTCAAAACAAGTCACATTCCCCCCCTGGGCACACCACCTTGGTCTAGAAAAACCTTATGGGTATATCACCTGGGCATTGTGATGGACTTTGTATACATTTCCTTACTCATATAATGATTTTTTTCTCATATCATTCAAGGTTTTCTATTGCATCTGGGCATGGAAATCAATCTCTCATGACACCCTTTGGGAAAGACAGCTATGTCCCACGCCACCCTCTATACATGACAGTCAGGTCTCATGATTACCTCCAAGGATATTAGCCTAGATACATGACATAAATAAAACCATGTAACAATAACTCTTGTGTCAGCCCCATATGTGTCAAGATAGGTCATGTGATGGATACCATGATAATTCAACAAGGTCATGTGATGGATTCAAGGAGAAGACAACTAGTCATGAAACACCCTCTATGAAAACATATAGGGAAACATCAGAGTGTAAGCCCTGGAAAAAAGAGAAACTACAGAGTGTAAGCCGAAATAAACCGGGGAGCCTTAGTGTGTAATGCCCAATATAAGGGGAACTATGGAGACTCTGATTCCTAACATATTCCGGATACATAGTCCACCTCTTCAAGGATAGAGAACCATATTGATCTTCCATGGTGATCCCAGTATCCATGCCCTTATCTAGGGAAATGACATTGATCACTTTCAAAACCTTATTTATCACAAGCATAGATCACCTGGGCATAGGGAGTTTCTATGAACATGATATGTACACTATACGCCCGTTGGTTACAATGTTAGCTACAATACGTAATCCCAAATTACCAGCATCATATATTCTGTCCCCAATCAATAAGAAAACCATATAGGTATAAGCCCCTAGAATTATTGAACCTCGAGGATGGTCATAAAGTATTTATGTGTGATCATTCACCTTAGCCTATTAGTCGGTCAAGGGATACAAGAACTATGAGAACTCTAATTCCTGCCATAAATAGGATACGTAGGATGCCTTAATAGGGATCAAGCTCCAATAAACAAACACTTTGATAAAAGTCTCATATATATGACGTTTAAAACACTAGGACTTGGAAACTCCCATGAGCTGGTTACTCTACCACATCCATCACCAGATTGAGAAATATAGGGAACTACAAGTACTATGATTCTTGACAAAATCAATATACCCAGTACACCTTCTCTAAACCCAATCTCTATACGAAACATACCATGGTCTATCCAAGTACATATGTCCCATGTCTACATTACATGAGTCTATTCAAATATTCCCCCATACCTCTCTCTCTAAGAATATATCACGTGGGCTTAGGTAGATACAATTAACACATCATTTGGCATCATGCATTTCCACTATCCATGGTGATCTTAGTATGTAATCCCTAATTAGTGGCGTGGTACAAACACCCATCAGATAATTTAATATACTTTGGTTCCTCCCAAGGGATTCCTTGATCTATGATGACAATAATTACCTCCATAACAAGGATATATAGGAAATATCCCTCAGACCCGTGCTTAAACATTTGGTGTCTCATTACTCGTTCATATTTCCTCTAAGTGATGAAAAACTACATGTGATTAACGAACTACATGGAATTTCATTCCTTAAATAACTTGGATATATAATATGCTTCATAAATTTTCAATCCCATCTTTATAATATTAATCACCACCTTTCATGGTAACAAATTCTGAAGCATTTTTTCATATGAATTTAGCACAATAAGAATTTATTCACCGTTAATGAAATGGAGGAGGAAGATTGGATACATATATAAGGATTCAATAAGGAGACCGAACTCACCTCAGTTCATAATTGAGACTCCCTTTCATTGTTTAACGATATAATTAACCAGTGAATCATTTTTCTCAGGGTAACTAGTTCCATATCCTGATTAGGAAGCGATACATGAACATATCTTAAATAAATAAGAGAGTCGTAGAATAGGAAACATTTCGTCCAAAAAAGGTGAAATGAGCTCCACCTTCCATCCTATTGACCAATGGCAGACCCCAATACTCACTGGCCCTAAAAACCTATATGACCACTTGCCTTTGGAAGCCAGTTATGTACCCAGCTATAGATAGAGGAATCGTTGGAAGTTTCTCGGAAAAGTGAAAATGGTAGCCTGATGAATGAAAACAATTTCACACCTATAAAACATGAAAAAATGTAGAACCCAACATGAATCTATCTAAAGAAAAAAAATTTGTTCATTGTCTATTGGGAATTTTAATTTTCCCCTATATGCAACCAAAAATATTAAACCCAAAGTGAATCTCTCCAATGAATTAATTTATGGTTTTTGTTTGTCAGGATATTTCATTTTCCCATACACGTAAAAAAAAATGGTGAATTCAACATGAATCCCTTCACTGAAAAAATTATTAGCTATTTTCCATTGTGAAATTTCTTTTTCAATTATATTAAAAAAATGGTGAAGCCGACATGAATATATCAAATGGTAAAATTATGGTTATTGTATGTTAGCCCATTTTGTTTTACCCTATAAGAAAGAAAAGGTGAACCGAATTGGAATCTCTTTAATGTCAAAATTATTGGTTATTATCCATCATTCCATTTAGTTTTCCATTATATGAAAAAAAATTATCCCAATGAGAATTTCTCCAATGAAAAAATGATTAGTTATTGTCTATCATGATATTTCATTTTCACCTATACAAAAAATAGTGAACCCAACATGAATATATCTAATGAATTTTTTTGGTTATTTCCCATTGGGCCATTTCATTTTATCTTATATTAAAAGAAGATGGTAGAAATAACATGAATCTCTCTAATGAAAAAATTATTGGTTTTTATCTGTCATGCCATTTGGTTTTCCCTTGTATTAAAAAACGGGTGAACCCAACATGAATCTCTCCCATGAAAAAATGATTGGTTATTTTCCATTAAGCCACTTTTTTCCCATATATAAAAACAAAATTGTAAAACATAAATGAATCTTCGTAACAATAGAATGATTGGGTTGTAATGAATTAGGCCACTTTTTTTAAAGCCCTATACTAACAATTATATAAGACCGAAATGATCTTATAGATGATCCTCTTTGACTAGGGTTCTTAGGAAATAAGTCCACCCTTTTTTTGACAAGTCCAAATGATAAGACTGTCTGAATCAAGGAATACCATGAAAATTGGGTTATCCATGAATATTTGATTGAGCACCTTATTCTTATGATATTGAAATTATTGGTAACCTTGTTACTTGTTATTTTCATGACTAAATATATTGACAACATTCTGATTCGAGACAATGTCTTGATCATCCAACATTCTCTTTGGAAAATCATCATTGACTATAACCTATGAAAATACCAAGATAATATCACATGTATGAAAACTCAAATGACAGGTATAATAAATGATGATTCGAGAGTACACCTAACATAGTACAATCCTGACCATGGAAGCTTCCAATGAATTTCTCTGTGAATGATGACTGGCGAGTCTGCATTTCCCAGGAAAGGCTGATGTTAAGATAGTTTCTCTCGTTGCAATGACCAATAGGTTCAAGATCTTATCATTGGACTGTGCAAATCACTGTCTTTCATATCTAATGAATATTGAGCAAGAGGAAATATACATCTTCCTTTTATTTTAGGTGCCACCAAGGAGGAACCCTGTCAACCGCTGTCCCCAACACCATCATGTTGGTGCCCATTAGTCACCTATTGAGGGTACCATCTAACACAAAACCACCTACGATGCCCATGAATAGGCTATAAGAAGACTGATTAGAGGAGGAAGGCATTGGATATCTCAGAAGGGGCTCAAACCCCGGCTCCTACTGATGATGACTCCCAATATATTTAGGAAGGAACCAGCAAGAAGGATCATATCCCTTCTCATTAAAAACATGTATGCGGGCATATCCCTATACCAGGGATGGGGGGATCATACTCCTAACCCCCATGCATGAATCCCTTCGACATATTATAGTGTCATAAGGAGGATAAGAGTGAGAACGTATCCCCACCTTAATTGAATACATCTTCTAGTTTATAATGGAGATAGAAAGTGTGGATGATCATATCCTAACACATACTTTTCTAAAATTCCAATATATTTTATTACTATCTGAATAAATTTACCAACACATTATAGAACCATTAGAGATGATGGGACTTGAGAATACTCATACCCCTATGGGCAGTATATATCAACACTCTGATCATCCGGATCAAGTGGTTGTACCAAAAAGAACACACACTCCTGCTCCCATTAGAGAAGATTATTGGCATATTCCAATGAAGGGAGAGGCATCAGGATAGGATCAAATCCCAGTTCCATCTAGGACACATCATGTGAGATCTAAATAAGCCTTGGGACTGGGGAACATGTCTATTGAAGATGTTTGGTGGCATATTCCAATGGCTTAGGATTGGGCTCTTATCCCCCATTCTGTCTAGGTCTCACCATGTGAGAGGGGCACATGCCTCGAGATAGGCCTGTATTCCTATCGATGAAGTCTAGAGGCATATTCCAAAGGCCCATTATTGGGAACACATCCCAATTCTAGTTGGGTATAACCTCGTAGAATGGAACAAGCCTTGGGACATGCTCAAATTCCTGTTAGTGAATCTTCTCTGCATATTCTAGGAGATCACAGAATCTAGGAACATATTCCAAACTATACCAATGAAAAATTTTGCAAACATTATTCCAAGGAAACACAAGGTAAGGCTTATATTCCTTCTCCCATTCCATAGGGATGTCCGCATATTCTGACGTGGAATGAATATTCGAAACAGTCCCATATTCCTGATCCAACTAGGGCCCAACAACTGAGAGTGGCACAAACCTCGGGTAAGGATCATATTTTTACTTGGAAAGACCAATGACATATTCAAAAGGCTCAGGATCGGGCTCATATCCCTATCCTGACTAAGGCACACCATGTTAGAATGACTCATGTCTCAATACATGCATACATTCCTTTTTATATTGATCCAGATCATCACCATATTTTGATAGCTTCTCAGTAGCAGGCTCATACTCCTAAAACTCTATACAGTTATATACATGTTTCATAAACCATCATACAACATGCACATACCCCATAAAAATATCAGAAGGTAGGTCTACATATTCCAACCATGATGTAGAACATGGATCATAATCCTAATATACATAATTCCAATTTCCTTGAGGTTGTTGGAGGCACATTTTCAACATCGCAAGGGTCCTTTGATGCATCTATCGAAGTGAAAGCATAAGAAATTCATTACCACGAGAGTCCTCCTCCTTGTAGTGTAGATATGGATCATAGAAAATCTACTCCTAACATCCATGGTGGTAAAACTCTCCACAATAATATCCCCCATGGACAAGGAAATCCTACCCTTTCCCGGACACCATTTTATGGAGAGATCTTCAAAACTATGTCATGTTCGTAAAGAGAGGTGCTCGAATCATCGAGGTAAAATGAATAGGGTACTTCCTCAACATCCAGTAACACCAAACTCCCACCAGAATACGACCATCATAGCCATCTTTAATGGTTTTACTAGATGGAGGAATGTAGGTAAGATGGAGAGCATGATGACATTCACATATAAAGAGAGGTAGCTGGAAACAACCACCCCATCATGTTATGTCCCCTTGATACTAATGACTATGAGATCCCAGATGATCTAGAAAAATAGTACATGCATTTACATTGATGGAATATGGGGGATAATCATCAACAATTGAAGGTCCCACATCTTGCATATCTAGGATATGAGTGTCACCTTTAGAAAATCAATATAATTTACTTTTCAACTAGACATGGATTCTATCTCCATTGCCTGGGATCCAAAACCAAAAAAGCACAATGTAAATATATAACACATTTTCTGAAATTGTATCACAACTCTTTTAAAGACGATCATTAAAGTCATTTCATGCATATTTATTCAATGATGGGGATTATATGGATCATTACACTTTGTTTCTCCAATGGGAAAGAAAATACCCCTAGATGAGGCATCTTATAGTGTTATAGCCTCTGAGGAAATTAGGGGACCTGGTAATTCTCAAGCTATTTCGTCACATCAATAGAATGTCACCACTTCAATGGTGCCCAGAGACCATGGATGGGGAGAGGGGATAGTCAACATGATATCAAACTAGGACACATAAGAAAAAAGGAGGATATTACAATCACAAAGACTGAAGTTGCGATCACCCAGGTAACTTCCCGTAAGGAATGGATCTCACTCTCGGATGCCACCCTGGCCAACTCCCTGGTGAGAACAACTATGAAAAATCACATAGATCATAGTTGCTGCTTCCATAACACCCATCCAAGAGTGGAATTGGCCACCTAGCCTAGGATAATAACTACCACTACCTTTACCCTTTGGATTGTTAATTCCCAAGAGGATTCAGGACATACCCTTGACAACAGTAGGTGAACCCCAACCCACTAGGATGTGGGAATTTATTAATAAATCCCCATGACATGGTTTATTGTCCCATAAATGTAACCTTGAGACATTAGTGGTGATTAAAGATCATTACTACCCCAATGGGATGGGGGAATTTATATTCTCATGTCCATCCTAGGAATCCTCACATCCCTGACAAGAGTCATTGCACCCACAACAACTAGACCAATCCATGCCAATTGTGGCCCTAAATGACCCAAAACTAGAGGTATGGGAGAATCTTCATCCTTATTACCACCAAAAAGAGAATTAGTCTTCTCCAATTTGAGATAAATCAATCAATTGTCAGTATTCTACCAACTCCTCTCATTACACGACTTACCCCTACTGGTTCAGGTACGTTTGGTAAGCACGTCCAGAAACTCCCTCAGATTCATTGTTCATATACCAAAATTGGAGGAATGTACAAAAAATACAATTAGACCCCACAGGGTCTATAGTACAAAATTTTCCAATTAGGACAAGGGTTCGAATAATGACCCTAAATTAGATAGTGGAGAATCATCCTATTGTATCGAGAGTAATGGTACAAACACCCTTCCATAATATGCCTCTATAAACATCGTCACTTTCAACATGTCGGATGTTGTGGGTCATGGCTGAAGTGTAGAGGTAAAAGACATGGAAAACATACCTTAGAAGGTGGGTGGTATAGATGCACCAGATGAGGTTGCATGCACCATGAACTAAAGATGGCTCCAAAACAAGGCACCTCCAAATATCATGTTTCCACATACATAAGGGAATATTAAGAAGGGGATGTGTTCAACCACATCTTGATCACCTCAATGGAGAAGAAGGGTTCCTTCCCAGGTGGAATGATTTTCATCATATGAGAGAAAAATACAAACTCTCTAACAAATCAATAAGGAGATACTCATAGGCAATATTCCTGCTAGGTATCTTCTTTAGGTAGAGATGAATGTTCTCCCTCCCATGGATGATACTAAAGAAAGAGTGGTATATAATAATAATTTTGGTTTCCGATCTAGACATAAAATCCACATAAATGAGGAATTCAAAAATTATCATGAGTCCCCTTTAATGTGGAAAAATCCTCTCCCTCCTCAGGGAAACCATTCAATCTTGGGATGGATTAAAAATCCGCATGAGATAAGATTTGGGTCACCTCATCAACCCCCACTAGATCCCTATAGATGAGAGATGGTTCATTAAATAGTTCACTGGGTGATGATTAATGTCATAAAGTCACTATCCACTTGAATGGAATCCATGTAAGGGAGATTAAAAGTTGTGCATCCTGAGAGGTTGCCATATCTTGATTGGGTGGATGAAACTTTGACTCCACCAAATTTATGATATCTAACCTTATATAAATTCTATGCTGTGGGTGACCCCAAAAAACATCTCACACACTTCATGTCCTAATGTGTTCCAATTATGGGCCCCCAAGATCAAAAGCAAGCATCAAAGCTAAAAAGTTTTGTACATACTCTGAAACTGTCAACCTTTTTTTTCGTATAATAGTCATCCAATAAGATCTGGGTCAGAATGGGAATTCAATAATAATTAATTAAATTATAAATCTAGTTATAAATTTAGAGAGACAGATATTATTGAATTGAATAACTAAAAACAATGAGAGAATGAGAGGATGTCTTGCATCATAGCAAGGTGGAAGGGGTTGACATACTTACTAAACATCCCTCCCTCTCAAGATACGATGTTGGAAAAATGTGCTAAAATATTAGGGATGCATTTTAATCACTCTAATTCCAATGAAATATACATTTATATTTGGAAAATTTTACAAAATGGTCCAAAATTTAGAATAATCCATCTAGAGGACCCAATCCAAAACTCGACTCATGCCCACAACATAGGGGAAAAGGCCATCCAGAGCAGAAGTTGCAGTTGTCACTATCAAGAAAGTAGTAGTGCCGTTCCAAAAACCAAGGAAATTCCCAAGCCACACAAAAAATTCTTTTGAGAAGAGATAACAACTAAATCACCCTCATCTAGAAGAATAATGAAATCCAGGTTGTTTGAGATTTGAATACTGAATGAATAAGGAATAATCCTTCCAGATTGAAAATTTCACCTATAATTTCATGGAAGTCATGGATAATAACCTTATCACAATTCCTCACCTAGTAATATTGATGATTTCATCCTCACCAACCCTCTCAACTGTTTCCCTTTCCATTGAAGGTTGGGTCATAATACCCAGAACAACTTCTTCTTCAACGATGTCCTTCAAGGCACGATCAATTTAAGGAATGTGGGGCTACAAAACGCCACAGAGTAGGTGGAGTTCATAATCATGATCCAACCATATGAATAGGGTGATTGGAAGAAAGTCTCAACCAGACGTGAATGAAAATTCAACAACTATAGGACTTAAAAGATAGCTGATCAAGCCCACGCCACTCTGAGAGCACAATTGCGTAGACCGACAATGGATCTACCTCCCCAGGAGGGAATTTCAAATATACCTACCAAAGATGAGAGTGATCCCCATATGTAGGAAAAAGAAAAAGAGAAAGAGTCATATTATATTCCAAAGTGAGTATTAACTCTTCTCAACTTCGTCCCTACATCATTTGGGAAACAAGAACCGCCCCACCAAACAGAACCCTCATCAGATGAAGAACTCATATTTAGTTCTGTCAACATGATAAACTTGTAATATATCTTTTTCGATGATGATTTTCCTTATATAATGAGTTTCCTACACATTATCTAGGAATGGGGGGGGGCCATATGTAGGGGAACCGAGGGTACTAAAAACAAAGTGGGCACAGTCAGACCCAATATTCTAGTCATCTCCCTATGGAAAAAGCATATATAGCTGAGACTTGAGTAAAAATTCTCCAGCAAACCTTGTAAAGTAAAGGATGAATAAAATATGGAATGTGAATAAAATATCAATATGATACATATTAAAATATTATTAGTCTATGAATACCCAATATAAAAAGATTAATTTTTCCTAATAAATTTTGTTCAAAGAATCATATTCTATCCTAGAAAATAAATGTTTCTACAAAAATATTTCATAACAATTTAGTAATAAATATTAAATTAAGATTAAAACTCATAAAGGATTCATTTCACTCATGAAAAACTCAAGAAATTTTATTCAACAAATTATAAATTTCACCAATAATAACTACCATAAACATTATTTAGAACATAATATTGTTATCTTACCTTGTAAAATCAACAGATTTATTTAATGACCAGTATAAGGAATGGATTATTCATGTCGGAAACTAAGGTCATTAGTTTAATAAAACCATTATAATAAATATTTCAAATGTATTAAAGAAAAACATAAATTCTAACAATCACGTAGGAGAAACCTATAAATGGTTAACTCTATCCCTTTTCATAATACCTTGGAGAGCTATATCAGGTTTACCCGTCGTCGGTAGCTCTATCAGGATCACCCATCATAATGAGATATATTATGAACACATTTCATATGAAGTATCCAAAAAATATAACACAATCCTAACACAGGTAACCTTTAATTTTAATTTTTATAATTATAATAATATTCTTTGACCCATAACAAAAAATTAAGATATTCAACTATTCATTCAAATTAAAAAAGTTTTTTAAAAATACCCACAGAAAAATGGAAGGGGATTTTTCATTGAATAATACATGGATTATTATAAATTAATATAATAAAAAAAACCTTTGTGGTGGTGGAAAATGTATATAAAACCTTTATATTAACATAGAATATCCTTTTTCCTTGTTTTGTCAAATCATTCTGTATAAATTATGTAAAAAGATACCTTTTGGACAACATTTAATGAATGTAAAAAGAGATACAAAATGTATTTTATAATTAATTTTTATAAATATAAATATATTCATAATATATTTCATAGAATGGGAATATATAATAATAATATTTAGAAAATAAATTATTAAAACATTGACTATAAATTTAAGGTTTTTTATTTTAAAAAATAATTTTAATGTGGGATGTGAACACCCAAATTTTTTTTAGGATTCACCCAACTTCAAAATACGTAATATATCACCAATATATTCTCAAGAAGGTTAAAAGAGTTAAATTATTCACCAAATATACAATCCATTTAATCTAGTTTATATCCTATCTAGATCTTCATTTATGACATCCTCCAAGTGGTATTCCATCTTAACCAATGTCTAAATACAATCAAAATTTATTTTAAACTCATTTAATAAAAATGAAAAAATATGATCCTGATTTTTCATCCAAAACAATTAACCATCATTAATATACACATGAACTAATATATTGATCATTATATTAGAATCATTCATTGAAACAATGATGTTTAAATATTCCTACAACATATATTAAAAACATTTAAAATCAGTTTTTAAGGTAACATGTTCTTTACCATGAGTATGAATTGTCAAATCCATTATTTATCTATAATAAATTGAAAATTTACCAAATATATAATTTCATGATAACCATTTCATGGTTTGATACCATGTCATTAAAATATTTATTTCATTATTTTATTTGAATCATTAATTTCCTAATCATTGAACTATGCATCTGGTGTATTTAGGATGTTCAATTACAAATTTTCAAATTAATTATATATTCTTTTAATCCTCAAAAAAAATTTGGGGGTTGGAATTATTCTTTTTTCATATTTGTATAATAACCATTAGAAAAGGCACAAAAACCCATGTCCCTTTTTATTGGTTTCTATTGGGGATTATCCACATAATATGAAAAACCATATTGTTCTCAATCTGTAATGGATTATGGACCACTTTTCCAAAGGAAGGGGCTCATTGGTGAACATATACAATTATACATAAGAATCCTCTTAGGTCTAGTTATTGGGTTCTCAGTCTCATAACACCATTATTGGGGGAATTATTTCCTACTCTAGGACTCTCTTAAAGAATTAATATATGTTCATGAATCCTTCATAAATTCACATGTATGATGTAGGTTACCCTTGAAATTTTTATCAACTATTACCACGCATGGAATTTAGAATCATCTATGCGTATTTGAGGTTCTTCATTGATCGATATATTTCTATGTATTTATGTTTCTCCACCAATGGTAACATGTTATGGATTTATTATAAATTATTATATCATATATTATTATGATGCTACTTTTAAGCCTCATAGTGGGGAGATCTATAGTCTATCATCATCTAGGGAGATACAAGTTGTTTTTATATCAAATAGAACCCATATTATGGGATTTATACATATCATATTGAAAGGAATCACAACCCATTTAGTTCGATGCCACTGAACGAGACACTTCATATTTTTTAACACCATTTTATAAGGAACAAACTATGTGGGTTAACATAATGTGGAAAGGACATATAGAAAGAAGGTTCTTAGTCAATATTATTTGTGGGACATACGCCAAGGAATACCGTGGAACCTAGCTGGTATACTAGTTCCCAAGTAAGATAAGACCCTAATGGGCATGTGGCCCATAGAGAATTATAGTTAATTTTGGGTTATTAGTTTTTGGCCTCATAGCAGATTTCTACTTGACCCATTTGGATGGGAATCAAAGCCCATGTAGTTCGGTTATGATAACCCATTCCTATGGAAGGCCTATTGATTATTGAATCTTAGGGTATGTGGCCCATTTGACATGGATTCATGGTTTTTAGGACCCATTTCTATGTGGGACCTCAAGATTCTGTCTCACATGATATATATCCCATTGAGATAGTGATAACATTGTTGGGGATTATATTGAATATGAGGCACTGGTTTGGTTGGGGCATACTCCTGGAATGATTCCGTATTTTCGCTGGGTCATGCACACATAATTATTCATAGATCATTGGGATAATGGGGATTTCATGATCACTTCCATCATATAAGCCTACATGAGTCATGTTTGGTCTGATAAACAAGAGGAAGCAAAAGGTCTAAGGAACCACTCCATCATCTTTTTCCATAGGTTGGTGGGGCCACATCCAAAAGGCGGAGGGTACGAGACTGGTATCTAGTGCCCATCCATGCCTGTCATTTTACACTAGATATTCATGTGTGACTACCAATTTGGATATATCTAATGGATATTGATAAGAAGTAAAAATGAAGTATGTGAGGTCCTTCTCCTATTTCTTGGTGAAGAGCGGAGGAAAAATCGCTATATCTCTAAAGGAAATGAAATTATGATCCTCTACATTTCAAGTTGGAATTGAAAGTCCCTGTCCTTCGAGATGAAAAGGTAAGGACATTGTAAAAGACCTCATATATGAAACTAGGAAATCTATGAAACTACCAACAGGTTTATGGTCCTCCTGTCCAAGGAAATTCATATCATAAATCACCCCAAGGTCCTTGACCATTAGATTGGAAAGGTACATGACATCTCTAGTAGAAGGAATTCATATCAGAGTGTGAGACACTCTAGTGGTCCTCTTTCCATGGTATTGCAAGTCTAGTGGCTTCTATAGAGTTCTCAATTGGGTCACACCTAGTTGAGGGATCCAAAGGAAGAGGTGCCCTTCCCCTGGTGGCATGGAAGAGGGATCCAGAGGGTCTCACACAAGTCCTGAATGGATAATCAAGATGTGATTCATAGAGGAAATGAGAGAAACTAGATGATATACACACACGATATATGTATTAATGAATAATGTTTCCTTTAAAATTTCTTCACCTTGGCAACAATACATGGACGAGGTCTTCATATAAGCACCAAGGGTCTCCCAAGGTGTCCCGATATGGGTCCTTCATAGGTTTCAGTTATAAGAAGGGATTTTCACACTAGTTTTTATTGATTAGTGGGAAGGGTTACTCACACACATGTATTATGTTTTAGACTATAGAAGAACATTGATCCCATTATCCGCCTCAATTCACCCTTTTCTCATATTTTTAATGTATTCGTGAGAGGTTTTGGAGTACCTGGGTGAAGTCGAAAAATGACCCTATTTTGGGTGATACATATGATTTTTTATTTCTTCAACTCTAGAGCCCAATGGTCATATTTATAGGAATGCATAATGCCATAGTTAAAGGAATTTCTCCACACAGGTCGATGGCATAGGTACCAAGTGATTCAAAAATATTATGGAATGTTGAAATGAAATATCCACCTTATTCTAGAATAACGATACTTTTTTAGTCAAACATGATATTTTGTGTCTTCTTTAGGTTAACTTCATGAATTCTATGGTATAGGGCAGGGATCACGTTTCAAAGTGTCAAAATTGTTGATTGTGGTCAAATAAGTCATTATTATATCATCATTATAAAAATCAATACAACTTAAATAAATTATTATATATTGATTATACTTTTAGAACCATATATTTAATAGGGTTTTGAATAATTAATAATGTTTGAATCATGAAGATGGTAGGTTATACATACGCTTGAGTAATGATCCCATTGTTCAATGTATGTGAGGCAGAAAATGTAAGAGTAAATTTAAATTAAATTGATTATTTTTTTATACTATATATCTAATTATGAATATAAATATCTTAATATATACCATGATGGAGAAGTAGTGATTCTAAACAAACCTCATCACTTCATGGATATGGTAGTCGATATGAACACATAAATGGAATTATCATTTTTTAAAGGATTTAATGGTAAGATGATTAATAGAATATTATTTTTATTGAATGATAATTATTTCATGAATATCATATATATATATATGTGTGTGTGATTTAAATTCATCATTACAACTATCTGTTAAAGGTACTTATAGAAATAAAATTAGATTTTTTTGTGAGGCATTAGTCCTACATAAAAAAAATTATGGCTTTATTTCCCATTAGGTGAATAAGGAAATTGATTAATGTTAATAAATAAATATAATAACATCTCAGTATGTGTTATATAATTATATTAATTTATCATGATTGTTATAAGATACTTAAAGGAGGTAGACGAAGAAATAAAACCACAACATAGGGATAATATATAGACCACTTATTCAAACAACATCCTTTTCATTACTCATTAGAAATATTAAGGTTTTATTCTACCAAAAATAATTGGTCTAGAATGTGAAGATATATGTTTGGGAAGAAATGTTTTTAGGGAATTTTCCAAACTAAATGGACATAGAATTTTAGATAGGATATGAGAGGGGGTGTCTATATATAAGAGGGGGAGAGGACCCAATTTAATATTTTTAAATGATCAAAACATATTAAGGTATAAAAAAGTAATATTAATCCAACATGGAACATTTTTGAAGATAAAATTAATATTTTTCATAATATTTTTATATAATAGTATGTAGACTATTTTAAGTCATTTTAACAGTTATCACATTATTTTATGCCCCCCTAGTAAACATGTTTTAACCTTAACCAGGATAAAAGAATTTTATTATTTTCCTAATAACTTATGAAGAAAACAAATTATACATTATTGCATAATATTAATTATGATTAGTGAAAATTTAGAATTTATTTTATTAGTTTCAGTTCATAGATGTGGTAGAATTGTATAAAAAATTAAACATGTGAAACATGTTGAAATGTGTTCCTCTAGAAAAATATATTCTTAAGTATTAAATAATTTTATACCCAAAAGAAGAATAATGTTCATTCTAGTGACTATAATTGTATTACTTATAATATGAACATAATAATTTTAACTTGAATCCATTTTAGTAATAAATATAACATTTTATATTCCTTAAATAAAATTATTGTTTTCGATAAAAATCTGTATATTTCATTATTCATTTCAAAAATCAATCATTTTAGAAAATTCTAAAAAAATAATCCTATGATAATTTTGACATGAGGAGTATGTAAATGATATTATTTTTTCATAATTAAAATTATAAGTTTTATTAATTTTATTTTTATATAAAACCATAAAAATTGTGGAACCTAATTTAGTTTGAAATAAAGCTTATTTTCTTTTAACTGAATAATTATATAATATTATAATGGTGAATATAAAATTATAAAATATAATGTTTAATTTTAATAAGAAATCAGAATTATTTATTTTAAGATTAATTAATTATAAAATTCTTTCGCCATTTTGTAAATTAGATCCTCCTAATTTTATTTGTTATTTAATAAACTACATATATCGTTCTCTTATAGAACATTGTGATTCCCATGTTACTTATTAAATAAAATAGGTTTTCCAAAAAAACTATAATCTGTTAAAAAAAATTATTAAAAAAATACCAGCTCTATGTGGTCACAAATATTTACTGCATTTTCCATAAACGAATATTTTTCCTCAAGTAGAAATAATACAGAGATTAATCCTTGAGATGCATTGAGACCATATTTTCATAACAATTAAAACTGAAATAGGTATTGTACATAAGATAATTGTATTGGAAATAAAACTAATTACGAAAAGATCCAATATTCTTTAAAATTTTACTCACCATAGACATGAAGTTCCCTTAAAAAACAAATTACACATCTCCATTGAGATAAATTATGAAAAAAGTGATCCCTTACATAAAATGAAAGAACATTCCTTAAATTATATGTATAAAGTTTCACCATAATTTGACTAATACTCATATAGTACAAAATCTCCTTCACCTAATCACACATTTCATCTACCAATTCTATACCCAAAAAATATATATCCATTAATTCATCCCAAAAAAATGGATTTTAACACTATGTTTAATATAATGGCTAAAAAAGTTTCATTTGTATATAAGAACGCAAATAATAATTGTAAGAAAACTCACCATGTTACATTTCTCAATACCAACTTCACTAATAATCCATTGAAAAATATTGAAGAATATTCTATAATTTCTAAATCATTCTCTCTAAATCCCTATAAGACTGAGGATAAAAGGATGTACATAAATTTAATTCAGTGTCTAATGAATTCTAATGTCTATTCTATAAATTGGAGAAGAATCAAAGATCAAGATAAGATATAATTTAAATAGCCAGACCATATAAACTAATTATACCTTTAATATAATTTTGAGAAATATTATCCAATGAATTATTATATCAAATTGAAATAAAATGATTTGATTTTGTTAAAATTTCAACAATTACCAAAATCTCATTGTTACCCTCATATGTATTTTGTAATACCACTATTAAATCCATTAATATGTATTGTATAATTTCCAATCTATAACTGAAAAATGATGAATTATCCCCATTGGTAATTTTATTTAATCATTATACTATAGAAAATATAAACATTATAGAATAAAATAAGTAATGTATATCTTCCTTCCATCCATCCATAAATATTCAATATGGTATCTATATTTTTTTCAACCATGATGGATAGGAAATAGAGTGTTGTGGGCCATAATCCACAGTTAATTATTTAAAATGAGTTTACATGAAAAAAATATGTTTTTTCTAAATATAAAAATACATTCTTTTTTAATATTGAATTCCAGATACATACCTTTGATAACCAATTACTCCATTTATCATAAATAACGACCATACTTATATGATTTCATAGTTTTATATGAAAAGACAGATTGTACTGAATCCTAAACCGATATATGGAGTTAGAGAATGAATAATTTTTAATTCAAAATTCATAAAATAATTAATCAATGGGTCATGTTATAAATGTATTGTGGTTAACATACCATTATCTATCAATCTAAAATAATTAGATACTACAATTTCTTACCTATATTATAATGAAATATGAAATCAATATCTTTTATCAATTCACCCATCTGTCATATCTCATATTTGACTCCTTTTGAGTGAATATATACTTAAACCCATTCTGATTAGTATATAATTCAAACATTACTCCATAAAAATTTTCTCCTTAAACATTAAATCAAACACTACAACTTCAATCTCATTGTAATATGTAGTATAATTTTTCTAATGATGTTTAAAATAGCGTTATGCATAAGAAACATCCCAATAATTAGGCATTAAAAATAACTTATTTTCTTCAATGATGTATCACTATAGATAAATATTTCCTTATTTTTATATGGTTGAACCAAAACAGGTTTATTCACTAATATTTTTCTCAATTCAATGTTACGTTAATAATATTACATTGAAAAATTAATCTGACCCCTTTTCATGTTATAATGGATTGTGTGATGGATAACCATGAAAAAAATTAATCAAATCATAAGTAATAGATTACTATTGATAGAAAAATATGAATTTCAGTACCATTTTTAGGTCTTTCCCATTCATAAACCACATTAGTGCTAGTGGGATAAATAATTGTTTCATCATTATTTACTATATGTCCAAGGAATAACATCTATTTGAATGAAAAGTCACATTTTAAAAATTTTCCATATTACTACTTTTTTTTAAGAATGCTTATATTTTTCATGATCCTCGAAACTTTTAGAATAATCCAAAATATCATCAACATACATGACTAAATATTTATCAAAATTATCATGTTAAGCTTTCTTCATAAGATCCATTCGTTCAACTAGGTTAATCATGTTCCCAATGTTAATATCCACCAACTCCTAATTCCCATTTCGAGTATGAAATTCTATCTTAAGGATCTAATCCTCCTTCATTTTAGCTAATAGTACTCAAACCTAACAATAACACTCAAAAAATAATATGCCCTGGGAGATCTGTAGAGACCTGAAGCTTGATGTACATTGACATTACATTACTTTTTCGGAATACTTAGTACATTACAAAAACACACACACAAGGATCGTAATAGTTTAGTGTCTTTGGAAACTCGGATTATAATCTTCTAATCCTGGTGAAAGATCTTCAACATCTCCCATAAAGATCTTCCTTTTTTTATACCTAAACCTTTCATTATATCCTGGGGAAAAGAAAACATAAAAGGGTGAGCTCAAATGCTCAGTAAGGGTAAACAAAAGAAATATCAATCACATCATTTTCATAAGAACATAACATTTTGGAAAACTTAACCTGCAAAAGAGAGCATAATTTCATAACACGGGATAAATCATAGTAGTTAAATGAAACCAAAATAATCATAACATAAAACATTAAACTTTTTGGCATACACACATAATCATAGAGAATCATTTCTTGTTATTCAAGACTCATTTCCAAGACTATCTTAGTGGACAAAGTCCCTTTCTGAACCGAGTCACCCTCGTTTTAGTCTCGTTTCACTGAACCGGTATAACCTACCATTCCAGCCATGTATATCTCATGAGATATAAGATCTTTACCCAATGCATTGGAGGGATATATAGGTCCCACCCATCTCATAATGATACCATTATTATGTGTGTCACAAAATCATAAATCATACATCATTGCATAACCCATGTAATAAAAATGGGATTCTTAAACAACATGACATCAAAAAACCATTCATATAAGATAAAGGAATTCATAAACATAATTCCATCACAACATAGTCAAATCAATGTAAAAATGTGTATAGAAACAGAACCCTTTATTATCTTAGATGGAAAATAAATTTGATAAAACACTTGAAATGAATTCTTGAGGAAAATATCCTTTCTTCTTCAAAATCAATTTATTTTCACAAAACATCATGCAATTTTAAAAGAAAGAGATTTTATTGAAAATAGTCATGAAATATTTTGGAGGAAGCTTCAGGAAAATAAGGCTTTATAAAACCGTAAAAATCTGTTCGTGCCGTTTAAGTTAAAAAAAACATTCTTCTCGTACTTTTGTCGGAAAAGTCAAAAAGTACCTCGTACGAAAAACTACAAAAGATTCCTTTCATATCTTTTACTATAAACTCACCAAAGGGTAAAAATAGATTTAAACAATTGTAGGTGAATGGAAATAATATTACATATTTAGGAAACATGGATTTGGATAATAAAATACACCCCAATAAATTTCAAAGTATAAACAATCTCAGATAAAAATGAGATTGTGATATTTCCCTTACCTTAGGTCTGATTTGCTTCGTAAGTGTCCGAACCTCCTGTATAATGATTTAAATAATGTCATTGACTTATTACAGAATCATATTAATTGTTATTATATCATATATGGTTCACTTATGACTTTATTTTACTCGTTCTTTTGTAAATTCCATGTTAAAGAGTGTTTTGGGTAAAATCGATTCATTTGTCGTAGGTTTTTGGACTTGTTGTTCTTGACATTATTATTACTTATATCATGATTTACTTAATTCCAGAATATAAAAAATGATTTATATATCATATATATTCAATATATATATATATAATAGATAAATAAATGAAATGAAACACACCGTTCATGGAGACGGTAGTCCGTACGTACGCATGAACGCTATTTTCGTTTCCTTATTGAGTTGAATGGAATTAAGTAGATGACATTCATATATATACACATAAATCCAGTATCATTAATATGTCATATATTTCATGATTACTTATTATATATACTTTATAATCATTCATGAATGGTTTAAAGTGGAGAATGAATCTCATCGCGTCGTGGAGACGGTATTCCGTACGTACGCACGAGCGATGATATCGTTCTAATGATCGTGAACTTGTGTTGAAGTGTATGTATAATATTCCAGTATCAATATTACTTTATAATAATCATATATAGTTACTCATTACACCATTATACCCATCCAATTAAGGTGGTGGAGGAAAATAAATTACACCACAGCGTGGAGACGGTATTCCGTACGTACGCACGCGCGATGATTTCGTTTTCCGTAGGATGGATAGATGGTGAAATAGGATTGTTTCATAATTATAATAACATATCAGTATATGAGTGATACTGATGTTATTACTTCATAATGAAACAACCTAAGAAGAAGAAGTGGAAGAAGAAATAATGGTGAAAGAATTGGTAACGGAAATTACCTCTTCTTTGAAGTGCCTCTTTGAGACCTCCTCTTAGGGCACTAAATTGTTCTTTGAGGAAGACCAGAACATCTAGGATGTTTCTAGGGAAGTGGAGAAGAGATTTTGGCAGGGGTTGGCCGATATTGAAGGCTCAAAGTTGTGTGAGGAAGAGAGGGAGGAGGTGTCCTTTTATAAGGGAGGAGAGGGGCACCTTTGGAATAACTAAAAATATTATTTTATTATAAAGTCATGTTTGGTTTTAAATAGCTCCAAATTGATTTATTTCGAGGCTAAGGTGGGGATGGGTCTAAATCCTCTCATCCAATAGAATTTGGACAAGTTTAGGTTCCTATTTTATCCTTATCATTTAGATTTAACATTAACTTAAATAATTTTACTTTTACCGTGTCTTCTTATGTTCTTATACTATAAGGTTAATAAACTTACTATAAGAAGCCAAACGAACCCCAAATTGTTTATTATTAATATATATAACCTTATCTATGTCATTTGGCCGAACCTTAGATTTTTAGGAATAAAATAACAATTCATAATAAAATATTTGTTTTAAAAACTATTTTTTGTCAATTTTGACACAATTTAGTAATTGATTTTTGTGAAAATCATAACAGAATGATAAGTTGGAAAAAAGTTAATTAAATCAACTATAACATGTCATATTAACCTATAAAATTAGTGTAAGTCCTCAAAAGTCTCAAATTATATTTATTTGAGTATTTATAACATCAATTATGTCAATATTTCATTAATAAGATAATTACTGCATCATCGTTGTGTCATAAATAAATTAAATTATTTAATGTCTAAAAATTACAAATAAAATACCATTATGTAGTAAATATTTTTGGATTTCTAATGAATATTTACAATCTAATTTATCTTATGTATAACCCTATATTAAAAATGTTTTAGTAACTAAACTTTGATTTTAACTCTTTTAACTCTTCTTTGAATTAAATAATAATAAATGTCCTAATCTAATCCAAGTGGGCCTAAATGGTCATATTTTATTCCTAAGCTCGTTTTTTGTCGAATTACACTTATCCAATAGAATTTGGACATGTGTTAGGGTAATGATAATATCATTTTTACCCTTAATTACCCTATTTACTTCTAACCGTGGTAAATAAAAGTAAAAAGTTACTATTCACCAAAAATTACTTTCATCTCATTGAACCACATTTTACTTACTGACATCAACCGTGTCTCTCGGATTTTTGAAATTCCATTCACAGAAGTGGTAAAATTAAGTTTTATGAAAAATTCAGTTTTTTTAACTACCACTTAGTGGTTTCACTATTCATCAAAAATTGAAAGTTTTCAGAAAAATACCAAAAATTAGGCCTAAGATATATTTGATATTATGAACTAAAAAATGATTTCTATTTTACCAAATTCAAAACATATTATTTTCATTAATTAATTTAAAAATTAATTCCCATCGTCAAAACAAAAGGCGTGTTTTTAAGAGATAATAACTATCAAAAGATTGACACTTGTTTATAACTGGTTTAAATGTGAAATTACATCCAATGACCAAAATTGTATTAAATTGTTAAAATATATTCTAAATATACTTTAAAACAACTAAAATTAATAATTTATCACTATTAATTATTTCGATTGAAAAAGTTGTTTTTAATTAAAATTTAGTAATTTTCACTATTCATCAAAATATGAAAGTTATCCGAAAATCACCATAATTTCACCCTAAGCTAATTTCGATATTACGAATCCATAAATGAATTCGATTTTGAAAAATAAAATTTACAAAATTTCCAAAAGTGGTTATTACTATTCATAACGGCTAGTTTTAATAATATCTTAATATCATATCGTTGTTTAGTGAAGCTCGTTATAGCGTACTACACACGCTATCAAGGAAGGTCGTGATTGCGTGTAATGCAAGGCAAGTCAAGGATGCGTGTTGTGCAAGATCCTTTTGGTGTAGCGTATAACACAAGACATTAATGAAATTAAAAAGAATATTTTTCATAAAATCTCGGGGTGTTACATTCTACCCCCCTTAAAATGAATTTTGCCCTCAAAATTCGTCAGGGTTATAAATGGTTTACTACTCGAAAGTTTCTTTAATAGAAACCCACATCATAAAAAGGAATACCAAAACCAATCTTTAAAAACAAAAGTATGAAACGTAACGGTTTCCCAAATAAACTAATCATTGGGTTTCCACATAGGATAAAATATGGATATGGAAGAAAAATCTAACCATCATGTTCTGATGGAGAGTGGTAGAGAACATGGCTATGGAAAAGACAACAATCACAAATCCATAAATTTGTTACGATCTAAGGTACCATCTGATTAATCAGATATAAGAGCACTAGGACAACATTTTTGGTTTTCAAAATCGTTTCCCTAAAGTTGAAGAATTTGAATTAGAATAAATACTTACTTTATTTTGGTGCAATCTCACTGTTGTTCATGCCTTGAACAATTTCCACTTCATCTCTTAAATAAATGAAGTTGAATTTGTTATTCGTGAAGTGTTAGTATGACAGGTCATTTCATCTGTCTCAAACAAAAGGTTAGCAAAAGTTATTAAATATACATAAGTCATTCTTTAGTGAGATTAATCATATATGGTTCCTAAAATGGACTTATACTTCATATATCATACCGCTTAATAAAATAAAACTACTTTCTACTAAACAGGGACTTCCTGTAGGCCAGTGGTAGGCTATAAAGGCCAGTCGCACTTCGGTTGTGGGTTCGATTCCCACGGCCTTGTCCGACGCGATGGGCTGTCGCCCGTCCTGCAGGTTGTCCTTTTTCTAAAACTATATTACTATAACATCCCATCAATAATATCGAAAAACTTCTATCCTTAAACAATTCTATCTTAGGTCCAACATAATCCATTCCAGTCTTTAGGCTTATCCATAATACTGCAGTCCACTCTCATAATATAGTGAAAACAATTACCAGAGATTTAATACCATCATTGATCCCCATATATCATAAGATATGTATTGTTGGTCACATTCCAATCATTAGAATACCTTAATCATGTATTCTCTTGAAAAATGAATACCAATTAAACCTTAGTGAAAACATGAATGCTGTCAAAAGTTAACTCTTTCCACATACCAAAATCCAAAAATTCTATATAGTCAAACCATGATATCACTTAGTCCTTATATCAATCATGAGCTCATGAATACTGTCAAACATTTCATTTTCTCTTTATCACTTCATTATGCGCATATCATCCACTTTCCAAAAAATATCTGAATAACCTTTCATTGTTACTCATACCATTCATCATAAACTTTCAAAACTTAAGGAAAGACAACAGTGTAACAATCCTTAGATGTCTTTTTATTCAATAGTACAACATTACACTTGATAAACATGTAATCATTCCACTACCTTCTTAAACCATTGACCAAGCTTCAACAATTATTTCATCTCACATATCATTTGTATTCTCTTCATCATCATCAACAAAAATACTACCCATACGACCATACCGATTCTCTTCATGAGACATTCCCTTAGGGCATTGGTTTTCATAATGCCCGTACATTCCACATTTAAAACATTTAACCATTGTTGATGTCGTAGCAACACCATTAACCTCATCCATGGTGTTAACTGAAACTTTTCCATTGCACTTAATGGCTTTGTGTCCTTATTTTCCACACCCAAAGCATCTTCCAGTTCCTTTGAAACATTCTCCTTGATGCATCTTCCCACATGATTTACATAGGGGAAATTGAACTTTCTTTCCTCTATGATCATCATGAAACTCCATCTTTCTCTTATTAGCCGAGTCAGGAAACTTACCAAATTTTACTTTATTGATCATATTATGAGATTGCTGATTCGACATAATAATGATGTTTGGACTTCCAAATCCCATTTCATTTGATTTCTTATGAATAATATCATTCCATTGTCCATCATATCCTCCATTATCGTGAATCATCTGGTTTCCAACCATTTTCTAAAACCCAAAAAGAATAGTGTGAGATGAAAAAATCTTAATAAAGGGGGAGTAACTTCAATATCTAACATCTTAGGTTAAATTCTAAGATCGTTACCATAGTGCTAGGACTATATCCTATATGTATACCTATCCTTACGGACATCCCTAGACATACCTTAGAAATATCTCTAGGGATCTCACTAACGTTTTCACGTCCTAGTTTCCAATGGTTGACTAAACCTTTCCTCTGATACCAACTGTAGAGACCCGAAGCTTGATATACATTGACATTACATTACTTTTGTGGAATACTTAGTACATTACAAAAAACACACACACAAGGATCATAATAGTTTAGTGTCTTTGGAAACTCGGAATATAATCTTCTAATCCTGGTGAAAGATATTCAACATATCCCATAAAGATCTTCCTTTTTTTCAATACCCAAAACTTTCTTTATATCCTGGGGAAAAGAAAACATAAAAGGGTGAGCTCAAATGCTCAGTAAGGGTAAACAAAAGAAATATCAATCACATCATTTTCATAAGAACATAACATTTTGGAAAACTGAACCTGCAAAAGAGAGCATAATTTCATAACATGGGATAAATCATAGTAGTGAAATGAAATCACAAAAATAATAATATAAAACATTAAACTTTGTGGCATACACACATAATCATAGAGAATCATTTCTTGTTAGTCAAGACTCATTGCCAAGACTATCTTAGTGGACAAAGTCCCTTTCTGAACCGAGTCACCCTCGTTTCAGTCCTGTTTCACTGAACCGGTATAACCTACCGTTCCAGCCATGTCTATCTCATGAGATATAAGATCTTTAACCAATGCATTGGATGGATATATAGGTCCCACCCATCTCATAATTATACCATTCTTATGTATGCCACAAAATCATAAATCATACATCATTGCATAACCCATGTAATAAAAATGGGATTCTTAAACAACATGACATCATAAAACCATTCATATAAGATAAAGGAATTCATAAACATAATTCCATCACAACATAGTCAAATCAATGTAAAAATATGGATATAAACAGAACCCTTTATTATCTTATATGGAAAATAATTTTGATAAAACACTTGAAATGAATTCTTGAGGAAAATATCCTTTCTTCTTCAAAATCAATTTCTTTTCACAAAACATCATGCAATTTTAAAAGAAATAGATTTTATTGAAAATAGTCATGAAATATTTTGGAGGAAGCTTCATGAAAATAAGGCTTTATAAAAACGTAAAAATCCGTCCGTGCCGTTTAAGTTAAAAAAACACTCTTCTCGTACTTTTGTCGGAAAAGTCAAAAAGTACCTCGTACGAAAAACGACAAAAGATTCCTTTCATATATTTTACTATAAACTCACCAAAGGGTAAATATGTATTTAAACAATTGTAGTTGAATGTAAATAATATTACATATTGAGGAAACATGGATGTGGATAATAAAACACACCCCAGTAAATTTCAATGTGTAAACAATCTCGGATAAAAATGAGATTGTGATATTTCCCTTACCTTAGGTACTATTTGCTTCGTAAATGTCCGAACCTCCTGTATAATGATTTAAATAATGTCATTGACTTATTCCAGAATCATATTCATTGTTATTATATCATATATGGTTCACTTATGACATTATTTTACCCGTTCTTTTGTAAATTCCATGTTAAAGAGTGTTTTTGGTAAATTCGATTCATTTGTCGTAGGTGTTTGGACTTGTTGTTCTTGTCATTATTATTACTTATATCAAGATTTAATTACTTCCAGAATATAAAACATGATTTATATATCATATATATTCAGTATATATATATATATAATAGATAGATAAATGAAATGAAACACACCGTTCATGGATACGGTAGTCCGTACGTACGAATGAACGCTGTTTTCGTTTCCTTATTGAGTTGAACGGAATTAAGTAGATGACATTCATATATATACACATAAATCCAGTATCATTATTATGTCGTATATTTCATGATTACTTATTTTATATACTTTATAATCATTCATGAATGGTTTAAAGTGGAGAATGAATCTCATCGCATCGTGGAGACGGTATTCCGTACGTAGGCACGAGCGATGATATTGTTCTCATGATCGTGAAATTGTGTTGAAGTGTATGTATACTATTCCAGTATCAATATTACTTTATAATAATCATATATAGTTACTCATTACACCATTATACCCATCCAATTAATGTGGTGGAGGAAAATAGATTACACCACGGCGTGGAGACGGTATTCCGTACGTACGCGCGCACGGTGATTTCATTTTCCGTAGGATGGATAGATGGCGAAATAGGATTGTTTCATAATTATAATAACATATCATTATATTAGTGATACTGATGTTATTACTTCATAATGAAACAACCTAAGAAGAAGAAGTGGAAGAAGAAATAAAGGTGAAAGAATTGGTAACGGAAATTACCTCTTCTTTGAAGTGCCTCTTTGAGACCTCCTCTTAGGGCACTAAAATTGGTCTTTGAGGAAGACCAGAACCTCTAGGATGTTTCTAGGGAAGTGGAGAAGAGATTTTGGCAGGTTTTGGCCGAGTTTGAAGGCTCAATGTTGTGTGAGGAAGAGAGGGAGGAGGTGTCCTTTTATAAGGGAGGAGAGGGCGACCTTTGGAATAACTAAAAATATTATTTTATTATAAAGTAATGTTTGGTTTTAAATAGCTCCAAATTGATTTATTTCGAGGCTACGGTGGGGATGGGTCGAAATCATCTCATCCAATATAATTTAGACAAGTTTAGGTTCCCATTTTAACCTTATCATTTAGATTTAACATTAAGTTAAATAATTTTACTTTTACTGTGTCTTCTTATGTTCTTATACTATAAGGTTAATAAACATACTATAAGAAGACAAACGAACCCCAAATTGTTTATAATTAATATATATGACTTTATCTAAGTCATTTGGCCGAACCTTAGATTTTTAGGAATAAAATAACAATTAATAATATAATATTTGTTTTAAAAACTATTTTATGTCAATTTTGACACTATTTAGTAATTGATTTTTGTGAAAATCATAACAGAATGATACGTTCGACCAAAGTTAATTAAATCATCGATAACATGTCATATTAACCTATAAAATTAGTGAAAGTCATAAAAAGTCTCAAATTTATATTTATTTGAGTATTTATAACATCAATTATGTCAATATTTCATTAATAAGATAATTACTGCGTCATCGTTGTGTCATAAATAAATTGAATTATTTAATATCTAAAATTTACAAATAAAATACCATTATGTAGTAAATAATTTTAAATTTCTAATGAATATTTACAATCGAATTTATCTTATTTATAACCCTATATTAAAAATGTTTTAGTAAATAAACTTTGATTTTAACTCTTTTAACTCTTCTTTGAATTAAATAATAATAAATGTCCTAATCTAATCCAAGTGGGCCTAAATGGTCATATTTTATTCCTAATCTTGTTTTTGGTCCAATTACACTTATCCAATAGAATTTGTACATGTGTTAGGGTAATAATAATATCATTTTTACCCTTAATTACCCTATTTACCTTTAACCGTGGTAAATAAAAGTAAAAAGTTACTATTCACCACAAATTATTTTTATCTCATTGAACCACATTTTACTTACTGACATCAACTGTGTGTCTCGGGTTTTTGAAATTCCACTCACAGAAGTGGAAAAATTAAGTTTTATGAAAAATTCAGTTTTTTTAACTACCACTTAGTGGTTTCACTATTCATCAAAAATTGAAAGTTTTCAGAAAAATACCAAAAATTAGGCCTAAGCTATATTTGATATTATGAACTCAAAAATGATTTCTATTTTACGAAATTCAAAACATATCAGTTTCATTAATTAATTTAAAAATTAATTCCCGTCGTCAAAACAAAAGGCGTGTTTTTAAGAGATAATAACAATCAAAAGATTGACACTTGTTTATAACTGGTTTAAATGTGAAATTACATCCAATGACCAAAATTGTATTAAATTGTAAAAATATATTCTAAATATACTTTAAAACCACTCAAATTAATAATTTATCACTATTAATTATTTCGATTGAAAAAGTTGTTTTTAATTAAAATTTAGTAATTTTCACTATTCATCAAAATATGAAAGTTATCTGAAAATCACCAAAACTTCACCCTAAGCTAATTTCGATATTCCGAATCCATAAATGAAGTCCATTTTGAAAAATAAAATTTAAAAAATTTCAAAAATTGGTTATTACTATTCATAACGGCTAGTTTTAATAATATCTTAATAGCATATCGTTGTTTAGTGAAGCTCGTTATTGCGTACTACACACGCTATCGAGGAAGGTCGTGATTGCATGTAATGCAAGGCAAGTCAAAGATGCATGTTGTGCAAGCACCTTTTGGTGTAGAGTATAACAGAAGACATTAATGAAATTAAAAAGAATATTTTTCATAAAATCCCGGGGTGTTACAAGATCATTAAATAATTCATTGACAATAGGTAATGAATCCATACTCTTAAATGTCATTTTATTCAATTATCTATAATTAATTTAAATTTTCATAGAAAAATCATTAGTTTTAAAAAATAAAACATTAACACCCCATTTTAATGTTCTACGATGAATGAAAATTTCTCAAGAAATTATTATTACTATTTTTTTAATACATGAAGTCAAGATTCTTGTAATAAATAAGGGGTTTCTAAAATTGGAATATTGTGATGAAATAAGTCAATAATAATGTTCACTTCTATGTTAGGTATGAAACTAGGAAGCTAATAATGGAAAAAATCTAGATATTCAATTAATATTGTTACATTATTAATCTAAATAGTTCATATATTTTCAACAATAATAGTATGATAACATTCATTTACATATTTTAACAGTTTCTCATATTCAATACATGTTATCAATTTTGTGATTTAATTATTATATATATAGTAAAAATCAATATAAAAATTAATTATTTCCTTCTATAATTGATCTCTACATTATAAAATAAAATTCAATCCATACTTAAAAAACATAAAATGTGTATACCACATAAGACAACAATTATTATAATTAATACCCTTCCCTGGATGATAATAAAAATACCTTTTTATATTCTTATTTCTTTAAAAACATCCCTAGGTGTTTTTACCAAAATTAATATTTTAATTTCATAAGATAAAATTTTCATGTTATCAACAAATTACTTTTAAATTAATTAATGTATAGACCTAGAATCAAATAAGACAATATCATAATATAAATAAACATGTAATGTACATGTTACCACTTTTTTTGGATAACCCATCATCTTCTAATGTAGTTTTAAAGAATTTAATCACACCCTTATACTTATATTCATTCATATTCCCATCATTCATTCTCTTCCTCAAACACACGTCAATATAATGTGTAGTCACATTACATTCAATTCACATTACAACTTTCTTATAAAAAATTTTCTTACCACTACATATATTATTTTATTTTCAATCATGATTCATATTCCCAAGATAAACACATCATAAGCACATAAAGATATCATAATACATTCCCTAGGGTGATTTTCTTCCACAACTATGAAAAATTTAAAACCTAATTTCCATACCTTAATATTTAATTGAGGAATTAATTACCATATCTAAACACATGGACATATTTTTCTCATTTTTATTGTGCAATAAACAGTTATCATGAATCTTTATCTTTTTATTCTCGGCATCGATAAACTGTTTCTCATAACATGTAAACTTGTGAACGACCAAATAACATTAATATATTGTCATTAATCTAGAGTAAAATTAAATTATTTTATTATCATCATCTAAGATAATAAATGGTGAAATCCATGCCAATCAGGTGAATTTTTTCTTCATATGTCGATATTGAATATTTCTTCATCTTCCATAATTAACAATTTTATTTTTGATCCTAACTCAAACAATTTTAGAAAATTAATTCTTAAGGAAAATATTCTTAAATGTATCTCATTCCATGATTATAGCGATCCATACATTACATACATTGTTA
The DNA here is from genome assembly GCA_963277665.1 of Viscum album. NCBI lineage: Eukaryota > Viridiplantae > Streptophyta > Magnoliopsida > Santalales > Viscaceae > Viscum > Viscum album. The sequence goes on along the minus strand of OY728122.1, from coordinate 1,240,383,803 downwards.
TTAATTCAGAAATAAATCACACTTATTACAACATATAAAAAAAACTAGGAAAGGACTGAATAGGTATAGAATCTTTAGGAACTGGGAAATATAAAAAAATGGTTCATAAAGCATCTACTTTGCCTCCCATTTATTTCATAATATCTAGAGTCCCTTTTTGGAATATCTTACTTAATAACCTTCTTCCTGACCTGGGGAAATAAAACATACAAAAGGGTGAGCTCAAATGCTCAGTAAGGGTAAACAAAAGAAATATCAATCACATCATATTCATAAGAACATAAAACTTGGGAAATCTTAACCTGCAAAAGAGATCATAATTTCATAACATGGGATAAATCATAGTAGTGAAATGTAATCCCAATAATTATAACTTAAAACATGAACCTTTTTGGAATACACACATAATCATAGAGAATAATTTTTTAGTATTCAAGACTCATTGCCAAGACTATCTTAGCGGAAAAAGTCCATTTCTGAACCGAGTTCACTCTTCATTTCAGTCCTGTTTCCCTGAAACGGTTTAACCTACCTTTCCATCCATGTCTATCTCATGAGATATAAATCTTTTCCAAATGCATTGGAAGGAGATATAGGTCCCACCTATCTTATAATGATACCATTTTTATGTGTGCCACAAAATCATAAACTATACATCATTGCATAACCCATGTAATAAAAATGGGATTCTTAAACATCGTGACATCATAAAACAATTCATATAAGATAAATGAATTCCTAAAAATAATTCCATCACAACATCATAAAATCAATGTAATAATAGGGATAAAAACATAACCCTATATTATCTTAGACGGAAAATAATTTTGATAAAACACTTGAACTCCATTCTTGAGGATAATATCCTTTCTACTTCAAAAACATTTTCCTTTCTTAACATGTCATATAATTTTAAACTAAAAGAATTTGATTAAAAATAAACATGAAAACTTATAAAGGAAGCTTCTTGGAAATAATTTTTTAAAAATCCATTCATGCCGTATAAGTTAAAAAAACAATATACTCGTACTTTGGCCGGAAAAGTCAAAAAGTACCTCGTACGAAAAACGAAAAAAGATTCCTTTCATATCTTTTACTAAAAACTCACAGAAGGGTAAAATTGGATTTAAACAATTGTATGTGGATGGAAACAATATTACATATTGAGGAAACATGGATGTGGATGATAAATATTCCCCAGTAAATTTTGAAGTATAAACAATCTCAGATAAAAATGAGATTGTGAGATTTTCCCTTACCTTAGGTCTGATTTGATTCGTAAGTGTACAAACCTCCTGTATAATGATTTAAATAATGTTATTGACTTATTCCAGAGTCATACTTATTCTTATGATATCCTATATGGTCATATTCTTAACCTCTTATTAGTAATATTTCATTACTACTTGTTATTCAGTTGTTTATTACTTTTTGTTCTTATGCGTGTTTTGTCGAATAAATTATTATTCTTTTTAGGTTATAGATACCTAATTTCCAGAATTTTATTAGTGTAATATATATCATATTCATTAATTCAAGTCATTTATATAATCATTATGCAATGAAGATCATGTAGAACGAGTCACATCACATCGTGGAGACGGTATTCCGTACGTACGCACGAGCGATGATATCATTCCCATGACCGTGAAATTGTAATGGAGTGTATGTATACTATTTCATAATCAATATCACTTTACAATAATCATAGATAGGTATTATTTACACCATTATACCCATCCAAGTAAGGTGGTGGTGGACAATAGATTACACCACGGTGTGGTGACGGTATTCCGTACCTACGCACGGGCGGGGATTTCATTTTCCATAGGATGGATAGATTGGGAAATAGGGTTCTTTCATACTTATAATAACATATCATTATATGAGTGATACTGATTTTATTACTTCATAATGAAACAACTAAATAAGAAGAAGTGGAAGAAGAAATAAAGTTGAAAGAATCGGTAACGGACATTACCTCTTATCTGAAGCGCCTCTTTGAGACCTACTCTTAGGGCACTAAAATTGGTCTTTGAAGAAGAACAGGACATCTAGGATGTTTCTAGGGAATTTGAGAAAAGAATTTGCAGGGTTTGTCCAAGCATGAAGTCTCAAAGTGGTGTGAGGAAGAGATTGAGGGGGTTCCCTTTTATAAGGGAGGAGAGGGGCACCTTTGGAAAAACTAAAAATATTATTTTATTATAACGTCATATTCAGTTTTTAATATATACAAATTGATTTATTTAGAAGATAATGTGGGTATGGGTTGAAATCCTCTCATTCAATATAATTTAGACAAGTTTAGGTTATTATATTAACCTTATCTTTTAGTTTTAACTCTTAGTTAATTAGATTGACAGTTACCATGTCACTTTTTATATTTATATTATATAGTTAATAAACGTACCATATACATCCAAGATACCCCCAAGTGGTCCATTAATGATACAACTATCATGATATAATTATCTTTGCCGAACCTTATATTTTTAAGAATATAATAACAATTAATAATATAATATTTGTTTTAAAAACTATTTTATGTCAATTTTGACACTATTTGGTAATTGATTTTTGTGAAAATCATAACAGAATGATTAGTTCGAAAAAAGTTATTTAAATCAACACTAACATGTCATATTAACATATAAAATTATTTTAATTCATAAAAAGTCTCAAATTACATTTATTTTGTTATTTATAACATCAATTATGTCAATATTTCATTAATAAGATAATTACTGCATCATCATTGTGTCATAAATAATTTAAATTATTTTAAGTCCAAAAATTAAAAATAAACTACCATTATGTAGGAAATCTTTTTATATTTATAATGAATATTTATAGTCGAATTTATCTTATGTATAGATCTATATTAAAAATGATTTAATTATTAAACATTGATTTTAACTATTTTAACCCTTCTTTAAATAAATTAATAATAAATGTCCTAATCCAATACAAGTGGGCCTAAATGGACATATTTTATTCCAAAGGTTGTTTTTGGTCGAATTACACTTATCAAATAGAATTAGGACATGTGTTAGGGTAATAATAATAACATTTTTACCCTTAATTACCATATTTACTTGTAACTGTGGTGAAAAAAAGAAAAACGTTACTATTCACCAAAAATTATATTCATCTCATTGAACCAAATTTTACTTACTGACATCAACCGTGTTTCTAGGATTTTTTAAATTCCATTCACAAAAGCGGTAAAATTATGTTTCATGTAAATTTGCAAATTCTCCTAGGAGGTGGGTAAAAGACTGTGAAAATTTCAATAAAATATTTATATATCTAAAATTATTATAAAATGACTCCAATGAATTGAATTGAACTTATATAGGTATTATGTATCAATTTTGACCTAAATAAATTTAATTAAAATAAATAATTATTTAAATAAAAAGTCGGTTTTTAAATAGTAACCGAGTGTTTTCACTATTCACCAAAAATTGATAGTTTTCAGAAAAATACCAAAATTTCACCCCAGGCTAATTTCGATATTCTGAATTCGAAAATGAAGTCCATTTTGAAAAATAAAATTTACAAACTTTCAAAAAGTGGTTATTACTATTCATAATGGCTAGTTTTAATAATATTTTAATAGCATATCGTTGTTTAGTGAAACTCGGTAGTGCGTACGACGCAAGCTATCGAGGAAGGCCGCGATTGTGTGTAATGCAAGCCAAGCTAGTGTTTTGTGTAGTGAAAGATTACTTTGATGATATGTATAACATAAAAACAAAATATTTCTCTTAAAATTCTTGGGTGTTACATTCTACCCCCTTAAAATGAATTTCGCCCTCAAAATTTGTCACTTTGTAACAAAAAGATGAGGATACCTCTCCCTCATCATATCCTCAAGCTCCCATGTAGCTTCTGATAATTGGTGGTTCCTTCATAAAAATTTCACCAAGTGAGTGGTCTTGTTCTGTAGGACTTTTTCGCTACGATCCAGAATCTCTATTGGCTTTTCTTCATAAGAAAGATCTTGCTCCAGCGGTATAACTTCTAAGCTGAGTACATGTGAAGGATCAGGTATGTACTTTCTCAGGAGAGATAAATGGAACACATCGTGAACTTGAGAGAGATTCGGTGGAAGCGCCAACCGGTAAGCTACCTTTCCAACATGATCCAGTATTTTGAAAGGACCGATATATCTTGGGCTCAACTTCCCCTTCTTTCCAAATCTCATGACCCTCTTCCAGGGAGATATTCGTAAGAACACTTTATCACCCACTTCAAACTCTAGGTATTTTCTTGGGTTGTCGGCATAACATTTCTGTCGACTATGAGATGCTCTTATGTGTTGTTGAATAGATCTAACCTTTTCTGCCATCTCATCATCAAGATCAGGTCCTAATAGCTTCATTTCCCCAACTTCATCCCATCAAGTTAGAGTCCTGCATTTCCATCCATAGAGATCTTCATAAGGAGCCATCTGAATACTGGAGTGAAAGCTATTATTATATGAAAATTCCACCAAAGGTAGGTGTTGATCCCAACCACCATTGAAATCCATAGAGAAATCTCTTAACATATCTTCTAGAGTTTGAATTGTCCTCTCAGACTAACCGTCTATCTGAGGATGATAAGAAGTGCTAAAACTCAACTCTGTATCCAGAGTATGTAGAAGACCTCTCCAGAACATTGAGGTAAATCTTGGATCCCGATTAGATATAATAGAAAGTGGAACTCAATGCATTCTTATCACTTCCTTTACATATATCCTGGAGAGCTGATGTAGAGAGAAATCATCTCTAATAGCAATGAAGTGTGCAGACTTTGTAAGACGATCAACAATGACCCAGATAGCATTATTTCCTTTGGATGTTTTAGGAAGTCCGATGACAAAGTCCATAGTGATGTTTTCCTATTTCCATTCGGGTATGGGTAATGGTTGTAACATTCCATTAGACTTCTGTCTCTCAGCTTTAACTTGCTGAAAAACCAAGTATCAAGAGACATATTCAACAACATCTCTTTTCATTCCATCCCACCAGAAGTACTCTTTCAGGTCCCTATACATCTTCATGCTTCTAGGATGAATAGAGAATGAAGAACTATGACCCTCATCCTGTAGTTCCTTCTTTAATTTTGGGATGGGAGGTACACAAACCTGATTCCTGAACTTTATTATCCCATCACAATAAAGGCTGAAATTAAGAATATTTCTTACCTTCTTTTGTAACTCTACATGTTCATTCTGTGCCACTTTAATCTTCACATGTATATATGGTTGAACAATCATTTGAGAAAGTTACAATTTTTCCACTTTCATTATAATTCCAAGATCCATCCTTTGTAAATCCATAAATATTGGATCTTTTGTGATCCTCATCATGGATAAGCTAGCATGGTTTTGTTGACTTAATTCATCTTCCACCTTGTTTTCATTCCCAGGGTGGTAATGAATTGAGAAGTCGTAATCCTTAATCAGCTCCAACCATCTTCTTTGGCGCATATTCATCTCCTTTTGTGTGAAAATATACTTTAAAATTTTATGATCAGTATAAATATCACACCTTTCTCCATAAAGATAATGCCTCCAAATCACTAATGCAAAGATTACCGCAACTAACTCCAAATCATGAGTTGGGTAATTTTGATCATGGATTTTCAACTGTCGTGGGGCATAAGCTATCACCATATAATTTTGCATAAGAACACACCCCATCCCCTTCTTGGATGCATCACTGTTGATCAGAAACCTTTCTCCACTAAAAGGCAGTGTGAATACATGTGCACTGAATAACCTTCTTTTCAACTCCTTGAAATTCTCTTCAAATTCCTCCATCCAAATAAACTTATCTCCTTTCGGAGGCAACTTGGTGAGTGGATTTGACAATCATGAAAAATCATTCACAAAACATCGATAATAACCAGCCAAACCAAGAAAAATTCGTATCTCACTTACTTTTGTTGGTGTCGACCATCTTTCGATAACCTCTGTCTTTGCTGGATCCACAGATATCCCCTATTTTGAGATTATGTGGCCAAAAAATGAAACTTTTTGAAGCTAAAATTCACACTTGGTAAATTTGGAATAAAGCTTCACCTTTCTCTGGGTCTTCAATATAATTCTCAAGTGATCTTCATGTTATTCCTTGCTCTTTGAATGGAAAAGAATATCGTCTATAAAGACTACCACAAATTGATCAAGATAGTCTCTAAAGACTCTATTCATCATATCCATGAAGATAGTAGGGGCATTAGTAAGACCAAACGGCATCACTATAAATTCATAGTGTCCATACCTTGTACGGAAAGTCGTCTTTGGTATACCCTCCCTTTTGACCCTTAATTAACGATACCCTAAACGAAGATCAATCTTGGAAAAGTATTGAGCTCCACGTAGTTGGTCAAATAAGTCATCAATGTGTGGGAGAGGATATTTGTTCTTGATAGTGATCTTCTTAAGTTATTTATAATCAATGCAGAGTCTCATTGATCCATATTTATTCTTAACAAAAGGAACTGGTTCTCCCCAAGGTGACGCACTAGGGCGTATGAATCCCTTATCAAGATTCTCTTGGAGTTGATTCTTCAATTCCTACAACTAAATTGGGGCCATTCTATAAGGTGTCTTTGAAATAGGCAAAGCACCCGGTACTAGTTCTATTGAAAACTCAACATCATGATTTGGTGGAAGACCCTACAATTCCTTCGGAAAGACATCGTCAAACTCCCGTACAATGGGAATATTCTTAATTGTGAGTTTCTCATCAACCATTTGAGATAAATAACCCTCATTTAGTGGAATCAAGACCCATAAGATGGAAGAAATTTCCACTGTAAGGTTATGTCCATCCTTGCATTGATAGATGATCATAGATTGATCTAGAATATGAAATGTGACTTCCCTTCTTTGGAAATTGATATGAGATTCATATAGAGAAACCCAATCCATGCCAAGAATCACATAAAATTACACTATAGGAAGGATCACATGATTTGTAGGAAGCACTTTCCCACAAACATTAATCAGATAAGAATTATAAACTTTTGATGCGACTTTTGTGCCATTAGGGGTTGTCACAGCTAACTCAACATCTTATTGTTGAGGTAATACGACGATACCCTTAGAAAAATCTTCAGAAATAAAAGAGTGGGTGGATCTAGAATCAAATAAAACATTTTCTACTTTAGACTAGATGGTAAGGGTACCTTTTATGACATCATTATCGTACTACACATCGTTGATAGAAATTGCATGTGACATTCCTTTGTCTTTAACCTTAAGAGTTTGTTGATGTCGACCATCATCATCAACCCTTGGATTTGGGCATTGATTGGCATAATGCCCCATTTTCTTGCACCTGTAACATTGAAGTGGTGTAGGTTCATTCTTTCTATCCCTTCCTTTGTTTGCATCATTAGACATCTTCTTCCCATCATTGCAGCATTCAAATGCTCGATGACCTTCCTTTCCACATTTGAAACATTTACTTGTCCCTTTAAGACAACTCCCTCCATGTTTCTTTCCACACTTTGAGCATAAGGTAAAGCTCATCTTTTTTTCAGTGTGATCTTTAGATTTTCCTTTGAATTCCATTTTCCTCTTCTTATCAAACTGATATGACTGATGGGTTACTCCAATATCCATCTCAACTTTGAGAGCACATCGAACGATTTCCTCATAGCTATTGAAGTCCCTTATGGCTAAGGCCCTTCGAAGACTTGGTTTTAAGACACTAAAGAAACGATCAATTTTACTCTCAGGTTGGATAATAATACCAGAAGCGTACCTTGTATGTCTTGTAAAATTTTCTTCATAGGTACCAACAGATTCATCATCTTTTTGCTTCAGTTCAAGAAACTCTTTCTCCATCTTTTTTCGGAGAATATGAGGGAAGTACTTATTGAAAAATATGTTCTTGAACTCGTCCCATTCCATGGACTCAATTTCATCCCTTTGCCTCGTATTCTTAATTTGATTCCACCATTGATCAGCATCTCCTTCCACACGATACACTGCTAAGATGAATTTGTCATGTTCAGAACATTGATGAACTGAAAATAACTTTTCAGTAGTACTAATCCATTGTTCAGCAACTAATGGATCAGTAGACCCGCTGAATGAAGGTGGATGCTGCCTCATGAAGGATTCAACAAAATGTTGCTCCTTCCTTTGCTCATTTGGAAGTCCTGCATGATTCATAGCTTTGATAAAGTTGTGTGAGTATGGCTACAAGATTTTTCATTCCAGCTCCCATAACGTTTGGTTGCTCAGGGGGACAATCATTGCATTGACCGTCTCATTCCACATTAACAAGGTTCCTTTGGGTTTCATCCATTGACAAAAACCAAGAAGAATAGTGTGAGCAACACAAATTAGAATAAGAAAACCAGATAATCAAGAATAAAATTTCACACTTAAGGTCTTATCATGGGTTATTCATGGCCATTTCTAAAACACTAAGATTGTGTTCTATGATTAGAATTATCCTTAGGGTTCTTACTAAGGCATTCACATCCTAGTTTCCAAAGGTTGACTATACCTTTCCTCTGATACCAACTATAGTGACCCATACATTACATACATTGTTATTACTTCAGAATTAAAGCACACTTATTAAAACATATAACAAAACCAGGAAAGGACCATATAGGTATAGAGTCTTTAGAAACTGGGAAACATAAACAACTGGTTCATAAAGCATCTACTTTGCCTCCCATTTATTTCATCATATCTAGAGTCCCTTTTTGGAATATCATACTTAATAACCTTCTTCCTAACCTGGGGAAATAAAACATACAAAAGGGTGAGCTCAAATTCTCAGTAAGGGTAAACAAAAGAAATATCAATCACATCATATTCATAAGAACATAACATTTTGGAAATATTAACCTGAAAAAGAGATCATAATTTCATAACAGGGGATAAATCATAGTAGTGAAATGTAATCCCAATAATCATAACATAAAACATGAAGCTTTGTGGAATACGCACATAATCATAGAGAATCATTTCTTAGTAGTCAAGACTCATTTCCAAGACTATCTTAGCGCACAAAGTCCATTTCTGAACCGAGTTCACTCCTCGTTTCAGTCCGGTTTCGTTGAACCAGTTTAACCTGCTGTTCCAGCCATGTCTATCTCATGAGACATAAATATTTACCCAATGCATTGGAGGGAGATATAGGTCTCACCCATCTCATAATGATAACATTATTAGTTGTACCACAAAATCATAAACCATACATCATTGCATAACCCATGTAACAAAAATGGGATTCTTAAACATCGTGACATCAGAAAACAATTCATATAAGATAAATGAATTCATAAAAATAAATCCATCACTACATAGTCAAATAAATATAATAATAGGGATAGAAATAGAACCCTGTATTATCTTATATGGAAAATAATTTTGATAAAACACTTGAACTCCATTCTTGAGGAAAATATCCTTTCTACTTCAAAAAAATTTTCCTTTCTTAACATGTAATATAATTTTAAACTAAAAAAAGTTGATTAAAAATAAACTTCAAAACTTTTAAAGGAAGATTCTTGGAAATAATGTTTTAAAAATCCATTCATGCCATATAAGTTAAAAAATCATTATTCCCGTACTTTGGCCGGAAAAGTCAAAAAGTACCTCGTACAAAAAATGACAAAAGATTCTTTTCATATCTTTTAATAAATACTCAAAGAAGGGTAAAATTGGATTTAAACAATTGTATGTGTATGGAAATAATATTACATATTGAGGAAACATGGATGTGGATGATAAATATACCCCAGTAAATTCTGAAGTATAAACAATCTCAGATAAAAATGAGATTGTGAGATTTTCCCTTACCTTAGGTCTGATTTGCTTTGTAAGTGTCTGAACCTCCTGTATAATGATTTAAATAATGTTATTTAATTATTAGAGAATCATACTTATTTTTATGATATCATATTTGGTCATATTATTATCCTCTTATTAGTAATATTTCATTACTACTTGTTATTCGAGTGTTTATTACTTTTTGTTCTTATGCGTGTTTTTTCGAATAAATTATTATTCTTTTTAGGTTATAGATATCTCATTTCCATAATGGTATTAGTATAATATATATCATATTCATTCATTCAATTCATTTCTATAATCATTATGCAATGAATATCATGTAGAACGAGTTGCATCACATCGTGGAGATGGTATTCCGTACGTATGCACGAGCGATGATATCGTTCCCATGATCGTGAAATTGTAATGGAGTGTATGTATGCTATTTCAAAATCAATATCACTTTACAATAATCATATATTTTTATTATTTACACCATTATACCAATCCAAGTAAGGTGGTGGTAGAAAATAGATTACACCACGGCGTGGAGACGGTATTCCATACGTACGCACGCACGGTGATTTCGTTTTCTGTAGGATGGATATATGGTGAAATAGGGTTGTTTCATACTTATAATAAAATATCATTATATTAGTGATACTGATGTAATTACTTCATAATGAAACAACTAAAGAAGAAGAAGTGGAAGAAGAAATAATGTTGAAAGAATCGGTAACAGACATTACCTCTTCTTTGAAGCGCCTCTTTGAGACCTCCTCTAAGGGCACTAACATTGGTCTTTGAAGAATACCAGGACCTCTAGGATGTTTCTAGGGAAGTGGATAAGATAATTTTTCAGGGTTTGGCCGATCTTGAAGGCTCAATGTGGTTTGAGGAATAGAGGGAGGAGGTGCCCTTTTATAAGGGAGGAGAGGGGCACCTATGGAAAAACTAAAAATATTATTTTATTATAAAGTCATATTCGGTTTTTAATAGCTCCAAATTGATTTATTTCGAATCTAAGGTGGGGATGGGTAGAAATACTCTCATAAAATTGAATTTAGACAAGTTTATGTCATTATATTAACCGTATCTTTTAATTTTAACTCTTAGTTAATTAGATTGACATTTACCATGTCACTTTGTATTTTTATATTATATAGTTAATAAACATACCATATACATCCATGAGACCCCAAAGTGGTCCATTAATGATACACTTATCATGATATAAGTATATTGGCCTAACCTTAGATTTTTAGGAATATAATAACAACTAATAATATAATATGTGTTTTAAAAATTATTTTATGTCAATTTTGACACTATTTGGTAATTTATTTTTGTGAAACTCATAACAGAATTATTAGTTCGAAAAAAGTAAATTAAATCTACAATAACATGTCATATTAAAATATAAAATTATTGGAATTCATAAAAAGTCTCAAATTACATTTATTTGGGTATTTATAACATCAATTATGTCAATATTTCATTAATAAGATAATTACTGCATCATCAATGTGTCATAAATAAATTAAATTATTTTATGTGTACAAATTACAAATAAAATACCATTATGTAGGAAATCGTTTTATCATTCTAATTAACACTTATAGTCTAATTTATCTTATGTATAGACCTATATTAAAAATGATTTACTTATTATACTTTGATTTTAACTATTTTAACCCTTCTTTAAATAAATTAATAACAAATTTTCTAATCTAATCCAAGTGGGCCTAAATGGTCATATTTTATTCCTAAGGTTATTTTTGGTCGAATTACACGTATCCAATAGAATTAGGACATGTGGTAGGGTAATAATAATAACATTTTAACCCTTAATTACCCTATTTACTTTTTACCGTGGTAAAAAAAAGTAAAAAGTTACTATTCACCAAAAATTATTTTCATCTTATTTTGACCACATTTTAATTACTGACATCAACTGGGTATCTTTTATTTTTTAAATTCCATTCACAAAAGCGGTAAAATTATTTTTTGTGTAAATTTTCAAATTCTCATAGGAGGTGGGTAAAAGAGGTGAAAAGTTCAATAAAAATTTTATATATCTAAAATTATTATAAAATGACTCCAATGAATTGCATTGAACATATATAGGTATTATGTATCAATTTTTACCTAAAATAAATTTAATTAAAATAAATAATTATTTAAATAAAAATTTGGTTTTTAAAAAGTAACCTAGTGTTTTCACTATTCACCAAAAATTGAATGTTTTTAGAAAAATACCCAAATTTCACCCTAGGATAATTTCGATATTCCGAATCCAAAAATGAAGTCCATTTTGAAAAATAAAATTTAAAAAATTTCAAAAAGTAGTTATTACAATTCATAACGGCTAGTTTTAATAATATTTTAATAGCATATCGTTGTTTAGAGAAACTCGGTATTCCGTACGATGCAAGCTATCGAGGAAGGTCGCAGTTGCGTGTAAAGAAAGCCAAGATAGTGTTTTGTGTAGTGAATGATTCCTTTGATGATTTATATAACATAAAAACAAAATATTTCTCATAAAAGTATCGGGTGCTACAATGATGCCAATATATTATCTTTATATAATATTCTTAACCATTGACCACCATTGATAAACTATTAATTAATAATGGTAAATATAATGGTTTTAATTTTAGTTATAAAAAAAGCTCATTTCATTGAATATTATTTCTAGTGATTTTATCTCTCACTTACCTACTACTATCTCAGAATATCTACTGAATATTAGAGGGAGTTGTCTCATAAAATGATCTACTATCAACTTGTTCCACTTTAGTAAATATATTTTTTCTCTATCATGTATGTAAACAATATTTATTATTTATTTAAACTATTTTTTCATAGTAAAAACAACACAATTCAAATTCCAACCACTCATGGTTTCTATTTTGGATATTTCCTCTATGGAATAACATTGTGAAAAGACATAGTTTAAAATAAGAAACAAGGTAATATTTATATTCGATATCATAATAATCATACACAAAAATATCTTATGGGTATTTACATGTATTATCCAAAACTATAAAATAATATTAAGCATTTATTCTATGAAACATTATATGTTTTATTCTTTATATTTTCTATATTTTGAATGTTTAAATAATAATTCATTTTCTTTATTTCATTAAGGCCATTTAGGTTCCATGTATTAGATAATTAGGTCATCGCACATAAAAAAAATAAATTTTACATCACAAATAGGACACTTCGAATCAAAATCCCTTCTTCCCAAAATACAAAACATTTATGACATTACATGTTTTCATTTGATTAATATCTTCTCAATTTTCATCTTCACCACGTCATTATCACCATACATCCTTAAAACATTAGGAAAGGTTTGAAAATGTTTGATGATAAAAAATACATATAAGGGACATATAAATAAGAAAAAGACTTGTTTGTCTGGGGATAAATATTATAAAAAAAATTCCATTTAATAATAATCATTGTGCTCAAAAAAAATTTCTCAACAAAGAAATATATTTCAGAATAAAAATACTATCATTGAAAAATTCCTATAAAATATTATGGAAATAAAAAAATCATAAAAGTTTCTTTGAAATTATGAAATACATGGGAAAAAATTTTCACAACGTTATAAAATTCTCCCTAAATAAGTATCACACACATCTTTTTCAATATAATATTGATATCATATATTTTCAAATAATAATATTTATATAAAAACCACTAGAATTATTTGATAGATCAAATAGATATCTTATGAAATTATTTTCATATGACTCATACAACCACTGATACTAATTGAATAACTGGCCTAGTAAATAGCAATAATCTCTTAAAAAAGTCCTTTAACTGGTTAACTTAATCTATTTACAAAATTAATTGGAGAGAAATATCAGGATCACCCAATATTATAATCTATATCGGTCTCAACCATCATCGTGAAATATATCGTGCTGAACTATAATTAGAGAAAATATAGCAAGCCCAAATTTTCATACATTCACTTTACATGAAATTTTCTAAATACTTTCAACAAAATATTAACAAGCACCCAATAACCTTTGTAGTCTAGTATCATTGGAAACATGTAAAACTAAACACTAGAAAATAAGTGAGATAAATAATCTCCCACTACATTATTCTTGACTAGAACCCTTCTTAGACACATAAAATATAATACCTATCTTCCTATCCTAGGAAAGGGGACATAAAAAGGGGTGAGATAAAATTTTGAGAAAGGGTAAACATGGGAGATGTGTAAGAACAATCTTGAGAATAAGGGTATGAGAACATGATCATGAAAATAGATTATCATACCCTACATATCAAAGTTCATATAAATGAATCATGACCTAAATCTGGGTCATTTATAAGACATGAATCATGAGGCAATAAATTACAAAATCCATAAAAGAATAACATTGGAATAAAACTGGGAATTTTTAAAGACACTTAAGAATATAATATAATCTCCACTATATCAAAGTAATATCTTCCAACACAATATTAGTAGTATATGTTCACTCCTGATACAATATTTGTATCCATTTTCACGCTCATGGAAATCGTAGTAGCATGAGTTCACACATCATTCCATCTTGGTAATCACGGTTCACTCCCACGACCATCTTAGTAGTAATGGTTCATTCCAAAGTCCATCTTAGTATTTATCATAACATATAAATATTTATCTAGTGCATTGGAGGGAGATATTGATCCCACCCATATCATATTGAAATCATTCATACGTTTTTTAAAAGATCATAAATAATCGTATAATACAAAATGATATTAAATGGATTTCATAAACATGTAATCATATCATAACCTATGGAGAATGATATATGTTTCAAAATTATATAATAAAATAAATAACCCGTAAAAGAGAAAAAAATTTCATAAACATATAGCTCGTGAAAGTTAAATTGGTTTCATAAATCCAAGGACATTAATCATAAGCCATTCAGAGAAATAATATTAATGGAACCTTTAGATCATTTTTTAGAAAGGAATCAGTTATATAGACCTATGTCATCTTATATGGAAAGTAATATTCAAATATAACTATAAATGTTTTCTTGAAGAAAGTATCTTGTATTCATTGATAGTTTTTCTAATTCATAAAACCTTTTGAAAATAATTTTCATAGAAAATACCTCAAAAACTTTTATTGAAGACTATAAATCATTTTTAAATACAATTTCCACGAAAAAATATAGAATAATATTCAAATAATTTTTTAAAAAAAATATTAAGTTTTTTTCGAAATAATATAAATAATTATTTAAAATATTTTTAAAATTATTTCTTTTAATGTAATTTTAAATATTAATAAACAATATTCAAAAATTAATTACAACAATTTTCTACCATAAAACATTTTTCAAACATTTTTCATTGAAAATAGATTTGAAAACATATAAATAAATATTTTAAACCATAAAAAATTTTCAAATTAATTTTCCATGAAATTTATCATCAAATATAATTTTAAAACATATTTGAAAACATATTTTTTGAAATAAAATAGATTTTTGACTGAAGAGTGAAATATGGTCATACTTTTCATAAAACATTCTTAATTATCGTATGTAACAAAGAGTGGGAATGTGGTTATAATGGATGTATATATCTTTTATAAACAAGTGAAAAAGAGACTCCTGATTGATCTTGAGAGATGTATCATAATATTTAATCAATCAGAGAATAATCATTAACTATCACAAAAAGCGATGAGATTGTTTCAATCAACTCTTACCACATGGTTAATTGGGATCATACTCACCATGTATTAAACGGAAATTAAATTATTATTATAATATCATTAAAAGAAGTATATTAATTTTATAACATGTAAAATGGAATTATATACACCTCAAAAGGGAATTTAGGTGAATAACATAAGATGAGTCTCAATGATGGAAAATTTAGAAAAAATTATATTACTGATTTGGTAACTTATGAATCTTAAACTGCATGAAATAAATATAATAACATGAATATGTGAATAACCATAAATTTAATTATAATATAAATATAACATAATAATGGTCAGTATATTCACGACAATAAAGTATATAGTGGTGAACATAGCATTTATCACATAGTAATAAAATGTTAGAGGGAATCCCCACACCTTGAGTCTTGACTCCCGTTTTACTCCTTCAAAACACATTTATAATAATTATAAATTTAATATAAATATTTTTAAAAATATATTATTATATATAATACATTATTCTTTTAACTTTTTATTACACTTTTGTTAACCATCCTATATTAAGGTTTCACTTTGGATAATATTTTCTTTGTTCTTCAATGTGAAATAATTTGTTATATCAATGGTTCATAAAAATATATCATGAATAAAAAATGTATAACATGATATGAATAACATATATATACATTATATTTGTATTAAAATAATATATATAATATATAAGTACAAAATCGAATATAATATTCATGCATACGGTAAGCCGCATGTACGCATGAATGTTGTTACTATTTTTATTGTCTTATTGATAGAACAAAAGAAAATGGAATATATTTATATATGTATATCATTATTAAATTAGAATTATTATATAATATATTTTATATATATTCACTAAATCTACTCTTAATACCTTCTATGTACTGTATGAACGAATCATATAACTTTTAGGGGGCAGTATTCCATGCTTCCTCAATCAAAATTATCATATATACACCAAATGGAAGGTGAAAAGGTATGTATTTTAAAATGAATAAATAATATTAAAATCATAACAAATATAATAAATAACATATATAATTATATTTTCCATCATAATTTACACTAGGAGATGTATTATAGTGAAAATGACCACTCATCGTTTAGTGATGCAGTAATTCGCTGTACATGTAAACAATATGTCTGTTACCCATTAGATGGAGGTGTGTGTTATTGAAGGTACAAAAATTTGAATGACAAAACCTATTATATTTAGGATACATTTTTATACAATAATGGAATAAATAGTGTAGAGGGGTGGGGAATGAAAATAAAATAAAGGAGCTTGAGAGAAGTTGTTACCTCATAAAAAGGTAACCCCTTTTGATTTGTGCCAAAAGACTTCTCTGGAAGTATTTATGTCAGTGGGGAGGACTCAAGGAGAAATTGTTAGATGTTAGGAAGTTTAATGGGATGATATTGGATGATCCTAAGTGTTTTTAGAGGTTTGATGAAGAGGGGGAGCTGGTGGCCTTTTATAGGAAAGGGAAAGGACTCACTTGGTATTTTTGAAAACAAGTTTTGTGTACGCATGTGTTTACATACAAAAAGTCATATGAAACCATCCAAAAACCAAAATATAAGGTTAATGGATGAATAATTTCGTGAAAATGGGGGTTTTATATGTCTCTATGTCTTCTGAGTCTTAACTTTAATCTTTAGTCTTTAGTTACGATTAATTATACAATAATATATGTAGTAAATTTTAATCACTTTAACTAATATTTTTCATAAAAATATAAGTTTACCTTATTATACACATTAAATTATGATTAATAAATATATGTAATCCAATTTTCCATATTTCAATGAATTATTTCAAGGATTTTAATTTAAATTTATTCATGCATTCGGGTTGACAATGCGGGTATATAAAGTAAAAATGAACAAAATATTTTGATGTTTTTATATCCAATTAAACCGTGGAATAGTTTCCAATTACCTAAACTGGATTAATTAATAAAAATATAATCTAATTACTCTTTTATTCTGAATTAAAATACAATTTAACCTTATAAATAAAATAGATGAAAAACAAATTTGAATTAAAATCTGATATTTTCACTATTCATCTAAAAATGATGTTCTCAGAAAAATCCCCAAAATTCTCCCTAATATAATTTTTAAATTTTAAATTAAAACCTGAATTTTATTTTATCAAATTGAATTTCTAAATCTTTTTAAATTAATTTTTTTTATTTTTCACATAAGCATATTAAAACTCGTTTATTCGAGAATATAGTATTTTTTTATATTAAAATAGTTTACCAAAAATCATATTTTTCATTATTAATATGTTTTATTTATGTAAAATAATTAACAAAATATTTAAAAATTAGTTATTAATGTTCATATTACTATGTTTAATGGCTAGTTTAGGGTTATCTCACCTAAATAATTAGAATTTTTTTCATAGAAACATCATTGTTGGGTGTAATGTATGCCAAGTTGATGTGCTATGTAATGTACATCATTTATGTGCCATGATAAAAGAATGTTTTACATAGTGCATATCAATACATAATTGAAAAATTAATTTATTAAAAAAGGTCCTTAAAATATAACAGTGTTACATTATACACCCTTAAATTTATTTGGTACCTTGAAATATGTCACTTGGGGGAAAATGAGGATACTTATACTTTGTCATATCCTCAAGTTCCCACATAACCTAAACTAACTAGGGATTTCTCCACAAAACTTTTACAAGTTGAGTGGTCTTGTATTGTAGAGCATTCTCTGTATGATCTAGAATCTCATTTGGTTATTCCACATAAGAAAGATACTTCTCCAGCTATATGACTTCAAGGTTCTATACATGTGAAGGGTCAAGTGTGAACTTCCTCAAAAGAGATACAAGGAACACATCATGGACTAGATAGAAATTTAGAGTATGTTCTATGAAATAGTATACCGTCCAAATATGATAAAAAATCTCAAGGGGGGCTGATATAACTAGGGCTATGTTTCCCTATATTCCTAAATCTTATAACTTTCTTCTAGGATGATATTCCTAGAAACAACTTTACACCAGCATCAATTCTTGGCCACGTCGTTAGTTATGTGCATAACTTTTATTCTAACTTTGGTGTACCGTGATATGTTTTTATATGTCTCTAACCTACTCCCCCATTTATATAGTAATCCCAAGTCCTAAAAGCTTTCTCCAACCTCATCCCAGCACATTTGAGATCTATATTTCTTCTCAAAGAGGGATTCATAAGGTTATATATGGATTATTAAGTGAATAATAATGTTGAATGAAAAATCAATTAGAGTTATGTGTTGATCTCAACAACCATGGAAATCTAGTGAAAAATATCTCAACATATCTTCCAGGGTTTTAATTTTTCTTTTAGACATACTATCTATCTGATGATGATAAGTGGTGATGAAACTAAATTTTGTATCAAGTGTTTACTAAAAAATTTATAGAACATTGAGGTAAATCTTATATCCTAACATAACACAATAAAATGTGGTAATCCATAAATCCTTACCACCCACTTAGTTAATTTCCTCGAAAGCCAATCCACAGTAAAGCTTTCTCTTATATAAATGAAGTTTTCTAACTTATCAAGGAAACTGACTACTGCCCATATAACATTGAACCATATAGATGTTTTGGGTAGTCCCACAATAAAGTCAATATTTATGTTCTCCCATTTCCATTCATTTTGGTTAATCAATCAAACATCACTTAAGATATTTTTATTTTATAATTAACTTGTTGAAATACTGAGAACCAAGATACAAACTCTACGATATCTCTCTTTATTCTATCACACAAGAACTATTCTTTCTCATCTATATACATCTTTTAACTTATATGATTAATTGAGAATTATTAACAATGATCATTATATAACAAATAAATATTATAATATGGAATTGAATTAACACATACTTACTGCTTGAACCATATCATTCTATCCTAATCTTTGTTAAAATCAGGAACATTTGTGACTGCATTTTGCATCTCTACATCTTCCTTATATGCCTCCTTACTCTTCACATGGATAATGGGTTATACATTCATTTTATTAATATAATATTTCTCTCCATCCATCAATATTTCTACATCTGTATTTTAAAATCATGAAATATTGGGTCTTTTTTGATCCTCATCATTGATAAGCTTTCATGATCCTTCAAACATAAATCATATTCCACTTTTTTTATATTCCAATACTGGTATGGTGATGAACAGTCCAAATACTTTATCAACACTAACCATCTTCTTTTGAAAAAGTTCTACCCATTCAATATGAATATATATTTCATACATTTGAGATCAGTATATATATCACATATTTATCGATAAAGATAGTGCCACAACATATTTAATAAAAAATTACCACTGTTTACTCCAAATCCCAATTTGGGTAATTTTTCCCCTGAATATTCATCGGTTTTTATACATAAGAGATAACCATGTTATTATTTTTAATAACACATCCCAATACCATATTATATTCACCTCTATATATTACATGTCCTGTTCCACTATTGGGTAATGAAATTATATGTGCACTAACTAACCTTATCTTCAGTTCATTGAAATTTACCTCACAATCATCTATCATGAGGAACATGACACCTTTATGAGTTAACATAGTCATATGATTATATAGTAAGAATAAATTCTAAAAAAAACCTTCAATAATATCGAACTAAACCAAGAATGACATGGATCTCAATCACTGTGGCTGTTCTAGGATAACATTCAATTGCCTCAAACTTCGATGGATATATTGTTATACCATATTTTGATATTATGAGACCTAAAAATGAAACCCTTTTCATCCAAAATTCATACATTGTAAAATTTTCATATAGTTTCTACTTCCTTAGGGTCTTTAGTACAATTCTCAATTCATCTTCATTCTCTTCCATTATCTATGAATATATAAGAATATCATCTATAAATACATCAAAAAACCGATCAAGGTAATCTATAAATAATATACATTAAATCTATCAGGATAGAAGGGGAATTAGTAAGACCAAAAGGAAACAGTATATATTCATAGTGTTTATAACATGTACAGAATGTGATCTTGGTTATATCCTATTTGTTGACCCTTAATTAATGATATGCTGAATACAGGTCAATCTGGGAAATGTATTAATCTCCACACAATGGATCAAACAAGTCATCAATATTGGGAAGATGATACTTGTTTCTTATTATAATATTTTTCAACTCCTAATAATCAATGAGGAGTCTCATTTATCCATAATTATTTTTCATAAAAATAATAGGTGCTCCCCTTGGTTACACACTTAGTAGAATGAATCTCTGATCATGGTTTTCTTAGAGTGGCTACTTCAATTCCTATGACTCAATCAGATCCATTCTATAAATATACTTTTTTATTGGTGTGGAACCCGTTATGATTTCTGTTGAGAACAAAACATCACATTATAATTGAAGTCTATAAAACTATTCTGGAAAAAAACAGCAAATTCATGAATAGTAAGCATGTCATCGATGTCTATTTTTAGTTCAATAATTTGAGATAAAACCCTTTTTTTGATGGGAATTAATACCTACACACTGGATGTAATGTCTACAGAAAGTTCATTCTTATCATCACATTGATGGATGATCATAGTAGGGTTTGAAATATCTAATGTAACTTCCCTTCTTGACAATTTATTTGGGATTTATGTAGAAAAATCCAATCTATGTCTACAAGGACATAAATTTATACTAATGTATGAATGATAATATTTTCAAGAAGTACATTCCAACCAACATCAATCGGAGAGGAATCATATAGATGAGAAAAAATCACCTTACCATTAGGGGGTTCACTACTAATTCAACATCTAATTGTATTGTTGGAATATTAACACCCTTATAAAATAAATTATATGTGAACATGTGGGTAGTTCTTGCATAAAATTTGACATTAGAATTTATTGAGTGGATTGTAAGTGTCCCTTTCATCATATAATATCGCCCCTCATTTAAAATTATGATTGAATGAGATTTCGACTTTCCATCAGATTAAGAGGTTATTAACATCAATCATCATCACTATCCCTTGGGTTTGGGTTGTGTTAAGCATAATCCCCATTCTATTTACCCACATAGCACAGAATCATGGGATGTGCATTCTATGACATTTTTTTCACATTTGTAACAGTATTAGTCTTCTTCCCATAACGTAGGAAAAAAATGTCTGATGGCCTTCCCTTCCACACTTGAAACATTTATTATCTCCATTAAGGATATTTCATACATGAATCTTCCCACATTTATATTATAATGGTAATATCATCTTCTTCTCTTCATGGTTTGTAGATTATATTTTAAACTAAATATTTATCTTCTTGTCAAAACAATGAGATTGATACAAGAATCCAACCTCCATTTAAACCTTGACTTACAATACCCAGTCTCTTCATATCTACTAAATTATTTTATGGATGTCTCCCTTATGTGACTTGGATTTATGAAAATGAAGAAACAATAAACTTTACATTCAGGATGGATCATAAGTCATGAAGAATGTTCTTGATAAAAAATAAGTACTTTACCACATCCCAATCTATGTATTCAATCTTATCTTGGTTCCTCATATTCTTGATTAGTGTCCACCACTGATCTGCTACGTCTTATACCCAATAAATAGCCAGAATGAATTCCCTGTGCTCCTAAGACTTTATAACAAATGTCACGACCCCCTTCCATCAAAGATGCCCCTCCTGAGCTGGCAATGGTGAAAGGGAGATAATGACCCCCGAGTCCCGCCTCTAGTAGGCCCCGGGGTGGAGACTAGCACCAAGGGTATGAGTTTATTATTATTTTTTAAATCGTGGGAGGGATTACCCTTTTTATAGTTAGGATCGGAAATAGGACAAGTCAACCACCAAAAAGTAAAAAGAACAAAGGTGCTGAAAAGAAACCCAAACCAGTACCATATGCATGTATAAATAAACTGAAACAGTTACAAGTACAAATAAGCTTAATGTACAAGTGAGTACAGTACCAAAAGAAAAAAAAGAAAACAGCAACTACACAGCTCCCACTTCCTGACTAGTAGGGTCCCGCACAGCCCTGGTAGTCCTCCTGAAAACCTGAAACAACGTAGGGTGAGAATACAAGTATACTCAGTAGAGAACCTGAAGCTATCGTGCACAAGTGGGGAGACACCCTAAGGTCCCGTGAGAAAACAGAAGAACCAGAAACTAACAAGGAAAAACTATCCACCTAGCCTCACTGATCACACTCACCAAGTAACACAAACAAGTTTAGTATATATATAGAACAAAAGTATTGGGTACCCCGCACCATTTCCCACTTAATTAGATGCTGCTCTTCCTAACGGCAAACGTCCTGACGCTACCACACTCTTCCCGCCCGCACACACCTGGGCCAAACCACGCATCTCGTCCGCACACACCTGGGCCTCAGAACCACGCATCTCGCCCGCACACACCTGGCCCACAACCACTAACCCGCCCGCAGACACGTGGGCCTCATCCCGAAGGTTCTTGGGAACGGTAAGCCTGCCGAAGAGTCTTGGGCTAAAGGTCGCCTCAAGCCATCACAGCCTCCGAGACCTACCCGAAGAGTCTTGGGTGTAAGGTCACCTCAAGCCATCATAGCCTATGGAAGAAGGAGCAGGAAGGAGCTAGTTACTAAGGGGGAACACCCTCTCCCATAAAATGGGAGTGTTCGGCACTAGGTGCTTGACATGGGTGTGGTGCGACAAAACACAAAGATACAATTATATATATACACATACCAAACACACAGCCCAACCTATGGCTTCTTAAAAAGAGGAACTGAGCAAGTGACTCGGCACTGCTACCACGATGCATGCATCAACAACAAAACAATCATCACCCAACCCCATTTAGGTTTTCATGTTTCATGCAATGGTTTAACAAATTATTACTACTGGGAAACTATCATCCAGACAAAACCTTTCACAAACATATCCCTTCCATCCACAACCAAGGTTTGGTAAAACGCAAGCAACCACATGCCATTTCATTTACAAAAGATTATCACAACCATACAACATTCCATCATTCATTTATTTCAAAGTTCCACACATAAAACCCTTTCCACACACAAAACATTTCCGCATTTGAAATCACCTTTTACTTCCAAAACACTTTTCATAATCAAAACACTTTTCATAAATAAAGGCATTTTCCACAACCAACCACTTCCCATTTCAACCCCATCGTTTACAAAAACATTTCCCACAAAACAACCAAACCACCAACATGTTTATTATTCTAATTTTGTTCAACCGGGGTGATCCCACAAGGTTTTCATTCTCATTTAATCAGCCAGTCTTTATGTGCTTATCCATTTTCCATGTTTTAACAAAACCAACCACAAACAATTCAGATATCAATTGCGCACGCAAAGGCCACCAACAGCCTTGATTTTCAGTAGGCAAAGGCCTTTCAATCCAAAATCACAATCAGAAGATAAAGAAACTGGAAGGCAATAGAAACATCACAAAACCCCAAACCCTTATTTATCTGGTTATTATCTTTATTTAAAGTTCAACTGCATCCCATGGAACAAAAGAAAATATCCCACCCCGCATGTTGCACCAAATAGAGAGACGGAGGTAAACCCCTAATTCAAAAGGTCCCGATCACGTCGCTTCCGACGACGTCCTTCGGTGTCCTCCGCCTTCGCCAAACCTGACAAATTCCTCCTAGGATGGAAGATAGAGAAGGAAGGCCGGAAGGAAAGGTGACAAGTCTGGGCTTAGAAGCTTCGTCTCATCGCTACGATCCTGTGGCCGCTGACGGATCGTAATTCGGAGCTCGGGCAAAGAAGTTAGAGGAGGAATACTTCCCGATTGTCCAAGAGCATCGTCGTGCGGCAAAGAAGCGATCGATATGGAAGATAAAACATGACCTCGTTCTTATATAGGCAACGAATAGGTAAATCCGTATTCAGCGTGCATCAATGAATACACGATGTGATCGTACATACGTTACATGTTTTGATTGGTTAACACACAACACGTCACGCGGTTTCCACGCGTTTTAATAATAATGATAATTCTATCAAAATGTGGTGTTTCGTTGACCCGAGGCATGAGTCATAAAAGTAGATCATTAATGGTCTTAAAATGACCGTCATAATTTCAGGGTTACATTGTCGCTGAAGGATCGTCAATCCGATACCGTATGAGGGAGATACGTTGGATACAAGATCCCGTAATAATAAAAATATTAAATCTATTAATTCATGAGCATTTCGGGTACCCAATCCGAAAACCCGAAAAAGACATCCAATATTGGACTCATAATTTTCGTCTCGTAGTCAGGGTTGCACTGCCACTGACGGTTCGTGAAACTGAGGTCGCACGAAGAAGTTACGAACAAAAAAGTGTTTTATCAACAAAATTCATAATAACAATAATTTATTATTATTATTAATCAATTATTTATTTATTTTTCATAACTCCAAAAGCAAACACGTTTTGGAGTCTTCATGGGGGCTATAATTAAGCACTAATTCCTCCTTTTTCATTTATTTGTATTTTAATTTTATTTCTCTTATTATTATTTTTTGTTTCTCTCTCCAATCTATTTTTTTCTTTCATTATTCTCTCCCACCACCAAAAGTGGCGCCTCCCATTTCTTTTACCCCATGTGGAACGCCCCAAACTCCATTCTCACTTCAACTTTATTATTTAATAAAATTAATAATAATAACACCCATAATTAAAGTACTAATTTAATCCCATTAAATTAGTTTACCATGGTTATTAAGTTAAAACCATTCCATTTAATTAAATTCAAATAATTTAATTTACTACCCAAAAATTAAACCCATTTAATTTAATTTACCAACCACACACATATTTCTGTCACCTTTATCATTATTATTTAATTAAATAGTAATAAATCCTCTTTCAATTTCATCAACGGGCCCCCATCATTAACATTAATTATTATTATTATTATTGACGCCCATTATTTTCATATAATTACTCCATATATCCCATAACATTATATTCACGCATGGTTGGGAACCCCATTCACGTGCCTCTTCATGTTATTATTATTATAACAAATTATTATATAATAATACCCTTTTAATGTTATTAACACAATTCCAACTTTAATTGTGGAGAACCGCACAACGCCTCCTGTACAAGGTCACACCCATGCACCCCATGCATTTCATTCCTTTATAATTTATTACATGAGCCTCATTTATTGTAATTTATTCCTTTATAACTTATTCCATGCGCCTCCCATCATTTTATTAAATATATTCGATTTAATTTCTTATATTTTACAATGATTAAATTAAAACCATTTTATCTAATTAACACAAAATATTTTCACGCCACCATTATCAATTATTATTATAAAAAATTATTATTACAACACGTGTCATGTTTGGCCACATCAAATTTTTTACAAAGAAATGGACCGGAGAGGTCCGGGCCATTACACCAGATACCTCTCAAAACATTCTCGTCCTCGAGAATTAAAACCAACCCATAAAAGGGGGAAAGGTCCGAACAACCACCCCTCAAGATACCTCTCAGGCCTCTTGTCATAACAAGAAACAACCGACAACCCTAATTATGTGAGTTAGGAATTCCCTCTCCTATGTCGAGATATTATCCGCTTTAGGCGGCACTGACTCACCTGCACGGGTTTAATCGCATCCGCATTAATGCCTCTCGATTAAGGACTGAGCCTTCCCACTTCCATATATTAGGATTTTCCAACTTACACTGCCCCCCAACACCATACAAAACATCAATAAATTTCCCGAACACATGTCTTGAGGAATTCCTTCTCCCATGTCGAGATATTATCTGCTTTAGGTGGCACTGACTCTCCTGCATGGGTTTAATCGCATCCACATTAATGTGTCTTGATTAGGGATTAGGTCCTCCTCTCCCCACATGTTATGACTCTTCACACACATTTAAAGGAATGAGGGAAACAAATTATCATTATAAATTCATGAAAAAAATGTTCCAGGCACAAAGCATGGGCGGGAATGAGTTTCAACAAAGGAGTGTGATGATATTGAATTTAAACAAAACATAAATGAGAGCATTTAAGTAAAACCGAAAACATCTCTCTTGATCTCTAGCCTTGCTAGGGTTGCCACTTCTATTGCATGAAACTATCTGTGTCCCACTCGTCTACCGTTCTGTTGACGTCCAGGTTCCATAGTTGTTCGGTAAACAGGGAACGCCTAAGCCCAAGTAGTAATGAAAAACTCAATGTTTTAATTATCATTTTATTTCAATTTCTTTCCCAGAACACCCAAATCAAGTAAAACACAAACATGATGATGCATGTACCTTTCCTAGGGTTTCTACCCTAAAATCAATGTAGCCTCACTTGGTTGTTCGGTAGGCTCAGAGTCCTTGCATCGGATCACGGGGGGCCCTAAAATCCCATGTCCTAGTCGGTCTTCCCTGACCTATGTCACACACCAAGATCAGCTATCACTGTTTCCCTACCATCCCATTCAATCCTCACTATGCCTAACTCCAGACTCCATCCTATCTCTCAACCATTCCTCTGATACCATTCTGTCACGACCCCCTTCCATCAAAGATGCCCCTCCTGAGCTGGAAATGGTGAAAGGGAGATAGTGACCCCCGAGTCCCGCCTCCAGTAGGCCCCGGGGTGGTGACTAGCATCAAGGGTATGAGTTTATTATTATTTTTTCAATCATGGGAGGAATTACCCTTTTTATAGTTAGGATTGGAAATAGGACAAGTCAACCACCAAAAAGGAAAAAGAACAAAGGTGCTGAAAAGAAACCAAAACCAGTCCCATATGCATGTATAAATAAACTGAAATAGGTACAAGTACAAATAAGCTTAAAGTACAAGTGAGTATAGTACCAAAAGAAAAACAAGAAAACAGCAACTGCACAGCTCCCACTGCCTGACTAGTAGGGTCCCGCACAGCCCTGGTAGTCCTCCTGAAAACCTGAAACAACGTAGGGTGAGCATACATGTATACTCAGTAGAGAACCTAAAGCTCTCGTGCACAAGTGGGGAGACACCCTAAGGTCCTGTGAGAAAAAAGAAGAACCAGAAACTAACAAGGAAAAACTATCCACCCAGCCTCACTGGTCACACTCACCAAATAACACAAACAAGTTTAGTATATATATAGAACAAAAGTATTGGGTATCCCGCACCATTTCCCACTTAATTAGATGCTGCTCTTCCTAACGGCAAACGTCCTGACGCTACCACACTCTTCCCGCCCGCACACACCTGGGCCAAACCACGCATCTCGCCCGCACACACCTGGGCCTCACAACCACGCATCTCGCCCGCACACACCTGGGCCACAACCACTAACCCGCCCGCAGACACCTGGGCCTCATCCTGAAGGTTCTTGGGAACGGTAAGCTTGCCCGAAGAGTCTTGGGCTAAAGGTCGCCTCAAGCCATCACAGCCTCTGAGACCTACCCGAAGAGTCTTGGGTGTAAGGTCACTTCAAGCCATCATAGCCTATGGAAGAAGGAACAGGAAGGAGCTAATAACTAAGGGGGAACACCCTCTCCCATAAAATGGGAGTGTTCGGCACTAGGTGCTTGACATGGGTGTGGTGCGACAAAACACAAAGATACATTTATATATATACATATACCAAACACACAACCCAACCTATGTCTTCTTAAAAAGAGGAACTGAGCATGTGCCTTGGCACTGCTACCAAGAAGCATGCATCAACAACCAAATAATCATCCCCCAACCCCATTTAGGTTTTCATGTTTCATGCAATGGTTTAACAAATTATTACTACTGGGCAACTATCATCCAGACAAAACCTTTCACAAACATATCCCTGCCATCAACAACCAAGGTTAGGTAAAGCGCAAGCAACCACATGAAATTTCATTTACAAAATATTATCACAACCATACAACATTCCATCATTAATTTATTTCAAAGTTCCACACATAGAACCCTTTCCACACACAAAACATTTCCGCATTTGAAAACACCTTTTACTTCCAAAACACTTTTCATAATCAAAAAACTTTTCATAAATAAAGGCATTTTCCACAACCAACCACTTCCCATTTCAACCCCATCGTTTACAAAAACATTTCCCACAAAACAACCAAACCACCAACATGTTCATTATTCCAATTTTGTTCAACCGGGGTGATCACACAAGGTTTTCATTCTCATTTAATCAGCCAGTCTTTACATGCTTATCCATTTTCCATGTTTTAACAAAACCAACCACAAACAATTCAGATATCAATTGCGCACGCAAAGGCCACCAACGGCCTTGATTTTCAGTAGGCAAAGGCCTTTCAATCCAAAATCACAATCAGAAGATAAAGAAACTGGAAGGCAATAGAAACAGCACAAAACCCCAAACCCTTCTTTATCCGGTTATTATCTTTATTTAAAGTTCAACTTCATCCCATGGAACAAAATAAAATATCCCACCCCGCATGTTGCACCAAATAGAGAGACGAAGGTAAACCCCTACTTCAAAAGGTCCCGATCACGTCGCTTCCGACGACGTCCTTCGGTGTCCTCCACCTTCGCCAAACCCGACAAACGCCTCCTAGGATGGAATCTAGAGAAGGAAGGCCAAAAGGAAAGGTGACAATTCCGGGCTTAGAAGCTTCGTCTCGTCGCTACGATCTTGTGGCCGCTGACGGATCGTAATTCGGAGCTCGGACAAAGATGTTAGAGGAGGAATACTTCTCGATTCTCCAAGAGCGTCGCCGTGCGGCAAAGAAGCGATCGATATGGAAGATAAAACATGACCTCGTTCTTATATAGACAACGAATAGGTAAATCCGTATTCAGAGTGCATCAATGAATACACGATGTGACCATACATATGTTACATGTTTTGACTGGTTAACACACAACACGTCACGCGGTTTCAACGCGTTTTAATAATAATGATAATTCTATCAAAATGTGGTGTTTCGTTGACCCGAGGCATGAGTCATAAAAGTAGCTCATTAATGGTCTTAAAATGACCGTCATAATTTCAGGGTTACGCTGTCACTGACGGATCGTCAATCTGATACCATATGAGGGAGATACGTTGGATACAAGATCCCGTAATAATAACAATATTAAATCTATTAATTCACGAGAGTTTTGGGTACCCAATCCGAAAACCCGAAAAAAACATCCAATATTGGACTCATAATTTTCATCTCGTAGTCAGGGTCGCACTGCCACTGATGGTTCGTGAAACCGAGTTCGCACGAAGAAGTTACGGACAAAAAAGTGTTTTATCAATAAAATTAATAATAACAATATTTTATTATTATTATTAATCATTTATTTATTTATTTTTCATAACTCCAAAAGCAAACACGTTTTGGAGTCTTCATGGGCGCTATAATTAAGCACTAATTCCTCCTTTTTCATTTATTTGTCTTTTAATTTTATTTCTCTTATTATTATTTTTTGTTTCTCTCTCCAATCTATTTTTTTCTTTCATGATTCTCTCCCACCACCAAAAGTGGCGCCTCCCATTTCTTTTACCCCATGTGGAACGCCCCAAACTCCATTCTCACTTCAACTTTATTATTTAATAAAATTAATAATAATAACACCCATAATTAAAGTACTAATTTAATCCCATTAAATTAGTTTACCATGGTTATTAAGTCAAAACCATTCCATTTAATTAAATTCAAATAATTTAATTTACTAACCAAAAATTAAACCCATTTAATTTATTTTACCAATCACACACATATTTATGTCACCTTTATCATTATTATTTAATTCAATAGTAATAAATCCTCTTTCAATTTCATCAACGGGTCCCCATCATTAACATTAATAATTATTATTATTATTGACGCCCATTATTTTCATATAACTACTCCATATATCCCATACCATTATATTCACGCATGGTTGGGAACCTCATTCACGTGCCTCTTCATGTTATTATTATTATAACAAATTATTATATAATAATACCCTTTTAATGTTATTAACACAATTCCAACTTTAATTGTGGAGAACCGCACAACGCCTCCTGTACAAGGTCACACCCATGCACCCCATGCATTTCATTCCTTTATAATTTATTACATGAGCCTCATTTATTGTAATTTATTCCTTTATAACTTATTCCATGCGCCTCCCATAATTTTATTAAATATATTTGATTTTATTTCTTATATTTTACAATGATTAAATTAAAACCATTTTATCTAATTAACACCAAATATTTTCACGCCACCATTATCAATTATTATTATAAAAAATTATTATTACAACATGTGTCGTGTTTGACCACATAAAATTCTTTACAAAGAAATGGACCGGAGAGGTCCGGGCCATTACAACAAATAATATATTATCAGTTGTATTGATCCATTATTTAGAAACAAGTGTATTAGAAGACCCTCTGGAAGAAGGTGGGAATTAAATCATGAAATACTCAAACAAATTTTGTTCCCTGCTTTTCTAATTTGGATTTCCATCATTATTCAAATCATGATAAATATATGTGAACATAGAAATGTGGTTTTTCATTCCAACAGTCATAGAATTCAGTTTATAGGAGGAAAATCATTTCATTGTCTATCGCAATGACTATCAAAAATGTTCCTTCAGGTTCCATCCATTTACTAAAACCCAAATCACGGAGTGAGAAATTGTTATCATATTGAGAAACCACATAATCTAGAAAATTCACTTAATGTATGTCTATGTTATGAAACATTATTTAAAATATGACACCATATGATTATCCAAGGTTATTCAGAGAAAAAATATTTATAAATCCTTCAAGATGGTTCATAAAGAGGTTGGGAGTTCCCAAAACATATCCCTAAGGAGTTTCAATCCATGTGTGTATCAAGGTTGATTGTCGTGTACCAGATTACCCTATTTCATGCCCGAAAAATCATGTTAGAGTTTTTAGCACTAGTTTAATATAATACAGATCCATATTTAATGATGGTATCCATAAAGGGATTTATTTCAAGGTAACCACTCACTCTATCCAAAACAAAAATTATTTGACATTTTCCTATACATTTTATTATCCTTAGACCGATCCTTAGACATGTACATAGAGTTATCAATAAGGTTTTCTCTTCATAGATTCCAAAGGATACCTAAACCTTTTATATAATACCAATTATAGAGACCCTAAAATTTAATACATTAAAATTACATATAACTTTAAGAGTACTAAAACCAGTATAAAAAACACCCAATGATTGTACTAGTCTTGTTCCATTGGAAACACAGAAACATAAACACTAGTACATACGTGAGCTATATTATCTCCCACTATGTTCATATGGACTAGTACCCTTCTTAGACACATCAAACTTATTACATTGCATTATAACCATGGTAATAAAAAATAAAGTGGTTGAGCTCAAATAATCATTATGGTTACACAAGGGAGATGTGTAAGAATAATCACGAGCGTAAGGGTATGAGAACATGATCACGAAAATAGAATATCATAACATACATATGAAAGATCATATACATGAATAGTGGCATAAATCCTGGATGTTCATAAAACATGAATCATAAGGAAATAAATAGCATAATCCATAAAATCATAACCTAGTAATAAAAACAAACATTTTTGTGGACACATAAGCATATTACATGATTTTCATAGTAGACTTGGAATCGCTGATAGGACCATCTTGGTAGTACAAGTTTACTCCCCATAGCATCATGGTAGTCAGGGTTCACTCCCATCGCCATCTTAGTAGCCTAAGTTCACTCCATAGTCTATATAGGTAGTCATGGTTCACTCACATGGCTATGTCAGTAATTACGGTTCATTCCCATGAACATCATAATTTAAATCTTCAGATATAAATATTTACCAAATGCACTAAATGGAGATATAGGTCCCACGAATCTCAAAATAAAACTATACATACATGTTCTATAAGATTATAAATAATCATATCATAAACCATGAAATAAAATTTTTATTATAATGATGTAATCATATAATAACCTATGGAAAAAGATATAGGTTGTATAATAATTTCATAAAAATAATAACCCATTAATGAAAAATGGATTTTATAAACATATAACCCATTAAAGAGAAATTGGTTTCATAATTTCCATGAAATTAAGTATAACCCATTCAAAAAAATAATATGAATGGAACCTTTAGATAATTTCCATTATAAAGTTATGAGTAACATCCACAGATATCATATTTGATGGATAATAATTTTTAAATATATTCAAAACACATTTCTTAAATATAATAATCTAAATTATATTAAAAATGATTTTTAAATCATATAACCACATGAAAATCATTTAAAAAGAAAATAAAATCAAAACTTATAAAGAAGACTTCAAATCATTTTGGAAACTTTTTTCTTTGAAAAATTATACAATAATCATCAAAAAATATTAAATATCCTTTTTCATCGATTTTTTTTTTGAAATCATATAAATAAGTGTGGATTTTTTTTAGAAATTACTTATTTTAATGTACATTGAAATATTTTAAAAGAAAAAATTAAAATTATTTAGTGTAATTTTGAAACAAAAAATAATTTTCAAAACATTATTCATTTAAAAAATATTTTAAAATGTAAAACGAATGCTTTAAAAATGATTAAGAATTTCTAAAATAATTTTCCATTAAAATTATATTCAAATATCGTTTGAAAACATTTCTAAAAACATTATTCGAAACATTTGATTTTGAAATTAAATGTATTTCTGAATATAGAGAGAAATACAATCATATTGGTCTTAAAAAATATTAATTATACTAAGAACCAAAGAGGGTAAAATTGGTAATAATGCATGAATATATAATGAATAATTTTAGGAGAAAAAAATCATTAGTTTTATTTATATATGGATCATAATATTTCATTAATCTTATAATAATCATTAACAATCTTGAATAACAATGAGATTGTTTCAATAAACTCTTACCACTTGGTTAATTGCGGTCATGCTCTCCTTGTAACATGGGATCATAATATCCAATAAATAAAATGAGACCAAATTAATCTTATCATATCATTAAAATAAATACTTCATGATATAACATGTAAAATTGATGTATATACTCCTTGGAGTAGAATTTAGGTGCATAACAAAACATGTGTCTTGAAGAAGGAAAATTGAGAAAAAATTATTGCACCGATTTGGTAACTTTTGAAAATTGAAACCCATGAAATAAATATCATAAAACTCATATTTTAATACCCATAAATTTATTTATAAGATACATATAATACAGTCATTTTCAGTATAAACACCACACAAAAGGATAGAGTGTCCAACTGAGCATGTATCTCATAGAAATAACTAGCAATATCAAATCCCCTTACCTTGGTTCTTGACACTCATTATACTCATTCAGAACACATGTATAATTAATATAAAATTTTTATAAATAACCAAATTTATATATATATATATATATATATATATATAATACAATATATGTTATTATTATGACCTTATATGATTGGATTATAATCCACTCTATGTTAAGGATTCACTTCAGATAATATTCTCTTTGTTCTTTTCATGGGTATTTGTTTGTTTTATCCTTTGTCCTTATAATTATATCATGATTTAAGAATATAAACCAAGATATAGAAAAATTTATACCATGAAATTTTTTATTATAATAATCTATAGACTATAAATGTAAAAAATTGAATACACTGTTCACGGAGATGGTAAGCTGTACGTATGCAATAATGATGTTTCGGTTTTTATTATTGTATTGAATGAATAAAAAAAATGACACATATGTATATATATATATATAATTATTAATTAATCTTTATGAAATCATATATATAATATATATTCAAGGAATCCATTATTATTACATTCTATATAGTTAATAAATGAATCACATCAATTTGAGGGGGCGGTTGTCCACACATCATCAAACAATATTATCCTATTTACCCATAATGGAAAGTAAAAAATATATGTATCATGAGTGATAAAGAAGAATAATTACATAATAAATAAAATATATAACATATATAAGTTGTGTTTCAATAATAATATTTACCATGAGAGGCGGTAATTGAAAAATTAACAATCATCGGTTAGTGAGGTGGTAGTTCATCGAACACATAAAGAGTTTGTTTGATACCCATTAGATGGAGGTGTGTGTAAGTGTACATTGAAAACAGAGAATTAAAATACTATTATACTGAGTCTACTGGTGTTTTTATACAATCATTGAATAATAATAGTGGAAGGGTGGATAATGAAAACAAATGAAATTATCTTGAGAGATGGTGTTACCTTTTATTCGGGTAACTCCTTTTCGGTTGTTCCAAAAGGATTCCATAGAAGCATTTATGTCCATGGAGTGTAATCCTAGAGTAATTGAAGGAAAATTTTAAGTTAATTCGGTAGTTATTGAAATAAACTAAGTGTTTTTTGAGGTGTTAAGTAGAGGGGGAGGTAGTCACCTTTTATATGGAAAGGAAATGACTCAATTCGTGTTTTTTAAAATAAGTTTGGTGTACCGATGTTTTTACCAAAAAAGGTAATATAAAACCAAAAAACTCAATAATTGAATGTTAATGGCCGAATAAGTTCCATTATATTCTTTTATTTAAATTATATAAGTCATTTTGGGTCTTAAATTTATGGGTTAGAAATTATTTAAGCTTAATTTTACGTTAATCGATGTAATTAATTTTAACCAATTTCACTAATAAATTTAGTCAAAAACTATGTTTACAATATTATAAATTCTAAAATATATTGATTCCAAATTTGTAATAAATATCTTTAAATTTCAAAAATCTATGTCGAAGAAATTAATTTAAAATTAATCCCGTAGTCTGGTCGACAATGCAAGGTTTTAGAGAAAAAATTATCCAAAGTTTGCTAAGGTTCAATATCAAATTTCCATGAGAAGTTTTTTCTAATTAACAAAATTGGATTAATTGAAAAATATATATATAATATAAATAAACTTTTAACCCATGTTACAATCTAATATAACCTTATACGTAAATTTAATTTAAGAGTCGTTTTGAATTAAAATCTAGTATTTTCACTATACATCCAAAAATTATGTTTCATTGAAAAATTCGAAAAAATATCCCTTTTCTAATTCTAAAATTCTATCCTAAATTTAGAAGATTAATTTTATCAATTTTTATTTCTAAATGATTCAAAATTTTATTTTTTTGTTTTTCACAATATGACATTAAAAGCAATTCATTCGAGAAAACTGTTTTTTAACATAAAATGACATTACCAAGAATCTTGTATTTCAATATTAATATTTCTATATATAAAAAATTTTAAAAAATAATTTAAAAATATTTACTAGTATTGATATTAATAATTATAATTTCTAGGTTATAGTTATCTCATTTAAATAATTATAACAATAAAATGATGTTTTGGATAAACATCAGTGTTGCATGTAACATGCACCAAGTTCATGTTCTGTGTATCGTATATCTTGAATGCTCCATGTGAAAGGAGTTTTTTAATTAGAAAATTTCAATACATAAATGTAAATATCATTTATTCAAACAAATAGGTTAAATAAAAAACAAGGTTTTATAGACAATTTTGAAGAACCACAACATCATCATAACACATTAAATCAATCATTTTAAATATTACAGATGTAAACATATTCATTCTACCATAACAAAAGATATTTTTGGATATCAAAATATCCATTCCATTTAAAAACCATTTTTAAAATACCTAAAATAATAGGATAGAGGTTTTTTCTTAAAAGAAAACATTGAATATTATAATGGAATCCAAATATCAAATAGTTGTAGCATTAATGGGAAAAATCATAAATAATTTATATAAAAAAATATAAAAATAAATTTTCATTTTTTTCAAAGTGTTTCATATAAAATATATAAAAACCTTTATTTTTTAAAATATTGTGAATAATATCAAAAAAGATATAAAATTTCCTTTATAATTAATTTCCTTCCACACAAATACATTCACAAAAGAATATATTGAGTATGGATCCGAATAAAATGATTTATAAAATAAATATTAACAACATTTAAAATGATGGGTTTTTGGTAAATTATCCCTTAGCTTGAGTGTAACATTATATTTAAAATATTTATACTCTATAACGTAAAAATTTACCAAATATTGAAATTATTGTTATCCTTAACTTGGTTTATTCCTATATCATTAAAACATTTATTTCATTTAGTTTATTTCCATATTTATTTACATTATCCTTTATTTCCGCACTGGATATTTTGAGGATATTCAGTTTATAATTTGATAATGACTTTGGAATTTTTATAGTAGTAAAATTGGTAATTATTCCTTCATATATAGAATAATAATCCTAAAATAAATTTCTTTTTTATTAATTAATTATAATTTTATAAAAAATAGTGTATGATTATTATGAAAATGAATTATGTTATAATCATGGAAATGGTAGGCTATATATATGTATGATTAATGGTTTCATTTATCAATGAACATGTGGTGATGAAGGTATGTATCATTTTTTCTTTTCGTAATTATTCCTCTATTATAAAAACATATTATTTGTTTAAATAAACTAATACATAACATTCATTAGAAGTGATGCTGAAAAATTAATTACATCACTTCATGGAGGTGGTAATCTAAATATATTCTTAAAAAATGTTATAATTATTAAATGGATGGAATGTAAAGAAAAAATATTATTAATTATCATTAAATTATGATAACTATGTTATTAATATCTGTAATGTGTATATATTTATATCATTATAACAAATCATCCATGGTGTTGACGGAAATATAATTTTATCAGTTTCTAAGGTTGTAGATCACTAAAAACATGAATGATCTTTTCATTTCCCATTAGGAGAAGAAGGGGATGTACTATATGGAAACCCATTCCTTGTACACATATTATTACAAGATTCTTTAATAGAAAAATACAATAATACAACACAACGGTCTTAAATTCCTACTTTCTTTCTAACACATGGTTTATATTACATAAAATGAATCATAAAAATGGAATGTTAATTTTGTTTCCCATTGTGATATCCTAAATCCATTTGGGCTCTGAAGACTATAAGAGGTAACATGGGAAATACATAATGAAATTTGTAATCTAAAAAACATATGAATGGAATAAAAATTATAAGGAAACATAAAATTTGTGTCTAACATATAACATGATATCACAATAGAGAAGGCTTGGGAGTAAGTTCATAGATGCATATCATAAAGAGAACGATATCATAAGATCATGAAATTGTTAGAAATTTTGAAAAAAAGATATAACATGACAAAAAAGGATTCATGGTTAACTTCCTAGACAATATCACAAGGGGGAAAATTCCCCTAATAGATTAGGTTTACTTCATAATAACATATGTGACAACTCATGAGACTAATGCTTTACCCAATGAATTAACTCACTATCTAGGAACACCCATTAAACGAAGTTCATGATATATGTGTTACATATAAAGGAATAATTCATAAGGAATAAAAAATTTATTCCACATGGAAATAGAATGGGTATCATAGTATTTCTTTTTATCATAAACAAAAGACATTTCACAATGAATGAATTTGATAATTGATTATAAGAAATACATAGACATATAAAAGGACGTTAGAATAATATAGGGTTATATGTGAGTGAAAAACACACCTATGTATATATACCAATATTCAAAATTTTTTATGCCATTAATATAGACAAAAGTTAGTAAGAGATAGAATGGTCATAATCCAAATTAAAGGGTTGTTAACAAATATAACGTACCATGAAACTTATTTGTCACGTACACTCATTATCTCCCTAAAAAATAAAGATATGTTATTTATTTAAATTATTAATAAAAAAATTTCATGATTGTAATTTCTTTTATTTAATTCATTAAAATGTCGTATTAAATTAATTAATCATTTAGGATCATATTGTTTGTTTTCATGTTGTTCAGCTCATATATCCAAAATCACATTGGTAATTTGACAAAGCTCAATGATACTATTATTTTGTAATATATTGAATGGTAATAATTATATAATTATAAATTTTATAAAAAAATTATTCTTTATAAACCAACTAATAAATGTGGTTATGAAAAATGAACTTTATTATAATTAGAGAGACTCTAGGTCGTTTGTATGCATGAATAAGGTATCCATTTTTTTAAGATCTTAATGGAAGTTGATAGGTGTTATATTATCTTTCCAGGATGATAATGATATCCTAAATAAGATATTATTTCATGAAATAATCTTAAACATTATATCCATGTGAACTGATAATAATAAAATTACAATAATGAATCACATTTTTTATGGAGTCGGTAGTCCACCATACAACAACGACGTTATCACATTGAATGGATGGTAAGGAAATAAATTATATGATTTCTTAAATTTATTTAATTTTTAACATTATGTTTATATAATATATCAACAATCAATTAATCATTACTACCCTCCATATAAATCATACGTGAAAAATGAATCACTTTGCATCGTGAGGTGGTAGTATGTCGTACACATGATGATGTAATTGTATTCTCTATTGAAAGGAAGGAAAGAAGGTTTATATGATATTATAATAATAGTGTTATAATTGTATAATAAATATTATATATATATATATATTTAATTAATAATTAAATCTATTCATGTGAAATGTGGATGGAAAAATAATTATGTTGGTTCGTGAGATGGTAGTCCGTTGTACACATGATGAATGGTTTCATTTCCAATTTGAGGGAAGAGGGGATGGTTTTATGTAATTATATAAAAATTAAAATATATAAGTATATGGAATATATTTATATTATTATATAAAAATAGTTTAATAATAATTTATTAAGGTGTAAGAATAATAAAATAAAACACTCGGTTAACGATGTTGCCTCAGCTTCGGAGAACTTCTTTTTGTTTGCACCAAAATTCATCCTAGGATGAAATTTTCATCAAACCAAGGCTTATATGATGAGTATAAGGAATAATATGTGTTATTTTTGAAGTGAATTTCAAAAAAATTTGTGTCTTGATGTGTTAAAATGAGAGAAGAGGTCGTGGCTTTTTATAAGTAGGGGAGAGGAGATGCATGGAAGTTTTTGAAAGAATTATTAGATCCACATTTTTCTCATCCAATAGGGATCAAACATAGATAATTTTAGAATATTATAATATATAAGGTATAGATATGATCATAAAATATGAATTATACAATATTTGGGTAATTCTTAACACATTTCATATAGTTTAAACACATGTAAAACTATTTTTCCCTTTACAATGGAATTTTGTATGATTCAACTTCTAATTGTGGTAAAATTTTAATTTTATATTATTATATAAAATAAATTATTCTAATTCCAAATATGGAATCATTTTTTCAAAAATTATATCACTGATGTGGAAGAATTAAATTTTAAATTAATCCTCCAGACGTGTCAAAAGAAAATATTTTCAAGAATTTCTTTATAGGAAAAATATTATCTCATGTTAAATATAAAGAAAAAAATTATATGAATTTAAATGAATATTTATAGAAATATAATATATAAATTTCATTTAAATAATTAATCATCAGGTATTATTTTATTTATTTAATATTGATAAACAATATAAGATTAAAATAGTATTGAGAAAAAAATGTGTTTTAAATCCTAAAAATAAACATATTCTAAAATATTGTATAATATTATTTAGAAGTAATTATTTTTAATTAATATAAATAAATAATACATATGATAGTTTTAAATATAATTAAAATAACAATGGTAATTAATTTCTTAATAATAAATGATAATTTTTTTAAAAGATGATATTTTCCCTATTAAATTAAAAAATTATATTTCCTGAAAAAATCCCAAAATTTTACCATAATTAAATATTGATGTGATGATTTAAAAATTATGTTTATTTTTTAAAATTAATTTTCTAAAAATTTCAATAAAAAATTTTAATTTATGTGTTCAAAGTAGAAAAAATTTATCTTATATAAAAATACAATTTTTCAGAAATAATTTTATTGAATTTATAATTCTTCTTATTTTATTTTTAATCAATAGAAAACCATTGAATTCATTTTATACATGTTTCAAAAATAAAATTTCCACAATTTATTTTTTCAAATTCATACCCTCTAAAATTTTGGCTAGTTTATACTGGTCATGTTTATATAATAACTTCTTAATAGAGAATTGTGTTCCATTTAAACCCCATGTTGCATGCATAAAACATGTTAGGTTACTTCTGCTTTGTCACCTCTTTCGAATCCCATGTTCCTTCATAAAACATGTTGTTTCACCACAACACATTGACTAGGAGAGTTTTATTATTTTATAGAACTCTTTCACTATGATCCATGAACTCCACCTTCCTATTATTATATTAAAGGTTTTTTTCAATTGTACCACATGTCATGACCCGTACCCCGAGGCCCTTACCGTGACTACCCCATGCTCGCCTTCTATAGGACATGGGCTGGCAAGAAGCACTGAAAGGCATATTCCCTAAAACGGGAAGGCACTGCCTTTGTAAGGTGTATTATCACACAAACCAAGCACATAGAAAGATACAAGAAAAAAGTAAACTATATAGTAATCATGGTGTGTACAGAAAGAAAAGGGGCCAGAATACAAGCCCAACTGAAAAACACAAGTAAAACTAGAAAGTACAAGTAAAACTAAAAACAACTCCTATGAACACCCACCAAGTATCATACCTAACAGGTAGGTAAAGCTCTCGAACAGTCATCTCTACGGATAGTCTCATCTAATAACCACCTTTTAGAAGTCTCCAGTATAGGTACCCTTGTCCTCATTCAGTGATGTCTTTCATCTACACAAGACACAAAAGGAGCGGGCGCAGCTCGTGCAGGGGTGAGTATAACATTACTCAGTAGGGACCCCGCGACCCCCAAAGGTCTCTCAGAATCCACAAAGGATTAACCAGAAGCATAAAAACAACATTCAATAATACATAGGTATATACCCATACATATACCTATGTTATCAAGATATACTCATCTCACACAGGAGGGAATATTACCACAATGGTAACACCACAAAGGTAGAAGTACCACACAGGTTACACCACAATGGTAAGTGTAACACATGGGTAACACTAGGAAGATATAGTACCACACGGGTACACCATGAATATATGGTACCACACTCATACACCACGAATATATCGTACCAAATAGGTACACCATAAAGATATAAGACTCTGCTCACACAAGTATAAGTGAAGTTTATAAGTACATATGATTAGTCACGAATCTAGATCATCTTATTCTATCAAGAGGCACTACTTATAATTATACAGAGTCTGACCCACACAGGATCGATAGTTTATAACCCCCATAATGAACCACACAGGATCTTACCCACACATGATCAATATGTGCCGACCCGCATAGGATCGCTGAACATTGACCAACACAGGATATGACCCACATAGGATATGTATGCGATGACCCACACATGATCACTGAGCGCTGACCCACACATGATCTGACCCACAAAGGATCGGTATGCGCTGACCCACACAAGATCTCTAACCACTGACCCAGACATGATCGATAATTACCAACCCTGGTAATGACCCAGAAATGATCCAACCCCCCCCCCAGTGTGAATAGGTAACTAACATCTGTATTATTCGTCTCCAACCTCCGCCTCACTGGATGCCACTGGATTCCCGCTAATTGTATGTTTGGGAGAACTTATCTTCAATACTTAATTAGTACCCCATCCTCAACAAAGTTAGACTAAGAAATATCTCAAAGGATTTTCACTTCTTAGGGACCCATCGCAACAGACGACATTTCAATCGGACTCCTAGTCTGCAAGTTTCTTATTCCGCTCCGAGGGCCTAGTTGGATTCGTGGTTTGATCCAAACCGTCGATACACCAACTTTATCCAAAACTCAAGTAGAGTATTCCAAAATTATCATCTTGATCGTAGGATCAAAACGTCATGGACGATTTGTCAAACAAACGCCTGGTTCAAATGTTACGGCCAAAAAGGCATATATGGATTCGGATGCGCTCGGGTACGGTCTGACCCGGTCAGACTGACATGGCCCGAACCAGCCTGAGTTGACTTGACTGGGTTTAGGTCTACCCAACCCGGTCTGCATCCGGCCTGGATGGCTGGGTCTGCGGCGGTCCTGGCCTACTGGGCCACGACAGACCCGGGTCGTTTTGTCGTGGTCCGACCTGTCCTGCGATGGGGGTGACACAAGCCGCTAGGCGCAACACACTAAGTTGCGGCCCGCTGTGGTGTGGCACGTTGGGTGTGGCCCGCCCGAGTTGGGGTTGAAGGGGAGTGTCATGCTCCCCCCATTCAATTCGAGAAAGTAAGCGGCATCACATTTAGGCACTTACATGTCACCAGCGGACGGGAGCGGGTCCCTCAGTTCTGCTACGGCCGACCGGTGCTCTATCCTGTCCTCCTTTTAGTGGAATGGTTGTGCGACGCTTCTCCACTATGACCTTTGCCTCATCCAAGAGATCGATGACTCCTTCTCTGGTGGCACGGACGCGCGTCACTGTTCCGCCACATGGCTGACTCGATGTCGGTAACCACCCTGATCTACTGCGGCTGACGATTCATGGCCTCCTGCTCAACCAGTGGTGCGAACGCACACTTCCCTCCTTCCTCATTGTCGGTTGGGTGTCATTCATCACCTTCTTCTGTGAGCCATCATGGATTCATTCTCTGCCATAAAAATAAGTTGTTTTCATATTCACGATCCTCAGGCTGAGGTCTCTGTGTCTATATGTCACGCTCAATGAGACATTGTGTTTTGAGAATAATTAATTAATTGGCATCGAAGATTGCAAGAAGAACTCCCGACAAACAAATTAAAAAGGGGTAAAGAATATGCATGAGGATGGCCATGTTTTTTTGGCCATCATCATTGGGAATTAAGAGTAAGAAGAATCAACAAATAGATTTAATCATACATCAAATTAAAACCCCTACCTTGACATTCCTTGAAGATGCCATGAGGAAAGAGATGAAGTTGGTGAAGTCAGTTTTAATTGCACCCACACCACGCTCCCGATCTGATCTTGTGTGTCATCCTCAATCTTGATTCGGCGACATTCTTAGTTGGAAGATGATCCTCAAAAATCTCTCTCTAAGGCTCTCCTATTTTTCCAATGATTTTCCAACCTCAAGAAATGTGAAAATCCAACAAAATAAATCATGTTTTTAATTTATTCAATGTTGTCACTTTAATTATGTTAAATTTGGAAAATTAACTAAGGGAAATAAACCATTTATCACCTCCCATTAAAGAAGTGATTTCAAGTGGTCCCCACAACTAAATTCAAAATGGGAGGTTTCAATTTCAAAATTAAAATAATGAATATTAATTTTATGTTCTCCCAAAAATTTTACAAAAACTAATTTCCACCCATGACCTACTATGGCAGAGATTAAGGTCTCATTAAGAGAATATTGGTGTTCTGAGTTCAATGGTGTCATCAGATTTCAATTTCGAGCACTGATTAAAAAGATTCAAAATGCCGCTCACAAGTTTACTGAATGTACCTGAAAAAAAGTTCAGAAATTCATTTTTGGCACCCTGAGTCTCGGAATCATGCACTATCAAATTTCGCAGACTCCTAATAATTACATATTATTAAATAAATATTAAATAGGAAAATTCAGGTCTTTAAATTCTCCCCAACTCAGGGATTTGCATCCCCAAAATCTATAACATAATCATGGGGAAAATGTGGGGGTACTGAGCATGAATATGAGCTTCCCACTCCCATGTACTATCCTAGAGGTTCCCGTGCATCCAATCAACATTAATTAGAGGTATCAACTACCCACTAAGGGCCTACTCCTGTCGATCCTCAATATCCATTGAATCCTCTGAAAACGTCACCCTATCTTCAATGTCCAACTCTCCCCAGTCAATGATGTGTTAAGGATCATGTATGTATCTCCTTAGTGGGGATACATGGAAAATGTCGTGCACCCGGTACAACTGAGGTGGAAGAGATAAAAATTAAGCCACCTCACCAACTGTGTTGAGGACCTGAATGGGATTAATGAACCTTAGTGATAACATTCTACCTCAATCAAATCTCTGCAAACCACATCAATGTGAGACCCGTAGAAATACATGGTCTCTATCCTAAAACTCTAGAGATCTCCATCTCCTATCAGCATAAGACTTTTTCATGCTATGTGCAGTCTTCATTCACTCCTGGATGATCTGAACCTTCTCTGTGGTAGCTCATACCATCTCTGGTCCCACGAGTGAAAACTCACCTAGGT
This sequence comes from Viscum album, assembly GCA_963277665.1. Classification (NCBI taxonomy): domain Eukaryota; kingdom Viridiplantae; phylum Streptophyta; class Magnoliopsida; order Santalales; family Viscaceae; genus Viscum; species Viscum album. The sequence goes on along the minus strand of OY728122.1, from coordinate 1,240,338,961 downwards.
TAGTCAAGCAATTGGGTGATTGGTAAGGTCGCTTGTACAACTCCTTGAATGGTTCCATACCAAGAGTGGAGTGGTCGTTGATGATGTACGCGAACTCCACCAAGGGAAAGTTATCCTCCCAACTGCAGCTGAAAATCGAGTATGGAAGAATGTAACATGTCCTCGAGGGTCTGAATAGTCCGCTTTGTCTTACCATCCATACGAGGACCTAAGGTGATGCTTAACTGAAGCTGTGTACCGAATGCCTCATACCACCGCTTCCAAAGTAGGGAAGTAAAACATGCATCCCGATCGGAGACAATCGTTGATGGCACTCTATGATGTTGTAAAATTTCTTGCACGTATAGGCATCACAAGATATATATTGATCCCTACTCTTAGATAAGTATTAAGTGGACCGACATAGGGAGTCGTTCAATGATCACCCATATAGAGTCACGACCCCTGGACGTGCATGGAAATCCTATCAGGAAGCCCAAGGAAATTCTATCCCACTTCCACTATGGAACCTCTAGTGGATTAACTAAGCCTGATGGGACCTGATGCTCTGTCTTCACTTGCTGACATGTGAGTCACCGATAGACAAACTCTACCACTGCTCTCTTCATTCCCGACCACCAGTGTTGATTCTGAAGGTCTCGGTACATCTTCACCACTCCGGGATGTACCGCTAGAGGGGATGTTTGGAACTCCATCATCACATCCTCCTTTAGCACCACTGATTCCACAGTATAACCTCTGAGGAAAGTGACATGATCCCCAACATCAGAAAATCTATCAGGTTCCTATCCTGTGGATATCAGATGACGTCAAGCCTCGCAGTCAGTTTCCCCATGCTACGCCTCCCTGTCTTGTGGAAGTAATATGGGAGTGATTTTCAGAGATTGAAGATAATATTATCCATCTCAACCCACAAAGGATATCTAAAAAGTGTCTAGCTGCTCTGTCACCTCACTAAGTAATTGTATACCAGATCTTCTGCTGAGTATATCTACTATTATGTTCCCCTTCCCATGAGTATAGACTATCTCGAAGTCATAGTCCTGGAGAAACTCAAGACAATGTCGTTGTTTCATGTTCTAGTTCCTACTGAGAGAAGATATAAATGCGACTCTTCTGATCATAGTAGACTATAAAATGTTCTCCCATCAAGTAATGTTTCCACATCTTCAATGAAAAGACCAATACAGCTAACTCCAGGTCATGGGTAGTATATTTATGGTAATGCTATCTCAACTGTCGAGAACCATATGTGATCACTGCTGTCTCCTGCATCTGGAAACATTCAAGACTGATCCCTAATGTGTCATAGTAAACTACACACCCAACTTCTTCCTCCGGTAGCCTCAAGATGGGATCACTTGTCAGTCTATGCCAAAACTTTTGAATACTCCAATGGAATCTCTCCAACCACATGAAGATTTTACCCTTCTTTTTCAATACTAATAATGGTGCTAAAACTTGGAATAAGTCAGGCACAATCCTCTAGTAGTAACCGACCAATCCTAGAAAACTCAGCACCTCTGTCACACTCTAGGGTGGCTCCCATTCAAACAAATCCTCAATCATCACTAGATCCCACGCTACTATAACCTCAGAGATGGCGTGTCCCAGAAAAGTTATATCTCCGATCTAGAATGAGAACTTCGAGAGATTACGATAAATATGGTGCTCGCGGGGTGTGTCTAAAAATATCTGTAGATGATAGGAATGCTCTTCCTCCGTCATTGAGTATATCAGGATGTCGTCGATGAAGATTACCATAATGTTATTGAGGTATGGCTAGAAGATCCTATTAATGAGTTCCATTAACACTACTAGGGAGTTGTTCATGCCAAATAGCATAACCATGAACTCGTAATGACCATACCGACATCTGAAGGTCCTCTTATACGCATCCAAATCTCTTACTCTGAGCTGGTGATATCATGATATGAGTTGTATCTTCGAAAATCACATTTCTCCCTTCATCATATCAAGTATATCGACAATCCTTGGGAGTGGGAACTTTTTCATCATGATCACCTGGTTGAGGCGCTGATAGCCCACATAGAGTTTTAAACTCCCATCTACCTTCTTGGAAAAAAACATCAGGGCTACCCAAGGAGAAACACTAGGCCTAATGAATCTCTTGCTCTGTAAGTCCTCTAGCTGTACTCACAGCTCTCGAAGATCCACCGAATCCGTCTGATATGCTGGTGTAGATATCTGTCCTCTCCTTTGGTTCAAATCGATATAAAATTCCACCTCTCTGCAGGGAGGTAGACCCATAACATCATCAGGGAAAACATCAGTGTACTTTTTCACCATTATAGGATAGCTTGGACTCTCAACATCAAAACTTCTGATGTTAGGTCTAGAAAAATGATGTGTGATTGGTTGTACCCTCCTCCGAGTATGTCCATACTATACTGAAAATCATACATTTTCACTGGTGAAGGAAAACATGGTCCCGTTCGGGCAGACACACTGCACTTTGTGCCTAATATAATCAATCTGAGCATGGACTGTAGGTAACTAGTCCATACCCAAGATGTCATCGTAAGGCCTCAATGCCACTAATAGAAGATCCCAGACTAAACTCTCGCCTCCTAGAGAAATATCACACTCCCATCAGCTGTGCGTAATCATCGATTATGCTCCCATAGGATCCTCAGTCCATAAGGATTGATCCAACATCTCCACCAGACTCTCTGTGCTCCAAAGAGGGTCGTGGATGTAAAGACCCGGAAATTTCAAGGAAATTTTTTTCTTAATTTCTTTGGGATTTTATAGGAACACAGTTTCTGACGGAGCCTGATTCCGAGGTCCAGTGTGCCCGGAATCAATTTCTGAAGTTTATCTCAGGTACGTTCAGTGAACGAACGAGCGGGGTTTTCTGCCTTTTTAACCGGTGCTCGGAATCGAAATCTGAGGGCACCGATGAAACCGCAGCGCTGATAATTTCTTAGGAACACCTTTTCTGAAGGTGTGTTTTCTTGGTTGTTGATGTAAAAAAAGTGGGGAATAAAAATATAATTATTTTATTTTTATTTCTTCACTAAGAGGTTTAAGTGAAATTAAGTTGTGTTTCAACTTAATTTCTCTTTACTAAGTGTTAGATCCTATGTAAGGGAGTTGGGGGTGGGACCCACATGTTGTTAACCAACCTTGAGAGGATAAAGGTGGGTTGGGGCCCACACGAGCCCAACCCCTCACATTCCTTAACTCCCCACCTCCCTCTTAATTTTTGGGTAACACCTTCTCTCCCTCTCTCACTCATAACTCATGCCAACTAGCACTTAATTAAGTTAATGAAAATCTTAATCAATTAAGTGTTTTGAGTTTTTAATTTCAAATGGAATGTGATAATAAAATAATTGGTTGAGCCCCTTTTATTTTATTTTGGGGGACACACTTTTTTTTGGGGAATTGGGAGAGAGAGAGAGCCATGTGAGAAGAAGAAGAAGAATGAAGAGAAGAGAATTTCTCCTCGTTGAAGAACGAAACCTCTTCAACGAAGAACGATGATTCCTTATCGAAGAACACCGGATCCATGAAGAAAGAATTACTTCCTCGATGAAGAACGGTTGATGTGCTTCTTCTTCTTTCCTCTGCGATAGGAGGGAAGGACCCACATCTTCGGATTCACTCCAACGTCGCCAAAGATTCTTTTTCCTGCAACACCGTCTACCACGGTGCCCGACGTGCAGCGTTAATTATTCAAGGTAGGGGAATTATATTTAATTTTCCCTTTTAATCATTTGAGAAAAGGACGAAGAGTGTGGATCAATCTATGCCGGTTGATCCGCGGATCGCTCATTCATGTGGAATGGTTGCGGGGTGAATATTCGGGTCTGGTTGTGTTTGTTATTGATTTTTAAAACCTCTAACGCGGAGGGAACAGGATAACAAACAAATCCCGGACCCTCCGTAGTTTGTTGTCGAAGTGCGGATCGATGGGCGATGATGAGGTGGGCCGTAAAATTATTTTGAACCCTTCTCAGTAATCTACGGCTCCTAGGAGGACCACCGGCACAGACATAATTGAAAATGGACCACCGAAGCAACTCCGGTTGTCCGCGGAAGAGCCTGCTGGTGCGCCACGCTAGAACGGCGGCCGGAGGCCGTGGCCGGCACCAGAAATCCGCCAGGAGGCGACGGCACCCGACGCGCCACCAGGAAGGTCAGCCGTGGCTGAAGCAGAGATGGCAGACGGCGGTCCTGCGGCCATGCGGGACCAGTGGGGAGACCTGGGGTCGTAACCCCCAGCGGTCAAGGGAGAAGCCCCCAAGTGGAGGGGCCGCGGCTTCAATCAGGGGGGGCGCGCGCCTCCCCCCTGTTCCGCTCAGCTCGACCAGCCGAGCAGGCCACGTGGGCCGCGCCCTAGTGGGTTGGACCCAGACCCGGGTAGGGTCGACCCGGTTCGGGTAGACCGAGGGGGGGGGGGTCTCGAGCCGGGTCGGACCGGGTTCGAATCCACTATTTCCGGCAGGTTTCATTCAAACACCCATAACATGGGCTACAGACCACCGATCAACGCACTGTTAGTTGCGATGCAATCCTTGGATCGAGATGGTCGTTTTGTTATATTACACTCAAGGTTTCGGAGAACTTTTAGTATGGCCGGGTTGGTTCGGATACGAAACCAACCGGGCCCTCGGAGCGGAAACGCTTATATATTGAGCTCCGGACGTCCGATTGATGTGTTGTCAACTTTTTTGTATTCCACTTAATGAGATGGAACTTTTGGAATACTTCACATGAGGTTTGGATGCAGATGGATAGTGGCCGGGTTGGATTGAACCCGAAATCCAACTGGGCCCCTCGAACGGAAAAGCTGATAACTTTCAAGCCGGATGTCCGTTTGACGAACCGTCAACGGCGTTGGTGATCACGTTGAGAAACGGTCCCTATGAATATTCCCTATGAGAGTTTGGGGTACATTTGAGATACGGCCGGGTTGGTTCGCACACAAAACCAACCGGGCCCCTGGGACAAAAGGCTAATAACTCACAGACCGGGCGCCTGATTGACGCGCCGTCTATTGTGTTGAGACCCCTATGACAAGGTGGTACTTTGAGATACTATTACGTGGGACTTTGAGATCCTTGGAGTATCAAATTGTAGCTCGTGGAGAGGACCCTATTGAAGACGAGCGTATGGAGTACAGAGACCGTGTAGCCGGCTGAGACCTGACGACTGCTTGACCTACTCGACTTGGAGTGAGTCGACTAGCCCAGTGGATGGAGCACTACTTTGTTTGGGTGCGGACCCATGGAGGACGGAGCACTATAGTGTTTGGGTGCAGACCCGCGGTACTCGTCTGGAGAGTACCTCTGCAGGCTATTAGGGGGGATGTACTATTGTGTTTGGGTGCAGACCCCGGCGGGTAGCACTACTGTGTTTGGGTGGATGACCCGTAGTACTCGATAGGAGGAGTACCTCAATAGTCTTAGGTTATTGAGAAGTACCTCGGCGACGTGATAGGATCACTATACTCTCTAGAGCCGAGGCTCTTCTGCAGTTACAGTTTCGTTAAGGAAAATCCTGGTTTGAGCTGAGTCAATGAACTTTGTGTTTTCCTCGTGATTGAGATGGGTTACTAGATAACTTTCGTATATTTATGGGCATATACCTATGTAGTGATTATCCATCGACTTCATATCTGTGTGATTCCTCGTGGTTGAGATGGGTTACTGGATAACTTAGGTATAAGTATGGGATTATAACTAAGTAAGGGTTATCTGTTGAGATCCTTGTTTGTGGTTATCCTTGTTGGATTTAGTGAGACCTTGAGGGTCTCGGGGTCCCTACTGAGTATCGTATACTCACCCCTGTACTAGTTATGCCCGCACCTCGTTGTGTTGGTTGCAGACGACATGCAGCGCTGACAGAGGCCGAGTGTTCGAGGACTGGACGGTACCCAGAGGTGGACCTCACGATGAGTCAGTATCCTTAGGTGGACTTCATGACGAGATGACACTCGGAGGAGGTTGATGGGTGAGAGCTTTGTGGAGGCTATCTGTACCTATCCTTCAGGTAGGATCCGTGGTGGATGATCCCAGAGCTGCGCTATATCTACCTACCCTTCATGTAGGATCCGTGGTGGACGATCCATGATCTGCGCTATCTGTACCTACCCTTCAGGTAGGATCCGGGGAGGACGACTCAGGAGCTGCTTCCATTCTTCAAGCTGTTTGTATTTTTCTGTTGTACTTTCGTTCAGTTGTAGCTGTACTTTCTGTTGGGTTTGTATTCTGGCCCACTTACTTTTCAACACTTTCTTTTGTACTTAGTATATTACTTCTGCTTGTACTCTGGGATGTTTTGTTTGCTTTTATAAAGGCAATGCCTTCCCAGTTATTTGGATTTATGCCTTTGGTGCTAGTCTCCATCCCCTGGCCTATGAAGGTGGGCTTGGGGTAGTCACGACACGGGCCCCGAGGACGGGTTGTGCCAAATTGGTATTAGAGGAGTTGGTTCTACTGCAGAACTTATAACTCAGATATTCCCTTTCTGTGAAGCAATAGTGTTAAGGGTACTGAGTGTGGTCTTCAGTTCAGGGAGTCTAGTGTTGGTGCGGCGGCCGACGTATCCATACACTAGGACCCTGACTTCTGATTTCCGACATTGTGCACGAAAAACAGTGATTGCGTGTGTGATTCCAAGAGTTTTAAAAGTCAGATCAAACTAGGTCAGCTCAACAGGTATAAATCGTTGATCATGTCGCATCTGTTCAGGATGTCTCCACACAGACAGTCACTTGGAGTTCTGAGAGAGTACTCGATGATGGCCCACCGAGCGACGAGGCTCTGGTACGGGGCCCGATTTCTATATTTGGCACCCTCGGGTGGTGTAACAGTTGCACAACCACCTATTGGGCAGCAGATTTTACCATCCATACTAGCGAACTATGCATGCTGGCAATGTACGTTGCAAGAGTTTCAGCAGAAGAAGCCTTTGAGGTTACGAGGCGAGGCAGATTCCCAGATAGCAGAGCACTGAAAGGAGGCGATTTCTAGAGTTTTCCGCCTAGCTGAGACACAAGTGGAGTGGATGATAGACTTGGCTACTATTGTTTTCCAGTGAGTGACCATGAGGATGGTCTGCATAGTGATGAGGCTTCGGTACGTGGACCGATGCCTGAAATAGTTCCTTCGGGTAGTGTGTCAGCTATACATCACTACCCGTTGGTCAACAGTTACAACCGGTGGTACCGGTATGTGACACATGTAGACTTACTGCCCTACACGTGTGCCAACATCAGATACCCTCAAGTTCCGAGGTGAGCCCGACTCATAGGTAGCTGAGGACTGGCTTGAGAATGTGGCTGAGAGTTTTCTAGAGCTTATACAACTTCGGCAGGACGACATGTCGGTAGCTGAAAATTCATTGGGGCGTACCAAACCATTCCTAGTACTCGAAGAATGTGATGCGATCAGTGCTTCAGGGCTCGAACATCCGATCCAACACCTTTTCTCTATGCATTACTACTTATGCTAGGGTTCTAGAAAGAACCTTTGTGGTTGAGAATTCTTTTGTTGAATGGATGCAGTTAGTGAATGTTAGCAGTGGGAAAGCTGGAAAACTGGCACCAGACTCGGAGACATGGGCGTGTAAAATGTTTCAAGAAGAAGAAATGTTAAGGATAGATAAATCTGCAGAGCAGCAGACGAAGAAGTAGAGCTAGGAGAGCAGCATGGGGTGGTGTACTTTTCGACATGTTACAATCACCCGCCTTTGTAGTCCCCGCCAGGCTCAGGGAGCTGGTGGTCAGGGGAAGAGAGTAGCTGCATGCAGTCAAGGAGTGTGACCCAATGGCTCTAAAACTAATTCAAGGGACAGTCTGTGTCCACTACTAGCTGCCGTAGTAACATAAGTTGATATGAAACATTCCTTCCTTCCACGAATCTTATCCCAAACCTAGATTTTCTGGTGAGCCGTGGACTTGACCCTCACGTTTGGAGATACCTTTGGGAGGAGACTCGATAATCACACTTGCGCCGATAGAGTGATCTAACCCACGAGGTGAGAGTTTCAGTTTGAATCTCTTGGTGGCTGCATCGCGGACTTACGATGTTGGTCTGAGTAAGGATTGGATCCACAGTTCATACACGGATTGGCTGTATTAGGCAAAAAGGTTGTGGTTTATCTACAACGTTGGGATGGGGTTTTCCTTGGTCGATGAAAAGGAAAACCCAGGCAGCACAGGATGGAATCATGCATAAGAAGGTATAACCGATCACTCTTGAGTTGGCCAACTTCACCCATGTGGCAGCAGGAGTTTTTAGTTTCAGTTCTAATCAGTAAATGGAGACCTCTAGAGTTCGAGGATGACGATCACACCCTTATACTTGTCTCACCTCGACGAGGTTTCTGGAGATGTGGCCAAGGCGTCAAGTTATCTCCGAGGTTCAACGGACCTTTCTAGGTCCTCAGTAGGGTAGGCGAGGTGGTTTACCGCTTGAACTTTCCACCTCAGTTGCACCAGTTTCATATTATCATCCACGTACCGTAGCTGAAGAGATACGTGCATGATCCTTCACACATCATCGCTCTCATGGATTTGGACATCGATGACTGGATGACTTCCACAGGGATCCAGTAGGGGTTGAGGATCGACATGAGTGGGTCCTATAGTGACGGTCGATTCCTCTTGTGCGCTTTCACTGGTAGAACGGGAACCCCTAGGTGAGCACATGTGATCAGAAGGCTCATATGCATGCTCAAAACCACTTTTGTTTCCCTAGTTTGTGTTATAGCTTTACGGGGACATAAATCCCTGATGTGGGAGTAATCTAAAGACTAGGAAATTTCAAAAAAACATTTTTCTTAATTTCTTCGGGATTTTACAAGAACGTAGTTTCTGACGGTGCCTGATTCCGAGGTCCGGTGTGCCCTGAATCAATTTCTGAAGTTTAGCTCGGATACGTTCAGTGAACGAACGAGCGGGGTTTTCTATCTTTTGAACCGGTGCTCGGAATCAAAATCTGAGGGCACCAATGAAACCGCAGTGCTGGTAATTTCTTAGGAACACCTTTTCCGAAGGTGTGCTTTCTCGGTTGTTGATGTAATAAAAGTGGGGAATAAAAATAAAATTGTTTTATTTTTATTTCATCACTAAGCGGTTTAAGTGAAATTAAGTTGTGTCTCAACTTAATTTCTCTTTACTATGTGTTAGATCCTAAGTAAGGGAGTTGGGGGTGGGACCCACATGTTGTTAACCATCCTTAAGAGGATAAAGGTCCATTGTGGCCCACACGAGCCCAACTCCTCACATTCCTTAACTCCTCACCTCCCTCGTAATTTTTGGGTAACTCCTTCTCTTCCTCTCTCCCTCATAACTCATGCCAACAAGCACTTAATTAAGTTATTGAAACTCTTAATAAATTAAGTGTTTTGAGTTTTTTATTTCAAATGGCATGCCATAATAAAATAATTGGCTGATCCCCATTTATTTTATTTTGGGGGACACACTTTGTGTTGGGGAATTGGGAGAGAGAGAGAGAGAGAGCCTTGTGAGAAGAAGAAGAAGAAGAAGGAATAGAAGATAATTTCTCCTCGTTGAAGAACGATGCCTCTTCAATAAAGAACAGAACTTACTTATCTAAGAACACCGAATCCATGAAGAACAAAATCCTTCCTCGACAAAGAATGGTCGACGTGATTTTTATTCATTCCTCTGCGACAAGAGGGAATGTCCCACATCTTCAGATTCACTCCAACGTTGCCAATGGCTCTTTTTCCCGCAACGCCATCTACCACGGCGCCTGACGTGCTGTGTTAATTATTCAAGGTAGGGGAATTATATTTGATTTTCCCTTTTTATCATTTGATAAAAGGGTGACGAGCGCGGATCAATCTCATCCGGTTGATCCGCGGATCGCTTGTTCATGCGGAATGGTTGCGGGGTGAATATTCAGGTTTGGTTGTGTTTGTTATTGATTTTTAAAACCTCTAACGCGGAGGGCGCATGCTAACTATCAAAGCTTGGACCCTCTGCAGTTTTTTGTGAAAGTTCGGATCGAAGGGAGACGACGAGGTGAGCCGCAAAGGTGTGTTGAACCCTTCGTAGTAATCTAAGGCTCCCGGGAGGACCACCGGCACAGACAGAATTGAAAACAGACCACCAGAGCAACTCCGGTGGTCCGCGGAAGATCTTGCCAGCACGCCATGCCGGCATGATGGAACCGGCGGCTGGAGGCGGTGGCGGCACCAGTCGGCCGCTAGGAGGCGGCGGTGCCCAGTGCGCCTCCAGGAAGGTCCATCGCGGCTGAAGCTGGTGCGGCAGATGGTGGTCCCGTGGCCGCGCGGGACTAGTGTGGAGACCGGGGTTCATTACCCCCAGCGGTCAAGGGAGCGACCCCTGCGTGGGGGGGGGGGGCAGCTTCAATCAGGGGGGCGCGCGCCTCCCCCCTGTTCCACTGAGCTCGGCCAGACGAGCAGGCCATGCAGGCCGTGCCCTAGTGGGCTGGACCCGGTCCTAGGTCGGGTCGACCCGGTTCGGGCCGACCCAGGGGGGGTCTCAGGCCGGGTCGGACCGGGCCCGAACCCACTATTTTCGGCAGGTTTCGTTCAAACACCCATAACATGGGTTACAGACCACTAATCGATGCACCATCAATTGTGATCCGATCCTTGGATCAAGACAGTCGTTTTGGAATATTACACTCAAGGTTTCAGAGAACTTTGAGTACAGCCGGGTTGGTCCGGATACGAAACCAACTGGGCCCTCAGAGCAGAAACACTTATATCTTGAGCTCCGGACGTCCGATTGACATTCCTTCGACTATGATGGATTCCTCTTGATGAGTTGGAACTTGTGGCATACTTCTCCCAAGACTTGGATGCAAATGGATAGTGGCCGGGTTGGATTTAACCCGATATCCAATCGGGCCCCTGGAACGGAAAAGATGATAACTTTCAAACCGGACGTCCGTTGGACGAACCGTCAGTGGCGTTGGTGATCACGTTGAGAAAAGGTCCCTATGAGTATACCCTATGAGAGTTTGGGGTGAATTTGAGATATGTCCGGGTTGGTTCGCACATGAAACCAACCGGGCCCCTAGGACAAAAAGGCTAATAACTCACAGTTCGGGTGCCCGATTGACGTGCCGTCGGTTGTATTTAGACCCCTATGATGAGGCCGTCCTTTGAGGTACTTCTTCGTGGGACTTTGAGATACTTGGAGTATTGACCTGTAGCTCATGGAGCGGACCCTCTTGGAGGTGAGCGTACGGAGTACAGAGACCGTGTATCCGGCTGAGACCTGAGGACTGCTTCACCGACTCGACTTGGAGTGGGTCGGCTAGCCCAGTGGACGGAGCACTACTTTGTTTTGGTGCAGACCCATGGCGTATGGAGCACTACAGTGGTTGGGTGCAGACCCACGGTACTTTTCTGGAGAGTCACTACTGTAAAATGGACCTATAGCCACGGTTTTGGAAAAAACCGTGGGTATAGGTCACCCTATCCCCACGGTTTTCAAAAACCGTGGGGATAGGCAGTTTTCCAGAACCTATACCCACGGTTTAAGAAAACCGTGGGTATAGGGTCTCAACAACATGCCTATACCCACGGTTTGGCTATAAACCGTGGGTATAGGTGAGCTCTATCCCCACGGTTTCCCCAAAACCGTGGGTATAGCCTTTGGTTAAAAACCTATACCCACGGTTTTGACAAACCGTGGGTATAGGTTTCCCGCGTTTGCGCGGGAATTTTTTTTTCCGCGGGAATTTTTTTTTGGCGGGAGTTCTATACCCATGGTTCTTCCCTCTATACCCACGGTTTAAATAAATATATTTAACAAAATATATATACATATACGTAAAGTCGACATTGCGGCAGTGGTAAGGTGGTTCGTTAGCGGCGAAGAGGTCACGAGATCGAATCTGGACACCCGCTATTTTATAAAACCTATACCCACGGTTTGAAAACCGTGGGTATAGAGTATTGACACAGTGGCAAAAACCTATACCCACGGTTTGACCAAAACCGTGGGTATAGGTCAGGGACCTATAATGATGTCGTTCAGCCGCACGGTTCCCAGAACCGTGGGTATAGCCTATACCCACGGTTTTGGGGGCTATACCCACGGTTTTGAACCGTGGGTATAGGTCTATTTTCCAGTAGTGAGTACCTCTGCAAGCTATTAGGGGGGATGCACTACTATGTTTGGGTGGTAGACCCCGACGGGTAGCACTACTGTGTTTGGGTGGCTGACCCGCGGTACTCGACAGGAGGAGTACCTCATCAGTCTTAGGTTAGTGAGTAGTACCTCAGAGTCGTGACAGGATCACTTTACTCTCTAGAGACGGGGCTCTTCAGTAGTTACATTTTCGTTAATGAAAATACTGGTTTGAGCTGAGTAAATGACCTTTATGTTTTCCTCATTATTGAGATGGGTTACTAGATAACTTACATATATGTATGGGCATATACCTAAGTAGTGGTTATCCATCGACTTCATATCTGTGTGATACCTCGTGGTTGAGATGGGTTACTTGATAACTTAGGTATAAGTATGGGCTTATACCTAAGTAAGGGTTATCTATTGAGATCCTTGTTTGTGGTCATCCTTGTTGGATTTAGTGAAACCTTGAGGGTATCAGGGTCCCTACTGAGTATCGTATACTCACCCCTACATGGGCTATGCCCGCACCTCGTTGTGTTGGTTGCAGACGACGGGAAGCGCTGACAGAGGCTGAGTGTTCGAGGACTGGACAGTACCCGGAGGTGGACCTCACGACGAGTCAGTATCCGTAGGTGTACATCACGAGGAGACGACACTCGGAGGAGGTTGATGGGCGAGAGCATTTTGGATGCTATCTGTACCTACCGTTCAGGTAGGATCCGTGGTGGATGATCTAGGAGCTGCACTATCTGTACCTACCTTTCAGGTAGGATCCGTGGTGGACGATCCAGGAGCTACACTATCTGTACCTACCCTTCAGGTAGGATCCGAGGAGGACGACCCAGGAGCGGCTTCCATTCTTCCAGATGTTTGTCTTTTTCTGTTGTTTTTTCATTCAGTTGTAGCTGTACTTTCAGTTGGGTTTGTATTCTGGCCCACTTACTTTTCTGCACCATCTTTTGTACTAAGTGTATTACTTCCACTTATACTCTGGGATGTTTTGTTTACTTTTATAAAGGAAATGCCTTCCCAATTATCGGGATTTATGCATTTGGTGCTAGTCGCCAGCCCCTAGCCTATAATGGCGGGCTTGGGGTAGTCACGGCACGGGCCCCGAGGACGGGTCGTGACAGTGGAAATAAATGAGTGACTGGAACCTCTGTCTATAAGTACTGCAGCTAGGGTGGAGGAGACACATATCTTACCTCGCATCATCTTTGGAGCACCATGGTCATAGGCCTCAGCTGCCTGAAGCTGATCTCATCCTTGTCCACCTGCTCCCTGTGGTCGGGGTGGCCACCTAGATGTGGTGGTGGTAGAGCCTCGAATCGCCACAGACTTACTGATGCCCGACCAGCTCCTCTTCCACATCCACCTCTTGCCTGTGGATCTCCTCGATTTATTTTTCACCTCTACCAAGGAAGTAATTCAACTGTCTGCTGGTCTTCCATATGGCGGGTCGGGCAGTCACGAGCCTTGTGACCCTGCCTGCCGCACGAGTAACACTGCATATCCCTCGCCTATCCAACTCTGTCTCGAGAGCCCCACACCAATGACCATGTATCATGAAGACGTCTACCTGTAGGTCCGGTCCTCTTAGACCTTTGTATCATGTGACTACGGTTAGCGGCCGATGACTCTGCTACGTGTTATCTGGTGGTGGGTCTCTCTGCCAATGACTGCTCAAAAATGAAGCTCTCCACAAAGAGTGCTCGCTCTAACACCCCCACCTGCATCGGGATGCTGACAGAAACTTTCAAAGCTCTAATCTCCCATCTGAGCCCCTTCTCGAAGGTTCATTCCATGAAGAAAGGGATGCACCATATCAGTGGTGAAGCACGAGAGGTTGGTGAACCTCACTGAATATTGAGCCACAGTCAGGCTACCCTGCTTCAAGTGGAGAAGCTCATGTATACGCACTGAGCGTAAGGACGTTGGGAAGAACTCTACCCTAAAAAGGATTTCTAAATCCACCCAAATGAGAGTAACCTCATCATGAAACTGAATCATCAAACTCCACCATCTTATCACTACTTCCTGAATATTTCTAGAGGCAAGGATCACTATGAGTTCGGTGGGTGTCCCTATGAGTCGAAAAACTCTAACCATGACCTCCATCCAATCCTCATCTACCTGTGGATCCATATCGCCCTGGAACCTCGGTGGTCTCTGGCATTGGAAGTCATACAATGGGATTAAGTGTCTTGAACCCTCTACTGTTGGGGCTGGTGTCATCGGCTACCCAATGGGTAGTGGTGCTTCTAGTACACCACATATTGCTAAAACTGCTGTAAGGGGGCCCTGCACCGAAGCCTCATTGCTTGGTGGGATGTCATCAAGTACTCTACTAGAAAACCTGGCTGGATATCTACGTGGAGGTATCATGAAAAGAAATAGGTGTTCCATGGTCATTAAGTATATATATGTTGAACTGACTCAGAGAGATCACAAAGAAAATTTTTCAAAAACACATATGCAATTAGTGTTTTCATGCACTATGTCGGAAATCAGAGGTCTGTGTCCTAGTGTGTGGATACATCAACCGCCGCACCAAGTCTGGAATCCATAAACTGATAACCACACTAAAAAAAGTAAAACTATTGTCACATAGAAAATATTAGAGTCCGAGTTCTTTGGTATAACCAAACTCCTATGATACCAATTTGACACGACCCGTCCCCTAGGGCCCGTGTCGTGACTACCCCAAGCCCGCCTTTCATCGGTCAGGGGCTGGAGACATGTAACGAAAGACGTATTCCCTAAAATGGGAAGTAATTGCCTTTATAAGCTGTAAACTCACACAAAACAAGAACACAACAAGATACAAGCACAAAGTAAACTATATAGTAAACATGGTGTGTACAGAAAGCAAAGAGGCCAGAATAAAAGCCCAAATTTAAAGTAAAAGTAAAACAGGAAAGTACAAGTAAAACTAAATATAACTCCTATGACCACCTACCAAGGATCCTACCTTAATGGTAGGTAAAAATCTCTAGAGGTTGTCTCATTGGATCGTCTTATCTAATAACCACCTCTATGTAGTTTTCATTCTAGGTACCCTCGTCCTCAGTCAATTTTTTCTGTCATCTACACCAGACACAACAAAGAGCATGCGTAGCTCGTTCTAGGGTGAGTAAAACAATACTCAGTAGGGACCCTGAGGCCCCCGAAGGACTCTCAAAATACTCAATGGATTACCCACAAGCATGAAAACAATAGTCAACACTAATTAGGTATATTCCCATTCATATAACTATGTTATCATGATATAATAATCTCACAGAGGAGGGAAGAGTACCACAAAGTTGACACCACAAATGTAGAAGTGACACATAGGTAACACCACGAAGGTAGGAGTACTGCACAGGTAACACCATGAAGATATAGTACAATAGAGTTACACCACAATGATATGGCACCACACACGTACACCCCGAAGATATGGTACCACACAGGTACACCACGAAGATATGGTACCACATAGGTACACCAAAAAGATATAAGACTCATCTCACAATGGTTTAAATGAAGTATAGAAGTACAGATGATTAGTTTTGAAGTCAGATCATCTTATTCTATCAAGAGGCACTATTCCCGATTATACAGAGTTTGACCCACACAGGATCGATAGGGACTAACCCCTGCAATGACGCACATAGGATCTGACCCACAAAGGATTTGTATACACAGACCCACATAGGATTGCTGAGAACTGACCCTCATAGGATTGCTGAGCACTAACCCACATAGGATCAGTATGCGCTGACCCACCGAAGATCGCTTAGAGTTGACCAACACAAGATCTGACCCAAAAAGGATCGGTAAGCGTAGACCCACACATGATCGATGAGCGTTGACCCCCATATAACGGATAGGTACTAACCCTCATAATGAACCACATAGGATCTGACCCACCCATGGTCGATAGGTAACTGACGTTCATATTATTCATCTCCAAACTCCGCCTCATGGCTAGAAATTGGATTCTGGCTAATATAAAATTTGGGATAACCACTCCCCAATACATCAGTTGTACTTAAACTACCAAAAAGTTATACGAAGAACTTTTCCAATGGTCTGATACGTCATAAGGGACCCAATGCAACCAATGGCGCGTCAATCAGATGCCCAGTCGGTAAGTTATTATAATTTCCTCTCTGATTTCCCGGTTGGATTCAGGGTTCGATCAAACCTGAATATACTCCAACGTTATCCAAAAATCATGTGGAGTATACCAAAAGGACCGTCTCTATCTAAGGATCACAATGTTGTAGACGGTTTTTCAAATGGATGATGGGTCTCATGTTATGGCCAAAATGGGGTATCTGGGTTCAGATATACCCGCATCCAATCCGACCCGGCCTGAGCTGGCCTGAGCCGACCCGAACCCATTCAGGATGACCCGACCCGATTTCGTTCTGACCCTGATGGCCTAGGCTATGGCGGTCCCGACCCACTAGGTGTGGCCCGCTAGGCAGTGCGGTCCACTCGAGTTGGTGCCGAAGGGGAGCGACCCCCCCCCCCCCCCTCTTCTGTTTCAGACAACAAGAGACAATGAATTTAGGAGCTTCCATGTCTCCCGTGGTACCCAAGTATGTACTACAGTTCTTCTACATCCGACCGGTGCTCTCGTCGGTCCTCCTCCCAGCGACGTGGTCGCGTGCCGCTACTCCACTACGGTTGGCCGAGTGTCGGTCTCCCTCCTGCCTCCGTCGCGACCTCCTGTTCTGGCGGCGTGGATGTGTTCCACCGTTCCACCACGTGGCGAGCCGGATTTCGGCTTCCGCCCTCCTCTTCCACCACCGATAGGCCGCAGACTCCTGCTCAACGGGTGGTGCAGATTCATACTGCCCTCCTTCCTCATTGTCGGCTAGGTGTCGACCACCGCCTTCTTTTGCGATCCATCATGGCTTCGTTCCAATCTCAAAACATATGTCGTTCACATATTCACGATCCTCGGGTCAATGCCTCTGCATCCATATGTTGCGCTAAATGAGACATTGTGTTTTCAATGTCATTAATTATTTGGTGTTGAAGAACGCATGAAGAATGTGCTAAGAATGAATGAAAAAGGGGCAATTTATATGCGATATGATGACCATGTTTTTTGTCCATCATCATTGTGAATCATGAGTAAGAAGAATCAAAAAATAAATTTAATGATACGTCAAATTTAAACCCCTACTTTGTCATTCGTTGAAGATGTTGCGAGGAAGAAGATGATGTTGGTGAAGTTAGTGTTCATTGCTCCCACACCACACTCCCGATCTGAGCTCACGCATCGTCATCAATCTTGATCTGCTGACGTTCTTCGTTGGAATATGATCCTCCAAAATCTCTCTCCAAGGCTCTCCTCTTTTGCCAATGATTTTTTCAACCTCAAATAATGTGAGAAGCCAACTTAATAAAAAGAATTATTAATTAATCAAAGTAGGAACATTAATTAAGTAAAATATGGCACATTAACTAGGGGGAATAAACTAAGAGTAACCTCTCATCAGAGAAGAGATTTCTGGTGGTCCCCACCACTAAATTCAAAATGGGAGGTTTCATTTTCAAAAATAAAATAAAGAATGTTTATTTTGTTTTCAAACACAAAAATTCCAAAAACTAATTTCCACCCTTGACCTACTGAGGCTGAGGTGAAGGTCTCTGTAAGAGAATATCGGCGTTGTGAGTTTAACGGTGTCCTCAGATTACAATTCCACGAACCAGTTCAGAAATTTCTAAATTCCGCTTGCGCGTTTACTAAACGTACCCGAAAAAAGGTTTAGAAATTAATTTCGGCCACACTAGGCCTCAGAATCACATGCCTTCAATTTCCACAGACTCATAATAATTTCATAGAATTAAAAAAATTACATGTAAAAATCTGGGTCTTTACACCACCTCTATATTCAGAACATGTGAGGGGTCTGGTTCGTCATTCTTATAATGTGATACGGGAACACATCAAGTACTTGAGAAAGGATAGGTTGGAGTTCTAGTTGGTTGAAAAAAACTAAGATGTGATGAAGGATCTAAATGGGATAATTTATCTATAAATAAGTTTTCCCTTCTTTGAATATATCATCAGTATGACTCATGGGGGAATATATTGGAACACCTTTTCTATGACATAAAACTCGAGGCCTCATCAAATATTGTCTACATAGTTGTTCTATAAACTTTTCACGGTATTTAATGTGATGTTGAGTTGTTTGGAAACTATTTTTCATCTCATTATAAATATCATTTCCCATAATATTCCTCTCTCCAACATCATTTCCACATGTCAATATATGACGCTACTTCCTATACAAAGCCTCACAATGTACCATTTAAATTCTCGAATGGAAATTGTTGTTATATGGGATCTCTAATTGGGGATAGATCTATTATAAATATATATTGAAATATATTGAAAATAACTTCATCATTTCTTTTAAAATTTTTATGGTTCTCTCAGATTGACCATCCATCTAAGAGTGATATATAGTACAGAAATTGAGTTTTTATCCAATGCATGCAAGAGGTGTCTCCATAACCTTGAGGAAAAACTGATATCTCGATGTAAAATAATAAAGGTGGAACACCACAAAATTTTACCACTTCCATTATTCATATATTATAATCATGGTGATGTGATAAATCATCCTCTATAGAAATAAATTTTGGGGACTTCTTATGGTGATCAAATACCACCTAGATGGTGTTATTTCCTTTAGGATTCTAGGGGATACCTATGATGAAAACTACTGTTATTTGTTACCATTTCTATACTTGTATAAGAAATTATTTCATCATACCCTTATAAATAATTCATTCAGTCTTCTCTTTTTTTAATACCAATCATTGGGATACAAATTCAAAAATCTCCCACTTTGTTTTATCCCACTAGATGTTTGGATTTAGATGTTTATATGTCTTAGAGATTCCAAAATGGAAAGATAAGGATGAAAAATGAGAATCACTCAAAATATCCCTCTTCTACTCTTGTATTAATAACACACAAATCAGGGTTCCAACCCTTTTAAAATAATATTTATAATGGTTAATCTCCAAAATATTTGCAACCATTTTCATTAAAATCTCATCAACTTTTTGTTCTTCCTTGATCCTTCCCATAATTGATAGTTGAGAATTAATTATATAATGTAAGGATGAATATCCATTTACTAATCCAATATCTATCCTTCGAAAATATAATAATATTATTTCTTTCCCAAAAATCATAATTTTTAATATCGTTGTATCTATTCAACATAAAACGACCATAAGTGTTTTTTTCATTCCTAGGATTCTAGTAGATTGAGTAACCATACTCCTTTCTTAGCTCCAACCATCTTAAATAGTGCATGTTAAAACATTTATGTGGTAATAAATATATAACATTATTGTGATCAATATATATTTTACACTCTTACCCATAGTGATAATGTCACAATATATTTATTGAAAACATCACTGCATTCAACTTCTTATCATGAGTGGAATAGTTATGTTCATGATATTTAAAGAACATTAAGTAATATGATATCATTTTACCATTCTCCATTATTAAAAAACAAAAAAATCATTTGAAACATCTCTATAAACCATAAAAAGTTCCCTACACGCTGTTAGTATAAGTACTTGTGCAGTGATAACCTCTTTTTAAACTCCATAAAGCTCTCTTCCGAGTCACTGGTCTAGAAAAATGTTTATTACTTTTTATTTTTTCTTAGATATTGATAATGAAAATAAAAAAAATTACTAATTGTATGTAATAACAATATAATTCAGGGAAGCTAAATTTTTATATGGATATTATTATTGGGAAGTCAATGATTTCTTTTTCCTTAAAAGGGTACATGTATATCACTTTCATTGAGATAATATACCGATAAAAATAGACTTCTGTCACCGAAAATTCACATTTTCATTACATATCTTATAGC
Source organism: Viscum album (assembly GCA_963277665.1). Classification (NCBI taxonomy): domain Eukaryota; kingdom Viridiplantae; phylum Streptophyta; class Magnoliopsida; order Santalales; family Viscaceae; genus Viscum; species Viscum album. Next base: position 1,240,318,927 of record OY728122.1, on the reverse strand, counting down.
TTTTCAACATCAATGTTAATTTTTTATTCAAAAGTAATGGAATAAGGGAAATGGGGGAGAACATGCCTTGGGGGCCTATTGTAGTGGAGACCAAGAGAATCCCCTCAAATCAGATTCACCCCCTCCAGTTTGAGGGAATAAGAATTATACAAGAGTGTAACATTGGGCCCTAGATCTGCTAGAGAGACCATGTGATCAGAATCATTGTCCCCATTTCACCAAGTGTGAGTGTCCTTTAAATTTTTGTTTAGAAGCATCTTCCATTTCCTGATGATGTATGAAATCGACTAAGGCAAAAAAACCTCTATCTTGTAAGGAGTCATAAATGACCATGGAGTATGTAACAACTAGGGATAGATGTATACTCTCCTGATTGCATAGAGTGTGACTAGTATGAAATACTTTTTTAATCTTCAGGAATAAAGGTACCATTTCCATAATAGGCTGTAAAGGCCAACCACACACTACCCATGCAATCCTGCATAACTCCTCCACCACACATGATCCCAGAGTGGCAAGAACCATCTGTGTTCATCTTGAGGACCGATATGGGGGGATAACACCACACCCAATGAACCTGAAGCCTAAGGACAGTATGATGTTCCAAAGGATAAGAATCTCACATCACCTATAGGGAGGGATATTACATCTAGTTGGTAATCAACGAAACCATGTCCTCTAGAAGATTAATCACTCTCCTTATCATATAGCTTCCCATTTCTCAAATCTGTTACCACAATATTTAAATGGTTATCGTACTGGTAATTTGATTTGGATTAAATAATAATATCATCTATAAAGACAACAACAAATTTTATGAGGTTATCTCTAAAGACGTTATTCATAATGTTCCCGATAATTATTGGAGAATTTGTAGAGACCCGAAGCTTGACGTACATTGAAATTACATTACATTTGCGGAATACTTAGTACATAACAAAAACACACACACAAGGACCGTAATATTTTAGTGCCTTTGGAAACTCGGAATATAATCCTGTAATCATGGTGAAAGATCTTCAACATCTCCCATAAAGATCTTCCTTTTTATTATACCTAAAACCTTTCTTTATATCCTGGGGAAAAGAAAACATAAAAGGGTGAGCTCAAATGCTCAGTAAGGGTAAACAAAAGAAATATCAATCAAATCATATACATAAGCACATAACTTTTGGAAATCCTAACCTGTAAAAGAGATCATAATTTCATAACCTGGGATAACTCATGGCAGTGAAATGTAATCACAATAATCATAACATAAAACATGAAACTTTGTGGAATTCACACATAATCATAGAGAATCATTTCTTGTTAGTCAAGACTCATTTCCAAGACTATCTTAGTGGACAAAGTCCCTTTCTGAACTGAGTCACCCTCATTTCAGTCCTGTTTCACTGAACCGGTATAACCTACCATTCCAGCCATGTCTATCTCATGAGATATAAAATCTTTACCCAATGCATTTGAGGGAGATATAGGTCCCACCCATCTCATAATGATACCATTCTTATGTGTGCCACAAAATCATAAATCATACATCATTTCATAACCCATGTAATAAAAATGGGAATCTTTAAACATCGTGACATCATAAAACAATTCATATAAGATAAAAGAATTCATAAAAATATTTCCATCAGAACATAATCAAATCCATGTAATAATAGGGATAGAAACAGAACCCTTTATTATCTTATATGGAAAATAATTTTGATAAAACACTTGAACTCCATTCTTGAGGAAAATATCCTTTCTGCTTCAAATACATTTTATTTTCTTAACATGTCATACAATTTTAAACTAAAAGAAGTTTATTAAAAATAAACATGAAAACATGTAAAGTAAGATTCTTGGAAATAATGTTTTAAAAATCCATTCATCCCGTATAAGTTAAAAAAACATTCTTCCCATACTTTTGTCGGAAAATTCAAAAAGTACCTCTTACGAAAAATGAAAAAAGATTCCTTTCATATCTTTTACTAAAAACTCACCGAAGGGTAATATTGGATTTAAATAATTTTAGGTGGATGGAAATAATATTACATATTGAGGAAACATGGATTTGGATGATAAAATACACCCCAGTAAATTTCAAAGTATAAACAATCTCGAATAAAAATTGAGATTGCGAGATTTTCCCTTACCTTAGGCCCGATTTGCTTCGTAAGTGTCCGAACCTCCTATATAATGATTTAAATAATGTCATTGACTTATTATAGAATCTTAATCATTGTTATTATATGATATATGGTTCACTTATGACTTTATATTACCCGTTCTTTTGTAATTTCATGTTAAAGTAGCGTTTTGGGTAAAATCGTCTCATTTGTCGTTCGTGTTTTAACTTGTAATTATTCATATGATTAATTAGATCATTATTAAATAATTATAGAATATAATTAATGAATTATATATAATATATATTCAGAATATACATATATATAATGGATCGATAAATGGAAAGAAATACACCGTTCATGGAGACGGTAGGCCGTACGTACGCATGAAAGCTGTTTTCGTTTCCTTATTGAATTGAGTGGAATTAAGTAGATGACATACATATATATACACATAAATCCAGTAGCTTTATTATTTCATATATTTCATTATTATTGCTTATATATACTTTATAATCATTCTTAAATGGTTAACATGGCGAATGAATCTCATCGCGTCGTGGAGACGGTAGTCCGTACGTACGCACGAGCAATGATATCATCTCCATAATTATTGAATTGAATTGGAGTGAATGATACAATATATGAGAATCATTATGATGTTATAATAACTATGTATAGTTATTCTTTACACCATAATACCCATCCATGTAAGGTGTTGGTGGAAAAACAGATTACACCACGACGTGGAGACGGTATTCCGTACGTACGCACGCGCAGTGATTTCGTTTTCCATAGGATGGATAGATGGTGAATTAGGATTGTTTCATACTTATAATAACATATAAATATATGAGTTATAATGATTTTATTACTTAATAATTAAAAAACCTAAGAAGAATAAGTGGAAGAAGAAATAAAGGTGAAAGAATCGGTAACGGAAATTACCTCTACTTTGAAGCGCCTTTTTGAGACCTCCTCTTAGGGCACTAAAATTGGTCTTTGAGGAAGACCAGAACCTATAGGATGTTACTAGGGAAGTGGAGAAGAGAATTTGGCAGGGGTTGGCCGAGCTTTAAGGCTCAACGTTGTGTAAGGAAGAGAGGTAGGAGGGGCCCTTTTATAAGGGAGGAGAGGGGCACCTTTGGAATTCCTAAAAATATTAATTTATAATAAATCTAACCCCACTTAAAAACCTCCAAAAATGACTCATATTAGAATATTAGATGATATAGGGTTGTAATCGCATCAACCAATCAAATTTAGACATGTTTGGATCTTATTTTAAACCTTATCATTTTGATTTATCCTTATTTAATCTATTTATGTTTATTTGTTGTAAAAAAATTCTAAATTTTAAATTATAACAAATAATTACTTATTTGTTTTGAATTTTCCATAATTGTTTAATTTATAACATTATAGACCATATAAATTTAAATTTATAATTTTTAAATATTTTTGTTATTTTTAAACAATTTTATAATATGTTATTTTTATAAAACAACAATAGTGTCAATTTTGACACTATTCATTTATTTGAATTTAAATAAAATATATACAGAAGATATGTTCAAACTAAAAGCTTTAATATATTAATAAAAGGTCACATGTATCTATAAAATTAGTGTATCACATTAAATAGTTCATATAATATTTATTTTATTATTTTTAAAACCATTTATTCGGTTTATCTCTTAATAAAATAATTACTACATCATTTTTGTATAATTATTTAATATACTTATTTGTTGTATAAAAATTTAAAATAAAATCCTATGATGAAGATAAATATATTAACTTTCACAATAATACTTTTACCCGAATTTATCATCTTAAAAGCACAATATTTAAATTGTTATATTTAGTAAATTATGAAGGTGACAACGTTGGCATCATTTAAAATAAAATAATATAAGTGTCATAATTGCTTGTATAAGACTCCAAATGGTCAAATATTCGACCATTGGATGATTATAGTTTCAATTTACATGACCAATAAGTTTTGGTCAGGGTTTTGGGCCTTTTATGGTCACTATTAGTTTAATAAAAACTATATTCTTGCTTTTTCACTAGATAAATAATTTCTGCATCACTATTGTGTCACAATTAATGATAACTATTTAATTTCAAAAAATTCTAAATAAATTCTCATGTGGTAGATAATTTTTTTAGCTTTCTGGATACTATTAATGTTTGATGTTTTATGATGTTTATCACTAAGTTGAAATTATTATACTTATAAGATTTAAGAAAGTGACATGTTGTCACTTTCTTTGGTTTTAATAATAATTAAATTATTTTCATGGTCAAAAGTCCATAAAATGAATCTAATCCGACCCTTAGTTGATATCGGTTTACTTTTAGCCATAAAATAGAATTTTGGCATGTGTTAGGGTAATTTTATAATATTATATTTACCCTTATTTACCCGATTTACCTTTAACTATGGTAAATAAAATTTACCGTAGTTACTATTCATAATTCCCGAAAATAAAAAGTAGCCTATTAACATAATTTTGACCCACTGATTCCAAATATGGAATCCATTTTTTAAAATTCAATACACAGAAGATGAATAAATTAAATTAAAATTAATCCCATTGTCGAATAAAAACGGGTTTTTGTTTAAAACATTGCAAAAGATTGAATTGATTTAACCTACGAATTCAAGGTAAAATCAATGATAATGACATAAATTATATTAAATGGTAAAAATATATTCTATTTATACTTTAAAACCATTCAATATTATAATTTAACCACATAAGATATTATGATGAAAAAAGTTGTTTTTAATTAAAATATAGCGTGTTTTTACTATTCATTAAAATATGAAAGTTATCGGAAAAATATCAAAACTTTATCTAATGTAAATTTTTACATCCTGATTCAAAAAAAAAAATTATTTTGTCAGATTTAACATATAAACATGTCAAAAACTAGATTTAAAGTGGGTGCGCCATCAAAAGGTGGCAAAACTGCATTTTTTGAAAAATACTTATTTTACCCGAAAATTTTATTTTGTTCTTATACCATGTTCTAGAAAATGTGTAAGATGAATAATAATGTTATAAAATTAAAAATTTAGTTAATACTATTCATAACGGCTAGTTCATGACAATATTATAATAATATATCATTGTTTATTAAAACCCGGTATTGCGTACAACACACGCTATCGAGGAAGGTCGCGATTGCATGTAATGCAAGCCAAGTTAGGGTTGCGTGTTGTGAAAGAATCCTTCGTTGTTTCGTATAACAGAATCCAACCGTATTTCATTTATACATTTAATATATATATATATATACTCAATGTTGCGTAGAATAACTATTATCAAAATTGTGTGTAACACGGTCCAAGAATAATGTTGCGTATACTGCAAGCTAATACAGTGTTGCGTATAGAGCAAGGTAATCTTGGTGTAGAATACAACACAAAAAATTAATGAAAATAATATTTTTCATAAAATCTCTGGGTGTTACATTCTACCCCCCTTAAAATGAATTTCGCCCTCGAAATTCATCGGGGTTATAAATGGTTTACTATTTGAAAGTTTCTTTGATAGAAACCCACATCCTAAAAAGGAATACCAAAACATATCTTTAAAAACTAAAGTATAAAACGTAATGGTTACCCAAGTAAACTAATCACTGGGTATCCACATAGGATAAAATAGGTGAAAATATGAAAATGGAAGAGAAATATAACCATCATGTTCTGATGGAGAGTGGTAGAGGACATGGCTATGAAAAAGCCAACAATCACAAAGCCATAAATTTGTGATAATCTAGGGTAGCATCTAATTCATCGGATATAAGATCACTAGGACAACATTTTTGGTTTTCAATATTATTTCCCTAAAAGTTGAAAATTTTGAATTAGAAGAAATACTTACTTTATTTTGGTATAATCTCACTATTGTTCCTGCTTTGAATAGTTTCCACTTCATCTCTTAAAGAAATGAAGTGTTAAAAGATCATGTGATAGAATGATGGGTCATTACGTCTGTTTCAATCAAAAGGTTAGCAATAGTTATCAAATATTCATAAGTCCGTCTTTTGTGAGGTTGAACTTATACTTCATATATCATACCTCTTAATAAAATAAAACTAGTTTCTACTAACCAGGGACTTCCTGTAGGCCAGTGGTAGGCGATAAAGGCCAGTCGCACTTCGGTTGTGGGTTCGATTCCCATAGCCTTGTCCGACGCGATGGGCCGTCGCCCGTCCTGCAGGTTGTCCTTTTTCTAAAACTACATTACTATAACATCCCATCAATAATATCGAAAAACGTTTTATCCTAACTTATGTCCAACATAATCCATTCTAATATTTAGGCTTATCTAAAATACTTCGGTCCAAGCTCATAGTATAATGAAAATGATTACTTGAAATGTCATAGAAAAATCATGTGAATGCCATCATTTATCCCCCATATATCATAAGATATATCTTGTTGGTTAAATTAAAAACATGTGAATACCATAATCATGTATTCTCTTGAAGAATTAATACCCATTGAACCTTAGCGAAAACATGAATGCAGTTAAATGTTAACACTTTCCACATACCAAAATCCTCAAAATTCTATATACTCAAACCATGATATCACTTAGTCCTTATATAAATCATGAGCTCATGAATACTGTCAAACATTTCATTTTCTCTTTATCACTTCATTATGCGCATATCATCCACTTTCCGAAAAATATCTGAATATCCTTTCATTGGTTCTCATACCATTCATCATAAACTTTCAAAACATAAGGAAAGACAACAGTGTAACAATCCTTAGATGTCTTTTTTTATATAGTACAACATTACACTTGATAAACATGTAATCATTCCACTATCTTCTTAAACCATTGACCAAGCTTCAACAATTCTTTCATCTCACATATCATGTGTAGTCTCTTCATCATCATCAACAAAAATACTACCCATACGACCATACCGATTCTCATCATGAGACATTCCCTTAGGGCATTGGTTTGAATAATGCCCGTACATTCCACATTTAAAACATTTAACCATTGTTGATGTCGTAGCAATACCATTAACCTCATCCATGGTGTTAACTGAAACTTTTCCATTGCAATTACTGGCTTTGTGTCCTTCTATTCCACACCCAAAGCATCTTCCAGTTCCTTTGAAACATTCTCCTTGATTCCTCTTCCCACATGATTTACATAGGGGAAATTGAACTTTCTTTCCTCTATGATCATCATGAAACTTCATCTTTCTCTTATTAGCCGAGTTAGGAAACTTACCAAATTTGAGTTTATTGATCATATTATGAGATTGCTGATTCGGCATAATAATTATTTTTAGACTTTCAAATCCTATTTCATTTGGTTTCTCATGAAGAATATCATTCCATTGTCCCTCATATCCTCTATTATCGCGAATCATCTTATTTCCAGTCGTTTTCTAAAACCCAAAAAAAATAGTGTGAGTTAAAAAAATCATGATAGGTAAAACAACATAATAAATGGGAATTAACTTCAATATCTAACATCTTAGGTTTAATTCTACGATCGTTACCATAGTTCTTGGACTATACCCTATATGTATACTTATCCTTAGGGACATCCCTAGACATACCTTAGAAATATCTCTAGGGATCTCACTAACGTTTTCACGCCCTAGGTTCCAACGGTTGACTAAGCCTTTCCTCTGATACCAACTGTAGAGACCCGAAGCTTGACGTACATTGACATTACATTAAATTTGCAGAATACTTAGTACATAACAAAAACACACACACAAGGACCGTAATAGTTTAGTGTCTTTGGATACTCGGAATATAATCCTCTAATCCTGGTGAAAGATCTTCAACATCTCCCATAAAGATCGTCTTTTTTATTATACCTAAAACATTTCTTTATATCCTGGGGAAAAGAAAACATAAAAGGGTGAGCTCAAATTCTCAGTAAGGGTAATCAAAAGAAATATCAATCACATCATATACATAAGAACATATCTTTTGGAAATCTTATCCTGTAAAAGAGATCATAATTCATAACCTGGGATTACTCATGGCAGTGAAATGTAATCACAATAATCATAACTAAAAACATGAAACTGTGTGGCATTCACACATAATCATAGAGAATCATTTCTTGTTAGTCAAGACTCATTGCCAAGACTATCGTAGTGGACAAAGTCCCTTTCTGAACCGAGTCACCCTCGTTTCAGTCCTGTTTCACTGAACCGGTATAACCTACCATTCCAGCCATGTCTATCTCATGAGATATAAAATCTTTACCCAATGCATTGGAGGGAGATATAGGTCCCACCCATCTCATAATGATACCATTCTTATGTGTGCCACAAAATCATAAATCATACATCATTGCATAACCCATGTAATAAAAATGGGAATCTTTAAACATCATGACATCATAAAACAATTCATATAAGATAAAAGAATTCATAAAAATATTTCCATCAAAACATAATCAAATCCATGTAATAATAGGGATAGAAACAGAACCATTTATTATCTTAGATGGAAAATAATTTTGATAATACACTTGAACTCCATTCTTGAGGAAAATAACCTTTCTGCTTCAAATACATTTTCTTTTCTTAACATGTGATACAATTTTAAACTAAAATAAGTTGATTAAAAATAAACTTGAAAACTTGTAAAGTAATATTCTTGGAAATAATGTATTAAAAATACATTCATGCCGTATAAGTTAAAAAAACATTCTTCCCGTACTTTTGTCGGAAAATTCAAAAAGTACCTCGTACGAAAAACGACAAAAGATTCCTTTCATATATTTTTACTAAAAACACACTGAAGGGTAAAATTGGATTTAAATAATTGTAGGTGGATGGAAATAATATTACATATTGAGTAAACATGGATTTGGATGATAAAATACACCCCAGTAAATTTCAAATTATAAACAATCTCGGATAAAAATTGAGATTGCGAGATTTTCCCTTACCTTAGGTCCGATTTGCTTCGTAAGTGTATGAACCTCCTGTATAATGATTTAAATAATGCCATTGACTTATTAAAGAATCATATTCATTGTTATTATATCATATATGGTTCACTTATGACTTTATATTACCCGTTCTTTTGTAAATTCATATTAAAGTAGCGTTTTGGGTAAAATCGTCTCATTTGTCATTCGTGTTTTAACTTGTAATTATTCATATGATTACTTAGATCATTATTACTTAATTATAGAATATAAAACATGATTTATATATAATATATATTCAGAATATACATATATATAATGGATCGATAAATGGAAAGAAATACACCGTTCATGGAGACGGTAGGCCGTACGTACGCATGAACGCTGTTGTCGTTTCCTTATTGAATTGAGTGGAATTAAGTAGATGACATACATATATATACACATAAATAAAGTATCTTTATAATGTCATATATTTCATTATTATTGCTTATATATACTTTATAATCATTCTTAAATGGTTAACATGGAGAATGAATCTCATCGCGTCGTGGAGACGGTAGTCCGTACGTACACACGAGCGATGATATCATTTCCATAATTATTGAATTGAATTGGAGTGGATGATAAAATATATAAGAATCATTATGATGTTATAATAACTATGTATAGTTATTATTTACACCATAATACCCATCCATGTAAGGTGTTGGTGGAAAAACAGATTACACCACGACGTGGAGACGGTATTCCGTACGTACGCACGCGCGGTGACTTCGTTTTCCGTAGGATGGATAGATGGTGAATTAGGATTGTTTCATACTTATAATAACATATCAGTATATGAGTGATACTGATGTTATTACTTCATAATGAAAAAACCTAAGAAGAAGAAGTGGAAGAAGAAATAAAGGTGAAAGAATCGGTAACGGAAATTACCTCTTCTTTGAAGCGCCTTTTTGAGACCTCCTCTTAGGGCACTAAAAGTGGTCTTGGAGGAAGACCAGAACCTCTAGGATGTTTCTAGGGAAGTGGAGAAGAGAATTTTTCAGGGGTTGGCCGATCTTTATGGCTCAATATTGTGTGAGGAAGAGAGGGAGGAGGTTCCCTTTTATAAGGGAGGAGAGGGGCATCATTGGAATTCTTAAAAATATTAATTTATAATAAATATAACCCCACTAAAAAACCTCCAAAAATGACTCATATTCGAATATTAGATGAGATAGGGATGTAATATCATCAAACTATCAAATTTAGACATGTTTGGATCTTATTTTAAACCATATCATTTTTATTTATCCTTATTTAATCTATTTAAGTTTATTTGTGGTAATAAAATTCGAAATTTTGAATTATAACAAATATTTACTTATTTGTTGTGAATTTTCCATAATTGTTTAATTTATTACATTATAGACCATATAAATTTAAATTTATAATTTTTAAATATTTTTGTGATTTTTAAACAATTTTATAATATGATATTTTTATAAAATAACAATAGTGTCAATTTTGACACTATTCATTTATTTGAATTTAAATAAAATATATACAGAAGATATGTTCAAACTAAAAGAATTAATATATTAATAAAAGGTCATATGTATCTATAAAATTAGTGGATCACATTAAATAGTTCATATAATATATATTTTATTATTTTTAAAACCATTTATTTGGTTTATCTCTTAATAAAATAATTACTACATCATTTTTGTATAATTATTTAATATACTTATTTGTTGCATAAAAATTTAAAAGAAAATCCTACTATGAAGATAAATATTTTACCTTTCACAATAATACTTTTACTCGAATGTATCATCTTAAAATCACAATATTTAAATTTTTATATTTATTAAATTATGAAAGTGACAACTTTGGCATCATTTAAAATAAAATGATATAAGTGTCATAATTGCTTGTATAAGACTCCAAATGGTCAAATATTTGACCATTGGATGATTATAGTTTATATTTACATGACCAATAAGTTTTGGTCAGGGTTTTGTGCCTTTTATGGTCACTATTAGTTTAATGAAAACTATATTCTTGATTTTTCACTAGATCAATAATTTCTACATCACTATTGTGTCACAATTAATGATAACTATTTAATCCCAAAAAATTCTAAATAAATTCTCATGATGTAGATAATTTTGTTATCTTTCTAGATACTATTCATTTTTGATGTTTTATGATGTTTATCACTATGTTAAAATTATTATACTTATAAGATTTAAGAAAGTGACATGTTGTCACTTTCTTTGGTTTTAATAATAATTAAATTATTTTCATGGTCAAAAATCCATAAAATGAATCTAATCCGACCCTAAGTTGATATGGGTATACTTTTAGCCATCAAATAGAATTTTGGCATGTGTTAGTGTAATTTTATAATATTATATTTACCCATATTTACCCGATTTACCTTAAACTATGGTAAATAAAATTTACCGTAGTTACTATTCATAATTTTCAAAAATAAACAGTAGCCTATTAACATAATTTGGACCCACTTATTCCAAATATGGAATTCAATTTTTAAAATTCAATACACAGAAGTTCCAGAAATTAAATTAAAATTAATCCCGTTGTCGAATAAAAACGGGTTTTTGTTTAAAACATTGCAAAAGATTGAATTGATTTAACCTACGAATTCAAGGTAAAATCAATGCTAATGACATACATTATATTAAATGGTAAAAATATATTATTTTTATACTTTAAAACCATTCAATATTATAATTTAACCACATAAGATATTATGATGAAAAAAGATGTTTTTAATTAAAATATATCATGTTTTTACTATTCATTAAAATATGAAAGTTATCGGAAAAATATCAAAACATTATCTAATGTAAATTTTTAAATCCTATTTCAAAAGAAGAATTTTATATTGTGAAATTGAACATATAAACATGTCAAAAACTAGATTTAAAGTGGGTGCGCCATCAAAAGGCGGCAAAACTGCATTTTTTTAAAAATACTTATTTTACCCGAAAAATTTATTTTGTTCTTATAACATGTTCTATAAAATGTGTAAGATGAATAATAATGTTATAAAATACAAAATTTAGTTAATACTATTCATAACGGCTAGTTCATGACAATATTATAATAATATATCATTGTTTGTTAAAACCCGGTATTACGTACAACACACGCTATCGAGGAAGGTCGCGATTGCGTGTAATGCAAGCCAAGTTAGGGTTGCGTGTTGTGAAAGAATCCTTCGTTGTTTCGTATAACAGAATCCAACCATATTTCATTTATACATTTAATATATATATATATATATATACTCAATGTTGCATAGAATAACTATTATCAAAATTGTGTGTAACACGGTCCAAGAATAGTGTTGCATATACTACAAGCTAATACGGTGTTGCGTATAGCGCAAGGTAATCTTGGTGTAGAATACAACACATGAAATTAATGAAAAAAATATTTTTCATAAAATCTCGGGGTGTTACATTCTACCACCCTTAAAAAATGAATTTCGCCCTCGAAATTCGTCGGGGTTATAAATGGTTTACTATTTGAAAGTTTCTTTGATAGAAACCCACATCGTAAAAAGGAATACCAAAACTTGTCTTTTAAAAACTAAAGTATAAAACGTAATGGTTACCCAAGTTAACTAATCGCTGGGTATCCACATAGGAGAACATAGGGGAAAATATGGACATGGAAGAGAAATCTAACCATCATGTTTTGATGGAGAGTGGTAGAGGACATGGCTATGAAAAAGCCAACAATCACAAAGCCATAAATTTGTGATGATCTAGGGTAGCATCTGATTCATCATATATAAGATCACTAGGACAACATTTTTTGTTTTCAATATCAATTCCCTAAAGTTGAAAATTTTTAATTAGAAGAAATACTTACTTGATTTTGGTACAATCTCACTGTTGTTCCTGATTTGAACAGTTTCCACTTCATCTCTTAATGAAATGAAGTGTTAAAAGATCATGTGATAGAATGGTCATTCCATCTGTTTCAAACAAAAGGTTAGCAATAGTTATCAAATATTCATAAGTCTGTCTTTTGTGAGGTTGAACTTATACTTCATATATCATACCTCTTAATAAAATAAAACTAGTTTCTACTAACCAGGGACTTCCTGTAGGCCAGTGGTAGGCGATAAAGGCCAGTCACACTTCGGTTGTGGGTTCGATTCCCGCAGCCTTGTCCGACGTGATGGGTTGTCGCCCGTCCTTCAGGTTGTCCTTTTTCTAAAACTACATTACTATAACATCCCATAAATAATATCGAAAAACGTTTTATCCTAACTTATGTCCAACATAATCCATTCTAATATTTAGTCTTATCTAAAATACTTCGGTCCAAGCACATAGTATAAAGAAAATGATTACTTGAAATGTCACAGAACAATCATGTGAATGCCATCATTTATCCCCCATATATCATAAGATATATCTTGTTGGTCAAATTACAAACATGTGAATACCTTAATCATGTATTCTCTTGAAGAATGAATACCCATTGAACCTTAGCGAAAACACGAATGCAGTAAAAAGTTAACACTTTCCACATACCAAAATACTCAAAATTATATATACTCAAACCATGATATCACTTAGTCCTTATATCAATCATGAGCTCATGAATACTGTCAAACATTTCATTTTCTATTTATCACTTCATTATGTGCATATCATCCACTTTCCAAAAAATATCTGAATAAACATTCATTGATACTCATACCATTCATCATAAACTTTCAAAACTTAAGGAAAGACAACAGTGTAACAGTCCTTAGATGTCTTTTTATTCTATAGTAAAACATTACACTTGATAAACATGTAATCATTCCACTACCTTCTTAAACCATTGACCGAGCTTCAACAATTCTGTCATCTCACATATCATGTGTAGTCTCTTCATCATCATCAACAAAAATACTACCCATACGAACATACCAATTATCTTCATGAGACATTACCTTAGGGAATTGGTTTGCTTAATGCCGGTACATTCCACATTTAAAACATTTAACCATTGTTGATGTCGTAGCAATACCATTAACCTCATCCATGGTGTTAACTGAAACTTTTCCATTGCACTTACTGGCTTTGTGTCCTTCTTTTCCACACCCAAAGCATCTTCCAGTTCCTTGGAAACATTCTCCTTGATGCCTCTTCCCACATGATTTACATAGGGGAAATTGAACTTTCTTTCCTCTATGATCATCATGAAACTCCATCTTTCTCTTATTAGCCGAGTCAGGAAACTTACCAAATTTGAGTTTATTGATCATATTATGAGATTGCTGATTCAGCATAATAATGATTTTTGGACTTTCAAATCCCATTTCATTTGGTTTCTCATGAATAATATCATTCCATTGTCCCTCATATCCTCTATTGTCGTGAATCATCTTGTTTCCAGTCGTTTTCTAAAACCCCAAAAAAAAATAGTGAGAGTGACAAAAATCATGATAGGTAAAACAACATAATAAAGGGGAATTAACTTCAATATATAACATCTTAGGTTTAATTCTAAGATCGTTACTGTAGTTCTAGGACTATATCCTATATGTATACTTATCCTTAGGGACATCCCTAGACATACCTTAGAAATATCTCTAGGGATCTCACTAACGTTTTCGCGTCCTAGTTTCCAAAGGTTGACTAAACCTTTCCTCTGATACCAACTGTAGAGACCCGAAGCTTGACGTACATTGACATTACATTACATTTGAGGAATACTTAGTACATAAAAAAAACACACACACAAGGACCGTAATAGTTTTATGTCTTTGGAAACTCGGAATATAATCCTCTAATCCTGGTAAAAGATCTTCAACATCTCCCATAAAGATCTTCCTTTTTGTTATACCTAAAACCTTTCTTTAAATCCTGGGGAAAATAAAACATAAAAGGGTGAGCTCAAATGTTCAGTAAGGGTAAACAAAAGAAATATCAATCACATCATATACATAAGCACATAACTTTTGGAAATCTTATCCTGTAAAAGAGATCATAATTTCATAACTTGGGATAACTCATGGCAGTTAAATGTAATCACAATAATCATAACTTAAAACATGAAACTTTGTGGCATTCACACATAATCATAGATAATCATTTCTTGTTAGTCAAGACGCATTGCCAAGACTATCTTAGTGGACAAAGTCCCTTTCTGAATAGAGTCACCCTCGTTTCAGTCCTGTTTCACTGAACCGGTATAACCTACCATTCCAGCCATGTCTATCTCATGAGATATAAAATCATTACCCAATGCATTGGAGGTAGATATAGGTCCCACCCATCTCATAATGATACCATTCTTATGTGTGCCACAAAATCATAAATCATACATCATTTCATAACCCATGTAATAAAAATGGGAATTTTTAAACATCGTGACATCATAAAACAATTCATATAAGATAAAAGAATTCATAAAAATATTTCCATCACAACATAATCAAATCCATGTAATAATAGGGATATAAACAGGACCCTTTATTATCTTAGATGGAAAATAATTTTGATAAAACTCTTGAACTCCATTCTTGAGGAAAATATCCTTTCTGCTTCAAATACATTTTCTTTTCTTAACATGTCATACAATTTTAAACTAAAAGAAGTTGATTAAAAATAAACTTGAAAACTTGTAAAGTAATCTTCTTGGAAATAATGTTTTAAAAATCCATTCATTCCTTATAAGATAAAAAAACATTCTTCCCTTACTTTTGTTGGAAAATTCAAAAAGTACCTCGTACGAAAAACCACAAAAGATTCCTTTCATATCTTTTACTAAAAACTCACCAAAAGGGAAAAATTGGATTTAAATAATTGTAGGTGGATGTAAATAATATTACATATTGAGTAAACATGGATTTTGATGATAAAATACACCCCAGTAAATTTCAAAGTATAAACAATCTCGGATAAAAATTGAGATTGCGAGATTTTCCCTTTCCTTAGGTCCGATTTGCTTCGTAAGTGTCTGAACCTCCTGTATAATGATTTAAATAATGTCACTTACTTATTACATAATCATATTCATTTTTATTATATCATATATGGTTCACTTATGACTTTATATTACCCGTTCTTTTTTAAATTCATGTTAAAGTAGTGTTTTGGGTAAAATCGTCTCATTTGTCGTTCGTGTTTTAACTTGTAATTATTCATATGACTACATAGATAATTATTAATTAATTATAGAATATAAAACATGATTTATATAAAATATATATTCAGAATATACATATATATTATGGATCGATAAATGGAAAGAAATACACCGTTCATGGAGACGGTAGGCCGTACGTACGCATGAACACTGTTTTCGTTTCCTTATTGAGTTGGGTGGAATTAAGTAGATGACATACATATATATACACATAAATACAGTAGCTTTATAATTTCATATATTTCATTATTATTGCTTATATATACTTTATAATCATTCTTAAATGGTTAACATGGAGAATGCATCTCATCGCGTCGTGAAGACAGTAGTCCGTACGTACGCACGAGCGATGATATCATTTCCATAATTATTGAATTGAATTGGAGTGGATGATACAATATATCAGAATCATTATGATGTTATAATAACTATATATAGTTATTCTTTACACCATAATACCCATCCATGTAAGGTGTTGGTGGAAAAATAGATTACACCACGGCGTGGAGACGGTATTCCGTACGTACGCACGCTCGGTGATTTCGTTTTCCATAGGATGGATAGATAGTGAATTAGGATTGTTTAATACTTATAATAACATATAAGTATATTAGTGATACTTATGTTATTACTTCATAATGAAACAACCTAAGAAGAGGAAGTGGAAGAAGAAATAAAGGTGAAAGAATCGGTAACAGAAATTACCTCTTCTTTGAAGCGCCTTTTTGAGACCTCCTCTTAGGGCACTAAAATTGGTCTTTGTGGAAGACCAGAACCTCTAGGATGTTTCTAGGGAAGTGGAGAAGAGAATTTTTCAGGGTTTGGCCGAGCATGAAGGCTCAATGTTGTGTGAGGAAGAGAGGGAGGAGGTGCCCTTTTATAAGGGAGGAGAGGGGCACCTTTGGATTTCTTAAAAATATTAATTTATAATAAATCTAACCCCACTTAAAAACCTCCTAAAATGACTCATATTCGAAGATTATATGAGATAGGGTTGTAATATCATCAAACAACCAAATTTAGACATGTTTGGATCTTATTTTAAACCTTATCATTTTTATTTATCCTTATTTAATCTATTTAAGTTTATTTGTGGTAATAAAATTCTAAATTTTAAATTATAACAAATAATTACTTATTTGTTGTGAAGTTTCCATAATTGTATACTTTATAACATTATAGACCACATAAATTTAAATTTATAATTTTTAAGTATTTTTGTGATTTTTAAACAATTTTATAATATGATATGTTTATAAAATAACAATAGTGTCAATTTTGACACTATTCATTTATTTGAATTTAAATAAAATATATACAGAAGATATGTTCAAGATAAAAGCATTAATATATTAATAAAAGGTCATATGTATCTATAAAATTAGTGGATCACATTAAATAGTTCATATAATATTTATTTTATTATTTTTAAAACCATTTATTTGGTTTATCTCTTAATAAAATAATTACTACATAATATTTTTATAATTATTTAATATACTTATTTGTTGCATAAAAATTTAAAATAAAATCCTATGATGAAGATAAATATATTAACTTTAACAATAATACTTGTAATCTAATTTATCATCTTAAAATCACAATATTTAAATTGTTATATTTATTAAATTATGAAGGTGACAACTTTGGCATCATTTAAAATAAAATAATATAAGGGTCATAATTGCTTGAATAAGACTTAAAATGGTCAAATATTCGACCATTGGATGATTATAGTTTCAATTTACATGACCAATAAGTTTTGGTCAGGGTTTTGTGCCTTTTATGGTCACTATTAGTTTAATAAAAACTATATTCTTGATTTTTCACTAGATAAATAATTTCTGCATCACTATTGTGTCACAATTAATGATAACTATTTAATCCAAAAAAAATCTAAATAAATTCTCATGATGTAGATAATTTTGTTATATTTCTGGATACTATACATGTTCGAAGTTTTATGATGTTTATCACTAAGGTAAAATTATTATACTTATAAGATTTAAGAAAGTGACATGTTGTCACTTTCTTTGGTTTTAATAATAATTAAATTATTTTTATGGTCAAAAGTCCATAAAATGAATCTAATATGACCCTTAGTTGATATGGGTTTACTTTTATCCATCAAATAGAATTTTTTCATGTGTTAGGGTAATTTTATAATATTATATTTACCCTTATTTACCCGATTTACATTTAACTATGGTAAATAAAATTTATCGTAGTTACTATTCATAATTCCCAAAAATAAAAAGTATCCTATTAACATAATTTGGACCCACTGATTCCAAATATGGAATCCATTTTTTAAAATTCAATACACAGAAGTTGCAGAAATTAAATTAAAATTAATCCCGTTGTCGAATAAAAACGGGTTTTTGTTTAAAACATTGCAAAAGATTGAAATGATTTAACCTATGAATTCAAGGTGAAATCAATGATAATGACATACATTATATTAAATGGTAAAAATATATTCTATTTATACTTTAAAAACATTCAATATTTTAATTTAACCACATAAGATATTATGATGAAAAAAGTTGTTTTTAATTAAAATATAGCGTGTTTTTACTATTCATTAAAATATGAAAGTTATCGGAAAAATATCAAAACTATATCTAATGTAAATTTTTACATCCTGATTCAAAAGAAGAATTTTATTTTGTAAAATTGAACATATAAACATTTCAAAAACTAGATTTAAAGTGGGTGCGCCATCAAAAGGCGACAAAACTGCATTTTTTGAAAAATACTAATTTTAACCGAAAAATTTATTTTGTTCTTATACCATGTTCTAGAAAATGTGTAAGATGAATAATAATGTTATAAAATTCAATATTTAGTTAATACTATTCATAACGGCTAGTTCATAAAAATATTATAATAATATATCATTGTTTATTAAAACCCGGTATTGCGTACGACACACGCTATCGAGGAAGGTCGCGATTGCGTGTAATGCAATCCAAGTTAGGGTTGCCTGTTGTGAAAGAATCCTTCGTTGTTTCGTATAACAGAATCCAACCATATTTCATTTATATATTTAATATATATATATATACTCAATGTTGCGTAGAATAACTATCATCAAAATTGTGTGTAACACGGTCCAAGAATAGTGTTACGTATACTGCAAGCTAATACGGTGTTGCGTATAGCGCAAGGTAATATTGGTGTAGAATACAACACAAGAAATTAATGAAAATAATATTTTTCATAAAATCTCGGGGTGTTACAGAATTGGTGAGTTCAAAAGGTGTCAATATGAACTCCAATTGTACATACATTGTTCAAAAGGTCATTTTGGTAATATCATCATTCAAAAACCATAATTATCGATATCATGGTAAATGGTCCACCATATTGAAATACATAACACCATCCATTTGATTGAACAAGTATTCTATCCATGAAAAGGGATATATTTTCATTATTCCGTTTTTTTGAGGTTAGGATAATCAATGCAGAGGTTCTTTGACCCATACATCTAATAGATGAAGGGGACCAATTATCCCATTGGTGAAGTACTTGGGAATATAAACCATTTATCTATATCCACTTGTACTTTTTTCTTTATCTTCTCTAGTTCATCAATCGATATTCTTTATGGAGATGTATATATTAGAAAAGGTCCAGGTATAATATCAATTAAAAAATTCAACCTCTAAACTATTAGAAAATAATTGAAACTATTTTGGGAATACATAAGTATAATCCCTCCAAGAGAGAATTTCATGAACCATGATTCTCTCATTTATCTCAACCATTTTGGCTATATATTATTTCCTATAAGGAAATAATTTCCATTCTTAAACAAAATATTATAGGGGATATTCATCTTTTTCCTTACACTTGTATACAATTAAAGGATGAATTAGGATATGATGAGTGATATCTCTACCTATAAAAAGTTTAATTTTCTTCATATAATGATATTCAATCCACTCAACAAATATAATACAAAACCACTAAAAGAATTTAGATGAGATTTATTGAAATATTAAATACACAAAAATTTACTTGGAAGGACATATATATTTGGGATGAAACCATCATTCTGTTTACTATTATCAAAGATAGCCTAACTCCCATGTTTTTTGGTGGTTTGTGAAATGTTCTACTAAACATAAAAGATTTAGAATAATGCGTAAAACATGAATCAAAATGTATGATCACTATTATAGGATGTATAACTCTCATACATGTCACCACAAACTTTTCAACGTCCACATCATCATTGGTGATAATATACACTTTCCCTTGCTATCGTGGTGGTTATTTTCGATGATTGCCTCTAAAACCCCCAATTTGAGGTCATTTTCTTAAAACAAATTGGTATTATATACTGTTAAATCATTGTATAGTAGACTTAGGGTTGTGGTGAAAATTATTTGATTCTTCCTCATTAGTTGGATTCTTCATATCCCTATTGTAATGAATATTCACGTTCACCACTTTTCCACACATGTTTCTTCTTCTAGTTCAACTAATGTTGTTTTTAAGATTCTTATTCCAAGAAATTTGACATGTCGGGTTTTGGGTTTTCCTTCCTTAATGATATTTATCTATTGATACCCTTGAAGTAATATCCATATAATGTTTTTTATCTCCAGTACCATGAGACCATTTGATAGTCACTAATCTCTATATAATTAGTTAGGTAATAGTGAACAATCTCATTATAACTATCAAAGTCTAAAATGACCAAATATTTTTTGTGGACTCTGATTTAACACACTAAATAAATGGTCTACCTTATATTTAGATCTGATAACAAAGTTGAGGGAAATAACTTGAAATTCTTGTGATGCTACCTTCATAAACCCAAATTGAATATTCCTTTTTATTCGTACTATAGAACTCCCACTCAATTTTAAGATGGAATATTTAGGGAAAATATTTATTGAATAATATTTTATAGATGTTTTCTCATTCCATGGGTTCAATATCCTCTTTGTTATTAATTTTCCTGAAAAATATCCACCACTGATTAAATCTTCTTTCAATGTGATAAACATCTGACACAACCATTTCATAATATATGCATTAGAGGATATATAATTTAATCTCAATTGATTTAATTAGTTGTTCAATAATGATAGGATTAGGAGTTACACAAATGGTATGGGTCATTTTTCATATAAAATATTTGAAAAAAAATTATCTTTCTTTGGATGAGTAGGGAATTACACATGATTCATGTTATTATTCATAACATGATCAAGATTATCATGTACTATCCTAAATTCATAGAACCCATAGAAATAATATAAACTATATCATTAGGGATATCAACACAATGATCATCATTTTGTTTTTTGGAATAGTTTCTCTTATTTCTCACCATTCACTAGAAGTAAAAAATGAGAATACATTATCAAATTAATATAAATAAAGGGAATATTTTATTTATGAAAGGAAGAAATTTTAAATTATGAGAATATACTATATTAAGAGTCTATAGAATCCAACCTAGGAAATCCATTGTAATTTCCATATTAGGTAATATGGACATATAATTTGCTCATGTCATGAATAATAGTTTATAAATATATTTTTAATTTAAAAAATATATATCTCTAGATTGTAAATCAGTGTGTTTTGTAAGGATTATTTTCATGTACCACGTAATGCTTGAGTCAATACCATTGAAAATATATTAGAGTTATTACCCCTAGGTACATCTATTCTAGAACCATATCTACTTGCAATATCCAAATTGGAATCCAATTTCTCAAAAACCACTCACTCTATAACTCAAAAAGATTCCATGATATTTTTCTACACTATGTTTTTTCATTGGACATATCTCTAGAGTTCTGACTAAATCATTCTCATATTAGTTCAAAATGTCAAAAAAACATTGGTCTAGCACCAAATATGGTGACCCATCCATTTTACACAAATTAGTATATGATTCTTAAACACAAACATCCATTAATACAACACAATTATTTTAAATTACTATTGTCTTTATATAAATAGGATCATATTGAATAAAAGGAAACATAAACATGAAATATTTATTTTATTCCCTATAATGATATCCTAAATCCCATTTTAGATCCTAAAAATGTTTTGTCCACCAAGGGAATGCATAAAAAAGGCATGGGGTAAAAATCCCTGTATGGAAACAAACATGAGAAGGAAAAATAACATGTGATTCAATGGAATATCAAGATTTAATAAAACAAAAGGATCATGGGTAATTTAATATAAGAATATCATAATGAACATGGCATCATAAGCACATGGAATAATATGAAATTTCACAAAAACATATAACATGACATAACCAAAGATCATGGCTGACTAACTAGAAATTCTTATATGGTGGAAAACATCCCATAATATATTATGTTTACTCCCTAATCCCATACATAACAACTCATGAGACAAAAGATTTACCCAATGAATTGGAGCTCTATTTGAGAACTCCCATCTTAAATGGTTCATGATATATGTGTGTGAGCATAAATGTATCAATAATAATTCATTAGATAAATATTTCCCATATAAATAAAAATGCATTCATAGTCATTATATATATCATAAACAACTGCATTTTCATAATGAATGTATTTGAGAAATTATAAAAAGGAATTTCTTACCCCAAAAAAGGAAGGGATAATGAGGTTGGTATATATGTGATACACATATGAATTATTCACAAGAGTTACATAACATTTAAATAGTTATAAAGTGAGTTTGAGAGATAATGTTCATAACTATAAGGAAAGGGTGGTTTATAAGGAACCCTTACCTCTAGCCAAACTTTTCAAAAGAATTCTTTATATACCATAATATTAATAAAAAGTTTACAATTTAATTTCATAAAAAAATTAAACTTCATAATTTATTTTATTTTATTCGTTAACATTTAAGATTAAATTTACTAATCATTTAGGATCATATCATACATTTTGATGTTGTTTAGATCATATGTCAAAAATTAATTTACAATGTCGACTGATGTTAGAGATATTATTAATTAATCATAAAAATAATGTGAATCATTATCTAATTATAATATTTATACATTAGTTGTACTACTTAAACAAAATATTAAATATGTTCAATAAAAATGTACTTTGATTCAATCATGCAGAGGGTAGGTCGTACGTTCGATTGAGGGACATTTCTATTGTTTGAAGATCATGATGGAAGGAGGGTAACTTTTACTTTATCTTTATTGGTATATTATTATATAATAAATATCATATGATTTTTTATGTAACCTTACACATTTCATAGATGTGATATAGTAATAATAACACTAAAAAATTAATCACATCGCTTTACAAGGTTGTAGTCCACCGTTCATGAACGACGTCATCACTTTCAATGGATTGTATGAAAATAAATTATACTATATATTAAAATAACATATTTGTTAATATTTATTTATATTTATATATTACCATTAAATTAATCCTTATTACCTTTTCATGTAAATATTATGTAAAAAATGAATTACATTGGTTCATAAGGTGGTATTCTTTTGTACAAACGATCAATGAATTTATTTCCCATTTTAGGGAGGTGGAGAAGATTATAGGCCACTGAATTATCCAAAAAAAATAAGTATATGGTATACACCATGTTTACCATATAATAACATTTTAATATGATTTTTAGGAGTTGTAAAAATAAATAATATAAAATGATCATTTAAGGATGTTTCCTCTTCTTAGGGAAACATATTTTTTTCAAAAAAACATCATACGATGAATTTATGAAAAAACCATGGATTATACGATGAGTTAAAAGAATTAGGGAAGTTTTTTATTCAATAATTGTTTGGTCTAATGGGTTCTATATGGTGTTAAATGATTTGAGAGGGGTAGCCTTTTAAATGTGCGATAGAGGATATAGTTGGTGATTTTGAAAACAACGAATTAAATCCACATTTTTATCATCCAAAAGGCCCAATAATAGAAACTTTTATAAAATTAAAAGATATAAGGGGAATATATGATCCTAAAAAATTAATTAGATATGTTTTTGATGATTTTTAACACTTATCCATTTCATTTAATCTCCCGATAAACCCATTTTTACCATAACCATAATAAGTAATTTTAATATTTTCCCCTATTAATTATGATAAAAAAATATGTTTGACATATTATAAAATATATATTATGTTGACCAAAAATATTTAATCCATTTTCAAGAATAAAAAAACAAAAGTGGTTGAATTTAATTAAAAATAAAACGTGTTTCCATATCAATTTTGTTTCATGAACTTATTTTTATGGAAAAGATGATATCCGATTAAATATATGAAAATTAAACATAATAAGATTAATTTATGTTCGTATATATATATAATATAAATTTAATTTAAATCATTCCTAATTATGGTTTATTTTAATTATTTAAAATTGATAACCAATATATGCTTTATTTTTTTCACAAAAAGGGTTTTTATAGCCTAAAAACATATGAAAAAATCTAGTAAAAAATGATTTAAATTTAATTAAATTTATTTAATATAACTAAATAATTATTTTTTAAATTTTTAATAAATTCAAAATAATTATGTGACTTAATTGATAAAAAATTAATGATAATTTATTAAAAATCGGAATTTTTTACTATAGAAAAAATAATTCTTTTTTTTTAAATTTTTTTTAAAACATTCTCCTAATGTTAAAATCAATATACAGATTTCAAAATTATTTTAATTTTTTTAAAATATTTTAGTAAAAATTTTGAAAAATTAATTTTAAATTTTACGTTAAAATCTCGACTAAACTACCTTTTATAAAAATTCTATCTTTAAAAACAGATTTATTTTTTCTTTATAATGGTTCTAATTTTATTTATAAGCAATCAATAAACATTGAATTTATTTTATATATGGTTAAACCATATTATTCACATAATTTATTTATTTTTATTCATACCCACCAAATTAATGACTTTGTTATAATGACTATGCTTAAATAATTACATTTTATAACACTATAATGTTTCAGTTAAACTCATTTTTAATTGTATCACAAGCTATAAAAGTTATTGAAGTTATTTAAAAATAAAATATATTATAATGTCTACATCTATTAAACATTAATGTTAAGTAATATATATAATAATATTTCAATATAGGGATGATTCTGATTTTATTATATCAAAATGGTTCTATATATTATTTTAAGGAGGAATAAGTAGGAATAACCCAAAAATATTCGGTTAAAACCTAAGCCAATTATTCTGAAAACATCTTTTTCATTAAAACTTAATCCCTCTAATAATGGTATTATGTAAAAAATAATTCATCTTGTATGTGGTAATGGATGTTGTGAAGGTATTTCATTAGGGATATTCTGATCAAAATTTTTGTTGAAGTATGGATATGAGAGGTGAAGGGAGTCCTTTTTTATGTAGGGGTGAGGAAATACATTCAATTATTCAAAATATAAAAATATATTATGGTATTACATACGAGAAACTATTAAAAAAAATATACCATCAATAAATATTATCTTACATGGTGTATAAATATTTTCATCCAATATAATTTAAAGATGTTTTTTTGTCATTTTATCCTTTTTAAATTTTTTTAACCCCTCAATAATCTTGTTTTATCCATATATGCTATAAAAATATTTTTACTATTTTTAATATTTATTATGACCAAAAATTAATTTCAACTTGTTACCTAATGTTAATTATTTTGATACCAAATACTTAATCCATTTTATCGAATACAATTATTATATGTCATAGAATTTAATTTAGTATTAAACTTGCAGAATGTGACAGAAGGATGTTTTCTATAAAAACAGTTCTTAAGTATAAAACACCTTATACCAAAATCAATCAGAAAACTGAATCAAATAAACATAATTGGATTACTAATAATATAAATAAAATAATATTTCTTTTATACAAATTAAAAAAATGGTTCATTGTAAATTCGTGAAATGAAAATAATATTTTTAATGAAAATGAGAATTGTCATTATTCATTTGAAAAATATCATAAAATTAGGAACAAATCATTAAATGTTAATTTTGACATGATCAATTAAATTTTTTTTTTTCAAAAATAAAAATTCAAAAAATTTATATATTATATTTTTTAATAAAATCATATAAATAATGAAAAAAAGTATGGGTAGAAATAATTATTTTTCAACATGACTAAAAAATAACCTAATGTTATAATAGTAATATAAAATCTATAAAAACCTATTGATAATTATTAATAAGATAAGTATATAAATTAATATTATATTACTTATGTTGTAACACAACCCATGTTCTATGTAATGAAGAAGCGCCCACCATGTTGAATTTTTGATGTGGGGAATCTTCCATAGGGAAATTTTCACTCTTAAAGGAATGTGTGTATGATAACCAAAATGTTTCCATTTTTTCATAATATCTGATGTGATAGAGTTTTAAAACTTCTACTCTATAAAATTTTTTGTTACTCTAAGGGATCACTATGACCATGATTAGTAAAATCATAATAGTGGCCACTAATTGCATCATGCTGAAGAGCATGACCTGTCATATATAGTTTGAAGGGGACCCATGATTTTATAATGAAATTCGTGCACTATGGTCAATCTAGTTACACCAATTCCCCTAAATTAAGATTCTCTAAACCTGAATGAATAGTGTTTGAAATTTATCTGGATTCATTTTTCCTTTATCTATAACCATTGATAAGATGAACACATGAATTATGATCCTCATTTTGTGGAGAAATTTCTCTTTATATAGTCTTATACAATGAAGGAGTAGTAGATTTTTAGAGATTGAAATTTTTATTAAAGGATTTTCTTACAGCATTGAGTTTCATGATAGGATAGTTCCTCAATTACAGGGTCTCAATATAATTTCACCAAAAATTGTTTTCTAATATCTACCAATTTTTTGAGTAAAATAAGTTACATGTTATGAATATTTTTTGAGGGATGAAAGAAAAGTTACACCATGTTTTCAGGATTACAAAATAAAGGGGTTCACCCATTGATTGTGAATTGTTTTTTACACTTTTTATTTCACAAAATAATGTTCCTCAAACTTTATTGGTGCTTATGATAGAAGATTGAATAATCTTTAGATTGAAAAAGTTATAAATACAACAAATTTTATTTCAGGGATATTACTTAAAAGGACCTCAATGAGTATTATTTTAAATAAAAAATTCCAATATACCAAATAATTCATGGGATTATTGAATAATTATTAAATACATATAATTAATGATTTTAACACTTATAATATGGGAGAATAAGGGGAGAATTCCAAAACTAATTGAGATGATTGGTGACGGAAGGTTTCAATGAGAAAGAGTTCCCACAACAACCAAAGAAATTTCATAGATAGGTTTTCATCTTCTTTTATCTTTTCAATGTGTTAATAATGAATTCCTATGTTTATTTTTCAATCATATATCAAATATTTTATTCATTATAACTCCACAATTTTTATTTTAGTATTATATTCCCACATATATGATTTTTATTAATTCATGGCGTATAAAGACGTGATCATGAATGGATGAATTAAAAATGTAGGATGGTTCTGATTACAATGGAAAATACAACTTGAATTAGATAATTTTTAGCTTCTGAATTATTTATCCTAATTATTACTGTTATGATATTAATTTAAATAATATTCCATATTCATATTGAAATATCAAAAATGATTATTGGATTAACCCCAATGGTATTTAGTGGACAATAAATAGGGAGAGGACCTAACTTCTACTCTCACTACAATGAATGATATAAATCATTGTTTTTTAGATTTAATTGAAAAAATGGATCAATAATCTAAAATAATTTTAGTTTTTTCAGACACAAGAGATCTAATTATGACAATAAGTATCAAAATATTATATTAGAGTAATCCCACAAGTGAATTGAAATTTATTTAAATGAAGAAAAAAATTATGGAAATCACTTCCCCTATATTAAATGTTATTCAGTTTACTCAATTATTCATTAGTATAGTTTAACTTATTTAATAATATTTTAACTCATAATTATTTCAAAATTATGATTATTTAACAATTAGTTTCAATATAATAATTAGGATTCTATTATTTTATTCTATCAACCCCTTACTTCCACAATAAAATATTGTTAGGTTTAATGTTAGTTTTTAGGATAAAATAACTTCTAATATTTGTATACCATGGGGAATTAATGAATCTATTAAGACTTTCATTCGAGTAAAGTTTTGAACTAATTTCTAGATTGAATTAATAATATCATGCTACTCCATCATCAATGCAATCGAGAGAATAACATAGTTCATATTATTGTTCAAATCCTGATAAAACATTTCTACATATTTATTCTTAATTCTATCATACTATTTGGTTAGTCATTTGAAAATTTATTTCATTGTACCTCAAATTCATTTTTAACAAAATCCATCAAACTAGAAACCATTGACTAAAATAATACAACTTTGTATGAGTATTGAAAAATAAGGATCAAATTAAGAAGACATATGATAAGAAAAATTAATTCGACAATGACCATTATTATGAAAAACTATCTTCAAAATATTAAATTTAAAATTTTTCCCACATCAATTTAGGTTAATTATATGTTTTCTATATACTCACGTTATTCCTCAAAACTAAATCCCTAAAATCAACTAAAACCCTCTTTTATACCAACAGAGTAATCATATACTGTTAATCTTATATAAGGTTATATGTAGAATAACATTAAACAAATTAATTATTTTTGAGTGAGATTATAAAAGTGTAATTCACATTTATTTAATATCATAATTTAAACCTTATGTCTCCCAAATTCATGCATAATCCAAAAACCCAAAATGTTTGGTGAATTTGGAGAATAGCTACCTGATATTCTTATTTTTAAAAATATTTTTCAACATTTCCCCTAAAATTTCCACAATATTATCTATATATAAATTTATTATATAGTAATTCTCAATAAGAATCATTCACAACACTTATATTATATAGTTGGTGGTTATTTTCATTATTGAAGGTTTTTTTATAATTTTATATAGGATTTTTAATGGAAAAGATGATCCTCATTTTTTATACTATGTTAATCATTATTTGATGTGTCCATTTAGTTGAATATAGATTCAATAATAGATTATTATGTTCTAGGATCATTATATGTATAACTCCCTAACCCCGGTTACCCAGAGTCAGTGAATTACTACATAGCATTGGAATGACCACAAGGAAATCATGTCTCGAAAAACTAAACAGTTTAGTATGATTTTAAACATGATACATACATAAGTTCTACTTTACAAATTGAAAAGAAATACAAGGAAAATTTAATAAACTAAAAAAAATCCAATCCACCTAGATTATGCCTAAAAGTAACTCATAACTAACTTCGTAATATCCTAGGAAAATGAAACATAAGAAAGGGGTGAGCACAAACACTCAGTAAGGGTAAGCAATACAGCGGAAGATAACATAAATACTAAGCATTGTGAATAATTGAAACCACATGCCTTTACCAATAATAAACATGAATACTTTTATGGAAGGAATATGAGTTGAGTAAATAATTCCATAATAAGACATAATCATGGGTATTCTACAAGTCAAATGACCACATGAAACGTCGATATTATTTTCATAATGAGGGAATGTATAAAGACGTACATTCTGAAACATTTTGTCGAGGCCTCTTCCAAGACGTCTAAAAATGATTAAGGCCTCGACCAAAACCACATATAAAAGTGGGAATGGGCCTCAGAAAATTCCATGTCTATTTGTCTCATGAGACCTACCGATGCATCGAGGAGCCATAGCGGGCTCCACCCGTCACTTACTAAGTCCAATACATTCCTTATATGAAAATGTTGAAATATAACATAAACATTTGTATTAAAACTAGCATATGAAATGTCAATACATTAACCATAAACCATGAATGGTATAAAAATATCACATACCTAGTCAAACATATCACAAAACCTTCAATACAATATGGATGTTTTGTATCATAATAAATCAATATCAAATAAACATAAAATCCATCAATGGATGTTGACATAGATGAAATCATAACCTTTTTTAGTGAAATATCTCTTTCTATTTTGAAATCATTTAAGAGTCACATAATTATAAAGAAAAACTTTATTTTGAAAACATTCTTATAATATTTTAAGGTATTATTCTATGATGTTATACCATTAGAAAATATTTTCACCCACCATATAAGTTAAAAAAACATTCTTAACTTAAATTTGTCGAAAAGGTCAAAAAGTACATTGATTGGAAAATGACGGAAAGATTTCTTTCAAAATAGATAAGGGTATAAATGAATTTGTCCCATTATCTAGTAAATAGTAATTTTTTTTGAAATATATTTTTAAGAAACATGGATGTGGGTGATAGAGAGGTCACATAAGATAATTACGTATAAACAACCTCAGATAATGAAGAGATTCTGAAATTAACCCTTACCTTGTACTTTTCCTTGGTAGAGTGTAGGTATACCTCATGTATAATGGTAAAAATATGTTTTATTAAATTATACAAGAATCATATACATTAATATGATATCATAT
Organism: Viscum album; assembly: GCA_963277665.1. Lineage (NCBI taxonomy): Eukaryota > Viridiplantae > Streptophyta > Magnoliopsida > Santalales > Viscaceae > Viscum > Viscum album. Next base: position 1,240,288,132 of record OY728122.1, on the reverse strand, counting down.
ATGATATTTTAACATTTCATTGTTAATAATATCTTATTATTATCATCGTTTCGGGTGATAACTAGTTCGTTTTCCATTATATTCTTTGTTATGTGAGTCATATTTGTTATGTATGGGATGTATATTATTCTTATCCAGAATTATATCAAGTCTTTAGACATTATTTTTAATCAAAAAATAAAAATTAGTCTTCAATTGATATGATGGGGAATGAATCTAATCGCGTTCATGGAGATGGAAATCCGTACGTACGCACGAGCGACAATATCATTCTTTTAATATTAAATTATAATATAATTGGATTTTATATCATATATACATAATCATTATCATGTTATATTTGTTTTTTAACTCATTTACACATCATTATTATTCCCATCCAAATAATAATGCATTGAATAACAATTACACCACGATGTGGAGACGGTAAGCCGCACGTACACATATATGCTGACATGTCATTCAAAGGATGGATAGAATAATGAATTTGGTTGTAAAATATTTATAATAACATCAAAATATATAGAAGATACTGGAGTTATTATTTGATAATGGAAACATCAAATAAAAATAAAGTGGAAGAAGAAAGGGACTTGAAAGAGCTGGTGAGATATTTACCTCTTCTTCGGGTTCTTCCTTTTGATTTGATCAAAAGGGCTCCTTAGGTTGGCTTTATGAATTAAGAAAGGCCTATAAGATGATAGTAGGACTATTTATAGGGTATTTGGGCAGATTTTTTCCTAGCCAAATGTATTTGATGGTGTGAATTAGAAAGAATGGGGAGTTCCCTTTTATAAGAGGGCTGAGGGGAACCTTAGGAAAAACTATAAATATTATTTGATAATAAAATCATTTATGGTTTCTAATGGCTAAAAAAAGGATTGTTTTAATTTCTAGGGTGGGGATGGGTCGAACACCACTCATCCAATAGGTTTTAGACAGGTTTGGGTCACTATTTTACCCGTATCATTTAGATTTAACTCTTAGTTAAATAGTTTGACATTTACATTGTGTCATTGTGTTTTTATATTATATGGATAATAATCTTACTATATACTTCCATGAGAACCCCAATTGGTTAATTAATTATACAAAAATCATTATATATGTCTTATGTCAAATCCTTATATCTTTAGGAACATAATATCAATTAATAATATAATATTTTGTTTAAAAACTATTTTATGTCGGTTTTGACAGAATTTGGTATTTTGTTTCTACTAAATTCATATAATCGTTATTACTTAGAACCAAATTCATTTAACCAACCCTAATATGTAATATTAAACTATAAAATTAGTAGAATGCATAAAATGTCTCAAATTACAGTTATTTGTATATTTCAAATATCAATTATTTTAATATTTCATTAATTAGATAATTACTGCATCATCATTGGGTCATAAATAAATTAAATTATTTAATGTCTAAAAAATATAATTAAAATACAATTATGTAGAAAATATTTTTATATTTCTAATGAATATTTATAGTGGAATATAACTTTTGTAAAACCCTATATTAAAAATGTTTTAGCTATTAAACATTGATTTTAACACTTTTAACTCTTCTTTAAATAAAATAATAATAAGAGTCCTAATATAAACCAAGTTGACCAAAAAGGCTCATATTTTATTCTTAATGTTGATTTTGTTCGAATTATACTTATCCAATAGAATTAGGATATGCGTTAGGGTAATAATAATATCATTTTTACCCTTAATTACCCTATTTACTTTCAACCATAGTAAAAAAGTAAAAACTTACTATTCACCAAAAATTATTTTTATCTCATTGAACCACATTTTACTTTATGATATCTACTGTGTCTCTAGTATTTTTTAATTCCACATACAGAAGTGGTAAAATTATGTTTTATGTAAATTTTCAAATTCTCCGTAGAGGTGGGTAAAAGACGGTGAAAAGTTCAATAAATTTTTTATATATCTAAAATTATTATAAACTGATTCCAATGAATTACATTGAACTTATATATGTATTATGAATATATTTTAAACTAAAATAAATTTGAGAAAAATAATTAATTAATTAAATAAGAATTTAGATTTAAACTATAACTCAATGTTTTTCACTATTCATCAAAAATTGAAAGTTTTCTGAAAAATACCGAAAAATCACCCTATGATCATTTCGATATTCTGAATCCAAAAATAAAGTCCATTTTTAATGATAAAATTTATAAAGATTCAAAAAGGGGGTATTAATATTCATAACGACTAGTTTGATTTGTTATGGGGTGTTAGAACTTGAAGTTGTATACAACACATGTTATTGTATTATTCAATGAGAAGCGTACTGTGGAAGCTTGGGGTGTCACATTATCCCCTCCTTCAAATAATTTGTTCCTCAAAATTTATAGAGTACTACTGCGTAAAAAGACTTGGGTGGTTCTTCATCAAAAGTTCCTCAGGTTCCCACGTCACCTCTTCCATCTTATGGTTTCTCCATAGGTCTTTTTCCAAATGAGTTGTCCAGTTTCTCAGTATTTGTTCTCTTGTATCAAGAACTTTGACAGACTCTTCTCAATAAGACAGACCGGGTTCTAGTTCTAATCTCTCATAGGTGAGTACATGTGTTAAGTCAGGCATGTATTTTCTCAACAGTGATACATGGATCACATTGTGGACTTTGGAGAGACTTGGTGGCATTTCCAAAAGGTGAGCTACAACTAAAATTCATTCTATGATTTCGAAAGGTCTGATGTACCTGAGACTCAATTTACCCTTCTTCCCGAAACGTATAACACCCTTCCATGGAGATACCTTCATGAAAACATGATCTCCTACCAAAAATTCCAAATCATACTTTTGGTTATCAATATAGATCTTCTTCCTACATTGAGCTACATTGATGTGGTTTTGGAATACCTTCACCTTTACCATCGTTTCCTCCACATGTTCTAGGCCTACAAGTTTTCTTTTTCCAACATCATCCCAACAGGTTGGTGTTCGACATCTCTTTCTGTATAACACTTCATATGGTTCTATCTGAATACTTGAATGGAAGCTATTGTTATAGGATAATTCTACTAGAGGAAAATATTGATCCCACATACCTTGAAAGTCATGTGATCATGATCTCAACATTTCTTCTAAGGTTTGAATAGTTTGTTCTGATTGTCCATTAGTTTGGGGGTGGTAGGTAGTGCTCAAATGAAGCTCAGTATCCAAGGATTTCTGAAGAATTTTCCAAAATATTGATGTAAAATAGGGATCACAATTAGAAACAATTGATATTGGTACTCCATGAAGTCTTACTACATCATTAATATATAGTCTTACTAGACGTTCAAGTGGTAAATCTTCTCTTATAGCAAGAAAATGTTCTGAATTGGTAAGATGATCAAGAATGACCCATGTTGCATTATTCCTTTGAGGAGTCTTTGGTAGTCCCATGACAATTTCCACATTGATATTGTCCCATTTCCACTCATGTATGGGAAGAGGATGAAAGACTCCTCCAGGCTATCGCCTTCCAACTTTCATTTCTTGAAAAACCATACATATTGACACAAAATTAGCAATCCCCCTCTTCATGTTGTCCCAACAAAAATGTTCCTTTAAATCTCTATAAATTTTGGTGCTCCCATGGTTTATAGTAAAATTAGAGCTATGAGCATCATCTAACAATTCCCTTTTAAGATCATGCATATCAGGATCACAAAGCCTCTTCCCAAATTTCAAAATTCCATCTTCATACACAAAGTCACTCAATATCCCATCATTCATAGCTTTAATCTTCTTTTGAAACACTTCATCACCGGTCTGATAATTCTTTACCCTTTCTCGTATAGATGGTTTGGCAACCATTTGAAAAAGTATAGATGTTTCACCATCCATGGTGATTCCAATATCCATCTTTACTAGATCCATATTTACAGGATCATTTTCAACTCTCATATTCTTCAAAACTCCATGATCCTTTATACTAAAAGCATATGCCACATTATTTTCCTTCCCCGGTTGGTATTGTATCATGAAATCATAATCCTTGAGTAGTTCAAGCCATCATCTTTTCCTCATGTTGAGTTATTTCTGTGAGAAAATATACTTTAAACTCTTCTGATCAGAATATATCTCACAATTTTCACCATAGGGATAATGTCTCTATATCTTCAAAGCAATGATTACATATGCTAACTCAAGATCATGAGTAGGATAGTTTTCTCATGAGTTTTCATCTACCGTAATGCATATGAAATAACTCTATCATTCTACATAAGGAAACAACCAAGTCCTTTCTTTGATGAATCACTATAAATAACAAATCCATCATTCCCCGATGGTAGAGTCAATATAGGATCATTTAATAATCTTTAGTTTAGTTCTTCAAAAAATTATTCACACGCTTTTTTCAACTAAAATTTAACCCCTTTACGTGTGAGATTGGTTAATGGGTTAGCCAATCAGAAAAATTCTGGAAAAATCACCGATAATAACCTGGAAAACCAATAAAACTGTGTACCTTAGTTATACTCATTGGTGCTGACCATTTTTGTATTGCTCTTGTCTTAGAAGGATCAAAAAAGATTCCATCCTTGGAAAAAATATGGCCAAGAAAAGAAATATTTTGAAGCCAAAATTCACATTTGCTAAATTTCTCATATATTTCATGTTTTATGAGAGTCTCCAGGATAATGCACAAGTGATTTTAATGATTTTGGTAGCTTTTGGAGTATACAAAGATATCATCAATAAATACCACTACAAATTCATTGAGTTATTCCTCAAAAATTGTATTCATTAGATCCATGAAGACAAAGGGTGCATTAGTCAATCCGAAAGGCATTACAGTAAACTCATAATGCCTATATCTAGTTCCAAATGCTGTCTTCGGAATGTCTTCCTCCTTCACACACAACTGATGATATCCAGATCGAAGTTCAATATTTTAAATTTATTAAGTTCCATGAATTTGGTCAAATAAATTATCAATTCAAGGTAGGGGATACATCTTCCTTATTATTATAGCATTGATCTCCCTCTAGTCAATGCACATCCATAGAGATCCATCTTTATTCTTAACAAAATGAGTAGGGGATCCCCATGGAGAAACATTAGGGAGAATAAATACCTTATTACTCAATTCCTCAAGTTGAATCTTTAGTTCCACTAATTCCACAGTTTTGATTTTATAAGGGTTCTTCGATAAGGGCCTTGATCCAGGAATTAAATCAATGGAAAAATCAATTTCTCGTTCAGGAGGATGTTCAGGTAACTCTTGTGGAAACACATCAACATATTATTTCACAACAGGTACATCTTCTATTTGAAAATTGTTTCCCTCACCCATAGTTATTTAATTATCTTCCTCCCCAATAATTTAATTTAGTTGAGATAATGGGGTTGGATTTAGATAAGAATCAGGTGGTGAAGATTCTTCTGTAAAGATAAGGTGTTCTTTATCATCATCATAAAAAATGATAAACTTTTTCTTCTTACAATAAAATTTTGCATTAATGTCCGAAATCCAATCCATACTGAGGATTATGTCAAATTAAATCATGGGAATGACGATGAGATCAGCAGATAAATAACATTTACAAGCTCTAATGGAGACTGATTCATGAAACATTGTTACAATGATACTTCCCTTAAGAGTTTTGACTAAAAACCCCATTGATAAATCAAATTGGAAATATCTAATTTTCATAGCAAACTGGAATGATATGAATCAATGCGATGATACGGAATCAAATAATGCATTTTATAAACATTAAAAAAAACATTAAATTACCTGCCACTTCGTCATTCGAAGCTTCAACCTCAACAGGAGAGATCACATAAGTTTTTCCTTGATCCATTGTCCATTTTGGAGGTAATTTTACCTGAATATTTGGACATTTATTTGAATAATGTACCATCTCCCTGCAATTGTTGCATTGAACATTGGTAGAGTCTTTCTTTCCTTTACAATCACTAGCAATACGGCCATTCTGTCCACATTTGTAGCATACTCCTTTCCCTTTTAGAAAAGGCACCAGGGTGCTTTCATCCGTAATTATCACAGGGTGGAAATTCAATTATTCCCTTCTTCCCAGTTTCTCTATTTCCTTTCCCAGAGTGTTCATCAGATCTCTTATTCTCTTGCTTTTATTTAAAGTCATAAGACTTAGAGATTTCCTTTTCTATCTTGATAGCACATTAGACAATATATTCGTATGATCAAAAGAATTGTGATACTAATTCGAGACCTAGAAATGGTTTTAACCCATCAAAGAAACAGTCAATCTAACTTTGTTGGTTATGTATATAATCTACTACATCCCTCGCTATCCTTGCAATGTTATCTTCATACTTTATGGCATTCTCATCCTCCTTTTTCTTCACACTCATAAATTTTATTTCCATATCCGCTCGATGGTCATGAGGAAATTATTTTTCTAAGAAAATTTCATTGAACTCCCTCCATTCTATATTTGATACTTCATCATCTTCCTTTGTGTTTTGAATCAACGACCACCATTGATCAGTATCTCTAATGAGGCGGTAAACTGCTGTGACAACTTTTTCTCTTTTGCAACTCCTCAAATCAGGGAATATTTTCTCTACGGAATTTATATATTTCTCATCCACTAATGGATTTGTACTCCAATTTAATTTCGGTGGTTTTTTCTTCATAATGCGATCTAACATTGATCCTCCATGTTTTGGATTATGGTGCTCCATACGGGTAAGGTTATTATTCATAACCGGTGGGAGTTGTCCCAGTATGGGTATTAGCTAATCGGCACAAGTTGCATCCCCATATCCACTATAATTATCTTGAGTAGGATGAAGATCCCTACATGGAGTGCGTACATTGATACAGTTTCCATTAGTTTAACTAGGTTCCATTTCAAAACAATGGAATACACTAGATTAGTTTATGAATCTAAATACATAAATACAAACTTGTAAAACACTTTACATAAATTGAAATGTATATGGATATAATCTGTAATCATAAAAAAAATTATTTGAGAATTTATATATTCATAAACCCTTCATAAGGGTTTTGAAAGAAATGAGAATTATCCTAAGCATATCTCCCGAGAGTGTCGTAACCAAAAGTGCAGCAAGGCCCGTTGTCGTGAACCAGTTCCCATTATAGTCTAGCTCAAAGCGGTGTTTTCAGGTTTTACCCCTAGGTACATCTGTGCCAGAGACGCCTCTAGCTACTCGTATCCAGAAATTAATGTATTTCTTGAAAAACTCACAAAATCTATACAGTACCAAAATTTTAGGTAGTTCTTCTATACTAATCCACAAAGATTATCTTAGGACTATGTGCTTTAATCAGTGTTTATCTAAATCTAGTTTCAAAGAATTGTACTAAACTTCCTCTAATACCAACTTTCACGCCCGGACCCTAGTTACCCAAATTTGGTGTATTATTACATAACATTAGCATGATCACAAGGAAATCATGCCTCAACATATCGATTAGTTTAGTATTATTGGAAAAATGATTCAAACCTAAGTTCTACTTTACATCTTGAAAAGAAATATGACACAAATTTATTCCATTAGAAACATCCAAGCCTCCTAGATTATGCCTGAAAGTCAGTCATAACTAACATCATCATATCCCGGGAAAATGAAACATAAGGAAGGGGTGATCTCAAAAGCTCAGTAAGGGTAAGAAATATGGTGAAAGATAACATGAATATTAAGCATAGTGAATAATTGAAACCACATGACTTTACCAATAATAAACATGAATACATTTATGGCAGGAATATTATCTGAGTAAATAATGCCATAATAATACATAATCATGGGTATTATACTAGTCAAAAGGCCACAAAAACCATTAATATTATTCTCATAATTAAGGAATGTAAAATGCCGGACATTCTGAAACATTTTTTCGAGGCCTTTTCCAAGACCTCTAAAAATGATTAACGCCTCAGCCAAAACCACATATCAAATAGGGAAAGTGCCTCAAGGAATTCCACCTCTAGTTGACTCATGATACCTACCGATGCATCAAGGATCTATAGCGGGATCCACCTGTCACTTACTAAGTCCAATACATTCCTCATATGAAAAGGTTGTAATATAAAATAAACATTTGTATTAAAACTAGCATATGAAATGTCAATACATTGAACATAAACCATGAATGGTATAAAAATATCACTTCCATAGTAAAAAAAATCACAAAACCTTCAATACAATATGGAAGGATTGTATCATAATAAATCAAATTCAAATAAACATATAATCCATCAAAGGATGTTGACATAGATGAAATCAAAACCTTTTTTAGAAAATTATCTCTTTCTATTTTGAAATAATTTAAGAGTCACATAATTATAAAGAAAAAAATTATTTTGAAAATATTCTTATAATCTTTTAAGGGAAGATTTGATGATGTTATAACGGCATAAAATAGCCATACCCGCAGTATAAGTTAAAAAAACATTCTTACCTTAAATTTGTCGAGAAGGTCAAAAAGTACCTTGTTTAGAAAATAAAGGAAATATTCATTTAAAGATATATAAGGGTATAAAAGACTTTTTCCCATTGTCTAGTAAATATTAAAAATGTTTTGAAATATATTTTTAAGAAACATGGATGTGGATGATAGAGAGGTCCCAGTAGATAATTACGTATAAACAACCTCGGATAGTGAAGAGATTGTGAAATTAACCCTTACAATATACTTTTACTTGGTCGAGGGTTGGTTAACCTCTTGAGTAATGTTGAAATAATAGTTATTAAATTATACAAGAATCATATAAATTAATATTATATCATATATGATCTCTTAACATTGCATTGTAAATAATATTTTGGTATTATCGTCATTTCTAGTGTTAACTGATTCGTTCTCCTTTATATTATTTTTTATGTGAGTCATATTTGTTATGTTTGGGATGTATCATATTCATATCCAAAATTATATCATGTCTTTAAACATTATTTTTAATCATCAAATTAAGATTATTCTTGAATGGAAACGATGGAGAATGAATCTCATCGCATTCGGGGAGACGGTAATCCATACGTACGCATGAGTGATAATATCACTCTTTTGATATTAAAATAATATATAATTGGATGTTATATTATATATAAATAATTATTATCATTTTATATTTATTATTTAACTCAATTACACATCATTATTATACCCATCCAAATAATAATGTATTGAATTACAATTACACCGTGACGTGGAGACGGTAAGATGTACGCACGCACGTATGGTGACATGTCATTCAAAGGATGGATAGAATAATGAATTTGGTTGTAACATATTTATAATAACATCAAATTATATATATGATATTGGAGTTAATATTTTATAATGTAATCAACAATGAAAAAGCAAGTGGAAGAAGAAAGTAACTTGAAAGAGGTGGTGAGATATTTACCTCTTCTTTGGGTTCTTCTTTTTGATTTCATCAAAAGGGATCCATTGGTTGGATTTCTGACTAAAGTAAGGCCTCTAGGATAAAGGTAATACTATTGAGATGGTATTTGGGTAGAGGATGGCCGATCCAAATGGAATTCAAGGTGTTAATTTGAGATAAGCGGGAGTACCCTTTTATAAGAGGGGTGAGGGGCACCTTAGGAAAAGCTAGAAATATTATTTTATAATAAAATAAATTTCGTTTTATAATGGCTCAAAAATTGATTATTTAAAGTATAAGGTGGTTATATGTAGAGAACCACTCATCCAGTAGGTTTTAGATAGGTTTGGGTCACTATTTTACCCTTATCTTTTAGATTTAACTTTTAGTTAAATAGATTGACATTTACCATGTCTCTTTGTATTTTTATATTATATTGTTAATAAACATAATATATACTTACAAGAGAACCATAAGTGGTTCGTTAATGATACACCTATCATTATATATGTCTTTCGGTCGAATCGTATATTTTTAGGAATAGAATGTCAATTAATAATATAATATTTGTTTTAAGAACTCTTTTATGTCAATTTTGACACAATTTGGTATTTTTTTCTTTATAAATTCATAATGGAATTATTAATTTGAAACATATTCATTTAAACAACCATAATATGTCATATTAACACATAAAATAAGTTTAATTCATAAAAAGTCTCGAATTACATTTATTTGAATATTTATAAAATCAATTATTTTAATATCTCATTAATATAAACAAAATACCTTTATGTAGGAAATATTTGTATATTTCTAATGAATATTTATATTCTAATTTATCTTATTTATAACCCTATATTAAAAATGTCTTAGTTATTAAACTTTGATTTTAACTATTTTAACTCTTCATAAAAATAATAATAATAAGTTTCCTAATATAAACCAAGTGGAACGAAGAGGTTTATATTTTATTCCTAACGTTGTTTTTGGTCGAATTATACATATCTAATAGAATTAGGACTTGTTTAAGGGTAACAATAATACCATTTTACCCTTAATTTCCCTATTTACTTTTAACCGTGGTAAATAAAAATAAACATTTACTATTCAAAAAAAATTATTTTCATCTCATTGAACCACATTTTACTTACTGATATCTACCTTGTCTCTTGGATTTTTGAAATTACACTCTCAAAAGAAGTAAAATTATGTTTTATTTTAATTTGTTAATTCACCTAGGAGGTGGGTAAAAGACGGTGAAAAGTTTAATAAAAGTTTTATATATCTAAAATTATTATTAAATGACTCAAATGAATTAAATTGAACTTATATAGGTATTTTGTATCTATTTTAACATAAAATAAATTAAAAAAAATAACTATGTAAAAAAAATTCAGTTTTAAACTATAACTCAGTGTTTTTCACTATTCATCAAAAATTTAATGTTTTCAGAAAAATACGAAAAATTCACTCTAAGCTAATTTCGATATTCGTAATCTAGAAATGAAGTCCATTTTGAAGGACAAAATTTATAATGTTTCAAAAAGTTGGTATTACTATTCATAACAGCTAGTTTGATTGGTTATGGTGTGTTAGAATTTGAAGTTGCGTACAACACACACTATTGTATTATTAAAAGAGAAGCATACCATGGAAGCTTGGGGTGTTACACTATGGGAGTTTCGGGAACAATTATCTAATATGGAATCCATAATGTGATAATTTCAAGTAGTTTACCAATAATAACTAGTTACATTATATTTATAATTAATCATGGTTTCACTCTTATAGAGCCATATTGAAGACATAAAATACCATTTAATTTTATATATTAAAAGTATTAATTTCTGGATACTCATTCTTGTATGGAATGATGAATAGAGTATTACATGTTTCATGTTGGTATTTGAACCAACCCAAAAAGAAACATGTTAAACTAATGAATGAGAAAGAGTGTAAAGATATATAATAGTATTATCACTTCATAATAATAATAATAAATTTAATATTAAATCATTACAATAGAAAAAATTATTTATTAAAATGTAATTCTAATTTTTATAAAAGAACTTTGATACTTACTTGATGAATTATCTCATTCTCGACATGGATTCCATTGTAATGAAGGATTTAGAATTCCATCCTGGAAAAAAAATAATCCCGAAGAATAATAATTTTCCATGATAATAAAAATGTGTACTTATTCATGAGAAAATATATTTTTTGGGTTCATTTGTATACGGTGGTGAAGAGGCCATTTCTCGGTGAGTTTTAGTAGTATTTTTTCAATTTCACATTACATAATTATTAAGGTCATTTTATGTTAAAAGTGGACCCATAAGTTGAAAAATAAATGAGTATCGAGATCAAACCAATAATAAAAATTTATTTTTATTCTTATATCTATTATAAATCCTTTTATACATAAACTATATTTTATATATTTTTAGTCAATTAGTGTCATGCACTATTCACACCAGAAACTAATTTCTATACATGAAAATGAAGTTTAGCTCCATTTATAATTTCAACATGAAAAATAAAATTTTTAACTCATTATAATCTAATTTTTTTTTAAATAGGATAAATTATTCATTGTAATGAAAACCATAAAATATAATGAAAAAAATATTGTTCATAAAAATATATTTTTAATGATTATGTTTTTTAATTTAAATCCATATAAATTAATAATTAAATGAGAGCTAATATATTTTTATACAAATTGAATCAATATATTATATTTATCACTTTAATTTTTTCAATTAAGCTTATTAATTTAAAAATTCTAAATTAAAAAAAACAGTTCTTAGTAAAATATCATTTTCTAACATTAAATAATTTTATTTAAATCCTATGAAGAATAATTATTCATCTTCTAAAAATATATTTTTATCAATTAATTATTATTAAAATATATCTTTTAAATTTTTTTAATAAATAAATTAAATATTTAATGATAATAATTTGTAACAGATACAAAATTTTGTATTTTTATAATGAAAACATTTAATTAAATATTGAAATTTTATTTCATTCCAAAATTATGAATTGTATTATTTTCATTATGTTACTAAAAATTAATAACATAAATAAACATTTAGGATATATTTATACCCAATGTCCATATATCCAATAGCAATATTTCCAATAAAAATATTTTGAATGAACAGATTTCCAACATGCATATATATAATAGTGAAATTTCCTTTTTATACAAATTATTTCTTTACATTATAAAATAATTCATTATTATTACATATCTCTAAACATTTCTATTTTAGTTAATATATTTTATCTTATCTCTATAGTTGGAATTAGGGTTATGATCATCTGGGTAAACTATGACGTTAAATATTACTTATTCATAATAAATTTATTCATTTTTAATTGATTAAAATATTAAAATTAATTGTGATTTTCAATATTATATTATCCTAATTCAATAATTTTTACCTTTTATTATAATATTTAATCTCAATAAAATGTATTAAAATTAATTTAGTATGGTATTGTGTAAGAAAAAATACATTTAATCTAGTATTTATTTAAAAGATAATTCAAACAAAAATCAATGGGTGTTATAGTGGTTCTCTATAAACACTTTATGGACATCATAACTAAGCTAAAAAATGATTTTTTTTAATCATATAATCCCTAAAAAAGTGACATCTTCCCTCATATTTTTTACTACAATCATTGGCCACGTAATAGTTGAGACATATTTCCCAATTTTCATCAAATTCCCCATATTATTCTGGGAAAAAAAGATAAAAATATATATATATATATCTTAAATATCCCTATATTGACATATTCAAATGAAAAATTTGGTGTTACTATATTATAATGGATTTCATTGTTCCTTTTTGTAAATAGGTTCCATGCTACATTAATGGTCTTCATTATTATCAATAATGATCCTTTGAATGGGATGAAACATGGAAAAGTTTATGTCATAATGGTCATTATGGTTAGAATGAAAAAACCCCATGCACTAAGTTAATCACATCTATGATATATTGTATCTAAATTTTCTCATGGATTTCACATAATATCACTAAAACATGGTTTGTGCTACACAATTTCATAATTATTTCAAATTTCCTTAATTATTTTTAAAGGTTATTTGAAAAATAACCAATGATTAATTAATGAAACAATCATAATAAACATAAATAATAAAATAACAATTTTTAAAATAATAATTCAATATCCAGTATTTTATAAAAATGAGATAAAAAAAATCCTCCACACTTAATATTATTATTTTATTCCAAAAAAAGATCTGAATAACAATTTAATCTAAAATATCACATCCATAAAAGAAAATTAGAACCATTATTTCCATTTGAAAAATAAACAATCAACTTTAAGAATCTTTATCTGGTTTTTTCCATTTTTCCACAATTTTGTTTGAATCATTAAGAGAATATAAGCTTCTTGGTACCTGAGTAAGCTTATAAATGGGAGGATATGGTGGAATAATATCTTTAGGTATAACTCCATCAAAAAAATACATAACCGTTTATAGTCAATTATAGTGTGAATATATCATATCTGTAATTTCTTTGGTTAAAATATGTCATTGGATGTAAAAGTGAAAATGAAATGTGAATAAATTGCCTAAAATATTGTAAGAAGGGGTGTTCTGTCATTGGTAGGTTGGTAGAGGGTGTGTTGGATAGTACATAAATGATATCATCTAAATCCATTTTCTAATATGTTACTCTATGATAAGTCATATCATGACCATGTTAATTATAATTATTCCGTCACGGATGAATTGAAATGACTCTATGTTATAATAATGAAAATCTATTATTGTTAACTATTTTCTCGGATCATAGTTAATATTTTATCTATAAGATTAAGAGATGGTTTTAGGGATTTATCTTTGGAAAAGATGTCAGTTCAGTCCCATGGCTGCAGAATGTGGGTACATGAAAATTCTCTTCCATGTCGAGGAAAATTGGATTTTTTACTTTCATGAAATAATTCTTCCAAAACATTATAACCGTCCATATATAATTAAAATTTTTTTGATCAATAAAATTTATCATACCCATTTATGTATGGGGATGATAAGAGTCAAAATAATAAAAAAATAAAATTTCATGAAAATATAATTTATAATGACTTTACTCTTCCATTTACTCACAATGTTTTGAAATTATTGATTCCAAATGTATGTTATATTGGGTGGAGGTCAATCTTGTATGGAGTGATATACAAATCAGTTCAATGGATTGAAAATACCATATCATACCATTTTAGGTAGCTATTATATTGTGATAACCCATTAAATTATTCTCATAGATAGATATTTAAAAAAAGTGATCTTTTTTATTTTATTACATCATGCAAGGACATTAGATATCTTATCAAAACATTATCGTTTAGGAAACAGAAATTTTATTTTAAATGGATAATAACCCTTATCTGTATATTGAATGTCACACATTTTTTTAGTTAATTGGCGACATCCATATAAATTTTTTAAATTTTATCCTAAATTTATTACCCCCCAAATAAAATAATGCATCATCAAAGTATATTTTTATTGTGTCGAGAAAATACATAAAGATTTATTAAAAGGTTTGCACCCAAATCTCAATAATGTATTACCAAAGTGGTATTTGAAAATATCAAATCACAGATCGAATAAATATAATAATACCAAATAGAATATGGTTTAGATATTTTCCAATATACAACCTTCTTATTTATATTACTTATAGGTCCATTTGGATAATTTCCCTTGGAGGATAGAATTTATTTATGCATTCATGACTTTGAGAGTATTGATTTAATAGACTATTTTCACACAGATTATGAATATGATTCTATTAATGGTTGGATATTTAGGGTTGTATAGAGGGTAATTGTTTTTTGTGATTACTTGAATGATCTGATATTTGAACATCAGTATTTTTGTGGGTCTTGTTGCGAATATGATTAGTGGTTCCCATATATTTTGGTTTGTGGTTATCACAGAGTTTTATTATCCTTGATTTATAGAGATATTTTCATAGAATACTGGATTTTAGTAACTTCATAATAGTAACTCCTTGTTATAGTAGAAAAATTATAGGGGGAAAATAGTTGATAGAGGGGGTTTAATATATTTTATGATTGTCATTTCATTTTTATTATTTTATGAAAGGAAAGGTATAGGGCAACGTTTTTTTCTAGTTCAAATGGTTAGTGTATTTGGAATAGGTTAGGGATAATAGAATTGAATAGGAGGGTCATGGTGACGACTTCCGAATTATGGATTAGGAATTTCTAGTGTTTTAGGGTAAATAGTGATCTCCATAAAACATATCCAATTTTTTTGATGGGAGTAGACCATAATATGTTTTGGAGAAATATATGGCATTGCTAGATAACATTTATATGAAGTAGGTTCTTTCCAAACAAAATCTTGTTTTGGTTACTTTCATAATAAGGGTAAAAATTCTAGTTTGGATTATACAGAAGAGATTATTGTATACTTATTGAGTCTATGACATATGTATTTATGAAAAATGTTATGATGGGTATAAGGACCCAGCCATAAATATTACATAATCATGAATTAAATGAATAATTCACGTTGATGATCTTTTCAGGTTTAGAGTTTTAGATAATTAGGCCATAACTATTACATATCAACATGAAAATTACATGTAGACACTACTACTCAATATCCATTTTTTTCATAAAATAAAATCTCTTAAAAATAAACATGTCCAGTTCCATGTTTTATACAACATAACTCTTCCTTGATCCCATCCTTGACCATTTTCATATTTATGTCATGTGGAAAACATTTCACAAATCTGGGTTGAGCATAAAAATCTCATTAAGGGTTATAAAATAAAGAAGGAAAAAATTACCCATTATTAAATACAAATCAATAAAACCATACTTTTCAATCGTTACATAGCTTAAGAAATCATAATATTTATGAATAACACGAACAAATCATAAATCATAAAGTTAACTTATGGCATTCATAACATACATACATTTTAGCTTTCACAACTACATAGATATTCACATTTGGAATACCTATCACAGTATATTACCTAAATCTCTTAGTAGAAACATTAACGTTTACCCCCATCACATTACCCAATGCATTAGAGAGCAATCTCAGGCTCACCCACCCTAGGTTTATCACGGAACCACCCATATACGTAAAAAATTCCCAATAACCAGAACATATTCATAACACATAACACAAACCTAAAGGAAAGATAACATTTCCACATTCCAATCACAATATATCAAATCAAGATATTGAAATAAACAATGCTTTATCAAATCATTTTCAAACCCATTTAAAACATTTAATAGAGAGATTTTTGAATCATAGTGTCCCATAGAACATTGAAGATTTTAAATAAATTAACATTTAAAAACATTAATGTCCATATAAATATATACTTTAAACCATTTTTGAAACATGGATATTAATGATAATGAATTAGAAGAATAAAATTTTAAAACATTTAAAATGATATTTTAGTTAAAGTGTTTTTAACAAAATGAGAGACACATGAATACAAATAATTGAGGAATAACATTGAATCAAAACATTATAATATCATGATAATAAAGGTATTATTGATATAATATACCAAATTATGGTATATAAACCATATAAGAGTGAATTGGTGCATAACAACAATGAAGTCTCAATGGAATGTAAATTGAGATGAAATCCCTAATAAAAATAGTATAAATAGATTAAGGATAAATAAATTACATAATAATGTGTGAAAAATATAAATAAACTCAATATGATCGGATATTCAGTGTAAATAAATTAGAGAACATTCACACATATTCATTTTATGAGAAAACCAAAGACTTGGATGTTTAACTCAATGAATGGTAATTGAGTTAAAATTACTCTTATCAAGTTCATATCGTTAACTTGAGAATTTATAAGTGGATTGATTATGTGTATCAAAAGTATATCCACACAAAGGGGAGTGGAAATTAAAACATAAATAAATAAATAGTGATTCCACACATAATCATAGTATGACAGAATTAAGATTTAGAAGATTAACCCAAGGAATAGAAATTGGGTTAAAAGGTTCCCTTGCGGATTTGGTAAATTTCAAAACATACAACCCATGTAAGAAGGATAATAAAATTAAGATTTAAATACCCATAATTTGAATTATATTACACAATTAATACAATTTTTTTGTTGTACATACACTACACAAAAGGAAATAGTGGCAAATATAGCATGAATCACAAGGGAATAAAAAGTGAGATGAAAATCCCTTACCATGTTGCAATCAATCAAGTTGTATAACCAACGGTTTATAAAACCAAATTATTCTTATAATAACATTAATATAAATATAATCATGATAATATATATTAAATGGAAGTATACAATACACCACATGCAATAAATAAGTGGCGAACAATGGAAATTTCACGAAATTAAAAGTTAGATAATAAATCCATTACATCGTGTCCAACATGACTCGAATGTTCCGAGTTCATCCTGAATAATATACCTATATTAATTTCTACTTTATAAAATTTTCAAGTTTATTATTCCATTTATATCACTTATTATCCTTCTATAACAATTATTTAATTATTTCAATTCATATCAGACATTTTGTCGATGTTCAGAAATTTAGTTAAAAATGAACTTGTTATAATTTCAATTTGTCCATGTGGTCAATAGTCCATTATCTCATGAATGATATTAATGATATATATATCATATATATCTTATATATCCAGTATATATATATATATGTATTTATAACATCACATAACATTCGTATATTAGAAATGAAATGCACCGTTCATGGAGACGGTAAGCCGTATGTACGCATGAACACAACTTTCATTTCTATTTTGTACTTTAATTGAATGAAAACATAATGATACATAGTTATATTATAATTACAGTGTGATATCATTTATAATTTTTAGTAACTCCATCCTTTATATATCCCACGTATGGTATGAACGAGTCATATCACCTAGAGGGGGCGGTAGTCCGCACTTCCTCAAATGAAATTATCACGTTTAACCATAATGGAAACCATAAAGGTATGATATAAATGAAAAAATACAGAATAATTTATAAAACACAAACATAATATATATATATATATATATCATATATAAAAACAGTTCCATCATAATGTCCATCATGATAGCTGGTAGGAGATATTTGAACAATCATCGTTTTGTGAGGAAGTAGTTCGCCGTACACAATAAATAGTATGTTAGTTACCATTTAGATGGAGATGTGTGTAACTGTAGTTATAATACATATCATAAGAACATACTAGAATATTTAGGATACTTTTTTTGTTATAAAAGGAAGGAATAAAGAGATATTAGGGGTTGGAGAATTAAAATAAAACAAAAGAATTTAAGAGAAACCGTTAGTTTTAATTCGGGTAACTCCCTTTGGTTTGAACCAAAAGGACATCTTGAAGTGCCTTCTGCCTAATTTAAGGCTTCTAGGAGGAAGAGAGGAATATTTAGAGATTTTTTGGGCAGGTTTAGGATGATCAAATGGGCTTTAGAGGTGTGAGGAGTGGGATAGAGGTGATAGCTTTTATAAGGGGGAGGAGGGGATCTTTGGAAAGTGTGAAAATATTATTTTATTATATGATAATTTTCGATTTCTAATGGTCCAAAACTCATTATGATTAAATTTAAGATGGATAGTGGTCAAAATAAGTCCATCTATTAATAATTGGACAGGTTTTGGATGTTATTTAAATATTTATAATCTTATTTATTTAAATCATTTATTAATGTGGTAAATACTGCATCATATTTGCCTCATAAATAATATAATTTATTTGATGTATAATAATTATATAATAACTACCAGGATGTAGGAAATCTTCTTATAATTCAAATTAATATTTATAGTAGAAAATATAACTTATATAACTCCATGTAAAAATTAATTTACAAAAACATATTTGTTTTTGTCGTTTTGGCCTTTACATTAAATTAATTAAAATAATGTGTCATTATCACTCTTAAGTGGCTCCATGGGGTCCTAAAATAGACCCAATGATACCCATGGTTGTTCATGACATATACAATAAGGTTAGAACAATTTTTAAGGTAATTTCAAATTTTTTACATTAATTACCCTATTTACCTTTAACCGTTGTAAATAAAATTCAAAATTACAATTCACCAAAAATTATTTTCATATTATTGAACCACATTTTACTTACTAATAACATTAAAGTCTGTCAGATTTTTGAAATTCAATTCAAAAAAGTAGTAACATTTAATTTAAATGAAGAAGCCGATTTTCTTAACTATTACTAAGTGGTTTCACTATTTATAAAAAATTGATATTTTCAGAATAATATCAAAAAAATAAGCCAAAGCTATATTTGATAATCCGAATTCAAAAATGATGCCTATATTAAAAAATTAAGAACATAAATGTTTCATTAATTAATTTAAAATTAATTACTTTGTCAAAACAGATAGCTTGTTTTTAAGAAACAATATCTGTTAAAATATTGAGACTTTTTTATGTCCAATTTCAATGTCAAATTAATTCCAATGACCCGAATTGGATTATATTGTAAAAATATAATCTAATTACAGATTAAAACGATTTAAAAAGATAATATAACCATATAAATAAGTTATATTGAAAGGCAGTTTAGAATTAAAATATAGTATTTTTCACTATTAATAAATAATAAATTTTGTCCGAAAAATAGTTTTTTTTACCGAAAGTGAATTTTGATGTCCTAATTCTAAATAAAATTTTTATTTTGTACAATGGAACATATAAAAGTGATGAAAACTTGATTAAAATATGGTTCTCCATTAAAAGGTGGTAAGTCAACCTTTTCAAGTAAATTATGTTTAAATTTTGATTTATTCACATTTTAGGCCTCTAACTTTTATTGTATTAATGTAAAAACATTTAACAAACATATATAATCATTTTGTAGTTAGTTATGTTCATTCCTGCCACTAAAATGTCTAGGTGTTAACTACCATTTAAAATAATAATATCATATTATTAGTGGGCAACATAAGATTTGAAAAAAGTGATTGTTGTCTATCGGGTATGCCATCAAACATAGCATCCCCTTTAAAGTACAATTATCATTTAGTTACAAAATATTAATTAATATTAAAATTTCATGTTCTTTATTTACCTGTGATGTTACATCCTTCCCCCCTTTTGGTATTTTCATCCTCACAATTTTTAAACTGGGATTTGAAACTTCATTAACTGTCCCACATCGGAAAAGAGTCAGTAAGAAATTCACTTTAAAATAAAGGAAGTGAAATAAAATGGTCACCCAAGATAACCCATATTTCGATTCAATGTAGAAAAAACTGGATATGGAAGAGAGAAAAAACGGTCAAGTTCTGATGGAGAGTGATAGAAAACATGATTTGGGGACTGTTAACCACCATAAAATGAAAAACTTATGATGTGTTAAATAGTATTTGATTACCCAGTAGGAAACGTAAGCCATCATTTTTTTTTACATTCCTTTTCATAATATTGATGAATTAATTTACTGGTTATAATAAAAAAATAAAAAAATATACTTACCTTTAAGTAGTGTTTTATCCTTTAATAAGTTTCTACCAAAAACTAATCTTTTCTCTAAACAATGAGCATTCAAAAAGACTCAGTCACATCAAAAGCACAAGAATCGTCTTCTAGAGAATCACATAATCCACAAAAGAAGAATTATATATTTCCCATGTCTTTATACGTCAACTGAAACCAATATTGTTAAGGCGAGATCAGACAATACTCAAAAAGGAAATTATTTTACAAAAATAAAAACTACCCTTAATCTCCAAAACTTGTCAAACAAAACCCGACGTTCAATAAAGGCCATTCAATAAAGAACTATCCATAAAATTCTTCAAAAGTAATCCAAAGTAAGATTCAAACCCAAATCTCATAAGGATTTAATTACATATTATTTGATGATAAATCTTAAAATTTGTCTCCAAGAAACATTACTTACTCATAAATTCTGATATTGAAAAATAATAAACCTAATCATATATTTTCCATTATAGGTTAATCATTTTCATAAATAAACCAAATAGTCATATGTCTATAATAAAAATATAGATTATTCCAAATTAAAATTTCAACCATTATTCCAAAAAAGGAATCCCATAGTATTATATCTTCCTTAGGAATATTGTGTTTCTTCAAAAGAGAGAATGTCTTCCACAACAAACTTTATCACTTAATCACTAAATAATTTTTTCTATACAATGTATATCCATTTGATAAAACATAAGTTCCCAAAATCATGTTATTCTTGTTCCATTAAATCATTCTACTAAAATAATAATTCAAACTTACCTGGGACTTCAAGTAGGCCAGTGGTAGGCGATGTTCCCTTATCGCCCTTCGGTTGTTGGTTTGATTCCTGCAGCCTCGCCGGATGCAATGGGTTTTCACCCATCCTACGGGATGTCCTTTTTATAAAACTAAAAAATAACCCTAACATGTTTAAACTTTAATGGTTTCCTTATACCTCTCATTTTCATCCCAATTAATTATTATATCAACATATTAATTCTTAAAGTCTTATATATATTGTCATTTTTTTATTTCCCCACTATATGATAAAATAAAACGATCCACAAAATGAATAAAATCATACCTTGATCATGGTGTCTGTTTGGTATCATAGTCCTCTTGTTCACGTTGGTAGAAGTTTCATGCATTACAAAAATTATTCAGAGATCCTTCAAAATCATTTGCTTCTTTCATCAAAATACACCATGTAAACACGGGTCATAGGGGTGTTCCCAAAAAATCATTTTTGAAAAATAATCATGTATGACATATAATTTCAAAACATCTGGTAAAACACGACTTCTATAAAACAGTCAGACCGAATTTGAGTTGAAAATATCAATTAATGGTCCATTTAAAATACCATAGTTATGTGCTGAGAGACTATATTATAAAATAAAATATAAATAGGTTGTACAAGTGTCTTCTTCTTCTGAACCATTTTCAAAATCATAATATACTTCAAAATCTTGTGATAAGGTAAAACATTTGAAAATTCCTTGATAATATTTACCTTTCTTGAAAATATGAGAATATTTTGAAAATAATTTTTTTTTAAATACAACACATTATCCAGGATTATAATGAGGAATATTGGAGGTGTTTGATATCTCAAACAACTGCTTGCAAGTGAGTTGTATGCTAGAAAAGGTTTCCCAATCATCCAAACATGACTTTGAAATAATTATTGCAAGCAAGTCATTAGGAAGAGATAGGAATGTCTTTTGAGATCCTCCTCCTTCCATTTGTATCTAATATTCCTTGATATAAAAAATTTATAAAACAATGATTTAATAGAAATGATAGACATTGGGACTAACCATGTGTCTAACGAAAACCCCTAATCCCTAAAGTTGTCTAAACCGACCTCTAATTCCAACTATAAGGACCTGGCCTTAAATATTACATAATCCTGAATTAAATGAATAATTCACATTGAGTATCTTTCTAGGTTTATAGTTTTAGAGAATTAGGCCATATATATTACATATCAACTTTTAAATTACTTGTAGACACTACTACAAAGTATCCATTTTTCTATAAAATTAAAACTCTTAAAAAGATACATGTCTAGTTCTATTTTTTAGATAACATGAGTTTTCCTTGATCCCATAAATGACCCTATTCATCATTAAGTCATATGAAAAACATTTCAAAAACTTGGTATGAGAATAAAACGCTCATTAAGGGTTATAAAATAAGTAAGGAAAACATTAGCCCATCATTAAATACAAGTCAATGTATCCATACTTTTCAATCATGACATACCTTACAAAATCATAATATTTATGAAAAACACACACAAATCATAAATCATAAAGGTAACATATAGCATTCATAACATAAATAAATTGTAGCTATCACAACTACATAGGTAGTCACATTTGTAATACCCATCACAGTATATTCCAAAAATCTCTTAGGAGAAACATTAATGTTTACGTCCATAATGTTACCCAATGCATTGGAGAGCTATCTCGGGCTCACCCACACTAGGCTTATCACGGAACCACCAGTATATGTAAACAATTCCCAATAACCATAAAATATTCATATCACATAACACAAGAATAAAGGAAAGATAACATTTCCCCATTTCAATCACAATATATCAAATCATGATATTTAAATAAACAATGCTTTATCAAATCATTTTCAAAACCATTTAAAAAATTTAATAAATATATTTTTGAATCATAGTATCCCATGAAACTTTGAAGATTTTAAATAAATTATCATTTGAAAACATTGATTTCCATGTAAATAAATCCTTAAAACCATTTTTGAAAAATGGACATTAATGATAATGATTAAGAAGTATGAATTTTTAAAATGTTTAAAATGATATTTTAGTAAAAGTGTTCTAAAAAAAAAGAGTGACTCTTGAATAAAAATAATTGAGGAATAACATTGAATCAAAACTTTATAATATCATGCGAATAAAGGGATTCATAATATAATATTCCAAAGGATAGTATATACACCATATAACAGTGAATTGGTGCATAACAATAATGGAGTCTCAATGGAATGTAAATTGAGATGAAATCCCTTAAAAAATATATCCTAAGATTTTGGATAAATCAATTACATAAAAGTGTGTGAAAAATATAAATACACTCAATATGATTAGATATTCAATTTAAATCAATCATAGAACATTCACACATATTCTCTTTATGACAAAACCAATGACATCGATGTTTAACTCAATGAATGGAAATTGAGTTAAAATTAGTCTTATCAAGTCCATATCGATGACTTGAAAATTTATCAGTGGATTGATTATGTGTATCAAATTTATATCCACACAAAGGGGAGTGGAAATTACAACATAAAAAAATAAATAGTGATTCCTCACATAATCATAGCATGACATAATTAAGAACTAGAAGATGATCCAAAGGGATAGAAATTGGGTTAAAAGGTTCCCTTACTGATTTGGTAACTTATGAAACATACAACCCATGAAAGAAGGATCATAAAATGAAGTTTTAAATACATATAATTTGGATTATATTACACAATGAATACTATCATGGGCAGTACATATGTTGAAAAAAATGAAATAGTGTCAAATATAACATGAATCTCAAGGGAATAAAAAGTGAGATGAAAATCCCTTACCACGTTGTAATTAATCAAGTCATATGACCAAAATTTAATAACCACCTAATAATTCTCAGAATAACATGAATATAATGATAATAATGATAATATATATCAAATGGAAGTAAAAAATAAACCACATTCAATAAATAATTGGGGAACAATGGAAATCTCACGGAATTAAAAGTGAGATAAGAAATCCCTTATCTCGTGTCCAAATTGACTCGTATATTTCGGGTTCTTCCTGAATAATAAAATTATGTTAATTTCTACTTCCTTTATAAAATTTTAATTTATATTATTCCTTGTATAACACTTATTAAATTTATATAACAAGTAGTTAATATTTCAGTTCATATCGGACATTTTGTCGATGTTCAGAAATGGAGTTAAAAATAAACTTGTTATAATTACAATTTTTCCATCTGGTCAAAATTCCATTATCTACAGAATGATATTAATGATTTAGATATCATATATATCTTATATATCTAGTATATATATGAATTTATAAAATTACATAACATTAGGAGATAAGAAATGAAATTCCCTATTCCTGGAGACGGTAAGCTGTATTTACGCAT
This sequence comes from Viscum album, assembly GCA_963277665.1. Classification (NCBI taxonomy): domain Eukaryota; kingdom Viridiplantae; phylum Streptophyta; class Magnoliopsida; order Santalales; family Viscaceae; genus Viscum; species Viscum album. Next base: position 1,240,262,979 of record OY728122.1, on the reverse strand, counting down.
TAACGCTACTTTTAATTCTTATTTTTTACATTAATTGAATTAAAACATAATGATACATAGTTATATTATAATTACAGTATAATATCATATATATTTTCTATAACTCCAACTTTATATGTCCAATGTTTGTTATGAATGAGTCATATCACTTTGAGGGGGCGGTAGTCCGCACTTCCTCAAATGAAATTATCGCGTTTACCCATAATGAAAACAACAATGGTATGTTATAAATGAAAAAATAAAGAAGAATAATGAAAAAAACATAATATATATATATATATCATATATAAATAAATTTCTATCATAATGGCCACCTTGGTAGGTGGTAGGATATATTTGAACAATCATCTTTTCGCGAGGTAGTAGTTCACCATCCACAGAAACTATAAGTTATTTATCCATTAGATGGATATTTGTGTAATTGTAGTTATAATAACTCATATAAAAACATCCTAGTATATTTAATATACAGGTTTTGTTATAAAATAAATGAATAAAAAGATTTTATGGTTTGGAGAAGTAAAATAAAACAAAATAATTTAAGAGGAATAGTTACATTTAATTCAGCTAACTCCCTTTGGTTTGAACCAAAAATTCTTCTTGATGTACTTTTGCATAAGTTCAGGATTCTATGAGTAAGTGAGGGATATTTATAGATTATTTGGGTAGGTTTTGGACCATCCAATGGGATTAAATGGTTTGATTAATTAGTTAGAGTTGAGGGCTTTTATAAGGGGGAGGAGGGGCTCTGTGGGAAAGTGTGAAAATATTATTTTATTATATAATGATTTTAGTTCTCTAAAAGTCCAAAACTCTTTAGGATCATATATAAGTTGACTAATTGTTGAAATAAATTCATCCACCAATAATTGGATATGTTTTGGATGTTATTTTAATATTTATAATATTATTTATCTAAATCATTTATTAAGGAGGTAAATACTTCATCATTTTTGTGTCATAAATAATATCATTTATTTTATGTAGAAAAATTATAAAAAAAACCATGATGTATTAAATACTATTAGAATTCCAATTAATATTTATAGTCTAAAAGGTAACTTATATAACCCCATGTAAAAATTAATTTACTAAAAGTTATTTGTTTGTGTCATTTTGGTCTTTAATTTAAATTAATTAAAATAAAGTGTTATTATCACTCTTAAGTGGCACCATGGGGTCCGTAAATTGACCCAAAGATGCCCAAGTTTGGCCAGGACTCATCCAATAATCATAAGACAAGTTTTATAGTAATTTATGTATTATTATGATATTTTTTACCTTGAATTACCCTATTTATCTTTAACTACGGTAAATAAAATTCAAAAGTTATATTCCCCAAAAATTATTTTCATTTTATTGTACAACATTTTACTTACTAATAACAATCAGTATTTCCGATTTTTGAAATTCAATTTACAGAATTTGTAAAATTTCATTTAAATGAAAAATTAATTATTTTTAACTACTACTATGTGGTTTCACTATTCATAAAAATTGATGTTTTTCAGAAACATACCACAAATTAGCCTAAGATATATTTGATATTCCAAATTAAAAAATGATTTCTATTTTACAAAATTCAAAACATAATAGTTTCATTAATTAATTTAAAATTAATTCCCATTTTCAAAACATATAGCGTGTTTTTAAGAAACAATATCTGTCAAAAGATTGACACTTGTTTATATCCATTTTCAAAGTGTAATAAATTACAATTACTAGAATTGGATTAAATGGTAAAAATATAATATAATTAATCTTTAAAACTATTTAAAAATTTAATCTATCCATATAAATTGGTTCGATTAAATGGAAGTTTGGAATTAAAATACAGTATTTTTCACTATTCATAAAAAAGAATTTTATCAGAAAAATACAAAAAATTTACCAAAAGTAAATTTAGATGTCCCGATTCAAGGGAAAAATTTTATTTTGTCAAATGGAACATATAAAAGTGACCAAAACTATATTTAATGAGGGTTGGCCATTAAAAGGCCGTATATGAAATTTTTGAACTAAATTATGTTTAAAATTAGATTCATTCCCATTTTATGCCTCTAAATTTTATGGGATAAATATAAAAACATTTTACAAACATAAATAATCATTTTTTTGTTAGTTCTGTTCATTACCGCCATTACAATGGCAAGTTATTAACTAAATTTTTTTGAAAAATATATATTATTAGTGGGAATCATATGATTTCAAGAAACCCCATTGTTGTATATCAGGTGCACCATCAAACATAGTGTCCCCTTTAAAGTAGAATTAATATTTAGTTAAAAAATATTAATAAATAAGAAAATTTTCATGTTCTTTATTTACCTAGGATGTTACAATGGGGGTAATTATTCAACAATGTTGGACGTGGACTTTGGGAAAAAATGTATCCATGATAAAATTATATAGAAAAATCATTTTGGATAGTGTCGAGGGATAAATAAATTGGAAATTTTTTAGTAGTAAGTAATATTTATTTTGTAATTTCTTGTGGATAGAGTGTTTAATTTTTTTAAGATCGTCATTTAAATTAATATATATTTTAGAAAAAATTCATAGTGGTCAGTCAGGGTTTTTGGGTCTTCTTTTTATCTTGGTTGAAATGAATAGTTCTGTGAGGGTTTCCATGTTATAATGGAATAATATTTTCATAGAATGGGATATAATGTGGGAAAATGATTTTAGGTAAGAATTTATTGATAAATATATTCTTATAAGAAACAAATTGGGTTGATTAGTATATCATGTCAGACTGAGTGGCTACTTTAATTAGCTGGGTGATGAAAATGGGATATAAAAATTGGAGTTGTGTTGGTCAGGGTGGGTGTGTATATTAGTTAGAGGTAAAATTATTAAGTGTAAATGATTTTAAAATATTTTTCCATGGTTAGATCAAGTACAATGATTCCCATTTAAAACAAATCCCATGTACTCAACACAAAATAATAACTCCCATGGTGCGTCTTTGATTTGAAAAAACCTATAAATATTGACAGATATGGTATTATTTGGTACTTTATTCTCTCATATGGGAGCCAGTGTGGACATAGAGAGTCTAGATATTTCCACATCATGGTTTTATATTTCCTACCCAAATCATTGTTTTTAGATTTTCTATTTATTTTTTTAATTTCAATAAATTTCTCTATTAATTTTTCTATCTATTATAATATACAAAATTATAGGTGTTATCTCAAGGATCTAAATATTATTATTCATAAAAATTATGAATATAATAATTAAAAATTATAATAAATTCTAAAATGCAAAAAATATTCATGGGCCTTTGAGATGTTAATTTATTACCTCATAAACTGTTATTAAACAATAGTAAATTGGTATATGATACATTTCATTAGTGGAATTTGAGATAGATAATTAATACCTCTTGGAATGTATATAAATAGTCTCAACCTTTTTAAATTTACCATGATGTGGGTTAATTCTCCCTTTTAATCATAACAGCTCCATTGGAGTATGTCTTGATCATCATGATGTGTCCTGACCAATTTGAATTCAAAATCCTATGAAAAAAATTTAATCATTTTTATAAAAGATATATTATCTCTAGTAATTAATTTTTATATGTTAATATTTCTATAATTACACATATATTCTTTCTCATTATTGATCTATGAATTACCATTGGCATCTCTATTAATTTCATCCAACTCATCTCTCTATTGAAATATCTTCTTTATGGATTTTTATAGGTTTATGTTTCCATTTCTCGTACCCAAACATGATCTATATGCATGGCCCACTGAAAAGTGACATGAATTACCAAGGACTATAATAAATGGGTAAATAAAAATTAGTAATTTAAAATATTTTTGTTATATCCATATTTGATTACCAAGCATCTTACTATAATATTTCTAGCATGCATTATTGGTGTGTTATATATTTTCTTGATCTCTTAATTAAAAAATTACACATTATATCTTTTTTATGGGTGAAAATTGGAGATTTTGTTATATTAAAATTAATTATTTTCATGTAGTCTACATAAAAATTTATTTTTTAAATATATACCAAAATCACTAAGGATGAATCAAGGGATTATAAAATGATAAAATATAGTCTTCCTTTGAATCCTAATTTCTACATCCACATTTTCATTAATGGATCCTTTGTTCTTCCCATTTGTGTATAGAGGTCACACATAAAAGTATATATGATTCTCTAAAATAGTTTTCTATGTGTTCCATTAAATTTAATCCCCACACATTGAAATCATTGAATTTTATAATTATTAATTTTTGACATATAATTTCCGTTTTAAATATTTCCCACCCATTAACATTAATCATAACTACTCATTAATTTCACTACTTATTTATGTTCTTTGGTCCAAAAAAATATACACTGAAATATCATATAAAATATTTTGTCAATTATATGGTTTCCAAAGGGATATTATGATTGAAAGAATTAAAAAATGATATTTATCTTGAATTCAGAAATAAATAATAAAATTATTCTTTCTCTACAATATTTGAACACTATAATATTTTCCCACATGTAATGTGATAAATTTAAAAAAATCTATTCCATTACTATTTAGTAAATTGAGGAAATATTTTCTAAATTTTAATCAAATTTTCAATGTATGGAAATTAAGGATAATATTTAAAGTTAGTTTATAGTTGTAACTCATTATTGGACTCAATATCAATTTAAATCCCTTAAACCTTCCACAAATTCATCAATGATTGAAAATACTCTGATAAATTTTTTGAAATCAATTGGCGTGAATAAGAGATTAATATTATTTGAATCATAAATTTTTTTAACAAAAGGCATCATTACATGTTAGAGTAATTATACATTTTTTTAAATAGAGACATGCACAAATAGAATAAGGATTACTATATATTTTCATGGTTCACTACTCATCAAGACTAGATAACCCACGATATGATATGGAACGAAAAAAGATCATAATATCTACTAGTAGAAAAAATACACAAAATAAGTCAGTAATATTGATTATCTTTTGTTACATTATACTCTCCTAAATTTTTATTTTCATCCTCCATAGTTACAATGATGATGAGTCATTTTTTACGATAAATTAGTCCTCAAACTACATATAATTAAATCATGTTGTCACTATGCTGGTTATTTCTTCTCAAATTGTAGGTTTTCAGGTATATTATTCTTATAATTCATTTTTCTACACAATAGTGAGCATGATTTCATTCTTCTTCTCCTTATACATTGAACTCTGTTCAATACAATATGTTCTCATTAATAATTGTTTTCATTTATACATCTTCAATTATAGACAAAATCTTCTTCTTCATTCCCACCATTTATATTCTTTTAATATTTGTGATTATTATAATCATTAATTATAAAATTATAATCATTTTTCAAAAAAAAATCCTTATTCTTCATAAAATCCTTATTCTTCATATAATCCTTATCCTATAATCATTTTTTACTAATGTTTTTTTAAAAAAAATTATATAGGTCAACCATTCCTGATTAATTCCCCATTCATCATATAAATACTCATTTAAAACATTAAATTTTAAATTACCACTAATATAGTGTTGTGATCTTCTCTAAATCATCCATAGTTTTTTTCATTTAAAAAAAACCTTATTATTTTACCATCATCAATTTATTTTTTCCCTTTCAAACCATACGGAGAGTTTGAAATCTAACCCATGATAAATACCACCAAATTTATTAATATCTTCTTCAATTTATAGAACTCTATGAAATCTTCTTCAAAAAAATAATATCAAAGTACTCATCAGTTCATGATTAATTTAATAACACTTTCTCTTTCATTCATGGTACAAAAAATTATATATATCTTCTAATTGTTTTATTTTATTTCAAATATATTGAACCATTATTTATATTAAACCATAGTGATATTTTAAATTAGAAATAATTTAAATGATTAATTAGCTTCAAAATTAATTATTCAAAAAACCGATTCTAGAATTATGATATTTTATTAAATAGAAATCTCAAAAATGTGTCAATTATTTTAATCTTATAATAATATAGTACTCTTACACACAAGACTTACTCTTAATGTATGTAGAATACCAATATGAAATGTTGTCTAACCTTGTCAAACTAAACATATATAATATGTCAAACCTTTCAGAAATGTTATTACTCTTTTGAAATCTGAAGAAACATTTTTTAAATGAATTATTTAAATTTTTAGCAAGTATATTACATTTTTTAAATTGTATGGTTCATTTAAAAAATACATCTTACTTCTAAAAAATAGATTATAAGATCATAAAATGATAATTACTCTTATTATTTGGGAATTTCACTTTTTATATATGTCATGGTAAAATATTAGCTTCCATTTCCAAAATAATGTAAAACACCATAAAAACATTTTCAAACTTCACTAAAATTAATCATAGCCTTAACATCACATAATGATATAAATTTAATTTTATTATGAATATGATTATTAAAATTATGATAAAATAAAACATATTAACTATATCCAATTAAAATAATCTTCAATTCACATAATTGTTTTTATGAACTCAACAATGCCCCTAAAATATCTAGTCAGCTCAAGAATCACCACATTTGGAATTATTTTGCAACCCACGGAACATAAAATACATTCCAAATGAACCAATAAATAAATGAATTATAATTCAATAATTGTAATCCCACTATGTTGACTCATTATAGGAAACATGAATACTAAATACCAAAATGATGTTCTCCATAAAATGAGTGATATTCAATAAAATTTAAAAATCACTAAATTCATATCAAATTAATAGGAAAATATCATCTTTGCATACTCTATGATACCATATCTGATACCATGTGAGAGGATAAAATATTTTAACTCATATAGTCTACAAATATTATCAATGAACCTTTGAGAAACAGATTCATGTATACATGCTCACAAAACTATTAAAAGATGTAAAAAACACCCAACATATCAAAAACACACAAAACATTCGGACTTAATTGCATAACCATTTTAATAACATAATATAAATACGTCATCACCATTAATATAGGGAAAAATACCATTAGAAACACCACTTATATTTTTTTCACCACTATGAATATATAAAGGATTAAAAATAAAATAGATTTATGATTCCTTCATCCCCCTGACAATAATATCTAATGAATAAAATGAGAGAGGGAAAAAATTTATCACCCCTTATCCTTATGTTTATTTAATTGAACTCCCATTTTAAAAATCAATTTTTAAAATGAATCCTTTGAAAAGGTATTCATCATTACATTAGAAATTTTTTCCATGGTACAAACAAATTCAAAAATCAGATCATTTAAAAAAAGATAATTTTTTAAGTGACATTTAATATCAATATTCTTAAACCTCGAATTACTAATAGAATTCCTTCATAAATTAAAAACACAATGACTATCAAAATCCAGGATAAGTTATATATTCACATATACTTTTATATCATTCAATTAAGTTTTAATATATATATATAATTGGGTTATGGATTGAGTTAAAATAACATATTACTCTATAGTAGTGGTCAAATTCACTAAATATTAATTCTTTGTGTGCAAGAATACACACATTTTAAATATAATAAAAATTCAATGGATGTGGACCTTTTATCACAAATATTTTATACAAAGTCTACATTATTATAGTCAAACAATTGAGTAGTTCCCTTAATATAATACATGAAACCATAATCTATTATACTCGTTATATACATAAAAGTTATTTTCATAGTCACCAAAAGATACATTTTTAGTTCACATTGAAATCTAGTCCAATGGATGAAAATAGAAAAAACATCCAATCTAGATCTTTTTAAATATTATAATATCCAAATATAATTATAGAATTATTTAGAGTTAACATCATTTTCTTCAACATCATTTGATAATATGGATCCCACTATGATTGGTTTAGAAAGTGGATTTGAATTATTCCTGAAAAAACTCCTTTAGATGTTCTTAAACATACTTATCTGAAGAATGAAAAACATAAACATCCACTTGAGTGTTTTGGAAAACATAATTTAAACTCATTTCACCAAGCATGTACATTTCAGATAACATCATTATCCATAATGAAAAATCTTAAAAAAACATTCTTCATTTATATAAAATATATTATCACATTAAAAAAAATATCAATGGGAGTTATCCATTAGTAATATTTGATTTAAACATTATTTTCCACTCTTCCTTTATTAAATATCAACATCTTCATGTAGGAATCAATTTTCTAATACCAAGATCCTAGGGATTATTTCAATCCCTACAAATTCTTCTTTGACCTACAAAAAAAATATTATTATTTACCAACAATGATTCCACAAAATTTCTCAATATAAATCCATTATTCCAATTCACTATTTAGAAAGACAAACAAGACATCTTCTTTAAATATCATTTATTTAATTTTTTATTCATTTTTAAGAGAAATTATAACGGTTTATAGTCATTCAGGTTATGTAAAGATCTCAGAAAAATCAATTCATTCTACATGAATGTTATTAAATAACCCATATCACCTCGTAGAGACTAAGGAGCCATATAAACTCACGCAGGCCTCCCCATAAACTAGAGGTTACCGATTAGTAGTGATGTCTTGAATAGTATAATTGTGATACTATATCCACTATGTTAGAATCCATACACTAGAATAACATTGAGAAAAGATAAATAAGAAAAAAATTACTACAATATTAAATAATAAAAAATGCAATATCAATGGACATGTCTGTTATCACATTTTCATAAAAACACAAAACAAATGACTCTAAACATGGGTGGTTAATGTAGCGTATATGTAGGACATAAAAAAATAGTTAACTAAATTTTGGTTTCACCCCAATGTTCATCAGATTACCACCACTAAACACCAAGATCCATCTCCTCGACTACTATTAATGGGCCCTACCATTTCACTAGTCCCATGATCATGATGTTTTCATTCCAATTAATATTACTTTGTTGGGTAAGCGTATAACTGAGTATGGAAAAAATAATGCATCCATAACATAACTTCACATTCATTAGTGGTGTATTCCTTGTGTAGAGCCCTAGGATAGATTGACCACTAATATGGGGGTTAATAAACATTATAATTTTTATGAAATTTTCCTTTGAATTCATTTTCCTGAAATTTTTATGGTTCCTAATCCACTTAGTGATAACACAAATTCTAACCATTCTTATAGAAATAATAATAGATACTAAGACACATGGTAAATATAAAGATTAGAAAAAATACCTACACCCTCCCTTATTAGTTTGTACCCCCCAACAAAGATTATCTATTATAATATTTCCATTAATTAAAATGGCTCATACATAGCAACACTATATTCAACACTTGATTCCATATATGTGGATATTTAGACATATTCATCAAATGTCACCATATTCCACACTATCCTTCCCACTCATGAGTTAAAAAAAAGATTTGTATATATATTCACATAGTTTTACCACACTTGACATTATCATTTACACTCTAGAGTCACACATGAGAATATTTATAATGTTTCACATAGTCTTATCTTTAATTAAATATTTATCCACTAAATGATGGTCTCTTACACCTTCCACTTACTTCCATATCAAATAGATATTGACATTCCACCATGATATTTTTTGAATAATACTTTCTCATATATACTCCTTCATGTACCCATGCATCTTTCGCATAGTCCTCAAATAATTCTGATCAAGATTTTTTTATTAGTATCATCGATGTAGTAATTCCTTCAATGATATTCTTCCTTCAGTCCAATAAAATTACGGGTTCACTCAATTTTTTAGAACTAATTAATGGAAACTTAATCAATGTCATTTTATGTAATAATAATCTTAAAAAATATGAAAAAAAACTTCTTCTCACTTTATTCAATCTGATTATTTAAATTTATTTGTGAAACCAAAGAACACATTATTTCTCCCTTCAATATTTTATTTGTTATCTCAATATTCTATTTCAGTTATTTTTTTCGTATTCTATTGTATTCATGTAATTCATGTATGAATGAATGTAATGTATAAATTTCACTATACTAAATGGGTTTGGATGTTATTATCTTGTTTTATTATATATTCATTAAATAATTTAAATAGATTATGCTTTTAACTCAATCATCATTCATGCATCCTTTATTCATTTTTCTCATTATGTACACATGTATATGCCCAATTGGTCACATAAGTTATATTGTATTAAAAAAAATAGGAATATATTTATGACTTAATTTTATTTCATGAACTATATTTCCAAAACTCCTTAATAAATTTAGATGGTTCATATATCCTTATGGTTATCTTCTACCTCTTTGTATAAACCAATACTGCTATACATAACTTCTACTTCACACAATAATAAAAATTTTCATATTACTTCATAATCATAAAAATGATGATCTTAAGATTGTGGGTTATTATTATTCTCAAGAGTGGGTGTGGTACATGGAATATCTCAACTGCCTCGGCCTAAGACTGGATATAAAGATTACAAGTAATGTACATAGGATCTAATTCTTATTCCAGAAACTTGTATTTTCACGATTCTAATTTACTCTCTAGAAAATAGTAGCTCTCAACGATGAATGAAAATTGTATTATCTAATTTTTGATGAATGGTATTTAAATGTGTGGTTTTTCCAGCACTCTGTCATTACTTCATTTACACAATCCTTTATTTGTTAGTGAGAGTCATGATTGATTTCAAAATTCTCAAAAAAATCATGATTTATTAATTCTTAAAACATGGTTTTTGACCATAGACATACATAATGGTGAAAATATGGAATATCTTGTTTTCCTACAAAGCCTCACATGCATATAGAAAGGATCAAAAGCTCAATAAAAATTTATATGCTCAAAATCAGATCACATTATAAATGCATGAACATCCACTATAGCATCATTTTTTATTTACAAGATTCAAATTCATTTGAAAATGAATTCATGAAGGATGAATATTTCATTCATATAAATGTAATGATCAAGCAATTCATTCCCTCAATATTTATCACACGTCATCGACAACATCATGGTTGTCTATAGCCTGATTAATGATTTTGGATACCTAAAGATGTCACAAATAGAATCCCATGAATATTTGAAGAGGAAGATAATGATATGGAAGCAGTTAGAAAACATACTATAATATTATTGAATGGCCACATTATATCATTATACATTCAATAGAATAAATAGTAACCCACACTATCTGTGTCTTATATGAGTTTTCTTTTTTTTTCATTTTGATCTTTATCAATAGATTTTGTGACATTGGACTCATGATTCAGAACCATGGTTGACATCCAAATACACTGAACACTTACATATAGTGTGTCCCACCCATCATTTCCCATGCATACTACTTTTGTACATCTTATGGTCACTATGCACTCACCATGATTTCCTTTTTGTAATAATATTCACCTATATTCTCTTTATGGGTGCTAAGAAACCTCCAACCACCACAGTATTTCCATGTTCACAAGCATCCTGCATGGTTGACCCTAGGATCCCACATGTCTTATATTAGGGTACCTGTTTGGCTTATTTCTAAGAAATGTAAGGTTAATGAGTCAACCAAAATTACCTTGAAAATATAACCATGATATTATAAAAGTTTTTCTTAAATCATCATGATTAATATATTTTACACGGACTTCAATATTTCTTCCAAAATAAATATAAATTTATTCATTAAAATGGTCCTCATTTCTACTACATTAATCATTTTCATTATGAAAAAACTATTATATAATTTTTCAACATCATTGACACATTTCTTCTTACTTAGGGCCAGTTTAGAAATCATCATAATTCATATAAGGAGGATAACTCAAGCATAAACTCCAACTACATTTTATGAAGCCAAAATAATACTCCAATAATCATCACCTATTATCCCTTTAAGAAAAATATATTATCAGGTTAATGAAAAGAAAATTCTCACTTATTCTCAACAATATACATATTTGTATTAAATTTTAATATCTTCTCACACCACTAATGTAAATATGTGGTTTAACTTTATATCCCCACATTATAGAAAATAAAATTTAATGGATACGTTAGGGTGTTCTAGACTAAATTTTTTTTACAAAATATGTTGTCATTCATTATAGGATTGTTTCATGAACACTTTTGAAAGAGGGATGATATCACATGATTCAATTAGTAATGATACTTCAGTTAATGAAATCTATGTCTATGTGGGATAAAATAGTGTAGAAAATAGGATATGCAAATCAATAATTTATATTATGTCCATAAATTAAATGCATATTATATCATGCTATTTATTCCTCGAATATATATTTAGGGGTTTTAAATAAGGATATTTTAAAATAAAATAAAATATCATACACATAGTTTATGTAACCACCCAGGTATTTATATAATAATACATTTTAATTTATATTAATACTTATTAATATGATCTTAATTTCATTTTAATGGGATTCTTTTTTTGATAGTGTAATCGTCACGCAACAAGGGGTTTCTCCAAAATCATACGTTGCAGACAACATTGAGATATACCAAAAAAATAATAACATTATTATTTTAAATGGTAATTAATTCCTAGCCATTAGAATGGAACGAATAAGTAATATCAACATAATTTTGAAATTTGGTTCACAAATGATTAAATAATTATTCATTGGTTTCCAAATTTATTATAAATGGAAATAAAAAAACCAATTGAATATAAAGGATGGATTCTTATTAAAACCTATTTAAAAGAGAATAACTGTGTTTTTATATAAATATTTATGGATTTTTAGTTAATGAGAAATATATTATATTATTAGATGTGATGTTTTAAATTCATCTTATATGTTTTATATATATTATATAAGATGAAATTAGAATTTTTTGATAAAAGAAGTATTTTTCTAAAAATGCAGTTTAACTGCCTTTTGAAGTAGAATAAATTTAAAATATAGTTTTTCTCACTTTTATATGTTTTATTTGACAAAATAAACATCTTTTATATAATCGTGACATCAAAATTTACTTCAGATGAAATTTGGTTATATTTTATGATAATGGTCATTTTTAATGAATAGTGGAAAAATACTGCATTTTAATTCAAAATAGCATTTTAATATAATTTATTTATATAGTTAGATTGCACATTTATTTTTAAAAAAATTATAATTGGATTAATTTATTATCATTTCATCCAATTCTGTTCATTGTATGTAATTTCACTTTAAAATTGGACATAAATGCATTTCAATCTTTTGATAGCTATTACATCATAAAAACCAGCGTTTCGGTTTTGACAACGGAAATTAATTTTAAATTAATTACTGAAACATATTTCTTTGGAATTTGAAAAAATGGATTCCATACTTGGAATTAGGAGGTCAAAATTATATATATAAGTACCTTTTATTGTTAATTTTATTGTATGAGTAATGTTTGACCATGGGAATTCTTATGTCAATTTTTGGGACCCCATAGAGCCACATGATGTGTAAAGGACATTTTATAATAATTAATTTAATTTAATGAAAAATGTAACGTAAACATGTATCTTTTAGTAAAAAAAATATATGGGGTTATATAAGAGATCATTTTGACTATAAATATCAATTATAACGATAATGTGATTTCATATATCATCGTATTTTATTTATAATTTTTAGACCTCAAATAAATAAATTTATTTAGGACATAAATATTATGTAGTGATTACCTTATTAATGAATGATTTATAAATGAAATTATAAATATTAAATTTAATTTAATTCTGAAATTTTTTATTCTATCGACGAATTTTAGTGAGTATTATGACTTGTTATCATTTATTTAAAGATTTTTTTTATAAATAATCATGTTTTTAGGGATTTTAAAAAAACTCATGACATGAATAATATAAAAATTGAAAAAAATGAGTTTTTAAAACAAATAATATTTTATGAAATGAAATAATTTTCCAAAACTCTAAGATTCTTCCAAATATATTAGATAATATTGAACATGACATTAATGAACCACTAGAGGCTCAATTGGAATTTTATAGTATATATTTTAACCATATAGTATTAAAATATAAGAAAACATGGTATGAGTCAAATCAGTTTACTAAGGGTTAAAGTTAAAAGATAAGGTAAATTTTGAGACCTAGACTGGTCTAAAACCTATTGGATTAGATGTTTTTGACCCAACATCTTTTTATCATTGAAATAAATTACTTTGGGAACATTTTATACCGAAAATAATTTTATAATAAAATTATATTTCAATACATTCCTAAAGTGCCCGTCCTCTCACTTATAAAAGGGAATCACCTGTAATCCTTACTCACTCCATTATAGCCCCATGAATCATCCAAAATATTCCAAAATAAGTTCCCAAAATACATATTCGCCTCCTATAAGCCTCGATTTGGGCATAATGAAATGGAAGAATGCATTTTAGCTTAAATCAAAAGGATTTTCTTTATTTGAGGTAATGTATTCTCTGAAACATTTCCATTTATTTTCCTTTTAAAAACCCCATTAACACTCATTATTCCATTATTTTATTAAAAAAGTTTCTTCAATATACTATGATATTTCTATGAGAATTATCTGAGCTAAACTTATACACAAATCCATCTAATGGATACGAACATACGATGTCTGTGTACGGAAAACTACTGCCTCATGAAACGATGATTTTTAGATTTTCCCCAACCACCTATCATGGTGTCCATTATGATGGAAATTTGTCTATATTTGATATATATTATAATTTCACTATTATAAGGTATTTTTTATTAAAAAAATACCTTTATAGTTGTCAGGATGGGTAAATACGATAAGTTCATTTGAGAAATTGGGGAATACCGCCCCTCAATGTGATATGACTCGTTCAGGCCATTCATGGAACGTATAATGCATGGAATTAATGAAAGTAAGTAACATATATAAAATATTATTTTATACTAGAATTATAATATACCTAGGTATCCTTTAGTGTTAATCCCTTTAAATATGAAAAAGAAATTAAAGTATCATTCATGCGCATGTACGGCTTACCATCTCTAGGAATGGTGCATTTCATTTCTTATCTCCAAATGTTATTGAATATTTTAAATCCATATATAATGGATCTAAATACACATATAATATATATTTATACGTAATATAAATCATGAATTCTATTCTGGAGATAATGTAATTTTGAACATATAGACAATTTGTAATTATAAAAAATTCATTCTTTACACAAGAACCCAATATCGACAGAACGACTGATATTAACATAATTTATTATGTAATTTTTATAACATGTTTATAATATATATAAAAATAATAATAATCTTTAAAAGGTTCATAACCAATTATAAATTATCTTCAGTTTATTATTTAGGAAAAACAAGAAACATACCTGACGAATAAGACTCAAGGTAAGGGAAAATTTCACCCTCCTCTTTTAGTCAATGATTTCTTTTATGTTATGTCATTAAATTTAAATTTCCTTATGTTGGGATATGTTCTTATATTTCCTTATTTATATCCATTTTATACACAAGTTTTGAGAGACTCTTTTTTCTCTCATCAACTTATTTTATGAATTTTTATACGACGCCGTTAGGCAGCCGAATTTTTGTAAAGTAACTTTTGAACCCAATTGTCATTCATTGAGTTAATATTCTACTTCTGGAATATGTAATTATATTATTATGTGATAAATAACTTTTGATATGTTTCCTTTTATTTATACTTGATTTATGTGTATTTATTGAGAATACACATAATCGATCTATTTTGATAAATAAAATGATCTATCTAAGGGACTTCGTCTCAATCTCCTTTCATTGTGGAATATTTTGATTTATACATGACTTTATATTATATGGTGTATTAAACCATTTGACTTTTCATTTCATTAAACAAGACTCTTTTTCTATGAAACACTTCACTATACTACAAAAGGACTTCTTCTTTTTAACATACGCAATGACTACGACCATTCTGCTTCCAAAATAATTATTTTATATATGGCATCCTTAAAAAGGCGTAACAATTTTAAAAAAATAAAATAAAAACCTTATTCAGTTTTCATTTATTTTTTGTATTTAAAATGGTTTCGAGAATGTTTTTATTATGTAAATATCTTGAAATTTTATATTTTTATTGGAATGTGGAATTGTTATATTTCATTTCATTTTGTTTTATGTGTTATGATTATGTTATAGTTCATTGGAATTGTTTATGTATATGGGTGGTTCCATGATAATCCTATGGAAGGTGATCCTGATATATCTCTCTAATGAATTGGGTAATGTGATGGAGGTAAATGTTAATGTTTCTCTTAAGAGATTTAGCGAATATACTATGATATGTATTCTAGACGTAACTCCCTATGTGGATGTGAAATCTACAATTTAAGTATTTAATGGATGACTCAAGTTACTTTCTTGATTTATGATATCTATGTGCTATTCATAAATCTTATTATTTTTTGAGATACATTAATGTACTTATTTTATATGAGTGAAAAGTAGGATTACATTCTTTTTTATGAATTTATAGAATAATTCATTGTTTCTTTATTTTATAAACCTTACTTAACTTTTTATTCTCATCCCATTTTTTTGAATTATTTTTCATAGGGTATAAGGAAGGGTACGATAAATGAATAATTCAAGAACATTTATATTAAGAAAATAATATGTTTTATTTAAGTAGTTTTATTTTTGTGAATAAATTTGTTACAGTAGAAGTGTATACATTGTAATATTTGAGATATTATGTAATAGTTATAACTTATTTCCCTAAAAACCTAAACTTGAAAAGATCCTCAATTTGAATTAGTTATTTGACTAAAGGTTATGTAAATATTTAAGGCTAGGGATGTATAGTTTGTATCAGAGATCAATATATATAACTTTAGAGTTTTAGGTGTTATTTAATCATAAGTGGCATAACCCTAATGGTTAGAATATTATAAATTTTCCTAGTTAATTTAGAAAAATTGAATGAGTTTAAGATAACCTAAATAAGAATATCTTAGTTTTTACCCTCCTCATAAGATAGTATATGATGATTTTACAGTTATAACCACACGAACCATTTTGGTTTAAGTAAATGGATGGATCTAGTAGACACCAATGATAAAACTTATGTGAAGGAGATTGTGGTGGTTTTATAAACTATAAACTGAATTAAATTAGAGCTATAATGAGAACACTTGTATTTATTCTTAACAAACTATCTAGATTCATGATAGACCACTTGAACCCTGGTGATTTTTCTGAGGAATCATATATAAGAGAAATGAATCCCAATGGAATTTTAGGTAATAATTACAATGGTGGGTATATTAAAAAACCTATGTTTTAAGGATGTGGAATGAAACACCTAGGAAAATAATTCAAATGGGTAGGAAGATGTTTTTGATGTAGTAATAATGGTCATAAAGCAAAAACCAAACATAGAAAAAAAGGAAGTATCCAGTTGACTCCTAGAAAGTGAAAGAAGTTCCTTCCAAAAAATCAATTGAATGTTTCAAATGTGGTGTCCATGGTCATTATAAAAATAGATTTCCTACAAATAAGGTTTTGAAATTGGATCATTAGGATCCTACAAATATATGTTTCCAATTCCTAATTCCATTCTGATTAAAAATTAGCTAACTAAAAATTTCATAAGAAAGGTATGAATTATTTCTTATCTCATGTTTTGACATTTCAAAAATCAAAGTACATTATGTATGATTTGTTTTTTATGAAATATGTATAAAATAATAATATGGGAAACCAAGGATAAACAATCATGATGAAAATTCTATTATTAAGATATTTACAATTTATGAATTGAAGAGTTATATTGGATCTATGGATGTTGATATGTTTAAATGTTTTGGTGATAAGATTACATTGTAATAATTTTTATAGTATGTTTTTCCCTGAAACTTGATACATGACAATTTTATTCAAGGAAGAATTATCTTTTATTGTGTGGACATAATGGATAACATTAGGGGTTCATGTGAACTTCTGTTTTTGAGGAAATTATGGGTTATAAGTTTTGGGGATGAAAAATGTTAGGTATAAAAAAACCTTTGAGGTTAAGACATGTTATGGATATTTTTATAGATTTTATCAATTTTTTTAAATTTTATTTAAATTATATGTTTTCTGAAAAATGAAAACACACAGACCATGTGACAACCTGTCGTGTTGGGAAAAGCTGTAGGAATCAAACCCACAACCAATGTGTGATTAGGATTTATCTCCTACCACTAGACTACGTAAAGTTTTTGGTTGGTATGACTAATTATTTATAGTTAAATGATTTTATGGATCAATAATAAGTTAAATGTTGGGAACTTATGTCTTATCAAATGGGTATTATTAATATAGGAAAATGATTTGTGGATTAAGTGATAAAGTTTATTTTGGAGTAGTTTTCTCTTTTGGGAAACTATATCCCTAAGGAAAAAGAAATACTATGGGATTTCATTTGAGGTGTAATGGATAAATTTCATTTTTGAAGAATCTAAGTTTTTATTGTGGACTTATAGAGATTTGGGTTATTTAAGGAAATCATTAACATATCTTTAATAATATGTGATAAGGTTAATTACTTTTAAGTATGATACTATAAAAGTAGTTGATGTTATTTATAAATGTTAACATTTATTGTGGAATACTATGTGAATAAATTCTTCTATGTTTTGGTTTTTAAAGTTATTTTGGATTATATTGAAGAATTTTAAGGACAATTGTGTATTAAATGGTCTTTCTTGAACTTTGTAAAAATTTTGTTGCATTTTTTGGATTAAGACGAGTATTTATTTTTATAAATGATTATCCTATTGGCGGATTATCTAATCTCGTACAAATCAATTTGGTTTTGGATAATTTCTATATTTAGGGGAAATATAAAGTTTATATTTTTTGGATTATGTGATTCCATTGAAGTTGATTCAACCACATCAAGTGGGACTATGTCACCATGAAAACTCATTGTAGGAGAAAAGATATATTTGTGGTAGTAATTTATTAAATGATGAAAATCTACTTGAAAGGTACGTATACTTCCTTATGTTCCTAGAAAATATCATAAATAAATTCCTCAAAAATATTAAAATTTACTTAAAAAATATTATGTACACTTTTACTATAGGGGAATACAATAAAATTTAACTCATCACATGTTTATTTTTTTCTAGTAGTTGATTTTCTATTGATCCGGTTTTCTATCACACTACATAAAAACACAAACCATAGTTTCTATTCCATATCAATTGTTTAATATATAGAATCCTAGTATTAGTTATCTCAGGTGGCCTTTGTACTTCTATTTATTTCTTTTAATGTGATATTTTTTACTCTTTTTCTGATGTTGAACATTTAAGGATGTTTCCGAGCCCAATTTTAAAATTGTGAGGATGGGATTTCCAAAAGGGAGGAATTATATAACAACCTAGGTATTTATAGAATAATAATTTTTTATTTCTATTAATAATTATGAATAATATATTAATTTTATGTTAAAGTGGATACATTTTTCGATAGCGTACTCGACACACAATAAGGGGTTTCTCCGAAATCTTACTTTTCACACAATATTGAGATATACTAAAAATTATTATTATTATTACTTTAAATGGTAGTTAATGAATTTATATTGGAATGAGGGAATGGATAATATCAACTAAATATTTAAATATGGTTCACAACTATTTAAATAAATATTCATTGATTTCAACAAAAATTAGAAATGGAAATAAAAAACCAATTGAATTTAAAGGATCACATTTTAAGAGAACCTATATAAAATAGAATAAATGTGCTTCCATTTCACTCTTTATGGATTTTTATTTAATAAATAAAATATTATAAATGTTCATTGTATTTTTTTAAATTAATCTTATTTATTTTCTGAATATTATATAAGAAAAAATTAAATTTTTCTGATAAAAGTTTATTTTTTTAATGCAATTTTACCATCTTTTGATGGAGAACCATTATAAAATCTTTTTTTGTCACTTTTATATGTTCTGTTTGAAAAAATAAAATCCTTTATAGAAGATTGACAATAAAATTTTCCTTGACTGAAATTTTGGTATTTTTTGATTAACTTCACTTTTTAAATGAATAATGAAATCATACTGAATATTAATTCAAAACTGCCTTTTCATCTAATTTATTTATATAAATAGATTATTATTTAAATTATTATTAAAGTATAATTGGATTATATTTTTATCATTAATCCAATTATAGTCATTAGATGTAATATTACATTTAAATTGGACGTAAATACTTGTCAATATTTTGATAGTTATTACTACAAAAAAACACGCATTTTTATTTCAACAATATGAATTATTTTTAAATTAATTTATGAAACAGATGGGTTTTGAATTTGAAAAAATGGATTCCATAATTTTAATTAGGAGTTCCAAATTTTTAAATAAGTACATTTTATTTTTAGAAGTTATGAAATGTAACTTCAATAATTATTTTATTTACCATGGTTAAAAGTTAAATATAGTAAGTAAGGGTAAAAAATAATATTATAATAATATTAAAATAAAATAAAATTGGCCTTAAATATTTTTTATGAGACATTTAAGACAATTTGCATACTTGGGTTGATTTTTATGGCCCCATGGAGCCACTTTTATGTTCAAGTGACATTTTATATTAATTAAAAAAGTAAATAAATATGTAACATAGACATGTATCTTATAGTAAAAAATATTATAAGGGGTTATATAATAGATATTTTCAACTAATAATATTAATTAAAAATATAAAAAAAAATTCTTTCATCATGTAATTTTATTTTTAATTTTTAGACATCTAATAAATAAATTTATTTATAACACAATGATGATGTTGTGATTACCTTATCAATGAATGATTTAAATAAATGAGATTATAAATATTAAAAAAATTATTTTGAAACTTTTTGTGCCATCCATTAATTTTATGGATTCTTATAACTTGTTATATTTGAATTAATTAAGTTTTTTCGAATGAATAATGTTTTTATGGATTTTTAAAAATTTCATGACATTAATAATATAAAAATTGATATAAATGACATTCTAAAAAAATAAAATTTTATTAAATGATATAATTTTTCTAAAATTAATGATTCTTCAGAATGGATTATATAATATTTTAAATTTAATTAATAAACCACACGGGGATCTATTGTCATTTTACAGTAATTATATTAACAATATAGTAAGAATATACAAGAAGACACGGTTAGAGTCAAATTAGTTAACTAAGGGTTAAAGCTAAAAGGTAAGGTTGCATTTGTGACCTAGGATTTCTTGAAACATATTAGTTGAGATTTTTTCAACCCATAATCATCTTATATTCGAAATAATTGACTTTCTGATGATTTTAAACAGAAAATAAATTTATAATAAAATCATTTTTGAATAACTTCCTTAAGTTCCCCTCCTCCATCTTATAAAAGGTAATCACCTCTAACCCTTACTCACACATCTCAAACCCATTGGTGGGTCCAAAATCATCCTAAATAAGTCCCAACATCCCTATATTCCTCCGTGAATCCTTAACTTGGGAAGAAGGAAATTCAAAAATCCTTTATAGCTTAAATTAAAAGGAGTTACCCGCTATGTGATAATGTCTTCTCTCAAGTTCTTTCATTTATTTTCCATCTCCAGCCCCCTAAACTCTCTTTATTAAATTATTTAATAAAAAAACATTATCTTCAATATACCATGATTTTTTATGATAAGTATTAGAACTACACATACACACACCTCCATCTAATAGATACGAACATATTGTTTCTGTGTAAGGAGAACTACTACCTCACAAAGCGATGATTGTTTGATATTTCCCTACCACTTATCATGGTGGCCATTATGATGGAACTGTATTTATATATGATATATTTTATATTTTATATATTATGTATTAATTTTTATTTACATAAATATTTTTATGATTTTCATGGTGTGTAAATACGATAATTTATTTCGAGGAAGTAAGGACTACCGCCCCCTCAATGTGATATGACTCATTCAAGCCATACATGGAACGTATAAAGTATGGAATTAATGAACTTATATAACTTATATAAAATATGATATTATACTAGAATTATAATATACCTATGTATATTTAATTTTTAATTCATTTAAATATGAAAAATAAATGAAAGTTGAGTTTATACGTACGTATGGCTTACCATCTCCATGAACGGTGCATTTCATTTCTTATCTCCAAAAGTGATTAAATATTATAAATACAAATATACTAGATCTAAATACATATATGAAAAATATAATTATATTCAAATCATTAATATTATTCTTGAGATAATGGGATTTTGACCACATAGGCAATTTATAATTATAACAAGTTCATTTTCGACTCAAGTACCCAATATCGATAAAATAATCGATATTAACATAAATAATTATGTAATTTTCGTAATGTGGTAATATGTGATATAAAAGGAATAATAAACATGAAAAAAAATATTCATGTTTTAATTTACATAAGTTTATTTTTCATGAAGAACAAGGTACATATGTGAAGAATCAGACTCAAGGTATGGGGACATTTCACCATCCTCTTTCAGTCAAAGATATCTTTTATGTTATGTCTTTTAATTTAAATTTTCATGTATAAGGATATGTTCATATATATCTTCATTTAGGCGCATTTTATTTAAAAGTTATGAGAGACTATTTTCCCTCTTATCACCATATTTTATGAATTTTTTTGTGACGTTGTTAGGCTGCTGAATATTTGTAAGGGAATTACTTAACCCAATTTTCATTCTTTGGGTTAATCTTATACTTCTTGATTACTTCGTTATATTATAATGTGAGAAATGAATTCTTATTTATTATCATATATTTATACTTGATTTATGTTTATTTATAGTGAATAATCATAATTGAACTCTTTTTTAACAAAATGATCATTATATGGAGCTTCGTCTCAATCACCTTTCATTGGGGAATATTTTGATTTATACACAACATTCTTTTATTCAATGTATAAACCCCTTTTATTTTTCAATTCATTCAAAGGGAATTTTTTTTATGAAGTGTTTTACTAAATGACCACTGTAATTTTTCTTTTTAACGTACATGATGACAATGACCTGTCTCCAGCTGCGAGCATTATTGGATATCTATCATCCATAACAAGATGTAATGGTTAAAAGAAGAAAATAAATAAAAGAATACCCTTTTCATGTATTTTTGTTTTGATAATGGTTTGGGGAATTTATTTATTATATCAATATATTGAAATTTTATATTTTTATGGGAATGTGGAAGTGTTATATTTTTATTATGCTTGTTTTATATGTTATGATTATGTTATGGTTCTTGGGAATTGTTTATGTATACGGGTGGTTCTGTGATAAACCTAGGTCAGGTAAGAACCTGATAGCTCTCCAATTCATTGGGTAACGTGACAGAGGTAAACATTAATGTTTCCCCTAATTGATTTAGGGAATATACTATGATGGGTATTCCAAATATAACACCCTATCTGGATATTAAATCTACAATGTAAGTATGTTATGGATTCCACAAGATCCCTTTATGATTTATGATTTCTATGAGATATTCATAAATCATATTACATCATGAGGTATATTAATGATTATATGTTATATGAGTGAAAATTAGGATTTCCTTTATTTGTATGAATTGATAGAATAATGTTTCTTTCATTATTTTATAACCATTTCTATGCTTTTTATGCTCAACCATTTTTTTTGAAATGTCTTACTCTAGGTATAAGGAAGGGTAAGAGAAAGGAAGAATTCAAGAAGATTTATATGAAGAAAATAATTCTCTTTTATTTAAGAAGTTTTATTGTGGTTAAAAACTGATTAGAGTAGAAGTTTATAATTTGTAATATTTTAGATTTAATGTAATTGTTATGGCCTAATTCTATAAAACTATACACCAAAAAATAGACTCAATGTGAATTCATGATGTAACTCAAGATTAAGTAAATGTTTAAGTTTTGGGCATTATAATTTAACAAAACATCATAATATTTTAGTGGAAATAGATATAAATACCCCATGATAGTTCAATATCAGCTCCCCTTTGAAGAAAATTTTCAAATTCATTCATATTTTGGATGAGAGAGTGATTATTATACCTCACCATCCAAAATTTCAAAGTTGTTCAACAATTCTACATTCATAATGTATTGACGATTTAACATCTTAACTCATCAATTCTATCCCACAAGTGAAACAACCGGCTGTATAAATTAAATATATGTGAGTAATAAATTATATCTATAAGAGAGTATTAATGGATGTGTTTGATCCTCAGAATTAGAATTTAAGTTGAGAGCCACCTCTCAACCTGTGAATTCTTTTCTTCCAATCGTCATATGGGACTATTTTTCAAAACATTGTAATTGTTTTTGTTCTAATCTATTTTATTATATTATTTATTCCCCTAAATTTATTATTTATTTTGGAATAACTTTTTCCTCCTCAAAATTATGAATTATACTATCACAATTTGTTGATCACTTCATAAGAGTTTTCATCACATATTTTTATTCCACATATAGTCAGTTGGATTTTTAAATTATTTTCATTCTTCAATTGTTTATCCAATTTTAATTAACTTATAAATTAAACTTAGTACTCTTTCCTAAAAATTTATATCTTCTTAGAATCTTCACATGACTAACCACTATTTTTATTTCAAATCCACTTTCCTTTCGCAATATAGTGAATATATCCTAGTATTCTATTCATACATTTCCGTGCGGTGTGACCCTCATACATAAATTTATTACAATGTTTGTTAAATAATTCATATCTATTTTGAATTGATATTTATGGATTTCTAATCTCAAAATTATTTTATTGAGAACATGTTCCCATAAAATCATGATGACTCCCCATGTATTTATTTCTTTCTCTAGGAAATGACATGATATACTAGGAAGTGTGGGATTTTTTTCAAATACCATTCATAGTAGATGAAAAAAAATACTAAATATAGATCATAAACATTGATATGTATTATTTCTAGACACCTATTGTGTTAATAATTTTTCAATATGGGACAATATTTTCCGATTTTTAGTGATTTTCCTAATATATTCCTATATTTATTTGAAATATTAAAGAATTTTTCACATTTTTCATGGTCTAACAGGGGTGAAAATTTTTTCACAGAAACTATTAAAAATAATAGTTTCCCTTTGAGATGTATTATTTGTAGATCTAGATTTTCTATTTAGAACCTTTATAACACTAGAATATTAAGATTCACCATTAACCTTAGTTGACTTGGTGAAATATACATTAGGTATATTATTTTTTTCACGTTTATTTATATTATCTCTTCTATTCTTGTGGACATGTATTATTTTCATGAATTTTCATGTTATACAAAAACACCATTGAATTATACCAAAAAATAAAACAACACTAACAATAACCAATAAATATTTTTCTCTTTTTTTCTCGAGTAGTTTATCTAGATAGTACAGGGTGTTTACCATTTCCATTTTGGAGTGAAGACACCATAGTTTTGGACACTTGTTAGGAAAAAATATTAATATATTTGTTTCATCATCCATATAAATTTGGGTTATATTAGTTTTTCCCCATTTATACATTCCTAATGTATGGTTTCAAACTTGTACCATGAATAGAATCAAC
This sequence comes from Viscum album, assembly GCA_963277665.1. Classification (NCBI taxonomy): domain Eukaryota; kingdom Viridiplantae; phylum Streptophyta; class Magnoliopsida; order Santalales; family Viscaceae; genus Viscum; species Viscum album. The sequence continues at coordinate 1,240,237,306 of OY728122.1, read as the reverse complement.
ATCAATATGTAAGATAGTTTCTAGGATATATGAAAAGAAATTCTTCATTAAAATTTTAATTTTTTTATAGGATGATATCATTAGAATCATAGATTCATGTTACACAATTAAAACATATATGGAAGTTTCTCTTTTTCAAAGAATTTATGATGGTATAGATTTTGGAGAATCTTAATTTTTCAATATCACCTCCATCAATAAACACTTTATGTTGAGGGAGATCATCTCTTCTGGAACTAAAATCATTATATCATCCCAAAATTCATTTACCATCTATCCAATGTTGATATATTTAATTTAAATGATAGGGTTGAGGATTAATATATCCCATGGAGGTCTAAATTAGTGCAGCCCAAGGGAATCACCTTTTACTATATTACTAAATTTTGGGGGAAGGAATATTGTGCTGGTAAATATATTGTGTGGATTACCTGGAGAGGCCTGACAGGAAAAGAATATGGCAACCATGTAACCCTCATTAAAATAGGTGAGTGATCCTTCTAGATCATGAAAATATTTTTGTATCTTAGAATTGCATAAATAATAGTATAAAGATTGTTGATAGATTTCTAAATGGACCAGAGCAGAATAGTGGAGTCGGCCTCAAATTGGATCCGAAACATACCAAAAGAGTGACATAAATCCAAGCCTATGAGAATGGAAATAAATTATTCAATGATAAAATAACCTAGAATAAATAAAGAACTAAATTAAAATAAGATACAGCTATAATTATCCCACAATACCCCCCGACACAGACATGTGACCGTTTGAGAAGGAACCATCCACATTAATTTTGTTCCCACTCTATCGAGGTATCTAGAATATCCATATACCTTATCTGGTTTATTTGATTACTAAATTAGCAGAAAAAGGTAGGCAACGAACATTCTAATAGGTTATGAGTTTTCTCACCATTTATGTAGTGGGATCAACTCAGCCACTGTATACCTTACTCAAACCATAACAGTCATAATCGAAGAGGGAATACCTTTATTCCTAAAACTATTATGAGTATTCCATATAATCTTGCATATAACCGCCAAAAATAGTGACAAATCCTTGCACTCGTGGTAATTTCCATTTACATCATTAAACTAGGATTGATTAAAATCATCACCTAACATACCCTACATCATCATGCCACTTATACAACATAAGACACAAAAAATTGAGGCTTCCCACACTCCTTTACTAAAGATATAGAAATATTAATCCTCTTGGGAACTAATTCAGTAGTTCGTTTGGAATTTTACAGGATTCTTTTAAAAAAAATTAATCTCATTTAACCTATTTTCATTTTCATATAATTGATCTTTTTTTACAATCATAGTAACACTATGATATTTTTCAAGATCATAAGAAGCTTCATTGAAATTATCATAATGAAATATTTATTAAAAACATTATTTTAAATTATTTTATAACTTCACCATATCATTGATTGAAAAGATAGGTTGATTCATGATTTTCTCTAGATAGTGTTTTGATATTTTCTCAAACATTATATTTTATTCAATTCTTCTTATACAGAATTATCTTCTTCATCCAGCTATAATTTTCCATCCTTAAGAATAATTTTATTTACAAAAATAAAATTTACCACTTCTTATGGAACTTTTAACTGATTATCATTGAATTCATAATGTATATCACTATGTGATAAATTATCATCATAGATTGAAAAAGATACCATCGAAGAATGAGAATCCAAATAATTATTGAAAATTATTCCATTAATATTACCCTCAGTAATATTTGTCTCTCTATTTTATATAACAATCTTATTCTTATTCCTTATATTTATTTTAATATTTTTTTCTTATCATTGGTTGAAAAAATCAGATTTTTATCCTTAGTAGTAACGTTATTTTTCTTCATCTAAGGTTTCCTACTCATTTTCTAAAGGCTTCACTTCATAATAGGTAGCTTAGATATTTATAGGGATCCTTACTCATATATTAATTATTGATCCTATGTTTCTATTGTCCACTAAGATGGGGGATGAATCGAAAATTTAAATTTTAAGGATTTCATCATCAAAATTAAACTTGTTGAACATGTTAAGGTCTGTTATATACTATATGATCGCTCATATTCTACCATCAATCAAATAAAAAATAATATATAGAATGACAAAAAATATTTATTAGGTTAAATAAAAATACATACTCCTTTCCATGTCTGTTAGACACCCCAACATGGATTATGCACTATGATCATTTAATAAATTATAATGTTCATCATGGAGCCACACTATATTCAAATTATTATGTCCAAAAAAAAGGATATTTGTATTTCTTCAGATAGTGTTACCATGTCCCTCACTAGCCTCCACAACCTTAAGTCATCTAAGAGGATATTTATACTGCTTCACTTTGTGTTACCAAAGAACATACTAGCCACTACATTCTTGAATCACATAATGGTATCTTTATACTACTTCATGCATACTTCTTCTTTTATAAAGTATGATCCATAGTAGGTTGATCTCTTACACCATATATTTTATTATTTTGTAAATAGATATTAATCATCCTCCATGATAATTCTTGATCTAACTTCAACATGTACACCCATTAAATTACCTTTATAGCATGGTGGACTTTCTCAAACAATTCATATCACATGCATATAATCATTTTCCCAAGGGAATAAATTCTCTAGAATATTTAATTCCTTTTCTCATATTACATATTATCCTCACCCCAATGTGTGAAATTGTTACAAAAAAACATATTCCATTCCATTTTAGGGAAAAATAATCTGGTATGATCTTAAACCAAATTCATCATATATATTTCGATCCATATGGTGTATTTTAATTGGTTAAAATTTATAATATATTAATTATCCCTTTATTATTTTATGTTCTATGTAAATATTTTTTCTTTTATTTTCACATATTCTTTTGTGTTCATGTATTTCAGGAAATAAGGAATAAACATTCTTCCTTGAGAAAACATAAAAGGGTGTGGATGTGATTGTCGGGGGTTATCAAATATACCTCAATGAATTTAATGAGATTATAAATTTAAATCATTCATCAATCATGTATCCTTGATTCTTTGTGTATTTTTATAGAAATTTTTTCCACGCAATGACTTAAGGTTTTTATTGTATCCAAACACACATAGCTATCATCTAGAAAGAATTTTATTTCATGAACCATTTTTTCTAAATTATTTCTTGAAAATATATGGTTCATGGTTATTCATTGTTTTTTATCCTCTCCATGTACACCAGAACATGTATAGATAACTTTCTCATCCCATAACAACAAATAGTTTCATGAACATTATTCTTCAAACAAGTGATGATATATAGTCTGTGGGTTATTCTTATTCACAATACATGATGTGATTCCTAGAATATCTCGATCTATTTTATATAATTACTGATTTGATGATCATAGGTTGTGTATGTGGGATCCTCTTCTTTATTGAGAAACTATGAAGTTTACGAGGTTGTATTTCTCTCTAGAAAAAAACATCCCTCAAGGAAGAATGAAACCAACATTCTCTAGGGTTGGATTCTTGGTACTTATAGGAATGGTTTAATCACATTTACCTCATTACATCAATGACGTAGTGATCTATTTTTTTTGTAATTAGGGATAATTATAATACTCACAATGATCTAGGGATTTTTAAATTCATTGAAATGATTTTTCCATCATATACATACATGGTGTTGAAAAAGGTGGAACTATACTTATGTGATAAAGACACATGGGAATATAAAATTGATTGCTTTCTCCATATTTTTTTATAATCCCAAACTCAAATCATATTATATATGCATGAAAATAATCTATTACATAATTTTGCATTTGACAGTTTTGAGTTCATTGAAAAAACATATGAATGCATGAATAAAATGCTAGCATCACCTTAAAATGATCAAGTGATTCTTGATCTCATTTTTTATCTCATGAATTTTCCATTATCATAGTTATCCAAGACTCTATAAATGGTAACTATTAATAGAATATATCACATTCTACAAAACATGATAATTCGATGAGTAATGTAATAGTGTTAATGAAATCGAATGGCCCAACATTTTTTGATGAAATGTTAATGTAATGTCTAAATACTTTTAAGAGAATGAATATTAACCAACATTATCTGAGTCCCACATCAGTTTTTTTCATCCTCACACTACTTATTAATATATTTTGTTCTTATAAACTCTAGATCTAGCATCAGGGTCGACACTTAGATAGACGACACACACAGGAGGTGGGTTGTAATGCTTTCTCAATGCATTCCACTCATACGCATTATCTCAGAAGAATGTGCTCACCATGCATTCCATCATGAATGAAACCTTATATATTCACTACATGTGGGTTTATAACAACCTTTTACCTTCATTGGATAGGTATGATGAGTTTCCTGCCATTTGGTTTAACCTAGTGTCCCATATGTGGTTTATTTTTGACCTTGGTTGGCTTATAGATGGCCAAATGGTTTCTACAAGGCCTGCTAAAAAATTAATTTAAAATAAAAACAATTAATTCTAAAATCATTCATCAAATCATTATGAAAATTTAATTTTCCACAGCCTTCGACATGATTCCATAATTAATATATTTTTAATTAAAATTAATATTTAAACGATATTAACTCTTTTTTTTGTTACTCTCCTTTATTATTTGAAAAAATGTCTCAATTTAGAAAAATTAGTAATAAAAGAATTTGAACATAATACCTATTTAAAAATAATTAAAATTGATACATGTATGATTTCTCAAGCATGAAATCCAACAAAATATCATGAATCTGTAAAAATCATCCTAGATTTATCACCTCATCACTATTTTGTAAAAACATATCGTGTTAATAAAAACTAATTAATTACTTACGTGGGATCAACACCATGATATAAAAGAAAAGTGAAAATAAGAAATAGTCAATCCTGAACCGAGTGATCATGTTCATACAATGCATCCAAAAAAATAATTGTACATGAATAATCTCTTCACTAGAAGGGAAATCATAATAGAAGTCAAATACTTGGATTGGTTAAAATTCCACCATATATCTCTATGGATACATATAATAAACAAGGCTCGGGTTAGGCCACATTATTATCATGGAAAATATCTTTCAAATGTTAGAACATATGGCAATTTGAACTCATATCTTTCACCACCCAGGCCACAAGACCATTGCACCCTAGCTTAAGGTTAGGTTATGCCTAAAGTCTATCATTCCCCTACCTTGTCTCATGCATGACCTTCATCATCATCAGAGGCCACACATACTCCTCCTATAAGGGATAATCATGTCAGGACATTCCTTGTATAATTTTAAACCTAAATAAAAACCACTACATGATATATATTAAAAAACAAAAGAGAATGACACATTTAGTAACAATATTTAATATCAAGTGAGAGTCTCTCTTGAATTTCATAAACACACACATGTACTCATAATCAAGAATGGGCTCCCAAGATAAAAATACAAAAACAAGAAATACAAATCAATGTGGGGATCCTGGCATTTAAACACATTCACACATGTGGTAAATAATAAATAAACATCTTTATAAAAAAAGACCTATACAGTAAATAACTTCCTAACAAAATTATATTAATTCTGAATGGTAACTTCCAACAAGATTTATCCTCCAAATCAATATCTCAAACCAATGATCCCTATAAAAAATTCCTAATTTGTCATAATAGTGATAATATTACATTATTCAAGAAGAAAAACTTTATAAGGAATGGAATTTCATTAGGAATTCCTAGTTAGATCCCTTATAAATATAATATCTAAATGTATCCAAGAGGGGGAAATATATTCTTAATATATCAAAATTCTAATCCATCAATGAAAAATAAATAAAAATTAAATCACATGGTAATCTATAGATATGACCAAATATTATATATATATATATGATTAGTACTTAAATAATGTTGAAATATCAATCATGATCATGTGTATCAATGAATAAAAACAACTTGCCTTATGTCCACATTAACTAAAGACTCAAGATTCTCTATAAAGTGTAATTTGATGAAGTATAATCACAAAAACCCACCATTGGTGTCCCTAGGTTCAATATTTCAAGGCGTAAAAGGATGAATGAGGATATTTTTTGAGGATTCAAGTTAAGAACACATATTTAATATTAATTATAACTCCTTAAACTATATTTTCATCCAATTTAAAAAACTGTCCACCAACAATTCAAGGCCCTCTACCTCTTCTAGAATCATATAAGGTACATACACAATGTTTTTCTGCATTTTTTTGTTAAACCACGTGCCAACTAATATTTTCAATTATGTCTCATGTCACATGGTTTTTTTGGGATATTTTTGTATTTTTATCTAACCATGTTCAATATATGTTCCACCCATTATACCTCTCCTACAATACACACAACAATATAGGGAAAAAAATAGGTTTTATTATAACTATGTGCAAACTGTGAACCAACATTACCACTTCAAAAACACACTAAAAAAATCTTGAAGCTACCCATATCTTCTCCTTTGAAACTAATTACTCTAAAAAATAAAATAATGGATGGATGTTATACACAAGGTACCTAGAAAATAAATATGCACTATTACGAGGTCCACCTATATGAAATTCCCATCCTCAAAAAGTTTATATTGATCACCTACTAAAACATCTCTGACCATTGAGATTATACATTAGATTCCTTCTCTTAATTATCCTCTTATATATGTAAATTATTACATATGACACAGTCAATTGTTACCATCTTCCATATCAAATCCTTACCACTATAGTCTATATTCATTACCAGTCACTACAAAAAATAATTCTTCTAGTTTCAAGTTAATGACATTGATGTTGATGAAATATGCAGGATTGAGCTCATGTATATAAAGGTGAGAGAAATTGAACAAAAAATGATTACCTCTATATTGTGGAGGGTGATAGAAATGCTAGGACACCATTCTAATGTGATCAATGATCTTAAATGGTACCAAAAACTATAATTCATTTTTCCCTTTCTTCAATAAATAGAAATTACTCAACCAAGGTAACACATGAAAGAAAATCAGATTTCCCAAAATGAACTCCATTTGTAGTCTCCTTCAGTTTTCAAAAAATCATTTCCAAATTTGAGTGGTAACCAACCAGTTCCTGATAAATTATACCCTCTTAGTGATCTCGTGGAAAATACCATCCCCCAAAATGTCTTCCCAACCAAACATGTTCCATCACAATAGTGAGCAACATAGTTAACCATTAATTGACCCAAAAAAGTACTATATGAATCGAATCCTAGAATTTTTTGTTGTAAATAAACTCAATCTCTACCATATGATCATACTAAACTCCACCAAAGTGTATGATTCATTCACGAAACATGTCCTTTGATATTTTTATCATAATCTATGACCTTACATAGGTCATTGGATGAAACTCTCTATAATGTTTTAGTTGATTCCTCAAACCCTTATACCAGTATTTCAAACAACTATGGAATAAATTTTGAATCCCTATTTTATTTGATATTGTAAGGAACTCCATGCAATCCTATAATATCATATATAAAAACCATAGTATACAAATCTATATATTTATACTCATAGATCATTAAGAAATGTAACATAATTCATTAACTGATAAACTATAACCAAAATAGAATATCAACTTCTCAAAGTCCTAGGAAACCCCATCCTGATGTACATACTCACCTCATCCCACATCCATATAATCATGGAAAGTTGATGAGTTACCCATCCATTCAATTGATACTCTACCTTGACCATCTGAAAGGCCAGACAATGAGATTTGAAACACAAGATATATCTCTTCATTACATACCAATAAATCTATATCCTATTAAATGAATACCTATTCGTTGAAATATTATACATAGATAACTATGAGGCAGTGGAGTCCATCACTAGTTATTCGCTCATGGAATCTGGGGAAACAATCCTCTCATTAACAAATATCAAACCATCATTAAGAAATGATTTTCTTGGAGATATGTAACTTCCAATTAGTCTTTCCAGCATCAGTATGCATTTGGGATCTAACTCCTAGTTTTTCATTACTCATTAGACTAAAATTTATGTCAAACAGAAGGGGATTCATGACATTAACCATATTTCATCATATAATCCCACAAAAAAATCACCAAACAAACTCACCAAACAACATTACTACTCTAAATATCACACTCTATGCTCTTGTGTTTTCCAACTGATATCATATATAACCCAAAATATTACGGTCCGTGTACATAAAAAATATCTCATAGAAAATATAATGGTTTGAACACTTTACAGTAATGGAAATTTCTACTAGATATAAATAATTAGTGGGGTAGTTCCACTCAGAAGGTCACAACTGACGAGACATATATGCTACTACATGGTCCCTCTATATTAGCATTGATTTGAAAGATACACATGATGAATCATTATAAATTTTATATATAATCCCAATATCATGTAATATATGTTTTAGTTACATCATAAATCTACTATTCATCTCTATGATTCCATCATCACATTGATATGTCCCCTAAAACATCACTCACATATTCGTAATCCTATATATTGGTAATCATAAACGAGAGAAGTCTTGTATGAACCTTTATTAGTAATTACCATCCCGAGGAAAATCTTAATCAATAACATATTTATAGGTTTTTTCCAATACATCACCCCCACTACCTTCTCTATGTCCATATAAATTCCCACTTAAGAGATCATAGGCCTATAGAATCATACCTTCTAAATCTAAAAGCGACATTTTGAGATATTTCCATAGAGTTGTTATGATCGATTAATACTGAACTCAACATCCATTTTTCTATAATGAATATATTTTTTTATGAATATGTGAAGATATCCCAAAAACACTACAATGAATTATTTTTGGGTATGGATATAAGATCTTATTCCTGAGATCCATGAACATCACTGGGAATTTTTTTATCTTAATGGGAATGGAAATATCCTCATATATTACATATATAGACCCTAATGTTTTTAGGAATATCCCACAATGTGACCCAATGATGGTGGTAGCCTAATCATAGGTCAATCATAGGGAAAAATATACTCCCCAAAACTGATCTAATAGGTCATTGACTCTAGGAAACAAATGACAATTTTCAACAGTAAATTGGTATTACATTCTATAGTCAACACAGATATGAAGGATGCATTTCACCTTATTTGAAAAGAATAATTGATCTTTCTATGGAGATTTTATTATTCTAATAAACCATTCACCTCTAAATTAACTTGTTTCCCATTGAGTTACATTAACTCACCAGACACTATAGAATATGGAATAATTCATATAGATAGTTCTTTTGGCATGAGTTTGATCTAAAATTCAACTGCCCTATTAAAAGGAAGTAAAAAATCTTCTTGAATGGAAACATAATACTGGTCTACAATATGAGGAAAATTGGACAGAGTCACTCTGAATCTTCAATATGTACTGCACAAAACACATTCTATGTGATAACCAAAACCTGTCTTTGGTCTATAATGGATCATTCTACTCCAACATCTTATTCACTGCTTAAACCAAACATCTCCCCTTAATATTGGTAAAAGATACTTATCTCCTATAGTAGTTGATCGGGGATTGATAACTATCCAATCAGTCCATTCCAAAGATCATATTGAACATAGTTAACTTATGGATCCTAAAAATCAAATATATTTCAATAGATAACAACAACTATAAGATATTCTGAACATTTCTACAGATGATACAATTTCATTCCCAAGGGTGTTTCAATAGATAACAAATCAGAAGATATTACGACCCATATTTTAGATCTAATAATAAGTTGATTATATATAAACAAATGAGAATCTATTGTATCAAACTAAGAAGATAATATCATAGATGTGATCAATACCATGCCTTGAACTGTCAATCATCCCTCTACATTGTCTTCTTGAACATGGTTCTCTAAATAAACTCTACATACCTCACGACTACAAGAATGTCCTTGGGATGAATTACTATCTACGGGTTTCAATGTCCCTAGTTTATGAATATAAAACTATGGACCCTAGCCAGAACATTGGCTCATATCCTAAGCCTTCCACACACCCCAATGAGAATATTTCTATGATTCCCTCTAACATAACTATTTATGATTCCACATCTTATAGATCAGATATAAAAAGTTTTTATATTCTAGAAAAAAAATATAATTACCACTTCATCCCAAATTGAAACCCTGAGGAGTACCTCCTCTCATATAGAAGACGGAAAAACCCATGTCTACACTGATGACCATCCACTTCCTTGCTACCAATCCTCTTCCTTCCACATCATACTACCATATGTGGCACCCATTGTTCCACTTTAAAGTCCAAAGATCAATCTACTGAAAGATTGAATAAGAACTATATTTCTATCCTTATCTAGAACATTATTTATCATCAGTTCCTTTCATAGAACCTCAGCTTATATATTCAAATTACTACATCTAATAGGACACCTCAACTATGGTCAAATACTAAACATGAATTTCTAGACCATCAGTACGTCATTCCCATCTATGGGAGGAGAAAACAAAAATAACATCATTCAATGAGTAGAGTATAAAGACACTGATGTCAGTCTGTGCTAAAGCCCCATATTCACTCGATCACGATCTAGCTTCAGTGTGTCTAAGAAAAAAATACTCAAATAAAAGGTTATAAAAGGTCACCTATGTAAGAATCACACTTATAACATGTTAGTTTATTAAACCCCACCACATAATGGTGGTCACCTAAGCTATGAGAGTATATATATTTACCCCAAATCTATTAGTGTCTCTGCTATATCACATTCCCCTAAATTAAATTAATCCAATCATCAACATCATATATGACTCCAATTCCATGGAAAGCTATGGGAAACTGAATCATGATGTCTTGTGAATTATTGAACATCAATGCATGTATCCCTCTTCCTTGAACTAACAATAAACATTAGACTCTACAGTGAATGGGGTTTATGACCATAACCACTTCATCAAACACATGAGAATGACCATCTTCATTATCCTTTCTATATGGTGGCAGAGTAACTATGTTCTCCTTTAAGAAACAATTTTGACCCACTTCCTCTAGTGGTCCCCTCAGACTTCATCTAGGTTTAATTACTTATAATCCCAAATTTACACTTAAATAACCAGTAACTGTTAACTTAAGATAATAACATATACAGTTTAAAGCACATGATATATTTCTATATGAAGACATATCCAAGAAGGTTACCGACAATGATATAGAATGACTCCCCTAGTACAAAAAATGTCAATGTTTCATTCCCTATATTTTCATCTTATATATTTTAATTTTTATATACTACATTAATTATCCAGTTCAAATAATCCAAATTTCAACACAGTATATCTTCTAATCACAAATAACATTTCAATAAATTTAATTAATTGAGTTAACAATCGGTATATATGTCATGTGATTCTACATTCCATGTCATTATGTATGAATGAACCCAAATAAAATAAAAAATAAAAAAGGAAACATATTCATGATAAAATTATAAATATAAATCCAAAACTCTAGAAAAATTACTCATCACTAATGATATGGATGTACATTACCTAAGAGGAGGCTAGTCACTTACATGACTCCCCACCCGGAGTTATAAACAAACTAACTTCATTCCCTTTTTCCAAAAACATAATAAAGGAGAAAAAATGGAAATCCACATCTAATACAAATTTTTAATTCGAGGAAATGATACACCCGGTATTGGATAAAGATCTTTGTGCACTCATGGGTGCCTTCTTGTACAGAAGGGGTAGTCAATTATTATTGTGGTTATAAATGGTACAATGTGTTAGAGTTAGTTTCATTGAACGAACTTAAATGTACATTATGAATACCCATATTCATTTTTTGGATATTAATAAACTTTTTATTTCATCATGATTGTTCAAATATGGTACGTGGTATGTGATAATTCTTAAAGAGAGACTGACACTTGAAAAGGATGAAGTAGTTCCCTACTAAGATGAGAATCTATAAGATCCACGATAATATTCATAAATATATGTTTTATATCCATATTATATAATTTATTGGGAATAAATGATATAGTATATTTGAGGTGGATAATCATAGAACTTTGAGGAACATTCTCTTGTTGTACATCCTTAGTAACTTAAATTGTAATAGTTTATGACAAAACGATCATCCAGAAGGAAATCCACATTTATAAGTCTCATAGGATGTCTCAATCCATGAAACTATACATTGATCCTTGGTATTTAATATTATTATTAATGGATATTATTAGAAATTTAATTTTATTTATCAATAGAAACTATTAAGAAATAGGTTTTTGAAGAGCTAGGATATGTTGGATATGTCATGAGTCCTATTTCATTAATGAATGATGTGACAAATGATATAATAACAATTTTAATTAAAGAAAGTTGATATCTCTATGCCATTTATGAGAATGAAATGATGGAAATAAATTCATGTGTATTGTATTTTATGGGATGGTTAATTTTTGGAAAGTCAATGTAATAAACATTAAGTGTATAGTTTGATGACAAGAGCATGTATCCTTTTTTGTTTATAGATATAATGATAAAGGAATTATATTAAAGAGTAAAAATTAATAAGAAGTTAATGTCATTGTAACACACCAAGACTTTACATTATTTTTTATTTTCATGTAAAAATAATTTTTTTCTACCTTTCATTATACGTTACACAATGATAAGCTTATGCAAAATACTATAATGAGTTGTCTTTCATTACATGTAAGGCTAAGTTTAACCGAAAATAATATATCTCTAAAATATTATTGTTTAATAGAATAATATATAACATATCAATTAAGTTGGTTATTATGAATACTATTTGAATTTATAAAAATATATGGCTTAATTAATTGGTTAAAATAGAATTATAAATTTATATAAGAACCAATTCAATATAATGAGAATGTTTTTATAAAGACTATTTTTAGGCTCATAAATGAATTTTATCCAAATTATTTAAATTAATTACTATAGTTTAATGATATTAATGAAGTATATATTATATATATTCAACTAAATATTTTTTTTACATTCATTGAATATATTTGGATGGCCTATGAGAGAAACAAACCCAATATTACACATAAAAACCAATATTTTTATAATGGTAGTTTTAATCCCTTTTGATGGAAAAACTATTTCAAATCCTTTTTTGGACACATTAATATATTTTATATGAAAACAAATTTCTTATTTTAAACTGAAATATAAAAATTATATTTTATAATATTTTTTATTTTTCTTTTAAGTTTCGTTTTTTGATGAATAGTAATAAAATATTTCATTTTAATTGAAAACACATTTTTTCTAAATAATTAACATTGTTAAATTTTATTTCTTAATTGGTTTTTAGTATAATTAAATAAATTATTTAACATTTAATATAATTCTGGTAATTTTTTAATTTTGAAATTGAATTTGTATATAAAAACTATCACGAACCAGCCTGGGTACCCTGGTAACCCGATAACCGAGCTAGATCAGACATAGCCCGAAGGTCATTCCTGATCCCCATGGGTCAGCGACTAGCACCTAGAACACACAACATGCAAGTGTGAATGGTTTTTCCCTAGGAATGCAGAAGCAAAAGAAACAGGACAGAATGCAAAAACAAAAAGAAACTCCCCTGGGAGTATTATACCAGAATACAAAGAGTTATAAAAATCCCTAAGTACTACAAACCAAGTAATAATGATGGGAAAAATATCCCCAATTTCCCTATGTAAACAACTCACCAAGACCAATGATCAACAGTTGGATCCACCTCCAAGAGGTCCCTTCCCTTTGCTCGATCCTGGAAGAAGAAATTCTACAAACACACGATGGAAAAAGTAGTGTGTGAGCCTAAGCCCAGTTGGATACCACCAATGATTCTGTAATAGATTCCAAATATATATTTTCCAAATAAAAGATTCCAATTTTCAAATAAACGTGTTTGGAAATTCAAAAGAACATTTTTAACAAAACATGCAATACATTTTCAAATGATGGAAAAAAATTACTTTAAGAAAAGGAATTACAATGATGGAATATTTCTAAAACAATGGATTATGAAAAAAAATTATATAAAAAAATTTATATAAATTAAGTAGGCATGTATGTCAGTTCCAATGCATTTTTATACATTTATCTCTCACATATAAATAAACAAGCGAGCAACATGATCATCTTCCAAAAGGTACGATAGTATTAACCAGTTATAGGATTCCACACTCTATATGTGAACTCATAAAAATGTGTATACACACATCCCGATGACACTGGCCAAAGGAGACACGTCACCAACCCATCATGTATATGACCCTCCGCAAGTATGTTTTAGAACATCGTTGTAGGGTAGATTGTATCCAAATAACTCACTAACTACCTATGGCTAGCATGCTCTCATACATGATGGGTGAACTATTTTAAGAAATCTTAAAATATGATCAATCCCATTCTTCCATTTCAAAAGTACCAATTTCATTCCATTAAAAACCAAAATAGGTTTTATTAAAAAAATGCCTTTTTTTCACAAGATAAAACCAATGGGTTTCTATCGAATCATTTTAAGCCATTTTCACCGGTTTGAAATCCATTCAAAACCAATTCCATCATTACACAATTTATTCCCTCAATTAAGTTCAAAATTTTAATTGAAACCATTTCCATAAAATCCAAAATTGAAATTCAACAATTTAAATCGTCCAATTTCCATAAACACACCCAATTCAATGGAATTGGGGTTTTCTAAATTTCCATGCCAAAACCATTTCAAATATCTCAAATCACCAGAATTGAGTTTTACCAGTTTAATTGCAAGAAAAATTGAGAAATTGAATTTAAATCATCAATTGAAATAAACCAATAAAGAACAATGTTAATCAATTTTGCAAGTTAGGACGGAACCACCTTCCTCAAAGGTTTTAACCAAAATAACAAAGGTTGAGAATGCTTAAGAAAACTGGGTTGCTTCTTCAAGAACCCACCTAAGATCTCTTATCCTAGTAAGATCAAGACCAAATCTCGTCATACATGGTAGGACACACTTAGATCTACCCATAACAAGCATACATCTAAGAAACTGAGAGAATAATAGAGGTAGATATAAGTAGATCTAAGAAACAAAGAAAGAACGATGAAGAACGATCACATTCCCCAAGAATCCGGATTCGATTACCCAAGAGGAGCCTTTGTATCACCTTCATAACAATGAGAGAACCTTCTATGACCTTAGGAGAAGACAAATCACGAGTTAGGGCTGATTAGGAGGAAAAACGAGGCACATGGAGGCAAAACCGAGTGAGATCCACAATTTAAGTATCTCATTTAAGTGGTCGCACGATTAGTTCACACGGTGTGAAAAACTGTGTGCTTGTCGTGTGTTAGCTTCTACCCCATCCACCCTTATTGCATGGTTTGGTTGCATGGTTAGACAAACCCTGTGCTGCCTGTATGGAAGTTACTGTCTCCAAGACCAACTATGCACGGTTTGGTCGCACGGTTTAGACAACCCGTGCGCCACCCGTGTGACTTCCCCTTTGCCCCAAAACAACATTTAATGTTCCCCCGACTCTCCCAAGTCAGTACTCCGAAACAGAGGTAATTAGAAATAACAAAATTACCAGATAACGTAATGTGATGTTACAACCTCCCCACTATAAGATCTTTTTGTCCCCATAAATCTTATGAAGAAACCTCCATGTCAAAAAGATGAGGCCACTACATTGTCATTAGTGCCTCCCTTTCCCACATCTCATGAGAATCAGAACCATGCTTCCATAGTACACGGACTAGAGGTATCCTTCTCCCACGAAGTACCTTGGTCTCAGAATCAACAACCCTGACTTTTCATTCAGTAACAGATAAATCTGTTTCAATCTCTACATCACTCTGGCTCACAACATGAGATAGATTAGAGAGATACTTTTGAAACTGTGATACACAGAACAAATTATGTATTGACGTCAGCTGTGGAGTTAGTACTTGACGGTAAGAAACATTCCCTACAAGACCAACAACCTCAAAAGGTCCCACAAAATTAGAAGCAAGCTTACATTGACTCCCAAGCCTTTTTTACCTAATCGGTGTCAAACATTCAAGAACACCTAGTCACCAACTAAGAGCTCAAAAGGTTTTTGGTGAAGATCAACATAAGATTTGTACCGAATCTGTGTTGTCAACATTCTCTGATGAATCAACTGTATCTTAGCTATCGTCTCTTGGACCAAACTCAGTCCTTCCAAGGAACCTTCACCAATCTTTGACCAAAATAAAGGATATTTATAAGGATGGACATACAATGCCTCAAAAGGAGCCATTTTGATCACAGAATGATAACTGTTGTTATAAGAAAACTCCACTAGCCCCAGATGATCATCCCAAGACCCACTGAAGTCGAGGACACATGCGTAGAGCATATCCCCAAGAATCTTAATAGCTCTTTCTATCTAGAAATCTGACAGTGGATGGTAGGTCGTACTCAAACGGACCTAATATCCCAATTCCTCCTGAAGGCCTCTCCAAAAGAGATAAGTAAACTGAGGATCCCTATCAGAGACTATAGAAGACAGAACTCCATGCAAACGAACAAATTCTTTCACATAAATATTTATCAACTCCTCAACTTTGGTTGTTTCTCGAATAGGTATAATGTGAGCCGACTTGGTCAGTCTATCAATCATAACCCATATGGATTTCTTTTTCCTCCTGGTTTGAGGTAACCCAACCACAATGACCATAGAGATTTCATCCCACATACATGTAGGGACTAGAAGTGGTTGAAGAAAACCTGAAGGTTTCTGGTGCTCGGCTTTCACCTGCTGGCATGTATAGCTACAAGATACAAACTCAGAAATGTCTCATCTCATACCTGGACACCAAAACTATCACCGCATTTCATAGAACATATTCTTGGTTCCTGGGCGTACAAACCACAGAGTTATGGAAACCCCACCCCCATCACATCCTTCCTTGCCGCAAACGACACAACATAGCGGTTTAAATAACACAGAACACCCTCTTTAGAGAATGATCACTGGGTGTTGGTCTCCCCACCATAAAGAGAGTCTCTAATGATATGGAATTCATCATCCAGTTGTTTTTCCTGAATAATTAACTTGAGGAGAGTATAAATAAACTGAACACTAGCTAAAGAAACTTCATTCCCATTCCACTGAACTTCAATACGAAACTGAGGAAAAAGATCCATCAAACACCACTCTTCTGAAGATTCATTCACAGCCTGTGATGGAAGTTTCCAACATAACACACCTACAACTAAATTCCCTTTCCCTGGGGTATAGGCAATGTCAAAGTCGAAAGATTACAGGTACTCCACCCAATGCTTTTGGTGGAGATTCAAATATTTTTGAGAGAAGATATAACTCAAGCTCTTGTGGTCTGAATACATAGTAAACCTTTTTCCGTAAAGTTAATGTCTCTAACACATAAGAAGGTGAATTATAGCTACATTTTTAAGGTCATGGGTAGGATAGTTCTTCTCAAGATTCTTAAGATGATGAGATCCATAAGCAATAACATCATTACCTTTCATAAGGACACATCCCAAACCTGAACCTGATGCATCATAGAAGACCATGTAACCTATCCCAGCCACAGGAAGGGATAACACTGGAATAGTAGTCAAAAGACACTTTAGATCAACAAAAGAACTCTTATATTTAACATTCCAAGAAAACATCACTCCCTTTCGAGTCAGAGCAGTCATCAGTGTAGCTAAAATTGATAAGTCATTAACAAACTGCCGATAATATCCTACTAATCCCAAGAAGATGTGAATATAAATAACATTTTGTTGTTGTTTCCAAGTAAAAACTACCTTCACTTTCTAAGGATCAACTGATATTACTTGTTATTATACGACATTTCCCAACAATTTCACTTCACGAATTCAAAAATTGCACTTTGAAAGCTTGGAATAAAGTCATTGATTCTATAGAAGACTCAGAATTGTTCTCAAATAATGCACATGAACCTCCTCAAACATGGAGTAGGCAAGAATTTCATCCATAAACACTACCATGAAATTATCTAGATACTCACGGAAAACATTTTTCATCAATTCCATGAGAACTACAGGAGAATTTGTTAGGACAAAGGGCATAATAAGGTACTCATAATGGCCATACCTACTCCGAAAAGTTGTCTTACGAATGTCAGATTCTTTTATCCTCAGCTGATGGTAACCAGATCGAAGGTCAATTTTTGAAAACCACTTCTCCCCTTTCAATTGATCAAACAGATCATCAATTTGTGGTAACATATATTTTCGCTTTATCTTAACTCGATTAAGCTTTTGATAATCAACACATAAGAGAAGAAAACCATCAGGCTTCTTGGAAAAGAGGACAGGTGCAGTCCATGGTAACACACTCAGGCTTATAAAGCCTTTCTCAAGAAGATCATCTAATTGAGATTTCAGTTCCTTTAGTTCATCTGGAGCTATTTAGTAGGATGGAATAGAAACTGGTTGAGTACCAGTTATTAAGTCAATAGAGAAATAAACCACCCTTACTTGTGGAAAACTAGAGAAGTCAGAGGGAAACACGTCGGGAAACTCAGTGACTACTGGAGGAAGATCACCACACATTGAATCTCTCTCTAGATCAGAAGCAAAAACTGATATAACTTTCCCCAACTCTGGATAAGAGGGTATGACACTTCTTGACCTTGGATCCCATTCTCCTTGAAGAACAAGAGACACACAACTAGGTGTATTAAGGTAGACCCGTCAAAGATAACAATCGATCCGGGATTTATTTGCCATGATGCAATCTATCCCAAATATGACGTTAAAAGATTTCATTTTAAGATCCAAGAAACTCCAAGCGTGATCAACTTCTGACAGAGAGAAGACACAAGCAGGACTACGAATACCCTTCTCTCTCATTGTACCAATGGGTGTTGTAATATCCATCACACAAGATAAAAGTTCCATAGGTATATTAAGCAAATTAACAATATTGGTTGAAATAAAAGAGTGAGATGCACTAGTATCAAAAAGGGTTGTCACTAAAGACGAAGCTATAATAACGGTACCACTCACAGTTGCAGGACATGTATCAGCTACCTCTTACAACTCTTCAACTACATGAGGAATCTTTGTTCTAGATGCCTATGGATGGAACCCTTTTCTACGAGAAGAATTTGATTTCCCCTCAGTTTTTGGAGGTTCTGATGATCCTATTCCACTACGTGGAGTAGAGAAGTGATGGAAGAATATCTGTAGGTGCCCTAAATGTCTTCATGAGATATAGTTTTTGGGTTCCTCAGTGTAAAACCTCTTAGAATGTCCTAGATTCCCACACTGATAGCATGTCTACAAGCCCCTCCTACTGCTACCAGAGGTCTGGAATGACTATGCTGTCGAGAACCACCATGAGAAAAGTCATGCTTCCGTTTTCTTTTAAAGGAACCCACACTGCCACTATGAGGTAATAGAACCTCCTTGAAACTTTACTTTCCATCCAATTCCATCTCAACCATCATCTCCCTATCCAGCAACTTAGCATAAGTGGGTAACTTCAGTAATAAAACCTTAGAACGGATACCTGATCGAAGTCCCAACTCGAATCGTCGAGCCTTTATCCTCTCATTAGATACAATCTCAGGAAAAAATTAAACCAGCTCAGAAAAACGATTTGAGTACTCAGTCACAGTTTTGTTGGCCTGCTCGAGATTGAAAAACACCACAGTCTTGGCCAATACCATTGATTCTGGATAGAACTAGTTAGTGAAAATAACCCTAATGTCTTTCCACTCCAAACCCTCATGTTTCCCAGCTGTCGCCATTGTGTCCCACCATCTCCTACTTGGTCCCTCTAGTACGAAGGTGCCACACTTCACCTTGATCACCTCAGGTCTCTCCAATAACCCAAACAGACATTCAATATTCTTCAACCATTCCTCGTCATGTTGAGGGTCAGTGGAGCCTTTGAAAACTTGTGGCTTTTAGTGTAGGAACTCTTGTGAACAACTTCAGAGAATATCACTATGAGGATCTATAGCTGTAGTCTGAACATGAACTAGAGGTGTTGCATGTCCCAGAGCTTGGACAGTGTGAACAATCACCTCAACCAGACTCGGATCCATAATAGGGATCGCTTGCTGAGGTTCAGTAGCAGCCTATTTTTGGAACTAAGCTCCACATCTTCTCTGAGGCATGATGCTACATAGCATAAAAAGACATAGATTAACACCCAAAACAATTATCAAGGAAAACTACTCTTAAAATAAGGGATAACAAGATTAGGATTCCACTGTATCCAAATCAAAATCGGTAAAATACTATAACTAATCCACAAGTCATTATTCCCTACCCAACCCTGGTGACTTCAGGTTCATTGTGGTGAGAGCTAGCCAGACACTCAATCACAACTACCTCCTATGTCCTATCAAGAATACTCGAATGTGTACTTTCATCAAGGAAAGATGATTAACCTCCTCTGATACCACTTTTCCATGAACCAGCCTAGGTACCCTTGTAAACCGATAACCGAGCAGGCCCTGACATAGCTCGAAGGGCATTCTCGATCACCACAGGTCGGCAACTAGAACCTAGCATCACACAACATGCAAGTGGGAATGGTTTTTTCATAGGAATGCGGAAGAAAAAGAAATTGGACAGTATGAAAAACAAAAAGAAACTCCACTGGGAGTATTGTACCAGAATAGAAAGAGGTATAAAAATCCAAATCTACTACAACCCAAGCACTAAAGATGGGAAAAACATCCCCAAGGTCCCTAAGGACACAACTCACCAAAACCAAAGATCAACAGCTGGATCCACCTCCAAGAGGGCCCTTCCCTCTGCTCGATCCTAGAAGAAGAAAGTCTACAAACACCCGAAGGAAAAAGTAGGTTTTGATCCTAATCCCAGTAGGATACCACCAATGATTCTATAACAGATGCCAAATGTAGATTTTCCAATGAAAAGCTTCCAATTATCAAATAAATAGGTTTGGAAATTCAAAAGCACATTTTTAACAAAACATGCAATACATTTTCAAATGATGGGAAAAAATTACTTTAAGCAAAGGATTTACAATGATGGAATATTTATAAAATAATGGCTTAAGAAAAACATTTACATAAAACAGTTTATATAAATTCAGTAGGCATGTAATTCAGTTCAAAATCATTGGCATACATTTATATCTCACATATAAATAAACAAGCGAGCAACATGGTCATCTTCCAAAAGGTACGATAGTATTAACCAGTTATAGGATTTTTCACCCACTATGTGAACTCAGCAAAATGTGTATACACACGCCCCTATGACACTGGACAAACAAGACTCGTCACCAACCTGTCGGGGATGTGATCCTCCGCAAGTAAGTTTTAGAACGTTGTCGTAGAGTAGAGTGTATCTGAATAACTCACTAACTACCTCAGGCTGGCATGCTCTCTTTCATGATGGGTGAACTATTTTAATAATTCTTTAAGTATGATTAATCCCATTCTTCTATTTCATAAGTTTAAATTTCATTCCATTTAAAATCAAAAAAGGTTTTATTCAAAACAAGTCTTTTTCACAAGATAAAACCAATGGGTTTATATCAAAACACTTTAATCCATTTTCACCAGTTTGAAATACATTCAAAACCAATTATATCATTACAAAAAAAAATTCACACAATTAAATTCAACAATTTAATTGGAACCATTTCCATGAAATCCACAATTTAAATCTTCCAAATTTCAATAAACACACCAAATTCAATGGAATTTGGGTTTTCCAAATTTCCATGCTAAAACCATTTCAAATATCTCGATTCACCGGAATTGAGTTTTATAAATTTAATTGAAAGAAAAATTGAGAAAATTAATTTAAATCAAAAATTGAAATAAACCAAGAAAAAACAATGTTAATCAATTAGTCATGTCTGGATAGAACCATATACCTCGAAGGTTTTGACCAAAATCACAATGGTCGAGAACGCTCAAGAAAACCGGGTTTCTTTTTCAAATCCCGCCTAAGATCTCTTCTCCTAGAAAGATAATGACCAAATATCATCATACTTGGTACCACACACTTAGATATACCTATAACAAGAATATATCTAAGAAACCGGGAGAATTGGAGATGTAGATCTATGTAGATCTAAGAAACAGATCAAGAACGATGAATAACGATCACATACCTCAAGCATATGGCTTAGATTCACCAAGTGGAGCCTTTGGATCGCCTCCAGAATAATGGGAGAACCTTCTATGACCTTAGGAGAAGACAAATCCCGAGTTAGGGCCACTTAAGAGAAAAAATGAGAAACTAAGAGTCAAAACAGAGTGAGATCCACAATTTAAGGATCTCATTTAAGTGGCCGCACAGTTAGTTCGCACGGTTTGTCAAACCGTGCCCTAGCTATGCATTATCTTCTTCCTCGGACACCCTTATCACACGGTTTGGCCACACGGTTAGACAAACCGAGCGTTGCTCCTGTGAAAGTTACTGTCTCCAAGACCAACTACGCACGGTTTGGTCGCACGGTTTAGACTACCCTTGCGCCAACCATATGACTTACCCTTTTCCCCAAAACAACATTTAATGTTTTCCCGACACTCCCAAGTCACAACTCCAAAAAATAGGTTCTTAGAAACATAAAAAGGTCCTGAAAACATAATGTGATGTTACAAAAAAATTTATTCCATTTGAAAATTTTCTCTTTAAAAACACATTTCCTTGTCTCACAAACAAGATTAATTATAAATTAATTACTGAAACTTATGTATTTTTAATTTTTATAAATGGATTCTATATTTAGAATAAGTGTTTCAAATATATGTTACTGTGTTTCTTATATTTTTGGGTATATGAAAAGTTAATTTAGAAATATTTTAATAAACACTGTAAAGGTTTAATCAAGTAAATAATGGTAAAAATAATATTATAAGTATTATAAAATTACCATAAAAAAATTAATAATTTAATGGAATGAGTTATTTTGGACAAATAAACATCCTTGGGCTGATTTTATGGCTTCCTGGATCCACTTGGATTGGATTAATCCTTTTATTGTAATTTTTTCTAAGGGAATTCTAATATGTAACACTCTTGTTTTTAATAAGTATTAGATTTTTCATCTATTATTATGTCCCGAATATATTTAAAATGAAATAATACTTTTAAATATTAAATGTTTATATTAAAATTTTGAATGTATTTTTAATTTTTGGGGATAAATAATTATAATAGGTACTTTCAGAATGATGATGAAATAATTACTTTTATATTGTACATATAAAATAATTATTATTAAAAATATTAACATCAAAATAATTTGACATAATTCATGTCATCCATGAAATTTATATATTTGAAATGAATATTAAGTATGTATTGAATTATTGTTTTCAATGATATCTTGGGTTTTTATATTTTCTAAAATGTCCAGAAATGAATATTGTCAAAATTGACATTTGTGATATTTCAAAATAAATAGAATATTATTAAATGATATAAAATATAAAAAATATAAAAAAAGGAAAAATTATTACAATATAATATAAAATTTAATCCATGATTCGTTTATGGTTCTTCCATCATTTTATAGTTACTATATTTACTGTTAATGTGTAGAAATACATGTTGTCATTGGTAAGAGATCAAAGGATTAACTGAGGGATAAATCCAACAGATAAGGGTAATAATTTGAGCTGAATGTTGGAACCAATTTAGTTTTTTAATAATAATGTAGTTTTGTTTTTGTTTTTTGTCAATCTGGACACAGATGACTAGGGAGTTTGCAAGGAATGAGGTCTTACGATTGAGGCTAAAATCCGTATTGAAGGTGGCACTGTTTCCCAGTGTTTTCCATATTTTTGGGCCTCTAAATCTGTAGTTTGGAAATGGTATGTGGTGATGGAACATGGTATGTAGTGATGGTGTGTGGTATTCGATGATGTTTTGTGGTATGCGGTGAAGGTGCGTGGTACGCGGTAGATATAGCGGGAACGATACGTTGATCGGTGCATGGAACCGAAAAACAGTTCACAACAACGGGATACAGTGAAGGAATGAGGTATGCAGAATTCTGATGGTTGAAATGAAAAATGGTTCACAATGAAGGTATATGGTGAAGCCATGCGGTACACGAAATGATGAAGGTTGGAAGGATTGCTACGGTTCGTGAAACTGGAGCAGTTCGTGGTGGAGGCTAATCGTATACATATGGAGATAAGATTATCCCACATTGAAAGTTTGGGTAATTAGTTTTAAAGAAATATTTGGAGTTACATGGCTATTTAAGGAACAGTAATACCCTTTATTAATGGTGGAGATTTATGATTAAAATTTTGGGAACAAATATGGAAAAGTCCGAAGTGGTTCGCATAGTAGAAGATGTTACACTGAAAGACTCGTCAGCATAAGGGAAACAATCCATGGAAGAGTGTGTGGTTCACGTAGGTATCTCTCACTGTACGTGGTAGAGTAAGGTAGTGTGTGGAGACAGATGGGTCGCAAAGGTGTGATGAAGTACATACAGTAGAGCGGAACATGGAGTAGTGTGATTCACAGACAAGCTGGATAGTACATGGAGGAGATGGATGGTTCGTGAAAATAGTTGTGGTACGGGGAAACAAAAATATTATGCGGAATACCCATGGAAGCCTGAAAATTGGACAAATCCACATTCAAATTTAATCTTCATAACTAATCAGTGTAGGAAAAAATAAATTACATTTGTGCATGATTATGGGACTTCAATAGAGAATCCATTTGTAGTTGAGGATGCATGAATTATATCTAAACCATTGAAGTGACCTCCGTGTCATTAAACTGAGTAACGATTCTTCTAGCACAGTGATAAAGGGGGAGTCAGTAGAAGTGATCTGATAGATTCAGTGTTCTATCCCTAAACCTTGTAAAGGCAGTGCGCCTGGCACAGAGTGACTATGCTAAAATCTTTTATTCTACAACTTGTGATGATTAATGGTTTTGGCACGACCGATACATTATCGTCGTATGCTCCTTGGACATAGCCCTTAGTGGAGAACCAAGTAAAATTTTTGTGTCATTTATTTTCATGTGATTATTTATTTTCCATAATTCCTCTTCAGATAGTTTTAATAGGTTCCTTCCAATGTGAGAACATGATCCATCAGTTTAAAAGAGAATGTTGACACCCTAATTCACCCCTCCCATCTCAAGTTGTTCCAACGTCCTTCACTAAATATGTCTAAAAATTATTTTTTATAGAACTTTAAAAAATACTCATATTATCATCTAAATAAAACTATTTTGATCCATTTATAATTAAAAAATAATTTATATTAATTTAATGTTTTCAAAGTTTCCAAAAGTTACCCTCCTCTAAATTATAAAAGGGAACATCCTCCCACACTTCCTCACACATCTCAATAAACTATTTATCAGCCAATATCTACCTAAATAGATCATAAAAATCCCTCCACTCATACTAGAAGCCTCCAATTTAGAATAAATCCATATATGGATGCCCTTTACTACAAACTAAAAAGAGTTATCCAATGAAGAGGTGACATATTTCCTCAAGCTCATTTGTTTTATTTCCATTATCCACCCTCTCAACTCTCATAGTTCCATTATTCTATAAAAAATAGTATCCTAAATATTTTGATATGTTTTTATGAAAAATATTCATCCTACACAAACAAAAAATCCATTTTATGGGTAACAAACTTACTATTTATGTGTATGGTGAACTATGATGTCACAAAATGAAGATTGTTCATTTGTTACATTACCACATTTAATTGTTAAAAATTATAATGGAAGATCAATTTATATATTTTATATATAAAATTTAATATGTATTTATGATTTTTGAATTATTTAATAACACATATCAATAATTTTCCCATTTTTTATAAATATGATAACATTTTTTGTGGAAGTGTGGACTACTGCCTCCTCAATGTGACGTGATTCGTTCACGCTCTACGTGGAATGTAAAGTGGATGGTTTTAATAATCATATATGTAATATATTACATAAATATTACACTTTAATTATAATATATGTATATATCATATTCTTTTCATTCTTTTAATATGAAAAATAAATTAAAGAAGTGCTCATGCATACACACGGCTTTCAATCTAAATGAATGACATAATTCATTTGTTATCTCCAATTTTTTTGGACAATTATAAATAAAAATATAATTAATATATATAATATTTTAGTTGTGGTTTAAATTACCAAGATGATAACACCATTATCTAATTAATGGTAAAAAATAACAAGTTAAAACATACATTATAAACAAGGAAACGAACACAAAAATAGTGAATATAATGAAAGAATGTTAATAAAAGGGTAATAATATATTATAATATGATCATATATGATACAAAAAAATATAAATATTTTTTTATAATAATTTATTAACACTCTTAAAATAATTATACATGAGGTTCATTGATGATCACCAAAAAGTAAATGAATAGTAAGGGATTGTTGTCTCACATTATTTTCTGTGAGGCATACACCACATTCACTAATTATTTCATTTTCATAGTGTATATAATGTCTATGAATGTATTTTAAGAATATAATTATGAATATTGTGATATTTTAATTTCTATATAATTTTCTTTCATGGGGTATATGATTATACTATTTATTAATTGGTAATGGGTTATTTCACAGTCTCATCAATGTTCGGGCCTGTTTTGTGTATGTCTCTATAGGGGATTATATATCATCCATATAAGTGTTTTCTAAAAATGTTTTCTGATGTTTTTTTATTATTTTTAATTAATTTATTAATGTTATTTTTACATATTTTTTACTTATTATAAAATTCTTTAAATTGAATCAATAAAACCATTTCTATAAGAAGGTAGATTATGATTTTCCCAACAAAAGTAAAAGATATATTTTTTAAACTATACATCATGAATAAAAATGACAACCATAATGTATCTCTAATTTTTCAAATATTCCTTTATAAATTTACAATGATATTTTGAATGAAAATATTATCTTTTATAAGTGTGTGGACTTTTTAATAAATGAAAATAAATTTATATTGTGTTTTCCTCTCACTTTTTTCATATCTGAGATAAATGTTATATTCACCATTTTTTTGGTGTATCTACTACCATGTTTGATTTATCATATCATGAAACTCTTTATCTTTATGATATTAAATGTTTCATTTCATAATTACTTACTTTTATATGGATAATGTTTCAAATATATCTAATTAGTATTGAAAACGTTAAATTAATGATATCTTTTTAAAATGATTATTTTATATATATGGAATGGTTTGGAATAGAATTAAATTGGTTTGGTAATGGTTAATAAAATCCCCTTGATGCATAGGTAGTCTCATTAGAATATATTAGTTGATGAAAAACTCCTCTAGTTTGTTTCCAAGTGGGATAGATATTTTTCTACCCATAGACATAAACCTTATTGTGAACGGTATTAATTATATTCATTCATGTTCCATATACATGACATCAAAAAATTAATAATATAATTTAATGTGAAGTGATTTATTTTTTTTATCTAGGAGATTATTATGTTGAAAAATATATGGATGCATTTCATTCACACTTAATTGATTAATTGGAAGGAATTTTAGTTTATTACCTATCCATATAGATTATTCCTTTTCTAGTTTATTGGACTGGAATTTTTTATACATTATCTACCTTGAAATGTTTATTTAGTCACATAAATTCATTACTTATTATTCTTTACATACCCTTACTGAGCATCTAATCTTAATGTTTTATTTTTCTTATTTTCCACAAGTTATGAAGATGAAGTTTTCGAATGAGTTTAAGGACTAAATTATTTTCCATTGTTATGATTTATGTTTTACCAATGTAATACGGGAACTATTTAGGTATATGTATATTCAATAATACTAAATGGATCAGTCCATATGGATATTATTTCTTATAATATTTCTTATTTAAAAATGCAATCCACCAGCTCTGGGCTTATGAGGTCTAGGAATTCTAGATGGTATCAATAGATGTTTTATAGAAACCTTGGGAACTAGATTTTTGAAAATATAGATTAGGTAAAAAAACCCATGGGTTTAGTTTGGGTGAAAATGTTATTTAAGGAATAATACCTTTTTATTTTGTGGACATATGTTTAGAGCTAGGGATAACCATTACTAATTATATGATCTTTTATGTTAAGGTAATTATGAGTATTTCAAATACATGGAATACATAATAAAACATAAGAAAAAATATATGTGGTTCCAAAATATATTTCTTATTTAATATGAATATTTGTTTTAAAAAAAATTTATAAAAATTAAATAATAAAAATTTGGTTTTAGAAAAAAGAAATCTCATAGATCGGATGACAACCCATCACATCTGGTATGGTCATGGGGTTTGAACTCAGAACCGAAGGGTGACAAGGGTACAATGTAAACCACTAACCTAAATGATTTCCTGGTGAGTATGGTTTCTTTGTTAAAATATTTAATTTATAAACGTTATTTTTTAGGGAAATTTTTTAGTCAAATAGAAAACCATGGTATTGGAAAATTATTTTTTGTTTAACTGATTAAATTTATTTTTGAAGATGTTTACTGTTTTGGGAGTCATATAAGATTAATTTTACCATAATATTTTGAGGAATAAAACATTGAATTTTATTTAGGATTCAAATATTATTATATTATGCACTTATGGTGATTTAGGGTTATTTATGGAAATCATTATAAAACATTGGAGATTATAAAATTAAGATAATTTAATTTTTGGAATATGAAATTAAGGGTGATTTATGTTATTTTTAAAACTATGAAATAAAACAATTTTGATTTCATGGTTATTGAATCTTAGTCTGAAATATTTTTTTAGGAATGATAGTTATTTTATGAATTATCTATGTTGAACTATGGGGTTTTACTATTGTCTGTTGGATATTCATTTTTGGGAATTATCTTATATTATCCTAACAATTTTGGTTTTGGTTAATGTATAAATAAAGGTAGAATTTATAGTTATAATTATTGAATTTTTTTATCCATATAAGTTGATTAAAAATATTTATGCATGAAAAATTCTTCTTAAATACTCATTATTTGTAAAAAAAGATGAGTTTCTGGTGGAATTTTAGTAAAGGGTGAAACTATAATTATCAAGTAAGTATGTTTCCTTATGTTATTAATATGTGAAGTAAATAAATTCTTCAACTCTATAAAAATGATCTTGAAAACCAATCATTTATCCTTGTACCTTATTTTCTATTGAATCTATTGGTCCATTAGATCATTATATATTTATAGGTTTGTGATAGTTAACTTTATTCTGACAATGTTCTCTATCACTCTCCATCTAAACATGATGGTTATATTTTTCTTCTATTTCCATCATTTCTCTTCACACTAATGTATTAATATTAGAAAGAATAATTTTTTTAACCATCAAATTTCCATTTACCTATTATTAAGAGGATGTTTTATAACCCAATTTATGATCTGGGTTTCCAATAGATGAATTTTCATGTATCACCCTTTGATTTTCTAAGTGTGATTTCATAATGATAGGATAAAATTTATTGAAGGAGAAGATAATGTAACACCCCAAGACATTAAAATATTTTCATTTAAAAAAATTGATTTTGTTTCTGGACTTTTTTATACATGAGACAATGATACGCTTATTCTACATACAACAATGAGTTGGCTTGTGTTATAAGAAATGTTACATTTTACCAACCAACAATATATTATTAAAATATTATTATTTTAGATAATAAGATATATCACATAAATTATGATTGATATTATGAATAGTGTTAACTAATTAAAAAAATATATTATAATTCATTTTTGACAAAAAAAAATTAAACTTATATAATAACTAATTGAATATAATGAGAATGTTTTCATAAACACTATTTTATGCTCGCAATGGAATTTTATCCTTTCCATTGGTGTATTATATTAATGAAATGTATATTTTATATATTAAATCCAGTATTTCTAAAATTTATCTAATATATTTTGTATGGATTAGATAGGAACAAATCCCAAATTACACATAAACCCAATGTTTTAAAAAGGCAATTTTACCACCTTTTGATGAATAACCTATTTTAAATCCATTTTCTGATATTTTTATATATTCTAGTTGAAAAAATAAATTTTTTCATTTAATTAGTAATATAAAATTTTTTATTGGTTTATTTTTTGATATTTTTCTAATAAGTTTCTTCTTTTGATGAATACTGATAAACTATTTCATTTTAAATAAAAACATCTTTTTCATCTAAATAATTTATAGAGTCAAATACTATTTTTAATTGGTTATTATATAATAAGAAATAATTTTAGTATCATTTAATATAATTTAGGTCCTTGGAATAAATTTCACATTTAATTTGGATATAAAAGCTTTTCAATATTTTGAACATTTTCACTTTAAAAACATGTTTTCGAATTCCATCAATTGGATTAGTTTTCAAATTAATTACCCAAAATTATTTGTTTTAAATATATAAAAATGGATTAAATAATTTTTAATCTATGGGTTCAAATTATATAAATATTTTTTTTTTATTTTTGGGAATATTAATAGTAAATACAGTAATATTTGAATTCTCAAGGTTTAGGGTAATCAAGTAATTATGGGTAAAAATAATATTACAAGTATTATAAAATTACCCTAAAAATTTTCATAATTTTATTCAATGAACTATTTTCAACCAAAATAATCCTTAGACTTATTTCATATCCACTTTTAGAAACTTTTATAACTTTAGGACTTTTATAGTATTTTATTCTAATAGATGTCGAATATGTTACAAATTTTTTTAATAATTATTACATTTTTCATGTATGGTTATTTAAAAGATATATTTAACTATAAATATTCAGTTAAAATATATCATTTTTATATTCCTCATGATAATTTATTTTAAATTTTTTGGTAATGAATAATTAAACTAAAGGCTTTCACAATGATGATGTATTTATTGTTTAATTAATGAACATATCAAATAAATGTTATTAAAAATATTAAAATAAACATAATATTATATAATTGAAAATGTAAAAATATTTATAGATTACCTGGATGTATAATGGATTAATTAAATTCATTTTTTCAATGCAATCTTATGTATTTATATTTTCTAAAATGTTATGAAATAAATAGTTTCAAAAATGTACATTTATTATATTTTAAAATAAATAATATATTATTAAATCATATAAAATTAATAAAAATATAAAAACCATCCAAAAGATTGTTATAATGTTTAAAAAGTATTTAATTTAACATTTTTGGTTCTTATATCAATTGTTAGTAAAAATATTAACCCTTAAATAGTAAAAAAGAAATGTTGTCGTGGTAAGAGTAAAATGGTTTCACTAATGGTTGAATAAAAAACATAAGGGTAATGATGTGACATAAACATGTATAATAGTTATTTGTTCTCATTATATCAACCCATAATCATAATATATTTGTAATAATTTAATTTCTAGTCATTTTAAAATAAAATTTAATTTATATTAATTTAATTTTCTGAGAGTTTACAAAAGTGACTATCACTTCAATTATAATGGGTCACCTCCTCCCTCACTTCCAAACACTTATAAGCACACTTTTTCATGAAAATATCGGACAAAATATCTCCTAAACCTTCCATAACATATCCTAGAATCTTCACTCTGGTAATAAATTCCTCAATGGAATCCCTTTGGTGAGAACCAAAAGTAGTTACCCAAAGAAGAGGTAATATCTTTCCTCGGGCTTTTTAGTATTCTTTCCATTATACACCCCTTAACTCTCCTTATTACATTATTATTTAAAAACACCCATTCCATAAATATACTGAGATTTTTTATTCTATTTGAATGAACTACACTTAAACACGATTTCATCTAATGTGTAGCAAACATTCAGTTTGTGTGTATATTTAATTACCGCCTCATGAAGCAATGATTGTTCATTTTTTTACCACCAATTATGATTAAAACATTATTTAAATATGTTATATTGGATATTTATTATGTATTTATTCTTCTTTAATTCTTTTATTATGAATACACTTATTTTTTCCCTTTTTTACAAATATGATGACATCATTTGTGGAAGTGTGTGCTACCGCCTTCTCTAAGAGGCATGACTCGCTAATTCTATACATGGAATGTTTAATGGATGGTTTTAAAAATAATATGTGAATTATATGAAATATATATATAATATTTTAATTATAATATACATATATATCATTTAATTTTAATTATTTTAATATGAAAAATCAAATAAACATAGAATTCATGCATATGTATGGCCTTATATCTCCATGAAGGATGCATTTAATTTTTATCTCCATTTTTTTCTATTTTATGAATAAGTTTAGATTGAAAATATATAATATTTAAATCATGGATTAAATTATGGATATGATTAAATTGTGATCTAATTATTTGGAACAACAAATAAATTAGTCAAAACTTACTTGAGAAACTATCCAATTAACACCTGAAATCGTGGAAATTACCAAATAATATTAACAAAGTGGTAATAACATATTATAAGATGATCATTTATGATATAATAATTATTAATATTGGTTTTTAATAAGTTATTAAATCTTTTAAAATAATTATACATGATTTTAATGTGTTAACACCCAAAATGAAATGAAAAGTAAGGGATTCGTATCTCACTTTCCCTTCTGAGAGGCATACACCTCTTTGTCGAGTTATTTCTTTATGTGGTGTGTATACTACCATTGAATGCATTTTATGATTATTATTATAGAGATTATTTATTTTCATATAAATATCATTTTTTCGTGGGGAATACGATTCTACTGATTAATAACTTGTAAGGGGTTATTTTACAATCATATCGTTATTCAAGATTATTTTTGTTTATGTACCCACTGGGTAATATTTCTATCCTAAGTAACAATTTTGTAAAACTGAATTAAAAAATGTTAATATTTTCTAGTAATTATTTTTAAAATTAATTTTAACCCTTTTTTACCTTTTAAAAAATGTTTTAAAAGGAATCTTCAAGTTATTTTCCAAAACAAGGTACTCTATGACTTTTCTCACAAAAGTAACGAGAATGTTTTATAACCTTTATCGAATAAATGAAATTTTCCACCATCATATCACACTAATGTTTTATTTATTCCAATAACTATTTATTTACATTTTTATGAATTACATTATTATTATTATTATCCATTATATTTTTCATCGAAAAATCTATAACTAAATTTAATTTTTAGTTTACTTATTAAATGGAATGTTTTTCAACTTCTTACATTTACATATTGAATATGCAATATATTTTTTATTTATAAGGAATTTTTTATCTATTATTTACCAAGATATAATGATTCAATCTCATCAATTTATTATTTATTCTTATTTACATACCCTTACTGATTGTTTGATCACACCCCTTTATTTGATCTATTAAACAAAAGTTTTGAAGATTAAATTTTTTAATGAGTTCAAGGATTCTATTATTTTCCTTTTTTCAGTTTTATGTTTTACCAATATAATTAGGTATACATTTATATATATAGTTCCTAAATAGTACTAAACTATTCAATCCTTCATGATTTAATTCCTTGTAATCAAGTTAATGTAATAAAGTAATGCATTGGCTCCGGGCATATGGGGTCAGGCATTACATTATTGAGACATCAATTTCATTATTTATGGATGCTGTAGAAAATTGCTAGATGTTTTTCATGGACTTTGTGTGGACTCTACTCATGCCATTGAGAAATATTACTAGAGTTGCACACATTATTTTTGTCTAGACCCTCTCTTATATATTAAATATTATTTATTCTTTATCACGTTGAATAGTGATTATTCTTATATATGGATTAATAATAATTCATCTTTACTTGATCACAAATATTTATAAACATACTAACCGAGTGAATATTTTTCGGAATAGTATTTATTTAATATATAGTTGATATAATATTTATTAATTTATTTATTGGTTGTAAATTTGGTGATATTTATTTATTAAAAGAATATTACTAATTTGGGACCTGATAAATATTGGGGATGAATGGTGGACTTTATTTAATGGGATGGTGAAAATTAATATATTGTAAATATTGTTTTAATAAATTATAAAATCGTTATTTAAGGAATACAATATATTTATTTTTCTTTTTCTAGTCTTGTCAAAAAATAAAATATTATTTTTATTATAGAAATGGGGTTCCATTGGGATTAATATCATTATTAATGGCGCAATTATAGTTATTATTTTCATACATTTTTACTATTTAAACCCAATTTTATTATTTCTTACATTAAAGATATCCATTAGTTTGGTTGTGCACAATGAAATCTAGAGAATCCTCTAACTCATTAGAGAGATACTCTCTAAGAAATCTATCAAGATTGGAGAGTGACCCCATCCACCACCCTCTTGGTTATAAATAAATCATGGAGAGGCCAACATTGAAGTTATTCTCATGGTAAACATAGACCAATGATGTAAAAATTTGGAACTTTTATTATATCATTATGAGATTCCTAAAATGTTTCTCATAGGTTAATGGAGTATGTGTGGATTAAAATTGGAGGGAAATTTACATTTTATTATTATGAAATTATCATGGTACCACATTGAGGGGTTTTCAGATTCATCATTGAATAAAACACTCATTGTATTTAAATTAGTTAAATTTTTAAATTAATTATAAATCAATATGCAATGATCTAGAATTTTTTTCCATCATCATGTCAATTAATAATTGATTCAATTTCATTGGTCACAATATTATTCATAACGTATATCTTGGATTAATAATTGATTATGAAAAAATATATGGTGGGTTTTCACTTATGGTTTTTAGTAGTTCCTCTTACCATTATGTGGTATTAGAGATATCACATAAAAATTTATATTTATTTAATGTACCATTATTTATTCAAACATTTAATATTTGATTTCAATTATAGTTTAATCATTCTTTAAATATGATTAATTTTATATCCTATTTTACATATTTTTCTCCAAAATATAATAAATAATATATTATTTATGAATGAAGAATATTTAATGAACTCGTCCTGAAAGTACAATGATTTTATCTGAATAACACAATAATTCATGGTGTGTACCCCATAGGTACACGCCATGTACTCATTTTTAATTCACCTATATTTATCATCAATTAATTCATATCATCGTGCATTAATTTCATATTGAGTGTAAATGATACACATTATATATTGATCATTCCAACCTAGAACATAGTTATATAGAAGACACATTGTTCCTCATGTATACCTGACATGTTTTAAAATAGTCAAAGATGATATTTATGTTTATTGCACATAATTTGTGACAAATAACTATGTAACTTAGACACCACACAATGTTTAGACCAGTTGTACATTTTTCACTCCATTAATATCCATAGTGGGAAGACACACCCATTCCCATGTTGTATTCCATTATAAGTCAAAAAGGAACTATAAATGACGTGTAGTTAGATGTGACATGAAATATATATTACCTAATTGTGAAGAATTTAAAATTAATTTATTATAATTGATAAATCTTATCAACATTTGTTTTGTGTGACATTTATTTTACATGTACACTCTGTATTATGGGTTTAATGAGTATTTAATATCTATTTAATTTCAATATTATATTTTGTACTACATTTTGTGCATAAGTTGTAATAGAGTGATTAAATTATTCTCATTTGATCATAACATGCAATGAAAATACTATGTGTTCATGTGTAACATATTTTATAGTAACATCTATCAAATTATGTGATAATCCATGTATATTGTATCCCACATGAGTAAATAGTATATGAACTCTATACACACTGGGTTGTTCAGAAGGGTACTCACTATATTGACTCTAAGGTAGCTGTTTTATACATGGTCAATTTCAAATATAGCATTTAATTTATTTTAAATAACTTTTTTGATAATATAAAGAAGTTTTGGATGATAATAAAGAAAAAACATAAATTAAAGAGGTTAATTAAATTATTCAATAATGATTTATAATAAATATGAATGATTATGAGGGAATGCTATTTTATTGAATTCATAATTCATAGAAAATATGTGTAAGATCATGATCATATAAAAGACCACTGTATGTGATTAGTTTCCATTAATTTCATTATTAAATTAAAATGATGGCAAGAACATCATTCATCTTCTCATTTGGCATGGGCTTGTGTCCCCACTATTTATATTTATATTTACCCCAAACCAATCCTTTGGATCCCCTCACTTGCTTGTGACCAAACTATTATATAATGGTTGGAGATACCGGGTGTGTGGAGGAAGGTAATGTTTATAGGGGAGGTTAAATAAATCTGATAGATATATGGGAGGACTGTTGGAATGATGAAACGTGAACATGTCATGGTTCTAGGTGTTTTTCCCCTAGGTTTATGGTTAGTATATAATCCCCTAAATAAAATTAACAATAGGAAAATGTGATGATTATACCTCTATAATTATTTTTTTATCATGTTACATGGTAAATTTTGTTATGTAAACTTTTTTGTGTTGATATGAATTAATGAATTAAAAATCATGAATTTTATAACTTAAATAAATTATATTAATCATAAAAATTATCTAATATATTGTTAATCACTTTTATAAATCAACATAACAATAACATGAATGTAATAGTTATAAAATGATAAATTTATATACAAAGATAAGAATCCCTCAATTATATATAGTAAGTTGATTTTTCTTTTTAGTTTGTAACTTTAAATTGAACGATAGCTCAATATTTTTCAGTATAAAAACATAGGGTGGTATCAATTATTGGGGAATCATATCTTCTGTTTTGGGTATGATTATTATAGTTCACATCAAGTGTTGATTTCCAAAGTAAGACATGTTGTTACTGAGGGGAAAGGATTGTGAAAATCCTAAATTACGGATTTTAGGATTGGAGTATGTAGTCTACTGATCGAGGATCTACGAGTTAAAGCATTTGAAAGAATTAATCGAAACTAAAACCATTTAAATAACATGTTAATATAATTTCTATATTATTATAATGGGAATATGGATCCCTTACTTTGGGATATCCATGAAATATGGTATTCTAAAACCAATTTTGAGGGATACTAGGTTTTGATAAATTAGTTTTAGATTAATAAAGATAACATTTATTATCTAGATTCATCTATAAAGTACTAAAATAATTCTCTTCTTAATTGTAGAAAATGAAATATAAATGTCTTCAACCTTACCATTTTTATTCATACATGAAAACTACAACATTATCATTACCACTAATTTCCAATAATTGGAAAATAACATTCATGTTATTCTACCCCATGAAGGGAAATTGTAGATGCTTAAAAAACGCATTCATGAAGTTCGTGGAAAAGATGGTTTTTAGGAATAATTATCATTGCATGAGAAACTTTGGGAATATTCTATATATATCTATTTTTTAATGTTATCATTCATTTCAAATGTTATTATAAAGAAACATTAAGATATAGATGCATATATAATGATATATCACCTTCATGATCACTATCATGAGAATGTGATAAAAAATATTAATATGAAATATCTAAGGAATTTTAAACATTAAATATTAGAGACAAAACCCCTACTAGACCTCATTTAGTCAAGATTATTCTCTACATAGAGTACTTAACCATATTTGGGACTAAATTCCATAATTCTTGAACACAAGTCTAGTCCTTTCATCACTATCTAAATCATTCTCTAGATTCATTATGAATTATAACTTGAGAAATACCAAGATGAATCCTTTGAAAATTCTAACTCCCATTCACCATGTTGAGAATAAAATAGTATTGGTAAAACCATCCTTCATTATTGGGAATATTAAAAGGGATAAATGGAAATGGGGCCTGAGGATTATATTATGTTTAAGATCTCAATCACCTCCATATATTCAGAAGATGATCCAATGGAATTCAAAGGAAAAAATATGTATCATGTTTTCCATTTAGCAAGATAATATATTGGAATAATTAACACTCTAAAAATAAATGGGAAGCTAAAGGGTCATTCATTACCCAGTTCACTCTTTCTATATCTAAAAAATCTTTATTAGATAAATCATGTGGTGATCACATCTATATTACTGTGTTAAAACCAGGTTTATTTTAAAGGGATTATATAGGATACATATAAAATCATGTATCCATTGATTCATGACTCTCAACATTAGCAATAGGGGACTACCAACATTTATTTCCACCTAGAATAATTTTTGTTTACAAAACTTTTATTTTGTTCCAATTTTTACAAAGAACATCATCTCTATTTATTTCAATGACAAGGGTCTATATACTTTCAACAAATTTAATTATGTATTACTCTTAAACAATTAAGACATTTTTTATAGTATGGTATAATTAAATAATGCTATTTATGTATAAAATTGAGAAAATAATGTTTTGGAAATATATAAAAAAATATTGTCTGAATGAATCATAGAACACCTTGTTTTGGAATCACTATCATGGTCTCATAATATATAAGAATAAAAAAATGGTCTATCAAGATATTTATTTATAATATATTGATTTAATACCACTTCAAAGATGTAATTATTTATTTAATGAAAAAATTCCTAACCCACCATTTCGTCGACTATGTGAAAGGGCTATAGAGATTCTAGTTTTGTTACACACTATTGTGTGTACACCCTTTCCTGTAGAATCTAGAGGTGGATTTTATTAATTTATAACATATAATTACAAATTTAGTGTATATTGTTGTCAAAATTACTATGTATAAGTCCAATTCCTTTCAACAATTCTACACGTAAAATAATAATGTAGGGAATATACATGGTAAGATGATATTGAATATTCTATCTGAGTGGGGGAGTGAACATTTTAAGTAAGTTTTCATTGAATTTTATATGGAAGTTTTTTATTCTATCTCAACATACCCCACCTTATACCCCACCATGGAATAGTGTTAGATAAAGAATAATCTACACCTTTATTGACATGGTAATGTATATGATGAGTCATATGGGTATTCCATTGTACATGTGGTGGTATTCATTACAAATAACATCAGAAGAAGTAAATAATGTGTCAATTAATGTTGAAAATGGAATTCCATATGAATTATGGTTCAGAATAAAACTTGTTTTATCACATACACATGTCTAGGGATGTGATGAATTATCTAAGTCCACCTTTAAAAATAAACTAACTCTCTGATGATTTAAATGTATATCAATAGGATGTACTGGGGAATTAGGTGATATTATCTATGTAATACCTCAACAATAATGTGATATAAACCTGAAAATCCATATTTATTGATATGGAAAACATACTAAAGAATGATGGTGGGAGAAAGATTTAATTTGATGAAGTTGAATCTCCAAATACACAAGAGTTTGTGTAAGAAAATATTTCATATAACCTCATAGAAGAAGATATTCCTAACACATTATTCTTATATAAGAGTTAAATAGATGTAAAATAGACTGAAAGGTTGGTTTTCTATTCAGTAAATATTGTGACTCAATATTGATTGAAAATAATGAACTTATCTCCTCCAAATTAGATGTAGAGATCATAGAATCTGAAACATGGAATGAAGATATGAATTCAAAGAAGTATTCAATGTATCAATCCCAAGTTTGGGTTTTTTTCATTCCACAAATTTATGTAAATTTTATTGGTTGTAAATGGGTATTGAAGAGAAGAATGGACATGGAATGTAAAATAAATACCAAAATTAAATTTCAAGGGATAAAGTCTTAATGTAGAGTAAATGAATTGACTATGAAGAATCCTTATCGATATTATCCATGTCTAAACCTATCCGAATTGTAAATTCTATATAATCTTACAAAAAATATGATATTTGGAAGAAGTATATGAAAACATCATTCCTTAATGGGAATTTTTAGGAATATGCCACTATGAAAAAACTAGATTGGATTATGAAGCCAATTAATGTTAAATATTTTTCAAGTTATAAAGATCTATTTATGTATTCAGGAAATCATCCTTATTATGGAATATTATGTTCCATGAAGATTTAGAAAAAAATTTATTAAAAATTAATGTGATATAGGTTTTTAAAATTTTTAAAGTGGGAGTACATTTGATAACCTGGTAGTATATTTCAATGAAATGTGACTTACTGTAAATGACATACCATTCTTATAGTTAATTTTGTACTTCTTAAACATGTTCTTATCTACGAAAGGAATTGGTGAATCATGCATAATTATTGGGATCAAGAACCTTATTGATAGATCAAATAAGGCTTGTGGATTAATATTACTTATACATTTACCAGATAATAATGATTTCTAATATAGAAAAATCAAATAGATGATTGTAAACAGTGTCACATGTTATTAATTTTTTCAAGTA
The DNA here is from genome assembly GCA_963277665.1 of Viscum album. Lineage (NCBI taxonomy): Eukaryota > Viridiplantae > Streptophyta > Magnoliopsida > Santalales > Viscaceae > Viscum > Viscum album. The sequence goes on along the minus strand of OY728122.1, from coordinate 1,240,196,874 downwards.
AATATGTTTGAAGACACCATTGGATAATGATAGAATGAGTAAGGCCTCATAAAATTCATTTATAGGATCATTTATGTATGCCATGTTACATATTATAATTAATTTTATATTCAAATTAATTATAGTATGTAGATATCAATATGATCTAAGTTCACAACATAAATATGTGGTTAATTCTATTAATAATTATGCGGGAATAAATTAGGATATGTTCTTTGTGTATAGAGAAGACATGCTTCTAGTAATTAGTGGGTATACTTATATTAGATTCAAAATAGATTAGAATGAACTGAATATTTATTCATTATATGTATTTAGTCTTAAAATAGTATTTGTGAGTAGAAAGAGTGTAAAGCAATATGTTTTTTCAAGTTCTGCAATAGATTCCGAGTATATAGTATATTCTAATACATCCAATTAATGTGAATAGAAATGAAAATTAGTCCATTATATTGATTTGGTATAAATTAGTAAATACCCTTTAAAAATTTTGATAATTTTATAGTGATGTTTCTCACAAAGTATTTAATTTCACACTAGTAGAAAATCACATCATTTTGAAGTATCACCTATTGAGTTATTTTTTTACATATGGGTGAACTGGTGGTGAGTAGAGTTTTGATAGATGAAAACATAGAGTACCCCATTACAATATCCTTATCTTAGAAGAATCATGAGTATATTATGTGATCTAGTATATTTAATGTTATTATATGATGACTCTTATGTTTGTTGTAGTATGTTAGAGTCAGTTATTTTGAACCAACTTCTATGTACTATATGATTTCCAATATACATTTATTGAAATACTAATAAACTTAAAATTGAATCATGATTATTAATGTGTGTGATATATTATGGGGTAATGTCATAAGAGTAACTATCACACTGAATGGAAATATTGGTTCGATGATATGATGAGAATAATATTCCTTAATATATATTAAATAGATGGATGATATTCATTAAAGACTCATAAAGGATTTAGGCTATAAGGGGTGGGGAATTGTAAATCTTTTTGTCACATTCTCATGGTGTATTCCCTTTGCAACTTCTGGGTATGAAAAGATGAGAACATGACCATCTAGTCAGAAATCCACATTTATATGGGTCATTAGATGTTTTTGTTAGTAGATATTTGTCTTAATTCTTAGATGTCAAGCTTACTATTTTTGTATATCATTGGTCATGTTCATTGTTGTTTTAATGAGAATTTTGAAAACATATGTTCTTGGAGTTTGATACATAGGGTTCATCATGAGTGAAATTCCATTAATGAATAATGTGATAATGTATTTATCCTTTTTTTATTTAATTTAATTTGGTATCTTATGTTGTTTTGGGAATGAACCAACTTAAATAAATTCATGTCCATGGTGTTATGTGTGGACGATCTTTTCTGAAATGTTAATAAAAAGATACATTGGGGATACATGTTGAAAACAACAGAAATAATCCAAAATTATTTGAGATATCATGATAAATGGATTATACTATAGAGTATGAATTTTCATGAAGTTATATTTAATTATGACATTGACTTCATTCTATATGGGTCCCTTGTCATGCTTTTATTTGATAACCTAGGAAATTGGGTGGATCATCAAAATACAACAAATAAGGAGGCCAGGAGGATGACACGCTAAGTACATATAAAACCATAATTAAATATTAAATATTATTCATTATTTAAAATTGTAAATTAATATCATTCTTTTACATTCATATAATTTAATTCTTGTTTCCTTTATCACATATATTTAGTCACTACTTACTCGAGAGAATATTTGTGAGTTTAATATTTAGTAATTAATTATTTTCAATTTAGTGAATATAATATTTATTTAATTATTCATTTTTGAATAATTTTGTAACACCTCAAGATTTTATCTAATATTTATCTAGAAATAATTTTATATCTTTAATTGAATTCACTAAAAGAAATCCATAATTTAAATGAATAATCATGTACTTTTAAAATAATTTTATTTAAAGTGATAGTATTATCTAGTTGTTAGATTGGTGGGTATGAATAGTAGTAATTACATTATGAAAAATTTACGGTTCACATGTGTATAAAATAAATTTATTGGTAAAAACGTAATAATTAATAATAAAAACATCATTTATAATGAAAATATATATTTTTCTAAAAAACTATATTTATTTGAATAAATTCATTTTATCATAAAAATTTAAAGAAATCACTTTTGGTTAATGATATTAAGAAATATTATATACCATAAATTTATTCAATTTTTTGACATCCATATAATATTATTTTTATTAATGGAATAATAATAAAATCCATTTTAATGAATAAAAATATATATTTCTAAAAATATGGTTTTCATTTCCTATCATGCGCTTATTTTAAAATTTATTTTTTCCACGTATCAGTATTTAGTTGGATAAAATGCATACCATATTTGAATTCTAGATGTTCAAATTTACATTACAGGTCCATTTTATTATTTTTCAATACGAATAGTAAAACTACAAAAATTTGTCACCCTAGTAAATCATAAATCATGTTAACTTAGGATAAAACTAAGTGATAAGAATATAATTTTTCATCCTAATTCATATTTGATGAAGGTAATTAGACCATTATAACCATCAACTCGAATTTTAATTATTTAACGGACACACTTCCTTGAAAATGACTTATTCAATATTTATGTCAAATAATGTTACAAAATTCCACACTCTTAGATTTTAATATCTCCTATGTGTCAATATAAGGAAAAAAGAATGATATGAATGAATATAAGTATCAGTTTTTAGCTCATTGAAATTATTTTTATGATATAAATTTATATATAATTGTTTTATGCATTTAATGACCTTAAATTCTTGCGCAACACCAATGCATTAATTTTCTAATTAATAAAAAAATATAATAAATTATTTTGAAAAATAATAATAGAAATTTAATTTTAAAGAGTTAATGTGTGCCACGAATGTTTTAGATAAATATGAAATTTTAGTTTCATGATGAATGATTATAAAATATTTCCATCATTGTATTAATGTCACAATTATAAAATTTATCTATACCCATGGTCTAAAATTTTGTCTATAGTGGTCAAAATCATAGTTATAAGATATACCCACACTTCTGGTGGGTCGTGGCTCATATTGGTGTGGCTATAGAAAAACATTATAGCCACGGTTTTAATGGGTTGTTTCCACGGTTTCCACTATATAAAAAACACCCATATCCATGGAATTCATAATCATGGAAATATTCCTCCAATTTATCCAATATATATATAGGGTATATAGTTACGGTGGAAAATCACGGCTATAGACCCAGAAAAAAATGGATATAGGTGTAAAATAAATTGCTTCTAGTGGGATTTTTTCTCCTTAAATCATCATTGGGAAACCATGTGAGCTAACAGTACCCCACACCCAACATATAGATTATATATATATATATATTAAATCTTTTAAAACAATTTAAATATAGAAAATAGCTAGGGAAATAGCACTTCCTTCCACATTCTTGCATGGAAAAATATATTTCCGTTCTTATGTGGGAATCATATATCCATGTTTTCACTAAAATATAGCTATAGGTAAAATATATATCCAAGGTTCCACCAGAACCATGTTTATATCCAGAGGATATAGAACCTATACAATGGTTTAGTAAATCCATGTCCATAGGTGAATGATATTTCCATGGATATATAAAAAATGTGTTTATATTTTTTAGAAAAACAACTTATAGTTATGGTTTGGGAAAATCATGGAAACAAGTGAATGATATAGCCATGATTTCGATAGACCCAATGTTATAGCCTTTGAAAAAATAAAATATAGACACAGTTCTAGAAAACTATTGTTATAGGCGCATGATATAGCCAAGGTTTCAGAGAACTGTGGCTAAAGATTTTGAAAAACCAACCTATAACGACAATTTTAGAAACATTGTCGATGTAGTCTTGGCATAAATACCAATATCCATGGTTTTGGAAAATGGTTTCTATAGTTCCAGGGATATATCCAATTTTTTTAAAAAAAAAGTTATAGGTCCATTGTTATTGTGGTGTTTTCTAGTACTGTGTCATTTAAGTCAAATTAATTGATTAGTGTCAAAATTAAAAATAATGATATTTTATGAAAATAATATTTAATTAAATTACAAAAAACTAATATTATTAGAAAGTTTCATAATGTGGGATAAGATATTATCACCAACATCAACCCATTCCCATTTATAGTCTATTGGAAACCATTTTTCTTGAGATTGAATATGATATATTTTAATCTTTTATGAAATTCCTAGAGTGTCCCTACCCTCAATTGTAAAAGGAAACCCCTAATTTCTCATCAGCGCACCACATTGAAACATCATACATGACTAAACTATTCTAGGATCTCTTATCCACTCTATTATCTACAATATAGATGTTAAATTCTTCCACTAAATCCAACCCTATATTCCTTAATAGGATGCATAAAGAAATTATATAAATGAATAAGTAATCTCTATAACCGATCACTTTCTTCTAAATTAATATTTTAAAAAATATAAAACTATTATATTCTTTATAAAAAAACAAATCCAGTATCATAAATATAATAGAATATTATTATGATTTTTATACCACTTTTATTCACCTGCATTCAATAAAATGGGAAATGATAGTATCCCTCATTCATATGTAAGGTTTACTATCTCTATGTAGCGATATAATTTATTTTCCATCACCATATTTTACAAATTGTTATTTTGATGGGATTAATTCGTTTTTATGATATAAATATTCATATATACTAATCAAATAAAATCAACATTATTGCTGTCAAAACATTTGTAAAATGATAACATTGATCATGTGTACGTGTGGACTACCACCTCTATAAAGATATGTGATTTATGTCATTTCTATATTGATTAGATTCTGAAATAGAGTGGTTCAACTGAATATATATGATGTAATAATTTTTTTTAAAAATTTTATTTATTTTTTTAACATTCTTTCTTCTATCCATTGAAAAATAAAAGCAACATTCTTGTGTATGTATGGACAATTATATCCTTGAATGGTGGAAATGATTTTTATATTACTAAATTTTTTCGATGATAGTAAATATTTAAATAATTAATATATATTATATTTTTATCCTGATTAATATTAAATATATTATTGAATCATGGTCAATTAAAAAGTATCAAATCTATAAAACAAAAACATACATGAAAAATGAAGCAATATCACCCATATTAGTGATTTTAATAATTTATTTTTAATGAATGAGTGATAAAGGGTTATAATTAAATAATATATTGTGTAATATATATTATTATGGTTCTATATAGATGTGTACTATATCTATATTTATTAAAAAATAGTTTCTAACACATATGTATGAAGTGAGAACTATGTTATGGGATTTATGATTTAATCCAAAATTAATCAGGATTGTTTATGGTGGACTTAACAATAGAGGAAATTATATTATCCTTATCTGAATAATAACATCAATGTTTTATTATCAAATGGTTATTTACTATGAATAATTTTTTAATTTCCATTTCCCTCTATTTAAATATGCATTAAACCAAATGAATATTTTTATAGATAATCGAATATGTTTTTCTATTTGGTCGAGACCCTTTTTTTATCCACATGACTGGTTTTCTAAAATGTTTTTAGGAATAATTTTATTAGTCTCCTATAAATTTTTATGGAATTTTTTATCCGTGATTTAATTTTTTACAAAATATTTTAAAAGTAATTTTATTTCAGTTCTCTAATTGGTGGTACTTTTTGACTTTTATCCAAAAATGTGAAAGGAATATTTTTCTAACTTATAGAACATAAAAAAATTTCCACCACCAAGATACCAAAATTTTTTAAATCTTATTTTAAATTTTTTTTAAAGTTCATTTATAATAAAAAAAATCCAGGATATTTTTGAAATATTTTTATTTTAAAAGTGAATTTCAAAGTGGAAATATTATTTTTCTTAATAAAAATTTCAATGATCTTTTAAATTATTTTTTATATATTATAAAATACTTTGATGTTATTTATGATTTACTAAGGATATGATCTGATCATACCATTATAAATATTTCACAAGAATGTTAATGTTTTGGTTGATGATATGTTCATAGACCCATTTACTTTTCATGGGTTATGCTATGATTAATTGAGGAAATGTTTACAATTTTTTTTCATTGCACAGATGATATTGTGATGATGTGATGAATAATTTTTGATCTTATACCAAATATATATGTTGTTTTAATTGTTTGATATGTGGTATTTTTATAAAAGAATCAATGTGGATATTTTATAACAAAGTCATACGTTTACAGTATAAACCATGAATGATGGTTATTCTTTGACCATGTAATGGTGGGATCAAAATTATATAGAACTCCATTTAATTTTTTAAAGATCGATGTTTCATGAGATAAATAGTACTGGAATTGGGGTTTTAAACCTATTCATTACGAGAATTTTTTCACTATTATAGTCTTGGATGTAAACCTTTACTACTACGATGATATGGGGAGTAACCAAATCCACTATAATAGTCTTATAAATGATCGATTAAAAATATGGAAATGATTTTCCTTACCTATGTGTATTCCAAAATACAATGTATTATACCAATTTTATATTCTTGAGGATCATTTTATTTAATATCATTATTATTCATATCATGATATTAATCATGATTATGATCATTGATACGTAGGGTGTGGTATTAAAATTTATTTCACATGTTATCATACCCTTATGATCATGTTACATGAATGTGAACATTAATATCTCCCTTATTTACCCTTATTAAGCATCTCATCCCACCCTTTCTTATCATTTGTTTCTCTATGTTCAAAAAAAATATTGAGTATGATAAGTATAATAAGGGTGATAGTTATGAAGAAAATAATGGGAGACACTAATGGACCAGTTGTTTATGTGTCCAAATTTCTAAATATATTAAACCTATATAATTTTGGAATGGATCATAATCTTATGTAATGAATATTTTTCTAATAAGGTTTATTATTTATGTTTTAAATGCATGTGTCGCTATAGTTTGTATCAGATAAAAGTTTTACAAAACATGAAAATATAGGCATATAAAAATTATTTAGAACCATTGGATTATTATAAGTATAAGAAATCATACTAATGTTTTGGTAAAGATCATGCATAACCATGGGTTGACCTATGGTTTCCTATGTTTAAGTTATTGTATCTTCATTTAGATTTCAGACAAATGATTTTTCATGATTTTGTGGTTTTACACTATTTTTTTTGTTTCTCACATTATGATTTTTAGTTTTAGTTTGTGTTTGGAACTTTAGGGAACAAGGGTAATACTAAAGGTGACATTCATTGTAATGTATTTCAACCCATGTAACCAAATTCTAAGAGAGCTAGGATATAGAACATAATTTCTATTATGAAAAAAACTTCTCCAAACATGAACCATGTTGATCATCCAAATAGTAAATGAACGGAACAACCTAATTTTGAATCAATGATAATGAAACATCAACCTTCTTTTGGTAGATCATCTATTTGACAAGTTTATAATCGATAGATCAATACCATTAAGAAAAAAAATTTCTCTAGTTCTCAAAAAATGAAACTATTATTCTCATAGTTTATAATTTGGAAGTGGAAGAAAATCAATGGGGGAACCTTATTAATAATGTAGGTAAAGTTGATGCAATTGAATCCATCGAAGGGGTTTCTTATAAGATAATAATTTTCAATAATTCCTTCACATGTATTCAATGAACAGGGATATAGAAGGAATTTATTGATCTCAAATAAAAGTACAATAAATCCATTGGTACCTATGAAGATAATTTTACAAGTTATTAAATATATGATTATGGTTTAATAATAATCCATGGAAGAAAAATTGATTGAATCTATAGTGTCTGAAAACCAAGTCACTAAAAGATATTAACTATAATATACAAAAATATCTTTGAATTAAATATTCAACTTGAAGTCAGTATAGAAATGAAAATTAAATATTTCCCCAATTAATGTGGTTTTAATAAGAAATGGAAGATCATGTCTCATGAGAATCATACAAATAACATAGAATAATGAAATTCCAGTAACCTACATGTAAAATATGTTGGAAGAAGTATCATGGGAATTTCAAGAGTGGAATGGAATAGTGTTTTAATTTTTTTAATGTTATTAGTATTGGAAGTGAAATTAGAAAATGCGGTGAAAAGTGTAGTTCATATATTAGAGGAAAGTATAAAACCAACTAATGAAACAACCATTATACAATGATTAAAATGCAATGTGTATTGGAATTCTTCCTACCACTTCATGAATCCAAACTAATTTGATGGTCAACATCAATGTCTTCCTTAGGACAAAGACACAAGGAATTATCATGAAGTCAAAACTGCGAATGTGAGTTATAATCACGAAATTCTAAAAGGTATACTTATAAAAAAACTAGAATATAGATTTCTTATTTAATTATAGATCTAACCACTCATATATATCTATTTAATATAGAAAGGTTATTGAATTATTGGACCAATTATTATATATTGAGTTCTTATTCAAAACTACTAATGGTATAATGGACGAATCTATTGTATATAGTTCCTATCTAATTTATGTTTGTAGGAAAGTTATTCCTATAAATATTGTGATCCTCCCTTTAGTTAATTTTTTTTATTATGTGCATAGATTGAAAAACATTATATAGAGCCCATATCAATTGCTGGGGAATTGAAATTACATTTCATATTCTAAAGGAATCCATACTCATTTATTAGTGTGATGATGAATAAAAACATCTAGTGGAAATAACTTCTACCTTATCGGTCTTAATTACTATCCCTTAAGGATATTTGTCTCATGTGGTTGGAGAGAAACTCAACTTCAATGACATGCATTTTTTGGGATTTTGTTGATGTCTTTTCAAAATTGTTTCATTGACTTCTGATGCATCATTGATTTTAGTACTCAATAGAACTCCTACTTGGATCAATAGCTATTTTAAGACTACATATGGAGTATCCCAAATGGATATTCTAAAATTATAGAAGAAAAACTAAGAGAATATTTAAATTGGATTTTTTGGCTAAAAGTGTGTCACCTTGTAATTTACATTTTATTTTTTAAGGATAAATATTGATCAATTTGACTCCATATTTGTTATTGGGAACTAAAAATAACATAATAAAAAACTAGCATCGTCTACCCTTTATTGATGAATTATTTGATTTAGTATGCACAGTTCAATAGTTTGTCAAGGTTAACCTTCATTATAGATATCATCAACTGAAGGTCAAGAAATAAAATATACCAAATAAGTACTTTTTTACATGGTATAGACACTATGAATTTATAAGGATTCCATTTGGTCTAAATAATTCCCCCACAATAATCATGATTTTAAATAATAAATACATTAGTTATTACCTTTATAAATTTATAGTATTCATTATAGATGATATTCTTATATATTTAATTAGAATGGAATAGTATCAAGATCACTTGACAATTGTGGTAAAAACCATAAGTAAGGTGATTATTTACTAAAAATTTACAAATTGTGATTTTTTTTATAATAAATGTTTCAATATTTCATTATATAATCTCAAGTGAGGGTATATTAGTAGATCCTTTAATGAAAAATTCGTTTCAATGTTACTCCACACCAACCACAGTTATTGTGATCCTATATTTTTCTTTGTTTGGATAAATATTATTAGTGATTTATAGATATTTTTTCATAGCATTCAAATCCACTAAAAAATTAACTAGGAAAGGAGACAATTACCTTCGGATAGAAGAATATAAGGATAATTTCATGGAACTTGAGAAACGTTTGGTCAGTGAAACTATCCTCACAATTCATTGTAGTGGATAAACGTTTGTAATGCGATGTGATTCATAAAAAAAGAGACTGAGATACATCCTCCTGATAAACGATATGGTGATAGATTATGCCTTATTCCAATTGATGGTTCATGATAAAAAGTACCCAATTCATGATTTTATGTTATTCACAATAATTTTTTCAAAAATGATATATATGTATTATATTTATGGAGCAAGGTTTTATATGTATAATGATAACAAAAATATTAAATTTTATTTTCACATAGAAATATTTGATTATATGACAAATCAATGGTTAGTGCTTATTAAAAATTATAATTAATCAATACATTACCTCCCTAGGAAAACAAATAAGGATAAAGATACACTGAGTTTAAAGAAACATTCTACATTATATAACATGAGTATCATGAAATATCTTATATATCTATATTTTGAAATGTTGAATATGTAAATATTTAAGGACGGGTAAAGATATTATCTTTCTAAAATGATATTTTAACCATCTCTTCATGTAAGGATTAAAGTGGTTTGGAAGGGAGATTTGGTACTATAATGGAATGTTAGAAATTTTCCTAAGTAAACCCCTGATTTTTTTGAAAGGATAAGGTATAGATACTGTGTTTGGGTCATATCCATACTAGATATGAAGAATGAGTTTTTAGTTGGTTATAATTGGTCTTTATTCTCTTTTAATCTTGTAAAAAATGATGTCTAAAGATAAAAATGTGTATTTCTGATGGGATGAAATAAGAAGAGATATTTAATACTATGTTTATCGGTTCTTAGTTGGTAATAAATTTATAGTAATGAGGGAAATGTGTAAGGGCGTTTTACAACCATTACACATACTATAACTGAAATGGGAAAACATTTCCATGGATTTAATCATTGGACTCCCCAAAAACATCTAAAGGGAACAACGATGTATTGTTTTTAGTCAATGAAATTATGAATTCACAACACACCATTTACATTACATAAAATATTTCCTTTAACTATCTTATTTAGTTATACATTATAAAAGTGGTTATATTGGGTGGAGTACCACTTTCAATCATACTAGGTAGGGAAATGAAGTTTAAATAAATGGTCAAGAAAATCCTTCCGTAGGATATAGATGTAGAGTTATAGGTATGTATAGATAAACATCCATAGACAAACAATCAATATTGGGGTAAATTAACTTCCTACAAGATGTGATGAGGTCTTTTTCTATGGATTTGAAATATCATTGAGATCAAAACCATCCACTATTTTAGTTTACTTATAATAATATCATTCAATCAATCATTAATATTTCACCTTATGAAGGACCCTATGGAATGGATGTGAAGAACTCTAATGTGTTCGGATGAACACGGAGAGATAAATATTTTGGGATCTTCTCTAGCTGAGAAAATGTCAAAAAATGTTATATCTATTAAAAAACACTTAAGGGCCACAAAAATTTGAAAAACCCATTATTTTGAGAATCATAAAAGAGGTCTAGAGTTTAATTTTTATGAAAGGGTATTCTAATGGATATATAATTAGGAAATGGTATTGAGGTATAGAAGGAATGAAAAATTGGGCCCTATATATTAATGATTTTTAAATGGTTAATCATACGGGGATAGTATATTATGGATTTGTGATTTATCAAATTATTTATAATGTTCACAATGTATTATAGGTATATATCTTATAATAGTATATACCTTTTAACTTACTGAGTTTTTTCAAAAAGAAACAAAATATTCAATAGCATACATGATACGTCACATCGACCTTAAACAAAATAAATGTTTTTATTTATTATAGTAGTTATCACATATAAATTTGAATGGAGGGAATGAATAGTGTAAACGTAATTATGAAAATATGGTTTACTCGAGTTTATATAATGATTCATTTCTCACCAACATTACTTGAAATGAAACTAATAACCAATTGTAAATAAATTATTTTTTTTTGAAAAACTATTTACTTGTGGATAATTGGGTTTATAAAATAATCGAATAACCATTGTTATATTAAATTAATGAAATATTAATTTAATATAATATTTAAAATTAATATATTTTGTTTCTAGACATTATATAAGAGTAAGTACAATTTTACGGATAAAATGAGTGTTTTAATAAAAATGCGGTTTTGATTATTTTTTATAGAAATCCAATTTTAAATATATTTTTTTATAGTTTTATAAGGTAAATTTTGATTAATAAACATTTTCATCTAAATAATGACATCAAAATATAGTTTGGGTAAATTATGGGTATTTTTATGATAACTTTCATATTTTAATATATAATGAGAATTATTGCATTTTAATTATAAAATTATTTTTTGTCTAACATATTTATATTGTTATAAGATAAATTTAATAGTTTTTAAAGTATATTACATTATTATTTTTTATTTAATCTTATTACGGAAATTCTAAAAAATTTGAAATTGAAATTAGATATAAAAAAATTTCAAACTTTTGAATGTTTCACTTTAATTACTCTCTTCTCAGTTTTATCTGTGGAATTAATTTTAAATTCTATTTCCTCAATTATGTGAATTGAATTAGGAAAAAATGGAATATATAGTTGGAATCATAAGGTACAAATTATTATATAAGGACAATTTTATTTTTATATATAAAAAAGTTTGCATGGTAAAACAAATTACATAATGTAGTATAGGTAAAATTCCTATAAGTGTTAAAGTTTAATTGTAACATCTTAACATACCAAAAAATTGCAAATATTAATGGTTGGTTGAGGTGTGGATCGACCCTAAATATCCTAATGAACATTAAATTAAATTCCAATTTATTTAAATTAATTACACTTCAATGTTCTTAGCTTTTAATATAGAATATTCAATACATTATTCAATTGAAACCACCTCTCCCCATGTAAAAATACCAACCTCACCACCCCATTTCAACCCAAAAATCCTTTTAGCTTCTAAAATATCTTCCAAAACCACTTATAATCACTCTCCCAACGTCCATGTTCTTCTTATCTCCCAAAAATACCTAGCACAAGGTCCTTAATGTTCTTTTAATGATGGAATATTCAAGAGGTAATATTCTCAATGAACCTCTCTTAATTTCTTTTCTTTTTTTTACATTCTCCACACATGCTTCATCCATAAATGAATGATAAATCCATAATCATTTATATAATGATGTTTTATGTTTCAAATGGAATATATCATATCCATTTCATTTCTCACCTCCTCTTATTCATGGAAACATAATTGTTCTCCATGTTATACAGATTAATCACCTACGTGAATATTGTTTCTGTTCATTTTGCATTACCACCATTATAAATGGTCATAAAACAATATTCTGGTCATAAAATAATTTTATATGTATATGAAAAACTATTAAATGTTCTATAAATTTAATATTAAATATACCTTCAGGCTCATCATATTGTGTTTATACGATAACATCATTTGGGGATGTATGGACTACTGCATCCTTAAAATAAAGTGATTCGATCACACATAACATGGAATATATTAAGGATTATTTTAGTAAAAATATTTGATATAAATGACATATTAATTATAATATAATGATATTTTATATGTATACATATTTTTATACATTTCATTTAATTTTTTTCTTTTAATACGATAGGAAAAATTATATTAGTATTCATGTGTACGTATGACATACCATCTCCATGAATGGTGTTTTTAGTTTGTTTTAAATTATTAATATAAATACTTATATAATGAATAAAAAACATATTTAAATCATTTTTTATTATGGAGATGATGTAATTATGACCCTGTGGACTATTTACATCAAACCAATTTCATTTTTGAATCATGTTCCAAATATCGACAAAACATCCTACACGAACTTAAATAATTATGTATTTTTTTTTAACATGATTAAAAGTTATTTAAAATGAATAATAAACATTAAAAAGGATATATGTCAAGTATAAATCAACCTAATATTGTTAATCATGATGATAATAAATTTATGAGATAAGTGAGACTCATAGTTAGGGAATTTCTTAACCCAATTCTGAATCATTGAATTAAACTACTTCTTCGTGATTATGTAATTGAACTCTATTATGTGTACTGAATTATGAATATAATATAAAATATTCATATCTAAATTTTATTCTATTTTTTTAAAAATTAATTTTTTTTATATGGAGTGTTTTACTTTACCTGAAATATGACAAAAGAAATGTTTTTTTAAATATACAATGACAAATACTTCTTCATCGTCATAAATGTTATTTGATATTTGGTATCATATATAAGAATTACTATTTTTTAAAAGAAAACAAATATTTTTTTCTCTTTTCTGTAATTTTTTATTGAAAATGGTTTTGAAATTGGATTGATTATATCAATATATTCAAATTATATATTTTGAATTCAAAGATGAAATGTTATTTTTTCCTTTATGGTTGTTTTATGTTTTATGATTATATCATGGATATTGTAAATTTCTTAAGTATACATGTTATTAAATGATAAACTAATGGTGGTTCGCCCTATGATATCTCTCTAATGAATTGGGTAATGATATAAGGTTATATCATAGGGTTTTTCCAAAAGGATTTATAGAATATACTGTGATGGGTATTCCAAATTTAATCATGAAAGTTACCCCTAAATTTCTATGAAAGATACAATGTAAGCGTGGTATAGATGTCTCAATTTACCTTTATGTTTTTTGATTGCTATGATTTATTTAAGAATCTTATGATTTCATGAGTTATGTTAAAAAAATTATGTTTTTATGGTTAAAAAGTATGATTTTGAGAAAATATTTCTATGGGTTTAAATTATAGATGGATAAATGGGTTCATTCCATATTTGATATCCCTTAGAAATAATTTTGTGATTATCCTATACTTTTGAAAGGTTTTCCATGGGTTATAATGATGGGAAATGCAATGGAAGAAGTTAAGAATATTTTTATCAAGAAACTAAATAGTGTAATATTCTAAAAGTTTTATATTTTGAAAAAAAATGATACTATTTTGGTTGTTCCCTCCTATATTATTATGATATTTTATGTATTAATGATATCCTAATTCTATAAAACTATAAACCTAAAATGATCCTGAATGTGAATTCAAGTAAATTCATGACTAATGTAAACATTATATAATGGTTACCGTCAGTTCCATATATACCTAATCCTTTAGATTTATTGAACTCAGCTGTCATACCACTAGATAATTGTATTTATTATAGAAATAAACTAGTAAAAATTCTAAATCATAGAGAAAAATTGGTATGAAACAATACAACTAACCTTGTCAATGTTTTTAAAAAAAGAATATAATTGTGAATTCTTTGTGGGAACCCAAGGATATGATGAGGAAAAAGTATCCTTATTTGTTATTATAAAAATTATGATTTTTTGGGAGAGAATAAATTTAATGGCGGTATAATTTAACACACTGAGATTGTTGAATATATCTCTACTTATATAATTTTATTTCTTTAATATCTTATGTTACACACAACATCGAGTTTAAATGAACTACAATATAATATTAAAATTAAATTATTTAAAGTGAAATATATCTCTTAAGCATTATATTGGTGATTATAAATATTAATAAAAAATTTGTTAATAAAAATTGGTTTATACATTCATAAAATAAATTCCTTGGTTACTAATTAATTAGAATTAAGAAATCACTTGAAAGTAAAAGTGATATTTTCTAGAGGACTATTTTTTAAGCGTACAAACAATTTTTACCTTAATAAACTAAATAAATCAATATTAGTGAACTATTTTAATGAAATATATATATTATAAAATTAATGATATGTTTTAAATATACCTTATATTTCAAAATAGGAACAAAAGAATGTTATGAATTAATATATGTTCTTCTTTTGAGATTAATGTAATTATTTTCATGATATAAATATATTTATAATTTTTAGAAATTATATAACTACTTTAAATTCTTATGAATCACCGATGTAGTGTTTCTGAAAATAATAATAAAAAATAATATATGAATTTATAAAATATGAAAATTAATATAATTTGATTTATTTAATGTGTTAAATGATTTTGTTTGATTCATATGACATATTATTTTCTTGGTAAAAGTTTATATTCGAATTAAAAAATTATATGTATTTATTTTAATTCAAATTTAATGAATTATTTTAAAATTTGAAATAATTTAATTTTAATAAAACAATATATTATTAAATTACAAAAAATCATTAATATATTTAATGAGGACATTGTAGAAAATAGTTAATTTAAAATTTCATAACATTCCCTTTTACAAAACACTTGGGTCCATTTTTCGTAAGAATGTCTTCGATATATTTTAACCATTTATGAAATTCCAAGATTTCCCCTCCCCTCAATTATAGATGTGAACCCATCATTTATTTATTCACACCCCATTAAGTCTTATAGTGTAACATCCCAGGTAAATAATGAGTAAGACATTTTCATATTTATCAATATTTGTGAATTTAATATTAATTTTACTTTAAAGTGGATGCTATGATTCGATGGAATACCTGATACGCAATAATGGGTTTCTATGAAATCTTGCGTTGTACACAATGCTGAGTCATACTGAAAAATAATAATATAAAATTATTATTTTAAATAGTAGTTAATGCCTAGCTATTATGTTGGAGGTAATGAATAGAACTAAATAAAATAATATTATATATGTTTGTTAAATGTCTTTAAAATTATCCAACAAAAGTTAGGGGCTTAAAATTAGAATGAATCTAATTTTAAGCATGAATACTTTAATATTCAGTAAAAGGTCGATTTACAACTTTTGATGGAGAGCCCTATTTAAATGAAGTTTTTTCATTTTTATATTCTCTATTGGAAAAAATAAAATTATTCTATAGATTCAGGACATCAAAATTTACTCTGGGTAAATTTTTGGTATTTTTCTGATAAAGTTCATTTTTAATGAATAGTGAAAATATTGTATATTAATTCAAAAGTCCCTTTTAATCTAATTTATTTATATGGTTATATTATCTTTTTAATTTGTTTTAAAGTGTAATTAGAATATATTCTTAAGATTTAATCTAATTTTAGTAATTGGAAATAATTTCATTCTTAAATTGGACATAAACAAGTGTCAATCTTTTGATAATTATTATTTCTTAAAAACACAATTTGTTTTGACAACGGGAATTAATTTTAAATTAATTAATTCTACTTATATGTTTTGAATTTTTTAAAATATACATCATTTTTTAATTTGGAATTTCAAATATAGCTTAGGCTTAATTTCTGGTATTTTTATGAAAAACATCAATTTCTGATGAATAGTGAAACCACTTAGCAGTAGTTAAAAAAACTAACATTTTTATTTAAATGAAATTTTACTACTTCTGTGAATTGAATTTCTAAAATCCGACATACATGGTTGTTATTAGTAAGTAAAATGAGGTTCAATAAGGAGAAAATAATTTCTGGTAAATTGTAACGTTTGAATTTTATTTACCGCGGTTAAAGGTAAATAGGGTAATTAAAGGTAAAAAGAATATTGTAATAATTTAAAATTACCTTAACACATTTACTAACCTTATTGTACAAGTAATGGAAAATAATGGGAATACTTGGGTCTATTTTGGGACCCCATGGAGCCACTTAAGAATGATAATGGAACTTTAGATTAATTAATTTAATGAAAGGAAAAAATGACATAAAAATCATTTAGTAAATTGAATTTTATATGGTGTTATATATGTAATAATTTTTACTATAATTATTCATTAAAAATATAAAAATATTTCCAATGTCATGGTAATTTTATTTATAATTTTTAGATATCGAATAAATTAAATTATTTATGACACAATAATGATGTAGTGTTTACCTGGTTAATAAATCTTTAAAATAAAGAAGATTATGAATATTAAAATAACATCCATAACATGACCAATTATTATTGTATTATTTTATTTATACCATGATTCATTTTATCTTCTACTATAATTATTTTTGGACATTTATTAGATGAATATCATTATATAATAAAAAATATTATCACACTTTCTTAAATTGCCCCTCCTCCCCCTTATAAAAATCTATCACTTCTATCCAATTACAGAAACCTCTCAAGCCTTTAGGCTCATCAAAAATATGCCCAATTAATCTACCTACATCCCTCTTCCTCCTTGAATCCATACCTTTGGCATAAGGCACTTCAAGAAGTCCTTTTGGTTCAAACCAAAGGAAGTTACCCATATTAAAGTTAATGGTTCCTCTTAACTTCTTTTCTTTTATTTCATTTTTACAAACCCTAAACTCATTTAATTACTTTATTTTATAACCACAACAGTATCCTAAATATACTAGGATGTTTTTATGATAATTATTTTAACTACACTTACACACACCTTCATCTAATGGGTGAATAATATACTGTTTCTGTGGATGGAAAACTAACGCATCACGAAACGATGATTGTTCAATTATCCCTACCGCCTCTAATGGTGTCCATTAATATGGAACTTTATTTATATATGATATATATTAGGTTTATATTTTCTTTATGCTTCCGTATTTTACATTTATAGCCTACCTTTATGGTTTCTATTATGGTTAAATACGTTAATTTCATTTGAGGATGTGCGGACTACTACCCCCTCAAAGTGATATGATTCGTTCATGACATACATGGAACGTATATAGGATGAAGTTAATGAAATTATGTAACATAAAATATCATATGATATTATACTGGAATTATAATATACCAATTTATCATTACATTTTCATTCCATTAAATATAAAATATAAATGAATGTAGCGTTCATGCATACGTACGGCTTACCGTCTCTATGAACGATGTGTTTCATTTCTTAATTCCAAATGATATGGAATATTATAAATAAATATATATGCCTGATATATATGATATATATGATATCTAATTCATGAATATCATTTTTGATATAATGATCTTTTAACAGAATGAACAACATGTAATTATAAGAAGTCCATTTTTGACTCAAGTACCAAATATCAACAAAACGACCATTATTAACTTAAATTATTGAATAATATCTATAACATGGTAATAAGTGATATTAATAGAATAATAAACTTGAAAAAGTTTCTTAATCATGTAAAAATTAACTTTATCTTATTATTCAGAAAGAATAAGGAACAGACAAGTCAAGTCGCACATGAGGTAAGGGATTTTCTTATCTCACTTTTAATTCTGTTAGATTTCCATTAATCGCCACTTATTCATTGAATGTGGTTTATTGTGTACATACATTTGATATATATTATAATGATTCTCATTATATTCATGGTATTCAGTGATTCATTTTGTGCTTATTAACTTTTGGTCATATGACTCTGTTGGTTATAATGTGGTAAAGGGTTTCATCACACTTTTTATTCCCATGTGATTCATGCTATATTTTCCACTTTTTGTGTTGTATGTACTTCCCATGATTGTAATATTAGTTTAATATAATTTAATTTATGAGTATTTACATCTTCATTATATGATCCTTTTTTCATGTGGCATATGTTTTGTAAGTTACCAAATTGGTAAGAGAACCTTTCACCCTTTTCTTTTTAAAAGACTTCTTTTTGTAATGTATTTTAATATACATATTATTATGTTGGGATAAGTTATTATATATACTTATTGATTTAAACTTAATTTTCAAGTGATGAGATACATTTTTTATCTCATTAACTCATTTTCTTAATTTTAAAGTGACGTTGTTATGCAGTCTAAGTTCTACAAGGGATCTTCTTAACCCAATTTCAATTATTTGGGTTCAACATGTACTTCTTGAATATATCATCCTATGAATATGTGTGAATGACCTCTGATTGTTATAAACTTAATATGAAGTTATATTGTGTGTATTTATATTTTCCACACCTAATTATGTGATTGATTTATCCTAATTTTAAACATACCGTCTTTATAAGGGATTTCATCTCAATTTACATTTCCATTGAGATTTCATTTTTTTTATGAACCAATTCACTCTTATATGGTGTATATACTATCCTTTGTAATATTATATCATGAATCCCTTTATTCTCATGATATTATAATGTTCTTATTAAATGTTATTCCTCATTTATTTGTATTCAAGAGTCTCTCATTTTGTTAAAAACTCTTTAACTAAAATATAGTTTTAAATGTTTTAAAGTTTTATTATTCTAATTCATTATATTTGTCACGAACCAACCCAGGTCGACCCTGAGCCAGTCAGCAGAGCTGGTCCGAAACATGGCCTAAGAGGCGTTCCCGATCCTCCCGGGCTGGCGACAAGTGCCATGGCATCAAAAAAGGCTATTGGAACGATTTCACCCAAGATAAATAAATAAAACAGCAGAAATAAAATTGAGCAGCACAGAATAAATAAACCAAATAAAGTGACTAAGTAGGAATAAAGAAAAATAAAACTGACCAAACACGACGTCTGAACTAACTCCGTGTGACCTCATGGGTCACTCTCCGACTCAACGATCAAGCGTCGCCCTAGGCGAGCGCACTAAAGCTATAGCCTGGATAAACACTAAAAACAGAAAAGAGCTATAGGCGTGAGTATTAAAGCTCTGTAGGCTATCCCGATATCTATTCCCAATGCACTACCTTTAATATAAAAGAAAAATCATTTCAAGTTTGAACTACAATTTATAAAAGTAAGTTTTTCTATGTATTCTACTTAAAAACAATGTACGAACCATTTCCCTTAACCATTTCCAAATTTGGGTTCAATTCATTAGTGTCAATGAATTTTTAGAAATGGAATGTGATGTTTATATTTTTTTCCAAATTTGTACAAAGAGGATTAAACACTTTTATTTGAAAACCATTTTTAGAAACCTTATCAAAAGCAATTTACCACATTCCATGGAAAACAATACACCAAAATACACAAAGTGAAACACACAGCAAGGGAAATGTAGGTATACATGTGATCATCATAATCACTACTGCAAGCAACAAAAGCTGAATAGACATGGTTGAAACTAGGAGATCGATAATAAACCAGAACACACCAATACATGAGAAATCATCATTATCGACATGTCCCGATGAAATCAAAATGCAGAATACTCTCAACCATCCTATCTCATTAAGGTCGAGGGAAAATCCCATAGTAATAAACCAAATATATCCACCTACTATGGGACACTGGTCAGAACCATAACCTACCAGTGCAACAATCATTCTTAGAATATTCTCTCAATATGCCAGATTCCCATGTCTCAAGTGTTTAAAAAGGAGGTCAGCTAACCGATGCCAACTGAGCATCCAATCAGATATATCTATATATAAAGCACAATAAGAATCACCCCGATCCACTCCATGGGAAAACCTCTAGATTTTAACTACTCAAGTACCCGAGAGCCTCTAAGCACAGCCTCCCAAACAATCAATTTCAACCAAGGCATGAGAGTTTTCCTAGGGGGGTTTTTTATCAAAACATTTTCATAGCTTTCCATAAAGTGCCAAATGGGCATGTAATACATTTCACAATCACTACTCTAAAAAAATTACCACTTCTTTATAAGACTAAACCCAGTTTAAAACCATTTAAAGAACCCCCAAAACACTACTTCGTAGGCTACCAACTTTTTTTTATAAAATCAAACAAAACCATTTTTTTATTTTCCCAAATATACTTTAAGAGACAACTGAGAATTTCTCAAACGAACCAAAATATTTATTCACTCTTCAAAAGGAATTTTTTTATCATTAAAGCCGAACTCTATTTCATATTCCGTGAATTATGTTTAAAAGCCAAAGGAGAATTCTTTCATTATTAGGTATCCGCTCATCAAGAAAACATTTCATGTGTCGTGTATAAAATAAAAAGCACTTTATGAAAATGAGTAATTATAAAAAAACAATTCTCTAATACTATTTCACGTTTACAAGAATTAATATAATATTTAATTTGAAAACAATTGTGTGCACAAACCGCAGGAAATAATATGACTTAAATTTTAAAAACAGTGCAAAGGGATCCTACCTGGGATACACGACGTGACAACAATGCTCACTCTGAATCGGGGCGCGATGACAAGGACTCTTCAGATACAAGGATAAATGACAACACTCGCTTGAAAACGCCTTGCGCGGGTCCTAAGAATCCTAAACCAACCAATAAAGAAACAACCATCAACTAAAACCAATAACCAAACAAGAAAAATATGATAATATTAATAATGAAAATAAGGATAATAATAACAATATGAATAATGATATTAACAATAATGATAATAATAATAATAATAATAATAATAATAATAGTAATAATAATCATAACAATAAGAAGAAAAACAATCATAATAATAATAAATTTAAATAAATAAATAAATAAAATAAACCTGGCCAGAGGCTGGAGGGAAGGATCGGGGCGGCGGGCAAGATCATCTAGGGTGAACCGGAGGATTTGATGGGGCTGCTGCTGGGTAGGAGGGCATTGGCCTACTCGTTGCTGTAGAGGAGGGGGAAAACGGGGTGGTGAGGTGATGTTGGGAGCTGGCTGGGCTTGCGCGGAAGGAGGGCTATAAGAGGAGAGGTGTTGGGGTTAGTTGTGTGGCGACGGACAGAGGGAAGATGGAGGAGTAGGGAGCAAGGCTCAGAGAGGCGCTGTTGGGGTTTCGCCGCACCAGGTGGGAGGAAGGGTCGTGCCGCGACGAGTGGACAGGGGGAGCGACAGGGCGTCGGGCTGACCCGGGGGGGTTGTGGCTGGTCGGTACGTGCATGTCAGGAGGCGTTGCGCGAGGCGGCTGTGCAGGCAGGAGGAGAGGAGGCGAGATGTCGGGCAGCAGCGGCGGATAGAGAGGGACGCAGGGGCTTCCGGCAGACTGGGTGTGACGCTGAAGGAGGCCGAGCACGCTGCTGCTATGGAGAGAAGGAGGTGAGCGCTGAGGGAATGATGGTGCGGCCAAAGATGCAGTAGGAGGCGCTACTGAAGAGGTGGAAAAGGGAGAGGAAAGCATGGGGGCCTTCTCGTGCATGGGAAGAGAGGAAAGGGGTGAGGCGGCGCGCAAAGGCTACAGGAGAGGAGAAGAGAACAGGCAGGAATTAGGGTTAGGGGGAAAGAGAATCAAATATATATATATATATATATAGACAATAAAATCAAATATTAATTCATGATAAAAATAATCATAATAATAATATTCATAATGAAAATAATATTAATCACAGCAATAAAATTATTTCCAACATTTTTAATTAGCATTAATTTTAAATTGTAATATTTAGAATGAAAGTAATAATAAAAACAATGATAACATGAAGATAAAAATTAAAATAATAAAGGCAGTCATATTATTCCAATAAAAATAAAATTCTTAACACAATAATATTTAAATGACACGACAATAAACGCACATTTTAAATATACACTCTTTATTTCAAAACTCAGAAGACAACGGGATGTGCAAAATTTACGGCGAGGTTGTGCGGCTCCAACTTCACGCTCCGCCCGTGCGCCCAACGATGTCGAAGCCAAAAAGTGCACGTTTGAACATAACTCAAAGAAAAAAATCACCCGCGACACACCTAAACCACAGAAAAAAAATATTTAAGGCAAAAAATAATTAAATTGAGCTATAATCACAGGTCAGGGTGTGAAAATTATCCCAACCAAAACACTTTTCACCCCCGGAAAGCCACAACATTATCCAGTCGATCGATCGACGCCTAAGGATTCTACATTAACAAGATCCAACCTCTTACCCAAAGGAAATCACATTGACTACCCGCGGGACTAGACCTCATTGCCCGAAATAGATCACCAGCAGAGGGGAGGCCTGAACGGGCTCCCCACCATAAGAAATCAACTAGCATTCGAAAATGACATAAGGGAAAACCCAAAGAGACTCACAGTGGGTCTCCCCACCATAAGGAGCCGACCTACTAGAAACCCTACATAAATACAACTTAGGGTAGAACCGGGCCTTACTCAAGCTATAAAAAGCACAGAAAAAACATTTAAACCACTTACTCTCGTCCAAGAGGGACAGGAGTTAGTTTGAAAAGTCTGCGAAAACCAAAAACCCTTACCCCATGGGCGGGGAGTGTGGGACCGAGGATCGGATAACTAAAACTACGACAGATGACTACTCACGACCCATCACTTCATGATAAACATGACCCAAAGTCACAACTGATTCACATGGGTTGTCCACACAGGACCACCAATTGACACCTCACATCCAAACAAAAAGGCACAATTATCGACATTGTGCGAGGGTTAAGACCATCGCGCACTTTGCGAAAAGAGGAAAACTACAATGATAGAGAAACCAGAGCAGGAACACCAGAACTATCTCACCACACAGCAGAGGCACAATATTAACCAGACTCCCTAAAATTTCTTGGGGGTTCCTAACTACGTGTCGGCTTCACTCCGAGGCCTTTTGGATGGAGCTCTGATGGATGAATCATCTTCTGCCTCGCAGTCAGGTTCTGATAATACCAATGAGAATTATACATCTTTTTATTTGATAAAAGAAAGGACAAGGGTTTATAATTTAAAAAATACATACCAGCATTGAAAGATGGAGTTCGTCAAAAGACCCATGACATTCCCATACATTTCAAACCCAACACATCATCCGTACAACTACAATAATAAAAAATCCCTTAAACTGAAAGGAAACTTAAACTAAAAACATTGAACAAAGATGAAACAACACATTACTTTTGAGAACTTCCTCTGTGACACTTTCTTTCAATACCCCGAAAAAATCGTCGCAAGTGACCCAGGCATCCACATTCCTGGAAGGGCTTCTGAGCACTTGGGCACGACGAATTCTTGTGACCCCGCTTGCCACACTGATAACAAATAATAATCTCTCGCTCCGAAGAGGTTGATGTAAGATCCCGAGGCCTCTTGATTCAATGACCTCATCCATCCACTTCCATTTGCTTACTCATTTCCTTTCCAGAATATTCACCACTTCTCATAGGGATCAAAGGAGGGAGAACTACTTCGAGCACTCCTACCATCACGACTTCGACATGAAAATCTTGTCTCGCCACCTTAAAAAAAGAAGTTAGGTTGGACTCTGACACCTTTGACTGTAAATCAGGATAGAGACCCGCCTCAAAGCGTCGAGCCTTCGTGGGGTCATTCGTAGGATACCCTGAATCATAAGGTACAAGCTCCACAAAGAGCTAGAAATACTCCAACACAGGTCCGTCGCCCTGATGCAGACAACAAATTTCCATCCCCTTTCTCACCCTATCTTCCTCAGAGAAATACTAACAAATGAACAAAGCCTTGAAAAACTCCCTGTTAGTCTCTTGACATGGCTTTTTCCGAAACACCGACTTCCACCACATCCACAGTGAACCTTCAAGCATGAAGGTCTCAAACTTGACCTTCAACGACTCGGGCAACTCAATGAGGATAATGTCCCTTTAAATCTTCTGCATCCACTCCTCTACCACGTATGTTTCTACTTGTCCATAAAAGAGTGGTGGATCCAACTTCCGAAACTCATGCATAAAATCCTTAGGTTGATCAACTTCCCTACGATCACCCATCGAAGCTTCAAAAGAATAACCACTGGACAAGGAAAAGTAAAAAACCCAATCAAGGCCAACTCAATGAGTGAATAAAAACCTCAAAATCAAACACTGCAGAGGTGATAAGTTCAAAACACAAGAAAGTAAGTTATCATAACATCAAAACATTTCTCTTTGAAAGCGTATTTAATTTAAAATAAGCTTAGTGGGTTAAACCCTCGCTATTTGTATCCCTTTGAGTCTCACTCACATGCATGTATATGTGCCACCCTGGGCATCCATCCACTATACCCGAAATCCATCCACATTTCCAACATACCACAATGCATGTGAGCACTCAACGGAACACCAAGGCCAAAACAAAGCAACATTATTTTCCAAAAACAATTCATTCATACTTGCTCTTTTAAAACAATATGTAAATTAAACATGTAATTTCAAACAACCTTTTTTTTCAAAACCAACTTTTTTGATTCAAACCACTTTCTGAAATCAAGGGAGGCCCAAAACAACTCAAACCGGGGTCTAGTGTCAGTGGGTGACTTGACCATATGGTTGTCGGCCATATGCCAAACACATCACTGACATAGAGAGCCTTCTTGGACCATGCCCCTAGCTCCACATGGTTTTCCAGGCCTTGCGGCTTAGGAATATTATCCCAACTCCCTTTGTCATATCCCAATCGCAAAATGTTTACATAAAACCCAAATAAACAAATTAAACCGGACTTCCCATGGAAACCTGAGGATCAGTACGGGCAAGAGTTCGTGATGCTCTTCTCGCACCTACCCCTCAAGTCCCGACAATCCTACTTCATCTACCTTGACATCCCAAATAACAAAGGGTACTCTGAAAGGCGAGGTCCGCTAAGAGCTGACCTCTTCTCAGGGTCGACCCGGGTCGGTTCGTGACAAAATGGTGTCAGAGGTGTTCCTGATCCTCCCGGGCCGGTGACAAGCACTGGGGCATCAACAAAGGTTTGGGAACGATTTCTCCCAAGATAAATTAATAAAACATAAGAAATAAAATAGAGCAGCTCAGAATAAATAAACCAAATAATGTGACTAAGCAGGAATAAAGAAAAATAAAACTGACCAAACACGACGTCCGAACTAACTCTGTGCGACCTTGCGGGTTGCTCTCCGACTCAACGATCAAGCGTCACCTTAGGCGAGCACACTCAAGCTATAGCCTGCACATACTTAAAAACAGAAAAGAGCTATATGCGTGAGTATTAAAACTCAGTAGGCTTGCCTGATATCTATTCCCAATGCACTACCTTTAAAATAAAAGAAACATCATTTCAATTCTGAACTATAATTTATAAAAGTAAGTTTTTCTATGTATTCTACTTAAAAACAAAGTACGAACCATTTCCCTTAACCATTTCCAAATTTGGGTTCAATTCAGTAGTGTCAATGGCTTTTTAGAAAGGGAAAGTGATTTTTATATTTTTTTTAAAAAATTTTACAAAGAGGATTAAACACTTTTATTTGAAAACCATTTTTAGAAACCTAATCAAAATCAATTTACCACTTTTCAAGGAAAACAATACACCAAAATTCACAAAGTAAAACACAAAGTAAGGGTAATATAGGTAAACATGTGAGCATCATAATCACTACTGCAAGCAACAAAAGCTGAATAGACATGGGTGAAACTAGGAGATCGAGAATAAACCAGAAGACACCAATACATGAGAAATCATCATTATCGACATGTCACGACGAAATCAAAACGCACAATACGCTCAACCATCCTCTCTCAGGAAGGTTGAGGGAAAATCCCATAGTAATAAACCCAATATATCCACCTACTATGGGCCACTGGTCATAACTATAACCTACCAGTGCAACAATCATTCTTAGAATATTCTCTCAATATGCCAGATTCCCATGTCTCAAGTGTCTAAAAAGGGGGTGAGCCAACCGATGGCAACCGAGCATCGAATTAGATATATCTATATATAAAGCACAACATGCATCACCCCGAGCCACTCCATGGGACAACCTATTTACTTTAACAACTCAAGTACCCGGGAGCCTCTAAGTGCGGCCTCCCAAAGAATCCCTTGTAACCACGGCATGAGAGTTGTCCTAGGAGGGTGTTTATCAAAACATTTTCATCACTTTCCATAAAGCGCCAAACAGGCATGTAATAAATTTCACAATCACTACTCTAAAAAAAATTACCACTTCTTTATAAGACCAAACCCAGTTTAAAACCATTTAAAGAACCCCCAAAACACTACTTCGTAGGCTACCAACTTTTTTTTTATAAAACAAAACCTAACCATTTTTTTATTTTTCCAAATAAACTTTAAGAGCCAACCAGGAATTTCTAAGAAGAACCAAAATACTTGTTCATGCTTCAAACGGAAATTTTTTATCATTAAACCAGAAATCTATATCATATTCCGTGAATTATGTTTAAAATCCACACATGCATTCTTTCATTATTAGGTGTCTGCTCATCAAGAAAAAATTTCATGTGTCATGTATAAAATAAACAGCACTTTCTGACAATGAGTAATTATAAAAAAAAATTCTCTAATACTGTTTCACGTTTACTAGGAAAAATAAAATATTTAATTTGAAAAAAATGGTGTGCGCAAATAGCACGAAAGAATATGACTTAAATTTTAAAGTAATTTCAACGGGAACCTACCTTGGATACACGACGCGAGGACAATGCTCGCTCTAATCGGGGTGCGACGACAAGGAAACTTCGGATACAAGGCGCAATGAAAATGCTCGCTCTAAAATGCCTTGCGTGGGTCCTAAGAATCCTAAACCAACCAATAAAAAAACAACCATCAACTATAACCAATAACCTAACAAGAAAAAGATGATAATAATAATAATGAATATAAGGATAATAATAACAATATGAATAATGATATTAACAATAATGATAATAATAATAATAACAAGAATAATAATCATCATCATCATCATAATCATAACAATAAGAAGATTAATAATCATAATAAAAATAAATAAAATAAACAAACAAATAAATAAATAAATAAATAAAACATGGACGGAGGCTGGAGGGAAGGATCGGGGCGGCGGGCAAGATTAGCTAGGGCGCACCGGAGGATTTTCTGGGGATGTTGCCGGGTAGGAGGGAGCTGGCATGATCGCCGCTGTAGAGGAGGTGGAAAACGGGGTGGTGAGCTACTGCTGGGAGCCAGCTGGGCTTGCGCTGAAGGAGGGCTGTAAGAGGAGAGGCGTCAGGTTTGGTTGTGTGGCGGCGGACAGAGGGAAGACGGCAGAGCAGGGCGCGTGGCTTAGGGAGGCACTACTGGGGTTTTGCCGCACCAGGAGGGAGGAAGGGTCGTGCCATGACGAGTGGACAGGGGGAGCGACGGGGCACCGGGCTGCTGTGTCAGGAGGGCCGACCCGAGGGGGGTTGTGGTTGGATGGTATGCGTAGGTCAGGAGGCATTGGATGAGGCGGGTGCACAGGTAGGAGGAGATGAGGTTAGACGTCAGGCAGCTGCGGTAGACAGAGAGGGACACAGGGGATTCCGGCCGGCTGGGTGCAGCGCTGAAGGAGGTCGAGCACGCTACTGCTAAGGGGAGCAGGAGGCGAGCGCTGAGGGAGAGATGGTGCGGCCAAATATGTAGTTGGAGGCGTTGCTGAAGAGGCGGAAAAAGGATAAGAAACCGTGGGGGTCCTGCTCGCGTATGGGAAGAGAGGAAAGGGGTGAGGTGGCGCGCAAAGGCTATGGGAGAGGAGAAGAGAACATGCAGGAATTGGGGTTAGGGGGAAGAGAAACAAATGTATATATATATATATAAATAAAAATAAAATCAAATATTAATTCATGATAAAAATAATCATAATAATAATATTCATAATGAAAATAATATTAATCACAATAATAAAATGATTTACAACATTTATAATTAGCATTAATTTTTAATTTCAATATTTAGAATGACAATAAAAATAATAACAATGATAACATGAAGATAAAAATTAAAATAATAAAGGAAGACATATTATTCCAATAAAAATAAGATTCTAAACACAATAAACTTTAAAATAAACGACAATAAACGCACGTTTTAAATATACACTCTTTTTTTCAAAACTCTGAAGACAACGGGATGCACAAAAGTTAGGACGAGGTCGTGCGGCTGAAACTTCACGCTCCGCCCGTGCGCCCGACGACATCGAAGACAAAAAGTGCATGTTTGAACATAAATCAAAGAAACAAATCACCCTGGACAAACCTGAACAACAGAAAAGAAATATTTAAGGACAAAAATAATTAAATTGAGCTATACTCACAGGTCCGGGTGTGAAAATATTTAATGCCCATTTTTTAAAAATGGCCTTGAGTATTTATTTTTATGTACATTAATGTTTTAAAATTTTAATTCCATTAAAATCTGAAAAGTGGTATGGGACACTTTGATTCCAAAAACTCTTTTTAAATGGTTTATTAAAATGGAATGATTATTTCAATATCTTGAAATTACTTCTTGTGATTTCAAATGAAATATTATTAGTGAAATGTTTATATTTGCAATATTATATGTGTTATGATAGTACTTGGACATTTTATGGGTGGTTACGTGATAAACCATATTACGTGGGGTGTCATGATAATCCAGGACGGGTGGTTACATTATAACCTCCAATGCATTGGGTATGGAAGTCGGTCGTATGGCTATTCCATTTAGTGATATTTATGGAAGTCGACTTTATAGTTATTCCACTTAAGAATGTTTATGTCCGAAGTTACCTTTATATGTTATGTGTCCTTTATATGGGTTTTTTTTGTACTCTTTTGGTTACAAAAGAGTAAGCAATGATATTTTATTTAGGGATGAGTATTTACTACTTCATAAAGGTGAAAACTATTACTTATTTCAAAGTATTCATGGTTTACTTGTTGTTTTGAGAAACTAACAGTTTTCCTTCATTGTGTATCCCTTACATAGCTTTTTATGCTCATCCCAATTTTGTGAAATGTCTTTCATAGGACATAATGTGGAATAGGGTCAAGTATGGGATCAAAGAAAATTCATGATCTCTAAAACATGGAACTAGACATGTCTCATTTATTAAAGAATTTTTATTTTATGAAAAAATTGGAAACTGAGTGGAAGTGTCTACATGTAATATTCAACTTGTTATGTAACAGTTATCTATAGTTCTCTAAAACACTAAACCTGAAAATATCATCAATGTGAATAATTTATTTAATTCAATATTATATAATGTTATAAGGTGAGGTCCTTATAGTTGGTATTATAGGTTGGTTTAGATAACTTTAGAGTTTAGGGTGTTATCTAAGCATAAGTGATATAACCATAATGGCTAGCATATTTGAAAGAGTGGTAGTAATTTTGAATGATTTTAAGAGAAAATAAATAAGTATTTACCCTCCTCATAAGATATTATATGATGATTTTAATGATATACTCACACAGACCATTTTGGTTTTAGTAAATGGTTGGATCTAGTACGCACCAAAGTAACAGTGGATGTGAAGAAAACTATGAGAGATTTCTGAACATGAAACTGAATGAAATGAGATATTTAATGAAAACTATTATGGTTATTCTCAACCAACTATCTGGATTCATGATTGACAGCAGGAACCTTGGTGATTTTTATAAGGCATCGGGTGATTTTTATAAGGCATCGTATATGCGAGAAACAAATCCATACAGAATTTCAGGTAATAGGCATTAAGGTATGTATGTTCAAAAACCTATGTGTCAAGAATATGGAAAGAAACACCTAGGAAAATTCTTCAATGGGATGGGAAGATTCTATATATTTGGGAATGAATGCCATAAAGAAAGAACCTAGCATGGAAAAAGGATGCATCCAGTTCACTCTAGGAAAGGGAAATAAGTTCTTTCTTAGGGAACAATTGAATTTTTTAAATGTGGTGTGCATGGTCATTATATAAACAGATGTCCTACCAAGATGTTTTAGGAATGGGATCACTAGTATTGTACAAATATATTATTACCAATACCTAATGTCATTCCAATTGAGGATGAAGAAATTGACAATGACCAACGAAATGTATGGATTATTTCTTAACATTTGTTTGGACATTATTGAATCTTAGGATATGATTCATGATTTTTTTTGTAGGAAAAAATTATTTCAGAATAAGTTGGTAAAGAATGGATAATGGATCATGATAATGTTGAATTAGTAAGAAGTCAACATATAAGGGATTCAAGGGTTATGTTAGATTTTAGGATGGTGAAATGCTTAATAGTATTAAGGATCTTTTGATGATGGGATTACATTAGAAGACTCTTTATAGTTTGTGTAACCCTGATGTTTGATTTATGAAAATTTTATTCAAGGAATAATTATCCTTTCTATTGTGGATATAGTTATAAAGAACCATTTGGGATTATATGATCCTTGAATTTGAGGCAATTACAGGTTAATAAATTTTGGGATGAAAAAATGAAATTTATTAGATAACCTTTGTGGTTAAAATATTTTATGGTTCTTTTTGATGAATTTATCACTTTTTGGGAATGTTATAAAATTTTATAGTTTTTGAAAATGGACAACACGCAGATCGCATGACAACCCATCGCGTTGGACAAATATGTGGGAATATAACCCACGACCAAAGTACGATTAGGATTTATCACCTACCATTGGACTACATGAAGTCCCTGGATTGTATGAGTAATTAATTTTATTTATATTATCTTATGAATAATTTTATTTTGGGTAATTTATGAAAATTACTAACCTATCAAAGAGAATATGTGATTAGGTTAATTACACTTTAGTACGAGATTTCAAAAGTAGTCGATGATTTTTGAAGATTAATGTTAATATTTACTGTAGAAAACTATGGGATTAAATTCTTCTGAGTTTTGTTTCTCAATGTACGTTTGGATTATATTGATGAATTTTAAGTAATTTTTTTTATTGATTGGTCTTTGTTGAACTTAGGGTACTATTTGTTGAATTTTGGAGATTAGGAATAATATTTATTTTTATAAAGAATTATCTTTCTTTATGTATCCCTTACTGAGCTTTTTATGCTCATCCAAAGTTTTTGAAATGTTTTTCCCATGACATATTTTGGAATAAGTTCAAGTATGTGATCAAGGAAAATTCATTCTGTCTAAAACATGGAACCAGACATGTCCCATTTTTTCAAGAATTTTTATTTTATGAAAAAAAATGGAAACTGAGTAGAAGTGTCTATATGTAATATTAATGTTGTTATGTAATAGTTATTCCTAATTATCTAAAACTCTAAACCATAAAAGATCCTCAATGTGAATTATTCATTTAATTTAATATTATATAATGTTATAATGTCGGGTCCTTATATATAGTGTGACCAAACTCTACCATGATATCTTATTCACTCCCCTACACACATTCTAGAGTTATTTTCTTCCAAAAAGACCAACCATAGTTCCATTAAGAAGTGATATAATGGAATTCTTTCAATGAAGAGTTAAACAACTTAACTGATCGCTATTTTCTTAATTCTTATTTAACATCCTTTAAATCTATTATTTTATTCATTAAATAATAAATTAATTTTCCTAAATATATTTAACTTTTATTATTATTATGAAACCACCTTTCAGCAACCTACTTTCATCAAATGGGATGTGATTGTATCGGTCATTCCAATGTATGACTTACCATCTCCAAGTAGAGATACAATTTATTTTTCATAACCTTATTTCGTTGATGGTTATTATGATATTTTTAATATTTTTATATTATATTTATGAAATATTTTTTCCTATATTTATAATATCTTATCCATATCCTTACCTTCAAAATCATTGGGAATTGATAACATCATTTGTGCGTATGTGTGGACTGCCACCTCCATGGGGCAATGCGATTTTTTTTTCATTTAAGCATTTATTGAAAATTAATAAGTATGGTTTTAATAAATATATATGATTTATATTATAAAGTAATTATTATTTATGGTTAGTTTATTATTTACCTTTCTTTACATTCATCATTGAAAAATTCATATAGCGTTCATGGATACATACAACACACTGACTTTTTCAATTGTGCAATTTTTTTTATATCATCAAAATTTAAGAATGAATAAAAATATCTATATAATTAATATATATTATATTTACATAAAAATTAATGTTTTTGAGTTTATCCAGCCATGATCATAGTACATGGATAAAAACTAAAAAACCAAAAAAACCTACAAAATTAAGTAGTTTTCAACCAAAATAGTGATTTTAATAAATATTGTTAATGAGTGGGTGATAAATGGTTATATGGAAATAATATGTGGAATTATATATATATGATTATAATTTTATAATATATTTATAATAAATCAATATTTGTTATTCATGATGTTTGAACATATATGAATGAATTCATATTTTATATAGGAGATTCATGATTTAGTCTTTTTTTAATCATAATTTTTTAAGCATGAACTTAAATTAAAGAAATTTATATTCTCCTTTTAAGATTATTACATTTAATTTCATCCTATACTATGGTTATTTATAAATAATAAATGTTTTTCTTTTATTTCAATCTCTTTAAATACTCAAGAAACTAAAAATTCTTTCCTAGAAAATTGACAATGTTTTATTATTCGGCACGAAATATTTTTAAACCATATAAATGATTTTATAAAATGTTTTAAAGATTTTTTATAAAATTATCCATTTATATTAATACAAAATTTTATCCAATATTTAATTTTTCTTCAAAATTATTTACAATTAATCTTCCCGTCATTTTTATAATGTGGTAATTTTTTAATTTTTACCAAAAATTAGAATGGAATATTTTTTAACATATACATCATGAATGAAATTTCTCACTATAATGATTGGTAAATTTTTTAAATGAATAATTTATAATTTTCAAAGTTTCTTTTAATTGAATTTTTTTTCCAAATTAATTAGGAAATAATTTTATTTTGAAACTTATTTTCAATGTGGGAAGGATTTTTCCTCAAGAAATATTTTAGAGATATTTTAAATGAATATTCATGAATGATAACATTAATTAATGTTAATTTTGTTTTATTGTGTATTTTATCCAATGATACCATTATTACTCTTTCTCTATATGGTTATTTTTTATTTTGAAGAGATCTGTATGAAACTCATTTATTTTCAATGGGTTGTGGTATTATTAATTAAGTAAATTTTTGTGAAACCTATTTTATTTTCATGGGTTCTAATGTGATGATATGATGAATGTTTTATTATGTTTTGGAACAAATATTTATGTTTTTATTATGATATGGTGGGTTACATTATAATACAAAGATGGTGGTTATGTTAAAAAATAAGTATGGTGCTACATTATACTCTAGTGGTGGTGGATACATTATAATTGGGGACTGATGGGACAAATATTTAATTTACCTATAAAGAATTGAATAAAAATTAATATCTATAGAGATAAAAAATAATGGAATGGCGATTGATCCCAAATAAATATGTAACTCTTTCAATTATGATAGTGTTGGGAGTCAACTACGACCACTATAATGGGTTGTTAAGAGAACCCAATCACCTATTAGAGTCTTGTAAATGATCCTACAATACTAAGGAAATTATTTTATGTAATTTTTTGTATTCCATTAATCTATGTATTATGCCTATGATATCTTCTCATGGATAATTTTATTTTCTTACATTATGATTCATATCTAATATACTACAAAACATTATTCCATGAATCAAGCTTACAATCATTGATATATATGGTATGTTTTTCAAATTATATTGTCTTGTTATAATACCCATATTATAATGTTATGTTTATGTGGGAATGGATATAACACTTATTTACCCTTACTGAGTATCTAAGCACTCCCTTTATTTTGTTTGCTTTCCTGATGTTCTGAAGAAATTTATTAATTTTGATATTCTAATAAGGGTTATAGTTATGAAGAACATAATGGTAGATACTTATGAAAAGTTTTGTCATATATCCATATTTTCTATGATAATATACCGATATTAATCTAGAATTGATCATAATATTATGTAATAAATATTCATCTAATAATATTTAATATACAGGTATGGAAAGTATTAGTCTCTATAAATGTGGTAATATTTATTTATTAAGTAACTAGATGTTATTCAAGGCCTAGTAAATATAATTAAGATATTATTGATTGAGTATTAAGTTCTAGTGCGACTCTATATATATTATATAATACATAAATCATTTATAAAAAATTTATTCAAGTACTGATATTTAATTCATGCTCACATTTTTCAAATATCTAGATAGAACAAAAATATAGATATAGACAAGGTCTTTCATATGGATTAAGAAAAATAATAATGGAATATGAGAAATAATTGTTTTTTAACCCTAAAAATATTAAAAAATGGTAATATGTTTGTCTTTATAGTTCAAATTTCTTTATCTGTATAAAGAAACTTCTAGATAATCTTATCCGGCCCAAGAGATCCCTCCTCAATGAAAATACTCAAGAAGAAAGATCAATCCACCTCCACCACTCATATCAATTCAATAAAGATCAAGGAGAGTCCTTTGACATTATTGTCATAACAATCATAGAAAAACAATTCCTACATTATGATATTTCAAGATTAAAATTTGATATTCCTAGAGTGTCTTGCATAGGATTTGGGTTCACATGTGGATCATTATGAGATGGAATCTTTACATAATTCACGTGAGACGATTACAATTGAAGTAGAGGTATTTTCATATTCATCAATGAAAAATGAATTTATTATAAGGTATTTATTTAAATTAAATAATTAATTATAAAAAATTATGTTATGATCCTTAATTTGGTTCCAACATTCTCATTTCATTTAATATTTGATTCAATTCCACTGTTCATGGTGTTTTTTTCTTGTACATATCATACTAATGATCGGTTATGAAAAACATCAAATTTGGGAATTCCAATACACTACATACACTTTTTCAAAAAAAACCATTGTAATGGAGTGATCACAATCTTAGTTCCAGGTGATATACATCATAATAACAACCTGAAAAGATAAATAACTGAAAAGGAACTTCAGGATTAGACAATAATAATTGAAAAATTAGATGGAATATTATGTATCACAGCGTTAGAAAATCAATAAACCATTGACCCCAAATATTGATGGTCAATATAGTGTGTGGGAAAGAAACATAAGAATAAATAAATACATTATGGAATCACTCTAAATTATATCACAAAATATCACATAGCACTATACTCCATCACAATATCTCCCTGTTTTAGGGAAATTACAATTCTGTAGGTCCATGATCACAAAGTCTGCATGCACATCAAGATGCTCATGCTATTCGTGAGTATAATCTAGTAGGAAACTAATAATTCATCCTTTAAAGTTGTGCACATGAATAAAGGTGTATATTACATTAGAATAACCAAAATTGAAACAAATAAACAATAAATCATTTTTTGAGAGATAGTTTTCCTACCAAGATACCACAATCCTCGACTATACCTTCACTGGCTACAATCTATGTGTGAATTCATAATAGAAGTCATGATCATCTATTTCCCACAAGGCCAACACGTATCTCTAAGAAGTAATATGGCCAAGAAGGCTTAGTTTATACCATATGGTCATTCTCTCCCATCACTATCATCGGTAAGGCCATATGTTTATCACACCCTATCTCAGTCGTGGGTTGATAGAAAAGGGGACAATATCCCATCTCTACCTCAAGTCTATCCTTAAGTAAATTTTATTCCTACAATTTGTCTTGGTTTATCATCATCATCATAATATTTTCAACATTCTCCCCCTCTAAAGGATAAACAAACCATGATGGTCCACCTATCTTTTTATCTATGAAAAAACATTTATAAGATATATATTAAAAATAGAGTGGGAATAACACATATAGTATCATCATATCATATCACATTTGAGTCTTGATACCCACACACACAAACACATGTGATCATAATAATGAATGATCTAATGGGATAAACATGAATACAAAAGAAATAATTATTAATATGGGTCATATAATAAATGAATTAACAAACACATATGGTCAATATGAAGGAAAAAACTTTTTTCATGTTCTCTATATGGTAAGGAACATAAAACCTTATGGGAATTGATGGATAATGGTAATACACACTATGAGTTACCACCCAAATCAAGCTTGCATACCAAAAATCACTACAAATGATCCCAATTCATAACAAAATGGATCATTGGAAAATATTCAATAAGAATAAAAATATAAGTCAATGAAATAAAAGATGTTTACATAATTAATTATTATAAAAATGGTATATCTAAATATATTCCAGAGGGAGAACGTAATTATCAATAAATTTGGACTCTGATACTTCAAAAATAGAAAAATTATCTATGAAATTATATTATAATTCTTATATATGGACATAATAACCCAGATATATGATTTATCCTAATATAAATATGAAATATCTAGTGATATTGAAGATAATAGATAATATTGATCCCATACCTTGAGTTCTCACAACCAAAGGCCTCTAGATTCTCCAGAATTATATTTTGAAGGGAAAGGAGCATAAAAAACCACAATTAGAGTCCCTATGTTTGATTACCCATGGAGTATGAGGACGAATGAGAATATTCAATGAGTTTTTTTGTATGAAATTAATTTTTATATTCATAGAAACTCTGCACATGGTTTGGTCATAGATTTTACTAAATTGTGCACTAAAAGCGTGAATATATCTACCTCTTTTATGCACCCACAATATTTAGTAAACTATTATCAAGCCATTCTTTTCATATCGGTCCCATGTCATGTAGATTTATAGGAATTTTAGGTTCACATTTAACTATTAACCTACCATCAACCACTTATAATACCTCCCTATCAATCAACAAATTTTCATAGTGGAATCTATACCGTTTTCCTTAATGGTACGCAAGCCATGATGAAATCATGCACCGCCATTAAGGCCATGAAAATCCACAAATAAAAATTCTAAAACCTACCTAATACATCATATAAGTATATAATAACTTAAAAAACTCAAAAATGGAGAAATATAGGAAAACTTTTGTCCGAGATAATAATCATGACCATTAAAGTAATAGTTAAGAAATTTTAAGAACCTTCTACGTTACATTAAACCCATTTTGAGTTTTTTAAAGTCAATATTTTATTCTTTTTGGTATTTGGTAGGTTCATGATATTTTTTCATTGTACCTATAGACATTTCTGTTCTTTCTTATTTTTAACAAGGATAGGAGAAATATTCTGGTTCTTCGCAAGAAATCATATCTTTCTTGAGAGGTCTAATGGGTGGCACACAATTTAGGAATGGTTTGAGAAATCCATGTGAATTACATTGATAACTATCTGAAATAAGAAAAATTATAAAATAATTTTTCATTCATCATTTACCAGAATATATGTACAGACCATGTGGGTTCTTAGAAAAGGTATAGATCAACAGATGGTTAGTGCACGATTTTGTAAATAGTGCAACCAAACCATGCCTGGTGATTTAATTAATATGAATATTTTATTTTAGTTCAAATAAAATCCAATCCCCCTAATTATTTCTCATACACCTATTTATGTTGAACCAGATGTCTTTTTTTGTCATTCATGGTGTTTCATTTTCCTCTATAATCTAAATATAGGGGATCTATAGGCTTTATCTATTCTGAATTCATGGTAAGTGGGTTTTCTTCCTCCATTCCTCACATTTTATTATATTTATTCTCCAATTATTTGAATGAATATTAGACCCATTATTTCATGGATACATCTATTATTTATAACATGATAAATTATTCATTCTCATTTTTCATTAAGATAGGTGTCCAAAATTATTGAATTATCATTTTTTTCCCGGAATGGATCCAGCTATATAATTGAATGTGGATCTAATTTTGTATATGGATTTATTTTTACGCTAGTTCCAAATGTTCTTATTGAATCCTAATCTATAATAAATTTTTTATTACATGGGAATACTTCTAGGTATCCTTACAATTCAGACTTAATTTTTTTGGTGAAGAGGTGTAGTTAAATGATGAATGTTGGTGGATTAAATGTTAGATGTTGATGAGATTGATTTATGAATATATTTATTATATATATATATCCCTTTTGTGAATTTTGTTCCTTGATATTCACCTCATGTGACTATGTCTGTGTGTTAATATACTCTGAAACCTATATTGGTGTTGATTTCATGTGTGTGAATGAGTATACTATGAGACCATGTTGGTTATGATCACATGTCTGTTTGTGTGGCTAACAAGACTCACACATAATATGTTATTTTATTTGAAAATATGTTTAATAATCTAGTGTGTATGAACGTATATCCTATAGAGATTTTCCTATTCTAAAATTATATGAGGATTGCTATTGAATGATTATGACTTATATGGGACCATGTGTTGCATAAGATGATGACCATGATGATGGACATAAACATGGGACATGGGCATGATAGCGTTGAGGGATAGCCTAAGTTAGAGATTGGGTATAATGGCCTTCTATTCTAAAAAAATGATTGAAATGGGGTATGATGTAAGTGTGTCCTAACCTGTGATATAGATGGGAGATAAAGACCTTATGGCCTTTCTTAGAACAAGTTGGATATGTGGTTACCTATAGAAAAATGGTGTCTTTGTGGTTAACTCATGTTCATTACATCCATTACTTCTTATCTAATAACATAATACTAAAATAGGTATTATTGGGGTTCATGGATGATTGGATAGTGCATGATCACTTGACACAAGATTGAATAATTCTTTTTTATGCCATTAGTTTTTATTATTTCATACACCTCTTATACTAGTGAACTTATATTATGGATTCATTAGTGGTATTTTTCTTTTTTATACTTACACATTGAATGAGAATCTCAATGTGTGTGCAGAAATTATGATCAAGAATCCATGAAAGGGAAAAGGCATAATGGTATGAATCTGAGGAAACAAATTTGTGTGTGCTTGATTGTTCCAAAAAAAGCTCTGGAGTGATGTGTCAGTGGTTTATTACACTTTTATTTATTACATATATGCCGATTTGAACTAAAAATTGGGTTACAAGGTAATTTATATCATACAACTTTTTGTTAACTATCATTCCATTTAATATATCATTTATTATTAATTGGTTTCATTGTACCTTTTGTTTAATTAGTTTATCTTATTTTTTGGTTCATTGTTATTATACTAAGGGTATAGTATTCCCATTATACCATTTAGACACTCACAACTACTAAAATACCTCTTAGATACTAAGATATTCTCATGAGGTCCTGTGGATCTCCATTCTAGATAAATTGATTTAGGATTGTGTGTTATGAAATTTTTTTATAGATGATTGTCCTTTTTCATTTCTTATTTACTATGTTTGGGGATAGTTAGAAAGGTATAAGTTGTGTGAATCTCTGGTAGGGGAGTCAAATAAGTTAATGAGTAGCTATTATGTGATGGGACTTTAGGTTACCAATTATGAGACTTCTGTTATAGTTGTGGATTAATTTTTTCAAAATGATCCAATGAATTCTTTTCTATTATAATTTAAGGGACATGAGTGCATTCATGAATCATGACTAAGAACATTGAATCACCTGTCATACAAACAAGTTTCATGTTTTCTAATATAATTTATTTAATTATTATCATGATCTATGCTTTATTCTTATGTGATCTATATGAGCTAACATATATAGTATTCGAACATCATAATGTTTTTTGTGTATATATATAGTTATGACTAATGTGCTATTATGTAGGACTAATCTTGTTCATTGGGTAGTACAATGAGGTTTTCACCTTATCATCATAGGTAGAGTCGTATGTTTTATCTTCCTATATAAATCCCTTGTTTGTTTTTATAATTGGTTTTAGTTGATATATTATGTAAGATATTTTAGGAATTCAATGTATGTGTTTGTAATTATAGAAAATTCATATAAGATAATATTTGAGGAAACCTACAGTGGAAGAAGTTCAAAATTCCACCACTTGTGGAGACATGCATATTCCACCACTGGTTTTATAACAGGTGAACTTGAGAATACACTTAACCCTTCCCTCATAGATTAGGAAGTGTAATTGTTACGTCCTATAGTCCTATAGTTTGTGTAAGTTCATTGTGGAGGGGCCTAGAGGACAATGGTTTATTATGCCCAAGAATTTTAACTTCATTATCCTCTAGCTTTCAAGGGTAATTTGGTTCATCATGATACTAAGGTCTGGATAGGAATCTTTAATGGGATATTCAACCTAGTTGAGACACCAGAGGACCAGTGGGTGAATCAATCCACATTCATGCTACAGGATACAACCAAATATATTGGTGTATTGTGTAGAAAGTGGTAATACTTGAGGGTCTTACATGGGTGGGATCCAAAGAACATTTTTTCAGAGATTTATTACTAGATATGATGATGTTACACCATGTTAAAGAGTTTATGTATTCTCCATAGGAACTAATGGTGTGGTTTTTTTAATCTATTTTTTCATGTTGTTCTGCAATTCACTCCTCTATTTGATGATAAAGAGGAGTATAAGGCCCAAGAAATAATGATCAGATGCCAATCAGAGTTGACATTTCAATTCAGGTTGTTTGACATGACAAAATATCAAGAACATCCATGAAACACCATGATATTAGAGAAAGGTATAACAGAGGATGAGTTTCATTTTATTGGTCTTACATAATAAAATAGAAGACTATATATATTTATAGTTTTTATCTCTTTTAGTAGAAAAAAATAAGAATTCAATGGAGACCCAATTTTACAATGGTTGGAAATCTAAGTAGTGAAGGGTTTCTCTTTCCCCCTATATAGGAGGAGGGGGTTCCTAATGATCCAACTGTATATATGTTAGGCATTATCAAAAAATTTAACTACAACCTCAGAATAAGAATCATTAGTTTTTAAATGCTGGGAATCATCAAATGTTCTATTTTGGGGAATACTTATCAAGTTCTTATACGTGTGTTAGTAGAAATAAAATATGACCCAGGGACCTGGCTAGGGTCTTCAACATTAGATTCATATGACTCTATCTTCAAGGATCTATGAAATTTATGCACCTCAAGGAGAGACACATGTAGCTAAGACGCATTGGGTTTATATAGTGTACTAGGTTCTTGAAAACTATAGATAGGGGTCTCAAATATTCAATGTATATCCTTCATAACATCAATTATATATTCTACTATGTTTAATAATGGAGCTTCCAATATGTTTATATCGGCTCCTATTTTTCATGGGATTAACTTTCTAATCAGGTTATATTTTTCGTTTTTATATTTTGAAAAACCCCTAGGTTTGAAGTAAGATTATATCCAGAGATGTCCAAATTATCCTTTCATATTTTGATGACTATGGTAATATATTGGATTTCAGGAATATTGAGATGACTATTTCGAATTTGATATTTGTAATGGATTGGTTGACCTGTTATCATGCACACATTAACTTATATAAGAGATGAGTATCCTTTACTATGAATAAGGGAGAGAATTAATTTTTGATAGGGGAAAGGTATGTCGGATTAGAAAAATCATATTTTGACCACTATTAATTTGGAGCTATTAGAATGTGT
Source organism: Viscum album (assembly GCA_963277665.1). Lineage (NCBI taxonomy): Eukaryota > Viridiplantae > Streptophyta > Magnoliopsida > Santalales > Viscaceae > Viscum > Viscum album. The sequence goes on along the minus strand of OY728122.1, from coordinate 1,240,153,894 downwards.
TTAGTGGTAAAAATTGTTATGTCATATTAAGAAGTATCTCCATTTGCTTTTCTTCCTATAGTGGGCCCATATCATGACGGCTTTTATATTAGTTATTAGGAATCTCTCTTGTTAGAGACAATTAATTTGAGAAAAAAATAATTCCAGGAATGAAACCTATATCAATTATTCTATATCTTATGGAACTAGTAGAGTTGATGAAACATAAGGTGAAACTCAGTGATTTGGAGGCGAATGGTTTTATCAATCAGAAAACATTTACATAGGGTGCTCAAGTGTTATTGGAAAATAACTCATATGTTCGTCCTATGTTATTTATAAAATATAAGAATCCAAGCAAGGTGATTCTGAGGAATACATACCCCTCTCCAAGGATCTTTGATATTTTTTATCTATTGTGTGGAGGTTGGTGGTTCACTAAGATTGACATATGGTCTAGTTACCACAATCTTCATATCATAGAAGAGGATTTCAAAAATAAATTATTTAGAAGTAGATGCCGACTCTATGAGTTTTTTTCCGGCCTTCTGGGTAGAAATATGAACCAATGTTGTTCATGGATCTCATGAACATGATACTGTATCCATATCTTGACTCCTCCATTCTGTTATTTTTTCATAATATCCTAAAACACTCATGAAACCGAGAGATACATTCTAGATACCTAGAGAATGCTTTAGTACACTTCAAGAAAATTGGATCTATTCCAAGCTCTCAAAGTGTATCTTTTGGATCTAGGAAGTATTTTTTTATTGTGAATATGATCTAAAAGGTTTGAAATTTTTGGAACCAGATAAGGTAGTTGTTTCGATGTCTTTGGAATTCTATAGAATTCTATTTGTTACCAGGATATCCCTTTGGTTGGTAAGATGGTATTGATCATCCTTTTAAGACTTCAACCATTTTTACGCCCCTATAACTAGGATTACCAAGTAGGGAGTATAGTTCATGTTGATATTCAAGTATGGATAAGACTTACTACAGTTGAATAGAAGACTGAAGATATCTCTAATCCTTATTTTTCATGATCCTATAGTTGGATATACAGTATACTTCAATGGATTAGGATTTAGTTTCTGAGTTTTTATAATGAATAAGGAGTAGGTAGTAGATATGGGTCTCATCATCTATGAACCCATGGGATAAAATACCCTACTCATGATGCGGAGTTAGTATACATGGTTTGTTATATAAATTATTGGTTCCATTAACTCATTAGTGACTGATTTTTAATATACATGGACCACACGAGCATGCATTAAATCTTCTATAAATTATACATGAATGTATGGTCGAGCCATTAGTGTGGAGAATCTATATAAATTTTATTTTAAATTTATTATTCTCTATGGTAATGTAATTTCATTATAGATTCTCTTAATATGAAAACATATGAGAATCGAGGGACTTAGAGTTTCTGAAAAGGAATGGTGGTTGGTGATATTTTTACCTATATGGTTAATGGATGAATCTGAAGACTGAGGAAGATGACATTTCCCCCTTGGATATCACATCAATGTTGGTGGAATGGTTAATGAACATCGATGATTCAGACCCTGAATGGTTAGAACTGTGGGAAATGTTTTTGGGAAGTGACCCAAATTAACGATGGTTCTGTAATTATACCCTATGAGGCATCATTCCAAAATGAAAATATGAACACCTCATAAGGAAAGACAATAGTGACTGATCATGGATCTTCCATGTGGTTGGTATTATACCCTACCCAATATGGTCTTAATCTCACATTCCATAATGGTTTAACCCATGGCCTAAGGTGTAATAATAAATCGAGAAGCACTGTAAGTACCATCAGTCCTAAGGATTGGTATTACAAATTCCCGTCTATATTGTCAATTATTCGTGATGTCATAGATTTGAGTTATGGGTGACAAGATATTAAAACCTCATAGGGTAGAGGATTGTACCTTCCATGTAGAAGTTCCATGAGGGGTTTTCTTCAACTTATCATGTGAGGTGGTTGATCTCTTGGATATGGGTAACAGAAAACTATTGACTGTAAAATGTATACTATCATTTATACAGAATTATTTAATTTATTCTCACAGCTTCACCTGTTCAACTAAAATTATTTTAAAAAATAACTATTATATTCCAATAATATTCTATTTTTATGACTCATTACTAACTATAATGTTTTTTATTCTATATTTTATTAAATTATTTATTCATACTATCAATCCAATATTTATTCTATACAAATTCACCAATATCACATGTTTTATCTTGAAAAAACAACAAGGTATGCCTCGATATCCTAAATGTTCTTATGGTTTAAACCAACTTTCCTTTATTTTAAATGATTTTTTGGATATCCATTTATATTCTCGGTATTATATGGGGAGATATATTTCTTCACATAATTAGAGTTATATGAATCATCATATTCATCCAAAAAAATCTTAATATTCTCCAATATCTAAATAATCATCTTTCTTTTTTTCTATAACTCATTCATCTTAATTAATTCAATAATTATAATAAATATTTTCTAAAAAATGAATTTATTTTATTCTTTAACATTGATAATTTATGGGTGTCCAAGAACTATAAGGTACTTCAATCATAGTGATTTATTATAATACTTATCAAATATTTACATTTCATAATTTGGTCTATATCAGAAATGATTTTATTTTTTAATTGTTTCCCCAAAAACATATCTTAAATTATTTTGAGAAGTATTAGAGTTTACAAATAGGGATAAATCCATAACCAATGACATTTTATTATTCCATTAAAATAATCCATTTAATTATAGAATATAAGGTTCATTGAATTTTGGAAAATACCATTCTTATTAGGATAATATTAAAACCTTAAATTTGTGTACTCTTCACCATTATCTATCTAGATATTCATTAATGAGTAACCATAATCTATTTCAACACATCACATCAAAATCTAAAACATATTGACATATTTTTATTTATGTTTCACAAACATAATGAATGTAACGTGAATAAAGTCATCAATAATAAAAATTAAGTAACTATCTTCATTTTTTTGTTTCTTTCTCATGGTCCCACATATGTTAGAATAAATAGTCTCTAGAGAATGATATATTAGAATAAAAATTCTTTATTTGGAGAATTTATATTCTTAACCCTCTAGAAAGTGAAGAATATTAAGTACATTCATATGTTTATCTTAGTAATATAATGAATACTTATTCTTTGAGAATGTATTATCATATGAATTTAGAAAATATGATGAAGTCTCTCAGTCCATATTTCATTCCCATCATTTATGCTTTGACAACTTGAGTTTTTAGATTTACCTATATGAAATAAGTTGCCTTTTTTATGGTGACCCCTTTTCATACCTCTTCCATATTCCATGTTCATAAAAAAAGATCCCATATTTTTATAAAAACTTGTTATTTCCTTCATCAAATAGCTAATAAATACTAAACATGTTTAGTTTCAATCCATTAATATATTATGTGTGTTTAGATCTAAGTTTATTTTTACTGATTGGTAGGGAATAAAATTGTTTGGTTATGAGTGACTGTTATTTATAAAGGTCATAGAACATACATTAAATTTTAAAATTATATTAAGATTATTAATAACAGTATTATATTTGTATAACATCTGATTTCAAGAATACATGGATTTCCCCTTTTGATGCTTCATGTTCTACATAAATCCAATAGTCCTTTCCTTTTCTTATTATATTCTCCTAATAAGACTCTTGATTATTGTAACACACAGTCAATTGGGATTGTATTATTTTTAGGAATTATATAGTATCATGACTAGGCCTTTTATATCTCCTAAATACTTCATCAAAACCTCAAATATTTCTATTGAATTTTGTTGATAGATTTTTATATACTTATAATTTTTTACATTTTTTTGGGAATGAATCACCCTCAAACCTGGAATCCTTACCCATTTAGGATGATTTTGAAATTTTTAATAAAACCAACACATCCTTCAATTATGTTTGGAGAAACTATAGTATTGAAAAACCCAATAAAAATATTACATACCCATTTAAACTAAATATTATATAGAAACTGATAAATTTCATTTATTATTATTTGATCCACCGATCATGGATTATTTTAGAAAACCAAAAAAATTATTATTGAAATATTATAATTCAGCTTTGTTTTCTTAAAAACAAATTAATAGTCACTTGCTATAGTATTTTTTTATGTTTTTCTGTGTGTTACAAGAAAATTTATTTTTAGGAGTTTCACCGAGTTTAAAAATAAACTCTTTATAACATGTTTATCAGATCATAATTTTTCACAAAAAAATTTACAAATACATCATATCATTGGGGGTATATTTGTTATCATCACAAAACCATTCATTATTTGAAGGTATTACATCTTTTTCTTTATAATATCATAAATGGGATATGAATTTTTCATCACATCTTTATAATTTATATATTTTTGTTTCAGAAGGTCAATATCCTTCTTTTTCTCAATAATATTATCATGCCTATTTATATTCAAATATATTTCACTATAATGAAATATTTTCATAAAAAAATTTATTTAATAACATGCTTTTTTCTTCAACAATATCATTTTCCTTATTGTTGGTAAATTGATTTATTTTATCAACTTCCTGTTCTCCTTTCCATTAATTGAAATTTTTGAAAGTTTTTATTTCAACAACTTCTTCAACATAATATCAATATGTGATTCTTATTCCCCTTTATAAAATAATTTATCTTATCACAAGTGAAAAATTCATTATTAACCTTAGAAATAATATCATCTCAATAACTTCATCATCGATAGTTTTTTCATCCTCATCCTCCTCAGTATTATCAATTCCTTCACATTTATATAATAAGTATCAATTTTTTTATTTAGATTACTTTCTAATAATAAATTTAGATATAGGAATTTAATTTTTAATCCTAATTTTAAATTAGTTTATATGACATTCATATTTATCATCACTATATTCATAATCATTCAATTTGGGTAGTTTTTTGCAAAGTTTCCAATACATCAACACATGATGAGTTTTAGTGGAATATTCCCCTTATAAATTCAATTATATTTTATCACTTTTATTGATAAATGAAACATAAGTTTTTCAAATTTTTATTCCAATTATAATAAATTAGAGTAATTAACTTCCTTTTTATCATCTATGTTCCTTATTATCTCTTACATTAAGGATTTAAAAGATTTTTTTTAGCTTTACCCTTATTCGGGGTAACATTTTTCTTCCATGTCTAATAGAATATGAATGTACAATATATTTAATTAATAGGTATTGTTCCTATATATCTATTTTCATGGGTCAATACCTTATAATAATACCTATTTATCATGATATGTAAGAACTTCTCAACCATTGTGGTGTCTTCAAACATCTCAAGAAGGATTCTGATTGTGCTCAAAATATCATTTCACCTTGTAATGAAGTTATTTATATATTCAACATCCTTAATTGTAATATTTTTATATTTTCTCCACAAAATTTAAACCATTCCACACATCACTTTTTTCCCCTTTATAAATTTTTTTCTTTATCCCATAAGAATTAAGTTGTTTTTTATCCCCCAACCTTAAAAAAATCTTTCTGAGAAAGGGAAGGAAATATATATTTTCAATCATCACCATCATTATATAGAATCCTATGATATTAAACTATTATGAAATAATTATTATCATGATGAGGAAATATACCAGCGGTATCTTCCCTAACATCCAAGATGACAGTGTGTAAATAAGGAAATATTTAATCTTTTTATATATGATAATTCAACAAATATAATATTATAACTCCTTATTGGTGAAATAGTGGTAATTTTACATTGTTCAAGTAAAATATTTTAGTGAAATAATATTAAAATTGAGAGAAACACTTATTATTCAACCTCCAATCAAAAGTGAGTTAATGAATGGAACCTATATTGAATACCAATTGAAAAAACAAACCCAAAATTAATGAAACATCAATGTTGGGGGAGGGTTGAATAAGTGATTAATAATTGTTTTCTATATTTCCACTTATTAAAATAAAATAATTAATGGAATGATTAATTTTAAATCAAATTTAACTATACATGTGAAAGAAAAAAATAAGGACAATAACATATTCACAAGGTTCACCCTTAAACAAGAGTAACTAATCCATGGAATGGTCTTAAACCACCCAAGATCACCTAGTACAATAATAGAAAACCAGTATATATAACATTTAAAGAATATCCATGACTCAATAATTATTATGATGACCACTTTATGACACTATTATTATTTGGGTTTAATATACTGAATTTGAATACTATATTTTTATAGAGTCATCCCCTAATTTAGATTTCAATCGTTCCATCACTGTACTACTTATTTCTTATTAACATGAACTATGACATGTATGTTATTCATTCTCTTACATTTATATCACATTGTTTATTAAGAACACATTCGTGTTTTCCATTTCCTTTTATCATATCTTAATATATTATGTTTTCAATATTGTAATTCATCTACTATTCTAATGTAATTTTATACAAAACATTCTTTATTTTTCCAACATTTTATATTCACTGAATAGTTTTGAATATTATTTCATTTAATTATGAAAATTTCAAATATTCAACAAATAAATAATTTAAATGAGTTAATTTTCCAAGAATAATTTTACACTTCTCACATATGTCTGAATGGAAAATATTTAATTTCAAATTACCACTAATATGGATCTATAGAGTCATCCCCTAATGTAGATTTCAATCGTTCCATCACTGTACTACTTATTTATTATCAACATGAACTATGACATGTATGTTATTCATTCTCTTACATTTATATCACATTGTTTATTAAGAACTCATTTGCGTTTTCCATTTCCTTTTATCATATCTTAATATATTATGTTTTCAATATTGTAATTCATCTACTATTCTAATGTAATTTTATACAAAACATTCTTTATTTTTCCAACATTTTATATTCACTGAATAGTTTTGAATATTATTTCATTTAATTATGAAAATTTCAAATATTCAACAAATAAATAATTTAAATGAGTTAATTTTCCATGAATAATTTTACACTTCTCAAATATGTCTGAATGGAAAATATTTAATTTCAAATTACCACTAATATGGATCTATAATGTTATCCTTTGAACCTCATACATTGTGTATATATTTAAAATTCATTCTTATATAACCATCCAAAATTTGTAGGTCATTTTTTAGTAAATTAAATATGGAGTATTCAACCGTTTATAAATTTTTTCATAATTCATAGAATCTTATATTCAGTAAAAAAACTCAATGAAATCCACTCCATAAATATAATAACTATGAATATGCAAGCCCATGTGTAATTCATTAGTGATTGATCATTCCTTCATGAAATGATGTTATTTTTTACTCTTATTATAATTATTGTGTTCCATTAATAATAGAATAAATCATGGATAAAACCATAGAATTATGTTTTTTGATATTATAAAATTCAACAAAAAATCATTACATTTAAAATTAATTTTTTATAATATATATTATTTAAAACATATATTATAATCTATAGTAATCTTAAAATTTCACAAAGTCATTTCATATTCCAAAATATATGGTACTATTCTCCACCAGACATACTCTTCTAAATTTAATATTACATTCCAAAAATTCCAAGTTTTATTCTAAAATAACATTAAATAAAAGGGTATACATTTCTGAAATTATCTTTACTCTTCCAAAATAATTAAAAACCTTTATAATATATATTCATAAAATCACTTCTATGTCATTCACCATTTAAAATAGTATGGTACTCTTTTTAAATATAGATTACACTTCCAAAATAGGGTATAATGGTCTAAAATGTGATTTAATATTCCATTATGAAAGTTACTTCCCTATGATTGGACATGGATTAGTTTAAACTTTAAATTATAGGATACTCTAAAAAGAATTAAATGAATTTTAATTCTTATGTATAAATCATCAAATACTTTTACTTATATAATGAATAAAATTTAATTCGATTTTTAAAATAATTTATTTCTTGAAACAAAATCCAACATATTAACCACATCCACATTATATTTTCTTCAATTCACACATTCTTCATAAATTCATCAATCCCCTCAAAATAACTATTTAAATGATTAATGATAACCTTGAAAATTGTTCATCCACCATATTCATTTATCCTCTATTATACATAAATTAAATTTCAAACTCGTGTCGAAATAAAATATGAAAAACAATTTGTGTGTTCACATCATTTATATATAAAATATATCTAAAAGATTCATGATTAGGGTAGAATAGTGACGTAGAGAGGAAAAAATATATTAAAAACATTTATAGCTTCAATACCACTAAACTATTTAGTCATTTCGATTAGAATAATTTATTTTGGATTCACTAAAAGTGAGATATCAATCATAAAATGGTCATAAAATATGATTAACCAACCATACCAAAAAATAAACTACAAATAAATTACTCTGCTCACAAATTAGCTACGAATAATTTTATTCATTTGTAGGGATTGTAAATGATGAATCCACCAAATTCAATTTCAACTGAGTATATGATTAATTATTTGATTAATTGATTTTGAATCGAAAATTATTTTATAGAGTATGGTTGGGTGGCCAGGCTATATTTGAGAAATACTATATAAAGAGATTGTATAATCCAACATGTCCATGAATTATTTAAATCCCATTTACTATGGTTATCTTGGGAAACTCTCATATTGTATTTAATTTAAAGAAATCAATATGTAATCATTTCATCAAAAATATATTTTATATGGAATATTCCCTTCTGAACCAAGAAATAACACTTTCCATATTATGAACTATGGAATTCTTCATCTATAATTTGTGTACCAAGATAAGGATTCAATGGTATGCCATAAATAATTTCCCAAAAACAAGTAAATCATCTTTAAAAATATAGAAGAAATACTCTACTATTTTATGAAAGATCTATGTCACAAAACATCATAAATATTTAGTTCCTTAAAACACCGTATAAATCAAAATGATAATAAATGGTTTTTAGGGTCATGTAAAAGTTTTCTGGTATTGGATGTCTATATCAACCTAAATTTTCTTATTACATGAATATCCATTCAATAATTAATGTATCTCTTAATTATGTAATATTTTTATCATTATATCCATGAATGAGAATAGAAATTTTTTTAGATATTGTTTAACTTACCACTGTAAATTAAAATAATAAATCTTCACCCCATATTGGCTATTTTTGGGATAAAAAAGTTGTCCTCAATATTTAACACTATCATACCTCTCTTTTTTATAATGAATGGAGTGGTGTAATCCATTCACTATAGAAATTTAAAAATATAATTACTACATCAATGGGATTGATAATTTATTTTTTCACTACATATTTTACTAGCAGTGTTATAATTAATTATAGTTATCATCTCATTTTTCTCTATTCCTCTAGAATTACCTTTTTTGTACATAGTGGAGTTAGTGACTTTAACATGGAAAAAACAAAAATCAATTTTTTTTCTTCCATTTTTTTATCATTTTAAAACAAATTATCTTCTTCATTTTATAATTATTAATTTATTAGGAAATATAATGTTTCTAGACTCAAAAAATGAGTACCTAAACGTATGTCGACAAAAATTAAACTCATGTATCAGAGAAATGATTATTGAAGTGATCAAATGCTAGTATGATCCCACTAAAATATGTTCTATCCATTGTATCTCTCTAGATTTATATGAATTCAATGATTTTTTCCTTTTATTTAAAATTTTAATAAATGAGTTACATAATGATCGCATACTCTTATTATGATAAAAGCATGATGTTTGTGTTTTCTTAAATTACTAATATGTCCTATAAATCCATTTATTGAGACTCATGATTTATAAAATTCATGAGATTTAAGGACAATTTTTTATAACAATCCATGAAAACCAATCATCCTTGTTTCACAAAAATAAAATATTCTATAATGTCCTATGATAGCCGAAAAACATGGCTATCTCATTATTACATTACATAAGGTTAATAAACAATTAAAATATATTCCAATGATCTTTTAGGTTTATTATTTTTGAGAATTAGGAGAAAACATAATGTAACCAAACCCATATCTTTTTATATTAATGGAAATTTTCCCACTTTATAAGAAACACTTTAATCCATAAAAATTCTATAATATCTCAAAAAAATTATCCAACAGAGATATCTTTCAAGACACATAAAATTTTTTACATTAATTCAAAACGTGGGTAAATGGAAATATAAGAAAGTGGGGAGATCAGAAGCATAGTAATGGGAGAAATAAAATATAATAATATAAAATTATATTTGAATATTGGTGTAACTGATTTAAAAAATAATTTTATACCAAAAAAATCATATATCATAAATAATGGAATTGGGAATGGAATAAATATGAACATATCATCGAATTTTACCTTATCAAAGAGGTATTACAATAATAACATGGATTAGAGATACAAAAAAATAATCCTGAATCATTGGAGAATTATATAATGGTTTTAAATATCTAAGTAAATATTTATCAACATGGAATGTATTATAAACTAAAAAAAAATATATCCAAAAAGGTCTAAAATCATTAATATAAGAAACCTTGTGATCAAACTCATTATGTCCAAACAATTTTTTTAAAAGTCATTTTGTTCATATGTTAAAATTTGATCAAACTCATTATTCACATGACATTGTGGAAAAACTCAATATATCAATTCTATAATATATTATGAGATATAAGAATTATAAAATTCACTAGAGTATGATATATAACTCCACATGTCATGAACGATGCATATGAGGGCCACTTGAAGTTAGTCATTCATCATGTCACACAAAACCCATGGAAGGAAATTTGCATTCATATATTTTTCAAATAGAATCACATAATCAAAAATATAATATGTTTGATAATATTAATAACATGATATACCCTTGTAAAATAATTATCAATCTAATGATATTTGGAAATATTCATGGTAAATACCCTTCAATAAAGATGGTAGAGAATATGGTTTTTACACTATATAGACCAAGGGTATAAGGTTAAGTCAATCCCTTACATAAATAGTTGGTATATAGAATCTTGGTTAATACCCATCAGTCAATGGAAGGAATTATATAATGTTCATTGTGGGAAGACATACAATGAAAAAGAATAAACAATAATTGACTATACAAGAAAAAGGTAGAAATGTATTTCCAAGGGAATAATCCCCTCAAATAAAATAATTGAATTTATAGGGTAATTCATAACACTAAATTGACAAGGAAATATGTATTTAAATATAAATACAAAAATGGAATCAAATCAATAAAATTATTTTTAAAAAATCATTATTAACATTTTCATAAAATAAAATGATACATATTACTTTTAATTTCATTTTTTAATGAGGATGTTTACACTTTTTGAAAAAAAATTCCTTTAAAAATAATCATATATAATAGATCCTTGAAAAAATATAAAGGATATTTCATGGAAATTTTTTGTGGAAAATATATCATTTTATATTCAGTGGATGGAAAACCATTTAATAATATTTTAGAACCCATTGGTGATAACGACCGTCATAACAACAGTTGAAAAAATTAATTTTAAAAGTATGTTATGGGGAATATGAATTTCAATTGAGGTAAAACATAATTGTGTTTTAAATTATAATGGATAACATTTTTGGGAAAGGAAAATATGGAAAATTAGGGGAACGACTCATTAAAGAAGATGAGAATTATTCCCAACAATGATGTAGTTTTAGTGAAAGAAATTATTAATGTAAAATATGGAATTTAAAATTAATGTTTCATAATAGATGAAGTCAAAATACTATAAAGTAACATATTATGGTTGAGGAAACCAATAATTGTAGAAAGAAGATTAAAAATATGTGTTATAACTCCTCAAAGGTAGTTGAGCTAACAAAATCCATTACAACATTAGTATCTTCTGAAGAAAAGAACATTTAAATAGATAACATGATATATATCTCTAATTCAAATATTTTATAATAACATGGTAAAATAAATAAATTATAAAGTAATCAAAAAATATTAATGATTTCATGGTGCACAATAAGAAATAACCCTTATAAAATGTCATTTATGACAAAGAACCCCTTACCATAATAATTTAATTCTACTAAATTGATTGAATCTCTAGGAAAATTATATTTATTATATTATTCACCAATTTAATAACATAATTCATATCTATACACATTTATAAACATACTTTGAAATTATTTTGTACGTCTATATTGGTTAGTTAATTTCTATATTCAATATCATGTGTGATTAATCTTCATCGTTTTGAACTGTTTTTGTAAAAACAATTGTTCATAATTTTATTAAAAAATTATATTATTAAAATATAATAAAATTTATCAAAATTAAAGATTTATATTTACAAAGAATTTTATAATTTCATTTTAATGTAATTTTTGTTATGAACTATAAAGATAAAATCAGCAACAAAAATGTTTATGTGATTTTTAACAAACATATGTTCCTATCATAATTAATGCGTTCAAAATTAATCTTTAAATAAAATGAAAAATCATCCTAAATTTATATATATCATATATTATAATCAATTAAGTCCAAATTTCACCCATGTTTTTATTTTATAGAGTTGTTCAAGTAGGAGGTCGATGAACTCAAACATTAAAAACCATAATTAATGGATGAGTATGGTTATGAAAATGGTTTATTTTATAAGCATATAATTATTAATAGAAAATGATGACATTTATTATATTTATTGAGGTTTTCAATAATATTTTAAATTAAGGTAATAAATAAATATGAAACGGGAGGAAAAATGAGATGTTATTTCGTAGATGTAGTAGTCGTCATATACAAACAGTTTCTGTATATATTTCACAATAGATGAGAGGTAATTATTGTGGATTATAATTTACCTATTATTAATAATTATTATATTATATATTTAAAAAATTCTAATCTATTTTATCATTCTAACTTGATATGAAAGATTGTGGTGAACAACTAAAGACATCACTTTCTGGAGATGGAAGTCAGAAAAAATGCCTGAATGATATTTTCATTTTTCATAATGAAAAAGGGTAAAGGTGGTTAATTATTTTTAAATTATCATAATAATATTAACTATAAAAACAATACTGAATTATTTATTTATTAATTACATAATTAGATCTACAAAACTAAACTAGAAGAGAAACTAAATAGGAAAATATTAGTACTTATATTGAGAAGTTGAGTTCTCCCTTAGAGGACTCCATAAAAATACGGGGTTTAGGATAAATCCTTATATCATGAAACATAATAAATAAATAAAAGGGTTTATGGGAATAATAAATGAAATGTTTTCTATAATAATCTTAAATTTAGAGCATTCTTTAAGGGGTGGGGAGAGACCCCTTTTATAAGTTGTGAAAATGATATTTTTTAAAAATATTTCATATTAATATATAAACACCACATTTTTAGAATGTAAATAACACTCTAAAATATACAATAATGTATATTATATAATTATTTATTGATCCACGCCTCAAGTACTCAATTAGATACATGTTTTTAATCTGTTAGGCCTTTTACTCTTGGGTTAACCCTTTATAACAGTTTGACCTTTACTATGATAACTAGTCTTTACCTAATTAATACGTTTGGTTAAGATTAAAATAAATAGCTCATTGATACCTAATATTAAAATTGTAATTAAAAATTTTATATTATTTTATCAGTTTTACTTTATTACAGTGATAAAAAACTAATTTTGAAATAATAATTTTATAATGTATTTAAAAAATATTAGTGACTATTGTAACATAAGTTATATAATATCAATTTTATGTTTGTAAAGTAAAAAATAAATTATTAATTTTATAATATATATTATAAAATAAATAATTTTAAAAGAAAATTTCATAAATTTCTAGTTCTTACTTATATACTAATAATTTTCATAATTTTAATGACCCAAACATTTATAAATGAAATTTAATTTCAAAAAAAATAATTCATTCTCTGGAAATGTTATAATATAATAAAAATGCTCTATATTTCATTTTTTTTCTTCTTTTGAGCCATTATTAAATAGGGAAATAATTTTTCATTAAGAATTTAAAAATTCTAAGAATTATAATAAGTGATAATATAGTCATTCTATATTGATGTTTATGATTATTATATATTAAGAGTTATAAAAAAGTCTACTTGACATAGATAGAATTAGAGTTGGCCTTGAATAGCAAGAGCATAGCCAATGAAGCCCATTTATCAGAGTTTCCAAGGTATATAGAATCATTGATATTTTCCCTTTACCAATCCCATGTTGAGATTCAATAAATGAAACACAATGGAAACCATATATTAAATGTGTATATGTTTATAAAGATCACGAACCAAACCATATTCTCCAAACAACAACAAAAAGTACCACTATCATGCATCATAACCCTATTGTGTAGGGTGGTTTAATAAAGGGTTACCTATAATTACCATAATAGTATGAATTTCTATATTTTCTTTTTAAAGAAATAGTGATTATATTTTTCACTTTTTATTACATTATATATATACATGATTAAATAATGTGTTTGATAAAAATTTTATTTTGATATAATGAGACTAAAATTGAATTTGTGCGAAATATATAGTCTCAATTTAAACAATATTTTTAATAAATGAAATAAATTTTTAAATAAATTTTACTTTCATGAAATATTTTTATAATATAATATTTATTTAAATATAAATTAAAATATTATTTAATGAAGTCCAATATCATTTTTACTTGGACCATAAATCCATTAGTGTCGTAAACACTATTATTATCTAGTAAATAAGTAATTTTTAATGTGTATATTATCAATAATAGAAAATTATTTTACTAAAATAAATATTATTTTGGAATTCATCACATTGAAATTTTCTAGTAGTGAATATTTCATAATTTAATGAGATAATGTAAATTTTTGGTTAAAATTAAATAGTGTATAAATATAATGTATGTATTTTTGTAACATAATATCCCAATTTGTTTTAATAAATACTACAATGGGAATATATGAAAAATATATATTTTCATTACAAATTATTTTTTAAAAGTTATTTGATTAATTTTTAAATCTTTTGATGAACCCTCCAAAACCTATATTATATTTTAATGTTTTAAAATAAATTATTTATAATGTTTAATCACTCCCACATAATCAATGGTCTTATTTTATAGATCCCAATTATTATATTAATTAAAAAATTAAAACCAATCTCTTTGGTAGAAACCAGAGGTAAAAACCATTTTAGGGATTCTAGTTTTGACTATTTCATCACATAGAGCCTGAAACATATGTTTTGAAATTAATAACTAATTCTTTTATTTTCCTATAAATAAACACTCAAACTCTAATGAATCTTCTCTCAAAACCCATTAGGCATGAATTTTATGTCCCTTTATCTACTATTAATCCCTCTAATATTGTTCCCAGAAACATAATAAGGTCCATCAATTATTTTAAATGCATCTTTTCTAGCTAATTTATTATCACCCTCTTCTATATTCATGTTCATTATTTATGATAAAACATTTTATTTCAAATTTTTATTGAAAACATAATTTCTTACACATAAAACTACTATCATTATGACTCTAATGTAATAACATACCCCATTTCACTGTCACTAATCCCTTTTATGTACCTTTATATACACCCATTATGTTGTCAAAATTATATTGTGAATTTTCCTTCCTACAATTGGGGTTGTGAATACTCGTCCCTATTTAGACTCATTCCTATTCACCTAGCTGAACATGTCCTATATATATTGCTGACTTAAATTTATGTAACCATAATAGTGTAATCATGGTATTAAATACGATGAAAGTTATTCTTATGTTTAATGATTTATGTGGCACAAAAATTCATGTACATGGTATTAATGTTATGCCTTGGCCCAAAATTATATATCCCTCCAATCAATTTCGTAATTTTTTTACTAATGAAATACCATGTATAGCGCATGGTAAAGAATCCTCATATTTCTATGTTTTTATTTCATAGTGTTTATCCATGAACAATGCTTTGGATTTATTTTTTTTATGTTATTGTCACATTTATATGTTCTATTGATGTTAAAATCTTAATCCGGTCTTCAATATCATGATTATGATTCCCAAATTTTTATGTCACTGCATAATTACCCTTCACATAAATTTATTTTATTACATTATGTTATGCATTAGTTATCCTTTTATTGGGATTTATATCTCACCCTTTTATAATTTACACATTTGGGATATCCATTACACTATTATAATATCAATGGAATTTAGGGGAATGTTATAAAGTGTTATGTATGTATGTTTATGTATTAAATCATGAAATAAAGTGTAAAAAACATTTGTGATTTCATTGTTGGTATCAGATAATGGTTTAGATATATTTGGATAATACGATTATAAATCCTTGTTAAAACACATATGGATAATAATATACATAGTAAAAATCCCTAAATTTTAGTAAATTATCATGTTAGTGGTTTCTAAGAACAAAACCCATGTTTGGTTACTATAATTGGATGTGGTTCTTAAATAGTTGTATCTAGGGGTAATAATTTTGAAATGTACGCAATGAGTATTAACATGATCACCACATAGGTCATGAAAAAGAGGAAATTATACACATTTGTTTTGAAAATATTGGTTCATATGCTTTGTTAAATTCAAAAATACTTTATGAACAATAATAAAGAGAACAAATTGTTTTAAAAAATCTAATGTTAGGAAATAGAGCATGGATAATTTTGATTTAAATATATAAATTCAAAAGATAATTAAAAAATGTAATTAATGATTTATCCCACTATTTATCATTCTTTCTCTTTTAGGTGATTCATATTTGAAAATTATCATCCATAATTTTCCATTTATTGTAATCAATGATATGAAATATGATGAACCGAGTTGACAACCAATGTGATGGGAAATGTCATGACAACCAAAATTAGATTCCTAACCCAATGAGACTAGGAGTTAATAACTTCATGATAATATATTCTTAATTAACACATGATTTAATGAGAAAATTAAATCATGGGGAAACCAACAACCCCTAAGAAAGGTCAAATTTCAATGGATACATTTTTTCAAAAATTCCTTGTGAATTTTTGTTGAACTTATACTCCATTATTCATAGAACAGTATTTCAAATCCATTGAAAATATCTTATATGTATTTAAATTCTATGATAATGACTTTTTCTTGCTATATTTATATCACATAGATGGAGAATCTAATAAATTTAGAAAATTGATCAGTTATAAGAAGCTTGAGGAAGGAATCAAAGAGATGGAGTGAAAAGAATTCAAGAAAATGTTTTTTTGATTAATATTTTAATCATAATATCTAAATTAAAATTGAGAGTGTGATTCTTAGACTCAGTCAAAAGGATAATTAATCCATTAATATGAATGTGTAAAAAATCACAAAGTAAGTGTGATACACCTATAGAATTTGCATTACAAGAAAATTAATGTTGACTACTTATTAGTGAGATAATGTCAAATAAATGAGAACATTTATAGGTTTGAGATACTGATAGCTATGAAGATATTTTATGATGATACCTAAAAGTTTAAATAGGTATTATATAATCTCATTGTTCTCATGGTTCTAGAGATTGGAATTGATTAATGGATATTAATTCGTATGGAGTAATGGAGAATCATACGATGGTACAAAAATCCAACATTCTACTCTTAAAAAGTGCATAAAGGAACATCCAAAAAATTTCTTTAAGTGGGAAATGAAATTATATTGTTTTGGGAAGGAGGGTCACCTAGAAAAAAAATAATGAGTGGAAAAACACGCAAATGTGATGAAAGAAAGGGATTCTCATGTTGACCCTCATCCCATTGTCCAATGTTTCAACTGTATGGAATGAGTACAAAATTAAATCCAATGCACTAATCCATTGTTTATAAAAGATATATAGAGAAAAAAATACATGGTCTATATAGAATCTGATAGAATATTTCATCCTAACTACTAAGGTGGATCCAAATAAAGATGTTGTGATATATCACTGGTAATACATTTAAATAGATAATATGTAATATTTGATTCTGTTTCGATGTATTATTTCATATCATGTAATCATAGTAGAACTATTCAAATATTTTCTTAAAACATGGATGTTAATATACTTCTGAAAAAATTAGAAAATGTATTAAATCCATTGTAAATAAATTCTCACCAATCGTTTTTTTTTCAATTTCACAAAAATCCTTTTGATCTCTTTTTAGTATATTTTGATGTTATTTTTGATATGTACTGGATTTCCTTGTATAAATCCAACCAATATTGTGGGTAAATTAAATAACTATATATATCATGAATCACACTCTTATTATTTAACATTATAAGGATGATGATGAATATCCTATGGAATCATCATCTCTAGAATGGATATTATTTCCTTATTAGAAATCATATATAGGTAAAATGTTTGAGAGTAAGAAAAATATCACCCTTGATGACATACTGATTGTAATAGAATAAATTTTTATATTTCCCAAATATTTTTTTTCCTTACCCTTCGATATATTGAGATATCAATCGAACATATACCTAGATCATTTTTAATATCCAACTCTCCATAAATAATATCCACTATTGAACTAGAAGAGCTGGAAAAGAGACTATTGAAGAATTTGGAGTAAGGGTTTTTATCCCAAAGGGATTCACCATGGGGTGAGATAGTGCTTTTAATCAAGAATAAGTTTGACCAGTATTCCTCTGTATTGATTATCATGGGATCAACATGTAGTCATAAAGAAGAAATATCCTCTACCATGGATTGATGACTTTATCAATCAACAATGTGGGGCCTAGTAATTCTATATGGAGAATCTATTGTTGGGATATCATCAATAAATTTTTAATATATAGGATATTCCCAAGAATACATTTTTTACATGTTATATGCACTACATGTTAATAGTAATTCCATTTGGACTCACTAATTCTCATGTTATCATTATAGATTGAATTGAGGCATTAAGGATTACCATGAGAAATTTGTGGTAATGTTTTGAAATTATATTCATATATACTCTAAAAACAATGATGAATATTAGGATAATTTTATGTATATACTAAAGACCTTACAAAAAGAAATTTTGTATGAAAAGTACAAAAAATGTTATTTTTGGATTGAACATGAATCAGTCCAAGGGAATTTAATCCGAATTAAAGGGATATCTATAGATCCTTTGAAACAAAAATTAACAGTCTCCCATACCTGAATCTATGATTGATATCCATAGTTTCCTTGGATTATCATGGTAATATAATACATTTTTTAGAAATCTATACTTAATATCAAGCCCACTAACTAAGATAACTCTCAAGGGAGTGATTTTTATATGGATTGATGAATATGAGGATATGTTTATAGATTTATGTATTTGGATAATCACATCACACTATCACACATTATCCACCAGTGTGAATGCATTTGTGCTCTATAGTGTTCCATTCATAATGTGCTTGGATTTTTTACTCATGAAACCTAAAAAATTGATTTCCAAAATCTAGCGATAATAAATGATCCATGAGTAGTAAAACCCAAACAGTGGTCTAGAAATTACTACAGTGATATTCACATGGAATATTTGGTGACACAATCTCTATAGGGTGAAGTTTGACATATACACATATAAAAAAATAATCAAGTATAAATTCATATAAATGAAGCTCAATATTACCAAATTAAGGTGGTTAAAGAAGATCAAAGATTATTATTGTTTAATACATTACCATATTGTGAAGTCAAACAAGTTGGAAGGTGATATTACTCAAAAGGATCCAACAAAACATTCCATGAGGTGAATTAAATGGGATCTGATATTATTTTACATGAAAACCATTAGTATGGGAGTCTTAAGGGTAACAACATCATACCTCTCTCAAATAACAACTCAACTACCATATCAAGAGAGGATCAAAGAGGCCCAAAATGATTCTAAGGAGCTCTTAAAAATGGTATATAATATTCTATAGTCCATATTTTCTAAAGATGTAGTAATATGGTTTATAACCAAGATAAATTTCCTATTAAAACCATAACCATAGAGGGAAATTCTAGGTGATGTTCATATCCCATACTTCCCTATTAATCAAGGAGAACTTCTACTTAAAGAGATCTAGAGAAAAAAATATAGTTTGATATCCTTAAGAAAGATATTGGATAATTTCTATCTCGATGGTTGGTATGTGAACAAGTTAAGTATAATGGGAAAAATTTTAATGGTCAATACAATAAAACGAGGTGATTAGAAGGTGTTTTTTCATTTAGAAGGGGTTATATCCTCTTTTAAACATGTTAGTTTTTGTTACCTGTAACCACCCCTAATATACCCACCTATAACGATTAGCATTGGTTTTGGGTAAGCAATGGTAAAAGGGTTTAGTATTTAGTGGTGATAATATTAGAATAGGTTTTAACCCCCTCTGATTGTGCCTAAAATTAACCATAATGATTCTAATTAGGGGTTTTTTCCACCGCCTAAAATTTAGGAATTCAATTAGGGGTGGGAAAAATCGCCACTAATTAAATTCCTAAATTCAAATTTTGGGGCAGTTGTGCAACCTCCTCTAATCGAACCATCTTTTTATAAAGTCTACATATCCCCCAGGTTTCCCTTGACACCCCAAACACATGCCCATACCCCCCCCCCCCTACCTTGATGCACCAGGACATACCCCACCCCTAACTCCCCCAAACACCGCTTGACACAACCCCTGAAGCCACTGACACCCACCCATGACCCGTACAATACCCCGAAACCTAGGCCCTACAAGGACAACATCATAATCCAACGACAACCTCAAAATTCTTGCGGACAAAACCAACACACCCACATGATGACACTCCCAAAATCTCATGTGCATGCCCACCCACGTTCCTATAACCCACCACACGAGGAGGCCAAAAAAATAGCCACTACTAGAAGTCAATTCTTTAATAGGTTTCAAATAGTCGGACTGACATAACCAACCAACCTATTTAACTTCTGTTATATTATCAAAAATATAATATATATATATATTAAGTAATATTTACTTATTTAAATATATATATATATATATATATATTTGGGTATATAAATATAAATAATATAATATAGTTTGGGATATATAATAATGTTTTTGTATAATATTTATAATATATATATACATATTTACATATATATTTATACATTTATATTTGTGTGTGTGTGTTTATGTATTTCTAAAATATTCCTAGATAAAATAAATTTATAATATATATTTATCTATATTATATTTATATTATTATATATATATATGGGTGTGTGTGTCCGAAAAAATAATTTTATTAATTATTATTATTATTAAAAGTCTTTTTTAAACCATAACAATTATATATTTATTTTAAAAATTGTATAAATTTATATATTTTATGATTTATATTATACATATATTATATTAAATACAATTATATTATTTATTTATTTATGTAATGATATAAATTTATATTATATAATGTATACATATATATATACACATAAAATTAAATACATTAATACAATTAAAAAAATATATAATATAGTTAAATGATATATTTATATTTAAAAAATTAATTTATAATAAATATGGTATACTAAAATATATATAAAATAATTATCTAACATATATAAATTTATATATATATGAAATTATATTTTATTATTTTTAATATTAATATTATATTTATATTTATATATATTTATATTTCTCATATATTATATATATTTGTATACATAATATAATATAAATGAATCTATACATAAATATACAATAAAAATTTGTTCAATATTCTATATGTTTAATATAAATCATTATATAAATTTATTTTATTTATAAAACCATATTTAAATTTTATATATTTGAATAAATATATTTATAATTACATTTATATTATGTATACCAATATTTATATTTGTATACATTTTTGTTTATATGTATAAGTATTTATTTAATATATTTATATAATTTCTTTATATAAATATATATATGTCTATAATGAATTTAGATATATTTATATAACATGACTATGTAATATATATATTTAGAGACACACAAGCACACACACACATAGATATGATAAAATTTGAATTTATATGAGATTTATTTTAAAAAATAATCAAAAATTAAGCCAGGTTTAAAAACCAATCTAATCAAATAGATTAGTAGTCGTTCATTAACCCCCTCTAATTTCTTGAATTTGAGGTGGTTTAAAATCCACTTTAATGTCCTATATTAGAAGAGGTTCACAACCCCCTATAATTTCATATATTAGAGGGGATTCACAGCACCCTGTAATTTCTGAAATTAGATTGGGTTCATAACCCCATCTAATTTCATAAATTAGAAGGGGTTCAAAACCCCCTCTAATTTCATAAATTTGATGGAGTTAAAAACCCCCTCAAATCGAAGGTATTTTCAGTAGTTCACATACCCCTCTGATTTCATTTATTAATGGGGGTTCAAAACCACCGATAATATAAATATATATATATATATAGCGCCTCTAAAATCCAACCAAATATATAGATCCACTAATTATTAAATTTTTTGCAGTTCTGACACAACTCCCTAAAACCCAAGAAAATATTAAAAATGAAAAATGCTGAAAATTTAGAGGGGGTTGTGAACCCCCTATTAATTTTATTAGTAGGAGGGTTTATGCATAACCCCTTCTAAAATGAATTTAGAGGGAGTTCTGCATAACCCATTCTAAAAAACCACCGCTAATCTTCTGTTCTTACCTATATTGGGTATGATTCAACCCTTTCCCATACTAGTAATGATTTTGGAAAAAAAATATAGATTTTATTTTCAGACTCCCCATGAAATTTGAAGGCAATAACACCGTCTTCTAAGTAGTTAATATCCACAAAACATAAACATATTTTATTCTTTTCATTAAATATTTCTATATTAACCAACTTACAATGATATACTTAAGAAAACTGTTATAATTTCATGGATTAACACTTTCCATTATCTCTAATTGGGATATTATTCTTACCTCATAGTTTTGGGCAATCCTCCAAAAATTTTCAGACACAAAGTTGATCATAGGTATCGCTAATCAACCATCAATGGATGGATAGTATGAAAAAAACCATCAAATATCTAAAGGATATGTTGTGATATTTTTTAATATATTTCTAAGGATTTGGGTGTCAGAATTCTCCACTAATATAGTTCTCTTATAACAACAAATTCTTATTTATAAATTCTAGTATAAACTTATGAATCTATATATATGAATAGGTGTTAGACACCAGCATTCTTGGATGAATTTATTGTTCAAAATTTGATAAAACATAAACTTATCCAGGGGATTACCATGAAATTTCAAATCATTTAGTGTTATATAATATCTATATTATGTTTGTAGTAAACCTACACAGTCAATCATTATATAGACTAGGACTTTCAGTTTAGAAATAGTTTGTTCCTTCGTATATCACTGTGCAAGAATTTCATGATGTTTGGGAATAAGGGATAGATAATTCCAAGATATGTTGTCCCATCTGTGATCCTTGATCACCTCAGCGTTATGAAATGTCAACATGCACTCCCACTAAACTTATCTAAAGTAAATGATTTGTTCTATGTATCACTTTTAGATATGTACATACCATAACCCTTAAATGTAATTAATCCATAGTTGGTACCCTTATAGAATGATCTTTAATTTTATTATTAGTTGATTAATATATTAGATCATAGAGACAATGTTTTATGAAATAAGAGAACTCATGTAGTCAATGTACTATGGCAGAACAAAACATTTGAGAAGGAATCATAGGGAATTGAAGAGGATATGAAATATAAATACTATCTTCTCTTTTTTGTATACAAAAAGATAATACAAGTTAGAAATTTGGGAATGGTAAAAAATTAAATGACCAAAAACTTTATAAATAAAATTATGTTTTGAATGAATAAAATACTTATTATGAAATGCAGTTATATAATACATATGGAAAACATTTTTTTTTATTATTATGAAAAATTATAAAATATTGAAATAATTTGTCTCTGAGGTTTCAAATACCACTAATCTATTAAACAGTTAATCATATAACTATTCTACAGTGAAAACGAAAATTATTAAATATTAACATTTATGATAAGGTATAATTGACATAAATGGAAGAATTTATGGCCTCTACTAGTAGGTTTTTACCATAAGAATCCCATTATTTGAAGCCTCCATGTGAGATGTCATCACCAAGATTTTCCTATAACCAATTCCAATATGAAGTTCAAAAATTTGAAACTCAAGAAAAGCCATTTTTGGATAATATCAAGATTATTGTGATCACAGACCATACCATGATCACCGTACCAACCCAAGAATGTACCACCATAACACACCTTACCCTTGGGTGCACATTGGTGTAATAAGTGGTTATGTATATAGACCCTTGTAGTAGGAATTTTTATATATATTTTTACAAAAAATAAATAATATATTTATCTCTTTTTAATTATTCCTTCACATATATATATATATATTATTAAATAATATGTTTAATAAAAATAATATTTTCATATGAACAAACAAAAATTTTATTAATGGGAAATATGTAGTTTCAATTATTACACTCTTTTTGATTAATTATTTTTTTTAAAATAAATGTTATTTTCATGAAATGTTCTTATTAAGTAATTTATATTTAAATATAAATTATAAAATAATTTAATGGAGACCAATGTAAATTTTATATGGCTAAAAATGTTGAATGTGTCATAAAAACTAGTATTTTCTCGTAAATAATAATTTATTATTTAAAAGAGTAAATTATCATATGTAGAAAGTTATTTTCCAAAAATAAATATTTTTTATTTAAATCAGAACATACATGTTATCAAATGGTGAATTTTTCATAGTTTTAGGAGACAATTAAATTTTTTGGGTAAAAATCATGTTGTTATAATTATATGGTATTTATTATAATAAAATAATAATACAAAGGTGATGTAATAAATTCTATAAAGTTTATACATGAAAAAAATAAATTTCCATATTAAAATATTTTTTTTAATTTTTTGATAAATTTTAAAAATCATTCATGAATCCTACAAAGCCACTACTATATATCAAGATTTTAAAATATATTCATTATGAACATGACTCACTTACAAATCATAAATGGTATTAATTTAATGATTAATGTTGTTAGCCTAATAGAATATTGAAAAACACACCTCTTTTTCTGAATCAATGGTAATAATAATGGGATGGTTTTTTATTTTGGTTTTTTATCACTTAGAGTCCAAAACCTATGTTTATAAATCAAAAAATAACCCGCCCCCCTATTTCTTACTATAAATACCAATCTATCTCCAATTAATTATTACTCAAAATCAATTTTAGAAAAAGTTACTATGCATATCCCTCTCTAAATACAGTTAGATTTGTTATCAATCTATTAAAAATATCCTCTGATGGTTTTACAATCACCCTCTCAAGGTAAGGGATTCTTTTCCACCTCATTTTTATTCAAGTACATTCTCTGTATGATGCCAATTATTTTCCAACTGTTCATATCAGTATATGTTTTTGAAAATCTATTTGCATTCATTATGATGACCAAATATTTCACTCTCATTAATCCATTTTATTAAGCTTTATATAGACCCATTACACTACGAAAATTATTATGTTATTTTCCATGCCAAAATTTTACGGTTTGAATAATAATCCATATTTACACTCAATGGTATTCACCTACATTAAAATTTCCCTAATTTATTATGGAATTCCTTGTATATAACACATATTATTTAATCATGTCATTAAATTTGATCAAATTCATTCTCAGGTTGTATGTTCTATGTTGAAGATAAATGAATGTATGTGATATGAAAGTGTGGAGTGGGAGATAAATTATATATCACAAAAATCTATTTGGAAATATTTTTATCTCCTTACATAGCATGTATGGGGCATGGGAGGTTATCCTAAGTAGGCTATTTTCTAATTTCTCATCGATTATCCATGAATATGCTTTTGATGTCAAGTTTTATTTTGTTTCCATATTCTTATGTTGGCTTGATGTTATCATATTTTGGCATGCATTGAGATTAATTATTATTATTCACACCTTTCTGTGTCCCCATTTAATTCCCATTAGATCACTTTCACTACATTACTTTATATAATGCTTTATTGTTCCCATACTATAATTTGGAGGTCCCCCATTTCTTGTCTACACACATAGGATATCTCATACAACATTTCAAGATTAATGGAATTTACAATAATGTTCTGTTGTTATAAATAATTTTATTACATAACAATTTCAAGTTATCATGATATGTATCTAACTAACAAAAGACATTAATATCATGGTCTTTTGGGATTGCATTATGTTTATCATTATGCAATAAGTCAAGAAATAAATGTATAAATGATATGGAGTGTCCAAATTGATATCTAGAAAAAGGTATAGTTATTTTGGATATTTGGATTAGAAAACAAGAATGAAAAACATAGGGATAATTATAAACATAGGAAAACATTCATAAATTTTTGTAATGTAAAGTGTGAGTGGTTTCCAAGAAATAAAATCCATGTATAGATACAACATGATTATGTGGATCTGGTACAATTGTACTGAGGGGTAATAACCTATAAAATTATGTATTGGATATGAACTCAATTGTAACCTAGCATATGAAAAAAGGGCATACCACAAACCAATTTTGAATCACATTAGTGAGTATATTTTCTAAATTCACAATTTTTTTATGAACATTTATTAATTGAACAAAAATGTCAATAAAACATGCTGTTAGGAAATATTCCATGGTTAATATATATTGAAACCAATATATTAATAAATTAAGGAATACATGTCATTTATGAGATGAAATTTTAATGTTCATCATTTCCCTTTTATGTTTTTAGCAGTTTGAACATTCACATCCCTAATTTACACTTTTTTTAGTAAATGATACAATATAAAAGGTACTAAGTCCACAACTACTATGACGTAAAATATGGGGACTTCCCAAATGATATACTCAACAAAATGGGAGATGTAGTCATGAACATCATGATTACACTTACCCAATTAAATATTTTTTGGATTGAAATATGAATTAGTGGGATAACCCACATCCCCCTAAGACATGGTTAGTTTCAACTAAGGCATTTATACATCAGTGTTTATTGAATTTTAGTGGATATCCTAATCCCTTAATCATGAAACAATGAAACAACTCCATTAAATTGATCTTCCCTTTATTTCAATGCTCTTAGTAAGATATTTTCATGGTTTATTCTTATTTCATTGCGGGTAAAGATGAGAATTGCTAGATGTTGTTCAATAAAATAAATCACAATGAAGATTACGAAGTGATACAGAGGAAATAATTCTGGGATACAATTTTCCATAAATTTTTTCCTCACACTCATTCACTTTAAATAGAGAGGGATTATTGTAAGATCTAGGACCTGGATGCCACCCTATGGTTCCCTGATCTTGGTTGGCCACATGACCTCAAGCTCTTATCCCATAATACCAGAGGCTACTGACTAGTAGTGGAGGACTAGTTGAGTTAATGGGGAGACTATACCCTCTCTACCATATTATCAAAGTGGGAGTCAAGCATATAATAAATCCGGGAAACAAAATAAATATCTATCAACTAAATGTAAGGCAAGACAATAGTACATATTAATAACCAGAAGTGTCTCATATAAAATATGATACAGATGGTACATGTATCTAGAAAGTATCCAGAATAGTACATGGAAATACAATAATTTACATGTATCCCAAAAAGAACAAAATACCAAAAATGTATCCTATAATCACAATCCTCAGTTTGTTCTTATTCTCCCCACCTTCAAACCCATGGTCAACAACTAATATAAAGGTGCTTGCCCGTAAAATCACATAAATCAATATAATTTGTTTGGGTCCCTGAGAAGGCCCAAATAGGGTGTGAGAAAAATATTTCATTAGGCAACCACCCATATCTATATAGTTCTAACAGCTATATAAAAAGTTCTAGAAAGTGTAAATAATACATTGAAGTAAGTGTTTATGCCCATTTAATAAGTCTACATCAATAATTAAATGTGAATATCCATCAAGTCTTCCTGAAAAAGAGTCATCACCAAACAAGGCTACTATAATAAATGTAAAATAGTCACATGGTTTCGTCATATATCCATCAATACCAAACAATCCCCAGCCATGCTGTATAAAGAAGTCAAGAGTCCCATAGCTAGGCTGTATAGTGAATAGTATAATCCCACTACAAAACCCTATAGTATACAATGTAATCCCACAGGCACACCGTATATTAAAAATTGAACCCCAAGGGCTGGATCCAAGGTGTCATGTACAATGGCCTCCTTGTAACATATCTAGACCATGATGGGTCGAATACAAGGAGCTTTTCCAATACATCCCATCAACTATTGTAATAATCCCAGTGGAAATTTGTTAGGTACTGGTTGGGGTCCTTGGATCATGTTAATGGCATGTCCTACATGATCCCATGAATTCTGTAACTATCATTTAGCAAGGCATGTGGCATCCGACGGAATCAAGACACTGGGGGAATAGTCAAAACCAGGCATCCAATACCACACTAAATATCCTTGGAGTAAATTTAATGGAATCTATCAATTCATTCATTCAATTCATTGAAATTTAATAATTCAATTTAAATAATTTGTTCCTTGTGATTATACCCACTGACATCCACATGAACAAGCATTGAGTATACCCACTCCTTTAACCATTCATCAACAACAAAGCATATTTTCCTACCATTTCATATTATCCATTTGATATACAATTAATCATTTTTATAGGTATTCCCACACATACTATCCATTTAAAAATCCCACATAAATTAAACAAGCCTGGAAAAACCAAAAATCACTATGAAAGGAGGCGTCATATCTCTTAGGTAGATAATCCAAACCATTCAGGTATCTAAAGTGATTCCACTAACTAGGAAAGAACATGAACACAACCATTGGTAGGTTTTAACATGCATAAATAGGGTATTTTTTGAACGAGCACTTTTTGGGTAACCTTGAATCAACCAAAAGTTTCCAATACACCTAAATGAAACCTTTGTGCATCCTCACTAATTCCAACTAGAGCTACTAGAAGAAACTCACAAAAAATTTGGCCTCATCAGAAAGAACAACAGATGGAGAAAAGGTCGAATGCCTGAAAAGTACGCAAAAGTTGAAAGAAAGTATATACCACCTACCTCACCTCGGTAGAAGTCTGATATTCCAATGAAAAGTCCCGATTCATCCAACATTGGAAGAAATCTGAACAGTGGATGAAGAATGGGATATTAAGGAATATTATCCTAAAGCCAAATAGCACATGAGGTTTTCTAAATAATCAAGAACATCTACAATAGAATTGATTAATTACTGATGTGGTTCAAATGAGACAAAACATTCTATAATTGGATTTTGGATGCCCTCTAAACCTGAAAACCCATTTTGGATGGTTTAGGTTCTCAAAAACAAGAGAAATGGGTTGTGCATCAAAATAAGAGGCAACTGCCTCTATTTTTAAAAAACATGGTCTAAAATTACACGAAGTGTACCTCATGTACACAATGTGTACTTCCTGATTTAATTATTTTGAACCATAGAGGCTACACATTGTAACGGGCTATTACACAACATGTAGGCTCAGTGCACAACATGTAGGCAAGGTAGACAACGTGTACTTGGCCTACAAACATTCTTCAAACATTTTCTCCATTCATTCCCAAAAACAACCAACCGGCCCATGGATTAGCATAGGGTCTAAGACAAAAGGGAAAGTAAAAAAAACTAACAATAAATGAATGATTTTTACCTCAAGAAAAATTTGGGGACTTATAGTCTTCCCCCTTATTTCAATTAATCTCCAAATTTCTCTATGAATGGTGGTCAATACACATATAAAAACAAATGTAGCCATTGATTATATATGTCAGCCTCCCTCTCCCAAGGATAATCATATAAAAAAAATTATGCCAATGAAAATGTACTAGAGGAGTTGAATGGGATTGGAGAACCTTCCTGCATTGGTCAACGATACGAATTATATGCTCTTCAAGGGATGTATCAACATGATTTTCAACCTCATCTGGCTGAAAAAAATGATATGGTTCTGAATGATAGAGGCATAGATGATATACATATAAGACGCTATTCATGGCATGGTACCTCTGATGTAACAATTAAAAATAGGAAACTGACCCAACTCTCTCCAAAATCTTGAACGGTCTGACATATCACGGTGAAAGCTTACCCTCCCTCCTTATTAGCATGTGTTCCAACCTTAGTGAAACATGAATGAAAACCCGACCCCAGAACATGAACTCTATAGATCATATATAGTGATCAGTGTATTATTTATAATGAGATAGTGTATAATGAATATGCTATTGAATCAACTAGACTAGCTTGGAATTCTCCCGCACGAGACATGGTACAAGTAAAGCTGCCTCAAAAACCTCAAACCAACGTATGGGAGAACGACATGGCCTACCATATATATCCTCATAAGTTTTCATTTTTATAGTCATATATCCACTTTTATTATAGGAAAACTCAGCTAGGGGAATGTGCCTCTCCCAAGATCCCCCAAAATCTAGGATGTGAGTTCATGGCATTTCCTCTAGCACCTGTATCGTACACTCTAACTGCCATCAAGCTGATGGTGGTATGATGTTCTCAAAAGAACATCTGTACTGAGTTTTTTCTGAAAACCCTTCCAGATAAGAGATGTAAAATGGGAATTCCAATCTGAAATGATAGTTTGTGGGACCCCAAGTAATCGTACTACCTCTCTGATATACAACCTTCTATGATAATCAACACAGAAGGCATACTAGATCAGTAAGAAATGAGGGGCCTTCGTAATCCTATCTACCACAACTCACACAGCATCGATACCTTGAGGAGACCATAGTAAACCAATCATTTAACCCATCATGAAATAATCCAATTGACATTGCAGAATAGGTAACTATTTTAAAATCCCAACTTTTCATTGTTGTTTCTCCTGCAGCTGCAGAAAGGTGTAAGACCTCGTATGACAACCCTGCTTTTTATTACAAATTAAACATGATTCATTACATAAAACTTCACTTGATACAACAATGAATATCTATAGGTTTAGTGTCTTTGGGGCTTAGGATCATTACATAAAAACTTTAAACATGAAATACAACATCTTTATTGAAAACTTCATTTACATGACTACTACATTCCCTCATACTTAACATTGCATGGGATAACCTGAGGACATGCATAAGAAAAGGGTGAGCTATAAAGCCCAATAAGAGAGTACACATGGAATATCATGAGGAGTACAATACATGTTAGGAAATAGGCATATCAATAGAGTATAAGAGAAACATGAACATACAGGCCTGATAAAGAATGATAATCATAACATGGAAATGTGGCAACAACACTTAACACGGAATTAGCATGATCCAAGGCTCATTGCACCTGGAGAATGAGTAAATCCTCACTCCACATGAAGCATGAGTAAACCCTTGTTGAACATTAATTATAATGAGTCAACACCCATTGCACATGACGTATCATGATACTATACTTTACCCAATGCATTGGCATGCTATAAGGGTGCACCCTTCTTAAACATTTCATTTCGTGCATAAGTGTGCCACATGGATCATAAAACATGGATTCATAAATTATAATCATTTATTACATGATAAATGAATGTGGAATTCATACATGAAACTTTATAATCAATAATTAAATGTGTATAAATGTGAATACCCTTGTTGGAGAAATGGGCATGGTATTCACTACACAATGACATTGGCTTAGAAAATCGGTGCGATTTCGGCAGTGTAACGGCGTGATATAAGAATTCATAAAAAAGGTTGATGAGAGAGAAAGAGGTTCCTCATCATATTTAAATGTAATGGAAATTAAGTAGGTCATATAGATACATGTCCCAACTATTGTAATGGAATTTAGATTCATGATTCAAAAGTATTGCTTTAATGTAAAAGAGGAGAGAGAAGTTCCTTTCGGAATTTCGGCGTAGTAACGGGTGTACATGGGGGGGAATTTAATGAGAGAGAAAGAGGTATTACATCATTCAAACATAAAGAGGGAAATATTATGGAGGTGAAAAACCATACCCCAACATTCATAATTGAAAATAAAAGGTCAATACAACTTATAGAAAATTGGTCAAAAATGAGAAAGGAAGAAAAAACCCTTACTTGGAAGTGTGCATCCAAAGGCTAGAGAGAGGCTTGTGAGATGCTTATTGGAGGATTGGGGAACCATGGGAGGATTCTAGAGAGAGTAGGGAAGAGGGTGGACGAACTCAAAAGGCTTTTAGTGAGGAGGAAGTGGGATCTTGGGTGGGTTTATATAGGAAAGGTGAGGGAATTCTTTATTCTTTAGGTTTGGGTCCCCTTACATTAAATTAATCCAAACCACAAACCATACCGTGGTTTTTTCCCATGTTTTTTGGAAAAGGGTAGAGGAAAACAATATTTTATAAGGAAAAAGTCCATAGTTCTTAAAATAATAAGGCTGATTATGTGGAGGTGAGTAATACTCCTATGGAAATTAATTTAAAAAGACAAGGTGTTTAATAAGTCTTGAGGGGTCCATTAATGCTTTGAAAAGTAAGCCAAAAAAACCCAAAATCACGTTATTTTAATGGTAAAATATATATTGGCCGAACATAAAGTTTATCATATTTTATTACATCACTATTGGGTTATTATGATTTCATAAAACACATTATATATTTAAACAGTATTTAATTTTCACTCAAAAATTTGACTGTCTCAGAAAATTATGAAAAATTAACCATTGGATAATTTCGACGACCTGAACCCAAAAATAACATTTATTTTACCTAAATAATTTTCTAAATATGTTAATTTTCACTTTTCAAATAAAAACCGACATTTATCAAAAATTCACTAGGTTTGACAAAAATGGATTTCAAACCTTAATAAAAATTATAATTGCATTCATTCAATTATATGATCATTTATATATAATAAAATTAATATAATAATAATAATAACATTTTATTACAAAATTATTTAATTCAGAAATCCCTTAATTTAATAAAATAGATTTCTTAATTAAATAATAACTAAAAAACAATATTTGTACTTTAAAAACTATTTAAAATGTAACAATAATGAGAAGAAATTATATACATTATCATATACAAAAATAATGTACATGAACATAGTACTATCGATTTGTTACATAACCCCTTAAAAAACTACTTAAGACCTAAGGGTAACATGTGAGATGGTGACAGACTCTTGGGGTGGCTCAAATAACATCAATTGAGTGGTAATTTCTATCAACTCCCACTTCTCCCGTAGATGGTCCCATTCGAGCTTGACATGGTGAAGCTCAGCTTGGGCTTGTTCAAGAGCGAAACCCAAGGATGCCACCTTTTTTCTAAGCTCTGATAAATGGGCTTCATATGGGGCAATTCTACTGGATGAGGCCATCACTTCCTTTGTCTGAGTAAATATGGATTTTTTAAAGCCCTATATTTATACTAATCATGTGATCACTGTTCTACAGCTATATTAGCAATGGTAAAAATTATTAACATAAAAACCTAGATGTTGATATTTTATATAAACATAAAGAGACATTTAATTAGATCAAGAGAGATTTCCATTAATGAAACATTAGGTCGTTACAATATTCCCCCATTAAGAAATTTTGCCCTCTAAATTTTCCTTTTCCCACACTAAAATAGATGTGGGTAACACAGCTTCATCGTTTCCTCCGATTCCCAAGTTGCTACTTCAAACTTGTTGTTTCGCCACAACTCCTTGACAAGGGGCATTATCTAATTTCCTATAACTTTTTCTCTACGATCTAAGATCTTCACTGGTTGCTCCTCGTATGAAAGATCATCTTCCAATTGTACCACCTCAGAAGAGATTACATGTGAAGGGTCTGGTATGTACTTCCTTAAGAGGGATACATGAAAGACATCATGTACTTTGGCCATGGTAGGTGGAAGTTCTAGTCGATAGGCCACAACCCCGACACGATCAAGAATCTTGAAGGGACCGATGTACCTTGGGCTTAACTTCCCTTTCTTTCCAAACCTCATGAACTTCTTCCATGGAGATATGCATAGAAAAACCATGTCTCTAACTTTAAACTCAAGGTATCGTCTACAGTTATCTGCATAACTCTTCTTTCGACTCTAGGCTTCCTTGATATGCAGCTGAGTGGTTTTCACCTTCTCCACCATTTCTTCGACCATTTCTGGTCCAACCAGCTTACGTTCACCGACCTCATCCCAACATGCTGGTGTTCTGCACCTTTTCCCATACAGGGCTTCATATGGTGACATTTTGGTGCTCGAGTGGAAACATTTAATATAAGATAACTCAAACAGAGGAAGATGTTGATCCCATCCTCCTTTAAAGTCCATTGAGCATGCTCTCAACATTTCCTCAAGTGTTTGGATAGTCCACTCGGATTGGCCATCAGTTTGACAATGATAAGCCGTACTGAAGTTCAGTTCAGTATTCATAGCATGTTCAAGACTCTCCCAAAACATAGAGGTGAATCTTGGAGCTCGGTCAGACACAATAGATAGTGGTACATCATGAAACCTTACCACTTCCATGATATGTATCTGTGCTAGTTGATATAAATAGAAATCCTCCCGAATAGAAATGAAGTGCGTAGTCTTTGTAAGATGATCCACAACAACCCAGATTGCATTGTTACCTTTAGATGTCCTCGAAAGTCTGGTGACAATGTCCATGGTGATGTTCTCCCATTTCCATTCTGGTATGGGCAATGGTTGCATCATCCCCTTAGACTTCTGCCTCTTTCCCTTCACTTTCTGGCACACCAGGCACTTTGATGTATATTCAGCGATATCCTTCTTCATATTATCCCACCAAATGTTTTCTCGGAGATCTCGATACATCTTTGTGCTCCCTGGGTGAATAGAGAGATTTGAACTATGTGCGTCCTCCAAAAGTTCCTTCTTCAGCTCCATACATGATGGAACACATAGAATTTCCCAATCCGCACAATTCCTTAATCATTAACATTAAACTCCGAGGATTTCACTTTTCCGATAGCTTCCACCTTTTCCTGAATTCCCACATCATCCTTTTGAGCATCCTTTAACCTTTCCAAAAGAGACGGTTGAGCAATAATTTGTGAAAGGATTGATGATGTACCCTTATTTATGATTCCCATGTCCATCTTCATCAAGTCTAAGAAGATTGAATCCTTCTCAATTCTCATCACTGATAGAATTGTTGGGTCCTTTCTACTTAAGGCATCTGACACCTTGTTCGCTTTCCCAGGGTGGTTATGTATTGAACAGTCATAATTCTTGATGAGCTCTATCCATCTTCTCTACCTCATATTAAGGTATTTCTGTGTGAATATATATTTAAGACTCTTGTGGTCAGTATATATCTGAAATTTCACTCCATATAGATAATGCCGCCAGATTTTCAAGGCAAAGATCACCACCTCCAAATCCAGATCATGCGTTGGATAGTTTCTCTCATGGATTTTCAATTGCCTTGAGGCATAGGATATCACTTTATCATTCTGAATCAACACACAGCCTAAGCCCTTCTTTGAAGCATCACTGAATACCACAAATATTTCCCCACTTGTGGGTAAAGTGAGCATGGGTGCAGTGATTAGATTCCTTTTCAACTCCTTGAAGCTTTCTTTGCATTCATCAATCGAAGAAAACTTTACTCCCTTCCTAGTTATCTTGTTAAGAGGGTTGGAAAATCGTGAGAAATTCCTCACAAATCCTCAATAATATCCAGCTAACCCCAAGAAGCTACGGATATCTGTTACCGATGTTGGCCTCGTCCATCCCTCAATTGCATCTGTTTTGGAGGGATCCACAGATATCCCATTTCTTGTGGTGATATGGCCCAATAATGAGACTTCTTTCAATCAGAACTCACATTTACTATACTTTTCATAGAGCTTATCCTTGCGCAATGTCTCCAGTATAGTTTTTAAATGCTCCTCATGATCCTCCTTGGTTTTGGAGTATATTAGAATATCCTCTATAAGGACTACCACAAATATTTCTAGGTAATCTCTAAATACTATATTCATTAAGTCCATGACAATTGTTGGAGCATAAGTGAGTCCAAAAGGCATTACTATGAATTCGTAGTGCTTGTATCTTGTACGAAAAGCAGTCTTGGGGACATCTTTCATCTTCACCCTTACTTGATAATATCCTGACCGAAATTCCACCTTGGAGAAGTATTGTGCTCCACGCAGCTGATCAAACAAGTCATCGATTCATGGGAGAGGATACTTGTTTATTGTCTTGATTTTGCTGAGATCATGATAATCGATGCAAAGGCGCATTGACTCATCCTTCTTCTTGATGAAGAGGACTATTGCACCCCATGGTGAAGCACTTGGGCGTATAAACCCTTTATCCATATTCTCATGTAGTTGTTTCTTCATCACTTCAAGATATTCAACATCCATTCTTTATGGATTCTTGGATATTGGCAATGCCCTGGGTATAAGTTCAATTGAGAATTCAACATCTCTTATAGGAGGAAGGACAGACAGTTCTTCGGGAAACACTTCTGCAAATTCCCTCACAATAGGCATTTCTTCAAGGATGGTTTCTTCCTTGGACTCAATCAAATGATCCAGATATGTGTGCTCATAGGGCAGTAATATCCATGCTTAAGATGATGGAGATAAAGGAGATTCATATTCCTCCTTACACTTGTAAAGAACCGGGGGTCAATTCTCCATATGGAGTGTGATTTCCCTCTCCCGACAATTTATGTTGGATCTATATATGGAAAGCCAATCCATTCAAATAATTGCATCAAATTCCACCAGAGGGAGTATGACGAGGTTTGCCGGGAAATTCAATCCACAGATTATAACAGGGAAGGACATATATTCACGGGAAGCAATGATTTCCCCATTTTCCGTACTCACCGAAATCTTCACTTCTCTGATTTGTGGTGGTGATGTGATTTTTCTACTAAAATTTCGAGATATATAAGAATGTGTAGAACCTAAATCAAAAAGTACATTATCTATTCTTGAATGAATTACTAGCGTACCTATCCCCAAATAGTTTTCGGGGTTCACTTCGGCATAAGTGATGGAAAAATCTATTCCTTGCTGCCTTGGAGTTTGTTCGTTGCCTCCGAAAACACTTGGATTAGGGCACTGATTTGAAAAATGACCCGGTTCTTTGCATTTGTTGCATTGAACAATGCGTTGAGGTTTGAACAGAGCATTCCACTCCTCTGTCCTAGCCGCGGTTCTTTCTTACAGACTGTTAATAGCTATGTTCCCTTCTCTTCCACACCTGAAGCATTTCCTCGTCCCCTTATGGCAATTTACAGGGTGATTCTTTTGGCACTTTTGGGAAGTGGGGTTCTGGATATTTTAGCACCATTGGATTTATCCATCGGACCAACAGCATTGAATTCTAACTTAATCTTCTTATCCCCATGATACACCTGTGATTATCCAATCTCTATTTCTACCTTGAGAGCACATCAGAAAATTTCCTCATAGCTATCTAAGTCACAGATCACCAATGCTTTCCGCAGGCTAGGCTTAAACCCACCAAAGAAGCGGTTAACTTTTCATTCAGGGGTAACAACAATGTCGGAAGTGTATCGTGAAATCCTTGTGAAGTTTTCCTCATACGCACCAATAGATTCTTCATCTTTTTTCTTGAGGTAAAGGAAGTCCCTTTCCATCTTAAGCCAAAGGGTGGGTGGAAAATATTTATCAAAAAACATATTCTAGAAATCCTTCCATTCCAATGCTTTGATCTCCTCCTCAGGATTCATATTTTTGATCAATTTCCGCCATTGATCAGCTTCACCCTCCATATGATAAGCCGCCAGGAGAACCTTCTCTGGTTCAGAACATTGAAGGATGGAGAAGATCTTTTCATTGGAGTTGATCCATTGTTCAGTGATCGCGGGATCAGATGATCCACTAGAAGTAGGAGGACTTTGTCTCATGAAGCTCTCGATAGCGACTCGTTCTTTATTTGGAGGGTTGACTGTTCCTCTTGACCCGTGTTTCTATTCATAACTTGAGTTAGCTGAGAGAGAAGCGTGACAAAGTTTGCGATTCCAACTCCCATTGGATTGGGCATCTCATTAGTACAGTCATCCCAATGATCTTCACAACGTTTGTTAGCCCGAGTCCGCCTATTATCGGCCATTGGATGGAATAAAAGGATTGTTAGGGGAAACACATAAAGGGTAATCCAAAGACAAAATTTGATGACTTATAAATAAACTATTATTTCCTTAACTCATGAGTCTTTAGGCTTCAATCTTGGCTTTTCATGATCTACTTTCTACATATATTCATATGGAAATTATTTTAATTCCATTAATAAGGGTTCATACTAAGCTTGTGAATTTACCAAAGCATATCCCTCGGGAGTGTTGTAACAAAGAGTGCAACAAGACCCATTGTCGTGCACCAGTTCCCATTCGAGTCCAGCTCAAAGCGGTGTTTTCAGATTTTACTCATAGGATACATCTATGCCAGAGCTGACTCTACCTCCTCATATCCAGAAAGGGATGAATTTTATTGATAAACCAATTAATATGTACTTACCAAAACTTAGGGACGTTTTTATAATATTTAGTCTTGTCTCTAATGCTTTACTAGGGTTTTCTAATCCTAATCCCAAAAATAACTAAACCTATCCTCTGATACCAACTATGACAACCATGCTTTTCATTACAACATAAACATGATTCATTACATAAAACTTCACTTGATACAACAAAGAAGATCGAGAGGTTTAGTTTCTTTGGGGCTTAGGATCATTACATAAAAAATTAAAACATGAAATACAACATCTTTATTGAAAACATACTTTACATGACCACTACATTCCCTCGTACTTAGCATTGAATGGGATAACCTGAGGACATTCATAAGAAAAGGGTGAGCTATAAATCTCAGCAAGGAAGTACAGATGGAATATCATGAGGAGTAAAATACATGTTAGTCAATAGTCATATCGATATATCATAAGAGAAACAGAAACATAATGTCATGATAAATCATGATAATCATAACACGGAAATGTGGCAAAAACACTTAACATGGAATTAGCATAAGCCAAGGCTCATTGCACATGGAGCATGAGTAAATCCTCATTACACATGAAGCATGAGTAAACCCTTGTTGCACTTGAATTATCATCAGTAAACACTAATTTCACATGATGTATCATGATACTATACTTTACCCAATGCATTGGAGCTCTATAAGGGCGCATCCTTCTTAAACATTTCATTTCATGCATAAGTGTTCAACATGGATCATAAAACATGGATTCATAAAACATAATAATTTATTCCACGATAATGGAATGTGGAATTCATACATGAAACTTTATAATCAATAAGTAAATGTTCATAAATGTTAATACCCTTGATGGAGAAATGGTCATGGTATTCACTACACAATGACATTGGCTTAGAAAATCAGTGTGATTTCGGCAGCGTAACGGCGGGATATAAGAATTCATAAAAATGGTTGATGAGAGAGAAAGGTATTCCTCATAATACTTACATGTAATGGACAGTAATGAGATTATATAGATACTTGTCCCAAATATTTTAATGGAATTTAGATTCCTGATACAAAAATATCACTTCAATGTAAAAGAGGAGATAGAAGTTCCTTTTGGAATTTTGGCATAGTAACGGGTGTACATGGGAGGAATTTAATGAGAGATAAAGGGCTCTCCCATCATTGAAACATAAATAGGGAAGTATGGGGGAGGTGATAAACCATACCCCAACATTCATAATTGAAAATAAAAGGTCAAAACAACTTAAAGAAAATTGGACAAAAACGAGAAAGGAAGAAAAAACCCTTACTTGGAAGTGTGCTTCCAAAGGATGGAGAGAGGCTTGTGAGAGGCTTCTTGGGAGCCTGGGGAACCTTAGGAGGATTATAGAGAGAGTAGGGTAGAGGTTTGACGAACTCCAAAGTCTTTTAGTGAGGAGGAAGTGGGATCTTGGGTGGGTTTATATAGGAAAGGTGAGGGAATTCTTTATTATTTAGGTCTGGGTCCCCTTACATTAAATTAATCCAAACCAAAAACCAACCCATGGTTTTTTCCCATGTTTTTTGCAAAAGGGATGAGGAAAACAATATTCTCTACGGACAAAGTCCGAAAATCTTAAAATAATAGGGTTTCTTATGTGGAGGTGAGTCATACTCCCATGGAAATTAATTTAAAAAGACTAGGTGTTTAATATGTCTTGAGGGGTCCATTAATGCATTGAAAAGTAAGCCAAACAAACACAAAATCAAATTATTTTAATGGTAAAACATATATTGGCAGAAAATAAAGATTATTGTATTTTATTACATCACTATTGGGTCATTATGTTGTCATAAAACACATTATATATTTAAACGGTATTTAATTTTTACTCAAAAATTTGACTGTCGCAGAAAATTATGAAAAACACACCGTTGGATATTTTCGACATCCTGATTCAAAAATTAAAATTTATTTTATCTAAATAATTTTCTAAATATGTTAATTTTCACTTTTAAAATAAAAACCGACATTTATCGAGAATTCACGGGTTTTGACAAAAATGGCTTTCAAACCTTCATAAAAATTATAATTGCAGTCATAAAATTATATGATCATTTATATATAATAAAATTAATATAATAATAGTAATAATAATATTTTATTAAAAAATTATTTAATTAAAAAATCCCTTAATTTATTAAAATATATTTCTTAATTAAATAGTAACTAAAAACACCATTTGTTCTTTAAGAACTATTTACAATGTATCAATAATGACAAGAAATTATATTAATTATTATATAAAAAAATGTACATGAACATAGTACTATCTATTTGTTACATAACCCCTGAAAACATCCGCATAAGACCTAAAGTTAAGGTGTGCGACGGTGACAGACTCTTGGGGTGGCTCAGATAACATCACTCTACTGGTAATTTCTATCAACATCCACTTCTCCCGTAGACGGTCCTGTTTGAGCTTGACATGGTGAAGCTCAGCTTGGGCTTGGTCAAGAGAAAAGCCCAAGGATGCCACCTCTTTTACGAGCTCTGATAAATGGGCTTCGTATGGGGAAATTCTACTAGATAAGGTCATCACTTCCTTTGTCTGGGTAAATTTGGACTTGTTAAAGCCCTATATTTATACCAATCATGTGATCACTGTTCAACGACTATATTAGCAATGACGAAAATTCTTAACATAAAACCAAATAAGTTGACATTTTATATAAACATACAGAGACAATTAATTAGATCAAGAGGGTTTTCCATTAATGAAACTTTACGTCATTACACCTCGTAACAAAACCATCCACCACATTCTTCATTCTTGTCCACTATACCGACATCACAAGTCACGGTACATCTTGGTGACCCCATCATGCATTTCCAAAGATAAATCATGAATCTATTGCATCAACTCCCTGTGTATATCGACTGAAACCCAAAAAGGTCTATGGATACTCAGGATCTCCTCATCACCTACCATCTAATCAATAGGAGGGTACTCCTCTTCCACAACCTCGTCTATAACTAACAATTCATATTCTGATAGTTTTATCATACTAACTATATCCAAAAGGTAGATTTCACAACAAAGGATGATATAAATTTCTACCCCTGACATCCATGCACCTCCAGATGTATTACAGAAAAAAACACCATAAGCTTCCACTCACAAATGGAATGTTGCACTTCATGTATCTGAGTCTGGCTGCTTAGGGCAGGGCCACTACATTTCCCTTCCTTGGAATGTAGGAATTATCAATGTCGACGGACTATAGGTACTCCACCCTCCTTTGCTATATTAGAGTTAGATCACACTACATAAAGATTAACTTGAGTTTTTGTGCTCTATGTACACCATAAAATGATCTCCCATAAATACTATCTCCATAGCACAACACATGAATAATAGCAACTAACTCGATATCATGCATATCATAGTTATTCTCATGATGCTTCAACTGTTGACACCCATATGCCATGACTCGTTATCCTTGCATCATCATTTCCCCTAGACCAATACCTGAAGCATCATAATAAACCATGTAATGCTTTCCCTCCTCTAGTAGTA
Organism: Viscum album; assembly: GCA_963277665.1. Classification (NCBI taxonomy): domain Eukaryota; kingdom Viridiplantae; phylum Streptophyta; class Magnoliopsida; order Santalales; family Viscaceae; genus Viscum; species Viscum album. The sequence continues at coordinate 1,240,111,615 of OY728122.1, read as the reverse complement.
TCAGGAATTATGCCGATATGAACCTCCCTTTCATCTCTTGAGAGGTTGTCTCACAAGAATCTGACCACAAAAACATCACACCCTTCTTAGAAAAGCCCGTTAATAGAACTGCTAAGCGTGAGAAGTCGTGTAGAAAACACCTGCAGTAACCAGTTATCCCCAAGAAACTCCATATGTCAAAAATGTTCTTGGTTTTTTCTTAAGAAACTATTTCTCTAACCTTCTCTACTTCCAATAGAACTCATGTCTATAATATGATGCAACCCATGAAGTGAATATGATCTATCCAAAAGTGTCATTTTGTGATATTAACATATAATGGATGATCTCTCATAGTATTCAAAATTATATCTAGATGTTTGGCATTGTCATGTAGATTGTGAGATTAAACTAATATATCATCTATGAAAACGACCACAAAAGATTCCATGTGAGGATGGTACACCCTATTTATTAGCACAATGAAAACTACTGGTGCATTCGTGATACTGAAAGGCATAACCAGATACTCGTATAACCCATACCTTCTACAAAAGGTTAAATGAGTTATGTACATAGTTCGAACATTAACTAGGTGATATCCAGACCTAAAGTATATCATTAGGAACATTCGAGATCCTAAACACTGCTCAAATAGATCATCAATCTATAGAAAAGGATATCAGTTTTTAACCATCAACTAGTTCAGTTTTTGATAATCCATGCAAATACTAAGAGTTTCATCTTCATTTTTTCAGAAAGGACTGGCGAACCCCATCGAGAAGTTTTGGGTCAAATAGACCCCATCACCACCAAATCCTCTAGCTACCTATACTTCTACTACAACTCCACCATAACCATCCTATAATGAGAAATAGATACTGGTGCAGCTCCTCGAACTAGATCGACAAAGAACTCAACCTCTGTTTTGGGAGGTAACCTAGAAAAGTAATCGAGAAAGACATACATGAAGTGCTCAACAATGGGAAGAAAGTATTCATGACTCACTCCTTGATCATCTAGAAATAAACTAGTAATTTGGGATGTCATCCCACCTATCACACGATGCTCTAGTTTAGATCTGCGTGCCTCGGCATCCCATTCACCCTTCTGAATAAATGTCGCACCTTCTGGTGATGTAAATGTCACCCTATGATGATAGAAGTTGACGTACGCTTGATATTTTATGAGCCAATCTATCCTGATAATGACTTCAAACCCTATCATCTAAAAGACATTTAAACTCTAGAGGATGTGTCACCCTAAACCTCAATGGGACACTCCATGTGTTGGTTTACATCACTTGTTCTAATTACCAACTTTGTTTAATGTGTCAAAACAACCTTATAAAGAAAAACCATAAGCCCAATGTTTTTATCCACTATTGTAGATATAAAACAATGAGAGGATCATGTATCAAAAAGAGAATATGTAATAGTAGAAGATACTAATACAACATGTGTCACTGTATACAGTCTATGATCCTTCTCCTATTGGGTCTATTTCACTTCATAAGTCTTTCCTGTACCATGGCTCTGTGACAATACAAGGCTAATCGGAGTTGACCCAGCCTACTGTCTCTGAGAACATGGGGTCCAGTTTCCAGATCCACAACCACCACTACCATGGCTTGAATAGTCTTCATTTCTCTAGCTCCCAACTAGACCTAGAAATGTTGAACTTTCTCCTGAACCTGAAGTCAGAGCTGACCCCTACCACTCGTAGCTTGATGGAAGGTCCTACAAAGCCATTCTATGTTCCCCTTCATACTGAAATATCAACACTCAACTGGGTTATAGTCACACTAATTCTTCATGTGGCCTCACCTACCACACTAATTGAAATACACCCAGATGCCTGCACCCACATACTGGCTCGAAATCACATCACAAGAATCTTGGAAACAGTTCTTCCTGTTAGAAGACATAGATACACTGGGGAGTGAAAAAACAAACCTATGATCTGTAACCCTAGCTTCCCTCAGGTTCTACTATATAATCAGTGCATGATTGAAAATCTCTATAATAGAAGGGATCCTAAACAGGTTGATCAGATATTTTATAGCATGTCTGAGACCTTCGTCAAAGCATCTCGCCCTCGATAGTTCATCAATAAGATACATTGGCACAAAATGACATAGCTCTATAAAGTGTGATTATTATTACATAACCATCGTCACACCCTTCTCCAGATACATAAACTCACTCTCCCTCTCTTTAAATAGGGTCATGGGTCAAAAATAATCATATTAGTTGGTTTTGAATTCATCCCACCCCATATCTCGTATCCCATCAACCTAGCTCTATATGTCACACTAGTGATTTTCCACTCCATATATAATATATGTCATGAGAATGACCCTATACTCTAGAGTCGTCTCAAAATTCTAAAAAAATTACTAATGTGGTCTTGGGAAATGGATCTCTAGCATGTGAACCCCCATCCCAAAAAAACGTAGGGGGTTGCAACTATTGGAAAACCCTAGTCTTCTTAGCCATAGCTAGTGCTGGATATGTTTCTACTAGGATTGTCTTCATATAATGAAGAAACCCCTTGCAAAATTGTGCCTTAAAAAATATGATTGGAACAAATCCGAGTTCCATAGCTAGCACTAAAGGAGTATCAACTGGTAGCTCATGGCCCACAATCCCTAATGTTTGGTCATCATGTTCCTCGATGCATACCACTGTAGGTTGTTTTTGTTTCATGAATCTATAATGGTAAATTCACACCTTAGGAAAAAACAACATCAAATAGAATATCTCAAAATCATATGACATGTCAAAACCATCCTAAAATCTATGTCAATTCACTATCTAATCCTAAATCATGGACTATATAAAGAACAACCATAGAACTAATAGAAACTATGACTCTTTCCCACTCAAAAGTTAGTTCTAGGTCAAGTATCTATCCATTTCACATTCATTTATATAGTTACATTAACCAACTTTTTACCAATTCTAAATCTAGGTCCCATAACACCTCATGAAACCAAACATTGGTCCCCATTCGAATTGTACATGTAACAAGGTCATTAAAGGATTTTTATTCCATTGGTGCATCATTTCCCAGTTCATATGGGACCATAATACTTATGGATTGAATGATTATGTAACACCTTTATCTATGTAAAACCAAGTAACACAACAATAGGAACAACTACTACATCAACTATCACAATAGAAAATAATAATGAATGCATCCTAGATGGAATATCGTAATGCATGGAATGTGATTTTCTAACATGTCTCTATGTGATTCATGAGATGGAATATCATCATCTCATCAGATTTAAACTAAAATAGAACCCACAATTGAATTAATAGTAATTGAAGAAATCAAGTGTGTCACCCACCTATGAAATCAAAACAACTTTAGTACTCAAAATCTAGAAAATGAGAACTCAATTCGAGGTAATTTTTCATTTCCCTATATGTGAGGTAGCTCCTCCTAGTAATATTTTATTAGAAAACTCCATTTTATTCCTATCCCAATATAATTTCACTGAACAGTAAATCAAACCATAAAATACTCTTATGATATAACATTATAATGTCTCCGACTCAGATTCCACCAAATAGTGCCCCTTGCCCGGTTGGCCACATGTACTCAAGAACATATCCCAAAATTCTAGAGGATTCCAACTAGCTGTGAGGGACTTGGTGAGTAAGTGGGGATACAATTCCCTCATTATCATAGTGTTACTACTAAATTCAAACATAGAATTAATTGCAAATGTGAAATAAATAGAATTCAACTGAAAGTAATACAAGACCTGAATACATATCAAAAATTAGAGGTATATCATATACAAAATTATGTAGTTGGTAAATTTATCTAGAAAGTAGCCAGATCATTACATGGAAATAAAATAATTTACAAGTATCCCAAAAAGAACAAAATACCAAAAAAAATTCCAACCATCGCAAGCCCCATCATGGTCCTATGGTACCCTAATCCAAATCCACAGTCAACAACATGTACCAGGGAGCTTTCCCCTATCTCCACCTACAACAATATAATCTATTTGGGTCCCAGAGGAGGCCCAAACAGTGTTTCAAAAAAACATCCCAGTAGGCAACCACCATGGTCTATATAGTTCTAACAGCAATATAATAAGTGATATAAAGGGTATAGAAAACAGTAAACTAAGTGTGTATTCCCCTGGGATAAGTCGACTGTAATATGTAAAGTCGAACAACCCTCAATGCTAACTGAAAATGTGTCATCTTTAACAAGGTAACTATAATTAAATTTAATAAATCACATGACCACAACATACATCCATCAATACCAAAGAATCCACAAACATGTTGTATAAAGATGTTAAGAGTCCCATGGATACACCATATAGTGAAGAGTAGAATCCCATGACGATGCCATATATTGAAATGTAGAATCCCATGACCACACTGTATACTGAAAAGTATACCCCAAGGACCAGATCCACTATGTCAAATACTAGGGCTTCCATGTATTTTATCTAGACCACGAAGGGACGTATCCAAGGAGATTGTATAAGGAATCCAATCGATTCCAATGGGTGTCCATGTGGAAACACAGTTATGAACTGGTTGGGGTCCTTAGATGACCTTAATGAAATGTCCTACATGAGCCCAAGAAAGAAGAATCCACAAGTTAGTAAGGCCTGAGGCATCCCATAGAATCAAGACCCAAGGGGAAGAGTCAACCAAAGTCATTCACTAACACATTCTAGATCCATGGAGAGAAGTCCATCGATTTTGTCAATATATTCATTCAAAGAATTAAAATTAAAAAATTAAATTTAAATCATTCATTCCATGTGAGTATACCAACTCACATCAACATGAAAAAACCATGAGTTTACCCACTCATTGAAACCATTCATCAACTGCAAATATTAAAGGCCTACCCTCCCATATAATCTAGTTATCATTCAATTAATCATTTTTATAGGTATACTAGCCCATATTATCCATTTAAAAATCCCAATTAAATTAAATAAGCATGGAATAACCAGATATCACTAATCATGGAGGCATCACATCTATTAAGAAAATAAACCAAACCACTTAGGTATCTTAATCTCTTCCTCTATCTAGGAAAGAACAAGTACACACCCCATGGGTTGTTTTCATAGGCTCAAAAAAGGTATTTCCTTAAGGATAACCTCTTGTGTGACCTCTGATCAAGCAATTTGTGCTAAAAAAACCTAATGAAAACCCTTGGAAATCCTCACTTGGTCTAACTATAGTTACTACAAGAAACTCTTTAAAAAACTATGCCCCATCGGAAAGTCGAATGAATGGAGAATATGTTGAATTCTAGAAAATCACTAAAAACGATGAAAGAAAGTATAGACCACCTACCTTGACTCACTAGTAGAAATTGCATCCTGTATCAAGTCCCGATTCATCCAAGTTTGGAGTAAATTTGAACAATGAATGAAGAAGATGATTTTTTGGGAAAATGAGCCTAATTCCAAATAACATAATCATTATTATGAAGAATCAAGAATGTATAAAAATGAAATGAGTACTTACTGATACATTTCCAATGATACAAACCATGATTGAATTAGATTCCAAACATTTTCTAAACCTGAAAACCCATTTTAGATGTTTTAGGTTCTAAAAAATGTGAGCAATGGGATTTGCATCAATATAAGAGGCTACTACCTCTATTTTTTAAAAACATGGTGGTAAACAACATGACGTGTTCCTCAATTAAATGAACATTACTTCATGACTTTTTTTGAACCAATCGGTTATATGTTGTGAAAATCTAGTAGACAATGTGTTGGGAAAGTACACAATGTATAGGCCTAGTACACAGTGTGTAGGCCATGTAAACTACATGTAATGGCCTACAGCCAACCTTCAACATTTTCCCCTTTCTTTCCTAAAAACAACCCAAACAGACCACAACTCATCATAGGGTCTAACAAAAAGGGGAATGTAAACCCATTTAACCCAGAGATAATGATCTTTTTCTCCATAAATACTTGGGATCTTACAATTCACTGGGCCTCAATGAAAATGATGATGAATTCATTAGGGTCAATGGAAGAAACTTCACAAACCCCACACAATTTGTTTTTAAAATTTTCATTGAACCTGAATGTAATTTTGACCACTTATTTAGTGGTCTAAAGAAGAATGAATGATGGATTTGGGGATAAAAGTATAAAAATATATGAAGATATTTCCTGATGTGCCTTCAAATACATAATATAAATTGATGAATAAAAAAAGTAATCCTTATTCTGGGATTGGAAGAATAGAGTGGAGTTTAATTTTATTTTTGAAATGGGTATGTATCATGGTTGTAATAAATTAAAACATCCCACTGGTCAAAAGTGTGGAAAGATGCACCATAAAAATTTCCTAAACGGGACCAGGGAATGATTTTGGTATAGTAAAGGGGACAAACTAGCTTGAGAATGATGTTGAGAGAAACCCACCAATGTTAAGGAAGAAATGAATTCCACATTTGACCCTAAATCTATTTTACCATGTTTTAACTACAAGGAATAAGGATTATATTAAAAATAATGCACTAAGGCAAGGGTTGTGGAAGATAAAAAATGATAAAACCCCTAAAGGACTAGATAGTAAGGGTAAGAATATGTAATCACAACCACATAGATGGATCCAAAAAATAATGTGGGATATGTATTCTATTTATTCATCAAGGATATAGAATACACAATTTTATTCTAGTTCTGAACATTCTTTTATGTCACCCAAGTCTAGTAGAACTATTCAAACACCACTTTAAAATATTGATGTCAAGATAAATGTGAAAATGAAAAATAGGGAAATTGTTTCATCCTAATTATATATCTTCTCCCATCATTATATTTTTTGGATAAATTTAAAAATAAACATTATGATATTTCTATTAGAATAATTCATAACTATTCTAGGTATGAATTCTATTTCCTTTTATAGATAAAACATAAATTTATTGGTGAAGGATATCTGTCACCATATTGTAAATCAACCTCTGATTCTATATAACTGTAAGGAGGATGATGGATATATTTTGGAATCATCATCTCAATCATGGATACTTCTACCTTCTGAGTAATCATATATATATTAAATTATATACACTAAGAAAAATAAAATCCCTGATGAAATTTCTATTGTAAGAAAATACATACACGACTTTCCCAAATATTTGGTTGCTCTACCTCTTAGATTAGAGGTTGAGTTCTTAAAAAGAAGTATACATGCATCTTTTCCAAAATAAAAGACTCTCTAAAGAATGGACAATGCTGAACTTAATGATTTGAAGAAGAAACTATAGCATAATCTAGATAAAAATCTTATATGACCAAGTTCATCACAATGGGGTGAACCAAGCCTCTTTTTTAAGAAGAATGATGACTCAATGTGCCCATGAATTTATTATCCTAAGCATAGAAAGATCATGATAAATTAAAATTCTCCTCCAACACAAATTAATGAATTGTTTTTTCATCTACAGTGTTCTTGGTGCTTTTCTGTGGTTGATCATCAGTCATGATATTATCATGTAATGGTGAATAAAGAGAATATCCCCAATACTTATTTTTTTGTAAATGGAACAGGTACAATGAAATTATTTTTTTCAATTTTGATTCACTAATCCAGGGTCTATTTTCTTGAATATAATTAATTGTGTCTTTAGGTAATTCCTTAGTAAGTTTATGGTAGTATTTATATATGATATGCATATCTAATTCAAATATTGTGATGAACATGAGGATCATCTAAATGTGGTAATGAAAACCATATAAGGGGAAATGTTGTATGAAATGTATAAAAACATTGAGTTTTGGATGGGGGAATGGAGAATTAATGGGGAATGATATCACCAACAAATGGATATTTGTAGATCATTCATGGAAAGAGGTAATTGAAGGATTCCGCAGAATAACATTAATAATGAAGATCCATATTTTTTTTGGATTATTGGGGTACTATAATCCATTTTTTAAAAACTTATGATGATTGTTAAACCCACTATCCAAAATAACTCATATGGGATTATATTTTATCTAGATTAATGGATTTTAGGAGAGATTTAAATAGTTATAAAAATGGTTAGTCACTAAACCTATGACCACATTACCCATTATTAGGGAAGGATTTGTAATATATAATGATGAAACCGAAAATGGCTTGGGTTCATTACTCCATTGAAGATGAAAATGATTTATATTATGCCTCTAGAAAATTAATGATCCATGAGTAGTGCTACAAAACCATAGATCAAGAATTAATTTTAATAATATTAGTATATAATTTTTTACACATTATATCTATGTGTATATTATAACATATATAGAGATTAAAAACACCTTATGTATATATTCACATAATATGAGCTCAATATGTTCCCATTAACATTTTTATAACTGATAAATGAATATTATATTTGAATACAATACCATCCTGAGAAGGAAAAAGAGGTGAAATATGCTCTAAGTAGAAATGATCCAACAACCCTGTCCATGAAGAAGATTTAAGGGGATCTGTTCTTCTTGTAAACATAATTGATGGAAATTGGAATCATAAAAGGAACATCCAAATACTTTTCTCTAATAACTTCTCAACCATATTTTATTGATAGGATCGAGGAGGAAAAAACATTATAAGGATCTATAGGAAAAGGTTTAGAATATTTCAGAGTTCAACATTACAAATGTTCGTCTCATAAGGTTTTGAACCTGGATATGTGTCATATAAAAACACTACTGGAATGTTAATCTAAATCAATGGTTTTAAACCGTTGGTAAAGGATAGAAAACTATTTCTATATCCTATACCAAGAGTTTTCCAACCTAGTGGCTGTTGAGGTGTTCAGATAGCCATATAATAATAGTTATTGAAGAACCATTGGGATATGGATTTGGATTGTGCATTATACCAAAGGTTAAGAGAAACCATTGGTATAAATTTTTACCAATGGTTTGAAACTATTGTAAAGGTTGAACTATAATGTATACTCCAATGGTTTGAAAACCGTCAGAATATACCATTAATAATTGTTTTATTAAATTGTTGGTAAATATTGAATTCAAATGTCTATAACAATGGTTTATAAACTAGTGGAATAGAATTTTACCAACATTTTATATGAATTCATTGGTATATAGTATGTTTTCAACCATATACCAACGGTTGTAAACCGTTGGTATAGCCTTCCTGCAATTCCAGTAGTAGGAACTATCCTTCTTCCCACCTATGCAATTACCTAATAGTATACACATACAGTATTCTGAATTTACCTGAAAGTATAACACAAAATAGAATTCTGAATTCAACTCAAGTATAACACATAATTTAGAAGGTAATTAAATACATACTGAATTAAATTCCAATGTCAATTTACAATTCATAAGCCAATTACCCTATGTAATACAGAATTCAGAATTGAATCCTACATTGAATACAATTAGAATTTTATTATGAATTATGAATATAATACATAGATAATTGAATACATAATTTTGTATGTGTTTTAAGGAGTTATGAATACATACATAATTTGGAATTATGTATGGTGTATTCAATTCAGAATTAAACACATACAGAATTGAATTTAAAATTTACAATTTAATTACCATATGCAATTTCAATACACTGCACATAATTATGTGATGCATGTTAGTGTTACTCATTCCAATATAAGAGGTGGATGGATTTGATCAATGTCATGTTTTTTTCCAAGAACAATTTATGGAATTCAGAACTAGTAAAGTACACTTGGATTGGACTAGGATTCATGATCCTTAGCTTCCATATGGCCAGGAGTTGACTTATTGAAATTCATTGTAATGATATTATAGACATTTATTGATATCAATGGGATAGGTAGAACCATGTAAAAAATTTAAATTGGGGAAGGTCTTGCCCTCGTGTGAGGAATACGAAATCAAGGGAATTACAAGACATCCTATGGGATATTATTGTTCGATATTGGGAAGTGGTATGGGGCCATAGTGATGAACTTTTGAATGTATGGGGTATAAGAAGCATGGGATATCATGAATTTAAGTCCCAATTATAGAGTTTGGGATGAATCTATGAGTATGAAATTACAATATGAAATGGGTGAAAATTCTGGGAAGATGAAATACATCTATACTGGTTGGTGCTCAAAGATATTTAGTGAGTATAGACAAATTATGTGGATCACATTACAAACTATTAATGTGACTGACCCACGGTTTAGAATAGATGTGTTGAACATTGATTTATGAATGGTTGATAGATAAACCCATATATTTATTGTGGTTTTATGTTATTTCCTGAGTCATCGTAGGTGATTAATACAAGGTTAATAAATTTAGAATCATACTAGATGATAATGCAAAAAATTATAGGGATTGTGAACCATACTGATGGGGAATTCAATGAGGATGATCATCGATTGATATGTGTTAGTAAATGAATATTTTTTTTATTTAAAAATTAGAGTAAGTTTCACGGGATATTTATCACATGATACTTCATATGTGTATATGGAATGCTTATTTTCATGGGTTATCAGATATTTTTGTACGAACCTAATGTCAGATAATAGGTATTGAATGTGTATATTGACCTACATATCTAACCCAACTAGTGAGTGATTGGAGTTTTGAGGTTGTGGATGGATGTGGAAAGGATGGGTCATATCTAATTCCTTTAAATAACTAAATTTTATGATTCTTATATTGTAATTTGATATTATTTTTGTTCCAGAGAGACTAGTGGGTAAATATTTTAATTAATGGATTGGTCACTGATCATGATTTAGATGTACATGTTCTGAAAAAATATAAAAATAGGTTCATTAATAGATGAATTATAGAGATGTCAAAATGAATCATGATAACCCCTATATAAATAAATCATGTATCCTGTATTGAATATGGAATTGTTGTTCATAGGCTTGGGTGATTTTAGATGAATTCGATGTTATTGACGATTGGATAACACTTTTCACTTGTAATTAGATATAAAAACTGATAAATGACTTCAAAAATATGATTTTCAAGAAAGCTGGATAAATAATGGGGATTGAATCTAGACTTTTAATTGAAAAATTAGTTTAATGGGATTGATTTTTCTTATATACCAATAATCCCTCATTTTCAATCATGAGAATATGATGATATTAGATTTTAGAAGATGGGATAGACATTGATATATTCTTATAAAAGCATATAAAGGATTAGATGTTGTATGGTTAATATTTTTTTACTACTCGCCCCCCAGCTACATAGCCCCGACCACATGAAAACACCCACCCATTTTCATTCTGCCTCCCCACATGCACCCCCACCCTCTCCACCGGCACTTCCCACCCCAACCCCTCCCCCACCTCTCACGCTCCATCCCCAACCACCTGCACCCCCCCTCTTCTCCCCACCTGCACATCCCACCACCCCCACACCTCACCCACAACAGCCTCCCCCTACACAACCCACCTCTCCCATGAACACCCCTTCTCACCCACATGAACAACCCCTCCCCCCCCCCCAACTTGTACACCCCAACCCACTTGCACACCCACCTCGCCACCTACATAGCCACCCCCACACCCCCCCACCTGCACCCCCCCCCCCCACTCCCCACCTCACCCCCAATAGCCTCCCCCTGCACAGCCCCACCCCCCTCCTTACACACCCCCTCTCCACCTACACAGCATCCCCCCTCCCCCTTACACACCCTTCCCCCACATGCACACCCCCCCATTACATGTTATAATGGAACCAAACCAAACAACCATGTGCCAACTATAACAATGTTTGAACCACTATTTCATAAAGTATTAATCATTTACACAAAATATAGTTGATCTACAACAAAATAATAAATGGGGACAACCTAAAAGTCTATCTGGATAGCTCCTCATATTTGTATTTCTCCATCAAATTATCTTATATTAAGGGTGAAAATAGTGTTGTGTATGTGGAATTGTTATGTCTGATACCTCCTCACCACCTTCAATTTAACTCTCCCCCAACATCCCTTCGATTCAGTGGTGGTGGATTTAGGAACTATATAAACATTCCACGATAACAAAGTGTGATCTATAAAAAGAGGATAGGGATTTTTTTGGAGATTGATAGTGGAATCATGATGACAATGGATACTTATGTTTTATTAATTCATTAGATAGCATAAATACCTCAAGTTAAATATAGTGTGTTTATAGTGATGATATCAATACTATATGGGTAGATACCAAGTATTTTATAAATTAATTTATAATCATATGGATATATTTTCAATTGAATGGACTAGGGCCTAAGGGAATAGTGGTGAGTAAGGATCCTAGTGTTACCTTTTAGACCTTGGTAATATTTTACCATGAAGTAATATATGTAATTATCTTGATGTACAAGATTTCATGATTCCAATGTAAAACATTGATTTAAGAAAACCTATGGGTTATAGAATCTTTCCTAAAGGGGTTCGAATTATTGTGAGGGAAAATGATATATATTTCAATCTATTGATACAGTCATGGGTGAGGTATTTTGGTGATGAGACCTATATGAAGGTGGAATATAAAAAATATAATAGATGAATAAGGTGTTAATAAGAAAAATATAGATTCATGTGGGATGGTTTTCCTTGAGGGATATGTGATAGTTAATAGGTTTAACTTTTATGATTGATAAATCTGTGGTGGGGTTTTGTATATATTCCCAAAGTGGTGAGTTGAGTGATGGGGTTAATATTTAAATAGAAACCGTTATGTTGGAAATGACTGGATCTAGTTATGTGATATATTTGGTTGCATGAAATTCTTATATACATTAAATTCTTACATAAATCTATAAAATTAATAAATTCACACAGATTCACTCAAATCATCTCAAAATGACTTCCCACCTATATCAGAAACACATTATAAGATAAGGAAACATTATACCATGATGTATTCAGACAAAATAGATCAAGAATATTAATTACTTATCAGCAAATCAAAAAAAAATTGGTAACAAATACAACAACAAAAATTATCATGTTCAACAAGATATATTAATGTTATTAGATAAAAAATTGTGTCCCATAATGTAAAGCATCAAAAGTCAATGAATTAGAGAAATATGACTAAGAAGTGGTATAATGAAAATGAATAAGCTCATGTTCTTCAGCCATGAGTTTGTGTGTATGTAAAAAGAGAATTGTGAAATATCTTTGTTACCATGTAAAAAGAGAATTCATAGAATCAATAACTCAATATCAATTCATGATTTATTATTTACAAATAATGAAATAATGATAATGTGAAAAATCTAATCACACATATATTTAATCACATCAAATCACAAAATATCAAATGTCAGAAATATGAGTAAAATTTTTAACATATCAATTTGTCCCTCTTCACCAACACTATCATCACTGTCGTCATCAGCCTCATCCTTGTCCTCATCCATATCCCCTTAATCATATGCTCTCTCATCCCTACCCTCATCCCTGAACTCCTCCTCACCCGGCTCCACACCCCATTCATCTGCATGATCCTCCTCCTCTCCCTCATCCTTGGCATCATCCTTATCCTCGACCTCTTCCTCATCATGGTCATCGCCCGGAATGACATCATATCGACTACCAATAGAAATTCTACCTTTTTCACTATATATTGAATGCATCTGTGAAATATATTCATCCCAAGTTGTGCGGACCTCTGGTATACATGATGTACCAAAAACATTCATCAGATTCATAAAATCAGTGTATTCCCAAAAAGACCGTTCTTCCACCTCTTTGTCACTTTTTTCATCCACTTTTTATTATTCCTTAAAATGTTAAAACTTTTTGGCACTAAAACATGTACAATAATATGGCTAATACCTCACTGGGAATATAATCTTCACAGGTCAGTAGCATACACTTCCAGGGTTCTTATCTCCCAACACCGGATGTAAGTAATCATTTTGCCCAAAATTGTCAGGTTCCTTGGCCTCAAGGGCCACTAAATAATTCTATTACAAATATATATATATATATATATTATTTTACCAAATATATATTAAAATTTGAAATAAAAAATCTAAAACATATAACTTTCTATTGTGCCGGTTCTTTAACTGCACGTCCATATTTTTTCCATCTACTAGAGCCAAACTGTTTTTCTTGAGGCCCTCGTCCTTCAATATGGAATTCCTCCCTGGAAAATGAAATATAATGTAGGAACAAATAATTAAAAATATGTTACCAATAATGAATCTCATATCAAAAATTATATCAAAACATTAGAAATAGAATAAATTGTGGATGAAACAATAGAAAGTGCATGTCTTGAAGAAATATTATAAACAATTGTCTTACCTCCTTCCTCTCATGATCTAAAATCTGAGTACATCCCAATGTGTGGAAGTATTTCATAGCATCATTTTTTTTTGTTTTTTCCAGATTATTCTTAAATAAAATTCAAAAATAAAAAATATTGTATTAATGAAAAACATGAAAATTTTAATTTAAATACGTCAAATGTGATTAATACGTTAAACATGATTGTTATCCAATGAGTTGTCATTTTCGAATACAGTTATATAAAAAAATAATCCACAAAAAGTACCGACTCTAACTATGTGGAAACTCTGACATGCCAGCCAATATACAACTCGTTATTATATGACCTCCAAAGCTCACCGAACTCTTTTCAATGTGCTAGTCGAGAACCCTCACCATTGGGGAAATTAAACTGAAGATAACACAAAATATTAATTCATATAAATCAAAAAATAATATATTACTTTAAATAAAATAGATTTTTTACCCATATCTATTCCCAAGAATTATCCTTGACTGTTTTTGGAAATTGTCTCCATGATATAGGGATGATGGGAATGCTGTCAGAGTATTTGGCATGCATCACAAAAAACACTAGCATTTCTTCCCTATTGTTACAACAATTTTATTTTCTTCGTTTTAGTCCACCATCAACTATGTGTGGTGGTTCCACACGAAACTCATGCATGTATTCCCCCACCCCCTCCTCTAATAAATATATGTATATTTTATGAAAGAATAAAATATTATATCAATACATGTAATAATGAAAATAAAAAATGGTACACAAATTTGTTAGGGTTATATAAATATACCTGTAGAAGTCTGATCAACAGGCATCACTGGATCCATAGAAACTCAAAGAACACCATTTACAAGTGGAGTGGGTCTCATTGTATGCTTCATAGACTCAAACTTTGGAGGATTAAGATTCGAAGAAGATGGAATATAGAATCTTGGAGAGAAATAAGTAGAAGTAAAAGAAGATGGCATGGATGGCTGGCCAAATGCATGATAGGGATGTGTAGTGGGAATAATTATAGGATATAGTATAGAAGTATGAGGAGGCTCGGATGAAAAGGGTTGTTAAAACATGGGAGGCCTAAATATATCTTGTGTCCCTAACAACACATTGGGATCAGAATGTGGGATATATGCTGCATTAGTGGGAGGTCATGGTCTAATCAAGTATACTAACTAGATCGTATAACTCTCGTACCACCCTATATCATACCACCATCCTGAGTACTAGGACCACTACTTGGCTGCTCATCAAATAATTGTCACAAAAGTGGTGGATCCTAAAAATATTTAAAAACAATTAATCACCTGACATTATATGTTATTTAAATATGTATATTTTAAATAAAATAATCACAATAGGAACTAGTAGAGGAACACCCATCTCATCCATGTGATGGTTGTTGTGTGCCATCCTTTTTCATAGCATCTTTTCAATAGGATTCATTTCCTACATTTGAATACAAATATTGAAGCAATTAGAAAAGTAAAACTAATGTGTTACCCAAGAAACAATATATATGAGAGGGGATAGGGGATTCATGGGTTCTGGGGTCTAGAATCTATGGTCAACAAATTATTGAAATGTTAAAGGGGGGTCATAGAGTTATATTAATACTATAGATGATCAATAAAGTATTGAAATGTTATCCAATTTCAAAATGTTGTTTTCGTAGTTTGGAATATAGTTTAAGTCAGACACAACATATTTTTAATCAATATTAAATCAATTTGAATAGTTCCAACCTTAACAACTCAGGTAGAGGTAAACCAAAAAAATGAGAACATGGATGGATGATTCTATATATTTCCCCCAACAACATCGGGTTTACAATCAACATTAAAAAATGATCTATTAGTGTCATCATAAGTAATAAATGGACTGGTTCCAATAGTAGTAGGGATGGTTTCGATTCCATCATCACCATCATCAAAACAATTTCTTGGAATTAAATCAATAATTAAAGAAAATATAGGTCTAATATGATCTTTGACATAAATAATTGTTTCATCATTGATTCCATTACATATGTTTCATTGGTATCAAGAGTGAGAGTGATTTCAATAACTCAAAATCCACAATCATAAACAATGGTTCCATGCCTCAACATCAAATCAAACCACTAGAATTTCATTATTGTGACTCAACCATGGGAGTAACAATCCAATATTATTATTTTCCTGATGACTCCTTAATAAGATACATTTTAAAATGGGATTTAATATCCAATGCAATGGAATACCTATCTGATGTTGATGTTATCATAACACCATCATGTTGTGTTCTTGTGTTCTTCACTCATTCTGTGATAGTAAATCTAAACCCATTTTTTCACAATGGATTTACATTCATGAACCGTGGTATTAGGACCAAATGTAAAAGCTCTTATTTCCTCAGAAACAGAGACTGAAGGAAAACTCAATACCTAAAATTTAAAAAAATATTAAATATAATTAAATATTGTTTTTATGTATTTATTACTTAAATATTTCAACCATAAATTTAAACTGTGTAGAAAACACTTTTTGATGAAAATTCTATCACCTCATTAAAGATATAGGACAATGGATTATATATATCATTTCGTTATGTTTCCTATAGATAAAAATAGAAATATATTAATAGATATGTAAAATTACCAGAGAGAAGATAATATATACAAGTCCAATTTACTTACTTGATGTAGTCATCGAACAAATCACAGTTGAACAAAACATTGTGATGAGTTGTATCTAGATCTTTAAGTATTAATTTCATCAATGTATATGATCTGAGAATTCATCCTATTTGAGCAAGTGATTGAGAACTGGGTTCAGTTTTCTCATATTGTTCTTCTTGATTTCTCATT
Organism: Viscum album; assembly: GCA_963277665.1. Lineage (NCBI taxonomy): Eukaryota > Viridiplantae > Streptophyta > Magnoliopsida > Santalales > Viscaceae > Viscum > Viscum album. Next base: position 1,240,094,490 of record OY728122.1, on the reverse strand, counting down.
GTTCTGGTCATTATTATATTAAGATCAAAAAAATACAATGATAAGAAGTCCATACATTTTTGAGCCTAGTAACCATTTATGACTGAACCTTTGGGATGATTCATGTTCCCAACAAAATATTTCAATATGTACATATATATTTCAGTTGGATACTTCCAATGAAAAGTAGCAAGTCCTCTAAGAAGTATTTTAGTTGGAAGATTGATAGTCAGATGCAACATTCACGTGAAAAATGATGGAGGAAATATTTCCTCTAACTCACACAAAATTTAGGGTTTCTCTATCAGCATTTTTTGCAAGAAATTCCTAGGAAATTTATTAGAAAAAATATACCTAAACAAATTGCACAACCAAATAACTGACACCCTTAAATTATTAGAAAACATATGATGTATTACTATTGGAATTAACTCATATAGAAGTATTTGATAATCATGAGTCCTCGATGATTTAAACTTTAACTCTCTTTTGTTAACCCGTTTTGATATATTTCATGAATAGCCATCCCAAATTTTAATAATCTACAGTACTTCCATAAATTTATTTTATTATATAGGTGTCATCACATAATAATCACCTATAACATTCCATTTATTTTCACTGATACCCATCAAATGAAATTTTGATATAATGTCCCATTCCACCATGTCACACCAATATAGTAAATCATATTTTGTCTTCCCCTTGAAATTTAGAAGAATCGAAAGAAACCATTCACATATATTCGTTTCAATGTGCATTATTGCTAAAAAACGACGTAACAAATTAGAGGACCAATAAAAAATCTCAATGAAGATACTCCTCTTCTTCCAATTGTAACATGTATCATTGGAGTCATTCTTTCTCATAATAGATTTTATTTGGTCCTTCCTGAATAAAAAGAAAAAATATTTCAATTCATTACGTACATCAATTCAAGACATACGATGTGGTGGATCATAGGTCACCATGGTAATGTCAAATCTTCAATGATTGTTTCTATATGGATGGTTCATTGGAATGAATATTCTATGTCCCATAAATATAAAACTACGACGATATTTCAGACATCTAGATGATGTATTATTCACAAAAACAAGACATGACTATTTTCCCTTCGTGCTCTATCCAAACATCATTGCATAAGTTGGAAAATCATTGATCATCCACATAACGGAAGATCACATCTGAATTATATCTTTCGAACATGCATCTTATTTGTGCATACCCATATCCCAAAAAAGTTTAAAATCATTTATTAAAGGATTCATGTATATTTCTATATCATTTCCGAGATTAGAAGGGCTATATATAAGTATTCTCATGAATGTGAAAATATTTTTTATACATAACACTGAGTAATGGTTATAAATGTGTATGAAAACTAGTCATGTGTTGTGAGATGTAGGAATCTACCCAAAAAATATTAAAACTAAAACCTGAAAGACTCAACCTCACATTACACACGTCAGTAGAAAAGTCAGGATGTCAAGCATCAAATATCTTCCAGGCAAATCCATCTGTAGTGCGAACCAACTCTTTATTATTATTCAATCTCTTGGTATCATGCCATCACATTTTTATAGATATTTCATCAATAATGAAATGATCTGAGAGTCCGAGGATCAATGGAAACTGCCACATTACTATTTGTGGCACATGGGATGGTGTTCGATCATCTTTTGGCTTCCATTGGTATGTTCCACATTTGATACAATCATTTCATTTATAGGATTCTTCCTAGAATAAGCTGAAATATTTTGGGAAAGCATGAATTATTATTTTTTAAATCCATCTTCTTTAACTAATTTCAATACAATATAGTGGATTGAGATAATATCTGCATCATATGTAAGTATGTCCTTCATGAATGTAAAATGTAAACGATGGCCATATTAGAAATCCCATTCTTGGTTTTCCCATGAAACAATCGAATAAAAAATTCCTTCTTTTTCATTTTACCACATTGCCAGTATATTGGAGTCATTGTAGCATCATTTTATTCATTATCTCTTTCAGCATCATCATTTTCATTAGACGCATAATGTGTTCCCATATCGAACTCTTCTTTGGTGGACATCCATTCCTCCTCCTGATGAAAAAAAAGGAAAACTGGACATATATCAAATTCTACAATCCAGTCCTCTCATTTGGATCATCTGCATTTTGAGATTCCATTTTCTAACCATTATGGTACCACACAAACTAGTTTGTTTGAAACCCATATTTGGTTATATTGTAGCTAACTTCTTCATGAATCAACCAAGGTCTTCCAATATAATTATTACATGGGAACTTTATGTAACCACCATCTGAAGCATTGTCATATACAAAATATAAAAATATCTCCAAATTGTTTTGAAAATATATTGAGATGTGATCTCTTTCATACATCCAACTTCTATACATTATGTAAAAAAATTATAATCAGTAATTTATTCAAATAAATTCAATAAGATTTAAGTTCAATAAAAAAAGTTTTTAAGTAAATGAATAATTCTCACTTTATATAAAACCATAATGGACACAATACATAGATACAAGTTGAGGCATTGAATTGGAAATTATTGTATTATATCAACATCGATTTGAGATTGTGTAAGATAAAACAAAATGAAACATAGTATAATTAAAAAAAAATCGGAGGTTTAGTTCCAATATATAACCTAGTCCTCTCCACACGATAGTAACACACTGCTTATCCCATTTATTTAAAAATATAAAATGAACCATAATATATATTAGGTTTTATAAGAAATAGCTACACACTGGGAAGTCCATGATACAACAAGCCTCTATTGCAGTTATTCATGTGAAAAACATGTAAAAAGAAGGAATAAGATGTTTCATTGTAAAAACTTTAACAGAATAAGATACTTGGTAGGTTAATATACATTAAACACATTCACAACTCGAATAAAAAATCAAATATTGAGTACGAATAATGTATTGATTTTTTGATGCAACTAAATATCAGATCAACTTCGGTTGATGAATAATCATTAAATATATACCTCATATAAGATCAAATGATTCCATGAATGATTCTCTTAGGTATGGTAACAATTCTCAGAAAAAAAAGTGTTATATGGAGATGTAAGTAAAATAGTACCCTCATATGTTCCATACACCAATTTCATTTGAGGCTTTATCGAATTTATACCCATATACTAAAAAATTATCCACTGAAGAACTATAACAATTAATTAATCATATTGATACTCTTTTTTTAAGGTATTAAATTGTAATATATTTATTAAATGGTTTGATAGTCATTAATCATATTGAAGATCTTAGGGTGTAGCATTCCATGAAAGCTACCATTGAATTTGAATTTATAAAAAACTAATAATAATTCATTAAAACTCAAGGTGTTACAGTCCCAATGAGTGTACACTCCCATATCACCTGATCACACCACCAAGCTCGTTCTACAATTATTCACATTCCATTAAACCTATGTTCATTAAACTGAAATGTAACCATTATTCTCATCTATTTCATGTTTATCAATGAAAACCAAGTCTTAGTGCTTCCTTCCCAAAAATACTATGCAATCACACTAATGTAATGGATTACTAATTGATCACTAGTCACTCTTGCATTACTATAAAACCACAAAGAACATACACATGCTTTATCCATCCAAGATCAAACTAGATTAGATCATAATCAACTGTATCATCAATAACCAAACAAAAAACCAATAGTTATACGCATCTAATAAATCATTCACTCTTCAAGTAATAAAGATTCATAAATTACTTCAATTAATTTCGATTAAAAAGATTAAAATAATTATACATTTCGTCACTTTTACCATCACAAGGGTATCAAAATAATCTAGGTGAATCATTCCCATCATGAACCATCTCTTAAGGATTTCTTTTAATACATTAAACAATTATAATTCCATAAAATTAATAAATGAACCCCCAAGTTTTAAAATACATCCATTACACTAATTAAATGTATTTACATCATCAGAGAACACCACAAAATAAGATCTACATGTTCTTTACTCAAAAAAACATTGTGGTTTGGGTGGGTATAATTCCACTGACTAGTTATATAAGAAACCCATATAAAACTCATTATGGAAACTTTATATAACTAAACCCTATGTCATTAGAAAATTAAGTCACACATAATAATATAAATGTCATGTGAATACTATATTCCAAATATGTTAAATGTAAAAATTTTATTTCTTATAATGTCTAAGTGCCAAAAAGAAAAATTACAATATCAAATCAGCACAAAATACTTGAGTAAATATCTCAATTGTTATAGTGATAATCAAGAAGTATAATTTCATAATCATGTTAACCAATAATTAACACTACATATGGTTTTAAGACTCATTTATATTAGGACTATCACAAGTCAAACACATTCTTATAACCACAAAAGTTTCCACAAGTTTTATGAAAAATAAAAAACACATTAGTATTGATTTCTAATGCCCAAAATAAAGGAAAAAAAATATAATCCAAACACGTGCAAAACAAAACCTCAGGTGTACCACCACAGAGCGAAAATGCTATCAACTAGAAGTGAGTTACTAAATCCTATATTGGGTATAACATGTGATGTCCATAAACATGGGCTACTATAGAGGAGGAGGAAAGATTCTTTGGAATTAACATAGTAGGAATGTGGTTCAATGATGAATGGTCAAAGAGAATCTAGAAACAAATGATAATAATAAATGTATCGTATTCTTCTATTCCAAAACAGATAATTCTACACGAGTGATCATTTAGTTCTTCAGGTAGTTTATATTATTTCATTGGCTTGTACCCTTTGATTCATTTTTCAAGGATTTATTTTTTATATTTTTATCTTTCAATCATTTTTTTTATCTTATCCTGAGCCCGAATTGAGTTATATTTTGGAACCCATATATTTATTCTAATTGATCCTTGAATTCCACCTTGTTTTACATTATGAACTATTTAGATGGGATAAAACCATCCCATAATGGGTTTTCACATCACTTATGTACTTTTCAGACCATTGTTCATTATGCTCATTTTCTTCATCTAATGGGGCCATTATTTTAAATTTTTGGTATGTTTTAGTGTATAAATAATCCCTAAAATTCACGGAGGATGTTTAAATGACCTTAATATTTGATCCTTGGGGATGGATTGTGGATGATTTTTGGTGGAGGGTAATTAATTATATTTATGGAACCCTAAAAAGAAGTTGTTGCCACAATGGATTATGAATCATGTAATTAGAATTCCTATATTTTATAATGGATACCAAAATCCAATAATTCAAAATCACTCCCCCCCATAAAATTCAAATATTATTAGTGGAACAATAGTGTAGAAAGTGGTGAAATCAAATAAATGTAATCTTTGTGGGTAAATACTTCATGTTCTGCAAAATCATTTACTATAATCTCCATGTATCATGAAGGATCCCATTCCATGTAGTCTAAGATTTCAGGGATAAAAGTGTTTTATCTGAGCTAATTACTACCCACCCAATATTATGGACAACACATCAAGTGATCATACCCATGTAGAAAATCCATGTGCCAATGGGCCATTTCTAGCACCCCATTTGGCCAAACATACCTTGAACCATAAGTGATGGGCCATGTATATTTACATGGCTATCCAAGTCGTGTACTAAGTGTACATTCCTAGGACCATCTATCATAGACACCATGTAAACCCTTTTACACACCTTGTGAACCCTTATACCATGATTTCATGATTATTACTATTAACAAAAACATAGTTAACAACATCATTATTCATAGATAATCAAAGTTCACATAAATCAATAATACTATTGGATATATAAATTAAATTTAAATCAATCTATCTTACATCCCAAATGACCACACACAAGGCTGATGAATGGGCACACGTAGATCTCCTTTCAGCCAAATCAAAACAGTAAACAAAAAATAATAGATGCAGAATAATATATATGGTAGGACCTACATATTTAAAGTGTAGAATAAAAATATTTCTTGATTGAAGATGGATCAATCAGTGGAAGAATTTCGGCTCGATGTGGAAGAGGGAGCTTCAATTTAGGGGATCAATCGAGCAGAGGGGGAAGTGGATGACCGATCTTCATTTATGGGAAAAATTTATCAATGTGTATTTAAAACTATGGGGATATCTTTTCAAATGGGAGACTATCCCAACAGTTTACTTAAACCATTGGGATATATTTATTGTATATAAACTATACCAACATTTTGAACAAACACTTGGTATAGTCTCCTAATACCAACGGTTTTTTAAAACCATTAGTATATAAGTTTTTTTTGTAGAGCCCATTTCCACCTATGAAAGAAAAACTAAATAATGAACTTTTAGATGAGGTACATGACTCAACCTTCACTATTCAACTAGAAAACACTATGATGTATGGAGATCTAAATCAAAAAAGATAGTGGGATTATATAAAGAGAAGTATTACAGAATTTTTTACTCAATGCATGGTATACCAATACATCAAGGATGAATAAAAAATATAAGGGTGTGATGAAACTGTTTCTCATACCAGTATGAAAATATGAAGATATAAACATGGATTTTTTTATAGGACACCCCATGACAACTAAAGGTAATAATGTTTTCTTAATGGTAGTACATTTCCATAAAAAGTAATCATATTTCATTAGTTTCAAGGAATATTTCCCTCTTTCCCAACTCTCTATGATATGAATAACGGAAGGGGAAAGACTTCATGTCATACCTCTCTCTATTGTATCAAATCAAGATCCCAGGACTACCATGATGTTTTGTAAAATCTAGAATCAACCATTGGAACCAAAGTTGAGTTTTAGTAATAATTATCAGCCATACATGGATGTTCAATCTGAGAGAACTAGAAAATCTATAAAGTTTTTGTTGAGATATTGTGAAACAGATTTCCATGGTTGTTGGTATCAACACCTTCCCATAGTTTATTTCACAAATAACAATTGTTTATATAATATTTTTCAAATGATACCTTATGAGACGTTGTATTGGAATTGATGCTAGACACAAACATTTTGCAATGAAGTAAAAGATATGAAGCTGATGAGACATGTTATTATCCATGATATTATAGAAAATATTAAAATAATTCTATGTTATATGAAATCCATGAAAATTAATAAAAAAATCTGGCTAGATAATAATCAATGAGACCTACAATTTGAGGTCAGGGATAATGTTTTCATTCATATATTTCCATTAAATAAGGTCTTGAGGATTGTTATTAAGGGAAATTGTTGTCCGAAATCCATCATCCATTTTAGATGCTATATTAAATTAGAGTTTTGTCTTATCGACTAGCACTCCCACCTAACCTATCACATGTACATGACGTGTATCTTTTATCTCTCCAAAGTAATGACATAATAAACCCCTCATATGTATTGAGTCCATATGTGGTTCCCTTAGGGAAATATTTTCATATGAATATCAGCTAGTGAATATCTTAAATCATAGAGAAAATGTTATATGCATTAAGATAAATCTCTATGTTTATGTATAAAAGTTTGAGGTGGAAACATGGGAACAATAATTGGTGATAAAATATAAGTACCCTGATTTATTTTGGTGTATGAAATTAAATTTACGGGGTGAAATATATGAATGGTGGATGATTGTATTCACCCAAACATTTATAAATGAAAATAAAATTTGAATGAATAAATTATTTTTTGATAAATTTAGTTATTTAAAACACAATCCCTGAATTTAATTTTTTCATGTTAGACCACAATAAAATAAATCCATAGATTGTGTGTTGTGATTAATTATCCATTAAGTATCATAACCACTGATAATGAAGTCATTTTATAGTGAAAATTGTGATTATAATATAATAATAGTTAGGATAAAGTTTAATTAACACATAGGTAAGAAGTGGTTGTCTCCAATATTACAATCATTCCCAATAAACCCAATTTATCAGAGCGTCCATGGGAGATGGTATCACCGGGGTTTTACCTTGACAAGTACCAAGAAGAGATTCAATAACTTAAACTAATGATAAAAAAATTGTGAGATAAGTACATTCATATTGAGATAACATCTCGAACCATGATTGTAAAACAACCCTATGAATGTACCATTATCACACACTATACCCCTTGGGTATATACTGGTGTAATTAGGGGTTATATATCTTGATCCCATTAGTATGAATTTTTATAAAAAAAATTAATTAAATAATGATTAAATTTATCCATTTTTTATAAATAATACATATATATATATGATTAAAACTGAGTTTTATAAATATTAATTTCTTATATGAAGAAATTAAAATTTCATTTTTAGGAAATATATTATTTTAACTAAATTACACATTTTGATAAATTAAATAATTATTAAAATAAATTTTATTTTCATGAAATATTATTATAAATTAATATTTATTTAAATATAAATGATTGTACAATTTAATAAATGAAAATTTAATTTTTATAAGGGTTGTGAATCGGTTGGTATTATAAAATATAATATTTTCCATAAAATAATTATTTTTATTTAAAATTATAAAATAATTTCTTTAGAAAAAAATTTGGAAATCTTTTATTCAAATTTACACCATCAAATTATCCAATGGTTAATTTATTATAATTTTCTATGGATTTGGAATTTTTGGGTAAAAACTAAATATAGTAAAAAAATATATTATATAATTTATGAAAACATAATATCCCAAAAGTTATGCATTAGATAATATGAAGGGAATTCATCACCAAAAATAGATTTATAATTTAATATAATGTGCTTTTAAGGTACTTGATTAATTTAAAAAACATTAATGGATCCTCCAAAAAATTTATTATATTTTAAGGTTTGAAATTCAATTCTTTAGGCATATTAATCACTTACACCTCATCAACGGTATTATTTTAAGGTGACCATTTCTTATAATAATAAAACATTTAAAAACACTCTTATCTGATAAAAACAATTGAAAAAAATACATGGTTATGTTTTTTGTTTTGATTATATTATCAATTAAAGTCCAAAACCTATATGTATAAATTAATAAATAATTCTCCTCACATTATATATAAATTCCCACCAAAACTCCCACTTCAATTCACTCAAAAGCCATTTTCCATGATTTTTTTCTCCTTATACCTCTATATTATCCTCATAATGTTTTACTAAGCTTGGAAGATGCTTTTACCAATATTTTAGAATCACCCTATCATGGTAAGGGATTCTCTTCCTCCTCAAAATTTAAGTACATTATTTTTATTAAGCCTTTTTATTTCCAATTTTTCATGTTTTTAATTTTTTTACACAAATAATTACAATAATACTAATTCTGAAGTAATGAAATAAACACAGTTTACTATCATCCATTCCATTAACCTTTTTGACCAATCAGGATGCAAGAAAAATTATTCTTTGATTTTACCTGAAAAAAATTTATGTTGTAACACCCATCACAATTTCCACTCAAGGTAATTCAACTACGTTTGACTATACATCATTAATTAGGAAATTACATTTCTGCTACCCATATGGATCAATCATGGGATAAAATATGATGAAATAAACTCGTATGTCATACTATTTATATGGAATATAGATACATGTACATTATTTAAATTAGACCGGTGGACCCAAATTTTTATATCCCTCTAATGCATTATGTAATTATTTTATCTATTGAGGTAAAATGTATGGTTCATTGGAAGTTATCCTATGTACACTATGTTAGTTTTTCTCAAATATTATCCTCAATATATGTCTATGATGTCATGTTTTGTGTTGTTGTCATGTTCCTCTGTTGACTTGATGTTATCATTTTATGTAATTATATGATACTAATGGTTATGATTCTTACCTTTTTATGTCACTATGTAATTCCACTTGGAATTATTTTCATAATTTATTTCATTATATGATTTCATTATTCCCTTACTAGGATTTATAGCTCACCCCATTATTATTTTTGTCACCTGGTTATCCCGTCCAATATTTCATGACCAAGGAAATTTTAGTGAATGTTATATTGTTTTAAATAATGTCATTGTACACCAATTTAAGGTTATTATGATATGTATCCAATTAGAAAAATAAAATAGGTATCGTGTTATTTTATAATTTTATCACTTGTATATTTTTGTATTAAATAATTATGTATTGTTTAAAATTGATATGGGTTCTCATGATCAAAGTCACAATATTTTTAAATACGATATTTTTAATTATTCACCTAAAAATAAATATTTTTCAAATAAAACAAAAAATTAATCTAAGCTAATAATCTTATTCTAAATCTAAATATAAATATAATTTGGCCAAATTTATATTTTAAAATTCTTAATTTAATCATTTAAATATAAATATAATGAAAATCATTTTCTTAGGAAAATAACTTTCTAAAATTTAAAATACTCTTATTTTTATTTAACACCAATTAGTAATTAGTTTAATATTAATAAATTATTTATATAAAAAATATATCATATCTATTGTATATTTTTTTATAAAAATAAATCTAATTAAAATAAAATTTTATAATAAAAAAATTCGAGTAAATTAATCTTCTAAATTTTATCAATGAGTTGGTAAAAAAATTCATTGAAATTATAATGTTAAATTTATAAAATAAATGTTAATAAAAACATATTAACTTAATAATTACATGTTTATATCATCAATATTTCATGTTACATAACCCATTAGGATCCCCATGTAATATATAAGAATACCATAAGATCTTGTGGAAGTCGAGGGAAGTGATTCTCTGAGCTTGGATCTTGTGGTAATTTCCATGAACATGAACTTCACTCACATTAAATTTTGATCATATCATAATTTTTGGATTTTATCTTGGGATTGGACTAGGGAAAATCATATTAATGTGAACTCCATTCTAATCCTGTAAAAATATTATTAAAAAAGGTTGTTTTTAATTATTCATTCCATTTATTTTGTTTTACATCATATATTTAAAAATATGGTTACTTACTTCTATACACACAAACTTAGTGGATATATTATAACAGTAATATATTATTTTATAATATCATGCTTATTTTTATTGTTTGGTGTTGTGTATATAACTAGATATTTAAGCGACATTTATTTATGAAAAATACATAGTTAAATTTACGGTCATTACATTCTCCCTGTGAATAAATAATATCATCATAACTTTCATTATTCACAATTAATAAAAAATTTAAGGATGTATATAAGATAGACATTGCTCTATGATTAGTTTAGAATGATGTTTCCTCCTCACTTCCCTTTGTTAACTAGTAAACTATATATTCACTCATAAACTAACTCCACCAAATGTTGAGTTTCTCCATTAACCATATCTATTAAATACCCCAATACAATGGGAATTATTTATTATTGGATGTTTTTAGTAAGCCTAGTATTAATAGGTGGTCATGGGTTGAATATTAGATATGAATTTCCTATATTTTAAATTTCCATAAACATCATCTAGATTCAATTAACACCTAATATCACATAAAATTTTACAGATGGTATAAGAATAGGAATTTATAAGAAGTACATTTTTATAAAACAGATATTATATATGAGTTATATACAAGGGATAAAATATTAATACAATTATAATTTTTTATTTATAATTTAACATCTTGTTATCAGGGTGGTGATTTTAGGTTTTTTTGACTTTCTTGGTATAGAGGAGTGTGTTGAACAAGATATGAATATGAAACTCACAATTCCTGAGTGGGTGATTAGTGTTCCTCATTCCATATCATTTTAAGAACACATTCTATTGTTTTGTAACATATTATTACCTTTTTAATGGATGTTTTTGGTGCCTATAAATATTATTATCCCTTGGATATGGGCATTGACTTAGATAATATCCAAGTTCTATAAATTTAATTCATTAAACTATTATTGGTAACCCCATATGAACTATATTTTCATCCACTATTCCAATTGGTATATTCACTTTTACTCACTAATTAGTATATATATGACAATTATTTCCGCACATAAAACATCTCTCAATTCATTTTAGGAATTTTCCTTGGTGCTTCTTCTCTCATTATTGAAATGTATAAAATTGAACATTCATTCCATCATAATATTATTCAAATAAACTTCAAGTAGACTCCATCATTATATTATTTTTTGTTTTTGGAAACTCAAATACATGTATTGTTTTAACCATAAGTCATGATTGTTTTTTAGATAAAAAAATATGATTTCTCAATCGATCTCTTATCAAACATTGTTAATCATTGGGAAAATCACCAAATGGTCCATGGAATCCAAATTTAACTGTATTAATTTGGGCTTGAACCATTACTAAAACTAAAAGGATATAATATAAGTTATGAACACTATTAAATAATTAATTTAATTTAATTTCATGAAAAACATATCCTCAAAATTTCTTACTTGTAACTTCATGGTCCAGAGGCCACATGATCATAGCCACAACTTGGTTCACCACATGACCTCAGGTGCATGTCCTCATATATCAGAGGATACCAAAAAATAGTAGGTGTCTATTGATGAATCATGATAATATTATACACCTATTTCAAAGTGCACAATCATATATAAATTTACATGCATCATACATGTTAGTGTGTTCAGGATAATTTTGATCAAATATAAGAATACTATAATAGATGAGATGTATCATAAAAAATTGATTGGATATTCCCTCATATAAAATTAATACAATAAGGCTCTAAAAATTCCTCACCCCAATGTTATATATATATCTAATTCATCCTCCTTGAGTATAAAAAATAATGCTTTAGCCTTATATATTTCGGAAACCAAGTGAATGGTTGCTCGAGTAGCCCCAGTGAAATGGTGGAAAGTGTAGGGTGTAAGTATATAACTTTAAAGTCCTGTAAAGTTCCAAAAAAAAATCTTAATTACTTTGGAATTTTACGAGTATGTGGTTTCTGACGGCACCTGATTCCGAGGCCCGGAGTCCCCAGAATCAATTTCCAAAGTTTAGCTCAGGTACGTTCAGTGAACGAACGAGCGGGTTTTTCTAACTTTGGAACTGTTGCTCAGAATCGAAATCTGAGGGCACCGATGAAACCACAGCACTGGTAATTGCTTAAGGGGACCTTTACTGAAGATGCATTTGCTCAGAAGGAGTTGTTAAAAATTATGCTTTAAATAAAAAGCTGAATAAAATTTGTGATGTAATTTTATTTCTAGCCTAGTTGGTTTAAACCTATGTGTGGGAGTTGGGGAGAAATACACTAGTTACTAACTACCTAAGTGAGGATAAATATGTATTGGGGCCCACACAAACCCCACCCCTTCACATTCCCCATAACTCCCTAACTCCCTCTTTAATTTGTAACTCACCCACTCTCCCTTATTAATGAAGTGAATTAATTTATTATTTTAATTCAAATCTTTTTGAATTCATATCTCCACATTTAATCTATATGTTGTCACATTATGAGTGATAACCCGTGGGTTTAGTTCCATAAAAATAATAGATAGAAACTCTATTATTTGGGGGGGGGGATTTTTTTCTTGTTGGAGAGCTAAGGAGGAGAAGGAGAGGAGGGAGTGCTTTCCTCCAACGACGAAGAACGTTCTCGACGAAGAACAGCCATCAACTATTCTCTTCCTCTGTGTCAAGGGAGAAGTTACCGACTGTGGTGATCATTGCCAATGACAACGTGCCTTCCTTCTTCCTTCGCAACAAGAGAGGAGACGACACTTCCTCGGGTGCACACTGACGGCGACAGAAGCGACGAACGCTAGTGACCATCGTCATCTTCATCTCCTCCCTTGGGACGACGACGACGAGCCAACATCCACCATCTTGCGATATCGTCAACAAACGAAGAACGACACGAGGTAGGGGGTTTTCGTAAATCATGTTTATGTGAATTATACCATCGTGTGTGGTATTTAATTGCAGGGTGTTTGTATAATTTATTTTGAATAAATTATACACTTTTCAATGATTAAAAGCATGTGTTTAAATTTTTTCCATTTGATAACACCTAAAGCGGAGGGCGCGGGCCATACAAACACGGCCCGACAACCCTCCGCAGCTTTTTTATTGATGTGCGGATTGGCGACGACGACGAACCGGACCGCAAAGGAGTTTTGATACCTTCGCAGTAATCTATGGGTCTCGTAGTGACCGTAGGTGGATACGGCTGGAGGAACAGACCACCGGTGCGCGACCGGTGGTCCGCGGAGAACGAAGGTGGTGGCGCGCCGCCGAAGGAGACCACCGCAGCTGAGCCACGGTGGACCGGAATGGCTTTTCCATTCTGGGTCTTGGGGAGAGGGTGCGGCATTAAAGTCGCGCCATTCAATTAGGGGGGGCAGCGCCTCCCCCCGTTTCCCACTTGGCCGAAATGGCCGAGCCGACCGGCCACACGGGTTGCGCCCACCCTGGACGGACTGGCCGCACCGGGCCGGGTCGCGCCCCAATGGGCCCCACCTGAACCCGGGTTGGGTCGACTCGGTTCGGGCCAGGTCGGACCGGACCCGAACCCCCTATTTTCTGAAAAATCTGTTCAAACACCCATAGCTTCGGCTAAAGACATCCAATTGACATAAAGTCTATTGCGATGCAATCCTTGGATCAAAAAGGTCGTTTTGGTATATTACACTCAAGATTTAGGAGAACTTTGTGTATGGTCGGGTTGGTTCAAACACGAAACCAACCGGGTCCTCGGAGCGGAAACACTTATAACTTGAGCTCCAGACGTCCGATTGACATGAAATTGACTTCGTTGGATTCCTCTTTATGAGAAGGAACTTTTGGCATACTTCGCCTGAGATTTGGACGTAGTTGGATAGTGTCCGGTTGGATTGAACCTGAAATCCAACCGGGCCTCTAGAACGGAAAAGCTGATAACTTTCAGACCGGACGTCTGTTTGACGAACCGTCAGCGGCGTTGGTGATCACGTTGAGAAAGAGTCCCTATGAGTATACCCTGTGAGTGTTCTGGGTACAGTTGAGATACGGTCGGGTTTGTTCGTACACGAAACGAACCAGGCCCCGGGATGAAAAGGATGATAACACACAGACCATGCATCTGATTGATGCGCTGTCTGTTTTGTTGAGTTTCCTATGATGTGGCTGACCCTTGGGATACTTCTTCGTAGAACTTTGTGATACTTGGAGTATTGACCAGTAGCTCATGGAGCGGACCCTCCCGGTGATGAGCTAGCAGAGTACAGAGACCCAGTAGCTTGGTGAGACTTAACGACTGCAAATCGATTGTCTCGGAGTGATTCAGATAGCCCAGTGGGGTGAGCTTGGTTGTAGCAGCGGACCCACGGTGGAGGTGCGCTTGGTTGTAGATGTAGACCCGCAGTACTAGACAGAAGGAGTACCTCTGTAGGCAATGAGGGGGTGCGCTTAGTTGTAGTGGCAGACCCATGGTGGGATGTGCTCGGTTGCAGCGGCAGTCCCACAGTACTCGACAGGTGGAGTACTTCTGTAGTCCAAGGTTAGTGGGGTGCGCTAGGTTGTAGCGGCAGGCCCGCTATACTCGACAGAGGAGGAGTTCTCCAGCAACTGTGGTTTCGACATCATGAATAAAATCATGGTTTGAGCTGAGTCAATAACCATTGTGTTTTCCTCATGATTGTTATTGGTTACTTGATAACATAGGTATATGTATGGGCATATATCTAAGTAGAGGTTATCTGTTGAGATCTTTGTTTGTGGTTATAATTGTTGGATTTAGTGATACCTTGAGGGTCTCGGGGTCCCTACTGAGTATCGTTATACTCTCCCATGCACGGGCTATGCCCGCACCTCGTTGTGTTGGATGCAGACAACGGACAGCACTGATAGAGGCTGATTGTTCGAGGACTGGACGGTACCCGGAGGTGGACCTCACAAAAAGTCAGTATCTGGAGGTTGACTTCATGACGAGATGATACACGGAGGAGGTTGACGGGAGAGAGCATTGTGGACGATCCAAGAGCTGCGCTATCCGTACCTACCCTTCAGGTAGGATCCGAAGTGGACGAACCAGGAGCTGCTTCTATTCTTCCAGCTATTTGTCTTTTCTGTTGAACTTTTGTTCATATGTAGCTGTACTTTTCAGTTGGGTTTGTATCTTGGCCCATTTACATTTTAGCACTTTCTTTTGTACTTAGTGTATTACTTCTGCTTGTACTCTGTGGAGTTTTGTTTACTTTTGTAAAGGAAATGCCTTCCCAGTTATCGGGATTTATGCTTTTGGTGCTAGTCGCCAGCCCCTGGACTATGAAAGGAGGGTTTGGGGTAGTCACGGCACGAGCCCCGAGTACGGGTCATGAAAAATTTGTATCAAAGGAGTCGGTTCTACCGCAGAACTTATAACTCTGATATTTTCTTTCTGTGAAGCAATAGTGTTAAGGGTATCGAGTGTGGTTTTCAGTTTAGGGAGTCCAGTGTTGGTGCAGGCGGCCGACGTATCCATACACCAGGACCCTGACTTCTGATTTCTGACTCAGTGCACGAAAACACTAATTGTGTGTGTGTTTCCAAATGTTTTTAATTCATATCAAACCCGGTCAGCTCACCAGGTATAAATCGTTGATCATGTCGCATCTGTTCAAGATGTCTCCACGCAGATAGTCAGTTTGAGTTCTGAGATAGTACACGATGACGACCCACTGAGTGACGAGGCTCTGGTGTGGGGCCATTTTTACTATATTGGCACCCTCGGGTGGTGTACTAGCAGCAGCACCACCTGTTGGGAAGTAGATTCCACTTGCCATACTAGCAAACGGTGCACGCCGACGGAGCGTGATGCACGAGTTCAAGCAGTAGAGACCTTCGAGGTTACGAGGTGAGGCAGATTCTCAGACAGTAGAGGACTAGATAGAGGCGATTTCTTGAGTTTTCCACCTAGTGGAGACACCGGTAGAGTGGATTGTAGACTTGGATACTAGTGTTTTCTAGTGAGTGACCATGAGGATGGTCTGCATAGTGATTAGGCTTCGGTACGTGGACTGATGCCTGAGATAGTGCCTTTAGGTAGTATGTCATCTATACATCACTACCTGTTGGTCAGAAGTTACAACTGGTGGTACCGGTAGGTGACACATGTAGGCTTACTGCCTTGCATGTGTTCCAACATCCGATACCATCAAGTTCCAAGGTGAGCCTGACTCACAGGCGGCTAAGGACTAGCTTGAGGAGGTGGTTGAGAGTTTTCTAGAGCTTATACAGCTTCGACAGGAAGACGTTTCGGTAGCTGATATTCATCGAGGCGTACCAAGCATTCCGGGTACTCGATGAATACGATTTGATCAGTGCTATAGAGCTCGGACCTCTGAGCGTAGTGCGTTTAAGGATATCGGATCCATCACGTTTTCCTCTATGCATTCCTACTCACGTTAGGGTGCTAGAGAGAACCTTGTGGTTGAATGTTCTTTGGCTGAACGAATACAGCTAGAGAATGTTAGAAGTTGGTATACAGTGAACTGGTTCCAGTCTTAGAGACTTGGGCATGCGAATGTTTCATGAAGAGAAAATGTTAAGAACAGATAAATCAGCAGAGCAGTAGATGTGGAAGCATAGCTAGGAGAGTATCATGAGGTGGTGTACTTTTCGACATGTTATAATCACCCGCCTTTGTAGTCCCCGCCAGGCTCAGGGAGCCGGAGGGCAGGGGAAGAGAGTAGATGCATGCGGTCAAGGAGTGTGACCCAATGTCTCTAAGAATGATTCAAGGGACAGTCTGTGTCCATTACTAGCTTCCGTAATAGCAGACATTGATACGGATCATTCCTTCCACGAATCTTGTCCCAGACCTGGAGTTTCCAATAAGCCGTAGACTTGACCCTCATGTCTGGAGATACCTTTGGGAGGAGACTCAAAAATCACACTTACGCCGATAGTGTGATCTGACCCTCAAGGCGAGAGTTTTGGTTGGAATCTCTTGGTGGCAGTGTCGAGGCCTTACGACATTTGTCTGAGTATGGATTGGATCCACAGTTCATACACAGATTGACTGTATTAGGAAAAAAGGTTGTGGTTTATCTACAACGTTGGGATGGGGATTTCCTTGGTCGGTGAAAAGGAAAACCCAGGAAGTACAGGACGGAATCATGAATAAGAGGGTGCATTTGATCACTTAGGAGATGGACAAACATACCTTTGTGCCAGAATTCTCTATAATTGAGGCACCACTTCCAGCAGAGCCTTCAAGAGCTGGGGTAGAGGTTGACCGGTGTGCCCAACCTGTGGGCGTTGGTTTCATAGTTCACTGCAACACATTAGGGACATGACTCGGGTGTGTCCGGATGTAGGAGTGGGCAGTGATTTCCTATGGATCACGACAGATGAGACTGCACAGAGCTGACAGGAGACCACAGGAATTTGAGGATGGCGACCACATTTTCTTACGGGTCTCACCTCGACAAGGTCTTTGGAGATGTGGTCGAGGCGGCAAGAAATATCCGAAGTTTAGCGGATCATATTAGGTCCTCAGGAGGGTAGGCGAGGTGGTTTACCGCTTAACCTTTCCACTTCAGTTGCACTAGGTGCATTATGTCATCCACGTATCTCAGCTAAGGAGATACGTGCATGATCCTTCACACATAATCGACCTCAGGAAGTAGGACGTCGATGGCAGGGAGACATTCACGGAGGTTCTATTGGGGATCAAGGATCGACATGAGAAGATCCTATATAGATGGTTGATTCCTTGGGTGCGCTTTCACGGGTAGTACGGGAAACTCCAGGTGAGCACATGGGATCGGAAGGCTCAGATGCGTTCTCAATACCACTTTTGTTTCCCTAGTTTGTGTTATAGCTTTACGGGGACATAAAGCCCTGAGGTGGGAGTAATGTAAAGACCTGGAAATTTCAAGGAAAATTTTTTCTTAATTTATTTGGAATTTTAAGAGTATACGGTTTCTAACGGCACCTGATTACGAGGCCCGGTGTGCCCAGAATCAATTTCCAAAGTTTAGCTCGGGTACATTCAATGAACGAACGAGCGGGGTTTTCTATCATTTGAACCAGTGCTCGGAATCGAAATCTGAGGGCACCGATGAAACCGCAACGCCGGTAATTGTATAAGAGGACCTTTACCGAAGATGCATTTGCTCAGAAGGAGTTGTTAAAAATTGTGGTTTAAATTAAAAGGTGAATAAAATTTGTGATACAATTCTATTTCTAGCCTAGTTGGTTTAAACCTATGTGCGGGAGTTGGGGAGAAAGACACTAGTTGCTAACTACCTAAGTGAGGTTAAACATGAGGTGGGGCCCATATGATCCCAACCCCTTCACATTCCCCATAACTCCCAAACTCCCTCTTTAATTTGTAACTCACCCACTCCCCCTCATTAATGAAGTGAATTAATTCATTCTTTTAATTCAAATCTTTTTGAATTCATCTCTCTGAATTTTATCTATATGTTTTCACTTTATGAGTGATAACCCTTGGGTTTGGTGCCATAAAAATAATAGAGAGAAAACTCTGTTATTTGGGGGGGGATTTTTTTTCTTTGTGGATAGCTAAGGATGAGAAGGAGAGGAGGGAGAGCTTTCCTCCAACGATGAAGAACATTCTTGATGTAGAACGGCCATCAACTCTTCTCTTCCTCTGCATCAATGGAGAAGTCGCCGACCGCGGTGATCATCGCCAACGACAACGTGCCTTCCTTCTTCTTTCGCAACAAGAGAGGAGATGTCACTTCCTTGGGTGCACACAGACGGCGACGGAAGCGACGAATGCCAGTGACCACTGTCATCTTCATCTCTTCCCTTGGGACGACGACGATGAGCCAACATCCACCCTCTTGCGATATCGTCAACAAACGATGAACGACACGAGTTAGGGGTTTTTGTATATAATGTTTATGTGAATTATACCCTTGTGCGTGGGTATTTAATTGCAGGGTGTTCGTATAATTTATTTTTAATAAATTATACCCTCGTCAATGATTAAAATCATGTGTTTAAATGTTTGCCATTTGATAACACCTAACGCGGAGGGCACGGGCCAAACAAACACAGCCCGATAACCCTCCGCAGCTTGTTTGTTGATGTGCGGATTGGCGGTGACGACGAAGTGGGATGCAATGGCATTTTGAACCCTTCGCAGTAATCTACGGGTCCCATAGAGACCGTAGGCGCAGACGGCTGGAGGAACGGAGAACCGGTGCGTGACCGGTGGTCCGCGGAGAACGGTGGCTGCGACGCGCCGCCGGAGGAGACCGCTGGGGCTGAGCCGCGGTGGACCGGAACAGCCCTTCTGTTCCGGGTTTTGGGGTGAGGGTGAGATATTAAAGTCGCGCCATTAAATCAGAGGGGGGGGGGGGGGCAGCGCCCCCCCTCATTTCCCGCTCGGCCTAAATGGCCGAGCCGAACGGCCCTGCGGCCCGCGCCCGCCCACGCCGAACCGGCCGCACTGGGTCGGGCCGCTCAGGCCAGGTCGGGCCGCCCGTGCTGGGCCGGGCCGCGCCGGCTGGGTCTGGCCGTGCCATCGGGCCGCGCCGCGCCCTAATGGGCTAGACCCGAACCCGGGTCGGGCCGACCCGATTCGGGCCGACCCGGTTCGCGCCGACCCAGAGGGTATCGGGCCGGGTCGGACCGGGCCCAAACCCCCTATTTTCGGATAGTTCCGTTCAAACACCCATAACTTGGGCTACGGACCTCCAATCGACACACCGTCAGTTGAGATTCGATCCTAAGATCGAGGAGGTAGTTTCGGTATATTAAACTCAAGGTTTTGGAGATCTTTGGGTATAGTCGGGTTGGTTCGAACACGAAACCAACTAGGCCCTCGGAGCGAAAATGCTTATAACTTGAGCTCCAGACATCTGATTGACGTGCTGTCAACTTTGTTGGATTACTCTTGATGAGATGGAAATTTTTCCATACTTTGAATGAGATTTGGATGTTGTTGGATAGTTTCCAGGTTGGATTGAATTCACAATCCAACCGGGCCCCACGAACGGAAAATCTGATAACTTTCAGACCAGACGTCTGTTTGACGAACCGTCAGATGCGTTGGTGATCACGTTGAGAAACGGTCCCTATGAGTATACCCTATGAGTGTTCAGGATATAGTTGAGATACATTCGGGTTGGTTCGTACATGATACCAATAGGGCCCCCAGGATGAAAAGGCTGATAACACACAGACCGGACGTCCTATTGACGCGCCGTCTGTTGTGTTGAGTTTTCTATGATGTGGCTGACCCTTGGGATACTTATTCATAGAACATTGTGATACTTGGAATATAGACCAGTAGATCGTGGAGCGGACCCTCCCGGTGACAAGCTAGCAGAGTGAAGAGACCTAGTAGCTGGCTGAGACTTGACGAATGTTGATCGATCGTCTCGGAGTGATTCGGATAGCCCAGTGGGGTGCGCTTGGTTGTAGCAGCAGACCCACGGCGGAGGTGCGCTTGGTTGTAGCGGCAGTCCCGCGGTACTCGGCAGAAGGAGTACCTCTGTAGGCTATGAGGGGGTGCACTTGGTTGTAGCGGCAGACTCATGGTGGGGTGCACTTGGTTGTAGAGGCAGGCCCGCATTTTTCGACAGGTGGAGTACTTCAGCAGTCCAAGGTTAGTGGGGCATGCTTGGTTTTAGCGGAATGCCCAATGTACTCGACATAAGAGGAGTTCTCCAGCAACCCTGGTTTCGACATCATGAATAAAATCCTGGTTTGAGTTGAGTCAATAACTATTGTGTTTTCCTCATGATTGAGATGGGTTACTTGATAACTTAGGTATATGTATGGGCATATATCTAAGTAGAGTTCATTTGTTGAGATCTTTCTTTGTGGTTATCCTTGTTGGATTTAGTGAGACCTTGAGGGTCTCGGGGTCCCTACTGAGTATCGTTATACTCACCCCTACACGGGCTATACCCGCACCTCGTTGTGTTGGATGCAGACCACTTACAGCTCTGACAGAGGCCGAGTGTTCATGGACTGGACAGTACCCAGAGGTGGACCTCATGACAAGTCAGTATCCAGAGGTGGACTTCACAATGAAAGGATACTCGGAGGAGGTTGACGGGCGAGAGCGTTGTAGACGATCCAGGAGCTACGCTATCTGTGCCTACCCTTCATGTAGGATCCGAGGTGGATGACCCAGGAGTTGCTTCTATTCTTACAGTTGTTTGTCTTTTCTGTTGTACTTTCGTTCAGTTATAGATGTACTTTTCAGTTGGGTTTGTATCTTGGCCAATTTACTTTTCAGCACTTTCTTTTGTACTTATTTTATTACTTCTGCTTGTACTCAGTGGAGTTTTGTTTACTTTTATAAAGGCAATGCCTTCCCAGTTATCGAGATTTACGCCTTTGGTGCTAGTCGCCAGCCCCTAGCCTATGGAAGGCGGTCTTGGGGGTAGTCACGACATGGGTCCCGAGGATGGGTCCTGACAATAACTCTTTAGGGAATCACTGACACGGTCAGTGAGATTTTAGAAATTTAGTAATATGTGCAAGTGAAATTATCATATGAGAAAAATAAATTAAATTCATGTAATAAATAAATAATTAACCACTATCAATAATCAATTTTAGGGCCTCAATCAACCATAAGAAATTCGTTCAATACCAAGGTGTATGTTTAAATCATAATATCATTCCAACCATATAAATACTGATTCCTTTGTAGTTAACGTCAAATACCTAATTCTCATAATAAAATTACAAAAAAATCATCCTAAACATATCAAAAACTAATCCCACATGACCTGGACATCACTCTAAACTCCATAATATTGAATATAATATTGTTGATTCACAATTTCCTCAGGTAATCACTCATCCTTAATGAAATCCATATCATCAGGACAACTAGAAAGATCCCAATAATCTTGGGAATACATATCCTAAAAGTGTAGTGTCACCATGCATGAATAGTTTGATCATAGGGTTGACCTACACATCTCACAGTATTAATAATCATACTCATAATTCTCAACCTTGAATTGACTCATCCAAGACCAGCTAGGAATCCATGGGGACTTTAGTATCAATATCATCCCATACAGACCTGAGGTTGAGTGATAGAATCCCTTACATTCTGGAATGGATCAAATATAGGGTCCTAGAAAGTAAATTAGCGGGTCCATGGTTATGTTATCTAATTAGTCATATCACAAGAGTATCACATGAGGCTCAAAATCGACATCCCCAAATACAAATCTATGAATCCACAATGTTATTATCACATCACATCAGGCCCATATGATAGGTCTTGGGGTGCATGTTTGGAATAAATAGATTCATTGAAAATAAATATGTGAAAGAATAAATATAAGATAGGTCTTGGAAAAACACTTGAACCCATCACCAATATCAATATCCCCTTAGTCTCACATCGTGGATGTAGGTTCTAAGGCAACACCCATTACCATCTCAACCTATACCAACACATTTCAACGCTGGTTCAGTCCATCATTAGGTAGCTACGTAGGACCCCTAGGTCATTAAATGCGGTTAGCACCCTACATGGGGTTCCTTTTAAGCCTGGTCACATGATGTTAAAAACCCATCACACAATTGTATCACATATTTCAACAAATCCTCTACCATTCCCATATCCCAATGTAATAATCATAAAATACATATAGGTAACACACTAGAGATAGAACACAACTCATACAAATTATGTTGGTTATAGAAATGTGGTACTATCACCCAACACATCTCAATGATGCAAATAGATCAAAGTTCTGTCTAGTTTTTTTACATCTCCATCTTGGGATGATAAATATAAGACATTTCATACCAAAATAATGATGTGGCCAAAGGATATTACACAAGTTCCACAAGTTCATACTAAGTCCAATGACTCCTCCAAGGTATTGATAGTCACAATAAATCATTAAATTATTCACACCCTGGGTGATCGGTGGTTGGGGAATCCAACAGGTGTCAAAGGGTCCACAATAACCACTAACACCTTATGCCGCTCATATCTAGGAATCGTATTTTTCATTACATAAAAAATATAATTGTTGTACAAAATAAAAAACTTAATTAAACCACTAAAATAAAATTTATCTTTGAAGTCATTTTTCAAAGGTCGTGAGACCACAAACAACATAAATATTAAAAAATAAAAAAAATTATAGGTAATTACAAGAATGATGTACCTTATTTTGAATTGTAATCTTCTTTTAATTAATTATCTGACTACTAATCCTAAGAGTCAGCGAAATCACATCATTTTCTTCTTAATCCTGATCCAAATTGTGAGCCCCTGTATCAATCCCTATCATCCAACTTATTTAATTATAGAAATTATAATTATTGGGTCAATTAAATTTTAGATCATCATAATTATGAATAAATCAGTTGGATTTATCCACCATTCAAAACATCAAGATATGAGGAATAAATCACTCCCATAACCCTATATCGAACCATATCCCATCCAAGGACAAAAAAATCCATAATTAATTTAATTATAATTTTAGTAAAAACCTTTTAATATTCGTAAATGTGGAATACCTTGTCAAATTTTTATAAAATGAGGTGAATATGGTGTTGCATGACACCCTCTTACAAAAAAAATGAATCCCAGTCATGCTTTTCAAATTTTCACCATGATCACATGTAATAAAAATGATAAATATAAGTAGACTCAAAAAAATCAAAACCCGTTCAAGATAGGGAAGGAGGTAGATATAATAGGAATGTCCAAACCACTAAAATTTATGAATACCCCCGAGTCCACCCAAAAACCATGGTTATTCATGGAGGCATAGACAGAGTGATAGGGAATGTTCTACATGAATGTGGGAAAGATAAAGGGGATTACCCTTCTGATTTTCACATGAGAAAACATTATATACTATATTTTTGACTAAATTGGATAGTTTAAAAGGTTTGGCCTCATTGATTTACCAACCATGAACTAGAATATTCCCAATACAACGCACCAAAAAAAGTTTCACCACACTTTTTAACAACAATATTCCACCATTGATAAATGGTTCTAGAACCACTCTGAGATAACATACATTATTTTCTCACAGTCATATGCATGTTTTGTTCCATGCCCAAGCTCCCAGCCACTAAAGACAGTTTATTCAGATATCCCACAGTTTTTTCTCAAAAAAGGCTACTAATTATGCTAGAAAATAATGATTTGTAGAAATTGAATTGAAACACCTTCATGATTAGGGTTTTATAGGGTTTCTCCTAACTCATGAACACCAAATTATGCATCATCATTAGAAACCTCCAGAATATCCAATAATATTACCTGAATCTCCTGAAATTCATTTGATCACTCGAGGTACCTCATGATCCTCAAAATATATCCAAATAAAATATATTGTGGTATTAAAACTATTATATTATTGATCTAAATCCTAGTTCTCAAAACGATCCATCCAGTAAATAAAAAATTTAAATTGACATTGAAAAAGAAACACATATACAGATAAAGGGTGTTATAATCTACACACCATTATTCCTGTCATCTATGATAAGTCATGGGGATCATCCAATGGGATCTCTCAAAAAACATCTTCCACCAATATCTTCCCCATTTTTTTCTTCCCTATCTAAATTTGAATCAGGCTCCCTTAGAGAAACATTAAATCTCACATTCATCAGGAACTAAAATAGATCTAACCCACACAATTCATAACCCCAACACTAATCCATCTGAAACCCAAGCCTATCCAACCAGAGACAAAATGGTGTTTTTTTCAATTAATCATCTAACCATTGGTTCTCCTTACCATAGGACCTAGCTAATAATGACTGATTCTTATCCATGATGCAACCTTCCTTCAGAATTACCAACCTAAAAACCTATATAACATTCTATAAATGTTTGCAGATCATTTTCTAATGTATTTTACCATAAATTATGTGAAAATATAGTATACTCTTTTTCAGGATCATTCCCAAAATCCAAACCGTTATGGTTTATTTATCACCATTTATACCCAATATCCAATCATGTCAGCTTTTTGTGAAAATCTATACCAATCCTGAAAATTAACTCATTGTATCTAATGTTATGTAATCAATTTGACTTCAATAATGATGCATTTAAATTCCCAATAAAATATATTCCAAACCTCATCCAACAGATTTTTCTAATAAATGTTCGGTGTCTACTACCTATGTACTATCTATTTCCCCGATCAGGATTCGTATACCCTTAGAGGAATATTTTTATCATTTGAATATGCTCCCCATTGTTTGTACCCAAATTCAAATAAAAACTCCAAAATTAATTCCTCAACCAGTGGAATCTTTCATCGCACACTACTATACCATGAGTACCAATGTACCACCAACCTGATCACGTGTGGATCATCTCAATCTGTCACTATCTCGAGTCTAATTATAGGTCTCCATCCAATACAATACATTATTTCATACCTATTATTCATTGAGGTAAAATTATATATTTAGAATAATTTACTCAATGGTTTCCTAAATCCAATATGGTCGTCTCGCATTCATCTCTGATATCCATGTCCCTTCAACGTTAGATTTGTATCTCTCACGACAGATATGATTCCCTCCACTAAAGTAGTGTCCTTATCATCATGTCACTGGTTCATATTTCTTACCACTATGAACCATATCTCATATGAATTCAAACATAATGGTTGGAAATAATAATTACCCTCCTTCTCAAGTGATAAGAATAAGCATAGTTATTATCCATTCATAGTTCTTAGATAAATCATCAATGGTATCTACTGAAATGCATCTAAGATGAAGTTCACCATCCCCAAACAACCCTAGAGTACTCCCCACCGTATGGATTTACATTTACCACTACTCAAGAGAAACCTCTACAAAATCTTACAATTTTCACTCCTCTAGATCCAAACTCATCCAATTAACTGGATAGCTATCCCAAAAACAACTCAATAAATCCCATCATTCCTCAAGAAACTCACTATTGTCACCAACTTTAAAATTTTGTTGGCACCACACCCAATGAGCTCAAACATTCTTAAATTAATTTATGTGGAACACTCACATGCTCTAATATAATCCTATTATTGGAATAAAATCCCTGATCCCAAGAGACACACATCAATATACTAGGTTAACCATGATCCATTGCAGGTCAACTCATCAATCCTGGAACATCCCAAATGCTCTCCTCTAAAGACCTAACATACAACCCATGTCGAGGCTAACCATACAAATAGCCTAAATTTGGTGTCATTCCAAATGAACATCATCTACCTTTTATCTCAACACATTATTAAATGAATCCATAATTTTATCACCACGACATTTAGTGATTTTTTTCTTTTTAAATATACATAATTTATTTTATAACTTTCATTGCACACAACCCCATGTTTAAATAAATATTAATGTACTATTGAAGTAATGTTATTTAAATGTGAAAATTATAACCGAACCATTAAATTAGTCGTATAAATTAGAATATCCATGTCATGAAAAATAATTATAATGGATTCATATAATTATAATATTTTAAGTAATTTTTTAGTGCCCAATTTTTGGTAAATTCATTTTTATCCATAAAAAAATTCATCAAATATGTTTTTATTGCATTAAGTTAGTTAATATTATAATTATTTTATAAAAAATATAGAAATTTTATTTTAAAATAAGGATATAATTTTTATTTTATAATATGTAATTTGACATAAGGTGATGGTTTTAGTTATTTGTGAAAAGGATGATATTTGGTTTAATAGTAGAAAATACTGCTTTTTAGGAAAAATCTATTTCTTTTCAGGTATTTGAAAACTCAGAATCCATGATTCAATGATATTAAATTTCAATTAGTTATGTTTCATTAATAATAATTTAATAAATTTCATTTTAATGTATATTCCCCTTTTTTGGAAGAAACCAATATACTAAAAATTAGTTTTTCTACAAAACTGGTATTCACCGAATTTAAAGGTATTATTTTTAAATTTATTTATTACACTTATAAAATTTAACTTGATAAATTGAAATCCAAATATTGAAATAAAACATTAATTTTTTTAATAATTCCACTTCATTCATTATTAATAGTATCTTTGTGAAAAAATTTGTTACCATGATAAGAGTTAAAATGAGTTTCCATGTTAAAAACAATAAGGTTTAAATTGACATTAAAATATCTATAATTCCTCTTATATATTCATATTTTGTACCTATATCTTCTTTTATTCAAATATAATTCATTAGGAAGAATTTTTATTTAGTAATACATTAATATATTTATATATTTTGAAACATTCCCGGTGTGTCATCTCCCTCAATTATAAAAGGACACCCCATATCCTACAATATCAACACATCAAGAACCACTTAAATAAGAAAATAAAAGCCCAAATAGTTTTATAAAATCACTAAAAATTTCCTTTAGTTACAGTTTTGGTCATAATACCATCCTTTTAGGGATTAAGGTGTATGAAAAATAATGATTCTCAATAATAATGTATAACTTTTAACTGAGTAATTTCAATTTTATTTCCATTTAATTCTTATTTTATTGTATTTTATCCATCATAAAATAATGAATATAATATCATAAATATTTTTATATGTTATTATTATTAATTTACAACCACTTTCCATATTATTTCTATAAAATGGGAAATGAAAATATTGCTCTTGCGTGTGTGTGGACTACCGTATCGACATACAAATCTGATTCATTTTTCATCATCATCACTAATGGTTGGATATTATGATGAATTAAATTTTCATATATTATATTTATGAAATTATAATTCTTATCTCAATATAATATATTATCTACCTTCTTACCTTTCTATCTATTTGAAAACGATAACAACGTGCGTGTGTGCGTTTAAACTACCACTTCCACCAAGAGATGGGATTCATTTTTCATTTATAATGTAAATGGATGGTAATAAAATTATTTTTAATGAATATATATGTTTTATATTATATAAAAATTATATTATAAATTTTAATCACTATTTAAATTTCTTTCATTCAAACCATTGAAAATTGGAAACATCACTTGTGCGTGTGTATAAACTCCCTTCACCACAATGTAATATAACTCATATTACATCATTAATTTATGTGAATGGAAATAAATGTGTATATAATTAATAAATAATATTCTATGTTCCTAATTAATATTCTTTCTCTAAAGAAACTATGATTTATATGCAAGTACTGAAAACATCGAATTGAAAGATGCATAGAAAACAGACCAGTTATCAATTGAATGTCTTTTTAAAGGAAGAATCGTTAATGAATGGGAAATTGGAAATTAAATATACAATTCTAGAAAGTATTTTATATAATAATATTTTCCTATAATAAATATATATACATATATAATTTATATTTATTATACATTTGTTTTAAATGTGAATGATGTAATATGAGACTCGATTTAAAGTATTTATGATAACATCTCATTTATTTTCTGGATTGTGTATGCCACATTACCATAGAATTAATTATATGTTAAATATCCTATAAACCCAAATATTATATTATTATTTTATTATTCATGTTATATTGAGTTTGAATTACCATTTTCATCTCTTTGGTAGTTTAAATGTTTGATTTTTTGTTTGAAAAACTTACTTTATTTCTATCTTTATTCATGAATATTTTTATTCTATATAAATATTTTAAAAAAAATAAAAACGTTTTATTAAAATTAAGTAATTATTTTATATGGTAATTTTTTTACCTAGGATTTATTTTGTATAAAAATAATTAAAGGAATATTATAATCATTTTTTGAATAAGGTTCTTTTCACTTTTTTCCATGAATGCGAACAAAATCTTTTTATTAATGTAGACCACATCAAGGAATTTTACAAACTTCATGACCTCTAATTTCTTAAATATTAGTTTATAATTTTACATGTTTCATTTAAATGTGATTTCTTTTACAAATATTATATGAATTTTTATATGTTAAATAAGTTATTTCAAAATGAAATGTGTATCTTCCTCCAGAAATGTTTTTGTGACTTTTTTAAAGAATTTTAATCAATGTCAACATCCTTTGAAATTATTAATGATTCAAAATGGAAATTATACATTGAATCCATAATTAATATTTATATTGCTGGTAGTTAATTATAATAATGATATTTTTATGAATCATATTTCTTTTTAAATAGGATATTATTTAACAAAATGATAAATGTTTTCATGACCTTATGGTAGATCTATGAATGGATTATGAGCATGTGACAATTGGGTATATTATATACTTAAATGAATTAGTTTATTTGAAATAGATATTTGATGAGATAATTATGTAAGTCATTGAAATGATTGAGAATGGTTTTTTTCCCATTTTGACGCATGAGTATGATTTCATCTATTTATGATCAAAATATTATTCATGTACATGGATGAAAATACTTATGTCCAAATAAAAACTCATTATTATGACCACTTATTTCAATGATCAAAATATTATGAGTCCAAATGATTATTAAAAGATATGTTTAAAATATTATGATTTCCTACGCTAATGATATCACAAGACTTTGTTATAATACATGAGTGATGATTATTTCTTCAACACCCTTATTGATCATTCTTCAAGATATGAATTGATTTTGGAGATTATGGACTATGATTTTTTATAAATTAATCATTTAAGTTTATATAATGTTATTTATTATGTTATAATACTTATATAATCTTATAATACTTTTTTATGATTAATATCTTCCATATTTACCATTGTTGATCATATGAACTCACCCTTTTGTATGATTTCCTTCATCGGGTTTTGATATAGGTATTTAACTATAAAATGTATAGAAGGGTACAGATATGAAAATATTTATGAGATATAATGAAGATATATTAGGAAATATTTTTATTATATATCTATTCCCTAATGACACTAAAAAATTATCATCCTAGAGTATGTATAAATGTGATTTTTATTGAATATTAATCTAAAATGATGTAATATTTATGCTTGATATATTAGGGTTACCTAAAATAATATCAAAAGAGGTTTTAGATATTTTGGGAGATTAGTATTAAAGATATTTAATCAAACCCATGGAGATAAGTCTGTGTATATGATAAAATTCTGAAGGATTAGTAAAGTATTAATTATGTGGTCTTCATAGAAAATGCATCCCTATATAGATATTGGAAGTTGGATGCATCTTTAAAACATATTCACATAGGGGTAAGAACATTGAATGGGTAAGATTGGGCATTAACTTAATCTCCACCATTTCTTGATGAGTGGACCTAAATTGGCACACCTATCTAGACACTTCTAATGGATATTCATGGGTTAATCAACATTTTCTTATTCAATTATTAAAATTTATTTCAAAAAATGGTGTCCATGAATTACCTAGGTCAAACCAATGGTGTCATAGATTGAAAATCAGGTGTAATGATTTAGAAATCATATGAATTATTTTTCATTATTATATTATTACTCAATAATATGTTTGATGTTTATGTAAACCCTTTTTGTTTCATTAAGGGTATGAAGATAGAAAGAAACATTTATGTTGCAGAGAGGAACACTACAATATTAAATAATATTATTTGAGCTTAATCTTATTAATTACATTATATAATAATAATTATTTTTGGATGTTCATTAATATCCCCAATGATTATATGATGAATTAGAAATGAAAACTCAAGATTTTATTATGATTACATATCATGTCTATAGCATCATTATTATTAAAGTGTGTGGGAATGTACATTCTATAAATATTTTGATTCTTCCTTTAGTGGAAGATGATGTGATTTCATGAATTGATTATATATCTATACATAGACCCCATATTAATCTTTATAATAAGGTTATATAATATAATATTCTAAATAAACATATGAGAATCTTTCAATGTGAGTAAGAATATGAACTTCTAATGGATGTTACATCAATTATATGGGTATAACATATTATTCATGTTGAATATTTATCCCAAATGTTTTAGTAGAAACATAGCATCGATCATATGCATATTAGTTGAGATTATTCATGATTATTTCATGAATAACTTCCTAGTATTTCTTTAAATCATTGATTTTTTTCAATAGCACTCATACCAAGTGGTATATAATTTTCAAAGATACAAAATTGAATATAAATAATTGAGCTACAAGAATTGAAGAAGAAATGTCAGAAGAATATTGATAATGGATTTATATTCCATAGTGCATCCCTATGTGGTACACTTGTTATTTTTTTAATAGAAGTATAGGTCAATGTATATTTTCATTGATTATTAGGAACATAACAATATCTATTTCAAATACACTTTCATTACCTATTTGTTTCACTAGTTATTTTTGAAATAATAAATATATTCCAATTCATATTTTCATTGATTATATGTTACTTAACAAGATT
Organism: Viscum album; assembly: GCA_963277665.1. NCBI lineage: Eukaryota > Viridiplantae > Streptophyta > Magnoliopsida > Santalales > Viscaceae > Viscum > Viscum album. The sequence continues at coordinate 1,240,062,230 of OY728122.1, read as the reverse complement.
TCGATCCAGAAAAAGTTTCTGTTACCATGTATTGTTGCCTTGTTTTGTCATCTTTCTAATGCTAAATACATTCTGAAGGTAGACCTTCATTTTTTATAACATCAATTATGATTCAAGGAGGATATACCCAAGAATACCTTCGATATGAGGTATGGTTATCATGAATTTATAGTGATTCCATTTGGACTTACCTATGCCCCCATTATCTCTATTTTTTAAAGCATATATTCTATAGATATTACCACAATCAGTTTGTGGTAGTCTTTATAGACGATATTATTATATGTTCAATAATAATGGAAGATAAAAAGGGGAATTTAAGGATTTTATTGAAGGCTCCAAGGTAGTAGAAGATATATTATAAACTTTCTATTTGTGAATTTTTTAAATATGAAGTCTCATTCATAGGTTATATAATATGAATTGAGTGCATATCGGTGAATACTTTAATGAAATAAGTTATTGAACAATGGCCGAGACCTACCATAGTGACTGATAGCTTTGAATTCTTCGATTAAATCAGTATTATTGATGTTCTCTGAAGAATTTATCATAACTATGTTATCCACAAACCATGTTTTCATATAATGGATTGATGTTATTTGAGATATTTTATTATGAAAAAAAAAATCATGCTACAAAAATAAAATTGTTCAGTGATCCTTTTCATACATTACCCTCTAGTGTAAAAGGGTTTGTGATATATTGTAATTTAACAAAGAATGGAATTTTGTGCATCATCATGAAGAATGATGTGGTGATAGCTTATGGATCACACTAATTAAAAATTCCTTATACAATTTATTCGACTAGTGATTTGGAGTTGGAAATAGAATTTTTTGCGTTAAAAATTTGGGTAATTATAATATATTGATTGGTTTGATATATATACTAATAATAACATCACTGAAAATATATTCACACTAAAATTGATTAAAATGTGACCAAGGAGATGGTTGGATTGTATTAATGATTATGACTGCTCAATTCACTACCACCCTATAAAGGTAAACATGGTGGATGTTTCTATAGGTCATAATTACCATGATATATTTTCTGGGATATGGATTGAATGAGGTCTAATATTTAAGGATTTATAGAACATGAATCATTAAATCATGATAAAAGTTGATAGATCATATATTTCTCAGCTAAATACTCAAACATCTATGTGAGGATTAAAGAGGTGGAATAAGAATATGAGTAACATTAATAAGAAGTTTTTAATGTTCATGAGTTAAATAACGATTGTGATGGAATTATAAAGTTTATGAATTGAGTTTTTCCCCTTAATACCAGACATAAAAAAGGTTTTTTTGGATGAATCACATAGGTCATCATTCTCAATTCATCATGGATTTTCGAGGACACATATATATTTTAAAGTCTATTTCATGTGGAAAATCATGAAAATGGATTTTAAAAATTATATATCACTATTTTTGGTATATCATCTAGCTGAGGATGAGTGACATAATTTTAATAGGATCTTACAACAATTACCCCAACCTTAATGGAAATGGGAAGTATAACAATGTATTTTGTTTTCAGAATCCTTAAAACATAAAATGGTGGAATTATATTTTTCGTTATAGAAAGTATCTATAAAATATAAACAAATTTAATTTATGTTAAAAAACATTCATCTTAATATCAACTAACATGGATATACATTAATGAATTGTTCAGATTTAAAAATGTATCTTCCACAATTTTATATGGCAAGGAACTAAAGTTCATATTATTGTTTTCGAGAAGTCATTGTCAAGATATGGATATAAAGTTGAGTTTTTTTACTACCTTTATTCCTCATATAGATGGTCAGTATGAATGGATAATTCAAAATAAATAAGTTATATTGAGATATTATTTTGTGGACTTCAAAGGTATTTTGGATCAACCTATTCCGTTGATAGAGTTTTCTTACGATAATATCATTCACTTGAGTATTCATATAGAGAATTATTAAGCCTTATATGCTATGAATTACGGAACTCAAATATTATAGGATTATGAAAGAAAAAGAAATATATTATGAAATTATATAGATATGTAATTTTATGATAAGGATATATCCGTTTAGAATCAAATCAAGATAGCTCAAAGTCAACTTAAGAGTTATGTTGACAATCATCAATGAGATCTAGAATTTGAAGTTAGTGACAAGGTATTCCTATGAATATATACATGGAAAAAGGTTATTAGATGTTAAAATGAGGGAAAAATAATCTACCTATATAACATATACTTTAATATTCTTGATCATACTAAGACGGTTTCATATCACATAGCACATCCACCGAATCTCTCGTAAGTTCATAATGTGTTCAGTGTATCTCTCTTCATAAATTACCTACCCGATCCTTCACATATACAGAACATAAAAGTCATACCACTATATAATGATATTAATAATGGGGAAAAATAGTCGAGATTCAATATTTAAGAGATAATTTGATATAGAACAAGACCACTCACCTTGTCAATGTTTTGTGTCTAAACAACAAATTTGAGGAAGCTATGTTGCAACCTAAAGATGAGATGAGGTAGAATAATAATCAATATTTTACATAAAAGTTTAAAAAAAATCAAAGGATATATTATCATAAGGGATTGTAATATAATACCTTGATATTATTTAATTTTTCTATTTTTCAATAAGATTTCTTTCGTTGATTACATTATTTCTACGTAACAGCATGTTTAAATCAACCGCAATATTCTATTAAATTAATATTTTTTAGATATTATGTTTATAACATAGCAATTAAATTTTTAATAAGAATATGAATAAAAAAATAAAAAAAGTATTTATAATCAATTTATATAATTAAATTTTATCTATTTCAGCATAATTATGTAATTTTTAGTAATGAAATTTTTATGCTTCAAAAATATGTTTTCATCAAAAGTGGTTTTTATATAATTTTGTAAAAAAATATTATAATTAATTCAATCCAATTTTAGATTTTTTAATTTATAAAAATAATTCCAATTTTTAAAATACAGTATGAAAAATATCTTATGGTGGAAGTTTTATATTTTTCTTAAAACATTGATATTTGGGTGAATAATAGAAAATACTGATTTTTATTTAAAATTTATTTAATTTTATATATTTAGATGGAAAAATTATATTTTGGATTGGTTTTAATATGTAATTACTTTTTTTTATTAAATATAATCCAAAAATAATAATTTAAAGGAAAATTACTCAAGATTTTTCTATAAATCATTTTTACACTTAAGAAGACATTAATTTTGAAAACAGTATTTCATTAAAATTTGTAGGTTATTAATGAATTTTTACAACATTTAAAATTAAATTTGATAAAAATAAATGCTATATTTAGAATCAAAATATTCAAATTTCATAATAATTCCACATTCATTTTCTGTCATTATGAATAGAAACTTTGGTAAATAGTTAGTTACCATTGTATCTGTTAAAAAATAAAAATGGAAAAACTGAAATTATAAGGGTTAAAATTATATAGAAACATTTATAAATCATGTTCTATAATTACTTTTCTTCATTGTTTCATCATATATTAAAATATGATTAATTTTGAATAATTCTACTTAATTAATTAAAAAATAATTTTTAAAAAAAATTCTATTTGTGTCCTCTCACTCACTTATAAAATGGCACCCCCTCTCCTCACATCTCCCAAAATAAAAATGCTCTAATGTCAAACAATACATTCTCAAAAAAATTTCTAAAATACAGTCTTTCAGCATATAAGTCCTAGATTAATCACAATATCATCTCTTAAATGTGTAATGTGTAATCCAAATTAATCTTATCAGTGAAGAGTTATTTCTCTTAACCGGGTACTTAAATTTTATTTCTTCTTCCATAATATCTAAAGCTATTTTATCCATAATAACATTATGAATCTAGAATATTCAGTATATTGATATGTCATAATTATTATGTACATTAATTTTTTATCTCCTTTCCATAAAATGGGAAATGAAAATATCGCTCATTTATATGTGTGGACTACCACTTCTACATAGATATATGATTTATTTTTCATAACAATCATTCATTATTTGTTATTTTAATGAATTTAATGTTTATATATGTTATTAATGATATAATTATTATTTTTATGTAAAAGATATTACCTACCTTGTTACATTTACTTCCGTTGAAAAATGATAACATCCCATATGGAATCCCTCGTTTTTAATACATAAAACATTCATTACATGTCACAACATTTAATAACATAGAGGATCTTTTGATGTTTAGTTTTATAGAAATTAGTAACGTAATACAAGAAAATAATGATGATTTCAGTAATCCACTTTAAGGGATTCTACATATATTTATCCTAAGACACTATTGCATCATCACATATCTTAGGTACATATATTAAACAAAATCATTGAGCATAAAACCTACTAAGGGAATATAAAAGGAAATATTTAATATGTATTAATGAGGTTTAATAATAGGGATTGATCATAAGAACATGAGTATTGTTATAATAAAATGATCATGAATCGTAAATTGGTAATGTTTTTTTAATATAAAAATGATACATTTATAAATATATCCCCTTGTTTTATCACAAACGTGTCATAAAACATAATCACCAATGCCTTTCACTAAGGTATCATAAAACATGTAATATCAAAAGATTAATTATATAACCAATTAATTGGATCACTATAAAGGATAACCATTCTCATGTATAAATTTATTTCTTCCACATAGATCATATGAATAAATTTTATTAATTTCCTTTGGGAAATTATAAACTTATTACATGTAAAAAATCATCAAATTCAAAAACAATTTAAAATACATGTGCATTACATGATTTTTAAATCATAATAATGGAATTTAGGTTTCGTATTTGGAAGTACCCATTCAATAAATCATGGTTACCTCTATGTGAATAGCCATGAATAGATAAAGGGGTTCACTATTAATTCTATAATAATATTTTATTTAAAATGGATGAATTCTTACAATGAATTCGGTGACATGAAGCATATACGATGTACAATTTGTAAAATGAATAATGGAATGGAATTAATGCCCTTAATTTATAAAACAATTTTTTTAAGTAATTGGATATTTAAAATTTTATGAAAATAATGTAATTAAAAATTTAGAATAAATTCCATAAGAGAGAAACTTGAATCAAAGATATTAATAGGAGAGTTTCCTTGCCTAGGTAAGTAACATCAAAAATTTTGGAGAGGGAAACCATAGGACCTTTGTGAAAACATATATGGTCTTTAGAGAGTGAATATGAGTATTGTTTTTTTTAAGGGATTTAAATTATAGAATAATGGGGGGATGGTTGGGTATTTATATTAAAATTGTATGAATTGTTTAATAATTTATAAATATAGGTCTTGTAATACTATGTTGTAGAAAATGAAAAAAATTTCATACCCATGGTATTTTCTCATGGATTTAGACATTTGAGTCATGTTTTATATTATTTTATTCCATTTGAACCAAAACATATTTTTTTAACATCACTTTGGACATAGAGGAGTTTATTTTCCAAAAAAATATAGTTTTTAAAATCATGATTTCCATATTAGTATTTGGAAAGTCATTTATATGTTTGAAAGTTAATTTAAATCCATTAAAATAGATAATATTAATAAATTAACATTTAACAATCACACTTTCTATTTAATTAACTACTATATCATTATTTCATATATATTAGACCATAAAAAATATGGAAAACTCAAAATTGTATATTTACAATTCACTAAAAAATAAATTATTTTAGAAAATTATGAAAAAATAAATCTAACATAATATATACATAAAAATTTCAAATAAAATTTTTATTTTATGTAATTAAATATGAAAATTAAAAATTTAAAATAAAAATATTATTTATTGAAAATCTAATATTTTTTGTGATATAGTCAACTATATAACACTTATAAACAATCGTGGGATATTAAAAAAAATTATTGTCATTTATATTTAAATAAATAGTATTTTAGAGGTCTGTTTCAAGGATATTTATTTTATTGAGAAAACTTGAGTTATTAAATAAAATTATATATATTCTAAAGATATTATTTTGTGTTACTCATATCAAAAAACCTATTTACTAAATTAATCTTATATTCATGTGTATTTTATTAAATATAATAAAATAATAAATTGGATATATTAAATAACTATTTCATTTAAAAAATGAAATTACACTTTTATAACCCTTTGTTAAAGATACATAACCCCTTTTACACCATCATACACTTAAATTATATGGTGTGTGATAGTGGTAGCTTTATGGGGGGGCTCATCTAACATTGGCATAGTTGTGATCTCCACTAATTTAAACTTCACCTATATCCAATTCCATTCTAAACTCACTTGTTAAACCTCTTTTGGGGCTTGGTCCATAGTGGACCCTAGTGACGCCGCCTCCCTCATGTGTTTTGGAAAATCGGATTTAAAAATAAAGACGATAACAGTTGAGTCTGTTGTTTCTCCTTTCTACAACAATTATCATTGGTCATTATCCTTTATAATGAATAATTTTAATGGTAAAATTATTATCAATGGTCCTAGTGACCAATGGTATAGTGGTGATCAGATATCAATGGTCACTTTTCCCTATATAACCTATATATTATATACCACCCATAAAAAGTTACTACTTATTTTCCAATGGTTTTTACAATTCATATGATAATGTCTATTATATTCATAACATTACTTTTTCATTTAATAATTTTCATAGAGGGTATTATCTTCTTGGAATAGTATTATCTTATGGAGTACACAACTTCATTGTATCTATTTTTTAATTTCTATATCGTTATATTTTTCCTAGTTATTGTAATCAGTATTATTACTTGAAATGTAATATTAATTTTATAATAGTATTTATATGTAAATATGTTGTGAAATATAATAAATTAATCATTAGGAAAATAATGTTCTTTTATTAATCTAGGAATTTATTTTTTGGTCATTACACCCTCCCATATTAATAACATTTATCCTCGAAATTTTACTATTTTCTTGATGAAAATGTGGTAATTTTTCCATCATTTTTTATTCTCGCTACTAAGTAGCTTCTTTAAACATGTTATTTATCCCTTAGAATTTCCCAAGTCATGTTGTCTTGTCCTTCCATAAATATTCTCTTCTATAAATAATCTATATTGGTTCCTCCTTAAAATATAATTCTATTTCAATTTACACACCACTAATATCAAATGTATGTGATGGTTCAAACATATAATTTCTCAAAAGGGACATGTAAATTTCATTAGGGACATTGGAATCATTATGTGGTAGTGTTAATCGATATGAAATCACTACAACATGCTATAAAATATAAAATGGCCCAATCTACCTTGAAATCAGTTTAACTTTCTTTCTAAATCTCAAAACATCATTCAATAGTGATATCTTCAGAATAAAATGATCCAAAACATGTAATTATATATCAATACATTGGGTTTTAGTATAAATTTTCAATCAAATATGAGCATCATTGATTTGTTTCTGGATCCCTTGTATCATTTATATGACTTCATTCAAAATATCTACCCTAAAATATTTCTTTTCATCAACTTCATTATAAAATTTTTGGGTTCTTCTCCATTTTCTATATTGTGATATAAAATCTACCATTAAAATGTATGAGTGGACACAATTTTCATAAGATAATTCAATATGACGAACATTTTGATCCCAAATCCCATGAAAAACATGTAATCTAGCCTATAATAGTCTTATATTATTTTCATATTCCACTCATCATTTTGAGGATGGTAAGTTGGGATCAAATTTTCTTATGTATTCATATTATTTTGAATTATTCTCCATAATAAAAAAAATTACATCTTATATCTTCTTCCGAAACATTCAATATTGGTACTCCCTGTAGTCTCACTACTTCTTGAAAATTGATGCGAGATAGGATCTATAGAGAGATATCCTCTCTTATGGTAAGATAATGGGAATAAAATTTCAATATATAAATGATTAATTGTATAGATATGATTCCTTTGGATATATTTTTATGGCCTACAAAAAATTCCATAGTTATGTTTTCCCATATCCATATAGGTATGGGTAGTGGTTATAGTGACCCTTCAGAATGTTTTTTCTTTAACTTCACTTGTTTATAAACTATTCACCTTATAATGTAATCAGAAATTTTACTTCTTATATTATCCCACCAATAATTATCACGGAGGTCACTAAATATTTTTGTAATTTCTGATAGTATAGAGAATATAGAGATGTTTTCTTGAACTCTAAGCTCCTTATTTATATTTTTTTATAGATGGGACACATATTGTTGTACCAAATTCCATTATACATTATTGATAAATATTTAATTCATGAAACATCCCATTTTTCATATCCTCAATTATTTTTTCATCTATGGACCATCTCTTTGATATTTCTTTATCTTTTATAGTAATGAAGGTTAAAAAAATTGGGATATATTGATTATGTCCCTTAACTTATGATTATCATGCCCAAAATTACTAGGACCTTAATCAATAGATAACCTTCAATACTCATAATTATAAGAGAATTAGGATCTTTCCTACTCAATTAATCTATAAATTTTTATCTTCCAAGGTGATATTGAATATAAAATTCATAGTCTTTAAGAACCTCCAACCATCTACATTGTCACTTATTAAATTAATTTTATGTGAATATATAGTTAAAACATTATATATATTTTTATATATCAGACCTCCCACCATAAATATAGTGTCTTCATGTCTTCCAAGAGAAATTTAACTCATCCAAATTCAATTATTGAGATGGTTAATTCAATTCATAAGGATTTAACTTTCTATATGCATTGGTGATCACTATTTAATTTTTCATGAGAACACATATTAACCCTTTTATAGATTCATCATTATATATAATTAAGCCTTCTCTAATAGAGGGTAGAGTTATCAAAATCTCACAAACCAACCTCCTCTTCAATTATAAGTATATATTTTCACACTCTTTTTCCAAAATGAACTTTACTCCCTTTCCAGATAAAAAGGTTATTGGATAATAATTTCTTGAAACGTTTTTGAAAAACCTTATAGAGTACCAAAATAGACCAAGTAATCCATGAATATCAGTTATCGTTTTGTAATGTGGCTACACCTCTATGGTCTTTGTTTTTGATGGATCCACTAAGATGAATTAAATGGTCATGATGTGTCCAAACAATGAATATATTTGAAACTAGAACTCACATTTACTAAATTTTCCAAAAAAATATCCTCTTTCCTTAGAGTTTGTAAAATATACCAAATATGATCTTTATTCTATTCCCGACTTTTGGAATATAGTATAATATCATCAATAATGACCACCAAAAATTTATTAAGGTAGTCTATAAATACACTATTCTTAAAATCCAAAAAAAATTGAAGGATCATTAGTTAATTCCATGAGAATAATAAAAAACATGGGATGTACATATATTGTTTAGAAGGAATTATTTAAGATATATTTTTTCGTAAACCACAATAGTGGATACCATAATTAGAGGTAAATTTTAGAGAATAATTGATCCCCAAAAAGTTGGTCGAATGAATCATCAGTCCTTATAAGAGGATATTTACTCTTTACAGTAATCCCATTAAGCACTCTATATTCAATTCATATCCACAAGGATCTATATTTCTTATTCACAAAGAGAATATGTTCTCCCCAAGGAGACACACTAGGTCAAATTAAACCCTAATCTAATAGATCAAGATATTATTTATTTGATTCCCATAACTCTATGTATTCCATTCTATATGTGGTCTTCGATATTATCTTGGAACCTGGTATGAGTTTGATTGTAAACTCTACCTATTTTTCAAGATGATATCAAGGTAAATCTTTCGCAAATACATCAACATATTTCCAAATAATTTGTATATCTCCAATATTTAGACATTCTCATTCATCAATTTCTTCATCAATAATTTCCATAAAGAAGGAAACATGAGGGGGATCTTTCAAAGACCTATGTTGTGATATTTATGATTTGATGATAATTATTGGTTTACCATTAACAATATGGGAAATGTTATTTAGTGCATAGTATATATTGGAATTATAATTTGAAAACAAATCAATTATAAGTATTATTTAAAATTACACCATTATAATGAACAATATATATAGATAGATAGATTTCACTCACAAATGTTAATAAGGGAATCCCTATATATCATTTATTCATTAAAAATTCATCTAGTATTTTTAATTGAAAACTCTGCCACTAGTTCTTCCAGGATTAACATGATGTTTATTGGAACCTTGAATGAAATAAAAGAATAAATAAAACCCAAATCAAACAATTTACTTTCTATCATTAAGTTTATAGTGACTGTACCTACCATAATATAATTTATAGAATCAAATTCATCCATTATGACAGTAAAATCATGACCTTAATCCCATGTCCACTACTAGGGTTAATAGATGTTTCCCATAATTATTGTTTGATTTGTACATTTATTAGTGCAATTTCTATGATCCCTATACTTAAATAATTGCAAACTAGGTTATGTTTGCACCATATTCCCTTTTTCATTTTCATTCAAATGTTGAGGATTCACATACACTCAATAGTTTCAAGAAATATTTCAATCTCTTCCACACATGTATAACATTCCACTTCCTTATACTCAATTCCCCAAATTATTCTTCCAACATTTTTTATACATGGTATTTCATATGTTCTTCTCATATATATTATTTTTTAAATTTTCTTCACCCTTCTCTTCTTTTCATTATTTCCATGAGTCCACTAGAAATAAATGAACTCCATTTACACTTTGATATAACATCGTAATATGACATTGTATCTTTTAAAGAACTTTCTGGGAAATTATTTATGTATATGGGGTATTAATCCCTTAAATAATAAGTTGATCATACCATTAAAATCAATGAAAAATCATGGATCGTATAATGCACACCATGCAATTTTTATCTCATAATTCCCCACTGATTAACTTTATCATTATTTCCACTCATGTAATTGACACATTATCTTGGTTCAGAGGGTTTGGGGAATATACTTATTAATAATTACTTTTTTATAGTCACCCCATTCCATGTCTTCAACCTCTACCCTTGGATATGTGATCCTCGTCATTTTCCACTACAAATTAGTTTTTCCCTATAAGTGATATACTACCAACATTACATTATCCTTATAAGAAAAATTGAGTATAAAATATATTATCTTTAGTATTGATCCATTTACCCAAGAATATTCCATAAGAAGGTACACTAAAAATAGATGGACCTTGATGTATGAATTATTAAACTATCAGTCGTTCAATACATTGGGAATTTGGATGCCCCAAATGTTTTTGGTTGTTATTTGTGAGCTTTTTAATTGATTCATCATCATCATGATGATTCCAACTATAGGTATGGATATATTTTTTCAACCATCACCATATATATTTCATCTATTTCATACATTAGTCCTTATATTTACTATCATTTTTCTTGGGGGGGAAAATTTATGTGGGAAATGTTTTACCTTTTTCAATATTGTAATTATGAATAAATTTTAGGACCTGAAAAAACATGATTCAAGGATATTATTATTTAATATATTTTAATAAAAACATATTTTCTATATATTCTTTATAATGTTTCATAAAAATCATATGATTTACCAAATAATATCTTGTGGGAGTTTCAAACCATGTGTTTTGTAAGGTCTCTTTATCATCCACCATGTGATTATTGAGTTAATACCTAATGAATCCTTATCGAGGTTATTACACTATGGCACAACTATTCCAAATTCGCATCCAATTGAGGTATCTAGATAGTGATTTCATTTATTGTAAACCACTCAATTAATACTTCCAAAAAAATTAGTATATATTTTAAATAATGGTGTATGCCTATTGTTCTTAATATTTTTTGTATTCCTAATTTCCACAAGTAACTAAGACTAAATTTGGTATTAACTATAGAATATTTCCTTTTTAATTCCTAAAACATTCATTACATAGTACAACATTAATTTACTCATAGCATATTTTAAGGATTAGGTTTATAGAAATTAGGAACATAATACATGCAAATTATAAAAAAAAATATACATGGAATTATTATTCATATATTCATCCTTGGTTACTTTTAGTATATCACATATCTTGAAGACATGCATTTAATGAAATGGTTGGGCACAAATCCTAGTAAGAGAATAAAATGGGAAATATTTAACATGTGATCATAAGGGATAAAAATTGGGAATGTTCATAAGAACATGAGGAATATAATAATATATTGATCATTAATCATAACATGGAAATGTTTCTAAAACATAAAAATGAGACATTCATAAACATATCACAATTTTTCATCTACCAAGGTGTCATAAAACATAATTTCCAAGGATATTCACCATGGAATCAAAATATGTATCATCCCAAAATATTAATTATATGCCTAATTAATTCACTCACTACCAGGGAAAACCATTCTTATGTCTAAATTCTTATATTTCACATTGATTTAAAAAACAATTATTAGTAACCTATTAAAAATATTGAATTAGTTTCATATAAAAATAATTAAATTCGTAATTCCTTAAAGGACATGATCATTATATCATTTTTAACCCACAAGAAAGAAATTTGGTTCTCATGTTTGTAGCTAAAAAATAAATGAATCACAGTAACATCTAGGTGAATAATAATTAATAGAGAAATGTTTTGTTTATTGAAAATATAATAATATTTCATGTAAAAGGTATAATTTCTTGAAACAAACTATGAAGCATGACGAGTATACAATGGGGACTAGAAAAAATCATAAACGGAGGGAATGAAGGAATCCCATTTATAAAACAATATTTTTGACATAATGGGGAAAAATTGCATGAAAATAATGTAATTTAACATTTAGAATACATACCAAAAAGAGGTACTTGAATGGAAAAGAAGAAGATGGGATTTCCCTTAAATTGGGATGATAATTATTAAATATTAGGGAGGGTATCCTTAAGACATTAGAGACACCTTAGAAGGAACATATAGAGAAGAAATGATTAAATTTTGGTGATTAATGGTTTTAGGGTATATAGGATTAGAGGATGGGTGGGTATTTATAATAAAATACGAGGAATTGTTTAATAATTTCATAAATATTGGTCTTGGAATTCTATGTTGTCAAAAAAGAAAACTTATTGGTTTACTCATGGTTTTCTCTAATGGTTATATAAATTTGACACAAATTTTATAATATATTAATTCATTTATACCAAAATACAATTTTTATATTAATGTGTACATATAAGAGTAAATGGTCCACAAAATACAGTTTTTGAAAACATAATTTCGATTTTAGACAAATAAATATTCAATTATAGGTTTTCAAATTAATATAAATCCATTATAATACATAATATTAATAAAACAAAATATTATTTGTCTTTTATTTTGTTTTATTCACTATAAAATAACAATTATATATATATATATATATTATGTCATAAAATAAATCAAAAACACAAACTATAATTTTTTAATTCACTAAAAATTTATATATTTTAGAAATTTATAAAATATTCACCATAACCTAATTTTAACTTGATTATTTTAAGATTATTTTTCTTTTCTCAAATTAATTATCTAAATATGATGATTTTATCTTCAATATAAAAATCCATATTTTTTTGAAAAATAATAGTTTTTAAGATAGATTCAACCTTATAATACTTATAGAAATATTCCTAAGTTATTCTAAAATTAAATTACCATTTATATTTAGATAATTTGAGATTTAAAATACTATTTCATTGAAAAAGATAATTTATAATTCTTTATATTATAATAAAAGTGTATATATTTTTTGAAAAAATAATTATGTTTTATTTATATCCAAAAATTTATTATTCAGATTCATCTTATAATAATTTGTAATTTATTAAATAAATATTACTATAAATGATAATCAAGAGATAAATTTTCATTTATTAAAAGGATATAAAAATTTTAGGACCATAGGGTCCAGATAAATATCCCCTACTTCCCCAGAACATTCTTTTAGGGAAAGGTTTGTAGTGGTGGGGGTCGTTTCCTTTGGTGGGTCGAATAACATTGACCCAGTGGTGATCTCCACTAATTTCAACATCTCCCATAGTTAGTTTCCTTTAACTCTAAATTGTTAAAGACCTACATGGTATTTCTCAAGGGAAAACTCATTGATACTACCTCCCCCCATGCTTTGACAAAATGGGCTTCAAAAGTCCAGACACTATTGGGTAAGGCCACCATTTTTCATTTGTTCATAAATTATCATTTGTTTTTACCCATTATAAACACTAATATTAAATGTAAAATTATTACTAGTGGTCATATTTCATAGTGGTCCTATTGACCAGGGGTCAAGTAATAGTCAGATCTTAATGGTCACTATTCCATTTATACCACATATATACTCTACCAACTATCAATAATTACTACCTCATTTGCAAAGGTTTTTACAATTCCTTTGATAATTTATATTATATTCATATCATTAATTTTTATTTTATCATCAGGTTAATTATAATATTATGGTAATATTTTGATCATATGGAGTACACCCTTGAGTGGTCACTATTTTTTTATATCTTTATTCCAGTTTTAGTTATACTGATAAGTATTGTTACTTGATATGTAATATTATTTTTGAAATATTATTAAAATTTAAAAAAATTATAAAATATAATAAAATGTTCATTTTTTTAAAAAATAATTAGTCAAGTAATGAATTTTCATGTTGATATATTTCTTCTGTGTATGTGTAGACTACCACCTCAATGAAGTGATGTTGTTTATTTTTCATTGAAAATTATATGGATGGTAATAATGATAGATTTAATGAATATATATGAGATATATGTTATATTAATGATTATATTATGGTTAATTACTATTTAACATTCATTTATTACAACCATTGGAATGTGGAAACACCACATGTGCGTATATATAGACTATTGTCTCTAAAAAGTAATGTAATTCATTTTTCATCCTAGTTTTATATGAATGGTAATAAATATGTATGTAATTAATAAATTTGATTCTAATTATGTGATTATGATTCTTGAGATTAAGAAACCATGACCATGGGGCATGTACCAAAACCAATGAACAACATCATATATGGAAACGATGCCTTTTTCTCCCAAATGAATATTTTAAGGAAAAATTGTTATTTAATGGGTAGTTATAAATTATAAATAAATGGTACATAGAATGTTATGGTTGAGTGAGGTTTCGTAATAAATTTATAATAAATTTATTTTCTATTTTATATGGGTTTTGAACATGTACGAAGTATGGTGAATCTTAAGGTATAATATTTATTTTACAATATCATTTATTTTAATATTTTATATGAAAAAATTATATTGAAGGAAATTAAATCAATATTATCCTTTAAACCACATTTATTTTCTTATAATCTATTTATTTATTTTATTTTCATGTAATACTACCATTTTCTTATATTGGTTACTTAAAATGATTGAAAGTTTATTTTTAAGAAAAGTCCAATTTATTTCTATCATTAATTAGAATATTTTTCATGCTTATCCATATTTTATTTCAAATGTTTTCATATTACTCAATGCTTTTTAATCCATTTTTACCCTTTTTAAAATTTATATAAAATTTTTCAAATGGAATCTTCATATATATATTTATATATATTAAAATATGTTACTTTTCACTTTTTAATGAAAATGTTAATGGAATAAATTTTTTATCTTACATTGCGAAAATGGATTTTACCATCATCATGAAATATATTTATATTTATACATCCATTACACGTTTCAATGGTTATATTAAAATTAAGTGTCTTCCAAATATTCTATGGATTTATTGATTTCAAATAAGTGGTCTCAAATTGAAAAGGGTATTTACCTTAAATGTAACACCCGAGACTTTTATGTTATATAAATCATCAAAGGAATCTTTTTCTACACAACACTTTCTTGGCTTGCTTTACACGCAATCGCGACCTTCCTCGATAGCTTGCGTCGTACGCAATACCGAGTTTCACTAAACAACAATATGCTATTAAAACTAGCCGTTATGAATAGTAATAACCACTTTTTGAAATTTTATAAATTTTATTTTTCAAAATGGACTTCATTTTTGGACTCAGAATATCGAAATTAGCCTAGGGTGAAATTTTGGTATTTTTCTGAAAACTTTCAATTTTTGATGAATAGTGAAACCACTAAGTGGTAGGTTAAAAACTGAATTTTGCATAAAACTTAATTTTACCGCTTCTGTGAATGGAATTTCAAAAATCCGAGAGACACGGTTAATATCAAGGACTAAAATGTGGTTCAATGAGATGAAAATAATTTTTTGGTGAATAGTAACGTTTTACTATTTTTACCGCGGTTAATAGTAAATAGGGTAACTAAGGGTAATTATGATATTAATATTACCCTAACACATGTCCTAATTCTATTGGACAAGTGTAATTCGACCAAAAACAATCTTAGGAATAAAATATGACCATTTAGGCCCACTTGGATTAGATTAGGACATTTATTATTAATTTATTTAAAGAAGTGTTAAAATAGTTAAAATCAAAGTTTAATAAGTAAATCATTTTTAATATGGGGTTATACATAAGATAAATTCGATTGTAAATATTCATTAGAAAGCTAAAAAGATTTCCTACATGATGGTATTTTATTTGTAATTTTTAGACATCAAATAATTTAATTTATTTATGACACAAAGATGATGCAGTAATTATCTTATTAATGAAATATTGACAAAATTGATAATATAAATACCAAAATAAATGTAATTTGAGACTTTTTATGAATTCCACTAATTTTCTAGGTTACTATGATATATTAGTATTGATTTAATCAACTTGGTTCGAACATATAATTCTGTTATGACTTTGACAAAAATCATATATCAAATAGTGTCAAAATTGACAAAAATAGTTTTTAAATCAAATATTATATTATTAATTGTTATTTTATTCCTAAAAATCTAAGGTTCGGCCAAATGACTTAGATAAGGATATATATTTTAATAATAAACAATTTGGGGTTCGTTTGGCATGTTATAGTAAGTGTATTAACCATATAGTGAAAGAAAACAAAAAGTCATGGTAAAAGTTAAATTATTTAACTTAGAGTTAAATCTAATTGATAAGGTTAAAATAATACCCTAAACTTGTCTAAATTCTATTGGTTGATAGGATTTCGACCCATCCCCACTTTGGCTTCGAAATAAGACCCTTTGGAACCATTATAAACCGATTTTGACTTTAATATAAAATAATATTTTGAGATATTCCTAAGGTGCCCCTCTCCTCCCTTATAAAAGGGCACCTCCTCCACCTCCTCCTCACACCAATTTGAGCACTCAAGCTCGGCCAACCCCTGCCATTTTCCCTTCTCCACTTCCCTAGAATAATCCTAGAGGTCCTGGTCTTCTCCAAAGACCAATCTTAGTTCCTTAAGTGGAGGATTCAAAAAGGCGTTCCAAAGAAGAGGTAATATCCATTACCGATCTTTTCAATTTCTTTCTTCTTCAACTTCTTCTTCTTTAGTTGTTTCATGATAAAGTAATAACATCAGTATTACTTACATACTGATATGTTATTATAAATATGAAACAACCCTAATTCACCTTCTATCCATCCTACGGAAAAAATGAAATCACCGCGCGTGCGTACGTACGGAATACCGTCTCCACGCCGTGGTGTAATCTATTTTCCACCATCACCTTACAAGGATGGGTATAATGGTGTAATCAGTAACTATATATGATTATTATTAATTAATATTGATACTGAAATAATATATATATATACTCCAATACAATTCCACGATCATAGGAACGATATCATCACTCGTGCGTACGTACGGAATACCGTCTCCACGATGTGATGCGACTCGTTCTACATGATCTTCATTTCATAATGATTATATAAATGAATTGAATGAATGAATATGGTATATAATACACTAATACCATTCTGGAAATGAATTATCTATAACCTAAATATAAGAATAAGAATTTATTCGACAAAACACGCATAAGAATAAAAAGTTATAAAGACCCGAGTAAAAAGTAACAATGAAATATTACTAACAAGAAGCTAATAATATGACCATATATGATCTCATATCAATATGTATGATTCTGGAATAAGTAAATAACATTATTTAAACCATTATACAGGAGCTTCGGACACGAACAAAGCAAATCGGACCTAAGGTAAGGGAAATATCACAATCTCATTTTTATCCGAGATTGGTTATTCGTAAGTATTTACTGGGGTGTATTTTATCATCCACATCCATGTTCCCTCAATATGTAATATTGTTTCCATCCACTTGAAATAGTTTAAATCCAATTTTACCCTTAGGTGAGTTTTTAGTAAAGAATATGAAAGGAATCTTTTGTCGTTTTTCCGTACGAGGTACTTTTTGACTTTTCCGACAAAAGTACGAAGAATGTTTTTTTTAACTTATACGGAATGAATGGATTTTTAAAACATTACATCAAAGAAGCTTCCCTTACAAGTTTTCAAGTTTATTTTTAATCAACTTCTTTTATTTTAAAGTTGTATGACATGTTATGAAAGGAAAAATATTTTTGAAGAAGAAAGGATATTTTCCTCAAGAATTCAATTCAAGTGTTTTATCAAAATTATTTTCCATCTAAGATAATAAAGGGTTCTGTTTCTATCCATATTTTTACATTGGTTTGACTATGTTGTGATGGAATTATGTTTATGAATTCCTTTATCATATATGAATTGATTTATGATGTCATGATGTTTCAAGAATCCCATTTTTGTTACATGTGTTATACGATGATGCATGTTTTATGATTATGTGGCACACATAAGAAAGGATTCATTAATAGATGGGTGGGACCTATATCTCCCTCCAATGCATTGGGTAATGATTTTATATCTCATGAGATAGACATGGCTGGAACGGAAGGTTATTTCGGTTCAGTGATACAGGACTGAAACGAGGAGTGAACTCGGTTCAGAAAGGGACTTTGTCCACTAAGATAGTCTTGGCAATGAGTCATGACTAACAAGAAATGATTTTCCATGATTATGTGTGCATGCCACAAAGTTTCAAGTTTTATGTTATGATTTTGGGGATCTCATTTTCACTTCTATGATTTATTCCATGTTAAGATATTATGATCTCTTTTGCAGGTTTTGATTTTCAAAAAGATATGATATGATTTTTATTTCCTTTATTTTCCCTTGCTGAGCATTTGAGCTCACCCTTTTATGTTTTCTTTTCCCCAGGTCAGGAAGATGGATATTAAGTAGAATATGCTAAAAGGGACCCTAGATATGATGAAATAAATGGGAGACACTGTAGAAGATTTATGAACCAGTTGTTTATGTTTCCCAGTTTCTAAAGACACTATACCTATACGGTCCTTTGTGGTTTTGTCATATGTTGTAATAAGTGTGATTCAATTTTGAAGTATTAACAATGTATGTAAAGTGTGGGTCGTTATAGTTGGTATCAGAGGCAAAGGAGGTAGGAATGTATCCGATCCTTGGGAACTCTCACATGTGAGCGTTGGACGAAGCATGGCTCTCCGCCCAAGGGCTTCATGCGGAAATGGCTGCCACTGGGGATGGTGGTGTGTCCCGCCCAGGGGGTGTAGCCGCCCATGGAGTGCCCTGATAGGTATCAATTATAGTCCACTGGAAGTAATTCCAGACCGCTACAGTTGGTATCAGAGGAAAGGTATAGTCAACCTTTGGAAACTAGGATGTGAAAGCCTTAGTAATAACCCTAAGGATAAGTCTAAGCATAGAACACAATTTTATAAATGGCCTTGAATAACCTAGGATAAGACCTTAAGCATGAAAATTTTATTCTTGAATTATGTGGTTTCCTATTATAATTAGTGTTGCTCACACTATTCTTCTTGGTTTTAGTCAATGGCTGGAACCCGAAGGAACCGTGTTAATGCGGAATGCGATGGGCAATGCAATGATTGTCCCCCTGAGCAACCAAACGATATGGGAGCTGGAATGCAAAATCTTGTAGCCATGCTCACACAACTTTCTCAAGCTATGAATCATGCAGGATTTCCAAACGAACAAAGAAGGGAGCAACATTCTGTTGAATCCTTCATGAGGCAGCGTCCACCATCTTTCAGCGGGTCTACTGATCCATTAGTTGCTGAACAATGGATTAGTACTACTGAAAAGATATTTTCAGTTCTTCAATGTTCTGAGCATGATAAAGTCATCCTAGCAGTGTATCGTTTGGAAGGAGATGCGGATCAATGGTGGAATCTTGTTAAGAATACGAGGCAAAGGGATGAAATTGAGTCTATGGAATGGGACGAGTTCAAGAACTTATTTTTCAATAAGTACTTCCCTCGTATTCTCCGAACAAAGATGGAGAAAGAGTTCCTTGAACTGAAGCAAAGGGATGATGAATCTGTTAGTACCTATGAAGCAAATTTTACAAGACTTGCAAGGTACGCTTCTGGTATTATTATCCAACCTGAGAGTAAGATCGATCGATTCTTTAGTGGCTTAAAACCAAGTCTTCGAAGGGCATTAGCCATAAGGGACTTCAATAGCTACGAAGAAATCGTTCGATGTGCTCTCAAAGTTGAGATGGAGATTGGAGTAACCCATCAGTCACATGGGTTTGATAAGAAGAGGAAGATGGAATTCAAAGAAAAATATAAAGAGCACACGGAAAAGAAGATGAACTTTCCCTTATGCTCAAAGTGTGGAAAGAAACATGGAGGGAGTTGTCTTAAAGGGACAAGTAAATGTTTTAAATGTGGAAAGGAAGGTCATCGGGCATTTGAATGCCGTGATAATGGGAAGAAGATGTCTAATGATGCAAACAAAGGAAGGGATACACAGAATGAACCTGCTACACTTCAATGTTTCAAGTGCAAGGCGATGGGGCATTATGCCAATCAATGCCCAAATCCAAGGGTTGATGATGATGGTCGACGTCAACAAACTCTTAAGGCTAAAGACAAAGGAAAGTCACATGCAATTTCTATCAGCGATGTGGAGTACGATAACGATGTGGTGAAAGGTACACTTACCATCCACTCTAAAGTAGCAAATGTTTTATTTGATTCTGGATCCACCCACTCTTTTATTTCTGAAGACTTTTCTAAGGGTATCACCGTACTACCTCAACAATTAGATGTTGAGTTAGATGTGACAACACCTAATGGCACATCAATCGCATCAAAAGTTTATAATTCTTCTCCGATCGAAGTTTGTGGGAAAGTGCTTCCTGCAAATCTTGTGATCCTTCCTTTAGTGGAATTTGATGTGATTCTTGGCATGGATTGGCTTTCTCTACATGGAGCTCATATCAATTGCCAAAGAAGGGAAGTCACATTTCATATTCCAGATCAACCTACGATCGTCTATCAATGCAAGGATGAACATAACCTTCCAGTGGAAATTTCTTCCATCTTATGGGTATTGATTCCACTAAATGAAGGTTATTTATCTCAAATGGTTGGTGAGAAACTCACGATGAAGAATATTCCCATTGTACGGGAGTTTGATGATGTCTTTCCGGAGGAATTGCCGGGTCTTCCACCAAATCGTGAAGTTGAGTTTTCAATAGAACTCGTACCGGGTGCTTTGCCTATTTCAAAGACACCTTATAGAATGGCCCCAATTGAGTTGCAGGAATTGAAGAAGCAACTCCAAGAGAATCTTGATAAGGGATTCATACGCCCTAGTGCGTCACCTTGGGGAGCACCTGTTCTATTTGTTAAGAAGAAAGATGGATCAATGAGACTCTGCATTGATTATCGAGAACTTAACAAGATCACTATCAAGAACAAATATCCTCTCCCACGCATTGATGACTTATTTGACCAACTACGCGGAGCTCAATACTTTTCCAAGATTGATCTTCGTTCAGGGTATCATCAATTAAGGGTCAAAAGGGAGGATATACCAAAGACGGCTTTCCGTACAAGGTATGGACACTATGAATTTATAGTGATGCCATTTGGTCTTACTAATGCCCCTGCTATCTTCATGGATCTAATGAATAGAGTCTTTAGAGACTATCTTGATCAATTTGTGGTAGTCTTTATAGACGATATTCTTGTCTATTCAAAGAGCAAGGAAGAGCATGAAGATCACTTGAGAATTATATTGAAGACCCTGAGAAAAGAGAAGCTTTATGCCAAATTTACCAAGTGTGAATTTTGGCTTCAAAAAGTTGCATTTTTGGGTCATATAATCTCAAAAGAGGGGATATCTGTGGATCCAGCAAAAACAGAGGTTATCGAAAGATGGTCAAGACCAACAACAGTAACTGAGATCCGAAGTTTTCTTGGTTTGGCTGGATATTATCGACGTTTTGTAAAAGATTTTTCACGATTATCTAATCCACTCACCAAGTTGACTCGGAAAGGAGTTAAGTTTGTCTGGACAGAGGAATGTGAAGAGAATTTCAAGGAGTTGAAAAGAAGGTTATCCAGTGCACCTGTGCTCACACTGCCTTGTAGTGGAGAAAGGTTTGTGATCTACAGTGATGCATCCAAGAAGGGATTGGGGTGTGTTCTTATGCAAAATGATATGGTGATAGCTTATGCCTCACGACAGTTGAAAATCCATGAACAAAATTACCCAACACATGATTTGGAGTTGGCTGCGGTAATCTTTGAATTAAAGATTTGGAGGCACTACCTTTATGGTGAAAGGTGTGATATTTATACTGATCATAAAAGTTTAAAGTATATTTTCACACAAAAGGAGCTGAATATGCGCCAAAGAAGATGGTTGGAGCTGATTAAGGATTATGACTGCTCAATCCATTACCACCCTGGGAATGCAAACAAGGTGGCAGATGCATTAAGTCGACAAGACCATGCTATTTTATCCATGATGAGGATCACAAAAGATCCAATATTTATGGATTTACAAAGGATGGATCTTGGAATTATAATGGAAGGGGAAAAATCTTATCTTTCTCAAATGAATGTTCAACCATCTATACATGTGAAGATTAAAGAGGCACAGAAAGAAGATGTCGAGTTACAAAAGAAGGCGAGAAATGTTCCTGAATTCAACCTTGATTGTGATGGGATAATAAAGTTCAGGAATCGGGTTTGTGTTCCTCCCATCCCCGAATTAAAGAAAGAGCTGCTGGATGAGGCTCATAGTTCTTCATTCTCTATTCATCCTGGAAGCACGAAGATGTATAGGGACCTGAAAGAGTACTTCTGGTGGGATGGCATGAAAAGAGATGTTGCTGAATATGTCTCTCGATGCTTGGTTTGTCAACAAGTTAAAGCTGAGAGACAGAAGTCTAAGGGGATGTTACAACCATTACCCATACCCGAATGGAAATGGGAAAACATCACTATGGACTTTGTCACAGGACTTCCTAAAACATCCAAAGGCAATAATGCTATCTGGGTCATAGTTGATCGTCTTACAAAGTCTGCACACTTCATTGCTATTAGAGAGGATTTCTCTCTAGATCAGCTTGCCAAGATATATGTAAAGGAAGTGGTAAGATTGCATGGAGTACCACTTTCTATTATATCTGATCGAGATCCGAGATTTACCTCGAAGTTCTGGCGAAGTCTTCAGCATACTCTGGATACAGAGTTGAGTTTCAGCACTGCTTATCATCCCCAGACAGACGGTCAGTCTGAGAGAACAATTCAAACCCTAGAAGATATGTTGAGAGCTTGCTCTATGGATTTCAAAGGAGGTTGGGATCAACACCTACCTTTGGTGGAATTTTCTTATAATAATAGCTTTCACTCCAGTATTCAGATGGCTCCTTATGAAGCTCTCTATGGAAAGAAATGCAGGACTCCAACTTGCTGGGATGAAGTAGGGGAAAGAAAGCTATTAGGACCTGATCTCGTTGATGAAATGGCAGAAAAGGTCAGATCTATTCAACAACACATAAGAGCAGCTCAGAGTCGACAGAAAAGTTATGCCGACAACCGAAGAAAAGACCTAGAGTTTGAAGTGGGTGATAAAGTGTTCTTACGAATATCTCCCTGGAAGAGGGTTATGAGATTTGGAAAGAAGGGGAAGTTGAGCCCTAGATATATCGGTCCTTTTGAAATACTGGATCGTGTTGGGAAGGTAGCTTACCGATTGGCGCTTCCACCGAATCTCTCTCAAGTTCACGATGTGTTCCATGTATCTCTCCTGAGAAAGTACATACCAGATCCTTCACATGTACTCAGCTCAGAAGTTGTACCACTGGAGCAAGATCTTTCTTATGAAGAACAGCCGATAGAGATTCTGGATCGTAGCGAAAAAGTCCTACGAAACAAGACCACTCGCTTGGTGAAAGTTTTATGGAGAAACCACCAACTTGAAGAAGCTACATGGGAGCTTGAGGATATGATGAGGGAGAAGTATCCTCATTTGTTTGTTGCAAAGTGACGAATTTCGAGGGCGAAATTCTTTTTAAGGGGGGTAGAATGTAACACCCGAGACTTTTATGTTATATAAATCATCAAAGGAATCTTTTTCTACACAACACTTTCTTGGCTTGCTTTACACGCAATCGCGACCTTCCTCGATAGCTTGCGTCGTACGCAATACCGAGTTTCACTAAACAACAATATGCTATTAAAACTAGCCGTTATGAATAGTAATAACCACTTTTTGAAATTTTATAAATTTTATTTTTCAAAATGGACTTCATTTTTGGACTCAGAATATCGAAATTAGCCTAGGGTGAAATTTTGGTATTTTTCTGAAAACTTTCAATTTTTGATGAATAGTGAAACCACTAAGTGGTAGGTTAAAAACTGAATTTTGCATAAAACTTAATTTTACCACTTCTGTGAATGGAATTTCAAAAATCCGAGAGACACGGTTAATATCAAGGACTAAAATGTGGTTCAATGAGATGAAAATAATTTTTTGGTGAATAGTAACTTTTTACTATTTTTACCGCGGTTAATAGTAAATAGGGTAACTAAGGGTAATTATGATATTAATATTACCCTAACACATGTCCTAATTCTATTGGACAAGTGTAATTCGACCAAAAACAAACTTAGGAATAAAATATGACCATTTAGGCCCACTTGGATTAGATTAGGACATTTATTATTAATTTATTTAAAGAAGTGTTAAAATAGTTAAAATCAAAGTTTAATAAGTAAATCATTTTTAATATAGGGTTATACATAAGATAAATTCGATTGTAAATATTCATTAGAAAGATAAAAAGATTTCCTACATGATGGTATTTTATTTGTAATTTTTAGACATCAAATAATTTAATTTATTTATGACACAAAGATGATGCAGTAATTATCTTATTAATGAAATATTGACAAAATTGATAATATAAATACCAAAATAAATGTAATTTGAGACTTTTTATGAATTCCACTAATTTTCTAGGTTACTATGATATATTAGTATTGATTTAATCAACTTGGTTCGAACATATAATTCTGTTATGACTTTGACAAAAATCATATATCAAATAGTGTCAAAATTGACAAAAATAGTTTTTAAATCAAATATTATATTATTAATTGTTATTTTATTCCTAAAAATCTAAAGTTCGGCCAAATGACTTAGATAAGGATATATATTTTAATAATAAACAATTTGGGGTTTGTTTGGCATGTTATAGTAAGTGTATTAACCATATAGTGAAAGAAAACAAAACGTCATGGTAAAAGTTAAATTATTTAACTTAGAGTTAAATCTAATTGATAAGGTTAAAATAATACCCTAAACTTGTCTAAATTCTATTGGTTGATAGGATTTCGACCCATCCCCACTTTGGCTTCGAAATAAGACCCTTTGGAACCATTATAAACCGATTTTGACTTTAATATAAAATAATATTTTGAGATATTCCTAAGGTGCCCCTCTCCTCCCTTATAAAAGGGCACCTCCTCCCCCTCCTCCTCACACCAATTTGAGCACTCAAGCTCGGCCAACCCCTGCCATTTTCCCTTCTCCACTTCCCTAGAATAATCCTAGAGGTCCTGGTCTTCTCCAAAGACCAATATTAGTTCCTTAAGTGGAGGATTCAAAAAGGCGTTCCAAAGAAGAGGTAATATCCATTACCGATCTTTTCAATTTCTTTCTTCTTCAACTTCTTCTTCTTTAGTTGTTTCATGATAAAGTAATAACATCAGTATTACTTACATACTGATATGTTATTATAAATATGAAACAACCCTAATTCACCTTCTATCCATCCTACGGAAAAAATGAAATCACCGCGCGTGCGTACGTACGGAATACCGTCTCCACGCCGTGGTGTAATCTATTTTCCACCATCACCTTACAAGGATGGGTATAATGGTGTAATCAGTAACTATATATGATTATTATTAAGTAATATTGATACTGAAATAATATATATATATACTCCAATACAATTCCACGATCATAGGAACGATATCATCACTCGTGCGTACGTACGGAATACCGTCTCCACGATGTGATGCGACTCGTTCTACATGATCTTCATTTCATAATGATTATATAAATGAATTGAATGAATGAATATGGTATATAATACACTAATACCATTCTGTAAATGAATTATCTATAACCTAAAGATAAGAATAAGAATTTATTCGACAAAACACGCATAAGAACAAAAAGTTATAAAGACCCGAGTAAAAAGTAACAATGAAATATTACTAACAAGAAGATAATAATATGACCATATATGATCTCATATCAATATGTATGATTCTGGAATAAGTAAATAACATTATTTAAACCATTATACAGGAGCTTCGGACACGAACAAAGCAAATCGGACCTAAGGTAAGGGAAATATCACAATCTCATTTTTATCCGAGATTGTTTATTCGTAAGTATTTACTGGGGTGTATTTTATCATCCACATCCATGTTCCCTCAATATGTAATATTGTTTCCATCCACTTGAAATAGTTTAAATCCAATTTTACCCTTAGGTGAGTATTTAGTAAAGAATATGAAAGGAATCTTTTGTCGTTTTTCCGTACGAGGTACTTTTTGACTTTTCCGACAAAAGTACGAAGAATGTTTTTTTTAACTTATACGGAATGAATGGATTTTTAAAACATTACATCAAAGAAGCTTCCTTTACAAGTTTTCAAGTTTATTTTTAATCAACTTCTTTTATTTTAAAGTTGTATGACATGTTATGAAAGGAAAAATATTTTTGAAGAAGAAAGGATATTTTCCTCAAGAATTCAATTCAAGTGTTTTATCAAAATTATTTTCCATCTAAGATAATAAAGGGTTCTGTTTCTATCCATATTTTTACATTGGTTTGACTATGTTGTGATGGAATTATGTTTATGAATTCCTTTATCATATATGAATTGATTTATGATGTCATGATGTTTCAAGAATCCCATTTTTGTTACATGTGTTATACGATGATGCATGTTTTATGATTATGTGGCACACATAAGAAAGGATTCATTAATAGATGGGTGGGACCTATATCTCCCTCCAATGCATTGGGTAATGATTTTATATCTCATGAGATAGACATGGCTGGAACGGAAGGTTATTTCGGTTCAGTGATACAGGACTGAAACGAGGAGTGAACTCGGTTCAGAAAGGGACTTTGTCCACTAAGATAGTCTTGGCAATGAGTCATGACTAACAAGAAATGATTTTCCATGATTATGTGTGCATGCCACAAAGTTTCAAGTTTTATGTTATGATTTTGGGGATCTCATTTTCACTTCTATGATTTATTCCATGTTAAGATATTATGATCTCTTTTGCAGGTTTTGATTTTCAAAAAGATATGATATGATTTTTATTTCCTTTATTTTCCCTTGCTGAGCATTTGAGCTCACCCTTTTATGTTTTCTTTTCCCCAGGTCAGGAAGATGGATATT
This sequence comes from Viscum album, assembly GCA_963277665.1. Classification (NCBI taxonomy): domain Eukaryota; kingdom Viridiplantae; phylum Streptophyta; class Magnoliopsida; order Santalales; family Viscaceae; genus Viscum; species Viscum album. Next base: position 1,240,034,337 of record OY728122.1, on the reverse strand, counting down.
ATGTAGAATATGCTAAAAGGGACCCTAGATATGATGAAATAAATGGGAGACACTGTAGAAGATTTATGAACCAGTTGTTTATGTTTCCCAGTTTCTAAAGACACTATACCTATACGGTCCTTTGTGGTTTTGTCATATGTTGTAATAAGTGTGATTCAATTTTGAAGTATTAACAATGTATGTAAAGTGTGGGTCGTTATATTAAAAATTATCAAATGATCTTTTAAAGGTACCTTCATCTATGCCAAAATAATTTGATGTCAATTATGATTCATTGTGGAAGTGATATGATTCTTACATTCTTATCCAATATCTATATGGTTAATGATTCTGATGATGAAATATTGATGATAACTATTTCATACCCCATTTGTTAAGCTATGATGAAATGATAACAGTTCTAATGACCTTGCGGAATATATATTAATGAATTATCATTGGGTAAATATTGGGTCCATTATATCCCCCCCAATGATTTTATTAACGTGATATAGATATTTCAGGAGAAAATTTTAATAAGAATGTAAAAGATTTTTAATATCATTTTTGACCATTTTATGTGTCTATTTGATTTATTCTAGTTATTCTCACAAGATTATGTGTGGACATGATTGTGAATTGTTCTGTTCACTATTTGATGTGTGAGTATGCTTGCTTCTAGCTATGGGTATAGGATTATGAGTGAATATTATTTTAATTAACTAGTATTACAATATTATTATTTCATGAAATTATGATTCTACATTCCTATATAATGACTCTTGAATAATAATTATTAGTTTCACACCCATATTCATAATGCTTCTCGATATGATTATATTTTGGAGTTTATTAACTATGATTTTTTGGGTATTAATATTTTATATTGAGACTATGTAATTTATTGTTTTATTATATCCATATGACCATAAACACTCTCTTATGGTTGATATCTACCATTTTTACCATCCTGAGCGTCTAAGAGCACCCTTTCATATGTTTTCCTTCCTTGGGTTTCAATGGAAGGATTTAAATATGATTTGTCTATAAGTGTACTAATATGAAGATATTTATGGGAGATAATGAAGGTATTTTATTAGCTAATTTTATTATATATCTATTCTATAGATTCTCTAAACATTTATGGTCCGTGAGTGTGTTTAAATATTATTTTTATATAATATTCATCTCAAATTTCATAATATTGGTGTATGATATTCTCGGGTTCCTTCAATAACAGTAGGGTGAAGCATACAAACGTTCATTACATCAAATAAAATATTGGATTCATGACACTCTATGTGCATCACATTCCAAATCACTATAACTCAGGTTTATTTTATTAATAAATCACAAGGCATAACCATGACCATACCATAAGATTGATTGAACCTTTGGGGAATTGATCTCAAAAGCTAGCACATACTCAAGCCTTTCACCTATACGATACTAATAATAATTGTTTAAACCCTATAAAGTATTTCCATCATTTACACAAGTCATAAAATCACTAAATTATGTTTAAGTATTATGGTTCACTAGGTCACCCACCTAGCCTATTATTTTGTTCTCTAACCAATCATAAAAAATGGGGCATTAATTGTGCTACCATATTAATGGTCATATGATAACTCACATACCAACCTACCATAATAGGGTCTCAACATACACAAAGACATGGATACTCATTCCAATTCATAATAATGCAATAAAACTGATTATCACTGAGAAACCATATAATGTACTACCCCCTCGATAATCACAACCGCATTATTTAGGGATAGTATACATATTACCATTCCATACAAAATGATATGGTTCTGAAAAACATAACATGAAGGATATGTTAGATTGAATTCCATTCTATTATATATTTGAAAAATACTTATAGTTTGTTAATAACATATTAAATAATCAAAAACCTAATAATATCCACTCACTAGGGGTTCCCCATGATGGAACCATGTGGCTTACAAACCTATAATTGTTAATCCATGTCCATACAGTAAGGGACTAAGTTGATGTTGTTAACAATCATCTCACAATAGATTCACATGACCATCCATTATTATTTGTTGTATTTACATATGTATCCATATATGAAAAATTACACTAATAAATTATATAGTAAAATTACATATGAGTTGTTGTCAACATTTTAAATTGATGACCCCTTATTAGTGATATAATCACACACTAGTTGGAATGTATGGAATGTGTGTAATTTATTTGTCATCGTGATTCATGATACACCTCTTTAATCTATTACTCAGGAGACAAAATAAAATTTAAATAAAAAAACCAAAAAACATCCTTGTGAATAACTCAAGGTGAAAATAAAATAAAAGTGACATAAAAACTTCAAAACATCGATCTAAACCATGGAAACCAATATATCATACAAGAACATGTGTTTATGAAGAACCAAACCTGTATTGTTACCATGATCTAGAACTTTCTGATATCCCCTTTTTAATATCCAAAACATAAATATATAAGTAAAAGATACATATGATACAACTTTATGATGTCTCAGTCAACAGGATAGTCGATCGTTGACCTATCCTAGATTCTACATGGCATTAGGAATGTCACCCCAAAACGAAGATGTTACCCACTATTATTAGGGGTTTTTGGATTTATCATAGGGACATTATACCACATATACCATAGGGGAAAATCCTAAATAAATAACCTAAAATAATATATATAAGGGTACACATAATTTAAAATATGAATTTGAAGCTTTCTATAACAGTAGGAATGTATCTTAAAAATTCAAATTGTCATGTTTATATAAAAAATAATGACACCGAGTCTCTATGAATACATCATAAAAATATCATAACCATGTGATCCTTACTATCTGATTAATAAAAATCACACCTTAGATCTGCCTATGTCAGAAATCAAATGAATATATTCTCAGGTAGCCCAGTGTAATGGAATCCTAAGATTTTTTTAGACTAAATTACAATTTATTGAGTCACCAGAATGGTCTATAACATAATAAAAATGAAATGATATGTTCATATGGGATTGTCAACAAATACCCAAAAATACTATAGGAAAAAATTAATAAATAACCACCATTCAACCTTGGTTCCTGAAGTATGTTTGACCGTACTATCCGCAGAAAGTGTTAGGGGGGCTTTGAAACTATCATGACGTAATGCCAACCATATAAATATTGTACCCATTGGTGTAACCCAACAATATCTAATGATCAAGTTTAAACATCAAAAAAATCATCATGAATAACTCAAAAACTCTATCCTAAGAATATTGGGAGTCTCTCCAAAATTTATAAGAATAAATGGATTGATATTGAAATCTAGTCACCATTGGTAATAAGTGGTTATTAATAAACTACATTTAACCATTCCAACCAGAAAGATCCTATAAAACATAGGCATCTATATTAGGTGTGTGTAATTTCATCAGGCATGAATGGATAGATCTTAAGGGTGACCTGGGAATATCACCATAATAATAATTATAATAATAATCCCCAATCCTAAATAGTTGGATCCTAGACAAGATTGGTATCCTAGGGTTTCAAGTAATCCAATGCATCACATACATACATATGTTCAAATATCAAAATCCTAGTAATTTTTATGTGGCACTATAGTGGGATTCCAAGAAACTCATCGATGAATCCATGAAGATGTTATATAAAAAGTCAGTTCACAAAGGTATCATAAGAGAATAAAAATACACATCATACGAAGCTCATCTAGAAATCGACAATTCTATCATCACATCACATTAGTCCCATAGTTCAGGTCCCCTGATGCATGTAATGAAATTTATGGAAACATATAATATAAATAATTAAGATCATAAATACAATATTTGGTTTACCAAATTCCTAAACCCATCACTACTATCCTCATCCCCTTAGTCACACGTCATCAGTGTGGATGACATGGTAACTCATGATTACATATCAAACCATACCCATTTATACCCACTCATTTTCAGTCTATCAATGGGAACTGACTAAAGTACCTTAGTTCCTTACATTGTATAGGTACCCTACATGGAATTCCCATTAATATAACTCATAAAATGTTCAAAACCCAACAATCAATGAGTAGAAAATCCTAAAATCCAATCTCTATCCTCACCAAGACTCACTATCCTACTAAATAAGTACATTAAATTTACATACTATAGATGGAACATGGACACTCTCAATCTAGTTGTCTATACCAAAGAGGTATACTCACCCAACCCATCATATTGTGGAAATGGGATCTAAGGCATCTCTTGTGTTTTTATATGGTCTTCATGGTTCATTCCATTTATGTCATTTGAAACATCTATAAATATGTGTCTAATAGTCCCTAGGCAAGAATTACTAGATCATATAAAGTATTAACCCACCTCTCTGGGTATCTAAAATTCATGATGCATCATTAAATTTTTCGAACCCCCAACTGTTATGGTTTTCTGCCACTAGCTAGTGTCCAAGGGTCCATAGTGGCCACAGAAATCATTTTTATTTCTCCTATAGGAATATTAATTATAATAACATAAATAATTTAATTGATATACTAATTAAAAAATTAATTAATCCATTAAACTATTTATTTATCTTTAGGTTCAATCACCTAAGGTGGTCATACCTCACACCAAAAATATTTAAAAATTAAATATATAGTAATGTGAATATAAAAAACCACCTAAATAACATAGAATATTAATACTCTTTTAATTCATTATTTGATTACTGATACGCAAAATGACCTAACATTTTTCATTCCCCTATCAAGATAAGGCAAACACCGGAGCCACAAATCTACCCCTAAAATAAAACATAATTAATTATAGAATTTATAATTAATTAATCCATTCAACTTATGATCTTTATATTGTTGGATAACTCACATGGCCTTAGGTTCCCAATAAAACATCATTAGATAGGGTTTCAACCACCCTTAACACTCTTCAAAACACATACCGGTCCAATGCCCTAACTTACAATGCTAAAAAAATATGATGAAAATTAGTTAAAATTTTGGAGAACCCCTATAAAAATTCATAACCATAGTGACCCAATAAAGTTTTACATATTATTGTATTAATGTTTTGAAAATTATCAATTAATATAAAATATGGATCTGAAAGTCAAAGTGTGTTTAGAAGACTAGGTTCATAAAGATCAAAGTGATACTAACATTCAATTATTTTAAATTGTTCTCCATATTGAGAACATAAATCCATTAGATATCCTAAAATTACATGGGATATACTAGAGAAAAAATAAATGAAATTGGTGATCTAAAAATCAAGTAAGGAAATTAAATTTATAAGGAAACGTCACATATGAGTCAAAAGTATAACATGGTTTCATAAAATAGAAGTCTCATGAGTAATCACAAATTAGAATAATGTAAAGAGCATGGAATTATAATACCATGGAATCATAAGAAATGTGAATGAAATATATAACATGAAATAAAAAGGATTCAAGGCTAACTCTCTTGACAATATTACATTGTCGAAAAAGGCCCATGATGGATTAGGATTACTCCATTATCACATACATGATGCCTCAAGGGACTAATGATTTACCCAATTGACTAGAGTATTATCTTGGCCCACTCATCATAACATATTAATTATTTATGTGTTCCACTAAAAGGAAAACAATAATATGAATAAAAACTAATAATTATCCCTGTGAATAAAATGGGTTGCATTATCTTCTTTCATATATAAATCAAACGAAATTTCATAATGAAGGAATTTGAGAGATGAACATGCAACCTGTATTAACTGATAAAATTAAGGGATAATAAGATGTGTATAAATGTGAGAGACATATACACATTATTTAGAAGTAATATCTGATATCAATGGTCATTGTTTTTGATTGAAATGTATTTAATAGATTTCTTGGAAAGATTCTTATGAAAAACACCCTTTTCACAATGAAAATATTCCAAATTATTATAGAAAAAATTTTAAAAAAAATAACCATAGAATCATATAGAGGAAGATTCAAACAATTTAGTGGTCATAATGGGGCTTAATTGCTTACATGACTTATAAGTGAAAAAAATTCTTTTCACACTTTTGTGAAAAGGTTAAAAGGAACCTCATTCTGGAAGTGAAAAGATAATTCCTTTCAAACCATTTTATAAAAATTAAAACATGGAAAAAAAATCCTCTAATAAATCTCATGGATAATGTTAAAATTTATTTAAAAATATTTTCAAAAGAAATTGACCTGGAAGAAATAGGATTTTCAATCGATGAGAGAAATAAAGTTGCATTTTATTAATAACTTTTTTATAAAAAAAATTCCATAGAGAAGAAATTCTTACCAATACTTGAATATTTAATGAATAAAAATATGAGAAGAAAAATAACTTTTTTTAATAAAAATTATCAAATAATTTCAATTAATATATATTTATGGATAAATAATTCTTATTTAAAAGATATTGAAGAAGAAACTCTTTCTATTTTTGTAAGCATAGAATCATAACCCCCATTAATGAAGTAATTGAATATTGAAATAATATACTATATGATATGAAGGATTAAATTTAAAATATTTAATTTGTTAGTATATACTATATATAAAATAAATTATGTTTATAAAAGACCATATCTCTCAAAAAAAAGTTGTTTTAAGATGAAACCCCCTTACCTTAACTCTTGAATTTTCATGTATGTCTTGTATCCCATTTATACTTAGCATGTGTAAATTTTTTTTAAAGAATATTTTCTATGTATAATTACTTACACTTAACCATTTACTTAATTTGTTTTAATGATTTATTTAATTAATTTTTTAGTTGTTTTCATGTCGGATGTTTTGAGGACGCTCAATTCATAGTTTCAAAATAGCTTTGATGTGTTGGTTGTAGTCAAATGTGAAAATTTTAAATTATATAAAGAATAAAAATAATGTAATAATTATCAATTTTCCACATTAATTATTATTTTAAAACCATCCATTAAATATGATTATGAAAAATGAATTGTGTTACAAGTAGAGAGATGGCAGGTTGTTCATATGCATGAGTAACATTTCCATTTTTCAATTACCATGATGGAAAAATGGTATGTGTTATTTTATATTTAAATAATTCTAATTATTTAATAAATATAATATTATTTCATTTAATACACTTACATATACAATCCATATGACACGATAATAAAAAATGAATCACGTTGCTTCGTGAGGCGGCAGTCCCTTGTACACATGAACATTGTTATTATTCAACAATGTATGGTAATGTAAGAATATATATGACATGTTATGTTTAAATATTGATTAATATATCAATAATATATATATATATATATATATATTAAATCCTTCATCATGAAAAGATGTGGGAGGATATGATGGAAATCAAATTACAATGGTTCATGAGGCAGTTGTCTTCCATAAACATGAACAACGGATTCATTTCGCATATGATGGAAGTGGATATCAGTAAATATTATTCTATAAACATAATAACCTATAATTATATATTATATATGGGTGTTATTATTTTGGAATTTTTTATACATAGTTGAATGTGAAAAAATAAGAAGTAAAAAACATGGATCTTGAATAAGAACCTCATTTGGATCTATTATTAAGGATTGTTGTGTTAGTATTTTGGGAAGAAAAAAATATCTACTGTTTATATAATGATTTTAGGGAGATATTTTTATACTTTTTTTTCAATTAAATTGTACTTATAGGTGAGAATAAGTGATGGGAGTGTTTCCATTTTATAATTGAACAGTTGAATTTTTGAATAATACTACATCTATAAAATAATGGGATGTCACATTTTTACAAAGTGACTCCCAAATTGATAAATAATTTATTGGTTGGGTTATTTGGCTGTAAAAAACCTCTAATATTTTATGTTTTAAACATTTTATTCCATTTACCTCTAAGGTAACTCACTTTTAACCATTATAATTTTTCACTATGGTATGTAGTTTTTTACTGTTTATAATATTGATTGTGAAAAAATTAAGCTTTGCATATTACGTAATATTACATTAATAATTAAAAATAATTATTATATTTTATCAAATTAAAATAATAGATTTTTTAGAATAAAAATTAAAAACAAACACATAAAGATTGTTGAAAAATGGGTTTTCATGAAATATATTTTTCATGCAATAGATGATCTTATATTAACTCTATGAGTATAAATAATAATTATTTATTTAAATAACTATTTATAGTTTTATAATATATAAATTGAATTTAAATCATTCCACATTAGTTTTTATTTTTATAAATTAAAAAGGAGGAACATTATGCACAGTAAAACTGTTTTCACAAAAATACGTTTATAAACCTTAAAATAAACCTATACTAAAATCTAGTATAAAGATAATTTAAATGTAATTAATTGGATTATACATATAACTAAATAACAATCTTTTTTACTTTTAAATAAAATTTAAATATTAATTGTACATTTAAAATACATATAATTTATTTAAAAAATAGTAGTTTTATAAAAATCGGCATATTACACTATTCAATGGAAACCCAATATTTTGTGAAAAATAAAAAATCGATTCCTAATTTAATGTTGATATACTAATTTTATTAATAATTTTAATTTTATAAAATAAAATTTTTAAAATATCTAATAATTAATTATAATACCTTCATAAAAAAGTAACGAAAATATTTTTTAAGAACACATATATTTAAAGAATTAATGTCTTTTAAAAATTGACTGATTATTTACTATACATATAGAAATTAATTTATATTGATTTTAAATATTATATGTAAATTTCATAATTTTTTTAATCTTATTCGAAACAACTAATTTAATATCTAGGTTATAAAAGACATATTTTAATAAAAAATTCAACAATATTTTGAGGTTCGTTCATTCTCAGTGTTTCATAATTTATATGATATCGAACATAGACTTATTTTAAAATCATAGAGTGTTTCAGTCTAACCCCCATTAAATAAATTTCACCCTCGCAATTTTAACTTGTTCTTATTAATAAATTTTTTGATATTTGAATATTATATTGTGCAAACCCACATCATAAAAATAGATAATAAAACATACTCTTAAAAAGATTAAAATTAAAATAATGAGGTAATATAGAATAACACGTAACTAGGATTCATATGGAAGAAAATTAGTTGGTAGTTAAAATATTTAAATGGAAGAAAGTGATAAATAATTATAGATAGTGATCAATACCCTTGACCATAAGAAAGTGAATGCTTAAGTGAATTTTAAAAAACATAAAACCATAAATCTATGATGAGTTAAAAGATCATTGATTCATTATATATGAATGTAATAGGATAAAATATTTGTTTCAATATCCTATTCATATATCTGAGGGATTCATTTACTATTATGATAGAGAAAAATAGAAAATATTCTTACATGATATCCTTTTATTTCATAAAAACAATTTCATCCATTTTTGGTACTTTTATTAGTTTTCACATCACCTATTACTATAATGAATGAAAATAAAATTTCAATTTTTTATGCATGGAGCACTAAAAATAAATATTAATGGATTATATAATCCATAGAATAGTGAGAATCAATTCCACTTAATTTTATTAAAACCAAAATTGTTACCACTATGTAAGATATTACCAATAATAATTATGAATATTTTAATCTCAAAAATTCATCAATAAAATTAAAGGTTTGATTATTCCTTAAATAAATAGCCTTATATCCCAATTAACCTAAATAATCTCAACATGAAATAACATTTTAACCACAATGGTTTTCTCATAACCCTTATATTACAAATCAAAAAACATAATATAATTCTTTGAAAATAATACTTTACGTTAAACCTAAAGTTAATACATATCTCACCCCAATAAAATGTTTTCAAAAATATCATTAATCATCTAAAAGTCCTTAAAATTACAAAATATTTGATCCATTAATATTTTTTCCAAACTAAACATAATATTTATAAACCAAATAATTTAACTAAAAATACTTTAATAATAACCATAACATCATAAAGTCCTGTGGTGGCCATTATACACTTATCAGCATTTAGTTGTGGGTTCAAGCACTACAGACTTACCGGATATGATGGGATTTTACCCTATTTTTAGATTGACACTATTATAAAAATATGGAAAACAAAATTTAAATCCATATTCATAATTCATCTTGATTATATAACGTTCTCAATAATATGATGAATATATTAAAAATACAATCAATTTTTTCTAAACTCTATGGTTTTATATCCAACTCATGATTTTCCATAGAGAAAAATAATTTAAATTGACTATAATTACATGAATATCAAGCACATGCTCGATTTTATATTTTCCTTAATCATTTTATTTTACATAAAATATAACATTACAATTAAATAAATTTTCTAGTTCATTAAATTTATTAAACATATTCTTGAACGTCATTAAATAATAACTATTAAAAAATATCCTTTTACGTTTCATGATTCATATAACAAGAATACCATTAAGAAAAATACTTCAAAAACAACATTCTTGAGATCCAACACCTAAATTGTTTTATAATTACTTATCATTAATTTTCATAAAATAGGTCCTTGGTAATTAGTCATTGGATTGAATTATTACAATGATACCGACATCTATGAAATTGAACTGTTAGTCGTGCCTTAGGTTGAACTTTCTTTCTTGACATCTCGATAATCATATTCTTCATTTTTTCCTCAGAAATTATCTATTTTTTGACCTTGTTTCCCACACATAAATCATATTATAGTTACATTAAGTCATTTTCAATGTTTTTTATTCCCACATTTTTTGACATGTAAAAAATGTAATATTCTTTTTTTATCATCTATAACATTTTATCTTCTATGAGACATCATCCTTCTCTTATTTGATGTGTTTGGAAATATAATTATGTTATAGATTTTAATCATAATTTGAGGTATAGCATTTTGAATTATCAGAATATGTAAAAATTTCATTCCAATTTTTTTATGTATCTCGTTTTATAAATAACAACCTTTCCTTGGTTGTTGAAATTATTTCTCATATTTCCCACTATTAACTAAGAAGAAAGAAAGAGACAAGATGATAATGCGTTAAAATACAAAATGGAATATTATAAACCTAGAAAGAATATATTATAAATGATAATTATATCCTAACTAATGATTCTAAATGTTTCAATCAATGTTATCCATTGTAAGGTGTCATATTCCTAAAAAAATTGCATTCCCTTCATAACGGGTCATAAAGAGTTTGTGAAATTATATTGAATAACCCTTGAAAATTTCATACCAGGTCTGCATAATGTCCCGTATTCATGAACCATGTGGTGATTGGGTCTAGATAGATGAATATTTTTCATGGTTTTGACACCTAGGGACAACAATTCTAGAGACAGATCCACTTGTATTGTCTAAAAAGTTATTTATTTTCTAGGAACCTAGTCACTCTATGCTTTCCCAAAATTAAGGTATGTTTTGTTATAAATTGTAATATAATTATTTTTATCCCTAGGTTTATCACTAAATTATTCATCTCCTAAAACAAAAAATAACTAGAAAATAATTTCTTACTAACTACCACAACCCATTCCTTTTACAAATATTATTTTATAATTTTTAGTATAAAAATTATTTAACAAAAAAAAGAGAAAAATTCCTTATGATATTAGAATAATAGGTTCATAATACATCAATGTGTGAGTAAAAATCATTATTTTATTCTCCAAAATGAGTTTCTAAATCCAGTTTAGCTCTTAAAACTTCATTGGATAGCTTGGGGAATACATAGACAAAATGATTGAGCTAAAAACCATAGTAAAGGAACAAACAAGTTAATGGAACATAAAATCTAAGTCAATTGTATAACATGATGTCATAAAAGATAAGAATACATAGTAATAAATTGAATGATTAATGTAGAAAACAGGATTTCATATGATCATAGTGTCATATGAAATGTGGGGACATCATATAACAGATATAAAAATAGACAGGGCTTACTACCTAGACAATATCATATGGAAGACAAAATCCCATTTTGGATTATGTTTAATTTTTAATGGATTTGATGTGTGATATATCTGATAAAAACAACCAAAATTAAAAAAAAACTTATTTATAACATGTTATTCCATTTACCTCTAATGTCACTCACTTTTAACCATTTTAAATTTTCACCACGTAAACTATTTTTTTAATGTTTTTATCATTAATTATAAAAAAACATTAAGTTGATCATATTACCTATTATTTATTATTATTATTAAAAATATTCAATCCAATTTATCAAATTCAAATCATAAAAGTAGAATAGGTAAATTTAAAAATAAACCTGTAAAATGTGTCAAAAAATGGTTTTTCAAGAAATATATTTTTCAAGAAATAGACGATCCTATGTTAAATAAATGACTACAAAAAATAATTATAATAATTAATATATATATATATATATAATTTAATCTATTCCTCATTCTAGGTTATTTTATTAAATTAAAATGGATGAGCATTATAAAATTTGATACAGTTTTAAAAAAGTGTCTTTCGGGCCCAAAAAGAAACTTATAATTAAATCTCAGGTAAGGATGATTATATGTATTTAATTGGATTCTATATAAAAAATATAAATAATTTTACAAAAAAAATTAACATAATAGTGGGACTTCTAAATTAATTAATTTATAAAAATAAATTATAGTCTATAAAATCGGTATTTTTCACTACTCATTGAAATGTCTGTATTTAAAAACATCCAAATTTTAACCATAAGGTAATATATACATTATGATTCCATGAATTATTCTTCATTTATAAAATATAATTTCTAAAATACCTATAAATTGTTTTAAAATTATTTCTCACAAAAATAAATACAGAATGCTTTTCAAGAAACTATATATTTTTAAGAATAGACATATTTATTAATGATTAAGTGCTAATTTCTTAAAAATTTATAAATGAATTTATTTTTATTAGAACCATGGTATATATTTCATAAATAATTCCATTCTATTCATACCCTCTAATTTAATAGCTTGGTTAAAATTTTCAAATTTAAATAAAAATATTTGTGGTTTGTTAAATCTGAGTTTTATTTATTGTATACATTATAATTCATAGTGTTGTTTTAAAATATGAAAATGTAAAAATAATAGTGAAACAACTTATCAAATCACTGAGTAACCTGAAGAGCATGGAATTCATTGATGTCCTCAATCTATGTATTATAATCCTAATCATCCACCCCAGATTCCATCATGATCCAGGGGGATAAAAAAACAAAATCATGAGAGGATAAAAATAAAAATAAAATCATTGAAAATAAATGGAAGTATGTTGATAAATATAAATATCATAATTATTATGGTAGATGAACATTATCATATATTCCCAAGTGTAAGAGGATTTACAAAGGAATAATGTAGATTGATAGGGGGTGGTCTACGCTCATGAGGGAAAGGGAACCCCCACCCCCCTTAAATTTTTATATAGGAAAAATAATAAAATACAATTTTTTAAACTAATCTGGGTAGACCTCAAAGATTAGTAGCACTATTTACTAAATAATTTTCTAACTATTACCTAAAGAAAAATCCGTGATGACCCACCATTCATGATTTGGTTTCATGGATTTCTAACCATTCAAAAACAGCGCCATATGGCTCTAGAAACCCATTACAATAGCTCATATAGATTTTCATCAACCATGAAAATGTTTTACACCATGCCCTAGGTCACATCCCAATTTTAATATTTTCTCTACGATCCCAAATAGTTTCCTCAAAACCACACACTATCCATACTAAAAAACCAATTATCTTGAATTATTGAATTGAAAATAATCTAATGCAATAGGTACTGCACAGTTTCTCCTGAAGCATGAGAACCAAAATATATACCCTTAGAAAAAACCTCTAAAACATCTTGGATCTTTAACCCAATCTCTTAATACTCATCCAAGAACCCAACTTACCTCTTTGTCCCCAAACCTTTTATAAAAACATCATATTAGGATTCTCAAACTCGTTGATTTTCAATATAAATCATTTTTCTCTAAATGAGAAATGTAATGGACCGAAGCTTGACGTACATGGACAATACATTACTTTTTCGGAATACTTAATACATAACAAAAACATACACACAAGGATCTTAATAGTTTAGTGTCTTTGGAATATTGGAATTAAAATCTTCTACTCGTGGTGAAAGATCTTCAACATCTCCCAATAAAGATCTTCCTCTTTTTTTTCTTACCTCAAACATTTCGTTATATCCTGGGGAAAATAAAACATTAAAGGGGTGAGATCAAATGCCAAGTCAGGGTAAACATAGAGAACATAAAACAATCCATAAATATTTGAATGCAAAAACATGAACATAAAATCTAAAGATTAAAATCATGAGCCAATACCTGAATCATGGAAGTATATATGGAGTATATCATAATGGAACATCAATCATGATAAAATATAATGGGAATAAAACATGTAATTGGGGCAACCATTAAGAACATGTTATGAATTCCATAGTAGCCATGGCATTGCTGCCAAAACCATCTTAGTGGACAAAGTCCCTTTCTGAATCGAGTTCACTCCTCATTTCTGTCCTGTAACACTGAACTAGATTAACTTACCGTTGAAGCCATGTCTATGTCATTAGACATAAATCATTACCCAATTCATTTGAGGGAGATATATGTACCACTCATCGCATAATGAAATCATTCTTACTAGTCCCATAAAATAAACTTAAAACATTCATCATAACCCAAAAAATAAAATGGGTTTCATAAACATCATCCCATCATCTCATAATCCATATAAAACAAATGGACATTTCATCATAATAAAAGTGAAACCATGTAAATCAAATAGATATTAAACTTGAAACATACACATATGAAATAATGTCATCTTAGATGGAAAAATGGTTTTGATAAAACACTTGAAATGAATTCTTGAAGAAAATATCCTTTCTTCTTCAAAATCATTTTCTTTTCACAAAACGTCATGCAATTTTAAAAGAAATAGATTTTTTTGGATATAGTCATGAAATATTTTGGACGAATCTTCGTGAAAATAAGGCTTTATAAAACCGTGAAAATCCTTTCATGCCGTATAAGTTAAAAAACACTCTCCTCATACTTTTGTCGGAAAAGTCAAAAAGTACCTCGTAACGTAAACAAATGAAAGATTCCTTACATACAATGTTGAAAAAGACAAAATGGGTAAAAAGGACATTAAACATACATAACAAAACTTTTAGAAAACATGGACTAGGATGATAACAATAACCCCAGCAAATACTTATGAATAAACAATATAGGATAAGAATGAGATTGGAAAGGTTATCCCTTAACTTAGGTCTGATATGATTTGTATGGATCTGAACCTCCTATATAATGATTCAAATAATGTCATTGACTTATTAAATAATCATATTCATCGTTATTATATCATATATATTTCTCTTATGTCTTTATATTACCCGTTCTTTTGTAAATTCCATGTAAAAGCAGCATTTTAGGTAAAATCAATTTATTTATCTTATGTGTTTAGACTTGTCATTCTTGATATTATTACTTATATCCTGATTTACATAATTAAAGAATGTAAAACATGATTTATATATAATATTTATTCATCATACACATATATATTATAGATCGATAAAAGGAATGAAATACACCATTCAGGGAGACGGTAGGTCGTACGTACACATGAACACTATTTTCGTTTTCTTATTGAATTGAATGAAACTAAATAGATGGAATACATATATATATACATAAATAAAGTAGCATTATTATTTCTTATATTTCATTATTATTCAATATATAAACTTTATGATCATTCATGTATGGTTAACATGGAGAATGAATCTCATCGCGTCGTGGAGACGATAGTCCATACCTACGCACGAGCGATGATATAGTTCCCATAATTATTGAATAAAATTGGAGTGGATGGAATAATATATCAGAATCAGTATGATGTTATAATAACCATATATAGTTATTCTTTACACCATTATACCCATCCATGTAAGGTGTTAGTGGAAAAATAGATTTTACCACGCTGTGGAGACAGTATTCCGTACGTACGCACGCGTGGTGATTTAGTTTTCCATAGGATGGATAGATGGTTAAATAGGGTTGTTTCATACTTATAATAACATATAAGAATATGAGTTATACTGATGTTATTACTTCATAATGAAACAACTAATGAAGAAGAAGTGTAAGAAGAAACAGAGTTGAAAGAATCTGTAACGGACATTACCTCTTCTTTGAAGTGCCTCTTTGAGACCTCCTCTTAGGGCACTAAAATTGGCCATTGAAGAAGACCAGAACCTCTAAAATGTTTCTATGGATGTGGAGAAGAGAATTTGGCAGGGGTTGTCCGGGCTTGAAGGCCCAAAGTGGTGTGATGAAGAGAGAGGAGGTTCCCTTTTATAAGGGAGGGGAAGGGCACCTTTGGAAAAACTAAAAATATTATTTTATTATAAAGTCAAATTCGCTTTTTAATAGCTCAAAATTGATTTATTTCGAAGATAAGGTGGGTATTGGTATAAAAATCTCATCCAATATAATTTAGAAAAGTTTAGGTCATTATATTAAGCTTATATTTTAGTTTTAACTCTTAGTTAATTAGATTGACTTTTACCATGTCACTTTGTAGTTTTATATTATATAGTTAGTAAACTTACCATATACATCCATGAGACCCCCAAGTGGTCCATTAAGGATACCCCTATCATGATATAAGTATCTTGGCAAATCCTTAGATTTTTTGGAATATAATAACAATTAATAATAGAATATTTGTTTTAAAAACTATTTTATGTCAATTTTGACACTATTTGGTAATTGATTTTGGTGAAAATCATAACAGAATTATTAGTTCCAATAAAGTTAACAAAATCAATAATAACATGTCACTGTAACCTAAAACATTATTTTAATTCATAAAAAGTCTAAAATTACATTTATTTGGGTATTTATAACATCAATTATGTCAATATTTCATTAATAAGATAATTACTGCATCATCATTGTGTCATAAATAAATTAAATAATTTTAAGTCTAAAAATTACAAATAAAATACCATTATGTAGGAAATATTTTTATCTTTCTAATTAATATTTATAGTCGAAATTATCTTTTGTATATCCCTATATTAAAAATGATATACTTATTAAACATTGATTTTAACTATTTTAACCCTGCTTTAAATAAATTAATAATAAATGTCCTAATCTAATCCAAGTGGGCCTAAATGGTCATATTTTATTCCTAATGTTGTGTTTTTGCCGAATTACACTTATCCAATAGAATTAGGACCTGTGTTATGGTAATAATAATATCATTTTTACCCTTAATTACCCTATTTACTTTTAACCGTGGTAAAAAAAAGAAAAAAGTTATTATTCACCAAAAATTATTTTCATCTCATTTAACCACATTTTAGTCCTTGATATTAACCGTGTCTCTTAGATTTTTGAAATTCCACTCACAGAAGCGGTAAAATTATGTTTTACGAAAATTTCAGTTTTTTAACTACCACTTAGTTGTTTAACTATTCATCAAAAAATGAAAGTTTCTAGAAAAATACCAAAAATTAGGCCTAAGATATATTTGATATTATGAATTCAAAAATGATGCCTATTTTACCAAATTCAAAACATATCAGTCGCATTAATTAATTTAAAAAATTAATTCCCGTCGTCAAAACAAATAGCGTGTTCTTAAGAGATAATAACTATCAAAAGATTGACACTTGTTTATGCCTGGTTTAAATGTGAAATTACATCAAATGACCAAAATTGTAATAAATTGTAAAAATATATTCTAAATATACTTTAAAACCACTAAAATTAATAATTTATCACTATTAATTATTTCTATTAAAAAAGTTGTTTTTAATTAAAAGTTAGTAATTTTCACTATTCATCAGAATATAAAAGTTATCCGAAAAGTACCAAAATTTCACCCTAAGATAATTTCGATATTCCGAATCCAAAAATGAAGTCCATTTTAAAAGATAAAATTTATAAAATTTCAAAAAGTGGGTATTACTATTCATAACGGCTAGTTTATATAACATATCGTTGTTTAGCGAAACTCGGTATTGCATACAACACACACTATCGTGGAAGGTCGTGATTGTGTGTACTGCAAGCCAAGTCAGGGATGCGTGTAGTGCACGACTTATTTGTCATTTCATATAACAAAATACATTGAATATATATATATACTCAATGTTTCATAGAATAAGTACTATCAAACAAACCTGAAATTGTGTGTAACACGATCCAAGATTAGTGTTGCATATATTGCATGATAATACGGTGTTGCGTATAGTGCAAGATAATCTTGGTGTAGTGTAAAACAGAAGATATGAAATAAATTAAAACGAATATATCTTATAAAATCTCGGGTTGTTACATTCTACCCCCCTTAAAGTGAATTTCGCCCACGAAATTCATCGGGGTTATAAATCATTTACTATTCATAGAAATCCACATCGTAAAAAGGAATACTAAAACTTAATTTTAAAAACTAAAGTATGAAATGTAACGATTATCCAAAGAAACTCATCACTGGGTTTCCATATAGGAGAAGGTAGGTGAAAATATGGATATGGAAGAAAAATCTAACCATCAAGTCCTGATGGAGAGTGGTAGAGAACATGGCTATGAAAAAGCCATCAATCACAAATCCATAGATTTGTAATGATCTAAGGTACCATCTGATTTATCGGATATAAGGTCCCTAGGACAACATTTTTGGTTTTCAAGATCATTTCCCTAAAGTTGAAGAATTTGAATTAGAATAAATACTTACTTTATTTTGGTACAATATCACCGTTGTTCGTGCCTTGAATAATTTACACTTCATCTCTAAAAGAAATGAAGTTGAATTTTTTATTCGTGAAGTGTTAGCAGATCATGTGACAGAATGACAGGTCATTCCCTCTATCTCAAACAAAAGGTTAGAAAAAGTTATTAAATATACATAAGTCGATCTATAGTGAGATTAATCATACATTTTTCCTAAAATGGACTTATACTTAATATATCATACTGCTTAATATAATAAAACTAGTTTCAACTAAACAGGGACTTCCTGTAGGCCAGTGGTAGGCAATAAAGGCCAGTCGCACTTCGGTTGTGGGTTCGATTCCCACAGCCTTGTCCGACGCGATGGGTTGTCGCCCATCCTCCAGGTTGTGCTTTTTCTAAAACTACATTACTATAACATCCCATCAATAATATCGAAAAAAGATATATCCTTAAACAATACTAACTTATGTCCAACATAATCCATTCCAATCATTATCTAAAATACTTTGGTCCAAGATTATAGTATAAAGAAAAGGATTACTTGAAATGTCATCAACCAACCATCATTTATCCCACATATATCTTGTTGGTCACATTACAATCATGTGAATACCTTAATCATGTATTCTCTTGAAAAATGAATACCCATTAAACCTTAGTGACAACATTAATTCTGTCAAAAGTTAACTCTTTCCATATACCAAAATACAAAAATTCTATATACTCAAACCCTGATATAACCTTATCCTTATATCAGTCATGAGATCATGAATACTATCAAACATTTAATTTTCTCCTTATCCCTTCATTATGCGCATATCATCTACTTTCCAAAAATATCTGAATAACCTTTCATGGTTACTGGTAACATTAATCATACACTTTCAAAACATAAGGAAAGAAAATAGTGTAACAATCCTTAGATGCCTCTTTATTCCATATTACCATGAGATTACTTATACAACATTACACTTGATAAACATGTAATCATTCCACTACCTTCTTAAACCATTGACCGAGCTTCAACAATTCTTTCATCTCACATATAATTTGTAGTCTCTTCATCATAATCAACATAAATACTACCCATACGACCATACTAATTCTCATCATGAGACTTTCCCTTAGTAAATTGGTTTGCATAATGCATGTACATTCCACATTTAAAACATTTAACGAATGATGGTGTCATAGCAATACCATTATCCTCATCCATGGTGTTAACTGAACCTTTTCCTTTGCACTTACTGGCTTTGTGTCCTTTTCCACACCCAAAGCATCTTCCAGTTCATTTGAAACATTCTCCTTGATTCCTCATCCCACATGATTTACATAGGGGAAATTGAACTTTCTTTCCTCTACGATCTTTATGAAACTCCATCTTTCTCTTATTATCTAAGTCATCAAACTTACCAAATTTGAGATTATCGATCATATTATGAGATTGCTGATTCGGCATAATAATGATGTTTGGACTTCCAAATCCCATTTCATTTGGTTGCTTATGATGAATATCATTCCATTGTCCATCATATCCTCCATTATCGTGAATCATCTTGTTTCCATCCATTTTCTAAAACCCAAAAAAGAATAGTGTCAGAGGAAAAGATGATAATAAAGGGGGAGAAACTTCAATATCTAACATCATAGGTTTAATCTAACATCATTACCATAATTCTAGGACTATAACCTATATTTTACTTAACCTTAGGGACATCCCTATACATACCATAGAAATATCTCTAGGGATCTCACTAAATTTTTCGCATCCTAGTTTCCAAAGGTTGACTAAACCATTCCTATGATTCCAACTTTAAAGGCCCGAATCTTGATGTACGTGGACAATACATTACTTTTTCGGAATACTTAATACATAACAAAAACAGACACACAAGGATCGTAATAGTTTAGTGTCTTTGGAAACTCAGAATTAAAATATTCTACTCGTGGTGAAAGATCCTCAACATCTCCCAATAAAGATCTTCCCCTTTTTTTCCTACCAAAAACATTTCATTATATCCTGGCGAAAAGAAAACAAAAAAGGGGTGAGCTCAAATGCCCAGTAAGGGTAAACATAGAGAACATAAAACAATCCATAAACATTTGAATGCTAAAACTTGAATAACAAATCTAAACATCAAAATCCTGAGCAAAGACCTGAATCTTGGAAGTATATAGGGCATATATCATAATGGAACATCAATCATGATAAAATATAATGGTAATAAAACATTTAATTGTGGAAACCATTAATCAAATGTTATGATTTCCATAGTAGCCAAGGCATTGCTGCAAAGACCATCTTAGTGGACAAAGTCCCTTTCTGAATCGAGTTCACTCCTCGTTTCAGTCCAGTAACATTGAGCCAGGTTAACTTACCATTCCATCCATGTCTATCTCATGATATATAAATCATTACCCAATGAATTGGAGGGAGATATAGGTCCCACCCATCTCATAATGAAATCATTATTACTTGTGCCACAAAATAAACTTAAAACATTCATCATAACCCAAAGAATAAAATTTGTTTCATAAACATCATCCCATCATCTCATAATCCATATAAAACAAATGGAAATTTCATCATAAGAAAATTGAAACCATGTAAATCATATATAAATTAAACTTGAAACATACACATATGAAATAATTTCATCTTAGATGGAAAAATGGTTTTGATAAAACACTTGAAATGAATTCTTGTGGAAAATATCCTTTCTTCTTCAAAATCAATTTCTTTTCACAAAAAGTCATGAAATTTTAAAAGAAAGAGATTTTTTTGGATATAGTCATGAAATA
Source organism: Viscum album (assembly GCA_963277665.1). NCBI lineage: Eukaryota > Viridiplantae > Streptophyta > Magnoliopsida > Santalales > Viscaceae > Viscum > Viscum album. The sequence goes on along the minus strand of OY728122.1, from coordinate 1,240,012,718 downwards.
TTTTGGAGTAAGCTTCATGAAAATAAGGATTTATAAAACCTTGAAAATCATTTCATGACGTATAAGTTAAAAAAAATTCTCCTCGCCCTTTTGTCGGAATAGTCAAAAAGTACCTCATAACGTAAACAAATGAAAGATTCCTTACATAAAATGTAGTAAAATAAAAATGGGTAAAAAGGACATTAGACATACATAACAAAACATTTTGAAAACATGGTCTTGGATGATAACAATAACCCCAGCAAATACTTACGAATAAACAATCTTGGATAAGAACGATATTGGAAAGGTTATCCCTTACCTTAGGTCCGATATGCTTTCTATGGATCTGAACCCCCTGTATAATAATTTAAATAAATTCATTGACTTATTAAATAATCATATTCATCGTTATTATATCATATATGTTTCACTTATGACTTTATATTACCCATTCTTTTGTAAATTCCATGTAAAAGCAGCGTTTTGGGTAAAATCATTTTATCTATCTTATGTGTTTCGACTTGTCGTTCTTGATATTATTACTTATATCCTGATTTAAATATTTCCAGAATGTAAAACATGATTTTTATATAATATATATTCATCATACACATATATATTATAGATCTATAAAAGGAATGAAATACACAGTTCCTGGAGACGGTAGGTCGTACGTACGCATGAATGTTGTTTTCGTTTCCTTATTGAATTGAATGAAACTAAATAGATGGCATAAATATATATATACATAAATACAGTAGTATTATTATTTCATATATTTAATTATTATTCATTATATAAACTTTATTATCATTCATGTATGGTTAACTTGGAGAATAAATCTCATCGCGTCGTGGAGACGGTAGTCCGTACGTACGAACGAGCGATGATATAGTTCCCATAATTATTGAATAGAATTGGATTGGATGCTATAATATATCAGAATCTGTATGATGTTATAATAACCATATATAGTTATTCTTTACACCATTATACCCATCCATGTAAGGTGTTGGTGGAAAAACAGATTTCACCACGACGTGGAGACAGTATTCCGTACGTACGCACGCGTAGTGATTTCATTTTCCGTAGGATGGATAGATGGTGAAATAGGGTTGTTTCGTACAAATAATAACATATCATTATATGAGTTATACTGATGTTATTACTTCATAATGAAACAACTAAAGAAGAAGAAGTGGAAGAAGAAATAGAGTTGAGAGAATCGGTAACGGACATTACCTTTTCTTTGAAGCGCCTCTTTGAGACCTCCTCTTAGGGCACTAAAATTGGTCTTTTAAGAAGACAAGAACCTCTAGGATGTTTCTATAGAAGTGGAGAAGATAATTTGGCATGTGTTGGCCGATCTTGAAGGCTCAATGTGGTGTGAGGAAGAGAGGGAGGAGGTGCCCTTTTATAAGGGAGGAGAGGGGCACCTTTGGAAAAACTAAAAATATTATTTTATTATAAAGTCATATTCGTTATTTAATAGTTCCAAATTGATTTATATAAAAGCTAAGGTGGTTATGGGTCGAAATCCTCTCATACAATAGAATTTTGACAAGTTTAGGTCATTATATTAACCTTATCATTTTGTTTTAACTCTTAGTTAATTAGATTGACATTTACCATGTCACTTTGTATTTTTATATTATATAGTTAACAAACATACCATATAAATCCAAGAGACCCCCAAATGGTCCATTAATGATACACCTATCATGATATAAGTATCTTGGCCGAACCATAGATTTTTAGGAATATAATAACAATTAATAATATAATATTTGTTTTAAAAACTATTTTATGTCAATTTTGACACTATTTGGTAATGGATTTTTGTGAAAATAATAAAATAATGATTAGTTCGAAAAACGTTTACTAAATCAATACTATCATTTCATATTATCCTATAAAATTAGTTTAATTCATAAAAAGTCTCAAATTACATTTATTTCGGTATTTATAACATCAATTATGTCAATATTTCATTAATAAGATAATTACTTTATCATTTTGTGTCATAAATAAATTAAATTATTTAATGTATTAAAAATATAAATAAAATACCATTATGTAGGAATTATTTTTATCTTTCTAATGAATATTTATAGTCTGATTGATCTTATTTATAACCCTATATTAAATATGATTTACTTATTAAACGTTGATTTTAACTATTTTAACCCTTCTTTAAATAAATTAATAATAAATGTCCTAATCTAATCTAAGTGGTCCTAAATGGTCATATTTTATTCCTAAGGTTGTTTTTGGCCGAATTACACTTATCCAATAGAATTAGGACATGTTTTAGGGTAATAATAATATCATGTTTACCCTTAATTACCCTATTTACTTTTAACCGTGGAAAAAAATAAAAAAATTACTATTCACCAAAAATTATTTTCATCTCATTGAACAACATTTTAGTCCTTGATATTAACCGTGTTTCTACGATTTTCGAAATTTCACTCACAGAAGCGGTAAAATTATGTTTTATGAAAAATTCATTTTTTTAACTACCACTTAGTGGTTTCACTATTCCTCAAAAAATGAAAGTTTCTAGAAAAATACCAAAAATTAGGCCTAAGATATATTTGATATTATGAATTAAAAAATGATATCTATTTTACCAAATTCAAAATGTATCAGTTGCATTAATTAATTTAAAAAATTAATTCCCGTCGTCAAAACAAATAGTGTGTTCTTAAGAGATAATAACTATCAAAAGATTGACACTTATTTATGTCTGGTTTAAATGTGAAATTACATACAATGATCAAAATTGTATTAAATGGTAAAAATATATTCTAAATATACTTTAAAACCACTGAAATTAATAATTTATCACTATTAATTATTTCGATTAAAAAAGTTGTTTTTAATTAAAATTTAGTAATTTTCACTATTCATCAGAATATGAAAGTTATCCAAAAAGTACCAAAATTTCACCCTAAGCTAATTTTAATATTATGAATCCAAAAATGAAGTCCATTTTTAAAGATAAAATTTATAAAATTTCAAAAAGTGGGTATTACTATTCATAACGGCTAGTTTATATAACATATCGTTGTTTAGAAAAAATCGGTATTGCGTACAACACACGATATCATGGAAGGTCGTGATTGTGTGTAATGCAAGCCAAGTTAGGGATGCGTGTAGTGCACGACTCCTTTGTGGTTGATTATAACAAAATACATTGAATATATATATATATATATATATATATACTCAATGTTTTGTAGAATAACTACTATCAAACAAACAGAAAAATTGTGTGTAACACGATCCAAGATTAGTGTTGCGTATACTGCAAGCTGATACGGTGTTGCGTATAGCGCAAGATAATCTTGGTGTTGTGTACAATAGAATATATGAATGAAATTAAAAAGAATATATCTTATAAAATCTTGGGTTGTTACATTCTACCCCCCTTAAAGTGAATTTCTCCCTCGAAATTCGTCGGGGTTTTAAATCGTTTACTCTTCATAGAAACCCACATTGTAAAAAGGAATACTAAAACTTAATTTTAAAAACTAAAGTATGAAATGAAACGATTACGCAAAGAAACTCATCACTGGGTTTCCATATAGGAGAACATAGGTGAAAATATGGATATGGAAGAAAAATCTAACCATCATGTCCTGATGGAGAGTGGTAGAGAACATTGATAGGAAAAATCTATCAATCACAAAGCCATAGATTTGTGATGATCTAAGCTACCATATGATTTATCGGATATAAGGGCACTGCGACAACATTTTTCGTTTTCAAGATCATTTCCCTAAAGTTGAAGAATTTGAATTAGAATAAATACTTACTTTATTTTAATACAATATCACTGTTTTCCGTGCCTTGAACAATTTACACTTCATCTCTTAGACAAATGAAGTTGAATTTGGTATTTGTGAAGTATTAGCAGATCATGTGATAGAATGACTGGTCATTCCCTCTATCTCAAAAAAAATGTTAGAAAAATTTAGTAAATATACATAACTCGATCTATAGTGAGATTAATCATATATGGTTTCTAAAATGGACTTATACTTCATTTATCATACTGCTTAATATAATAAAACTAGTTTCTACTAAACAGGGACTTCCTGTAGGCCAGTGGTAGGTGATAAAGGCCAGTCGCACTTCCGTTGTGGGTTCGATTCCCACAGCCTTGTCCGACGCGATGGGTTGTCGCTCGTCCTGCAGGTTTTCCTTTTTCTAAGACTACATTACTATAACATCCCATCAATAATATCGAAAAAATTTCTATCCTTAAACAATACTAACTTATGTCCAACATAATTCATTCCAATATTTATGTAAAATACTTCAGTCCAAGCTCATAGTATAAAGAAAGGGATTACTTGAAATGTCATAAACAAACCATCATTTATCCCCCATATATCTTATTGGTCACATTCCAATCATGTGAATACCTTAATCATGTATTCTCTTAAAAAATGAATACCCATTAAACCTTAGTAAAAACATAAATGCTGTCAAAAGTTAACTCTTTCCACATACCAAAATCCAAAAATTCTATATACTCGAACCATGATATAACCTTCTCCTTATATCAGTCATGAGCTCAAGAATACTATCAAACATTTAATTTTCTCCTTATCCCTTCATTATGCGCATATCATCTACTTTCCAAAAATATCTGAATAACCTTTCATGGTTACTGGTACCATTAATCATACAGTTTCAAAAATTAAGGAATGTAAATAGTGTAACAATCCTTTGATGTCTCTTTATTCCATATTACCATGAGATTACTTATACACCATTACACTTGATAAACATGTAATCATTCCACTACCTTCTTAAACCATTGATAGAGCATTAACAATTCTTTCATCTCACATATCATTTGTAGTCTCTTCATCATAATCAACATAAATACTACCCATATGACCATACTGATTCTCTTCATGAGACTTTCCCTTAGGGCATTGGTTTGCATAATGCCCGTATATTCCACATTTAAAACATTTAACGACTGTTGATGTCGTAGCAATACCATTATCCTCATCCATGGTGTTAACAGAACCTTTTCCTTTACACTTACTGGATTTGTTTCCTTCTTTTCCACACCCAAATAATCTTCCAGTTCCTTTGAAACATTGTCCTTGATGCCTCTTCCCACATGATTTACATAGGGGAAATTGAACTTTCCTTCCTCTACGATCATTATGAAACTTCATCTTTCTCATATTAGCCGATTCAGGAAACTTACCAAAATTATGTTTATTGATCATATTATGAGATTGATGATTCAGCATAATAATGATGTTTGGACTTCCAAATCCCATTTCATTTGGTTGCTCATGAAGAATATCATTCCATTGTCCATCATATCCTCTATTATTGTGAATCATCTTGTTTCCAGCCATTTTCTGAAACCCAAAAAAGAATAGTGTGAGAGTCAAAAATCATAATAAATGGAGAGTAACTTCAATATCTATCATCTTAGGTTTAATCTAATATCGTTACCATAATTCTAGGACTATAACCTATACTTATACTTAACCTTAGGTACTTCCCTAGACATACCTTAGAAATATCTCTAGGGATCTCACTAAAGTTTTCACATCCTAGTTCCCAAAGGTTGACTAAACCTTTCCTCTATTACCAATTGTAAAGGCCCGAAGCATGACGTACATGGACAAAACATTACTTTTTCAGAATACATAATACATAACAAAAACAGACACACAAGGATTGTAATAGTTTAGTGTCTTTGGAAACTCGGAATTAAAATCTTCTACTCATGGTGAAAGATCTTCAACATCTCCCAATAAAGATCTTTCCCTTTTTTTTACCTAAAATCATTCTTTATATCCTGGGGAAAAGAAAACATAAAAGGGGTGAGCTCAAATTCCCATTAAGGGTAAACATAGAGAACATAAAACAATCCATAAACATTTGAATACAAAAACTTGAACATAAAATCTAAACAACAAAATCTTGGGCAAAGACCTGAATCTTGGAAGTATAAAAGGCATATATCATAATGGAACATCAATCATGATAAAATATAATGGGAATAAAACATGTAATTGTGGAAACCATTAAGCACATGTTATGATTTTCATAGTAGCCAAGGCATTGCTGCCAAGGCCATCTTAGTAGACAAAGTCCCTTTCTGAATCGAGTTCACTCCTTGTTTCAGTCCTGTAACATTAAACTGGACTAACTTACCATTCCAGCCATGTCTATATCATGAGATATAAATCTTTACCTAAATCATTGGAGGGATATATAGGTCCCACCCATCTCATAATGATATCATTCTTACTTGTCCCACAAAATAAACATAAAACATTCATCACAACCCAAAAAATAAAATGGGTTTCATAAACATCATCCCATCATCTCATAATCCATATAAAACAAATGGACATTTCATCATAAGAAAAGTTAAACCATGTAAATAAAATAGATATTAAACATGAAACATACACATATGAAATAATGTCATCTTAGATGGATAAAGGGTTTTGATAAAACACTTGAATTGAATTCTTGAGGAAAATATTCTTTCTTCATCAAAATCAATTTATTTTCACAAAACGTAATGAAATTTTAAAAGAAAGAGATTTTTTTGGATATAGTCATGAAATATTTTGGAGGAAGCTTCATGAAAATAAGGCTTTATAAAACTGTGAAAATCCTTTCATGCCGTATAATTTAAAAAAAACATTCTCCTCATACTTTTGTCGAAAAAGTCAAAAAGTACCTCATAACGTAAACAAATGAAAGATTACTTACATACAATGTTGTAAAAGACAAAATGGGTAAAAAGTAAATTAAACATACATACAAAAACTTTTATAAAACATGGACTTGGATGATAACAATAACCCCATCAAATACTTACGAATAAACAATCTCGGATAAGAACAATATTGGAAAGGTTATCCCTTACCTTAGGTCTGATATGATTTGTATAGATCCGAACCTCCTGTATAATGATTTAAATATTGTCATTGATATATTACATAATAATATTAATTATTATGATATCATATATTTTTCACTTATGACTTTATATTACCCGTTTATTTGTTAATTCCATGTAAAAGCAGTGTTTTGGGTAAAATCATTTTATTTATCTTATGTGTTTCGACTTGTCGTTCTTGATATTATTACTTATATCCTGATTCAAATAATTCCAGAATGTAAAACATGATTTATATATAATATATATTCATCATACACATATATATTATAGATCGATAAAAGGAATGAAATACACCCTTCATGGAGATGGTAGGTCGTACGTATGCATGAACGCTGTTTTCGTTTCCTTATTGAATTGAATGAAACTAAATATATGGCATACATATATTTATATACATAAATACAGTAGCATTATTATTTCATATATTTCATTATTATTCATTATATAAACTTTATGATCATTCATGTATGATTGACATGGAGAATGAATCTCATCGCGTCGTGGAGACGGTAGTCCATACGTACGCACGAGCGATGATATAGTTCCCATAATTATTGAATAGAATTGGAGTGGATGGTATAATATATCAGAATCTGTATGATGTTATAATAACCATATATTTTTATTCTTTACACCATTATACCCATCCATGTAAGGTGTTGGTTCGAAAACAGATTTCACCACGGCGTGGAGACGATATTCCGTACGTACGCACGCGTGGTGATTTCGTTTTCCATAGGATGGATAGATGGTGAAATAGGTTTGTTTCATAATTATAATAACATATTAGTATATGATTTATACTGATGTCATTACTTTATAATGAAACAACTAAAGAATAATAAGTGGAAGAATAAATAGAGTTGAAAGAATCGGTAACGGACATTACCTCTTCTTTAAAGCGCCTTTTTGAGACCTCCTCTTAGGGCACTAAAATTGGTCTTTGAAGAAGACCAGAACCTATAGGATGTTTCTATGGAAGTGAATAAGATAAACTGTCAGGGGTTGTATGAGATTGAAGGCTCAATGTGGTGTGAGGAAGAGAGGGAGGAGGTGCCCTTTTATAAGGGTGGAGAAGGGAACCTTTGGAAATACTAAAAATATTATTTTATTATAAAGTCATATTCGGTTTTTAATAGCTCCAAATTGATTTATTTCAAAGCTAAGGTGGTGATGGGTCGAAATCATCTCATAGAATAGAATTTAGACAAGTTTATGTCATTATAATAACCTTATCTTTTAGTTTTAACTCTTAGTTAATTAGATTGACATTTACCATGTCACTTTGTATTTTTATATTATATAGTTAATAAACTTACCATATACATTAAAGTGACCCCCAAGTGGTCCATTAATGAGACACCTACCATGATATAATTATCTTGGCAGAACCTTAGATTTTTAGGAATATAATAACAATTAGTAATATAATATTTGTTTTAAAAACTATTTTATATCTATTTTGACACTATTTGGTAATTGATTTTTGTGAAAATCATAACAGAATGATTAGTTCAAAAACAGTTATGTACATCAATACTAACATGTCATAGTAAACTAGAGAATTAGTGTAATTCATAAAAAGTATCAAATTACATTTATTTGGGTATTTATAACATCAATTATGTCAATATTTCATTAATAAGATAATTACTTCATAATCTTTGTGTCATTAATAAATTAAATTATTAAATGTCTAAAAATTATAAATAAAATACCATTATTTAGGAAATAATTTTAGCTTTCTAATGAATATTTATAGTCTAATTTATCTTCTTTATAACCCTATATTTAAAATGATTTACTTATTAAACTTTGATTTTAACTATTTTAACCCTTCTTTAAATAAATTAATAATAAATGTCCTAATCTAATCCAAGTGGGCCTAAATGGTCATATTTTTTTACTAAGGTTGTTTTTGGCCGAATTACACTTATCCAATAGAATTAGGACATGTGTTAGGGTAATAATAATATCATTTTTACCCTTGATTACCGTATTTACTTTTAACTGTGGTAAAAAAAAGTAAAAAGTTACTATTCACCAAAAATTATTTTCATCTCATTTAACCACATTTTAGTCCTTGATATTAACCTTGTGTCTCGGATTTTCGAAATTCCACTCACAGAAGCGGTAAAATTAAGTTTTATGAAAAATTCAGTTTTTTAACTACCACTTAGTGGTTTCACTATTCATCAAAAAATGAAAGTTTCTAGAAAAATTCCAAAAATTAGGCCTAAGAAATATTTGATATTATGAATTCAAAAATGATGTCTATTTTACCAAATTCAAAACATATCAGTTGCATTAATTAATTTAAAAAATTAATTCTCGTCATCAAAACAAATAGCGTGTTCTTAAGAGATAATAACTATCAAAAGATTGACACTAATTTATGTCTGGTTTAAATGTGAAATTACATCTAATGACCATCATTGTATTAAATGGTAAAAATATATTCTAAATATACTTTAAAACCACTCAAATTAATAATTTATCACTATTAATTATTTTGATTAAAAAATTTGTTTTTAATTAAAATTTAGTAATTATCACTATTCATCATAATATGAAAGTTATCTGAAAAGTTCCAAAATTTCACCCTAAGCTAATTTCGATATTCCGAATCCAAAAATGAAGTCCATTTTAAAAGATAATATTTATAAAAGTTTAAAAAGTGGGTATTACTATTCATAACAGCTAGTTTATATAACATATCGTTGTTTAGCAAAACTCAGTATTGCGTACAACACACGCTATCGTGGAAGGCCGCGATTGCGTGTAATGCAAGCCAAGTCAGGGATGCATGTAGTGCACGACTCCTTTGTTTTTTCATATAACAAAATACATTGAATATATATATATATATATACACTCAATGTTTCTTAGAATAACTACTATCAAACCAACATGAAATTGTGTGTAACATGATCCAAGATTAGTGTTTTGTATACTGCAAGCTAATATGGTGTTGCATATAGCGCAAGATAATCTTGGTGTAGTGTACAATAGAATATATGAAAGAAATTAAAACGAATATATCTTATAAAATCTCGGGTTGTTACAAGAAATAAACAAAACTAGAAATTCCAATTTATATTTATATGTGAACACTCAAAATTTTTTGTGTTATAATATTTCTTGTCAAAACTATTACATTAGATTTTAATTTAACATAAATAAATATTTATTCAGTCAAGGATTCTTTATATTGTGATCTCTTATATTAATCGAACAAATTCCTTATCATAAAAAATAAATCATAATGGATATATAGAGAATTTGATTAACTAAATAATATCCCCCCTGGAGTTTCATGCAAGATGTGTTTTCATAGACCCACTCAACATGTTCAAAAGTGAATATTTATTTCATGCTCAACTATAATTATTTTGGGTGATTAAACCTAGATTAATTTGTTCCACTATAACATATAATTTCTACTATCCAAAACAATATTCCATGTCTAGGAAAACCACACAATCTCTAATTCTCCCACACATTGGGATATTATCCTATAAATACACATATATCGTAGAATAATTCGTAATTTTTTTAAATAAAGTTATCTTTTCCTAATCAATAAAATAATCAATATTATTGTAACTAAACCAATGGGAAATTTATACCTTTGAAATTATGATCATCCTTAACATATCTACCATTAAATTATCATCAACTTACTTCCTAACACCTAAACTAATGTAAAACCTTCTCAAATATCATTTATGACTACCAACATATGTGAGTGTCTTATAATTACATGAATTAAGGAAAAAATTTCATTTTAATACATTCAAATGATATATTCGATTAATTTTTTTAGATATTTGGGAACAAAAATTAACTCATAAAACCCAAGACATTTTCATCTAACATATATTTTTCCACTACATAACCAGATTCCTTATCCTTAACAAATCCTCCACATACCTCACAAATTCTAAAAACAATATAATCTTAAGGACACAATATATCTATTGATTTTCTTTATAACCTAAGGAAATGAAAAAGTAAGAAATTGGGGAGCACATGTGCCCAATAAGGAAAATAATCAATGATCACAAGTGAGCATAAGATGTGAATATGGATATAGTCATGATATATAATAATGTTATACCCATAAAAGAATAAATAATAAATCTTTGAATGAGTTATGTTATTAATAAGATCATATCGTGGATTTTACACTTATCAGAGTGGCATAATAATAATAACCTAGTCTAGAAGAATAAAATAATAATCTTGAATCATGGAAATATAACCTAAAGGTTTAGGATATCGAAGAAAATATGCATAAATAAAAAATCTATTATAATCATAATTATAAATTTAGAGAGGTAGTATAATCATAATCATAAATAAAAATAGGATAAAAATCATTATACCTACAACATGTTGAAAAAACAAATTATGTATATGTAATAAAATTTGTAAAAAATCATTGTTCTGATGACTTAATTTCTCATGAGATATAAAATACAACCAATGCATTGGAGGGTAATATAATACCTCACCTTTCATCATTCATATATATGAGGCCCAATTGAAATCTACCATTTATCACATCATAAAGAACCCATTACAACAAAATAAGATTAATATTCTTGTCATGTGAAATCACATAAGAAAAATTGTAGTCCTTGAAAATTTTAAAGGACTGCAATGTCTGATAACATTTACAACATGAAAGACCATGCTTTAATTAACCATGAAATATTATTATTACATAACTATTCCATTTGTTGGTAGGAATAAGATTAACCAAATTATGTAATTAATTTAAAGATCCTACTCAATAAAAATGTATATATTAGTTCTTAAAAAATAACTGCTCAATTTTTAATAATATCATTTTATTCCATAAAAATATGTTTTCTAAAAAAATGAATTTTGTTTTTTTAAGAAAATATCATAATTTTTTCAATAAATTTTTTCAAAAAATATATTTTATAAAATGAATAAGATTTTTTACACCATCATTTAAAAATAATGTAATTGAGTTTTTTTGGTGTTTCTAAGAAAATATAATAATTGTTTCAATAAATTTTCTCAAAAAATATATTTTATAAAATGAATATGATTTTTTACACCATCATTTGAAAATAATGTAATTGAGTTTTTTGGTGTTTTTATGAAAATATTAATTTTCTATGGAATATAGAAAAATATTGAATTTTTTGACGATATTTTTTATTCCAGAATTTAAAAACAAAATTTTTTTAAAAAAATTAAAGTATAATTAAATAAATTATATTATGATTAATATAATTAATCATATTATATCAATTTTATTGTTGAATTTTTCTTTAAAAAAATTTATACATAAAAAATAAATTTTATAAAAAAATGATTTTCATTGTGTATTGAATTTTTATCTTAAATTAAAATTTTCCACTTATATGAATTGAATATTTAAAAATGGATCCCATATTTAGAGTGATGAGGTTAATATTTGGTAAATTGGACCATTTTATTTTTTTAGCATGAATAGTAACCATAGTAAATATTTGACAACTCATTAAGGGTGCATCGGGTAATTAAGTATAAAAATATGATAAGGACAAAAATGTGACCTTTATAGTTTCTTCTATCAACTTGTATACATCATGTTTTTTAACATCATTAAATTCCTTGAAAATATGGACACTTGGTGCCACATTTCAATGACTATGACCATTATATTAATTTAAGAAAATAATAAATACAAATTTTATTCTATTGACTTTAATAACACAAAAAAGATCAAAGAGATACAAGATGATATTTTTAGTTCTAAATAATTATGTTAATGTTAAATTAATTTGTTTTAATCGTAGTTCTTTATTTATAATTATTCATAATTGAATAATTGCTTAAAATTATTATGGAACAATAACACAATATTGAATAAATTAATATAAAAATATTAATATTAATTTAAAATATTACATGTAATAAAATTTAAAGGAATTATGAAGTTCCAAAAATATTTTTGAAAAATATGTATTATTATGGTTCTATAAAAATTATTGTATTCAAATTACATATTTCTTTTGGTGCCTATAAATTCAAATTAAATGAATATTGTTAGAAATTACATGAATGATATTTTATGAAAATAATATTTTTCTTATATTCTTTTAAAATCATAAAACTATAGAAAGATTACATAGAGGATAAAATATTGTCGAAAATGTCATATCATTTACATTTATAGGTCATTTTCCAGCTTATATGAAATATTATAACCCTTAAATATTGGAAAGGTTGTTACCACTGTTATGGTTGAACTTGGATAACCAAGGGGTTAATAAAAAAGATAAGGTAAAAAATTACAATAAAACTAAACTAAATTTAATTGTATGATGATATTGAGACCTTAGATTATTTTAATTTTAATATATGTCCATTTTTTATGTATTTTTATTGTTAAGGGCATTATGATGTTTAAATATTTTAATATATTCCATGTGTATCTTCTCCCCCACTTATAAAACACACCCCCCCCCCATTACCGTGTTTACAAGAAATTGAGCATTATAGCATGACCAGATCATAGAAAAATTCTGTTCTAAACATCCCTTGCCATGTTATAGAGTTAATAGTCTCCCTAAAGTCCTACCCTTGGATCATTAAGAAGAAATCTAGACGGGTTCTTTCAAAGAAGAGGTAATCACCTTAACTGATAACATTATTTTTAATTTTTTTATACGTCCTTAGAATCTACAGGTTTTATCATAAAATAATAAATCAAGTATCATAAATATACTAAAATATTATTATTATTATAAATCCACCATTATCCACTATAATTCCCATCAAATGGGAAGTGAAAGTATCATTAGTGCATACATATGGCTTACCATCTCCACATAAGGATACAATTTATTTTCCATCAACATTATTTATGGATGTGAATTATGTGGGTTTTAATGTTAATATATGATATTTAGGACAAAATTATACTTCTTTAATTATGATTTCAAGTCTACCTTCATACCAGCCAATCCTTTGGAAAATGATAATGCCGCACATGTGTATGTGTAGACTACCATCACCATGTAGCGATCTAATTTGTTTTTATTTAAAATTTACATGGATGATAATAAAGATAGATTTATTGAATATATAAGATATATATGATATAATAATGATTCTGGAATGGTTAATTACTTTTTTAATCTGTTTTCTTTCAACCATAAAAATGTGAAAACAAGGTTCATTGGTAGGTATGGCCTATCATATTTATGGATGGGGTAATCTATTTTTCTATCACGAACTTTTTATAGTTGAATCTATAAATATATGGAATATATATGATATTTATATCATGATTAAAATAATGAAAATGATGGAACCATGATCAAAGAAGAAGGTCCAAAACTATAAAATTGGAATTATCATAAAAATGAAAGAGTTAACACCTAGAAATGATAAAAACCATTTTCATCCCACTAAACCTATTTGAAATTACAATTAATATTTAAAATTTTAATTATTTTATAGTAAATCCATATCTATAGTCTATATTTATATATTAAAAAAGGTATGGAACCCCAAAAATCATGGAAATATCCTAGGATTAGTGATCCAAAATAGAGGAACCCTAAAATTGATGATTTGTCCAAAAAACAGTTAAGAATAGTCCAAAAAGCCGATTACAAATGAATATATAGGGGAAGAACCATTACTGACAAAGATATGAAGATAAACTGAAAATAATCATGAAAAACACATGAAATATGTACTACTAATCCTCAAAACAAATCGAAATATCATACAACTTTGATTAAGTTGTTCAATTTTTCCAAAATAATGGAGTTTAATAGTTGTTGATGAATAGGTTAGAAAAAATTAAAAATTCCTGAAAATCACATCTACGATCTGCTGGAATTATTTAAAAACAATATTATGGTTTCATACTGATGGTTTTGTGGTTCAATTTGTCCAAAAAGGGATTAATTTGGACATTGGAGAGGTTCGATACTTTGAGAGCTTGAATGTGGTGGGAGGAGAAGTCGTTTGGTTACGTGCAATTTAAAAAGGGTGAAACGTTTTGTCAGAACATACTAAAAAGCAAAAATAAAAGTACATTTAATAAATGGTTAAAATATAAATACTCATAAATAAATAATTTTCCATGCTTTCTCGGTGTTGATAAATTAAAAACTTCGTTATCGCTAAAAAATCACAGTCAAAAGTGGTATTTCTCATTACATAATTTTTTGTAGATATAAAAGAATCTTTGGTGACTGATTAATCTATCACTCATACAAATGTACAAAAAATGAATAAAAATGAAAAAATAAATAAAATTGATTTTATAAATAAAAAATATTAAAAATGAATAATACTAACTATTTAAATTGCAAATAAAATATAAAGTGCATTTTAATAAATTGATAATATAATTCATAAACATATTGAAAATATTAAAAAATAATAAATAAATATATATAAATAAATATTAAAATTGAATAAATTTGGAAAAAAATTAAAAATTATAAATAATATTGAATGAATGAATATTAAAAAATAATAAATAAATTGGGAAAATTAGAAAAAAATTGAAAATGTGATTATATAACATTGATTGGAAAAATTACAAATGTATAAAAAATAAATAAATTTAAATTTATAAATAGTATTAATTAGTTAAATAAAAAATTATTAAAAATGAGTTATATTTTATATTTAAATTACTATACACAACATAATTCATTTTTATAAATTAATTATATTAATTTAAAACGTATTAAAAAATTAGAACATAATAAAAAAATGAATAAATATTAATCATATAAATTAAAAACATATTGAAAATATTAAAACATATCCAACAAATAGGTATAAATAAATATTAAAAAAATGAGAAAATCTAAAAAAATTATTAAAAATTGGAAATAAATAAATAATATTAAATTAAAGAAATTTAAAATTGAAAGAATGCACTTCAATAAATTAGAAATATATATTTTAAAAATTGAATTTATAAGGTAAATTAGATTCTTCTTATAAACACATAAAAATGACAAAAAATGTATAAATAAATAATAAAAATTATATAGACAAAAATATTATTAAAAATTATATTAATAATTTATATTACACCAATATTAAATACTTCATTTAGATAAATAAATTATATAAATTTCACAAAAATTAATAAATTTAGATCTTAATAAATAAAAATGAATAAATATTAATCATATAAATTACAAATATATTGAAAATATCAAAACATAGTAAATAAATAGTTATAATTAAGTATTAAAAAACGAATGAATTCAAATAATATTAAATTAAATAATATTAAAAAATAATATATAAGATTTAATAAATTATAAAAAATATTTTAAAACGTGATTTTAAAACATGAATTACATGAATTAGAAACATAGAAGAATGATTAAAAATGAATGAAAAAAATATTAATTATATTAATCACAAAATCAATTTAAATGAATTATATTATAGATTTAAATTTCTAAAATATTAAAATTAAAATTCATTTTAGAAAGTTAATTATATAAATTTCAATCATATTAAAAAATTTAAAACATTATAAATGAAAACTGACAAAATAATAATCATATAAATTAAAAACACATTTAAAATATAAAAAATAGTAAATAAATATATATAAATTTAAATAATGGTTATTTAAAAAAAATTAAAAAAACAAAAATATCAAAAATAGTAAAATAATATTAAATATAAAAACATTAAAATTGGAAAAATAAAATTGAAAAAATTAAAAAAAAAATATTTTAAGAAAGTGATTTCATAACATTAATTACATGAATTAAAAACAATTAAGATGAATACAAAGAATAAAAAAATACAATTATTATTGCAATCAATTGATGTATGTACTATATTGAATGTATATATAAAATATAATTAATTAATAATCATATGGTTTTTTAAGAATAATTAAAAAAATTATAATTTAATTAAATTTATACATATTTAAACATGAATAAATAACTATAAAAATTGAATATATTAAAAATAATATTACATGAATAAATATTTAAAATGGGTAAATATTTAAATGAAAAAATTACAGAAAACCTTAAAAGTGTTGAAATATTAAAAATTAATAAATAATATTAAATTAATATACAAATTACACATTGCATGCATACACATATACATACATGTACTCATACTTACACATACACAAATACATAAAAATGCATATACACATATACACACATACATGTATAAACCTGCATATACACCTCCATACACGTACACACATGTGTAAGCATACACATATATAAAATTGCGTACACATAAATACACATACACAAATACCAATGCATAAATAAAAATACTATATTGACATACTCAAACTACATAAACATACACATATATACATATACATATATACACGTACATACACATACACATACAACTACACATAAAAATACACATACACATACATGTACACATACACACATACAAACAATAGTCATACACATACACGTAGGCATACACATATATGCATGTATATCCATATGCATGCACAGACACTTACATATAAACATATATACATACACATAAACATACATACATACACTTACATATTCACAAAATTATGCGTACATACATGCATAGATGTACTCAAAACATACATATACATATATATATATATATGTAAGAACGCACACACAAAACATATATATACACATACAACATATACAAATGCATACAGGTATTCACCTACATACACATACACACACACATACACAAACACACACATACATAAATACACATACATCCACATACATATACATACATACACATACATACACGTATACACACACATATATATATACACGCATACATACACATACACATACACATACAAATACACATACACATACACATACACAAGCACATACACATACTAATACACATACACATACACATACACATACACATACACATACACATACACATACACATACACATACACATACACATACACATACACATACACATACACATACACATACACATACACATACACATACACATACACATACACATACACATACACATACACATACACATACACATACACATACCCATACACATACCCTTACACAAACACATACATCCACATACATCCACATGCATACACATACCCATACACATAAAAATACATATACATATAATTACAAACACAAACAGATGACATATATACCTGCACATGCACAAACACATATACATAAACATACACATACACAAACATATAAACATCTATATAAACTCACACACACACACATATCAAGAAATAACACATATATACAGATAAAACACATACAAACACAAACATATATAAATTTTCCTACATATAAAAACATGAACATACAAAGATATACATACATCCATATATATATATATATACGTACATACACATATATTTGTATACTAAACATACATACACATACAATATATATATACTCATACTTCCTAATGATACACATATATACAAAAATAAACATATAGACACATATGTGTACATATGTATACACATACACATGCACATACATATAAACATATACTTACACATATACACACACATACATGAATGTATACCCACATGAAGATAGCTACAAGTACCCATACACATATGCAAACAAATACTTATGAAAACATACACATACATATTCACACGCATATGTACACATACTTATATACATACATGTATACATAAACATACACAAACACCAACATAAAACTTTATAAACACACACACACCCCACATATATATACACATACAACACATTCATACAAATACATTTACAAACCTACATGCTCAACACATATACACATACATCCATATACACACACAAACATAGACAAATATATAATAATATTTGTATACATATAATTAATTAATTTGAATAAAAATA
This sequence comes from Viscum album, assembly GCA_963277665.1. Taxonomy (NCBI): domain Eukaryota; kingdom Viridiplantae; phylum Streptophyta; class Magnoliopsida; order Santalales; family Viscaceae; genus Viscum; species Viscum album. The sequence continues at coordinate 1,239,993,860 of OY728122.1, read as the reverse complement.
TATAAATTCAAATATAAATTATATTTAAATAAATATTTATTCATTTCAATATTTTTATATTTTTTTGATTAAAATGTTAATATATTATATTTATATATAAATTTTATAATTAATATTTGTAAATATATTATTAAAAAAATTATTAATTAATATAAATTTGATATTATTTATATATATAATTATTTAAAAAATATTGACAATAATTTATTTATTACAATATTTTTATATGAATATTATTTATTTGTTATATATATATATATAATTATATAAATCGTTCTTAAAGATATGTAAATATGTTTACAAAAAATAAATTATTTGTGGTTCCCATTATTAGTTCTTTTTTAGTGATCTTAAAGTGGGGTATTATCAGTGATAATAAAAGAGATGAAAAATGGGATTGTTTATCATTGATAAAAAGGTGATGATAAATGAATCTATTTTTTATGTACTGTTTTAGCACTGATAAAGGTCACCATTCTCAGTGATTTTTGTTAGCACTGATAAAAGGTCCCCCTTTATCAGTTTTTTTCACATAGTACTAATAAAGTTTAGTTCTAAATAAACATGAGTTTGGTGTAGTGATGTTGGCATTTATATATAAATAAATAATTTAATCAATCATGCCTCTTTTTGTTTGTCCCTTTTCAGAATTTGATCATTCCCTTACCTTGATAGTGACTTGACTACGTCTTTTGAGAATCATGTCTGACTATCCCTTAAAAATCCATATGCTAAATCAACACATTCAATAGTTTAAAACCAGTCATGTAGTTTAATGGACATACTAGATTATAAACAAGGCATAGATTACTTAAAACAAACCAAACATAAGTCATCTAATTCCTATATCCACCAAATAGAGATTTCATTATTTGACATTCACATAGTCGTAATATCACAACATAAAATAAGTAACATGACGAAGACCATCACCATTATTTTAAATTAATTAAAATTCACCCAATAAGTTATTCAAGAAAATAAAAAATAAATTATTTTTGATGTATTGACTATCCGAAACCTTTTTTGTAAAAATTTTACAAAATGTTTCATTTTCCAACACTATTTTCCAACAAAAAATTCCAAAAAACAATGTTTGGTTTACAATATGTTAGAAACGTGACATGTAAAACTATGTACATAATATTAAAAATATACTTATGAATCCTTCCATATAAATCCAGAATTTAAAAATGAATCAACCACCATAGTACACCACATTAAAAATTAATTAGTGGTAATGAAAAACATAAAACATCAAAATATCATCACCCTAGTGACATGGAATTTCACTATAAGGGTTCTCATAAACCATAATAATAGGGTCCATCTTATGTTTAAATGAAACATATTGGTTAAAGGTATTCTAATTTTTAATGTTAAATAAGTTTTTCTTTGGGTTTAGAGGGTACCCGTTTTGAACTAGGGATTTTTTGTAGGAGATTATGGTGGGTGTTGCATGCATTAATAGTTTATGCCCTAAACTCGGTTTGAGGTGAATATTTTTTCTAGTCAAAACCCAAGAAATTTTTTTGGGGTTTGAAACATTTACATGGTGTGAAATTGATTCACATTATCAATTTATCACAGCTGTTTTTTATATTTAGGAAATTCATTTTTCAACGTATATGTAATATGAGATATTCACATCATCAATAACAGATTCATGATTTGAATCAGTTCTAACCAATGGATATTTATTTTGATATACATATCAGACTCCTTTCATTCATCTTGGGTTTCTATAAATAAATACCTAGGTCACCACCATGTTATTTTGGGTGGTTTCCCCTCTTTTGAGTTTCTTTATTTGGCACTTGATTTCTATCTTTGTTGGTTTCTTCTATTTTTGAAGTGATTTTTTTCATCTCTCTGGTTTGATTTCTCTCATTTTAGCACTTGTTTTTCCCTAAATGTTTTGAATATAATTTTTAATATGTGATATATCTCTTAATCCCTTATATATTATTTATTGAAAATGTCTTCTGGGGATGGTATTTTTATGGTTTTGGGGATTTGAGTATGTTTCTAGATGTATCTATTGGTCTAACCTCCATGATGAACCTTTTGTTTTTGGAATTATATTATAATATTTAAAAAAAATTATTTAGGATTCTGATTATTGTATCCTCATTCCTCCCATTGTGAGGATCCCATCATAGTTATTGTGTTACCCATGTTTCAGGAATGAGGTTACATATCTAGCATATGTTGGATGAATCATAATTTCTCTTAAGTTTATAAATGTTTATTTAAATTAATTTGAATTATTTTTTATTTTTTATTTTGTGTTTGTAAATAGGTTTTTGATAAAAATATTTATTTCCCCTCATTTTGGTAAAAGAAATGTGTTTTTAAATCATTTGAAATTGATTATGAAATGGGCTTTTTGATAAGTTTTTTGATTAAAAATGGTTGGTTGAAATTATATTGTGAAATGTGATAGAATATTTTGATATGATTTGATAAATATAGCATATGGGAGCGTTGGGTTATTAGGTGTAAGGATTTGTATTCAAGATCAACCTTTGGTCTTGTAAGGGTCACTTTATGGGGTGTTCTTTCATTCTGAGATCGAGATACATTTAGATCTAGGACATGATTGATATGATATGTGGGGTCACTTTTAGGGGTGTTCATCTCTTCCATAGACTATGATAAATGGGTTCTAGGACTGTTAGTGTGAACTAGTCATAATTGATGTATGAGTGACCTAGATATCCTACCCATAAGTCATACTTGGATTTTTTACCATGATGATTTGGTTTTGTAATTTTTTAGATTTGAGTTACAAATTCCATAGATTATGGAATGATTTAGAAATTTTACTTTGAAACAAATTTACGTATATTTTCATTGTAAAAACAGAAAAGGATAGTTATTTACTAAAATTTTGATATGAAACGCTTTCACTTATTATCGTGTATTGTTTTTTTTAAATTGAAAATATTGGGATTATTATATCGATTCTTGATATAGAATACTTGGGTGGGATCCTACTGATCATATTTAGCTCACACCCTACACATTTCATTGGGAATGTATAGACCTTTTTTGAAATATTATGTATGAAAATCAGAGCACCATAGTATGGTGGTGACGATTATGTCAACAGGGTATGGATAACTATTGGTGAGATGGTGGGACATTCCCCACATATCAAATGGAGTTTCTTTTTCATATTTTTTCAATTTTCTTTTTTGTACAAGTAACATGGTTTTTTATCATATTCCAATTGAGTTTAATAACTTATATTCTTACTTTTTTTATTATGGAATAGTTCCATTCTAATTATTCTTTCATATATGTATTTATTTGACATGTATATTGTTCTTGAGGATATTAAAAATCATTCCCTCTATTTTTTTGTTTTATTCCAGATTCATAGTCATTAATTTTTGTGGATCAAGACCACCCTTAGAGTGAGTGGAAAACCATTTCAAAAACTAGATTAAAAGGTATTTTTGTTTGGTTATATATATTTGGAATTATAGGTGTTTTTTTCCTCATGATTCCATATCTTGGGATGTGTGGTAAAATAGATATATGATTATCATGACTTGAGAGGTAGGATTAATTGAGGTCTTTCACATCTCCTATCATGAAGAGCCTCATGTTAGAATGGTATATTGGAATTTTTGTGTCTCCTTTGTTGAGTTTTCACATTGATCTTAGTTTATTCTTATGATTTCCTGTTTTCGATAAATATTATCATGTTGTATTGTAATTTTATTCTATTTTTGTTATGTATAAACATGCCTAAAAGACATCATCCCTGAGTTCCATAAGAGGTTACAGTGATATATTCTCTTCAAGGGAAACCTCGCCTAGATTAGAATCACTTAGAGGATACAATATGGGCAGTTTTTGTAGTGGATCAGACTTTCCCATTGGTTTGAAAACTAGATGTTGAGTTACATCCAGGAGATGGAGGAGTAAGGGACCAATCATGAGAGATAATACATGAGAATCACTCATCCTTTAAGTTTTATGAGGGAATAGATTTATATAAATTGAAATTTTTTCTTTTCTAACTCTTCTCTTAAACCCAATGACAGTTCCATTATCACTGGGATAAATAAGAGAAATTTGAACGATTATAATGGATGTGGTTGAGCAGGTTCTCAACACCAGACCCCTTATGCACCATCAAAAATTTCCATGACCTGAACCAAGATGATGGTCCAGCCCTAACTACCCCAATACCACCTCCATAGGCCAGTGGCTAGGGATCAACACTGAAGGAACAACTTACACGGGGAGGCCTCTTCTTAAGTACTTGTCTACACACACATAGACATATCAATGAAAAAGTGTCGGGGGATTAAAATTAAATTAATTAGAATGATGAGGGAAACCCTTAAATGATAAACCTATACAAAGTACAAGAGTAATATAGTGTAAACTAAAAAGTAAATAGTAAAATACATTCCAAAATAGAAATATAACCCAACTGAAAAAATATAAAATTAACTACTGAGAGAGCCCGTCTCTTGATCTCTAAGTTGTGACCACCATATGTGGTCTAATGTACCTGGTATCCCCAATATCCTCTGATGTCACCACGGACTTACTTGTTGTCTTTATAAGACATAACATGTGTGGGAAAATCCCATATAGGGGTGAGTACATACATACCAATTAGGATTCCGTGAATGCTTCATGGGGGGAAATAAGAGAGACAACATGAAATATAAATATTTTTGATAGTAACAAGGTGAAGAAAATAGTGAAAGAGAAGAGATAAAACCAAACCTAGAGAGACTAACATCATACAAGAATATGGGTCTTGAAATGGTGAGTATATAAACTACTTTTTGAGTATTTTACAAACATATTAGGAGAGTAGACTCATCCAACCATGTGAATATAAACACTGAAAGCATGTGGCATGCCTCGTGAATCTTCACATATCATGGAAAGATAGTTTGATACAAAGGGTATGGATACAGATGGATATATATATACTAGGTGAAAAGAAACAAAAATGATAGGGAAATGGGGTCTCTAACTCAGAACTCATCCTAGGTAGAATAGTATCCAACAGTCCCAAAATTCCAATAGTGATTCCTATCATCACATGCTTCTACCTAGTAGTAATTTTCCAATCCAAAACATGCCACATAAATATTCCGCATAATCAATGGGCCACCATATCATGGTATAGTATCCATGACCTAGTAAGACAGGAGGTTTCCACTATGAATAGTCTATGAAGGACCTATGCCCTTCTCAATAAGTGGGTACAACTCTGGAGGTAGAGGACCAAAACTCATCTCATCTTCATGGTTTGACTCTAGAAGTTATAAAGGAAACATTTCCAAGATCTAATCAAAGGTTCTACATGAAATTCATACAAATCTCACTACCCAGATCTACTAGAGGGTACCACCTGGAATGTCATCTTGGACACACTTACCATCTCTATTTGAGGATACAACTCAAAATTCATATGGACCCACTACCCAGCACTTCTGGAGGGTACAATGTGGAAAGTCGTCGAGGATCCACTACCCATATCTATGGGAGGGTACCATTTTATAGTCTTCTAGGACCCACATCACATATCTACTGGAGTGTACCACTCGGAAAGTCATCGAGGACCAATATCCCAGCTCTACAAGAGGGTACAACTCATAGGGTCTTTGGTGATCTTGTGTGATCACTTCCATTATCGAGCATTATATAACCAAGATTTGTTCTCGAAACAATCCACATCATAACTAAAAATCCATAATAGAGGGTACCACCTCATTCTACATATAAAAACACTCATTATAGGTTACTCATAGGAAAAAGTATGAGTTCAAATGAAGGAGAGATAGAGCCTTGAATTTTCCTCAAAAGGAACCAAGTAGTACACGGTGTGTGAGGGGACCTACATGACATGTGGTCCTACCCCACTGTCAAGACGTGTCCCTGACTAGTACAATATCTCAATCCATATAGTATTAAAAAACATTTCTAAACTAATATGTACTAGTGTCCTTCTGTCCATGACTATGTACTTCAATAAATGGTGTTTTTCATCACACAAGTTGCTGATCATGTGCTCTAGTTGTGTATATGTACTCGAGAACATGTCATTTTCATAGCCTTATGGTCATCCACACTTCTCACCCACAAGTCTAGGGTGGTATATGGAATTTGGGAGAACTAAATGTTTTTCTATCCTAATAAAACTCTAAAACCCTAGACATTGTAACTAGGTGATACATGTCGTGTGTTCGTCCTTGTACATAGTGTATAGTTGTGTTTTCCATATATTTTCATATCCATTATCCATTCTCAAATTCAGTCCATTTAGTCACCATTCCAAAATTTAATCCCCCTGAGATTAGTTGATCTAGGATTCATTCAATTTGTTCATCCATCGGTCTCTAGAAATTGGATCATGTTGTTAATCATGGGGTTCATCATCTAACTGGTACGTTATCGATCCATCCTTCATTGAATAAATATCCTTAAATAATTGAAACGAACCTCCAAAACCCATAACAATTATATATAAGTACTTGTTTCATCAATCCATCACACTTTCATGAGTCTATTGAAATTTCAGGAGTCCGATCGGGCTCGGTACTACCCAAAAATGTCAAACTAAGATCATGGGGTCCAACTGGTAATGAACATGAAGAAAAGAAGTGGGGAAACATAATAATAATTATTTCAATGAAACATTAAATGTTTTCTTGGGAAATTATCCAGAATGGATAATCCATGGTTAGAAACTAATGAAATAATAATTTAAATCAGTACAAGGGCATATTATCCATCCAAAATTTTTGCAGATCAGTAGAAGGGATTAATCTACACAATAAATTTAATCAAAAAGGGTGTCACCCAAAAAATGAAGAGTCTTACCCAAATATCGGATCATCCGTAAATGATGAATTTTCTTTCCAACTATTGAAGTATTTCATATCATTCTCTGAACTCTAATCTTCTATGATCTGGCATTTCGTCTTCTTACGGTGTGATTCACCAATAGAATAAGGAAGGAGAAGCTCTCAGTAGATCCCAATATTATGAGGCTATCCCTGGGGAAATCTCCCTGAAAGTATATTTATAACCAATTTTTTACAATTAATATTAATAAATTAATTAATTAATTAATTAATTAATCCATTTAACATGATTTCAATGGGAGAGGTGTCTAAAATATTCACGCTGACTCATTTTAGGTCATGCATAAGGTAAACAACACATTCCAGACAAAATGTGGCCTATAATTTCCAATATACTATATCATTTATGATATCCAATTTTATTAAATAACTGTATATAAATAATGTAAAATAAATTTAACAATTTTATAAATTCAATTCTAGGTACACTGACCTCATAATCTCACATTGTCTTAGTGCCTATCTCTAAAAATATATATAGGAATTTTTTAATGTCTTGCTAGGAAAAAATATCTATATCATTCCCCCTTTAAATATTTTCATCCCTAAAAAGGAAAAGTAAAAAACAACATGGTATACTAAGATCACATCTTGATATCTCATTCCTAGGAACACTCCTACACATTCTCATTCTATCATAACAGGTGAACCAAGAGGGTGGTTAATCTATATAGGGTCATCTCTTATCGATCATTGATTACCACCAGCTACTCCATAAACGTGTCTCTGTCCTCAATGTTCATCTCTCACTAGTCAATGATTTGTGTGGGGTCATTCACATATCTCCTCATTTTTGTCATGTAGAATACATCGTGGACCTACAATAGTTGTGGGGGTAGGAAGAGGTGGCATGTAACCTCTACAACCCTCTACATGATCTCGAACATACCGATGAATCTTGAGGATAGATTTACTCCCAGGAAAAACAATAAAATCCTCACCAAAGAGACATTCTCATGGGAATTTTGTCTCCCTTATCAAACCACAAAGGCCTAAAAATGATTATATGTGTAATATTTATGTAATATTTGGGTTGTCCTCATCCACTCACAAAATACCTGAACCTTATCTGTCATCACTTGAAACATCTCTAATATGTACATAAAACCATTATAATAGTCGGTATATGTTTTAAAATTTATTTTATAGCCCATTTATGTTTTTAAACTAATAATTAAACCCAATAATTAACAATGAATCTACACGGATTTATTATTATAAAAAAATATCCAAAATAATTTAAACGATTATCATTGACGTCTTATATAATGATTCAACCTCACCAAAAATAAAAAATAACTTATATAAAAAATATAATATTATGTATATTCATTAATGAAACATAACTTGAATTATGGTCATATGTTCCCATTTTACATGATCTTTGTTACATTTCTACAAGCGAACCAATCATGAAAACCAAGGAAACGGACACTCCCAGATGATGAAATTGTATCTTATAACTCATAAAAAAGTCCATAAATGAACAAAATAAAATTTTAATAAATAAATTAAATTTAGAAAACGTTATGAATTAATTAAGTAATGTATTTAATTTATTATTCATTACATTAAGATCAAGGGAATAACACTTTCAAACATAAAGTCGTGGATTCTTTTCGAACCTCCATTTTTTATTCAGGTTACACTTTCTCTCTCTTTATCCTAATGAAATTATTAATAATTCTTATGTAATCCTAATAAATTTTGTTTATATCATCCAAAAATATATTATTATCCCTATTATTCATTCTTTGATGGGTAAATACATGTTTTATAAAGTTACTTTCCATTTTATTCCTGATAATAAATCCTGATTAATGCAAACTTCTCAAATTCTTACACATTTTCAAGTACCATACTTTATCTATTTCAATACAGTATTATTTCTATAATGTCACTAATAATATCGTGATATTAAATATTTGTTCATTTCTAGTTTTACACATACAAATATGACTTTCCTTTTTAATGAATTTTTATTTTCCCCCTTAAACATCACTAATGTAGCTCATTTACAAAGATTCTTAAATACTCTTTGTAACTATATTCAAATAATTTGGACATCATTTGAAATTATATATCCTTATTTTACATTATGAATTTAAATTTATGATTTAAATTCATTCCTTCAGAAACTCTATTATGATACACCATATGATTATACCTTATGAAATATTTATGATACCCAATTCTTCCCTTAGGTAACCCTTATGTTTATACCTCATATTTGAACCTTCTTGTCGAAAACAAATGTATGAATATGTTATGATGGGTGTGGAAGGATAGTTCTATAATTAAATGGGTAATGTTTAGTATTTTGAGAAGTCTTTTTGGGACAAGGAGTAATCCCAATTCATTTATGGGACTTTGTTCTCCATGTACAATGGTCATGGAAGTTAACCATGACTCATACGTATGTCATGTTGTGTTTTGTTTCCCCATTCGTATGACTCCATGGTGACATTTCCCCATGATCTACATGCTATTCTTATGTATTTATATTTATCATCCATATCATTTTATTTCATCATTTTATTCCTTCTAACCAATGTTCTTTTCATTATTCATATGTTTTACCCTTATTGGGATTTTTTGCTCTTCCATTTTGTTAATGTATTCCCTAGGTAATCTTGTGTGGATGTAAGAGCTCAATTGATGAGAGGAAATCATTATGGGTGATTAAGATAAATATTTTTTTTCTATTTCCTCATGTTCTATTTTATGTATCTAATCATCCAAATATACTACCCTTTATAATCCTAGGATTATAATTTGATGGTTAATTATGCTTAAAAAATGTAATAATATTTCCAAAATGGTAGTGTCTATATAGTTAGTATCATAGAAAGGTCTAGTAATTTTTGGAAATTAGGAATATATAACATTAGTAAGAACTGTAACACCCCAAGATTCCACTGTACGCTTCCCTTTGAAAAATACAGTATCATGTGTTGTATACAACTTCGAGTTCAAACACACACCACAACCAATCAAACTAGCCGTTATGAATAGTGATACCCACTTTTTGAAATTTTATAAATTTTATCTCTCAAAATTGAATTAATTTTTGGATTTGGAATATCGAAATTATCCTCGGGTAAAAGTTTGGAAATTTTTGGATAATATTTATATTTTGATGGATAATGAAAATTACTAAATTTCAATTAAAAACATCTTTTTTAATCGAAATAATTAATAGTGGTAAATTATGAATTTGAGTGGTTTTGAAATATATTTAGAATATATTTTTACCTCTTAATACAATTTTGGTCATTGGACAGAATTTCACAATTAAACCGGACATGAACAAGTGTCAATCTTTTAATAGTTATTATCTTTAAAAAACACGCTTTTTGTTTTAACAACGGGAAATAATTTTAAATTAATTTCTGCCACTTCTGTATTTTGAATTTGGAAAAATGGATTCCATATTTGGAATCAGGATGTCCAAATTGTGTAAATAGCTAAATTTTATTTTTAGCCATTTTGAATAATTACTTCGGTAAATATTTTATTTACCATGGTTAAAGGGTAAATCCGGTAAATAAGGGTAAAAAATAATATTATAATAATAATAAATTACCCTAAAAAGTGTCCTAACCTTATTGGTTGATACATTTCAGAGCATGGGCATATTGGGGTCGATTTTGGGACCCCATGGAGCCACTTGTAAGTGATAATGACACTTTATATTAATTAAGTTTAAATAAATACAAAAACGACATAAGCATATATCTTTTAGAAAATAAATTTTTAAGTAGGGTTATGTATGATGGATTTTCGACTATAAATATTAATTAGAAATTTAAAAATATTTCCAACATAATGGTATTTTATTTATAATTTATAGACATTTAATAATTAATATTATTTATGACACAATAATGATGTAGTATTTTCCTTATTAATGAAAGAATCAAATAATTGGTATTATAAATGTCAAAATTATTATAATTTGAAATATTTGATGCCATCCATGAATTTTATTGATTAATATGACATTATGAGATTGATTAAATAAATTTTTTTCGAATTAATAGAGTTTTTAAGACTTTAAAAAAAATCAATTATTGAATAGTGTCAAAATTCACATAAAATAGTTTTTTTTAAAAAAAATTATATTATTAATTGAGATTAAATTCCTAAAAATCTAAGGTTCGGCCAAGAGACTTATATAATTATAGGTGTATCATTAATGGACCACTTGGGGATCTGTTGTATGTATATAGTATTTTTATTAACTATATAATATAGAAATACAAAGTGACATGGTAAATGTTAAACTAATTAACTAAGAGTTAAAACTAAAGGATAAGGTTAATATAGTGACCCAAACCTGTCTAAAACCTATTGGTTGAGTGGTTTTTGACCTATCCCCACCTTAACCTGTAAATAATTTACTTTTAATCCATTAGAAACCGAATATGAATTTATAGTAAAATAATATTTCTAACTTTTCCAAAGGTGCCCCTCACCCCTCTTATAAAAGGGCACTCCCCCTTCTCACTAATTAACACATTCAAATCCTCTTGTCTCGGAAAAACCCGGCCCAATTACTCTCTCAACTTCCCTCACATCAACCTAGAGGCCTTAGTTATATCATAATTCCAGCCTAAGGGACCCTTTTGATCAAATCAAAAGGAAGAACCCGAAGAAGAAGTAATGTTTTCACCACCCTCTTTCATGTTCCTTTCTACTTCAACTCCTTCTTTCTTTTATATTCCCATTCTAAAATAATAAATTAAGTATATTATATATATTGTGATGATATTATAAATATCGTACAACCATATTCATTATTTTATCCTTCCTTTGAATAACATGTCACCATATGTGCGTACGTACGGCTTACCGTCTCCACGTCGTGGTGTAATTGTTATTCAATAAATTATTATTTGGATGGGTATAATAATGATGTGTAATTCATGTAAATAATAAATATAACATAATAATGATTCTGTATATATGAAATACCATCCAATTATATATTATTTTAATATCAAAATAATGATATTGTCGCTCGTGCGTACGTACGGACTACCGTCTCCACGAACGCGATGAGATTCATTCTCCATCGTATCCATTCAAGTATAATTATCATTTGATGATTAAAAATAATGTTTAAGGACATGATATCATTCTAGATATGAATAAGATACAACCTATCCATAACAAACACGGCTTATGTAACAAAAAATATTCGAGCATGTTAACACCCGAAACGACGATAATACTAAGATATTATTAACAAAGCAATGTTAAAAGATCATATATGATATCATATTAATGTATATGATTCTTGTATAATTTAATAAAAATTATTTCACCATTATACAATAGGTTAACATACCCCCAACCAGGGAAAAGTACAAGGTAAGGGTTTATTTCGCAATCTCTTCTTTATCTGAGGTTGTTTATACGTAATAATCTACTGGGACTTATTTATCATCCAGATCCATGTTTCTTAAAAATTTATTTGAAAACATTTTTTATATTTACTATAATATGACTTAAATTCATTTATACCATTTTTTGACTTTTTATAATAGGTTTATAAAGGAATGTTTCTGTCATTTTCCAAACAAGGTCCTTTTTAACCTTTTCGACAGAATTAAGGTAAGAATGTTTTTTTAACTAATGCGGCGGGTGTGGCTATTTTCCGCCGTTATAAAATCTTCAAATATTCCCTTACAAGCTTATAAGAAAAATTCTCAATGTAAATATTTTATCTTATAATTATGTTACTTTTAAATTAATTCGAAAAAAGATATATTTCTCTCAAATAGGTTTGATTTCATCTATGTCAGCATTCTTTGATGGATTTTAAACTTATTTGAAGTTGATTTATTATGATACAAAACCTCTATATTGTATTGAATGTTTTGTGATATGTTTGATTGTGGATTTTTTATTTTTATACCATTCATGGTTTATGGATGAAGTATTTACATTTCGTATGCTAGTTTTAATACGAATGTTTATGTTATGTTTAAACCTTTTCATATGGGAATGCATTGGACTTAATAAGTGATGGGTGGAGCCCGCTATAGCTCCTCGATGCATTGGTAGGTCTCATGAGACAAACTAGTGTCTTGGCACAAGGCTTTAACAAAATATTATTTGTAGTCTAGGAAGGAGGCCTTGACTATGTGGTTATGATAGTCTGGCATTATGCATTCCATCATTATGAAAGTGGTTATTGATATTGCATGTGATTATTCAACTAGTAGAATATCCATGTGAATAAGTATATAGAATTATTTCATTTTATTTCTGCCATATTATGCTAAAGTTCATGTTTTAAAAGGATTCTGTTTTATTTATACATTTCCTTAAATGTTTATACTTATTTATGAAATTTTCTGCTATATTGTTATCCTTACTAGGAATTTGAGCTCACCCCATTCTATGTTTTATTTTTCCCAGGATGTGAAAAGTATTTTATGAATGACCAGTAGGGATAGTATGAGAGGATTAGAGTATGGAGTATGGAGACTATATTGTTTTAGGTTTCACTTTATGATGTAATGTAAACTCTATGAATGTATCTAGTTATTCTAAGGCTACTAAACTAATCGGTATTTCGAGACTTGATCTATCTTATGATCATGTTAATGTTATGTAATATTGTAATTAATCTAGGAAATTTGGGTTGGGGCGTTACAGTGGGTATCAAAGGAATTTTCGTACAAACCTTATAATCTAGATTTAAGTAAACTCTGATTAGAGAACATAGACCTAATATAGACTTTGAGGATAAGTATAGAAGAACTTCCTAGAATTGTGGTATTGTAGAGATTCTTTGAGTTTTCCAAGCAATACATCTCTGTTTGGATACGGGCAGGTAGAGGCGGCTCTGGCACAGATGTACCTAGGGGAAAAACCTAAAAACACTGATTTGAGCTAGACTCGAATGGGAACTGGTGCACGACAACAGGCCTTGCTACACTCTTGGTTACGAAACTCCCAGGGGATATGCTTAGGATAACTATCATTTTTTTTATAAGTAATTATGAAGGGTTTATGAGTATATACTTCCTCAAAGAAAACATTTTTATGATTATGGATTATATCCATAAATAGTTCAATTTATGTCAACTATTTTATAAGTATGGAATTATGTATTTTTATTCCTAAACTGATCTAGTTTAAGTAATTGTTTATAAATGGGGCCTAGTGGAATAAATGGAAACTGTATCAATGCACGCACTCCATGTAGGTATTTACCTCCTGCTCAAAATAATTATAGTTTAGCTGGTGATGTAACTGGTGCTGATCAGCTAATCACCATACTGGGACAACTCACTCAGGTTATGAATAATAACCTTACCCGTATGGAGCACCCTGATCCGCAGCATGGAGGATAAATGTTAGATTTATTCATGAGGAAAAAACCACCAACTTTCAATGGGATTAAAAATCCCTTAGTAGCTGAGAAATGGATAAATTCACTAGAGAAAATATTTCAGGCTTTGGGGAGTAGTGAAATGGAAAAAGTTATCATGGCAGTTTACCGCCTCACTAGAGATACTGATCAATGGTGGTCATTGATTAAAAACACAGAGGAAGATGATGAAGTATCAAATATGGAGTGGATGGAGTTCAAAGACCTGTTTTTAGAAAAATACTTTCCTCGTGACCATCAAGAAAATATGGAAGGACAATTTCTGAGTCTGAGACAAATGGAGGATGAGAATGACACAAAGTATGAGGCTAACTTTACAAGGTTAGCATGGTATGCCGGAGATTATATACATAACCCATGAAGTAAGATTGATTGTTTCTTTGATGGTTTAATACCATTTCTTTTTTGAGCATTAGTCTCAAAATCATTCTCATCATACGAAGACATTGTCTCATGTGCTATCAAGACAGAGAAGTAATTCTCTAAGTCTTATGACATTAAAGAAAAGAAAGAAAATAAGAGGTCTGCTGATCAATCTGGGAATGGAAATAATGGGAAGAAGGGAAAAGTTGAATATCCATCCTTCAGTAAATGTGGGATGAAACACACCGGTACTTGCTTAAAAGGAATGGGAGTCTGTTACCAGTGTGGTGAAAAAGGCCATCATGCTCTTGATTGGAAGGGGAAGAAGGAAGCTACCTATGTCCAATGATGCAATTACAAGGAGATGGGACATTATGAAAATTAATTTCCTAAGCGTCAGGGGAACATACCTCAGAAAAGTCCAAGGGATCAAAGCCAATCTTATTCGATCACTACTGCTGAGGTAGAAGCTCCGAAAGACGTGGTGGAAGGTAATTTAATGGTTTCCTCAAGTTTAGAAAATGCATTATTTGATTTTGGATAATCATATTGTTTCATATCTTCCCAGTTTGCTAAGAAAATTATATATTTTCAATTTGAATTAACAAGTGAGTTGTCGGTTAAAACTCCTAAGGGATGTATCATTGCAACAAAGTATTGTGAATCAGTCCCCATTAGAGCACATAAATGTTCTTTATCCACTGATCTCATCGTCATAACTATGATTGAGTTTGATATAATCCTCGGTATGGATTGTATTTCGGACCATGATGCAAAGATTTATTGTAAGAAGAAGGAGGTTACGATTATTGATGATGATGATAAGGAACACCTTATCTTTAGAGCAGAACCGTCACCACTTAATTCTTATCTAAATCCACCCCCAATAGCTCAAATAAATTCAATTATTGGGGAGAAAGAGAATGAAATGACTGTGGTTAAGGAATGGAATGTTCAAATAGATGATGTACCTATTGTGAAAGAATATGTAGATGTGTTTCTGAAAGATTTACCAGGACATCCCCCAGAACGAGATGTTGAGTTTTCCATTGATTTAATTCCTTGATCAAGGCCTATATCGAAGACCCCATATAGAATGTCCACTGTAGAATTAGTTGAACTAAATAAAAAACTAGATGAATTGAGTAATAAGGTATTTATTCACCCTAGTGTTTTTCCATGGGGAGCCCCTGTTCTTTTTGTTAAAAAGAAAGATGGATCTATGAGGTTATGTATCGACTACAGGGAGATCAACACTATAACAATAAAGAACAAGTATCCCCTACCTCGCATTGATGATTTATTTGACCAACTGCATGGAGCTCAATACTTTTCAATGATTGACCGTCGATCTGAATACTATCAGTTGCGTGTGATGAAGGAAGACATTCCAAAGACATCATTTCAAACAAGGTATGAGCATTACGAGTTTACGGTAATGCCTTTTGGGCTAACTAATGCACCCTCTGTATTCATAGATCTAATGAATAGAGTTTTAAAGGAATATCTCGATGATTTTGTGGTCATATTTATTGATGACATCTTGGTATAATCCAAAATCTACAAAGATCATGAAAATCACTTGCGCATTATTTTGAAGACTCTGAGAAGGCATGGATTATATGGGAAGTATAGGATGTGTGAATTCTGGCTTCAATAGATTTCTTTTCGTGGCCATATTTTCTCTAAATATGGAATATCTGTTGATCCTTATATGACCAAGGTAATCCAAGAATGGCCAGCACCTACGAGTATAACTGAGGAACACCGTTTTGTTGGTTTAGCAGGTTATTATCGACTTTTCGTCCATAATTTTTCCCGATTGGCTAACCCATTAACAAAGCTCACACGTTAGGGGGTTAAACTTGTTTGGAAAAAAGATTGTGAATAATTTTTTGAAGAACTGAAGAGGAGATTAGTCAATGCTCTCATATTGGCTCTACCATCGGGGAATGATGGGTCCGTTATTTATAGTGATGCATCGAATAAAGGACTTGGTTGGGTCCTTATGCAGAATGATAGGGTTATTGCCTATGCATCACAATAGTTGAAAATTCATGACCAAAAATATCCTACTCATGATCTCGAGTTAGCAGCTGTGATATTTCCTTTGAAGATATGGAGACACTACCTCTATGGGGAAAATGTGAGATTTATACTGATCAAAAGTGTTTGAAGTATATTTTCTCACAAAAAGAACTCAACATGAAGCAAAAGAGATGGCTTGAATTACTCAAGGACTATGATTGTATGATACACTACCACCCGGGGATGGAAAATAAGGTGGCAGATGCTTTGAGAAGAAAAGATCATGGAGTTTTGAAAAATATTAGAATTGAAAGGGATCCAATTTTCATGGATCTAGTGAAGATGGACATGGGAATAACCATGGAAGGTGAAACATCAGTTGTTTTCCAAATGGTTTCCAAACCATATTTACTAGAAATGATTAAGAGATCTCGGACCGATGATGAAGAATTTCAAAAGAAGATTAATGTTGTGAATGATCAGAGATTGAGAGAATTTGTGTATGAATATGGAATTTTGAAATTTGGGAAGAGAATTTGTGTTCCCGATATACCTGTTCTAAAAAGGAATTGTTGGACGATGCTTATAGTTCCAATTTCTCTATACAGCCTAGGAGCACCAAAATGTATAGATATTTGGAGGAACATTTTTGGTGGGACAACATGAAGAGGGAGATTGCTGATTTTGTGTCAAGATGTATGGTTTGTCAACAAGTGAAAGATAGAAGGCAACAGCCTAGTGGAGTATTGCAACCTCTTCCCATACCTTAGTGTAAATGGGATAATATTATGATGGACTTCGTCATGGGGCTACCAAAGACTCCTAGAAGGAACGATGCAATATGGGTCATTGTTGATCGTCTTACCAAGTCAGCATATTTCCTTTCTATAAGAGAAGAGTTACCACTCGAAAGTCTAGCAAGACTATATATTAATGAAGTTGTGAGACTTCATGGAGTACCCCTATCGATTGTTACTGATCTCGATCCCCATTTTACTTCATGATTCTTGAAAAATATTCAGAAATCATTGGATACTGAACGTCATTTGAGCATTGCCTACCACCCTCAAACAGATGGACAATTAGAACGAACTATTTAAACCTTAGAAGACATGTTGAGATCTTTCTCACATGACTTTCAGGGTATGTGGGATCAATATTTACCTACGGTAGAATTTTCCTATAACAATAGCTTCCATTCAAGTATTCAGATGCACCATATGATGCATTATACAGAAAGAGATTTTGCACACAAACCTTTTTGGATAACGTTGGTGAAAGAAAACATATAGGCCCAGAGCTGGTGGAGGAAACGATGGAGAAGGTAAAGGTAATCTAAAACCACATCAAAGAAACTCAAAGTAGTCCGAAGAGCTATCCTGACAACTGAAGGAAGTATTGGAATTTCATGTAGGAGATCATGTTTTCTTGAAGGTATCTCCATGGAAGGGAGTTATAGGTTTTAGCAAGAAAGGTAAATTGAGTCCCAGGTACATCGTACCTTTCCAAATTATATTGCGAATTGGGGCTATAGCTTACCATTTGGAAATTCCGCCAAGTCTCTCCAAAGTTCACAATTTGTTACACGTATCACTGTTGAGGAAATACATGTCTGACCCAATTCATGTACTCACTTACGATGAATTAGAACTAGACCCCGATTAGTCTTATTGTGAAGATACCGTTAAAATTCCTGATACAAAAGAGAAAGTGCTGAGAAACTGGACGACTCGTCTGGTAAAAGTTTATGGAGGAACCATAAGATGGAAGAGGCAACGTGGGAACCCGAGGAACTTATGAGGAAGAACCACCCGAGCCTTTTCATGTGTTAGTATTCTAGAAATTTCAAGAACGAAATTATTTGAATGAGGGGAGAATATAACACCCCAATATTCCACAGTACACTTTCCTTTGAATAATACAGTAGCGTGTGTTGTACGCAACATCGAGTTCTAACACACACCACAACCAATCAAACTAGCAGTTATGAATAGTGGTACCCACTTTTTGAAATTTTATAAATTTTAACTCTTCAAAATTGACTTCATTTTTGGATTCGGTATATTGAAATTTTCCTAAGGTAAAATTATGGAACTTTTCAGATAACATTTATATTTTGATGAATAGTGAAAATTAGTAAATTTCAATTAAAAAAAACTTTTTTAATCGAAATAATTATTAGTGATAAATTATGAATTCAATTGGTTTTAAAGTATATTTAGAATATATTTTTACCATTTAATACAATGTTTTTCATTGGATATAATTTCACAATTAAACCAGACATGAACAAGTGTCAATCTTTTGATAGTTATTATCTCTTAAAAACACACTCTGTTTTAACAACGAGAATTAATTTTAAATTAATTTCTTCCACTTATGTGTATTAAATTTGGAAAAATGGACTCCATATTTTGAATCAGGATGTCCAAATTGTGTAAATAGGTAACTTTTATTTTTAGACATTTTGAATAATTACTTCGGTAAAATTTTTATTTACCATCGTTAAAGGGTAAATCCTGTAAATAATGGTAAAAAATAATATTATAATAATAATAAATTACCCTAAAACGTATCCTAACCGTATTGGTTGGTACATGTATGAACATGGGAATATTTGAGTCGATTTTGAGACCCCATAGAGCCACTTGTATGTGAAAATGTCACTTTATATTAATTAAGTTAAAATAAACACAAAAATGACATTTGCATATATATTTAAGAAAAATAATTTTTAAATAGGGTTATATATGTTGTATTTTCGACTATAATTATTAATTAGAAAGTTAAAACTATTTCCTACATAATGTTATTTTATTTATAATTTTTAGACAATTTAATAATTAATATTATTTATGACACAATAATGATGCAGTATTTTCCTTATTAATGAAAGAATAAAATAATTGGTATTATAAATGTTAAAATTATTATAATTTGAATGTTTTTATGAAATCAGTGAATTTTATTGATTAATATGACGTTATAGTATTTCTTAAATGAATTTGGTTCAAATTAATAAGGTTGTTTAAACTTTAACAAAAAATCAATTATTGAATAGTGTCAAAATTCACACAAAAGAGTTTTTTAAAAAAATATTATATTATTAATTGATATTAAATTCCTAAAAATCTAAGGTTTGGACAAGAGACATATATCATTATAGGTGTATCATTAATATACCACTTGGGGGTCTCTTGGATGTATATAGTAAGTTTATTAACTATGTAATATAAAAATACAAAGTGACATGGTAAATGTTAAACCAATTAACTAAGAGTTAAAACTAAAAGATAAGGTTAATATAGTGACCTAAACCTGTCTAAAACCTATTGGTTGAGTGGTTTTCGACATATCCGCACCTTAACCTGTAAATAATACACTTTTTATCTATTAGAAACTGAATATGAATTTATTATAATATAATATTTCTATCTTTTCCAATGGTGCCCCTCACCCCTCTTATAAAAGGGAACTCCCCCTTCTCACTAATTCACACTTTCAAAGCCTCTTGGATTGGACAAAACCAGCCCAATTACTCTCTAAACATCCCTCAATTAAACCTAGAGGCCTTAGTTTCATCATAAAACCAACCAAAGGAGCCCTTTTGATCAAATCAAAAGGAAGAACCCGAAGAAGAGGTAATGTTTTCACCACCCTCTTTCAGGTTCCTTTCTTCTTCAACTTCTTCTTTCTTTTTTATTCCCATTCTAAAATAATGTCTCCAGTATCTTATATATACTATTATTTTATTATAAATATGGTACTAATATATTCAGTATTCTATCCATTCTTTGAATGACATGTCACCATACATGCGTACGTACGACATACCGTCTCCACGTTGTGGTGTAATTGTTATTCGATAAATTATTATTTGGATGGGTATAATAATGATGCGTAATTCATTTAAATAATAAATATAACAAGATATTGATTATTTATATATGAAATAACATCCAATTATATAGTATTTTAATATCAAAATAAGGATATTGTCGCTCGTGCGTACGTACGGACTACCGTCTTCACGAACGCGATGAGATTCATTCTCCATCATATCCATTCAAGTATAATTATCATTTGATGATTAAAAATAATATTTAATGACTTGATATAATTCTAGATATGAATAAGATACAACCTATCCATAACAAACATGGCTTATGTAACAAAACATATACAAGTAAGTTGACACCCGAAACGACGATAATACTAAGATATTATTAACAAAGCAATGTTAAAATATCATATATGATATCATTTTAATGTATATGATTCTTGTATAATTTAATAACAATTATTTCACAATTATATAGGAGGTTAACCTACCCACAACCAAGGAAAAGTACAAGGTAAGGGTTTATTTTTCAATCACTTTTTTATCTGAGGTTGTTTACACGTAATAATATACTGGGACTTCATTATCATCCAAATCCATGTTTCTTAAAAATATATTTCAAATTTTTTTTAAAATTTACTATAATATGGGTTAAATTAATTTATACCCATGTTTGACTTTTTATAAGATGTTTATAATGGAATATTTCCATTGTTTTCAAAACATGTCCTTTTTCAACCTTTTCGACAGAATTAAGGTAAGAATGTTTTTTTAACTTATGCGGCAGGTGCGGCTATTTTCCGCCATTATAAAATATTCAAAGCTTCCCTTAAAATATTATAAGAAAAATTATCAAAGTAAATGATTTATTTTATAATTATGTGACTTTTTAATGAATTAAAAAACAGAGATATTTCTCTCAAATAGTTTTGATTTCATCTATGTCAACATCCTTTGATGGATTTTAAGATTATTTGAAGTTGATTTATTTTGATACAAAACTTATATATTGTATTGAAGGTTTTTTGATATGTTTGACTATGGATGTGTTATTTTTATATGATTCATGGTTTATGGATGAAGTATTTACATTTCGTATGCTAGTTTTAATACGAATGTTTATGTTATGTTTAAACCTTTTCATATGGAAATGCATTGGACTTAATAAGTGACGGGTGGAGCCAGTTATAGCTCCTCGATGCATCGGAAGGTCTCATGAGACAAACTAGTGTCTTGTCACAAGGACTTGACAAAATATTTTTTGTAGTCTTGGCACGAGGCCTTGACTATTTGGTTATGATAGTCTGGCATTTTTCATTCCATCATTATGAAAGTGGTTATTGATATTTAATGTGATTATTCGAATAGTAGAATATCCATGTGAATAAGTATATGGAATTATTTCATTTCATTTCTACCATATTATGCTGAAGTTCAAGTTTTAAAAGGATTTTTTTTAGTTATACATTTCATTAAATGTTTATGCTTATTTATGAAAGTTTCTGCTATATTGTTATCCTTACTGGGCATCTGAGATCACCCCTTTCTATGTTTTATTTTCCCCAATATGTGAAGAAGTATTTTATGAATGACCTATAGGGATAGTATGAGGGGATAAGAGTGTGGAATATGGAGTCTATATTGTTTTAGTTTTCATTTTATGATGTAATTTAAACCTTATGAATGTATCTAGTCATTCCAAGGCTACTAAACTAATAGGTCTTTTGAGACTTGATCTTTCTTATGATCATTCCAATGTTATATAATAATGCACCGACTCTGGGTAACTGGGGTCGGGGCGTTACTGTTGGTATCAGAGGAAGTTTAGTACAAACCTTGGAAGCTAGATTTATGTAAACTCTGATTAGTGCACATAGACCTAATATAGACTTTGAGGTTAAGTATAGAATAACTTCCTAGAATTTTGGTATTGTATAGATTCTGTGTGTTTTTCAAGCAATACATATCTGCCTGGATATGAGTAGGTAGAGGCGGCTCTGACATAGAAGTACCTAGGAGTAAAACCTGAAAACACCACTTTGAGCTATACTCGAACGAGAACTGGTGCACGACAACGGGCCTTGCTTCACTCTTGTTTATGACACTTCTGGTGGATATGCTTAAGATAACTATCATTTTCTTTTTAAATCATTATGAAGGGTTTATGAGTATATACTTTCTCAATGAAAACATTTTTATGATTATGGATTATATCCATAAATAGTTCAATTGATGTAAAGTGTTTTATAAGTATGGAATTATGTATTTTGATTCATAAACTGATCTAGTTTGTTCCATTGTTTAGAAATGGGGCCTAGTGGAATAAATGGAAACTGTGTCAATGCATGCACTCCATGTAGGGATTTCCCTCCTGCTCAAGATAATAATAGTGGAGCTGGTGATGCAACTGGTGATGATCAGCTAATCACCATACTGTGACAACTCACTCAGGTTATGAATAATAACCTTACCCGTATGGAGCACCCTGATCCACAGTGTGGAGGATCAATTCTAGATCGCTTCAGGAGTCAAAACCACCAACTTTCAATGGGATTAAAAATCCCTTAGTAGCTTAGCAATGGATAAATTCGCTAGAGAAAATATTTCAGGCTTTGGGGAGTAGTGAAAGGGAAAACTTTATCATGGAAGTTTACCGCCTCACTGGATATGCTGATCAATGGGGTTCATTGATTCAAAACATGAAGGAAGATGATGAAGTATCAAATATGGAATAGAGGGAGTTCAAAGATCTATTTTTAGAAAAATACTTTCCTCGTGACCATCGAGCTGATATGGAAAGACAATTTTTGAGTCTGAGACAAAAGGAGGATGAGAATGTCGCAAAGTATGAGGCTAACTTTACAAGGTTATCAAGGTATGATGGAGATATATACGTAACCCAAGATGTAAGATTTATTGTTTATTTGATGGGTTAAAACCATTTCTCCGTTGAGCATTAGTCTCACAATCCTTCTCGTTCGTACGAAGACATTGTCTCATTTGCTATCAAGATAAGGAAGGAATTCTCTAAGTCTTATGACATTAAAGAAAAGCAAGAGAAGAAGAGATCTGCTGATCAATCTGGGAATGGAAATAAGGGGAATAAGGGAAATGTTTAATATCCATCCTGCAGTAAATGTGGGAAGAAACACCCCGGCACTTACTTAAAAGAAATGGGAGTCTGTTACAATTGTGGTGAAAAAGGCCACCATGCTCGTGATTGCAAGGGGAAGAAGGTAGCTACCAATGTCCAATGCTAAAATGGCAGGGAGATGGGACATTATGAAAAATGAATTTCCTAAGCGTCAGGGTAACTTACCTCAGAAAAGGCCAAGGGATCAAGGCCAAGAATATGTTATCAGTACTGTTGAGGTAGAAGCTCCGAACGACGTGGTGGCAGGTAATTTAATGGTTTCCTCGAGTTTAGCAAATGCATTATTTGATTCTGTATCATCACATTGTTTTATATCTTCCCAGTTTTCTATGAAAATTAGATATTTCCAATTTGATTTAACACGGGAGTTGTCAGTTAAAACTCCTAAGGGGAGTGTCATTGCAATAATTTTTTATGAATCATTCCCCATTAGAGCACATAAATGTTCTTTATCCTCTGATCTCATCGTCATAACTATGATTGAGTTTGATATAATCCTCGATATGGATTTAATTTTGGACCATGATGCGAAGATTTATTGTAAGAAGAAGGAGGTTACGATTTTTGATGATGATGATAAGGAACACCTTATCTTTAGAGCAGAATCATCACCACCTAATTCTTATCTAAATCCACCGCTAGTAGCTCCACTAAATTCAATTATTGGGGAGGAAGAGAATGAAATGACTGTGGGTGAGTAAAGGAATGTTCAAATAGATAATGTACCTATTGTGAAAGAATATTTCGATGAGTATCCAGAAGATTTACCTGGACATCCTCCAGAACAAGAAGTTGAGTTTTCCATTGATTTAATTACTGGATCAAGGCCTATATCGAGGACCCCGTATAGAATGGCCACTGTAGAATTAGATGAACTATAGAAATAACTAGAGGAATTGAGTAATAAGGGATTTATTCACCCTAGTGTTTCTCCATGGGGATCCCTTGTTCTTTTTGTTAAAAAGAAAGATGGATCTATGAGGTTTTGTATCGACTACAGGGAGATCAATGCTATAACAATAAAGAACAAGTATCTCCTACCTCAAATTGATGATTTATTTGACCAACTGCATGGTGCTCAATACTTTTCAAAGATTGACCTTCGATTTGGATACCATCAGTTGTGCGTGATGAAGGAAGACATTCCGAAGATAGCATTTCGAACAAGGTACGAGCATTACGAGTTTACGGTAATGCCTTGTGAGCTCACTAATTCACCCTCTGTATTCATGGATCTAATGAATAGAATATTCAAGGAATATCTCGATGATTTTGTGGTGGTATTTATTGATGATATCTTGGTATACTCAAAAAGCTATGAAGATCCTAAAAATCACTAGCGCATTATCCTGAAGACTCTGAGAAGACATGAATTATATGGGATGTTTAGAAAGTGTGAATTCTGGCTTCAGGAGACTTCTTTTCTTGGCCATATTGTCTCTAAAGATGGAATATATGTTGATCCTTCTATGACCAAGGTAATCCAATAATGGACAGCACCTACGAGTATAACTGAGGTACACATTTTTATTGGTTTAGCAGGTTATTATCGACATTTCATCCATAATTTTGCTCGATTGGCTAACCCATTAACAAAGCTCACGCGTAAGGGGGTTAAATTTGTTTGGAAAAAATATTGTGAAGAATGTTTTGAAGAACTGAAGAGAAGATTAGTCAATGCTCCTATATTGACTCTACCATCAGGGAATGATGGGTTCGTTATTTATAGTGATGCATCGACGAAAGGACTTGGTTGTGTCCTTATGCAGAATAATAGGGTTATTGCCTGTGCATCACGATAGTTGAAAATTCATGAGCAAAACTATCCTACTCATGATCTCGAGTTAGCAGCTGTGATCTATTCTTTGAAGACATGGAGACACTACCTCTATGGTGAAAAATGTGATATTTATACTGATCACAAGAGTTTGAAGAATATTTTCTCACAAAAAGAACTCAACATGAGGCAAAGGAGATGGCTTGAATTACTCAAGCATTATTATTTTATGATAAACTACCACCAGGGGATGGAAAATAAGGTGGCAGACGCTTTGAGCAGAAAAGATCATGGAGTTTGAACAATATGAGAATTGAAAGGGACCGAATTTTCATGGATCTAGTGAAGATGGACATGGGAATAACCATTGAAGGTGAAACATTAGTGCTTTTTCAAATGGATTCCAAACCATCTTTACTAGAAAAGATTAAGTGTTCTCAGACCGATGATGAAGAATTTCAAAAGAAGATTAAAGCTGTGAATGATGAGAGATTGAGAGACATTGTGTATGATGATGGAATAATGAAATTTGGGAAGAGACTTTGTGTTACCGATATACCTGATCTAAAAAAGGAATTGTTGGATGATGCTTATAGTTCCAATTTCTCTATACACCCTGGGAGCACAAAAATGTATAGAGATTTGGAGGAATAATTTTTGTGGGACAACATGAAGAGGGAGATTTCTGAATTTTTTTCAAGATGTATGGTTTGTTAAGAAGTGAAAGCTGGAAGGCAACAGCCTGGTGGAGTATTGCAACCTCTTCCCATCCCTGAGTGGAAATGGGATAATATTTCGATGGACTTCGTCATGTGGATACCAAAGACTCCTAGAAGGAACGATGAAATATGGGTCATTGTTGATCGTCATACCAAGTCAGCACATTTCCTTGCTATAAGAGAAGATTTACCACTCGAACGTCTAACAAGACTATATATTAATGATGTTGTGAGACTTCATGGAGTACCCATATCGATTGTGTCTGATCGAGATCCCCATTTTACATCATGATTCTGGAAAATTCTTCATAAATCCATGGATATTGAACTTCATTTGAGCACTGCCTACCACCCTCAAATAGATGGACAATCAGAACGAACTATTCAAACCTTAGAATACATGTTGAGATCTTTCTCACATGACTTTCTGGGTATGTGGGATCAATATTTACCTCGGTTAGAATTTTCCTATAACAATAGCTTCCATTCAAGTATTCAGATGGCACCATATGACGCATTATACAGAATGTGATTTCACACACCAACATGTTGGGATGATGTTGGTGAAAGAAAACATGTACGCCCAAAACTGGGGGAGGAAACGATGGAGAAGGTAAACGTAATCCAAAACCACATAAAAGTGGCTCAAAGTAGGCAGAAGAGCTATGCTGACAACCGAAGGAAGGATTTGGAATATCAGGTAGGAGATAATGTTTTCTTGAAGGTATCTCCATGGAAGGGAGTTATACGTTTCAGCAAGAAAGGTAAATTGAGTCCCAGGTACATCGGACCTTTCTATATTATAGAGCAAATTGGGGCTGTAGCTTACCGTTTGGCAATGCCGCCAAGTCTCTCCAAAGTTCACGATGTGTTCCATGTATCACTGTTCAGGAAATACATGTCTGACCCAACGCATGTGCTCACATATGAGGAATTAGAACTGGAACCCAATATGTCTTATTGTGAAGAGCTCATTAAAATTCCGGATACAATAGATCAAGTGCTGGGAAACCGGATGACTCGTCTGGTAAAAGTTCTATGGTGGAACCATAAGATGGAAGATGCAACGTGGGAACCCAAGGAACTTATGATGAAGAACCACCCGAGCCTTTTCATGCGGTAGTATTCTAGAAATTTCTAGGATGAAATTATTTGAAGGAGGGGATAATGTAACACCCCGAGCTTCCACGGTACGCTTCCCTTTGAATAATACAGTAGCGTGTGTTGTACGCAACATCGAGTTCTAACACACACCCCAACCAATCAAACTAGCCGTTATGAATAGTGTTACACACTTTTTGAAATTTTATAAATTTTATCTCTTCAAAATTGAATTCATTTTTTGATTGAGAATATCAAAATTATCTGAGTGTAAAATTTTCAAACTTTTCAGACAAAATTTATATTTTGATGAATAGTAAAAATTAGTAAATTTAAATTAAAAAAATGTTTTTTAATCGAAAGAATTATTAGTGATAAATAATGCATTTGAGTGGTTTTAAAGTATATTTAGAATATATTTTCACCATTTAATACAATGTTGGTCATTGGACATAATTTCACAAATAAACCAGACATGAACAAGTGTCAATCTTTTGATATTTATTATCTCTTAAAAACACACTTTTTGTTTTATCAATGAGAAATAATTTTAAATTAATTTCTGCCACTTATATGTTTTGAATTTGGAAAAATAGATTCCATATTTGGAATCATGATGTCCAAATTGTGTAAATAGGTAACATTTATTTTTAGACATTTTGAATAATTACTTCAGTAAATATTTTATTTACCATGGTTAAAGGGTAAATCATGTAAATAAGGGTAAACAAATAATATTATAATAATTATAAATTACCATAAAACGTATCCTAACCTTATTGGTTGATACATGTCCGAACATGGGCATATTGGGGTCAATTTTGGGACCCCATGGAGCAACTTGTAAGTGATAATGACACTTTATATTAATTAAGTTAAAATAAATACAAAAATGACATAAGCATATATCTTTAAAAAAACAATTTTTAAATAGAGTTATAAATGTTGGATTTTCAACTATAAATATTCATTAGAAAGATAAAACGATTTCCTACATAATTGTATTTTATTCATAATTTTTAGACATTTAATAATTAATATTATTTATGACACAATAATGATGCATTATTTTTCTTATTAATGAAATAATCAAATAATTGGTATTATAAATGTTAAAATTATTATAATTTGACTGTTTTGATGACATCCATGAATTTTATTGATTAATATGACATTATATTATTTCTTAAATGAATTTGGTTCGAATTAATAAGGTTTTTTAGTCATTAACAAAAAATCAATTATTGAATAGTGTCAAAATTCACACAAAAGAGTTTTTAAAACAAATATTATATTATTAATTGATATTATATTCCTAAAACTCTAAGGTTTGGGAAAGAGACTTATATCATGATAGGTGTATCATTAAAATACCTTTGGGGGTCGGTTGGATGTATATAGTATGTTCATTAACTATATAATATAAAAATACAAAGTGACATGGTAAATGTTAAACTAATTAACTAAGAGTTAAAACTAAATGATAAGGTTAATATAGTGACCCAAACCTCTCTAAAACCTATTTTAAGAGTGGTTTTTGACCTATCCCTACCTTAACCTTCAAATAATCCACCTTGGAGCCATTAGAAACTGAATATGAATTTATTATAA
Organism: Viscum album; assembly: GCA_963277665.1. NCBI lineage: Eukaryota > Viridiplantae > Streptophyta > Magnoliopsida > Santalales > Viscaceae > Viscum > Viscum album. The sequence goes on along the minus strand of OY728122.1, from coordinate 1,239,964,950 downwards.
AATAATATTTCTAGCTGTTCCAAAGGTGCCCCTCACCCCTCTTATAAAAGGGAACTCCCCTTCTCACTAATTCACACATTCAAAGCCTCTTGTCTCGGTCAAAACCTGCCCAATTACTCCCTAAACATCCCTCAATTAAATCTAGAGGACTTAGTTTGATCAGAAAGCCAACCTATGGAGCCCTTTTGATCAAATCAAAAGGAAGAACCCGAAGAAGAGGTAATGTTTTCACCACCCTCTTTCAAGTTCCTTTCTTCTTCAACTTCTTATTTCTTTTTTATTCCCATTATAAAATAATGTCTCTAGTATCTTATATATAATATGATGTTATTATAAATACGGTACAACCATAATCAGTATTATATCCATCCTTTGGATGACATGTCACCCTACGTGCGTACGTACGGCTTACCGTCTTCACGTTGTGGTGTAATTGTTATTCAATAAATTATTATTTGAATGGGTATAATAATGATATGTAATTAATGTAAATAATAAATATAACAAGTTAATTATTATTTATAAATTAAATAAAATCCAATTATATATTATTTTAATATCAAATTTATGATATTGTCGCTCGTGCGTACGTACGGACTGCCGTCTCCACGAACGCGATGAGATTCATTATCCATCGTATCCATTCAAGTATAATTATCATTTGATGATTAAAAATAATTTTTAAGGACTTGATATCATTCTAGATATCAATAATATACAACCTATCCATAAAAAACACGCCTTATGTAACAAAACATATACGAGTAAGTTAACACCCGAAACGACGATAATACTATGATATTGTTAACAAAGCAATGTTAAAAGATCATATATGATATTATATTAATGTATATTATTATTGTATAATTTAATAACAATTATTTCACCATTATACAGGAGGTTAACCTACCCCCAACCAAGGAAAAGTACAAGGTAAGGGTTTATTTCGCAATCTCTTTTTTATCTGAGGTTGTTTATACGTAATAATCTACTGGCACTTCTTTATCATCCACATCCATGTTTCTTAAAAATATATTTCAAAACATTTATACTATTTACTAGAATATGTGTTAAAGTAATTTATACCCTTGTTTGACTTTTTATAAGAGGTTTATAAAGGAATATTTCCGTCGTTTTCTAAACAAGGTCATTTTAACCTTTTCGACAGAGTTAAGGTAAGAATGTTTTTTTAACTTATGCGGCCGGTGCGGCTATTTTCCGCCATTATAAAATCTTCAAAGATTCCCCTAAAATATTATAATAAAAATTCTAAAAGTAAATGTTTTATTTTATAATTATGTGACTTTTAAATGAATTCAAAAAAAGAGATATTTCTCTCAAATAGTTTTGATTTCATCTATGTCAACATCCTTTGATCGATTTTAGGATTATTTAAAGTTGATTTATTATGATACAAAACTTCTGTATTGTATTAAATGTTTTGTGATATGTTTTAATGTGGATGTGTTATTTTTATAGGATTCATGGTTTATGGATTAAGTATTTACATTTCGTATGCTTGTTTTAATACGAATGTTTATGTATTGTTTAAACCTTTTCATACGGGAATGAATTGGACTTAACAAGTGATGGGTGGAGCCCGCTATAGCTCCTCGATGCATCGGTAGGTCTCATGAGACAAACTAGTGTCTTGTAACAAGGCTTTGACAAAATCTTATTTGTAGTCTTGGCACGAGGCCTTTATTATGTGGTAATGATAGTCTGGAATTTTGCATTCAATCATTATGAAAGTGGTTATTGATATTGCATGTGATTATAAAACTAGTTGAATATCCATGTGAATAAGTATATGGAATTATTTCATTTCATTTCTTCCATATTATGCTGAAGTTCAAGTTTTAAATGGATTTTTTTAGTTATGCATTGCCTTAAATGTTTATGCTTATTTATGAAAGTTTCTACTATATTGTTATCCTTACTGGCCATTTGAGATCACCCCTTTCTATGTTTTATTTTTTCCAGGATGTGAAGAATTATTTTATGAATGACCTGGAGGGATAGTATGAAGGGATAAGAGTGTGGACTATGGATACTATATTTTTGTAGTTTTCATTTTATGATGTAATGTAAAATTTATGAATGTATCTAGTTATTCCAAGGCTACAAAACTAATCGATCTTTTGAGAATTGATCGTTCATGTGATCATGCCAATGTTATATAATAATGCACCGAATCTAGGTAACTGGGGTCAGGGTGTTACAAGAACCCTCAGGTTAATTCTATCACCATGGATAAAGAAGATTGAAACTTAGGGTATCCTGAGTTAGGATATAATTTTCATTTTTATGTTTATATTTATATGTTCAATTTTCTCTTTTTATATTCTTATTAGATAAGTATTAAATCACCCTTATTTATAATTTAATTTCATATATAATGGATATAAATAGTAGAAACCATTTTTTAAGAACCTGGTCCTTCTTTTTGCGTATATTTTCCCATTTCTGCTATTTTTGAGAAAACATGAGTTTCTGGAAATTTTTTAAGTTGATGTCATGAACTTTCTAAGTACAAGTCGTGTACTTCGTTTCCACATGGGGACATGTGTTGGAAATGTCCGGGGAACGCACAATATCGTGTGGGTGTAATGTGGAGGCCGATTAAAGCGGAGTACGGAAAACCCTAGTACATGTCGTGTACTCCAAAAGTACACCCAATGTACTTTTTTCCATTAAATGGATCGTGCTCATGTCTGATCGCCATAAACATATTCTTCTAAGTCTCGTTAGACCGAGAGAATCCATATTGTGCTGGGACATCTCTGAGCTCCCAAACCTCCTTCTATTCTCCGAATCGATTACTGTCGATTGCGTTGGAACCGCAGTCATAATCTCTAACTTCTTCTAGAGCATCGTTTTCCAATTCCACATCTTTTGAAAGTTATCATGGGTTGAACGTTTTGTGCATTTATGTTGATATAAGATGTTCTAAAGTGATTCATGCCTCTTAGTTCAAGTATATCCATATCCTAGCATCAAGGTAGGTGGTTTGGGCCTTTCCGTTCAAAGTATTTCAGTATTAGGTGCAAATTCCACCAATACCCTTGAACAGGTTATTGCGGGTTTACTATTTTAACCCTGTTGTTTTTCCTGCCTTGCTTGTATGCTTGTGTAGAGGTAATTTGGCTATGTATAAGGATGATTGCTATGTTTGGATGATTTTCCATGCCTTGTTCTGTTTATGACATTTCGGTCTTGTTCAGAATTTGGTCATTATACATGTTTCAATGCCTTGTTACCATAGGATGGAGTGCTATTCCCTGACATTCTTGTTATGTTGTAGAGTGGTTATTCAAGTAGATCTGTAAGTTTACTTCGGCCATATAGCATTATTATCCACTAACTGTCATGGGGCCATGACAACTTGGAGCTATAGACTATAGGGGGATTGACCGAGTGAGCTTCCTCAGAGAGTCTTGGACATTATAGACTATAGGGGATAGACTGAGTGATCTTCCCAGAGAGTCTTGGATATTATAGACTACAGGAGGATAGACCGAGTGACCTTACTTAGAGAGTCTTGAGAAATATAGACTATACGGGGGTATACCGAGTGAGCTTCCTCAGAGAGTGTTTGTTTTGTTTGATTTTCCTTAAACTATTCCAGGCTATAGGAGGAATTGACCAAGTGAGCTTCCTCAGAGAGTCTGTGATCGACTTGAGGCTATGAGAGGGATTGACTGAGTGAGCTTCCTCAGAGAGTCTCTAGACCTTGGGGCTATAAGCGTAACTGACTTTTTGATCTTCTACAGAGAGTCCTTGACTACCTTAGACTATAAGGGGAATTGACTGACTGTGCTTCCTCAGAGAGTCTTCTAATTTCGTATGACCAAACCAGAGGGGTTGAGCAGAGTGTACTGCCTAGAGGGTTGTTGGTACTTCTTGGATAGGACCATAGGGGATGGCTGTGAGTACTTCTCAGAGGGATTCCTGTTTGTGGTTAGTTGTTTTCTTTACTACTTCTTGTTGATTTGTGGATTTTTTACTGTTGTGTGTCATTATTGTTTACTACATACTATTTACTGCTTACTGTACTCTTACCTTACATAAACTCACCAACATTTAGACACAGATCTTCAGGTGGTTATCTACTGGGATTTTGTATCACACCCTGTTTGGGTCATGCTTTTGGGCCCAAACAGATTATATTGCTGTAGTTATAGACAAAGGAAAGTGCCCTTTGACATCAGGTACTTCATTTCATTGGAGCAGGAGAGCATGAGACCAAGCCGAGGCTTGCGATGCTGAGGAGTTGCTTATCTATTTTCCTTTAGTACTTTGGTTTAGTATTGTATTCAGCATTGTGACCTGTTTGGATGATTTCCTAGACATGTGTATCATGCATCATTTCATATAGTGTGTGCTCTAGTTGTTTATTATTTTATTCTTTCTTTGTTTACTGTTGTTAGATATTTACTACTTCCCCTATTGAATGAGTCGGTTACTTCTACTGTGTACTCTACCAAGGAGGGCATAGTTTCCCCACTAACACACCCAAGGCCCTCGCTTCTAGTCGGAAACATCTGGCATTTGGGGAAATGCGCTTGAGGCCATGTGACCAACCTGGTACGGGGTGCCTCTGGGTGGATTCTAAAATCGGGGCGTTACAAAGTGGTATGAAAGGGATTCTTTTCTATTGAATTTCTATTTTGAGCATATAGTCAGGTATAGGATGTAATAGGTAATTGGTAATAAGTTGTGTTGGGAGTAGCTAACCCGTGTACAGGGAAAATCCAGTCTAACTTGTTTATCTCAATTTCATCAGGTTTTGAAATTTTTACAGTTTATTTGATTTCACATTGAGTGATTCACATGATTTGTGTTATTATCATTGTTGTTATTGTTGTTCTATCGCTATCGCAACCCGATGAGATGAGGGTATTCTATCTCATGTATCATATAGCCACTTGTTAGAAATCAGATTCCATGCATTCTTGCCATGCCATCGAGGATGAATTAGTGATTTCATGTTGTTGTGATAGACGTTTTATAGATTATGAATGTTTTTTTGATAAATGGTTTGATAGAATCTCTTATGTTTGATAGAGAATTTGTTTGTATAGTACTTACCTTAGATGGATGCCAAAATTAGGTTCTTGGGGTGTTATGGGCCCTCATGGACTGGAATTTGGTGGATCATTACCTGGTTGCCTTGTTATAACATGTATAATATGCCAAGATTTGATTCACAAGGAGTATGGGCCTTCACAGATCATAATTCAGCACCTTAACTATTGTTTTCTGGGTTTTCTAGGATTCAGAGTAGTTTCTGAGCTACCACCCGAAAAAACATAGAATACAAGGCGTCTACTTTATTAATACACATCGTGTAGTTTTTAAACCGTGTCACTTACTATGTGGGCATAAGCACGGGGTTGTGAAAAATCTTCAAGAACAAGTCGTGTATGGTAAGTACACACTGTGTTATAGGGACTATGTGTCTACTAGTGTGGCTAACGACACGGATGGTTGAAACTTCGACTATACACGTCGTGTCCTATTACCACATGTCGTGCCATGAAACCTAATTACCTGGACGTGTCACAAAAAACATGGGTCGAGGAAAACCTTCTATTACACTCCATGTTCTCAGGGTGCAGGCCGTGTGGAGTGAACCATGTATTCGGCCATGTAATTAACTACAAGGGCTGGTGAAACCTTTTCTAGTACACGTCGTTTCCTTAGTAAACATTCCATGTAGTCTAGGATTAATGGGACCATGTGGGTTAGCCACTAAGGAGACTCGGAAAGGGGAATAGACTTCAAGTACACTATGGGTGTGGGGAAAACACGTCGTGTGGTTGGGGCGTTACACGACCAGTTGTGGAAGAAATACACACCCATGTGAATGGCTTAAAAGATCACACCGTGTAGTTTTTATACACGTCGTGTATTCATGTTTTGTAAAACATTAATGTTTCTTTATCTTGTTCCCCTCATGTACTCTTGTGTTCTTAGTCATTGATAATCATGATCTAAGGTGTGATTTTGACCTTTCAGAGCTATGCCACTGAGACGTTATCCGGATGTAGGTAAGCTTCCAGATGGTGATCAGACACCGGATACGGACAATCAGGGACCTACAGCAGATCCCCCTACTGTGAAGGCCTTGGCACTAGCAGTTATGCCAGTTGCAGGTGTCGACGCGCAGTTTAGGAAATATTTTATGAGGATGATGCTGACTTTCCAGGGAGCACTGCCTCCTACCCCATCGATGGCAGAGTTAATTCGGGATTTCCAGCAGCAGCATCCTCCTACTTTCTCAGGGGATGGAGGACCTTAGGCTGAAGTATCATGGAAAGAGGCCACACTTACAATCTTCTATCCTCGGGAGATACCTCTAGTGAAGATGGTGAATCTCGCTACCTATATGTTTCAAGACTCCACCAAGAGTTGGTGGGAGGTGATCTCATAGTCAGGACACCAGCAGATTATGACTTGGGATGATTTTTGGCACATCTTCTACGATTACTTCTACCTAGATACCTTAAGGGCCAATCAAGCCCGGGAGTTTATGAGTCTGGGGCAGGATCCCGACCCTTCCACAGTTCGAGGTACAATCTTAGTAGCCTCAATTTTATCTTCTGCTCTTTTTTATACTGGTGCTACGCATAGATTAATCTCTGTTATTGTTGTGGAGATCCTTGAGCTCTGCATCTTTTCCTCAACTGATTCCTTGACGCTAGACACACCGTTGGGGACTAGAGCGGTTATTGTACGTCAGTGCAGAGATTTCCCTCTTGAGGTTGCAGGGTTTCACTTCTTATGGGACCTCTATGTCCTAGAGATGACGAGCTATGATGTCATTCTTGGAATGGACTCGTTAGTCCCCATCCAGGAAGTTGTCGATTTCTATCGCCGCATGGGGAGTTTCGTATCACCATACGGTGGATCCATTATTCTTAGAGGAGAGTGGGATGTCCATGCGAGCAGAGCGGGTCCATAGAATCATGGGTTTGGAGGAGTTATAGCCCTGATTGCTAATCATTTTCTGGATGACCAGGGGACTTCACTGTTAGACTTTCCTCCTGTAGTGGATCATTTCAGAGACGCCTTTTTAGAGGACTTTTCAGTTTTTTCCCCGGAGCGTGAGGTAGAATTCTCGATTGATCTCATGCCAGGAGTGGCACCAGTGTCCATTTCTCCTTATAGGATGGATACACCTGAGTTGCAGGAGAACAAGAAGCAGTTGGGGGAGTTGCAGGCAAAGGGTTTCATCTGACCCAGTACTTCTCAATGGGGTTCGCATGTTCTGTTTGCGTAGAAAAAAGACAGTACCCTTAGGATTTATGTGGACTATCGGATATTAAACTAGTTTAAGGTCAAGATCCGATATCCCTTGACAAGGATCAATGATCTATTCGATCAGCTTCAAGGAGACCGGGTGTTCTCGAAGATTGATTTGTTTTCCGGTTATCATCAGTTGCGCGTTAGACTATTTGATATACCTCTTACATCCTTCAGGAGCAGATATGGTCTATATGAGTGTATGGTTATGTTGTTTGGTATCACGAACATGCCTATAGTTTTCATGGAACAGATGAACTGAGTGTTCTATCCATACTTGGATTCCTCCATGGTGGTTTTCGTGGATGACATCTTGGTGTACTCTCAGACTCTAAACAACCATGATACCCATCTTGATATCATTATGATTATACTGAGAGAGCATTATTTATATTCTATTCTCTCGAAATGCAACTTTTGGATGGATCAGATTCACTTCTTGGGTTATGTTATCTCAGAGACATGAGTATCAGTAGACCAAGAGAAAGTCAGGGAAGTAGTTTCCTAGTATCAGTCGAAGAACATATTTGAGTTACAGAGTTTTCTAGGGCAGGATAGATACTACAGATGAACCATTCAAGACTTTTCACGCTTAGTAGCACTGCTGGCAGTTCTGACCAAGAAAGGGGCGACGTTCTTAGGGTCAGATTCTTGTGATTCAGCCTTTTAGGAGCTGAAAGGGAGGTTGACTTCAACACTGATACTATTCTTGCTAGAGCCAGGCATGGTGTATACTGTTTACTATGATGCTTTAGGTATCGGGCTGGGAGTTGTGCTTATGCAGGGAGATGGAGTCATTACATACGGGTCTCGGCCGTTGAGACCACATGAGAGGAATTACCTGACGCACGATCTGGAGTTGGTAGCTATTGTTCATGTCTTATATTTTTGGATACATTATCTTCTAGGAGAGAAATTTTTGGTGTTCACCAACCATAAGAGTCTCAAGAAAATCTTCACTCATCATGATCTAAATTTGAAACAGCATAGCTGAGTGGAGTATCTCCTATCCTTTGACATTGAACTTGCCTATATGCCTCGATAAGGCAACGCAGTGGCTAACACGTTGAGCAGGAGAACACAGATACAGGTAGTTCTGGAGGTCAGCTGTGAGTGGATTCTTATGGATCTGTTCTATGAGAAGAATTTGGAGGTTCACGATAGACAGGGGAAGACTATTCTATCTTCTATAGCTATTTCCTCTACACTTCTTGGTCGGCTACGAATGAGGCAGCTATCATATTCTGAAGGCCTAGTCCTACGGGGAAGGATGTCAGGAGATGACCATATTCCTGGGTGGACCATAGGTGAGGATAATATCTTTCGGTTCTAGGGATGCAATGGGTGCCAGTAGACATATGCGAGGAGCTAATGCGGGACATTCAATCCTCAGTTTTGGTAGTTCATCAGGGCATCACCAAGATGTATCGTTATTTAAACCTCCTGTATTGGTGGCTAGGTATGAAGAGAGATGTTACTGGTTTCATCATGAGATGTTCCACTTGTCAGCAGGTGAAGGTGGAGCATCAGCGATGAGCAGGGCTTCTGCAATAGTTACTTATTCACGAGTGGAAGTGGAATGACGTTGCGATGGATTTTGTGATCGTGTTGATGAGGTCTCCTCGAGGGAATGACGCAGTATGGGTTGTCATTGATAGACTCATGAAGGTTTCTCACTTCTTTCTGATCATGGAGACCTTCAGTGTAGATGAGATAGGGTGGTTGTACATCCGATAGATTGTACATATGCTGCGATTTCCCCACTCCATTGTTTCAGATAGGGATGCATGTTTATTTCTAGGTTTTGGGAGGGGTTTTAGAAGGCTTTGGGTACACAGGTACTTTTGAGTATAGCATACCATCCCCAGACAGATGGCCAGTCCGAGTGTATGATTCTGGTGCTTGAGGATATGCTCTGAGCGTGAATCATGGATTTTGGAGGTTCTTGGGATAATCGTATACCTCTTGTAGAGTTTTCCTACAAAAATATTCTCCAAGAAACTTTTTAGATGGGACCTTATGAGGCTTTGTACGGTAGGCCATGCCGATCACCCTTAAGATGGCTGGAGATAGGAGAGGTAACTTTGCTGGGACCTTGTATTGTTCAGGAGACCTCAAAGCAGATAGAGATGATTCAGAAGAGGATGGATATAGCACAGTCTCGAGAGAAGTCTTATGCTAATCAGTGGAGAATACCTATGGAGGTCGAGGCTGGGGATCAGGTTTTCCTGCGTGTCACACCAAGGATTGGATGCAAGAGGATACAGAGACAGAGTAATCTTTCACCATGGTACATCAGGTCATTTGAGGTGATGAAGAGAGTGGTATTGGTGGACTATCAGTTGTAGTTACCTTGGGGGTACCGGGTCATGCACGATGTCTTCCACGTTTCTCAGCTCCGAAGTTACTTTTCAGACCCGTCTCATATCCTTCAACCTGAGGACGTTGAGCTCGAAGCGAATTCATCATTTGAGGAGAATCCTACCCGGATTTTCGATCGTAGTACGATGGTTCACTGTGGCCAATATGTTTCTCTGGTACGGGTGCTATGGAATAATGGGTGTGTACAAGACGAGACTTAGGAGTGGGAGGTCGATGTACGATCGCAGTGGTCGGAGCTGTTCGGGGTTTCTTTTTCTATGCCTCGCTAAGGAAATTTGTGGACAAATTTCATTAAGGGGGAAGTTTTTATGAACCCACACCCTCTTTTTAGGTATGTTTATCCTTTTCTGGTTTTTTTTAGAAAATATTAGTTTCTCGAAATTTTTGAAGTACAGGTCATGTAATTTCTAAGTTCACACTGTAAATTTCAATGTAGCATGAGGTCGTGTGCTGGCCATGTCCAGGCCACACACATGGTCATCTGGGGTGATGTCGAGGCTTCTTAAAGAGGAGTACAGAAAATACTATTTCATGCCGCGTACTCCAAATTACATGTTGTGTACTTTATTTTTTTCCTTAAACGGACCGGGCTCGCGTTTGATTTCCATAAATGTATTCTTCGAGGTCCCGTTCAACTGAGAGAATTTGTACGATGCCAGAACTTCATCGAGCCCCTAGAACTATGTCTATTCTCTAAATTGATCATCATTGATTTCATTATAACTGAAGTGGTAAGCTCTTCCTTCATCTAGAGCATCGTTTTCCAATTCCTCCTCTTTTGCAAGTTATTGTGGGTTGAACATTTTGTGTGTTTTCGTAGATGTACAACATTCTAAGGGGATTCAAGCCTCATGGTTGAATAATATCGATATCCTAGCATCAAGGTAGGTGGTTTGTGCCTTTCTGTTCAATGTCTTCGAGTATTATGTGCAAATTCCACAAATACCCTTGAACGTGGTATTGCGTGTTTACTATTTATCCCCTATTTTTTTTCTTGCCTTGATTGTATTATTGTGCAGAGGTAATTTGGCTATGTATAAAGATAATTTCAATGTTTGTATTCTATGCCATGCCTTGTTCTGTTTACAAACTTTTGTTCTTATTCAACCTTGGGTCGTTATACCTGATTCCATGCCTTGTGACCGTAGGATGGAGTGTTGTTCCCTGACATGCTTGTTATGTTATAGACTGGTTAGCCAGGTAGCTATGTATGATTACATTGTCCATATATCATTTTTATGCACTGAATGAGACTATTCCATTAGAACCAGGAGCTATAAAAAATAAGGGGATAGACCGAGTGAGCTTCCTCAGAGAGTCTTGGACATTATAGAATATAGGGGATAGACCGAGTGAGCTTCCCATAGAGTCTTAGATAATATAGACTACAAGAGGATAGACCAAGTGACCTTCCTTAGAGAGTCTTGAGATTTATAGATTATACAGGGGTAGACAGAGTGAGCTTCCTCAGAGAGTCTTTGTTTTTTTTTTCTTTAAACCATTCCATGCTATATGAGGAATTGACCGAGTGGGCTTCCTCAGAGAGTCTGTGATTTACCTGAGGGTATAAGGGGAATTGACCAAGTGACATTCCTCAGAGAGTCTCTAGACATTGGGGCTATATGGGGAATTGATCGTGTGATCATCCTCAGAGAGTCCCTGAATACCTTAGACTATAAGGGGAGTTGACTGAGTGTGCTTCCTCAGAGAGTCTTATAATATTGTATGACCAAACCAGAGGGGATGGGATGAGTGTACTTCCTAGAGGGTTGTTGGTACTTCTTGGATAGGACGACAGGGAATGGATATGAGTACTTCCAAGAGGGATTCATGTTTGTGGTTAGTTGTTTGCTTCACTACTTCTTGTTGATTTGTGGATTTTTTACTATTTTGTATCATTCCTGTTTACTACTTACTGTTTACATCTTACTGCACTATTATCTGCCAAGCACTCACTGACTATTAGGCATGGATCTTCGGGTGGTTGGCTACAGGTATTTAGTCTCACACCCTGTTTGGGTCATGCTTTTGGACCAAAATGGATTATATTGCTGCAGGTATAGACAAGGGAAGGTTCCCTTCAACTTCAAGTACTTGATTGCATTGGAGCAGGAGAGAATGGGACCAAGCTAAGGCTTGCGATACTGAGGAGTTTATTATCTATTTTTTTTGTACGTTGGTTTAGTATTTTATTCAGAATTGTGACATGTTTGGCTGCTTTACTAGACATATGTATCATTAATCATTTCATATATATGTGTGTGCTCTAGTAGTTTCTTGTTTTAGTATTCTGTTGTTTATTGTTGTTCGATATATACTGCTTCTGCTATTTTATGTGTTGTTTACTTCTGTTGTATAATCTACTAAAGAAGGAACAGTTTCCCCACTAACACACTCAAGGCCATCGCTGCTTGTCGGAAGCCTCTGGCGTTTGGGGAAATGCCCTTGAGGCCATGTGACCAAACGGGAACGGGGCTCCTCTAGGTGGCTTCCGGAACCATGGCATTACACATTCAAATAATAAATTTCATATGAAATGTGAAAAATTCCCCAGTGATATGCCATATATGATCGTAACAGGCTCTCGAACCTCTATGAAATTACATGTTAAGGTTTCACAAATTATGAGCAATAACATGAATTTTATGGGACACCCACCTTCCCTTAAGAGAGAGAATTTTGGGATCAAATGATTCATGTATTAAGGGAATCTTATATTTAGCAGATCTCCTAATCAAATCATCATAGAACAATAGATTAATTCCATTGAGATGATATTATCTATCATAGAGTGCTTAGAATAAGATAAAGTTGTGCTGGTGGTATATCATTTTGATGTGGAAGATGATCAGTGGTGGACACTGATCAACAACACAAATTATACGGAGGAAATTAATTCCATGGAAGGGGAATATTTAAATAAAATATTTTTCAATAAATATTTTCCCCGAACCTCTGTCTTATGATGGAAAGTGAGTTATCTTGGAACCGAGGATGTTCGTTTCTAATACTGGACTTTGGTTGGTGTTTGTTTCCAATCTGTACATGGATGAATAGGGAGGTTTCAAGAAATGAGGTCATACATTTGAGACAGAAAATTGTATTGAATGTGGTGCAGTTTCCCGGTATTTACCAATTTTTTGGGCCTAAATAATCGAGAGTTTTGTAACGGTTTGCATCCACAGTACACGGGGAAGGCTGACCATATGCGGTGAAGGCACGCAGTATGTGGTGAACATGTGTGGTACGTGATGAAGGTGTACAGAACATGGTGGAGGTGCACAGTACGCGGTGAAGGCTTGCGGTATGCGAAATGGTGCGCAGAACTGAAAACAGTCCGCAATAACGGTACACGGAGAAGGAATGTGTTATGAAAAATGCTGCTGAAAATAGTTTCCAATGACAGTACACAAGTAATACATATGGTACATGGGATTTTGAAGTTTGTTTTGATTTTTTCAGTTCGCAAAATAGGAGTGGTACACAGTGGAGGCTATCAGTATGCAGTTTATGTTTAGTTTACAGTGAATATTGTCCCACCTTGAAAATTTTGGTAAATCTGATTACCAAAATTCAAGGAGTTACATGCCTATTTAAGTAATCGAAATACCCTTTGTAATTGATGATATTGGGGATTAAACCTTTCGTATGAAATCTAGATAATTTTGATGTGGTTCATGGAGGAGAATATGGTACACAGAGAGACTCATCTGCATAAGGAAAAATGACCGTGGAATGGTGTGTGGTTTGTGCAGGAAGATCTCTAAGTACACGGTGGAGTAAGGTAATACGTGGAGTAGGAAAATACGTGGAGGTTTATAGAAGTACATGGAGTAGGGCAGAACGCAGACCATAGAAGTTCACAGAGGAGATGGACGGTATGCGGAGGAGCTAGACAAGATACAAAAATCGTTGTGGTAAGTAGAAACACTAGTAGTATGCAGAACACCAAAGGCTGCCTAAAACTGGCCACATCAGTTTGAAAAATTATTCATCATAACATATCAGTGTAAGAGAAAATAAATTACATTTTTGAGTGATTATGGGACTTCAACAGAGTATCCATTTACATTTTAGGATGTATTAATTAATGTTAACCCATTGAAATGGCCTTCAAGTTGATAAAATGAGTGAAGATCTCTCCAGGGTAGTGAGATAGGGGGAGTTAGTGGAAGAGATTCGAGGGAAGTATGGATGTTTCTATGAACCATATAAATGAAGTGCACCTCGTACATAGTGACAGTTCTAAACTCTTATAAAAAACATATAATGATTAGTGGTTTTCGTTACGACCGACACACTTTTGGTGTATACTCTTTGGACGTAGCCCATAGTAGTGAACAAATTAAAATTGATGTGTCCTTTCTTTGCATGTGATTGTTTTTATTCTGCACTTCTTATTCATTTGTGTTTAAAAGGTTCCTACCAATGTGGGAACAAGACCCCTCAGTTTAAAAGAAAAATATGACACCCTAATTCACCCATCCCCATGTACGGTGCTCTGGGGTCCTTCAAGTTCCTTGGACTATGGAAAAAAGAAGATGGTTATGTTGATGTGTATGAGGAAAAGTTCACAATGCTTGCAAGATACATCTCTATCTTTTTCCTGAACACTGAAATCACGTTGGATCACTTATTTATAATACTAATGTTGATTCTATATAAATCATTTGTGATTAGAGAAATTAATAGCGATGGGGATTTTTTCTGCCCTTATGGTTATAATGGAGATCATAGACACTCAGTGGTCTCATGGTCCTTGTGAAAAAAAAAGTAGAAGAGAAAGATTAATATGGGTAGATAAACAGATAAATATGATGATGAAAAGAATACCCAACATCCCACATGTCAAAAGTGTGGGGTAAAGAATCCTAGAAACTACATAAAGGGAACCGAGGGATTCTTAAAATGTAGAAGGGAGGGGAATATGGAATATAGTTGTCTTACGAATATAATGAATTACACTAATGTGAATAGGAATGGAAGGTTTAGATCAACACTTAGACAATATTTTAGTGTCTCAAGTATAAGGAACATGGGAATTATTCCCTAAGCACAGGGATATTGGATTCAATCAATAAAAACAACCTCTTTGGAAACAAGGAATGGAATGTGTTCTCAATAATATTGAGGTGGAACCCAATAATTTTGTAGTGACCGGTACACTGGTTATTCATTCATGAATAGTGAATGTACTATTTGATTATACTTCTATGCATTCATTAATATCAGGAATGTATAGTAGAACTATTCAAACACACCCTCAAAATATGGAGGTTGAGTTATCTTTGAGAATAAAAAGTGGGGAAATTATTGCATCCAATGTATATAAGTCCTCCCTGATAAATGATTGTGGAATAAACATCCTTGTAAATCATTTATTTCTTACTTTGGTGTATTTTTATCCTATATTGGGAAGTAATTGGCTATCTTTATAAAAATAATACATCTACTATTAGGAATGGGAGACCACTCTTCACATCTTTAGGTATCCTCCAATTCCATACAAGTGTAAGGGGGAGGATGAATCTCAATTAGAATCATTGAATCAATTGTATATATTATTGCCTTATGAGTGAATATCTAGCATAGATGATTGAGAAAAATTATAGGATAACACTTGATTAAATTCCCATTGTGTGGGACTATAATGATGTGTTCTATCAAGAATTACCCAGTCTTCCTCCTAATTGATAGGTTGAGTTCTCAATTGAAATTATTCCTAGGACATTACCTATATCAAAGAAACCATATATAATGGATACCATTGAGCTGGATGAACTAAAGAATAAGTTAATATAGACTTTTAAAAATGGTTTTATACACCCAAGTGCTTCACTATAGGGTGTGTCAGTCCTCATCATCAATAAAAAGGATGTATCTAAATTCCTATTTATTGATTATTTTGATCTAAAAAAATCACAATAAAGAAAAAGTATCCCCTTTCACGAATTGGATACTTGTTTGATCTACTATGTGAGGCCATGTATTTTCAATAGGAGGTCCTTTGGTCTGGATATCTCCATTAAAATGTGAAGAAGAATGATATTCACAAGACTACCTTTTGAATGATGTATGGAAACAATGATTCCATAGTGTTTCCCTTTGGATTCAATAATGATGTAGTAATATTAATTGAATTAATGAGTAGTGAATTTAGATATTACCTTGATAATTTTTTTGAATAATTTTTTGATGATATTCAGATATCCTCCAAGAGTAAGGACGAACAAGAGAAGAATTTGAATATTGTATTGAGGACTTCTCAAAGAGAAAATTTTATAAAAATTATAGTAAATGTTGGTTCATGATGGTACAAGTTTCAATTTTTTTTTTCTTTTAATCACCAGCAATGGAATATATGTGGACCCTTCGAATACAAAGGAAATTGAGAAGTGTCCCATTAAAACATTTGTAATAGAGATTGATAGTTTCCTTGTAATATTTGGGTACTACCAACAATTTTTTGATGAAATTATCATGATTGTCAAACAAACTACCCTAGATGAATCAGAAGTGATTAATGATTTTCTGTACTTGTGAATGTGGAGACTAATTCAGAGATTTGAAGAAGAGTCTTTTCAATGCAACAATACTCACACTTTCAAAATGTGGGGAACTCTTTGAGTTGTATAGTGATGATTCAAAGTAGGTATTTTGATTTTTCATGATAAAAAATGATAATGTGATTGTCTAAACCTCTAGAAAGTAGAAAATTCTGTAGGGAAACTATCCCATTCATTATATAGAGTTTGTGGTTGTGATCTTCACACTAAAAATTTGGAAGAATCATCTCTATGGGGAGAAGTGTGAAATATATACTAATAATAAGAGCATCAAATATATTTTCACACGGAAGGATATTAATATTCACCAATGAAAATGGTTTCATCTCATAAATGATTACAACTTATGAATCCACTATAATACTAGTAAATCAAAAAAACTAGTTGAATCTCTAAGAATAAAGGATCAAGAATCTTTAACAATGATGGGAATTGAAAAGGATCCAATATTCATATATTTGAAAAAGATAGACATGGTAATCCTTATGGTAAGACCGTCATCAGTACTTTCTTAAATGATTTCTCAACCATCTATCATTTAGAAAATATACCATGTTCAAATAAATGATGTGGACATTCAGAAAAAGGAAGAATCAATAAAAAATGGGAAATCCTCAAAGTTTAAATTTTATGAGGAAATATTTATATGATTTGGGTCATGACTATGTGTACCATCCTATCTAGAGATAAAGAATGATATTTGGAATTATGCACATTTCTCAACCTTCTCTATTCACTTAGGTAAAAAAAAATATGTATCATTATTTCTATAATACATTGAGATTTTATTACATATATTCATTTTAATTTCGTTGATTTCTTCTGTTGTACGATACACCAAGATTATCTTGCACTATATGCAACACCTTATTATCTTGCAGTATACACAACCATATACGTTGCTTGTATTGCTCACAAGTTCAAGTTCTTTTGATAGAATTCATATCACACCACAATGAGTATATATTTTTTTCAACGTATAAATGAATTCAGTTTGGATTTTTTTACACACAAAACCAAAGTATTCTTGCACTACACACCACACTGAATTGTCTTGTGTTAGATTCAAGAGAAACCTTCCTCGATAGCTTGCATTGTACACAATATTGAGTTTCACTAAACAGTGATATATTATTATAAAATTATAATGAACTAGTCCTTATGAATAGTATTAACCACATTTTTAATTTTATAACATTAGCATTCATAATACATATTTTCTAGAAGATGGTATGAGACCAACATCAAATT
Organism: Viscum album; assembly: GCA_963277665.1. Taxonomy (NCBI): domain Eukaryota; kingdom Viridiplantae; phylum Streptophyta; class Magnoliopsida; order Santalales; family Viscaceae; genus Viscum; species Viscum album. Next base: position 1,239,947,443 of record OY728122.1, on the reverse strand, counting down.
TTTGGATAAAATAAGTATTTTTCAAAAAAAACATTTTTTCCGCCTTTTGATGGAACACCCATTTTAAATCGAGTTTTTGACACGTTTATAAGTTATATTTGAAAAAATAGACTTATTATTTTTAATCAGGATATAAAAATTTACTTTGGATAATTTTTTGATATCTTTCTGATAACATTCATATTTTGATGAATTATAAAACTACGCTAAATTATAAATTAAAATCATCATTTTTCATCGAGATAATTTATATGGTTAAATTATAATATTGAATGGTTATAAAGTATAAATTAAATAGATTTTTTCCATTTAAAATAATTTATTTCATTATCATTAATATTACATTGAATTCATAGGTAAAAATATTTCAATCTTTTGCAATGTTTTAGTTTTTAAAACCCGTTTTTTCGACAACAGGATTAATTTAAAAAATATTCTACAACTTATGTGTCTTGAATTTGGTAAAATGGATTCCATATTTGGAATCAGTAGGTCCAAATTATACTAATATTCTACTTTTTAATTTTTGTCATTAGGAATAGTAATTACGGTCAATTTTATTTACCAAAGTTAAAAGTAAATAAGGTAATTAATGGTAAAAGTAATATTATAAAATTACCCTAACACTTGTTTTAACATAATTTTATGATTATATTTCTCCCTAAAACATACTAGAGTCGAAATGGTATCTATTGGAACCCCCTTGGATGCGATTAAGACATTTAATTTATTTTATCTAAAGAAATTTCCAACATGTCTCACTCAAACTTTAATAATTAAATTATTTTGAAAATAAGGATACATAGAATATAAATTTAGTTATAAATACCTTATTGTAAGATAAAATTGTTTTCATTATCATGGTAATTTATTTTTAATTTTAAAAAAAATATATAATTTCATTAATAGAAAATACATTAATGATGCAGAAATTATTCCTTCAGGGAAAAATAAAAAATATAGTTTTTATTAAAAAAATAATACCCATAATAGGACCAAACACTTGACCAATCTTTATTGGTCGATAATATCTATACCATAATAATCCAAGGGTAGATTTTTGGTCATTTGGGAGTCTTATAAAAGAGATTATGACATTTATATTATTTTATTTTTAATGATGTCAAAGTTGTCACCTTCATAATTTAATAAAGATGGCCTTTAAAAACGTGGGTATTTTTGAAGATATATTCAAAGAAATTTATTATAATGAAATATATTAGATTTAGCTTCATCATAGTATTTTAATTTTAATTTTTATGCAAAAATAATTATATTAAATATTTATAAAAATTTGCAGTTGTAATTATTTTATTAAGAGAAATATCAAATAAATGATTATAAAAATATTAAAATAAATATTATATTAACTAAATAATATTCTCCACGAATTTTCAATATGTATATGACATGTTAGAATTCTATTAAATATTTTTGTTAGAATATATCTTCTTTTTGGATTTTAGATAAATTAAAATAAGTGAATAGTGTCAACATTGACACTATTGTTATTTTAAAAAATTAACATATTATTAAATTGATTACAAATCACAGAAATATTTAAGAATTAAAAATTGAAAATTATATTGTCTCCAATTTAAAAAATAATCGAATTATGGAAAATTAATAACACATAAATATATATTTAAAACCATTTAAAATTTAGAATATTATTACCACAAATAAAATTAAATAGATTAAATAAGGATAAATCAATCTGATAAGTTTTAAAATAAAAACAAAACATGTATTAATATTATTAGATTGTGATATTACAACCCTATATCATCTTATATTTGATGTTGAGTCATTTTGTAGTTTTTTATGTGGGGTTTGAGTTTATTATAAATTAATATTTTTGAGGTTTCCAAAAGTGCCCCTCTTCTCTCTTATGAAAGGGAACCTCCTCCCTCTCCACATTTCTCCATTTTTAGATTTCAATCTCTAAAAAACCATGACAATTTCCCTTCTAAACTTCCCCAGAAACATACTATACATTCTACTCCTCTTCAAATACCAACATTAGTGCCCAAAGAGGAGATTTAGAAGAGGCATGTCGAAGAAGTGGTAATATCGATTACTGATTCTTTCAAGATTCTTTCTTCTTCTACTTCTTCTATATGATTTGTTTCCTTATTAAGTAATAACTCTTGTATCACTTTTATAGTGATATGTTATTATGGATATGAAACAACCATATACAATCTTCTATCTATCTTATGAAAAATTAAATCGCTACGTGTGCGTACGTACGACCAACCGTCTACACGTCGTGGTGTAATCTGTTTTTCATCACCAACATAATTGGATGGGTATAATGATACAATAAATATCTATATATGATTATTTTAAATTTATATTTATTCTAAAATATTATACACCATACAAATCAATACAATTCTACAATCATGGGAATGAGATCGTCGCTCGTGTGTACGTACGGCCTACCATCTCCAAGATGTGATATGATTCATTCTACAAGATATTCATTGAAGAATGACTATATAAATGAATTTAATGAATAATTATTATATGCATTATAATAATACCATAATTTAAATTATATAAATATATCCTAAAATATGAATAAGAATTTATTTGACAAAACTTGCATAAGAACATAAAGTTTTTATCACCCGAATAATGTGTAATAAAGAAATGATACTAATAAATAGATAAGAATATGACCGTATATGACATCATAAAAAGGAATGTAATTCTGGAATAAGTAAATTACCTTATTTAAATCATTATACAGGAGGTTTAGATATGTACAAATCATATCATACCTAATGTTGTGGAAATTCTAGCAATCTCATTTTCATCCGAGATTGTTTATACGTCATAATTTACTGGGGCATATTTATCATCTACATCCATGTTTCAAAAATATTTAATTTTATTTCTATCCTCCTACAATTTCTTAAATTCATCTTTACCCATTGGTGAATTTATAGTGAAATATATGAAAGGAATCTTTTGACATTTTCCATATGAGATACTTTTTGACTTTTTCGGCCAAAGTACGAGAAGAATGTTTTTTTTAACTTATACGACATGAACAATTTTTTATGCTTTCATAGAGAATTATATCCCTGAAGCATACTTTACATGTTTTAATGTTTATTTTCAATTAACTTCTTTTATTTTAAAATTTCATGACATGTTGAGAAAAGAAAATGTTTTTGAAGAATAAAGGATATTTTCCTCCAGAACATAGTTCATGTGTTTTATAAAAATTATTTTCCATATAAGATGATATAGGGTTATGTTTCTATCCATATTATTAATTTTCTTTGATTATGTTATGATGAATTTATTTTTATAAAGTCCTCTTAACTTATATGGATTATGTTATGGTGACATGATGCTTAAGAATCCCATTTTATTACATGGGTTATACTACGGTGTATGATTAATGATTTTGTGGCACACATAAGAATGGTTTCATTATGAGATGGGTGAGACCTATATCTCACTTCAATGAATTTTGTAAAGATTTATATCTCATGAGATAGACATGGCTAGAAGGGCAAGTAAATCTGGTTCCGTAGGACACAGTTGGAATGGCTAGTAAACCCGGATCAGTAAGGTACTTTAATCATTATGATGGTATTGGAAAAAAACCCATCGATACTATGGAAATCATAATATGTTCTTATTATATTTCTATAATTACATGTTTTATTCCAATTATATTCTTTAATGGTTAATGTTACTTTATGATCCATGCCTTACGTACTTCCAGGTTTTATGTCGTTTCTCAAGATTTTGATGTTTAAATTTTAGGGTCATGTTTTTACTTTCAAATGTTTATGGTTTGTTTTATGTTCTCCTTGTTTACCCTTGTTGAGAATTTTAACTCACCCTTTCTATTTTTTCCCCATGATATAAATAAAAGATTTATTTAAGAAAACAAAAGGGGAATATCATTATGGGAGATGTTGAAGATCTTTCACTAGGATTAGAAGATTATGTTCTGAGTTTTCAAAGACAATAAAATAATATGGACTTACGGTATCTATTTTGGTTATGTAATATTTATTCCAAAAAATTAATGTAATTTCCATATACGTAAAGCTTGGGTCTCTACAGTTGGTATCATAGTAAAGTTTTAGTTAACCATTATAAACTAGGATGTGAAAACTTTAGTGAGATCCCTAAAGATATTTCAATGGAATGTTTCGGGATTTCCCTAATGTTAAGAATAAGTATAGGTTAAAATACTAGAATTATGATAATGATCATGAATATCATAGGAATAAACCTAGGATGTTAGAGATTGAATGTAATCCCCCTTGATTATTTTATTTTCATAGTATTTGTTTTCCTCTCACACTATTCTTTTTTTGTTTTAGATAATGGATGGAACCCGAAGGAACCATGTTAATGATCAATGAACTAGGAAATGTAATGATTATCCTCCTGAACAACCAAATTTTATGAGAGATGGATTTAAAAATATTATTTATATACTTACACAATCATTGAATCATTTAGGAATTCAAAATAAGCAGAGAAGGGAACAATATTCTATTAAGTCCTTCAAGAGGAAACGTCCACCTTCTTTCAGTGGGTCTTTCAATCCACTTGTTACTGAATAATGGATCAATAAAATTGAAAAGATATTTTCCATACTTCGCTGTTTGGAAAATGAAAAATTCATTCTGGTTGATTACTATTTAGATGGTGAAGCAGACTCGTGATGGACTCTAATTTAGAAAACAAGGCCCTGAGAAAGAATTGAATACATGGAATGGGATAAGTTCGAGAACAAATTTTTCAATAATTACTTTCATCATATTCTTCTAATGAATATGGAAAAAGAGTTCCTTGATATAAATAAAAAGGAGGATGAATTTTTTGGTACATATGAGGAAAATTCTACAAGACTTACAAGGAATGTTTGTGGATTTATCATCCAACCTGAAAGAAAGTTGATCAATTCTTCAGTGGCATAAAACCAAGTCTTTGAAGGGAACTAGATATAAGAGACTTCAGTATCAATAAAGATATTGTGTGTTGTGCTATCAAGGTAGAATTAGAAGTTTGTGTTACATATCCATCTCATGGTATTGACAATAAAAGAAAGATGGAGGTCAAAAAAAATTCAAAATAATGGTGAAAAGAATATGAATGTTTCATTTTGCTCAAAGTGTTGAAAGAAGAATGGTGAAAATTTTATTAAAGGGGCTACGAAATGTTTTATTTGTGGAAAATAATTTCATCAAGTAGTTGAGTGTCGATGTAATGAGAAAAGGTAGATAATAATGTCAATAAGGAAAAGGCTATAGAGAATGTACCATCAACACTTCAATGCAACAACTGCAAGGAAATGGGTCATTGTGCTAACCAATGCCCTAATCCAAGGGTTAATGATGATCGACATCAACAACCTCTTAAATAAAAGTGAAAAGGGAAGTCACACGCGATCACTGTTGGCAATGTTGAGTATGAAAACAAAGATGTGGAATGATTAAGTGTTTATGTAATGGGATTCCAAAATAGTGTTGTGGAATCTCATTTATTATATCGTGGAATATTGGAATATATATGTATTGTATTTTTGTGGTTTTTAAAAATTATATGGTACCTATAACCATGAAAAGTGATTGAAATATTTTTGGAAGGCTAGGGATATTCCCATAATGAATGGATAAAGAGAAAATAATATGATTGATAGTATTAATGAGCTCATGACTGATAAAAGGACAAAGTGATTTCATGGTTTGAGTATGTAGAATTTTATGCTATTTTTGGTGAGTGCAAAGAGTTGAATTTTTATAGAATTCATGTTTTCATTATAATTCTATGGTAATTAATGTTTCAAGAGAATACATGATTGAGTTATTCATAAATGATGGTATTCACATGTTTGTTATATTACCTTTCTGGTAATTTTTTTCTTATTACTGTGAGATTGGACCGAAGTATTTTGGATATGCCTAATGGTTGGAATGTAATATGTTGGACATCAGTTAATATTGATTAAGGCTCGAAATTTTTTTCTAATATTATTTCTAGAATGTTATAATAGTTTAGTTTTAGAAAAATGGATAACCTGTAAGAATGACCCACGATGATGTTACACTAAAATCAAGTATGTATTTCCCCTTATGCAAAAATTCATCCACTTTAAGGAAATAATCATAAAAACCAAAAATGTTTTCCTAGTGCCCTCATATCTGATGAATCTGATTGTACCTTAGATCATCACAAATTTAAGGCTTTGTGATTGTTGGCCTTTTCATAGCCATGTTCTATACCACACTTAATCAGAACTTGATGGTTAGATTTCTCTTCCATATCCATGTTTTAATGTCCAACCTATGTTCTCCTATGTAGAATCCCAGTGATGAGTTACTTTTGGTATTCTATATGTTTCTAACATTCCATTTTAAAATGATATTTTAGTATTACTTTTTACGAAGTGGGTTTCTATGAAAGAAACTTTGATGTAGTAAACCATTTATAACCCCCAACGAATTTTGAGGGAGAAATTTATATTAAGATGGGTAGAATGTAATACCCTGAGATTTTATTAGATATATTATTTTTAATTTCATTGATGTATTCCGTTGTACACTACACCCTGATTATCTTACACTATAAGCAACATTGTATTAGCTTGCAGTATATGTTACCATATACCTGGCTTGTGTTGCACACAATTTCATGTTCTTTTGATAGAATTCATCTCACACAACAATGATTATATATTTTGTTCAATGTATAAATGAACTAGGTTTGGATTTTGTTATAAAAAAACCAAAGTAATCTTTCACTACACACAACACTGACTTGGCTTGTGTTACATGAAAGAGCGTCCTTCTTCAATATCTTGCGTTGTACATAATACCGAGTTTCACTAAACAATGATATATTGTTATAATATTATAATGAACTATCCATTATGAATAGAATTAACCTCATTTTTATATTTATAACATTATAATTCATCTTACACAGTTTCTTGAACATGGTATGAGAAAAATATCAATTTTTCTGATAAAATAAGTATTTTACAAAAAACTCAATTCTTCCACCTTTTGAGGGTGTACCGATTTTAAATATATTTTTAACACCTTTATATGTTCAATTTTACAAAATAAATTTATTCTTTTCAATCGGGATATAAAAATTTACTCTGGATAATTTTTTGATATTTTTTTGATAACTTTCATATTTTGACGAATAGTAAAACTACGCTAACTTTTTAATTAAAAACAACTTTTTCATTGAGATAATTTATATGGTTAAATTATAATATTTAATGGTTATAATTTATACATATAATATATTTTTTCCATTCAATATAATTTATGTTATTATCATTAATTTTACAGTGAATTCATAGGTAAAAACATTTCAATCTTTTGCAATGTTTTAGCTTTTAAACCCATTTTTTCAATAGTGGGATTAATTTTAAAATAATTACTAAAAATTCTGTGTCTAGAATTTGGAAAAATGGATTACATTTTTGGAATTAGTAGGTCCAAATTATGTTAATATTCTACTTTTTATTTTTGGTCATTATGAATATTAACAATGGTAAATTTTATTTACCACAGTTAATGGTAAATCATGTAATAAAGGGGGAAACTAATATTATAAAATTTCCATTACACTTGATTTAATTTAATTGGATGATTATATTTCGCCCTAAAACATACTTGGGTCTATATGGTATCAATTGGAACCCACTTGGATGAGATTAAGACATTTAATGTATTTTATTCAATGAAAAGTCAAATATGTCTCACTCAAACATTAATAATTAAATTATTTTCAATATAAGGATATATAGAATATAAATTAGATTATAAATAATCATTTGAAAAATAAAATGTTTTTCTTTATCATGGTAATATATTTTTAAATTTTAAAAAATATATAATTACCATAATATATTATACATTAATGATGGAGAAATGATTTATTTAGTGAAAAAATATTATTTTTATTAAAATAATAATACCCATAAAATGCCCAAACACTTGAACATACCTAATTTTCCAAGAATATATAAACCCTAAGAATTCATGGGTCAGCTATTTGACCATTTGGAGCTTTATAAAATAGATTATGAAATTTATATTATTTTATTTTAAATGATGTCAAAGTTGTCACCTTCATAATTTAATAAGAATAACATTTTATAAGTTAGGTATTTCGGAAGATAAAATATACTAAACGTATTATCATGAAATATATTAGATTTATCTTCACCATAGTATTTTATTTTTAATTATTTGAAACAAATAACTATATTAAATTATTATAAAAAATCTTGTAGTAATTATTTTATTAAGAGTAATATCAAATAAATGGTTTCCAAAATATTAAAATAAAAATTATATGAACTAATAAATGTTCTCCAAGAATTTTATATATGAATATTAAATGTTATGATTCTATTAAATATTTTATTTTCCAATATATCTTCTATGTGGAGTTTATTTAAAATCATTTAAGTGAATAGTTTCAAAATTGACACTATTGATATTTTATAAAAAAACATATTGTTAAATTGTTTAAAAATCACACAAATATTTACAAATTAAAAATTAAAAATTATATGGTTCCAAATTGTATAGGTTATAAAATTATGTACAATTAATAAAACATAAGTAAGTATTTATATCCGTTTAAATTTTTTAATATTATTACCACAAATGAAATTAAAAAGATTAAATAAGGACAAATCAAACTGATAAGGTTTATCATGGAATCAAAACATGTCTAAATTTTATTTTTTGATGATATTACAACCCTATATCATATTATCTTATATTTTGAGTAATTTTGGAGTTTTTTATGTGGGTTTTGAGTTTATTAAAAATTAATATTTTTGAGGTCTCCAAAAGGGCACCTCATCTCTCTTATAAATGGGAACCTCCTCCACTTCCCTTGATTAAATTTTTAGATTTCAAACATGACAAAACCCTGATAATTTCCCTTATCAACTACCCTTTAAATATACTAGAGACCATGTACTTCTTCAAATACCAACTTTAGTGCCCTAAGAGGAGGATTTGAAGAGGCACGTCGAAGAAGAGGTAATATCCATTACCGATTCTTTCAATCTTCTTTCTTCTTCTAATTCCTAAATATGAGTTGTTTTATTATTAAGTAATAACTCCAGAATATATTTTATATCTATATGTTATTATGGATATGAAAAAACCATATTCCATCTTCTATCCATCCTATGAAAAATGAAATCACCACGTGTGCGTATGTACGACTTACCGTCCCAACGCCGTGGTTTAATCTGTTTTTCATCACCAACAAACATGGATGGGTATAATGATTGAATAAATTACTATATATTATTATTTTAATGTTATATTGATTCTTAAATATTATACACCACACACTTCAATACAATTCTACAATCATGGGAATGATATCTTCGTTGTTGTGTACGTACGACATACTGTCTCCACTATGTGAAGTGATTCGTTCTACATGATCTTCATTGAAGAATGATTATATAAATGAATTGAATGGATGAATATGATATATATTATAATAATAAAATTATGTGAATTATATAACTATAACCTAAAATGATTAATAAGAATTTATTCGACAAAACATGCATAAGAACATAAAGTTGTTAACACCTGAATAACGAGTAACAATGAAATGTTACTAATAAACAGAAACTAATACGACCATATATGATATCTTAAATATTAATATGATACTAGAATAAGTCAATGTAATTATTTAAATAATTATACAAGAGTTTCAGATACGTACAATGCGTATCAGACCCAAGTTAATGGAAAATATCTCAATCTCATTTTTATCCGAGATTGTTTATACTTCAGTATTTACAGGGGCATAGTTATCATCCATGCCCATGTTTCCTAAATATTTAATATTATTTATATCCTCCTATAATTTATTAAATCCAATTTTACCCATTTGTGCATTTTTATTAAAAGATATTAAAGGAGTCTTTTTTCATTTTCAATATGAGATAATTTTTTATTATTCCAGCCAAAGTACGAGGAGAATGTTTTTTAAATTGTCTAGCATGAACATATTTTTATGATTTCATAGAATATTATTTACATGAATAATACTTTAAAAGTTTTTGAGATTATTTTCAATTAAATTCTTTTATTTTAAAATTTCAGGACATATGGAGAAAAAAATGTTTTTGAAGAAGAAATGATATTTTCCTCAAGAACTATGTTCAATTGTTTTATCAAAATTATTTTCCATATAAGATGATATAGGGTTAGGTTTATATCCATATTATTACATTAATTTTATTATGTTATGATGAAATTATTTTTATCAATTCCTTTTATCTTTTATGGATTATGCTATGATGGAATAATGTTTAAAAATCCCATTTTATTACATGGGTTATGCTATGATGTATGAATTGTGATTTTATGGGACACATAAGAATGGTTTAATTATAAGATTGGTGGGACCTATATCTCCCTCCAATGAATTGGGTAAAGATTTATATCTCATAAGACAGACATGGATAGAACTTCAAGTAAATCTAGTTGAGAAATATAGAGCTGGAATGGCTAGTAAACCTGGTTCAGTAATGGACTCATTCCTGTATGATGGGTGTAGAGACCCGAAGCTTGACATACATTGAAATTACATTACATTTGTGGAATACTTAGTACATAACAAAAACACACACATAATGATCGTAATAGTTTAGTGTCTTTGGAAACTCGGAATATAATCTTCTAATCCTGGTGAAAGATCTTCAACATCTCCCATAAAGATCTTCCTTTTTTTATACATAAAACCTTTCTTTATATCCTGGGGAAAAGAAAACATAAACTGGTGAGCTCAAATTCTCATTAAGGGTAAACAAAAGAAGTATCAATCACATCATATACATAAGCACATAACTTTTGGAAATCTTAACCTGTAAAAAAGATCATAATTTCATAACCTGGGATAACTCATGGCAGTGAAATGTAATCACAATAATCATAACTTAAAACATTAAACATTGTGGCATACACACATAATCATAGAGAATCATTTCTTATTAGTCAAGACTCATTTCCAAGACTATCTTAGTGGACAAAGTCCCTTTCTAAACCGAGTCGCCCTCGTTTCAGTCCTGTTTCACTGAACCGGTATAACCTACCATTCCAGCCATGTCTATCTCATGAGATATAAAATCTTTACCCAATGAATTGGAGGGAGATATAGGTCCCACCCATCTCATAATGATACCATTCTTATGTGTGCCACAAAATCATAAACCATACATCATAGCATAACCCATGTAATAAAAATGGGATTCTTAAACAACATGGAATCATAAAACCATTCATATAAGATAAAGGAATTCATAAACATAATTCCATCACAACATAGTCCAATAAGTGTAAAAATATGGATATAAACATAACCCTTTATTATCTTAGATGGAAAATAATTTTGATAAAACACTTGAAATGAATTCTTGAGGAAAATATCCTTTCTTCTTCAAAATCAATTTCTTTTCACAAAACATCATGCAATTTTAAAAGAAAGAGATTTTATTGAAAATAGTCATGAAATATTTTGGAGGAATATTCATGAAAATAAGTCTTTATAAAACCGTAAAAATCCGTTTGTGCCGTTTAAGTTAAAAAAACATTCTTCTCGTACTTTTCTCAGAAAAGTCAAAAAGTACCTCGTACGAAAAATGACAAAAGATTCCTTTCATATCCTTTACTAAAAACTCACCGAAGGGTAAATTTGGATTTAAAAAATTGTAGGTGGATGGAAATAATATTACATATTGTGGAAACATGGATGTGGATGATAAAATACACCCCAGTAAATACCAAAGTATAGACAATCTCGGATAAAAATGAGATTGTGATATTTCCCTTACCTTAGGTCCGATTTGCTTCATAAGTGTCCGAACCTCCTGTATAATGATTTAAATAATGTCATTGACTTATTACAGAATCATATTCATTGTTATTATATCATATATGGTTCACTTATGACTTTATATTACCCGTTCTTTTGTAAATTCCATGTTAAAGAGCGTTTTGGGTAAAATTGTTTCATTTGTCATCCGTGTTTTGACTTGTAATTATTCATATGATTACATAGATCATGATTACTTAATTCCGTAATATAAAACATGATTTATATATATATATATTCAGAATATACATATATATAATAAATCAGTAAATGGATAGAAATACACCGTTCATGGAGACGGTAGGTCGTACGTACGCATGAACGCTGTTTTCGTTTCCTTATTGAGTTGAACGGAATTAAGTAGATGACATACATATATACATAAATCCAGTAGCTTTACAATGTCATATATTTCATTATTATTTCTTATATATACTTTATAATCACTCTTAAATGGTTAACATGGAGAATGAATCTCATCGCGTCGTGGAGACGGTAGTCCGTACGTACGCACGAGCGATGATATCGTTTCGATAATTATTGAATTGAATTGGAGTGGATGATACAATATATCAGAATCATTATGATGTTATAATAACTATGAATAGTTATTCTTTACACCATTATACCCATCCACGTAAGGTGGTGGTGGAAAATAGCTTTCACCACGGCGTGGAGACGGTATTCCGTACGTACGCACGCGCGATGATTTCGTTTTCCGTAGGATGGATAGATGGTGAAATAGGATTGTTTCATACTTATAATAACATATAAGTATATGAGTGATACTGATATTATTACTTCATAATGAAACAACCTAATAAGAAGAAGTGGAAGAAGAAATAAAGGTGAAAGAATTGGTAACGGAAATTACCTCTTCTTTGAAGTGCCTCTTTGAGACCTCCTCTTAGGGCACTAAAATTGGTCTTTGAGGAAGACCAGAACCTCTAGGATGTTTCTAGGGAAGTCGAGAAGATAATTTCGAAGGGTTTGTCCGAGCTTGAAGGCTCAAAGTTGTGTGAGGAAGAGAGGGAGGAGGTTCCCTTTTATAAGGGAGGAGAGGGGCACCTTTGGAATAACAAAAAATATTATTTTATTATAAAGTCAAGTTCGGTTTTAAATAGCTCCAAATGGATTTATTTCGAGGCTAAGGTGGGGATGGGTCGAAATCCTCTCATACAATAGAATTTAGACAAGTTTAGGTTCCTATTTTAACCTTATCATTTAGATTTAACATTAAGTTAAATAATTTTACTTTTACCGTGTCTTCTTGTGTTCTTACACTATAAGGTTAATAAACATACTATAAGAAGCCAACCGAACCCCAAATTGTTTATTATTAATATATATATAACCTTATCTAAGTCATTTGGCCGGACCTTAGATTTTTAGGAATAAAATAAAAATTATTAATATAATATTTGTTTTAAAAACTATTTTATGTCAATTTTGACACTATTTAGTAATTTATTTTTGTGAAAATCATAACAGAATGATAAGTTAGAAAAAAGTTAATTAAATCAATACTAACATGTCATATTAACCTATTAAATTATTTTAATTCATAAAAAGTCTCAAATTATATTTATTTGGGTATTTATAACATCAATTATGTCAATATTTCATTAATAAGATAATTACTGCATCATCGTTGTGTCATAAATAAATTAAATTATATAATGTCTAAAAATTACAAATAAAATACCATTATGTAGGAAATATTTTTATCTTTCTAATTAATATTTATAGTCGAATTTATATTATGTATAACCACATATTAAAAATGTTTTAGTAAATAAACTTTTATTTTAACTCTTTTAACCCTTCTTTAAATAAATTAATAATAAATGTCCTACTCTAATCCATGTGGGCCTAAATGGTCATATTTTATTCCTAAGTTTGTTTTTGGTCGAATTACACTTATCCAATAGAATTACAACATGTGTTAGGGTAATAATAATATCATTTTTACCCTTAATTACCCTATTTACTTTTAACCGTGGTAAATAAAAGTAAAAAGTTACTATTCACCAAAAATTATTTTCATCTCATTGAACCACATTTTACTTACTGACATCAACCGTGTCTCTTGGATTTTTGAAATTCCACTCACATAAGTGGTAAAATTAAGTTTTATGAAAAATTCAGTTTTTTTAACTACCACTTAGTGGTTTCACTATTCCTCAAAAATTGAAAGTTTTCAGAAAAATACCAAAAATTAGGCCTAAGCTATATTTGATATTATGAACTCAAAAATTATTTCTATTTTACCAAATTCAAAACATATCAGTTGCATTAATTAATTTAAAAATTAATTCCTGTCGTCACAACAAATAGCGTGTTCTTAAGAGATAATAACTATCAAAAGATTGACACTTGTTTATGTCTGGTTTAAATGTGAAATTACATCCAATGACCAACATTGTATTAAATTGTAAAAATATATTCTAAATATACTTTAAAACCACTCAAATTAATAATTTATCAATATTAATTATTTCCATTAAAAAAGTTGTTTTTAATTATGATTTAGTAATTTTTACTATTCATCAGAATATGAAAGTTATCCGAAAAGTACCAAAATTTCACCCTAAGCTAATTTCGATATTCCGAATCCAAAAATGAATTCCATTTTGAAAAATAAAATTTACAAAATTTCAAAAGGTGGTTATTACTATTCATAACGGCTTGTTTTAATAATATTTTAATAGCATATTGTTGTTTAGTGAAACTCGTTATTGCGTACTACACACGCTATCGAGGAAGGTCACGATTGCGTGTAATGCATGGAAAGTCAAGGATGCGTGTTGTGAAAGCTCCTTTTGGTGTAGCGTACAACACAAGACATTAGTAAAATTAAAAAGAATATTTTTCATAAAATAATGGGCTGTTACATTCTACCCCCCTTAAAATGAATTTCGCCCTCGAAATTCTTCGGGGTTATAAATGGTTTACTATTTGAAAGTTTCTTTGATAGAAACCCACATCGTAAAAAGGAATACCAAAACTTATCTTTAAAAACTAAAGTATAAAACGTAATGGTTACCCAAGTTAACTAATCACTGGGTATCCACATAGGAGAACATAGGTGAAAATATGGACATGGAAGAGAAATCTAACCATCATGTTCTGATGGAGAGTGGTAGAGGACATGGCTATGAAAAATCCAACAATCACAAAGCCATAAATTTGTGATGATCTAGGCTACCATCTGATTCATCGGATATAAGATCACTAGGAAAACATTTTTTGGTTTTCAAGATCATTTCCCTAAAGTTGATGAATTAAAAGAAATACTTGCATGATTTTGGTACAATCTCACTGTTGTTCGTGAATTGAACAATTTCCACTTCATCCATTAAAGAAATGAAGTTGAATTTGTTATTCATGATGTGTTAGTAGATCATGTGATAGAATGATGGGTCATTCCATCTGTCTCAAACAAAAGGTTAGAAAAAGTTATTAAATATACATAAGTCATTCTATAGTGAGATTAATCATATATAGTTCCTAAAATGAACTTATACTTCATATATCATACCGCTTAATAAAATAAAACTAGTTTATACTAACCAGGGACTTCCTGTAGGCCAGTGGTAGGCGATAAAGGTCAGTCGCACTTCGGTTGTGGGTTCAATTCCCATAGCCTTGTCTAACGCGATGGGCTGTCGCCCGTCCTGCAGGTTGTCCTTTTTCTAAAGCTATATTACTATAACATCCCATCAATAATATCGAAAAACGTTTTATCCTAACTTATGTCCAACATAATCCATTCTAAGCTTATCTAAAATACTTCGGTCCAAGCTCATAGTATAAAGAAAATGGTTACTTGAAATGTCACAGAACAATCACGTGAATGCCATCATTTATCCCCCATATATCATAAGATATATCTTGCTGGTCAAATTACAAACATGTGAATACCTTAATCATGAATACCCATTGAACCTTAGTGAAAACATGAATGTATTTTAAAGTTAACACTTTCCACATACCAAAATCCTCAAAATTCTATATACTCAAACCATGATATCACTTAGTCCATATATCAATCATGAGCTCATGAATACTGTTAAACATTTCATTTTCTCGTTTTCCCTTCATTATGTGCATATCATCTTATTTCCAAAAATATCTCAATCACTTTGAATACCACATTAGACCAATACATAAATATTCCAATACTCCATGATACAACATTATTTTGGAATCCCATTACATAAACACTTAATCATTCCACCACATCGTTTTCATATTCAACATCGCCAATAGTGATAGCATGTGACTTCCCTTTGTCCTTTGCCTTAAGCGGTTGCTCATGTCGATCATCACTAACCCTTGGATTAGGGCATTTATTAGTATAATGCCCCATTTCCTTACACTTGAAGCATTGAAGTGTTGGTGGTGCGTTCTCTGCAGGGTTTGCTTTATTCACATCATTAGAAACCTTTTTTCCATTACTTCGACACTCAGCTGCTCGATGACCTTATTTTCCACACTTAAAACATTTTCTAGTCCCTTTAAGACAATCTCCACCATGCTTCTTTCCACACTTTGTGAATAAGGAAACATTCATCTTCTTTTCACCATTATTCTGAGATTTCTCCTTGAACTCCATCTTTCGTTTCTTGTCAAAACCATGAGATGGATATGTAACACCAACTTCTATTTCTACCTTGATAGCACAACGCACAATTTCTTCATAGCTACTGAAGTCTCTTATAGATAATTCCCTTCAAAGACTTGGTTTTAAGCCACTGAAAAATCGATCAACTTTACTTTCAGGTTGGATGATAATGCCAGATGCATACCTTGCAAGTCTTGTAAAATTCGCTTTGTATATACCAACAGATTCATCGTCCTTCTACTTCAGCTCAAGAAACTCCTTTTCCATCTTTTTTCGAAGAATACGAGGGAAGTACTTACTGAAAAACAAGTTCTTGAACTCATCCCATTCCATGGACTCAATTTAATCTCTTGGCCTCATATTTTTGATAAGATTCCACCATTGATCAGCTTCACCTTCGAAACGATATACTACTAAGATGACTTTATCATGTTCAGAACATTGAAGAACTGAAAATATCTTTTCAGTGGTACTGATCCATTGTTCAGCAACAAGTGGATCGGAAGTCCTACTGAAAGAAGGTGGACGTTGCCTCATGAAGGAATCAATAGAATATTGTTCCCTTCTCTACTCATTTGGAAGTCCAGAATGATTCATAGCTTGTGTAAGTATAGCAATAAGATTTTTCACTCCTTCTCCCATGACATTTGTTTGTTCAGGAGGAAAATCATTGCATTGTCCATTGCATTGATCAACACGGTTCCTTCGGGTTCCATCCATCGTCTAAAACCCAAAAAGAATAGTGTGAGAGGCAAAAATCATGCTAGGGAAAAAAACATTATAAAGGGGGAGTATCCTCAATATCTAACTTCTTAGGTTAAATTCTATGATCATCACCGTAGTTCTAGGACTGTATCTTATACGTATACTTATCCTTAGGGACATCCCTAGACATACCTTAGAAATATCTCTAGGGATCTCACTAACGATTTCGCATCCTATTTTCCAAAGGTTGACTAAACCTTTCCTCTGATACCAACTGTAGAGACCCAAAGCTTGACGTACATTGACATTACATTACATTTTCGGAATACTTAGTACATAACAAAAACATACACACAAGGATCGTAATAGTTTAGTGTCTTTGGAAACTCGGAATATAATCTTCTAATCCTGGTGAAAGATCTTCAACATCTCTCATAAAGATCTTCCTTTTTTTATACCTAAAACCTTTCTTTATATCCTGGGGAAAAGAAAACATAAAAGGTTGAGCTCAAATGCTCAGTAAGGTTAAAAAAAAGAAATATCAATCACATCATATACATAAGCACATAACTTTTGGAAATCTTAACCTATAAAAGAGATCATAATTTCATAACCTGGGATAACTCATGGAAGTGAAATGTAATCACAATAATCATAACTTAAAACATTAAACTTTGTGGAATTCACACATAATCATAGAGAATCATTTCTTATTAGTCAAGACTCATTGCCAAGACTATCTTAGTGGACAAAGTCCCTTTCGGAACCGAGTCGCCCTCGTTTCAGTCCTGTTTCACTGAACCGGTATAACCTACCATTCCAGCCATGTCTATCTCATGAGATATAAAATCTTTATCCAATGCATTGGAGGGAGATATAGGTCCCACCCATATCATAATGATACCATTCTTATGTGTGCCACAAAATCATAAACCATACATCATAGCATAACCCATGTAATAAAAATGGGATTCTTAAACAACATGACATCATAAAACCATTCATATAAGATAAAGGAATTCATAAACATAATTCCATCACAACATAGTCAAATAAATGTAAAAATACGGATAGAGACAGAACCCTTTATTATCTTAGATGGAAAATAATTTTGATAAAACACTTGAAATGAATTCTTGAGGAAAATATCCTTTCTTCTTCAAAATCAATTTCTTTTCACAAAACATCATGCAATTTTAAAAGAAAGAGATTTTATTGAAAATAGTCATGAAATCTTTTGGAGGAAGCTTCATGAAAATAAGGCTTTATAAAACCGTAAAAATCCGTTCGTGCCGTTTAAGTTAAAAAAACATTCTTCTTGTACTTTTGTCGGAAATGTCAAAAAGTACCTCGTATGAAAAACGACAAAATATTCCTTTCATATCCTTTACTAAAAACTCACCGAAGGGTAAAATTGGATTTAAAAAATTGTAGGTGGATGGAAATAATATTACATATTGAGGAAACATGGATGTGGATGATAAAATACACCCCAGTAAATACCAAAGTATAAACAATCTCGGATAAAAATGAGATTGTGATATTTCCCTTACCTTAGGTCCGATTTTCTTCGTAAGTGTCCGAACCTCCAGTATAATGATTTAAATAATGTCATTGACTTATTCAAGAATCATATTCATTGTTATTATATCATATATGGTTCACATATGACATTATATTACCCGTTCTTTTGTAAATTCCATGTTAAAGAGCGTTTTGGGTAAAATTGTTTCATTTGTCGTCCGTGTTTTGACTTGTAATTATTCATATGATTACTTAGATCATGATTACGTAATTCCATAATATAAAACATGATTTATATATATATATATATATATATATATATTCAGAATATACATATATATAATAAATCAGTAAATGGAAAGAAATACACCGTTCATGGAGACGGTAGGTCGTACGTACGCATGAACGCTGTTTTCGTTTCCTTATTGAGTTGAACGGAATTAAGTAGATGACATACATATATACATAAATCCAATATCTTTACAATGTCATATATTTCATTATTATTTCTTATATATACTTTATAATCACTCTTAAATGGTTAACATGGAGAATGAATCTTATCGCGTCGTGGAGACGGTAGTCCGTACGTACGCACGAGCGATGATATCGTTTCCATAATCATTGAATTGAATTGGAGTGGATGATACAATATATCAGAATCATTATGATGTTATAATAACTATGTATAGTTATTCTTTACACCATTATACCCATCCATGTAAGGTGGTGGTGGAAAATAGATTTCACCACGGCGTGGAGACGGTATTCCGTACGTACGCACGCGCGGTGATTTCGTTTTCCGTAGGATGGATAGATGGTGAAATAGGATTGTTTCATACTTATAATAACATATCAGTATATGATTGATACTGATGTTATTACTTCATAATGAAACAACCTAATAAGAAGAAGTGGATGAAAAAATAAAGGTGAAAGAATTGGTAACGGAAATTACCTCTTCTTTGAAGCGCCTCTTTGAGACCTCCTCTTAGGGCACAAAAATTGGTCTTTGAGGTAGACCAGAACCTCTAGGATGTTTCTAGGGAAGTGGAGAAGAGAATTTGGCAGGGGTTGGCCGAGCTTCAAGGCTCAAAGTTGTGTTAGGAAGAGAGGGAGGAGGTTCCCTTTTATAAGGGAGGAGAGGGGCACCTTTGGAATAACTAAAAATATTATTTTATTATAAAGTCAAGTTCGGTTTTAAATAGCTCCAAATTGATTTATTTCGAGGATAAAGTGGGGATTGGTCGAAATAATCTCATCCAATAGAATTTAGACAAGTTTAGGTTCCTATTTTAACCTTATCATTTAGATTTAACATTAAGTTAAATAATTTTACTTTTACCGTGTCTTCTTGTGTTCTCACACTATAAGGTTAATAAACTTACTATAAGAAGCCAAACGAACCCCAAATTGTTTATTATTAATATATATAACCTTATCTAAGTCATTTTGCCGAACCTTATATTTTTAGGAATAAAATAACAATTAATAATATAATATTTGTTTTAAAAACTATTTTATGTCAATTTTGACACTATTTAGTAATTTATTTTTGTGAAAATCATAACAGAATGATAAGTTCGAAAAAAGTTAATTAAATCAATACTAATATGTCATATTAACCTAGAAAATTAGTGGAATTCATAAAAAGTCTAAAATTATATTTATTTGGGTATTTATAACATCAATTATGTCAATATTTCATTAATAAGATAATTACTGCATCATCGTTGTGTCATAAATAAATTAAATTATTTAATGTCTAAAAATTACAAATAAAATAACATTATGTAGGAAATATTTTTATATTTCTAATGAATCTTTATAGTCGATTTTATCTTATGTATAACCCCATATTAAAAATATTTTAGTAAATAAACTTTGATTTTAACTCTTTTAACCCTTCTTTAAATAAATTAATAATAAATGTCCTAATCTAATCCAAGTGGGCCTAAATGGTCATATTTTATTCCTAAGTTTGTTTTCGGTCTAATTACACTTATCCAATAGAATTAGGACGTGTGTTAGGGTAATAATAATATCATTTTTACCCTTAATTACCCTATTTACTTTTAACCGTGGTAAATAAAAGTAAAAAGTTACTATTCACCAAAAAATATTTTCATCTCATTGAACCACATTTTACATACTGACATCAACCATGTCTCTCGGATTTTTGAAATTCCACTCACATAAGTGGTAAAATTAAGTTTTATGAAAAATTCAGTTTTTTTAACTACCACTTAGTGGTTTCACTATTCATCAAAAATTAAATGTTTTCACAAAAATACCAAAAATTAGGCCTAAGTTATATTTGATATTATGAACTCAAAAATGATTTCTATTTTACCAAATTCAAAACATATCAGTTGCATTAATTAATTTAAAAATTAATTCCCGTCATCAAAACAAATAGCGTGTTCTTAACAGATAATAACTATCAAAAGATTGACACTTGTTTATGTCTGGTTTAATTGTGAAATTACATCCAATGACCAACATTGTATTAAATTGTAAAAATATATTATAAATAAACTTTAAAACCACTCAAATTAATAATTTATCACTATTAATTATTTCGATTAAAAAAGTTGTTTTTAATTATGATTTAGTAATTTTCACTATTCATCAGAATATGAATGTTATCCGAAAAGTACCAAAATTTCACCCTAAGCTAATTTCGATATTCCGAATCCAAAAATGAATTCCATTTTGAAAAATAATGTAACGCCCTGACCCCAGCTACCTAGAGTCGGTGCATTACTTCGTAACATTGGCTTGATCACAAAAGATCAAGTCTCGAAAGACCGATTAGTTTAGTAGCCTTGGAAACACTAGATACATTCATAAATCTTACATTACATCATAAAGTGAAAAACTAATAACAAATTCTTCATAGTCCACACTCATATCCTCTTCTGACTATCCCTGCAGGTCATTCATAAAATACTTCTTCACATCCTGGAAAATATTAAAACATTGAAAGGGGTGAGCTCAGATGCTCAGTAAGGATAACAATATTGCGGAAGCTTTCATAAATAAACATTAACATTTAAGGCAATGTATAACTAAAACTAAAGCCTTTTTAAACTTGAACTTCAGCATAATATGGAAAAAATAAAATTAAATAATGCCATTTACTTACTCACATTGATATTCTACTAGTCGAATAATCACATGCAATATCAATAACCACTTTCATAATGAGGGAATATATAATGTCATACATTCTGAAACATTTTGTCAAGGCCTCGGCCAAGACGTCTAAAATGATTAAGGCCTCGTCCAAAACCATAAATCAAATTGGGAAAGGGCCTCGGCCAATTCCACGTCTAGTTGTCTCATGAGACCTACCGATGCATCGAGGAGCTATAGCGGGCTCCACCCGTCACTTATTAAGTCCAATACATTCCTCATATGAATAGTTTTGAACATATCATAAACCATAACATAGTCGTATCACATAAAACATGCATAAAGGAAACATAACATTTCCACATTTCAATCACAAGATATCAATACAACACATTGATATAATAAAAACGATTTCAAAACCATTTTCAATACCAACATAAAATAATGTTAAAACTTTGTATTTATTTTTCATTAAAAAAATAATATCTTGTAGAGGAAGACGAAACTCAAATAATGGTCACGGCGGCGGAGAAGTCGTTGTCGCTGCATAAGTACGGAAAGAAAAACATTCCCTTTTGTCGTTTAGCAAAACGCTTCGTATAAAAAAGATTCCTTTTGAATAAACGTAAAAGTCAAAGGGGTTTATACACCGTATAAAAGAAAGTTTTGTATAAAACCAAATATGGCTCAATGAAAGGAGATTGAGACGAAGTCCTTAAAAAGATCATTTTTAAAATAAAATAGATCTATTATGTGTATTCACTATAGGTACACATAAATAACGTAAAAATACAAAATAGGACATAATAATATCCTGACATAATTTGAAAGTAGGAGATTAACCTAAAGAATGGAAGTTGGGTTAAGAAATTCCCTTACAAAGATAATTTTTTAAATAAAATAGATCTATTATGTGTATTTACTATAAGTACACATAAATAAAGTACAAATACAAGACATCACAGAATAATATCGTGACATAATTTGAAAATAGGATATTAACCCAAAGAATGGAAATTGGGTTAAGAAATTCCCTTACCTCGTGTCTGACTTGACTCAACTGTTATTTAACCTCCTGAATAATAAACTAGAGTTAATATATACCATATTAAGAACCATTTTTAATTTCATTATCCTTTTTATATCACTTATTACAATGTTATTAACATTATGTAATTATTTAAGTTAATAACGGTCGTTTTGTCGATCTTTGGTACTTGAGTCAACAATAAACTTCTTATAATTACAAGTTGTTTATGTGGTAGAATATCCATTATCTCCCGAATTATATTCATGATTTAGATGTCATATATATCATATATATCCAGTATATAAATTCATTTATTACGTAACATTTAGAGGTAAGAAATGAAATGCACCGTTCATGAAGACGGTAAGCCGTACGTACGCATGAACGCTACTTTCATTTATATTTCGTATTTAATGGAATGAAATCATAATGATATAAATGTATAATATAATTACAGTATAATATAGTGTATAATACCATTTACTCTATCCTTTATACATCCCACATATGGCATTAAAGATTCAAATCACTTTGAGGGGGAGGTAGTCCGCACTTCCTAAAATAAAATTATCGCGTTTTACCCATAATGGAAATCATAAAGTATGTCATAAATTAGAAATAAAGAAGCATAAGTAAAACATAAACATATTATATATCATATATAAATATAGTTACATCTTAATTTCCACCTTTGAAGGTGTTATATGAGTGTTGAACAATCATCGTTTCGTGAGGCAGAAATTCGCCATCCACAGAAACCGTATGTTCTTTAACCATTAGATGTAGGTGTGTGTAAGTGTAGCTCGAATAATTCTTATAAAAACATCATAGTATATTGAGGATACTGTTTTTGTTACAGAATAAATGAATAAAAAGAGTTTAGGGGTTGGAGAAGAAAAATAAAACAAAACAACATTAGAGAAGACATTACCTCAAAATCGGGTAACTCTTTTTGATTTGATCCAAAGGCTTCCTTGGGAAGAGTTCTGCCCAAAGTGAGGCTTCTAGGAGTAAGAGGGGGAAGTTGGGAGAGTATTTGGGCAGAGTTTGGCCGAGCCAAATGGCTTGAAAGTGTGAATGAGGTGGTAGAGGTGGGGGCCTTTTATAAGAGGAGAGGAGGGGCACTCTTGGAAAGTAAGGAAAGTTTACATTATTATACAATGCTTTTCGGATTATAAAGGTCCCACACTTATATAATTCATGTCTAAGGTGATAAGGGTTCAAAATATCCTCATACAATAGGTTTTGTACATTTGTAGGTCTTAAATATTAAATTATCTTTCCATTTTATTTAAATCGTTAAATAATGAGGTCATCGATGCATCATCATGATGTCATAAATAATTTAATTTATTTAATGTCTAAAAATTATAAAAAAAATACTATCATGTAAGAAATCGTTTTATCTTTCCAATGAATATTTATAGTCATAAATATGACTTGTATAACCCCATGTACAAATTGTTTTAGTAAACCATTTCATGTTTGTGTCATTTTTAACTTTAACATTAAATAAATATATATTAATGTCATTTTCCAACCAAAGTGGCTCCATGGGGTCCCCAAGTTGACCCATGGGTTTTCTTGGTCGGCCATGACTCATCCAATAGGAGTAGGACAAGTGTCAAGCTCATCTCATATTATTAAAACATTATTTTTACCTTAAACTACACTAATTACCTCTAATCGCGATTAAGAACTTAAAAGTTACTATTCACCAAAAAATTATTTTAATCTCATTGAACCACATTTTACTTCTTAATTACAACCATGTATGTCGTATTTTTGAAAATCAAATCACAGAAGTGGTAATATTTCATTTAAACAAAAAAAATCAGTTATTTAACTACCACTTAGTGGTTTCACTATTCATCAAAAATTGAAGTTTTTCAGAACAATGCCAAAATTTCACCCTAAGCTATAATTGATATTCCGAATTCAAAAATGATGTCTATTTTACAAAATTCCAAACATATAAGTTGCATTAATTAATTTTATAATTAATTCCCGCTGTCACAACAATAGCGTGTTTTTAAGAAACAATTTATATCAAAAGATTAGCAATTGTTTATGTCCAATTTCAATGTTAAATTAATTCTAATGACCACCATTGGATAAAATGGTAAAAATATATTCTAATTATACTTTAAAACCACTAAATATTATAATTTATCACTATAAATTATTTTGATTAAAAAAGTTGTTTCTAAGTAATTTTCACTATTCATAAAAAATTGGAAGTTCTCAGAAAATTACAAAAAATTCAACATAGGCTAATTTCGATATTCCGAATCCAAAAATGAAGTCCATTTTGAAATATAAAATTTCTATAATTTTAAAAAGTGGTTATTACTATTCATAACGACTACTTTGATTAGTCGTGGTGTTTTAGAACTCGAAGTTGCGTACAATGCAAGTTATTGCATTATTGAATGAGAAGCGTATTGGGGAAGCTCGGGGTGTTACAAATAAAATTTACAAAATTTCAAAAAGTGGTTATTACTATTCATAACGGCTAGTTTTAATAATATTTTAATAGCATATTGTTGTTTAGTGAAACTCGTTATTGCGTACTACACACGCTATCGAGGAAGGTCGCGATTGCGTGTAATTCAAGGCAAGTCAAGGATGCGTGTTGTGCAAGCTCCTTTTTGTGTAGCGTACAACACAAGACATTAGTGAAATTAAAATGAATATTTTTCATAAAATCTTGGGCTGTTACAATGGGCTTGGAAGAAATGCCTTGGATACTATGGAAATAATATTATGTTCTTATTAGTTTTCAAAAATTACATGTTTTATTATAATTATATTATTTCATGGTTAATGTTCTTTTATGATTCATGCCTTACATACTGCCAGGTTTTATGTTATTGCTCCTGATTTTGATGTTTAAATTTTATGGTCATGTTTTTATATTCAAATGTTTATAGTTTATTTGACGTTCTCTATGTTTACCCTTGAGGAGCATTTAATCTCACCCTTTCTATGTTATGCCCCCATTATATAAAGAATGGTTTTAGGTAAGAAAAAAAGGGGAAGAATATTATAGGAGATGCGGAAGATCATTCACCCTGAATAATAGATTATGTTTTGAGTTTTCAAAGACACTAAACTCATAAGGTAATTGGGAGTATTTTTTGTTATGTATTAAGTATTCCGCAAAATTAATTTATTTTCCATGTACTTCAACCTTGGGTCCCTATAATTTCTGAGATAACTATCTAAGGGAAAATATGAAAAGGTAGAATGTTGAATATACATAAAATTTTCTGGCATGTCAGCATGTGAAGGTTGTAAGGAAAAATTCTAATGGGATGACGCAACCATTACCCATACCAACATGGAAATGGGAAAAATAACCATAAAATTTTTCACCGTAATTAAAAATGTATCTAGAGGGAGAAATTATATATGTGTTTTTTGAGGATAATCACACAAAAACAACTCACTTTATCATATTTTCAGTGGAATTATCACTATATTAACTTTCATTGATATATACATCCGATAATTGGTAAAGTTGTATGGATTACCACTATCGATTGTATCTGATCAAAATATGAGATTCACCTAGATGTTATTTAAAAGGATCCAACATGATCTAAACACTATTCTGAACTTCTGTACTATGTATCATCCTACAACTAATGTCCAATCGAAATAGAACATTTAGACACCTGGAGACATTTAGGATACATGTTCCATGGACTTCAAAGGATGATGGTACCAACATATCCCTTTGGTTGAGTTCTCATACAACATCAGTTTAAATTCGACAATACAAATGGATTCATATGAATTCCTTGATGTGAAAAGATGTAGAACACTGGGATACTGAGATGAAGTTGGTTATTATAATCTTATAGGACCTAAACTGGTAAAAAAATGGTAGAAAAGGTGAAACCCATTAAATAGAACATCAAATCTGCCCAATGAAGAGCAATAAGATAATCATCAAAGAGACCTTCAGTTTATGGATGAAGAAAAGGAATTCCTCTACATATCTCCATGGAATACGTTCATGGGATTTGGAAATAAGGTAAAGGTATGTCTCGAGTACATTGTCCCCTTCAATATTCTGGGTTGTATTGGAGCTCTGGCCTATCGACTATCCATTCTTCCAACCATTTATAATATACAAAATGTATTCCACATATACTACATGAAAAATTTCATACAAAACCCCACAAATGTACTAAATTATGAGGTGGTAAAATTTGAAACTGATCTTTATTGTGTGGATCTTCTAGTGGAGATATTGGATCATAGGGATAATGTTCTGTGCAACAAGACCACTCGCCATGTTAATGTACTATGGTTGACCCATAAGTAGAAAGAGGAAACATGGGAACCATATAAATCATTGAATTAAAATAACACTCACATAATGTATCCATATCTTGTAAAACAAAATTTATAAAGGTAAATTTCATAAGGTTGGAATAATGTATTGAACCAGAATTCTATCAATGAATTTTCCATTCAATAAATTATTTCATATAGTAAAAATCACATAAAATCACACAATGAATAAAAAATATAATTTATAAATGAAGAATGAATGAAATATGATGATTTTTAAAAAATTAAGGAACCTTTACCAAGAGAGTAGTAACTTGACCATTGGTGTACTAATATGACCATTATAAATAGTAAACTATATAATAAAACTGAAATCTCACAAATGAATGTAAAAATAGAATTTAGTTATCTTATTATAGAAAATATGATAAAATGATATCATAATATAAGTAAATAAATTTTTTTAAAATGATAAATTATGATTTAGAATTTTTGTGGTACATAAATTTTTATTTATAATATTATAATTAATATAATGATTTAAAATAAAATTTATTATCATAAAATACTTTCATAAATTAATATTATGTGGTATTAATTTTATGAGATAATTTTATGTGATTTTAATTCATTTTTCAAAGTGTTCTGAATTCAATTATTAATTTTGAATTGAAATTTATCGAATAAATGATGATTTGTGTAAAAATTAGAATAATCAAATTTAGAAAATTATTTTCATAAAATGAAGCATATTTTTTAATTCTAAACTTTTAAAAATTGATAAGTTGAATTGTTTTTATTTTTATAAAATAGTTTAATTTTTTGGGGAATACTAAAATACGGTAATTTATGTTATAAAATAAATAAAAGAATTATTGAGTTATGGATGATGTATGGCTGCTATTAGAACCTTTGAATCACACTCACAAGAAATATTTACTATAAATAGTCACAATAAACCACATTATTTAGAGTTTTGAATGAAAATGTTAATAAAATGAATAATATAATCAAAAAACACCCCTCTCCTCCAATATAAATACCATCCCTCATCACCTTATCTCCTAACAACTCTTAAGCATTAAAGATTTTCAAATTTATATGAAATAATGTTTCCATGTTTCTTCCCCACATCTAGATGTTTTTTGGTCTCAACAAAATACAAAAATCAATTTCCCTAAAGACGTTCTCAATGAGAATAATTCAAGTTGTGAAATCCTCTTTTTCTTTATTTAATTTATTTTCACATAAATTTGATTTAATATACTCTCATAACTTCATATATCCCCAAATGAATGATAAATCTAGTATATTTTATATAATAGAATATAGTTCTGTTAATGGAAAATCAACCATTATGTCTCTTCTTCTCTTCCTTTTATTCTTAAAATGAAAATACTGTCTCTATCGTGTTGATTTATCTCCTTCAAGTATGAAAATTTTTCATTTTACTTTAACACCTTTAAGGATAGACATAAAACAATTGTAATGGTTGGTATAGATTTTATTATGTATTTTATAACCCTCTTTATGATATGAAACTAAATTTTATACACAATAATGAATAATGAAACCAAATCTGTTTTTTATGATCGAAAAACCCCAAAAATAATCTAAATGATAGTCACTAACATATTATCTAATGATTCATCCCACCCCAACTAACAAATGAATTATATAACCATTTAATATTTTGTATTTTTATTCATAACATGTAACATCAATTCTAGATATTTATTCCCATTTTACATGACCTTTCATACATTTATAAAAGTGAACCAATCATGAAACCAAACTAATGAACACTCCTGAATGATGAAATTGTATTTTAAAACTAATCAAAAAGGATATAAATAAAATTCATAAAATTTTAATAAATAAAATACATTTAGATAAGGATATATATTTATAAATTAATTTATTTAATTTGATTATTCGGAATAATAATATCAAGTGAAGAACACTTTTGGATATAAGGTATGGGATTCTTTCCAAACCACTATTTTTCCTTCTGGTTACACTTTCTCTCTCTTTGTCCCAATGAAATTATTAATTATTAATATTTAATACTCCTAAATTAGGTTTTTATGTTCCACAAATATCTTAATATTCATATTATTCTTTCATTTATGGAGAAATACTTGTTTTATAATGTTCCATTCCCATTTCTTCACGATGAGAAATCCCAACTTAAAGGAACTTCTAAACTTCTTACTCATTTTCCAGTACCATCCTCAATATATCTAAATCCACTGTTATTTTTTTAAAATCACTAATATTTTATTAAATACAATTTGGGTTCATTTATGGTTTTACAGAAAAATTTAAGACTTTTTTATTTTGAAGACTCTTTAACATTTTCCATTAAAACGTACTAAATTCGATCATTTCTAATTTTTCTTAAACCTTATTTTTAAATGTATTCAGATCATTTGGATTTCATTTATCATTATCTATGTCTATATACCTTTATTAATGTCCATTTATTATTTAAATCTTTTATTTCCTGAAATATTTTGTGATATTCCATTTGGTTATACCTTATGACATGTTTGTGATACCCAATTATTTCCTTGGGTAACCCTTATGTTTGTACCTCAAGATTGATCCTTCTTATGGAATGAATATGAATTAAAATGTTATGATGGATGTTCCCAGATAGTTATCTTTTTCATTGGGTAATGCTTAGTCTCACGATACTTCATGTTCAGATAGGGAGTGAACGCAGTACCTTTATGGGAGAATTTCCACCATGTGCAATGGTATTGGAAGTTATCTTTAACTCATGATTATTTCATGTTGTTTGTTGTTTCCACATTCCTCTGATTCCATGATTATATTTCCCAATGCTATACATTTTATTCTTCCCTATTTTTATTCATGATCCATTCATTTTTATGTCATCATGTTATGCCTTATAACCCATGTACCATTCTTTATTCCTATGTTTATACCCTTACTATGATTTTTAGCTCATCAAATGTTTCATGTATTCCCAATGTTATTATATGAACATGTAGGAGGTCAATGTAATATAGGATATATTTATTTATGATTAAAATAAATAGGTTTTAGTCTATTTCCATGTTTTCAATTTTATGTACCTAATCATCTAGAGACAGTAGAGTTTATAATCCTTGGGTTCTAATTTGATAGTTACATTTGTTTTAATTCTTGTAATAATATGTGTAAAAGTCTAGGATATCTATAATATGCCTCAAGGATCTATGTTCAACATAACAGTTTCTTTCAGAGTCTCCCATATATGGAATCACATGGTGTAATTCTTATAGTATAGTGGTAGCGGTTGTTGTATGTAAACCCTACCAATAAAAAGTGACCCTCTAAGCTTCATCCAAAGTCTGACATGAAATCCCTCAATATATCCTCCAACACATGGGAAATGAACTTGGTTAGCCCATTGGTCTATAGTTGAAATACTATACTCATCCCAATTTGGTTGCCTAATTCCTCCTACAGAACTCTCTACAATCATGATGCAAACCACATGTCCTGATCAGAGAAAATCATCGAGGGAACCCAATGAAGGAGAATGATTTACCTTATGTAAAACATCATAAAACTCTTCATATAAATATACTCCCATGTATTAATGTTGTGTTCCAAGTTTGTGATTGGTTAAATTGTTGCTTTTATGGAATCATAGCCCTTTTTTGTGTGTGGAATCATTGCCGCAAAGTCCATGGATATGTTATCTCACTTAAACCCAATTTAATCAAGGGGGTGTAACAACCCAACCTGTTATTGGTTGTTAGCCTAAAATTTCTTATAGTTGAAGCACTAATATATGGACTCAACTATGATTTATCTCATTCTAAACCACAAAAACTACAACTAAAGGACTACGTACACCATCCCTACAATGGGATGTACATCTAGGGGAGAGGTGTGGTATTCTGGAATCACATCCCCCACATTGTGATAGAAACCATTTTCTTCCCCTTTAATAAGGTGATGTGATATCCCAATAGAATATCGACCTTGTGAATACATCATGTATATCTACTCATTAAAGACATTATAGTCAATGTATCCCAGCTGGAACTCTCTAACATGCTCTATAAGTGGTGGAGTCAACAGCATAGACTCCTAGAATGGTGTACCCTCATACTACACAATGTTCAACTGCAGTGAGACCAACTACATTAAATCCTCTAGCACCAAGAGATCCTAAGACTTCCTACTACGGGTGTCTTCTACAATGTTTCTCTTCCCTAGTGTATAGAATATCTTTAAGGAATAGTTCTATTAGAACCCCAACAATCATTGATTTCTCGAGTTCAAGTCTCTATGCATCAAGACGTACTTAAGACTATGATGGTCTGAGTAAACCACAATGTTCCCCAACATAATTTATTGGATCTATATCTTCAAGGTGAAGATTAATGCTGCCAGATCTAGGTCATGATTCATGTAGTTCTTCTCATGGGGTCTCAAATTTATCAGCATGTATTCTATAACATCATGCCACTACATCAACATGCTTACGATCCCAACTCTTGAGTAATCATAATACATTGTGTAATCTATGCCCCCTATAGTTATCTATATACTATAGTAGTCCCCATCCTCAAACTCAAGTCCTCAAAACCCCTTTAGAACTTTTTAGTCTAGGTAAATGTCTTCTATTACCATGTCCATGCGATAAAAGGGGTTTTCGATTCTAGATAAGTATAGAAAAAACCTCATATAGTGCCCTACTATGCCAATAATGATTCTCACCTCTAAAATGATCTTGGTGGTTCCTATCAAAGCACTCTATCGATCTTAAATGGGTTAATGGATAAACCTTGCTCGGAAATGACTCCCCTAGAAAGTGAACCTAAGAATATCAATATAGAACTTCATGACCTTTCCATAAAGTTGGTTCTATTGAATAAAATTTAGAACCATCCTTATTTGATCTTTATAATCATAATTTTTTTAGAGTAGATGAGTATTCCTTCAATGAAGAAGACTAAAAACTGGTCCAAGTATGGCTAGAATACATGGTTCATCAAGGACACAAACATAGGGATGGAATTCATCAAATGAAAGGTAATTACTATGTAATCATAGTTCCCTTATAAACTTCATAATTCTATATTTGGAATATTATCCTCAAGAACCCTCTAATGGTTGTATAAGCACCAAAGATCAATCTTTGATAACCATATCACGCCTCGTAACTAGTCAACGAGGTATTAAATACCCAAAAGGTGTGATTTTTCTTTATCGAATTCTAATTCAGTTGATGATAATCCATGAAAATAAAAAAGATCTCATCATTATTTTTTTTGAAAATCACTGGAGCTTCCAATAGAGACACACTAGGTCTGATGAAACACTTCTCATGAAGGTTATCCAACTACATCTACAGCTCATAAACCCCATTAATGTCCTTCCAAATTGTCGTATAAGATACTAGAGTGGTTTGGGATAAAATTTTAATATAACTCAATGCCTCTATTTCGTGGTAGTCCCAGAACATCTTCAGGGAAGATTTCCCTATAATAATCCACTGCTAAAGAAATCTAGATACCTAAATAGCTTGCTACACCAAGGGATAAAATCACCAAATGATGGGTGATGGGTTGTAACCTCTGACATGTAATACCTTCTTTCCCAGATGTGGGATATCTCTATCCAAGAAATAATAATCTCATCCCATTGGTGTGTAGGAATCTATCTCATCTATGGTGATACTAAATCTAGTCGCAAACCATGTAAAATAAATCCATACCAAATATGACACCATAGGTTTCTATCATGAAAACTAAATGGTCCCACATGAAACTCTCTCCACCAAGTGTTTGCCCGCAGAACCTGGAGATGAAAGATATAGAAAACGCATTCCTTTTATGAACTTCAATATAGATATGTTGGGTTAGAACATTAATTGGGAGATCCATATCTCACAACAGGAGTATAAATATGATGTAATTCCTAGAAACTATGTCCAAAAATACTAAAGGAAGAGTAGAATAAGCACATTTTTTAAATCTAATCATCTCATGAATTGTGGGTGTGATAAGCTTCTAGAGCCTACAACTATTCGCGAACTCTACCCCCAGTTCTCTAAGCATGAAATAGGATACCTTGTAGTGGTGGTGGTGGTGGTGGAAGTATATCATATCTTTTTCCCCTTTCCCAATGCTTCTCCTACTCCTCTATCATATCTTCCTCCATGGAGATAACTCTTCCCTCACCTGGGATATCCCTTATCATGGCACTACCTCTTCCATGGAATTATTTCATATACCAACTTGTACTATCCTCCACATCTGATCAAGAAGTCCCATGATACATAACCTATCCAATCACAAGAATTTAATTAACCTTATTTGGGCTTCCCTAGTTCTCTTTTATACCCTTTTTCCATATTACATCATTCCCAAGTCTGATTTTGGAAGGGCCTCATACACTGAGATCCAACTAACTGGCACCTAATTGATGCTACAGATGACTCAACACTATGATGCCCACTACTAGTTCTAGTGTTCAAAAATCCATCTTAAATAAATTTCTCTCTCACCAATTCCCTCTTCATAACACTGAAAAATGTGGGGATGAACAAGGAAACTACAGTCCATAGATCGGTTTATGGAGTCTTTTCTAAAACATATATGCTCAAAAGTATTTGAGGTGGATCGTGTCTAGAACGTAATGGATAAGGTCTGTGAACCTATCCTCATTCTTATCCACCATAATACCACCCAACATTAGCTCTAGAGCCTTCTAATTTTGAACATAGCACCAAATAGAGGGGTAATACTCCTCATGAAACAACTATTGTAAGCCAGGCCAGGATAGTGTCTACTCATTATTCATATGTGTAACAAAACTCCACTCGTAACTAGCTGTTCCAAGTAAATGGATAGCTACCAGTGAAACCAGATGATATTTTAGGATCTGAACAAGCCTGAAGATATGGACCAATGAATTTATCTAATTCTCTTCTTCCTGAAGATCTAGATTGCTATAGAACCTCATTGGCCTATGGTGATGGTAATCTCATAGTCTGCAAATCCTACACACATCCTCAGCCTGCTCTGTTGGGATGATCTACTTATCAATAGGTGGGGGTGTTTCTACCTACCCTAGTGGAAAACTCATGAGATGGACCATGAACTAAGGCTTGATCCCTCATCATATCATCATCATGATATAGAACTTGTATCCTAGATTCCAGTCATCGTGGATGCATCCCAAAAGTTATCAAGACATACCACTGTTAGATGAACACACACATATATAAAAATAGTGGGGATGTGACTCAAAACATAATGTTAATGCTTCAATCCTAGAAGATATATGTTCCATTGATCCCCAAAACCAATATCATGGTGATTCTAGTCAACAAATATGTAGTCAAGGTTCTAGTGAATAGATACACCGGTTTCCTACACCATCCCTGGATTCCATGGCCTTATAGCCGCACTCGAGATACTTTGAATATTTTTCCCAAATACCTAACAAACTCCTAATAATGTGACTACTCCAAACATTATACCAAGTATCAAAGAACCTTTGATACAAATCATTCACGACCTGACCCAAGATTTGGCTCAAACCAAAACTACCCCAAGGATGCCTTTAATGGCCAGGGGCTGGCCACCAGCAGTAACATTATAACATACATGGTGAGTTATTTCCCTAAGTACCTATATATACACACATTTCCATCTCAATGAAAATCTCCACAGAGAGTCGATATAAAATAAGAATACCGATAAGTGAACAACCATCCATGAAAAACATCTAGATAGTAAAAGATTATGGTTGTGTAAACTAAATTTTAAAGGAAAAAAATACAATCTGATCCAATATTATGTCCCATCCTGATAGAAGTAGAAAATTAACCATTGATAGTGCACAACTTTTCATCTCTAAGCTATGATCACCATTCACGGTCCAATTTACCAGGTATCCCAATGGGCCTCTAATCTTGCCGATGACATGTCTTTCATCTACATAAGACACAACACATGTATGAAAATCTCATGTAGGGTGGAGTATATCAATAACCAATAGGACACCCCATAATTTCAAGGGGTATAAGTAGGATAGAAAAAATGAAATAAAAATAGTTTATATAGTAACAAGGTTCTAAAAGCAATAACAGAGAATAGATCAACCAAAACCAAGAGAGATAAACCTCATCCAAGAATAGAATCTCTATACGGTGATAATATTATCTAGACATCATATCATTTCAACCCATTGTTGGAGAGTATACATATCCTACCATGCAAAGAAAAACATGGAAATCACATGGCATACACTAAGCATCATCACATTTCATGGAAAGAGAGTATCCAAATCCAAATTTATGGATACATATGGATATATATGTATATATATATGATCAGTCAAAAAGATACTCAAATTATAGAGAAAGGGTATCCTCATTTCATCGCTCATATCCGGAAGAAAAGTAGCAAATAGTTTCACCAGTCCAACAATAATGCCCCACATCTTACACATCTGCCCAAATGTATATGTCCAAATCAAACCACACCTCAGAATTTTTCCCTATAGTCAAGGGGCCACAATCTATAGGTAGAGGACCCATTACTTAGTAAAATAGGTGGCTTACACTACGAAATGTTTATAGAGGACTCATTCACTGCCCAATAGAAGGGATCCACTCTAGTGATAGAGGACCCATGCCTAGCCAAGATGGTGGGTTCCACACTAGAACTCATCAAGGACCCACTACCCAGTTATATGGGTGGGTAGTTATCAGAAGTCATCGAGGACCCAATGCCTAGATCTACTGGATAGTACCACATGGAAATTAATTTATGACCCACTGCCTAGATCAACTTGAGGGTACCAGATAGAAGTAGTTGAGGACCAAATAACTAGATCTATTGGTGGATAAAACTCAAAAATTCATTGAGGACCCCCTACCTATCTCTACTAGAGGGTAGCATTTAGAATTCATTTTATACCAACAACCATTCTCTACTAGTGGGTATGACTCAGAAATTATTTGAGGACCAAATTCCTAACTCTACTGGAGGGTACAACTTAGAGGGTCTCTGGTGATCATATGTGATAACTGCTAACTTCTATCATTTCTAAGAAAAGAACCATTCCTATAACATTCAACATAATATCTCAAATACCAAAACTGAGGAAACAATTTAATTCTACATGAAAAAACACCCAGTCTAGAATAAATGTGGGCCAAAATACGGGTTCAAACAAAGTAGGTACAGAACCCTGATGTTTCCTCAAAAGAAACCTTCTAGTACATGGCATGTGATGAGACCGACATGGAATTTGTTCCCACTCCAACACCTAGTTGTGTCCACAGACAATACATGGCTCCCATCAATGCATGGATCATCAAATATAAAAACATGGAAAATTAAAGAGACATCAAAATAAAAAATCAATACCCGTTTCATATCAATATCAATCACTTGAAACGTTATAATCTCATAATGAGCAATTAAATCCCTTTTTGGTAACTTAGGGAATCACATTCATATAAACCATTTAAAACCTTTTTAATTGGAATAACCATATGGTTTACTTCAAACATTATCATTACTCAATACATTTTATCACTCTCTAGGAACACCAATACTTTATTCTATTATGTTATTATATAGTTCAAATCTAGGCCTCCCCATGTTAAGCTATAACAAGCTTACCTGAAACTATCTAGGCCACCCCAAGTTATGCTATAATGGGCTTACTCAGTGCTATATGAGACACCCCATCTAATAATCTCATGTACCATGAAAAAACACTTTAATAATAAAAAATAGAAAAACATTATATACCAATTTAAACCAAATAGGTTTTATATCAATCTCTTTTAGATGTAATTGACTCATGGAAAATAAATAGGTTCCATAAAAATGTCTTTGAAACATCATTATCTCATGGAAAGGAAATAGGTACTATATAAATATCTTTGAAAATGGTAATATCATTAAAAATAAATAGGTTCTATAACAATATATTTGGAACATAATTAACCCATGGAATGGAAATTGGTTCCGTTATTATCTCATTGAAATAAGATTACCTCATGGAAAAGAAATGGGTTCCTTAACAATATCTTTGAAACAATCATTATCAATAAAAAGAATTAATGAGGATAATATCAATAAATAATATTCCAAGTTATGTATCACCCACAAAAAGGGTTTTTTTATTAATGGAAATACAATTAAAATATACTTAAAAATATTCTTGAGGGAAATAATCATTAATCATTAAAATTGTCCAACACCTATTTAAAACATGTGAATCATAATCCCCATGAAATAATAACATTAAATGAAACATTTAGAATCATAAAATTATGGTTATTTATTATATAAAATATAAAATTGGAATTAAATACACCCTATAAAAATAATATAGGTGTATAACATAACAAACATCTTAAATAAGAGAAATTATAAAAAAATCAATTACCGCTTTGGTAATTTTGAAACCATAAACCCCATGAAACAGATATAATAAAATGTATTATTAAATAACCATTTATTTATTTTTATGACTCATTCAATACATTCATGGTCATTATATACACCACATAATAAAAATAATTGGTGAATACGACAAGTATCTCATAGAAATAAAATTGGGACAAGAAAAAACCATTCCAACTTCAGTAACATTGGAATATTGAGATATGTGAAATAATAACATAAATTAATACTTCTAATATCATTAAATAAATTAAATTCATTATATAACATTTAATATAGTTTTATATACACCACAAAAAATAAACAACTATTGAATAAGGCATAAGTCTTGTGGAAATAATAGTGAGACTAGAAATCCCCGTACTACATGACTATCCATTTAATCATGAGATCCAAGAAATAATAACATAAATTGAAACTATGAATATCATTAAATAAATTAAATTTTTGATATAACATTTCGTACTACATTATATACTATATAAAAATAATTAGTTTCATAATAACATATAAGCCTCAATAGAATGTATATTGAGATGAAACCTTGTACCTTGAGTATGATTTTTCAACTTCATGAATAAAAAAATATGTTATTAATTTATTTATTAATGAAACTTTTTTCATTTCTACAATTAATTTTATTTAACTTATTAAAATTTTTTATAAATCAACTTAAACAATTCACTTTAGGTCGAGTTTTTTTTCCATATTCGATTTAGTGGTCAAAACATTATTTGGTAGGTCAACTATGGTCAAAGGGTTAATTATTTTAAAATATCCAGAATAAAATAAATAAATAATTGTCACATTTTTCCACCAATTATTCTTTTGAAATAAAATTTTATATATGTTTATGAAAAATAATCTAACATTATGATCATGGAGATGATAGGTCGTACGTACGTATGAGTAACGTACCCATTTTTTCAACGATAATTATAAAAATAACATAGGTAACATTTATATTTTCTTAATTACAATTACATAATAAATATAATATTAGATAATTATATTTACTTATATATATCATTATTGAGATGTGGTGATGATAAATTAAGAATCATATAACTTCAAGGGGTGGTAGTCTACACATCAACAAACAACATTATCACTTTTTCAATGTGTGAAATGGAAATAAAAAAATTATATTTTATTTTTATAGTTAGATAATTATTTAATTAATATAATAAAAATTTTATTTTTTCATATTTTTTTATTAAACCAATCCTTAATACATTCCATGTAAAGCATTAACGAATCACATCACTTTGGAGAGGCGGTAGTCCATACGTCCATAAACAATGTTATCGTATACCCAAAAAATAGAAGGCATGAAGGTATAAGTTATATAATTATTAAAGACTTAAAGATAATTCATTAATATTATATATATCATATAAAAAATTATTCCCATTATAATTCCCAACCACTATAAGTGGTAAATTAAAAACAAATGTCATAGGTTCATGGGGCTGTAGTCTGTCAAACAGACGAATGGTGATCCCGTTAGCAATTTCATGAAAGTTTCGTTATGTTTAGGTATAACACATAACATAAAAACATATCAGTATATTTAGGATAATTTGGTTAATATATAATCATGTAATAATAATATTTTAGTGGTTTGAGATGGAAATAAAACAAAAGTGTTCATTGAATAATGTTGCCTCTTTTTTGGTTAACTCTTTTTTCATTTCACCATTAGACATTCATCGTTTTATTTATTAAAAAAGTGATGATTCTAGGATGATATTTGTTATTATAGGATTATATTTTGGTAGGTTATGTATGATACAAAAGTATTTATATTGTTTAATAGTTAGGGAGAGTGAATTCATTTTTATAGTGGAGGAGGAGTGGCATTCTTGTAAATACAAAATGATAAACACTATTGGGATACCTACCTTACCTCATGTGCCACCAATTGTGAGAAAAATTAGATAATTGTGTGTATATAGTGTATATATGGCTATAAAATGTATTTTTATGAGTTTATAGGTCATTTTCCTCCATTTAAATTAATTTTTAACCACTAAGTAAACTTATTTTTTACCTTAATCACTATAATTAATTTTATTTTATTTCTCGAATATGTTTGGTAAAAAACCAATTTTACCATAATATAAATTTTAAATTATGATTATTCCATATATGGAATCCATTTTTTGAAATTACTGAGACAAATTTTTATGAATTTAATGTAAAATATATCTCCTATACAAGACAAATCAACGGTTTTTTAATCTAAAAAGATCAAAAGATAGATATGTTTTAATATCCAATTTCAATGTGAAATTGATTTAAATGATGTAAATTTTATTTATTTATTTATTAATATACTAATTATATCTCAAAATAAATTTCAAATATAATTTATCTATATTATTGAATTTGACAAAAATGCAGTTTTAAATTAAAATTAGGTGTTATTAACTATTCTTAAAAATACGAAATTACTCAGAAAAATACTAGAAAATCACCCAATGTAAATTTGTATAAATATATATTAAAAATAATCTTATGATTTCAAAGAAAATTATAAAAGTGTCATAACTTAGTTTTAAAACAAATATTCCATTAAAATAAGGCAAAATGACCTTTTAGAAAAATACATATTTTTATGCTTACAAATTGATTTATTATTATTTTATGACTATAAAACTTATTTGATGAATTGAAAAATATTTTATTTAATATAAAACATAAAAATTTCATTAATTTCATTCACCAATAGTGACTAATTTAATTAATTATATTAAAACACCAATATGGTCATTCAGATAGTTTTTCATATAAACTCATCCTTTAAATTCTTTTGGTTTTTATTTTAATTTATAATTAATTGAAAAGTATTAATTTTATAAAAATCTATAATCTATATTCCCACAATTTAGTTAATCCCATCCATTCTCGCCATTCTAGTGGGTACATGATAACTATCATACTAAATATTAATATTATATTGTTGTTCTGTAAAACTATGTCTTTCGTGCAACATGCATTATCAAAAAGACTCAATTTTTCATGTAATTAAAGGTAAATTTTTGGTTTTTTATAAATAAATCTTAACTATTTATTGTGTGTAACGAAAGATATCAAATAATTAAAATTTATTTGAAAGAACATATTTCATTAAATCTAGGGATGTTACAATCTATGTAACTACAATGTAGCACACTGTATAACCTTCATAAATGTCATGTGATTCAAGGAATTTTGTATGGAAAAAAATGTACTTATGCATGTAATCACCTATGTTTTTTATGGTTTTGTATTTGAGAAGAAATTTTAATTTTTTACTTTTTCGTACTTACGAGGGGTAAAATATTCATTTTCCCTTGATGAATGATCTTAGATAATATTTTAACAAATCTATTGGTCCAAAAATTGGGTGTTTTCTCTAGGATAGGGTTTTGGATGAATTTTGAGGGATTCCATTTTTTAGGAATATTTTATATTTAATTAATTAAATATTAAATTATTCATTCATGGTGGGGTGGTGATATATTTTGGGTGGAGAATTAGATTAACATTTTTAATATTTAGTTAAGTACAAAATATGTGGTTTTATGAGGTGATTTATAAACCTTCTTCCGGTTTGGGGACATCAGAGGTGCATTTTTAATAGGCATTTAATTTAATTATTTTTAATTAATTAAAACTCCTCCCCTCCCCATTTTTTATTCCCACACATGGTATGGGGGAGACTTTTTCTCTAAATCACAATGGTCAAACCAAGAGCGAAGGGGAATGGGGGTTCCTCTAAAAATCATCCATAGAAACGTTCAAGATTTGATCAAGGTGAAATAGCATCCAAGAGGGGTCTTGGACCCAAAACATTGAATTTTTCACCATGAGGTAGAATATTTTTTTTGTTTTAATCCATATCCATATAGATGTTATTTTTTGAATTTAAATCCATTTTATGACTGTTAAGGACCCCCTAGGGGCCAATCTATGATTAATGCTAGATAAAAAGGTGTTCTTGGAGGATCAAAATAGTTTCTCATTTGGAAATATTTATCACACAGTGTGTGGTTTCATTGAAATAGGCCTTGATTTCTTCCCATTTTGGGATGATGGATGTTTTGGATCT
Source organism: Viscum album (assembly GCA_963277665.1). NCBI lineage: Eukaryota > Viridiplantae > Streptophyta > Magnoliopsida > Santalales > Viscaceae > Viscum > Viscum album. The sequence continues at coordinate 1,239,905,636 of OY728122.1, read as the reverse complement.
ATATACCATATACTTAGAGTATACAACATGTAGTGGGACATGGGCATGTGGATGAGTACTATGGGATACACCACGTGTAAGGGAGACATGGTCATGTAGTAGTACACAGCCAGAACCCATGTATTCCATGTACATGTAGTTGTATACAGCTATACCACATGCATTATAGGACTTGTAAAATTATATTACTAGATATGATATTTTCTAGTAAAATCCATGTATTATCCAATAGATTTTGTTTTGAGGGTTTTGAGTTATTTTTCACCCCTAAAGTCAGAATTTGATTCAAGAGGAGTCCATAATGATTATTTTCCGACATAGAACATGATGGTGGAGCCGCTAAGGAATTTTTAGAACATATAATAGGTAGTTTTTGGGAGAGTAAGATATAACATAATTTCTTCCCTCCAATAATTGAATCAAGATATCTCATTATAGTGAGACATGGGATAAAACCCAAGAGAGGGTTATGAGAATTATTAAAGGTCATATCATGGGTTCACTAGAATGCATGTTTTCTGTTTGAATGGGGATGTACATGGTTATTGGGACTGGTTAATGAATTTTGTTGATGGATTGGTTGGGTGTAAGGTCCAACCTAGGTTGTTTGGTAAAGGGGTTGGGATTAAGGTTATCTCCCTTATGGTTCTTTCCCTAATTTTGGCATATGATTCCATGAGATATTAGAGATTGTGTTGTGGGATGTATGACACCTAATGGATGAGTTTTGGACTGAGTGTTTTTTTGTGACCATGGATGCACAGAAGAATTTTTCCTCTTATGTTCTGATCAAGAGGATTTGATGAGTGATTCCTCCACTTATGTACTAGTATTTTGGACCCATAGTTGGATTACTCTTTTTATATGTTTACCATGAGTTCCAAGTGGGTTCTTAATTGATATACTAACCAAGAGTACGTATGTGTGTTTTGGAGGTAATGGTTTTGAGTTTCCCCTTGGGACTTGAACTAATGTGTGAGCCGATTGGGATGAGATGTGATGATGTGATTGGTAATTCAGATATTCCTTGATAGGATTGGTCTTTTTGTTTTTATACATTGTTTAATCCCTAGGGTGTATTGTGATATTATTAGTTTGGCTTATTTTTTATCCCATTTTACAGATAGTGGCTTCTATGGTTGAGAGTGTTGCACATGGAAGTACACATGTATGGTTATGAATGTGAGACCTGTGGCTCCCCTTATATGGTCGAGAGATTTAGAAATTATCATCCATATATATAGCTCCCGATGTAAAAAACGAAATTCCATGTCATTTATTGAGAAATTTTTATATGATGATCTATATTCGTATCGATTATATTATTCATGGTTTGGGTGTTGGACTGAGGTTCCAAGTATGTTTGATTTTTTTATATAGTTGAGGATAGTGGTTATGGAATTAGACACATATGGATGAGGTTGGTGGGAATTAACATCCACATATATGGTTGAGAATATTTTACATTTCATTCCATATATGTGGTTGAGATTTCAGATTGAAGATTCACGCATGGTAAGTATACTATATATAGTTTTTCTGAATAAGGTTATGGACACGGATAGTATGATTTATTGTTCAAGTGAAAAACTGAGGCTATAGGTACTGGTAGTACTTTAATGTGGTATGATCACCTATGAATGATGTTCCCAGGTACCAAGTAATAGATAATGAGTGAATTCATGATAATTAGTTGGGGATACCATAGATATAGAGCACACATGATACTTAGGATACATGATCATTGAGACGTACTAAAAGAAACTCTACCAAAGGTTCAAGTAGGTATGGTTTATTAATGTTGTGGACCTAGGGAGAAATTTTTTTTTAGTTGTATATATGTTTTCATTCATCTAGGCAAATCATATTTCATGAGAACACAATTATTTAAGAATTTTATAGGCCTGTCGTTGGGGACAACCTACAAATATTTATTTCTCACCCTGTGTACATACATCTTAGTGGGCATGTAGAACATATTTCTATTTTTATTTTGAGAAAAAAAAAACAAGACCAATAGGGTGGATCCCTATGATTTCATTAATGAGTATATCCGCTTTTGTGGAGTCTTGTGATTGGGATAGACCAACTCGATAGGCTGTTAGAGACTGGGTTTTTTTTCATGGCATGGATTCAGTAGTAGATCTTGATTTATTTATTTTTCATTTTTTATTGTATATCTATTAAGAATAGTGTGTGATTAGTTTATTATGTATGGCCTAAGTGTTTGTACCTTCAAAATATTTCTTTTTATTACATCATGCTTTTATTTTTAGTTTATTTATTATTTATATGTAATCTTATTTTTATGATGATTGTTTATTTTTATTTTTATTGTACACTTTGATATGAAGGTATAGTCTACATGTAGTACCATATTATATCCCCAATGTTAGTCATTACCCTTTGACGTACAAGTATGTCTTCCTAAGGTCATGTGGTGAACCGGCTCGGGGCACTAGTTTAGTAAAATCCAGGCCATGACATAACAAAGTGGTATCATTGTAGTTACTTTCCTATTTCACTCTTCAAGATTTTCCTGACTAGATATATAATAATGTGTCAAATACTATGGTGGATATCATAATGGTTTGTCATAAACACCTACTATGGTAAGAATTCCACGTTACCATGGGATAGGATTAATGTTCTTATTATTCAATGTTATGGTTTTATATGATTTATTGATTCAATTGATTAATATGTGGTTTCAATTTTATGACATATGATTGATTTCTATCTCTTATCCCATCAGTAGGAGGCCTGTAATTTGGATTTTAATCTTGGTCTATAAAGGTGACAGGTGTCTCATGCATCTTGTTTTTCATCATGAATCCACATGTTATAGGTATGTTGGTGTATGATTTTACTGATGATATTGACTCAATTTTTTAAAGATTCAATAACTTCTCATATGTTGTTTCCCTATATATGTACTTGGTGTAAGACTACTCATATGGGTCAACTTGTGTATGGAATATTTATGGTAGGTTATTTGGGTCTATAGTGAGACACTCATTGATGAGAATGGAAATGTGGACCTCATGCATAGTAGGTTTAGAGAACATTGTGAGCTTTCATACCATAGTTTTATAGCCTTTAGAAACTATGTGGGTTGATTTTGTTCAATTTTGGTTGTGTATCCTAGTCTTTTATGGATTGGTGAGATGTGTAGATTCTCAAAAGTTATGTGTACCCTAGTTATGGGTGGTTGGGTTAGAATGTGATTCATCTTATATGTGAGACCCTAGAGATGGGTGTTTTTACATGTGGATGTTGTGTAACATTAGTATGTGAGCATGTTTGATGATCTTTGAGTTATGTACTTCTATGATTTGGCTTTAACCAATTTAGATATCCCTAGTTTTGTGACATAAGACGTGACTGGGGGATTTTGGGAGAATCTAGTGAGCTTCGTAACATGACTCGAGATTATGGATATAGTTCTTTTCTACCTTCAAGGGTGACTCTTTAGAAGGGTAAAAAATGTTTTGTGTGAATTTGGGAAAGTGATTCATGGGTGTATAATTTTAAATTTTTAATGTGTTGCAATAAGGGTGTATCCTAGTATGGGGTTTAGGCATTTTGGATGCCTTTTTTAAGACAGGGAACATTTATTCTAGAGATTCATCCTTGTGTTTAGTTTCAAGGGGGAAGAATCCTTCAAGATTCTAGACCAAGAAATCATTATACAGGTGGGATGCTATTGATGGTTAGGAGAAGGACTAGGATCATAGAGGTGCTTGATGGTGTTTGGTTCAGGGTGGGAAGATTTTCTTCAGGTGGAAACCAGATAGTCGATGTAGACATGTTATGTTTTTATTGTGAGGAACATGATTATGTATAGTTTCTTTGATATGTAAGTCACCTTGAGTTATAATTCTCTAGTTGCACATTTTTTTTCTTAGGGCATGACTAGTTGTGTGTCTAGACTAGTTAGATTTGGATGCATCTTCCTGATTATAGTGAGAGAATTAGCAAACTTAATTGAACTTTTGAATGATTTTTGGGTCTTGATTGGTTTTTCAGGTTGTTTTGGCTTTGTGAGTTTCATCTGGTCTTGGAAAGAAGCAATGGTTTCCATCAGTGGGTGATATTATAATACAAGTAAATTTATTCAGAATGGATAGGGATTATAAGATAGGTTCTCATGAAATGTGACTCGATAAATTCGTAAATATTTTTATGGTTGGGTTGCACAATAGCTTTTAGCTATTAATCATTAATAGGATCTTGGATACATGTGCCCTGGTGACACACAACATTGTTTGGCTTGTGGATTAGACATTATGTTATCATATATATGTGGTTATTGAGTTAATAAGGAATCCAAGAGTATGTAGAGAACCAATTTTATTTTGATGAGATAATTATGGGTAGGGGCCTGTGGACCTTTAATGGGTTGACAAGTCTCATAGATATATGTATAATTGTCACTGGACTAGTTTTATGCAGTATTCATTGATGATATCTTATGTACTCCCATTATATATAATATCATGCCTAATATATTAACATCATTTTGAATAAAATAAAATACCATCAACTATATTCCTACATATCTAAATTTCACTTATATTTTGATGAAAGGTAGCCTTGGAGGTTGCACCTAGGGAGTGGTGCATGTTATGTCATATGGTTAGAAGTGCACCACATGCTGTCTATGGGTGAGGTTTTTATTATGGACCAGATGTCGATGAGTTTCATGGATTTCACTATTGGAATTCAAGAATAGGTAATAGTGGATGTTATGTTTCATAGATTTTGTTAGAGAAATATGGTCATGTCTATTTTTGATGTTTGGCAGTGTTTAGAGGATGGGTCATAGAGTTTTTGTTCCGTAGTGAGGTGATAATATGTATACTCATTTGGTGTGGAGTTTCAAATCAGTCATGATGGTATGAACCCTATGATTGTAGGGTTACATATTTTATGGGAACCCCATTCAGTGGGTCAGTAAACCACTAAGGATGTGTTTTGATAGGGGACTCTAATGGTGGTATGTGTCCAAACACAAAATCAACCATTATAGGTTATGTTCAATTTTAGGGAGCACCATGAGAATGATAATGATTTTTGGATGAAACTTTGTCATCTCATGGTGGATGGAAAAAATCTTGAACATATGTGAATTTTTTTAGGGTGTAAAGTGGTGGAATGAGTTTTTATGGGAACTACACATTATTCTTAGAGTTAGAAAGAGTAACTTGGTTGTCATCCTAATGTAGAACACAATGAGTTGAGCATGAATTTAAGATTATGGTGGGTTAGGGTGTGTGGTTGTAATACCCTAAGGTATTCTCATGAATGATAATTTTATTTATGCGGAGGATATAAATAACCAAGGTTTTTATGTTTGATATTTGATCAGAAATTTAGAATTTTTTGTAATTATGAGTGGTAAAATTTTCATTTCCCGAGAAAGATGATTTCATATATTTTTCTTGACCACTCAATTTTTCACAAACTAGGCCTTTTATCATATAATAGGAGTTTAGTGTAATTAAATTAAATTCAAATTTTGGTAAGATGCTTAATATTTAACAAATTAAACATTAAATTATTTTTTCGTATTCGACTAGAGATATATTTTGGTCTGAGAATTATATTTAGATTATAACTTTATAGTTGACTCTAGACTATGGAGTTTTTTATAGGTCATGTATATTCCTAATCCATGTTTGGGGACTTGAGATGATCAGTTTAAATGGGAAATAAATATAATTAAATAAATAATTTAAACCCTCCCCCTCCCCAATTTTAGCTTCCTATGAATGAAATATGGGGGATAAGGCTTTTCACACATGTGACAGATGAACTGAGAGGGAAGCAGAATGGAGTTACTACTATAATTCTTCTATGGTACTAATTGATATCATATTGAGGTGAAACAGTTGTGGAGATCATCCCTGGACTATAAGCTTTGATGTTCTCTCCATGTGCTGGAGTGGTTTTTTATTTTTAATCCCCAATTCCCATTAATGTTTTTTTGTTTTAAATTCCTTTTCTGACATCCATTTCCAAACTTGGGTTTTATCTGTTATTAGTTAGAGAAAAAAAAAATTTAAAGGTTCGAAGGGGTTACCCTTTTAGATATTTAGATCACAAAGCATGTTGTTACAAGGAAACAATCCATTAATTATTTCTATTTAGGTAAAAATGTGTTTCACCTACTTGACATGTACTTGGAGTACACACATTGTAGTGGTACAAAGAAATGTGACCAAGTACTGGAAAAGGAATCCCATGTAAGGGGGACATGGTTGTGTAATAGAACATGGATAGACACCATGTTTGCCCAAATTTCTTATTTGTACATGAAAAGACACTATGTGTTCTATTCCATGTAGTAGTACATGGAAAGATGGGATATTTTGGAGTACATGTTTCTTGCTTCCCAACAGTTACCCTTTTTATCATTTTGGGTTATTTTCATTTTGGAGTCCGAATTGGATGAAAAAGGTGTCCATTATTAGTATTTTTTCACATATAATACAATGGTGGGGCCCTTGGAAAATTATTAGGAATTATAAGAGGTTTTTTTTGATAAATAAATTATGATAGAGAAGTTTTCATCTAGTATTTGAATTTAGCTATGTCTTGAGAGTGATAAATAAGATGAAAACTAGGATAAAGTCTTTAGAATTATTATAGGATATATCATGGGTATTCCAAATCCTTTTTTGGCTTGGAAATTTGTATTTCCCCCGTTAAAAGGATTGGTTTGCGACTCGAGGTGATGGTTAGGTTTGGTGTGCGAGCGAACTGTGGGTGGTTTAGAAAGGGGTTTGGCATGACCCTATCCCCCCTCTGAGTTTTACACTCTTTTTTACTCATGCGATGTCATGAGATACTAGAGAATATTTTGTGGGATTTGTGGCCTCTAATAGATTGGTGTTTTACCAAGATTTTAGTTGTGACCAAGAATTATAGTAGGAATGCCTCCACTTATGTTTTGACATATAGGATACAAATAGTGATACCTATACGTGTATATTAGTTATGAGGATCCCAATAAGGATGAATTTGAATACATGTTGATCCAGAGATCCAAGTGGGTACCCTATTGATATATTGACCCTAATCAGGTACATATTTTTGGTGATAATGGTTGCGGGTGTCCCCTTGGAACACAAACCGATGGTTGAGCCTATGGGGTTGATATGTGATGAAGGAATTGTGTGTTTGGAAATCCCTTGATATGTTTTCACATTTATGTTTTGTTAAGAGTTGGTTTACATCTTCATGGATCTTTTGATATTGTTGGGTTTCCATGTTTTGTGGCCTTGTTTACTAATAAGGGTCATTATGGTTGAGAATGTTCGACATTACATTCCACATGTATGTTATCGGATGTCAGAAAAGATGCTCTACAACCATAATTGAGATAGTTGGACAAGATATTACTCATTCAAGGTTCCAAATGTCAGACATGATGTTCTAAATTCATGATTGAGGAAGTTTAACATGAAGCAAAACACTCATGGGTTAGGATGTTTAACTTGATGCACAGTATTGGTACCAAAAACATTAATGATAGTTTGGGTGTTGAACCGGGGTTCTAGTCATGTTTGGTTTTTTATATAGTTAATGATATTGGGCATGGACATCCACACATAAGGAGTAGTATGGTGGGAATGGTTATCCTCATATATTTTTCAGAATAATGGACTTGTTGTTCAGCATATGTGGTTGATATGTCAGACTGACAATCGAGGCCATGGTAGTATACTATAAGGATTAGGTGTTAGACATAGGTTATGGAAACTTATTTTAATCATTAAATTTTCTGTGAAAGACTAATTATCTATGTCATGGTAGTACTTTAATGTGGTATGAGTACCCAGTACTGATGCACCCAGGTACCCAATAAGAGATAATATGTAAATTTGTGAGATTTAGTTGGGGCTTCCATATATGTGGAGACCACATGATATTGGGGATTCATGGTCATAGATATGTTCTTAGAGAAATCCCAACACTAGATAAATCAAGTATGGTCAATCAGATTCATGGACCTAATGGTCAAAAATGGTTTAGTTTTTCTTAATTTCAGTTGTGTTTTGGATAGTTTGAGAAGATTACATGATCATAAACTTACGGTTGCAGGTTATAGGTTCAACATTAGGTTTGGCCTAATAAGATTTATATTTCACCAACTGTAGGTTCACATTGGTATGTTTTTAGACATTATTTCTACTTTCATGTTGAGCATAAATGCATGAAATATATTGTAGAGTCATAGGATTGAATGAGAAAGTAGAGCCTCTCATGTGGAGTACTTTGATCGGGAAAGACCAGCTTGATAGTGTTCTATAGATAGGGTTTGTGGCACAAATTAGAGATGGCTATGGATCCCAATGTAATAATTTTTTATTTTCATAATCTCATATATTTGATTGGCCAATTTGGTTGTCAGTATTTTATATATTCCATGGGTTTTCAATCTTTTATTGAATTTTATTTTATTACAGTATGCTTTTGTTTCAATTTATTTCCCCCATCTATAGTTAGGTACAGACCTACATTCCATAGTCTAAGAGTCATCTATTTTTTTAAGCCCAACAACTCTTGTGGACTCATATTAGTTAAGGAGATGGGAATTTGGGCTCATTGAATCCTTTTGGGGGAACTATGAGAATCTCTTCTAGATTTAATATATGTTCATGCATCTATTCCTAATCCTGTTATGGGAGCGATTACCCTGAAAAAATTATTCATTGGTTAATTAATTCATTAAGCAACGAAAGTGAGTCACATTGATGAACTGAGGGGAGTATGGTCTTATTAGTGAATCCATTTGAATGGATACCAGGTTCTTCATCCATTTCCTTAATGGTGAATAACATCTTTATGTTCCGAATTCATATGATCAAATGCTTCAGAATGTGCAGCCACATGAGAAGAAAATTAAAATTTTGAGGATGGGATTGATCCACTATGAGTTTCCCTGTGAATCTTGGTAATTGTTGGAATCAAAACCCACATAGTTCATTAATACTATTCAGTTTAGCATCATGCGGAGATGACATATGTATGGGACACAGGAACCAACTGTTTGAGATTGGATCATAAGGAGATGTCTTCTGTATCATGGTTATGGAAAAAATCATAGTCAATGTAGTCCAATCACACCCTTAAGATTTTCCTCAAGGTATATCTTCTTATATGAGGGGTGTTCGTACTATACCACTAATTGAGGATTACATACTAGGATTTCCCTAATTAGTGGAAATTAATGATGCTTAATGAGGTGTCCATTGTATACCCCTAAGCCCATCTGATCTATGCTCAGTGTGATAAAAAAAGGAATATATGACCAAAATCATGGAATATATACATGGGACATATGTACTTGAATTGTCCTTGGGGTGTTTGGTATAGATCTTCGTCCTAGAGAATGCATCCAACATATCCTAAGTGTGGAAAGAATTAGAGTTCTCTTAGTTCCCTTTATTTCAATGTTTGATTATGGTTGAGGTAGAGTAATCATCTCATAGGAGTGAAAAGATATCAGTGGCTGAAATCTAAAAGATACAAGACTTTTCATAAATTGGATGTTTATTATAGATCAGTCCATAGAAGGGTGTCCTATGTATCCCAGTTATAGAGGTAATCAGAGTTCTGGTAGTTCAATTATCCTTTAACATGATAATATGCTAAGGTGCATGATCATAATCTTAGACATTATGACCTCCCACGAGGTTCAAGAATACTGGGGGATTATTCCAAGATGGATTCCTTATTGATCAGGGACATACAATATCATGTAGAAATTGGGGATTATGCATTGAGGATTCCATTGTAACCCTGGTGTGTATAGTGTAGATGGATTGATCAATGAAACTCCTTAAGCCCACATGAACTATGCCCATTGTGAGAAACAAAGGTCAAAAAAATATCAACATAATTTCCCTAGCTAAGGGATTCGATACTAGGATCACCCTGGATAATCAATATGGAGGTCTAATCTTGAAGAGGTGGCCTACATATCCTGAGTATGATAGGAATCAGATTCATCATAGTTCCATTTATATTGGGGATTACACATTGAGGCTGCCCTGTTGACCAGGGCTTTCACTCTGGGGTTTCCCTTTTGATTTTTCCATACACTCTGAGTTCCCTATCATATTTCCTAGAGGGTGTCACATGAACAAGTTATCTTGTCTTATAATCCATTTCAAAACCTGGTTGGATATTATTGGAAGCCATCACATGACCTTTATTGACACATATGTAGGGTATTTCCGGATTCAATGTGATATGGTTCGAAGGATGTTAGGTATCTTGGCTAACATCCCTGGAGATCATCATGACACATGACCATCATGTCTGGAGGGCATCACGGGTCTTATCTGGCTTGCCCTGAGGGTGTTACAATATCTTGATTGGCATGCCCAAATTAAACAATAGAAGTTGAATGATATGAGTGGAATCCATTTTATGAGTCTTACAGTGTATATAAATGATGTTTCAAGGCTCAAGTGATAGACCTAAAATGTTTCATGAGGCCAAGTTGGTGTACCCAGGAGGACCATTTGACCTTATTTCACATTTATAGAGGATTTTTTGTGCCCCATATAAAATCCTATAGGAATGTCACGAGACCTAAATGAGATGTCTCAGAACTGTTGTATTTCTTTTTGTGACTCACGTGAAGCACCTGCGGGCTATCAATCATGGCATTCATTTATGTCTTTCACTTTTGATCTTGGTTTTAGACCTTCCATTGAGAATTAATTAGGATTGTTATGTGTCAAATTATTTTTGAGTATCAAGTATTCTAGAAGACATTTGGTATGTTTTTTGCACGCCTTTACAATATCCCTTCATGTGATCTATGACTGATCACACAATGTATTTTATGTATAATTCATGATTACTCTGACTGCTTTTTATATATTACATGATTGAATACTTTTTTATCAAAATATTTTCCACTCTGAGATGCCCATAGAGGTCGATAGTCGAATCGCCCAGTGATTAAACATCTGTAATCCAAAGCATCCCCCTATTCATGTCGGGGTGGGGAATTTATAGGCATCACTACCCTCGTAGTTAGATTACTTTTGTTTAATATAAAGCATTATTTCATGATGGAGTCGGTGAAGGTTTGTGGCCCCATGTGGCTTTGTGAGTGTTTTTGATAGATCGTTCCGAGCGTGTTGCTTGATTTTTAGTGGTCACGAGTATCTTTATTTAATGCTTCCTTTATTGGGTTGTTTCTAATTAATGAAAACTTATTTAATCATAAAATCATACAAAGGGACTTTTCATCATGTCCTATGTAAATACCAAAGGTCCTTCGGGAATGCTCGATTCCTTCCCTATCATATTTTTGATGCCAAGGTTGGTTTATCTAGGGGTCTCATAAGACTGAGTTGTAGAATTTATTAGCATGTCACATGTCTTTTATAAACCATAAGATCTCTTTCCACCATCCTCATTTTTTCCTTTGTATAATTTCTTAAATTTCATTGATTATTTGACTTTCAATGATTAATTTCAAGGATATTTACATGATTTTTTGTGGATGCATTGTGTGAACAATATGGATCATATGAGGATGTGAGATCATGTGGTGGAAAAATATATTTGTTTTTTCTTAGTGCATCAAAGGGGATGTGTGGAGTTTTCTGGACATACTCAAGGACTTTTTTCTGGTAAGGCTAACAAGGTAAAGGGACTTTTTGAGACGTGTTGGACATGTCATTGAGGTCTTATGGTGTCTTATAGATCTCTAGGGTCATGTCACACATCTTTCAGTGACTGCGAGTACCTATTACATCCTCCCCTTTTTTTTTGTTTTATTCTACACAGGTTATTGTTACAAGAGAGTTGACTGGGATATCTTCAAAGAAATTTATTATCTCAAATAATGATATATATATCTTATGATTTATGAAAACTGGGGGTATCTCCCTTTTGATATTATTCCAACAATTTTTTTTTTTTTGGAATTTTGGAAGGGTTTTTAGGCACTTTCCAGTGAAAAACTGTGTGACCTGGGATAATTCATTCAGTTGTCCCCAGGAGTCCACTGGTTTTTAGGAGATCCATTCATAGAATAAGATGGTCCGTTGAAGGGGGTTTAAGGGGACTTTTTTTGGTTATGTGCTACATGTGGATTCCTCATGTGATATTGAAATGGTCATGAAATCATGAGTACCTTAGAGGCTCATGAGATCATAAAGTCTTGGTTTCTTTATCCTTCAATTTCTTATGTGTGGAAGGTTATAGCCATGTTTAGGCATATCTTATTTTGTGATTTTTTAATTCTCATTTGTCAGGGTTAAAAAATCCCCCCCCCCATCGGGAGCATCACCTATACAAATAAGGGCTTAGTTCTGAGGAAAACTAATTACCACATAAATCATTGACTATGTCACGAACCAATGTTTTGGGTGTCATTTGGTCTACTAGAAGACATTCTGCATTCTGTGAAATGTTCTATATTCAGGGTGGTGTGGAGGAAAATTCATTCCACCAGTCACAGATTCTCAAGAGCATGCTCACCTTTTCCAACACCGCAAAACTTCATCATGAAACTCTATCATTATACATGGTCACAAGATTTATTCATGATCTGACACCGTGAGTAAAATTTTTTAGATATCTCCCAAAAGATTGTATCTCTCTCAGAATCATGGATGATCCAATGATGAATTATACTCTAGAAATTTTATAGACTTCATCTATGAGGGATGTGGTTTACTTTGGGATGTTGAGAGATTCCTTCACCAAATCATTCGATGGGTTACCACTAATGTGAACATTCTCAAGTCAAATGGTCACATTTCGCCAAGGGGGTCATGTAGTTTTCTTGATTCCCTATCTGGGTTATGTACATCATGGGCCCTCATGAGGCTAGGTGATCCGTGAAATCATTATGAGGTTCTTGATTCACTTGTTGGGTCATGTGAGCGCCTGATGCTGCTGGTCTCCATCATGATTTGAAAATATTTAATTTTTTCATTTAACATATATCAATTACATATTTTCATGTGTCTTCTGATTCCCATCATGGTCCCTCAGTGGAGGCCAATTAAAGTGACCTGATTTCATGAAATCATAATGTTGGTCCCCGCTAACGTGTTTGTACTACTAATGAAATTCTAAAGTGTTTCATATCACCTGGGATTCGAGACTACCCCTTGTCTCACTGACTCCATCTATCTGAGTTGTATTTTCTTAATGATGATGACATACCTCCACCATACATTAATTTGTGATTTGGATGGGTTCTTGGTTCTCCCAAATGTGCTCAGACAATAATTACTAAAGATGGTTAGCTGGTTACATCTCAATATCGAGGATTTTTTAATTTGTTGGAAAAATATTCTCTAAGTTTATATAGTGATGAATTCACCCAAAAAATATATTTCTCAATGTTATTCAAGTATACTCACCTCTTCTCTAGACACATCTGACGGTGAATGGTATTCTAAATGGGATCTTTGAACTAGTGGAAACTTTTTTGATGAATGTGTATGTCCATTTTGTGTGAGGAAAAGCTATTTGGAGTTTGATAATGATCTATATTGGGTTGAACTTTATGAAGATGTGTGGATATCTAAATTCATCATTTTCCGCCAGCCTGACCTTCTCTATGAAATGATTAATCATTGGTGTCATTGTACTAACACATTCCATCTTCCTCGCGACAAGGTGGGTATCAACATATTGAATATTCATCCACTATGAATTATTAATATTAATGGAGAGATGTATGATTAATTCCTTCCTAATATGGAAGTCTAAGATGATCATTTATAGACCTCAGTTTCATGGTGGGAGATTATTGTAATTGTGATGGAAAAATTTAACAGAGATATAAGAGTGTAATAGATTATTTATATCATAGAATAGATCAATACATTTTTTTTAGTACTAGGGTTAGACAAACTATTATTCATCCCCATAGATTCCCTTACCAACAAGTCTGTGGTAGTTCTGTCTTGTATTGGGACATTCTGAAGGTTAGGTACTACACCTCATGCGACTATTTGGTGAAACCATAAATTTCTTCTGACCATTGGTTGGTATGATTTCTAGCTATGTTCTTGAATGATTCGATTTTTTGGTTAGGGATGGGTTCTCCAGAATTTGTGTTTTCACTTTGGTGATGGCAGTATAACCTCAAGAAGGGAGGCACCTTAGCCTTGGAATACCAATCCTTGCACAACTCTACAAAATTTTGGGCCATATCCATCATGGGACCACTTTTTACAGTATCATTAGACCTCTCTAGATCCTATTATTCAGGATTGGGGCACTTCCATTGTTATGAGTACTGTAATGATTCTAGGATCTTGGACACCCCAACCCATCATAGATTGGTGAACATATCTGGGGTAGGGACAATGTCACTAAGCCTTGCTGAGGTCAAAGGTTCACTCATTCAACCTGATAGTTTGGGATTTTCTACTTTCTATGCATCAGGTGGTCTGATTATTGATGATGTCAGTAGTTCCATGGAGGAAAGATCATATATGATCGCACATCAAGATGGGGTTCTCCTATCATGGGAGGATGATCCAGTCATCTGCAATTCATACACACCATATTGATTTTCTCAATGGTTTGGCTTTATTCAGAGAATTTCACACATCCCTTTGGTCAGTTTCTGAGGAGAATGACATCCTAGAGTCCTTCATAAATTTTGGAAGATATTATCATGTGATGATACTAAACCCAAGATCATACTTATTTCTACTAATGCTTCCACTTTCATTACCTTTTATTATGCCTAGGAATTGGTACCATCTCATCCTAATAGTATGTTAGGTGAGCTGGTATATCAAGTGGATAGGCCTTTTGAATCACCAACTCCTTTATATGTGGCATCAATAGAATTTATTGAAGACCTAGTAGATGCATCAAGGAAGTTACCCCACTCCAATGATGGTCATTTGATGTTGGATAATATTATATTGAGTAAATCAGTACTCCAATACAAGCCACATACAATACACTTGCTGAGAGAATAGATTATGGGGATTCCTCTTTTTCTTTATCATTGGATCGGCTAATTATACTGCCATACATCCCACTTAATCCTTCATTTTCAATGGATTAGGAGATATTTAGGCATCCATGGCAACAAATTATTGCCTTGGTCATCGAAACCCCCTTAGAGTTATTGCATGACCAAGGGGAATGCCTTCCTGGATTATTTCATGACTTGGGAGTGGATGGTTTTGATCATCAGCCTTTTTACGAAATTATGAAGAAACTTGTTATGATATATAATTATTGGGATGTGAGTGAACATCATCTTCATGACATTGTGATTGAGGATACCCTTTCCAGGAAAATGAGGGAGATATAAGGGGCATTGGAGCAGGTTCATCAGCTGATATTCAAACAAAAAACTCATATGGACGTGTGGACCATAAAAAATGGAGGTATGAGGAGATCATTTCTCCATTTATGTCTGATCATTTGACATATTCATATTTATTGGTTTCTATTAAACTATGTGTTGAATAGTCAACTGCCTTGGTTGAGACTCTTTATCCTGGATTGGAAGAGAACGAAGTGGAGAGAGTGTCCCTCCAGTGTTCTATTAATGCTTCTAGTCAGATTCCTATGGCACTTTCTGGTGTATCTGATCAAATTTTATCATATTTTGACCAATTTAATGCATCCCATTTTTTTGGAACTTTGATAAGACTCCAAGATGAAGAGATCCCACCCCCTTTGCACATTAAAAATGAACCATATGAAATCTTCATATTTTTGTCCATCTTATATTTTTCTAATATATTCCAATCATCTCGTTATTATGATATTATGTGAATCACTTGTGATAAACATTTTTTCATAATGTTTAAAAAATATGAATATTGGTATTTGGATATTTTCTTCAGGGAATACTCTTGAATTCCAACAAAACATGGCACCCCTTACTGATGAATTTATTCTTATTTTCTTGTAAAATATATTTCCCAGTGGGAGATTGCTCCATTATTTTCCAAAGATGATAGGCTTGGGGAGAAAATCATTATTTTTATAAGTCCATATTGTAACCCTTAAAATATCTTGCAGAATGTATTGTTGTATAAAATTAGTTTATGGTCTTTTATATAAAACCTAATATTTCTTTAGTTTATGGTCATTTAGATCAAACCTAATTTTTCATTTATTTTAAGGTATTTTTATCTCAAACATATTGTTTCTTTCAGTTTAAGGTCTTTTTAGATAAGGCCAAATGATTATTTTACTTGTAATTTATTTCTATCTCAGAACCCAAAATATCTTTAATTTAAGGCCTTTCAGCTCAGACCAACCATTCCTTTTAGTTTAGGGACTTTCATCTTGGACCATCTCTTTCATTATTTTGTGAAAGTTTAGCTCGAACCTATTATTGATTTATTTTAAATTGTTTTATCTCGGACCTAATTTTTCATTAGTTTAAATTCCTTCAGATCAGACCTTCTATCACATAAGTTTAATGTATTTTATCTCAAAAAATCAATTGGATTATCTTAATTTATTTTCTCTCAAACCTTATATTGGCGTAGTTTAAGGCCTTTTTCTCAGAACTTATATTACTATAGTTTATGTTATTTTATCTCAGAAATTTTATCACATTATATTTGGTACTTCAGATCATATCTTCTATATGATCAAAGTATATGGTGAATACATACCAAGAATTACATAAAACACTCTAAGGTGATGGGTTATAACATGATGTTATTGAGGCTCGTGAGGATCAGAATGACCTTTTTGTCGAGTCATGATTTTTTTGAAAAACATAGGTGCATGTTAAGGATCCAAAGGCTTGCATGTGTGGTCAAGAAAACAGTCCCTGAATCTGAGTATCATTTCTATGGGAAATGAATGATTTATAGAGGTGACATTGATTGAGGGAGAAATATTAGGGAATCTGGGTCCACCTAGATAATTGGAGTGTGGGTGATGTAAATCATAAACCAAATGTTTGAGTCAATGAATATGAGATGGTGAATACATTTAGAGTTTCCCCCACAAAATTCTGAAATGATGGGTTCTCCCACAGTGTTGATAAGGCTCACAAGGATTGAAGGTCCTTTGTGGCTAGGAGAAGATACCTTTAGTTGGTTGGTTAAGGACCTTATGAATCAATTTTATACATTGTGAAAGATAATCTCAACTCCTATCCAAGGGATATGAATGGTTTGTGAAGACTCAAACACCCAGATGATGAAGTGGGGTCTGGTGGGAAGTCTTCCAGTATGGGTTCTAGCACCCTCAGGAAATTATCTTTTAAATCATAAAGCTTGATCCCTATGCCCTTTGGTTTTCAATCCCAAGGTGTGGGATATCAAAGGCTTCCACATTCCTTCCATAACAAAGTGTATGAATCACGGTGATGTAACATCAAGGATATCGAATACACTTCAATATTTTGTTGTGGGTTTTTTAAATCAAAACACATAATGATTTAGTTTGGAGAATGATATAAGATAGTCATATAGGGAGTATTTCAGACATGTTGAGGGATACCATGATGATTTCTAGGCTCACGAAGATTGGAATTTCCTTTTTCATAGTGATGTATTTGGTTGACGACCATAGTCAAATATGCGGGATCCATGGGAATATATGAATAGTAAAGAATGGGCCCTTGAGAATCCAAATATCCTTTCAAAGGGACATGGAAGGTTATGATGATCTCATACACCCCAACTCATGAAGTGTGATTTGTGGAATGTGTAAAATACAAGGATGGTGAGAGCACACTAAATTTGTTTTCCACCACCTAAAGAACATATTCTTATGGAGACAAGATGTGAAAAATCATTATTCTAACTTTTTCTTAGATGAGGGTGTCCAGTGAGTATAGCCTGTATTTTAATTGGAATACAAGGTATACCCTATGAAAATTATACCCTATATGTTGGCACCCTAATGTTTTTCAATGATCAGATAATGAGGATTTTATTAGGGGGAGACTTGAATTTTTCAGTTATCCCTTTGTGGGTTTTTAAGAGAAATGTTATATATATATATATATATTAGTAGTTTATGTTCTTACGATTTGGGCCATTATAGGCTAGATTTTATGATCATATATCATTGACCAATGTACAGGCAGTTTACAGACGTGATGCACATGAACCTAAAATTGTAAATGTTACACAAGAGCCTAATTAGGATTCTCTGGGTCAAGAGTACTCCAACATCCTTATAAGAGAGAGGTGAAAATGTTGTAAATCATGAATCATAGTTCTCAGGTCCTTAGTAATGATATGTGATAGTCATATCAAGAGTAGTTCAAATGCACTGAGGTAATGACTTCTGCCACAGTGATGTTTGGGCTCACAAGGATCACAGTATCCTTTTTGCAGAGTAACTCTTTTGGTTGATGACCATATGTGAATATATAGGAGTCATGGGAATATATGCATGTTGAATAAAAGGTTCCTTCAAGATAGATATCATATCAATGGTCCATGGAATATTTTGTCCATCATAGGCACCTAAGGAATGAAGTGTGGCTTATGGATTGGTGTGATTTAAAATATGGTGGACGCACTTCATGCTATTGTTGAATAGGGTAAGTCAGTTGTGGTCCATTGATTAGGTAGTATGATGAGTTATAGGTTTCCCAGTTTATTATCATGTAGTGGGGATGTACTTGCCTCTATACAGTTTAATTTCATGTGGAAATGAAATAATTTTATGCAGTTTCATGTCAAGCGGTAAGGATGTACAACCATGTAGTTCAACATTATGCAGTAAAGACGTGGGAACTAACATGAATGTGTGTAAATATTTTGGTTGGGCCCAAAGATGGAGAATTGGGAATCACTATGTATCTTAGGAGGATGATAATCAAGACACACAGAGTTTTGAATAATGTTTACCACACAGGTCTAACGCATATGGAAGGAAGGTCATTTTTATATTTATTTTTTGTGATAGGGATTTGAGTTGGAAATTCCGGTTTCACTATGTAGCCTGCAAGGAAAGAAATCGAGTTCCACGTAGTTCTCAAATGTTAAATACTCTACTCAAGTATAACCCATGTATAGGGGTGGGAATTATTATTGTTGACCATTGCATTTGGGTCCAATATTGGAGATCCAGGCATCACTATGTATCCTATGATGACAAGAATCAAGCTATATATTTTTCTTCTAGTTCCATGCAGTTTAACGCCATCTGTGGAGGATGAAGGTTAACTAGAAAAAATAAATTATAATCAATCAGTTGGTCCAAAAGATGATATTTTAGGATTCACTATGTATCTCGTGAGAATAAGAATAGAACCAGACATAGTTCTTAAATAATCATGCAGTTTAAAATCATGTGGTAAGGACATTGACCGTTCAGTTTAACATTATGCAGAGAGGACTCATGATATTCTTTTTATGGTCTTTTATTCAGGATTGTAATGAAACTATTGTGTACATTTATTCTTTTCCTGTTAGGGTAATCCCCTACCATAATTCCTAATCTCACTTGTGCTATGTGGGGTGTGAGAAACAATAAATGGAATGGGATTCCCTATAATTTAGACACATTTTAGGGTATAACAATGGAATTATTTATCATGTAGTTGTTGGACCAAGATATAGGATCAAGAAAACACTATGTATCTCATTGGAAATGAGAATCAATACATACATAGTACTAGAAGAATTGTGCATTTTAACATCATATAGAAAATAATTAGCTGACTCAATGTGAATTGATATGGATATCATGAATCTGTGAAATTTTATTTCTTTTTGTAAGGACATTGGGCGTGCAGTTTAATGTCTTGAAGTAAGTGTGCAGTTTAACATCATTCCATTATAATGAGATATTTTCTGTAATTTAACGTCTTGTTTCTAGGATGAACTTGTATTGTTTATCATCGTGTAGCTATGACTAATTCTGTACAGTTAAACACCAAGTGTTTTAGATAAATTACACACAGTTTAACATCATGTGGTTAGGAAAAATGATGGACTCCCTTATGCTGACAGCTTTGTAATTCATTTCTTGAAAAAACATTCATTTATGGGAGATGTGATGCACTCTGCTTCTATTATGGCCAATGTGTAAGCCCCTTTGTGGTAGAACTTATGTATGATGTAATTTCACTACCATATGGGTTTTAGTTTTTTGGGATTCTTTCCTAGTATCATTGGGGTTTTGAGGACCAACACCTATTCCTCCTAGAGGAATGAGGGGAGGTAAATATTTTTATTTATATCTCGAACAATCTGATTTTGATGGACCTCAAGGTTATATAGTTTTCACAACCTGATCTCATCAAGTCATTCCAATTCATCTTGCCTCTTTTGTGATCGTTCCTCATCTAAGAGTTTCATGTTAATGGATTCTTGTAGTGAGGGAAGTTGGGCTTCCATGGGTAACACTTCCACATTCTCGTACACCAAGGAGTGTGTTTCTTCTTGTTTAGTAGTATGCATGGTAGTACTGTTGGCCCATAAAGAATGGAGAAGTTAGTTTGGAAATGAAATTTTACCCATATTCACCATATTCTAGAGTACATTTTATAGAGTCTTATTGAAGGTTTATATCTGTCCATTTAAAGACACATGATATTGGGATGAGTGATTGGACTCGATATTGTACTCCTAGTACAACTTCTTCATCTCCGTGGAACAGAAATTGGTGTCATTTTCCATCAATATTGTGTGAGGGACCATGAACCTAATGATGAAATGGGGCTTTATGAAGTTTATTATGTTATTTATCCCGACATCCTTGATGGGTATAGCCTCATCCCATTTATAAAATATTTTAGTTTCAATAATGATGTACTTGAACTATTCATTGTGGCTAGGGTATATGGCCACAAGAAATCCATCCACCAAATGGAAAATAGACCGAAATATTTAGCTATATGTATCAATTCTAGAGTTTGATAGAAGAAGTTCAAATGGATTTTTCGTGCATGAAATTTCTTGGTGAATTATTTTTAGTCATTTATCATGATTTGTTACTAATATAATATCTTACGGATCTTGTGGGGGATCTAGGTCTCATATTGATGGGTGTTGCAAGAGCCTACTTGTAATTTCTCATGGAATATAGAAATATCTCCTTATACTTCACATCCAAGGAGTATCCCATAAAAACACACTTATAGAGGGTTTTCTTCTCATTGAGTCGTTCTAACCGGGAAAATTTTGCTTCATGGAAGTGAATATATTCCCTTCCATCTCTATCCGTTGGGAGAGTCCAATTTTGTAGATAGCTGATTGTGGGATCCATCCATCCTGGGGTGATTATTTGTGAATCATGATTTTGGGTGGTGTTGACCTGATTGATCTCTTCTATATCACAGAAGATGATTTTTGGGACAATTCTCTAATGTGTAATATGGAAGATTACTTATTTCTGATCAGGGTCATCCAATATGGTGCCCACATTGGAAAATGTGTTGGTGTCAGCATTTTTGGATTAGATAACATGATCAGATGTGGGTTTAAAATGGAATTATTTCATTAGTCCCCTGACATAACCTATGAGACGGGTCGATTATTTCTTTTTGATGGTGTATTCTCCATTGACCTACTTTGTCACTAACTCGGAATCCCCTTTTCCTTTCTGGTAGGATATTTTTAGTTATATAGTTAATGCCTATCTGGGGATGAGGGATTGATATTATGCCTCTTCATTTTTTCATCATTAAAATAGTGAGAAACAGTAGGGTAAAACCGATTTTTCAGGTGAGACAAATAAAATCCCCATGCCAACCCAGTTGACCATCTGGTTTTCCATCCTTATTCTAAACGGACTTCTTGTGGTTCCATCAAAATACATCTCCCATGCTCGGGGAGTGTCATGAAAATAGAATAACTCTTAATCTAGAATCTCGGTGTCTTCTGGTATATTCATCGAGGCAGGATTGGTTGTTAGGAAATAAGCTAGGGCTTGTCCTTTCACTAAATTCTATGACATATAATTAATGTCATATTGCTGAATAATGACCACCCATCGGGCCAATTTCCCAATCAACATCAGAAAACCAAGGATGAACCTGAGAAAATCGATATGAGGGACTAATTGGACTTCTTGGTGTTTTATTTAATGCCTTATATTTTTCTCTATGAATATGAGTGTAAGGTTATTCTTCTCAACATCAGAATAACTGGTATCAATACCTAGTAGATTATGGATGAGGTAATAGAGACTATTTTCACTATCCTATTCATTATTTTATATGATGAGAGAACCCAAAAATCATTCCTTGGTGGCTACCAATATGATGAGTTTCATCCCTTCCACCATAGGCATCAAAACCGATGTGTAAAGAAGATATTTCTTTGGAATTTTGAAGGATTTTTGGAAATCATATTCCCATTGGTAGTTCATTCCCTTCTTCATTATCCAAGTGAAGTGGAGAGCTTTTCTAACCATGTTTTATATAAACCACTAGATGTATTCAAGGTTCCCTTGGAGCCCCCTCAATTATTTGAGATTTCAGGGGGTGGAATTTCTATGATGTCACCATTCTTCTCCGGTTCAACCTCACTTCTAGAGTGGGGTACCATAAAACCAAGAAATTTCCATAATTTTACCCTGAAAGTGCATTTTAGTGGAGTAATCTTTAGACTGTACTATCACATCTTTTCAAAAAATAATTAAGGTCCCTGATGTGATAAAAATTCTATTGAGATTTAACCACCAAGTCCTCGGAATAACATTCATCAATCATTCCTATGAATGGATTAATGATATGGGTTATGGTGCTTTGATATGTGGCTCTATCATTCGTAAATCCATAGGGAATTACCTGATACAAAAAGATCCCCTAAGGTGCTCTAAAGGTCGTGGATTCATCATCCTCAGGGGCCATATTTATCTTATTGTACCCCGAGTACCCATAATTGGTAGAAATGTCTAGGAAAAAATCTATTGCATGAATCAAGAGTTTGTATATTGGTAATGGGAAATCGTCCATTAGGTAGTGCTAATTAAGGTCTTTAAATTCAACTAAGACCCTAATATTTCTATTCCTCTTCTTGATAGGGCTGATGATGGAAATTCATATTGAGTATTGCACTTATCAGACAAGGTTTTATCTAAAAAACATGTCTATCATTGCCTCTATATTGGTGGAATTATTGGGGTGAGTCCTCTAGGATGCTTTATTGAAACCTTTATGTCATATGGTTTCCAGCGTTGGTGTGTAGCCACATTTGGGTTTAGTCTAGGAATTTCTATGTAGATCCACATGAATACATATTGGTTCAACTTCAGAAATTCAATGTACATATATTTCTCTTGGAGAGGCATGGTGGGACAAATCAATGTTGGAAATAGATCTTCCTCAATTTCTAGATTTATCTTCTTGATTTCATCGATAGTGGTCGATATGCCTTCATCGAATACTGGAGGGGCATTCTTAAGCTTAGCCACATATTCTTCCATCTCTAAGTATGTGGAAGCATTTTCATATGGAGATATAAGTCTAGGTGATCCCCTATCATCATCAAGGGGATATATTCCAATAGAAGATACATTATCACTCCCTATTTAAAAAGTTGTTTTAGAGATATGTCAGATCTGAAAGTCTTTGATGCTTTCATTGGGGATAAGAGGGGCTTGGACCTCTGGGATTATATCCGTGACCTCGACCAGGATTATGGAGAGCAGAAAGTCTCCCTCAAGTATACATAGGGGATTCAAAATGGTGGTCCCAAATCCATTGGGAGTGGTAAAATGTATATCATCATCCACCATTGGTTGTTTTCCTCCCTTTTATAGAAATCTGCATCAGCATATGTGGCCCTACAGGTCTCTAAGGGAGAACTATCACCATGTTGTACACCGACTTTTCCATTAATGGGATACTTCGGAAATTGGTGAAATTTGGATATTATGGCCTCATGGATATGGAGCCAAGGCCTTCCGAGTTGGATGTTACATGTGGTGACTTGATGGATTACCATAAACTCATTTTCTAATGTGAGATCCCCAAGTTGGGATTCAGGATTGATTTTTTTGAGAGTTCTTTGCACAGACTTATCATACCCATTGATGGAAATATTAGTAGTATAAGGATACCCATAATCATATACCAAATTATGTATGGTTTAGTGTAGTATAACATTTATCCCATAACCATTATCAATAAGTTCCCTTTGCACGTTGATAATATTAAGTCTTCTTGAAACATATAGGGGACCGATGATTCCTTAATGGGAATCTTCCCTATCTTAATTACTAAATGAGATATATATGTAATATTATGATGTCATGGTATCTAATCAATAGAATTTGGTTATAGAGACCTCCATCTCAAACTATTGTGTGCCCTGAAGGGCTTCAACTAGTGGATCCCTTAGTTCTTTTGACAGATAGAGAGCTTTGTAGATTGACATCTTGGCCAGGGCTACCACCAACATTTTGAGAACATCATAATTTTGTGCTAGAGGTCATTACTTAATGATATGGGGTTTAACCTAGATGTGTGGATGATGAGATGAGGAATTTGGGAAGGATGAACCTAGTGCATGTGTAGGGTCCATGGGAGAATCTACTACATGGGGCATGGGTTGCCGTGGTATTACCATTTGTCTGTGATAATTGAGCTACACCCTTGCTAGGTTTTCAGGAAAGATGATTGGGTTTGGATGGATATTAGAGGGTTTTAATAAAAACATTCAAATGGTTTTAAGGGTGAGTAGGAATAATTATGAGTTTAAAATTATTTTTTTAAAATATTTCAATAAAAGAAAACATGTTATATCATAAATGTTTTTTATTGTTTAAAAAATGTGTATTTAGTGGAAGAATCCACTAATATGTTATAAATTAACATGAACATAATTATATTCCATTTTAAAAAGAAATAAATCACATTGAACATAAAAATTATGTATCTACTTTGATGAAATCACATATTTTTCACGCTATCAAGAAGATTATTTTAAAAAATTGATAGTGGAAAAGGTATAGGACTGGGTTCATACACAAATTTGGAAGGGTGTTCATAAAATTAATTTGAATAGTAACTTTGGATATGAATATATTTATATCATGTAAGGTTACTGGTTTAATAAAAATGAAAACATGAATCGGGAACACATTCATATTCTAACCACGGTGCATCATCATATCCTGACATTTACCGATGGGGAGGCTCATATCAATGACAATAATTGAAAGGTGTTCTAATATATTTTATAATATTACTAGTGTAAGTAACATATTCCATCTATCACTAATGTAGGGATGCATAAACATCCCTCAGAGACCATAATGTAGGTGGAATATATCACTTCTACAATTCCAAAAGTTAATCAACATATTCTGTTTGGGAATGACTACTGTAATTTGGGGAATATTATTCCTTTAACAAAGGTTGATCAATTTTTTTAGTTAGAATCCCAAATTAAAGATCATATTCCAATAAATAATTTCTTGGCATGAATATCTATCCCAGAGTATTCCATGTGATGGATGAATAACCCATTAATAGTCAAATAGAACTATCCGCATATATTGACATCATCCAAATTATAGACTAATATCTCACCTCAACCTGAAATTAGTGGTTGGAATATTTCAATGAAAATTCATGATGACTCTCATATCCTTCCCTAGATAAATTTTAGAATCATATAGGATATACGATGTGTACATACAGTAACATAAGGACATAATGACATTTTTTGCAGAAAATATGGTCATACCTACCACAAAATTCTTTATAATTGTAGCACAATGTTAGACTACAAGGATCCAACCTAAAAAATTTATCATGGATAAAAAACCCACAATGATTTCTTACTCAGGAAATAGAATACTAATTTTTTATTTAATATTCATATAGAGAGGTTTTCAAACAACCTGGATAAACTACATATGGTTCCCTATAAATTTTCAGAGACACCTCATCCCATTTATAAGGAAACCTTGAGCGGTGACCACTATCCCTACCTTCTTTGGGTAATGAGTCACCATCTACATAATACAGAACTCTATAGTCATACACTGTTTAGGAATACATATGCAATTAAGAAGATGATATCTTAGAAATATGTGAATGATTGGCTGAAAAAAGTTCCAATAATATTCTGGCTCATCGCCAGTTCCACTGATTTCATATTAGATTATCTAAAGGAGGAATGATTGACATACCTAAAAAAGAACCTATTGGTGAATTGTAATCATATAAAGGATAATAAACTACCTTATTAAGGATAAAAAGATACTCTTTAAACCATGAATATGATATTTCTCTAATAATATTGGATACAATATCTATGTTTTGAGACTCAAAGTAAGAAAAGCACTTTCTGAGCCCGTAACATGCATTACTCCAAACCTAAACATCCCACAAACAAATAATCTATGAATCCTCATTGGAAATACATATCCAAGGATTGATAGAGAAAAAAATATTCACTTCACGTCTTCCCTTATTCAGAAAAGTCCCCCAATGTTGGACTCTTGAAGTGTCATTTCTATGGGAGAGGCCATAGGCCCAAACAATGCATCATCCACTAGGTCAATTAAAAAAATAATTTTCTTATTTAAAAAATCATTTTAACTTGAGGGATAGGTTGATTAATAGTCTCATGAGATAGGTCTCTTGGAATTTTGGAAACATACCTCATATCTATGGACATTATTACTATCCCCAATAAGAGAATAAGTCTTCTCTAAATTGGGTAGAGGTGGATATCAGTTGGTACCCCAATCATTAATGTCACTATGTGAAACACCCTTATCATTCAATGAACAATCATATATGAATATCAAGGATTATATTAGGGTCATTATTCATATTCTGTAATTGTGGGAATATCTATTATAGGAGATAAAAACCCAAAAATTTCACCTGATTAAATCATCTATTGAGAAACAGGTTTAAGAGGAAGACCATTAAATAATAGTAAAAGTGTAAGAATGTATTTCATATTTACCCACTAATCAGATGATGAAGAAAAAATTCTTGCAACTTAGTATTACATGATGAATATTATCACCATCAATCCAATAGAGGATACATATTGAGATATGGAAACTGAGTCATGCAATGGTGAAGAAATACCATGTGATGTTTGTGGTACGGAAGATCATGTTGAGGTAGTTCATAACATTAATCAAAGAAGTAAATTGAACCTAGAGCATATAAAGGATGAGTTTACCTATAATGAACTAGATCTTGTCACCATCCAAACCGGCACCTGACAAAGTCTATGACAATTCCTGAAGAGAATTCCTTACCCCCATGAGTTAGAACAAGTTCCCTGGAATAATAAATAATTATTCGGGAAGGATTTAACCAAGTTTAGAAAAATTAAACATCCAACAATAATAAATAATCCTAATCTGAAATTTTAATTCAAATTATCCTCATATAAAATCTGAAATTAAAATAAATTATTTTAAAAAAATCCTAAGAGGACAATAACTCAAAAGGAGAAGAAATTATAACTCAAGAACTACCACATGACAAGGATACATCAGCCACAATCCTTCTGCAAAACACCACATCTAGAAAAGAAGCTAACAACCCAAACTGTTGTCTCTAAGGACCTTTCCCTTACTTTTTTCTAACATTATCAAGTCTACATACACCCAAATGTGTAAGTAGGGTGTGAGACTATGTCCAATAGGATGCCACCAAAAAAATATTCTATTTCCGAATCACTTTATGATAGAAATAATGCATGTTTTTATAAATAATAAATTTTAAAAACAATTCTGAAAGCTGGAACTTTAAATGAAAACATAATTCAATAGGGAATATTAGATGAATGTACACTATTAAATAAAACACACATCAAATAGAATTTTTCAAAAAAACACATTGTATTCCAACAGTACGTACCATAATGTTTCGGGGCAGTAGTCACGAGAACACCCCTAGGAACTAGATAGCTTTGGGTCCCTTGGTACATCATAACTCAGTGTATAAGTCACCATAACCAAAATAATTCTTGCAAATATGACACTATGAGGGAAAAAATAATGGGATAGTGGTCATGAAATATCAACAATATCCAGTCAGTGTTTTCATCGTCAAACATGTTAAGTGAAACAGCGAAGATACCACTTCTTTATCACTAGAATAGTAGTCATAGTCCACCCATCTAGGTACCCGAGTTTCCCTCTTGGTGATCAAAAAAGTTTCACATGTTATAAAATAAAAATTTCACACAAAAATACCATTTTTTGAATTATACACAAATAAAAAACCAAACAACATGTTTTTCACCCTTTGTGTAACTCAATAAAACATTTAAAATTTTCAAAAAAGAATTTCAAGAAGTAAAAAAATGTTTTTCTCACAAAATCCATTTCAAACCCAAATTTAATGACCAAATTCATCCCAATACCATTAAAAACAGAATTTTGAGGCCTAGAAACATTTATTAAAAGACTTGGATAAATTATAAAATTATCTCAAATGATACCACATTATTTTTACAAGAATAATGAACAATTTGAAGAAAAAAATGAAACTTTATAATCAAAATAATAACCAATTGTATCAAAAAAAATTCTCACAAGAAAGAATAATTCAGAAACATTATAGGGAGATTTTTAAATAAGAATAACTCATTAAATAATTATTACACAAGGAATCACCTACCATAGAGGTCAGAACCCCAAAATCATATTTTTAAATGTCAACCACACCATCTCTACACCACAAGGTGATGAAAATGAACCCTAATCCTTATTATTGGACCAATAAACACAAAATTAAACCCTAGTTATGAATCCCATGTTGCTGGACATTTGGAACATCATGAAAAAAGTAAGAAACCCTAAAGAAATGGATAGAACAAGAGAGGAATTAACATTCATGAAGAATCATGAGGTTCCACCACCAAAAACCACTTGAAAAATGAGTTCTAAGAGAGGTTGAGGGATCTTGGAAGCCTTTAATGGATGATAGGGTAAAAGGTGGAACAACAAGGTGAGTTTTGTTTATTATTGGAAGTGAAAAATTAGAATAACATAAATATCTTAATGTGATGGACACTAAACACTATCTGTACCCATGGTTTAGTAAATCATGCGGCCTGTTCTGGCCACCAAAAACCCTCTTTTTCTTCTAAATTTCAATGGGGAACCGAGGGAAACCTCAGGGGAATGAAAGGAAAATAATTTAATTAGAAAAATACCTAAAAGTAAGGACATGGATGTGACAATTCTCCCCACTGTTAAATTCTTTCCACCCTATTATGTGATCACAAAACATTATCGAAAAACAAGAATGGGACCCCCTGCTCAACCCATGTCTTATGCTCCCAAGTCTCATGAACTTTATTACCATGCTTCCAAAGGACCTAGACCAGTGGAATATACTTTCCCTGAAGTACCTTCTATTGGGAATTCATTATTCACATTGGCAGTTCAAATAAGAATAATGTAGGCTTTATCACTATGTCTTCCCAATAATACATGTGGGATGGATCTGGTTCATACTTCTTCAATTGGGAGACATGTAATATGTTGTGAATAGATAACAAATGAGAATTCAAGTATAAAATATTTCCCACCTTTCAAATATACTCTGGGATCCCCAAAGGGCCCAAATACCTTGGAATTAGCTTTCCCTGCTTCCCCAATTGACGAAGACCCAAACAATGGGCCACCTTCAAGAATACCCAATAACCCTCAGAGAACTGAAGGTTTCAACGAATCTGGTAAACATAATATTTTTGGAGAATCTAATCTGTCAATAACCAATCCTTGATTAGCTTGAACATATTAGATGTCTCTTGAACATGGTTTGACTCCAACAGTGAGGTCTCACCTACATCGACACAACACAGGGGGGAACGAAATGGTGGACCATTGATCTCTTCAAAAGGATCCATTCGAATTGAGGATTAGTAACTATTATTATAAGAAAAGTATAAGATTACAAAATGATCATCCCATGAGACTCTGATGCCCAAGACACATACACATATAATTTCTTCAAGAATATGGTTTGCCTTCTCTAGTTGGCCATCCATTTGAGGTTGGCATGCCGTTCTCATCTTAATCACCAACCCAAATTCCTTTTGATGGATTTTCCAAAACTGATTTTGAAAATAAGGTTCTCAATCTAAGAAAATAGCTGATCGAATACCATTAAGCCATACCACCTACGGAATAGACAATCGACATAGCTCATCCAAACTAGTGGTATCTTTGATCAGAACATAGTGGGATGATTTGAAAAAATGATCAATCACTACCCACATAGTGTTATGAACACATGGTGTATGAGGTAATTCAACAATGAAATCAATGGTGTCCTCATACCACATCTAGGTATAAATGAGAAATAGCTAAAGAAAACCACTGGTCTTTTGATGATATACTATCACCTGCTGACTTGTATAACACCTTGATACGAAATTAGTTATATCCTACCTCATACACTACAACAGAACTGCCAATGAACTTCATAATAAATTTTGGTTGAAATCAAATTAATGAGAAAATGATATTGGTGGCTACCCTCCATCAACTCCATCCTTAGAGATAAAGACACCACTAAACAACCCATGGAGAAAATTGTTCCCATGGTATGTGAAGACCTATAAGAAGATGTATCCCCACCATGATGGAACTGCATAAACTACTGACATTTATCATCAATTGGTTGATCCCACCGAATAAACTCTAAAATATAAGGAGTCAACTGTAATCTCGAAATAATGTACTTATTCTATGATCCTTGGTATCCAAGTGCATCTCTGAAAAGATCCATATCAGAGTCCACTAATCACATGACTTACTCAATTCATGAACTAGTATTTTCTTACTCAAGGCCTAAACCACCACATTAAAATTTTCTAGGGTATATATAATATGAAAGATGAACCCTTACAAATACTTGATCCAGTAGCGCTACATTAGATTAAGACCCATAAATGAGAATGTGTAGGATAATATCTTCTGATTAGAGTAGTCCACAAACTTCTCCCCAAAAAGGTATTGATGGAAAGTCTTCAAAGCATGCATCCCTACTACAAACTCCATTCCATTGGGTGAGTAATTATTTTCATGTGGTTGGAGTTGGTGAAGGATATATGAAACAATATGATCACCCCCATATGTGCACACCCAAGACCTGTACCCTGATCATCGAAATACTCCACCTATCCCTTTATAGATTCTGGCAAGATAAATGTAGGTGAAATAGTCAATCTCTACATTAACTCCTCTAAGGATTCCTAGCATTCTGTGCCCCATTCAAAATTCACCCCTTTCTGAGTGAGCATGGTCGTGGGTGAAGAAATCCATGAGAAATCCCAAACACAACACTTGTAGTAACCTTCCAGACCAAGGAAACTCTTGATCTTGAACACATTCTTCGACTTCTCCCATTACATGCTACACTGATCTTCTCGGGGTACACTAAAAACCACTATTTAGAGATAACATGACCTAGAAACTTCACCTCCCTAATATAGAATGTCCACATCAACTACTATGGGTAAATGAAATCCTGAAGAGTGCCCAACATGATCCTCAAAGGATGTTCATGCTCTTCCTTAGATCCAGAGTAAACTAGTATGTTATCAAATAATACCACAATGAATGAGTCGAGATATTGGTTGAACACCCCATTTATGAGTTCCATAAATATCACTAGAGAATTTTTCAATCCAAAAGGCATGAAAAAGTACACAATGTGTCCTTACCTACTCTATAAGGCTGTCATTGGGATATTCATCTCTCTCAACCTAAATTGGTGGCAACTCAAATGCAAGTATATCATAGAAAACCACTTTTTCCCCACCAACTGATCAAAAAAGTTAACTATTTGGGGAAATGGATATTTTTTATGGATACATTATTCCTCTTCTAGTAGTCAATACACTATCGGAGGGATCCATCATCTTTCATTGAAAAAAGAATATGGGTATCCCAAGGAGAGATTCTCGGGCGATTGAATCCTTTTGATTACAAATAATAATGTTTTATCATTATTAAACTAAACTTAGTGGGGGCATACGATATGAGGGAATAGATATATATTTTGATCCTTATGTAAAAAAAAATCCAGAAATCGGCATCCCACTCTTGGGAAAATCTAGAAATATCATCTAGTAATACCTCTAGAAACACATCCATTACATGAGGTAATCCACCCCCAAGAGCAGAACCACCATCCTCTTTCATGATAGAAGATAATTAGAAGATAATATTTCCCAATTATAGCAGTGTAGGCCCTACATGTCACAAAAGAGGATCCCAGTCCCCTAGAAAAACCTAAGGACTTCCATTATGTGTCATGAAACTCACCCACTGCCTATAGCAATAAATTTTTTCTTGAATGTTAACGAGACAATCCATGTGAGGATTACATCAAAAAGATCCATATCCAAGACCAGGACATCCCACTCCATCTGAACCATTTACACAAAATGAACACATTATGGGTTCCCAAGGCCTTTCCCCTTCATCTTACCCAACTGTGTCTCCAACTCCATCGCAAACAACAAAAAATCGGTTGAAAATTTAAGAGATTCACAAAATGAGTAGAGATAAAAGAAATAGAAGCACCAGTTTCAAAGAGAACAACTACAATGTAAGAGGAAATCAAGATGGCACCTCAAACTGTCAAAAGCCATGAATCTGATCCTTCTAGTGCCTCATCCATAGTATGAAAGATGCACTTTCTATTTTTGAGAACATCCACTCACCTATGGATCTGCCCTAAACTGGATCTATCGAGAAAATGATATTGGCCTACCACTATGGATACCAAACCAAGATCCCATTGTCCTAGATAGATCTAACTGAATTGAAACTCCCCTAGAAGCCATTAGTCATTCCCCACTCTGTAGGGGAAATGTTATCTTTCAAAATCACTACATGTTCCCCATAACTCCAAACTTATAATAAGGCCACAAAGGGTAAGAACATGATGGTTAGGAGTTACTTATCCACATGCACATATGTCACCCAACAGACCACACATCAAAATCAATAGATGATAACTTCCTGGGAAGATGGCCTGAACTACCACCTCCCTTCTACAATTTTTACTCTAACTTCCTTTTCTTATCAGATGAACTACCATGTCCCATAACTGATACTGTCCAAGGGAATCCAGAACTTCCCTTATGATCAATCACCACCATACTAGACCAATATAACACAACTAAGTAGATCTTCTGATTGAGTAGGAAAACCTAGGAATTTTTCCCCGGCTGCAAACCCCTCTCAAACTTCTAGGCCTTCATCTACTTATTAGAGACCATTTCTGGTGTATATCAGATTCGACCAGAAATTTTGTTTCCATAATCTATAACTGAATGATCCTTTTGGATGAGTTCCCTAAACTCTAGGTATCAGGTATAAAAAAATACATTAAGATAGTATTGGTTATTTAAGGTAACCTCGAAGACCTTCTAGCACACCTTCTCATGCTTCCCATCTTGAAGCACTGATTCGCACTACCAATGAATAGGATCCTCTAAAATAAATGATCCAAATTTCACCCTGACCTCCCCAGGTGTGTCAAGGACATTGAAAATTCACTCAATCTTCTAAATCCACTCCTCGACTTCTTGGGGTTTCGTGCTACCTAAGAAGGTATGTGTATTTTTTATAGAAACTCATGGTCTTTGTCCTTACTAGGACCGGAATCTGCTTCTACAGTTAGAGAAGGATTAGGAGAAGGAACCTCTTATTTTATTGGATCATGGATATCATGGACCACAAAATCTACCAATATTTGATCAAGAGGTGAGGGATAACACACTCTGGCATCTGCCTCTGGGTGCATGGGTTATTTCTCGGAGGCATATTACTACAAAAGGAAAAAGTCATAAGAGAAAACAATAGTACAAAAATTATTAAAATATTCAACAATAACATCAAATATAAATAAATAAAACTCATATACACAATTAAATAATCAAATAATTTACCCCCACCCAATGTCCATGTGTAGTCTACAGCCCGCACATCTCACCTGGCAGTGAAGTCAAAAACATCCCAACATCCAATGGAGACATGAGGTATATCATGAGAGGTACAGTCTAGACAACATACTCACAACTATAAATCTGGTCCCTAACAGTCCTATATCACGTCTAACCAGGCTCATCCAAAATAATATGACCCCAAGGGCATAACCATCCTCTGATACCAATTTTTAATGAATCAGATATTTTCTCCATCCAAATCAAAACCATACCCATATAATAGCAAGGCCCAAAGGTTGTTCCCTATCACCATGGAATTTACAGAGTTCCCAATTATCATAAATAATAGTTTGGGAATAATTTACCCAATTATATAAGCATTAAACAAATAAACAAAATAAATAAACTGAATCTGAAAATTTATTCCAAATAATCCATTAATAATATTTTGAATTAAACTACATAGTTTAAATAAAACCCATGACGCCCAGAACTCAAAAGGATTATAAATTCCTACTCAGGAATAAGCACACAAAAAGGTACATCCCCCCTAAATCTTTTACACAACAACACACCCAGAAAAGTAGCTTACTAATAGAACTGCCATCTCACTGGACCATTTCCATACCTATGTCAAACATTATAAAGTCTACATAAAACAAAAGGTGTAAGGAAGGTGTGAGATTTATCCCAATAGGATACCACCTAAAAAATATTTCATGTGATACAAATTTTGAGACAAAAATCATTCATGTTTTTAAAATAAAGAAATTCTAGAACAGTTTCTAAAAGGTGAATCTTTCATTGAAAATAGCTTTCAATAGTTGAATTTTAAATAATATAATCTTTTAAATAAAACAGACATGCTACTAAATTTTAAAAAAAAATGTTTCGTATTCCAATGGAACGTACTATATATCCAATTGAAACTAGTCATAGGAACACCCCTAGACACTAGCTATTTGTAGAGAACTTGGTACATCGTATCTCGGTGTATAAGTAACCATAATCAATATCCTTCTTGGGAATGAGCCACTGGGATTGGAAACCCCAATGTCCTAGTGATCCCCAAACATCATCAAAGATTAGTTAGTTTTTTTATCTTCAAACATTTTATGAGAAATAGGGACGATACCTCTTCTAGATGACTAGAATACTAGTCCTAGTTTACCCACATAGATAGCTAGGTTTAAGAGAATTGTAAAAGCCCCAAAAAATTGGGTATGAGAGACATTGTAAAAACCAATGGTTTTAAAAATATATTTAATATAAAATTTAATTCAGGAAACATTGATTCTCTATAGACCGATATATTGTTATTATAACCTATCCGTTGAACATAACTTTTCTACCATTGGGTTTTGAATTTTAAAAAACCAACATACACGAGTCTGATCAGTAAGATATTTATAGTCTGATTGGATAAACATTAATGTTTAGTGAATATTAACATGACCTATATAAAAAGGAATGTACAGTTATGAATTTTTAAATCACCCATAAATGTAAATGAAAAATTTAGGCACCATATAAATGAGAGTAAATATTTGAACAATTAATAATTAAGTGTTTGTATTTTTGTGAGTAAAAAATATATATCTAAATTTTCAAATTTATAAATTTATTTAAAATGAAATTCATTTTCAAAATATTTTCTCCTAATTCAATATTTTTTTCCTATTATTTTAGGATAATTTGTTTTTACACTAGTTAATTATAAGGGTGTTATAAAATTTGTTTTAATTTTAAAAATGATACTTTTGAGTAAATGATATTTTTATTTATAAAAGAAATTTAGGATATTTATATTTTTTTATAAAATGGAGTTCATTTTTTAATTCTACATGTTGAAAATGGTTAGGGATAATTTTTCTTTTTTTCTAAAATACTTTTTTTAGAATAGTGAATTTCAATGATTTACGAAATATGAAAAATAAATGAATCTCCTCATCATGATTAAGACATTAATTATGTTAATGGAAATTGTATGGAACTCACATGAACATATTTATAATTTAGGTCACATTAATAATGGATATTCATATTCATGATCCAAATTAATATAATAATGATTTAAATAATTGAAAAACCATCCTCCCCTCATATATAAATACGACCCCTCACCCCCACTTCCTCTCACACCTCTCATGATTTTTTCCTTTCCTATGTTCTTCCCAATAATATTAACAAATACATACCCATTTATAGGATCTCTTTTTTACTTCCAAAATACTACAACCCCTTCGTATAAAGAGATTTTCAAGGAAAGTGTACTCATGATAAAAAATACGCTTCATTTTTCTTTTATTTTCATTTCAAGTTTATTTCATTTATTATACTACCCGAAAATAAATAGTCTAAATGATTAATAAAACTACATTACCATCTATATAATTTAAATATAACATGTTAATGGATTATCCTTTCTTAAACTATAATCTCTCTCTCTCTCTCTTATTTATTTTATAAATGAAATCATCGTCTGGGAGGTGCTGATTTACAACCATTATAGACGATGAAGTTTTGTTCTTGAAATTCACATTAAAGGAAGTTCATGAAACCATTTTAATGGTTGAGATAGATTTTAAAATATATTATATGAACCTTTTTATGTTATGGATGTAACAAGATTACCTAATACTAAACAATAAAACAAAATGAGTTTGTTATGACAATGACAACTGTAGTAATCTAAATTGTTATCACTAAATCTATTATATAATTATTCAACCTCATAAAATATAAATAAATAAAATATATAACCATTTAAACTTATATATGTTCATTAATATCATATAATTCAAATTCTGGAGAATTATATCCCTTCCATGTGAATTCCAATACTTATAATCAAGAGAACTAATCCTGAAGTCAAAGAACGAAGACTCTGGAATGATGGAATTGCATCTTATAAGTAATCAATTGGGAAATAAATGAACAAAATAAAATTATACTCAATAAAATATATTTATATAAGGTTATAAATTATATAAATCATCAATATAATTTGATTATCCAAGAAATTAAGTTCCATAGAAGAATGTTTTTGGGAATATGGTAAAGGTTTTCTACCCGAACCTCCATTTTCTTTCGGGTTACTCATTATCTATTTTAATCCTTGTTAATTTATTAATTATTTTTATGTACTCACCATGAATTCTGTTTTAATGATCTATATATGTGTACCAAGCCGATTTCTTCATTATTTTATGGGTAGTTAAGTGTTTTATGAAGATCATTCTCTATTCTTCCAGATAAACAAGCCAGATTCAAGAGAAATTATCCAATTTTTACCTATTATCAAGTCCAATATATAATATTTATTAAGCTTCCATTATTTTTTTAAAACCTATCATTTGATCATATAAAAATTGACTTAGTTTATTTATGGGTTTTTACAAATATTTTTCCAAATGAACTCTTCTTTTCAAAGTAAAAGTGTATTTTTCTAAAAAATTAATCGATGATATTATTAGAGTATTTGTATATATTAGATCACCTTTACTGAATTTTATGTCTTATTGGGATTAATATTTTATTTTAAACATCTAAAATATTTTATTAAGTGGTTTATTATTAGTTTGACTACAGATGTTCTATCCTAACACAACTCACCATACTACTCTAAATGGTTAGTGTCTATATGTACAGATTGGGGAATGTTATTTCATATGTTCTTGATGTTTTTGTTTTATACATTTCATACGAAGAATTAATTAGACTAGGTATGTTATGGGTGGGGCACACAATATCCCCCTGATGCATTTTTAGGTCTAAAGAGACAAAACATAATTAGATTTTGGCTGAGGCCTTACCCTAGTATTTTTGAAAGTCTTGGATGAAGACATGAAAATATGTTTCAAATGTCTGGAATTATGCATTCCCACAATATGGTATTATAAATTTATAAACCTTATAATCATTTAACTAGTATAATATCAATTTTTATGTTTCATTCTCTATGATAAATTATATTCACTTATTTAATCATCTTTCACTCATTCCATATTATGCTAAAGTATTGTTTTAATGGAATTGTATTTTAGGTGTTCATTATGACTATTTATATTTTTCAAGATAACATTCATTGTATTACGTACCCTTACTGAGAATTTTAGGTCACCCATTTAGAATGTTTTATTTTCCCTAGGATGTGAAGATGAATATTATGAATGGTTTATAGGATAATCTAGGAGTCATATATGCTTCTAATGGAATTTAAATTATGTAATTAATTTCAAGTTGTAGTGTTGAAATTATTTTTGTATATGGTTTTCCAAAATTGATAACCTATTATTTCCTTCAAGATATGACTTTATTGTATTCATTATAATGTATTAACATAAGACACATGATCCAGGAAACTGTGGTCTAGCTTCATAATATTTGTATCAAAGAATGTTTAGTAGAAGCCTTAAAAACTAGATATAGAAAACATAGATTAGGGGAAAAATCCCTAAGTTAGACATTGAGGATAAGAAAACAGGAACATCATATAATATTTGTAAGGAAGATATTATGTTAATATTCCTAGAAAATAAATCCATTTGTGGATAACACAAGTGGACATGGTCCTAAAAGAGATTCACCTATGAGTAATAAATCTAAAAAGTTTTTTTCAGCTTGACCTGGGTTAACCTAATACACGATAATGGGACTTACTATTCACATGGTATTACACTCCCACGGTATATTATTAGGATAATTTATACATTTTTTACAATACATATTGAATTATTTATATGTTAATACTTCCTCAAAGAAAAATTTCTTATGGTTATGAAATTAGACTTGCCTAAAATTACTGTTTATTTTATGTGTTTTTCTAGTTCAACATTATACATAATGAATCATAACCTAATTTAGTGTATGAATTTATTTATAAATGGGTAAAAGTGGAAGGAATATAACCCGCATGAATTCTTGTATCCCATGTTGGGATTTTCTTCCATGGAAACATAATGATAATGATTTTGAAGCTGTGACTAGTGCTGAGAAACATATATCTATACTAGGAAAACTGACTTTGGTTATGAATAATTAACTTACCCATATAGAGCATCAGGTTACATAATGTATAGGTGAAATGTTTTACTAATTTATTTAAAAATAGCCTCCATTATTCAATGGTAATAAAAACCCATTCATACAAGTGTAGTGGATATGTTCCTTATGGAATATATTTCTCACTTTTGGATATAATGACAAGGAGAAGGTTATCATGGTATTTTATCATATATTGGGGGTTCGGATCAGCGGTGGCCATTAATCAGAAAAAATGAGGAGGAAGAGATAGATGAAATGTAATGGATGTACATTAAGGTGATATTCGTTGAAAAATATTTTCCTCAAGAACATTAAGAAAATATGGAGAGGAAATTCATTAGTTTGAAACTAAAAGAGGATGAAAACATTCATATGTATAAATAAAATTTTACAGGGTTATCAAGGAATGTCACAGACTACATATTTATTCTGAGGATCAGGATTGATTTATTATTTTATGGTTTAAAATCATTTCTCCTAAGGTCACTAGTTTCCAAAACAAACTCATCATAAGAAGATATAGTCCCATGTGCAATCAAGACAGAGAAAGAATTATCTATGTATTATGACATTAAGGGAAATTAAGAGAAGAAGTGGGTGGTGGTGGAAGGAATTGATAAAGGGTAAAATAAAAAATGGAACTTTTCCAACATGTGATACATGGGGAAAGAAACAACTAGAAGACCACATAAAAGTAAAAGGAGTCTATTAAAAAATTAGTTAAAGAGGCCACTAATCTCATGATTGAAAGGGAAACTAATAAGCCACCAATGTTCAATGATTTAATTTTAAATAGGTGATACATTCAGCGAATTATTTTCTAGTCATCGTGGATTTATTACTCATAGAAGTCCATGAGAGCATGGCCAAGCTTATGCTATGAGAACAACTGAAGATGACGATCCTAATAAAGCGTTGGTAGGTACTTTAATCATTTCCTCCAACATTTACAAAGCATAATTTGATTACAGATCATCAAATTCTTTTATATCATCCATGTTTATCACGAAAATTAATCATTTAAAATATAATTTAATAAATTATTTTTTAGTCAAAACACTTAAGGGATGTTTCATTGAAATAATGATGTGGTGATCAAGCCCCCTTAGGACTCATAAACACGCTTTAGTTGCTGACCATATCATCATACGCATGGTTTACAATGATAAAATTATTTATATTAATTGGATTTCAAGTTATGACATGAAAATCTATTACAAGAAGAAGGAAGTTACAATTTTCTAGAATGATGCAGTATCCCTCATCTTTAGTGGGGAAACCTTGTCATTTTATTTTTATCTAGATCCACCTCTAGAAGCTCTATTGAATTCAATTCATGGGGAGGAAGATTAAAATTATCTATGGGTGTGGAAAAATGATTTCAAATAGAGAATGTACCTATTGGGAAATAATATATAGATGTAACCCCATAGGATTTACCTAAAAAACCTCTAGAGTGGGAAATTTATTTTTCCATTGATCTAATTCTTGGTTCAATGAGTATATAAAAGACCACTTATATAATGGATATAGTGTATTTAGTAGTGATGAAGAAATAACTCAAGTAATTTATTGATAAGTGATTTATCTACTTTTGTGTTTCTTCATGGGGAGCTCAAAATCTTTTCATTAAGATGAAAGATGGATCTATGAGGTTTTCCATTGACTCGTGGGAGATCAATGCTATTATGATAAAGAACCAGTATCATATTCCTTGCATTGATGATTTATTGGATCAAATTTATGAAGCTGATTTTTTTTCTAAGATTGATCTTTGATCTAGATTCCATTAGTTTCTTGTAAGGAAGTAAGATTTTCCAAAGGGGGGATTTTGAACCAGGTATACCCATTACGAGTTTATTGTAATGCCTTTTGGATTAACCAATCACCCTCGATTTTCATGGATCTAATGAATATAGTTTTCATGGAATATCTTGAAATCATTCTTGTGGTATTTATAGACTATATCTTAGTATACTTCAAAAGCAGTGAATATAATGAGAATTATTGATGCATTATTCAGATGACTCTTAGAAGAAATGAGTTATATGGGATGTTTAGGAAGGGTTAATTTTTCTTCAAACAATTTCATTTCATGGTAATATTTTCTCTAAGGATGGAATCTTGGTTGATCCTATAAAGTCATAGGTAGTGTAGAAATGGACTTCTCTTACATAAATAACCAAGGCATGTAGTTGTATAGGTTTAACTGGTTATTATCAGCATTTCATTCAAAACATCACCAGTTTATCCAACATGCAGACCAAGATTACTCATAAAGGGGATAAGTTCGTAGAGAAAAAATAATGTGGACAATGTTTTGAAGAATTCATGAGGTGATTACTAAATTCTATGATTGTGAATCTACCATCGAGAAATGGTGGATTTGTGATTTGTAGTGATGCATCAAAGAACGAACATGGTTGTGTAATTATGTAGAATGATAGAGTTATTTCATATGCATCAAGGTAGTTAAAAATTCTTTAACATTACAATCCATCTCATGATATCTAGTTAGCAGATGTTATACTTTCTCAAAAAGATATGGAGACAATATCTATATTGAGAAATATGCAAGATTTATACAGATTGGAAGATCTTAAAATATATCTTCTATAGAAAAAACTCAATATGAGGCAAAGGTGATGGATTGATTTACTCATGGATAATGATTGTTCCAATAACTACCACCCAAAAAAGGAAAATAAGGTAGATGATGAATTTTGCAAGAAGGAATAGAGATTTATAAAAAAATGATAATTGAGAAGGATCCTATGTTCATGGATCCATTAATGATGGAAATGGGAATTATCAATGAAGGTGAATAATAATTACTATTTAAATTTATTTCCAAACTATCTTTATTAGAATTGATTTAAACTTATTAGTATGATGATGAGAATATTCATGAGAAAATTAAAGGTGAGAATTATGGGATGTTGGATGGATTTGTGTGTGAGGATGGAATTCTTAAATTTTGGAAGGGGCTATGTGTTCTATTTATACGTGAGCTAAAAAACGAATTCTTATATGAAGCTCATAGATCTAATTTTTCTATACACACTAATATCAAAAAAATTTATATATATTTAGAGTTACATTTCTGATGGGACAATATGAAGCAGAAAATTCCGGATTATGTATCATGATGTTTAGTCTGCCTACAATTGAAGGATGTACGAAAAAATCCTAGAGGAGTCATAAAAGCTATACATGTTCCTAAAAGGAAATGGGATGAAATTAGTATTGAATTTTTTACTATATTTCCCAAAAAAACTATGAAATAATTATTCAATATGGGTAATTATTGGTTGACATACCAAATCATCACAATTCCTATCTATAAGGGAGGATTTATCAGTACAGTGCAATGACCAACTCTATATTTGTGATGTTTTGAGACTTCCTTTAGCACCACCCTCGAATTTTTCATATCATGGTCCATGATTCCCATAAAAATTTCAGAAAATTCATCAGAATACATTGGATACAGATCTTCATTTATGTTATTATTATCAATATCAAACATATAGGAAATATGAAAGAATATTCCAAGCATTATATGACCTGTTGATATCATATTCACTTGAACTTAATGGTATTTGGGATCAGTATTTACCTCTAGTGGAGTTTTCCTATAGTTATAGTTTACATTCATGTTTTCAAATGTCACCATATAATGCATTTTATAGAAAGAGATAGCGTACACTGAAAAGTTTAGATCACTACTATAAATTGGACCAATACCCACAGTTTTGGTAAAAAACCGTTGGTATTGGCACCCCTATACCAACTATTTTCTCAAAACCGAAAGTATTGGTATTATATGGGAACCTATACCCATGGTTTTACTAGAACTGTCGGTATAGGAAACCCTAGGTCCATGGTTCTGGAAAAACCATGGGTATATGGTAGTTTTATCGAGACCTATATCCATATATTAACAAAAACCTTGGGTATAGGGTTGTTTTATGAAGACATATACCCATGGTTTTACAAAATCATTGGTATATCGTTCATGCCTTTTGGCGTGAAAAAAAATTGTCAGAGGCACAAATAATTTTCATGGGAATAACTATTTCCCCTGTTTTCTACCTATATCCACAGTTTATATAAATATTTATAACAAAATATATATATTTACATACCAATAATATATATGGGCAAGTGGTTAGGTGTGGGAGGATTAAACTAGCGGTCCAGGGATCGAATCTCGCGGTCGAGTTTTTTTGTTAATGTTATACCAAAAATTTTAAAACTGTGGGTATTAGTGAATGAAATGGTGGAATGGAGAAT
This sequence comes from Viscum album, assembly GCA_963277665.1. NCBI lineage: Eukaryota > Viridiplantae > Streptophyta > Magnoliopsida > Santalales > Viscaceae > Viscum > Viscum album. Next base: position 1,239,862,437 of record OY728122.1, on the reverse strand, counting down.
GAAACTGTGTAATAGCGAGAGACACAGTGGACTGTACACATACCCATGGTTTCCTATACTATGGTTATACCTCACGGTCTATCCCAATGCCTCGGTAGCCCACGGTTCATGAAATTGTGGGTATAGAGAAATGTTCATGTAGTGGATGAAGTTGGTGAAATGAAGCTTTTGGGACAAGAGCTTATGGAGGAAACCAAATAAAAGGTAAAGACTATTCAAACCAATATCAAAGTAGCTCAATGTATTAAGGATAACGATACTAATAATAGAGGGAATGTTTTGGAATTTCAATGGGGAGATAAAGTTTTCATAAATGTGTCTCCCTATAAGGGTGCTATAAGATTTTTTAAGAAATGGAAACTGAGCCTCATGTACATTATTCCTTTTAAAATTATGGTGATAATGGGATCATTGGATCTTCATTTGGAAATGAAACATTACCATTCAAAGATACACAATGTGTTCCATGTCTCATTGTTGAGAATGTACATACCAGACCCAACACATGTACTCAGTTATGAAGTAATTGAATTGAAACATGACTTATCTTAATGTGATGTGACTATCCAAATTATGGACACTAAAGAACAGGCGTAGAGGAATCATATGACTCTACTGGTAAATGTACTTTCTAAAAATCCTAAAATTTAAGAGGAATTGTAGGAGCCTATGGAACTTATGATGAAGAACTACCCAAATCATTTTATGAGGTAACATTTTTGGACATTTTGATGAAAATATTTTTTAATGGGGGAAGAATGTAGAACCCCAATGTTTTAAAAATAAATTTAATATAGAATTTAATGCATGAAACATAGAGTATCTAAAAAACAACACTTTGTTATTATAACCTAGCCATTATACATAAATTTTCACCTCTGTGTTTTGAATATCAAAAAATGGACATGCACAGTTGTGATCAGTAATATATTTAAGTGTGATAGGGTCAACCTAAAATTTTGGGTGAATAGTTACATGACCCTTATGAACAGTAATGTACCCATATGAATTTTATGCTCACCCATGTAAGTATAAATAAAAATTGTAATTCTTTTAAATTAGAGTGAATATATTAAAAATTAATATTTATGTGCTGGTATTTTGGTGAGTAATAAATATTTATCAAATATTTTAAATTAATAAATTAATTTAAAATGAAATTCATTTTCATAAAATATACTCCAATATAATTATTTTGTCTTATGATTTTAGGATAATTTATTGAATCAATAGTTTGATAAAATAATTATTTTTATTATTAAAGTAAGGGAGTGGCCATTGGAACCTGAAAGACGCATAGAAAGCCCCTATGGGGGCTGGAAGTGGTTCAAACCAAGTGCATACCCTTGGGAAAATGACATACAGACCATTAGAAGTGACCCGATACTATTGTAAACAACAAGCAGCTCCTCCGCTCTTCCCAAGCTGGAGAGCACATCAGCAGCAAATTTAGCTTCCCTCCAAATGTGATGGACATGATGACCCTGACTCGTTTCCAAAGAGAACCTCCTGGCTATGTAGAAATGGTACCACAACACCTCACACCTCCCCTTGACCATGTTGACCAAGGCCTCTGAATCAGACTCAATCACTTTTGCCTTCAACCCCAACCTCCTGCACACTGTAATCCCGGTGAGAAGAGCCCTCATTTCAGCCTCCAGAAATTTTCCTGCCCCGAGGAAGGTGCTGAAACCCGCCAAAACAGAGCCACTCGAATCACGAATAAGCCCCCCACCCCGCATAATCCCAATCCTACAAGAACCGTCCACGTTCATTTTCAACCCATGCATGGGGGACTCCAACAAACCCATCTACCACCCATCCCACCTAACGCACCGTCTGAGTATGGATGGTTGATGAATCTGAAAAAGGTGGCTGAGGATTTTCCACCCTCGATGTCCAAACCCATCTCAAAGCAGTGCGCCCTCGCCTACATATTGAGATACCACAATGAGGGTTGAGTTCCCCTCCTCGCCTGGTTCCTTGCCTCCCACAGAGACTAGCAGATGGAAGATAGAACACCGACCCGGATTTTGGTCTCCATCGCGCTGCATCCCACCCCGTTAAACTTGGAGGACCAAAACACGTGAAGGGAAGCATGTGTCCAACTATTGCTAGAATGAGGGGTGATCATGGTCCAAATATGGCTAGCCAAGTCACTCTGGAAGAACAGGTGAAGCATTGATTCCCTCAGTGGGTGCTCACAGCAGATACATCGAGACAACAACGGAATGTCTTTCCTTTGAATATTTTCATATGTCGGAAGAGTAGCATTCCTAATCCTTCAAACAAAGAAAAATCATTTTAGTGGGGAAATCTTTGCACCAAATCATTGAGGAACACTCTTCCAGGGTCGCATCAGTAATATGAATCTGATTGAAACCCATATAGAGAACTGGCTCGAGGTCGACCTTGTAAAATAGCACCTATCCAACTCATTATTCAGAGTGATGCTCTCAAAGAGCTCCCTCTGGTCCGAACTGAGAACGGCCGGGATAAACGATGGAAAGTCACACGCCTCCTTGAAGGAGACCACAGGTATGGGACATCCAGGAACGAAGAGCAGAGTGCCCACCCAGTTCGATAAACAAAAGCTAACATCACCACAACCAATAATCCAACGGGACACCCCCTAATCAAAGTCCAAATGTGAAATAATTCCCTTAGAAAGAATAGACATGCTAGGACCGTAACGCGCCAGTGACCCACCATCCCACCCATACCTTCCTCTAAAGAATGAAGCCCATAAGTAATCCCCCTTGATAACCTCCCATGCCAACTATGCCTGTAATCCTAGTATGATATTAGATATATCCCGAAGCCCCACCCTACCCTCATCGATAGGCCTCGCCAACCATAACCAGGGGGGCCCAATGTCACCGCCCCTCCTGGTTGGCGTCCCAAAGAAAATAAGTGCAAATCTTCTCCATGCATACAATAACACCCTTCGGTGCTCTAATGATATATAGGATGTGCATTGGAATGGACTTAATCATGATATTGATCAGTGTGACTCTCCCCCCAAACGAATGGAAATTTCTCTTCCAGTTGACGAATCTTCCAAGAATTCTGCTGATAATTCCATCAAAGAAAGGATTCTTGATACGCCGGTAAGATAGGGGGTTACCGAGGTAGATCATCGGGAACTTCTGCCTCTGGAAATTCAAAATTTCTTTTATTCCCTTACAACGATGCCCTGAACATTTATTAGAAATGAATACATGGCTCTTTGAATAGTTAATACCTTGGCAACTCAAGAGTTCTTAAGTGTGCATGATCTCCATAAAGCCATGTAACGATCACCTCCACCCATTCAGGAAAACCAGGATGTCATCGGAAAACATGAGATGGGAAACACCCTTCGAGCCACTGCGGGAGACAAAAGTAGAAACCCTACCATATGCGATCCCCCTATGAAGGTTTCGGGATAGTGCATCCTGAGCAAGGACGAACAGGCTCAGAGACAAGGGATCTCCTTTCCGAACACCCTGCACCGTCTTGAAGAAACCAAAAACCATTCCCATGATGCAGATGGACAGCCTAGGGGAAGAGTAGCAACAGAAACAAAGATCACAAAACCATTCCTCGAAGCCCATATTCCTCATAACCTGCATCACGAAACCCCAATCCATAGTATCATAAGACTTATCCATATACACCTGAAAAATGAAAGTCGACCCGACTGCCTTGTTTTTGATATCGCTGACTGGTTCACTTGCAATTCCCACCACCCCTTGGATGCTCCGACCATGGATAAAACCATGTTTCTCCCTTGAGACAAGCCTCAGAATCACACTGCTGAGTCTACATGATATAAGGCCAGCTAGAATCTTTTAGTACATATTACACAGGAAAGTTGGCCTATAGTGATTGAGGATAGAAGGATCCCTGACTTTAGGAATAATGACAACCCTAGAGGCGCAGATAGATCTATTAAGGGGGCCACCATAGAAGAAATCCTAGATGTCCTCCACCACCTGAGGTCCCACGATCTCCCACGCACCCACGTAGAATGACCCTGGAAACAATCTGGTCCTGGGGCACTGTCCCGTGGAATCCCCAGGACTGCATCCTTGATCTCCACTGCAGACAGTATAGCCATCAATCGCGAATTGTCAGGTCCTTCCAACAGCTAAGGAATTCATCCTAGGAAGGAATCAACCCCCTCCTCAGCATGTTGCATCTGCCTGCAATACCGCCCACTACCCAAAACCTTTTTAAAGTGTTCCAGAGCCATACGGCCAGTAATCCCCAGCTCTGAAGTGAACACCCCATTACCCAGGATGAGGTTCAGTCTCATGTCACACTTTTCCTTCTAACAAGTGTGGAAAAAAGTGTTATTCATGTCCCCCTCCATATGCCAATGAACCTGAGATCTTTTCTCATAGGATCTTTAGATTTCAAGGTGCTTCTCATTAAGAACGATAAGTTTGTCACAGAGCACAGTAAACCCGTTCTCATCCAAGTTGGCATGCAGCTACTCCTCTAGCAACTCAATGTCAAGCTGAATCCTATCCACCCCACGCTATCCTGGGGTCTCTCGTCCAACCATTATTGAATATCATTATTTAAACCCCTCAAACGGTTTTCAAGACCACACTAAGACCTCCCGGTTTCCTCCTGATCCCAAGAATTCTTCACCATCTGCATGAAACCCTCCACCTCGTGCCAGTTACTGGAGTAATGAAAAGACATCCATGTAGAAGGCTCCATTCGAAGGAATACCAAGAGTGGGGCGTGATCAGAGAGTGAGCAGGACAAGTGGGTAACCGAGGCCTGCGGGAATGAATCCAGGCCTTACTGGTTTGAGAGACAGTTTTCAAGCCAACTCCATATGCGGCTAGCTCCCCTACGATTGTTGCACCAAGTAAATTTTCTTTTGCTGAATCCCAGGTCCAGCAGCCCAACCGCAACATGGAAGGCCTGGAAATCCTCCATGCCATTGGAAACGTGTGAAAGACCTCCCCTTTTCTCGGTGCAATCCACAATGGAATTGAAGTCAACCCCCACTAACCATGGAAGGACGCCCGATTGGAAGGAGGTTCAGATACTCCAGAGATCTTTCCTCCTCTCTACCTCGGTACTGGTATAGACAAAAGAGAAGAGCACTACACTCCCCTCACTCGAAACATTCACATTAACACACTGATCGATAACACTGAGCACTTCAACATTCACATTCTTCTTCCAATAGAGCCAAATCTGAGAGTTGACGGGACCACAATGTCGGGAACTACAGAATCTGATTTTCCTAGCAAAAACATGAAGCTTACAAGGGTTCTGTTTGGGTTCCAAGATAACCACGATAGAGGTGAGATGTTTCCGAACCTATGAGGCCATGAAGGCGAATTTTTATTGGGCCCCCAAGCCTCGGGCATTCGAAATCACCATTGACACCATCAGGCGTGAGTCCTCTTGGCCTTTTGTCCGAGCAAGCTGTCAGGAGCAGGGGCAAGCAGAAAACCCTTCATGGAAATCGAACGGGTGATCAAACCTGCGACATCACCCCATGGAGCTGGATTAGCCAGAAAAAGCTTCTTCACCAAAGGGCCGTTAGCATCCTCAGACAGGGAGAACCTTACCAGGGAATGATGTTGCGAGACGCAAGGGGACGACTCCCCTTGCAGGATAGAAACCAGCACCAAAAGCTGCGGGGAACTACGGAAGACCTCGATCTGCTTGAGCATGCCCACAGGATCATCAACCCCATGAGAGGGAGCCTTGAATGCAGCAGCTAAACCACTACTCAGAGAATGCCGAAGAACGTCCGGAACAAGCTGGGCAGAAATCCGTTTCACCGGGCAGTGCGGAGAGAGAGACATGGGAGGTGCCGGCGAAGCCATGAATGAGAGCCCACAAAACTCCCAGGGATCCACTGAAGCCACCATAGAAGAGGTGACGATATGTGGAACCATGTCCCCTCCAAGGGGGGAAGGCGACTGAGAGATTAGTACCGAGGCAGGCATCAAGAACCCCATGGAGCAGTCCCCAACCTCAGACGTGCCAGCGATGTCAGAGGTGCCAGGTGGCGTGTGAGGACCCCTCCCGCAATTTGAAATTATAAAAGAACCCCTAAAGGCTACCTTCACTAGCTCGGAGGCCGGGACAGCCAGATTGGTCGGAGGAGGGAACCAGCGTCCAAAACCGGAATCCCAGAACCTCACCTTCCCCCAGCGACAAACCGCCTTCGAATGATCGTAAAGGCAACATGCCACACAGATCCTTGGAGAGCCTTTGAAGAAGAGCCCCTTCAACCACAAAGGACCATCCACGGAACGAAGCAACATGTGAGATGGAAATCCCTTCGAAAGATCGATTTCCACGCAGATACAATGATTCACACCAGCCAAGAGACATGTTGTTGGAACATCAAAGCAGATAAAGGTTCCCAAGGAGTCGCATATCGCCATAAAAAATGCAGGGTTCTAGAAAGGAAACAGGAGACCCTGTTAGGAGACCCAATCCTCCACTGAGGGAGACTCCTTCCCAAAATGGAAGCCCCACGACCACTGGGACAGAGAGAACTGCCACTAACCACACCACTTAGCCTCCCATGCCCAAGTCTTCACAAGATCTTCCCCGGAGAACAGATGGATGCAAAACTCCACCCTGGACAGCTCCGAAACCGCCACCGGAAGGCTCAGCTCCAAGGACTTGACAAAGTCCCTGAAGAAACCAAGGGGGGGGGGGGGGGGTTGTTGCGACCAAACCGTGCCACCAGGGTGAAGTCATTGAAAGAGGAAGCCTCCTTGAGTTCCTGCGCCGAGAACTCCACAGAAGGGGCACCATCCACACTTGGAGCGACCCTTGGCCCCATCGGGATATGAGGGATGTGCCTGGAGATGGAAAACGGGTGGGGGGGGGGGGGGGGGACATTGCATCACTGACAGTAGTCGACACGAAACCACAGAGAACCTCTTTGAATGAAAAGCCTTTACCCATGGCCGCAGCACGAGGAGAAGCTCCATCCCCCAGACCGGCGCCACACACCGGAACAGAGCCCAACAGTGGGGGAGCGCCTCCCCTTGGAGGAGAGGACAAAAGAGAAGCTGGAGCCCGCACACCCGAAGAAGCAACCATGTAATTATATTGAGTCATTAGTTAATTTTTTGGTTCTTATAAAATCAGTTTTAATTTTAAAAAATATATTTTTCGAGTCAATGAAATTTTTATTTACAAATTTTATTTCTAATATATAGAAAATTGTTTTGATAAAATGGATTTTATTTTTCATTCTAAAAATTAGGAGATATGGTTAGGTTGAATTTATTGGATTTTTTTGAAATACATGAATTTTTGGTGAAGAATGAAATTCGATAATTTATGAAATATGATAAATAAATGAATTTCTGCAACATGTTTGAGTAATTGGTGATGTAAATTTCCACCGGTTTAAACACACATGCACTTATTACTATTTAATAATATAATAATTTAGACTATTCATATATTTGGCCAAAATAATAAAATAATGATTAAAATAATGGAAAACAGATCCTCTCTTCCGTTATAAATACTTCCCTCACCCCCTGTTCATGTAAAACCTGTCAATCTTTAAGCCTTGACTATGTTCTGAAAAAAAACTCTTACCTGGTCCCTCCCTACATCCATAAGCGATTCGTCTTTCCAATAGTCCATAACCCATTCCCTTAAGGAGATTCTCAATGAGTGGTATTGAAGAGGTAAAATCCAGGTCCATTTTTTTTCAAGTTCCTTTCATTTATTATCCTCTACTATCATCTTTTTTACAAATGATCATAAATACTCTAGTGTAATATATATATTGGAATGAAATCATTTTAAGGGAATACCCTTTCTCAAAAAACCAACTCTATCACTTTTATTTTATAAACTAAATCATCATATGAGATGTGCCGATTTACAACCTTCGTGAATGATGATGTTTCATTATTCAAATTATTATTCGAGGATGTTCATGAAACCAATTTAATGGATCATAAACATTGTAAATTTTTTAATATTACCCTTTTTTATGATATGTAGGTTTCGTATTTACATCATACTAAACGATAAAACAAAATGAGTTGGTTATGATCAATAACCATCATAATAATCTAAATGATTGTCACTAAATATATTATCTAATGATTCATCCTCATAAAATATTAATAAATGATATATATAACCATATAAATTTTTTAATGTTCATTAAGAACCTATAATTCCAATTCTACAGAATTATTTCAATTCCCCATGAATTCCATTACTAATAATAAAAAGAACATATTCTAAAATCATAGAACAAACAATCTGGAATGATGAAATTGATTCTTATAAGTCATCAATAAAGAATTTATGAAAATAATAAAATTATAATAGAAAAAATACATGTAGATAAGGTTTTTAATTATTTAATTAATGGATATAATTTAAATATCCTGGATGTTATGGCCAATAGGAGAACACATTCAATCCTAAGGTAAGGGAATTCTACCCGAACATCCATTATCTTTCAGGTTACTCATTTTGTCTCTTAATCCCAATTAAAATATTAATTATTCATATTTACTCCTCCTTAATTCGGTATTAATATTCTATATATGTGTACTAATCAGAATCTTACTTAAGTTTATGGGGAGTTAAATGTTTTATAAATATATTTCTCAATTCCTCTTGATATACAATACTGATTCATGGTAACTTCTATAATTATTACCTATATTCAAGTACATCCTATAACCTATTTTATGCCACATTTATTTTTATATATACATTAATTTCATCATGTAAAATATACCTTTATTTATATATTTCAATGCAATTATTTTTCCAAAAATAACTCTTCTTGTCTATGTAAAACTCTATTTCTCTAAAACAAGTCCTCGATGATTTCACTAGAGTATTTTTTTATATTTCAACACCTCTATTGTATTTTATATCTTATTGAGGATAATATCTCATGTTTATTATCTGCCATATTGTATTAAATGGAAAATGATCTGTTTTATTGTGGATATTCTATGTTCATACCATTCACCATACCACTCAGAATAGTTATTGTTAATGTGTACAGTGGGTTGAAAGGTATTTTATATATGCATGCTATTTTTGACAATCCAATTTCATATGAGGAATGAATTGGAATTAAAAAGTGACATCTGGGGTACTCTATAGTCCCTAGATGAATTGTTAGGTATCATGATACAATACATACTTGGGTTTTGGGCGAGGCACTACCCTAGTATTTTGAGATGCCATGACAGTGGTCTAGACAATATGTTTTAGATGTCTGGCATTATTCATTCCCCCGTTATGTTATTAGAAACTAGAAAACCATGTGATCATTAAAAATAGTATAATATCAATGGTTATGTTTTATTCTCTTATGATTATTTATATTGGCTTATTTAATAAGCATTCATTCCTGCCATATTATGCTCAAGTATATTTTTAAAGGCATATGTCTTTTATTTGTTCACCATGGATAGCCTAATTTTTTATGATACCTTACACTATATTACATTCCCTTACAGATCATCTAAGGTCACCCCTTTTTTATGTTTTTTATTTTCCATTGGTTGTGAAGATAAACGTTAGGAATGAATTATAGGGATAATCTAGGATTCATAGATTTTTTCGATGAAATTTCTAATATGTATTTAATATCATGTTGTAATGTTGAACTAGTGTTTGATTAATTTTTCCCAATCTACTGAACTATTTGTTCCTTGAGGATGTGAATTTCTTGTATTGATGCCAATTTGTTAATATAAAGAACCATCTCTATAAAACAAGGGTCTGGGTTCATTCAGACTTGGTGAAGCACATTGGTACTATCAAACTGCCTATAAAACACCCATAATGATGTCTCATTTTAGTATAGTTTTTGGTAATGTGCATCATTTGTTGATTAAAATAAAAAATAATTCATTCTGGAATTTAAAAACATGTATTTTTTTTGAATAATCTAGTGAATTGATATTGCAGATTTTGAATGAACTGAGGTAGCGTCAACTTGATTATTATGATAATTCCAATATCTACGAAGTAAAATATGATGTATTTCATGAAAACAGTATCATGTGAAAGGTATTTCCGGAATGTTAAATGGTTATCCTTTTTAATTATTTATTTTAAATTCACCTAGTTAAGCTTTATTCTCATTGGGAGTGCCATTTTATTTGTACTAATATTTTACCATTTTGTGTATTGAAAGTCTATAAACCCTCTTCCAAAATAGCACTATTGGATACTGTAAATGACTAAAATTATCTCTATGGAGAAAAAAAATCCTAGGAACCACATAGGCATCCACCTAATTCCGAACTACTAGAATATACCCACCATTTGATACAGATGAAAATTAACCAATTCTAAACATGGGGTATCCTCTTTCCCTTTATCTCCCACTTGTCCACAACATTCTATAGTTATCTCAATAGCACTCAATTTCTCTCTATTTTTACATGATCCTCTATTATTCTACGAATCACTCTCATTTTACCACTTTCTTCTTCAACCATTTTTTAACCTTTCTATATTGTGTGTATTTTCATTAAAAAACAAAACAAAATTAAAATTACTCACCATTAAATATAGTAATTTTCTCCAACCATTTTAGGAAGTAAAAATATATTTCTTTATCTAAAACCATTTTTATTACCAACATAAACATGGATAAAACAATTAACAACATAAATTATTTTGGGTCAAGAACAATAAGTTTTGAATGATTTTTTTTTTCAAAATGGTCTACCTAACCCTTGAGTAAAACAATTAACATTAATATAAATATCACATAAAACAATATTTTCATTTTTCCATTCCCCCCAAAAATTGCAATTATTGTGTTTTAGTTTCATCATGTGGAATTTCATACTTTGTTGTGCATTAATATGATTGAGGAATTCCCAAAAACACATGAGAGAAAAAAATAACAATAGCCTACTATTATTTATGTATTGATACTTCATTTGAGAGACCCTTCAATTCTATGAATACCCATTTTATAGATATATTACGGCCTAGAATCATTTTCCCACCCTATTTAGAAATAGATTTTCATTAACTGATTTATTGAAATTAATGTGTGAGGGAAATGGATTTTATTTTGGTCATCCTTTCTGGGATGTTCAATGAGTAATTATATTAATTAGGGGAATCCTCTATTCATGTGTGGGGAGAAGTTTAAATTTACTAGGTTTTGGGAATATATTTTTTTAACCAATTTTTTACAAACATTATTGAAAAGTGTTAAAAAAAGAAATCGAAATGTGAAAAAACAAGAAAATGAAAACAATGGTTTCTTTATTGGATTGGATAAAAACCATTATTCCCCAATATTTTATCATATTATTACCATTAAAATTAGTTCATGAAGAGATCAGGAAATTTTTGAGAGATGAGTGTGATATTTTTCCAAGTGAAACCTAGAAAAAAGTGCACATTCATCATGTTTTCTTCAGTTATTAGGACAATTCATGGGGTTTATACATATTTTATCCTTTAATAATCTTCCATATTTCTATTTACCAATTTTCCATTTTGATTTTTTTATCCATGTAAATATGTTTTTTTATTTCCTTCCTTGTATCATTTCATAAATTATGCATTGAATTTTTCTTGTCGGTGTCTTCTCATTTTACACTATTTTTGATATTTTATTCCTACCATCCTGTAACCACTAAAACCCATAAACTTGACTCATTATTAATTTTTAGTACATAATATAGAATGGAATCTGATATCTCATATAATCTCTATCATTTTGGAATTTGGTTGGTTAATGAGTGGTCCTCTAAGAATAAACATGACATCATTGTGAGAGGTGTGAGATTTGAGTGCCCAAATATTCCAATTAAAATTTTGATCATGATGAATACTTTTTTTTAATAGATTATTATTTTAAAAACTGTTGGAATATTAATTATAATTGAGTGAACTAATCTATAACCAGTTTATTAGAGGGAACAAAATTTCAATATTTTATTGTGAGTGAAAATTAATTAGTTTTATTTACATATATATTGTACATAAATACTTGAAATAGATTAAGTGTGTGGGATTTTTTGTTACTAACTTATTAATAATTTCACTTATAATTACAATTATTAATTTCATGGAGAAGTGTATAATTGATGTGTAATTCCATTGTTTTAATTGTAAATGTAATTTGTGATAATTATTTTAAATAATCATATTCGAGTCATTTAACAATTTTAATCATAAATATCACACAAAATTTACAAATTGGATTAATTGTGTTTTTCAGGGTTCATTATTTACAATACAATCAATAATTAAATAGGATAATTTGTTAATTCTTCAATTGGAAGGTCCATATAGATCACATAAAAGGCCCACCGAATATGTGGTAGAAATTGGAACATCCATGAGGATTGAATATCAATTCTCATTCAGGATGAAAAAATTTAATGAAATATCATGTTTTATTTTAGCATACCCAAATAAATCTATGATAGGGATTTAAAAATACTAAATTACCCAAAACTTGGACTATTTTATGCATTAAATTTCATCCCACAATTATTTTCTGGATATACAAACACACAAAATTATGGAAGTTTTCACCCAATACACATGACCAATTGAGCTAAGCTATTATGGTTATAAATTAATGAGTTAGGTTAAAAATATTTTAGAAGAAATATTTTTCATATTAAGTCATATTATTATTGTAACACCCCAAGCTTCCACGGTACGCTTCTTTTTGAATAATACAGTAGTGTGTGTTGTACACAACTTCGAGTTCTAACACACACCACAACCAATCAAACTAGCCGTTATAAATAGTAATATCTACTTTTTGAAATTTTATAAATTTTATCTCTCAAAATGGACTTCATTTTTGGATTCTGAGTATCGAATTTAGCCTAAGGTAAAATTTTGGCACTTTTCAGATAACTTTTATATTTTGATGAATAATGAAAATTACTAAATTTTAATTAAAAACAACTTTTTTAATCAAAATAATTAATAGTGATAAATTATGAATTTGAGTGGGTTTAAAGTATATGTAGAATATATTTTTACAATTTAATACAATTTTGGTCATTGGACATAATTCAACAATTAAACCAAACATAAACAAGTATCAATCTTTTGATAGTTCTTATATCTTAAAAACACGCTTTTTGTTTTGACAGCGGGAATTAATTTTAAATTAATTTCTGCCACTTCTGTGCTTTGAATTAGGAAAAATGGATTCCATATTTTTAATTAGGATGTCCAGATTGTGTAAATAGGTAACTTTTATTTTTAGACATGTTGAATAATTACTTCGGTAAATATTTTATTTACCATGGTTAAAGGTTAAATCCGGTAAATAACGGTTAAAAAATAATATTATAATAATATTAAATTACCCTAAAACGTGTCCTAACTTTATTGGTAGATACATGTCTGACCATGTTCATCTTTGGGTCAATTTTGGGACCCCATGGAGCCACTTGTAATTGATAATGACAGTTTATATTAATTAAGTTAAATTAAATACAAAAATGACATAAGCATATATCTTTTAGCAAACCATTTTTTACATAGGGTTATATATGTTAGATTTTCGACTATAAATATTCACTAGAAAAATAACAAGATTTAATAAATAATGGTATTTTATTTATAATATTTAGACATTTAATAATTAATATTATTTATGACACAATAATGATCCAGTATTTTCTGTATTAATGAATGAATCAAATAATTGGTATTATAAATGTTAAAATTAATATAATATGAAAGTTTTGATGACATAAATGAATTTTAATTATTAATTTGACATAATAAGATTTCTTAAATGAATTTGTTTCCAATTAATAAAGTTTTTAGGACTTTAACAAAAACCAATTATTGAATAGTGTCAAAATTCACATAAAAGAGTTCTTAAAACAAATATTATATTATTAATTGATTTTAAATTACTAAAAATCTAATGATCGTCCAAGAGACTTATATAATGATAGGTATATTATTAATGAACTACTTGGGGGTCTCTTGGATGTATATAGTAAGTTTATTAACTATATAATATAAAAATACAAGGTGGCATGGTAAATGTTAAACTAATTAACTAAGAGTTAAAACTAAAAGATAAGGTTAATATAATGACCCAAACATATATAAATTATATTGGTTGAGAGGTTTTCGACCAATAACCACCTTAAACTTTAAATAATCCACTTTGTATCCATTAGAAACCGAATATGAATTTATTATAAAATAATATTTCTAGCTCTTCCAAATGTGCCCCTCACCCCTCTTATAAAAGGGCACTCCTCCTTCTCACTAATTCACACATTCAAAGCCTTTTGGCTCGGCCAAACCCTTCCCAAATACTCTCTAAAATTCCATAAATTCAACTTAGAGGCCTTATTTTGATCATAAAGCCAACCTACGGAGCCCTTTTGATCAAATCAAAAGGAAGAACACGAAGAAGAGGTAATGTTTTCACCACCCTCTTTCAAGTTCCTTTCTTCTTAAACTTCTTCTTTCTTTGTTATTACAATTATAAAATAATAACTCTAGTATATTATATATACTTTTATGTTATTATAAACATGTTATAACCATATTTCAGTATTCTATCCATCTGTTGAATGACATGTCACCATACGTGCATATGTACGGCTTACCGTCTCCACGTCATTGTGTAATTCTTATTCAATAAATTATTATTTGGATGGGTATAATAATGATGTGTAATTCATGTAAATAAGAAATATAACATGATAATTATTCTTTATATATGAAATACCATCCAATTATATATTATTTTAATACCAAAAGAATGATATTTCGCCCGTGCGTACGTACGGACTATCGTCTCCACGAAGGCGATGAGATTCATTCTCCGTCGTATCCATTCAAGTATAATTCTCATTTGATGATTAATAATAATGTTTAAGGACTTAATATCATTCTGGATATGAATAAGATACAACCTATCCATAACAAACATGGCTTACGTAATGAAACAAATAAAAGAAAATGAGTAAGTTAACACCCGAAACGACAATAATATTAAGATATTATTAACAAAGAAAATTTAAAAGATCATATATGATATCATATTAATGTATATGATTCTTGTATAATTTAATAACAATTATAACACCATTATACCGGAGATTAACCTACCCCAACCAAGGAAAAGTACAAGGTAAGGGTTTATTTCACAATCTCTTCATTATCTAAGATTCCTTATACGTAATTATCTACTGGGACGTCTTTATCATCCACATCCATGTTTCTTAAAAATATATTTCAAAACATTTTTACTATTTTCTAGAATATGGGTTAATGTCATTTATACCCTTTTTTTACTTTTTTTAAGTGGTTTATAAAGGAATTTTTTCGTCGTTTTCCAAACAAGGTCCTTTTTAACCTTTTCGACAGAATTACGGTAAGAATGTCTTTTTAACATATACGGCGGGTGCGGATATTTCCTCCGTTATAAAATATTTAAAGCTTACCTTACAAGATTATAAGAAAATATTCAAAGTAAATGTTTTATTTTATTATTATGTGATTTTTAATGGTTTTCAAAAAAGAGATATTTCTCTCAAATAGTTTTTATTTCATCTATGTGAACATCCTTTGAAGGATTTTAAGTTTATTTGAAGTTGATTTATTGTGATAAAAAACGTCCATATTCTATTTATAGTTTTGTGATATGTCTGACTGTGGATGTGTTAGTTTTATACTATTCCTGGTTTATGTAGAAAGTATTGACATTTCATATGCTAGTTTTAATACGAATGTTTATGTTATGTTTAAACGTGTTCATATGTGGAATTCATAGGACTTAATAAGTGACGGGTGGAGCCCGCTATAGCTCCTCGATGCATCGGTAGGTCTCATGAGACAAAATAGTGTCTTGGAACAAGGCTTTGACAAAATCATATTTGTATTCTTGGCACGAGGCCTTGGATATGTGATTATGATAGTCTGGCATTATGCATTCCATAATTATGAAAGTGGTTATTGATATTGCATGTTATTATTTGATTAGTAGAATATCCATGTCAATAAGTAAATAGCATTATTTCATTTTATTTCTTCCATATTATGTTGAATTTCAAGTTTAAAAGGATTTTTTTTAGTTATAAATTGCCTTAAATGTTTATTCTTATTTATGAAAGTTTCCGCTATATTTTTATCCTTACTGGGCATTTGAGCTCACCCCTTTTAATGTTTTATTTTTCCCAGGATGTGAAGAAGTAATTTATGAATGACCTGCTGGGATAGTATGTGGGGATATGAGTGTGGACTACGGAGACTATGTTGTTGTAGTTTTCATTTTATGATGTAATGTAAACTTTATTAATGTATCTAGTTATTCCAAGTCTACTAAACTAATCGGTATTTAGAGACTTGATCTTTCTTGTGATCATGCCAATGTTATGTAATAATGCACCGACTTTGGGTAACTAGGGTCGGGGCGTTACAGTTGGTATCCAAGGAAGTTTAGTAAAAACCTTGGAAGATAGATTTAGATAAACTCTTATTAGATCACATAGATATAAGATACACTTTGAGGATTAGTGTATAAGAACCTCCTAGAATTTTGGTATTGTAGAGATTTTTTGAGTTTTTTGAGAAATACATCCCTGTCTGGATACAAGAATGTAGAGGTGGCTCTGGAACAGATATACCTAGAAGTAAACCCGAAAACACCACTTTGAGCTAGACTCGAACGCGAACTGGTGCACGAAAACAAGCCTTGCAACACTCTTGGTTACGACACTCTCGGGGGATATTCTTAGGATAACTCTAATTTTATTTACAAATCATTCTGAAGGGTTTATGAGTATATACTTCCTCAAGGAATTTTTTTTCATGATTATGGATTATATCTATAAATAGTTTAATTTATGTTAAGTGTTTTATAAGTATGAAATTATGTATTTTGATTCATAAAATGATCTAGTTTATTCCATTGTTTAGAAATGGTGCCTAGTGGAAGAAATGGAAACCGTATCAATTCACGCACTCCATATAGGTATTTCCCTCCTGCTCAAGATAATTATAGTGGAGCTGGTAATGAAAATGGTGATGATCAGCTAATCACCATACTGGGACAACTCACTCAGGTTATGAATAATAAACATACCCGTATGGAGCACCCTGATCTGTAGCATGGAGGATCAATGTTAGATCACTTCATGAGATAAGAACCACAAAATTTCAATGGGAGTGAAAATCCCGTAGTAGCTGAGCAATGGATAAATTCTCTAGAGAAAATATTTCAGTCTTTGGGGAGTAGTGAAAGGGAAAAAGTTATCATGGCCGTTTACCGCCTCACTGGAGATACTGATCAATGGTGGTCATTGCTTCAAAACACGAAGGAAGATGATGAAGTATCAAATATGGAATGGAGGGTGTTCAAAGATCTATTTTTAGAAAAATACATTCCTCGTGACCATCGAGCAAATATGGAATGGAAATTTCTGAGTCTGAGACAAAAGGAGGATGAGAATGTCACAAAGTATAAGGCTAACTTTACAAGGTTATCAAGGTATGTTGAATATTGTATATGTAACCCAAGAAGTAAGATTGATAATTTTTTTGAAGGGTTAAATCCATTTCTCCGTCGAGCATTAGTATCACAATCCTTCTCGTCGTACGAATACATTGTCTCATGTGCTATCAAGACAGAGAAGGAATTATCTAAGTCTTATGACTTTAAGGAAAAGCACGAGAATAAGAGATCTGCTGATCAATCTGGGAATGGAAATAAGGGAAAGAAGGGAAAAGTTTAGTATCCATCCTGTAGTAAATGTGGGAAGAAACACCATGTTACTTGCTTAAAAGGAATGGGAGTCTGTTACAAGTGTGGTGAAAAGGTCCACCAAGCTCATGATTGCAAGGGGAAGAAGGAATCTACCGATGTCCAATGCTACAATTGCAGGGAGATGGGACATTATGAAAATGAATGTCCTAAGTGTCAGAGGGAACTTATCTTAAAAAATTCCAAGGGATCAAGGCCAAGCTATGCTATCACTTATGTTGAGGTAGAAGCTCCAAAATACGTGGTGGCATGTAATTTAATGGTTTCCTCAAGTTTAGAAAATGCATTATTTGATTCTGGATCATCACATTGTTTCATATCTTCCTAGTTTGCTAAGAAAATTAGATATTTTCAATTTGATTTAACAAGGGAGTTGTTAGTTAAAACTCCTAAGGGAAGTATCATTGCAACAAAGTTTTGTGAATCAGTCCCCATTAGAGCACATTAATGTTCTTTATCCACTGATCTCATCATCATACCTATGATTGAGTTTGATATAATCCTCGGTATGGATTGACTTTTGGACCATGATGTGATGATTTATTATAAGAAGAGGGAGGTTACGATTTTTGATGATGATGATAAGGAACACCTTATTTTTAGAGCAGAATCATCACCACCTAATTATTATCGAGATCCACCCCTAGTAGCTCAACTAAATTAAATTATTAGGGAGGAAGAGAATGAAATGACTATGGGTGAGGACTGGAATGTTCAAATAGAGGATTTACCTGTTGTGAAAGAATATGTAGATGTGTTTCCGGAAGATTTACCTGGACATCCTCCAGAACGAGAAGTTGAGTTTTCCAATGATTTAATTCCTGGATCAAGGCCAATATCGAAGACCCCTTATAGTATGGCTACTGTAGAATTAGTTGAACTAAATAAACAACTAGAGGAATTGAGTATTAAGGGATTTATTTTCCCTGGTGTTTCTCCATGGGGAGCCCCTGTTCTTTTTGTTAAAAAGAAAGATGGATCATTGAGGTTATGTATCGACTATAGGGTGATTAATGCTATAACAATAATGAAAAAGTATCCCCTACCTCGCATTGATGATTTATTTGACGAACTGCATGGAGCTCAATAATTTTTCAAAGATTGACCTTTGGTCTGGATACCGTCAGTTTTGTGTGAAGAAGGAAGACATTCCGAAGACAGCATTTTGAACCAGGTACAGGCATTACGAGTTTACGGTAATGCCTTTTGGGATGACTAATGCGCCGTCTATATTCATGGATCTAATGAATAGATTTTTCAAGGAATATCTAAATGAATTTGTGGTGGTATTTATTGATGATATCTTGGTATACTCCAAAAGCTACAAAGATCATGAAAATCACTTGCGCATTATCCTGAAAACTATGAGGAGACATGAATTGAATGGGAAGTTTAGAAAGTGTGAATCTGGCTTCAAGAGATTTATTTTCTTGGACATATTGTCTCTAATGATGGAATCTCTATTGATCCTTCTATTACTAAGGCAATCCAAGAGTTTCCTTCAACGATGAGTATAAATGAGGTACACAATTTTATTGGTTTGGCAGGTTATTATCGACGTTTCGTCCAGAATTTTTCCTGATTGGCTAACCCATTAATGAAGCTCACATGTAAAGGGGTTAAATTTGTTTGGACAAAAGATTGTGAAGAATGTTTCGAAGAACTAAAGAAAATATTATTCAATTCTTATATATTGACTCTACCATCGGGGAATGATGGGTTCATTATTTATAGTGATGCATCGATAAAAGGACTTGGTTGTTTCCTTATGCAGAATGATAGAGTTATTACCTATGCATCATGACAGTTGAAAATTCATGAACAAAACTATCCTACAAATGATCTCGAGTTAGCAGCTATGATAGTTTCTTTGAAGATATGGAGACAATACCTCTATGGTGAAAAATGTGAGATTTATACTGATCAAAAGAGTTTGAAGTATATTTTCTCACAAAAATAACTCAACATGAGGCAAAGGCGATGGCTTGAACTACTCAAGGATTATGATTGCACGATACACTACCACCTGGGGAAGGAAAATAAGGTGGCAGATGATTTGAGTAGAAAAGATCATGGAGTTTTGAACAAGATGAGAGTATAAAAGGATCCTATATACATGGATCTAGTGAAGATGGATATGGGAATCACCATGGAAGGTGAAACATCAATAATTTTTCAAATGGTTTCCAAACCATATTTACTTGAAAGGATAAAGAGTTCTAAGACCGGTGACGAAGAGTTTCAAAAGAAGATTAAAGTTTTGAATAATGGGAGATTGAATGACTTTTTGTATGAAGATGGAATTTTGAAGTTTGGGAAGAGACTTTGTGTTCCCAATATACCTGATCTAAAAAGGGAATTGTTGGATGATTCTCATAGTTGTAATTTCTCTATACACCCTGGGAGCACAAAAATGTATAGTGATTTGAAGGAACATTTCTGGTGGGACAACATGAAGAGGGAGATTGCTGATTTTGTGTCAAGATGTATGGTTTTTGAACAAGTGAAAGCTAGAAGGAAACAGCCCGGAGGAGTCATGGAACCTCTTACCATACCTGAGTGGAAATGGGATAATATTACGATGGACTTTGTCATGGGGATACCAAAGAATCCTAGAAGGAACGATGCAATATGGGTTATTGTTGATCGTCTTACAAAGTCAGCACATTTTCTTGCTATAAGAGAAGATCTACCACTAGAACGTCTAGAAAAACTATATATTAATGAAGTTGTGAGACTTCATGGAGTACCCCTGTCAATTGTTTCTGATCGTGATCCCCATTTTACTTCATGATTTTGGAAATGTCTTCAGAAGGCCTTGGATCAGAACTTAATTTGAGCACTGCTTACCACCCTCAAACAGATGGACAATCAGAACGGACTATTCAAACCTTAGAAGACATGTTGAGATCTTTCTCACTTGACTTTCAGGGTATGTGGGATCAATATTTACCTCTAGTAGAATTTAACTATAACAATAGCTTCCATTCAAGTATTAGGATGGCACCATATGAAGCTTTGTATGGAAATAGATGTCGCACACCAACCTGTTGGGATGACTTTGGTGAAAGAAAACTTGTAGGACCAGAACTGGTGGAGGAAACGGTGGAAAAGGTGAAGGTAATCCAAAACCACATCAAAGCATCTCAAAGTAGGCAAAAGAGCTATGCTGATAACTGAATGAAGGATTCAGAATTTCAGGTAGGAGAACATGTTTTCTTGGAGGTATCTCTATGGAAGGGAGTTATACGTTTCGGTAAGAAGGGTTAATTGAGTCCTAGGTACATCAGACCTTTCCAAATTCTAGAATGAATTGGGGTTGTAGCTTACCGTTTGGCAATGCCGCCAAGTCTCTCCAAAGTTCACGATGTATTCCACGTATCACTGTTGAGGAAATACATGCCTGACCAAACGCATGTACTCACCTATGAGGAATTAGAACTGGAACCTGATCTTTCTTATTTCAAAGAGCCCATTAGAATTCTTGATATGAGAGAACAAGTTCTGAGAAACCGGATGACTCGTCTGGTAAAAGTTCAATGGAGAAACCATAAAATGGAAGAGGCAATGTGGGAACCCGAGGAACTTATGATGAAGAACCACCCGAGTCTTTTTATGTAGTAATATTCTAGAAATTTCAAGGAAAAAATTATTTGAAGGAGGGGAGAATGTAACACCCCGTGCTTCCATAGTATGCTTCTCTTTGAATAATACAATAGCGTGTGTTGTATACAACTTTGAGTCCTAACACACACCACAACCAATCAAACTAGCCGTTATGAATAGTAATACCTAATTTTTGAAATTTTATAAATTTTAACTCTGAAAATGGACTTCATTTTTGGATTCAGAATATCGAACTTAGCCTAGGGAGAAATTTTGGTACTTTTGGATAACTTTTATATTTTGATAAATAGTGAAAATTACTAAATTTTAATTAAAAACAACCTTTTTAATCAAAATAATTAACAGTGATAAATTATGAATTTGAGTGGTTTTAAAGTATATTTAGAATATATTTTCACAATTTAATACAATGTTGGTCATTGGACATAATTTCACAATTAAACCAGACATAAACAAGTATCAATCTTTTGATAGTTATTATATCTTAAAAACACGCTTTTTTGTTTTGACAGCGGGAATTAATTTTAAATAAATTTCTGCCACTTCTGTGTTTTGAATTTGGAAAAATGAATTCCATATTTGGAATCATGATTTCTAAATTGTGTAAATAGGTAAATTTTATTTTTAGTCATTTTGAATAATTACTTCGGTAAATATTCTATTTACCATGGTTAAAAGGTAAATCTGGTAAATAAGGGTTAAAAAATAATATTATAATAATACTAAATTACCCTAAAACGTGTCCTAACCTTATTGGTGGATACATGTCCGACCATGGGAATCTTTGGGTCGATTTTTGGACCCCATGGAGCCACTTGTAAGTGATAATGATAGTTTATATTAATTATGTTAAAATAAATACAAAAATGACATAGGCATATATCTTTTAGAAAAACAATTTTTACATAGGGTTATATATGTTGTATTTTAGACTATAAAAATCCATTAGAAAGATAATAAGATTTCTTACATAATGGTATTTTTTTATAATATTTAGACATTTAATAATTAATATTATTTATGACACAATAATAATACTGTATTTTTCGTATTAATGAAAGAATCAAATAATTGGTATTATAAATGTTAAAATTATTATAATTTGAAATTTTTGATGAAATCCATGAATTTTATTGATTAATATGACATTATAGGATTTCTTAAATGAATTTGGTTCGAATTAATAAATTTTTTAAGACTTTAACAAAAATCAATTATTGAATAGTGTCAAAATTCACGTAAAAGAGTTTTTAAAATAAATTTTATATTATTAATTGATATTAAATTCCTAAAAATATATGGTTTGTCCAAGAGACTTATATCATGATAGTTTTATCATTAATGGACCACTTGGGGGTCGCTTAGATGTATATAGTACGTTTATTAACTATATAATATAAAAATACATGGTGACATGGTAATTGTTAAACTAATTAACTAAGAGTTAAAACTAAAAGATAAGGTTAATATAATGACCAAAACCTATCTAAATTCTATTGGTTGAGTGGTTTGCGACCCATAACCACCTTAACCATTAAATATTCTACTTTGGAGCCATTAGAAACTGAATATGAATTTATTATAAAATAATTTTTCTAGCTTTTCAAAAGGTGCCCATCACCCCTCTTATAAAAGGGCACTCCCCCTTTTCACTAATTCACACATTCAATGCCTATTAGATCGGCCAAACCCTGCCCAAATAATCTCTTAACTTCACTAAATTCAACCTATATTCCTTATTTTGATCATAAATCTAACCTAAGGAGCCCTTTTGATCAAATCAAATTGAAGAACCCGAAGAAGAGGTAATGTTTTCACCACCCTCTTTCAAGTCCCTTTCTTCTTCAACTTCATATTTCTTTGTTATTACCATTATAAAATAATTACTACAGTATATTATATATAATTTGATGTTATTATAAACATGGTACAACCATATTTCATTATTTTATCCATCCTTTTAATGACATGTCACCATGCGTGCGTACGTACGGCTTATCGTCTCCACGTCGTGGTGTAATTGTTATTCAATAAATTATTTTCAGGATGGGAATAATAATGATGTGTAATTCATGTAAATAATAAATATAAAATGATAATTAATCTATATATATGAAATAACATAAAATTATATATTATTTTAATACCAAAAGAATGATATTGTCGCTCGTGCGTACGTACAGACTACCGTCTCCACGAACGTGATTAGATTCATTCCCCATCGTATCCATTCAATTATAATTCTCATTTGATGATTAATAATAATGTTTAAGGACTTAATATCATTCTGTATATGAATGAGATACAACTTATCCATAACAAACATGGATTACGTAATAAAACATATAAAAGAAAATGAGCAAGTTAACACCCGAAACGACAATAATATTAAGATATTATTAACAAAGAAATGTTAAAAGATCATATATGATATCATATTAATGTATATGATTCTTGTAAAATTTAATAACAATTATTTCACTATTATACAGGAGGTTAACCTACCCCCAACCAATGAAAAGTACATGGTAAGGGTTTATTTCACAATCTCTTCATTATCCAAGGTTGTTTATACGTAATTATCTACTGGGACTTCTTTATCATCCACATCCATGTTTCTTAAAAATGTATTTCAAAAAATTTTTACTATTTACTAGAATATGGGTTAACTTCATTTATACCCTTGTTTGACTTTTTATTAGTGGTTTATAAAGGAATCTTTCCATCGTTTTCCAAAAAAGGTCATTTTTAACCTTTTCGACAGAATTAAGGTAAGAATTTCTTTTTAACTTATACAGAGGGTGCAGCTATTTCCCGCCGTTATAAAATCTTTGAAGATTCCCTTACAAGATTATATGAAAATTTTCAAAGTAAATGTTTTATTTTATTATTATGTGATTTTTAAATGATTTCAAAAAAGAGATATTTCTCTCAAATTGTTTGGATTTCATCTATGTCAACATCCTTTGATGGATTTTAAGATTATTTGAAGTTGATTTATTGCGATACAAAACATCCATATTGTATTGATGGTTTTGTGATATGTTTGACTGTGCATGTGTTATTTTTATACCATTCATGGTTTATGTAAAAATTATTGACATTTCGTATGCTAGTTTTAATACGAATGTTTATGTTATGTTTAAAACTGTTCATATGAGGAATGCATTGGACTTAATAAGTGACGGGTGGAGCCCGCTATAGCTCCTCGATGCATCGGTAGGTCTCATGAGACAAAATAGTGTCTTGGAACAAGACCATGACAAAATATTATTTGTAGTCTTGGCACGATGCCTTGGCTATGTGGTTATGATAGTCTGGCATTATGCATTCTATCATTATGAAAGTGGTTATTGATATTGCATGTGATTATTCGATTAGTATAATATCCATGGGAATAAGTAAATGAAATTATTTAATTTTATTTCTTCCATATTATATTGAAGTTCAAGTTTAAAAGGATTTTGTTTTAGTTATACATTGCCTTAAATGTTTATTCTTATTCATGAAAGTTTCCGCTATATTGTTATCCTTACTGGGCATTTAAGATCACCCCTTTAAATTTTTTATTTTTCCCAGGATGTGAAGAAGTGATTAATGAATGACCTCCTGGGATAGTAGGTGGGGATATGTGTGTGGACTATGGAGACTATGTTGTTGTAGTTTTTATTTTATGATGTAATGTAAAATTTATTAATGTATCTAGTTATTCCAAGGCTACTAAACTAATTAGTCTTTTGAGACTTGATCTTTCTGGTGATCATGCCAATGTTATGTAATAATGCACCAACTCTGGGTAACTGGTGTCAGGGCGTTACAATTGTCTATTAATTCATTCACATTGTGACCTTTGAAATCATGGTGATAAAAAATTGAAAAAAGAAATTATTTTGGAAAAAATACATATCTTATGTTTAAAAAGTCCAATTGCATCAAAATTTTAAATTTTGAGCATTCCACATCAATATAAAAAACTTGTATGAAAATGATTCATCTATATTTAGCTGTATTTATGGTTAAATGATCAATCCAACATGATGGGATGTTTTGGAAGCAAACAGGCAGCCACAATGTGCTACAAATACATTCCTTTATTCTCATTGCAAGTGATGGAAATCTCAAAACATATGAGGACACTTTAATATAACCATAAACAAAAAACATCCTAGTAGAAAATTAAAAATTCTTGTTATACTTGAGATAGATATCCTATACTCTTTGTTTTTGTGTTCATTTTTTATTTTCTGGTATTTTTAATCTCATAGGCGTTTGAATTTTTATTTAGTTTCTATATTAATGATATAGTCTTCATATATTACAATTTTATGATTTTTTTGTATTATAATTTTTATGGATGAAGTATTAAATATGTTGAAAACTCTTCCCTCCTTCAATTTCATATTCAATATAATGTTTGTCTTTACCTCTCATCATCATTCATGGGCACACTCAAAGCACTTTTCTTATATTACCACATTTTAGCTTTTGTATTTTTAACTTATCACTAAGAAAATGAACGAATATAGTAATAAATATCTCAATGGATGAGTAAATTATAAATTTGGGTGAGCCATATTTTGGTAATGATAAGTGATTGAAAGCTTTAGCATATTTAATATTCATTAAATTTAATGAAAATTCAGTTTAGAAATTGGGATTCCAGGGATTTTTGGAACCATAAATACACTTCCATAAAAAAATTATTTCATGATATTAGTATAGTAGATTAGGTTTGGATTAAACCCTCAATAATTTAGAATTATTATCTGAATCATATTGTGATATGGGTGTTAATTTAATGAAATATATCATAAACCTCAAGGATATCATATGATTACATCCCAAATAATTAAATGAACATAATAATTCTTAATCTATTGATTCAATCATCATAAATACTTAAATTTTATTAATATATATATAAAAATAACTCATTTTAAAAAATAAAACAAAAAAATTCACTCCATAATATAGTACCATCACTGAGGATTCAGAGTGCGTGTCACTATACACAATATAGTTGAAATGAAAACCATCAAACAATATTTATGCTATAATTTTACACATAACATATTAGTATAATACATATGTACATATCTAATTTTAATATTTTCAAAAAAAGAGATCATTTCTTCTTTTTGAGAGAAAAAAAATGTTTACTACAACTTAAGGTGCTCGAAACATGAAGTGTCATTTTTGGATTAAAGTTATTAAATGATGATAAAATCAACCCAAATATTGTTTGACCAATGTATAGGGATTCTGGTCCTTTAGAGGGAGTCCTGATGTAAGATGTTTTTCCTAAATTAATATCATGTAGTGGGGATTTTCACATTGTGAAATGTAATTTCTTGTGATCGGGATATAATTGTAATACAGTTTAATAACATGGGACTATGTTGTCTTCCATATAGTTAATCATATTATGGTATTTACATGGTAAGTGCAATAATGTTATGAAATGTTTCCACATATAAACAATAAATTAGATCCGTGGATTTATATTTATAACATATATTTTATTATTTCATAGGTTTATATGTTTGTAATCATATGATGGAGTACCTTTTTCACATGTTTGATTCATATAAAAACAATCCACATGTGAGTCTCATTCATATGTAGGTGAAGTGTGATAGTATGACATTTCCATATTTAAATATCTTAAGGAAATTCTATGTAGTTCATGAATTTATGTAATATGATTCTTTTTGTGGATGGGATTCCATTGGTTTCCCTATGCCTTATGTAGGGGTAGAAATTATTCCACAATCTACTTCATCATATAGATCCATATAGGGATCAATGTCACATGATAAGAGAGGGTATGTTCATTAGTATATACATAATATTTGTGCGGAATACTATACATGGATATGGATCATATGTTGGGAAATAGAATTAATCACTATAATAACATAGATCTATACGTAGTTATGATGAAATAATGTTCCTTGAATAGATAATTAAAAGGAACAAGAAAATGGGGGGATTATTTTTTAAAATATTATGACTAGGCCCCGAATTTGGGATCTAAGATTAACTATATATCTCAATGGAATTAGTATATTCAAACACATAGTTATTATAAATAATCACTTCCTAATTCAGGATCATAGGTAATGATGGTTGTAGTTCTTATCTTCCCATGGAGAGCATTAGAATCATATTTGGGTAAGGTGTCTTCGATGTAGGTCAAGTTCATATATAGAAAAATGGAATTTCAATATACAATCCTATAAGTGATCTTAAGAATTACTCTATAACAAATATTTTTGGATAGGATGTAAACAATATATATGTCTTATTTATTTGCATGAGAAACCATGTTTTTTCATAGTTTAACATCATTCAACCACCACATATCACTGAGTGGAATGACTTACATGGGGAATTTAGGTCTTTGTAAGAGATTCATACCCTAGAATAGAGGGTTACAAGAATAAAATGTCATAAAACATATTTTATTATGTTTAAAATACACGGTTGAGTAACATGAAGGATATCCTAATACTCATGAATAGTTGGGTTATGTTAGGTGAAAATCATAACCCAAGAATATCTTAGCCAACATCGGATATAGACTAGTAGGTATGTTCCATCCCTTAGATTTGGACAAAACTGATATCCCATATTTTTAAGAAGAAAACACCAATATTTAATGGGGGGAGACTCTCTTCTAAGACTAAAAAAACACCTACACACAAGCTATGATTAATTATGTAATTAAACCATGAATCCTAGTGTGGTCCCTTCCAAATACCCATTCCATGTTACCATGTTTCTATTGGGGGGATCAAAGAGTACCTCGATTCAATGTACTTGGGGTTCGAATAGAATTATAACCACTCATGTAATAGGTTGGTATGAACCTATAAATAAATGATATGTAGTTAGTTCATGGGAATTGTAAGATTCAAAAAGATATCATGCACCCAAATTGTTACAAAAACATGTATTGAACACATTTTTAGGGTGAAGGTATAGAACATGAAATACTTGAGTACACAGTGATCAATGTGATGATCAACTTAGTATAGAACCTTCATGTCATGTAGATAAACATAATGTGATAATGATGTGGTTGTCATGTAGTTTAACATGAAGTGACTTGTATGTGGTGCTTATTTATATATAGAATACACAAAGATTTTACTGTTTAGATAACCCTTTAAGGTTTTCAAATCTCACGTGAATCGTGATCAGTGTGAGAAAAAATTGAAATCTGGGAAGTGGAATCAACCATTCGAGAGTGAATGAAATGGAATGTGTGGTGGTAATACCATTTTTATATAAGATGACTTATGCACAAAAATTTGGTTCCCATTGATGAACATAGATGGGAGTGGTGAGAACCCATGACTAGGATTATAATGGAATATATAATCATACCTATATATCCTATTACAATAAGAACCACATCACATGTAGTTCATATAATGATGGTGTGTAGTTTAATGTATTCCTCCCATGACATTGGTATGAATCCATAAACCACTGAGTCACTCTTAATCCCTCTTGTATGTGGTAAAGCATGTGAGATAAATAATTCCTTTTAAAGAACATCTCATTAATAAAAGTTTTATTAATCAGTGGTATTAGAACAACACTGTTAAATAAATGGATCATCTAGTTTGGAGGAATTTTTCATCTAGGGACTAAATATCCCTAGGTAAATTCTCATAAACATTGTGTTATTCAACAATGAATCTTTGGTGCTCCCATTTGGGAACCATAACATCCCCAAGGCACAAACTTTGTGGAATTGTGTTATTCAATAGTGAATCCTTTTAGGGACCTTTTTGTGTCATCCAATCCGTATTATCAATATGCTATGAGGGAGAACCAATAGGACTTGGAATCAAGGTCCAAGAAATGGAACGAGAAGATACACTCAATGAATCTTGAAATTTATACATAACAAAGGGACAAGAAGTGTGTATGGTAGAAATGGGATGTCTAAAGGGGCTTTAAAACACAAGGATGTTGTGTCTCGATATTGGATAAACACCGCTATATAATGGTAAAAAATAATTTAATGTCATAATATTTCTATGAAAATTTTCATATTCCATATGTGGGTAACATATAGGTCACTTGATACTACTTGAATAGTTTTTAGGGGGATTGTAAATCAAAACCCCATAAAATATAGCCAAATGGAAGATGATGAAAAGTGGGTATGATTAATTCATTATTAATGGAATAATCCCATCCCTGATATAGTTTAAAGAATATGTCATAAATTTAAGGGGTGATATTCCTCTAGGACCAAAATATCTAATAGGCATAATATCTAAGGTGTTGTGTTTCTCATTAGTGAATCCTAGTTGGATCCCTTTAAATTAATAATTTAATATAACTAGTTTTCTATAGGGGGCCAAGATTTTTAGAGATCATGATTCATGGGGTTCCAATATAATAACAACAACTCAAGTAATTGATTTGTGTCCATGAAAATATCAAAGATATGATGTTTTTTTCATGGAGAATATATGATTCAAGAATGGTTTATGAACTCTAAAGGCTACACCAATGTGTATTGGACAAATTTTAAGGTTCATGAGACAAGACATGCTATTCTTGAGTACACATTAATTACAAGGGTGATATGTTCAACATGAAGGCCTCATGACATGTAATTTAACACCCTGCGACAAGAATGAGGTTATCCTATAGTTTAAATTATTTTGAATTGGGTGTGGTTCAATATGTAATGATAAGATTCACCATGATCAAATTTATCAATGTGACATGATAAGCTCCCAAATCTCATTCGAGTCATTCCCAATTTGAGAAAAAAAGACAACTTGTTGTCTGTTGAGAAATGAGAGGGTTCATAACAAGGAGTATGTGAGTAATTCACATTTTAATGTGGGTAGGATCCTTCACATTGACTTTAATATCATGGTTTCCATGATTTGGGGTGATGATAAATAATGATTTGGAAAATAATGAATGATACACAATCCACTCTGTATCATCTGGGAACATGAGTCAATCCATTTATAGTTATTATAATGTTCAATTCAAAATTTAGGACCGTATGTGGGTAGGGGTGAATTTATTTCACAATTGTTTTCTTTTTATATTATTGCTAGTAACGAGATTTTAGATCTAGGTCTCACTACATATCTTATGGAAACATGAATAAAGGTCTTGGGTAAGGAATTGAAGAAATATTATTCTTATACAATGGGAACATATATTATATATATTTCTATATGGATCTTGTTATCACCAAGGGGTAAATTTATTTTTGATACTTGGAAAATGAAATCTAGTCTTTACTATATATCTCCGAGAAAGGATAATCAAGAAAAAAATAGTTCTTATATGTATATCCCTTTAATAAGTCTAATATACACATAGGGAAATGGTAATTTTATCATTGTTTCATGGTTTGGACTAGGATTATAGATTATAGTTTAACTATGCATTCTGAGGTAACAAAAATTTAGCCACATGTTGTATTTCTATATAAAAATTCCCTACATAGGTCTATCCCATACCTATGGAGGGGGGATTTGTTCAATTAATATGTTTCAATTGGTCATAGCATTCGACACTATGTGTCACTATATATCCTTTGTTAATAAGAACCAATGGACTAGTAATTCTAGTATAGAAAATTCCTTTTGTAGGTCTTAGCTATATGTAATGAAGTGGAATTTTCCATTTATATATTATGGTGGGGCTTAGGATTTCAGACCCAACAATCACTATGTATCATCAAGTAACAACAATAAAGACACACATAGTTTTTATAGAATATTTCTTATATAGGTATGAACCATATGCATGGATAATGAATTTCCATTTATATATTGTTATAGGAACCATGATTTGATATTTGGATACCACTACATATCCTATTGTAGTAGGAATTAAGCCAAAAACTATTAGATTTAGAGAAAACTCCATGAATAAATCTAACACATATGCTGAGAGATGTTATGATTACTTATTTAAGTTTGGCCGAGGATGGGGAATAGTGTGTCCCTATGTATCTCAAAGGAGTTAGAGGAAAGCCTCACATAGTTCTTAAATGTAATCACTTATGCAAATTTTACTTTTTTATAGGGAAGGGATGATATAAAATTTTGTTAATTTTTCATAGATCTGGTTCATAAATGTGAAGAGGATTTAGGGCCAATAAGGTGACACCATGTCATGCATTTTAATGTCAAGAAACTAGGATGTGTTCTGTATTGTTTTATTGTCATGTGGGAAGGAACTCTTCCATCATGTTTAACATTATACTGTAAGGATGTTGTATTCTACTTGTTTTAAATTAATTCCAACATAATATTGATTTTGTGAAGGTATATATGTGAAGTACATATTTATAATCCAATGTTTGTGTGTGTGGGGGGTGTAATATGTTCCATATCCATCGTGTCCAATGAGTAAGATCTATTTGAATATACCTTCAGTATGATATAATTACCTTCCCACATAGGTTGCATATATTTATGTTTTTTAATTTGTATATTCAGGGTTTTGAGGACAACTACAAATTCCCTGTAGTTAAACAAGTGGGGGTGAACCCTTTTGATGAATACATTCACAATCTGATTCTAATGAACTTCAAGGCTCTTCAGTGTACAAAAACATTTCTCATCGAGAATGTTTTACTCATATACAGGATCAATTCATTTTCCATGTAATATATTTACAAAAATAGCTATTTAGTATGAGGATAAGTGAATGTTTATGGGTAACATTGCCTCTATTCCATATGCCAATGAATTTGGATTTTCATGTGAGTTTGTGTGTGTTTTGGTATACAAGGCCCATAAAGAATGAAAGCATATTTATGACCAATACCTCTTCCCTTTCTCCACCATTTTCTAGAGTATAATGTAAAAAAGTATACTAAAGTCATATATCTATCAATTTTCCACTACATGCTACTGAGTTAAATAGTTGGGATAAATTTTATACTCCAGATAATTCATCTACAAAATGGATGAATAGAAATTGGTTTTGTTGTCTGATAGTATAGGGTGATGAACACTGAATCTCATGATAATTTTGAACATCAAAATAATGATGATATTCTTTATCCCAAATATTCTAAGGTTTATGGGCTTAATCCAATAGGAAACTTATGTAGTAGCATTATAAATTTCCAAAAAAATATTAGCTATAGCTGGTGGATATGGCTCTCCAACATCCATACCCCATATGGAAAATGGACAAGAATACATAGAAGTATATATAAAAACCATGGATGATAGATGATTTTTTTTATGAATTTGATATTCAGGAATATTTTTTTTAAAATCTATGTAGTAGTAATTTATTGGTTTCTATAGTGACCAATCCTCCTAATTTTTTGGGAGAGTCTTGTTCCAGACTGATGAGTGTTATAGCATCCTTCATAGACTTCCTTCTCAATGGTGGAAATCTATCCTTCTAATATACATATCATGGGACTCCCACAAATCCTCACATATAAATTTAGTTTTGATCATTTTATCAATCTCAAATGATGGAGTTCTCTTCCTAGAAATAATTTTGTTCCCTTTTGGATGGATACAATGGGTGGGTCCCCTTTTACATGTAATATATTATTGGATCCATCTATCTAGGGGTGGATATCAACTCATCATGGTATATGGAATGGTTGATCTAATCAATTTCATCTATGTCGTATATAATGAATGGTGAGACTACCAATTTTTCATGATGTAGAAACCAACCTCATCCAAATTGGGATTGGTCAGTACTGTTGTTAAATTGGATAGTGCATCAGCACAAACATTTTGTGATTAAGGGGTAGTATAAAGTGATCCTTCAAAATAGAACTCTACAATAAATCCTCTATCACAATTGCTGAGAGGTGAAAATATTCCTTCTTGATGACATACTCAATTTTCATTTGTAATATTAATTTCTCTAAATCATCTTTGACCATTATGTAGTATATTTAAAAATATTGTTCTAGAACCATGTTTGTTATAATGTGTTGGGATTCGACCTCATTGTTATTGTCTACTTCGGATAATGAGAATGACTAGGGAAAAAATTCATTTTTTTGGGAAATAAAGAATGTATGTAATCCAACATGGTTGAGCCCTGAGTTTTCCATCATATTTCCTAATAGAATTTTTGAGGAACCATCATAACATATCTCTAACATTAAGAGATCATTATGGGAAAAGAAAAATTTATCAACTAGAAGTTCAATGAGTACTTGAATTATTCCAATGGTAGGATGTGATTCCATGAAATCAGCATGTTCATGAACTTTGATTAGCTTATATGCCACAATTTTAATCATGTATAGTTTCATAATCACCACCCATCAGTCCAAAATTCCATGTTACCCTATGGCTACAAAAATGAACTTTATCAGGTCAATACGATTGATAAAGTGGACCTCATGTTTCATTAATTAATTCCTTGTAATTTTCAGATTGAATATGTGCATGATTCATTTCTCTTAAATATCATAATATCGTTCCTCGTTATCTAGTTGTTTTTGGATGAGGTTCTAGAGACTATTTTCATTACTTGCATCAATGTTCAATGTATGAAGGGAACTAAAAAATCATTCCATTGTGGACACATATAAGATAAGTGGATTCACTTATATTGGTAGTATCAAGACTTTTGGATGCATCATATACTCTTGAGACCCAAAATCAACTTTTTAGTACTCATCCCACTGATAGGATACCCGATATTTCAGTAACCTAATGAAGGGAAATTATTTTCACACCTTGTTGTCTATAAAACACTTGATATAATCATGTTTCCCTTTATGACCTTAAAAATCTTTAGGATACATAGTCATTGGAATTACCAGGATTATAATAGTATTTTTTGAAGGAAAATAAATTCCATAGTGGTGTAATAAAAAGATAGGTAACATCCATAATGTTACCCCGAAATCATACTTTAGAGGGATCATCTTCAAATGGTATTGCTATAACTTTCTGATTTTTTTTGGAAATCATTGAGGTCGTCCCATTGTAGTTGATAGTTTACCACCAGGTCATCAAAAAAAATTCTTATATTCATCCCTAAAAGGTATCAAAGATATGATAAATCGATTAATGGTATGTGGAAGCAATATTATTTAATGTTATGGGAATAACCTGGTAGAAAAATATCTTTTCAAATGCTCTGATAGTAGTGGATTCCTCATCATATAGGGAAACATTGATCGGTTTATACCATGAATAACCATCCATAAAAAATGGTTGTAAATATATTAATATAATTGATAAATTACCATGACCAATACCATGACATAATAATTTTTGTAACATTAGATTATGGTCCCTATAATCGATGCAGACCCTGGTCTATATGGTATCACTCATAATGTGAATGATTCCAGAAAATCACTTTTGATACTGCACCTCTTGGAAAAAAAGACCATTGATCAATTTACAAAATTTTTATTCTACCATGGAAGCATGAGAGGCGTATATTCTTCTAAATTTTTCCTTGAAACTGAGTTTGTCATGTAGAAATCAATGATGGTGAGTATGCACATTTAGGTTTATCCTAGGAATCTCTCTATAATTCCTATAGAACATGTATTGATGTAGACTTAGAAATGAAATATACATCTCAAGATCATTGAGAATAATGAGACACTACTATATATTGGTATTTTATTCCCATATTCACCCAATTGATTTAATAAATGGTTGTGGACACACCCTCTTAAATTTGAGAGGAGAATTCCTAAGTTCATAACTTTGTTATTCGATTTTAGTGTCTATGAGGGAATCATCTAGAAATGTTTATAATTCAAGGGAAATTGTATTGGTGTTGAGGTAAGAAATTCCAGAAGAAGAAACATTGACAAACTAAACATGCAATGTAATGTTTGGGAGATTTTTGGGATTCTTTTCATCATTTACATTTCAACATAGGGCATTAGAGGTATGGAAACCCAGAGTTGTAAGGGATGTTTCAGGGGAATTTTCTATATATTAAAATGGTGCAATTAGATTCTCAAAACTCAATATATCAATTTTATGGCTTCCCAATAATAAAACTAGTTGTTTTGGATCAATTTATATCACATGTACAATGTCTAGTCATGTTTTTGGTTCACAATATCTTATTGAGATTGAGTACACTACCTAAATCATGTTTATGGGGAGTACATAATCACAACTAATAAAACTATAAAGATTTAATTGGGTGGTTCCCAATACATTGTGTGTAGCAACCAGCTTGTCATCTTCCATCAATGGTTACTTTCCGGAAATCATGTAGAAAATTTACATTATGTATACATATTCACAAGATTCAAAAAATTTTATGTCACCATATATAATGTTGGCATTTCCGTTGATGGGATATTTCAAGCAAGGATGAAATGTATAAGGTACCTCTACGTGGATACACATCAAATACCTTTTCAGTTGGACATTGTATCCTATGTGTTGCTAGATAAACTTGAACACAAAATTAGACGTGGGGTCCTTAAACTGATCCTTGATATTGGTTTTTTCTAGAGGCCTATAATCACATTTTTCATACCCTTGAGTGCTAAATTTTGTTGGAGAAAAATAATCATTCCCATATTCCAAACCTCAAAGGTCCCATACCTAAATGAGTTAGATCCTAGAACTCTTTTAAAGTAGAGAGCTTTATATTTTGACATTATTGATCTTAATTGAAACAAAAATGGGTATTATGTTCACCACATTAACTTCTTCCTGAACCTATTCATTGAAAATGATAGTGGAATGAAATTATGTTGGAATAGTCTACAATTGATACCCTCCTCTACATCTACTTCCATCTAAAACTCTAGGGTAATCTAGAGTTACCAATTTATTTCCACTATAAGATCCTTCAAAATATGGAGAGAATCTATGATATAGAGTATGGATGTAAAAACTTCCATCTATTTTAGAATGTCAAATTATTATGTTGGAGTTCTATGCTTCCCTAGGTGGGGATTCTATATATCAAGTGTCTTATGAGATGATGTGTTTGAGGAATATGGAAATTCTTCTTTAGGATAGTTTAGGGGAGTATTAGTTTCATGTGGCATAGGTTGTGCTGGGCAACACCTTGGTTTCAGATGATCATACAATTGCACTCCCACCAGCTGTTCATTTAAAATGATTCATTTCATATGATCAATTAATTGATCTAAGGCATCTTTGTGCTCCTATTGGGAATTATAAAGAACAATCCCATGGGTCTCATCTATATATTGGGATCTATGATTTTGTGTCCAGAATATTGAGCTTTTCCACGACCACTACATATGTTGTACGCTCAGTTTTGTTAGACTAGGCCATATTCTCACTATTCATGTATCGAGATCAAATATTCATTATAATATTCATCATCAAAGAATTGTTATATTATGGGAATGAATATAACTAACCAAAAAATGAGGTCATCATTCCTAGGAGAATTCAATTTGTTGGGGTGGTTCCCTTTCTTCTGATGATAAGGGAAAAAAATTATTACAGATTCAAACCCTATGTGGGAGTTGGATATGACTCTTTAACCATTTCAATTTATTTTATCTAATGGTTACATATTTTTTAGGAGTTAGATTAAAGGGTTTCAAAATAAAGACTAGGTTATGAATCTATGCTTTGAGGGTGGCATGATCTCATTCCACTCTCTTTCGAGACATCCAGTTATTGAACTTTTGTTCATGCCTAATTGGAACATTGTTTTGGTATTCGCCATATTCAGGTTGTTTAGAGGTCACCTATGCTACTTGTATAATATATATTCCCAAAATTACATGTCTAGAGTCAAACATGTCCTAGGGGATATCCTTAAAGACAATGTAATTCTATATGGTGTGTCCTAGACTCCAATTAAAGGTTCAGTAGTCAGGATGGTCACTGAGGTTATCCTCAGTTTTTGTATTAGGCTCTGGTATCATGAGGAAGATATTTTATATGGATGTGAGAAAATAAACGAGAACATGTTAATTTCAAATAGAATATACATTGATCTTCCATTCCCCAAATTGTGGGTGACCTAGATATCTCATTACTACTGGTTTATGGTGGTTCTAATATTGTTTCCTCTATGTAGGAGGGGATGGGAGATTCGGGGCCTATGTGGGTGATCTAATGGGAACCACCCATGTTTGAAGGAGAAAAAATTAGTATTTCCTATTCGTGTACTTTTCCATATTTATTGGGTATGATATGATATTTGACGAAGGATTTTTTAATGAAATACCCTTGGCCTTATGCCTTTTACATGATAAAATTAAATTATCCTAGGTATTTCAAAGATATCAAAGGTGTTTCTACAATATTATATATATTCTCTTCAAAAAGATCCATTAATTTCTTTTTCAAGAGAGGGATACTATGTGTGTATGTTCGACCCATTAATATGATGGTATATTTAATGACCCTTTTATTCTCCTTCTTCATATAATTAATGTGTTAAAAAACAATAATTTATCATAAAGTGGAGATGAATAGGAAATCGAATTGATGAATAAGGTTTTCTCGGGACATGGAATATCCTATTGGATGTCATTTCCACCAAATGAATGTTGTACCTACTAGAGTCAACACAAATCCACTTAGTTTTTCACCTCTTGTTGGTCATGATAACCCATCATTGTTTCAAGTTAGGATATGAAGTTAATGAGATGTTGTTTTAGGTCTCTCGTTCTATCAATGGATGATAATATATGATTGGAGAAATAGGATAGAGGCAAAGATTCATCCATCCATTCTATATATGGCTTCTTTTCAGGATATATGGTGGTATGTCATCCTCCCATGGCTTCCATTCATGCATCTAGGGACTTGATATTTTTTGGGAGTATTATTGAAACCACTATATAGTCCATATCCTATGCATTGTGACTGATTGAGAATTCATGATGTTGTCTAAAATTAATATTCAGATTATTTTCAATCAGTTCTAGGGCCAGATTACTACCCTGATAAGGAGGTTATCACTATAAATGTGGAAATTCACAATCATCCTTAATTTTATCATTTATGTAAAACCGTTTCCTAGAACTATATCCAACATAAAGATTATGTTCCACCCTTATAGGTAGATTAAATCTATTTGGATGGGTGGGAGGATGGATACATGTTTATTCTTGATGGTGATACCTAGAGGGAACATTCCACCTAATCAATTCCACATTTATGTATATGTGGTTCTTTGTATCAATCTCATATTTTTCTAAAAATTTCACTATAGAAAGTATTTTCCCATATAAATAATGACCGGGATGTATCCTTTTTTCCCTTTATCCACTTCATAATTCCACAGTGGATGTTGAAATTTATCATTCATAGGTTCTAGGTTCCAGATCCTTCTCTAATTATAAATACATGCATCCTCAGTTTGTGAATCAATATAAACCACTTACTAATAGACTATTTCCATGTTTCACCCATGTATATTTTCATCTTGGTTTTTAGCATTTTATGGATTGATGGTGTTAATATTCAAAGAGTCATAATAGGAAGTAATAGTCACTCCATCATTAACCAAATAATAGGAAAGTTTTGTATCGGTCAAATCCCCTTTGGGAGTTTCACGAGGATAATACTTCTAGTATTTTGACTTATTGGTTCATATTGACTTATGACCCCTATTGGGATTGATTTTCAGAACCAAAAACTTCACCTATATTGTCTAATTAATATAGATCTTTTGAAAATTTCTGATTATGATTATTAAATGACCCACAAATGAAAGAGGTGTGTCATACGATGGGAGGAACAACTGAGATGATGGTCAGTTGTATTTATCTCTTATCCTGGAGAATATGTATTCCATTTGAGATTATGATAAAAGTACACCCAATCCTATAGGATATGGTTGATTTGGAGCTATTAATGGAACTTTATGATCTTATTGTTGAGTATATAATGACTACTAGGATAGTGATTGAGAAAAAATTCCTCCATGCCTATGGGATAAGTCTTGTTTGGATCCATAGTCAATTCCATTGGGAGCCTCTTGGGGTATGATGAACCTAGGGGTTTATGTAGTGGTAACAATTCCCCTATCATTGTGGGATGATATCACTCCTATATTGATTCCATGAAAATTTCTATATTGATATTCATGATTTTGTGAAATTTCATTCGGTAATGGTTTGGGTGAAATATATGATTGTGAAAGATGTCAGTTTCCCTGGGGAACCATTAGGCAGTCCTTGATTTCAACTTCTATTATTGAGATGAATTCCAATTTTATTGAGGATAAATTTATCAAAGACTTTTTTTCCCTCACCCTTCATTAACGGTGTGTATACATCCTTAATAGGGAGGAGAGTCATTATATTGACCAACTGGAATGTACGCTACTGAATTCCATGATCTCTATTATGGATATAATGTTTTAGGATTTCATATCCAAGAATAGTTAATTTACAAGGTATAGGGTGATGTGAAATGATATATACTTACCCAATCGACAAATACAATCATCAAATAAGGATTTGAAAATTAGTCACCAAAGAGTAATTATGTTTTTGAGGCAAACACTCCAAATTATTATTTTTAATTATTTTATGTTATTCAGAACTAGGTCACGATGAAAGTAGAAATGACTGATTAATAATTGTGCGTATTTGTTATTTATATGTAACCCTCATATCCCAAAAAAGGAATTTGTATATTCTTCAACCACTGATGGGTCGCCCATTTTTCCTAGAAAATATAAGTCTTGTACTCCTCCCCATTATCTTCTAGGATCTCATAGTCTGAAGTAGTGATGCGACAAAAAGTATTTGGGTGGTTGTTTCTAGAAAAGTACCTCTATATATCCATGTTTTTTCCTTATTCATCAGGGTGATATTGATCCATTTTCATAGACTAGAGATGTTACTTCCCAGGGTCACATACTAACTGAGTTGAGGTGTTATTAATAAATGATGTGGCATTATATATGATAAACCCCATATTATTTTTCTAGTTAGGGGGTTTCCATATCTGTGTGGGATATTTACATGGAGATGTTGTAAATATAGGATATTAGGAGTAACATTATTATGAATCATATATATACAACCACAAGAGTAATATTAGGGTTATTATGGACTTCTACTTAAGATGATGATTTAGAAGACCCTTGAGGTGTTCAGATACATGTTATACGACCTTAGTGACACTGGTATTGAGTTTATTAGGGATATGAGTCATATCCTACATTAGGGTCAGGATATTTGAACCTCAATTTTGGGGATGAGATAGAATTTAAACCTATTTCATGAGGGTATTCAAATTTTTTTTATTACCATCAGTTGTTTCTTGAATATACTCCCACTACTAGGAAGATACTAGGGTATCATGATGAGTTTCTTTATCATCAATAGGGAAATTAGGGTAACATTGAGTGGTCTCTGAAATATGATGGTCAACCCTAGTTGATGTGGGACCAAGGACCTAGTTCAGATATTCATTCCCCAATTAAATATGTAGACTATCCTCTTGATTGGGGGAAGAGATATGGGCCTCCTACTGTATACCCTCTAAAGGATGTTGGTGAAGTCTTTTCTTGGTGGGGTAATGGATGTAATCCCTACTATGGTAAGCTATTTGAAGAAACTGATTAGATCAATTAGAAGGTATATGATCCTTATCTATGGTGATTTTCAAGCTATCCAAATAGACCTCTTCTGGATTGGGGAAATATAAAAAAAACTTGTTTTTTGTTTTGGGTATTCCAGCATATTTCTTCCACAGGAATGTGCTCCTACAATTAGAAATTTTTTAATCTAATTTACTGATCCCCAATTTGAATAAGGACTTGATCCAAGTACTATGACATATATATTACAGAAATATACTAATAATCATTTTAAATGAGAAAAATAATGTGCATCATTTATCGATTAGACACTAGTTCGTGTTGGTAATGGTGGTACATTGCTCTAGTATATTGGATAGGAATACGTTCCTATCCCCATATCTATAATAGTTTAAAAATTATGTGGACAATTCTCTTTTTTTGTTTCTTGAGTACAATGTCACATGAGTAGATTACATACATGAATGTAGACATACACATTATCAGTCTCATATATATACTAAAATATGTCTTCATTTTAAGGGATGTTATAATTCAACTTTATACCCCCTGGGCCACCAGAATATGACAATGGGATTAATGAATGGGGTGGATATATGTGCCTGATGTATTCATTTTGTCATAATATGTTGGAAATTTTTGTTTAATTGGGCATGTTTATGAGCCTTTTCACAAGATTTCTTTGTGATATGATACAGGACATCATCATTGGAAGTTGGAGAATCATACTACTCCATTTTTTCATTATCCATTCATTATTAGTGTTATCTCCTTGGTTCCTCGATATGAATATAATTGGCGGAGACTAATCAGGTAATTCCAATAGCATACAACTAAAGAGTGTTAGTGGGATATTGATGGTGGTGGAAATTAATAGGATCTTTCTTGGATAGTTCGCGAACTATGATGGATACATATTTTAATCCTTGAAATACTTTCCATAGGTAAATATGGTTTTAATTTCCATGCTCTATTGATAATTTCTTAAAGTAGTTAATAATTGTGATAGATGTAACTGGTTTCTTCATATCCTCCCATGAGTGAGGTGGGCCTGTATAATTATGTTTTTGGATATTCCTATATGATTTATCATGGTTTGGGAACATTTCAAGTTAATTGTATTTATTCACCATCGTGTTGTACACTTGATGGTGTAGGCATTCGTTGAGTGATGTTGTCCCACGATCTGTGGAGTTTTTTACTACAATTGATGTTCTCAAAAATTTTCTTGATGACTTCATGATCATGGATCATGGTTCTATTTGTGATAATAGTATATGTAGTAGAAAGGATAAAAAGGAAGAATGATAAGAATTTATACATCATTAAAAATATTAAAAATCCTCAATTATCTATGGAAAGGAAACATACTTTTTAATTATTCCTGTCATTTATTCCATTTTATCATCATGGATTCATGTAAATTGCAGTTATTATGGGAATATGGTTTTTTTGTTGTTAAAATAGTTATTATGGGTTAAATGATTTTTTTTTGAAAAAGGTTAGATATAACGACTACCATTCTGTTTTGGAGGATTTCATTTCATATTGTTTCACTATCTATTGACACCAGGTTCAAAATTATTTTATTTCTGACAGAAAATCCCAATGATTTCCACATTTGTAGCAAGCCATGTACATTTTTTCCAAAGTTAAATGATTATTTGGTGTTTTAAACCAAAAAAACATAGGAAATCTCATTGATCTAGAGGATATTAGGATGGGATCATCACAACTTTTAGGGGTACTATATCCAAATTCAAGACTCTCCCATTGATTTTAGATATATCAATGAATCTATCCCAAATCAGGATATGGGATTCATTACCCTAATATATCTATCAGGTGTTAAATTCTTGTACATTAAATACGGTGTATGATTAATGAAACCATCAATTTTTGTCAGAGGTTCTGGGTATTATTTCCTTCACTTCATAATAATGTGCCACTACTAGTGTTTCAAAGCATCCTGATTAGTAATTATAGAGTACACTACCGTCCAGGAAGGTGGATAGTGTATCGAAATCGAGATTAATCATCCAAAACATAACCTATATATAATGTGTTGGAAATAACTAAAACCCACCTAGTTCATTTATGATTAATACAGTATGTTTAACATCATGAATAATGGATGTATATGTTGGAATTTCAGCTTTTTTTTGGATCTCAGGCCTTATGAAGGAATCCTAAGTATCCCATTTATAATAGGAATTAGTGTCCTTCTAGATCTATTTTTTATCAACCCATTCATGGGTGAGTGTTATTTTCCCAGAGATTAACAATATATGAATTCTTATTGGGCATACACCAATGTGGATGCCCATGTTTGGAGGCATTTTTATCTAGTAATTGATCATATACAGTGGCTTCCATATTTGTTTTGAATTTGATAATGATAGTGAAAAAATCATTGAAAATACCTTATATCATGTTATTCACACTTAGTGTAAG
Organism: Viscum album; assembly: GCA_963277665.1. Classification (NCBI taxonomy): domain Eukaryota; kingdom Viridiplantae; phylum Streptophyta; class Magnoliopsida; order Santalales; family Viscaceae; genus Viscum; species Viscum album. Next base: position 1,239,819,050 of record OY728122.1, on the reverse strand, counting down.
AAAAAAGTGATGTGATATGACTAAACACACAACATATTGCTGATGAACATACACATTGAAACAAACCTAACAGAATTTTTGATATGGATATTGACCCTTAAGAATGAATCCAATGTATCAAAATTATAATTGGAATAAGAGACCTTGAATTTTATTTATTCCTTAAATTACTAATACGTGAGGAAATATAGTATAACCATAGGAAGTGAGTCTAGTGAGCTAATGTAAATGAAATTTCAAATGACTTACACTAATATTGTATCCCATGTTATATATCAGACCCTTATCCTCTTATGGATAATGTGTTGGGGACCATGAGAGTTCTATTGAGTGCACTTGGAAGAAATTAAGACCCTTTTGCGGGTTTATATTGTACAGGTTTTCATGGGTAATGATTTATGGTTAATATTTATCATGTTTTGGCGGTATATGTCCAAGTATGACCACTCTATAAAGGTGAAATGTCTAGGGATGTCTTCCTGAAATGGCCATATGATAAAGATGACTTGTTTGAGGGATACCACATGATCTATCTGAAATGTCCAAAGGTAATTGTTTGATATAGATGATCTATCTAGGGGTTGTCACATGATTCATTTGACACATCTAGGGGTCGTTGTATGAACTGGATGAAACATCTGGGTGTTGTAACGAGATTCAACTAACAAGTCAAGGGGTTATTGTGTGAACTATGAAACATGTCCAAAATTCATATCATGATATGACTAAAAAATGTAAATGACCTCACATAATCCAATATACATGTCTAGGTAGTCATCTCCGAATCCAACTGAAACAAATTGGTTTTTTGAAGACCTATACGACATGTATGAGGGTCATTGCATGAAACAATGTGGTATCTCTATGATTCCCCATGTTATATGGAAGACATATCTTGAGGTTCTTTGTGTAATCAGGATGACAGGTTATAATGTTATAAAAATACTATACTGATATTTCTAAAGGTCATCACATGGTCAATTAATATATTATGCAAAAATTATTACCCATTTTTTATGAAAACAAGTGTATATAACTTCACTAAAAGCTTATGTCAATTTTATCATTCTTTTTATAAATGCCTAATCATTTTTAGGTGTTTTCCTATCATGGAATATCATGATCTAGATGAAATTATAATGTTCATTTTCATAAAAAAATTCCATGTTGGAGGTCCTTTGTGTGTTCAATGAAATGTACTTGAGATGAGTGTAAATCAATTGTGTAATCCATTAATTTACTCACCAGAATTTTAGGTGGATGAATTTCGATATCATATGATCCTTCATTCTAGAATTTATGTTTGAAAATTTATATGGATTTATTATTTGTCAAGGGGGTTTTATATATATTTTTACCTATAATCTATGTCAATTTTCAGGAAAACTAAATATCATATCTGGTCTTGAGTCGATGGAAGTATCTTTCACTTCACATAAATTTTCAATGTATAGTGTGATTTAGATTATCATTTTTCATGACATGAATTAGGGATTCAACATATCACATGATAAATAATGACCACATGAATGTTTCAAAATTGCTGTATTTCATGATCCCATGCCTAGTCATGGGTAATTCCCAAGATTAATATGGGATGAAAAATGGATTTTTCATCAGTGAGTCAACATTTCTAGCAGAATTTGATTGACTGAGTTAAGATGTCAAAGGTCCTTCGTGGTATATGGTTGGCACATCTGGGGTCCTTCATGAAATAAAAATGTTTTTCATAGGGAATTTTTGAGATCACGATTGTTGGGAATAAATCCTCATGGTAAAATTGAATCCTTTTTCGGGTCATTGTATTTATTGATGAAGTGGGTTTGTTTGCTGAAAAAGTGGGTTTCTATGGGGAGTTGTTGAGTTCTAGATATATTGGTGGAAACCTATGTTGACAAAGAACCATGAAAAAGCAATAGTCGATCTGGAGTCGGTACAAAAAAAGAACACTCTAATGTGGCACCATTTTCTAGGGTTTACCAAATTCTTGGGCCTCAAAATCAAAAAATTGGGTAATTTATTTTTGGAAAAGAAGGTTGCACACATGATTAATGGTGGTTTGAAAAAATTCATGAAAGGCATATTTCGGGAGCCAAACGTCAAAAAACTACAAACTCATGAAGTTCATGAAACATCCAGGAATGTGAGTGAAAGATGAGGTTGAATGAATGAAAATTTCACTCCCAATGTGACATCAAATTTGGTTTTTCATGCTCTAATAGGATCTTTCACAACATAGAGAATATTCAGGTTTGTGGTCCAAAATACCTATAAATAAGGGGTAACCCTCTCATCCAAGGAAGCTCAACACATAGATATAATCTGAGCTTTGGATTTCATAAGAATTTCATGGAAAAGGTGTTTCATGAATGATTTTGAGTTTACCACAATCTAATAAATTTCCTCACAAGATTTAGGTTTTATGTAATCTTGAATTAGTGCACAAAGGGTTTTTCGCAACATAAGTGTAATCTTGCGCGCAAGACATAGTGATGGTTGCATGAAATTTTGGGAGTTTCCTTGTAATACTATGGTAAACTAGTATTCATCATTGGATTAAAGTGGGAAAACAATAGAGAATCTACATACAGTAGAATATGCATTCATTTATGATAAAAAAGGGACCTAAATGTCTGTAAACTGTGAGTAGATATTTTGAAAGATTAGTGAGCACAAATCAGTTGAAAGAGTTGTGAGCATTAAAATTGTGTATGGTTGTAAACCTATAGGGACAATGATTTCTCTCTGAACAATTTAATAAAGGGTTATATTTTCATAAATTTGGTACATCAGCACATCTCTGGTGTATGGGCCTTGTACATAGCCCAATGAGGGTGAACCAAATAAAAATTGTTGTTTCATGTGCATGATTTAATTTCTATTTATACTTTTCTCTATGAAAGAGAGAGATGAGTTTTTTTCTTAACAACAAAACAATATCCAATGGGGTAGTGGTTCAAATCTATCACACCTAGATTCACACCCCTCTTAGTGTATTAGGCCTTGTTGATCTAACAAAGACGGCTTGATTTAGGATCTTCATGAGATCAAGAATGAATTTTGAAGTTATTTTTCATGATCAATGAATTAATTCCTCCAAGAATATAACCCCTTATCATGAAAAAAATTATAACCATATTCATATATGGCTGATATACATTTTAACAGTCCATCGCATAGTCATCATGGGTGATTTTAAATCATTCGTCAATTAGGGAATCGAATGGTCACATTGGTGGGCCTAAGATTCTTCCATTGACTGGGAGGACTTGTTCGAGGGTCTTCAAGAGACTATTGAGGACCATCTAAATTCATTATCATGATTAGAAGATGGACCATTTGTAGCACGTAACACATGGACAAGAACAATATAGTAAATATTCTTCACATAAGGATCCCATCATTTTAATCATTCATTCACATGATCATCTTGAGAAATTTTCATGTGTACATCCATAAGGGAATTACATGATAATATTGACAGGCCAAAGGGGGTTTTTATGATCTAGAGGACCTATCTGATGAGATTTAAATAACCATTATGGTCCATCAGAAATCCTTCATGACATTAGGATGGATTTATATAAATCCTTTGTGAGACTAGAAGGACCAATTTGAATGCCTTCAAGAGATCCGGAGATCTTATTGAAGGGAGTTTTCATTATCCAGTCAAAATTCTGGATGAATTTCACATGATCATTGTGTAGATCATGAAAATCATGTAATTCCATCACATGATTCTCCTATGGTCGTAAAATAATGAATACTATTGAAGCATCCATGATTTGCAGGTTCCAAGTGATTAATCTACATATACATGTTCTTCATCATTCATTCCATTATGAGGTAAATAATACCCATGATTCAAGTGTTTTTTCATCCACGAGTTTTTCAATGATCATTTGGCAGGTAAAAATAGACCTAATAATGAATTGGTGTAAGGTATTTTCATCATCCTCTTTTGAACTAAAAATGTCACATTAGATTCTAGTTCTACAAAACTCCATTTTTAATAAATTTTTATAGGATACTTAATAACTGAAATTAATAACTCACCGTTAAACTATAAATGAAAAATCCTATTATTTAGATTACATAATTCCATGTATAATGATCGTATCTAATAGATTTTTTTTGGGAATTTACTTCAGGAAACATATTATTATTTCTTCTGTGAAATTCAATGTAACACCCCAAGCTTCCATGTTACGGTTCTCTTTGAATAATACAATAGCTTGCGGTGTACGCATCTTTGAGTTCTAACACACCAGGACCACCCAAACTAGCCATTGTGAAATATAATACACTATTTTTTTTATAATTTTTAAATTTTATTTTTCAAACAGGACTTCATTTTTGGATTCGGAATATCAAAATTATCTTACGGTGACTATTTTGGTATTTTCTGAAAACATGTATTTTTTAATGAATAATGAAAAACAATGTGTTATTTTTAAAACTGAATTTTTATTTAAATAATTAATTATTTTATTAAAATTTATTTTTGGTAAAAATAGATACATAATACTTATATATGTTCAATGTAATTCATTGAATTCATTTTATAAAAATTTTAGATATATAAAATTTTATTGAACTTTTTACCGTCTTTTACCAACCTTCAAGGGATGTTAGAAAATTTTCATAAAAAGTAATTTTACCACTTCATTGAATTGAATTTAATAAATCTAGGAAACAAGGTTGATATCAGTAATTTAAATTTGGTTCAATAAGATGAAAATAATTTTTGGTGAATAGTAACATTTGACTTTTATTAAGAACGGTTAAAAGTAAATAGGGTAATAAAAGGTAGAAATGATATTATTATTACCCTAAAACTTGTCCTAATACTATTGGATAAGTGTATTTAGTCCAAAATAAACCTTATGAAAAGAATATTACCAATTTGGTTCACTTTGATTAGATTAGGACAATTATTAATATTTTATTTAAAGAAGAGTTAAAAGTGTTATATTCAAATTTTCAGAACTAAATTTTTTTATAGGGTTTTACATAATATAAATTAGACTATAAATATTAATTATAAAGATAAAATTATTTCTTATGTAATGGTATTTTATTTATTATTTTTAGACATTAAATAATTAAACCTATTTATGACACAATGGTGATGCATTAATTACCTTTTTAATCAATGGTTAAAATAATTGATGTTATAAATATAAAAATAAATATAAATTGAGAGTTTTAATTCAGTAAAATAATTTTATAGATTAATATGACTTGTTGGGGTTTATTAAATGGATTTTTTTAAGTAATCATGCAATTATGACTTCCATAAAAATCAATTACTAAATAGTGTCAAAATTGGCATAAATGGGTTTTTAGAACAAATACTGTATTATTAAATGATATAATAGTTTTAAAAATATATGTTTCTTCAAAAGGACATATAATATATATATATATATATATATATTATTAAGGAACAAATTGGGGTTCTCTTATAATTTTATAGTAATATTGTTAACTGTGTAATATTATAATACAAGAATACAGGGTAAAAGTTAAACTATTAAACTAAGAGTTAAATCTTGAAGATATGGTTAATATGGTGACCTAAACCTGTCTAAAACAAATTTTTTGGGAGTTTATCTACTCATCCCCACCTTACCCTAGAATTTAATCATTTTCTATCCATTATAAAATGAATATGATTGTAGAATAAAATAATATTTCTTGCTTTTCCAATAGTGACCCTCACCTCTCTTATAAAAAGGTACCTCCACTTCCCTCAAAATCACACCTCCAATGCCATTTGGCTCAGAAAAACCCCACACAAATATCCTCCTAACTACACTCTATTCTACCTAGATACATTACTTTTATCAGAATGCCAACCTAAGGATCCCTTTTGATCAAATCAAAAGGAAATGCCTGAAGAAGAGGTAAAAATTTCACCACCTCTTTCAATGTTATTTTATTCTTCGAATTCCTCTTTCTTTGTTATTCCCATACCAAAATACATATCAAGTATCTTATAAATGATTTGATAAATATGGCACAACCAAATTCATTATTCTATCCATCCTATGAATGGCAAGTCACCATACATGCGTACGTATGGCTTACTGTGTCCACGTCCTGGTGTAGTTTGTTATTCAAAAACTTATTTATTTGAATGGGTATAATAATGAGTGTAAATGATGTAAATAATAAATAAAACATGTTAAGTATTCTGTATATATGATATTACATCCAATTACATATTATTTCATCATCAATATAATTGTATTGTCGCTCGTGCGTACATATGGATTACCATCTCCACATACGCGATGAGATTCATTCCCCATCGTAACCATTCAAGAATAAATTTCATTTTATGATTAAAAAATAATGTTTAAGAACATAATATAATTATTTATATGAGTAAAATACATCGTATCCATAAAAACATGGCTTACGTAACCATGCATATAATGGAAAATGAATCAGTTAACACATGAAACAATGATACTACCGAAATATAATTAACAAAGAAATATTAGAAGGTCATATATGATATAATATTTATATATTTGGTTATTGTATAATTTAATAACAATTATTTAACTATTATATAAGAGGATAACATAACCTCAACCAAGTAAATGTACAAGTTTAGGGTTAATTCTACAATCTCTTCATTATCTAAGGTTGTTTATACGTGAGAATCTATTGGGACCTCATTATCATCCACATCTGTGTTTCTTACAAATGTTTTTCAATTTTTTTTACTATTTACTAATATATGGGTTAAATTCATTTATACCCTTGATTTAAATTTTATAAAATATTTATAAAAGAATCTTTCTGTCATTTTCCAAACAAGTTCGTTTACGATCATTTCGACAAAATTAAGGAATGAATGTTTTTTAACTTACACAGAGGGTGAAACTATTTTCTACCATCATAACACTATAAAAGCTTCCCTTAAAAGCTTATAATAATATTTTCAAAATAAATTTTTTCTATTATAATTATGTTACTATTAAATAATTTCAGATTAGAAAGAGATATTTTTCAAAAATACTTTTGATTTCATCTATGTCAACATCCTTTGAAGGATTTTACACTTTTTTGAAGTTGATTTATTATGAAGTAATATTCCATATTGTATTAAAGGTATTGTGATATGTTTGACTGGGGATGTGTTATTTTAATAAAATTCATTGTTTATGATTAAATTATTAACATTTCGTATGATAGTTTTAAAAAAAATGTTGGTGTTATTTTTCAACCTTTTCATATGAGGAATGTATTGGACTTAGTATGTGATAGGTGGATCCCACTATAGCTCCTCAATGAATCAGTATGTCTCATGAGACGAACTAGTGTCTTGGCACAAGTTCCTAAAAAATGTTATTTGTAGTCTTGGCATGAGGCCTTGACCATGTGGTTAAAAAGTCTGGCATTATGCATTACATCATTTTGAAATTGGCTTTTGATATTGCATGTTATTATTAGACTAGTAGAATATCCATGTGAATAAGTAAATGAATTTTTTGATTTATATTTTACATATTATGTTTATGTTTATGTTTAAAATTCTTGTGTTTTAGTCATATACATTTCCTTAATTGTTTATGCTTATTTTAAAAAAATTATTTCTATATTGTTATCCTTATTGAGCATATGAGCTTACCCCTATCTATGTTTTATTTTTCCCATGATGTGAAGAATTATTTTATGGTTGACTTATAGTGATAGGATAAGGAATATAATTTCATTCAATGGGGACAAAATGTTGTTGTTGTTTTTATATCATGTTGTAATCTGAACGTTTTTATTTATCTAGTAATTCTAATGAATCTAAACTGATCGGTATTTTGGGAAATTATTTCTTTTATCATTACAATGTTATGTAATAATGCACTGACTCTAGGTAACTAGGGTCGGGGTATTACAGTTGGTATCAGAAGAAGTTTAGTACAATCGTTGGAAGAAAGATTTAGAAAAAATCATATTAGAGAACATTTCCCTAAGAACGACGTTGAGGTTTAGTATAGAAGAAATTCCAAGAATTTTGGTAATATAATGATTTTGTGTATTTTAAAAGACATATATAACTTTTTGGATATGATCAAGTAGAAGATGCTATGGCATAGACTTACCTAGGAGTGGAGTCACTGACAATGAGTTTCATGGTTGACATGGGGTATCCTGGTACAAGACAACATGCTTTTCTTCACTCTTGGTTATGACAATCAAGGGGGGATATTCATAGGATAATTCACATTTTCTTTAAAAACCATTATGAAGTATTTATGAGCATATAAATCCTCAAAGAAAACATTTTTATGATTATGGATTATATCTATAAACTATTCAATTTATGTTAAGTGTTTTACAAGATTGGAATTATGTATTGTGATTCATAAACTAATCAATGTATGCCATTGTTTAGTAATATCTCCTAGTGGAAGTAATGGAAACTATATACGCGCACATAATCCATGTAGGGATTTCCCTACTACTCATGATAATTATAATGGAGCTAGTGAGTCAACTGGGGCTGATAAGATTATCACCATTCTAGGACAAGTCACTCATGTTATGAATAATAACCTTACCTGTATGGAGCACCCTGATCCACACTGCAGAGGATCAATGATAGAACACATCATGAGGGAACAACCACCAACATTCAATGGGACTAAAAATCCATTTTTATCTAAGCAATGGATAAGTTCCTTAGATAAAATATTTCATGCTTTGGGGAGTAGTGAAAGGGACAAAGTTGTCATGGTAGTTTATCGCCTCACAAGAGAAGTAGATCAATGGTGGTCATTAATTCAAAACACAAAGGAGGATGAAAAAGTATCAAATATGGAATGTAGGGAGTTTAAAGAGATTTTAATAGAAAAATAATTTCCTCATGACCATCGAGGGGATATGGAAAGGCAATTTCTAAGTCTGAGGAAAAATGAGGATGATAATGTCTAAAAGTATGAGGCTAACATTACATGGTTATAAAGGTATACAACCAATTATATACATAATCCAATGAGTAATATTTATCTATTTTTGATGGGTTAAAACAATTTATCTGTCGAGAAATAGTCCCACAATCCTTCTTATCATACGAAGATATTGTCTCATGTGCTATAAAGACCAAAAAAAATTCTCTATGTCTTATGACTTAAAAGAAAAGAAAAAGAAGAAGAGATCTTCTGAAAAATATTGAAACGGTAATAAAGGGAAGAAGGGAAAAGTTGAATTTCCATCTAGTCATAAATGTGAGAAGAAACATTCTGGTACATGCCTAAGGGAATGAGAGTTTATTAAAAGTGGGGTGAAAAAGGCCACTAAGCTAGTGATTGCAGGAGAAAGAAATAGGCTGTCAATGTTGAATTCTAAAATGTAGTGAAAAGGGGAATTATGAAAAAAATGTCCTAAGTGCCTAGGAAACATACCTCAGAAAGATCCAAGGGAGTGTGGAAAATATTTTGTGATCACTACTACTATGTTTGAAGCTCTAAAAGACATAGTGATAGGTAATTTAATGGTTTCCTTAAGTTTAGATAATGCTTTATTTGATTCTAATTCATTAAATTGTTTCATATATTCCTAGTTTGCAATGAAAATTAGATATTCCAAATTTTATTTGACAAGGGATTTTTTAGCCAAAACTCTTAAGGGATGTATTATAGTAATAATGTTTTGATAACCACATACGATTAGGGCATATAAATGCTCTTTATCTACTGATCTAATTGTCATACCCATGATTGAGTTTGATATAATCCTTGGAATATATTGGATTTCAAATCATGATGTGAATATTTATTATAAGAAAAAAGATGTTACAATTTTTGATGATGATCAAGAATACATAATAATGAAAAAGTATCCCTTACCTTTCATTGTTGGGGAGATCCTATTCTTTTTATTTAGAAGAAAGATGGATCTATGAGGTTGTGTAATGACTACAGGGAGATCAATTCTATAAAAATTATGAAAAAGTATCCCTTACCTTTCATTGATGATTTATTTGACCCATTTCATAATGGTCAATAATTTTCAATGATTGACCACTAATCTAGATATAATCAGTTTTGTATGATGAAGTAAGAAATTCCAAAAACAGCATTTCGAACCTGGTACGAGCATTACGAGTTTACAGTAATGCCTTTTGGACTGACAAATGCACCCTCTATTTTCATAGATATAATTAATAGAGTTTTCAAGGAATATCATGATGACATTATAGTAGTATTTATTTATAATATATTGGTATACTCAAAAATCTACTAGGATCTTGAAAATCACTTGTGCACAATTCTAAAAAACCTCAGACGAAATGAATTATATGGGATGTTTTGAAATTGTGAATTTTAGTTTTAGGAGATTCGATTTCATGGCCATATTGTCTCTAAGGATGTAATCTCTATTAATAATTCACTGACCAAGGAAATCCATGAATGTCTAGAACTAACGAGTATAAATGAGGTTTGCAGTTTTATTGGTCTAGCTAGTTATTATCGGCATTTCATCCCGAATTGTGCCCGATTGACAAACCCATTAACCATGCTCACACGTAAAGGGGTAATATTTTATTTTCAAAAGAGTGTGAAGAATGTTTTGAATAAATGAAGAGAATATTAGTAAATGATCCTATATTGAATCTACCATTAGGTAATGATGGGATTGTTATTTATAGTTATGTATCAAAGAAAGGACTTGGTTGCGTCCTTATACAGAATGATAGACTTACTGCCTATGCATCACGTCATCTAAAAATTTATGAACTAAACTATCCCACTCTTGAACTTAAGTTAGCCACTTTAATATTTACATTGAAGATTTTTAGACACTATCTGTATGATAAAAAATTTGATATATATTCTGATCATATGATATTGAAGTATATTTTCTCAAAAAAATAACCCAACATGAGGCAATGGTGATGGCTCAAGCTTTAAAAGGATTAGGATTTCACTATACACTATATACCAGGGAAGGAAAATAAGGGGGAAGATGCTTTGAATAGAAAGGATCATGGTGTTTTGAATAAGATGAGAGTTAAAAGGGATCATATTAACATGGATCTTGTAAAGATAGAAATGGGAATAACCACAGAAGGTGAAACATGAAATTTTTTTCAAATGGTTTCCAAAACATCATTACTACAATGGATGAAGAGTTCTCATACTGATAATGAAGAGTTTAAAAATAAAATTAAAGCCATTAATGATGGGAGATTGATCGACTTCTTATATGAAGATGTGATTTTGAAATTTGGGAAGAGTCTTTGTGTTCCAAACATACCTAATCTAAAAATGAAATTGTTGGGTGATGCTCATTTCTCCAATTTCTCTATACACACTACTAGAAATGGGGTATATCCCAACGCACCTATCCGCATGGTTATTTAAACCGTACAGATAGTTTGGTTTTAGTTGTCTATAACCAAGGTTTTATTAAAACCGTGGGTATTCAATCTTCAATCAGACCTAACTATCAGGCTCCTCCCCCTCAAACTTCCATCACGCTCCCCGATTCAACCCTACCTCCTGGACCCCCCGACTCCCAGCTGTGTCCTTCCATCCCTGACCATCGACTCTCGGCTCTCTCCTCCCCTCTCTGACTCCCCTCCTCGGCCTCCGACTCCCCTCCCCGGCCTCTGACTCCCGGCTCCGACTCTCGGCTCCTGACTCCCAGCTCCACCTCCTTGCACCCAACCTAGACCTCCCGACCTTCACCTCCACCTCTACATCCCGGCCATCGCCTCTTAAAAAAGGAAATATTGTACATATTACAGAGAATCCGGATGTAATTTTGAAATGATTGAAGATCTATTGGTATTTGGTAAACTCCCGGCTAGTTCATCCTTTTGGAAATAAGTTCTGGAATACACACGAATTATTAAATCAATTATTGAACTTTTAGGGTTTTAGAAATATAAAATTTATCCCTATGGGGCATGTATACTTTCACATAGTATTTTCTTTTCATGAGCTAAATAAAAATGCATGAGTAATTGGTTTTTTATGAGACTGATGATCTTGTGCCATTTTCTTCTTATTTTGGTTTCATCTACCTCTAGATGATGGGTTTTATGATGTAAATTTGGATAAAACAAGAGGTTTAGAGACGACTATAAATTGAAAATGTTGTTCCCTATGATTAGTTTGGTATTGATAAACTATCTTATGTGTTATTCAATCATCAAACATTCAATCATGCCTAGCTGGAACATATTTCTAGACACGTTTTCCCATTGATTGGGCAGTAGAAACATGGTCCACTTTTTCTATGGATTTTACGAGTATCACTTGTTCCAAATAATCCACTATCTAGAGGATATATTTGAAGACAAAGAAGTATTGGATAGTGTGTAATGAACTCTAGTGAAAAGGTAAATAGCCAGGATGATCACTAAGGACAACTTCCCTAGGTTTCCTAGGATTGATAAGCCTAAGGAGATAATTTTCCATAATGAAAATAATGTAACTAGGAACCTATTCATTTAAAAATAAATAAATTATCCTTTTAATCCTTAAATAATGGGAAACCCATATATCGCTTAGCCTCTTGACTAGGACAATTTTTTGTTTTGTTTTACTGAGTGGGAGGTGTAAGATGATGTAGAGATTTCATGGGTTTTCCAGTAGTTGCTAACACTAGATTGACTATAATAGCAATAGTTTCTTCCTTAGCAGTTTTATACCTATTTCACTAAATGGTATCTTCTAGATGCTACCCCATGTATTTAAACTCCCAGATTCGACATTGATATTTCAACGATATCGATAGTGTCTACACTTCATCATGGATGTTCTCTATAAAATGTTCAAAAAACATCCCCTACGGGAGTAGAATTTTGAGTGAGTAATTTAGGTATTTCTATCTAGAGATAAAGCTAGAGAACTTTTAATTTTCCTGATGTTAATTGTCCATGAGATTAACGTCAATTATTTTTCTTATCATAGATTTATGTTGATAATTTTAATGATGATTAAGGTCATCCTAGCATGTGATGGACCCCACAAGGAGGCTAATATAGTAGAAAAAATCTAGGCTAACTAGAGTCTACATAACAGACCACATTTTTGCATCATCATTACATTCTCATGGGACCATAATTGGGCCACATTGAGACATGAAGTGTGAGAGATTCTTCTATATATCTCCCATACCATCAAAGGTTGGTAAAGTAGAAATACCAAAATATTTTGAAGGCAGAGTGGTGTACAAAAATTTAGGATATGGATTCCATTCAGGATAAACTAGGGAACACTACCTTTCAATGACTCCCATTCATGCGAAAAAATACTCAATAGTGACGAGGTGTTACAAGGGAAATGTTTTCTTAGTTGTTACTTGAGTGTGAGTAATAGGATAATCTCGATGTAGTTTTATGAAATATTATATTCACTGACTACTATTTCATGTTAGGACTAGGTGGATATCCTAATATAAAGAATATGTCTATCGTCATAGAGGGAAATCGTAGACTTCCTCTATTATCTTATGAAAATAGTTCAATTGTATAGATCCAAAGCCAACATAGTGACCATATTTTATTATTGTGGGTATATTATCTTCTTTAGTGATTTGGATGATAAAATTTCACTTATTCTTAGAGGAGACTCCCAGTGGGAATATTTCCTTTAAGTTACTCCACATTGAGCAATTTGATATTTAATATATCTGCATCATACGGTGCCAAATTCTATTCCATGGATAGGACTTCAGGATATCTTGGTGGAGAGTGGAACATAACTAGAATTTTTATATTATCTATTGTAGAATATAATTTAGGGGGTTTTATATCCACACATAGAGGTTACTTATTTTGGTTCATCTAATGGTTACAGGTACAAGGTGGCCTTATCCAATGTTATGATATAACCCATGTATCGGGGTATTATTTTCTCATTACATGACTATGTTTCCATGTATCAATCTATATCATCTACCATATTGATAATGATGAAAATCATGAATGAATAATAGGAATAAAGAATCATATCATTATTTTCAGAGTGAGAGATTGACTTTTCACTACCTGCTTCCCCTTTAGGAGTTTTGTTTAGGTATTTCCATCAACACCTATTATCAATGGGTCTTTAATATTTTTAACTATGTGATGTTTGATATTATTCAGTGGAAGTTGCCCTATTATTTCTTATAGATAATGTCCCTGAGGTATTTCGTGACTATCCTCACCGAATGTTCACCCAATGAAAGCTGTTTGTTGGATGGCTGTAGGAATCACTAGGGCATGAACTTCATGAAACCACTTCCCAACCTAGAAATGTTAACATTTATTAGAAAATATGATAATAATGACCCCATCCTTAATGTATGAGGATGATTTGGGGCCACCATTTTTACTTCCTAAACCAACTAAGGATTTTCTGATTTGATTAGTGACAGTCATGGAAAAAATTCCCCCAGCCCTATGAGTTGAGATTAACTTAGAGTCACCACTCATATCTTTTGGACTCATTAAGGATTTGATAAACCTAGTGGTGGATGTGGTGGTAAAAATTATTTTACCCTCATGGGATGGGGTTTATTATGGATAGTTATCATGTAATATATAAATCTCATTGATTTGGTGCATTTTCACTTGAGCATGATCCTGATGTAGTGCCTTTTTAGAATGTGAACTACATTCCATGTGGAGTGTCTTTTTTATATTTTTTCTTTAGTTTACATATCAAGTTAGACCTTTTTCCCTTTTTCATACTTATTCAATCATGGACTCCTCTTGTCATTAAATATGTTTTTCTAGCTACTAATAGGATTTGATTAATTTAATAGTAAAATTTATTGTAATGAATTTTTTAAATATGATTTACACTATTGATTGAATGATAATTTTTTTCTTGTTATAGAATGGGTAGAAGCTGGATGTATCGTACCGATCAGATTTCAACCGAGTTTCAAAATAATTAGGATAATTTTTTAGATTTTTCATTTAGTAATGTGTTAGATGGAGGTTGTATACAATTTCCCTTCTATAATTGTGTTGGAATACCATGGTTAAGGCTAGAAGAAGTTAGTTACCATTTAACAAAATTTGGATTTCAAGAAAACTATAATGTTTGGTTTCACCATGGAGATACGAGTCAATCTTTAATTGTTCATAAACTAAATTAATGAAGTGACATGGAGAATTTGATATTTGATCGGTTTCCATATGTGCATCATTCTGAGAGAGATAGCATGCTGGTGCAAGAAGACAATGATATTAGTACACACGAGGAAAATGCTGAAGATGATGATGCTGACAGAGTTAAAAATTTATTAGATGATACCAGAACTCCTGTATATCAAGAAGGTACTAAAATGTCCATGATTGAATTTTTAATGCAGTTATATCAGGGGAAAACCATGTATTGGATTTCTAATAGTTCCATTGATTATATTATTACATTTTTTGAAGGACTTGCTTCCTAATGGTGCAGATATCCCCTCAAATCATTAAATGGCATGGAAGTTAATTAAGTGGCTTGGATTTGCTACTAATAAAGTCCATTCTTGTCCGAAAGATTGCAGTTTATTTTTGGAGGAAACATCTGACCATAATGACTATAAAGAATGTGGTACATCTCGATGGAAGACAAATGTAGATTGAACACCATCCCTTGTGCCACAGAAAGTCATGTGGCACATTCCATTGATTCCCATAATTCAAAATATATTCATGTCTCTAGAAATCTCAGTCAATATGCGATGGCATGATGTTAAGAGAATTAAAGGTAATTATGAGCTGGTCCATCTGCAGATGGATTAACATGGCGGACATTTGATGCACAACATCCTGATTTTGTAGCTGAGGTGCGTAATGTAAGATTGGGCCTATCATGTGATGGTTTTAATCCGTTTGGTCAGATGCTTACTGCTCATAGCACGTGACATGTTTTTATTCATGTTTATAATCTTCCTCCGTGGATGTGTATAAAAAAACCTTTCACTTTCTTGAGTATACTAATATCTGGACCTTCGGATCCTGGTAATGACATAGATGTCTACTTGCAGCCTTTAATAAAAGAGTTGAAACAACTTTGGGATTTAGGTGTGCAGACATTTGATGCTTCATCAAAGAATATGTTTCCGATGCGTGCTGCCCTTCAATGTACCATAAATGATTTCCCTGCCTATGCAATGATGTTTGGGTGGAGCACAAAGGGAAAACTATCATGTCCCATTTGTATGAATAATACATGATAGAGAAGGCTTAAATATCGTCGTAGTTTTAGTTTCATGGGGCATCACCGATTCTGGCCAATGGATCATCAATACATGAAGAATCATCAGAGGTTTGATAATAATGTTGACACTAAAGAACCACCTCAATGTATGTCGGGAAGTGATGTGCTTGATGAATTGAAAGATTTCAGCTTTTCATTAGGAAAGGGTTAGTTGACACCTCGAAAGCGGAAGAATGCTGATACTGAAGTCACTTACAATTGGAAGAAGATAAGTATTTTTTTTTGTGTTTCCATATTGGTTTACTAATTTGTTGCGTCATTGTTTAGACGTAATTCATATTGAGAAAAATATATGCAAAATTTTGCTTGAAATTATTTTGAATATTAAGGGGAAGACCAAATATGACTTTTGATCTCGTCGGGATTTGTTGGATTGGGGTATTCGAACAGAACTACATCCTGTTTGTATCGGTGAAAACAAATGGAATGTTACCTGTGCTTCTTATGTGATGACACCGACATAGAAAGATCAATTTCTGGTAGTATTGGAGAACATCAAAGTTCCAGATGGCTATTCCAGCAACATATCTAAATGAGTCAACAACAGACATTTGAAATTGAAATCCTTAAAAACTCATGATTATCAAATCATTCTTCATGAATTGATTCCAACAGTAATTTGGCATTTTCTATCCAATAATGTAATGGTGGCAGGGATTTGGTTGTGTCATTTATTAGAGACCATTGTTCTAAAAGGTTATCCAAATCATTATTGATAAAAATGCAGCAAGAGGCACCATTAATTCTGTGTGAGTTGGAAAAAACTTTTCCTCCATCCTTTTTCACTTGCCTGTTGCATTTAACAGTTCATCTTCCAAATGAGACACTTCTTGGGGGACCAGTTTCTTTTCTGAGGATGTATCCCACTGAATTAAATATGTTCACAATGAAATCATATGTCCAAAATAAGAATTATCCTGAAGGTTCCATTGTGAGGAGTTATCTGTCCCAAGAATGTATGGATTCTTTTTCAATGTATTTTTCTGTTGTGAGCACAAGACAAAATCGACCAATGAGATACGAAGATGAGAAGTATGAGGAAATTCATCCCTCGCTTCCATCTCTTCCCCAAACAGGTGGAATTTTCGGGTCATATACATTGGTTACATTGAGAATTGAAGATCAGAATATGGTACATCGTACAGTCTTGTTTAATTGTGGTTTTTTAGATGCCTATATCAAGTAAGTAATTTGAATATATATATTTTATATCATATCATATCATATCACATATACCTTATACTTGTATTTTCATTTTATGTAGAGAACATAAAAAAATTATAAGTAGATTTCATCGGTCCTTGCCGTTGAGAAGGAGAGAGGCTATGCATAGCCAAGAGTACCCAGCTTGGTTGAAATCAAAGGTATGAACATTACATTAAATACCTTAAAATATAGGTATATATTTAATCATATTACTCATATATATATTCCAGGTATTGAGTTTACCCGCTGACTTCATTTCTCAAGAATTAAGAGTGTTGGCTTTTGGTCACAATTCTTTGGTTCGTGACTGAAAATATTTAATAATCAATGGATACAAATTTGTTACAACTGATAAAGTGGTGAAAATGAGAACACAGCATGACGGCGTTATGTTAACTGCTAGAACGGATTGTTATGCCAGCGCATCAGATAGTCGACCTCGATATGAAGATGTGTATTATTATGGAATGGTTGAGAAAATATTGTTATTGGATTACTACTCTCAAGGTCGAGTCACTATGATGATATGTAAATGGTTTGATTCAATGACGCGCCCTGGTACATTTATTGATGATTGCGGATTTAGAGTTATTGACATGAGTCGATTCCGGCATACCGATGAACCATACATTTTGGCATCAATTGAAAAACAAGTGTTTTATGTGAAATATCAGCTGAAACCTGATTATGGTGTCATTAATGAAGTAATCCCAAGACATATTTTTCATGATGCTGGGGATGAAATTGTCACCATTGACGCCCCTATCGGTGTTAGCCAAAATATTGTATTTGATGACACAAATTGTCCCATTGTGGGAGATGATGTTGAACTTGAGGTAGTAGAGGGTAATATATAAAAGAAACCATATATATTCATATTTCATTCAGTTTACCTTGACGTGAGTTTCTCATGTTGGTACTAATGTAATTACTTTAATTTATTTTTAGTTTGGAATGATATGTCTGTTTTAGTAATGTTTGGTTTTGTTTCATTTAATTATATTTCATTCAATTCAGAAAACTGGGTTTAAAATGTGGTTTTAAAAATTGTATAATTTGGTTGTAAATTATAATTATTGAAAGATGTTATGACATTTTTTAATTTGTATGTATGATTTGTAAAATTTTTTGCTAAAATATATTTGTTTCATTCTTGTGCAGATTATGAAAAAAAATACAGAAGCTCGCAAGAAGAGATTATTTGATGTTGATCCTGTTAGATGCAAGTGTGAGTTGTCTTCAGAGATTATATTAATTCTAATATTTATCTTCTTCATTACATATAATATCAAGTTCATATTTTTGATCAAATTCTTTTAGGGACATATAACTCCAGATTTTCCTCTTCCTAGTATGGGACCGAGTAGGGATCCTCCTAGACCTAAGAGGAGCTCCCGTCTTACCACTCCCCACAATGACCCATTAGTGGAAATCCCATCTACCACACATGTCCACCCTCTGCTTGAGACCCCTGGGATGTTCCCACACATGCCTCCATCATCATCCCATTTACCCTCTTTTTCCCATTCCATGTCCACACTGACTCGACCGATGTTCTCACCTGCACAATTTCCATATCCATTCAAGTATCCCCATACCTACTATGCATATTATGACATGTCTACACCACCTCCTTTTCCTACCATCCATCCTACACATATTGAGTCTGTTCTTTCAGTTTCCACTCTTGTTCATGAATATCAGCCGGAGCATGCTGCAGAATAGATACTTCCATTGGAGGATGTTGATCCAGTACAGTCTACGGATGCCTCACAGCCTATTCAGGAGCCTACATCATGTTTTTTATTATAAATGTTTCAAATTATAGAATTTTACTTTTTTCATATTGTATTGTCACTTAACTCTTCTCTTTTCACCTCTTATCTTATTTAGTGGGATCTTCTAGTAGGCGATGTGGGCACACTCGAATGCAGGATGCCTGGAATCGTGAAACTCAAATTATGGTGGATTAAACTTCTCAAAATCAAATGTTAGGTAAAAATTCTAAGGATTGTAGAAGTTTCATGGCTACTTTAGCCAAATATCATGATATTGTTCCAGTGCAACCGGTCTCATGGAGACATATCAGTTCTAACTTCAAGGATAGGGCTTGGGTGCAGATATGGGTACATAAATTTTATAAATTTATATTTATATTAGTAATGAATTTATATGACTTAACATGTTCATTGTAGAGTCAATTTAACTTTCCTAATGGTGAATCTTGAAAAGCTTCTAGTTTGAGTGATCTTGGAGAGTATTGGCGGTCATAGAAGTATGAGTTACATATTAGTTGGAGGAGCAGAGTGGGTACTGACTTAGATGGTGTACCCACAAACCCTGACTGTCCAAAAAGTAAATATCAAAAAATGATCGCACATTGGAAGAATGAACAGTATATGTTACTACCCATCTTTAATGGTTTTTATATAAAATTTAATTTTTTTACTTGTATTGTTTTTTTGTTTCTTAGGAAGTGTCAGCGAAAAACAAAAAAACAAAGATGAAATGAAATATCTACACACATTGGTGCGCACTACAATGCATGACAAAGAGAGGCGGCTGGTATGTTCATCTGAATTAAAATAATTTCTTTTTTTATAACTTGTCATCATAACTTATTCATGACTTCCCTTGGTTAGTCCATGTATCCTGGAAATCACATCTTATACTAGGATAAAGTTTGTATATTTTTCTTAAACAAGTAGTATATTTCCTTGAAACCCAATTCAGAAAACCATTTCTGAAAACTATTTCAGAAAACCACCTATCGGTTATGACTGTCATTTATCTCAAAGTTTGTAGGTCTTTTTTGCAACTCACTTAAATCCAATTTTTTTCATTTATCATATATGGTTGTAATCAAAATTTGTGCACATCTCATATGCAGCAAGTTGAATTGGGTATTGAATGTCTTGTACCTCATGCCAAATTATTCTACTTGAGTAGGAAAAAAAATATGGAACTGTAGTTAATTCACAAACACAAGATAAAAGTGTAAGTTTGTTTATTTACATTTCAAACATTTATACGAAATTCATAATTTGATATGTTTATAATTTCAACAGTTTTCTTTAGAGGAAATGTATGAGAAGGAAGCTGACAAATTAGGGCCAAATGATCATTTGAGTCAGGTTTTAGGTGTGGAGCATCCAGGAAGAGTCTGTTGTAGACCAGGAAAATTTTTTCCCCCTCTAGGTACTGGTCATCATTAGAATTCTCTAAGGCCTCTGAGTTGAAAAGTTCTTGTTCTTAATTAGCTGCGACAAAGAAAATAGTATTAGATGAGCGTGAAAAAAGTAAGCTAATGAATGAACATTTCATGAATGATCTATCATTTTTGAGTCAGGAACTACCATCAGAGGTTTCTGCCACTTTTCATTCATGTATGGCATTAATGAGCTCTTTAAATAATGGCTCGGGTGATTCCCATGAGGGTCTTAGTGGCGATGACGGTGGTGGTGATAGAGTTGGCGAGGATGTTGCTGATGATGTTATTGGTTATGAGATTGCGGATAATGATGCTGACGGTGTGGTTGGTGATGATGTTGCTATCGTTGTTACTGCTGCTGATGATGATGCTGGACATGGGGATGACGATGATGGCGATGCGGGGGATATTAATCCCCTCCATTTTTACTTTGTAGAGAGACATGTGTTGGAGTTTAATGTTATTTTGTATTGGTGGACTTCTTGTATGTGAATTTCTTTATGAAATGAAATGAATTTTGGATTATGTTTTCATCAGGGGTGTTATTTTTCAATTATTTAGGTGATTTTCACATGCCACATATTTTTTTATGATTTGGTGTGTTTATTATTATCTGTCCATCTAATCCTGGCCTTAGAAGTGGAGGGGAAGCATGGGCTGGGGGGCTACAGTGGAGGGTTGGGGGGCTGGGAGGGGAATGTTGGGAGGGGGGTTGGGAGGGTTGGGGAGGATGCGATGGAGGGATGGGAGGGGGGAGGGCTGGGAGGGGAAGGTTGGCAGGGGGTGCAGTGGAGGGATGTGAGGGTTGGGAGGGCTGGGAGGGGCTATAGTGGATGGCTGGGAGGGGGGCTGGGAGGGGAAGTTTGGGAGGGCTGGGGGCTGCAGTGGGGCTGGGAGACGGGAGGAGGGGGGGGGGGGGGGGTGGGAAGGGGGGAGGGGGAGGGGGGCTGGGAGGGTTGGGGTGCTGCAGTGGAGGGCTGGGGGCTGAGAGGGGAAGGTTTGGAGGGGGTGTAGTGGAGGGATGGGGGGCTGCAGTGGAGGGTTGGGGGGCTGGGGGGGCTACAGTGGAGGGCTGGGAGCTGGGGGATTGGGAGGGTAAGGTTGGGAGGGGTGGGGGGGATGGGAGGGGAATGTTGGGAGGGATGGGGGGATGTATTGGGGCTGGGTGAGGGGGGGATGGGAAGGGGGAGGGGGAGGAGGGGCTGGCCAGAAATATAATGGAACGTACTAGAGTGTTCATTGTTCATCCTTATAAATTTCAAGATTTACTTGTTTAAATATGGTATGGGATTTCCATATTACGTATAGCTCCTCTATGTATTTTCATATTGTGGATGATGTTCATGGGATTAACAAGTAATAAAAAAATGAAATTTGAATAATATAAGAACTCAACATTCTTCAAATTATGCACACAAATAAATTGACCCACTTCTCTATATGACTGCATTCTAATTGAATATATATGCAAGAATATTATTACAGTAAGATTTCAACTGAAGATAAAAAGATAATTGTTGCTACCCTCACCAGGCTGACTGCTGAAGATCTGTGCAAGGTAGTTAATATTGTTGTGGATAACAACCATCGACTTGAAGGTGTGGTAGAAGAAGTGGACCTTGACTTGGATACTCAGGTCACCATCATAATTCTCTGCTCAACTCTCATATGGATTAAGAACCTTTATTTATCTTCTTTTGTACTAAACTCAATAATTGCATACTATACATAATTGTTATGTGGGATGAAGAGTGAATCCACATTCTGGAATCTGAAAGTGTTCTTGAAGGGTGCGCTGGAAACACAAAGCAAGTGCACAGGTGAGGTGGATGTTAACAAAACCGCCCAGATCAGCCACTTCAACAAGAAACAGGCAATTTACAATGCTCCTTCCAGGACCGCCAACAAAAGTGATAAAAGGTCCTCCTTTTGATATTGGAAAGTTGTAAATTACGTTGCCAATACTATTCTCATTTATTGTTTTTTGGGTTTCATTTGCTTCTCCTCAACTTACTTTCAAAGCTTACTCCTGTCGTTTGCTGTTGAAGGTTCTCCTCAGTGTACTCCCCAAGAGACGATGGACAAATTTTTCATATCCACATTGCTGTGAGTTGGCTCTTATTTTGTAGCTATCCTTCTCCTATTCTTTGATGACTTCAAGATCTTATTTAAGTGAAAACAAACTTGTCATTGAAATCAATATCACTGATAACTTAACACCTGTTTTAGAATTCATTGATAATCATCTACAAGTGTATGATATGAACAAAAAAACAATCAAAATTCTACACTTCTTATTCTAGTTTTTCTTAGCTACCCCTATGTGAGACTTTACCTACCTTGTACAATACTGATGTGGGAATATACATACATAATATATCATACCAGAAGTTCCGTCGAACTTTCATATAATTTTATTTCACATTGAATCACATCCCAACTCATAAATTATCACCATTATGTATAAATCATGATTCCCTAATGAAAAATCCACGTATTATATCACAACAACCCTAGGTTTCAAAACTTTTTACCAACAACTAGATCAATATCCTAACAAAACCCAACACACAGTGACTCATGTTCTTTACCATGAATGACATATCATCCCCAAACTATAACATAGATACAGTTAGAATCCTACTCTAATATAGTGGTCTTACACACTCCAATCATATCCTAATACATTGTATCCTCCTTTGTATCAATTAACATTATCATCATCTACCCTATGTCGCTTAAATTTGGAGGATACCACCAAAAAAATGGGGGTCAAAACAAATTCATGGGACCTGAACTTTGTACACATGACCTCAATGACCATAGTAACCACAATGAGCAACATCTCTAATAGCCTATTTCCACGCCTTTTTTCATCACCTTTGATAATGTTCAATATAATATGCATCACACAAATTATCCTCCATATCCAGAATCCTAGTGGTAAATGTCACTCATAGTAAGGTGGATTTTCACTCATCATGTTCCCAAATAATTGAATCAATTATCACATCCCATGAATCACCACATTAAAAAATGTGATATCATTCTCATCAATCCATTAAACCACACCATATAATATACAGTGTATATAAGGCCAAACTATCCATTTAAACACAATAATACCCCTATTTATCTCTTATGAGCTATGGAAGTTGCAAGTTGTTCAGTTCTCAGTTAGACATACACAACCCTACCCTCACCCATTTAATACACAATATATGTAACACATATATCTATTATCTATACTAAAACAAGCATCTTCCAGCTTACCTGTCACTTTATTACATAGCCACGTCACCATCCAAAACAAATTGCTCCCTCCGAAATCGGGCATCCGTCGACCGCGTTCCCATTTCCCCCATGCATCCATCCTCCACTCCTCCCTCCATCTTAGGGTTTCATTTCATCTATCATGATCCGTTCACCTCCTCCTCCACCTTCATTAGTGAATCCCACACCCGTTTCAACTCCACCACAATTCCTACGAATCTTGCTTTCATTTCCCCTTTGGCGCCCCTCTTATGGTTCACACTGATGTTTCCTCTCTGGCGCTGCACCTAGGGTTGTCGCTCGCATTTCCCCTCCCATCGCCAGTACCCACAAAACACTGAAGGCGTATTCCTCACTAATTTTTTCATCATGTACTACATTTCATCATCCTGAATTTCATCATCTCCTCATACGTTGCCCGCAGTTCCTACTCCATCGAAGAATTTCAGTCAGAACCCCTCCAGATTCACTCCATATCATTCCCTAATTCCCTTAAGATCGTGATTTCTATCCTCATCTACAGCTGTCAACTATTTCTACTCAATCGAATCTTGGTCGATGTGTTGCTCGCCCTGAAATAGGTATGTTCTCGTAATATCGTTGAAATAATCTCCTAGACAATTTTCAGTATTTCCAATCGCATAATAATTTTTCATACATTATTACGCACTTCTTATTTTATGATTAATATTGATTATTTTTATTTATATATTGCAGGAGACTAACTCTGCACATGAAGAGATCAAGGTAATCCTGCACTAATAAGTGCCAGATCTCTACAATAGGCATGTTTTCCTAAAATTGTGGAATTAACCTCCCTACAATGCATCATTTTTCATTTACATTTACACACTATATGAATGCAAGTTATTGGTCGTAAAATCATGGAGTTAACCTCCCTTTCATCCAACATATGAATTCAGGTGATATGTTTTCACTATTGACTCCATTGTATATTGATTTTTGTGGGACATGTCTATGAGTTTCTAGACATACATTGATTTTTCTCATCCCAACATAGCGATGAACCGAAATATTGGTGAATTTTTATGGGCTGGTGGAATGAATGACTTCAATTTAAAATCATGGAGAAGAAACTTAAAATATGTGTATCATTTATGTCTCAGTGAGGATTGATGAAGGTATTTTTTCCCAACTAACTCTTCAACAGGATAGGATATATGGAATTTTATATTGTTTATAACTCAATCAGTAAATGATATAGTGATAATCACATTCTTCATGAGTTTGACTGGTATTTCTTGTGTTATAATCTGTTTTGTATTACAGTGAGTTGTATTACCTTAAATAAACATACCGTAAGGGAAAATATTTAGTTGGACACCCAATTTTAGATTTGTTTTCTGTTATAATCTGTTTTATAATACAGTGAGCTGTAGTACCTTATCAAATTTTTAGGATTTTTCCTAACAGTTTCAATACCTTACCTAGTTGGGTCTGCATCTAAATAAAACATGTTATGCATCTACATATTTCATGCAGGGAGATTCGGGGGGAGGTCTGGGCAGTGGGGAGGGAGGGGGAGGGGCGGGGTTGGGGCTAGGAAGGTGGGGAGGGGAGGGGGAGGGGGAGGGGGGTTGGGCAGGGGGAGGGCTGGGCAGGGGGGAGGGGGAGGGCTGGGCAGTGGGGAGGGATGGGGAGGGGCTGGGCAGGGGGAGGGGAGGGCTGGGCAGGGGGAGGGCTGTGCAGGGGGGAGGGGAAGGGCTGGGCAGTGGGGAGGGAGGCGGAGGGGCTGGGGAGGCGGGAGGTGGAGGATCATGTATTTAACCATCAAAAAATTTAAATTAGAGAACTATCATTGAAATGGGTTAGGTTCATCTTGGAATCTCCTGGTTCACTAGGCCTGGTGATAGAAGAAAGGGTCTCATCCTAGTCACTCTAGAATGAATATGTTAAAACACTAAATAAAACCCATGATGATTTTATGGAACTTCTAGAACAATGCATTCATTTCCATGTACATGTTTGTGTACCCATATGAGACCTATGATTTTCGTTTAAAATCTAAAGGATGAGGCCCGTTTCGATGCAGTAGGTCCCTTAGAGGAGGATTACAAGTCATTTACCTTTAAAATAAAAAACGTGATCTTTTTAAAGGGTATGTGGGTTGGGCTATCAACATATGTAAATGGGATTGTGATGAGTCATTCAAGTATGATTGAGGCTAGTATATCCAGGATAGGTGATGCTAGACTTTGGGTAGTGAATCCCCTTGGTTTTGTACCTTAGAATCAATTAATGGATGCCTTATACTAGGGTAAAAGTGTAAGGTTTTATTCTTGTATTTTTAGGCCTTGAAAGTAAAATTTTGGCTCAGAAAGAGGTTGAATAACATTTCTCAATGATGTAGAATATTGTGTGGATTTTACTCTTTCTTTCATTGGGTTTTCATTCATGATGATTCATGGGAAATTGTTGGCTTCTTGGTGTCGTAAATGTCCATGTATAATCTTATATTCTGTTTTTAGGTGCAGAATGTTTGGAGGTGCAGTATTTTTACAGGTGAAGAATCGTAGAGGTGCAGAATTGTAGAGTGAGGTGCACCTGCTCTACTGTAGGGGACCTACCTATACCCGCGGTTCAATGAACCGTGGGAAATTTCTGGCGATGTAAACCAGTATACCCACGGTTCAAATGAACCGTGGAAAATTTCTAGCGCTGTAAATCAGTATACCCACATTTATAAAATTGTGGGTATACATCTATACCCATAATTCAATGAACCATAGGTATTATAAATTTTTCCTAGTCTATAACCACAGTTTTCAGATAACCGTGGGTATAGACCTATTGCGACGGCACTGCAGCCCACGGTTACTGAAACCGTGGGTATAGGGTATACCCATGGATTCAAGGGCTATACCCACGGTTTAAAACCTTGGGTTTAGGTGCTATTTCAAGTAGTGACATGCTAGTAGCACTAGGATGTATAGATATTCTAAGGAACATTTTTGGTGGGACAACATGAAGAGAGATATTTTTGATAATGTGTCATTATATATGGTTTGTCAAAAAGTGAATGTTGGAAGACAACATCATAGAGGTGTCATGCAACCTATTCTCATACCTGTGGGGAAATATGATCATATTACAATGGACATTGTCACGGGACTGCCAAAGACACCTAGAAGGAATGATGCAATATGGGTCATTTTTTATCATTTTACCAAGTCAGCACATTTTCTTTCTATAAGAGAGGTTTTACCACTGAAATTTTAGAAATACTATATATTAATGATGTTGTAAGACTTCATGGAGTACCCCTATCGATTGTTTCAGATCACGATCCCCATTTTACATCACGATTCTGGAAAATTCTTCAGAAGGATTTTGATACTGAACTTCATTTGAGCAATGCCTACCACCCTCAAACTGATGGACAATTAGAATTGAATAATTGAACATTAGAAGACATGTTGAGATCTTGCTCACTTGATTTTCAAGGTATGTGGGATCAGTATTTACCTATAGTAGAATTTTCTTATAACAATAGCCTCCATTCAAGTATTCAGATGGAAAAATATAAAGTGTTATATGGAATGATATGTCGCACACCAACATGTTGGGACGATGTTCGTTAAAGAAAACTATTAGGCCCATAACATGTTGAGGAAACAATGGAAAATGTGAAAGTTATCCAAACCCACATCAAAGCAGCTCAAAGTAGGAAAAAGAGCTATGCTGAAATCCAAAAGAATGATTTAGAATTTCAAGTAAGAGATTATGATTTCAGGAAGGTATCTCCATGGAAGTCTGTTATACATTTTAGTAAGAAGGGTAAATTGAGTCCCAAGTACGTTGAACCTTTTGAGATTCTAGAATGAATTGGAGTTGTAGCTTATAATTTGGAAATGCTACCATGTCTCTTCAATGTTCATGATGTGTCCGACGTATCACTGTTGAGAAAATAAATTCTTAACCCAATGCATGTACTCACTTATGAAGGAATAGAACTAGAACACTACCTATTTTATTGAAAAGTGACTATCAAAATTCTTGATACCAGAGAACAAGGGTTGAGAATCTGGACAACTCATCTGGTGAAAGTTCTATAGAGAAACAATAATATACAAGAGGAAATAGGGGAACCTGAGAAACATATGATGAAGAACCACATGATTCTTTTAGTACAATAGTATTCAAGAAATTTCTATGACTAATTTTTTTGAAAGAGGGAATAATGTAACAGCCCAAGATTCCACGGTATACTTCTCCTGGAATAATACAATAGCTTGAGTTGTACGCAACATCGAGTTATAATACACCACGACCAACCAATATAGCTGTTATCAATAGTAATACCAACTTTTTGAAAATTTAAAAATATTATTTTTCAAAGTGGACTTCATTTTTGGATTCAGAATAACAAAATTTTCTTAAGGTGAATTTTTAGTATTTTTCTGAAAGCTTTCAATTATTGATGAATAGTGATAAACACTACATTATTTTTCAAAACCGACATTTTATTTAAATAATTAATTATATTGTTTAAATTTATTTTAGTTATAAATATATACATAATACCTATATATGTTCAATGTAATTCATTGGAGTCATTTTATAATAACATTATATATATATAATTTTATTGAACTTTTTACCGTCTTTAACCAACGTTCTAAGCATGTTAAAAAATTTGCATTAAACATAATTTCACCACTTCTATGAATTGAATATAAAAAATCTAAGAGACACGGTTGATATCAGTATATAAAATGTGGTTCAATAAGATGAAAATAATTTTTTGTGAATAGTAATTTTTGACATTTATTTACCACGATTAAAAGTAAATAGAGAAATTAAAGGTAAAAATGATTTTATTATTACACTAAAACATGTCCTTATTCAATTGGATAACTGTATTTAGAAAAAAATAAACCCTTGGAATAAAATATTATCCTTTTTTTCCACTTGGACTAGATTAAGACATTTATTATTATTTTATTTAAAAAAGAGTTTAAAGTGTTAAATTCAAATTTTCATAACTAAAACATTTTTAATATAGGTATATACATAAGATAAATTTGACTATAAATATTAATATTAATTATAAAAATATTTCTATATTATTTTATTTTATTTATAATTTTTAGACATTAAAAAATTAAATTTAGTTATGACACAATGATGTTGCAGTAATTATCTTTTAATGAAATGTTAAAAAAATTGATGTTATAAATATCAAAATAATTGTAAATTGAGACTTTTTATTCATTACAAAAAATTTATAGATTAATAATACTTTTTTTGGTTGTTTCAATAAATTTTTTTCAATGTAATCATGTTGTTATGACTTTCAAAAAAATCAATTATAAAATAGTGTCAAAACTGACAAAAATGAGTTTTTAAAACAAATACTATATTACTAATTGATATAATAGTCTGAAAAATATACGTATTGGCTAGATGACATATATAATATTAGTTATATTATTAATGAACCACTTGGTGTCCACTTGGCATTTTATCGTATGATTATTGA
Organism: Viscum album; assembly: GCA_963277665.1. NCBI lineage: Eukaryota > Viridiplantae > Streptophyta > Magnoliopsida > Santalales > Viscaceae > Viscum > Viscum album. The sequence continues at coordinate 1,239,789,625 of OY728122.1, read as the reverse complement.
CCATATAATATAATAATACAAGAATATATTGTAAAAATTAAACTATTTTACTAAGAGTTAAATCTAAAAGATTTGTTTAATATGGTAACCTAAACCAATCTAAAACCTATTGGTTGATAGGTGTTCTACCCATCCCCACCAAATCCTCGAAATAAATCATTTTTTTTCCATTACAACCTGAATATGATTGAATAATAAAATAAAATTTCATGCTTTTCCTAAAGAGGCCCTCACCTCTCTTATAAAAGTTTACTTCCCACTCTATCAAAATCACACCTCAAAATCCATTTGGCTCGTCCAAACCCTTTCCTAATATCCTCCCAACTACAAAAAATTTGACATATATGCCTTAAATTGATTTGAAAAAAACATAAGGATCCCTTTTGATCAAATCAAAATGAAACGCCTGAAGAAGAGGTAAAAATTTCACCACCTATTTCAAATTTTTTTTCTTCTTCCACTTCCTCTTTATTTTTTATTAATAGACCCAAAAATATATATCTAGTACCTTATACATACTGTGATAAATTTGGTACAACCATATTCATTGTTCTATACATCCTATGAATGAAACGACACCATACTTGCGTATGTAAGGCTTACCATCTCCATGTTGTGGTGTTGTTTTTTATTAAAACACTTCATTATTTGGATGGGTATAATAATGAGTATAACATATGTAAATAAAAAATATAACATTTTAAGGATTATGTATATATTATATACCATCCAATTACATATAATTTTATCATCAATATAATGGTATAGTCGCTCGTGCGTACAAATAGATTACCGTCTCCACAAACGCAATGAGATTCATTCCACATCGTAACCATTAAAGAATAAATTTAATTTTATTATTAAAAAATAATGTTTAGGAACATAATATTATTCTTAATAGTAATCAAATACATATTATCCCTAAAAATCATGGCTTATGTAGAAAAGAATATAAATGAAAACGAATCAGATAACTCCTGAAACAATGATACTACAGAAATAGTATTAACAGAGAAATATTAGAAGATCATATATGATATAATATTTATGTATGTGGTTATTTTATAATTTTATAACAATTATTTAGAAATTATATAGGAGGTTAATGTACCCTTGACCAATGAAAAGTAATAGGTAAGGATAATTATACAATCTCTTCATTATCCGAGGTTGTTTATATGTGATTATCTACTTGGACCCCTTTATCATCCACATTCCTGTTTCTTAAAAATTTATTTCAAAACATTTTAACTATTTCCTAGAATGTGGGATAATGAAATTTATACCCTTGATTGAATTTTCATAAATTTTTTATAAAGTAATAATACCATCATTTTCCAAACAAGGTCCTTGATGACCTTTTCGACAAAATTAAGAAAAGAATTTTTTTAAACTTATAAGGCGAGTGTGGAAATTTAACACTGTTATAACACCATTTAAGCATACCTTACATGATTATAAGAATATTTTTCAAATAAATGTTTTCATTTATAATTATATGAATTTTAAATGATTTCAAAACAGAAAGAAATATTTTTATCAAATAGTTTTGATTTCATCTATGTCAACATCCTTTGATGGATTTTAAACTTGTTTGAATTTGATTTACTATGATACAGTCATACATATTATATTGAAGGTTTTGTGATATGTTTGTCTATGGATGTTTCATCTTTATAACATTAATGGTTTAGGGTTAAAGTATTAACATTTCGTATGCTAATTTTAATATGATCGATTATGTTATGTTTTAACCTTTTCATATGAGGAAAGCATTGGACATAGTAAGTGACAGGTAGAGCCCGCTATAGCTCCTCGATGCATTAGTAGGTCTCATGACACAAACTTGTGTCTTGGAAAAAGGCCTTGAAAAAAATATTATTTGTAGTCTTGGTAGGAGGCCATGACTATGTGGTTATAAAGTCTGGCATTATGCATTCCATAGTTATGAAATTAGATATTGATATTACATGTGATTATTCAACTAGTGGAATATCTATGTTAATTAGTAAATGAAATTTTTTGATTTATATTTTCCATATTATGTTGATGTTTAACTTTAAAAGGCATATGTTTTAGTCATACACATTACCTTAATTGTTTATGCTTATTAAATAATGTTTCCTCTATATTTTTATCCTTACTAAACATCTGAGCTCACCAGTTTCTATGTTTTATATTTCCTAGGATGTGACGAAGTATTTTATGGTTGACCATCAGGGATAGGATCAGTAATATAAGTGTGTTCAAAGGGGACACAATTTTGTTTTTTTATTCCAAGATGGGATTTAAAACATATGTATGTATCTAGTACTTCCAAGGCTACTAAACTGATCAGTCTTTTGAGACCTGATTACTTGTATCATTCCAATGTTATATAATAAGGCACCGACATTGGGTAACTAGGGTCAGGGTGTTATATTCTATATGATTTTGGGAAAGTATTATCCATATTAAAAAATAATAAAAATTAATTTATAGAATAATGAAATCACATTTCTAATCTGAAATAGTCATATTGACATCCATTATTTCAAGGTGTCTTCTGAACATCTTATGGGTATTTATTCCATTATATGGGTCATAATGCCCTACCATGCATGGTTTTTAGGTATAATTGTTGTGGAGAAATTAAATATTTGGGATGTTCTTATTATGAGGGAAAGGATGAGTTTCCGAATATTAACTAATATTGTAAGGTTAACATTTCATTAGAAATTATATCTTGAGACTTTTTTATCATGTGAATACAATCAAATATTATCAGAATTGAAAAATATAAATAAAATTGTGAGGATGATGTTTATTTAAAATTGAAAAATATAAAACATTGATATTTTTATTTGAATTCAAATTTATAAAAAAAATATTGAATATAATTCATAAAAGAAACCACCAAACGAAAATGAATGATAATAAATTTTATCGAGTTAAAATATTACAAAATGAGTTAAAACATAAGAAAAATGATAATATAATATGTAACATAATTGAGAAAATTTAACATGTAATAAATAATATGTAAAAAATGAGGAATATCGTGAAATAATTATCATCACAATTTCCCATGAAGACCATAATCTTGAATAAAACTATATAAATAAATAAAAAATTATAAATACAATAGATTTGTTGATTGTATATTAAATAAGTTGAATGATTATATGAATGTATGATAATATATATGAGTAAAATCTGATCATTATATATACTTTTTTGGAAATATGATCATTTAAAATATAGTAATGGGATATTTGACCATTAGGCATACATGTATCTAATAGGTATATTTAAATTGTGTAATTTTTAGGAAAAATTATACCAAATATAATTAAATATATTGAATGAAATAAAAATATATAATAAAATTAAATTTTTTATTATAAATACATATATATATATATATATATGTATATGTTAAAAATTATTATCTGGTTAGGGTATCACTAATTCCAGGTTTCATGGTATCGATGGCTGGGTTGAAGGCTTCAAGGTTCAGGCGGTCATCTTTGCATAAATATGTTGGGTCATTTGGGAGGCTCGTACCAGACTAGGTGGTAACATGAGGTCGCCCCTGCTCTTGTAGGTATGGTTGAGGGCACTAATATAGGAGTTGGGATTCCTATTTCTAGGGAACCTATTTATGGATCAGTTGTGTGGCCCTTTGCATTGGCCATGAAGCCTCATGAAAAAGGAGGGTAGGTGGATCAGGTGGATACCTCCAATAAGGGGTTAGAAGTTGATTATTGATGGATACTGTATGGGGGGGAATAATGAGAGGAAGAGGGGTGCTACAGGACCAAAGAGGCTCAGTTTTATTCAAGTTTAGTGCATTATACGGTATGGGGTCTTCATTAGGATCGGAGGGGCAGGCCCTGGTTACTGGACTAGAGATTTGTAGGGAACATGACATCCAGGTGGAGGAGATTGAGTCCGACTAAGAAATTGTGGTGTCTCTTATTCCGACACAACTAAAAGATCCTTGAATCTTGATTTATTTTATTCGAAGATGCATCACTGAGTTCAAACATGGATGGGATCTTCGCCATATTTGTAGGGAAGGTAATTTTGTTGCGGACTCCCTTGCTCGACTGGGGAATCCTGATGACACTCTAGTGATTTATGGTAGCTTAGGTTCCCTCCCAATGGAGTTCAGGGTGGATATTCAAGTGGATTATTTGGGTCTTCATCATTCCCCCACACCTCTTGAGGAGGCTTTTTTGTGTACTTCATTACAATTTTTAATAAAAAGTTAAATTTAGTAGTAGTATGAAGAACACTTAATGTTTTAAATGTCATTTTTCAATGAAAATAGTTTTCCTTTATATTTTTTATTTTTCATTTAAAAAATAATTTATAATTTTATTAATATTAAATATATTAAGGGGTGTTAAAATTAATATTCACAATTTTAAAACTATTAAGGGATATCAATTTAATTTTTAGGTATAAAAATGAGTTACTGGGGTGAATTGAGAATGACATAGGTAAACATACAATCCTATAAAAAGAATGTATGTATTAATGGATATTTAAAACCTATAAAATGAAAATAAAATTGTGTAATGAAGTGACTATAATTTATAAATTGTTTTTTCCAATTATTAATCCACTTTCCACTAAAACATTACCTTCTATAAAAACTATGTAAAGAAAAAATATGAAAATGACACCCAAACACACGTATAAAAGGACCACTCTACAACACCTTACATACCTCTCAAAAATTTTGTTCCATCTGCAATAAATAACCAAATTTCGTTTTCCAAAGTCTTATTATAAATTTTACTTCTAATATATAAAGTACTATTCCTAAATACAGAATTCCAAGGGAGCCTATGTTGAGAAAGAGTGAATACATCATGCATCTAAATTCAATAATAAGATTATTAATTAACTAGTCATAAAAACTATTTATAAATATTATTATTCTATATAAGTATTTTATATTAACGTCCATATGATTCTGAAAATTAATCTAAAACATTAATATAACTCAACACTCATACTCATTCATTAGTGTAACATGATTATCATCATGTCAGTTTAACCACATAAATGTATTATGTTATGCCATATTTTCTATTTCCTATGTGAATGATTATCAAAAATTTAATAATATTAATTTATGATATTAAATGTTAATTTATGTTATGAATACTATTTTTGAAGTGTCTCACAAAAATGAATTATAAAAAAACCAAAATTATTTTTTAGGAAAATTTCATGAAACATGTGTATTTTAGATTCAATAAATGAGAACCATACCCAAAACACAAAGGGAATAAACCTAAAACATCATAATCCATTATGAACTATATATTAAACTACATAAAATAATTTTTTAATGAAGAAATTTTTATCAATGAATGTATATCAACATCACTATTTTAAAACATGTTTGAAATAATCAAAATCACTGACATCGAAAAATGAAAAAAATTACTATATAATATTTTTGCAATAAATTTTTATAATTTAAGATTATTATTCAGAAAATTTTGATATAGATGTCATGTGTAGATAATATTATGGTTAATATTTAAGACTCAATGTAAAATGAGAAGATCATATAACTGGTCTCCAAAGGAACCAATCCTTCAGGTTCGTGGATTATGGGTAAATTTGTGGCATGTTGTGTTTAAATAATGATGTAATATATATATATATATTATAATAATATAGTCTAAAAGGTTATCAAATAATATATGTTAATGTTTCATTTATATCATCATATTTGGATGTATGGTTTTGCAAATTATTAACAATTCCATAGTTTCTTTTACTATATAAATATTATTGTGGTTGAAACCTTAGTGGGTATCACTAGAACTCCATGAAATTTTCTCAATTACATTATGAAATATTAATTTATATAATTAGTTGTTTCCATATAAAGGTGTAATATTTTCAATTTCATAATTATATTATCAATGCTTTTTTATTTTAACTTTATCATTATTCTTTCTCTATAATTTTGTAATTATCCTATATTATTTTAGTTTTCATGTATTTCACAAGATAAAAAATAAATTCATGGATTAAATCACATTAATGTAGATTGGATATTAAATTAATGATTATTATATAAAGTTTATAATTATTGGTACATAATTTACATAAACATTATTTGTAATAATTTTATTTTTATGCTTAATTATACTGAGATTTTAATTATATTTATTTTTTATATTGTATTTGGAAAGGATATTTATTAGAGAAAGATGTTGAGAGTGAATTATAGGATTAATATATGAGAATTTTTTTATTAGTGTAATTTTGATTTTAACATTAAATAGAATTATATAATATTATTTTATTTCATTTATTAGAATACTTAAATAATATTAAGTATAATCCCTAAAATTAATCATATATAAGATGATTATATTTAAATATATTGATGCCAAATAATCAGATTTACTTATTAATGAAATATATTAGACAATTGTATACCAAATTATACCTTGAAATTGACTTATTACTTTATTTTTTTCAAAATAATTTCATTTATCACTTACATTTTATTTTTTAGTTATTTTGATCCTTCTAAATATAAATTCTCAAGGATAAAAATATAAAAAAAATTAATTGAGTGTTAAATTATCATCATTATAGGAATGATCTCATAATTAAAATATATTATACCATATTAGTTTATCTGTATACTTTTAACACATTAAATTCTAAACATTTAGTCCTTATTGGAAGTAATTATACCAATAGGTTGTCCAAGTCGCTACAACATGGAATCAAATCAGTTTTTTTATTTTTATACGTTTATTTATATTTGTATTTATGAATATATGATCATTAGATAATTTAATTTCTATATAAATATATCTACATAGCATACTTATACTTTAATAATATGTTTCTAGGGTGGTTAGGGATGTGATTTATGTATGATACTATTTGGTTATGGATTTATTTTTTCAAACTTGTATTTTTTAAGTGATTAATTATTTTTCATTAACATAAATTTAGTGGAATGATGTAGTTTTTCATGTACAATTTTATGGTAAAATAGGGAACATAATATTTGTATACATATATTTGATTATAAATAATAATAAAATTTTAATTTTATTATGATAGTATAATGAAAAACTGTTCTAAATTATTTTTAATTCACAAAAAATTTAAATATAGTTTTCTTAACCAATTTCTCAACTTTTAGTTAATTAACCTGAAACAAGAAAGTTATTGGGAATAATTAATTTATTAATTATAAATATTGATGTTCTTATGATAAATTTATATTATTATTTTATTGTTAAGTGATGATATTTAACAGGTGAGGATTATGAAAATTTGAGAAAATTGTTGATATGGATAAGAAAATATTATTGGAAATCATGTATTGTTTATGGAATTTAAAAAAAGTATACTAATAATGAAAAATTGGGGTCATATGATGTTGATATTAAATTATGGTATATAAAATACTTATAAAATTTAAATTTATTTTTGTTTAAAATTCATGTGTAGTGATAAATGTGAACTAAAAAATCATGAAATTGGTATATAAGTCAGTTTTTCAAAAATATTAGTTGATAATGAAAATTATTATATATAGTTTATTTTAATACAATGGTTTGGTATTGTAAATAAATGAAATCCTAGAGAAATCCTCAAACATTAAAAAAGTGTGATGTGGATAATTCCTTATCATAGGAAGTGATATTCGACACAAAAATCAAAGAAATATTGGTATGGGTGATCCAATTAGTGGATATTGGTTTCCCAAAAGTGGAGATATTAAGAAATACATAAAAATACCTCCAACACAATACTAGATCTATCTTAGGAAAAAGTATAATGAGAAATCCTAACCCCCAGGTCTTACAAAATGTTTCTAATAATCAAAACTACAATTTAGGGAAAGGTTGCACCATATAAAAATTAAACTACTATAGGTACTCCCTAAGAACCTAGATTGACCCTTATATAGATTTTAAAGTCATGATTATAAATAAACATCTAGATAATAATAAATAAATAGAAACATTCCATAGTATAATTGAAAACACATAACAAACTATAACATAAAAGTTGAGTAAAATAAACATGAAAATGATTAAATATAACCAAAAAATCAATTAACAATGCATATGTTGATCAAAAAATTAAATCTTAAGAGAAATATAATGTGATGTTAATTGGGTGATACCATGGAGAAATTCAATCACAAAAGTAAAGCAAAAAATTATTTCAATACCTCTTTGTGCAATATGAAGGCTCTCTCCCACCATGTCACCACCACCAAACCAAGTCACGTATAACAATAATATCAAATGCATCCACATGGTGGCCTTCCATTACTAGTATCATCTAGAATAAGGTCTAGATACATTCAAATGGTTTGCGTAGGGTGTGAGCATAATAATCATCTTAGGATCCTGCCATGTACATTATGTTCAATTCATAAGTAATAAATGATAACATACATGATTAAAATATAATGTATAATGGTATGAGTTTCAATTTAAATAAAATATATAATAATAAAATATATATATTTAATTATTTACCAATGAAGGATGAAATTAAAGTCATAATGTAGAGTATAATAACCAAATAATCTATAAAATACTATGAAACCATTCATGTGATTTCAATGCATAGAAGAGGTCTGAATGACATAACCTAATTGTGTGTCCCATGCCGCATAACCGTGAGATAAATATAAAAATATAATCAAAGGAAAATGGAATGGTTTTCACATGGTTCCTCACACAGTGTACATAAACACTACAAGCCCCTAGTGGGACTGTAGGGAATTAATTATTAGTGTATAGTTTTCCCTAACTTCATATGGAACATGAAACTAAGTTTTGAAGGGGTGAAATGCTTATTCTTCCATCTATATCTAAAATTTTAGAACCCATTTCCCATACTCATGTTCTCCCATATCCTAACCCCTCTCCTCTAATTGATCTCTCATACCATGGTATAACATGGGTTCTTTGATATATCATCCATCTGGACTCTGATAGACCCACCTTCATTCATGTTTGACTCCTTTCAGTTAGTGATCCATTCCTTTGGGTCCTTTTTCATTATTTTTCATATCGATAATGATTTTTTTGTTCTATCCTATATTATCTATTTTCGAGGAGTACTTTTTTTAATCATGGGAAAACTAAATGTCGATACTATAGAAGGAGTCTTCTAATGGAATAAGATAGGTTTCCTTTGAAATTTCCTTAAAATTATTATATAATCATTCCCTATGAGGCACTAAGAAGTGCCTCCGATACGGTGGTCCACAAGAACTTTGGTGAACCACCCCAAAATATAGATGATTTAAACCATTATTTGGTGCCTAGGGTGTCTCCATAAGGATATTATGCCCTCATAGATCAGGGTGGAGAACATTGGTAAATAATAACAATATTTAGTAAAAAGAAGATAATAATTGAACAGATAAATGAACAATTGGCAGAAGATGATTGAAAAATAGATAAACAATGATGACTTCTATCATGTATCTAAACAATAATTGATAGAAATAAGATATATGGGATACTAGAATATTACATATGCTAGTAAAAATAACAATTTCCATAAAAAGTAACTACTTGAATCATGAGAAATGGCTTGGTCCCTTTCCCCTAAACTCTATCCTAGAAATCGGAATTAAGAATCGAATTATGGAAAAATACAATTATCTATTCCTATAATCATGAAGAATTATTGGGTACCAACGGTGTCCCATGTATGGTGTGAGATTTCATTAGTACGAAACCACAATAAGTTTCTAGATCAATATAGTACGTGCGTATAAAATGGGAAGTGAATGAATTATAAGTAAATGAAATGATGAAATGAATAAAAAATACATATAAATAGGTTCTACTTCAGACTCCCATCAGACTCTACCTACTTCATCCTAATACATTTCTGTTTGAATAAAGGTAATATACCTATGTATGGATTTTGGTGAATGGATCAATATAATTGAAAAATTATGGTGGACCATATCCAAGCATGCGATTTTGATTGGAAGACATATCCCTAGAAAATATAATTACATAGTATTATCCATTAAATAAAAATCTATGTTCATAATTTATGTATATGGAAACTAATCCCATCAATTATGATCTTTAATTAATTCCCAGTATCACCTTGGGAAACCATATATAAATCTAGTGGTGTGACAGTCCATCAATGTTGACCCAAGAATGGTATACCATGTATCACTCCATTAATAGGGTACCAAATCCATTACAATCCTTTGATACTATCCCTAGTATCTCATGGAGGGGCCTGAGTCTCACTCACAGCATGGTAAAACCATCATTCTACTGATCCCATCCACGAGTTCTCCCCCAAGGAACCAGTATCACTCTTCTGTAGGTAAAGGAAAACACATGGTGATCCCATCCTCGAAATATCTAGTTTCTTCACTTTCATATTAAAATTTCATAAGAAAGTTCAATCTATAATTCATGATGATCCTCTCTAAGACATCGTTATGTTTGGATACTTGTATAACTCATATCGTGGTTTAAGGTATGGATTAATAAATAACACATACCCTCTTAACATGAAATTCTATATATAGTATTTTAAATAATCATGAAAATTTATTTAATTTATGTAACTCTACTAAGGAATAAGAACATGGAACAAGGAAAGTGAATAAAGAATAAAACATAAGGAATAAGGGGATAACTCTTTGTCTAGAATTACCCTTATATAAATGTCATTTAAAGAAAATAATTTTATGGAAATGCACACACCTATTATTTCTTATCAACTCAATGATAAAAGACTTAGGGTTCAAGAAGGAAGGCCCACCAATTATGATTTCTCAGGAAAAGGACCTCAATCATCAGGGTTCTTATCCACTAGCTAGGATCAAATAAAATAGGTAAAATTTTAATTTAAGTAATTAGTTAGTTTAATGGTGTTTTTGGACATGTTCATCTTTTATAAAAATGATTAAAAATATAGAACTAAATTAAAATTAGGGATTGAAATATAGAAAATTTATCGTAGGTTTGTTGTTCTCCCCTCATAGAGTTTTGGTCCATTAATTGAAATAAAATGGGAGAAATCATGAGAGTCGACAAAAGAATAGATAATAGAAAAAATATGGTCTCTCTAAATAGTGAAACATTGGAGAAGATAAATTATGAAAATAATCACCTTGAGTTTAGAGTATAACTATATATATCCAACACAACCAATAGTGAAGAAAAAAGAGATCATGTGATGAAGATATAGAAATCAACAAGAGGAGGAGGGAGGGGGAATATAAGAGTGATTGATGAAGTAATAAAGATTGAAGAGTAGTTTGGGGGATTAAAACACCATTAGGGTAAAATTTTTAACACCCCAAGCTTCCATGATACAATTCCCTTTGAATAATACAATAGCGTGTGATGTATGCAACACCAGTTTCAAGCACACCACGACCTATCTAACTATCCATTTAAAAAAGCAGTTATGAATACTAATAAACACTTTTAAAATTATATATATATATATATCACATATAATTATAAAATTCATCTTTCGTGTTTCAATGACATAATATAAGGACAAATTCAATTTTTCATATAAAAGAAATATTTTTCAAAAAATGTGTTTTCCAAATTTTAATGGAGTACCTTTTCTAATCCTATATATGAAAATTTTATATATTCAATTTGATGAAATTAAATTCTTCTTTATAAGGTAGATAAAAAAATTAGTTAGGATAATGTTTTTTATTTTTCTGATAACTTTCATATTTTGAGGAATACTGAAAGATACTAAATTTTAATTGAAAACAACATTTTTAATAAAATAATTTATAGTGTTAAATTATATATTTGAATGGTTTTGAAGTATAATTAGATTATATTTTAATCATTTAATCCAAATTTGGTCATTGGATGTAATTTCACTTTTATATTGGACATAAACACATATCAATATTTTGATAGTTTTTACATCTCAAAAAACCGCTTTCTGGTTTTCACAACAGGAATTAATTTTAAATTAATAAATGCACATCCTATATTTTTCATTTTATAAAATATATATAGTTTCTGGATTTGGAATTTCAAAATTAGTTTACGGTGAATTTTGGGAATTTTTCTAAAAACATTCATTTTTTGATGAATATTTAAAAACACTGCGTTATTATTTAAAAACCGAGTTTTTAATTATATAATTATATATTTTTTAAATGAATATTAAGTAAAAATATATACATAATACCTATATTAGTTCAATTTAATTTATCAGTTTCATTTTATAATAAAATTAGATGTATTAAATTTTATTGAAGTTTTAACATTTTTACCAACCTTCTAGGCACATTAGAAAATTTGCATAAAACTTAATTTTACTGCTTCTGTGAATTGAATTTCAAATATCTAAGGGAAATGGTTGAAATCATTAAATTAAAAGTGTTTCTATGAGATGAAATTATTTTTTGGTGAATAGTATGTTTTGACTTTTATTTACCACAGTTAAAATAAATAGGGTAATTAAAGGTAAAAATTATATTATAATTACCCTAAAACAAGTCCTAATTCTATTTTATAAATGTTTTTAGAAGAAAATAAACAATAGGAATAAAATATGATTCTATTTGGACCACTTGGCTTAGATTAAGACATTTATTATTGTTTTATTTAAAGAAGAGTTAAAAGTTTTAAATTCAAATTTTCATAACTAAAACATTTTTAATATAGAGTTATAAATAAGATAAATTCAACTATAAATATTCATTATAAATCTAAAAATATTATATAAATCATGGTATTTTATTTATAATTGTTCAACATTAAATATTAAAATTTATTTATTCCACAATGATGATAAAATAATTACCTTAATAATGAAAGATTAAAATAATTAATATTATACATATCAAAATAAATGTAAATTGATACTTTTGAATCATTACACATATTTTATATATTAAAATGAAAAGATAGGGTTGATTTAAATAATTGTTTTCGATGTAATCATGATGTTATGACTTTCAAAAAAACCAAATACAAAATAGTGTCAAAATTGATATAAGTGAGTTTTTAAAACAAATATTATATTATTAATAGATATATTATGTTTAAAAATATATGGTTCGTCCAAAGGTGTCATATAATAATAGATATATCATAAATGAACCACTTTGTGTTTTCTTGGATGTTTATAGAATGTTTATTAACCATATAGTGTAAGAATACTAGAAGATATGGTAAAATTCAAACTAATTAACTAAGAGTTAAATTTAGATGATAAGGTCAATATGGGGACCTAAAGATATCTAAAACCTATTGGTAGAAAGTATTTATACCAATACCCACCTTATACACGATATAAATCCATTTGTATCAATTATAAACCCAAATTTATTATATAATAAAATAATATTTCAAGATTTTGCTAAAGTGACCCTCACATATCTTATAAAAGGGCACATCCCCTTCTCTTAATTTCACACCTCCAACTCCATTCATCCTAGCCAAACCATGCTTAAATGTTCTCCCAAAAACCCTTAATTCAACCTAGAGGGCTTAATTTGATCAGAATGCCAACCTAAGGAGCCCTTATGATAAAATCAAAAGGAAGCACCCAAAGAAGAGGTAATAATGTCCCCTCATGTTTCAACATTCTTTTCTTCTTTTTATTCCACTTCCATTTTTGTTTCCATAAAAAAAATAATAACTCTAGATACATAGACATATTTTGATGTTATTATAAATATGGTACAACCATATTCATTATTCTATCCATCCTATGAATAACAAAGTCACCATATGTTGATACATGTGGCTTACTATCACCACATATTGGGATGGGTATAATAATGAGTACAATTGATGTAAATAATTAATAAAACATGTTAATTATTATTTATTTATGATATACTATCCAATTAAATATTATTTTATCATCAATTGAATGATATTTCCACTTGTGCATACGTACGGATTACCATCTCCACAAAGTTAATAATATTCATTCCCCACCTTAACCATTCAAGAATAGTTTTCATTTTATGATTTATAAATAATTTTTTAGAACATAATTTCATTCTATACATGAATAAAATACATCCTATAAATAACAAATATTACTTATGTAACAAAACATATAATGGAAAACGAATCAGTAAACACCCAAAACAACGATACTACTGAAATATCATTAACAAAGAAATATTAAGAAGATCATAAATGATATAATATTTATGTATTTGGTTCTTTTATAATTTAATAACAATGATTTTACCATTATACAGTAGGTTAACCTACCCAATACTAAGGAAATGTACAAGGTAAGGGGTTTTCATCCCACTTTTATTCCCGCGAGATTCATGTAATATTTTCCACTATTATCTTTTCTCTGGTGTATGTACTACCCATGATTGTATTCTATGGGTAATATAAATTAATTTATGGGAATTTACATGATCATTTTATGATCCTTATTTAATGATTTGTATGTTTCATAAGTTACCAAATCAGTAAGGTAATTTTAAATTTTAATTTCCACTCATTCGGTTTTACTCAAACATAATTGATTATTTTACTCCATGATTATGTGTGAGATCACTATTTATATACTTATGAAATAATTTCCACAACCTTTTATGAGGATATACTTCTGATACACATTATCAAAATGTTGATAAATTCTCAAGTCATCGATATGAACACAATAAGAGTAATTTTAACTCAATTTCTATTCATTTAGTTAAACATCCAAGTCATTGGTGTTGGTTTCACAAGAATATGTGTGAATGTCCTCTGATTGATATACACAGAATATCCAATCATATTGAGTGTATTTATTTTTTTCAAATTTAATTGTGTTATTAATTTACCTTTAACCTAAGGATATGATCTTTATATTGGATTTCATCTCAACATACATTCCATTGGGAATTCTTTGTTGTTTTTCACCAATTCACTTTTATATGGTGTATATACTGTACTTTGAAAAATTATATCATGAATCCCTTAATTCTCATGATTTTATAAATTTTTTATTACCTCAATTATCTGTATTAAAGCGTTTCTCATTTGGTTTAGAACTCTAAATAAATTACCATATTAAATGTGTTAAGTTTTTCTTCTTCTAAATCATTCTAATTAATTTCAATGTTTTAAAAATGGTTGTAAGGATTTATTTATATATAAATTAGTTTTTTTAAATTAAAATTCATTTTAAATGTTTCAAAGGGGTTTTGGAAACTTTGATTCAAAAATCTATTTTAAATGGCTTGTTGATAAATAGTGATACTTCTAAATGTTTTTCTAGTAAAAGAGGGCTATTTCTATAAAATAGTTTTAATGATTATTTTAATCTATGTAAATATCCTTAATTATTCATTATTGAGGTTAATGTATTATAATAAAATATTCTATATAGTATTGAATGGGTTATAATTGACTGTTGATGTGTTATTTTTATATCATTCATGGATTGTGGTAAAAATATTGACATTTTCTAGACTAGTTTTAATAAGAATGTTTAGATAATGTTTCATTCTTTTTATATCTAGTATGAATTGGACTTTATAAGTGAAATATGGGGCCCAATATATCTCCTTGATGCATCGGTAGGTCTCATGAGGCAAACTAGTGTCTTGGAACAAGGATTTGGCAAAATCATATTTGTAGTCTAGGCACGAGGCCTTGGCTATATGGTTATGATGTTTGGAATTATGCATTCCATCATTATGAAATTGAATATTGATATTTCATGTGATTATTAGACTAGTAGAATATCCATGTGAATAACTAAATGGAATTATTCGATTTATCATTGCCATATTATGCTGATGTTTATGTTTAAAATGCTTGTGTTTTAGTATTATACATTGCCTTAAATATTTACGATTATTTATGATAGTTCTCACTATATTTTTATCTCTACTAAGAATATGAGATAACCGCATTATTATGTTTTTTTTTCAAGATGTGAAGAATTATTTTAAGTTTAACCTGCAAGGATAGGCCAAAGGTTATGAGTGTGCTTAAAGGGGGCACAATTTTGTTTTTATTAATTTCATGATGTAATGTAAAATTTATCTATGTATCTAGTACATCCAAGGATACTAAACTAATTGGCCTTTTGAGTATTGATCTCTTGAGATCATTCCAATGTTATGTAATAATACACCGACTATGGGTAAATAGGGTTAGGGTGTTACAGTTGGTATTAGAGGAGGTTTGGTACAAACATTGAAAACTAGATTTAGAAAAACTCTAAATAGATTACATTACCCTATGATAGACTTTGTGGATTTTTACAGAAGAAAATCAAAAAAAAATATTAATGTAAATATTATAAGGGGTTTCCATGAAATACATCTCTATCTGGATGCGAGTAGGTTGAGGTGGCCCTGGCACAATTATACCTAGAGGTAAAACCCGAAAACACTGCATTAATAATGACTCGAAGAGGAACTAGTGTAGGACAACAGGCCTTGCTGCACTCTTGGTTATGATAATCCTGGGGGATATGATTAGGATAATTCACATTTTCTTTACAAACCATTTTGAAGGATTTTAGTATAAGATGATAATAAATAATCAAGGTTAATCTTAAGGTGTTTTAGATTGAAAAAAAGGTGTCATTATATTCTTTAAATGATTTTATGACTATTGTTACCCACACAATGCTTTCTAGTTTTAGTCAATGGTTGGATTCCAAAAAAGTCATAGTAACATTGAACATTATGTACTAGGTGGAAATAGTAGTGGAAATGAGCAACGAAATAGAGTTTCGATAGGCGTAAAAGATATTGTGTTCATGCCAAATTAGTTTTCCAAAAAACCGGACCAACAACATATATATTAACTGACTACCAGACTCAATAAAGAAGGGAATTGTGTGGAATGATAAGAGCCCTAGTAGTAAAGACTATAGAGAAAAGATTGCTAAACTTACATAATTTCAGAAATGTCTAAGGAGACACATTGGAAAGTGTCTCATTAGAAAAAAGAAATGCATTATGTGGGAGAAACAAGGACATAAATTAAATAATTTCTGAGGAAAAAAGATGAGTATAATGGAAGAAAATAAAAAAAATCCCAAGAATCCATTTACATTAATTTTCCGTAAGTGTAGGAGAACTATACATTACCGGAGTAAATTCCTTATTCTATAGGATAACCTCTTGTTTAAGGAATAACATGTGTGGAAATAAAAGGATGAATAAATGTTTAAAGGTATTGGAGCTCTTTGTTGATGGTATTACATTGGAATACTATTCTCTTATGTGTGTAAACTAGCAGTTTGTTATGTGAAAATTCTATTTGAAGATTAATTATGTTTTCTATTGTGGATATACTTAAAAATAACCATTTGGGTTTATATGATTCTTGAATATGAGGAAATTACAAGTTATTATATTTTGGGCTGAAAATGTGAATTATGAGATTACATTAGTAGTAAAATTTTGTTATTGTAATTTTGAGGAATTTATCTCATTTTGGAAATTTTATAAAATATATTTTTTCAAAAAAGGCAATAGGAAGATAGTGGGACAACCCATTGCGTTGGAAAACATTGTGGGAATTGAACCCACAACAAATGTGAGATTGTGATTTATCGCTACCACTCGACTACGTGAAGTCCCTGGTTTGTGTGACTAACTGTTTTTAGTTAAATGATTTTATTGATAAATAATAATTTGATTTGGGATCCTATGATTATCAAATGGATATCCTTAGTATAGGAAAATGATTTGGTGATTAAGTGATAAATTATATTTTGGATGTCGTTCACTTTGATGGGAACACTATATGCCTTGGGAAAATAAAATACTATGGGATTTCATTTGAGGAGTAATGGTGAATTTTTATCTATGTTTTTATTGTGGACTTATTTCGATTTAGGTTATTTATTGAAATTATTAACCTATCATACAGTAAATGTTATTTGGTTAATTGATTTTATATATGTGACTTTAAGAGTAGTCGATTTTATTTGGAGATACAATTTAATGTGGAAGACTACGTAGTCAAATTTGTCTGAGTTTTGGGTTTCAATCATAGTTTGGATCATATTGATGTATTTTAAGGACAAATTTTTTTTACTGTTATTTATTGTACTTCGAGTATTATTGGTTTAATTTTAGAAATTAGTATTAGTACTTCTTTCAATGAAGGATTATCCTTTTTGGGGATCATCTGATCTTGTACTAACCATTTTGGTTTTGGTTAATCTCCAAAGATAGGGGTAATATATAATTCATCTTTTGTGGATTATGTGATTCTATGTAAGTTGATTATAGCACTTCAGGTGTGACCAAATAATCTTGAATACTCATCGCTTGGAGTGAATGATGAGTTTGTGGTAGAAATTAGATAAAGGATGGAACTCAACTTATCAAGTATTTTTTTATTCTATGAATAAATTAATTCTTAAACTTTAGGGAAAGGATCTTAAACCCAAAAATGTGTTATCCTAAAACCCTATGTTATTTATTATTGAATTATGGCTTTAAGGACCTCAATATTCCATTCGCTTATTTTTGATTGATAACCTCAATTACTCTTTATAAATATTTATGTTTTCCTCCAATTATAATTTCCACCAATGTTCTCCTATTATAAATCCTAATTTGGTGGTGACTTTTTAATTTCTCTATCCCTCTTATTAAGACTAAAATTTATTAACCCTATTTCCGATGTGGGTTTTTCAAAAAGGTATGTTCTATTTTTTTGAACTTATATTTCCAAAGAAAGATTTTAAATTTGGAGTAATCAATTTATTAATAAAGTAAGAATGTAACACCCCAAGCTTCCATGATATGATTCTCTTTGAATAATACAATATTGTGCGACGTACACAACAACGAGTTCAAGCGCACCACAACCTATCAAGATAGCCATTTAAAAAGTTGTTATGAATAGTAATAACCATATTTTGAATTATATATATATATATCCCATATAATTTTAACATTTAACTTTTTTGTTTCTTAGAAACAATATAAGGACAAAGTCAATTTTTCAGATAAAAGAAGTATTTTTCAAAAAAATGCATTAATCGACCTTTTAATGTAGAACAATTTCTATTCCAATATATTACAGTTTTATATATTCTATATGGTGAGATTAAATTATTCTTTAGAAGTGGGACATAAAAATTTATTTTGGATAAATATTTGGTGTTTTTCTGATAAATTTCATATTTTGATGAATAGTGAATGATACTATATTTTAAATAGAAAAAGAATTTTATAATCCAAATAATTTATAATGTTAAATTATTAATTTTAATGTTTTTGAGGTATAAATAGATTATATTTTGAGCATTTAATACAATTTGGGACATTGTTTGTAATTTAACTTTTTAAATTGGACATAAACACAAATCTACCTTTTGTTAAATTTTACTTCTCAAAAACCCACTTTCGGGTTTTCACAACGAGAATTAATTTTAAATTAATTAATATACCATAAATGTTTAGAATTTGGTAAAATGAACATAATTTTTATATTCTGAATATCAAAATTAGCTTAGGGTGAATTTTTTGGTATTTTTTTGAAAACCTTCAATTTTTTGATGAATAGTGAAAAGCGTTGTGTTATTATTTAAAAACCGAGATTTTATTTAAAAAAATATTTATTTTATTTAAATTTATTTTAAGTAAAAATAGATACATAATACCTATATTAGTTCAATGTAAATTTTTGGAGTGATTTTATTATAAAATTCAATGTATAAAATATTATTGAATTTGTTTAACGTTTTTACCCACCTTCCAGGCACGTTAGCAAATCTGCATAAAACATACTTTTTCCAATTTTGTGAATTCAATTTCAAAAATCCAGGATTCAAGGTAGAAATAATTATTTAAAATTTGGTTCAATAAGTTGAAATATAATTTTTGGTGATTAGTATCTTTTGACTTTCATTTACAACAATTATTAGTAAATAAGGTAATTAAAGTTCCAAATGATATTTTAATTACCCTAACACATGTATTAATTATATTGGATAAGTGTTTTTTGAACAAAAGAAACCTTTGGAATAAAATATGATCCTCTTTGGTCCACTTGGATTAGATTAAGACATTTATTATTATATTTTTTAAAGAAGAGTTAAAAGTGTAAAATTCAAATTTTTACAACTAAAACATTTTTGATATAGAGATATACATAAGAAAAATTTCACTATAAATATTCATTATAAAGATAAAAATATTTCATATATCATGGTATTTAATTTAAAAAATTGAGACATTAAATAATTAAATTTATTTATGACACAATGATGATGCAGTAATTAACTTATTAATGAACGATTAAAATAATTGATATTATTGATACCAAAATAAATATAAATTTATACTTTTGATGCATTCCAAGAATTTTATTTATTAATATGAAATGGTAGGGTTGATTCAATGAATTTCTTTCAAAGTAATCATGATTTTATGACTTTCACAAATACCAAATACTAAATAGTGTAAAAATTGACATAGATGAGTTTTTAAAACAAATATTATATTATTAGATGATATGATATTAATCTAAATATATGGTTTTAGAAAATGACATATATAATGATATATATATCATTAATTAACCACTTCATGTTCTCTTGTCAGTTCATTGTATGTTTATTAACCATACAGTTTAAGAATATAATAAGACATTGTAAAAGTTATATAAATTAACTAAGAGTTAAATCTAAAGGATAAGGTTAATATGGTGACCTAAACATGTCTAAAACCTATTGGTTGAAGTTATTTATACCCATAACCACATTATTGTCAAAATAAATTCATTTTGTTCCATTATATATCCAAAATTAATTTATAATAAAATAATATTTCAAGATTTTCCTAATGTTATCCTCAACTATCTTAGAAAAGGGTACTTCAGTATCTCTTAATTTCACACCTCCAAATCCATTTTACTTGGACAAACCCTACTCAAATATAATTCCAAATACCCTATATTCAACATATAGGCCTTTATCTTATATTAAATATGACCTATAGATACCGTTTGATTAATTAAAAATGAACAACATGAAGAAGATGTAACAATTTCTCCACCTCTTTCAAAGTTATTTTCTTCATGAACTTCCTCATTATTTTTTGTTTCCTTAACAAAATAATAAATCCATTAACTTATACATATTGGGATTTTTTTATAAATATGGTACAACCATATTCATTATTTTATCCATCCTATAAATGAAAAAGTCACCATACGTGCGTACGTACAATATACCGTCTCCACGTCGTGGTGTAGTTTGTTATTCAAAAATTAATTATTTAGATGGGTATAACAATGACTAAAATTGATTTAATTATATATATACCATGTTACTGATTTTTTATATATGATATAACATCCAATTAAATACTATTTTACCATCAATTGAATAATATTTCCACTTGGGTGTACGTATAGATTACTGTCTCCCCAAACACAATACGATTTATTTCCCATCATTACCATTCAAGAATAAATTTTCATTTGATGATAATAAATAATGTTAAATAACATAATTTAATTCTTGATATGAATCAAATACATAATATACATAAAAACATGACTTACGAAATGAAACATTTAAAGAAAAACAAATTAGTTATCTCCCAAAACAATGATACTACTGAAATATCATTAACAAAGCAATATTAGAAGATCATATATGATATAATTTTTATTTATTTGGTTATTTTATAATTTAATAACAATTATTTCACCATTATAAAAGAGTTTATCCTTCCCTATACAAAGGAAAATTATATGGTAATGGGTTTTCATATCACTTTTATTCTCGTGAGATTCATGCTATATTTTCCACTATTATCTTTTGTGTGGTGTATGTACTACCCATGATTGTATACAATTTGTAATATAAAACAATTTATGGGTATTTCAATAATCATTTTATAATCCTTCTTTCTGGGATGTATGTTTTGTAAGTCACCAAATCGATAATGGAATTTCAAATCTCAATTTCCACTCATTCGGTTTTACGAAAACTTCATTGATTATTTTACTCCAAGACTATCTGTGAAATCACTATTTATTAACTTATGTAGTAATATAGAATCCCTTTTGTGCAGATATAACTTTGATACACATAATAAATCCATTTATAAATTCATAATTCATCGATATGAACATGATAAGAGTAATTTTATGTCAATTACTATACATTGAGTTAAACATCCACATATTTGTTGTTATTTTTACTAGAATATGTGTGAATGTCCTCTAATTGATTTAATCTGAATATCCAATCAAATTCAGTGTATTTATTTTTGTCACACATAATTATGTCATTAATTAATCCTTAACATAAGGATACTGTCTTTATAAAGGATTTTATCACCACATACATTCCATTGAGACTTCTTTGTTGTTATGCGCCAATTCACTTTTATATGGTGTATATACTATACATTGACATCGTATATCAGGAATCCCTTTATTACCGTGATATAATAATGTTTTGATTACCTCAATTATTTGAAATCTATCCTCTCGCATTTGGTTATGTACACTAAATAAAATATAATTTAATATGTATAAAAAAATTTCTTTGAAATCATTATTATTAATGTCCATGTAATAAAAATGGTTTTAAGGATTTATTTATTTGTAAATTAATGTTTTATAATTAAAATTCCATTTAAAATATTTAATGTGATATGGGAGAATTTGATTCAAAAATCTATTTTAAACCGCTTCTTGATAAATAGTGTGACTTTTAAGGGGTTTTCAAGAAAATGGGGGATATTTCTATCAAATAGTTTTGATAATTATTTTCATATATGTCAATATCCATTATTAATCTCGATTAAGTTTAATTTTTTATAATATAATCTTCCATAATGAATTTAATGAGTTATGTTGGACTGTGGATGGGTTATTTTATACCATTCATGGTTTGTGGTTAAAATATTGACATTTCATATGATAGTTTTAATATGAATGTTTAGATCATGTTTCCACATTTTAATACGAGTAATGCATTAGACATAGTAAGTGATGGGTGGAGCCCGATATTACACCTTGATGCATCGGTAGGTATCAGGAGACAAACTAGTGTATTGGAACAAGGCCTTGACAAAATCTTATTTCTAGTCTTGAAATGAGGACTTGACGATGTGGTTATGATGTCCGATATTATGCATTCCATCACTATGAAATTTACTATTGACAGTGCATGTGATTATTTTACAAGTACAATATCCATGTGAATAACTAAAGGGAATTTTTCGATTTATCATTTCCATATTATTCTGATTTTTATGTTATAAAGGATTGTCTTTTAGTCTTATACATTTCCTTAAATATTTATGATTATTTATGATAGTTCACACAACATTGTTATCCATAATGAGCATATGAGCTCACCCCTATATATTGTTTTCTTTTCCCTGTATGTGAAGAATTATTTTATGTTTAAACTATATATATAGGCCAAAGGATACGCACGTGTTCAAAGGGGGAACAATGTTGTTTCAATTTATTTCATATTGAAATGTAAAATTTATGTCTGTATCTTGTACTTCCAAGGCTATTAAACTAATCAGTCTTTCGAGATAGGATCTCTTGAGATCATGCCAATGTTAGGTAATATGCACTAACTCTGGGTAACTAGGGTCAGTGCATTACAAAATTCTTATTTCTCCTTCATTGGCATGTCCTCGTTGTTTTAAAAAATGATTGGTCAAATTCTGCACTAACTATGCACCAAAAACTTCTTAAATAGGGACCATGCATGGTCTAGGTGAATGATTTTCTTAACAATGAGCAAACCATCCAGAACATCTATATTTAAGATGAATATAATATTGATATAGCCAAAATCATTCCATTAATGGTTTCAGAAAAATGGTGTGGCTCACCCTGTGAACTGGATATCCCACCTTGTAGAGAAAAACAGTTATCCATAACCATGTGTTATCAATGTATCTCAGGATGCCCTCCCATTTTCTAGAACTCTGGGTTCTGAAAAACCCCCAAACTCTTACGAACCATTGCATATCAATTTTAGAACATTTCAAGATAAAAATGATAATTTTTAAATTTTATAATAATTTTTTATACCAATCCAAAAAATATATGATGTTACCAGTCTCTCCAATTAAATATTGTTTTATCCAATGTGCAAAGCTATTTCACCATGAGTTTTCCCTAAAATTCCTCCTCATTAATTTAATTTTTCTAAAATGTTTTATATGGACCTAATAGAATCACATTAAATCATTGGAGTTTTATTCCTCATTATTGAACACCCCTGGTAGGGTGAGTTCTTGGAAATCCATTGGCGACCCATGTTGGGATTATATGTAAAATCGTTCAGGTATGATTGATATGACCATTCATAAGGTATATTTTTCTTCATAATTATTTAAATAACTAAATTATTGTTATGTAATGTACAGATATATATATATATATATATCGATTTTCCTTGTAATATGTAATTAAATTTATAATTAGTTACATTCCCTTATTTTACCTTGTCATATATGATAAATCGTAATGCAAAACACATAATTAAATTTAAAATAGAATATGTATTACATAGAATATAATGAATCTTATATATAAATGAAAAGAAAATAAGGTGCATAATTATTTTATAAATTTTACATATTTATAGTAATGTATAGACTTTATCCAACATTGGATTCTAGATGGAATTTCTTTAGCACTCAAATGATGATATTTGAATTCATTTATCCAATTTCCTAAAGACATACCCACCATGAAATATTGTCCTTGTATTTTTATCGGAATACATAATAAATTTAATGATGATTTAGTTCACTATTTTTTGGATACTAAAATTTCTTGGATAAACAACTCGGTTTCATATTGATTTCACAGAACATGGGGATCCATGGATTCACCCCATAGGTGCCACTCACGTTTCACCCAGGATTACTATATATGAGCTCTATGGACTCATATAAACTTCTTAATAGTGAAATTACATGTATGTACATATTGGATTTCACTCAGAAACATATTTACAGATAGCATGTGTTACTACTATGAGTTGGGTTGGGCCCTGAGGTCATGGATTCATTGGATTCACCTTGGATCCTCTATTATTATTATTTCATTTTATAGTACAGATGATACCTATTATATATGAATTTTTAATTATAAAAGTAATTATAATTAATTAAAAGATCACATGTTAATATATTGTTCTAGTAGAGGTTAAATGAGGTATGGTTTATTTATTTTATCACTACATTAAATATATATATATATATATATATATCTACCTTAAATTTAAGTTTATATTCAAAGACTAGATTTGTATAAACACAATTTTTTGTGTCCTACACTAATTTATCCCAAACCCTCTCCAGAATTCCATTTGTACCCATGTAGATAATATAATCACAAGTGTGGAAAAATAAAAGTCTCTTTGTTTGCAAACAAGACATTATTTTACAATAGGATGGATTATTTGTAGTAGATGACTGAGCCCATTGTTAGGATATTGGGATTATTTTACACTTTCCGATTCAATTTTATATAATTAATTTTACTATCTACCTAATACCAGATATGTATGTTATTCATTTTTTAGTGTCATGACAACATTTTGTATCTGATTTCATTTAGGTATCTTTATGCTCATTTTTTATTTTGATGCTTATTCATATTCCCACTACCTTGTTTATAATTATACATCTTCCGCTTATATAGTAATGTTACATCACAATTGTGATCCACTCTGGCCTTAGGTAATAATCACCCCATGTACTCACCCTTAGACCTCGCTATTAGTCGAAATAATTTAGCGTACAGGGAAAAACATTACGACCTTTTTCCCAAAAAGATATGTCTACATAGGAGTTATACCAATTTGATACATCAAAATGTGGCATAATATATTTTTTATTTTGTTTATTGTTTGGGAATTTCATATCAGAGATTATGAATGTGTTGGTACATAGTTATATTTCATTCATTGGAGTAGAAAACCCATGTTTGAGGAAAACACCAAGTTTCATGGGAATGTGGGAATTCTATTATATATATATATTTATGAAAATTGATATATTTTCACCATTAGGAGATTCACATGAATTTTGGTATTCATTATTCATTATGGAATTTTATCTTGGTTCGAAATGGAACAGAGCAATGTAAAATACATCATTTGAAGAAACTATAAATCAAATTACTTGTGTATTTATGCCTTATGGTTTCATTTTACTGAATTCATTTCCTATGTTGCATGTGTTTAATTAGAGTTTATTTCTAGTAATATAGTCATGTGTTGATCACATTATCTACAAGAATGGTAAATTTGGGGTTTAAAAATTCATTATCAACCTAAATGGTTTTTTGATATATATTTATGGATTATTCATATATAGGAAAATAGAATCCACATAATCTTTGTAACCATAGTTAAAAAATATGGGATTTTAATGTGATTATATGTCTATAATTATAAATTTAGGATTATATGTGTGGTTTTATAATTTCTAAAGGGTCATTCATCAATTCAATCTATCATTTTTACAAACTACATTATGAGGATGAATATAAGGGGGAACTAGTTATAATAAAATGGTTGTAAAATAAAATTTATAAACACTATGGGCCTTTATAAACTAGGAAATAAAATCCATTTTAATGAAACTTTTATTTTATATATAATTATTTATGAAAATTATATGTAAATTATGAATTAGAAATTATTTTTGTTCCTATATATGAGAAGGGTAAGTGAAATTTGATGATTTTTTACCTCCTTAAATATTAATTGTAACTCCATATATCAAAACCCCTATAGATATAAACATTAACATTTACTAGTACCCTGGACATATTAGTGTGTATATGGGGTAGTGTGTTTAGAAGTGAATCCTATTTTTCTTCAACTTTAATTAATGGTCCCATCTTTTTTCTAATTTTTTTTGGAGTGGTTAGAATTTATAAAGCTATTCCACCAGGAAAACATCAATTCATACACCAGGATGGTGGTGATGACCATTCCATGGATATGGTGGGCCCTAATCCACTAGTATTACCTATAATAGTTCACAAGAGGCACCAAATTATATTCTTGAATCTGGAACCAATGGTTAGCATCATAGGATATTCCTATGCTTGATGAAGTATTTAAAGGGAAATCTGTGGCATGTACCTATGACGATTGATCACACTCATGAGTTCTATTATAATTATCATCTCATATTTTCAAGGGATGGAGCTCCTAAAGTTCCTGAGTCATGACTACATACCATTTTATATATCTTCGAGCATGCAAAGATGCCTCATGAGGGAAGGTTCAACATCTCCACCTACATACTACATGGTTCCCTCCAACTCAAGTGGGATATGATTACCAAATATAGTCTTCATGAGTACATGGTATGGGTGGACTTTCATATCACATTTTATGATTAATTTTTTCCTCAGACGATGATAGATGAATGGGCGTGAAATTTCATGACCCTATTGAAAGGTTCTTTATCCCTCATTGACAATCCACAACACATCACTTGGATTCAAAAAAAAATAACTAATTACTGATGATGTGATATGACATGTGATATGATTTAAATATGGGTCCATGTATTCCATCCACTATCAGGTGAATGTGTTTCACCTATCTACCTTTTCTAAGATCATGATCCAAGACCTTATAACAAATTAAAAATTGAGGGAATATTATAGAAAAAAGTATAGATGGAAAGTTTCAAGATGGACTAGTAGTTCATACAGAATTAGAATACAAAGCTTTTAAGTTTCTCATCAAAGTAGTGAGGGCTAGAATATTGAAACTTGTAGATATATTGCATTCAATCAGTGTGGATGATGAGGGAATATGAATTCTCAGTGTGATAGAGAGTATCTCGTGTGTTTTTTTGTGGATGGATGGGTTATATTTAGTGGTTTTTCTATAATATTACTCCTTCAAGTTGAATATGAGACACATCGGCTCCACCTTTTGGATAAGGATGAATGAATTCATGTTTGGTATAAAGTTGGTGTAACAGAAAATGATCATTCTGAGGATGAGATCATGGATGAGGTAGCTAGTCTTTGGATTTTCAACACCTAATAAGAAGAACTATTAATGGTAGTAAAGCAATAGATCAAGGTCAGAGATTAGTATATTTGTGTTCATTACAGTGGAAGCCTTAGGAGCCAACTCTTGGATCATCTATAATTAGAGGTACTATTCTAGTAACCTCTACTAATGCATCTTATTTGTTCGATATAGGTCCCACACATTCCATTATCATATTATAGATTATTTAAAATCATGGTATTTAGATTATACAAATTTAGTGGTAGATGACCCTTGACACACCATTGGGTGAGCAGACATAGCGTATACGGTAATGTTGGTACTGCCATATTGAAATTGGCGGTTATCACTTCTATTTTAATTTCATTATACTTGAGATGATATGGTTTGGTGTAACTAATGGGGCGGATTGTATTTGTAATGACCCAAACCATTATTAATGGAAATACCTCTAGATATAATAAAATGTCTCTTTTTGTAAAATGTTTATATAAAATTTCAACTTCTTTGGTTTTATGTTAAGAATTCTGACTATTGCTAATATTTCCATTGAATAGTGGTCACATGATTAGTATAAACATATGGTTTTAAAAATCCAATTTACTAAGACAAAGGAAGTGATTGCCTCATCCATTAGACATGCCCTTTACAAAGCCCATTTTTCAGAGCTCATAAAAGAGATTATGTCTTTGGGCTTCGCTATGGACCAAGCCCAAGTCGATCTTGAATATGTTAAGAACGAACGGGACCGCCTACGAGAGAAGTGGAAGTTGATAGATATTATCACCCGAGCAATGTTATCAGAGCCACCCCAAGATTATGTCACCATCACACACCAAACTCTTCGGTCTTATACAGGTGTTATAATGGGTTATGTTACAAGACCTTAGCACTATGGTAATGTATATTATTTTTTTATATAATAATGAATATACTTTCATTTTATTATTGTTACCTTGTAAATAGTTTTTTTTAAAAAATAGTTTTTTTATATAATGTTAAACTATGAAATCTAATTTGATGAATTAATATATTTTTGAATTATATAATATTTCAATAAAATATTATTATTATTATTATTAAATTTATTCTGATAAATATAAATGATCGTATAATTTTATGAAAGAAATTGTAATTTTTATTAAGGATTGAAAACCATTTTTTTTCAAAACCCATGAATATTTTCTAAATGTCATTTTTATTTTAAAAGTTAAAATTAACATATTTAGAAAAATATTTAGATTAAATGAACATTATTTGAAGAATCAGGACGTGAAAATCAACCAACTGTGAATTTTTCATAATTTTCTGAGATAGTCAAAATTTTGTTTAAAAATTAAATACTGTTTAAATATATAATGTATTTTTTGACATCATAATGACCCAATAGTGAGGTAATAAAATACTACAAACATTATATTAGGCCAATATATGTTTTACCATTAAAATAATGTGATTTTTGGTTTGTTTGATTTATTTTAAAAAGCCTTATTGGACCCATCAAGACTTATTCATCATTTTGTCATTTTAAATTGTTTTCCTTAGGAGTGTGACTCACCTCCACATATGCAACCCAATTATTTTAAGAAGATCGGACTTTGGACTTATAAAATATTTATTTCAACATCCTTTTTCCAAAAACCATGGGAAAAACCCATGGGCTGGTTTGTGTTTTGGATTAGTTTAATATGAGGTGTCTCAAACCAAAATAATAAAGAATTCCCTCAACTTTCCTATATAAACCCACCCAATCTCCCCCTTCCTCCTCACTAAAAGCCTTTGGAGTTCTTCCAAACTCTTCCCTCCTCTCTCTATAATCCTTCCATGGTTCCCCAAGATCCCATGAATCCTCTCTCAATCCTCTCTCAAGCCCTTGGAAGAATACTTCCATGTAATGGTTTTTCTACCTTTCTCAATTTTGTCTAATATTTTTTAAGTTGTTATTCCGTTTTAATTTCAATTATAAATGTTGGGGTATGGTTTATAACCTCCCCCATACACCCCTATTTATTTTTTAATGATGGGAGACCCATTTCTCTCTCAATAAATGCCTCCCATGTACACCCGTTATTATGCCTAAATTTCGAAAGGATTTTCTCTCTCCTCATTTACATTCATGAAATTATTTTGTATCATGAATATAAATTCCATTACATTTTTTGGGACATGTATATATATTACCCCCTAAATTTCCATGTCAGGTAAATATGATGAGACACCCCTCTCTCTCTCATCATCCATTTTTATGAGTTCTTAAGTCATGCCGTTATGTTGCCGAAATTACAATGTGCTTTTCAAAGACCAAGTCATTATGTAGTGAATACCATGACCATTTCTCTATCAAGGGTATTTACCATTACGAACATTTACTTATTGTTTAACTAGTTTCATGTAAGTATTCTACATTTGTGTATCATGGAATAAAATATTATGTTGAATGATTCAATGTTTTATGATCCATGTGGCACACTTATGCATGAAATGAAATGTTTAAGAAGGGTGAACCCTTATATAACTCCAACGCATTGTGTAAAGTATTGTATCATGATATGTCACGTGAAATGGTTGTTTACTCATGATAATTCATGTGCAACGAGGGTTTACTCATGCCTCATGTGAAATAAGGGTTTATTCATGCTCAATCTACAATGTGCCTTGGCTCATGCTAATCCCTTGTTAAGTGTTGTTGCCACATTTACGTGTTAGGATTATCATTATTTATCATGCCTTTATGTTTATTCTTCTCTTTTTCTCTATTAATTTTCATATTTTCTAACATTTATTTCATTCCTCATGTTCTTACATGATTAATACCTTACTGGGCATTATCGATCACCCTTTTTTTATGCATGTCGTCAGATTTTACCATGAAATGTTAAGTACGAGGGATTCTAGTGGTCATGTAAAGGAAGTTTTTCAATAAAGATGTTGTATTTAATGTTTTTAGTTGTTATTTAACAATCATAGTCCCCAAATAAACTATAAAACTCAATATTCTATGTTGTATCAAGTGATGTTTATGTAATAAATTATGTTTAATTGTTTAATAAAAATCAGGGTTGTCATATTTGGTATCACAGGATAGGTTCAGTTTTTTATGGGATTAGGATTAGAAAACCCTAGTAAAGAATTAGAGACCAGAAAAATTTTAATAAAAACATCCCTATATTTTGATGAGTATTGAGTATGTGGTAGATCAAGCAAATGCATCCCTGTCTGGATACGATCAGGTAGAGGCGCCTCTGGCATGAATGTATCCTAGGGGTAAAATCCGAAAACACAGCTTTGTGCTAGACTCGAATGAGAACTGGTGCACTACAACAGGCCTTTCAGAACCATGCCCTCAGGCTAAAATGAAACTTTCACTTAGGCCATTCAGAACCTTTCCCTCAGGAATAATAAAATTTGTCCCTCAGGCCAAACTAAAACGAAACCCTTAGGTAATGAGAATCTTTCCCTCAGGCTAATATAACCAAGCCCTCAGGCTAAACAGAACACTTCCCTCAAGTGCAAGTAACCGGACCAAGACCAATAGGTAATCAATAAATTATATAAAATTCCACTCAAGGAAATTTCAACCATGCTAAATTTTACAGTATACTCGCAGGTAACCTGTCCAAACGGCTAAATAGAGGAACGCACCCTCGGGGTCGTCCTGGATCCAAGCAGTGATCCCAAATGGCAGTTTATAATTATATTTAATTACCTATACAATTCTAGGTATTTACAACTTCCAAGGCCTCTACCACACAACACCCCAACATGGTTTCAATGCAAAAAGGTTCACATAAATGCACAACAGTTGGAATTTAGACTCCAGAACACCTACCTCAACCATATCTGATCGGTATATGTGAATGATGCTTCCCGAATCATCCAGGAGCGACGTAAATCCAGGGAAAGAAAACGACACATTAAAACCTAAATAAAGTTCCCTCGGGAATGAATTTGAAAGGACAACACAAGGAGAAGGG
The DNA here is from genome assembly GCA_963277665.1 of Viscum album. NCBI lineage: Eukaryota > Viridiplantae > Streptophyta > Magnoliopsida > Santalales > Viscaceae > Viscum > Viscum album. The sequence goes on along the minus strand of OY728122.1, from coordinate 1,239,757,628 downwards.
AGGGCTTACCCGGGAGGTCCCAACGTGATCGGCGGCGGTGGAATTGGATTCCCGATGCGTGAGTGGGTGAGCTTCCAAGATCTGGTCATCCTCCTGAGCTCCAAATGAAGTGAAACGCCTACTCTACCGAAAGAGGATTCTACTGTCCATTTTAAAAAAAACAACAGATTACACGACCTTTACTCTCAAGTACATGGCGTGTACTTTTCATTTTTAAACTGTTCCACTGGCAGCCTCTCCCCAGCACAACACTATTCATCTGTCAACAAGAGTACACGACGTGTATGCCTGAGTACATGGTGTGTACTATCACTCTGTTGGCTACTGCCTCCACTGCCTTACTGTTCACATGCCGACTGAATACATGGCGTGTAAATACCCCATACACGGCGTGTTGTCTTTTTTTACACCTTACATTGCCGACAAGCCCACACGCCCTGTGTACTCCTTCCACACGGCCAAAGTACATGGCGTATGGAAACGTACATGACGTGTATTCATAAATTTTTCAATTTTTCCCCATTTTCCTCATTTTCTCAAAAACACTCAATGAAAAAATAAAAGAATAAACTCATACCTCAATAAAAAGAAACGGGTTCTTACGAACTTCTCCCCTTAAAGCAATTCGTCCCTGAATGTACCTTCCAAGGGTGGTAAAAATAAAGCTCAGAAAAACTCTAGCCACTGAGCACGTATGTCGATCTCCCACTCCCAGGTTTTGTCCTGTACTCAACCATGCTGTCATAGCACCCGTACAAGAGCAACTGACCAGCCTCAGAGAACCTTCATGCTCCTATCAATGATACGAATCAGATGCTCCTCGAAGTATGCATCGATCTGAAGCTCAACCTCCACGGGCTAAAAGGCGTGAGATGAGTCTGAATTATAATGGTGTAGCTGAGTTACATGGAAGATGTCATGAATGGCCTTATACCTCTATGGTAACTGTAACCGATAGGAAACTGGCCTGACTCTCTCCATAATCACAAACAGTCCCACAAATCTTGGTGAAAGTTCAGCCTGTCTCCTAATCTGTCTGTGTCCCAACCTCGGTGAAACACACAAGAAAACCTGATCCCCGACCTCGAACTCCAAGGGTAACCTGCGGTGATCAACATAAGATTTATGATGAGACTCCGTAGTAGCCATTCGCTTCTATATCAACTGAACCTGCTCTGAATTCTCCTGCACGATATGTGGTCCCAAAAAAGCTGCCTCACCTGCCTCTAACCAGCACAAGGGTGATCTGCATGGCCTACCATATAAAGCCTCAAAAGGTTCCATCTCGATAGTTTCCTGAAAACTATTATTATAGGAAAACTATACTAGGGGTATATTCTTCTCCCATGAGCCCCCGAAGTCGAGGAAGCATGCGTGCAATATGTCCTCAAGCACCTGTATCATATGCTCTAATTGGCCATCGGTCTGAGGGTGGTAAGTTGTGCTCAAAAGAACCTTTTTACACTGTTCCCTATGAATAATCTACCAGAAACGATACATAAAACGGGAGTCCCTATATGAAACAATAGAATGGGGAACCCGAAGAATACATAAGACCTCTCGGACATACAAAATTCCAAGAACGTCAACACTGGAGGTCTACTTGATCGGCAAAAAGTCAGCTACCTTTGTAAGTCTGTCCACAAAATCCCACATGACATCATTGCCTCGAGATGACCTCGACAACCCAGTCACGAAATCCATCGCGACATCATCCCATTTAAACTCCGGAATGGGTAACTACTGTAACAGTCCGGCTGGCCTCTGATGCTCCACCTTCACTTGCTGGTAGGTGGAACATCTAGTAACAAAACCAGCTACTTGACATTTCATACCCCACCACCAATACTAAAATCTCAAGTCACGGTACATTTTTGTAACTCCAGGATGCACTGCCCATGTTGAAGCATGATACTCCCGCATCAGCTCCTCGCGTATATTCCATGGAACCCATACTCATCCATGGAAACACAGTACCTCATCATCTCTTATCATCCATCTAGGAGGAAGGTATTCACTTGCAAGTGACTCCCGTAGAATGAGTCTTTTGGAATTAGATAGGTGTCTCATCCTCACTCTATCCAGGAGGGTAGTGGTCATAGTAAGGATGAAAGATTGGTCTGCCCCTGATTATCGTGCACCCCAAATGCATCTTAGAGAACAAAGCCATAAGCTACCAATCATCACTGGCATCATGCTCTGCCTGTATCTGAGTCTTCCTGCTCAGCGCGTTATCAATTTCATTACCATTACCCGGTGTATAGGAAAGCTCAAAATCAAAGGATTGAAGGGATTAAACCCACCTTCTCTGTCTCATGTTCAAGTAACACTGAGTAAAAATGTACTTGAGATTTTTGTGGTCGGTGAAAAACAAAAAATTCTCTCCCAAGAGATAATGCCTCCAACAACGCAATGCATGAACGACTACGACCAACTCGATGTCATGTGTCTCGTTATTTCTCTCATGTGGCCTCCACTGCTGAGACCCGTACACAACTACTCGATCACCCTGCATCAATGCTGCACCCAGCCCAACACCCGATGAATCAAAGTAAACTGTATAGCTCTTCCCATGCTCTAGAATTATCAGGATTGGTGCTGACTTCAACCTTCCCTTCAGCTCCTGAAAGGAAGTCTCACAAGATTCTGACCAAACAAACTTCACACCCATCTTAGTCAACCCCATCAATGATGCTGCTAAGCAGGAGAAGTATTGTATAAAGTGCCTGTAGTAACCAGCCAGCCCTTGGAAAATCTGTATCTCAAACACATTATTAGGATTCTCCCAGGAAACTACTACTCTCACATTCTCTGGTCTACTGCAAATCCTTCCTCTGAGATGATATGACCGAGGAAGTGTATCTGGTCCAACCAGTGGCACTTTGAGAGCATAGCATATAGTCGATGCTCTCTCAGTGCACTCAATATGATCTCAAGATGGGTAGCATGGTCGTGTCGAGTGTGAGAGTAAAACAAGATGTTGTCCACGAAGACTACCACAAAGGAATCCAGATAAGGGTGGAACACACGATTCATCAGAGCGATGAAAACATCTAGCACGCTCGTGAGTCCAAACGGAATTACCAAGTACTCGTATTGTGCATATCTTGTCCGAAAAGATGTAAGCGGTATATCTGATGGTTTAACGTGTAACTGAGGATATACAGATCTCTAGTCAATCTTCGAGGACACCCATGCTCATTGAAGTTGATCGAAAAGCTCATCAATACTCAACAAGGGATACCAGTTCTTAACCGACAACTGGTTCAACTTCCGATAATCCACACAAAGTCTGTGGGTACCATCCACCATCTTAGCAAAAAGGACAGGCGAACCCCAAGGAGAAGTACTGGGTCGAATGAAATAATTTTCCTGTAACTCCTCCATCTGCCTCTTGAGCTCCTAAAACATAGGTGAGGCCATCCTATAAGGTGGAATTGAAACTGGTTCCACTCCCGGCACAAGCTCAATAGAAAAATCCACCTCTCTCTTCGGAGGTAGACCTGCAAAGTCATCTGGGAAGACAGCCCTAAAACGATCAACCAATAGAGGGAAATCCTCATGAAAAGTTCTCTAATCATCTAGATATAAACATGAAATATTGGTTGTCACACCACCTCTCCCACGATGATCACATCCATCTCGGATCGCCTGGACATCTGATTCGACCTTGTATAGAAACTCGCTACCCTCTGGTGACGTGAAACTCACCATGCGACAATAGAAATACAAAAATGCTCAAAAGGGAACCAACAAGTCTATCCCAAGTATGAAATCGCAGCACATCATCTCTAAGACATGGAGGTCTCATAGAAAGCGACACCCACCAATATCTATGGGGAACTACCTACACTGACACACACTAGCCATTCTAGTTCCCAACAGAGTGTCTAGCATCATAACATCAGAATAAGAAGAAAAACTGAGCCCAAGGATCTCCACAATGGGCATAAATATAAAGATATGTGTGGCACCCATATTGGAAAGTGATGAAGATAAAACAGAAGCTACTAGAATAGTACCTCTGATAGTAGAAGGTCCGGGATCCTGCTCTTGTTTGGTCTGTTGCACTACATATGCCTACCCAGTGACGCGGCCCTGCAACACAGTCTAGCTACCCTGAGCTATCCCGCCCTGCTAACTCAGAGTTCATAGTGTCTGGCTACCACACCCACCACACCCACCTCTGCATGTAGTTCCTGATGTATCCCAGTTTCCTGACTGGTAAAAAGCTGCTGCTCCTTCTCCCGCATGCAGAGTCTGCGCAGAACCCCTCTCACTAGCCATAGGTAGGAACGCCCTGCAAAATCACTGTAGATGACCCATCTTGCAGAAAGCATGGCACTCTACTGGGTCACGGGTACATTGAGGTCTCCTTTTCCCCTCTCTACCACATTGGTATAAAATGACTGGGCCACCTGAAGTAATTTCCTGTCTAGTACTACCACCGTGAGAGAAACTCAAATGTCACTTCCTCTTTCCAGTAGAAATATTTCCAGAAACTGTCGTCAAACCTCCTCGGCCCACACCACTAGCTTCCCACAGGTTATGCTTAGTAATTAATGCCTGGATCACAATAGCATGCATTGTTAGAAACCTGAAAACATTCACCAGTGCTCGTATGTCATATCAAAGACCATATTCCAAGCATATGGACCTCAACGTCTCATCAACCACAAGAACAGGTCCATAAGGATGATGTTCTGTAAAGCGAGCAGAATAATCCATCACTAACATAGTGCCCTGCTACAGATTCATGATCTCTCGAGATCTATCAGCCCATATCATCTTAGGAAAGAAAAATTGATAGAAGACTGCCTGAATATCTTCCCACTCCATGTCTCTATGATGTTCTGACTGGGTGGTAACATCCCACCACCTCTTGGTGGAATCACGCATCATATACGTAGTGAGCTTGACCCTCCGCCCTAGAGGCGTCTCTAGATGCTCAAAAATAGTCTGCACTACATCCAGCCATGACTCCACAGCCTATGGTCCTCCATCCCATGAAAAGGTAGGCAGATGCTGCTGCTGGAATTTACTCATCAGCTCTGCCATAGATGTGGCAGCCTGTGGTGATTCCTAGAAGGTCTGCATGAATCGCATGAAGCCTTCACGGAACTACGCCTCCGCACATGAGTCCGGTATAATGGCTGGTGCCACACCTGGCACTGCTGGAGGATCCATCAGTATCCCATGGCCTACAGTTTTTAGAGTATAATCGTTCCCACTATCTTGGTGAACAACATGTGGTCATCTCAGTGGCATGACTCTACATGGTCAAAAGCATGCCTTAGATTTAAGTTTATCAAAGACTGAAAACTAGGGGACCAAAAAGGGAATAGAAGGAAGAAGGAAATCTAGATTTTCAAAAAAGACTACACGGTGTGTATATTAACTACATGGCATGTACCTGAATTTTCTTCCCCTGCCCGGGTCCTTCTACATGCCTTAGCCACCAAGCTCTCTTCTGAACAAGACTACACGATGTGAATAACATCTACATGGCTTGTATGTTTTTAATTTCCAACTGCCCGTGTCATTCATGACACGACCAACAACTCGGCCAATACAACATGGTGTGTTACACCCGCACATGGCGTGTACACCACTCCGTCTTTCCAGCCACACGGCCAGGTCAACACGGTCTTTCCCCAGTCAAGACTACACGGCGTGTCCCACAGGTACACGACGTGTTCAATAAGAGGTAACACCGACTCGTGTTTTTAGTGACACGGCTGAGTACCTGGGTCAGACTACACAGCGTGTTCAAGGTGCACACAAAATGTATTTATTAAGGACTCTCCATTAGTGTTGTTAGTTACACGGGAAGACACCGGGTCTAAACTACACGACACGTACAACCGGTACATGATGTGTTTTCCCCAATCCATTCCCTACCCTGTGTCCCCGCCCACACAGTTTATGACATGGGAAGAGACTACACAGCGTGTGCAGAGGGTACACGACATGTACTTAAAAAGTGTTCGTTTCTTCTCGAACAGAAGTTTAAACGGCGTGTAATCATAGAACTACACGTCATGTATCCTATCACGACCCTTCCTCGGGACCTGTTCCATGACTACCCCAAGTCTGCCTCCCATAGGCCATGGGCTGGCGACTAGCACCAAAGGCGTAAATCCCTATAACTGGGAAGGCATTGCCTTTATGAAACGTAAACACACACACAACCAGAGTACAAGTAGAAGCAGACACTAAGTAAAGTCATATAACATGTGTGCTGAAAGTACAATGGGTCCTGAAATAAAAGCCCAACAGTAAAGTACAAGTAAAAGTCAAAACAACATGAAGGTGTCAAGATGCTCCTGGATCGTCCTCCAGAGTCCCTTCCTGAAGGGTAGGTAGAGATGGCAACCTCATCTCTCTATGTCTGTCTGTTAGCTCCGGGTACCGTCTCATCATCACATCCACATCCGAGTACCGTCTCTTCGTGAAGTCCACCTCCGGGTACCGTCTCATCGTCACGTCCACCTACGGGTACCATCTAGCTCTACAAGCCTAAACCTTGACCAGTGATGTCCTCCGTCTACATCCAACACAACGTAGTGCGGGCAAAGCCCATGTAGGGGTGAGTATACGATACTCAGTAGGGACCCCGAGACCCCTGAATGAGCTTCACCCGCACTACATTGTGTTGGATGCAGACGGAGGACATCACTGATCGAGGTTGCGTCTTGTAGAGCTAGACGGTACCCAGAGTTGGATGTGACGACGAGACGGTACCCGGAGGTGGACTTCATGACGAGACGCTACTCGGAGGTGGACGTGACGACGAGACGGTACCCGGAGCTGACAGACAGATATAGAGAGCTAAGGTGGCCATCTATACCTACCCTTAAGGTAGGGACTCCAAAGGAAAATCCAAGACCATCTTGACACCTTCTGGCTGTTTTTTCTTTTTCTTGTACTTTACTGTTGGGCTTGTATTTCCGGCCCCCTTGTACTTTCAGTACACTTGTTATATTTATTTACTTAGTGTTTTCTTCCACTTGTACTATGGTTGTGTGTGTGTTTACATTTCATAAAGGCAATGCCTTCCCAGTTATAGGGATTTAAGCCTTTGGTGCTAGTCGCCAGCCCCTAGCATATGAGAGGCGGGCTTGGGGTAGTCACGGCACGGGTCCCGAGGATGGGTCGTGACAAATTGGTATCAGAGGTAAGTGTGGAAAAGCATGTGGGCCAGAATATAAACCCAAACTGAATAGTGTAGTACAACAGAAACTAAAGTACAACTGAAAGAGAGTGTAGCAGCAGAAAATTAAGCAGCAAGTCCAAGCTGTCAGAAACTTTGTACTCGTAAATTCCCAAAGAAAATTAAGAAAAAAAATTCCCTTGAAATTTACAGGTCTTTAAATTACTCCCACATCAGGGATTTATGTCCCCGTAAAGCTATAACACAACTAGGGAAACAAAAGAGGGTACTGAGCACACATTTGATCCTATTGCTCCCAAGTGCTCTCTAGGAGGTTCCCGTGCTGTCACCTGAGGCGCATTAAAGGAATCGACCGTCCACGTAGGACTCTCTCCTATCGATCCTCGATCTCCACTGGGACCTCCACAATAGTCTCCCCATCGTCAATGTCTAGCTCCCCATGGTTGTTGATATCCGTCGGGTCATGCATGTATCTCCTCAGCTGGGATACGTGGAAGTCATCGTGCACCTGGTTCAACTGAGGTGGATGGGTCAAGCGGTAAACCACCTCGCCTACCCTGTTGAGGACCTAGAAGGGTCCGATGAAGTGCGAAGATAACTTGACGCCCCGACCAAAACTCTGTAATCCACGTCGAGCTGAGACCCATAAGAAAATGTGGTCACCATCCTAGAACTCTAGTGGTCTCCGCCTCCTGTCAGCATAAGAATTTTATTGACACTAACCTGTCCTCATCCGCTCCTGGATGACCTGAACCTTCTCTGGTCCAACAAGAGCTGAAAAGATTTCTTCTTTTCTGATAAGAGAAATCTGGTCTCATCCCCTGGATGAACCACGTTCTTTGCCAAATATAGTCAATCCTGGCATGGATGATACTAATCCATATCAAGGATGATGTCGTAAGGCTGCGATGCTACTACCAAGAGATCCAACCGTTACTCTTGCCTCCAAGGGTTGAGCCACACTGTCGTCATTAGTGTTTGGTCACTGGGTCTCCTCCAGTAGGTATCTCAAAAGTGAGGGTCAAGTCAAAAGTTTTAAACCAGAACCACTTATTATAAACTATATAAAAAGGACAGGGAACCAAACGTCACAAGGAAAAGTGTCTTTTATTACTGCAGCTCATGGTACAATGACACATAACATCAACAAAGATAGAAGCAACATGAAAATAGTCCCCAAGACTTGTGCTAGTCCTGCTCCTATTCATCAGCTCCCGGAGCTCCATGGTCGTAAGCCTTAGCTGCCTGAAGCTGAGCTCTCCCCTTTCCACCTGTTCCCTGTGGTCGGGGTGGTCTTCCTGGTGGTGGTGGTGGTGGTGGGGCCTCAAAGCATCGCCCACCACCCGCTGCTTGGCCAGCTCCTCTGCCTCGTCCGCCTGCTTCCTGCGGACCGCCATAGTCGAACTTCTGCCTGGGAGGTCCCTCTACTGCCTGCTGCTCATCAGCAGGTTGAGTCGGGCATTCTTGAGCCATGTGTCCTGGAGGTGGATGTGACGCTGAGACGGTACCTAGAGGTGGAGTTCAGGACGAGACGATACTCAGAGGTGGACATGATGACGAGATGGTACCCGGAGCTGACAGATGGACGTAGAAAGATGAGGTGGACATCTGTACCTACCCTTCAGGTAGGGACTCCGGAGGATGATCCAAGAGCAGCTTGAAACCTTTCTGTTGTTTTGTCTCTTTCTTGTACTTTACTGTTGGGCTTGTATTTTTGGCCCCCTTGTACTTTCATCACACTTGTTATATTGCATTACTTAGTGTTTGCTTCCTCTTGTACTCTGGTTGTGTGTGTGTTTACATTTCATAAAGGCAATTCCTTCGCAGTTATAGGGATTTACGCCTTTGGTGCTAGTCGCCAGCCCCTGGCCTATGGGAGGTGGGCTTGGGGTATTCACGGCATGGGTCCCGAGGATGGGTCGTGACAAATTTATATCAGATGTAAGTGTGAAAAAGTAAGTGGGCCAGAATACAAACCCAAACTGAAAAGTGCAGTACAACGGAAAGTAAAGTACAACTAAAAGAGAGTGCAGCAGCATAAAATAGAGAAGAAAGTCCAAGCTGTCAGAAACTGCGTACTCGTAAATTCCAAAAGAAATTTAAGAAAAACAATTTCCCTTCAAATTTACGGGTCATTAAATATCCTAGGTTTTCTGGACAATAAGACTCTAAAACTACTCCGTAACCCATAAAAACACTGAAACAACACCTTAGTGCTGAATTCCGATCCTTGAGGGCCCATACTCCTTGTGAATCAAATCTTGGCATCTTATCTATGTTATAAATAAGGTAAAAAGCCAGTGATCCACTAAATTCTGGTCAATGAGGGACCATATACCTCAATAACCAATGTTTGGCGTTCATTCTATCAAGGCCTCACACAAAAATACCCTGTAAAATAGAAGGTATTTATCAATGCAGCTATCACAACAGCATGCTTTTCTATCACAACAGTTATCACAACAACATGAAATTTCTAATGCACCTACATGGCATGGAAGAATGCATGACATGTGATTTTCTAGCATGTGCGTAAATGATGCATGAGACGGAATACCCTCACCTCATCGTTTTTCAACTAAAAGAGAACCCATTATATAAAAAAATTTACAACACACCACAAGTGTGTCACCCAACGGTGAAAATAAAATCAACTGTAAAATTGAAAAATCAGAAAAATTGTAATACGAGGTAAATTGGCTTTTCCCTGTACACAGGCTAGATACTACTTAGCACAACTTATTATCAAATACCTATTCCATCCTATCCTTAAATAAGGCTCCAAATAGTAATTCGTATAAAAAAACCAGCCCTTTCATACCACTTTGAAACATCTCGGATCTGGTTGCCACTCAACGGGTGCCCCGAACCCAGTTGGTCACCTGACCTCAAGAGAATTTCCCCAAATTCCAGAGGCTAACGACTAGCAATGAGGGCCAAGGAATAATAATGGGGAAACTATGCCCATATTTTTCAAAGTGTAGCGCAATGGAATAAAATAATAAACATACAAAAGTAGAAGTAACACACAGTATACAACTGAAATAGACAACTGAAATAGAAGAGAACCAGTAGTAATGTATATAAAGATGAATTATGTCACTATTCTATTAAAACAGGAAGAACATGATACGCTGAAATACAATAAAATACAACTCACGTACAAGGTTCAATAAAAACGAAACTAAATAGTGAAACATGAGCTCAGTAGAATCGCAAGCCTAAGCTCGGTCCCATGCCCTCTTACTCCTCTACTACAATCAAGTAACTATATAGGGACCCTTGTCCTTATCCATTCCTGCAGAAATGAAATATTTTTGGAGCCGAAGACATGACCCCAAAAAAGTTGTGAGAAATAAATCCCAGTAGTCCCCCACCAAAGGCTCGTCCCCAACAGTCAGTGAAAATGTGAAACAACAGTGTGTAGTAGTAAATGCAGTAAACTGGTAAGTACGCAAAATTAACTATCATTACTAGTTATATTTCCATTTTAATTATCACTTATCAATTCAATATAATTGAATTATATGTTCACGAGACACAGCCTCACCCGACAATCTCTTATATAGTGTCACAACAAAACTCACAACAGTGACAATTTTAAAAGTACCATGCCCTCAGGATAAATAGTACAATTCCCTTAGTATAAATAGAAACTTTCCCTCAGGCCATTCAGAACCTTGTCCTAAGGCCTTGCACTCAAGTGAAATATAATCTTTCCCACATGCCAAACTGAAACGAAACCCTCAGGTAATCAGAATCTTGCCCTTAGGATAATAGTACCAGGTCGTCAGGCTAAACAAAACACTTCCCTTAGACACAAGTAACCGGGATGAGTCCAATAGTTAAGCAAGCAATTATATAAAATACCTCTCAAGGAAATATAAAGCATGACAATTTTACAGTATACCCTCGGATAACCTGGCCAAATGTCTAAATAGAGGAACGCACCTCCAAGGTGGTCCTGGATACAAGCAGTGATCCCAAATAGCAGTTGATAAATATATATAATTACCTATACAATTCTAGGTATTTACAACATCCAAGGCCTCAGCCACGCGACACCCCAACATGGGTTCGTATCACAATGGTACACATAAACGCACAACAGTTGGAATTTAGACACCATTCCACGTACCTCGATCGTATCTGATCGGTATACGTGAACGACTCTTCCCAAATCATCCAAGAACGACATAAATCTAGGGAATGAAAACGAAACATTTAAAACTAAATAACATTCTCTTTGGAAAGAATTGGCATGTACAGTGCAAGGAGAAGGGAGGCCTTACCAGTGCAGTCCCAACGTGATTGATGAAGGAAGAATTGGATTCCCGATGTGTGAGTGGGAGAGCTTCCAAGATCCTCCCATCCTCCTGAGCTCCAAATGAAGTGAAACGCCTCCTCTGCCAAAGGAGGAGGCTAATACCCATTTAAAGAAAAAAAACAGACTACACGGCATGTACTCTCATGTACATGGCCTGTATTTTTCATTTTTAAATTGTTTCGCTGGTGGCTTCTCGCCAGCATGGCACTTTTCATCTATCGATATGAGTACACAACGTGTATGCCTGAGTACACGGTGTGTACTATTGCCCCACTGGCGACGGCCTCCACCACCTTACTGTTCACCTTCCGACTGAATACATGGCGTGTAAATACCCCTTACATGGCATGTTGTCAGTTTTTTACACCTTACATTGCCGACATGCCCACACGTCTTGTGGACTCCTTCCACACGGCCAAAGTACACATCGTGTAGAAATGTACAGGGCGTGTAGTCAGAAATTTTGTTATTTTCTCCCATTTTCCTTATTTTTACAATAACAATGAAGGAAAAAGGAAATGAAGAATCTTGTACATCAATAAGAAGAACCTGGTTCTTACAATATGCTTTGGTAAATTCAGAAGCATAGTTTGAACCATTATTAAGGGACAAAAATTGACCTAAGAATATATGTTAGAAAGTAGATCATGGATAAAATAGACTGAAGCCAATAGATTCTTATGTTAAGGAAATAAAAGTTATTTATAAGTCATCATGGAACAATGGATCAACTCCATTGAAAATATCTTCTCCATCCTTCAATGTTATGAACAAGAGAAGGTTCTTCTAGATTCTTATCGTATGGAGTGTAAAGATGATCAATGTTGGACGTTGATAAAAAATATTAAGCTTGAGGAGGAGACTGAGGTGTTGGAATGGAAGGATTTCAGGAAGATGTTTTCTGATAAATATTTTCTGCGTACCCTCCATCTTAAGATAAAAAGGGTCTTCCTTGACCTCACGCAAAAAGGCGATGAATCTGTTGGAGGGTATGAGGAAAACTTCACAAGGGTTGGATGATACGCTTTTGTATTTTTCTTTACCCCTAAATGCATGGTTGACCACTTCTTTGGTGGGATGAAACCTAGCATGTGGAAAGTGCTGGCGATCCGGGACTTCAATAGCTATGAGGAAATTTTCTGATGTGACCTCATGGTTGAAATGGAGATCGGAGAATCTCATGGGTATAATGGAGATAAGATGCTTATGGTGGAATTCAATGATGGAGGTCCAATGGATAAATCCAATGGTGCTATGAAGACCCATCAACCCACTTACTAGGGGTACAGAAAGAAGCACCTCAAAAATTTCCTGAACGGGACAAGGAAATGCTTTAGGTGTGGAAGTAAAGGACACCTGGATATTAACTGTAGGCAAGAAAGATCCGTGACTGCGACTGTGGAGAGGAATGCTCCGTCCTAACCTCAATGCATGGTTCATTAATACAACTACAAAGAACCAATTCATATTGAGAATCAGTGCCCTTAGCCAAGAGTTTTCGGAGGTAACTACCGACCACCAAGGCAGAAAGGGCATGCTTTTTCCATCACTACTGCTGAAGTGAACCCCGAAAACTAAGTGGTGACAAGTACGCTAGTTATTCATTCATGTTTTGTGAACGTAAGATATAATTTATGTTCTACAAATTCTTTTATATCTTGAATGTTTAGTAGAACAATCACAGCACCACCACATATCATGGAAGTGAAGATGTCAGTGAGTACAAAAAATGGGGAAATCATTGCATCCCATGAATATAACTCCTCCCTTGTCTTAATATGTGGATTGAACTTCACAGAGAACCTCTACATACTAACTCTAGTGGAATTTGATGCAATTATTGGCATGTATTGGATTTCCTTATATGGATCCAACATAAATTGCTGTAAGAGGGAAATCCCTCACCATGTGGAGAATAGACCCCCGATTCATTACAAGTGAATGGAGGAAGATGAATCTTATTTATCTCTGTCATCTCATGTGTGTATATAACTTCCCTATGAGAACACGTATTTGGATCAGATTATTGAGTCTATGGAGGCAACCATCCTAGAAGACATGCCTATTTTGAGGGAATTCACTGATGTGTTTCCCGAGGAATTACATGGTCTTCCTCCTAGAAGAGATGTTGAATTATCAATTGATCTTATACTTGGGGAATTTACAATCTCCAAGACTCTATATAGAATAGTTTTTGTAGAGATTGAGGAGATGAAGAAACAACTATAGGAGAATCTGGATAAAGGGTTTAAATGCCTAAGTGCTTCACCCTGGGGTGCACGAGTCCATTTCATCAAGAAGAAGGATAGGTCGATGCACCTTTGCATTGATTATTGTGTGCTTAAAAAAATCACGATAAAGAACAAGTATCCTCTCCCATGATTTTATGATTTGTTCGATCAGCTACGTGGAGAAAAATACTTCTCCATAGTGGATTTTCGGTTGGGATATTATCAAATAAGTGTGAAGAAGTAAGATATCCTCAAGACTGCTTTTAGTACAAGATACGAGCACTATGAATTCATAGTAATGCCTTTCATACTCACAAATTCTCCAACAATATTCATGGACATGATGAATAGAGTATTTTGAGATTACCTCGACAAATTTGTGGTAGTCTTTATAGATGATATTCTCATATACTCCAAAACCAAGGAGGATCATGAGGAGCATCTAAGAATTGTACTAGAGTCCTTGCGGAAGGAGAAGATCTATGAAAATTACAACAAATGTGGTTTCTGGTTTAAGGGGGTCTCATTATTGGGCCATATCATCACAAGCAATAGGATATCTCTGGATCCCTCCAAAGAAGATGCAATTGAGGGATGGATGATGCCATCATCTGTAACGGATATACTTAGCTTCTAGGGGTTAGATGGATATTATCGATGATTTGTGAGAAATTTCACACAATTGTATAACCCTCTTACCAAGAAACCTCAGAAGGGTGTAAAGTTTTCTTGGAGTAATTTATGCGAAGAAATCTTTAAAGAGTTAAAAAGGAGGCTTATCACTACGCTTGTGATCACAGTACCCACAAATGGAGAACTTTTTGTGGTATTTCGTGATGATTTGAAGAAGGTACTGGGCTGTGTGATGATTCAAAATGTCAAATTCATTACTTATGCTTCAAGGCAATTGAATTCTCATGAGCATAATTATCCAACAAAAGACCTGAAGTTGGCTGTAGTGATCATTGCGTTGAAAATTTTGTAGCATTATCTCTTTGGGGAGAAGTGTGATATATATACAGACCACAAAAGCCTCAAGTATATATTCACATAGAAAGAGTTGAACATGTGCCCATGAATATGGATATATCTGATCAAATACTATGACTGCTCAATCTATTACCACCCTAGGAAAGCGAACATGGTGGTAGATTCTTAAGTAGAAAGTACCCATTGATTCTATCGTTGATGAGAATTGAAAAGGATCCAATCATCTTAGATTTAATTAAGATGGACATGGGAAACATAAAGAAGGGAACATCATCAATAATTTCACAAATTATTGCTCAACCGTCACTTTTGGAAAGGCTAAAGGATGCTCAAAAGGATTATGTGGGAATTCATGAAAAAGTGGAAGCTGTTAGAAAAGGGAAATCCTAGGTGGTTAATGTTATTGAAGAATTAATTGTGAGATTTGGGAAAAGAATATGTGTTCCATCGAGTCTGAATCTGAAGAAGGAACTTTTTTATGATGCACATAGTTCAAATTTCACTGTTCACCCAGGAAACACAAAGATGAATCGATATCTTTATGAGAATTATTGGTTGGATAATATGAAGAAGGAGATCGTTGAATATACATCATGGCGCCTGGTGTGTCTGTATGTGAAGGCAGATAGGAAGAATTCTATGGTGATGACGCAACCATTGACCATACCCAAATGGAAATTGGAGAACATCACTATGGACATTATCATTGGACATACGAAGACATCCAAAAGAAACAAGGCAATCTGGGCTGTTGAGAATCATCTTACAAAGGCTGCACACTTCATTGTAATTCAGGAGGATTTCTCATTTGATCAACTCGCACGGATATATATTAGGGAAGTGGTAAGGATTCATGGAGTACCACTATATATTGTGTCTGATTGAGATCCATGATTCACCTCTATGTTTTGGAAGAATCTTCAACATGCTCTGAATACTGAACTAAACTTCAGTACAGCCTATCATCCTCAAACTGATGGCCAATCCGAGCAGACTATCCAAACAGATGAGGACATGTTGAGAGTGTACTCAATGGTCATTAAAGGAGGATGGGATCAAAATATTTATCTGGTTGTGTTCTCTTATAATAATAGCTTCCACTCGAGCATCCAAATGAAACCATGTGAAGCCTTTTATGGAAAAAGGTCCAGAACCGTGGTGTGTTTGGATGTGGTTGGTGAGCATAAGCTGCTTCAACCAGAAATGGTCGAAGAAATTGTGGAGAACGTGAAAATCATTTAGCAACATATCAAGGCATCACAGAGTCGATAGAAGAGTTATACCGATAACCATCGACGATACCTTGAGTTTAATGTTAGAGACATGGTATTTATACACATATCTTCATGGAAGAAGGTCATGAGGTTTGGAAAGAAAGGGAAGTTAAGTCCAAGGTATATCGACCCCTTAGAGATTCTTAATCATGTCGGGGATGTAGCCTATCAGCTAGAACTTCCACCTACCAATGACAAAGTACATGATGACTTTCATGTATAACTCTTAAGGAAGTACATACATGACCCTTCACCTGTACTATATTCAAATGTGGTACAGTTAGGGGATTATCTTTCTTATGAGGAGAAACAAGTGAAGATCATAGATCGTATAGAAAAGGTTCTACGAAATAAGACAATGCCCCTCGTCAATGTTTTTTGGAAAAACCACATGTTTGAAGAAGCGACATGGGAATCAGAGGAAATAATGAAGTAGAGCTACCCACATATGTTTTAGTGAGGGAAATGGAAATTTTGAAGGAGAAATTTCTTATTGGGGGAATATTGTGACGTCCCAAACATTCATTAATGGAAATCCATTTGGATCTAATTAAATATCCTTTTATGTTAAATTTTTATATAAAATGTCAACTTCTTTGGTTTTATGTTATGAATTTTGGTCATTGCTAATATAGCTGTTGAATAGAGATCACATGATTAGTATAAATAAAGGGTTTTAACAAATCCAATTTACATAAGAAAAGGAAGCGATGACCTCATCTTGTAGATGTGCCCCATATGAAGCCCATTTTTTCAGAGCTCAGAAAAGAGATTGTGTATTTGGGCTTCACTCTTGACCAAGACCAAGCTGAGCTTGAATATGATAACCTTGAGCAGGACCACCTATGAGAGAAGTGGAAGATGATAGAGATTACCACCAGAGCAATGTTATCTGAACCACCCCAAGAGTTTGTCACCATCACCAACCTTACTATTCGGTCCTATGCAGGTGTTACAATGGTTATGTAACAAGACCTTATCACTATGGTTATGTACATTATTTTTGTATATAATAATGATTATATTGTTACCCTGTAAATAGTTTTTAAAGGAGAAATATTATTTTTAGTTAATATTCGGCAAAGAAATCTATTTTGAAAAATTAATGGTATTTTTTGAATAAAATAATATTTCAATAAAATAATAATATTATTATTAAATTAATTTTTATTAAATATAAATGATCTTTTAATTTTATGGATGGAATTGTAATTTCTATAACGGTTTGAAAGCCATTTTTTGTCAAAACCCATGAACTTGTGATAAATGTCAGTTATTATTTTAAAGTGGAAATAAACTGATTTATAAAATTATTTAGATAAAATGAATATTATTTCTGGAGTCCAGATTTTGAAATTTTCCAACAGTGAAATTTTCATAATTTTTTGAGACACACAAATTTTTGGGTAAAAATTAAATACCGTTTAAATTTATATTATGTTTTATGACATCATAATGACCCAATACTGATGTAATAAAATACTATAAACATTATTTTCGGCCAATATATGTTATAACATTAAAATAATGTAATTTTAGGTAATTTTTATTTTTTTACAAAGCCTTAGTGGACCCTTCAAGTCTTATTAAACATTTTGTCTTTTTAAATTGTTTTTCTTGGGAGTGTGACTCACCTCCACATAAGAAACCCCATTATTTTAATAGTTGAGGTATTTGGCCTTATAAAATTTTGTTTTAAATTTCCATTTTCCAAAAACCGGGGGAAAACCATTGTATGGTTTGTTGTTTGGATTATTTTAATGTGAGGTGTCCCAAACATAAATAATAAATAATTCCCTCACCTTTCCTATATAAACCCACAAAAGATCCCACTTCCTCATCAATCAAAGCCTTATGAGTTCATCCAACCATTTCCCTCCTTTCTCTAGAATCCTCCAAATTTTCCCTGAGCTCCCAAGAAGCCTCTCTCAAGCCTCTCTCAAGCCTTTGGAAGCACACTTCCAAGTAATGGTTTTTCTTCCTTTCTCAGTTTTTTCCAATATTATTTAAGTTTTTATGCCCCATTAATTTCTATTATAAATGTCGGGGTATGTTTTCTCACCTACCCCATACTTCCCTCTTTAGGTTTGAATAATGGGAGACCCCTTTCCCTTTCATTAAATTCCTCCCATGTACACTCGTTACAAGGCCAAAATTCCGAAAGGAATTTCTCTCCCCACATTTACATTCAAGAAATTATTTTGTATCATGAATCTAAATTCCATTACATTTGTTTGGTCATGTATCTATATGACCCCTTACTGTCCATGTAATTTAAATATGATGAGACACCCATTTCTATCCCATCAAACATTTTTATGAGTTTTTATGTCACGCCGTTATGCTACCTAAATTGCACCATGCTTTTCCGAGACAAAGTCATTGTGTAGTAAATACCATGCCCATTTCTCTATCAAGGGTATTCAAATTTATGATCATTTACTTATTGTTTAAAGATTTTCATGTATTTATTCCACATTCGTTTATCGTGGAATCAAAGATTAAGTTGAACGATTCAATGTTTTACGAACCATGTGGCACACTTATGCTTGAAATGAAATGCTTAAGAAGGTTGTGCCCTTATAGCGCTCCAATGCATTGTGTAATGTATAGTTTCATGATACATCATGTGAAATGGGTTTTTAATCCTGCTAATTCAAGTGCAATGAGGGTATACTCATGCTTCATGTTCAATGAGGCTTTACTCATGCTCGATGTGCAATGAGCCTTGGATAATGGTAATTCTATGTTAAGTGTTGTTGCCACATTTCCATGTTATGATTATCATGATTTATCAGGCCTTTATGTTTATTCTACTATGGTGATCTATTGATATACCTATTGTCTAACATATATTGTATTCCTGATGTAATTCCATGATTAATCCATTACTGGCCTTTATAGCTCACCCTTTTTTTATGCATGTCCTCAGGTTATCCCATGAAATGCTAAGTACGAAGGAATGTAGTGGTCATGTAAAGGAATATTTCTATAAAGATGTTGTATTTCATGTTTTATTTTGTTATGTAATGATCATAATCCCCAAAGACACTAGACCTATCGATCTTGTATGTTGTATCAAGTGATGTTTATGTAATAAATTATGATTAATTGTGTAATAAAAAGTAGGGTTGTCATAGGATCATTCCTTATAATTCTAATATTGAACATTCATATCTCCCAATAGAGTTATATATATACATAAGGGAATATTGGATGTCTATAGTAGTTGATACAAACCAAGGAAGCATAGACAAAGAAGAGTGACTGAATAGACTCTATACCATATTTTGTATGATATCACAATTTCTATAAATTATTTTTATCTAGTGGTGGATCATTTTACAGATTTATTCTCAGAACATTTATTTAGACTACCAAATGGGTGAGAGTTAGGGTTCAACATTGTGCTTTCTCTAGGACCACCTATAGTATTCATTCCTCTGTATAATATGTAACATACTGAGCTCCAAGAGATCAAGATATTGTTAGAGGATTTACAATCCAACAGCTTTATCTGACCCAAAAATTCTCTTTGGGGTCTACCTATAATTTTCACAAATAAGTTGAATGGAACCCTCCAAATTTTCATGGATTACTGATAGTTGAACTAATTTAGGGTTAAGAAATGATATCACATTCCTCAAATATATGATCTCTTTAACTATCTATATGGAGCTAGATTATTCTTGAAGATTGACTAGAGATCAATATATTATCTGGTGAGAGTCGGGACTTTAGATATATGATACATTTATTTCAAAAGTTGACATATTTTATTCAATTATCTAGTGATGCTATATATTTTTTTAACAAATTCCTAATATTTTTATATCCTTGATGAATAGGGTTTCCAACCCATCTTTTCTTTTATTATTTAATGTTTTTGTTGAAGACATCTTCGTGTATTATCATACAATATGATACCATTCCATATAAGATTATATCATTTCAGGTACACTGAGATAGAATTATTCATATGATATTCTAACAAAGTGCAACATATAGATTGAAAAGGGTTAGTTCACGGGTCATATTATCTTGGAATCATAAGTATCAGTTCACCTTGAAAATGGGAGTGTTGTTTTTTCCATTGAAAACCCAAGAATGTGTTGAAATACAAGGTTTTTGTGGGCTGGTTGGATGTTATCGGAATTTAATATTGGACATATAAATTTTTTTAACCTCATACTAGTATTTCTTAGAAGGATGTGATGTTCTTGTGGTATAAAGTATGATAGAAGACCTTTTATAAGTAGAAAGGATGGATTTATTAGGCATCAATCCTGATTTTGACAACACCTAGAATAGGAAAAACAAGGTTCTATAATGCATCAGGTATTGGGATGGGTGCAATATTTGTGTAGGAGGATTGAATTTTTGTATATAGGTCTCTCTTGTTGAGACCTCAGGAGTTTAATTAGTGAACACAGGACCTTTGTCATTCAAAGATCATTCAGGCCATACATTTCAGGAGACAATATTTCCCGAGAGGGTACATTGGGGTGTTTATAGAAAACATGAGCATAAAATATATCTATAAATAGTGTTTCTTGAATAAAAAATAGTGAATTCGGTACAAATACCTTAAGTATTTTTTCTTTGAGCTTACCGACACACATAGAAAGGGAAATGCAGTAGCTGCTGCACTCTTCCAGAAAATATAGGCACATGTTTTTAAGGAAGCATGTAATGAAATTTAAGTTAATGTTACAAATTTGTGAGATGGATCTCTAGATTACAAAGAGAAAATAAGGTTCTTTTTTATATCCATAGAAGTTACTTATTCACTCATTGATAAGGTTAACATAATTATTTTATCTTACACTGATGGTTTTGTTCAATGGGAAACTATTTCTGGTGAGGACCCACCTCCATATTAGAATATTGATAGAGTTGACATCTAATGTAAACATTGGTGTATCTCAGTTCCGATAGATATGATAGAGGAGTTGATGAATGAATCCCATGCTTATTAGTGGACAGTGAACCTATGTATATCATAGATGTATTGTGATGCACATCACCAATATTGGTAATTTGGAATGAAACATCATAATATAGGTTGTATCTAATGGTGTTATGCATGTCAACAGGGGAAGGAGGAGAAAATAGCGACATTCTATCTTGTTACAAAAATTATATATCCTATAATGGAATTTGTATGACATCATTATGGATTTTCTGACTAGATTATTGAGATATCCTAATGGAAACAATGTAGTTTGAGTAGTCTTGGATTGATAAACAAAGGTAGCCCATTTCTATCCATTTAGAGAGATGTTATTATTGGATGAGGTGGTACGAATTTATGTCCTTGAGATTATTATCCTTCATAGGGTCCCTCATACAATAATTTTATATAGATACATTCCTTTCACATTGAGGTTCTAACAAGGGTTTAAAATGATTTGTGTACACATGTTCTTCTGCTAAAATGTTTTCACCCTACGACAGATGACTAGTCGGAATACATTATATACAAGTTGAAGGAAATACTCCCACTATGTGAACGTGATTTTAATGTTTCATCATAGAATAATATCATTCCCATTGTTTTTTTCCTTCAGTAATAAATTTTAGGAAAAAATAATGATAGCTTCATATGAGGCCTTATATAGTAGTCCATTCCATTCAAATCTATGTTGGCTAGAGTCCGGGGAGGTAGCACTACTAGGTTCATATCAAATGAAAGATAATTCATAAAAGTTTTAGTTTATTAGAAAAATTATTTATAATAGTTAGTCTAGAATAAAATTATAGGAATATAACTATCAACAAACTATGGATATTGAGGTCCGGGATGTTTTTTTCTTGCAGGTATCACATAGGCTTTGGAATATGTGGATAAAGTGGAAAGGGAATACATACCATAATTTTTTGGGTCTTTTGTGATATTGGATATCTTCATACTAGTATCTTATTAGTTTCTATTACCTCAGGGGTGTCTTTCCATGCACTACATCTTCCACATGTTATAGCTTCACCATTACAATGCTGACCATTCTCATTATTTTTACCCATAGGATGTGAAATTGGATGTTGATGATTATTTTTAAGAGTGTACACTTCATAACATTGAATAGAGAGTGAGTGATCTCAATGGATGGATTTTATCTTTGGTATGGGTTCTATAAAAGCACAAATATGTATAGAATGAGAATTTAGATTGGGAGGAAAACATATGTTCCCAATTGCCATAATTATTCTAAAAAAAGAGTCAAAACCCTTAGAAGGGATACTAAGGGATGGGTTCATATATAGGTGGGTACTGTTAGAACTAGTTTTCCCATTGAGTTATAAACACTTTAAATTAATGTTTGAATCCTTATATTTTTTATTATATGTATTCATCAAGAAGTCTTAGAGGAAATGCGAGTGTATGGGGATTGTTTAGTGGATGAATACTTGATCGGGGGAAGTAATAGATAGGCCACATAGTGAGTATAAACTATGATACCCATCTCTCATAGTTTTATAAAACAATGTGGGGTGTCTTGATGCACAATAGAGGGGTCCATTGTTTCCCTTAACTATGCAACTTAGGCCGCACAACCATGCAAAAAATCTACAAACATTAAAATATTCAAATTCCACTGTTTATGCATAGTTTTTCAAACATTATGAGCCCCCTCCTATGATATTATGACAAACATTATTAGAGCATGGATTGGCTATCCTTGTGGCCAAACTGCGCGACCTAGTTTTGAAGTGTGAAATGTCAATTTTCCCACATTCACTAAAATTTTGAAACCCCATTCAATTATCAATTTTTATAGCAGCTGAACCCCTCTACTACCATTGATCTATCCTCCCATGCACTAACATATATTATTTGATATCACCTCTATACTAACTCTCATCGATCCACTATCACTCGCGTTGGAATCCACTTTGTAAATTCTTTATTTTTTAGGTTCATTTTATCATTCTTCTTCCAATCAATGACACTATTTTTTTTCAATATAAAATGACATATTGTCAATGATTTCACATATTTTAATGTTTTCATCAGATCAAGGAAAAAATAATATATAACACTATGATATTAATCTACTACAGTAACATGGTTTGTCTTTTTTTATTTTCTCCAAAAAATTTCAATAACATCTAATGTTTTTATGAATTATTATTTTTGAATAAATTATAATTATTTGATGGCTTGTGTTGCATGATACTCCATGTTAAACTATAATTATATAAAACGCCATGTTAGGATGGAACTATATGTAGAACTTTGTTTGGATTTTGTTACACATATTACTATGTTCCTTCGATAGCTTGTGATACATGCGAGAATTAGTTTTACCAAACTACAGTATAATATTAATATTTTTATTAAAATTTGATCACCTAGACATTGGAATTTAATATATTAATAATATTAACTAAATTATTATAATATTTTTAACAAATTTTAATAAAATTAATTCACTGGTGAAAAATTACTTAAAAAGGTAAATAAAAACCCTTTGAATATAAGGGATGCATTTTGATGAAAAATATATTTTTATGCCCACAAAAGAATTTTGTAATAAAAAATTAAATTAATCACAATTATTGATATATAAAAAAGAAATTTACATCTTATAAATTCATCAAAATAATTTCAAATTTATCCAATATGTTTTATAGTCATAAAATAAAAGCAAATCGAATTTTACGTATAAAAAGATGTATTTTTCTATAAGGAAGATTTTCCTCATTTTAATAGAAGACATATTTTATTACTAAATTTTGAAAACATTATAATTATTATTTTAAAAATTAAATTTATTTTTGAAATATTAATATTTATGTTTACTTTGTATCAAATATTTGTATTTTTTTTAGAAGTTTCATTTTTTATGAATAGTGGAAAACACTAAATTTTAATTGAGAACGTTAATTTATTTTAATATTTTTATATTGTTAAATTATATTTTAAAAAATTTTAAAATTCTATTTAGATAAATTATATAAATATTATGTAAATTTAGTTCATTATTATCAATTTAGCATTGAAATTGGATATAATAACATTTCAAAATTTTGAACGTTTTCACGTTAAATTCCCTATGTTTCTCCCCTTCTAAGAGACTAATCTAAATTAATTTATACCAAATTTGTGATATTAATTTTGATAAATGTATTAAATAATTATAATAAGAATAATTTTGAGTGTCAAGTAAGTTAAAATTTGATTCAAACCAAAAATATTAATGAACGTTATTAAAATTAATTACAATTATTAGGTAAAAACGAGGTTACATAGTTGTTAGACAATAATTTTAAGGGGCCAAATGACCAATAAATTAGTCAAAACCTGTTTTCAAGGACATATTCCGATTAGGTAACCTATTTTATAAAGAGTTTACCATTATTTTCTTCACATTATGTAAGAGAGACTTCTCAATTGTGTTCACCTTTTTGTATTTACAAGAATGATGTTCATCCTCCACTATATAAGGCACTGACCCACAAAAAATCTTTGGACTTATCAAGAGTTTTGAATTTCCAAAAACCTACCCAAATGGACTCCAAATATCCAACATATCATCATTGGAGCCTGAATTTTTGATGATATCCACAAAAGGAATCCCTTTTGTGAAAACCCAAAGGAGTTTCTCGATAAAAGAGGTAATGTTCTTAAACGAGAACACTTATTTTTTAAATTTCTACACCACATAAATTATTATTATATAAATATTATATATAAAATAATTATCCTCAAATTAAAATATGTTATTATTTTAATTATTCTACCAACACCTTCACATAATTCCATTAAATGTGATACACAGTCATCGTTTGTCTGTACGAAGGAATACCGCCTCACAAACAAATGTAATTAGTTCTTCCATGAACACATCTAATATTTGGGAATATTGATTTAATTATTATTATTATATGATATATATGATATTAATGATTTTTAATGATTTTTAATCATTATATAACACATAACTTCATTCTTTCCATTTTGTGGGAATATGATAAAAATACATATATAATAAATATATATATGATTTATATTATGGTTTAAAATATTTTAATAACTTAATCTTGATTTATGTAATAGGATCAAGAATAAAAAGTAAAAACTTATATGAATAACAAAGAGGTTATTACCCAAATCATAAATTTTACAAGAAATTGATTGGAAATTGGTAATATAATGTAATATTAAAATCATATAATGTATGATATATAATAATATGGTTCTATGGTATTTAATTAAAAAAATTTATTTATTATATTTGAGTTTTGAATGTGTACAAAGAATGTCAAAACATACTGTAAGGGTTTTCTCATCCGAAATTTATTTCTGTAAGTCATATGCTATATTCACCACTTATTCTTTTTGTGTGGTTTATATACATACATATAACCTGTTATATCATGATTTTATTTTATTTCATGCCATTAAAAGTATCAATTTATTTTTTTCCTTCATGAATATCTTTATTCAAAAGTATCTCAATATGTTATGGGATTTCTAGTCTATGTTTTATTTCTATGTGGGACTTATTATGTATTCACCGCTCATTAGTTGTGTATGTGGTATATACTACCCCAAAATATATTTTATGATACTAATAATTAAATTTTTGTGTATTTACATATACATTTTATGATCACTCTTAGATTGTTTTTACATTTCAAAACATCCCAAATCATTTAGAAAATTATATCTAATATTTCCTTATTTGAGACACATGTTATGTTATGTACCTATATTCTTTTACATGGTGAATATAAATATCATTTAATGTTTATATCATGAATGTAATTATTTTAATGAAATTACAAGCCTAATTTAATGAAATTATATCATGGTTATTAGGATTTACTATTACAATCGTGTTATGTGTTTTTGCTACAATCTCATCATATATCATGATTTTTTAATATTAAACATATATTGATGAAATATTATCATAAATATATCAAATAAAATCATGAATGTAATTATACACTATTTTTTTGATATATTCTATAATTGTACCATTTTAAAACTCAATGGTACCTAATATCACTAAGAAAGTGCTTTAATGAAAATCCAACTTTATTTATCTCTCTAGTAGAAAATTTGTTTTATTTGGAAAACACGTTTTATAAAAATGATTTAAAAAATGTAAATAAAGGATATTTTAATGTAGTTATAAAGGAAAATTATGTTATTTCATGTGATTGAAAACCTGATGAAATTTTTTAATCATCCTCTATATATTTACCATGTTATTTCAAAATAATGTTTTGAATTTTATTTTTTTAAAGATTTTTTAAAGTAGAAATGATATTTCCCTTTAGAATTTTTTTGAATTGCTTCTAAATAATAATTTATATTTCACAAATTTGGTTTAAAAAGAAATGTATTTTGAAGTATTTTCAATTTTAAAATTTGATATTCAATGAAACGTTATTTTCCTTAAGAAATGTTCCATGTGATATTTCAAATATCCTACTCCATCTAAGATCGTATCCATTGATATATTTTATGCTTTACCAGAGATATGATCCAAGGTAAAAATTCATATTCATTATTTGTATGTTTTATATTTTTATTAAATACATCACTCTTAAATGAATTATATGCTTATGAAACAAACTTATTTTCATAGGTTATGCTATGATGAGATGATTTTGAAATATGTCAATTTTCTATAGGATATGATATGATGGAATGTTTATGATACCCATTTCCATTAATGAATTACGATATGAATATTGATTATGTTCATTTATAACACGTATTTTTGATTTAATTATGTGATTGGTAGGAACATTATCTCCGTATTGTTAATTTAGTAAATATTTATATCCCATGACACAAACATGGGTGGAATAGAGATTGAACATAGTTTTTTATGATAGGGCTAGTATGAGGAGTTATCTTGTTTTAGTATGACCCTGATAAAATGATGAGTGATCTAGGTTCAGTAATACTTGGTTGAAATGGAAAGTTAACATGTATAGTGATATAGTTCTGGAGTAGGATGTTAAATCGATTTAGTAATACAAGGATAGAATAGGATGTAAACATGATTCTGTAATATAGAGATGAATTGGGAGTGAACCCAGTTCAATAAAGGAATTTTTCCCCAAATAAATTCTTGAGAGTGAACCGTTATAACTAAGATGGTTTGGTGAGTGAACCCATTCCATTAAGATGGTATTTTATGTTATACATCACTACTATGGAAATCGGTTTATATATTTATGTGTCTTTCAAAATTACATATCTTTGTTTTATTTTATTCTATCATTCCTTATTCTATTGATTCTTGTATAATTAATGTATTATGAACTAAAAATAATTATTCCAAGACACATGTACATATACATTAATATTTCGGGTATGATATGTCACGACCCGTTCTCGGGGCCCGTGTTGTGACTACCCCAAGCCCGCCTTCCATAGGGCAGGGGATGACGACTAGCACCAAGGAATAAATCCCGGTAAAAAGGGAAGGCATTGACTTTGTAAAGTAAGCAAACACCACAGAGCAAGCAAGCAGTAGAAGTAAACACTACGTAAAAAATGAGTACAACAGTGAGTGCGGAAAAGTAAGTGGGCTAGAATACAAACCCAAACTGAAATTAAGTACAACTCGAAAGGGAAAACAGCTACTGAAAGTAAAGCCGCAACCTCGAGCCGCCCACTGGATGTCCCACCTGAAGGGTGAGTACAAATAGCCTCCATAGCTCCTCGGGTCCAGCCGTCCGCTCCAAGTACGTCTCGCCCAGTGGTCCACCTCTAGGTATCATCCTGCTCCGCAAGCCTCAACCACGATCAGCGTTGTCCGTCGTCTGTAACCAACATAACGTAGTGGGGGAATATCCTGTGAAGGGGTGAGTACAAGCTACTCAGTAGGGACCCCGAGACCTCTGAAGGTCTCCCAGAAACCACAAGGATAATCCACAAAGGAAAGATACAATCACGATGTAACATCCGACACTTCTTAGGTATATTCCCATACATATACCTAAGTCACCAATTCCTGTCCGCTCTAACCTCTGAGACCAAGTAAAACCCAGTACACATAGGAAATCACAACCCAGTCCACACAGGAAATCACAACCCAGTCCACACAGGAAAGCACAACACAATCCACAAAGGAAAACAAACAGGATTCAGCTCACACAGGTATACTACTTCGTAAGACGATAGAGATGATCAGATGTAGCCACTGATTCATCTAAGCTGTCGGACCCACAAAGGATTGGTAGGTACTAACCCCCGCAATAACCCACACATGATCGATCATGAAGTTGAAACCATAGCTATTGGGAAACTCCTTATCCATCAAGTACAGTTGGTATGCCGCTACAACCAAGCGCTTCCCTCTAACCTTGGACTGTTGTAGTACTCCACCTATCGAGTACTGTGGGCCTGCTGCTACAACCAAGCGCTTCCCACCATGGGTCTGCGGTTACAACCAAGCAATCCCCCTCATAGCCTCTAGAGGTACTCCTTATGTTGAGTACCACGGGTCTGCCGCTACAAACAAGCGCTCCTCTGTCGTGGGTCTGCTGCTACAACCAAACGCTCCCCCGTGATGTGACAACCAAGCGCTCCTCCATCGTAGGTCTGCCATTACAACCAAGTGCTCCTCCGTCGTGGGTCTGTAGATACAACCAAGCGCTCCCCCCTCATAGCCTCCAGAGGTACTCCTTCTGTTGATTACCGCAGGTCTGCCGCTACAACCAAGCGCTCCTCCGCTGTGGGTCTACTGCTACAACCAAGCGCTTCCCACTGGGCTATCCGTAACACACTGAGTCATTCGATCAGCAGTCGTCAAGTCTCAACCGGCTCTAGGGTTTCCGCACACAGCAAGCTCATTCGGGAGGGTCTGCTCCACGAGCCAAGAGGCTGATACATCAACTGACACATAGCCAGAGTTGATGTATCCAAAAGTTCTGTATCGTCAACAGGAACTCAACGTCGCAGACGACGCGTCAATCGGACGCCCGGTCTGAGAGTTACTGGCTTTTCCGTCCCATGGTCCCGGTTGGTTTTTAAGTCAAAACCAACCCGACCATACTTCACCTAAGTCCAAACCTCAGGTAGAGTAATCCAAAAGATCTATCTCACTTAGAGTAATCCAGCAAAGTCGACGGCACATCCATCGGACTTCCGGAGCTTAAGTTATGAGCGCATCCGCTCCGAGGGCCCGGTTGGTTTTGTGTACGAACCAACCCGGCCGAACTCAAAGTATTCCAAAACCTTGACTGCAATATAACAAAACGACCGTCTCGATCCAAGGATCGCATCGCAACTGACGGTGCGTCGATCGTAGGCTCGTAGCTCATGTTATGGGCGACCGACCAGAAGATTTTCGGTATTAAGGGGTTCGTGCCTGGTCTGACCCGGCCCGATACCCCCAGGGTTGGCCCGAACTGGGTCAACCCGAACCGGGTCCGGGTCCGGCCCTCTTGGGTGCGGCCCGGCCTGGCGGACCGGCCCGACAGCCTGTCCGGCCTAGGCGCGCTGGCCAGGTGCTCGACCAAACGGTGGAGCCGTTTGAGGGGGGGGGGGGGGGGCTGCCCCCCTATCATTGTAACCGCGACCCCCATAATGGGGGGCCGCTTGAGCTAGCCGTCAGGGGTTCATAACCCCCGGCTTCTCCTTGACCGGCCTGGCCGCTTGGCCGGCCGGATTCCGCCGCCACGGGACCGGCGACGGCCGGTCCCCCCTGCTCCGACGCCGGCGGCCCGGAACCGGACGCCGATCTCCCTGCTCCGCCGCGGCCTGGAACCGGTCTTGGATTGTCCAGCGTGGCGCGACGGCGCCGCGCCCCTCCGCCGCGGACCCGCTCTGGCCGCGGTGTCTTTGGGTTTCTCCGACATGGCGCGACGGCGTCGTGACCTTGTTCGATTTCACGGCATGGTGCGATGGCACCACACATTCCTTGCTGTATGATCCCGCGCGGTGCGACGGCACCACGCCCTTCCCGTTCCAATCCACATTAGAAACAACAACTAGGATAAGGGAGGAGGTTCAGCCGTGTTTTTGCGGTCCGGACCCCTCTCGTTAATCAATATCAAATGGTCACAATTCACAAATAACGTCATGGTAGTAATCACAAAAAAAAAAAATAAACCCCTACCTCAACTCTGTCGTCGATTGAGTGTTCGTCGCGGAATTAACCGTCGCAGAATAATAAGATTGCCGCGGAAGAAGAGAATCTTCTTTGGCGTTTGGTGATCTCTGAGGAAGGTGTCACTCGCCATCATCCGCCATCGGAGATTGGCGCTCTTCTTCGGCGGTGGTGCGTTCTTCGCGTTCTTCGTCGAAGAAAGAAGAATCTTCTCCTTTTTCTCTCAAAAGTTTTAACACAACACAAAACCCCAACAATAATAAAATAAGTCCTCTTCTTATTTTATTATCAACTTAATAATTTGAAAATCAAAAGATAAGAAACTAACAATTAATTCGAAGAATAAATTATATCAATTTAACAGCCCAATTTAATGGGGCGTTTCTTAACCAGAAAAATGCATGGTTGACTTTCATTAAGGAGGGGGTTTGCGGGTGTGTTACTTAGGATGGAAGAAACGGTGGGGCTCATTTGTGCCCCACCTCACAAATATCCTACCATGTGGGTAGGATATTTTGGGTTCCACCATATCTGCTTAACTTGTCTTAAGTGGCTTTAAGTGGCTTTATATAAGGCCCCAGCCTTAAACCATACTTAATCTTGAGTTATTACAGGATTACACATTGAGGATCTTTTAGGGTTTAGAGTTTTAGAGAATTAGATCCTAAAACATGCATTACATTCCACATATAAACAAAGTGGTTACATAAAGATAGTATTCTTCATTCCCATCAATGGAAACATATTTAAAATAAAACATGGATTATTTCTTGACACTTCCTTGACACTATCATCATATCATGTACCTTTCCCTTGACCTGTGAAAAACATTTCAAAAAAACTTGGGATGAGCATAAAAAGCTCAGTGAGGGATATAAAAATATGGAAAGGAAACATGGGTACATATATACATAAGAATGAGATCATAATTTACCCATAAAACATAAGCACTTTAATATACCTCATCAAATCATGAATAAATCATAGAAATCATAAGACATAAAGGTAACTTGAGGCATTCATAACATTCTTACATAGGGAGTAACCCTCTTGGTTACGTTTGGAATACCCATCACAGTATATTTCCTAAATCTCTTCGGAGAAACCTTAGCATTTCACTCCTTCGCGTTACCCAATGCATTGGAGAGCTATAACGGGCTCACCCACCCTTAGTCTATCACGGAACCACCCGTCTTCATAATAATGCCCAATAACCTCAACATAATCGTATCACATAAAACATGCATAAAGGAAACATAACATTTCCTCCTTTCAATCACAAGATATCAATACAACACATTGATATAAAAACATTATGAAAACCATTTTCAATACCAAAATAAAAGAAAAGTAAATCATGGTATTTATTTTTCTTTTAAAAAAAAGGTACGGCTTGTAGAGGAAGCCGAAACTCAAATAATGGTCACGGCGGCGGAGAAGTCGTTGTCGACGCATACGTACGACAAAAACATTCGCTTTTGTCATTTTATAAAACACTTCATATAAAAAATATTCCTTTTGGATAAACGTTAATGTCAAAGGGGTTTATACACCGTATAAAAGAAGGTTGTGTATGAAACAAAATATGCCTCAATGAAAGGAGATTGAGATGAAGTCCCATACCTTGGCTCCGACTTGAATCGATTGTTCTTTAATGTCCTGAATAATAAACTAGAGTTAATTTCTACTTGCTTAAGAACCATTTTCAAGTTCATTATTACTTTTATATCAATTATTTCCATGTCATGAACAATATGTAATTATTTAAGTTAATAACGGTCGTTTTAACGATCATTGGTACTTGAGTAAAAAATAAACCCTTTATAATTACATGTTGTTCATGTATCCATTATATCCAGAATTATAATCATTATGTATATATCATATATATCCATTATATACATGCATTTATAATATTACATAATCATTTAGAGGTAAGAAATGAAATGCACCGTTCATGGAGACGGTAAGCCGTACGTACGCATTAACTTCTACTTTCATTTCTATTTCGTATTTTATAGAATGGAATCATAATGATATAAAGGTATATTATAATGCCATTATAATATCATATATAATATAATAGTTCCATACTTTATACGTCCCACATATGGTATTTAACGAATCAAATCACTTTGAGGGGGCGGTAGTCCGCACTTCCTTAAATGAAGATATCGCGTTTACCCATAATGGAAACCATAAAGGTATGCCCAAAATTAAAAAATACAGAAGCTTAAGGAAAACATAAACATATTATATATCATATATAAATATAGTGTCATCTTAATGGCCACCTTTTAAGGTGTTAAAATAATTTTGAACAATCATCGTTTCGGGAGGCCGAAATTCGCCATCCACGGAAACAGTATGTTCGTTAACCATTAGATGTAGGTGTGTGTAAGTGTATATGGAATAATTATTATAACAACATCCTAGTATATTTATGATACTGGAGTTGTTACAAAATAAATGAATAAAAAGAGTTTAGGGGGTTGGAGAAGCATAATAAAACAAAAGGACTCAAGTGAAGACATTACCTTAAAATCGGGTAACTCTCTTAGATTTGAGCTCAAAGGCTTCCTTGGGAAGCCTTCTTCCCAAAGTTAGGCTTCAAGGAGTAAGAGAGGGATGTGGAGAGCCAAAATGGGCAGGGGTTTGCCGAGCCAAAGGCTTTGGGAGTGTGGGTAAGGAGGTAGAGGTGGGGGCCTTTTATAAGAGGAGAGGAGGGGCACTCTTGGAAAGTAAAGATAAGTTACTTTATTTTAAAATGCGTTTCGGATTCAAAAGGTACCACATTGATATAATTCGAGGATAAGGTAATAAGGGTTCTAAATCCAGTCATCCAATTGGTTTTGGCCATGTGTAGGTTTTAGATTTTACATTATCTTTCCATTTTATTTAAATCGTTAAATAATGAGGTCATCACTGCATCATCATGATGTCATAAATAATTTAATTTATTTAATGTATAAAAATTATAAAAAAATATTATGATATAGGAAATATTTTTATCTTTATAATGAATATTTATAGTCAAAATTCTGACTTGTATAACCCCATGTAAAAATTGTTTTAGTAAAATAACTCATGATTGTGTCATTTTTTACTTTAACATTAAATACAAAGTTATTTATGTCATTTCCCCACCAATGTGGCTCCATGGGGTCCCCAAGTTGACCCATGGATTTTCTTGGTCGTCCATGACACATCCAATAAGGTTAGGACATGTTTCTAGGTCATTTCATATTATTAAAGCATTATTTTTTCCTTAAACTACACTAATTACCACTAATCGCGATTAAGAACTTAATAAGTTACTATTCACCAAAAAATATTTATCCCATTGAACCACATTTTACTTCTTAATGACAACCATGTATGTCAGATTTTTGAAATTCAAAACACAATGATGGAAAAATTTCATTTAAACGGAAAAATCAGTTTTTATAAGTATCACTTAGTGGTTTCACTATTCATCAAAAATTGAAGTTTTTCAGAAAATTACCAAAAATTCACCCTAAGATATATTTGATATTCTGAATTCAAAAATGAAGTCTATTTTACAAAATTCAAAACATAAAATTCACAATAATTAATTTAATAATTAATTCCCGCTGTCAGAGCAAATAGCGTGTTTTTATGAAACAATAAGTATCAAAAGATGGACACTAGTTTAAGTCCGATTTCAAAGTGAAATTGATTCCAATGACCACCATTGGATTAAATGTTAAAAATATATTCTAATTTCACTTCAAAACCAATTCAAAAGATAATCTAATCATATAAATAAATTATATTAAAAAGCAGTTTTGATGTAAAATGCAGTATTTTTCACTATTCATTAAAAATGAACATTGTCAGAAAAATACCAAAAATTTATCCAATGTAAATTCCAATGTACCAATCATAATGAATAAGTTTATTTTGACAAACATAGCGTATATAATTGTCAAAAGATAGATTTAAAAAAGGGGTTTCCATCAAATGGCAGTAAAACAATCTTTTAAGAATATTAGTGTATTCCATGCATAAGATTGTATTTATTTTCATTTTAAGCCTCTAAAACACTATCTTAATCATTAATAGACATAGATAAAAATATCTATTATTCATTACTTACATGGGATGTTACACTTGAAGTGAAATAAAATAAAGTGTTGCACCACTTTTATTTTATTTCTTAACTTAACCCCAAAAATTAAAAACCACACCCGAGAAAACGCAACTCCGGAAATGGGGTTTCTAAGCAAATACTGGCGCTGCGATTCAATCGGTGCCCCCGGAATTCGATTCCGAGCACTGGTTCAAAAGTTAGAAAAACCCGCTCATTTGTTCACTGAACGTAACCAAGCCAAACTTCGGAAAATGATTCCGGGCACACCGGGCCTCGGAATCAGGTGCAATCAGAAACTACGTTCTTGTAAAATCCCCAAGAAAATTAAGAAAAAAATCTCCTTGAATTTTATGGGTCTTTACATCACTCCCACCTCAGGGATTTACGTCCCTGTAAAGATACACCATAAAATAGGGAAAAAAATGTGGGTCCTGAGCACGCATCTGAGCCTCCCACTCCCAAGTGCTATCCTGGAGGTTCCCGTGCTGCCATCTGATGCACACTAGAGGAATCGACTGTCCACGTAGGACCCACTCCTGTCGATCCTCAATCTCCACCGGAACCTCCGCAAAAGTCACCCCATCATCAACGTCCAGCTCCCCATGGTCAATGATGTGCGTCGGGTCGTGCACGTATCTCCTTAGCTGAGATACGTGTAAGACGTCGTGCACCCGGTGCAACTGAGGTGGTAGAGCCAGGCGATAAGCCACCTCGCCAACTCTGCCGAGGACTAAGAAAGGTCCGCTGAACCTCGGTGATAACTTTTCGCCTTGGTCACATCCCCGTAACTCACGTCGAGGTGTGACCCGTAAGGAAACGTGGTCGCCATCCTCGAACTCTAGTGTCCTCAGCCCCCTGTCAGCACAAGACTTTTGTCGGCTCTGAGCTGTCCTCATCCACTCTTGGATGACTTGGACCTTTCTGGTCCTATAAGAGCTGCTGAGATTTCTTCTTTTTCGAGAAGAGAAATCAGGTCTCATCCCCTAGATGAACCACGTTCTTCACCTAATACAGTCAATCCCTTCATGGATGATACAAACCCATAGCAAGGATGACGTCGTAAGGCCTCGACGCTACTACCAAGAGATCCAACCATTACTATCACCTCCAAGGGTTGAGTCACACAATCGGCATCAGTGTGTGGTCACTGGGTCTCCTCCAGTAGGTATCTCAAAGTGAGGGTCAAGTCAACGGTTTTAAACCAGAACCTCATAGTAACAACACAAAGAGAGGATAGGAAGGTAAACAAAAAAAGAAAGGTGTCTTTTATTACTGCAGCTCAAAGTAAAAAGACACAAAACATCTACAAACAAACATCAACAACGCTAGAAGCAGCATAAACAAAAGTCTCCAGGTATGGAGCTAGTCCCGCTCCTGTCCATTTTCTCCCGGACCTCCATGATCGTAGGCCTCACCTGCCTAAAGCTGAGCTCTCCCATGCCCACCAGAGAAGAGATTCCTCATCGTGCACCTGGAGCATCAATCTCCACCATCTGCTTGCTGCCGCATGCAGTAGGCTTGTTGCGAGGATCACCATGAGGTCTGTTGGTGTCCTCACTAACCTGAAAACCCATACAACTGCCTCCAGCCAATCCTCGGCTGCCTGGGGGTCCGTCTCCCCGCAGAACCTCGGTGGTCGCTAGAAATGAAACTCGTGCAGTGCACTAAGGCGATGTTCATCGTCAGCGGCTGGGGCTGGTAGCATTGGTGGCTCGGTGGGTAGAGGTACTGCCGGTGCTTCTGCTGTCAAAGGGCCCTGTACCAAGGCCTCATCGCACGACGGGCTGTCGTCACGTACAACTCTCGGAACCCTAGCTGGCTGCCGTTGTGGGGCCATCCTGAAAAGAAACAGGTGCGCCATGGTCAAACAGTATACCTGGTGAGCTAACATAAAGTAATCACAAAGAAAAATTGAAACACACATGCAATCAATGTTTTCACGCATTAAGTCAGAAATCAGAAGTCAGGGTCCTGGTGTACGGAAACGTCGGCCACCGCACCAACACTAGACTCCCTGAACTGATAACCACACCCAATATGCTTAACCCTATTGCTTCACATAGAAAAAGATCAGATTCCCATGTTCTGCGGTAGAACCGAACTCATCTGATATCAATTTTTCACGACCCGTCCTCGGGGCCCGTGCCGTGACTACCCCAAGCCCACCTTCCATAGGCCAGGGGCTAGTGAGTATCACCAAGGAATAAATCCCGGTAAAAAGGGAAGGCATTGCCTTTGTAAAGTGAACAAACACCATAGAGCAAGCAAGAATTAGAAGTAAACACTAAGTAAAAAATGAGTACAACAGTGAGTGCGGAAAAGTAAGTGGGCCAGAATACAAACCCAAAATGAAAGTAAAATACATCTCGAAAGGGAAAACAACAACTGAAAGTAAAGCAGCAACGTCGAGCCACCCACTAGAAGTCCCACCTGAAGGGTGAGTAAAAATAGCCTCCACAGATCCTCGAGTCCAGCCGTCCGCTACGAGTACGTCTCGCCCTGTGGTCTACCTCTAGGTACCGTCCTACTCCGCAAGCCTCCACCACGATCAGCGCTGTCAATCGTCTGCAGCCAACACAACGTAGTGCGGACATAGCATGTACATGGGTGAGTATAAGCTACTCAGTAGGGACCCCGAGACCCCATAAAGTCTCCCAAAAACCACAAGGATAATCCAAAATGGAAAGATACAATCACGAAGTAACATCCAACACTTCTTAGGTATATGCCCATACATATACCTAAGTCACCTATTCCAGTCCGCTCCAACCTCCGAGCCCAAGTACAACCCAGTCCACACAGGAAATCACAACCCAGTCCACACAGGAAATCACAACCCAGTCCACACAGGAAATCACAACACAATCCACAAAGGGAAACAAACAGGATTCAACTCACACAGGTATACTACATCGTAAGACGATAGAGATGATCAGATGTAGCCACTGATTCATCTAAGCCGTAGGACTCACAAAGGATCGGTAGGTACTAACCCCCACAATGACCCACACAGGATCGATCATGAAGTTGAAACCATAGCTATTGGGAAACTCCTTCTCCATCAAGTATAGTGGGTATGCCACTACAACCAAGCACTTCCCTCTAACCTTGGACTGTTGTAGTACTCCACCTATCGAGTACTGTGGGCCTGCTGCTACAACCAAGCGCTTCCCACCATGGGTATGCCACTACAACCAAGCGCTCCCCCTCATAGCCTCTAGAGGTACTCCGTCTGTTGAGTACCATGGGTCTTCCGCTACAACCAAGCGCTCCTCTACTGTGGGTATGCTGCTACAACCAAGCGGTCCCCCGTGCTGCTACAACCAAGCGCTCCTCCATCGTAGGTCTCCCACTACAACCAATCGCTCCTCCATCGTGGGTCTGCCGCTACAACCAAGAACTCCCCCCTCATAGCCTCTAGAGGTACTCCTTCTGTTGAGTACCGCGGGTCTGCCGCTACAACCAAGCGCTCCTCCGCCGTGGGTTTGCTGCTACAACCATGTGCTTCCCACTGGGCTATCCGTAACACATCGAGTCGTTCGATCAGCAGTCATCAAGTCTCAACCGGATCTAGGGTTTCTGCACACAGAAAGCTCGTTCGGGAGGGTCCGCTCCATGAGTCGAGAGACTGATACATCAACTGACACATAGCCAGAGTTGATGTATCCAAAAGTTCCGTATCGTCAATAGGAACTCAACGTCGCAGACGGCGCGTCAATCAGACGTCCGGTCTGAGAGTTATTGGCTTTTTCATCCCAGGGGCCTGGTTGGTTTTTAAGTCAAAACCAACCCGACCATACTCCACCTACATCCAATCCTCGGGCAGAGTAAGCCAAAAGATCCGTCTCACTTAGAGGAATCCAGCAAAGTCGACGACACGTCAATCGGACGTCCGGAGCTTAAGTTATGAGCGCTTCCGCCCCGAGGGCCCGGTTGGTTTCATGTACGAACCAACCCGACCGAACTCAAAGTATTCCGAAACCTTGAGTGCAATATACTTAAATGACCATATCGATCCAAGGATCGCATCGCAACTGACGGTGCGTCGATCAGAGGCCCGTACCTCATGTTATGGGCGACCGGCCAGAAGAGTTTCGATATTAAGGGGTTCGGGCCCGGTCCGACCCAGCCCAATACCCCCAGGGTCGGCCCGAATTGGGTCGACCCAAACCGGGTCCGGGTCCAGCCCACATGGGCACGGCCCGGCCCGGCCTGGGCATGGCGCGCTGGGCGCGCTGGCCAGGTGCTCGGCCAAACGGCCGAGCCGTTTGAGGGGGGGGGGCCTGCCCCCTGTCTTTGTAACCGCAACCCCCATAATGGGGGGCCGCTTGAGCTGGCCACTGGGGGTTCGTAACCCCCAACTTCTCCTTGACCGGCTAGCCCACTTGGCCAGCCCTCTTCCGCCGCCACGGGACCGGTGGCGGCCAGTCCCCCCCTGCTCCGACGCCGGCGGCCCGGAACCGGCCGCCGGTCTCCCTGCTCCGCTGCGGCCTGGAACCGGCCGCAGTCTTCGCGTTTCTCCGACGCGGCGTGACGGCGTCGCGACCTTGTTCGATTTCACGGCGCGGCGCGATGGTGCCTTACATTCCTTGCCGTATGATCCCGCACGGTGCGACAGCACCGCGCCGTTCCCGTTCCAATCCACATTAGAAACAACAACATGGATAAGGGAGGAGGGTCGAACGTCTTTTTGCGGTCTAGACCCCTCTCGTTAATCGATAGAAAATGGTCACAATTCACAAAGAACTTCATGATAGTAATCACGAACAAAAATAAATAAACCCCTACCTCAACGCTGTCGTCGAACGAGCGTTCGTCGCGGAATTAACCGTCGCGGAAGAAGAAGATCGCCGCGGAAGAAGAGAATCACCATTGGCATTTGGTGATCTCTAAGGAAGGTGTCACTCGCTGTCATCAGCCGTCAGAGATTGGAGCTCTTTGTCGGCGGTGGTGCGTTCTTCGCGTTCTTCATCGAAGAACGAAGAATCTTCTCCTTTTTCTCTCAAAAGTTTTAACACAACACAAACACCCAAAAATAATAAAATAAGTCCTCTTCTTATTTTATTATCAACTTAAGAATTTGAAAATCAAAAGACAAGAAACGAACAATTAATTCAAATAATTATTTGTATCAATTTAACAACCCAATTTAATGGGGAATTTCTTAACCAGAAAAACGCACGGTTGACTTTCATTAAGGAGGGGGTTTGCGGGTGCATTACTTAGGAGGGAAGAAACGGTGGGGCTCATGTGGGCCCCACCTCAAAAATATCCTACCAAGTGGGTAGGATATTTTGGGTTCCACTCTATCTGCTTAACTTGGATTAAGTGGCTTTATGTGGCTTTAAGTGAAATAAAATAAAGTGTTGCACCACTTTTATTTTATTTCTTAACTTAACCCCAAAAATTAAAAACGACACCCGAGCAAACGCAACTCCAGAAACGGTGTTTCTAAGAAAATACCGGCGCTGTGATTCCATTGGTGCCCTTGGAATTCGATTCCGAGCACCGGTTCAAAATTTAGAAAAACCTGCTCGTTCGTTCACTGAACGTACCCGATCCAAACTTCGGAAAATGATTCCGGGCACACCGGGCCTCGGAATCAGGTGCTGTCAGAAACTGCATTCTTTTAAAATCCCCAAGAAAAATAAGAAAAAAATTTACTTGAATTTTACGGGTCTTTACATGATATTAAAATGTGATTCTCTTGTACTCATAGACTTATGTTCATGTTATGATTACATATCTTTCTTTTTTACAATTTTGGAGCATCTAATCTCACCCTTTATTTTGTTTCCTTTTTTCCGGGTTCGAATGTATGTTTGAAGTAAGATTCCTATAATGGGTAAGATCATTATGGTAGATGTTGAATATTTTTTTCCAAATTAGAAAAATGTGTTCCTAGTTTCCATATACACTAAAATATTACATTCCTTGGGCATGTACATTTGTAATGTGATGAATATTCATAAAAAAAACAAAGTAATATCCATGTATGTGAAGCTTGGGACACTATATAAAATATCAAATGAAAGGTTTAATCAACCATTAGAATCTAATATTTAAAATATATTGTGATATGCATTGGGATATTTCATCGGATATGCATAGTTATGTATCTAAGGATAACTCTAACAATGAGTGAATGATTAAGAAAATTTACTAGAATTCTATAAAAATATTTATAGTGTGGGTTTTTAGAAATTTTATCCCTATGTAGACAATATATTTGGATGTCTTAGTGAATTGGATGATTCATTGAATTTTGAAAGTAAGGACACAAATAAAATAATTTCCAAAAGAAAAAAAATAGTTTAAATAATTAAATAGATGTGAATAATGGACTCTCTAATGTATCATTGACTGTAGAATGCTTTAAATGTGGAATGTTTGGGAATTATACAAATAAATTACATACATGAAATCCCAAGATGTAAATAGGAAATTATGTATTAGTAATATTATTGATGGTTATGAAGAAGTGACCAAGATAGACATATGAAAGGACTGTTATTTTACAATATAATTGTTTATAACCCTGATTAACTTTATTAGAAATGATTCACATTCCATATTTCTGAAAAGTGGTATTAAGGAACAGGATTCCAAACCTTTGTGAATGAATTAATGAATAAGTTGTATTATTGAATAATTAATGTATTTTAATTATAGAACTATGTTGTATGAATCATGGAGTATACATGGATTCTTTATAGATTTTCATCATTAAGGATTTTCAGTACAATGTTAATGATATTGAGGACATTTAAAATGTGAATAAATTATAAGGTTTCATTAAGGTATGGTAACCCTTAACATGTTCTTAAGGATGAAAAACGTATATTTAGTATGGATAATGAGACGATGATTTGGATAAATTAAATTAGATTTCATTTATCACTTCGTACATTATAAAGGATTTGATAAAAAAGTTGTTTTTTCTACCATTGATGAAGATAACAACATTTTATGATTTATGATATAGATCAAAAAAATATTTGGAATAAAAAATCCCACAATTTATTAAAAATGATTTTGTGTAATTGAGGATAGTAACGTTTTCAAGTGAGTTCATGATGAATGTTTTAATATGTTTGGTATGTGAAAACTATGACCTAATTTATGATATATTGGTGATAAATGTAAATCTGAATTTGAGAAATTTAGTTACCTTATTTCTAAAGTGTCATACTTCTATATTTATAATGGTTTACAAGGATAGCCATTTCGTAAATGGTTTAAGTCAAATATCAAGGGTGGTTTAATAGATTAATGTATTACCTTGATATGTCAGGATTTATGTATATTGGATAACCCGTTCTATCTATTTTTCTAGTATGTATACTAAAGACAAATATAATGACATATCACTATATTTATTGATATCATGATGTTTTAGTTCTATAGGAATGAAAAATTCACAATCATTCCCTAGTGTATGAGATGATGTGGGAATTTTTCAAAGAAGAAGAAATATGTGATATTGTGAATTTGTAATGTAAGGAAATATGTTATGTAAATATTCTTGCAATAATTTGTTTCATCTTTATCAAAAGGATATTGAAACAGAAAAATGATTATCCCAGTACTATCAATAAATGATGCCATATATCATAAAAACATTTGTTGTTTTGTGATCGTTAACTATTTATATAATACCCAATTTTGTTGTCAATGTTCTCAATTAATCTCAATCAATATTTTACTGTTATTTTTCTCTTATATATCTATGTTTTCACATGTTTCATATGTTCTCACATGTGGAAAAGTTTTTATGATTTTGGGAAGTAATTCTATTTCTAAATTTTCCTTCTAAAATTACGTTATATTATTCCTTTTTGTTAT
Source organism: Viscum album (assembly GCA_963277665.1). NCBI lineage: Eukaryota > Viridiplantae > Streptophyta > Magnoliopsida > Santalales > Viscaceae > Viscum > Viscum album. The sequence continues at coordinate 1,239,715,589 of OY728122.1, read as the reverse complement.
GTGGATTCCAATTAAAGGAACTTTTAAGTACTAAAACGTTTATGACCTATAATAATTTTGACAGAAAAATTCATATTAAGGGGGCTTGAATGTGAGACCCTGTGTTTTTATGAATTATAATTTTTGAATAAATTTATATTCATTGACTGATTTAATTTCAAAATAGTAAAAGTTATGTTTTATATATACAAAATAAAAAAGTTAGTATTTTGCTACATGAAATACAATGATTGGATTGTGTTACACAAAGAGAGGTGTTCCTTCGATAGCTTGTGTTTCATATATAACCATGGTTTACCAAACTCAAATCTAGTATTGATATTTTTAAAACAAATATCATCACAGAAATATTGGATTGAAATATATGAATAATATTAAAATAATTATGAATCAATGGTTCAAACATGTTTTTAATATGAATTATTTTGTAATAAATTAATTAAAAATGAACATAAAAACAAAATGAATATATAGAATGTGTTTTTCTTAAAAAAAATATTCTTATGCATACAATGTCATTTTTTATAATTACATAAATTAATCACTATTAGTAATGGAAAAAATGAAATATAAATTATAAATTCAACAATATTATTTAAAATCCATCCAATATGTTTTATTGGAATAAAATAAGAACAATCCAATTTTTTGTATAAAATTCAGCATTTTTCAAAAAGGATGTTTTCCTACCTTTTAATGGAAGACATTGTTTAAAAATAATTTTTGAGACTTTTATAAATTTTAATTGAAAAAAAAATCATTTTTCAAGTATTAATATTGAAATTTACTTTTTTATGATTTTTTGATATTTTTTTAGAAGTTTTAATTTATTGATGAATAGTGAAATAATAATATTTTTAACTACCAATTTTCTATTAATATAACTAATTTGTAATGTTAAATTATATTTTAAATTGTTTTAAAAGTGTATTTATATCAATTAAAAGTCTATTAATACAATTTATTTCATTAAAATCATTTTCACACTAATGTTGGATATAAAAACATTTTTATATTTTTAACATTTTCACTTTAAAAACTCATTCTTTCATCCCATTTACTAGATTAATTTAAAATAATTTATGCCACTTATATTTATGGAATTTTAGAATATATATTAAATATTTTGAATCAAAATAAGTTATATTCTATATTAAGGTCCACATAGTTTTTTAAAATATTAGTGAAATTAATTAAAATTAATTACATTGATTAATGTAAAAATGAGTTTACATAATGTACAAAAACTATCTTATGGGGATAAATGACCTAGAATATTTTCCAAAATACATTTTATGGAAATTATTATACCTTTTAATAACTTTTATATGAATGTATTGATTACTATTATATCATTATGTAAGGGTGATCTCTCAATAGAGTTTACATTTTTGAATTTATAAGAATGCCACTCCTCATCTACTATATAATGAAAATCATCCCCTCTAACTTATTCACACATATGAAGAGTTTATCCCAGACAAAAATTACCTAAAATATCTCCCAAAATACCAACTCTAATCGTAGAATCCATAATTTTTGAATAAATCCCTCTAAGGGAGACATTTTGGTAAAAACCAAAAAGAGTTACCTGAAGAAGAAGAAACATTCTTAAACGGGGAATTTTGTTTTATTTAGTACTAAAAAAATTTAATTATTCAAATATAAATATTATTTAGAAACAAATGTATTATAAATATACATATATGTTTTTATGTCAATGTTATGACCTAAACCTTTAAATGATTTAATAAAATGGGATACAGAATCATCATTCGTGTGCACAACAGATTGGTTCCCCATGAACCGATGTTGTTTGTTCTTCCATTACCACCTTTCAAGGTTGGAATTTTTTTGGAAATACTATATATAAATATATATGTATATAATATTTATGATTTTATTATTTATGATTTATTTATTATCTAATACAAAACATCATTCTTTCCTTTTTGGCAATACGATAACATCATTTGTGGATGTGTGGACAACCACGCCCTAAAACCAATGTGATTCATTAATGAATTACATAGAATTAATTAAAGATTAGTTTAATAAATATATTTGATATATATAAAATAATTATTTTACTATTATTATAATATATATATATATATATATATATTTCAATTTTTTTGATTCAGTAATATAGAAAAACAGAAACATTTTTCATGCGTACGTACGACATGCCATCTCTATGAACGGTGTGTCTCATATTATTTTTTTATATTTGATAAATTATTATAAATACATATATAAATTTTTTTCACCTGAAAACATGTCCATTTAATTCACCGAAAGCTATAAGACATGATCTCAGTGCAATGCTCGTTCCGTATGCTTTGATTTGACTAGTTGTGGAGTTCGAACGGAGTTACGGATCAGATGTTATGGTCATTCGAAGGCAGACATATGGAAATGGACATCCATGAAATTTTTAGGGAAAAGTATGGATTTGCGCACAAAAATGGAATATTACACTCTAAATGACTTATCCTGAAAATTTGGAATGGAATTTGACACACACCGACATTCAAGGTTTCACCTATAAATATAAGTGCACCCCCTTCTTCCAGGGACCCTCATAGGCCGACCTTTTCTGTAAAGTGTGTAAGTCCACATCTTATACACCTATGTTCAAAACAATCCATCTTTCAAGAAAAACATCACATTTGCTCACAAATGTTCCAAAATACACAATTTTGCATGTAAAACATGAATTTTTCACACAACAGTGCCACTGTACAAAATTTTGCGCACACTAGTGCTGCACCAGTCAAATTGTTCCCACACCTCCCCTATTGTGCATAATCATTCCCTACTGCATGATTAGCTTCTTCCACTAACCCACTTGAAAAATGGAGAGTCTCACCATGAAATTTTTGTGGTGGGACGTTGTCATTTTCCATTGTGGACATATGCACAACCACCTTCAACCTATGGAATAACATGATTTGGGAAACTCCTCCACACACCATGGAACACCATCAATCGACATATTACTCTTGGTTTATATTCCATGTCATGAGTTGAGCTTCTCATCACCAATTCCTCCAGTAACTTGAGTCAAACCATTCCCCATGTAACTCGTCCAAACCCCATCACCTCACACATATGGCCGAAACCACCAGAAAGGGCCGCTCTTGTGTAAGTACCAACGCCATCATTTGCTTGGAACCTTATGAATAATAGTCCACTCTACGTGACTATCAACTATAGTACTCCCTATGTGAAAAATATAGGATACCTCTTGCTCCAGACAAGATATTCCTTGTGCACCAAGTGTAGGAATCCAATAGTCTTCTCATCTTGACTATAAACTGTATCATGCCCTATCATTCAATAATAGGATGCCTCTTGTTCCAAATAAGATATGCCTTATGTAATAAGAAAAATATTCCTTATTCCATGATTTATGTTGTGAAATTTCCTAAGGGTTGGAGTCCATTCATAAATTCCATCACTCACCCTCATTCTTCGTGTGTCCTACATTCAGATCTTCATCCTTTTTCAAGTCTAAAGGACCCCCTAATGGAATGGTCCCATGCCACCATGTCTCACCTACCATTCTAGGCCAACGCCCCTGAAATCTATGGACAACTCTTCGCGTAGTGTCCTGTGTTTTGAACACAGTCGACATTCAACCCTCATTTGATTTTCCCCATTTCAGGATAACGCGATATGGATGATGTGTTTTGAACATGTTCATGAGTTATCCTCCATCGTTATTCCACCCTCACTATGTTCCGAATGTCGGTCATGTGACTCGCACATTTGATCTACCTTTGTTCAGACTTATTCAAATGCCCTTGGAATTATCCCTCTTGTGCACAAGTACATAGGTGTAGGCCCCATTTATATGCCTCAAACCACTAGAGTGTTGGGATGACCTCATGGCTAGACATGAGGAAGACACCCGGGAAACTTCCATGAATACGCCCCATCCATCGTCGCCGCTCCTTAGTGGCGACCGAGCTGCTTCTATGCTTAATACCTATTCACCAAAGTCGCTCCTTATCTGCACCCATTCACACTAATGGATATTCCATCTCCTCATAGCCACGCTAACATGGGTCCCTTAGTGGATCACTCCACAACTCCCTTTTACTATGTCATTGTCGTTGCCTTCTCTTCAGCAAGGTTTAAAGAATGCCGGTTATATAAGTCCTAGGGGTGTGAAATACACCTACCTCATCCGGGATGTATGAAATTAAACATCCAAGCACCATCATACTCAACACATGATGTTAAATTGTGGCCTCACCCCATTTATCATATGTAGGGTGCCCCACCACATATATTATCTATGCATGCTCATCTCTACGAGTGTGAGATCTTCCTCACATGGAATGAGATCCTCTCTACTGGGCGGTGCCTATCCATGTGTAAGGGAAAAGATGTTGGTGTAAGCCCCTAGCATTTATTGTACGATGTAGCACCCCTACATATCCTCTCTTCATTAGTTCCAATGACTAATATTTGAGAGGAGAACATGGATCCTCGATACACCATCCCTATACCTCTGGCCTTTGTCACCATTGGGCCTCCATCCAAGAGTTTGTCCCAATATTCACCCCCTGGGCTCCTAAACATGTGTAATCCCATGTTTCCTCTTTTGTTCACTAACCACACGTAAGCCCCAGTCAGATTCCCACAGACACATATTTTATGACATGGTCTCAGGTCTTTACAGTCTCTTGTTTCTCACCCTAATCATGACTCACGTCGGCATAGAGTAAGCATCGACCATGATATCCTCTCTAGTTCTCCGTACTATGTAAGCCTTATAGCATTCCTAACTATGTGTAAATTGATCCTTTATTATAGGAAGGGTACGTAGGCGGCCTCCCAGAGGTTCAAGCCTAGCGCCTACTTGTCCCGACCTCTTTACGTCAGTTCACCTTCATCCTTCATGATGTTAAACTATATCCACCATCATGAACTATGTTGACATTGATCCTCTCCTCCTAGATAGGGTATGTAGGAATCCTCCATGAGGTTTAATCCCAACACCTACTTGTCCTAACCTCTTCACATCAGTTCACCATTATCTCGCATGCATTTAAACTATATCCACCATCCCAAACAACGTGGACATTGATCCTAGTCTCCTAGGAAAGGTATGTATGAAACCACCCTAAGGTCTATCTCCAATCAATGGTAAGATTTCATGTTACCTAATTGGCGTTAATCCATTTTTTTCTCTAATCGATGGTAAGTCGTTATGTACCCCAATGGATAGTAAGCCATTGTGTTCCGCAGTCGATGGTAATCCATTGCACCCAAATAACGGTAAGCTGTTGTAGTCTCCTTTATTGGGAACCAATATTCGGTCCTCACTTATGGATTCCAGGAAACCCAAGATGCTCACCATGCATATGACCCAACATGCTTTCGGGTCGCTGTCCTCTGTGCACACCTCAATTCCATGCCCCATCCTAAACTACGTGGATTTTGATGCCTTACCATAGGGATAAGTAGGAATACTTCATGAGGTTAAAGTAAGTCATTCATGTTCCATCATGGTCTTTTCCTCGAGCTTATGTGTTTTGGGAAGGTCATTCCCCAACATGGAAGTTCCACTTCCTCCAGGTACCATCCATACAAGTCGTCTCCTTAGGTGTCCCATCGTCTCTCTGAACTACGTGGACTTTGATTCCTGGCCATTGGGAAACGTAGGAAGTCTCTTTGAGACACTATCCCAAAATCACTATCTCTCTTATGGAAGTTCCATATTATTCTCCATACATTATCAATAACCCATATCCATATTTATTCATTATCAAGCCACCACATCCCAATGAGATCATGTGAAACAACATCTTGCTGCTTCTAGTAGTAATCGGGTAACTAAACACGCTTCAGTCCCAATATCAGCATTCCCTCCAGGGGGTTGCACCCATATAATCAACTCCCATCAGTGTTCTGATTAGTCTAATCTGTCTCCTCTAGATGTTAAACTTGTGGAATAACCTATGTTAAAAATGGGAAGTCGAGGAAAGCCATAGAGACATTCTTGTGGAATATAATTCCCCGCATTCGACGTAGGATGCCTCAGACTTCCGAGACCACGAGAAGCCCTATAATAACAGGAAGAAACCCAGAAACAATAAGGTTCCATAGTGAAGGCATGCTAGTGATGTCCAACATTACGACTCCCCCAAATGAAGGTTGCTGCCCTAGCCGGACCCCTTGGAATGTCCGTAAAAAAGTAGTATAATTAAAAAGCATCCATGAAGACATGGAACTGGGAAGAGATTCACGAACAACGTCTTAAGTCCACGAGGGAGACCCAATATAGGTAACTAGCTCCGAAGGAGAATCCACGCAAGGTGGAACCGACATCCCATCATCCTATTTTGATCTCGGAGAAAATGTCTATGAATAAGCGACATATGTTGCCTTCCTTTGAAAAGCGGGAATGCAGGGCAATAATCTGTGCGTCCTCAACAAACGGATGCGTACCCCGGTGAATGCGCAAGAAAAAATACTGAATATATATGTTAATTATATCATTTTTTATATTCTGGAAATATGTTAATCATTTTCTATGTAAGAGGATGACGAATAAAAATTCTAAACATATAAAAAAAATAAAAGCAGTTATTACCCAAAACATAACATTAACATGAAATTGTTAATAAATAATTAATACAACATCATAATAAAAACATTTATTTTAATTCATATATATGAAAATTATTATTTGTATGATTTATTATAAACATATATTTAATAAAATTAAGTTTTTATCATTTGCAATGAATGTCAGGAATTAAGAAAACATTTTTCTTGTCCCATTTTATTTATGTGAGGTATATGCTATATTCAACACTTATTATTATTGTGTGGTATATATATTTAACCATTACATGTTATATCATGAACCTAATTTATTTAAATATATTAAATTTTTATATTGATTTTATCATTTCACTTATCTAATGATTCAGTAGTTAATCAATTTGTCATGAGATTTCTAGTCACACTTTTATTTCAAAGAGACTAATACCATATTGACTAGTAGTTTATATTTTATGGTATATATAATTACCAACAATTAATTATATGATACTTGTACTTAATTTCATGAATATTACATACCTATTTTATGATATATCATTAATGGGGTTTATGGTTCAATTTTTTCCAAATCTGTATGATATTGTTTTTCTAGATTTTCCTTCTCAAAGACAAATGTTTTTTTATTAACCTATATTCATTTTTCAAGGGGTATATTGTCACAACCCATCCCATGGGGCCCGTTATGTGATTACCCCAAGCCCACCATCCATATGCCAGGCACTGACGACTAACACCAGAAATGTGTATTCCTAAAACGTGAAAACATTGCTTTTTTAACCTGTACAGACCCACGGTCCAAGAGAACACAAATAAGAAACCACAAAGACTAGAACAAAACAACGATATAACCACAAAGTAACTATTATAGTGAAAAGAGTGCTGAATGTAAAGGGTCTGAAAATACAATACAAACAGTAATGTACCAGTACAAGTGAAATGTAAAAATACAACTGAAAAGTACAAAAATGCTCCAGGATCATCCACTGAGGCTCCTACCAGAAGGGTAGGTACATATTTTCTCCACATCTTTCCACATCAGCCCGTCTCCTCTGTGTACTGCCTAGTCCTCGATCCCTCACGTCTCAGACCAGCTACTTGTATTTTGCATAAGAAAAAACAAGGTGTGGTAGATGCCTGTGCAGGGGTGACTATAACAATAGTCTTTAGGGACCCCCAGACTCTCGAAGGTCTCCCAGAGTTCCACAAGGGAAAGAACACAAAGAAAGAACTCAATCACAAAGCAAGAAGCTCTCAACAACTTTACTTAGGTATATGCCAACACATATACCTAAGTTATCAAGATATACACATATCATAAATAAGGGAAGAATATCAAAAAAGTAACACCACGAATGTAAAAGTACCACACATGTATCACCACGACGATATCACCCCAAAGGTAAAAGCACCACATAGGTATCACTAGGAAAATAAAGGACCCAGTTCACACGTAGTATATTCTAAGGTAGTAAACATAGCATCATCAGTCACAAACTTCAAACTCTTCATCCTATGGAGAACTCCTTCTCTATTGAGTACATAGGGCATATCAGGACACAAAGAGCCGCTTCCCACTAATCTTGCACTTTTTTAGTATTTATCCTTGGTAAGTACTGTGGGTATGTTGCGTCACATAGAGCCGCTCCCCACTGTGGGAATGTTGGGTCACATAGAGCCTCTAATCACCTTGGCCAAACTGAGGTACTCTTCCTATCAAGTACCATGGGTCTGCCAGGTCACATAGAGTCGCTCCCCACGGTGGGCCTACTGGGTCACATAGTGCCACTTCCCACTGGGCCATCATCATTCAATCCTCAAATCCAAGTCAACCATAGGGTTCTGTACATAGTGCGCTTTATAGAGCCACTCCTCAATCCAACAGCCGAATTTCAACCGGAATGGAGCTCTATGAAGAAGTATACCAAAGATTCGTCACATCATTTGTGTTCCAATACAATAGAAGTTTCACCAACTGAACCCTTGGTCTGTATGTTATAGGAATTTTTGTGCTGACGACCCCATTGGATTTATGTATAATCTAACCTGGCCAAACTCCATGTTTCTCCAAAACTCCTATAGAGTACCTAAAAAAGGAATGACTTATCCAAAGGATCCTAATGTCGTGGATGGTTCATCAAACGGACGTCCGGTTCACATGATATAGCCCTTTAAGTGTTTTTGGGCCCAGTTTGGCACGGGTCCAGTCCGACCCGGTCAGACCGACCCGACCCGCAAGGGTTCGGTTCATAAGGGTGGCCCGGACTACAAGGGAAGCCTGGCCCACAAAGGGGAAGCCTGAAAGGGGCGGTGGCCCGCTAGTGCCGCATCCCGGTATGAGGTCCTCCCCAGCCGGAGTGGCAGGTTTGACCCCCAATCTTCCGAACTCCCAAACGGCCTGATGTCCGTTTGGTTTTCCATGTGGCGACGCTATGTGGGTGTTGCTCGGTCACCCCATGGGTTCCATTTTTCACTGCGGTAGCTGCCGAAGGTACAGGTTCTACATCCACCGCGGATTCTTGTCTGTCGCCAGCGCATGGGTCGCAGCGCCTCCTATTCGCCGACAATGCATTTTTTGCACCGACCCTCCTTCCATGGCTGGCTGAAGTGCCGACAGCCTCCTCTGTCTTCCACGACCCTCTGCTCACCGATGGGATGCGATGGCTCCCCGGGCCTCCTACATGGTCGGACGGTGCCAGCCGCTCCGATCACCTCTTCGGCTTTGTGCCGCCTTCTCCTCTTGTGTTGTGTGTCGGAACACTTTTCCCAATGTAGCTGGTCGGTTTCATTGTGCATGCATTCTTCCATGGATGTGCAAGGATGTCAAGATTGCGGAGGATTCGGGCCGAGTTCGTTAGGATCGCACCCTCCGCCGTATCTCGAAACATGAGGGAGTTGAAGGGTTTAATTATCAATTGAATTAAAAACAATCAAAACCCTACAAAGATATACCTCAATAACCTCCCTCCAAAACGAATGAGTCGTAGATCAATCCATTTTCTAGTTGGACCGTGTTCTTCATATTATTCAAGAAAGAGGAAGATGAAATCATTTAAAATGCATAAACAAATAAACCCCTACCTCGTAAACCAATTGGAGAACGTCATCACTTGAAGGTGGGTCATGTTCTTCATTCCCACAATAGGTTCCCAACGACACCACTCGTATGTCACCCTTCTGTTCATGGTTCATTATCACCCATCATCTCCTGCTAGGATTTGCTCTATCCTCTAAGGGTCCAGCGTCATGGCGCTTCTCCATCTCTTTGTTTGCTTGGTGAAGCTATGCCGGACCTCCACCCAAACTCTATATGTAAATAAGTGGGGGAGGGTAGGTAACAACGTGGGGAATTAATGGGGGATCATAAATTAAGAACCTTACTGATTCCCCAGTGATGTCATCCCTTAGGGATGGCATGTCAATCCATTTATTTTCTTGACACATCTCCGGCCCCACACACCTCTTGTTCGTTTGAGGAAATGTATGAAAATTAAATAATAAAATTATTTTATATAATTTCTTTTAAAAATACAAAAAAGATAACCTTTTTTCCAGATCTAATATGGTCTATGTAATGACTCCCTTAAGTGAATCTTGATGCTTCTGATTAAGTGGTGCCCTCATATTTTTAATTTTAGCATTGGTTCAGTATTTAAAAAACGCCGCTCAGGCATTTACTGAACGTACCTTAAAAAAGTTAAATAAATTTATTATGTTCACCCTCGACCTACGATGATCGAGGTTAGACTCTACCTATGGAGAACACGCCCAATCGAACTCAAAATTACCCTTGGATTTTAAATCCTAGCTACAGTTTAGATGTTATGGATTTTACAATAAAATAATTGTCACTTAATTATTTCCTTTACGGACAAAAACTAACTTTCAGTTGTGGATCACACAAGCCAATGTTAGTACCAGCCTAACGAAAGAATACCATCATGAGTTTAGGGGTGGTAATAGATTTTCATTCTGAGTTACCATCCATGAGTTATAAGAAATTTAAAAATAAAAAAAAATTATGTAATTATTTCATTTATGGTTTATCCAATTTTGGGGTTTCTCACAGGAGGCCCGAGCGAACTAAAATTAAGTTGCACATAGGGTAAACCCGCCATCTTGAATAAATCGGTGCCCTCAGATTTCTGATTTGGGAAACCATTTAAGGGTTATTACACTTTTTCTAGAAAACTGCTTACGCGTGCTAATTAAAGCTTAAAAAAACATCAACGGATCATTCTGGGAACTCTGGGCATCTACATCACAGGCCGTCAGATTTCTTGATCTCAAAATATTTCCATATAATTAAAAAAATCTTATAGAAATTCCCGGACATTACATTCTCCCAACGTTAGGGCTTTACATCCCCGAAATCCAAAACAATGGAATAACATAAAATGAGTTTATTGAGAATGAATCTAAGCCTCCCTCTCCCATGAGATCTCTTGAAGGTCCCCATGCTACCACTGAACTCAAACTAGAGGGATAATACATCTAAGAAGGACTCGCTCCTGTCGATCCCCTTTCTCAACCTAGAACTCCATAAAATTCACCCCATCGTCAAAGTTCAACTCACGCTAGTTGATAACATTTAATGGATCTTGCACGCATCTCCTCGACAGAAACTCATGGAAATCATTATGCACCCTGTGCATCTATGGGGAAAGAGAGAGATAGTACGCCACCTCACCCACTCTTCTGAAAATCTGTAATTGTCCGATGAACCATAGAGATGGCTTGCCTCCCTGGACAAACCTCTACAATCTTCATTAGGGTGAGGCCTATTGGAAGACATTGTCTCCCTCCTCAAAATCCAAGGATCTCTATCTATTTTCGGCATTATTCTTCTACCATCTCTTTTCAGTCCTCACTTGCTGACAAGTGAGGCATTGAAATACAAATTCTTCCACTTCTTGCGTCATCCCTGGCCACTAGTACTTATGTCGGAGGTTTGGTACATCTTTTCCACTCCTAGATGTACTTTTATAGGGTATGTATATATCCCCCTCAACCCCTCCTCCCTAATTGTCACTAGCACCATGACGCATCCTCTAAAGAGGATGGCGTGCTCCCCGACTTCATAAAATCCTCCAGGAGACCATCCTGAGGATATCTGATCACATCGCACTTCACAGTCAAAGTCCCAAGGTGTGCCTCTCAAATTCACTGAGGAATTGGGGGAGTGAAAGTCATATACTAGAGGTAAGATGCTCCTTCATTATCCATGAAGGATATCTAAAGTGTAACTAGATGCTCTGACACCTCACTTAGAAGTTTTAGACCCAACCTCCTGTTGAGTGCGTCTACAACCAAATTCACCTTCCCAGAAGTATAGACTATCTCCAAGTCGTAGTCCTAGAGAACCTAAATCCATCTTCACTGTCTTAGCTCCTGAAGGATCTTCTGACACTTCTCCATCCACAAGAAAGCCTCCCACTTCTTCGCCAAAGCTGACAAGGGTTATGCTATCCTAGAGAAGTCTGGTACAAATCTTTGGTAGTACCAAGCCAATGAGGATTTCCTTGTCCCTTCAGAGAGGTAATACTGGAATCATATTATGAAAATATGTCCCCACACTCTTCCACTACTGTTGAGAACCAAAATTTTAAAACTCTTGTTTCCATGAGGGTAAGGCTGTCCGACTCAAGGGTGATGGGATGCACCCCTTTATGTATGAGTTTATCCTGTGATACCTGAGTTTCCTTTTTCACTGACCATGAAAAATCCCATTCCAATGTTGGAGGTAAACCACAAACATTTTTGATAATACATTCAATCTGAGTATGAATTGTGGATGTGCATTCCTTACCTAAACTAACATCACAAGGCCTCGACCTAGCCACCAAGAGGTTCCAACCGAATCTCTCGCCAGAAGGTTCAGATCACACCTCCACCAAGTGCAATTTTCGAGTCACCACCCAAAGGTATCATCAGACATAAGGGTCATGTCAATGGTTTAATAGGAAAATCTAGGTCTTGAACATGATTCCTAGAAAGAATGAATGATTAGTGCCTATGTATACTAATATAGAAGCTAGTAGTAGACACACACCATAAATTTAATCATTCCTGGAGCCATTGAGTCACACTCCTTGACCGCATGCAGCTACTCTCTTCTCTTGTCCTCATGCTCCCTGAGCCTGGTGGAGCCACATTGAGGTGGCGGTTGTAACATGTTGAAATGTATACCAACTCATGCTGCTCTCCTAGCTCTAATTCCATGACTGCTTCCCTGCAGATAAATATGTCCCCATCACTTCCTATTCCTGAAACATTTTACACGCCTAGGTCTTTAAGACTGGTGTCAATTTCCTGCTTTCCCACTATTAACATTCACTGGCTACATACACTCATATAAAGAACATTCAACCACCAAGGTTCTATCTAGCACCCAAAAAAGTCATAATGAATAGAGGAATAGTGTTGTCTCAGATGTTCATAATGAAAACTCTCTCGAAGGTTCAATCCCTAATACACTGACAGAATTGTTTGCATATAGTACCTAGAATGGTCCGTACGCCTCGATGAATACTCAGCTACCATCATGTCATCCTGCGGAAGATGTAAAAGCTCAAGGGATTACTCATCCCTTAGCTATTAATGGCAGGAGACCCATTTGTCTAAGCAAGGTTCTCATGATTTTCCAAAGAAGAAGTCACCTATTCCCAAAATCAGGGCAATCTAAACTCTATCATTGTCCAACTAATCCACATAGAATTCTCTCTACGAGGACCACCATCTGATCAAATGGTGCCCAGGTTAGATGGAAACTTTACCACCTCCTTAAGATAGTACTTAGCTGCCTTTATGTTGGGATCACCATGGAACCTGAGGGGTATCTGATGCTAAAACACGTGTATGGAATGTAGCCTACATGTGTCCTCTACAGGTACCTTTGGTTGTATCTTCTATCCAATGTGCATTGATATTGGTGGAACACTACCAGAAGGTACCATCTCGGGCAGCGATCCATGTTTCAAAGCCTCATCATCATGTGGACCATCCTCATGGTCACACATTAATAAATACTTACAGTTAGGATCACCATCTGATCACCTGGTGTCCCATCTAGGCAGAAAACTCTAGCCACGTCCTCTAGCTAGTCCTTAGTTTCCTGGGTATCTGTCTCACCTCGAAATCCCACATCTCTCTACCACAAAAACTCGTGCAACATGATCATTTGGCGTGCACCCTCTACTGGTGGAGCTGGGGGCATCTACTACCCAATGGGTGGTGGTGCTACTAGTGAACTACCAAAAGGTGCTAACACCATCAGAGGGGCCTACACCGAGGCCTCATCGCTCGGTGGGCAGTCATCGCATACTCTCTTTGGAATCCGAGATGGCTGTCTACATGATGGCATCCTGATAAAGAACACGTGCTCCACGATCATTATGTTATACCTGGTGAGATGACTCTAATGAAATAACAAAAAAAACTCTTCAAAAACACTCACAATCTGTGTTTTAGTGTACTGAGTCAGAAATCAGGATACCTGGTCCTGGTGTTTGGATACGTTGGCCAGTGTACCAAAAATAAATTTCCAAAACTAAAAACCACAGTCATAAAACTTAACACTATTTTCATAGATAAAAGATTAGAGTCATAGTTCATAGGTATAACTGACTCCTCTGATACCACATTGTCACAAACCATCCCTGGGGCCCATTTCGTGACTCCCCCATGCTTGCCTTGTGTAACACCCTGACCCCAGTTACCCAGAGTCGGTGCATTATTACATAACATTGGCATGATCACAAAAGAACAAGTGTAAAAAGGCAGATTAGTTTAGTAGTCTTGTAAACACTAGATAAATTCATAAAGTTTACATTACATCATAAAGTTAAAACTACAACATAATCTTGTCTCCACACTCATATACCCTTATACTATCCGTACAGTTCATTCATAAAATACTTCTTCACATCCTGGGAAAAATAAAACATAGAATGGGGTGGGCTCAAATGCCAAGTAAGGATAAAAATATAGCAGAAACATTTATAAATAAGCATAAACATTTAAGGTAATGTATAACTAAAACAAAATCCTTTTAAACTTGAACTTCAGCATAATATGGCAAAAATAAAATGAAATAATTCCATTTACTTATTCACATGGATATTCTACTAGTCGAATAATCACATGCAATATCAATAACCACTTTCATAATGATGGAATGCATAATTCCAGACTATCATAACCACATAGCCAAGGCCACGTGCCAAGACTAAAAATAAGAATTTTTCAAGGCCTTGTGCCAAGACACTAGATTGTCTCATGAGACCAACCGATGCATCGAGGAGCTATAGCGGGATCCACCCGTCCCTTACTAAGTCCAATGCATTCCTCTTATGAACAAGTTTAAACATAACATAAACATTTTATTAAAAATAGCATACGAAATTTAAATACTTTCTCTATAAACCATGAAAGGTATAAAAATAACACATCCACAGTCAAACATATTAAAAAACCTTCAATAAAATATGGATATTTTGTATCATAACAAATCAACATCAAATAAGCTTAAAATCAATTAAATGATGTTGACATAGATAAAATCAAAACTATTTGAGAGACATATCTCTTTTTTTTTAAAATAATTTAAAAGTCACATAATTATAAAATAAAACATTTCCTTTGAAAATATTTTTATAAGCTTGTAAGGGATGCTTTGACGATTTTATAACAGTAGAAAATAGCCTCACCCGCCGTATAAGTTAAAAAAGACATTCTTACCTTAATTCTGTCTAAAAGGATAAAAACGACCTTGTTTGGAAAACGACAGAAAGATTCCTTTATAAACTTCTTATAAAAAGTCAACAAGGGTATAAATGACTTTAACCCATAGTCTGTAAAATAGTAATAATGATTTGAAATACATTTTTAAGAAACATAGATGTGGATGATAAAGAGGTCCAAGTAGATAATGTCGTATAAACAACATCGGATAATGAAGAGATTGTGAAATAAACCCTTACCTTGTACTTTTACTTGGTTGGGGTAGGTTAACCACCTGTATAATGGTGAAATAATTGTTATTAAATTATTCAAGAATCATATACATTAATATGATATCATATATGATCTTTGAACATTACTTTGTTAATAATATCTTAGTATTATCGTCATTTCAGGTGTTAACTTACTCATTTTCTTTTATATGTTTTGTTACAGAAGCTTTGTTTGTTATGAATTGGTTGTATCTTATTCATATCCAGAATGATATCAAGTCCTTAAACATTATTTTTAATCATCAAATGAGAATTAGACTTGAATGGATACGATGGAGAATGAATCTCATCACGTTCGTGGAGAGGGTAGTCCGTACGTACGCACAAGCGACAATATAATTATTTTGATATTAAAATAATATATAATTGGCTGGTATATCATATAGACAGAATCACTATCATGTTATTATTATAACCATCTAAATAATTGTATATTGAATAACAATTACACCACAATGTGGAGACGGTAGGCCGTACGTACGCACATATGGTGACATGTCATTCAAGGTATGTATAGAATAATGAATTTGTTTATTCCATAATTATAATAACATCACAGTATATATAAGGTAATAGAGATATTATTTTGGAATGAAAATAACAATGAATTAAGAAGTTTAAGAAGAAAGGAACTTTAAAGAGGGTGGTGAAGACGTTACCTCTTCTTCGGGTTCTTCCTTTTGATTTGATCAAAAGGGATCCGTAGGTTGGCTTTTTGATCAAACTAAGGCCTCTAGGATGAAGTGAGGGAAGTTGGGAGGATATTTGAGTAGGGTTTTGCTGATCCGAATGGCTTTGAAGGTGTTAATTATTGAGAAGGCGGAGTGCCTTTTTATAAGAGGGGTGAGGGGCTCTTTAGGAAAAACATGAAGTATTATTTTATAATAAAATAATATTCGTTTTCTAATAGATAAAAAGTGGATTATTCAATGTATAAGGTGGTAATGGGTCGAAATCCTTTCAACCAATAGATTTTTTATAGTTTTGGGTTTTTATATTAACCTTATCTTTTAGTTTTAACTCTTGGTAAATTAGTTTAACACTTACCATGCCACATTGTATTTTTATAATATATAGTTAATAAACATACTATATAAATCCAAGAAACCCCCATGTGGTCCATTAATGAAAAACATATCATGATAAAAGTCTCTTGGACGATTCTTATATTTATAGGAATTTAATATCAATTAATAATATAATATTTGTTTTAAAAACTCTTTTATGTGAATTTTGACACTATTCAATAATTGATTCTTTTTTAAAGTCTTGACAACTTTATTAATTAGAACCAAATACATTAAAGCAATACTATAATGTCATATTAATCAATAAAATTCATGGTGTCCTCAAAACATTCAAATTATATTAATTTTAACATTTATAATACCAATTATTTGATTCTTTCATTAATAAGGAAAATACTGCATCATTATTGTGTAATAAATAATATTAATTATTAAATTTCTAAAACTTATAAATAAAAGAAAATTATGTAGGAAATATTTTCAGCTTTATAATGAATATTTATAGTCTAAAAGAAAACATATATAACCCTATGTAAAAATTGTGTTTTTAAAAGATATATGCTTATGTCATTTTTGTATTTATTTTGACTTAATTAATATAAAGTGTCATTATCACTAACAAGTGGCTCCATGGGGTCCCAAAATCAACCCAAAGATGCCGATGGTCGGAAATGTATCAACAAATAAGGTTAGGACACGTTTTAGTGTAATTTATTAATATTATTATATTATTTTTTATACTTATTTAACAGATTTAACCTTTAACCATGGTAAATAAAATATTTACCGAAGTAATTATTCAAAATGTCTAAAAATAAAAGTTACCTATTTACACAATTTGAATAACCTGATTCCAAATATGGAATATATTTTTCCAAATTCAAAACACTGAAGTGGCAGAAATTAATTTAAAATTAATTCCCGTTGTTAAATCCAAAAGCGTATTTTAACGAGTTAATAACTATCAAAAGATTGACACTTGTTAATGTCCGGTTTAATTGTGAAATTATGTCCAATGAGAAACATTGTATTAAATGGTAAAAATATATTCTAAATATACTTTAAAACCACTCATGTTAATAATTTATCACTATTAATTATTTCGATTAAAAAAGTTGTTTTTAATTAAAATATAGTGATTTTTACTATTCATCAAAATATAAATGTTATTCGAAAAGTTCCAAAATTTTAACCTAGGATAATTTCGATATTACGAATCCAAAAATGATGTCAATTTTGAGAGATAAAATTTATAAAATTTCAAAAAGTGGGTATTACAATTCATGACGGCTAGTTTGATTGGTTGTGGTTTGTGTTAGAACTTGAAGTTGCGTACAACACACACTACTGTATTATTCAAATAGAAGAATAACATGGAAGCTTGGGGTGTTACACCATGCATAGGCCTAGGGATGGAGAATAGAACCTGAAAGTCATATCACTAAAATGGGAAGTAATTTTCTATTAAACCAGCATAGCCACACAATCAAAGAGAAACACAAGAAGTAACCACACATAATAGAACATAATAAGAATGTTACCACACAGTAACTGCTGTAGTGAAAAGGGTGAAGAAAGTAAAGGGGCCAGAAATAAAATCCCATATTTAATGTCAAAGTACAACTAAAATGTACAAATACAACTAAAAAGTAACAAATAGCTCTTGGATCTTCCACCGAGCATCCTACCTAAAGGGTAGGTACAAATCATCTCCACACCACTCGATGCCAGCCTGTATCCAATTTATACTACTTAGTCCTGGCTCCCTCAAGTCTCATCCCAAATGCTCGTCGTCTACAGAAGACACAACAAGGTGCGGGCAAAGCCCGGGCAGGGCTGAGTATAACAATACTCAGTAGGGACACCAAGACCCTCGAAGGTCTACCAGAGTTCCACATAGGAAAGATCACAAAGAATGGCCTCAATAACAAATCAAGAAGTAGTCAATAACTCTAATTAGGTATATTCCCAGACATATACATAAGATATCATGATATAATCATCTCATAAATGAGAGAAGAATATCACAAAGGTAACACCATGAAGTTCAATGTAACACACAAGTATCACCGTGATGATATCACCATGAAGGTAAACGAAACACACAACTATCACCAGATGATAAAGGACTCAATTCATTCTAGGTATATTCTAGGGTAGTAACCGTAGCATTGTCTGTCATAACCATTGAATTCCTTTGCTACTGGAGAACTCCTCATCTATTGAGTACAGTGGGACAACCAGGTCACATAGTGCCACTTACCACTAACCTTGAACTATTGTAATACTTATCCTTGATATGTACCGTGGGTATGATGGGTCACATAAGGCCACTCCCCAATGTGGCCATGTCGGGTCACACATAGCCGCTTCCCACCATGGCCGAACTGAGGTACTACTCCTATTGAGTACCATGGGTCTGTTAGGTCACATAGAGATGTTCCCAATCGTGGGCGTTCTTGGTCAGAAAGAGCCGCTTCCAATTGTTCCATCGTCAAAGAATATTTATGTCTCAGCCAACTGCAGGGTTCTGTATGTAATGTTATTGGGAGAACCACTCGTCAAGACATCAGTCGTATTTCATCCATCATGGAGCACCACAAAGAAGTAACACGATGATCCGCCACTTCATAAGGGTTCCATCACAATAGATGACATTTCAACCTGATAACTGGTCTGTATGTAATAGGAATTTTAGTGTCGAGGGCTCGGTTGGATTCAAGTACGATCAAACCCGGCTCAACCTGGTCTCGGTTGGGCTGTGGTGGGCTCGGCCAGCTGGGCTAAAGTCTGGCCCTGCCCGCAAGGGGACGGTCAGTAATGGCAGCCTATAAGGGTGGCTTGGCCTACAAAGTGTAGCGGCCTGGTATGGGGTCCGCCCTTGTCGGCATGTGGGGTGTGACCCCCCTAGTCTCTTGAACTCCCAAACGGCCTGGATTCAATGAGGTTTGCGAAGAAGCGACACAGTGGATCCCACTGGAGGCTTGGGTTTGGCCCCGGTTATGGCTTCAGCCACGACATATTGTCTGCTGCCGGCGTGCTGGTCGTGCCGCCTCCTGCACGCCGACAACACATTGTTCGTGCCGCCCCTCCATCCATGGAAGACCGAAGCACCAAACCCCACCTTCATCCATCGTGGCTGATGAGCCGTGACCCTCTTCTCACTGGTGGCATGCTACGTCGCGTTGTGCCTCCTACGCAGCCGACCTGTGCTGACTGATCCAATGACCTCCACGACATTGTTCGGAGACCTCCCCTTGCGGCATCCACCTATGAGCTATTCCCAATGCTGCTGGTTGGTGTCTCTGTACTATCGGTCTTCCATGGAGGCACAAAGATAGAAATATATCAAATGGTTCGAGCTGGGTTCGTTAGACACATCCCCTCCATGTAAGCTCGTAAAACATGAGGGGGATTAAGGTTTTAATAATAAATTGAATTAACAAAAATCAAAACCCTAAAATGATACACCACAACAACCTCCTGCAAAAACGAATGAATCATGGATCAACACGTTAGTCGGTTGGTCCACAATCTCCATATTATTCATGAATGTGGAAAATTAAATCATTTAAAATGTGTAAACGAATAAACCCCATACCTTGTAAACACATTCGAGAATGTCCACACATAAAGGTGGGTCGTGTTATTTGTTACAGAAATAGGTTCCCAACAATGTCGCTTGTACATCACCCTTCGGTTCATGGTTCGGTGTCACTAGTCACCACCTGCTAGGATCGGCTCCATCCTCTATGGGTCCAGAGTTGCGATGCTTTTTCAGAATTTCATTGGTTGGTGAATATGTTCCGGACCTCCCCCCAAGCTCCATATATATAGTAGAGGGTAAGGTCAAGAAACAATGTGGTGAATAAAATGGGGCTCATAAATTAAGAAACTTCCTAATTTCCCAACTACACTGTTACATAGGGTTGGCAGGTCGAGCCCTTTATTTTCTTGACATATCGCTGGCCCCAAATACCTCTTGTCCCTTGCATGATATGGTAGAAAATAAAATAAAATAATAATATAATTTCATTTCTTTAAAAAAGACACAAAATATATCTTTTTATACAGTCCTACTACGGTCAAAGTAATGTCTCTCTTGAGAGATTATATGTGCTACGGATTCAGTGGTAACCTCAAGAATTTTAATCCGAGTACAGGTTCAAAATTTAGAAAACACCGCTCACGTGTTTACTAAACATACCATAAAAAAAGTTCAATAAATTAATTATGTTCACCCTTGACATGTGATGGCCAAGGTTATGCTCTTCCTAAGGAGAACACGCCCCAATGAACTCAATAGTACCCTCATATTTTCAATCCATGTCACCGTTTATATATTATGGATTTTACAATAAAATAATTCTCACTTAATTATTTTATTTACGGCCAAAAATTAACATTAACTGGTGGCTCACGCTGGCCAATGTTAGTATCAGCATGAGAAGAGCATACCCTCAAGAGTTATGTGGTGGTCTCAGATTTTCAATCAGAGTTACCATTCATGAGTTATAAGAATCTTTAAAATAAAATAATTTTATTTAAATATTTTATTTATGGTTCTTCCATTTTCAGGTTTTCTCACAAGAGGCCCACGCCGACTAAAAATAAGTTGTGCCTAGGGTAATCCCACCACTCTGAACGTAACAGTGGCCTTAGATTTCTAATCTGGGCAGCTGTTTATGAGTTATAGAAATTTATCTAGAAACTATTTACGTGCACTAATTAATGATGAAAAAAGATTCAACCGATCTTTTAGGGTAATCCGGGCCTTATAATAATGCACCATCAAATTCCACGCTCTTGAAATAATTCTATATAATTAAAAAAATAATATGGAAATTTTGGGACATTAAATTCTCCCCACCAATTGGCTTTACATATTTGAAAATAAAAACAATGGAAAAATAATCAAAAGAGGGAACTGAGCAAGAATCTAATCCTCACGCTCCCATGTGCCCTCTTGAAGGTCCCCTTTCTTCCACCGAATTCACATAGAAGTGATTGACTATCCATGAAGGACTCAGTCCTGTCGATCCTCTATATCCACTGGGTACTCCGTAAAAGTCACCTCATCATAAAAGTTTTACTTTCCCAAGTCTATAACATGGAATGGATCTTGCACGCATATCCTCAGCTATGAAACATTGAAAACATTATTCAATGGGAGCATTTGTGGAGAAGTAGATAGACAGAATGCCACCTCGCCCACTCTACTGACAATCTGGAATGGTCTGATGAACCCATTAGATGGCTTGCATCCCCGAAAAAACCTCCACAATCATCATTGGGGTGAGACCCATCAGAAGACATGTTCTACCTCCTCAAAATCCATGGATCTCTATCCCATGTCAGCATAAGACTTGTACCAGGTCTATTTAGACTTCACTTGCTAAAACTTTAGCCGTCGTGATACAAAATCTACCACATCATCCATCATCCCTGGCCACCAGTTCTAACGCCAGAGGACGTGGTACATCTTCTCAAATCGTGGAAGTACCACTAAAAGGGATGTATAGATCCCCCTCAACAACTCCTCCTGAAGCATCACTAGCACCATGGTGTGTCCTCTAAAGGGGACGATGTACTCCCCACATTAAGAAAATCCTTCTGGAGACTGTCCTAAGGATATCTGAGCACTTCAGGCCTCACAATCAATGCAAAAAGATCTGCCTCCCGAATTCGATGAGGAATTGGGGGAGTGACAGTCCTAGACTAGAGTTAAGCTGATACATCTTTATACAAAAAGTATTTCTAATGCGCAACTAGCTGCTCTAACGCCTCACTCAGCAACTGTAGACAGGACCTCTTACTGAGTGCGTCTACCGCCACGTTCCCCTTCCCAGGAGAATAGACTATCTCAATGTCGTATTCTTGGAGGGACTCTAGCCATCATTACTGTCTCAGCTCCTAAGGGTTCTGCCCACACTTCTCCATCCCCAGGAAATCCTTCTTCCTTTTTCATCAAAGCTGACAAGGATGTCGCTACCTTGGAGAAGTCAGGTAAAAGTGTCTGGTAGTACCCAACCAAAACAGAAGTCCCTCTCCCTTTGGGGAGGTAATCCTGGAAACATATTTTGAAAAGATGTCCCTAAACTCATCCACAAATCTTTGAAAATGAAAACTTAAAACTCCTATTTCCACATGGGTAATGCTGGCCAACTCAAGAGGGATTGGTTTCAACCTCTTATGCATGATTTTATCGTGTGCTACATAGGTTTCCTTTTTTCCATCCAAGGAAAAGCCCATTCCAACATTGTAGGTAAACCACAACCTTTTTTCCTAATACAACCAATCTGAGTATGAACTATAGATGTCCAGTCTAAACCCAAACTAATGTCATAATGCCTCAATGCTTCCACTAAGATGTTCAAAACGAATCTCTCACCTCAAGGGTCAGATTGCATAGTCGACAAGTGCAATTTTTGAGTCTCCTATGAGAGGTATCTCCATATGTATGGTTGAATTCAACGATTTAACTGGAAACTATAGGTCTTGAACAAGATTCGTGGAAAGAAGGAATGATTAGGTACAATGTCAATTAATACATCAGCTAGTAGTAGACACAGACCGTACCGTTAATCATTCCTGGAGCCCTTGGGTCACACTCCTTGACTGCAAGCAGGTAATCCCTTCCCCTGTCCTCCCGCTCCCTAAGCTTGGTGGGGTCCTCATTTAGGTGGTGGTTGTAACATGTCAAAATTTATACTGTCTCATGCTTCTCTCCTAGCTCCACTTCCACATCGACTGCCCTACTGATTCATCAATACTTATCACTTTCTCTTACTGAATTTTTTTAAATTAATAGGTCTTTGAGACTGGAATCAATTTTATGCTTTCCTACTGTTAACATTCACTGGATGCATCCACTCAGCCAAAAATATTCAACCACAAAGGTTCTCTCTAGATCCCAAACAAAAGTAGCAATTCCTAGAGGAATAATGTTGTCTTGGATGATCCTGAACACACCTCACTCAAAGGTCTGAGACCTGATACACTGATCGTACTATACTCATTGAGTACCTGGAATAGTTGATACGCCTCGATGAATACTCATCTACTAACATTTCATCCTTCTAATGTTGTAGAAGCTCCAAGAAACTTTCATCCTAGAGCTATTTATGACAATAGAACCCCTTATCTAATGAAGGTTATCATGCTTGTCCAAGGAAAAAGTCTCCTCTTCGCAATATTAGGGTAATGTAAACCCTTTCATCATCCTGTTGAGCCATGTAGAAGGCTCTTTACCACGACCACCATCTCATAGAATGGTTCTCTAGCTAGATGGAAACTCAACCACCTCCCCAATCAAGTCCTTAACTTCCTGTGAGTCGGGCTTGCCTCATAATCTGAGGGGTATCATATGTTGAAACATGTGTAAGGCACTAATCCTACATGGGTCCTCTACCGGTACCACCGGTTGTAACATCTGAACAAGAAGCCGTGTTATAGATGGCACACTACCCGAAGGTACCATCTCACGAAACTATCAATGTACCGAAGCCTCATCACCATGTGGAACTTATTCATGGTCACACACTGATAAATACTAGTAGCTAGGATCACCATCTAATCTACTGGTTTCCCAACTAGACAAAAACCACTAGCCAAATCCTCCAGGTAGTCCTTATCTACATGGGTATCTATCTCTCCTCAGAACCCCAAAGCTCTCTACTACTGAAACTCATGTAACGTTCTCAGTCGGCGGGCTCCCTATGCTGGTGGGGATGGTGGAATCTGGTTCCTAATGGGTGGTGGTACTAATGGTGCCCCACCCAATGGTGCTAACACCATATTAGGGCCCTACACCAAGGCCACATCGCTCGGTGGCCCTTCATCGCATACTCTCTTTGGAATCCTGACTAGCTGTCATGTGGGGACATCCAAATAATGAAAAAGTTCATCACAATAATTTTGTTATACCTGGTGAGATGAATCCAATGAAATCACAAGAAAAACTATTCAAAAAAACATGCAATCAATGTTTCCATTTACTAAGTTGGAAATCAGAATTCTAGGTCCTAATGTATGGATAGTCGGCCACCGCACCAATATTGGATTCTTTAAACATAAAACAACACTCATAACACTTAAAAATATTTAAATAGAGAAAAGATCAGTGTTATAGTTATTCAGTAGAACTGAGTCCCCTAATAACACATTGTCAAGACCTATCCCTTGGGGCCTGTGCTGTGACTACCCCAATCCCGCCTTCCATAGGCTAGGGGATGACGACTTGCATTGGAATGGTATATCCATTAATTGGGAAGTCATTTCCTTTTTAACCTATACAGACACACACTCCACGAGAACAACAAGAAGTAACCACACAGACTAGAACACAACAAGGATGTAACCACAAAGTAACTACTGTAGTGAAAAGTGTGCAGAAAGTATAGGGTTTGGAAATACAAGAATAACTGTAAAGTACAAGTGAAAATGAAAGGTATAGATATAAATAAAAGGTACTAAACAACTCTATGATCATCTATCGAGGATACTACCAAAAGGTTATGTACAGATCGTCTCTACACCACTCCACGTCATGCCATCTCCTCCGTGTACTGCCTGGTCCTGGATCCCTCAAGTCTCAGCCCGACTACTCATCGTCTTCACAAGACAGAATATGGTGCGGGAAAAGCCCATGCAGGGGGGAGTATAACAATACTCTGATGGGACCCCGATACCCCAGAAGTTCTCCCAAAGTTCCATAATGTAAATAACCCAAAGAAAGACCTCAATCAAAAAGATAGAACCAGTCAACACCTCTACATAAGTATATTCCCAAACATATATAAAAGTTATCATGATATACACATTTCATAAATGAGAGAAGAATGTCACAATGGAAACACCATGAAGGAAAAACTACCACACATGTATCACCAAAAAGATATCACCATGGTTGTAAATTCACCAGACAGTTATCACCACGAAGATAAAGGACTCAACTCCCACTAGGTATATTCTAGGGTAGTAACCATAGCATCATCATTCACCAACGTCAAAATCCTTAGTTTCTCGAGAAATCATCCTTTATCGAGTACAGTTGGCCTGCCGAGTCACACAGAGCCGTATCCCACTAAACTTGAACTGTAGTAGTACTTATCTTTGATAAGTACCATGGGTATGCTGGGTCACACTAAGCCTCTCCCCACCATGGGACTACCGGGTCACACATAGCCGCTTCCTACCTTGGCTGAACTGAGGTACATCTCCAATCGAGTACCCTAGGTCTTCCGGTTCACCAATATTCACTCCCCACCATGGGCCTACTGGGTCACATAGAGCTGCATCCCACTGGGTCATCATCAAGCAGTCTTCAGGTCTCAGTCAACCGTTGGGTTCCGTATGTAGTGTGTTTGGGAGAACTGCTTATCAGGCCATTGGTCGTATTTCTATATGCATGAATCTCCATGAAGAAGTAACTTGATGATTCATAACTTCCTAAGGGTTCCAACGTAATCGACGACATGTCAACCAGATGCCTAATCTGTAAGTTATAGGCATTTTAGTGCCGAGGTCCTGGTTGGATTCGGATAAGATGCAACCTAGAAAAACTTTAACATTCTCCAAAACTCTCATGATGTATCTCAAAAGGACCACCCTTTCCTAAGGATCCCAAATCCATTGACTGTTCGTCAAATGGACATCGGGTTCTCATTATATGGCTCTTTAAGTGTTTTTGGGCTTGGGTCGGCATAGATTCGGTCCAACCCGGTCTGGGCATGACCATGGTGGACTCGGCCGGCTAGGCCGAGGTCCGGTCTATCCTATTTGGGGGCATCCTGCAATGGCGGGCTGTACGGGTGACCAGACCCACAAATGGGCAACCCACAAAGGGTGGCCCGTAAAGGGCGGCGGCCCGGTAAGTAGTTCACCCAAACCGGCAAGGGGGGTGTGACCCCCCCAGTCTCCCGAATTCCCGAATGGCTCAGAGGTCATTTGGTTTGCGAAAGAGTAGTGCCTCAAGGGTGCTAATCGGTAATCGCGGAACCCACTGGAGGCGCGAGTTAAGCCTCCGCAGCGGCATCAGCCATGGCTTCTTGTCCACTGGGGGAGCACTGGCCGCACTGTCTTCAGCTCACTAGCGACGCATTGGTCATTCCTCCCCTCATTACAAGGCCGTCCGAAGGGTCGATCGGCTCATCCGTTCACCGCGACTGATGAGCCTAGACCCTCTGCTCACCGACGGCCCGCACCGGCACGCCGCGCCTCCTCTACAGCAGGCCGGTGCCAGCTTCTCTGATGACCACTACGTCTTTGTGCCATGTCCTCCTCTTGTAGTATGCATCTACATGATATTCCCAACGTAGCCGGTCGGTGTCGCCACACTGGCAGTCTTCTATGGAGACGCAAGGTTAGCAAGGTATCATAGGTTTCAGTCCAGGTTTTTTAGTTTCACACCCTATACCTTAGCTCACAAACATGAGGGGGATTTAAGGTTTAATAATCAATTGAATGAACAACAATCAAAACCCTACAAAGATACCCAGCAACAACCTCCCACAAAAATGAATGAATCGTTTATCAACCTGTTAGTCGGTTGGTCCGCGTTCTTCGTATTATCCAAGAACAGGGAAGATGAAATCATTTAAAATGTGTAAATGAATAAACCAAAATCCTCGAAAACCCATTGGAGAATGTCTGCGCATGAAGGTAGGTTGTGTCCTTCATTCCTGCAATAGGTTCCCAACAACGCAACTTGTACGTCGCCCTTGGATTTGTGGTTCGGTGTCACCCATCACCTCCCACTGGGATTGGATCCATCCTCTATGTGTCTGGCATCACAAGGCTCCTTCAGCACTTCGTTTCTTGGAGAAGATGTGCCAGACCTCCCCCTGAGCTCCATATATATAGGACATGGGGAGGGTAAGTAACAATGCAGATAATTAATGGGGGATCATAAATTAGGAAGCTTCCAAATTATACAATGACGTCGTTACCTTGGTTGGTAGGTAAAAAAATTTATTGTCTTAATACATCACTGAACCCACACTCCTTTTATCCATTAGAGGATATGGAAGAAAATAAGATTATAAAATTATTTTATTTCTTTTATTTTAAAATTTCACGAAACATAACATTTTCTTCAGACCTACTGTGGTCAATGTAAAGTCTCCATTAAGTGAATCCTGATTCTTCAGATTCAACTGTGCCATTATATTTTTAATATGATCACTAGTTCAAATTCTAGAAAACACCGATCACTTGTTTACTGAACGTACATTAAAAAATTCCAATAAATTCATCATGTTCACCTCATCCAACATAGGTCTAGGTAATCCTCTACTTGAGGAGAACATGATCCAATGAACTCAAAGGTATACTTGGATTTTAGTTCTGAGTTACCGTTTAGATGTTATGAATTTCACAATAAAATAATTGTCACTTAATTATTTTATTTATGTCTAAAAAATAACATTCACTAGTGGCTTGCACCGGAAAATGTATGTATCAGGATAAGGAAATAATACCCTCATGAGATTAGTAGTGGTCTAGGATTTTCAATCCGATTTAACATCCATGAGTTATAAGAATTTGAAAAATAAAATAATTTTATTTAATAATTTTATTTACAATTATTCCATTTTCGTGTTTTCTTATACGAGGCATGTGTCGACTAATATTAAGTCTCACCTAGGGTATACTCACCATACTAAAAGCAATGGTTACCTAAGATTTCAGATTTAGGTAATCTTTTAGGAGTTATTACACTTTTTCCGTAAAACATCATACATGAGCTAATTAATGTTTAACAAAACATCGATGGATCATTCTGGGTAGTCCGGGCCTCAGAATCACGCGCTGTAAGATTTTGTGGTCTCAAAATAATTTCTTATAATTAAGAAAACAATACGGAAATTATGAGACATTACATATATGCTTACCATTTAATTTTTATATCATTAATATACTTATTTTAATTTTTTTTGTTCATTTAATGTTATTATTTTTTGGGAATTCAGATTAAATGTTACCAAATTTGTAAGATTTTAATGATGAAGTCTCTCCATTTAACGAGATTATTTATTATTATGTTTCTATTGATGAAATATTAATATTCATATACAAATAATAATAATTAAATTTATTATACTCTTCTTTTCATGATATATTCAAGTAAGGGTACCATTTTTCTACAATTTGGTACCTATGATAATGAATTGTGTGAATTTAAGAAAATTCAACCTTATTTCTCTCTTATATCAGAAAATTGTTTTATTATGAAAGAATATTTTTTATAATTGTTTTAAATGATATTTTTATAATTTTCAAGATAAACGATTTTAAATGATTTTATGTTTTTTAATGTTTTTAAAAATTGTTTTCACTGCATCATTTATATGTTTTAAAAGTCATTTCCAATGATAAATATTTTCAAAGTATTTTATGATTTCTAAAGTATTTTCACGCTAGAAAGGGTAATTCTTCATGAAATATTATATATATATTTTCATGAATACGTCATATGTTTTCGAATTTGGTTTCAATGAAAATTATTTTTCAAATGTTTTATTTTGTTAAAAGTTAATATTATATAAAGGTTATTTTAGTTAAGAAATGAAGCATGTGATATTTAAAAACCCCTTATACATCTAAGATTTCATTCTCTGATATAGTTTATTCTTTACTTGGGATATGCTCTTAGGTCACTGTTCATATTCATTCATTTAATGTTTTAAATTTTTGATGACATTGCTTTTATGAAATATATTTCCCTTATGTGGGTTATATTATTGTGAAACCCACTTATTTTAATAGGGTTATCTTTGAGGAAATTATTTTGAAAAGAAACCTATTTTCCCTAGTTTATGATATAATTAAATGTTTTTGAAACCCATTTAATTTCATGATTTATGTTATGAATAAAATTTATGTAATTGGGGAACCCATAAGTTAGATTTCTTTATGTGATATGTGAGACTTATATCTCTCACTAATGTATGTGGTAAGGATTTATTTCTCATGAGATAGATAAGACAATAATGGAGAGTAAACATAGTTTATTATGATAGGGTTGGAATGAGGACAATACTCGATTCAATATAAAAGGGATAAAACTTGGAGTGAACTCGGTCCAGTAATACACGGCTGGAATGGGATGTTAACCTAGTATATTAATACTTTGATGAAATAAGATATGAAGCTGGTTCACTAATTTAATGGTTGAACATGGAGTGATCCCAGTTCTGTAAATGGAATTATACACTAAGATGGTCTTGCTAGTGAACATTGACTAGAATCATGGTTTGGGGAGTGAACCAATTCCTCCAATATGGAATTGTAAGTATGCCTTTTCTTAAATGGAAATCATATTATACGTTCATCTGTCTTCCAAAATTCCATTTCTTGTTACCACATTATTCATTCATGGATTATGCATTTTGATTCCTTTATGATTATTTTATTATGAACTGGAAATCATGATTCCTTGACTCATGTATATTATTTTTTATATGTAGTGTATCATCTTAAAATATTATTCCCATGATCATATACAATGATGTTAATGATGTTATTACGTATCTTACTTTTTTACCATGAATAATCATCTGTACTCAACCTTTCTTATGTTTCCCATCCCCGGGTTATGAAAAATGCTTTTAAGTAGGTGTATTAAAAAGTGGAATATATTTATTTGATATGTTCATGATCACTAACAAAATTAAATCAATGTGTTCCTATTTTCAAAAGTCACTAAACTATTATGGACCTCAGACATTTACTTTTGAAATGTGCTGAATATTGAAAACAAATTATGTAATATCCACGTGTGTTAATCCTAGTTCACTATAGTATCGTCATTTATATAATTATTTTCATTGTGCACATTTTGGGTTCATCAGTAGTTTCCCCATAAATTAAACATCATTAATTTTATTTCTCTATAATGAATTCCATGTACACAATAGCATTAAATGACATCATTGGAGGTTGATACCTAATTTTGACCACTCTATGTAGGGTGAGTTCTTTTCATATCATTGATTACCCATGTTGGGATTATATATGACCCCGTTCAGGTTACATTGACTTGATCTATAGTAAGGAAAATATTTTGTTTAATAAATAAATCATAAAATGAAGGATATGGGGTGTATACACATATATATATCAATATATATCATTTTAACATGAAAAATATAATTGAATTGATAATTGGTTTCATGAATATATTATTACATATCATCTATGATTTAGGGTAATGAATGTTACATAATGAAATTGAAACATTCATGAGTGTTACATGGCATGTGATGACATTTGTATAAAAATAAATTCACTATAAGGTTCCAATGGAATTTGTACCTTTTACTTATTCATCGAAATGTCTATACTTGATCTAGTCATAGATTCCCATGGGAATTCCTTGACAAATAAGAGGAATCCTTTCCAATTCATTTAGAATATTTTCATGTTAGATAAGCACCATGAAATATGGTACCTTTATTTTTAAGTTAATGCTTTTCTGATGTACCAAAAATTAGAAAGAATATTTTCTGGATAATAGAATGTTATGGATACACTCTTAGGAGTAATATTTATTTCTTTGGACACACAATAACCTATATTCAACCTATTAGTACAAGTCCATATTGGTATGGGATTAATATGGATGAGATCCCCTGACATGGTAATACTCATTTATAGTGTAATTCCTATGGTGTACTAGTTGTATTACACTAAGAACCTTATTTCCATACAACATGAGTTACTAATAAGCATTCACTTGACCCTTGAGGTCATTTATTAGATGGTATAACCATGGATAATTTGTTATTATTATTTCCTTTTATAACAGTTTTGTAAAATTTTAAATACTAGTTCCCTTTTATAAATGAATCATAAATAACTAAAAAATCACATGTAAAATGAAATTTCTAGTGGAGGGTAAATAAGGTTTGTGATATTTATTATATCACTGCTGATATATATCAGTTAACATTGTTTTAATTTGTATTCATAGACTAGATTTATGTTGACATAATTGGTGGCAGATTACTGAGATTTATCCCAGTCCCTATCTAGGCCATAGTTGGTACCCGATAAGATTATATGAGAATAGGTGTGGAAAAAGGGAATTACCATATTTTAGACACATGACTTTCTTGATTTAGGATGGGATATTGATAGCACATGAGTGAGCCTATTCTCAAGATGATTGCATTCTTTTCACATTTTATTTTCTCTTCCTGTCTTGTATTGTATTTCTTACCTTTTAACGTGTATATCCATTTTACATATTATACAGACATGATATCACCATTTTGTATAACATGTAGTTTATATATTTTTATATTTATTTACATTTTTTAGGATTCTGAATAATTGATCATATTTTTTTCAATATACTTCTACTATTTTATTCATGTTATATCATTAATTTTCAATACTCTGAACAGAGGGTATAGTCTCCCCATCAACACACCATATCCTTTTACTGCAAGACGAAAACCTTTGGAAAATTTGGAGGCGCACATGAGGCTATGTGGCCAATGAGTTTCAGCTACTTAGGAGTCAGTGAGGTATGGGACATCACAATAAGAAATGTAGAAGAAATACACAAACATGACATGAAAATTAGTGATTTCAAACTTCTTATACTATATGACATGTTGTTAAAGGTTGCATAATGGATTTGGTTTACTCCCTAATCCCACACATGAAATCTCATGAAACTATAACATTACCCAATGCATTGGAGAACTATATGTGTATAACCATCATAAAATGATCATGATCTATGTGTACAAAATAAAGTAAATAAATCATATATAATAAAAGGGAAATTAACCATAGATATAAAATGGGTAGCTTAATATTTCTTCTAATCATATTTAATGGAAATTTATTAATGAATGAATTTGAGAAATGATCATAAGGAATGTATTTCCACGTCAAAATAAGGGAGAATAAATTAGTTATATATGTGATATATAAATATATATGATTTAGAATAAATCCATCACATTAATGATTGTTTTCATGGTTGAAGATAAATTTAAAAATATTTTTAAAATTCATGAGGAAAATAAATATTTCACTTTGATTAATATCAAAGGATATCATCATAGAAAGAAAATGATTTTGAAAGACCATGTTGACCATTCATTTATGAAAATATCATTTCCATTTTGAAAATATTTATTTAATATTAAAACATTATCTATCATTGAATAAAACAATTTTTAAAATATCCATTCATTCATAAAAAAGAGTATTTCAAACAGTGAGTGGTTGTGATAGAGGAAGATCTCTTTTCATTTCAAATACATTAAAAAAATTACTTTCACATTTTCAAAACTAATATAAAAAATAACTTATTTAGAAAATGAAAACTATAAATATTACCAATTTATATCGTAAAAATATAATTAATATTAAAAATGGGTTTCAAAAATCATAGTTAATAATTTTTTAATACACAATTTGAAACACATAATTGGATGTAAAATAATTTTTGACTGAAGATAAAAATGAAATTAGAATTTCTCAAAAACATTTCCAAAACCATTTTAAGTAAAAAATAACGTATAATGATATGGTTTCTTTAAAAGTTCATGAATAACTACAGGAGAAGAAAATTCACAGGTTTCATGAATGATAGATCATAGCATTTCATTGTAAAAAAATTAGTTATAAATAAACTCGATAAATGATTTCATTATGAAATAATCCATTACCACTTCATTAACTTTTGAATTGATATCCCCATGAATGAAATAACATTATATAAAAAATTAAATACCATGAAGATAAAGGGATTCATGATATAACATAACAAAGGTCTAGTATATATACAAAAATAATAACATCATGGTGACTATGAAATATGTATCACAGAAGAAAAAGTAAGAAAGGTTGTAAAACCTATGGTATATCTTCATTAAGTAAACTTGGTTATATCATTTGAAAATATGGGTAGAATTTAAATTATTATTTTAAAAATTATCTTGATAGAGGTTATGAGGAGACCTTTTTATTCTTATAATCATGACTATGAGAATTATTTCATTTCATGGATGCAACGATTTGTGGTTTTCCAAGAGAGAACCATCATGTCATTGATGGTAATTGAAGGATCATGTAGCTTATTAATTTATTTTTCTATAGTAAAAAATAGTCTATTCTCCTCATGTATATTTTGAATGTGATGAAATGAATGATCAAATATAGAATGTAAGAGAAGTCTAAAACTATTATTATATAGTAACATGTTTGGTCATACTAACCGTATAAAGGGACAATTATCATATATTGTTCATCAGGGTAAATTTATGACCATCTAGTGAGACATTATTAAACCACTGAGGTAGATAGATCTCATTATAGATCCACAAGGAGATAATATAGAATAGTTAAAAAGTTATATTCTTAATAGAGTGTAAGGGTTCTTGTAGAATATGGAATTCAAATGGATTATACAAATGATTTTGGTTCGATAAGGGATTAGTATTCTATTAGTTCTCAGGGTTGGTCCCACTTTAAAGAAATTTTTTATATTAATTATAGTTTGAAATAAATGACATCCCATTAATGGATTCATTAATATGTTTTTTTACCAAAAATATATTGTATGGTAATTTTTTCTAAATATTCATAAGTCAGGATAGTATCATGGATTTAGTGTATGTGTATCTTGGGTTCTTAGTAGGAATAAAAAGTTTTGGTTATGATTTATATTATTGTATAATGTTAGTATTATATATATAGTTTTTTATATATCATAAACTATGGGTATTATTGAGAGTAACTCAAAATATATATTTTAATATGAAAACAATCTTATCATACACACATATATATAGGGGTGTTGATGATAGTGGAGAAAACATACAAAGCATTGGTACTTCTTGTAACGACCCAAAGTTTTTCATTGGAAATTACATTCTTAAAATTATGTCAAAAAATAACATGAAATCATAACATAATGAACAACTAAGTGATAAGTGACCTTTAAACATAAGTTTGTCACTTCTCTGTTTGGAATCTGGATAATCTGACATACACAGTTGTGTTCAAGATCATTCTTGGAGTCTAATAAAACAAAAATAATTTTTGGTGAATATTAAACTACCCTTATGAATAGTAACATAACATTATGAATAATGATATATCCTACTTAACAGTAACCTTACCTATGATAGTATAAAAATAATATTCAAGTGAATGTATGATGTACCTATATTTTAGAATATGTAAATGAATGTTTTAAAACAGATTTTTTGTAATAAAACATGATTTTAATTAAATATTAAACTAATAATATTTAAAATATTCTTTTTGAAAAAAGGGCTTCATTTTTTGATTTGACACGTCAAAAAATGGTTGGGTTAAATTTTTTGGATTTTTCTGAAATACATGAATTTTTGATGAATAGTGAAATACCGTAATTTACAAAAATAAGCTAAATAAGATAATTATAGAGTCATGTGTGAGGTT
This sequence comes from Viscum album, assembly GCA_963277665.1. Classification (NCBI taxonomy): domain Eukaryota; kingdom Viridiplantae; phylum Streptophyta; class Magnoliopsida; order Santalales; family Viscaceae; genus Viscum; species Viscum album. The sequence goes on along the minus strand of OY728122.1, from coordinate 1,239,680,515 downwards.
CTGCTGATGTAAACCCACTTGGTTCAGGATCACATGATAAAATAACTATTCTTGGTCCTTCAGGACCCACTATTCCTTATCTTAAGGGAAATTAATAATCTAATGAATTTTATATTAAGGAAACCCCTCTCCCCTCCACTATACAAACCACCCATCGTACCCTCATTTCCTCACACCTCTCAAACTCCAAGACATCTCTAAACTCTGACCAAACATCCTCCCTAGCCCCTCTCCCACTTTCAAGAGCTTCTGGTCTCATCAAAATACCAAGCCTAACTTCCTTATGGAGGATCTCAAGAGGAAGATTTAAGAGGTAATTTCTCTCCCTCTTCTTCTTTAATTTCCTTTCATGTTCATGTTCATATCTAGATATCTCCCCATCTATCTTCATCAATATGGTATTTTAACTCCATTATTATACATTTAATATAATTTTGTGATGCAAATGGGATATTATATAATCCAACCCCTTTTCCCTCTTCCTTTTATTCTATTAAGGAGAACGTTGTTCGGGAGGTGTTAATTTACCACCTTCAAGAATGAAAAGTTTCCTTCTTCCATTTCTACCTTCAGATCTATTCATGAAACCATTTTGATTGTTGAACCAGAATTTTTTATATGTATTATTTCCTCTTTAAAGTTCTAGAAATAACTTATGTCCATATTACTAAGTGATAAATTAAAAGAATTTCATTGTGATCGAAAAACCGCCCAAATTAACCCAAATAATCATCATTTAATTCATATCTAATGATTAATCCACATGGATATAATATGATTAGTCATAAGATCATTCAATATCCTGTAATATCATTAATAACATTTAATATCAGTTCTGGATGTTTACCCATGTTCTACCCAAACTTCAATTTACGAATACAAGTGAACCACTCAAGAAAACCATAAAAACAAACATTCCCAAATAATGTTTTTAAACTCTATAACTCATCCAATGGAACATAAAATCACTCAATAAAACCATAATGAACCATATTAATGTAAAAAAGGTTCTGTATTTCTAATTAATGAATATAATTTCATTATACAGGACATTAAAGGGAAGGAAACATTCAGACATAAGGTTAGGGGAAATCTCGAACCCAATTTTCGTTCTTTGGGTTCTCCCTCTTTAACTCCATTTTTGATATGGTTACTCCAAAAAAAATAATTTTTTCATCATTGTATTTCATTTTCAGGGATATACATGTTTACCAATATTGTTTGTGTCAAACAAATTTTTTTCCAAAAGAACAATTATTTTAAGAACTCACCTTTTACTTCTCATTCAAGGTTGATGGTTCTTGTATTTTTTTGAATGGCCCGAAGGCCTAAATTTTAATTGATTTTGGATAAAACCCCATTTTAAGGGTAAAGGGGAAAAACCAAGACATCACAAACAATGGTACATTAACAAAATTAAAAACCATGTTGGTTGTAACCAATCACAGGACTACGTAGAAGTACCCCCTCCCAGCATCAATGTCGATAAGTCACACCTCCACCAAAGCATGGCTGCTCAGCAAGCCGTCCCATGCAAAAAATGCATAGGCCCGGTATTGATGGAAGTGTGATACCCTCTCAATCATCCAAATATGAATAGCCATGTACTGATAAAGAGACTAGATCTATCCTCATCTGGAGAAATTCCAGGTACACTATGTGGGTTTCCCAACATTCAGCAATCATGAGACCATAATACCATAATACCACCATCAGTGACTTCGCACACCCACATACTTGATCATCCTTCACCTACTGCCACACTTTCAGCATAAAAAAAATCAGTCAATCAAGAACCCGTCCTCTTAATGGTTGCTTTTTATGAAACAGAACCACCACAATATTCAAATGCTGGAGAGAATCAGCCTGATCAATAGCTCAATGATCCATTCTAACCCAAGCATTCCTTCAGCATCACCACTCAAAAGAGACTAAAACATCACAAATAAAATAGATGACTTGCAGGTCCGAAGAAAATCAAAAAATGAACCATAATGGAAAGACAGCGCTGGAGCAGTAGCCAAATCCTCAGCCTCCCTTGTTGAAAGAAACTTCTACACTGAAGCTGACGAAAACCCACCGCCATCAACGAGAAATCCACCGACATCCCAGCCGCGAAACCCGAAGTGGAAGACATACCCAGAACCGCGAAGTCAAACCACTATCACCCAGGACTGATTGGCCAGAATTTGCACCGAGGTAGAATCACTGATGAAGAGATCCAGGCTGATCTGACCAAGAAATGCCGCCCTGGGCATGGATCCGGTCAGATCTGAACCGTAGATAAACCTTCACCGGAGTCTAAGACGTGAGAACCAGGGAAATGGAAGAAACTGTCGATGGGGACAAAGATCATCGATGAAACGGTGCTAAAAACTCTTTCCATGCTTCCAGCATCAAATATACAAAACTAACAGAAGATTCACGAAGACCACCAAATGACAGACTTGCAAAAAGAAAATAAAAGAAGAGAAGAGGGATGGGGGAGGTGACGTCAGCCTTCCAGAACATGGTTCTTGTATCATGTATGTTATTCCCTCTTTGTTTTGGCAACCCAATGTTTATGAACATGTTCTTATGAGATGAAACCAATTCCTTCCATGGGATAGTTATGTTCATTATTGATATATGTTCTATTTGGAATTCATGATAATGATAATATTATGAGGTGACGGGTTCACGTGGAATTATATAGCGCAATATGAATGTTTGAATGTGATAGGTGCGCCCGAAATTATACAAGTCTCCAATGGATTGGGTAAAGTGATGAATCTCATGAGTAAATGGGAAATGATGTGTGAACAAGATTCTAGCTTTGTTCACAAGTATGTGTGGTTGTTATCTACTAAGACATGATGTTTCATTTTTACACATTGCCACGTTTCATGTCTTATATTAATGCTTCCTTTCATGTTCATGATCTTTTTCCCATGTTATTATTATGATCACCCCATTCTATATTGTTCATATCTACCCTTTTACTGGGCTTTTAGATCACCCCTTTTTATGTATATCCTTAGGTGGATATATGTACTGAGGAGAGTAATAGTGCCAATAAGAAGCTAGAGAAGATGAAATTAAATAAATTTTCATGCTTGATGTTATAATTGATATGTATGGTCTTAGATTGCCCAACACACTAATCCGTTGGATCCTCTTTGTGAAATACTATTATGTTTTTTACCTTTAAAATAATTCAATAGTAATGTAAGAAAAGGTGGGTCACTATAGTTGGTATCAGAAGAAAGGTTTAGTTAATTTGGGAATTAGGATTAGCAAACCCTAGAGAAAACCTATAGCATGAGACTATGTACATATATTCAAACAAATATATTTACATAAGGATACCATATGATATGTTTTTGGTATAAATTGTTTGAATGATTAAGTTATTCATGACATGATTACATATGTTTTGTTCCAACCTATTTTATTTTAGAAGATGGTGGGAACGAGGAGAAATTAGGCCAACAACTCATGCTAGGGCCAATGCAAGGATTTCCCGAACAACATCCCCAATGATTTTGTAGGTGGAGTTAAAAACTTCATGGAGATTCTTAACTAATTATCTGAGGTTATGAAAAATAACCATAATAATGGGGAACATCCTCCTTCACCAAAGAGGGAGCTACTGGCTATCAAATTTTTTATACGGCAATGTACACAAATGTTTTAGTGGATCATCTGATCCACTAGTTTCGGAACAGTGGGTCAACTCAATGGAGAAGATATTTTCGGTGCTTCACTACTCCGAGAAGGAGAATCTGACCTTATCCATTTATCGTCTGGTTGGACAAGCTGATCAATGGTGGGATTTGATTAAGAACACCAAGCCAAGGGAGGAAATTAATGAGAAGGAATGGGGAGACTTTAAGATAATGTTTCATAACAAGTATTTTCCAAGAACTCTTCACATGAAGATGGAGAGAGAATTCATAGAGCTCAAGCAGAAAGAAGGAGAATCTATCACAACCTACGAAGCGGATTTCACAAGGCTTACAAGGTATGATTTGGGTTTTATTATCAACAATTATAGAAAAATTGATAGATTCTTTAGTGGATTAAAACCAGACCTTCGAAAGGATATTTCAATTCGAGACTTTGGGAATTATGAAGAATTTGTTCGATGTGCTCTCAATGTGTATATGGTGTTTGGAGAATGGTCTCATGGATATGGTGATAAGAAATGAAATATGGAGTTTGAAGCTGAATGATCTAATGATAAGGGTGGGAAGAAAACTCAACGGCCCACATGCCGAAAATGCGGACAGTTCCACCATTGGAACTGCCTCAAAGGGATGGGGAAATACTTCAAGTGTGGGAAAGAATTACCTCATGCTCAAGAGTGTTGAAAAGAGACGAAAAGGAAGGATAATGTAGTCGATGAATGGAGTGAACCACTCATGGTTCAATGCTACAACTGTAGGGAGATAGGGTACTATGCAAACCAGTGCACTAAACCTCGAGTTCTCGAGGGTAATCAACGTCAGCAACCACCATAGCCAAAGGAACAAGGGAAGGATTATTCTAACACTACAATGGAGGTGGATCATGATAATGAAATCATAAAAGTTAAACTTACTATTCACTAAATAATGGGAAAAGTCTTATTTGATTGTGGTTCTATGCATTCCTTTATATCTTGCAAGATTGATAGAACTATAGAATCGAAGCCCCGAAACCTTGAAGTAGAGATATCTATAAAAACACCAAGTGGTGCAATAATTGAAACCCAGGTGTTTGACTCTACTCCTGTTGGCGTATGTGGGATGATTATTCTGGAAAGTCTTGTAATACTTCCCTTGGTGGAATTTTATGCTATAATGGGAATGGATTGGATCTCGTTATATAGAGAACATATCAACTATCAGGAAAAGGAAATTTATTTTCATATTCTGATCCATCCCCTGATCCTATACAAGTGCAAGGAAGGTCATTAATCTCCTTTGAAAAATACCCCAATGGTTTGGGTGTTGATTACCTATGAAGGAGAAAACCTTGACCCAATGGTTGAGTTGAAGGAAAGTGCCATCATTGAAGAAATTCCCATCGTGAGAGAATATGGAGATATATTTCCCAAAGTGTTACCCAGAATTCCCCTGGATCATGAGGTAGATTTCTTAGTTGAACTCATACCAGAGGCTACTACTATCTTGTAGTGTCCCTATAGGATGGATCCTATCAAAATAGAGGATTTAAAGAAGAATCCGAAAGAGCATATGGAGAAAGGGTTCATACTCCCTAGTTCATCACCTTGGGGTGCGCCAATGCTCATTTTGAAGAAGTAGGATAGAATAATGCGGCTATTTATCAACTATCGGGAACTCAAAAAGATCACCATAAAGAACATGTATACTCTCTCTAGGTTTGATGACTTGCTTCATCAGTTAAGAGGGGCTCAATACTTCTCAACAGTGGATTTCTGTTCTAGATATCATCAGGTAAAGGTGACGAAGGAAGATATTCAGAAGAATGCCTTCCGAACAAGGCATGGTCACTATGAGTTTTTGGTGATGCCCTTCAGACTTACTAATGCCCCTGAAATCTTCATGGATTTGATGAATAGAGTTTGTAGATGTTACCTAGAAAATTTTTTGGTAATGTTTATTGATGATATTATCATCTACTACAAGAGAAAGGAGGAACATGAAGAACATCTAAGACTTGTGTTGGAGATATTAATACAGGAGACTTTGTACGCCATGTTCAGCAAGTGTGACTTTTGGATGAAGCAAGTCATGTTCTTGGGACATGTGATCACAAGTGGGGGAATTCTTATGGATCCTTCAAAGACAAACGTGATTGAGGAATGGCCCAGGCCCTCTAGTGTCATAGAAATCCATAGTTTTCTTGGATTAGCTGGGTACTACCCATGTTTTGTGGGCAAATTCTCACGATTGTCAATCATGCTAACTAAGTTAACCTGGAAAGGGTTAAAGTATGTTTGGACGGAAGAATGTGAGGGAAGCTTTAAGGAGATAAAGAGAAGGCTGATCACTGCTATAGCGACCCATACATTACATACATTGTTATTACTTCAGAATTGATGTACACTTATTACAACATATAACAAAACCAAAAAAGGACCGTATAGGTATAGAGTCTTTAGAAACTGGGAAACATAAACAACTGGTTCATAAAGCATCTACTTTGCCTCCCAATTATTTCATCATATCTAGAGTCCCTTTTTGGAATATCTTACTTAATAACCTTCTTCCTGACATGGGGAAATAAAACATACAAAAGGGTGAGCTCAAATTCTCAGTAAGGTTAAACAAAAGAAATATCAATCACATCATATTCAAAAGAACATAACATTTTGGAAATCTTAACCTGCAAAAGAGATCATAATTTCATAACATGGGATAAATAATAGTAGTGAAATGTAATCCCAATAATCTTTACTTAAAACATGAAGCTTTGTGTCATACACACATAATCATAGAGAATCATTTATTATTAGTCAAGACTCATTGCCAAGACTATCTTAGCGGACAAAGTCCATTTCTGAACCGAGTTCACTCCTCGTTTCATTTTTGTTTTAATGAACCGGTTTATCCTGCCATTCCAGCCATGTATATCTCATGAGATATAAATCTTTACCCAATTCATTGGAGGGAGATATAGGTCCCACCCATCTCATAATGATACCATTCTTATGTGTGCCACAAAATCATAAACCATACATCATTGCATAACCCATGTAATAAAAATGGGATTCTTAACCATCGTGACATCATAAAACAATTCATATAAGATAAATGAATTCATAAAAATAATTCCATCACAACATAATCAAATCAATGTAATAATAGGGATAGAAACAGAACCCTATATTATCTTAGATGGAAAATAATTTTTATAAAACACTTGAACTCCATTCTTGGGGAAAATATCCATTCTACTTCAAAAACATTTTTCATTCGTAACATGTCATATAATTTTAAACTAAAAGAAGTTGATTAAAAATAAACTTGAAAACTATTAAAGTAATATTCTTGGAAATAATGTTTTAAAAATCCATTCATTCCGTATAAGTTAATAAAAACATTCTTCCCGTACTTTGTCCGAAAAAGTCAAAAATTACCTCGTACGAAAAAAGACAAAAGATTCCTTTCATATCTTTTATTAAAAACTCACAGAAGGGTAAAATTGGATTTAAACAATTGTATGTGGATGGAAATAATATTACATATTAAGGAAACATGGATGTGGATTATAAATATTCCCCAATAAATTCTGAAGTATAAAAAATCTCGGATAAAAATGAGATTGTGAGATTTTCCCTTACCTTAGGTCTGATTTGCTTCGTAAGTGTCCAAACCTCCTGTATAATGATTTAAATAATGTTATTTACTTATTCCAGAATCATACTTATTTTTATGATATCATATATGGTCATATTCTTAGCTTCTTATTAGTAATATTTCATTACTACTTGTTATTTAGGTGTTTATTACTTTTTGTTCTTATGCGTGTTTTGTCGAATAAATTCTTATTCATTTTAGTTTATAGATACCTCATTTCAAGAATGGAATTAGTGTAATACATATCATATTCATTCATTCAATTCATTTATATAATCATTATGAAATGAATATCATGTAGAACGAGTCACGTCACATCGTGGAGACAGTAATCTATACGTACGCACGAGCGATGATATCATTCCCATGATCGTGAAATTCTAATGGAGTGTATGTATACTATTTCAGAATCAATATCACATTAAAATAATCATATATAGTTATTATTTACACCATTATACCCATCTAAGTAAGGTGGTGGTGGAAAATAGATTACACCACGACGTGGAGATGGTATTCCGTATGTACGCACGCGCGGTGATTTCATTTTTTGTAGGATGGATAGAAGGTGAAATAGGGATGTTTAATACTTATAATAACATATCAGTATATGAGTGATACTGAGGTTATTACTTCATAATGAAACAACTAAATAATAAGAAGTGGAAGAAGAAATAAAGTTGAATGAATCGTTAACGGACATTACCTCTTCTTTGAAGCGCCGCTTTGAGACCTCCTCTTAGGGCACTAAAATTGGTCTTTGAAGATAACCAGGAACTCTAGGATGTTTCTAGGGAAGTGGAGAAGATAATTTTTCAGGGTTTGTCCGAGATTGAAGGCTCAAAGTGGTTTGAGGAAGAGAGGGATGAGGTGCCCTTTTATAAGGGAGGAGAGGGGCACCTTTGGAAAAACTAAATATATTATTTTATTATAAAGTAATATTCGGTTTTTAATAGCTCCAAATTGATTTATTTATAATATAAGGTGGGGATGGGTCTAAATCCTCTCATCCAATATAATTTAGACAAGTTTAGGTCATTATATTAACCTTATCTTTTAGTTTTAACTCTTAGTTAATTAGATTGACATTTACCATGTCACTTTGTATTTTTATATTATATAGTTAATAAACTTACCATATACATCCAAGAGACTCTCAAGTGGTCCATTAATAATACACATATCATGATATAAGTATCATGGCCGAAACATAAAATTTTAGGAATATAATAACAATTAATAATATAATATTTGTTTTAAAAACTATTTTATGTCAATTTTGACACTATTTGGTAATTGATTTTTGTGAAAATCATAACTGAATGATTTGTTCGAAAAAAGTTAACTAAATAGACACTAACATGTCATATTAACATATAAAATTATTGGAATTCATAAAAATTCTGAAATTACATTTATTTGGGTATTTATAACATCAATTATGTCAATATTTCATTAATAAGATAATTACTGCATCATCATTGTGTCATAAATAAATTAAATAATTTTAAGTCTAAAAATTACAAATAAAATACCATTATGTAGGAAATATTTTTATCTTTCTAATTAATATTTATAGTCGAAATTATCTTTTGTATATCCCTATATTAAAAATGATATACTTATTAAACATTGATTTTAACTATTTTAACCCTGCTTTAAATAAATTAATAATAAATGTCCTAATCTAATCCAAGTGGGCCTAAATGGTCATATGTTATTCCTAAGGTTTTTTTTGGTCGAATTACACTTATCCAATAGAATTAAGACATGTGTTAGGGTAATAATAATAACATTTTTACCCTTAATTAACCTATTTACTTTTAACCGTGGTAAAAAAAAGTAAAAAGTTACTATTCGCCCAAAATTATTTTCATCTCATTGAACCAAATTTTACTTACTGACATCAACCGTGTCTCTCAGATTTTTGAAATTCCATTCACAAAAGCGGTAAAATTAAGTTTTATGTAAATTTGCAAATTCTCCTAGGAGGTGGGTAAAAGACGGTGAAAAGTTCAATAAAATTTTTATATATCTAAAATTATTATAAAATGAATCCAATTAATTGAATTGAACTTATATAGGTATTATGTATCAATTTTGACCTAAAATAAATTTTATAAAAATTCGGTTTTTAAATAGTAACCCAGTGTTTTCAGTAGTCACCGAAAATTGAAAGTTTTCAGAAAAATACCAAAATTTCACCCTAGGCTAATTTCGATATTCCAAATCCAAAAATGAAGTCCATTTTGAAAATTAAAATTTACAAAATTTCAAAAAGTGGTTATTACTATTCATAACGGCTAGTTTTACTAATATTTTAATATCATATCATTGTTTAGTGAAACTCAGTGTTGCGTACGATGCAAGCTATCGAGGAAGGCCGCAATTGCGTGTAAAGAAAGCCAAGCTAGTCTTGTGTGTAGTGAAATATTCCTTTGATGTTTTATATAACATAAAAAAAATTCTCATAAAAGTCTCAGGTGTTACATTCTACCCCCCTTAAAATGAATTTCTCCCTCGAAATTCGCCACTTTGTAACAAAAAGATGAGGATACCTATCCCTCACCAAATACTAAAGCTCCCATGTAGCTTCTTCTAATTGGTGGTTCCTCCATAAAACGTTCACCAAGTGAGTGGTCTTGTTCCGTAGGAATTTTTCGCTACAATCCAGAATCTCTATCGGCTGTTCTTCATAAGAAAGATCTTGCTCCAGCAGTACAACTTCTGAGCTGAGTACATGTGAAGGATCAGGTATGTACTTTCTCAGGAGAGATACATGGAACACATCATGAACTTGTGAGAGATTCGGTGGAAGCTCCAATCGGTAAGCTACCTTTCCAACACGATCCAGTATTTCGAAAGGACAGATATATCTAGGGCTCAACTTCCCCTTCTTTCCAAATCTCATGACCCTCTTCGAGGGAGATATTCGTAAGAACACTTTATCACCCACTTCAAACTCTAGGTCTTTTCTTTGGTTGTCGGCATAACATTTCTGTCGAATCTGAGCTGCTCTTATGTGTTGTTGAATAGATCTGAACTTTTCTTCCATCTCATCAACAAGATCAGGTCCTAATAGCTTTCTTTCCCCAACTTCATCCAAGCAAGTTGGAGTCCTGCATTTCTTTCCATAGAGAGAATCATAAGAAGCCATCTGAATACTAGAGTGAAAGCTATTATTATAAGAAAATTCCACGAAAGGTAGGTGTTGATCCCAACCACCTTTGAAATCCATAGAGAAAGCTCTTAACATATCTTCTAGAGTTTGAATTTTCCTCTCAGACTGACCGTCTGTCTATGGATGATAAGCAGTGCTGAAACTCAACTCGGTATCCAGAGTATGGTGAAGACTTCCCTAGAACTTCGAGGTAAATCTCAGATCCCTATTAGATATAATAGAATGTGGTACTCCATGAAATCTTACCACTTCCTTTACATATATCCTGGCAAGCTGATCTAGAGAGAAATCCTATCTAATAGAAATGAAGTGTGCAGACTTTGTAAGACGATCAACTATGACCCAGATAACATTATTGCCTTTGGATGTTTTAGGATGTCCGATGAAAAAGTCCATAGTGATGTTTTCCCATTTCCATTCAGGTATGGGTAATGGTTGTAACATTCCCTTAGACTTCTATCTCTCAGCATTAACTTGCTGACAAATCAAGAATCGAGAGACATATTCAACAACATCTCTTTTAATGCCATCCAACCATAATTACTCTTTTAGGTCCCTATATATCTTTGTGCTTCCAGGATGAATAGAGAATGAAGAACTATGAGCCTCATCCAGCAGCTCCTACTTTAATTCTGGGATGGGAGGTACACAAAATCAATTCCTGAACGTTATTATCCCATCACAATCAAGGTTGAATTCAGGAATATTTCTCACCTTCTTTTGTAACTCTACATCTTCTTTCTATGCCTCTTTAACCTTCACATGTATATATTGTTGAAAGATCCACAGATATCCCCTCTTTTGAGATTATGTGACCCAAAAATGAAACTTTTTGAAGCCAAAATTCACACTTGGTATATTTGGCATAAAGCTTCTCTTTTCTCAGGGTCTTCAATATAATTCACAAGTGATATTCATGTTCTTCCTTTCTCTTTGAATAGAAAAGAATATCTTCTATAAAGACTACCACAAACTGATCAAGATTGTAGAGACCCAAATCTTGACGTACATGGAAAATACATTACTTATTTGGAATACTTAATACGTAACAAAAACAGACACACAAGGATCGTAATAGTTTAGTGTATTTGGAAACACGAAATATAAACATCTATTCATGTTGAAATATCTTCAACATCTCCCATAACGAACTTCCCATTTTTGTTTCCTTAATTAAAACCTTTATTTATTTCCTAGGGAAAATAAAACATAAAAAGGGAGAGCTCAAATGCTCAGTAAGGGCAAACATAGAGAACACAAAACAATCCATGAACATTTGAAAGCAAAAACTTGAACATGAAATCATAACATTAAAACCTTGAGAAAAGACATAAATCATGGAAGTACGCAAGGCATATATCATAATGGAACATCAATCATGATAAAATATAATGGGAATAAAACATGGAATTGTGGCAACCATTAAGCACATGTCATGATTTCCATAGTAGCCAAGGCATTGCTGCCAAGACCATCTTAGTGGAAAAAGTCCCTTTCGGAATCGAGTTCACTCCTCGTTTCATCCCTGTAACACTGAACCGGATTAACATACCGTTCTAGACATTTCTATCTCATGAGATATAAATCTTTACCCAATGAATTGGAGGGAGATATAGGTCCCACCCATCTCAAAATTAAATCATGCTTACTTGTGCCACAAAATAAACATACATCATTCATAATAACCCAACGAATAAAATGGGTTTCATAAACATCATCCCATTATCACATAATCCATATAAAAGAAATTCATAATATTTCATAATAAGAAATTTTAATCCATGTAAATCATAGAGACTTTATACTTGAAACATACACATATGAAATAATGTCATCTTAGATGGAAAATGGTTTTGATAAAACACTTGAAATGAATTATTGAGGAAAATATACTTTCTTCTTCAAAACCAATTTCTTTTCAAAAAACATCATGCAATTTTAAAAGAAAAAGATTTTGTTGAAAATAGTCATGAAATCTTTTTGAGGAATATTCATTAAAATAAGGCTTTATAAAACCGTAAAAATCTGTTCCTGCCGTATAAGTTAAAAAAAACATTATTCTTGTACTTTTACCGGAAAAGTCAAAAAAGTACCTCGTAACGTAAACAAAAGAAAGATTCATTACATAGCATGTAGTAAAAGTGAAAAATGGGTAAAAAGGACTTTAAACATACATGAATACACTTTTATAAAACATGGACATGGATGATAGCAATAACCCCAGTAAATACTTACGGATAAGCAATCTCAGATAAAAATGAGATTTGCACAATTATCCCTTAACTTAGGTCCGATATGCTTTGTAAGGATCCGAACCTCCTGTATAATGATTTAAATAATGTCATTGAATTATTAAATAATTATATTCATTGTTATGATATCATATATGTTTCACTTATGACTTTATATTACCCGTTCTTTTGTAAATTCCATGTTAAAGTAGCGTTTTGGGTAAAATCATTTCATTTATCGTATGTGTTTCGACTTGTCGTTCTTGATATTATTACTTATATTCTGATTTACATAATTCTAGAGTGTAAAAAATGATTTATATATAATATATATTCATCATATAAATATATATTATAGATCTATAAAAAGAAAGGAAATACACCGTTCATGGAGACGGTAGGTCGTACGTACGCATGAACGTTGTTTTCGTTTCCTTATTGAATTGAATGAAATTAAATAGATGAAATAAATATATATATACATAAATCTAGTAGCATTATTATGTAATATATTTCATTATTATTCATTATATATACTTTATAATCATTCTTGAATGGTTAATCATGGAAAATGAATCTCATCGCATTCGTGGAGACGGTATTCCGTACGTACGCACGAGCGATGATATCATTCCCATGATCGTGGAATTGTAACGGAGTGTATGTATACTATTTCAGAATCAATATCACTTTACAATAATCATATATAGTTATTATTTACACCATTATACCCATCCAAGTAAGGTGGTGGTGGAAAATAGATTACACCACGGCGTGGAGACGATATTCCGTACGTACGCACACGCAGTAATTTCATTTTCCGTAGGATGGATAGATGATGAAATAGGGTTGTTTCATACTTATATTAACATATCCATATATGAGTTATACTGATGTTATTACTTCATAATGAAACAACTAAATAAGAATAAGAATAAGTGGAAGAACAAATAAAGTTGAATGAATCGGTAATGGACATTACCTCTTCTTTGAAGCGCCTCTTTGAGACCTCCTCTTAGGGCACTAAAATTGTTCTTTGAAGATAACCAGGACCTATAGGATGTTTCTAGGGAAGTGGAGAAGATACTTTTTCAGGTTTTGGCCTAGATTGAAGGCTCAATGTGGTGTGAGGAAGAGAGGGAGGAGGTGCCCTTTTATAAGGGAGGGGAGGGGCACCTTTGGAAAAACTAAAAATATTATTTTATTATAAAGTCATATTCGGTTTTTAATAGCTCCAAATTGATTTATTTCTTAGCTAATGTGGGGATGGGTCGAAATACTCTCATACAATATAATTTAGACAAGTTTTGGTTTCTATTTTAACCTTATCATTTAGATTTAACCTTAAGTTAAATAATTTTACTTTTATCGTGTCTTCTTGTTCTCTTACACTATAAGGCTAATAAACTTACTATAAAAAGCCAAAAGAACCCCAATTTGTTAATTATTAATATCTATAACCTTATCTAAGTCCTTTGGACGAACATTATATTTTTAGGAATAAAATAACAATTAATAATATAATATTTGTTTTAAAAACTATTTTATGTCAATTTTGACACTATTTGGTAATTGATTTTTGGGAAACTCATAACAGAATTATTAGTTCAAAAAAAGTTAATTAAATCAACAAAAACATGTCATATTAACCTAGAAAATTAGTGAAATTCATAAAACGTCTCAATTTACATTGATTTGGGTATTTATAACATCAATTATGTCAATATATCATTAATAAGATAATTACTGCATCATCATTGTGTCATAAATAAATTAAATTATATAATGTCTAAAAATTATAAATAAAATACCATTATGTAGGAAATATTTTTATATTTATAATTAATATTTATAGTCGAATTTATATTATGTATAACCCTATATTAAAAATTATTTACTTATTAAACTTTGATTTTAACTATTTTAACCCTTCTTTAAATAAATTAATATTAAATGTCCTAATCTAATCCAAGTGTACCTAAATGGTCATATTTTATTCATAATTCTGTTTTTGGTCGAATTATACTTATCCAATAGAATTAGGACATGTGTTAGGGTAATAATAATATCGTTTTTACCCTTAATTATCCTATTTACTTTTAACCGTGGTAAAAAAGTAAAAAGTTACTATTCACCAAAAATTATTTCCATCTCATTGGACCAAATTTTAGTCCTTGATATTAACCATGTCTTTAAAATTTTCAAAATTCTACTCACAGATGTGGTAAAATTAAGTTTTATGAAAAATTCAGTTTTTTAACTACCACTTAGTGGTTTCACTATTCATCAAAAAATTAAAGTTTCCAGAAAAATACCAAAAATTAGGCCTAATCTATATTTGATATTATGAATTCAAAAATTATGTCTATTTTAACAAATTCAAAACATATTAGTTACATTGACTAATTTAAAAATTAATTCTCTTCGTCAAAACAAATAGCGTGTTTTTAAGAGATAATAACTATCAAAAGATTGACACTTGTTTATGTTTGGTTTAAATGTGAAATTACATCCAATGACCAACATTGTATTAAATTGTAAAAATATATTCTAAAAATACTTTAAAACCACTCAAATTAATAATTTATCACTATTAATTATTTCGATTAAAAAAGTTTTTTTTAATTAAAATTTAGTAATTTTCACTATTCATTATAATATGAAAGTTATACGAAAAGTACCAAAATTTTACCCTAAGCTAATTTCGATATTCCGAATCCAAAAATGAAGTCCATTTTGAAAGATAAAATTTATAAAAGTTCAAAAATTGGGTATTACTATTCATAACGGCTAGTTCATAATAATATTATAATAATATCTCGTTTAGTGAAACCTGATATTGCGTACAACACACGCTATCGAGGATGGTCGCGATTCCGTGTAATGAAAGCCAAGTCAGGGTTGCATGTTGTGCAAGACTCCATTGTTTCGTATAACATAATCCAACCATATTTAATTTATACATTGAATATATATATATATACACTCATTGTTTCATAGAATAACTACTATGAAAATTGTGTGTACCATGATTCAAGAATAGTGTTGTGTATACTGCAAGCTCACACGGTGTTGTGTATAGTAAAAGGCAATATTGTTGTAGCTTACAACACAAGACATCAATGAAATTAAAAGAATAATTTTCATAAAATCTCTGGGTGTCACAAAGATAGTCTCTAAAGACTTTATTCATCAGATCCATGAAGATAGCATGGTCATTAGTAAGACCACATGGCATCACTATAAATTCATAGTGTCCATACCTTGTACGGAAATCCGTCTTTGGTATATCCTCCCTTTTGACCCTTAATTGATGATACCCTAAACGAAGATCAATCTTGGAAAAGTATTGAGCTCCACGTAGTTGGTCAAATAAGTCATCAATGCGCGGGAGAGGATATTTGTTCTTGATAGTGATCTTGTTAAGTTCTCGATAATCATTGCAGAGTCTCATTGATCCATCTTTCTTCTTAACAAACAGAACTGATGCTCCCCAAGGTGACACACTAGGGCGTATGAATCCCTTATCAAGATTCTCTTGGAGTTTCTTCTTCAATTCCTGCAACTCAATTGGGGCCATTCTATAAGGTGTCTTTGAAATAGGAAAAGAACCCGGTACGAGTTCTATTGAAAACTAAAATTCACGATTTAGTGGAAGACCCGGAAATTCCACCGGAAAGACATCGTCAAACTCCCATACAATTGTAATATTCTTAATCGTGAGTTTCTCACCAACCATTTGAGATAAATAACCCTCATTTAGTGGAATCAATACCCAAAGATGAAAGGAATTTCCACTGGATGGTTATGTTCATACTTGAATCGATAGACGATCATAGATTGATCTGGAATATGAAATGTGACTTCCCTTATTTGGAAATTGATATGAGCTCCATATATATAAATCCAATCCATTCTAAGAATCACATTAAATTCAACTATAGAAAGGATCACAAGATTTGCAGGAAGCACTTTCCCACAAACTTCAATCGGAGAAGAATTATAAACTTTTGATGTGACTGTTGTGCCATTAGGGGTTGTCACAGCTAACTCAACATCCAATTGTTGAGGTAATACTAAGATACCCTTAGAAAATTCTTCAGAAATTAAATAGTGGGTGGATCTAGAATCAAATAAAACATTTGCTACTTTAGAGTGGATGGTAAGTGTACCTTTTACCACATCGTTATCGTACTCCACATCGCTGATAGAAATTGCATGTGACTTTACTTTGTCTTTATCCTTGAGAGTTTGTCAACGTCGACCATCATCATCAAACCTTGAATTTGGGCATTGATTGGCATAATACCCCATTTCCTTGCACTTGTAACATTGAAGTGTAGTAAGTTCATTTTCTATATCCCTTTCTTTGTTTTCATCAGTAGACATCTTCTTCCCATCATTGCAGCATTCAAATGCCCGATGATCTTCCTTTTCACATTTGAAACATTTACTTGTCCCTTTAAGACAACTCCCTCCATGTTTCTTTCCACACTTTGAGCATAAGGGAAAGATCATCTTCTTTTCAGCGTGCTCTTTATATTTTCTTTTGAATTCAATTTTCCTCTTCTTATCAAACCCATATGACTGATGGGTTACTCCAACCTCCATCTCAACTTTGAGAGAACATCGAACGATTTCCTCGTAGCTATTGAAGTCCCTTATGGCTATGGCCCTTCAAAGACTTGGTTCTAAGCCACTAAAGAATCGATTGATCTTACTCTCAAGCTGGATTATAATACCAGAAGTGTACCTTGAAAGTCTTGTAAAATTTTCTTCATAGGTACCAACAGATTCATCATCCTTTTTCTTCAGTTCAAGAAAATCTTTCTCCATCTTTGTTCGGAGAATATGAGGGAAGCACTTACTAACAAATAAGTTCTTGAACTCGTCCCATTCCATGGACTCAATTTCATCCCTTTTCCTCATATTCTTAATAAGATTCCACCATCGATCAACATATCCTTCCAAACAATACACTGCTAAGATGACTTTGTCATGTTCAGAACATTGAATAACTGAAAATGTTATTTCAGTAGTACTAATCCATTGTTCAGCAACTAATGGGTCAGTAGACCCACTGAATGAAGGTGGATGCTTCCTCATGAAGGATTCAACAGAATATTGCACCTTTATTTGCTCGTTTGGAATTCATGCATGCTTCATAGCTTGAGAATGTTATGTGAGCATGGCTACAATATTTTTCATTCCAGCTCCCATAACGTTTGGTTGCTCAGGGGGTCAATCATTGCATTGCCCGTCGCATTCCACATTAACACAGTTCCTTTGGGTTCCAGCCATTGATTAAAACCAAGAAGAATAGTGTGAGAAAAAATAATTAGAATAGGAAAACCACATAATCAAGAATAAAATTTCACACTTAAGGTCTTATCATAGGTTATTCAAGGCCATTTCTAAAACACTAAGATTGTGTTCTATGCTTAGAATTATCCTTAGGGTTCTTACTAAGGCTTTCACATCCTAGTTTCCAAAGGTTGACTATACCTTTCCTCTAATACCAACTATAGACACCCATACATTACATAAATTGTTATTACTTCAGAATTGAAGCGCACTTATTAAAACATATAACAAAACCCGGAAAGGACCGTATAGGTATAGAGTCTTTAGAAACTTGGAAACATAAACAACTGGTTCATAAAGAATATACATTGCCTCTCATTTATTTCATCATATCTAGAGTCCCTTTTTGGAATATCTTACTTAATAACCTTCTTCATGACCTAGGGAAATAAAACATACAAAAGGGTGATCTCAAATGCTCAGTAAGGGTAAACAAAAGAAATATCAATCACATAATATTCATAAGAACATAAAATTTTGGAAATCATAACCTACAAAAGAGATCATAATTTCATAACATGGTATAAATCATAGTCGTGAAATGTAATCCCAATAATCATAACATAAAACATTAAGCTTTGTGTCATACACACATAATCATATAGAATCATTTCTTAGTAGTCAAGACTCATTTCCAATACTATCTTAGCAGACAAAGTCCATTTCTGAACCGAATTCACTCCTCATTTCAGTCCTGTTTCACTGAACCGGTTTAACCTGCCCTTCCAGCCATGTCTATATCATGAGATATAAATCTTTAACCAATGAATTGAAGGGAGATATAGGTCCCACCCATCTCATAATGATACCATTCTTATGTGTGCCACAAAATCATAAACCATACATCATTGCATAACCCATGTAATAAAAATGGGATTCTTAAACATCGTGACATCATAAAACAATTCATATAAGATAAATGAATTCATAAAAATAATTCCATCACAACATAATCAAATCAATGTAATAATATGGTTAGAAACAGAACCCTATATTATCTTAGATGGAAAATAATTTTGATAAAAGACTTGAACTCCATTCTTGAAGAAAAAATATTCTTTCTACTTAAAAAACATTTTCCTTTCTTAACATATCATATAATTTTAAAAAAAATAAGTTGATTAAAAATAAACATTAAAACTTGTAAAGGAAGCTTCTTGGAAATAATTTTTTAAAACTCCATTCATGACGTATATGTTAAAAAAACATTCTTCCCGTACTTTGGCCGGAAAAGTCAAAAAGTACCTCGTACGAAAAACGACAAAAGATTCCTCTCATATCTTTTACTAAAAAGTCACAGAAGGGTTAAATTGGATTTAAAAAATTGTATGTGGATGTAAATAATATTACATATTGAGGAAACATGGATGTGGATGATAAATATAGCCCAGTAAATTGTGAAGTATAAACAATATCGGATAAAAATGAGATTGTGAGATTTTCCCTTACCTTAGGTCCGATTTGATTCATAAATGTCCGAACCTCCTGTATAATGATTTAAATAATGTTATTGACTTATTCCAGAATCATAATTATTTTTATGATATCATATATGGTCATATTCTTAGCTTCTTATTAGTAATATTTCATTACTACTTGTTATTCGGGTGTTTATTACTTTTTGTTCTTATGCGTGTTTTGTCGAATAAATTATTATTCATTTTAGGTTATAGATACCTCATTTCCAGAATTTTATTAGTGTAATATATATCATATTCATTCATTCAATTCATTTATATAATCATTATTCATTGAATATCATGTAGAACGGGTCGCATCACATCGTGGAGACGGTATTCCGTACGTACGCACGAGGGATGATATCGTTCCCATGATCGTGAAACTGTAATGGAGTGTATGTATACTATTTCAGAGTCAATATCACTTGACAATAATCATATATAGTTATTATTTACACCAATATACCCATCCATGTAAGGTGGTGGTGGAAAATAGATTACACCACAGCGTGGAGACGGTATTCCATACGTACGCACGCACGGTGATTTTGTTTTCCGTAGGATGGATAGTTGGTGAAATAGGGTTGTTTCATACTTGTAACAAAATATCAGTATATGAGTGATACTGATGTTATTACTTCATATTGAAACAACTAAAGAAGAAGAAGTGGAAGAAGAAATAAAGTTGAATGAATCGGTAACGAACATTACCTCTTCTTTGAAGCGCCTCTTTGAGACCTCCTCTTAGGGCACTAAAACTGGTCTTTGAAGAAGACCAGGACCTTTCTGATGTTTCTAGGTAAGTGGATAAGATAATTTGGAAGGGTTTGGCTAAGCATTAAGGCTCAAAGTGGTGTGAGGAAGAGAGGGAGGAGGTTCCCTTTTATAAGGGAGGAGAGGGGCACCTTTGAAAAAACTAAAAATATTATTTTATTATAAAGCCATATTCGGTTTTTAATAGCTCCAAATTGATTTATTTCGAAGCTAAGGTGGGGATGGGTCGAAAGCCTCTCATCGCGTAGAATTTAGACAAGTTTAGGTCATTATATTAACCTTATCTTTTAGTTTTAACTCTTAGTTAATTAGATTGACATTTGCCATGTCACTTTGTATTTTTATATTATATAGTTTATAAACTTACCATATACATCCAAGAGACCCCCAAGTGGTCCATTAATGATACACCTATCATGATATAAGTATCATGGCCGAACCGTAGATTTTTAGGAATATAATAACAATTAATTAGATAATATTTGTTTTAAAAACTATTTTATGTCAATTTTGACACTATTTGGTAATTGATTTTTTTGAAACTCATAACAGAATGATTTGTTCGAAAAAAGTTAATTAAATCAACAATAACATGTCATATTAACATATAAAATTATTTTAATTCATAAAAAGTCTCAAATTACATTTATTTGGGTATTTATAACATCAATTATGTAAATATTTCATTAATAAGATAATTACTGAATCATCATTGTGTCATAAATAAATTAAGTAATTTTAAGTCTAAAAATTACAAATAAAATACCATTATGTAGGAAATATTTTTATCTTTCTAATTAATATTTATAGTCTAATTTATCTTATGTATATACCTATATTAAAAATGATTTACTTATTAAACATTGATTTTAACTATTTTAACTCTTCTTTAAATAAATTAATAATAAATGTCCAAATCTAATCCAAGTGGGACTAAATGGTCATATTTTATTCCTAATGTTGTTTTTGGTCTAATTACACTTGTCCAATAGAATTAGGACATGTGTTAGGGTAATAATAATAATATTTTTACCCTTAATTACCCTATTTACTTTTAACCGTGGTAAAAAAAAGTAAAAAGTTACTATTCACCAAAAATTATTTTCATCTCATTGAACCACATTTTACTTATTGAAATCAAACGTGTCTCTCGGATTTTTGAAATTCCATTCACAAAAGCGGTAAAATTAAGTTTTATGTAAATTTTCAAATTCTCTTAAGAGGTGGTTAAAAGACGGTGAAAAGTTCAATAAAATTTTATATATCTAAAATTATTATAAAATGACTTCAATGAATTGCATTGAAATTATATAGGTATTATGTATCAGTTTTGACCTAAAATAAATTTTATAAAAAGTCGGTTTTTAAATAGTAACCCAGTGTTTTCACTATTCACCTAAAATTGAATGTTTTTAGAAAAATACCCAAATTTCACCCTAGGATAATTTCGATATTCCGAATCCAAAAATGAAGTCCATTTTGAAAATAAAATTTAAAAAATTTCAAAAAGTGGTTATTATTATTCATAACGGCTTGTTTTAATAATATTTTTAGAGCATATCGTTGTTTAGTGAAACTCGGTATTGCTTACGATGCAAGCTATCGAGGAAGGCCGCAGTTGCGTGTAAAGAAAGCCAAGCTAGTGTTGTGTGTATTGAAAGATTTATTTGATGATTTATATAACATAAAAACAAAATATTTCTCATAAAAGTCTCGGGTGTTACAACTGCACCTGTACTCACACAACCAAGAAGTGGAGAATGTTTTCTGATATACAGTGATGCTTCGAAGAAATGTTTGGGTTGTGTGCTCATGAAAAATGACAAGGTCATAGCCTATGACTAACGACAGTTTAAGATCCATGAGCAGAACTACCCGACACTTGATCTAGAGTTGGGAGCCGTGATTTTTTCCTTGAAATCTAGCGGCACTTTCTTTATGGAGAGATGTGTGACATATACACCGACCACAAGAGCCTAAATTATATAATCACACAAAAGGAACTCAAATAGAATCAAACAAGATGGTTAGAGCTAATAAAGGATTATGATTGCTCTCTTCACTACCATCCCGGAAAGGCGAACAAGGTAGATTTTGCACTAAGAAGAAAATAACCCACTACTCTACCCATGTTATAAATTGAGAAAGACCCATTCTTCTTAGATATGAAAAGGATGGATTTGAAATCATAAGGGAAGGGGATAAATCCTACCATTCCCTGATGATTACGCAACCATATATCCAAGAGAAGATTTTGGAAGCACAATGGGATGATGTGGAGATAAAAAATAGGGTGAATGTAGAAAAGGGAGGGAATCTGCATGAGTTCCATATCGATGATGATGGTATGATTCGGTTTGGAATGCATCTTTGTGTGCCTTCATCACCTGTGATGAAGAAGGAGCTATTGGAAAATGCACATAGCTAAACATTCTCTATCCATCCTAGGAGTACCAAAATATACTGTGCTATTTGAGAACACTTCTGGTGGGATTACATGAAAAAGGATATTGAGAAATATGTATCAAGGTGCTTGGTATGTCTGGATTTTAAAGGTGAGTGACAAAAGTCCAAAGGTATGATGCAATCATTGCCTATACCCATGTGTAAATGGGAAGATGTTACTATAGTCTTTGTCACGGGTCTCCCGATAACGTTAAAGAGAAATAATGCAATATGATTTGTGGTTGATTGACTCACCATGACTGCCCATTTTATCACTATTCGGGAAGATCTCATGCTTGAAAAACTTGCAATGATATATGTGAAGGAAGTTGTGACATTGCACGGTGTTCCACTCTCAATTGTCTATGACTGTGATCCAAGGTTCACATCTAAATTCTGGAGGATCCTTCAACATTATTTGAGTACTGAATAAAATTTCAGCATGGCCTATCACCCACAAACTGATGGCCAATCTGAAAGGACTATTCAGATGATTGAAGATATTCTAAGAGCCTTATCTCTTGAATTAAAAGGTGTTTGGGATTATAATCTCCCATTGGTTGAGTTTTCATACAAAAATAGCTTCCACTCTAGTATTCAGATGGCTCCATATGAAGCTCCGTATGGGAAGCGATGGAAAACTCAACCTGTATGGATGAAGTTGGAGAAAGAAAGATACTTGGACCTGATCTTTTCAAGAGATGACAAAGATAGTTCAAGTCATCCAGAAACAAACCAATGCTGCTCAAATTTGGAAAAAGAACTATGCGGACAACCGTCAAAGGGACTTGGAGTTTGACCTTGGGGATAAAGTTTTCCTTCGAATATCTCCATGGAAGAAAGTCATGCGATTCGGGAAGAAAGGGAAGCTAAGCCCAATGTATATTTTCCCCTTTTAGATCCTTGATTTCATAGGAGCCATGGCCTATCGTCTTTCACTTCCACTGAATATGGATCAATTTCGTGATGTGTTTCATGTATAATAACTAAGGAAGTACATATCAGACCCCTCACATGTAATAAACTCAGAGGTGGTGTAGCTGGAAGATGATCTCTCCTATGAGGAGAAGCCGGTAAAGATTCCGGATCGAAGAGATAAAGTTCTGTACAACAACAGAACCCATCTTGTAAAAGTGTTATGGAGGAACCATAATTTTGAGGATGCAACTTGGGAACCAGAAGAGGCAATGAAATAGAAACACCCTCACCTGTTTGTGTATTGTGAAATTTCAGGGGTGAAATTTCTTAAGGGGGGAAGAATGTAACAACCCAATGTTTTTAAATGGAAATTCCCTTATTAAAATCATGTCATAAAATAACATGGAAACAAAACATAATGAACTAATATGTGATAAGTGACCTTTAAACTTAAGTTTGTCACTTCTGTGTTTGGAATCTTGAAAATATGACATACACGGTTGTGTTCAAGATGATTTTTGGAGTCTAATAAAAAAAAATGATTTTTGGGGAATAGTATCCAAAAATTATGAATAGTAACATACCCTTCTGAATAGTGATATACCATAATTAATTTTTACCTTACATATGATATTATAAAAATAATATTCAAGTAAATGTATGATGTACCTATAATTTAAAATAAGTAAATGAATTTTTTAAAACTGATTTTTAGTATCAAAACCATGATTTTAATTAAATGTTAAATTAATCATATTTAGAAAATTATTTTTGAAAAATGTACTTCATTTTTTGATTCTACATGTCAATAAATGGCTGGGGTATTTTTTTTTGGTATTTTTCTAAAATACTTGAATTTATGAAGAATAGTGAAATACCGTAATTTACAAAAATAAGCTAAATAACCTAATTATAGAGTCATGTGTGATGTTCTGTTGATGTAAGCCCACTTGGTTTGGGATCTCATGATAAAAATACTATTCTTGGTCATTAAAGACCCACTATTCGTGGTCTTAGTGGCAACTAATAAACTAATGAATTTTATATGAAGGAAACACCTTTCCCCACCATTATAAAAACCACCATTCATACCCTCATTTCCTGACACCAATCTAGCTCCAAGACTTCTATAAATTCTGCCCAAACATCCTCCCTATCCCATAACCCACGTTCAAGATCTTCTGGTCTCATCGAAAGAGCAAGCCTAGCTTCCTTCATGAGGATCTCAAGAGGAAGATTTAAGAGGTAATTTCTCTCCCTCTTCTTCTTTAATTTCCATTCAAGTTCAAGTTCATTTCTTTATATATCCACATATATATTCATCAAAATGGTATTGTAACTCCATTATTATACATGTACTAGAATGTTATGTGGAAAATGGGATATTATATCATCCATCCTCTTTTCCCTCTTCCTTTTATTTTATTAAGGAGAACGTGGTTCCTGAGGTGTTAATTTACCACCTTCAAGAACGACAGGTTTTCTTCTTCCATATCTACCTTAAAATCAGGTCATTAAACCATTTTTATGGTTAAAATAGAATTTTGTATATGTATTATTTCCTATTTAATGTTCTAGAAATAACATGTTGACATATTTCTAAGTGATAAATTTAAACAAGTTCATTGTGTTCGAAAAACCACCCAAATTAACCCAAATAATCTTCATTTAATTCTTATCTAATGATTCATCCATATGGATATAATATGATTCATTAGAATATCATTCAATATCCTATAATATCATTAATAACATTTAATATCAGTTCAGGATGGGTACCCATGTTCTACCCAAACTTCAATTTAAGAATACAAGTGAACCACTTAAGAAAACCATAAAAACAAACATTCCCGAATAATGTTTTTAAACACTATAACTCATCCAAAGGCACTTTAAATCACATAATGAAACTATAATGAACCATATTAATGTAACAAAGTTTCTTGATTTCTAATTAATGAAAATAATGTCATTATATAGAACATTAAAGAGAAAGAAGCATTTAGATACAGGGGAAGGGGAAATCTCGAACCCAATTTTCTTTCATCGGGTTCTCCCTCTTTCACTCCATTTTTAATATGGTTACTCCAAAAAAGAATTTTTTTAATAATTTTATTTCATTTTATGGAATATACAAATTTACCACTATTGTTTGTGTCAAAAAAATGATTTCCAAAAGAACTCTTCTTTTATGAACTCACCATTTACTTTTCATTCAAGGTTGATGGTTCTTGTATCATGTATGTTATTCCCTCTTGGTTTTGGTAACCCAATGTTTATGAATTTGTTCTTATGAGATTAAACCAGTTCCTTACATGGGTTAGTTATGTTAATTATTGATATATTATCTATGTGTCATGCATGATAATGAAAATATTATGAGGCGACGGGTGCTCCCGGAATTATATAGCGCAATATGAATGTTTGAATTTGACAGGTGCACCCAAAATTATAGAGAGCTCCAATGCATTGGGTAAAGTGATGAATATCATGAGGAAATGTGAAATTATTTGTGAAGAATATTCTATCCTGGTTAAAAATTATCTTTGGTAGTTAACCACAAAGACATGAAGTTTCATTTTTACGCATTTCCACATTTCAAGTCTTATATTTATTCTTCCTCTCATGTTCATGATCTTTTTCTCATGTTATGATCATTATCACCCCCTGATATATTGTTCATATCTATCCGCATAATGGACTTTTATATCATCCCTTTTGATGTATATCCTCAGGTGGCTACATGTACTAAGGAGAGGACAAGTGCTAATAAGAATCTTGAGAAGAAGAAATTAAATAAAATTTTATGCTTGATGTTGTAATTGCTATGTATGGTCCTAGTTTCCCCAATACACTAAACTATTGGATCATCTATGTGTAATAATATTATGGTTTTTACCATTAAAATTATGTAACAGTTATGTAAGAAAAGGATGGGTCGCTATAATTCTCACTTATACACAAGGTATGGTTTCTAATGTGTATTTGTATATAATTTATTGATATTTCAGAATAGCTCATAACTCTCAGATAGTTATAGTGTCTTATGGAATGTAATTTCAGGGTGTTTAATGATAAGTTTGAGTTTATTTCATATTAGGTGAGGCCATTTAAATATTTTTATTAGTTATATATATACCAAGTTACCTTTTTTATTTATTTTTTATTAAATATATTATATTTTCTTTTTATTACAATTTTCATCTCATCTACTCATGAATTTTTATTTTAATTATAAAATGTTATGTTAGATTCCTAAATGGTGGTTACATTTTTTTTTTCATTTTTTAGGTTTTTATTATTGATTTATTATAGGGTCATGTCACATAATTGGTATATTATGAATTGAAACATTATGTTAAATTATTTATGGAATAATCTTATTTTTTTTTTAATTTAGATGCCTTACAACTAGTTGGAAACCTCTAATATATATGGATATTCCCATACAATAAAAGATATATTGGGAGTTAAAGTGAGTAATTCAATATAGGAATTACAAAAGTGTATTATAGAATTTGATTTTTTTTAATGTATTTACATCAGTGTATTAATAAAATTTCAATAATTCGATGATATGTTATATTCACACAGATGTATTTGAATTTTGATCTAAAAATATATAAGTGGTTTCTTATAAATAGTCTTAGATTCATTTAGTTGGGTGAGTTTTTGGTTAAAATATCATAAATAAAGGAAGGACATTGACATGATGTCAAGTCAGAATCCTAGAGTGAGATAGTTTTTTCTGTATTTATGCATCATTTTTATATCATGTATATTTGAGGAATATTTCTTAATCTGCTCTAAATTATATATTTTTCTGGTTTAGGGAAATAAGTTTTAAATTTTTTATTTTATAATGTTTTGATTTCATAGGAATCCATGTAATAAGAAGTAATGATTTTTGTCAAGGAAATCATTATATATATATAGATGAAAACTAATGTAAATATTTTTTTAAAATTTAAGTGAAATAATAGTATTAATTTTTTTTCTAAATAAGGAGATAAAAATTTAAAAATTCTTTTTTGAAAGTGATGTCAAATGTATAGTGATTTTTAAATTAGTAGTTATCATAACTACAATGAAAATGATTGTTTTTCTTCATTTAAAACCCGTAATTAGATGAATAAAATTGGTATACATGATGTAAACTATTAAACATGTTAATTGTTTTACCTAATTACCTTAGGAAAATAATATTATTTATGAAACCCTTATTGTATTTTTGATGCATGTAGATGGTTTTATAATTTAATATTATGTTTTAATAATAAGATATTAAATCACTGTGTTCAATTTCCAATTAATGGCCTATAATGGAATTTGGTTTTTTAAATATGTTATTATAATTGATGAATTGTGAGTAATGCTTGAATTAGATAGATTAAGAAAAATTTGAGGTGGATTTTTTTTAATAATATGTAATAGGATTTATGTGTATAGGCTATATCTGAATGATTCCTTGTAGGAGGTTTACCATATAGATCAAATAGCTAAGTGAATGGTATCAATAAATTTATATATGGTATAATGATTTTTGAGGGATAAAAATTTGTTAATTAGGTGATATTATTCAGTGGTGAGAAACATGATCCTTGTTTCACACAAAATTTTAATGTTTGGAAATTCGGATTAGTGGAGATTCTTTGGAAAATATTTCAATTGAATTTAAAAGTATGATTATATATTTTGATTAATCAATAAAATTATTTTTGTTATTCATTTTTATTGTGATGTATATTTATGAAGGGGATTTTATAACAATATAATCTAATATAATTAAAAAATTTAAATTCTGGAAATTTAAAATTGTGATTAAAATGAAGAAATTTAGGGTGAAAATAAATATTTTTTTTTAAATAAGAATAAATATTAAATTGGATGGATTTGGGGTGTAGAAGAAAATATAAATAATTTTATAGTTATCTATTTGATGGTGAATAATTATTATTGAGGTTAAGTGTATACGATAATGAAAAATGGGTGTTTAGACTACTTATGTTTTAATGAATTGTTGTATAAACATTTCACCATGACCATGAAAATATCCAAGAAGTGGTAGGATTCATATTTTTTTATTACATATTTTTTTATTTTACTCATGAAAATAGAGTTTTCATTAAAATACATTTTTATTTCATGATTTTCCTCCTCAATTATCATTTTTGAACATTTCTATTCATATTCAAACAATATGGGTCCCACTCACCAACATTCATCATAGATCATGAAAGGTTCATTTCTTTGAAATCTATTCTATAGATCAAAGATAAACTGGAGGATCATTTATTCCCTTCAATTTTTTTCATTCTTTATTGGGTTGTGCATCTTAGTATTTAGAGGTTTGGATTTCTTGAATTCATTTAAAACCCCACTCTGATTGTTGGGTTTTTCCATAGATGTCTTGACGAGTCCTAAATGTGGTGTAAAACATCTTTCGAGGGTTAATTCTCATTTTTACACGATTTTTTTATTTTTTACTAAGATTATTTTCAAATATTTTTTTAAATTTATTTTAAATAAATTTATTAACCTGGCTGTGATTGTTGTTGTAATATAATTTTTTTACCTAGAAAGAACATAGATGATTTTATTGGTTTTTGAAGGTCAATTTCCTTTATTTTTTTTAAGTGTTTTGTTAAGTCTGAAAAAATGTTTTGTGCCTTGTAGATTAATTTCTATTTTTATATTTCTTAATTATATTTATTGTTAATATTAGTTTCATGCAATTAAAAATTCCCTAATTATAATTAGTAGTCACTGAAATCATAAAATATACTGTATACTATTCACATTTATGATATTTTAATTATCTACAAAATATTTATATATTTTCAGGGGATAATGTGTTTAAATTATTTATTTATGGATTGTGTGGATATTTTATTATTTAATTTGAATCTAAGATGTTTTTTTAAAATTTTAAAGTGATTTTGACACCAATATGAATGTTCAAAACACGATTCAAAAATATTTTTTTAGTTCTTAAACTTATAAGAGAAGTAAATAATTTAGTTTTAAATGAATTTTTTTATGTATCCTTTTTAAAAGGAGGAAATAGGTTTTGTTTTATGATTTTAGTTTATTTTAATTTTTTTGTTCAATGTAAATGGAATTTTTTGAGAGTTCAATTGGTTCTTATTTTAGTGGTGATTCAGTTTTCAATGATTTAATTTTTGGGTTATTTTTTGCATAAAATTATGATTATGTTTAGTTATTGTTTATTAAATGTTCTTATGTATGGTTTTCATTATTTATGGGACATTTTTTACTTTAAGTAATTGTTTTCTTTATTTTCAATGTTTTTAGTAGGACATATTTTATTGAAGTGTCTATTGTGTCATGTTTTAATAGATGGGATGTAAAATTATTGGATTTTAGTTGTTGGTTTGTGTGCTAGTTGAATTGGTAGAGTGATTAAATTTCATATGAATAATGGATCACATGTTTTGGAATAAAGTTATGAGATTATAAAAACTGGATTAAAATTTTTTAATAGATTAAAAATGATTCTTTTACATGTTTTAGAGTGTTAGGTCCATTTTGGTAATTTTTTTGGAATAATTATTAAAATTGGGTGTTGATGGGGAATTTTTCAACTATTATGAATTTTATGTAATTATTTTATAGTTTTCAACATTTTGTAAATAATAGAGTTTGAGTAAAATGGGGAAGTTGATATTTCAGAGTTCAATAAAAATGACACCAAAAAATTCCACCCACAGATGGGGTTTTCAATGTTTCTTTTGATACCCAACGTCATTAAAATTTATGTGAGGATTTTATAAAAACTAAATGGATCTATTCAAGGTGTTTTTTGAGGTTTTTATCTACAATTTTCTAGATGCGTATGTCTTTGTTGATTATTTGTTTTTCAAAATTATGTTTTTAAAATTAGGTAAATATGAAATATTTACAATATTATTTTACCAAAATATATTTATAAGATATGTGGGGAAATTTATCTCATTATAAGATCAAGTTTTATGGTGTTTTATTTTCCACGTCCATAGAGAGGGATAATCATTATCACTTTTATTCTATCATCTAGATTATAAATTTGCATTTATTTTTTAAATATTCATCACAGCTAGAGGACCAATTTTTTTTTATAATTAAGTTCTTCATATTATTGTAATTATTTGTCAACTATTTGAAAGAATAAAAAATTGGGTATTAATGCTTTTAATAATATGGAATTGGGGTCATTAAACCATTTGGATGAATACTAAATGGGGATTATTTTGGACACTCACTATTGAATATGATTGAAATGAGAGATTAAATGATGATATATGGAATATTATACGACTATATTTTATATGAGTGGCTTTATAAATATAAGTGGAATTATTGTAATCAATTTTAGGTAATCATATATTGATGTCACTAAAGTGGGTTTGTAGGACATGATAAAGGTTATAGATTTATTTGAAACTGAAGTGGAAAGTGACAAGAGCCCCAAATCCATATAGAACCTTGTTTCATTTGAGATAATGGGGAAAAAATATGTGTAATGACCCCCATTTTAATATTTAAATTTTAAATATAGTATGTTTTATAATATTATGAATTTAAATTAATGAAAAGACCTATGAGATATCATGTAAATTAACATAATTAGTCTTTTGGAATATGAAGGTATATTAATTAAATAAACAAATTTGGATATTAAAATCACATCTGATAGCAGAGGTTGGAATACAAATTACTGTAGGACATGGGATAATAATGGTTGATCTTATTTATATCAAAATTGTGGCTCAATAAATTTGATTCAAAAACCATTTTTTAGGAAATCTTCACCCAACTATCTAATCCCTAAAATCATTTTCTATATCACAGTGAAGAAACACATGAAAATGATATTGATGCTCTTTTATAAAATGTTTCATAGAATCCTTGAGTATATTGGGATATTTGACTTGAAATGTAGCGTGGGGAAGACTAAATCATTAACGATAGTGTACCCTCCTGACTCAGAACACCAAAATTCTCCTCCATTATTCTAAAAACTATTATGTTTTACCCCAAAGAATATAGATTTTGAGTCATTCATGGTCATGAATAAAGAAATGGTAAAGTTTAAATGATTTAATAAATTTAACTTCCACCAAAAATCGCACTCCAAATCTGTAAGGAACTCTTATTGATATGGAAGAAGATGACAACATTTACACAATAAGGAAAAAATAAAAACTAATAGGTATGTTAAATTTTTGGAAACAATAAATTTGGTATAAATGATATGAACAATTGTTTATCAACTATGTAGAAATTAAAGGATCCTAGAATAGTTAATACTATTTTTGGTAATAATAATAGAAAACAGAGTGGGTTTTATTCTTTAATTCAATATCATTACATTGATAAATATTAAATAAATTTGATTATTATGATTTCAAAGTTAATATTACTCATTCTAATTATAGTGTTAAAAAATTTATGTATATGGGATGATCCTTAACATATCATAAATATGCTAGTTCAATTTGTTCTTTAATATTTGAAATAAAATATAATAGACCTGATAATTTTTTGATTCTTGTAAAAATGAGTAGATATAAAAGTAATCATAGTTTGGATCAATTGAAATGTAGAATGATAATATTTATATATTTGAGTTTGGCCAAAGAGTTATGTTTCTAAAATAAGGATTATTTTGTTTTATTAGTATGTTATATTGATTTGAGTTTGTTGAAAATTATATGAGATAAAGAATCCAGATATGGATGGTTGTTTACTCTTTAAGGTTTTATTTTTTCATTTCCAATTTAAAAATAGAAATTCATTTCACATATGACTAAGGTGCAATATTTTATTACCTTACTACACTTTGTAATGTGGCTAAGTGAATTTTATATCTTTGACTAGATATTTATTTATCACCTAATCTAATACCCCTATATATATTCATTTTGATGTAAGAGAATGACTATCACACACATATAGTAAAATATCTAATGCGAATTCTATACATATAAGTTTGAGACATGATTTTTTGAGACAATTCAAATTATAGGGAATTATAATAATAATTTCTGGATGAAATAATTTAATAATTTTACAGTTACAATTACAAAATATATAGAGAGAGAGGTTATATGATATAATAATAGTGAAGTGGGACTGGAACACACCAACTCACCATTCTTTAATAGTAACCCCACACTTTTATTTGGAAGATCCTAATTTATGTGTTTAATTGGTAAAAACAAGGTATCTAGATATAAATTTATATTGATAGTTTTTTCTAATATATATTACATCAATATTGTCCATTATGATTTGATCATGAGAAATAACACTGAATGAAGTAATAATGGGGCTAGGTAGTAGTGTTTTCCCAATATAATCCTAGAAGTGGAATCACATCTTACGAATGTATATGGGTTAAATTTCATGAAATTTAATGAATAGACCAATGAACATATCCAAAGTAGTTCCATGAATTTTTGATGAAATAATGGATGATAATGTTTTTATATATATTAAAACATCAGTGATGCTATAAATATTTATAGTTTAATTCTTAGTCAACTTAAAATCTGATCTCACTTTTAAATGAATTCATTATTAATTGTATAAATATAAATATATCTTTATTGTGTAAAATATTTTTTTTATAAATTTATGGATATTACGATTTTATAATAATTAAATTAAATTCATGATTGATATATTTTAAAATATAATTTTTTATTAATATAAATTTAAATCAGTCATAATGACTTTGGTTAACAAGGATAATTAATGAGATGAGGCTAATTTGATACCCTTCTTATTTTATGATATAATAATATTAATTAATTTTATCCTTAAATAAATTATGATTCAAATGGTTAGAACGAAAATAATTATGGTATTTGTATTTAAGGACCCATATGATTCAAATTACAAACATTGGATGGAATTTGAAATTTTGGTATAGTGGATGGATAATTCTTAATAATGACATGACGAAGTATGATTATTCATGTTAAAAACATTAATGTTGTGTTTTCAATCATTAGATGAAGCTTTATTGGAAAGATGGAGATAGGGAGGATGATAGAGGAGTTACTAAGTTTAGTTGGGATGTAGTGGAAATAATGGAAGGCCATTGGCTGGGTTGATGACTCAGCTACCTTTCTAGGATCACTAGGAATTAGTTGAGCCTATAGAGTCTTTTCGATGGACCATAACATGTTCGATGGTGGGGTACACTATGATGAATTTATAAGATTTAATGTTTTTATTTTTTGGAACCAGTACTGCACTGCTATTTGTCCCACATTCTTGATTTTTTGAGATCCATTCGTCTATGATCTCCAACCATCATTAATCTTTGAGTTCCTCTTGATCTTGGATAGATCTGGATAAAATAAATTGGAGAATTTGTCTTAGAACCATTTCTCTTATTTGATCACGACATAATCTTCTAATTGCGGTGGTAGATCATTGTGTCATTCTTTCTGGATGATTCCCCTTATTACTGATTAAATTTTATGATCTCATACATCTCAATTGTCTCCAAATTCTATTCCATCATGAACATCCTAGTCAACTATTGACCTAGGAATGGGTATTGTTAATGAATGGATGAAAATTACACCAACTCATGGTGTAATTTTCAAAGAGTTATGGGGATTTCGATTCGAAAGGAGAAATGATTTACTATAATGTCGAATGTGTATTTTTGTTTTTTATTTAATTGAACGTAAGTGCCACAGTGAATTCTTATTTTTTTATCAAATTGACGTGGAATGAACATTTTATCACTGAATTTAATTAAGGATCTTTCATGTCGTAGTTATAGGAGTATGATGTGATTGGTCAAACTCAGTGAGATGACATTACAGAAAAGGAACATTACCTAGTTGAATTATCTTAATGATTTCTATTTTACTATATTAATTTTTTTTAATTAATATTTGTTACATGAATGGTATTTTTGGGGAATTATTTTAAGATATTGGCCTAGAACATTCATAGGACATTGTTCGGGATTTTGGCATGATGATGGTACATGATCAGTCTTTATGGAAGTATGCATTTCTTCTTTGGTTATTAGTTTTATTTTTTCATATTAATTAATTATAATATTTTAATAATTAATTTAATTGGAATTCCCATGAATGAGTTATGACCTCATGAAGTTTGAGGGAGTATAAATGGGATTAGATAGAAGTATTAAATGGTGTTGGGTTATTCATGGATGGGAAATGACTCCATATTGAAGCAGGTTTTCTTCTAGACTCTACCACATGGTCTAAGCACTAATTATTTTAATTTGATATATTCTTTACCACGATAAATGAATAACACTTAATTAATTAATGTGTTATTAACTACATGAATTCTCATTTAGGTTAATGATATTATAGTAATAAATAATTAAATTAACTTTTCCCAATATAACTGAACAAAGTGTGAAGGGAAATGACATGCCCTTTTTCACATGCTTGATGTAAACTGCAGATGGTCACATATTCGATCACTAATGTCTTCCATAGATTAAATAGACCCCATATGTGTTTAATTATAACATATGAGAAATTATATGAATCTCCAAACCATTTAGATCCATTTTATATGATCTTTGGCATGATATAATAGTTTGTTCTTGTGATCATTGAGACCTAGACATGCATTTGATCAGATGTGTGTGCATGTGTATCAGTGAGACTCATGTTTAATTATAATCACTTGTATGTGAGGATGTGTCCTATTAGACACATGTTTTGTAGTGATCAAACACAAGTGTGTGGTTCGGTGCTGATACACATGCATGATATTATATGTTGTGACCATGTATGTTATGTTGAAATGAGTGTGAATGCATAGTCATTGGATGATTTAAATTTAGTGTAAAATTAAAGGTGGACCATCAAGGATTGGATGATCCTTAGAAGAATAATCATGTTGTAAAAGTGATGATAATTATGTAACAAGACAAATGGATGGGGTCTGATGACCTTGTGGTATTATGGGAGGCATCATAGGGGTAAAAATAACTTTTGAACAGATTTGAGGTAGTATAGGGGTATGCAAGCCTTGTTCCTAGACCTAAGGAAGTATAGGGATATTATTATCTTTTGGACTAGAATGAGGCATAAGATGGGTTATGAAATCCTTGGTACATGACCCAAGATGCTTTGTCCTTATAGATACTCATATATATGTGTTGTGGCCTTGTGGTTGGCCCATAACAATCACATCCATTAAAACCATTTATTTTCATAGTATATAAGATGGTATAATCTAGGATTCATGATATAGTGGATATAATTTGAACACTAAAAATATTTTTTATTATTTAATACTTGTGTATTTATTATTATTTTTTATGATTCTATAATCTATCTATTTCCTATCAAATATTTATTGATCTTACTACAAGCACTTATACTCTATTTTTCCGATTAGGTGCATGATTTTTTTGGTTTCTCTACTGTCTTGTACTCAGATGCTTCTTCAAGTGGCCATGAAAAATGGGTACCTATGAATTCCTTACTTGTTGGCAGTATATTTTGGGTTGAGAACCTGCATTGATAATTGAGAGGGACCATTTATATAATCTGGAAGACAATGTAGAGGTTTGGTATGGTGTTTTGGGAAAAACCTATTTATATAATTATTATTTTTATATCTTGTAAATTGTATTGATATTGTGGTTGATCAATTACCTTTTATTATATAATGACCATTTGGGTCTATTTTTTCACATTTATTCGTTAAAAATTATATGTTTATTGGATCATGTGAACTCAGATTGTATATTATTATATTTTTGGTTATTTGTATACTATTTCCATCAAGATTGATGGTATAATAACCCCATGATTCACTTTGGGAACAATTTTATAGAATAAAATCATTATTCAAGGAGGAGGTGTTCCTGGGGTCATGTGTCACTCTAGATCAACCATAGAGATTAAGTTTGGGGTGTTACAAAATTGAATCCACAGTGATTATCTCATTTAGGAATTTCCTATACAAGATACATAAGAATACATCATTGCTTTTGAGGATTCTTATCCTAGTGCATTGTAAACACCTTTCTTGTGGGTATTCTAGGTTACCAGGATAATTGATATATTTCTTTGTATTATGGTATTATGGTTATATGATTTCACCACATTTTTCAGTCATGTATATTTGAGGATTGTAATTTCATATGGATTTGAATTTTTTCCATATCATAAAGTCGAATCATATGAATCATATTGTACACAAATAATTTATAGGATATATATACCACATGTGTTTTATTAATATTTGAGGGGGAATAAACTACGTTAGTTTCAATAGATTTTATTTTTCATTGAATGAATAATTTTATAGTGAAATTCTATAAGCATAAACCCCTTAGATAACCAAATTTTGATTAAAGTCCATGTAGGACTACTATTTGGTGCACTTGGGTTAAAATGATGATAATGATGATGAATTAGTCTCACTTTACATAGATAATGTTTTGATCCTTATTATTTTATTTTATGGAATTAATTTCTTCATTGAATAATTTTCGGTCAGTGGATATTATATTTTTTTCGTAAAAAAGGTTTTAACTATAGCCTTTGTGGAGTTATCTACGTATCTCCCAAGGGAATTCTCTATTACCAAAATAAGAACCTTTTTACCCACATTGAAAATTTTTAATGGAGAATATATCCTTGGTTATCTCTAGGGAAGTTCTTAGATTAAGTTATAAGGTTTTTAACACTTATTGGCACTTAATTACGTGTTATATGAATGGACTTTTTGTCATTAGAGGTGAGACCTTGGTTACATGTGAGTTGGTTCCTCAAGCTTCTTTGGGGTAACATTGGTGAGAATATCTTCTATGAAGTGATAGTTTTAGTTTTTAGGGCCATATGGATAGGATTTATATATTAAGTTCCCTATATTTGTGGAAAACCATTGAATGTCTTAGAGAAAATATTGTGTCTTTACTTTTATCCATGGATTGTATAGAACCTTTAGTTCTTGAAGTAGTGAGATGAGGATTGGGTTGATATATTGGATATTTTGGTTACGTGATCCCTTTTTTTCATGGTGATCCTTAAATAGTATAGTGAGAGAATGAGAATAGGCCTATGTTTATAAAGTGGGGTTTAAGTGGTATTTGGAAACATGATGAATCTATAAATGAATAACACTGGAATAGTAAATTGATCATCTTGGGTTCTTGATATTGGTTGAGCTATCACCATAAGACATGTATAAAATTGACGAGGAAAGTGAGTAAAGTCCCAAAGGTCTGTTACACCACTTAAATTACACTATTTCTTGTAAATGTTGTTTTTGTCAATACATGTTGGGAATCCATGATAAATGAGACATTATGTCTATAGCTAAGTATAGGTGCACTTGAATCAGTAGAATTGGGTTGTATGGTGACTGTTGAGAATATTTTAGGTTATATAGATGAAGTAAGAAGTGGTAGTTGTGATGGGTCCCTAATGAATTTGGTTTAGGGTAACCCCTAGAGTTAGCAATTCAGATGAAACTCATGGGTTAGTAAAACTATATGATAATGTGTGTGGAGATGAATTCATAGAGGGAAAAGACATCATTAAGGTGTCAAGATACCATTGTGTGATGAAACTATGATCATCTTTATGTATAAACATACACATGGGAAAATAATTATATTGGTTAGAGTTCATAACCCATGAATGTGCTATTGGAGGATGTAACTTCAATAACCCAAAAATTTCATAAATTAAAATATCCATACTTTTTTTGAATACATAAAAATTATAAAAATTGATTCCCAATGACTGTAGTAGTCCATCTCCTTTAGAAACATGGAATCATAAATATTGGTACATAAATGAGATATAACATATCTTACTAGGTTCTTCATGACTAACACCCCTCTTTGAAATATCAAAAATAATATATATCTTCAAAGCCTAAGGGAAGGATACATTAAAATGGGTGATTTTAGATGCTCAGTAAGGGAAAAAAAGAGATACATAAGTGTAATCATGTGCATAGGGTTATGAGAAAATGATCATGAAAATAGAAGATCATACCACACATTCCAAAGACTAGAAACATCAACAATGGAATAATTCTTGATAGTTAATATGATATGATTCATAAGAAAATATTTAACATAATCGATGAAACCATAACATAGGAATAAAACACTGATTTTTCCATTCACATAAGCATATATAATGATTTCTGCAGTAGTTAGGGCATTGCTGTTGATGTCATCTTAAGGGGAAAACTCCTTGACTCTACTGGGTTCACTCACTATAGCAGCCCTTTGTTATTAAACTGAGTCCACTCCTCATTAAATAATTATAATAAATAATTTTGTTCATTTCTATTTCCATCCATGTCTGTCTCATGAGATATATATCATTGCCCAATGCATTGGATAAGGATATAGGTTCCACCCATTTCAAAACAAAATCATGCATACATGTTCTACAAGATCATAATTAATAATATCATAACCCATGAAATGAAATTATTTTCCAAAAAATTTAATCATATCATAACTTATGGAGAAATTCATGTTTCATAATCATTTCATCAAATCATAACCTGTGAAAGGAAGTGGGTTTCATGAGAATATAACTCATGGAATAAAAAACAGTTTTATTAAAATCATTTCATCAAAACATAATCCATTTAAACAAATAATGCGAATAAAAATATAGAATAATTTACACAGAAAGGAATGAGTTTCACCAATAGAAGTTATCATAGATGTAAAATTATTTTTAAAGAACATTAAAAACATTTCTTGAGGAAAACATCCT
The DNA here is from genome assembly GCA_963277665.1 of Viscum album. Classification (NCBI taxonomy): domain Eukaryota; kingdom Viridiplantae; phylum Streptophyta; class Magnoliopsida; order Santalales; family Viscaceae; genus Viscum; species Viscum album. The sequence goes on along the minus strand of OY728122.1, from coordinate 1,239,641,062 downwards.
CTCTTCATTGAAAAACTCTTTTTAAAATCTAAATTTTTTTCATAAACCATTTTCTTTGAAAAAAACATTGAAATGTTTAAAGAAATATTTTAAAAACAGTATATATTTTTATATATAGTTTTACCTTGAAAATTAACTTCATGGACCATTTTTAAATATTATTGAAAACATTTACGAAAATATTTTTTTTGAATAAAATAGATTTCCGACTGAAGAGAGAAACACTGTGATATTGTTATTAAATACATTTTCTTAATTATATTATGTATAAGAGAGTGAGAAAATGGTAATAATACCTGGATATTGCGTTAATAAATTGAGTAGAAGAAAAATTAAGAGTGTTTCTAAGAGATTTATATTAATATTTCAAAAAATAAAGCATTATCATAAACAATCTCGATAAATGATGAGATTGTTTCAACAAACTCTTTCGAAATGGTAACTTGGGATCGTCTTATCCATGTAATAAAATTAAATTAAACAAAGATTAAAATATCATAAAATTAATTATATCTAGGATATTACTTTTTAAATAGAATTATATACACCATGAAAAATTATTTAGGTTCAAAAATGAACATGCACCTCAAGGGAGGAAAATTGAGACAAAAATGTCATACTGATTTTGTATATTTTGAAACATTAAACCCATGAAATTAATATTTAATATAGGATATGTAAAAACTAATAAATTAAACTATAATAATCATTTAATACACACACGGGTGATATACAGACCACATAAAATGAATGGGTGGTGAATAAATTATGTTTATCACAGATATAAAAAGTGATATGAAATCACCTTACATTGTCTCTTAATTATCATAACAATCATACAATACTCATGTATTATAAGTAATATTTTATTATAAATATATAAAAAAACAATATTATTATATCTAATACCATATAAGGTTTAACTATGTATTTATATTACACTCTTGATAACAATAATAGGTTAATATCTCACTTAGAGTAATATTCATTTTGTTCTTCTCAACTGCCTTAATTTGTTATATCATTGGTACTTATAATTATAACAAGATTTAGATAATGTTAAACATGATATAAATATCATTTTTATTTATTATATTTTTATTATATTAATCTATAGGATATATATGTATGAAATGGAATAAATTATTCATGGAGATGGTAAGACATATGTATACATGAACATTGTTTCTGCTTTTATTATATTATTGAAATAAAGAAATAAAATTACTTATTTAAAAATATATATTATACTAATAATATAATTATCTTTTCATATATATCAATTAATTTTTCTAAATGCATCCTTAAAATATTCTAGGTGTTGTGGGAATGAAACACATCACTTTGACTAGGCTGTAGTCCACAGTTCCTCCAACAAATTTACCGTATTTACACCAAATGGAAAGTATAAAGATATTTATTGTAAATGTATTAAATAATATTAAATAAATAATAAATATATTATAAATAAAATATAAATAAATTTACCATCATAATTTCCACCATGAGAGGTGGTAAATGAAAAATGAACAATCATCGTTTTGTTTTGTGGTAGAACGTTGTACAGGTAAAGAGTATATTCATTACCAATTAGAGGGAAGTGTGTGATTTTGTTGTTCTATACATTGTTAATAAAATATCATTATATTTAATATAATTTTCTTATAATATTATCATGTAATGATAATAGTTTATGTACATTATAATTAAATGAAACACATGTGATATTTGGAAAGTGTTACCTTTTAAATGGGGTAAATCTTTTTGGATTCCAACGAAGGGCTTCCTGGAAAGGATTTATGATCAAAGGGAGGACGATAGGTAGAATATAGGGATTTTTGGGAGATATTTTGTGATTAAAAATACTTGAGATGTATGAGTATGTGGTAGGAGAGAAGACCTTTTTATAGTGGAGGAGGAGTGGCACTCTTGTTAATATTTGATAAGAGAATTCAACCTACATTTTTCATGATTCAATTTGATCGAATAATGAACCAAATTCAATTATAGGTGGGAAATTATGGACAACCAATGACTATTGGAAAAGTTTCTAGTTCATTATTCTTCTTAAATTAATGGTTTAGTCCTTAGTTAAGTAAATTTATCTACTAATCACCTTAATTAATATTAATCACTTTCACTAATATTTTTTTTCCAAATACTATTTTAAAATTTTTATCATTTATAATTTATGATGGTTAAAAATACGGTAACAATGTTTCCAATTTATAAGTCTATATTTGGAAAAAATTAATTTATATTTAATCCCACATTTGGTTTAACAATGCTGGGATTTAATGTAAAAACGTTCAAAATATTGATATATTTTTATATTCAATTTCAAAGTGAAATTGACTTAAATTACCCAAATTGGGTTTAATGATAAAAATATTATATAATTAAATATTTAAACAAAGTTAGAATTTAATTTTTCTGTTAAAATAAATTAGATGAAAAAACATTTTTGAATTAAAATTCAATTTTTTTCACTATTCATCCATAAATGATGTTTCTTAGAAAAATCCTAAAAATTAACCATAAGATAATTTAGACATTATAAAATAAATTTTTTTTATATTATCTAATTAAATATCAATATTTTTCTAAAATTAATTACATTATTTATCACAAAAGGACATGAAAGTAGTTTATTTGAGAAAATATTATTTTTAAACAAATAAGGACTTTACAAAAATTTTATCTTACATTATGAAGATATTTTATTTATATAAAACCATTATATTTTTTAAAAAAGTTGTTAGTACTATTAATATTAATATATTTGATTACTATTTTATAATTATCTTGTTTACATAATTATAACAATAAAATAATGGTTTGTATAAACACACTATTGCGTGTACTGCATGACAAGTCGGTGTTCTATATGACATACACCAAATAAACGATCCATGTGACATAAACCAATATTGTTTCATGTAAATGGAATATTTGAATTATTTTTTTGTAATTCATAAATTAAATTTATATTATTTGAGAATAAAGGTCCATATAAATTTAGGGTGTTAAATTCATCCGCCATTAAATTGAGTATCTCCATTAAAATTCTAACTCGGGTAAAAGAAATGAGGATACATATTCTTGATCATATCCTCAATTTACCACATCCTTTCCTCTAATAGGTTATTTTTACACATAAATTTAAACCACTAAGAGGTTTTGTTTCATATAACTCTCTCTTTATATTCCAAAATTTCAACTGGTCGTTCCTCATTAAAGATATCCAGCTCAAGTGGTATGACATAAGTTTTTTGTACACGTTAAGGGTAAGGTATGTAATTATTTAAGAGGGATACATGAAACACATCAAGGACTTTTGAAATATTTTTAGGATATTGAATGTGATATGATACCATCCTAATACGATCAATAATATCAATGGGACCAATTTACCTAGGGATTAGTTTCTAATTCTTCCTGAATCTCATAACATTATTCTAGGGAGAGACTCATAGAAACACCTTTTCACAAAAGTCAACTGCTATATCATTCCATCAATTATCAGGATAAATTTTCATCCTATCTTTGGATTCCATGATATGATTCGAAATGGTTATATCCTCTCTGAACTTTCTTCCGAGATCTCTAGTCCCAATAGGTTTCTTTGTACAATTTCATCCTAGCACATTGGATACATACATTAATTCTTGTATAGGTATTAATATGGTACCATATGAGTATATGATTAAATGATATTATTGTAAGAATAATCAATTATTGTAATGTTCTTATCCCAACCACCATTGAAATATAGAAAATAAGATATCATAATGTCTTCTAGGGTTTGAATTAATATTTCAGACTAAACATCTATATGAAAATGCTATTATTTGATGAAACCCAATTTTTTATCAATTACATGCTGAAGAATTACCCAGAACGTTGAGGTGAACCTCAGATCCGGATTACATATAATAGAATGTGGTACTTCATGCAAACTAACCACTTCCATAATGTATATCATGTAAAGTTGATCTAGAGATAAGTATTTTCTAATATGAGTGATGTTTTCTAAATTTTTAAGGTGATTAACTACCGTCCCTATAGAATTAAACCCTATAGAGGTTCCTGGAAGTCCAATAAAAAAATCCATAGTAATTCTCTCCCATTTCCATTCTGGTATGGGTAATGGATGCAACATCCTTTTAGACATTTGTCTTTTAGCCTTAAAAATATGGAATACCAAGAATTAAGATACAAAATATGTGACTTCTCTCTTCATTCCATCCCACTATATGTATTATTTCAATTCCCAATACATATTTTTTTAGTTCTAGGATGAATAATGAATGAGGAAATATGAGTTTCCTCTAAAAACCCCATCTTTAAATTTCAAATGGATGGTACACAAACTCTGTTCCTAAAAATTATCATTCCATCATAATCTTGAATAAACTCAGGAATACATCATACTTTCTATTGAATATCTACATCTTCATTTTATGCCATATTAATAGATACTAGGATATAGGGTAGAACATTCATGTGATAAAGACATGATTTCCTCCTTCATTCAGTGTATCAAGATCCATCCATTTAAAATCCAAAAATAAATGATCTTTTGTGATCCTCATCATGGATTAGCTTGTATGATCTTCATGGATCTATTCATCAGCGTCCTTGTTCTCTTTCCTAGGGTGGTAATTTATTTAGTAGTCAAAATCCTTTATCAACTCAATCCATCTTCTATGCATCATGTTCAACTCATTTGGTGTGAATATATATTTTACTAATTAATGATCAGTATATATATCACACATTCCTCAATGACTGTAATTCCACCAAATCATTAATGAAATAAATACCGATGAAATCTCCAAATCATGAGTTGGGTAATTTCACTAATGAATATTAAACTACTACATGGAATAAGAGATACCCAAGCTATTATAAATAATAAAACATCCTAATAAATTCTTGGAGGAATCAGTATTGATTAAAAAACATTCTCCACTGAAGGTTAATGTATGAATAGGTGTAATGACTATCCCTATCATCAATTTTTTGAAAATTTCCTCATGTTCATCAGTCCATAGAAACATGAAACCCTTCTAAGTTAACATGGTTAGAGGATTATATGGTCATGATAAACTCTCCAAAATTTGACAGTGAAATCCTACAAAACCAAGAAATATATGGATTAACGTCACTATGGTTGGTCTAGTACAATATATAATAGCCTCCATATTTGATGTATGTATTTTTATTAAATCTCTTGACATTATGTTACCCAAAAATGAAACCTTTTGTAGCCAAATTTCACAATTTTTATATTTTACATGTTGCTTATCCTTCCTTATGGTCTTTATTACAATTATCAAGTCTACTTCTTGCTCTTCCTTTCCCTTTGAATGGATAAAAATATCATTTATAAAGTCTACCACAATTTGGGTGAGGTTATATTTAAAGACTAAATTCATTAAATCCACAATGATATAAGGAGAGTTAGTAAGACCCAAAGGCATCACTATATATCCATGGTTTCCATACCTAGTATGAAATGTCATCTTGGTAATATCCTCCTTATTGACCGTGAAAAGATGATATCTAGAAAATATTTCAGTCATCCAAAAGTATTGAGATCTGCACATTTGATCAAACAATTCATCAATATGAAGAAGATGATAATTTTTTCTGGATCATGATCTTGGATAACACCTGAAAATCAATTCATAGTCTCACTGATCCTTCTTTATTTTTCACAAATACACAAGTGCACCCCTAGGTGAGACAAAAGGATGACTGTACCAATAATCAATGTTTTCCTGAAGATTCTTCTTCAATTCCTATAACTCAATCACAACCATTATATATGGTGTATTTGGAATTAGTGTGGAAGAGAGTATGATTTATATTGAGAAATTGAAATCACATTTTCGTGGGATCTTGTAAACTTTCCCAAAAATACATCCATAAATTATTGTAAAATAGGCATATAATTGATGTATATTTTTCCCCAATAATTTGAGATAAATAACCCTTCTTAATGTGAATTAAGACCCTTACATTCTATGAAATTTATATAGGATTTTCATGCTTATTGTCACATTTATAGAAAATCATAGTATTTTCTGAAATCTCAAATGTAAAATCCATTCATTGAAAATTGATTTGGGATTTATGCAGAGATTTCCAATCCATGCATAAGATGACATAAAATTCAACCAAATGAAGAATGAAAAGATTTATAGGAAGCAGACTCCTACAATCTTAAAAATTAGAGGAATCATATACATGGGATGAAATCATCATATCATTAGTGATTTTCACAGATAATTTCGTATATAATTATTTTCAGGGAATATTAACCACCTTATAAATGTTTTTATATATGAATGAGTGGGTAGATTTAGATTGAAATATTACATTAGTCGTGTAGAGAGGATTTAATGTGGATCTTTCGTCACATTGTTATCATAACCATAGTCAAAAATATAAATTTCATGATATTTACCCTTTTTTCTTGGAATAAGTTGTTTTTATCATCGATAGTCATCACCAAAATGTAGTTTTGGGAACTGGTTAGCATAATTCCCATTCTTCTTAAAATTTTGTACCTGAAGCATGGGAGGTGCAATATTTTCTGATTTATATCTATTATCATTTTGAGCTAACTTATTTCCAAAAAATCAACAATCTTTTTCCCAGTGAACATCCTTATTGAACATAAAATATTTAATAGACCCCTTTATAAAATTTCCTCCATGCTTCTTCACAAATTTAGAGAATAATGTATAACTCCTTTTCTTTTCACTTTGGTTTTTAGAGTTTACATTGAACTCATTATTCCTTTTATTTTCAAATCATTGGGTATGAAACATGACTACAACATTTATTTCAACCTTTACTACACAACGAACAATCTGTTAATATCTTTTAAATCCTCATATGGACATTTAACTTTTATATATTGAATTTAAGACACAAAAGAACCTATAAACATCACATTCGGTTTCAATGAAATTTCATGATGTGTACCCTGAATATATTGTAAAACTATTCTTATAGGTACCAACTAATTCATCATCCTTTTTCATCAACTCATGCAACACTATCTCCATCATGGAATAAAGAATTTGAGCAAATTACAGACTGAATAATATGTTCTCAAACACTCCCCAATCCATGGATTCAATATCATCTAATTCCCTCATATTCTTAATTATATTTCACTAATTATCTGCTTCGCCTTCTATTATATAAAAAACATAATGAATTTCTCTTGATCTAATAAATGGAGAATAGAGAATATCATTTCATGAGTAATAATCCATTGTTCAGTAACCAGTGGATCACTAGTACCTCTGAAATAATGTGGAGGTTTTCTCATAATATATTCCTCTGAATGGTGTTCCCTCTATTGTTCATTTGGATATAAAACATGATTAATATATTGAGAATGTTTTGTCCGTAGAGCAATGTGTTTTTTAATTCCAACCCATATTAACATTTAGTAAATCAGGTAGAAAATAATTACATCATCTTTTGAAATCACTATTGACATAGTTCCTTCAGGTTCTATCCATTTACTAAAACCAAAAGCATAGTGTAATAAATAGTTATCATAATGTGTAACTACATAATCATGAATGGTCACTTATAGGAGGACTAAATTTTGACTCATTAGGATTATCATATGGTATTTATAGACAAATTAAATTTTGATACTTCAGGATGCCTCATAAAGTGTTTTTGAATTGCAAAAGCATATACCCCGAGACTATCTAAATAGGTGTACAACATTGCCCATTATTGGGTACCAGATTACCCAGAATATGTCTTTGAACATCATTTCATAGATATTACCCCAAGGTAAATCTTATCCATATACACATCCACTAGTAGAATCCAGACATGGATCTATTCATAGGAAACACTCACTATATACTTTAACAATGTTATATGACATTTTCCAGTACATTTCCTTAGACAAAACATCTGGGATCTGACTATGGGTTTCTCATCCACGAAAACAATGGTTAACAAAAACTTTTCTCTGTTTCCAATTATATAGACCCCATATATTCATACATTAACACCCACCAGGACATTCTTGACTAAAACCCTTATTATAACCATAAAAAATAATACATATCTCTATAAACATTGTCAAGAATACATAAATAGGGGAGAGATCACATGCCCAATAAAGGTAAACAAGGGACACAATCAAGCATAATTAGAAGCATTATTTTATGAGAACATTATCAATAAAAAATAAGTCCACAACCTTCATATCAAAGATCATAAACTTGAATCATGGCCTAATGATTGGGAGTTCATTTTATATTAATCATAAGGAAATAAATAGAATAATCCTTGAAAGCATAAAATTGGAATAAATTGTGTAATTATGGTAGACACATAAGAATATATAATTATTTTTATATTAGTCAATTCATAACTTCCAAGGCCAGCTTAGTCGAAAAACTACATTACTAAACCGAGTTCACTCCCCATTCCAGCACTGTATAACTGATCCAAGTTCACTCCTCATTCTATCCATATACTACTGTACCAATTTATTTTATTTTCCCATCAATGTATATCTCATGAGATATAAATGTTCACCCAATTCATTAGAAGTAGATATAGGTCACATCCATCACATAATAAAACCATACATACATGTTCCACATGATTACAAATTTTTATATCATAAGTGATAAAATGAAATGGGATTCATAAAAATTTCATCATATCTTATCCTATGAAAAAGGATGGTTTAATAATCATTTAACAAAATAATACCCCATTAAAGGTATCATGTTTCAAGAGAATATAGCTCATGGAAGAGAAATAGGTTTTATAAACATCATGCCATAAAAACGTAATCAATTCAAAGAAAAATATAAATGGAAGAATTAAATAATTTCAAAAAAGGTATTATTATAACTATAGGATTTATATCAAAAGGTTATTTTTTAATGATCTTTTAAAAATGTTTCTTGGGAAAAAATCCTTTCTCCATTGAATGATTCTTCTTTAAGGCATAAAACTTTATCAAAAATCATTTTAATTGAAAATAGAATTGAAAAATTATAAATAAATAATTTAAAACTATAAAAAAATTAAATAATTTTTTACATTAAAATTATATTCATGTATCATTTTAAATCATTTTTAAAACATTTCTAGAAGTATATATTTCAAATAAAATATAATTCCGACTGAAGGGACAAATACCATCAGAATTTTTTTAATAAATTTTCTTAGTTATCATAAGTACCAATGATTGGAAAAAATACTAATACATTGAGATACTTTGAATAAATAGATGATAATAAATCTCATGAGTTTTCTTCATATAAGGATAATAATACTTAAATAAAGGATATATAATCATAAACAATCTCGATAAGTGATGAGATTGTCTCAATACACTCTTACAACATGTTATGTTGGGATCATTGTATCTATGATAGAAAATAAAACTAATTGAATATTAAAATATGATTAAATTAAGATAAATAAAGATATACAAGTCAAATAGATTTATTAAAACCTCAAAAAAGTGTTTAGGTGTATAACAAAACACGTGTCTCAATGAAGGAAAATTGAGACAAAATTTTCTTATTGAATTGGTAGCTTTTGAAACATTAACCACATGAAATAAAGATCATATAATGGATATTTAAATGTCTATAAATTTAATTATAAGTATCATTGAATACATCCATGGTCTTTATACACCCCACACAAAATTAATGGGCGGCGAATAAAGCTTATATCATAGGAAAATAAAAAGTGAGATGAAATCCCCTTACATTGTGTATTGACACTCATTATATTCATAAAAAATATATGCATAATAAAAATAAGTTTATCATAAATATATAATAGAAAAATATTTTTACATGTAATATCTTAGATGCTTTGATGATGACTTTATATTACCCTTTTGTTAACAATTCTATGTTAAGGTTTTACTTTGGGTAAAACCCCCTTTGTTCTTTGCATTTATCTTAATTTGATATATCATTTGTCGTTATACATATTTCATGTTTTTGAGAATTTACACCAGGATATAAATATCAATTATATATATTATATTTTTATTAAAATAATAAATTATATATATAAGTATTAAATGGAATACACCATTCCTGGATACATTAAGTAGTACGTATTCATGAATATTGTTTCTGTTTTTATTGTCTTATTGAAATAATGAATGAAAATGAAATATATGTATAAATATGTATATATATTATAATAATAACAAAACTATTATTTAATATATATCCAATAATTTCATTAAACTTATCCTTAGTATATTCTATGTAGTGCGTGAATGAATCAAATCACTTTGAGGGGAGATAGTACACACTTCCTCAAACAAAATTATCATATTATCACCAAATGGAATGTATAAATATATTTGTCATAAAAAGATTACATGAGTTTAATTACCTAATAAATATACTATATAACCCACATAAATATTGTTTCCATCATAATTTCCAACACGACAGGTGGTTATAATAATGAACAATCATCATTTCCTGAGGCGGTAGTTCACCGTACACATAAACAGTATGTGCATTACGCATTAGATTGAAGTGTATGTAAGTGTAGGTATAAAAATTATTAAAAGTATATGATTATATATAGGATAAATGTATTATTATAATATCATTTAATATGTATATTTGAGATATTTTTTAAGTAAATGAATGACATGTGATCATTGGAATCAGTTACCTTTTAAATCAGGTAACTTCATTTGGATTACACCAAAGGGATTCATTGGAAGGATTTATTCCAAAAGGGATCCATCTAGGTCAAATATAGTTAAGTGGGAGAGATATTTGTGTAGATTTTTTTAAATAAAAGACTTTAGTGGCTTTAGTATGTAGGATAATATGATTCCATTTTATATTGGGGGAAGAGTTGCACTCCTGTAAATAATTGAAGATAGAATTCCAACAATATTTTTCATGTAGTTACTGGATCCAATAATGTAAAAAATATATATAAAAAATTATAGGTTCAAAATATTCCCATAATATGTCTCTAGGAAAATTTTCTAGGTCATTTTGGGTCTTAAATATAATGTTTATTCATTTTCTATGTTAAATTTTATATTAATAATCATAAATACTTTAATACATTTCACAAATCATTATGGTAAAAACCAATGTTGATTTTTTTTAAATTATAAATTATTCTGATTAAAAAAACTTATTCCATTTTTTTCAAATCAAAATTCCATAATTGGAAAAAATTAATTTAGATTTAATCTTATAGGTGGGTTAACCATGAAGGGTTCTAATGTAGAAAAATTCAAAGGTAATCTATGTTTTTATATTTAATTTAAAATTGATACTAATTCCAATGATATAAATTGAAATTATTGATAAATATATGATATAAATAATATTTTAAATCAAATTAAATTATAATTTATCCTTATGAAAAAATTAGATAAAAAAATAGTTTTGAATTAAACTTCAATATTTTTCACTATTAATCCAAAAATGATGTTTCTTAGAAAATCTCAAAAATTCACCCTAAGATAATTTAAATAGTATAAAGTAAAAATTTAATTTAATTTTATAAAATTAAATTTCTATATAGGTCTAAAATAAAATTTTATATTTTTTTTATAGAAGGATAAAAAAAATCTATTTTAAAAAAAAATTGAATTTTGAACCATATAAAACTTTACCAGAAAATATATATTTTGTTATAAATATTTATTATTAAAATAAAATAATTATAATAAAAGACTTTCAAAATATTTATTACTATTCATATTACTATGTTTAATTACTTGGTTATTATTATGTCATTTAAAAAATTATAACAATAAAATGATGTTTCGTATACACTTAGTGTTTCATGTAACAGATGACATGTTGGTTTTACGTGTAAGATATGCCATGGTTATTTTACATGTAACATACACTAATTCAGTGTTTTTTGAAATGTATATTTGACATAATGTATTTTAATACATAAATGGGCATTAATTTATTGGATAAAAAATGATCTATAAACACTTGGGGTGTTACAATAACTCAAATATATACTAGGTTATTGATTAATGTAGACTAAACTATGGGTAATTCATATTTGTAGTGTGAATTCTATATCACATAGAAATATGGCATAAATGGATGGTCACAATTAGTCATTTTACATTGATAAACTAGAAATTTTTCAATTAAACTTATTTATACATTATGATGATACAATAATGATACTCTTATTATGGGGATCATCGATCTAGTCATAAGTGAATAACTCTATCATGTGATGGATTAGGGTTTTTATGAGATTGAACATTGGATGATTATAGAGTCTCTAGAAGGATAATGAGTAAGGGAACATATATTATCCGGTTTTTGGATGAGATCACAATGTATAATACATATGTTCTAGAATATTGAAACTAGATGTTAAAAATATACACATAGAAAATTATGAATAATTTATGAGATAGATGAATCAGAGGTATGTTAGTGAATAGTTAAGATAATTGGTGATGCTATGAGTGGATGTGGAAAAACTAGGGTGATTCATTTAAATTCATTTCAAATTTATATAATAATGACTAATCAGTTTAATGACTCTATTTAGGTTTAGGGAATTATGATTAGTGGTTTCATGGACCACTGCTTGTAGATGGTGAGTATATTTATAGGATGTTGACTACATTTTATCTAACATGTGTTTCCATATAAACGTTAATGTGATGGGTTGGTACATATTGAGCTCATCATATTATTTATGATAGATATTTTTATATATTGGATGGGGCCTTCTAGGTAATGTATGTGTGTTTGGGATGTGTTAATTGGTAGGGACATGATCATTTAGTTCAAAACATATAAATGGGAGTTAGTATAATATTTTATCTTTTTTTCTATATAGTCAATCATGGTTTAATTAATCCACCATGGGTGTGTAATTATAATATTAGTTCATAATCCACATGTTTATTCCTATATTGGGGAGCACCATGATCCTTCCTGAGGAATAATTTTAAGGCATCATATTATGTTAAGTCAGATAGATGTACTGATTTTGGTCTCAAATTTTTATTAGAATTAGCATATATCACATTTTATATTATTATTTGGTCATATTTGTGCTAGAAGATTGTGCGTAGAATTAAAAAAATGAGCATAGACTTATGGAGATGAGTTGGAATTCATTAATTGAACATGGAGAAATTCTAATTGGCAGGGCTCAAGGTAGATTATGAAGTGTTAATTTCATGTTACCCAAACATCCCAAGGATGAGAAACACCATGGTGGGTAGATTATAATGAACTTAATAATTATGGGATATGAATTTTTGAGGTAATTTATACATTTAATTTTGTAGATGAAACAATTATGGAACTATGTGTTGAAAGGAGATTAATCTTGTTTTAACATTTTATGCTGTTTCTAAAATTAAGAGTAATGATGATGAAAAAATAAATTCTAGATATATGGTTAGATGTACAGTCAATGCCACCTATGATAGAACAATAGTATTGTCATGTTGGTTTCCTAGTTTGTATATCAGGTCATATAGATTATAGATGTTGACCTACTGGCAGGTGGGCCACAATGAGAGGCATTTATGTTAGGGAATTTTTTACTTATTGGGAACCAATCCTCCCATAAGATTTATCCACCTTAAATGATTTTAGAAGAGTAACATGGCAAGGATCTACTATAATCCTTCCTTATTTAGTTATCCTTAATCCAAAATTTATCTATATTCAAACCAATGGTGAATATTGGTATGGAAATATGTTATTTTTCAACCATTAATTCATGGTACTCATGTGGAGGTGGATCATTGTGCCCTTCATCATGGATAAATACTTTTGGAAAGTCATAATCATTCCATTCCCTTGATGTCTCATGTTATTATGAATTCTCTTCCCCTATCATCTTGACCATATATTGAGGTTTCCATAGAATTTATTAAATAACCAATGAAAATTCCACTAGATATTTTTGAATTCTCTATGAATGAAGGTACATTCAATTCACATTTCTAGAGGATGTCTAGTGATGATGAATCCATTTTTTAATTGCAATTTCATTAAATTTAAGTCCCTTTCTTAATTCCACTATTTGTTTTTGTTGAATTTTGTTGGATTAACATAATTTCCTATAATTGAATTTCATAATTTTCTTTTAGTAGATACATGACTATTATTGGAGTGGACCAAACTCTGTTGGATGATGTTGCATCAAAGATAAATTCCCTACTTGAATTATCCAACATATTAGAATTTTATTATATAAAACTAGATTATTTATCATTTCATGTTATAAGGATTTTTTTGACTGATTTAAGGAAGGTGTTATAGACCTTTCATCGGTGGTTATTCATGGTTTTAACAAAGATAAAGTACCCATTGAGTACATTAGCATGAATGTACTACACTGTTGGTTTTTAGTTTTCTTGTATTCATTAAATTAATTAAAATTTAGATTTAATTACAAAATTTTAATTCTGGAGCATGAGGTAAGACCATAGGGAATTTAATGAATGTTGAATAGACATGGATTGAATTAGACAAAGTTTAAGGGATTTTCATGGCTGTTAATTTATTATGTATTGAGGTAGGTGGTCCATTGTACTCATCACTATGATTTTGAGAAGGTTTTATTGGAATATTATATGAGGTTCACCACCTTGGGATAAAGTCCCATAATTAATAACTATATTAAGAAATAGATGAATAATTATTTATTATAATGATAATAAAACTTATCTAATTAAATGAACTATGATCAATATAACTGAATGAAGTGAAAAATACCATAAAAGTCCATTGTTCATTGGATTGATTTAGATTACTGATGGTTGAGACATTGATATAGAAATTATACCATAGATTATGTCTACCACTTGAGTGTGTGATTGTGCTAAATGAAATAGTCTAAGAAACTCTTCACCAAGTTGAGTCATTGAATACTATTGTTGGCATGATATTATGGTATTCAATACATTGATTTGAGAACAAAATATACATTTGATTACATGTGTGTTCATGTGTAGACCATGAGTCCCATGATTTATGTTTATCATAATGTCTGAATGTGTAGCCCATGAGACCCATCTTTGATGATTATTGTATGTGTTTTTTTATGTCTACTGATATTCATGATTGAAATTTTGTATTTTACCATGTTTTTTATTCCGTATTTTGTGTAAATGTGTGGCCTTTAGTGGTTTTTCATCTTATATATAATGATAGGAGAACTATTTTGGTTTGGTTAACCCTTATATGGTGAAGAATATGACTCATATAATGATGATGATATTAGACCGAGACATAGGGAATTCAAATGAGGACAATTTGAACAAACCCCAAATAGTAATGTGGTATGACGGATGTATTTTATAAACCATGTTAGTGTAGGGGAAAAAAGACCTTGTGGAATAACCCAAGGAAATATATGGGTAAGATAGCCATTTGGTCAGACCATAGGTAGAGGAAATGGCACATAAGTCATTAGAGATGACCCATGAGAGAGAAAAACTTGAGTTTGAACACACATATGTGCATGTTTATCCCATGAGACCCATGTTTAATGTTGATCACATGTTAGTGCATGTTTATCGCATGAGAACCATGTTTGATGGAGATCACTTAAGTGTGTGAATTTGGATACTGATAACAGTCATTAAAAATATATAATTTTCATGGGTCTATTATTCCGTTTTGATTTTGAATGTATGGTATTTGGTGTTTTTTCTTCATATAGAAAATTAAAGGTGGACCATTTTGGAATTTTAAAACCTTAGAGGGTTAAGAAGATGCATTATATGAAGATGATGACGATTGAGTGAGATAAAAGAAGGGGTATGAGGACCTTGTGGCTAAACCTAAAATAGTATAGTTGTACAATGATCTTATGTCTTGAACCAAGGTAGTGTAGGGGTATCATGGACATGAAGCATGACCCAAAGGATTATAGCATTATGATATAATTATAACCAGAACCAAGGAAGTTGTAGGGGAAATAAATCCATATGGGATGAAAAATAATAGAGATGGGATATATAGAATTGTGGTCAGACCTGAGGATCATTGTCCTTGTGGATTCTTAGTGGTAGATGGATTTTACTTGTGGTTGACGCTTGACCACAACATCAATTATAATAGTTCTTTCGAAATTGTTTTGAATCAGGCATGACTAGGGGGGTTTCCCACCATGTTACTATACTAACTCTTATTGTGTGGCTGATTTTAGTTTAATTTTAAAATGTTAATTTTTAATACTTGTGGAATTAACTTATTGGCTATATATTTTTTAATGATTTTACCATATAAATTTACACTGTGTTTTTTGTCTTAATTATTGGACCATGTTGGTGGATCCCTATTGATTATTACCCACACCATTATCAGTAGTTAGTGAACTTGGGTACCCGACCTACCCCCACATGATGCATGACATGTTTCGATGAATCAAAAATTTTATCATTAAGTGGCATAACTAGTAATGAGTCCTGATACTGGGTGGACGTGAGTCATGGAGATGGGCGTAAATCCTATTTATACTAGTATTCCTTTATTATCCAATATATGTGATTATCCTAATGGTTTATTAGTGTCCTCTTATATATTCATGACTATTTAAGCATATTATTTAAAAATTCATTCAATATATTTTTTTATTTTCTCTCATGTACAAGGATTATATATTTTTATATGTTTGGATATTTATCTATCATTGTGAACATTGATTAAATGGATAGTCTCCCAAAGATTCAATTTAGATTCTCACTGTTAGTCAAAATCCTATATCATATAGGGATGCTTGCCTCGGGTCATGTTGCACTCCATATTATTCATAGTGAATTAGGTTGTGGAGTTACAATGGGATACTAAAGGTTGAGGCTATTTTTATCATAAGGTACTCTTTATAAATGGGATTGTAAAACCATTTTTCACATAATCCATAGTAACCTATGTAATCTAAAAAATAATTTTTTTAACATCCAAGCAATTAAATACCATAAATATTGAACACATTTTTTTGTTTTACTATTTTTTGGAATCCTCAAGGATTTATAGACATACCTCTAGTAACATGGAGTTAGATGGACTAAATCTAAACGAATAACATTATCTCTCAATTTCGAACAAAAAATTCATCCTCCATTATTTAGAAAAATTCCAATATGACACTCCCAATCCATTCTAAAATACATAAACTAAATATTATATAATGGAACTTATTCTTGAAGAACACTACCCTATTATAGAGTATGAATGTAAATTCTCCATTCTCACTATGTCTACGATTTATATCAAGGTAATGTGCTGGTTATTAATAATTTCCATTCATAAATTGTACTACTTTTACCATCCAAATGAATCTAATTTTCTTCTTATTTTATTTTATTTTCATATTTCATCACCCTCATTAGCTTCACCCTATACTGGATTTATCCTTTCCCTCAGTGTTATTCTCTTCGGATATTTTTTCCTCAATTTGTTTGTTTTCCACCTATTTTAAATTTTTATCATATAGATATTTAATACCATTTTTTCTTGTTTAATTATTTGTTTTCTTCTCTTCAATGTCCATGATTATCACCCATTGTTAGTTCATTCTTGATTCCCATAGTGTGTCTTATTTGTTGTAGATCTCTTCCCTAATTGGTGAACCACTACTTCCCTTAACCCCTTGATGTATACTTAATTTATTTCCCTTGGGGTCTTGTGTGGATGAACTACCAATCCATTTTGAATATCTTTCCCCTACATGGACATTCACCTACCATGAATTGTATGTAGTCGTTTGTGGGACCCAATGATTATAGATGAAAACAGATGTTTCTCTTCTAATGGAAAATTTTAGTGGTGAATTTTTCACATCCATCCCACGTATATAGATTCAAGGGTTGATACTGAAATAGAATAATTCCACTTGAATGATAGAACTAATAATTTTATTGGGCATTGATGGTATCTCATATATGTGAATCAGTTAAAAGTATGATTAGTATTTATTATAGATAAAAACATATATATCCCAATATATGGGATGTAACCTTAATTATGCATGGAATCTATGGTCTTTTAAACTCATTGATATCATATTGTGTGTTTCTTATTTTACACATTCTTTTTATGCCACATAGTTCTATTTTTTGATTTAGAACATTTTATGTGGTTTTTTGGGTATTTTCATTTGAGGTGGAAGCAATTGATTCATGAATGGTAAACAATGATTCAACCTATGATCATGATTTGGATCCCATGATGCCTCTAAATTTAGGTAATAATAAAATAATTCAAAAAATAATGGTTTATTTGAATAAGGTTAATGCACCATACTAAAGATGAAATTATGTGATTGTTATCTTTTGTGATATGGTTACCAGTAAAAAAAATATTTAAATAGTTGTTAATTTTAAATAGTACTTATTTAAAACCTCCACAAAATGTTTAATTAAATTTATTTCACCATAGTTTAATGGTGACCATAAAAATCACAACATAACATTACATTTAGAAACAGTATTTAGAAAACCAAAGATAAGTTAATTTTTAGAATCTATTTTTTGAAAATATTGTTTTTCTATTTTGAGAAATATTAAAATTTCCCAGAATCATTCAACCTATTAACAAAAATACTGTATTAACTTTGCTTCAACACGGTTCTATTAATTTTCCCCACATTTCATATTTTACCACAATTTCCCTCCCCCTATAATCGGCACCCTCCCCTCTATAATCACTTACCTACCCACTTATATCACTATAGTAACCCACAATGTTTCATCACCTATGTCATCACATCCTCCCCTATAATTTTTTCTAACTTTTTTTTTATTTTAGTATGTATTCCTTTTGTTATTTTCGTTGAAAACCAAACAACTCATTTACTAGACCATCTCTAAATCCCTCCCGGTCTAATTCAATTTTAAGTCATTTTCATTAAATTAACTAGAAAAAATGGTATTTTTTTCTAGATTACATATTAGATAAACATTTTGGTGACTTTTTCTTTAGTTTAAGTGCAATAATTTCTTCAAAATCATAATAGAAAACATTTAGGTATAGAAAACATATAAGAAAAATTTATTTTAATAAAATTAAATTTTCAATATGAACTAGGAAATGGGTAATTTGAGTTATTATGTGAAACTAAAATTTACTCATTTTAGTTTGGTTATAATATATTATAATAAATTTTATTCAAATATTATGTTTATAAATTTAAAATAAATGATTGTTGAATTTTAAGACTCATTTTAGTTTGTGAAATCATTTTATATTTTTCGTCACATTTTTCATAACCATTCAAAAAATTATATGTTATATCATAGACATTGATTTATTAATGATCATGGTGATTTTACTTTGTAATGAATCAATGTTACAAGTGATTACACATGAATTTTTACCAACCCTTGTTGTAATATTTTAAAAAATGAGGCATATGTTGATCATAATTTAATGAACTGAGTATAAGTTTATTTTATTAATTAAATTGGAAGAAATTTTAAGTTTTGATGAATGTAAATTATTCTAGAACAGATTTACATATATTTGTAATTCATAAATATAAAATATTACTGATTTATTCAGGAATTTTTTTTTGAAATATTAGTGTTTTTGAAAATATCTTTAAAGATAACACAAAATATATAACATAGAATATGACTTGATAATGGTTTGTTATTTCAGATGTATTTTTTATATAACATTTTTTTCATTGTAATTTATTGATTTTCAATAGTGTGTCATAAATGTCTGTTTAAATAGAAAGTATTTCTTATTTTTAGTGTTTTTTTTATTTAAAAGGGATTTTGGTAAAAAAAATCTTTTTCTAAAGATAATATTTTATAAAACATTATATAATGGTTCTTTCAAATTTTAAGTTTTTCGAAATAATTTATTTTGAAATTATTTTTTGTAACTTTATATTTTAATAGTGACATAATATTAATTTTCCATAACATATGATACCATAGTGGTTTTTATTCATGAGAGAATAGTATGAAAATTTTATTAAATAGTTTCTTTTATAGGGATATGTTTTATTTCCATATTTAAAAAATTAATAGCATAAAATGTGAAGATACAACTATCAATTATTTGTACAATTTAAAGAAAGAGAGATAGATAGAGTGGGGGAGATATTGATATAAAGAGGGAGAGAGATAACCTATATGGATAAATACAAGAGAATGTGTAGAAATTGATCTGGTATGAATAAATATCCTACTATACCCCTATATTAAATGTTAACTAAAATTATTTTTCCCATTATTTTATAATTATATAACATTATTTATTATTTTAATGTGTAGTATTTTTTCCCATATGGATAAATGTTGTATTATATATCCTTGAAACTGACCATAGTATGTTATGTTATTATAGATATATTTTTGGACATTTCAATTGAAAAATGATATATCAAATAAAGAATAAAATGTACATTGTATGAAATATAAAAGTAGAAAATGGTTGAAGAAATATGAAGTATTTGAGTACTTGATATTGAAAGAAATTCATCTACAATATCTGTGGTTGGTTTCATATAGAGAATAAAAATTTTCATATTTGTTGATTGGTTATACATAACTTTAGAATAAATAATCTAAAATTAAAATTAATGTAAATGAAAATAAAGAGTTGATAAACGATTTCATAGGAATAGAATGGAAATTACATAAACATTGAAACAGATTAGTCTATCCACATGTCAATGTTGCCGATATTTTGATTTTTAAAAAAATTATAGGTGCATATGGTCAAGTTGAAAACTTTCTAATAGAAATTAAACCCTATTTTATTTTCAATAGATTGATATTTTTATTAAGGGTTGGTTTTTATGGTATTTTGTGAAATTTAATATTTATGGGACACCCCATAGGTGTGTGTATTTATCTGAATGTAGTGGGCCATTTGGTTCTATTTTCCTTTCTGGCAGACATTTTTACCATGCGTTGATTGATATGATGGAACTAATTATCTATTGTTGCTGGTTACATGGTTGTGATATGCATTGGAACTATTTATCCATGTATTAGTTGAGATTACTTTGGGATTATTGATATCATATATGAACGTTTGAATTACACAGGGCTGTGAGAACCTGGAGTAGTTAGACCACTTGTGGGATTTCCATTGAGTGCTACCTCAGAGTGTTTGTTATATTTGATGCTATAAGAACACAATAGGTATTTAAGGTGATTGCTACCTGAGAGTGTCTATAGATTATGTTATGAGACCGTAGGTGGAATTGTCATTGAGTGATTTCCGATAGATTCTGTAGTTGTTGTGGAAAATACATTAGGGGGAACTGACGATGAGTGATTTCTCAGCATTTCTTTTCAATTTTATTTCATTAATTGTCCTAAGGGGTTAGACTATGTGAGATACCAAGAGAGTGAACATAAAGATTTAATGTTTGTGATGTGTCTACAACGCCAAAGCACACTCTTGGATTCATTCCCTCTAAGTAGTCTTATGAGATACCTGTAGTGATACTTACATGATTAAATGATGAACATTAAATGCTAATGAATTTAAATGGAAATTCTAGGATTGTTTACTTTGGTGTACAACTAGTTCATTTCTTAATTTACATTATTACAGGTTATATATAAAAATTGATAGTTAAGAACATATCACGTATTTGTTTCCTATTTGGATTCTTCTCACACCATATTTGGGTCATGTTTTTGGACCAAAATAGATTATATGGTTACAAGTTTAGATAAGGGAAAGCTCCATTCTAACTCAGGTACATGATTTACTGGTTGGATCTGGAAATCATTGGACAAATATTAGGCTTGTGATACTACTATAGTGCTCTCGTTTTCTTTGTACTTTGGTTTAGTTTTATTTCTAGCATGTTTTCTTGTTTGGATTTTTTCCTAGAAATTTGAGACATGAATCATTTATATATGTTCTTGAGTTGTTATTTACATTCAGTATTCCAATGTTTAATTATTGTATGATATTATTCTTCTGGTGCTATTTATTATTTGTTAATCTATTGTTCATGCTCTGCTAATGAGGGAATACTTTCCCCACTATCACACCCAAGGACCTAGCTTCGAGTTTGTAGCCTCTGGAATTTTGGAAATTGCACATGATGCCATGTGACCAGTCTGGTATGGGGAACCATTGGGTGATACTTGAACTGGGACGTTTCAAAATGTTTAATGTCATTCGCGGTGACACCTTGGGGTTTCAGGGTGGATCAAAAAAATTAGATCTCCTATAGTTATTTGGGAGGTTCTCGATCTAGAGGGAAATGAAATTTGGGGAGGAGAAGGACAAGACCATATCTATGTTCGATGTTAACATCCTTTTGTTGAATATGAATGTATGCATGTTGGTACTTCACATTAAGAATCTTCAATTATGTTATTTCCCTATAATTTCTTCATATTATCTCTAGTTTTTTTATCATGTTCACTTTTATATTGATTGTGAATATTCATTAGTTATTTTTCAATGATATCATTAGTTGGGTTTGATTGTCAACTCTTAATGCCTGTTTATTTTTATATAGTGTTTTTTAAAATTTGGGGTATATTTCAATTATCAAACCTTTTAAAGATCATTTCATGAATGGGATGAGATAAAAATATAATGAATATTAATATTTTACTAAATTATAATTATAATACTAAAAAATAAAATATAAATAAATAAGAAGGATAATAAATAATTGAAAAATGAATGATTGAATTGAAAAGGGGGAAACATGAAAAAAATACATAAAATGCTGACTAAATTGATCAAATTTGTCAAAAATCTGGTAAGTATCACTATTTGAGTCTCCTTTGGAAGGTCTATTAGTCCTTGTAAACCATGTTATCACTCATTCTAAATAGTTCATATAAATTAGGTATACCATAACTGTAACATCCCAAGTAAGTAATGAATAATAGATATTTTTATCTATGTCTATTAATGATAAAGATAGTGTTTTAGAGGCTTAAAATGAAAATAAATACAATCTTATGCATGGAATACACTGATATTCTTAAAGATTGTTTTAGTGCCTTTTGATGGAAAACCATTTTTGAATCTATATTTTGACAATTTTATAAACTATGTTTGTCAAAATAAACTTATCCTTTATGATTGGGACATCAAAATTTACCTTGTGTGAATTTTTGGTATTTTTCTGACAATGTTCATTTTTTAATGAATAGTGAAAAATACTGCATTTTACATCAAAACTACTTTTTAATATAATTTATTTATATGATTAGATTATGTTTTGAATTGGTTTTGAAGTAAAATTAGAATATATTTTTACCATTTTATCCAATGGTGGTCATTGGAATCAATTTCACTTTGAAATTAGACTTAAACTGGTGTCAATCTTTTGATACTTATTGTTTTGTAAAAACACGCTATTTTGCTCTGGCAGCGGGAATTAATTATTGAATTAATTAATGTGACTTATATGATTTGAATTTTGTAAAATAGACTTCATTTTTGAATTCGGAATATCAAATATAGCTTAGAGTGAATTTTTGGTAATTTTCTGAAAAACATCAATTTTTGATGAATAGTGAAACCACTAAGTGGTAATCAAGCAAACTGATTTTTCAGTTAAATGAAAGTTTACCACTAATGTGTATTGAATTTTGAAAATCCGACATACATGGTTGTCATTAAGAAGTAAAATGTGGTTCAATGAGATTAAAATAATTTTTTGGTGAATAGTAACTTATTAAGTTTTTAATCGCGATTAGTGGTAATTAGTGTAGTTTAAGGAATAAATAATGCTTTAATAATATAAAATGACCTAGACACATGTCCCAACCTTACTGGTTGTGTCATGGCCGACCAAGACAAGCCATGTCCTAACTTGGGGACCCCATGGATCCACTTTTGTTGGGAAATGACATAAATTACTTTTTATTTAATGTTAAAGTGAAAATGAGACAAACATAATATGTTTTGCAAAAACAATTTTTAGGTGGGGTTATACAAGTCCAAATTTTGATTATAAATATTCAATGGAAAGCTAAAAAGATTTCCTACATCATAGTAAATTTTTTATAATTTTTAGACATTAAATAAATTTAATTATTTATGACATAATAATGATGCAGCGATGACATCATTATTTGACGATTTAAATAAAATGGAAAGATAATATAAAATCTATGAACTACACATGTCCAAAACCAATTGGATGAATGGATTTCGATGCCTTATCACCTTATCCACGAATGCTATCAATGTGGGACCTTTTAAAACCGAAACACATTTTCAAATAATGTAATGTTTCTTTACTTTCCAAAAGTGCCCCTCCTCTCCCCTTATAAAAGGCCCCCACCTCTACCTCATTTCACACACTCTTCAAGCCATTGGCTCGGCCAACCCCTGCCCATTTGCTCTCTCCACATCCCTCTCCTCATCCTAGAGGATTCCCTTTGGGCAGAATCCTTTCAAAGGAAGCCTTTAGGCTCAAATCAAAAGGAGTTACACTTTTTAAAGGTAATTGTTTCTCTCATGTTCATTTGTTTTATTTTGCTTCTCCAACCCCCTAAAATCTTTTTATTTCCTTCTTTTATAACATCACCAGTATCTTCAATATACTAGGATGTTGTTATAAGATTTATTTGAGCCACACGCTCACACAACTACATCAAATGGTTAAAGAACATACGTTTTCCGTGGATGGCGAAATTATGCCTCCCGAAACGATGATTGTTCAATACACATTTAACACCTTCAAAGGTGGCCATTATGATGTCACTATTTTTATATATGATATATAATATGTATATGTTTTCCTTAAGCTTCTGTTTTTCTTCATTTTGGTCATACTTTATGGTTTCCATTATGGGTAAACACGATATCTTCATTTTAGGAAGTGCGGACTACCGCCCCCTGAAAGTGATTTGATTCGTTAATACCATATGTGGGATGTGTAAAGGATAAAGTTAATGATATTATATATGTTATTATACTGGAATTATAATATACTCTTATATCATTATGATTCCATTCCAGAAAATATGAAATAGAAATGGAAGTAGCGTTCATGCGTACGTACGGCTTACCGTCTCCATGAACGGTGCATTTCATTTCTTACCTCTAAATGTGATTTAATATTATAAATGAATGCAGGTACTGGATATATATGACATATATGATATCTACATCATGAATATCATTCTGGTATAATGGACCTTTGACCAAATTAACAACATGTAAGTATAAGAAGTCTATTTTTGACTTAAGAACCAAATACCGACAAAATGAACATTATTAACTTAAATGATTACATGATGTTCATAACATGGTATAAAAGGAATAATGAACTTAAAAAAGATTCATAATCAAGTAGAGATTAACTCAAGTTTATTATTCAGGAGTTTAAAGAACGGTCGGGTCAAGTCGGATACGAGGTATGGGACTTCGTCTCAATCTCCTTTCGTTGAGGCATATTTTATTTTATACACAACTTTCTTTTATACGGTGTATAAACCCCTTTGACTTTTACATTTATTCAGAAGGAATCTTTTTTATATACGAAGCGTTTACTAAATGACAAAAGGGAATGTTTTTGTCGTACGTATGCGGCGACAACGACCTCTCCGCCGTCGTAACCGTTATTTGAGTTTCGGCTTCCTCCACAAGCCATACCTTCTTTTTAAAAGAAAAATAAATACCATGTTTTACTTTTCTTTTATTTTGGTATTGAAAATGGTTTTCATAATGTTTTTATTATATCAATGTGTTGTATTGATATCTCGTGATTTAAATGTGGAAATTTTATGTTTCCTTTATGCATGTTTTATGTGATATGATTATGTTATGGTTCTTGGGAATTATTATGAAGACGGGTGGTTCCGTGATAAACTAAGGACGGGTGAGCCCGTTATAGCTCTCCAATGCATTGGGTAACGCGAAGGAGTGAAATGTTAAGGTTTCTCCGAAGAGATTTTAGGGAATATACTGTGATGGGTATTCCAAACGTAACCAAGAGGGTTACTCCCTACGTAAGAATGTTATGAATGCCTCAAGTTACCTTTACGTATTATGATTTATGTGATTTATTCAGGTTTTATGAGGTATGTTAAAGTTCCTATGTTTTATGGGTAAAGTATGATTTCATTCTTATTTATATATGAACTCATGTTTCCTTTCCATGTTTTTTTTATAACCCATACTGAGTTTTTATGCTCATCCCAAGTTTTTGAAATGTTTTTCACAGGTCAAGGGAAAGGTACATGATAAGATGATAGAGTCAAGGATGTGTCAAGAAATAATCCATGTTTTATTTTAAATGTGTTTCCATTGATGGGAATGAAGAATACTATCTTTATGTAACCACTTGGTTTATATGTGGAATGTAATGCAAGTTTTATGATCTAATTCTCTAAAACTCTAAACCCGAAAAGATCCTCAATGTGTAATCTTGTAATAACTCAAGATTAAGTAAGGTTTAAGGCTGGGGCCTTATAGTTGGTATCAAAGGTCGGTTTAGATAACTTTAGGAGTTAGAATTCTATTAAATGATTATCCAAAAATATTTTTTTTTCTTTTTCGAAATGATATAGCATTTAAAGATTACCATGTTGCTTCATCTAAGACATGTTTGTTCAGAATGGTTTTCCGCAGAGGAAACAGGGAAGCTGTGCTAGGAAGGCATACAGAAAGAAATAACCTTCCGAATCAGCATCCAGAAATGGTCGGAATTGGAACTGAACAGTTTGTTGCAGTAATGGCGCAGTTGACTCAGGCGATAAATGGTGGTGGTATCCATGCACGAGATCAGCCAGATCAACCGCAGAGGAACATGTCAGTGGTGGAACATTTCATGAGGCAACATCCCCCATCATTCAGAGGGTCATCTGACCCTGTGCTAGCTGAAGGGTGGATTAAAGCACTGGAGAAGATTTTTGATGTCATGGGGTGTTCAGACAATCAAAAGGTTAGTCTTTCTATTTACCGTTTGGAGGGTGAAGCAGATCAGTGGTGGTTTATGGTTAAAAATATCCGGGATGCCGATGAGATTGATGCTCTTGACTGGGATGAATTCAAAGGTATGTTTCTTGAGAAGTATTTTCCTAAGGCTGTTCGACTTAGGATGGAAAAGCAATTCTTGGAATTGAGGCAAGAGGAAGACTCAGTGGCTTCCTATGAAGAAAAGTTCACTCGATTGGAAAGGTATGCTCCAAATTTTATCCGAGACCTTGATAGTAAAATCAATCGTTTTTACTCAGGATTAAAGCCAAAGTATCGAAGGGCATTAGCTTCTCGTGAGTTTAAAAGTTATGAAAAGCTTGTTCGATGTGCTGAGAAGGTGGAAATGGAGTTTGCCGATGACCAAGTTTTCTATAACAACCAGCAGAAGAAGAGACCGAGGTGGTAGGAGAAAGGTAAGAATTCTTCAAAAAAGTCTGATGGTAAGAGAACTAAGTTTCCAGTTTGTGATAAATGTGGAAAAAGGCATGCTGGGGAATGTCTTCTGAATTCTGGAAAGTGCTACCGATGTGGTAAGATGGGACATAAGGCTCGTGATTGCACTGAAAAGGATCAAGGTGAAGGTTAGAACAAATTTGATTTACAGTTAGTGAAATGTTATAAGTGCAATGAGATGGGTCACTATGCAAACGAGTGTCCGACAAGGAGCTTGAGTGATGGGAAGCAGTTAGACTACAAGCAGAAAGGGGTGGTGAAATCCTTTGCAACTACTTCAGCAGATGTTGGGCCATCGAATGAAGTGGTGTCAGCTCCAGGGAGTTCAGTATTTTTCGAAGATTGACTTGAGGTCGGGGTACCATCAGTTGAAAGTAAAAGAAGTAGACGACTGCGTTCCGTACTAGATATGGCCATTATGAATTTGTAGTTATGCCTTTTGGGTTAACCAATGCACCTGCTGTATTCATGGACCTTATGAATAAAATTTTCCTTGAGTTCTTGGATAAGTTTGTGTTTGTGTTTTGAGGTTTGTGAAGAGGTTATGTGTGCCTTGTGATTCACAGTTGAAGAGAGAGTTGTTATGTGAAGCTCATAGTTCTCCGTTTTCAATTCATCCGGGCAGTACTAAGATGCATAGAGATCTGCGGGAGTATTACTGGTGGGATGGAATGAAAAGAGATATTGCTGATTTTACTGTGAAGTGTTTGACTTGTCAGCAGGTTAAAGCAGAGCGGCAGTTACCGAAAGGGATGCTTCAGCCTTTACCAGTGCCAGAGTGGAAATGGGAGAATATATCCATGGACTTTGTTGTTGGATTACCGAAGACATCTCGAGTTAATAATGCAATCTGGGTTATTGTTGATCGCTTGACCAAATCTGCTCATTTCCTTGCTATACGAGATACTTTCTATCTAGATCAACTTTCCCGTTTGTATCTTAAAGAGATAGTCAGGTTACATGGAGTTCCTCTCTCCATTGTATCGGATCGTGATCCCAGGTTTACTTCTACCTTTTGGAAAGGCCTTCAGAAGTCTTTGGGTACTGAGTTAAATTTTAGTACAGCTTTTCATCCTCAATCAGATGGGCAGTCAGAACGAACAATTCAGACATTGGAGGATATGCTACGAGCTTGTTCTATGGATTATCAGGGAAGTTGGGACCAACATATTTCTTTGGTTGAGTTTTCATATAATAACAGTTTTCATTCCAGTATACAGATGGCACCATTTCAGGCATTATATGGGAAGCGGTGTCGAACTCCAGCTTTCTGGGATGAAGTGGGTGAAAGAAAGTTGATGGGACCAGAATTGGTAGAAGAGATGGCAGAAAAAGTTCAGCTGATTCAGAAACACATGAGAACAGCTCAGAGCAGGCAGAAGAGTTATGCGGATAACCGGAGGAAGGATCTATCTTTCGAGGTAGGTGATCATGTTTTTCTCAAGGTTTCTCCTTGGAAAAGTGTGATGAGATTTGGTAAGAAAGGAAAGTTGAGTCCAAGGTTCATTGGACCATACGAAATTCTGGAGAGAGTTGGATCAGTTGCATACAGAGTGGCTTTACCTCCGAGTTTATCTCAGGTACACAATGTTTTTCACGTTTCGATGTTGAGAAAGTATATGCCAGATCCATCTCATGTTTTGAGTCCAGAGGTAGTTCAGCAGGAAGAGAACCTATCTTATGAGGAACAACCGGTCCAGATTCTTGACCACAGGGAGCAAGTGTTACGGAATAAGGTGATTAAGCAGGTAAAGGTTTTGTGGAAAAACCACATGATTGAAGAGGCAACATGGGAATCAGAAAATGCAATGAGGGATAAGTACCCCCATTTATTCGATAAGTAAATAAATTGCGGGGACGCAATTTTCTAAAGGGGGGAAGGATGTAACATCCCAAGTAAGTAATGAATAATAGATATTTTTATCTATGTCTATTAATGATAAAGATAGTGTTTTAGAGGCTTAAAATGAAAATAAATACAATCTTATGCATGGAATACACTAATATTCTTAAAGATTGTTTTAGTGCCTTTTGATGGAAAACCATTTTTGAATCTATATTTTGACAATTTTATAAACTATGTTTGTCAAAATAAACTTATCCTTTATGATTGGGACATCAAAATTTACCTTGTGTGAATTTTTGGTATTTTTCTGACAATGTTCATTTTTTAATGAATAGTGAAAAATACTGCATTTTACATCAAAACTACTTTTTAATCTAATTTATTTATATGATTAGATTATGTTTTGAATTGGTTTTGAAGTAAAATTAGAATATATTTTTACCATTTTATCCAATGGTGGTCATTGGAATCAATTTCACTTTGAAATTAGACTTAAACTGGTGTCAATCTTTTGATACTTATTGTTTTGTAAAAACACGCTATTTTGCTCTGGCAGCGGGAATTAATTATTGAATTAATTAATGTGACTTATATGATTTGAATTTTGTAAAATAGACTTCATTTTTGAATTCGGAATATCAAATATAGCTTAGAGTGAATTTTTGGTAATTTTCTGAAAAACATCAATTTTTTATGAATAGTGAAACCACTAAGTGGTAATCAAGCAAACTGATTTTTCAGTTAAATGAAAGTTTACCACTAATGTGTATTGAATTTTGAAAATCCGACATACATGGTTGTCATTAAGAAGTAAAATGTGGTTCAATGAGATTAAAATAATTTTTTGGTGAATAGTAACTTATTAAGTTTTTAATCGCGATTAGTGGTAATTAGTGTAGTTTAAGGAATAAATAATGCTTTAATAATATAAAATGACCTAGACACATGTCCCAACCTTATTGGTTGTGTCATGGAAGACCAAGAAAAGCCATGTCCTAACTTGGGGACCCCATGGATCCACTTTTGTTGGGAAATGACATAAATTACTTTTTATTTAATGTTAAAGTGAAAATGACACAAACATAATATGTTTTGCGAAAACAATTTTTAGGTGGCGTTATGCAAGTCCAAATTTTGATTATAAATATTCAATGGAAAGCTAAAACGATTTTTCTACATCATAGTAATTTTTTTATAATTTTTAGACATTAAATAAATTTAATTATTTATGACATAATAATGATGCAGCGATGACATCATTATTTGACGATTTAAATAAAATGGAAAGATAATATAAAATCTATGAACTAAACATGTCCAAAACCAATTGGATGAATGGATTTCGATGCCGTATCACCTTATCCACGAATTCTATCAATGTGGGACCTTTTAAAACCGAAACTCATTTTCAAATAATGTAATGTTTCTTTACTTTCCAAAAGTGCCCCTCCTCTCCCCTTATAAAAGGCCCCCACCTCTACCTCATTTCACACACTCTTCAAGCCATTGGCTCGGCCAACCCCTGCCCATTTGCTCTCTCCACATCCCTCTCCTCATCCTAGAGGATTCCCTTTGGGCAGAATCCTTTCAAAGGAAGCCTTTAGGCTCAAATCCAAAGGAGGTACACTTTTTAAAGGTAATTGTTTCTCTCATGTTCATTTGTTTTATTTTGCTTCTCCAACCCCCTAAAATCTTTTTATTTCCTTCTTTTATAACATCACCAGTATCTTCAATATACTAGGATGTTGTTATAAGATTTATTTGAGCCACACTCTCACACAACTACATCAAATGGTTAAAGAACATACGTTTTCCGTGGATGGCGAAATTATGCCTCCCGAAACGATGATTGTTCAATACTCATTTAACACCTTCAAAGGTGGCCATTATGATGTCACTATTTTTATATATGATATATAATATGTATATGTTTTCTTTAAGCTTCTGTTTTTCTTCATTTTGGTCATACTTTATGGTTTCCATTATGGGTAAACACGATATCTTCATTTTAGGAAGTGCGGACTACCGCCCCCTGAAAGTGATTTGATTCGTTAATACCATATGTGGGATGTGTAAAGGATAAAGTTAATGATATTATATATGTTATTATACTGGAATTATAATATACTCTTATATCATTATGATTCCATTCCAGAAAATATGAAATAGAAATGGAAGTAGCGTTCATGCGTACGTACGGCTTACCGTCTCCATGAACGGTGCATTTCATTTCTTACCTCTAAATGTGATGTAATATTATAAATGAATGCAGGTACTGGATATATATGACATATATGATATCTACATCATGAATATCATTCTGGTATAATGAACCTTTGACCAAATTAACAACATGTAAGTATAAGAAGTCTATTTTTGACTTAAGAACCAAATACCGACAAAATGAACATTATTAACTTAAATGATTACACGATGTTCATAACATGGTATAAAAGGAATAATGAACTTAAAAAAGATTCATAATCAAGTAGAGATTAACTCAAGTTTATTATTCAGGAGTTTAAAGAACGGTCGGGTCAAGTCGGATACGAGGTATGGGACTTCGTCTCAATCTCCTTTCGTTGAGGCATATTTTATTTTATACACAACTTTCTTTTATACGGTGTATAAACCCCTTTGACTTTTACATTTATTCAAAAGGAATATTTTTTATATACGAAGCGTTTACTAAACGACAAAAGGGAATGTTTTTGTCGTACGTATGCGGCGACAACGACCTCTCCGCCGTCGTAACCGTTATTTGAGTTTCGGCTTCCTCCACAAGCCATACCTTCTTTTTAAAAGAAAAATAAATACCATGTTTTACTTTTCTTTTATTTTGGTATTGAAAATGGTTTTCATAATGTTTTTATTATATCAATGTGTTGTATTGATATCTCGTGATTGAAATGTGGAAATTTTATGTTTCCTTTATGCATGTTTTATGTGATATGATTATGTTATGGTTCTTGGGCATTATTATGAAGACGGGTGGTTCCGTGATAAACTAAGGGCGGGTGAGCCCGTTATAGCTCTCCAATGCATTGGGTAACACGAAGGAGTGAAACGTTAAGGTTTCTCCGAAGAGATTTTAGGGAATATACTGTGATGGGTATTCCAAACGTAACCAAGAGGGTTACTCCCTACGTAAGAATGTTATGAATGCCTCAAGTTACCTTTACGTATTATGATTTATGTGATTTATTCATGTTTTTATGAGGTATGTTAAAGTGCCTATGTTTTATGGGTAAAGTATGATTTCATTCTTATTTATATATGAACTCATGTTTCCTTTCCATGTTTTTTTTATAACCCATACTGTGTTTTTATGCTCATCCCAAGTTTTTGAAATGTTTTTCACAGGTCAAGGGAAAGGTACATGATAAGATGATAGAGTCAAGGATGTGTCAAGAAATAATCCATGTTTTATTTTAAATGTGTTTCCATTGATGGGAATTAAGAATACTATCTTTATGTAACCACTTGGTTTATATGTGGAATGTAATGCAAGTTTTATGATCTAATTCTCTAAAACTCTAAACCCGAAAAGATCCTCAATGTGTAATCTTGTAATAACTCAAGATTAAGTAAGGTTTAAGGCTGGGGCCTTATAATAACTTAGTCAAATACATATTTCATGATAAATATGATGGATAATGAAAAAAATGTTATAAGAAGAGAAATTTAGAAGGTATCTGATAATAATGAAAAAAGTAACCTTTTCTTCATATAGAATGGCACAAAAAATTCGATCACATTGAACACATAAAAAATGAATTTTATTTTTACAAGGTTTTACAGCATAGTGTTTCCTTGTTTTCCAATAAACAAAGTGACCATTTATTTTAATTATGTCATCACCTATAAAATTTCAAAAAAGCTGAATAAGTTACATTGTTTAATCATCCGATAATAAAATATGACACATTATTAAAAAACTAGAGAAACATATTGGAGAAATAATGGTCAATCTAGGGTAAATAACCCTTTATTATCAACAATAATTTCTCATTATGTTATTAGTGAAGATAATTGATTCCTTGATTAATATATACTGAAACAATTATGGTATATGTGTTCTTACAAGGATAAAACCAAAGATTCGTTAAATCAGTGATATTGATTACTAGACACATATAAAATTCAATATAGTCATATTTGACGTAAGACTTTCGCATAATAAAGTGATCACATTGGCATGGTGAATGAAATTACTAGATGTGGGTCTATTTTAATGTTATTCTCAGAATAAAATCATGCCTATTAATTTGTCAAAACATATTTATTTCATCATTGATCATAATAAAAAAATCACGCTCAGAATTGTGACTATTCATATGAGGATTCTCATGTGAGTTATGCATAACATGTATGTTACACACAAGATTATAGTTTCCCATAGAAATCATTACATGATGTGAGTTATAATCCCAATTATCATCACACAATGCATACTGTACACAATAACATGGTGATTCACATTAATTTTATTGTTAGTTTAGAATTTCATTTTGAATATAAATATAAAATTTATAAATGAAAAAATCTAGACAGAAAACATATAAATTCAATAAATTTCTAAATATTACAAACATACATAAAAAGATTACATCAATAAGAATACCATAGATTGATCATTATCGGGATAAGTAGTACATGGGGTCTAATAAGAAGAAAATAGATGGATTATGTTAACAAATTTAACATAACCATAACTATGGACATTAATTTTTTTAAAAATATCCCTAGATTGATATTAATGAAAAATTATTCTTATCAGATCCATGAAACTTTAAAAATATATGGGTGTGGGTGAGATATACATGATAGATCATTTCACCCAATTTATTTGAGTGTAAGAAAAAATAAAATAACATCATTTAGAATTTAATTATTTAATATATTATACTTCAAGATAACTTTCAAAACCCTTGGAATATGACTAATTAGATAATCTGAGACCAAATATTTCATGTATTACACTAGGGGATTGAATCTCTTTCATCTATACTTTCTTCACATTTTGTGCCTCTAAATAACCACATATTATTGGAACCTAAAATCCATATAGTTTGTTGAATTAAATCCCCATAACCATATAAGAGTTAAAAAATTTAAAATATATATTTTTTATTAATTTAGTGAATTTTATAATAGAGACACCAATCAATTGATAAATGATTAAATATTCAGAAAATTCAATTTTTTGATTTCTTCCAAAAAATATTATAAATAAAAATAGATTCATATAATTAATAATAATAGCTTGTAATAGATGATAAAATGTATGAATGAATTTCCCTCATCATTTAACACAAGTCCATTACTATTTTACATTTTAAAATACAATGTATTTTCTAGGGTTATATCCTAAGAGGGAGGATGATTTTCCCATCCACATAGTGTCAGAGGTCATGATGCGATACACTTTAACTTATTTCAAGTATCCATCTAATATTATAGAGTTAATTTGTAATATTAATAATATTTTAAGAGTGGGTCTCCATCTGTAAAACTACCAAACATTGGGTTATTCAATTTTATTATCCCTGAGAAATGAAAAAATCTGGAGTTTATGTATGAAATAATGCCATATAATCCATGTTACTATTAAAGATTTATATCCTCTTCTAGGGAATGATTATTAATTTTAGTATATAATAAGTGTTCTATATTATTATTTGATTCATTTTTTATTGGGTTTTTTCAACAAAGTGTGTTATTATAAGATAATCCAATGATTTCTTTTCAATCTTGGTGCATCAATTTTTAGTACGAAGTGACCTTTTCCTGGTTTATGGTTTATTTATAAGAATTTATGAACCTAAAAAATAAAATATCTCCCACAAAAAAATACTTATTTTATGTTGTTTTTATAGTTTGTATTTTTGTGTACTCATAATCATAGGAAAAATAGGAGGGATGGGTATAGATTTTGGTAGGGATATTACTAGAGATTCATTTTTTTAAATAATTTTACTTTTAAATTTTTGATTATAAAAGATAATATTTTAAGGCATGAGATATCAAATTTCTTGATATCAATTGATTTCAAACATTAATGTAAAAAATTTCAAAGTGTACACATTAATATTAATTAAATCTAATGTTTATTTTGACATATAAGATATTAACATCAATTCATCGATGAATTTAAATGGTTTTCATTGTTAATGACATATTCTACCTGAAATAGAATTGATTTTTATAGGATAAATATTGTAGAATTTAATTATAGAATCTAAATAAAGGATCCACTTTAGTAGCAATATTTATATTCCCAATGGTTTTAAAGTTGTGTGGATTTTCCTATAAAACATAAAAAATGGGTCATAACTGCATTCCAATGCAAAAGTGGAATATTAGGTAGTATATTAAAGATTATAAAAACATATACTACACATGAATAATTATATCATACAAGATATTATTTTAATATTCATTTTACTTGTGCTTATGTTGAAGTGTCATTATTTTTTTCATGCGGAATCCCAATTTTACACTGACCACATGATCCTGACAAATATATTCTCACAATGTGATTAGAAACTATAAAAAATAAATCAAGTGGAGAAGTGAAATTAATTTTAACGTGATATAGAATATAATACGTTGAAATAAATTTTATTGGATAATTAATTCAGAATAAAATATTTAGCTCGTTATGAATAGAATTTAAAGGGAGAGTGACTGGAAGTGAGTTTATTTCTTGATTTACAATTAAGTACAAATATGGTATTTTAGACAGTGGTATTATAATCATTATGTTTCATATAGTATGAAATTTTTTGGGTCGAAATATGGTAATATATATATAATAATATCCATATATTGATTCATGAGAGCCTAAGGATCTCAAGGAAGTTTTGTTATAAGATATCTATTCTTATATATTATTGCTAAGGAATGTGTTACCTTATCAAACACATGGGAAGACACTATAAAATAAATTAAATGAAGATATATGAGTTATTAACATTAGTGTAACTAATTTGAATCCTGATATTTAACTGTAGTCCTAGTGGACCAAGGTTAATGTGATACATAATATGGAATATTTCATGATTCCTTATGAAAAAGTTGTTAAATAAAACATTAGTGGTATGTTGGGACACATCAACCATATTTATTTAATTATTCAAAATTGGATGAGAACATACTAAAATACATATAAAGGTTGTCAAAAAAACATAGGTGTTAAAAAATTGTGTTGTTAATTATTGATAATATTTTCATGTAATATCATTTATTTCTAATTTTGGGATTCTTGGTATATGGTTGATTCAGATATGATATAAGTGTAGGTCATATGAGCATTTAATGAGGTTATGATAAATATGATATAGATATATATTAAATAATTACTTCTACACATTGTTAGGGGTTGCAATGATTATTTATAACTCATTTGAAATTCAGTACTACCAATGTTCTGTAATATAGGGCATAATTGAGGAATACTAAACGAATATTGGATGATATGTTTCATGATTTTATATTAAATTATTTCTGAATACAAGGTGGATAATTTTCCATGGTTCAATTTTATTAAAACTATAATTATCAATAATTTATTCATATTGAACCATTTTGATCTTTATATAGAAGATTGCATCCAACACTTCTATTTTTCATTTATGTGGGAGGAAAATCAAAAAAATTTCATTATATTATATAAGAAACAATAAATTCTTTCCAAATAGCAATGAATTTGTTTACTTTGTCCTTAATATTGTTGTGATCTAATATTAATCATTGAAATTACATATTTGAGTGCAATGATGGTGATTACATTTTTCTATACGTATTGGAGTTACTAGAAAACTATAAACTCAGGAAACACGCTATCTTAGAACCGAAATATTTGGGTTTATTTTTTATTTATAAATGAAATGAAGTTGTTATGTGACATCTAATCATTTCATTACATATATTTTCCATTAAATAATATCGATATTGATTCATTTATTCACATGAATTAAAATGAATTTTATGATATATTGTTAAATTAAAGTATTCTTGTCTAAAATCACATTATGATGACATAAAATATGTCTATATATGATAAAAAATAATATTTTTTTTATGAATTAGACAATTTAAAAAATAATATTTCAAAAAACAAAATGTCTAAAAAGATAATTTTATTAAATATAGTCGACCTTTTGATTTGACATTTTCTATTATAATTTAAATATATTTTTTCTCGTAAAATTAATAAGATAATATTATTATTATTTTTTATATCATAATTTAATAATTATAAATTATAGAGAATCTTATAAATATAAGAATTTTTATTGAAAATTAATGGTTTAATGAAAATTATAATTTCCAAGGATTTTTCAAAATATAAGTGTGAACTAAAATATCATAAAAGTGTTTATCTAAATTGATATAAAACAGAATAATAACGTTGTTATTTGTAAAAAAATATTTAAACATACAAAACACATTCCCATTATTTTTAAAGCTAATGTAAAAGGATAAATTAACAAAGAAAACGATTTTATATCTATTCATTTAATAAATTAGTATTTTGATAAAATTTGATTTTGGATTTATTTTAATGTCACATAACATTCATATTTTTATAAAAAATAAATTATTATCCTAAAAATTAGCTATCATATCAAAATTATCTTATAAATATGTTTTAATTTAAAAACACTATATTATTTAAAAACACATATTTTTATGTTATGTTATTTTATTTAAAATATTTTTTCTAAATTTTTAAAAATTAACTATATTAAATGCTTATAAAAATTTTATTTATTATGTAATGTTTTCTTGGGAAGGAAAATATCATATTTTTTGTAATAAAATAATTGAAATAATTAATTTTTTAGTGTGAGTAATAAGTTTGAAATGATGAATGTAAAGTGGATAAACTTTTCAAATGTTTACCTGACCGTTAGTCCTTAGGGAATTATATTTTTGGTTCTAAAGGAATTATATCATGACCCAATAAGAATACTATTCCAAAAAAACCTAACATTCATGCATATTAATTATTACACCTTACATAGTATTATTTCCCATAAAATTTCCCTTTTCATCCCTTATAAATTGGAAAACCTCCATCCCATACATGTTTCACCAACCAATAGGATTCCTCTTTAAAATATACCCAAATTACCTATCCAAAAATCCATATATATTAGATCAAGAGTTTTGTCACAATATGCTGTCCAAACAGTAATGATTTTAATATGACTTGAAATAAATGATTCAATGTTTCCATGAAGGAATCAAACCATTCTTAAACATTTTTTTATTATTTATATCTTAAACAAAAAAAATATACTCTATCCTTCATATTACAATGAAATAAATATTAGTTATGTTCTTTTATTTTATTATATTAATGTAATATCCATTTTATTACTTCTTTAAAGACCATTATAATGATAAAAATGTTGGCATGTATATTTGGATACTATCACCTCCATGAATGACATGTCCTTTTTTAATCACTTCCTCATATGGATGATCGAATGTTGGTTTTAATGAATATATATATTATTTTTATGTTTATTATTATTTTTAATTGATAAATAATTTTATTTTATATCTCCATACTATTTTATTTAAAATAATGTTACCACCCATTTTTACGTTCAAGTTACGACCTCCATATAGTGATACATTTTTACATCCAATAACTCAAAGTGTGAAAAACATAAAACAATTATTTAAGAAAGTGATATTTAAAATATCAAGTTATATTCTGTATATTGTTAATGTATTTTAAGTATAAACATAACCTACACAAAATTCCAATAAATTCGTATAAAAATCAATCAAACCACCTAGACTAACAAACATAAGAGGAACCCATTTAATAAATGAGAAACATATGATGAAATGTAGACCATTAAATTAATTAATTATTAATAAAGTTATCTTATGTTTATTTATAATCTCGATTTCATTATTGATGGATTTAATTAAATGTGACAAACACATTGCGAAACATGGAAGGGTTTCATCTTAAACCATCCTTCCCTGAGACACATGTCTTTATACACCCAGTTTATGTCAAATAATGTATATAATTCCAATTAAATATTTAATTTCATGTATTATATTTGTTCATGGTATTCCAACATTATCTCCATTCACTACTTCATTCAAGGATTTTTATTAGAATGTTCATATATTGAAGTCGATTTTAATATCAAACTCTCAATGTTGAAACACATATTACAATACATGGAAATTTAATTTTATATAGCCTATATTCACCCAAATTTATATTATATCATGAAATATCATTTCATTATGATAATATATGTTCATTTTCAATCCATCTTCCATTCCTGGGTTTTGATTAAAATGTTACTCAATTCATAATAGTTTTTCTTGAGCAATGATCCTTTTCCCACGAGTTAGAAAATTATATTTTTAATGATATATTTTGTTTTTGACTAAGAATTTTCCATGTCTTCTTTCATACATTCCACATTATGGAAACCCTTCATCAAATAAAACTATGATTGTAACAAGAACACACCATTTACTTTCCAATGTATATTTTTTTCCATATCCATATTTATATATCAAAATTCTTATCTATAACTAAAATATTATTAATCTCATGTGACCTTTTGGTTTCCCTAAACCAATTTTCAAATGAAATTTTTATTATTAATTTTTTGATATGAGATTCAAAATATTTTTTGGAATTATTTTTTATTTTTTTCACAATGATAATTAAAAAAAATATTTAAAGTGTTTTTATTAGTGTTTTCAAAATTCATCAATATAGTTTATTTTAATTTTATTTTAAATAAAATTTATCATATTTTAATTTTTGGAGAAGAAATGTTTTTTAATATTTTCCACACGATTCCTTTTTTGACGGATTGAATAGATTTTACAATTTGTTCTCGAAACATATCATTCTGCAAATGTAGTCATTTTATAAATAATTTCCCCTACACACATTCAAGATTATGAAATGGTTATTATGTTTATAATTTAATAAAATATTCTATTTAAATATTTTTATAGTAAAATGGAAATTATTATTCTCTTAAAAATTTCCATTATGCTTCTAAGTGAATTATTTTTATATTTAATATTCATGATCAACTATATACTTTACATGATACCGTCAACATTAATTATCCTAATGGATTATGAAATTATTAATTACATCTATGGAATGATCCATACCCTATTTTTCATACCCAAAAATACACTTTTATAGGCTGGATTTTCATCTAAGTATTCTCTTCTATGAAGGCCTTATGATTCAATAATTGATTGATCAGTGTTAAACTGGATTCCTAGTACATTTGTTTATTAGGGTATTTGTTTCCGAAAATATATATCCATTTCATATATAGTTCCAATATCATAACTGTAATAATATTTGTGTAGTGGTATTTACTTATAACAATACATTATTTCATTAGACAACCAATTATTTTTATTGGGTTTTTTTATGTTAGTAATATTGTTAAATTAAAAAATTATTTCATTGGAAAAAAATGAAGAGGATATAAAACACATTTTATTTCCTTAATATTTTATGATATTTTTACTGACGTCTTGTGTAATAGGTATGAATATTTTTTCGTTATGATGGAGGAACATAAACAGTTCTCTGATGCATTCAATAATGTTAATGTTTGAATAAAAGCTTAATATGATATTGGGGTGCAACCCTAATATGATATGAGGGAATAGGGAGTCATAATTTTAATATACTAATGGATCAGAGAGTAATCCTTGGTATTTGATTATGATGTGAGAAGGAGTAATCGTTGGAATATTCTTATGTTATGAGGTATAGGTTGTTTATATATTCTTATATGTCATATTATTTTATTATAATCATTTTGAATCCATATCATTATGATATCATCAATTTATTCCATGATCTCAGGCTTTTTATTATTCTCATTTTAATATTATTCCATGCCTCACATATCTAATGTCATACATTATAAATGTGGTTACCTTAGTCTATGATTGAGCTAACCCCTTATTATGTTTTATTTTATCCATGTATATAAATAAAGTACTATGCATGATAATTCTAGAATAATATATTTAGTAGTGAATTTTCATGTACCATTGAAGACTTATGATGGATTTATTTGATTCTTATATAGTTAAGAAATGTTAATTTTATGGGAAGACTTCATATTTATTAGTTAATAATTTTTATAATAATCTAAAACTGTAATCTTAATGTTAAATGGTTTGTGAATGTTATAAATATATTGCTATAATATATATATATATATATCAAATATGGTGTTGTGTATTACCTATTATCAACACAAAATTCATGAGTTCACATATTGGGTTCTATAGTTTTATTTAGATGCGATTTTCAACATAATTTGGGGTTATTATGTAATCAGTTGAGTATGACTTAAGATTTTGGAATGAATCCAACAGCCGATGACTTAATGATGACCATAGATTCAATAGAATAGATAAACCACTAAGTTGGAAGTATTGAATATTTAATAATTATTTAGGGAGGAGGATATGATTTATTTAGGTAAAACCCTATGTATATGAATAAGTAAAGGATACAATCCAAAATTCTTCATAAACTAGATATTTTTTGTTTTTTATAGCATTATGTAAATGCCAAGATACTTTAATTTTATGTGATTCTAGCACATATGTATCTATTGGTAAAAAACCTAAACATAGTTATTTGACAATATCTTGATCATAAATCTAGTGCATAGTAAATGATGATTTTCTGAAATCCTAGTTTGAATCTCCCCAGGGACATTATTGGGTTAATTAATATTCAATTTACAAATTGTTAAGAAGGATTTGAGCATAAACGTTTTTGGAAGTTAAATACTTTATATAAAAAAATATTATAATCACCATGGATAACATATATTGAAGCTAAAAACTCATATGTTAATGTGTGAACATCATTTTTGAATTATTTATCTTCTGCTCATATTTTTACTAGTTTGCATTTACTAATTTGTGTATCCCAACCCGTAAACATTCTTTTAATGTAGTGGCAGGGGCAAGGAGGAACTAGGATAAAAAAGGATTAAATGGATAGTATAGTTTTTATCCTAACCTATAATCTATTGGGAAAATAATTAGGATTATAGATCTTGTTATTATGAAAATATACTATCATTGTTTTTAAATTAAAAAGAGAAATGGGTTTAATTCAAAATCACACCAAAAAATAGAAGGATAAAGTCTGGTGTTAATTTTGCTGAAATGGATGATGAAGGAAAAAGTATAAAATTTATATCATGTCAATAATTTTCGATGAAACACATTGAGTAACGTCTCGAAGGTACTAGAA
This sequence comes from Viscum album, assembly GCA_963277665.1. Taxonomy (NCBI): domain Eukaryota; kingdom Viridiplantae; phylum Streptophyta; class Magnoliopsida; order Santalales; family Viscaceae; genus Viscum; species Viscum album. The sequence goes on along the minus strand of OY728122.1, from coordinate 1,239,598,485 downwards.
AATATTTTATTTTTTGAAGATTTTGACAAAAAACATCTGTTTTTTGAGGTAAAATTAAGCATTCAGTTAACATTATAGAGAAACATGATTTTTCATCTAGTTTCACATAATATTTTAATTTATAAATTTAATTTGAAATTTTATCATAATTCATTTAAATCATTTTTTTACACTTAATTAATGTTTCTATAATAACTTTGAAGGACACAATTTATTTAAGGGAGTATAATGTAAAATCCAAATATTTTAGTATACATATTTTGCTTTTAATAATATAGAATATGATAATTTCATAACATATATTGATATGATTATTTTTATATATTATTAAATTAAAATAATAATATTTAAAAAATAATTATTATATCATATAATGTATTTATATATGATAGAAAATATTAAAATTCATTATAAAAGAAAATTTGTGGGAAATAATGTTAAATCGACATAATGAATAAAAAGTTATTTTTAAATAAAAATTATTGAGCTCTATCATTTTCATTTTATGTAAAGAGGTTAGTAAATAATTTTTTGAAATTTAAAATTTTAAAATTAAATAAATCATTGAATTTATAATATCATTATTTAATTTTTATTCACTTTTGATTATAAACTAAAATTATCAATTTTAGTGGAAATATCGATTTTGATGAAATTTATAATTTTCAACACGTTATAAAAATATAATAATGACTTTGATGGTCATAAAACCATTTAAGTTTTCAGATATTAACCTAATTGATTCAATTATGCATTTCAAATGATTAGTTGAACATAGAAAACTCGTTTCAGATTTTTTTAAAACTAAAGTAAAACGTCACTTTAATAAAGAAAACTCTTTTATATTTAATCTTATAATTAGTTAATAATTATTTAATATTTGGTTGTGGAATAATTTTAATTTCACATAACCTTAATTTCTAATATAATAAATCAACTACTATTATGAAAATCAGTAACCATGAAAACAATATCATATAGAAAATGATAAGGATTTAATGAATTGTATTATTTCAAAAACCTTTCTATGTTATGTATGTTAATTTAAATTCATCCATAATAATATTTATGAAAAAAATTATATTAAACAATGTCTAAAATTTGATTCATCACATTTTAAATCTTTTTTGGAATTGTTCTCTTATATTTATTGTAATAAAATAATTGGCACGATTAATATTTAATTAAGAGAAATAAGGGTTTGAATGACTTATCAAAAGAGGCTCGATTTTTTCATAGTTTAAATGAACATTATAACTTTAATAAAACCATTTAGGTTGTAATGTCATACCTATAAGTTTCATCAAAGATACCTCACTTAAATCACATAACATTTAGGCACATTCATTCTTACCCTTTAAGTATCATTATTTTGTAATTAAAATTACCTTTTCTTCACATATAAAAGAAGACCACTTCCACCCAATACATGATTCACCAACCATTCTAATTACACATTAAAATATATCCGAATTATCTCTATTATATATATTACCTTAAATATATCCTATATTCATCATAATTTAGCATAACTATTTTATTTTCAACAGTGATTTTGAAGAGAAATTTCTATGTCTTGACGAATGTATCACATTGTCCTTAATAATTCATTCAAATTCATTACTTTTCCTTGTTCCTATAATATATATTGTCCATTAGTGTATGAGAACATTTTTATTAATGATATCTTAGAATATTTCTATACTGGGGGAATATATATTTTTTCCTTCCCCAAAAACGAATTGAAAAATAAAGGCTTGGTTATATATATATTATAGTTACAACCTCTATGAACAACATGTCCATTTTTTCATCACTAACTATAATTAATGGTTCATAGAAGTTTTTTAAAAGAATAAATATTATATTTAAAACATTATTATGACTTTAAGGTGATAAATCATTATATATTCAACCCCCTTATATTTTATCAAATATAAATGTGTGGACAATGTCTATATGGCTATCACGAACTCCACATAGTGGTGTGTTTTGTTTTCCATTATCACCAATCATGGATGAATTCAAAAAAATCTTATTATGTGAAAATTATAATTTTTATAACACTAGTTTTATTCTTTTTGTATTAAATATTCTTTTAAGATAAAATAAAACATGGTAAACATGCCGAGGTATTTATATAAAAATCAACTAAACCACACCAAGTTACTTATATGAGTGAAATGATTTAATAAATTAGTAACATATGATGGGAAGTTGTAACTCCATGTTATTTTATTATATATTTCTTTTTTAATAAAATTTATCTATCCAAGTATATTCTATTAATGGAACATTGAGTCTAATTGTACCATAATATAGTATATCATTATAACCAAGTAGTAATTTTTTTTATGAATTGAACTTTATAAATATCAAAAATATTTAGTAATTTCATTATATCATTAAAACGATATGTTTTCCTCTAAACGAGTTCATTATATTTTTTTTAGAAAATAATATAAATAATTTTCTTCCACTATATGAAAACTAATTAGAAAAATTGATATTATTTTTTGGAAATAAAGATGTCAAATATTATTTACAATGAATGTTTATATAATTTCATGGAATGTATCATTTTTTGATGAGTACTAAAAATAATGATTTTTATATGAACCTTTATGTTCATATTAAAAATTTATGATGTTTAATGCTACTTTAAAATAGTCATAAAAATAGAATTAGATTATATTTATTATTATTAATCTATATTAGGTTTTTATAATTAATTTTATTTTTATCTTTGATATAAAAACATTTAATTCTCAATAAGATGTTTTTTTGGGAAACTAGTTTGTATGTTTTTTTAGGATTAATTTTAAATTAAATCCATCCAATTATGAGAGTTTTATTAGATAATATAGATTACATAATAGTAATAAGAATAATAAATTTTATTTTATAAGTTCAATGATGTTTTTGTCATAATTAATGGTAAATATTTTTAAAAATGATACCATAGTTACGATTGAAACATGTTTTAGCGAGGTATACACTATTAATACAATAGTTAAAATATCTTAAATACTTTTCTAAATTATATTTTATATCCATATTTTGTACTTATGTAATTTAATATTTTTTAATGGTCTTTTTCGATTTACAATGTGTGAATGATTCATTAAATTATTTTATTCATTACAGAAAATCCATGTGGGTCCTCTCCACATTTATAAAATGACACCCACTATATTCCCATCTAAACAATTAAAAAGAATTTTTAGCTGATATGTATCGAAATGAATTCCTTAAACCCCCCCTTGATCTTAGTCCCTATAATTATCATAAAACCATCTTATGAAATAATAAGGTATACTCCTAAAGAGGTTGTATGAAGATGATGTAAGGTTCTTAATTATTTATTCTCATTTTATTTATTCTTCTATCTCATTTAAATATTTTTCAACAATTATAATAATATTACATAATTATCAAAAATATAAATATATGTTGTAATATTAATTGAATAAACTATATGCAAAACCACTTCCATCAAATTGGAAATGAAACTATCAATCGTGTGCACGGTTGACTACTGCGTCACGAACTATTGTAATTTGTCATACATCACCACCCCTAACGACATGATATAATTACTGATATAATATAATTATATCTTATTTATGATATAATTGATCTTATATTATTATAATATACATTATATATTATTACATTTCTATCTTTTGGAAAAATATCACATCACAAGTGTGTACATGTGGACTACCACCTCAATGAATTGATGTGATAAATTATTCATTTTATTTTTTCATGGATGTTAATAAATGAAAATATAGTATATATATATGAAATATATGATATAAATACTATTCTGGAATGTTTAATTATTTTTTACATTTTTTTCTATCCATTTAAAAATGGAAACATTGTTCATTCGTATGTCTAGCCTACCATCTCCGTGAAAGGGGTAATTAAATATTATTTCTATAAACTATTAGGTTGAATATTAATATTTATATAATTAATATTTATATATTTATATAATGAATAATATTTGGGATATGATGGAACCATGATCAATACACAAGGACAAAACTACTAAACCAAAACATATAAGAGAGATGAGGTAGTCTTCACCTAAAACTGTTGTTTTTATAATGGAATGTTAATAAATGGATGATAAAATGTTATAAGTAAGTCATATATGATATGGTATACATGTTAATATTTATAGAATATATTTAATATAAATCTATATTAAATATAAGGAGGTTATAACTCTTAGTAAGGAATTCATACCTAAGGTAAGGGTTTTATGTTATAGTCTCATTATATATAGGGATTGTGTATGATTAGGTTTATGATGATAAAATTTCGTGATATAACTCAAAATAAACTCATTTATATTCTAATACTATGGTAATTTTTATAGAAATAACACCTTCCATCCATTTTCCCCTCATTAATAACACAAGATTCGAAAAGAAATATTTTAAGGAAATTCAAATTTATTTATCTATTCGGTTGATAATCCTATCTCTTCCATATCGATGATTTCAAAAAAACATTTTTCTAAAACATATTTAATATTCTACAATTATAGTTCAAAATAAATTTTAATAATTTTTTAAATTTTAATTTTTTTTAAATGGAACATATATGTACATTTCTAAATGTGACACTTTGGGATTTTTAATGAGAATATGAAAAGAATTTTTATTTTAACATACATTACATGAATAAATTTTCCAATATCATGAATAAAATTCTTTGAATCTTCTCATAATATTTTTTGAGGTTCTTTTTAAAGAATATATTTTCATTCATATTTGGTAACAATTTATATTTTAAATAATTTATGTCAATATCAAAATGCTATTTTCCCCAATATATTTTTCTGGTGATCCATAAAATTCATTTTACATCAATGATGGAGTCATTTATTATTTACCAATTTCTTCAAGGGATAGTTTCTAATTATAAAATCATTATTCATTCCATAAATGTTTTATTATGAGGATGATTTGTTTATTTAAAACCTATTTTCATTCAACTGGTTAATTAAGAATACAAGTTTTCATATGAGGTATGAATCCTTTCATTTAAAATTTTAATGCATAAATTTGGTCCCATATGAGTTCCAAACTTCATCATGGGTGTTTTGGAGGTGTTTGGGTATTTTTAGAGCACAAAACTATATTTTGGGATCTTTTAAGCATGGTGCATGGTTAGTGAATACCATGAAGGGTAGGTCGTGTGGCATGAAAAATTTGTGTGAGGATGGGTTGAAGGGTGATATTGGACACTTGTTTTAGAGAAATCACGTTGAATGGGTTTCATAGCCGTGCAACTAGTTATATAGTTTTTACAGAACATGACATAGGATCTTCATAAGGTTTTCCCATGATTCGTAAATTGTGATGGTAAAACTCAAAGGTCCCCATTGGGCTAATGGGATCCATACATGTTTGGTGAACCGTTCTCCCAACCATTCACCTAAAAAATGTTTCCCCAGTTATTTGGGAATTTTATAATTTTTAATTTTATTAATTTTTTATAACCTAATTTTAGTTTCTATATTTTGATGAATAAGGAAGTGATTGAGAAGCTACCAAAGGATAATAACCAAGTATTCGAGTTAGATCCTTTATCTATTCTCCAAATCAAGTGAGATTTTTCTCATAAAATCCAAATTTTTAATAAGTAAATTCCTTTTTTCCCATCTTGATTCTTCTGGCTACTGATTTTTCTTTTTTGATTTAGGACCATGTACCCTAATTTTTCATTCATTATTCGTTCAACATATTTACATGAAACCGAGTTGAATCAAGATATAATACTAGATGAGAACACCCATACCAAGTTATGTTATGTGGTCTATAAATTTCATCATTATTTTTGTTCATAATAGAGATTTCATCCATTATTCCACATGCCATAATTTTTGTCGCGACCCCGATTTTAATTGATTAAATAAAATAGATGTAATCAACAATGATATGGATACCTTTAGGATTTTTTACGATGTATTGGTATAAATTTAATAAACCATGGTTATCCAGGGATTTTACCACTTATGTTACCCTATTTATTCCATATTGAACAACCCAAGGAGTGCGTTGAACCATTCCTTCCTTGATGGGTTCCCTAAATAAATGGGTAGAAATGAATTAAAGAAATAGGTGATTGGATGAATCTATATAACGTGGATTCTTTGACGAATTAGATAAAATAGAATTTGAATATATTATTAATGAAATTTTTTTCCTCGTTTCTTTATGATATTTCAATATTCCATGTTTATTTGATTAAATTATTAAAGTGGAGTTGGTAAATAAGAAGGTATACTTGTTGAGTGGTATTAAATTGATTAAATGACTATTTGTAAATGGTGATGAATGGGTGATTATACCCACATTATTTTAAATGCGAATTGTTATAAATGGGTGGATATAAACAGATTAAATATTTAATTTTGAATATAGATAAATGGGTGGGTATGACCATGTTATATGGTGAAACGTGAATGGATTACATGAGTGGGTAAACTCGTTTGTAATAAATGAAAATGGTATCAATATATAGATGTTTTTATGGATGCCATTGATACCATGGATGGATCTCCATGGATTATGAATATGGTACTGGATGCCTTCGGTTGATTATGCCCCTTGGGCTTTGCATTATATGATGACTTGGTCTTTGCTACCCCAATAATCTGAATATCATTGACTCGCATAGGGCTAGACTAGTAGGACATGCAACTTAGACTCCCCCAGTGCCTATACTGAGTTTCCACTGATATTATCCAAGGACTCGATGATGATTCCTTGGTTCTAGAAACTTTGGATATAGATCTCGTGTGGTCTGATACTTTAGTTAATATAGCATGTGTCTATGAAAATGATTCACTTTTGTTGTATAGGAAGGCTATAGTGGGTTGAGACATATTTATGTAGGGAAAAGACTTTTGGATTATTTATGTTTTTTATTTTTTCCTGGATACATGATCATACACTTTATTTTTAGGGTCCCTTGAGATTCTAAATAGTACCATTTTCTTAGTAATGGTCATATTGTTGTAACTTTACATACTTTAATATTTATCTTTTTATCTTGTTTTATTTCACATTGTGGGAATTGATTGATCATTAGAGGTTGCCTTCAAGGATGTTATCTCACACACTGATTATACATCACATGGGGATGAAAAAGATATTATATGGTTTTATGTTTTGATAGGGGAAAACACCATAACATAGGTTATTGATTGCTACTTCTGAAAAGGTGATCATGGGACAGATCTGAGGCTTGTGATGCTATTTGGATTTAGTTCATTTTTTCTTTTTTTCAATTGGATACATGTATTATAATACTCTTTTGTGTACCTTGTTTTGATATTTTCTTATACACCTGAAAATTATCACTATCATTTTTTTTACATGGGATTAATTATATTTGTATTTATATATTCATGTCCTTTTTATTATTTATTTCCCTTCTTATTTACATTCATCCATTATATATATGTCATTTATTAACCACATTTTATGCTCTGGTGAAGAGGGATTAGTTTCCCCACTAACACACCTAGCCCATGTCTTCTATTTGGTAGCCTCTTGTGTTTGGGGAGATGTTTTTGAGGCCTTGTGGCCCACTAAGATTGTTGTAAGGCAAATTAGAATCGGGGTATGTGATGTTACAAATTGGTATTACTGAAAATATTTTATGTGGTTTCTTACTATTTGGAGAATATAGACATGGATAGGAAGGAAATGGAGTTTGGTAATAATTTGTGCCTGAGAGTATCTACCCCACTTATAGGGGAAATCCAAATTTCCTCAAATAAAATTATTATTTTTTGGAAATCCTACTAAAGTTTATTTGATTTCATCATTTGTTGGAAAACTTGCTTTGTGATGTAACAATTACTGAAATTGTGGGATCAATTTCAATTAAAATCTAATTAGATGAGGGTAATCCATCTAATGCATCATATAAGAACATGTTAGAAATCACATACCATGCACTGTGCATTGAAATTTAGGATTCATTGACAATTTTATGATGTTTTGATTGTTTTTGTGACATATTTATCTAATTTTTTGATTGATTTAGTGATTTGGATCGATAATTGATGCCACCTTTTCATTCATATTGTGTATAGGTCCTTATAGGCTCAGAATCAATGTGCCATTAAAAATCAATTATTAATGTTAATTTGATATGTATGTTTTGATTAGGCCTCACATTTTGGGTTCATGAGGTGTTATGGGAACTCATGGATTTAGAATGGGTGAATCATTGGTTAAATATATTGTATAACTGTGTTATGAAAACGAGATAGAAAATGAATAGTAATTAAAGAGAGAATGAAATTGTAGCTCAAAATAAAGAACGATGACTTGAACTAGACCCATATTTTGAGTGTACAAGAGGTTGTTATTCTGGTGGTGTTTTGGCTATTCTTTTATATTCCTACATTTTGGAGCAGGCTGTGGGTTATGACGTTGTTTTAGGAGGGTTTTTATGTATTCTTCTCTATTGAGTTCTAAGATTGGGAATCGTTCTACTCTGAGGTGTGTGTTTAAAATTTCATGGGATTTCCACCATTAAAACCTCAATTCATATTACATGAGGGTAGTGACGACCACACACTGTAGGTGGTGATCCATGGGATACCGCTAGATCCTAATTTAGTTCCAACTATTGCACCAGCTAATGTTTCAGAACAAAGTACTAAGGAATAGTTCTATCATGGTTTCTTTTACTACATGAAGAAATTATAGGGAGTACCATAGCCTACCTAAAATATGATTGAAATAAAACTGGTGTTCCAGTATCAGTATCCTCCCATGTCTTCATGAGATGGCGTTCTACAGGCTTTTATGTTGTGGATCGATACAATTCAATTTATTATCAAGCATCATTAGATGCCTCCTATTAGGAGGGTCAAGATCACAACATATATTATATGTGGGGAGGGAATGTGGTTTTGGGATTTACTGAACCATGATGATAGGATGCAATATATGGTTTGGGATGAAATCTCTACCCACATCTATGATTACTTTTTTCCCATGAATCTATGGGATGATCATACTAGTGATTTTATGCACTTGAGTATGGCGTGATGACTATTATGATGTTCTAAACATGGTTTATGTAGCTACAATTTTTTGTGCCAATGTACCTTCCTTATGGACTATCTAGAGCCTAACACTTTGATTAAGGGATAAGAAATGATATCAGATCTCTTGTCGATATGTTCAAATTGACCTCTATCATATATATATTTAATCAATCACTGATTATAGAGTGGAACTTAAGAGAATATGGGGGTGTATATAAGGGAAGTGATGTTTTTAAACCTATTGGTTGAACATCATTAGGCAGGAAGCACATATTGTAGGATTCCTGTGAGATGAGAAATAATTGGGCTGGGATAATTGGATGTTCAGTATTCTTCTATCATAATTTCATGTGATTCCACATAAAGAATAATTGAGACAATGACATAATTTGTTGTGGATTATGCAGTAAGATGGTACACATACCGCATTTCTATTGCACCTTCCCCAATCTGGGAGTTGTAGGGGTTAGCTCTAAAAATAGTTTTAGGAATTGGTTCCTCAGCTCAGTATTTGGAAGGGAGATGTATCGATGATGGTCGATCAAGATGTGATAGTGGTGGTTGTGGAATAGGAATCTAGACACTAGTTACACTGAGACATTAGAGTGGGCCTACTTCAATAAGGGAGGTTTTTTCAATGGATCGTGGTGTAGGATAGTTCTATTATGTATAGCCTTACCCCAAGGAGATGTGTGTAATACCATCAATGGTGAGAGGTACAATCATTGTTACATCTCTTATAGAACATTCACTTTTATTATACATGTGCATCTCATTGTTTTATATCTACAACTATGGTGAAAATACGTGGGATATTAAGTTGTATTATATGGGATTTTTGGTGTTATAACTTCCGTTTTGGAATAAAGTGGATATTATGCACAAATATAATGCATCACCCATTGCATTTGGGGGGTTTCACTTCGTCTGGGATCACTATGTTCTCAAAATGATGGGGGTTTTGGTCTAAATAGGGAAGCAATGTCTTGTATCTTATCGAGCGCAAGTGAACTTTTATAATTGGTTGGTGATTTTCATATCACCAAAGGGTGTAGGGTTTAAAAAAATGGATAATGGGATATCCACGTGAGTCATCATGGGAAATAGAATATTCATCTATGCAAGATTCTTTCCCAAATTAGAAGTATATATTTGGATGATAAGGGAGTGAGTTTGGAAATCATTCCCCCAGTGGTTGAGCTCTTCAGGGATGTCTTCCCATAAGACCTTTTGGGTTTACCTCTTATGATATAAGAGTAATTATCCATTGAACTAATTCCAAGAGATTCCCGCAAATTTATTCGCCCTTATTAGATGGCTATAATGGAGTTGCATGGGCACAAGAGGAAAAAAGGATTTGGAGGTGAAGGTGTTTATTCAAAAAAGTACTTATCCATGGGGGTTGTTGGTCCATTTTGGGAAAATGGTGGATGTTACTGTTAGGCTATATATGGATTATCAGATGTTTAACAAGATGACAGTTATTAATCGATATCACTTTCCATGGATATAGGACATTGTTTACTAGATATGAGGAACCTTCGTGTTCTTGAAGATCGATTTGTGTTCGTGATATAACTTGGAACATGATCTACCTATAGACATACCTCGTAAAATGTTTCATAGTTGGTATGGTCTATGTAAGTATCTGGTTATATTTTTTGGTCACATGAATGTTCCAACAGTTTTCAATTTACTGATGAACTGATCATTCGGCCCTTATATAGATTCTTTTTCGATGGTATTTTTGGATTATATCCTTGTGTATTCTAACAATAAACATGAACATACCAACTATCTTGATATCATTTGGAATACTCTGAGATAGAATTAGTTATACGGCAATCTAACAAAGTGCCACTTTTGGATAGATCTGTTTCACATCATGGGTTACATCATCCCTGATACCTGAGTATCAATTTTCCCAGGGAAGGTGGGAGATTATTTTTCATGGGAACATCCCATTAATATTTTTGACATATACTATTTCATGGGGATAGCTAGTTACTACATGGATTTGATTTAGGACTTATAATGTTTATAAGTTCCATTTATGAGCTTGAGTAAGAAGGGTGTAATGTTTTTAATGTCATATTCTTGCTAGATAACGTTTTAGGAGATGAAAGGTATGTATACATCACCACTATCACAGATACTGGTAGAACATGGCAGGAAAAAAAACTCTTTACTTTGACTCATAAGTTATCATAGTAGGAGTAGTGCTGATTTAGGAGGATAGAGTCATGGTGATTGGGTCCTGGTAGCTAAGACCACATGAGAGGGACTACCCAATGCAATATCTTGAGATATATGCAGTAGTTCATGCATTGCGATGTTGGAGGAATTATTTAATTGGAGAGAGTTTTTTTCTGTATACATTTCCCAAAATCCTCATGTACATATTTAAAAATCTTGATTTGAATATAGGGCTACAAAGGTGGGTGGAATACATTTTCTCTTTGTACCATGAGATCTCCTAAACACGTGGTAAAGGCAATGTAGTGGCTAATGAAATGCACAGGAGGACATATATACATGATTTTGAGCTTGCCAATTATGTGTGGAAGCTTATGGAATTGATCTCTGAGATACACCTAGATGAACAAAAAAGTCAAACATAGAATTACCTGTCATATATAGATCTGACCTCTACTATGTTTTATAGAGTGAGTATGAGGCAACTTTCATATTTAGGGGGCCATGTCCTCCAGGAGAGTGTCGTAGGTGAGGATCCACCTCCTAGTTAGACCATTAGTGAGGTTCATATCCTGCATATCTGAGGTCATTTTTTTGGTTCTAGTGGACATACAAGAGGATATGATACATGATTTTCATGCCACATCATAGACATTACATCCTGTAGTAACCAAGATGTACTATGACTTGCTTCATCAGTGCTAGTGGATCGGTATGAAAATTGATGTGGTTGGTTTTGTTAAAGAATTTTTTCATCTATTAGTAGGTGAAAGTGAAATATTAGTGAACAGACATGATTTTTACATTAGTTACCTATTATTTAGAGGAAATGGGATAATTTCATGATGTATTCTGTGATTAGATTATCAATTCCTCCTTTAAGTAGCAATGTTGTGTTATTTGTTTTTGATAGTTAAATAAATGTTTCTCATTTCCTTATAGTCTATAATACCTTCAATGTCAATGAGCTGTGAATGTTGTACATTAGTGTGATAGTACAACATCATGGGGTCCTGTACAATATCATTTCAGATATGGACCCCTACTTTACATCAAATTTTTTGTAGAGTTTTCAGAGGGTGCGGGGAACATATTTGATTCTAAAAAAACATACAACCCTCATACTAATAACCAGTCACATTATATGATATAGATGTTAGAGGATATGTAGTGAGCATCCATCCTGAATTTTGGTGTCTCAATAGAGAAGCATATACCCCCAGTTGAATATTCCTACAATAATTGTTATCATCAAACTATATAGATTTCACGTTATGAGTATCATATGACATGCTATATAGATCTCCCCAATTATAACTAGGGGAATGTGAGGTATATTTATGAGGATTACATCTCGGGCCTGAGACATCTGAGTTGGTCTAATTGATTCAGAAATAGATGGCTACTGTGTAGTCTCAATAGAAATCACACATCGATTGCTATGGAGGACCTCCATTGTTTAAGTTCAGTGATTGGGTTTTGGGGTATCTTAAATTGATGTTTGGAAAAAGTGAATAATATGACATGGTAGGATTTCACCACAATATATTGTAATTTTTCAGATTCTAGGGAGAGTTAGGTCAGTAGCCTATCTGTTATAGTTACCTGAGAGGAACCATTAAATACATGCAGTCTTCTATGTATCTCACCTCTGTTGTTATCATTCAGACCCTTCTCATAATTTTCAACCTGAGGATGTTAAGCTATAGAATGATGTATCCTTTGAGGAGAATCTGATTCTTCTCAATTATTGGAGCATGATGGTTCTCTGAGGCTGGTCATTTCTTCATGTATAGGTGCTATGGTGGAATAGACATTTATATGAAAAAACATGGGAGTATGAAGATGAACTATGTTCTCCATGGCTAGATTTTCTCTCAGATGAATCCAAAACACCATATAGAGAGTAATTTTGGGAAGAATTTCTAAAAGGGGAAAATATTGTAAGAACATAGAAATTAATATGATGTACAGACACATTATTTTTCAATTTTAATGATTATATATGGAATAATATGACTTCCCAACTTGATCCCAAGTGTTTTGGAGGTTTTTAGGGATTATTATATCACATAACCAATTTTTGCAGGGTGTTTTAGGCCTGGTGCAGGGTTAGTGAGAACCATGTGGGGAAGACCACATGGTTTGACTAAACCGTGTGAGGCTAGGCTGAGTGATTAAATAGGCTACACAGTTTGGCAAAACCATGCAAAATGGTTCACACAGCTGTGCATCTAGGTATTTCATTAGAACATTACAAAGTCTTTTTCCTTATTTTTTTTCATAGTGTGCATGCCACGCTAAAAAACTGTACATATTCCCCACTTTCCTAAAAGAACAATGCATGGTTGGCACATAGTTTTTCAAACCGTGCTACTAAACCATGAAACTCCAGTTTTTTGAATATTATAATTTTTAATTAAAGTTATAATTCTATTTAAAACATAATTTGAGATTAAATCCTATTCACATCAAGAGAGGGTCTGAGAAGATCTCAAAGGACATTAACCTATGGTTGGTAGTGCATCCTTCCCCTGATCTCCGATTCCAACATGGTTTGTCTCATTATATTAGAATCAGTAAGATCTAAACTACTTTTTTATCCATTATTGATTATTGTAGATATTGAATACACTATACGGATTTAGGATCATATGCCCTAATTTCTCGTTACTCTTATGGTATTCATGTTTCACAAAAATCGAGTCAAATTATTACTTGATATTTGATGATGTCTCAACTACTGATCTATTATAGGTTGTCTCTATATTTATTAATATTTTTGGTGTTTTATCAAGCTATCTACAATATGCCACCCACCAAAAATTCTTACATGAACCCCATTTTTCATTTATTAATTTAAATATCTGTAATCAAACTTATATGGCATTCCTTTAGGTTTGTTATCATTTGTTGGTAGTCATTGGCCAAACCATGGTAACCCATTGGGTGTATATATTAGAGTTACCATGTTTGTGCCTTGTTGAACCAAACATGGGGTTATTTAAAGCTTTACTTCTTAGAGGAACATCTTAAATAAATGAATTGAAACAAAATAATGGAAGAGGATATGGGATGCCTCCATATCATGTTGAGGAATTGACTAGTTGGATAAAATGAAATTTCAATAACTTTTTTAGGAGATGTTATTCCTCCTTGATTCATACCATGTTGATATTCCATGTTTATTTGATTTAGTGGTTTATGTGGAATTTTAAATGAAGAGGGTATACGAGTTGAGTGTTTTTGAATGTCTTAAATTACTATATGTAAATGGTGATGAATGGGTGTGTATACCCATGTGACTTGTTTAACTGTGAATGGAGATAAATGGGTGGGTATACCCATGTTAAATGTTCAATTGTAAATGGTGATAAATGGGGGGGGATACCTACATTATATGATGGAATGTGAATGGATTACATGAGTGGATAGACTCATGTGTAATGAATGAAAATTGTATGAATGGATGGATGTTTTTAAGGATTCCATGTTTGGATCTCCATGGATCATGAATGTGGTACATGATGCATTGGGATGATTAAGCCCCTTGTTTTGTGACTCTGTATGATGACTTGGGATTTCTTACCCCTTGGTCCGGCCTTATTGTAATTTTATATGAATTTTTAGGGAATACATTCTCATAGGAATCCAACTAGTTCTTATACTGATTTTCCACCGAGATGCTCCTCAGACTCAATGGGGATGACTTGGTTCGTAACTCATTGGATCAAGTCATTGTTTGATCCTATGATTTAGTTAATGTGGAATGGACATGAGAATGTGATTCACTGTAGATATACGGAATGAAAATGGTGGTTTGAGACATATTGATATACGAAAAGGCAGTGTGGTTTACTTCTATTTTAATTGTTTCGTTGATACTGTGGATTACACTAGTTCTGAAGGGACCCTTGAGAGGCTAGATAGTACCATTTTCTTAGTAATGGGATTAATGCGGGAACATTATATGCATTATTATTTACCTTCTTAGATTTTATATAGTACACTATGGTAATGAGTAAATATTAGGTGGTTTCCTAGTGGGATGTTATCTAACACCTAGTTTGGTCCACCCTTGGGGAACTCAAATAGATTATATAGTTTCTATTGTTGATAGGGAAAATCTCCCTAACATAGGTTATTGATCGCTTCATAGGAGCATGAGATCATGGGACTGATCTGAGATCATCATGTTGTATAGATAAAACACATGTTTTGTAATTTGGATACATGTATTCTAATTCTATTCTACATACATATTTTTTGTATTTTCATAGACACCAGAAACGTATCACTATTATAATCTGTATATAAGATTTATTCAGGTTTTGTTTACATATTCATATATGGTTTATTAATTAGATGTCTTCATGTTTATCAAAATAAACTATTTCTATGTTATTTATTTTCCACTATGTATACTCTGGGGATGAAGGAATAGTCTCCCTATGGACACACTTATGCCCCAATTATTGGTCATCATTCTCTAGAATTTAGTGAGATACACTTTAGACCTTGTGACCCACAAGGCTCGAGGCAGATTTTAGTGGAATCCAAGTTAAGAATATAATAGATTATGCTTTGATTATATAATAAATTTTAATGAACTTGTTGAATTAATATTCATGGTGTTAATTATGTGGAAGGTGGTCCCAAAAATATATTAATCACCAATGCTTTGGGTAAATATAGATATTTATATAGATAAAAAGGATACGATTGGTGAGTGAGAATAAATCAACCAGGGACAATATTTTCAATCAAAGTCTTGGGAGTGACCTTGAATAATGTTGTGGTTTGGGTAGTGATCCCAACCCATAATGAAAGTCTTGGAAATGATTCTTGATTATAAAGGAAAATATTTTCTATTATTATGTTTATTCTAGGAATCTATAACTTATGCTAATTTAATTCACTAATGTATTATGTTCTATGATTGATTTAGGATTCACCTACTATTAACATACATTATTTATTCCATGTTTAAATATCTTTGATTATGATATATTGGCTTTGGTTTCCAAATGTTATGCTCTAATATTTATACACTTATAACAATGTTATGTTTAAGGTATAATTGATATCTTCCTTATTTACCATTTTTAAGTATCTGAGCTCACACATTTTTTATGTTCCTTTACCTAGTTTATGAGGTGAGGCATTATGTATTAAAAGTTAATAGAGGGTTCATGTTAGGTAGAAATTTTTTGGAAGATGATTTGGTTCACATATGAACCAGTTTTTTAAGTGTCCATTTTGAAGAAGGTATTAGACCTATATAATTTTGTTACTGATCATTATGCTATTTATTGAATTATCCCAACTATTTTAAATACCCCGAGATGGGGGGAGGGGTGAATTAGGTTATGATAGATTAAAACTACACCACCTTAAAATATTGTCTCATCATTAAACAAAACATTCTCCTCTCCCTATCATGTATAAATGTATTAGAATAATTGAAATTATGAACGACACACATCAATTTTACATGGTTCACTAACAATATGATACATCGATAGAACATACATAGAAATGTCTCTATGTAACAAATCTAATAATGTGTACTACTATAAAAATGTTCATTACAGACTCAATTTACCTCCGAGTTCTCTACATTTCACAACATAAAAACACATTGATCTCTAAAATGAAGTGTGTGCACTAGTCCTTCATGTAATTATTATATTCATCTGAAACAACTCGATTTTTTACATATATGTGTTTTATTATGACCTTATTAAACCCAAAAGATAAAATATACTTCAGTGAGTGGTGAATTTTAAATGGAAAGACCTTTCGCGAATAGGTTTTCTCCTCTACGAACTACTATAAACCCATTGTTAAAAAACATTCTCATCAAATAAAGAGTGACTCACATGCTAAATTAAACTAATTAATGAATTAAAACATATAATCCACTTATCCTTTGTAGACATTATTACCCCAAAACATGATCCATGATCTGACCATTCATTAGACACTTACTCATTCTTTTCCTAATTTGATTCTCATAATACATTGGGACTTAGTTGAATTCCCCTAGCAGTAATTGTATCGAAAAAAATTATCTCACATTAATAAAATTATTAGGGGTTAATTTATATATTAAATAACATTGAAGAAATTATAATCACAATTATTATAAATTCATTGGTTGATTGGACATCACCACGAAATACACTCGCTATGCGGTTCATATAGTAGACGATTGCCCTTGCGGTGGCTCTATAACACCACATTAACATTGAAATGAATATACACCTTGAAAAGGCCTACATATCACAAAATGTTTCTATAAATGCAGAACTTCCTTCTCAATGCACATAACACATCTATAATGCGTAATCCATTACATTACTAATTTCACTTTGAGATTCTGCATAAATTCTATAGAGTTCAAATAGAAAAACTCTATATTGGTGTAGATTCATTTACTAGAATACCCCCATGAAATGATTTAGGTTATATGTGGGCCACCATAAATTCATTGATAGAGTCCTTACTTTTTGGTAAAATAAATCTCTATTTTGAAGCCCCAAATATGGTAGACCATGGGAAATTATAATACCATGTACACAAAATCTTTTATACCACTTCTAGAGCATTCAAAACTCTGTCTTAAATATATTTCACCACACCTGGTAAAAAATCCATCTGGAACTCCATAAATAACCTTATTACACTAAATTTCCATTAATCATTTTCAACCCAAAAAACTATAATTTTACCATTATAGATTTTCCCTTCATTCAACCCCTTTTTATGTTTTCTCTACTACTAACCATTCGATACCTCTTTAAATATTTTATTCCAATTATTTTATAATATATTGTGCTCTTCCATTTTATAAATAAACGATTTATTATGATTAATTATTAAATCAAAATATACTCTAATCCCACATGAGTCATGATAGGTGTGAGAGAAAAGTAGCATGAAAATTTTATCAATGAATCACTTCATTCTAAAAATAGCCTACTAGTTTAATCACAAACCCCAACTATTGTGATAAATTACATTTTATCAAACATCATTATCATTTTTAGATTTAAAACTACATGTACTTCACTACACCCTCTGTCATCTTCTCCCCTATCTTGATCAATATATTTTTTCCCCTTCTTAAATTAACCTAAAGGACACTCATTTGAGGTTTTATCACTATAAAGAACACATATCATCACTAGAAGAAAAATAACTATACCCTGGGGTAGGGGGTCCCATGTACACAGATGATCAAGTATGTGTAGTTGAATGAAATCCAAGTACCAGAAAATGTCATTAAAAAAATTCTTTTGGTTAATGCATTCATTAAAATGTCTTCAACTTATAGTTATGTATGCTCATACTCTAATTTAACAAGCCCCTGCTCCAACTTCTCCTTGATAAAATGATACTTGTTTATCAATATGATTGATATATTATAGATTGATTGGATTTTTTTATAATATTTATATCACCTGAATTATCATAAATGATTATAATTAGATAATTCACTTCAAATACCAATTCATTAAGCTTTTACTTTATCCATAATAACCACATGCATGTTTGAGATTCCATAATAAATATAGCTTCTGTAGTTCTCGACAAAGTGAAATCATGTTTCTTTCTTAGAGAAGAGATATATAATCATCTATGATTGAATGAAACACCTGAAGTTGATTTTCAATTAATTGATGAATGATCCATATATGTATCTTTACCTCCCAATAACTCATACCGAGATTTTTCGTTGTACTAAAAACCAAAATCTAACATTACCTTGATATAATAAACTATTATTTTTTATTAAAATATAATTGTATTACCTTGGGATTTCATTGAAACTATGTTTATTGGAATTTGTAAAAAAAAATATTGGATTGTTTCCCTTTTAATTACAGCATATATTAAAATATCTGACTATATTATATGATATTAAACACTTTTACATCATCATTATAGGAATTTTTCACTCAGGTATCCACCATATTTTCATTAACTTGGAATTTTTCATTCTAAATCATCTTAAAACCACCTATGAATATTTTTATTGAGAAACTAATGTGCCTTTTCTTCCATTTATTTCATTTAAACCATAAAAAAATATTTTTCTCCATTCATCAATATTTTGAACTAACCATTCTTGAATTATATGAATAGTTTTCAGTTTTCTTCATCTGATCCACCAAATATTATATCATCAGCATTCACAATCACCATTATACCTCGATTACTATAATTGTTGACATATTTAATTTAATAAACTCCAAAACATTGGAAAAAATTCTTCTTCCAGTACTGCTAATATCAGGAATAAAACACTCATAATTCTTGCATTGATAAATATAATTCCATCATCAGTCATTTTTCCCCTTTTTCAAGAAAAACATTCCTATTATATATTTGATTTACAAATTTTTTTTCATACCCCCATTCAGAAATTCCCTCTTAAATTTCATCTATAAAACCACAAAGTTCCTTTTCATTATTACAGAAAATAATATGATAATAGTATAAATTTTTCCAATAGGTGAAAACATATCATCAACATCAATTCCAAGGATTTGGGAGTATCCTATGAACACTAGTCTTGGTTTTTATCAAATTATTTTTCCGTCTTCATTGGGTTTGTCCTAGAAGACCCATTTTTGTAGATTTAATTCTCCTTTTGTGGGCTCAAAACAATATCCCATGTAATATTATTATATATTTGGTCAATAACTTCATTCATAGTCTAAACCCAAATCTCATATATATATATATATATATATATATATTTTCTTCATTTTTTTATTTAACTTTTATAAGAACGATTCTAACTATAAATACTTCATTATACTTGTTTGAACTAGAAATTATTAATCACCATTGATGTTTTTTTATCAATTTCATATTGAATTGTCAACTTTCATGATGGAAATTATTTTAATGAATCCTGATAATCATTTGTATCTTCTTTGGAATCATTATTTTCCGATTAACCCCCTATAGTTTCTTACCTCCTCGTCACTTGCATCGGGGTATTGTTCACTATGTTGTAGAGGATTTTATTAATTAAATACAACTATGAAATAATTCCATTCAATGAATTTTCATATCATCTTATTGAGGGATTCAAATTATTTTCTTTTTCATTAGTCACTATAGAGAATTCCCTCATATACATCATACTCAAACTTTCTGTGTTTCTCTTTATGGAAAATATAACACTCACTTACAAAGATTATAAATTTTTCAATGTCTAATATATTCCACACCACAGCCGATATGGAGTCTTCTTACTTTAGACCATAACACCGCAAGATTTCATAGTATGTAATTTTCATTAATGTAATTCAATATCTTGTGCTACGCGCAACACCGAGTTTGAGTGCACCATGACTTACCAAAAATTCCATTATAAATTGGTTATGAATATTATTAATTCAATTTTGAATTTTATATACTCCATATAATTTTAAAATCCCTATTTTGTGTTTCTTAGACATAATATATGAACAAATTTAATTTTTCAGATAAAATACGTATTTTAAAAAAAAATGCAATTTTACCCCCATTTTAATGGAAAACACTTTTTCAATCAAATATTTGACACTTTTATATATTAAATTTCAAAATATAAACTTATTTTTTAGAAAAGGGATATAAAAATTTAGTTTGGATAAAGTTTTAGTTCTTTTGTGATAACTTTTATAATTAGATGAATACTGAAAAATACTAAAATTTAATTGAAAAAACTTTTTTAATCAAAATAAGTTATAATGTTAAATTGTACATTTGAATGATTTTGTGGTATAATTAGATTATATTTTTATTATTTAATTCAATTATGGTCATTGGACATTATTTTACATTTAAATTGAACATAAATACACCTCAATATTTTGATAGTTTTTACTTCTCAAAAGCCCGCTTTCTGGTTTTTGTCTACGAAAATATATTTTAAATTAATTAATTCAACATCTATATTTTTAATTTTGTTAAAACAGATATCATTTCTAAATTTTTAATTTCCAATTTAACTATAGGTGAATATTTGGTATTTTTCTAAAAACATTTAATTTTTGATGAATAGTGAAAATTCTATATTATTGTTTAAATCTGAATTTTTAATTAATAAATAATTTTTAATTTTAATTTATTTTAAAATAAAAATAGATATATAATACCTATATTATTCTAATTTAATTCATTGAAAGCATTTTATTATAATATTAGATATTTAAAAATTTATTGAACTTTTTACCGTCTTTTACTCATATTCTAGGAACATTTTCAAATTTGTATAAAACATAATGTTAAGGATTCTATGAAATGAATTTATAAAATCTGAAATAAAAGTTTGAAATTATAATGTAAAATGTGGTTCAATAGGATGGCAAATTTTTTTTGTGAATAATACCTTTTGGATTTTATTTACCACAGTTAAAAGTAAATATGGTATTTAAATGTTAAAATGATATTATAATTACCCTAACACATGTCCTAATTCTATTTAATAAGTTTATATACACTAAAATAATCCTTAATATAACAATATGAGATTTTTTATATAGGTGGATTAGATTTGAGCATTTATTATATTTTATTTAAAGAAGAGTTAAAAGTGTTAAATTCAAATTTCATTAAGTATAACATATTTTATATATGTATATACATAAGATAGATTCGTCTATAAATAATAATTATAATGAAAAGAATATTTAATGCACCATGAAATTTTATTTATAACATTTAGAGATTAAAAAATTAAATTAATTTATGACAAAATAATGATGTGGTAACTACTTTATTCATGAATTTATAAAATAATTTATGTTATAAATATTAAAGTAAATGTAAATTGAGTCTTTTGATTCCATAAACTAATTTTAATAGGTTAATATATCATTTTATAGTTGATTAAATGTATTTATTCTAAGAAATCAGATTTTTATGGCTTTCAAAAAAACCAAATACTTAATATCATCAAAAAATGACATAAATGTGTTTTTGAAACAAATACTATTTTATTAAATTATATAATAGTCCTAAAAACCTAAAGATAGGCCAAAGCACTTATATAAAGATTTATATGCCATTAATTAACCACTTTAGGGTGACTTGGAATGTTATAATAATTTTATTAAACATATAATATACAAATAGAAGAAGAGATGGTAAAAGTTAAACTTTGTAACTAAAAATTAATTCTAAAAGATAAGGTTAATATTGTGACATAAACGTGTTTGAAGCCTATTGGTTGAGAATATTTAAACTCATAACCTATTTATCCTCAAAATAAATGGATTTGGATCCATTATAAACCGAAAATTATTTTATAATAATATAATATATCAAGGTTTTCCTAAAGTGACCCTCACCTCTCTTATAAAAGGGTACTTCCCCTTCTCTCAAATTAACACATCCATCGCCATTTTTCCTAGTATATTCCTTTAAAATATCCTAAAAACTACCATCATTTAATCCTAGAGTCCGTACATTGATCCTAAAGACATCTTACATAGCTCTTTTGATCAAATCAAAAGAAATCACCCAACGAAGACGTAATAATTTGACCACATCTTTCGAAGTTCTTTTCTTCTTCTTCCTCTTACTCTTTCTTTGTGGGTTTCATTAAAAAATAATAACTCAACTAAATTCTACATAATTTGATGTTATTATAAATATGGTACTTCCATATTCAATATTCTTTCAATTCTATGAATGAAAAAGCCACCATATGTGTGTTTGTATGGCTTACCGTCTCCACATCATGGTGTTGTTTTTTATTCAATAGTTATTTATTTGAATGGGTATAATAATGAGTATAATTTATGTAAATAAAAAATATATCATGTTAATTATTCATTATATATGATATAATATCCAATTACATATTATTTCACCATCTACAGAATGATATTGTCGCTCGTGCATACGTACGGATTACCGTCTCCATGAACGCGATATGATTTATTTCCCTTCATAACCATTCATGAATAATTTTCATTTATGATTTAAAATAATTTTTAGGAACTTAATATAAATGTGGATATGAATCAAATTCTTCTTATCCATAAAAAACATGACTTATGTAACAAAACATATAAAGGAAAATGAATAATTTACCACCTAAAACAATGATACTACTGAAATATTATTAACAAAGAAATATTACAAGATCATATATGATATCTTTTTTATGTATGTGGTTCTTCTATAATTAATTAACTATTATTTAAATGTAATATAATGGTTAAAATACCATCAACTAAAGAGTAGTACAAGGTAAGGGATTTTCATCTCACTTCTAATTTTTGTGAGATTCATGATATATTGCCACAATTTTCTTTTGAGTATTGTATGTACTTCCCTAGATTGTATTTTTTGTGTAATATACATTAATTTATGGGTAATTAAATATTAATTTTATGATCCTCTTTTCATGAGATTTATTTTTCGTATGTTACCAAATCAGTAAGGGAATTTCTAATTTCAATTTACACTCATTTGTTTTTACACAAACTTCATGGTTTATTTTACTCCAATATTATTTGGTAAATAACTATTTAAATATTTATGTAGTAATTTAAAATCCACTTTAGTGGATGTACTTTTTATTCACATAATCACTCCATTTATTAATTCTCAATTCCTCTATATGCACATTATAAGAGTAATTGTCTCTCAATTTTTATTCATTGAGTTAAACATCCAAGTCATTAGTGTTGTTTTTACAAGAATATTTATAAATGTCATCTTATTTCTTTACACAGGTGATCCAAAAATATTGATTGTATATATATTTTTTACACATAATTGTGTCATTTATTTATCCTTAACCTAAGCAAACCATCTTTATGAGTAATTCCATCTCAATTTAAACTCTAATGAGACTTGTTTTTTGTAATGCGCCAATTCACTTTTATATGGTGTATATACTACACATTTATATAGTATATCATGAGTCCCATTTATGTCATGATATTATAAAGTTCTTATTCCCTCAATTATTTTTATTCAAGCATCTCTCATTTGGGTAGGAACTCTTACTAAAATATCAGTTTAAAGGTTTTAATGATTTATTCTTCTAAATATTTCTCAATAATGTCCATGTTTTAAAAATGGTTTTATGGATTTATTAATATGATCATGAATGTTATAAAAATTAATATTCCTTTTAAATGATTCAAATTGGTAAGGGAAACTTTGATTTAAAAATCTTTTTTTAATACCTTTTTGATAAATAGTGATACATTTAAATGTTTTGAAGAAAAAATTGGATATTTCTCTCAAATATTTTTATTGATTATTTTAAATGTCAATGTCCATAAATATTCTTGATTTAAGTTTATTTATTATAATAAAATCGACGATATTTTCTTCGATTATTTATGTTTGACTATGGATGTGTTATTTTTATATCATTCAGGGTTTTTGGTTAAAATATTGAAATTTCAAATTCTATTTTTAATACGAATGTTTAGATTATGTTTTGACCATTTCATATATAGAATGAATTGTACTTTTTGGTGATGGGTGGAGCTCGATATAGCTTCTCGGTGTATCGGTAGTTCTCTTGAATCAAACTAGTGTCTTGGAAGATAGCTTTGACAATATTATTATTCGTAGTCTTGGCATGAGGACTTGTATAAATGGTTATGATGTATGGAATTATGCATTCCATGATTATGAAATTATAATTTGATATTACATGTGATTATTCTTCTAGTAGAATATAAATAGGAATATGTAAATGGAATTATTCTATTTATCATTACCATATTATTCTAATCTTTGTGTTTAAATGGATTTTTTATTAGTTTGATAGATTGACTTAAATGATTATGTTTTCTGATGATAGTTTCTGCTATATTTTTATCCTTAATGAGCATCTAAGCTCACCCATTTCTTATGTTTTTTATTTCCCAAGAAGTGAAGAAGTATATTATTATTGACCTATATAATAGACAAAGGGATATGATTAAGTTCAAAAGAGACACCATGTTGTTGTTTTTTAATTTCATAAAGCAATGTAAAATGTATGTTTGTATCTATTACCTCCAAGGACACTAAACTAATCAGTCTTTCGAGACATGATCTCTTATGATCTTGACAATGTTATGTAATACATCCCTGACTTTGGGTAACTAGTGTTAGGGAATTACAGTTTGTATCAATGGATATTTAGTACCAACCTTTGAAACTATATCTAGAAATACTGTGATTAGAGAATATCACCCTAAGATTGACTTTGAAGATTAGTATAGAAGAATATCCTAGAATTTTGGTAATGTAGAGATTTTGTGAATTTTATATGAAATACAACCCGATATTGAAAAGAGTTAGTAGAGGTGGCTATGGCACAAATGTATGTATTGGTAAAATATGAAAACACTGATTTGAGTATACTCGAATGAGAACTAGTGCACAACAATGGGCCTTGTTTCACTAATGGTTAAAACACTCTCTATGGATATGCTTAGGATTATTCAAATTTTCATTACAAACCGATTTGATGGATTTTAATATAATATGAGAATAAAAAACCTTGGTAATTCATAACGAGTTTTAGATTGAAAATAATGTGTCACAATATTCTCTAAATGATTATATGAATATTGTTACACAAACTATGCATTCAGTTTTTAGTCAATAGATGGATTCCAAGGAATTCAAAGTAACATTTAAAATGATGTACAAGGTTTTAATAATGGTGGAGACGAGAAACTAAATGGAATTTTGGTAGGAGTAAAACATATCATGTTCATGCCTAATCAGGTCTCCAAAAATATGATCAACAACATATACATTAACTAACTACAAAACTCAAAAAAGAAGGGCATATTTGAGAATGATAAGAGCTCCAGTAAGTGATAACATGGAGAAAATAAAGCTCCATTTCCATCATGAAAGAAATGTGGAAGGAGACACCAAAGAAAGGGTCTCAATAGAACAATGAAATGCTTTATGTGTGGGAATGAAGGACATAGAAAAAATAATTTCTAAGGAAAAAATGAATTTTATTATGGTAGTAAATAAAAATGATCCTTAGAATCCATTTACATTTATTTTCCATAAATATAGGTGTCCTGGGAATTTCCCAATTCAATTCTCTATTTTATAGGATTACCACTAGGTCAAGGAAAAACCTCTATGTAAATAAATGGATGAAAAAATTTATAAAAGTATTAATGCTCTATGTTGATTGGATTACATTGGAAGACATCAATCATGTGTGTGTAACCCTATAGTTTGTTATGTGGAATTATATTTTAAGAATAATTATCTATTCTTTTTTGGATATATTTATAAAAACCCATTTGGGATTATACGATCATTCAATATGAGGAAATTACAGGTTTTTAAAATTTGAAATACAAATTCGGGGTATGAGATAAAATTTGTGGTTAAATTATTTAATGGTTATTTTATGGAATTTATCTCATTTTGATACTATTAGAAAATATAATTTTTGAAAAAGGACATTATGCAGACCATGTGACAACCTGTCACGTCGGAAAAAGCTGTAGGAATCAAATCCACAACCAAAAGGTGATTGGGATTTGTCACCTAACACCAGACTACGTGATTTTCCAAGTTAGTGTGACTAATTATTTTTAGTTAAATAATTTAATTGATCAATAATATGTTGAACATATATCATATGTTTTTTCAAATGGACATCATATATATAGGTAAATGATATGGTGATTAAGTGATAAATTGTTTTTGGAAGACGTTCGCTCAACTAAGAATACTATAAACGTAAGGAAAATAGAATACTATGGGATTTTATTTGAGGAGTAATGGGGGTTTTTTATTTTGTAATATTGTCTATTTTTTATAGAGATTTAGGTTATTAATGGATATGATTGACCTATCATAGAGAATATGTGATTTTGTTAATTACAATTTAGAATTATACATTAAGGGTAGTTGATGTTATTTGACGATAAATATTAAGATTAACTATGAATGTCTATGAGATTACATTCCCATGATATCTAGGTTTCAATCTTAGTTTGGATTATATTGAAATTTTTTAAGGAAAATTGTTTATTAAATTTTCTTCAATATCATTCTC
Organism: Viscum album; assembly: GCA_963277665.1. NCBI lineage: Eukaryota > Viridiplantae > Streptophyta > Magnoliopsida > Santalales > Viscaceae > Viscum > Viscum album. The sequence continues at coordinate 1,239,571,135 of OY728122.1, read as the reverse complement.
TATTGTTTGTTAAATTTTTGAAATTAATATCAGTATTTCTTTCTATAATGTATTATACATTTTGGGGATCATCTAATCTTTTACTAACCATTTAGGTTTTGGTTAATCTCTAAAGACATAATAATAAATATTCAATCCTTTTTGGATTATTTTATTCTCTATAAGTTTATTCTAGAGCTTCAAGTATGGTCTAGTCATCATGAATACTCATCGTTTCAAGAAAAGATTATTTTTTGGTATATATTTATTAAAGTATCGAACTCTACTTGAAATTTAAGTATATATCTTTGTGTTTTTATAAAATCTCATAAATAAATTCCTCAACATTATGAAATGGAACATAAAACAAAAAAAATTGTTTCTTTAATTTTCCTACTGGGAAACTAATGACTTTTTAACCCATCATAGGTTTGTGGTTTTATTAATGTTAAATTTCTATTGATCATGTTCTATATCACTCTCCATAAGAATATGACTAATAGTTTATCATCCATATCCATGCTTTCCTACATTAAATCCTAGTATGGGTTATCTCAGGTGACCTTGGCACTACTCTTTCTTTAATTTAAAGTGATATTTTTATTGAATCACATTCTGGTGTGAGGATTTCAATAATGTTCCCCATCCCAATTTTAAAATTGTGAGGATGCAATTTCATAAAGGGGGGAAGAATTAAACACACTAAGATTTCATAATAAGTTATTTTCTTTAATGTAATTCAATATCATGCGCTACATGCTACACCAAGTTCTATCAGATCATGACTTACAAACTAGCCTTTCAAAACATTGTTATGAATTGTATTAACTGCATTTTGAATTTTATATTCTCCATATAATATTAACACCCATATTATGTGTTTCTTAGACACAATATAAGTACAAAATCAAATTTTCATTTAAATGATATATTTTTCAAAAATAGAAATTTTACCACCTTTTAATGGAGAACCCTTTTCAAATATAATATTTAACACTTTTATATATTCAATTTGAAAGAGGATGTTTTCCAAAAGAAGAGGGACATAAAAAAAAGTTTGGATACATTTTCGGTGCTTTTATGATAACATTTAAATTTTGATGAATAGTCAAAAATATTAAATTTTAATTGAAAAAAACATTTTTAATAAAAATAATTTACAGTGTTAAATTATAAATTTTAATGGTTTTGAAGTAAAATAATATTATATTCTTATCATTTATCCCAATGATCGTCAATAGAAGTAATTTTACATTTAAATTCTACATAAACACATATCAATCATTTGATAGTTTTTATTTCCCAAAAGACCACTTTTTGGTTTTGGCAATGGGAATTTTTTTTAAATTTTTTAATACTGCTTTTATTTTTTTACTTATGTAAAATAGACATAATTTTCGAATTTGGAATATTAAAATTATCTTTGGATGAGTTTTTGTTAATTTTCTAAAACCATTCAATTTTTGATGAATATTGGAAAACAATGTGCTATTGTATAAAGACGAATTTTTATTTAAATAATTATTTTAATTTAAAATAAATTTAAAGTAATCATAGATACTTAATACCTATATTATTATTATTTAACTCATTTAATTAATTTTATAATAAGATTATATATATAATATTTTATTGAACTTTTTACCATCTTTTACTCAACTTTAAGGAAAATTTTTAAATTTGCAAAAAACAAAAATTTACCACTTTTTTGAATTCAATTAAAAAATTACAGATACACGGTTGAAATGAGTGAGTAAAATGTGGTTCAATAAGATGAAAATAATTCTTGCTCAATAGTAACCTTTTAATTTGATTTTCCATGATTAAAAGTAAATATGGTAATTAAAGATAAAAATGATATAATAATTACTCTAAAACATGTCCTAATTCAATTGGATAAGTGTATTTTGACAAAAATTAACATTAGGATAAAAATATGATCATTTTTTATCCAAATTAATTAGATTAGAACATTTATTATAATTTTTTTAAAAGAATAGTTAAAAGTGTTAAATTGAAATTTTAATAACTAAACCCTTTTTAATATAAGGATATACATAAGATAAATTCAACTATAAATATTCATTTGAATGATAAGAATACTTCATACATCATGGTATTTTATTTATAATTTTTAGACCTTATATAAGTAAATTTATTTTTGACCCAATAATGATACACAGACTACCTTATTAATGAAAGAATAAAACAATTGATATTATAAATATTAAAATAAATGTAAATTCAATCATTTGATACCATCCACGAATTTTGAAGGTTAATATTACATGATAAAGTTGATTAAAGTAATTGTTTGATGAAATAATATTGTTATGACTTTCAGAAAAACTAAATACTTAATAGAGTCAAAAATGACATAAATGTGTTTTTAAAACAAATACTATTTTATGAAATTATATAATAGTGCTAAAATTTTATGGATCAGAAAAATGAGTTATAAAATGATAACTATGTCATTAATGTACTACTTGAGTTTCTCCTGGAATTTTATAGTATGATTAATAACCATGTTATACAAAAATACCAGAAGACAAGGTAAAAGTTAAACTATTTTCCTAATAATTAACTATAATAACAAGGTAAATATAGTGTACTAAACTTGTCTAAAACCTATTGGCTAAGAATATTTTGACCCATCCTCACCTTATACTCTAAATAAATCCATTTAGAGACATTATAAATAGAAAATTATTTTACAATAAAATAATATTTCAAGCTTTTCCTAAAGTGACCCTCACATCTCTTATAAAAGGGTACTTCCCCTCCTATAAATTCACACATACAAAGCAAAATATATCATCCAATCCATGCTCAAATATCCTCCCAACTACCCACAAGTTATCCTAGATGAAATAATTTGATCAGAAATCCATCCTTTGGAGCCCTTTATGATGAAATCAAAAGAATGCTTCTGAAGAAGAGGTAATAATTTCACCACCTATTTCAATGTTTTTTCTTCATCCACATATTCATTGTTTGTTGTTTCCATAATAAAATAATAAATCAAGTACTTTCAACAAACTGTGATTTTATTATAAATATATTACAATCGTATTCAATATTCTATCCATCTTGTGAATGACAATGTCACCATACATGTGTACATACGACTTACCATCTCTACGTCGTGGTTTAGTTTTTTATTCAACACTTCATTATTTTTATGGCTATAATAATGATTTTAATTGATCTAAATAATAAATATATCATGATATTGATTTTGTATATATTATATACCATCCAATTACATATGATTCTACTATCAATAGTATGATATTGCCGTTTATGCGTATGTACGTATTACCATCTCCACCAACGTGATGAGATTCATTTCCCATTGTAACCATTAAAAAATAATTTTCATTTTATTATTTAATGTAATGTTTAAGAACATAATATCCTTTTGGATATGAATAACATACATCCTATCAATAAAAAACCTGAATTCCATAAGAAAACATATAATGGAAAATGAATCAGTTAACTCCAAAAATAATGACACTACCAAAATATTATTAGAAAATAAATATTAGAAGATAATATATGATATAATATTTATATATATGGTTATTTTATAATATAATAATAATTATTTAAATATTATACATCAGTTTAACATACCCTTGATTATGGAAAAGTACAATGTAAGGGGTTTTCATCTCACTTTTTATTTCTGTGAGATTCATGTCATATTGCCAATATTTCCTTTTGTGTGTGGTATTCACTAACCATTAGTGTTTTATTTGTGTAATATAATTTAATTTATGGGTATTTAAATCTTCCATTTATGATCCTTCTTTTATTGGGTGTATGTTTTGTATGATACCAAATCAGTAATGGAATTTCTAATTTCGATTTCCACTCAATGGGTATTACACAAACATCATTGATTATTTTACACAAAGACTATGTGTGAAATCACTATTTATTTATTTATGTAGTAATTTAAAGACCCCTTTGTGTGGATATAATTTCGATACACATAATAACACCATTTTTAAATTCTCAATTCATCGATATGGACTTGATAAGAGTAATATTACCTCAATTTCCATTCACTGAGTTAAACATCCAAGTCAATGGTGTTGTTTTTATAGTAATATGTTTGAATGACCTCTTATTGATTTAAAATTAATATCCAATCATATTGTGTGTATATATATTTTTCACGCATAATTATGTTATTCATTTATCCTTAACCTAAGGATACGATCTATATAATGTATTTCATCTCAATTTGCATTCCATTGAGACTTCTATGTAGTCACACACCAATTCAATTTTATTTGATGTAAATAATGTACATTGATATAGTATATCATGAGTCCTTTTATTCTCATGATATTATAAATTTTTTGTACCTCAATTATTTGTATTCAAGTGTCTCTCATTTGGTTAGGAACTTTAACTAAAATATCATTCTGAATGTTTTAAAGATTTATTCTTCCCAATATTTTTCCGTAATGTCCATGTTTCAAAATTGGTGTTAAGGATTTATTTATATGGAAATGAATGTTTTAAAAATTAAAATTCCATTTAAAATTTTCAAATTGGTATTGGACACATTGATTAAAAAATCCACTTTTAACAGTTTCTTGATAAATAGTGAGACATTTAATTGTTTTCAAGAAAAATGGGATATTTCCCTCAAAATGTTCTACTGATTCTTTTCATCGTTGACAATATCCTTAATTAGACTTGATTGAGAATGATTTATTTTAATAAAATATTCTATATTGTATTAAATGAGTTTGGTTTGACTATGGATGTGCTATTTTTATACCATTTAGGGTTTGTGGTTAAAATATTGACATTGTGAATTCTTGTTCTAATACGAATGATTAGATTATGTTTCAAAAACTTCATAAGACTGATACATTGGACTTAGTATGTGATAGTTGGAGCTAGCTATAGATCCCCAATGCATTGGTAGGTATCATGAGACAAACTTGTGTCTGGGAACAAGGCCTTGAAAAAGTTATTATTTTTAGTCCTGGCATGAGGCCTTGACTATGTGGTCATGAAGTCTGTCATTATTTATCCAATCATTATGAACATAGTTGTTGATATTATATTTGATTATTAGACTAGTATTATATCCATGTGAATAAGTAAATGGAATTATTTGATTTATCAATTCCAAATTATATGGAAGTCTATGTTTAAAAGGATTGTGTGTTATTCTTATACATCAAATTAAATGTTTTTGTTTTCTTTTAATAGTTTCACATATATTGTTATCCTTACGAGCATCTGATCTCACCCATTTTTCTATTTTATTTTTCCTAGGATGTGAAGATGTATATTATGATTGACATGTATGAATAGGATAAGGGAATTCAGTGTGTTCAAAGGAGACACAATGTTCTAGTTTTTCAATTTCATAATGCAATGTAAAATGTATTTATGTATCTAGTAGCTCCAAGCCTACTAAACCAATCAGCATTTTAAGACATGATCTCTTGTGATCATGCAAATGATATGTAATATTGCACCGACTCTAGGTAACTAGGGTCGGGGCGTTATAGTTGGTACCAAAGAAAGTTTATTACAAACATTGGAAACTATATTTATAAAAACACTTATTTGGAAGAAATTACCCTAAGATATACATTGTGGATTAGTAATGAAGAATATCCCTGAATTTTGGTAATGTTGATATTTTGTGAATTTTCCAAGAAATACATCCCGGTCTAGATATGAGTATGTAGAGGTGGCTCTGGAATATATGTATCTTGGAATAAAACCTAAAAATACCATTTTGAGCTTGACACGAACGGGAACTGGTGCACAACAACGGGCCTTGATGCACTCTGGGTTACAACACTCCTGGGGGATATGCATAGGATAATTCACATTTTCATTACAAACAAATCTAATGTATTATTATATATGATGAAAATAAATAACCTTGGTTAATCGTAATGGGTTTCTTGATTTAAAATAAGGTGTCATGATATTCTATAAATTATTTTATAACTATTGTTACTCACACTAAACTTTCTAGTTTTAGTTAATGGCCGGAACCCATGGAATTCAGAGTAACATTGAATATGATGTACAAGGTGGAATGATGGGAGAAATGAGAAACTAAATGGAATTTTTATAAGAGTAAAATATATCATGTTAATGTCGATGAATGTTTTATAAAATATGATCAACAACATATACATTAACTAACACCCAAACCCAACAAAGAATAAAATAGAGGAGAATGATAAGATCTACAATAGTGGATGTTGTGGTGTAAAGACAGCTCAATTTCCATCATGCAAGAAATGTGGAAGGATTCACCCAGGAATGGGAATCAATGGAAAAAATAAATGCTTTATGTGTGGGAAAGAAGGACATAAAATAAAGAATTTCTGATGAAAAATAAATATTACTATGGAAGAAAATAAAAGATATCCTAATAATATATTTATAGTCATTTTTTGTTAATGTAGGGGACCTGGGCATTACCTGATTAAATTCCCTATTCTAGAGGATAACCAATAGGTTATGGAAGAACCTATGTAAGAATAAATGGATGGAGAAATGTTTAAAAGTATTAATTCCTTTTTTTGATGGGATTACATATGATGGCTTTTCCCATGTACGTGTAACAATGTATTTTTTAATGTGAAATTCTATATGAGGATGATAAGTTTTTTATTTTGTGGATATAGTTATAAAATACATTTAGGATTATATGATCCTTGAATTCAAGGTAATTACAGCTTATTAATTTTTGGGATGAAAATGCCAGGTAAGAGATAACAATTGTTGTAAAATTATAATATGGTTATTTTGAGAAATTTATCTCATTTTTTGAATATTATAAAATATATATTTTTAAAAAGGACAACACACGGACCATGTAACATCCTGTCACATCAGAAAAAGATATGCGAGTTGATCCCATAACCAAAGTGCGACTGTGATTAATCCCCTATCACTGGACTACGTGAAGTCCACGGTTAGTGTGACTAATATTTTTCAGTTACATTGTTTTATTGATAAATAATATAGTGTTTTGGGATCTTTTGTTTAATCAAAAGGATATCCTTAGTATAGGAAAATGATTTGTTGATTAAGTGATAAATGTTATTTTGGAAGATGTTCAATCTACTTGGAACACTATATGGATAAGAAAAATATAATACAAGGGGATTTAATTTGAGGAGTAATGGTGCATTATTATTTTGAAAGAATATATTTTTTATAGAGATTTAGGTTATTAATGGAAATGATTAACCTATCATAGAGAATATGTGATTTTGTTAATTACACTTAAATAGGAGACTGTAAGAGTAGTTGATGTTATTTGGAGACAAATGTTAAGATTTACTACGAAATACTATGTTATTAAATTCTTTTGAGTTTTGGGTTTCAATATTAGTTTTGTATTATATTGAATGATTTTAAAGAAAATTTCATTTTGAATGGTATTTATTGATCTATGAGTATTGTTTGTTTATTATTGGAAGTTAAGATTAATATTTCTTTCAATAAAGGATTATGCATTTTGGGGATCATCAAATACTATACTAACCATTTTGGTTTTTTTAATCTTTAAAGACAATTGAAAAATATTGTTCATCCTTTTTCGATTATGTGATTCCCTATAATTTGATTCTAGAACTTCAGGTGTGACCAAGTCATCTTGAATACTCATTTTCTGGAGAAAAGATGAGTTAGTGGTAGAAATTTATTAAAGGATTAAAATATAATTGAAAATTAAGTATATATATTTATGTTCTTAGTTAATATCATAAATAAATTCCTCAACATTATGAAATGGATCTTAAAACTAAAAATGTTATCCGTTTACTTTTCCAACTGAGAAACTAATGACCATTTAACTCATCACAAATTTGTGGTTTTATTGTTGTTAAATTTATCATGATCATGTTTTCTATCACTATCCATTAGAACAAGAAACGTAGTTTATTTTCCATATCCATGTATTCCTATATGTGTTCCTAGTATGGGATATTTCATGTGACCTTTTTACTTCCCTTTCATTCTTTTATAGTGATAATTTTATTGACTCTTATTCCGATGTGGGACTTTCAATGAACTTACCAAACCCAATTTTCTTATTGCGAGGACACAATTTTCAAAATGGGGGAAAATGTTACACCCCATGATTTCATAGTATGTTATTTTCTTTAAAATAATAAAATAGCTTGTGTTACATGCAACATCAAGTTCGAGCTCCCCACGACTTACCAAACTAATCATTAAAAAATATGTATGTATGGTATTAATTTAAATTTGAATTTTATATACTACATATAATTTTAACATCCATATTATGTGTTTCTTAGACACAATATAAGAAAAATTCAATTTTTCATATACAAGATGTATTTTTTAAAAATGCAATTTTAACACCTTTTAAAGGACAACCCTTTTTAAATCCAATATTTGACACTATTGCATAATCAATATGAAAAAATAAACTACGTATTTAGAACCGGGACATAAAAATTTAGTTTGGATAAATTTTTGATTCTTTTCTGATAACTTTCATATTTTGATGTATAGTGAAAAATACTAAATTTTAATTGAAAAAAACTTTTTTAATCAAGATAAATAAAAGTCTTAAATAAAAAAATTTAATGGTTTTGATGTATAATTAAAATTTATATTTATTATTTAATCCAATTTTGTTCATTGGAAGTAATTTTACATTTAAATTGGACATAAACACATACCAATCTTTTAATAGTTTTTACTTCTGAAAAACCCGCATTCTGGTTTTGACAGTGTGAATATTTTTTTAATTAATTAATAAAAATTCTATGTTTTTCAATTGGGTAAAATTTACCAAATATATGAATTTTTAATATAAAAATTTGAATTGGGTGAATTATTCATATTTTTCAAAAAAACATACAATTTTTGATTAATTGTGAAAAACACTACGTCATTCTTTAAAGATGATTTTTATTTAAAATATAAATTTAATATAAATTTATTTTAAATAAAAAAATATATACATAATACCTATATCATTCCAATTTAATTAATTTTTGTCATTTTATTATAAGATTAGATATATTGGATTTTATTGATCTTTTTACCGACTTTTACTCACCTTCTAGGGACATTTGTAAATTTTCATAAAACATAATTTTACTACTTTTGAGAATTGAATTAAAAAAATATGAGAGGCACATTTGACATCAGTAAGTAAAATTTGGTTCAATAGGATGAAAATAATTTTTGGTGAATATTAACTTTTGAATTTTAGTTACCACGATTATATGTAAATAGGGTAATTAAAGATAAAAATGTATTATAATTATGTTAACACGTGTCCAAATTCTACTGGATAAGTTTATTTTGACCAAAAATCATACTCAGGACAAAAATAAGATCCTTTTTTATCCACATGCATTATATTAAGACATTTATTATATTTAATTTAATGAAGAGTTAAAAATGTTAAATTCAAATTTTAGTAACTAATAAAGTTATAATATAGGGTTATACATAAAATAAATATGACTATAAATATTCATTAGAAATCTATAAATATTTCTAACATCATGGTATTTCATTTATAATTTTGAGAAATTAAATAATTAAATTTATTTAAGACACAATGTTGATGCAGTAACTACCTTATTAATGAATGACTAAAATAATTGATGATATAAATAAAAAAATAAATGTAAATTGAATATTTTGATGCCATTCACGAATTACATAGGATAATATGACATGTTAGAGTTTATTAAATTTTTTTCGATGAAATCATATTTTTTATGACTTTTAAAAAAACTAAATACTTAATAGGTTCAAAATAAAAAATAATGAGTTTTTAAATAAAATACTATTTTATTATAATATATAATAGTCTTAAAAATTTACTACTCTTCCAGAGGACTTATATAATTATTGATATATTATTAATGAACCACTTGAAGTTATTTTGGAATTTTATATTATGTTTATTAACCATGTAATATAAAAATACAAGAAGACAAAGTAAAAGATAATCTATATAACTAAGAATTAAATCTAAAAGACAAGGTTAATATGGTTTCATCAACTTGTATAAAACCTTAGGTTTGAGATAATTTAGACTCATCCCCACCATGTCCTATAAATAAATCCATTTAGATCCATTATATATAGGAAATGAATTTATAATAAAATAATATTTCATGCTTTTCCTAAAGTGACCCTCACCTCCCTTATAAAAAGATACATTCCCTTCCCTAAAATTCACATATCTAAAGCCATTTTCTAAACCAAAACCTAGTAAAATATTTTTCCTACTACCCTCATATAATCATAGAGGCCTTACATTGATTTTAAATCCAACATATGGAGCTCTTTTGATCAAATCAAAAGGAATCACTCGAAGAAGTGGTAATAATTTCACCACATCTTTCAATGTTCTTTTCGTCTTCACTTCATCTTTCTTTTTTTCATAACAAAATAACAAATCCAGTAACATCTACATAATATGATGTTATTATAAATATGTATAAACATATTTAATGTTCTATCCATCCTATGAATGACCAAGTCACCATAAGTGCGTACGTTCGACTTACCGTCTCCATGTCATGGTGTAGTTTTTTATTCAACACTTCATTACTTTTATGGGTATAATAATGAGTATAATTTCTGTAAATAAAATATATATCATTTTAATGATTTTTTATACAAGATATACCATCCAATTACATTCAATTTCTCCTTCAATATAATGATATTGTCGCTCGGGCATATGTACAGATTACCGTCTCCACGAACGCGATGAGATTCATTTCCCTTGGTAACCATTCAAGTGTAATTTTAATTTTAGGATTTAAAATTATGTTTGATAACTTAATATAATTATGTATATAAATAAAATACATTCTATAAATAAAAAATGTCTTAAGTAACAAAATATATAAAGGAAAATGAATTAGTTAACACCCAAATCAATGCTACTACTATAGTATTATTAACAAAGAAATGTTGGAAGATCATATATGATGTCATATTTAAGTATGTGGTTATTGTATAATTTAATAACAATTATTTAACTATTTATATGGATTTTAATGTAACCTCTACTAAGAAAATTTACATGGTAAGGGGTTTTCATCTCACTTATTATTTTGGTGAGATTCATGCTATATTGCCACTATTTATTTTTGTGTGGTGTATATAATGCCCATGATTGTATTATTTGTGTAATATAAATTAATTTATTGGTATTTAAATCATAATTGTACTATCCTTATTTTTTGGGGTATATTTTTTGTATGATACCAATTCTATAACGTAATTCCTAATTTTGATATCCAGTCATTTGGTTTTACATATACTTGATTGATTATTTTACTCCAAGATTATGTGTGAAATCACTATTTATTTATTTTTTGTAGTAATTTACACCCCCCTTTCTTTTTATATTCTTTTGATACACATACTCACTCAAATGATAAATTCTAAAGTCATCGATATGAACATCATAAGTGTAATCTTAACTCAATTTCCATTAATTATGTTAAACATCCAAGTCATTGGTGTTGTTTTTATATGAATATGTGTGAATGTTCTTAGATTTATTTACCATGAATATACAATCTTACTGAGTGTATTTTTATTTTTATCACATAAATAGGTCATTGATTTATCCTGAACCAAATTATATGATCTTTATAAGGGATTCCATATCAAATTACAATCCATTCAGACTTCTTTGTTGTTATGCACCAATTCACATTTATATAGTGTAAATATTGTACTTTGACATAATATATCCTGAATCCCTTTATTCTCATGATATTATAATGTCTTTATTATCTCAATTATTTTAATTCAAGCGTCTCTCATTTGGTTAGGAACTCTAACTAAAATATCATTTTAAATGTTTTAAATATTTATTCTTCTAAATCATTCTCATTGATGTATATGTTTTAAAAATGGAGATAAATATTTATTTATATGGACATGAATGTTTTAAAAATTAATATTCCTTTTAGAGTTATCAAATTTGTATGGGACACTTTGATTCAAAATCTATTTTTAATAGCTTCTTGATAAATAGAGATACTTTTAAATGTTTTCATGAAAAAGGGGATATTTATCTCAAATAGTTTTACTAATTATTTTAATCTCTTTAAATATCCATCGTTATTATTGATTGAGATTTATTTATTATAACAAAATCATCCATATTTTATTAAATGACTTATTTTTGAGTGCAGATCTGCTATTTGTATACAATTCATGGTTTGTGGTTAAAATATTGATATTTCGTATGATATTTTTAAAATGAATGTTTAGATTTCATTTCAATCTTTTCATGTGAGGAATTCATTGGACATAGTATGTGATGGGTGGAGCTCGCTCTAGCTCCTCAATGCATTAGTTGGTATCATGAGAGAAACTGATTTCTTGGTTCAAGGCCTTGAAAAAATTATTAGTAGTAGTCGTTCCATGAGGCCCTGACTATGTGGTTATGATGTCTGGAATTATGCATTCCATCATTATGAAATTATCTATTGGTGTTACATGTGATTATTCGTGGAGTATAATATCCATGTGAATAAGTAAAAGGGATTATTTGATTAATTTTTTCCATTTTATGATGATGTTTATGTTTAAAAGACTTGTGTTTTAGTCATATACATTACCTTAAATGTTTATTTTTATTATGATAGTTTACTCTATATTGTTATCCGTACTAAGCATCTGAGCTCACCCCTTTCTTATGTTTTATTTTTTCCAAGATGTGAAGAAGTATATTGTGATTATCCTGCAGGTATATTCTAAGTGATATGAGTGTGTTCATATGAGATAAAATGTTGTAGGTTTTCCATTTTGTAATGAAATGTAAAATATATTTATGTATCTAGTACCTTCAAGGCTACAAAACTAATCAGTCTTTCAATATATGCTCTATTTTTATCATGAAAATTTTATGTAATATTGCTCCAAATTTAGGTAACTAGGGTCAGAGGGTTACATTAACATAATAAATATCTATTAGATATGTTAATGAATTACAATTATTCTTTGTTATATATTTGCAATGGTAGGACCTTTTCAATAAGAATAAATTTGGAAACGTTTTTTATAATCTGATTTCTACTCTAAAATAGTCCATTTTTTTCTTATTAACACCCCACCCATGTTGGGAACATCCTGACGAACACCCCCATTTCAGGGGGGAGAGTGTTTTCCCCAAAATCCTACCTTGTGGCTGGATATTAGCTCCTTTATGCTCCATAACCCTTGTAGCCAAGGAATCTTCGGGCACGGTGTGATGGCCTGAAGTCCATTTTGAGCCCACGAATCTTCATGTAGGGCATGTTGTTGTAGTTTTACAAAGTTTGTGTGGGGAGGTTTGTTTACAAAATTTCTTCGGACTGAGGCCCAGGTGACTTCGGGTGTGACAGTAGTTGTTCTGGCCTAGGTGTCTTCAGGCATGGTAATGTATGGTTGTGGTGGCCTAGGTTTCGGTAGCCAGGATATATTGTTATATTGTCCCATAAGGTTGTTGTTGGGGTGGTAGTGAGACTATAGTGAAAATGGTGGGGGAGGTCCAATGCGTAGGATGTCTAAAATAACTAGAGGTAATGTGGTACAGGGTACCAAAATGTCGATGTGATATTACCATTACTTAATATGGCTTCCGTTTTTTTGGGAGTGTGCGTTAGTGAGGCTAGGTGGATAGTTTCCTTTCTAGGTGTTTTGGTTATCTCTATTTTCTCAAGAGGCATTAGATTCTATCCCCAATTGTGCATGAGAGATTTTGGTTTTCCCTAATGTGTATACCAATATACTCACCCTACGTATTTAAAACTGCTTTCAGGTTTCCAGGGGGACTTCGGGGATCATGAAGGATCATACATTCTCTGACATCGGGATAGTTTTTGTTGATTTTTCCTTTTTTTTTTCTTTCCATTTGGTTTTTTTCATGTACTTTTTTGGGTTATCATTGAACATGCATATGGGAATGGGTATTGGATTTAATTTTACCATATGTTTTGGCGTTTCTTTGGGTATTTAACATCTTATCTCTTGATACTTCTAAATAAAAATGGTAATGCCTTCCATGTTACGTGTTATTCTATACCCCTGGTTCTAGTTTCCACTCCAGGGCCTATTGAATCTCGGAATCAGGGGTCATTATCTAACTTTAAACTTCAATAAAGAATGGTCCGGTAGTTTTTTATCCCTTCCCTCATCTCAGTGATGGTAGGACGTCACAAAATGATATCAGAGAAAAATATTTGATGGACAAGATGTAGCATCGGGTTTGGAATAGTATGGATTTCATGGGATGTTAGGGAAAAAGTTCTGGGCAACCTTGGTGCGTGAAATTGGATAGAGAATACCTACTAGGAAACTTGGGTTTAGGTCCCTTGTTATTTGATGCAAGGACTCTGGAACTACCGAATGACCAAGTGAGGCTACGCTGATTGTTGGGTAGTGACCCTATGAAAGGTACATAAATCATAATGATATGTGTTCTTATGTGTTTTGTGTGTTCAAGGAATTTAAATAAATAACAAGTTTAAGAAATTTTGTAAAAAAAATTATACACTACTTGGCCATTGGAATTCACTGATTACCTTACATCTATGGCACATTGATGATATCCATGAGTAGTGCGGGCGATAAAGGCCCCAGAGGCTGATCTGGATGATTAGCAGAGGACTAATCAAGATGAGGAGGACAACCTATGGTAGAAGATTCTTTATGCCTTTCAATGACAGACCCTTAGGATGTACGAGGGTATCATATCAGACTTGGAGACTGAAAGCTGGCTCAAGGAGTTGGTGATAGTTTTCAGCATGATCTGGGCTATAGCGGAGTATTGGGGTCCCTTGATAGTCTGTCAGATGAGAGGAGTAGTGTGTCAGTGGTACATCCTCTATCTCAAAGAGAGGATGGAGAGTGATATTTTGTGGGATGACTTCGATAAGGAGCTCCATGTGGAATTCCATTATTCTAGGATGAAGGTTGATAAGTGGAAGGAGCTACTCTCCCTTTAGGTGGGAGGAATGTTAGTGAGGGAGATAGGGATCATGTTGAAGGATCTCTTTCGTTTTACCCAGACCATTTTCTGGATGAGGAGTCTCGGGTGAGCCGTTTAGATGAGGAACCCTGACCTTCTCTTTCGTATTTTGTAACTCCCATCACCATGCTAATGTACATGGAGGTACAAAAGAAGGATGAAGTGGTGGAGTGGATTCACATGCTAGGAGGTGTGCCATGAGAGGGGAGCCAATTGGGCTCGTCAAAGGGGATGGTCATCATCAATAGGCCTCCAACGTAAGGTCCTTTTGTACTCACTCTTGCAGTCCTTGGATTTCTTCCCCATTAAGTAGTGCATCCTTTGTTCTTGGCATGAAAAATAAAACATTGATCGTTAATCATCCATGTGTGGATTTTTCATTCATCTCTCTTTACAATGATTCATGTAGGGTGGGGATTATGATGTTCCCTCAAGATGTAGATGAAACCAAATTTGAAAAATTTAATAAATGACCCATTAAATAATGAAGTGGTGGGAATGATGATTTTATTTCTATGTTAAACCATTGCTATTATATTATAAATTGTACAAGATTTTGTCATCTGAAAATTGTGTCCAATGGTAGTCTTTCATTGTGAACTAACAATCCTATGTTTCTATGGTTAGTCCTATGATTAAATGTTTATAACATGGAAAACTATTAATCACATAAACTTGGATGATTAAATGGATTCCCAATGAACAATAATCCTTTTTTGATCACTCCGATTAATCAAATGGAAATAATTAACATAATGAACAGTGTGATGAAATTTGGAAAAAAACATCATTGCCCTATTATGGTGATATGTGTGGTGGCTCGTCATGATGGTGTGTGGGGTGACGTGGATTGGGATGGGATCACCTTTTGTTGATTTGTTGGTTGTGGACCTGAATCCATTTGGGGATGAACGATGGGGATTGGATTAGTTCCAGTACATCGAGGGATATCATAGATTCCTTTTTTTTTGTGAATTAACAAGAAAACTAGGTGTTAATGCTTAAATTACTACTTGGATATTTTTCATTCCTTGTATTTTGGATATGATTTCAAGTTTCCTGGAAGTGAAGAATTAATTTTAATGGAATCCCATGAATATGATAACAATAATGAGTTTAATGGGGAATTGTTCTCCAGGAATGAGTTGTGCTCTGGTTGTGGCAGTTGAGCTTTTGTATGAATGAATAGTAACAAGGGTTTTTGTGTATAGGCTAGTTTCGGAACCCTTAGGTTGTGATGAGTGCTTGTTTAAATATAAATGTAAATTTAGTATTGTGTTTCTTATTTTCACCACACCCATGTTGAGCACTTAATGTTGTACACCCCCATTTCCTAGGGGAGGGTTATTTTAGCAACGTCCTATTGGGTGGCTGTATATTAGATCATTTATGCTCATTCACCCAAGTATCCCAAGAATATTGGGGCAGATTGTGGCGACAAAAGTTTCATTTTTAACCCATTATAATTCAGGAAGGGTATGTTGTGGTTATTGGACTAGGTGTGTGCGGGCAGGTTTGATTCTCATGTGTCTTCGGGATGAGGCCAAGGTGTCTTCGATTGTGGTGGTAGTTGTTCTACACCAGGTGTCTTTAGGCGTCGTTACATATGGTTGTGGTGGACTAGGTGTCTACGTGGATGATACATGGTGGTGATGGCCCATAAGGTTTCGGTTGGGGAGGTAGTGGGAAAACAATGAAAATGGTGGAGAGGTTCGATGCGTAGGATGTCATAAATAACCAGTGAGAAAGCAGTGCAGGGTACCCAAATTTCATTGTGATATTACTATTACTTTATATAAATTAGGATATTTAGGGAGTGTTCCTTGGTGAGGATGGGTGCATAGACTCATTTCTAGGTGTTTTTGTTATCTCTATTTTCTTAAGGGGAATTAGATTGTCTTCCCACTTTTTCATGACAGCTTTGGGTTTTCCCTTTTGAGTATACATGTATACTCAGCAAATCAGTGCCACCCAGGGGGGTGTTGGGGTTTCTATACCCAGTTTTCCCCGTAATGACTCCTTTATGTTTTAATACATCGGCAAAGAGTTTTAAGGCCATTTTAAAGGGAATAAAATTTGTTTTTAACCCACATTAATTGGGATACCCTTGGGTTTACCAAAATATATGGACTCTTTCTTTAGTGTCTCAATATGTTTTGCATTAATAGATTCGCCCCATGTTACACCTTTTTGGGAATCCCTTTAACTCAAATCCATTAGCGACGTCTATCTGATGAGAATTATTAAATAAATATAAATTCCATCATTTGTAACCGCCCAACCAGGTGGAGAAACCACGATCCACCAATAATGCTATTCAATATTTCAAAACCTGTAACTCTTATATATCGTCTTTTATCGCACTATGTTTCTTTCTTCTTCTGGGATAGTATCTTATCGATTATTTGGTGTGTTTGGAGTCCCTCTACCCGAGTCTTGAAGTGGGACAGTGATGGAGGATTTTCTACTCACTCTTGGACTCCATGGAGTTCCTACCATGCATGTAGTGCATCCCCAGTTCTTGGCATGAAAAATAAAACATTGATCGTTAATCATCAAAACATGGATTCTTCTTTTGTCTCCCTTTATTGTGCATCATGAGGGGTGGGGATGATGATGTAGCCTCATGACATAGATGAAAATAAATTTTACAAAATTAATAAATGAACCTTTAAAGAATGATGGGGTGGTAATGACGATGTTGTTACTGTGTTATACATTTGTTGTTATATTATGAATTGTATGAGATTTTCCCACTGAAAATAATGGCCATTGGTGGTCCTTCCTTGTGCCCTAATGATCCTCTATTTTTTGTGGATAAACCTTTGATTGAAAGGTTGTAACATGGAAAATGGTTAATCACATAAACTCATTTGAATAAAGGATTCCCAATCAACAATAATCCTTGTGTGACCACCCTGGTTAACCAAACAGAAAGAAGGAACTCAATGAGTATGAGGTTAAATCTGAAAAATACATCCTTGCTCTGTTATGGTGATATGTGTGGTGGATCTACTTAATGAAGTGTGGGGTTACATGGATGGGGATGGGATCCCCTATTTTTGAGTTGTTGGTTGTGGACCTGAGGTAGTGTGCGGTTGTACAATGGGGCGTGGTTTCTTTACAGTATGTCAAGGGTTCTCACAGATCTCTTATGTTGTTCAGACATTAAAATATTACTGGGTGTGAATGCTTAAATTACTGCTTGGCTAATATTTATTCCTTGCCTTGTGGACATGCCTAGTAGTTTTAGGATAGTTAAGACTTATTTTAAATGGAATCCCTTGAATATGTTAACATGAATGGGTTTAATGGGGAATTATTTTCTAGGCATGATTTTTTCACTAGTTGTGGCTATTGTTCTTTTGTATGAATGAATAGTAATGAGGATGTTTGTGTATGGGATGGTTTTGGAACCCTTAGGCTGGGATGAGTTTTTGTTAACATATAGGTATAAATTTATTTTTGTGTTTCTTGTTTGTACACCACCCATGTGGGAAAAGTAATGAAGAAAACCACATTTCAAGGAAGAAGGGGTTTTTCCAATATCATATTGGGTTGCTGGATATTAAGTCCTTTCTACTCCCTCTTCGAAGTAGCCCAAAAATCATTATGTACGATCTGACAGCTTGAGGTCAATTTTTATCCCACAAATCATCAAAAAGGGTATATTGTGGTAAATAGAATAGGTATGTGCGGGCATGTTCATTCCTATGTGTTTTCGGGATGAGGCCTAGGTGTCTTTGGGTGTGGTGGGTGTTGTTCTGGCCTAGGTGTCCTTGGGAATGTTAACATACAGTTGTTGTGGCCCACGTGTCTGTGGTCATGATAGGTTGTGGTGGTGGCCCATAAGGTTGTTGTTGGGGAAGTAGTGGGAATGCAGTTAAAATGGCAAGGGAGGTTCAATGCGTAGGATGTCTTAAATAACCAGTGGGAAAGTGGCGTGGGGTACCCAAATGACGATGTTCTATTAATATTACTATATATGACTTGAATTATTTGGGGAGTGTGCCTTGGTGAGGCTTGGAGGATTTTTTCCTAGCTAGGTGTTTTGGTTATCTATATTTTCTCATAAGGCAATAGATTGTCTCCCCACTTGGGCACGAGAGATTTTGGTTTTCCCTACTATGTATACATGTATACTCAGCATACATATATAAAATTACGTTTAGGATTACAAGAGGACTTTGGGGACCATGTGGGACCATAGTAGCTCGAATGTCGGGAAAATTTCTGTAACTTTTTATTTTCTTTTGGTACTTTCCCTTGGGAGTTTTTCTTTTACTTGTATTGGTTATCTTTTAAGATTCATATCGGAATGGGTTTTTGATTTAATTTTACCTTCATTTTTGTAGTTTTTTGGTTTATTACCATTGTATATCCCGATCCTAATAAAAATTAATTAATTCCTTTTATATTATGTGTGATTATATACTCTTGGTGATTGATGCCACTCTGGTGCCTATTGAAGGCATGCCGTAGTGGTCACTATCTCCCCTTCATCTTGAGGATGGAAGGGTCTGTCAGTTTGGTATCCCTTCCATCATCTCAGTGAAGGTAGGTCATGACACCTTGGATGAATCTCAACATCTTAGTAGCATTTATTGAATAACCCAAGCCATAAAATTGAATAAAACATAGAGAGTTTTTGGTGACCATTGAAAATAATGAAATCAGAAAGTCTCAAATATATACCAAATAATTTGTATTTTCCCATGCCTATAATCATTAGGCATTCATCATTTCCATATTTGTAAACACATTCCTTGTCTAGTTTTATTACTGTAATAAGATATATGTTTTGCATCATATTGGATGTGCATCTACTATCATGTATCCATACACCAGTATGAAATGGTAATTTAAGGGAAATCACAACAACCACAACCTACTAAATTATTTTCTTTTTGAACCAAATCCTTGACTTCATACATGTTGTAGAATTATATTATTTACCTTCCTTAGATTATGATGGAGAAAATAAATCTTCTAGTGAAAAAATTAAAATTTTCATTTTTATCTAATTCTATGGTTTTTTGGGCTACAACTTATGACTACATTGTGTTTTCTTTAAAACATTCCGATATATTATTTATGAGAAATATCTAGCAATGTGTCATAATGCTCTACCCTAGAAGCAACGACCATGAATATAATTTTTGAAATATTGAAATCCATGTGGTCACACTTTCTAGTTTTTTTTACATAATTTCTTTTTTGACCGAGAACCAACAATTTGGTAATATCCCGGATTTTCATAGTAATAACACCAAATATGAGGTGAATCCTAGTGAATCATTATTATAAGATTGGTTTCTCCCATGCATATCTAAACCTCCAATTTATTATTTTTACATAAATAAAATTTCAATCTCTGAGTTGGTGGTTGACTTATGAGATCAATCATCAAAGATTTTTGTTTGTGTGAAATCCCCATATTGTCCTTGTCATTTTGATATGAATATTTCTTCTATTTTTTTAAGTATTATTCCCTGCTTACATCTAGTCTATTTCACGAGTGATCTAATTTTTTGATAACATACTAGGTTTCAAGAGTATATAATAATCAACAAATTTTATTTTTTGGTCATCAAAGTTATCTTCATTTTAATTTAGATGTTGGATTTTAACATTTTAGGTGTTAGTTTGACTATCGATCACTATTTTTTGTTCCTCTAAATGGAGAAAGTAGAAAATTAATATCTAGGAGTTCTCTAACAATGATGAAAAATATTTTCAATATTTTCCTTTTGTTAAGACTTTTCTTCTTCCCTATTCTAATTATAAAATTTGAAATCCTGGAAAAATCCATTTTCTTTCATTGTTTTTTCTCTCTAATCAATCATATCCTAAAAAGTGGCTTCTAATTTATCATTGTGGTCAACCCTTACTTCAACATATCCATAATTGTATCTTTACTTAGTTGTCATATAGTTACCAATAATATCCACCATATCATTTTATCCATGATACTTTTATCTCTCCAAATCATCATCCGTAAATTTTTTTGAACTATCATTTTCTTCTGAAATAGGATTCTTATTTTTATGATGTTTCTCTTAAACAGTTCTGTACATCTCACAAAAAATAAAGAATTATTCTTGGGGATTTAATATTCATCTTCATTATTTTCATTAAACTTCATGGGGAACTATGATGAAATATTTCAAACAATTCCACATCAATAAAATTATAGTTGAATATTTCCATCGAATTTTCCATTTCCATTTCATAGATTTTTGGAAAGGAATGATATGACCTCATCTATCTCTTATTCTTTCACCTATCAATAATATTGAGTTTAATCATGGTGTTCAATGCCACCACATTAATCTACCCTTTATCCAAAGAGTAATTATTATCTTCTCTCATCTTGTATGTGATAAAAGTACTATGAAAAATATCCAATTTTAGTTCTTTTGGACGATTATATTCTATTATAGAGAAATTTTTATTTAATAGAGGTTGATGTATTCTCATTAGGATCTTAAATGTCTTTAAATATTTAGTAATTTCATTGAAACTCTGCATGTCTTCCACAAAAAAATTCACTAGGTCAAATAATACGTCTACAGACTCATGGGGGTGGATTCTTAGGTCCACGTATTTTTTTCGATAGAACTCGTAATTTTGTTTCTCATACATTGGTATCCCTTTCTTAGATATTGAATATCTTTTTACACATGCAATATTTGAACTTACATGAAATCACCTTTGGGTATATTTTTTATATAAAACTCCCCTATGGCATTTATTCCTTTTTCATAAACAACAAATTCCCTTATGTATTCTTCAAATATAACTTCCCTTTATTCTCATTTAAAAATCACAAACATCTTAACTAAAAATAAATCCCTACATTATCAAATAAGTGAATTAATTATATAATTATTCTAAAAATAAAAATAGTTTCCATTAATGATCAGAGTCCCTTTGTGATTAACAACCTATATTAGAACCACTAAAATAGAAACAAAAATTTTATCATTTCTCACTAATAACAATTTTTTTCCCAAAACTAAATACCATATTGGGTGGGGAGAATTGGGGACTGATGGAATAAAATAACTACCCATTAAAATCATTTTTCTTCTTTAAAAAACAAAATTCTATACCTTTTAAACAATAATGTATTAACTAGGATGAAATTATTCATGAGACACACAAATTTTATGTGGTTCACCCACATTGGGATATGTTAAGGGAGAATACAAAGAAAGTTTTCCTTTGTTCCAATTCCATAAAACAGAAAAAAACAACCATGTATAGGGAGGAATCACTATCACTCCTGGATTACTACCATTCAATATTTGAAAGGTGGATACTATCTCAACTGATGTGTGAGTAATTATCCTTCAGAAGATTCTTATGTTGATCTGAAATGCCTTATAATTTTTTAACACATAATGGTCCCATGAATCTATGAATTTACAAAATATATGAAATACCATTCACCACATTTTAATATCCTAATGGACTAAGCATTGATGAAATACTTTTTATAAACCAAAAATAAATTTAAAACCTTCCTGAAAACCATAACACCATGTCGCATGAGTTCTTCATGAGTAACCCATACCTTGAATAATAATGATTCCTCATAAATCCATTCTACATTTATAACTATAATTCTCCAAAAACACTTTCTCTGGACTGGTATTTCGTTGCAGTATACCCCCTTCCCGTGTAGAAGAGCTCGAAAAAATACTTTTGAACTTATGTGAATTCTATAAATTATAATTATCTATAATGAAATTCACTCTTTTTAATATAGTTACTTATGGGTCATTTTAATGAGGAACGAAACATAGAAACCCCTTTAATCAAAATTATGAATACCATCATTTTAGATTGGATTTTACTATAAAATTCTCATGCTATATGGTTCACATAACACCTGATTCCCCTTTTGGTTGTATTTAGAACACCACTTTCGTTTTAAGTGAAAACACCATCTATAGTTCCCTCAATCTAACCACATTCAACAAAAAATGATGAACATCCATTGTGAATCCCATTTCACAGCTACAATTCATAATCCATTCCTTTTATTATTTTTCAACATTATTCTACATACATTATATATGGTTCAAATATTCAAACTCTTATGCACTATAGATTCCTCTGATGGAAACAACTACGAAATCAATTAGGAACTATGTGGTCCACCAGAAATACAGTGTGATAATCCTTCATTTTCTGTAAGAAAAATCAACATTTTATGCCAAAATATAAATAAAAAATTTGGAAAAGATAAAACCACGTACAAAAAATTTTATGCACCACATAAAGAAAATCCACATAGATTTCTTGAAGCATTTTCACCATAGCTGTTGAATAGTCACACTATACATCCATAATTGAACTTGTCAAATGACTTTTTTAACCGACATAACCAACCCAAAAACATGGAAATGTCACATTGAGTGATTTTTCCCATGAATCTATCACTTTTTGTTTTTGACAACTCATCTCCTTTGTGTACAACTTTAAGGATTCTATTTGAAATTTTATGACAACATATTTTTCACTTCCATCATATACCAAAATTCTATTCAAGCATACCATAGATTCAATTAACACACACACACACACACTAACCCCACAAGATCCCTATTGTTATTTGAAAATGTATTAGTATAAAAATATCATAAATTAATCACTTCACAACAAAAAATGCTAGAAAATTTCATCATGAACACCATGTATAGTTATATATAACCTTTAATCAAACATCTTAAACATAATCAGATTGAAAACTAATGCAACATCACATATCCTGCTTCTATCATCTCCACTATTGTTGATCTTGATATATTTTCCCCATTTATCATTGTAACTAATGGTCAGTATTTTATGGATGCATCAATGTAAAAAAATCAACACATGAGGGAATACAAAACATAACTATGGAGAGGGTGTCCCATGTCCACACTTGTTAAAGTATAGAGAGTTGAATAAACTCTATGGGAAATTCAATGTCAATCAAACCCTTATATGGGTATCGACATCATTAGAGTATATAAAACTTATAGTGTTATAAGAACATACTATTCCTTCACTTGTCAATTCATCATCTTCTCCTGGAGAAAATGATACTTAAATTAAATCACCTTTATCTTTGTGTGATAGAATAAAATTATAGTAATATTTATAACACTTGAATTATAGAAATGGATTTTGATTAGATACTTCACTTCCACTATTGTATCATCATTATAATTCTTTATCCAAAATAAATGCATGTATTGTTGAGTAGATGTAATATATTCATCTTGAATTGTTCTAAATTATATGAAATATTATTTTTATTAATACTAACGAAATTAATAATCTCCCATTATAGAATACACCACATGATTTTGAATTTCTATTATCTTCTGAAACATCCCATTCTACATATATATAGTCTAATAATTCTTTTTTATATTTTTAATTGTACAAAAATATGAAATCCACCTTTACAATTATGTACCAAAAAAATTCTATTCACTACACGTAACATTGTTTTAATTGAATATAATTGATCATACACTTCATGTCATGTGGATAAACCATATTGGGTGTATTGTTGTTATGTATGATGGACTGTTAGTGATATACCTATGTTGTTTTAAATTAACCACTTTTACTTTATCATCTAATGATTTTTTCATCGAGGTAGCCACAAATGTTTTCATTTCCTTGGAAATATCCATTGAAAATATTATTATATCCCCATTGACATATTTTAATAGTAAAATAAATGTTACATTTCTTTCTTACATCACATTTAATATATGGAAAAACATTATTTCTACCACAAAAAATATTTCTAACTCACTTTTCATGACTTATGAAAACAATATACATTTTTCTTCATCTGATCCACAAAATATCATGTCATCTATAAGAATCAGAACCATCATCCATTTATTAAAATCATAGATGACATAAATATTTTAATCAATTCTAGTTTTGAAAAACTATATTCATCATGTACAGAACATGTCATGAATTCCACGCTCTCGATGTCTACATTAATCTATATAACTCCTTCTTCATCCATTAAAAATATTTCTCATCATCATGGGAAAGAAATCCTCTTATTCGTTGTACACTTCTTCTTTTTATAGACCACCATTAAGAAACTACAACTTAAAATTCATATAATGTATTATAAATATCTTTTTCACTAAAATTTCCAAACATAGAAGAATATTCATGGGCCTTATAACTGGTAATAATATCTCATCAACATTGATTCCATCAATCTAGTAGAATCCCTATCACACTAGTCATTCATTTCCTTAAATATCAAATACATCTTATTTTATAATGTTCCAAAATACCCATTTGGTCTTGATAAAATTATTAAATTTCATTCTTGAAAAAATACCCCATGGAGGATTATTTTAATTTCCAAAACCTTGTTCTCTATTCTAGAAAATACATTAATACATTTAGTCTAGACCTATTATAGGAAGGGGGTATTCTATAAGGTCTTCATTTTCCATGTTTGAATTGGAATTTCCCAAACAAAAATGATATTTTCACTATCAATTTCAACTCTATGCTTCAACTTTTACATAGAAAAATATTTTTATTTTTCCTTTTTATCATCCATATCTTTTTTTGAATTATAATTTTCCAAATCTACCCCCTGATTGTCTCACTACCTCATCACTTCCATTAGGGTAATATATGTTTTGTTGTGAAAGATTCTATTAATTCTCTACTATAATAACATCATTCAATTCATCCACATTTCTATATTCCTTGTTGATGAATTTATATTCATCACATTTTCCTGAGTTTCAAATGAAATTCCCCTCATCTCTAAAAGACCCATACATTATTTTCTTCTCCTTATTAACAATAAAATATTTACATCCAATGAATCAAAATTAATTAAATAATGGATTAATTCCATTCCACACCATGTAAAATATATTTATTCTTCATTCATACAAAGAAAATATATATTAGATATGTAGACCAATGTTAACACTACTTCCATTCAGAATTTATCTGCTAGAACCTTTTCAATAATAACTAATTTTTCCATTCTATTTATTGTAAAATTAACCACCATACAACCCCATTTATATGAGGAGTTCCCTCTACTGAATCACGATATCATTCTTTCAAGGGTTTTTAATTAGAATGTTTGTAATACATAAGGAATTGATATATCAAACTACCTTCATAAGGAATAAGATTACATTGTTCACCAATTAATTTTTATGTGGTGTGTATATAATTAAAAATAAATTTCACCATGATTTGTATTTTATTAACTGTATTTTAGATTTATCTTCATGCATTTTCTCCTTCAACAGATTTCATTAAAATGTTACTGAAGTCAAAATTATTTTCTTGACTAAAGTTATTTTTCCCATGAGTTGTGAAAATGATTCATGATTTTGATTTTCCTTGTTTATATTCACTAAACATATTGTTTCGACTATATATTTCATTTATATCTATGAATTTTAATTATATTCATATATATCCTACCCATTTATGAAAAGCTTCATAAAATAAAAACATGATATTGATATGAAAATCTCTCATTCTTTCCAATTAATAATTTTATAATTTGTCCATATTTTTTCTAATAAAAGGGTGATATTTTACCCATAAATATTTCAAGTGGCCTTGATATTTCAATTAATATATTTTCAAATGAAGCGTATATTATTCTTTATATGATGTGTGTTTGATTAATGGTATTTGGGTTATTTCTAAAGTTTTCCATATGGAGAGTTCTAAAAAATGACATTCTATCCATCTGGTGTTACAAAATTTCTTACAAATTATACCATAATTATTTTCTAATTTTATTTTAATATAAATTTAGTATTTTAAAAAACAAATTATAAAAAAATATTTTCCATTTTTTCTATAATGGTTATTTTTTAGGGATGTAAAATCTTTTATATGTATCAGTGTGAATGTATGATACCTATTTTTCCATTTTATAAGTGAATTCCTTTATCATATTACAAATTTTTAAAATTACAATAACGATTCTAAAGGTTTAATATATTCATCCTTTTATAAAAATTAATGGATTTTTAAAATTTATATTTTTAGTGAAATTTTAATAATTATTCAATGATTCATTCTTTACCTCTATCATATCCTTGATCAAGAATATTTCAAAAAGGATACAATAAAACATATTTATATATATGTGTTATGAAATTTTATTTTAAATATATTTTATGGTCTATAAATTATTTTTTCATTTCAAATTATATACTTGTATTGGAATTCATTACTTTTAAATATTTTGATCTATCAATGCACTATGTTCCCTTACATGATTCAAGGTTGTTCATCTTGAATTATAATCAATCAATTGGTTGTATAAATTTTTTTTAAACCGTATATCCTTTTTGTATACCATATAAATACCATATGAATAGTTATGTTAATTGAGTGGTATTTACCATGAATATGTCCTAAAGTAATTGGATAATAATTTATTCTTCATTTGTTTATAAATTAATTTATACTGATAAAATAATTAATTCATCCTTAGGTAACCACTTTAAAAGGATATATAAACCATTTTATTTCCATGGGGTTTTATGATATTTTCATTGATGTCAAATGGAACACATGTGTATGATTTTTCATTATAATTTTTGTCGCTAGATATTGCTCTGATGCATTGGGTAATGTTAACCTCTCCTGAGAATATTTGTATATGACTTGGGAGTAAACATAATACATTTTAATGGAATATAGAGTAGTATTTGGCATATGATAATGGCATATAGAGAAATCATTGGCATATGATGACGGTGTCCTAGGGAGTATTCCTTGAAACATTATTATGATATTATGTTTATATTGTTTCCTCTTACTTATGCCTCTATTATATTATGGTTTTATAATTATATAATTCATTTCATTAAGATATCACATATTTTATCTATGATCTGATGCTTATGTTCATTATGATGATGATAGCAAGTTATGATTCATTTATCTCATGTTATGCATTATTTTTTTAAACATACTGAGCATTTGATCTCACTGCTTCTTATGTTTCTCTTTCAATAATTTTTGAAAAAATTATTTTGTATACTATGTTTTAATATTAATTTGTACTATTTTTTGGTGTTTTTAAATGTTTTAATATTAATTTGTACTATTTTTTGGTGTTTTTAAAGACCCATCATGGTGTTATTAGCTTATCAAACAGTGTAAAACTGTCCATTTTGAGGGATGACATAATATTTATTAGGTATTTTTTTTAAATTCCCCTACACTATAAAAATTAATGACCTTGTGTTTTAAATAAGAGAATAATATTGTAATATATATGTTTAACAAAACCAATGTTTTATGTTATGTGTTTTTGAAACAATATTGAACTATGGGGGTTTGAGGGTGCAACATGTATCTGTTAAGTTATCTCTACCACCACATTTTATTGTATCATGTGATTTATTTCTTTCATCAATATTTACATAGTTGGATACTGATACTTCACATATGACGATCTACGATGAGGTAAACTTTGAGGGATATTCTATATTTTTATAATGACCGATACATATAGTGTAAAATAGTTTAATGAAATTATATTGGAATATAAAACCCCAACTATAGGATTTATAGAACCATGAAAATGTTTAGTTGGAGACATGGAAGAAAAATTGAAAATGAGGAATTAATGATCATATTTCTTCTTTACAGATTATATATAATTATTTGTGTAGATGAAAATTACAAAAATAGAGAGATTTTAATGATCATCATATTTTTGGTATATATTATTTTTTTTTTCAAATTTATATAGTTTTTTATTTTCTGAAATTATCTAAAAGTAATGTAATTGGATAATAGACATTTTGAAATTTGAGAAGAAATATTTTTTTAACCATGTGATATAAAACAATTTGCTATCAATATGTTGACAGGGGTTATTAGATTTTTGGTGTTCCATAGAGTGGAATAACCATTATCTACTTTCACTATAATTTTGTAACCAAGAGATGGTGAAGTAATATATTAAACATATATGTTTATGAATAATTGAATATTAGATGAAGTGGATATGGTTCATTAATTTATTATTTTAGTTAATACATAAATATTTTCCAAAAACACATAAAGAAAAAATTACCATACGAGGTGACGACTATTTGGTAGGGTGGATGTTTTTTATAATAAGTATGATGTTTTTAGGTATTACAAAATAAATTAGGAAATAATTTAATGGTGTAACCAAATATTCATGATATGTGATACATAATGTATGTTTTGTGAAATTAATTAAATAATTTTTATGATTAAAATATTTTTCAGAAGAATAATTTATTCCACAAACTATTAGTTTATATGATGATTAATTTTAGAGTATTACAATATTTGATGATCATATTACTGTTGTGGCAGTCATTACACAATTTAATGGATTTATTCTTAGTGTTTAAAATATTTTGACAAGATTAAGATCTTTACTTTTTGCATATATAATCATGTTGAAGTGGAATTAAATCAAAATTTAAAAATTAATGAGATGAATGATGTTGTGTGGTGACGGAGGTGGCCACACGAAGACTAGTTTCATGTGAAAATAAATTCTTCCCAACTAAGAGTAATATATCATGAAAAATATTTATTATTACATAGATAATTAAATCACAATTTGAGTGGATATTCATAGGACTAGAAATAAATTAGTTTATGCATAATCTTTAATGTGTAGTGACATAGGGACATAGTGATGAAAATTTAATTTTTCTCAGATATTGAAGGTGTACGTGCTCACCACACTCAACATAGAAACAACACAATGGTAGAGGAGTTAATAATGTAATTGAATAAAAATGAATTTACTATTATACAATGGATGGTGTCACAATATAATAACTAGAAAATAAAAAATTTGAGTAATGATGATGTGTGTATCTTTATGTTTCAAAAGAAAAAATTTCTAATAGTGAGGAACAAAATCATATCAATGATTATCTGGAGTGCTGATATTGATCCAAATGATGTAAAAAATGTGGAATTTTATACTGGGTTGTTTTCATCAAAACAGTGGAGGGAATTATATTTTAATAATGAGTTGGGAATATATAAAAACTGTGAGAAATGGTTCTCAGACAAAATAAGAAAATGAAAAAGTGGATGAAGATGAAGATGAAAAAAAGTAGATGATTTAAACTCAAAATAAATACATTACAGTGTTTTATATTAGGTCCAGACTCTATTTCTATCAAAATTCAAATTCTATATGATTTTTATTAAGGATAAAAATACACATATTAAGATAAATACTGTTATCACATGTTAAAATATAATCCCAAATGATTTCTAATCTACATTTTGATTACATGGGAGTTTTTATCAAATGATTTTCATGATCTTACAGATGATATATTTTCTTTTTTTTGAGTTGTGCATAATAAATAATATATTGTACTTACTGTGTTTTTCTATTGGTATGTGTGATAATGTTCCATTAATTCAGTTTAATTGTGGTTGATGTTTTTTTAAATAAATGTTTTTCGAATTAAATTCAATAATTCACCCCCAATGTAATATCATTGTCCTTTGTCATCTATTTCACGTTGTATTAGATAATTATTGGTTTCCGTCAAATATAATAATTTTCTTTGATTTTGGTGTGGAAAAAAGTTTTATTTATATAATTCTTTAATAACAAAATTTTTAATGATATAATGGAAAAAATTAATTTATTGGGTATCATGATGATTCCCAGTATTTCTGGGATGAATTAATTTATATGGAATGATTTTTTTCTTTTATAAATTTTTTAGTCATTCAATATTCATTTGCGGTTGATATAAATGGTTTTTTATTCATACTAGTAGTTATTTTTAAAAACTGAGGCTTTTTAAAAGATATTTATTTTCATAATTAAAGTATGTTATATATTATATAGTATTATACATGTAAAAAATATAGGGAAACCAAATTTTTTTATCTCATTGATAATTATAATTACATTAGTCATCTATGAAACCAATGAAAATATAAAACAATAAAACTAGATAAAAAATATATTATGTAATAGCTAAAATAGAAAAATATGGATCACCATAACATTCTAAAATCATTGATCCCACAGAAAAACTATATAGATGAACCAAAATATTTTTAAAACAATCAGCATCTCAAAAATGAAAATATTTCTTTTTGATGACTTTTATTGAATATAAATTTTATGAATGTAGTGGTACCTATAGTGTATAAAGTGAAATGTGACCATTATAATTTGACGATTAAGTGCTAGTTGGTGAAATATTATTGTCTTCAAATATAACGATTGGTCAATAATATTGTTTGAAAATGTACCCATGGGTGATTATTTTAACATAATATATTGTTTTTAAAATAAGTATTGAAAAAGTATAATTGATGTAGAAATGAGAATTTATGGCATCCCCTAGTAGAGTAATTCATTTGAATCCCATTTTCAGAATGCAGGATGGAGGTAGTGTAACTGGGGTTCTTCCATTACCAAGCCCGTGAAAAGTTTCATCAAGTGAATCATGAAGAAAATCTCATATAGAAGAAGTTCATTTTTAGTGTATATTACTACATGGTAAATGTTAGCCCATCTACCACATGAAACTGCCACCATTGAACACCTTACCATTAAGTAATATGAAGGTGTAATAAGGGGTTATGTGTCCTAAACGTAGTTTCTTAAAGAGTAATTTCTTTTTCACAAGTGAAATTTTTGTTCCATTGATTCCATTTTAGGAATATTTTTTCATTATAAAATATATTTCAAATTGTGATGAATTGGATAAATTGATTTTTAAACATAATTAAAACAAAATTGTATTTTTATAGAAATATATAATGTTTTATAATAAATTCATGTGTTCTAAATAATTTTTTTAATGATATAGACTTTTAAAACACTTTTATTTATGTTGAAATAATAAAATAATTTTATAATGTCCTAGGAATGATTTATAAGTGTCTAAAAATAGTGTGTCGTAAAAACAACTATTTATCATTAAATAATCGAATTTATAATTAGAATATTAAATTATCAATTTTTTAACATTATTTGGATAAAATTAATATTATAAAAGAAATTAGAATGTCAAAATTACTTTAGGATGATTTTTTGAAAATTTTATATAATATATTATTTTTTAGTCAATGGTATAAAACAGAGTAATGAGTTTTCATTATGTTTTAGGAAATCATATTTAACTCAAAATGATTTAATAATTAATAATCAATAATAAACAACCAAAAAGATGTTATGATATTAATAATAATTATTTTAATATATTTCAACAAATATCCAAATCGATTTATGATTTTGAAAAGGTCTAGAATGGGAAATTTATTTTTAAAAACATTATTTTGTTAAAAAATCACTTTTCCATCTCTAACGTAGTAATAAAATTTGACTTCGGTTCTAATAGATAAGGATGTCATAAAATATGACCCAAATTTCAAAAACCATAACAAAAATACATGGGTAATGTAATGGTTTTTCATATTCCATAACCTATATTACAAATACCTATATTTAAAAATTATGAAATAATTTCAACACTTTTTCTATAAATACACACCAATTTCACAATTCCCCTTTACTCTTTATGGCATCCCCACCCAGATTCCATTAAATAATTCCCTGAGCTTGTGGGTAATGTAATGTCCCGGATTTTTTCCATGTATTATGTTAATATTATATGAGAATTATTTCGAGACTAGGCTCTGAGACGACGTGTAGTTCTGAGGCCCAGTGATCCCAGAACAAATATTTGAATTTAATTTAATAAATAAATAATGCGTGCTCGTGCATTGTTCTTGAAAAAGTGGATAACTCCTGAACGGGTGCTTGGATCAAAAATCTAAGGGCACCGTTGCGTTTAGTACAGTGATTTTACCTTAGGCGAGGCCTAACTTCGGCCGGTGTGGGTCGGTGGTGAAATCTAGTTTTTGGATGCAACGGTAATAAAATATTTAATAAAAATATATTATTTCTGTAGCAAGATATTTTGAATCTTTTTTTTCTTTTATCCTATTTAAATAGAGGCTTGCGCCAGGGTCCAAGGTTACAAACCCCATAACCTTGAAAACCCTTGGTGGCTCTGGAGGAAACCCCCAACGTGGTGCCGACGACGTTCTTAACTGATTTCGATGGCGACGACGACGCGGCGAGCGGATCTTCGCCGGAAAACACAACGAATCCAGGTAGGATGTTGATTTTGAATTTCCTTTCCCCATTTTGGATTTCCACGACGTACGCAGACTAATCCACGAATAGATTAGCCTACGGATCGATCGTTCTTGTGTGATGGGATTTTGCGGGGATTTTTGGGGAATTGATTCTTGAATTTTGTTTGGTTTCATTCATCCTTCTAACGGTGAAGCACCAAGATCGACACGAACATCGATCGATGTTCATCCCTCTTGATTTGTTGTGTGTTCTTCCCCAAATTCTTGCGTTCTTCATGAGCGTTCTTCACCTTATTCGCGGGGCGATGAACAACAGATCGTTGCGCATCTGTTTTGCGACGCAACGATCCCAAATTGAAGGATCAACACCGTGACAGTCTTGAGGAGGTGCGACGATGGTTTCAGCAGATGGATTGAAGTGGATCGGAAGAAATCGTTCTTCGGATGATTTCTGCTCGGATGGACAGAATCAGATTTTGGAGTCGATTGATGATCTGAAACCCACGGATCCGGCTTCACGGAGATGAGGCGACCTGGTGTCTAGATTTCGCAGCGAACAGACGACAGAATCGAGATCCGGAAGATCAGACGAGGTGCGCGGAGGAAGATGCGGTTCTGGAAATTTTCCCGACTACACACCGTGTAGTATGGGCTACACGTCGTGTGTTCATCGGTAATGTTACTCGGCGTGTACTCCAGGAGTACACGGACACTGGTAGAGACCATGTACGGGCACATGGCCAGCGTATACAGAGCGAGCCCAGGCGCTCGAACACAGCGTGTGTTTTCTTCTACATGTCGTGTAGTTGCTTTCGATAAGACGAGTGACACGGGCCGGTTACACGGGCAACACCCGGGGTCAAGGAACAGGGTGTGTACCTTTTCTACACGCCGTGTTCTTTGGTTTTGCACAGATTTAACGTAGGACATGGGCCATTCACACGGGCAGTACCCGGGGTCAAAGAACACGGCGTGTAACCATACTACATGCCGTGTGACTTTTTCTTCATGGCATGAGCCACTTGCCTTCTGTGACTTGGACTAGTTCTTAGGGTTCATACCCTTGGTAATCCCCTAAAGGTTATGGCATCAACTCCTTTATACTGGTGTATGATCCCTTCACCAGACCTCCCTGAATAGAGTTGTTGGAATCCCCTCTATGAGGCTTAGAGCTGGATCCTCTATTCATTCCTAGAACCCTAGGTAGAGTTCTTGGTATCGACATGACCAACTTTACCCAGGTCTCGATCCTCTTCATAGCAGATTAGCTCAGACTGAGTTGTCGGAATCACCCCATGACTTGGCTGTGATCCTCATCTGAGCATCTTGTTCCCAAGGTACTTGTGGAGTGTGTTCTCCAGGAACGAGTACTTCATGCCTCTCTCTTAAGACCTAGGAGTATATCCTCCCGATGGTGTGCTTAGTGGAATCTTCAAGCCGGATCCTAGTGGCAGTTTTCATGATGGTCGTTTGTGTATGAGTATATCTAGGCATTCTAGTTATATGTTCCGTAGAAATATACTGTGTACAGCTGACTGTACCTTTCTTTGTGGTATTTTCCTTTGTTGTATTTCCATCGTGGTTTTCTGAGTTTCCTACTGGGTATTGTTATACTCACCCCTTCATGGGCTTTTCCCGCATGTGTCGTGTCTTGTGCAGACGAGCGAGCCTTTGACAGGATTCTAGGTGGACCAGGACCGGACGGTGTTCAGTGAGATTAGACAAGCCGAGTTGTGTTCCTTTGGCGATGGGTTGTAGTCTCAGTACCTTTTTCTACAGGTTTTACTTTGTTGTAGACTTCCTTATTGGTGGGCTTGTACTTTTGGCCCAGGGTTTTACTTTACTGTACTTTACTTCCCTGTGGTACTCTATGGTTGGGTTTAGTGTATGCATGCATCTTTTTGTTTTTGTAGTTTTTACTTTTCAGATTTATGGGCATCGAGATGTGTGTGTGTGTGTACAGGTTTATAGGCAATGCCTCCCATGTTAATAGCATGCCTACTCGGTGCTAGTCACCAGCCCGTGGCCTATTGGAGGCGGGCTTGGGGAGTTGCGGATAAGGCCCCACTGGGATGGGTCGTGACAGTGTGGTATCAGATGATTTTGGTTTTACCTTAGGACCGAGAGTCTGTGAGTTGGTTTGGGGAAACCGTGTTAAGTGTTTCGAGTTCGGCTCTCAGTCCAGGGACCCCAGTGGTGGTGCGGCTGTCGTCTTATCCATACACCAGGACTCTGATAACTTTCTTTTCGACTCAGAACATGAAAAAACTAGTTGTATGGGGGAAAATAATGGTACATGCATCATATAGAAATGGGTTGTGGTTTCCATGTCCTTCTTGAGTCAGCTCTCCAGATATACTCACTCACTATGATACATCTTGTTTCTTGAACAGGATGCCTCCGTGACGCGCACCCGCTAGGATCCAACAACTCGATCATGAGGATGACCCCTCAATAATGAAGCTTTGATACAGGGACCAGATCCCCCAATTCTACCACCAGGTGGCATGCCAGTTATCCTGCCCCCTGTGGAGCAGTGTTTAGAGCCTGCTATACCAGTGGAGGAGGAGCGCAGGCTAAGGGCACTCCATGAGTTTCAGAGACAGAGACCCCCCAGGTTTCGAGGCGAGCCTGACCCTCAGCCAGGAGAGGACTGGATTGAGGAAGTGACCAGAGTCTTCCATTTGGTTAGGACACCAGTAGACCAGATGGTGATCCTGGCAGCAAGCCTTTTGCAGGGCTCAGCAGGGCGATGGTGGAGTTTGGTCATCCAGACTCATGAAGAGGTGACTCTTGCATGGTCAGAGTTTGAGCATCTCTTCAGAGAGGAGTTTTCACTGGTTACCCTGAGATCAGTACGTATACAGGAGCTCCTTCAGCTCCAATAGGGAACCATGACGGTGGACGACTATTCATCAAGGTTTACTGACCTCTCGCGGTACTCGATGGATATGGTCAGAGATCAGTACTTCAGAGCTAGGACTTTTGAGCGGGGCTTGCAAAGAGATATCTGATATAGAATCATCCCTATGAGGATTCCTACTTATTCTGGGGTGCTTGAGCGGGCTTTGGTGATCGAGAGCTTCCTGGCGGAGCAGGGACAGCCGACAGTTGTCACTAGTGGGCGAGCTGCAGCAGAGACCTCAGCGGCAGGGAGCTGACGTCAGGGACCCAAGCATGGGAGACGTTTCCAGAGGAGATCCCAGGACAGGGGATCAGCCGTGCATTGTTCACAGGGCGCTTCCATCTAGCCTCGAGAGATGCGACGTTACTCATGTGACGGCAGGGGACATCTCGCTCGAGACTTTCCGACCCACCGTGATACTGACACGGGAGTAGTGGATGGACCACCGAGGTAGAGGAAACACGGGGAGAAGGAAGATATGCGAGGCGGAGGACGTGGTAGAGGAGCTAGGAGAGAAGCTGGAGGTGGTTGGCATTTCGACCCATTACCACCACCACCCCTAGGAGGTGCACCCCAGGCTCAGGGAGCTAGTGGACAGAGGCATTGACAACTACAGGTGGCTAAGGATTATGACCTAGGTACTACCGGAATGATTAGAGGTACTATCTGTGTCTTTTCTACTTTGGATTCCGTATTGATAGACACAGGTACTAGTCATTGCTTTCTGGCTGCTTATCTTTTTTGAGACCTTGAGATTCCAGTTGACTCGTTCACTCGACCCTTACGCTTAGAAACACCGACTGGAGAAGATTCAGAGATCACACACCTTTGCAGGCAGTGTGACCTGACCCTTGGAGGCGAGAGTTTCAGTTGGAACCTCATCGTGGTAGCGTCGAGGCCTTATGATGTCATTCTTGGAATGGATTGGTTATCCACAGTTCATTCCCAGATTGATTGTTTTAGGCGAATGGTGTGGTGTGTCCACAGTGATGGAATGAGGTTCTCTTTTGTCGGGGAAAGAGAGACCTGGCAGCGTAGGATATACTCGTGCATAGGAGGGCACAAATGATTTCACACCAGTTGGATAGCCTAGCCATTGGCGCAGAATATTTTACGAGTTTCCAGTTTCCAGCAGTGGTGGCTGAGTACGAGGACATCTTTTCGGAGGATATCCCTGGGCTACCACCCTGTTGGGAGCTAGATTTCTGCATTGAGTTGAAACCCGGGATGACCCCAATATCAGCATCATCTTATCGGATGGTTCCTGTAGAGCTTCGTGAGATGAGGGTGTAGCTGGATGACCTGTAGAAGAAGGGCTTTGTGAGACCCAACATTTCACCCTGGGCGGCCCCAGTGCTGTTTTCCAAGAAGGCGGACGGGAGCATGAGGTTGTGTGTGGATTACCGGTGCTTAAATCAGGTGATCGTGAAGAACCGGTATCCACTACCTAGGATCGATGACCTCTTCGACCAGTTGATTGGGGAATGATGGTTCTCGAAGGTTGATCTACGATCAGGCTATCACCAGTTGCGAGTACGGTAAGAGGATATACCGAAGATGGATTTCAGATGTCGCTACGGTCAGTATGAGTACTTGGTGATGCCCTTCGGCATGACGAACGACCCGGCGGTGTTCATGGGACTCATGAACCGGATCTTTCAGCCTTATCTAGACCAGTTTGTGATGGTCTTCATCGATGATATCCTTGTGTACTCGGCGTCCGAGGAGGAGCACGCGAGACACCTAATAATGGTTCTTGACACACTCCAAGAGCACCACTTGTATGGAAAACTCTAGAAGTGTCAGTTCTGTTTACAGGATATCCACTTTCTGGGACACGTTATCTCAGCGGATGGCGTAACAGT
Source organism: Viscum album (assembly GCA_963277665.1). Taxonomy (NCBI): domain Eukaryota; kingdom Viridiplantae; phylum Streptophyta; class Magnoliopsida; order Santalales; family Viscaceae; genus Viscum; species Viscum album. The sequence goes on along the minus strand of OY728122.1, from coordinate 1,239,533,157 downwards.
GGACCCATAAAATGTGGAGGCAGTGTTAGCATGGGAGCCACCCCGGAACGTGACAGAGGTGTGGAGTTTCCTTAGGTTGGCGGGCTACTATCGGAGATTCATCCATGATTTCTCCAAGATTGCAGCACCCATGACAACTTTGACCCAAAAGGGACAGCCTTTCATATGGACTGAGAAATGCCAGCAGGCTTTCCAGTAGTTAAGATAGAGTCTGACGAGTGCCCCGATCTTGATATTACTAGAGGAGGGTTTCGAGTACATAGTGTTATGCGACGCATCAGGAACCATGCTTGGTTGTGTCCTGATGCAGAGGCAAGCAGTGATTGCCTATGGATCATGTCAGTTGATTCCACACGAGGAGAACTACGTGACCCATGATCTTGTGGTGGAAGCGGTAGTCTTCGCATTGAATATGTGGTGGCACTACATGATGGGCGAGCGGTTTACCGTCTACTCTGATCACAAGAGTCTCAGATATATGTTTTCTCGGAGGGATCTGAATTTGAGACATAGGTGATGGCTTGAGTTCCTCCAAGATTACAACTTTGAGATCGTTTATACTCCTAGGAAGGGGAAGGTTGTGGTATATGCTCTCAGTAGGAAATCCAGTTCACAATTGCTGGATGAGGAGACAAGGCAGTTGGCCTCTTTGCAGTTGTCCTTCATGGATGGAGATGATGGAGAATACCTTTAGTCGATGGTTGTTATCCCTCCACTCTTACAGTGAGTTAGGGAAGCACAACGTGAGGATGCTAGCTGTGAGACTCTACATGCTCAGAGATCCGCATGTGATGCTGCTGATGGATATTCAGAATGGAGGGAGCATGTTTTCCTTTTCAGAGGACGCACGGTAGTACCAGTGACGTTGTGGGAGGAGGTTATGAGGGAGTTCCATACATCCCCTTTGGCGGTGCATCCAGGTGTGGAAAAGATGTACCAGGACCTCCAACGTTAGTTCTGGTGGCCAGGAATGATGAAGAGTGTGGAAGAGTTTGTTTCTTGGTGCCTTACTTGTCAACAAGTAAAGGCTGGGCACCAGGTGCCAGTAGGTTTGACTCAGCCCCTTGAGGTCTCAGAGTGGAAGTGGGATGGGATATCCATGGACTTCATGACAGGTTTACCATGCACATACAGGGGACATGATGCCATATGGGTGATCGTTGATCAACTCACCAAGTCGACCCACTTCCTAGCCATACATGAGCAATGTTTGGTAGAGAGCTTGGGATGCCTCTACGTGCAGGAGATAGTTCGACTTCATGGAGTACCATCCACGATCGTCTCAGATCATGATGCTCGTTTTACATCCCGGTTGTGGAAGGGATTGCAGGAAGCTTTTGGGACTCATTTATGCATGAGCACGAGGTTTCATCCCCAGACTGATGGTCAGACAGAGCCGACCATCCAGGTCCTGGAGGATATGCTACGAGCTTGTATACTTGACTTTGGTCATAGCTGGGAGGATCACCTACCACTGGTGGAATTTACTTATAACAACAGTTATCATTCCACTATTGGTATGGCACCATTCGAGGCTCTATACGGGAAACCTTGAAGGTCGCCACATTGCTGGACTGACCCAGAAGAGTCAGCACTCATGGGCCCCAAGATGGTGAGAGATACTTCTGAGAAGGTGCAGTTCATCCATGAGTGGATGAAAACTGCAAAGAGTCGGAAAAGGTCTTATTCTGACTGGAGACAGAGGCCCTTGGATTTCGAGGAAGGAGACCATGTGTTCCTTCGGGTCTCACCTCGACGGGGATTGCAGAGATTTGGCCAGGGCGGCAAGCTATCTCTGAGGTTCATCAGCCCTTTTCAGATTTTGAGTAGAGTTGGCGAGGTGGAATATCTCTTGGATATAACTCCTCAGATGGACCGGGTACACAACGTCTTCCATGTGTCGCAGCTACGGAGGTACGTGTATGATCCATCACACGTCATCGACTGGGGCGAGTTGGACATCGACGATGGAGCGACCTTTGCTGAGTACCCAGTGGAGATCGAGGATTGGCAAGAGAAGATCCTTCATGGATGAGCTATTCCCTTGATGCGTGTCCAGTGGAAGCATGGGAATCTCCAGGAGAGCACATGGGAGCAGGAGGCTCAGATTCGCGTGCAGTACCCACATCTTTTTGAGTATCCCTTGTTTTGGCTTTTCGGGGACGTAAAATCCCTAAGGTGGGTGTGATGTAATGTCCCGGATTTTTTCCATGTATTATTTTAATATTATATGGGAATTATTTTGAGACCAGGATCTGAGATGGCGTGCATTTCCGAGGCCCAGTGAGCCTGGAAAAAATGCTTGAATATAATTTAATAATTAAATTACGCACACGTGCATTTTTCCTAAAAAAGGGGATAACTCCCCAATGGGTGTTCGGATCAGAAATCTAAGGGCACCGTTGCGTTCAGTACATCGATTTTACCATAGGCAAGGCCTATCATTAGATGGCGCAGGTCGGTGATGAAATCTAGTTTTTGGACGCAACAGTAATAAAATATTTAATAAAAATATTTTATTTCTGTACTGAGATCTTTTAAATCTTTTTTTCTCTTATCCTCTTAAAATAGAGGCTTGCACCAGGGTCCAGGGTTACAAACCCCATAACCATAAAAACCCTTGGCGGCTCTGGAGGAAACCCCCAATGCGGCAGCGACGACGTTCTTAACTGATTTCGACGGCGATGACGACCCGGCGAGCGGATCTTTGCCGGAAAACGCAGCGACTCCAGGTAGGATGTGGATTTTGATTTTCCTTTCCCCATTTTTGATTTCCACGACGAACGCAGTCTAATCCATGAACAGATTAGCCCTTGGATCGACCGTTCTTGCGGGATGGGATTTTGTGGTGATTTGTGGGGAATTGATTCTTGAATTTTGTTTGGTTTCATTCAACCTTTTAACGGTGACGAACCAAGATTTACATGAACATTGATCGAGGTTCGTCCAACTCGATTTGTTGTGTGTTCTTCCCCAAATTTTCGCGTTCTTCGTGAGTGTTCTTCACGTTCTTTGTGGGGAGATGAACAAACAATCGTTGCGCGTCCGTTCTACGATGCAACGATCCCAATTTGAAGGATAAACACCGCGACAGTCTTGAGGAGGTGTGACGACGGTTATGGAAGATGGATTGAAGCGGATCGGAAGAAATCGTTCTTCGGACGATTTCTGCTCGAATGGCCAGAATCGGATTTTGGGGTCGATTGAAGATCTGAAACCCACAGATTTGGCTTCACAGAGACGAGGCGACTCAGTATCTAGAGTTTCACAGCGAATGGATGACAGCATCGAGATCCGGAAGATCGGATGAGGCGCGCGGAGGAAGACGTGGTTCTGGAAATTTTCCTGACTACAAGCCGTGTAGTATGGGCTACACGGCGTGTGTTCGTTGGTAGGGTTACCCGGCGTGTACTCCAGGAGTACACGGACACGGGCAGAGACCATGTATGGGCACATGGACAGCGTACATAGAGAGATCCCAGGCACTCGAACACGGCATGTTTTTTCTTATGCACGTCGTGAAGTTTCTTTCGACAAGCCGAGTGACACGGGCCAGTTACACGGGCAGCACCCTGGGTCAAGGAACATGACATGTACCTTTTCTACATGCCGTTTAGTTTGGTTTTTCATGGTGTGAACGAAGAACACATGCCGTTCACACAGGCAACACCCGGGGTCAAGGAACACGGCGTGTAACCATTCTACACGCAGTGTAACTTTTTCTTCATGGCTTGAGCCACTTGCCTTCTTTGACTTGGACTAGTTCATAGGGTTCATACCCTTGATAATGCCATGAAGTTTCTGGCATCAACTCCTTTATACTAGGGTATGATCCCTTCAGCAGACCTCCCTGAATATAGTTGTTGGAATCCCCTCTATGAGGCTTAGAGCCAGATCCCCTATTCATTCCTGGAACCCTAGGTAGAGTTCTTTGTATCGACGTGACCAACTTTACCCAGGCACCGATCCTCTACTTAGCAGATTAGTTCAGACTGAGTTGACGGAATCACCCCATGACTTGGTTGTGATCCCCATCTAAGCATCTTGTTCCCAAGGTACATGTGGAGTGTGTTATCCTGGAACGAGTACTTCGCGCCTCTCTCTTCAAACCTAGGAGTATTTCCTACCGATGGTGTGCTTAGTGGAATCTTCGAGTTGGATCCTAGTGGCGATTTTCGCGATGGTCGTTTGTGTATGAGTATATCGGGATATTCTTGTTATATGTTCCATAGACATATACTGTGTAGAGATGACTGTACCTTTCTTTGTGGTATTTTATATTGCTGTATTTCCTTCTTGGTTTTTGGGGTGTCCTACTGGGTATTGTTATACTCACCCCTTCATGTGTTTTGCCCGCATGTTTCGTGTCTTGTGCAGATGGGTGAGCCTTTGACATGATTCTAGGCGGACCAGGACCGTACGGTGTTCAGTGAGATCAGACAGGCCAAGGTGTGTTCCTTCGCCGACGGGTTGCAGTCTCAATACCTTTTTCTACAGGTTGGACATTGTTGTAGACTTCCTTTTTGGTGGGATTGTACTTTTGGCCGAGGGTTTTAATTTACTGTACTTTACTTCCCTGTCGTACTCTGTGGTTGGGTTTAGTGTATGCATGCATCTTTTTCTTTTTTTAGTTTTTAATTTTCATATTTTTGGGCTTGGAGATGTGTGTGCATGTGTACAAGATTATAGGCAATGCCTGCCATGTTAATAGCATGCCTACTCGGTGCTAGTCACCATCCCCTGGCCTATTGGAGGCGGGCTTGGGGAGTTGCAGATCGGGCCCCACTGGGATAGGTCGTGACAGGTAACATGGCATGTTGCATGCATCCCTATATACTAGAGGCTACTTACTAACCATGAGGGTCCAATGTGGTACAGTCAGGAGACTGTACCCCCATGATCAGAGTTTCACAATTATGAATTGAATTGATAAATTTCATATGTATAATATAAAACCGATCCCAAAAGAGAATGAATCAAGATGTAATAAATAACTACCATAATCAATATACAACATCATTTACTAAATGATGTAATGTCAGTTATCATTCAAAATTAAATCAGAATACATAGAAGTAGACAAGCTATTGAGTACATATGTCAAAAAAATATATAAAAATTATATCTCCAATAGCATTGTGAGCCATAGCTCAGTCATGTTATTTCTATCTCTCACACTATAATCACTCAAGCATCAACAGCTGGGCACCTTCCACTATGCCCACTTGCGTCCACATAATCTTATCGGGTACCATCGAAGGCCTAGAGAAGGCCTGTGATAATCTCAGTAGGCCCCCACTAAGGGTGTCTATAATTATCTTGTTAGTTCATATAATATGAGTAGAGAGAAGATATAATAATTTTATATAGTTAGATAAAGGATTAAGGGGACATCTCTTATTCCTGAAGGATTCTAGGCTATCACTACCGCCTTCTACTCATGTTGGATAATCTCTGAAGAGGTAACCATATGTATAAAAATGTATAAGGTTTTAATACGTAGTGATATGTACAACCATATTAAAAGAAAATGTTACTAGCCAGGACCTAAGGAACAACTCAGGAATCCATGGGCAGTGAATTGAGTCTTTCAAGTATCAAGGGCCACCGTGACTAGTATCATGTGAGAAGGTATGTCATGACTGTGTATCATAATCCATTAGGGTCTCCACTCCCATTATTGATAATTCATAAGGGTCTCTATTCCCATATATCATAATTCATAAGGGTCACCATGGCTAGTCATCATAATTCATAAGGTTCTCCATTCCCATTTATCATAATCTATAACATTCTCAATGACTAGGTGTCACAAATATAAGGTATTCCATTCCCATCTATCAAAATATAGGACCACCAAGACAGAGTATTAAAATATAAAGTTTCCATGCCTGTATCTCATAGAAAGTAAGTACTGCATGCCCATATATCATACAAATTAGGGACAAAAACCCCATAAATCATGAATGATATGGGACACCATTCACATATATCATAATAATAATATGTATTCAAAGTCTTTAGTATGAGAAAACTGATATTTCATAGTTCTTTTATATGCCTCATTAACAAGTGCATAAACAGTTTTTTTTGGATAATCATGTTATGTGGTCATATCACTGACCGTACCTTTAATTTAGTTTGGTCTAATAAATTAGTTATCCACAATACACCACAAAAACTATCCATTATCATTTATGATATTTCATTTTAAAAGAAGAACCAATAACATTGATGGGTGTTTTGATTATATGTCCATTGTGGTAAAATATGAACATAAGGGGAAAACATGATGGGGTGCCTCATGTTACAGATGATGAACTACTATGTATATTAGGAACTATTAGAGACATTGAGTTCTCGTATATGGAAAAAATTTAAGGATGATTCCTTTTTGGGGATATGCTCTGTGAAACCAGGTTTCAGCAAAATAGTACATAATATAACATATTACGACTATAGGGATAATTACTAGACATTATACTGTATTCCTTATGAGGATAAATCATCAACTATCAGCTTCCAGTTTGGTCCAAATTTGAAAAAATTGACGAAATAGATTAATTCCTTCACAATAGTGAACAAGTGAGCACAATAAAAATAAAAACTAGTTTTCATAAAAATGAAAAAACCTACCTAATGTGTGCTATATTTTCCAAGAGGAATCCAAAGAGATGATTGAATGTCGAATTGGAGTCCATATAGAAGGGATATCAATGAGACATCGTTGATTCCATGAGAGGAGAGCCATCAATGGAGGAGGTAGGGGGATCTATATTCTAGAGGAATTATATAAAAAATGGGGATTAGGTTATATAGAGGTAACTGAGAAATTATATTTTTACATCTTTTTTAAGGGGGAATGGTTTGGTTGTGTGGATGAAAAAACTTAATAGAAGCCATGCTCCGCGAACATCCCCATGAAGCCTCTTGCACAGGCTAGGTGCACAGTTTGACTAAAAATGCACAACCCATGAGAACACTATCTATCATGAAACAATGATAGGTCACATGACCATATAGCCCGGGTATCATGGTTATGGAAAACAATACAACAAATAATGTTTTTTTGAAACACCATGCCTGGTTAGAAGAAACTGTGTGGATTGGGATTCATGTATTCCACTATCATTGTGGCTCATCTGTTTCTTCCCCAGGAAAGGGTTATATGATCCAAAAAATCCAAAAACCCCATCATTTCCTCCAAAAAAATAATAATAATTAATATTAGTTAAAAATCAAGAAATTAAAACGAAATAAAAGGATCCATACCTTATGGAAAATTCAGGTCGAAACAATATTCCTTCCTTATAGGAAATCATCCCTATGATTCCCTTATAGGGTGGTAGAATGCTATATGAGAAAGACTCAAGGAACTGAGAACATTCATTGGATTTCTGCTCCCATGTATCATCTTATACACATTAATTCTTCCATTTAACTCTCAATAAAGAAACAATCATCCATAGAATAGAATTTGTGATGTGAACAATTATTCATATGGGATACTCCTTCGAAGAAGCATAGAAATATTAATCTATATATTTGAGATCAAAAGTATGAGATGGGTGGGAATGATAACGACAATGTTGTGAATCGTGGAAGACAACATTTATTGTAAGATACCTATAAGGTATTATTAACATATTGGATAGTAGCCTAAATCAATCCAAGGTCTAAAAAGTCCAGAAAAAATGAGGTCATATCTTCCATTTCCATTGTATCTGTCCATGACCATGTATGTGTGATACTCATATGAAAAAATGATCCACGAAAATAATATACAATGGTCATTGATAGATATTGGAATAAAATTTATACCTCGACTAATTAGTATAAATATTTTTCCTTATCAACTGCGCCTACTCCTCAGTCTCCTACTTGAGATGTAGACATATTAGAAATACCACCCAAACCTCTATCCAAAATAGAGGTTAATAGTGTGACTGAGCATATAAGGCTTCATATAATACTATGTGAATTTTCTCTTGGTATCTATTATTTTATAACAACCCAATGAGAGGTATATAAATCTCCATATGATGCCAAAATCAAGGATACATGATTAGAGTACATTCTCAAAATATTGTATCATTTACTCTGACTAACCATCAATCTAGGGATGAATGCTTGTTATCAAAAGTACATGCATTCCGAATGATCTGTATCACACCAGTTATAACCTTTCCATAATATGAGAAACACTATAAAAATTGATAAAATGTGGGACCCAATGTAAAAGTATAATATCATTGATGTATAATATTCCAAGATCATAGAATGGAATTTTCATCTAGATATTAAGGAAGTGGGTTATCTTTTTTAGTTCACACATGACTACAGAAACTGCATCTCGTCATTGAGGTGACATGGTAATCTAACCACAAACTATATCTCGATTTCTTCCCATTTACATCATAGGACTGCAAATGGGTATAACAAGATAGTGGTCCACTAGTGTTGGTAATATACCAATTGACTTGTGGAATACCTTGTGATAAAACCTGATATTTGAGATATTATAATAGGTTACTAATACTATTAGTGTATATCACAATACAAATTAGAGATACACGGGTGCCGAACCCACTAAGAAGAATGAGACTCTATGATAAAATCCTCTCACATATCCACAAGAATCTTGATACATCCATATATACATAGGACTTAATCTCCACAAATAGACCAATCTGGAGGTGGGTACTCTCCAAAAATACATTCTTATAGGACTAACCACTCAGGTTTTAAGAACTACCTTCTCTTCACTATATCATGGAGTAATGAACTGTCTTCTATGGTTGCATGAAATTTCTACATGTGTCACTATTTATCTTCAAAATGCATCTCAAAAAAAGATTACTATAAACATCCATTTATCAATGTCTTCTAGTACAACTTGTGAATTAATTCTTTGACTCAGCATATCAGCTACTGCATTAACCATCACAGGCATAGTGGAATTATTAAAGTCATAATATTGAAGGTATTCAACCCATATTTGTTATTTGAGATTAAATTAAAACATTATAATGATATATATGAGTATTTAGTTGTCTTTAAAGACTACAAAATTCAACCCATCACATAATGAATCTAACAAGGCAATATATGAACAACTCTAGTAGGCCCGAGGTCATGAGAAGGTAATTAAACAACTTAGGCCTCAAATGGTGATACATGTACACAAAAACAGATTTTCATACTAAAAAACTACACCCACACAAATTATTGACACATCATTGAACACTATAAATCATCGTCCATTCTTTGTATGAATATGTGTTTGTGAATAATTAAGCCTTAATTTCAGTTACTAAATGTCATTCTCAGAGTTTTCATTCTAGAAGATCTTAGCACCCTTCTTTGTGAAGCAAGTATGATGTACATCGAGGCATGATAATTCCTATATAAAATGTATTAAGTATGCATATATACCCATACAAACTCATATATCAATGATGGTATTGTACTGATGCATGGAAACTATAGTACTCACATTATCTAGGTCAACTAATATAGCTTCCTCTATGTTAATTATGATAATGAAGTATACCATAATGATACAAAAATATCAATTACTATTATAATAATAAATATAGTGCACTAACAATGTATTTTTAATGATCTCATGTTATTTGGTATGGTTCTTCTGAGTATGAGAATACAAAAAGTTGTCATCTATAAAGACCACCATGAATGAGTCAAATAATAGGTAGAAAACATGATTCATCCATTGCATTTAAATAAAAGGAATGTTTATGATCCCAAATGGTAAAACTGGATTCTCATATAAACCAAACCATCTATTGAAATCCATATGTGTTATGTCTTAAGTTATAACACTCAGCTAGTGGTGGCTAGATATCAAATCGGTCTCCTAGAACAATCTATCTCCTCAGAGCTTGTCAAATAGAAAATTAATTCAATTTAAGAGTTAATGGGTTCATCATAGTATTCTATTTCAGATTACAGTGATCTACACAATGATTTAGGGTTCCATACACCTTCTTGGATAAAAGGAATAGTGACCCCTAGTAAGAATTGTTGGGTTGTGTAAAAAAATTATAGTATAAATCCTATACCTACCTATTATCCTTCTTCAAATAATAATTATCCATCCTATATAGAGGAATGGATACCGATGCAGCTCCAAATAATAGAATGATAGTAAATTCTGCCTCTCTCAGGAGTTATTCCTTATAATTAATCATTGAAGATATCCAAAAAAATTTATACTATGGGAGGGAAGTCAGACTAATGTAATCCTTGAACATCCATATAATGGTTAAAAATATTTGTGGTCATTTATCCAAGACCATAATTTTATAGTATAGATCTACCTATCTCGAAATACAATTCATCAATGTGTTGGTCAATAATTCCCTATGGTGATTTAAATAATGCCCTACGACAATAGTAATCCTTATAGGCATGATGTGCGACCAATCAGTCCATGTCGAGATAATAAAAAATCCCATAATTTATAGGATGAAGGGGTCCCATTTGAAATAATATCCATCAATCTCAAGGGGGAGTTCCTTTCACTAGAATACACTCTTTATGAATATACCCAAAGGGTTTTCAAGTTCCATCCTTCCATAAATATTATCAATATAAATCCCAAGGATTCCCACAAAAACTATAGAGATAATAAAATGCGAATCACATGTTTCAAATATTATAGAAAAAATATTTTAGGCTACAAGAATATTACCTCAACCATTAGATGGCCCAACATCCTATTCCACTAGTATATATTAAACTTAATAAATATTTCCTGACAAATGAACCTATGCTTCATCTTGTCTTCCATAAACAGGTATTCTCTACTGGAAATGTATTTATAAAACATGGATACCTCTACCATGACCCCATCCTCCACCTATATGGATTTTAGTACACTAGTTAACATCCCAGTGAGGTGCTCAAGATCATGATTCTGAAGGAAGAGCTGATATGGCTCCTCTATTACCAATAATATATGGAAGGTCATCGAAAAACACTTAAGATCATATAATCTACCACGACCTCAATAATTAAGAGGTTCTTCAGAGAACTAGGGATTCTTATGTAGTAGATTTTACAACTAGTGAAAACCCACATAACTGTAAGTGGGTGTCACCGGGTTGTTTTTGATCACAGGTACAGTCTCAAAGCGTCTCATCCATGTTCTATTCAAGTAACTTCCCTGCCTTGGTTCTGAACCATCCTAACCCAAAAAATCATATTACCTTAGATTTCACTCAGTGATGAGGTCTTGATTCATTATTTATGACATGGTATTCAATCAGAAAACGTGCACCTAAGATATAATAGGATACCTATGCCTATCCTCAAATCATCCCGTTTTATCCAGATCATTAACTATATAGATAGAAGAAAGGTTTTGATTCTATATAAAAAGATTTGTGTTGTATATAATGGACATATAACCCTAATTCATGTTTAGTAATACCATATAATGATCAACTGGTATGATTTTAGTGAGTAAATAGTCAAATATTCATGATTAAAAATCCCTCTAAATAACTTCTCAATACTGACCTTCGGGGTATGAAATATCCTTACAACATTAAAATAATCCATGAAAAATTTCTGTAGATAGTTTCATACACCACATAGGAAGATTATCATGGTTCTCAAAGCTAGATATGACTATCTTAAAAGATAACATTGTAGACTAGGGGCCACCAACCTTGAAAAAATATGTGGATACTGCTTCTGAGACTCCCACATCAATTCCCCCATAATAGTGATAGGTCATGGAGATCCATGAATAGTATGAATAAGACATATAGACTCACCTATAAACTGAACATAATCCCTTACATCATGGATAAAATAATTTTCCACACGAGGAACTACTCGAGGTATCATTCGTGGATTATGACCCACTACATTTGGATCATAGTCATCACCGCCATCTTAGAATATGATTAAAGTGCCTCTTCGTAGAATTTCTCTACAAATTCCAAGCCCAAACCAAATATTGGATTTCATAATAATAAATATCATACATAAAAAAATAGGATATGTAAAATCTTCCCTACTAAAAATTCACACCACTATTCCTTCTCTAAATTCTATCTGTGGGTGATTGGAAGAATCAAATACAATAGAAGGGATGTTACCAACTGTAGACTAGTAATGTGGAGTTTGGGTTAATATCTATGTTTTGATTTAAGGTTCCTCATATATAGTGTGCCAATTGCAATTTATAGAGGAAAACACCTTTTTAAATTGGAATTGGTGTCCTTTTTTTACGTTGACCATTTCATTTTAGAATTAAATATCATTATCATTTATATAATAATTTTATTTAAAAGGATGAACTATAAGGGACACCACATACAATTTATAATGGTCAATACACCTCTTAAATTTAATTGGGGTGTCCATTTAATCAAAACCACTCACTTATCATGTCCCTGAATAAAATGATAGCACAATTCATAGACATAGTAATAATGAACCAAAACATTATACAATGAATGAACACAACAAGTGAACCAGGTATTTAAAAATGAATTAAATATGAATAATATAAGGTTCTTAAAATTATTCTTAATAAATGATTCATTACTATTTCTTAACATGGATAATCCTCAATCATTACAATAACCATCTCATATCACATGTGTCCCCCCAATTAAAGAATCAAATATACTATAACAGTTATAATCCAAAACAACATGTCCCATCCCAAGAAACATGGATTTTATTTGTATGTGGTTTGGCTACGCCTAGGAAAAAATAATAATCAAACTACAACCCATTACAATATCCTATATAAAAACCAAAAATATTAAAGTAAGAAAATATTTTCTGATACCACATTGTGATTTACGAAACTATATACCACTTAATGGTGACCCAATCTGGTGCGTCACATGGCTTCAACCATTCCACCACACATGCTAGAGGTTTCTAACTATAAAAGATAGTCCAAGGTGGTAATGTGTAGAGAATATACCCTCATTATCTAAGTATAATAATTATTAAATTAATAGATAAATAAAAGAATAAAAATAAATAAATAATGGTATATGATAAAGAAGAAATTTTTAATAAATAAACTCCATCAATAGTATCAAAAATTATATAAAAATGACGTAATATCATGAATGGATCTAATGGTATCAACCAAACATGGAAGAATGCATTTAATAAAGTATATATAACAAAATAAAAAAATGTAAATGTCTATCTAAAATTGCTTCATGATCTATATCTTGGTGTTGTGCTTCCCTGATCCCATGTTATAAACACTCAATATTAAAAAATGGGCACTTTCAACTATCCGTACCTATATCCACATAAGCATCCTGAATACCATCAACACCATAGATAGGTTGTGAGATAACACTAGTTGTGAACCACTAACAGTGCCTTTAAATATCCAATTAGTGTATATAATATGAGTTGCGTGTAGATATAATAATGGAAGTAAGTAACAAAAACTATAATGGTGTGATATATGTTACTAGAAAGATACTAGGATGACACTACCTACTTCATCCCCTAAGAAATAATTTCTAAATATGTACCCACATTTACACACACACACACACACACATATATATATATATGTATATGTAGTGATTACTATAACCATATTCATGGATAGGGATACTAGAATAGCCCTGGGGCATAACTCAGGTACCAATGGGATGTATCATGAGTCCTTCATGTAGAAAGGTTAATAATGAAAAGTCTTGTAATAGAAGGGACATTATGTGTGTGTATCATAATCCATAAGGGTCACCGTTCCATTTTATCATAATTCAAAAGGGTCTCTATGCCTGTTGATCATAATTTATAAGGGTCTCCATTTTCATTCATCATAACTCATAAGGTTCTTGATGACTATTTAATTTAATTTATATGGGTTTTCATGTCCAATGGTGACACATGTAACAAATGTCATCCCCAAGTATCAAAATATTGGGACTTCATCCAGCAGTATCATAGTATAAGGATTTCATGCATGTATATCATAGATAGGGGAAACACCATACCCATATATGATAAACAGTAAGTATAGAAATATAATATATCATAAACCAGAAGGAAAAAATCCAGTATAACACAACATTAATATGTTGTTAAATTATTTAGTAAGATACAAGGGATAATTATTATTTTATTTATATTTTTCATTATCTTGGGCCTAACCATTGTTATTATTTTATCTTGTGATCTGGTCATACCATTCACCTTCCTTTTAATTTAATAATGTTTAATAAATGTGTTAGACAGTCTACAACACTACACTTATCCATTATCATTTATGATATGAAATTTTATAGGTCATAAGAATAACATTTATGGGTGTTTTGGTTATATGAGATTGGAGGTCAAACTGGTACATATGTGGAAGACCCAAAGTGGTGGATCACATTGAGGTTTATGACCTAAAATATATCTCAGAAACATATAGATTAAATGTGTTCAAATATAGGAAAACCAATGGAAAATAGATTCATTTATGGGTCAAAGTATAATGAAACTATCTTGTGGCATTATGACATATAATTTAAAGCATAAAACATTTAAGGGATAATTAATTGACCACCCACCATAATCCAATAATTGAGAACATTTCTAGTATTGGCCACTCATTTATTCTAGATAAGAATGGAAGAAAATATATGAATTCGATGAAAATATTGAATACTGTCCGGCACAAAAAATTGAGCCTCTAATTGGAATACAAATGAAAAAATGATCCTAATGAGTGGATCACTTACCGAGAGTAATCTAATGTGATGATCACAAGATAAAACCATGTGAGGAAGAATGACTTATCAATGAACCAAGGATGATTCCATTATAGGTGTTATCTAAAGGGAGGAGGGTGGTTCTTCTATATTATAGAGTAATGATAATAGAATATTGGCTCATGTTATATATAGGTAAGGAAGAAATTTTAATTTCACCTATATATTGAAGGGAACATGGTTTCTCTGCATACAAGGTAAAACTATACAAAAATTGTGGACCATGAACTTCCTCAAGAGGCCCCATACATGGGCTTGGTTCACGATTTTACTAATCATATGTATTGTATTAAAAAACCCTCTTTCTAACAGCTGAGATGGATCACACAACCATGTGTCTTGGGTCCCACCATTAGGGAATACTATGCAGTCCAATCATTCCCACTAAAACACCACATACGACTAGAAGAAACCACTTAGACTAGGTTTTATGGTTTCTAATAACAATCTGGCCCAGATTTTCCTTTTACCAACCAAAGTACCGACTTAAAAACAATCCCCAAACACTATCATTTCCTATATATTTTTACTAGGAATTCTTATTAGGTCAAAACCAAGAAATTATACAGAAAGTACCGGATTTTTAACTCCTAAAAATGACGGGTTCTTACACTCCTTTTCCATTAATCATGGATTTCTAGATATTTTCCATCCCATTAAGTCACCCCAAGGATTCTTTAACCCCCTTATGGTTCAAAACCTCATAAATTAAGAGAAACTCTCAAACATAATGGATTTGACTTCATCTTCTTCTCTATTCAAAAATATTTTCTATACATTATGTAAAGGATAAGTTAATTTTATGTATTATTCTTTTTTATCAAACCTAACTACCAAAATTTCGTTTTTTTAATTGGATAACTACGTTATCTTTTTTTATAAAATTTTATAAATCCATGTTATTTTATCTGTAATACTATTGAATTTTTTTCAAGAATTTCTCTTTTTTCCTAAGAAATTATATTGTTCTTTTTATTTGAATAACCAATACAAAATTCTTCCTAATAAGAATATATATTTATGTAAACATGATTTATTTATTCAAGGATTTAAATACATGAAACCATAATTCCTTTATAGTGGGTTAGAAATGATTTAATTGTCATGTGTTGAAGCTCTTTTGAAGTAATGATTTTGTTATGATACCCATTATTTATTATCTATAGGTTTTAAATGAAATGATTTATTATATTCTCTTTGGATAACACCAATTAATACATAAGAGGGGTGAACCCTGATTTTTCTCATATTAATAGGGTAAAGAATTTAATCTGTAAAGATAAAACATTTTATGATACCATGGATAATAACCTTGGTTGTTTTCATTAATTATTCCATGGTGATAATGCATGGTGATATTGTTATGAATGTATCATTTAAATGAAGTATCTATATTTTGGTTT
Source organism: Viscum album (assembly GCA_963277665.1). Classification (NCBI taxonomy): domain Eukaryota; kingdom Viridiplantae; phylum Streptophyta; class Magnoliopsida; order Santalales; family Viscaceae; genus Viscum; species Viscum album. The sequence goes on along the minus strand of OY728122.1, from coordinate 1,239,516,974 downwards.
TATGATTTATGTATTTTTTTATTATGATATTCCTGACAATATCTTTTTAATATCATATTATTATGACTTAGGTTCTCATTTGTATGCCTCATGATCACATGATATATGTATCCCATGCTTATTAACAAACTAGGATTCATCCTAACCCCTTTCCATTGATATATTTCACCAGGATATGAGATATAGTAAAATTAACCTTGGGTGAACCATTCAAGACTTCATTAATGGGGATATAGAAGAATGTTCAATGTATTTTGGTATTATGTCTCCAATTTCCAGGAAACTAAAAATTACAATATCAATAGTTTTATTCATTTAATTAAATCAATTTATAATAAAATGGTAGGATTTAATAGTGGGTATCATATAATGGTTTAATTATTTGAGGGAATCAAGATTGGAAAACATTAGTATGAACCTTAGGGACAATTATAAATATAGGTAATCATTCAGGTATTTACTGAGTATTATGTAATGAGTTTTTAAGATAATAATTCCTTATATTGATACTAAATGTGTAGGTAGATCTGTAATAGATGTACCTAGGGTAAGAACCAAAAAAACTATATTGAGATGGACTCGATCAAAAATTGATTCATGACAATGAGCCTTACTGTACACAAGGATTGACACTCCAACTGGATATGTATGGTTAATCAAAATCTATTTATGAAACATCATAAAGGATATATATAGTTTAATTATATGTTATTAAAGAAAAAAATATTTAATCCTGATGTTTTATAGCATAAAATCCCTTTACAATTATATTATTTTTAAAATTAACATGTTTCTCACTTAAGTGTTCCTATGATTGAAAAATAGTTTGAAATATGATGAACCATAAAAATTATGGGTGCAATGGATGATGCATTAACAACATTATGATGGAATCCAGAATAGAAAACATCATAAGGATGATGAATCAACTATCCCAAGTTTTGAACAACCACTTGAATCATGTTGACTGAAAAGATTCACCTCATAGGGAACAAATTTTCATCGATTACTTAATGAATCATTGACCACCATCATTTAATCTGTCTAGAAAACAATTAATCACTGAAAAATGGATTACCATTATAAATTTATCTTAAATACATTATAGTTGAAGATAAATCCCCCTAGGTTATTACTACATATAAGGATAAGTTGATCAGTGATGGGAATTGATTAGAAACATGAACCAAGGATGTGATATTTATGATATGGTGTGAAAACATTTGAAGGGAATATTTTTTAGTAAATATTTTCCCCATTTGATGTGAAAAAATGGAAATTAAATTCCTAGAGATGAAAAACATTAAAAAGTAATTAGTGGGATGCTCTGAAATTAAATTCTCTAAATTTTCTTCATACCCATTATCTTTGTTATTAACACTAATATAAAGGTTAATTGAAAATTCGGTGGACTGAGAATCTATCAATGGAAGAATATAGAAAATAAATACTATAAAAGAAATTAGGAGATAGTTTGGGCTCTATATTTGTTTTATTATAGTTTCTAGAGAGGCAGTGGTAACATAGATCAAATGAAAAAAGGATAGTAAAAGAGCGAAAATAGAGGATGAATTTTGATCACAAAATACGAGGAATGAAATTGAAACATACCACATGAAAAAATGTGGCAAGAATTATTCTTGGAACTTACTTCATAAGATTGGAATGTGTTACAATTGTGGAATAGATAGGCATATAGATCGTAAATTCCATGGTTAGTTGAAGCCTCAAATTATCAATAAAAATGAGAAAGCGAATATGGTTTAGTCCCAAACTAATGTTCAATGATTCTAGAGTGTAATTATTGGTCACATTGAAAATCAATGTCTAAATTAGAATATAATGGATTGAAACCTCTATAAACCTCATCATAGGAAAATGGATAATGTTTGGGCATTTTCTATCATGATATTTGAAGTAGATGCTATAAATTATGTGGTGGAAAATATACTCATTATTCTCTCAATGTTATGTAGTTCTTTGTTTAATTTTATTTCTAAACATTCCATTATTGCATCCATGCTTTCAAAAAAATAAAAATCTATAAATGAGATTTAAGATGTAGATTTATCAGTCAAGACTCCTAGAGGGATTATTCTAGTGTGAACAGTGTGTAAAAACTCTAGTATTATCTTTTGAATGTATAATATCATATAATTATTGTATTCATTCCCATGGTGGAATTAAACAATATACTAAATAAGGGTTGTGTCATAGAGTATAATGTTATGATACACTCAAGATCATGGAAATTTAAGTAGAAATGAATAGAAAAAATAGAGGTATTTTCAAAGAAGAGATATCCTGACTTGATATTTTTCTAGAAGAACCTCCCATAATCATCTTTAAAGAGATGATAAGCCAAGAGGGAGACATAAATGAATGTATAAATATTTGTAATTCCCCTAAAATATAGGAATAAATTTAAATATTTTCTGAATATTTTCAAGGTCCTAACCCAGAATGAGGGGTAGAGTTCTCCATTGAACTCTCTCCGACATCTAAGTTAACACCGATGACATTATATTTAATGGAATATATGGAGTTTGAGAAATTAATGAAATACATTGAAGATATTTTGGAGAAGGTCTTTATCTGACCAAATTTTTCTTATTAGGAATAAACATTTTCTATTTGTAAAACTAAAAGACGGATCAATGTGACTATCCTTTGATTAAATAGAAATAAATAAAATCATAATGATGAATAACTACCCCTACCAAGGATTTATGATTTATTTTAACAGAATCTTGGGGATAAATTATTATCTAGGGGTGGATATTCATTTGGAAATCAATAATTGAAGGAGATGAAAGAAGATATATAAAACACACACTATAATAAAATATATGGTAATTTTGAATTTTTGGGGCCATTTTTCTGGATTAATGATCCTTCAATATTTATGGATCTGATACATAAGGTATTTATAGACTTAATTGATAAATTCTTAGTATATTCTATAGATGATATTATGATATATTCCAAAATATAAAAGGTGGATGAGGAACATTTAAGGGTTATATTGAAAACTTTGACAAAGGATAAGCTACATAGTAAATTTTGAAAATTTGAATTCTGGTTACAACAAGATGCACTCTAGGGGAGCATTCTAATCAATGATGTATTCTGAGTTAACCCTTCCAAAATAAAGGCTATAGTGGAGTGGCCTCATCCAACAATAGTAACGATTTACTTAGATTTATAGGATATTATAATATTTTTTTAAGAAACATTTCATTATATTATAATCTACTAACCATGTTAACTCAAAAATGAGGAAATCTCCTATAATCTAAGGATTGTGAAGAATGTTTCCACAAACCGAAGAAGATATTTGTTACTGCACTTGTGTTAAATATTCAAATTTTATAAGAAGGGGTTGTTATTAATAGTGATTCATCTCTGAATAGGAATGGGTGGGTCCTCATTTTAAATGAAAATGTTAAATCTTATCCATTCCGATAGTTAAATCATCATGAGAAGAATTATCATATTACTGACCTAGCTTATGTTGTAGTTATGTTTTCTAAAATCATATAAGTTTCTATCTTAATGTAGAAAAATGTAATATATACACTAAACACTAGAGTTTGAAAAATATATTCAAATAGAAGGAAATGAAAATGAGACAAATGGGATGGGTGTATCTTCTAAAATACAATGATGGTTTTATTCATGTTAACCTAATTGGAGAAAGAAAAGTCACTGATGCATTAACTAGAAAGACCTTATTGTTATGGTAAGTATAAGGACTCTAGGAGAACCATTTATCACGGAACAAGCATGGTTGGACATAGGAATCATATGATAAGGGAAATAATCTGTCATAACCCAAATGATTTATCTATTTTCCTTTCTAGATAAGATTAAGAGAGAAAATGGAGTATATACATTACACAAAATAATAAAGGGTCTATAAATATTTGGATGATTCCTGAGTTCAGTATTGATCAAGAAGGTGTAAGAAAACATTTTACAATGCTATATCTCCTATCTATCTTGGAGATAAAGAATGATAAGATACATGAAGCACATTTCTATGCTTTCTTTATTCATCTGAGAATCACTAAAATATATAGGGATATTCGTGATCATTATTGGTGGGATAATATGAAAATGGAGACTTCATACTACACTGTAAGGTTCTTGGTGTGTTTATAAGTGATGTTGGTGTGACAACGTCATAATGGGGTATTGAAACCACATCAAATACGAATATTAAAGTGGTACAATATCATTACGGACGTTGTAAACGGTCTCCAATGAAAATCCAATGGAAATAATGTGATATTGATTATAGTGGATAAACTAACTATAACTTCCTATTTCATCGCTATTTAGGAATATTTCCCTTTTGAAGAATTTTCCAAGATATTAATAATGGAAATGGTGAAGCTATATGGGGAACAACTTTACATCATATTTCATCATGATCCAAGGTTGAAATAAAAATTCTAGGGAATTCATCAACATTCTCTGAATACTGAATTAAATTTTAGTACAACCTATCAACCCCAAATAGATGCTCAATTTTAAAGGACTATTAAGATATGTGGGAACTTTATAAGAACATTATCAATGTAATCTTATGGTGGATGGGATCAACACATCACATTAGTTGAGTTATTATTCAACTTCATCTTGAAGTTCTATATTCAAATGGAACTATATGAATCTCTATGTGGATATAGATATAGAACTCCTATTTAGTCGGAAAACATTTTTTAGAGAACAATACTTGGGATTTATCTTTTATATGTGATGATAGAAAATATTTAATTACATCCAATAATATACAATAGCTGATCAGATATGACCAATTAGATATGAAAACAACTGATGATGGGAATTAGAGTCTAATATTTAAGGAAACGTTTTCCTTTGAATACAAGTGTGGAAAAGATTCATGTGGTTATGAAATAAACAGAATCATAAAAATAGGTATATTGGACGATTTGAAACCCTTTATATTATTTTAGTAGTGGCTTATTTTCTATCACATCAATCAAATATAGTAGTAGTTCATGAAGTATTCCGCATATCTCTCTTGAAGAAGCACATACCTAATCCATCACATGTATTGAATATGTAGGTGGTACAATCGGATAATAACCTATCTTATAAACAACATCCATTAGCGATCATGGACCATTAAAAAATGTTCTATGAAACATGAAAACTCACTGTATCAATGTGATGTGGGTTAACTATATGTATGATGAGGCGACATGGGAACCAGATGAAACAGTGAAATATATGTACCCTCACTTATTCACAACTGAGATTAGGAGATGAATTAGGGTTAAACTTTCTAAAGGGGGATGAATTTAGTGAAAATGCATTTTAAAAGGTCTTTGATTCTCAAATAAATGAGTTTTATAAAATATATAATATTATACAACTATAAAATATAGAGAAATTAATATATTACGTTCTCATTAATTATTATCATTAAATTAATATGATATGAAACTAATGAAAATTCAAAACTGTACAACATGACACAAATTATAAAATGGAATTGCTAAAATTAAAAAATATGGGTTTACGCAATCTGTTAGAAATATCACACCCTCAAAAAAACATTAGAAATAAAATAAAATATTATTAAAACTTCTTACATCATACGAAATGAATATATAACCATACAATCAATTACATTTAATATCATGTGAATTAATTAAGAGGTACTTATACTATATAATAGGAAATCTAAGCATTGTGATTTAGACCCTATAAGACCATTGGTCAAATACCATCATTACTCAATATAATAATTTGTCATTTTTATTTTTGGAAACACCCTCATAGTTTATAAATTCCCCATTATAATTTTATTTTATAATTATTAATTTAAAATTATGATTGATTCAAAAAGGAAAAATGATGGCCTCAATCAGTAGAGTCATTCCATTTGATGCCCATTTCATCGCAATTTGGAGGAATAAACATTTACTTTGGTTCACCCCTGACCAAGCCCAAGATGACAATCAACATGTGAAGAATTAATGAAATTTCTTGTGTAATATGTTCTTTTTATTGGATATTACCACTTAATCAATTTTATCGAATAAAATCTATGAAACTACCACAATCACACTCATTACCCATATAGAGTTTGGGGGTATAATTAGGGGTTAATGGTCTAGGATATATTATTATAAATTTTTAATTTCAATTGTATAAATATTGTGGTTAATCCACCACTTTTTTTAAGAAAATATTTTCCTAATAAAATATATGTTAAATTGGGAAAACTTGAAAAAAATTTCTTAGACACAAATAAAGTATAATTTTACTTTTATCGATAATATATACACATTTATAATAAACTCTAGTATTATAGATAATATATTTTTTTATTAAATAGTCATTTAAAATAGTCTTATTTAATAGAAATGATAGTAAAATTTTATAATGCCTTTGGAATTTTTTAGATTGGTCGGAAATTTGAATATGTGTAAAAAACACATAGTTTTTAAATAATAAATGATATTTATACTATAAAGGTAATGTTTAAATATTTAGAATATAATTTTCAAAAAAACATACCATATTTAAAATCAAAATATCTAAATCCGGTTATGGTTATTTTTTTAGAATTTAAAAAAAAAATTTCTATGTGAATAGTAAATAATACATTTTTTAGATTAGGTATGTTTTAAAACATTATATATATGTCATAATGATTTAATAATAAATTAACCAAAATTTAAGAAATAAAATAGATTAACTTGTTTATATTATTTATTTTAATATATTTTAATCATTTTCAAAATCTATAAGTGTCTCACCAAAGTCTAAAATTGAATAATTAATTTTGAAAACATTATTTTTTGAAGACTATACATTTCCATTTCCACAGGAAAAATTGAAAATGGTGATCATTTTTGATGGATTAAAAAATCAAAAAAATTAACTCTAATATCTAAATCTATGAGAAAAATCCATTGGTAAGCCAGTGAATTTTTGTTTTCCATAACATATTTTTCCAAGAACTATACTTGGAAATTTTTATACAATTCCACTAAATTTTCTATAAATACCCACTTATTTACCAATTTAATATCACTCCAAATCCATCCTCCATTAATATTTAGAAGTTATTCCTCATATAGATTCCTCTCATTATATCATTAATCCGCTACAGTTTCAAACCCCATGATTTTTGAGTAACTATTCAATATAAGGTAATTTTACTCTTCTTCTTTTCAATCAATTAATTATTTTGATTTACATCATCTAAAAGTTATGTTATTTTCATTTATTATTATTTTTATCACACCCTTATTAAAAAATAATGTTTTATAAATTTAATTCCCTTGTTCTCCCTCAGTTTACCCTTTAATTAATACAATTTTTAAAACTGTCCTATTGTATAATTTATTTATCTTAATTACTTGTTTTACTTGAGAAATATTTAATTAAATAACCATAGCTATTTTATTACCAATGGATTTAAAAATATATGTAAACATGTCTTACTGAATATGATATTTACTTATATAAAATTTATATTCCATTTCCATGGGTTAGAAAGGATTTAATGCTCATGACATTAAGCAATTTTTACACAATGATTTTGATATTAACCAAGTTAATTATTCTCCACATGTTATTAATGAAAAGAATTTATTATGATCTATGTTTTCCACATTAATTAATACATATTAGTGTGGTATTATGAAACATAAAAAATTATTTGGGTAAATAATTAAATATTTATAGAATACCTATTTTTTGATACCACAGTGAATAACCATGTTAATTTTCATTTATGAATCCATGGTGATAAACATTTGTGATATGCTTAAGAATATATCATTTTTATTTAGTCACTAAATTTTTATAATATGGTTGATTTTAATATTATTATTATATTCCTCATGATTAACTTTCCTTTATATACTACTATGCCTCATGCTCCTATTGGTATGCCTTCAGATCACATACTATATGTCTCCCATTTTTATTCACTTAACAGGATTTATGTCCACAAATTATTACTAATGTATTTCCCTTGGATATTTGATGTAGTAAATTTAAACTATGGTAAAACTTTGAATATTTCATTTCAAGTGGATTTAGAAGAATCTTTTATGCTTTTTTTGCATCATGTTTCCAATTTCTAAGAATATAATATTTAAATGTTACCATGTTTTGTTTCACGAAATGAAAAGTTTTTTAAAAAAAGGTTGGATTCTATATTATTCAATGAATTAATTATTAGAATTTATCTGTAGAATGATAATTATTTCAAAATTACAACATTTCATCTATTTAATAAAATAATTTTTCTAATGTAAAATTGATGAAGACATTGAAGTGTATTGATGAATATTTGGAAAATAATTATGAATAAAATAAAAACATAAAGAAAACCAAAATTCATTAAAATATAAATATATTGGGTTTACTCTTGATATACAAGTGTATGGGTGTTTCATAAGATTATATTAAATGTCCTGAACAATTATATGTATTGGTGAGAAATATAAATACATTATAATTAATGGAAGGATCATTCATATATTCCATGATAGATTCTACTAAAAGGTATTGAAACTCAAATATTGTGACCTATATACACTTACCATTGATTAATTAAATAAAATTTTTATTGTTTATGAAATGGTAAAGGGTTGGAAATTGGTTAAAAATGGTATGTTTTGTTTGTATATTTTATTTAAATCATTGAATAAAGATAATAGGAGGAATGAAATTGAGGTAGAGGGAGAATATTTTAATTAAGTTAATGATAATGAAATGAAATTTAACAAAATAATACCATTAATTTCAATAATTTTATAAATATTAATATAAATGTATCATGAATATATAGTAATAATGTTATATATTTATATAGATACTGAATATTTTATAGAAAAGTTTAAATTAATAAATTAATATAAAGAGTGTGAAGATAAGGTTGACATGCTCAAAAAATCACTCAATAAGTAACATGAAAAATTTAATAATTATATGACTTCTTAATAGGATCAATGTAATAATGTATCAAAACTAATAATGGGAAATTATTATATATGTATTTAGGTGATGCTAATATTGATGATTTAGTTGAATTTATGTCTTTAAAAAAAGGTAAGGGAAATTTTTCTTATAGAAAAAAATGAATAAAGATGAATGTTCATGGTTTTAGAATAACAGTGAGATAAGCAATGAGGATTTTCAAATGGATTTCATGATGAAGGGAAAATTGATGAAATGAATTTTAATGATTTCGTTTATGGATATATTAAATAAAAATATGATGAAATATACAAAATCATTAAGAAAAAATGAAACCTTATGTGATGAAAAAGAGTGAAATTTGATGAATGAAGAAGGTAATTTGATGAAGTTTCGCACTAATGAAATGAAGTTTACTTTTTTCATATATGATACTTTTAAATAAATTGAAAAACATCTTGAATATGTTAAATATAATTTATTGCTCGGAAAGAATGAATTTATCAACATCAAATCTACCATTTATAATTGTATTCAATAATTGGTATAAATATCAATGAATAAGATGATTGAAAAGGGTAATAAAAAGATAAGGGAGTATAATTTTGATTTTCTGTCAATACAAAAAACTCATATAAATATATAAATTTTCATAATGTTAATCTAAATTATTGATCGAAAAATAATTTAAATTCAAAAGGTTAAAAATAATACTAAAATAAAAAAATAAAATGTTAGGATTTTAACATAATTATTTTCAATAATGCAACCCATGTATACGGTTAAAAGGTATGAGACCAATTTTAGTCTAAATCTATTTAAAAATTATTATTTGTTATAGGGTACTCATATTAAGGTTACTACTATTATATTGGAGGTATTTGGAAAATATGATATTCGTTTAATAATAAATATTCTTATATTCCTAAAGGATATGTGAGTTATAGACTGAGGGGGAGTCAAACCACTTAAATAGAGGAGTTAAAAAATTGATTTATGTTGTAAATTTGATTCCATTAAACCATTAGGGCATGATTATTAATTCGTCACATTACAATGTAGATCCTCAATCATATAATCAATTTTAGCTCAAACATTCAAAAGTTTGTGGGAATATTATTATGAAATATAAAAATTGAGATAATCATTGTATTTCATTTATTTAATTAGTGAAATTGACTATTATACCATCTAAAAAACCCAAATAGATTTTTCAATATCCTAATGAAAATTCTCGATCCTCATGGGATGGTGGAAAGCACCGACACATTATAATGAATTAGATGGGAATGATTTTTAACTAAAAAATCCTGAATAAAAATGGAAATAGTTATAGGAAAATAAAAATAATAAGATATGTTAGTGTGAAATATTAAACTGTAAAAATGGATCATTATCCAATGTCATCATACCAAACAATCAATGAAATAACCAAGATCATCTATGTTACATGTAGATCATATTCTCCATTATTGACTACTGACTACCAAGGTCCCATAAAAAACAATTTCTTCTTCCTCCAAGAATATTCTTTCCTTTACCTGGATCTGACATAATAAAATTTATAACTTCTCTAAGGTGGATGTAGGGTGTGAGAAATAATTCCCTTTATGATATAAAAAATCATTTCTTATTCAATACATTTTAACTAAAAACAATATGATCAATTTCATAAATATCATATCATGGAAAAACTATCTTAGTTCATAACAAATCATACTATCCAAAACATTCAAATGTATTATATAAAATATGTTGGAAATTTAATTCCTATCAAATCAAGAATATAATTAAATCTTTTATCAGAAAAATAATTAATTATAATTTCTATAATAATAGAAATATGTAAAACATGGAATGGTATTAGAATGTTTAAACTATTTTAATAAATAATAAATCCATTGTACTGCCATGGTTAAGAGGCATGAGAATATGTTTTATATAAGGATGGTCACGTTACAGTATACTATGTATCCCTATCTATTCATTTTCCTAATCCTATTATTGGGGGAATTATATAAAATATCATACTAATAGACTTCCTTCCCTCCCTTATTTTTTGTTAGTATACTCACAAATAATTCCACTATAGGGTAGATCTAATTCTATCCATGTATGTGTTATTCCTAGATAACTACTTATGATCCCTTGTGCTTCCAGGTAAATAAAACTTTTATATGAATATATTTAAATTCAATTAATCTCAAATAATGTTATTAAATATTTCCATCAACCCTATTTTCATGTTCAAAAACATGAAATTATTTTAAAAAAATCAAATGGATTATTCTCAAAACATCATTCCTTTTATTTCATGTTAAATAATTCAAAATAATTAAATATTCATAAATTTTATTCTCAAAAATGTCATGGATCAAAACATTCATATCACATGAAGGTAATTTTTTCTAAATCACAATTTATTTTAAGAATATTTTTAATAGAATTTCATCACACAAACCACTCCATTTGAAATCATATATCATGAAATTAAATTTACACATTATAAATGAATTGATAAATATTAAAAAAATGATTCAAGTGATATATTTTTACATATAAAACCACCAACCTCATGAATAGAAAGGCCGAACACCCAAATACGAAATAATAACTATTGAAGAGTAGGAATCCAATTAGAGAAAAATAAGACCTTAAATTGAATTTTTTGCATTATCAAACTATAATAAAATCCACTAAAGTAAAAATTGATCGATGAGAATATATACCATAATAATTATGATAAATAAATCAATAAAAATGAGACATAATTGTCCCTTTATAGGTCCTCCAACCATAATAAACAAGGATCAAGATAACCTAAATACATACATTTTTATTGAAAAGGTTCATGGATTTTAATAAAACAGTGGAGATTTCTAGTTTATAATAATTAAATTTGTAAATTAAAATAAGAAATTAATTTTCAAATTTTATTTAATTCAAGATGTAAAAGATTAAAATTTATTTTAAATGGTATTTACAAACATTAACTTGTTAAAGAATAAAATTCACTTTATTTACAGATTCTTAAAATGATAAACATGTGTTACATATCATTTTTGAATATTTAAAATGAATATATGAATAAAAAAATCATATAAAGGGAACTGAGTAAGAGTAACATGGTTTACCATTATGTAGATTATTGAAAACACAAAATGGTATTGGGGTTTACCCTTATTTAGGCCTCACTCCGAAATAAAATAACTTTATTCCATAGGTTTGTACTCATATACATCCTTTGAAAACAAAAGGCTACAAATATGTAGCGTATGGATAGAGTCTTATACCCTTATACCACTCATATTAAATGCTCTCTACCCATAGAAAATAAATAGAAGCATCTTCCAAACATTATATAACTATGGGAAAACCCATTTTACCTTTACATAATATTCATAAATCATGAGTTACCCATTTTGGAATTAAAGGCCCATATAAGAGTAATTATTATATAAAATATATTAAATTTTCACCAAAATGGTTTTCAAAATAAAACAATACGGGCCATTAATTTTTATAAAAATAAAAAACTTTACAATTCACCCCTATAAATATTTATCACCATAGAATATTTCAAGGACATTGGTCTCTCATGATTAGAGAGGGAAGAGAACCAAAGTTATACCATTATGAGAAAATCATTTAAAGAACAACAAACATTGAACTATCATATATAACAACTAGAAATGAATCCAAAAGAACCATGTCAAAAACATAGGATGGTGAATGAAATATTTAAGAGTTCACTCCATAGAATGAAATTTCCTATGAAAACTAGTCAACTAGTTTTGGAAGGTTGATTAACTCTCTAATAAATATTTACAAAGGAAAAATACTTAAAAAACCATGTAATCATCCTCCACTACAAAAAAATAAGAATCCAAGTATTAAAATCTTAAAAAACCATGAAATCACTATACACAAAAACCAAAAACATGACATTGAAAAACATAATCATAAAAAATATACCACCACAAGAAACAATAAACCAATGATCGTATAAGATAACTAAAGGTATTAATTTTAAATAATTATAATAAAAAGATTCCTCATTGTGGAAATGGTAATGTAGCTCTTTTTCATGTGAGGGTAAAATAGGAGAAAATTCCTAGAACACCAAATTACAGTAATTCCATTATAATTCTCATATCATAAAATAAACCTCTCTATCATCCTATTTTTAAAATCAATTTTTTATCAATAAAAAATAACTTCTAACCTAATGTAGGGCATACATAACTAGGATTGAAGATAATAAAAAGCATCACTATGATATATACAATTCCAAAATAACCTCCACACCATATAGAATAGTTATAGGAGATCTCAATATTATTAACTAATATGGATCATCTCTATAGATTCCAAGCCCAACCAATGAAGTAATCACATATGGATTATAATAAGAGAAGAACATACATTTTAATTTGGATGTAACTGAGACAAGAAATATCAGGATCTAGGATACATTAAACCAAAAATTTGAGTTCATCTGATAATGAAATAATTATTTCCATATAAGGACTGGATATACTTCTACAATTTAAAATTCATTTTTCGTGATCGCCCAACCATATTGAGTTACCTTAGATTCAAATTATTTCATTCTAGTTGGTACAAAAAATGAATTCAAATACATTGGATTAAATATGGAAGACCATTAAAAATATTCTTACCTTAATGAGATGGAATAAAAAATATTGGAGAATAAAAATTATCACTATTTAGGGACCATGTTAACAAGACTGATTACCCCTAATGTGATATGGTTAACAAGAGGATAATGACTATATAAAATGAAAGTCAAACAATTATTACCCTGAAATTATGAAAACAAATTTGACCAGTATCAAATTCCACTGATAGCTCAAACACAATGTGAAAGGATTCACTGAGTGGCCTATGGTTTGATCCCAATTGTCATGAATCTTCTATTATAATTTTAGTTCTCTTAGAAATTGATTATTTTCAACCATGTCGTGATGAATAGAACACCTAATAGAGAAGCATAAAATGATCCATAGAGCCTCATGGGTCACATTCATTAAGATGATTCTTACAAGAATTCATAATATAAACCACCTTTCAACATTGGAATAAAACTAAGTTATTATTTCAAAGGTTTTTATGTTTTTATGTAAAATTTTGGCATTCTAATTCCATGACAAATGGGTTCTAATTTAGTATGCTTCTATTTTACATTTTTAGACAGTCATTTATCAAATCCAAAAATATGAGAAATCCCCAATACTTATGGTTCTCTTATATAATAAACTTCAACCATTATCGAAAGAATAAACAATGTAAAATTGGTGTCAGGGATAATAAGGAACATATAATGTGATAAATTTGAATGAAATGCATTCATAGAAACACCACTCTATAATAGAGTTATTTTTTTTCAAAATTAGGAGGATATGAAATATTTTATTAAATAGAAGGTGTAAGACAAAAGAGTTTTTTATCATTTATTTTAAATATAAAATTCCATATCCTTCATTGTCATAACATAATTGGGATAAACATCATAAAAAATGTTCCCTAAATGATAATCAATAATATTTTTTCGATTTCTTATCTTGGGTAACATAATTCCCACACTTCCAACATAAAATATTGAACATGTAAGTCAAAAATTTAACATTTACATTCTTTGAATATTCATATTAGGTAAGTATATTCTCAACACTCTCCAACCATGTTGTTTCTTTTAGAAAATAACATTATCCAAGGAAGTGAGAATAAGTAAATCTTATGAACACATGGATGTAATCCCCGCTATTGGATTTGAGTAAAATAATATAGTATCCTCAGTCTGGAAATGAATGAACAACCATTCCAAGAGAAACATCATCAACCAATATTTTTTTAATCTGAATATGGTAATTACTACAAAAAATAGGAACAATCCTAATAAAAAAATAGGTGTGTAATATAATAAGATATAAACCAAAACAGGAAACTATAATAAAATTTTTATTTATAGAAATTTAAATCAAAAATTTATGAAAAAAAACAAACATCATAAGTTCTTTATAAAATAATTTCACTTATTTAACTCGAGAGGGTTCTACCTAAATTCATTTTAAATTAAAAGAATCTTCATTCTAAAAACCATTATTTTCACACCTTAAAAAACTTATAAATGAAAAAAGTTATTTTACATTGAAATATGTTAAAAACGTGACTTAAAAAATTTGGAAACTAAAAAATTGAAATATTTCATTTAATATTTAAAAATACAACATGAAAATGTTGAATATTGACTTTGGTCCGTCCCTTTCTCAAAACCAACATCTAGATCTTCTAAAAAACAATTCACCTATTTGAACGCTAAATAATTTAGAAGCAACAAAATCCACACACTATTTTGAATTTAAAATATTTTCAAATATATATGTAATTCCTAAATAGAACTAGAACATTTCAACGTTGTTTATAAAATATTAGTTTAAAAAAATAAACAACCAAAAAAATCTATTATAAATATTTATAAAAAATAAACAATTACAAAAAAAAGTTAATTAGAAATTAAACCTAACACTCGAAACAAGAAAATATACAAATTATTAAAAAATAATTAGTTTTTCATAGCTTAGTTGAATTGTTTGTAAGACCATGTACCAATCATGTTATGTTCCTTATGACTTAACTAGATCTTGTATCATTGTCTATGAATAGTCTTCCAAAATATTTGTAGTAACATATACTCATCTTAATTCCCTATAAATATCAAGATTATCTCCATAAATAAGGACTAAAACAAAACTTAATGGTCTAAAAATGTTTAGGCAATGAGCTTCCCCTAGATAAATTCTCTTCCCATTAATATCTAATAACCAATGCGGCAGCTCACATGGGTGGTGATCAAGAACCCGCCATTAATGAATACTAAAAATCCTACAGTCCAACCACTTAGATACCATTCACCCCAAAACATAAATGAAAATAACCATCAGATACTACTTTTTTTTATAAATTTTACTTCATAAACCATCTGAATTGACACCCAAATGAATTGTCTAATTTCCTAAAGTAGGTCCTTGATCTTCATGTGACCGTGAAAAGTACCCATGAATTATAAATACTATGACGGGACTAATTTAATATATATACCATAGAAATAAAATAATAAAAAATTTAATAAAAATTTACCCAAATTAAGATATCAATAATTATATGATACGACTATAAAACATGGTACATCAACAAAATTTATCAGACCAATCCTTTAATGAAAATAACCTAAAATCTCCATGTATTAAGTGGATCAACTGATTTACTGACCACTGTATACTCCTAATTTTCTTTTAGAAATGTTCATTATCCACCTCTATGATTATCTGTTACATTCCCAATATGATGAATAATAAAATATAATACATCGAAAAGGAAATGTTTGGTTGTGAGAAAAAAAATACTAGAAGGATTTCAACAATAATTTTTTAAGAAATCCATTCCAAATAAACTAAATATTATCAATTATAAATACAACCTCCCAGAAAAATATTTTCTAGTTAACATCAAATCATCCATTGAATTGAATTTCAACAGAAAATATAAAATAGGATTCAATGTGAATTTACATCAAATAAAAATCATAATAACATCATTATCAAATAATGAATGAATAAACTTCACAATGAAAATAAAAATTAGTAAGACATTAAAAAAAATGGAATGATTAAAATATTTCTATTATAAAAAAATAAATTATACTACCATGGTTGAAATAGTGTCCCAGGCTTAACACACATGGATATTACAACATTTTAAATGAATATTCATTACATTACAATAACACAGACCTGATGACCATAATGATTTCGTGTCTTTGAAAATAGGGAAATAAAATCTTCTATCCAAGATAAATATCCTAAAAATCTCCCCTAAAGATCTCCACCTTTAGTAATTTTAACTAAAACATTTCATAATAACCAGTCCAAAGAAAACATAATAATGGGGGAGCTTAGATGCTCTGTAAGGGTAAATAAAGGAAATGTGTAAGCATATCTCGAACAGTGGGTATGAACCTTGAGAATATAATTTGAAGATCATACCCTACATATTAGAAAACATAATAAACATCTTCATTTCATAATACATGGATCATAATTTAATTACATTAATAAGTCAAGAAATAATAACCTAGGAATAAAACATGGAATTATGGAAGACATATAAGAATATAATATGTCTTCCATAATTTCTAAATCATCGATTTTAATACCATATTGGTTGTATGGGTTCAATCTATATACCATATTGGTAGTCATGGTTCACTCACATGGCCATCTAATTTGCATGATATAACTCCTGATACCATCCTAGTAGTCATGTTTCACTCTCATGGAATTATTAGTAGTCAAGGTTCATTCCCAAGACCATTTTAGACTATCTCATGAGTTAAAAATCATTACCCAATAAGGTAGATATAAGTCCCACCCTTATCATAATTAAATAATACATATATGTGACACATGATCATAAATTATCATATCATAATCGATGTAATTAAATGGGTATTAAATACATTTTAACCAAATCATAACCCATGGAAAAAGACAGTTTTCATAATCACTACATGAAAATCATATCTTTAAAAAGTGAAAAGGATTTTACAAACATATAACCGATGAAGGTGAGTTAGGTTTCATAAATAAATTGAAATTATGAATTTTCCATTCATAAAAATAATATGAATGTATTCTTCAGATCCTTTCCCAGATGGTAATGAGTAACATCAATTAATGTCATCATATTCGGGAAATAATTTTGAAATAACATTCAAATAAATTTCTTAAAGAAAATATAATATTTTCATTGAAAAATTTTTGTGATACATAATAACATTTTAAAATAATTTTCTTAAATGCCTTTAATACTTATAAATAATATCCAAAATCATTTTTAAAAACGTTTTCCTTGAAAAAAAGCTTCAAAAATGTAAAAAATATTTTTTTGAAAACACATAAGAAAATAATGAACATGTTTTGATATCCTTTTTCCATGTAAACAAAAGAAATGAAACTGAAAATGTTTTAAGACCATTTCATAGAAAATAATTTTAAATCATATGAATAAAACCCAATTTTTTTAAAACTCTATTAAATGAAAACATATTAATGTAGCTTGAGAGTGTTTTGAATACCGTTTCTTGAAAATACATTGAAAATTTATAAATAAGCCTTGAAAATTTTCTGAAAAAACATTCCCATGAAAATAACATTTAAAAACATTTTCATAAAATTTAACATTTTCAAAATGAAATTTGTCTTCAACGAAATGACGAAGGGTAAATCCTCACATGTCATACAATGTGAAAAAAGCATTCATTTTTCAAGGTAAAAGGATAGAAAAATTCCATGTTTATAAGGATACATAAATAATTCATTGAAGATATTGGTAAAAGATAAAAAGGTTAAAAATTTATTTTAATAATTAAAATGGAATGGTACAATAATCATGTAATCCTTTTTTAGAAAACACGACTTTGAAGGAACATATATTTCCAACTGAAGAGAGGGTTAAGTTGGGATTTCATAAAAAACATTATTAAAAATATTATATACCAAAGAATGGAAATAATAGTACCAATATATGAATAAATAATCATTAAAAAGTGGATAATAATATTCAATAATTATTAGGAGATATGTATCATAATATTTCATCAAAGTATGTGTAAAGATAAACAATCTTGAAAAGCGATGATATTATTTCGATAAGCTATCATAACATGGTAAATTTTGATGATAATATACATGTAATGAGATTTAATTACATGAAACAAAAAAAATTAAAATATATAAATTCATGATATAAAATGAAAAATGGAAGTATATATGCCTTGAAAATTAATTTTGGTGAATAACAAAACACGAATCTAAAAGAAGGAAAATTGAGAAAAAACAATTTTAATGATTTCTTAACTTTTGAAATTTAAACCCCATAAAGAAATATCATAAATTGATTATGTTAATAAAATAAAATTAAATTAAAAAATACAAATAAAAAATAATTGGATGTGTATTTACCATACAAATGGAAAGAGTGGTGAACGTTGCTTGTATCTCGGCGAAATAAAAACTGAGATGAAATCTTGTACAATGTTTCTTGACTATCGTCATAATAATTCAATCCAACTATATAATAAATATTAGAATACTCTAAATCATACAAAAATATATATATTTATATATAATAACATATATTTTTTAATTAATACCTTATATTACCCTCTTGTTAACATTCTTATGTTAATTGTTTACATCATGTAATTTTCACATTATTCTAAGTACAAGTATTAATTTTTTATATATTTGTATTTATAATTTATATAATTATTTACAGAATTGAAACCGTGATATAAATTTCATTTATATAGTTTATATGTGTATTATATTAATAAATATAATATATAATAATAAAACAGAGTAAATCGTTCAGTGAGATCGTATGTTATACATACACATTAATGTTTATTCTGTTTAATTGTCGTTTCGAAAGAAAGAAATTAGAAGATATATATGTATATATAAAAAATTATTAAATTATGTTTATGATATCATGCATATTATATATATTCACTAAAACATTCCTTAATACAATCCATGTAATGTATGATTGAATTATATCACTTTGAAGGGGTGGTAGTCCACACTCCCTTAAACGAAATTATTATATGGACACAAAATGTAATGTAATAAAATGTATGTGTTGTTAAAATAAATAAAGAAGATTAAAAACATAAAAAATTATATATATATATATATATATATATTCCATCATAATTTACACCATAATAAGTATTAAGGATGAAATTGAACAATCATCATTTTATGAGGCAGATGTTCACCATACACATACCCAGTATATTTTTAACCCATTAGATAGAGGATTGTGTAAGTTTTTCTCGAACCACCATCCTAATGAATTCTTATTATATTGAGAATATTTGTGTTGTTATAATATAATGTATTAATAGGAGTAGTTGTGGTGGAGATAGAAAATTAAATGAAGGATCTTGAGAGAAGACGTTAACTCTTAATCGTTTATATCTATTTGGTTTATGCCAAAAGGATACATTGGATTGCCTTCTTCCCAAGGGAATGATTCTATTGGAAAGGAAGGATATACAGTAAGTGTATTAGGAATATATTGGCCGAACATAATATGTTTTATAGGTGCAACCAAGTGGGATTGATGGAGGCCATTTATAAAGGATGAAAAAGACTCATTTAGGATTTTTGGAAAACAAGGTTGGTGTACACATGTTATTAGATAAAAAAATTTCATAAAAACCCTGAATATATTAATAATGTATTCTATATAGATGATTAATCTCCAGAAAAGGGGTTTTTTAGATGTTGATAGGTCATTTAGGCCTCTATGATTATGGGGTTCTCCATAATCAAGCTCAATTTGACGTTAATCATTGTGACTGTTTTAAATGATGATGCCTTAGTTAGAAGACCAAAGAACTAAAATATATAATGAAAATAAAAAATATTATTAAATTGGGAAATTTATTAAAATATTTTTCATGAATAGAGAATAAATGTACTAGGAAGTAAACCATCCATGCAATATCAATGCTAGCTCATTAATGGTAAAGGCCATCCAACTCCATGTTCACATTGCAGTAAGAATGAGTGATTATATATGATTGATCTCTATCAGTTTTTATAGACACACAATCAATATTTCATTGAGGTTCCACACATGGTGAGTCAACACATTATTAAGGTCTTCATTTATTTTTGGGGAGTTTATTTTGATCCATATTTTATTCTATCCTTTTTTTATGATGAGACAAGTGACAATAATAATGCAGAACATCTCTACTTTTCAGATCATGAAAAACCATACGAATAATTAGAGAATCCCAAAATATGGGAATTTATATTTATGAAAAATAGTTTTTAGCCTTTAGGGCATTGGATTAATTTTGATACACATTGTTTGATGGGATTTACAGAAGTCATCAAACACACCTTTCGTCTGGATGAATCTTCTTTTGATTTTGATCCGATGAAGAAAAATATGATCCATGATGGATTTTTGGAAGGTACCTATTTTAATAATTACATATTTGTTGATTTTAATGAATATCTTCACCTGATTTTATATAATATTGAATGCATTATTTTTTAGAATTATATAATTTCACTCGTATTAGATAGCAAGGCTGAGTTTGGCATCATCAACAACAAAAAAAATTCAAATTGAGGAGTGGAATTCATAGTGTTGAATCATTTAATTTAATGTAGAACAGATTCAAAGAATTAAAATCTAAGATAAAAATGTCAAATATTTATTTCCATAACACAAAAGTATTAGAACAATATAAAAACTGGTGGTCATCATCCTATATGTGTTGATTACACGTACAACAATTAGAACAAAGTTGAATACCAAAAAATTGAAGAAAAAAATATATGGGAACACTATTGTTGGATATTAATTAGCCCAAGGTGAATATGGATGGTCTAACCCATTTATTAAAAAAAATTAACCATTAAAAATATTGGATTTTAATATCTTAATTATGATTATAGTAATGTTTATAGTTTAGAACATCATTATGCGTTGGCTCCAAAATAAAAAAATAATCATTGTTGATGAAACGAATGTTGGTAATAATATTTTCAATCTCATTAGCTTAATCCACATCAAATTAGTGTAATAATGAACTTAAGGTAATATAAAAATCCTATGATAAATGCACGGGATCATTCATAGAGGATATTGGGTAACCATTACTCTTATCAAACCAAAAAATAAGAGTATTCATTATTAACTATCCATATAGAATGAGACATATTTTTAGAAAATAATTAAATTGGATTATATTGGTTTCTAAAAATTAAATTAATAGTCATGGAAATAATAATATTAATGTTAACCCCACAGAAACGATGAAATTAGCAGTTTTTAAATTAAAATGATGTTCAAAAGTCTATTAAGTTTGTATATTCAATTTCAAAGTAAAAATTATTCTAATGAACTGAATTTTATTAATAGATGTATAATTTATCTAATTAGGCCTTGAAAAATTTAAAATATCATTCAACATTAAAAATTATTTTAATTAAAATGTTTTTTAACTAAAAAGAACTATTTTTCACTATTCATTAAAAATTGATGTTTCTCAAAAAAATCACAAAAATTTAACCTATGATAATTTATAAATTTCCATTTAAATAATGATGTTTATTTTATCAAATTAAATTTCTAAATGTGTCTAATATTCATTTTATTTTAAAAATAGGTTTACTCAGAAAAAAATATTTTTAAACCTAAATGGATTTCACAAAAAATTATATATTTCATTATCAATATGTTATATTTCTATAAGACAAATATAGAAATATTTTAAAATTAGTTATTAATATTCATATTAGAATGTTTAATTTCTATGTTATAATTTTATAATTTTTTGAGAAATTATAATGAAATGATATTTTACATATTCTCATTGTCGCGTGTAACATAGGTCACATCAGTGTTGTGAGTATTGAAAAGCATGTCAGTATTGCGTGTAACTCAAGCCAAATCGATATTATGTGTAACGTGAGTCAAGTCGAATCAATTTGAAAAAAAATATTTTACTCTAGGTTTTAATATATATATATATATAGCAATTTCCAAGGTCATTTGAAATTCAAAATATGAAAAATATAATTTAACTTGAACTAAAAATTCAGAAAATCTCGGGGTGTTACATTCTACCTACATGAAATTAATTTCTCCCTAAATTGTTTTTTGGGATATTATGGGTTAAATAGTTTAATGTTTCAGTCATAGATACCCTCATCTTAAAGGAGAATACAAAAAAATCCCTTAAAAAGGTAACGATGGAACCATAACAGTTAATCAAGGTAACATATAATCAGGTTACCACATGGGAGAATATAGATTGAAGGTGAAAACATTGACATGGAAGATAAATCTAACCATCATGTTCTAATAGATAGTGATAGAGAATAATGTATCTAGACAGTTAACAATTAGAAATCCATAAATCTATAAAGAACTAATAGAAAATATGATTCATCGATAATATATGCATTGTGATAAAAATTTGGGTTTGAAAATACTTTTTCTATTGTAAAAGAATTTTTATGAAAAGATATACATTCATGATTTCAAGATAACATCACCCTTTGTAGTTCCATGATCCACTTCACCTTTTTATAAAAAAGGGAGGTAAATTTTTCATTGATGAAGAACTAACAGATCTTGAGATCCAAGCTATGTTATCCCATCTATCATCAATTATCATCAACTCAATGTTTTTATAATAGGTTATACAATATTAATAAATCCAAAAGTTGTAAGATAATAAATTATTCACACAAAATTTATCCAATGATTAACATAATATTACCATAAATGGTTAACCATATAACCCTTTTGAAAGATGGAAATCTAAAACCTTAGAAATAAGTCACAAAATCAGCATAATAGTGACCCCTATATATCACAAAGTATCTCCTAGATGTTTTAATCCAAAAATGTGAATACACTCATGGAAAATTCTTTTGAAACATAGTAAAAACATGAATTACTATTAATCCTTTTGAAAAACATGAATTCTTTCTTACTCTATATATTTTTGGATATATTCTATAATTTAATGAAATTGTAATGTTTTTCCATGATAACATGATCTACATGATAATAGGACCTTAATTACATCAATGGTAATAAGTACCTTCCAATTTAAATATTAATAATAGCATTTTATTATCATAAATAACATATTAATGGTTACCTACCCTTAGTTAAAATGACACATTGACATTAAATCACCTCACCTGTCCATCGGGAACATGAAATAAAAATTTTAAATACTAGGTGCAAAAATGTAAATCTATCATATTAATTTCATTATTCATATAAAATAATTCTCTATTAATAACACATAAAAACTTTGATTATTCTACATAATTATTATTCCATTACCATGGATTCCCAATCCTATTACAAAATACCTCTTTCATCTCACATTTCATATATATTCTCTTCATTATCAACAACGTGACCATTACTCTCACCACATTGTTGGTTCCCATATGGAGATTCTATCTTGGGACATTGATTTGAATAGTGAAAATTTACTCTACACATAAAATAGATTACAATTGATGATTTCTAAGGAACATCATTATTCTCATCCATTTCGTCAATCGAACACTACATTTTTCCCTTAGAAGACAATTTCTTTGTGCCTTTCATTTCTACATTCAAAACATCATCTTATTCCTCTATGACATTCACTTGGGTGATCCTTTCCACATTCAAGACAAAATAGAAATTGAATATTATTTCCTCCATGGTGTCTATTACTAGATATCTTAGTGAAATCCTCTTTGATCTTCATTTGTAATTATCAAATATGGTTAAGGAACACATTCTTATTTATGTTCCTTGAATACTAATTAAGCATGATCACAACATATTTAACTCCAGTGATCATCAAAATTGAAATCTCATAAGTATATCATTCATCACATTATATTTTAATCCAATTTCATCTAGTTCTTGCTACTAACTTAACCAAGAATCATAGAGTGATAATTACTTATCAGGGAAGAAAACTAGATAGTCATAAAGAATTACATGTAGAATGTTATATTTATGACACCTTCATTAATCTATGACACCCTAGGTTTATCCTTGGTTATTCATATATAAATTCTCTTTAAATAATCTATAATGGGTTTGGAATACTTTTTCAATTCCTAAAGCATATCCCCTAGGAGTGTAAAACATGGATGGCAGAAAGTACTGTTGTCGCATACCAGATTACCCCGAGTTAGGACCAAAACATGTTGTCAGAGTTGTTACCCCTAGGTACATATATTCTAGATCCACTTAGACACAAAATATTCTATCTTGGTGAAATATCTTCAATATCTCCCATTAATATCATCACCATTATTACCTATAATAAAACCATTCTTCATAACTAGGGAAGGGAAACATATGAAGGTTAGAACACATATGCTCAATAAGGGTAAATAAAGGATATTTGTAAGTATAAAATGAAAAATGGAATGAAACATGTGTATAGAATGTGAATATCATACCATGAATACTATAGATAATAATAAATATAAAAAATTCATAAGATATGTATCATAAAAATATTATGATAATAAATCATGAAAGCATAATAGAGAAATAAAACGTGGAATTTTTAAAAATACGTTATCATAAAATACGATTTCCATTTTAGGAAAGACTTCCTTGGAAATATCATATTGGTAGTATGGTTTCACTCCCAATTCCATATTAATTTTCATGGTTCTCTCACATGGCCATATTAATAGCATGTGTTCACCCCTCATACCATCATGGTTTTCATGGTTTACTCCCAAGTTCATCTTAATAGCTTGAGTTCACCCCTCATATCATCTTATAAGTCATGGTTCACTCCAATGGACATAATAGTCATCATGGTTTATCCCAAACACCATCTTAATATATCACATGAGATATAAATCATTACCCAATGCATTGGAGGGAATTATAGGTACTTCCCATCTCATAATGAAATCAAACATACACGTTCCAAAAGAACATAAAAATCATATCATAACCATTGAAATGAAATGAGTATTATAAACATGTAATCATATCATAACATATGAAAAAATAATGTTTTATTATCATTTCATTAAATGAATAATCTGTGAAACAAAAACTGATTTCATAAACATTTAACCCCTAAAAAAGAAATTGGTTTCATAATTATGATCATATTAAGAATAACTCTTTCATAGAGTGAGTATGAATGGAACCATTAAATCATTTCATATAAGGTCATGATTAATATCAATGTATTCCATCATATATTGAAAAGAATTCTAAAATATAATTCAAAAACGATTCTTGAGGAAAATAAATTTTATTCCATAAATTTTTTAAATAAATTAACCCATTTAATAGTAACATTATTAAAAAAACCATGAAAACATTTAAATAATTCTTGAAATCAGTTTGAAAGCCTTTTCCTTTAAAAACTTATAAAATAAGAATAAAAAAATATTAAATAACATGTTCATTCAAAAAATAGAGAAAACATATAAAGACATATTGAGAATGTTTGGAAAACCTTTTTACTTGAAAACTAATGAAAGGATCTTGAATATGTTTTTAAAATTATTTCATTGAAAATTATTTTAAAACATATAAGGAATAAATGAAAATGATTTAGAAACAAAATTAAATGAAATCATATAGATGTTTCAAGAATATTTTTTGAACACCATTATCTGAAAATACATTGAAAATATACAAATAAGGCTTTAAAACAATTAGAAAAATAAATTCCTTCAAAACTTTTAAAACCAGGTTGAAAACATTGTGATATAAACTTTCTGTAGAAATAAATTTTAAAACATTTTCTTAAAATTTATTTTTTAAAACTTAAATATAATCTTTGATGAAATGATGATCGGTAAATTGGTTTATCCGTTACGAAGAAAAAAAGAAAATTCCTTTTTCATGGAATTATGGTTAGAAAAATGAATTATTTGGAAAGAGACTACAATATTACATTAATGATATTTTTAAAAGATAAAAAGTTTAAAAATATATTATTTATTAAATTATAATGGATAAATATTCATGGAAACCCTTTTTATAAAACATGGATTTGAGGAAACCCATATTTTTAATGAAGGGAGGGTAAACTACGGCATTATTAAATCATTTTTTTAACTCTCTTATGTAGTATTGAGTGGAAAAAATGGTTTAGATATTTGAATAAATTATTAAAATTGAGAGGATAATAAAATTCCTGAATATTCTTGATATATCGATAACAAGAGTTCAACAAATGATCCACAAACAAAAATATTATTAAAATACAATGTGGTCGTCTCAATGAACACTTATAAACTGGTAACATGGGATCATAATCTCTATGAAATAGAAGTAAATATAATGAAGCTAAAAATATAATTAAAAAACATAAATTCAGAATTTAACATTTAAATTGGATGTATATACACCTCAAAAAACTAATTTTGGTGTATAACAAAACATGAGTCTCATATAAGGGAAATTAATAAAAACTATTTTATAGAATAAATAACTTTTGAAACATATACCCCCTGAAAAAAAATATAATAAAATTTATATTTGAATACCCATAAATTTAATTATATGATACATATAATTCAATCATTGGTACTAAATACACCACCCAAAAGGAAAGAGAGGTAAACATATCACGTATCTCATGGAAATAAAAACTGAGATGAAACCCCCTTACATTGTGTCTTGAATCTCATTGTACTCATAAAATCTAACTATTTGATAAATATACATTCATGATGCATATTTTAGAAAACCATATTTTTATATCTAATACCATATATTGTTTTATTATGACCTTATTTTACCCTCTTTATAACAATCATATGTTATGGTTTCACTTCATGTAATATTAGTTTCATTCTTTGTATGATTCTTAATTTTTTTTATATTTGGTATTTATACTTTATATAAATATTTTCAGAATTCAAAAAATGATATAAATTTAATTTATATACACTTTATGTGTATTAAAATAATATACAGAATCTATAAATATGAAACAGAATACGCCATTCATAGTGATAGAAGGTTGTACGTACACAAAAACTATATAGACATTTAATTGTCGCGTAGAAAGAAAAAATTAAATTTCAATTATATAATTATTAAATTAGATTTATGAGATCATATATATAATACATATTCAATAAAACCATTTATAATATAGTTTTTTGTAGTGTATGAACGAATCATATGCCTTTATGGGGGTTGTAGTCAGAACTTCCTCACACGAAATTATAGTATCAACCCAAAATGTAATGTAAAAAAGTTATTTGTTGAAAAAAGGAATATAGAAGCATAAATACATAATAAATTTAATATATTCCAAATATAAATATATTTTCTATCATTATTTCCACCATGAGTGGTGGAAATAAAAAATTGAAGAATTATCATTTTGTGAGGAAGAAGTTCAATGTACACATAAATAATATGTTCAATACCAATTTGATGGAGGTATGTCTAAGTGTTAGTTGAATCCTTAGAATAATAACTACATAGAATTTTGAGGATAATGGTGATTTTATTAAATAATGTAAAAATGTTATTTGAGGGGGTGGAGATGGAAAATAATATAATGTAACATGGTACAAAATATTTCCTCTTAATCAGGTAACTCCTTTTTGGTTTGAGGCGAAAAACATTCTCAGATTCCCTTCTACCCAAGGTAAGGCTTCCAGGTGGAAGGGGATATTTTTGGGAAGTGTATTGGATATATATTTTATTATCTTAAGTGGTCTGAGAGGTGTGAGGATTTGGTAGTGATTGTGGACTATTATAGGGATGGAAAAGGACTCACTTGGAATTTTTTAAAACATGTTAGGTGAATACACTTTCATATGTATGAAATGTCATAAAAATTAAAAATTAATTAGCAGTGGATAATTTATTTCTAAATAAGGTATAGAATAAGGGTGTTGGATAAGTGGATTGATAATTTGGTACACAATGAATATTTTTTAGTCCCTAATTATGCTTAATTTAACCTTCATCACTTTGAATTATTTTCATCACTTTTAATTATATTTTGTTTAAAAAATTAAGTAGATTTTATTAGGATCTATAAATATACTAATTGAAATTTTGTATGTCAGTTTTTTAAAATTCAATTTATAGGAGTGGTGAAATTAAACTTAATACTAATCTCGTAGATGGGATGAAATTACAGGGTGTTAATGTAGAAAGAATCTCAAATGTTTATTATGTTTTTATATTCAATTTCAAAGTGAAATTGTTTCTAATGATATAAATTTTATTAATAGGTTTATAATTGATATAATTTTATCTTAAAACTAATTGAGTTTATAATTCATCATTAATAATTATATAAAGAAAATGATTTTTTTAACTAAAATGCTGTATTTTTTTACTATTCATCAAAAATGAATTTACCTAGAAAAAAACAAAAAAATAACCCTAATCTAATTTCTACATTAGAAATTAAAAAATGAATTTTATTTTAAAAAATTTAATATCTAAATGTGTCTCAAATTAAATTTATTAATAAATAATATTTATTTTAGGAAAATCTATTTTTATGAATAAAATGATTTAAAAACTTATATCATTTGTTGTCAAAATTTTTAATTACTATAAAACCATTATAAAAATTATTTGAAAAAAATTAATTAACATTTTTATAACTGTAACATCCCAAGTAAGTAATGAATAATAGATATTTTTATCTATGTCTTTTAATGATTAAGATATTGTTATAGAGGCTTAAAATGAAAATAAATACAATCTTATGCATGGAATACACTAATATTCTTAAAAGATTGTTTTACTGCCTTTTGATGGAAAACCATTTTTTAATCAATATTTTGACAATTTTATAAACTATGTTTGTCAAAATAAACTTATCCTTTATGATTGGGACATCAAAATTTACCTTGTGTGAATTTTTGGTATTTTTCTGACAATGTTCATTTTTTAATGAATAATGAAAAATACTGCATTTTACATCAAAACTGCTTTTTAATATAATTTATTTATATGATTAGATTATGTTTTTAATTGGTTTTGAAGTGGAATTAGAATATATTTTTATCATTTTATCCAATGGTGGTCATTGGAATCAATTTCACTTTGAAATTAGACTTAAACTGGTGTCAATCTTTTGATACTTTTTGTTTTGTAAAAACACGCTATTTGCTCTGGCAGCGGGAATTAATTATTAAATTAATTAATGTGACTTATATGATTTTAATTTTGTAAAATAGACTTCATTTTTTTATTCGGAATATCAAATATATCTTAGGGTGAAGTTTTGGTAATTTTCTGAAAAACTTCAATTTTTGATTAATAGTGAAACCACTAAGTGGTAATCAAGCAAACTGATTTTTCAGTTAAATGAAAGTTTACCACTAATGTGTATAGAATTTTGAAAATCCGACATACATGGTTTTCATTAAGAAGTAAAATGTGGTTCAATGAGATTAAAATAATTTTTTTTGGTGAATAGTAACTTATTAAGTTCTTAATCGCGATTAGTGGTAATTAGGGTAGTTTAAGGGATAAATAATGCTTTAATAATAGGAAATGACCTAGAAACATGTTCCAACCTTATTGGTCGTGTCATGGCAGACCAAGACAAGCCATGGGTCAACTTGGGGACCCCATGGAGACACTTTGGTTTGGAAATGACATAAATAACTTTTTATTAAATGTTAAAGTAAAAATGACACAAACAAGAGATGTTTTACGAAAACAATTTTTACATGGGGTTATAAAGATCATATATTTGATTATAAATAGTAATTGGAAAGCTACAACGATTTCCTACATCATAGTATTTTTTTATGATTTTTAGACATTAAAGAAATTAAATTATTTATGACATAATAATGATGCAGCGATGACATCATTATTTGACGATTTAAATAAAATAGAGAGATAATGTAAAATATATGAACTACACATGTCCAAAACTTATTGGATGAGTATATTGCGAAGCCTTACCACATTATACACGAATTATATCAATGTGGGACCTTTTGAAACCGAAAAACATTTTCAAATAAAGTAATATTTCTTTACTTTCCAAAAGTGCCCCTCCTATCCTCTTATAAAAGGCCCCCACCTCTACCTAATTTCACACACTCCTCAAGCCTTTGGCTCGGCCAACCCCTGCCCATGTACTCTCTCCACATCCCTCTCCTCATCCTAGAGGATTCCCTTTGGGCATAATCCTTTCAAAGGAAGCCTTTAGGCTCAACTCAAAAGGAGTTACACTTTTAAAGGTAATTCATTCTCTCATGTTCAGTTGTTTTATTTTGCTTCTCCAACACCCCTAAACACTTTTTATTTACATATTTTGTAACAACAACAGTATCTTCAATATACTAGGATGTTGTTATAATATTTATTTGAGCTACACTCTCACACAACTACATCAAATGGTAAAAGAACATACGGTTTCCGTGGATGGCGAAATTCTGCCTCCCGAAACGATGATTGTTCAATACTCATTTAACACATTCAAAAGGTGGCCATTATGATGTCACTATTTTTATATATGATATATAATATGTTTATGTTTTCCTTAAGCTTCTGTTTTTTTCATTTTGGGCATACCTTTATGGTTTCCATTATGGGTAACATGATATCTTCATTTTAGGAAGTGCGGACTACCGCCCCCTCAAAGTGATTTGATTCGTTAAATACCATATGTGGGACATATAAAGTATGGAACTATGATATTATATATGATATTATACTGGAATTATAATATACCTTTATATCATTATGATTCCATTCTATAAAATATGAAATAGAAATGAAAGTAGCGTTCATGCGTACGTACGGCTTACCGTCTCCATGAACGGTGCATTTCATTTCTTACCTCTAAATGATTATGTAATATTATAAATGCATGTATTTACTGGATATATATGACATATATGATATCTACATCATGAATACCATTCTGGATATAATGAACCTTTGACCAAATTAACAACATGTAAGTGTAAGAAGTCTATTTTTGACTTAAGAACCAAATACCGACAAAATGAACATTATTAACTTAACTGATTACATGATGTTCATAACATGGTATAAAAGGAATAATGAACTTGAAAAAGATTCATAAGAAAGTATAGATTAACTCAAGTTTATTATTCAGGAGATTAAAGAACGGTCGGGTCAAGTCGGATACGAGGTATGGGACTTCGTCTCAATCTCATTTCGTTGATGCATATTTTATTTTATACACAACTTTCTTTTATACAGTGTATAAACCCCTTTGACTTTTACGTTTATTCAAAAGGAATCTTTTTTATACGAAGCGTTTACTAAATGACAAAAGGGGAATGTTTTTGTCGTACGTATGCAGCGACAACGACTTCTCCGCCGTCGTGACCGTTATTTGAGTTGCGGATTCCTCTACAAGCCATACCTTTTTTTAAAAGAAAAATAAATACCATGTTTTACTTTTCTTTTCTTTTAGTATTGAAAATGGTTTTCATAATGTTTTTATATCAATGTGTTGTATTGATATCTCGTTATTGAAATGTGGAAATTTTATGTTTCCTTTATGCATGTTTTATGTGATATGATTATGTTATGGTTCTTGGGCATTATTATGAAGACGGGTGGTTCCGTGATAAACTAAGGGCGGGTGAGCCCGTTATAGCTCTCCAATGCATTGGGTAACGTGAAGGAGTGAAACGTTAAGGTTTCTCCGAAGAGATTTTAGGGAATATACTATGATGGGTATTCCAAACGTAACCAAGAGGGTTACTTTCTACGTAAGAATGTTATGAATTCCTCAAGTTACCTTTATGTCTTATGATTTCTATGATTTATTCATGATTTTATGAGGTATGTTAAAGTGCCTATGTTTTATGGGTAAAGTATGATTTCATTCTTATGTATATATGAACTCATGTTTCCTTTCCATGTTTTTTTATAACCCATACTGACTTTTTATGCTCATCCCAAGTTTTTGAAATGTTTTTCACAGGTCAAGGGAAAGGTACATGATAAGATGATAGAGTCAAGGATGTGTCAAGAAATAATCCATGTTTTATTTTAAATGTGTTTCCATTGATGGGAATGAAGAATACTATCTTTATGTAACCACTTTGTTTATATGTGGAATGTAATGGAAGTTTTATGATCTAATTCTCTAAAACACTAAACCCGAAAAGATCCTCAATGTGTAATCTTGTAATAACTCAAGATTAAGTAAGGATTATGGCTGGGGCCTTATAGTTGGTATCAAAGGTCGGTTTAGATAACTTTAGGAGTTAGAATTTTATTAAATGATTATCCAAAAATATTTTTTTTTGAAATGATATAGAATTTAAAGATTACCATGTTGCTTCATCTAAGACATGTTTGTTCAGAATGGTTTTCCGCAGAGGAAACAGGGAAGCAGTGCTAGGAAGGCATATAGAAGGAAATAACCTTCCGAATCGGCATCCATAAATGGTCGGAATTGGAACTGAACAGTTTGTTGCAGTAATGGTGCAGTTGACTCAAGCGATAAATGGCGGTGGTATCCATGCACGAGATCAGCCAGACCAACCGCAGAGGAACATGTCAATGATGGAACATTTCATGAGGCAACATCCACCATCATTCAGAGGATCATCTGACCCTGTGCTAGCTGAAGGGTGGATTAAAGCACTGGAGAAGATTTTTGATGTCATGGGGTGTTCAGACAATCAAAAGGTTAGTCTTGCTATTTACCGTTTGGAGGGTGAAGCAGATCAGTGGTGGTCTATGGTTAAAAATATCAGGGACTCCGATGAGATTGATGCTCTTGACTGGGATGAATTCAAAGGTATGTTTCTTGAGAAGTATTTTCCTAAGGCTGTTCGAATTAGGATGGAAAAGCAATTCTAGGAATCGAGGCAAGAGGAAGACTCAGTGGCTGCCTATGAAGAAAGGTTCACTCGATTGGCAAGGTATGCTCCAAATTTTATCCGGGACCTTGATAGTAAAATCAATCGTTTCTACTCAGGATTAAAGCCAAAGTATCGAAGGGAATTAGCTTCTCGTGAGTTTAAAAGTTATTAAAAGCTTGTTCGATGTGATGAGAAGGTGGAAATGGAGTTTGCCGATGACCAAGTTTTCTATAACAACCAGCAGAAGAAGAGACCGAGGTGGCAGGAGAAAGGTAAGAATTCTTCAAAAAAGTCTGATGGTAAGAGAACTAAGTTTCCAGTTTGTGATAGATGTGGCAAAAGGCATGCTGGGGAATGTCTTCTGAATTCTGGGAAGTGCTACCGATGTGGTAAGATGGGACATAAGGCTCGTGATTGCACTGAAAAGGATCAAGGTGAAGGTAAGAACAAATTTGACTTACAGTTAGTGAAATGTTATAAGTGCAATGAGATGGGTCACTATGAAAACGAGTGTCCGACAAGGAGCTTGAGTGATGGGAAGCAGTTATACTACAAGCAGAAAGGGGTGGTGAAATCCTTTTCAACTACTTCAGCAGATGTCGGTCCATCAAATGAAGTTGTATCAGGTATTTTGTTTGTTTTTTCAGATTATGCCAGTGTGATGTTTGATTCGGGGTCTACACATTCTTTCATCTCTGAAACCTTTTCTAGTAAAATGGGAATACCATCTCAAGAAATGACTCCTGAACTTTTGGTAAAAACACCTGGGGGAAATGTCGAGGCAAAAAGAATTTATAAGAATCTTCCTATCCTTATCTGTGGAAAGAACCTACTTGCAAACCTTATTGTTCTACCTCTAGTAGAGTTTGATGTTATCATGGGTAAGGATTGGCTCTCTATTTACCATGCTAAGATTGACTGTAGAGCTAAAGAAGTTTCTTTTCATAAAGACTTTCAGTTTGTTTACAAGAATGAACCCTTACTTTTGATAACATATCAAGAGGCCGAGAAACTTGTAAAAGATGGAAATGAATGTTACCTTGCACACGTCGTTGAAAATAAAGGAACTGTTCATATTAATGATGTGCCAGTGGTAAATGAGTATCCTGATGTTTTTCCTGATGAGTTTCCTGGAATAATACCAGATCAGGAAGTTGAGTTTACTGTTGACTTAGTTCCTGATGCTAAGCCAATTTCAAAACCCCCTTATCGAATGGAACAAATGAACTTTTAGAGTTGAAGGAGAAATTGCAAGATTTATTGGAGAAAGGTTTCATTAGACCTAGCACATCACCATGGGGTGCTCCTGTTTTATCTGTTAAAAAGAAAGATTGTTCAATGAGACTTTGCATTGATTATAGAGCCTTGAATAATATCACTGTTAAGAACAAATATCCTTTGCCTCATATCGATGATTTGTTTGATCAGCTCCAGGGAGCTCAGTTTTTTTCAAAGATTGACTTGAGATCGGGGTACCATCAGCTGAAGGTAAAGGAGGAAGATATTCCGAAGACCGCGTTCCGTATGAGATATGGCCATTATGAATTTGTAGTAATGCCTTTTGGGCTAACCAATGCACCTGCTGTATTCATGGACTTAATGAATAGAATTTTCCATGAGTTCTTGGATAAGTTTGTGGTGGTTTTCATTGATGATATTTTGGTGTTTTCTAAAAGTAAAGATGAGAATGAAAAACATTTAAGGGTTATCTTGCAAACCTTAAAAGAAAAGAAACTGTATGGGAAATTCAGCAAGTGTGAGTTTTGGTTGCAACAAATTTCTTTCCTTGGTCACATTGTTTCTAAAGATGGAATAACTGTTGATCCTGCAAAAACAAAAGTTGTGGAAGAATGGCCAAGACCCACAAATGTAACCGAGATTCATAGCTTCCTTGGTTTGGCGGGCTATTACCGAAGGTTTGTTAGAAATTTTTCACGGTTATCTCGTCCAATGACTAAGCTAACTCGGAAGGGTGTTAGGTTTATGTGGACAAAAAAATGTGATGATTGTTTTCAAGAATTGAAAAGAATATTGGTGAATGCTCCAGTTTTGGCACTACCTTCCAGGAATGGTGAGTTTGTTATATACAGTGATGCTTCATTGAAAGGACTTGGTTGCGTCCTAATGCAAAATGATCAGGTAATTGCTTATGCTTCACGACAGTTGAAAACTCATGAGGTAAATTACCCTACACATGATTTGGAATTAGCTGCTGTTGTTATTGCTTTGAAAATTTGGAGGCATCATTTGTATGGAGTAAAGTGTGAAATATATACCGATCACAAAAGTTTAAAGTATATATTCACTCAGAAAGAGTTAAACATGAGACAAAGGAGATGGCTGGAATTAATCAATGATTATGATTGTACAATTCATTACCATCTGGGAAAAGCAAATAAAGTGGCTGATGCTTTGAGTCGAAAAAGTAATGCTTCATTAACAATGTTGTGTTTGGAACGTGATCCATTGGTTAAGGATTTGATGAACTTTGGCATAGAAGTTGTTGGTGCAGGAAGTACTTCTGTTTTGTTTCAGGTATCAGTGAGATCATCTCTATCAGATAGAATCAAGCAAGCACAGAAGCAAGACAGTGAGTTGCAGAAAAGGGTAGAGCTGGTTCAGAAAGGTAAGTTGCCTGAATTCAACATTGATAATGATTGTGTTTTTAGATTTGGGAAGTGATTGTGTGTACCTTGTGATTCACAGTTGAAGAGAGAGTTGTTATGTGAAGCTCATAGTTCTCCGTTTTCAGTTCA
The DNA here is from genome assembly GCA_963277665.1 of Viscum album. Classification (NCBI taxonomy): domain Eukaryota; kingdom Viridiplantae; phylum Streptophyta; class Magnoliopsida; order Santalales; family Viscaceae; genus Viscum; species Viscum album. The sequence goes on along the minus strand of OY728122.1, from coordinate 1,239,480,769 downwards.
TCCGGGTAGTACTAAGATGTATAGAGATCTGCGGGAGTATTACTGGTGGGATGGAATGAAAAGAGATATTGCTGAATTTACTCTGAAGTGTTTGACTTGTCAGCAGGTGAAAGCAGAGCGTCAGTTACCGAAAGGGATGCTTCAGCCTTTACCAGTGCCAGAGTGGAAATGGGAGAATATATCCATGGACTTTGTTGTTGGATTACCGAAGCCATCTCGAGGTAATAATGCAATCTGGGTTATTGTTGATCGCTTGACCAAATCTGCTCAATTCCTTGCTATACGAGATACTTTCTCTCTTGATCAACTTTCCCATTTGTATCTTAAAGAGATAGTCAGGTTACATGGAGTTCCTCTCTCCATTGTATCGGATCGTGATCCCAGGTTTACTTCTAACTTTTGGAAGGGCCTTCAGAAGTCGTTGGGTACTGAATTAAATTTTAGTACAGCTTTTCATCCTCAATCAGATGGGCAGTCAGAACGAACAATTCAGACATTGGAGGATATGCTACAAGCTTGTTCTATGGATTATCAGGGAAGTTGGGACCAACATCTTTCTTTGGTTGAGTTTTCATATAATAACAGTTTTCATTCCAGTATACAGATGGCACTATTTCAGGCATTATATGGGAAGCGGTGTCGAACACCAGCTTTCTGGGATGAAGTGGGTGAAAGGAAGTTGATGGGACCAGAATTGGTAGAAGAGATGGCAGAAAAAGTTCAGTTGATTCAGAAACACATGAGAACAGCTCAGAGCAGGCAGAAGAGTTATGCGGATAATCGGAGGAAGGATCTATCTTTCGAGGTAGGTGGTCATGTTTTTCTCAAGGTTTCTCCTTGGAAAAGTGTGATGAGATTTGGTAAGAAAGGAAAGTTGAGTCCAAGGTTCATTGGACCATACAAAATTCTGGAGAGAGTTGGATCAGTTGCATACCGAGTGGCTTTACCTCCGAGTTTATCTCAGGTACACAATGTTTTTCACGTTTCGATGTTGAGAAAGTATATACCAGATCCATCTCATGTTTTGAGTCCAGAGGTAGTTCAGCTGGAAGAGAACCTATCTTATGAGGAACAATCGGTCCAGATTCTTGACCACAGGGAGCAAGTGTTACGGAATAAGGTGATTAAGCAGGTAAAGGTTTTGTGGAAAAACCACATGATTGAAGAGGCAACATGGGAATCTGAAAATGCAATGAGGGATAAGTACCCCCATTTATTCGATAAGTAAATAAATTGCGGGGACGCAATTTTCTAAAGGGGGAAAGGATGTAACATCCGAAGTAAGTAATGAATAATAGATATTTTTATCTATGTCTTTTAATGATTAAAATAGTGTTATAGAGGCTTAAAATGAAAATAAATACAATCTTATGCATGGAATACACTAATATTCTTAAAAGATTGTTTTACTGCCTTTTGATGGCAAACCATTTTTGAATCTATATTTTGACAATTTTATAAACTATGTTTTTCAAAATAAACGTATCCTTTATGATTGGGACATCAAAATTTACCTTGTGTGAATTTTTGGTATTTTTCTGACAATGTTCATTTTTTAATGAATAGTGAAAAATACTGCATTTTACATCAAAACTACTTTTTAATCTAATTTATTTATATTATTAGATTATGTTTTGAATTGGTTTTGAAGTGGAATTAGAATATATTTTTACCATTTTATCCAATGTTGGTCATTGGAATCAATTTCACTTTGAAATTAGACTTAAACTGGTGTCAATCTTTTGATACTTATTGTTTTGTAAAAACACACTATTTCCTATGGCAGCGGGAATTAATTATTAAATTAATTAATGTGCCTTATATGATTTGAATTTTGTAAAATAGACTTCATTTTTGAATTCGGAATATCAAATATAGATTAGGGTGAATTTTTGGTAATTTTCTGAAAAACTTCAATTTTTGATGAATAGTGAAACCACTAAGTGGTAATCAAGCAAACTGATTTTTCAGTTAAATGAAAGTTTACCACTAATGTTTATTGAATTTTGAAAATCCTACATACATGGTTGTCATTAAGAAGTAAAATGTCGTTCAATGAGATTAAAATAATTTTTTGGTGAATAGTAACTTATTAAATTCTTAATCGCGATTAGTGGTAATTAGGGTAGTTTAAGGTATAAATAATGCTTTAATAATAGGAAATGACCTAGACAAATGTCCCAACCTTATTGGTTGTGTCATGGCCGACCAAGAAAAGCCATGGGTCAACTTGGGGACCCCATGGAGACACTTTGGTTTGGAAATGACATAAATAACTTTTTATTAAATGTTAAAGTAAAAATGACACAAACAAGAGATGTTTTACGAAAACAATTTTTACATGGGGTTATAAAGATCAGATATTTGATTATAAATAGTAATTGGAAAGCTAAAAAGATTTCCTACATCATAGTATTTTTTTTATGATTTTTAGACATTAGATAAATTAAATTATTTATGACATAATAATGATGCAGCGATGACATCATTATTTGACGATTTAAATAAAATGGAGAGATAATGTAACATCTATGAACTAAACATGTCCAAAACTTATTGGATGAGTAGATTTCGAAGCCTTATCACCTTATCCACGAATTATATCAATGTGGGACCTTTTGAAACCAAAACACATTTTCAAATAAAGTAATATTTCTTTACTTTCCAAAAGTGCCCCTCCTCTCCTCTTATAAAAGGCCCCCACCTCTACCTCATTTCACACACTCCTCAAGATATTGGCTCATCCAAACCCTGCCCATGTACTCTCTCCACATCCCTATCCTCATCCTAGAGGATTCCCTTTGGGAATAATCCTTTCAAAGGAAGCCTTTAGGCTCAACTCAATAGGAGTTAAACTTTTAAAGGTAATTCATTCTCTCATGTTCATTTGTTTTATTTTGCTTCTCCAACCCCCCTAAACTCTTTTTATTTACTTCTTTTGTAACAACAATAGTATCTTAAATATAATAGGATGTTGTTATAAGATTTATTTGAGCTACACTCTCACACAACTACATCAAATGGTAAAAGAACATACGGTTTCCGTGGATGGCGAAATTCTGCCTCCCGAAACGATGATTGTTCAATACTCATTTAACACCTTCAAAAGGTGGACATTATGATGGAACTATTTTTATATATGATATATAATATGTTTATGTTTTCCTTAAGCTTCTGTTTTTTTCATTTTGGGCATACCTTTATGGTTTCCATTATGGGTAAACACGATATCTTCATTTTAGGATGTGCGGACTACCGCCCCCTCAAAGTGATTTGATTCGTTAAATACCATATGTGGGACATATAAAGGATGGAACTATGATATTATATATGATATTATACTGGAATTATAATATAAATTTATATCATTATGATTCCATTCTATAAAATATGAAATAGAAATGAAAGTAGCGTTCATGCGTACGTACGGCTTACCGTCTCCATGAACAGTGCATTTCATTTCTTACCTCTAAATGATTATGTAATATTATAAATGCAGGTATGTACTGGATATATATGACATATATGATATCTACATCATGAATACCATTCTGGATATAATGAACCTTTGACCAAATTAACAACATGTAAGTGTAAGAAGTCTATTTTTGACTTAAGAACCAAATACCGACAAAATGAACATTATTAACTTAACTGATTACATGATGTTCATAACATGGTATAAAATGAATAATGAACTTGAAAAAGATTCATAAGAAAGTATAGATTAACTCAAGTTTATTATTCAGGAGATTAAAGAACGGTCGGGTCATGTCGGATACGAGGTATGGGACTTCGTCTCAGTCTCCTTTCGTTGAGGCATATTTTATTTTATACACAACTTTCTTTTATACGGTGTATAAACCCCTTTGTCTTTTACGTTTATTCAAAAGGAATATTTTTTATACTAAGCGTTTACTAAACGACAAAAGGAGAATGTTTTTGTCGTACGTATGCGGCGACAATGACTTCTCCGCCGTCGTGACCGTTATTTGAGTTGCGGCTTCCTCTACAAGCCATACCTTTTTTTAAAAGAAAAATAAATACCATGTTTTACTTTTCTTTTATTTTAGTATTGAAAATGGTTTTCATAATGTTTTTATATCAATGTGTTGTATTGATATCTCGTGATTGAAATGTGGTAATTTTATGTTTCCTTTATGCATGTTTTATGTGATATGATTATGTTATGGTTCTTGGGCATTATTAAGAAGACGGGTGGTTCCGTGATAAAATATGGGCGGGTGAGCCCGTTATAGCTCTCCAATGCATTGGGTAACGCAAAGGAGTGAAATGTTAAGGTTTCTCCGAAGAGATTTTAGGGAATATACTGTGATGGGTATTCCAAACGTAACCAAGAGGGTTACTCCCTACGTAAGAATGTTATGAATGCCTCAAGTTACCATTATGTCTTATGATTTCTATGATTTATTCATGATTTTATGAGGTATGTTAATGTGCCTATGTTTTATGGGTAAAGTATGATTTCATTATTATGTATATATGAACTCATGTTTCCTTTCCATGTTTTTTTTATAACCCATTCTGAGTTTTTATGCTCATCCCAAGTTTTTGAAATGTTTTTCACAGGTCAAGGGAAAGGTACATGATAAGATGATAGAGTCAAGGATGTGTCAAGAAATAATCCATGTTTTATTTTAAATGTGTTTCCATTGATGGGAATGAAGAATACTATCTTTATGTAACCCATTTGTTTATATGTGGAATGTAATGAAAGTTTTATGATCTAATTCTCTAAAACTCTAAACCCGAAAAGATCCTCAATGTGTAATCTTGTAATAACTCAAGATTAAGTAAGGTTTAAGGCTGGAGCCTTATAATAACTATGTTTAATGTACTTTTTGTAATTATATCAATCTATTAAATCATATAATAAAATAATGTTTCAAAGAAACTCGATGATATGTGTAATGTATGCCATGATAGTGATGTGAATTGGGAAATCCAAGATAGTGTTGTGGGTAACACATTCCAAGTCAGTTTTGTGTGTAGAAAAAGATAAGTTAGTGTCATGTGAAGGGAATGATTGACTTAATGATTTAATATATTGATATATAAATATTTATTTCCAAGGAGTTGTGAAATGAAAAAAATTAAAAAGATAATTTAATTCAGAAATATAATTTCGAAAATATCAACGTGTTAGAGTTTTATGATATAGGAATAAGTTTTTTATTTTAATTATCAAATATCATTTAATAATATATTCCAATGTACACAAAATATTAGTATTTCACATAATGGGAATTGATGAAAATATAATGATATTATAATAATCAATTCCCTTAAGTAGTGTAAGTTACCATTTTTATTTTTAATTCAATTCCATGTTGATCAAATACCTTCCATGCAAGTGTTCTTCCCACCACACTACCCATTACCCCAGGTGTTTCAAGGTATGTCAAAACAAATTTGGCTTATCATTAAATTCAATCTATCTCAAATATTTCAAATAAACATTTCTATTTTTCTTTTGTTTACGATTAAATAATTTCCATTCATTTCATAAACAAAAAAATGTGTTTCTATCAAATTCTCATTCATATCATTTTAATTATTCTCATTTAGAATAAAAAAAATTAATATGTAATAATCTCTTCAAAATCATAATTAAAAGAATTTATATAACATCAAGATCATTTTACAAAAAACCCACTTTATTTAAAACTCAATTTTCAACAGAATTTAGTTGCACACATAATGAAGCTTAAATTTATTAATTATTATAATCATTTAAATATATAAAATTTATTTTGATTTTTGAAAAAAAAGAACCAATAGTTTAAATTGATATAGATTTCCTTATGAAACCACCTACCGAAATATTATAAAATTCATACACCCAATAAAGTAATCAAAATAGGTGTGGATGAGGAATCCTGTATTAGGAAAAAGATGGACTAAACCAAATTAGATTATCACCAAACAAGAATACACATCCTCAAATATGAGGGATAAGGATTTGAATAACTACCATAATTATTTTTCCAAAGTGATCAGGAAAAAATACTCAAGTATACCTTCACTTGTCATCCTTCTAAAAAACTGGTATTAAGAAAACGAGATTCAAATATCAATTTACAATATTTGTATTCATAAAACACTACTGAAAATCATATGAAAAATAAATGGTATGTAAATTTCTTTTATTTTAAAAACACATCACATATGTTCTGGTTCACATCATTAAACCCGAAAAATAATTTCACTAATTAGTTTTCCACATCAATTTAATCATTAATGAAATGGGATTAAAATAATTCAAAATAGGAGTTATGTACATTAAAAATTAAACTAAAATAATTACTATAATTTCATGATTTTAAAAACTAAATATTTTATTTCATTGTTTTTCTTGAAGAAGATTAATGAAAATTCTTTAGTAGAATATTTTTTCATAAAAATGGAACATTATAAGGTTAAATTTGATAAAACAAATATGTATCATTTAGATTCAAATTAACATTTAGGGGTTTTACCCTTAAATATTTATCATGGAAAAACCTACCATTATGAAGTGGATCAGTATACTTAAATTTTTTTTACAAATATAGTATTATTCATACATAGTGTATAAATACTATCCACTATGCATAAGAAAATCTTATAAATCTTCCCCATCCCATTTGTACGAAATTAAAACATTATCCAAATAATACACACTTAATGTTAGAATACTTTTACCATTATGTATCCTTAATGAATCTTGTTTTACCCTTAAAAAATACTAATTCCTATGTATGGGTAATGTTTACATAAAAATTATTATTATTATTTAAATAAAATATTAAAAAATAAAGACAAAAGGATATTTAATTTTATTAAAAATGTGGATATTACAATTTATATATTCAATTACATTACATGAATTTTGAATATTAATCATAAATAATATCATTTGAATATGTTTATATATTTTTAAATAAGTGGAGAATAGGAGTTTGCTTTCACTTTGATGAAGTTTTAGATATATAATTATGATGAATATAGATCTGGTAATTTTGATGGATATATTGGAAAAAATAATATTTTTCATGAATTTAGAAAAATTTATAGAAAAAACAGTTTCATTGAAATTCATTATGTCATATTAGTGAAAATGATTTCATAATGTGGAAATATAATATTACAACTAATTTTTTATAAGGGCATGAAATTGTTATAATTGTCAAAATTTAAAACAATTTGTTTCATCCTAATTAATATATGATTCCATATGTAATGTATTACGATAATTTACTAATATTAAAATTCGTTAGGGTATTTTCTAAAAAAATTATTATAAATGTAAGGGGTGGAACATTTGTGAATTTCAAGAAATGAGGGGATGAATGTATCTTCCATAATTATCCTATTAACACAAGAAGATATCATTTCAATAAAAAGGGACATGTCTGATTGTAGATAATGATAACTTGATTGTTATTGAATACTTATTGAATGATTTTACACCAAAAGGATAATTTTCCATAATAAGGGAAAGGACATAGAATTATTTTAATGTAGGTAACGTCTTTCTATGTCCATATTAATGTTCATGATTCTTCTTATATTTTGGATTTTATGTATTGGTGATCTCTTTATATTTTGAATAAATTGAAATTTTAATTTATAAAACTTAATATTTTGAATAATTTTACATTAATGATGATGATTTAGAAACAAACGATGATAGAGGAAAAACATTTTTCAATCATCCATTGTTGAAAAATAATTTGGTTTTCTAAAATATTATTGATTATTAGGGAAATAAAATTCAAACATAGAGTGAAAAGATGATATAATCATAAACCTCAATGTTTTTTTAGTTGAGATAATAAATGAGAAAGATAATTTAGAGAATAATGAGAAAAGTGATGTTATAAATTAGTAATTGGATTATATATATATGAATTATAATGACCAATACTATTCAAACATAAATATGACACCTTATTAGATGAATATTAATTACATAACTTGAATATCCATTCGAAAATCATATTTGTCTAACAGCTTTGTTTTATGGGATATAAAAAAAATTCCATATGTGAAATACATCATCACCAACTGATTTTTTGATAAAGATATCCCATATTTGAGATGTTATACATAATATATTTCTTTATAATGTCGGAAAAGGACACATTAGAAAGGGAGATCTCTAATGCTCAATGAGGGTATATAAGAGAGATATCTATTATCACATAGTAATTACATTAGAATAAGGGTATGAGAATGTGATTTTAACATTTGAGATACATTCCCTTCATATCATAAATCAAAATATAGAGACACACCAGAAATCATGGCAGTTTATAAGACATGGATCATAATTGTATCAAATAACATGATCTATGAGAGAATAATATCACTATAATCTAGGAAATTGCGGCATATACATCATAATATAAAACCTTATGTCATGTTTACCAACTAATAAATTCATAACATATGAGGCTTGGAATAACCACACATTTAGAGACTTCAGGCTAGGAATTACCTCCCATTTATTGTCTTTTGGGCCTAAGATAACCTCTCATATACCCTTTGAGATCATAGAAAATAAATCATTCCCCAATGAATTTTAGGGGAATATAGGTCCCACCAATCACATAATTAAAATTATATATATTTGTTCCATATTATCAAAACTATTTTGTTTATATTTAAACCCATTAAAACAAATTGTTTTCATAATAATTTTATCATAGTATATCCTATGAAAAATAATTGGGTTTCAAAAAAATTTAATCATTTCATCATAGTATTTTACATGAAAAAAGAACATGTTTCTTAGATATATTTTTTATAATGAAATTATATAGAAATTATAATTATTTTAACATTGTATCATGAAAAAAATAATTATTAATTAACATAAATGCATTTCATCATAGATTCTAAAAAATTTGAAAGTTAACTTGGAAGAAATTATTGAGTAAAATAAGATTTCTATATTGAAATCACATATTAAAAACATAAAAACATCTAAAATATTATGTAAAATATTATCATTGAAAATGAAAACCAAAATATATAAATTATTATTGATAAAATTTAGTGGTCATGATGGTGGAAATTTCATTAATTCTGTTTACGGGGGAAGTAAAATTTCTTTACATGTTTTTGTATAATACTAAAAAATTACCTCATTTGGAAAATGGAAGGAATATTACATTCAATTATCTTGGTAAAAAGTAAAACATGGGTAAAAATGAGATTACAAAACAAATTATAATAGTAAAAACCTTATTTAAATTATATTACAAATAACTGATATTGATGAAAAAATATTAAGTTGACCTAAGAGAGAAACAATGTTGATTTTCTGAAAAAATATATTTTAATTATCTTGAGTCTATAAGGTAAAGAACATGAAAGAAAAAAATCATTAAAATAAATAACCAGAGAAGAATAAAATTAATTGGATTATTGATAGGTAGATCACATTATTTCATCATTGACATCATAATCATAAAAAAATCCCGATAAACAATGATATTTTACCATAAAACCCATTCCAATATAGAATCCTTCAAATTAAAATCTCATGAAATTGAGAACATTATTTGGAGATGGAATTACCTATATATTTGATTTATATGATATTATAAATATTATAGAAAGTATAATTATTATTAAATAATATCATTTTTATTAGTCAAAAAATGAATGCATCTTTAATGTTTATGTAGGTTAAAATGCTTTTGATGAAAGTATAACTCACAGTATTGGATTTTCGTCATTGTATTTATTGATATGAGATAAAATTATTATAAAATTATTTTCAGTTCCTAATTGAACCAAATTGATTAATTTCGAATCAAATGTGGGATGGGTCAAAATTCTATAATCCAATAGGTTTTAGACAATTTTAGGTCACTATATTAACCCTATATTTTTGAAATATCTCTTAGTTAAATAGTTTAACTGTTACAATGGCCTCTAGTATTATTTTAATAAATGGTTCATAAAGATACAATAAAAAGTAAATAGAGCCCCAAGGGTTTAATTATTGATATATCTAACCTTATATATGTACTTCGGCTGAAACTTAAATTTTTTTAAATATTATATCAATTAATAATATAGTATTTCTTTTAAAAACTCATTTATGGAAATTTTGACCCTATTTTGTATTTTGTTTTTATTAAAAGTCATAAAAACATTATCACTTAAAAGAATTGTTTAATCGACCCTAAAATGTAATATTAAGATATAGAATTAGTGTAATTCATCAGAAGTCTCAATTTACATTTATTGGGATATTTATAATATCAATTATATTAATCTTCCATTGAAAAAATAATTATTGCATCATCAGTGTATCATAAATAAGTATAATTATATAATTTCGAAAAAATATTAATAAAATAACATTATGTAGGAAATCATATTATCTTTCTAATTAATATTTATAGTCGAATTTATCTAATTTATAACCCTATATTAAAAATGGTTTAGTTTTTAATCATTGAATTTAACACTTTTAACTATTCTTGAAATAAAATTATAATAAATGTCCTAATCTATTCCATGTGGACCAAAAGGGTCATATTTTATTCCTAAGGTTGATTTTGGTCGAAAAACACTTATCCAATAGAATTATGAATTTTTTTAGGGTAATTATAATATCATTTTTACCTTTAATTACACTAATTACTTTTAACTGTGGTAAATAAAAATAAAAAGATACTATTCAAAAAAAATTATCTTATTGAACTACATTTAATTACTAATGTCAACTATGTCTCTCAGAGTTTTGAAATTCCATTCATAGAAGTGGTAAAATTACTTTTTTTTTCTAATTTTCAAATGCGCTTAAAAGGTGGGTAAAAGACGGTAAAAAGATCCATAAAATTATATATATATATATATATATATATATAATATTATTATAAAATGACTCCAATGAATTAAAATTAAATTATATAGTTTTTATGTATCTGTTTTTACATAAAATAAATTTAAATAAAATAATTAATTCGTTAAATAAAAAGTAGGTTTTATACAATAACGTAGTGTTTTTCACTATTCATAAAAAATTAAACGTTTATCGAAAAATACCAAAAATTCACCCTAAGATAATTCTGATTTTTTGAAACCAAAAATGATTTTCATTTTGAAAATTAAAATATATAATAATTCAAAAAGAGTGTGTACATATTCATAAATTCTAGTCAGATTGGTCATAGTGTTTTAGAACTCCAAGTTACATACAATGCAAGCTATTACATTTTTCAAAGGGAAACGTACCATGGAATCATGGGATGTAATAGATAACAATGGAATAGAACATGTAATTTTTGTAAACTAATAATCACATAAAATGATTTCCATTTTTTCCAAGGAATTGTTTCCAATACCATTATAGTGGACAAAGTCCATTACAAAACCAGGTTTACCTGTCCTTCCAACAATATATTATAGAACATGATTTACTTATCATTCTATTAATTTTTATATCATGAGATATAAATCATTAACCAATGAATTGGAGGGATATATAGATCCCACCTAGCTCAAAATGAAATGATTCTTACATGTGCCACAAAATAAAAATTGTTCATCATAGAATATCCCCACAAATAAAATGGGTTTCTTAAATATCATTTCATCATATCCAAATCAATAGAATGTATTATTTAATAAATAAGAAAATATAATCATAGTAATAATAGGGGTAGAATCATAACCATATTTATGAGATTCATCTTATATAGAAAATAATTTTGATAACACACTTGACCTGAATTCTTGAGTAAAATATCCATTCTTCTTCAAAAACTTTTTATTTTTTCAAAATACCGCGGAATTTTAAAAGAAAAAAGTTTGATTTAAAATAAAATTCTAATCCTTTTGAGAAATATTCATGGAAATATGGTGTTATGAATATGTAAAAACTCAGTAATTACATATAAGTTAAAAAACATTCTCCTCATAATATTATCGAAAAAGTCAAAAAATACATCGTATGGTAACCAAAAGAAAGATTCCTTCTATTCAATGTAGTAAAAGTAAAAAGGGTAAAAAGTATAATAAATATTGATATAAGAATTTAAAAAAATTTATGAAATCATTTTCTTAAAACATGGACATGTATGATAAATATACCCCTAATAAATACTTACGAATAAACAATCTTGAATAAAAACAAGATTGAAAAGGTTATACATTACCTAAGGTATGATATGCTAGGTATGAATCCAAAAATCCTCTATAAAGATTTAAATAATGTTACTGTTTTATTCTAGAATCATAATAATTTGTATGATAACATTTATGATCACATATTCATCCGTTTGTTAGTAACATTTCATTATGACTCGTTATTAAGGTAATAACTGCTTTATGTTCTCATGCATATTTTGTCAGATATGTTATTATTATTGTTTTTAGGTTATAGTTATATCATTTACATAATGGTGTTATTATAATATACATCATATTATCCCCTTAAATTCATATATATGGTCATTATTTAATGAGGATTTTGTAGAACAAATCGCATCGCATTGTGAAGATTATAGGCCATACGTATGCACCAGTGATTATATCATTTCCATAATTTTTGAAAGGTATTGTCATAGAGGATTTATAATAAATCATAATTAGTAATATTATATAATAATCATATATAGATATTATTTCCACCAATATACCAAACCATGTAAGGTGGTGGTGAAAAACATATTACACCACGTCGTGGAGACTTTAAGCCGAACATACGCACATGCGTTGATTTCTTTTTTCTTAGAATGGATAAAACATGAAATAGGTTTGCTTCATATTTATAATAAAATATCAGTATATTATTTATACTTATGTTATTACTTTATGTTATAACAAGTAAATAAGATTAAGTATAACAATATTAAAACTTAAAAGAATCGATAGAAGATATTACCTCATCCTGGATGTGCCTCTTTTAAAATTAATCTTAGGGCACTAGATATGGTCTTTTGAGAATACCAAAACATCTAGAATGTAACAAGGGAAATTGAGATGAGGAATGTGTAGGGTTTTGCAGAGCGTTATGGATTAAAATGGAGTGAATAGGAGATGGAGGTGGTTCCCTTTTATAATAGAGGAGAGGGTCACTTTAGGGAACTCTCAAAATATTAATTTATAATAAAATAAAACCCCATCCAAAAACCACCAATGTGTCCCAAATTCAATTATTAGATGATATACGGTAGTAATATCCTCTACCAATAATGTTTGGACTTCTTATTTTGATGATTTAATCCTTATCCATTTAATTAAAACTTAGTTATTCTATTAATGTTTAATTTTGGTAATAACATTCTAAATATTTAATGGTAATTAATAGTTACATGTATTGTGTTAATAGAACATAAATGGATACATTATAAAATTTTAGACCTTATAATTATCACCTATTAATTTTTTTAATATTATTTAAATTTTTAAATAATTTAATAAAATGTTATGTTTATAAAATGTTAATAGAGTCAATTTTTTGGACTATTAATTTAATAGACATTAAATAAATTTTAAGGGGAATATAAATTTGAACCAAAATATTAAATACAATCCTAAAATGTCATATTCACCTAGAAAATTAGTGTATAACATTAATTAGTTGATATGTTATTTATTTTAGAATTTTTAAGATGACTTATTTGATATTACAATTTATAAAATAATTTTTACATTACTATTGTGTCACCATTAATGATAATTAATTAATCTCTAAAAATTATAAATTACTTCACATGATGTATATAAATTAATTATATTTATATTTAATATGTACTTTCCATGTATTATGATGTTTAAAACTAAATTAAAATTAATACACTTATAAGATATAAGAGAGTGACATGTTATAAGTTTCTTTTGTTTTAATTATAATTACATCATTTTTATGGAAAAAAGTACATGAAATGAATCTATTATGATGATTAGGAGATATGGGTCGACTTTTTTTCATTGAATGGAATTTTTACAGTTTTTAGGATAATTTTATAATATTAGTGTCACCCTTAATTATCCGATTTAACTTTAACTATGGTAATAAAAATAATTACCAAATATAATATTCATAATGCCCAAAAAATCATAGTTTCCCATTAACATAATTTGTAATTAATAATTCTAAATATGGAATCCATATTTAAAAATTCGTACTACATAGGTACTATTAATTAATATAAAATTAATCCTGTTGTAGAGAAAATGAGTTTTAAAAGTTAAAACATTAAAAAAGATTGAATTGTTTTACCTATAAATTCAATGTAAAATTCTTTTTAACAACAAAAATTATATTATATGGTAAAAATATATAATATTTATATTTTAAAACCATTAAATATTATAATTTAACTATATAAATTATCACGATGAGAAGATTTTCTTTTAATTAAAGTTTGGCATATTTTTACAATTCATCAAAATGATGAAGTTATTAGAAAATTATCAAAAATTTATCCCAAGTAAATTTTTATATATTAATTACAAATAATAAGATTATTTTGTTAAATTTAACTTATACAAATTTCAAAAACAATATTTAATATGGGTGCTCCATTAAAAGGCAACAAAACATCATTTTTTGAAAAAGACTTATTTAATACAAAAAATTAATTTTTTCCCCTACCTAGTTCTAGAAAATCCGTAATATGAATGAAAAGTTATAAAATTAAAAATGTTGCTAATAATATTCACAAAGTCTAGTTTATAACCCATTAAATAATAATATTTTAATAATATATCATCGTTTAGAGAAACTCGGTATCTCGTACAACGTACGCTATCGAGGACAGTCACTCTTGTGTGTAATGAGAGCCATGTCAGTGTTGCGTGTAGTGAAATTTACCTTTTTTGTATCATATAACATAATAAAAACATAGTTCATTTATATATTTAACAAAATCTATATCCTTTGTTTCATGAAATTAATTATATCAAAAGAAAATGAATTTGTGTGCCAAACAAGCTAAAAACAGTGTTATGTATACTGTAAGATAACACAATGATGTGTACAACACAATATAATCTTGGTGTAGAGTAAAACACATGACATCAATCGAAATTAAACTAATATATCTCATTAAATCGTGGGGTTCTATATTCTACCCTCTTAAAATGTATTTCACCCTTTAAATTCATCGAGGTTCTAAATTTTTTTCTACATCAAATATTCTTTTATGGAAATGCACATCATAGAAAGGGATACTAAGACATCATATTTAAAAGGAATGTTAGAAATGAAATGCATTCCCAATGTAACTCATTATTGGGTTTCCACATACGAGAACATAGGTGGAAGTGAAAAATGGATATGGAAGATAAATCTAACCATCATGTTCTGATGTATAGTGATAGAGAATATTTTTTAGAGATAGTTAATAATGAAAAATCCATAAGCCTATGATTTTTTAATGGACCAACTGATTCATTTGATAATATGCTATTAGGACAACATTTTTGGAATTCTTGATCATTTCTATAATGTAGAAGATGTTTTCCTATGGAGAAATACATACTTGATTTCAATGTAATATCATCGTTGTTCGTCCCTGAACAATTTCCACTACAACTCTTATTTGAGGAAATGATGTTGAATATTTCATTCCTGATGTGTTAGCAGATCATATGATTGAATGATAGGACATTCCATCTGTCTCAACAAAAAGGTTAGAACATATTATTAAATATGCATAAGTCAACTTATAGTGAGATAATATGTTTATCTTACAAACTTCACCAGGAATATAAATTATATTATCCATAAATGGATAACATTACAGTCATTCCAGTAATTGATAATAATAACATTATAAGTATGTGAACTAAATTGACATAACATTTGTCTCCCATATCCCATTTGGAAGATCTTGGTTGTCACATTCCAAACATGTGAATACCTTAACCCTGAAATCTCTTGAAAAATGATAATAACATGAATTATAGTATAACCTTAGTGACAACATGAATTCTATAAAAATTATCTCCTTCCACAAACCAAATATACAGAAAATTATATATATTAAAACCATGGTATAACTCCATCCTTTTATCAATCATGATCTCATTAATATTATCAAACATCTTATTTTCTCTTTATCCCATCATTATCTGCATACCATATTCATTCCAAAAATATTTCAATCACTTTTCATGGTTATTGGGGCCATATTATTATGGAAAACCATAATAGACTAATAAATATATATTCAAATATTCCATAATACTATAAATGGTATTCCAAAAAATTATTTTTAAATTCCATTACATAAACATTTAATCATTCCACCTCTAGGTTTTCATACTCAACATCACCAATAGTGATCACATGAGACATACCTATGAATTTTTCCTTAATAACTTTTTGATATCGATCATTATTAAATCATGTATTCGGTCATTGGTTTTCATAATGGACCATTTCCATGGACATATAACATTGATGTATCGGGTGGTGTGTTCTTTATTGTATTTTCTCCGTTCACATCATTGGATACATTTTCCCATTACTTAAACACTCAACTGCTTGATAACCTTCATTTCCACACTTGAAACATTTTCTATCCCCTTTAATATAATCTTCACAATTATTATTTCCACGCATTGAGAATATAGAAACATTTATATTCTTTTCACCATTATTTGAGTTTTTTCCTTGAACGCCATCTTTTATTTCTTATCAAAACCATGAGATCCATATGTAACAGCAACTTAAAATTCTACCATGATAAAAAATGGAAAAATCTCTTCATATATACAAAGTCTCCTATATCTAATTCCCTTCAAAAACATGGTTTTAATCCATTAAAGAATAGATCAACATTACATTCAATTTGGATGGTAAAGCTTGAAGCCTAACGTGAAAGACTTGTAAAATTCAACTCGTATGTGCCATGAAATTCATCATAATTTTTCTTAAGATCATGTAACTCCCTTTCCATATTTGTTTAAAGAATAAAAGAGAATTACATATTGAAAAATATGTTCTTAAACTCATCCCATTCCATGGATTCAATTTCATCCTGCTTCCATTTATTCATAATTAGAGTCCACCACTAGTCTGCTTCACCGTCTAATCAATAGACAACCAAAATGAATTTTTCATGTTCTAAACATACAAGGATGGAAAGTATACATTAAATGGTACTGATCAAATTTTCAACAATAAGTGGACCATAAGACCCACTGAATTAAGGTGGATTTATCCTCAAGAAGGACTCAATAGAATGTTGTTCCCTTATCTAATCATTTGGGTGTACAGAATGATTCATATCTTGTGTAAGTATAGGTATAATATTCTTCATTCCATATCCCATAATATTTGGTTGTTTAGGAGGAAAATCATTGCATTTACCAGTGCATTGATCATTATCATGGCTCCTTCAGGTTCTAGCCATCATCTAAAACCCAAAAAGAATAGTGTTGGAGGAAAAAATCATACTAGGAAAACAACATAGTCAAGGGGGAATACCTTAAAAATATAACATATTTGGTTTAATCCATGTTTATGAATGATCCTTACCATAATTCTAGGACTATATCCTATAATTATACTTATCCTTAGGGAAATCCATAGACATACCTTAGAAATATCTATTGGGATCTCACTATTGTTTTCGAATCCTTTTTTTCAAATGGTAACTAAACCTTCACTATGATACCAACTATAGAGACCATGTCATGAGGTACATTGAAATTAAATTAATTTTTTGGAATACATAATAGATGAAACAAATAGGAGACCAATTATCATATTATTTTAGTGTCTTTGGAAACTCATAACATAATATATTAATCATGGTGGATGATCTTCAAAATATCCCATAAAGATATTCCCCTTTTTTCCTACCTAAAACCATTCTTAAAATTTTGGGGAAACGAAAGCATTGTAAGGTTCAGATGAAATGATCAATTAGGTTAAACTATGAGATCATAAAACAAACCATAAACATTTGAACATAAAAACATGAAAATAAATTTTAAACAATCAAAATATTGAGTCATGAAATAAAACATGGCATTAGGTAAGGCATAGATTATAAATGGACATTCACTATGATTGGATATAATTTGAATAAAAAATGTAATTTGTAAAACTAATAAGAACATAACATGATTTCCACTGTCTCCAATTCATTGTTTCAAAGACCATCATAGTGGAAAAAGTCAATAAATGAACAGGGTTTACTTGTCATTCCATCCATGTATTACTGAACCAGATTAACTTTTCATTCCAGTCATGTATATATCATGAGATATAAATCATTACTCAACTAATTATATAGAGATATAGGTCTCACCCATCTCATAATGAAATCATTTTTACATGATCCACGAAACAAAAATCGTTCACTGTAGCATAACCCAAGTGTAATGACCTGGAAATTCCGTGAATTTTTTTTAAAAAATACATGGGAATTTTATGAGTCCGCAGTTTCTGACGGTGCTTGATTCCGAGGCCCGGTGTGCCAGGAATCAATTTCTAAAGTTATGTTCAGGTATGTTCAGTAAACATTCATTCTAGATTTTATATCTTTTGAACGGGTGCTCGGAACCGAAATATGAGGGCACCGTTGAACTCACAGTGTCGGTGATTTCATAGTGAGACCTTCATCGCAGTTGCATTTTATAGTGAGGGGATGATAATTTTTGGAGGTTTTTATTTAAATTGAATAAAATAATGTATTAACATTATTATTTTAGTGGTGGTAAAAACAACCAATTGGGGGTTAGATGTGGGGGCCACTACACCATAACCTCCCATGAGAGGTTTTGGTGGTGGGACCCAACCCCACATAACCTCCCTTGGAAGATTATTTGTTAGGGCCCACCCAACATCTCTAACTTTCTGTGAACCCCCAATTAAGGAGGATGAACTCTTCACTTCCCCCATAAATTTGTGGAGCCACTTCACCTTCCCCCTCCAAATTAATGAGCCAACACCACCATTTAATTGAGTGATATAACTTAATAAAATTGAATCATTTGGAATTTTTTATACCAAGAATATAATAAGATGTGATATTTTATTATTTTGGGGTTTGTATAATCTTGTTTTTGAGCCTTGAAAGGATTGAGAGAATATCCTCTCAATGAAGAACGCTCGTCTCCACCGAGGAACGACGACACCGTCTTCTTCCTCTCCAACCAGGGCAAGAAATAGAAGAAGCCACCCACGAAGAATGTTTCCAATGATGACGTCATCTCCTCTTGATGTCAACAGAACGACTCCACCTTTCCGTGACTCCATCAAGCGTTCACCGATTACAAGGTAGGGGTTTGAGTTGAATTTATTTCTTGTTCTTCGTCATTCAAACCACATTTTATTTATTGGACAATCGTTATCACCTAACGTGGACGGTGCGGGCTGAACAAACACGGCCCAAACTCCCTCCATTTATTCTTGTTTGGTTGATGATGGTGGTGGCTGAACGATGCCACCGAAAGAGAGAACCGCAGTAGAGCATTAGCGGCCAGCGACATGTTGTCCGTGAGAGGAACCGACAGTGCAAGGAATAGCGGGTCAGCGAAGAGGAAGATGTCGTCGCACCGTGCAATATACCAGGCCACAACCAGCTTTTCCATGGCGGTGCCAGAGGGGAAAGGTGTTGTTAGACGACTCCAGAGGAAGTGGGTCACGACCATGCGGGCCACGGCGGACGAAGGCGGCGCAGATTCGTCACGCTATGCTGGAGAGGAGTCGTGGCCAAAGGCCATAGAGGATGGGAAGGGCGGGTGGTAAGGGCCACTGGCTAAGTCGTCCACCTACAGGCGCTCCAATGGCGGGACACCTCAGGTTCTGGGGTTACCGGTCCGGCGACACGCGCTGGCCATTGCAGAGATGGGAGGGTGCTAACCACCTCTCCCCCCACCCCCCACCCCCGTGAGACCACCGCTCACTTTGGCTGGCAGTCCGCCTCCGAGCTACGCAGACCGGTCGGCCGGGCCCCCCCTTAGCCAGGCCACCATGGGCCAGGCCTCCACTGGCATGGCCTCCACTGGCCGGGTGGCCACGGGCCGAGCCGCCTCGGGCAGGGCAGCCACGGGCCGGGCTGCCTCGGGCAATGCCGCCCTTAGGCTGGGCCTCCTCGGGCCGGACCGTGCCTTCGGGTCAGGCCACACCATTGGGTCGGGCTGCCCCCTTGGACCGCGTCGGACTTGTGGACCGGGTCTAACCCTAGTCCGGACTGGGTCCGGCCTGGTTTCTCAGACTGGGTCAGACCGGACCTGGACCATCTATGTTCAGTTATCACCTTTTCCCCCATATCTTGGGCTACGTGAGTCCGAACGATGAACCGTCTATGGTGACAGAAGTATTGGAGTAGGATGGATCATTTGGCATACCTCGCTTGAGGTTTGGAAGCAGTTGGGGTATGGTCAAGTTGGTTTAAACCTAAAAACCAGTCAGGCCCCTGGAACGGAAATGCCAATTACTAAAAGACTGGGTGTCCGATTGATGTGCCATCTGTCACATTGGCTTCCTTATGATGAGAAATAACTATATGATTCATCAACTCGAGACATCATGATATTTTATGAATCAAAACTTGGCCCTATGAGCGGACCCTCGCAGAATCGAGTGTGTTGTGTGTGGGAACCCTAAGGCTAGCTGTGACTGAGGTGACATGATCCTCTGTGGGTTCGACAGCGACGATATTGTACCAGGATCCTCCGTGGGTTCAATAGAGATGACTAATGTACCAGGATCCTCTATGGGTTTGACAGTGGTGACTTCTTTACCGGGATCCTCCGTGGGTTCGATTGTGATGACTTCAGTACCAGGATCCTTCGTGGGATCGACAATGCTGATATTGTTCCAGGATCCTACGTGGGTTCGACAGACGAAATCACTCAGAGGATACATCTTATCATCTCTACCCCTCTTCATGGGTTGTATACCTGTGTGATTTGTGTCTTGTCTTTCAATCATTATCACACATGTTATTGTCTATACTTCCTTTGTGGACTGGGATGTACTTGGGCTCGAGAGTTAAAGCTGGAATGTGATAGGTAACTTAGGTGTATGTATGGGAATATACCTAAGTAAGGTTGTTTGATACTTCGTGATTGTATCTTACTTCTATGGTTTATCCTTAGTGGATTCTGGGAGGCCTCGGGGGTCTCGGGGTCCCCTACTGAGTATTTTTATACTCACCCCTGCACGGGCTTCGCCGCACCTTGTTGTGTTCTATGCAGACGACGGTCAGCAGTGATCGAGGATGAGGGTGATGGACGGGAGGCTGCTCGGAGCTGGACTAGATGGTACATACCTCAGGGATGAGTTGTTCGAGTTCTGTACCTACCCTTCAGGTAGGATTACCCCATTGATGATCCAAGAGCTTTTTTCCTTTTTACTTGTACTTATACTTGTTGTTCAGTTGGGTTTGTATACTGCCCCTCTTACTTTCAGCACACATTTCTTTTGTATTTTAGTACATGTTAATTCTACTTATTGTGTTCAGAATGTGTGAGTTACAGGTTTATAGGAAATACCTTCCATTTTTATCGGGGATTCGCCTTTGGTGCTAGTCGACAGCCCCTGTCCTGGGGAATGCGGGCTTGGGATAGTCACTGCACAGGCTCTGATGACGGGTCGTGAGAAATTGGTATCAGAGGAGTCGGTTCTATCGAAGAAATTTGACTCTGATTCTTTTCACAGTAATAATGATAACTGTTTTGGGGGTGGTTGTCAGTTTAGGGAAACTGTTGTTGGTGCGGAGACCAATGTATCCATACACTTGGATTCTGAGTTCTGATTTCCGAATCAGTGCATGAAAAAAGTGATTGTGTGTGTGTTTCTTTTGAAATTTATTTTTGATTACTTTGTGTCAGCTCACCCGGTATATTGTCTTGACCATAGCGCACCTGTTTCTTTTCAGGATGGCTCCACGAAGGCATCTAGCTAGGGTTCCAAGTTTCGTACGAGATGGTAGCCCACCGAGCGACGAGGCCTCAGTGTAGGGCCCCATCACAGTGAAGGTACTAGTGGTACCTCTACCTGCTGGGCCACCGATACCACTAGCTCCAACAGTAGAGAGTGAATGTCGTCTGAGTGCATTTCATGAGTTCCAGAGCCAGAGGCCACCCTGGTTCCGGGGAGAGATGGACCCGCAGGTATTTGAGGATTGGATAGAGGCTATTGTGAGTGTTTTCAGATTGGTAGGGACTCTAGCCGACCTCATGGAGATCCTTTTCACGAGTCTCCTACATGAAGCGGTAGGCAGATGGTGGAGCTAGATTCTTTAGGTTCATGACGAGGCATCACTACTCTAGGTAGACTTCGAGAGTCTCTTCCAATTAGAGTTTTTTCCATCCACCCATCGTGTGGTGTGGATTCAGGAGTTACTTCATCTAAAATAGGGAAGCATGACAGTAGCTCAGTACTCAGCGAGGTTCACTGACCTCTCATTCTACTGCACGGATATGGTATGGGACACATTATTAAGGGCCCTAACCTTTGAGAAAGGACTCAGGATGAGATCAGGGCGTCGATGATCTCCCTCAACATCCTAATGCAAGCATTGTTGCTGGAGCGAGCCCTTCTAGTGGAGAGTTTTCTCACTGAGCAGTCACCAGCAGCGAGACCCACCACTTGGTGACACGTAGCAGAGTATTCTGCAGCCGGCAGTAGACAGATGTCGCAGAGGTCCAAGCAGACCAGGTTATTAGGTGGGAAACCCCAGGATACAACTTCTATTATGTGGGGAACACGAGATAGAGACATCCATATTTGGATCAGGTAGTGCTATGCATGCGGTGGGTAGGGTCACATGGATCATGACTGCACAACTTGCCATAAATATGAGCAGAAGATAGTAGAGGGACCTCCTGGGAAGAGGCATATGTTCGACCGTGGTGGTCTGCCGAGATTAGGCAGACGTGGCAGAAGAGCTGGCAGAGCAGTAGGTGGTGGGTGATGTTTCGAGGCCTTACCACCACCACCACCGGGAGGTCCACCCCGACCACATGGAGCTGGCAGAGAGAGGTGGGCTCAGATCCAAGAAGTCGAGGCCTACAACCATGGCGCACCTGAGATGATTCGAGGTACTATATGTGTCTACTCCACCTTTAATACGGTACTTATAGACACAGGTGAGAATCATTATTATATTCTCGGTGCCCTCGTTCGATGCTCAGAGATTGCGACGGAGCCATTGGCTCGATCCTTATGGCTAGAGAATCCTACAAGAGAAGACTTGATGATTACACACTGGTTCCAGCTATGTGAGATTAGTCTAGGATGTGAGAGCTTTGGTTGTGATCTCCTCGTAGCGGCGTCAATGACTTACGACGTCATCTTGGGTATGGACTAGTAATCCACTATTAATGCTCAAATTGACTATATTAGGTGAATGTGCGGTGTGTTTGTGAGGATGGGATGAGTTTTACCTTCATTGGTGAGAAAAGAGCCTTTGCAGCACATGAGGGACTTACCCAGAGGAGGGGGCATCCGATCACACATCAGTTGGCTAGTCTCATCCTCGGAGTAGTTGATGTGCGGAGTCTGAGTTTTCCTATTACGGTGGATCAATAAGTTGATGATTTTTCTGATGATGTTCCATAACTACCTCCTTCCAGAGAGGTAAACTTCTAAATTGAAATGCACCCCGGGACGACACCGATATCTACCCCATCATATTGGATGGCCCCCGCCGAGCTTCGTGAGTAGTGGGTACAGCTGGAGGACATGTAGGGAAATGGGTTTATCTGACCCAGTGTTTCACCCAAGGCATCCCAAATGTTGTTCGAAAAGAAGCCAGATAGGAGCCTGCATCTGTGTGTTGACTATTGTCACATGAACCTGGTGACCGTGAAGAACAAGTACCCAATCCCAAGGACTGATGAAATATTTGATCAGCTCAAGGGAGAACGATGGTTCTCGAAGATAGATCATAGGTCAGGCTATCACCAACTCAGATTTTGAGATGAGGATGTGCAGAATATGGCCTTCCGGTGTTGGTATTTCCACTACGAGTTCTTGGTTATGACCTTCGGCGTAACCAATGCTCTATCAGTGTTCTTGAGTCTCATGAATAGGATCTTCCAGTCTTACCTCGATCGCTTTTTCATAGTCTTTATTGACGAAATTTTGATCTACTCATCTATTGAGGAGGAGGATGCCTAACATTTGTAGGTATTACTAGATACACTCTGAGAGCACCATCTATAATGTATGATCTCGAAGGGCCAGTTTTGGATTAAAGAGGTTCATTTCTTGGGACATGTCTTCTCGAAGGTTGTAGTTGTAGTGGATCCAGCGAAGGTCGAGGCAGTAATTTCTTGGGATCCACCTAGGAGTGTGACAGAGATACAGAGTTTTCTGGGACTAGCTGGGCACTATCGGATATTTGTGCCATACTTCTCTAGAGTTTAAGCACTACTTTCAACATTGACTAAGAAGGTGAAACCCTTCATGTGGTTAGAGAGACTTTAGAAGAGCTTTTAGAAGCTGAGGCGGAGGTTGAATAGTGATCCCATCTTGAGGCTACTGGAGGAGGGCGTTGGGTATGTAGTTTACTACAACGCATCAGGGACCAGACCTGGGTGTGTCCAGATGTAGGAGCAAGCAGTGATCACGTTTGATTCTCAATAGTTGAGACATGATGAGAAGAACTACACTACCCATGACCTAGAGTTAGTAGTAGTGGTATTAGTCTTGAAGATGTGGTGGCAGTATCTGATTGGCGATCATTTTACAGTCTACTCTGGCCACCATAGTCTCAGGTATATATTCTTGCCGAAGGGCCTGAACCTGAGACAGTGACAATGGCTCGAGTTCCTCCAGGACTATGACTTTGAGATAGTCTATACTCATGGGAAGTGGAACGTTGTATTATATGCTCTCAGTAGGATAAAAGGCATTCAGCAGCTTGGAGAGGCGATAGAGGAGTTGTTCGCGTTACCGATATCCTTTGTGGATTGAGACAGAGAAGCTTTTCTACAGTCTCTCATAGTCATTCCTCCACTTCTTTAGCGATTCAGGGAGGCACAGTGTGGGGACATTGACTGTGAGATGCGACATGCTCAGATATCCATAGGGTAGGAACCTGATGGATTTTTTGTAGGTGGGGAGCACACCATTTTCTTTATAGGACTTACCATTGTACCAATTTCACTTTAGGAGGAAGTGTTGAGGGATTTTCACACATCTCCTTTAGAGGTACATCCAGGTGTGGCGAAAATGTATCATGACCTCCGACGATATCACTAGTGGCCAGGTATGAAGAGGGTAGTAGTAGAGATTGTCTCTCGATGCCTCACTTATCAGCAAGTGAAGGCGGAGCACCAGGTTCTAGCAAGCTTGGTTCCTCCCTTAGATTTCCCAGAGTGGATGTGGGATAGGATATCCAGGGATTTCATGATGGGACTCCCACACACACTAAGAGGACACGACTCTATATGAGTGATTGTTAACCGACTCACCAAGTCAGATCACTTCCTACTGATCAAAGAGTAGTTATTATTAGAGAGCATCAGAAACCTCTCCGTACAATAGAATGTATGACTTAATGGTGTTCCATCGACGATCATCTATAATCGAGATGCTCGTTTCACTTCCTTGCTATGGAAGGGGTTGTAGGAAGCTTTTGGGATGCAGCTTCACTTGAGCACTGCCTTCTATCCTCAATCGGATGGTCAGAAAGAGAGGACCATTCAGACTCTCGAGGACATGCTCCGTGCATGCGTCCTTGAATTCGTTCGTAGCTTGGAGGATCAATTACCCTTGGTAGAGTTTGCATACAACAACAACTAACAATCCCCCATAGGGATGACACCTTTAGACGCTCTTTATTGCCGACCTTGTAGATCGCCTCTGTGATGGAATGACCTAGGGGATTCGGCACTCATGGGACCAAAGATTGTGTAGGTTACGATGGAGAAGGTGCATATCATCCAGGAGAGGATGAAGACTACACAGAGTAGGTAAAAGTCCTATCACGATATGAGACGGAGTCCTACGGAGTTCGAGGATGGCGACCACGTCTTCCTACGGGTCTCACCTAGATGAGATCTATGTAGATTTGGCCGAGGCGGCATGTTTTCTCCACGATTCATTGGACCTTTCTAGTTCCTCAGTAGGGTAGGCGAGGTGGCTTACCGCTTGGCTCTTCCACCTCAGTTGCACCGGGTGCACGACGTCTTCCATGCATCTTAGCTGAGGATATACGTGCATCACCCTTCTCACATCATCGACCACGGGGAGTTAGACATCGTTGACGGGGAAACATTCACAGAGGTTCCAGTGGAGAATGAGGATTGACAGGAGCGGGTCCTGCATGGATGGTCAATACCTATGGTGTGCGTTCACTGGTAGCACAGGAACCTCCAGGAGAGCACATGAGAGCGAGAGGCTCTGATGGGTGCTCAGTACCCCCATGTGTTCTGTTAGTGTGTGTTGTAGATTATGGGGATGTAAAGTCTGGAGGTGGGGAGAATGTAAATACTGGGAATTATGTGAATTTTTTTAAAATACATGGGAATTTTACGAGTACTTAGTTTCTGACGGCGCTTGATTTCGAGGCCCGGTGTGCTCGAAATCAATTTCTGATGTTTTTTTTCAGGTAAGTTCTGTAAACGTACGTTCGAGACTTTATATATTTTGAACCAGTTCTGGGAACTAAAATATGAGGGCAATGTTTAACTCATAGCGTCACTGATGGCTAAGTAATACCTTAACCGTAGTTGCGTTTTATCATTAGTGGATCATAATTTTTGGAGGATTTTATTTTAATTGAAAAAAATAAAGTATTCACTTTATTTTATTAATGGTGGTTAAAACCACCAAGTGGTTGTTGTAGGTGGAGGCCACCACACCATAACCAACCATGAGAGGTTATGGTGGTGGGGCCCACACCCACATAACCTCCCTTGGAGTATTATTAGGTGGGGCCCACCCGACCTCTGTAACTCCCCTTGAAACCCAATTAAAGAGGATGAACTGTTAACTTCCCACATATATTTTTGGAGCCTCTTCACCTTCCGCCTCAAAATTTATGAGCCAACACCACCATTTAATTACGTGATGTAACTAAATGAATTTGAATCCTTTTGAATTCAATATGCCAACAATATAATAAGATGTGTTATTTTATTATTTTGGGGTTGGCATAATCTTGTGGTGGAGCCTTGAAAGGATTGAGAGAATATCCTCTCAATGAAGAACGCCCATCTCCACCGAGGAATGACGACCCCATCTTCTCCCTCTCCAACCGGGGTGCAATAGGGAAGACACCACCTACGATGAATGTCACCAACGACAATGTCATCTCCTCCCGATGTCAACAGAATGACGTTGCCTTCCCGTGACTCCGTCAAGCATTCATCGATTACAAGGTATGGGTTTGTGTTGAATTTCATTTATGTTCTTCATCAATAAAACATCGGTTTATTTTTCAACCAATCGTTATCACCTAATGAAGAGGGCACTGTCCAAACAAACACAGTCTAACATCCCTCCGTTGGTTCTTGTTTGGTTAACGATGGCGGTGGCGCAACAGTGCCATCGGAAGAGACAACCGTGGGGTAGAATCGGTGGCCGGGGATGGGATGAACGTGAGAGTAACTGGCGGCACAATGACCACCGGGTCGTCGAAGGGGCGCAGTGCCGTCGCGCCATGCAAAGTACCAGGCAGTGGCCAGGCGGGCTGCAACAGTTCCGGAGGGGCACGATACCGTCATACCGAACTGGAGGAAGGGGGCCACAGCTATGTGGGCTACGTCGGATGAAGATGACACAGCGCCATCACACCGTGCCTGAGAGGACCCACAACCAAAGGTCGTGGGGGGTGGAAAGGGCGGCCTGCTTAGCCGGTCGCCGGCGGGTGCTGGCGGGAGCTCCAAAGGCGGGACCCCTCGGGTCCCACTGTCACTGGGCTGATGCCACACACCTGCCGTTGTAGATAAGGGGAGCACTAACCCCCCCCCCCCTCGCACGGCCACCGCTCGATTCGTCTAGCGTTCCGCCCCCCAGCTACGCAGACCGACCAGCCGACCCACCGTCAGTTGGGCCACCATGGTTTGGGCCGCCACGGGCTAGGCCGCCTCGGGCCGGGCCAGCTTGGTCTGAGCCGCCTTGGTCCGGGCCGCCTCGAGCCAGGCCGTCGTCTGGCCGGGCCACCTCAGTTCGGGTCGCGCCTTCGGGTCGGGCTGCTGCCTCTGGTCGGGCCTCTCGCTTGGACCGCGTCGGACCTTTGGACCGGGTCAGACCCTAGACTGGACCGGGTTGGGCCAGGTTGCTCCGACTGGTTCGGACCAGACGCAGACCTGCTATGGTTAGTAATTACCTTTTTCCCTTATTTTGGTCTACGAGTGTCTGAACGATGAACTATTTATGGTGAAGAAAGACATGGAGGAGGACAGATCTTTTGGCGTACCCAGATTGAGGTTTGGACGTAGTTGGGGTATGGTTGGGTAGGTTTGAACCTAAAAACTAGCCAGGCCCCTGGAACGTAAATGCCAATAACTGACAGACCGGACGTCCGATTGAAGCACCGTCAGTCACGTTGGGTTCCTTATGATGATTTAGAACTACGAGATACATCAACATGAGACTTCATGGTAGTTGATGTATCGACACTTGGATTGAGGATCGGACCCTCCTAGAATCAAGCGTGTTGTGTGCGGGAACCCTAAGGCAAGCTGCGACTAAGATGATAGGATCCTCCGTTGGTTCAATAATGACGATACTATACAAGGATCCTCCGTGGGTTCCTCAACGATGACTTCTATACTGGGATCCTTTGTGGGTTCGATAGTTGTGACTTCTATACCGGGATCCTCCATGGGTTCGACAGTTATGACTTCTGTACCCAGATCCTCCATGGGTTCGACAACACAAATATTGTTCCAGGATCGTATGTGGGTTGGATCGAGGAGATCATTCAGAGGATATATCTAATCATATATACCCCTCTTCATGTGTTGTAAACCTTTGTGATCTTAGTCTTGTCTTTAAATCATTATCATCGTGGTGACTGTCTTTACTTCTGTTGTGGACTAGGATGTTCTTGGGCTCGAGAGTTGGAGCAGGACTATGATTGTTAACTTAGGTATATGTACGTGAATATACATAATTAAAGTTGGTTGATAGTTCATGATTGTATTTTACTTCCATGGTTTATCCTTAGTTGATTATGGGAGACCTTAGGGGGTATCGGGGTCCCCTACTGAGTATTTTCGTACTCACCCCTGCACGGGCTTCGCCCGCACATTGTTGTGTTTTGTACAGATGATGGTTAGCAGTGATCGAGGGTGACGGTGATAGACGGGAGGCTACTCAGAGCTGGACTAGATGGGATATACCTCAGGGATGTGTTGTTCGAGTTCTTTACCTACCCTTCAGGTAGGATTCCCCAGTGGATGATCCAGGAGCTATTTTCCTTTTTACTTGTACTTGTACTTGTTGTTCAGTTGGGTTTGTATACTGGCCCACTTACATTCAGCACACTTTTCTTTTCTATTTTAGTACTTTTTGTGTCTACTTCTTGTGTTCAAACTCTGTGAGTTATAGGTTTAAATTCAATGCCTTACCTTTTTATCAGGGATTCCCCTTTGGTGGTAGACACTATCCCCTAGCCTGTAGAAGGCGTGCTTGGGGTAGTCACAGTACATGCCCTGAGGACGGTTCGTGACACAAAGAAATAAAATGGGTTTCTTTAATATCATTCCATCATTAAGACTATCAAATATTAGTAATAATATGGTAAAACATAACCCTATTTAAGATCTTTATCTTAGATGGAAAATAATTTTGATAAAACACTTGACCTTAGTTCTTGAGGAAAGTATCCATTATTCGTCAAAAGCATTTTCTTTTCTCAAAATGAAACACAATTTTAAAATAAAATAATTGGATTCAAAATACACATGTAAACATGTAGTGTAAGATTAATATAAATATAGAGTTATGAATATGTAAAAACTTATTAATTCTATATAAGTTATAAAAATATTCTCTTCCTACATTTTCCAGAAAAGTCAAAAGGTACATCGAGTGGTTAAAAAAGAACATTTCCTTCCATACAATGTTGAAAAACTATTAATGTGGTAAAAATTAATTTAAATATACATATAAGAACATTAAAAAATTTATGATAACAATTTTAGAAAACATTTACGTGTATGATAAATATATACCTAATTAATACATACCAATAAGCAATTTCAAATAAAAATGAGATTAACAAAGTTATCCGTTACCATAGGTATGATATTCATAATATGTATCTAAACCTCTTGTATAATGATCTAAATAATGTTAATGATTTATTCCAGAATCATAATAATTTTGATGATAACATTTCTGATCATATTTTTATCAATTTTTTAGAAACATTTCATTACTATTCGTTATTCGGGCATTAACGACTTTATTTTCTTATGCATGTTTTGGCGGATATGTTCATATTTCAATTTTTAGGTTACAGTTATATCATTTAAATCATTGTATTAGTATAATATATTTCATAATTATTTATTCAATTTATTTTCATAATCATGATTTAATGAAGATTATGTAGAACTAACCACATCGCATTGTGGAGACTGTAGGTCGTACGTACACATGTGCGATGATATTTTTCCAATAATTATTGAACGATTGAGACATGGAGGGTTTATAATACCTCCCAATTAATATAATTTTATAAAAAACACATATAGTTATATTTCCTCCATTATAATGATCCATGTAAGGTGGTGGTGAAAAACAGATTACACCTCGTCGTGGAGATAGTATGTTGTACGTACACACGTGCGATGATTTCATTATTCTTTGGATGTATAAAAGGTGAAATAGGTTTGTTTATTATTTATACTAAAATATAAGTATATGATTAATACTAATTTTATTACATTATAATTAAACTAAAAAAAGAATATTATGTATAATAAGAATGAAATCTAAAACAATCGGTAGAAGAGATTACCTGTTTCTCAACGGGCCTCCTTTAAATTTTCTCTTTGGGAACTAGAGTTGGTCTTTTGGAAAGATCATCTCCTATAGAATGTAACTAGGAAAGTTTAGAATAGTAATGGGAAGTTTTTCCCGATCATGAAGGATTAAAATGGAGTGAAATGTAGAGGGAGGAGGTTCCCTTTTATATGAGAGGAGAGGGGCACTAGAGGAAAATCTCAAAAATATTTATTTATAATAAAATCAATCCCTACCCAAAAACCTCTAATGTGACCCAAATTCAAAGATTATTTGAGATAGGGTTGTAATATTATCTACCAACAAATTTTTAGAAAACTTATATTTTCAATTTAAACCATATTCTTTTAATTAAAACTTTGTTATTGTATTAATATTTAATTTTGGTAACAACATTCTAAATATTTAATTGTAATGAATATTTACTAATGTGGTGTTAGTTGAACATAAGTGTATAAATTATGAAATTTTAGACCTTATATTTATCACGTTGTAATTTTTAAATATTTGTATGACATTTAAATAATTTAATTTAATTTTATGTTTATAAAATGTCAATAGTGTCAATTTTGACACTATTCGTTTATTAGAAATTAAATAAATTTCACACAGAAGATAAATTTGAACCAAAATATTAAAAACACTTCTAATATGTCATAGTAACTGAGAATATTCGGGGATAATTTCAATAAAATCATATGATATTTCGTTTAATATTTTTAAAACAATTTATTTGATAATTCTATTAATAAATTAATTTTTACATCACTATTGTGTCATCATTAATGATAATAAATTAACCTATAAAAATATTAAATAAATTCTAATTATTGGGGTAATTTAATTAACTTTATAGTGATTATTTAATTTAGACATTTAATGATGATTATCACTAAATTAAAATTATTACACTTTTAAGAAATAAGAGAGGTACATGTTTTCAATTTCATTCATTTTCTTTTTAACAATAATTACATAATTTTAATTGAAAAATGCCCATGATATGAATATATTATGACCCTTAATTGATATAGGTTAAATTTTATTCAACCAATATAATTTTGGATGGTGTTAGGGTAATTTTATAATAATATTCTAACCATTGACTACCCGATTTACCGGTAACTATGGTAATAAAAATAATTACCAATGTTACGATTCATAATGACCAAAAATTAAAAGATTCAAATTAAAATAATTTGATCTTAATGATTCCTAATATAGAATCCATTTTTCAAAATTCAAACAACAGATGTTTTAGTAATAAATATAAAATTTATCGCATTGTTTAGAAAACGGGTTTTAAATGTTAAAACATTGACAAAGATTGAATTTTTTTACCTATGAATTCAGTGTAAAATTAATGATAATAACATATATTATATTAAATTTAAAAAATATATTATTGTTATAATTTAAAACCATTCAATATTATAATTTAACTATATATATATTCTCGATGAAAAAACCTGTTTTTAATTAAAATTTAGTGTATTTATACTATTCATCAAAATAAGATTGTTATCATAAAAATATTCAAAATTTATCCAAAGCAAATTTTTATATATTAATTAAAAATAATAATTTTATTTATTACAAATTGAACTTAATTCTGTTCCAAAAAATAGATTTTTAATCGGTACGTCATCAAAATGTGTCAAACTTGTATTATATTTTTAAAATACTTATTTTGTCAGAAAAAATGAATTTCTTCCTGTAGCATGTTCTAAAAAATGTGTATGATGAATTATAATGTTATAAAATTAAAAATATTGTTAATACTAATCAAAATGGCTAGTTTATATCCCACAAAAAAATTATATTTCAATTATATATCATTGTTTATTGAAACTTGGTATCGCAGACGACACAAGCTGTTGAGGAAGGTTTCTCTTGCGTGTAATGAAATAAAATTCAATGTTGTGTGCAGTGAAATCATCCATTAGTGTTGTGTATAACATAATCATAACATAGTTCATTTATACATTAACAAATATATTTAATCATTGTGGGGTGAAATGAATTTTTTCAGAAGAACTTGAAATTTTGTGCCACACAAGCCAATAATAGTGTTGTGTATACTACAAGCTAATAAGGTGTTTCATAACAAGAAAGATAATATTAATGTAGCATACATCACAAGACATCAAATAAAATAAAATGAATATATCTCATAAAATATTTGGGTGTTACAACCCACATCTTGATCAAGTTTTGAATAATAACATGAATCATGTGGAAATCCCATCTCCACCTAAGGAAGTTCAAGTTACAGTCTAATTTCAAAGTGAAAAAACCTCATACCATTGGTGGATCTCATTATTCCCTCACCATGGAAAAATATTAACTCAATTGAGTAGATATTATATTCCATTGAAATATTTGAGAAATGGAATATTGTTCTAGTCGTTTATATTATTGAGATAGAAGTTGATCGGTGGAGGGAACTGATCATGAACACAATGTCCAATGGGTATATTGATAGCATGGAATTGAAAATATTCAAGATAATATTTTTAAATTAATATATTCCTTGAAATATTAAAATTAATAGACAGTTACTTAGAATAATGTAAAAGGAATGTGTGTCTATGAGGTCATATAATGAAAAAATCTCATGTATTTCATTGTACACCCACAACATTATCATCAATTCTAAAAGTAAGGTGGGATTATTATTTAGACTATTAAATAATTGATTCTAAAAATATTTAGTAATACAGACTTATATACTTATGAATTTATAATTTTGACCTCAATTTTGAGAGGGATATCAGTGACACTTTGTTGTCTTGGGATATTGAATATATAAAATTTAAAATAGGATTTTCCTCAACATTATAAACAGATAAAAACCATAGTGGCATGAAACACAACACTGGTCAAGTCAAATGTTATGGAAAAATAATCCTAGAAAATAGCAGATGGGAACTAGGAGGTTTTTTAAATTTAAAGACGATCTGAGTCATGATAATCAATGGTGAAGGGAAATAAAAAACCCCTACTAATGTGTAATAATAAAATAATGATGAAACTGATACTCATTATGTGGTGAATTGTTTCAATTGTACGGATCATGGTAATTATGAATGATAATTCCATACGATGAGGTTTGTAGGAGACAATAAATTCAAACCACCTCAATGTCTTTGCTAGTAAGGAATGACATTTTCTATCTATACTACTATGGTGGATTCAGATAACGATTTTAAGATAGGTACACTCTTTATTCATTTAAAAATAGATAAAAATATTTTTTATTACTGTTCTATAAATTCTTTCATATCATGGATGTTTAGTATAATTATTAAAACAACACCTCAAAACAAAGGTTTTGATATATCTATGAGAATAGAAATTATATCAATTCATGAATCTGATGATATAACACCTCCATATAATTTTTTAGGATTCAATCTTATAATAAATGTCATCTTACATCATTTAGTTTATTTTTTTCTATATTGGGAATGTATTAATAGTCATATTATAAAACTAACATCATCTCTTGGGAGAGGGATATCACAATAAAATATAATGTCATCCTCCAAATATGTACTAGTGTAAGGATGGGGATGAATCTCCCATAAATTATTTTATTCTAAAATGGATATTATTACCTTGTGATTGTGAATATCTATCCAAAATTACTAATAAAATGGAAAGAAACATTCTTGAAGACATGCCCATTGTGAGGGATTTTACTGAAAAATTCCGTAAGCGATTCCTAGTCTTTTACCTAATGATCTGAAAACCCTGTCACTTATGAAAATTGAGAAGGATTTGGTATTCATAAGATTGTAATGGATGTATGTGGGAATAATAATGCAAATAATATAATCATTATTGTCTCAAATTATTTCTATACCATTATTTCTATTGAATATAAAAAATTCATGGAGAGGTGATGTTAAAATTCAGAAGAAGGTGGAATCTAAATGAAAAGGGAAATCATTAGGGTTCAAAATTGATGAAGTATGATTTGAAATATTTCGTACAATTAAATTTCAATGAACAAATATTGAGATAATGAAATTTAGTTTAATTGATTCACATAGCTCAAGCTTTTATATCCTTGCATGGAGAAAGAATATTTTTTGAGATCACTAAGAGACATATTGGTTGGACAATATGAAGAAAGATATCAAATATTATATGTCAATGTGTCTTGGGTGTCAGTAGTTGAAGGTTAAATGGGAAAATACTAATGCTTTGATGACACTATTTCCAATACAAATATTGAAATGGAAAACCATTACCATTGACTATTTCAATATTTTTCCAAAAAATCCAAAGGATATTATGTCATGTGGGTTATCGTACAACATATTATAAAAAATTCAAACATAATTTCAATTCAAGAGGACAAATCTTGTGATAAAAATGCATTGATAATCATAAATTTTTTTGTGTGGCTACATGGAACACCACTGTCAATTATATTTGACCAGTTTTAGATATTTACCAATAGGTTTAAGAAGATACTACAACAGTATCTAAATACTTCATTGGGATTCAGTTTGTGTATTCACTACCAAACTGATGGCGAAATTGTTTAGAATATTTAAACCAATGAATATTTTTTGAGGTCATGCATAGTGCATTTATAATTAATATGACACTCATATCATCCTCTAGTTTAGTTTTATACCATAAAATGTTTCAATAAAGTATCCAAATGGATCCATATGGATAAAATTATAGGAATAGATGTGGAACTCTTACTTTTAGTGATGAAGTTGTTGAAAACAAGAAGTTGGGACCTAAAATATTTGAGGATATGGTAAAAAAGTTCAAGACCATCAAAAAATACATCAGGACTTTTTATAGTCAACATGAGGGACATACTATGAATTATCAAAGAGACCATGACTTCACATTCAGAGATACTGTGTTTCTCTACATATCTATATAGGATAGATTAATGAAATTTAGAACAGTGGAATTCAATGACTTAGGTACAACTTCCCCTTTAAGATTATACATCTAATCAATGGTATGTTCTTTCGACAAGAACTCTTACTAATTGTTTGTCAAGAACACTATGTATTCAATGCATCCCTCAAGAAGAATTAAATACCTTATCCCTCAAATGTACTGAATTTAGATGTGGTTATGATGGAAAATGAACACTATATTGAGATATATCTGGTTAATATCATGAACTATAATAACAATATTATATGCAACAAGACCACCTACCCAGTCAATGTATTATGATATAAGCATAACTATGAAGAGGAGACATGGGAATTAGAGGAATCAATACAAAAGAAGTACCCTTAATTTTTATCACCTAAACATTTAATACTAAATATCAGTGGTGCAATTACTTAAGGGAGGAATAATGTAGCATCCTATGTTTTAAAAATGGAATCTATGCTTATAGCATATGTGAAAAGAAACAATAAAACTAAATGAATAGTGATTATTTAATTATAATCATTACAACCAAGACGTTAAATTAGAGGGTATTAATTCGATTAAATAATTTATGAAATTTATTTGTAGATCACACTCAGAATTTATTTATTAAGAAATTTTGTGGAAATAAGCAATCATTTTTTAATAAAATCATGTTTTCCAAATAATAAAATTTATTTCAAAAATGACTTATTATGATTTTTGTGAGAAAATAATTTAATTAAATTTATAAAAAATTATTATTTTTATTTTATAAAACTACTTTAATTTTGAAACTGTCATATCCCTGTTAATAAAGTTTTTTTTTATTTTTTTGAACTTATTGGTTTTCATTGAATAGTAAAAATTACTAAATAATCATATATTATTTTTTATTTTCATTAAATCAAGTAATTTAAAAGTAAAATTTTAATTTTAATTTTCTTTGAATATGAAATAACGACCATTATATTTATAATAATATAATTTATTTCATTTGAATCATAAAATTTCATGATTTGGTAGAAATTTATTTTTATGATTTAATGTAGGGTTTTATGAAAGCTGTTTTTAAGGGTATAATGTATTCTAATTTTAATTACTCAAAATCCCCCAAAAGGTAATTATTTAAAATATATTAATATTGTAACGCCCCGACCCCAGCTACCCAGAGTCGGTGCATTATTACATAACATTGGCATGATCACAAGAAAGATCAAATCCCGAAAGACCGATTGGTTTAGTAGCCTTGGAAACACTAGATATATTCATAGGTTTTACATTACATCATAAAATGAAAAACTACTACAACAACATAATGTCTCCATAATCCAAACTCATATCCCCACATAATATCCCTGCAAGTCATTCATAATTTAATTCTTCACTACCTGGGAAAAATAAAACATAGAAAAGGGGTGAGCTCAAATGCCCAGTAAGGATAACAATATAGCGGAACATTCAAAATAATCATAAACATTTAAGGCAGTGTATAAATAAAACAAAAGCCTTTTAAAATTGAACTTCAACATAGTATGGAAAAAGTAAAATGAAATAATGCCATTTACTTATTCACATGGATATTCTACTAATCGAATAATCACATGCAATATCAATAACCACTTTCATAATGTTGGAATGCATAATGCCAGACTATCATAACCACATAGCCAAGGCCTCGTGACAAGACTACAAATAAGATTTGGTCAAGGCCTTGTGCCAAGACACTAGTTTGTCTCATGAGACCTACCGATGCATCGAGGAGCTATAGCGGGCTCCACCCGTCACTTATTAAGTCCAATGCATTCCCATATGAAAAGGTTTAAACATAACATAAACATTCGTATTAAAACTAGCATACGAAATGTCAATAATTTCACCGTAAAGTATGAATGGTATAAAAATATCACATCCATAGTCAAACATATCACAAAACCTTCAATACAATATAGAAGTTTTGTATCATAATAAATCAACTTCAAATAATCTTAAAATCCATCAAAGGATGTTGACGTAGATGAAATCAAAATTCTTTTTAAAGAAATATCTCCTTTTATTTTGAAATCATTTAAGATCCATATAAAATAAAACATTTTCTTTGAAAATATTCTTATAAGCTTGTAAGGAAAGCTCTGAAGATTTTATAACGGCGTAAAATAACCGCACCCGCCGTATAAGTTAAAAAAAACATTCTTACCTCAATTCTGTCGAAAAGGTTAAAAAGGACCTTGTTTTGAAAACAACGAAAAGATTCCTTTATAAACCTCTTATAAAAAGTCAAACAAGGGTATAAATGACTTTAACCCATATTCTTGTAAATAGTAAAAATGTTTTGAAATACATTTTTAAGAAACATGGATGTGGATGATAAAGATATCCCAGTAGATTATTACGTATAAACAACCTCGGATAATGAAGAGATTGTGAAATAACCCTTACCTTGTACTTTTCCTTGGTTGGGGTAGGTTAACCTCCTGTATAATGGTGAAATAGTTGTTATTAAATTATACAAGAATCATATATATTAATATGATATCATATATGATCTTTTAACATTAATTTGTTAATAATATTTTAGAATTATCGTCGTTTCGGGAGTTAACTTACTCATTTTCTTTTATATGTTTTGTTACATAAGCCATGGTTGTTGTATCTTATTCATATCCATAATGATATCTAGTCCTTAAAAATCATTTTTAAATCATCAAATGATAATTATACTTGAATGGATACGATGGAGAATGAATCTCATCGCGTTCGTGGAGACGGTAGTCCGTACGTACGCACGAGCGACAATATCATTCTTTTGATATTAAAATAATTTATAAATGGATGATATATCATATATACAGAATCATTAACATGTTATATTTATTATTTACATGAGTTACACATCATTATTATACCCATCCAAATAATATTATATTGAATAACAATTACACCACGACGTGGAGACGGTAAGCCGTACGTACGCACGTATGGTGACATGTTATTCAAAGGGTGGATAGAATACTGAATATGGTTGTACCATATTTATAATAACATCACAGTATATGTGATATACTGGAGTTATTATTTTAGAATGGTAAGAACAAAGGAAGAAGATGTGGAAGAAGAAAGGAACTTGGAGAAGGGTGGTGAAATCATTACCTCTTCTTCGGGTTCTTCCTTTTGATTTGATCAAAAGGGATCCTTAGGTTGGCTTTCTAATCAAAATAAGGCCTCTAGGTTGTAGTGAGGGATGTTGGGAGAGTATTAGGGCAGAGTTTGGCCGAAATAAAAGGCTTTGAAGGTGTGAAGAAATGAGAAGGAGGAGTGCCCTTTTATAAGAGGGGTGAGGGGCACCTTTGGAAAAGCTAGAAATATTAATTTATATTAAATTCATATTCGGTTTCTAAAGGCTCCAAAGTTGATTATTAAAAGGTTAAGGTGGGGAGAGGTCGAAAACCACTCAACCAATAGAATTTAGACAGGTTTGGGTACTTATATTAACCTTATCTTTAAGTATTAACTCTAAGTTAATTAGTTTCACTTTTACAATGTCTCTTTGTATTTTTATATAATATGGTTAATAAACTTACTATATACATCCAAGAGACACCCAAGTGGTACACTAATGATGAACCTATCATGATATAAGTCTGTTTGCCGAACCTTAGATTTTTAGGAATTTAATATCAATTAATAATATAATATTTGTTTTAAGAACTCTTTTATGTCAATTTTGACACTATTCAATAGTTGATTTTTGTGAAACTCATAACAGATTGATTACTTCGAAAACGTCAATTAAATCAATCCTAATATATCATAGTATCCTAGAAAATTAGTTTAATTCATTAAAAGTTTCATATTATATTTATTTGGGTATTTATAATATCAATTATTTTAATTTTTAACTATTATAGTAATTACTGCATCATCATTGTGTCATACATAAAATAAATTATTTAATGTCTAAAAATTATAAATAAAATATCATTATGTAGGAAATCTTTTTATATTTCTAATTAATATTTATAATCTAAAATCCAACATATATAACCCTATGTAACAATTTATTTTCTAAAAGATATATGCTTGTGTCATTTTTGTATTCATTTTAACTTAATTAAAATAGAGTGTCATTATCACTTCAAGTGGATCCATGGGGTCCCAAAATAGACCCAAAGATTCCCATGGTCGACCATGTATCAACCAATAGGGTTAAGACACGTTTTAGGGTAATTTAGTATTATTATAATATTATTTTTTAACCCTTATTTACCGGATTTACCCTTAACCATGGTAAATAAAATATTTACCGCAGTAATTATTCAAAATGTCTAAAAATAAAAGTTACCTATTTACACAATTTGAACATCCTGATTCCAAATATGGAATCCATTTTCCTAAATTCAAAACACAAAAGTGGCAGAAATTAATTTAAAATTAATTCCCGCTGTCAAAACAAAAAGCGTGTTTTTAAGAGATAATAACTATCAAAAGATTGACACTCGTTTATGTTCGGTTTAATTGTAAAATTATGTCCAATGACCAACATTATATTAAATGGTAAAAATATATTCTAAATATACTTTAAAACCACTCAAATTCATAATTTATCACTATTAATTATTTTGATTAAAAAAGTTGTTTTTAATTAAAATTTAGTAATTTTCACTATTCACCAAAATATGAAAGTTATCCGAAATGTACCAAAATTTCACCTTAGGCTAAATTTGATATTCCGAATCCAAAAATGAAGTCCATTTTCAAATATAAAATATATATAATTTCAAAATTTAGGTATTACTATTCATAACGGCTAGTTTGATCGGTTGTGGTGTGTGTTAAAACTCGACGTTGCGTACAACACACGCTACTGTTTTATTCAAAGGAAAGCGTACCATGGAAGCTTGGGATGTTTCATTTTAAATTTTTTGATGTCTCCATTTAGTCAAAAAGTTTAAAATATTGTATTTAAAAAGGTTTCACTATCAAAAGTTGATAAAAGTGCAATACTGAAAATGAATCTGTTCTTGCATTATGACTAAGAAACTCATAATATGGATTCTAAAATTATAAGGATTATATAAAGTTAAAAATGTAGTTAATGCTATTCATGACCTCTTTTAATGCCTTTTTTTTGGTAA
The DNA here is from genome assembly GCA_963277665.1 of Viscum album. Taxonomy (NCBI): domain Eukaryota; kingdom Viridiplantae; phylum Streptophyta; class Magnoliopsida; order Santalales; family Viscaceae; genus Viscum; species Viscum album. The sequence continues at coordinate 1,239,439,804 of OY728122.1, read as the reverse complement.
GTCATGGTGCAATTGAACTCGTTGTTGCGTGTAGTGCAAGTTATTGAATTATTTTGAAGAAATAACACACTATGAAATCTTGGGGTGTTACATTCTCCCCTCCTTCAATAAATTGCGTCCTCGCAATTTGAAATTGTTCTTCGAAAATAAAAGGTTGAAAATAGATAATATATTTGTGGGAAAACCCACATCGGAAATTGGTTTACTAAAATTTAGTCTTAATATGAGGAAAAGAGAAATTAAAGGGTCACCACCAAATTATGATCTTGATTAGGAGAACATTGGTGGCAATTAGAGACATATAATCGGAGGAAAAACGTAAATATTTATAGGTAGTGATTGAGGTCATCAATAACAAACAAGTTTATAATTGAGGTCCTTAAATTCATCAATCTATGATTATTTGAAATACCATCGGTTCAACAAAACATAGGGTATTAGGATAACACATTTTTGACGTTTCAAAATATCTTAGTTGAAATCCCACATCGAAAAATGAATTAATGAGGCCTCTATTTAAAATAAAGAGTGGAAAGTATGAAGATTACCGAAAATAACACATAATAGGGTTCCATGTAGGAAAATATGGATATGGAAGAGAAATCTAACCATCAATTATCTGATGGAGAGTGGTAGAGAACATGGCTATGAAAAGGCCAACAATCCCAAAGCCATAAATTAGTGATGATTTAAGGTACCATCTAGGACAACATTTTTGTTCTAAGTTGCTTTTCTTAATATTGATGAATTTATTTATGAGATTGGCTAAGATCATAAGGAGATATACTTACTTTATAATTAGAGTTTTGTCCATTAATAAATTTCTACCATAAACTCATCTTTCACTCGTAAAAAAAATTATATTTATACTATTAGTACAGGGTTCCAAAATAAATGAATTTATAATTCATCTACCAGATCTTTTAAAAAAAACAACATTATTTAATCCAGGACATCTCTTGGGCCAGTGGTAGGTGATACACCCTTGTCGCCCTTCGGTTGCGGGTTCAAGTCTCGCGGCCTTGCCGGACGCGACGGGTTGCCGCCCGACCTCCAGGTTGTCCTTTTATGGAAATCCAAAATAATCCAAACTAGAACTATCCAAAATACTTCTATCCAAACTCATAGTCCAACATTTATAAGGAAGTTAAACATAATATAGATCCTTTTTACCCAGTAATAGCATATGAATACCTTCATCATGTATTACCATATTCCTTATTGATTACATTCATGTTCCCTTATTCTATATAGAATGATGGATATACTTCATTAATCCAAAAATGTTTTAAAACCCAACAATGATGGAATATACAAATCAGTAATCAGCTTCAAGGTAGTCAAAAATATCCAATATAATTTATGCAAATCAATCATGTATTATTCTAAAATCACCACCTCGGTATCTGAACCATATTATGGTTTATCTTTCTCTCAACCATATATTTTCCAAACATTTAACCTGCTACTGAGTCACTTTTCTTTTTTCCACACAATCTCAAGTCCTTAATGAAATAGTACTGCAGTACAATCCTTATATACTCCATAATTATTATAACAAGTACATTGTTGATACAACACTCAATTGATATAATCAACATAATAACTCTAATCATTCCTCTTAATCTGTGGTAGTATCATAACATGATTATTATCCAATAGCATCATTTGCGGCATAGTCTGGTGACTGGGACATAGGTTCGCGTAGTGTCCAAACTCCTTGCAAATGAAGCATTGTACATTTGAAACCATTTTCTTACCCTTGCAGTCATGTACTTTGTGCCCTTTTCCTCGACACTTATAACAAACTCCCATTCCTTTCAGGCAAGTTCCAGGGTGTTTCTTTCCACAGTTACCACATATGGGAAAATTCTTCTTTTCCCTCTTCCCTTTATCCATCTTTCTCTCTTCAATCCTTTTCTTCTCTTGCTTCCCTTCAAAGCCATAGGACTCAGTAAACTCTTTACTTATCTTATCAACACATGATATTATTTCTTCATATGATGATAATACATGGGAGACTATTTCTCTTATAAATTCTAGCTTAAGACCATGAAAGATATGATCCTTCCTTCTCTTTGGATCATGTGCATTTCTGGAGTTCTCATTCCTTCTACTAGGCGCCATTTCTAAACAATGGCATAAACTAGATCAGTTTATGAATCAAAATACATAATCCCATACTTATAAAACACTTAACATAAATTGAACTATCTATGGATATAATCCATAATCATAAATATGTTTTCTTTGAGGAAGTATATACTCATAAACCCTTCATAATGATTTGTAAAGAAAGTGAGAGTTATCCTAAGCATATCCCCCGGGAGTGTCGTAACCAAGAGTGCAGCAAGGCCCGTTGTCGTGCACCAGTTCCCGTTCGAGTCTAGCTCAAAGCGGTGTTTTCGGGTTTTACCCCTAGGTACATCTGTGCCAGAGCCGCCTCTACCTGCTCGTATCCAGACAGGGATGTATTTCTCGGAAAACTCACAAAGTCTCTACAATACCAAAATTCTAGGAAGTTCTTCTATACTAATCCTCAAAGTTCATCTTAGGTCTATGTGCTCTAATCAGAGTTTATCTAAATCTAGCTTCCAAGGTTTGCACTAAACTTCCTCTGATACCAACTGTAACGCCCCGACCCCAGCTACCCAGAGTCGGTGCATTATTACATAACATTGGCATGATCACAAGAAAGATCAAATCCCGAAAGACCGATTGGTTTATTAGCCTTGGAAACACTAGATATATTCATAGGTTTTACATTACATCATAAAATGAAAAACTACTACAACAACATAATGTCTCCATAATCCAAACTCATATCCCCACATAATATCCCTGCAAGTCATTCATAATTTAATTCTTCACTACCTGGGAAAAATAAAACATAGAAAAGGGGTGAGCTCAAATGCCCAGTAAGGATAACAATATAGCGGAACATTCAAAATAATCATAAACATTTAAGGCAGTGTATAAATAAAACAAAAGCCTTTTAAAATTGAACTTCAACATAGTATGGAAAAAGTAAAATGAAATAATGCCATTTACTTATTCACATGGATATTCTACTAATCGAATAATCACATGCAATATCAATAACCACTTTCATAATGTTGGAATGCATAATGCCAGACTATCATAACCACATAGCCAAAGCCTCGTGCCAAGACTACAAATAAGATTTTGTCAAGGCCTTGTGCCAAGACACTAGTTTGTCTCATGAGACCTACCGATGCATCGAGGAGCTATAGCGGGCTCCACCCGTCACTTATTAAGTCCAATGCATTCCCATATGAAAAGGTTTAAACATAACATAAACATTCATATTAAAACTAGCATACGAAATGTCAATAATTTCACCATAAAGTATGAATGGTATAAAAATATCACATCCATAGTCAAACATATCACAAAACCTTCAATACAATATAGAAGTTTTGTATCATAATAAATCAACTTCAAATAATCTTAAAATCCATCAAAGGATGTTGACGTAGATGAAATCAAAATTCTTTTTAAAGAAATATCTCCTTTTATTTTGAAATCATTTAAGATCCATATAAAATAAAACATTTTCTTTGAAAATATTCTTATAAGCTTGTAAGGAAAGCTCTGAAGATTTTATAACGGCGTAAAATAACCGCACCCGCCGTATAAGTTAAAAAAAAACATTCTTACCTCAATTCTGTCGAAAAGGTTAAAAAGGACCTTGTTTTGAAAACGACGGAAAGATTCCTTTATAAACCTCTTATAAAAAGTCAAACAAGGGTATAAATGACTTTAACCCATATTCTTGTAAATAGTAAAAATGTTTTGAAATACATTTTTAAGAAACATGGATGTGGATGATAAAGATATCCCAGTAGATTATTACGTATAAACAACCTCGGATAATGAAGAGATTGTGAAATAACCCTTACCTTGTACTTTTCCTTGGTTGGGGTAGGTTAACCTCCTGTATAATGGTGAAATAGTTGTTATTAAATTATACAAGAATCATATATATTAATATGATATCATATATGATCTTTTAACATTAATTTGTTAATAATATTTTAGAATTATCGTCGTTTCGGGAGTTAACTTACTCATTTTCTTTTATATGTTTTGTTACATAAGCCATGGTTGTTGTATCTTATTCATATCCATAATGATATCTAGTCCTTAAAAATCATTTTTAAATCATCAAATGATAATTATACTTGAATGGATACGATGGAGAATGAATCTCATCGCGTTCGTGGAGACGGTAGTCCGTACGTACGCACGAGCGACAATATCATTCTTTTGATATTAAAATAATTTATAAATGGATGATATATCATATATACAGAATCATTAACATGTTATATTTATTATTTACATGAGTTACACATCATTATTATACCCATCCAAATAATATTATATTGAATAACAATTACACCACGACGTGGAGACGGTAAGCCGTACGTACGCACGTATGGTGACATGTTATTCAAAGGGTGGATAGAATACTGAATATGGTTGTACCATATTTATAATAACATCACAGTATATGTGATATACTGGAGTTATTATTTTAGAATGGTAAGAACAAAGGAAGAAGAAGTGGAAGAAGAAAGGAACTTGGAGAAGGGTGGTGAAATCATTACCTCTTCTTCGGGTTCTTCCTTTTGATTTGATCAAAAGGGCTCCTTAGGTTGGCTTTCTGATCAAAATAAGGCCTCTAGGTTGTAGTGAGGGATGTTGGGAGAGTATTTGGGCAGAGTTTGGCCGAACTAAAAGGCTTTGAAGGTGTGAAGAAATGAGAAGGAGGAGTGCCCTTTTATAAGAGGGGTGAGGGGCACCTTTGGAAAAGCTAGAAATATTAATTTATATTAAATTCATATTCGGTTTCTAAAGGCTCCAAAGTTTATTATTAAAAGTTTAAGGTGGGGATAGGTCGAAAACCACTCAACCAATAGAATTTAGACAGGTTTGGGTACTTATATTAACCTTATCTTTAAGTATTAACTCTAAGTTAATTAGTTTCACTTTTACAATGTCTCTTTGTATTTTTATATAATATGGTTAATAAACTTACTATATACATCCAAGAGACACCCAAGTGGTACATTAATGATGAACCTATCATGATATAAGTCTCTTTGCCGAACCTTAGATTTTTAGGAATTTAATATCAATTAATAATATAATATTTGTTTTAAGAACTCTTTTATGTCAATTTTGACACTATTCAATAGTTGATTTTTGTGAAACTCATAACAGATTGATTACTTCAAAAACGTCAATTAAATCAATCCTAATATATCATAGTATCCTAGAAAATTAGTTTAATTCATTAAAAGTTTCATATTATATTTATTTGGGTATTTATAATATCAATTATTTTAATTTTTCACTATTATAGTAATTACTGCATCATCATTGTGTCATACATAAAATAAATTATTTAATGTCTAAAAATTATAAATAAAATATCATTATGTAGGAAATCTTTTTATATTTCTAATTAATATTTATAATCTAAAATCCAACATATATAACCCTATGTAACAATTTATTTTCTAAAAGATATATGCTTGTGTCATTTTTGTATTCATTTTAACTTAATTAAAATAAAGTGTCATTATCACTTACAAGTGGATCCATGGGGTCCCAAAATAGACCCAAAGATTCCCATGGTCGACCATGTATCAACCAATAGGGTTAAGACACGTTTTAGGGTAATTTAGTATTATTATAATATTATTTTTTAACCCTTATTTACCGGATTTACCCTTAACCATGGTAAATAAAATATTTACCGCAGTAATTATTCAAAATGTCTAAAAATAAAAGTTACCTATTTACACAATTTGAACATCCTGATTCCAAATATGGAATCCATTTTCCTAAATTCAAAACACAAAAGTGGCAGAAATTAATTTAAAATTAATTCCCGCTGTCAAAACAAAAAGCGTGTTTTTAAGAGATAATAACTATCAAAAGATTGACACTCGTTTATGTTCGGTTTAATTGTAAAATTATGTCCAATGACCAAAATTATATTAAATGGTAAAAATATATTCTAAATATACTTTAAAACCACTCAAATTCATAATTTATCACTATTAATTATTTTGATTAAAAAAGTTGTTTTTAATTAAAATTTAGTAATTTTCACTATTCACCAAAATATGAAAGTTATCCGAAATGTACCAAAATTTCACCTTAGGCTAAATTTGATATTCCGAATCCAAAAATGAAGTCCATTTTCAAATATAAAATATATATAATTTCAAAATTTAGGTATTACTATTCATAACGGCTAGTTTGATCGGTTGTGGTGTGTGTTAAAACTCGACGTTGCGTACAACACACGCTACTGTTTTATTCAAAGGAAAGCGTACCGTGGAAGCTTGGGATGTTTCATTTTAAATTTTTTGATGTCTCCATTTAGTCAAAAAGTTTAAAATATTTTATTTAAAAAGGTTTCACTATCAAAAGTTGATAAAAGTGCAATACTGAAAATGAATCTGTTCTTGCATTATGACTAAGAAACTCATAATATGGATTCTAAAATTATAAGGATTATATAAAGTTAAAAATGTAGTTAATGCTATTCATGACCTCTTTTAATGCCTTTTTTTGGTAAGTCATGGTGCAATTGAACTCGGTGTTGCGTGTAGTGCAAGTTATTGAATTATTTTGAAGAAATAACACACTATGAAATCTTGGGGTGTTAAAAATATATTATATATTTATTTACATCAATTTAAATTCAATAATGGTTATTTTTAAACATATAGAAAATATAAGATCATCTTATACCTGAGAAATGCATTTTTTGAAAAAAACAATTTGATGCATTATGCGAGTTTACATTTAAAATATATTATAGAAATTAATAGAATTGATTTTGAAAAAATTAATTCTATAATATGAAATATCATAAATAATATTAGGTAATAAGTTAAATTTATTTTTATAAAAATAAATAGTAAAAAATTCGATTAATTAATTACTCGTATTATGGTTATAACATGGTTTTTGAAGATACATGTGCTTGTGTTACAATTAATTTTTCACAGACATAATATTTTTATTTGATAAATATTATTTCATAATTAGAATTATTTGGCCCAAATTATCTAATAAGTCTCATTTTATTTTAATTCATAAAGGATAAATAACCTATTTAAAAACACATTACCGTGGAAAAAAACCAATAATGGTAAATATGGGGATCCCAAAAAGAAAATGGAATAACTTATATATATTTTATTTTTGGAGGTGATAATTGAACATATCATCCTTACAATCATTTATTTATCATTTTTTTTGGAACGTGTTCTGATATTGAATTCCCAGTGTTGAATTATTTTTTGAATTTAAAAAACATCTGTTATTTCCCACCGATAAACGGGAACATCTTCTCATATTTACATAAACAATCGATGTCCCATTGTATTGGGAAATTCATTTTCAAATATATTCATTGATTATATTTTAATTCATTGATGCCATTTTATTATTATAGAATCCTTTTAGGAGGTCTTTTGGTTTGAACATGTTGAGGTTTTCCAAAGATGAGGTACCATTCTTAACCAATCAGGTTGTTTTATTTATTTTCCCACATCATTAAAATATTATTCAACTATTATTACAAAATAGTAATAGTATATATAATAATTTTTGATGTTATTATGGTAGTTTCAAAATGTAAATGAATATCCTCTTCCTTAAAATGTGAAACGAACCCTTCATTTGTGTCTACTTCAGGCTAATATATCATTAATTTTTATGATAATGGATTTAATGTAAATACATATTTATATAATGTTAAAAAAATATTTATCACATTTTATATTTCATATATCATAAATTGTTTACCTTTCCATTCATAGAAAAATTACACTATCATTCATATGTATGTGTGATTTACCACCTGCACGGATAGATGCGATTCTTTTATAATTAATGTATCACAAGTATCGTGTGTATATATATATATATCCATGTGTGTGTGTATTTAAATAAAAAATATTATATTTATTATATAATTATAAATATGGAATTATAAAATAAAACTTATGATCTTTCCATCATAATCATTGAAAATTGGAAATGTTACTCAGGTATATATAAAACAACCCATCTATAGGATTATAACAATATTAATGTTTCAAAAACAAATTTCACGATTTGTTATAAAAGTATAATTTACGTAAAAAATGATTATTACAATGGAGATGATTGAATAATAGTATCATGGAGATTAGTAAAATTACCAAAGGGATTTTTGACAAATGATCCAAATGTAATCAAAACATCCGACTTAAATCTAAATTATTAAGAATTATAAAATATGATGATAATAAATGAAATAAACGGAATAATAAAAATTTTAAATGTTGTTATGTAAATAAATAATTAATATATGTTTATTATTTAGGATTATAAATAATGTATCTGATGAATCAGAGTCAAGGTAAGGGATCTTTCAGAACCACCCTGCCCTTCTGGTTATGACCATTCTCTCTCAAATTCCCATTCAATATCAATTTAATTTTATGGAATAATCAAAATATATTTATATCTTTATTTTAATTATATAAATATATTATTCTCTCATTAACGTTGTAATACATTCCTTATGATCATTTAGTAGAGGTCTTATTTATTAAATCCCTTTTGATTATGATATGATAAATGATTATTCAATTCATTTTCTTTAATTGGGAAATTATTATGTTTTTGAATTATGATTGATTTTTGTTTTTTGTACCAATAATAATGTACATTTTATGATGGGTGTTCCAATATAGTGTTCCAATGCATTAGGTGATAATTTTTCCTCATGAGACATTGTGTATTGGATTAGGGAGTAAACCAAATCAACTACGAGAAATTTTCCACAATTTGATATTTTATTAGACCTTGTCCATGACACATGTTCATGTCATGTTATATGTTTTTACCACATTTTATATATTTATATGATCTTTCAGACCATTTTAATTATCTTATTCTTCTATGTGGTCACTCATGAGCCTTACCTTTTATGATGTCACGTTATACCTTTCACTCTCATTATGTGATTCCTTATCATTTCCCCATTTATTATTAATTTTATCACAACCTTTAATTAACTAATTACATTGGTATTACTTTTTAGTTTATGGAGATAAAATTGATTTCATTGATCATTGTTGACAATGAAATAAGGATATCATTTTTTAGTTTAATTTTGATATACTATGACCCTATAGCTCTAAATAGGCTGGACCCATAGTATTTGTTATGTACATATTAGATCGTTATGTATATAAATTAGTTATTAATATGAGTTAAAAGAATGTACCAATATAAGGAAGGGCTTGGATAAACCTATAAGAATTTGTCTCATCATTTCATCATCAGTGCCTCAACTACTGACACAACAGTCATGTTAGGGTACTCTATATTGTTCATACAACCTTTCACTCATGGGACACCCACTATAAAAATATTGTATATTGTAAGAGGAATGAACATCCACCCCTTGTTGAGGAAAATCACTTTTCCAAATCACCCATTCACATGTCACCCGCATAGGTAGAACCCAATTATGATCATAAAATTATCATTGTGTTACCTATCTACTATCTAGTAGTTACAAACCAATACATTATGCACCATTTCATTTCCTAAAAGAATAATTAGTCTTTGTAGATAATATTATACTCATATTAAAGATATGTGTCCCTATGGAATGTAAAATTTTCTCTCATCACATACTATAATGTTCGACCTCTACCAAAAAATGAGTGTCTCCACCATGTATAGTAAAGAATAATATTTTCCTTGTAGTAGTGGTCTCATCCACACTTCATTGGCATAGTAAGATAAATGAACCAATGAATACCATATTGGATGCAATTACTGGACACTACCACCTTGGACTTTATGGAATCAGATGTACATGAGTACACTTCTAATCATTATACCCCAGTATATGGTGATAGTATCTCACCATAGTAGACTGTGGAAGATAATTCATCGCCTCCCTCTAATAATTATGTTTCTTTTGAATAGTACATTAATGAATCCACTCCTATATTTAATGAAGGAGTTTCCACCATAACTAATGAGGTAATATTTGTGAACCATTGTACTAACGATTATCTAATTATAATATTAGCCAATTTCATCATGCATCTCATTGAGTAACAGTAGTAAGTATTTTTCTTAATGTGAATCCAAGACATATTTATGTGTTACTATAAGAATATTCTTAGAATCAATCCCCACACAACCTTAAAATATATTATCCATTATGAAATCTATCACTTATAAAAATAGAAACCTATGAAGACACAAACCTAGAATGGTTTCATATCCAATGTAGAAGATAACTTACTGATCATGGTGAACATCATTAATATTGTTTAGTACCCCGTGTGGGTGAACAACATTGTCCCATTTAAGAAGTTAAATGGAAAAATCAGAGTCTATATTGAGATATGGGATCTCAATCACAATTTACCAAAGGATGATTTTAAAATCACGATTATAACTTTATTAATTGATGAATCCTCTAGATTTAAAGACCCATCCATCATAGTTTGATACTCTAGGTAATATTAAATTTGAAGTTTCACTATATATGAAGATACCACTATATTAAGATCACTATAGGGAACCTATTTCTTCAATGTGATTCAATTCATCTTAGATCCTACACCACATCTTCAATCCAATCCTTGGATTAATTTTTTAGTATAATATGTATAACTTGGGGGAGAAATATCTATGAATCCAAAATTATCAAAATTATCTTGAGAAATTATTCGATATTAAATGTTTCGAAAACATAAAAATTAACCAATTCAACTATTCGTATGGGGTTACATCTAGTAAATTTTTTATAGCATCTATTTCTAGTATTTAGTCACCATTATCGACATAGAAAAGATAAAATCCATCTTTGAATTACCCTCTTTTTTGAAATATGTGAGTCTTTTGATGCTTTAATAGCCATCTGGATTACATATAAATGTTTTCACTTACAAAGTGGGAACATGAAAACCCAAATATAAACTAAGGATTGAGGAATCATGTGTTAGGGGGATGGGGAATGAAAAAACCTATTTATGTTAAAAAATAACTATAAATAATTTCTTATGGTTCTAACATTTCCTATCAATTTAGAATCATTGGTCCTCTAGGTAACCACCATCAAATAACCCATTGGTGCCCTCTAAGCCTAAAAAAAGAACTAGTTCAAAGAGATTATTTATTACTAACATAGTTTTATGCTACCAGACACTATGTCCAAGTATTATTCTATAACGAATAGATACATCTCCCATATATTTTTTTGTCCAAAAGTTATGGTATTATCTGTAGTGTCATGGGACATATTTCTTCACACATATTGACCCACTAAAGTAAATTCTCAAACAAACTATATTAAATATATGATTTATAAAATGGGAAGTGATTCTTTAGTAGTATAATTGAATTTTAATCACTAAAATTGATATTAAAGGAAAAGTGTTGAAAAACCTCCATATCACACATACACATTCTAATCACATTACCCAACAATGTTATTTCTATGTTGGGTACATTATCTTTTTCGATGAAGAATATCTGTGTTGGAAAATGAACATTGATGGTTTCACCTGAATATTGTTATGTAGAAGGTTGATCAACCCAAATAATAAAAGTTCCAAGCATTGAGTTTACATCATCACCCCCAAAGGCCCTCATTTTATCCTTTTTATTCCTGTAATTGGATTGATTCAAAGAAGATGTGGAATATTATTCCTTCATCACATGTATTGATTTGGGACTCTATATCTTAGTAAGCATGTTTCATATTAAGGGAGGCATTTAGTCAGTCATAAAGTAAATAAGTTGTGAATATACTATAAAAAAGTGGTAGATTTTCCCTATTCTATTGCACACCAATCAGCTAATGGAAATATTTTCTTTCAACATTGAACGTTTTCAATGATCCATAGTCCCATATTGATTATTTTGATACCTTAGAAAAAAAATCCATGTCCCTTGTTGATCCATACCTTGATGAAATAATCATTCATGTTGTACATTGAAAGGTGACCAGCCCAACCCTAGATCTAGAATACCAGGATGTGAACAAGATTAGTATCACCTCCCCCTAGAAAGTTATATAAATTATTATTTAGGTGGAATCAAAACCCAACAAGATGGAACCCATTATTGATTATTTACATTACAGAGTATTACCAGAGAACCTGAATGAACATGAACTAATTTTAAGAATATATGAAAAATAGACCTCTTTGAATTTACTATCACAATAAAGTCATCCACATAAAACACATTGATGAAATAATTCTACATTGTATCCATGGGATTGAAATTCCACATGTTCTATATGTGGTCTACATCGGGACTCATGGATTCTACCATCTCCCAAAAAATCTATAGATTTGGATACCTCTATGCAGCTTGGATTCATAAATTTATGGAAATCACCAAGAAGTTTTGCACATGATAGGACTATATCAACATCATGTAGTATACTCTATGACTTATCTACACTTCTATGTCCTATTTTCCCTACACCACATGATGAATTATTATCCGTGTTCTTTAAAAATTAAAGACAACATGATAGTTGAAATTCAACTTCAATGACACTAATTTATTCTAGATATGTGTTAAAACCATTAAGCACATGGAGGTCCAGATGGGGTCCCTGATTACATTTTGATATTCCAAATCATCCATCAATTTTGGATCCCTCAAACTATTTTCATGTAAAAATGAACAAAAATACAAAACTCCTAGATAATATTTTTATTTTCCATGTCCAATACATAGTCCAACCAAACATACTACTATAACCCATAAAAAATGGACAATTTGAGTAATTCAAACAAATTAATATAAAAATTTCAAAATAATTTATTGGATTTGAATAAGAATAGTTTGTAAATATCCCTAATACCACATGGGATAGTTAGATGAATACTCACACTAACTCCTAGGAAAATGTTTTACTCATTGTTGAATGGAAAAGAGATAGTACTACCAATATAGATTTCTATCACACAGGATGGTCATTTATGAAACGTTTAATTCTTATAAAAAGTTACATGTATGTCTAAAAAAATCTTATACTCATGATGGAAATGGGATATATATACTACACACCCTCAAGGAATATCTAAATTTAGTGTTCTGAGCATAAAATATGATGTTAAACAATTTATCCTTTCTCTATGATTATTTATTGATGAAATTATGGTGGTTAATGACATCCATAAGGAATCCCACAATGTTAGATCCCAAAGGGGAGGTCATATTCTCAATTCACAAGGTTAACTCCAATATTTTCTACTAATTTAACACTTTAGATTAGGACTAAAAAAACATCACACTAACATGAGGTTCATCAATAATTAATCATTATAGTATACAATTTAATTTAAAATTTAGATATGTAAAGCATTATATAATATATCACAAAATCCTTTTCACATGAACATAAACTGAATATCTCATTTAAGAATGCTATTTGACAATAAATGAAAAAGAAATAGATAAATCTATAAAATATTACAATTATGGAAATTGGTCCATGTCTTATAACCTCAATATGGACTACACACAATGGTCCATGATATTATACCCTAAAATATGTAGAACCCATCTTCTTGTTTCACGACTTAAAACTACATGGAATATGTCATCTGAGATGTATAATGTTAAAATTAAAAAAAGTGATCCAATATACATAACCATAAACTATGTCAGATAAATTATCATCACATGTATTTAATATACATGAAATATAGATCTCATATGTATGACCATAAACTATATAATATATGTTTTTCTGTAAAAAATGTGATCCATATAATTATATTCAAAATTCACATCAGAGGATACAACCCCACTCATGGAATTTAATTCCAAATAATCCATTCCTCAAAGATATGATTTGATTTATTACCTTCAAAATGTATATGTATTGAGTCCATGGTATCTCTTCCCATCCCCATCCACCACATCCTTTCTGCCCTAAATTATTCTTATTAATAAACTCCCCTTCATCATGTCTCTTATCCCCATCTTGAATTATGTTAATACTCCTACCAAGGTTGTTGAATGACAATCACTAATATAAATACACATTTATAATATTCTCAATACATAAAATATAAGAATTCAATGTGGTGAACTATACCTAAAAATCCTATTTAGTTTTCTTTCAATCATCATTTATTCCCAAATTTCATTCTATATCCCCATTTCATATTTAAATGGAATCTATTATATAGACGGAATAATACTCTAACAGACTTCCTCCAAACCATTATACATGTCCCTACGACTTCTAGAAAAAATCATCTCATACCCCATGTTTCAATTAAATTTTCATATATTTAACCAGTATTTGTTTCCACTATTCTCAATGATATAGGGGTAAAAGTTTTTTAAGACAAGATTAGAATTAATTAAAAACCCAATTAACATCAATTTTTAGGTTTAGATATTACAAATAATGATTTACATTACATCCACCCTCTTATAATTAAATATAATTACAATTCCCTTGATATTACCCATTCAATCATTGAAAATTCTATAAAAGAAGAATGGTCTTATGGGATCACACCACATGGAATACAAATGTTGGTTCCCAATTAATGGTTGATGAAATATTTTGATCTTGACCCATTTACCATCATTTTCCACTTTCATGTGAAATGGATAATATTATTTTTCTACTAATTTCACAAATCGAGCATGACTAATGTGTGCATAGGGGTTTCAGTGAAATGTTCCCAATATGATTGATCCATACCATGCTTATAATAAGGAATCCTCAGAACTCTGTTATTCTAGTAGTATGGAATTTAAATGATGTGACCTAAAAGATTTCATTAGTTTAAACTACATATAACCACCATCATAGCCATATGAAATTAATATACATATCACTATGTACCTCATACCATTACTCTACACACCATGTCACATAGCTCTCATCAACATGACCATAATATTCATAACTGACTTATTCCTATACTTCATAAAAAATATAAAACGGATGAAGTCAAAACCTAAAAGATTCTCCCTTATTTTCCCTATGTTGATAACATACCAAATAACCTCCCAAAACTATGTGTTCCTTGATTCCCATCCCAAAATATACATATATATTCTAAAGTGTTTCATCCCAAGTCCAAGTTGATAATTCCCTTTTAATTTTATCACAGTGTTTAGGATCCTTATCCTTAATGTGAAATTTCCCCTTTTGTGTCTGAACACCTATGTAGTCCCTTTTCGATGTCTAGAAATGAGAGATTATAATAAAAATAATTATCACTTTGGTTTTTTTTTTATGATCTAAAACAACATCCCAATGACCAATGTTCTATAACCATACAATAGGATCTACGGTCCGTGAATAAGGATCATAAAATATGTGCATTTCCCCCCATGAATTGGAAAATATTAGTAGTATGACCCAAAAATGTTCATTAGGTTTACATTTCATAAATATTATAAAAAAATCTCACTATATGGTCAAACATCCATACCCATAAATCGGATGTTCCCTCTTTGTTCAAAGTTGTATGAAATCAAACAATAGAACCATTTGGTCAATGATGTGGGACATAAAACTCTATAATTTCCTGATCCCGTCTATATGAACATTAAATATAAATATTTATGAGAAAAATATTCCTTTCACCTTAATGGAACGATCAAACTCTATTACACAATCATATTATGGGTTCAATACTTGTGATCAGTCAAATATCACACTAGATCATGTGAAACTCAACTAGAATTGACTTCCCCCATCAATGCACATAATTTATGATTATGTAGCTCTTAGAGTATCCAGACTCTACATGATCATAACACTTTCTTTCACAATACCACATTTGGATTCTTGTGATTTAATCCCCATCGCCCATTTACATCTATACATACTCTCATATGGTGATGACACAATGATCCAAAGATCATGTATATTTTGTATACAGATACCATATGAATTTTTGAAACAAAATTTTATGAAAAAAATATTTCAACATGGCCATTGATCATTCTCTACATTATTTTACCAATTTATTATAGTATGGTGTTGTAACATTCATTTCAAATTCAAGCATTACAGTGATAAGTATATTACCATAAACACCCTTCATTATTAAAGCCATGATAGTATCAATTTACCTCACCTCAACAATTATTTATTAAAAAAATATCTAATACGCTTGGGGTTATCCCTAAATGAATACTTACAAGAAGAAAAATATCAATGGTCTCATGGTTATATACAAAATCAGATCTCTTTTTTTACTGATTTTATTGGTGGTTGATGTAACATCCTAGTCACAAAATAGTGTTCCTTTTCAGGAACTCATGTGGCATGAGTAACCTTATATTACTCACTATTTCTCATAACAAGAATGGATCATGTGAGATGAAAAGGTTTTTGTATATTATATAATTAGAAAAAATTATGTTTTACATCCCATACTCACCTTATGTTTGTTTAACTAAACCCCCAAAAACCATTCAATGGTTTATGGTTTTCTTTATTTTGATTACCTACATGCTTAATGATATGGAAGTATACTTTATGTTTCAACACTGGAGAATTTTAATCCTAAATTGATCTATCAAAATTATTTTTCATTCGTACTCTATAGATTATGATTCACGTTCATCAACTCTTCCATGATTTGGGGAATTTAATTTACTCAAAATCACATTATCATATATTTATGTATCTCGACTGGGTAAATATTCCTTTCATATCCACTCAAAAGATTTCCTTACACATATGGGTTCCTTTTGAGCTCAAAATTATAATATAACCCCAAACAATCAATCTCTATTATTTACACTCATATTGAACTAATAAACATTCTTTCCTCTGGTTTCTCATATATGAATAAATCATTTCATCTTAAGAGTTATGGTTGGGTTCTTTATTAGCATGATTTAATTTCCCATTTTTCATCATCACTGTATAAAATTAATCTAAAGGATAAATTTCCTCCCTACACAATGTTATATAGTATGAAACAACCCAATCACATGACATAAAAATAAATAATGATTTTGTTAACACTAGATACCAAAACCAGTTTATAATATTTTTTTGTCTTACTACACCATGCCTCTAGTGTTAGTCACCTATCACACCACATATAATAACTATATATGTCATTATTCCGATTTCATTTAGTATACTTGATCTTGTTTAATTATTAAATTGAAATTTCTTCATATTAATTAATTAATTACCATAAACATATTAAAATAAAATATTTATAGGATGTGTTAATGAGATTCAAATTATATGTTAGTTTATCATGAGGAAGATAAACCCACTATAATATGCATTAGAACAACTACCTAATTTCATAACAAGAATGATTTATGATATTATACCTTTAATAAATGTATCTCATTAGTTTATTTAACATCATCTAAATCATGAATTTCATCCCCACATAATGAGATCCGTCTAGTATACATATTTTCTCACTCATGGGTGGGGGTACCAGGGGATTAGGGTTACATAAAATAATCCATGTCCACACCTGACCACACATTAAATGGGGGAAGGAATTATGTGTATTTCATAATCATTAATTTTAACAAAAATGTATCATAACCAATGAATAATCTGAATGAAAATATTTAATTGAAACATAATATTTATATAGGTTGGATAATATAATGATCATGGACAATATTCAATGACTATACATTTGATTTATTATTAATAATTTTCATTTTTTCATATTTTATGATAAATTTATTGAATTAATAAATTATTAATCATATTAATTAAATAATTATTTATCATAATTATCTTTCCAAAACGTCCCTGAGATTCTCATACTCTATAATTTTAACTAAATTAAATATTTTTTTAATTTGAAATTATCTTCTTAACATTTTTTACTATAGAATGAATGATTTCTACAACCATACATCTAATTAAACTAATTTCTCAAGTTTAATACTTACACGGTTTGTATTTTCCCTCAACAATGAATGTGAATTTCACTATGTATGTTCCTTGTCATGTAATATATAATTAAATGTAATGTATTCTAAATAGCATGTTGCAATACTATATAATATATTGTTCAATCGGTTAGGAAGTGTAGTCATCATTGATGGGGTACATAGTGTGTACATATAGTTACATTGCAATTTTCTCAAGTGATGTCATGTCGCACTGTAATAAATAGATATGTGGTGGTTGTAATTATTATATGGAATGTACATTGTCCAAACAAATTATATGATTCTAATAAGGTTAAAATTCTGTTCGGTTATATAAAATTTACATCATGTTTACACTGTTTAATCTCTACAAATAATATGTTAATTGGATTTCAATACATGGTTTTTAATTATATACTGTGTACTGTCCCCCACATGACTTGTCATTATTTCCATAAATTTGTTTTTGAGTGTTTAACCAAGGGTACATAACATGTACATTTTTTACATGTTTTGTAGCCATCTAATTCATCAAATTTTCTTTGTTGCTCTAAATATCATATTTGATCAATTTTCATCTCTTCATGGCCTTATCTTGGTCATAGGAACTCAAACAATCTCATTATATTGACTTATGTATTAAAGAGAAACAAAATACAATTGAGGGCATAATAATGAAGATAAAATTTTAAAATCAGAATCCACATGTGCTCTATAAATATGAAAACATCATCATCAGTATTAAGGGCATAATAATGAAGGATCCAAAAACCTCGTGTCATTCATAATTGATTGTAAAAATAATTCTATTGGTATTTAAATAATTATTTCTCTTATTTTAATATATTTGGGAGATAAGTGGATTATCACTCATTCTAGAGATTGTTCGAGACAAATTTTCTCTCTATGTTTTCTTGAGAATTATCTTGATAAAATACTTTTTGCAAAAAAATATAGCAATATAAATTTTTATTGTATTATGGAAAAATTTCATAGATTTCTAATGTATTAGAGTCATTGGGTGTCTCCAAATATAAAAAAATTACAATTTAAGGGAGTTTAACGCATGATTGAGAAAAATTTTGTAGCATAACGTGAGCTTCTAAGGAATGCAAGAATATCTAAAGCATTCTTACCCTTATGCCAAATGTGTTCAATCACAACCCCATTATCAACAAGGTTCCTATAGTTCTTAATTTAATAGGACATGAACTCGTGATCATGAAAGAAACCCATTTGAAATTTAGTGATTCGGGTCATATATATTTTAACATCTAATATAAGAGTATTAGTTTCATAAAAATATAGTTTACTCAACATTTCCTACGATTCAACATAGATTGAAATTACCTTTACATATAATAATCATAAATATAATATGATAGAGCCATGCCCATATCATATCAATCCACACCCACACATGATTTCCTTTTCATTATCTATATTTGTGTTAATATGAGGGTTTACAATTGAGGCTAAGTGAGACACATAGTGACATTGGGAACCAACATCATAATCATGAGGAAGTGATTGAACTACTCATCATAGGTTCACTAAGAATATAGACATGAGGTTATCTGAACATCACATTTTCAACTTAGTAATAAAGAATAGTTGTTTGATCATTGAATTATTATTTCCCACTCATGATTCCAGATGCCTTGAATCAGTATTTGAATCCTACTAGATCCATTAAACTAAAATAAAAACCATACTACAAGAACAACCTACATGGAAATCAACCACTTTATTAACGAGGAATGTGAGGAAAAAAATTCAACATAATTCACATCATCGTGAAATTGATATTAAATAATATAATACGCTTAGCATTAGTCAACTGATAATTGTGCAACGTCCTTTTATATAATTACATATTCTAAGTAACCCATCTATTAAATAATAATTATATCATTATTTTTTTTTCTCAGGGAATGAAAAACTCTCAAATTAATATAGGTCTTCAAATTTTCCATTACACATTGCCTGATAATACTCCTTGGAATTTATCAGACCATAAATGAAAAATATTTAGTTAAATAAATAAACATGTTTTATTATTTTTATTAATAAAAAATATTGTATTTAGTAAAATAATAATAATATATTTACATTTATAAATCATGTAACAAAATGAATATTTAGTTAACAAATAAATATATTTTCATTTCATTATAAAATAAAAATGTCACATGAATTAATGTTATATTTTTATACCTGAGAAAATAATTATTTAATAATACACTCCTATACATATTGAACTCAAATAACATGTGATTGAAATTATGAGTTCACAAATGAATGAATAGTTATTAAACAACAAGCCCAGAATAACAATTACTATAAATATTTGTTAAAAATATAATTTAATGAGGATTCTACATGTAGTAAGTGTGTGAACGTATTGGACTCTTTCTCATCTACATTATGACATCTTGTCTAAAATCCATGATTGGAATCAACCAACATGTTATGGAACCCATAGAGAAATATTTTAATGATGCAATGATAGTAACCTATTATAAACACTTTAATTTAAAATAATATCTTTTGTTGATATCTCATCTATAAGGTTTCATACATTGTTTCAAAAATGTATATGATATATATATCTTTCATTGAATACATGAAATAAATTTGATGATGAAAAACCATTCTGATGGATTTAAGAAGAAACTTACATTTCAATCACTATTCCAAATAAATCTTCTTCCCTGAAAAAATATAGGACATGTCATTTCACATATTATTCAAATTATGTCCTGTCATATATGGGAAACTCAATGTATCTTACCCATCATAACCATTTGTCAAAAAATGTTTTTTCTATATATAAATGGATGTCTTTCATGATATACATTTAAATAATCTTGAGTACAAGGACCCACTCACACAACAATATATTGAAAAATGGAATGGGACATATAACATGTATAATTATTATTAGGGATTATCTCTTAATAATTTCATTTCATAGATATTTTCCACTATATAAATTTTGAGTATTATGCTCATTTATTTAAAAACAGTAGGCACATGATAATAAAATATTATTTGTGTCCCATTAAACATATTTTATAATAACTTTGTGACATATGTTTAATAATATTGTTATAGCACATAATAGTTCACATTATAGTAGGTAACTACTGTAACCTATCAATGTAATGGGTACTCTAAGGATGTCATCACAGTAATGTTACACAGTATAATACTCCTCTTATGATGATATATTAATTACCATTAATTGTTAAAAAAAATATAAAAAATTAGATGTAACTGTGGAATGAACTTCTGAATTTCAATATAAAACCCTCTTCTATATGACTAAATCAACCACATTGATACATTATAAGGATATATAACTCAAATTAAGAGAATTTTCTTTATATTTTTCATAATATTATGCATTTATTAGAATATATTTAGAGTTTTACAATGAGAAAACATGGGATTCTAAGGACAGTTGATCCTAAAATTAATGTTTTAAAAATATTAAAAACATTTACTATCACGTGTGTGCAGTTTTATTTAAAAGGTGGATTATCTCCTTGATAATTTATAGGATTAGAAAAAAAGAGACCATTTATGTATCCGTAGAATGGGGTTTACCCTTGGACCAACCTATAATGGGTTGGTACTGGCTGTTCTGATGAGACAGCCGATGGTGTTTTCATTTGATAAATTAATTAATTATATAACTTTTTTTCATTAACCGTAACAAAAATAGCTCAAAAAAGGTGAATTCTATGGGAAATATGAGACTTTATTTGAGTTCATAAAATGGATTTTACTCTTGGTGAGACCAAAAGTTCGATGGTTTATGATGTCTGGTAAATGTTTTTATTGGATGGTGTGTTTAATTAAAATAAATAAATAAATTTATTATTTTAAATTAATTCACCTATACCATTTTAAACTTTTAATATGAAACATTGGAGAATCTCCAGGGTCAGATTCGTATCATTGGGATTATTGAGATTATCTTATACTTAATCTTCATTTGTAGATTGATATCAGACAACAACTAGAGATATGGTCAGGGAGAATCAATAAGCAATTAACTCTATGGGTCTCCTTCCTCACAAGCATGTGTTTTTTTTACCAATGGTCCATCCATTATTTATGTAGGTGTCTTAAATTGTGGACTCATTGCAATTTTATTAAATAAATTCAACTTGGATTATTATATATATTTTATTTGATGATTTTATGTTCATTGCAAAAGTCTCTAAGATGAATTAAATTTATTAAAAAAATATTATTGTTTGTTCCATGATCTCTCAAAAAAATTCCCAATAAATGAGAATTGACCAAAAATTATTGGTCATCAATGTTTTCACTTTTTCTCTTGTGTTCATCCCCAACCATTCTTTGAGTTCTTCACTATTCAACCATGGGGTCATAGTTTGACATTGATGGTGTTTTTTTAGAAATATTACATCCTTCTTAATCATAATGGTTGTGAAAATTATTTGCTTCGTGGTATTTTTTGAATGAAAAAAAAATGGTACAACGAATGCAGGATTGTGATTGGGCTATGATAATTATGGCAGTAGATCTGATGTTGTTCGAGTCAGATCAGGGATCCCCATTTTACTTTTTTACACACTGTGCTAATTTATGGTGTAATGAAATAATTATTTAGCCAAGGTAATGTGTGGGGTATCAAATAATAGTCTACACAACATTGACATGAAACTTGTTAAACTTGGACTTATGATGATGTGGTCAGACATGTTCAATGTTATTTGCATTATTACTGTTATTTTCAAAAATAGTAACAATATTGATGATCGATTTTATTATTAATGATAAAAAGAACTCTGAAATTAAAAGGAAAAAGTTTTTTTTTTAAATTAGTGTTTGTGGATGAATTTCCAATTTTTATGGAGGGGAGAAAACATGTGGATCCCACCTCTTCAAAATTATTTTATTTGATAACATTATTAATAATAATGTTAAAAAAATATTAATTAAATAAACGGGATTATTTTTATAGAGGAATGGTATACTAAAAGTTAAAATGTTGGAGGATCTATACAACTCATTAATTTTTTATTATGTATAATAATAATTATTATTATATTACATATATTAATTTAGGTTAATGAATCAAGTTTGAGTAATATCTTTTAACAAATATTTTGGATTGGAAAATTGTTTGTGGTATTATGACCATGGAATTGAGATGATCATTTTAAGATTAGTTTCAAAATTTTAATTCAATATCATGGTGTAGGTCGTTGGATCACCCAAAATTATTTTTATTGTTATCATTAGTTTTATTATTTTCATGGAATCAAGTATCTAATATATCTTCTTTATATTGTGTCAGAATGATTAATCATTTGTAGAATTGTGACCCTAAAATTAAGTGGATATTTCAATACCTATATTAGATATTTAGTTAAGACTTGGTACTCATGCCGATTAAATTCAAATCGATCATGATGTGGTGGAATTTATTTTTTCATTAGGTGTCCAATACAGGAAATCGAATAAAATATCCCGAGTGTTTTTTCTATGAGGACCACAATGGCCAGATCTATTTTTCTATTCATGGTCATTATCAGCAATATATCACCATAATTATATTTCATCCCATTAGAATGAAAATTATCCTAGCCTTTTTGAAAGGATTTTGGAAGAGACGCATCATGTAAAAACATAAACATTGTGTAGTACAACACCAATAGTAATCCTTATGTTTGTGATGACATGGTCAGATAGAGGTGCAAGACCACACACCGTGTGTACTCCCTTACACATTATGTGCTTATTTGGAAACTTATACCTCTAGTCTGTTTCACAAATTGAATCGGATATTTCCCCATGAGTACCCAACCATATTTTTTCTGTATAAAGTGATGTTAGACTTCGTAGTGTTGTTTAAGATATGATTCATGATTTTATGAGAATTATATTTTCTAGGCATTTATCGATTACAATAGTGATCACGAAGGATCATCACTGAGAGGTATTAGATGGAATCCCCCTATTGTATTAGGGCGCGGTCCACTATACCCAATTCTTTGGTTTTAGTGGAACACTCTTTCGAAATAGGGTTGTTGTCCTCTACCTACTGAGTCGTACCCCCAAGTTCCCTAGTGTGCGGGTCCTTTACCAACTGAGTAGTAACCCCAGACACAGTAGGGTGTGGGTGCTCGACCATTAGTGTGAAGCGCTCTTACTTGGAAGGGCATGGGTCATCAACCTACTATCATAGGATTAACCTCCAATTATATTGCTCATGGGTCCTCGACCATTAGAGCGGAATCCCCTATCTGTGTAGGTCATGGGTCATCTATCGTCTAACAACGTGGCGCCCCATGTGGTTAGGGCATGAGTCCTTCACAATCAAAGTGGAACCCTCCTACAGTGTGAAATAATGGTTCCTCTACCATAATAGTGGAACCCCTACCATTTCATGGGAGGATTACTCTAACAATAAATTGATCCCCTTGACTATGTGGCACTGTACTGAGGTGTGGGTTAAGATAGATGTTTGTATGATCAGAAATATGAGATATTGGGGACAGTTAAAGGACCTTTGGAACTAAATGCAGGCTTTTCCGGGGGTGATATATGAGATGTTGATCCTCTTTCAATCTTGTTTGGATTCATTTTTATCATATATATGTATATATATATATATATTTATGTTTTGGTATCCATGTTGTTGAATTTTTTCACTCTCATATATTGGGTGGAATAAACATGATGTGTATACCACCTACACACTATGTTGAGATGACTATGGGTTTTTACGTATTCTTCTACAAAGTATCCTATTAGTTTCCCCCTTAGAATTTTTGGGTATCCTATTTTGTATGCATATACTCACCCCTACATGGGATTTTAATACATGTGTCATTTCTTATATAGATGATAGACATGTCGATGATGATCAAGGAGATTAATAGGGATAACAACTGTAGTTTTTACACATATTAGGGTCATGGTACAGGGATCAGATGCTTGGAATTATTATATTTTTAATCATTCTTGTTTCATTAGGTTCATATATCTCTCTACTTGGGAATTTATTTTTTCCTCTTTAATTTTTTTATACTACCATACTCTTTTACTACCTAGTGGTTTTACATGAATTGACTATAAAAAAGGTATTGAATGTTTAATTATTATTTCTTTTCATTTTTTTTATCATGATGTATTGGTTTGTGCATACAGGTACATAAGAAATGTAGTCCAATATTAGTTATTTATTTTGGTGCTTGTCGCTTATCCATGGACTATTGTGGCATGCTTTGGATAGTTGCAGATCAACCCCCACTAGGTCAGGCCATGACTGATTTTTATCAATGGATGTTCATTCCTTGGGATGCAGTTAGGAGTAGTCCCATTAAAAGGATTTGGTTGGGATATAGTGAAACAATGTAAAATTTTCTCAAGTTCAGACCTCATATCATGTGACCTAGTCCTGGTGTGGTGACAGATGTATAAATGCATCGAGACTCTGACTATCTTCTTAACAACATGGAATACCAAGACATTGGATGATAGAGACAATTTTAAATAAATAATTTAGGATAGGGTCATTGATTATAATAATCGGGATAGATCCCCATATATATATATATATGCATATTTGAATTTGATAAATCTTGACAAAATAAGATACGTCTCCACAAGGATATCGAACCATGTAATTGATTTATGATCATTAAAATAATTTGATGAGTGATGGGGACTCAGTTCAGGGGGCATCCTACAAGTTTTATCCTCTAGGTGGGTAGGCATAGTTATCCCCGCATTTCGAGAAGTATACAGTACATGCATAGTTGGATGAGGATTTTTATAGGCTTAGAATACTCCACAAGTTCCAGCGCTAGAGTCCACCGAGGTTCTTGATGAGTTAGATCCCAATGAAGTGGAGTATCAAATTGAGTAAAAGATCTATGATTGTATGCTTGTAAAGATCCAAACTTATTGAATGGTTTCACTTGATATTAGTGCTCTTTATAGGGAATATGTTAGTTATGGGGGTATGAATGGATGATTCACCCTTGCAGAGTGTGTGTTGTGGATTTTGATGAATGATATGGTATAGATTTTATTTTGAGGAAAAGTTCATTATCATGTGGATGAGAATGAACTGCTGAACGAGAATGGGAGGTAATGGGAATGTAAGAGAGTCTGGTAGATGGGAAATCTAGATGGGAGGATCAAGTGTGGATTAGGGTTTAACTTATCGCATCACTACAACAAATTTTGTTTATAACACATTGTTGAAATCCTAATTTCCTTATATGTAGAATCTGTATGAGACCTATCGAAAGTAGTGAGGGAATTTTACCAGAACCCTCATGTTGGAGTGTCGGATAGAGAGTATTAGTCATCACCAATTTTTTTGATGGTGTTACCAGTCTCTGTGATGAGGGAGAGAGAATTACAAAAAAAATCATTTGGATGTGGTAGTGGGAGCCTAAAATGATTCCCTCAGCATAGGCTAGTTATTGACCATCTATGCCTAACTAATTTCTATTATTATGTGTATTAGTGCTTCATGATTTAGGGATAATGTTTTCCCTTTTTTAAATAGCGATCCTTGCATAGGGTAGGATCATCTCATTCACAGTAGGTTATAAACACCTTTTTATCAGTTGGTTAGTGTTACCCTAAGAGAGGCAGATGTTATGAGATTTCATTTTCATGTAAAGGTGGAAGATTATGAGGAATCCATATTGAGGATGTTTTATGTTTAGCTCACCATCGAGTGTTGTAATTCTCTATAGAAATTTAGTATGTGAAACCCGATATCATCATTAGCGAATAGGATAACCAGAGGTAGTTATTTGAGATAAATTTTTGGTTGGGGGAGTCAACAAAGTGGGGGATTCATAAGAATCAACAAGTTTTCCTAAGAATCCATGTGTTGATAGCGTAAGATGCATATTAGAGAATGATTACAAGTTTATATTGGTATCACCCAATCTACTTGACTATCTAGGAGGAGTATCCACCCCTGATAATAGATTTCCACTTCACCTAGTTGATGGAGGTGAAGCATATCTCATAGTCTAACATCATGATTGGTTATCACTAGCTCTAGAATTAAGGGAGTATATACAGAGTGTGGATTTATAGAGCCTCTACATGTTATTGATCTCGTAGGGGAACCCTTTGGCATGTTGAATTCCCTAGAATAGTTCAAAATTCATATGAGATGTATTATTAACCTTTATTTGGATGGTTCATGTTAGTCTTCTATGATGGTATCCTTGGGACCTCATAACCAGAGATGGATCATGTGAGACACATGAGGATAGTTATTGACATTCCCCAATATTTCTAATCACATGAAATATCTCATTGATTAAGATCATTATTCAATGTTCAACATCACGGTGTATGAATTATCATAAATGAGAGTGAAAGTTGACCCTATAGAGGTTGAGGTAGTTTGAGCTTGAGTTTCACCTATGGAATGGACATGTGAGAATATAATCATAGAGAGGTCTTCTATATGATATTGTTGAGAAATGTGACATAGTTGTTGTTCTCATTGAATATAGACTAGTTCCTTATTTTCTCACCATGTTGAAGATGAAGAGGTATATACATGAATCATTTTGTAATACTAATTTGGTTAATCAAGTAAATGATAGTGGAATTTCCTTTTTCAAGTATCTTATGGTGATATAACTATCATATATTTTCCCTTTTTATAATTTTTTCCTCGATGGTGTGTTATTTGGATTCCTAGGAAACTATTAGTGGAGATTTTGGGAGTGGGAGAGTATGAATTAGTTATAGTACCCCCATATTTTCCTTAATTTGTGGATTTTAGGGATGAAAATCACTTAATAAATGAATAATTTATAGAATCTATTTTTGTTTCTCCATACACTGAAATATTTCAATTAATACTTTCATAGCTAGGTGATGAGATGATGTGAGATTCAATATCCCGGTGATTATGAAATTAATTTTACAAAAATATTAAATATATTTTATATCATGTTCATGGGGTTTTCCTAATAAATTTGAATATGTACTTTGATGTGTCTTGGATTTGAAAATTGTGACCATTTTTGAAACCGTACACTAGGGTTTACCATAGGCATAACCCAAGGAAGGTTAGTATGGGATGTTCGGATGATAAATCCATTAGTTAGTGTGTTTCCTAAATGTAATAGTGTAATGAATTTATTTAATAACTCTATCCGAAATAACTAACAAAAGGAGAATCTTATGAGAAATATGAGACCATCATTAACTTAAAAATTTTGAGTTTACCTTTAGTAATACATAAAATATGTTAGTGCTGTACATCCGGTAAAGGAATATGTTGGCGGATGAGTTTATTTAAATTAAATTATTATGTTTATTTATTTTGAATAAAACTACATAAACCATTTTCCTCTTTAAATAATATTTTGAGGAAAATATAAAGGGCATCTTGTATAACCATGGGATCTTTAAGAGGATCATCCACCCATTCTATATTTTTTTTGAGTTCGGATGAACACTGATGATCAGATCATGGTGAATCGACAGGCATCAAACCCAATAGTTCACCTTCACATCTAGAAGATGTCTTCTTCACAAATGATCTATCCATAATCGAGGTCAGAATACTCAATTGTGGTTTCTTCCCCTTATGAATAAATCTTTGAATCGTCAATTATTATCTAATTCTAGTTTGTTGATTGTTTTTCCACATGATCCCCTAGGAGAATTAAATTTTCATGATTTTTTAATTATTTGATCAGTAATATTCTTAACCTAGATATTCCAAATAATTTATTAATCTAAAAAATAGTATTTCATTTATGTACAAACCTTTTTTTATTATTCCTCTCACCCACCACTATTCATGTTCTTAAATGTTGGCCCATGCGGTTGCGGTTTGACATTTTCTGTGTGGGTTTGAGTGTGATCAATCCATCTAAATTCATGAATGTTTTGAGAACTATTAGTGGGATGATATTTTTTTTAATTTGTCAAATTGATAGTGTGGATGAGGGTTTTTGATTGGAGATGGTTGATGGTGGATGTTGACTAGAGGTGGTTATAGTTAGATCGAGGATCCCAATTTTCCCAGTTGGTGCATCAACATTAATTTCGGTGAGATGTCTTCTGTTCTGAATGGAGTCCATGTGTGGGGTCTAATTGAAGAGGTTACTCGGTGAGGATGTGATGGTGGTCATAAATGGACCTCCTACAAGGTTATATGATATGGTCAACATGATTAGTGATACTATTATTACTATTAATAATAATAACAATGGCTATGAATTCTAATAATAATAATAAAATTAGAATAAAAGAGTTAATAAAAGACCTCAAATGAGGTTTTTAATGGGGATGAGTAGTATGTTTTTTTGGAGGGGATATAACATTCTAACCCCACATCTTTCTAAAATTTTATATTATTATAATGTTATTAATTATAATAAAATGTATACGAATAAATAAATGGGGTTTTTTTGGTTTTGTGCATGCAAAGAGAAAATGGGGGAGGGGACATGCGTCTCCTTCGTTTTCTGTATATTACTATTATTATTATAGTTATTATTATTAATTTTTGGTTAATTAATATTGTTCCAATTATATATTTTAACTTAAACATCTGATAGATGAATAGTGAGATGCCTCATGATCCTAGAATTGAGATAATCATTTTAAATCCAATATTGTATATTTAATTCAAGCTCATGGATCATGTCCATGGAGCACCCAACAATAATAAAAACAATAATATCTTTGAATATAGTATCCAAAATAAGTTATATATAAGGTGTCGTAATGAATAATCATTTGTTGAAATTAATACATTTATAATGAGGTGGACTTATGATGACCAATAATATATATTTAACTCAGACTTGTTGGTTGAGCCTATGAAATATTGTTTGGGCATGATGTGTTAGATTTTTTATTTTTTTCAGGGGTTTCATGATTTAGGAATTTTAATAACCTATCTTAAACATTTTTCCATGATGATCACAATGGTTTGATCAGTTTAGTTATCTGTGGACTTCTATTATGACATAACATTAGAAATACAATTTATCAAATCTGAATTATTTTGATCCTCGTGTGGTTATAAGGATATTTTTAAGAAATTTCATGCAGTACCCTTACACATAGTTTAGTACTACATGGCCAGTAGTTCGTGTTCTAGAAATGAAATGGTTAGGCAGAGGTGTAGTCTCACATGCTCTGTGGACCCCCTTACACTCCATATACATAATGAGAATACTCTACATGTTGTATATTTTTTATCTTGATTGGGATTTTGGGCCAATGATTTTCTTACCATGATTAACTTTCCATGTAGAATGTAGTGGTGGAATTCAAAGTGACTTTTGAGATATTATGGATGATCTTAGTAGAGGGATGATTCTTTAGGAGGTGATTAACAATAATATTGATAAACAGAGCTCATCACATAAAGGAATAAATTTGAATCCCCCATGTCGTATTAGGGTGGGGGTTCCCCATACCCCTAGATTTGGTTTTAGTGGACCCCCCTGTGGAATTAGTGAAGGGGTCCACAACCTAATGAGTGTTACCCCCTTGACACACTTGGGAGTGGGTCCTCTACCTATTCAGTGGTGAGGCCCTGACACAACATGGCACGATTCCCTAACCAATAGTGTGGAACCCTCATTCTGAGAATGGAATGATTCCTCTCTATACTATCATAGTGGAACCATATTATTAATAAGGGAAATAGTGGTTCAACATTATAGTGAAACCCTCATGATAGGTAGATAATGGGTACTCCATCAACTTGAAGAGTTTCACCCTACTTCCTTGGTAGGAAACAGGTCCTCAACCATCAGAGTGGCACCCTCTTCCAGAGTTAGGGCCTGGGTCCCCTACCATCAGTGAGTCACCTTCCGATCATATTAGTTCATGATTCATCTATAAAGATATTTTCCATCAACATTTCCGTACATTATTGGTATGTGTTATGATATGAATGTTTTTGTTGGAAGACACATGACATGATTGGAATCATTAATGGACCTGTAGAATAGATGGCACTCTTTTAGAAGGTCTGGGCTGTGAAATGGAGATCTCATTTGACTCTAAATTGGGAATATTTTCTGATATTACACACACACACACAGAGATATATATATATATATTCACATGGTTAAATTATTTTGTTATCATTATATGGATGGACGAGGCATGACTTGTAGTCCACCTACATGTTCTGTTGAGTTGTCTATAGGTTGATCTATATAATTTTAGTGTGTCACCTCTTACTTTCCCCAATATAATTTCGGGGTGTCCTATTGGGACTGTATATACTCACCCCAACATTGGATTTTCCATCTTGTGTAATGGGTTATAAAAATGATGTACATTCTGAAAATGATAACAATGGTCCATAGGGATACATGGTGCATTTTACCAAGTTGTGGTCGAGGATTGTAGATCTAGTTCCATGATATATCTACATTTTAAATAATATAGTTTTTTTAGTATTAAAAATCTATTTGGTTGGGTGTGTATTTTTCCCTCATTACATTTCATTTTATATCATAATACTTCTATAATCCCTAGAGGTTTTACATCTATTGATTATACACTATATATAGCATCTTTAATTATTATTCTTCTACAATTCTACATTGAGAAGGTTGGTTGTGTCCATTAAGGAACTTTAGAAATGGCCTCCCAAATTAGTTATGACATTTAACACATATCACTTGGCCCTAGCTATGGAGGTAGGCTTGGGGTAGTTTCGGCCTGAGCCCTATTGGGCAAGATTGTGACAACATATTTTAGTGATACTTATATTGGTGTCATGTCTGGTAATCCCATATTTGGGAATCATTCATTATTGGCACTTAAAAATAATTGATTAGAAATTAAATATGTTTAGTGGTTAACCATCGCATGATCCTACTCACTCCATTAATTTTTAGTTACATATATGTGAACAACCCTCTGGTGGTGGTAGAATAATGATTATTTCTCTCATCCCATTAAATTACAGCGAATAGAAGTAATCTTCTACATATCCTAATTCATTTTCAACCTCTCAAAATTTTGTACCCCTAGTAGTATCAGGTGAAGTACTCCCACATCATGAAATCAATGAAATGTTTTAAATATATATATATCGCATGATTAAACCATCAATGATACATTTAACGACATTTAATATGATTCTCCAACATCATGTAATTAATAATGTTCAACTGTATAAACCCTTTCCAGAAATGAATCCTTATTGTCCCAACTAGAGATCTTTGTGACCTTTGGAAAGACACTTAATACACCAAATAATTCCATCTTGTAATGTCATAAGAAATATTTTTTTGGGTATAATATTCCATTTATATCCAAATTATCAACAAGAATTAATATCCATTAAAAATCAAAAGAAAATAATTATAAAATGAATTTTAATTAAATATACATGCTATAAAAAATATATTATGTAGGCATACAAGTATACATCTCATTATTCCACCGACAAAGGCTGACAAAGAATAGATGATATAAAAATTATAATATGTGTATTCTCTATGATTATCTCCAAGAATCACTAATTCCCTATAATTTATTCATTTTATTATTCTCTTTCCAAATAAATTATAAACCATTTTATCAGTAATATAAAAAACATATGTTTTGTACGCACAACAGTTTTCTCATACTGGGTGTGAGAAATACATTACTGTTGGTTCTCACCCAAGTTCCCTAATATTAGCCACTTAATATGTGGATATGTACATAAAAAATAAATAAAATAGTATAAAAATGATTGTTAAGTCATTTTGTGGGGACCAAGCCCCCATAACACCAAAACCCACTTTCTACATCCTATTCCAAAATGAATTGAACACATATTACAAAACATAACTTATTCCCAATTCCCCTATTTGGGGTGTCATACCATATTCCCAATCTATCCATTCATTGGGGAGATCATACATAATTTGTTAAAACCATACCCTCTTTGGGTATTCCACACATTATATACCCAAAACACCCACACATTCAAAAATCCACTCATAATATACCCAAAAAAACCTCTCATAGGGGGAATACATAACATTAATGAAAAAACTCTCCAATGGTTGAATAAAAAATAAGCATCCTAACCCAACACTCTTAGGGTAGATCACCTAATAATTACAAAAAAGAACCACACTCTTTGGAGGTCCCACAAAAGTACCCAAAATAACACCTCTTAGGTGGGAAATATAATAAGAACCAATAATAACACTTCTATGAGATTCCATAAAATAAGTACCCAATAAAACTCATCTTAGGGGAGTTCACACATATTCAACATGATAAAATCCTTCTCAATTAATAATTCACATTATGTAACCAATCCAATCCCACTAAAATAGGTGATTAAATGGATCTTCAAGACTAACATTCTTCCAGAATCTTTTTTATATAATCAATTACATTTATGGGAATTCACAATACCATTGAAAATGTATAAAATTTAAAAAGAAATTGTGGCCAATTCCATAATCTCACCATCTCATCCTTGTATTCTTCTTACTCATTTCTGATATTCATATATCAGTACACATCTTAACATCCACCTAGAATCATTGGCCAATAATTATAAAGCTATATTGTTTTTACATGAATAATAATCCAAAACACATAAAAAACAAATTTCAACCATAAGTACATACACTTTGGTTTAAAAACTAGTAACCCTCAGTTTTTTCTTGAAGTAAATTGTATCCAACATTCCACATTAATCCCTCACCCGATAGGCCCTATCTGAACCAAGCCTCAAGAGGCCAATCCAAACCTTATTATGATTATACATCACAACACGGCTTTCTATAATGGGAATAAACTAAGCTATATCACACTAAAGTACATGTAAATCCTATGTTAGGTACTCAAAAATTTCTCTTGACCCATACATTTAACATGTCCCATATTTTTAGTCAGTGTCATCTCTATAAAATTCCTTAGACAAAACCCTCTATATCAAAACTCAACATGTTTGAAAGGATGTATCATGTTCATGGTGAAAGAATAATTTTTACCCATCCTCGAGAGAGTTCATCCACCACATACGAGATTTATGATCATGTTACTCATCACCACTATGTATAAGGATCTCATGCCTTCACAACAGGAAAAACTAACATATCATGTTGTCATCACAATTTTTACTAAGGAAAAATATTATACATATAATTATATTAACCATCACCTTAATATCCTTTTGGTACAAAGTCACCCGGTGATCCAAAAACACCTATGGATCCAATTAGAACATTACCTTTCTGTAAAAGGAACAATATACCCTATTTATTTACCTAGTGTACTCTCAATCCCAATACATTTATCAAAATTCATATAGATTTTGATATAATAAATAGTCATGCATTAACATTAATATGACTCTGTATTAAAGAGACCAACCACCTCAAAAATGGAGTTACAATCCTTACCAATTGTTTATGTCCTCATCCAACACCATCTATGTCTTATCCATTCATATTCCACCACTAAATATATTTTCAAAATATATTATATCCAAAATTATTAATTTTGACAATTTATAATTATTTATTTAACATTATCCAAAAAAATAGTGGATAAAAATTAACACAGCAACATCCAATCATTGAATCCTCGATTAACAGTATGTTGAGTCCCATAGAAATTCGTTCAAAAATAAGAAAAACATTAAATACATCACAAGGCATTCAATCAGGTTCCAATTCTTCACCAAAATGGTGGAAACCTCTAAAAAACTAATTGGTATCATTCCTTAATGAAAATATTTAATGATTTTGTGAAATAATATTCTCGTGATTCCCTCTATCAATCATAGAAAAACAATAATCTCTTGAAATATTTACCATACTCCTGTAAAATCATTATCCACCCAATAAAAAATAATCCCATTGTAGATTGATTAAAAATGTAATGATAAATAGATGTAATAAAAGAATAATCTATCTTAAATATCCAGAGATATAATCATGAATCAGCCCTTACTAAGGGAAATTGTAGGGGATGGAGAATGGAAGAGGAGTTTTCCAAAATATCCCTTCCCATATTTTCCATCGATCTAAAACCAATTACATGATAATCCAAAAAATGTTGTGATTTTCCATGTTAAAAAAAAATGGGGGGAGAATCTTATAGTGATATCTATGTCTCAAGGCAAGATGCAACATCCTATTATTTTTAAATTATGTGATCTAAGGTGTCATGGTGTAGAACCCCCAAAAAGACACTAATGTGAGGGTTTTTGTCATGAAATCCTCAATCATGAAATTTATTCCCTGGATTAATGAAATATATCAGTCCCTGGATTGTCACTCTAGGAGGTTGCAATTGGAGTTACAAAACTATCACATTTTTTATTGTTTTTTAATAAGAAAATAATATGGGTATTTGATTAAATGTTTCAATTAAAAATATTTGTAAACTGAATTTAATAAAAATTTTATATTGAAAATTTACAAGAAATAAAACGAGTTTGGAATCATAATTGAAGCATTGGTCATGGACTAGAATAAACCTCTCAGACACTACCCTCTTCCATGTATTAAAATAATTTCTCAATTGAATAGATAAATTCACCCCCATGGACCCCCTGGTTAACTCTCAAATTTGAATAGACATCATATCAAGACCTCAATATAATTGTATTCCCTACCTATAGAAGAGATTCAGGAACATGAAGTCCTCCAAGAATTGAAACCTAATTAAACCACTGTGATCATAGGCAATACCTATCCAAATTATATTAAATAGAAAATTCAATTAGCTTTCTTAATATATTAAACAACTATTCAAATAAATTTGTTGAATATATTATTATAAAACAAAAAAACTACATTCATTCAAAAAAAATATATATTTTTACAAGATATTCTGAAATAGATTACACAATAAGAATGTAACTTGGAAGAGAGTTTCTGTCGGGTTTCACCTTCCAAGTGCATATGGGTTTTAGCCTTACATCACTTGAAAACCATCCATCTTCTCTATAATAGAATAAATGGTTGACATATTCAGTAGTATTTATTAGTGTGGAACAACTACCACTTTTTCAGACTCTATCGAAGCAATGGTTGAGAAGATTTATTGATATGAAATACAATCAAAGCCTCCACTAGGTGACATTTACATTTCTACTCTTCACCACCATCACGATGTGTAAATGGGTTACATGACTTGTAATAATTCGGTCTTCAGGCATCGCGAATCATGGTGAAATTTTATTTGAAAACGTATCTGGAAGATACACACATCCTAAAATCTGGATTCATGACATGTATTTACCTTTCATAACATGTAACGAAGTCACAACATGTGATTCATAGAAAAATATTTTTGATGTATTATTGATGTTTAATGGAATTACATAACATGTAACTATGTCACTTTATTTTTCCATCTCACACTCATTCTTCAAAATCTAGTGTCATGCCACTTAATTATTCTCACAACATGAAGTTTTTTTTGTTACACAATAAAATATAGAAGATATTGAAAATAAATAAAATTATAAAATTATAAAATATTCTATTTCATGATGAAATCATCCATAAATTCCCAAAATAATTCAATTCCACATATAATGACACTTTCGTGGGGTTTAAATCCTTAAAAATAAAAAAATAGTGGTAATGTTTTCTCTATCATTTCCCCCACTCAGAGCACACGGACTCCCGAAAAAGTGATCATAATATAAATTCAAGGAAATTTCATAACACATACCAATAATGTTAACCAACTTATTACCAAGAATCAAATGATATCAAGCCTCATGAAAAAAATATTTCATGTTATCAATTTATCTCATTCAATCCATTTCTATTTATATTCTTCTCCCATGCACACAAAACACTTACCTCACATTAAATTTCACTAAAAATACAGATATGGATTTTCACAACATCTTTTCTTGTCCATACACAAGAAATAACCACCACAGACTTGATAAATTTCAACATCTTTAACTGATGAGTTCCAAGAACATGTGGTTATCGTGATTAATTTCCTTGTATGTTATATAGGTTAAGGTTGGTGGGTTTCAAATGTCAATATTTATGAGGCTGAATAAGGAGGGTTCAAATAATTATGAAGAGAAAATGCATGAATCTACTTTTTATTCAATAATGGTCTCCTCCATACTATCCTTTGAAGAGACAAATATTTGAGTATCACATCCTTCAATATTTTAGTAAGAGTAAATGAAACTTGTTATCTTTTTTGAATAGGAATTCAATAGATATGGAACAACATTCTTCCATTAAGAGTTCTAGATGGGCACAAATCAATGTAAAGAAAAAATATATTAATAGTTCTAATAAACACCCAAATGAACACAAAATAATGTATAATATCACAATTCATCCTTCCACTACACATATGTTCAACTAGATCATGCATTTATACATCTAGAGTAAGTTGGAAAGGGAAAATATGCTTGTAATGTGGCCGACCTAACTGGTTGTATATGGATACAAATGGATTTAAAATGATCAAATGTTTAGGGAAGTCCAAATTAAAATGGATTCACAAAAAAATCATGCTAATATATATAATGAAATGCCTCCATCATTTTAATCACAAGTACCTCATGTTTTGAAATATTTAAATCATGTTGTGGATTAAATAAGAATGTATTCGTTATCTTATAAAAAGAGGTTTATGTGCAGAAGTTATCAAAGTATGTTTATTAGAATCACATTAAGGGAATTGAAAAGATAAATACAATGATATGTGTTAGGATATGAAAAAATTAGAGGTATTTGCATGAAAAGTCCAAATTTTTCCACATTAAACAAAGTTTATACCATTTATTTATGTTCATTTTCAAACGATCTATTAGTTCACTCATTTACAATATTTTTTTTTTAAAATTATCATCATTTAAGTTCAACATTTTCAAAAAAGAACCCCCAATTTATTTAAATAGAATTAAATAAAAGAAACACACCAAAATTGAAATAATAAAATCAAAGGAATGCACAAAAAATCGTAATCTTCCCATCATGTGCCTCCCAATAATTATTCGACGAAATTTTCTCATTTTAAAAAAAAATTATGAGAGTATAAAAATAATGAAATTAAATACACAACATAATATAAGTGAGAAGTCATTTCACATCCTAGATTTATTTGTATTTAACTTCATGCAGTTGGATATCCTCCCATAGAGGATCATGGAAATTATCTCAAGATAGCTTCAATATATGCCCATTGATAGTAAATTATGTCCCTTTATTTGGATATTATATTTTTATATCAACAAAATTAAAATCATGAGTTATAATTAATGGTCTAGAACATTTGGAAATAAATTTACCTAGGTACATGTTCAATATGGAATAAAAAACATCACATTGTCTCATTCTTGGAAATATTTTAAGAATCATATCGTCATAGAAGTATTTGGTTGTTTCCTTATACAACTTGGATCTTTCATATGAATTATTTCTAATCTCTTCAAGATCTTTCAAAAAATATTTTAAATCTTTTCAGATAGATAATAGTTTCATGTCACCTATTTTAATAACCAAAAAATATTTGTGCTCTAACTCAACTGGTAGATGACAAGCCCTTCCATAGATAAATCTAACTAGTGATATGCCAATTGTGATTATAAATATAGTCCCTAAGTCCCATATATCATAATCTAGTTGAAAACTCCAATCCTTTATATTTGGGTTCATTGTTTTTTCTATAATTTATTTGATTTATATATTGGAAAAATAAACCAATTTGTTTGTTAAATGATTATATGGTGTAGAAACCCTATGACTAACTACATATTTCTTAATAAGAGATTGAAATGTCTTATTAAAAATGTGGGTACCTTGATCCATAATAAAAAACATTGGAAATAAAAATCCAGATAATACATTTCCTTTCACAACGTTTGACATAGTTTTGTGATCAATAGATGTTCTGAGAATATCCAATACCCATTTGGAGACATAATCAACACCAAACAATGAGTAAAGATATCCAAAAGAATTTGGAATATTCCTCCTGAAATCCATTCCCCATATATCAAAGGCATCACAAAACAAAATAAGTTTTGTGGTATCTTATTCCATTTCAAACTACTCCCTCTAAATTGAAAATTTATTCAGGTTCTATAAAATTCAAAAGCATCTCTAAAAATGGTGTGCCAATACAAACCAGAATCAAGAACTTTTATTCGTTCTTTACAGCGCAATGTTTCCCACAAAACTCAATGATTAAATAAAATATAGGATGTATTTAAATTATGAATTTGGAATGCATATCCTAATCATTAGATAACTACCAACATGACACAATTAAGGATCATCCCAAAATAAATTATATGAATCACTCACAAGATTAGAAGTTTGATGATTGGGGAACCAGGAGAACTTTATATGAATACAAATAATTCAAAAGATTAGAAAACCCTGGTAATTCAATTTGACAAGAAAACAACTACTCATGTAGAAATTTTTACTTAATTTGTGGATAGATCTCATGTTTTCCATTCAAAATAGATGGTATAATGATTAAATGATCGAAAATAATTTTATCACTTTCATTTTTTCCTTTATTTCAACATCAAACTCCATTAAAATCCAGATCCATCTCAAATGTCTTGGTTTTTCATCATGTTTCATCTTAAAAAATATAATTGTATAATGAAATATGAAAAGAATACCCATGTAGACTAGCATATATCATCTAAATTTTCTTAATGAAATGAACACATCCGGTAGTAATTTATCAGTTATTTTGTAGTTAAATTGGGCATTATCTAATGTTCATGAGGAATATGCAATCACATGATATTACTTTTCCAACCATTAACTCAATACATCTGTAAGAGAAAAGTCAAATGCATCAGTGATGATTTCAAAGGGAAGATCCACTTTGTGTGGTATAACAATGGGAGGTGTTTTTAATTTTTTAATCTCAACATAGTTCTATTTATAAATCTCATTAATGGTAAATGAGGAATCTTTTTAGAGTATTATATAGAATGTAAGTGCAACTTTACTAAAATACATTATTAATCTACTATAAAATCTAGCAAGACCAAATAAGGATCTCACATCTCTAAATGTTTTTTGGTTAGTAAATTAAAACATTAACTCAAATTTGGATAAATCTACTTTAATTCCATCGACGGACCCATATTTTCTATTAAAAATCCCTACACCAACTATAAAATTGTATTTTATTAATTTGGAATAAGAAATTTATAAACAAATGATTTCATAACATGATCCAAACCATTAAAACGACATTAAAATGATGATCTATAAATAGTGATGTCATCCATTAAAAAATACATGAATATTTCAAGAAATTCAGTGAAGTTTCTCAACAAACACCTTTGAAATGTACCTAGAGAATTAAAAAATGGAAGGTCATCCTTCTACATTAAAAAGGATCAAGGGATATGTGAAAGTGGTTTTATCCTGATCTTCCAAGAAAATGTTACTTTGTAAATAACTATGGCATCCATAAAGAAAACAATAGTGCATTTTCCAAGCTTGTATTTCAAGGACCTAACCAAGTAATGATAATATGACATTGACCTTCTTTGTGACTATGTTTAGTTTCCTATAATCCTTGCACAATCTCCATTTATTTGGAGGCCACATAGTAAAAAATATCTCTAAATTCATTCCTTGATATTATAGATCAATTTTTTCAGAATAACATGAACTATAATCACCCTTTGATTATCAGATTTGGAAAACAAATTCAAGCAACTATAAAGGTAGTGACATAATTTTGGAAATCCTCATAATGTGTTGGGTTAAATATACATTTAAATTATCTCACTAGTTTATAATTTTCCCCCAAAAAATTTCCATGCATTCACACTAAGGGATTTATTTTATTTAAATCAGATTTAGTCTATCCTATAGCATTATTATGAGTATTGAGGATTCCTAAAAGCTGGTTATCTTGGTCCCTTGACAAATATTTTGAAATGATGACATTGATTTTTTCATTCTCACCTGTTAAATCATATTTGAGGATCTTGGGAACTCGTTTCAACTCTAACACAGGTTTCATATTTTTATTGATCAATGGACACTGCTCATAGGTGTGATTTTTTATTAAATGTATATATTTTTAAAGACATCCATCATGAAGAACACCTTCCACTTTCAAAATACTTGTTTCATGTTAAAAATTAGAATCTTATCTTTGGATACCGCTTGATGTTTCAAGGATTTTC
This sequence comes from Viscum album, assembly GCA_963277665.1. Lineage (NCBI taxonomy): Eukaryota > Viridiplantae > Streptophyta > Magnoliopsida > Santalales > Viscaceae > Viscum > Viscum album. Next base: position 1,239,398,616 of record OY728122.1, on the reverse strand, counting down.
ATATATTTAGCATCCTCAATGTTGAGACCAGTTGTCTCAATATCCCATAAAAAATCCCAATTTTCCTTTTCACCCTATTATTAATCAAATTTTGTAACAAAAAATCCCATTATTTGAATAAATAATTGGTATTTAATCACAAAAAAATCTATTAAAATATCAGTGGAAATCCAATCAATCATGTTTATATGAGGGGATGCCTGATCCTAAATTAAGTGTTTCATGGAATAAAAAATATTTAACTGAACAACATCTCCAAAAAATTCTAGTGAAAGTGTCCCTTTTATGATCATTTATGATTTTTGTGTTAGTTTTCAAGAACAGTCTTCCTATAATTAGAGGTTCATAGATAATAAACCACGAATCTTCCATATCTAATACCTTAAAATCAATAGGTAAAATCGTGTCTTTCACATGAATTAGAACATAGTGTATAACTCTAGTAGTATTGGTAGTACTTCAGTTATCAATTTGAATGATAATTCCAGATGGTTTCAATTCTCCAACTCGATGACCTGAGTAAACCGAATATGGCATAACATTTATGAATTCAACTAAATAAAGAATCTAATTTATGAATTCACTTATCCAAATGACATGGTAAATGGTAATGGATCTTGGTAATTTTATATTTTATAGGAAAATCAATTTGAATCATGGATGAATATATCCTCCCTTAGTTGACATTTTCGCATCCTTTGAATTTCTTGTTGTGGGTACACATATCTTTCTAAAACATAGAATACCTAAAAATTAGATTCACAACATCATGTAAAAGTATAATGACTTGATCTATCAAAAAAGCCTCCAAAAAATCCTTATCCAACTCTTTTTCTATATTTGAATTCACTGATGGTTGACTCATTGGATAAGGATGTGGTGGTTTTAATTCTCTTGGGAAATTCTATGCACTTATTTGAGATACAAAGGGACCAGACATCTCATTCCAATGTTTCATTATTATTTAAATAAAAATTTATTCTATTGATTATTTTTTACAATGTAAATAGTATTAGGATTTCTATAATTGCAATAATTGTGGGATTCTCATTAACATTGTTTGCAGCATGACTGATTTTATCAGTTTTAGGTTTATTCAATCATATTCCACTCCTAAGTAAAATTTCAATAACATTTTCCTTCCCATTAACTCTAGTATTCACCTGGGTATGTGAGGGTAAACATCAAATAATTTGTTTTTTTATGAAATTAATATTAGAGGAAAGATGACCCATGCGAGTCATCATGGTATTCTTCTTGTGATGTTGTTGAAATTAAATTTTTATCATTGTCTCTTTTTGTTTTATCGTCATTTCATCAGTATTTATCTTTGAAATTTGAGTGGTTGGGGAAGTTTGAATGTTTCTTACAGAGTGATAATTGGTTTTCTTATTAAAATATATTTTTTGAGATTTACTTTATTGTCCTTCGAAGACGCTTCTAGGTTGTTAGGTCTGCTGAAATATTTCATTAGAGCGGTTATTCTAGCCCTGATTGATTTTTTTACGTTTGAAATGGAATTTGATTGTTTGATTAAATGGGTTTCCAAGGAAAAACAAAATATTAGTTCAAAAATTATCTTTTATTTGTGGGTATTGATAAATAAAATGATTATTGGTAGATAAAATTCCATAATGGACTAGCATTTGAAATGTTTCTTCAGTTTTAACTGGGGTAGGTGGAATCTTGGAAAACATCATCAATCTTACCATGGTGGTAAGATAATAAATTTTTATTACATTAATTTTGTTTTTAGGATAAACATCATGAAATTATTATGAGCAATTCACATGAAGAAGGACTCTTGATGAAAAATCTTGATCATTTTGAGCCATTTTGGAAATTAATATCCTAGAATGATATAGTTGTTGCTCAGATAAATCCCCTCTCACTATAGCATCAATCATGTTTATTTCAATAAGAAAAATTCTATAATAAAAATATTGAATCAAGAGTTGGTCAAAAAACTTATTAAGGGGAAATCTATAAAAGTGTCTTTTAAATTATTCCCACTACTCATGCAAAGTTTCACGTTTAGTTATCCTAATTCTGAAAATCTCCTTTCAAATGGAATTAGTTAATGATTTAGGGGGAAAAGTTCATGTAATGTTTTATTCAATTCATTCAAATCTAAAAACAAATTTGTATGTGAATAGAATAAAAATTCCTTGGAAACTCTTTATATTTAAAAATTAAATGACCTATATTTAATTTAATTTTCATCAAATCCTTAGGGTTCTATAGTGACACAAAGATAACAAAATTATTGAATGTGCTTTTGTGGGTATTCACATAGAAACCAATTAAATTTTAGTATATGGTGGCTAAATTAGGTTAGATCTTTAACCCAATATGTGTGTTAGCATATTCCACCGTATTTTCATGATTTTCATCATATGATGAAGCCAATTATTTTATGGTTGTGTTTTTTCCCTTGTAATTTCAGTTTTAGCATGTTTTATTAAGTGTTATGGTGGATGATTCATAACATGTGATAGGGGGATTTATTATAGCTTTAATCCTAGTGTGAAATGTTCTATCAATATTACAATACAAAGTCACCAGTTCATATTAGAATATCAGGTCATAAAGGGAAAAATTTGTACCAATTCATCTCAAGAAACCTCCTTTGAATAATATCTAGTGGATGTCAGTACTTCTTTCAAGAATAACGCAATTAAGAAATTTATCCCATAGAGAATTGTAATATACTAGTACCTAGATTGCCACTTGATGATGTTGAAATTTGAGTTGAAAAATAGTTACTTTTGTTTGGATTGTTTTTTTCAAAGTAAAAACAAATATGGTTAGTAGATTAAAATATAGAAACAAATTTACAAATATATACTAAAATGTATGAAAATTCAATACAAAAATTTTACATGAAATAAAATGAGTTTGAAATTAAAATTGATATAGTTGTCATGAACAAGCATAGACTTCCTAGACAGTCCCCTTCCTGTGATTTTAAAATTGTTTCAAAATTGAATATATAAATGTTACCACAAGGTCCTGAAGATGAAATCTAGAATTTTAATATTCAACGTATCAGGACCTCAATATAATTGTTGTCTCACATGTTGAATTGGTACAATTTCATGAATACCTCCAAGAAATGAAACCATATTGAAACCACTATGATCATCGACCATATATCAACAATGAATTTTATGAATATAAGTAAATTTAGTTACTTTATAGATTGAAAAACCATCCAAAAATATTTTTTGAATACATTTTCATGAAAAAACTACATTCATTCAAAAAAAAAATATAAGATCAAGAGAAATTGAGAAAGAGACTTCTTAGTAAGAACACAACTCAGAATATTGTGTTTGTTGTTTTTTATTTTCCATAGCTACTTGGTTCTTATTCTTGAATCACATCAGAAAAATGAATCTTCTCTATTCCAATATCTATTAATCACATCATTATCAAGATCTAAATCTCCACCTTTCACTTGATCACTCAATCCAGACCCTATGCAGCACTCCCCTCTAAAGAGGAATGGTGGACTTCTATTGGTGTGTAACTGCTACCTCTAATATAGACTCCCTCAAATTAGTGGTTGGTGGGATATATTTTTAGGAAATCTTATCAAAACCTTATACACATCAAAATTATCCTTCTACTCATTGTCATCATCATGACATGTACATGGGTTACACAATTTTTAATAGTTTGGTTTTCAGACATCCTGATTCTCAGTAGAATATTATCAGAAAAATTAACTTGATAATTCTTACATCATGTAATCTAGTTTCACGTTGTCCATTTTCCATTCACAACATGTTCTGTGTGGAAAATATTTTTTTGAAAAAATCACGACATGTAATGAAATGACATGAAATATCACTATGTCACTCTAGTTTTCTGACTCATATTCATTCATCAAAATCCCATTTCAGACCGCTTCACTTTTCTTATGACACGTACTGGCGTTTACAATCTGCATGAAATACTAATTCTATTGAAATCAGTTAAAATTATATAATTTTTCATTTTTCATTTTCAATCACAAAACATCCCTAAATTCCAAACACAAATCAATTTCACATAAATGGACACATTGGTGGGGTTTAAATCCAAAAAATGGATTTGAAAAACTAGGGAAATTTTGTAACTAGTGGTCACCAAATTATATTATGACCATTATAGACATGTCATACCATATCAACATTATGAAGAACCAAAAACCTAAGGCCCAACTTAGTACAGTGAGGTCACCCCCTTTACACTACATCCTTCCCCTTCATAGTTGTTCTCTTTGGGCTTCATGCCATGAAATGTTCCAATATAATGGATTTATAGTGTGAAAAATAGTAATAACATTACTATACCCACTATAAAAAATCATAAATGAAATATATAGTATTTTAAAAACACAAATATAAGGTTTCTCATCACAGCATGACACCCTCGACCTTGGTGCGTCTCTGAATCATAATGATTCTTTCTTAGAGAAAAAAATGAAAAAAAATCCACCAAACCATGAATACAACATGTCATGGAATGATTTACATTCTCGGTCCCATGCCACCTTTCATGATATGAAAAAACACCTCATGCATCTTTATTTGTGGTATTCCCTTCTCTCTATCACTGTGTGATGATCCATTTGTTGGAAAATACATTATATAAGGACACCCTTTCCATATTCATGAAATCACCAAAAATAATGAAATACCTCACATTCCATCAAAAAAATCCAAAAAACATTTACTTAAGAGGTTATAACACTCAAAATTCTAATCACAGTCAGAAATCTAGAATCATCCTCTGCTCAGGGACTAAAAACCTCATATTTCAACTAACAAAATACCAATAAATTCATGGGTCTATAAAAAATACTTCTATAATTCATCTCAATCACAAGGGGCACCTAATATTGTATTTAAACATATAATCTATTTATTAAACATAAATATTCATCCTCTTTAAAAATATTGAAATTAACATTTTGAATTCACCTTCATCTATAAACAATAATCCATCACAAGAGGGGTTTTTATTAAAATATTTTTTCAATCATTGAAACAAACCTATCAAATTATATATAATGAATGTTACATGGATTCTACCTCACCAAATAAAAGATCATGATAAAACACCATTCTATCCTCAAATATCATTTTTTACCAAAAAATTAATCCTCACACGTTGACACATCATTACATATCATGATCATGATGCGTTAATTAATAGAGGAATTATTAGATCAAAATAACACCCAAACCAAAGTTTTATAATAACACTCAGTGAAATTCCTTAGATGGGTTCGCAACAACCTACACATTCTATAATACCATATCCATGACTATATAAACTCTTCTAATATGACCCACACTGTATTCATTCAATCTCATTCTCAATTCTGATACCAACACTCCGACATCTTATGACACATTATCCAAATCCCAGTCTTTGTATATATCATGGAATTATATAATTTTTGATCCCTCTACACTAAAATTCCATGATTATATCTCAAAAATCCAACAACTACTGTCACTACACACACAATCCAACAGACAAGAGATTCATACAACTATGAATGATTAAATGGTCCCATGTATAAGAGTATCCTAGTAATAAATTTTCTAAATAAGAATACTCAATATCTATAGACCTCATAATTTATAGTACTAAAATAAATTATCAAATGTGGTAACCATACTAATAAAAAATGGTGAAAACAGAACCGTTATCAGTTCCCATTACTACCATACCAAGAACATAATCCTCAATATTCTATAAAATGAACCAATGGTAGTGATCACATACTCCAATTGACAATGTTTCACTCCCGAACATATGAATTGTCACGAACAAGGTCGGGTCGTCATCCGACCCGGCGCCCGACCCGCCCCACAAAAAGGCCCGAAGGGCATTCCCGATCCCCACGAGCTGGCACAAGTGCCCAGGTATCAAAACTAACCCATGGGAACGATTTTACCCGAAATAAAATATGGAAAAACAACTAACCAAGTAAATAAACTAAAATTAGAAATGGACAACCAAACATGCCTTTAAACTATGAACAAGTTTAAAGTCTACTATTCGAACCAATAATTAAAAAGAAAAGAAGAAAACGGAAACTAAAACCCGTACTCAAGCCACCAAGCAACAGGAGCGGTGCGACGTCCACACGTCACAAACGTTAACCTGCATGAGAAGACCACCAACAACCGACCTCCATCACTGAGCATGATGCCTCAACATAGAATACACAAAGAACAAGGCCTACATACACCAAAAGTTATATGTAGGGTGTGAGCAAAGAGCCCAGTAGGACGTCACCCAATAAAAAGGTTCCATGCCACAACATCAAAGAGATAATTTAACGTGCTTATTAAAAATTATACTTTAAAAAAAGGTTTTTAAAGAAAACATTTAGAAGCTAAATACTAAAAGAAAACACTAAGAGAACCCATTTCACAAACACGAATTGAAAGAGGAAAAGAGAAATTTATTTAAGGGCATGCTTACACATACTCACACACACACACACACATACTCACACACACACACAAAAAAGTGGTCCTCCATATGCCGATGGAAGGCACCATGACATTGATGGTGGAGCACTATGGGTAAATCCCCTAAGGTTCATCTAGTTCGAGTGGGACCCTAGAACCTCGTGTCTCGGTGAAACGTGGCTTAGAAACCAAGACCCTCGGAAATGTAGATTAGAAGACCACGAACCTCAGAAAACGTGGCTTAGAAGGCCACAACCCTCAGTCATCATATGTTTAGTTAGTGTTGCAATAGTCAATCTAGCTAAGTGAAACAGAGACGATACCCATCCGGCTCACTAGCGCACTAGTTCTAGTCCACCCACCTAGATACCCAGGGTTTTCCCTTGTGCTCAAACATGTTCCACATTCACATAACACGTCACTTTCACACTTCACAAACCAAACATGACATTACACAAAAAAAAGGTCACCAATTTCATACCAAAGAACTATTTCAAAGACACATGCACACCAAGGACATGTCTCATTTTATAAAAATACACAACTTCAAAAAAATTAACGTCTATTCAACTCCTTCAAAATACTATTTTTGCGTCATATAAATGAACCGAAGAATCATTTGAGCTATTAATGAAATCATTTAAAAAAACCAAGAAGGTTTTACACCAAAACCCACTTGATTTTATATAAAGGCGTCACTTTAAAACTTGATACACGAGGTAACCATATCAAGACTTGTTTTCCATTGTTTAAACAATTTTTCATTTCAATTTCAAAAGTACACAACATGGAAAACACGCCAAAAGTGATTCATTTTACTTTGAAAATGTCTATTTAAATACACAACACCTAAAGTGACCTGAAAACACCTTTTCCACCTCCCAAACAACCCTCAAGAACCTTTCAACCATGTTTCGCACTCAAAACACCACTTAAATAACAATTCCTTCATTTATAAAACATATTGCATGAAAAAGAAACCATTAAAAAATCAATTTCACAAAATAACCCTTCTAAAGCCTCATTGGCACTCTATAAACAATTATTAAACACTTCTAAAATTTACCACAACAGGATCTAAATGAAAAAAAGAACATAACCATTTCTAAAGAGAGTGCAATTTTCATCATGCACGCATGTCAAACAATTTTTTAAAATTCATTTTTCAAAACATATTAAACGAAACCGATCATTTGTGCAACACACATATAAACAACAAAAGCATACTATTTCGGAAACCCATTTTTCATCAAACGAGCATGACAAAACATTATAAACATAGATCGCACCATGCAACTAAATCATAAAACATATTAAATTTAACTAAACAAACAAATTAAATTATCTAAACAATGCAGGCATGGAACCACCAACCCTTGACGCTGAATTTCCCACAAACGAGTGCGAAACTTCAATCTCACCACAGACGCACCGCACAAAGATAAATTGAACCCTAAAACAAGAATTTGGATCAAAATAAATCAAAAACAACCGCTAAATTGGACCATAAACCGGCTGGACAGAAAATATAACCTCAAAAAAGGAGAAAGAATGAGGAAGGGGGATTAACCATTGGAGGTTTCGGCCATGGAGGGAAAACCGGCAGGGGGGAATCAGGTTCTCCAGACCATGTGAGGGGGACAGCGGATGAGGGAGAGGAGAAGCCAAGGGGGGTGGGTCCATGCAGCAGCGCGCTGGGAATAAGGGTCGACTGGTCCGGTGCGCGACAAGGTTTCTGCGAGTTAGGGTTAGGCGGAGAGGCTGGCGCAAGGCAAATGAGGGAGCAGGCTGGCCGAGATTGGCTGACGGTGAGGGGTTGGCTGAGAGGGGTGACAGCGCGATAGGGGGAGAGCCGCGATCTGCAGGAGGGGGAGAAAAAAAAAACGATGCACAATGAAGAAAGGGGGGGTCTGAACCCTAGCCAAAAAGGGAGGGGGGAAAGTAAAAACAAAATAAATAAAAAGAAACTAATAATAACAATAATACAATTAACAAAACCAAATAATTGTAATAAACTAAAATAGGAATAATAATAATAATAATAATCTCAAATAAAAAATTATTATTATTACCATTAAAACAATTAACTTTAATTGTATCCTACTCTTATAATTTTATTTTCACATTATTAATTCATGTCATTTAGTTAATTGGACATCGAAAGGTCACCCGGTGTACCAGGAGAGGTCGCGCGGTTTCAGAAACGTGCCTCGCCTGAGGTCGTGCGGTCTCAATTTTCATTTTATTCTCATTTTATTCTCATTTTATTATTCGTCGCATAATGCACATCTTCCTGGAACATCAGGCAGGTCGTGCGCGAGCTGGGCGAGGGCGCGCGACGACCCAGGCGGGGTTGCGCGGCTTTAACCGCGGTGCGCTAGACACAACCAAGGGAAAAACAACCGTTTTTAAATAAGAACTCAAACAAATTTTAATTCGACCTCGACCCGATCCACCTGATTCCCAATAAAAACAATAAAATAAATAATATAAAAAGGACGACTATGACATGAATTCCCCTACAATACTCCTCTAGAAAAGGCACATATAATTATCAATAGTACCCACATATCACACTTCTCGAGTTTTACTTATGCCATGACTATCATCAGCTATCTGGGATATAATATGGATTGGCCATTCCATGCAACTCCAATCCATCCCTAATGTCACCACCTATTTTTGGGAGACACGTCCATTACTCATCATATCCTTGGGCCTCCATTCCTAATGGTATAAAATAAAATCCACAACATAAAATTAATATCACATAACTAGTGATATCCTTCCCCCCACAAGATGAGAATTTTCTCAACATCCTTTCCAACATTCACACTTTTATACCAAAGGTTTATTAAACCTCTATGAACGCTGTTTTAGGTTCTTACTCAGTCAACATAATCCTTTTCTAAGGAAACTTGTGTAAACTACTTTGTCACATGATCACATATCATACTTCAAGATCAAGTTATTCCCAACCCATCAAAACTGGGCCCAAATTTCTAAAACAATTCACGTTTTTATCTTAAAATCAATCTCATCTAGTTTAAAGTGTAATTTTAATATTACATTCCAATAATATTAATGAATGTCATTCAATCCAAGGATAATCACATGATGAAAATCTATCTTGGAGTCATTTAAATACCTTGAAGAATCAATCCATGATATTCCAATCCTATAACTTACAATCTATGATGTCAATACACTGTTGAATATGAATAAGTATCTAAAAAATACTTTTCTCTAAACCAAACACCAATAAAAAAATAATATAATTTGTTTTACATCTTTGAATCCTAATGCATTACTCATGACTTTCAGCTTTTCCCCCTTAATGGTATCCTCATAATAATGGTGACACATTACCAATCAAAACTATCTATCGGGAGTTACTCACCAATACCAAACCCATTTGGGTATATTATTAAAGAATTGAATACATATACTAACCCAGCATGAGTCACTATACATCCATTGGATATAGGGACTATATAATAGTCACTGGAGACCATCGCACAATAATATCTACATGTATTTATCAATGAAAATATTACATGGTTAATATGAGTATAAAACCAACACAATGTTCTATATATATATATATGATGTTTTTGGTAATTAAATTTACTAAAAATATTGTTTTTATAAGAATCAGTCTCACACAATAACACATATGTTTTTTGAGTCCTATATATGAAAAATGTTATTTGCACACATGGTTCATGCCACCGTAGTCTAATAGACAAAAACATAAATAAAAATATTAATTCATGTATAAAATTTGAATAAATAAATGGATTAGAGTAATGAAAACAAAGAAGAAAAACCATATATCCCTAGTCAAATGAAATTCCCTACCAGAAGGGTGATCATAATTCACTAGTTCAAGCTATATCAGAAACCCCACACATTGCTATTCACCATCTACCATATTCCAAATAGTAATACAATGGAAAAGAGGATTCAAGGATAAAAAATAAATTTCATTTATATATTAATATATCTCAAATAGTCCCCCAATGAGGTTACAATATAGAAAATATTAAAAAAAAATAATGTATAGAGACCCTAATACCATTACTAAGCCTCATGTCACACCCATATCCAATCCTCATTGAGATTTTCATTCTTGGGACACTAAAACCAAATCCCTAAACCAATAAAATAATGAAAATATCTATACATGCACAACAGTTCCTTTACAGACTATGTGAAAACAATATCAGTAGGTCTTCATCATATTCATCTAATATTCCCCATCATAGACATCTATATAAATAGGTGAAAATATACGATAAATTATATACATTCATGTAAGGTAAGAGTGTACAAGCCAGTAAACCATGTTATTTGACTACACTGGCATCAACCTATACTATAAATGATGCGACAACATGCTATGAAACCCATCACATAACCAGAGACCATGGGTAAGGCGTCATACTATGTCCTCAATCCTACCCATCTCAAGTGATGTTTCATTTCATGTGCCCAAATCCTCCCCTATCAGGGGATGTCACTCACTAGGTTCCCTTGCCAACCCACATAGGTTTGATAACTAATTATGTACCCAAACCATCCCCTATTATATGAGGTGAATTTATATAAAAAAGTTTTCACAAATGTTTCCTTTTATTTTCATGTAAAAATGGTTCATTTACTATATCACTATTGTTTTATCCTGTATAAATTATCATTTTTGGTGTATGGGTACTCAATGGAAGTAACAAAGGAGTAAAGAATAATTTGGATGTGTTTTAGAGGTAAAATAGTATACTTATCGTGAATCATTGTTTGGAAGTCATGAACCCATCCCAAGAAACCATGTTGAAGGAAACATTTATGGTTGAATTAATTTCACAAATTTCATACCATTTACTAAATACATTCTAAAACCATGATATAGAAAAAAGAACTACCATAAACTATCTCATGGCTCATTCATGGTTCACAATCCATACCACTTGCCCAAAAATCACTTACCTACCCACAACCATCATTATAACCAGGTTTTGACTTGTTTTGTGGGTGTATTCGACCTGGAACACATTTTGAACACCTTATAAGATTAAAAATATTCATAAGGTGGTTCCCAACTTCACTATAACCCAATAAAAGCATACAGGGTTGGATTCTAATGAATTGTGGAATGATTTTCACAAAAAATATCATCGGAGACCATGGAATGTTTGTAGATAATTTTAGAACATGGGGTTTGATTCACTATTTTTATGTATTCATGATCCAAATAAATATATCTATGTTTTATGACTAATTCCATTCTTTATTAGTTGTTTATGATTGATGGATGATGCTGTTTTGGAAATTATTTTGATCATTTTTTTGTTTTCATTTATATATAGTGGTTGGATTGTGGTCTATTGGATATTTAACTTAATTCATTCTTAAAATTACTAAACTAAATATTTTAGAGTGAGAGAACACCAATAAAATTGAGATAAGTGGATTATATGACCCTAGGGTCTATTATCCAATTCATTTAATAATTTTCCATTACATAATGATTGTTAAATTTAATAAAAGGATAGTGATATGATCAAAATAGTATTTTGGACAAGTGTTCTATTTTTTTCAATGTTGTGTCAATATGTGTTTGGTTAGTTTTGGTGAAGTTGGGATTCATAGATAATTGTTATATTTTCAGCTAATTACATTTTATTTTAGTCTTGGATAATTCTCCTTGGTTAAAATGTGATGATTTTTTTATGATCAGTATTACTTAATTATAAGTGTTTAGTAGTTTTCACATTAGATACAATGGGTGATGTAATTATCCAAAAGTTTTTATTCATGTGAAGAGAAAAACATATTAATCTTCCTAGAAAATTTAAAAAATTAATGGATGAAGGATGAGAGGATATGGTTGAGGTGGCTAGGAATTTTGGAATTGATTAATATATACTTATTACCTATTTTAGTTGGATTCAAATAATAATTATGACCCGCAAAGGGTTCCCCTAAGGGCTTGCCCTAAACCACCCATAGGGGGGCCCAATTGTGTACACCGATGTGAGTGTTTTCTAATGAAATAAGTTAATGGAAAAAGGTGATCCCTGTATATGTCCCATTGTGTGCATGAAAAAGACACATATATATTGGTCTTGAAGCCCATTGGAATGCCCTGGGACCATACATTGTGGCATGACACATGTGGGTGTGAGGTGAAGTTTATCTGTGTTCCAACCTCATTGGTGGATCATATGGTTTAACAATCACTAATGTATTGATAAAAAAGGATAAAAATAGATAGTATTATGTGGGAAAATAGTGTTCGGTTATAGTTCCCATGTCATTAAAATGATGTATATAACATATACCAAACAACTGAGATAATTTGGGTAATATGATCAATTTGAGAATATCTTATTCCTTATTATGCTTTTTGAGGATCTCCAAAATAATGAATTATTGTTCAAGTCACCATTGTTCAAGGATTAGATCTCTGTGGTTTCTATGTGATCAAGTTGATGAATCTATGAGGCTTCTAATGATAATGAATTCATGTTACCCATTGAATGAATATGATAAATAGATTAAATATAATTTTTCAAGGACGAATGAGAGTTATATAATGAGTTTTATCTTGGATAGATTAGAAGAATCTAATCCTCATGCAATCACATTAATATCTCACCGTAAAATATGAAATATGACTCATGGAAAATAAACGCATTGATTTTTTGAATATATTTTAGATAATCATTAACAAATTAGATTTTGTAATAAGTTTTGATGTGGGGTTATATTTTTATATATGATGTGAAATTTAAACTATGTATAATGTTTTTAATGGATGTATTTGTATCGCCTATAAATGGAGAAGATCCTTGACTGAGTAGGTGGTATTGTTCATCTTTTGTGGGATCAATTGAAATAGAGTCCCTACCCACACATTCCCTGTGTAAAGGAAATATAGGATCCCTGAAACATTTTACATACACAATGGATAATTACATGCGTATTCAACTTGTGAAAATAAAACATCAATATCAAAACAAATAATATACTTCCAGGAATCAATTTGTTACGCACATTCTTTTTTATTATGTGAACTATACAAGTGATTAAGAAATAATGTCATCTATACTATGTTTACCAAAGAATAAGTTCACATTATGGTTCTTCTTAAGAGACCATGGGGTAAACTAAAAATTTATCTTATGGTGAGAATGCATGGGATAGGATAAATAAAACACCAAGTTATTTAAAGAATATATGATACATCTACAACAATAGTTTGGAAAAGGTGGTGTAAACTATGAATAATGGGTGTGTTCACACTCTACCCTTATAAGAAGAGTATACTTGAGAATAAAATGGGTTCTACAATATTTCATGCAAAGGAGTATCATGCAGAAATTAGAAGTCCCTCAAACATTTGGGATCAAGTAGAATATAGTGCTTGAGCACATATATGAAACACATACATTTTACCTTAACTAAATGAAGAAAAATATTTTGTGTGTTTTTTAATAAATAAATGTGGAATGTTTTTCTTTGAGTCTTCATGAAAAAAACACATGCATGCATTATTTCATGATCATGAACATGTATTGAAGGACATGATATACTCGATCCAATGATTTTGAAGTCCATGAAACTCTGGCATGAAGTGAGTTAAATTGACAACTTAAGAATTAGTGGGTTGATATTGTTTATGTTATTCATACATAAAATAAATATTGATGAGTTTTTGTGCACACCATGAACTCATCAATGTGAGGTTGACACATTAGCATAATGATGCATATCTCAAGCATTTGTCACATTGAGAAAATACATTAGTAACAGGTGATTAGTTACATTGAGAAATACATACATATATTTATAGTGTTTTTTGAAGGCACTTGAATCAGTTCATGAGAAATTATAATCCAACATTCTCATGTAGTGAGATCATGTAATCATCATATAGTTGTTCAAGTCTTAAATATAGGTGAAGCTTTTTGCGAAGTGCTGCGAGCAAGTGATGTCGTCTACTAGGATCCAAAAATAATTGAGTATCATGGTTGGAGATAATGAAATATGTATTTTAGTTGGATAAAAAAATAGAGTCTCTCAGTTGGATCCAGAGGAATAATATTCACATGCAGAGATAGTGAGGAATCATTAACTAGGGGGAATAACTAGTTGAAGTAAAGAGTACCCTTTCTACTAAACCTTGAAAAATATTACATGCTTCTATATCATTATTATTACTTATGTGATTGAGGTGTTTTTGATAGATAATATTGAGATTATTGAGAACATTATTAGGTTCAAGATTATTAATTATAAATAAAATTAATAACTTAAAATAAACCACTTATTCACTGATCCCTTCATAATGGACTGCCTATGATGAGGATCTACAAGTTGTATTAGAGTGTAGGACAGTTCTGAATATAAAAATTAAGATTTATGAAGTGGAAATTTTATTAAATGAGTGATCTTCCCCATATATGAATCTCTTGAAATACCTAGAAGAACAAGAAAATCAACAGGAAAGAAAGATGAAGATTAATATCATGAAATTAGAGGTAATATTAATGGTAAAACATGAAATTATTCATTCAAATGTGATTCCTTTGATGAAAACTATTCATTGTGTGATGAAGATGTATTTTATAGTAAAATATTTTCTATATTCAATGATGCTCTAAAAAAGGTTCACATTTAAGTTATAAAAAGTATTGTAATACGCATGAAGGGTATTCATTACGATAATGCCCTACTGTAATATGAATTATATGAACTAGATAATTCACTTGAAAATAATTTTATAATGTTAAAGACACTCACATACCTAGTATAAGGAAATTTTACATCCATCATTTTCATTTTATAATAACTACAAAGGTATTAATATGAGAAATTTATTTCTTAAATGGTTGTTGTAGAATCCTTGCATGAACATTAATGAATTTAAAATGTTTCCATGGATATAAAAGGGACTCTGTGAAAGGTTATTTATAATTCATTTAAGAATAAATAAAAATATATTAAGAACAGATGTAGAAGTTGAATCATAATTGGTATTATAATATGAGGTCATTTGAGTATGAGAATAACGCCCTCAATAAGAAGTATTGATAGTTGGAAGTGATACTAAAAAATTATAAACCACCAAGAGTTAGAACTTCCCAAATCACATAGAGAAGAGATTATGAAACACAATTTTTTTTGAGAATTATCATTAAAAACGTATTATTAGATCATCCTATAAAAAATATAATAACCCCACATGAAGATGGTATCCCATAGCCTAGAAAGTGTCTTGTGTGTTGATAATATTTTAATTTCTGATATAGGTTTTAAACCAAACCTTAGAAACATATGGATGGTACAAACTATTGATATACCAACCTCATCCAAGGTGGATGTGGAAATATAAATAATGATATGTTCCCCATAGAGTGTCCCAAAGAGTGATGGTTCTATTCAGAAACATAATTGATCATAATATAAAATTCCAAACAAACTACACCTCATATGAAAATATAAGGCTAACTGGAAATTATGGGTGTTGATATAAGTTTGTGTATAAGGAGTTGAAATGTTTTTATAACATGAAAATTCATGAACATAAGTGAAGACCTACATTTAGTGTGAAAATTATGAGGAAATTAGAAGACATGAACGAGACAAGAGAAGTCTATAGAAAACAGATGGCGGAAATTCGGCATTGGGTAGAAATATGAAAAATGTTACAAATCGAATTACTCCCATGATATATTATAAATATATAAATAAGATTTCAATATCTCCTAAGAAGTATGTAAATAAATAAACTCACTTAAAGGCATGTAGAAACTCTAAAGAAGCTATCAACATTCCCAAATATATTCTTGTGATATTTTTAGTAAATTAATAGAAATACATAATGTTAGAATAATAACAATAAATATTTATAGCTAAATGAAATGATGAATATTCCACATGAAGATGCCAAATTTCAAGAGTGGATTTCAATAAATGAAAAATTGTGTGTTGACGATGCACTCTTTGAGAGATGAAATAAATATGTACAATGTTTAAGAGAATGTATAACCACATTACATGAATGAATGATCCCTTGAAAAAAAATGAATATGGAATTAAGAGATGAATATTATTTGATGGAAAAAGATAGAAAAAATATCACTCACAAGGAGGTGATATGTGTGATGATATCCATTACACCAAATGATAAATTATATTTGAAAATAATATGTGGAAGTATGAATACATATTAAGTGGATAAATATGGTTGATAAGACCATCTCAACCATGATGTTCACATTGTGGAAGAAGAAATTACCTCTGTATTGAATATTATTTTATAAGTTTTGAGAAAACATGATGGGAATTGATAGAGATTTTTGCGGATATAATTACTGTATAGTATTAAGGAAAAATTTAATCCCATAAGGGGGGAGAATATTAGATACTATATTTGTAAATTATGAATATATTCCAAACATTATGGTTAAGCTATTTTAATCACACCTAGATTCTTCAATCCAAATTTTGTTTATCGTATCACTAATAGGGAGTGTGTAGTTAATTGTAGAATGTGAGGGGGGGTTTCATTGCACTATAAGTCTTTGATGTGTTTGTTGAACTATGTATAAGATTTATCATGTCACCGAAAAATCTAGTTATTTACTACCCCTTGTATGTTAATTGAGACATTTAGAGCATGATTTAATAGGCATTGTTTTTTATGGACAACATTGAAAACCATTTTCACATATCTATTGTTTTCTACATTGGTTTAGCCGAAGTTAAATTATATTTGACTCATTGAGGATATTTTATAAGAATAACCATGTGATATCATCCATCTCTTAGATGTTTTGAAGAAAGAATCATAAAAGGGATGAGAAAATGTATTTTAGAATACCCCACAAATCATTGAACAAAAATTCCAATAACGGGTATAAAAATGTTGATCACACATATTGACTCATAAAAGCTTGCTATAGTAGTATTTAAAATAATAATAAAAATAGAGGGATTGGTGGCCAATGTTTCATTTTATTTTAATGATGAGACAATATCTATTCAGTGAGTTTGGATTAAATTGTTATTCATGGAGAGTTATTATAAATTCATCTAATGGAATTGGATTTAACACCATGAAAATTATCCTTGGAAAAAAATTCAGACTTTTGGTTAGGGATATTATTTATTAAAGGCACGTTCTAAGGAGTTTTCACATCGGATTAAATCAATGAGGGTTTTCTATGAGTTTTTTTTGAACTAATTGATCATGAATTAATGATTTAATGATAAATAATATCAATGAATTAGGAAGGAGATAATATGGTTTACGTAGTTAGGAATATAGGTCTTGAGTGTTCTACACTAGGAACCTATTTTATATGGGAGTTTAATAATAATTATGGTCTACCATTGGATACCCCATGGAAATCACCTCAAAAACCTATATAGGGACTTATGGGTCAACCCCTATGGGAGAGCCATCCTAAGGATGGAGTTAATGGTGGAATGAAAGTCCTTGTACAAGGATCATAGTGTTCAAACCAAAAGAAAAACATTGATTTGTTATGTTACCTATGCGGGTGCATATGGACTGCGCAGAGTGGCATGGACCATGTAGGCATAAGGTTTAGTTTTCTAGGTGTTTATCCTAATTATATATCAGAGGTGCTTCACTCATCTCTTTATTAATAAAATTTATCAAAAAATCATTTCAAATTCAATGTGGTACAATACAGGGATAGATATTATTCACAGGTCATTAAAATGACGCATATAGAATGCTACATATGATTGAGTTAATCTATGAAATCTGATTGATGTTGAAATATTTTATTCTTACTTATAAATTTCATGAATCTCTAAAAATATTAAACACAAACCAAATTACCATTGATAAATCCAAGGCTTTCTATAGTTACATTGTGATTTAGTTGATGAGTTGATGAGGATTTAGAACATCATGTACGCATGCTATGCTTTGAATAAATGTGATAAATTGAATAATGAGAATTAATATAAGCATGATAAGTAGTTGTATATTGACTTTTATCATGGATAAAAATAGATCATTAAATCCCCATTGCATGTATGTGAGGATCTCACTGTGATTTAGAAAATGTTCACTCACTACAAAAGAGAATCTATGTACCCATTCACTTCAGGAAGGACCAGGGTGATCTAAAAATCATTCTTATTACTCGAATGAGGATTCCATGACAGTTTAACATATGAAATGGAAACATCAATATTGCTTTTGATTAAAATGAGTTCCATAAATCCATTGAAGTGTGTGATATCCTGAAACAAATCTTTATAGTTAACATAAATGATCTATGTGATTGCAATATAGTTTCATCTAAACTATATTATGATAACCGTATTATGGAAGTTATTTTTTAAAAGGTATCCTTGGTCAAAACTATCAACATGAACAAAATATAGAGATAATGAGATATGAGAAAAAAAGATATTATTTTCTAGAAGAATATCTCCATGATTTTGGACAGTTGTTAGTCGAATTCTATGTACACTGTAAATGAAATGTTTGTTCATTCCCTACCCTTACACAAATGTATTTATTGAGAATAAAGTGGGTGAAAAATTATTTTTCATGGAGAAGTAGAATTCACAAAGAAGAATCCCTACAAAAATTTTGGTTCATGCTAATCACATTACAACATTATATACCTGAAACACTTAATTTTAATATAAAATAATGAAAAAAAAAGTTCTTACATACAAGGTATGTGTGAATAAATAAACATAGATAGTATATGTTTTACATTTCATGAAAAAACACACATTCATATATTCATTACTGATCACCAACATGTAAATAATGATTTAAAAACCTGGATGAAGGATTTAAAATTCAATATAACTCATTAATGAAGTGTCTTTGAATTGAGAATTCAAGAAGGAGTTTTTTGAGACTATTCAATATATTCTTTCATAAAATAAAAAGAATATAATTTGTGTGAAAAACATGCACACGTCAACTTCACTTCGAGAAATAAACAGAATGAAGAAAAGAACAATAATTTGATGTAATGAAGAAACTGATTTGTCACTATTTATCAAATCAATTAACAATGAAAAACACATTAGACCAGTGGAATTGGAGGTACATGAATGAATACATGTTTATGTATGATTATAAATTTCTTGGAGTAATTACATTGAATCATAAAATAGGGAATCAATACTTTAATAGAGGTCAAACCTTTTGGTTGGTTTTGGGAGTTAATGAAGTCTTCTAGTAGGAGAAAGAAGAAAAAGGAGTTCTTCATTTGGATTTGGAGAAAAAAGACATTTGGTTTTTTCCAAAATCAATCATAATGTCTCAGTTGGTACCTGATAAATATTAATCACTTGTGGATATAGTTTAAATTATAAATCTAAAAGTACTAACCAATTGTATCAAGTGTTATGCTTTCCACCGATCCTTATAAAATACAATGTGTTACTCATTCTCTCTATTATTACCACTGAATATGAGATGAAGTAGATATTTAATTTTTAGTGGATAATTAACCTTAAAAAGTTGATATGGTTGAATTTTAATTAAAATTAATTAAAAAAAACCAAAAATTCCCCACTCCCCGTTTAGTGTTCTATCCATCATGGGGCTCTACACAATTATTATTGTGGGAGTGTATGACCATGGACTAACTCATAATATAAAATTCCATAAAAAATTTAATAATAGAAACTATATTAATTATTTGGATTCCAATAAACTAATAATGTTCAAGTGAACCATATATTTTATTCTAAATATATAATTTTACCTCTAGTAACATTGTCACAGTATAAGATTAATTTTCTTAAAATTTTCCTCTCATATTCATGTCTCATACATAATTGGCCAAATCGATTGTCACATGGACTACCAATTTTATATATTGTATCGACCCCTTCATCCATTAGATATTTAGTTAGTCTATATATGGAACAACTTGAATATCTAATTAGATCTTACTCGCAATAGGCAATCCGTGTTTTGACACTATTCCATGGTAAAAATGGTGTAGATGTTTAAATTCCCAATAAAAACTAATTTTGGATTTTTTTAAATTTATTCATTATTTTTTTAAATAAATTTTAAAAATTTATTTATTTTCCATATTTATCATGATTTAAAAATGTGGTGATATCACACTTTAGGATAAATAGTTTGTAAGTGGAGAAGCCTACATTATTAGTGATTGTTATAATTGTTCAAATACTTTAAATCATCAAAAGTGGGAGGAGTCATCCTTAAACCATTTTATTGAACCCCCTTATTTTAATTATTCAATTGAAAATTTTTAGGGATATGATCAATATTAACAATAATGGTATGATAAATTTGTATGGAGTGATTACAATGACATTAAAACATTTCTACCACCACTAGAGTTATATCCATCAACTAATTCCAGTGAGAACAAGATTTTGGAAAATTTATTGTTTATGATGGAGGCCATCACATGAAGACAATTAGACAAATCTAACCAATAGGAAATATTTACCTTTTTGTTGGGAATCAATCTACGATAGTAAATAATAATGAAAAAAAATAATATAGTGTAATGTGTGGAAGAGAATGTGAATGGGGAACATATTTATAATCCCACACAATGTGAATAAATAGATATTTATAATAATTTTTCAACTAAAAATAATGAATTTTATCATTTTTTCAATTTTAAAATGGGGTCAAGAATAAATTCAATTATGAAATTGAATCTCTAAGAATTTTATAAACTAAGGTAGTTTTGGAAGATGTGGAACCAAGTTTTCTATAATTTCATTTTTATGATACTAAATAATTATTTTATAAAATTGAAAATGGAGATTATATATATTGTCCATGTGTTAAATTTTAAAAAAAAAATTATTAAAAAATTGATATTTTTCATCCTCTCAAATGGTTTATTGAGAAATTTCTAGTTTATAAAATTAAATTTCCAAAAAAAATTAGAGAAAGAACAATATATTTTATTCCAACCTCTCATGAACTAATGTTGGGTCACCCAATATTTCTAAAAGGTTATGATGGGCATGAGGAGAAAAGAAGTAAAATTGATCCACCATTTTTTCTTTTTTTATATGGACTAAGATTTTTTTAAACCACTGCATTATAAAATAAAGAGTGATATTATTCAGTAAATTGTGGAGTTACTAGTAATTTATATTGGATACCTAAGAGGATGACACATCTTAAATATGAACATAGTGGATATTTTTTGTCATGATCATGCCAATGACAATATACAAATATTTTTATTGTGTGGAAACACAAAAAATTAAAATAATATGTTATTTAATTTTTGTTTTCTATTTTCTCTAACATTTAATTGTATTACAATAACCAAATAAGATTCAAAACACTAGAAATCATATTTTATACAAAAGATCTTACATTTTTATTAAACTTTGGTATCCCATGGGTATATATTAGGAATCAAATAGATATATCCTGAATGAATGGTCTGGTGTGATTATAATTTTCTTATATTTTTTATAATACACATTGGATGATATAAGAGAGTTGAGAACTTCCACTCCAATGGGACCTAAATAAGTAACATAATAAACTATGAGGGGAGTATTTTTCTTTTAGTTTTGTTTCTTTAATCTATTATATGAATTGAACATAATGATATATTCCATTTTATATGCATCCTTCCTTGAAAATATAAAATATAAAATATGTTTCGTTTTATGTTTGGGGTAGTTTCCCATATACAACAAACTATGTAAAATATTTATCTCATTTCCTAAGATTTCCTAAATTTTTTTAGAGAAAAGGGTCTATTAAAAATATCACACAAGATTATTAGTTAAATTATGAAATGTCTTGGGTGAGACATATTTATTTTTTAGATATTCATGGATAATTAAACATATATTCTTAGTGATTTGGCCTTTGAAAATTGAAGTGAAAACATTTTAATGTTTATATTTCGAAATTTTATTTAATAATTAAATTTTAATAGAGTATTTTAAAATAAGGATAATATTGTATATGATGTATCACTTATGAATTTTGGGAAATAATTAGTGTAATTTTATGACATCACACATGTGGTTATTAAGCTATATTAATTTCATGAACTCTTGAATTGCATTGATAATTAATTAAGGTGAGTCATCAAAAAAACAAGGGAAAACATTTTCATTACTGGTAACTCATAACAAAAAAATTGATATCAAAAAACACCCAAGATGATGATGACCATACATTATTCTCTATTATATCAATTCAACTGTATTGTGTGACCCATAAAACTGGTAACACTTTATTTGATGTCAACAGGCTCATTTGAAATATTTCCAAATTTAATGAGGAGATATATTAGTGTTATGTGACTTTCTTTTAAATATAGAATATTAATGAATACTAAAAAAGAATTTACCTTTAAATGTTAAAAAATTATCTTAGATCTATAGTTAATACTTTATTTAGAGATTAGTGAGTAATGAATGATGAATGTGAAACAATAAAATATTTGTTAATAAAAATCATCTACAACTAGTTGATGTGAACTGTAATGTTTATATTAGTTTCATTTGTTGTATCATAGTACTGATTGTCAAAAATATTTTGTGGGCAAGAAATATTCAAGTGTGGGGTGGTTTGTTATAGAAAAATCATGAAAGAATGTCTAATTTTCCATTTTGAAATTATTTATATACTATATAATTTGTGTTTTATTATTTTTAAATTATTCATTTAGGTTTATATATACTACATGAATTATACCAAGGAAGAATTAATATGTTAGAGTTGTTTTTGAGAAAAAATAATCCACTTTTTTGTAAAGCACATTTTGGAAACCATAATCCAATCATACGAAACCATTAATAAATAAATAAATGTGGAACAATGGCTTGTACACTTATAGTAAAAATTATATAAACAATACTAAAACATGACAGCATGAATAACTACTTCCAAAATAGACTTCCTAGCTTCTAAATGGTTCAAAAACCATTACAGTTACCCATTAATCAATTATCAAATTCACAAACACCATTTTAAATCAATGATTATGTCTTTTGAGAGGGTAGGAGGGATTATACAATTAACTAATTGGGGATGAAAAAAGATACTCAATGGTGGGAATAATAGGTTTCACACCCACCTGTAACCCTAAATGTAAATCCAATGAAGTATACTAATGAAATTATAGTGCCTTCTTGGAGAGGATCATCCTACACCATAGAATGTTTTCAGATCATCAGAAAACACTGGGTTTTGTTATCTATATTTATGTATTCATAGTATAAATATAGTGTTATTTTTTTAATTATTACATTATTTATTGGTATCATACGATTGAACTATGATGTTTTTTAGACATGATTTGATCGAATTTTTGTGTTTTCATTTATATACTGAGTTTGAATTTTTTGTGACTATAATTTCATTTAATTAATATTTTTAAATACTAAAAAATAAATATGATATTTATAGAACACCAATAAAATTAGGATAAATGTATTTTATTACCATTGTATCCATTTCCATTTGAATTTATGTATTTTTTCATGAAATTATAGTTAAATTGAATACTAGAATATGTATTTTATTAATCCAGTGATATTGTTTGAGTAAAATCCCATTGATTCAGTGTAACAATTAAACAGAATATATAACATTCATTAATAACAACCATATGAGTGATTAGTATCCCAACATGCTGCTTGGATTGGTGGGAAACATTCATTTCAATCAAAATATAAAGCTATACCTATTGTAAAACTAACATAGGATATGTTATATTTCTTTGTATTTTCCACTCAAATGCATGCCTAAAAAAATTCAAATCCATAGACACATATACTACCCTTTTTCATTCTGGGATTGACCACTTCATCCACTAGGTATATTATAATTTCTTCTTTGTGACACATTGATTTCCAATTTTGGACGACCTCATCATTGTCCTGACATTACAAATGCCATACCGAAACTAACCACTATCATGTGAGGTTGAGAAATATATACCAAAACCTACCACTCTTATGGGATTTCCCCCAATAATTACCCAAGATAAATCCTCTTTAGAAAGGTCACACATAATGTACTCAATCCTATAATTTTAATGGACGGGCTCCCATGATTTAACCAATTAAATTTAAATCATAGAAGAACAAACAATGAATTTTAGATCTCATCCTTCTTCCTCCATGTTAGGCCAACATTAATTCCCATATATCATTATACAATCTATCTTTACATGAATATAGAAAATGATATATTTTCCCAACACAGTATCTCCCTAGCTCATCCGACGGTACCAGTCACTCAATACCAAGCCACACGTCCCAAATAATTTCTCATAATTCACCTAGAATCATAGAAAAATATCCTAAATACCATCATACTATCATAATGATCACCTGAATAACCTCTTGAAATTGATATTAATCTTATAAGGTAATCCATTAAGATTCTAAAAATTATCTCATTATGCACTCCCATGAAATATAACATATTCATCACCCATTATATTCTCTCTATCCCATTACAAGGAGGAAACCCATAGAATCATAACACATCAAGCCCCAAAGATATTAAAAAACTCATAATAGATAAAAAATCTATATCCACCACCAATAGGTTTCTCCAATCTACACATCACATATACTACTATCTCACAAATCAACACAATGTTTAAATATATCACAAAAACACCACTAGCCATAGGGAATTTACCTATGTTAACCACATCTCTAAAAAACCGAAGACCTCTCAAAACCCTTAAATAATCTTAGAAGTAACCTTCACCCATTTAGAAACATAGTCACCATGTAATCCCAAAATACTTATTTTAAAAATAGCCACCTACTCCAACTCAATGAGACTCAACACCACCATGATTATTTCCATAGGTAATTATCATTTAATATCCCTTTACATGAATCAAAATAAATAATTGAATCATACATATTCATTCAAAACCAATAATAGGTTTTATATTAATGATTCTTCCTAATTTCATAGTTGATAAGAATTTTGTAAGCTATAATATGGGGAAAATTATTGAAAAAATAATAAATACATCTTTTTAACTCTCAAGTAATTTTTTGATCATAAATTTCATGTTGTTTCGAATAAGAGTATACTAACTAAAAACATATGATTATTAAGAGCATAATGTAAGTCAATACCATCAAAAGGTAAAATCATAATCAATAAAAAGTAATAATTCAATAGAAACTACAATTACAAAGGAAAATGAGTCTCAGTGTATTACATAACAATATCAATACCCCAAATAGGTTATTATTACCAAATAAATCCAATGAGGGATATAGTTATAATATGATTCATGTATGCACTTGTGAGGGGTATTAATCATCTGTTATTATAATTTTAAAAAATTCAAATTTATATTTTAATTTTTCATCCCTTTTGGTATTTTAATCTTGGTTTTTTTAATAAAAATTATAATTTTGGTTTTTTATTATTCAAAATAGCATAATAATAAATTTTCAACATATGTAGAGAATGAAACATTCTATTTTCTTCCAGTAACTCTACTAATGTGGGTGAATATAGATTTTTCCTCCTTCAAAATCATCAAATAAACCCATTTTAAAATATTATCCACTACATATTATTTTCTATTTGGGAAGGAATAATCATAGAACTTAAAATCATTATCCTTAAACATTAAGAGGGAGGTAAATAATACCATGAAACCTTTTCAGTTTTATATACAATATTTAAAAATTCATCTTATTAATATTTTTAGTTCACACCAATATTGATACAATTTTTTAGGAGTTCTATAAAAATTGATGAGTCTTTAACGTGTTGTAATTCAACTTTTTTGTCTCAGTAATTATTCTTCTTCTATAACATTCATATATTCAATTATCATCTATTTTTTCAAATACAAACAACATAGGGAACAAATTACATCATTTACCTTTTATTATTTCCCAATATTTTTATTTCTCAACATTTTACATCATAATATCCAATATATATTCCTTTATCCCCTCATCATTCATTGGTCAACATTGAATCACTCGATCCAATCTATTGACTAATGGTAATTCATACCGTAAATAATTATGTTAATAATTATTATCAAAGTTATTAAATTATCATAATTGATGATATAAATCAATGGATCTATTTCATTTTCTTTATCATCTTTCTCCATTTATGAAAAAAAATAAACCTTTCTAGATCTCATTGAGTTCCACTACATCCAATTTTCCTTTATATTTGAGAATATAGATCTAATTTTAATAACCATGTCTATAACTTCTTCTTTTCTTCAATATAAAAATAATTCTATCTAGGTGTCAGTAGTATTATATCCTCCCCCCTACCTTCCATTATCTCCATTACATGTTTTTATTTTCTTTAAATATTATGCATTCATGTTATATGTTATTTAATATTCGAAGATTTTAATTTATAACTAAATCGTCTTTTTATACACATGGTCAGGTATATTGTTTCCAAAATCAAATATAAAAACCCATTTTATATCATTTATCTCTATAAACCCAATCAATTGTTCTCAAAATATTCTGTAGATTTCTCGTAATAATGATGTTGATGTATTTAATTTGAAATTATCTTTAATATTTAACAGCGGAATTACCAATGAAATATTCATTAACATTATATTCTCATTAAAAAAATCCATAGAATTTTTTTTTGAATTTTATTATTTTTATTTACATACAAATTTTTATGAAAAAATAAAATATCATGATGTGCCGCTCATCTCTATATTGTGGAAATATTATACACCAATATAATTCACAATATCTTTTTGGGATGTTTTATTTGATAATTATCCATTTACTATGAATCACATGACATAATATTCATTAGAATATTAAATCATTGAAATATTAGATTTATAATTTTACAAAGGGTATCACTAATTAAAAATTGTTGTGACTCTTATAATGTTTTTATTTACTCATTGGATGTCCCATTGTATTATTCCAACATCTTCTATCACTATTTATAAACATTTTTTACACAAAAAAATACTCTTCCTAATTTGTAGTCTAAAATTTTGTTTTAGAAGCGTACTCAAATGAATTCATCAACATACTATTATGAAGTCAGATAATCCTACAACATAAATATGTATATTCTATATTCTCTTAAATACTATTTCAAAATATAATATTACTCTTTTGAACATTAGTGAGTCTATAATGGTATGAGTTTTTCTGATATAATGTATATTTTTTGTAAGGGAAATTTTTTCCTAAAAATATACAATGGAAATTCTTGAAATGATCTATTATCAACTATATCAAAAATTTAATATGGGTAAAAAATTTATATGAATATATTCCATCAAAAAAATGTGGTTAAAGTATACTTAAAAATAAAAAAAATTATCATGTGAAGTCATGGATCATCCTTATAAAGTTCAAGATAATACATATGATGTAAACAATTGATTCTTATGAATTTTAAAATGATCTTTAAATGACTACACATATCAATATGATGATAATATTCTTCATTGTGTAGCATAAGGACTCTCCATGACTACCATTTCTTCAATAATCAATGTTTATTTTTTTTCCTTTTTCATATTTTATCTCAATAGTTATGGATTTATTATATTTTATTCTTAAATACAAAATCTATAATTCTTTTATATGAATTCCAATATAATTCAAAAAACATTAATGGATTTCTTAATAACATAAAAATAATTTAGAAAACTTTTGGGAATTTACCAAACATTCATAAAACTATTATGTACTATTCAAATGTTTTTACAAAATATATTCGAAAATTACTGTATTTACATAAAAATAAATTACTTTCTATTTCTATATGAAATCATAGAATCAGAAAACCATTAAAAAAAGTAGATTTATTAATGGTCCCAACAAACATCCTGATAAAATACTTCATGAATAATTTCCCTAAATCTATAGATATATTTTTTCTCTCTAAATCTCTACTCATCATTGTATTTCAATAATATAGCGTATTTAACTCTGTTATAACATGTTGATCGAATTCAATCTTTCATATTATATCACTTGAAAAAATCCTGTCAAAATATATTAATAATCATCTAATTTCTATATTATTGTGTGGAAATTATCTATATGATATCTCCAGTAAATAACATAAATTTTAAATGAATACTTGGAATAAGATACAACTTCAATCATCCTTTTCTTATTTACATATACTTATTGACAAGATCTAATTATAGAGAATTACTTTCTTGAAAAAATAGAGTCCCCAGCGGGGATATTCCACCTCCCCCTTGGGATTTGTTTTCAATGCCATCATGCATCCTGGTCAAAAAAATCTTTTATTTACACTTATTTTAACCCCCTTATTAAATATAAATATAAATTTACTGACTTAATTAAAGGTATTATAATAATTCTTTCACTATACTTCCATATTTTTATAACCAGTTCCTTTCTATCAGTGTTTCATGATTACAAGATGATCAATTATTTGAAGAGAAAAATGGGACCCCTTAATTTTTAATAAAGAATTGTTATTTAGTCAATCAGAAGTCTAAAAAGGCTAACTAGGAGTAGAAAACAACATCCAATAACCATGCTAAGATTATTTTCATTATAGTTGGTTGTTTGGTGGTATGAGAAACACAGAATAATTCTTGACACTAATTATTTTCCCCGAATAGTGGATACATCAAAATAGGGATACTCGAGTGGGTCTCATCCCTCAATAGGCTGTGAAATGATTGATGAAAAGTATGGGAATCATTAATTTAGATTTCTTGTGTTTTTACAGAAAGGATCCTATCTACTCCATGATGCAACAAAACATGGGTTTGATGAAATCCTCCAATCCAGGAACTCAAACTCTACACCAATGGATTAGACATTCTAGTGATTATTCATTGTGTTGGGATAGTATAGGGTGTACATGGATTAATATTTATGGAATTATATACCATATTTAGTGAATTATACTCTCTTCATGGAAAATATCATTCCATTCTTATGGATCTTATCATTTACCTGACCAACTGTATTTTTATTTCCACAATAGTGTTCAAATCACCATTTTATATCAACTCACTCTTTCTCTCCTACCTAATACATTACAGAATATATTACACCATGGGGAACTGTTGAAATATATTTTGGTATAATGTTGAAATAACCCACACCATGTGTAATTGGAATGATGTAAAAGATCTCATAAAATAAAAAGGTTACAAAACAATGGGGTAGGGAATTATTTTGAGATTCAAGTCTTTAAAAAATGATTGTATTAATATTATACAAAGGTATTCTCTTGGAAACTATTTATTTTCCACTGTAGAACCCCTTCCCCATATTCCCCATTCTATTTCAGCCACCATTTTCTTGATTCATAATAAAAATTTAATTTTCATTCAAAATAACCACAAAAAAATGATATCTGTAATACAACCAACATGATATAGCACTTAAAATATCTCACTATAGGGATTGTTAAATATATTTATAAAAAATTATATAATGGAAACACATAATCAAAAAATGAATATAAAATATTCATGTGGAAATTTTTTTCTACCCACTAATTTTATATTTTAGAGGAACCTAAACACCCCCTAATTTTTTTTTTCTAAAATAATAATTGAATGGGTAGAAAGTGTGATTATCATACATAAATTTTAATTTTCTCGGGTTACCAATTTTTTTATTAGTAATGAAAAATAAATTAATTTTTAAAGCCCCCTCCCTATTGTAACTCCCCATCAAAATATTAACTCACTTATTCACTATGGTTGACTTTATGTAGTATGAATATATGATAGTCTCTTATTGTTTCATATAGTATTCCTAAAACTCAACTATATCCTTATTTTTCATCATCGCCATTGAATAATTACAAATAAGAACAAAGAAAAATGATTTGGGTATAGGTTATAACTCCTTAAATCCATTAGTAAGAGCATCAATGTTGAATGATTTCTGAAAATCATATATTTAATTAATTAAAACAAAATACTTGATAGAGAACATCATACTAGTCCCCTTTTTTACTTTTCCAATATAATATTATATAGATAACATTAGATCATTCTTTCCTTAATTATTTTTATTATGTGGAATACTATTATTCTCCTTTTGTAATGAGGAACATGCATCCAATGGTTGCTCCTTTGAATATTATTTTTTATATCATTCCATCTAGGCTATGTCAGACTGTAAAACAATTTTTATAAATATTACCATATTCCTCAAACATTAGATATATATCTTCGTGAACTCCATTTTATTATCTTTATGATAAGGACATATGAAATCAAAGTTATTATTTATTTAAAATAACATGTTTCTTATAATCTATTACACCTACGTGTGATTTTTATATATAAATTTCCAAATCCAAAATGGTCTAGACAAATAGTTTTGAACTCTTTACATGTATACATAGTTTTGTTAAATATTTTATATGGTCTATTCACATTATTTCTATTACCATTTTTAGGAAACACAACCAACTATTCATTGGAAATGTCAAACAATGAAATAATATCTTTATCCCTTTTTTTAATTGATTTCATTTTTTAATTCAACATAATAATTTTAATTTTAATGGTTAGGTCCCATTTTAAAAGCATGTCCATATGGTATTGGAGTATTTTTTAACCATATTCTTTGATAGTTTTATTGTATTTTTTCCTATTAATATATCTCACGTTACCACTCAAGGAAGACTTCTCTTCCTACTTTATGTATTTTGAATTTTGTTTTGTACATTTATTAACCTCAACATATGAGTATTGTTTGAGTTATACATTAAAAAACTCAGCATAATCATTACAACATTTCTTTACTAAAATAACATAAGTTTTCTAAGGAATAATATATATTAATACATGATCTATTCCTCATTTTCTTATAATATTACATATGTAAAGTACTTATATTAGGAATTTCATCTATTTTACACCATAAATTAGTCATTCCATAACTTTTATTAACATTCATGTTGTACTAGAAATCATAAAATGTTTTTAAAATACCAACAACACTATACGAATTCCAAATAATTTCATTTTTTTATTATGAGTGTATTTAAATTAATAATTTTGTCATACTATTACTGGATAGATAATCTAATATTTTCTATTATATTTAGGGATATTATCTTTTTGAGAAAACTTATAAACACCATTTTTGATGTGATCAGATTTTCAATATTGTTTTCAATACAAAATATTCATGTTTTTAATTTGTAACACATACTTGAAAATAAGAAAAAAAAATAGTGCAAACTAATTAATTAAGAGTATGAGTTAAATTATCCCATGTGATTATATTAAAGGGATATATCAATCATCCAAATCACGTTTTACCACTAACTTTAGTTTTCATGGAAGTAAATCTCCCTTAAAATTATTGTTTGGTAGAATTTATCTTCTCAAAAGAGATAAAAAATCGATATGGGTCATACTTTATTCTCTATCTTCACATATGATATTCGGAATTTCATATAATGAATTTATTAATAGTTTTATGTAACTTCACCCACTCATAACTATAACTTATAGTCATTTCAATTTTATCTTAATGAATCCTACCTGCCTATTATAATGAAATTTCTGGATATTTACTATAGAAACATTAATTTCAATCTTTTCCTCATTGACATTTACTGAGACATTCCATAATTTCTTTTATGAATATATTACATCATTAAAGACTCTTCAAACAAATTATTATTAAAAATAATCATTTTCAATTATTTTTCAATAAGGGAAAATCATTTATTAAAAAGTGTAATATACATTTTTCTATTATTTCCTCAATTTTTCTGATAGTGTTAATGATTCATAAATTTGTGAAATTTTATTTTAATAATGCAATAACATATTATGTAAGTTATTATTTTTAATCATAAAAAAATATGGAGTATTATATATATATATTAACTTCAATGTGGATATTTTTAAGATAATAATTCACCATATAATAAATAGAACCATGTAATTTATTAATTCCATAATCATTATATGCTTCATAGATTAAACTTGATTAATAATTGGATTAATCTTAAATAAATGCATAGAATATTTAGTAATCTAATTACATTAATGTGATGGTGATTCCATCTTCATTTTGGAATTATTTCAAATACTATTTTCCTAAATACATTGTATGATTCTCAAATTCATGGTTGAATCCTTCAGACATGAAGTAGTGGGATTAGAGAGAAAAAATTATATTTGAGACCCTTCTAAGGATTAACCAAATAATCCATTAAAATATTTTAATAAGAAACCCAGGGTATGAAATCAATTTATATTCCATCATTTGAGTCATTTTCATTTGATAATTATTTTAATTCCCATATGATCCCTGAATACAACCGATAAATGGGGTGAATTAAGTGTTACTAATATTTTATTAATTTCAAATCTCTCTCACAACTATTAATCCCATTTGGTATATGAACAATTATTGTTGGTTAAAATGAATGTTACTGTATTTTTTTAAAAATTACACACTAATTCCAAATAAAATATATTTATGATATAGTTAATGAAACATGTTATTTTTTTGATGGTTTTCTCTTGATTTGTCAGACTACATTGTTTTTGTGATTGGAATCTCAAAACCCACAAATTTTAAACCAAGATAAATCAAATATTAAAATTTGTTGTGTACGAATAAAACTATAAACAGAAGTATTTTTTTCTAAACATTAATATTATAGAAGGAACACCCTAAAACATTGTGAAATTTCTAACACATAACAACTGAAAGAAATGCTTAATTTTTTATACTGTCTCCTTAATGTGTTAAAATTATGCAAGTATTTTGCAACAACAAAAGATTATTCCATTATTTCAGTCTTGAGTTGTGTTTCTACTATGTTTTATTTCTTCTCTATGTTTAACTTTTAAATTTCTAATCTACTTACTCTTAAAATACATTCACAATAGTGAGATATATTCTTCTTATGATTTCATCATCCTTATTGGTTTCATATTTTACAATACCGAATACCACATGAATGTTGAACCATATTTGTCTTCATTTTTATCATCACCATATTCTTATATCTTCTTTGACTCACTAAATGGAATCTAAAAAATCATTTATATGTCCTCTATGGATCATTCAATTTCAGATTCTTCTCAAAAATTAGAAATATTGGTTATCTTAGAAAAAAATGATTGAAACTATTTATTATTCCTCTACATTAATCATTTTCAAATAATGAAAACATTCCCTAATTATATTATTAGGTTATTATTGACATTATAAATATATTAATTCCTGAATTAACCATATATAATTTTAATTACTTTTTGAACATCTTCATTCTTCCTCTGATATACAAATAATGATCATCAGGTAGATATAGTTTCAATATATATCTATCTTCATAAAATTTTATTCTCTACATCAAGTGTAGAATTGAGTAACGTATTATTTAGCATGCTAGCATATTTTTTATGATTATACCATATTTATATTCATATAATCTTGAATATTATTTCAATATTTAAATATTGAAACTAATTGAATTTTGAATATATCTATAAATCCAATTGTATATTACCAAATTATTCTGTATATTTGTCACATTTTTTTATTTCAAGTATTTAATTTTAAATTCCATCCAAAATTTTTCCATTATCTACTTTTTCAAATATTAAAAAAATGTAAAAATAAACATCTATTAAAAATAATCCTATTAAAATACTAATATTTAATTCGTTATATTTAAATCTATTGTTATCTTAAAACATAGAACACCACATTATTAAACTCTTCTTTATAGTGTAGAATTAATGAACACCAAATATAATTACAGCATTACTATTATTTATTATTTGATGAAGATAAATTCACTAAGAATCATATAATTTACATTTCCTAAAAATATTAAATACCTGAAACACAGGATTTTTCATTAATCAAAATGTACCAATAATTATTAAAATGATTAACTCAAATGAAGTATTTTTTTACCATTCAATTGTTATATTTAATTATTTTATTGTCAACTTTTAATGTTTTTATATATGTTATATATCATTAAATATAGTGAACTGAAATCCTAAATTGGAATACTACTCCTCCTAAATGTTGGAGTACTATTATGGAGTCATCAAAATAATATTATGAAGTCATTGACTAATATAATGTACATATATAAATTTATAATGTCTACAATATTATTTCAATGTACCATATTACAATTCCAAAGATAATTGGGTCCATTAATTTTTGATATACTTAAGAATACATTAGTTTTTCTTAAGGATAAATTGATCCTTATGATGTAATATAAACTTATAATACGTCCGTTAATTTTTTATCATCATGCATCTTAAATAGATAAATTTTCCACATAAAATGAATCAATCCTTTTGATATCTATAAACCATCCAAAAATATTTCATACATATCCTTATATATTTAATAATCTCCATTACTATAATGGGTATAATCCTTATAAATTCTATAATTGATCCAAAATATCTCTTTATTTTCCTTCAAAATTATTCACATATACAAGCAGTGTATGGACTCATCCTTTTAAATTAAAAGGACTCTATTGCACTATTATTTCTTTATTTTTCATGGTAACTTCATCCCTCTGTTAAATTTCATCTCACTACTTCTGGACATATCCAAATTTTAGGTTTAAATCCAAATTTAGGAATTCCATAATATAATTGTTTGATCAAATTTAAATAATCTGAAGTATTTTTGAATCAATTCAAATAACATCCACAAAAACATTGAAAGTATCAAACTCACATAAACATATTTTGTTTCATTCATAAATACTTGTAATAAATGTAATCAAATTAATGTTTTCCCATTTACCACACAATATATTTGTTTCCATCATTAGTATCATATTCTAAAAACCACTATCTAAAGGATATTTGTCGGTAGTTATAGAAATATAAATTCTATATACTCAATTGATGGATTCATCAAATTACATTCTAGATTTTTATTCAATGAATATATATGCATCACAATATTTATAATATCCATATTCACCCTTATATATGTATCATGGGGAATATAGTCCATCCTTAATCCTATAAAAAATGTTTTGTTGTATTAAAAATCAACCCCACAATCATTTTATATCACTAATGCTATCATGAATCTATATATATAGATCTATAATTATAAGGTCTATTAAATTTGACTTCTTATGCATATGTACTGGCTTCACTAATCATTTTTATTTTTCAAAACATATATTGATATATTCACGTTATGATTGAAAATTTATATATGAAATTAAAATATAATTTTCAGTAAGTATATTCAAGGTAATTTATCTATGATAAACCAATGTGGAATCTGTTTTGTAACTAGAGGAAAGATGTACATGATCCAGACCTGGAATAATTTTGACTATAATCCTTTCAAATAGATATTGAGTTCTAAACACTGAATTTATTGGAAAATGTTATAGTATTAGTTAGATGTGGACTCAATAACACCATTTATCATATGGAATGATATCAATTACAATCCCCTTGAGATCAGTAGGAATACATTTTAGATGATAAAATTTATTATCCTCAAATTATTTTCATTCAAAATGATCTGAATCGTCATAGGAAACTAACAATGAAGCCTCCGCATTAACATAGTATTAGAGAATTATGCTTAAATATGAATTTATATGATTATAATAAAACTCATAAAATTATATTTCTAAGTGAGCCAAGAAGAATATTAAAAATTAAGGCACCGATAATTAACAAGTTGATGTACAACATCACTCTGTATCAACTTTTTCGAAATAATAACTACTTAAAATCCATAAAGATTCAATATAATTTATATCCCCTACTATATGAAATTTTAATGGTCATATTCTGGGTAAATTTAATTTAGTTGTAATTACAGTGGAAGATTCATATTTTCCTTTTGAACGAAACTCTAACTTCATATTAATTAATTCACACACCATCACAACATTCCACCATTTACTCTATTACCATGATTCATCAAAATGATATATATATTATTAAGTCCAACTTAATTAATTGATATATAAAATATTGAATTATATAATATTAAAGTAAAATATAATCCTTAAAACATTTCATGATAACTCAAACCCATATCAACTGTATTGTGATATTAAAAAAAAGAGGTCACAAAATGGGCCCTTGACCCAATAACAAACTCATTTCAAACAATAAAAATTTAGGATAAAATTATATGTTTGGATAAAAATATAATTGATAAACACAATATAAATTTTAAGGAACAAAAATTTAATATAAAATCTAGATGATATAATCATCCAAATATTCTAAAGTCTCTGGATAAAATAAAATTTCCACATGAAATATTTTAAAGAAACATAATCTACTCAAATTTCCCTCTGTCAAAATTTTCAAAAGGATCCCAAAAAAAGAGGAAACTAAAGAATACGAATTTTAAAAAATGAATTTAAAGATCTTAAAATGTTAAATGTAACCCCCTTAATAATCATGTTTTTTCATTGGGGTGATCATATCTCCCATTTGATATTCAGGAAATGAAAGGGAAATATTTATTTTTATCTATAAATTCTAATAATCACCCAAATGATAACATAAATAAAGGAAAACATTTTTCCCTCTTTAGGATAATAAAATATAGCTTATGCCAATATATCTAAAAATCATGAAACTATAAACTATTATATAAATTTAATAATCATATAAATAAAATTCAACAATTAAGACTTTATACAATACCTAATAAAATATTACAAAATAATATGTTTATTAAACTACCCAAAAAAAGAAAGAACATTTGAAATTAAATCATTCTTTTGATAATTGGAAATAAATTTCTATGGCCCCCTTAATAACCTTTCAAATTTTATGATTCTTTTTTTGGAAATCCTCTTGTTCTATCTTATTTTATTCTATAATGATATTTTGTTCCTTTAAATTATAATCATTCTATTTTAATATCTGATTATGTCATTTATCCTATAATATTAATGACTTAATTTAATAGTTATTTCAACTTATTAATTCCATAATGATAAATTGTATTCCAGAAAATTTTTAATTTCATTATATTGTTTCTTTTTATACCCTTACAGTCATTTAATATTCTAGTAGTGAAATTCGCAATGATACATAAAACTAGATAAATAAGATATTATTTTAACTTATTGATCAATAATAATATTTAATTTTTATTAAATGTGATCATCCATTATAGTATTATATAATTGTTATTTATATGAACAATTATTCACAATTCTATATTATATGTTTGGTACCTATTGAAGATATTCAACCATCAAATTTTATTGTTTCCCCAAAAGAGGACTCTAAGAAAATGTATTTAAATGATCTATATTCTAGTGGATCCTCTCCCGATGTAATCTTTGGATCATATATGAATATTTTAGATTCTATTTACCATTAGAATTAACCATAACCATTAGTGATTAATTCTTGATATCAATTTTAAAGGAGGATTGTAATTCACTAAATTTATCCACATTGATGAAATTTCATCATATATCATTTGTGGATTTTAATTTACCAAACAAGTCCATCCCCATTGAATTTTCATGGTTTTAAGAATCAACTATAAATTATTTATTTATCTTCTCTACATCATCTGAAGAACCTGATTATTTAATCTACGATACCTTATTTTGTGGTCTAGCCACATTTTCAAACTTGAAGATGATGGAGTATATCTTTTAGATATTGATGAATATGATTCTTCATGAGGTGATGAGAGACTATGATAATATTTAATCAGAACATCCAGTTCATCAGCGGTTTATTCCACTTGTACAGTCTCTCTAATAGGAAGAGTAATGTATTTAAAAGATGATTGATTAACTTTCATTATTTTACCTTTAAAATTTTATATTGATCCTCCAAAATTTATAGATTATTTCTCAAAGTAGCTAGATTATCTTCTGTAGGATTTACAGTTATTTCTATTCACTATAAATGATTATACTTATTCATTTTTTTGATATTTTTTCTTATTTTAAACCTCCATAAATTGATCCTCTCGAATTATAATTGACCTATCATCTAATTTTTATAAACTAATTAATAAAATCCTCATTTTGTTTAATTAGGATCATATTGAATTTTATATTCTTATCATTATCAACGAACAATATTTTAATCAACTTATCCTACATATTCATCATTATTTATTTTCTCATTACATGATAGGATGATTTATCTTCTGTAAAATCATATGGTACATTCATCTTATTTTATAGAATATTCTCCCCATGTCTATTATAACCAATATTTGCCATTGAGATAATTTATACCTTTGATATTATAAGAAATATTTTACATTCAATAATTTCTAATATAAAGGTTTTTTCAATTATCCATTCTATATTAAAATATTCATTCACACCTTTTATATGATGAATTTATTTGTTCATATGATTCTAAGTTCAAGAATACTGTAGGATATTCAAGTTTACCATACGAAAATATAAATTTTTCACATAATTCACCACAAATTTTACAATACTGAATTTTTTTTATCCCATTGAGTAAGCTAATAATATAGATCTCATAAAAATAAATTTATCCATATAACCTTTTCATTGTAACATGAGACCTTGTATCGACTAGAATAAAATTCCCATCAAAATATAAGTGATTTATCTTATGAAATTATTTATATAAAAAAATATATCCTCAGCTTTATCTATACTAATATATTAAAAAACTATTCAATCTTGGGTAGAAATAAAATTTTTCCCTCTTTCTAGTGGACGTCCATCATCATTTTTTAATATATCAAATTCATTACAAA
Organism: Viscum album; assembly: GCA_963277665.1. Lineage (NCBI taxonomy): Eukaryota > Viridiplantae > Streptophyta > Magnoliopsida > Santalales > Viscaceae > Viscum > Viscum album. The sequence goes on along the minus strand of OY728122.1, from coordinate 1,239,359,356 downwards.
TATGTGATCCTCAATCCTGAAAATAACCTTTTTATCATCATCTAAATTATCAGTCAATGTAGAAAAATATAATTATCATAAAAGTGTGTCACTTAAAAGTTCATGTTCCTTGGAAGGAAATTCTATTGATCCATAACATTAAATTTGATTGTATTTTTGTATCATTTAATGACCATTGTTTGTATATGATAACCCAAAAGTAAACTGATATGACTTTTAAAAAAAATATTATATTATTGAAGAATAGAGGTAGATAGAGTACCTGGATTTTCTATAGAGTATCATCATCCATCATCTTACTTTGATCAAAATTATGTGGGGATGAGGAAAATCAATCAGAGTAATAAAAAAATCTCAATATCTCTGAGTTATCACACTAATAAATGGATCCTATTATATAAAAAAGGATTCTCAAACCCTCAATGTTTTTTTACCACCTTTGATGAATGATAAAAAAGTTATGAGAAGTAAGATACCACCATGAACATTACTTGATATATATGATAAAAAATATATCATATAATTGTAATCAACACAGAAACACTCATATAAGAGATCATATATCCAATATGACTAAATATATATACAACAACTAAGATTACATACTATTCCCTTAGGTGTACTATTCATTGACTATTTCAATGAATAAATGAAAATATTAATTAAAACAACTCTAAGATTATATGTTGATGAAATACCTTTCAAGAAAGAGTTAATTTTTTTATCATATAAAAATTATTAATATGAATCATATGAATATTTAATATAATATATATAGATGATATATATATGTGTGTGTTATATTCACATATTGTATTCCTGAAAAAATAAATGAATCATATGTATGTATTAAATATACACTATATATAAGTGCATTATATATATAGTGCATTCATTATATGAATTTTTAAACTATTCTCATAGATGAACATTTAAATAGACATCCAAAAATACTCAATTTTCACTAAAATCCAATATAAACATTATGAAAAATCTCCCAACTCATTATTAATTCTTCTAAATAATTTTAGATATGATTTCATAAAATCCCTTCATTTTGAATTTTTTTGAAAAATTATCCTTATCAAAGGGCCTAATTGTGTGACCCTATGAGATTTAACAACACTAAAAACAAATATTAAATACATACTTCATAGATGTAAGAAAAGAGAGTTCTCTATAAAATAAGTAGTGAAAATCATGATACTAAGGGGTTTTATCTAATCTCCATCAAATTTAACATATATTTATACAACCATTTTTACACCAAGATGTATCATTTACATCATATATATAGATATATAATAATTTCTTCAATGACATTGAGTGACCACTATTCATGTAACAAGATAATCCAGTATAACTTACACATCATTTCAATAATATCTGAAAAAAACTGACCATATAGATTAATATATTGGATTCCATTCATCTCAAAAATGAGTACAACTAATGCCCATCATATATATAGTAAAACTCATAAAAAGGGACTCAACTAAACATGGGAATATATTTAATCAGAATATTAAATCAATGGATATATGTCTAATTTTCATATTAGTAAAAAGATACCAATTTTTTTGGTCCTCTAACTGATCACATGATCAAAAAAATACCCAAAAATATATGTATTATAAAGGATATTTTTAAATATTTATAATTGGGGTATCAAAAGATGACGGTTCTCAAGAAAGGAATTTACCCAACCATAGGTAAAAGAATTGATAATAACAAAAAACCACTATGAATAATAATTACTATATTATATTCCAAGAGATATAGTTTTTTGGGTCAAAAAATTTTACAACTATATTCTTATTTCCTCATTAATTAATTTTTCAAATTTCTTATACAAATTTTTCTAATGAGTATAAGAAAATATTAATTATAACCTTAACATATCATAACAAGCCATAATAAATCATAAAAATAATTAGATAGGGATGAATAAAAGTATTTATTTTAGTGGATATCATCATTCGACCATTCATGTAATATAAATTATAGAATACGTGAATGAATAATAATTATAGATTGCCTTTATTTGAATAACATGATGCATTTCCAATGAATATAACCAATCTATCATGAGTCCTACATCCATAGATTCTACAAGAACCTAATTTTATGTTTTGGTAATGGATTCTTTAACATATCAACTATATTATCTTCAACATCCAACCAATTTATCTATACATCATCCTTCTCAGTGATCTCATGTATGAGATGTTTTTTGTGACGTATTTATTAGACATTTTTTGAAACTGGGGTTTTGTATCCTAAGAAACAGTCAAATTTTTTTCATAATATATCTCAACATTACTATAAAATTTATGAACCAATATTTCTTTGGTATTGAACTTCTTGATCTAAATAGATTCCATTACAACATCATATTCAATGGAGTACTCTGACACTATTTTCTTATATTGTAGGGGGGCTTTTAAGGAACACTTGTAACAAATAATTCCAATATTTTGGTAAAACATAAATCAAGATGAAGATCATAGATAAAATTTTTTCAAATTGGATTATATAATATCATTAACTCTTTATACTGAGATTATCATCTCCCCTAATGGCCAAGAACCTATCCATAGACCTTGTCAACACACATAATAATTTTATTCACATCAATTTAATGGATCTCAATTTGATTGTATTAGTTTCTAAAAGATATAATCAAATCAAATGTGAAATAATGTTAATAAATAACATGTAATGCAGGATACATATTATTGATGATTCCTAACGAATGATATCCTTCCTTTCCATCTCATTAGTGGGATCCAAATTATTATAATGTTTCATACCATGAAATAATTCTAAATGACCACTTTTTGGGTTATTTATGCTAAATTGATTTGGAAAATTACAAATATGTTATTTTCACTTAATCCAGGGAACCTCCTAGATATATCCCTATTTATCATAAATGAATAATATATAGATAAATTTTTCGATTAATATCTTTGAAAAATATTTACCTAGTCGTAACATGAGAGAATTGTATTTTGGAATATACATTATGATACGTTTTCTTCAATGTTCAGACAATATCAAGAACCCTACAATACTCCCACTAAACTACATATATATAGAGTATTCGTTCACATTTTGATGAAATCATATTCATTGACTACATCATTAAGCTGCATATTCCCACCACCATTAGCATTCTTCAATCCAAAAAAATGATCATTACAACTTTTATACATTATCATTCTCATATGGAAATTCAAAACCATTATGAAGTATTATATACATGATCATACTAAAAAATGGAACGAGGAAATCATTATGATGATACCTCGATATGTGAAAATCCACCACCAAGTTTCCTTCTCACCATCTATGGAGTAAAATTTTCCTTCTGTTAATGAAATATCAACATCACTGAAAATGGAATAAAATGGACTAAGATCTTTGGCAGAGGTTATTGACACCCATAACCCCTTGTTTTTCCAAATAATTATAGAGTCCATCCCATGAATATATTTTCTTTCATTTTCCTCTATTTCATAAAATTATATATGTTTTTTCTATGTCATAATCCTAATGATATAATATAGAAATAAAAATATGAGATGAATTTATCATGATAAAAAGGGAAATAGTTTTTTCATAGTAAGTAAAATAAATTTATTTGTTACCCATTCAAACCTAAAATAATTTATAGGTCCAAACTCTATCGTCAATGTCAATTTTCTTGTGGTAAACCCACAGACATCCTCATTGTATTACCCCTTTAGTTTCTTCAAAAAATTCTAAATATTGTTTTTTTATATTGATTTTATCTCAAATTACATGACTTTATTAATTTCATAAAATAAGAAATATCAATAGCCTCTCTATAAGATGTAGGTTCATCTAATATAAATCTTCATTTATCATCAGTATCCAAGAGAAATCCATTTATTATGGGTTTTTAATGAATCATTTTTTACCATTGAAATTTTTGTATTAATTGAGTCTTTCTTTCTTTTCCTACACTTTTTGAAATGTACTCATATCCAATATTAGGAAAATATCATATTTTTTTGTCTTTAAATTTTTTAAATTTAAAATTCCACCCTTATAATAATAAACATGTATATTATTTTTAATGAAATATATTATTTCAAAACAGAAACACTTTTTTCATATTTTGGTAGAACAAACATGCCATACGTTCTTTGGGATAATGGAAAATAAGAACATTTATGATATTAGGCTATTATTATCAAAAACCAATCATCATATGAGTGTTCCAAAACCCCAAATCTGAATAAAAGTCATTTAAAGATTTTCCTCTTTCCATATCTCATATGGGGTCCCCTGGTCTAATTTAGATGGATAATAGTTTTATTAAATGGTTTAGTTGCCATTGAATAACCCTAGAAAGAAATACGAAGGCCACACTTTCTCATCATTAGTCAAAACATTTCTGAAAATGAATGATTCATTCTCTTAGAATCACCGTTCCATTGTCATGTTCTATGAGTTGTGAGTTATGGAATATTTGACAACATCTTATATGAATAGTACATTCTTGGAATACGTACTCACCAACCCATTTTGATTGGATAGTTTTAATACTCTGAAAAATATTATTCTATATTTTTTCCATAAATTCATTTGAATTAAAAACAATTCATGTTTATGATTCATCATAAACACATAACAATTTCAAAAAAATTCATCGGTAAAAGAAATGAAGTATCAAAAAACACCACTTTCATGAGTACTCATTGGTCAAAATACACAAATATGTATGATATACAACAATACTCCACGCCTTTGATGGTATTGAATTCAACCAGAGCCACCAAGGTCATCCAGGGGTAAACTGAAGGCACCCTTTGACTCAAAAGAACGTTCCCAGAAGGCCATGACAGTAATGTTCAGTTATAGTGTTCTACCTACAATACTGAAATTTTTGTTCATGGGACTTACATGACCAATTAGACATCCAATATCTTTCTTCTAGCCCCTCATTCCAAAAAACAATGTAATGTATGTCAATGTGAAATGGTTGGCATATGAAATGATTTCATGTTCATAAGTCTCTTACACACTCAATGTGACGTCAAATGAAGCCCTCTAGGCTTGAAATTATAAATCATTACATGAAATATATCCTGTATGTATACATGGGTACCACCATTGTTCAGGGTGATCATCCGGGAGACAAATCAATGATCTACTATACATATGAATCCCCTTTCGTGATAGCATGCATGTCATGAACCTCTCAGGATATATGTTCTTAGATGTTAAGACCCCTATTGGTTCACCATAATGTGGTCTTAAAATGGATTGAACCTTTTTAGTGTATTTTTATCCTAAGTAATGTCCCCACAAAAGGCTTAACTTGCATTAAAATACTACCCTTTTTTATAACCCATCATCCAATCAAACCATCTATCTTGTGTGAGAGCCTCTTATCTTGCACACAAACCTTTATTTTAGCTCCAGGGGTCCCTCTCACTCTAAAACACCATACATGATCCACACTTTTGTTTGAATCCCATGTATTGCATGCACCTCCTTCATGTGACTCTCCTGGTTTGTGCATAGTTATTTAATGGACCCTTGTGAGGATTCCCTTGATTCGGTGCCCAACCTATTTCTTTTCAGCATAAGCATGCTAATTGATTTTACTTTTCAGTATATCCATTATATCATGGACACCACTGTCAGCCACTCCTCTACACCATTATCACATGGAAAAGACAATGCATTCCATTCCCAAAGATTTGATGAGTGTCAGTTATGTATGGCCATGGGGTGAGGAGTGAATTCCCCCATCTGGGTAGCTAGATGTAAAACATCCAATCACAATCCTCCTATGCACATAAATTTAAACTATAGAATCACCCGATGTAATGCACAAAGGGTTCCACTCCATCAGTATTTCCCGTTCCCACTCATATCTATTGGGGTAAGATAACATTCACAAGGTAGTAGATCCTCCTCACATGGAATGATATCCATATGGGTATGCTCTATGTGAAATCCCCATATCATCTCTCACTGATGCATCTTTAACAATGTGACCATATGGTCTACTACTTTCACATGTTTCTCACAAAAAGAATGACTCAAATGGTATTGGATATTACTATTTTTTCTGACACCATTATCCATCCCCAATGGGAATCCCTATGAATGTAACCCCTAGACCTAGTCCATTTAGGATACTCTCAGGTATAATCCCCATCAGCTCCAATAGGAAACATCAGTATGTGTTACCCAATCATATGTCTTGTTTCCATCTTGGATGCCTCGTACGGTATTCATCCCCATGTAAAACTATGTGGGTTTTCATCTATGTCTTTGAAAACTGGTACATAGGATCCATGCTTGAGGTTCAATCCCGGCCGATGGAAAACCTTTGTTCTCCCACATAGGGACAGACACCCTTCATGGCATTACATCATTCCCTTTATTGGATGAACCGCCCTGGGCCTACTCTCAATCGGTGTTCTAAATCCTCCAATGGTAAACTCTATACCTATTCCTATGGATGTACACTCATTATGTGACATCGTCCCTTTATATTAAATATCCCTTAGATCAACCTCCATGGGATTTCTGGATCCATCTACCATCATCAATCACCCATACTAATTTTTTTGGTCATCACATCCCAGTATGATGTTGAAATTTATCGACCTCCATCATATGGTCCACCTCCAGAGTATTATGTCCCAATTACCTTATATATAACTATGAGCAATTTGATTCCTAACCATCAAGGATATGTAATAAATATTCATGAGGTTCAAGACTGACGCCCATAACAATTCATCCACTCCATCCATTCCATCTCAACCATTCTTCTATATCCATCATGAATTAACCCAGGACACCACATCCATGTAAAATCATTCCATCCACTTGGGTTGTTTCTACACATAATCCATGTGTACATCATCATTGCTCCTAGAATTACCTATGAATATTATCATGCGTATTACCCAAATCACCCATCATTTAACCAAACTACATCCACATTCAAAGGAAAGTAAATACCTTGTATATACTATACCATACCCTCCCAAAATATATGGGTTATGATCCTACTAAACATGGTACATAGGATTTCTATTTGAGAATCAATCCCAGCCAATCATAAACATTGGTTCCACACTCATTAGGGTTTACCATCACTTATCATCCTTCAGTGGATTCTAGATCAGTCATAACAATGTCAAGCCATCACTTTACGAGACACACCTTAAATTTTTGTCTCTATAGGTGTTCTGACCCATCCATATGGTAAACCCTTCTAGGTGTCCCCCCTACAAATGGACTTCATTAATATTCTATAATATAGTGTTCTAAGAACCCAATCTCTGCCTCTATAGGATCACTACTCAAAATACAGTCTTTCCCAATGGTTCTGAACCATTGGGAAAGGCTGCAGAACCATTGGTATATGTTATACCAACGGTTCTGCAAACCGTAGGGAAGTAAGCCGTTGGGAAAAATTTTCCCAATGGTTTACAATGAACCGTTGGGATAGGGTGGGGAAAAATTAACCTATCCCAATGGTTGTTCCAAACCTCTGGGATAGTTTTTTCCAACGGGTTGGCTTGAATCATTGGGAAAGCCCAAGGACTCTCCTCTTTCTCAACGGTTTCTAAACCTTTGGGAAGGGTTTTTTACCAACGGTTCATTCAACCATTTTTAAAAAGTAATTAGAGTTTCTATGCAAAAGGTTTGAAACTTCTGGCATAGCCTATGCTGTGCAAATTTCACAGTACCCAGCAATTTGCATAGCAGCTCTGCAATTTTCACAACATGCCTCATTTTGTGCATTCCCTCTCATTTTCAATCCAATTGTAGTACCTTCAATAAACTAAAACTTACATATACAATTATTTTACCTTCAATAACAAAAAAACACATACATATGGAGAACAAATTCTTACACATTTAACATATAATGCATCCTAGAACTATATACATCCATAATTAAATTAGAATTAATAACGTAATTATAAACATACATAATTCATTTAGAAATCAATTTAAAATTTAGATGACAATTATATGTGGAATCCCAAATTCAATTCATAATTTGATCGGTTTTTTGTATAATATATATTTTTACCTAAAATGATGTCCATTTTAAACAAAATACATACACCTAGAGTGATACCGGCCACACCGTTCCTCGGATTGATGCGAGGTTAACTCGAACACGTCACAAATGACCCATCGATCATTTTCCTAAAGTATCAACATATTCCGAAAGCGTTTGATTGGTTTTCCATATGCCAGTTGATGTTTTTCACATAAAATGATGTCCTTTTGAAATAAAAGACAGACACTATGAGTGGTGTCTGCCACACCGCATCTCAGATTTAAGTGGTCTTGATCCATACACGTCACATATGACCCATGGATCATTGTGATAAATTATCAACACAATCTGAATCCATTTGGTCAGTTTTCCATATGTACATAAAATGTTGTCCATTTTAAACAAAAGAGAGCCACTTAGAGTGATCCCAGCCATACCGTGCCTTGGATTAAGGTGGGGTTGACTCGTACACATCACATATGACCCATGGATCGTTTTCCTAAAACATCAACACATTTCGAATGCATTTGGTCAGTTTTTCGTATGTCAGTTGTTGTTTTCACGTAAAATGATGTCCATTTTAAACAAAAGAGAGACACTATGAATGGTGTCAGTCACACCGTGTCTCGGATTGAGGCAGGGTTGACTCGTACACATCAAATAGGACCAATGAATCATTTTTCTAGAGTGTCGACACAATTAGAATCCTTTTGGTCAGTTTTCTGTATGCTATATGTTGTTTTCACTTAAAATGAAGTCAATCTTAAACAAAAGAGAGACACTTTGAGTCGTGTCTGCCACACCGCACCTTTAATTGAGGCGAGGTTGACTCGTACACGTCACATATGACCCATGGTTCCTTCTACAAAAGTTTCAATGGAAATTGAATGTGTTTGGTCGGATTTTCGTATGTACTTAAAATGTTGTCCATTTTAAACAAAAGAGAGAAAATTAGACTGATCCCGGCCACAACATGACTTGGATTGATCCCGAGTTGGCCCGTACATGTCACATATGACCCATGTATCATTGTGATAAATTATCAATAGATTACGAATGCATTTTGTCAGTTTTCTGTATGCCAGTTGTTCTTTTCACTTATAATCCTATCCATTTTAAACAAAAGAGACACAGTTAGAGTGGTGCCGGCCACACCGCATCTCGGATTTAAATGAGGTTGACTCGTAAATGTCTAAAATTACCCATGAATCATTTTCCTAAAGTATCAACACAATACGAATGCGTTTGTTTGGTTTTCCGTATTCCAGTTGATGTTTTTCACTTAAAATGACGTCCTTTTGAAACAAAAGACAGACACTTTCAGTGGTGCCGGCCACACCACGTCTCAGATTAAGGAGAGGTTGATTTTTACATGTCACATATGACCCATGGATCATTCTCCTAAAGTTTCAATGGAAACTGAATTCATTTGGTCGGTTTTCCGTATGTACTGAAAATGTTGTACATTTTAAACAAAAGAGAGCCACATAGAGTGATCTCGGCCACACCGTGCCTCGGATTAAGGCGGGGTTGACTCGTACACATCACATATGTCCCATGGATCATTTTTCTAAAGCATCAACACATTTCAAATGCGTTTGGTCAGTTTTCTGTATGCCAGTTGTTCTTTTCACTTATAATCCTATCCATTTTAATCAAAAGATACACAGTTATAGTGGTGTCGGCCACACCGCATCTCTTATTGAGGTGGGGTTGACCCGTGTACATCACATATGACCCATGGATCATTGTGCTAAAGTATTGGCACAATATGAATGCGTTTGGTCAGTTTTCCGTATGCCATTTGATGTTTTTCACTTATAATGATGTCCTTTTGAAACAAAAGAGAGCAACTTTGAGTGGTGTCAGCCACACTACATCTCAAATAGAGACGAGGTTTATTCGTACACGTCACATATGACCGATGGATTGTTCTACTAATGTTTCAACAGAAACCGAATGTGTTTGGTCAGTTATCCATATGTACTTAAAATGTTGTCCATTTTGAACAAAAGGGAGACACTTAGACTGATATAGCCCACACCGCGACTCGGATTGAGACAGGGTTGGATCTTACACATCAGATATGACCCATGGATTGTTGTTCTAAAGTATGAACACAATCAGAATCTGTTTGGTCAATTTTCCATAAGTACTTAAAATGATGTCCATTTTAAACAAAAGAGAGCCACTTAGAGTTATCCCGGCCACACCGGGCCTCGGATTGAGGCAGTGTTGGCTCGTACATGTCACATATTACCCATGGATCGTTTTGATAAATTATCAATAGATTCTGAATGCGTTTGGATGGTTTTCTCTATGCCAGTTGTTCTATTCACTTATAATCCTGTCCATTTTAAACAAAAGTGACACAGTTAGAGTGGTGGTGGCCACACTGCGTCTCGGATTTAGACAAGGATGACTCGTACACGTCTCAAATGACCCATGAATCCTTTTACTAAAGTATCATCACAATCCTAATGAGTTTGGTCGGTTTTTCATATGCCAGATGATGTTTTTCACTTAAAATGTTGTCCTTTTGAAACAAAAGACAGACACTTTGAGTGGTTCCGGCCACACCGCGTCTCAGATTGAGGCGGGGTTGATTCGTACACGTCACATATGACCCATGGATCATTCTCCTAATGATTCAACAGAAACCGAATGCATTAGGTTGGTTTATCCGTATGTACTTAAAATGTTGTCCATTTTAAACAAAAGAGAGACACCTAGACTGATCTTGGCCACACCGCGACTCGGATTGATCCCGAGATGGCTCTTACACATCACATATGACCCATGGGTCATTGTTATAACGTATCAACATAATCAGAATCCGTTTTTTTGGTTTTCCGTATGCCAGTTGTTCTCTTCACTTATAATCCTGACCATTTTAATCAAAAGAGACACAGTTAGAGTGGTGTCGGCCACACCGCACCTCGTATTGAGGTGGGGATGACTCGTACACATCACATATGACCCATGGATCGTTGTGCTAAAGTATTGTCACATTACAAATGCGTTTGGTCAGTTTTTCATATGCCATTTGATGTTTTTCACTTAAAATATTGTCCATTTTAAACAAAAGAGAGCCACTAAGACTGATCTCGACCACACCGTGACTCGGATTGAGCCCGAGTTGGCCCGTACACGTCACATATGACCCATGGATTGTTTTGATAAATTATCAACAGATTCCAAATGCGTTAGGTTAGTTTTCCATATGATGGTTGTTCTTTTCACTTATAATCACGTCCATTTTAAACAAAAGTGACATAGTTAGAGTGGTGCCAGCCATACCGTGTCTCAGATTTAAATGGGGTTGACATGTACATGTCTCAAATGACCCATGAATAATTTTAATAAAGCATCAACACAATCCTATTTCATGTGGTCGGTTTTCCATATTCCAGTTGATGTTTTTCACTTAAAATGATGTCCTTTTAAAACAAAAGACAGAGACTTTGAGAGGTTCCAGCCACACCGCATCTCAGATTGAGGCGGGGTTGATTCGTACACGTCACATATCACCCAAGGATCGTTCTCCTAATGTTTCAATGGAAATTGAATGCGTTTGGTCGGTTTTCCATATGTACTTAAAATTTTGTCCATTTTAATCAACTGAGATCCACTTGGTGTGATCTCAGCCACACCGTGCCTTGGATTAAGGTGAGGTTGACTTGTACACGTCACATATGACCCATGGATCTTTTTCCTAAAGCATCAACACATTTCGAATGTGTTTGCTCGGTTTTCCGTATGTCAGTTGTTCTTTTCACTTATAATCCTGTACATTTTTAAAAAAAAGAGACACATTTAGAGTGGTGTCGGCCACACCGCGTCTCTTATTGAGGCAGGGTTGACTCTTACACGTCACATATGAGCCATTGATCATTGTTTTAAAGTATCGACACAATCCAAATGTGTTTGATCAGTTTTCTGTATGTCAGTTGATGTTTTTCACTTAAAATGATGTCCTTTTGAAACAAAAGATAGTCACTTTGAGTGGTTCCAGCCACACCACATCTCACAATGAGGCGGGGTTGATTCGTACACGTCACATATAACCCATGGATCGTTATCCATAAGTTTCAACTGAAACCGAATGCGTTTGGTCGGTTTTCCGTATGTACTAAAAATGTTGTCCATTTTAAACAAAAGAGAGACACTTAGACTGATCCCGGCCACACTGCGACTCGGATTGAGCCCAGGATGGCTCAAAAATGTCACATATGACCCATGGATCGTTGTGCTAAAGTATCAACACAATCAGAATCCGTTTGTTCAGTTTTCCATATGTACTTAAAATGTTGTCCATTTTAAACAAAAGAGAGCCACTTAGAGTGATTCCGGCCACACTGGGCCTCAGATTGAGGTGGTGTTGACTCGTACACGTCACATATGACTCATGGATCATTTTGATAAATTATCAACAGATTTCGAATTCGTTTGATTGGTTTTCTATATGCCAGTTGTTCTTTTCACTTATAATCATGTCCATTTTAAACAAAGGAGACACAGTTAGAGTTGTGCCGACCACACCGCATCTCGGATTTAGACAGGGTTGAATCGTACACGTCTCAAATGACCCATGAATCATTTTCCTATAGTATCAACACAATCCAAATGTGTTTGGTCAGTTTTCCGTATGGGAGTTGATGTTTTTCACTTAAAATGATGTCCTTTTGAAATAAAAGACAGACACCTTGAGTGGTGCCAGCCACACCACATATCAGATTGAGGCGAGGTTGTTTATTACACGTCACATATGACCCATGGATCGTTATCCTAGTGTTTTAAAAGAAACTGAATGTGTTTGGTCAGTTTTCTGTATGACAGTTGTTCTTTTAACTTATATTTGTGTCCATGTTAAACAATAGAGACACAATTAGAGTGGTGTCGTCCGCACCGCACCTCGTATTGAGGTGGGGTTGACTCGTACACATCACATATGACACATGGATCGTTGTGTTAATGTATCAACACAATCCGAATGCGTTTGGTCAGTTTTCCGTATGCTAGTTGATGTTTTTCACTTAAAATGATGTTCATTTGAACAAAAGACAAACACTTTGAGTGGTTCCGGCCACACCGCATCTCATATTGAGGCGGGGTTGATTCGTACACATAACATATGACCCATGTATCATTCTTCTAACGTTTCAACAGAAACCAAATGTGTTTAGTTGGTTTTCTGTATGTACTTAAAATGTTGTCCATCTTAAACAAAAGAGAGACACTTAGACTGATCCCGGTCACACCGTGACTCGAATTGAGCCCGGTTTGGCTCATACACATCACATATGACCCATAGATCATTGTGATAAATTATCAATAGATTATGAATGCGTTTGGTAAGTGTTCTGTATGCCAGTTGTTCTTTTCACTTATAATCCTGTCCATTTTAAAAAAAGAGACACAGTTAGAGTGGTGACGGCCACATCGTGTCTCGTATTGAGGCAAGGTTGACTAGTACATGTCACATATGACCCATCGATCATTGTTCTAATGTATCGACACAATTAGAATGTGTTTGGTCGGTTTTCCGTATGCCAGTTGATGTTTTTCACTTAAAATGATGTCCTTTTGAAACAAAAGACAGACTCTTTGAGTGGTGTTAGCCACACCACATCTCAGATTGAGGCGGGGTTGATTCTTACACGTCACATATGACCCATGGATAGTTCTCCTAAATTTTTAATGGATGCCGAATGCGTTTGGTTGGTTTTCCATATGTACTTAAAATGTTGTCCATTTTAAACAAAATTGAGACACTTAGACTGATCCCGACCACACCGCAACTCGGATTGAGCATAGGTTGGCTCATACACGTCACATATGACCCATGTATCATTGTGCTAAAGTATCAACACAATAAAAATACATTTGGTTCGTTTTCCATATGCCAGTTGTTCTTTTCACTTATAATCATATCTATTTTAAACAAAAGAGACACATTTAGAGTGGTGTTGGCCACACCGCGCCTTGTATTGAAGAGGGGATGACTCATACATGTCAAATATGACCCATGGATCATTGTTCCAATGTATCGACACCTTCCAAATGTGTTTTTTCGGTTTTTCGTATGCCATTTTATGTTTTTCACTTAAAATGTTGTCCATTTTAAACAAAAGAGAGCCACTTAGACTAATCCTGACCACACCGCGACTCGTATTCAGCCTGGTTTGGCTCATACATGTCACATATGACCCATGGATCGTTGTGATAAATTATCAACAGATTCCAAATGTGTTTGGTCAGTTTTCCATATGTTAGTTGTTCTTTTCACTTATAATCTTGTCCATTTTAAACAAAAGAGAGACACTATGAATGGTGTCGGCTACACTACGCCTCGGATTGAGGCAGGGTTGACTCGTACACATCACATATGACACATGGATCGTTTTCCCAAAGCATCAACACATTTATATTGTGTTTGGTTGGATTTACGTATGTACTTAAAATGTTGTCCGTTATAAACAAAAAAGAGACACTTAGACTGATCCCGGCCACATCGCGACACGGATTGAGCCTGGGTTGGCTCTTACACGTCACATATGACCCATGGATCATTGTGATAAATTTTCAACAGAATTCGAATGCGTTTGGTCAGTTTTCTGTATGTCAGTTGTTCTTTTCACATATAATGCTATCCATTTTAATCAAAAGAGAGACATTTAGAGTGGTATGTTAGTTGTTTATTCTCATTATTTAAATACACTATTTTACTATGGGTATTTAAATTAATATATTTATGAAAAAATTACATTTAAAATTAGAATGTCATAAAATTAATAGAAGATAAAACTTTTACTAAAAATCCATTTGGAAATACTAAGGTAAACATGATTTATGAGAATCCTCATGTGTCTATTAGTGGAATGGTATTTACTAAAATCTTATGGAAATTCATATAGAATATTTTTATATCATTCTTAGTATAGATTAGATTTTAGTTTATCATTCTATAAAACATTTCAGAGCTAACAATGTCATGCCCAATGAATACATCTCTTTTATAACATACCAAGAATCTATGATATTGATTAGATGTGTAAATGTGATTTTCATTGATTATCATGATGACAATAAATAAAATATATATTATAGATTTTCTAGTAGTAAATGAAATCAAGGAGGGTGGGGGGGGGCTGTCCGGGGGGCTGTCCAGGGGACTGTCAAGGGGGCTGTCTGGTGGGTGTCTGGGGGCTGTCCGGGGACCAAGGATGAGGGTGGGGGGCTGTCCTGGGGGTGTTCGGGGGGGGGGGGGGGGGGGGTTGTATGAGGTCCAAGGAGGAGGGGGCTGTCCTGGGCTCTGTCTGGGGGGCTGTCCGGGGTCTAGGGAGGAGGGTGGGGGGGCTGTCCGGGGGGCTGTCTAGAGGGGTGTCTGGGGGCTGTTCGGGGGGCTGTCCAGGGACCGAGGAGGATAGTGGGGGGGGGGGGCTGTCCGGGGTCCAAGGAGGATGGTGGGGGTTGTCCGGGGGGCTGTTCGGGGGGGGGGGGGTCCGAGGGGGCTGTCTGGGGACCAAGGAGGATGGTGGGGGGGCTTTCTAGGGGGCTGTCTGGGGACCAAGGAGGATGGTGGGGGTTGTCTGGGGTTGTCCAGGGTCCAAGGATGATGGTGTGGGTTGTCCAGGGTCTAGGAAGGAGGGGGGTCATCCAGGGAGTTCATAAACACACAACCACTAAAATACATCAACATCCATGAAAATAGGAAATATATAAAAATTACTCAACTGCAATACTATACTACTGGTCTGGATAAAACCAACAACTAGAATAGATTAAACATCAAATCTCACTAATATTAGTCAAAAAATGTAATGGATCAACTTATCCCACATCACCATCACCATCATCTCCATCATCATCACCCTCGTCCTCGTCCCCATCATCATCCTCGCCCTCCTCCTCACTATCTCCCTCCGCCTCGCCCTTGACATCCGCCTCGCCCTCTTCCTCTCCCTCCTCTTCCATATCAGACTCCTCTCCGTCATCATCGCTAGCCTAGAAATCATCTTGAACACCACTAGAACTGACACCTGGTTCTCCATATAAATAACATATCGACGACATATATTAATCAAAAGCTGGGTTGGGATATGGTTGAAGTGTCGGACGTAGAACTTCAATAAATTTCATAAATGCACTATTTTCCCTAGCAGACTATTCTGCCGTCTCTATGGCCCTTTTGTCAGCCTGATCTGCCAGTTCCCTAACATTCTGCAGCTTGGTGGCACTACAACTCGAACCTAAGGAGGGACAATACCTCATCGGGGCTATCCTAGGTCGGCAGCGTACTCTGCCAGGATGCTCCTCTCCCAAAACCTGATGTAAGTAATCAGTTGGCCCAAAACTGTCTAGTTCTCGGGCATCTAGGGCCTCTAAAGCATCATGTTACAAATAAAAATATATTATTAAGTTGAAAAATTGATATTAAAATATAAAATAAACAGATTAAATCTTACAATCTGCAGCTGAGTCGCTTCGTTGACGGCACTTCCTTCCTTTTTCTGTCTACTCAAGCAAAACAGTTTTTCTCGAGGCACATGTCCTTAAATATTTTGTATTTTCCTCTAAAGTGAAATTGAAAAATAAAGTTATATGAATAAATTAGAAAATTATTAAATAATTGAGTAAACAAAAGAAAGTGTAAGTCGTAAAGAAAACTTATAAACAATTGTCATACCTGCTTCCTCTCATGATCAGGAATCAGAGTGCATCCCAGGGTGTGGAGGTATTTTTTTGCATCAATTTTCTTTTTTTTCTAGATGATTCCTAAATAAAATTCCAAAATGCAACATATAGTATTAATTCAAAACATGAAATTTATTATTTAAATACCTCAAATGTAATTAATACCTTAAAATGGGTACTCGTCCAATGAGTAATCATCTGACAATACTGCTCTATAGGACAATCATCCACCACTGGTACCACCTCCAACTCAGTTCCAACTCTAGAAACCCATCCAATATACAACTCATGCCTGTAGGCTCTCCAAAGCTCACCTAAATCTTTTAGATGTTCCGGTCGTGCACCCTCACCATCAGGAAAATTAAATCAAAGCAAACACCAAAATATTAATTCATATAAATACAAAAATAATTCATTGAATTAAATAGAACAGATTTTCTACCCATATCTCTTCCCAAGCTCTATCCTTGACCTCATGTGGATAATGTCTCCATGATAGCGGGATGATGGGAATGATGTTAGAGTATTTGGAAAGCGTCGCCAAAAAACTCTGACATTGTTGCCCTGTTTTCTCAACCATTTGGTTGTCTTCATTATAATCCACCATAACCTCTGTGCGGTGGTTCCACACCAAATGCATGTGTGTACGCCCCCGCCCACGCCTCCTATCAGTAGATGTATCTGTCATGAAAGAAAAACAAATATTTTAACAAAACATGTTATAATGAAAATAAATATTGCTATAAAAAAATTTAGGGTTCTATAAATATACCTACGCCGGTCTGATCGTTGAGCCCCGCTGGATCCACAGTTACTGATGGAACACCCTGTGGGGGAACAGTAGTCGAAGATAATGTAATATAGATGCTCGGAGAGACATAAGTAGAAGGAAAATATGATGGGACAGCTGTCTAACTAGATTATGACTGGGGTGTGGGAATCATCATGGGATGTGAAAATGATGGACCAGAAGATGTAGAAGGTAAAAAAAAATGGGAGGCCTAAATATCCTGTGTGTCCCTAACGACACACCCAGATCAAAATTTGGGAAGGATGACATGTCTGTGGGAGGGGCAGGGTCTAGTCGGGTACGCGCAGCTACTCGTCCACCTCTGGTACGAACCCTCCTCGTACCACCAGCCAGAGTACTAGGACCAGCACTAGGCTCCTCATCGAATAACTGTCGATGTATAGGTGGATCCTACAAAAATGTTTACAAAAAAATTAATCACATAAAATTATATATTCTTTAAATATATCAATTTTAAATAATGTACTCACTACAGGAACTAATGATGGAATTCCCAACTCTGCCATTTGACGATTGTTCTCCATCATTTTTTTCCTTCGTCTCTCTTCAATTGGTTGAATTTCCTACTTTTGAAAACAAATATGTAATTAATTAGAAAAAGGAAACTAATGTGTAACCCAAAAAACTAAATATATGAGGGAATAGGAGGATTAATTAGTAATTTAGCTATCAATTGTTTTATAAGAGATTGAATGGATTTAATAAATAATACAATTTTTAATGTTCACCATGTTAGAAATATTGTTTGACTAGGTTTGAATACAGTTAAATTCCAAATTGGAAAATTCAATTCAAATAAAACTGAAACCAATAAACATTGAAAATTAAAATAATGGTCAAGTCAGCTAAAACATATTTGTGATCAATACTAAATCAATTTGAATATTAACAACCTTAAAAACCCAAATCGAGGTAAACCAAATGAATTGAGAACATGGATAATTGATTCTATATATTTTCAACCACAACTTCAGGTTCACAATCAACTCTGAAAACTGAGCTATTTGAGTCATCAAAAGAAATAAATGGATTGGTTCCAATGGAACTAGGGACAATTTCAATTCCAACATCACCATCATAAAAAATATGCCTTGGAATTACTTCAACAATGACACCAAAATTAGGTCGAAGTTGGTCTTTGACATAAAAATGTGTTTAGCCATTGATTCCAACACATATGGTTCCTCGGTAGCAAGAGTGCGAGTCAGATTAATTACTCGAAATCCACAATAATCAATAAGTGTTCCATGTCTCAGCATCGAATCAAACCAATGGAATTTCATTATTTTGACTCATCCATGAGAGTAATAATCCAATATTATTATTTTCTCAACAACTCCATAATAACCCACATTTTCAAATTGCGGTCTACTATCTGATGCACTGGCATAAAAATTTGATGTGGCAGTAACCATAACTCCATCATATTTTGTTATCATGTTCTTTTGTCGTTCAGTGACAATAAATTTGTACCCATTGATAAGAATTGATTTACAGTCACGAACCACGGTATTAGGACCAAAAACCAAAGCTCTTATTTCCTCAGAGACAGAGTCAACAGACAAACTCAATACCTTCAATATAAATAACTGTTAAACTTAATTAAATATTGATATAATTATTTTAAATAGTAATATTTTTATCTTCAATTTTAACCAAGAAGAAAACTCATTGCTATGCAATGTCTCTCTTCTTCTCAATGATAAAGAACGATGCTTCCTATTTATCATTGTTTTATATTCCCTGTAAATAAAAAATATGAATATTTTAACTGATATATATTTATGATATACATAATCAATTTAGTTACCTAATATAGTGATCGAACAAATCACAGTTGAACAAAACTGTGTGATGTGCCATCTCTAACTCTTCATGGATAAATGTCTTCAATGTATATGATCCAGGAATTCCTCCTATTTGAGGAAGTGATGGAAAACTGGTTTCAATTTTCTCATACTGTTCTTCTTCATTTCTCATTGGTCTGTTCAATCTTGTAGTAAGATCATACAAATACATCGAGCAGAAATCCGTACATTCTTGAGCCAAGTAACCATTCACGATAGAACCATCGGTATGATTTCTCTTTCGGACATAAGATTTTAATGTGAACATATTTTTTTCAGTTGGATACATCCAAAAAAATAAATAGGTACTCCAAGAAGTATTTCAGTGGGAATATGGACAGTCAGATGTAGCATGCATGTGAAAAATGATGGAGGAAATATTTTCTCCAACTCACACAAAATTAATGGGGCTTCTGTCCACATTTTTTGCAAGACAAACATGGACAATATCTTAGCACAAAGATCTCTAAACAAATGGGAAAACCGAATAACATCCACCCTTACATTATTGGAAAAACGATGAAGGATTTTTATTGGAAGGAAATCATGTATTAGAACGTGATAATCATGAGTCCTCAATGATTTTATCTTTAACTGTCTTTTGTTGACCCGTTTTGATATGTTGCTTGAATAGCCATCAGGATCTCTAATAGTCTCTAATACTTCCAGAAATTGTTTTTTTCGTTGGTGTCATCACATAAAAAGCACATTGAAGTTGCCATTTATTTTCACTGATACACACAGGATGTAATTCTGGTCTGATTCCCCAATCCACCAAGTCACGCCGAGATCGTAAATCAACTTTTGTCTTCTCCTTGACATTTAGAAGAACTGAAAGCAATATTTCATCTATATTATTTTCAATATGAATTACGTCTAAGCAATGACGTAACAAATTTTTTGAATAATATGGAAAATCAAAAAAGATACTCCTCTTCTTCCAATTGTAACAGGTTTCAGTGGAAACATTCTTTCCCATTCCAGATTCCAATTGACCCTTCCCGAATGAAAAACTGAAATCTTTCAATTCATTAAGCACGTCAGTTCTAGAAATACACTGAGGTGGATCATCGGTCTCTATAGTATTATCAAATCTTCCACGATTCATTCTATATGGATGATCCTTTGGAAATAATCATTGATGTCCCATAAAACTGAAAATACAACAATGTTTCAGTCTTGTGGATCGTTTATTCTTCATAAAAACTGGACATGACATTTTTCCCATCATGCTCCATCCAGACATCATTGCATATGCCAGAAAATCATTGATCGTCCACATAAGCACAGCACACATCTTAAATATGTCTTTCAAACATGCATCCTATGTGCACACACCCACATCACAAAGAAGTTTCAACTCTTTTATTAAAGGTTGCATTTATACATCAATATCAATTCCAGGATCAGAAGGACCAGATATGAGTATACTCATGAAAGTGAAAGGTTTTTTCATACACATCCATGGGGGATGATTATAATTGTGTATAAAAACTGTTCATGTGTTGTGTGAAGTAAGAATATGCCCAAAAAGATTAAAACTGTCGCATGAAAGACCCAGCCTCACATTACGCACGTCAGCTGAAAAATCAGGATGTAGAGAATCAAATCTATGCCATGCAAATCCAACTGTAGGATGAACCAACTCATCATTAGTCTTCTTTCTCTCGGTATCATGCTATCTCATTTTTATTCATATGTCATCAGACATAAAAAGATTCAAGAGTTTAGGGATCAATGGAAAGTGCCACATTAGTTTTTGTGGAACAGGGGATGGTGTTCCATCAGATTTTGACGTCTAGAAGGATGTGATAAATTTTATACAATCATTTTGTTTAGCGGTTTCCTCCCAGGATAAACTGCAATCTTTCAGGCAATCATGAATTTTGTTTCTAGAAAATCCAAGTTCCTCAACTAACTTCCATGCCTTATAGTGGTTTAAGGGAATATCTTCATCATCTGGAAGTAAATCCATCAAGAGTGTAAGAATATAATCGATTGTTTTATTAGGAATCCCATACATAGTTTTCCCATTAAACAATCGGATTAAAAATTACAGCTTTTTCATTTGATCGCATTGTCGATATACTGGAGTCGTGGCAGCATCATTCAATTTTTTCACCCTATCAATATCATCATTTTTACTAGATGCATCTTCTGTCCTCATATTGAAGTCTTCTTGAGTTGAAATCCTTTATTTTTTATGATGACGAATAAACGGAAACCGATCATCTAACAAATTCACCATTCCGGTCATTTCATTTCGATCATCACTAATTTGAGATTTCATTTTCTCCCCATTGTGATACCACACAAAGTAGTTTGCTTGATAACCATTTTTTGTTATGTGGTAGCTGGCTTCTTCACGGCTCAACCAAGGTCTACCAACACAATTGGAACATGGGAAGTGTATGCGACCACTATCTGAAGCATTGTGAAATGCAAAATCTATAAAGCTCTCCAAATTGTTTTGAAAATCGCTCGAGATCCGATCGGTTTCATACATCCAACTTCTATCCATTCTGTAAAAATAATTTATATAAGTCATTTTTTCATAAACAATTCAATAGTATTGAACTTTAATAGAAAATAAATTTATATAAATGATAAAGGAAGAAAATAATCAAGGTATCAACTACAGATGTGAAGAAAACATACTAACGTGTTATTGAAAAAATGTAAAACCAACAAGAACTTAATGTGTTATCACATCACAGCATGCATCATCCCATAACCATATTAATAGTGTATCATGAACATTAATAACATCAACCTTGTGCCATCCTACTACCCTACATGACCCCAACCACATGACACATCTTATTATATCCTTATCACATCGCACCTCACCTAAAAAAACTAGGGAAATCATAGTGCATCTCACCTGAAGAAACATGGACAATCACATCACATCATGCCTAAAAACACATGGTCAATCACTTATGAAGGAAGAGTAGGGAAGACATGATAGCTATCCAACCATATAACCACCATCCTATATATTAGAAAAAATACCCAAAACTCAAAACCTCTGATCGTTGGTAAGTTTATCCAACTCTGGTTGGGAATGTGTATAAATAACAAAAAAATAAATGATATATAGATAGCACAAAATACCCAACCCTTGGGTTCACATTTACTACATAATCACACACTTCACTACTACCATACAATACATAAACCATCACAATCAGTTTTACCACTCTATGCAACACACCACACCACCACCACACAAGACACTTAGCATTTCCCACTTTCATTTATAAGCCACTTCATTCACACTTACATTGTTCAATATTAATTTAATTAAATCCATTTACCACACATCCATTTCTATTCCATCTCATTTATTTACTATCTTGTTTTTTTGTTTTAACAGCATAATTTATTCCATAGATAACCAAGAAACTAATAAAACCACCACAAAAAAACTCACCATATCACAATAATCATCGTCGCCATGTTACATTGGCCAACCATATCACCAAAACAACCACATATCACAACAAAAATATTTCACATCACAAACCACCGCACAACCAAAACCACCTCGCCACATCATACACCACAACCTCATCCCACAACACCTCCACACGGCACAACACCACCATACATCATCACTATCATACAACTTCACATGTCACATTCGTGCCCACTAACCATCATTTTACAACGCCACATATCACAAAGCCCAACTGGTCACCTCAATCACCATACAACAGTCTACAAACATACAATGAAACGCAACAAAAAATATCTCATAGAAGCAACATACCCCAACTTCCACAATTTATTCAAGGTCTTCTATTACATTACCCCTTTATTTAGCATGTAAATTATATCACAAATGATATTCCATGGGAAAATAATTAATTAACAAAATATTCGTTCGTTTACCTATTTCTCAGGGTAAAATCACATCAAAATCAAAACTTAAAACTAAAATATTGGAACAATAACAATAAAAACAAGGTTTCTTATGTGTATAATGAATCAAATACCTGATTTGAGAAGATATAGATGGATTTTCACCTGTTCGGATGGGGGAGTTCGAGAGAGGATCAGTGCGCCGGATTGATTTTAGGGTTCTGTTGCAATTGGGGGAGAGCAGCGGCCTGATTGTATTTGGGGAAAAGATTTACCAAAGGTTTTTAAAAACCGCTGGGAAAGGGGTGTTCAGGGTACCCTTTCCCAACTGTTCAACAGAACCATTGGAAAAGGGGTTCCCTTTACCAATGGTTTCATAAAACTGTTGGTAAAGGGTAACCTGAACACCCCTTTTCCAACGGTTTTATGGAACCATTGGCAAAGGGGTACCCTTTTCCAACAGTTCTGCTGAACCGTTGGGAAAGGGTTTCCTAGCCCTTATTTACCAATGGTTTAAGAAAACCGTTTGTAAAGAACCATGGGTAAAAACCACATTTCCAGTAGTGGAAGTTAAAATTGGGGCTTACCTCATATAAAACATGAGATTCCGGAGGAAAAACAATGAAGACATTTCTCTATAATAAGATAACCCATGATCTATTTAGAATTATTTGGGATCCATGCCCTTGATAATCCCTCTTATAATAAATAATATAGGTGTCTATTGTTCCAATTTCTAGAAATTCCAATAAAACCCAAAGTGGATACTCTCCTAACTGGGGGTTGTTTCCCTATATTACCCCTGGAATTTCTAGAAATAAGATTAAATATTAATTAGAAATAAAAACTATATGGCACTGGGAATGAGTTTCACAAACCATGTCATAATTATAGGAGAGATACCACGACTAGGGGTGAATACCACTAAGGAATCCATTGGAGGAGAAAACAATATCCCCTCATCCGATTTTGATCAAGGAAAAAACATCTCGGAGAAAGTGATGAATGTTTTATTCCTTTAGAAAGTGGGAATGTGGGTTAACAATTTTTCATTATCAAACAATAACACGAATGGTGGATGCACCCTGATGAATGTATCCGAAGAATAAATGGTAAACCTGATGTTAATTATTATCCTCAATATAGCGACCCATCATTTTCTTACTTTACTATTACATCATTATGAAGATAAACTACTTAATATAATTACACCATGATGATCTACAGATTTTGTATCATGGGAAATCAAGGGCCCTGTATAACATTTACAACATCAAACATAAGCATATATTCAATTCATTCTTCTCTAGATTTTTTTGGCTCTTGACCACTCGATAGTACATTTTTTATGTGAGGATATACATGAAAAATTCTGACTTAAAATCCCTGAAAGAGGATAGATATGAAAAATATATTATTGGGTGATCACAATGACAATATAGGCAATTGATCATGAACTTGATAGTAAGAATTAATAAAATACTAGATTTGTAGAAATGCATAAAAATGAAACAAACATGTCTTAGTGGTTAACTACCACACATATTTGTGAACAAAATAAGCATCATGTTCACATATCCTTTCCCTTTTAGTCGTGATATTAATAACATTACTCGATGCATTGGTGCACTATGTAATTATTGGCGCACATTTAAGCTCATAATATTTACAATATCACACATGACACATTAAAAATATGAAAAACACGAACATAACAATACTCATGGAACAAAATTGGTTTCAAATAATAAATCATACATTCGTAAAAATTTGGTCCCCAAAATAAAGAGGGAAAATCATTCTTGAAATAGAACCATTAACCATGACTGATGAGTGAAAAAAAATTCCAGATGTAAAAAGGTTGTTTTTATTTGAAGGAAGAATTCATTTAGAAAAAATTAGGTTTTTCATAAAATAAGCTAAAGAACATATATATCATAGGAACGGTAATATAATGATGAATAAATTATTTTAATGGAGAACCCATACTGAATACAAAGTGAAAGAGGGAGAACTCAAAGAATGAAAGGTGGGTACTAGATTCCCCCCTAACCATTTATCCAAACAGTTTCTTCACTTTAATGTCTTGTATAATGACATTATATTCACTATTTAACAAATAAATAACTTTATATACATTAATAATATTTATTATGGTTTTACTAAATTCAATAATGGGATTTTTGATGAGTAATAGAGTTTAAATTCATTGTTTGGGAATATACATTTTTATAGTTTTCTGGAACGGTTCACTTGTATTAATGAATGGAAATTCATATAAAGGGTGGATAAACAACCAGAATTGTAATTATATGTTATTACTGATGTTACCAATCTTTAAATTATATTATAAATAATTAGTTTTTATACTATGAGAATGAATCATTATATAAGAATTTAGTGATTATATTTTGGGTTATTTTTGGGTTATTTTTCAACCACAACAAACCTGTTTTGTTTAATCAATTTTTTATATATACTTATGTTAGTTACATAACCTTAAATAAGATATAATACATATAATATAACCTTTTTAAACAAAAAAACAGTTTCATGACCATATCTGAAGGTGGTAAAGGGAAAAATAAAACATGTCATTCTTGAAGGTAAGAAATTAACACCTCACGAACACCGTTTTCTTTTCTAAAATACAAAAAAGAGGGGAACAATTGTTGGATGTTATATTTTCTCATTAATATCATAACATTCCAATATATGTGAGATGCTAGAGTTACTAAAACCAATGCATGAGGATAGGTGGGGATAGATTAAGAAAAGAGGCTGAAATTGAAAGGAAATTAAAGGAAAAGAGAGAGAGGGGAATTACCTCTTTAATCCTCTATTTGACATCCACTTTAAGGAACCTAGGGTTAGAATTTTGATGAGAACAGAATATATTGGATGTGGGTAAAGAGTAGGGATTATTTTTTTAGCGTTTATACAACGTTTGATGCTGGAGTGGTGTGTGTAATTGAGGGTGTAAAGGGTGGTATTTATAGTGGAGGGGAGAAGGGTTCTCTTAATTTTTTATGAATAGTTTATAAATTTCCAATATGATTAGAAATAGTTATGATTATATAACCAATAATAGAAAATAGGGCATGTGATTTAGATATTTGGGTGCTCACATCACTTGTGATGTCGTGAATAATCGATTTAAATTATAATGAATTTATACGGTAAATTAATGTATTTTACTATTCGCAAAAAATAAGGTATTTCAGAAAAATCCAAAAAATTCACCCTAACCATTTTTTGATGTGTATAATCAAAATATGAATTGTATTTTTCAAAAATAATTTTCTAAATATTAATAATTTAATTTTCTTAATCATAATTTACTTAAATAATATATTTTTTAAAATTATTACTGATTTTATAATGCTTTCAAAAATTACATAAGGTCATATAAAATTATCATAAAACCAGAATACATAGAATAGTTAATTTATGATCTCATATTAGGAAAATACATTTTCATTTAAATTCATTAATTTCAATGAATCATTTATGACTTCCAAAAATACTAATACTTTTAATATGGTGAAATTGTCACTTCTAAGATGCTTAAACCTTATTTAATCTTTCATGGGTAAGGTTACTATTATTTTGGACTTTACTATTTATAAGGGTAATATTACTATTCATAAGGGTAGGTTACTAATCATAATGGTATGATACTATTAAAAAAAACTATGTTTGTCTAATCGAACTCAAAACATCATATTGATCATAACCATGTAGGTCATATTTTCAAAATTCAATACATAGAAGTGTAAAAATTAATTCTAATGTTCACATAGTGTTTGTTATCATTATATTTCATTGTTCTTCCTAATGAGATTATACTATATGGAATAATTATAATAAGATAATTCCATTGGTAAAATGTTCGGTCGTTACATCCTTCCCCCCTTATGAAATTTCACACTTGAATTTTTGTTTTACACAAACAAGCTAGGGTACTTCTCTTTCATCACCTCATTCAGTTCCAAAGTGGCTTCATTGAAATTAATTTTCCCCCAAAACACTTTTTCAAGGTGTGTTGTTTTGTTGCATATGAATTTATCTCTCATGTTCATAATCATTACTAGTTTCTCTTCATAAGATAGATCATCTTCAAGATGTCCAACCTTTGAGTTTAGTACATGTGAGAGTTTTGGTATGTACTTCCTCAGAAGTGTTATGTGAAAAAAATCCTGAACCTGAGCCATATTCAGTGTACGTGCATGCTGATAGGCCACCGATCCTATGTGGTTAAGGATCTCAAAGGGGGAAATGTACCTTGAGCATAGCTTCCCTTTCTTTACAAACCGCATGACTCTATTCCATGCTGATATTCAAAGGACGACTTTACCTCCAACAATGAACTCCAAGTATCTTTGACAGCTGTCAGCATAGTTATTTTGCTGACTCTGAGCAGCTTTGATTTATTTCTGAAAGGTCTAAACCATTTATTTAATCTCTTTCACATGATTGGATCCAAGTAGTATTTTTTCTCCAACTTCATCCCAACAAGATGGAGTTCTACATCACATTCCATATAATGATTTATATGGAGCCATCTGAATACTCATGTGGAAGCTATTTTTGTATGAGAACACAACCAATGGGATATGTTTAACCCATCCCCCATTTAATTCCAAAGAATAGGTTCTTTTCATGTATTCATGCGTCTAAATAGTCCTTTTAGATTGGCAATTAGTTTGGGGGTGATAAGGCGTGTTGAAATTTAATTCATTACTTAAATATTATTGAAGGATCATCCATAATTTAGATGTAAACCATTGATAATGATCATTGAAAATCAATAGTGTAACATCATGCATTCTCACCACTTATTTCACATATATCTTATCATGTTGTTAAAACTAGATATCTTCCAAAATAGTGATAAAATGGGCAATCTTGGTGAGTCGGTCAACCACAACCCATATCACATTATTTTCATTCAGCATCTTCGGGAGACCCATAAAAAATCATTATTGAAATTATCCCATATCTGCATGGGTATAAGAAATGGTTGCATAATCCCTTTAGACTCTTGTCACTCTATATTAACTTGCTAACATACCAAGAACCTTGAGATGTATTCCACAATCTCCTTCTTCATGTTAGCCCGCCAAAAGTGTTCTCGTAGATCTCAGTACATCATGGTGCTACCAGGATGGATAGAAAAAGATGCTCTATGTGCATTATCCAATAAATCCATCTTTTTATGGGTGATGAAGGCACACAAATCTCTGTTCCAAATTGAATCACACCATCATTTTCAATGTGGAAATCATTTATATTCCCTTCAATTACATCATTCACCATATTTTGTAACTCCGAGTCACCCCTTTTTACCTCTATAATAATCTCTTGGATTGATGGTTGCGAAATAATTTGGGCAAGGTATGATGTATCCCCTACCCTTATGATTTCTAAATCCATCCATTGCATATCCAATAGTATAGGGTCTTTCCCAATCTATAAAATGGATAGAGTAGCAGGTTTTCTTCTTCTTAGAGCATCAGTTACATTATTCTCCATTCTAGGAAGATAGTGAATAGAGAAATCGTAGTCCTTGAGGAGCTCTAAACATGATGCCTGTTGAGATCCTTTTTTGTGAATATATACATCATTCCCCGTTGTGATTAGTTTATATGTCCCACTTCCCTTTATAATGGTACTGCTTCTATATTTTCAAGGAACAAATCATAACTTCCATCTCTAGATCATGTGTTGGGCAGTAAATCTCATAGATCATAAACTATTGTGAGGCTTATGCTGTTATATTATCATATTTCATGAGTACGGAACCCAATACATTCATTGAAGCATCACATTATATCACAAAACTTTCCCCACGTTTGTTAATGTAAGTACATGTGTAGTGATCATCCGTCTCTTAAGCTCCTTGAATCCTTCCTGAAATTCTTATGTCCAAACATATGTAACCCCCTTCATTGTTAACATAGTTAGCAGGCATGAAAATCATGAGAAATTTATCACAAACTGTCTGTAGTACCCAGCTAATCTATGAAAACTATGGATTTTTATGACATAAGAGGGTTTGTCACATTCCTCAATCGCCTTTGCTTTTGAAGGGTCCATGGAAATTCCCTCACATGTGATCACATGTCCCAATAATGTGACTTTCTTCATCCCAAAGTCACACATGCTGAACTTTTCATACAACTTCTACTTTCTCAATGTCACCAACAAATTTATTATATGTTATTCATGATCCTCCATGCTCATAGAGTATATGATAATATCATCAATAAATACAACCACTAATTTTTCAAGGAAATTTCTAAATACTTTATTCATCAAATAGATGGTGAGTTTAGGGGAATTAGTAAGTCCAATGGTCATCATAATAAACACATAGTTCCTATACCTTGTATAGAAGGCAGTCATCATAACATCTTCCTTCTTCACTGTTAGATGATGATATCTATAACTAATATCCACCTTTGAGAAGTATTTATCTCCTCTTAACAGATCAAACAAGTCACTAATCCTTAGAATATGATACTTTTTCTTTATAGTGAACTTTTAATTTCCTAATATTCGATATATGCATGCATGGTTACATCATTATTTTCTCAAATATCATTGGCACACCCCAAGGTGATGCACTAGGGCATATGAACCCTTTGTCCAAATGCTTTTGTTGCTTCCTCTTTATCTCGACCAGTTTGATATAGGTTATCTTATATGGACACATTGATATAGGAGTATCTCCGTGTATGAGTTCTTTTGAGAACCCTACCCCACAATAGAGGGTAAGTCTAGGTAAATCTTCGAGAAATACATCACAATATTCCCTCATGATGGGAATTTTGCTAAGGTTGGAACTATCAATTGACTCCACCATTTGAGAGAGGTATTATTATTCATAGGTAATCAACACCTACACCATTGAAGGATTTTTAAACAGAGATTCATGATCTTCCATTCATTTGTAGAGGAGCACGGGATGGTTCAGAATTTGAAAAGATATTTATTTTCCCAAACAGTTGATATGTGCTCTATATAAAAAGATCTAACCCATTACCATTATAATGTAAAATTTCACCAAGGAAATTATTACAAGATTATCTAGAAGAAAATAACCACATATAAAAACATGAGAAGAGTCAAACACTTGGATTTCAATGATTTCAACACTTTTTTTTACATATATCACTACTTCAATGATTCAGGGCTTTGATTCTATATTTAAATCAAACATGAAATATATAATGGTGTGCGTAGAACCATAATAAAATAATACTTTTTCCATTCTAGAGTGAATAGTATTTTCACCATGTCTGTCATCATTATCTTGAAACACTTTTATAGTAGTGATGGCATAAGCCATATTTTGTTCCTTTGGATTTGGTGGCTGCTGACACTGATTACCTTAGAGGTCTCAAGGTTTAGTGCACTTGTTTTCATAGTTCCCTTGATCCCTATAATTATAGCACTAATCCACTGGTGGTTCTCTCTATTCTTCTACTACATTTTACTTCCTTCTCAGGTATTTTTGACACTCTTCTGCATGGTGGACATCGTTCCCACAATTGAAGCATTTACCCATCCCTTTGAGGTAGTTCCTATGATGAAACTTCCCATATTTTTTGCATGTTGGCTACTGAGTTGTCCTCCAACATTTACCGTTAGATCCTACAGATTGAAAATCATTCTTTTTTTTCTTATCACCATAGGCAAGGGACCATTTTTTAAAATCCATATCAACTTTGAGGGCACACAGAACCACATCATCATATGTACCATTGTATCGAATTACAAGTTCCTTTCAAAGGTGTGGTTTTAACCCACTATATAATATATCAATTTTTCAGTCATTATTGATTACAAATCAAGAATCATACCTTTCAAGCCCTGTGAAATTCTCTTCATAGGTCGTGACAGGTTCACCTTCATTTTTTTGAGCTCTATGAATTCCCTCTCTATCATCATATGAAGAGTTCAATAGAAATACCTATTAAGAATCATGATCTAAAATTATTTCCATTCCATCTCTTCAATTTCAACTCATAGATTGGTATTCTTAATCAAATACTACCACTAATTGGCCTATCCCTCTAGAAGATAAATGAATAATTTCAGCTTCTGCATATCACAATAGTGATGCACAAAAAATATCTTCACCATGGAGTTGACCCACTGTTTTGAAACTAGTGGATCAGAATATCCACTAAATGTATGTGGTCTTTGCTAGATAAAACACTCAATAGCTAGTTAGTCCCTCTTTGGTGAAGGAGGAAATTCCTCATTATTCTGGATACTGTTCATAAAATGAGATAGTTAGACCAGCATCACCATGAATTTTTTAACTCCACCACAAAAAGCATTGGGTGTTTGTTGGGGTAATCATTGCATTGGCCCACACATCTTTTTTTTCCTAGTTTCTCAAGGTTCCAACCATTTCATAAAATGGGTAAGGATAGAACAAAATATAAGTCAACAAGTCATGAATAAATAACATAATCATTTTTATAAATTACACTAAAACATAGCTTATGTGATCCCTATGTAAAGCTTCTTGTATTTATATTTTTACTTAGCCTAAAACTATAGGTATTCCATAGGGTTCACTAATCATAATTCCCAAATTAACTATCCATGCCTCTGATATAGACTATATCAACCCAGCCTTATCTTACATTACTAAGACCATACAAAACATATAAAACATCAACCTTAACCATTTATTCAATTCATCTTATCTAGCTTCTTATTTGCTCTTGACCTCGCCTTAGTAAATGTAGTCACCTGGGGATACACATCAAAAGGGGTGAGATAATATCCCAGTAAGAGGATAAATATTAACAATATAATAATGTGTGAGCACAATCACATCATAGGAAAAATATCACGAACATTACAGAAAACATTAGTAAAATACATGAAATGTGTTAATGTATAAAAATGAAACATTATGTCTGAGTTGTCCCCTACAACACATATTTGTAAACAATCCTTGCATCATGTTCACACATAATTTACCTTTAACTCTTGATATTCATCAAATTAACCAATTCATTGGAGCAATATATTATTCCAGGCGCACTCATCACATTCAAAGATTCATATTGCAGTATATAATTATGGATGCACTTGTCACTTCATAATATTTACATTATCATGCATGCCAAATTAAAAATATATAAAACATGAACATAAAAAAACCAGTGAAAGAAATGGGTTTCAAATAATAAATCATACATTCAGAAAAACATGGTCCCCAAATAATGAGAGAATATCATCCTTGACCTAGAACCATTAACAATGAGTGATGAGTGAAACAATATTCAGGAAGTAAAAAATGGTGTTTTTATTTGAATGCAGATTTATTTTTGGAAAACAATGGGTTTTCAAAAAATCAAGTAGAAAAAATTTATATCCCAGAAAAGGTATTATAATTATGAATAAATGGTTTTTATGTAGAACCAATACTGAACATGGAATGAAAGAGGGAGAACCCGAGGAAAGAAAGTTGGAATCGAGAATTTCCCCTTACATTGTATCTAAACGCTTTCTCCACTTTAATTTCCTATATAATTACATTATATCAATTTATTAACAAATTAATAATATTTTATAAATTAATAAGAGTAATTATGTTTTTATAATGTTCATTTATGGGATTTTGTTTTAGTTATAGAGTTTAAATTCATTGTTTAGGAAGTTTCGTTTTGAATGTTTTCTACAATGGTTCACTAGTATTCCTGAATGGAAATTATTATAAAAGGTGTATAAATATACAAAATATTAATTATATGTTATTAATGAAGTTTAAAAACATTAAATTTTTTATAAATAATGTTTTGTATATAATGTGAATGAATCATTAGATAAGAATTTAATGATGATCGTTTGGGTTAATTCAGGTGTTTTGTCGACCAAAGAAAATTGTTTGGTTTAATAATTTACTAATATATACAAAAGTTATATACAGAAAATTAAATAATTTTTAATTAATATAATATAACTTGGTTCAAACATAAAAATGTTTTCATGACAAGATGTGAAGGCAGTAAAGGGAAAAAAGCATGTTATTTATGAAGGTGTTAAATTAACACCTCACGAACAATATATACTTTTCTAAAATAAAAAGAAGAGGAGAATGAGGTGGGAGGATATATTGTCCCATTATTATCATAAAATTACATTTTATTTAAAATAATATAGTTAACATACAATGTGGATGAGTATAGTTGGGGAGAGATTAATAAAAAACATAAAACTGAAAGGAAATTAAAGGAAAAGAGAGTGGGGGGAATTACCTCTTGAATCCTCCTCTTGAGATCATTATTAAGGAACCTAGGATTGTTCTTTTGATTAGAACAAACGATCATGGAAATGAGGGAGGGTCTAGGAACGATTTTATAGTATATTTTATAGATGTATTGAAGCTTCAGATGTGTGAGAAAATGAGGGTGTCAAGTGTGGTATTTATTGCGGAGGAAAGAGGGGTTCCCTTAATATTTTGATCATTAGTTTACTAATTTCCACCAAAATTAGTAACAGTGATGATTCAATGACCAATACTAGTCTATATTGAATGTGATTTCAATATTTTGGTTCTTAAATCACTTTTGATGTCTTGAATAGTTGATTTAAATTATATTTTTTTTATCCGGTAAGTTAATGTATTTCACTATTCACAAAAAAATCATGTATTTCATAAATATACCAAAAATTCACCCTTACCATTTTTCATCATATAGAATCCAAAAATGTAGTCCATTTATCAAAATAATTTTCTAATTAGGATTAATTTAATTTTTTTATCATAATTTTCTTAAAAAATACAGTTTTTAAATTAAAATTGATTTTATAGTGCTTCCAAAAATTACATAAGGTCATATAAAATTATCATAAAACAAGAAGACATAGAATTTTTAATTCACAAACTAAATTAAGGGATATAAATTTTCTTTTAAATTAATTAATTGTAATTAATTATTTATGACATACAAAATACTAATACTTATACTATGGTCAAATTGTCACTTTTATGATGCCTAAATTTAATTTAATCACTCATGGGTATGGATACTATTATTTTAGATGATTTACTATTCATAAGGGTCATATTAATATTGACAATGTTAGGTTACTATTCAAAAAAATCATGTTTGTCATATTGGACTCCAAACATATTTCTGATTGCAACCATGTATGTTAGATTTTTGAATTTCAAAACATAGTAGTGGAAAAATATTGTTTAATGGTTACATAGTATTTAGTATCATTATTTGTAATTGTTCATCCTAATGTGATTATACTATAAAGAATAATTATAATAAAGTAATTCCATTGATAAAACATCAGGTTGTTACACTCAACATGTTTATTACAAACATTAGGTAAATCCATAGATAATCATATCACTAGATCTAGATATCTGGTAGTAGTTCCCCCCCCCCAAAAAAAAATATTATGCCCGATATGGAACTCACAATAGATTTGATCAATTAATCATTTTGAATTTATTTCTATGATATCATTAGTGTGGATCTCACTTTCCATCCATGGAAGATTGTATGGAACATTTAAATTGGGAATTTCTATTCAAATATACATACTGAAAGATGAATCTTCTTATTCAGCATGACCCATGATACACGAACCCAATCAACTATTGTTCAAAAATGATGTGGTAGGAAATGAAACAATGTCTCTACCTCATACGACTTAACCAGTTCTATGACATTTGTCACAACTATGGATACCAGCTTCCCAAATACCATGTTTCCTTCAAAAATAGTATCAAGGAGAGTGATGGAACTACTGATATGAAGGTAAAACCATGATAGAATCATTCCCAAATGGAATATGGGTCATAAAGACATGGAGGATTATTTTACTCATCGACACCGCCACCCCAAGCTATGTAGGGATCTACTGCTACCCACAATAATAGTCATCTTCTTTAGGAGATTTTCTACAGAGAAATATTATGACTAGATCCACTATTCTGAGGGTTTAGGGTATTCTTGAGTCTCCTCGGTAATGAAAACGTCCTAGGTGTCACATAGACGAGTTCCCCCTCAGTCTTCTACAAAATTTCCAACGACCGGTCCCATAGGAAGAATAATAGGTGGTCTACATCCTTGCTCCCCAATCCCTAGTGTGGATGTCCTAGTGCCAACATCAGACACATGTTTCAGGGGATGTATGTCCGAGGGAATCATCTTCTACATCCCACTTTTCCAATTCCACCACCAGAACATTCCACTACATTCATAACACTGCAAGAAGGGACCCATTAGCACTTAGTTTGAATCAAGACTTCATATACCCCACCAGAAGGCCGAGATTACTCTTTTGATTTAGGAAATCACTGACAGCCATCACAAGATAACCCAAGATAGTAAGATCTAGTACACATCACCTCCATGTACCATCAACATCCAATGTGTAGGTCCTCATTAGTCTCACACCCTATATGTATGCCCTCCCCATGTTCCCAGAGTCGACCAAAGTGGAAGTTCTCATCACCTCATCGATATCAAACATGGATTTCCTCTCCATAACTATGGTTCTAGATTTTGAGTACCTCCCCATGTCCTGAACCATCAGCATGGAAGACCTCCCATTATCTTCAATATCTCTTGAAGAGGTCCTTCCATTAGTATAACCAAAAAAAGGAAAGGCCCCCCTCACTTCTTCATCAACCAGTACAGATGTCCTCACCATACGACAGCCGACTAGATTTGATATCCTCCCACCCACTCCCACAATAGTAAACAAGGAGGTCCTTCCCATGTCACTTCTATCTCAATCATAGGACCTTAAAACTCCATCTATGATCACATTTGAGGCCCTCCCAATTTCATTGATGATTAGTATGATGGTCCTCCACATGCTATCATTTCCACCCAACATAGATTTCCTCCCTATATTTTCATCATCTCAAAGAGAGGCCCTCCATACTCCAGAACTCACCAATGTGGTGGCCCTCTGCTCATATATAGTTATTATTATGGTGGCCCTTATCATACTTATGTTTTCCAATACAGATATCCACCCCAAGTCTCATTTTATATATTCCACGGTGCTCCTCACTACTCATCTCACCAATGATGTTGTCCTACCCACTAAATATAAAACCATCACGGATATTAAAACATTGTTCCCAATAACTTATGAGGAGTTCCTACCTACTATGTCAATAGCCATTTGGTTAAGGACCTCCTTTCATAGCCCACATCCAGAGTTGATGAACCCCTTTCTTTAGTGACTACAGATTTTGAGGTCATACACATACCTCAAAAAATCAATGTAGAGGTACAAACCATGAAATAAGCAAATATTATGGAGCTAGAAATTATTTAAATGAAAAAACCTATCCTAAAGAACCTTTTGGGAATGATGGAGAATCATCACCATGGAGATAAGATCACTAGGAAACCCTGGTCATTGTAAATCCCATTCTTTTATTTGACAAAAAATCTGAATGCAATTCAATGATGGATCCCAAACCCCGATAATATGTATTAGAGTCCATGGAAGGAACCCATTGGGTGAAATTAACCATCCCCAAAGGAAAAGATCATAGGATCACATATTCACTTCGCATTTATAAGAAGGTAGAGGAAGTGTTGGCACCCTTCAAGGGTATAGCGATGTAGTCCTCTTTATCATCACTGTTATCATTATCTACCGCTACTTATAATCATGGATAATATTTTTGAGAAATGATAGTCTATAAGAAATTGTTGGATCTAAATAGGAACTCACTATACTTGAATACAAGGATGTGGTTAGTACCCCATCCTACAAAGATGTAATGATGTGGTCAACACTGCCTCCAAGTGATGTCCCAACATACAATGACCTGTCAGTGCATAAAAAAGTCTCTACACTGGCTAGTCTACTGATACAATGGTCTATGTATGTGTCATTTCTAGTTTCTCAGGATGTGCCAATTGGAGCCAAGGGTATCTAAGAGTTGGGTCTAATTTCCAAATAGTGAATCTTGTGGGAAAGCCTCATTATAGATCAGTTTTTCGATATCGTCTAGACGATTGTAGTTCTTGAAAATGATATTCTAGTGACCCTCATTGAGGATGAGATTTGATGATTCATATAGACTATCTAGGTGATGCATTGGGACATCCATGAAAATATATTGTTAAAAAAATATTTTGGATCATTTTGATGACATCAGTCCGCAATGTTGTATGGTTGACTTCGCAACACATATAGTAGTGCAACAACCTACGTCACCCTATTACAACCAGACCCATCAATGTATAGGTGTTTAGAGCATCATAGTTCTCTAAAAAATCATTTATGTGTCTTCCACACATGTACAGATCTAGGGGTAGAGGAATTACAATCTCCACTTCAGTCCTATCATGAAAGTGATTTTCATTCAAAGTGACATCACAAATATGACTCTAGGCACCATCATAGTTAACATTGTTTTAAAGAAGATAAAATCAGATGGGGACACTAGTGGGGGAATTTATTAAGAGAACCCACTCTCTGGGCAAGCAAGTATTTGGTGTACATTACTATTGTACAAAAATTCATTCAATGGTAGACACTTGTTCTTGGAGAACCCTCCACATCATTACCCATCAGTATGAAAACCAACATGGGAAAAGGATAGTCCATGAACATCAAACCACCAAAGTCATCTAATTTAAAAAAATAAATAGTTGTTTATCTTTCCACAACTACCTTTTTGTAGAAGACCATGGATAAAGGAGGCTAATTGATGAGCTCATTGTTGTACGCTATAGAGAGTGATTCTTGGATTATGGTGATCATCAACACATTCATGACCCTGATCCACTAATGATGTAGGGGAAGCCACAAACCCTTCCCAGGTAGTTATTTCTGTTTTATGTCGAAAATATCATGCATCCATATAGGGTGTAGACTGGAATATATGGAAATCGATCATGATATATTTCAACAAAGCCACCCAAGATCTGTTATAACCCTCCTTGGGATCCTAGTTGAGTTGTTCCACAAGATACTCAACCAACCTTTTTTCCATCTGCTCGACGAGCCACTGATCGAAGATATCATGTTGATTAGATTTTTCAATTCTTTGTTGGTGAGGAATAATCATCAATATGGGAACATCACCCAGATGATCTAATTACTTCTATCACATCTATCTACGAATCCCTTGAGACATGATACGTGGAAATCCCACATGATGTAATGTCATCTCCAACATCGGTAGATGATATACAAGAACCCCCATTTTTTGTAAATCATACATTAATCTCCATAAAGGTATTACAACCCATTGTATAATTTTTCCCACATTATCTCAAGGTGCGGGACTATGTTGTGAACTCTAGGGAAGGAAGATCTGCCATAGATAAAAAGTTTTTTGAATACATTATAAGGTCTAGTGTTCATCTAGTATAACTATCTTCCCATATGGTCGACTTAAAGATGGTAGGATATTCATAGATAGTTTCTATACGTGTTCTGATCCACCACAGGAAAGATGAGTATCTCCAACCACATTAGCTCCATGAAATGACCAGATGCGTAAGTTGCAGACTTCATCGCTTGGTGGAAGGGAGTCATATATTCACTCTATAGGTTTATGACTAAAAATATGCAACTGACAATGTGCATGGGGGGAACATTAAGACTGAGTTTTTTCCCTCCCTCACCACTCAGAACTTCACAAGTGGTTTTTAGGGTTTCTATTATAATTTTCAGTTCATAGATGAAGCCTTTACACTTGATAAAAGGAAACCTTGGATCGCCCTCCAACTCCTTCAAGAAGAGATTCCAGGATAGAGAGTACCATTTTCTCATATATAGAGGCCTTGAGGCTGGTTGAATTGATACTAGAAGATACTCATCCATATCCTCACTAAGGAAAATAGCCTCTAGCCCAACCATAGGCTCATCAAATCTTAGTACAGAATCAATAGTGACCACACTATAAAAAACAACCACCATCTAGGTGAGAGAATCATGCTATGACCCCTCTTTTGGATTCATCCCCTCATCAATGATAGGATCCTACAGATCCATTACCAAACAATATAAAATATTCCAACTCATTCAATGAGAATCATGTTCTCGATTATTTCTAAATTTCTCTAAAGTAAGTAATTTTGAAGCATCCATAATGTTTGAAACCCCAAGTGGATAACCACACCGATTTACCTTACAATTTCCTTTATCATAGGTTCCTTGGTAATACCATCAATTGTTTCTATGTTTTCACAAGATATCTCTAAGACTAGGTAGATAACATTGGGGTTAGAGTGGCCACTACCCTGGCACAAGTGGCATGCATCTCTTTAAATCATTATAGTGATAGTGAAGGTGAGTGGAGATTTTTTTTCTTGCCCCGGGACTCTAATTTATTTGGATGGTTGTCTTTCTGGACAATATCTCACACTCATGTTGTCATCTATTACATTTTGATTGGTTCGAGTCTCTAGAATATTATTCACCTCCTCCAGCTATGACCAATGAATTTAATATGGCATCCACACTATATCCCTATCCCTCTAAAATGAGTGGGCACCAATAGTGCATGGGAATGAAAAATCCTCAACTGATGTCAATGTCATCCTGAAAACATGGAAACTACTTGGATCTAAATATGGGGATTTCCACATAGTAAATTCAGTTTTTTAAGATTCCTCTAATGATGACCAGGAGTATGCTGATGTTTCTACCATCGAGAAGGTGGATCCCAACATGATCCTTGTGGATGAAGAGTGTCATGTGAGTATTTCAAATGTCCCTGGTAGACTCCATCATCAAAGGTGCTGAGGATATCTGATTCATTGGGATACTTGTTTCACCGCATCAATCTAATATATACATGATACCGTGACCCAGATGAAGGTTTATCATGTAGCTTAGTAGAATCTATCCTCCTTGCCCATCTTGTCAGATTCCAAACCACCACTGATTGTTCGAATCGACTAGGTATAATAGTTATGATTTCATCATAATATTTCTAATCCTTCTATATACATTCCTTATCCATTAGACAATAAAATAGTATTGATCATGCTTTGTTCAATAGATGAGGTGTAAGGCGCTATCAACAATAGACATAATTGATATATTTTCCCAGTAGTGTCTCTTTTTCCTCCTCCCATAGAGCAACCCCCGTGTGTAGAAATGTGAAACTAGAATGAAAATATAATGTACATAATACCTTCAACATAATTCTTACAATTATTTAGATTCATATCCCCCTATTAATTATTTAATACATGAAGGAAGTCCTGGTTGAATCTTTGAGAAGACCCCTCCAGTTTGAAAAAGAGGTAGAAGCCATTGAGGCCTTCCATTTTGAGTAAGTCTAGTGAGTTGAATGTCATTCCATCATCTCATTTTCTGTAGAATATGAAGGATCGTCCATGTAATTAAATATCCATCCACATTACGTCACATTCTAGTTCAATTTTATTGATGTCCACCATTTTCCAGTCAACAGATGTTTTAGGATCAATCTCATCCAAACCTATATACCCCATAAGATAAGACTGGCTGAGGAATATATGAGTCCCTCTTACATAACAATATAGGGTTTTGACAACACTATGAATAGTCCATGTGATCAAAACTTCTTGAATACCCCATTTAGTGGACTTATTAGAATCATTGAGTTTATGGAAATATCAAAGAATACCATTTAAAATTCATTTATATGTAAACCCATACATCATATTCATGTAGTGGTACCCTCATCATATTACGAATGCCTCAAGTCCCCCTAAAATGGTTGAGTGGATGTGTTCCTCAGGGTTGCATCTCCCTAAACCTTTTTTGAAGATCACAATTTGGATGATGACTACTATTAGATAATGGAAAATTGAGTTAAGAACAATGAGGTTGAACATAATACCATTGTGGAAATGCATGGAAGGACATGGACGCTATAATCATTCTCCCGATTCACCTATTGGAGTCCACAACCCAAGACATAGGAAACTAATTATTCTTTTACAAGAAGAGGGAATGATGTTTTCCTAGTTACAATAAAAGTAGTATGATTACCTCATACTCTTATATAGGATATGCTTGAGTGATTCTAGAACCCATACTCATTCTAGCTTTTAGGATGTCCACCCTAGGTTTAATGCTTACATCATACATGAATATTTATTTGAGCTAGGATGAGCCAATAAAGACAACCAATAATGATTTCCTAGACATCAAGAATGAACCCATAATTCCCAGGTTGTATGTAATTGGTTCGGTGACTACCATAACCAGGATTTCAGCATAGCATAAGTTCCCCAATGAGGAAACCAAATCCTCCCATGTCGGTACTACTATTCCTCCTTAATAATTTGGGTTGGATGAACCATATCATCTAACTGATTCCCCTACTTTAGAAAATTAATTGGGTTTAGAATATACACATCCTACATTTGAATATGGTTTCTCCACCAATGTCGATGATTTTATTTTGGTGAATCATTGTATAGAGACATATTTGAGGTCAAAACAAATTAATGAATCCATGTCTGTAGGGGAACATATGTCATGTATAAATCAAAATATTCCTCAATGAATGTAGATTGAGATGATGTCCCTTACATGGAATTGGGCAGCCTAATAGAGTCACATTAAAATTTAGAAAATGAATTTATGCGAGAGAAAATGGTATCTCATCAATTGGACATTAAAGTTACATAAATAAGGATATATAAGAACATATCAAAATATAAGTATGTTGAAATTAAAATACATAATAAGAAGAAGTCTTTGACTTAATGTGGATGGTGAACGGTTCCCTTACAAAGATCATTTGGGTAATAAAATAGATCGATTATGTGTATTCAGTATAGGTATACATAAGTAATGTACAAATACAATATTGGAAATCCAATGTTATTTATCACATTATCATAGGACTAAATAATCAAGATGTATAAGATCAACCAAAAGAATAAACATTGGGTTTAGAAGTTCCCTTACCTCATGTCTGACTTGATTACGTCGTTATTTAATCTCATGAATAATAAAATAAAGATAATTTTTGCTTTCTTCTGAATGATTTTCAAGTTTATTGTCCCTTTTATATCACTTTTTACCATTTTATAAAAATTACATAATAATTTAATGTAATAATGGTCATTTTGTCGATATTTGATACTTGAGTCAAAAAGAACTTTTTTAAATTGCCATTTTTCCATGTGGTGAAAATTCCATTATCTAAAAAAATTATATTCATGATTTATTCATCATATAAATCATATAAATACTTTATATATCTGTGTATTAATAATACTACATAACATTTGTAGATAATAAATGAAATGCACCGTTCATGGAGATAGTAAGTTGTACGTACGCAAGAACGCTAATTTCATTTCTATTATATATTTAAAGGAATGAAAAATAAATAATACATATGTATATTATAATTCTATTATAATATAGTATATAATTTCATTAACTTATCTTTTATATGTTCCATGTAGGGCATGAACGATTCATATCACTATGGGGGGGGGGGTATTCCGCACTTCCTCAAATGG
The DNA here is from genome assembly GCA_963277665.1 of Viscum album. Taxonomy (NCBI): domain Eukaryota; kingdom Viridiplantae; phylum Streptophyta; class Magnoliopsida; order Santalales; family Viscaceae; genus Viscum; species Viscum album. The sequence continues at coordinate 1,239,316,552 of OY728122.1, read as the reverse complement.
AATTATCATATTTACCCATTATGGAAACCATAATGTATGATATAAATAAAAAATAAAGAATTATAGAGACACTATAAATATAATATATATCACATATAAATACAGTTACACCATAATGAACACCATGAGAGGTGGTAGGAGATAATTAATCAATCATCTTTTCATGAGGCAGTAGTTCACGGTCCACAGAAACAATATGTATGTATCTATTAGATGAAGGTGTATGGATGTGTAGTTCAAATACTCCTCATAAAAACATTCTAATATATTTAAAATATTGGTGTTGTAATCAAACAATTTAATAAATAGATTTTATGGGGTTGTAGAATGAAAATAAAATAAATGAACTTGAGAGAAGACGTTACCTTTAAATTTGGTAACTTCATTTGATTTGAGCCAAATGGATCTCTTGAATTACCTTATTCATAATGTAAGGATTTATGAGTAATATAGGGATTTTGGGAGCTATTTAGGTAGATTTTTTTCAATCCATGGGGCTTGAGAGGTTTCAGTAATGGGTTAGAAGTGGTGTCCTTTTATAAGATGGAGGAGGGACTCTTTAGGAATGTTTGAAAGTATTATTTTATTAAGAAATTAATTTCTGTTTACAATTATCCAAAACTCATTATATTATAATATAAGATGAATATAAGTTCAAATAAAATCATCCAAAAATAATTGGACTGGTTTTGTATATATTTTAAACTTTATCCTTTTTTAACCCTTTGATAACTTATTTAACTTTTATGATATCTTCTGGTATATTCATACAATATGGTAAATATATTTTCAATAAAATTACAAGTGACCCAAAATGGATCATTAATGACATATAGAACTTCATATATGTCATTTTGTAGACTCATATATTTTATGGACTGTTTTACCATTTAATATAATATTTATTGATTTAAAAACTCATTTATGTAAATTTTTATACAATTCATATCATGTCTTTTTAAAAAAAACCAGCATTATTCATTCCAAAAATCATTGATAATTTAATTATAACAACTCATATTAATCCCTAAATTTTTTGGATGGAATATAAATTTCCTAATAAAATTATTTTATTATTTATAATCTCATTTATTTAAAACATTCATTAATGAGTTGATCATTACATCATCATTGTGTCATAAATAAATTTATTTATATGAGGTCTAAAAATTATAAATAAAATACCATGATTTATGAAATATATTTATATTTTTAATGAAAATTTATAGTCTATTATATGATTTATATAACCCCACATTAAATTTTTCTTGTCAAAATAATACATGTTTATTATATTTTTATTTTTCACATTAAATAAAAAGTTATTAATGTCATTATCTTACCCAAATGGCATTAAAAGGCCAAAAATTATACCTAGGGATTTTATTGGTTGGACATGAAATGTAAAATAATTTAAGGACAAGTGCTAAGGTAATTTTATATTATTATAATATTACATTTACCTTGAATTACCATATTTACCTTTAACTGTGGTAAATAAAAAATCAAAAGCTAATATTCCCCAAAAATTATTTTCATCCTATTGATCCACATTTTACTTACTGATTACAACCATGTGTTTCAGATTATTGAAATTCAATTCACAGAAGTGGTACAATTTCATTTAAATTAAAATGTTTTTTTAACAACTATGTAATTTTTTTCTCTATTCATAAAAAATTGAACGTTTTCAGAAAAATAACAAAAAATCAATGAAAGATAATTTTGATATTTAGAATTAAAAATTGATGTATATTTTACTAAATTCAAAACATATATGTTTCATTAATTAATTTAAAATTAATTTCCATTGTCGAAATTAGAAAACACGTCATTAATAAGTAAAAACAACAAAAAGATTGACATGTGTTTATGTCCAATTTCAAAGTGAAATTACTTATAAATACCAATATTGGATTAAATGTTAAAAATATAATCCAATTAAACCTTATAACAATTTAAAAAGATAATATATCCATATAAATAAATCATATTAAGAGACAATTGTGACTAAAAATGCAGTATTTTTCACCATTTATTAAAATGAACTTTATCAAAAAAATACCAAAATATTTACCCAATGTAAATTTTGATGTCCTGTCCCTATAGAAGAAGTTTATTTTTTTCAAATGAAACATATAGAAGTGAAAACACTATATTTAAAAAGGGTTCTCCATAAAATGGTGGTAAATCAACCTTTTCATAATTATTCGAGTATTTATTCTTAAAGTTGGATTCATTCACATTTTAAGCCTCAAAATTTTGTTGGAAAAAGGTAATGACATTTAAAAAACATTTATAATCATAATATGATTAGTTCTGTACATTTTCATCAATAAAATGGTTAGGTGTTAACTACCATTTAAAAAAATAATATTATATTATTATTTTTTCAATATGACTCAACATTGTATGCAACATAAGATTTCAGGGAAACCCATTATTACGTGTCAGGTACCCCATCGAACATATCATCCCTTTTAAAGTAAAAATGATATTTAATTCACAAATATTAATTAATATCAATATTTCATATTATGTATTTACTTGTGATGTTACACTTGGGAAGAATTTAGTCACTGAGCAATGCATTAGAAGTGTGATAAGAAGAGGGGGGATGGTGGTATTTATAGCGAAGGAGAGGGGTGTTTTCTAAATATAATATTCAATAGTTTATTATTTTGGCTAAATAATATGAATAGTTTTATAATTATCTATATATATTGTAACACCCTGGGATTTTATGAGATATAATATTTTTTATTTCTTTGATATCTTCTGTTTTACGCTACACCAAGATTATCTTGCGCTATATGAAACACCGTATTAGCTTGCAGTATACACAACAATATTCTTGGATTGTGTTACACACAATTTCATGTTCGTTTGATAATAGTTTTTCTACGAAAAATAGATTGTGTATATATATATATATTAAATTCATAAATGAAATATGGTTGGATTCTGTTATACGCAACAACAAAGGAGTCTTTCACTACATGCAACCCTGACTTGCCTTTCATTACACGCAATCACGACCTTTATCGATAGCGTGTGTTGTACGCAATACCGGGATTCACTAAACAACGATATATGGTTATAATACTATTATAAACTAGACATTATGAATATTATTAACTACATTTTTAATGTTATAACATTATTAGTTCATCTTACACATTTTCTAGAATATCGTGTGAGAACAAAATAAATTTTTCGAGTAAGATAAGTATTTTTAAAAAAATGCAGTTTACCTCCTTTTGATGGCACACCCACTTTAAATATAGTTATTCACAAGTTTATAAGTAAAATTTGAAAAAATAAAATTCTTCTTTGGAATTAGGATATAAAAATTTACTTTGGATAAATTTTTCATATTATTCTGATAACTTTCATATTTTAATGAATAGTAAAAACATGCTATATTTTAATTAAAAACATCTTTTTTCATCAAAATAATTTGTATTGTTAAATTATAATATTTAATGGTTTCAAATTATAAATTTAATATATTTTTACCATTTAATATAATTCATGTCATTATCATTTATTTTACATTGAATTCAAAGGTAAAATCATTTCAATCTTTTGCAATGTTTTAACTTTTAAAACTCATTTTCTTAAAAATGAGATTAATTTTAAATTAATTTCTGAAACTTCTATGATTTGAATATGGAAAAATGGATTCATTATTTGGAATCAGTAGGTCCAAATTATGTTAATAAGCTACTTTTTATTTTTAGTCATCATGAAGAGTAACTACGGTAAATTTTATTTAACATAATTAAAGGTAATTCGAGCAATTAAGGGTAAATATAATATTATAAAATTACCATAACACTTGTCCTAATATAATTGGATGATTATATTTTACCCTAAATCATACTTCGGTCGAAATGGAATCTAATGGAACCCACTTTTATTTGATTGAGACCTTTTATTTTGTTTATTTAAAGGAAAGTAAAATACCTCACTCAAACTTTAATAATTAGATTATATTTAATATATAGTTATACAGAACTTAAATTCGATTATAAATACTCATTTGAAAGATAATATGTTTTTATTTATCATGGAAATTTATTTGTAATTTTTACGAAATATTTAATTACCTTAATAGCTTATACATTAATGATGTTGAAATTATTTATTTAGTGAAAAAATCAATAATATAGTTTCTATTTAAATAAAAAATAACTATAGAAATTACCAAAAACTAGACCAAACATTATTTTACAAGCATATATATACCCTAAGCATTAAAGGGTCTATTTTTGGACCATTGTGAGCCTTATAAAACCGATTAGGATATTTATATTATTATTTTTAAATGATGTCAAAGATTTCATCTTCATAAATTAATAAATATAACAATTTAAATGTTGTTATTTTAGTTTGATAAATTTGTATAAAAATATTATTATTAAAGGTATTATATTTATATTCATCATAGGATTTTATTTGTAATTTTTATTCAACTAATAACTATATTAAATGACTATACAAAAATGATGTAGTAATTGTTTTATTAAGAGAAATATCAAATAAATGGTTTTATAAAGATTAAAATAAACATTATATGAACTAATTAATGTTCTCAACAAATTTTATAGATGAATATGACATGTTATAAATCTATTAAAATTTTTATTTTGAATATATCATCTATGTGGAGTTTATTTAAATTCAAATAAATGGATAGTGTCAAAATGAACACTATTGTTATTTTATAAAAATAAAACATTATTAAATTGATTAAAAACACATAAATATTTAAAAATTATAAATTTAGATTTATATGGTCTAAAATGTCATAAAGTACCCAATTATTGATAATTCACAACACATAAGTAATTATTTATAACAATTTAAATTCTAGAATATTATTACCACAAATAAGATTAAATAAATTAAATAAGGATAAATCAAATTTATGAGGTTCAAAATAAATTCCCATCATTATTAAATTTTATTGGATGATTATATTACAACCATATCTCATCTAATATTCGGGTTTTAGTAATTTAGGAAGTTTTTAGGGGGGGTTTGATTTATTATAAATTTATATTTTTGAGGTTTCTAAAGGTGCCCCTCTCCTCCCTTATAAAAGGCCACCTCCTTCATCTCCTCTTCACAACACTTTGAGCATTCAATCTCGGTAAACCTCTACCCTTTTATCTTCTCCACTTCCCTAGATAAATTCTGGAGGTTCTGTTCTTCTCAAAATACCAACTCAAGTGCCTTAAGTGTAATCGTAAAAGAGGTGTGTTGAAGAAGAGGTAATCTCTTCTACCGATTCTTACAAGTTTCTTTCTTCTTCAACTTCTTCTTAATTAGTTGTTTCATTAAAAAGTAATAAAATCAGTATCAATAATATAATAATATGTTATTATAAATATGAAACAACCCAATTTCACCTTCTACCCATCCTACAGAAAATGAAATCACCTCGTGTGCGTACATACAGAATACCGTTTCCACGTCGTGGTGTAATATATTTTTCCACCAACACCTTACATGGATGGGTATGATGGTGTAAATAATTACTATATTTATGGTTATTATTAAATTATACTAATTCTGAGATATTATATCATCCAATATAATTCCATTCAATAATTATGGGAATGATATCATCACTCTTGTGTACATACAGATTACCGTCTCCACGACACGATGAGATTCATTCTCCAAGTTAACCATTCAAGAATGATTATAAAGTATATATATTAAATAATTATGAAATATATGACATATTAATGATACTGGACTTATTTATATGTTATTTACATACTTCAATTCAATTTAATATGGAAACGAAAAGAGCATTCATGCGTACGTACGACCTACCGTCTCCATGAACAGTGTATTACATTCCATTTATCTATCTATTATATATATGTATATTCTGAATATATACTATATATAAATCATGTTTTACATATGTATTTAAGTAATCATGATCTAAGTAATAATATGAATAATTACTAGTCAAAACGGACGATTAATGAAACAATTTTACCCAAAACGCTACTTTAACATGAATTCACAAAAGAACGGGTAATATAAAGTCATATGTGAACCATATATGATATCCTAACAATGAATATGATTCTGAAATAATTAAATGACATTATTTAAATAATTATACTGGAGGTTCGGATACATACAAAGAATATCAGACATAAGGTAAGGGATAACATTTCCAATCTCATTTTTATCCAAGATTATTTATTCGTAAGTATTTACTAGGGTTATATTTACCATCCATGTACCTATTTTCTAAAAATGGTTTCATGTATGTTTAATGTCCTTTTTAACCATTTTTAACTTTTACTACATGGTATGTAAGGAAACTTTCTTTTTTTACCATAAGAGGTACTTTTTGACTTTTCCGTCAAAAGTACGAGAAGAATGTTTTTTAACTTATACGGCATGAACGGATTTTTATGGTTTCATAAAGCCATATTTTCATGAAGAATACTCTACAATATTTCTTGATTATTTTCAACAAAATCCTTTTCTTTTAAAATTGGATGGCATTTTGTGAAAATAAAATTATTTTAAAGAATAAATGATATTTTCATCAAAAATTCATTTCAAGTGTTTTGTCAAAACTATTTTCAATATATGATGACATCATTTAGTGTGACTATGTTTCAAGTATAATGTATCTATTATTTACATGGTTTGATTATTCTTATGATGAAATAAATTTTCATATATTTATTACGTTATGATTGGATGATGTTTATGAAACCCATTTTATTCTTTCGGTTATAATGAATGATTTATGTTTATTTTCTGGCACAAGTATGAATGAATTCAATAAGAGATGAGTGGGACCTATATCTCCCTAGAATGCATTGGGTAAATATTTATATCTCATGAGTATAAATGGCTGGAATGGTAAGTTAATCATTTCGGTGGTACAGGACTGGAATGAGGAGTGAACTCGACTCCGTAAGGGACTTTTCCCACTAAGATGGTATCAACAGCAATGCATTGGCTAATATGGAAATCATATCAAGTGCATAATGGTTTTCAACAATTAGATGTTTTATTCCCATGCTATTTTATCAGGATTACTATTTCTTTATTATCTATGCCTTACGTACTGCCATGTTTTATGTAATTGCTCAGGATTTTTATGTTTAAACATTATGTTCATGTTTTTTTAAGTTCAAATGTATATGATTTGTTTTATTTTCTCCATTATTAGCCTTACTGAGCATTTTAGCTCACCATTTATATGTTTTCATTTCCCCAGGATTTAAATAAAGGTTTTAGGTAAGAAAACAAAAGGGGAAGATCATTATGGGAGATGTTCAAGATCTTTCACCACGATTAGAAGATTATATTATGAGTTTCCAAAGACACAAAACTATTATGGTCCTTGTGTGTCCATTTTTGTTGTGTATTAAGTATTCCGCAAAATAAATTTAAATTTCATGTACCTAACGATTTGGGTCTGTATAGTTGTTATCAGAGGAAAGGTTTAGTCAACCATTGGAAACTAGGATGCGAAAACTTTAATGAAATCCTTAGATATATTTCTAATGTATGTCTAGGGATTTCTCTAAGGTTAATTATAAGTATAGGTTATAGTCCTAGAATTATGGTAACAATATTAGAAATAAAACTAAGATATTACATATTGAAGGCACTCCCCCTTGATTATGATTTTTGATGCTCACACTATTTTTTGGGGTTTTAGAAAATGGATGGAAACAGGAAGATTCACGATAATGGAGGATATGATGGACAACAGAATGATATTATTCATGAGAAACCAAATGAAATTGGATCTCGAGGTCCACATATCGTTATTATGACTAATCATCAATCTCATAATATGATCAATAATCTCAAATTTGGTAAGTTTCCTGACTCAACTTATAATAGAAAGATGGAGTTTCATGATGATCAAAGAGGAAGGAACGTTCAATTTCCCTCGTTTAAATCATGCGGGAAGAGGCATCAGGGAGAATGTTTCAAAGGAACTGGAAAATGATTTCGGTGTGGAAATGAAGGACACAAAGCTAGGAACTGTAAAGTAAAATGTTTTGTTAACACCATGGACAAGAATAATGGTATTGTTAAGACATTAACAATAGTTAAATGTTTTAAATGTGGAATGCACGGGCATTATGCAAACCAATGCCCTAAGGGAAAGTCTCAGGAAGAGAATCAGCATAGTCATATGGGTAGTATTTATGATGATGATGATGAAGAGACTACAAATGATATGTGAGATGAAAGAGTTTTTCATGATCAGTCAATGGTTTAAGAAGGCAGTGGAATGATTACAAGTTTATCAAGAGTAATGTTGTATAAGTAATCTCATGGTACTATGGTATAAAGGGACATCTAAGGATCGTTGCACTATTATTTTTCCTTATGTTTTTGAATGTATATGTTGAATGGTACTAGTAACCATGAAATGTTATTCAGATATTTTTGGAAAGCACCTAATATGCACATAAAGAAGGGATAAAAAGATAAGGAAATGTTTGATAGTATTAATGAGCTCAGGACTAATATAAGGAAAAAGTGATATCATGGTTTGAGTGTATAGAATATTTGGGATTTTGGTTTGTGGAAAGAGTTACCTTGTGACAACATTCATGTTTTCACTATGGTTCAAGAGAATACATGATTAAGGTATTCACATGTTTGGAATGTTATGAACAAGATATATCGTATGATATATAGGGGATAAATGATGGTATTCACATGCTCGGTAGATGACAATTCTAGTGATTGTTTTCTTTATACTATGAGCTTAGACATAAGTATTTTGGATAATCTAAAAGATTGGAATGAATTAAGTTAGACATAAGATAGTATTGTTTAAGGCTAGAACTTTTTTCAATATTATTGCAGGAATATTATTAGGATGTAGTTTTAGAAAAAGGGACAACCTACAAGATATGCGAGAACCCATCGCGTCAGACAAGGCTGTGGGAATCGAACCCACCAACGAAGTGTGAAAGACCTTTATCGACTACCACTGGACTAAAATAAGTCCATGATTAGTATAAATTTGTTTTAATTTATTATGTGGTATTATATATGAAGTTTAATTACATTTTAGGAACCATATACGATTAATCTCACTATAGATGGACTTATGTATATTTAATAACCTTTTCTATCCTTTTGTTTCAGAAAAATGGAATGACCTAACATTATATCGCATGATCTATTAACACTTCATAGAAGAAAAATTCAACTTCATCTCTTTAAGAGATGAAGTGGAAATTGTTCAAGGCACGGACAACAGTGAGATTGTACAAAAAACAAGTAAGTATTTCATTTAATTCAAAAAATTCTTCAACATTAGGGAAATGATCTTGACAACCAAAAATGTTGTCCTAGTGCTCTCATATCTGAAGAATCAGATGGTACCTTATATCATCACAAATTTATGGATTTGTGACTGTTGGAATTATCATAGCCATGTCCTCTACCACTCTCCATCAAAACTTGATGGTTAGATTTCTCTTCCATATCCATATTTTTACCTATGTAATCCTATGTGGAAACCTAGTGATTAGATAATTTGGGTAACCGTTATGTTTCATACTGTAGTTTTTAAAGATAAGTTTTAGTATTCCTTTTTACGATATGGGTTTCTGTGAATGAGACTCTCATGTAATAAACCATTCATAAACCCAACGAATTTCAAGGGTGAAATTCATGTTAAAGGGGGTAGAATGTAACACCCCGATATTTTATGAGATATAATATTTTTAATTTCTTTCATTTCTGTTGTTGTACGCTACACCAAGATTATCTTGTGCTATATGCAACACTGTATTTTCTTGTAGTATACTCAACACTATTCTAGGATTGTGTTACACAAAATTTCATATTCCTTTGATAGTAGTTATTATATGCATCACTGACTGTATATATATATATATATATTCAATTTATAAATGAAATGTGGTTGGATTATGTTATACGAAACACAAAATGAGTCTTGTACTACATGCAACCCTGACTTTCCTTGCATTACACGCAATCACGACCTTCATCGATAGTGTGTGTTGTACGCAATACCGGGTTTCACTAAACAACGATATATGATTATAATATTATTATGAACTAGCCATTATGAATAGTATTAACTAAATTTTTATTTTTATAACATTATTATTTCATATTACACATTTTCTAGAACATCGTGGGAGAACATAATAAATTTTTCGAGTAAAATAATTATTTTTTAAAAAATGCAGTTTTTCCGCCTTTTGATGGCGCACCCACATTAAATCTAGTTTTGAAAAGTTTATAAGTTCAATTTGACAAACTAAAACTCTTCTTTGGAATTATGATATAAAAATTTACTTGGGATAAAATTTTCCTATTATTCTGATAACTTTAATTTTTAATGAATAGTAAAAACACGCAATATTTTAATTAAAAACAAATTTTTTCATCGTAATAATTTATATGGTTAAATTATAATATTGAATGGTTTTAAAGTATAAATAGAATATATTTTCTCCATTTTATATAATATATGTCATTAGAATTTATTTTACATTGAATTCATAGGTAAAATCATTTGAATCCTTTGCAATGTTTTAACTTTTAAAACTCATTTTCTTAAAAATGGGATTAATTTTAAATTAATTTCTGCAAGTTATGTGATTTGAATTTGGAAAAATGGATTCCATATTTGAATCAGTAGGTAAAAATTATGTTAATAAGATACTTTTAATTTTTAGTCATTATGAATAGTAACTACGGTAAATCTTATTTACCATAGTTAAAGGTAAATCTGACAATTAAGGGTAAATATAATATTATAAAATTACCCTAACACTTGTCCTAATATAGTTTGATGATTATATTTTACCCTAAATCATACTTTGGTCAAAATGGAATCTAATGGAACCCACTTGTATTTGATTAAGACTTTTTATTTGGTTTATTTAAAGAAAAGTAAAATGTCTCACTCAAACCTTAATAATTAGATTATTTTTTATATATAGTTATACAAAACATAAATTCGATTATAAATACTCATTTGAAATCTAATTTTTTATTCATTGTCATGGAAATTTATTTTTAATTTTTAAGAAATATTTAATTAACTTAATAACTTATACATTAATGATGTAGAAATTATTTATTTAGTGAAAAATCAATAATATAATTTTTATTAAAATATCTATACATATAAAAAGGACCAGAAACTTGACCAAACATTATTGGTTGAGTATAAATATACCCTAAGCATCCAGGTGTCACTTTTTGGACCGTTTGGAGCCATACAAAACCGATTAGGTCATTTATATTATTTTATTTTAAATAATGTCAAAGATGTCACCTTCATAATTTAATAAATATAACGGTTTAAATGTTGTTATTTTATGATGATAAATTCGATTAAAAATATTATTGTGAAATTTATTATATTTATATTCATCATAGGATTTTCTTTTTAATTTTTATGCATCTAATAACTATATTAAATGACTATTCAAAAATGATGTAGTAATTGTTTTATAAAGATTAATATCAAATAAATAGTTTTATAAATATTAAAATAAACATTATATGAACTAATTAATGTTCTCCACAAATTTTTTAGATAAATATGACATGGTAGAAATCTATTAAACATTTTATTTTGAATATATCCTCTGTGTGGATTTTTTTAAAATTCAAATAAATGGATAGTGTCAAAATGAAAACTATTGTTATTTTATAATAATAACATATTATTAAATTGATTAAAAAACACATAAATATTTAAAAATTATGAACATAAATTGTTATGGTCTAAAATGTCATAAAGTACCCAATTACGGATAATTCAAAAGACATAAGTAATTACTTATAACAATTTGAAATCTAGAATATTCTTACCACAAATAAGATTATATAAATTAAATTAGGATAAATAAAATTTATAAGGTATAAAATAAATTCCCAACATGTCTAAATTTTATTGGATTATGATATTACAACCTTACCTCATTTAGGCTTCGTATTTGAGTCATTTTGGAAGTTTTTATGTGGGTGTTGATTTATTATAAATTAATATTTTTGAGGTTTCCAATGGTGCCACTCTCCTCCCTTATAAATGGGAGCCTCCTTCCTCTCCACTTGACAACACTTTGAGCCTTCAGGCTCCAAAAAACCTTGCCCTTTAATCTTCTACACTTCCCTAGAAACATTATAGAGGTTCTGGTCTTCTCAAAAGACTAACTCTAGTGCCTTAAGTGGAATCTTAAAAGTGGTGCGTCGAAGAAGAGGTAATCTCTTCTACCGATTCTTTCAAGTTTCATTCTTCTTCAACTTATTCTTCTTTATTTTTTTCAAAATAAACTAATAACATCAGTATCAATAATATAATTTTATATTATTATAAATATGAAACAACTCCATTTCACCTTCTATCCATCCAACGGAAAATGAAATGACCGCGCGTGCGTTTGTACGGAATACCGTCTCCACACCGTGTTGTAATCTGTTTTCCACCACCACCTTACTTGGATGGGTATAATTTGGTAAAGAATATATATATATATATATATGGTTATTATAACATGATACTAATTCTGAGATATTATATCATCCAATCTAATTCTATTCAAAAATTATGGGAACAATATCATCGCTCGTGCGTACATACGGATTACCGTCTCCGCGACGCAATTAGATTCATTCTCCATGTTAACCATTCAAGAATGATTATAAAGTATATATATTAAATAATCATGAAATATATGAAATATTAATGATACTGGACTTATTTATATGTTATTTACATACTTCCATTCAATTTAATAAGGAAACAAAAACTATGTTCATGCGTACGTATGACCTACCATCTCAATGAACGGTGTATTTCATTCCATTTATAGATCTATTTTATAAATTGGTATATTCTGAATATATATTATATATAAATCATGTTTTACATTCTGGATGTAATTAATCATGATCTAAGTAATCATATGAATAATTACAAGTCAAAACACGGATGATAAATGAAACTATTTTTCCCAAAACTCTACTTTAACATGAATTTACAAAAGAACGTGTAATATAAAGTCATAAGTGAACAATATATGATATCATAACGATAAATATGATTATTTAATAAGTCAATGAAATTATTAAAATCATTATAATGGAGGTTTATATACATATGAGGTATATCATGCATAAGGTAAGGTATAACTTATCCAATCTCGTTTTTATCTGAGATTTTTTATTCGTAAGTATTTACTGGGGTTATATTTATCATCCATGTTCCTGTTATCTAAAAATGGTTTCGTGTATGTTTAATATATTTTTTACCCATTTTTTACTTTTACTACATGCTATGTAAGGAATAATTCTTTTTTTACCGTATGAGGTACTTTTTGACTTTTCCAGTAAAAGAACGAGATGAATGTTTTTTAACTTATACAGCATGAATGGATTTTTACGGTTTCATAAAGCCCTATTTTCAAGAAGCTTCCTCTACTAATTTCATGATTATTTTCAAAAAAATCCTTTTCTTTTAAAAGTGGATGGAATTTTTTTAAAAGAAAATGATTTTGAAGAAGAAAGGATATTTTCCTCAAGAATTCATTTCAAGTGTTTTGTCAAAAAAAATTCCATATAAGATGACATTATTTAGTATGATTATGTTTCAAGTATAATGTATCTATTATTTAAATGGTTTCATTCTTCTTATTATGAAATAAATTTCTTTTATATGGATTATGTTATTATGGGATGATCTTTTTGAAAGCCATTTTATACTTTGGGTTATGATGAATGATTTATATTTATTTTGTGGCACAAGTAAGAATGATTTAAATAAGAGATGGGTGGGACCTATACCTCCCTCCAATTAATTGGGTAAAGATTTATATCTCATGAGATAGAAATGGAGGGAATGGTATGTTAATTAGGTTTAGTGGTACAGGACTGGAACGAGCAGTGAACTCGATTCTGTAAGGGACTTTGTCCACTAAGATGGTCTTCGAAGCAATGACTTGGCTACTTTGGAAATCATATCAAGTGTTTAATGGTTTTCCATAATTACATGTTTTATTCCAAGGATATTTTATCATGATTAATGATTCATTGTGATATTTTCCTTACATACTGCCATGTTTTATGTCATTTCTCAATATTTTGATGTTTAAACATTATGTTCATGTTTGTTATGTTCAAATGTATTTGATTTGTTTTATTTTCTCCATTCATACCCTTGCTGAGAAATTTAGCTCACCCATTATATGTTTTATTTTCCCCAGGATTTAAAGAAAGGTTTTATGTAAGAAAAAAAGGGGAAGATCATTATGGGAGATGTTGAAGATCTTTCACCATGATTAGAAGATTATATTTTGAGTTTCCAAAGACACTAAACTATTATGGTCCTTGTGTGTCCGTTTTTGTTATGTATTAAGTATTCCGAAAAAGTAATGTAATGTCCATGTAGGTCAAGATTTGGGTCTCTACATATATATTAAAATAATGATGGATAGTTCCAGTTTATGGTTCGTACATTATCTTTAAATAAAAAATAGCTAAAAATTTTATGTATTTAGCATTTATTGAAAATAATCATATTTTCCTATTAAAAAAATTCATGTATTTTAGAAAAAGCCCAAAAATTAACCCTAACCATTTTTCAACATGTAATATTACAAAATGAACTCCTTTTTATGAATATAATTTTATAAATATGAGTAATTTAATTTTTAATTAAAATCATCATTTACATGGAAAATATAGATTATAAAATTATAATTGAGTTTATAATAGTTTGAAAAATAATTTAATGTATCATAAAATTATCTTAAACTCCATAGATATAAAAATATTAATTTATGAATAATTTATTTGAAAATATATTTTCTTTCGAAATTTTAAATTAGTTATAAACTTATAATTAAATTTATAGGACAAAATATTATTCCAACACATAATTAATAATTTTTAAAATATTTAATTACATTGTCTATGGTATGTTTTTAGAAAATTTCATTTATAAGATGGTAAAATTTTATTTATACTTTCATGGGTGATGTTACTATTCAGTTTCCTAGTTTACTACGCATTAGTGTAATATTACTATTCTTATTATAATATTACTATTTCATCGGTATCAGTTCTTTAAAATCTAGAAATAATTTCTATTTCACTAATTTAATATTTATAATGTTTTTATTATGACCTTTGAGTTTTTTAATGTGATGTATACTATATATAATTATTATAAGAAAGGAAAAAATACATTGATAAAAATTTTGTTCATTACATTCTTCCCCCTTTCGATGTTTGTATCTCAAAATTTCATTTTACATAAATAGGTGGGTGTACCGACCCTTAAAAACCTCATATGGTTACCACATTTTTTCTTCCTACTTATGGTTCCTCTAGAACACTTTGAAAATATGGGTTAACATGTTGTGTGTAAAATTATCACTCTGGTCGAGAATCTTTACTGCCTACTCTTCATATGACAGATCTTCTACCAGCAGTACCACCACTATGCTTAGTACATGTGAGTGGTTTGCTATGTACTTTATAAGGAGTGATATGTGCAACACATCATGAAATCGAGCAATATTTGGTGGAAGTTGACGAAAATAGGCCACAACTCCTATGTGATCAAGGATCTCAAAGGGGACAATATACCTTGGTCTTAGAATTATGTTGTTTACAAAGAAAATCACTCTATTATAATGGGATATTCAATGGTATAATTTACCATCAACATCAAATTCCATGTCCCTACAATGAATGACTCCATATATGTATTTCCAAATTTGACCATTTTAGATATGTTTCTAGATGGATTGAACCCTCTCTGTCATCATTTACACAAGAATATGTCCAAGTATAATTCTTTTTTAGACTTCATCCCAACTGGTTAGAGATCTACAGTACATTCCATTCTGTGATTCATATAGATTCACTTGAATACTCTAGTGGAAGATATTTTTAAGTGAGAACTCAACCAATGGGATATGTTGATCCCATCATCTATTGAATTATAAAGATAATGATTGTTTCATATCTTCTAGAGTTTTAATAGTATTTTTTAATCCATTAGTTTGAGGATGATAGATCATTTTGATATTTAGTTTAGCACTCAACGTATATTGAATAATCCTCCAATGTTTAGACGTGAACATGGGATCACAATAAGATAAAATCTATAGTGTAACTTCATGAAGTCTCAAAACATCCACAATATATATAATTTCTTGTTTCTTAAGAAATAGATCTTCCCATATAGTGGTAAAGTGGGCAACCATGTCGAGTCAGTCCACCATAACCCATATCACGTTATATCCTTTCGATGTCCTCAAGATACCATTGACGAAGTCCATAATGACATTCTACCATTTCCACAAGAGTATAATAAATGGTTGCATCATACCTTTAGAATTGTTTCACCCTTCTTTAACAAACTAACATATCAAAAACCAATAGATATAGTACGTATTCTCCTTCGTCATATTTTTTACAAGAAGTGTTCTCAGAGATCACAGTACATCTTTTTACTCCTAGGATGGATTGAGTAAGTTGAGCTATGTGCATTATCCAATAGCTCCTTATTTATCCCAACTGATTAAGGAACAAAAAGACTCATCCCAAACCTAATCACACTATCATCAAAAATATGTAACTCATGTATCTTCCCTTCTATTACTACATTCACCTTTATTTTTGACTCATGGTCATCCCTTTGGGCCTCTTGAATATTTGCATGGATTGACAGTTGGGAAATTATTTGGAAAAGGTAGGATTTATTCTATATCATTATAATTTCTAAATCTAACCTCTTCATGTCCTTGAATATATTTTCTTTCTCAATCCACAACATGGATAGAGTAGTGAGTTTTTTTCAAAGAGAATCAGCCACCATGTTCGCCTTTCCAGGATGATAGTGAATAGAGAAATCATAGTCATTAATTATCACTTAACATCTCTTTTGATTCATGTTGATCTCCTTTTGTGTGAATATATATATTAGTCTATTATGATCAGTATATATGTTACAATTCCCACAATAGATGTAGATTTGACATATTTTCTAGAATAAATAACAACTTTGAGCTCCAATTCATGTGTTGTGTAGTTCGGCTCATGAATCATTAACTTTCGTGAGACATATGCTATCATATTATAATTTTTTTTAGTAAAAAACCTAATAATGTCATGGAACCATCATTGTATATCACAAAACATTTTACACATTTCAGAAATGTGATTATAGGTACATTGATCAGCCTCCTCTTCATCTCCAGGAAGCATTCATCGAACCCTTCCATCCAAACATACTTCATTCATTTCCTTGTTAACTCAGTTATCAGGGTTTAAAATCATGATAAATATCTCACAATATATCTATAGTACCATAGAAATACATGAAAACTATAGATTTTCATGAAAATAGAGGGTCCTATCCATTATCCAATCTCCTTTTCTTTTAAAAGGGTAAACTGATATTCCCTCACTTGTGATCACATGTCCCAAGAATGTGAAATTTTGTATCCAAAATTTACACTTGAATAGTACAACTTATCATTTCTAAATGTCTTCAACATAAGACTTAGATGTTCTTAATGATCCTCCTTGCACTTAGTGTAGATGTGGATATCATTGATAAACACTACCAATAATTTGTTGAGGCAATGTTTAAATAATATATTCATCAAATCAATAAAATATTGTTGGATAATTAATATATCCAAAGGAAATAAACATAAACTCGTAGTTCCAATTACATGTATAAAAGGTAACTTTATTAATAACTTCCTTCCTCACTTTTTTCTATTAATATCCAGAATAGAGATACACAATTAAGAAGTACTGATCACCATGTAACTAATCAAAAAAGTCATCAAACCATGGGAGAGGATACATGTTCCTTATGGTGATCTTGTTGTGTTCTAAATAATCAATACACAGCTGCATTAATCCATCCTTCATCATGAAAAATGTACTGGAACACCCCAAGGTGATGCCCTAGGGAATATGAACACCCTATACAAAATATCTTATAGTTGCTTCATTAAATCATCCAGTTTGATAGGAGACATCCTATAGGGACATGTTGAGATGGGAATTGCTCTAGGTATGTGTTCTATGGACTCAACCATTTGAATAAGGTATTATTCATCACATGGAATCAACAACCACACCTTTTAAGGATTTTCAAAAGGAGATTCATAATCTTCCTTGCATTTGTAGAGGAGCATAGAAATGTTCAGAATATGAAATGATATTTCCTTTTACCTTAAATTTATATGTTTTGTATATTATAATTCCCAATACATTCCCATTAAAGCTGTGAATTCCACTAATGTAAGTATTAAAAATTCTATGCGAAGAATCAGCCCATATATGCCAATAGTTGAAGATTCCAACACATGGGTTGCAATTATTTCACAACATGTGGTTTTTTATAAATATTTCCAACTCAACATTTTGAGGGTTTGATATAATAGTTTGATAAAACATGATTGATATAAAGAAATGCATTGAAGGAGAATCAAATACAACTTTTTCCATTCTTGAGAGAATATGATGTGTACCATGTAAGACATCATTCACTTGCCTTACATCTGCATTAGCGATGTTATAATAATTTCCACTCTCCTTTGTATATTATGGTTTCCAATGAATATTACCCTCTAGGACCCATGTTTTAGGGAATTGGATTATATAGTGTTGTATCTCCCTATAGTTTAGCATTGGACCATGGATGGTTCTCTCCATTCCTCCACCAAATTTTATTTATTCCATATGAATATTTGACAATCATGATCTTGGTGGACTTCACTCCCAACATTGAATCATCTCTCTATCCATTTTTGGAAATTTCCATTATGGTTCATCCCATATTTTTGACATGTGGTTGGTTGAGTTTTCATTTCATCTTTCTTAATATATCCTTTATCTGGAAACTCCATTCTTATTTTCTTATAACCATAGCCATGTGACCGTTATCCATTCTCCATACACCCAATGAGAGATCAATGAAAAACATATTAATACAACTCAATGTCTCAAATTTATAAAGCCTTTTGAACGTGTGTTTTTAAACCACTAAATAATCAATCAATTTTCAATCATTATTAATAAAAAATCTTGAAGAGTACCTTGAATGATTTGTGAAATTTTCTTCAATGGCCATGACATATTACCTTTCCATTTTCTTATGCTCTATGAATTATATCTCCATAAATTTTTAATGAGTTTTGGGGAGGTACTTGGTAAGAAACATTATATTAAATTCCTCACACTCCATCTCTTCAATTTCATCATAAAACTTGGTGTTCATAATAACAGACCACGAATTATCAGCCTCTCCATCTAGATGATAAATATTGAGATTCTCCTTTTCCATCCCAGAATAGTGATGAAAATAAAAGATCATTTCAATTGTGTTGATCCATGATTATGAATCTAGTTGATTAGATGATCCACTAAATATGGGTGTTCATAGCAGTATAAAATATTTGATAGACAATTTCTCCCTCTCGTGTGAAGGAAGATGTTCCACATTATTCAGGTTAATATTCATAACCAAGGAAAACTTGTTAAGCGTCACCATGAAATTTGGAACTATACCACCTAAGGCATTGGGGATGTCATTCAAGAAATCATTGCATTATACCTCACATGGGTTGTTGGCTTGGTTTCTCATGGTTCCCACTATTTTCTAAAAAATAAATGATTAGAAGAAAACATTAGATGACATTTCATCAATAATTTGACTCTAAATTCATTTCTTATAGGATCCCTACGTATATTATTTTCAAAAATATTTCTTATAGGGTGCTTACATATACATGACTCAGACTAAGGGTTTTCAATATGGTTCTTTAATCCTAATTTCAATAATATCAAAACCTCTCTATAATAAAAACTTTAGAGACCCTACTTCTCTTAAATATCTTATTACATAATTTTAAGGGAAAAAAATAAAATCATTTCCAAATGAGTATCAAATGGTTTAGTGTCTTGGGAAAATAATCACCGCACATAATATTTAAAAAATAAAACATAAAAATTTATATAATTCCTTCTTGCCTGACATCTTATTGTCCCTTGAATTATCTTTAGTACAATTTTTTACCTAAGGATATACATCAAAGAGGGTCGAGATAAAATGAAAGTAAGTTGATAGTTAATAACATGAAACAACATAAAATTGTATATGTATATTCATTATCAGCATAACATGGGAATAAGATGACAAATATGTGACGAAGAATTAAGAAAATTCCTGGCAAGTGGCATTGCATAAAAATGACACATCATGTATTACTCATAAACTATAACACATAGTTGTTAACAAAGCTAACATATTGTTCTAACATATTTCACATTTCCTCATGAGGTAATTCACATTACCCAATTCATTTGAGTGCTATATAATTCCAGACACACTCATCAATAATAACATTTTCATTGTGGTATATAATTCCGGGCGCACCTGTCAAATCACAATATTTACATTATCATGAATGCCACATTGAACATATATAAATCATGGGAATAAAATAACCCATGTAAATGAATTGGGTTTATTTATTAATGTATATATTCATAAACATTGGTTTCCAAAACGAAAGAGGGAAAAAATTCTATAAATAAGAATCATTCACATTGGGTGAAGAATAATCAATCTAGAGAAATAAAAGGTGAGTTTCTTTTAAATAAGATTTCTTTTGGAAAGAATTTTGTTTTTAATAACTAAAGTAGATATCATATATATCCCAAAAAAGGTAATATAATTATGAAGAAATTTTTTTTAAGGAACAACCATTTTGAAAATGTGGTAAAGGGAGGAAAGGCGAAAGGAAGAGAGTTGGGTTTGAGAATTCGCCTAACCTTGTGTCCAAATGATTTAATCACATTAATGTATTGTATTATCACATTAGAATCATTTATTAATATTTAATAACCTTTTATACATGAATATGAATCATTATAGATTTATTATGTTCATTTATGGGATGTTGGATTAGTTATAGAGTTTAATTTCATTGTATAGTTTTCAAGATCAGTTTAGTGGTATACACGAATGAATGTTCTTGTAAAATGAGGATAAATACATAGAATTGTTATTATATGTTATTAATGATTTCATAAAATCTTATGTTATCAAATAAATAATATTTATATATGTTATGAGGATGAGTCGTTAGATAATATTTAATGATGGTCATTTTAGATTTTTTGGTTTCTTTTAAATACCAACTTACTCGTTTTGTTTTATCATAAAGTATTGTGAAAAAATTCGAGTTTCATATCATAAATAAGGTTTTAAAATAAATATAATAATATATTTAAACCATTAAATGGTTTTATTAACAACCTTGTTGGTGTTTGTGGAATATTATAGATCATCATCCACTATCATAGTTTACTGACACATCACGGGTGATGACATCATTTTTATAAGAAAATAATGAGTGGGAGGATTTTAATGATGGATCATAAATTAACATGTTATTATTCCAGTATATTTAAGGTTATGGAGTTAAGATTACATTTATATAATATATGGTGAACACTATAGAAGAAAATAATTGAACCTGAAAGAAAGTTAAAAGAAAAAGAGAGTAGATTTGCCTCTTTAATTTTCCTCCTTGAGAACCTCCATAGGGAATGGTTTTGGTCTTTTGATTAGATAAATAGATATTTCACGTGAGGGAGGGACAAGGGAAGAGTATTGGTCAGAATATTTTCAAGGCTCAATGCTTGAGAAGTGTTAGGATAATATGGGGTTAGGAGTATTATTTATAGTAGAGGAGATGGGTGTTTTATCAATATTATATTCATTAGTTTATTATTTTGGATCCCCTCTATGAATATTTTGAGAATTATCTATAAATATATAAACATAATGATATATGGTTCAATATTAATGTTATTTAATCATATTTACATCAATAATTACTCAATCATTCATGTATTAAGCATTTTTCCAAATTTATCATATTCTTATATTCATAAAAAAAAATTTATTATATAAAAATACCAAAAATCAACAATAAACATTTTTTTAAATGTACAATATAAAAATGAACTCCATTTTATGTAAATAATTCTATAAATAATATTAATGTAACTATTATTGGAAATCATCATTTACATGATAAATACAGTTTTTAAAATTATAACTCATTTTATAACACATTGAAAACATTCTTTTGGTATCCTAAAATTATATAAAAATCACAACACATGAAAAATATTAATTTATTAATATTTTTTTTGAAAATATAATTACTTTTTAATTATTAAATTAATTCTATAATTATAATTAAATATTTATGAATTACAAGAAATAAAAAATATAATTAATAAATGTAACAGCCCGAGATTTTATGAAAACTATTATTTTTAATTTTATTAATGTTTTGTGTTGTACGCTACACCAAAAGGAGCTTGCACAACACGCATCCTTGACTTGCCTTGCATTACACGCAATCGCAACCTTCCTCGATAGTGTGTGTAGTACGCAATACTGAGTTTCACGAAACAACGATATGCTATTAAAATATTATTAAAACTAGCCGTTATGAATAGTAATAACCACTTTTTAAAATTTTAGAAATTTTAGCTCTCAAAATGGACTTCATTTTTGGGGTCGGAGTATCGAATTTAGCCTAAGGTGAAATTTTGGTACATTTCGGATAACTTTCATATTCTGATGAATAGTGAAAATTACTAAATTATAATTAAAAACAGCTTTTTTAATCGAAATAATTAATAGTGATAAATTATTAATTTGAGTGGTTTTAAAGTATATTTAGAATATATTTTTAAAATTCAATACAATTTTGGTCATTGGATGTAATTTCACATTTAAACCAGACATAATCAAGTGTCAATCTTTTGATAGATATTTCTTCTTAAAAAACACGCTATTTGTTTTAACAGCGGGATTTAATTATAAAATTAATCAATGAAACTTCTATGTAATGAATTTGGTAAAATAGACTTCATTTTTGAATTCTGAATATGAAATATAGCTTAGGATGAAATTTTGGCATTGTTCTGAAAAACATCAATTTTTGATGAATAGTGAAACTACTAAGTGGTAGTTAAAAAAACTAATTTTTTGTCATAAATCTTAATTTTACCGCTTTTGTGATTTGAATTTCAAAAATCTGAGAGACACGGTTGATGTCAGAAAGTAAAATGTGGTTCAATGAGATAAAAATAATTTTTGGTGAATAGTAACTTTTTACTTTTATTTACCACGGTTAAAAGTAAATAGGGTAATTAAGGGTAAAAATGATATTAATATTACCCTAACACATGTCCTAATTCTATTGGACAAGTTTATCTCGACCAAAAACACCCTTAAGTGTAAAATATTATCATTTAGGCCCACTTCGATTAGATTAGGACATTTATTATTATTTAATTCAAAGAAGAGTTAAAAGAGTTAAAATCAAAGTTTATTTACTAAAATATTTTTAATATAGGGTGACAAATAAGATAAATTCGATTGTAAATATTCCTTAGAAAGATAAAAAGTGTTCCTACATAATGGTATTTTATTTTTAATTTTTAGACATCAAATAATTTAATTTATTTATGACACAAATATGATGCAGTAATTATCTTATTAATGAAATATTGACATAATTGATATTATAAATACCAAAATAAATGTAATTTTAGACTTTTTATGAATTCCACTAATTTTCTAGGTTACTATGATATATTAGTGTTGATTTAATCCACTTGTTTTGAACATATAATTCTGTTATGACTTTCACAAAAATCATATATCAAATAGTGTCAAAATTGACACAAAATAGTTTTTAAATAAAATATTATATTATTAATTGTTATTTTATTCCTAAAAATCTAAGGTTCTGTCAAATGACTTATATAAGGATATATATATTACTAATAAACAATTTGGGGTTCGTTGGGAATGTTATAGTAAGTTTTTTAACCATATAGTTTAAGAAAACAAAAAGACACGGTAAAAGTTAAATTATTTAACTTAGAGTTAAATCTAATTGATAAGGTTAAAATTATAACATAAACTTGTCTAAATCCTATTGGTTGATAGGATTTCGACCCATCCCCACTTTAGCTTCAAAATAAGACCATTTGGAACCATTATAAACCGATTTTGACTTTAATATAAAATAATATTTTGAGATATTCCTAAGGTGCCCCTCTCCTCCCTTATAAAAGGACACCTCCTCCCCCTCCTCCTCACTCCAATTTGAGCACTCAAGCTCGGCCAACCCCTGCCAAAATCCCTTCTCCACATCCCTAGAATAATCCTAGAGGTCCTGGTCTTCTTCAAAGACCAATCTTAGTTCCTTAATTGGAGGATTCAAAGAGGCGTTCCAAAGAAGAGGTAATATCCATTACTGATCTTTTCAATTTCTTTCTTCTTCAACTTCTTCTTCTTTAGTTGTTTCATTATAAAGTAATAACATCAGTATTAATTACATACTGATATGTTATTATAAGTATGAAACAACCCTATTTCACCATTTATCCATCCTACGGAAAAAGAAATCACCATGCGTGCGTATGTACGGAATACCGTCTCCATGCCGTGGTGTAATCTATTTCCCACCACCACCTTACATGGATATGTATAATGGTGTAAAGAATAACTATACATAGTTATTATAAAATCATATTGATTATGATATATTTTATAATCCACTCCAATTCAATTCAACATTTATGGAAATGATATCATTGCTCGTGCGTACGTACGGACTACCGTCTCCACGAGGCGATGAGATTCATTCTCCATGTTAACCATTTAAGAATGATTATAAAGTATATATAAGAAATAATAATGAAATATATGACATTATAAAGATACTGTATTTATGTATATATATATATATTTCATCTACTTACTTCCATTCAAGACAATAAGGAAAGGAAAACAGCGTTCATGCGTACGTACGGACTACCGTCTCCATGAACGGTGTTTTTCATTTCATTTATCTATCTATTATGTATATATATATACTGAATATATATTATATATAAATCATATTTTATATTCTGGAAGTAATTAAATCAGGATATAAGTAATAATAATGTCAAGAACAACAAGTCAAAACACCTACGATAAATGAATCGATTTTACCCAAAACGCTTCTTTAACATGGAATTTACAAAAGAACGGGTAATATAATGTCATAAGTGAACCATATATGATATCATAACAATGAATATGATTCTGTAATAAGTCAATGACATTATTTAAATCATTATACAGGAGGTTCGGACACATACGAAGCAAATCGGACCTAAGGTAAGGGAAATATCACAATCTCATTTTTATCCGAGATTGCTTATACGTTGGTATTTACTGGGGTGTATTTTATCATCCACATCCATGTTACCTCAATATGTAATATTATTTCCATCCACCTACAATTTTTTAAAATCTATTTTACCCTTCGGTGAGTTTTTAGTAAAAGATATGAAAGGAATCATTTGTCGTTTTTCGTACGAGGTACTTTTTGACTTTTCCGAAAAAAGTTCGAAGAATGTTTTTTTAACTTATACGGCATGAATGGATTTTTAAAACATTATTTCCAAGAAGCTTACTTTACAAGTTTTCAAGTTTATTTTTAATCAACTTCTTTTAGTTTAAAGTTGTATGAAATTTTGAGAAAGGAAAAATGTTTTTGAAGAAGAAAGGATATTTTCCTCAAGAATGGAGTTCAAGTGTTTTATCAAAATTATTTTCCATCTAAGATAATATAGGGTTCTGTTTATATCCCTATTATTAAATGGATTTTATTATGTTGTGATGGAAATATTTTTATGAATTCCTTTATCTTATATGAATTGTTTTATGATGTCATGTTGTTTAAGAATCCCATTTTTATTACATGGGTTACGCTATGATGTATGGTTTATGATTATGTGGAACACATAAGAAAGGATTCATTATAAGATGGGTGGGACCTATATCTCCCTCCAATTAATTGGGTAAAGATTTTATATCTCATGAGATAGACAGGGCTGGAACAGTAGGTTATACCGGTTCAGTGAAACAGGACTGAAACGAGGGTTACTCGATTCAGAAAGGGACTTTGTCCACTAAGATAGTCTTGGAAATGAGTCTTGACTAACAAGAAATGATTCTCTATGATTATGTGTGAATTCCACAAAGTTTCATGTTTTAAGTTATGATTATTTTGATTACATTTTACTGCCATGATTTACCCCATGTTATGAAATTATGATCTCTTTTGCAGGTTAAGATTTTCCAAAAGTTATGTGCTTATGTATATGATGTGATTGATATTTCTTTTGTTTACCCTTACTGAGCATTTGAGCTCACCCTTTTTTGTTTTCTTTTCCCCAGGATATAAAGAAAGGTTTTAGGTAAAAAAAAATGAAGATCTTTATGGGAGATTTTGAAGATCTTTCACCACGATTAGAAGATTATATTCCGAGTTTCCAAAGACACTAAACTATTACGATCCTTGTGTGTGTGTTTTTTGTTATGTACTAAGTATTCCGCAAATGTAATGTAATGTCCATGTACGTCAAGCTATGGGTCTCTACAATTGGTATCAGAGGAAAGGTTTAGTCAACCTTTGGAAATTAGGATGCGAGAACTTTAGTGAGATCCCTAGAGATATTTATAAGGTATGTCTAGGGATGTCCCTAAGGATAAGTATACGTATAGGATACAGTCCTAGAACTACGGTAACGATCATAGAATTTAACCTAAGATGTTAGATATCGAGGATACTCCACCTTTATTATGTTGTTTTCCCTATCATGATTTTTTCCTCTCACACTATTCTTTTTTTGGGTTTTAGAAAATGGCTGGAAACAAGATGTTTCACGATAATGGAGGATATGATGGACAATGGAATGATATTCTTCATAATGAAATGGGATTTGGAAGTCCAAACATCATTATTATGCCAAATCAGAAATCTCATAATATGATCAATAAAGTAAAATTTGGTAAGTTTCCTGACTCGGCTAATAAGAGAAAGATTGAGTTTCATGATGATCATAGAGGAAAGAAAGTTCAATTCCCCCTATGTAAATCATGTGGGAAGAGGCATCAAGGAGAATGTTTCAAAGGAACTAGAAGATGCTTTGGGTGTGGAAAAGAAGGACACAAAGCAAGTAAGTGCAAAGGAAAAGGTTCAGTTAACACCATTGATGAGGATAATGGTATTGCTACGACATCAACAATGGTTAAATGTTTTAAATGTGGAATGTACGGGCATTATGAAAACCAATTCCCTAAGGGAATGTCTCATGAAGATAATCAGTATGGTCGTATGGGAAGTATTTATGTTGATGATGATGAAGAGACTACAAATGATATGTGAGATGAAAGAATTGTTGAAGCTCGGTCAATGGTTTAAGAATGTACTGGAATGATTACATGTTTATCATGTGTAATGTTGTATAAGAAATCTCATGGTACGATGGAATAAAGAGACATCTAAGGATTGTTAGACTGTTGTCTTTCCTTGAGTTATGAAAGTGTATGATTAATGGTACCACTATTCATGAAAGGTTATTCAGATATTTTTGGAATTTAGATGATATCCGCATAATGAAGGAATAATAAGATAATGAGGTTTTTGATTGTATTCATGAGCTCATGACTGATATAAGGAGAAGGTTATATCATGGTTTGAGTATAGAGAATTTTTGGATTTTGGTATGTGGAAAGAGTCAACTTTTAACTGCATTCATGTTTTCACTAAGGTTCAATGGGTATTCAAGAGAATACATGATTAAGGACTTTAAATTTTTGGAATGTGACCAACAAGACATATCTTATGATATATGGGGATCAACGATGGTATTAAATCTCTGGTAATCGTTTTCACTATGTTATGAGAGTAGACTGCAGTATTATGGATAAGCCTAAAGATTAGAATGGATTATGTTGGAAATAAGTTAGTATTGTTTAAGGATAGAAGATTTTCGATATTATTGATGGGATGTTATAGTAATGTAGTTTTAGAAAAAGGACAACTTGCAGGATGAGTGACAGCCCATCGCGTCGGACAAGGCTATGGGAATCGAACCCACAACCGAAGTGCGACTGGCCTTTATCGCCTACCACTGGCCTACAGGACGTCCCTATTTAGTAGAAACTAGTTTTATTTTATTAAGCAGTACGATATATGAAGTATAAGTCCATTTTAGGAACCATATATGATTAATCTCACTATTGATCGACTTATGTATATAATTTTTGCTAACCTTTTGTTTGAGACAGATGGAATGACCCGTCATTCTATCACATGATCTGCTAAAACTTCACGAATAACAAATTCAACTTCATTTATTTAAGAGATGAAGTGGAAATTGTTCAAGGCACGAACAACAGTGATATTGTACCAAAATAATGTAAGTATTTATTCTAATTCAAATTTTCAACTTTAGGGAAATGATCTTGAAAACCAAAAATGTTGTCCTAGTGCTCTTATATCTGATTAATCAGATGGTACCTTAGATCGTCACAAATTTATGGCTTTGTGATTGCTAGCTTTTCCATAGCCATGTTCTCTAACACTCTCCATCAGAACATGATGGTTAGATTTCTCTTCCATATCCATATTTTCACCTATGTGGAAACCCAGTGATTAGTTTATTTGGGTAATCGTTACATTTCATACTTTAGTTTTTAAAGACAAGTTTTGGTATTCCTTTTTACGATGTGGGTTTCTATTAACGAAACTTTCGAATAATAAACTATTTATAACCCCGACGAATTTCGAGGGCGAAATTCATTTTAAGGGGGGTAGAATGTAACAGCCCGAGATTTTATGAAAACTATTATTTTTAATTTTATTAATGTCTTGTGTTGTACGCTACACCAAAAGGATCTTTCACAACACGCATCCTTGACTTGCCTTGCATTACACGCAATCGCAACCTTCCTCGATAGCGTGTGTAGTACACAATACTGAGTTTCACGAAACAACGATATGCTATTAAAATATTATTAAAACTAGCCGTTATGAATAGTAATACCCAATTTTTAAAATTTTAGAAATTTTAGCTCTCAAAATGGACTTCATTTTTGGGTTCGGAGTATCGAATTTAGCCTAAGGTGAAATTTTGGTACATTTCGGATAACTTTCATATTCTGATGAATAGTGAAAATTACTAAATTATAATTAAAAACAGCTTTTTTAATCGAAATAATTAATAGTGATAAATTATTAATTTGAGTGGATTTAAAGTATATTTAGAATATATTTTTACAATTCAATACAATGTTGGTCATTGGATGTAATTTCACATTTAAAACAGACATAATCAAGTGTCAATCTTTTGATAGATATTGTTTCTTAAAAAACATGATATTTGTTTTAACAGCGGGATTTAATTATAAAATTAATCAATGCAACTTCTATGTAATGAATTTGGTAAAATAGACTTCATTTTTTAATTCTGAATATGAAATATAGCTTAGGATGAAATTTTGGCATTGTTCTGAAAAACATCAATTTTTGATGAATTGTGAAACTACTAAGTGGTAGTTAAAAAAACTAATTTTTTGTCATAAATCTTTATTTTACCGCTTTTGTGATTGGAATTTAAAAAATCCGAGAGACACGGTTGATGTCAGTAAGTAAAATATGGTTCAATGAGATGAAAATAATTTTTGTTGAATAGTAACTTTTTACTTTTATTTACCACGGTTAAAAGTAAATAGGGTAATTAAGGGTAAAAATGATATTAATATTACCCTAACACATGTCCTAATTCTATTGGACAAGTTTATCTCGACCAAAAACATCCTTAAGTGTAAAATATTATCATTTAGGCCCACATGGATTAGATTAGGACATTTATTATTATTTAATTCAAAGAAGAGTTAAAAGAGTTAAAATCAAAGTTTATTTACTAAAACATTTTTAATATAGGGTTATACATAAGATAAATTAGATTTTAAATATTCCTTAGAAAGATAAAAAGAGTTCCTACATAATGGTATTTTATTTGTAATTTTTAGACATCAAATAATTTAATTTATTTATGACACAAAGATGATGCAGTAATTATCTTATTAATGAAATATTGACATAATTGATATTATAAACACCAAAATAAATGTCATTTTAGACTTTTTATGAATTACACTAATTTATAGGTTACTATGATATATTAGTGTTGATTTAATCCACTTGGTTTGAACATATAATTCTGTTATGACTTTCACAAAAATCTTATATCAAATAGTGTCAAAATTGACACAAAATAGTTTTTAAATCAAATATTATATTATTAATTGTTATTTTATTCCTAAAAATCTAAGGTTCGGCCAAATGACTTAGATAAGGATATATATATTAATAATAAACAACTTGGGGTTATTTTGGCATGTTATAGTAAGTTTATTAACCATATAGTGTAAGAAAACAAAAAGACACGGTAAAAGTTAAATTATTTAACTTAGAGTTAAATCTAATTGATAAGGTTAAAATAATAACATAAACTTGTCTAAATCCTATTGGTTGATAGGATTTCGACCCATATCCACTTTAGCTTCTAAATAAGACCCTTTGGAACCATTATAAACCGATTTTGACTTTAATATAAAATAATATTTTGAGATATTCTTAAGGTGCCCCTCCCCTCCCTTATAAAAGGACACCTCCTCCCCCTCCTCCTCACACCAATTTGAGCACTCAATCTCGGCCAAACCCTGACAAAATCCCTTCTCCACTTCCCTAGAATAATCCTAGAGGTCCTTTTTTTCTTCAAAGACCAATCTTAGTTCCTTAAGTGGAGGATTCAAAGAGGCGTTCCAAAGAAGAGGTAATATCCATTACCGATCTTTTCAATTTCTTTCTTCTTCAACTTCTTCTTCTTTAGTTGTTTCATTATAAAGTAATAACATCAGTATTACTTACATACTTATATGTTATTATAAGTATGAAACAACCCTATTTCACCATTTATCCATCCTACGGAAAAAGAAATCACTATGCGTGCGTACGTACGGAATACCGTCTCCAAGCCGTGGTGTAATCTATTTTCCACCACTACCTTACATGGATGGGTATAATGGTGTAAAGAATAACTATACATAGTTATTATAACATCATATTTATTCTGATATATTGTATAATCCACTCCAATTCAATTCAATATTTATGGAAATGATATCATCGCTCGTGCGTACGTACGGACTACCGTCTCCACGACGCGATGAGATTCATTCTCCATGTTAACCATTTAAAAATGATTATAAAGTATATATAAGAAATAATAATGAAATATATGACATTATAAAGCTACTGGATTTATGTATATATATATATATTTCATCTACTTACTTCCATTCAAGACAATAAGGAAAGGAAAACAGCGTTCATGCGTACGTACGGACTACCGTCTCCATGAACGGTGTTTTTCATTTCATATATCTATCTATTATGTATATATATATACTGAATATATATGTTATATAAATCATATTTTATATTCTGGATGTAATTAAATCATGATATAAGTAATAATAATGTCAAGAACAACAAGTCAAAACACTTACGATAAATGAAACGATTTTACCCAAAACGCTTCTTCAACATGGAATTTAGAAAAGAACGGGTAATATAATGTCATAAGTGAACCATATATGATATCATAACAATGAATATGATTCTGTAATAAGTCAATGACATTATTTAAATCATTATACAGGAGTTTCGGACACATACGAAGCAAATCGGACCTAAGGTAAGGGAAATATCACAATCTCATTTTTATCCGAGATTGCTTATACGTTGGTATTTACTGGGGTGTATTTTATCATCCACATCCATGTTCCCTAAATATGTAATATTATTTCCATCCACCTAAAATTGTTTAAAACCTATTTGACCCTTCGGTGAGTTTTTAGTAAAAGATATGAAAGGAATCTTTTGTCGTTTTTCGTACGAGGTACTTTTTGACTTTTCCGACAAAAGTTCGAAGATTGTTTTTTTTAACATATACGGAATGAATGGATTTTTAAAACATTATTTCCAAGAAGCATACTTTACAAGTTTTCGAGTTTATTTTTAATCAACTTCTTTTAGTTTAAAGTTGTATGAAATTTTGAGAAAGGAAAAAAGTTTTTGAAGAAGAAAGGATATTTTCCTCAAGAATGGAGTTCAAGTGTTTTATCAAAATTATTTTCCATCTAAGATAATATAGGGTTCTGTTTATATCCCTATTATTAAATGGATTTGATTATGTTGTGATGGAAATATTTTTATGAATTCCTTTATCTTATATGAATTGTTTTATGATGTCATGTTTTTTAAGAATCCCATTTTTATTACATGGGTTACGCTATGATGTATGGTTTATGATTATGTGGCACACATAAGAAAGGATTCATTATAAGATGGGTGGGACCTATATCTCCCTCCAAAGCATTGGGTAAAGATTTTATATCTCATGAGATAGACAGGGCTGGAACGGTAGGATATACCGGTTCAGTGAAACAGGACTGAAACGAGGGTTACTCGATTCAGAAAGGGACTTTGTCCACTAAGATAGTCTTGGAAATGAGTCTTGACTAACAAGAAATGATTCTCTATGATTATGTGTGAATGCCACAAAGTTTCATGTTTTAAGTTATGATTATTGTGATTACATTTCACTGCCAGGATTTACCCCATGTTATGAAATTATGATCTCTTTTGCAGGTTAAGATTTTCCAAAAGTTATGTGCTTATGTATATGATGTGATTGATATTTCTTTTGTTTACCCTTACTGAGCATTTGAGCTCACCCTTTTTTGTTTTCTTTTCCCCAGGATATAAAGAAAGGTTTTAGGTGAAAAAAAGGAAGATCTTTATGGGAGATTTTGAAGATCTTTCACCACGATTAGAAGATTATATTCCGAGTTTCCAAAGACACTAAACTATTACGATCCTTGTGTGTGTGTTTTTTGTTATGTACTAAGTATTCCGCAAATGTAATGTAATGTCCATGTACGTCAAGCTACGGGTCTCTACAATAAATTTAAAATTGTTTATTTATTTATTATATGATATAATTATACCATAATTTAATTTATATGATGCTTAAATATTGTTATAGTTTCTTGGGAAAGGTTATTATTCGTTTTTCTAGTTTACTTTTCATAAGTATCATATAAATATTCTTAAGGTCAAGTAACTATTTCATCAGTAATGGTTCGATAACTTATAGAAATACTTCCAATTTCATTAATAATTAGTTTATTATGTTTTTATTAAGGTATATAATGAATTTTATTTGATTTATACTATATTAAATTACTATCAGATGGGTTAAATTCCATTCATAATATTTTGGATCATTACATTGACATACTTTTGATTCCCAATGAGACAACTCTCTTAAATGAAGTATGCTTCATTGTTAGACCCCTTAGAATGTCTAGACAGAAGCAACATAATTAATTGGTATTCACAATGATTTGGAAACACGAATGAGTTTCATGAACAACATCTTAATTTTATAAAGGATCCACGAACAAGGCATTGAATCCCATAAAGGAATCCATGAGGGGGGACCTGACATTCCATAATCCCATTTTGATCAAGGATTAGTAATTGATGTGAATGTGATGAACCCCTCGCACCTTTGGGAATCATGAATGATAAGAAATTATATACCATTAGTGATCAATAACATACATTGTGGGTGTACCCCGATAGAAGTGTTAGAAACCCGATTTTTCTTTCTACCAAAATATTATTTGGTCATTTTTTCTAATAAATTTTTTTTCATGTATCAATTTATTCATTATATAATTATTCCCAAAATTCATCTATATATTGAATTTAGACATATTTCACATTTTTATGTCCATGGTGATTATCCCATCGCTATATTGGATTAGCATTAACAATGAAAATAATATTATTAATATTATAAATAGTATTTTCTCTATGATGAATAAATAAACCAGTATTGACATTCCAAATTCCATAAATTATTTCATTATTATATATATAAAAATAATCTCCTTAATAATTAATGAAAATAATAATTTTTCCAAAAAAATATATTTGAATAAAGACCTTTTTTATGGGGGCACATTATAACAATGTTTCATTTATTTGACTAACGTATTAAGTTGAATTATATCATAAATTTTTAATTCATTTCTAGTAACGTCATCTCTTTTACTGATATAAATATATACCTCACCCTTTATAAATTACTTATAATCTATGAGATTTTAATTTTCATAACAAATGGGTGACTCACACTATGTATCCAGAACCCATGAGTGAGTACTATTTGAATTGATATTCATAACAATCACATTTATATGCTGATAATGGTTTTCCATTAGAACACTTCTAATCTTTAGATACCAATATTCAACATTTATCAATGAAATTCCTATTATTGATATCATTATTATTATGATGTATTATGCAATAATCTAAAATAATAATATACTTATGGGTGTGTATTTGCTATTAAATATTTTCACTATGGAATTTTAGAAAATGTTATCCCATAAAAAATGATTACCCAAAATGTCATGTCTATATATTAATCATAAAACAGTATTTCACTATGTTCTTGATTGTTTAAGAAACTTTAACATTAAATATATCTTTAAGAATGGAATAATCCCAATCCTAATAATTACGAAACTTTTATAGTCAAGTGGATAATTCATTATCCACATCCAAAATATATACTCACTGTTATTTAGTCCTCTAGAAACATAATCTTTTTAGGTTTACCCATATAGTGTAAAACATTCAAAAAAATACTACAAAAGATAATCCACAGGAAACCATATATATCATGGCCCATCCAGTAAGGTATTCAACAGTCACTTGTTACTTTCCTTCACTATCAGTGATATTATACTAGAACCAAGATTTATTATGACATAGAGTTTTTGGAATATGAGGTCTCTAAAAAGTGTTTATTTATAATTAAGATTGAACATATTATGGGGTGGGGGGTTCTACCCCCACCATTTTAATAAATAAAAAATGGATATTAAATTAGACACTATTACATTATATATAATTGAAATGTGATATTGTTTTATTCCATTTTATATATGCATGATTCTATCATTTTATTTTTAGAATCCATATTCTAACCATTAAATTATTGTGTTCACAATATGATAATTTAATGCTCTTTTATCAACCATCAATATTGTCTTACTCAACAAAAAATTGAAGCTAAGTATATTCATTCATATAATAATTAATTATATGATTAAGGTAAAAGAACTATTCTTGTAAAAGAAAAGGTAATATGATATTGAAAATCTTTATATGAGTAATCCCAACTTGCAAGATTATAACGACCCATACTTTACATACATTTTTATTTCTTCAGAATTGAAGCACACTTATTAAAATATATAACAAAACCAAGAATGGACCGTATAGGTATAGTGTCTTTAGAAACTGGGAATCATAAACAACTGGTTCATAAAGCGTCTACACTGTCTCCCATTTATTTCATCATATCTATAGTCCCTTTTGGCATATATTACTTAATAACCTTCTTCCTGACCTGGGGAAAGAAAACATACAAAAGGGTGAGCTAAAATCCTCAGTAAGGGTAACCAAAAGAAATATCATTCACATCATATACATAAGCACATAACTTTTGGAAATCTTAACCTGCAAAAGAGATCATAATTTCATAACATGGGATAAATCATGGCAGTGAAATGTAATCACAATAATCATAACTTAAAACATGAAACTTTGTGGCATACACACATAATCATAGAGAATCATATCTTATTAGTCAATACTCATTTCCAAGACTATCTTAGTGGACAAAGTCCATTTCTGAACCGAGTCACCCTCGTTTCAGTCCTGTTTCACTCAACCGGTATAACCTACCGTTCCAGCCATGTCTATCTCATAAGATATAAAATATTTACCAAATGAATTGGAGGGAGATATAAGTCCCACCCATCTCATAATGATACCATTCTTATGTGTGCCACAAAATCATAAATCATACATCATTGCATAACCCATGTACTAAAAATGGGATTCTTAAACAACATGACATCATAAAACAATTCATATAAGATAAAGGGATTCATAAAAATAATTCTATCACAACATAATCAAATCAATGTAATAATAGGGATAGAAACAGAACCCTATATTATCTTAGATGGAAAATAATTTTGATAATACACTTAAACTCCATTATTTAGGAAAATATCCTTTCAACTTCAAAAACACTTTTCCTTTCTTAACATGTCATACAATTTTAAACTGGAAGAAGTTGATTAAAAATAAACTTGAAAACTTATAAAGGAAGCTTTTTGGAAATAATGTTTTAAAAATCCATTCATGCCCTATAAGTTAAAAAAACATTCTTTTCGTACTTTTGCCGGAAAAGTCAAAAAGTACCTCGTACGAAAAACAACAAAAGATTCCTTTCATATCTTTTACTAAAAACTCACCAAAGGGTAATATTGGATATAAACTATTGTATAAGGATATAAATATTACATATTGAGGAAACATGGATGTGGATGATAAATATTCCCCTGTAAATTCTGAAGTATAAACAATCTCGGATAAAAATTGAGATTATGAGATTTTCCCTTACCTTAGGTCCGACTTGCTTTGTAAGTGTCTGAACCTCCTGTATAATGATTTAAATAATGTTATTGACTTATTCCAGAATCATACTTATTTTTATGATATCATATATGGTCATATTCTTAGCTTCTTAGTAGTAATATTTCATTGCTACTTGTTATTCGGGTGTTTATAACTTTTTGTTCTTATGCGTGTTTTGTCGAATAAATTATTATTATTTTCTTTAGGTTATAGATACCTCATTTCCAGAATGGTATTAGTGTAATATATATCATATTCATTCATTCAATTCATTTATATAATCATTATGAAATGAAGATCATGTAGAACGAGTTGCATCACACCGTGGAGACGGTATTCCGTACATACGCACGAGTGATGATATTGTTCCTATGATCGTGGAATTGTATTGGAGTATAGGTATACTATTTCAAAATCGATATCACATTATAATAGTCATATATAGTAATTATTTACACCATTATACCCATCCAAGTAAGGTGGTGGTGGAAAATAGATTACACCACGACGTGGAGACGGTATTACGTAAGTATGCACACGCGGTGATTTCTTTTTCCGTAGGACGGATAGATGGTGAAATAGGGTTGTTTCATACTTATAATAACATATAAGTATATGAGTGATACTGATGTTATTACTTCATAATGAAACAACTAAAGAAGAATAAGTGGAAGAAGAAATAAAGATGAAAGAATCGGTAACAGACATTACCTCTTCTTTTAAGTGCATCTTTGAAACCTTCTTTTAGGGCACTAAAATTGGTCTTTGAAGAATACCAGGACCTCTAAGATGTCTCTAGGGAAGTGGATAAGAGAAAGTGGTAGGGGTTGGCCGAGCTTGAAGGCTCCATGTGGTGTGAGGAAGAGGGGGAGGAGGTGTCCTTTTATAAGGGAGGAGAGGGGCACCTTTGGAATAACTAAAACTATTATTTTATTATAAAGTCATGTACGGTTTTAAATAGCTCCAAATTGATATATTTCGAAGCTAAGGTGGGTATGGGTCGAAATCCTCTCATCCAATAGAATTTAGACAAGTTTAGGTTCCTATTTTAACCTTATCATTTAGATTTAACATTAAGTTAAATAAGTTTACATTTACCGTGTCTTCTTGTGTTCTTATACTATAAGGTTAATAAACTTACTATAAGCAGCCAAACGAACACCAAGTTGTTTATTATTAATATATATAACCTTATCTAAGTCATTTTTCCGAACCATAGATTTTTAGGAATAAAATAACAATTACCAATATAATATTTGTTTTAAAAACTATTTTATGTCAA
Organism: Viscum album; assembly: GCA_963277665.1. NCBI lineage: Eukaryota > Viridiplantae > Streptophyta > Magnoliopsida > Santalales > Viscaceae > Viscum > Viscum album. Next base: position 1,239,278,650 of record OY728122.1, on the reverse strand, counting down.
TTTTGACACTATTTAGTAATTTATATTTGTGAAAATCATAACAGAATTATTAGTTCGAACAAAGTTAATTAAATCAATACTAACATGTCATATTAACCTATAAAATTAGTGGGATTCATAAAAAATCTCAAATTACATTTATTTTGGTGTTTATAACATCAATTATGTCAATATTTCATTAATAAGATAATTACTGCATCATTATTGTGTCATAAATAAATTAAATTATTTAATGTATATAAATTACAAATAAAATACCATTATGTAGGAAATGTTGTTATCTTTCTAATGAATATTTATAGTCGAATTTATCTTATGTATAACCCAATATTAAAAATTATTTACTTATTAAACTTTGATTTTAACTATTTTAACCCTTCTTTAAATAAATTAATAATAAATGTCCTAATCTAATCCAAGTGGGCCTAAATGGTCATATTTTATTCCTAAGTTTGTTTTTGGTCGAATTACACTTATCCAATATATTTAGAACATGTGTTAGGGTTATAATAATATTATCTTTACCCTTAATTACCCTATTTACTTTTAACCGTGGTAAAAAAAAGTAAAAAGTTACTATTCACCAAAAATTATTTTCATCTCATTGAACCACATTTTAGTCCTTGATATTAACCGTGTCTCTTGGATTTTCGAAATTCCACTCACAGAAGCGGTAAAGTTATGTTTTATGAAAAATTCAGTTTTTTTAACTACCACTTAGTGGTTTCACTATTCATCAAAAATTGAAAGTTTTCAGAAAAATACCAAAATTTCACCCTAGGCTAATTTCGATATTCCGAATCCAAAAATGAAGTCCATTTTGAAAAATAAAATTTATAAAATTTCAAAAAGTGGTTTTTACTATTCATAACGGTTAGTTTTAATAATATTTTAATAGCATATCGTTGTTTAGTGAAACTCGGTATTGCATACGACGCAAGCTATCGAGGAAGCTCGCGATTTCGTGTAAAGCAAGCCAAGAAAGTGTTGTGTAGAAAAATATTCCTTTGATGATTTATATAACATAAAAGTTTCGGGTGTTACATTCTACCCCCCTTAAAATGAATTTCGCCCTCGAAATTCGTCACTTTGTAACAAACAGATGAGGATACCTCTCCCTCATCATATCCTCAAGTTCCCATGTAGCTTCTTCTAATTGGTGGTTCCTCCATAAAACTTTCACCAATCGAGTGGTCATGTTTCGTAGGACTTTTTCTCTACGATCCAGAATCTCTATCGGTTGTTCTTCATAAGAAAGATCTTGCTCCAGCGGTACAACTTCGGAGCTGAGTACATGTGAAGGATCAGGTATGTACTTTCTCAGGAGAGATACATGGAACACATCGTGAACTTGAGAGAGATTCGGTGGAAGCGTCAATCGGTAAGCTACCTTCCCAAAACGATCCAGTATTTCGAAAGGACCGATATATCTAGGGCTCAACTTCCCCTTCTTTCCAAATCTCATAACCCTCTTCTAGGGAGATATTCTTAGAACACTTTATCACCCACTTCAAACTCTAGGTCTCTTCTTCGGTTGTCGACATAACTTTTCTGTCGACTTTGAGCTTCTCTTATGTGTTGTTGAATAGATCTGACCTTTTCTGCCATTTCATCAACGAGATCAGGTCCTAATAGCTTTCTTTCCCCAACTTCATCCCAGCAAGTTGGAGTCCTGCATTTCTTTTCATAGAGAGCTTCATAAGGAGCCATCTGAATACTAGAGTGAAAGCTATTATTATAAGAAAATTCCACCAAAGGTAGGTGTTGATCCCAACCACCTTTAAAATCCATAGATCAAGCTCTAAACATATCTTCTAGAGTTTGAATTGTTCTCTCAGACTGACCGTCTGTTTGAGGATGATAAGCAGTGCTGAAACTCAACTCTGTATCCAGAGTATGCTGAAGACTTCGCCAAAACTTCGAGGTAAATCTCGGATCCCGATCAGATATAATAGAAAGTGGTACTCCATGCAATCATACCACTTCCTTTACATATATCCTGGCAAGATGATCCAGAGAGAAATCCTCTCTAATAACAATGAAGTGTGCAGACTTTGTAAGACGATCAACTATGACCCAGATAGCAATATTGCCTTTGGATGTTTTAGGAAGTCCTGTGACAAAGTCCATAGTAATGTTTTCCCATTTCCATTCGAGTATGGGTAATAGTTGTAACATCCCCTTAGACTTCTGTCTCTCATCTTTAACTTGTTGGCAAACCAAGCATCGAGCGACATATTCAGCAACATCTTTTTTCATTCCATCCCACCAGAATTACTCTTTTAGGTCCCTATACATCTTCGTGCTTCCAGGATGAATAGAGAATGAAGAACTATGAGCCTCATCCAGTAGCTCCTTCTTTAATTCGGGGATGGGAGAAACACAAACCCGATTCCTGAACTTTATTATCCCATCACAATCAAGGTTGAACTCAGGAACATTTCTCACCTTCTTTTGTAACTCGACATCTTCTTTCTGTTCCTCTTTAATCTTCACATGTATAGATGGTTGAACATTCATTTGAGAAAGATAAGATTTTTCCCCTTCCATTATAACTCCAAGATCCATCCTTTGTAAATCCATAAATATTGGATCTTTTGTGATCCTCATCATGGATAAACTAGCATGGTCTTGTTGACTTAATGCATCTGCCACCTTGTTTGCTTTCCCAGGGTGGTAATGGATTGAGCAGTCGTAATCCTTAATCAGCTCCAACCATCTTCTTTGACGCATATTCGGCTCCTTTTGTGTGAAAATATACTTTAAACTTTTATGATAAGTATAAATATCACACCATTAACCATAAAGGTAATGCCTCTAAATCTTTAATGAAAAGATTACCGCATCTAACTCCAAATCATGTGTTGGGTAATTTTTCTCATGGATTTTCAACTGTCGTGCAGCATAAGCTATCACCATATCATTTTGCATAAGAACACAGCCCAATCCATTCTTGGATGCATCACTATAGATCACAAACATTTCTCCACTACAAGGCAGTGTGAGAACAGGTGCACTGGATAACCTTCTTTACAACTCCTTGAAATTCTCTTCACATTCCTCCGTCTAGACAAACTTAACTCCTTTCCGAGTCAACTTGGTGAGTGGATTAGATAATCGTGAAAAATATTTCACAAAACGTAGATAATATCCATCCAAACCAAGAAAACTTCGGATCTCAGTTACTGTTGTTGGTCTCGACCATCTTTCGATAACCTCTGTTTTTGCTGGATCCACAGATATCCCTTCTTTTGAGATTATGTGACCCAAAAATGAAACTTTTTGAAGCCAAAATTCACACTTGGTAAATTTGGCATAAAGCTTCTCCTTTCTCAGGGTCTTCAATATAATTCTCAGGTGATCTTCATGTTCTTCCTTTCTCTTTGAATAGACAAGAATATCGTCTATAAATACTACCACAAATTGATCAAGATAGTCTCTAAAGACTCTATTCATCAGATCCATGAAGACAGCATGGGAATTAGTAAGACCAAATGGAATCACTATAAATTCATAGTGTCCATACCTTGTACGAAAAGTCATCTTTGGTATATCCTCCCTTTTGACCCTTAATTGATGATACCCTGAACGAAGATAAATCTTGTAAAAGTATTGAGCTCCGCGTAGTTGGTCAAATAGGTCATCAATGCGCGGGGGAGGATATTTGTTCTTGATAGTGATCTTGTTATGTTCTCGATAATCAATGCACAGTCTCATTGATCCATCTTTCTTCTTAACAAATGGAACAGGTGCTCCCCAAGGTGACGCACTAGGGCGTATGAATCCCTTATCAAGATTCTCTTGGAGTTGCTTCTTCAATTCCTGCAACTCAATTGGGTCCATTCTATAAGGTGTCTTTGAAATAGGCAAATCACCCGGTACGAGTTCTACTGAAAACTCAACTTCACGATTCGGTGGAAGACCCGGTAATTCCTCCGGAAAGACATCATCAAACTCCCGTAAAATGGGCATATTCTTAATCATGAGTTTCTCACCAACCATTTGAGATAAATAACCTTCATTTAGTGGAATCAATACCCATAAAATGGAAGAAATTTCCACTGGAAGGTTATGTTCATCCTTGCATTGATAGACGATCATAGATTGATCTTGAATATGAAATGTGACTTCCCTTCTTTGGCAATTGATATGAGCTCCATATAAATAAAGCCAATCCATGCCAAGAATCACATCAAATTCCACCATAGGAAGGATCACAAGATTTGTAGGAAGCACTTTCCCACAAACTTCGATCGGAGAAGAATAATAAATTTTGATGCGACTGTTGTGCCATTAGGTGTTGTCACAGCTAACTCAACATCTAATTGTTGAGGTAATACAGTGATACCCTTTGAAAATTCTTCAGAAATAAAAGAGTGGGTGGATCCAGAATCAAATAAAACATTTGCTACTTTAGAGTGGATGGTAAGTGTACCTTTCACCACATCGTTATCGTACTCCACATCGCTGATAGAAATTGCATGTGACTTTCCTTTATCTTTAGCCTTAAGAGTTTGTTGACGTCGACCATCATCATCAACCCTTGGATTAGAGCATTTATTTGAATAATGTCCCATCTCCTTGCACTTGAAACATTGAAGTGTAGTAGGTTCATTCTGTGTATCCCTTCCTTTGTTTGCATCATTAGACATCTTCTTCCCATCATCGCGGCATTAAAATGCCCGATGACCTTCCTTTCCACATTTGAAACATTTACTTATCCCTTTAAGACAACTCCCTCCATGTTTCTTTCCACACTTTGAGCATAAGGGAAAGCTCATCTTCTTTTTAGTGTGCTCTTTAGATTTTCCTTTGAATTCCATTTTCCTCTTCTTATCAAACCCATATGACTGATGGGTTACTCCAATCTCCATCTCGACTTTGAGAGCACATCGAACGATTTCCTCGTAGCTATTGAAGTCCCTTATGGCTAACGCCCTTCGTAGACTTGGTTTTAAGACACTAAAGAATCGATCGATCTTACTCTCAGGTTGGATAATAATACCAGAAGCGTACCTTGCAAGTCTTGTAAAATTTGCTTCGTAGGTACCAACAGATTCATCATCCTTTTTCTTTAGTTCAAGAAACTCTTTCTCCATCTTTGTTCGGAGAATACGAGGGAAGTACTTATTGAAAAATAAGTTCTTGAACTCGTCTCATTCCATGGACTCAATTTCATCCCTTTGCCTCGTATTCTTAATAAGATTCCACCATTGGTCAGCATCTCTTTCCAAACGATACACTGCTAGGATGACTTTATCATGTTCAGAACATTGAAGAACTGAAAATATCTTTTCAGTAGTACTAATCCATTGTTCAGCAACTAATGGATCAGTAGACCCGCTGAACGAAGGTGGACGCTGCCTCATGAAGAATTCAACAGAATGTTGCTCCTTCCTTTGCTCGTTTGGAAGTCCTGTATGATTCATAGCTTGAGAAATTTGTGTGAGCATGGCTACATGATTTTTCATTCCAGCTCCCATAATGTTTGGTTGCTCAGGGGGACAATCATTGCATTGCCCGTCGCATTCCACATTAACACGATTCTTTCGGGTTCCAGCCATTTACTAAAACCAAGAAGAATTGTGTGAGCAACACTAATTATAATAGGAAAACCACATAATAAAGAATAAAATTTCACACTTAAGGCCTTATCCTAGGTTATTCATGGCCATTTCTAAAACACTAATATTGTGTTCTATGCTTAGACTTATCCTTAGGGTTCTTACTAAGGATTTCACATCCTAGTTTCCAAAGGTTGACTATACCTTTCCTCTGATACCAACTATAACGACCCATACTTTACATAAATTATTATTACTTCAGAATTGAAGCACACTTATTACAATATATAACAAAACCAAGAAAGGACCGTATAGGTATAGTGTCTTTAGAAACTGGGAATCATAAACAACTGGTTCATAAAGTGTCTACATTGTCTCCCATTTATTTCATCATATCTATAGTCCCTTTTGGCATATCATACTTAATAACCTTCTTCCTGACCTGGGGAAAGAAAACATACAAAAGGGTGAGCTCAAATGCTCAGTAAGGGTAATCAAAAGAAATATCAATCACATCATATACATAAGCAAATAAAATTTGGAAATCTTAACCTACAAAAGAGATCATAATTTCATAACATGGGATAAATCATGGCAGTGAAATGTAATCACAATATTCATAACTTAAAACATGAAACTTTGTGGCATACACACATAATCATAGAGAATCATATCTTATTAGTCAAGACTCATTTCCAAGACTATCTTAGTGGACAAAGTCCATTTCAAAAACCGAGTCACCCTCGTTTCAGTCCTGTTTCACTGAACCGGTATAACCTACCATTCCAGCCATGTCTATCTCATGAGATATAAAATCTTTACCCAATTAATTGGAGGGAGATATAGGTCCCACCCATCTCATAATGATAACATTCTTATGTGTGCCACAAAATCATAAATCATACATCATTTCATAACCCATGTAATAAAAATGGGATTCTTAAACAACATGACATCATAAAACAATTCATATAAGATAAAGGGATTTATAAAAATAATTCTATCACAACATAATCAAATCAATGTAATAATAGGGATAGAAACAGAACCCTATATTATCGTAGATGGAAAATAATTTTGATAAAACACTTGAACTCCATTATTTAGGAAAATATCCTTTAAACTTCAAAAACACTTTTACTTTCTTAACATGTCATACAATTTTAAACTGGAAGAAGTTGATTAAAAATAAACTTGAAAACTTATAAAGGAAGCTTCTTGGAAATATTGTTTTAAAAATCCATTCATTCCGTATAAGTTAAAAAAACATTCTTTTCGTACTTTTGCCGGAAAAGTCAAAAAGTACCTCGTACGAAAAACGACAAAAGATTCCTTTCATATCTTTTACTAAAAACTCACCGAAGGGTAAAATTTGATATAAACTATTGTATAAGGATATAAATATTACATATTGAGGAAACATGGATGTGGATGATAAATATTCCCCAGTAAATTCTGAAGTATAAACAACCTCGGATAAAAATTGAGATTGCGAGATTTTCCATTACCTTAGGTCCGACTTGCTTTGTAAGTGTCCAAACCTCCTGTATAATGATTTAAATAATGTTATTGACTTATTACAGAATCATACTTATTTTTATGATATCATATATGGTCATATTCTTATCTTCTTAGTAGTAATATTTCATTGCTACTTGTTATTCGGGTGATTATAACTTTTTGTTCTTATGCGTGTTTTGTCAAATAAATTCTTATTCTTTTCTTTAGGTTATAGATACCTCATTTACAGAATGGTATTAGTGTAATATATATCATATTCATTCATTCAATTCATTTATATAATCATTATTAAATGAAGATCATGTAGAACGAGTCGCCTAACATCGTGGAGACGGTATTCCGTACGTACGCACGAGTGATGATATCGTTCCTATGATCGTGGAATTGTATTGGAGTATATGTATACTATTTCAGAATCTATATCACATTATAATAGTCATATATAGTCATTATTTACACCATTATACCCATCCAAGTAAGGTGGTGGTGGAAAATAGATTACACCATGGCCTAGAGACGGTATTCCGTACGTATGCACGCGCGGTAATTTCTTTTTCCGTAGGATGGATAGATGGTGAAATAGGGTTGTTTCATACTTATAATAACATATCAGTATATGAGTGATACTGATGTTATTACTTCATAATGAAACAACTAAAGAAGAAGAAGTGGAAGAAGAAATAAAGATGAAAGAATCGGTAACGGACATTACCTCTTCTTTTAAGTGATTCTTTGAGACCTTATTTTAGGGAACTACATTTGGTCTTTGAAGAAGACCAGGACCTCTAGGATGTCTCTAGGGAAGTGGAGAAGAGAAAGTGGAAGGGTTTGGCCGAGCTTGAAGGCTCAAAGTGGTGTGAGGAAGAGGGGGAGGAGGTGTCCTTTTATAAGGGAGGAGAGGGGCACCTTTGGAATAACTAAAACTATTATTTTATTATAAAGTCATGTTCGGTTTTAAATAGCTCCAAATTGATATATTTAGAAGCTAAGGTGGGGATGGGTCGAAATACTCTCATCCAATAGAATTTAGACAAGTTTAGGTTCCTATTTTAACCTTATCATTTAGATTTAACATTAAGTTAAATAAGTTTACTTTTACCGTGTCTTCTTGTGTTTTTATACTATAAGGTTAATAAACATACTATAAGCAGCCAAAAGAACCCCAAGTTGTTTATTATTAATATATATATCCTTATCTAAGTCATTTGGCCGAACCTCAGATTTTTAGGAATAAAATAACAATTACCAATATAATATTTGTTTTAAAAACTATTTTATGTCAATTTTGACACTATTTAGTAATTGATTTTTGTGAAAATAATAACAGAATTATTAGTTCTAACAAAGTTAATTAAATAAATAATAAAATGTTATATTAACCTATAAAATTAGTGGGATTCATAAAAAGTCTCAAATTACATTTATTTTGGTGTTTATAACATCAATTATGTCAATATTTCATTAATAAGATAATTACTGCATCATCATTGTGTCATAAATAAATTAAATTATTTAATGTTTAAACATTACAAATAAAATACCATTATGTAGTAAATCTTTTTAGCTTTCTAATTAATATTTATAGTCGAATTTATCTTATGTATAACCCCATATTAAAAATTATTTACTTATTAAACATTGATTTTAACTATTTTAACCCTTCTTTAAATAAATTAATAATAAATGTCCTAATCTAATCCAAGTGGGCCTAAATGGTCATATTTTATTCATAAGTTTGTTTTTGGTCGAATTAAACTTATCCAATAGAATTAGGACATGTGTTAGGGTAATAATAATATCATCTTTACCCTTAATTACCCTATTTACTTTTAATCGGGGTAAAAAAAAGTAAAAAGTTACTATTCACAAAAAATTATTTTCATCTCATTGAACCACATTTTAGTCCTTGATATTAACCGTGTCTCTCGGATTTTCAAAATTCACTCACAAAAGCGGTAAAATTATGTTTTATGAAAAATTCAGTTTTTTTAACTACCACTTAGTGGTTTCACTATTCATCAAAAATTGAAGGTTTTCAGAAAAATACCAAAATTTCACCCTAGGATAATTTCGATATTCAGAATCCAAAAATGAAGTCCATTTTGAAAAATTAAATTTATAAAATTTCAAAAAGTGGTTTTTACTATTCATAACGGCTAGTTTTAATAATATTTTAATAGCATATCGTTGTTTAGTGAAACTCGGTATTGCGTACGACGCAAGCTGTCGAGGAAGCTCGCGATTTCGTGTAAAGCAAGCCAAGAAAGTGTTGTGTAGAAAAAGATTCCTTTGATGATTTATATAACATAAAAGTCTTGGGTGTTACAAAGATAGTCGACCCCATTCATTTTTATCGGCATCACATTTTTTCCAGTCAAGTAAGTGGTCTGACTGCAAGTTCTTCAACCCAAGGAGACATTACACAAGAATGAATTCAACTCAAAATAACTATAAAAACTAATATGGAAAAAATATGTTATCTAACAACATCCCTTCCAATTATAATAGTTAAATCTTTTATAAATTAAATTTTACATTTTGAATAAATATATGCCTCATTTAAAAATTTAGTATAATATATAAAATTAACACAGAAAAATGAAAAGATAAAAACATTATTGTAAATTTAAAATAAATCCATAATATAACCCTTAAGAATTATGACCATCAATCATTACAACCATTGGTAATATAGCTATTATGATGTATCCTTTATGATTATTTTATAATAGTAGAAATAATAAAATTTAATTGATCCAGAATTTTGAAGTGATAGCTTCATATAGTATGATCATCCATTATGAAGATCGTGTATTGATTCTTACATTGGAAATAACATCATTATGGTTCACCCTTTACAAGAACCAATACAAGATTCAATAACAACAGTATGATAATAATTCATTTTAAAAGATGTTTAGGATTATAGAATTTACCACTCATTCATTTTTTGTCAAACCACGATATGAATTTCCTACCATTTTACACCGTACCATTAGGATGTATTCTAATATAATAAATGAATTTATATCTACACTATTGTTTTATAAATGTAATATTTTCTTGTTATAAATGAATTAGTTGTTACTTTGATCGCATATTCAATATTATGCACTTGTATATAAAGAATGAATATGATAAATAGGTTTTTAGATACAAATGACAAAAAAATATTTTTCATAAATAAATGATTAATTTTAAAATAAACTTATAATATAAATTCAAGAATATAAATAATTGTATATTCTTTAAATTGACATGAAATTTTTTTTGTTTGATTATAAATGATAATATAAATTTTAATATTTCTTAGTAAAATTTTCATGTGTTATAAATTGAATAGATCATAGAAACAAGTATTTTTCAATAAATTGTATTTTATATTTAAAAATAAAAATTTTCATGGTTAAAAATTTGTTTTTAAAAAATAAATTTTATATTTAAAATCAAAACATCAAAATTAAACTATGGTTATTTTTTCATAATTTTCTACAGTAGTATAATTTGAGTGTAAAAAATTAATACAGTATAAACATAGAACAAAAATTATAGAATTATATAGTAATAAAAGAGAATTTATAATTAAAATAAAATTCATGATCAACCACAATAATATTATTCTTTAAAATAATTTATTTTAAATTAATAAGAATAATTGTTGAATCCTATAATGAATTTCCAAAATACTAAATTATAGTTTGATTATATTAGAATAATCTTAATGAAAAGGAATCCCTTCCACCTCTAAAATATTATTAATTAAATAATTTTCATTAATTAATTTTTTAATATATTAGAAACCAATAAAAATTTAAAAATACTATCTAGTAAACCCATTATAGGTCCAATGGTTTTTAATTTTTTATTAACACGATGTCAATGTCCTATGTCTAGACATTACTTGATTCCTCAACAACATTTGTTGTAAATACCTACCATTATCTGAATAATATGCTCTCAAAGTACATTGGCATGAATTTACCCTCATTATAATCTCAACATACCTCTCATGGAGTTTCTATTTTTAAATTTTTCTCCACCCAATCTTTACGAATCAATCATTCAAGGTAAGAGGCTCTCTTCCTCTATTCATTCAAGAACATCCATTGTAATAAGGGGTTTGGTTCTCAATTTATTATGACTTATTATGTTTATAAAAGTAAATTTAATGTCCAAATGATTCCAAAATATAGGGACACTTCCTTACTCTCTCATTAATTCCTCAATACACATTTTTGAATAATTTCAATAGTTTCAAAATTATCTATTGGTTATATATGGCATAATATTTGTATTCAAAATACCGAACAACATTTTCATTCATATGTATTCATGTAGATATAAATATCATTAATTTTTTGGGGGATTCTCTTTATGAAACCCTTGTTCCATAATAATAGGATATGTGTTCTAGAAATTGTTCTTGTGTTATATGATCAATATGGCACACATAATTAAAGAAAATTGAAGGGTGCACCAAGATAACACTCGAATGTATTTGGAAAATGTTTTTATATTATGAGATACAATTTATGGTGCATGATTAGATATACTAAAAAACAATGTTATGATTTATTTGTGGATAGACTCAACATATTACTATGATTCTATATTTTCTGTTACTGGAACATTCATATGATTCCATGATCTTATGATATCATCATCTCTTGTCATACTTAAATTTTTTTGTGTGTGATTATAAAAATTTTATATTATTATAATATAACTTTTTAATCACATGTATTACTTTCAACCATTATATGATTTTTTATTACCTACCTGGGATTTATATATCACCACTTTTCTCATATAAATCCCTAGGTAAAGTTGGGTAGTATCAAGTGTTTAAGAGAAACTATGACTACATTATAGATATTTGAAAAAATATTTTCATTTTCTTTTATATTAATGGTTGGGGTATCAAATTTTCTAAATACACTATGAATATTGATTCATTAGGATAATATTCAATTGATATTTATGTAAATAGTCATGAATATAAATATAATATATAAGGTCCATTATTGTTGGAATCCAATAAAGTTATTCTAATTTAATGAATTTTGATTTAGAAGAAAATTCATAAAAACCAAGGGATAAATTTATGGAAATGATCCTAATAATTTGGTAATATTTTGATTGTTTTATTTCAATTAAATTAAATCCTTTTCTTTTTAATGGAATGTGTATACGTCATTAGAATAATATCATAAAGGGGTAATCACTCTGAAAAGGCTAGTTCTGTATCCAATCAATCTTCACTTTTTTGTACAATGAGGGGAGTTAAAAGTACACACCATTTTAGACACTATTGGGGGTTAAGAATTTGATAATTCATATAATATTTATATGAAATTATGATGGATCTGAATATAATTTTTGGTCAGTTAAATTAATATGAAAAATATCATGGAAAACCATGATTAAAACATTTATATTCATAAGTTATTTTATATATGTAACTCCCTATATGATAAATAGTTTTACTTTTTATATTCTAACGAAACCATACATCCTCATTGTAACAGTCCATTATTTTAAACACAAGATAGAAATAGGTGGAATCATGAAAATAACGTATAAAATGGTAAATATGATGATTTACTTAATGAAATACCAAATACGCTGAATGCATGTGTCAAGAAATTTTTTTTGATACTAATCACATTACCCATGTGTTGAGTGATAACATTAATCGTGTTTATAGACTCCATATCCTATGAATATGAAAGTTGTGGTTGAATATTTTGTGTGACAAAGGCATATAATATTTAGTGGATCTTCATATTCCCAAGTCATGATACAATTGACTAACTCCATTGGGATGATATTATCATTCCATAAATGCTCTGAATATGAGAAAGTCACAATTTTTTATTATCTCTTTGAGTGAAGAGTCAATAAGTGGAGGGCACAGATAAAAATAACAATGATAAATAAAGGAATCATATCTATAGATTGGGATTAATTAAAAATATATTTTTCAGATATAATTGTTTTTTTGGAAATTTCTTCCTTAAAATAGCGATTAAATTCATTAGACTCAAGAATGAAGAGGATGAATCTATTGGGTATTTTCGGGATAACAATAATTCTTTTGTACAGTGTGACTATAATTTTTTTATGGACCATGAATATATGGTTGGTCGGTTCATTAGATGATAAATTTATTTTATTTTAAAAGAATCAGTTATTTGAGACTTTAACAATTTTTAGGAAATTGTATGCTGTGAAATCAAAATTGATATTGAGATCGGTAATTCGAAATGGTCTCCTAGGACCATGGATATGAATAGAATAATGTGTTTTAATTTGGGAGGATCATTGTACAATCCTCATGGATAAATGAGAATCCAAATTTCCAAATGTCATAAGTGTGTGATAAGAATCATTATATTTTCCACAAGTGGAAAAGTATGTTTTTCATGTATGGGATATATATACATCATGTTAATATAAATCAATGGATATATAGAATCCCAATATTGTGATAGAGTTAAATAAATTTTTGATCATTACCCAAATCATGGTCTATTGCTTCAACTATATAGAATACGAACACTATAAAAATAATTTACTAAATCCATGTTCGGTAAAATATTGTCGATTAAATAATCCACCATGGAAAAAATAGAATGAAAATCGTATTAAATCACTACAATTTACATGGATACTGAAAAATATGTGTTAACAAGTATGGTGGTTAATCATCAGTTCATTGAAAATTTAACAGTTTTTTATTATTTAATGAATTCATTCTATCGTGAATTTTTAGTATAACTTTTTAATAACCACCTTAAAATATCAATATTTTTTTCATGATGAAAATATTAAATCTAAAAATATTGAATCACTAGTATATAACTCTTCCACATTTAATATTTTTTGTTTGGATCACCCAATAAACCTTATCTTCTACTCATTAATTAAAATAAATAGTATACTATGAATGGATTACATGAGTTTACACTAGTAGAATTAGTGGATTCCATATTTCATTAATAAGTTTTGTTTACAAAGATGCAAAACTATTGGTGTAATAAAAAAATTTGGTTTTGATTATTATTATTACTAGCAATAAAAAACATATTCTAATGACTTTGGTGTCTTTTTTCAGAAATAGTTACACTTAAAAATTTGTATGAACCATATTGTCATCATTTTTACAAAAAAATCTAAAAACATAGTAGAGATATTATTGTTGATCAGTTTTCATAGAAACTAATTCCAGAAACATAATATTTAAGCCTTTTGGCATTGAGTTTTCTATGAACATATCCCTAAAATGTTTAAAAATTAATTAATTTTCAAATATCCTTAACATAGGTTTTTTTAAAAAAATTCAATAAAATGCTTTATGATACACCCAAAAACCCCCAATTTTTGTCAACTCCCCATTATGCTATCGACCAATGAAGACATTGACGTCTACCTGATAGTCATTGAGTATTAATATAGTCGATTGGGATAAATTTTAATCTTATTTTTATGATCAATTATTTTCAATATTTCATCATGCATCCTTTAATTTCAATCCATGTATATATTTCATCACCAATAAACCTATTACAGTTGAGAGGCAATGTGATTCATGGTTTTTTGTTTGTTTTTTTCTTGGTCATTTTTTTAATAATTTTTTTTCATTATTGTAGTGTTCACCATTCCAATGAATTCAAGGTAGAAAATATATATTCGGGGTCAATTTTTCATTTTCCAACACTGATTTTTTTATTTTTCTTTATATAAAGTCAAATTCTTTATTTTTTAGTTATAAAATTTATTAATTTGGTCATTTATCTTGTAGAATTTGACTTTTAATTATAATTTTTTGTAATAGATTTATTAATTTTTTAAAATAAATTTTAATGGAATTGTAAAACTCTTTCTTCCAATAATTCAATATATCTCTAAAAATATATATAAATTCTACAATTTTCACTTCAACAGCCTTAACAATGACTTTTATGCACTAAAATAAACATTACTATAGTGAAACATATATGATTAAATTAGTTTTAATTTGATTAATTTGATGTAAATGTGTTATAAAAAAAATTACTACTACAAAAAATCCAATTTAAATAGTATATCAACCAATACTCACTAAAATGATTTGTACCTCCTATAATCTTAATAAAACAAAAAAATGGGGTACCTACACATTAGAAGGATCCAGAAAAATGGAAGTGGTCATTTCTAATAGTCATTTAAAAAAATCAACCTAACCATGATGAAAATTTCATTATACATTTACTAATATAAGAAATCATAGATTATAAATAATAATATAAAAAAATATAAATACCTCATGTAATTAATTTTTTATTCCATACATTGTTAGAATTGACATTTACCACCCGAGCACCAATCTTTTAGATTTTATGTTTTTATATTTGATCTTTATCAATTTATATAAATTTTGTTAAATTTTTATATTTTCTAATATATTCACCTTTAATATTGTGATATTATGTATTTAATGGATCATGAATACATATGTTTATGAAGAATAAATAATGAATTGAAAAATGGATTTGATGATTTCTTGTAATTTATGGAATAAAATATTAAAAACATATATTTCATTTTCTATCCATGTGTGATGTATTATAATACGAAAATGATAAATTCTACATAAATCAAGGAAAATAACATTTCCTATTATTTAATCCATAATTATACACGTTAGATTCGACATAGTGAAATAATGTAAAATTAAAAATCTATTGTATATTAAAATAAAGAGAATAAGACAGATGATTGCATTGAAGAATTAATTCACGATGTAAGTGTGGAAACCATTGAGAAAATAATAAATATTGTATGATTATATAGAGATTGTGGGAAACCATTTTTACTCAAGATTCACTCAATATATAGTGTAATAGAATGTTCTGAAATTAGTAAACTTGTAAGAATGAAATGGGTGGAGTGATAAATGATTCTCTAACATGCTTGAAATTTGGAAGAGATACTTCAAGGGGGAAATGGGCTTCCAGATTACAATTATAAGGCAATGAAAATATTATTCCCAATGGGATTGAGGTATAAAATGATATATTATTTCCCCGATTATTGTGTGTTTTATATGATATAATAAATGTATTTATCCAAATGACATCAAAGTGGTACATCACTATATATGATCGATGAAAATTTCAATTCTGATTCTGTATTGGGTACCAACATTTCTCCCATTTCTCAATAAATATGGTTCCATAAAATAATTCATTCTAAAAATTCATATAATTGATATCTGATTCATTCTTATATACCATAATCAAACCTCATGGAAAATAAATTTAGCACCCTCCAATAATTCCTCATTTAAAGCAACTATTTGATAATTCTATTGAAGTGAAAATGTTATGATAGAATACCATCGAGTGGATATCTGAAGGAAACTTTTGTCACCATAATGAATCACCACAGTGGAAGATATTTAGAAAAAATATCCTTATTTGGGAATTTAAATCAAAAATATTAGAATGATATTGTTCACTGATTGAATGGATCCATATCAGATCCTATGTACCCAACATAGTTCATAGCCTATTTTGATGGTTGTTTACAACATCTATCCCCAGATAAGTATGATAAAAAAACATGTGAGGATGATATTAATGATTTATGGAACAAAAAAATCAAAAAACAAATATTGATGTATATATATCATCAATTATTGATGATTTCAAACATCAATGGGAGTCATTTTTTATAGTTTTTGATGGATATTTGAATTTTTATTTTCTTTTTCATGCTTCGATATTTTATACAACAAATAACATTCCTAAATATGAAATCTTATATGGATATTGTGGTGAGGGACACAAATAATTTCCAATTTATAAAGAAGTAAATTTATATTACCAATTATTGAATGGAACAAAAAAAGTTTACATAGTGCATTAAGGATTTTTTTAAATGATCATCCTTATCATAAATTTAAATATTAATTTAAGGGTTTACAAGAATATAATATTCCACCAAAACCATTGTTCATTGAAGAATATTACGATAGGGTGAAAAATATTGATATCACATTTTGAATGAATTGATATTCCGATCATAAAAAATATATGGAAGGAAAAAACTATATTTTTCAAGACTATCATATTTTAGACATTTAGATATAAAAAATAATGTTGATATATTTGATGTGCAGAATAAAATTTGTGTCATCATGACTAGACATGTTTTTTACCATAGGGGAAAGAAAAAAAGATGGATTAATGGATATATTTCATTTGATATCAACGAGTATGTGTTTGGAGTTAGATACTACTATGAAAGGAAACAGATCATACTTACATTCACCTTATCACATGTCATGAAACATTGAGAAGGAAAAAAAATTCAGTTTCTATAGGGTATTAAAGTATCTCGTGGATATTCTTTACATGTGATGAATTTAGAGTCACTTAATGATTGTAAATTAATTTCTATGAAATATCATGACTATCATGTATTGATGAAACAGTTTATACTTGTAAAACTATGTTTTATATTGCTAACATTTGTTAGAAAGGCTATCACCGGTTTATTTAATAGATTCAAATACATTTTTTTATAATTTTATTGATCCAAATTTCATATGTTTTTTGAAAAATTAAACTACTCATATTATTTTTCAACATTAAATGTATTTCCTTCCTATATGTTTTCATATAATGAACCATCGGGTGATTCATTATGTTCGTGAGATGAGAATATGTGGTCCTATTTATTCAAATTTGATGTTTCCTTTTGAATTCTATATGAATATTTTGATGGGATATGTTAGAAATCCTCATCAATTAAATGATTATATTGTTCAAAAATATGTATCACAATACAATAAAAATAGTGTTTTAGCGGTGGTTATTTTTCAATGGTTTTGAAAACTACTTCCAAATATTTTAAAATAGTTTTTATAAATGTTTTAAAATTTGTTCCTAAAAAATGCACAATATTTCTAGTTCCTGTTTTTTTCAAAACCACCCCATAATTGAATAAACAAATTCCTTTTTTTATTTTTTATTTATTACTTTATATATTACAGTTCCCATAAAATATAGTTTATTATTTATAATTTTAATTATTTTTAATTAGTTAATTAATAAATATTTATAATTATTAGTTAATAATAATTTTTAAACATAATGAAATTCATCAATAACATAAAAAATAGATTTCGGCAACAAATGAGAATAAATTCAGACCCGAGAGTCCATTTCAACTCTCCAAATAATCAAATCAAAGCATATCCGATGAGCTATGACCAAGTGAGATTTAAATCAAGTGATATTCAAATGAAAAATATTTATTTAAAATTCAAGAGTTGAAAATTAAATGTGAACATAAATTGACCATAACTTATAATTTGGGTGTCTGTTCAGCTTGTATGACATTTCATATCGAATCTCATTTCATGATCTTTGACTTGACTAGTTGTGGTGCTAAAAGAGGAGTCTGAGATCAGATCTTATAGTCATTTGACTATTTTTTGTGTTTTTAGAGGTTCATAGCATTTTATAATTTTATTAAATATTTAAATATTTATTTGTTATTTATTTACTTATTTATTATTAATATATTATTTAATTAATTAATTAATATTTATTTATCTATTATTTATTACTTATTATTTTGTTTTATTTATTTATTTATCAATTTACTTATTGATAAAATTATTTTTGATTATTTAATATTTATTTATTTATTATTTAGTTATTATGTACACATTAATTAATAATTTATTAGCAAATTATGAATTAATTACTAATTATTTATTTAATATTAGTTTATTATTCATTTATTATTTATTTATTTATAAATATTTTAATTATTCTTTAATCATTATTTGTTAATTAATTTCTAATTAATTAATAAATTTTTATTAATTTTTTATATTTTATAAATTATTTATTTATAAATTATTTATTAAATATAAAATACTTAATATTAGATTTTTAATATTAATTATTAATTATTAATTAAGAATTATTAATTATTATTTATAATTTATTAGTTATTAGTTAATATTAATTTTAAATTTTGAATTTTTAGTTGTTAAATTTTAATTTATTTACATATATATGTGTGTTTTTATTTTATTTCTTTATTTTTTATTTTTTTATTTATTATTTATTATTTATTATTTATTATTGTTAATTATTTATTATTTATTATTTATTATTTATTATATAGGAAATTATTTGTAAATTATAAATTATTAATTTATTATTAGTTTATAATTAATTTATTTTTTATTTATTTAATCAATTCTCATTATTTATTAATTATTAATTATTAATTTATTAAAAACTTCTTCATACTTTATTAATTATTTATAAATTTATAAATATTATTTATAAATTATGAATTCTTAATTCGTAATTATAAATTATTAATTATTAAAAATTAATTATTTTTTATTATTTACTATTTATTAATTATTAATTATTAATTAATTAATTATTATTTATTTATCAATTATTTATTAATTTATTATTAATATTTTATGTATTTATCAAATATTAAATTATTTTTTAATTAATTTATTAATTATACATTGCTTATATATTATATGTATTAGATTATATATTATGTATTATATATTATATATTTTGTATTTTGTACTATATATTATATATTATGTATTATGTATTATGTAATATATAATATGTATTATGTATTATGTATTATATATTATATATCATGTATTATGTATTATATATTGTATAATATATATTATGGATTATGTATTATATATTATATATATTATCTATTCTATTTTATCTATTATGTATTATATATTATATATTTCCTATTATATATTATATATAATATATTATATAGTATTTAGTATATATTATTTACAAGTTACTATTTACTATTTACTATTTATAATTTTTTATTTACAATTTATTTCTATATTATATTTTTCTTTATTTATATTCATTTATATTAATATTTATTGCTAAATAATAATTAATTAGTAGTTATTAAATATTAATAATTAATAATTATTAATTTATTATTAATTATTGATTAATAATTAATGATATATAATTATTTATTAATAACTATTTAGTATGTATCCATTGGTTATGTATTTTTTATAAAGGTTGGGGGTGAAGCCTCATTTTTTACTAATGAAAAGAAAACACCTCTTTAACAGGGTAGAGGGAGTCCCATTACATAGCCCGAAGGCCCCGTGGGCATTTAGCACATTACATGGCCCGTTGGCCCAAATTAATGGCCCACGGCCCATTTTGTGAATAGTACTACTACAGTACCCGCCTACTACAATACCACATAGTACCCGCCGATACTATAGTGCACTGTTGTCGTTACAGTACCATGCCGCCACTATAGTACCTGTTGTTGCAACAGTGTCACCGCTACTACAATATAACTATAGTACTACTACAGTCCCTACACCCAATGGGGTTTTAACCCCCATTTATCATGTAGGATTACAGGGTGCTTACCGATTAGTATATACATATATAAATATATTAAATTAGATTTATTGACCACATGATGAGCCTACTAGAGTGGTAATGTCTTTGAAGAATAAATTAGAGGTAAGGGGTTGTAAGGGTTTTTGGTGGAGGGGAAGGTTGCAGGGTCAAGTTCTCGGGCTTGCAATTTAAATGTAATTTTCTTCTTTGCATCGTGTGCCGCTTTCGGGGTTGTACCCAATTTTTTAAATAATAGGTAAGGGGTTCAAATCCCACCCAACATAGAATTTCTATATATGGCTTGGGCTTGTTCATGGAGACGTTCCTGAGCATTACAATAAGAAAAAATAAACAATCAAAAATAATAAATTATTAAAATAAATAAATAAGTAAATAAGTAAATAAATAACATACTTATGAAAAATATTTAATTTAGTAATTACCATAATAAATAATAAATAATAAATTATTAATTATTAATTATTAATAAATAAACATACAAATAAGTTAAAAACTAAAGTAATTGAAAAAATTAATTAATTAATAAATTGTGGAAATAAATAAATAAATAGTAAATAGTAAATACTAACTAATAAATAAATAAGAAATAAATAAATAATAATTAAATAAAAAATAAAAAATAAAAAATAAAAAAATAAAAAATAATAAGAAATAAAAAATAAAAAATAATACATAATAAATAATACATAATAAATAATACATAATAAATAATACATAATACATAATACACAATACATAATACATAAAATAATAATAAGTAATAAATAAAATTAAATAATTAATTAAATAATTATGAAACAAATAAACAAAATAAATAACAAAATAAAAAATAAAAACGATTTAGAGACAGATTAATCTGTCGTAAATGAAAAAAACACGCCGCTAAATTGTTATGTGATGGTTTTAAAAAACCTCCGCTAATTGTTTTGCGACACACAATTTAGCGGTGGTTTTTTTAAATTGTCAAAGAATTGTTTAGTGGTGGTTTACACATCTGTGAAATGAAAATTTTGGCATTGTTTCGAAAGAGGTGATTGAGTTCTGTACTAATTATTTGTATGAAGTGGTCTATGGTGGGCTTCCCATATCTCAACATGTGATAGTTGATTGGGATGGTAGAGGGATTCAAGGCATAAGGGTAACATTCATTTAATTTGATTATGTGATGAAGACACATTTATACATTAAAAAGAGATGAATTTCTACTATATATATCAGAAAAATATTTTTGAATTTGAGGCATCAAATGTGAAAAGAAATGATACTTTTTTGATGATATTGGATAAATATTTTTTTTCATGGATTAATGAAAAATGCTTCATAGATATATCTACATCAGAAACATTGAATTTTTTGGCTGGGGGAATGTCTCTTAATTTAATCACATGGTCCTGTTTTGATATTAATGGATAGAAATTTAGCATGAAAAAATCAAGATGATTACTGTAGCATTTAGAATAATGGGATAATGGTTATCACTAAAGCAGTTCATTATTCATGTGAAAAATATTAAAGGAAATTTTTTGCATTAATGCCATATTCTAGAGTTCTAGAGTACATATGGGAAATTCATTATAATAAATTTTTATTAATAATGTTTCATAAAAAATAGTTTGTTACTAACTGTTGTGTAAAACATGTTGATTGGGGGTTAACAATGGATTGATTTGAAAATATTTATTAGAATTGGGAAACCATTTATCATGGCGACACATGCTAACAAAATATTTTATTTCATTGATCAATCAAACAATTACTGGTCCATCATTTTTTAAGGGATGAGAATTCATTTGGGTGATGAGGATGATGATGATGTTATGGATTTATATAAAGGTTATTCCCCTATTACACGATTTACGGATGAAAATAATGACTATAGTGTTGAAATTATACATGTTCTATGAAATGATCATGCCAAAGGGATATATGAAAACAAAAAATTACACTCTTAATTATTCTGTTAAATATTTATTGTTTATTTTTCTATAAATTTACATTTTTAAAATTCCAATTTTATTCATTATTGGTTGTGTAATTCTTTATATTTGATCAATTATTTGTTTTTTGTGTTAAATTTTATAATCAACAATTTTTTTGTAAAATATTTTCTTTCAATAGAAAATTCTAATGTTCTTCATTATAATTTAGTTAAATGTATAAATATTTTTAAAAAAATTATATTGGTGAATTTTCGGTTTATAAATGTTTCTTTGTAATTATAATTAGTATTAATAAAGGGTATGTAATCTTGCAAATTTTTTTGAATCATGAAATCATTACTTTTATAATCGTAATTATGTTAAACTATTTTTTATCGAAATATTTGTCTAATAAATGTATTTACATATTCACATTGGAAATAATTTTCAGTTAAGTTGAATATCAATACCTTTGAGTTTTTTGATGGAAAACACAGTGGAAGATAAACATTTAGTGATTTATATGTTTTTTCTTAATTTTAAATATTTATTAATATATTTATTTCATGAAATAAAAAATATAATTTTCAAAAATATTATTTATAGGACTACTGATGTGCCTCATACAGTGGAGTCATGACATTATTATAACAAAAATGGATTTCTAGAGTTGTTAAATATGGGATTACATGTTTATCAAAACTGTCACTTGCTCATGATAACCAATGATTACATATTTATTTTGATGAAAATTAAAACCGAATAGGTCCCAATGCAACACAGTTTACCAGTTATAATTCTATGCAGAGTCATTGAATTATTAGAACATTGTATCCATATTATTAGTCCATCAACAAGATGTACAAATATCAATTTTGGGAGTCTTTAGTGGTAAAAAATCACAAATTAATATATTTTTTATTATTTATTAAATTATTATATATTTTACATGACTAATATTTAGTTTATTTTACATTCGATGACATTAAATTTGGATTAAAAGTAATAAATTAAGAAAAAATTATATATTTAGAGATTTTTAATGGAAAATTTGAAAAAAAGTACAAAAAATTATTTTTTCATGATAGGTTATAGAATGAAATAATTTGTATCGAGTTTGAGTTTTTATAAGTAGATTCAGGGATTAAATTTTTCTCCAGTTGATATGATGACGCATTTATGGTAATATAATTAATTTTTAATGTAAAATTTATAATAAATTATGGTATAGAATATTTTTTTATCTTTATGGAATAGTATTATATAAGATCACATTAATAGATGTAGTCGAAGAATATATACCCTCATACTCGAAACATGGTGGGTATCAATTATTAGAGGAGATAATTATGGAAAAAATAGTTTGTTTAATTCAGAGTTTAATCTAGTATGGGTTTGAATGACGTCCATTTTTTGTAATCCATATCCCCAGAAGACTCAATCATAGGGAAAGGGCGAGAAGAAAGAAAAATAAACAATAACTTACAGAGGAATCTTAGCACACAAAAATGTTGATTGTATGAAATTAATTTTTATTTTCAAGGACTGTTAGTATTTTTTTAAAATAACAAAACTAATATATCATTTTAATTTTTCATTTCATGATGAACATCATGAGCTAGTCACACAAGTCAATTTTATCCGTGAGGGTTGGATAGACAACAAAGCTACCTCATTAGGAAATCTAGAACAAACATACCATGTAAGAGGATATGAGGTAGATGTCAATATTAGGATTTTTTCATTACTCTTATATGAATTCATGTGACAAAAAAATAGGTTCCTTGAAAGATAAGATGAATGACCTGGAATAGTCCATGGGTGATAAATTTCAATCAGATGTGCAGGAAATGCTTGAAGAATGGATGAGGCAGTCATAGAATGCACAACCTATAGATCACAACTAACTAAACTAGCCATGTTACCCAGCCTAACTTATATTGTCTGCCCAGCTGGTCCGACCTTCCTAACCATCCCAACCGACCCCACTAACCCATCCTTCCTACACATAGCTTCCACCTCCTCATTCATTCCCAACCATGTATTGTGATATATATGGTGGATATACTCTCATGTACGTATTTCATTATATGGAGTCTAATACATTTTTGGGGATTATGTACATTACCATCATATCTGGTTTGGTTAGCATAAAATATAAATTAATAATATTATTGATTTAAACATTATACTTTTATTTCATATCTTGGTTGTTACCAATGATGGAAATTATTTTTGTCATATTTTGTTTGTTTGAATTTCCTTCTCTAATTTCTAACATACGCGATATGCATTATTTTTTTAAACAATATTTACATTTGATTAAATATATGTTATACTTTTTTATACAATTTATATTATATATGACTATTTAAAATCAATACAATTGGTTAAATGGAAACAAATAGAAGTTTCAGAATCAACAACATTAGATACTTCATATCTTTGTAATGGGAGAATAATGATTAACATAACTTTATTATTAATAGGATCATATTTACGAGTTTATTATAACTTCAGTTATATGTGGAATAGAATATCCATTTAGAATCTTTAAAAAAACATGTATCTTTTTATTTTTGATGTGCTCATCGTTCCTGTGTTGCAGTTTTTTTGAATGTAAGTAAATTTATGTTTTTCTCTTTCTTTCCATATTTAAATAAAGATAATTTTAAGAGACTTATTATAGTGCCTATTTAATTAGGTACATACAAACAATTACTATTGAAAATTATACCACATGTTTTTATATTATTATAGATCCATAATTCATATTTATTATTATGACACAAGTGACAACTACTACTAGAGTTCCATATATATGTGTGTGATATTTTCTAAAATACAGATATTGTATGATGGGTTCCCCAATTCCTTCACATTTAAAAACACTAATATTATTATAAACTATTATTACATATAATTTCATTAATTGCGGTCTTCTTATATTCTATATGTAATTATTGGTTAGGCATATTCTTCCAAAATGATTGGATTTTTTTATTTGGTTTGAATTTTTCACAAAATATTAGAAACCTATGTGGAAAATAATTATTATTCATACTTATTATTTATTTATATTTAATTCTTAATTATATAAATACTTTTTTAGTGGATATATTTGAAGATGTATGTCATGGAAAAAATTTAACAAAGATTAGCGGCTAATAAACACCAAATCAAATCAATTACAATATAGTTAAGGTTAATTATTTTTTTATTAGATAATATTTAAATGTTATTAGGAATGCATATATATATCTATATTTGTTAGTTTTTATCTTTAATTTAATATTTTATTACACCAGTGTCATCATAAAAAGTGACGTATGGAATCAGGTTTTTATTTTATTAAGATTCATATATTTGATAATAAAAACAAGTGAAACAACTGAATTTTTTAGGATAGTTATATTAATTATTTTTTCTTTAATATGAAAATAGTCATTTTTGATTCTAATAACATTCATTATAATTGTAATTTTTTTATGATACTGAGTCGTGTAAGAATGAAGAACTTACCCATTATTATATCTTTTTCAAAAAATATTTCTTATGTATGATTTTGATTCAAATTATTTGGTTTGAATCATTTAAATGATGTTTAAAAAATATTTAGATAATCATTTTCTTCCATATGTTGGTATATATTTTTTTCAGGTTTTTCTATTGTATAATGAGTCATTTTTTTAAAAAATATCCACACTACACAAGCCTTTAAATTGTTAGGTATATTTCATTTTGTTAATGTTTAAAAAGTGAGAAATCATACAATTATTTTTTTCAAAAGAATTTAGTATACTATTTTTATAATGGGTTTAGATGTTTTAGGTATATCACATTGACACATGACAGTTTTATTAAACACATGGTCATGAATTCTTGTTATAGAAGTCACACTCTAAAAATTAAACTTTTCAAATCAAATAACACATGGTTTTGACCTTAAAAAAATTTATTCTTCCTCTACATAGATATCCCACATATTTTATTTTATTACCAAGGTATGTTGGAAAATATCTTCTCCAACGCTATATGAAAAAACATTCTGTTGACTTCTCTATGTAAATAATTCAATTCAAAACCAAAATATTCACATTTAGTAAATATAGGATTGTTTTTATTTAACATGTGGTGGTTAAAACATAAAAATGGTAGTTTTTTCCTGATCTATTATCCACCCACTTATGTCATCATTTTAAATATCATATTAATCACAAAAAATCATAGTACATTCCTACAATTTTAATTAACCATTTTTTAAATATTTTTCGATATTTTTGTATAAAACATTAGTTGAAAAAACATATATCATAATGGAGGCCATATATATAAGATAACCAGACACACATAATCCCCCACACACACACACATGTGGTGAATCAATTTATCATGTTCTCCATTCAAAATAAAATTCTATTCCTTGTTGTGAACCAGATTCATAGAGAATGTTATAACACAACATTTAAAACCTATTATATTTACTCTATTGACTCTAAATACTTTAGATTTCATCATAGATGAATCATTAATATCTCCCACCCTTATTTACATCACATACCATTAAAATTAGTTCATAGGGTAAAAAAATTATTCTAATAGTAAGGTGATATAATCCCTTTTTTATATACCCTACATCTTTATTTTTTGTCATGTTCCCTTGCACAGTATCTAGTCACGTATTCTATTTCTATGCACAACACTATATATAACATATTATTCATCTTATTTGTTGAAAAATAATACGATAATACCTATTATTATCATTCATTCCTACGAAAATTTTAATGCATAACCACATTTTTTTTAAATTCATGGCCAATTGAGTTGCAAATGATTCCATTGTTTGTTTATTTAATCATGTGATCATTAAATTATAGTTTTATATTTTATAAGGTTTATTATCTTTATGTATATTTTTTTGGTAATGTATCTTTATTTGATATAGTGAGGGAGGATATCATAAGTATGATTCATGTAGGAGAATTACATTGCTGAACTATTTTGGGTGTTCTAGTTATATATCTTTTGTTTTATACGCTATGAAAATTATTTTTATATAATTTTATATTCTATGAAATTTATGTGTATAAGAAATTACTATTATTTTTTAAAATAAATCTTTCAATATTTTTTCTATAATCCTACATTGAATCAACGAATAATGAGTTTTTAGCATCAGTTTACATGAAAACTAACACTGATGAACATCAATGCATATGATTATGCATAAGTATTAATGTAAATTAAAACTAATAGTACTAAACCCATAGATTCAGTGTTAGTTTTCATGAAAACTAGTGCCGAAGACAACACAACCTTTAACTTTAGCATCTTTTTTCATGTAAACCAATGATGAAGACCACCAAAAATTATTTTTCTTCAGTTTATATGAAAACACAAGTCATTGATGGAGTATTGGTGTCAGTTACTAGTTAAACCAACATCGGAACTCTATGATAGTAAGATTTCATTATTTATTTACACAGAATCTATTTACTAAATTCTATAAATATATATTTTTAGCTGCAATTTTTACATTAAGAAATGATGAAAATAAAATCTATGTGTTTTTAGGATCTGCATTAGGGTAAAAACCAATGCTGAACGTATTTATCTATATCGTATGTTTTTTA
Source organism: Viscum album (assembly GCA_963277665.1). Lineage (NCBI taxonomy): Eukaryota > Viridiplantae > Streptophyta > Magnoliopsida > Santalales > Viscaceae > Viscum > Viscum album. The sequence goes on along the minus strand of OY728122.1, from coordinate 1,239,250,541 downwards.
AAATGAAAATGAAAAATACCATTAATAGAAGTCTTAGTTTATTTTTAATCATTTTTTCAAAAAATAAAGATAATATTCTATTGTTATCTTCGTCTATCTAAAATTTTGTTAAAACTCAACACCACAGTGAAAAATATAATGTGGAAATAACTTTTTCCACAAGTGTAATATAGATCGAAAAGTAATTTTTCATGTACAAAAACAACTATTTATATCCTAAATCATTTTTTATTCTATTGAACAGCTAAGAGGGGAGGGGGTGAATCCCTTTTAACATTTTCTTTCTCAAGAAAGAATATTATTTTCTTATGATAAAGGATATCATACAGAAATTATTGATTAAATGGACTGGATAACTCTAAGAGACATTACTATTATAATAGAATATAATAATGAACCTACAATGAGTATATATTTTTTACTCGTACCTTGATAATTAATTATCAATTGAACATTAACGCATATAGCTTCTAATATCCAAGAATCAATAATGAATAGAATCTATTGATTTCGAATAAGATAAGATGAAAAAAAACGTGAATAATGATAAGAGATTTATACAACAATGTTTTTCTCCATGTGGTGTATTAGTCTTACTTATCATATAGAAGATTGGGTAAATGTTTCTTTTTATTAACTACCATAAACACAATATGATCATCATAATGTTAAAGTTACTTCATAAATGGATATATGAATTGTTCAATCATATAGCTCTATCCCAATATAGCTCTAAATTGGACATTTGGTGATGATATTATTAAATCTAGATGAAAAATGATTTATTCCCAAGACCACCTCTCAAACATGGTATAAAAAATATGAGTTTCTAATGAGTCTTTTTTAAATCAATAAATCACTAGTAGTATTTATAGACATGATGAAAATATTTTTTATAGATCACATTGAAAATGTTTTGGTAGTTCTTTTTAATATCTTATCAAATATAAAATTGTGTAGGAATGTGACGATCATTTTAGTACTAAGATAAATAATTTAATTATGGATATGTTATATGTGAATTATTTTTCCTTTTTATGATGTATGAAACATTCATGGAGAATATGTTCATCGTAAAATTGATATATATGGATCTTGTGAAGAATTGGGAGATTTAGGAATGACCTATACCAACCCCTATAATTGATATAAATAATTTCCATGGATTATTTGGGTAATATTATAAAGTTATAAAAAAAATCACTCGATTGATGAGTACTCTATAAAAAATAACATTGAAGGGAGTGTCGTTTTTTGGACTCATGAATGTGAAGTGATCTAAAAATATCCAAATAAGTGGAAAATAACTATGATAAATTTCACACCACCCACTAGTGGAAAAATATTTTCCATATTCATTGATTAATCCTATAAGAAATTTGGTTGTGTAAACATCCAAATTAATAATTTTAAAGTATATTCCTCTGAATATTTAATGATCCAGGAAATGAACTATCTAATGCGTTTTGTAGAATTTTCTGTCGTAATATGATTATAGAATAGTTGGAAAAATTATATCTATATAATTAAGTATGACATATATATGATCATAGGAGCCTCATGCATACAATCACACACAAGAATCTCAGCATTCACCAACTATGGTGGTTAAAAATAAACGTGGATTATAACTATTTTATCTATTACCGTCCTTGGCAGTTGAATAATGTGGGAGAATCTCTACGTAGAAAGTATTTTTCATGAACCATGTAGTGGCTATTCAATATAAAAATGGGATATTTATTTATTTTTAACTTAGGTGGTTTTCAAGCAATACGATGGTCATTTCAATTATCTTGATTCCGCTAATAATTTTTATGACCATTCCTTGGGTTGTAGAATTGGGTTATTACCATAGGAAACGAGGTTGGTGATATTATGAGTTGTTCAAATATTTGGTAAATATTTTATATTTAATTAATTTTATTTTATTTATTCAAAAAAATTACTTTTAAGGATATATTATATTATGATAAAAAGATAATAATTCTTACTATATCATTATGTTTGGAATCATGGATTTTACCTATGCGAGGCATAATCTCACATTGGGTGTCGGGGTCATGTTGAGCCCCCATTTATTATATCTCCACGTTTTCTTTTTCTTTTATTTTTTAATTATTTTATATTTCCCTTCTATTTTATTCTTTTATATATTTTGGATTATTGTGTATGACCCTCCATTGGGGGTCTTCATCCATGATAGGGGATAGGGAGAGGTATAAATAGGGGGAACAAAGGTGGGGATGAATGTGTCATTGTAGAGCTTGGGCCATGCAAGATCATCATGTAGTTGCTGAAGATTTCAAATTAGACCAACGATTAAGTAGTTTTCATATGAATGCAGTGAATTTTTATTTTTTTTCTCTTTAAATCTATAATGATTTGTTTTTAAATGTTTTATTCATGATTGGGGTTGTTAGGGACCCATTTAGGGTCAACATGGTGGTTTTTGTGATAATCAAGTGTTTTGGGAGGATTGATGGGATTTTATTTCAGGAATCATGACCACACACCATGTGTTTTGATGAACACATGCCCTATGTTCTTCCTATTATGGAAAATTGATGTTTTTAACAAGTACATTCCATTTAAATTATGTACACAACATGTAGTAGTACATGAACATACAATTATTTATGGAGTACACTTTGTGTATTATTAGTACACCCCACATAGTGGTTCATGTATAGGTATTCACGTACATGGGTGGGTGGATGTTTTAAAACTACACATTTTATACTATAAGTACACGCATTGTAAGGGTACCATGCTATATGGTTGTGTTTTTTTGTAGATACCCCATGTAAAAAATGGATTGGTTATGCAATAGTACATGGGAAGATTTCATTCCCATGTACCAGTACATGGTAAGACATCAAGTGTTCCCTACCCATGTAGAAGTATATTATCATGTTCACATGTGAGATTACAAAATATGTACTTTTCCCAGCAAAATGTTGATGTGTGTCTTGATGGACCATAGTTAGAATTAGACTTTTGTGTAGTCTATAATAATCATTTTTACATATATATCCCAATGGTGAAATCCTTTTCTTATTTATATGTTGTTTGTGTAATTTTATGGAATGAGAGAGTTTTTAGGGGATTAAATTAATGTTATAGTTCTAGAATCGTCATAGGGTTTTGGATGTGTGTTGTGAGGGCACATGTGAGGTTGTGTGTTGGTTGATCACCTTGTATTGTGGATTCCAGGAGAGTTTTAATGAGGATACATGGGAAAATTATGGGTTGAATGATTGATTTAATTCTTGGATGAACATCAGTAGTTATAGTACAACGTGTAGTTCATTTGGGTAATTTCTTATTGGGTGACATTATTGGTTGATGATTATTGGTGTGTCACATTGGGATGAGTTTTAGATGGTCCAAAGGTAACTAATCGATGAATTTAATTTTGGATCATGTTTCATATGGTTAACCTCATGGGAAAGGTGTTTCATGATATTTCCATTATAGGTGTGTGTTTTCTAGGTTCTTCTAGGAGACCTGCAATAATTCATTTGACTATTCATGTCCTATGGTTTGGATTTTAAGGGATCCCCTTATAGTGGTTCATTTTCAAGATTTTGTTTGTTGCAGGATCCCGATATAGGATTTCCTTGTTATGATGGGGTTTTTGGGACTGTATTTGCTCCCATGTTTTTGGTTTTCTAGTGAGATAGTTGATGATTGTTTTAGTGGTTTTCTTTAGAGGGTACATATTTTAGGAGACCCTGGTTCATAAGAATTGCATTTGATTTTTGAGGTTGTTTCTGATCATAACGTGATCATAGAGGAGCCCATTAAGATATTGTTGGAATGCTTAAAGTTAGTTTAAACGTGTTTCTTTCTGGTTACAGTTATCTAGTTTCTAGAATTCATGGTTAGGGTGAAAATGGATGATCATGATGAATGCATCCACCAGAGTATTTAGTTTATCCCAACCTGGGGTTCATAGACCATGGAGACTACAACATCATCGAGGAAAATTTTTATGAGTTTGGTGACTAATCATTTATCCCAAAAATGTTCTGATAGGTTCTTTATTCCATCTAGTCTATACATGAAATTAGGGAATGGCAGTCTACTCAATGAGGTTGACAGGTATTTCCTACCACCACATCATATTAATCCTTTGAAGTTATCTTTTTGGGAAGATGAACATTATTGGATTGAAACATAGAACGAGATACAATATTCTTGAATTTGTGCATGTCCATACATTGGAATTTAGAGTTCCTTCATGATCAGGACAATGTTCTTGATGATGTAATTATATGAGTGTTTCAGACACATTCTAGGGGGTGTGCACAATCTTGATATGATGAATTGGCTATTTCCATAATTCCTTCATTCCAAATGTGGGTTACATCCATCACATATTCAGAGAAATTTTCTTCTTCATCAAAAGTGGATTATGGAATGTTGGCCTCAACATCATTAGATTCCTGCATGTAATTCATCACCTAGTCCGGGTCTCCCTTAAAAATTAAGATGTTGTTTGTGAAACTCTTTCCCAGTTCCATATCCTCATGGACTCCGGTTAATTATACTACATAATTTAGGATGTTAAAAAGGGTCAAGTAAAGGCAGTAACCTTCGATCATGGGATTCATCACATTGGAAATCACTGGTGTGTCTGGATTCTAAAACACTAATGCGCTAGGGTTTCATCCCATTATGATAGGGATTATCGAGGGTGTGGAATCCTAATGTTTCCCATGTCATGTGTGGCGAATTATATTCCATAGGCATGTCCCTAAGGATTTTCTCAGCTTCCCTTGTTTAACCCATGGTATGCCACATGTTCAACATCTAGTAGTGATAGTTACACCCAATGCATCTATGTTTTCAATTGGCATACAATATTTAACACGAGTAATGAATCAAGTTAAACATCTTGTGGAGACAGAATGAGAGTGATAAGAACATCCCAGATAGATAGATCAGTTTGGTACATTTCTAGGAGGGAGAAACTATATGGTTTACTAGATGGTGGACTAGAATGTCCATTGAGGATGGATCAGAGGTGGTGTGTCCAATAGAGGGGAGATATCACACCACAAAAGTTGATATGGACACCATTAAGGGAGGATCAGGGCATGTAAACCACAGAAAGTGGAACACTAAGGTTTAACATTGGATTAGACTGAACCATAGGGAGGTTTAATATATACAATTTGTAGATGATCAGGATACAAACCCACATAATTCAAAAGGGTGAAGAATCGGGGTGTACACAAAGGGCACCGACCTGATGACATATTGGGGATTACTCCTAGATAGCAGCCTGGGTGGATGGCCCAATTCTACTAGGATGTGGTGGCCCAGTTAAGAATCGTGATGTATATGGATGGAGTTTCAATGGATAGAGTGAGTGGGGATAGAAACAATGTGAAGAAGACATTAATATTGGTCCTAATCCTCAAAGAGGCTTCCTATGTATTCTTGTCATAGGGGATCAATGTCCAAACTATTCAGGGGGGGGGGGGTGGATATGGGACACCAAAAGAGGAAGACCATGAGAATGGATGCATAGATGGGACCCAAATAATTTAGAACCCCTTGGGATGGGTAATGACCATTCAAAAACACAATGGGTAAGGGGAAAGACTGGGATGGGACATGAGTGTTGGGATTCAACCTCAGGGAGGCTCCCTATGTATACTTATGGAATAGAATCGATGTCCATGTAGTTAAGGATATGGGGAGATGGGACACCTAAGGAGGCAACATGAGAGAATGTATTCATGTATGGGACCCCGTGGATGTAGAACCCCCAGTTTGGGGTCTGAACTGCCCGCCACACACAGGCTTAAGGGAGAGACCAGTGTGGGACCTGATTGTTGGGATTGAACCATATTGAGGCTTCCTACGTATCCTCATGGTAGGGAATTAAATCCAATGTATGTCATGATATGGGGAATTAAAGTGAGGGGTACATAAAGGATAACAAACTGACGTTATGCTGGGGGTTACGAATGGTTTGCGGTATGAGTGTTGGTTTGATTCCATTATGGTATGAACCAAGGATGTGGGTATATACAATTGGGACACTGAAGTTTACCATTGTTTTGGGTTTATCCTAAAAGTGGCTTCCAATGTACCATACATATGAGATAGTGTTAAAAACACACATAGTTCATAAAAAAATAGTTTAGAGTCATGTTGGATGAAAAGTGGAATACAATTTGATATCGTATAGGATGAGGGTGAATAGACGTGAAGTGGTCGGTAATGATAGATGATAGGTAATAATCTTAGAGATACATCATAGGTACCTTGTTTGGAAAGGTAAAGGATCAAATTCATCGTTGTACAATGGTGAGATATGGGGATTACTCACTAAGGTGGCCCAAAAAGGGTGTCATGGTCGATGATTATTCTATGCTCACGTGAGAAACTCTCAGTGTGAGAAACAAGAGGAAAGAAAGACTAGACGATCACATCATGAACGGTTCATCTGCGAGGAATAAAATGGGTATTATGTGTGTTTAATGACCCGGGGAGATGGAGATTGAGACTTAATTCAGGATGGAGGGGGAGTGGTGATAAATCCCAAAGGGGGATGGATGGGGTATCGAGATTCCACTATGTTGATCTCTCCTACGGCCTTTGTACATAGAAGAAGAGATGGGGGAAAAGGGTTATACCACCTATAAGAAAGGTTTGGGTCATACACCATGGTGGAGTCCATCTCTCCTAGGCTGATTTCGTTATATTCATGGAGAATCTCATTTCACGTGAGGAAGATGTCACTCTCGTGAAGATGTGTGGGAGTGGAAAATGTTAGAGGTAGGGCACACTGCGTATATTTCACGGGGTGATGATAAAGTTTAATGTCATGTACTGGGGAAAATTATGCTTGGAAGATTAACGTCCTACAGCTCGGATGATGAAGATTCATTACCCACCCCTAGGACATACATAACTAGCGCATTTAAACACTTGGGGAAGGGAAGTTAGCTGCAATTCCTAGGTTATACGGGGTCGTGGAGTGATGCATTGAGGGGATCATGTATGTGTGGCTATGCGAAGAAGTGATAGTCGTTTTCATGACAATGTGAATAAGCACAAGGCAATGCAACACAACATGAAGCACCACCCAAGGGACTATGAAATCACATCATACAAACATGGAGGGTTGTACTAGAGAAGTATGTGAATGACATGGGTGTCACAAATAATAGGGGATCAGACATGGTTCCTTATCATAAGGTAAACACACAGAGAACAGAAGGAGTTATGTGTAGAATATTTAGGGGGTGCACATAATGTTGTTTTGATTCATAGGAATGTCTCTATGGTTTTCCTCAGATTCCCTTGTTTGAAATAGTGAATGTTGTTGATTTAACATCTGGTGAAGGCAAATATGCCAAAGGTGTGTCTTTTGAGGTTTTTTCTTGGTATCTCATGTTTACCCTGAGGTAAACCATTATTTTTACTTCTAGAGGATATGGGATGAGAGTGATCCGAACATCCTAGAGAGATATCATATTTGTTCATCCCTAAGAGGTAGCATCTATATGTTTTTATCAATGATGGAGAAGAATGCCCAATGAGGATGAATCTGAGACTGTGTGTCACATTATGGGGAGATATTATAACACAATGGTTGATATAGACACCACACTGGGAATATTAGAGAATGTGCACCCCAAAAAGGGGAACACCAAGGTTTACAATTGACATGTATTGAACCTCAAGGAGGTTTCTTATGCACCCTGTGTAGATGACAGGAATCAAAACCCACGTAGTTTGAAGGGGTGTTGAATCATGGTGTACTCTAAAAATAATGACCAAGAGACATGCTGAGGCTTATGCATGAATAATTATCTTGGTGGATGGAATTATTTTACTGGTATTTGGTGTCTCAGGTAATAATCACAATGGATATAGATGGAGTGTTGAAGAATAGTGTGAGTGGGGTTGGAACCCACATAATGATGATATATATAACATGCATGAACCATAGAGAGGCTTCCTATGAATTCTTGTGGCATGGAATAAAATTCCACAATGTTCGGTGGGGGATATGGGACACTTGAGGAGGTGGCCCATGAGAATGGATACATGGATGGCATCTAAAAGTAGTAGAACCCCCTGAGTAGGGTCATGACATTCCCGGAACACAAAGGATCAAGGGAGAGACTATGATGGGACATGAGTGATGGGATTGAACCTTAGGGAGGATTCCTATGTTACCTTGTGAAAGTATATCGAAGTCCACATTGATTAGGATATGGGTAGATGAGACACCTAACATGGCGTCCTGTGAGAATAGACACATGGATGTGACCCAGAAGATGTAGAACACCCTGGATGGGGAATGACCATCCTAAAACACATAGAATCATGGGAGATACCATGATGGGGCGTGATTTCTGGGCTTGAAGTCTTGGGAGGATTCCTACATATCCTCGTGTTAGGGAATAAAAGTCCATGTAGTTCAGGATATGGTGCATGGAATCAGGGTGTACATAATGGATAGTGACCCAATGACAAGTGTGGGGTTACGCGTGGTTAGCGGGTTGAGAGTCGGTTTGATGCCACTAAGTGACTTTCCAATGATATGGGTCCCAATAGACGGGACACCAATGTTTACTAGTGTTTGGTGTTGAACCTTAGGGAGGCTTCCATTGTACCCTTCCTAGGAGATAGGTAATAACAAACATGTTGTTCATAAGCTTACAGTTTAGCATCATGCGGGATAAGAAGGGTCATACAATTTAATGTCATGTCTGATGAGGGTAAACCAACGTGATGTGGTCGAGACTGATGGATGATGAGTTTGAGTCTCAGGGATTCTTCTTACATAACATTCTCAAAAAACTAAAGGATCAAATTCCACATTTTTATATGGTGATAGATGGAACGTACACACTAAGGTGGCCCAAAATGTTTTCATGGTCGATGCTTACTCTAAGATCATGCGAGTCATGCTCGATGTGAGAAACTATAGGTAAGAAAGAATTTTCTACCATGTCCAGAAAGGTGCATCCAAGAGGAATGTAACTTGCCTTATGCATGGTTAGAGGCCCATGTACATGGATATTGAAACATACTCTAGGATGGTGTCCCAATGGAAATAAATCCCAAAGGGATATGGACGGCGTATCAAGAGTCCCATATGGACGTCTCTCATATGGTCTTTATGAACAGAATAAGCGAGGAGGGGAAAGGGTGATACCTTCTACATGAAAGGATATAGGATTACTCCAGGGTAGTTTCCCTCCCATGGGAACATATTATATTCCATGAAAGGAGAATATCATTCTATGTGAGGAAGATTTGATTCCTCTAGATATGGGAGGGCATAGAAAATTTATGAAGAGGGGAACCCCGTGTATATTGCATGGGGAGAGGCCACAGTTTAACATCATGTACTGGGGATGATGATGATATCATTTTTATCATCCTGTAGCTCGAATGACAAGAATTCCCTCCCTACCCCTAGGACATACATAACTAGTGTGATTAAACCCTTAGTCAAGGGAATACACTGACAACACCGTGGTTAGTTGTGGTTGTGGAGTGATCCATTGAGGCGATAACATTATCATGACTATGCAGAGAAGTGATAACTATTAGCGTGCCTATGTAATGATTCATAAGGAAAATAAACACACCATGAAGCACCTCCCAAGGGACCTTGAAATCACTTTTTACAATCATGGATGGTCGTATGGGAGAAGTATGCGCATGATAGGGGTGTCACATGTAAGAGGGGCTCAAACATAATGTCATAGGGGAAGGATGGAACATTGATAAAACAAGAATGGGAACACATAAGTTTGAGGGGGTGGGTTCATGGTGGGGTGGTTGCATGTAAAGTCAGTGGATGCATGAAGGATTATTACAACACGAGATAAAACCTGCGTGCTAGGGGAATATTTTGTGTGAAAATTCTTTAGAGTAAAAGGAAATAAATTAGGATGAAGGATTAGGAGGCCCACCTGAATGAGGACCCATGGGAGACCTATCGTTGAAGGTCCTTTACCTTGAGGCCATGTCTTTATATCAATCACATAATTTCTATCTTTCTTGTGATAGAACATTGGTTCATCTTCTGTAACAATTTCTCGAAGGGTAGGGGTTATTCTTCTATTTAAAGTCGAAAACAGTGGTGGTGGAACAAAAGAGGAGTTGTTTGGAAGGGGCCATTTGATGTCACATTTTTAGTGTAGGAGAATGTGCGAATAAAGAAATCTTTCACATCAAGAAATCATATTTCGTTCCATTGACATTGTTGGCTTTCAGATGGTCTCCGCAGAAGGCTCCCATTGAATTTGAATATGGGGCATAATATTTTATGTACCATTTCCAATATTGGGTGTAGAACTTATATATTTTGTGAGCCTCCCTTAGGTGTATCAAAATTTTCCATTTATTTCCAATACTCCTTAGTTTTTCTCCATTGTTCCCATTTGTGGACCAATCCGAAATTCAGCATCGACACTGAGCCACAAATCATAATTTCTATGGAAGGTGCTAGAGCGAGGGTAGATTACATTCTAATGTCAAAAAATAGTTCAAGGATTTTATGGAGGGATTCTGTAGAAATGGAGAAAAATTATTGACTTTTTATCATTGTAGGTATACATATCTGTTTATTTATTTTCCATAATTTTATTTCATTGAATTGTTTGTTTAGTTGGAAAACAATTCTTTTTCGTTAATTTTGACTTTTTTATTTCAATAATTATTGTTATGTTAGTTATATGTTTATTTATTTATATGCACATTGATATTCAAGTATTTGTATTTTTTATTTAATTTATGTTGTGGTTTCACTCTGATTTAAGGTAATATTCTCCCCAGATTATCACTTTAGTCCCTCAATACTTGTCAATAGCATATGTCATATAGGGAGGAATTATTGAGTCCTTTGTGTTGGATGGATTGAGTAAATGGAATGGTATAAATGTTACAATTCATAAAAAAATGGTATTAGATCATTCTTTCTCTTTATATTACTATTTGGGAAGTTGGAAAGACGGAGATTAAGTAATATGTATGGGCTTTTTATTGATATTTTACCCATTTTTAATGATCACCACTTCTCATAAGAAGTATAATTTAACAGTTTTTTGGGGGTTTTGGTCAGTGTTTTCACTATTATAATTGTGCGATTTTCAATATCGGTGATGCACTTGTATTTGTCTTTTCCTTTTGAGTTTTTTATCTGAAATCAATTGATATAAACCTATATTCATGTATCATTATAGGTTGATATCATACGACTTACTGATTATGATTGTTTTTTATAATTATGTATGTTTTTATTTTTTAAATTTTCAAAATATTTTTACATGTTGTTTCTTCATTTTATTACTTGGTACCATTATAATAAACTAAATATATGTTATATTTCATCTCATTAAAGTTCATATCAATAATTTTGAGATTATTTATATATTTGTAGAGAATAATTACCTTCGTCTAAGGATTCATGGAGGTCCATGCGGGATGGTTTGGGCATTGGGATACATTGTTATTCTGTTTGGATTGATGAACATAAAGAATACTAAGATATACTTGGATTTGGATTGAGTTTCCTAGAAGATGTGCTGTCCCTTATAGGGTTTTTTGGTGATTGTAAGGAAACCATGGGGTATTTAGTAGAGAAATGGGAGTTCTGGTGGTTTTATAGTTTTTTGGTTTAATTTGTGACTTGCTAGCTGGTTAAGAGGGCATGTTTGGAAGGATTCCTAGACTATTTCGTTTTTCTATTATGTCGGGTAGCGTAGTGAGAACATGGTTTTGTTCATTTATTTTGGGATGAAAGAATGTGTGGGGGATTTTCATGTGTTGAATATTGTAATGTGTGAGATTATGTTTGATAAAAAGGATCAACAAGGGTGCTTGGGTTTCCTAGAATTACCTGTCTGAGGAGTATGGTGATCAATTTTAGTTTGTTAGTACAATATTTTATCTCGCAATTATTTATCATGATATTATATGAGAGTATTTTTTAGAATCTATATTTTTTTAGAAGTATAGTGTTGGATACAATGGAGTTTTGTAGAAACATAGTTGAGAAAAGGAATGTGTGTGTGGGTTATGCACAGTGTTTTTTGGGATGTGAGTGGGTTTGGTGAGATTGGTTTTTTTTATTCTAGAAACCTCATGTAGGGGAGTTCACCATATCCCATAATGGGGTTTGGATATAATTTTTTTTGTTTCTTGGGTGTTATGGTTATCATTCTTAGTGATATGAAACTGTGTGGTCTTTGGTGATTTGATTATGTTCTTTGGAGTGAGAAGCATAGACACCACATTCTATTGAATTTAGTATTGGATGAAGTGTCGTCCATGGATCATAATTCTTGGATAAGGTGAAATTATAGGAAAACACCTACAATGGGGGGTATGAAATCATTCACACTTGAATGTCCCTGTTATTTGGACTGTTTTGGGCACTATGAGACTGGTCAGTGGATGTTCATTGTTGTGTCGGATGTTCCAGTGTTTATGATTAATCTTGGATCATGGTTGATCACCATGAATTCATGGTGTGGGAGAAGAATTTATTGTTGGGATATTTTCATGAACCATGTTTTGAAAATATAAGAAAAATATGGGAAATTAAAATTTTCCCTCTTCATTAGAGCATTGGTGAAATAGTAATTTATCCTATTAGGATATCTTAGAAATTTTAATAAACACAATGCTTGTCTTGAAATAGTATGTTATTAGTTTCATGGTTTTCTATGATATTCATATTTTGGATGAATATTAAATATCTAATTAATTTAATATTATATATTTTTGGAATTTTTTTTGATATCATCTATTCACAGAGTCATATTATGATTTGGAATTTTGTGTTGAGTCTGTAATATGATATTTCTCTTAGGTGAGGCATTACCATGTATTGGGAATTATGACATGGTCATGCCCCATTTTCCCTCCACTATTATTTTTTTTAATTTTTTCTTGTCCTTTCACTTTGTATTTTTCTTAAACTTAAATCAATTTTTTAATAGTTCATTAACCCGTCCTATGGGGGACATTGGTTGAGAGAGAGGGAGTGGTGGTCGGCTAGAGAGAGGGGGAAGGGGGTGTCTCCACAGAGCTCAAGTAATACTAGATCACATGTGGTCGGTGTGGAGCCTGAATCATACTAAGTATTTGGTGTTTTCCATCCATAAGTAGAAACTTTTCAATTATTTCAATTCAAATCTACATATAGTAATTTTTTTATGATTTAATCTTTTTTTGGGTTGTTAGGAACCCCAAAAGTGTTAATATATTGGTTTTTGGGAGAATCACGGTGATTCATTATAAGGCCCCAGCCTTAAACCTTACTTAATCTTGAGTTATTTCAAGAATACACGTCGAGGATCTTTTCAAGTTTAGAGTTTTAGAGAATTAGATCATAAATCATGCATTACACTCCACATTTAAACAAAGTGGTTACATAAAAGATAGTACTCATTTTCCCATCATCAGAAACATATTTAAAATAAAACATAGATTCTTTCTTAGCACTTCCTTGACACTATCATCACATCATGTACCTTTCCATTGACATATGAAAAACATTTCAAAAACATGGGATGAGCATTAAAAGCTCAGCAAGGGATATAAAAGTGAGAAATGAAACATTAGTCCATTTATGAAATCATACTTTACTCATAAAACATAAGAATTTTAACATACCTCATCAAATCATGAATAAATCACAGAAATCCTAAGACATAAAGGTAACTTTAGGCATTCATAACATTCTTATGTAGGGAGTAACCCTCATTGTTACATTTGGAATACCCATCACAGTATATTGCTTAAATATCTTCGGAGAAACCTTAACGTTTAACCCCTTCGTGTTACCCACTGCATTGGAGAGCTGTATCGGGCTCACCCACCCTTAGTTTATCACAGAACCACCCATCTTCATAACAATTCCCAAGAACCATAACATAATCGTATCACATAAAACATGCATAAAGGAAACATAACATTTCCACATTTCAATCAAATGTTTTCAATACAACACATTGATATAATAAAAAAATTATGAAAACCATTTTCAATACCAAAATAAAAGAAAAGTAATACAAGGTATTTATTTTTCATTTTTAAAAAAGTTAGGTTATGGCTTGTAGAGGAAGCCGAAACTCAAATAATGGTCACGGCGGCGGAGAAGTCGTTGTCTCCACATACGTACGACAAAAAAACATTCCATTTTTTCATTTAGTAAATTATTCATATAAAAAGATTATTTTTGAATAAACGTAAACGTCAAAGGGGTTTATACGCCGTATAAAAGAAAGTTTGTATAAACCAAAATATGCCTCAATGAAAGGAGATTGAGACGGAGTCCCTTACCTCGTATCCGACTTGACTCGATCATTCGTTAATCTCATGAATAATAAACATGAGTTAATTTATACTTGATTAAGAACCATTTTCAATTTCATTATTCCTTTTATATCACTTATTATCAAGTCATGACCACTCTGTAATTATTTAAGTTAATAACAGTCGTTTTAACGATCATTGGTATTTGAGTCAAAAATAAACTCTTTATAATTACAAGTTGTTCATGTATCCATTATATCCATAGTTATATTCATGACGTAGATATCATATATATCATATATATCCAGTATATACATGCATTTATAATATTACATAACATTTAGAGGTAAGAAATGAAATGCACCGTTCATGGAGACGGTAAGCCGTATGTACGCATGAACGCTACTTTCATTTATATTTCATATTTTATGGAATGGAATCATAATGATATAAAGTTATATTATAATTCCATTATAATATCATATATTATATCATTAACTCCATCCTTTATACATCCCACATATGTCATTAACTAATTAAATCACTTTGAGGGGGCAGTAGTATGCTATTCCTAAAGTGAAGATATCGCGTTTACCCATAATGGAAACCATAAAGGTATGACAAAAATGAAAAATACAGAATATTAATGAAACAATAAACATATTATATATCATATATAAATATATTGTCATCTTAATGGCCACCTTTGAAGGTGTTAGAAGAATATTGAACAATCATCGTTTCGTGAGGCAGAAATTCTCCATCCACGGAAACAGTATGCTCTTTAACCATTAGATAAAGGTGTTTGTAAGTGTAGATAGAATCCATCCTATAAAAACATCCTAGTATATCGAAGATCCTGGTGTCGTTACAAAAGAAATTAATAAAAAGAGTTTAGGGGGTTGGAGAAGCAAAATAAAATGAAAGAACATTAGAGAATACTTTACCTTTAAATCAGGTAACTCTTCTTGGTTTGAACCAAAATGGTTTCTTGAAGAGATTTATGCCTAAGGTAAGGATACTAGGATGAAGAGAGGGATGTGGAGAGATAAAATGAGCAGGTATTGGCCGAGCCAAAGGCTTGAGAAGTGTGGTTACGGAGGTAGAGGTGGGGGCCTTTTATAAGAGAAGAGGAGGGGCACTCTTGGAATGTTAAGAAATGTTACATTATTTTAAAAAGAGTTTCGGATTTAAAAGGTCCCACAATGATATATTTATTGGATAAGGAGATAAGGGTTATAAATATACTCATACAATAGGTTTTTGAAAAGTGTAAGTTTTATATTTTACATTATATTTCCATTTTATTTAAATCGTTAATTAATGAGGTAATCGCTTCATAATCATGATGTCATAAATATTTTAATTTATTTAATTTCTAAAAATTATAAAAAAAATACTATGATGTACGAAATATTTTTATATTTCCAATGACTATTTATATTCCAATAGATCATTTATTTAGACAAAATTAAAAAAAAATATTACTCCGGTGATACATTCTTTGTTATATTTAACTTTCTTTAAAAATAAAAAGATAAAAAGTCATTATCACACAAAAGTGATTCCATGGGGTCCCCAAGTTTGGAAAAATGCATACCATGGTCGGAAATGACACAACCATTAGAATTACGACACATTTTGGGGCCATTTGTTATTATTATGATATTATTTTATTATCCTTAACTACCCGATTACTAATTAATCAAGATAATTAAAGATAATTATCATCATTACTATTCATAATGTCCAAAAAAAGAGTCTTAATTAGATAATTTGGAACTTATGATTAAAAATATGTAATCCATTTTACCAAATTCCAAACATAGAAATTTCAATAATTAATTTCAAAATAATTCTCGTTGTCAAAACAAATAGCGGGTTTTTTTTAAACAATATCTATGAAAAGTATGGCACTTGTTTTTGACCAAATCCAAAGTGAAATTAATTATAATGACCACCACTGTATTAGATGGTAAAAATATATTCTAATTACACTTTAATACCAATTAAAAAGATAATATAACCATATAATTAAATTAGATGAAAAAGAAGTTTTGATGTAAAATACAGTATTTTTCACTATTCTTTAAAAAATGAACATGGTCAGAAAAATACTAAAATTTTATCCAAAGTAAATTTCAATGTCCCAATCATAAATAATATGTTTATTTTTAAAAATAGAGCTTATAAAATTGTCAAAATATATATTTAAAAATGGTTCTCCATCAAAAGGCGGTAAAACAATCTTTTAAAAATATTAGTGTATTCCATGATTAAGATTGGATTTATTCTCATTTTAAGCCTCTAAAACACTATCTAATTCATAAATAGACATAGATAATAATTTCTTATTATTCATTACATACTTGAGATGTTACATCCTTCCCCCATTTAGAAAATTGCGTCCCCGCAATTTATTTACTTATTGAATAAGTGGGGGTATTTATCCCTCATTGCATTTTTAGATTCCCATGTTGCCTCTTCAATCATGTGGTTTTTCCACAAAACGTTTACTTGATGAATCACCTTATTTAGAAAAACTTTCTCCATGTGGTCAAGAATCTGGATAGGTTGTTCCTCATAAGACAGGTTCTCTTCCAACTGAACTACCTCTGGACTCAAAACATGAGATGGATCTGGCATGTACTTCCTTATCATTGAAACATGAAAAAACTTGTGTACCTGAGATAAACTCAGAGGTAAAGACACTCAGTATACAACTGATCCAACTCTCTCCAGAATTTCATATGGTCCAATGAACCTTGGACTCAGCTTTCCTTTCTTACCAAATCACATCAATCTTTTCCATGGTGAAACATTGAGAAAAACATGGTCACCTACCTCAAAAGAGAGATCCTTCCTCATGTTGTCTGGATAACTCTTCTGCCTGCTCTGAGCTGTTCTCATGTCTCTGTATCAGCTGAACATTTTCTGCCAACTCTTCTACCAATTCTGGTCCCATCAACTTCCTTTCACCCACTTCATCCCAGAAAGCTGGAGTTCGACACTACTTCCCATATAATGCCTCAAATGGTGCCATCTGTATACTGGAATGAAAACTATTATTATAAGAAAACTCAACTAAAGAAAGATGTTGGACCCAACTTCCCTGATAATCCATCGAACAAGCATGTAGCATATCCTCCAAAGTCTGAATCGTTCGTTCTGACTGCCCGTCTGATTGAGGATCAAAAGTTGTACTAAAATTTAATTCAGTACCCAATGACTTCTGAAGGCCTTTCCAAAAGTTAAAAGTGAACCTGGGATCACGATCAGATAAAATGGATTGAGTAACTCCATGTAACCTGACTATCTCTTTAAGATACAAATGGAAAAGTTGATCTAGAGAAAAAGTATCTCGTATAGCAAGGAAATGAGCAGATTTAGTCAAGCGATCAACAATAACCCAGATTTCATTATTACCTCGAGGTGTCTTCGGAAATCCCACAACGAAGTCCATGGATATATTCTCCCATTTCCACTCTGGTATTGGTAGAGGCTGAAGTATCCCTTTCGGTAACCACCACTCTACTTTAACCTGTTGACAAGTCAAACACTTCATAGTAAAATCATCAATTTCTCTTTTCATTCCATCCCACTAGTAGTACTCCCGAAGATCTCTATACATCTTAGTACTGCCTGGATGAACTGAAATCAGAGAACTATGAGCTTCACATAACAACTCTCTCTTCTACTGTGAATCACACGGCACACATAGTCTCCTCCCAAATCTCAAAACACAATCATTATCAATGTTGAATTCAAGAAACTTACCCTTCTGAACCAGCTCTACCTTTTACTACAACTCGCTGTCTTGCTTCCATGATTGCTTAATTTTGTCGGATAGAGAAGATTTCACTCATACCTGAAACAAAACAGAAGGACATCCTACACCAACAGCTTCTATTCCAAAGTTAATCAAATCCTTAACCAAACTATCACGTTCCAACCACAACATTGTTAATGAAGCATTACTTTTTCGACTCAAAGTATCAGCCACTTTATTTGATTTTCCCAGATGGTAATGAATTGTACAATCATAATCCTTGATTAATTGTAGCCATATCCTTTGCCTCATGCTCAGTTATTTCTGAGTGAAAATATACTTTAAACTTTTTTGATTGGTAAATATTTCACACTTTACTCCATACAAATGATGCCTCCAAATTTTTAAAGTGAAAACAACAACAGCTAATTTCAAATCAAGTGTAGGGTAATTTACCTCATGTGTTTTCAACTGAAGTGAAGCATAATCAATTACCTAGTCATTCTACATTAGGATGCAACCAAGTCCTTTCAATGAAGCATCACTGTAGATAACAAACTCCCCATTCCGGGAAGGTAGTGCCAAAACTGGTGCATTCACCAATCTTCTTTTCAATTCCTGAAATCAATCATCACATTCTTTTATCTAGATAAACTTAACACCCTTCCGAGTTAGCTTAGTCATTGGACTAGATAACATTGAAAAATTTCTAACAACCCTTCAGTAATATCCTTACAAACCAATAAAACTACGAATCTCGATTACATTTGTGGGTCTTGGCCATTCTTCCACAACCATTGTTTTTGCAGGATCAACAGTTATCCCATATTTAGAAACAATATGACCAAGGAAAGAAATTTGTTGCAACCAAAACTCACACTTTCTGAACTTCCCATACAATTTCTTTTCTTTTAAGGTTTTTAAAATAACCCTTAAATTACTTTCATTCTCCTCTTTACTTTTATAAAACACCAAAATATCATCAGTGAAAACAACCACAAACATATCTAAGAAGTCATGGAAAATTCTATTCATAAGGTCCATGAATACAGCAGGTGCATTGGTTAGCCCAAAAGGCAAAACTAATAAATCATAATGGCCATATCGTGTACAGAACGCGGTATTCAGAATATCAGCTTCCATTACCTTCAACTGATGGTACCCCGATCTCAGGTCAATCTTTAAAAAAAACTGAGCTCCCTGGAGCTGATCAGACAAATCATAAATATGAGGCAAAGGATATTTGTTCTTAACAATAATGTTATTCAGGGCTCTATAATCAATGCAAAGTCTCATTGATCCATCTTTCTTTTTAACAAATAAAATAGGATCACCCCACGGTGATGTTCTAGGTCGAATGAAACCTTTCTCTAATAAATATTGCAATTACTCTTTCAACTCTAAAAGTTCAATTTAAGCCATTCGATAAGGGGGTGTTGAAATTGGCTTAGCATCGGGAACTAAGTCAACAGTAAATTCTACTTCACGGTCTAGTATTATTCCAGGCAACTCATCAGGAAAATCATCAGGACACTCATTTACCACTAGCACATCATTAATCTGAACAGTCCCCTTATTTTCAACGATATGTGCAAGGTAACATTCATTTCTATCTTTTACAAGTTTCTCGGACTCTTGATATGTTATCAACAGAAAGGGTTCATTCTTGTACACAAACTGAAAGTCTTTCTAAAAAGAAACTTCTTCAGCTCCACAATCAATCTTAGCATGGTAAATAGAGAGCCAATCCATACGCAGGATAACATCAAACTCTACTAGAGGTAAAACAATAATGTTTTCAAGTAGTTTCTTTCCACGGATAAGGATAGGAAGATTCTTATAAATTCTTTTTTCCTCAAAATTTCCCCCAAGTGTTTTTACCACAAGTTCAGGAGTCATTTCTGGAGATGGTATTCCCATTTTACTAGAAAAGTTTTCAGAGATGAAAGAATCTGTAGACCCTGAATCAAACAACACACTGGCATAATCTGAAAAAACAAACAAAGTACCTGATACCACTTCATTTGATGTCCCAACATCTGCTGAAGTAGTTGCAAAGGATTTCACCACCCCTTTCTTCTTGTATTCTAACTTCTTCCCATCACTCAAGCTCTTTGTCGGACATTCGTTTGCATAGTGACCCATCTCATTGCACTTAAAACATTTCACTAACTGTAAATAAAATTTGGTCTTACTATCACCATGATCTTTTTCAGTGAAATCACGAGCCTTATGTCCCATCTTACCACATCAGTCGCACTTTCCAGAATTCAGAAGACATTCCCCAGCATGCCTTTTACCACATTTATCACAAACTGGAAACTTATTTTTCTTACCATTAGACTTTTTTAAAGAATTATTCCCTTTCTCATGCCACCTCGGTCTCTTCTTCTGTTGGTTGTTATAGAACACTTGATCATCAGATACTCCATTTCCACCTTCTCAGCAAATCAAACTTTCTTTTCATAACATTTGAACTCACGAGAAGCCAATTCCCTTTGATATTTTGGCTTTAATCCTGAGTAAAAACGATTGATTTTACTATCATGGTCTTGGATAATATTTGGAGCATACCTTGCCAATCGAGTGACCCTTTCTTCATAGGCATCCACTGAGTCTTCCTCTTGCCTCAATTCCAAGAATTTTTTTCCATCCTATGTCGAATAGCCTTAGGAAAATACTTCTCAAGAAACATACCTTTGAATTCATCCCTGTCGAGAGCATCAATCTCATCAGCTTCCCTAATATTTTTAACCATCGACCACCATGGATCTGCTTCACCCTCAAAATAGTAAATAGCAAGACTAAAATTTTGATTTTCTGAACACCCCATGACATTAAAAATTATCTCTAATGCTTTAATCCACCCTTCAGCTAGAACAGGGTCAGATGATCCTCTGAATGATGGGGGATGTTGCCTCATGAAATGTTCCACCACTGACATGTTCCTATGCGGTTGATCTGGCTGATCTCGTGCATGGACACCACCACCATTTATTGCTTGAGTCAACTTCCCCATCACTGCAACAAAATGTTCAGTTCCAATTCCGATAATCTCAGGATGCTGATTCGGAAGGTT
The DNA here is from genome assembly GCA_963277665.1 of Viscum album. Lineage (NCBI taxonomy): Eukaryota > Viridiplantae > Streptophyta > Magnoliopsida > Santalales > Viscaceae > Viscum > Viscum album. The sequence continues at coordinate 1,239,229,383 of OY728122.1, read as the reverse complement.
ATTTGCTTCTATATGCCTTCCTAGCACTGCTTCCCTGTTTCCTCTGCAAAAAACCATTCTGAACAAACATGTCTTAGATGAAGCAACATGGTAATCTGCAAATGCTATATCATTTCAATTTGACCAAAAAAAATATTTTTGGATAATAATTTAATAGAATTAAAACTCCTAAAGTTATCTAAACCAACCTCTGATACAAACTATAAGGCCCCATCCTGAAACATTACTTAATCTTGAGTTATTTCAAGAATACACGTTGAGGATATTTTCATGTTTAGAGTTTTAGATAATTAGATCATAAATCATGCATTACACTCCACATTTAAATAGATTGGTTACATAAAAGATAGTACTCATTTTTTCCATCATCGGAAACATATTTAAAATAATACATAGATTCTTTCTTGAAAATTACTTGACACTATCATCACATCATGCACCATTCCCTTGACCTGTGAAAAACATTTCAAAAACATGGGATGAGCAGAAAAATCTTAGGAAGGGATATAAAAGTGCGAAATGAAAACATTAGTCCATGTATGAAATCATTCTTTACTCGTAAAACATATTCATTTTAACATACCTCATCAAATCATGAATAAATCATAGAAATCATAATACATAAAGGTAACTTGAGGCATTCATAACATTCTTACGTAGGGAGTAACCCTCATGGTTATGTTTGGAATACCCATCACAGTATATTCCCTAAATCTCTTCAGAGAAACCTTAAAGATTAACCCCTTCATGTTACCCAATGCATTGGAGAGATATATCGGGCTCACCCGCCCTTAGTTTATCACGGAACCCCCATCTTCATAACAATTCCCAAGAACCATAACATAATCGTATCACATAAAACATGCATAAAGGAAACATAACATTTCCACATTTAAATCAAAAGATATCAATACAAAAAATTGATATAATAGAAACATTATGAAAACCATTTTCAATAAAAAAAATAAAAGAAAATTAATACATGGTATTTATTTTTCATTTTAAAAAAAAGTTTGGTTATGGCTTGTAGAGGAAGTCGAAACTCAAATAATGGTCATGGTGGCGGAGAAGTCATTGTTGTCGCATATGTACGACAAAAAAACATTCCCTTTTGTTGTTTAGTAAATCCTTCGTATAAAAAGATTCCATTTTAATAATCTTAAAAGTCAAAGTGTTTTATACACCGTATAAAAGAAAGTTGCATATAAAACAAAATATGCCTCATTGAAAGGAGATTGAGACGAAGTCCCTTACCTCGTATCCGAATTGACTCGACCATTCTTTAATCTCCAGAATAATAAAATTGAGTTAATTTATACTTGCTTAAGAACCTTTTTCAAGTTCAATATTCCTTTTATATCACTTATTACCATGTCATGGCCACTATGTAATTATTTAAGTTAATAATGGTCGTTTTAACGATCATTGGTACTTGAGTCAAAAAAACTCTTTATAATTACAAGTTTTTCATGTATCCATTATATCCATAGTTATATTCATGATTTAGATATCATATATATCATATATATCCAGTATATACATGCATTTATAATATTACATAACATTTAGAGGTAAGAAATGAAATGCAACGTTCATGGAGATTGTAATTTGTACGTACGGATGAATGCTACTTTCATTTCTATATCATATTTTATGGAATGGAATAATAATGATATAAAGGTATATTATAATTCAAGTATAATATCATATATAATATCATTAACTCCATCCTTTATATGTCCCACATATGGCATTAATGAATCAAATCACTTTGAGGGGGCGGTAGTCCGCACTTCCTAAAATGAAGATATCACGTTTACCCATAATGGAAACCACAAAGGTATACCAAAAATGAAAAATACAGAAGCTTAAGGAAAACATAAACATATTATATATCATATATAAATATATTTTCATCTTAATGTCCACCTTTTAAGGTGTTAGAAGAATATTGAACAATCATCGTTTCATGAGGCAGAAATTCACCATCTACGGAAACAGTATGCTCTTTAACCATTAGATGAAGGTGTGTGTAAGTGTAGCTAAAATACTTCTTATAAAAACATCATAGTATATTTAATATTCTGGTTTTTTTACAAAATAAATTAATAAAAAGAGTTTATGGGGTTGGAGAAGAAAAATAAAAAAAATAACATTAGAGAAGACTTTACCTTTAAATCCGGTAACTCTTCTTCGTTTGAACCAAAATGGTTTCTTAAAGAGATTTATTCCTAATTTAAGTCTTCTAGGATGAAGAGAGGAATGTGGAGAGATAAAATGATCAGTTATTGCCCAAGCCAAATGCTTGAGAATTGTGGGTAAGGAGGTAGAGGTGGGGACCTTTTATATGAGGAGAGGAGGGGCACTCTTGGAATGTTAAGAAATGTTACATTATTTTAAATAGGGTTTCGGATTTAAAATGTCCCACATTGATATATTTCTAGGATAAGGTGATAAGGGTTAGAAATATACTCATCCAATAGTTCGTTGACAAGTGTAATTCTTATATTTTACATTATCATTTCATTTTATTTACATCGTTAATTAATGAGGTAATCGCTGCATCATCATGATGTCATGAATAATTTAATTTATTTAATGTCTAAAAATTATAAAACAAATACTATGATGTAGGAACTCTTTTAATATTCCTAATGACTATTTATAGTTCAATAGATAGTTTATTTATACAAAATTAAAAATGTTTTACTCAGGTGATACATTCTTTGTTATATTTAACTTTCTTTAAAAATAAAAAGATAAAAAGTCATTATCACACACAAGTGATTCCATGGGGTCCCCAAGGTTGTCACAAATAATAAAATGGTCGGCCATGAAACAATTAGTAGAATTAGGACACATTTTGGGGTCATTTTTTATTATAATGATATTATTTTATTATCCTTAACTACCCGATTACTAATTAATCAAGATAATTAAGAATAATTACCGTCATTACTATTCATAATGTCCAAAAAAAAAGAATATTAATTAGATAATTTGGACCATTTGATTCCATATATGGAATCCATTTTAATAAATTCCAAACATAGAAATTGCAATAATTAATTTAAAAATAATTCCTGTTGTCAAAACAAATAGCGGGTTTTTTTGAAAAAATATCTATGAAAAGATTGGAACTTGTTTATGACAAAATCCAAAGTGAAATTAATTATAATTAACACCATTGGATTAGATGGTAAATATATATTCTAATTACACTTAAATAACAATTAAAAAGATAATCTAACCATATAATTAAATTAGATGAAAAATCAGTTTTGATGTAAAATGCAGTATTTTTCACTATTCATTAAAAATGAACATGGTTAGAAAAATAAAAAAAATTTATCCAACATAAATTTCAATGTCACAATAATAAATAATAAGTTTATTTTGACAAATAGTGCTTATAAAATTGTCAAAATATAGATTTAAAAATGGTTCACCAGCAAAAGACGGTAAAACAATCTTTTAAAAATATTAGTGTATTACATGCTTAAGATTGGATTTATTCTCATTTTAAGCCTCTAATACACTATATAATTCATAAATAGACATAGATAAGAATTTCTTATTATTCATTACTTACTTGGGATGTTACATTCATGAGGTATAAAGGGATTTCTATTTGGTAAATCATGACCACATGGTTTGTAATTTTTTGGAATTAGATATTATTTTCGAGATGGTTTTGGAATATATTGTTTTTAGAAGTATATAAAAATTAATTTTAGTACTGATAGTGTATTATCACATGGCCTTGTGGATGCGTACTTGGGTATACCAAATTTTTAGAGTACACATTGTGTGATCTATGAATAACCCACGTAGTGGTGCATGGCTATGTAGAAACGTATATGGGATGATGGAAACATGGATTCTATATGATATCTACATGGCGTACACGTCATATAATGGTAACTGGCCATCTGTACTTGTTTTTGGAAAGAAACCTCATATGAGGGTTGGGTTGGTAATCCCATGCTACATAAGAAGATGTCATTCACATTTAATTATACATGGGAAGACCTCATTTGATCCTTTTCCATTTGGTAATGTATAGATTAGTGAATTATTGACATTAAATGCCATGTACAAATAAGTATACAATATATCTTTTTCTAAGAAATGGTTCTGGGTGACCTCATGCCCCACAGTATGACAGGGACTTCTGAGTAGTCAATTTTGAGTATTACTTATTATAGAACATGATGGAGAAATACTTATAAAATTTAGAGTCTGGATGGATAGTTCATTGGAAAAATATATTTTAGATGATTCATTCATGGTTTTCGTCCAAGAACAATCATGATAGTTATTTTTTTGTTTGATGCCAATGTGATTGTGTAAACCAATTTTCATTTTTCGGCAGGTTGGACCTTGTTTTTGAATGAGATTTTATTTATAGGATTCCTTAACAATTTTTGTTATTAAATCATACATATGGTTTTCTTGTATAATGTAAGGCCTATATGGGGGAATAATCTGGTTGATAACCATAACAGGAGGACACTAGGTCAGTTAGATCGAGGTGCTTTATGATGATTGATGTTCATTAAGAACCAGTTTGGTTGGAACATAATCATGGGATCTTGAGTACGACTGGTTGATGTTATTCATAGTTTTATATAGGTCAGAGGGACCTATTTGAAGAATAACATTCTAGGTAGTTTTTTCTAATATTTTCCATATAGGAAACGCATTTATTGAGGTTTACCATGTCGGCATATGTCATATGGTTTTGATCTAGGAGATTTTCCATGGTTACTTTAAGTAGGTCTAGCCTAAGGATTAGTTTTTATGGATTAGAAACTTTTATGGTTTCCTACCTATGTTGTGGTTTAATATAGGATACCATGGTTGGGATTCCATTTTTAATGATATTTTGTAAATCGTTGTGGTTATCGTATTTTTAGTAGTATGAAAATATGTCCAGTGAAGGTTATAGGGGCTTTGATTAGAGGGCGATTGTGTTATCCGGCCATCCTGATTTAGATTTTAATTAGATGTTTGAAGATATTCACAATCAAGGATGGATGATATAGGAGACCTTGGGGATACTATTATAATGGATGTGGGACTTATTTTTACAATGTTTCTCTCTGTTGAGGGTTAAATAGTTGCTGCGAGGATGTGATATGGATATAATGGATATTCTGGATTAGTGTAGGTACCATAGTTTAGATTTTCTCCCTAGATAAGGTTTATGGACCATGGAGAATACAATTCTCCCAGATCTTGATTTTATGAGTTTGGGATTGGACAATTATCCTGATGATGCACTGATATGATCCTTCAACACATTATGTTCTCAATGACATTTGGGCATGGTACTATAATCTTGAGATCGACAGGGACACCTTCTTGCATGTTCAGATCATTCCACTAGAATCATAGGGTCTCTAAGATAGACTTCAGAGTTTTGAAAAATTGGGTGAGATGCTAGGATCAAGAATTCATTCATATCATTTACTAGTTGATTACTTCCTTATCAAATAAGAATATGCACCTCAGGTTGTAACCGCATGATCATCGTATCATCATTCTTCTTCTTAGGGATAGAGTGGGGGTAGATTTATGAGGATTTTTAGGATTCAACCCACTTTTTTTATTTTTAATCCATTATGTATATTTTAATATTTTTTTCTATTATTATTGTAGTAACGTTTTTCAAGGCTAGAGGAGATGTGTATTTCATCTACATGGAATGATAATAGATTTTAAGACCACTATTAGTGGTGGCCTATTCATATTTATTTCTCACCCCCTTAACAGGCACAATGATGTACATGTTGAAATAATTTTTTCTTGTACGTAGTGCTTCGAATGTGGTCGATTTAGTGGAGGTACAATGTTGGATGATTGAGTGGGACTTATCATGCGAATAATGAGGTTTGTGGTGGAGCATTTTAGTCTTTGTGTTGACTGGGTATGTAGTTCTACATAGAGTAGAAGTAGATCCATGGGTTTTTAATTTAATTGTTTTTATTTCTTTATATATTCATCCCAGTGATAAACTAGTTTGTGTATATTGTCTTGGAATTTTTAGGTCTCATTTCACATATTATAGTTGTTTAATTTTGATTTTAATTTATTTATCTGAAAATTGATGATCAAGAATGTGTATATATTTAATCATTTCTACTATTATTCCTCTCTAATCTATGTTAATAATCTCCTCAATGTACCTTTTTAGTCCTTAAACACATGTAGAAATCCTCCAGTGTATATAGAGACATGCTTGATGACTTGTGGCAGGGTGTATTGGGTGACAGTTCAGATTCAACTAGCACGATTCATGATTGGATATTGTAAATTTTTTTATTACATTGATTGAAAAGGATCAAATATTATGATACAAAAAATGGACATGGGGATCATAATGTTTTTAATGTCATCATACCTTTCTCAAATTACTTCTTAACCACCAATCCATGTGAATAACAATGTTTCCAATAGATATTATATGGATCTGAAGAAAATGGTATAAAATATTATAATTTTTAAAATTTATAAAAATGGATTTATAGGGTTTGGAAACTAGATATATGTCCCAAGTAATCGAGAACTAAAGTGCGATAATTTGGATGATGCACATAGCTCATCCTAATCTATCTACATAAGGATAATCAGTATGCCTAAAATGAATAAATATATTTTAGAATTTATATCTGGAGGCACAAAATTCCAAAAATTTAATGATGAATAAGAACATAATTAAAATATAATGAAACCAATACTTATACAGGTATGGAAATGTGAAAAATCATTATGGATTTCATCATTAGACACCCTAAATCATATAATTGTCATAACCCCATTTTAGTTAGAGTTGATCACCTCAAAAAGTAAACGTAATTAATTTAAATATAAAATGATATCCCTCTTGACTATATACCAATTATATATATAAAAGAATTGTTAAGGCTTCATAGAGTACAAATATCCATTTTAGAATATCAATATCAGTGGATTACCTCAATATTCATTAGAATAATTCAGAATCCATTTGACATACTTATGAGTTTTATAACTTCATTTCACCATAAAATATATGGTCATATTAAATAACCATTTAAACTATATAGAACATAAAAATAACATATTAAATTTATATAAATTAGTATTGGGATCAAACGATTTCATTATTAGAGTTTTTATATAATGACTCCTTCCTAGATAGAATTTAAATGTAACCATTAAAAAAATTACGGGATATGGTGCATGATTAAAACATTTAGGGATGAAGTTATAGAAATGAATCTAATAGGATTTTATATTGTCTATGATATGTCAGAGAAGTTCATAACATTTCACATCAAAATAATTTAATCTAAAGGTGATAGAAAATATATGAAGATATTAATGAAATAGACAAACATTTTTAGGTCGTAGATAAGGTGTTCCTTTAAATAACATGATGGAATAATGTGTACAGGTTTGGGAAGAATGGAAATAAAAATTGTGAATAAATCGACCCCATTGATATTCTTTATAACATCCTAGTTTTTTATATCAAATAGAACTATGACATAACTTGTCCCTAGTATATGATGTGTTCAATGCATCCCTCATGAGGAATTAAATAATTGATACATCATATGTGATAAATCTAGTCATTTTACTATTTGAGGGATATATTTCTTATGAGGAATAGTCAGTCGAGATCATATATCAGAAAAATAATGTTTCATTAATGAAGACAACCCAAAAGTTTATGTAGTCTGGAAGAATCATAATTATGAAGTGGAATCCTGGGAACCCAATGAAACAAATAAATATATGTACCGTTATCTATTTTAGGTTATGAAATGAAACATTAGTGGTGATATTTCTAAACGAGGAAATAATGAAATGGAATAAAATTTTATAAATGAAATTTCCCTTCAAAGTGAATATATATCTCATTTAGTAATGTAGTAAAATATAGAACAGATGGGCCATGTAATGAAAATAAACCACAAATTATTATTTTAATAAAATAAATACCAAATATGGATAATGGGATTTATTAACATAAATTTTTTTATCCCATTTAAAAATAGCCATTATAAAGTTACCTCTATAAATAGTATATATGAGGGGTAAGAATATTAAATTTTTATAGATATAGTGATGACCATAGCCATCAATATCAACCCATATAAAGATCATTTATCAGAGTTTCTAGGAGATAATGCATCATTGGGGTTTACTCTTAACCATTCTCGTCCTAAGATTAGAAAACTGGGAATTGAATAGAATTGACTTTGGGATAAGATCAATATTTTTGAATTTATCACCCAATCAATGTCTTCCAAACATCACAATGATGTAATAACATCACATAGCTCACCCTTTTGGAGTATCTTGTTGTAATAATGGGTTATGTATCCAAAAAACAGTAGTAAAATGGTATAAATTTTTTGTATATAAATTAAATTGTGAGGGTTATAAATTAATTATGATATTTAAGCACATAAATATATTATGAATATTATATTTTTTTGATACAGGGAAAAAAAATAGAATTTTATGATAATAAATGAATTTAATTAAATTAAACATCTATGGTCAACTAAAAATTTTGAAGTATAATTTTTTATCATGAAATTTTCAAATAAGACAATGTTTATTCGAATATTAATGATAAGATAATTTAATGAATTTCAACTTATTTTTTATATTATTTGGATATTTGAATATGTCAAAAAAGAATTTTAAAATAAATAATTTTTTTACTAAAATATATATTAATATTATTTATAAACATATTCTGAAAAAATAATTTTTATTCATGGAACAATAACAATGAAATTATCCCATTCTGGTTTTTTTCCAAAAAAAATTAAGATACTCTAGTTTTTGGGTAAAAATCAATTATTGTAAAAATAAATGGTTTGTATTATGACATCATAATTATTTGACTATGATTTAAAAAATAATATAGTGTGATTTTTTACCAAAAATAGTATTATTAATTATGATATGTTTTTTCGTGTTGTAATGTTAATTTTAATAAAATACAATGAATCATTAAAAAAATTAATTATATTTTATTGGTTTAAAAAAATTCTTTGTGATTAAGAACCTCTTCCACATCCAAAATATTATTCATTAATGAAATTTTTCATTTGCCTTTTAATATAATTAATTCCTCTATCCCTTGAAAAATATCATGCTATAATCTAATGAAATTTCAATTGTTTTTAATTTTTCATTAATAATATTTCCAAGGTATTTTTACAAATAAATAACAATTTCCCCTTTTTATATAAATACCCACCCAATCACCCATTATTATTTACTATAAAGACATTTTGAATTAATTTCCTATCTTTTTGTCTCTCAAGAAACATCCCAATGACTTTTTATGGTTCTAAGGAGCTAATATATTTCTTTAAGAAGGAACCTTTCATGGTAATGGATTCCATCCCTCCTTTTTTGACCCATTCACTTCATTTTTAACAAGAGTTTTGGTTATCTATTAATTTTGTTGAGTTTTTTTATGAAAATTCATTTACATTACAAGTTATGTCTGAATTTTAACACCCAATGAATTCATAGTAAGTAATTTTCTTTAATATAATTCAATAGCTTGCACTACACGCAACACCGATTTTGAGCACACCATGTCTTACCAAAATAGTCATTTAAAAAGCAGTTATGAATAGTATTAATTACATTTTGAATTTAATATACTCCTTTTATTTATAAAAATAAAATTATGAGTTTCTTAGACACAATATAATAACAAATTCGATTTTTTAAATAAAAGATGTAAATTTTAAAAAATGCAATTTTACAACCTTTTTATTGGGAACCCTTTTTAAATCCAACATTTAACCCTTTTATATATTCAATTTTAAAAAATAAAATTCATCTTTAGAAGTGGGACATAAAAATTTAGTATGGATAAAATTTCAGTGCTTTCCTGAAAACATTCATATTTTGATGAATAGTAGATAATACTAAATTTTAATCGAAAACATCTTGTTTTAATCAAAATAATTTATTGCAATGAATTATAAAATTTGAATTTTTTTAATTATAATTAGATTATATTTTTTTTAATTTAATCCAATTTTGGTCTTGGATGTAATTTTATATTTATTTTGGACATAACCACATATCAATATTTTGATAGTTTTTATTTCTCAAAATCCATCATTCGGATTATTTAAACAGGTATATTTTTAAAATTAATAAATATAAATTGTATATTTTTAATTTTTTAAAATATAAATTATTCATTAATAAGTAAAATCAAAATTAGCTCTAGGTGAATTTTTGGTATTTTTCTAAAACCATTCAATTTTTGACGATTAGTGAAATATAATGAATTATTGTATAAAACAACATTTTATTTAAATAAAATTTTCAAATTTAAATTTATTTTAAAGTTAAAATAGACACATAATACCTATATTATTCCAATGTAATTAATTGAAGTCATTTTATATTAATATTAGATATATAAATTTTTTTTGATCTTTTTTCCGTTTTTACGCACCTTCTAGGAATATTTGCAAATTTGAATAAAACATAGTTATTCCACTTTTGTGAATTGATTTTTCAAAACTCCGAGATACATGGTTGACATCAGTAAGTAAAATTTTGATCAATAGGATGAAAATAATTTTTGGTGAATAGTAACTTCTGAATTTTATTTACCATTGTTAAAACTAAATAGGAAAATTAAAGGTAAAAATTTTATAATAATTACCCTAACACATATCCTAATTATAATGGCTAAGTGTATTTTGACCAAAATAGTCCTTAGGATAGAAATCTGATCCTTTTTTATTCATAGGATTAGATTTGGATATTTATTATATTTTATGTCAAGAATAGTTCAAAGTGTTAAATTCCAATTTCAATAACTGAAACATTTTTAATATAAGGTTATTCATAAGTTAAATTCGATTATAAATATTCATGTGAAAAAAAAATATTTCCTACATCTTGGTATTTTATTTATAAATATTAGACATTTAATAATTAAATTAATTTATGACACAATAATGATGCAATAACTACAGTATTATTGAAAGAATACGATAATCGATGTTATAAATATTAAAGTAAATCTAAATTGAAACTTTTGGGCCATCCAAAAAATTTTATGTTAATATGATATATTAGAGTTGATTAAATGAATTTTTTTCAATAAATTTGATTTTTTATAACCATCAAAAAAAATAAATACATACGAGGGTAAAACTTGAAATAAATGAGTTTTGAAAAAATACAATTTTATTAAATTATATAATAGTCCTAAAATATAATGATCCACCAAAGGAATTATATAATGACATATATTTAATTAATGAAAAACTTTAGGTTCCCTTGGTATTTTGTAGTTAGTTTATTAACCATGTAATATAAAAACACAAGAAGATATGGAAAAAGATAACCAATTTAACAAAGAATTAAATCTAAAAGAAAAGGATAATATGGTGACCTAAAATTGTCTGAAACCCATTTATTTGAGAATATATAGACCCATACAACCCTTATCATTTAAATAAATTCATTTTGAAACTTTGGAATCTGAAAATGATTTTATAATAAAATAATATTTCAAGGTTTTCCTAAAGTGACCCTTTCGCCCCTTATAAAGGGGTACTTACCCTTCAATCATATTCACACATCCAAAGAAACTTTACTCAGACATACCATGCTCAAATATACTCCCAAATACCATCAATTCATCCTAGAGGTCTGAATTTTATCATAAATCCAACCTATGGATATCATTTGATCAAATCAGAAGGATGCTCCCAAAGAAGTGGTCATAATTTCACCACCTCTTTCAAAGTTCTTCCCTTATTCCTCTTCCTCTTTATTTGTTGTCCCCATATCAAAATAATAACTCCAGTAACTTCTTTATAATGTGATGTTATTATAAATATGATACAACCATATTCAATTTTCTGTCCATTCTATGAATAAAAAAGTCACCATACGTGCGTACGTGCGACTTAACCTCTCCATATCATGGAGTACTTTGTTATCCCCCACATCAATATTTGGATGGGTATAATAAATAGTATAATTGATAAAAATAATAATTATAACTTTTTAGTTATTCTTTACATATGATATAACATCCAATTACATACTATTTCTCCATTAATAGAATGATATCATAGCTTGTTCGTATGTACATATTACCGTCTCCACGAACGTGATGCGATTAATTTCCAATCATAACCATTCAAGAGTAATTTTCATATTATGATATAAATTTTTTTATAACATAATATCATTATGAATATGAATCAAATAAAACCTACCCATAACAAACAAGACTCATGTAACAAAACAAGTAAAGGAAAATGAATCAGTTAACATCCGAAAAACTGATACTAATGAAAAATTATTAACAAAGAAATATTACAATATCATATGTGATATGATATCAATGTATGTGGTTATTGAATAATTTAATAACAATTATTTATCTATTATAGATTTGGTAAACATACCCTCAACTAAGGAAAATTCCAAGGTAATGGGTTTTCATCTCACTTCTTATTTATGTGAGATTCATGCTATATTATCACTATTTCCTTTTCTTTGTTGTCTGTACTTCCCATGATTGTATTCATTATGTCATATAAATTAATTTATGGGTATTGACATATTCATTTTATGATACCTATTTCATGGAGCATATGTTTCATATGTTACCAAATCGGTAAGGGTTTATTTTGCAATCACGTTATTATCCAAGGATGTTTATCTCTATGTATATATTGTGACTTCTTTATATTCCACAGAAATGTTTCATAAAATTTTATTTTTAAAACATTTGTTATATTTCCTAGACTATGGGTTAAAGTCATGTATACCCTTTTATGACTTTTTATTAAAAAAATTGAAAGAAATATTTCTGACATTTTCCAAACAAGGTACATTATGTCCTTTCCAACAAATTTTGGAAAGAATGTTTTTTAACCTATACAGCGGGTGAAGCAATTTTCCGATGTTATAACAGCATCAAAACTTCCCTTAATATATTATAAGAATATTTTAAAAATAAATGTTTCTTTTCATTTAAATTATTTCAATGTGGAATGAAATATTTCTATCAAATAGTTTTCGGATTGATTTTATCTCTGTCAACTTCCTTTGTTGGATTTTGATGTTGTTTGATGTTGATTTATTATGATACAATATTCCATATTGTATAGATGGTTTTGTTATATTTTTGACTATGGATGTTATATTTTTATTCCAATCATGGTTTATGGTTAAATTATTAACATTTCGTTCCCTAGTTTTAATACGAATATTTATGTTATGTTTCAACCTTTCAATGTGAGGAATGCAATGGATGTAGTAAGTGACTGGAAGGGCCCACTATAGCCCTTCGATGCCTCAGTTGGTCTCATGAGACAATATAGTGAATTTTTATAAGGACTTGAAAAAATTATCTTATGTAGTTTTGGAACGATGCCATGATAATATGGTTATGAAGTCTGACATTATGCATTCCATCATTATCAAATTAATTATTGATAATACATGTGATTACTCAACTAATAGAATATCAATGTAAATATTTAAATGAAATTATATGATTTATCTTTTCCATATTATTCTGAAGATTATGTTTAAAAGTCTTGTGTTTTAGTCTTATATATTGCCTTAAAATTTTATGTTTTCTTATGATAGTTTCCACTATATTGTTATCCTTACTGAGAATCTGAGATCACCCTTTTCATATGTTTTATTTTTCCTAGGATGTGAAGAGTATATTATGATTGACCAATAGGAATAGGCTAAAGGATATAATTGTGTTCAATGGAGACACAATTTTGTAGTTTTTTCACTTTCTAGTGTAATGTAAAATGTAGGTATGTATCTAGTTCTTACAAGGCTACTAAAATAATCGGTCTTTTGAGACTTTATCCCTTTTGATCCTGAAATTGTTATGTAATATTGCATTGAATCTAGGTAACTAGGGTGGGGGGTGTTATAGTTGGTATTATAGGAAGCTTATTATAAACATTGGAAACTATATTTATAAAAACTCTGACTAGATATCATTACTCTAAGATAGACTTTGTGAATTAGTATAGAAGAATTTTCTAGAATTTTGGTAATGTAAGGATTGGGTAAATTTTACAAGAAATACATCCATACATAGATACGAGTAGGTAGAGGTGGCTTGGGAAAAGATGTATCTAGGGGTATACCATAAAACACTGCTTCGAGCTAGACTCGAATGGGAACTGAGACACGACAATGGGCCTTGCCTCACTCTTTTAACGATGCTATTGGGGGATATTCTTAGGATAATTCACATTTTCATTATAAGACGATTTAAAGGATTTTTATATAAGATGATAATATATAACATGGGTTAATCCTGAGGTGTTTTATATTTAATATAAGGTGTAATGATATTCTCTAAATGATTTTATTAATATTGTTACTCACACTATGCTTTCTAGTTTTAGTCAATGTTTGGATTCCAACGAAGTCATAGTGACATTGAACATGATGTACTTGTGGGAATGATGTTGGAAATGTGAACCTTAATTGAATGTTGATAGACATAAAAAAATATTATGTTCATGCCGAAGATGGTTCCGAAAAATATGGTCAAGAAATATCAATTAACCAACTCCCAAACTCAACAAAGAAAAGAAATGTGGAGAATCATAAGAGCTCTAGAAGTAGAGACCATAGAGAAAAGCATGCTCAATATCCATCTTGCATGAATTGTAGATGAAGCCAACCAGAAAAGTGTCCCAATGGAACAAAGAAATGATTTATATATTTGAATGAAGGAACTAACGTAATTAATTTTTAAGGAAAAATTAAGATTACCATGGATGAAAATAAAAATAATCCTAAGAATCCATTTACAATCATTTTCATAAATGTAGGGGACCTGGGAATTACCCGATTAAATGCCCATTTATATAGGATAACCACTGGGTCAAGGAAGAACCTATGTGGAAATAAATGGATGGATAAATGTTTAAAAGTTTTAATGATCTTTGTTGATGGGATTACTTTTGAAGAATTTTCTCATGTATGTGTAACCCTGCAGTTTGTTATTTAACATTCTATTTGAGGAAGAATTATCTTTTCTTATGTGGATATAGATATAAAAAAACCATTTGGGTTTACATGATCCTTGAATTTTAGGCAATTATAGGTCATTTATATTTTGGATGAAAATACAAGGTATGAGATAACATTTGTTGTCAAATTATGTTATGGTTATTTTTGGAATTTATCTCATTTTGGGAATAATATAAAATATAGTTTGTGAAAAAGGAAAACAGACAGTCCGTGTGACAACTAGTCACGTCAAAAAAATCCGCAGGAATCGAACCCACAATCAAAGTGTGACTAGGATTTATTGCCTACCACTGGATTATATGATGTCCCTGGTTTGTGTGACTAATTATTTTATGTTAAATGATTTTACTAATCATTAATTAGTTGATTTGGTATCTTTTTTTATTCAAATGGTTATCCTTAGTATAGGAAAATTATTTGGTGATTAAGTGATAAATGTTAATTTTGAATAATTTTTCTCTATTAGAAACACTATATGCCTAAAGAAAATAGTATACTGTGGTATTTAATTTTAGAAGTAATGTTATATTTTTATTTTGGATGAATCAATGTTTTTTTTGAGATTAAGGTTATTAATGGAAATGATTAACCTATCATAGAGAATATGTGATTTGTTTGATTACACATCAGTATGAGACATTAAGAGTAGTTGATGTTATTTGGAGACAAGTGTTAACATTTACTATAAAATACTATGTGATTAAATTATTTTGATTATTGAGTTACACTATTTATTTGGATTATAGTGAATGATTTTATGGAAAATTTTTTATTGAACAACCTTTTTGATCTTTGGGTATTATTTTTAAAATTTTGGATATTAAGTTTTTTATTTCTTTCTATAATTGATTATCCATTTTGGGAATCAAATGATCTTGTACTAACGATTTTGGTTTTAGATAATATATAAATACAAGGGAATTATATAGTTCATTTGTTTTGGATTATGTTATTCTCAATAAGTTTATTTTAGCGCTTTAGGTGTGACCAAGTCATCTTGAATACTCGTTATTTATAGAATAGATGAGTTAGTGGTAGAAATTTATTAAAGGATGAAACTATACATTAAAAATAATTATATATCTTTATGTTCATATTCAATCACACAAATAAATTCCTCAAATTTATGAAATGGAAGAAAAAACAAAAAAAAAATTCTGTTTACGTTTCTTACAGAGAAACTAAGGACCGTTTAAACCATCAACAATTTGTGATTTTCTTATTGTTATATTTTTCTTAATAATTTTTTCTATCACTCTCCATCCAAACATGACACTTACTTTATCTTCACTACCCATGTTTTCGTACATGGAATCCTAGTATGGGTTTTCATGGGTGACCATTGTAATTCTCTTTCTTTCATTTAATGTGATGGTTTAATTGATTTTTATTCTGAGGTGGGACATTCAATGAAGTTCAAAAGAATATTTTTAATATTTTTTTGCTGAAACTTCCAAATGGTGGAAAGAATGTAACACCCCAAGATTTCATAGTATGTTATTTACTTCAATGTAATTTAATAGCTTATGCTACACGCAACACCGAGTTTGAGCGCCCCACGACATACCAAACTAGCCATTCAAAAAGTGGTTATGAATAGTATTAAAAGAATATTGAATATTTTATACTTCAAATAATTTTAACACCCATATTATGAGTTTTTTAGACACAATATAATAACAAATTCAATTTTTTAGGTAAAAGAAGTATTTTTCCAAAAATGAAATTTTACCACCTTTTAATAGAGAACCCTTTTTAAATCCAATATTTGATACTTTAATATATTCAATTAGAAAAAAGAAACTTCTTCTTTATAAGAGGGAAAAAAATTATATTGGATGAATTTTCAATGCTTTTCTGATAACTATAATGTTTTGACGAATAGTGAATAATACTTAATTTTAATTCAAAACAACTTTTTTAATCAAAATATTTGATAGTGTTAAATTATAAATTTGAATGGTTTTTAAATATAATTATATTATATTTTTATCATATATTTCAATGTTGGACATTTGATGAAATTTTACATTTAAATTGGACATAAACACATATCAATCTTGAAATTGTTTTAACTTCTCAAAAACCATCTTTCTTGTTTTGACAATAGGAATAATTTTAATAATAATTAATACAACTTATTGTGTATTTAATTTTGTAAAATATACATCATTTTTTAATTTGTAATTTCAAAATTAATATTGAAATAATATTTGGAATTTATAAAAACCATTCAATTTCTGATGAATAGTGGAAAACACTATGTTATTATTTGAAGGCAACTTTTTATTTAAATAATCATTTTAAATTTAAATTTATTTTAAAGTGAAAATTGATATAGAATACATATATTTGTCCAATCTAAATCATTTCTTTCATTTTATAATAAGATTGGATATATTAAATTTTATTGAACTTTTTACAGTCTTTTATTAACCTTCTAGGCACATCTAAAAATTTTCCAAAAAACATAATGTTACCTCTTTTGTGAATTAAATTTCAAAAATCCAAGAGGTAGGGTTGATATCCATAAGATAAATTTTTTTCAATAAGATTAAACTATTTTTTTGGTGAATTTTAACTTTTGAATTTTTTTTACAACTGTTAAAAGTAAATAGGGTCATTAAAGGTAAAAATGAAATTATAATTACCCTAACCCATGTCATAATTCTGTTGGATAAGTGTATTTAGAATGAAAGCAACGTTAGGATAAATATATGATTCTTTTTATGCACTTGTTTTTTATTAATACATTTATTATATTTTAATTAAAGAAGAGTTAAAAGTGTTAAATTCAAATTTTGATAACTAAATAATTTTTACAATAGGGTTATACATAAGATAAATTGCACATGAAATATTAATTTGAAAGATAAAAATATTTCCTACATCCTGGTATTTTATATATAAATTTTAGACATTAAATAATTAATGTTATTTATGACAGAATGATGATGAAGTAACTACCTTATTAATGAATGACTAAAATAATTTATGTTATGAATATTAAAATAAATTTAAATTTAAACTTTTGACACTTCCATGGATTTTATAGGTTCATATGACATGTTAGAGTCTATTAAATGTATTTTTTCGAATAAATCATATTCTTATGTCTTTCAATAAAACTAAATTCTTAATAGGTTCAAAATTGACATAAATGTGTTTTTAAAACAAATACGGTTTTATTATATTACAGAGTAGACAAACAAATCTAAGATTCATTAAAAAACATATATAATGATAAATATGTCATTATTGAACCACTTTTGGTTATTTTGATATTTTATATAAATTTTATTAACCATGTAATATAAAAATACAAGAAGACATGGTAAAAGTTAAACTATTTATTTAAAAATTAAATATAAATGATAAAAGAAATATTTTAACATAAACATATATAAAACTTATTTTTTTATTATATTTATACCCATACCTACCTTATACTAGAAATAAATCAATTTGGAGCCATTATAAAACGAATTTGATTTTATAATAAAATAATATTTCAATCTTTTCCTAATGTGACCCTCACCTCTCTTATAAATGGGTACATACCCATCTCTCAAATTCACGCATCCAAATACATATGGATAGGCTAACCCCTTCTCAAAGATCCTGAAAACTACATTAAATTTAAACTAGAGGCCTTAATTTGATCATAAATCCAACCTATGGGGATCTTTTGATCAAATGAGAAAGAATCACCCAAGGAAGAGGTAATAATGTCACCACCTCTTTCAATGTTCATTTCATCATCCACTTTCTCTTTCTTTGTTTTTTTATACCAAAATAATTACTACATTACCTTATACATACTGTGATGTTATTATAAATATGATATAACCATATTCAATATTCTATCCATCATATGAATGACAAAGTCACCGTACATGTGTATATACGGCTTACCATCTCCACATCATGGTGTAGTAGGTTATTCAATACTTATTTATTTGGATTGGGATAATAATGAATATATTAGATGTAAATAATAAATATAGCATGTTAATGATTATTTATATATGATATACCTTCCAATTAAATAATATTTTGCTGTCAATAGATTGATATTGTCGCTAGGGTGTACTTGTGGATTACCATCTCCGCGAACACGATGATATTAATTTCCCATCATAACCATTCAAGAATAATTTTCATTTTCTGATTTAAAATAATGTTTAAGAACTAAAAATAATTCTGGATATGATTCAAAAACATTTTATCCATATCAAACATGTCTTCGGTAACAAAACATGTAATGGAAAACGAATCAATTAACACCTAAAATGATGATACTATTGAAATATTATCAACAAAGCAATATTAAAAGATTATATATGATATAATATTTATGTATGTGGTTATTTTATTATTTAATAACAATTTTTTAACTATTATACAAGAGGTTAATATACACTCAACTTAGGAAAAGTTCAAACTAAGGGTTTTTCATCTCACTTCTTATTTCTATGAGATTCGTGCTATATTGACACTATATTCTTTTGTGTAATGTATGTAATTCCCATTATTTTATTCTTTCTATAATATATTTTAATTTATGGGTATTTATATCTTCATTGTATGATCCGTCTTTCCTTGGGTGTATGTTTCATTTGTTACCAAATCAGTAAGGGTTAATTTAACAATCTCTTTATTATTTGAGAATGTTTATATATAATTATATTCTAAGACATCATTATCATCCACATACTTGTCTCTTAAAAATGAATTTCAAAACATTTTTACTATTTCCTAGACTTTGGGTTAATGTCATTTATACCCTTTTTTGACTTATTATAAATTTTTTTGAAAGGAATATTTCTGTCATTTTCCAAACAAGGTACCTTATGACCTTTTCAAAAAAGTAATGAAATAATTTTATTTTAACTTATATGGAGGGTGTGTCTATTTTCATCCATTATAACACCTTACAAGATTCCCTTGCAAGATTATAAGAATATTTTCAAAATAAATTATTTCTTTACTTTTCAATGATTTCGACATGGAATGAAATGTTTCTGTCAAATAGTTTTTGGATTGATTTCATCTATATCAACATCCTTTGTCAGATTTTACGCATGTTTGATGATGATTTATAATGATACGATATTTCATATTGTATTGAATGTTTTGTGACATGTTTGATAATGGATGTTCTATTTGTATACCATTCATTTGTATGGTAATTGTATTAACATTTATTATGCTAGTTTTAATATGAATTTCTATGTTGTGTTTCCTACTTTTCAAATGAGGAATGAATTGGACATAGTAAGTGACCAGAGGGGTCTGATATAGCCCCTCAATTCCGGGTATGACTAATGATACAAACTAGTATCTTGACACAAGGTCTTGAAAATTTATTATTTGTAGTCTTAACATGAGGCCTTGACTATGTGGTCACGATGTTCGAAATTATGCCTTCAATCATTATGAAATTAGAAATTGATATTACATATGATTATTCGACTAGTAAAATATCTATGTGAATAAGTATATTGAAATATTTTATTTATCATTTCTAAATTAGGCTAAATATTAAGTTCAAAATGCTTGATTTTTTGTCTTGTACATTTCGTTAAATGTTTATGTTTTTTATGGTAGTTTCCCCTATATTGTCAGCATTACTGTGCATCTGAGATCACCCCTTTTTTATGTTTTGTTTTTTCCCATATGTGAAGATGTATATTATGATTGACCTGCAAGAATAGGCTAATGGATATGATTGTCTTCAAAGGAGACACTATGTTGTAGTTTTTTCATTTCCTAATGCAATTTAAAACGTATGTATGTATCTAGTATCTATAAGGATACAAAACTAATTGATATTTCGAGACTTGGTCACTTGTGGTCATGCCCATGTTATGTAATATTGCACCAACTCTGGGTAACAATGGTCGGGGTGTTACATGAATAATATGATTCGACATTCTCCTCTCATTAATTCATTCCAATCATATTTAGCTATACTAATTATTATGCTAAAATTATATATTTATTTTAAATTCCATAACCTTTATGTTGTGAATACATAGTATTATATTTATTCATGGTCATTAACATAGATATAAAGACACTTCATTGACTGGGGATGAAATTTTTTAAAACCAACATTCCATAATCATGGGATGTAAGTAATGAAATACATTCATATCTTATATAATTGATATAGTGCATGTAAAGATATACTTATGTTGGGATATCCATGATTACTCTATTGTAAATTGGGTAATATTTTTATACCATGAGATACTTTGTCCGGTGCATGATAATTTATCATAATACACTATTTAATGAGATCTTGGAGTTTATATCATTAACTAGCCTAGGTCTACCTGACTCATCTGATGTTTTGAGTCACAATAAGGCCTAAAGAGAACTTCACCATAAACCATAAGTTGTTGGACCACCATTGAGGGTATGAAGAGATATTATTGAGAGACTGTAACCTAGGGATAGTGTTTAATAATAGTTTAGAATGGAAATAATCATCGTCATCCTAAAAAATCAGAGGACACAAAATTAAATTACTATATTTGAAATAATCTCTATTATTGAATTGCAGAAACAATTATATAGACACACAGAAAGATAAAACATACGATGAATAATAAACCATTTGTATTATCACATATAAAAATAGTATAATTAAAAAAAATAAAATAAAAAACCTTTTATAACCTAAACTGAGGCATATAACACACCCAGTCTCCACAATTATCAAATGTATGAACACGATCATCAAAATCCAATTGTGTAGTCCTGCTTGATCATATATGATTCATCCTTTACATGATCCACAATGAACCCTATGTTTCAAAAGAAATTAGATATATGGTTTACACACACAGAGAGGTTCACTTGATGGGCTTAGGAAAAAATTCAGTACCCCCCACAAATAATGGTTTGGCCATTTTTCTGTCCAAAACTGTGCATGAAACACATGATATGCTGAACATAGATGAATAAAGGCCTCTGAAATAAAAATAAAAAACATCAATGAATTTTTTTAGAGTCAAAAAATAAACCCATTTTCTTTAGCCTAAAACCCATTATAAATATACTTCCAATCTATCCTAATCTAAAAGATTGAATATACTTGGACAATCCATCCAGACAATATCATGAACGTTCTACAGTTCAAATTGGTTTATATTAATGTGAAATATAAATATACATTAAGTTAAAACCCTTAAATATTATTAAACACTTCCATGAAAACAACATCCACATCAAATAGGATATATGACTCTAATAGCACAAACTGAAGTATTGAAAAGAATGTCTTGGTCAATAGAACTATAGATCCTCTCAATTTCCACGTTGTCTTGTAGAATAATTCTAGAAAAATAGTGTAATAAATATATTATCTATGCATCCGTAGCTACCATATGGGAGGGAATTCTTCACCCATAAGAAATACATAACCCGCTATATGGGTTCCTTATATCCTCATGATAATAAAGCACTTATTCAAAGCTATTACTAAATGTAAGGGGGGGTTCTACCCAAATAGATCATCCATTATATATCAATACATTTCTATCAATAGAAAAAGATGGATAATATCCACTGAAACGTAGGAAAAATTCTTCATAAAATAACCATCCAAAAAACTACTATCTCCTCCAAAACCTCATCAAGGAACCACATATAAGAACATTGAAAATGGACAAAAAATTCAAGGGTGTTGGAAAAAAATACATTCCTCAACAATAATGTTGATCCTTACCGTCGATCATATAAGGGTAAAAAAGATATGACACATCCTTAAAAGTTCCAAGTAACATTTGGTCACCAAACATGTTCCCATGAAACCCATAGAAACATTATTTCAATCCCATAATAAGAAAATATAGCCATCATCTTTATTATAGAACACGTCACTATCTATCTCCTCACCTACAAGGGAACCACAAAAATTATTATACCTGGAAGAGTATTCCTAGAAGGGGATAATCAAACTCAATACATGATTTACTTACTAGATTCCCGAGGTACTTGTCACCAACACAATGTCATCTCTACCCAAGGGATCTAGAATAACTAAACATCAAATAACCAACTACTAGGACCCATACAAGATCCTACTTAATCTCTTCATATTGGAACCATAAGAAATAATCACAAACTAAATAACATGTAATTTTCAAGATTATTCTAAATACAAAATTATGGACCCCACCAAGTCCTCACTCTGCAACTAAATTTTTTAGGAGAATTATATATTATTAACATGAATGGAATTATCCTACCAAACCTCACCTAACTCCAAGGAATATCATTATAGAACCCAAAATACCATTATGATCACACCATCATATATTATGTTTAAATACACAATGATCACACTATTTAAATGTCCTAATCATAATACTAGAATAAATCCAATGAGTATGAAAACAATGTGTTCCTCATTTACATGACATGTACCCTCAAACATATCTCAGGGTTGTCATTCCAATCCTACTTAGTGTGCACTATACCTGACCACATGTTTTTTATTGAACACACCGGGGGTTACACTTGGGGTACCTATTCATGTATCCAACGTGAGGTTAATCCACTTTCTCTATAGAGGTTATGGTTATTTACTTTACATAGGGTATTTCTATGTACCCCACACATCCAATTTCCAAAACTTAGGGTGTTTATCCTAGTAAGGTACCATATCCCAAGCTCACCACTAAATGATATGTTTATATAAAATACATGTTTTTTAGTCCCTAACTCATCACCTCAATAGAAATAAATAACAAATTTTTTGTTTTATATAAACTGTATTTCAGTAGTTTCTAATTTCTTGAACGAAATCCCCTCCAAACGCCCAAAAACCCTCATTTCTACCCAACACAATAATAGATAGACCCAATAAAGGCCAACTTAGACCTAAATATTTATTGAAACAAAATAATATGGTTAAAAATGGATAGTGGGAGAATAATATCATGTCTCAAGGATTAAAAAGACAAATAATCGATCCTTGATATGTTTCGTATTCCAGATACAACCAAATATACCTCCACAAGACCCTGAGGATAATTTCTAGCAATGATCTCCTCCCAAATTAACTATCATTCCAATTATATTATCATGAAACCCATGTTTTGTATCCAAAAACATAATAAGACAATTTTTATAAGAGAATAGAAATAGAGAAAATGAATTATGAAAAGAAAAAAATGAAAAATTTGTTGGACCAATCCCCAACCAAGATTTGAGGATATGTATTACCAAGGAAAAATCTCCCAATTCAAGGCTAAATTTGAATCAGAATTTTAAAAATGATCCTCTTAATAATATATAATACCAAAAAAACAAGACTGTATGAATAATATTATATTAGTTAAATAATATAAATTCTATAAAATATTGTTTATAATTCCAAAAAACTCATTCAACCAGGTAAACTCCATATAATGAGTCCAATGGAGTTGTTATAAAACTATAGGATATCATTTGATATTATAAATTCCTATTTAACCATTATAACATACTAGGAAAAAATCATATTTATTATTGTGTTTAAAACATTTGAGAAAGAACGTCATCAGAGGTTAGCCTTGAAATAGACATACGATGCCACAATTTAGGTTGTTTCGTTATTCTTATGATGAGCTAATCAAATTATACCATCCTATTAAGTCATTATTCAATAATTATATAAATACTTCACACTTCATTTATGTAATCACGTTATACCTCTAGAATCAAATATATTAATTTTCATCTTTTTACAAATGATTACTTACTTTATGGGTTTTATAGCTCACTACTTTTCTAATTTATTCCCCATAATTATCCTGTGAAGTACTAGGAGTTCATAGGACACTAGGTCTACATTATAGACCATTGAAATAATTTATTGGATTTTATTTTTTTTATTAGTTTATGAATCTAATTTTCAAAATACACCAGGATTATTTATTCATTTGGAAACAACTCCTCAGATATATATGTTTAAAATCATTAAGGAAAATGTATAAGAGGTATGGGGTGTTATACCCAAAAAATTAAAAAAATAATGTTCATGGTAGTTAGGAACAAAACAATATGGAGCTATACTAAAATTTTCATGCAATACTCTAACAACTGAAATCTTTTTATCAATGAAATATAAAGTATACAAAATATTCACCATTCAAAAAAAATAGTAAGAATGGATATCAATGGAATATACAAAATAAATAAATATTTAATTTATCCTCTAAAAAATGAGGATAACATTCATGAACACTGGATAAATAAAATCTCATTATAATATTTTCAAAATTAGAATTACTATTGTCATTTTTATATTAAATGAAATCTAAATTTATTTATATTTTATATTATATTTAATTAATATTTAATTCCATGAATTATTGAGATATTAAAATTCATTTTCAATTGTTTATAGATTTTATATAAGCTAAATATCATATATTTTGTATTTTGGAAACACATTATAAATTATCCCTTATGATTTCTAAATAATATATATTATTTATAAACAATAATTAAAAAATATAATTTCTTAAAATGTATCATAATTATGGAAATTTAATATTTGGGAATAAAATATTTTATAAACATTAATATAAATAATTATAACCCCTTTATAATTAATTAATTAATTAATTACTTCCTTAACAATAATATATTAAAAAATAACTT
The DNA here is from genome assembly GCA_963277665.1 of Viscum album. NCBI lineage: Eukaryota > Viridiplantae > Streptophyta > Magnoliopsida > Santalales > Viscaceae > Viscum > Viscum album. The sequence continues at coordinate 1,239,203,634 of OY728122.1, read as the reverse complement.
TGATAATGAGTTATAAACACTTTATCGAACATAAAAATTTTAAATTTCATAAAAAAAAATTAGTGGAAATATATTTACCCTCACATAGAGTCCCTGTTCTGCATAAGGGTAACCTTAGTTTACCTTTACATAGAAACTCTATATAATGGTATTGTGATATAAAAATTTATATAGTTGAAACACACCTATCATAGATCATGGAAAACCCCATTTATTTTTTCTAATGCAATAGAGGGGATGACCAAGTTTATCTCACTTAAGGAGCGTCATAGTAGGTTGGATTACTAATTATAATTCACATAATCTTACTATTTTTCACAAAAATGATGAAACATAGTTAATGAATTAATTTACTTTGATTTATTTAGTGAGTGATTTTAGAATGAATTTGGAATAACAAAACCCACCTCCTCTAATATTCGAATAGGATTACACCTCAACTAATAATGCAATTCATAAAAGACCCAGTTCCACTGTTTGTCATTCCATCCCTACATGCATCCCCAGTTCCACCTTATGAAGTGGTTTCCTAATATAATGGAAGTAAATATAATTATTCAATGTTAATTAATGGAATTAGAAATAATATCATGGCATATGATCACCACACCCAAGCGATAATCCCAGATCCACCACAAATATATTTAAAACACGATGTATTGAAAAATAATAATTAAGAATATCTGAAAACAACAAACAAGGAAAAGTTGTAGGTTACCCAACTTCCATTTAAAGGTGAAAATATTTCTTTATGAAAATACATAATATAGAAAATTATTTTATAATTTGAAAAGAAAAAGGGATGGAAGAAGAATGTTAAACACCTTAACTGAAATATGAATGCACATTACATAGGAAAATAATTCATAAATAAAAGAAATTAAATTAAAATTATTAAATAATGAATGTAATCCCAAAATATATCTCCAATTTATATAATTAGAAATACACCCCTAGAATCATATTTATAGTAATTGAAGTGTCATGGGGGTGTCATAAATTACCTTTAATCTGTTCTAAGATGTAATGGGTCGTCAATGGTTGAAATTTAAATTCCACATTATCTGTTTAATAATTATATGCATGTAATGCCTGATTTTTAACAAATTAGTAAAAAATTTATTATATTATTTTTTTAAAAAATATATTTTCCATTCAGACACAAAATAACAGCTTCTTTATGAACTTGTACTTTATGTTATAGCCAATTTAAAATGAGATACTATTCTAGAAGAATGCATCCAGAGTATTTCAAAAAAATTAGTGTCTAATGAACCCAATATTTGTTCATAACTCTTGAAAATTTAATAGAGAAAAGAGGATATTATTCCTATTTTAGATACAACATGAATCACCTCTATTGTAGGTGTGTATCAAGATTTATGACTCATTTCCAAAGCGAGATTCCTCCTTGTCCTCCCAATTTTTTTTAAAAAAATTGATTTATTCATTAGGGCCACTAGTTGTTTGGATTATCTCTTCATATAAAATACAAAATATAGACAATATATATTGGAATCTTAAAAATAGAATAATAACTCATATTATAATAATATATTCAATATTATTACCAATACACCATAGTGAAAAAATATGCTAAAATTTCAGAATAAATTAATTTCCACATTTTAGTCCAAAAAAACATAAATAAAAAATTGATGAAAATAATATCAAATAGATACATTTGGATGGTTATAATAATTGATATACATATAATTTTTTCGAAATATTAATCCAATAAATTCCCCAACACATAAATAATGTTTTTCCTTATGCATAAAATCTCAACATTATAAATCAGAGGACACCAATGCTATCATTATTCAAATTTCCTAGAAATACAATTATACAAACATCAAGGTGAAATAATATAACCAAATGGCACATAAAATATCAATTCAATTTACTATTTAAAAAATAGTAAATTCTTGTATTTCACTTTTCCATTTTGAAAAATGATGGAAATACTTATATCATTCATTCTAGATCAATAATTCATTATTATTAAAAATTAGAAACCTTGATCTACCACTATTTTGAATTTTTTCAATAATCAATCATGTTATAATTCACTTAGGGCTCTGATAAAATCAATATTAGAAACTGCTTATCCAAAGTCTTATAAATGAACTTCATCATCAACTCTTTAATAAAAAAAAGTCACAAAAAATCAAGTGAGCTTTCACTAAAGGTAAAAATGACTCTAAGGCTTATGGTTTGTATGAAATGATGTTTGAAAATTAAGGCTAAAGAAGGAGTTTTATCTCTGAAGTATAATTAATGATATAAAAAATACAATTATATTGAAATTATCCCATTCAAATTAAAAATCATCATTTCCCCAAAATACAATGAAATTTTCATGAATAATGATACCATAATAAATAATCTACACCTTATTTATTTTTTCTATAATTTTATATTTTTATATTTTTTAACATATTATTTTTATCTTTTTTGACATTACTGCTTAAAATAATCTACTTATCCACTATCATACTACATATGTTAAAAAATATCTATCTATTTATGGTGATTTTGTATTATTCTATGCCCAAACCCATCACTTTTTCACCATTTTTTCATGAAGAGAAAAAATTTAAGTACATTGTTTAAATAAAAAATCAGCATTAATCCCACAATAGAATCCGGAAACATTTTCACATACAATATATTCCATATTTTCTTCCATTAATCCCATGAACCCCACAATTCATTATTAAAATATCAAAAAAAAACTAAGATTAAGGTAGTAATTGATAAAAATGGCTTGAATCATGGATCATCCATTTTAATGTCATTCATGGCCTCTATAGGATTGATAAGGACTGTTTTATTGGTGGAATTCTAAGATAGGGGTTTATCAAAATATGGCATCCTAATATTAAATGTATTTTTGTACAATAATAGATTTGGAAAATAAAAATGAATGTTTTGGTTGGTGTCTTGTCCCAAGATCAATCATGTAATTTACTGACGAAAAATAGGAATTAATTGGTCTTGAAATCCTCTCAAAAATGGAAAATATGATATTGGAGAATCACTCAAGGAATGAATTATAAAAACAAATAAAATCACATAAATTTAAAAAATTTAATGAATGAAAAAATGGTTGGATATTTTCATTTACATGAATCAATAAATTCCATCAAATCATGAGACCCAACTTCAATATCCATTATTTAATTTAGAAATTCAATTTAATATTTTAATCATTCAATTTCCCTAACATTGAAATATGATTAATGTAATCATATGATTCCAGATAAACTAATTACTCCATGATATGTTAATAAAGGAAATTATTATTGTGTTGATATGGAATTTTAGTTTAAATCTCAAAACAATATTTGAAAAAATGTTGAGAGTTGGCATAATAAATAATAAAAGTGAAATCCATTTTTAAATAAATCTCAGTCCTCTTTCTGCTCAAGATATTTGGATAATACTTATACTATAATGAACCTATAAAATAGTATTACTTTATAAATAATAAGGATAATGTAATTTATACTCTAAAATATATGACGAAATGGGATTAATGCCAGACTAATTCTACGAATAAAATTGAAATCTAAATTTATATAAATAACGTAATGATAAATCATGGTATTATCCCAATGTGGGACATTAATTCTTACTACCTATAAAGAAAAGTACTAATTGTTATTAAATGTTTTATGGAGGTTGGGGACACATTGACTTGAACCACCACATGTGGATATTCCTAGAATATACTTTAGTGTTTTTGTTGAGGAGAATTCCATGTATAAAGTATACTAGATCCACTACTTCCCAGTTTGGTAAAAATTTCATGGTTTGGGGTAGGATGATGTATGGGACATCATCATCCCTCATTGATAATTGTTGTACATATTTTTTATTATCCAGTTGTTTATTCAAATGTTCTTAATTAAAATAATATCTGAATGGAAGTTGAGAATGAAATTTTACGTGAAATTAATTTAAAGTTGATGATTCTTTATGAAAAACATTCCTTTAAATGTATTCACCTTATAGAATTGGTTAATAAGGAAGTTCCACATGGATCATTTATTATACTTACACATGTATATTTTCAATGTGTTTAGGGTGATATAAATGTTTTGAGTAGGTGAATTTTAATTTTCATCATCTTCTTCCAATGTGTAATATGATATGTCCGAATTAGAAAATTTACAACACTTAGAAATGATACTAAAATTATTTTAAATAAAATTGAATTACTTTTTAGTTAAATAATTTACCATCTACTTGAGTTGGTTTATCATAAATATCTTCTTCAGTGGAAATAACCACATGGAGTTGAGAAGTAGCATATGGATGTAGGATGTTTGGCTCCTCTATTTCTTGTATCTCCTCATAAAAATTAAGGATGTGTAAGGGGGACTCTACTTGGAACATGGATTACTGATAATTTTTTTTAATTTTATAGGATAATTGATTTCTCTCATCTTCCATTACATCAAAAATCTTGTTGTTCATATCCTCCTTTAGACCAACTATGAATTTTCTAATACCTTATCCCAATTATTTAATTTAAAAAATAACCTCTCCTGTCTGAATATAATAGAAATAACATCCTTCATGGAAAATGGGATTTAATAATTTGTTCTTACACCATTAGATAATTTTACCACGAATTGATAAAATAATCATTTAAAAACATCCTGGAAAAATAATTTTTGTGGTTTTGAAATAAAAATAGTGAAATTATATTTATAACGTGAAAATAGAACAGTGATCAAATGGATACCTACCTACTGAGAAACGAAACCAATTATGATGGATGCGTGTCTCAAGATATGGAAAAAGAAATTTAATTTTTCTAATATAGCTAGAGGCTAACCGGAGTCATCTCACATGTGGAGCATCAACGTCGGTTCAATAACTACTTCTAATTCACATAATCAAATTATTTTTTATTATTTTAGTTTATTTATGAAATTTTTTTTTATTTGGGATGATTATAAAATAATAAATTTAATAATATGAAGAAATAAACTATCCTAAATATATATTTAGATGTCGAAAAAATTATATTATTGATGAAATCCCTTGGTCAAGGGTTTGAAAACATTGGGTCATTCATTAGTTATTTTTAATTTAAATACAATTTGATAATTCCTTTGATGAATAATCATTAAAAAATTAATTTCCATTGATTTATTGACTGTTTATTTTTATAATTCCTTTATCATACCAAACCTCACCTCCGCCAATAGTCAAATAGGATAACACCTCATCTAAGAATTCAATTCCTAAAATGACATGACTCCACCATATTCTATTTCATCCCTTCAAAAAAACCCCAAATCCAATATATAAATGGTATCCCTTAGATAAGGGAGTGAAAATAATTAATAAAAAAGAATTTAATTAGAAATAATATCATGGTGGAAGAATGTCACACCCATGAAATACTGGTACATCCACCACAAATATATTTAAAACTTGATGAATTGAAGAAAAATGATAAATAATGTCGCGAAACCATCCCCAGGGACAAAACGTAGGTTAATCACTTTCCATTTAAAAGTGAAAATATAAAATTATGGAAATTATTTATGTGATAGAATTCAATTAGGACTGGAAGAAACAAATTCCTAAAAGAAGAATTTAGAGAAAATTAATTATAATAAAAATGCATGTTAGAATGGAAAAAAATTTAAATTGATAAAATTTTCTAGGCATAAATATATTGCCTCGTTAATTTATATAGTTATCAATAAACCATGGGAATTTTATTTATTGGAATTTAATAGACTTTGGGCAATCATAAATGGTCATTAATGTGTTTCGGGACATAATGGGTTGTCAGTAGTTGAAATTTCTATTCCAAAATCATTCTATAAACATCTTGTGAATGTAATACCATCTTATAAATAAAATAGTTGTATATTTTATTCTATAATTCGGTTCTAATATATTCTTTCCAATTGAACACAAACTTTTAGCTCCATCCTCTATATTTATTATAATATATAGAGAATTTACTCCCGGATTTTATTCTAGAAAAATGCTTCCAAAAACATTCCAAAATTATGGGGTTTTAATGGAACCCATAATGATTTCATAACTCATTGAAATATGAAAAACGAATAATACATTGAATCCTATTTTAAACAAAATATGAATAACAATAATTGCAGGTGTGTGTCATAATTTATTCCGCATTTATGGAGTTTGGGTCCACCCTATCCTCCCAAAATATTTTTCAACTTGATTGATATTTTCTAGCCTCTAGTTTTGTAATCATCAATTGGTATAAATTTCAATTATAGATATGATAAATAATATAATCCTAAAAATGAATAATATCTAAATTTTAAATAACATTTAAAATTTTATACTCAAAATACAAGCACGATTAAAATCTGCTAAAATTCATTAATTAAGAAATATTTAATTTTTTCATAATGACACCCTTAATAAAAAAGTGATTCAAAGAAGCTCAAATTGATAAATTTGGAGAGTAAACATAATTTAAATACATATAAAAATGTTGAAATTATTGGATTTATTAATATTCTATTAAGAACCCTTTATTTAATTGTAATTTAATTTTTACCTTTAATCAACTAATCTTCATAAGAGTAAATATTTTTCCCTGTCATTTAATTTGTATATGTAAGATGGATAACACATTTAAATAAAAAATTTATATAAAGATAGGTAAGATATTATTATTTTATATGAAAATTATTTAAAGGTATGAATCAAAACACCATTACATGAAAGCATCACATAATGGTATGTCTTTGGGTTACCTTAATATGAAATCTCACAAAAAATGTGAACCTCATATTATCATTATATAGCTCACATAACATTATAAATAAATACAATAGTTTTATGAAAATGATTTATTTCACTATTCAACAAATACTAAATAATTAAACCGAATTAATAATTAACTAAACAATATATGATACCACTTATGGGGTTTTATCATAAAATTATTATTAATTATGGAAAAAATTGTAAATTAGTTCAATCTATCTTCGAGATATCCAACGAGTTTTATTATTTAAAAATAATGGTAAATAGTGTACCTTGATTTTAGATAAAGAATTAGTGTACATCTTATACCTTTGATCTATATGGGGTATTTATGAAGAATATCATGAGGGGAAGTGAACAAAATAATAATTATTCCATGGTGATACACAATCCATCCAATAATGGTTCATAATTGGATGGATCCTAAGCAATCAAAGCGGTGTTTCTACCTTCATGGAATGATGAACATGATTTATGAATTAAGTAAAATTTATTATGATTTATTGAATCTAAAGATAGAAAATCAATCAAAAATTTTTATCATGACACATCCACCCAAAAATGATATTGTATTAGTTATATAGTTTCATCATGATGAAACATGTCACCATAATAATAGTATGTTTAAATTTAACATTAATTGGGGTTTTCAATGAATAAATTAAAATCATAAATAAGAAAACACTTTGATTCTAAAAAGATGAAATATCACACATGAGAGAGATAGTTATTCCATCATAGGATAAATTATGTATATATATATATATATTATTTATAGATAATGTAATACATATATCACACAAATATATATAAATATATATTTTCTTCATGAATCATATGCAAGAGAATATAAATTTATTATATACATGACTTTATTATATACTATATATAATGTAATATTATATATAGATTTCACACATCAAATGCATGTGCACCTGAATTTCATGAATGTACATTTTAGTTCACATCTAATCGAAAATAATTTAATTTCTTTAATAATTTCCGTGATTAAAATAATAATCATTCTTTATAAATCATTTAACAAAAAAAATCATTACTTGAGATATCATCAAAAGATTCCATTTCAGATAAAAAAACATACTCAATAGAATGATACAAAATTCTATTTTAGAGGGAAAAAACAAAAACTTCAATAATAATATCTTACATAGGGTTTGGAGCCTTTATATATGAAATATATAGAAGACTTAATCTTATCTTATATGATAGTCCATATCATTTCAAACTAAAATAATGATAATTCCAAATCAGTAACAAAATTAATATTTTAAATATCAAAAAAACAATATTCATTACATTCAAACTTTGATAATTCATAATGTAAAATAAGAATAAATATAAATTTTATTATGTATAAATATTATTATAAACTATACTATAATAAAAATAGTTATAATATTATTATAATGGAAATTTATCTTCATGAAGATATTTCTCAACATATACTAGTTCAACTCACTCCATAAAAGTTTGTTTAAAATTACTTTTTTAATCCCATCCATATATTTCATTTGAAATAATTATTGATAAAAAATATCCTTACATGAATGATATCAAAAAATAAAAACCTTGGTATAAAGCGTTATTATGTTTAATGAAGATAATTCCAATAATGAAATCATACAAAGAAGTGATGAATCAAAATGTAAGAGTAAATAAAAAGATCATAACAATATTAACATAAACTATATAGGTAAATAAGTTTTTAAAAATGTATTATTATCAAATAATTTATATGATGTTTGGTTTTTGTGACACATTACTTTTTCCATTTTCAAAAATTAGTACCTTAATATCCATATATTTTTAAGTCTAATGATATTCATAAAAAAAACTTTTTTAACCCATACTTTATGGAAAATTTCATTATATAAAAGACAAATTTCAATTGATATAAATCACTAATTTGTTTATGAAGGATATAAATTATTAATACATATTTAACATGGTAAAAGTAAGTACAATACTCAATATAATATGGCTTGACTGGTTAGGGATTCTTCCAATAGATTTAAAACCTTATATTGATGTTTTTTTCTTACTTTTCAATTATACATGGATTTTATTGAAAACGTTACCTTTAGTGAAGATTGAGAACAATTTCATTAATATCTCCACTTCATTATTCAGTTTAACAAGTCGACTATTATATTCAAAAAATGATTCAATGTTACATTTTCTCTCAAAAATTAATCATGAGGCATAATTTTTCAACTAAACCAACTCTGATGAAATTTTGACATTTTCATTCATAACCATAGATAAACATTTTATTACATTGAAAAATAAAAATTATTTTTATAACAATCATATTTTAGTTTTTTATAGTTTTCATAAATTTTATGATACATATATTTACACTCCACAATAAAATAATTCATTTCATATTAGGTTTTGGGAAATTTTTCCTCCCTATCAGAATGTAATTTATCACATGATGAAAAGGAAAATATCCACTCAATGATAAATAAAACACTGAAAGTTATATAATATTTTATATACTAAATAGTTCTAGTTTATTAGATTTTTTTAAATTACTATAATTCTCTAGCTATTATCACAATATTTGTCCCAGATAACATATGATTATTGATCTTAAGTAGGAATACAAGTGTTTTTAGTGGATATGAATTCATTATTATCATTACTGTTTGAATAATTACCATCTTTTTTCTTAATCAAAATACAAGGATTATATGGTTTGGTATTACCTAGTTTTTTTCATTAAAATCATATTGTTTTGAATATTCATTCTACTCATATATTTTCCTTTCCGTCATTTCATTCCTTCCATTAATCACTCTATATTTTTCAAAAAAAACTTCCCCTAAAATTCATAAGTTCAAAATCATTATATTCCTTTCCATTATCATCTAAGGTCCTATTAAAATTTCTATTATATAAACTAGGATGTGAGATATTTTGTTTCGATGATTTACAAAATCATGAAATGTTTATATTAATTTATTTTTCCACATCCTAATTAATTCATGCTCTCAAAATTCATGGTAATTCTACTAATATCCTTAAATGTAAGCATTGGGGTGTTATTAATATCATCAATATTGGTTCTATTTGACTCCCAATACATTATTAAAATATAAATAATCTTATCAACAATATATTGATATGATATTTCATTATCCCCTAGATATTAAATGTTTTTTATTTTCATTATAAATCATTATTTTATCTAGATAATGCTTTCACTGGGAAAATAAAATCAAAACACTTCTAATTTTCTCATAGAAAATATAACCTCATTTATATAAATTATTTTATAAAATATCTAACCTCAAAATTTTGGAATTTCCCATTACTTATTAAATAATATGAAACTAATATATATATATATATATTAATTTCACAAAACTATGTATTATTCACTCAACATTTTAACTGTACTCATCTATTTCCTCATAAGTAAAACAAAAAACATCTATCAATTTTTTTTGAAATATTTTGTAAGAATTATATTGTTATCTACACTATTATTAGTCACATAAATCATCATATGGTCTGAAAAATATTCATAATCTCATCCATTAAATTTTATTGGTCTATTGGGATTCAAATTATCCAAACATCCATCTTAAAGTATAGTTTACATAAGTAAAAAATTATATTCTATTTATAATGCTATTATAAGGAATGTTTTATATTTAAGAATATAGATGTGAGATAAATTAATACTTTCTCAAATATGGAGTCTATATTATATATTGAGAGAATAGATATGTTACAAAATATTTTCCTACAGGATAATAGATATTCCTAAAACAAGAGGGGTAAATTATAGTCAAAATATTACTTATAATTTTTCTCCAATTCAAGTAATATACTAAAAAAATTATAGTATTCAATAAAATCAGCTTATGTCAAATTAAAATGTAAAATTATTACATTAATAGTTAAAATTAATAATAATATTAGTCAAAAACATAATTTATAAAAGTAATAAAGTAGTGAATTATACTAGCCATGTAAAAAAATACTCCAAGTAGTAAATTACAATATCAATACCAATCAAAGGATATTATTATAAAATACTTCTAATTAAGAAACACATCATATAGAATCAAAAAAGGCTAGTGTAATAGTAATATCATCCAATGTCTAGAAGCTCCACACCCTAAACATTATAAATTTTGAATTTATCGGATGGTTTCGTATTCAAATAGTAGAACATCATTTAAAAAATTCTATGGTATCTATCTCATTCCCCAAGACCTTCTTCAATATCCACCATAGGTAGCTTGTCCAATATCCTATACATCATAAAACAAACATATGAAAGATACTATATTATATCCTTAGAAGATTGTTGATTACCATTATTAGAATTGGTATAGATTCCTTCCTACAAAACATCCTCGAATGAACAATAATGAAAATTTTGATTTCAATTAAAACATAGAACATTATAATAAAAAACTCACAATTGTAGCTCAATGTGTTAATCGAACAAGATTAAAATACATCGCATTAGGAAAAATAATTATAAGAAACATAATTTGTTACAGATTATATACGATAAATAATAGTTTTAATTTATAGCCTCCTTTGAAACAAACACCAATGACCATATTTCTAGGATCAATGGGATTAGAATAAAATCAATTTCAGATTCATCATCTTATAGTGAATATAGATTTTATGTCTGATTAAGTATTTTACATTCCAACAATGTTTTGTAGAATTTATTGTATTAGAGTTATTCTTAAGGATATTCCAAAAAATATATTCATTCCATCATTATCAATTAAAACATATACAATTAGATGTTATAATTTTCAAAACACAGAACTCAATAAAAAATTATCATTTTATCTAAAAATCCTATCAAGTGAATTATGATTATAAAAAAGGGAATTGAGTGTGTCCTTTGAATGAACACCACCAACCTCAGACATATAATTAAAAATAACATTGATGTATGAACATCCTCAACAAAGCTGTTAATTATTTACCCAATCCATTACAGGAATCCGATCTTCTATATGATGAAATTAAATTTTAAATAATTTATTATATGAAATTTTATTTATATATTGACATTAATCCAAATTCTAATAAAAACTAATAACATATTAAACAATGTCCATTCAAAAAACATTTAGGAATAACATGAAAACATCTAATGTAATACTCATAAAAAAATATAAACATATTCCCCGTAACATGTAATTCCACTGGTATCTAATTCTATGAAAAAAATTGAATAAACCAATTAATTATTCACCAGGATATATACCATAACAAAAAATATATGTACGATTTTAATTCATCCTTTTAAGATTTCCATTATCCTTCGCATGAAAAATTCCCATTATATCGGGATGATTTCAACATAATTCTGTGAAATAATCATAAAAGGATAACAAAAATTTACACAAATACGAGTTTTTGGGATGGAGAATAAAGAAAGCAATATAATATAAGATCTTACCATAAATAACTATAGAAAAAATTGAAGAGTCTTCTATTACCAATGGGCCAATGAGGGGTAAGAGTATGGGATTATCTGACCACAATAGCCATTCCCTAATTTCCCATCCAAAAAACAAAGGTGGGGTTGATTATAAAACTAATGGTTTAACCCTATTTAAAAAAACTATTATTTGGGAATGTCATAGAATGACCCATAGGGGTCAAATCATAATTCACCATCGTGGGGTCTTATATCGATATGACCTATGATATCATTGAATGATTCAACCAAGAACTAATCCATCCATTATGAAACCTTCTAAATCATGACATGGTACAAACCCACCAAAAAAACCCAAACTAAAGACATTAGCCTTCATGGAATGGACTCTCATTTCTGGTTTGGATTTCCCATCACTATCGGGACCATCATGCTCCACACTAGAACAACTTATGAGGGAAAGGTATCATGATAGGACCCACTATTCGTAATGTGAGCTACTAAAACCCATATAAATTGTGAAATAAATTATTTCATATTTACCCAACACATGTGTGATAATCATTGTCATGTAATTACACACATTACTATAAATTTACTCTAATATGTGAGATTTTTTCTAAAAATACACAACTAATCCTAATGAGGAAGAAAACACATAATAAGTGATCTCAATTATTCTGATAAGACCATTAAATTATCAAACATCAATCCACCAGAGGATAATATGTAGGAGACTCTATGTAGAAGAAAATTGATCATTGGATTTTTCCCCAAATAATAGTGTCCAAGGTGTATGTAGGAATTACACCCTACCACCACATAAATTCAACCCCCACACACCTGTGTACATGAAAATAGTGTCAAAAATACATTCAATGATAACACAGAATATAAAAATATAACACTAAATAAAAAAATTTATTTATCATGCTTTAGATTATATCGTATGTGATCAGTGGAACCACACTACAATTTCCTTTATTATAATTATAAAAATATATGTGATATGAAAATATAATGATGTAAATTAATACCCATAAACATATAAAATCAGTAATATATTCCCAGTCAAACCAACATGGTACTTCTTACACATCAATAAATGTTCCACACATTTAAAAAATATTCATTGTTAGTCAATGAAGTAATACTCACTTCATTAACATCACAGATCATACGGTATAATTTCTATGGCTATGTTACCATTTAGAGGATTTATCATCATATATAAACATTTTTATCCTCCAATTCATCACTATAGATTTATCAGTAGAAATGAAAATCTAATAGAACAACTTCAATTTGAGATGATTTACTATCACTGTATTTTTCTCATGTGTATCCCATCATCCATCACAATAAATTTTCGTGAATTTAACTCCATTTTATGAAATTCTTATGAACTAAAATAAAATTCACCTAACAATAATCTCACACATTAACTTTTTCTAGGGAACCAAAAAATATCTAACATGGATAAATTTAATCAATATCCCTTATTCCATTATTTTATATATTCACCGTAGCTACACTGAGGATTAATTGTACTTCCTAATTTCTTGAACTATGAACTTGGTGAATATGTCTTCCAAATTTTGGATACGTGTTATCTCTTGTATCCCCATCTTATTTTACTCTAAAAAAATTCTAAGGATATTATACCAAAGCTCATTACTGATTTTTTGAGAATTAAACAAATAAATTTTAGAAATATAAATTTCACTCTTTTTTTCATTGTAAATTACTACTCTTGGTTTAATCCTTCTTATCTTCTTCAACAATTGAGTGTGCAAAAAATTTCCAGTAATTGCTTCTTTTGGGCCTGTATACTCTTATATTATTGGTCATATAGTATTATTCTTTGGAAACCTTGAGGACCACCTAAAAACCATTAAATAGTAACCAAATTCTCATTCACAAAATATTAAATAACATTCAATATAAAAATAAATTGAACAAACATCAATGATCTAGATGTCTAGGGTATTTGGGAGATTAGAAACATGATACAATGACATAAATATAAAATACATCATAATTTTTTATAATATGATAAATTTATTTTAAATTTATATATTATTATAAAACAACATAAGATAACCAAGATAATTCCAATAAATGGAGAGAAATAATGTATGGTATGTAAATAAGTGTGATAATGTAGAATATAATTTGAGCCAAATAGCATATTATTGTATCATAAAGAAAAATTTCTTGAATAATAAATTGGAATAATGACTTAATGAATATAGAATCAAAAGATCATGTCATAATTAAATTGGGGAAATATTATAATGAATGACATAATAATATGTTACATATCACATTAAAGAGAACATATCCTTGTGGATAGAGTCCCATCATGGATTAGGATTACACAATAATCCTATACATATCATCTCATGAAATATAAACAATACCTAATTTATTAGAGAACTATCTAGGTGAACCAGTCATAAAATATTCAGTCATATGATCTATAAAAAAGAAACTCAAATGTAATTACTTATCCTTGTAAATACCAATGTAATGAAATGGGTTGCATAATCTTGTCATATAGCATAACCAGATCGAATATTATATTTGTGTCTACAAAACAAGGGATGAATACCTTCTTGGACTTTGAAAGGTGTAATATAAGAATATTCCATGAAATGTTTTTATATGTCAAGAGAATATTTGAAAAATACTATATAGTTATCTATTGAAATGAACCTATTAATTGGGCTTTAAAAAATATTAGAATCTTATTTAATGAGGGGAAATATAATTTAATTACCATAGAATGATGAATGAAAATAATGGTTTCCCATAATATAATGAATCAATTTTAGAAACAATTTATGTTAGAAATATATTTCATGGAGTTATAATTAAAATGGGATATGATAATAAGAAATTTCTATTAAATAGGTTTTCTTAACAAATATAATTGATAGGGAAACCATAAAAACAAGTTTGTACCCAGCCAATAAAGGTAATGATAACTAGATAAATATTATAGAGACAAATATATATATTATTAATTTATTATATGAGAATAATAGCATGATTTAGAAATTTATAGAGGGAAAATTTATTGAAAACAACAATAGAGAGTTGTTTGGATGCTCGCATTACTCATGCCCATATTTTTTTTCACATTAACATAATGTCATGAAAATCTAAATTTGATTAGATAATTACATCATTGATAAACTGATTCAAATATATTCTGTTCATAATCAATGTTTTTATTTTTTTAGTTATTTAATTGATATACCATTTCAATTTATATTTTCCAAAAGACATTCGTTAAATGGTTCCAAGGTCTCTTTAAGTTTTAGATAATTATGAAAGTTCTTTTGAATTGGGAATACAACACCAGATATAATATGGAATGAAATTCATGTTCTTATAGGGTTTGATATTCAATTAAATATCCATATTTTTATATAGGAATTATCCATATTGTATAAACAACATTATAATATGTTTATAATATGATTTTCATCATCATATTTATTAATAATATTATTTTTATAAACAACTTGTAATGTGGTAGAGAAAATGATGTGTGTTATTTGTGTAGATGGAGAACATCCAATATTGTGAACAATATTTTATCTTTTGAATGAAACTAGATGGTTTTGGATGTTGAAAATTCTTTTAGAACAAAAATATTATATCATATTTTTGATACTACAGTCATTATTTAATATTGGATAGATTTTTTTGCGGGGAGTTGAAGAAGAAAAATTAAGAAATATGATTGAGGGTATTACATTCTAATTTTTATGTCTCCTCATATGACACCCATTAAAGATACATGTAATTTTTTTGGTAAGACATGAAATCCTTGGATCTGGGTAGGTGATTTTGGGTGTGAAATGGGAAGAAGATATGAAATTTACAATATTTATTAGGTGTGAGGAGAAGGGGCAGTGAATGGAGGAATTTATAAGGGTATAAGAGCAGTGTTTTTTATATAATATTTATTATTATATTATTTTTTCTCAATTGAAAAATAGAGATGAATGTTATGACTATATATAGATGTTAGTGTATGTAATTTTTAAATAATAGTTTCTTATATCATTTGTCAGTCATTAAATTATTTATTTATCATGTGATGTTAAATACATTATTTTACAATATTTCAATATTATTTAAAAATTATTCAATTTTATTAAACTAAAAACAATTCAACCGAACACTTTTTCAACATGATTATTGAAAAAATAAAATCCATTATATGAAAGTAATTATTTTAATATTTGTAATTCCATTATAAGAAAATGATTACATATTTCAAATACAATAATATTAATGTTGCGATCATTTTTCTAACATATTATAAAATTAAATATTGTCTCATAAAATTATATTATCTTTATAACAAATTTTAATTATATTATTTAAATCAATTTTTTAAGAAAATAATTTTTATTTAAAACATTTAATTATTTTAGATAAATAATTAAATAATATATTTTTTTCTTCAAAAACAATGAATAGATATTGAATCATTTAAAAAAATTATTTACTTATATGATGATTTTAATAGGTTATATCATCATTTTATAAGACACCTAAATATTATTTTATTCTTTATTAGGTGAAGATATTATTATAATTCTCATGTTACTATTCTTAATGGTCACATCACTGTTCCAATGTTCATATTAAGATTCTAAAAATTGGGTTTGTAAGAATCATATGGGTTACTTAATATCTATAAATACAACATATCTCATTAATTTGTCATTAAATTATATTTTCAATAAATTATTTATATATATACATTTAAAAATTGAATATTTAATTTCTAATAATCTTTTTAATCTCTACAATGTTGTTCTTCAGGGTGATTATTCTAGGAGATCGAGAAGATCCAAATTTTCAGGTATAGTAATGATATTTTATAATTTTCCAGTATTAACAAAATAAATTATTATGGACATATTTATTTCAAAAATGTAACATTAAAATTTATATAATAATTTTTTGATTGTTCTAGAATGTGGTGTATGTTGTTTATATAATACTAAAATAAAAAAATATGATACAATTATATAATCAAAGTGGAAATTTCACAAATAAAATTACAATTTGTCACATTATAACCCCTAATGAAATATATACTTTGAAATTTCATTTCACCCAATAAGGTGAAAGAATATAATGGTAATTTTATTTCATTTCTTCATATTTATCTCTAGTTTCAATAACATACTTATGGTTTTTCCAGAATACACTGAATAATAAATTGTCTGGTTGTGTATTACATTGTCGATATTTCCCAAGATATTTTCTGGAAACTCCCTATAAGGGATAACATTTTCCTCATTTCAACGTCAAATCTCAACACATTCTATAGACATGTTATGTACTTCCTCAAGGGTGTATATATACAAATCCTTGTATATAATATATGGTTGGTGATAATTCTAGTAAATAATTCCATCTCCTATATGATTGAAATGGGGTTTGAAAATAATAAATTACCATTAAGTAGGTTTTCTTAAAAAATAAAATTGACAGGGAAACATTAAAAACATGCTTGTACCCATCCAATAAAGGTAATGATAACTTAATATATATTATAGATCCATACATATATATATATTATTAATTTAATATATGATAATAATAGCATGATTATGAATTTTATAGAGGGAAAATGTATTGAAAAAAATAATTTAGAGTTGTTTGGATATTCTCTTTCCTCATGTTCGTATTTTTTTCACTTTAACATAATGTCGTGAAAATTTAAATTAGATTGTTTAATTAAATCATTGAGAAACAGATTTGATTATATTCTATTTATAATCAATGTTTTATGTCTATTAGTTATTTAATTGATATATAATTTTAATTTATATTTTCCAAAAGACATCCGTTATATAGTTCCCAGGTTTCTTTACGTTTTGGATTATTATGAAAGTTCTTTTGAATTGGGAAGACAACACCAAATATAAAATGGAATGATAATCAAGTTCTTATACAGTTTTATTTCTAACTAAATATCAATATTTTTATATAGTAATTATCCATATTGTATAAACGTCATTATAATATGTATATAATACGATTTTCATCATCATATTTAATAATAATATTATTTTTATAAACATCTTGTAATGTGGTAAAGAAAATGATGTGTGTTATTTGTGGAGATGGTGAAAATCCAATATTGTGAACAAAATTTTCTCTTTTGAATGAAACCAGATGATTTTGGATGATAAATATTCCATTTGAACAAAAAAAATCAAAGTATATTTTTGATACTAGAGTCATTAATTAATATTGGATAGATTTTTTTTGAGGGAGTTGAAGAAGAAAAATTAAGAAACATGATTGACGATATTACATTCTCATTTGTATATCTCTTCATAGGACACCCACTAAAGATACATGTAATTTTTTTGGTAAGATGTGAAACCCTTGGATCCTGGTAGGTGATTTTGGGAGTGAAATGGGAATAATTTTTTAAATTTACAATATTTATTATGTGTGAGGAGAATGGGAAGTGAATGGTGTTATTTATAATGGTATAAGAGCGGTTTTTTGTATATATAATATTTATTAGTTTACTATTTTGTCTCAAGGGTAAAAATAGAGATGAATATTGTGACTATGTATAGAAGTTAGTGTATGTAATTTTGAAATAATAGTTTCTTACATCATTTTTCATTCATTAATTTATGTATTTGTCTTGTGATGTTAAATACATTATTTTACTGTATTTCACTATTCTTTAAAAATTAAGTAATTTTATTAAACTATTAACTATTCAACCCAATAATTTTTCAACATGAAGATTGAAAAAAAAAATCCATTATATGAAAATAATTGTTTAAATATTAGTAATTCCATTATAAGAAAATGATGACATATTTCAAATACATTAATATTAATGTGGTGATAATTTTTCTAACACATTTTAAAATTACATATGGTCTCATAAAATTATATTATCTTTCTATAAAAATTTAATTATATTATATAAATCAATTTTTTTGAAAATAATGATTATTTAAATCATTTAATTTTTTTAACAAAAAAGTTTAATAATATATTTTTTTAAAAAAATATGAATACATATATTATCATTTATAAAACAATATTTACTTATATCATGATTTTAATATGTCATATTGTAATTTTTTAAGACCCCTAAATATTATTTTACACTTTAATAGGTGTGGATATTATTATAATTCTCAGGTTATTATTCTTAATGGTCATATCAATATTCCAATGGTCATATTAATATTCTAAAAATCGGGTTTGTAACAATCATATGGGTTACCTAATATCTATAAATACAACATATCTCATTAATTTATCACTAAATTATATTTTCAACAATATATATATATATATATATTCATTTAAAAATTGAATATTTAATTTCAAATATTCATTTCCATCTCTCCAATGTTGTTCTTGAGGGTGATTATTCTTGGGGATCGAGAAGATCCAAATTTTTAGGTATAGTAATCATATTTTATATTTTTCCAGTAGTAATAAAATAAATTATTATGGACATTTTTATTTCCAAAATGTAATTTTAAAATTTATATAATAATATTTTGATGGTTCTAGAATGTGGTGGATGTTTTTAATATAATACTACAATAAAAAATATGACACAAATATATAATGAAAGTGTAAATTACTCAAATAAAATTAGAATTTGTCACATTATACCCCCTAATGAAATATATCCTTTGAAATTTCATTTCACCTAATAAGAGGAAAGAATATAATGGAAATTTTATTTCATTTCTTCATATAGTTCCCCAGTTTCCATAACATACATATGGTTTTCTATAATACATTGACTAAAAATTTGTCTTGATGCATAGAAAATTTTCAATATTTCTCATGATATTTACTGTCTACTCCCTATAATGGAGAATATTTTCTACATTTCAACGTCTAAACTCAACACATTCCATAGACATGTTATGCACTTCCTCAAGGGGGTATATGTAATGAAACTTTTATATGAGATATGGTGGGTGATAATTATAGTAAATAGGACCACCTCCTATATGACAACTTATCTCAAAGAGGATAAGGATTTTAAGACTTATCATTTACTTATTCCCAAATTAGATCAATCTATTTTATAGATATATTCCACAAAATGCATTATCACTGACCTCAAACTACAATTCTCATTCAAAATTAACATCCCATATCTTTAGTTGACTATGAGCTTCTCTGATGTGCGATCAAATGGTTTTGGCATTTTATACCATTTATTTGACCATTTTAGTTTCTGGAATTTGGTGTTACACATATTTATCTCAAAAAATTGTCTTCTAAATCTCATCCCACAAATGGATTCATATGGAGAAATTTAGATGCTTTAGAGGATGATATTATTTTAGGAAACTATGACTAGATGATGATATAATTCTTATCCTCCATTGATGTCCATAGTAAAATATATCCTCATGTACTCATGTTTTGAGAGAGTATTCTAAAACATGTCATCATTTTGGGAGTGATAATTCATACTAAATATCAAATTATTTTTAGATCATGTTGGGTATTTTTTAATAACATGGAGAAAAACCATGGATCTCGATCAGATAGAATCAATAATGGTGTTCTATACAGTTTCACCACATTCCTTATGTAAATCCTATAATGTTGGTCAAGTTATAATCCATAAAGAATTGAAATTAAGTGATTAGTATATGTAAGATAGTCTACAATATCATATATTCCATTAATTACTTTTAATTTATTCATTATACCTATAAATAGATCATGGTGATTTATTCCCATCTTAACGGCCTTTGGGTCATTAAAGGAATTCGGGCCACAGGGCCTTCGTGCCATTTAGACCAATGAGAATCCCAATTCACATAGAGTAGACCCCAGAAGAGGATCAGAGCAACAAGAATAACAGTCACCAGAAGTAGAGAAAACCAGTTTGGAAGAATGAGAGGTTATTGCAACCACCACTGGGGTCTGGTACCTTGCAGCTTAGTATGGGGAAATGAAAGCCGATCAGCATTTCATGGTGGAAAGATAGACTATCATTGATGTAGAATCTAGGGAGGGGAAATTCTATTGGGTTGGGACTACGGTTCATCTATTGGTCATGGTATGCCTCTGGGCCTTCGGGTCATGTATTATGAGTCATGTCGTGCCTTGTGCCTTGGGCATACGGGTTCTCCTTCAACCATTAAAAGGGGTATTATCCATATTAAATTAAAAATAAGGCCTTCGGGCCATTTAGGTAGCATTACATTTTGATATACTAGTCTCGTTAATGTATATTTCATGATCTCCAACTACGTATTGTCCCACCAATATGGCTATCATAGATCTCAATACATATCTATGCTACCAAGGTTGATATAGACTATGGAACTATGTTTTGCATTCAAAAATACCTTACTTATGTCAAGATTTTTTGTTACACATAATCCTCACCCAAAACATACAAATCCTTGTTAATTTATTTTTAACTCTAAGGACTTACCTTTTCTTATAACATTAATCTTATTAGGTATTTTCATATCATTCCATTGATAATCCATTATCTTATGTTGAATTTATGGTTGAGAGATCATTTTTGTTGGGTATGATGTTGTTCCTTATTTTAAGACTTCAATGTCAATCTTTTTAATGTATAAAAATATTTTATCATTCTGAATTATTTGTATTTTTAACATTTCAAGATCGTTATTTACTTAGAGAATATTACAAATTATTTTGATAAGTGGTATTTTAATTTTTTGTGCAGTCATAGTACATAATCATCTCAAGATATCACCGTTAGTGAATTTTGGACCCTTCTCTGTGAATATATACTTGAGGATCTTATGATCCATATATATTAAATAATTATCCCAATAAATATAATGTATTTAAATACAAAAAGTGAATATCACTTCATCCAACCCCAGATAAATCATTGGACAGATATTCTCATGAGCATTTCAATGGCTTGTGGCATAGTCTATCATATTATTATATTTTTTATTAAATGTACATATCCCATACTCAAATAATTTTTGAATACAATTAAATGTTCCTTAATTTAGTGAAGTGTATGTACTAGTTAAGTGATAATCCTATTTTAAAATTCCATAATCCTCACTTCACATTCATTATCTAGACAAACATATACACCTTTTGATATAGATTGATTATATTGTATGAAAATCATGAAAATATACTAAGAAATCATCGATAGTACACAAATTATAATTGAATACTATGGAATAAATCACATAAGATGTTCCAGGACAATTGAAACCCACATTTTTCTTAGAATGATCCACACATATTCCTTTTCTTGTGATAAAATACCATAGTAATGAATATTCATTAATTCATAATTAATATTTAATGTATTTTTAATATAAAATATCCTTTTTTCAATGTCCATAGAACGATACTGAAATGGTTATTCTATTCCTCATTAATTGAAGAGTATATTAGAAAATAATCTAAAAGGATAACTCAAATTTTTATAGGTAATATATAAAGACTTTATTCATTAGGTTAATGAATATTTTTTATGAATTGGTTACTCTGATGAAAATCACTAGGAAATAACTATGTTTGTATCATGTTTAAAAGGTGGTATTGGTAATATTCTCTCTCCTAATCTTTATTCAATGATACCATGATGGAAGGTCAGCCATAGAAATGTAATGGGAACCAAATAGGTGAACAAATAGATTATAAATATGTCTAAGAGGATACAACTTCATTTAGTGATCTATTTGGTATCAATATAATCAATGTGGACAAAAATTGAACCATCACCATTTTTATGAAGTGGGAGACGCACTCCATGGTAAAGCACTCAATGAAATATAAAAAATTCTATATTTTCTTGTCATTTCAAATTTATCTCTTTCAACTCAATGGTGGTTATAATATAAGGAGACCTGGAAATATATAGAGATCTAGGTATTTTTTCAATTGAGAACTCAAACACTTATTTAGGGGGAAGACCAGAAAATTATTCAGGAAAAATAACAGTATAGTCACCCAAAAAAGGAATGTCTTCAATAATTATTCCCTTCATTATCTTGACCATTTTATATAGATATACTTATTTATATTAAAATAATATCCATGCTTTAGAATCATGTTATGAATTAGATCCATCCCCTTCTATATAGTATTTTTTAATCGAATGATGACTCTAGATATGGATATGATTTTCCTCTCCTAGCATTTGATAGTGGATTTATACAAGGATAACCAATCAATATACAAAATTGTATAAAGTTACACTAGGGTATATATTATATAAATTTTTTGAGTTTAGAAATATTTAATAGGGAAGATTTATATTCATATCATGAAAAAATTTCTATTTTTATTATTCACAAAGATAGATCAACCCCCATGTTTTGAGGTGGTTTTAAAATAGTGTAGGTAAATTATTATGATATTAATGGATGTGTATAACTATAAAAATGTTTGAAATTTTTTGTTCATGAATTTATAATGAGAAGTATTTTAACTATTATATTCCTATTTTAGTTATTTAATATATCGAAAATAAACATAGAGATGAGAATAATCATAAAAATATGCATATAAACTAGGATACTATGAACATAGAAGTAATAAATTATAAGTGAGAGTATATATCCTAACATAATATTTACTTAGTTTCAATAGAGATTATCCATTGTAATTTTCCTTTTTGGGATTTCAAACCAAACAATTTTTTAATGTCCTTCAAAATGGTATGTAAACGGTTTGTGGATTCAACAATCAATATTTCCAGAGAGTGTGAATCTAGGATGGAAAAAAGGATTATTTTTATTTTAATATTTAACACCCATTTTAATGTGAATCAATCCATTTTGGTGATATTACACCAATGTATATCTATTTCAGAGCCACATCAACTTGTAGTATCTATAAGGGATATTCATTACATGAAATCAACTCACTCTATACATATTCTGAATTTTAAGAAGTTTTTATATAGATAGAATTATCTCTAGGGTATTTATTATTGTATTCTTGTATTAATCCATAAAAATAAAAAAACAATAAACTGATTTCAACTATAGTTTCCCAATCCATGTAAACAGAAAATTAAATGATTTTCAATATTAAAATTTCCAAAACATAACCCTTGAATCAACAGGTCTAGTTTTATTTGGAGAATTAAACTATGTTACAACATAAAAATAAACAGTTTAAATAAAAAACTCCATAACACATTCCTAAATTCTCTTATTAATTATAAATTTTATAGAATGACTTGAGGAACAAATAAAAAATAATTTAATTTTAAATCCCAATAATGGAATACAAATAAAAAGTGTCAGAACATATGTATTTAATAAATTATAAATATATAATAAATACAATTCTCATAAGTAATAATTAGGAATAATGAATTAAATAATATATAATCATAATATCATTGAATCAAAGGAATGTGGAAGTAAAATAATTCATGACATAAGAATATGTAAGGGCTCACATTGAACCTAATATTACCCATTGGTAAACATCCCATCATAGATTAATTTTACTACCTAATCCCTTAAATATCATCCCATGAGATATTAATATTATCAAATGAATTAGATTTCTATCTATGGGTACAAATCATAATGTTTACATTCAAATTGTTCTATAAATGGATATCAAACATGAGGCATAAACATAAGAATAATCTATAGAAATAATTGGGTTTCATAACCATTCTATATATAATAACCAAATGTGATTTCAAAATAATTCTAATTAATTAATTAATTAACATATTATTGTATGTTCATAGGTGAACATAGGAATAGTACATTCGAAATTATGTCTAAGTAAAGTGAATATGTGAGAAATAGATGAATGAAATTCTAAAGAAAAAGGTACACAGTATTTATTTGGTAGGAAGGGAGTTTTAATTTTCTTAAAACCATAAATCATATAAATTTGGGTTTAAATAATAAAATGATCAATTTTAATGATCATTTATGGTTCCAAAAATTTTATGAAGTTGTTCTTGAAATGTTGTAAGAAACAAAGAAGCTCATTTTAATAGAGTTTTCTTAATGAATGAAGTAGAGGTTAAAACCTGGAAAACATGTATATCCAGAAAAATAAATATCATGATATATATATATATAATTGACACATATATACATAAAATAAATTAAATTCATAATTATAATATTGTGATGATGTTATTTTTAAAGGTAAAAGATGTGATCTAAAATAACGTCGTGTAGTTCAATAATTTTGACAACTCATGTCCAGATTCATTCTGCACATTCACTTAAAGTCTCTTATAATAATATTATATTTCTTAAATAAAATATTGAGAATATAATTACAATATATTTTACTTATTATCGTTATTTTATATTAGTTTATCATCATTTATTTGAGTTATTGTTTTTCTATTTTTCGATGGAAATTTGTTTCATGGGGTTATGGATTGTTGTGTTTATGGATAATTAATAATTTTATAATAAAATTTAACTAAAATTATATAAGTTAAAAGAAATGATATCCATTTTATTATAAAAATTTAAATGACCTTAAATATTCATAATTTTTTCTGAGAAATTGTTTATTAATTTAGTATAAATGTTATCGTTATATAGATGGTTCTTTTATAAAGTTTTACCTTCAATCCAGAAATAAAAATCTTATTATTTAATTGATTAAATGTTAATATATTATTAAAATAAAATAATTAACAATATATTTTCATCGTATATGACCATACAAATATTGTAGATACCTATATATGAAGTGGGTTGATAAATCATTAATATGTTATTTATGGTAGCGGTGAACCAACAATTTGTGAAAAGTGTTTAAATTTTAAAATGAATCAAAAAGAGGTCAGATGGTGGATACTCTATGAGAACAATAACATTATAGTATATTTATTTTTCTCAAGTCATTATGTCTTGTTGAATGGTATTTTCTTAAGGGATGTAGATGATAAAAAATTAAAAATCTAAATTTATGGTATTAGCATCTCCTTTAGGTGTATCCTCCTAGGCCAACACTTAATACTTTTTGAATTTTATTTTATTATGAAAGAATATTTGGATGTGGGAATGAGTTTTTAGAGATTAATGTGATGAGTTTGGGAAGTATACATGCCTTAAAATTTTATGTATAAAGGATACTGTGTGGAGGTATATGTGACACCCAAGACTGATAAAGGGTTAAATGACTAAATGATATGACTCTTGTCAAAAATGTATCTCTTCCTATTCAGGATCCTGTCCAATTAGAACTCTACAGTTAAGCATTAATTTCCTATAGTAGTGATCAGGATCAGATATATTCTTGGATGTTTTAAAGGGTTTGTGTGTGAGAGAGGACACAACACATTTGAAAGGACATGTGTTTCCCTGTAGGGACTTCCATTAGTCAAATGACCCATTCAGGCATGTGGGTAGACCCCATGGTGGGGAATATGTGTCTATGGGGAAACTGGTGGTACATGTATGTCCCGAACCTGACCGTCATGTTAAGACGGTGTGTTTTTTCTATCACTAGGGTCCAGTTGTCACATTTGGTATCAGAGGAGGAACCGAGACTTATGTACGGTGCACTACTAGGGTTGAGGTGTATGGCCCACAACGACGACGTTGTACTCCATGGGGGGTGTGAATGTAACAAACTAGAATGATAGAGGGTTTAAATACTATACGATATGACTCATGTAAACATGGAAAAATTTTCTTTTAGGGAGCCTACCTAATTAGAACACCGCGGTTAACCATGAGTGGCATTGATTAGGGATCGGGATGGGTGAAAATTAGGGTAATTTCTCAGGGTTTGTTTGAGTGAGGACAAAGAACAATGTAAAGGACATGTGTTGGCCTATGAGGACTATCATTTGTTATATGACCCATTCAGGTAAGTGGGTTGACCCCCATGGTGGGGACCATATGTCTATGGGGAAACTGTGGTTAACTTGCGATCTAGGACCCGATGTCTTTGTTATGGCGGGGTGACTGTGCTTTCACCAGGGCCCAGTTGTCAGATTGTTTATAAAAAAATGACACAACATTTTCAATCACTGAGTCCGGAAGGGCAGACATGGGGTGTTATAATTGGTATTAGATGAGGATCCCAACCTTAAGTGTTGTGCACTGCCTAGGTTGAGGTGTATGGACAACAACGAAAAAGTTGTTCTCAAAAGGGGGTGTATATAACTCCCCAAAATGATAAAGGGTCAAGTGAATAAATGATATGACTCATGAAAACAATGTGAATCTACTTTTTCTGGAACCTACTAGATTAAAACTCTGGAGTTCTCCATGATTTCCCTGGAAAAGTGATCAGGATGGGTAACCATCTAGGATGTTTCTCAGTGTGTGTGTGAGTGAGGACAAAGCACACTAGAAAGGACATGTGTTTTCCTTTGAGGACTGTAATTTTTTAGATGACCCATTAAGACATGTGGGTGAACCCTATGATGGGGACCTTGTGTGTGTAGGGAAATTGGTGGTACTTGGGAGGCCAGGACCAGACGACCAAGTTAAAGAGGGGTGTTCGTGAAGTCACTGGGGCCCAGTTGTCATAGTATACATAAGGGGAGAAGAAGGGTGTCATTGAATTAAATATTTAATAGTTTATTATTTTGTCTCAAGACTACAAATAGTGAGGAATATTTTGACAATTTTTAATAAATGGTTAATGTGTATTCAAAATAATTGTTTCACATATCATCCCCAACCCATTAATTCATGTATTTAACATATAACATATAATATGATATTTTTCTATATTTCCCTCTTCATAATAATTAAATTATTTTTTTATATAAAAAAACATCCTAACAATTTATCAAATTTATAGATTCTTAAAATTAGATCCCCTTATGAAAAAAATATTCTAAATATGAAAATTTTAATTGTTAATTAAAATCATTATTTATAGGAAGAATGAAAATATTAATTTTATGATCATTTTTAAACTCTTTGATAAATTATTTATTGTTTCATAAAACTATATTATCATCATTATTAGACATAATATTATTTTATATATCCATTAAGTTGAAAATATTTTTTTTGAATCTAGGTATTTTTACTAAAATTGATAATAAAACATATATTTTTTATAAAATAAAAACTCTTATTTTATTATTTTTAAAACATTTACATAAATTTATCCTGATAGAAATGTGTTATGTTTTAACATTATAAGACATTTAAATTTTGTTTTATAAATTCATTGGTGAGTATAATATTCTAATATATATTATACTATCTGTAATAAATATATTACTATTCCAAGGATAATATTAATATTTCTATAGATAGACTTTTTGCGATCATATGGCTTACCGAATTACTATTAATATCCTATATTTTAGCCATTCATTTTTTTCACTAAAGTTATATATATATATTTATTTATTTATTTTCAGAAATACTATTATATTAATAATACTCTATTTTATTTTTATAGTGTTGTTAGTGAGTGTGATTATTCATGGGGATTAAGAAGTTAAATTTTTTTATTACACTTTTATCTTATTTTCTATTTTGTTCCCCATTAAATAAATTTCAATTTATATTTTTATATTTATTCACTTAATGTATTATTAAAAATAATATAATAATATACGGTATTTAAAATCATGTATTTCATGTTCATTTTTTAATATTTTTTTACTAAATATGTAAAAAATATATAAACAGAATGGAAATTACATTAAAAAAACTCTAGTCATTACACATAACCATAAAAATTAACACAAAATTAGTTGTAAATTTCCTTGTATATATGTCACCCACAATTTATGAATCCATGAATACTATTATCAATTTATAAGTTCCATAACACATGTCTTGAGTTTCACATCATTTCAAATTCTGTAGTTTCCACATTAGAACCTCCCTATGTAAATTCTCTAGATTCTTTATGTAAAGACTCACAACTCCCAGTAATTAGGTAATGTCTATTTATGTGAAAACCATTAAATAAATCAATATTCCAAGATGTGTTTCATATTTTACACTCTCCATTTAGTTTTATTCAACGTAAATTTTTGTAACTTGAAACTTGGAAAACATAATGTGAGCAATAAGAGGAGTTGATACTAACTTACTTTTTTCCTTCCCAAACCATTCCAAAAACAATCATATATAATATTTCAATGATAGATCCTAGTTCATATAATTTAAATCTCAAAATATTATCATTCCAAAAATATATTTTTCTTGTACATGTTATTTCATCTAAAAAAATATTGAAAATTGGACTTCAACTTTCATAACATCTGAGCATTAGGGCTAGTTATGAAAATTTCATCATCATATCAATGAAATAAGAGAAATATACCACATTCCCATTACATTAAAAATACTAACGATATGAATTGATCCTAATGATCATTTATTATTGAATAAATGAATTTAATTTAGGAATCCATTATTTATGGGAATGCTTATTCTCCCTAGGAATTTTCATCAGGATATAAACCAAATTCTTGTTTTCATACAACGATAAACCTATCAATTTTTACTTGTAAATTTAATCTTCTTACTCACAAATTATGTAACATAATTTTGATGTTATTCTACACCTAATATACATAATTTTAGAACACCATAATTGGAAGTATTTATATGGTAGAATATTATTAATCTATCAAATTATTTTTTTAGCAATTTAATTCTTTTTATTGAGTCCATTTAACTACAAGTTGTGATTTATACATTTTCCTTCCATTGGAATCTTCTATATTCTAATAAACTCACATGTTCTCATGATTCTTTTAACATCTGGAAGTTGAGTAGTATACCTTGTTTTATTTGATGGTTATAGGGGGTAGAAAAAATATATTGAAAGATGCAAGAGAAATTTTTTTTTCAACATTTATCAATATCTCCATAGAATTAATTATATATATATTCCCATAATCCAATAAATACATTATAGTTTCACATCTAATTTTTATTTTTTTAATTAATAATTATCTTTATTTTAATTTATTCTTCATGAATGAATCACTAGACCACTAATTTGACATGGTCATTTCATCATAGTAATCCAGGGAAGATTCACCCTAGTTATGATCTGAATGTGTATCGTGAACCCCCAAGTTTGGAAATATAATTATCCACGTTCTATCATTGACGAACCAAATTCATGTGAATACCACCACTGATTACAACTGAATTCTTTCAAGGAGAACCATTCATTTTAATGTAGGAGGATAACTCCTCAATTTTATTTAGAGTATTATATAGAAGATATCTTTAGGGATTCCGAATATTCTCTCATGATTTATTTTAACATAGTGATGGAAACAGGCCCCGACATGTACAAAATGTCATAACCAAATTTAAATAGTGCTGGATGTAGAAAATAAATAATTTCTCACGGGAACATATTATTTTCATAATTCCTTAAATCCCCCATGACCGAATATTAATAATTATATTATTATTTATATGACATGATCTAAACATAAGTATAAAATAAATATTATTATTGAAAAATTTTATTCAAATAATATTTGTTATGAAATTTCACATGAGACCAAAATCTCAGTCCACTAATGCCCCTCAATATTTATTAGTCCATGAATAATTATAATTTCTTTAACTAAATAATTACAAGTACATTATTCGCCAATAAATATATAAATATTATATTCATTGAAAATGGAAAATAAATATAAATTTAATATTCAAATAAGTAAATACATAAATATTTTTTACCTATTGAATAATTCAGGATAAATTAATATTTTATATTTAAATAATTAAAATTTTAAATACCTGGGGAAAATATTTTTTTTAAAAAAAATCAATATATATATATATATTCTGATGAATAATTAGTTGTTGAATATTTGAGACTAATCCAAGATGAATAATTATTAAACAGCAGATGAGAATAATATTTATCAAACATGTGAAATTTATATATTATTTAACTACGGTTCTTGGATTAACATACCATGTGACCCTCATGGATTATTTCTCATTTACATTAGGCTACAATACCTTAATCCGCAGGTTAGAATCTAGAAACACACTCTCTTTCACATAGAAAATGAGGTTAATTTCACACTGATATGTATTCTCTCACTAATTTACATTTCATATAATAATATAATTTAACTGAGATCTTTAATTAGTAAGGATTCATGATAGTTTTATCAACCGGAATACTCAATTTCCATTTCTATTTGTTTTTTGGAATTGATTTTTATAATGAAATTTCCTTGTTAATTGACTATATCATGTAGCACCATTATAATCCAAGGTATGGAGATATTAACATATAATAAATAACAGAACTGATAAAACCTTTCTCAAATTATTAATTAATAAAAAATCACCCATAATGAACCCAATTTATCATACATCACAAGGTGAATATATGATAATTTTATCCATAAATACACAAATGTACATGACACGTGATATATATAAATAATATTCAAAAATTTTATGGTTCATTTCACGCAATGAATGATAATTATACTCAGTGACACACATATATATGCATTGTCAATTGGAAGGTCATGTTTTTAAAATCTTTGGCACTGATAACTACAAAGAGTGTACAATATGTGAAAGATTCAAAAATCCTAAAATTCTCTACCCATGATATCCTATATCAAATGTTCTATGTCAGATTATATAATTTGTCTATAGAATTTATATTCAAAAAAATTATTATGGATATTTTATTTTGTCAACATAGTGGATAAGTATTATGAACATTCCATGAGAAAGGTACACATAGGATATTATAAAATACAATATTTCATAAAAAATCACTAATTGATAAATATTTTATAAATAATAATATGTATGAATAAACGTTTTCATAAATTAC
Source organism: Viscum album (assembly GCA_963277665.1). Lineage (NCBI taxonomy): Eukaryota > Viridiplantae > Streptophyta > Magnoliopsida > Santalales > Viscaceae > Viscum > Viscum album. Next base: position 1,239,171,569 of record OY728122.1, on the reverse strand, counting down.
CTAGAATTCATTTCTAGTGCACCAACTACAATACCATTGAACATTAATGAATCAATATCATCACCCATGGATGAATCCCACATCATAGAGTCCATGGGAAAAGTATCTTTTTCTATATTTTTAGGTTAACATGAATCTATTATGAGGACAAAATTCATATCATCTCCATACCTATTCACTGAACCTTTATTTCTGGTTGATCACCTCTACTGAATTAGTTAAACTAAACTTTTTGGACATGTAATTTTAATCAGTATCTGAAATATAGATATAAATTCTTCAATAGAACATATATTTAGTTCTCCCACAATAACAACATATAATCTTTAACATTATTTATTTTTAATTGTTACACCTGATGATTTTATGAGAGAAAATTATGTTCGATGGAGTATGAAACATTAATCCTATGAAATTCATGATTATTGCAATTTTTCAATAATAAATTCTCCATTAAATTAGTAGGTATGAATGTTATTAAATAGTTCATTAATTATGTATAATGGTTATACATAATTAATTAATTCTTCTGGAAGAATCACTCAATTTTTAATAAACAGTTGTTATTAAAATAATATTTTCATAAAAAATTGATTTTTATCTCATATATTTATAAAATACTATAATAAATTTATCAATATTTTATAAATTTTATTTTATAAAATTAAAATAATTTATTAAATTATCATATCAATATAAACTTATGGTTATTTATTATTTATTTTTTAGAAAGATATTGATTTTTCAATGAAGAGTGAAAATACTGATTTTTTGTAAAACTATCATTTCAATATAATAAAGTAAAATAATTATATTAATCTTATTTTTATGTAACATAAGTTTCATTTATTTTTATTTCAATTAATTAATTACAACTAAATAAAATTTAAACCTCATTTTAATATATTTTTATTTTTAGTATTAAAAACACATTTTTTAAAAACTATAGTATTGTGCATAATGTTTATACATTATAACAATGTAAAATATTACCTAATGATAAATTATTGAAATTAAATTTATATATTATAAATTTATAAATTTATATTTATATTTTTCTTACTATGATTACTTTTATTACATTTAATGTATGACCATTGTATGCTTCAAAATTACTTTTCATGAAAACACTTTTTTTAATGTTTGTGGGTTTAGTTTGAAATTAAATTATTCCAATTCTTTAAAAAAAATTGATAAACATTATTACATTTTAATAATAATAATAATTAATATTATATAATATTTTCACCTTATTTATTCATAATAAATAATAAAAATATGAAAAATTTGTTAGCATGATTAATAATAGAAATGGTCTATTCCAGGGCGGTTAATTTAAAGAGGTAAATGGAATATCATGTTTCAAAGATGTTTTGGTTTTTAGTTTAAGAGGTTTGGTTCTGCCATGTCACACCTTTTATACATTATTTATCAATATTGGAAGTACTTTTCCTGAGACTGACATACCATTATTGATTAATTTTGTGTATTCAAAAGAATGCCACTCCTACTTCGTTGTATAATAGAATCATATATCCTCTATTATATGCCATTAAATATACATTTTCGTTTTACAATACCAAAAAATGCCCCCCTTAATTAATTTAAAATCTCTTGGAGTCTATGGTTTAATCATGAAACCAATCTATAGTGGCCTTTGATATAATCTTAAAGAGGTGGCCCGAAGAAGAGGCATCATTATTAATCAAGCAACCTTTTTTACTTTGTGTTACTCCACTATAAAATCATACTCAATAATGTTTATATTATTACAGTATTATCTAATATATAATGATATTAATTTTTTAATGAAGAAACACAAATCCATATCATCCTCCATCAAATTGAAAAAGGAAACCATCGATCATGTGTAATGCAGACTAACACGTCCTGAACTGAGGTGATTTACTTTCAATAATAATGCCTCAAGGATATTTATAAATAGGGATTTTTATTTAGATATTATAATCATAGAATATTTTCATTTTTCAATAATTAATATATCTATTTTTTATTCCCTCTATTAATATTTATAAAATCATTTGTGTACACGACATACTACAACCTCGAGAAGTGAGGTGATTCATTTTTTATCACATAGATCGTATATATAAGAATATATAAGAAATTGTTATAATAATTATTATATAATTTAAAAAATGGGAATATAATATATTAGTTACCTTAATTCCATCATGATCATTGAAAAAAAAAATGTTTGTTATGTATACGTACACCCTCTCGTCCCCACGATTTTAACGTAGTTTTTTTTTTCATAAAACCATTCATGATAGATATTAGAAGTATTATTAATTTATAAAAATGATAATTATGACATGATTATTATTATTTTTATGATTTTATGACAATTGATTTTACCTTTATCAACATTTCAGGGTGATTTAGTACGTATTTGTCAAATATCATCAAAACAACTAACACAGAACTATATGAATATCTAATTGAATATATCTAGATAATAAATAAAAAATAGAATAATAAAATTGAAAAACGAAATAAACTTTCTAAATAATTTGAATAATTTAATTAACTAAGAAGATGTAGAACAGACATGAAAAGTTGTTGTTGAGGTTAGGGATCTCTCTAAACAACCATTTTTTCAGATTATGACCATTTTCTCTATAAATTAATTTATCTCATTTTAATTTTTAAGAATGATTCTATATTTTTTTATATATTTCTCTTAAATACATACATAGATATGTATATATTATTTTTAACGGTTGATATATGACTTATGGGTTTTTTCCAAATTCAAATATTTTGAAATTCCCTTTGATTGTTATTTGACGAATGATTAAGCATCCCATTTTTATTACATGGGTAATTCTTATGTTAATGAATTATGATTAATTTAATTTTTTTGTGACATAATAATAATGTAAATGTTATGATGGGTACACCTAGATGTCAATTCGATGAATTGGGTAATTCTATAGTGTCAAGAGAGGTCATGTATGAGATTATAGAGTAATTGTAACTCATAATGGGATGTTGTCCACCGTGGGGAATTTTCTAGGAAATTTTCATTCACCCTTTTTTATGTCATTATTTGTGTTTATATAAAACATACTATAATGGAATGATATTTTAATACCTTGTTCTTTATGTTAGTATCCCATGTTATTACTCTAGTGTCTTCTATTTTATAATATTATGTTATACTTTTACTCCCAAGCTATGCTTCCTTACCATGTTTATTCCCTTACTAGTATTTCTATATTACATATTTCCTATATGAATTCCCTAGGTTATATTTTATAGTTTAGGATCTCATATGGATTTAGGATATCACTATATAGAATAAAATATGGATTTCGTGTTTTAAATTCTTTTTGATGTATTCTGATCCCATTATTTGAATGGAACTAGGAATCATGATCCTGGTGTTTTATTAATGGATATTTACATACAACAATAAAGAAATAACATTTTAAAGTCATTATTTCCATTTATTAATGATCTTACATATGTAATTAAAATGTATTCCATAGTTATAAAATATTTCTAATTTTTTTTTGAAAATACTAGTACTCTAATGAAACATGATTTCAATATTTAATTCTTCCTTAAAAACATATTCCATAAAGTTCATATCATTCGATATAAAATTATACTAAAAACTTAAATATCTAGTTATGATGATTTTTTAACCATCCCACTTGAGACATTCAAAATTTTCATCTCAATAACCAAGAAAATAAATTTGGTTTTGGAATCATGTTTTCCTATATCATTATAATTTTATAGTTCATAAGGAAAACAAAAAAAGACTATATAATGATAGACTTACCATTATTTTCAATACCATATATCCTCATGATTTTTCTTTCCATCTATTGATACTAGACTAATGCTTGTATGATATGAAATCATTCTAAGTTCCACCAAAAAAATCAGATTATGCATTCCCAAGTTCACACTCATACCGAAAATTATATCAATCAGAGTTATGTCCATTATTTTAGGAAATAAATTATATAATGATCATATATGTATATTATTATCATGAAATATTACTTAATTATTATAGAAATTACATAGGTATTTTCTTTTATACTCACAACTATAGTTTTTTCGAATGCACATGAACTTATGGACACACTCCTTATCATCCATGGATTTTGAGTGAATGTAGACCTGAAATAAATAATTAATTTCATTGTAGAAGACAATATACTCATTCTTTGTAGTTTAATATACTGAAGTAATAAATTAATGAAAATAATTATATGGATACATAGGGGAAGGTCACCAAATATATGATTTTAAAAGAATGAACTTACAGTCCTTGGTATTGTGACATAATAAGTCAAAAGAATCTCTTATCCGCATTCCTAGAACAAAACATTAACACATTAATTTTTTTATTGATCAAGATGTAGAATTCCATAATAACTTGGAACCTTCAGGTTATTCTCACTAAGGTAACAAAACATACTATTCCATAGATTGGGGTCATCAGAAGTTAAACATCTGAACATTAATTTCTTTTCCTTAATTTCCAGTCATGTAAAGGGTCCCATAATTTACTCATTTTTCAATCACAATAGATTCATATGTCATGTAACAACATTCATTTTAAATGGAATTGAATAGGACATCATCATCGAGCTATCCTAATGAAATATGATTCTTCAAGATACTAGGAATTTTGTGAGATTTTGATGTCTACACAAATCGTATATTCTATAATAATATAGTAACCTATAATTTTTCTAAAATATCTAAGGATTCACTATCCACATTGTGTATTTTACCGAACATCCCTAGTTTATTTTCTATTCTATAATGATTTACACTAGTTAAATGATAGGAGGTTCCATTTATAATCACCCAATATTCCTATAGAGTCCCGGTTCTTAACAAGATAGTCTTGAAAACATCCTTTTTGTTAACAGAAAATTAACTAGTTATCAGTTACATTTTTCTAATGTTCGCATTTATAATTTTATAATTTTTATTCATATTTCAATTATTCCCATATTTCGTGATGTTTTTATCACCAAATTAATTTCCTTGACTTCTTTCTTGAGATTTTCCTTAGGTTGGTTTCTTCTATTAGAATTGGTTCTATTGTGGGGACTTTTCCCTTCCATTGGTAGTAATTGAACTATTGGTTTTACTTCATATCATTATGATCTTTTTGGAAACTAGAATACATGTATTTTATGACAATAATTTACCCATATCCTTAATTTACGATGAATATATCCTTAGTATGTGTAAGATACATAATGATATCCTTAATATTAGAGAAATGTTTTTCCCATGTGTTAGATTTTTATTTTCCTACTATAAATAATGTGTAAGAATAATTTCTCATAATAAATAAAATAGAATACATGATATATCCTATTGAAAATGTGTTTAAATTCATAGTAATCATATATTCATCTCTTATGTTTTGTCTGAGATGAAATTTTATTGGAGTGATGTATACAATGTGACTTTGAAACTAATCCCCTCTGAAAAAGTTCCATACTAAATGATGTGAAATTATGTAAACGTATCTATATAGACATAGTGAATGTATCATTTTGTATCTATCATGAATGATCGAGATTCCAAGGATATGTTCTTATTCTACTAAGTCCGTTATAGATAAGAACATATTTTACCAGTCCTTACCAGATTATGAGTCTGATACATTCTCTCCTAATTATAATATTTTATTGACAAAAACTACTAGGAATACACCTAAACTACCACTAAGCCAAAAATAAAAACATGGAAAATAATCATTATTTATAAAACAAAATTCCATAATGGATTTATGAAATCAAATTCTCCATGACCTAGATATATTATATAACCCATAAATGGATCTCTATAACTATAAAATCTTATTAGCATTTCAAGGATAAAAAAGCGATAGCTTGTATCATATAGAAGTATTTTTTGCAGCGTCTGTTATTGAAATAAATTTTTAAATCTAGTTTAAAAATATCATAGTCATGGAATGTTGGAATGGAATGTAATTAATGATGAATTTCTACATATAATATAGTGAAACGATATCACCTTATTTAAAATTGTGATGTTATTTTACCCCATATCCCTAGAATTGATTTATAATTACTCAATTTCCTTATATTCCCTTTTTTCTCTTGAATATTGTTTTTCAAACAATAGTATTTACCTTAATGGGAAAATCAAACAGAACATATACATTTGTATGATACATGGAATATTTCATAGAATTCAGGGTTTCATTAAAAATTATTTATTTTGAGTTGTATAATTTTTCATTTTAGGAAAGAGGGTAATTAATGTAAACCAATAACAATTCACCATTTTTGTTTACCGAAAATTCATATCTTTATGGTTCTCTGAACTATTTAGTGTTCTTACAATGTATGTGTCTTTCAAGAACAATATCATCCATGAGGAACTATGTAACTTATTCATTTAATAACTATTGTGTATCATCAGTATCAGGTCCATTGAAATCAATATTGTTCCCACTAACCATCTTTATAACGTTATCCATACTAGTAAAAGAGGATTTTATTTTAATTTTCACCTTATTTAATATTATTTTATATAGATAGTTTATTATTATTTCATTTCAATACCCTGTAATGAAACACATGGATTCTTGAGGTGCTAGTTTATTGCCTGAGTTGGCCTTAACAAACACTTTGTTACCCTAGGTGTGAATATGTGGCAGAATGGGATACATTCCAATCCATTACATGAAATGAATGTAGTTTTTTAAATTATATGGTACATGATTTAGTGTGTACACTATAGTGTGTACACTATAATGTGTAATTAATATCTCCAAATGGATAAGGGAAGAAATTCATGGATCATCATTGAAGTTATCATGTCAACCAAGGTATATTTCCTCCATTAAAAAAACTAATTCTATAATAGTGTATAACATGGAGTTAATTGGGATAGAATAATAGTACCTCATTGAATGTAGATGAATTATTGGTTAGTTTAATAACCACATCAATCAGATCAACATATGGTATTATAACATATTCATTAATAAAAATATATTTACATATCCAATTAAATCAATATTAAATGTAATGAAATAATAATATCCACATCTGACTTTTAAAAAAAATTGTTGATTAACAACAGTTGGAATCAATTATAAAATATTGTTAACTTTTTAACCATGTAAACTATAATGTGGTTTAGTTATTTTACCTTGTAAACAAGTGTGAAATCTACTAATGATTTTTAGATAAAAATATTCAATGTAACCATATAAATTGGTATTTTTCGTATACATCTCATCAACATAGTCGTGGCTATTACCCCATATTTTGTGTGAAACGTGTGATGTGAACATGATTCATTATCAATTTTCAACACATTTTTTTCATTATTTAATATAAAATACAATAATTTTAATGAACCGTATAATAAGATAGGATTTCCTTATAAAATAAAAAACATTTATATTATAATTTTAAAATAAAACAAACTCTATTTTTGTTTGATATAGAAATTATGGTTTTGGTAATATTTGGATAATAATAACTATATTTTAAAACCAAGACCATCCCAATTAAAAAGTATAATGGTAGACTCCAAAAGAAATATCATCCATCCTCAAACATTTTAACGAACTTAATTCCACCACTCATCTTCTAATATTTCAATATCATTTTGGTTCCTATATTTGAATATATACTTGATCACCATTAGGTACATATAATAACACTTTTGTAGATGTATAATTTTTTATGGTGGATAAATATGTACTTAAATCATTCACATTGTTCCATGACATGGTGAAATTATTCGTTCAATTTTACATGAAGCATCATTAAAATCATTCTACATCCTTTACCTTTTCCCCTATTTAGATCATAAAAATAATGGTAGTATGGTGCATGGAAACCTAAAAAATTTAAGGATTTTTCATCCTATTGTCCTTATTATTCCTTTTTAATATTCACTATAAGTACCAAACCATTCACATGCCTCATTTATCTATGAACTTTTTGATACAATTTAAGGAGTATTGAGAGATACTTCTTGATATTACTCATATTATAATTAATCCTGAAACAATATAATCTTTTTGGCAGTGAGGATAGAATGAGATATATGATGACCTCATTGGGGATCATAAATCTAATGATATCTAAGTGTTCAATGTTTCGAATAATCATGACTACATGAAGCTCAGTATACAGATATTATATAATATTTCACCTGAAAAATTCATTATAGGTTTCATATATCTCTTTTATTACCAATCCTTTATATATTTCACAAATTTATTAGATGATGTTTTACACATCTATATCCTTAGGTTTCATTATATTTTCACTGAACATTAAGGATATAATGAATCATTATACTTCTATGGAATCATAAAATGTTTAATAATGAGAGATAGTTCTTCCTCACTAGTCTCTTTCCTTTAAAAATTATGAATTGGGTTTTCTAGCACATATAATTTCCATTTTTTGTGTTGTATAACAAATAAATTACAATATGATTGAATAAAATTAAAAATTTTTGGAATTATAACCATATCTAGAATGGATAATTAGGATACTTTCAGTGTTATGTGATTTTTCATTTGTATAATAAAAAGTATATAGTTTTTATTAGTTTATCTAGATTTCCAATTAGATAATAAATTTAATTTTTTATTAATCTCCCACATTATTAAAAATCCCTAATACATGTCACTATTAGTTTTATAATATCCAATGAAGTTTTTATTCTAGTTAATATGATCTATATTCCCCATCTAAAAACCAAAAAATGGTCATACAAAGTTATTTAAAAGGTATGAGTTAATCATAAATAGCTATGTATTGTAACTTCTTGATCCATTGTATGTTGTGTGGAATCCTCAATCCAGAAATCCAAGATATAAATATTCCAAGTGATTTGACTCTTACATACTACATATCTTTAATGAGAAGTAAACCATTATGTGAGATATTTTATGTCTACTTAAGAACCCAAGATAAAATTATAGGATTATTGAATACACCCAAACATGTTCCAATTAATCACTTTGTCCTATAGTTTGAATTTATCCCATATATGGAGGTCCATACCAACATAATATTTAATTTGTATGTTTTTAATCCTTATTAGAAAAATAACCATGTTATGTTGTTAAATATTCTATATATTAGGTTTATTTTACTTCTATTACTAACCAAATCCAGACACAATTTACAAATATTATAATATTTATATTTCTTTCATCATTCGTGATTTTAAATTCATATGTTTAATCATTTAGAAAAACATAAATAATTAACAAATAAATTGATAGAAATAAATAAAATTTTGTATGAACATGACCTTCAATAGTGGTTTCTCCAGATATATTATAACAAAAAACTACAGACCTTATGGAATTAACTCCATACAACCAAGAATGGTTCATGTTATAGAATTCCACCTATGTTAATGTGTACCTCTGGGATTGGTTAAAAACCACACTGAAATAGAACTACCTCTAATCAGAAATGATCAATATCTATTATATAAATATAATCACACTTATTTAATAGGAACAACATTATTTGTTAAGGTGAATTAACTTTGAGAAATTGTGGAAAAAAAATACCGTATAATGAGAGTAGAGGAATGTATCATAGACCATTGTGTAATTTCACAAACTTTTAAAAAATTAATTCAATACTAAATAGAATAATGAAACCAAATACAGGGGATTGTCTATGTTCACATTCACCCACCCACATGAATCAGATACTCAAAAGTAACATATCCATCATTTAATTCAGTTTTCTCATTAATATTTTGATAAGTGATATTATATTAATTCAATTAATTATACAATTAATTATTTTCTTATATCATAATGACCATTAACAGTATCCTGTATATTCTCATCATAAATTGAATATAGAAAATAAATTGATTGAAAATTATTTATAGATATTTATAAAAAATTATTTGAACATTAATTTATCATAAAATTCTTACAACATAATCAACAAATCAAATTAAATTATTGTAGTTATGATTTTGTTGTTATAATAAATTGTTATTTAATAAATTAAATATATTAATAACTAAAAAACTATTGGGTGTGTACTAATGATATATAAATCACATTCATATCATTAAATAGGTCCTAGATAAACACCTTCAGACATGGAGTATATCTTAGCTTTATTAAATAATATTTGAAAATGATCTACACATTATTTGTTCAGCTTTTCATGTTACCGAGTTACCCGTTGGTTAACACCTCATGTTTTTCTATGGTAAGGATTAAGGAGTCCCACTCCATGTATGAAAGTGATTCATGAGGTATCTCATTAATGATATAGTATATTAGTCACATGTCGTGTTTTGACTCATATTTGTACTTATGGTTATCATAAATTTCACTACTAAACTGTATATAATACACAATAATTACTCTAGAAAAAAATCATGTGTTTGGATAGAGCATGTTCCAAGATTCTCTAGATAATGAAAAATGTTAAATAAATGATCTAAATTTCAATACTACTAAACATATTGTATATCTCGTGACATGTACATGTTTAGTGAACATGGGTACAAGGAATGCACTTTCAGTCACATTTCATACACCTTTGTCTACCATACATGTAACACCCGAGATTTTATGAGAGATATTTTGTTTTAATGTATTATTTTATATGAATCACCAAAGGAATATTTCACTGCACACAACACAGTCTTGTCTTGTGTTACACGCAAGAGAAATATTCCTCGATAGCTTGTGTGGTACGTAATACCGAGTTTCGCTAAACAATGATATATTGTTAAAATATTATATAAACTATCTGCTATGAATAGAAATACCCAGTTTTTGAAATTTTATAAATTTTATCTTACATAATGGACTTCATTTTTGGATTCCAAATATTGAAATTATACTAGTTTGAATTTTTGGTATTTTTCTAAAAACTTTCAATTTTTGATGAATAGTGAAAACGCTGAGTTATTGGTTAAAACTGAATTTTTATTTAAATAATAATTCTCTTAATTTAAATTTATTTTAGGTCAATATAGATTCATAATACCTATATAATTTTAAAGTAATTAATTGGTTTAATTTTATAATAATATAGATGCATATAAATTTTATTGAACTTTTTAGCGTCTTTTACCCCCACCTCCTATGAGCATTTGCAATTGTGCATAAAATTTATTTTACCACTTCTGTGAGTTTAATTTGGAAAATCAGAGAGAGACAGTTAATATCAAGGAGTAAAATATGGTTCAATTAGATAAAAATAATTTTTTGTGAATAGTAAATTTTTTCTTTTATTTACCACGGTTAAAAGTAAATAGGGTAATTAAGTGTAAAAATGAAATTATTATTACCCTAACACATGTCATAATTCTATTGGATAAGTTTAATTTGAAAAAAACAACCTTAGGAATAAAATATGACCATTTAGGTCCACATGGATTAGATTAGGACACTTATTATTATTTTATTTAAAGAAGAGTTAAAAGAGTTAAAATCAAAGATTAATAACTAAAACTTTTTTAATATAGAGTTATACATAAGATAAATTCGACTATAAATATTCATTAGAAATCTAAAAATATTTCCTACATAATGGTATTTTATTTATATGTTTTAGACATTAAATAATTTAATTTATTTTTGACACAATGATGATGCAGTAATTACCTTATTATTGAAATATTAACATAATTGTTATTATAAATACCCAAATAAATGAAATTTGAGACTTTTTAGGAATTAAAATAATTTTATAGATTAATAGAACATGTTAGTATTGATTTAATAAACGTTTTTTCGAACTAATCATGTTGTTATGAGTTTCACAAAAATTGATTACCAAATAGTGTCAAAATTGACATAAAATAGTTTTTAAAACAAATATTATATTACTAACTATTATTTTATTCCTAAAAATCTATGGTTTCGGCCAAAGGACGTAGATAAGTTATATATACTAATAATTAAGCACTTGGGGTTATTTTGTCTTGTTATAGTAATATTATTAACCATATAATATAAGAAAACAAGAAGACATGGTAAAAGTTAAATTATATCACTTAGAGTTAAAACTAAATGATAAGGTTAAAATAATAACCTAAACTTGTCTAAAACCTATTTATTGAGATTATTGAGACCAATACCCACCTTATCTTATAAATAAATTAATTTGGAGCTATTAAAAACCGAATATGACTTTATTATAAAATAATATTTTGTGTTTTTTCTAAGGTGCCCCTCTCCTCCCTTATAAAAGGGAACCTCCTCCCTCTCCTCCTCACACAATTTTGAGCCTCAAAGCATAGAAAAACCATGACCATTTCCCTTATCAACATACCTAGAAACATAATAGAGGTTATGGTCTTCTTCAACGACCATCTTTAGTGCCTAAGAGTAGGTTTAGAAGAGGCGCGTCAAAGAACAGGTAATATCCTTTACCAATTCTTTCAAATTAATTTCTTCTTATACTACTTCTTATTTTGTTGTATCATAATAAAGTAATAACATCAGTGTCAATCATATACTGATTTGTAATTATAAATATGAAACAACCCTATTTCACCTTCTATCCATCCTACGAAAAACAAAATCATCGTGCGTGCGTTCGTACGGAATATAGTCTCCACGCTGTGGTGTAATCTGTTTTTCCAACACCGCATTATATGGATGGGTATAATGGTGTAAAGAATCACTATATATGTTTATTATGACATGAAAATAATTATGAGATATTCTATCATTCACTTCAATACAATTCAACAAACATGGGAATGATATCATCGCTCGTGCGTACGTACAGCCTACCGTCTCCACGATGTGATGCGACTCGTTCTACATGATCATCATTTAATAATGATTATATAAATGAATTGAATAAATAAATATGATATATATAATACTAATATCATTCTGTAAATGATGTATCTATAACCAAAAAATAATAATAAGAATTTATTCGACAAAACACGCATAAGAACATAATGCAATGAACACCCGAAAAAAAAGTAGTAATGAAATATTATTAATTAGAAGATAAGAATATGAGAATATATGATATCATAAAAATGAATATGATTCTCTAATAATTCAATGACATTATTTAAATAATTATATAGGATGTTCGGATAGGTACGAAGCAAATCTGACCTAAGGTAAGGGAAAATCTTGCAATATAATTTTTATCCGAGATTGTTTATACTTACGAATTTACTGGGGAATATTTATCATCCACATCCATGTTTCCTCAATATGTAATATTATTTCTATCCTCCTAAAAAAAATTTAAATCCAATTTTACCCATTGGTGAGTTTTTTGTAAAATATATGAAAGGAAACTTTTGTTATTTTTAGTACGAGGTACTTTTTGACTTTTCCGGCCAAAGTATGAGAAGAATGTTTTTTAACTTATACAGCATGAATGGAATTTTATGATTTCATAGAACATTATTTCCATGAAGCTTCGATTATATGTTTTCAAGTTTATTTTTAATCAACTTCTTTTAGGTTAAAATTGTATGAAATTTTATGAAAGGAAAAATGTTTTTGAAGTAGAAAGGGTATTTTCCTCAATAATGGAGTTCAAGTTTTTTATCAAAATTATTTCCATCTAAGATAATATAGGGGTTTATTTCTATCCCTATTTTTACATTTATTTAATTATGTTATGATGGAATTAATTTTATGATTTCCTTTTATCTTATATGGATTATTTTATGATGGCATGAGGTTTAAGAATCCCATTTTTATTACATGGGTTATGCTATGATGTATGATTTATGATTTTGTGGCACACATAAGAATGGTTTCATTATGGGTTGGGTGGGACCTATATCTCCCTCCAATGCATTGGTTAAAGATTTATATATCATGATATAGACATTTCTAGAATGGCAAGTTAATCCGGTTCAGTGATACAGGACTGGAATGAGGAGTGAACTCATTTCATAAATGGACTTTGTCCGCTAGGATAGTCTTAGCAATGATTCTTCACTACTAAGAAATTATTCTCTATGATTATGTGTGTATGCCACCATGTTTCATGTTTTATGTTATGATTATTGGGATTAAATTTCACTACCATGATTTATCCCAGGTTATTATATTATGATCTCTTTTGTAGGTTAATATTTTCAAAATGTTATGTTCTTAAGAATATGATATGACTGATATTTACTTTGTTTACCCTTACTGAGATTTTGAGCTCACCCTTTTGTATGTTTTATTTTCCCCAGGTTAGGAATAAGGGTATTAAGTAAGATATGGAAAAAGGTACTCTAGATATGATAAAGTAAAAGGGAGATAGTGTAGATGATTTATGAACCAGTTGTTTATGTTTCCCAGTTTCTTAAGACACTATACATATACGTTCATTTCATGGTTTTGTTATATGTTTTAATAAGTGTGCTTCAATTTTGAATTAATAACAACATATGTAATGTATGATTTGTTATAGTTGGTATAAGAGGAAAGGTATAGTCAACCATTAGAAACTAGGATGTGAGATCCTTAGTAAGAACTCTAAGGATATTTCTAAACATAGAACACAATATTAGTATTTTAGAAATGGCCATGAAAAACCTATGATAAGACCTAAAGTGTGAAATTTTATTCTTGATTATGTGGTTTTCCTGTTATGATTAGTGTTTCTCACACTATGCTTCTTGGTTTCAGTCAATGGATGGAACCCGAAGGAACCATGTTAATGCTGAATGCGATGGGAAAAGCAATGATTTTCCCCCTGAGCAACCAAATGTTATTGGAGCTGGAATGAAAAATCTTGTATCCATTCTCACACAGCTTTCTTAATCTATGAATCATGCTAGACTTCCAAACTACCAAAGGAAGGAGAAAAATAATGTTGAATCCTTCATGAGGCATCATCCACCCTCATTCAGTGGGTCTACTAATCCATTAGTGGCTGAACAATGGATCAGTACCACTGAAAAGATATTTTTAGTTGTACAATGTTCTGAACATGATAAATTCATCTTAGCAGTATATCTTTTGGAAGGTGATGCTGATCAATGGTGGAATTTTATCAAGAATACAAGGCCCCAAGATGAAATTGAATGCATGGAATGTTACAAGTTCAAGAAATAGTTTTTCAATAAGTACTTCCCTTGTATTCTTCAAATAAATATGCAGAAGGAGTTTCTTGAACTAAAGAAAAAGGATGATGAATATGTTGGTACCTACGAATCAAATTTTACCAGACTTACAAGGTATGCTTCCGGAATTATTATCCAACCTAATAGTAAAATAGATCGATTCTTTAGTGGCTTAAAACCATGTCTTTGAAAGGAGTTAGCCATAAGGGACTTCAATAGCTACGATGAAATTGTTCAATGTGCTCTCAAGGTTGATATGGAGATTGGAGTAACCCGTCTATCATATGGGTTTGATAAAAAGAGGAAAATGGAATTCAAAGGGAAATCTAAAGACCACACAGAAAAGAAGATGAGTTTTACCTGATGCTCATAGTGTGGAAAGAAACATGGAGGGAATTTTCTTAAAGGGACAAGTAAATGTTTCAAATGTGGAAAATATGGTCATCGGGCTTTTGAATGTCGCAATGATGGGAAAAATATGTCAAGTGAAGCAAACAAAGAAAAGGCTACACAGAATGAACCTCCTACACTTCAATTTTTCAAGTGCAAGGAAATAGGGAATTATGCTAATAAATTCCCTAATCCAAGTGTTTTTTATGATGATCGATGTCAACAAACTCTTAAGGCCATAGACAAAGGAAAGTCACATGTAATTTGTATCAGTGATGTGGAGTATGATAACAAAGTGGTGAAAGGTACACTTAACATTCACTCTAAAGTTGAAAATGTTTTATTTGATTCTGGATCCACCCACTCTTTTATTTCTGAATAATTTTCTAAGGTTATCTCCATATTACCTCAGTAGTTAGATATTGAGTTAGTTGTGACCACCCCTAAGGGCACAACAGTCGCGTCAAAAGTTTACAATTCTTCTCCGATTTAAGTTAATGGGAAAGTGCTTCCTGGAAATCTTGAGATCCTTCCTATACTGAAATTTTATGTGATCCTCAGCAAGGATTGGATTTCCTTATATGGAGCACATATCGATTGCCAAAGGAGGGAAGACACTTTTCATATTCTTGATCAATCAACGATCATCTATTGATGCGAGGATAAATATAACATTCCAGTAGAAATTTCGTCCATCTTATGGGTCTTGATTCCAATAAATGAAAGTTATTTGTCCCAAATGGTTGGAGAGAATCTCACGATTAAGAATATTCCCATTGTACCAGAGTTTGATGATGTCTTTCTGGAGGAATTTCTAGGTCTTCCACCAAATCGTGAAGTTGAGTTTTGAATAGAACTCATACTGGGTGCTATGCCTATTTTAAACACACCATATAGAATGGCCCCAATTGAGTTGCAGGAATTAATGAAGAAAATCCAAGAAAATATGGATAAAGGATTCATACACCCTAGTGCGTCACCTTGAGGAGCACCTATTCACATTTATAAGAAGAAAGATGGATCAATGAGACTTTACATTGATTATCGGGAACATAACAAGATCAATATCAAGAACAAATATCCTCTCCCACGCATTGATGACTTATTTGACCAACTACGCGTAGCTCAATACTTTTCCAAGATTGATCTTCATTCAGGGTATCATCAATTGAGGTTCAAAACGGAGGATATACCAAAGACGGCTTTCTGTACAAGGTATGGACACTAAGAATTTATAGTGATGCCATTTGGTCTTACTAATTCCCCTGCTATCTTCATTGATCTAATGAATAGAGTCTTTAAAAACTATCATGATCATTTTTTGGTAGTCTTTATAGACGATATTATGGTCTATTAAAATAGAAAGGAATAACAAGAAGATCACTTGATAATTGTATTAAAGACCCTAAGGAAAGAGAATCTTTATAAAAAATTTACCAAGTGTGAATTTTGGCTTCAAAAAGTTTCATTTTTGGGTCAAATAATCTCAAAAGAGGGGATATCTGTGGATCCAGCAAAAATAGAGGTTATCGAAAGATGGTCGAGACCAACAACAGTAACTGAGATCTGATGTTTACTTGTTCTGGATGGAGATTATCGCCATTTTGTTAAAGATTTTTCAAGGTTATCTAATCCACTCACCAGGTTGACTCGAAAAGGAGTTAAGTTCTTGTGGACATAGGAATGTGAAGAGAATTTCAAAGAGTTAAAATGAAGGTTACCCAATGAAACTATGCTCACACTGCCGTGTAGTGGAGAAAGGTTTGTGATCTACCGTGATGCATCCAGGAAGGGACCAGGGTGTGTTCTCATGAAAAATGATATGGTTATATCTTATGCCTCACGAAAGTTGAAAATCCATGAGCAAAATTACCCAACTCATTATTTGGAGATAGCCGCGGTAATCTTAGCATTAAAAATATAGAGCCATTATCTTTATGGTGAATGGTGTGATATTTATATTGATCATAATTGTATAAAGTTTATTTTCATACAAAATGATCTGAATATGTGCCAATGAAGATGGTTGGACTTGATTAAGGCCTATTAATTCCAAATTCATTACCACCTTGGGAAAGAAAACAAGGTGGAAGACACATTAATTCAACAAGACCATGATATCTTATCTGTGATGAGAATATCAAAAGATCCAATATTTATGGATTTACAACGGATGGATCTTGGAATTATAATAAAAGGGGAAAATCTTATCTTTCTCAAATGAATGTTCAACCATCTATACATGGGAAGATTAAAGAGGCACAGAAATAAGATGTAGAGTTACAAAAGAAGGTGAGAAATGTTCCTGAATTAAACCATGATTATGATGGGATAATAAGGTTCAAGAATTGGGTTTGTGTTCATCCCATCCAATAATTAAAGAAGGAGCTGCTAGATGAGGCTCATAGTTCTTCATTATCTATTCATCCTGGAAACACGAAAATGTATAGAGACCTGAAAGAGTACTTCAGGTGGGATGGCATGAAAAGAAATGTCTTTGAATATGTCTCTCGATGCATGGCTTGTCAGCAAGTTAAAGCTGAGAGATAGAAGTCTAAGGGGATGTAACAACCATTACCCATACCCGAAAAGAAATTGGAAAACAACACTATGGAATTTGTCACCGGACTTCCTAAAACATCCAAAGGAAATAATGCAATCTGGGCCATAGTTGATCGTCTTACGAAGTCTCCACACTTCATTGCTATTAGAGAAGATTTCTATCTGGATCAGCTTTCCAGGATATATGTAAAGGAAGTGATAAGATTGCATGGATTACCACTTTCCATTATATCTGATCGGGATCCGAGGTTTAACTCAAAGTTATGGTGAAGTCTTCAGTATTCTTTAGATACAGAGTTGAGTTTCAGCACTGCTTATCGTCCTCAGACAGACGGTCAGTCTTAGAGAACAATTCAAACTCTAGAAGACATGTTGAGATCTTGATCTATGGATTTCGAAGGTGGTTGGGATTAACACGTACCACTGGTGGAATTTTCTTATAATAATATCTTTCACTCTAGTATTCATATGGATCCTTATGAAGCTCTCTAAGGAAAGAAATGCAGGAATCCAACTTGCTGGGATGAAGTTGGGGAAAGAAAGCTGTTAGGACCTGATCTTGTTGATGAGATGGCAGAAAAGGTCAGATCTATTCAACAACACAGAAGTGCTGATCAGAGTTGACAAAAAAATTATACCAACAATCGAAGAAAAGACCTAGAGTTTGATGTGGGTGATAATGTTTTCTTACGAATATATCCTTGGAAGAGATTAATGAGATTTGGAAAGAAGGGAAAGCTGATCCCTAGGTATATCGGTCCTTTCGAAATTCTAGATCATGTTGGGATGGTAGCTTACCAATTGGAACATCCACTGAATCTCTCTCAATTTCACGATTTGTTCCATTTATCTCTCCCGAGAAATTACATACCCGATCCTTCACATGTACTAAGCTCAGAAGTTGTGCTGGAGCAAGATCTTTCTTATGAAGAACAACCGATATAGATTCTGGATCGTAGTGAAGAATTTCTACAGAACAAGAACACTCACTTGGTGAATGTTTTAGGGAGGAACCACCAATTATAAGAAGCTACATGGGAGCTTGAGGATATGATGAGGGAGAGGTATCCTCATCTGTTTGTTACAATGTGATGAATTTTGAGGGTGAAATTCATTTTAAGGGTGGTAGAATGCAACACTCGATATTTTATGAGAAATATTTTGTTTTTATGAATTATGTTATATGAATCACCAAAGAAATCTTCCAGTACATACAACATTGTCTTGTCTTGCGTTACACTCAAGAGCATCCTTCATCGATAGCTTGTGTTGTACGCAATACCGAGTTTCTCTAAACAACGATATATTAATTGAATATTATTCAAACTAGGTGTTATGAATAGTAATACCCACTTTTTGAAATTTTATAAATTTTTTATTTCATAATGGACATCATTTTTGGAATCATAATATCGAAATTAGCCTAGGGTGAATTTTTGGTATTTTTTTGAAAACTTTCAATTTTTGATGAATTGTGAAAACATTGAGTTATTGGTTAAAACCGACTTTTTGTTTAAATAATAATTTTTTTATTTAAATTTATTTTATGTCAAAATAGATACATAATAACTATATATGTTCAAATTAATTCATTGGAGTAATTTTATAATAATATAGATACATAAAACTTTTATTGAAATTTTTACCGTCTTTTACCCACCTCTTAGGAGCATTTAAAATTGTAAATAAAACGTAATTTTACCACTTTTGTGAGTTGAATATTGAAAATCCAAGGGACATGGTTAATATCAAGGAGTAAAATGTGGTTCAATAAGATAAAAATAATTTTTGGTGAATAGTATATTTTTACTTTTATTTACCACGGTTAAAAGTATCTAGGGTAATTAAGGGTAAAAATGATATTATTATTACCCTAAAACATGTATTAATTCTATTGGATAAGTTTAATTCGACCAAAAACATCCTTAGGAATAAAATATGACCATTTAGTTCCACATGGATTAGATTATGACACTTATTGTTATTTTATTTAAAGAAGAGTTAAAATATTTAAAATCAAAGTTTAATAACTAAATGTTTTTTAATATAAGGTAATACATAAGATAAATTCAACTATAAATACTCATTAGGAATCTAAAAGGATTTAATACATAATGGTATTCTATTTATAATTTTTAGACATTAAATAAGTTAATTTATTTATGACACAATGATGATGCAGTAATTACCTTATTAATGAAATATTTACATAATTGATATTATAAAGACCCAAATAAATGTAATTTGAGACATTACATGAATTAAACTAATTATATAGGTTAATATGAAATGTTATTATTGATTTAATAAACTTTTTTCGAATTGATCATGTTGTTATGATTTTCACAAAAATCAATTACCAAATGGTGTCAAAATAGACATAAAATAGTTTTTAAGAAAAATATAATGATATTAATTGTTATTTTATTCCTAAAAATCTAAAGTTTGACCAAATGACTTAGATAAGGTTATATAAATTAATAATTAATCACTTGGGGTTCGTTTTTCTGGTTATTGTAAGTTTATTAACCATATAGTATAAGACAAAAGGAAGACACGGTAAAAGATAAATTATTTAACTTAGAGTTAAATCTAAATGATAAGGTTAATATAGTAATGTAAAAATGTATAAAACCTATTGGTTGAGATTATTTCAACCCATACCAACCTTATCTTATAAATAAATCAATTTTAAGCAATTAAAAACCGAATATGACTTTATTATAAAATAATATTTTAAGTTTTTCCTAAGGTGCCTCTCTCCTCCCTTATAAATGAGCACCTATTCCCTCTCCTCCTCACACAATTTTTATCCTTAAAACTCGGCCAACCCCTGACCATTTCCCTTATAAACATACCTAGAAACCTAATAGAGGTTATGGTCTTCTTCAAAGAGCAACATTAGTGCCCAAAGTGGAGGTTTAGAAGAGGCGCGTCAAAGATGATGTAATATCCTTTACCAATTCTTTCAAATTAATTTCTTCTTCTACTTCTTCTCATTTTGTTTTTTCATAATAATTTAATAACATTAGTATCACTCATATACTGATATGTTATTATAAATATTAAACAACCCTATTTCACCTTCTATCCATCCTATAAAAAACAAAACCATCGTGCGTCCGTACGTACGGAATACCGTCTCCACGCTGTGGTGTAATTTGTTTTTCCAAAACCAACATATATGGATGGTTATAATGTTTTAAATAATAACTATATATGTTTATTATGACATTATACTAATTTTGAGATATTATATCATTCACTTCAATACAATTCCACAAACATGTGAATGATATCGTCGCTCGTGCGTACGTACGGCCTACCATCTCCACGATGTGATGAAACTCGTTCTACATGATCTTCATTGAATAATGATTTTATAAATGAATTGAATGAATAAATAGGATATATATTCTAATAATACCATTCTATGAATGATGTATCTATAACATAAAAGTAATAATAAGAATTTATTCGACAAAACACGCATAAGAACATAAAGCAATGAACACCCGAATAAAAAGTATAAATGAATTATTATTAATTAGAAGATATGAATATGACCATATATGATATCATAATAATGAATATGATTCTGTAATAAGTCAATTACATTATTTAAATCATTATACATGTGGTTCAGATATGTACGAAGAAAACCGGACCTAAGGTAAGGGAAAATCTCGCAATCTCATTTTTATCTGAGATTGTTTAAACTTCCAAATTTACTGGGGAATATTTATCATCAACATCCATGTTTCCTCAATATATAATATTTTTTCTATCCTCCTAAAATTGTTTAAATACAATTTTACCCATGGGTGAGTTTTTAGTAAAATATATGAAAGGAATATTTTGTTTTTTTAGTACAACGTACTTTTTGACTTTTCCAGCCAAAGTACGAGGAGAATGTTTTTTTAACTTATACGGCATGAATGGATTTTTATGATTTCATATAACATTATTTCCATGAATCTTCCTTTACAAGTTTTCAAGTTTATTTTTAATCAAATTCTTTTAGTTTAAAATTTTATGACATGTAAATAAAGGAAAAATGTTTTTGAAGTAGAAATGATATTTTCCTCATGAATGGAGTTCATGTGTTTTATCAAAATTATTTCCATCTAGGATAATATAGGGTTCTGTTTCTATACATATTTTTACATTTATTTTATTATATTATGATGGAATTAATTTTATGATGTCCTTTTATCTTGTATGGATTATGTTATGATGGCATGATGTTTAATAATCCTATTTTTATTACATGGGTAATGCTATGATGTATGATTTATGATTTTGTGGCACACATAAGAATAGTTTCATTATGAAATGGGTGGGACCTATATCTCCCTCCAATTCATTGGGTAAAGATTTATATCTCATGAGATAGACATGGCTGGAAGGGTGGGTTGATTCGGTTCAGTGATACAGGACTGGATCAAGGAGTGAACTCGTTTCAGAAATGGACTTTGTCCACTAGGATAGTCTTGTAAATGATTCTTCACTACTAAGAAATGATTCTCTATGATTATGTGTGTGTTCCACAAAGATTCATGTTTTATTTTATGATTATTGGGATTACATTTCACTACCACGATTTATCCCATGTTATGATATTATGATCTCTTTTTTAGGTTAATATTTTCAAAATGTTATGTTCTTATGAATATGATATGATTGATATATCCTTTGTTTACCTTTACTGAGCACTTGAACCCACCCTTTTTTATTTTTTCTTTTCCACATGTCAGGAAGAATGGTATTAAGTAAGATATTCCAAAAGGGACTCTGGATATGATAAAATAAAAGGGAGATAGTGTAGATGATTTATGAACCATTTGTTTATGTTTCCCAGTTTCTAATGACACTATACATATACGGTCCTTTCATGGTTTTGTTTTATGTTGTAATAAGTGTTCTTCAATTTTGAAGTAATAACAATGTATGTAATGTATGGGTCGTTATAATACATAATTATAAAAACATCTTGATAGGATCAATGATATTTCTTCTTCTATTTATAATTTGATTAAGATGATAAGAAAATTGAATGGTGATAAATAATACTTTGAAAACAGGTAAATTATACTATAGATTAATTATTGAATATTCTATATTTGAAAAAATATAAATTTATTATAATTTATCAATGAAAAACTAATAACTATAAATTATTATGTGAACTCAATGATACCAAATTAAGGATCCATGGAATAATAGTGGGGTTTTGGGTGTTTCCTAAAAAATATTTTCCATCATGTTTTTAGGATTTCTCATAAAAATTATATATAAATTCATTCTCAATATCAATATACCTAGGATCATTTGAAATATAATTTATGATTAATTTAATTAATTATATATTTCATTTAATTAAATTATGTATTTATCTATAAATTGGTATTCCACTCTGGTTATAGTGTTGTTTCATTAGAGGAATTAAGGGTAGATTCAGTTTAGTTATTCTTTCTCACACCAAACTGTTATTTAATAATTATTTTATTGATTTATTGATTTATAATTTTTGGGTTGAGTTACTATTTTCAATTGGAAATATTTTAAAAAAAATTAATCCAAATGGGTGTTTCATGGTTTGTTAGTATGGTCATTGAAACCATTCATCAACCATGATGGGGGTAATGAATTTTATCAAAGGGTAATTTTTTAGTTAGAGAATAGTTTTCTAAATAGTGCGGACCATCCTGGTAGGTTTCCTAGATGACTAGGGGAAATTTCCTGTTCATTGCTTGTTTTGGTCAAGTATACATCCCAAAAATGAATCTCTTATAAGCCTTTTAAAAAATTAAAATGAAATGATCATAAACTAATCCCCATGTATTCCTCACTCTCCACTCCCTTCCCAATCTATTCACACAATTCCCCCTCTAAAGATAAGAATCCCTCTCATGTGAAACTCCCTACCCTTGGCCATTGTTTATAATGAAATTTACATCATATGTAGTGATTGATCATCAAAGGTCAATTTTTTTACTCAATGACTTGTTATTAATCCTTTTCATGCATCCCCTATATTTCCCCATGTTTTTTCATGTTGGATCAATTCCATAGAGGATATAGCTAACTGAATATAGATTTTATTTTACGGTTATTGTTTCTTAGGTAATGTGGACTACACTCATGGGATATATCTTTCCATTATTGTATGGTTCTCACCATTTGTGCATGTTACAGAGAGGATTTCTCCAAGAAATATGATTTAGTTTTATTTAATATAAATACATTGATTTTATATTACCAGTAATCATATGCAATATTTTTATGGTTATTTATAAAATTAATATCCAAGAAATCATGTTTCAAAGTAAATTTTCAATGTTTTTCACCATCAATTTCATCTACATTATAAAAATACAATCTTCCATTTCAAAAAAATTATTGTGATGGTTTATAAAATTAAATTAATTATTTTAATAAATAATTATATAATTATAATTATTATATTACTTATTAAAGGTAATTTAATTAATTTACTCACTATATTCTAATTTTTTTTCAATTTCAATTTATTTTAAAACACTTTTTTATGTTCCATTATAATTATTATGAATATATATATACATTTATACACAAAATCAATTGAACATATTAATTCCTATATGTGGGGATATTTTTATTCATACAAGATTATAAATATATAGCCTAGAATTTATAAAAGTGTCTCTTGAATGATTTCAGGAAAATAAAAAAGTGGTTCCAAAAATGCCTTTTTAGGTATCTGATTGTTAGGTCGGTATACATGGGTATATATATATGTGTAATTGTCAAAATTCACATATTATGGTGTGATTTTTGGAAATTGAAAAAAAGTGTATATAAATATATGTGTTTGTGTATACTTTAATATATTTATAAATTGAACAACGAACTAGGTTCATAAGGGAACCTATTTTCATAAAAACCCATGTTATTTGGGATATCTGGTAGATGGAATATAACAAAGTTTGAGTTTTGGAGTTGGTTCAAGGGTTTTTCATAGTTACAAGTGCTTGTGATGAATCCTGTGATACCAAAGGTTATCAAGATTTTTTTAATTTGATTTTAATATTCATTATTGTTGGGGATTTCAATTTTTAGATGATTTAATTATGATTTTATGAATGTTTTATTGAATTCCATGAGATTTTTATTTAAAATTTGTGGTCAAATAGAGAAGAACAAATTCCAATGGTAGTCTGCATGTCTTGAAAACCCATATATAACCCGTGCATATATTTCCACGAATATCCACATGGTAATTTCATGATTGGACTATAGTTTATAAACCCATGTGGTCAAACAATTAATAACCACTAATTCTTTTTGAGTTTTCAATCATGGATTCCATCGACATTGGAAATAGTTTTGCGAGATATGTTGATTGGATTTGTTTTGATTTCTGTGATGATGTTTTACGAAATATGGTCCTAATTAAGAAATGTTGGTTCTAAAATAATTGAAGAGGATTTTAATTAATGTAAAATAAAATATTTTTTCTATTAAAATAATCACAATTTTTTGGGAAATAAATATGTTATTTATTAAAATGATTTTAAATGTGTACTTAATTTTACAAATATGGATGTATAAATTTTTAATATGGTTTTAATAGGAAATTATTATTATTAAAGTGTATAGTGTGGACCAAAATTGTTTTTCAATTATCATTTGAAATTAAAAAAATGGGATTTAAAAATTATTTTATAGGACAAATTAATTTTTACTCTAGTTTGTGTGATTTATTTGGGATTTTATTTAGATTTATGTTCTTGAGTTACTAGTTTGAAATGTGAATTGTTTATTTCTGTGCAGTTTTAAATTATGTTTAACATATGTAAATTGGTGTAAAAAGCGGATTTTTATGAAACACAACTAAACACTGCGAAATGTTAAAAAATTTAATGATAAGATTCGAAATTTTTTTGAATATTTTTTCTAATTTTTTTTATCACGATGTGTATAATAATCATTTGGGGTACATGTTTCATGTCCATTTAAAATGAATCCTTGATAAGTTCCAATTATTTTAATGCCTTCGAGAATGCATATTATGGGTTCTTGAACATTTGAGCTCACAATGTGGTCCTTTTTCATTATAGTCTGGGACTCCCCCACAATAGTTATTTATATGTATTTCCATTCTTATTGGTCTAGTCCTTGACTACATAGAATTTATGTGATTATTGAGGATCATAAATCATAAATGTTGTAGAATGGTTTGACTTTTTTGGGATTCACAAGTGAAACCTTTTGGGTGCCTTTTTGGTGACTGGGAATGACTCTACACTAGTTGTCTTTGTGGTTAGGATTGTGACAGATTTAAAATAGTTGAGACCTCTTGGGCGGGTAATTTTTATTTCATTTCCATGGTTCCCACTCATTAATTATGAACAAAAAGGTCGAGACCTTTTAATTTTTTGTATAATCATGTTCATTATTTATGCCTCTCTAAACAATTGTTCCTAGTTTTAATTATGGTGATGATTTTGTATATTGATCATGAATTAAAAAATACTAGTGGTTTTATATAGTTTGTGTTCTTATTTGAGATTGGATAAGTATAGATTTTGAGTAATTTCATTATTTACTTATTTTCCCTCCAAGTTTTCATTAATATTAGGATTTTTTTATCCTATGGTAGATGCTTTAGAGAAAAATTGTTCATTATATTTGGTTCTATGATGATTTTATTTTCATAAGATCCCCTTTGGTCATCTCTTTTAGAAATTTGGGTCTTTCTTTAGTAATTCTCTTGGAGTGTCCTCTCCATGTTGATCAAATATTCTAGTGGAATCATTAAATAGTGGGAGACCCATTATTGTTCTCCATCACTTATCTTATTATCAAAGTAATCTTGAGTGAAATGTTATTTCGATTATGTGATGAGTTTTAAGATTTTAGTAAGAAGTTGATATAGATATTTGTGTGATTTGGACTTCAATCCTTTGTTTATTTAGTGATTATTCGATAATGTGTTAATTTTATTTATTGGGATATAAAGGGTTCACACCAAAACATTCATGTAATAATTATTTTATTGTTTTATAAATTATTTCCTTTTTGTTGGATTATGAAATTTATTTTTGAATTGTTTTTAAAAAAATTAAAAAAAATTAGGTTTTATATGGATTGGTCACATAGTAGGAAAGACATGAAAAGAACTATGGGTAGGCCTATAATATAACTTTAACATCCCATGTAAATGATGAATAATATATTTTCATATTTATTAATATATTTGAATTAAATATTAATTTTACTTTAAAGGGGTTGTTATGTTCGATAGTGTACCCGATACGAAACAATGGGTTTTGTTGTAATCTTACATTGCACACTAATAATATAATATTATTATTTTTAAAGGTAGTTAACTCCTAGCCACTGTATTGGAGGGAATGAACAGAACAAACTACAATATTATTATACATGATTGTTAAATGTATTTACATTTATCCAATAAAATATTAGAGTCTTAAAATGTGAATGAATCTAATTTTATGTATAATTTAAATTTAAAGGTCGATTTACCGCCTTTTAATGGAGAACCCTCTTTAAATATAGTTTTGGTCACTTTAATACATTATAATTGACCAAATAAAATCCTTCTTTATAATGAGGACATCAAAATTTACTTTGTGTAAATTTTTGGGATTTTTTCGATAAAGTTCATTTTTTAATGAACAGTAAAAATATTGTATTTTATTTCAAAAGTGCCTTTTAATCTAATTTATTTATATTATTTAGAATATATTTTTAATTGGAAAAAAATGTGTAATTATAATATATTTTTACTATTTAATCCAATTTTTGTCATTGGTTTTAATTTCACTTTGAAATTGGACATAAACAAGTGTCAATCTTTTGATAGTTATTATTTTATAAAAACAAGCTATTTGTTTTAACAACGAAAATTAATTTTAAAATTAATTAATGAAACTATTATGTTTTTAATGTCTCAAAATAAACATCATTTTTGAATTCAGAATATCAAATATAGGTAAGGCTTAATTTTTGGTATTTTTCTGAAAAACTTCAATTTTTGATGAATAGTGAAACCACATAATAGTAGTTAAAAAATTGACTTTTACATTTAAATGAAATTTTACCACTTCTGTGAATTTAATTTCAGAAATCTGAAAACATTTTTTTTGTTAGTATGTAAAATGTGGTTCAATAATATGATATTTTTTTGGTCAATAGTAACTTTTGACTTTTATTTACCGAGGTTAAAGGTAAATAGGATAAATCAAGGTAAAAACAATATTATAATAATTCAAAATTACCATAACATTTTTCCAAACCTTATTGGATGAGTAATGTCTGACCATAAGAATCCTTGGGAATATTTTGGGACTCCATGGATCCACTTATGAATTACAATGACACTTTGAATTAATTAATTTAAAATAAAGGCAAAAATGACTTAAACAAAAAAAATTTAGTAAATTAATTTTTATATGATGTCATATAAGTCCTTTTTTCAACTATAAATATTATTTAGAAAGCTATAAATATTTACTACATGATAAGATTTTTTTATAATTTTTAGACATCGAATAAATTAAATTATTTATGAGACAATAATAATTCAGTATTTACCTCATTAATAAATGATTTAAATAAATATGATTATAATGATTAAAATATTATCCAAATTTGTCCAATTCCAATTATATGAGTTTATTTCAACCATGAGACATCTTAGGTTCGACTATAATTATTTTTGGACCTTCATAAACCGAATATCATTATATAATAAAATAATATTTTCACACATTCCTAAAGAGACCCTCCTCTCCCATATAAAAAGAGACCACTTCCAACCAATTCCTCACACCTCTCAAGCCATTTGGCCTGTCCAACCTCTGCCCAATTAATCTCTCTACATCCATATACTCCCCCAAGAAGCCTTACCTTAGTCAGAAGGCACTTCAAGAAATCCTTTTGGTTCAAACCAAATGAAGTTACCCAAATTAAAGGTAACGATTTTCTTAAATTGTTTTCTTTTATTTTACTTCTCCAACCCCTAATCTCTTTTTATACCTTTCTATTGTAACAACCAAAATAACCTAAAATATACTAGGATTTTTTTATGAGAAGTATTCTAACAACACTTACACACACTACCATCTAATGTATGAAGAACATAATGTTTTTGTGGATGGAAAACTAACGCCTCGCGAAAAAATGATTGTTCGATTATCTCCTACATATTCTCATGGTGGATATTATGATGACTCTGTATTAATATATGATATATATTATGTTTATGTTTCCTTTATGCTTTTGTAGTTTTAATTTATAGCATTCCTTTATGGTTTCCATTATGGGTAAACGCGATAATCTCATTAGAGGAAGTGCGGACTATCATCCCCTCAAAGTGATAGGACTCGTTAATTCCATATGTGGGACGTTTGAAGTATGAAGTTAATGATATTATATTTGATATTATATATTTCATTATACTGGAATTATAATATACCTATGTATCGTTGTGTTTAAATTCCATTAAAATAAGAAATAGAAATTAAAGTAGCATTCATACGTACGTACGTCTTACCGTCTCGATGAATGGTTCATTTAATTTCTTGCCTGCAAATGATATGTACTGTTATAAGTATATATATATACTGGATATATAAGATTTATATTATATCTAAATAATGAATTTTATTCTTGATATAATTTATTTTTGATCCCATGTACAACTTGTAAATATAAGGTGTTCATTTTTGACTCAGGTACCAAATGTCGACAAAATGAACGTTATTAACTTAAATGATTACATAATGTTTATAACATGGTAATAAGTGATATAAAAGGAATTATAAACATGAAAAGGGTTCTTAAGCAAGTATAAATTAACTTTAGTTTATTATTCATGAGATTAAAGGACGGTCGAGTCAAGTCGGACACGAGGTAAGGGACTTTGTCTCAATCTCTTTTCAATGAGGCATATTTAGTTTTATACATGACTTTATTTTATATGGTGTAAAACCCCAATGAATTTTAATTTCATTCAAAGGGAATCTTTTTATACGAAGCATTTTACTAAACGAAAAAAAGAATTTTTTTTACGTAAGCGGTAAAAACGACCTTTCTGCCGCCGCGAGTATTATTTGATCATTGGGTTCCTTAACAAGTCGTAATGTTTTTAAAAGGAAAAATAAATACCATATTCTATTTTTAAGTATTTTGGTATTGAACATGATTTTTAGAATGGATTTATTATTTCAATATCTTGAAATGATATTTTGTTATTTCAATGTGTAAATTTTATCTTTCCTTAATGCTTATGTCATGTGGTATGATCATGTTATGGTTCGTGGGCATTATTTTTTATACGGGTGGTTCCGTGACAAACCTAGGGAGGGTGAGCCCAAGATAGCTCTTCAATGCATTGGGTAACGTTACAGAGGTAAACATGAATGTTTCTCCTAAGAGATTTAGGCAATATACTGTGATGGGTATTCCAAACTAACATTGTTTGTAGCTCTGATAGCTATAATGTAAGTATAATATGGATACCACAAGTTTCCTTTATGATTTATGATTTCGATGTGTTATTCATAATGTCATATGATTTCATCAGGTAAGTAAAAGTGTTCATGTTTTGTATGTATTTATGAACACATGTTTTCATTCTTTGTTTTATTACCCTTACTGAGCTTTTTATGCTCATCCCAAATTTTGAAATGTTTTCGTAGGACCTAAAGATTAATAGGGTCAAGGATGGGATCAAGGAAAATTCATGATGTCTAAATCATGGAACTAGTCATGACTATTTTTTTCAAGAGTTTTTATTTTAGGAAAAAAATGGAAACTTTGTAGAAGTGTCTACTTTGTAATCTTTTGAGATGTAATAGTTATTTCCTAATTCTCTAAAACTATAAACCTGAAAATATCCACAATGTGAATTATTAATTTAATTCAATATTATGTAATGTTTAAGGCTGAGTCCTTATAGTTGGTATGAGAGGTCGGGTTAGATAACTTTAGGAGTTAGTATATTGTTAAATTAATATCCATAAAGTAATTTATGTTAATATTGAAATCATATAGCATTTATAGGTTACCATATTGCATCACCTAAGATATTTTTATGTTCAGAATGGTTTTCCACAGAGGAAACAGGTAAACTATGTTGGGATGACATCAGGTGGAAGATAGCCTTCCAAATCAGCAAACTGAAATGGTTGGAATCAGAACTGAACAGTTTGTTACAGTGATGGAATAGTGGACTTAGGCTATAAATGATGTTTGTATCCATGTTCGAGATTAAACAGATCAACCATAGAGGAACATGTCTGTAGTTTAGCATTTCATGATGTAACATCCCCCATAATTTAGAGGATCATTTGATCTGGTGCTAAAAGAAGAGTGGATAAAGCACTGAAAAAGATTTTCAATGTAATGGGTTGTTCAGAACATCAAAAGGATAGTCTCGCTGTTTAACGTTTTGAAGGTGAAGTTGATCGGTGGTGGTCGATGGTAAAAAATATCAGGGAAAGTGAGGGTATTTATTCTCTTTATTGGGATGAGTTCAAAGGTATGTTTCTTGAGAAATATTTTCCTAAGGTGGTTCATATTAGGATGGAAAAACAATTCCTGGAATTGAGGCAGGAGGATGACTCAGTGGCTGCTTATGAAGAAAGATTCACTTGACTGGAAAGGTATGCTCCAAATATCAAATGAGATACTGATAGTAAAATAAACTATTTTTACAAAGGATTAAATCCAAAGTATCGAAGGGATTTATCTTCTCGTGAGTTAAAATGTTATGAAAAAACTAGTTCATTGTGTGGAGAAGGTGGAAATGGAGTTTGCCTATGATCATGTATTATTTTACAAACAACAGAATAAGTGGTCGAGGTGGTAGGAAAAAGGGAAGAACTCATCAAAAAAGTCTGATGGTAAGAAACTTAAAGTTTTAGTTTGCGAATATTGTGGTAAAAAGCATGTGGGGGAATGTCTTTTAAATTCTATTAAGTGCTACCGATGTGATAAAATGGGAAATAATACTTGTAATTGCACTGAAAAAGATTAGGGTAATGATAAGACAAAATCTGATTTACAGTCAGTAAAATGTTTTAAGTGCAATGAAATTATTCATTATGCAAATGAGTGTCCAACAAAGAACTCAACTAAATGAAAGAAGCTAGACTAAAAGCAGAAAGGGGTGGTGAAATCCTTTGCAACTACTTCATCAGATTTTGGGCCATCAAATGCAGTTATATTAGGTACACTGTTTGTTTGTTTAGATTATGCCAATGTGTTGTTTGATTCAGGGTCCACACACTCTTTAATTTCTGAAAAGTTTTCTAGATAATTGGGAATTCAATCTCAAGATTTGAAAACAGAATATATGGTAAAAAACACCTAGATGAAATGTTGAGAAAAAAATAAAACAAAAGAACATTCATGTCCTTGTGTGCAGAAAGAATCTTCATGAAAACATTATATTTTTTCCTCTAGTAGAGTTTAATGTTATTTTGGGCATTGATTGACTCTTTTTTATCATGCTAAGATTGACTGCAGAGCTAAAGAGTTTTATTTTCAAAAATATTTTCAGTTTTTCTACAAAAATGAACCATTGCTTTTGATAACATATCAGGAAGCTGAGAAACTAGTAAAAGATGGAAATGAATGTTACCTTGCACATATGGTTTAAAACAAAGGAATTGTTCAGATTAATGATGTGCCAGTGGGAAATGAGTACCTTGATGTTTTTCCTGATGAGTTTCCTGGTATTATACCTGATCGGGAAGTTGAATTTAATATTGACTTAGTTCCTGATGCTAAGAAAATTTCAAAGCCCCTTATCGAATGGCTGAAATTGAACTTTTAGAAATAATGAAGCAATTGCATGAGTTATTAGATAAAGGTTTCATTCGACCTAGAACATCACCATGGGGTGCTTCTGTTTTGTTTATTAAAAAGAAAAACGGTTCAATGAGACTTTTCATTGATTATAGAGCATTTAATAACATTATTATTAAGAATAAGTATCATTTTCCTCATATCGATGATTATTTTGATCAACTCCAGGGTGCTCAGTATTTTTTTAAGATTTATTTGAGATCGGGGTACCATCAGTTGAAAGAAAAGAAATCAGACATTATGAAGATCGCGTTTCATATTAGATATGGACATTATGAATTTGTAGTTATGCCTTTTGGGTTAACAAATGCACCTGTTGTATTCATGGATCTTATGAATATAATTTTATGTGAGTTCTTGGATGAGTTTTTGGTTGTGTTCATTGATGATATTTTGGTTTATTCTAAAAGTAAAGAGGAGCATAAAAGTCATTTAAGGGTCATCTTTCAAACCTTAAAAAAAGAAACAGTATGGGAAATTCAGAAAGTGTGAGTTTTGCATACAACAAATTTCTTTGCTTGGTCACATAGTTTCAAAAAATGGCATAACTTTTGATCCTTATAAAACAAAAGTTGTTGAATATTTGCCAAGACCCAGAAATATAACTGAGATTCATAGTTTTCTTGGTTTGGAAGGTTATTACCGGAGGATTGAAGAGAATTTTTCATGGTTATCTAGTCCAATGACTATGTTAACTCAAAACGGTGTTAAGTTCATCTGGACAAAAGAATGTGATGATTGTTTCCAGGAATTGAAAAGGAATTGGTTAATGCTCCAGTTTTGGAATTACCCTCCATAAATGGTGAGTTTGTTATCTACCATGATTCTTCATTGAAAGGACATGGTTGTGTCCAAATGCAGAATGACCAGGTAATTACTTATGTGTTATGTCATTTGAAACCACATTAGTAAAATTACCATACACATGGTTTCGAATTAGCTGTGGTTGATTTTTCTTTAAAAATTTGGAGGCATCATTTGTATGGAGTAAGATGTGAAATATATACTGATCAAAAAAAATTAAAGTATATATTTACTCAGAAACAATTGAACATGAGATAGAGGAGATGGCTAGAATTAACCAAGGATTATGATTGCACGATCCATTACCATCCAGGAAAAGAAAATAAAGTGAATGATGCTTTATGTTGGAAAAATAATGCTTCATTAGCCATGTTACATTTGGAACAATATCCGTTGGTTTTTGATTTGATAAACTTTGGCATAGAAATTGTTGGTGCAGAAAATTATTCTGTTTTGTTTCAGGAGTAAGTGAAATCATCTCTATCCGACAGAATAAAGCATGCATAGAAAGAAGACATTGAGTTGCAAAAAATGGTAGAGTTGGTTCAGAAGGGTATGTTGCATGATTTTAACATTGATAATGATTGTGTTTTGAGGTTTGGGAAGAGATTATGTGTGCCTTGTGATTCACAGTTGATGAATGAGTTATTATGTGATGTTCATAGTTCCTCATTTTCAGTTCATCTAGGTAGTTCTAATATGTACATTGATTTTGGGGAGTATTACTAGTGGGATGGAATGAAAAGAGATATTGCTGATTTTAGTGTGAAGTGTTCGACTTGTCATATGGTTAACAAAGAGTGATAATTACCAAAAGGGATGCTTCAGCCTCTATCGGTCCAGAGTGGAAATGGGAATATATATCCATGTACTTCATTGTGGGATTACCAAATATATCTCAAGGTAATAATGCAATCTGGGTTCTATTTTATCGATTGACTAAATCTTCTCATTTTTTTCATATTCGAGAAACACTATATCTAGATCAACTTTCTCAATTGTATGATAAAGAGATAGTTAGGTTGCATGGATTTCCCCTCTCTATTGTATCTAATTATGATCCCAGGTTTACTTCTAATTTTGGACTGGCCTTCAGAAGTCGTTGGGTACTGAATTAATTTTTTTTACAAATTTTCATCCTCAATCAGATGGGAAGACAGAACGAACAATTCATACCTTGGAGGATATGTTACGTGCTTGTTCACTGGATTATCAGGGAAGTTGGGACCAACATCTTTCTTTGGATTTATTTTCATTTAATAATAGTTTTTAGTCCAGTATACAGATGGCTTAATTTGAGGCACTATATGGAAATCATTGTAGAACTCTAGCTTTTGGGGATGAATTTGGTGAAAGGAAGATGATGGGATAAGAATTGATAGAAGAGATGGCATAGAAAGTTCAGTTGATTTAGAAGCTCATGAGAACTGCTCAGAGAAGACAGAAATGTTGTGCAGATAACTAGAGGAACAATCTTATTTTTGAGGAAGGTGATCATGTCTTTCTCAATTTTTCTCCATGTTATAGTGTGATGTGTTTTAGTAAGAAGGGAAAGTTGAGTATGAGGTTCATTGGACCTTATGAAATCTGGGAGAATGTGGGATCAGTTGCGTACAGAGTGGCTTTACCTCCAATTTTTTCCCAGGTACACAATGTTTTTCATGTTTCAATGTTGAGAAATTATATTCCAGATCCATCTAATGTTTTGAGCCCAGAGGTAGTTCAGTTGGAAGAAAATCTATCTTATGAAGAAAAACCAGTTCAGATTTTTGACCGAAGAGAGAAAGTGTTGCGTAATAAGGGTTTTCACCAGGTAAAGGCTTTGTGGAAAAACCATATTATTGAGAAGGCAACGTGGAAATCTGAAAATTCTATGAGGGATAAATACCCCCACTTATTTTGATAAGTGAATAAAAATCGTGAGGATGAAATTTCCAAAAGGGGGGAAGGATCTAACATTCCAGGTAAATGAATAATAAAATATTTTTGTATTTATTAATATTTGAGAATTAAATATTAATTTTAATTTATAGGAGTTTCAATGTTCGATAGCGTACCCGATACGCAACAACGGGTTTCTTTGAAATCTTACGTTGCACACTAAAAATATAATATTATTATTTTAAATGGTAGTTAACTCTCAGCCATTGTATTGGCGGGAATGAACAGAACAAACTAAAATATGATTATACATGATTGTTAAATGTATTTACATTTATCCAATAAAATTTAAGAGGCATAAAATTTGAATAAATCTAATTTTAACCATAATTTACATTAAAAGGTCTATTTACCACCTTTTAATGGAGAAAACTCATTAAATATAGGTTTGGTCACTTTAATACATTCTATTTGACCAAATAAAATCCTTATTTTGAATGGGGACATCAAAATTTATTTTGTGTAAATTTTTGGGATTTTTCCGATAAAGTTCATTTTTTAATGAATAGTGAAAATATTGTATTTTATTTCAAAAGTGAATTTTATTATAATTTATTAATATGGTAATATTATATTTTCAAAAGGTTTTAAAGTGTAATTAGAATATATATTTACCATTTTATCCAATTTTGGTCATTGTAATTAATTTCACTTTGAAATTGGACATAAACAAGTGTCAATCTTTTTATAGTTATTGTTTCTTAAAAACACGCTATTCGTTTTAACAATGGGAAATAATTATAAAATTAATTAATGACACTTTTATGTTTTGAATTTGGAAAAATAAAAATCATTTTTGAATTTGGAATATCAAATATAGCTTACACTGAATTTTTTGTATTTTTTTGAAAAAACATCAATTTTTGATGAATAGTGAAACCACTTAATAGTAGTTAAAAAACTGAATTTTTCATTTAAATGATATATTACCACTTCAGTGAATTGAAATTTAAAAATACAATATACTTGGTTGTTATTAGTAAGTAAAATGTGGTTCAATAAGAAGAATTTTTTTTTGGTAAATAGTAGTTTTTGACTTTTATTTACCGCGGTTAAAGGTAAATAGGTTAATTCTTGGTAAAAAGAATATTATAAAAATTCAAAATTAACATAACACTTGTAAAAAACTTATTTTATGACAAATGGAAGACCATGGGAATCTTTGGGTCGATTTTGGGACCCCATGGAGCCACTTATGAATGATAATGACACTATAGATTAATTAATTTAAAGTAAAGGCAAGAATGACATAAACAAAATTCTTTTAGTAAATTGATTTTTATATGGTGTTATATAAGTCATTTTTAAACTATAAATATTATTTAGATATATAAGAAGATTTCCTAAATTATATTATTATTTTATAATTTTTAGACATCGAATAAATTAAATTCTCTATGACACAATAATGACGCAGTATTCACCTCATAAATAAATGATTTAAATAAATAAGATTATAATTATTAAAATATAATCCAAAACCTCTTCAATTCCTATTGGACGATTTTATATCAACCATGATTCATCTTATCTTCGTCTATAATTTTTTTTGGACATTCTGAAATCGAATATAATTATATAAGAAAATATTATTTTCACACTTTTCTAAAGAGCCCCTCCTCCTCCTTATAAAAGGAGACCACTTCTAACAAATTCCTCAAACCTCTCAAGACATTTGTCTCGTCTAACCTCTTCCAAATTCATCTCTCTAAATTCCTATCTTTCCCATAGAAGCCTCACCTTAGGAAGAAAGTTCTTCAAGAAGTACTTTTGGTTCAAACTAAAGGATGTTACACAATTTAAAGGTAACGATTTCTCTTAAATTGTTTTATTTTATTTTACTTCTCCAACCCCTAAACACTTTTTATTAAATTATTTTGTAACAACACCAGTATCCTCAATATACTATATGTTTGTATGAGAAGAATTCTAATTACACTTACACACACCTCCTTCTAATGGATGAAGAACATAATGTTTCTGCGGATGGAAAACTAACGCCTCATGAAACTAGGATTGTACGATTATCTCCTACCACCTATAATTGTGGCCATTATGATGTCACTGTATTTATATATGATATATATTATGTTTATATTATCTTTATAATTCTTTAATTTTATTTTATAGCATGCCTTTATGGTTTTCATTTTGGGTAAACGCGATAATATCATTAGAGGAAATGCGGACTACCACCCCCACAAAGTTATATGACTCGTTAATGCCATATGTGGGACGTATAAAGGATAGAGTTAATGATATTATATATGATATTATATATAAAATTATATTGTAATTATAATATACCCTTGTATCATTATGTTTTAATTCCATTAAAATAATAAATATAAATGAAAGTAGCATTCATGCGTACGTACGGCGTACCGTCTCCATGAATGGTGCATTTCATTTCTTTCCTCCAAATGATATGTACTGTTATAAGTATATATATATAGTGGATATATGTTATATATATTATATCTAAATAATGAATTTCATTCTGGATATAATGGACTATTGATCACATGGACAACTTGTAAATATAACTCAAGTACCAAATAACAACAAAATGAACGTTATTAACTTTTATTATTACATAATGTTCATAACATTGTAATAAGTGATATAAAAGGAATTATAGACATGAAAAAGGTTCTTAAGCAAGTAGAAATTAACATTAGTTTATTATTCATGACATTAAAGAACGATCGAGTCAAGTCGGACCATAGGTAAGGGACTTCGTCTCAATCTTCATTCATTGAGGCATATTTAGTTTTATACACGACATTATTTTATACGGTGTATAAACACCATTGAATTTTAATTTCATTCCAAGGGAATCTTTTTATATGAATCATTTTACTAAAAATGATTTTTTTGAACGTAAGCGGTGAAAATGTCCTTTCCACCGCCATGAGTATTATTTGATCTTTGGCTTCCTTAACGTGCCATAATGTTTTTAAAAGGAAAAATAAATACCATATAATCTTTTTACATATTTTGGTATTGAAAATGATTTTTAGAATGGATTTATTATTTCAATATCTTGAAATGAAATTTTGTTATTTCAATGTATAAATGTTATCTTTCCTTTATGCTTATGTTATGTGTTATGATCATGTTATGGTTCTTGGGCATTATTTATTTATACGGGTGGTTCTGTGATAAACCTGCGACAGGTGAGGTCGAGATAGCTCTCCAATTCATTGGGTAACGTGACGGTGGTAAATTTGAATGTTTCTCCTAAGAGATTTAGGGAATATACATTGATAGGTATTCCAATGTAACTCCCTTGGTAGCTGTGATAGATACAATATAAGTATGATATAGATGCCACAATTTACCTGTATGATTTATGATTTTTATGTGTTATTCATAAAATATTATGATTTCATGGGGTTAGTAAAAGAGTTCATGTTTTGAATGTATTTATAAAAAAAAAATTTCTTTGTTTTATAACCCTTACTGAGCTTTTTATGCTCATCCCAACATTTGAAATGTTTTCACCGGACCTAAAGATGAATAGGGTCAAAGATGGGATGAAGTAAATGTCATGTTGTCTAAAACATAGAACTAGACATGAATCTTTTTTTCAAGATTTTTTATTTTATGAAAATAAATTGAAACTGTGTAGAAGTGTATACTTTTTAATCTTTTGTGATATAATAGTTATGTCCAAATTCTATAAAAATCTAAACCATAATAGATCCTCAATGTGAATTATACATTTAATTCAATATTAAGTAATGTTTATGTGTGGGGCCTTATAATAATATATGGGCCTTTAAATATTGGTTCATGGTTTTCACAACAGTGTAGTCGAATCATGTAGGTGTTATAGCTTGCTAG
Organism: Viscum album; assembly: GCA_963277665.1. Taxonomy (NCBI): domain Eukaryota; kingdom Viridiplantae; phylum Streptophyta; class Magnoliopsida; order Santalales; family Viscaceae; genus Viscum; species Viscum album. The sequence goes on along the minus strand of OY728122.1, from coordinate 1,239,132,035 downwards.
TTCTAGATTCAAGGTCGTCACAAGATATAAATAATCATGTTCCAAAAAATGTATCTTTTTTAGGGCTTAAAAAATTAAATTCATATGAAAAAATTATCTATATTTCCATAATGCCTCAATACCTTGAACCCATATCAGTCCACACACATAATTCCCCCTCCCAAGCTCGGAATCCCTCTCTAGCATGACCCTATATTCCCAATCTCCCTTTTTCATTATATTTAATTCCAATTTGATGTGTTATTATCATATGTCAGTGTTTCTTCCCCCCATATATTTTCTTCTACCCATTTCCCTCCCAACCATTATTTCCCCTTGGTCTTCCATGTTTTTGAAAACCATATAGGAAAGGTAGGGAAAATTTTTTATTTCCTCTTATGGATTTGGTTTCCTAGGGAATATGGCTTACTCCCAAGGCCTTCTTGTTAACATTGTTTAAGGGTTATACCCATCAATAATTATGATACGTAATTTTTTCCCATTGAAAACTATTTAATTTTATGGAATTTTCCTTCTTGGATGTTAACTTACCACACATGATATCAAATAATATTCTATTGGGTTCCTATAAAATATATATTGTTGAAACCATGTTTCAACATAGATTATCCATTATTTTTTCTGTTTAATAATTCTTCCTTTGAAATGTAAATTGTTTTTCCAAGATAAATAAATGAAATGGTACAAAAAATGATATTGTATATTTTAATACATCATGTTTAATTTATATTTTTTATTTGAGTTATTATATATATTTAATTGAACATAAAAACAATATCTAAGTTCTATTATATTGTAAATAATATTAATACTATATTTTAATTATTCATTTTTATTTATTATAAATATATAATCACTATTTCCCATATTCATGAAATGATGTGAAAATATGGGCATTTATATGAGAGTATCTATATATATATATATGGACTTTTATATTGAAAATTATTTCAATAATTGTTTCAATAAACTATATGTGACATTCTGCATATACATTTTTTGAATTTGATGGTTATGTGTATATACAGGAGTAATCTTATACATTTATTGGTAATTACATAAATTCACTTGGAATCCTGTAATTTTTTAACCAAGAGAAAAATATATGTGTGATTTTTTATATCGGTTTAATTTTATAAATCCATATGAATTTAAAATATTCTTTTTAGGCTTCTTTTCAAATATTTTTTATGTCGATATTAAAAAAACTGTAGTATTGATTGAAATTTTTTATGTTTAGTTATATAATTTAAAATGGGTGTATTAACTAATTATTGTTGTGAAAAAATGGTTTTGGATGCAAAATCATACATGCATAATGGTTATTCTCAAATTTTATTCATATTTTTGATGTGATATTATTAATGAGGAATATTACATTTGATATTATGGTTTTTTGAAATGGAAATGGAACAAAAGACTCAGTTATGTAATCAGAATGGTATTTTATGAATTCTTTTATTGTTATAGGACACTAGAAAAATACATTTTCTTTCATGACTTGGTTATCGAAACCTGAATTTGGAGTCACCATGATACTAGGAAAATTTATTGTACTCCATAGTGGTTTTGAACATTGTTTTAGGGAATTCATCTAGAATTCTCCATGCTTCTAGGCCAAGAGAATTCACTCCATAGAAGAATTCATTAACACTTGGATTCATTCTGATTATATCACTAGTTTAAAATAAGTAATTAGATTTATCACTATCATTTTATAACATATGTCGTCCTTATCATGGTTGGAATGCGTTACTTTAGAAAAATTCAATTTCTATATAATATTTCAAAGAATGTTTCTGTAATATTAATTTTTACTAGTACGTTAAACATTATTATAATTTTTATTGTTTTTTAATTTAAATATGTTCAATAGGGATTTTATAAATTTCATAGATGTTTTATTTTATAAAATTTAATTAAAAATGAATAAACTATTTCCATATATATTTTCAACATTTCATATCAATAGATTAATAATTAATGGGTTACTGTGTGGCAATGTTGGAGTTTTCCTATAAAATTTTTTTTTCTCATGCATATATATATATATATATATATGTTTTCAATTTCATGTTTTTTATTAATTACTCTTGGTGTGATTTATGTTTTAGTTATGAGGGAGAGTGACATTGGGCTGTTGGGGTAATTTTCCTAGGTTTTTTAATTGTTTTATTTTTAGTTTCATTTATCGAATCTTCCATGTATGACTTTTTATTTATTTATATAGCTATGTTGTATAAATATATGTTGATGTCATGGAGGGAACTAGAGGAAGGGTTAGATTACATTTAATGGGAGGTAATCATCAACACACATCAGGTATTTTCATAGGATGGATCAGACATTCGATGAAGTGATAGCTTGGGATTGTTCATGTAATTCTATATAACATCCAATTCGACCATGCTTTGGTCCTTCTATAGAACATTCTCAACAAGGAAAGCATCATTACTTCTAAGGATATGTTTTCTTTTATTATCCCAAATGTGATATTCAGAATTTTCAACTATACAACCAATGAAAAAAACATACTTTGGATTACAAATCTTATTTTTCCTTATCATTCGAATTTACATATACATCATAAAAATAATTTAAGACTATGTTATGATTATGTTTTGATAATTTTCTAGAACATAGAGCATATACAATTTACTACCCAACATCCAATAATCGATATTTTTTTGTTCTAATAAGATTTTTTATTGTGTTTATAAACCCCAACCATAACATACATTCCAAGGTTCAACCTTATAATCCATAATTTTTCAATTAGAGTAATTATTTATCCATTCATCCAGAATAAATATTTTTAGTTACGAGAATGTTTTTCTCGTGACTAGAAAATAATAATTATAAAAATTCTAGATGTAATGTCATATATACTCAACACCAATGTGAATCCAATTTCCCATTAATTTCTTGAAAGAACCACTTTCATCCTACTATTTTTTAGTAATAAATATTAAAAAACAAATATAATATTATTCATGAAACAAATACAAAATTTACTTATATAATTATAAATGAATGTATGAATGTAATGAAAACTATCATATGACTAAATATGTGGATTTCTACAAAAATCATTGTATACATTAATCAACTTCCCCCCCCCCTTTGTTTCTATCCATCTATATTAAATTACACATTGTTTTCATTATTAACAACAACTTTCAAAAATTACATTTTTTAGTGATCATGATTAAATATTACCATATCCTTTAGAAACATTATTTTCATATAAATGAGTTGAATAAACTATATTACCATATATATATATATCATTATAATATTCTCTTTTAACCATTTAAATTTTATCCCATTTTACATTCATGAAAAGTGACTCATCCATAAATCCTTTTTCAATCACCATGGTTCCCCGAGTAACTTTCTAGACCCAATATATTATGGTAGTCTAAAAAATATCATTATTAATTTTTTCACTATAAATAAGAGTTTTGTATTAATCAAGAAATATGGAAAAAAATCTTATAATAAATTAATATTCTATTATTTATCTGGATTTCAACTTTTCCTTTTTTTCAAATCATCCAGGGTATCACCATATATCAGTTATACATTCTGTAATTTCAATCATTCATAATATATTATACAATTATTATCTCTAGTTGAATGATAAGATTATTTATAGTCAATATCTCTGGAATATACCAGACTTTTAGTTCATAAAATATAATCCATGTTAACTTCAATAATGTTAATAGAATCTGAAATTATGATCATTTCTGTTTTTATAGGTTTCTCATTAAAAAATTTGAAATATTTATTTCTATTGTACATTAAATTAATATTTATATCAAGTTGTACCGGAACAAAAAAATATACCTTAATCTATTTCTCAATATTTTTCATGTGTTTTTTTATTTTGTTATAATTTCCCTTGACTGGGTGACCATACAATTCAATTAGTATTGTGGGAAATACTTATTAGAACCAAAAAAATTGTCCCTGAAGTTACTCTTTGAATATCATATTCCTAAAATCATCAAACAAAAAAACTAGTTTTATACTAGAGTTATGAATAGTAGTAAAAAAATTATCAAATCTTTTAGAAAGTGAAGATTAATTTAACAATGCATATAAATCATAAAAATACTATCTTTATAAATTTGAGAATCCCACAGATCAAGTTCATGTAAATAACATGATCTATCATATTTATACCTTTTGAAAAAATTATTCCTAACTACCATAAAAACATGAAAATCGTGGTTAGGTATGTTAGTTTTCCATTCATACCAATCAACGCATTCATAACATTCATTGCATTTTTATTCACTCTAATTTTGAAAGAAAAATTCCTTAAAAGATGCATTCTCACCATATACAAAAAAAATTATCCAAGTGATTATATTCATTTTTATTCAATTGGAATTTCTTCACCATATAAAATGATACATCCATGCCCTTCTAAATGATATGGTATTCAATTTCTATTTTCTAAAATCAAAAATTCACTCCGTCGAATCTATTAATCCAGGTATTCCATCCATTTGATTACAAGACTGATCCATTACCGGTGTTTTTAACATCTAAACAATGAAACTACCTTTTAAATAATTGGTTAGGGAATATAGACCATAAATAATAAATTCCCTTTACATGTATAAGAAAATTATATTCTCATACATCGTTACACAAAAAGATAACTTTAGTATACTATATATAGTGAAATGTGGATATCCCGATGTTCATCTCTATAAGACTGATTTTACAAGATGTATGTATTCAATGAATCCTACCCATGATACAATTTCATCTTGATAGACACCTCATTACAAGAATATAATTTAGCTGAAATACATAAAAAAATATAAAATATATCATGGAAATAGTTATATCTAGAAAGAACAGAAATTATTTGACATGGTTTGGACTAAATCATATAATCTTGAGGGGAAACATACTACAACTTTAATTTTTTTAATAATAATATTGGAAATTATTCTAATAGATTACACTTCCATGTAGCCCTAACCATCATTTATGCTCTCAAATAAATATTGAGTTTATCCACCACACAAAAACATGAGTTGAATATATGTTCCCACAAAAAATATATACTAAGAAATTTTTTTCAAATAAGGTAATCCCAGGACCCTGAAATCATGGATTATAAGGGATGGCCACCTGTTCTAGGGTACCAACTTGGACACTCATCATCATTTGTAATATTTATAACACTTCAGTTCTTATCTATTAAAAAAACATAAAAAATTAAATTTTAGAGGTAATATTATACCAAAATAATATATTATATTTCTATCTACACCTCATGTACCTCTCATAATACATTACATAGAATTATAGTAAATTTTATTTTGGAAGTTAAAATTGTTATGAGATGACACAAAATTCATTACCCAAAAAATCCCACCAAACCATAACACCCAAAAGTCATGGAATGACTATATACTTGCACATAATTGTTCCTCTCTATATACTGTCTATCCCCTTAACAAAAGATCATCATTATTTTTTCATCCCATGTTATTTTTTGCTAAGAAATATCTTGAAAAAATCAGTTCCAAAGTCACATCTACAGTATTCCAACATTCACCCAATCACCTGAACATATCTTACAACTCTACCCACATCCAAATATACCTCCAATAGATGTTCCATCTTTCAAAATTATTATTTGATTCCAAATTATTGAAATTTCATTCACATTGGGACCAAAAATTCCAATTTTATATGAATTAAATGAGCAATAAATAAATGGGTCATTTCAATACCCCTATTGCGTGATTGGGAACTTAATTGTTCTCCCAAAAGCATTATGGGTGTACTCAAACATTTTTTAATGAGTACACATCATTAAAACATAATTTTGGTAATATGAGAATTCTCACAATGATTGATTCATAAAAAAAATTTGATTAATCAAAATATCCACCTCTTAGGATAACCCTCATGGGAGACTACAGTTATCCATTGTATCACAAGTACATTTATTGAAAATAATTGTTCATTACAGTCATGACGTTTAATTGAATGATGTTTAATTTATTGTTTACTATTTCATTATTCCTGACATTGAAATAGAAATATATTCATTATAATCTATATTCTTGTCAATATAATCAATGAACTCATCATAGTGTTTTTTATCATGTTGTCATCATTTTAATGTTAACTAAAAATTATATATTATATTTGGTTATTTACAAACTCATTATCATGAAATCATAAATATCTTCAACATTGAGTTTTATTACTCATTATCTTCATCGACATGATGACCTAGGATTTTGGAACATTTCACATTATCCCCAATGTTTCATCCTTTGATCGATGAGACATTGATACATGTCACCCACTTATCATTTATTCCATCTTATCAACTATTAAACCATAGAACATTATTTATATTCACTATCAGTTTACATCTCATACATACTATCCTTTCCAAATGGGCTAAAGATGAATCATCATATCAAAATTATAACACACTTTCAAACCTTGTTTATTATAATAAACATTATTATCAAGAAATAATTTTTATCCTTTATCCCCCTATGTTCCCATTAGAAAAAACTATCACATTATAATTATTGAAATCATCATCAGATATCTCACACTGTAATCTACATCTAAATTATAAATTTTGATTTATATCAAATAAAGTTATCCAAATTCACAAATAACGGACAATAACTTGTGTTTCTCACTAAAACAGTTTGTATAAAGGTCTTTTATTTTATCTATATTAGTTCATCATTATTTTGACATGTGATAATATTTTAATATTTCTATTTCTTTAAACCAATATGAATACACAATAAAAAATCACTAATATGATCCATATAGATATTAGAGTGATATTTATTATTCCCTTATTATATTTGAAAACAATGTAGAGAGTCATATTTTATTCCATTAATATATATATAATCGTATTAAAAACCTTATTATTATTATTATTATTAATTCAAATATAATTATAAAAAACTATTTATAATATGTTTTCTATAAAAACATTTATCTATTTCTCACCTTCTGACATTTATACACACAAACACATATTGTAACGACCCAGAAAGGATATATAATTTTTATTAAAAAATTATTTGTGATTATTATGAGTCTTAAAAAATTGAAGGCTCATGATTTCAATCCCCGGTGTGCCCGGAACTAAATTTTGACCTTTTTTTAAGGTACGTTCAGTAAACGCACAGGTGGCGTTTTGTATCTTTTGAACCAATGATCAAATTAAAAATCCGAGCGAACCGTTGAATCTGTAGTGCTGGGATTGAATTAAGATAGGATTAACATCAACCATTTTAGGTAGGGTGAAAAATATAGTTTTGTGGACTTTTAAAAAAAATAATTATAAAATAACAGAAAATTGTTATATATATTTTCTTCCACTGATTGAGGAGAGGTTGCAGGACTGATGAGTTTTTAATCCATTTAATGGATTTACTCTTTGTTTTTGTATCCACACCATTGAGTGATTGTGAGGATCATTCATTGATGAACCTCATTAATTATACTTTGTGTTAACCACCTTTCCCCACTATTTAAGTATGGCTCGGGTTTGGGTTTTTGACACTAAAGTAAGGAACCTCTGACAAAGTGATGTAATGTCCTCGTTAATGATGAGTGGATGCATGGATGGAAATGTTAGAGTAATCTATCCAGAAGCGACAAATGTTGACAGCTTCGTCGAGCATTTATCCTTCTTCCACAACAATGACGTCTTTTACGGATCCGAGGTAGGGGTTTTATTTTAGTTCATTTTATTTTTTTTCATTTCATTGTGTTTTAAAAGAATGATGAATCAAGGATTTATTAGATCATCTTTGTAGAATTCATTGGTACCCGCTTGTTATGATGCTAAAGTGGAAGGTGCATTCCATATGTACAAGTCTCATACCCTCTACTCCTTCAGTTTTCATGTGTTCTAAATTGGTGAAGTTTTAACATGATGAAAATTTGTATCCGGGTTCCACACAGTGACGGAAGCAACTCCGGAGGCATGTAGGTGCATTCAGAAGGGAAAAGGGACCACCGGAGCACACCTGGTGGCATGCGGAAGTCCCGTCGGTGAGGCACTGGTGCGACGGTGGGTGATGACGGCGACTAGTATCGGTTGGCCATGGTGGCAACAGGCAGCGCGATGTCGTGCACTATAGAGGGGAGCTATGGCATCAAGAAGGGGTGGTAGGGTTGGGAAACACTCGACTGGTTGTGTTACCCGAAGGCAACGTTCTGTCACGTGTCGCGTTGAGGAGGATGCAACATTGAATCCTTAGAAAAGACGAAGGGGAATTATCCCCCATAGGTCCCACTGACACGTGTGTAGTGCCATGTGGAGCCAATGATTTAATACCCCTAACGAACATGCTTTTTGTGAAGGGGGAGTGACCCTATGCGGTTGGCCAACTAGCGGACTGCGACAACCATCGGGTCGGGTCGCTCAGTTGACCCGCGCCCAGCCGAGGTGGGACGGGCGAGGCTGTGGCCCCACGGGCCGAGTCCATGGCCTATCTCACTCAAGTCGGCCTTGATAATTCTTGCTAGGCCAAGTTTTCCTTAGACAGGGTTGGGTCCTACCGCGTCAAGGTGGGTCGGGTCCTTCCATCGGGGTCGGATCGGACCCAGACCCCTTTCTGACCATGATACACAAAATTAGTCGTATCTCACAAACCGGATGTCCATTTGACAAACTATCGGCAACACTAGAGTCATTGGAAGGATATGCTCGTTTTTATATACTCTAAATGAGTTTTTGAAAAGGTTGGAGTATGACCTAGTTGTATCAATCCCGAATCTAGCTGGGCCCTTGGCACTAAAATGACTATAACTCATAGACCAGATGTCTGATTGACCCATCGTTTGTCACGTTGGGACCCTTAAAAAAGGTAGTCCTATGGGATAATCCATTTTGGAACGTCATGGAAGATGAGGCATGATCGATATCTTTAGGAGAAGATACTACAAAACTCATTCGCACCAGGTGCGGAGAATCTAGTGGCTGGCTGTCAATTATAGAGCGACCCTGTGTTGATCAACATTATAACAACCCTATGTGGAACAACATTATTGCGACACAATGTGGATCTTAATTATATAGAACATATGTGGATCATCATTATAGAGACCCTGTGTCGATCATCATTATAGCGACCCTGTGAGGATCATCATTATAGAGACCTTATGTGGATCAGCATTATATCGACCCACTTTGGATCAATATTATAGAAAACCTATATGGATCTGAATTATTGGGACCCTGTGTGGATCAAAATTACAACAACCTGGTGTCTATCAGCATTATATAGACCATTTTTGGATCATAATTATAATGACCTTGTGTGGATTAGCATTTTAGTGACCCTTTGTGGATCAGTAGTGCGTGACCCGACGAGGACCAACCTTAGAGCGGCCCGCTGTGTATCAGCAACATACGACCTTGTGTGGATTTTTAATGGTACAGAATCTTTGTGGTTCAGTTGTGGAACATCCTAATGGAATAAAATGGTATATCTTATGACCAATCATCTTAAATCCTAATTTATGAGTTATATACCATGTTTGAGATGATTATTTTTCTTGGTTCTTTTTTATTGAGATCTTTCTCTGTGGATTTCATTTGTGAAATTACGAGAGTCCTTCAGGGGTGTCGTGTTCCCTACTATGTATTGTTATACTAACAACAACATTGGATTTTCCAACACCTTGTTGTGTCTTGTGCAGATGACGGGAAGTATTGAATGAGTCTCGATGAGTTAGGACTTGAAGATGTACGGAGTTGACTGGTTGACGGGGAGAGCTGTGGAGATGAGTTGTACCAACCCATCAGGTTGAATCTGTGGTGGATGATCTCATGATATTTTTTCTGTCATGGTTTTATCTCTCTATTGGCCTTGTATTCCGCCACATTTACATTCATCACACACTTTTAGTAATATTGTTTTACTTAGTAGAGGCTTCTTTTTTTGTTTTGGACTGTGTGTTTTTATAGGTTTAAATACAATGGCTTCCCGTTTTTGGGATACGCCTTTTTTCAGTACTAGTCGCCAACCCCTAGACTGTGTAAGGAGGGCTTGGGGTATTCATGGCCTGGGCCTCAGGGGGAGGGTTGTGAAAAATATATTATTAGATATGCTATTAAAAGTGAAAATTTATAAATATATTATTCAACCTAATCATTTTTCATGTAGAATCTGTACTTAATAACTTGTCTCCTTATATTTATTATTTCATTTTATCATTGCATATTTTCTAATTTACACTTTTCTTAATCTTTTTATTTCAAGTCTATCATCCTATATCCCTTAAATTGATCTACGTGACTTCTTCCATGATGTTGTAATTTCAGAAAAAAAATGTTTGATTCACCCTCATCTTGCTTGCACAATTATGGCCTCTCCATGTACCACAACATTATTAAATATAACAACTCAAAAAAACCACATATTATTTTTTCAATCAATATGTAGTTTCATAAATGTATTTAATAAGCCATGAAGAGGAATAAAAAACTATATTCATCCATGAAAAGTGTAGGTGAAAATTTATTTTCAGTTAATGAATTATGATCCACACGAAATAATATTAAACGAAATCGATTCGTTATATATAAAATTCTTAATAAATAATTAAGAATAATAATATATTATAATCATGAATTATAATTGATGAATGTGGTATAGAAAGATTACATATAGGGGGATTTTTTCCTCCATCTTATACCTCAATAATTCCCTCCCTCAATCAAGTAAATTAAAAACAATTGATAATAAGTTGTTTCATTTTTTTGAGACAAATATTTAAAATTGACTTGGGTATTATTTAGAGCCCAATTAAAACCTATACCATCAAAAAATGTTATATTTTTTCCTCAGTGATATCATGATTAGTTTCTAAGATATTTTTTACAAGGAACATATGTAAACACCTAATTTGTTAGTTAATTAATTAAAATGTGTAAAAAAATCAACACCACTTGAAACAGACCAACTTTCACAGTATGATAAATGAAGTATTATAGGATAAATTAAATGGTTAGAAAAATATAATATAATCCTAATTAATGTAATTAAAATTTTTACAGAAAAATTATAAAACACATGTGGAGCCTAATAAACAATTATTTATTAAAATTATAAACTATGAAATAACCAAAAACTTATTCCATGTAATTTTTTAACTACCTTGTAAGAGATCCATTTGGACATAAAAATAAATTATAAAATTTTCTTTGTATATTTCATAGGTTGAATCACCATTTAAACCCTCATGTGTGTAATTGAAAAAAATAGACTGATATTCAATAACACCAAAATATATTTTATCATCATCAAAATTGTTAAATAATTATATATTTTGTTTGATGATTTGTATTTTCATTTATCATGTATGCCCCACAAAAATATAGTCAAAGAATGATAATAATTTTTTCTAGATGATATTGTATATCATTTATGAAAACTATATACTTTTAAAATAATTTAATCTTGTGTATTATAATAAACACATACTTATACTGAATAAATCCATCAGTAAATATAAATGGTAATTCAACAGAAAACATACATAAACATTGGTATACATACATCAATGGGTATTATTAATAATAGTCCATTAGTTAAATCCCATTTTCCATTAAAATATTCATTTTTATAATATCTTGAAAATGGTTTTGATTGATCAAATAATTTATATTCTCATGAGTCAAATAGTATATCACTATGGAGTATTTGGATACATTTATCATTTATATTTCCAAGAATATGATTCCAATGATTAGTGGTGTACGAATACTCTACCTTGTCATTCTGATATATGATATTATTGTGATGATTATCCATATCATGAATTTGATCAACAATCATTACATTCCCAATTCCATAAAGCATTTCATTCATGAATATAGAGAAATTGTTTTTATTGGTCATACACAAAAATACCATCAATTCCAAATTATATAGTCAAATGAAATATTTATTTATTATTGGAACATAGTAATAGTTTTATAATTATGTTATTAACTCACAGGGATGATTTAGATCATATGCCCCTTTAAATAATATTGAAATGATTTCCCCATTTCATACACATATATCTTCTTATTCTTTTATGAACCCTCTTTTCTTTCTATTTATATGTACATTATCATAAATATTTGTGACACACCAGATATCTATAACTCAAGAGTAAAAATTAGAGAAATATTTTATATTATTCCTAGAATTCTTTTCCTTTATTACCCTTTGTATAATTTGATAGAAATATTTTTAACTCTTGGGGAAACATATAATATATTCAAAAAAAATTCATGATTCCCTATATAATCTATAACGTTGTATATTTATTGAGTGAGTGTCATGATTGATATCAATTAAATGATTACATTAATATAAATAACTCCTACTAATATGTGGACCCCATATGTCATATCTATTTTCGGGAAAAAATCCTTATATAACTATACAATTTTTTCACATTAGTAGGTATCAATTTTAATATCTATTTAATTTGTTAATAATTCCGATTATATCAGATATGATTCATTGATATTTTGGAATCCAATTCATTACCTATATTCGTTGAATGGATTTTACTTTACCACATACGTTTTGTTAGCTATCTTTTATTGTTATCGAACTACGTGTAGCACAAATCTCACCACATGGCATTATGACCCAAAATTTAAGTCTCACCAAATCCTCTATTTGATACAAAAAATAGTCTATGAGTTTTTAAATTTTAATATTACTCAAACCTAATGATTTTGGTCTTGATATGTGTTTTCTTTGGATGATATCTAACTCTTAGTATTTCTAGTGTTTTCATAGTGACAACATTTCTATATATAAATTATTTATATAATTATATCCTATAAAATTATTTAATCTTATCTTATTCAAATACTTATGAATAATTATAGAAATATAAATTTAAATATTTTTACACTATAAAATTTAGTATTTTTTTACACATATTAATATAGAACATATAAAAATTATGATTTGTTTTACTTATCAATAAAAAATCAATTTATAACAACACATAAACAAGTTTATATTACACATAAGGTATATAAAACATGTTTATGTAAATGTTTATTACCATATGAAACAAAAATATATAAAATATCTATTATGGTGTGCCTAGTTGAGTGTTAAGTTCAACCCAATATATATTGATACATAGATCAATACAAAAAAGTGACCAAAATACTAAAACAACTCTAAAATCTAATAAATGTTAATTATATTAATAATTTAATATTTAATTTTAAAAAAAATTCATGGTTGAGTGAAACTAAATCATGTGTTTTAGCTTTATCCTAACTCATTATAAAAATGGTATAAACATTATTAGAAGCATTTAAAAAAATTTTAAACTAAATCATACATACGTTCATAATATAAAATATTTATCTACATGAATAATAAATTTTTATTCCATTAGTAATTGTAAAATTCCAATATATAACATGAGATATAACATATTTAGACATTTATAATTTTCTAACCCATATTTTATATGGTATTAATTCATGTGGATTTTGAATCAACCATTTGACCCCAGCTCAATGTGGTATTTTAAAAAATTGTTTTCAAAAAATATTAAATTAAATCATGGCTAAGAACTATTATTTATTATTAATTTAGAATTTATTTAAACCATATAATTTTTTATGGTCCACACCTTAAAGTACTCTATAATTTCTAGAAATAAATTTTTTTTTAAAAATATTATCAATTAAAAAAGATGTTATATTTTTTTCCAATTTTTAAACATTAAAGACCAATTTCAACAAACCATGAATATATTTTATGTCATAGAATAATGTTGGAAGCGTTATTTTATGATGATATATTTTTGGAAAAGAAAATGAAAAATATATTACCAAAGCCAAAATATTTTTTTCAAATTTTCATAAACCATGATGTATTTATATGAAATATATTTATTATTCTTCAAAAAATTATATATAGTTATCAATTTTAAACATTAATATTAATTGTTATAAACTATAAATATATCTAATTCCATGAAATTTCTCAACATAACTTCTTTATTCTCATATATAGTGGAGTAAAACACTAATCTCATTTTAACAGATCATCCATGACATTAAAATATATAAGTGAAAAGGTAAAAAAGTATATATCATGATCCATGCTCTATATTCTCTTAATGTGAGTTATCTTGGGAGTCCATAGTATAATTATGAAGATTCATTTTTCTAAAGGTATCAAAACCCATAAAAGAATCACCAAATGTTTTTGTAGGAAGTATTATAATCTAAATAGCAGACTACCACCAACATTATGGATAGTTTTGAATATGCACTGTGATATAGATTTATATTTTTAGATAGTACCCTCAATTTTTATAAAAATTAAATCTATATACTCCTTTGAATTGAGTTATGTCATTAACTTTAGGATACTATTATGTCTCATCAGTTTTGTGTATTATTAAAAAGAGAACTATTTTTCCCCATTATTGTGATAAAAATGGATTTCCATTAAATTAAATGATATTTAAAAATCCTATAACATTTACATATCTACAATTTATAACATTATGTGTCAAAATAAAATAATAACATGATATCCAATGAAATAGATTTTTAAAAAATATACATTATATAATTATTTGTGATCAATAATTATAAAACACAACAATACCAATCCAAAGGATTTTTTTCCAAAAAATCTTAAAGGAAAAATGTTGTGCCCTATTCATAGGAGTGTGTGTTCCCTGTTCTACCTTTATCATGTGTCATTTTCAAGGAAAAAATTTATCTCTTCAATTAAGTACACTATTCATTACCTAAATATTATATAACAATCATTAGCTACTAGATATTGGATATCCAATGATGTTTATCCTATAAACACACTGCTAAAATATTAAAATCGATAGAGATAAATAATAATAAGGAATAATAAATCATACTTAACCCAATCTTGAGTTCTCCAATAATACTCAAACTTCCAAAAGTGATTTTCATATAAAAACCTAATATAAATAAATTCCAAATGTGGGTATATTAGTCATCTAGGGATTTCATAACTTGAACCCTCCAAAATGAAAACTTATCTTAGGTTTTAAGTGTAATCATGGGTGAAGGGACCCTATAATGAATTATTTAATATAGGAGTATGAAGGGATATGAAAAAACTCCCTCCTCAACACAATCCATTTTCTGCCAATACACATGGAATAATTTTGTATCATAATTTTGCAAGGTATCCATCACAGGTTAAGAACCATTATTTAAACCAAGAGGATATCCCAAAATCATTGGCATAATTTCATTATTTTTTAGCTTACAAAATGACAACTTCTCTCACCCTTACCCCAATATAGACTCACACAAATGACTATGTTATTTTCGATATTCTTGTAGACCTTATAATCATTAAACCCTTTTGTCATGGGAATAATTCTTACTATAAATTAATAACCTCATAGATTTATTCTTAATATAATCTATCCTTGGGAGTCTTGTAAAATATATATACCATTAAAAATGTGTATCATTCATCTAGAGGAACTAGTGGAATTTCTTTGAAAACTATATTCCTATATGATTCTTGGTGAGATATTTTCTTTTATATGGTTATATATAGGACTCTTTCATATTATGATATTAATATTTTTTACTTCCCATGTGTCTAGTTATTTTTCAATTTCCTATATTCCATGGGTGGTATGTTCTTATTGACATGAAACCATTCTACTGTACGCCTCCGGTATTTAATTAGATCATCTAATAGTATGAACTAAAAAGTCTATTTATACATAATCCACTAACATAAAAACATGTATATAAATATTTTACCTATTTATCTTAGTAGTATGAACCTTAAAATAAAATTCAAAATATACAGGATTGTATGAAATGAAAAGTTACTACATCTGTACTAGTTGCATGATTTTAAAAAGAACAATGATAGTCCTTATTGTAAGAATGTAAAATGAATGTTTGTTTCACTAATAATTTTATGATAAACTATATAATAATATATATAAGGTTACCTAAATATGAAATCACCATACACCTAGGAGTAATTCCATGTCATATGTATTTAAACAATGACGTAAAATTAGGTAGGTTTTAATCTTTGATGAATTTTTATAAATATATATACAACCCCACTACCTTAATTGTGGCACCTTATTTGTATTTTTGAATCAATATTATTTTCATATAAAATTAAAATATAATGAATCGCAATATATTTATTTTAACAATAGAATACATAATATCTACTATAACTTTTCTAACAAAAACATGGATACTACTAAACTTTGAGTAATATTGTTTAAAAATTTATTATCTTCATGAATCACTTTCATAAAACAGGTAAATAATATTTTTACTATGGAAAATTTCATTAACATCATTAAATTTATAATTTATTGAAATACTATAGAATATGATACTTTATGGGAATAATTAAACAACCATGCAATTAGGTTCAAAACCTAAAACCCGTGAAACTAAACCAAAAAGGTCAAGTGTGATGAAAAAATACAAAAAAGGATAATCTACATGAAATAATATAACTTTTTAATTGATTTATTGGGCTTTAATTTTTTTATCTATCACTACACTAATGAATTATTGTTTTGTGAATATTCTTATAGAATACATTTGGTACCTGCTACAAATGAAGAAAAAGTCAAGAGGCCTCCTATAAACATTGAATTAGTCAAATTATGGCCTATTTAGATATTAATATTCAACATATAAAACTAAAAATGGATATTTTATTTTCTTTTATTATAATCACATCATCCCAATGGTATTGACATATATTACCACTTAGATAATGCTTGAAACTATACATGGTGAACCCAATGGTAAACTGATACCATCATTATAGAATTTATCCATCCTTATAAACATCCAATGAATAATTATTGGTTAAGACAATGGATTCCAAAATAATTTTGAAACCCCATCAAGGGATAGGAGGTCCACATCATGAAAAAATTCACTTTAGGATCCTCTCTTAGGAGTGAGAAAATGCTTATATTTCCTACATATTCAATGTTACAGATGATATCTCTCAATTCAATTTGACAACCTTAGATCCCCCTAGATGGAATATGAAAAATTTTGGTCATAAAAATGGTCACAAAAAATTAATTAACATGGAAAATCATTACAATTATCATTCATTTTTCATTCAAATTTAGGAAAGTATGAAGAGATCCAAAAAAGGGAAAAATCTTTGTAGTATAAATTTATGTCCTTGAATCCATTTCGTATTTTATCCTAAAACCATTCAATTAAATATTTAAGGCATTTGTATAAAATTATTTTCCACCCCTAATGATCATTATTAATCATTCATTGTATTTGAATTGGTGACCATATCAATTAATTATTCTTATTAGGGGGAGATCCATCATAATTGTTTAGGTCCTCTCCATAATGACAGATTGAGAAACTAATGATTTCCTCCCCATGGTAAACTAAAATTAATATACTATAGAGATACATACAAGGTTATTACCTAGAGATTTACTCTCCATGTCTAAGGATAATGTTGAGGCAGATCCCACTACCTAAAACTAAGAAGAAATCAACAGTATATGACTTTCATAGGGTATTATCCATAGAGGAAATTACCATGAAGAAAGATAAACCTAATACATGGTCCTTATTAAAACAAAAATTTATAAACCATGTCATATAGATGTCTTCCCTATGGTTTCAACAATATAGGTTTTCCTCATGATGTAATATCAAATAGTCATATATTTCATCCTTTTAATTATGTCCAAGAAAGAATCAAACCAAAATATCCCACTAGGGTATTATATTTGGAGTAGGTCCCAATGATGAATGATCACAAGAACATGAATGTCCACTCCATATTGAAATCCAATAAAACATTAACTCTATAGGATCCTCCACATGGTATTAGTAATGTTGGCCTTCCATATAGAAAAAGATAAATCCAATATTGATGTACTAACCATTCAAAATATGAAGAAATAAACTCCTCAAAATTATCCTTTATAGGGAATATGATATGAAGGAATTCCCATTGAAAATTATTTATTCCCCCACCTCGATGACATAAAAATTTACCATATAGGTTTTTCCTTAGGAAGATAATAATCAAGACACCATGGAGTACTTTCTCATTGTATTCACCATGAAAATAATCCCCATGTGGAATCAGTAGTCATCCATTAAGGTCCTCCATTGGGTGATCAGAAACCTTATCACCGTGGAGTTTCTCCCCATGGATCCTTCTGTTGTACCCCACACTCTTTGATTTTCATGATCACAATCACTTTTATATGTGTCTAACATTGTTTGAAGTGTTTTTGATTGAAAGGCACAAGGTTGCCAAGAAGTTGGCCCAAGAATGGACATCAAGTGGACTGAAATTCAGTCCACCGGTCAGCCGGTGGCTTGACCACCGGTCGACCGGTGGCAAGACAGTAGCTTGCACTTGTGTCTGGGTGCCACCGGCTGACCGGTGGTCAAGCCACCGGCTGACCGGTGGACTGAATTTCAGTCCACTTGATGTCCATTCTTGGGCCAACTTCTTGGCAACCTTGTGCCTTTCAATCAAAAACACTTCAAACAATGTTAGACACATATAAAAGTGATTGTGATCATGAAAATCAAAGAGTGTGGGGTACAACAATCTCCCCCTATTTTGATGATCACAATCACTTATCTAAGCAATGTAAAAACTTAAATGAAAGGCATGCTTTAAAAGATAAATTGGAAATAAATACTAAGCATGAGAGAAAAGATTCTCCCCCAACCAATCAAGAAATTTCTCCCCCTTTGTGATTATCAAAATAGCGTGGGGCATAAAACTTGATTGAGGGAAATGTTTGAAAAACAAGATTTTTAAATCAATTGGAATTTTTGAAAATTAAATTGAAAAATTTGAATAACAGTTTGAATTGAAAGTTTTGAATCAAAAACCAAGAGTTGAAATTGAAAGTTTGAATCGAAAGTTTTGAATAAAAAATTTGAAATGAGAATTTTGAATGAAAAAATTTTTAATTCACAAAAAGGCTTAAAAGAACCTAACTCCCCCTAAATAAAAACAATGAATCACCGGGGAGAGGGATTTTGAAAAGAGATGATTGTAGGCCCAGAGAGACTCACCAAAAGGGATTTTTCAATCCACACTTGTCTCATGGCGGGTCTTCTTCTATAAAACTCATCGGAAAAGAAAAAAGACTTGGGTTGGCCGTACCGGGCATTTTTGCAATTACACTCATAAATGAGGTGCCCGGGTTTTTTACAATAGTTGCAAGATTTAAATTGGGAGCTCCCCCTTACAAAAATAGTGGGTGCATGGGAGGAGGAAGCTTGGTTGGTGTAACCAAGTCCATTGGTGGTTCTAGATATTCGTTGGGAACCTAGGATATTGTTCAAATTTTGTTCCCCTTTGGTGAACTTAGCTAGGGTCTCCCTTAGGTCTTTGATGGTTGATTCCATAGAATCAACATTTGGAAAATTTTGGATTTTAAGGGTGAGTTCCTCCTTCTCTTTGAGAAGTTGGTCTTTTTCGGAGGAAAGTTTTTTGAAAGACTTTTTTAAAGCGACAAATTTTGATGAAAGCTCATGAAAACCTTTTTCGAGTTGGTCTCTAGCATGTGAGAGTTCTTCATAAGACAAATGATTCAAAGAATTTGAAGAACTAGAGGAGAAAGAGGAGGAAGAGGAGGAAGAGGAGGAAGATACCTCATGTTTTGCCATTAGGCATTTGTTATCGTTGTCGCTTGAGGAGGAGGAGGAGGAGGATGAGGTGTCACTCCATGTTGCCTTGAGGACTTTCTTCTTGCCTTTGTCCTTTGGCGTGGCCCGTTTTTTGTTGAGTGGGCAATCGGGCTTGTAATGGCCCTTTTCGCCGCACCCGTAGCATTTTACCTTGGGCTCGGCTCTTGCGGTGGGTTCTTGCTTTCGGTGCTTGCGAGATTTCTTCTTCTTCTTGTGCTTCTTCATGAATTTTTGTATTTGGCGGGCTAGATTCTCCATTTCCGAGTCGCCGCTTGATGATGAGGAAGATGAGGAAGGAGATGAGGAAGAAGATGAGGAGGAGCTTACTTCCTTTTGTACCTTGAGGGCGATGTTCTTTGGAGCTTTGATAGGTGTGCCCTCCTTTTGTGCTTGCCTCCTCATTGTGATCTCGTAAGTCATGAGAGATCCGATGAGCTCTTCGACCGGCATGTTTTTGACATCCTTAGCTTCTTGGATTGCCGTCACTTTAGGTTCCCATGAGCTCGGAAGGACCCATAAGATCTTCTTGACCATCGTCTCGGCTGAAACATCATCACCAAGAGATTTCCTTCCATTGCACACGTCAGTAAAGCGAGTAAACATATCGGAAATAGATTCATTTGGGTGCATAGAAAAAGACTCAAAATCTTGTCTATACATGTCCAATCGAGTATCCTTTACTTTGTTGGTCCCCTCATGGGTAACCTCCAAAAGTTTCCAGATTTCATGTGCGGAGGTGCATGTGGAAACTCGATTGAACTCATTTCTATCTAAGCCGCAATGGAGAGCGTTCATGGCTTTGCCATCAAGCTCAAAGTTTCTAATATCGGCGGGGGTCCATTTGGATTCATCGGGGGAAGAGAGAGTGTAACCTTGCATGACTATTTTATAAATGGGATATCCTATACTTCTAAGAAAAGTGGTCATGCGGGTTTTCCAAGTGCAAGCTACTGTCTTGCCACCGGTCGACCGGTGGCTCTGTCACCGGTCGACCTGTGGCACCCAGCACAAATAGTGAGACCTACTGTCTTTCCACCGGCCAGCCGGTGGCTCCTCCACCGGTCGACCGGTGGGGCCTGGACCAACCTCCTTCTCAACATCCAAGGCACCGGCCAACCGGTGGCCCATCCACCGGTCAGCCGGTGGAGCCAAGTCTCGAAATCTCCCAATTTCCTCAAGCACCGGCCAGCCGGTGGGACTGTACCGGCCAGCCGGTGGAGCCAGTCAAACTAGCCGTTGCAGTTTGACCAGGCTGGCCCACTTGGCTCCCAACGGCTCTTTTAGCCTCTCCAACGGCTCCGAAGCCTCCCCAAGGGTTCCATGCCTATAAATAAAGGACAAGGAAGCCCCGGACCACTACCGGAACTATACGGAAGCCCACGGACACCTTGTTGATCATTCGGCGTACCTCCGGCGACTTCCTTCAAGGGAACCCCAATAGCTCCAACAACTTCCACATCCAAGGAGCCCCCTCAAGAAGCTTGGGAAAGCACGCTACATCAACTCCATCATCCAATTGGCGCCCAAGTCTTCCCAATCACGGTTTTTCGTGTTTTATTTATTTTGAGCTTAACTTTGAGTTTGTGCCTACAAACTCCCAATTTTCTCATCCCCTCTTTTCTTTGGGTTTCACATCACCACTAAGGTGTGACAAGGTTGCCAAGCTTTCCTTTAAATAGCTTGAGAAAAAGGTGAGCTATCCTTCACCTGTAAGAAGGATAGTGGGTTCTTGCTAAACCATCAAAAGCAAGTGGGTTCTTGCTAAACCACAAAAGCAAGCTGTAATAGGTCCTAGTGCTACCTCAAAGCCTAGTGGGTTTCTTGCTAAAACCATTGAAAAGCAAGCGGTAGGAATCTCTCAACGGTTGAGTTGGGAGCGGAGACGTAGGCCGGGTTTTGGCCGAACTCCGTTATCAATTTCTTGTGTCTTGCCTTATTTATTTCCGCTGCACTTTACTTTGATTTTTTATTTTGTCAATCAATTTTTTAAAAGGCAATTCACCCCCCCTCTTGCCATCATTCCCTCCTTGGGGTGTTCTTCCGATCCAACACCTTCAATTATGTGTTTCCCTATAAAAATAATTTAAAGAAGCCAGAAAATACTCACCACGCATATAATGAACTATCTAGAAATGATAGTGGTCAACCCCATGGAACCCATTATTGAGGTCCACCTCATGATGATATATCAAACTAATATAATGTAATCCCTATATTATACTAACTTTATACCCCTTCTCATATCAAGTGGGGAAACTAAATTCATGAATAAATGTATTTAATTGAATGTTATTAGTTAATTGTACTTCATATTTGTTTATAAATTTTTTTAAAAAAACTACATTGATCCCTCTTTCATGTCATATAAAATTTTGAAAAATCGAAAATGAACAAATTTATTCATTGTAACATAATGAAATAGACTATGAACAACCCTTGTGTTCAAAAAAACTCAATGGGAGTGACATTTTGGATGGAGAAAAAATTAGTATTATATGGGAGAAATAGTTTTCTAAAAAATCATTAATTTTTAATCCCCTTTCCACATATTGGTATATTATTACTTGATCCTAAAAGTATTATTTCATGCTATATCATTGTTATAATTAATATGAAATAAACGCAATTCAATATCCAATGTGTATCTAAATAATTTTATATAAACCATCTCAAACAATCTAAGGATTAGTGTCACCATTTTTACCTTACTACCCTTTCAAGTAGTGTGGAATTATATTTCTAATAAAAAATTATAATGTATATAAAAATATTTACAAAATATAATAGCGTTCATTTCCAATATATAAAGGTAATTCATACTTAGGTATGAAATAGTTGTTTGGGGTAGTTATTTCTTTTGAATTTTCCACCACCATTTTCAGCAAGGCTAGATTCACAAAATAGAATGCAATGTTAGTTCTATAAATAAAGCCATGAATTCAATGTATGATGATGTAAGGGAATCAGTTTGATTAGACTGTATTGTTTTAAAAAGAACCTAAGATATATACTTTATAGAAAGTATTAGATTATTATCTTGTTCATCTGGATTCCAATAATGAGAATCATGTATCTAATCATAGGTTTTATAACCCAATAATAGTTGATCCATCATTATTTATCAGAACCTCTCATAAAATGACCAAATGAGAATTTTTTTTTGTTAATTTAATGAATTCTACCCTGATAAGTGACAATTCCATAAAATAATTTGAAAATTCCAATGTAAAACCATAGGCTAGAGGGATGGATCCATTTCTCCCTTTAATCAATACTATTATCATCATCAATCAAATAAATGTTATATCAGTCAGTAATATATCTCCTATAAGGAAATAAATTATTTTAAGACTTTGGAATGGTTTATATGTAGCACATGTTTCATCTCCTCAACTTAGATAAAGCTCCACAAAGATTATTATAAATTCACTTATAATTACATTCCATGAATTATCTACTAATTTATCATGATAATACAAATAAAAGGATAGTTAAAAATTTTAAATAGTATGAAAAACTATAATAACATCCAAATAAAAAAATTGGTATCTATGATTATGAAAAAAATCAGTGGATATATTGATGTCAATGAGGCCCCTAAAACTCAAATGCAGATGATGAAATATTCCTTACAACATGATTCACAATAGTAATTATAATCTTTATTAACACTAATACTATTGTAGTGAATGATATAAATAAGGAAAAAGATAATGATAAGGCACGTGTATAGAATTCCACTAACAATGATACATGTGAAGAAAGTATTGGAAGTCCATATCGATGGAAATGTCTTGATTTAGTGTCCCCTATATTCTTCTCTTATTAACCACAAGGTGTGCTGGAATCTAAGTTAGTGGAAAAGGAAGTGTCAAATACTAATCCCACCCTCCACTCAAGGGTTTTGATTCTATCTCATTTGTTGAAGATATTTCTCACTTCGTGTAATAAATGGACTATGTAGAATAGAATTATTTTGTGTTTCCCATGGGAAATAATCACATTAACCATAATTTACAAGATATTTTCATACCCCCTTTTGTGTATCATATTCTTCTGGAAGAGTCAAATTATCTCATGATTATAGAATCGATCCGTCATTCTAAAGTGAGACATCATCAATCGATTATGTTAATTATTATACATATTGAATTAAAGGAGTTTTATACATTGGATTAGAATCATTCAAATCCATTGTAAATTCATCCATGGAAACATTTAGTGAATGAAATAAAATTATATTTAAAAATACTATATTTCATTACTCCTTAGATAGAGTACATTAAAGCATGGCATGTTCCTATATAACAAAATAAGACAACACACCCCATGTGGGTGGATTTTAATCCTCCTATTTCCAACATCTAAATTCCCAATTGATCAACAATCAATATCTTGGGATACATATAAAAATAACTAATTATTCCATTTCATAGTGTGTACAAATATTGGAAAATTGATAAAAATATCACATATCCAATATCATATGGTTTATATAGATTTTATATTATATTCCACTCTTCCTATATGAAAATGTGGATGTGCGGTCGATCACTTTTTTGTATGATATCTTTTAAATATTACTCAAACAATTCCATTCAATATTTAAAAAAACCATTCATAAACTATCTATATATATAAAATTGAAGAACTAGAGAGTTAGAAATTCTATTTTTATATTTAAGGGTCTGCCATATTTTAGAAAGTCCCAAATTCATTAGGAACAACCACTCTAAATTTTCGTGGTGAACCTAAAATACAAGTTAGAAGCACTATGTGTCATAAATATGTATCCTAGAGAAATATTAGAGATTTATAAAATAACATATTGACTAAATTATTTCATTTAATTAACCATGACAAATGATCAACCAGGGCATCTATCACAAATTGGGCCATGTGGAAATGTAGAATCATTTACCTTCTATATAAAAAACACACCATTGTACACTATAAATTAAATTTTATTTATTTTTGATGTCATATATCTTCTTCTATAACTATAAGAACAACATATTTCATGACATGTCCTAATGTGGAACATTCCATAACTCCCCAAATTGCCTAAAACTGTCCCAGGGATAGAGACTATCATCGAGAAGGTATATCACTAATATAGGAGGTCAATACCTAATGTACCTGTAAATATGCACACATCTGCAGGTCCAAAAAAATTTAAAATTGAAAAATAATAGAATAATAATAAATGTATACTTCTTAATACCTCATCCAAAGTATGATAATTAGCAATGGATTGTTAAATGTAAAAAATAAAATCCCACCACTGTGTGTCTGAAATCAAGTCCAATATGAATGTAATATTGGAAACTGCTTTTAATATAACACTGAAACATGCCTCAATATAACCATCAAACAATGCAATATCTTGTCCTCATCCCTCTAGGACACTATTAGAAGGTCCATAATATTCACCTGAAATGACATGTACCAGAAAATACCATGCAGGGGAGAGTATAACAACATCCACTAGGTCACCTCAATAACAAAAATCATATAACAACAAGTATAAAAACCATATTTACATAGCTATATTTCAACTTAAAGCATAAGAAGAATATATAATCAAAATTAGAAAAGAAAAAAAGTCTCTAGGTAATGTTACAAAAAATATGTCGACCAATGATTCATGATCAATGGATCTACATGACACACATTCGAGAGGACTCACTCCACATGCCTAGTAGCACTTCTTGAATCTATTCAAGAGGTATAAATTATTGAATATCACCATGTGAAGTATATGATAAAAGTCTGAATAGATACTGTCCATAGATAAAAATAACACCCAAGGCCATGTAATATATTAACAACAAAAATTTGACTAACCAATTAATTATAGGATTGATGCCCACATAAGGTTGTTTAGGAAGATTCCAATAATTCTACCAAGAGTATGAATATGATAGAGGATCTCACTCTGGGCCCTAAAAAAGAATCCCAATAACTATATCGATGTATTTAGTTGAAGGGTTACCATCCAAGGCATATGACGTGATTCAATGCTATCCCTTAGGGAATGGATAATGGGAACACACCCAAGTGAATCATTCTAATTATACATAATACAATGGCTTCAATCCTTCATTGAAGGAGTACCCATTATGTACGAATAGTACATCATGTGTCCACTCATCACCAGGTCATGTGCCTATTAACATCCAGTGGATGTATCTGTGTGGAAGTACATAGCATTCTCATGCCTGGGTACTTCAACTAATTTTAATTTGAACAAATATGCCCATGTTTTTCTAGCCTATCCATGCCTATATTAGATTACACAACATTTCCTAGGCCTTTTACTCTATCCTATGTCCACAAACCCTCTAAGGATCACACCAAGAAAATTGGGAAGGGAAACATGCATTGTGATAGCATCACATTCCATATGATATGGCACACACCATCTGATACTTAATCCAATATTGAAACTCTAGCTTCTTCTATGAGGGTCCCACAAGGCTTGTAACTTTACTGTAATCACAAGGTACATCGATATTTCTCCAAAATTTTATATGTATAACCTGAATTTTCTACCACACTAGTGGCAATGTTTATGGCCACACTACTCACCCGATACAAAGGAAATTCATCGATCAATCTATTCCATCACAGAATACAATTATTCATCCTCTAAATCCATTCATAAAATGGTCTTGAATTCCCTACTTCATTACTGTCTAAAGAACAAAAAACTCCAGTATCCAAAACCATTTGATCTACCACCGCTTCTACCATCGTATGATCCTATCATCACACCATGTATGGATCTGTGATACAAAATCCTTGTTCCCTGAAATGGGTTCTCAACATTCAATTCCATTGGTATTTATCAAACTATTTTCCAATGGGATTTCCTGTAAGGAATGATGACTGTTAAAAGGGAAAGAATAAATCACAACCAAGAGGAAAAAGAGTCAACCATTATTTGTGGCTTCCAATATTCATTTTATTTAGAATGATTAATGTAGGAATATAGAATAATCAACAAAAAACTACTAATAACAGATAAAATCAAGCACATACATGCAATTCACTTGATCCAGGAATCAATTTGTTAATTGGTTGAATATCTTATTTCATATAAATCATAACCTGGGTTGGAATATAATAATAAAACACCCTTACATGATTTGGATGAATCGCTGATGATGAAATAGGATGAATCCTTATCATTTGGGAGATCCCTAAATTCTGTTGCACGAAAATCTCCCATTCTTGATCCAGATTTCATTTTTTCCATATAATATTCTCCAATCACTCTCCAGTCATCCTTTGGATCTCCATTTTTTAGCTTTTCTACCTATGAATCCATCATAACCATATAAAAATATAATAGTTTAGGTATCTATAACAATTAATTAATAAATAAATTCATTAATTTATTTTATTCATTTATATGTCTATGTTTATTTTCTCTTGAAAGAATCAGGCTAAAAAATTTAATGACATGGAAAATTTAAAAAAAATGTTTTGAACACAACGGTTCTATCAGATTTGTGATCTGGGCCACTATTCGGATGTTATTCAACATCTATAGGAAAATTTTGTGAACATTTTATTTAAAATATTTATTATATTTCAATCATTTATTATGGGAACACCATTCCTCATAAGAACACGTTTTCATTGCACAACGTCTTTTAAATAAACCATAAAATATTAAAAAATATATGAAAAACTGCATGTTTCTACATACTCCCCACCATGGGTATTTTACTCCTCAAAATATAAAACATGTGGATAATAAAAAAGATGCGGGAATGGAGAACACATATGAGCCTCCCTATCACGTGTTCCCTCCTAGAGATTCCCATGTTTCCACAAAACATATAGTAATGGAATTTATTTCCCATGAAGTATCCACCCTTTTTTATCCCTGATCTCTTCTAGGTACTCCAAAAAGGTCACTATATCCTTGAAGATAAGCTCTCCCTAATCTATAATGTGATATGGATCATGCGTGTATCTTTTCAATTGTGACATGTGGAAGACGTTGTGTACAAAATCTAACTAAATAGGTATATATAACTGATATTCCTCCTCACCACCACTATAAAATATCTAAAACATCCAATGATGTTGGAGATATCATACAACCCATAAAAATATTTATAAACCACTTCTAAGAGAAATCTCTATAAAAACATAGCCTCCCACCTCAAAATCCATGGGACTCCTTGGTCTATCCGCATATGTCTTGTGAAATGTCTGTTATGTCATTATATACTATTATATGATATGTAATTCACATTAGTGGCTCATAGAACTTTTGTCCCATATGTGATGACTCTAATGGGTTAGTCCAGTAATGTGATGACCTACACAGTCTCATGTACAAGGCCTAGAAAAATTCAATAACAATGGTCGAATGGAAGATATTAGTGTGCAAATATTTCAATTAGGGTAGGTGATCCAATCAACCACATACAATGTCTAAAATTCATTCTCAAAAAAATACTTCCATAACTTGAATGGTATACTCGGTCTGACCATAAGTCTAGGGGTGAAAGGCCATGTTTATGAAAAATTGATTCCAAAAATCATCCTATAGTCACTTCCATAACTATGATGAGATTCTAGAATCATGGTAATAAAATATCATCAATTGAACTCCATGGTGTCAAATTATCTCCTTCCCACAGAGGCATCCCAATATATCCACTAAACTCTAATATCAAATAGCCAGGAAGTGGGCTAACATGGTGATCGATCTACAATCACCCAAATGGAATCATGTCCTTTTATATATGTCTTTACACCATCATGAATTCCATCAATATCCCATCCCACTTCCACACTATCTCCTCAAGGTGTATATATAAACTCATTGGAACATGGTTCTTATCCTTTACTTTATGATATGTAAGTCATCGAAAGACTACCTATGCAACTCCCTTCCTCATTCCTAGGCCCAAAATATACCCATTGAAGGTCCTAGTACATCATTTCTGTTAATAGATGCACCACCAAAGGAGATTAATGAAAGAATCATAGAACCTCCTCCAGCAACATCATTGTTACCATCATTCATCCTCTAAACAGAATGAAATTCTCACTAAATTCGTAAAATAGATCAGGATTATTTCCAAATGATAACCGAGTACATAGGGTCTCATAGTTAGTATCCCCATGTTTTTTGTCCCTATCTCATGGTAGAAGTGGAGGGATAAAACCCATCAATATGAAGTAAGATACTCTATCACCATTATTATATGATAAATGAAACAAGTAAAACTAATATGACAACTCACTCAGCAATAGTGATCAAGATCTTTGGAAGAGAGTATCTTCTAGCGTAATCCCTATCAAATGATTATAGAAAATCTAAAAGTCTTAGTATTAGAGGAAATATATACATCTCCTCTGTCTCAATTTTATTTCCACATGAGATAAGATATTCATGAGTACCATTTAGGCAAAATATAAGATAATGTTTTCACCATTATGGTAGTTTCAACACATCATTAGTGCAAATACTAATGTTGCTAACTGAATATCCTAGGTCACATAGTTCTTCTTGTGTAGTATCAAATGAAGTAAAACATATTAAATTTCTACATAACACTACATCCTTGCACAACAAAGCCTATTTAAATCTTCATTGTAGAAAAATACTTACATGATACCCTTCTAGGGAAATATAAACATGGGAGTCCTTTTCAATCTCTCTATGTCCTCTCCAATGGCCCGAAGGCCTTCAATTTATTTATTATAAATAAGATAAACCCCCTTTTAATGGAATAAGGAGGGAAACCGGACTTCATGGACATTGGACATTACATGAACTGGCGGTCGAAGTGAGAAAAACAAAAAAAACCACCTAGATTTTCCCCACCCTAGAATTTAATTGTGAAAAAGTCATCCACCTTTGCATGGAAGTTTAGAAAGAATGTGTCATGTGTCAAATCACTGGCCCGATCTGATGGAAAAGGCCATACCCGCTCAAACAACCAAATCCAAAAAGATATGAAAATTTGAACCACCAACTCTGAATCCTACTTTGGGGAATGTTCCATGAGATCATGTAAAGCACAAACCAACCCTGCACAATCATCCTCCATCAAGAGAAACTCCCAGACGAACCCCACCATGCTCCACACACCCCCTGCCACTGTAACCATAGATTCCACCAGAAGAAGAACCAAAGAACATGTAGTCAAACCAATGTCGCCTGGGACTGAATAGTCCAACATCACACCAAAGAATGACACCGATGAGGGGGGACAAGCTGAACTGAGACAAAAACACCACTCTAGGTAGAAATCTGCTCAAATTTGAACCGTAGATGCACCATCAACAGAGTCCAAATCCAGAAACAGGAAGTAGGGGAGAGCACCAACACGAGATCAAAATTGTGCCATGATGTCGCATTGTGTCAACCGAACCACCAAATAAAATCTATCAAACAGAAAAAAAATTCCCAAATTATCAAAACCACAGTCAAAAACCCAAACCAGAAAATCCATCCTCACTCCAAACCACCAAAATCTTACTCCGATTACACCACCAATACATCTTATGAGACAACATGTCATAGAAATAGGACCTCCATATTTTATAATAGTCATGACCTATCCCTCGGGGCCCATTCTCTGTCTACCCCAAGCCCGCCTTCCATAGGCTAGGGGTTGGTGACTAGCACCGGAAAGGCGTATCACCAATACAAGAAGGCATTGAATTTATATCATATACAGACACACAGTCTGAGAACACAATAATAAACAAGCACAAAGAAAAATTTTGTGTAAAAGAGTGCTGAAAGTAAAGGGGCCAGAATACAATCCCAATTGAAAGTACAATTACAACGGAAAAGGGAAAAACAACTCTTGGATCAGACACCAAGGATCCTACATGAAGGGTAGGGTTAGCTCATGATCAGTAGTACATGCCTCACGTCACTCCAAATAGCCCACCTCCAAGTACCGTCCAGTCCCAGCTCCTTCTGCCTGGATCAATGTTGGCTATCATCTGCACAAGACACAATAAGGTGTGGGGGTAGCCTGTGCAAGGGTGAGCATAATGATATTCGGTAGGGACCCAGAGAACCCATAGGTCTCCTAGATTTTCACAAAGAAAAACCCACAAGCTAGACATCAACACTACTTAGGTATATGCCCATAAGATGTGGCCTTAAAAACACATATTTTTTCACATATTTTTAATTATATTTTATCAATGTAATTATTTATTTTAACACTTTTAGATAAATAATTTCACTTTTTTAATTTTATTTTCAAATTTATCAATTGATAAATTTTTATAACTAATTGTGTATTTTATGCCTTAAAACAATTAATTTATTTCATACATTAAATTTATAGTCTAATAAGTTTTGGTTTAGTTTGTTTTTTTTTCTACATATTTAATAATTTAACATTTATTAGTTATTTAATTAATTTTTATGGTGAAATAAAATAATGAAGTTTTTAATTAACATCTCAAGTGTTAAATATTGATTAATTGGAATAATTTAATCTAATATTTGGATTCTTTTTAACAATTAATTAATTAATAATTTAGTTTTATAAATATATTATTTTTATTAAGCCTCTTTAATTAAATTTCATTAGTTAACATAATAGCTTAATAATATAATAATTATCTTTTTTTACTTTAACTAATTTAATTTGTTAGAGTAACTATTTTAAAAAAATTAACATTGTTTTATAAATGTATAAATTTTATGTTAACTTTTAAGAAGATAATTTCTTTTTAATTGTAGTTTTAGTTTTCTAGAAATTTATGTTTTATAAAGTGAAGTTAATAATATTTTAACTTAAGATTAACATGTTTTATAAGATTTTTTAAATTTATACATACCTTTATTTTCAAGTTTTTCAATTAATCCTTTGTTGTAATTAATTATTTTTTTCATATTTTTATTTATGTGTTTTTTTTATTTTACTTTTCTATTGTTTGTTTTGTAGTATTGCAATGATATCATTTTTCTCTTTTTCAATGCCACAATGCCACTTCTCATGGTCTCATCCATTCACAGTGTATCAGTGAAATCCCATTTGATGTTTCATAGATTCTGCCTTGACACCACACATTGTTATCATCATAGTTTCACCGTTTCTTTGACACTGTGATCCCTCCGCTGACTTGGCATCATCTTCTTCATGGTTCCACTATAACTGTGACACCATTCACCAGTGTCTTGCCTCCACCATTCCTAAATCAATCACCCACGGCCTCATCACTATTTCCTTCTGCCATTGATTCATCCACATGTTGTGCCACAACAACTTTTTACTGCAATACTTCCAACCTTTCTCATCAAACCAATACATCCATTGCAAACCTCCACAAACACTTCTACCATTTTTCAAACCACCATCTTCCACCTCAACATCAACCGTTTCTCGCCCCCTCCTTACATCTCGAATCACCAACCCTCAATGAGAGGCATTCTATCACAACCCAACTCATGTTTCAAGACTCTAACCAAAGAATTGATTCAACCATAACCTGACTCGAATCAGATGGGTAACCTAGATCTAGGGCCTTAGCCGAAGCATATACATAAATTTGAAAATTGAGATCATATTGATGAAGAGAACTATGTCATCACTAACCAGGAGTGACAACACTATGGAGGAGTCGAGCCAGATGAATATGCCACTCGTTGATGTGTGGGGAGTGGCCGTAAATAGGAATCTATGCTCTGAATCAATCCCAGTGCGTCGTTGTTTCCCTAAAGGTGAGTTTAAGAGATCCCACGAGCTGAGGAAGAGGAATCCATGTGGTGTCATCGATGAAGACAGAGGAGATGAAGCCATGTTTGCTGCCTAGAGTCTCTCCACACACAAGGCTGAAGTCGAAGTTGATGCACTATAAACTACCGCTAGACCAGGAAAATTAGGAGACTGTGTTGTTGCATGAGGAGGAGGGAAAGCCAAGGGTGACACTCCCAGATCTGAGACAGAGTCATCGCGCTACGGGACTGCAACGCCGCCAATGGAGAACTGCGAGCCACCTCACTACCAAAGGATGATGTTGAGCCACTGAAGGAGGTTGTAAAACCAAATCCATAATTTCCCTCTTGTGGACCGATGGAGGTGAAGCCACATAGGGAAAAAGTAAAAAATATAATACAAATAATACCGTAAAAGTAAAATATATAATAATAAATTAATTAAATAAATATAATACATAATATTATATATATATATATAACTATAATAATAATAATAATAAGTAGATAAGTTATAAAATATGATATTAGAAAAACTAATAAGATTTTATGAAATTAAATTATAAACAATAATAATTTATATATTATGTTAAATATTAATAAATATAAATATATTAACACTATAATTTTGTTGCTAACAGAATAGATATATTTATTAAATCAAGAAACTAATTAATTTTAATATAATATAAGAATCTAACTATGTTATAGAATCTAATAACATAATTATTAAATATAAATTTAAAACATAATTTAATATATAGTTATAAATTAATAATTATAACAATAAAATTTTATTATAATTATCAATTAAGATTTTTTTAATTAACTTTAGTTATTATAACATTAAACTAAAAAAATTATATCGTTCTTTCTTTATTTTATCATTGAATAATTTTTTTATTCTAACTTTGCAGGTTAATTCAAAAGACGTGTATACATCCAGATTCACACAACTAACTCACCCGGAGTTAGTTATGTGAGAAAAACTAGCATGACGTGTTCGTCACAAAAATACGCATGTGTGTAGTGCACATTTAAGAAACAGAATATATTAGTTGAAGATGGTCGGTGGAAAATAGCAGATGACAGATGATATTTAATGCTGATTAGTAGATGATTCAAAAAAGGGGAAGAGAGGACAATCATTCTCATTCCACAATCACATCCATCTGAGATCATATCTAGATGCATATTTATTCCACAAACACACTTTTTCGAGAGAGAGGATTTCTAGGAGCAGCAATTGAGAAGAGCAGGAGACAAAGGAGCCTGGAAGCAGAGTTGATCTAGGGGAGTTATTCTTCCATATATCCATAACTTTTTTACTCTGTTTCTTGGTTGTTTTAACTTCTTTGAAAATTATGATCATAGGTTGAGCTTTCTCAGCTCGAAAATTTTAAAACCTCCTGGTTATGATTTCTTAATATTTATATTCTTATCATTTTATGAAAATTGAATCTTTTGGTGAAACTGATTCTATTTATAATCTTTTGATTGTTCTCACTTCAATTTATTCAATTTAAAACTTCATTATCAACTAGCGAGGTTGATCTTGAAGGTTAAATTTCAAATCTTTAACAACATTATCATTTTAAATATATGGAGAGTTCTTTTCCAAATGTTAATTTTTTAAAATTCTTTGCAGTTCGATTATGTTTTGGTGTGGCGAACTACAAGACCCAATCCTCTTCCTATTGAGTTTCATGGAGAGGGAAATTTTTCAGTATTTTTTGATGTTTCATTCTATTATATGTTGTGGAGATAACATATATTCATACAAGTAGTTTATAATTCTCGAGAAAATTTTTGATCTTCGAACCATTGTCTTACTGCTTAGTATTATTATATTGCATTTCTCAATATTATCAGTACATAGTGAAAATTTATGTTTATTTGTAAAAAAATATTTTTCCCTCATCCTGTTTCCTTTTTATCATTTAAAAAATTAAAAAATTAAAAGTTAAAAGATGTTCATTCCCTCCACTACTGAAAATAGTGGAGTATATTTTGTTAAAAACATTAGGAAACTCTCCTGCCTTCCCATGGGTTCGACCTTGCACTGATGAGCTAGTGTAGGAGTTATAAATGATATTTTGAGGGTTGTGACGACCTTCAACCTCATTAGAATTTGGTGCCATTATTGGGAGTGGCACCCATTGAGTGTTCTACATTTTATAAATTTTTTTAAAAAAAATAAAAAAAAACATTAAAAAATCATATAAAAAATTGCTAAAAACATTTAATTTGAATCTACTTCTTATCTAGAATTATAAGGAAGTTCAGTTTAATTTTTTTTCTTTTTTATCTAATTTTTTTAAAAAAATTGAACATTATGAAGTCTCAAACTACTACACTAAACCTAACTGTATTTGTTTTGGAGATTATGGACATACTTCCTGGAATTGTGTCTATAACCAACCACAATAAGATTTTTATATTAAATAAAATGAACAACATGGGTCTAGTCTTAACCCTTTCTAAAATTTAACTAATTTATTTTAAAATTGATTCTTGGGTGGAACTAATTATCACTTAGTTAACTAAAAACCATGAATTTCAACTTATAGATTCTCAAGAGTGAGATAAAATATGAAAATATTGGAAAACATGCTTTTGGAATTACATCAATGGATTAAAGAACAAGAATAATTTGATGAAAATGAAAAATAAAATGTCTATAAAAGATTTGAAAATCAAATTGAAGAAAAAAGTTATAGTGAAACAGGACAACAAAAAATTCTGTTTAAAAAATATGATTCTATTGAACTAAATCTGGAAATAACCAACTCACTGAGTAATGTGAATAAAATTGATAATCCCAAAAGGATCTTTAATGGTTTTGGGTTGGACAATACTGAAGATGAATTAAAATAAATTTAAAATGATTGCCCTTTTTTCATCCCATCATTCATGAAAAATCACTGTTTTAGAAATTTTGAGAATGAAGTCACTCAGGTTGAAGTCAAACATGAAACTAAAAACAAGAATGTAAATAACTCTTCACCCAGCATTTCTGAATTTGAGAAAAATGAGTTTGAACATGATATTGGGTATAATCTGGATGAGAACCTTAAATTGGATAACATGGGATTGGAAATGTTTTATCTGAAACTGAACCCTTCTCTTCAATGTTTTTAAACTCCAAACGCATTTATTTCTGAAATTATGTTGGATGATTTAGAGGATGAGTGAATGATGTTTTAAGAAAGATTAAATGATGAGCTTTCATCTCCTTGTTATCAGATTGATTTTTTGATTTAAATTGAGTGTACTGAAATTGATGATAGTGAAGATATACATGGGGGTAAATTTTTAAATTTGAACAATCTGAAATTTCAATTTAATGATTCTGATTTGATCATTACTCACCATGATTTGAACTTTTTGGACCACACTATAGACATTATTTTGGAAAATGATCCTTTTTAACAAGAAATTGAAAAGGTGGTTGAACACACACTTGAATTCAGGAGAAAATATTTGTTAGAAGCAGTAAATGGTTAGTGTGAGTTAACAGATGGGGATCTTTTGGAAGATATTCACAACATTATTATACCTGAATCTGTTTGTGATAAAATAAACTCTCTTCCCTGTCTGTCACTTCTATCCTAAACTATGAAGGTTGTTGATCCTTATTATGATATTGATAGTAGTATAGATGGGGAATTATATTTGAGATCCAATGTTCATAATTATGTTCACCACTCTATTGAATCTCCTGTTGAACTTTCTAATTAGAGTTTACCCATATGCACCGTTGAATTTGAATTTGTTAATGTATATTCTAATAGAGATATATTTGAGGTCAATGCCACACCCTTATAAGCACCTAGTTCTATGTTGTCCCTTCATATGAATTCAAATCTTGAAAAATCTGAGTTAAAACTGGATGTGGTCAGCATTATACTCAAAAGTATAAATTGGTTTTTTATAGGCTTTGAGAGTTCAGTTTCTGTTTTGTTAAGTTTTGGAGCCCACAATTTTCATTGTTCTGTTAAAAATTTTTGGACCAAACACATGTGTTGGTTTCAATTTAGGAAACCACATCAACCTAGTGACTACCGTTAGTTGCTAGGTGAGTCTGGCTGGGGACTATAAAACTAGCGCTACATGGGAGGAAACCCATGGTTTTTGTTTTGTTAATAAAAAAATAAATCATAATTAAATAATGTCTAACTGAAGACTTTAAATTCATTTCTTCTTGGGAGACAACCCATGTTATTTCTATGGTGTTTACTTTAGTTTCTGTTCTAGTTTTACATTGAATAATGTCCCACCTTCTGTATGCACTATCTATGATGGTTTCTGGTCCTTGTTTTCATGCTTTGTGTTTTTGGGATGATGTTGTAGTGTTAATAAATTAGTGGAATTCCCAAAAGGATTAATGGAAAAAAACATAAAGTCAGGGAAGTGTCTTACTATTAAATTATAATTCATCTCTCTTCTTATTAATGATTTAGAAAAAAAATCTGTTGCATGTCCTGTGTAAAAAATTCTGTTATATATGTTGTGGCTTTAAAAAAAATCATCTAAATCTGTATAAAATTCTGCTACGTGTCCAATTGAAATTAAAAGAAATCTGCATATGTTTAAGATTCTACACATATTGGAATGAAAATATGTTTCATGTCTTTCTTGTCTGGAAAATTCTAGTATAAAAAATTTCGCATGAACTTCACTATTGAATACATAATTTTGTTGCTATTAAAATCATCCACTACTAGGACATAGGTATGGGGGGGGGGGGTACATTCTTGCGGGTTGTGGTATTTTTTGTTGAATCTTCTTAGGTAAGGGGTGTTATGGATGCTTGCCTCATGTGTCATTAAACATCTAATTGAATCATGTTTCCTAAATTTTCTTACACCCTATTCATTGTGCACCCAGAAATTACATGATATATCATGAACTGATTTGAAAATTTGCGTCATTGGTAATAAATATTTATGTTTGTTGTTTCTAATGAACCATATGTAAGTTAATTTTTGTGGACAACAATATTTTTGAACATCAATGAGACCCTTTATACATGTCATAAATCTAATATAATGAAAATTTGTTTTGAACCTTAATTGTTTAATATTTCTTCTCTATATTTAGAATTCATCTTTGAGGACAATGTTGGTTTTTAAGTGTGGGGGAGGGGGTCAATTCTTGACTGTGCTAAACTATGCATTAATGAGAGCCCATCATTTCCACTACAATTTAAAACATTGTTTCAAAATAATGGGTAATTATTTTCAAAATTCTTTTATAATTTTAGGTTGTTCACTGTTTATCATTTGGGTCTTACCTTTGAATGATACCTAATTGGTAGTTAAGAGTTTATTTGAATCAGAAATTTATGAGGACAGATGATTGCGGAGTGATCATATTTTATGGTTTTATATAAATTTAATTTTGGAACTATTTTTGAGAGTGATATGGGTACCCCTTTTAATGGAATTATGATCATAACCCATGGAATTGGAAGATTGAATTTATCTTATGGGCCTCATTCATTTTTTAATTAATTAAAGTAATCATCATAATGAGACAATGTAAATGGCTTCCCTATTAATATTTTGAAACTTTAGTAGTTTGGGCCTCTAGGATCCCACAGTGACTCTCCAAGACCCTAGATGCTGGGTGTGTTTCTGTTTACTATAATCCCTCTGCACGCTTTGAATAAGTGCATATGCACAGTGCTTTGCATAATGATAAATGGATTCCGAAAAATAAAATAAAGCGTTTAGGTTCAAAAATGAGTTCATTAAGGTGAGGGGAATGATGGACTCCAAAGGAATAATGGGACAATTGGTTTATATGGAAATCATTTAGGTTGTATCATTAAGGTGATTCACAAAAAAATATTTATTTTTGGAACCTAGGTGTTGAGTAAAATTACAAGGTTCCTCTTTTACGTTCTGAATTCCACATAAAATTTACCTCTTTTCATTCTTGGACTTATAACTAGATATTGGATTGAAATTACTCACCTATAAATATCGCATATGAGGAATGACATCTTCATTTCTCGATGATTCATAGTTATTTTTATTACCATCTGAGTATTTGTTCTGGGCAAGACTTGTTCTAAAAATTTTCGTTTTTAAAAATAGCTTATTGACTTGTTTTTCTCATTTTTTTCAACTTTCTAGACATGTTACATTTTGAGAATAATATTGAATATCATACTTCTGTTTCCCAATGAAAATAAGACATGGGATTGTTTGAGGACAGACAATGGTTAAGTGTAGTAGAATTTGATGTGGTTTTATAAACACATGTTTTGCCACATATTTTTATTTAATTTTTATAAATTTTATTATTTATTTTAAAACTTTTAGATAAATAATGACACTTGTATTTTTTTAACCAATTTATCAATCGATCAAATTTTTTATTGATTGTGTATTTTAAGCCTTAAAATAATTAATTTATTTCTTACTTTAAATTTACAGTATAATAAATTTTTATTTAGTTTGTTGTTTTAGTCTGCATATTTATTAATTTAACATTTTTTAGTTCTTAAATTAGGTTTGATGGTGCACTTAAATAAGGATTTTTTTTATTTAACATCACATGTGTCAAATATTAATTAATTGGAATAATTTAATCCAATTATTGGATGATTTTTAACATTTCCTTAAATATATATTTAGGATTATAAATTTATTATTTTTTTTACGTCTCTTTAATTCAATTTCATTAGTTAAAATTATTTCTTAATAATATAATGTATATCTTTTTTACATGAACTAATTTAATTTGATACAATATCTATTCAAAAAAATTAACTTTGTTTTATAAATGTTTAAATTTTATGAAAACATTTAATAAGTAAGTTTCTTTTTAATTGTAGATTTAGTTTTTTAGAAATTTAAGTTTTATAATGTGAAGTTAATAATATTTTAACTTATGTTTAACTAGTTTTATAAGTTTATTTAAATTTATTTGTACCTATATTTTCAAGTGTTTTAATTAATAATTAGTTGTAATAAATTATTTTGTTCAGATTTTTATTTATGTTTTAATTTATCTTACTTTTATGTTGTTTGTTTTGAAGTGTTGCGGTTACACCATTATTCCCTTTTGTGGTGCCACCGTGACTCTTCTCACCGTCTCATCCATTCTTGGTGCAACCATGAAATCCCTTTTGTTGTCACACCACTTCTGCCTTGCCACCACATAATGTTTTCGTCAAGGTCTCACCGTGTCATTCCCACTGTGAACCCTCCTCTGCCTTAGCATCGATTCCTTCACGGTTCTACAGCAACTGTGACACTATTCACTGGTGCCTTGCCTCCGCCATTGTTTAATCCATCACCCGCAGCCTCGTGACACACCATGCCGAAGTCAAGGTAGATGCACTATGAACTGGAGATAGATTAGGAAAATTAGGAGACCACACCGTATCTTGAGGAGGAGGGCGAGCCGTGGGCGACACAGTTGGATCCGAGACCGAGCCATCACACTGTAGGACTGCAACGCCGCGAAGGGAGAACTGCGAGCTGCCTCGCTGCCAGAGGATTATGATGAGCCGCTAAAGGAGGCTGTAAAACCAGATCCTGAATTTCCTGCTGTGGCACCATGGAGAAGAAGACAAAGAGCTGGGAAGTAAAAATTATAATAAAATTTATAAATTAAAAGTAAAATATATAGTAATAAATTAAGTAAATAAATATGATACTTAATATTATATATATATATATAACTATAATAATAATAATAAGTAGATAAGTTATAAAATAGGATATTAGAAAAAATAATAAGATTTTATAAAATTAAATTATAAAAAATAATAATTTAAAAATTAAGTTAAATATTAATTAATATAAATATATTGGCACTTTAATTTTGTTGGTAATAGAATAAATATATAAAGTAAATAAATAAAAAAATAAATTTAATAAAATTTAAGAATCTAATTAAGTTATACTATCTAATAACATAATTATTAATAATAATTTTAAATCTTAATTAAATATTTTGTTATAAATTAATAATTATAACAAAAAGATGTTATAATTATCAATTAAGAATTTTTTTAATTTACTTTAGATATTGTAACATTAATCTAAAAAAATAACTATCTTTCTTTCTTTACATTTTCAATTTTTTTCTGTTCCAACTTTGCAGGTTCATTCAATAGATGTGTATACATTTAGATTCACACAACTAACTCACTCGGAGTTAGTTATGTGTGAAAAACTAGCACGACATGCCAATCAGGAAAAAATGCATGTGTGTAGTGTGCATTTAAAAAACAGACTATGTTAGTTGAAGATGGTCGGTGAAAAATAGCAGATGACGAATGATATAAGAAGAGTAGCAGCAGATTCGAAATAGTGGAAAGAGAGGACGCTCATTCTCATTCCATGATCACATTTATCCGAGAGCAGATCTGGATGCATATTCATTTCTCGAACACACCTTTTCATGAGAGAGGATTTATGGGAGCAGCATTTGAGTAGAGCATGTGGCGAAGGTGCCTAGAAACAGAGTATAGCTATGAGAGTTCTTCTTCCCACTGTCCATAATGTTTTTACTCTGTTTCATGGTTGTTTTCACTACATTGAACATTATGATCATCAATTGTGCTTACTATGCTCAGGAATTATAAAACCTTCTAGATATGATATCTTAATCTTTATTTGCTTATCTTTTTATGAAATTTGAATCAGTTGGTGAAACTGATTCTATTTCTAATGTTTTTATTTTTCTCACTTCAATGTCTTCAATTTCAAACTTCATTATTGACTGGCGAGGTTGATCTTGAATGTTCTTCTTTAAATCACTAACAGCATTACAATTGGAAATTTATGGCGTGTTCTTTTCCAAATGTTAATTTTTAATACTTCTTTGCAGTTTGATTATGTTTTGGTTGGGTGAACTCCAAGACATAATCCTCTACCTGTTGAACTTCCTAGAGAGGGAAATTTTTCATAATTTCTTGATGTGTGATTCGATTGTAAGTTGTGGAGAGAACATCCATTCAAACCATTAGTTTAAAATTACCAAGAAAAAGGTCGATCATAGCTCCTTTGTCTTGCCACGTAATATTATTATATTGAATTTCTCTAGTTTATCAGTACACACTGTAAATTTTAGTTTCATTGTAAAAAAATATTGTTTCTTCATCCTGTATCAATTTCATCATTTAAAAAATTAAAAAATAAAAAGCAAAAAGATGTTCACTCCCTCCACTACTAACTAAATTGGAGTATAATTTATTTAAAACCTTAGTAAACTCACCCGCATTCCCTTAGGTTCGACCCTGCACCACTGTGCTAGTGTATGAGTTATAAATGTTATTTTGACAGTCGTGATGACATCCAGCCTCATCACCATACATATACATAAGATATCAAAATATACTCATCTCATTCATGGGGGGGTATAGTAAAAGGTAACACCACGAAGGTAGAAATACCACACAGGTAACACCACTGGGATAGAAGAACCACACAGGTAACACCAATGAGATAGATATACCACACATGTAACACCACTAAGTTAGAAGTACCACACATATAACACCATAAAGAAAACACCACAATGCTAGAAGTTCCACAGAGGTAACACCATAAAGATAGAATAACCACACATGTAACACCATGAAAATAGAATTACAAATCAGGTAACATTATGAAGATAGAAGTACTTCACAGGTAACACCACGGAGATATATGTACCACCCATGTAACATAAAGAAGATAGAAGTGAATCAGATCCCAATATTTTATAACATATGTACAGAAGTACATATGATTAGTCATAATCTAGATCATCTTATTTTGTTATGTATCACTACTTCTGAACCACATAGGATTGATAGGTAACTAACCGCCACTAACCCACACATGATCTATAGTTGACTAACCCCCGCAGACCCCATAGGATCTGACACACATCAGATCGGTATGCACTGACTCGCATAGTATTGCTGAGCGCTGACCCATATATGATTTGACCCACACTGGATCGGTATGCGCTGACCCAAACAGGATCACTGAGCACTAACCCACAGAGGATCATTGTTCTTCCTTCACGTTATAGCTTGCCAC
Organism: Viscum album; assembly: GCA_963277665.1. Taxonomy (NCBI): domain Eukaryota; kingdom Viridiplantae; phylum Streptophyta; class Magnoliopsida; order Santalales; family Viscaceae; genus Viscum; species Viscum album. Next base: position 1,239,089,494 of record OY728122.1, on the reverse strand, counting down.
TAGATTCCTGGCACCCGGTGTACTCATGCTCCGTAGAATCTGCCTCATGATATATTTGTCATACATCGACCACCACTATGCCCCAAAAAGGAGTAACACAAAGGACAACCATGTCGTAAGAGTTCCAATTCGACAAACAATACATCAATCAGAAACCCGGTCTATGTGTTATAATAATTTTAGTTCTCAGGCCCTGTTGGATTCAGGTTTGATCCAACCTGACCAAAATCCAACTGTCTCCAAAACACATGTGGATTATACAAAAGGATTGTCCTAATACATAGATTCCAACACCATATACAGTTCATCAAACCAAAGTCTGGTTCTAATGATATGGTCCTTTATGTGTTTCTGGGTCCCATTGGGCCCGAGTTCAGTCCGACCAGGTCCGACCCAGTCAGGGCCGAACCGACCCAGTTCGGGTCGACCCGTCAGGGCTGGGCTTCAGCAGGCTCAGCCAGGTGGATCGAGGGCCAGCCCGAACCAAAGAGGGGCATAGCCTGGCCCGCAAGGGGGCTCCCCAATCCGTAGTGGGGCACAACCTGTCAATGTGGGGAGCAACCCCCCCCCCCCCACGGTTCGCCAGAGTTGGAACGAGAGAGGAGTGGCCCCCTCCATTCAGAAGAACAAGCAACAACGCCTATTAAAACTTCCAAGCCACTCACATGACTAGAACAGGTCCCGACGCTGCGGCATCAGAGCCGCGACTCCACCTGTGGTGTGCTTTCCATGTCGTCCTCGCCTTCCGTGGCCAGATGGTGTGATGGTTGCCTCTTCCATCCTCCTCGGCTGACGAGCCATGGTCAGTTCCTTCGGCGGTGCATGACGGTGTGCTGCACCTCCTCTGTGGTCAACTGGTTATGGCTGCTCTACTGACAGCCATGACTTACTGTTGCGGCCTCCTCATGTGGGGCACAATGGCGAGACGCCTCCATCATATCCGATCGGTGCAGCCACACTGGTGGTATTCAACAAATAACACATAGGTAGCAAGGTTTCAGGGGTTTGGGCCGGGTTCGTTAGGCCCGCGCCCACCACATTAGCTTGTAATCATGAGGGAGGATTGAAGGTTCAAGGAATTAACATGAATTAATCAAAACGAGAACCCCTAATTCGAAAACCCATTGGAGAACGTCCGCTCTTAAAGGTGGATCAGTGATCTTCGTTCTCGCCACTGGCTTCCAACGACACCACTTTCACATCATCCTTCGGTTAGGGGTTTCAGTGTTGCTCGTCACCGCTTTCCAGATCCAGCACCGTCCTCCAAGGGTTTGGCATCTCAGTACTCCTTCTGCACTTCATCGCTTGGAAAAGCAGAGCCGACACCTCTACCAAATCTCCAAATAAATAGTATAGGGGAGGGTGTATAATAGTGATGTGAATTAATGGGGGATCATTAATTAGGAAGCTTCCCAAATACTCCATCAATACTTTTACATAGGAATGAAAGGTCAATCCATTTAATGGATTGACACTACACTGGTCCAACATTCACTTTTCCATTGGAGGATAAGATAGAAAAAAAATTATATTATTTTAATTCATTTAATAGGTCACAAAACACAACTTTTTTTCTGGTCCTACTACAGTCGAAGTGAAGCTTCACTTAAACAAATCTGGACATCGCAGATTCAACGGTGCCCTCAGATTATTAATCCAAGAACCATTTCAAAATTTAGAAAATTCTGGTCGCACATTTACTGAACATACCATAAAAAATGTTTAGAAATTAATTACGGGTCCACCAGGTCTTAGAATCACACGCCGTCAATTTTTTAAGACTTGAAATAATTCCATATAATTTAAAATAATTACATCCAAAATCCGGGTGCATACATTCTCCCCACCTTAGGTCATTTTGTTCCCAAATGCCACAACATATATTAAGGAGAAAAATTGGGATACTGAGCATGAATCTAATTCTATCACTCCAATGTTCTCTCCTAGAGGTTCATGTACTGCTAGTGAACGCACACCAGATGTATTGACCACCCATGAAGGACTCGCTCTTGTTGATCCTCAATCTCTATTTGAACCTCCGTAAATTTCTCCCCAACATCGAAGTCTATCTACCCATGGTTGATTATGTGAGATGGGTCATACATGTATCTCCTTAGCTAGGATACATGGAAGACATCGTGCACCCAATCCAGCTGTAGTGGAAGTGCAAAAAGGGAAGCCACCTCAACACTCCTCCAATGTTTAAAAAATGGTCTGGTAAACATCGGTGATAAATTGCCAGCTCAAAAAAATATCTTTAAACCAAATTTAGTTGAGACCCATAAAAATACATGGCCCCCCTCCTCAAACTCCAATAATCTCTGCCTCCTATCAGTATATGCCTCTTGTCTACTCTATGTAGGCATCATCCTCACCTGGATGATCTACACCTTCTCATTTGTAGACCATACATACAATGGACCCATAAGTGATGACACCACTGGGTCTGTCCAGCATATAGGTGACCTGCATGGTTGACCATACAAGGCCTCAATGTTTTCCATACTGATGGTGGTGTGATAACTGTTGTTTTATGCGAAAAGAACCAAGGTAAAGTGATCCTCCCAACTGTGGAAAAAATCTAGGATGCTAGCACGTAGCTTGTCCTCCAGTTTCTGAATGGTCTGTTCCGTCTCACCATCCGTTTGTGGATGAAAGACATTTCTCAGAGGTAGAAGAGACCCAAAATCCTCCAACAATCCCTTCCCCAATCAAAAAGTAAAATGTGTGTCACAGTCATAGCTGATTGTTGATGGAACCCCATAAAGTCACACAATTATCTGTACGTAGAGGCGTCCCATTCCCTCTACTGATCCATGCTCTCAGAGTGGTAGGAAGTGGGATGACTGGTTGAGTCTGTCAACGATCACCCAGAGGGAATCATTTCCCCTAGACGTACATGGACTCCCTCTCACAAAGCCTATAGATATTCCATCCCACATCAACTCTGGCACCTCTAGTGGTTGTGAAAAGCCTAATGGAACAAGTTGTTCGACCTTCACTTGTTGACGTGTGAGTCATCAATAAACAAACTCCTCCACTAATTTCTTCATCCCTGGCCACCATTGTTGACGCTAAAGGTCCCTATACCTCTTCGCCACACCCGGATGTACCGCCCTATGGAACGTGTTGAACTCCCTCAACAACTCCTCTCGTAGCACTAACGGTACTTAGGGTACGTCCTCTGAAGAGGATGGAATTCTTCCCACATTCACAAAATCATTCAGGTTCTTGTCCTGGGTATATCTGAGCACATCGAGCCTCGCATTCAATATCCCCTTGGAGTGCCTCCCTGACTCGCTGAAGGAGTGGGGGAGAGACAGTCATATACATGAGGTATGCTTCTTCATCTCTATCCATGAAGGATATATCCAATGCGGCTAGCTGCTACATTCCCTCACCTAGAAAATATAGACCAGACCTCCTGCTAAGTGCATATACAACCATGTTCCCCTTCCTAGTAGTATAAACTATCCCAAAGTCATAGTCCTGGAGGAACTCTAGTCTTCGATGCTATCTCAGTTTCAGTTCATTCTACGTGAAGATATACCTGAGATTGTTGTGATCAGAGTATATTGTAAAATGTTTTCCCATCATGTAATGTCACCACATCGTCAGGGTGAGGACCACAGCTGGTAACTCCAGGTCATGGGCAGCATAATTATGCACAATTTGCATCTGATGTCATGAATCGTAGTCAATCATTGCACGCTCTTGCATTAGGACAAAACCTAGTCTAGTCCCTGATGTTTCGCAGTTTAAAACATACCCAATTGCATCTTCTGGTAGCCTTAGGATGGGGGCACTCATGAGTCTCTGCCACAGCTTTTGAAAACACTACTAGCATCTCTCCGTCGATACAATGGGTTGTCTCTTCTTCATCATTGCTGACATGGGTGCCACAACTCTAGAAAAGTCATGCACGATTCTCGGTTAGTATCCAGAAAACCCCCGGAAACTCCGCACCTCATTCACACTACTGGGTGGCTCCCAATCTAGTACATGCTTTATCATCACTGGTTCCACTGCAACTCCAGCCTCCAAGATAACATGTCACAGAATGTGGACTTATCATATCTAGAACTGGCACATTGAGTGTTTACCATAAAGCTGGTGTTCTCGGAGTATATCCATAACTATCTGCAGAAGTTAGGTATGCTCCACCTCTGTCGCAGAGTATATCAGGATTTTGTCGATGAAGAACACAACAAAGCGATTGAGGCAGGGTTGAATGATCATATTCATGAGTCCCATGAACACTTAAGGGGAATTGGTCATGAAAAATGGCATAACGAAGAACTCATAGTGTTCATACTGACATCTAATGGTCTTCTTCGGCACATCCTCATCTCGTAATCTGAGATGATGATAGCCTAATGTGATGTCTATCTTTAGAAACCAACGAGCACCCTTAAGCTGATGGAAAACAACATCAATCCTATGAAGTGGATATATATTTGTTACGGTCCCCGTATTAAGGCTTCGGTAGTCCACAAAGAGATTCAAACTCCCATATGCCTTCTTGGCAAACAAAATCATTGTTGCCCATGGAGAATCGTTGGAACTTATGAATTCCTTTCTCTATAAGTCCTCCAACTATTCCTGTAACTCACAAAGCTCAGAGGGATCCCTCAGATATGATGGTGTAGATATCAAGGTCATTCTGGGTACAATTCGATGTAAAAATCTACCACTCTACATAGAGGTAGTCCCAGAGCATTATCAGGAAAGACACCAGCATATTGATTCACCACTAAAAAATAGCTTAGACTCTCAACATCTACTATTCTGAGTGTAAGGCTAGCAAACTAATTTTTTAATGGATGAACCCTCCTCTGGTTATGTTCATATTGTGCTTCAATGGTTCCTTTCTCATCGGTGAAGGAAAACCTAGTCCCATCCTTGGGGACACACTGCACATTTTGCCTAATATAGTCAATCTGAGCATGGATTGGGGATAACCAGTCCATACAAAAGTTGTTGTACTAAGGAATTGACGGTGCTACTAGAAGATCCTAAATGAAGCTATCTCCTCCTTGCGTAATCTCACACTGGAGGCACCAATGTGTAATCATCGTAATATTAATGCTCTGAATGAGAGCTGTGGCCATAAAAGAGATATTGGCGCATGTGTCTATAATTACTTCAGCTAAGGTGGAGTAGATGCAGATCGTACCTTCAATCTTCCCCAAAGCGCTGTGGTGGTAGGCCTCAACTGCCTGTAATTTTGGTTTCCCCTGTCCACCTGCTCCCTATGGTTGGGGTGGACCATCGGGAGGTTGTGGTGGTAGAACCATGAATAACCATCCTCCAACTACTGCACAGAAAACTCATCAACCCCGTCCACTTGTTGCCTGCAGACCTCCCCAATAAAATCTCTACCTCTGCGTCGAGGTCCCTCGACCGTCTGCTTGTAGTTATTAGGGTGGGTCGGGAAGTCACGATCCATGTGACCCTACCTACTGCACGTGTAGCACTGTCTTCTCCTCAGTTATCCTCCTCGGTCCCATGAACCTGACACCACAGACCCTGTATCCTTAGGTAATCCACTAGAAGGTCTACCCCTCTTGGTACCCTATGTCATATGCCTACTACCTGCTATAGATGAATCCTCTATTTTATGTCCAGTAGTCGCTCTCATTGTGTGTTCCTACTCATCTTGGAAGCTCCCCACCAAATGTGCATTCCCTTGCACCGCAACCCCTGTTGGAAGGCTGAGCAATATCATCGATGCTCTAATCTCTCATCAGAGACACTGCTCAAAGGTCTGGGCCCTGCAGAAAGGGTCCCATACCATATCGCTTGAGTAGCGGTAGAGATCAGCGAACCTTGCTGAGTACTGGGCCACAGTCATATCACCGTTCTATAGGTGCATCATCATCTCTATACACACAAAGAGCAAATTCACCAAGACAAACTCTACTCTAAAAAGGATCTTGAAGTCCACCCAGATGGGGGTCACCTCATCTTGTATCTGGTGTATCAAGCTCCACTATCTCCCCACTACTGCCTAAAAATTATTGGCTGCTAGGATCACCATAGGGTCAGCTGGTGTCCTAATTAGGCAGAAAACTCTCACTACAGCCTCCAGCCAGTCCTCAGCCTCCTTCAGGTCCATCTCGCCTTGGAACCCAGGAGGCCTCTCCCGCTAGAACTCGTGCAACACGCACAGTTGGCATGCACCCTCTACTAGTGGGGCTTTTGTCAATGGCTAACGAATGGGTAGTGGTGCGGCTGGTACACCACCTGGAGGTGATAATGCCGTAAGAGGGCCCTGCATAGAGGCCTCATCACTCGGTGGGCTATCATCGAATTCTCTCTTGGGAATACTGGGTGGCTGTCTACATGGTGGAATGATGAAATAGAACAGGTGTGCCACAATCACTAAGTTATACCCAGTGAGATTACTCAAATAAATCACAAGAACGTATTTTAAAAAAACATGCAATCAATGTTTCCATGCACTGAGTCAGAAATCATAATTCATGGTTCTAGTGTATGGATACGTCAGCCTCTACATCAACATTGGATTCCCCAAATTGAAAAACACTATCATTACACTTAATACTATTTCCACAATGAAAATATTTGAATCCATGTTCTTTAGTAGAACATACACCTATAATACCACTTTTTCACGACCTGTCCATTGGGGCCCATACCATGACTACCCCAAGCCTGCCCTGTATATGCCAGGGGCTAGCGACTATCACTTGAAAGGCGAATCAAAAATATAGGATGGAATTTCCATTTTATCCTATATAGACACACAGTATGAGAACACAACAAGAAGCATGAACGAAGTGAACTGCTATAGTAAAAGATTTCTAAGTGTAAAGGGGTTAGAATACTAGCCCAACAGAATGTACAAGTAAAAAAGAAAAGGAAAAAATAGCTCCTAGATCAGCCATAGAGAATCCAACCAGAATGGTAGGTACTACTCACGATTAGTAGTCCCTACATCACGTCACACCAAATAGTACACCTCTGCATACCGTCCAGTCCTGGTTCCCTCATCCTCGATCAAAGTTGTCAGTCTTCTACAAAATATACAACAAGGTGCGGGCATAGCCCGTTCAGGGGTGAGTTTAACGATACTCAGTAGGGACCCTAAGACACCATAGGTCTCCTAGAGTTTCTTGATGGAAAAACCACATGAAATAAATTAACTCTACTAGGTATATGACTATATATATTCCTATGATATCAAGATATACTCATATCATTCATGAGGGATGATTACCACAAAGGTAACACCACGAAGGTTGAAATACAACATAGGTAACACCACTGAGATAGAAGTACCACACAGGTAACACCACAGAGGTAAACATCCCAGAAAGGTAACACCACTGAGATAGAAGTACCACACATGTAATACCAGGAACACAACACCACAATGGTTGATGTACCACATAGGTAACACCACGAAGATATAAGTACCACACATGTAACTCCATGAAGAAAGAAGTACCACTCATGTAACACCATGATGATAGAAGTGAATCAACCCACAATCATTTATAAATTATGTTCATAAGTACAGATGATTAGTTGTAAGCTAGATCATCTTATTCTGTTATGTAGTACTGCTACAGACCCACATAGGACCGATATTTTACTAACCCCCACTTCCCCGCACTGGATCTGAAAAACACATGATAGTTATATGCCGACCCACATAGGATCGATGAGCGCTGACCCACAATTGATCTGACCAATACAGAATCGGTTTGTGATAACCCACACAAGATTGCTGAGTGCCAACCCACACATGATCGATGTTCTTCATTCACGTTAGTGCAAGCCACATGATTCCTCACACCGGGTGTGCTCGATCTCCGTAGAATCTCCTACTCGAGATATCGTCATAACCCGACCACCACTGATCACCATAAAGATGAAACCCAAAGGACCACAATGTTTTAAGGGTTCCAACGTGACAGCCGATATATCAATTAGACACCCAGTCTGTGAGTTATAATCGTTTTATTTTCAGGGGCCCAGTTGGATTCGGGATCAATCCAAACCGACGATACTCTAAATATCTCCCAATCATAAGTGGAGTATACCAAAAGGACCATCTTTATCCAAGGATCCCAACGCCATAGACGGTTCGTCAAACAGACGTCTGGTTCACAAGATATGGCCCTTTATGTTTTTCTATGTTCGGTTGGGCCCAGGTTCTATCGAACCTTGCCCGACGTGGTCTGGGATGACGGCCGGCCTGGCCCGCAAGGGGTTGGCATGTCCCATAGAGGGGAGCGACCATTTCTAAAGTGGGGCTCGACCAAGCTCGCAAGTGGGTGGCCCAACCCGCTGTGCAGGCGGCCCGACCGCGTGTGTCACGACCCCCCACAGTTCTCCCAAGATAGAATAGGAGGGGAGGGACCCCCACCATTCGGATGACCATGAGGCATCACCTATTGGCACTGCCAAGTCAACCAATGGACCTGACTGGGCCCCGCCACCGTCATATCGGATCCACGGCTCCATCGACATCGCGCCGTCCTCATATTCTGTGGTTGTCCAGTGTGTCGGCCATCTCTTACATTCGACATGACCGATGAGCCGTGAGCGGTTCCTCCAGCGACACACGATGGCATGCCGCACCATCCCCACAGTCGACTGGTGCTGACTGCTCCACTGACTATCATGACTTAGTGTCGTGGCCTCCTATTACAACGCGTGACGGTGTGACACCTCCATCACAGTCGTTCGGTGCCACTGCAACAACAGTATTCCACAAAGAACACATAGGTAGCCATGTAGCGGGGGTCCATGATAGGTTTGTTAGACCTGCACCCTCCGCGTTAGCTTGTAATCCTGAGGGAGGATTAATGGTTCATGGAATTCATTTGAATTATACAAAAAATAAAATCCCTACCTCGCAAACCCATTGGATAACCTCCCCTCTTGAAGGTGTATCAGTGATCTTCATTACTTCCACATGCTTCCAATGACGCTAATTGCACATCGTTCTTCAGTTTGTGGTTTTTGTGTCACTCGTCACCGCTCGCTGGAACCAGTTCTATCCTCCATGGTTTTGGCATCATTGTACTCCTTCAACATTTTTTTTCTTGGAGAAGCTATGCCAACACGTCTCCCCCATGATCCATATAGATATAATAGGGGGAGGGTGTCTAACGGTGTTGGGAATTAATGGGGTCTTATTAATTAGGAATCTTCCCAAATTCTCCAATGATACTTTTATATATGAATGAACGGTCCAACCATTTAATGGTATGAAAAATCACTATTCCCACCTCTGCTTGTCCGTTGGAGGATATGATAGAAATGAAATAATAATATTATTTTATTTTATTTCTTTTAAAAATTCCCAGAACATAATTTTTTCTCCAGGCCTACTGTGGTCGATGTGAATAATACCATAAGAGAATATTAGCACCGCAAATTCAACAGTTCCCTCCGATTTTTAATCCGAGAAGTGGTTTAGAAGATGGAAAACACCACTCCCCCATTTACTGAACATACCAAAAAATTGTTCAGAAATTAATTCTGGGCACAATGTGACTCAGAATCATACTCCTTGAATTTTCACATACTCGTAATAATTCCTTATAATAAAAAAATTACATGGAAAGTTTAGGTATTTACAAGAATTTACCCTTCAATAGATTCTTATAAATCTAGTTATCTAGGAGTACATACATAAAAATCCTCAAGTATCATCTATGATCCTCCCCAGACATCGAGTTCACAAGGTTATAATCGATGAAGACTGCCCCGAACTGGTCAAATAATGTAAAACATTTCCAGTTCATGTGTTCTATGAACACTAGTGGGGTATTCATCATTATGAAAGTCTAATATAGGTACTCATAGTTACCTAAGAGATATTTAAATGTCATATTTAGTATATCCTCATCCCACACTCACAACTAGTAATAGCCTGATTTGAGGAAAATATTTAAGAACCATCATATCCCTCCCAAATAATCAATGTTGTAATCTATGGATAGAAATGGATAATTATTCTTCATAGTAAACTGATTCAATCACTGATATACACAACATAACCACAAACTGATGTTCGCTTTCTAGGAGAACAAAATTATGGATTCATAAGGTGAAACATTGGGTATAAAAGATGCAGATCAATCCTTGTATTATCCCAAGTGACTTTATTCCATATTCCTTTACTACTTTTTGCTACCCACCCCTATCTTCTAGCTCCCGATTATTAGAGTTGACCACCTAGGGCTGGTGGTGGTTATAAGAAAATTTACAACCAATTTCTTCTTCTCTCCATACACCTATCCCATGTGAAAAAACTAATGAACCTATCAAATCCTTATTTTTCCTATTCCTCAGTGGACAATCCACCATCTCATTGTCAGACATAAGACGACTCAAAAAATCAGACATAATATATCTCATAACATTAAATGTGTATAATCAACTCTCAATAGGATGTCTAGACCCGTACTATTAGCCCTAAACCACAAACTGTATTTCCTAGGACCTCCTACTTTAATGTATCATGCATCTAGATTCCAAATACTTACTTTATACCCTTTCTTAGAAAGTATCTACTCACATGTTCCCACTGTTGGAAACCACTATATGTGTATTCTCATCCAAAAAACTCTCAACCACCAAACCTTGATCTAGAAACCTAGTGTCTATAGGAATTCATGGAGGATTAATCCAGGATCATGTGTCTCTATGTAGTTCAAACTTGAATGTCAGATCATGAAATAAATGATCTCAAACCATACCCATCATGTACCTAGAGGGGTTGGTTAACCCTAATGAATTGTCAACTATTTTCATCCTTCCCAACAAAAAGATGCATAATCTCACAGATACATATATCCCAAAGAGTATCTAGAAAGAAATCCACTCTATAAAATCACTAAAACTAGGATAATTCAAATGAATCCTAGTCAAATGAATTGGTCACTAAACCCCGCCATCACCCTGGTGATCCATGAAAATGGATCACCTCTTGGAAAAACATTTGATCTACATGTATCCTGATTTATAGAAAAAACATTTCACTACCTCAATATATTACTCAAAATAATGTGTATTTGGACCTCCTATGAACCTCATGGGTCACTAGCACTGTTACTCTTGATGTTACCTCAACATGCACACATCATCTACTAGTATTGTGGGTACCATAAACTTCTAAATAGGTGGTAGTATAGATGATGCACCACTAGAAGGTAGAATCTATATAATTGGTCCCTATATTGATGCCTCATAATTAAGGGGATCATCCTCATGATTTTGATACTGAATCATAAATGGAATATGCTACATAGGCATCCTAAAAGTAAATAAATTTACTCTAATCAATGATTATATCAAGAGATATGACTCAATAAGTACATTGAAACCACAACCCAGTAATATATGATTCGTGTACCATTATTTTTTAAACTACCTGTGTTCTCATGTACCAAGATGAATAGAATGTAATTATAGACCTAGTGTGTCAATACGTCGACCACCACACCAATTCTAGTTTCCCAGTTTATAAAGATAAACATGAAACAATTTAAATTGATGTCCCAAACCAATACCACAGTCTCAGTTCCTAAGGTAGAACCGACATATCTTATACCACTCTATCATGATATATCCCAATGGGGCCCATTTTATGACTCCCCATTCCCTCCTCCATTAGGCCATGGGTTGGTGACTATTGTTGAGTAGCATATCACTAACATGAGAGGAAGTTTCCTTAATTAAATGTTAACACACACAAATATACAAGACCATATAATGTGGTAATGCTAAAACAACTAAAAAACCATGCATGAACATATCTAAATCCCAGAAAAAGTTTATGAAATGATGTAATAGAAATAAAACATGACCAAATTGAATCCCCCCACAATGATTATGAAAACATTTCTGACTATAAATTTAATCTGGGAACTCCTTTTGTGAAACCAAATGAACACACCTCAGTATATTCAGATAACTAATAACTACATGTATCTTGTATCTATAAGATAATTTTAAATGGATAATCATATTAACATGAAATGAAATATTAGGGAAAATCCTAGGTAGTGGTGAGTATAACAATAGCTAGTAGGACACCACGAAACGACAATGTATATAAAAATATGTATAATAGTTATCACTTCATATATATATATGTCAATAGTACATATAATAAGAATATCTAGATATACTCAACAAAGAGAGACTGTGTAAAGGTAAAGTCACAAACAGAATACTAATCTTGGATTCTTTCCCCAAGCTTGCATATGACACTCATATGGGAGAAATCTATGCATAATTTTGATAGCATTGATAGTATCTATCTGAGAGGCAGTTCTTAGAAGGTCTCTCCATGATAATTATACAATGGATGTTTGAAGAGGTACGATACACAAAAGAAGATCATACCCAAGGCCATAGGGTAGACCAAAAAAATCAATATGAAATAAACTACAATGTAGAGGATTATATCTTGTGTATTATGGTCATGATGTTACCACAATCTCCACCTAGGGAAAGAATATGATAGAGGATCTCACACCATGATTAATAGAAGTATTCCAAAAACACAATCTAGGTAATATTACTAAATTTATTACCATCTTGTGTTCAGGACGAGATTCCATTCTAACCCTTAATGAACAGATAAGGGAAACACACTCAAATGAAACATTTCCTTGATATAGATTATAAGGTATTCAATCCTAAATTGTAGGATTACAAAATGTTTACAAGAAATAAATTACATTTCCCATTGGCATCATGTACTACCCATGTAGAAGGATCATGTCTGGGTCCGTGTGGATGTACAAAGCGGGCCTATGCCCCTTTACTTCTTCCACTATACATGTATATGTCTATTCCCATCATATTTGGGCCTACATGTCCATGTTTGATTACACCATGTTTTCTAGACTATGTAGTCCTTCCTATGTCTGTGTACCCTCCGAGGTACATGTCAAGACAACCATGAATGGTCACAAGTTGTGTGAAACTCATCTTCCTTTTGAATCCCTAAGCACTATTGTGAGTGTCCCACATTGTGTATAACTTCATTTTACACTATGTATACTATAGGATTTCTCTACAATTATATATCTAGAAGTTTTGTTTCTAAACACTCTTCCAACCATTGTTCCATCCTTGCTCATCGCTAGAAGGAAAATAAAAAAATCAATCAATCTATTCTATTGTTGAATATTAGGATCCATCCATTGAATAATGTGAGAAAAATATCATCCATTCCACCTATAATCACTCTATTAAGAAAAAAATTCAGTATCCAAATTTTTTTGATCCACCACCACTTCCAATATCACATTATCCCATTATCGCACTAAGTCTAGATCTATGATATAGAATATTTTTTCCATGAAATAGTTGTGAAACATTTTTTTACTTAGATATTTTTAAAACGACGCGCTAATGGAATTTTTGTGATGAATAAAGAATAATTAAATGAAATGAAAAAATCAACAATCAGGAGAAATGGACCTCATATAATGTTTGTGATGGCCTTGATTGCATTCCCTTATAATTATGAATAAATAAATATAAAATAATCAACATGAAATCCCAAATTATGTTTTAAATATATCCTATACACGCAATACACAACATCCAATAAAAAGTTAATTAATTTATTATTTCATGTTCTTCATAGGAATCAAAAACATGGAACATAACATATAAAAAAACATCATACCACAATTTTGATCAGTCACTGATGAATAATGAAGCTATGTTGTTGTCCTTTGAAGGATTCTTAAATTAAATTTCATGATGATCAATGATCCTCAATCTAGATTTCATTCACCAATAGAATCTCCACTAATAGTTCTCTAATGTCCCTATGGTTCTCTAGTTTTAGAGGCTAAACCTAGTAATACACCATTTAAATATATTTATAGATGTTATTTGTCTACAATTTAAATTCATAAATAAATAATTATAAATAATTATTTTTATTATTTTTTACCACCAAAAGTATTTTTAAAAAAAATACCCACACTGAATAATGTTATGTCCTTCAAAATTGAAGTTGATGTTCTGAATACAAAAAATTCTCTTGGATTTATTATCCTAGATTCCATTTGGATATCATTTCACTTGTCCAAGAATTATACAAGAATTATTTTTAATATATTTAATATATTACCGAAAAAAATTCCATCAACACCAAGATACATAATCACATGCCATCTCATGGCCTATAATTAAAAATAATCCCTAAATATATAATAAAATCATGGTTAAATTGGATTATCTATAATACTGGTGATGTAGTAAAACTAAAAATATAAAAATACATAGTAAAGTATCCATGATTCTGATATTAAGAAGAATATAATACCTTCCTTTTTGGAATGATGAATTCCTAGTATACTTTTTTTCTATCATGGAAAATAAATTAATCACATTTATCGATGATAAGAAACCTACATAATTATGGAATAATGATTATATGAAATATTATGTCTACAATCATACATTATTCCACCCAATCTAATATTTATTATTCATCAATGACATACATTAAGATATTTTTAAAACATCCATTTTGGATAACAAAAAACCACATGTGACATGTGTGTTTACTACTATATCTAAAGAAGGACAATTATAGAAAGTGTTGTTGACTAATAGTGATAAAATAATGATGGATGATCAAGAAATCACTAAATCATACACATGATATCCCCAAGGAGTGACTAAATCAACCACCCCAAATGCCTATAAAACTCTTATTATAATACCCTCAATATTTTAACTTCCAAATAATTTATTCAATTGGAAATTATAGAAAAAAATATGAAAAGTGGTCCATATGGATTCCTATAACAATAAATACATGCATAGACTACAAAATACATTTATTAGAGAAATACTAACTACACTATTAGAAATAAGTCTATTAAAATGACGAATACCAGTTCTCCTCTATCAATATTATTTAACTAAATAATTTTTATATTGATCTTGAATAGTTTTAGTAATTATAATCCTTAAAAAATTATTGAATAATACACGGAAAGGAAAATAATTACTTAGGTAGAATGAAATATTAGGTGGCCATTCATGAATAAAAAATACATGTCACTAAAAATAGGATATGAACAATGTTATCAACATAATAACATAAAATGTCATACCCTAGATCCCCAAATTTTCATCATTCTCCAATCAATGTTCAGATCAATTTTATAATATATATCTCCTCATTATAAAAGGGCTAAAGTGAAATATGTTCATATTTTCCATTAAATAGTAAAATCTCTCTAAAATTTTGGATAAAAAATGAAATTTTCATAATAAATAGAACTATTGATACTCAAATATTAAGATAATTTAAAAGTCAATAAAAAACCACTATCTGAAAACTATGATGTATTGAAAAATATTTTTTTTATTTGAGACTGACTCTCAATCTTGGATTCCCAGCATCTATAAAAAGGATAGTGTGACTAAGATCTTATCGCATTTACAAATACATTGATGTTCAATGATGAGGTGTCCACCTATGAGACATATCATTCTAAATGAAAGATATATGATTTTTATATATTCACCACCTCCATAGAGCATGATATGAACATAACACTAAAATTTCACATCAGAACTATATATGTGTTGAATTAGCTCAGTGATGTCAATATTTTTCAGGACCAATTAGATATTGGTTTAAGAATCAAGTAATTTCACACCAATATTTTTTTTATTAGATTAAATGTTTTTTAACATTTATGCTTCCAATTTTATGATTTAGGGTTTTAAAAAGACTAAATAAAAACAATTCAGGATGATAATGGTGTTAAAAACTTATCTTTTGGATTGAATATCTAACTCTATGTTACTTATAGTTCATCTAGACACTAAATTAAATGATATATTTAGATGTTCATGTCCTTATATAAACTCCATAGTTCACTATTATTATTATTAATCAATAAAATTTTCCTTTAATTGAAATATTATAAAACTTTACAATGATGGTTACCTTCTCAATCCATTTTAATAATGAAAAAATGATATAATTTAATACCAAGGATAGGGTTAAAATAACATGTGGAAGAGGGAACATTGGTCATAACCCCTTAATGGGTATAAAGTTTCCACTATTAACCCTTAGAATAATTTGAATATGATATATTTCACCATATATATTATATCAAAATATAAATTAAGAACCTATGAAATCATATTGTCATTTTTGAAAAATGTAACTTTCTATAAATAATTTTTTTATCTTACAATGTATATGAATATGAATTTTTTGAACCACCTCTATCTATAATATAAAATATTCACGTGTTCCCCAGCAAATTGACCCCAACATTTAGAATATAAAACATAATATAATCTTGACTTATAATTCATCATCAAAACCATTATATTTTTATTAGATTGTGGTATATATTTTATTGAAAAATCATGTTCTAAGAACCCATTTTTTTATTCACATGGAATTAGTAGGACATGAGTAGTTTTCATGTTCCTAAAATGAGTACACTCTTGATAAATAAAACATAATTCCTATGAAATCACTTAAATCTAAAGAGATTCTTCCATACTCAACTATTGATGATGAAAATGGAGATGATCTTGGAGATACCCAACCATTAATGAGGAAGCTCTCCCCAATTCAATAGACCAGTGAAAAAATATGATTTTGGGAATTAAATATGATCCATTGTCTATGCTAATAAATGTATCTATGAAAAATACTGAATAAAAAGTTACATTTATTTCATTACGAAAAATTTATATTTATTTAATGGGAATAAAAACGAAATTATAATAATAGATCCTAATAGATCTATTTGTCATAGAGTCTAAAGATTCCTCATAATTTTACTAAATGAGAGAAAATAATGATGTGTTTATCTCATAGTGCCATGGTGTATGTTCTAAATTCCTCCCATAGCCTATGAAAAATGAGTGGAAATTGGATATAAGACATTTCATAGTTCTATAATAAACTACATGGAATATCTATTCCCAAATAGTACACTCCACTACAAAGATATTTCATGGGGATCCATCACTGGGGAAACTATTTTATGTTCACATCATCTAATTTATAACACTCATTAAACCATATATCCCAAGTCATAAATTTAATATTAAGGCCTCACCAATTTCCATCTGAGGCATGAAATATAGTCTATGTGCAAATCAAGGAAATAGACAATAGATAGTTTCCATAGGAAAATTTTTTAAATAAAATTATTCATTTAAATTAAAAGGATGGTATCCCTTAGTGAGAAGACCACATAACACATGAATACATAAGTAGAATACATTTAGTAAAGGGGTATTCTAAACATAACACCAACATAAATCATATAGTTACAATCAATTATATTATTTTGACCATCCTTACGAAAGACCTTCCATGATTATGTAATATATTGATCATATATCTTATTACCAAACACTAAATAATACAATATGAAAAATTATAATTAATTATTCAGAAGAATTATAGTAGTTTATAATTGATTATATAATATAATTCAATTAGGTAAAATACAAAAAATTGAATTAGTTCATCCTATTTCACTTTAACAATATGTAACTACCATTGAAATTATTGTGTCACACAACCTTGACTATCCCAGAAACATTCCATAACATGTTATTCCAATTAAACAATAAATTTAATTATATTTATTTAAAACAAAAAACAATTTCATACTATGATGTAACTTAAACACAATGGAATTAAATGGATATTGATCATCCTATATGGAAATACAATATCCACTACAAAATAACATACATCGTATCAAAGGATTTACAAAGTTTTCTAGTTTAAACATCATAATGTCATAGTAGGTCTGCATAAAATTTGTAATAAAAAATGGAGAAGAACAAAGAGGAATGATTTGGGGAATTATCACCTCAATACTGATGAAATAACTATTAATTCCACTAATATTCCCCATTTCAAATAAAAAACAAGAATGAGGGAGTGGAGGTAGTTACCATTAGCTCCCATAATCTGGATGCATATGGGGGAGAAGAGAGATGGGGTGGGAAGATTTTAATCCAAATAAAAAATGGTTTACAAAATACTGAAATAAATTATAGGAATACCACTAAATATAACATGAAATGTAACACTTCATGTTGTACCTCCAGAAAAACACCCTATGGACCGTAGATAAGGTGGCCCCTATGGGGATGCCTTACACCCTCCATATATTCCACCACACAATGGTATGTATGAAAACATGGATTTTCTAATAGTTTCCCATATAAAAAACCCCCTTCCAAACAAATCACATAAAATGTCTAACCTATAATTTCACTTAAGCTCATTTCCAAAGGGGAATCACCTACTCTATAAATCTCACAAAATCAAAATTCCCCTAAGATCCATGGTGTGGTGGATTTTCTTGGATCCAATCCTAGTAATCAACCATGGGAAACATGATCCACAAAACATGAAACCCACTATTATAGTGACCTCTAGACAATAATTCTCATTATGGTTGATAACCTACCTCAAAAACAACTATAGGTCCACCTGAACATCCTTTAATGATCACCACAACACATAAAACACCCAAACATGCCTCATTAAACATCTAATGAAATCACCTCATGATTTTTAATCACTAAAAATAAAAAATGGAACGGATGTTCTCAAATCACCCTCGCAATAAAATAAAAAACTCAAAATGCCTCTAAATAATCAAAACCCATTGAAAATAGTAGTATATGGACTAGCAAAATAAATAATTTCATACAGAAGAATCTTCAATGTTATTTAACCATTAATTATAACCTAACCTTGCCATCAAATCACAAAAAACTCCTCTTGTTTTGATCTAGAAAAAAGTCCATGATTCTAAAATGATACATTTAATTTAAGCCACAATGTTTCTCAAAAGTCGATCCATATATCCCCTCTCACATAAACACTGGTATAGTGCTTAAAAAATCATTTATATCATGGGAAATATTGGTTTCATGATCTATTTACCCATATGAATATGGATGTACCCACTATAAGACTTATATAATCACTGGAGATTCTGAGAAATGACTCTCACTATCATCTAAATTGTCTACCAAAAGACATTTCTCATGGTATGAATATCTGTTTAAAATATTTTTTATCTCACTATACCTAAATACATATATAAAAAATAAGTAATACTCTTTTGACTTACCATTTTAAAAAAATGTTTGTACACAATTATGTAAAATCTCACAACTTAATTCAAATGCCTTAAGTTCTATTATAAATCCCCAGATCATCCAATAAACTGCACTTATGTTTGTGTCAAAATTTTTGTAGAACATCAAAAAAAATTTCTCCTCCAATAAACCCAACCACTAGGCTCCCACCCAAAACCTGATGAAAAATTTGTCTAGATCATTCCATGATCTCAAAAGAACTATATCATGTGTCGTTCCAGTAGAGGGACACTGTATAAAAATATTTCATATCCTTGGATCATGTATTCCAAAAAGAAGCATATAAAATCAGATTCATACACTCGCTAAAATCTCAATGCCATATCGACCATCCAATGTCTACTATCATCACACCCATTACCCTATAAATCTGATGGCTATACCTTTAGGTAAACTCTACACCCATCACCTCACATAATTAAGAAACATAAAAATAATTCTCATGGGTTAGAATATTTAAAAATAATCACACATTTCGCATCATGGATTATGGGTACATCATCATCAGTTCTAACCTAATATCTATTTGGAATGAGGGTAAAACACCCCAACATCCTTTGGCTCAATCCCCACAATATGAATTTAAATATACAACTCAATGATATGAAACTCAATAGTCTCACTCATTATTCATAACTCTATACTATTGGGACACACTCATTGATCCAATAAACTCCTATAACAGTTCCATCAATAGTTTGATCATCATCACATTAGTAACACCTCTCATTAATATTTATCACCGTAGGACCTCAAGGTCACAAGAGTTTCATCAGACATATCATTCCAAAACCCACACATGGATTTCCCTCAATTCACATCTCAAATAGAACCACTAATGATAATCAATCATTCTAAATCATACTCAACCAAAATGCAATAGGTATATGGTTCTATACCACCCAGTCCCAAAACAAAACTCATCCTCTCATGAGATTCATGAAATCTATTCTAGCTTAACACATTTCATGAACTTACCATGCTGCATGGAAAGTTATTCTAATTTATCATTATTCATCCACAATATTAGTCATTGGGTTTAAGGAATTTAAACCTACAAATGTATACTAAAAGGTCTTCTTCTAACCCTTAAATCATTATAAAATCAAAAGAATCAAACCATAGTATATCAATAAAAGATCACTCAAAGTATGATAAGGATCCCTTATCTAATCAGTAACCACACACCAAATTAACAAGGTTATGAATCAAATTGATCAAGTCAAATGATACCGATAACAGATACTATAACACCTCATTTACTTTACATCATGAAATCCTAATGCATCACCAAGCCTATAACACGTGTCTAGTAGCACCACCCATGTACCAATTCCATAAGTCAAAGAAACCCTCTATGCTTCATGTATCTGATGAACTCACAAGCCTCGGTAACTCTTCATTCATATTACCCTCATATAGCCCAACTCTTCATATTCATAATTCTCAACACAGTAATATCCATAGCCCTATATCAAGATCATTTGGATCTCCCACCTTAACAATGGGTTATAACTCATGTAGGTCATAGCTAACATGATAATAAATCTTTTCTCATCTCACTATCATATAGAAACTCACTAGTCAAAGATATTATCTCTAGGGTTCTCACATAAACATATCTAGCAACATATGTCGTGTTATTTGGACAGTACAGAATAGATCTTTATCGTTCAGGCTCATTAATGGTAAAAATCAAGAACTATAATGAAAATGAAATTAATAGTCAAAACTAAAATTGGATAACATTGTTTTTAATTCATTTTTTTATTATGAAAACCACAATTTTCAATAATTAATTAATTCACCATTTTCATAATTACTATAAATCGTTATTTGGAGATACCCATACTCAATTAATTAAATGAAAATAACAAACCTAACAAATAATTACCTATAATTAGATAAAATTTAATTATAATGTAATAATTAATTTAAATTCATTATTAAATGGTATAAAAGATTGGTTGATGATCAAAATAATAATTTTTTAATGATAAAATTAGAAATTTAATATAATTTAATTCATTCATTTATTTCTATATTACACAATGTGTACTATCGAGAAACATTCTATGAATAACATTTTGGATGCACCTGGGTTACAAAGATATGTCTTCGATGAGTAACTCAACTAGACTACATGTCATGTACTAACTACCTACAAACTCTGTGTTTAGCTTTTCATGTGTATGAGATGAATTACTATGACCTTGGTGTGATTCATGGTATTTTAAGAATCACGTAATCATGATCTACACACTGTTTTATATGAATTCATTGTTTATATAATACTTAATGAAGAACTCAGCATGTTCATTAGACGTGTGACTATAATACATGTACAATACCACTACACACCATGTAAATTTTTCTTGTGTGTTCATATAACTCATAGAGAAACTCTTCATGTATTTATAATGTGATAATTAATAAAATAAACATACTGTTTTCTGTATACATATCTTGTACTTCATTAATTCATCCGAATGATAATATCATGTGGTATTGAGTGTGTATTTGACCACAACATTTTGAAGAATTACTCTACAAAAAAATATAAACTACAAAAAGTGTATACCATATAATTTCATGTAATCTATCCATATATATTCCATTTTGGGAGATTCTACATGGGATGTGTAATAAAGGCACCACCTATATTTATTTGTTCACATTTCCTATATCCTGAAGCACGTATTGGTGTTTTAGACATGGGAACACAACATGTGTAACATCAACAGACCATGTAACATAGTCTTACCAGTAATGAAACATATAAAATATGGATAGAATATTCATTCATTAATCATGTGATAATTAGATACTAAGAAAATTAAATCATGAATGATGACAAGTAAAATGTTGAAATTATATGAATTAAACAATTAGATTGTGGAATTAATAATATAGAAATGAAATATTAAATAAATATTTTCCGTGGTTATAATTTTGAAAATAAATATTTTTAGATTTTAGTCATGACCCCTCTGATATTAGATTATGGTTCTTGGAATAATGGAATCCCCATCATTGGAAAAAACGATAATGGTTTTTTTGATCTAATAGATCATTCTCAATATTGTGAATGACTTGAATGCCATGACCAAAGGAATTTTTCCATCAGATAAAGATATTAAAGAAAAACCAGAATGTGGGATGAACTTTTGAGGTTAAATTTATAATTATTATTTTTGAACATAATAACTGATTACCTCAACATAGGTTATTTCTTGGATGTTTATGTTTATTATTCTGAAAACCCGTTTCAGATTAAGTATGGTCCACTAAAATGATCCAAGTGTATAATCCAACTTAAGGTGATCCACATGTTTTAATTTTACCTCCATGTAATATATATTGATTTTTCGGTGCTAATGTCGTGAATCAATAATCTTTTGTCACTAATAATTATAACTTCTTATTCATTCAAGCATAACAAAATCTCTCCAGCACTTCACTTTCATGATATCTAGAGAGGGTGAGGAATTTGAGGGAGAAATCTATCATGTAAAGTGACCCGGAATTAGTGATTAACACTACGCAATCGATACTACCATCTATTTATTGAGTTGGGATTTTGGTACAAATGTTATTTATTTTCATATTAGTCTTTAAATTAAATGAAAATATTTAAAACCCGCTTTCCGTATAATTAGAAGAACTATTTTATAATTTTATGAAACATTATAACTAGAAAAATGATATATATTAGTTTAATAGTTATAAAATAATATTTATAACCATATTATATCTTCCATCTCGTACACCATACCATTTATTATACACCCAGGATGTATTTTGTACAATTAAATTATTATTTTATTCACACAACATCTAATATATATTTTTTAAATATTTAATAAATAAAATACATATTTCATTCACACTCCATTGAATAAATATTTATTATATATTAGATAAATGATATAAATTATTTATTGAAGAATAAATAATTATTAATTACCATATGAATATCAGCAATCAAAAAACATGAAAATGTTATTCTTCAATATTGAGAACAATATTTATTCAAATGATTAAAGTGAAATGGAATTTAATCCAGATAAATTGAAACACATAGTGTATATCCTTCTAGGAATCAATCCCATTTACACTAGGAAGTTTTGGAGAGAGTCTAATATTACTATTTGGTAATTGGTCCAGGAAACTAATATAAAAGATATAATATTATATCATCGACAACCACATTAGAACAATAATTTTTTATATACTCCCTATATCTTAATATTTCATCATGCAAGTTGAAAATACACTGCATCAAACTGTTTTATTTGTATTTATATCATTTAATTTTCTAAATAAATTTCATTAATCCATTTTTATGAAATTAAATGTGTTTTTTATATTTCAACCAAAAGTGGGTAGTTATCAACATGCATAAATATGAAAGGGAAAACATTATTCAAATAAATATTAATAATTGGTCATTCAAGACACATGAAAAATATAGTACTTCATGAAATCTTTTTGTGTCCTGATTTTATATAGTTAATATATGTTAGTGAGTCATTAGATGAATTAATAATCATTTTAATGTTCCAAAACCATTACACAAACTCACATATAGGAATATCTAATCTCACAAAAATATGTGGAAATTTTAATGGCAAGTGTAACACCCCGAGATTTTATGAGATATAATATTTTTAATTTTATTTCATATCTTCTGTTGTACGTTACACCAATATTAACATGCGCTATACAAAACTCTGTATTAGCTTGAAGAATACGAAACACTATTCTTGGATTGTGTTAAACATAATATCAAGTTCGTTTGATAGTAGATATTCTACGCATCATTGAGTGTGTATATATATATATATATTAAATGTATAAACGAAATATGGTTAGATTCTGTTATACGCAACAACAAAGGAGTCTTTCACTACAAGAAACCCTGACTTGCCTTACATTACATGCAATCACAACCTTCCTCGATAGCGTGTGTTGTACGCAATACTGGGTTTCACTAAACAATGATATATGTTTATAATATTATTATGAACTAGCCTGTATGAACAGTATTAACTAAATTTTGAATGTTATAACATTAATATTTCTTCTTACACATTTTCTAGAATATCGTGTGAGAAAAAAATAAATTTTTCATGTAAAATAAGTATTTTTCAAAAAATAGAGTTTTGCCGCCTTTTGATGTCACACCCACATTAAATCTTCTTTTAGACATGTTTATAAGTTCAATTTGAAAGAATAAAATTCTTCTTTGGAATCAGGATATAAAAATTAACTTTGGATATATTTTTCAAATTATTCTGATAACTTTCATATTTTAATGAATAGTAAAAACATGCTATATTTTAATTAAAAACAACTTTTTTCATAGTAATAATTTATATGGTAAAATTATAATATTGAAAGGTTTTAAATTATAAATATAATATATTTTTATCATTTAATATAATTTATGTCATTAGCATTGATTTTACATTGAATTCAAAGGTAAAATCATTTCAATCTTTTAAAAATGTTTTAACTTTTAAAACTCATTTTCTTAACAATGAGATTAATTTTAAATTAATTTCTTCAACTTCTGTGATTTGAATTTAGAAAAATGGATTCCATATTTTTAATCAGTAGGTCCAAATTATGTTAATATGCTACTTTTTATTTTTAGTCATTATCAATAATAACTATGGTAAATTTTATTTACCATAGTTTAAGGTAAATCGGACAATTAAGGGTAAATATAATATTATAAAATTAACCTAACACTTGTCCTAATATAATTGTATGATTATATTTTACCCTAAATCATACTTGGGTCGAAATGGAATGTAATGGATCCCCCTTGTATTTGATTATGACATTTTATTTAGATTATATAAAGGAAAGTGAAATGTCTCACTCAAACTTTAATAATTAAATTATTTTTAATATATCGTTATAAATAATATAAATTTGGTTATAAACACTCATATTAAAGATAAAATATTTTTCCTTATCATCGTAATTTATTTTTAATTTTTAATAAATATTTTATTTTCATTAAAATCTTAAACATTAATGATGTAGAAATTATTTATTTAGTGAAAAATCAATAATATAGTTTTTATTAAAATAATCATACCTATCAAAAAGACCACAACTATGAAAAAAAATTATTTGTCGAGTATATTTATACCATAGTCATCCAAGGTTCGATATTTGGACCATTTGGAGACTTATAAAACTGATTAGGACATTTACATTATTTTATTTTAAATTATGTCAAAAATGTCACCTTCATAATTTAATGAATATAAAAATTTAAATATTGTGATTTTATTATGATAAATTCATGTAAAAATATTATTATGAAAGTTATTATATTTATATTCATCATAGGATTTTAATTTTAATTTTTATGCAAATAATAATTATATTAAATGATTATACAAAAATGATGTAGTAATTGTTTTATTAAAGGAAATTTCAAATAAATTGTTTTATAAATATTAAAATAAACATTATATGAAAAAATTAATGTTCTCCACAAATTTTATAGAATAATATGACATTTTAGGAATTTATTAAACATTTTGGTTCGAATATATCCTCTGTGTGGATTTTATTTAAATTCAAATAAATGAATAGTGTCAAAATTAACACTATTGTTATTTTATAAAAATAACATATTATTAAATTGTTTAAAAATCACCTAAATATCTAAAAATTTAAATTGAAATTTATATGGTCTAAAATGTCATAAAGTACCCAATTATGGATAATTTACAACGCATAAGTAATTAGTTATAACAATTTAAAATTTATAATATTATTACCACTAATAATATTAAATAAATTAAATAATGATAAATCAAATTGATAAGGATTAAAATAAATTCCTAAAATTTCTAGATTTTATTGGATGATGCGATTACAACCCTATATCATCCCATATTTGGATTTAAGTAATTTTTGGAAGTTTTTATGTGGGGTTTGAATTTATTATAAATTTATATTTTTTAGGTTTACAAAGGTTCCCCTCTCCTCCCTTATAAAAGGGAACATGATCCCTCTCCTCTTCACAACACTTTGAACCTTAAATATCGTCCATACCCTTCCCATTTCTCTTATACACTTCCCTATAAACATGCTATAGGGTCTGGTCTTCTCAAAAGACCAACTCTAGTGCCTTAAGTGGAATCTTAAAAGAGGTGCGTTGAAGAAGAGGTAATATCTTCTACAGATTCTTTCTAGTTGCTTTCTCCTTCAACTTATTATTCTTTAGTTGTTTAAATATAAAGTAATAACACCAGTATCAATAATATACCTATATGTTATTGTAAATATGAAACAACCCCATTTCAACTTCTATCCATCCAACGGAAAACAAAATCACTGCGCGTGCGTACGAACGGAATACCGTCTCCACACCGTGGTGTAATCTATTTTTCCACCACCACCTTACTTTGATGGTTATAGTGGTGTAAAGAATAAATATATATATGGTTATTATAACACAATACTAATTATGAGATATTATATCATCCAATATAATTCCATTCTATAATTATGGGAACGATATCATCACGTGTGCGTACGTACGGATTACCGTTTCCACGATGCGATGAGATTAATTTTCCAAGTTAACCATTGAGGACTGATTATAAAGTATATATATTTAATAATAATGAAATATATGAAATATTAATGATAGTGGACTTATGTACATGTTATTTACTTACTGCCATTCAATTTAATAATGAAACAAAAACAGCGTTCATGCGTACGTACGACTTACCGTCTCCATGAATGGTGTATTTCATTCCGTTTATAGATATATCCTATATATTTATATGCTGAATATATATTCTATACACATCATGCTTTAAATTCTATAATTAAGTAAATCATGATATATTTAAGAATAATAAGTTGAAACACGTACGATAAATGAAACGATTTTACCCAAAACACTACTTTAACATGGAATTTACAAAAGAACGGGTAATATAAAGCCATAAGTGAACCATATATGATATCATAATAATGAATATGCTTCTGTAATAAGTCAATGACATTATTTAAATCATTATATGGGAGGTTTGGATACATACGAAGCATATCAGACATACGGTAAGGGATAATTATTCCAATCTCATTCTTATCGGAGATTATTTATTCGTAAGTATTTACTGGGGTTATGTTTATTAGCCATGTCATTATGTTCTCAAAATGTTTTCATAAAATTTTTAATTTTCTTCCATGTATGTTTAAAGTCATTTTTACCCTTTTTTACTTTTACCACATTGTATGGAAGGATTCTTTCTTTTATTTACTATACGAGGTACTTTTTGACTTTTTAGACAAAAGTACGAGGAGAATGTTTTTTAACTTATACGACATGAACGGATTTTTACAGTTTCATGAAGCCTTATTTTCATGAATATTCCTCTATAATATTTCATGATTATTTTCAACAAAATTATTTTCCTTTAAAACTGGATGACATTTTGTGAAAAAAAAATGATTTTGAAGAAGAAAGGATATTTTCCCCAAGAATTCATTTCAAGTGTTTTATCAAAACTAGTTTCCATCTAAGATGACATTATTTATTATTATTATGTTTCAAGTATAATGTATCTATTTTTTAAATGGTTTGATTATTCTTATGATGAGATACATTTGTTTTATATGGATTACGTTATGATGATATGATGTTTATGAAACCCATTTTATTCTTTGGGTTATGATGAATGATTTATGTTTATTTTGTGGCACAAGTAAGAATTATTTCAATAAGAGATGGGCGGGACCTATATATCCCTCCAATGAATTGGGTAAAGATTTATATCTCATGAGATAGAAATGGATGTGAATGTAAGTTACTCTGGTTCACTCGTACAGGACTGGAATGAGGGGTGAACTCGATTCCGTAAAGGACTTTGTCCACTGAGATGGTCTTGGCAGCAATGCATTGGCTACTATGGAAATCATATCAAGTTCTTAATGGTTTTACAAAATTACATGTTTTATTCCCAGGATATTTTGTCATGATTAATGTTTCATTATGATCTATGCGTAACATACTATCATATTTTATGTAATTGTTCAAGATTTTGATGTTTAATCATTATGTTCATGTTTTTTTAAGTTCAAATGTATATGATTTGTTTTATTTTCTCCATTATTACCCTTACTGAGAATTTTAGATCACCCTTTATATGTTTTCTTTTCACTAGGATTTAAAGAAATGTTTTAGGTAAGAAAACAAAAGGGGAAGATCATTATGGGAGATATTGAAGATCTTTCACCATGATTAGAAGATTATATTCTGATTTTCCAAAGACACTAAACTATTACGGTCCTTGTGTGTATGTTTTTGTTATGTATTAAGTATTCCGCAAAAGTAATGTAATTTCCATGTACGTCACGCTTTGGGTCTTTACAGTTGGTATCAGAGGAAAGGTTTAGTCAAACTTTGGAAACTAGGATGAAAAAACTCTAGTGAAATCCCTAGGGATATTTCTAAGATATATATAGGGATGTCTCTATGGTTAATTATAAGTATTGGTTATAGTCCTAAAATTACAGTAAAAATATTAGAATTTATCCTATGATGTTAAATATTGAAGTTAATCCCACTTGATTGTGATTTTTTCTGCTCAAACTATTTATTTGGGTTTTAGAAAATGGCTGGAAACAAGAAGATTCATGACAACAGAGGATATGATGGATAATGGAATGATATTCTTCATGATAAATGAAATTAAATTGGATCACGAGGTCCACATATTGTTATTATGCCTAATCATAAATCTCATAATATGATCAATAATCTCAACTTTGGTAAGTTTCCTGACTCAGCTAATAAGAGAAAGATATTCTTTCATGATGATCATAGAGGAAAGAAAATTCAATTTCCCTCATGTAAATCATGTGGGAAGAGGCATCAGGGAGATGTTTCAAGGGAACTAGAAAATGATTTGGGTGTGGAAAAGAAGGACACAAAGCCATTAATTGTAATAGAAAAGGCTCAGTTAACACCATGGACAAGGATAATGGTATTACTAAGACTTTAACAATGGTTAAATGATATAAATGTGGAATGTATAGGCATTATGAAAACCAATTCCCTAAGGGAATGTCTCATGAAGAGAATTAGAATGGTCATATGGGTAGTATTTATCATGATGATGCTGAAGAGACTACAAATGATATTTGAGATGAAATAATTGTTCAAGATCGGTCAATGGTTTAAGAAGGTAGTGGAATGATAACATGTTTATCAAGAGTATTGTTTTATAAGTAATCTCATGGTACTATGTAATAAAGAGACATCTAAGGATGGTTACACTATTATTTTTCAGTATGTTTTTGAAAGTATATGTTGAATGGTACCAGAAACCATGAAAGGTTACTCAGATATTTCTGGAAAGCACCTTATATGCACATAAAGAAGGGATAAAGAGATAATGAAATGTTTTATTGTATTAATGAGTTCATAACTAATATAAGGAAAACATGATATCATGGTTTGAGTATATAAAATTTTTGGGATTTTGGTATGTGGAAAGAGTTACCTTGTGACAACATTCATGTTTTCACTATGGATCAAGAGAATACATGATTAAGGTATTCACATGTTTGGAATGTGACTACCATGATATATCATATGATATATGGGGGATAAATGATGGTATTCACATGCTCGGTAGTTGTAATTTCTAGTAATTGTTTTCTTTTTACTATGATCTTGGACAGAAGTATTTTGGATAAGCCTAAATATTGGAATGAATTAAGTTAGAAATAATATAGTATTGTTTATGGCTAGAACTTTTTTCTATATTATTGATTATAATATAGTTTTAGAAAAAGGGACAACCTGCCGGACGGGCGACAACCCGTCACGTCAGACAAGGCTATGGGAATCGAACCCACAATTGAAGTGTGACAGGCCTTTATCGCCTACCACTGGCCTACAGGAAGTCCCTGGTTAGTATAAATTAGCTTTAATTTATTTAGTGGTATGATATATGAAGTATAAGTCCATTTTAGGCATCATATATGATTAATCTCACTATAGATGGACTGATGTAAATTTAATAACCTTTTCTAACCGTTTGTTTGAGATAAATGGAATTACCTATCATTCTATGCATGTTCCGTTAACAATTCACAGAAGACGAATTCAACTTCCTTTCTTTAAGAGATGAAGTGGAAATTGTTCATGGCACGAACAATAGTGAGATTATACCAAAATCAAGTAAATATTTCTTTTAATTCAAAATATTCTTCAACATTAGGGAAATGATCTTGAAAACCAAAAAATTTGTCATAGTGCTCTCATATCTGATGAATCAGATGGTACCTTAGATCATCACAAATTTATGGCTTTGTGATTGTTGGCTTTATCATAGCCATGTCCTCTACCACTCTCCATCAGAACATGATGGTTATATTTCTCTTCCGTATCCATATTTTTCACCTATGTTATCCTATATGGAAACCCAATGATTAGCTAATTTGGGTAACCATTACATTTCATACATTATTTTTTAAAGATAAGTTTTGGTATTCTTTTTTACGATGTGGGTTTCTATGACGGAAACTCTCAAGTAATAAACCATTCATAACCTCGAGGAATTTCGAGGGCAAAATTAATTTTAATGGGGGTAGAATGTAACACCCTGAGATTTTATGAGATATAATATTTTTAATTTCTTTCATATCTTATGTTGTATGCTACACCAAGATTATCTTTCTCTATACGCAACACCGTATTAGCTTGCAGTATGCGCAACACTATTCTTGGATTGTGTTACACACAATTTCAAGTTCGTTTGATAGTAGTTATTCTACGCAAAAATCAGTGTATATATATATTCAATGTATAAATGAAATATGGTTGGATTCTATTATACACAACATCAAATGAGTCTTTCCCAAAACGCAACCCTGACTTTCCTATCATTACATGCAATCACGACCTTCCACGATAGTGTCCGTTGTACGCAACACTGGGTTTCACTAAACAACGATATATGGTTATAATATTATTATGAACTTGCCGTTATGATTAGTATTAACAAAATTTTTAATTTTATAACATTATTATTTCATCTTACACATTTTCTAGAACATCGTGTGAGAACAAAATAATTTTTTTGAGTAAAATCAGTATTTTTCAAAAAATGCAGTTTTGACGCCTTTTGATGACGCACCAACTTTAAATATATTTTTTTGACAAGTTTATAAGTTCAATTTGACAAAATAAAATTCTTATTTGGAATCAGGATATAAAAATTTACTTTGGATAAATTTTTAAAATTACTCTGACAACTTTCATATTTTAATGAATAGTAATCACATGCTATATTTTAATTAAAAACATCTTTTTTCATCGTAATAATTTGTATTGTAAAATTATAATATTGAATTGTTTTAAAGTATAAATAGAATATATTTTTACCATTTAATATAATTTATATCATTATCATTAAATTTACATTGAATTCATAGGTAAAATCATTTCAATCTTTTGCAATGTTTTAACTTTTAAAACTCATTTTCATAACAACCTGATTAATTTTAAATTAATTTATGCAACTTCTATGATTTGAATTTGGAAAAATGGATTCCATGTTTGGAATAAGTAGGTCCAAATTATGTTAAAAATATAATTTTTATTTTTATTCATAATGATTAGTAACTATGGTAAATTTTATTTACCATAGTTAAAGGTAAATCAGGAAATTAAGGGTAAATATAATATTATAAAATTATGCTAACACCTGTCCTAATATAATTGGATGATTATATTTTACCCCAAATCATTCTTGGGTTGAAATGGAATCTAATGTACCCCACTTGTATTTTATTAATCTCTTTTATTTAGTTTATTTAAAGGAAAGTGAAATGTCACACTCAAACGTAAATAATTATATTATTTTTAATATATCGTTATACAGAATATAAATACCATTATAAATACTCATTTTAAATCAAAAATGTTTTTCTTTATCATGGTAATTTATTTGTAATTTTTAATAAAAATTTTATTACCTTAAAAGCTTATATATTAATGATGTAGAAATTTTTTATTTTGTGAAATATCAATAATATAGTTTTTATTAAAATAATAATACCTATCAAAAAGACCATAAAATTGACCAAACATTATTGGTAGAGTATATATATACCCTAAACATATATGGGTCTATATTTGGACCAATTGGATCCTTATAAAACTGATTAGGACATTTACATTATTTTATTTTAAATGATGTCAAAAATGTGACCTTCATAATTTAATGAATATAACAATTTTAGTGTTGTGATTTTAAGATGATAAATTCGAGTACAAATATATTTATGAATGTTGTTATATTTATATTCATCATAGGATTTTATAATTAATTTTTATGAAAATATTAATTATATTAAATGATTATAGAAAAATGATGTACTATTTGTTTTATTAAGGGAAATTTCAAATAAATTGATTTATAAATATAAAAATAAACATTATATGAACTAATTAATGTTCTCCAAAAAAATTTATAGATTAATATGACATTTAAGGAATCTGTTAAACATTTTGGTTTTAATATATCCTCTGTATGGATTTTATTTAAATTCAAATAAATGAAAAGTGTCAAAATTAACACTATTGTTATTTTTTAAAAATAACATATTATTAAATTTTTTACAAATTAAAGAAATATTTAAAAATTATAAATTGAAATTTATATGGTCTAAAATGTTATAAATTACCCAATTATAGATAATTCACAACACATAAGTAATTATTTATAACAATTTATAATTTAGAATATTATTACCACAAATAAGATTAAATAAATTAAATAAGGATAAATCAAATTTATAAGGTTTAAAATAAAATCCCCACATGTCTAAATTTTATTGGATGATCAGATTAATACCCTATCTCAATTCATATTTTGATTTATGTAATTTTTGGATGTTTTTATGAGGGTTTTTAATTTATTATAAATTAATATTTCTTATGTTGCCAAAGGTGCCCCTCTCCTCCCTTATAAAAGGACACATCCTCCCTCTACTCTTCACAACACATTGAGCATTAAAGATCAGACAAACCCTGACCATTTCTCTTCCCAACTTCCCTAGAAACATGATAGAGGTTCTGGTCTTCTCAAAAGACCAACTCTGGTTCCTTAAGTGGAGTATCAAAAGAGGTGCGTCGAAGAAGAGGTAATCTCTTCTACGGATTCATTCAAGTTTGTTTTTTCTTCAACTTCTTATTATTTAGTTTTTTCATTATAAAGTAATTACCTCAGTATCAATAATATACTGTTATGCTATTATAAATATAAAACAACCCCATTTCACCTTCTATCCATCCTATGGAAAACAAAATCACCACCCGTGCATACGTACGAAATACCGTCTCCACGCCGTGGTGTAATATGTTTTTCCACCACCACCATACATGGATGGGTATAATGGTTAATAGAATAACTATATATATATATTTATTATAACTTGATACTAATTATGAGATATTATATCAACCAATATAATTCCATTCAATAATTATGGGATTGATATCATTGCTTGTGCGTACGTATGAATTACCGTCTCCATGACGCGATGAGATTCATTCTCCATGTTAACCATTCAAGAATAATTATAAAGTATATATATTAAATAATCATGAAATATATGACATATTAATGATACTGGACTTATGTATATGTTATTTACTTACTTCCATTAATTTTAATAAGGAAATGAAAAAAACGATCATGCATATGTACGAATTTCCGACTCCATAAACGATGTATTTCATTCCATTTATCGATATATCATATATATTTATTTTCTGAATATATATTCTATAAAAATAATGTTTTAAATTCTGGAATTATGTAAATTAGGATATAATTAAGAACAATATGTCAAAACACGTACGATAAAAGAAACGATTTTACCCAAAACGCTGCTTTAACAGAGAATTTACAAAAGAACGGGTAATATAAAGTCATAAGTGAACCATATATGATATCATAACAGTTAATATGATTCTGTAATAAGTCAATGACATTATTTAAATCATTATACATGAGGTTCGGATTCATACTAAGCATATCAGACATAAGGTAAGGGATAATTATTCCAATCTCATTGTTTTCCAAGATTGATTATTCATAAGTATTTATTGGGGTTATGTTTATTATCCATGTCATTATGTTCTCAAAATGTTATCATAAAATCTTTACTTTTCTTCCATGTATGTTTAAATTCATTTTTACCCTTTTTTACTTTTACCACATCATATGGAAGGAATCTTTATTTTGTTTACCATACGAGGTACTTTTTGACTTTTCCAACAAAAGTATGAGGAGAATGTTTTTTAACTTATACGGCATGAACAAATTTTATAGTTTCATAAAGCCTTATTTTTATGAAGCTTCGTCTAAAATATTTCATGATTATTTTCAACAAAATATTTTTTTTAAAAAATTGGATTGCATTTTGTGAATAGAAAATGATTTTTAAGAAGAAAGGATGTTTTTCTCATGAATTTATTTGAAGTGTTTTTTCAAAACTATTTTCCATCTAAGATAACATTATTTAGTATGATTATGTTTAAAGTATAATGTATCTATTATTTACATGGTTTGATTCTTCTTATAATGAAATCCTATTGTTTTATATGGATTACATTATGATGGGATGATGTTTATGAAACCCATTTTATTCTTTGGGTTATGATGAATGATTTATGTTTATTTTGTGGCACATGTAAGAATGATTTCAATAAGATATGGGTGTGACCTATATCTAAATACAATGAATTGGGTAAATATTTATATCTCATGAGATAGACATGGCTGGAATGGTATGTTAATCTGGTTCAGTGTTATAGGACTAGAACGAGGAGTGAACTCAATTCTGTAAGGGACATTGTCCACTAAGATGGTCTTGGCAGCAATGCCTTGGATACTATGGAAATCATATCAAGTGCTTAATGGTTTTCCACAATTACATGTTTTATTTCCTAGCTATTTTATTATGATTAATGTTTATTTATGATCTATGCCTTATGTACTGCCATGTTTTATGTCATAGCTCTAGATTTTGATGTTTAAACATTATGTTCATGTTTTGTAAGTTCAATTGTATATGATTTGTTTTATTTTCTCCATGCTTACCCTTACTGAGCATTTTAGATCACCCTTTATATGTTATCTTTTCCCCAGGATTTAAATAAAGGTTTTAGGTAAGAAAACAAAAGGGGATGATATTTATGGGAGATGTTGAAGATCGTTCACCATGATTAGAAGATTATATTCCTCGTTTCCAAAGACAATAAACTATTACAGTCCTTGTCTATCCGTTTTTGATATATATTAAGTATTCCTCAAAAGTAAGGTAATGTCCATGTACGTCAATCTTTGGGTCTCTACAGCAAGTCTATTCACAAAATATCTCATATTCAGGATTAAAAAGTGTAAATTTCATGAAACAAATCCTCATCCTATTATGAGAACATGCACCAGATAGTTTATATACTATGTACTATTTCATAGTACAATATCCAACTGTAGATCTTAATTTAAGAATATCGGCCTAGCACTTAGTGGTTCTCATCATTGTGAGGAACTGGTACGACCTCGTCAATGTGGTAGATACTCTTGTAAATTTTCACTTCAATGTTGTAAATAATAATTATCAACATATAATATGGTATTTATATTAATATTCAATTATTTGATTATATTTTTAATCTAATGTACAATGTAGTTAGTTATAGTGAACCAAATAAAACAATCATCAATATTTACTATGGCCAACAACTAATAACATGTTTGTTATCACATTTCAAACATGATTATTCAAATTATTTATACATATACTAGTCATATCAATTTTTCCTAAGTAATGTTGGCAATTCCCTTTGTTTTTGTCTCAAATATTTTTAATGTAACAATTAATCCTTTAGAAAATATCTTATATAGTGATATAAGTGAGTGTACAACTATTTTTTCAAGGCCATAATCATGAAAACGTTATTAAATCCAATGGAAAATATTATTGTAATAAATTAAAATATTGTTCCATTGATATAACACAAAATAAGAATTGGATATTTCAAAGTCTATTTATAATATGCATCAGAAGCCACAATATACATTGATATTGTAGATATGGAATCCACTTGTTTTAATAATTCATTATTTCATATTATCCTATCATTTTATATGATATTTAATGAAATTTAACTAATCTCATACAAGTGTTAAATTACCATAATCACTAGTATTCCCACTTCTCCGCATAATTGGAACTCATCGTTTTTTAATTTTATAAGAACTATCGGATAATACTAACTACCATAAATTGTATTTATGATAGAAAAATCTCATATTCACATATCATGATTAATTTATTAGTAATATAGAATATATTTACATATCTTGTCACATTATATTAATTCATATAACTTATTCATGAGAAATTATTTTAATATCCAAAATCACTTCTAATTATTATTAATTTTTTACTTGATGGATTATACACCAAAACAAATTCAGTATTGAATTGTTTCAATATTTTTTTTAATACTATGATATTATATTTAATATTAATATGGTTACAAAAATAATGTATCCATTTTTTAGATCATAGTCCATCCAACACAATTGTAATATTGAGTCATGCTCGAAAAAATTACTATCCTCATTCAAAAAAAAACCGGTAAGGCATAATAATTGTTTTTGTATGATATCAACATATTTATCTTCAAATCATATATTGTTCCCCTAACTAGTTAGTGTCACATATCACTCATTCAATTCCAAATGAATATTATGTTCTCACTATGCCATATATTTATACAAATTATTTTATTTTATCTTTGTATCTTAATGAAATTTATTTATAAAACCAACCAATTTATTTATTACAAGTTTAAATATAACATAGAGTGTCCTTTTCAGTCACACTATATAGACATCTTAATTATAGAATCCTTTAAATATGTGGTATTGATAATAAATAGCTCAATATGATTATCATACAAATATTCTATGATTATATAATTATGAAATGATTTTATTCATGATGATCGGTGAATATGATTTATCATATACTATACCTTTATGTAATATATCATGTTATATCAGTACCTTTTTGTTCCATACACATATTGTATCTATTGAATACTCATCAAGAGTATCAGGCCATAGAGACATTCAGAATATGGTGTCCCTGAATATTGATACACAGAGTCCATTACATGAATTTATACACACATGTCGATATTATATATTGTCATTTAATACTTTTAGGATAATTATTATAAGATATTAATAAAATCTTCACCCACCATGGGGAACCTAAACCACCCCATTTGTTTTATATATTCCGACAAAGTATGTGCCTCTATAACTACTCCTCCCACTCAGCATAGTGTAGTCTTGTAATATGAAGTCGAGCCATGTCAATCCAAATTAGTAACTCGTAAAATATATCTCTAGTGCCACTATGTATAAATAGAAAAGCTTTAATTTAGGAAATATAGTAATTCTTGATTAGATTTTTATATCATTAGTTGTAAATGGATAATTATCTAAGATGAACTTCATTGTTTTTTATGTTTATATATTTTTATCTCTATATTTTAAAAAAATATTTTGATCAAACAATTTTTGTAGTGTCCTTAAAAATTTATATCAAATTGTAATTAATAAGATATCCAATAGAAAATAATGTTGGGATATTGTTAATTCTTACAAACATATTTAAAAAAAATTACACAATGAATAATGGAAAATTTTCAATATATATTTGAATCATTATTTATCATCCCTTAAAAACCATGACGACATTAATTTGTATATGGAAATGTGGGTTAGGTATTTCCATTACTTCACATATATGATCAATTATTACTTTAATATGATGTTCTCATACAATCCATATTTTTTATTCCTATATCTTCACAATGTTTTCTAATTTACTTCACAATGAATTTAAAAAATTCTTAAAGGAAACCCATAAAATATATGAGGTTCTGATTAGCTATAAAAAAGTTGATGTGGACATGTTCATGTAAATCTAACATTATTTATATCATAAATTTATTTAAAAATAATTCCTTTTCTAATATATGATAATATTTTTTTATATATCGTATCTTATCTCAAATACGATTAAAAACATTGTGTGTGTATAAATCAGTCAATTGATTTCAGTTTTACTTTTTAAAAATTATTATATCAATTATTAGGTAGGGGTATTGTAATTTATATTTAGTATTCATTGATAATGATATTTTTGACTCTGGAGTTTATAAATCCCGAGTTTAGTGTTAATGTACTATAAAAAAATTTCTTCTAATAAAAAAATAATGCCTGATTATATCGAGACAAAAATTGAGATAAATGTGTTGGAAAAAATTATTACAAAATTTAATCAATACGTTTCTCAATTAGAAATAATGAGTTCCCATTTTCTAACATTGGAATCTCCCTTACATAGATCATTTTGAGTTCACTCTATATCTATTCAATTCATTATCATTTTATGTATTTTAATACAGGAATATTTTCCAAATTGTGTACGTAGTATACTAGTGAAGAATAGAAACACAATGAACAAACCAAAATCAGATGAAACTAATTTTGTCATAAGTTCATTATAAATTATTTTAAAGTGAAAAATAATTCCACATATGAATAATATGGAAACATATTCATTATTACACATTTTGAATAATTTTTTAACATTGAATGATTTATTAAAGGATATTTTAGAAATAGATTATCCATGGGATCTTCATAATTTTCCTTAAATCCGTCCCCAAAAAGGTTATGAGAAATAGGTTTTATCCAATCCTTATGTTAATGGTAATGTATGGAGAATTTTTTTAAAGGACCAATCTATTTCATTTATCATTGTGTTATAAGAATACATATAATCTCGTTTGTAAGGATAATTGGAACTGATTAACGGATAATCTATTATATATGTTTAATACCAATTTGTATACACCAACATTATAACCAATCATTTTGAAATAATTATCAGTAGATAGATTCAATTCTTTGAGTTTAAACTGATATAATAAATTTACTATTTTATTTATTTCTAGCCTATCATTCACTTTCTAAAGAGAATGTAGATGTTGTAATGTCCCAAAATTTTGAAAATGGTAATTCAGTTCTTATTATTATTTCATGTAGTATATTTCTAATAAAATCCCTTATAGAAGAAATTATAATCTTAATAATTAACGAATTAATGAAATAAGCTGCATTTCTATAAATTAGGGAACCTATCATGATGGAATAGGAACATGACCATTGGAATAGTATTATCACCATTAGGAATAGAAAACAAGAAAATAGAATAGTTACCTTACCTTTGAATGTATAGACAAAATTTAGGCATCTTATAAATTACAATATGATATAATTATATCATAGTATATGTGAATAGATAATTTAAAAATTCTTGATTAAGTGTTGGTATTTTTATACAATATAGATGTTTATAACTTTATAAATAATATAAATATTAAAAAAAACATTATTTTCATAAAATAGAGTCGTATATTTTAATTTCATTATCTTGTGATTATAAGATAATTTTAGGAAACCTTGCTTACTTTTTTAGTGCTATATAATTAGATATAATTTTAAAATTGATAACTCCAACATAAATAATGATTTTAAATTAAAATTAAATTTATCTTTATTATAAAATTATTTTAATAACATTAAATTATTTTTTAAATTATATAAAAAAATTATGTAAATATTTTGGGATTTTAGGAATATAGATTAATAATTTGTGGAATAGTAATCATTGATAATTTATGATAAATACCACATACATGGATTATTGATTCATAGATGATGTAACGATGATGAAACTAAAAATCTCAAACTCTCCTACATTCTTTTAATATATTTAGTGATATGGATCTATGTATTGATATTCTTGAGCCAAAATAAAAAACTAATGACCAAAATAATGAGAAAATACCTTTCTCCTCCAATATAAATACCACCCTCACCACCTCTCCTCATCACACATTCCAAGCTTTGATCCTTGTAAAACGTCTTCCAAATAATCAACCTAATCCCCTCCCACATTACTCGGTTCCATTGTTCTCTTGAAAAGAACAAAATCTTTTCCCTATAGAGGTTCTCCAGGAGGATAAATTGAAGAGGAAAATTCCACTTTATTTTCCATCTAATTTCATTTATTTTCATTTTCTTTTCCTATTATCTCCCTATATAATATATCCAAATTATAATTATAGCTCTAATACCTATTATATACTATTATTACATAATGTTAATGCAAGATACATCATCATAATTCTTTATCTATCTCTTTTATTCTAAAAATATAATTATCACCGTGATGTGACAATTTACTGACATTGTGAATGATGAATTTTCATTTTCATTTAACTACATAAATATTTTTAATATAAAAACTATATTATTTTTAAAATAATTGAAAATTTATTATTTAACCCTTTTAATTTTCTGTAACTATAAGTACCCACCAATTCTCATTATCTTGAGAGTACAACAAGTATTTACTGGGCCTTAAGAAACATCCCAAAGATGCTAATGGTTGGAAATAAATTACTATGGGTTTCAAATACATGTAGGGTATAATTTATCTTTTAAGAAATATACCAATAAACCAACAAGAAATATCCAATCATTTACCATATGATGTATGAATGAAGGAATGAAAACTCAACAACATAATGTATCTCAAAACCACATCAAAGTAAGAAACAAGAGAAGAATAAAACAGTATCAAAGATCAGAGAGGATAAAATACAAAAGACTCTATAAAGAAATGAAGACTCCATGCTCCACAAGATCCATGCTCCACAATCTCTAAATAGAACATACATCACGATGTAGTGCTAATCACATTTGAAAAGTTACCTTTACATTGTCCTATAATATAGCAAATGAAAACAACCAAAGTGCCAATTTAGGGGTGAGTATAAAACTCAGTAGGATTTCCCCCAATGACTTCCATACTCATCCCACTAGGAATGATGAGTTAGAAACAATTATATAAAATAGTTCATATAATAAAATTTCTCAGATATAGTTTATAACAAAATATAAACAAGTTTCCAAAACCATTCATAACCTAAAGCATAAAAGTGAAATTGAAACCAATTTTCCCAACAAGATATTTTCCCAAAAAATAACTAAACATTATTTAAAATCATTACACAACATCCCTTTCATTAAAAAACCAACCATTCCACAAACACATCCTACCAACCATGCATGCTAGGTTATGATAGTTCCATAATCATGAGCAGTTTCTCGTTGATCTACCAAGTCGTCACAAGGTATTTTTTCCCATGTTCCATTACACATTCGCACCGAGAACTAGGTTATATTTCAATCAATCCCTATATATGATATATGAAATTTATATCATGTGTTCCATTTTACCAATCACATTGAGAAAAAGGTCATATTTTAATCAATCCCTTGAAACGAAATATGAACACACACACCAATATGCCCAACGAACATGCCAAAACAAATTTTCAATAAAAACACCATTTTTATTGAAAACCAAATTTTCATAAAACAATTTAATAGATATTGAAAATACATAATTTAAAATCATCATTTTAAATTCATGTGGCTAAATCACATTACACAACAATTCACCAAGATCGAACTATTTCCCTAAAACCACAAATCATCACTAAAGAAGATATATTCCATTATTTTAATGATAAATCCCATTCAAATAAACCAATTTTAAACTAATAAAACCTATTATAGCAAGATGAGATGAAAGTGAAGCCACCTACCTCGATGTTTTTTATGAAACTCGACAAGAAATGATGAAAAAGTAAGAAGTGGGGTCAACTCTCCAAGAACGACCTTAGTTCTCTTATCCTAAAAAAATCATGACTGAAAATTGAATTATATGGAATTCGAAAAATGTAGATCTCCACAATATAGGTTTGTATCTGAGAAATAATGTAGATCGATGAATGTGATCTAAGTAGTTCTATGAATATGGGACAAATCCAGAAAGAATGGTGACATACCACATGAATCAGATCATGATTCCAAGAAAGTAACATAGATATCTTCCTTTATCATGAACAACAACATATTTAGCTGTAATTGACTTTGAAAAAATTATATATACCCACATTAGGTGAATATCTAAGAAAAAAATACAGAGATATTGTGGAGTTTGTAGAAAACAGAAAAGAACCGAGAAGATCGGCACTTTCCCCCTGAATCGGGTTTCAAATAACCAAGGGAAGGCTCTAGGTTGGCTCCTACTCATGTGGGGAGGGATAATCTGCCTTATATGGATATTAATCTCGAAATAGGAGTGTTTTTATACCAAAACGAAATATATATACCAAAAATGAGTAAGCTCCTAGAAAATAGGATCTTGATTTTACCATTGCTTAAGGTTTGACAACACGGTTTTGGCCAACTGTGTATGGATTGTGTGACCTTAATTTTGGTCCCCACACTACTTATAAAACCCCCAAAATCTCCCACACATCATGTTTACCCTTTTTATGTAAACAAATGTTTTTATGGAAACATCCCACTTTATTGAAACACCCCACTTTATGGAAACAACCAACTTTATGGAAACACCCAACTTTATGGAAACAACCAACATTATTGAAAAAATCCAACATTATGGAAACCCCCATCATTATCAAATCCCTATATATTATAGAATCCCGCTCTTTTATGGAAGCACTCTATTTTTTTTAAACACTCTATTTTTTGGAAACTCTCTATTTTATGGATACACTATTTCAAAGACTCACCATTTCAAAAAAAAACAATTAATGGGGGTCATGTACCCAAAAAAAAGTGTACTAAAATATCCCCACAATTGGTCTTTGAACCCTCAGAAGTAGAAAACTCTCACTAGATAAAAAGTGTTCTGGTCACTACTCTTTCATTTCTTTCTCATGTTCCTACATCTCTTCCCAAATCTGATCATGTTTCCATAAATCCAGTGCCAGATAGATGATGTTCACAGCAAGACATTCTCTTTTCTATCCATGATCCGCACTGGGATATATACTAATGATGCATCTGGTTCTTAGTTCACATGATCCCATCTAATCATATGTTCCAGATCAGGGTCATACTTTTTCAACTAGGATACAAGGAACACATTATACACCGTGTTAAACCGCGATGGTAGCTCCAACCGATATGCCACCCCACCAACCTATTCTAGTGTCTCAAATGGGAAAATTTCTCTATCAGATAACAAGGTATGCTTCCTAAAATGATGATGTCCATGTCTTGGAGAGATCCTCAATAATACATGATCACCCACAACAAACGACAACTGACTTTGATGGTGATCTGCATCAGCTTTCTGAAGACTTTGAGCTGTCTCCATCATCTTTCTAATAAAATAGATATTCTCTGTTGTTTCATTGACAAGGCTTGGCGCGACAAGTGATGTTTCTCCAGTTTCCACCCAGCATAGTGGAGAACGACAAGGACGACCATACAATGCTTCAAATGGAGCCACGTGTACCAACGCATGATATCTGTTATTGTATGAGAACTCCACTATGGGTATATGATCCTCTCAAGAGTCACCAAAATCCATTACACAATCTTGAATAATATCATCCATCATTTTTATCATCTGCTCAGATTGAACATTGTCTGAGGACGATACGACATCCTCATAGTCAACTGAGTCCCAAGGGATTGCTGTAAGGATTTCTATAAATGAGACGTGAACCTCGGATCTCTATCTATATTATTGACAGTGGTACACCATGCCTCTTTACCACTTCTCCGATATTTATTTTTGAATGATCCTCCACCATTTGAGATTCACGAATATGGATGAAATGGTTCAACTTGGTTAGACAGTCCACTATCACCAAAATTGCATCGTGTTTGAAGACCATTCCTGGATGACCTATAACAGAATCGATTAATATCTGATTCCATTACCACAGTGGGATGGGAATTGATTTTAACATTCCATCATGTCTCTAATGGTAAGATTTAACCTGCTGACATGTTAAGCACCACGAGACAAATTCCACCACCTTCTATTCCATACCGCTCCACCAAAATTATGCCTTCAACTCCTTATATATCTTATATTTACCTGAATGTATAACCTATATTTAATGGTTGAAATCATGAAGGATTTTTTCTTAACAAACCATAGGAACAAACATCATATATATTAAACACAAAACTAAACCCCCATCTTGTTTACAGCCCTAAATAATCTCCCCAACATTGAGTTCTGAACATAAAACCAGATATTCAACATTAGATGTTTTTTCCTCTTTGATAATTTTTACTAAATTAGGTGAAAGCGCAGCTTAAATTAAACTACAACATCACCTAGGTCTTCACATTCCACATGAATGTTGGCTAAGACAGATATCAACATACATTCAATTTAATATTCATTCCCCAACTGATCATATGACCTTCTACTCAATACATATGCCATCAAATTTATTTTCCCTACTAGGTACATCAAGTCAATGTTAAAAATTTGGAGATACTCCATCCATATCCATTGCTTTATATTTGAATCTCCCTACAAGAAAATGTGTTTCAAGCATTTTTTGTCCGTAAACACAGTAAATTTAGCACCAATGAGATAATTTCTCCATATTTTAAA
The DNA here is from genome assembly GCA_963277665.1 of Viscum album. Lineage (NCBI taxonomy): Eukaryota > Viridiplantae > Streptophyta > Magnoliopsida > Santalales > Viscaceae > Viscum > Viscum album. The sequence continues at coordinate 1,239,044,617 of OY728122.1, read as the reverse complement.
ATCATAGACGACTCTAGCTAACTCCAAATCATGTATTGGGTACTTTTTCTCAAGAACTATCAAATTCCTTGAGCCATAAGAAACCAAAATATATCATTGCAGGAGAACACAACCCAAACAAGATCCTGAAGAATCACAATACACTACATAACCCTATCCTGAATCAGGAAATATCAAGATAGGTGTCGATGTATGCCAACCATTCTGTTCATGGAATGACTTCTGGAATTCCTCTATCCATAGGAATGGAGCAATATTTTTTTAGAATTTTCATTGGTGAATATAGACATGAAAAATCAAGCACAAAGCATCTGTAGTAACCTCATAGACCAATAAAAATTTTTATCTCAAAAACATTCTTCGATTGTTTCCAAGAGATAATAGATTCTATATTTTCAGGATCAACAGAAATTCCTTTCTCAAAAATGACATGTCCATGAAAACAAACTTCCTATATACAAAAATCACACTTCTCTAATTTGGCATAAAAATTATGATCTCTCCAGATTTCTAACACTATTTTTTGGTGGACCTTATGGTCAGCCCATGTCATTGAATAGACCAATATTTCATCTAAAAAACCACAACAAAAGAATCCAGATATTGTTGAAATAGTCGATTCATTAATTCCATGAATATAGTTGGTGAAATAATTAGAATCAATGACATGAAAACATATTCATAGTGGCCATATCTACTTCTAAAATTCTTATTTGGAATATCCTCTATCCAAAATATCAATTAGTTATATCATGATCGGATGTAAATATTAGAGAACCACTAATCTAACCTTAATTGATCGAAAAGATCATCAATACATGAAAGAGGATATATTTTCTTTATCGTAACTTGGTTAAGCTTACAATAATCAACAAACAGATGAATAGTTCCATCTTCCTTCTTCATGAACAAAATCGGTGCTTCCCATAGAGACATTATTGGTTAAATGAAACCTTTGATTTCCAGCTCTGATAAATGCACTTTCAAATCCCGTAACTATATTGCTTCCATCCTATATGATAGAAGGGAAATAGGACAGGTCCCTAGAAGGAGATCAATTGTAAACTCCCCATCCATTAGAGGTGGTAACCCATAGAAGTTCTTGGGAAATACATTTTGAAATTGATCCAAAACAGCTGGAAAAATATTTTCCTCGAACGTTTCCATCGATTCCAAAGTAAATTCTAAAAACTAGAAAGAGATTGTTCCCACCATTGGTGCCAACAAGCTCTTTGCACCTTTCTTTACGATCCCCTCTCCTCTAAATATATGCTCGATGCCATCCTCAATCATGAAACTAACTGTTCTCCTATAATACCCATTTTAAGTCTTGAAAATTTTCATCCAATACATACCCAGGATTACATCATAGAAATACATCTCCAACATTGAGAAGTATCATTTTATATTAGCTTCATCAACTGTTATAGCACATTCTGTACACACAAAGACTGAACATTCTCTTTCTTGGCGGGGAGTTTTCTGTTTCAAAACAGAAGGAATCATTTCCATTTTTAAATATAGAGAGTCAATAACACAAGACACAGTGAAGGAATGTGATTCCCCATTATAAAACAACAATTTCACATAGGTAGAATACAAATTAATCGTATGTCTCACTGTAGATAGTCCAACCTGATCATCAACAATCATTTTCTTCGCTACGTACAATTTCTTCTTCGATTCACTGTTCTCCTAGATTCCTTGCTATGGTTTCCCTATTTGAGGAGTCTAGGTATTTTTAGAATCACCATGGATATCTATTCTCTACAGATGAGACAGATTATTCTCTCCTTCTCCAATTAAAGCATATGATTCTTGCAACACCTGAGAAGTGACTTGATCACCTAACCTTGGAGCACTGTGACAATAGTACTGAAGATGTCCCATCTTGTTGAAATTATGATGTCCTCTAGGTTGTGCCATGAAATCTAACATTATGTGGTCATGCGATCCACATTGAAAACAACCTTTTTTTTCTTTAGGGCCATGGAAGAAGGTTTTCTGATCCATTCGTCTAGTTCTGATTTCCACATGAATCTTTGAAAAAGGTTTTCTTTTTCTGTATGTTCCCAGGGGTTGAGTTCCCACCATTTCCTATAGGTATCATCATGACACCTCCTGTAGATCGCAATATATCATGTTCATAAAAAGATGCTCTGTTCAACATCTCTGTATAAAAAGTATCACAAAGTATTGCAATCTTTGATCGGATCTCATGTCCTATCCCAGATTTGAATATGCATGCCTTCAAAGAGGTAGTTTCTGCAAATTTTTTCGCAAAGCGCACTATGTTCATGAACATATCCACATACTCTATAACATGGAGCCTCTATTTTTTCAGTCTAAAGAAGTATATAATTTTCTAGATCTTGAATGTGTGTGGGTAGAATTGTTTGTTGAACAATTCCTCAAAATCCTCCCATGTAAGGCCTTCATAAATTTTAGCATGCACTGCTAAATCCCACCACTGACATGAAAAATCCTTGAGCAAATAACTTTCCGTTTTGACCTTTAGCACTACAGATGTACCAATGATGTTAAAGATATGATTCATCCAATATAGATAGAACTCCTCTTTCTCGGGTTATAAATCATACTATAAATTTGGTGGATTATTCATCATGAATAGGATACAATGATCCACATGCCATGGATCATTCTTCCAGTTCCCTATGTACACTACTTGAAATGCTTGGGAAATACTCTGAACTAGCTCTTGGTTCACATGTAGTTCAGGTGAAACCACATTCTCCACAGCTACTTCGGTTTGGATTCGACAACGCCTACTAGGTTCCATTTTCTAAACTAACCACAAACTCTATTAATCTCAATCTTTATCAACTGTTGTCTTAGAATTTCAAATTCTATCACATCAACTATCACAAAATTGATTTCCAAAACAACCTTTTCCCATGTTCAACCATTTTTGAAAACACATCACATGCATTTGAAAATTAAACCATTTTTAAGACACGATAATCATTTGTGTTCTCAAAATCATTCATTTGAATGCCAATTCCATACTTTTCAAAAATTAATTTTTTTTTCACAACACGAATCATTCCTAAAAATTATGTCTACACTCCTAGAGGGAAGTCATTCCCCTATAATTCTTTCCATGCTCATCTCATTATCTAAACCCATGACAATGATATTTCAAAATCCTAGAATTGTCTTCAAACTCTTATTTACCCAACTCCCTGGTAACTTGAAGTTAAACATAAAAGGGATAGCTATGTCCATTTACGCATTACATTTCATGTTACAAAAATCCTTATCCTTTCTAAGATTCTCATCCATGGAATAGAAAAGATGGTATTTCATATCCACAACTAGGATCATCAACGACTTCTTGTCGGGAAAGAATAGAACAAGAAGACATCATTTGTAATTAACCACCCATTTTCACTGTCTCGACTGTACAATGAGTCATTACTCGGCCATAAGAGACATCCCCAAGATACCAAAGGCTGCAAATAAATGCCCAAGGGTTTGAATTACATAAGGGGGATGATTTAACCATTAAGAAATAAACCAATAAACAAACCAAACCTAAAAAAATTCATTGTATAATGCATGAACGAATGAAAGGAAACTCAACAACTTCATGTATCTCAAATCCACATCAATAAAGGAAACATCGAAAGACTAACCAATTATCAAAGTACGCATTAGATGAAAAATACAAGACTCTACAAAGCCCTGAAGGCACCATGCTGCATAATATCCAAGATCCAAAATATCTAAAAAACACTAACATTATGAGGTAGTGATAAACTTGTGTGAAGCATTTCATTTTCCCTTGTCCCAAAAGATAGTATCAGAAAATACACCAAAGCTCCAAAGCATGGGTGTGTATAAAACACGATAGGTTTTCTACAATGAGTTCCCTTCTCATCACTCTATGATATAAGAGTTAGAAAAAATTATATAAAATAGATTATATAAAAATTTATGAAAAATAGTTTATAACTAAATATAAAAAAGTTTTCAAAACCATTCATTTCCAAAATCATACAAGTTCAATTGAAAACAATTTTCCCAGAAAGATATTATTCCAGAAAAATAACTTAACATGATTTAAAATTCTTTTACAATATCCATTTCTTCACATACCCAACTACTCAATAATCACATGCAACCAACCATGCATTCTACGTTATGATAGTTCCATAATCAAGAGCGGTTTCTCGTCGATCTACAAAGTCGTCACAAGGTAATTGTTTAACTTGTGCCATTAAAACATTGTCACCGATCATAAGGTCATATTTCCACCATGACCCATATATTCTATATGAAATATAGATCTCTTGTGTCATTTTTCCTTTGACATTGATCACAAGGTTATATTTCAACCAAGCTCTGGAAATTCAATATGAACTCACACACATATTTTCCAAACGATCATGCCAAAACACATATTTAATAAAAAATATTTTTTGAAAAAAAAAATTTCATCAAAAAATTTAACAATTTCATAAAATCCATAATTTAATATCATCATTTTAAATTCAAGAGGCTAAATCAAATTACATAAAAATTAACAAAGATTTCACAATTGCACTAATACCATAAATAATCACTAAAGAAGATTTATTCCATGATTTTAAAAATAAATCCCATTGAAATAAACCTATTTGAAATTAAACCAATCAATCATAGAAATAGGAGATGAGAGTGAATCCACCTACCTCAAAGGATTTGATGAAACTCGACAAGAGTCAAAGAACACATAAGAAGACATGTCGATTCTCCAAGAACGACCTTAGTTGTCTTATCCTAGCAAGATCATGACTCAAAATTGAAATATATGGAATCCAAAAACATATATCTACCCATTATAGGTTTCGATATGAGAAAAAATGGAGATCAGTGAAGAAGATCTAAGAACATCTAAGAAAACATGAAAAATCCGGAAAGAATGGTGACACACATCAAGAATCAGATCAAGATTCCAAGAAAGCTTCTTAGATATATTCCTCTGTCATGAAAAAAAGATTTTTTAGACTTAATAGACAATAATAAACTTATATAAACACACAAGATGTGTAGATATATGAAAATGAGAAGGAGAGAAAGAGTTTGCAGAAACTCGAACATAAACAAGAAGATTGGCATTTTCCCAAACAATAGTGCCTGAAATCACCAAGGGATAGACCAAGGATGGATCCAACATGTGTGGGGAGGGTTACAAAACCTTTTAGGGAGAGTAATATCGAAATATGGGAGTTTTTAATCAAAAATGAAATATATAGAGAAAAATTGAGTAAGATTTTAGAAAACAGGATCTAGATTTGACCATCGCGCAAGGATTTAACAGACTGTTTGGGACAACCGTGTATGGATCGTGCAACATTACTTTTGGTACCAACACTCATTATAAAACCACAACACTCTCTAATCCTTCAGATTTACCCTTTTTTGGTAAAACATTCTTAATGGAAATATCCCACTTTATAGAAAGACCCCAATTTATGTAGAAAACCCACTTTATGGAATCACCCAACATTATGAAAACAACACACTTTATGGAATCAAACAACATTATGGAAACACCCAACATTATGGAAACTCTATATAATATAGAAACTCTCAATTTTATGGAAACTCTCAATTTTATGGATACTCTATATAAAAGAGATAACATTTAAAAAACATGAGGAAAGGGGGTTATTCACCTAAAACCTGGAGGGGTACTATATTAACTAACTAATATACACAATAGAAAATAATGAAACCAAACTAGTTTGTGATGTTCTAAAAACCAACAGATAAATCTAAATGAATAGAACTAACATTTTATCAAATGATTAATCCACATAAAATTTTACCAAATTATATAAATAACTATTTAATGTTATTTGTATTCATTAATAAGAATTAATTTCAATAATATTGAATTATACACATTCTAAAAAATCATTCATACTCAAAGTCATGTGAACCTATCAATAAAACCATGAAAATAAACACTCCCGAATGATGAAATTGAATACTATTACACATCTGAAAGGATATAAATGAAAATACTAATACTATAATAAATAAAATATATGTATAAAAGGATATTTATTTTTAAATTAATTAATTTAGTTTAATTATACAAGAAATTAAAGTGATGAATGAATTATAACATAAGGTGGGGGGATTCTGTATCATGACCCTATTCCGCTCCATTTTCAGTATAGATGTTCCTTAATTTTTCTAATAAATATCATTTACTTTTTTCTTCCATTTTATTTGCTCAGACATAACTTTTTCAAGTTCATTTATGATAAATGAAAATATTATTCTTAATGAATAATTGTTTAAAAAACAAAACCTATACTTCTCATAAGATTGGTTCTTATTCAATAAAACTTTATACCAAGAATCCTTTTTTGGGAAATACAATGTTTATGAATGTAATATTTATGAAGTTAAACACATTCCTTTTCGTAGTTCACTTTATGTTCCCGATTGATATAAGTTCTATGTGGAAAAAATGATAATGCGATTTTAAATATGTAATGTGGTGCTGTAAATTATATAGTGCTTGTAAATGTTGTGATGTGATGGGTTCACCTGAAATTGTAATGATTGCCCATGCGTTGGTTAGTGTTATTAATCATATGATATAATGTAAAATATGTGTGAACATATTGCTATAATTTTTCACAATTATGTGTGGTATTTGACCACAAAGGCACAATGTTCCATTTTTTCATTAACACATTCAATACAATTATCTAATTTTTCTTTACATAATTATGATTATGATCATTTTCATATATTATTATAATGATGATAATTATAACATATGATTCATGTATCTTATTCATTGAATTATACTTCTTTATCTCACCCCTCTATTCAGAGAATATCCAAAAGTGAATACTTTTACTAAGGAGAACACAATTTCCAATAAGAATCTAAAAAATGAAAAATTAAATAAATGTTTACTTTCTATTATGTAATTGTTATGTATAATGCGAACTATCCCATGACACTGAACCTTTTTATCTTATTTTTGTAACACTTTTATCTTTTTATATTTAAAATGATGTAATAACTATATATGAAAATGTAGGGCCACTATAGTTGGTATCAGAGCATGGTTCAATTAATATTGGATTTAAGATTAGAGAAACTAAGTGAAAAAACTTATTATGGGAATAAGTATAAGTAAAAACCCAAGAATCATTTCTTCTGAAAAATCATAAATGTAAGGATCCACAAGACAAGCCTTTAGCTATAATTTCACAACTCAGAAAATTATTTATTTACGAATTATTGACTTATTTTTTGTTCTATCTGTTTATATTTTCCAAAATAGTGTGAACTAGGAAAAACCAGTACAACAACCCAAGTGATAAAAACAAATATATTTCATAAATTACATCCCTAATTTATTGGGAGGTGGAATTAAAAATTTAAGGGTGATGCTTACCCAGGTGTATCTGGATATGAACCATAACATGGATAATGTGGAATTTATTCCATTAACATTGTATTATCAACTAGATACTTAGTCTTTATATGTCAATGTCCACTGAAAATTAGTGGATCATCATAAAAAAAAATCATGTACGAGTGGGTTAGTTCGACAGAGAATATTTTTCTATGCTCTACTATTCTGATAACGAGATGGCGAATATTGCAGTTTATCATTTATATAGGGAGGATGACCAATGGTGGTAAATGATTAGGAACACCAATATGAATGGGGAAATTGAAGAGATGGTCTGGGAAGACAATAATATAATGTTTCTCAACAATTATTTCCCACTAAATATTTGTACAAATATTTGGAGAGATTAATAGAGCTCAATAAAATGGAAGGAAAATCATTCAAGGACTATGAATAAAATATTAAAATACTTTCAAGATTTTATTATGGTTCAGTTATCAACAATTATAAAAAATTTGATAGGATTTTTATTAATTGGAAACCACATCTTTAAAATAATCTAGCAGTTCGAGACTTTGGGAATCATTAATATGTTTTATGATGTTTCATAATGTGGAGATATGCTTTTTGGAATGGTCACAGTACTATGGTTATAATAAATAGAAGAGGGAATTTCAATCTAGAGGATCTAATTAAAAAGTTCTAATAAAAAATAAACCACCCACATGTCAAAAATATGGTATGAAGAATCATGGGAACATTATAAAAGGTGATGGTAAAAGAAATAATTATGGGGGGGAAGGCCACCAAGCTCATGACGGTCAAAGAGAAATTATGAAGAAGTAAAAAGTGATCGATGAATGGTAAGAACCACCTATGGTCCAATGCTTAAATTGTTGGGAAAATGTAAATATGCAAGCTGTTGCACTAAAAACTGAGTCCTCAAGGGTAATTAGCTTCATCATTTATGAAACCCAAAGGAGCAAGGGAATTCTTATTCCATAACTAATAATGTGGTTGATCCTAAAATTTTTTTGTTGATAGGTACACAGGTTATTCATTCATAAATAGATAACATACTATTTTGTTATGGTATTACACATTGATTCATATCATGAAAGTTCAATAGAATTATTCAAACATGACATCAAAATATGGATTTTGTGTTATATGTGAGAACAAGAAATGGGAATATTATTGAATCCAAATTATATAACACCTCTCTGGTCAATGTTTCTGGACTAAACAACCCAAATAATATTATATCACCTCTATTGGTAGAGATTGATTGTATGTTGGGGCTGGATTGGATATCATTATACATATCTAACATGAACTACTAGAAATGGATTTCACTATTCACATCTCGAAGCACAATCCAATTATATAAAATTTTAAGGAGGAGGATTAATATTTCTTAGATACAACATCTCATGTGTCAATATTATTCCCTTTATGAGAAATCATATTTTGGTGAAATGATTGAGACAAAGGATATAATCATGATCGAAGACATGCCCCTTGTGAGGGACAACACTAATGCATTCCCTAAAGAATTGTATATTATTCCTCTTAAATGAGACGTTGGGTTCTATATTGAACTTATTTCAGGATATATACATATATCAAAGAAAAATTATATAATTTCCACCATTAAGATGGAAGAACTATAGATGTAGTGACAATATAATATGGACAAGGGTTTTATATTCCAGGGTGCTTCACCATGGGTTACATTAGTCCTCTTTATCAAGAAGAAGGGTGTATCAATACACTTGTGCATTAATTACTATGAGATCAATAAATTCATGTTAATAAATTAGTATCCCCATCCATGGATAGATGACTTGTTTGATCAATTGAACAGTTCCAAGTATTTTACATTGGTTCACATTCAGTTGAGAATATATGAATTAAAGGTGAGGAAGGAACATATTACCATCAATGCCTTTCGAAAAAGGTATGGACACTATGATTTCATTGTGATTCCCTTTATAATCACCAATTATCTATAGATATAAAATGACTTAATGAATATTGTCTTTAGAGATTTCTTATAAAAAATTGTGGTTTTATTTATTGAACATATTATAATATACTCCAAAATCATGGAGGAACATGAGGATCATTTGAATAATGTGCTAAAGAAATTATGGAGGGGGAAAACTATTTAATGTATAGTAAATGTGAGTATGGATGGATGATGTATGATTATTGGGGCATGTTATCACCATAAAAGGAATATCTTTGGACCCTTCTATGAAAAAGGAAATTAAGGAGTGGCCTTGGAAAACATCTATAATGGAGATATATAGTTTCCATTACCTAGAAAGTTATTATCAATAATTTTTGAAAAACTTCTCAGAATTGTAAAATCCATTAACTAAGCTAACATGGATGGAAGAAATAGTTTTCTTGACCAGTTAATGTTTATACTACATCAAAGAGTTGAAAGAGAGGATTATAAATATGCTAGTACTAATACATCAAAAAAGTGGGGAACTCTTTGGGGTATACAAAAATGATTCAAAAAGGGATATAGGGTGTTTACTAATGGAAAATTATAAAGTGGAATCTGATTCCTAAAGGATGTTGAAAATTCATGAGAAAAACATTCCCACGTATGAGCTGTAGTTGGAGGTTGTGCTCTTTGTGTTGAAAATATACTCGTATTATCTCAACGGAGAGAATATTGAAATATATAATTATCGTAAGAGACTCATATATATATATATTCATATAAGTAGATTAATATGATCCAATGAATATGGTTATATCTCATCCAATATTATGAGTTCTCAACTCACAACCATCTTGGAAAAGTGAATAGGAATTTTATGCTATAAGTATAAAGGATCTTGAAACATTTAAATGATTGGAATTAAGAAGGAACCAGTCTTCTTAGATTTTCAAAGGATATATAGGGGAATAATTAATGACGAAATTTCATCATTCCTTCACAAAATTACTTCTCTACAATCCCTCATGGAGATAATAATGTTTTCTCAAATAATTGATGTCAAAATTCAGATGTAAGTGAAACATATGAGAAAAGTGAAAATATGAAGAAGATAAATAAGGCCTTCTTAAATATGAACATAACTCAACCTTCTATACTCACCCAGGGAGAAAAAATTTGTATAGAGATTTCCGAGAGAACTATTGGTGTGAAAATTTGAAGAAGGATATTGCTGATTATACATCAATGTGCCAGTTATCTCATAGAGTGAAGGATGAAATACAAAAGTCTAAGGGTTTTATGAAACCATTACCCATACCTACATGGAAATGAGAAAATATCACCACAGACATTATCACTATTATATTGAAGACATCTATAATAAACAATGTTATATTGGTGGTTACAGATCATCTTACAAACATAGATCACACTATCCAAATTCATGTTTAATTAAAAGTGGATCAACATGAACATATATATAATATATAACAAGTATGGTTTCTTGGAGTACCACTATTGATTATATCAGATCAAGATATGAGATTCCCATATACATTATGTAAAAGTGTCAAGCATTCACTAAACACTGAGCTAATCTTTTGTAATCCCTATAATCCTCCCATTGATTTCTAATCTCATCATTCTATTTAGAAACTATAATCCATTTTAAGGAAATTTTTTATAAAATTAAATGGAGGATATTACCAACATATTCCTCTGATTTAGATCTATTACAATATATGTTTGTACTAGAGCATCCAAATGTCTCTATATGAATCCCTTAATAGATAATGATTGAAAACACCAACATGCTGGGATGTAGTTGGTGAGCTTAATTTACTAGGACTTAAAATTGTCCAACAATGGTTAAAAAGGGTGAAAACCATTCTATATCACATCATGGAATCCTAAAGTTGATAAAATATATTTTATGTCAATTGAAAATGGGACCTACAGTTTATGGATAGATACATGGTATTCCTCAATATATCTCTATGGAAGAGGATCTTGATATTTGGGAGGAATGGAATCTTCAGTCCTAGGTACAACAAACCCTTCAAGATCCATGGTCATGTTGTAGTTGGGGATAATTGACTGGAACTTACATCCACTATTCCTCAAGTACACTATATATTCCATGAATCCATCCTAATAAATTACATACTAGATCTCTCAGATGTAATGAATCCAGCGGTGGTAAATTTTAAAAATGATTTCCCTTGTGAGGAGAAGCCAGTGATGATCTTGGATCATAGAGATAAATTCATGCACAATAAGATAACTCACCCAGTAAACTTATTATGGTGTAACCATATTGATGAAGAATAAATTTGGTAACCCAAGGAATCAGTGAATGAAATTCACCCACACATGTGTTCACCCAAGCATGTAAAACAAAATTTTGGGGGAGAAATTTCATAAATGGGGAAAATGTAATGACCCAAAATTTATCAATATAAATTCTAGTATTATAATTATTTCATATATTATAAATAACATAATATCACATAGATAACCCAATACTATAATTTTAAAAGAACATTGAATGAAATAATATGCATTTATATATATTTAATGACCCTCTCCCAAATAAATAGTAACATAACAATTGGAATATTATTGTTACCATTTGGAATAGTAAACTGAAAAATAGAATACTAACATTATGTATGAATATATAAACAAAATCTGGGAATATTATAAATGATAATATTATATAATTATATTATTGTATAAATAAATAAATATTTTAAAAATTATTAATTATGTTTTGGAATATTTATACATATTTTTTTTATTTTATAATTAATATAAAAATTTAAAATAAAATTTATTTTAATAAAATAATTTCATAAAGTAACATTTATTTCCTTATTATTTTATGATAATTTTAAATGTCATATCTTAATTTTTCAAACTATTATAAAATCTTTTATAATTATAAAATCAGTCTCTTCTAAGTAAATAATGATTTTAATTAAAAATAATATTTCCCATAACTATGTAATTAATTTCAAAAAATCTCATTCATTTTTTAATTCTACTTATCTATAAATGGTTATAGTCAATTTTTTGGATTTTTTTAAAATACATGATTTTTGGTGATGTGTAAAATTTGGTAATTTACGGTAAAAGATAAATTCATGAATTGTGGAGTCATAGATGACCTAAGGCTTATTTAATCCCAAAATATTAAAATAGTAATTATTATTTTAACATATTTAGTCATACTTCTCATACTATTTATAGTCATGATCCAAAATAATTATCTAATGAATAAAATAATTAGAAAGCTTCCCTCTCCTTCCCTATAAATACCACCCCTTATCACTGCCTCCCCTCACAACATCTTCGATTTGAGACACGTACCAATACAGACCTATCCTCTTAATAAGACTTTAACCCACTTCCATGATACCTTATTCTCTTCAAAATTCCAAAACCATTTCCCTATGGAGGTTCTCACGTTGGATAAATTCTAGGAGTAAAATATTCTTTCTTTTCCTTTTAATTTATTTTATTTTTTTTATTTTCTCATTCTATTTCCAAATAATCTATCCAAATGTAAAGGAAAAATCTATAATGTATTATATAATATAATTATATAATGTTAATATAATATCCATTAGAAAACACTATTCCTTCTCTATTTTATTCTAAAAATGAAATAATCATAAGTGATGTGTTAGTTTACCTACAAGATAAAAAATTCATTTTCAATTTACATTAACACCATCAAGGATGTTCATAAAACCACTGTAATGGTTATAAGAGACATTAAAATTTAATTAATAAACATTTTTATGTTATTTAACTAATTTATATAAACAGTAACTCAAAATGGTGCAAAAATAGTTTGTGATGTTGGGAAAATTGAAAAAAAAATAAATGATTATCACTAACATTTTATCTAATAATTCATCCCAAAAAAATTTAACCAAATGATATAAATAACCATTTAAAATTATGTATGATACTTTATAAGAAATAATTTCAATTTTTTATAATTATATCCTTTTTTCATAAACTTCTATAATCATATTCATGTGAACTGATCATGAAAAGAAAGAAAATAAACACTTCTGAACAGTGGAATTTACCTCTATAACTTTTATATGTGGCTATAAATTAAGTCAATGAAACTATAATATATAAAATAATAGTATAAGAGGTTCTGGATATGTATATTATTGAATTTTATTTGATTATACATCACATAAATGTGAATAAATGATTTGGACACAATGTAAGGGGAATCTCGACCCCCACTCTCCTTCTTTGGGTTATCCATCATTCATTATATATTCAATACAGATATGGAATTATTTTTCAAAAAATTCCATTTTATTTTCCTTTAATTTTTTTATAGGATATACTTGTTTCAAATATTCTTTTATAAAAAATGAAATAACTTTTCCAAAATCACTCTTCATTCTAAAAAACACATATTTTTACATCTCATGAGATTGTTTCATCTTCACTCATGATTGGAACCAAGAATCGTTTTTTGGGAGATGTAGTGGTTATTAATGAATGAATTATTAAATGAACATAAATACTTTACATGGGTTACATTTGGAGAAATATTTATATACATTTCCTAGGGCATGCATGATAATGTAAATATTATGATGTGATAAGTGCACTAAGAATTATATAGAACATTTAATTATTATGATGTGACAGGTGTTCCTGGATTTATATAGTGAAAAAATTCATTGCATAATTTGATGAATCTCATGAGATAATGTGAAATATACATGACCATGATGCTAGAACTGTTCAAAACTATGTGTTGAATTGGACCACTAAGATATTATGTTTAACTTTTAGGCATTTTCACATTTCTTTCCATTATATTATGATTCCTCTCATAATTATGATTATGATTAATTTATTATATTATGATGATGATTATAATTCTCACCCATGACTCATGATTCTTATTCATAATTTTATTATGCTTTTATCTCACTCATTATGTAAATGTATATCCTCAACTAAATACTTATACAATTGAGGAAACGATGGACAATAAGAAGCAAGAGAAAAATAATAATTAAATAAATGATTATAATTTTTATGTAAATATTATGTATTGTATTAATTTTACAAAGGCACTAATCCATTGTAACATATTTTTGTAATGATTTAATTTTTTTATCTTTAAAATGATGTAATATCTATGTAAAAAAGTAAGGGTCACTATAGATGTGATATTATTGTGTAAAAAGCCATGTCTTTATGTTTTATGATCAACATTGTAATGATATTTGATAATATAATAGAATGGATATAGGAATAACCTTCAACATATCTATAGAAGGTATCCTTTTACCATTCATTTATCTACTAATGTGGAAGAATAGGAATAGGTGATCCCGACACAAAATATAATTTCTATGATTAAATTCCATAAACAAATTATACCATATATGAAAATTTATATTTTTATTTAAAATCCCTGATATATGGATTGATGTCAATATTTTTTAGTTTTTATCACCATATTATACTTTAATTAATATAGATGTTTAATATTTTACTTTAGGGGGAATTGTTTTAGAAATTATAATAATTAATATTATTAATTATCCCGCTATTTTATCTACTCCTAATAAGATATTCCGTTGAAATATGAATATCTATTTACTTATAAATTCTAGTGTAAATGATCTATATTATCCTTTTCATGACCTTTTTTTGGTCAAGACACTATATATTATTTCATAAGGAATGTTACTGTGAACTACATGCTTATGGATCCATGAACTGTTGAGTGGATTACACAATCATGAAATACTAACATGGATATCCCCAACACTATCCACAATGTTACACCATTTCTAGAAAGGGATACTCTTTTTGACATAAAATTGTTAATTCAACCAAAAACATACTTAAGATCTCCATTTATAAAGTTAAGTGTCCCCATGTTTTTATTCATACACATAATTCTATTGATTTCATCCCTAATCACATAATGGATGGAAACAAATGACATAACACATAGTTAATGGATTTTATTTTTTATAATAAATATTTACCTTTTTTATCCTCTATAGGTCCTGTAAATATTAATTATATTTTAATTAATTAATTATCCATATTGAATAAATACTTTAAATATAATCCAATTTTTTATGTTTCAATTTTACAATTTAATTCATTAATTTTGTTGATCATAGTCTAATGTACGTGAAATAAATAATTCATAAGACAATAATAAATAAATAAATAAAAAATGTCCCAATCATGATGTTATCGAATTGTTGACTAGTTGAGAAAAAATAAATCAAACATTGACCTAGGGGAAATAACTCATTTTTCCAGTATGGACTTGAGTTTAAATAATTTAAATATAATCCAATTGTTTATGTTTCAACTTTCCAATTTAATTCATTAATTTTGGTGATCACAGTCTAATGTACATTTTTTATTTATCTAAATTTCATAAATAACTTATTACACACATGTCCAATATAATAATTTAGCGGCTGATGGTGCACATTCCATCAAATTTAATTATATAATTAACAATTTGAAACCCATGTAATAAATTAAATTATATAAAGGAAACATATGTAGAAGTATTAGACATTCTCATGGGAGTTCATGCACATTAAATGAATACAAAGAAGTAAAACATTTTAATTTTAATTTGAATTAAATATTTATTAACAAGAAAAATAACAATGTATTAATTAATTAATTAATTAATTAAATTTTATATTAATTACCATTTTATGTAATTCGGAGAAACCCAACATAATTGAAATCATGGTAAACAAATTTTAAAACAAATTATTACAAATAAATATGATAAATTATTATTTTTATTTAACTATTATTTTTTAAATAAATAAAATTTCAAACACATGAAGTGGTAGTCAATATAATATGGTTTTAATGATATAATTATAAATTTAATTTAATTTAATTAATTTTTTTATTGGGATAGTACATGAATTTTTGCAACAAATCTACACAAAGTTTATCACATTTTCCATTTACTTTGGTTATACCTTAGTGGCTTCGGTATGTAACTCAAAACAGATACTTGTCTTGTACTAACTATATATATAAAATATGTTTCTATTTCTGTGTGTACAAGACACATTCTTATGACTTCACCATGCATGTTAATATTTTACACAATGTTTAATCATGAGAGACAAACCATGTGATTCGAATGTGATGTTTCCTCACAAACTGCTGAAGAACTCTGCATGTTCACTGTAGACATGACTATAAGATGTGTACAAGACAACTAATCATCATGTATCTCACATGTTTGGAATATATATACCTCACCAGGTATCTCATAATTCACTTCAATCATGAGAATTAATGATCTTCACACCTTGTATGTCGGCTACAAGTCATGTACTTCAATAAAGCTCAAGGTTGTAAGCCTCACTTGGTATTGTTATTTTATTTTACCACTTAGTTTGAATTAATTTCACAATAAAACCTTTTATACTAGAAAACATGTCTTCCAAATACACACCATGTAATCTCTCAATCCATGAACCTTGTGGGCCTAGTCCACATGAGATGTTCAGTAAATTCAACACGAGAAGTTGCTACTTCTCATGTTGTCAATCCCACAACATATCTTGGTGAAATTCAAAATGTTACATGTCATGTATTCCATATATATAACATATTACCATATATTAATAGCCAAAATTCATAACACAAAACAATAGAATATATGGCCATTCATCATTTCTTCAGAGGACATTAATAAAATGAAATCATGAATGATGATAATTAAATATAAAAAAATAAATTAAAAAATAAATTTAATGAATGATTATTATAGAAGTAAAATATTTATACGCTATTTTTCATGTAGATAAAAAATGAAATGAAAAATTATAAATATTAAATGTGACACTTATGATACCACATGTGTAACACCCCTAGATTCCAAGGTAAACTTCTCTCTGAATAATACAGTAGCGTGTGTTGTACGCAACTTCGAGTTCTAATACACCCCACAACCAATCAAACTAGCCGTTATGAATATTAATACCTAATTTTTGAAATTTAATAAATTTTATATCTCAAAATGGACTTCATTTTTGGATTCAGAATATCTAATTTATCCTAGGGTGAAATTTTGGTACTTTTCAGATAACTTTTATATTTTGATGACTAGTGAAAATTACTAAATTTTAATTAAATAAAATTTTTTTAGTCAAAATAATTAATAATGATAAATCATGAATTTGAATGGTTTTAAAGTATATTTAGAATATATTTTTACCATTTAATACAATTTTGGTCATTGGACATAATTTCACAATTAAACCGGACATAAACAAGTGTCAGTCTTTTGATAGTTATTATATCTTAAAAACACGCTTTTTTGTTTTGACAACAGGAATTAAATTTAAATTAATTTCTGCAACTTATGTGTTTTGAATTTGAAAAAATGTATTCCATATTTGGAATCATGATGTAAAAATTGTGTACATAAGTAATTTTTAATTTTATACATTTTTAATAATTACATCGGTAAATATTTTATTTACCATGGTTAAATGGTAAATCCTGTAAATAAGGGTAAAATAATAATAATATAATAATATTAAATTACCTTAAAACGTGTCTTAACCCTATTGGTTGATACATGTCCGACCATGGACATCTTTGCGTCGCTTTGGGGACCCCATGGAGCCACTTTCAGGTGATAGGGACACTTTATATTAATTAAGTTAAAGTAAATACAAAAATGAAATAAGCTTATATCTTTTAGGAAAAAAATTTTTTACATAGGGTTATATATCTTATATATTCTATTATAAATATTAAATAGAAAGATAAAAATATTTCATACATAATGGTATTTTATTTATAATTTTTAGACATGGAAAAATGTAAAAATATATATGACACATTAATGATGCAGTATTTTCCATATTAATGAAAGAATCAAATAATAGGTATTATAAATGTTAAAATAAATATAATTTGAAAGTTTTGATGACATACACGAATTTTAATTGTTAATATGACATGTTAGGATTACATAAATGAATTTTTATTGAATTAATAAAGTTTTTAAGACTTTAACAAAAATAAATTGTTGAGCAGTGTCAAAATTGACATAAATGAGTTTTTTAAACAAATATTACATTATAAATTTATATTCTATTCCTAAAAATATAAGGTTCGGCCAAAGGACTCATATCATTATTGGTGTATCATTGATGGACCACTTTTAGGTCTCTTGGATGTATATAGTAATTTTATTAACTATATAATATAAAAATAGAAAGTGACATGGTAAGTGTCAAAATAATTAACTAAGAGTTAAAACTAAATGATAAGGTTAATATAATGACCCAAACCTTTCTAAATTCTATTTTTTGAGTGGTTCTAGACCCATATCCACCTTTAAATTTAAATAATCCACTTTGGATCCATTAGAAACCTAATATTAATTTATTATAAAATAATATTTCTAGATTTTCTTAAGGTGCCCCTCCCCGCCTTATAAAAGGACACCACTTATAACCAATTTTTCACAATTTAAAATCCTTTTTGATTGGACAAAACAGACCCAAATACTCTATAAACTTCCCTAAATTCAACCAAGAGGCCTTATTTTGATCAGAAAGCCAACCTATGGAGCCCTTTTGATCAAATCAAAAGGAAGAACCTGAAGAAGAGGTAATGTTTTCACCACGCTCTTTCAAGTTCCATTCTTCTTAAACTTCTTCTTTATTTGTTATTACCATTATAAAATAATAACTCTAGTATCTATGATATAATGTGATATTATTATAAATATGGTACAACCATATTCAGTATTCTATCCAACCTTTGAATGACATGTCACTGTACGTGCGTACGTACGGCTTACCGTCTCCACGTAATGGTGTAATTGTTATTCAATATATTATTATTGGGATGGGTATAATAATGATGTGTAATTCATGTAAATAATAAATATAAAATTATAATGATTCTGTATATGTGATATAACATCCAATTATATATTATTTTAATATCAAAAGGATGATATTGTCACTCGTACGTATGTACGGACTACTGTCTCCACGAACACGATGATATTAATTCCCCATCGTATCCATTAAAGAATAATTCTCATTTGATGATTAAAAAAAATGTTAAAGAACTTTATATCATTCTGTATATGAATAAGATATAACCTATCCATAATATACATGACTTATGTAACCAAACATATAAAATACAATGAGTAAGTTATCACCCGAAACGACGATAATACTAAAGTATTATTAACAAAGCATTATTAGAAGATCATATATGATATCCTAATTATGTATATGGTTGTTGTATAATTTAATAAAAATCTTTTAACTATTATACAAGATGTTAACATACCATCAACTAAGGAAAAGTACAAGGTAAGGGGTTTTCATCTCACTCCTTATTCCCGTGAGATTCATGCCGTATTCCCATTATTACCTTTTTTGTGGTGTATATACTGCCCGTAATTGTATTATTTGTGTAATACACTTTAATTTAGGTGTATTTACATATTCATTGTATGATACCTCTTTCATGGGGTGTATGTTTCGTACATTACCAAATTGGTAATGGTTTATTTCACAATCTATTCATTATCCGAGGTTGTTTATACGTAATTATCTAATGTGGCCTCTTTATCATCCCCAACCATGTTTCTTAAAATTGTTTTTAAAATAATTCATACTATTTAAAGACTATGGGATAAAGTAATTTATACCCTTGTTGAATTTTTATAAGAAGTCTATAAATTAATCTTTCTGTCATTTTCCAAACTAGGTAATTTTTATCCTTTTCGACAAAATTAATGTAAGAATGTCTTTTTTTTAACTTATACAACAGGTGCGACTATTTTCCACCATTATAAAATCGTCGATGCTTCTCTTACAATATTATAAGAATATTTTGAAATTAGATGTTTTATTTTATAATTATGTGACTTTTAAATGATTTCAAAATGAATATTTTATGAATTTGTGAAAGGTACACTTTATCAGGATCCAAATTTTAAATGTTTTAACGATTTATCTTTATAAATATTTTTAATTAATTTCCATGTTTTCAAAATGATTTTAACGATTTATTTATATGGACATGATATTTCTCTTCAAAATTTTCAAAGTGGTATGGGACACTTTGATTCAAAAATATCTTTTATATTACTTCTTTTAAAATTTTTTGACTTTTCAATGATTTCAAAAAAAGAGATATTTCTCTCAAATTGTTTTGATTTCATCTATGTCAACATCCTTTGATGGATTTTAATCTTATTTGAAGTTAATTTATTATGATACAAAACTTTCATATTGTGTTGATGTTTTTGTGATATGTTTGACTGTGGATGTGTTATTTTTATACCATTCATGGTTTATGGAGAAAGTATTGACATTTCGTATGCTAGTTTTAATACGAATGTTTATGTTATGGTTAAACCTGTTCATATGAGGAATGCATTGGACTTAATATGTGACGGGTGGAGCCCGGTATAGCTCCTCAATGCCTCGGTAGGTCTCATGAGACAAACTACTATCTTGGCACGAGGCCTTGACAAAATCTTATTTGTAGTCTTGACGCGAGGCCTTGGCTACATGGTTATGATAGTCTGGAATTATGAATTCCGTCATTATGAAAGTGGTTATTGATATTGCATGTGATTATCCAATTAGTGGAATATCCAGGTGAATAAGTA
Source organism: Viscum album (assembly GCA_963277665.1). Lineage (NCBI taxonomy): Eukaryota > Viridiplantae > Streptophyta > Magnoliopsida > Santalales > Viscaceae > Viscum > Viscum album. Next base: position 1,239,023,545 of record OY728122.1, on the reverse strand, counting down.
AATGGAATTATTTTATTTCATTTTTTTCCATATTATTCTGAAGTTCAAGTTTAAAAGGCTTTTATTTTAGTTATACATTGCCTTAAATGTTTACGCTTATTTATGAATGTTTCCGCTGTATTATTATCCTTACTGAGCTTCTGAGCTCACCCCTTTCTATGTTTTATTTTTCCCAGGATTTCAAGAAGTGTATTGTGATTGATATTCAGGGTTAAGACAAGAGAATAATTGCGTTCATAAAGGATTATTTATGTTGTTTTGTATATATGAAGTGTAATGTAACATTCATGTATGTACTCTATTTTCCATGAATGCTAAACTGATTGGTTCTTCGGGACTTGATTCCTTGTAATCATGCCGGTATTATGTAATAATTCACCGACTCTGGGAAACCAGGTTCAGGGTGTTACAGTTGGTATCAGAGGAAGTTTAGTACAAACCTTGGAAACTAGATTTAGATAAACTCTGATTAGAGCACATAACCCTAAGACAAACTTTAAGGATTAGTATAGAAGAACTTCCTAGAATTTTGGTATTGTAGATATTTTGTGAGTTTTCCAAGAAATACATCCCAGTCTGGATACAAGTAGGTAGAGGCAGCTCTGGCACAGATGTACCCAGGGGTAAAACCCGAAAACACCGCTTTGAGATAGACTCGAACGATAACTGGTGCATGACAACGGATCTTGCTGCACTCTTTCTTAGGACACTCCCGGGGGATATGCTTAGGATAATTATAATTTTCATTACAAACAATTATGAAGGGTTTATGAGTATATACATCCTCAATGAAAAATTATTTATGATTATGGATAATATCCATAAATTTTTCAATTTACATTAGTAATCTTACAAGTTTGGAAATTAATCATTGCAATTCATAAACTGACATAGTTTATGCCATTGTATATAAATGGAGCCCAGTATAAGGAATATGAACTCCAGAAATACGTATGATCCAAATAATAAGAAGGATCATATATTCCATGGTATTAATCCATCATTTAAATGGGAAATATTCTCCCACGTATTATCATAATATGAATAAATACTAACATGTGTTGATAAGATAAGTAAAGAGTTCACTGAGTCCTATGGCTTTGAAGGGAATCAAGAGAAGAAAAGGATGGAAGAGAGAAAGATGGATAAAGGGAAGAGGGAAAAGAAGAATTTTCCCATATGTGATAACTGTGAGAAGAAACACCCTGAAGCTTGCCTAAAGGTAATGGGAGTTTGTTACAAGTGCGGAGAAAAAGGAAACCATGTGCGTGACTGCAAGGGTAAGAAAATAATTTTAGATGTGCAATGCTTCATCTGCAAGGAGTTGGGACACTACGTGAATCAATGTTCAAATCATCAGAGCATGCCCCAAATGATGCTATTGGATAATAATAAAGTTATGATAATCAACAGATAAAGAGGAATGACTAGTGTTATTATGTTTTTATTAAATAATTATTTCATTAGAGTGTTGTATCAAAGATGTATTGGTTATATGAATTATGAAGATAAATAAGGATTGTACTGCAGTATTATTTCATTGAGGATTTGTGATTATATGGTACTATGAAAAGTGACTCAACAACAAGATAAACATTTTTTTTGAAAATACATGGTTGAAGGAAAGGTATTGCTTAAAATGGTCTTGATATTGAGGTAGTCATTTTGGAATAAGAGATGGTCGATTTGAATAAATTATATTTGATATTCTTGACTACCTTGGCACAGATTAATGGTTTGTTTATTTCATCATTGTTGGAATATTCAATGTTTTTGGATATAAGGAATATATCTAGTATTCTTTAAGGAATAAGGGAGCATTAATGTAATCAATAAGGATTTATGGTAATTTAGGGTGTTACCATATTTTAAAATAAAACATGATGAAGTTGTTCACATGTTGTTACGTGGAAAAAAGGATCTTCATTGTGTTTAACTTCATTTTAAATTTTGGATTGTGAGTTTGGACAGAAGTATTTGGGATAATTCTAGTTTGATATTATTTTTGGATTTCTATAAAAGGACAACCTGGAGGTCGAGCGACAACCCATCGCGTCCGGCAAGGCCGCGAGACTTGAACCCACAACCGAAGGGTGACAAGGGTGTATCACCAACCACTGACACGCGTGATATCCGGGATTGAATAGTGTATTTTTTTAATGGTTCTGCTAGAAGAATTATAAATTCATTTTTTTTGAAACCTATACGAACATGATAAATAGAATATATTTTTATGTTATATTATCTTATAGAGTGAAAGATGAGTTTGTGGTAGAAATTAGTTAAAGGATGGACCTCTACTTGAAAAGTATAAATTTTTTCATCTCTTATTATATGAAGAAATAAATTCTTAAACTTTAGGTAAGGAATTTTAAAACCCAAAATTTTTATCCTAATACCATTAGTTTTTTTTGAACAGATGGTATTTTAAATCTTCATAGATTCGTGGCTTTGAGGCCCACAATTCTAGAATTGTTTGTGATTGAGGAACTCAATCACTACCTATAAATATTTATGTTTTTCCTCCAATTATATGTCTCTAATTTCCACCAATGTCTTCCTAATCGAGATCATAATTTGGTGGTGACACTTTCATTTCACTTTTCTACTTATTAAGACTAAATTTTGTTAAACTAATTTCCGATGTGGGTTTTCCCAATGATATTTTCTATTTTCAACCTTTTATTTTCGAAAAATAATTTCAAATTGTGAGGACGCAATTTATTGAAGGAGGGAAGAATGTAACACCCCAATCTTCCATGGTATGCTTCCCTTTGAATAATACAGTATCGTGTGTTGTACGCAACTTCGAGTTCTAATACACACCACAACCAATCAAAATAGCCATTATGAATAGTAATATCTAATTTTTGAAATTTAATAAATTTTATCTCTCAAAATGGAATTCATTTTTGGATTCAGAATGTCAAATTTATCCTAGGGTGAAATTTTGGTACTTTTCGGATAACTTTTATATTATAATGAATAGTGAAAATTGCTAAATTTTAATTAAAAACATATTTTTAAATAAAAATAATTAATAGTGATAAATAATGAATTTTAATGGTTTTAAAGTATATTTATAATATATTTTTACCATTTAATAAAATGTTGGTAATTGGACATAATTTCGCAATTGAACCGGACGTAAACAAGTGTCAATCTTTTGATAGTTATTATATCTTAAAAACACATTTTTTGTTTTGACAGCGGGAATTAATTTTAAATTAATTTCTGCCACTTCTGTGTTTTGAATATGGAAAAATGGATTCCATATTTTTAATCGGGATGTCCAAATTGTGTAAATAGGTAATTTTTATTTTTATACATTTTGAATAATTAATTCGGTAAATATTTTATTTACTATGGTTAAAGGATAAATCCGATAAATAAGGGTAAACAAATAATATTATAATAATATTAACTTACCCTAAAACGTTTCTTAACCCTTTTCGTTGATACATGTACGACCACAGGCATCTTTGGGTCGATTTTGGGACCCCATGGAGCCACTTGTAGGTGACAGGGGCACTTTATATTAATTAAGTTAAAGTAAATACAAAAATGACATAAGCATATATCTTTTAGAAAAACAATTTTTACATAGGGTTATATATATTATATTTTAAATTATAAATATTCATTATAAATAAAAAAAGATTTCATACATAATGGTATTTTATTTATAATTTCTAGACATTGAAAAAGTAAAAATATATATGACACAATAATGATGCAGTATTTTCCTTATTAATGAAAGAATCACACAATTGGTATTATAAATGTTTAAATAAATATAATTTGAAAGTTTTGATGATATACACGAATTTTATTGGTTAATATGACATGTTAGGATTTCATAAATGATTTTTTTAGAATTAATAAAGTTGTTAAGACTTTAACAAAAATCAATTATTGAGTAGTGTCAAAATTGACATAAATGAGTTTTTAAAACAAATATTATATTATAAATTTATATTCTATTCGTAAAAATCTATGGTTCGGCCAAAGTACTTATATATAATTATTGGTGTATCATTAATGGAACACTTTGGAGTCTATTGGATTTATATAGTATGTTTATTAACTATATATTATAAAAATACAAAGTGACATGGTAAGTGTCAAACTAATTAACTAAGCGTTAAAACTAAAAGATAAGGTGAATATAATGACCCAAACCTGACTAAATTATATTTTTTGAGTGGTTTTCGACCCATCCCCAACATAAACTTTAAATAATACACTTTTGAGCCATTAGAAACCGAATATGAATTTATTCTAAAATAATATTTCTAGATTTTCCTAAGGTGCCCCCCTTATAAAAGGACACCACTTATAACCAATTCTTCACACATTAAAACCATTTTGGTTCGTCCAAACCCTATCCAAATACTCCTTAAACTTCCCTAAATTCAACCTAGAGGCATTAGTTTGATCATAAAGCCAACCTATGGAGCCCTTTTGACCAAATCATAAGGAAGAACCCGAAGAAGAGGTAATGTTTTCACCACCCTCTTTCAAGTTCCGTTCTTTTTCAACTTCTTCTTTATTTGGTATTCCCATTCTAAAATAATAACTCTAGTATATCTTATATACTGTGATATTATTATAAATATGGTACAACCATATTCAGTATTCAATCCATCCTTTGAATGACATGTCACCATACGTGCGTACGTACGGCTTACCGTCTCCACGTCGTGGTGTAATTGTTATTCAATATATTATTATTTGGATGGTATAATAATAATGTGTTATTCATGTAAATAATAAATATAACGTGATAATTATTATGTATATATGATATAAAATCCAATTATATATTATTTTAATATCAAAATGATGATATTGTCGCTCGTGCGTACGTACGGACTACCGTCTCCACGAACGCGATGAGATTCATTCCCCATCAAATCCATTCAAGACTAATTATTATTTGATGATTAGAAGTAATGTTTATGAACTTTATATCATTCTGGATATGAATATGATACAACCTATCCATTACAAACATGACTTATGTAACAAAATAGATAAAAGAAAATGAGTAAGTTAACACCTAAAACGACGATAATACAGAAGTATTATAAACAAAGAATTATTAGAAGATCATATATGATATCATAATTTTGTATATGTTTATTGTATAATTTATTAATTTTTTTAACTATTATACAGGAGGTTAACATACCATCAACTAACAAAAAGTACAAGGTAAGGGGTTTTCATCTCACTCCTTATTCCCGTGAGATTCATGCCATGTTTCCATTATTACCTTTTTTTGTTGTGAATGTACTTCCCATATTTGTATTCTTTGTGTAATACATTTTAAGTTATGTTTATTTACATATTAATTGTATGATACCTCTTTCATGGGGTGTATGTTTCATAAGTTACCAAATTGGTAAGGGTTTATTTCACAATCTCTTCATTATCCGAGGTTGTTTATACGTAATTATCTATTAGGACCTCTTTATCATCTAAATCTATGTTTCATAAAAATGTATTTCAAATCATTCTTACTATTTTAAAGACTATGGTATAAAGTCATTTATACCCTTGTTGACTTTTTATAAGAAGTTTATAAAGGAATCATTCTGTCGTTTTTCCAAACAAGGTCATTTTTATCCTTTTCGACAAAATTAAGGTAAGAATGTATTTTTTAACTTATACGACCGGTGCGGCTATTTTCTACCGTTATAAAATCATAAAATCTAACCTTAAAATATTATAAGAATATTTTGAAATTAAATGTTTTATTTTATAATTATGTGACTTTTAGATGATTTCAAAATAAATATTCAAATAATTTTCGAAAGGTACTCTTTATCAAGATCTGAATTTTAAATGTTTTAAAGATTTATAAATCTAAATATTTTTAATTAATGTCCATGTATTCAAAATGATTTTAAATATTTATTTATATTTACATGATATTTCTCTTCAAAAGTTTCAATGTGGTATGAGACACTTTGATTCAAAAATATCTTTTATATTACTTCCTCTTTAATTGTGTGACTTTTCAATGATTTAAAAAAAAGAGATATTTCTCTCAAATAGTTTTCATTTCATCTATTTCAACATCCATTAATGGATTTTAAGCTTATTGGAAGTTGATTTATTATTATAAAAAACTTCCATATTATATTGAGGTTTTTGTGATATGTTTGACTATGGATGTATTATTTTTATACAGTTCATGGTTTATGGAGAATGTATTGACATTTAGTATGCTAGTTTTAATATGAATGTTTATGTTATCTTTAAACCTGTTCAAATGAGGAATGAATTGGACTTAATAAGTAATGGGTGGAGCCCGCTATAGCTCTTCGATGCATCAGTAGGTCTCATGAGACAAACTAGTGTCTTGGCACGAGGCCTTGACAAAATATTATTTGTAGTCTCGGAACGATGCCTTGGCTACGTGGATATGATAGTCTGGCATTATGCATTCCATCATTATGAAAGTGGTTATTGATATTTCATGTGATTATTCAATTAGTGGAATATCCAGGTGAATAAGTAAATGGCATCATTTAATTTCATTTTTTTCCATATTATACAGAAGTTCAAGTTTAAAAGGCTTTTGTTTTAGTTATACATTCCCTAAATGTTTACGCTTATTTATGAATGTTTCCAATGTATTATTATCCTTACTAAGCATATAAGCTCACCCCTTTCTATGTTTTATTTTTCCCAGGATTCCAAGAAGTGTATTGTGATTGATATTCTGGGTTAAGAAAAGAGAATAAATGCATTCATAATGTATTTTTTATGTTGTTTTGTATGTATGAAGTGTAATGTAACATTCATGTATGTAATATATTATCCAAGACTACTAAACTGATCAGTTATTTGGGACTTAATTCATTGTAATCATGCCAATGTTATGTAATAATGCACCGACTCTAGGAAAATGGGGTCAGGGCGTTACAGTTGGTATCAGAGGAAGTTTAGTACAAACCATGGAAACTAGATTTAGATAAACTCTGATTAGATCACATAGCCCTAAGATAGACATTGAGGATTAGTAATGAAGAACTTCCTAGAATTTTTGTATTCAAGATATTTTATGAGTTTTCCTAGAAATACATCCCTGTCTGGATACGAGCAGGTAGAGGCGGCTCTGGCACAGATGTACCTAGGGGTGAACCCCAAAAACACCACATTGAGCTAGACTCGAACGTGAACTGGTGCACAAAAACGGGCCTTGCTGCACTCTTGGTTATGACTCTCCCGGGGGATATGCTTAGGATAATTCTCATTTTCATTACAAATATTTATGAAGGGTTTATGAGTATATACTTCCTCAATGAAAAAAATTTATGATTATGGATTATATCCATAAATCGTTCAATTTGAGTTAGGTATCTTACATGTTTGGAAATTAATCATTGCAATTCATAAACTGACCTATTTTATGCCATTTTATATAAATGGCACCCAGTAGAAGGAATGCGAACTCTAGAAATATGTATGATCAAAATAATAAGAAGGATCCTATCTTTCATGGTATTAAGCCATCATTTAGAAGGTAAATAGTCTCCCACATATTATCATCATATGAAGTAATAGTAACATGTGTTGATAAGAGAAGTAAAGAGTTCACTGAGTCCTATGGTTTCGAAGGGAAGCAAGAGAAGAAAAGGATGGAAGAGAGAAAGATGGATAAAGGGAAGAGGGAAAAGAAGAATTTTCCCATATGTGATAACTGTGGGAAGAAACACCCTGGAACTTGCCTAAAGGGAATGTGAGTTTTTTATAAGTGTGGAGAAAAAGGACACCAAGTGCGTGACTGCAAGTGTATGAAAAGGATTTCAAATGTGCAATGATTCATCTGAAAGGAGTTGGGACACTATATGAATCAATGTTCAATTCATCAGAGTATGCCCCAAATGATGATATTGGATAATAATAAAGATGTGATACTACCAAAGATAAAGAGTAATGACTAGTGTTATTATGTTTTTATTAAATAATTATTTCATTAGAGTGTTGTATCAAAGATGTACTGGTTATATGAATTATGGAGATAAATAAGGATTGTACTGCAGTCCTATTTCATTGAGGATTTGAGATTATATGGAACTATGAAAAGTGATTCAACATCAATTTAAACTTTTTTTTTGAAGATACATGGTTGAAGGAAAGGTAATCCTTAATAAGGTTTTGATACTGAGGTAGTAATTTTGTAATAAGAGATGGTTGATTTGGATAAATTATATTGGATATTCTTGACTACCTTGGAACTGATTAATGGTTTTTTTATTTCATCATTGTTGGAATATTCAATGTTTTTTTATATAAGGAACATATCTAGTATTATATAAGGACTAAGGGAGAATTAATGTAATAAATATGGTTTTATGGTAGTTTAGGGTGTTACCATATTTTAAAATAAAACATGATGAAGGTGTTCACATGTTATTATGCGGAAAAAAGAATCTTCAATGTGTCTAAATTCATTTTAAATTTTGGACTTTGAGTTTGGGCAGATGTTTTTTGGATTATTCTAGTTTGAGATTATTTTTGGATTTCCGTAAAAGGACAACCTGGAGGTCGGGTGGCAACCTGTCGCGTCCGGCAAGTCCACGAGGCTTGAACCCACAACCGAAGGGCGAAAAGGGTGTATCACCAACCACTGACCCACATGAAATCCTGGATTGAATAATTTAGTTTTTTAATGGTTCTGATAGAAGAATTATAAATTCATTTTTTTAACCCTATATGAATAGGATAAATAGAATATATTTTTATGTTCTATTATCTTATAGAGTGAAAGATGAGTTTGTGGTAGAAATTAGTTAAAGGATGGAACACTACTTGAAAAGTATACATTTTTTTCATCTCTTATTCTGTGAAGAAATAAATTCTTAAACTATTGGTAAGACATCTTAAAACCAAAAATGTGTTATCCTAATACCATACGTTTTGTTGAACCGATCGTATTTTAAATCATCATAGATTGGTGGCTTTGAGGCCCACAATTCTACAATTGTTTTTGATTGATGACCTCAGTCACTCCCTATAAATATTTATGTTTTTCCTCCAATTATATGCCTCTAATTGACACCAATTTTCTCCTAATAGAGATCACAATTTGGTGGTTACACTTTCATTTCACTTTTCCGCTTATTAAGACTAAATTTTGTAAAACTAATATCCAATGTGTGATTTCCCAAAGGTATTTTCTATTTTCAAACTTTTATTTTCAAAAAATAATTTCAAATTGCGAGGACACAATTTATTTAATGAGGGAAGAATGTAAAACCCCAGGTTTCCATGGTACGCTTCTCTATGAATAATACAAAAGTGTGTGTTGTACGCAACTTCGAGTTCTAATACACACCACAACCAATCAAAATAGCCGTTTTGAATAGTAATACCTACTTTTTGATATTTAATAAATTTTATCTCTCAAAATGGACTTCATTTTTGGACTCAAAATATCAAATTTATCATGGGTTGAAATTTTGGTACTTTTCAGATAACTTTTATATTTTGATGAATAGTGAAAATTACTAAATTTTAATTAAAAACAACATTTGTAATTAAAATAATTAATAGTGATAAATCCTTAATTTGAATGGTATTTAAGTATATTTATAATATATTTTTACCATTTAATACAATATTGGTGATTGGACATAATTTCACAATTAAACCGGACACAAACAAGCGTTAATCTTTTGATAGTTATTATATCTTAAACACACGCTTTTTGTTTTGACAGCGGGAATTAATTTTAAATTAATTTCTTCCACTTCTGTGTTTTGAATTTGGAAAAATGGATTCCATATTTGTAATCAGGATGTCGAAATTGTGTAAATATGTAATTTTTATTTTTAGACATTTTGAATAGTTACTTTGGTAAATATTTTATTTACCATGATTAATGGGTAAATCCGAAAAATAAGGATAAAAAATAATATTATAATAATATTAATTTACCATAAAATGTGTCTCAACCCCATTGTTTGATACATGTCCGACCATGGGCATCTTTGGGTCGATTTGGGGACCCCATGGAGCCACTTGTTGGCGATAGGGACACTTTATATTAATTAAGATAAAGTAAATACAAAAATTACAAAAGCTTATATCTTTTAGAAAAACAATTTTTACATAGGGTTATATATGTTATATTTTCGATTAAAAATATTCATTATAAATATAAGAAAATTTCCTACATAATGGTAGTTTATTTATAATTTTTATACATTCAAAAATTAAATATATATATGACACAATAATGATGCAGTATTTTCCTTATTAATGAAAGAATCAAATAATTGGTATTATAAATATTAAAATAAATATAATTTGAAATTTTTGATGAAGTAAACGAATTTTATTGGTTAATATGACAAGTTATGATTGCATAAATGAATTTGGTTCGAATTAATAATGTTTTTATGACTTGAAAAAAAATCAATTATTGAGTAGTGTCAAAATTGACATAAATGAGTTTTTGAAATAAATATTATATTATAAATTTATATTATATGCCTAAAAATCTAATTTTCAGAAAATGGACTTATATCATTATTTTTGTATCATTAATGGACCACTTTGGGGTCGCTTGGATGTATATATTATGTTTATTAACTATATAATATAAAAAACAAAGTGACATGGTAAGTGTCAAACTAATTAACTAAGAGTTAAAACTAAAATATATGGTTAATATAATGACACAAATCTGTATAAATTCTATTGGTTGAGTGGGTTTCGACCCATCACCACCTTAACCATTAAATAATCCACTTTTTATTCATTATAAACCGAATATGATTTTATTATAAAATAATATTTCTAGATTTTCCTAAGGTGCCCCTCCTCCCCCTTATAAAAAGACAACACTTATATCTAATTAGTCATAATTTCTAAGCGTTTTGGTTCAACCAAACCCTGCCCAAATACTCTCTCAACATCCCACAATTCAACCTAGAGGCTTTAGTTTGATCATAAGGCCAACCTAAGGAGCCCTTTTGATCAAATCAAAAGGAAGAACCCGAAGAAGAGGTATTGTTTTCACCACCCGCTTTCAAGTTCCTTTCTTCTTCAACATCTTCTTTCTTTGTTATTACCATTCTAAAATAATAACTCCAGTATATATTATATACTGTGATATTATTATAAATATGGTACAACAATATTCAGTATTCTATCCATCCTTTGAATGACATTTCACCATACGTGCGTACGTACTGCTTACCGTCTCCACGTCGTGGTATAATTGTTATTCAATATATTATCATTTCGATGGGTATAAAAATAATGTGTAATTCATGTAAATAATAAATATAACTTGATAATGATTCTTTATATATGATATAACATCCAATTAATTATTATTTTAATATCAAAAGGATGATATTGACGCTCATGCTTACGTACGGACTACCGTCTCCATGAACGTGACGAGATTCAATCCCCATTGTCTCCATTCAAGACTAATTCTCATTTGATGATTAAAATTAATTTTTAATAACTTTATATAATTCTGGATATGAACAAGATACATCCTATCCATAACATGTAACAAATCATATAAAATAAAACGAGTATGTTAACACCCGAAACGACGATAATACTAAAGTATTATTTACAAATCATTATTAGAAGATCATATATGATATCATAATTATGTATATGGTTCTTGTATAATTTAATAACAATGTTTTACATATTCATTATACGATACCTCTTTCATGGGGTTTATGTTTCGTAAGTTACCAAATTTTTAAGGGTTTATTTCACAATCTCTTCATTATCCAAGGTTGTTTATACGTAATTATCTACTGGAACCTCTTTATCATCCACATCCAGGTTTCTTAAAAAATGTATTTCAAATCATTCTTACTATTTTAAAGACTATATAATAAAGTCATTTATACCCTTGTTGACCGTTTATAAGAATTTTATAATGGAATCCTTCTGTCGTTTTCCAAACAAGGTCATTTTTAACCTTTTCGACAAAATTAAGGTAAGAATGTATTTTTTTTAAATTATACAACGGGTGCAGATATTTTACACTGTTATAAAATCGTCGAATCGTCCATTAAAATATTATAAGAATATTTTGACAGTAAATGTTTTGTTTTATAATTATGTTACTTTTAAATGATTTAAAAATGAATATTTTAAAATTTTGTGAAATGTACTCTTTATCAAGATCCGAATTTTAAATGTTTTAAAGATTTATCTTTATACATATTTTTAATTAATGTCCTTGTTTTCAAAATCATTTTAAGGATTTATTTATATGGACATCATATTTCTCTTCCAATGTTTTAAAGTGGTATGGGACTCTTTGATTCAAAAATCTCTTTAATATTTCTTCCTTTATAAATGTGTGACTTTTCAATGACTTCAAAAAAAAAGAGTTATTTCTCTCAAATAGTTTTGATTTAATCTATGTAAACATCCTTTGATGGATTTTAAGAGTATTTTAAGTTGATTTATTATGATACAAAACTTCCATACTGTGTTGAAGTTTTTGTGATATGTTTGACTGTGGATGTGTTATTTTTATACCATTCATGGTTTATGGATAAAGTATTGACATTTCGTATGATAGTTTTAATATGAATGTTTATGTTATTTTTAAACCTGTTCATATGAGGAATGCATTGGACTTAATAAGTGACGGGTGGAGCCCTCTATAGCTCCTAGATGCATCAGTAGGTCTCATGAGACAAACTAGTGTCTTGGCATGAGGCCTTGACAAAATCTTATTTGTAGTCTTGGCACGAGGCCTTTGATACATGGATATGATAGTCTGGAATTATACATTCCGTCATTATTAAAGTGGTTATTGATATTTCATGTGATTATTCAATTAGTGGAAAATCCAGGTGAATAAGTAAATTTCATTATTTCATTTCATTTTTTTTCCATATTATGCTGAAGTTCAAGTTTAAAAGGATTTTTTTAGTCATACATTGCCTTAAATGTTTACACTTATTTATGAATGTTTCTGTTGTATTATTATCCTTAATAAGCATCTGAGCAAACCACTTTCAATGTTTTATTTTTCCCATGATTCCAAGAAGTGTATTGTGATTGATATGTAGGGTTAAGACAAGAGAATAATCGCATTCATAAAGGATTATTTATGTTGTTTTGTATGTATGAAGTGTAATGTAATATTCTTGTATGTAATCTATTTTCCAAGACTGCTAAACTAATCGGTTTATCGGGACTTGATTCCTTATAATCATGCCAATGTTATGTAATAATGCATCGACTCTGGGAAACTGGGTTCGGGGCGTTACAAAATGGAGGTTTCGTGAACATCCAATGAATAATTCTTTGTGAAATTCCATAATTTTTTTTCTAATTTATTGGATCATTCTCAAATTTTTTGTTTAAGTGATCACCATGACTAAGGAAATTATTCCAATGGATATTTAATTAAATGAAGAAATGGATATAAGAAAGGGTATTTTCATGTTAAATTTATAAATAATTTAATTATGATTAGAATAAATTATTACCCCATATTAATATATATCTTTGTTATAGATATTGACCTTTCCGAAATTGATTTTTCAGATTACCTTTGATGCGTATTAAGGATTGATGTTTCTAATCCCTCAAGTGGTGATACACATTTTCATAAATGATATTTGAGAAACAATGATTAATTTTAGGGTGCTACTATGGAAACACAGTTGTCTTGAATGATTTTTAATTTTATATTGTGCATTTGAAATTGATAGAATCTCTTTAGTGTTTCACATTCAGGACATGTAGAGAGGAGGATGAATTCAAGAGTGAAATGTGTTGTGTTAAATGATTATAAATTCAAGATTAACCCTATGGAATATATATAATAATTTAAAAACCTACGTAGAATTTATGTAAAAATATTATTTACATGCATACTAGCCCTTAAATTTTATAATATTATTTAACATGACCCATTATATATATTATTATTTTTATTACTTTATGTTTTTTTATATCTTTCGTAATGATAAATATTATTTTATAGGAAATTAAATTAATATTCATCATCATTTGTAAAAGTTTTCTCGGTGAACTCCTCAAAATTTATTTAATACTGAAATACATATTTTTTTTAATATTTTAAAAAATATTATTCATAACCCATAAAAATAATATTTGTTTAATATTAAATAAATAAAATAAATAAATTATTCACAATCCAATTAGTACATATTTATTATATATTAAAATATTAAAATATATTTTTCACTAAATATTAAATAATTATATATTACCTTGAATATATTAGTGATTAAAAAATAATTTTTCCTTGGTTTCGAAAATAATATTTATTCAAATAAATAAATTAATATATAATTTATTTGAGATCAGAATAAACATTTAGTGTGTCAGCCTTTAGTGTTCATTCTTGTTCCCATTAGGAAGGTTTTACTAATTTCAAGTATTACTATTTGGAATGTGTCAATCCCACCAATGGAAAAAACATATTTTCATAGCATCAATAACCATATAAAATATATCAATGTAAAATATAATGCCATTATGTCAATTCATCATCCTTAAAATTTCACATATGATTCCACAACCTATATGATTGACACATCATTCATTTATATTCAGAAATAAATGTAACTATAACATGTACATGGAATTTAATGTGATAATTATATTTCAATCATAGTGTGTAGATATTAATTTCTATAAATATGGACGGAGAAATTCCTTTCTACAATTATTAATAAAAACATGTCATTCATGACACACCCAACATACCCAATTATGATCGATCATATGACGTCACATTTTTTTATAATAATTATAAATGCATGTGTCCTGATATCTATTAAATAGTAATATTAATGTATAAGGACAATTACACTTGTACACATGCAGAAATATATGGTGACATATAAAAAGGCTTAATTCCAAGTAGCATGTATTTTCATATAATCTCTCATCATTTATATTTCAATGTGTGAATATAATAAAAAAACCTCATTCCACATACGAGTACTCACACTTGATAGTCTACTTACCATGTTCCCTATCATAATACATTATACATTCAGAGAAATACTTTTTATGATTATCATCATAAAACATAAAAGTTATCATTATAGTGTGAAATCGATATGACCTTATCAATGTGACAGATAGTATAAAATATTATCACATCAATTCCATTTAAATGGAAAATCAATATTTTATATGTTATATATTTTCTAGTTAACTTCATATAATATAAATTTAATTTAAAGTATACTATAGTTTGATTTAAGGAACCAATTCCAATACAACACGCACTTGGGAAACCCCACACTCTGATTACCATCATATTGCACAACTCATCCTGTAATGCCCCGACCCTAGTTACCCAGAGTCAGTTCATTATTGCATAACATTAGCATGATCACAAGAAAGATAAAATCTCGAAAGACTGATTGGTTTAGTAGCCTTGGAAACACTAGATATATTCATAAAGTTTTACATTACATCATGAAGTGAAAAAATACTACAACAACATATTGTCTCCATAATCCACACTATTATCCCCTCATAATATCCCTGCAGGTCATTCATAATTTACTTCTTCACATCCTGGAAAAAATAAAACATAGAAAAGGGGTGAGCTCAAATGCCCAGTAAGGATAACAATATAGCATAAACTTTCATAAATAAGAACAAACATTTAAGGAAATGTATAACTAAAACAAAAGCCTTTTAAACTTGAACTTAAATATAGTATGGAAAAATAAAATGAAATAATTCCATTTACATATTCACATGGATATTCTACTAATCGAATAATCACATGCAATATCAATAACCGCTTTCATAATGATGGAATGCATAATTCCAGACTATCATAACCACATAGCCAAGGCCTCGTGCCAAGACTAAAAATAAGATTTTGTCAAGGCCTTGTTCCAAGACACTAGTTTGTCTCATGAGACCTACCGATGCATCGAGGATCTATAGCAGGCTCCACCCGTCACATATTAAGTCCAATGCATTCCCATAAGAAAATGTTTAAACATGACATAAACATTCGTATTTAAACTAGCATACGAAATGTAAATACTTCATCCATAAACCATGAATTGTATAAAAATAACACATCCACAGTCAAACATATCACAAAACCTTCAATACAATATAGAAGTTTTGTATCATAATAAATCAACTTCAAATAAGCGTAAAATCCATCAAAGGATGTTGACATAGATGAAATCGAAACTCTTTTTAGAGAAATATCTCTTTCTATTTTGAAATCATTTAAGAGTCATATATTTATAAACTAAAACATTTTCTTTGAAAATATTCTTATACACTTGTAAGGGAAGCTTCGAATATTTTATAACGGCGGAAAATATCTGCACACGCCGTATAAGTTAAAAAAAACATTCTTACCTTAATTCTGTCAAAAAGGTTAAAAAACACCTTGTTTTGAAAATGAAGGAAAGATTAATTTATAAAACTCTTATAAAAAGTAAAACAAGGGTATAAATTACTTTAAACCATATTCTTGTAAATAGTAAAAATGTTTTGAAATACATTTTTAAGAAACATGTATGTAGATGATAAAGAGATCCCAGTAGATTATTACATATACACAACATCGGATAATGAAGAGATTGGGAAATAAACCCTTACCTTGTACTTTTCCTTGGTTGGGGGTAGGTTAACCTCCGGTATAATGGTGAAATAATTGTTATTAAATTATTCAAGAATCATATACATTAATATGATATCATATCTGATTTTTTAACATTGCTTTGTTAATAATATCTTAGAATTGTTGTCGTTTCAGGTGTTAACTTGATCTCTTTCTTTTATATGTTTTGTTACATGAGCCTTGTTTGTTATGGATAGGTTGTATCTTATACATATCCATAATGATATCAAGTCCTTAAAAATTATTTTTAAATCATCTAATTATAATTATACTTGAATGGATATGATGGACAATGAATCTCATCACGTTCATGGAGACGGTAGTCCGTACGTACGCACGAGCGAAAATATCATTCTTTTGATATTAAAATAATATGTAAATGGATGGAATATAATATATGAAGAATCATTATAATGTTATATTTATTATTTACATGAATTACACATCATTATTATACCCATCCAAATAATAATTTATTGAATAACAATTACACCACGACGTGGAGACGATAAGTCGTACGTACGCACGTATGGTTCCATGTTATTCAAAGGATGGATAAAATACTGAAATATGGTTGTAAAATGTTTATAATAACATCAAAGTAAATATAATATACTTGAGTTATTATTTTATAATGGTAATAACAAAGAAAGAAGAAGTGGAAGAAGAAAGGAACTTGAAAAAGGGTGGTGAAATCATTACCTCTTCTTCAGGTTCTTCCTTTTGATTTGATAAAAAGGGATCTTAGGTTGGCTTTCTAACTAAAGAAAGGCATATAGGATGAAGTGAGGGATGTTGAGAGAGTATTTGGACAGAGTTTGGCTGAGCCAAAAGGCTTTTAATGTGTGAGTTAATGAGAAGGGAGAGTTCCTTTTTATAAGAGGGGTGAGGGGCACCTTTGGAAAAGTTAGAAGTATTATTTTATAATAAATTCATATTCGGTTTCTAATTTCTCCAAAGTGGATTATTTAAAGGTTAAGGTGGGGATAGGTCGAAAACCACTCAACAAATAGAATTTAGATAGGTTTAGGTTACTATATTAACCTTATCATTAAGTATTAACTCTTAGTTAATTAGTTTCACTTTTACAATGTCTCTTTGTATTTTTATATTATATAGTTAATAAACTTACTATATACATCCAAGAGACCCCCCAAGTGGTCCATTAATTATAAACCTATCATTATATAAGTCTATTGGCCGAACCTGAGATTTTTAGAAATTTAATATCAATTAATAATATAATATGTTTTTAACAATTCTTTTATGTCAATTTTGACACTATTCAATATTTGATTTTTGTGAACCTCATAACAGAATAATTACTTCGAAAAAAGTTACTTAAGTCACTCCTAAAATATCATATTAACCTAGAAAATTACTTTAATTCATTAAAAGTCTCAAATTATATTTATTTGGGTATTTATAATATCAATTATTTAAATTTTTCACTATTATGGTAATTCCTGCATCATCACTGTGTCATAAATAAATTAACATATTTAATATCTAAAAATTATAAATAAAATATCCTTATGTAGGAAATATTTTTATCTTTATAATGAATATTTAAAATATAATTTATCTCATGTATAACCCTATATTAAAATTGTTTTAGTAAATAAACATTGATTTTAACTCTTTTAACTCTTCTTTGAATTAAATAATAATAAATGTCCTAATCTAATCCAAGTGGAACTAAATGATAATATTTTATTCCTAAGGTTGTTTTTGGTCGAGATACACTTGTCCAATAGAATTAGGACATGTGTTATGGTAATATTAAAATCGTTTTTATCCTTAATTTCCCTATTTACTTTTAACCGTGGTAAATAAAAGTAAAAGTTACTATTCACCAAAAATTATTTTCATCTCATTGAACAACATTTTACTCCTTGATATTAACTGTGCCTCTCCGATTTTCTAAATTCCAATCACAGAAGCGGTAAAATTAAGTTTTATGTAAAATTTAGTTTTTTAACTACCACTTAGTAGTTTCACTATTCATGAAAAATTGAAGTTTTTCAGAACAATGCCAACATTTCACCCTAAGCTATAATTGATATTCCGAATTCAAAAACGATGCCTATTTTAAAAAATTCCAAACATAAAAGTTTCATTAATTAATTTTATAATTAATTCCCACTGTCACAACAAATAGCGTGTTTTTAAGAAACAATATATATCAAAAGATTGACAACTGTTTATGTCCAATTTCAAAGTGAAATTAATTATAATGAACACTATTAGATAAAATGGTAAAAATATATTCTAATTATACTTTAAAACCACTAAATAATATAATTTATCACTATAAATGATTTTGATTAATTTTTTTTAAGTATTTTTCACTATTCATAAAAATTGGACGTTCTCAGAAAAATACCAAAAATTCAACTTTGGATAATTTCAAAATTCTGAATCCAAAAATGAAGTCCATTTTGAAATATAAAATATATATAATTTAAAAAATTAGGTATTAATATTCATAATGGCTAGTTTGATCGGTTGTGGTGTGTGTTAGAACTCGATGTTGCGTACAACACACGCTATTACATTATTCAAAGGGAAACACACCGTAGAAGCTTGGGGTGTTACATTCTCCCCTCCTTCAAATAATTTCATCCTCGAAATTTCTAGAATACTACCGCATGAAAAGACTTGGGTGATTCTTCATCATAAGTTCCTTGGGTTCCCACGTTGCCTCTTCCATCTTATGGTTTCTCCACAAGACTATTACCAGACGCGTTGTCCAGCTTCTCAGTACATGTTCTCTCGTATCAAGAATCTTGACGGGCTCTTCCCAATAAGACAGATCAGGTTACAGTTCTAATTCCTCGTAGGTGAGTACATGCGTTGGTCCAGGCATGTATTTCCTCAATAGAGATACATGGAACACATCGTGAACTTTAGAGAGACTTGGCGGCATTGCCAATCGGTAAGCTACAACCCCAATTCATTCTAGAATTTTGAAAGGTCCGATGTACCTGGGACTCAAATTACCTTTCTTACCAAAACATATGACTCCCTTCCAAGGAGATACCTTCAGAAAAACATGATCACCGACTTGAAATTCCAAATCCTTACTTCGATTATCGGCATATCTCTTCTGCCTACTTTGATCTACTTTGATGTGATTTTGGATTCCCTTCACCTTTTCCATCATTTCCTCCACCAGTTCTGGGCCTACAAGTTTTCTTTCACCTATGTCATCCCAATAGGTTGGTGTACGACATCTCTTTCTGTATAAGGCTTCATATGGTGCCATCTGAATACTCGAATGGGAGCTATTGTTATAGGAAAAATCTACCAGAGGTAAATATTGATCCCACATACCCTGAAAGTCTAGTGAGAAGGATCTCAACATGTCTTCTAAGGTTTGAATAGTTCGTTCTGATTGTCCATCTTTTTTAGGGTGGTTGGCAGTTCTCAAATGAAGTTCAGTATCTAAGGCTTTATGAAAACTTTTCCAGAATCTTGAAGTAAAATGAGCATCACGATCAGAAACAATCGATAGGGGTACTCCATGAAGTCTCACAACTTCATCAATGTATAGTCTTTCTAGACGTTCCAATGGTAGATCTTCTCTAATAGCAAGAAAATGTGCTGACTGGGTAGGCCGATCAATAATAACCCATATTGCATCATTCCTTCTAGGAGTCTTTGGTATCCCCATGACAAATTCCATCGTAATATTGTCCCATTTCCACTCTGGTATGGGAAGAGGTTGCAATACTCCACAAGGCTGTTGCCTTCCTGCTTTCACTTGTTGAAAAACCATACATCTTGATACAAAATCAGCAATCTCCCTCTTCATGTCGTCCCACCAAAAATGTTCCTTCAAATATCTATACATTTTGGTGCTCCTAGGGTGTATAGAGAAATTGGAACTATGATCATCATCCAACAATTCCTGTTTTAGATCAGGTATATCGGGAACACAAAGCCTCTTCCCGAATTTCAAAATTCCTTCTTCATATACAATGTCTCTCAATCTCCCATCATTCAAAGCTTTAATCTTCTTTTGAAATTCTTCATCATCGGTTTGAGAACTCTTAATCCTTTCTAGTAAAGATGGTTTGGCAACCGTTTGAAAAATCATTGATGTTTCACCTTCCCTGGTTATTCCCATGTTCATCTTCACTAGATCCATGAAAATTACATCCCTTTCAATTCTCATATTGTTCAAAACTCCATGATATTTTCTGCTCAAAGCATCTGCCACCTTGTTTTCATTCCCCGAGTGGTAGTGTATCGTACAATAATAATCCTTGAGTAATTCAAGCCATCTCCTTTCCCTCATGTTCAGTTCTTTTGGTGAGAAAATATACTTCAAACTCTTGTGATCAGTATAAATCTCACATTTTTCACCATAGAGGTAGTGCCTCAATATCTTCAAAGAAAAGATCAGAGCTGCTAACTCAAGATCATGAGTAGGATAGTTTTTCTCATGAATTTTCAACTGTCATGATGCATAGGCAATAACCCTATCATTCTGCATAAGGACACAACCAAGTCCTTTCTTTGATGCATCACTATAAATAACGAACCCATCATTCCCCGATGGTAGAGTCAATATAGGAGCATTGACTAATCTTCTCTTTAGTTCTTCAAAAAATTATTCACAATCTTTTGTCCAAACAAATTTAACCCCTTTACGTGTGAGCTTCGTTAAAGGGTTTGCCAATCGGGCAAAATTCTGGACGAAACGTCGATAATAACCTTCCAAACCAATAAAACTGCATACCTCAGTTATACTCGTAGGTGTTGGACATTATTGGATTTCATTGGTCTTATAAGGATCAACAAGGATTCCATCTTTAGAGAAATTATGGCCAAGAAAAGAAATCTCATGAATCCAGAATTCACACTTACTAAACTTCCCATATAATTCATGTCTTCTCCGAGTCTTCAGGATAATGCGCAAGTGACTTTCATGATCCTCATAGATTTTAGAGTATACCAAGATATCATCAATAAATACCACCACAAATTCATCGAGATATTCATTGAAAACTCTGTTCATCAGATCCATGAATACATAGGGTGCATTAGTCAATCCAAAGGGCATTACAGTAAACTTGTAATTCCCATACCTGTTTCGAAATGATGTCTTCAGAATGTCTTCCTTCTTTGCACAGAACTGATGGTATCCAGATCGAAGGTCAATCTTTGAAAAGTATTGAGCTCCATGCAGTTGGTCAAATAAATCATCAATGCGAGGTAGGGGATACTTGTTCTTTATTGTTATAGCATTGATCTCCCTGTAGTCGATACATAACCTCATAGATCCATCTTTCTTTTTAACAAAAAGAACAGGGGCTCCCCATGGAGAAACACTAGGGTGAATAAATCCCTTATTACTCAATTCCTCTAGTTGTTTCTTTAGTTCAACTAATTCTACAGTGTCCATTCTATAAGGGGTCTTTGATATGGGCCTTGATCCAAGAATTAAATCAATGGAAAACTCAACTTCTCATTCTAGAGGATGTCCAGGTAAATCTTCCCGAAACACATCTATATATTCTTTCACAATAGGTAAATCCTCTATTTGAACATTCCTTTCCTCGCCCACTATCATTTCATTTTCTTCCTCCCCAATAATTTAATTTAGTTGAGTTATTGGGGGTGGATCTAGATAAGAATTAGGTGGTGATGATTCTGCTCTAAAGATAAGGTGTTCCTTATCATCATCATCAAAAATTGTAACCTATTTCTTCTTACAATAAATCTTTGTATCATAGTCCAAAAGCTAGTCCATACCGAGAATTATATCAAACTAAATCATAGGTATGACGATGAGATCAGCAGATAAACAACATTTATGTGCTCTACTGGGGACTAATTGAAAAAAAATTGTTGCAATGATACTTTCCTTAGGAGTTTTAACTGACAACTCCATTGTTAAATCAAATTGGAAATATCTAATTTTCTTAGAAAATTGGGAAGATATGAAACAATGCGATGATCCAGAATCAAATAATGCATTTTCTAAACTTGAGGAAACCATTAAATTACCTGCCACCACGTCTTTTGGAGCTTCTACCTTAGCAGTAGTGATATCATAAGCTTGGCCGTGATCCCTTGGCCTTTTCTAAGGTAGTTCCCCTGACAATTAGGACATTCATTTTCATAGTGTCCCATCTCCATGCAATTGTAGCATTTAACATTGGTAGCTTCCTTCTTCCCTTTTCATTCATGAGCTTGGTGGTCTTTTTCACCACACTTGTAACAGACACCCATTCCCTTGAATCAAGTACCAGGGGTTTCTTCCCACATTTACCACAGGATGGATATTAAACCTTTCCCCTCATCCCCTTATTTCCATTCCCAGATTTACCAGAAGATCTATTCTTCTCTTGCTTTTCATTAAAGTCATAAGACATAGAGAATTCCTTTTCTGTTTTGATAGCACATGAGACAATGTCTTCGTACGACGAGAAGGATTGTGAGACTAATGCGAGATGGAGAAATGGTTTTAACCCATCAAAGAAACGATCAATCTTACTTCTTGGGTTATGTATATAATCTCCAGCATACCTTTCTAACCTTGTAAAGTTAGCCTCATACTTTGCAACATTCTCATCCTCCTTTTGTCTCAAACTTAGAAATTGCCTTTCCATATCTGCTCGATGGTCACGAGGAAATTATTTTTCTAAAAACAGATCTTTGAACTCCCCCCATTCCATATTTGATACTTAATAATCTTCCGTCATGTTTTGAATCAATGAGAACCATTGATCAGCATCTCAGGTGAGGCGGTAAACTGCCATGATAACTTTTTCCTTTCACTTCTCCCCAAAGCCTGAAATATTTTCTCTCGAGAATTTATCCATCGCTCAGCTACTAAGGTATTTTTACCCCCATTTAACGTTGGTGGGTTTTTCCTCATAAAGCGATCTAACATTGATCCTCCACGCTGCGGATCAGGGTGCTCCATATGGGTAAGGTTATTATTCATAACCTGAGTGAGCTGTCCCAGTATGGTGATTAGCTGATCGGCACCAGTTTCATCACTAGCTCAACTATAATTATCTTGTGTAGGAGGGAAATCCCTACATGGAGTGCGTGCATTGATATGGTTTCCATTCCTTCCACTAGGCGCCATTACTAAAAAATGGCATAAACTAGATCAGTTTATAAATCAAAATACATAATCCCATACTTATAAAACACTTAACATAAATTGAAATATTTGTGGATATAATCCATAATCATAAAAAAATGTTTTCATTGAGGAATTATATACTCATAAACCTTTCATAATGATTTTTAACGAAAATGAGAGTTATCCTAAGCATATCCCCCGGGAGTGTCGTAACCAAGAGTGCAGCAAGGCCCGTTGTCGTGTACCAGTTCCCATTCGAGTCTAGCTCGAAGCGGTGTTTTCAGGTTTTACCCCTAGGTACATCTATACCAGAGCCGCCTCTACCTGCTCATATCCAGATAAGGATGTATTTATTTTAAAACTCAAAAAATCTCTACAATACCAAAATTTTAGGAAGTTCTTCTATACTAATTCTCAAATTCCATCTTAGGTCTTTGTGCTCAAATCAGAGTTTATCTAAATCTAGCTTCCAAGGTTTTTACTAAACTTCCTCTAATACCAACTGTAACGCCCCGACCCCAGTTACCCATATTCGGTGCATTATTTCATAACATTGGCATGATCACAAGAAAGATCAAATCTCGAAAGACCGATTGGTTTAGTATCCTTGGAAACACTAGATATATTCATAAATTTTTACATTACATCATGAAGTGAAAAACTACAACAAAAACATATTGTCTCCATAATACACACTATTATAGCCTCATAATATCCCTGCAAGTCATTCATAATTTACTTCTTCACATCCTAGGAAAAATAAAACATAGAAAAGGGGTGTGCTCAAATGCCCAGTAAGGATAACAATATAGTAGAAACTTTCATAAATAAGAATAAACATTTAAGGCAGTGTATAACAAAAACAAAAGCCTTTTAAACTTGAACTTCAACATAGTATGGCAAAATAAAATGAAATAATTCCATTTACATATTCACATGGAAATTATACTAATCGAATAATCACATGAAATATCAATAACCGCTTTCATAATGATGGAATGCATAATGCCAAACTATCATAACCACAAAGCCAAGGCCTCATGCCAAGACTACATATATGATTTTGTCAAGGCCTTGTGCCAAGACATTAGTTTGTCTCATGAGACCTACCGATGCATCAAGGAGCTATAGCGGGTTCCACCCATAATATATTAATTCCAATGCATTCCTATATGAAAAGGTTTAAACATAACATAAACATTCGTATTAAAACTAGCATACGAAATGTAAATACTTCATCCATAAACCATGAATGGTATAAAAATAACACATCCTCAGTAAAACATATCACAAAACCTTTAATACAATATAGAAGTTTTGTATCATAATAAATCAACTTCAAATAAGCATAAAATCCATTAAAGGATGTTGATATAGATGAAATCGAAACTCTTTTTAGAGAAATATATCTTTCTATTTTGAAATAATTTAAGAGTCATATATTTATAAAATAAAACATTTTCATTGAAAATATTTTTATAACCTTGTAAGGGAAGCTTCGAAGATTTTATAACGGCGGAAAATAGCCGCACACGCCGTATATGTTAAAAAAATCATTCTTACTTTAATTCTGTCAAAAAGGTTATAAAACACCTTGTTTGGAAAACGACGGAATGATTCCATTATAAACCTCTTATAAAAAGTCAAAAAAGGGTATAAATTACATTAACCCATATTATTATAAACAGTAAAAAAAAATTTAAATACATTTTTAAGAAACAAGGATGTGGATGATAAAGAGATCCCAGTAAATTATTACATACAAACAACCTCGGATAATGAAGAAATTGCGAAATAAACCCTTACCTTGTAATTTTACATGGTTTGGGTTAGGTTAACATCCTGTATAATGGTGAAATAATTGTTATTAAATTATTCAAGAATAATACAAATTAATATGATATCATATATGATCTTTTAACATTGCTTTGTTAATAATATCTTAGAATTATCGTCGTTTCAGGTGTCAACTTGCTCGTTTTATTTTATTTGTTTTGTTGAATACGACGTGTTTGTTATGGATAGGTTGTATATTATTCATATCCAGAATGATATCAAGTCCTTAAACATTATTTTTAAATCATCAAATTATAATTATACTTGAATGGATACGATGGAGAATGAATCTCATCGCGTTCGTGGAGACGGTAGTCCGTACGTACGCACGAGCGACAATATCCTTCTTTTGATATTAAAATAATATGTAAATGGATGGTATATAATATATACATAATAATTATTATGTTATATTTATTATTTAAATGAATTAAACATCATTATTTTACCCATCCAAATAATAATTTATTGAATAACAATTACACCACGACGTGGAGACGGTTAGCCGTACGCACGCGCGTATGGTGACAGGTTATTCAAAGGATGGATAGAATAATGAAATATGGTTGTAAAATGTTTATAATAACATAAAAGTATATATAATATACTGGATTTATTATTTTATAATGGTAATAACAAAGAAAGAAGAAGTGGAAGAAGAAAGGAACTTGAAAAAGGGTGGTGAAATCATTACCTCTTCTCCGGGTTCTTCGTTTTGATTTGATCAAAAGGGCTCTTAGGTTGACTTTCTGACTAAAGGAAGGCCTATAGGATGAATTGAGGGATGTTTAGAGAGTATTTGGTCACAGTTTAGCTGAGCCAAAAGTCTTTGAAAGTGTGAGTTAATGAGAAGGGAGAGTGCCCTTTTATAAGAGGGGTGAGGGGCACGTTTGGAAAATCTAGAAGTATTATTTTATAATAAATTCATATTCGGTTTCTAATGGCTCCAAAAGTGGATTATTTAAAGGTTAAGGTGGGGATAGTTAGAAAACAACTCAACCAATAGACTTTAGATAGGTTTGGGTTACTATATTAACCTTATCATTAAGTATTAACTCTTAGTTAATTAGTTTCACTTTTACAATGTCTCTTTGTATTTTAATATTATATGGTTAATAAAATTACTATATACATCCAAGAGACCCCCAAGTGGTCCATTAATGATAAAAATATTATGATATAAGTATATTGTCCGATCCTTAGATTTTTAGGAATTTAATATCAATTAATAATATAATATTTGTTTTAAAAATTCTTTTATATCAATTTTGACACTATTCAATAATTGATTTTTGTAAACCTTATAAAAGAATTATTACTTAGAAAAATGTTACTTAAGGCACTCCTAACATATCATATTATCCTATAAAATTATTGAAATTCATTAAAAGTATCAAATTATATTTATTTGGGTATTTATAATATCAATTATTTTAATTTTTCACTATTATGGTAATTCCTGCATCATCATTGTGTCAAAAATATATTAAATTATTTAATATCTAAAAATTATAAATAAAATATCATTATGTAGGAAATCTTTTTATATTTCTAATGAATATTTACAATAGAATTTATCTTATGTAGAACCCTATATTAAAAATGTTTTAGTAAATAAACATTGATTTTAACTCTTTTAACTCTTCTTTGAATTAAATAATAATAAATTTCCTAATCTAATCCAAGTGGACCTAAATGATAATATTTTATTCCTAAGAGTTTTTTTGTTCGAGATACACTTGTCCAATAGAATTATGACTTGTGTTAGGGTAATATTATAATCATTTTTATCCTTAATTACCCTATTTACTTTTAACCGTGGTAAATAAAATTAAAAGTTACTATTGACCAAAAATTATTTTCATCTCATTGAACCACATTTTACTCCTTTATATTAAACATTTCTCTCGGATTTTTGAAATTCCAAACACTGAAGTGGTAAAATTAAGTTTTATGAAAAATTCAGTTTTTTAACTACCACTTAGTAGTTTCACTATTCATCAAAAATTGATGTTTTTCAGATCAATGAAAAAATTTCACCCTAAGCTATAATTGATATTAAGAATTAAAAAATGATGTCTATTTTAAAAAATTCCAAACATAAAAGTTGCATCAATTAATTTTATAATTAATTCCTGTTGTCAAAACAAATAGCGTGTTTTTAAGAAACAATATATATCAAAAGACTGACAATTGGTTTATGTCCAATTTCATAGTGAAATTAATTATAATGAACACCATTGGGTAAAATGCTAAAAATATATTATAATTATACTTTAATACCATTAAATAATATAATTTATCAATATAAATTATTTTGATTAAAAAAATTGTTTTTAAGTTTTTTTCACTATTCATAAAAATTGGACGTTCTCAGAAAAATACCAAAAATTCAACATAGGATAATTTCGATATTATGAATCCAAAAATGAAGTCAATTTTGAAAAATAAAATATATATAATTTCAAAAAGTAGGTATTACAATTCATAACAGCTAGTTTGATCGGTTGTGGTGTGTGTTAGAACTCGATGTTGCGTACAACACACGCTATTACATTATTCAAAGGGAAACGTACCGTAGAAGCTTGGGGTGTTACACATCCCATCCATATAGTCTGAATCACAAATATCCTGGGTCATTTATTATGATAATTGGGTTCTACGACATGGACCATGGGTCATATATCATGTCTTTCATCACTCATAGGATATTATATCTTCTCTCATCTAACTATTATATAAAATATCACCAGTCAAAAGAACTCTAAATTGGGGTTCCCATATACACTTATCTAGCATCAAAAATAAAATTATTAGGGAACTAGTTTATAGATCCTCATTGGGAACCCACATACTAGACTACACCCTTATGGGTCATGATCCCATCAATCATCATATATTGACATCTTACTATGATGGTTTGTGATTAGTAAACCATGATCACATTTTTAAATTATGTTGAATTATACTATAAACTATATGGGAAAATGTAATATAGTATGTTACTGAAACAATAAATTACTAAACTTATTTTGTTTGGAAACCTGTAGCATAATTACTATCTTGGGGTTAATCATCCGAGAATCTGATTCCTATAATTACCAACAATGAATCTCTATATATCCCTTATATGTGGGATTGTATAGTCATCATCATCAATGAGAATACCTCCATAGAATCCAAATGAACTATCATCTGTGAAAATATACATTGGTATATCTGATAATAAATAAATTGAGAATTAATATCAGAATACACCATATTTGTAATTATGGATACTTTAAACATTTTACCCTCATTTTTAGTGACATAAATCCCAAATTGTTATTCACATTCCACAAATGTATTTTGTAAAAAATTTAATTCATCCACTTAGGCCTCTACCTATTAGTCCAAATGCTAAAAACCTATAAATAAGAAATCATATATCCATGAAACAATGTTTTTCAATGTAAGAGAAATCACACAAACATAAAATCATAATCCCAGAACAAAAATCCCACACTTCACTATATTAAAATATCAATCAGAAAAGGTGTTCATGGTGTAGAAGTTCTATTTTAATAACAAGCTATAGTATATCCACAATCCATTTGTATCATCTCCTCAATTAATAAGATAATATAAAATATCTATGATATTAATTTTTAATTCAATCCTCTTGTCCATGTGACATGTTCAATTCCTGGACTAGAGAAGTCTCTATTGGACATTAGGTACACCTCCTTGTATTCTAGAGGATACCAAATAGTAGTGAGGATCCTTGGTGTTATCAAGGGAGACTATACCTTCACACTAGACATAGAAGATATAAAAAAATATACATTAATAAACCTTAAACTATAATAATAAATTTATAAAAAATATGAAGATATATAAAATGTGAATTCATAATAACAATGTCATTTCGACTCACATCCATGCCATCACACATCTCCTATGCTCCCATCGATATAATAAAAAAAAATAAAAAAAATAAAAAAAATAAATAATATATAAATGCTCTAATATCATCCTTGAGTCATACCTCCAGTCCAATATCTATTCCCAAAAAATAATTATCACAAATTAAGCATGCCACATTTAGTCTCTTACCAAGATAAATATATAAAGAGCTATGTATGGTCATGTATCAACATATCATGACCTTCCATTTATGGTGAGAGTAAAACATATTAGGGAACCACCAATGAGATCATGTATATTTATATTATTAGATTTCTATTTTCATATGACATAATGAGAATAATAAATAAATTTTGACTGAAATAATGTATAGAAACCCATTGTTTATCCTAATATTCTACCATGGAAAATAAGATAAAATATAATTGCATTGTATAGTGTTTTAGTATCCCTAAGAAACATAAATAATATTTAAATTCAATACCAGGCCCAAATACAATATATTAGTAGGTTCCTCCATTGCATCCTTGTATGTATCAAAAGTCACCCCATATTGGAAAAATAAGAATCCTATATATCATAACCTTGTTATTCCAAGTAGGATCAATGTTCATATCTAATGTAAATATATTTAAATCTCATGTATGTATAATTAGAGGATCTCATGTCTCTTCTTAAGAATCCCACAGTAATATTGAATAATTTTTGGATCATATGTTGTATCATTGGAATGATATAAACATCATGTGAATTTACCACACCCTACAATATAATTGTGTAATCTCAAAATTCTTGGTTTGAAATCCTAATTACAGAGGATATTTTATAAATATGAAAGGGAAAACAATACAATTCTAGGTGGAATGGTTTGGGATTACATATTTACCCAAAATCTGGATCATATGAATCATCCAAGGAATTCCAAAAATTTTGTGCATCCACTGAATACTATGATGTATTTTTCAATCCTTAGTATCATTTTCGAATTCTATATCATGTGGTGTATCCATGAAATTAATAGATTCATCAATTATATACTTAATCACATGTGAAAAAATCTCTACATTCCTTTTATAAGACTCAGGTGTAGTGAATCATTCACACAATATCTCATAATAATAATTATAATGGAATATGTTCTCCAAATTCATGAACCATCCTCAAATTTTTTAGGTCAACCTATAAAGATAAGAATTGATCATAGCCACTAGAACTATAGTATATACCCATACATATAAAGTGAACCCCATTAGATTATATACTCATACATATAGATACCCATTATAGGGTCAACATATCACCAGGTAACCATCTAGGGTATCCAGGAATTCATCAAAATCACATTCTGGATTCACTAGACAAATAAAGAAAATCTACACTATCATCACTCTGAATATATAGAAAAATCCAAATCTATATTATCATGGACATCCTAGGTATCCTTAACACATCCAAATTATTTATAAATAAAACCTTGGAAATACCCATATTTGTTGTGTTATCTCATTTGTAGAGGAACACTCAACCACACATAATTATACAATCCCATTTCTATAATAAATCTCACCATTCTCTTGCAGCCCAATCAGGCTTTCCATTAATAGAAACACCACTCATCAACTAGGATATTTCTAAAGGGTACATCAATAGTGAAACTACATTTCGATTGCTTCATCTAATTCATACCACTCATGGTACAATCTACTCATGGAATGCAATTTTTATCAAGGACATGACCATAAGCGATCGAGGAATCAATTTGTGTCCTAGGGTCTATCATAACCATTGATGGATACATTTTATCCAAAAGTTACATCACTTAAAAACAATTAATTTAATTTAAATAGTCAACAACACACATATGTGAGTTTTATATCATATTCAAAAATAAAAATGTAATTATCAATGGTTTGTACACAGGGGGACACCTACCTCAATCATTGAGTTATTATAAATTAATGTAGCTTGACAATACTATTTGAATATTATCCAAACCTATATCATCTCTCAAGAAAAAATCACCAGGTACACCACTAAATAAATAACTATAATTTTTAAATTATTTATTTTCTCCATAATCCTAATTTATAGTTAATATTATAGTTTAATTAAATTTTATATATTTATAACAATTCACTAAAAATTAAAGGTCTATAGTGCACCCCTAAAACCGTCCTAAGGAAAACACCCGACACCCAACACCAAATTAACATTCAATTTTATTTAATTTGTTATAAAATGGAAAATAATTTTGAATGGTGAGATTCTTTTGTAAGATATTGTGAAAATTCATTTTATCATCCTTTTAAAACATCATTCATCCAGGCTAACCAAAATCCACTTCTTATCAAATTATTTCCACTATTATTTTATGGAATTTATTGTAAAAACCTGGATAATTTAAAAAAATAAGAAGGGAGATTGGGGTTTTATAAAGATGGAGGAAGATAAGATTTTGTATATCAACACTGATGAAATAACCATTATGTATATTAATAACCCACATCATTTGACGTGAAAAATTAATGAGGAAGGGGAGGGAGATTCATTAGGATTCCTTAGTGTATATTCTTGTTGGGAATAATTTAGTAGGGGTGCAGTGTTTTTAATCCAATGGGTAAAACTTGTAATTCCACACCTTTAATAATTTATAGGTTCAATGGAGCATTCCTTATAACATTCACCATGTTATCTAATACCACAAGGATGCTTCCTCGGAATCCCGGATTGGGGAACTGCCATAGTTGAAGAACACACCCCACACGTTTTCCCCCATAACATAGTACATAACATTTCATTTTGATACATACCATTAATAGGGTAATTACCCAGATGAACATGTTGATAAAAATTCCAAATACCACATTTCTCCAGTCACTATTTATCACATGGAAACAAAACTTGTTAAAGGCACTCCAAAATGACAAGATCCATCACACCATGGAATGGTAAGTGTATTTTGGATTATATGTAGTAAAAAATTATAAGACACCACCATCTCCATTGAATGTAACACTCCATAATAGTGATTTCTATACTATAGATCTATCATTGTAGGATTACCTTCAGTAAAATAAGATTCAGGTTCAGCTATATTTTTTATAATGCATTACTATGTAGTCAAAACACTGAACTCATCGTATTCCCATTTACAAAAACATAGGAAAAAAAATTAAAACTCTAAAAATTATAATATGATCATCATTTTTCATAGTTAACAACTCAAACACATTAAACAAACAAATTTCATATAAATATTCACAATGTAGATGATACATTTCATTACATAATATTATCTGGATGTGCTAATCATATACAATTTTATCTAAGATGTTCAATATCCCAAATATTAATCCAATATTATTTTCACTATGATGATGAATAATAAAATTATAGTCTGAATTAATTATAATGATGATACCCATCATTCCCCAAGATATTAATTTCATGTTTCAATCAAAAAACTATTAATAGATGTAAAAACCATGTTTCAAGACCACAAATTCAGGGATGGGTATTATTATTATAATAATATGTAAATTTCCACAAAATATGAAGGAAAAAATACATTGAGTGAACCCCAAAGTGTATATTACTATAGGATGATGTTTTTTAATTTGAAATGTTTTTTGGATAATTATAAAAAAGTGACGCCCAGAAACTTTAATCCACTTCTTCGAAAGATTATTGATTGTTACATCAATGATTTAGTTATCATCCTGAAAGAAGTTATGGATTATATTATGGATATATTTGTAGAGTTCTCCCAACATCAGACATAAAAAATGAAAATATACCCATTTAAATGAATCATTATGTAATTTTTTGGTAAAATTATTATATTTCATATCTCTTGTTATCGTTAGAAGTTTAATTTTATAAAATATCAAGGATTCATTTGAATTAACCAATAATAAAAACCTATATCAACCAAGATTACTCCAAAGATATATTTTCTAAATTTTTAATTTTTTTAAAAATATATCTATAATGTTTTTAACCATCAAAAAAATAAGGATGATGGTTTTAAATTACTAATAGAGTATATACTTCTAATGGGAATTTTACAGACTCAGGTATTACCTCTAAAGTACATCAATATTATTAATTCCTATGGATATATTATTCATGAATTCTACATATATATACTTATGAATGATATATTGGTTCTATTATTACCCAAAAAACAATGTTGGATAACAAAATATCATGTATTACCTTGTTCCGACAATGCTAGATATTGAGAGAAGATATACATCGATTGATAAATAATTTATTAGCATTATATTTTATGTATATAATCTTCACCAATGACGATAAAATATTCTGTTCTCCGGGGTCCCCAAGATGGAACCATTTAATTTTTTTATCAACCCATATTTCCTATCTCTATAGAAAAATAATTTTTTATTCCATTAATGATCAATATTCGATTTGATTCTTAGAATCTGGATAAAGGTTAACCATTTTCATATTTTTAGTAGTTCACATGATATGGAATTTATATAACACAGTCTCTCACATCTAATATGTATTTTTATTGAGGATTTAAATACAGAAATGTGCTAATAATGATAAATTCTTGGTTTATAAATAATTCTTATTTTAATATTTTAATCATTAAATATTACTTCAAACATTTTAGTTTTTGTGTCTATGTCATGAATCATGCTTGATTTTAATTTTTTATAGTTAAGAAATATTCTTTTCATATTTTTAATTAATCTTTAAATTTATTGAAATTAATACTTGATTTAAATTTTTCATAATTTAATCATTTTATCGTATGTAATATTTTTTGGAAGAAATTATTTAATTTAATTTTTTAGTTTTAATTAATGAAATTTATATTTAATGCTGAATTATTTTTTTACTGATAATTTAAATTTCTAAAAAAAATTTGTATAAATTATCATGAAATCAGTGCACTAAATATTCCAATAAAATTGTTAATGTCATCAAGATATTGAACATTGACTTCAAGATACCATACCATGTGTTGTATATATGTTTGGTTCTCTATTAGAGGTAACATGAGAAAATATACTTTAATTCTATACTTTGAAAATTTATAAAAATATCCAATCAATTGGTCCCCTAGAAAATCAATAACAATATAAAATTATATGTTAGTACATGATGAAAAAATAGTAGGATAATAATGTAAAATAAGTAATTAAAAAGATAAAAAAATATTTAAAAACTAATGGATCCCAATTGAAAACATGGAAAATGTGTCAAGGTTCTATGTGAATAAGATAGAATGATCATAATGTAAAAAAATAATTCGATAGGATGAGATTATCCAATGACCACATAATTGAAAATCATTATATGTACTGGCTAGAAAATTGTTAAATGTGACCTTATGTTTCCCTTACTACTATGATAAAAGAAACTAAACATTCTTGAAATTTTGTTTGACTTTGAATGTTCCTGGAAAAACATTACAATTTTTTATGTTTGCTACCATATAAAAACTATTCATTCAAATCATAATCATGTATGTGAATTCATGGTCAATGAGTCTACCTTATCAGGAAAAATCAATGAACCAAGCTATAGATTTATGATCTCAATAACACATTGAAATAAAAGAAAACTAATTATGACATCGAATGAACCTATATTGTGTGGTGATGAAGATAAACAATTTTCCATTGTCATGAAAGATAGTTTTAAGTGTTGTCAAATGGATGAAATCCAAAATTCTAGATAATGAATGAAGCTGAAGAAGATATACATAGAGTCAAAAAAATTCATGAATCATGAGAGGTCAATAATTTCTAAAGTAACGATACAAATATCATTTTAACAAACTAACTAGAATACCCTCTAAAACTAGTGCACAACCTAATATTCCACATAAAAAATATGATTTTGATCCCAATAGAATGGAGACTAGCGACTAGGAATCAATCAAAAACCACAAGGAATGATTTCCCCCAACCTGACGTGAAAATATCATGGAATATATAAACAAAATAGAAATAAATAGGATAATATATAGATATATTCCATAAAAAAACAACGGAACCCAAAAAAGATCAAGTGTACAAAGAGTCTCCAAAAACAAGTACAACTATAAATGAATACCTTAATGTGAAAACCAAATGCTTCATATGATTTAATGGGAAGACCACCACCATCATACCACTAGCTACCCATACCAGTTGATAGAAAACGTCACCACATCACTCTAGATTCGTTTCTCTCCCAAAATCCAAAGACATAACCGTGTCGATGAGTCGATGATGAGATATGAAATGTGTGATTAAAAAAGGTCATTTGGGTCACACCGACATGTTCCATATCATGTCTCAGAATAACAATAGAAATATTTTCAACATTAAAGAAATCAATACATGAATATAGATAAATAATTTTTGGATCAAAAGAGTGGAATAAATATGTCCATTTCACGTTTTTTTCACAATTACAAATATAGCTGGTAAATAAGTTTCATATCATTTATTATCCACATATATCAATAGATATATCATTTTAAAACAAATCGTGCATCACATATCATATGAAAGTTTTGGTAGTATAAGAGAATGTTAACATACGAATGGCAAAGCACATGTAACACCCTTCCAATGATCACACTATGTTAGGTTATATAGGAAACTTGTACATACCAAAGAAAATCACATACTAATCAATCCACTAGACATATTTAGTGATTCTATAGGGGATAAGAATTACCAAGTAAGTGAACACCCCATCATGTCTTTCAAGTACCTAGAATATTAGGCTGAGGGGAAGAGGAAATCCCAGTGATAAAACCCTACAACAGTGGATTAGACCAGTTAAATTTCCTTCAAAATATGTACCGTCGACTACATATGTTCTCTATTTTAGCGACCAATTCATCTAATAATTTTCATCAAACCATTATAGAAAATAATGTCACTAAACCATATCAAAATTCAATGAACACCCTTTTCTATTTAACAAAATATGGGGAATTTCATCCTTTTTAAAAACCAATTTCTTCACACACAAAAATAATCATTCATATCATGTCATTTCCATAAAAAAACATTTTATAATAAATAAGAGAAATGAAATTCATCAACAAAGTCTAGAGAAAAAACCTCCTACCTCAAAACCTAGGGTCCCACACACCCAAAATGGATCCTACGATAATAAGAATTAAAATGTAGAAAAAAAGGTCCCTAGAATCTCTCTACAAATCATATAATTGAACCAATTTAACATACATGGTCAGTATAGGACATGAAATGACATATTACTCATCAATTAAAAACCAACGCATGACATCCAACAATGGGAATGACCCCTGGAACATGATCTCACTATAGATCCTGAATTTAACAAAAAAACATCAACCCTGGTCAATAAATCCAATAACCCATTAATGTGGTGCTACGATGATTAATGTAATAAACAAGAAGAAAATATTACTCACTTGAATATATGAAAACAAACCACCCAAGGTATCAATAGTTGAAAAATCAATCTATACTTAATACAGACTCAAAAAAATGATTAAGAATATTTCATATTCTTGATCGAAAAGACCTGTGGAAAAATGAAAAAACATATCACTCATGTGAAACCCTAAAAATAAACCCAATGGGATTTACATGTGGGGAAATCCATTTATAGTTCATGTAATACATGGTACTCAAATACACAAACAAACTACTTCCTTTTAATTAAATACAATTCTTTAATTATTATACTTCATGTACACTGAAATGAACCATTCCAGGATGTCATCCAATCCAACAGTAGGCCATACTCATGGCTTGGCCCAAAAGGAATTCCTAATCCTCATATGTTGGAAACTTGTTTATGGGAATCAAATATCACCTCGGTGAATAATGTTTCCCATAAGAATCAACCATAAACAATCCCAATTAAGGGGATATCACACCAATAACACTAACTTTAACAAAAATAAATACATCCATTACATGAAAACCATTTAAATTTTTTTAACCAGAAATAAAAGTACTAAAATATTAAGGGGAAACAAATACAGGAAAAAAATTCATGAAATAAGAGGTTTAGAAACAACCACTCCACCACCATAAACATTTATAAGAGAGGAACCATTAGCCACCAGATCCACCATCACCATCATATAACAACATAAATATACCTTGTCCAAATAGAACAAGGTCTACATACACCAAATGGTTTATTTAGTGTTTCAGACAATGGCTATTAGGATAACACCCAATGATATTCCATGCAATAAAATTATAAGGCAGATCAAAATCCTTGTTTAATAAAGAATTATTGAAACCATTTTAAATTAAGGATTATTTGAAATCAAAAATAAAAGAAAATACCACAACAAGTTATATGAAATTCGTATTATTAAATGATATACATGGGTAATCCCTAATGCACAGGGGTTAGTGGGGGTTCTAGTTCATTTTACTTGGTGATAAATATAAACTAAAGCCTCAACATCCTTGTGAATTTTCTACTTGATTTGAGTCACATCCCACGGTCTAGTTGTCTCCAACAATCATCATATGTTTAGTTGGTATTGTAGCATCAATCATACAAGTAGAACTGAGCCTCATCCATGATAGGACACCTAGAATATTAGTCATAGTCATCCCTCCTAGACACTAATGATCCACTTTAACTCAATTGCATTCCATATATAACAAGAACCTCCTTGTAGAAACACACACATTAAAACATGAAATTCCATAATTAGAAACAGTCATGGAAATGAATGGAATTTATTTTTAATAACAACAATTTAACCATATTCACACAAAAAAACATTTGAAAACAAGATTCATATCACCCCCAAAAATCATAAAACCCATTTAAAAAGAATAGAATTAAAATTAAAATCACCCAACAATGTTAAATCATGGAAATACATAACATTAGTTGGGAATTTTATGAAAACTAGGTGGAAATTAGAATCACTCAATGTGGATTCCCTAAAAATGAAAATGAAAACAATAACCATTATGATACATGCCATGACCCGTACCTCGGGACCTGTTTGATGAATACACCCAGACCTTCATCTATAGGCCAGGGGTTGGTGACTAGAACTAGAAAAGAATTTCCATAAAATGGGAAGGCATTGCCTCAAAACCTATAAACACAAACAAGGCACACCACACAGAAGTAAAATAAAATGGAAGAAGGAAGGTAAAATTGCAACAAAAACCACCACAGAGTGTAAAAGTAAATTTTGAAGTAATGTGGCCTGAATAAAAGCCCATGTAAAATGGAAATATAGAAAAAAAGGAAAACAGATCATGAATTCTTCTGCCAAGTATCCTACTATAAGGGTAGGTACAAATTTTCATTGCGGCTCTCCACCTCCAGCGGTCACCTCTGTACATCATCAAGTCCCTGCTCCTAGAGACTATGTCAATGCTGAATATCATCTGAACAAGTCACAACAAGGTGAGGGTGAAGCCCTTACAGGGGTGAGTATATCAATACATAGTAGGGAAACCATGACCCACAATGGTCTCTCAGAATTCCACAAAAAACCCACAAATCATGATCTAAATCACAAAGGACGAGAAAAAGATAGATCACACCAGGTATATTATGGGGTAGTAATAGTTGTATCATCCGTATCATCATCGAACAAATTGGCTGTTGGAGAAATACTCTTCTATCTAGTGTAGTGGGTCTCCCAAGTCACACAAAGGTGCTTCACACTATCATTAAACTACTCAGGTACTTCACCCCATCATGTATTGTGGATCTACCTAGTAAAACAGAAATGCTCCCCCTTGGGGCTGGTTAAGGAAATCCTCATATCATGTAATATTAGCTTGCCGGATCACATAGAGCCACTCCCCACCATTGGCCTAGAAATTCACACAATGGTGCTTCCCAGTAGGTCATCAATTAACACAGACTCGAATGTTAGATGTCTTCTGGTCTTAGCACGTCGCAGGGTTCCACACATATCACCCTTGGTAAAACCTCTCCTAATGCCATTGATTGTATTTCAACTAGAACAGAGTCATGTAAATAAGTAACCTGATGATCATCATGTCATAAGGGTTCCATCACAAAATATAGTGCATCAACTGGATGCCCAGTCTTTATGTTATAGGCCTTTTAGTGACGAGGTCCTGGTTGGATTCTGGTACGATTCAACCTGGCCAGAGAAGAAATTTCTCAGAGACTGTCATGGAAAATCTCAAAAGTATCACCTTTTATTAGGGTTTTAGCACCATAGACGGTTCTTTAAACGGACTTCCTGTTTAGAAGATACGCCCATTTGAGCATAAATGGGAAAAACAGTCTGGTTATGGTCAGACCCGGTCAGACTGTCTGACCAGGATGGCTGGGCCCGACCCGAATGGGACTGGTATCCACCCAGTATGGCTGGGCCTGGTCTAGCCGAGACCAGCCTGTAGGGAAGGTCTGCCTTGTTGTGGAACCGTTCGGCCTGATGGACGAGCATGGGGGTCCCGCTCACCTCCTGAACAGCTTCAATAATTATTATATTCAATGTCGTAGTTCCATTTGGCACCACACCACCAAGAAAGATTGCATGGAACATCCCATTACAGACCCACATGCATGGTTCTACCCTCCATCGTGGCTCGAATCTGATTCCCTCTTCTACAGCGCGTTGCCTCCTGGATCACCAGCGATGCCAGATGGTGCTGCAACCCTTGGTCAATCTCTGTGGTCTGACCCACAACGGACCCACATTCGAGGGTCCACCCTCCTCCATGGCTTGAAGCCATGACCTTCCATTGCGGAAAACCTTCCCGCTTCAATGCAGCTAGTGCTGGCCAGCTGCTCCTTTGTCTGATGTGGAGCCTTCAAGCTCTATCATTCCTTCACGGCCGTTGAATGTCGGCCACCGCCTCTCCCGCTTGCTAGTCCCAACATGTTGGCGTAGCTTCTGTATGCCACCAAGGAATCTCCAGTTGTTAGTTTTTATTCTTTTTTGTGCCTATAAGCCTCCTGGAACAATGCCTACATTGCGCATAACTTTGTTTCACCTTGCCTCTATATCATCAAGTTGCCCACAAATAACGCATCCAATTCCAAGTTCAGCGTAGGGTCATAGTTTGGTTCATTTGGCCAGCACCCTCCGCGTTAGCATAGAAACATGGGGAGATTTTCAAAATCATCAATATAAAATAATTATAAAAAATATTAATCAAATCCCCCTACCTCGAGTTTGTTGGATGTCACTACATATGAGGAAGGAGTTTCCACTATCGAGGGTGTTGCAGATAAAGGAGAATGTTCAAATAATTTGGCGCACATCATCGAATCCTCCATCTATTGATGAAGCTCCATTTAACATTGGTGGAAGACATCATCATAACATCATCATAGGATCCTCACATTTTCCACCAAACCCCTGCTTGAGATTCATTTAAGTCAAAGAAAACGGGATATCAACCAACCGCAAAATTAATGAGTTTCATTAATAAATTTAATTAATGATCCTTCTAATTCTCTGAGTAGTTCTATTACACAACCAAGTGTAACCAGCCATTAAATTGTATGAAAACCCAGTGGTCCATCTGACTCCGCTCAATAGTCACAATGAAACAAAAAAAAACACATTGAGTAATTTTTTTTCTAATTTTTAAAAATTAACATATTAATACGACCCTTGGCGGTCAATGTTAATATTTCCTTAAGCGAATCCCAACGTTGAAGATTCAATAGTGCCATCAAATTTATAATCCGATCTCAGATTCCAAAAATAGAAATCTTTTCCAACACATTTACTAAACGTACCATAAAAAACATTTAAAATTCTATTAGAGGATCTCCAGGCCTCAGAATCACATTTTGTGAATTTTCGCAGACTCATAATAAACCCAAATAATTTTAACAACATTATATGGAAAATCCGGGTCATTACATTCTCCCCACCTTAAGTCTTTTCATCCTCGAATGCTAAAACAAAAATAATATATCAAATGAGGGTATTGAGCACATATACAGGTCTCCTGCTCCAATGATCTGTCCTAGAGATTCATGTGCTTCGACCGAACTTGAACTAGAGGAATCAACTTCCCACGAAGGACCCGCTCCTTTCGATCCTCTATCTCCACTAGAAACTCCAAAAATTTCACCCCATAATTGATGTATTTCTCTCCCAAGTTGACAACATGTGATGGATCATGCACATAGCTCATTAGCTGCGACACAAGGAAAAAATTATGCACCCGATGCATATATGGGGGGGGGGGAGCTGGATGGCACACCACCTCGCCTCCTATGCGGAGGATCTGGAAAGGTTTGATGAACCTTTGAGATAGCTTGCCGCCCGGACCAAACCTCCTTATTCCTCATCGGGGTTAGACTCATAGGAAGATATTTTCTCTCTCCTAAAACTCCAATGGTATTCAACTCATTTTGGCATAACAATTATGTATGCTTTATGTAGTTTTCATCCAGTATATGATGATATGCATCTTATCTATGGTAGCATGTATAAACTCTATACCCATAAGTGCTGACTCCCTTGGGTTTTTCCAACAAAGAGGTGATATTCAAGGTCTTCCATATGGGGCCTCGAATGGAGCCATGCTGATGGTGGAGTGATTACAGTTGTAGTATTATAACTCCACCAGTGTAAGGTGGTCCTCCCAACTACGAGAAAAGTCAATGGAATAAGCACAAAGAATGTACTTGATTGTAGGTATGGACAACTCCATCTAACCATCTGTATTAGGGTTAAAGGTGGTTCTCAAGCACAGATGAGTCCCGAATACCACCTCCAATCCCTTCCACAAGAGGGATGTAAAACGAGTGTCATGAACCGTGACAATCATCGATGGAACCCCGTGAAGCAATAAAAAATCATCTATGTAGAGACATCCCATGCCTTTTAATGATACCTAGTCTCATATGGGTAGGAAGTGGGATCACATTGTTATTCAACCAATGATCCCCAGATGGAGTTGTGGCCCATAGATATACATGGTAGCCCTGTCACGATGTCCCTGGAGACATCATCCCACATCTATTCTGGCACGTCATGTGGATGAGCTAACTATGCTAGTACCTGATTATCGTCCTTCACTTACTGATAATTGATTCATCATGATACAAAATCATCCACAACATTCTTCATCCATGGCCACCATTATTGACACTGGAGGTCCTTGAACATTTTTTCCACACCTGGATGTACCACCAAAGGGGATGTGTGGATCTCCTTATACACCTCTACTCGCAGCGTTACTAGTACCACAGTGTGTCCTCTAAAGAGGACTATGTGCTCCTCACCATCATAAAATCCATCAAGAGACTATCCTAGTGATATCTGAGCATGTTGGGAATTGTAGTCAATGTGAAAAATATGAGCCTCCTAATCTCACTGGAGAAGTGGGGGAGTGACAATCATAGACAACAAGTAAGCGGCTCCATCTCTATCCATGATGGATATCTGGAATGCTGATAGTTGATCTTTCCCCTCACTCATCAACTATAGTCTATACCTCCTGCAGAGTGTGTCTACTAAAATTTCCCCTTTCCCAAGAGTGTGTACTATCTCAATGTCATAGTCCTGGAGGGGATTTATCCATCGTTGTTGTCTCAGGTTCAGGTCCATGTGTGAGAAGATATACCTGAGACTCTTGTGATCGGAGTAAACAGTAAACCGTTCATCCATCAAGTAGTGCCGCCACATCATCAGTGCAAAGACAACTGCTGCTAACTGCAGGTCATGGGTAGAATTATTCTACTCATGCTATCTCAAATACCATGAGCGATAGGCGATCACCGCTCACTCTATCATCAAGAAAAAAACTATTCATATCCTTGATGCATCATAGTAGAATACAAACCCAAATCCCTCTTCTGGTAACATCATGATGGGGGCACACTTCAGTCTCTTAATTAGCTCATGGAAACTCTCCTGGAACTTCTCCATCCACAAGAAATGCCGCCCCTTCTTTGTAAAAGCATATAATGGTGCCTCTACCATACAGAAGATAGGTAAAAATCTCTGACATTACCCATCCAATCCAAGGAAACTCCGCACCTCGGTCACACTCCTGG
The DNA here is from genome assembly GCA_963277665.1 of Viscum album. NCBI lineage: Eukaryota > Viridiplantae > Streptophyta > Magnoliopsida > Santalales > Viscaceae > Viscum > Viscum album. Next base: position 1,238,980,019 of record OY728122.1, on the reverse strand, counting down.
GTGGATCCAAAGAAAGCACGACCTCTATTTTTTCTGATCCACTGGTACTCCAGCCTTTGAGATAACATGCCCATGAAAGTGGGAATCCTGTTTGCAATACTGTAACTTTTATATCTCACCATAAATTTTATGCTCTCGGTGTGTATGCAGAACAACTTGTAGGTGTGTGGCGTGCACCTCCTCTATCGCTGAGTACACCAAAATGTATTCAATGAAGACTATGAATAATTGATTGAGGTAAGGATGGATGATCCTATTCATGATCCCCATGAACAATTCTTAAGCATTGGTCATGCCAAAGCTAATCACCGTGAACTCATAATGGCCATACCGACATCTGAAGGTTGTCTTCAGTACATCCTCATCCCGTACCCATAGAAAATGATTTCCTGATCGGAGGCCTGTCATGGAAAATCACCATAGTCCCTTCCTCTGTTATATAATATCATTGATCCTCAACATAGTATACATATTCATAATGGTCACCTGGTTTAGGAGACGATGGTACACACAAAACCTCAGCCTCCAATCTTTCTTCATGGAGAAAAAATTGTGGCTGCCCAAGGAGAAACACTAGTCCTTTTGAACCCATTTTTTTACAAGTATTCCAATTGTACCCTCATCTCACGAAGCACCATGGGGGCCATATGATATGCTGGTGTAGATATCGGCCCCATCTCGAGGTATAGGTCAAGATAAAATACTACTTCTGTAAAATGGGGTAGTCTTGGAATGTCATCGGGGAAGACATCATCATACTGGCCCAGAACTATAGGATAACTCTGACTCCTCTTGTCCACTACCCTGATGTTTAGGACAACCAACAGATGTGTTATTGGATGTATCCTCTTTTGAGAAATTCCATCATGTGCTGTAATGGTTTCCATCTCACCGGTGAAGAAAAACTTGATACCTTCCTCCCGGATACATCTCACATTGTGCATAAAACAATCGATATGATTATAGAATGTGGATATCCAATACATACCTAAGATGAAATTGTAAGGCCTCGACTTTGCTACTATGAGATCCTAACGAAAATCTATCCTCCTAGAGTGATATCACACCATCTGCACCAATGTTTAATCATCGAATCCTCTCCCTTAGAAGAATCTATTATTAAGGATCGAGTCAATGGACCCATAAGAATAAATGAGCTCCAAACGAGTGTTGTGGCAATGAAAGATTGACTAGAAACTATGTATATAAGAACAACATCTAGTGTGGAATTTATATAGATCGTACCTCTAATCATATTTAGTTCATCATGGTCGTAATCCAATGCTACCTGGAGCATAGTTGGCCCCTTTCCTCCAGATCCCTATGGTCAGGGTGGAACACCTAGGAGTGGTGGCAGTAACACCTCCAATAGTCGCCCACTGCCTAATGCTCCATTAACTCCCCTTCCATGTCCTCTGTCATGCGGACCTCCTTGCTCAAACCACTACTACTATCTCAGTGGACCCTCAAGCATCTGTTCATCATCCGTATGCTGGGTCAGGCAGTAACATTCCATGTGTCCCTACCCGCTGCCTGAAAATCAAAGCATGGCCCTTGTCTAACACCATTTGGCTTTGGATCCTTTCACTGTTGACCTTGAGTCATATGGTCGGCATCTAAAAGACCTGGCCCACAAGGGCCCACACATATGTTGTCTACTACCTGCCAAAGAATATACCGCCTAGGGTCTAATGGAAACTCTAACTACGTGAACATACTCTGCCAAGAATTTCTCCATCAGAAGGGCTCAATCTTGCACCCTGTTCATGGTAGGGATGCTGACAGACACTATTGAATCCCTGATCTCCCACCTCTATCCTTTACCAATGGCATGATCCCTAAATAAAGGGTCTCACGCCATGTTTGTGGAGTAACGAGACTGCTACGTAAACCTTGCCAAGTACTCGACCACTATCATGCTGCCATACTGTAGGTGGACCAGCTACTGAATGCGCATAGAGCACAACATCTCAAGGAAAAACTCCACCCGGAAAAGAATCTCGATGTAAACCAAAGTGAGGGTCGCCTCATCGTGAGTCTGGATAGTCAAAATCCACCATCACCATGCTTATCCCATCATAAGGATCACTTCCATGATCTCCATCTAGTTAGGCGATGTCCCCACTAAACGGAAGACCCATTTCACAGCCCCTATCAAATCCACAATAACCTGAGGATCCGTATCTCCCCTAAACCTGGGAGGAATCTATCTCTGAAACTCTTGTATGGAATTGAGCCTATGAACATCCTCTTCTGGAACTACAGGCAGTATATGTAATCCATTTCGTCGGGGTAGCACTTGTGCACCACACAATGGGGTCATCTCATGCACTGTTCCATGAACAGCTGCCTCATCACTAGGCGGGATGTCCTCCGACCTCATATCATTATCCTACATTGCCATCCATGTGGAGGAATCCTATGATAATCACTATGTACCATACTTAGAAGGTTATACCAGGTTAGATGAGTTTTATTCAAATTAATGAGAAACTTATCCAACCAGGGTTTTTATTAATTGAGATGAAAATAGAATTCATGGTCTTGGTGTATGGATACGTCGACCTCTGAACCAACAATAGACTCCTCAAATATGAAATTTGGACTTGCAAAACATAACACTATTCCCCTAAAAACAAACATCATTCTCCAAGTCTTTGAGGGGGAACCGACCTCCCTTTAAAACAACATTTTCACAACCCATCCCCAGGGCTCAGGTTGTGACTAACCTAAGCCCGTCTTCCATACCCCAGGGGTTGGAAACTAGCATCGAAAATTCATTTCCATAAAATGGGAATGCATTATCTGAAATCCTATACACACACAAGCAGGGTACACTGCACAAAAGTAAAATTCACTACAAGTAGAAAGGTACAACTAGAACTTATAACCACCATTGAGTGTAAAATTAAGTACTGAAGTAAAGGGGAAACAATACTATCCCAACAAAAATGGAAGTAAAAAAGAGAAATAAAAGCACCTAATGTCATCCTCCATGGATACTACCTAAAGGGTAGGTACAACTCATCATTGTGGCTCTCCATTTCCACCTCTTACCTCCGTACACCATCATCTTCTGGATCCTTAAGACACACTCAAAGATGCCCATCGTCTCCACAAGAAACAATAAGGTGCTAGTGAATCCTATATAGGGGTGAGTATAGAAATACTCAGTAGGGTCCTCAAAGCCCCCAAAGGTACCTCATAAATCCACAAAGGAAAAAAACAAAGTTTGATCCCAATAACAATGAACAAGAAAAAGAATTCCCACACCAGGCATATTCTCAGGTAGTGATAGTATCATCATCAGTCTCAACAGTGAACACCATAGCTACTGTATAACTCCTCCTCTATTGAGTACAATGAGCTTTCCAAGTCCCATAGATGTGCTTCCCACTATCCTTGAACTGCTTAGGTACTCCTCCACATCCTGTACCAAGGGTCTGCTGGGTCACACCAAGCCGCTCCCCACCATGGCCTATTGAGGTACTCCTCTAGTCTAGTAAAATGGTTATTCTAGGTCACACAGAGACTCTTCTATTCGTAAGCCTACATTATCAAATAGGGTTGCTTCCCAGTTGTCCATTGAGTCACACAGAGTCGAATGTTAGCAGTCTTGAGGTCTCATCCAGTCATAGTGTTCCACACATAGCGTACTTGGGAGAACCTCTGCGCAAGCCATTGGTCATATTTAAACTAGAAACAATTCCCTTGAAGATGTAACCTAATGATATTCCATATCATAATGGTTCTATCAAAACAGATAGCACATAAACCAGATGCCTGGTCTGTAAGTTATAAGCATCTTAGTGATGTGAGCCCGGTTGGATTCTCTAATGATCCAACCCATCCAAACACCAAATATCATTTAATATTTTGTGGAGAATCATAAAAGGACCACCTCATCCTAATTGTTCCAGTTCGGTAGACGGTTCGTCAGATGGATATACTATTTATGAGATATGTCTGTTTATGCATAATTTAAAAATTAATGGTTCTAGGTATGGTTCAAGATGACCTCACTCGCTGGCTGCAGGCTCGGCCCACTAGACCATGGGTCCTATCTTGCCCAACCTGCTAGGTGCAGCCAACTGGGTCATGGAATCTCTTGGCCTGCTGGCCAAGCGTAGGGGGTCTACTCCACTTTTGAACGGCTTCAGCCGTTAGAGACTTCAATGCAACAATTCCAGTTGGAATCATACCCCCTGGTCAGTCTGCATGGACTTGGCCGTTATGGACCCACATGTTCGATTCCACCCTCCATTGCAGATCGAAGATGTGGCCCTCCTCTTCGGCGCACCACTGGAGCACTCCACCCGATTCAGGAGCGGTGCCGGATGGCATGCCCCACCCGGTCGGTCTGCGCGGACCAGACCACAACGGACATGGTGGCGGGGGTTCGGCCTCCGCCACAACTCGAAGCCGAGGTGATCTTTTATGGTGCACCGCCCCACTTCAATGTGGCAGGCACAGGAAGATCGCTCTTTTGTCCGCCGTGGTGCCTTCGGGTGTCACTGTTCCTTCGCGTCCAGTGCGTGCATGCAACCTCCCTCACTCTTCGGTGGAACTATGCCATTGTAGCTTCCAAAGGCCCCCGATGAAGCTCTGGTGGTTCGTTTTTATTATTTCTTGTGCATATGGGCCTCCCAGAATGATTCCTATGTGGTGTGGAACTTGGTTCAACTTTGACCCCATATATTCTATTTTCCAACGATGAACTTAACCATAATTGAGTATGGAAGAGGGTCTAGGCTATTTTTGTTTGGCTCGTACCCTCCGCATTATCATAACAACATGGGAAATTTTTCAACTACATAAAGGTAAAATAATTGTAAAAACTCTTAAACAAATCCTCCTACCTCGAGTTCGTTGGAAGTTGCTACGGATGGGGAAGGAGTGTCCACATTTGAGGGCGATGCAGACACTAGAGAATGTTCACATCCTTTTCCACTCATCGTCAAATCCTTTTGTAGTCATCGAAGCTCCATTCGAAAATGGTGGAAGATTTCATTGGTACTTCATCCGAGGTTCCTCCCTTTAGTCCCAAAACCCATACCCGAGATTTGTTTAAATAAAACAAAGAAGAGGACAACCAAACGAACTATTAATGAGGTTCATTAATAAATTGAATTCATTAACCTATTAATTCTCCCAATAGACACAAAAATGTGTAACCGTCCATTAAATGGTCTAACATCCCAACAGTCCCACTGACGCCGCTAAATAGTTATAAAGAAACAAATTAAATAACTCATTGAGTTTTTTTGTAATGTATAAAAAGTAACTTTTTCATCTGACCCTTGTCAGTCAATGTTATGCTTCCCTTAAGTGAGTTCTGGTGCTGCAGATTCATCGATGCCCTCAAATTTTTAATCCATGAATCAATTAAAATGATAAAAATCACCGCCCACATTTTTACTCAATTTACCTTAAAAGAAGTTCAACATTCCATTTTGGGAACTCCGGGCCTCAGAATCACGTGCCATAAATTTTCATATACTCTAAAGAATCACAAATAATTTGAAAAAAAATTATAGGGAAAATCTATTTCTTTAAAATCCATCCTAAGAAAATAATGTTCATTCTACTTTATGGTAACCTATCTTCTAGATAATATAGAACAAAATAGAAAAGATGAAAAAGGAAAAGATAAAGTATGAAAAAAGAAGAGGAGATAATTATTTATATATTTCATGATGTATTTACATTGAATACACCTATTTATTGATTCCCAAGTGATATTAGTGGAAGAGGATATATGAATATGGATGGAAAGGCCCAATGGAGCCATGAATTGGGGATTTGGTGTTCAAATCAAAGAAGGAAAAGTGTAAATTCAATATTTTTATATTTTTGGGGAGGCCGCACAATTTCGAAATAGGGTGGTCTAGATCATGCATCAACCTTGATACACATCTATCTAAGGGAATAGTGGATGCACTACTACATGGTAGGATGCACCCCCATGTGGTCAACCAGGAACCTCAATCATTCCATTGACATGGGCACATAGTAAGCCTATAAGATTGTGTGGTAAGCTGTGTAGCCTTTAAAGAACCACTATCAAGGGTGCATGAATTCATTTGGATTGGAACATGATTTATTCTAACCATTATCAAACCATGAGTTTCCTATTGTAGAACATGAAAACCACCATTTTTTTACCAAAACACATAGGTAAATCCAAGAGAAAATTATTTGACCCAAAATGAAAGATTAAATACATCAAAATAATCAATAGATGAGAAAATTATCCCCACCACAGAAAAAATCCTCCATCAGAAAGTATTTTCAATGTCTGATCCAATAAAAAGTTTGGTTATATCTCCTCCACCAAAGTCCTTTTTTCCTATGTCTCATGATCATCATTCACATTCATCTAAATAACTCAAACCAACATTATGTATTTCCCATGATGCACATTCACTAGTGAATCTACAATCCATACCAGTTACACACATAAGGAAAAATCATATTCCATCTACAATTTTTCCAAATTAGACATTTGATATGGAGAGGGATTATACTTATTCAATTACAAGACATGAAACACATCATGTATCAATGTCAACTGGGCTAGAAATAATATATGGTGTGCCACCAAACCAACTCTCTCCAAGAACTGAAATGGTTTGACATACATCTGTGTATGCTTCCCATACATACCTAGAAAATGGTGACCCATGTGAGGTTATATATCTAGAAACACCTGAGTACCCCCATAGAATTCCAAGGCTCGATTCCACTGATCAAAATAGGACCTTTTGTGACTAATCACTATCAGCATCCATTTCCTGATCAACTTGACATTATTGTACATCTCCTAAATAAGGCTCGATCCCAACAAGGAAGTCTCACCCACCCCCATCTAAAATAAAGGTGACCATCAGGGAAAAACATAATGCTCTACAAAGGGATCCATTCTTACTAGGGAACGGTAACTATTAGTATATGAAAAATATACCAATCCCAAAATAGATAATGCACAATCATCCAAAATCCCACCCACATTCACATATATTTTCTTCCATTATCTAATTCTCCCACTATGTAAAAACAAACATTTGAGGATCTAATGCTCCACTAAGAATGAGATGGATTACTGTTGACTTATGAAGTCCATCCCATAACTAAGTGCTAAACAGGGGTCCCTATCTAAGATGATTTTTATAAAAACCCATACAACCTCACTATATCCATTATATAAACTGGAATAACTCATTCACATGGGTCAAGTCCTTGACCATAATGAAATGGGATGATTTTTTTCAGATATTTAATTGCTACCCAAAATTGTTTCCTTTCCCAGGGTGTATGGGGTATCCCGACGATGAAGTCCATGGACACATCGTCCCACCTCCAAGAAGTAATTGGTACTGTATTACACTAAACTAATGGTATAAATATTTATTTATTATCTAGATAAAATGTATAGATCATATACCCATTGTATTCTATATCACATCTCATACCTACCAATCAGATCCAGTGATGTACATCATAGAACATTTTGCTAGTCCGGAGATGGGTGTACAACTAATAATGATGTCAATCATGAATCACCACCTTCTACAATGTGAAAAGAACCATGATGTGAACTTTAAATTAGGGGACACCATATAAAGACAATGAACACTCTTTGGGAACATCCCCACCATTAAGGATCTACCTATACTATGGGCACAACTCATCATCATGTTTCACTTCCTAAATGAACTCCATAAGGGTGGTAATCAGCAGCACAACAGCTTCGAATGTACATCCACTATAGTACTTGGTCTCCATATGAATCTAGGGGAAAACCCCATCAAATTCCACTCATCACTAGACTCTTTCCCCACTTGTATTGGAATATTTCTTTTCAATTCAACTTCTACCACATTCTCTTTTCTCAGGGTATACATGACATACAAATTGACCCCCCTAAAGGTAGACGTCCCAATAGAGCTTCCCAAAACATAAATACTTCCATGAGAAAATTTAGTCTAGTGGCTTATTATTTTATAATAGGACAATATCTTCCACAAAAATGATGTTGATTGAATCATGGTATGGATGGAACACAAACCACATAAGAGCCACAAAAAATATTTGAGGAATTTAAAGCTTAAACAACCTGGAAAAATACTCAATGTGTCCATAAATTCATTAAAAGAATATTTTAGGAGCATAAAAAAGATTAAAAATAAATATATGATACAATGAATTAAATTAGAATATATAGAACCTTTACAGATTTAGGTGATTGAAAAGACTTTCCAAATTATGAAATTATTATTTATTATTCATTGTTACCTTATTCATATTCTTAAAATCAATTCAAAATATAATAGATCCATCAAACATATTTATTAAAAAAATTGGGGTGACCTAAGGTGATAAAATATGGTAGTTAAATACTTTGGATTCCTAAAATTCTAGTTTTTTCATTAATACCCACATCTAGATGGGGGTTATACAATATTATGGAATAGATATCAATTTGTTTCCCAATGCCAAATCTATGTTGAACTCAACATCTTCCTCTAGTGTAAAACCTGATAAATCATTAGGAAATTCGTCTAGGAACTCATCCACCAAGGGAGATAATCCATCCTCAAAACATCTTTTATAATATTCCCACAAGAGAAGAATACACTAAATTAGATTAATAAAGATCCATAGGACAGTGGTCATTCTCATGTCTACGAGAAGTGTGGTAGATTTGAATGTCATGTATACCCCGAGAGTTAAATCAAAGAAGATCTATAGGCCAATGGTCATTCTCAAGTAATCACATAAATCCATGATATTTATTCATAACAAGTGGTGTCAATAAATCCATCACATATAGATTTATCATAGTTTTAAATATCATGAAATACACAAGATGGGGTGAAATAAAATCGTTAGAGTTGGATTTTCGATAAAGAAAATAACCATGATCGATAAAATAAAATAGTACCTAGAATTGTTATACACCGATTAAATGACTATACTAGAGATTGAAATATAGCATGATGGTTCATAAACTCCTCATATACATGAGAATGACCACTGTCCTATGGATCTTCCTTAATCTAACTCTACACAGTGTTAGATCTAGCACCATCACCGAGATCACAAAACCGAGAAGCTACTCTCTTGGATGGCTTTTTAACGAGATCTCATTCCCCTAGGTGATATCGAATCCTCAAAACCCTGATATGGGAGTCGATCATTGAAAACCCACTACAATTTCCCAATAGGTATACACTGATGGAAAATAGTACTCGGTTCTAGACACACTAACTACACATTACATGAACATCTACACTGACGGAATATGATTGAACCAAAATATGATATTAAATATTAATATAGTATATAATGATGGACAGAATAACCACCACTATTTTTTACCTCCTTATCAGACTTACTTTTATTCTCAGATGAACTAACACTACCAGGGCCCATAGTTGAAACTTCCCTTGAAAGGATAGTCATTCCAGTGACCTCAATTTCCACTGTCAAGTATCAATACACTATCACAACATACAACTTTGTCTTATTAAAGAATAATTTGTATCAGATATTTAAACACAACCCCAATTTAATCCATTTATCCTTCAACTTATAATTTGGAAAATACCTTTAATTAATATCTAAAAAAATTTTCAATGTAGTATTGAACTCCAAAATGGTCCAAATACCTTTATGGAAAATTATAAAATCATGGATCCTAGAAAATGAAAATGTATTAGGGAAATAATTTTCATTAATGATGAAAATGAATCCATTATAATAAATATATTCTTGATTACCATTCTAAATTATAGATTCCCATGACCTCTGACGATGACCTTCCAATTATAATGAGGCACATTTCACATCGACCATGTCAAGAGTATTAGGAAACCAAGAAATTTACTTTTGATATTCTCCATCTAATCCTCTAATTCCTAGGGGTATGTGATACCCCAAAAATATGGATGTTTTTCTTGAGGTACTCCTGAGAATTATCCTTCTCTAGAACTATTTTGGAATCATTAATAAGAGGAGGACCCTAAACTGCCCTATGATAAAATTCCTAGAAAACCAGAACAACTACTACCATTAGTCTATGATAAATTAGTGAGGGATAAATATCATTGGATTCTTCTTATGAGTTCACATTAAATTTATAGGGATTCAAAATTCAATAAAAACCAATAAACACCTGGAATATATAGATAAAATATCCATAAATTCTTTAGTATCATCAACATTTAATCAATTTTTAAATTAATTACAAAACAAATAAAAAATAAAATAGAAAGACACACCTCTCAACAACAACTCACTGTCCATGCATAGTCTTCAACCTATATATATACCCTAGATTTTGATTCAACTTAAATCACAAAAATATCATTGTGACTCAGGGCATGTTATGAGGTGTGTTTTATAGACACCCAACTCACTACTTGATCATATAGGATTTATAGTCCTAACATTTCTATATATACAATCTCGAAAATATCATGACCCAGATATTGGGAAAAACTAATTTAATACCATTTATTAATGAACTATACTAGATTCCATCCATCTTATCACCTGACCCAACCTGTGGCATTTACTGAAGGGTGTTCCCAATCTCTATAGTCTATAATCTTGTACTTGGGAATAAAATATCACCTTTTTGAATGATTTAAAACATATTAATCGAACATAAAATAACCAAAACAATATATTAAACCATAAAAATGATTACATTTAAAGAAAATAAATACAAACATTTCAAGATATAATTTTTTAATTTTTAACCAATCATAAAAACAAAATATCAACGATATGAACCACTACACAACAAGACCTCTATGAAACATGAGGTTTAACACACCGATTCCACCACACCCAAAATCTATAGGAGGGTAACCACTATAAATAGGATACACCATCACTATCATGAAACAACTTGGAATTAATTGGGATAAACATAACAAGTTCAACATTCACCTGAGGTTTTTTGTAGGGCCTTATTCAATGCACAACAAGATACCAAATTTTTTTCAACTCTATAACATTAGTAGCCAAATAAACATGATAATTTTATGAAAAATTAATTAAACCATTTTTAACTAAACATACAATAACAAAAGAACACCAAAATAAGATTTATGATAAAAATAATATCACATGATCCCCAAAAGTAGTTCTTATGTATCTAGAGATAGTGGGGTTATCTGATCCTCATACCTCAATGATATGATTTCCAAAAACCAATAATGTCCTATTGCATGAGCTAAAATAGTGGAGTCGCATCCCATGTTTTAGTTTTATCCAACAATCATTATATGTCTAGTTTGGGGTTTAGCATAAATATTTTATGGGGAACTGGCCCTCGGCCTTGCAGAAAACCTAGTGTACTTGGCCTAGTCTGACCATTTCGATACAAAGGATTCCATTGTGCTAATATTGATTCTATATCTCACATGAACAACACCATACACACACACATATCCGACATGAGAAAAAATAGATATCAACCAGTTTCATTTGGAAAATCACAATATAACCCCAAAACACACCAAAATCATTTTGAAACATTATTGAACAATATAAAAATGATAAAGCCCATTTATAAGGGATTAAAAGAATAATAAAATCATCCAACAATGTTAATGCATGGAACAACCTACCTTTCATTTGAAATGGTCTGGAAACCCCATGGAAACTAAATATGCACAAAGAGGATACCCTAAAATTGTAATTGAAACCCTAAACAATAATGATCCAAAATAAGGAAACATAGTTCAAAATACTTTAGAGAATCCAATATACTATATAAGAGAGAACACATGAGTAAAAAATAAAATGAAAAATAATAAGAAAGAAACAAGAAGTGTAAATACATACTAGAAAAGTTAATGAAAGATACACACCTAATCCACCAATGGATTTAATCCCAATGGAGAGGACATGAAGAGGGTGGCACACCATGGGATGGAATGGATGAATAATGAAATACAAGAGCTTATTGGGTTAAAATTTATCTGTATAAGGGCAAATTCATCATTTTTAATATTCTGGGTTTGTCGAGAGGTATGTCCATGTGATATTCTTGACTATGAATCGATAATTATGTACCCCTATACAAGTTAAAAGAGAACACAATGTTTCCTAGGGGATGGATTAGGCTCATTCGGGTGAAAGTTCACATCAAAAATGTCAATGGATTGGGTGAATGGTTAGCCCACATGCATGTAGAGTAGGCTGAAAGGCCTAAACAATGAGAATTTCAAGTGTAACAAGCATTCTTTAAGAAAGTGCATGGATTATATTAAGAATTATCCAAGAATGAACCACATTTATTCAGACCCGATAACTACATATTTAACTAATTCACCTACAAAAACTAACAGAAAAAGATAATAATGAAAATATTAGATAAAGTTTCTATAAATATACCACTTATTTGACAAACACACTTCACTGTGTGTACTATAGTCACAAAATAATCATTGAAGAACATACATAGCCTGTAATCCCATTGCACCGCATGAATTTACCTAACAATCCACAAGAGCTACATTATTTTTACAAAAATCCCAAACTGACATATGATTTGTCAATACTCAAGGAGAACCATGAAAATTAATTACACGATTATACCTAGATTCCATAAATTCAAATAAAAAACCATCCTTGGATATTATTACATTTTCCCTAAAAAATTCTATCATGCCATGGAGTCCCAAGATGCACCCAATTTAGTATGAAAACAATAAAAGAGTCCAGAATTCCATAAATTCTGGTAATGAGATATTATAAAGTCACCACCATAATACATTCCTACACTGTGATGAAATTTCGAAGAATTAAATCTTGTAAAGTGGTGAGGCCACTTCTCCCTCGACAATAACTAATTCTCCCATGTCTTATAAGAATATAATCTCCATCATTGTATCACTCCAACTAATGGAAATGAAATCCAATAAAAGGCATTCACATAAGATTCAACCATCTCAACCGGCTAAACAATAATGGAAACATAGGGCTCAAACTCGAAATTTTCCTAACATATAACATGATATGGGTGACGATGATATTTCTTGATTAGTGATATGTTAAAAAATGGGGAATTCCTCCCAACTAAGAAAAAAATTAAAATAGGTAAGAACCCTTTACAAGAATATTAATGACCTCAAACGTTCCAACATATCTAAGAGTCGATTTCCCATATTTTTCCAGCTGACAATGACCCAAATGAGGAGACACTTTCATGAAAACCAAGTGACATATAGAAAAATTAAAAGGATGGTGTCATTGATCAACATATTATTTCTATAAAATCTATATTGTAACGAGATACTATTATATAACCTGAACAAAACAAGTCCCCACTAATCAAGTTTATCCCACATTTACCAAACAAAGAGGTTATCTTCATGGGAGACCATAAAAATATTCAAAATGATTTGTTATGATTGATAAATGATAAATATTTTATATGAAAATGTAACCATTACCATATGTATATCCAAAAATACAATAAAAACTAAGACACAAGCATAGATAATATCCTCTATGACTTGATTTGAATGCCCCATTTTACCATATTTTATGGATGAGAAGATGTACTAAACCTTACCTGATTCCATATCACCTACTGGATTGTTGTACAAAACATATTTTAAAATCTATGATATGTGTCTGAAATAATGAAAAAAGTAATCCTAGGTAACTTCATAATTTCTTTAACATAGATCATATCTAGATCTATGACATTGTTTTCATCTTTTATCAGAATAAAATGAGATGACCTTTGCAACCAACTAGTCACCACCATGATATAATTCCTCTCTTGGGGATTCAATGGTAATACCACAAAACTGTCCATGTATACCTCACACCATTTCCAAACCATCACTATAATTCATAATATAATTCCATAAGGTCTCAAAAGATATTCCTTAATCTATTTACCCGTGTGAAAACATTATGAAATATCACAAATTTCATTCTTCAGAACTGGAAACTAGAATGTATGTCTCAGGTAATTATATATTTTTGCAGTGCCTAGATCAATTTACCCTGATGAACTATGGTAATACAACAAAATTGATATCATCATTGATTTTGGGATGAAAAAATGTCCCCAAAAACATATAATAACATCCAAAGAGAGGGACCGACCTTAAATGGTCTCCACTCTATATAGGGTTTCTATAATTCATTAGAACCCACCATCCTATTATTTACATACTAAAATATACTAATGGAGAGAAGATGATAACTAAAAACTAGTTAGAAACATACCAGAAACATCCTCTTAAGAATCCAGATGCATCTGAGAAATAATTCCCATAATGTTACTCTCTCATTTCTATTCCAAAAATAGATTTCAATGGATGTTTCCTACTAAAAGTATCTCTAATGATAGAACCCTTCCCTAGGGTGTAGGAGATATTTGAGTCTAATTATTCATGGTATTCGACTTAATATAATTATATAATATTGATGTCTATCGGAGAAAACGTACACCATAAACTCTTATGGTTATAAAAGACTTTGAAATTTTCCCAAAAAATATAATCTTTCCAACACTAAAGAACATGAATAAAAAAATAATGAAGTAAATCATCGATGGGGTTATTCTTATAATATGGTTAAGGATAATGAGATAATTAATCCACCACAAGATCATCCTTCATGATCTCATAACCCAAACCATCACCAGAAGCATCATTAGAAAACACATACCACTATCTAAACTCACGAAATTTTAAAATAGTAGCTGATGTTAGAATTCATTAAATATTTTCAAATTAATAGAAGATTTTTTATGTAATATGAATCTCAACCCCTTCGTAGTTGTAATTTTAAAATTTGAGGCCATATTTTTTAAATCATTGATGAAACTTCAATAGTATCCAATAAGACAATGGAATCTCAGAATCTCAATGAAATTATTTTTATCTTCCAATTATAAGAAATCATTTACATTTATATTATAAACTCATAATCAATTATAATAAACCATGTTCCCCATGAATTTAACTTCATGAATCCATAATTTCAATTTTGAATGATCTCTAGTCTAATGGTGACTCATACAGATTTCCAAAACCAAACTCATATGTTTCTCACGCACATATTTTTATCTGGAATAACAAAAAATATTATCAATGAAATCATCCAAAAATGTTTTGGTATACTGATGAAATATATAAATCACCAAAAAAATGAAAACTAATAGTGCATTAGATAGATCAAATATAATCAAAAGATATATGTGTTGGAAATACTTACAACTAAATGATTAATTTTAAATATTACACTATCGAACTATGACATAATGATAAGGCGACAAAATATCGATATTTGAAAACCATTTCCCCTCATTTTATAATCAAAAAAATCATCCAAATGTAAAAAATAAATTATTTCTTAACAATTAATCAATTAAACATATGATAAAATACATTTAAACCGATTTAACAAACTACCTTCTTAGTAAATATCACAGTGTATATAGAAGGTGAAACACATGGAAAAACACTTATCCACCAGATCATCCAACTGAATCTTCATCTATTTCATCTTTTCTGGTTCCATATGATTAGAAGGTGTCAATATCATCTACAATCCTAAAACATGGTAAATTTGAAACTCTAACAAATTATATAGAGGAAGTCTAGAAAAATCATCTAGGAACATGTTAGGAAAACCATTAACAACGATATGATGATAAAGAATAGAAGAACTTTTCTTCGGATTTACTACATCACAAGACAAAAACCCACTGAGCTATAAGAGGAAATGACCTTCACGATCAAACATTAGATCCCACTCTACCTAAAATAATTATTATCCCCCATTGGATGTCAGAATCATGATATGACAATGATAAAAATAAACCTCATCATAGTGGAATAAAATCCAATCCATACAAATGATTTTGTTGAATAGATCTAGATCTATTAAAAATTCCCATACTATATATCTATTAGCCATACATAGATCATAAGAAGGAAAATGAAACCTCTAGTTCTTCCATTTACAATAAGGTATATAAAACTCAATAAAAATTGTAATTTGTTTTGTTGGATGGCTATAAATATCAACAAAAGTTTTAGATTTGAAAAACTAGTCATAAATTGTATCAAATAATGAAATTGGAACTCTAGAATCAATACAGATGGCACCACTCACTAACAATGGAATAACAACTACCTCCACATGAAACTAAAATACTAAATGAGGGTTCTCCAATCATGAGGCCTCTGGATAGAGCCATACATTTTTGTGGTATAGTACTGCACTATAGTATCATTTAGAGCCACATATCCATGACCATATTGAGGAGTAGACAAATCCTGAAAGAAACGTTGCACATGTCCATCACATCGAAATTTTTTACACATATTACTAGGTAAAATAAATTAAAATTGTGTGTGTTTGACCTTTACACAATGATACAGTGACACAGGCACACCATTAACATCTACTGGAGGTACTGAAGATGCCTTTTACTGAGAACCACCTCCATCGATCCTGTGATGATCCCTCAACTTCCTCTTTTCCACTAACATGCCAATAAATATTACCCTTGATGGATGAAAAGTGGAGGAAAATCCAAACCTTCCTACCATATTCATCTCTTACATATTTTCCTTTCCCCTTGTCTCTGCATAGTCAGATAGGTTCTTCATAAATACCTATTTATTAATGTTTTATCTAAAACCTTATAGGTACTTCTGAGCTTCCTATTGGAAATTCTATTGAACTAGGGAGAAAAAAAATCTAGGTCATCAAAACTATTAGTGTACTCAACCATTGATATATATCCTTGAATCAAATAGAATAACACCAAAGACTTTCCAACATTACTAACTTTGGAAAAAACTATTTTTAGAAGATATACTTAAAACCCTTTGAGATTATGTTAACATTCCTATACAAAAATGCCATTGAATCCCACCAATTGTTTCTAGTAACATAATGGATGTAAAATATTTTGTTCACCTTCATATTATCATGTTTTTCCAAAATGTATATTATATGAACCTTCATTTAATAGTAATCCTCTTCCTCTCGTGGTACATACATACATTTAAAAGATGATAGCTTCATAGGAATGAAATCCTATGATTTATCTATTTGTCTAATGTATTTTAGCTGTATATAAACAAATATGTTCTTATCTTATGGAAAATTTAGGTCAACCTCAAAAACTACACACATGATAGACTCAATTTCTTTTTGATCCATCATAGGATTCCCCTGGAGTGTATTAGCTACCCCCTCCTAAGGAACTCATAGAATTTGTATCAGAGCCATACAACTGAATAAAAACAAAATAAGCTACAAGATAATAGAATAACGTAGTTAAAACTGGAAATATTTTTAGAATAAATGAAGATTTTCATCTAGAACTCAAAACAAGAGCATAAAATCTTAACATTACATGGTATCTTGATCCTCATCTAGTCAGGAGAATAATAGGAAGTCACTAGAACATTAACCTCAGTTCATTAATATATTATCTTTATTCTACCAAATGTTTTAATATAATGAATCTTGATGAAAACCCACCCATGATTCAAAGTATTAATGAACTTTTCTGAATTCCCTCTCAATATTATATCCAACATGATATTCCATTTAATAGAATGGTGATATTGTGAATCATACATTTAAGAATACTATTCATGCATCGTCTAATAACCACAAGGAATAATTTTTCTCAACATGAAGTGAAAATAACATGCCATATACACACATAACAAAATGAAATACTAGAAGATATAAATATATTCCATAATAGAAGTAAAATATTGAAAAACATTAACTCAAGAGTTGAAACATTCTCAAATAACTTTTCCAACCAAAAAGTTCTATCAAAATTAGGAAAAAAATTACTCCATACGATAGAATAAGAAGACTCCCACCATCTCACCACCAACTTCCCTTCCCAACTAAAAGAAAACCATACCACCTCAATGTACTGCATTTCATTTTCAAGCATTAAAAGGAATAACTAGGTCTATGAACCACTGAAGATGTATGTATAGTGTAGGCTAACAGTATCAATATGATCCCACCTAGGTGTTCCATATAAATTCGTTTAATAGTAATCCAAGCATGCTAAGTTTTAAAGAATACAAGTTTTCATAACATTTTAATAGGCTTTATATAAAAATAATTTAAAATAGTTTGATTTCACATTTTAAAAATTTACAAATAATGTTTTTAAATTAGTTTCAAATAATTTTATATCCAAATGTCTCAACAGATATATCTTGTTAACAAAAAGTATAAATCTCATGTCATATCAAATCTAATGCAATACTGCAAAACAATATGAGACACTAGAAAAAGAATTGTAACGTTACGCTAGGGAAAAAATATTTTATTATTTCTTGGATACTCATACCTATTATTGAAAACCATGTAACCATAAATGAATAGGAAATATGTATCACGTCTAGAAGGAAGAGAAACACCACTGTAATTGAATCCCCTAATAGGTTAAACAAGTCCCTCGAAAAACATGCATAAGGAGAAAAAAGAGCCCCATGAGAAAACCCTTTGACAGTGGATGAGACCTATTGTGATACCTTCCGTATAAGTACCCAAGGCTTCCAATGTTCTATATTTTCCAAAATAGTTCAATAAACTATTTTCCTTAGATGATGTCTGCAAACCATTCTACAATGTTTTGAAAACACTTTTCTATTTACCAATAGTAAGGGAAACATATATTTTATAAAAATATTTCACACACAAAATAAAATCTATTAATTAATTATATTTAGTTTTATTATTTTTTATAAAAAGCATGATAAATTAAATTTAGCAGCATTGTATAGAGACAGAACAACTTACTTCAATACTCTGGGTTGTACATGCCCTTGAAGGACCCACCAACAAAAAGAATGAGTACAATTAAAATGGATTCCCTAGAATCAAAATAAAAATTTATAATTTAAGAAATATAACATAATAGTTGGTAGATTAGTGTAAAAAACTCATTCCACATGAATATAGACCTAGTAAACCACAACCAAAAAAGGGAACAAACATTGGAACAATATCGCACCCGAGATCTATAACGAATAACAAGAAAGATTACCCTGGGTCAATAGATCTGATAATATAGTAAAATGAAACTATTATGATCAAAAAAATGAAGCATAGTAATTCCTTACTCTCCCAAAAAAGTAAATACTAACTCCAATAGTGAAAAATCACTAGAAAAATCAATCCAGATCAAATGAGGGCTCAAAAAATCAATGGAGATGCCTTTTTGGTGAAGAGAAACATGTCGAATTGATGAATGAAATATCATATCTCTCGTGTGGTTCCCTAAAAACAAATATTGTGAGATTTAAATTTCATGTAATAAATTTACAAAAAATTTAATACTTAGGACTCAGATATGCCAAAAAACATGTCACATTGTTTATGTAAAAAATATCTTTATTGTTACACGGGGTGTAATATTAACACAATTTTTATGAACATCTCCTTGTGTAACTTGTTTTAGAAATATTCCCTATATACATACATACCATGATTTAAAATTACATGGGGTGTATTGATATTATAACTCACAAAAATGAAGATTTATTACAAAAATCAGAAACCAATTTGAGTTTTCTCCAAAATCATGGAGAACCTCAAAAATCTAATACAAATTTATGCATAAATTATATTATTTGAAAAAAATATCCATCCACTTAATTTCATTCATAGTTTATATAAAATGTTCTCGAACCCCAGGATTCCCATGATGATCCCCATTAAATTGGAAAACACAAAAGGAGAAGGGAATTACCTAAAAGAGATTAACAGAATATTATAATCTTAAAGATAAGTATGATCAGTGAAAATTTAATAATCCCAATGGGAAAATATTTACTACATTAAAATGAGGATAAATTTCTATATAAATAATAATGAGAATTGATATAATGATTAAAAATATCACTTCTCTTAAAAACCCTCTATACAATGGACTATGTTTTTTCAACACTTTGACAACAAAACTGTGGCTGTCAAATTTGATAAATGGGTTCCTTATTAATGAAAATAATCATCTAATTAATTTAATCACATTGTGGATTTATTCAATGGGATATTTCTTATTTTAGGGATGAGTTGAATATGGAGTCATGGATTAAATATTCTCTTTTGTAACATAAATATTGATTGAGGACATTGTGCTTATGGTTCTCGATGATAAGATCAAATGACATTAGAGGAAATTACTAGTTGTTTAAATAAAATTATATAATGATGGATTGGTGTAAGGTAACTCACACTTTTGATATCAATGTAACACCTTATGGTCTTAAAAATAAAACAAGATTCAATAGTATATATGAAATGAATCAATGATCCTAACCGAACCATGAAATATTATTATCTAAATATGACAGTTAAAACAAATCCATTGAATTGGTGGTGTTAATATGATTAATTAATTTATAAAATATATATATTTATATTACTCGAAAAAAATAATTTGTTAAATTATTAGTAAATGATCAATAAATTTTTAATGAAGTTATATTATTCTTCAAAAATAAGTTTTCATGAATAATGGGTTTCATTGTTTTGTTGATAAAATATTAATATTAATTTATGATAATTTTAAAAAAATGTATTTGATAAAAGTTATTTCATTTAATAAGTAATAATTAATTTTTTTTGATATATTGATATTTTTAGATTTTTCGGATATTTTAAATTTTCAATAAATTGTAAAAATTATATCTTTATATTAAAAATAATACTATTTTAGTAATGTATTTACAAAGTAATATTACATTCTATATTATATTTTACAATTATGATTTTCTTTTTGACTAAAAATTATAAAATTTTATTCTTTTTAATTAATTTTATTAAATAATTTTTTATGAAAACTTTTTTCTACTTAAATTCCATTTTTCTAGAAACTAAATTTTCATTTATTTTTGGGTTTTAATCATAAATTAAACTATGGAAATTATTTAAAATTTATCCAATGATATTTATTCCTTATTGGGAAATAGGTTATTCAAATTTTTTAAATCGTATCCTTTTATTTTGTGTCACTATGAAATGTAACCATAATAATTTTTTGTCACCACGGTATGGGTAAATTTTATAATTTTGGATAAAAATAATTTTTAATGAATAAAAAATCACCCCAAATATTTGTTTTTGCATATTTTATGTTTTTTTCATCAGTTTCCATTCATGTTTTAGAAAGGTTCTGGCATGGTTCTATATTGGATTGATTTTTTTCTTATTATTTTTAATTTAATTAAAAGTAAAAAAAATGAAATTCCCTCTATTTTAGTATACCTAAAATTTGGGTATCAAGATAAAAATAGTCCATATTCAATTATAAACGTGTCATTTAAAAGATAAATTTTATCATGATAATTTATTTATACATTTTATTGATAAAATAATTAACTTGAATTCTTAAGGAACATCAACACTATATTTATTCAATTGAATGAATATTAATATAAATAATTTATAAATAGTGAATGTAAAATAAGTTGAATGAATTATGGTGCTCAAATAATTTTGAATATAAATATAAAATTTATACTATTTTTAAAGGTTTAAATTCATTTTAATAATTTCCTTATTGTATATAATATTAAATTTAATAAATACTATAAAAAAGACATTAATGATTTTTAATGTGAATAAAATTTTACTAAAGTATTTAATAGTAATAAATATAATTTCATCATCTAAGTGATATTAAAATATTTTAAAATATCATTCATGCTCTATTTATGTTTATGTTTTAATTTTTAGTACCAATATTTACCCGTAAAATAAAAAAAATACAATTATCATTGTAATGGTCAGAAATGGTTAATGCTGGTTAAAATAAAGAGATAAAGGTAAGAATCCTATATAAAAATGTCCAATTTTTTTTATGAAAGTATTTCCAATGATTCTAATAATATATCATAATAATATTAGTTTATATACATTTCTCAATTTAAATTAATTTATATTAATTTAATACATTATGTAATTCAAAGAGTGCCTCTCCCATCTCTTATATAATTGAACATCCTATCCACTTCTTATTAAAAAATCCATTTAATTTGTATAATACTTTCCCAAATACATTATTTATGTACTTAATATCATTTTATTGATATTTTAAAGGTATAATACACTCTTTATAGGGAATAAAGAGTAAAATAGTTGATGTTTTATAAGGAAGATAAATTTTCATTAATCAAATGTTTTAGTATCAGTTTTTATTCTACATCATTAATATATTATTCAAATAGTCAGAAAAATATAATTTCTATCTCCCATATAATTATATTTTTTAAAATGGATTTAAAAACCATCATTCATCTCTACTTCTAAAAAATTGGAAATGAATCCATCATTCATGTGTTTAGTGGATTATCGCCATGTGAACCGATGTAATTCATTTTTCTAAAACTACCTCTCTATGTTGGATTAAAAATATAATTTAATCTATATATAGGATTGTATTGAAATATTTATAATTATTAAAATTCAATATATAATTAATATGTATTTACCTTTCCATTTACTAAAATATGATAACATCGTTCATGTGTATGTGTGGATTACGACCTCTATGAAGCGATGCGATTTTTTTCACTATAGAATCACATTGATGGTATATATAATTTTATTAAAAAAACAATTTTATATTTTTAAAATAATGAAAAATATTTAATTATATAATAATACTTTCTTTATTTCCATAATGATCTTTGGAAAGTGGAAAAGTTACTCATGTGTACGTACAATCTTCTATCTCCATGACGGTAACATGGTTACCTTTTCTTAACCATCTTTCAAAACATTTATTCAATATAATATTGATGTATAAAAATTATTATTCTTTTATAATTCTTCTTTTGGATATGAAGGATCAATGTACTCATTGATTATAACGAACCTCTCAAAGTAATTTTGGACATAGAATAAAAATATCATCAAAACAAATGATTTAAATATAAGTGATTATGTAATTAAAATAACTAGGTAATAGATAAAATTAAATTAATAATAAAAATGATAAAATTTTTTAGTCATGTAAATAATTAACATATGTTTATTATTTTTCATGTTAAATAAAGTACATGATGCTTTGTACTTGAGGTAAGAAATCTTCCTCTCAATTTTATTTCCGAGAGGCAAATTCAAAATTATCCACTTGTATATTTTTTGTGGATTCAATAATTCCCATTAATTTATTTTATAATTATTATGATAAAAAATATTTTTATTTAAATATCCATAAATGGATTTTTCTTACATTGGGATTTTGATACAAAATATACAATGGGGTAGGGGTTCTATATTATAATATCATTGTCTTTTGTGATTGTTTATAATTATTTTTTAATGATGAAATTTAAATATCTACCCCTCGATAAACTCATTAATTTTATAATAATCTATATTTTTCATTAATGAATGTTTTTTTCATTCACATAACCCTTTATTTAAACTCATGAAACTAGAATAAATGATTTATGAAAACCTGAAATTATTTCTATCTTCATTTAGAAAACAATTTTCATCCATATCCATTTGTAATAAAACAATCTGATGAATTTTTCACTATTACAAACAGATAATTTAGAATATTTTATCCATTTTATGTATTTTTATGAAATAGTTTAAATGAATCTTCTCATTTTTTCGAAAACGAGCAACAGTTTTACATTTTTTGCAAAGGCATAAAATGAAGGTTTTATTTTAAATTATATATCTAGAAATAAATTTCACACTATCATGAAAAATCTATAATTAATATAATACATTATATGTTTCCATGGTTCTTTTTTAATGGAATTTTTCCCATAATATTTTGATTATTTTTATAATTGAAATAATCGTTTTCTAAGTAAAATGGGTTTTTTCATCATAAATATTCAAAGTGATCTTCAATAGTAATTTTAATCCAATATGTATTCCCTTAATTTTAATTATGTGTTTCCAGGGATTTGATCCAATAGTACCATCCTTATTCATTCTTAGAATGGTTTATTAATATGATGATAAGATTTTTTTTTGAATCTCATTTGTCTTCCATGGGATATTCCACAATGAAATATTTTAAAAAATCTTTTATTTAATGATAATATAAATTTTATATTCATAATTATTCAAATTATTTTGAGATATATGATAATTTACTGAGATATGAAAATCTATAATATCTAAATCCTCATTTTCCTTGGAATATTTGTTCAATTTTCCCTGATTTTGATATAAAAAAATATTATGAATCCCATTTCATTTTAAGGGAAATTTTTATGAATATATATTCTTGTTGATTTCCTTTTATGTCACACATTATTATAAAAAAGTTATGATAGTTGTTTCTATATATTTCTCCATATCATTAGGTAATGTTTTTTTCTATTGAGATGTTATTTATGAGATTAGGGAGTGATCCTAATCTCTTATAGGTCTTTGATCACCATCTGATGTTGTCTAGACTGTTATCTTTGTCTAATGAATATGTTATATTTTCTATTGCTACAACATTTCCCATGTTTCCATGTTATTATGATATAATATTTCTTATTTTAGGATCCCATGTGATTACTCATTAGACATAAATTTTATTATATTATGTTATACAATTGAACTAATTGTTATGATTCCTTATCATGTATATTCCCTTAAATTGATTATTATCCCATCCCTCTTGTCTATGTATTCTGTAGGTTAAAACCATATAGTTTCAGGATCTGAAATAGATTTAGTATTTCATTATTGATTTTTAAATAAATATGTTTTATTTTATTTTCATGTTTTATATAAACTTTCTCCAAAAAACACAAGGATTTTAAATCCACATTTTCTATTTAATGGATATTTCTCTCAAATATAGTGTAATAATATGTGTAAAAGGATTGGGTTTCTATAGTTTCTATTGGAGAAAAGTTGTATTATTTTTGGGGATAATGAATATAATACATTATTGATAATCCTATGTATATATCTAAGTACATTAAATAATATTTTTTTGGTGAAGTGTAGAGAAAGTGGTTTCCAAGAAATTAAATCAGTATCCTGATTCTACAGGTGGATGTGGTTTTGGAACAAATGTTTCATGGTGTAATAATCACAAAATTATTTGGTAGAGTATATCTCATCAAAAATAATATTGTATAGTGAGTTTCACCTTACTATCCACCTAATTTTACATTCTCATTTGATATGCATGAATATATAAAATTTTCATTATAAACCATTATAAAGTATTTGAATAGTGTGTGACCATGAATGGCCTAGGATAAACATATAGTGTAAATGATTGAAAATATTGTTTTATTATTTTGACATCATATAAATGATCATTCCATATTAAAATATTTCACAGGATTAATATTGTTTCTTACAATGTGATTTTGGATGTAGTCAATGTATTGAATGGAAAATTATTTTTTCAATACTAAAAATGAAGGAAAAATTAATTATTTTACTCTTTATGTACCAAATCAAATGGGAGTTGGAAGGTGAAACCTCTTGATCATTCCTAATTAGATATATCATTTTATTAATGACATAATAAACAATGATTATAATTTATGAAACACGTAATAAGATAATAATGATTGATTTTGAATTGAATGGTGGGAAGAAGATTTAGTTTCGAACATATAAATTATATGTAAAGAAGCACATAATGAAAAGACTTAATAGAGTTAAAATATATTTTATGGATATAAAATAAGGGCACAGATAATGTTATTTTTAGTTAAAAATAAAGTGTTCTATTAATTTATGTGTAGTTCATCCAATGAACCCATTTATAGATCAATGTCTTATATATTGGGAACATGGGAATTATACTAGTGAATTACTTATTCCAATGGTTTACTCTAATATCAAGGTAGGTAATATGTTATTCTATTAAATGATGTATATTTAATAATGTGTTTATGTATTAAAATTTAAAATTTATGTGCTATAATTGTTAGATCAATGATATTCTAGTTATGAATATCATCTAATATCATTGTATTGTGTTTATTTTGGGAATAATATATATTTCAATTAGAGGATAATGTTAGAGTTATAGATACTTTCAAGGGATCATATGTGTAATGTTGTTCCAATTATTATTGTCTTAGACCCCCATTTTGAGGTTTATATGATAAATTCATAAGTATTTTATGATTATTTTCGAAGACATATACATTACTACAACCCTTAGGTTTATTGTGGGGTTTAGTGAAACTGTTTTTTGAGGAAGAGTTCCTTTAAATATTGTATATATAAGTTTTAAGTTATTGGTAACCATTAGGGTTTGAATTATATATTTTGTTTAGTTAATTGTGTTCTATTACAATTTTGGGAAAATATTCATTATTTAATATTATAAAGGGATTAAAAAGTGATTTTTTTAATTATGTGAAAAAAGTCATTTTGGAAAATGATCACAATTTTTGGATCCTTATCAAATTAAAGTAAACACTATATTATGGGATTTTATCTGAGTAATAAAAGATTGATTATATTTAGGAATCATCTATGATTTTAATAGTGATAATGTTTGTTTATGGAAATGATTAACATATTCAGAATATTAAATGTTAAGGGAATATGTATTTTTGGGTATATGAGTGACTAATGTTTATTGGAGATAAATGTAAAATTAATCTTGAATGAATATGTGGTAATGCCCTTTTAATTTTTTTGTCTTGAAAATATTCAAGAATTAATTGATGAATATTATGGTTAGTAATTTATTAAATGATCTATGTTTAACATTCGGTGTTATTATTAAGTATTTTTTGATTTGTTTATTATGTCATCATATGAATTTTTATCATTTATTAGAATTATCCGACCTTATTGTAGTCATTTTTTTACAAAAGATATAAAAAATATCTGTTTACAAATTCGTGAACTATGTGATCCATTAGTAGTTTCTTTTAGTGCTTCTGGCATGAATAAATCAACCTAGACAATCATTGATTGGAGAAAAAGATAAAATTATGTTGTAAATTTATTAAAAGATGAAATTATACATTTCAGGTAACTATATTTCCTTATGTTCTTTAGTGTAGGTGGTAATGGAATTCCTCAACTCATGGAAAAATATCTTCAAACCAAAATAAATCTCATTTCTTTAATATCTGAATAATCAATGGCCTTTGTCGGACCTTTTTGTTTTTTGATTATTAACATTATATTGATCATTTAGTTTCTTTTGATCACATATATATATCAATATCCATCATTATATAGACATTATTTTTCTCCTCTATGTCCATAAATTAACCTCTAAAAATTTTAATTCTATTTTCCAACATTTTTTTATAGAAGATAAACATCATATTATATTTCACTCTTATTAAGAGGAAGTTTTATAAACCCAATTTTGAAAATGGGCCTTCAATAAAGTCATTTCCTAATTTCAATACCTTGATTATCAAGGTAGAGTTAAAATTTAGAGGATGTAGTTTAATATGGGAGTGGAAGAATGTAACACCCACGGATTTTAAAAGTAAAACATAATTCGACAACGTATATGAAATGGAATATGAAGTCTAAATGACCCATAAAATGTTATTATTTAAATATGACCATCATAACATAGATGTAAAATTAATGACTATGAATTGGATTATATATTTAATTAAATATATTTAAATTTCTTAACAAATAAAGATATATTGGTAAATTCTTAGTATAGAGTAACAACAATTTTAGTACTGTCATTTAATTTTTCAAAAAATATATTTTATCCAAATATGTCTTTTATTAATTTATGTCAGAAAATAAAATTTTTAATTTCAAGAAATTTTAATCAAAATATTTTTAAAAAATATATCACTTTAGAAATAAAAATACATAAATTAGTTTATGTGGAAAATTTTATATTAATCTGGGGAGATTTAGTTTTTTATGAATTTTGGAAAATTATAATTTTTATATAAAACTAAATTTTCATTTAATGTAGTTATAAAGATAAATTGTATACTTGATTTTAAAAAAAATGATTTATTATCATTTCTCTACTACTAATCTAGTTATAATAATCGGAATGAATTTCATTATTAAATTTGGTATTAAATAATGTTTACAATTAAAAATACATTATTCTAAAAAACTATTTGTGGTTGACTTTTTTATCATAATACTAAATTAATTTCTTCAATTTATAGAAATTCAATCCTAACAAATTTATTTTATATTTATATAGAAGATTATTTTTTAAAAAATGTTTCATTTTTATTTTTGGTCATTATAAATAGTAACCTCAGTTAATAATCGTCAACACAATATGGTTAAATCATGTAATTATGTTGAAAATAATTTGTAATAGACTAAAAAATGTCTATAAAAATTGAATTTATTATATTGGATGAATATATTATTTCAATTTACCTACATGATTCAAAACATGGAATCATGGATATTTATTTATATGGTATGGGGCTTTATATTATTTTATATAAATTAAAATCTAAAATATATTTCAACATTTTTTATTATATATAAAATTTTAAGAGAGGGATAAAAAATTTCTATGTTAAGTTATAGTTTTTTATGTATACATGGTTTTTTATCATCATCATTTGTTACAAATTATAGTGATAAAATAATTAACATAATTTCTAACGCAACATAGGCACAATATTTATTAAATTTATAGAAAATTAAAATAATTGATTTGAGTAATATTTAAAGTATTATAATTTGAATTACTTATTGTGTTCCATGAATTTTCAAGATATTTATAAATTTATTGTTTTGTGTGAATTATTTATATTGTAATATAATATTTACCATCATGTATTCAAAGTCAAATTAAATGAATTATGTCAAAATTGACATTAATGATATTTTATGATAAATAATATTTTATTAAAGGAATTAATTTAAAAAAATTATTATATTCACCAAGGTAATATGAAAATGGTTTAAAATATTATTCAGGATACTTTTATTGGAAAACATTACTTTTATAAAAACTATACTGACTGCTAATGCATAAAAACATTGTTATAACGGTAATTATCAAAAAGGGTTAATGCGTTTCAAAAAAGAGAAAACTATAAAATAAAAATCTAAACATTAAAAATATTAATTTATTATATTATTTCATCCCAACCTCATCCTATATTTAAATTATAACATATTTGTGCCTTTTTATATGTAAATTAATTTATATTAATTTAATACTATATGTCATTCCTAGAGTTCCCTTTCCACTCTCTTATAAAACTACCCCAACTCTCAACATTTTATCACAATAAAAAATAATATAATTTCATAAAATCCCTACCCAAATACATTCCAAAAACCTATATTTTAATTCTTAATATCTTGTTTTTGGAATAATACTATACGTATAGGGATTATGGTGTATATAAAATGAGGATGTCTGAAGAAGCTATAGATTCTTTAACCGAATGTTTGATTATTATTTATTATTCAACCTATATAAAAAATAATTAAACCAAGATGACATAATAATATCATTATCATCCAAATTCATGTATTTTATTATATTAATTTCACAACCTATATCCATATCCTCTTCAATATAATATCTAATGAAACCATCGTTCATGCGTATGATTAATTACCAACTCACGAACCGATGTAATTATTTTAACATCACAACCTCTGACTATTTTTTATAATGACGGATTTAAAATATATATATATATATAAATATATAAAATTTATGAAATATATATAATTCTATAAAATTATTTTTTCATATTTTTTTATTCACATTTCCATTCGTTAAAATATGATAATGTCATTCATTCTTACATGTGAAATACAACCTATATGAAGTGATGTGATTTATTTTTCATTAAAACGTAAAATGGATGACATATATGATTGAATTTAAAAAATTAATTTTATATTCATCATATTGATACTGTTATTTAGTGATTAAATAATACATAGCCTCTTTCTATAATGATCTTTATAAAATGGAATCGTTACTTATTTTAATGTGTGATCTGCATCCTTTCTAATTGTAATATAATTCATTTTTCATTATAATAATTCGTGATTGGTTTTAAAAATATAATTTTTTTGTATAATAATGATATTTATTTCATTATTAAATTTATAAATATTATTTAATACTAACTTCTTTGACCATATTCATCATTCTAATGTCATTTTAGACATATTATCCCAATATTATCCAAGCATCTAATGAGAACATAAAGGATTACGTAATTAAATATAACATGGTAATAAATAAAACAAAAAGGAATAAAAAAATTACAATATTACTTATATATGTAAATAATTAATATAAGTTTATTGTTTCTAATGATAAATAATGTTCATGATGAGTTGGACTCAAGTTAATGGATTTTCATCTCACTATCAATTTTGGGAGATACACGCCATATTCACAACTTGTTACATTTTTGTGGCGTGTATTATACACATTAATGAAATTTCTCATTATTATCATAATAATTACGGTGATTTACAAGTCTTTATAAGGATATTTCTTTAATCAGTCATATGATTCAATATATACAAAAATACTAATGATGTTATATTAAAATCTCATTTTTTGATGATATTTTTTATTATTAGCCTCTAATGATGAAATTTAATGATATAACTCCCAAGAAACATATGATTTTTCATATATTCAGATAATATAAAGGAAATTTATTATTCAATTATGTTTTCATATATTTATTAAGTAATGATATTGAAATAATGTTTTTATGAAAAATCTATCTTTATATCACTCTTCATTCAAAAATTCATTTTTTCCATTTATATGTTTTCTAATTTTTTTCGAAGAATAATTTCACAATTCTAATATGATATATTAAAACAATTTCAACCGATGTATTCCTTTTAAAAAAATGTTGTTCTAGTAATATTATTTTTATTTTTCAAATGAGGTACATTATGACTTTTTTAATGGTATGAAAAGAATGTTTTTATTTAACATATACAAAAATAAATTGAATTCCCCACCCACGTGACCACTCAATAGATTTAACATCCATAAATGATTCCAATATAATGTTTGAATAAATTCTATCTATAATTTGTTTAAATTATTAAGATTATAATGAATTCATTTCAATATTAAATGGTATTTTCCACAAGAAATAATCTATGTAATATATTTATGTGATTTTCCATGTATGATGACACCCATTGATGTTACAAATGCTTTACTAGGGATATGATAAATATATACCATATTTATAATTTTCTATGATAGTTCATTGTTATCATGGAATGATTTTTATGAAACTTTTTTCTTTTCTATGTTTTATTCCATGATGAAATGTTTACAGAACACATTTATTTTATGTTACTCTCATTAAATGAATTTATTCAACAATGAAATCCTTTTTTTGAGATCTATGTTTATTTAATCATATACAGAAATAAATATTATTTAATTTCTGCATATCTATAGAATATATTTTTAATTACCAATTATTATTTAATGAGTAATGATTATGAAACCTCTTTCTTTACATGGGTAATAATTATGTTTATAAAATAGGTTTTTTCCTTTTATGGAACACATAATCATGAAAGAATTATGATGGATGTTCCTCAATAATAATCCAATTAGTTGGGTAATTTTTCTTCTTCATGATACATTATTTATGGGATTAGGGAGTAAACATAATCCATTATAGTAAATTTTCCATCATGAGATATTATCTTAGACATTAACCTTGATTTATGTTTTTTTCATGTTTTTTATTCTTCCCAAATTTAAATTTTATACATTATAATATTATTACTTGTCATTTATTTTTTTCTCTTAGGTGAACACTCATAAGTGATTTATTTTATGATATTATGTTATTCCTATGACTCAGACATGATGATTTTTCTTCATGTTTGTTCACATTCTAGTTTTTTTAGCTCACCCTTTTTATCAATGTTTTCCTTATGTTTCCCCATGACGTTCAAAGAGACCAATGGGATTTAGTTTTTCATTTTGGAGTCTTAAATAACGAAGTTTTATTTTCAAATTGTTGTTTTATATAGACACTCATCCAAAGAAAATAGTCCTTTCAATCCTTGTTTATTATTTAATGGATATTTATTTTTTATAAAGTAGGTAATAATTTGAATAAAATTGATTTAATTTCTATAATTAATATCCTATGCGGCCATGGAATTTGTCGCACCGTAGTCATGGATGTTTCCATAGCGGGTTTCCTCTGGGGGCGTGCCGCCGCCACCAGACGCTGGCGCCGCCGTGCCGGTGGGGCGCACTGGTAGCGGCTTCCGCGGACCATTGGACGCGCTACGGTGGTCCGATTCGCCCACTGCATATGCATGTAGCTCTCCCGGGCCCCGTTCTTCCATGCGACAGCTTCAAAATTCCGTTGCGGTCCTGTTTCAGTATCGCCCATCAATTCATGCACCAACTAACAAAATGAAGAGGGTCGTCAGGCCGTGTTTGTTCAGTCTTATCCCTCCGCGTTAATCGATAGCAATAGGCCGGACAACAGTGATGTTAAATGACAAACGAGGCAAAATTTTAATCAATTAAAATTAAACATAATTCCCTATAATTTTCCCACAAATAAAATCATTCTCAGATCAACTTGATAATGATTTGATCCACATTCTTTGTTTTAGAATAGAAGAATCATGGGAATATAACATACTCAAATTAAACCCCTACCACAATAATTGATGTCATATGTCGGGCATCTCAGAAGACGGCGTCACGGGTTGAGGTTTCGTAGACGACGTCGGTGTGCATCATCGTTCTTCGTGGAAAAGGCGTTCTTTGTGGGAGAGGCGTCATTCTTCGTTGGATGGAAGTTCTCTTCTTCTTCACATAAGAGTTCTATCAAAATAATTTAAGAACTTCACCAATGTTTCTCCCCACACCAAAATCTCCAACTCAAAATAATAACTCATGATATTATTTTTATTCACATCCCAAAGATATTAAAATTCAAAAACAAAGAACTTAATTAATTAAATGAAGTGACTCAACTCATTATTTAGGGAATGTTGGAATGAATTTAAGAGGGAGAGAGGAGGAGGTGAGAGATCTCATAAATGGGAGAGTTTTCAACATTAACATGGGAGTTTAAAGAGGGTTAATGAGTTTAGGGGGAGGTGGAAGTTTGGGGCTTTTGTGGGACCCACCTCTCATAAACCACACATTGGAAGTTGGGTGGTTGTGGGCCCCACCAACAACTTCCCTTGGGAGGGTTTAACTTCCAAGGTTACAAAAATTAAATTGATCAATAGTTTTATTTATTTTAATCTAATTCCACAAATAACTTTCAACCCGTATAAAACGCATCTATGGTAATGGTCCCCTTAATCAATTACCCACGTTGCGAGTTAATCGGTGAGCTCAAATTTTAATTCTGAGCACCGGTTCAAAATATCAAAAACCCGCTCATTCGTTTACTGAACGTACCTGAGCTAAACTTCAGAAATTGACTCCGGACACACCGGGTCTCGGAATCAAGTGCCGTCAGAAGCTATAGACTTGTAAAAAAGTCCAAAGTATTTATGAAAAAAAAATCTTTGAAATTTCTGGGTGTTTACATAATATACTACTTAGGTTTCACTACAAGAGGCCCATTCAATTTATTAGTGAATGAGACCATTGTTAAATTGATAAAATAGAAAATAAACTAAAACCATTGGGATTCCTAGAGATGAAATGGAAATTACCCCGAAATAAAAGTATATTTATTGAAATTTATATAGAAATATAATTATATTTTCCAGCCTATATTAGAAAATATAATCAAGAGACAATGAGAAAGAGATTTTTGTTACTATAATAGAGGATGAAAATTAGAGATATTATAATTTGAAACATCATGATCCTAAAACTCACGATATGGATACCATCAAGAGTACTGAAGATTGATTCGACTTACCATTGACATATATGGATTGGAATATTCAATTAGTGGGTATACTTCTTATGTCAATGGTGAAGGGGAAAATATACAATAAAAGATACATATTGAGGGCCTAATGAAATGGCTGGATCAAAAAATGTGAGTACTACTTGGGGAACTACAAGAATATTTTTATTATATAATCTTGAATTAAATAAAGATGAGGTATGGAAGATGATAACTTAGATGGAGTATATATAGGAAATGAAACTATGTATTAATGAAGACAGGAGAATATAGAATGTTACGATGAGGAGTTGGAACCAAAACATTATTGGAGAATGGGAGGAGTATCAGAGCTCTCAATAGAGAACCATTATCAATCACTATTGTTTATCTTCTCTATTATATTGTTATATTAGATTTATTGAAATATTTTGATGATATAAAATAATCGTTATAAAAAAAATTATGGGTGATGGTATTGTGTTTGTTAATAATATAGATTCATTCAAGTGTAATATATTTCTGTAAATAACCATTTTATTTATTTTTCATGTTCTAAATTTATGAAAAATACCTAGAAATACTGATATTGGATATTATTTTTATTATATCTCAATATCTAAATAATAATCTATGAATCAATATGCGAATTTTTCAACTCATTGAGGGTTTAAAATCATGATTAACATAGATATTGGTATTGATTTAAAACCTGTTTTGATATTGGGTGGATGAGTAGACACTAGAGTTGAGAAACTCTAAGATTATCTCACCCATAGTTATTTCATTCAACTAACATGGATAGTTTATTACTACCATTGTGTGGGGATATCTGTGCATGTATACAGAAAAAAATTCTAAAAAAAATATAACAACAAATCTAATTCTGATATCTCATGTCTATATTATTCCATATTTCAATGTTATTTGTGCTCTCTCTTATGTTTTATTTTTATTCTTACTTAGTTACAATTTTTGTCACTCTCCATAATATTTACCTCACAATTCCTCAAAAAATGTGTCTTTTCTTTTCTTGAGATTATTTACAGGTAATATTAGCCAGACAAACTTATCAGAATCCATCCATATGGATCTACACCAATTTATAAATAACAAATTTTAATATGATTTGAATATTCACTTGGTTTTATATCAATGATGATATTTAAACATTCTATAATTAGTTTTAATTTTCTATTGAGAATACAATTTATTAAACAATTTGTAAAATATATTTACAACAATATTAAAATATCCCATAAGGTTCAAGATAAGGCATCTTTCACCTTTCTATTTGGATCAGTTTACCATGGATGTCGGCCCATTTTCATGTGTGTTTATCACTAGAAATACTACAGATATATATTTTCCATTTAATAATAAATTATTGATTATGTAATTTAAGTTCTAATGGACAACTTCTCCATTAATATATGTTACATTGTACGTTTTTTTGAAAAATATATAAACTATCATTGAATGATTTTATGGGGAAAATCATAATTTATATAGGGACATATAATAGGATATTGTTATTGAGGGAATTTCTGTGTCTAAAAAAATTTCTATGATGAGATTTTTATTATTATTATAGTATTAATATGATTATAATGTTTACTCCACTATGGAATGTTATGGTAATTTAGTGTTCCTTAGTCAATTCTTTTTTTCACATGAGTTTCATCAATAAATTATCAAGGATCGATTGGATAAATATAATCGTAAATAGATAAGTAGAATAACCCATCACCCAAAATGTAGTTATAAAGAAGGAAATTCCAATAAAGGGGTCATGAAATTTGGAAAAATAGTTACAACCACTATAAATTACTAATATTCCAATTAGATGAGGATTCATGGGAAGAAAAGTTTAGTTTCAAGACTCCCATATGGAATTCATCATTTTGGATCTTATTTGGTAAATAATTCCCTTTTCTATTGGTACTTCATCATATATTCATTTAGGTATAAAATGTTTTGAGTTCTTTTTTCATTTTAGAGGCAATATATTTTCAATAATTATTCATATATTTAATTTTTATCTTCTATTGTATACATGAATATATGAATAAATAGTTTCTAAAACTATTTATCATTAATATCACTTCTTTATGTCATGTTTCAATGAAAATCAATATTTAAAGATGTTACCTTCTAAGTTTAATTAATATGCATTTCATTCTGTTACAACGAAAATGTATTTATTATCTGGTCAACAAAAAATATTTATTTAATGGGTAATTTTTTATGGAATTTATTTAATAAAATTCCCTATATCTCTTATGTGTTTTAAAGGGGTTACACTTTTTATACTGTGATGATAATGAAAAATTGTAGAATTATGGAAAATATTTTCATGAATAAGTATCATATTGAATATTCATTCAAATACTTTATTTTTGGCTATTATGTTAATAATTCTAATTTAGTTTAATTTTTTAAATGTAAAATACACATTTTCTTATTTTTAATTAACCATTCTATTTATCTAATTTAGTTTTGGAATTAATTTTATCTTAATGTAACATTTTTATTTAAAAAATTTGTACCAAATTAATACTTCAATTTAGTTAATTTTTTCTTTTAATGAAATTTAAATTTTATTTTGAATTTATTATTTTACTATGAATTTCATATTTTTGTTATCAATGTGGTAGTTGTCATGCGGTCAGTGTAATGTCTACCAAAAATTTTAAGCAGCATAAAACTACAACATATGGAGTTTGATCTATCATACTACGTCTTTCATGGAAATATGAAACTATAAAATCATCCTTATGAATAAAAATTCCATTAATTCAAGAGTTAAGAATATAATAACCATCCCATTTTACCATTCCCATTTATATTCAACTAAAAAATCAAAATGAAATTCTTTCAAATAGTGAAAACAGATCTATCAGAAATTAGAAAATCTAAAAAGTCACATTTTAAAAATACAAATATATAAATGGACATAAATTTTAAAATTGGGAATGGAA
This sequence comes from Viscum album, assembly GCA_963277665.1. Taxonomy (NCBI): domain Eukaryota; kingdom Viridiplantae; phylum Streptophyta; class Magnoliopsida; order Santalales; family Viscaceae; genus Viscum; species Viscum album. The sequence goes on along the minus strand of OY728122.1, from coordinate 1,238,943,190 downwards.
TCAAGATTCTACAAAAAGATGATATATTGAAAACATGTGAAAAAATCAATATGACGTTTCTTTTAAAATCCTTTGACCATTTAGAGTAAATTATTAATCTGAATCTATCATAAAAATAAAAAATGTAAGCTTTCGTTCCACATTATACCCTATGAAATGTGACCTAACAAGCTTAAAATTATGATCAATAATAAATATGACTAATCATTATATTCTAATTATTCCACATTCTAATACCACCATTCATCTATGAATTCAAATATCAATACTTCGAGAGATTCTACGGTTGATGAAGCAACCATATAATGAAAAATCAATCAACTGTTCCATGGTTTGACATTCATAGAACTACATTGAATTGAAACAAAAAAATTATTTTTTAGGATGAACAATTGTTGTGTGGTGAATAATATGAAATAGTCTTCTTACTAATATAATATTTAAATTGGATTCAATAACTATATGAAATCCTAAAATTGAGATGAATATATATTTTTAGGAACATAGACAAGGATTAAAAATAACTCAACTCATGAATGTATGAACCTAATTGAATAAAATATGTTTAACTCTTGAATATGAAAAAGAATAATCTGAGTTGAAAAAATCCAATAGGTGAAGCATCATTGATATGAAATGGATAATAATGCCCAGATAAATAATAACAATTTTTGTTCTATGGCTGAAGAAGATAGAATCTCCAAAAAAACTGATATAGCCTCTAACCATGTCTCAACAACACATTTTGAACATATCAAGTCCAACTAATTTGATCAATGGGCTCTTTAACATAGATAATAATTAATTTAATCATTTGACCTAGTCGAGGATTTAGTTTCTAGAATATTCACTATAGTGCAGTTCATTTTAAGATTATATCTTGGATTTTTTTGTTCTACATTTAATCGGTTGTAGAGATTAAGGATATTGAAATTATCATGCATGATAATATGATTCAATGATGATAAAAATTCATAATAGTATCATATTTATAATTATATAAATCTATACATCAGTTATAAAATTCATGTTATAGAAATTAACCTTCTATTTGTTCATTTATAAAGATTAAAATCTATGTATGTATTAATTAAGATTAATATAAGTCTTAATAAGAGTTTTAATGAAACAAATAGGTTGAAATATATTAGTAGACAAATGATTATTATCTAAAAAATTGATTTTGATTATTTAGTGAAGTTTAATATTTAATATGAGTTGTTAATGATTTTATTTGTACTCAGAAATTAAAGTGAATTCGATTAAGGGATGAAGAATTTATATCTGGTGGATATAATATATATAAAATTTAGTGATTTTTATTCATAAAAGGGATTTGAGGTGTATGGTTTGTAGATTTTTTTTGATGGAAGAGGAACAGTCCATGAAAATCCCTAAAATTTCATCTTTAACATTGGAGTTACGTGCATTGATGGTGCTAGATGCTAAAGTGGAAATATGAGCTTCAGTTGTATAGTTTTGATGTATTGTAATTACATGATTGAAAATAATTCATTATATAGTCAACAAAACTCCATAAATATCCAAACAAAATTTCACTGAGGATACAAAAGGGTAACCTAAATCATACCCCACCCTGTGTAAGACCCAATAAATTAATTATTGGGTAAGGCCCAATGTTATGACAATGCTGATGAAAAAATACCCAAACATTATGTTCCCACTCTGAGTAAATTAAATTTATAAAAATCATATAAAAATTAATTAATGTTTATATAAAATCATTTTTATGACATTTTGGATGAATATATAAAGATGACCCTAAGAAAAAGAGATGGAGTTCATGAAAACTAAATTTGCGAATGAAGACTCTTTTGATTCTCACATAAAAAATCAGAACCCATGTAATCAATATGTGGATGATATCTAAAATTTTGATCTTAGTTTCTATTGGGAATGGATTTCTAAAAAAATAAATATTAATTTACCGGGTTGTATAATTATGTTACAATTGAGGAGGAAGTTATACTTTGAATGTTACATGTGGATATTATAGGGAAATCATTAGATAATTGACTATGATATCAATATGGGAATTGGTCAGAATATTCTTTTATTTTATAATCTAGGAATCAATATCGATGATAAATGAAAGATAGAAACAAACCTAAAGAATACATTTGGGATATAAAAGATATTAGTTAATTCTAGAGGCCAGAACAAGATGGTATGCATAGTATATGAAAGAGCACCATTAGGGATTGGCATGAGTATTTGACCTGTTGATTGGGAAACACTACCTCTATTTTACACTTCATTTTCACTATTATAATATTTTTTTTATAATTTTTGACATATTTTGATGATATATATATAATAATTTTTTTAAAAAAAGGGATTTGATTTTGTTAGTTTTTATCTAACATTATTAATGTGTAACTTATTATAAGAAATTAAGATCTTTTTCATTTCTCAACTTATAGATACATTGAAAAGATCGAGAACTGGTGAGAATTGTTCTTTTTCACATTAATTTTTCTTACTAATTAATTATTTGATAATACATTCTAGAAGAGGTTAACTTATCAAGGTGAGAATACCAAGATTATCTAAGAAGTGGGTCTTGATATAAAACTAGTTTTTTCAATTTTTGGTCTTGTAGATGCTGCCATAAAGTTACTATAGGATCAATTCACCCACAATTTTCTCATATGAAATAATTTATATAACTATTACCACAAATTTATGGTGAATTTTATTTAGGAATGACGAATGAAAATAAAAATATTTAAAATAAAATAAAATAGGAAGTAGCTAATTAAATTAGTCAATTAACTATCTACATTGTTAAATGATTCCTATATGATGTCAGATCTATCTGAAGAGTTGATTTCATTTTCAACCATGGTTACTATTTTTTTCACTCACCTTAATTCTCATGTTGATTTCCCTTTTCACTTTTTTTTACTTCTCTTGTTAGTTTTTACAAGTCTTCTTAGCCAATGACAAACAGATTGGAAGTCCTTCCATATAGATCAACTCATATTCACTATTAACATGTTATAATTGGGATTATATAATGAATTTTACCTGATCATAATAAATTTAAAGGGATAAAAGTTTTATCACTATACTATATAATAATTACCTCTGGATTTTGAACTCAAAAATGTAGAGGTACTTTCAACTAATAATGAATCCCACAGAAGAGAAATATGTTTTGATAGTGCTTCTGGTTTCCCAACATGGAAGAGAGGGGGGATGTTTCAAAATTATCCATGTTTCCATAAGAGTTATATTTTTACAGTAAAATAACTATTAACATACACATTAAATCTTTCTAAAATAATCATTAATAATGAGAGGTGATATTAATCCCTCATTATTGTACTAGAATTTTGTTTTGGAAAAAACTTATCTATCTACTGAAAATAAAGGTTGCTTAAAATTATAAATAAAATATATCAATGAACTGTATGCTGTTAAGAATGACGAGTAAATAAATATTTTTGAACATATATGATAATTTATCTCTTAGTTTCCCATACAAATAGATATATTATATATTGTGACTACATAATAATACAATATATGTGTCAGCCAACATATTCATATCTCTCACTGACCCACATCAGGATGAAAAAAAAATTCAAGTTATAAAAAAGTTGTTAATTATTTTTTTATTAACGAAATATAATAAATAGAATATATTGATATAACCCATACTATTTTGTGGTCCTTATCTTCACTAGTCCATCATGTACTCAACCTGATGAACTTAATAGTTGATTATATATAAAATATAGTTTATAATGAACAAAAAATTAATTTGAAAATATAAATATATGGTTTTAAAATCATATCATTTATGGTGATGTGATCTTTAAAAAATTATCTATAATGTGGTTTGGATAAAATTAATCCTACATGAATTAAACAAGAAACAACCCACATAGCCATGAATATAGTCTATGTTCAACATTTTCACCACATAAAATATGAACCAAAACCTATTCCCAAATCTAGAGACATGGATATTTCTGTTAAAATATGATAGGTTATTGTATTTAATTTACAAAATAATTATTATTGTGTTAAAAATGTGTGGCAGCTCCATTAATTTCCCAATTTAGTTTATATATTTTAAAAAATAGTGTTTTATAGTTTTTATTTGTAGAATATATGTCATGGGTCCATATACACCAAAAACAGATATTTAATTCATGATTATCATCACTATAACCAAATAATTTATTAATATGATTATTTTATTTGGGGTTCCCAAATGGTACAAAAATTTAATATCTAAAACAATTATATATATATATTTAAAAAAAATTATTAAAAATTGAATGACTAGCCCAAAAATTTATCCCACTATATTTTTGATAAAAATAATAGATATAGGATTCAAACCATGATTAATATAATATAATTTTGAATATGGTGGATAAAGATAAAAAATTATATAAATAATCACTTCAATGATTTTTCAGAATGCCACACCACCATACATACTTTTATACAAAAGACCCCTCATTAACTATTATATAAAAATGAAGCATATTTTTCTATCGAAGGATAATTTTACCATAATTTGAAATGATATTTGTGATTACATAAATTTGAATGAACACTAACATATTACATGAGTTAGAAGAACATTATGAGAATATGTTTTATGTATTACATAAATTTTAGTTCAACTAGAATCATGTATCATGAGAATTAAATATTATGTTTCACATATAATTATTTTTTCATTGGGAATTTATATTCATGTAAATAAAAAAGAATATACAAAGAAATAAAATTATAAAATTTTTGACAAAATTTGAATGACATAACATCATACACAATGTAAACATAAACAATATGTGCTCTGTAATTACCCAGGATGGAGAGTATCTTATGAATCCCAAAATTTGAAGGGTTTATTAAGAATAATTTTCTTGATAAATTCAAATTATATTCGTAGGTCCTTATCACATGAACATAAAATACATTCAATAAATTCATCAATGCATGAACAATTTTTTTTGAGAGGAATTTCATACCACATAAACTTAAGAAACATAATACATTATCTATCCATCATAACATTAAACTATATTGATTATCCTTTTCCAAATGACCTCAACCATTCAAAACATATTTATGTAATATATTTATATTTACAAGTACCAAATTTATTTTCATATTTTATGTGTATAGTGATAATTTCAATTTGAATTATCATGGTTCACCAAACATAAAAAAACTAACACCTTTCTATAATATTGTATGGCTTATTTCTTATGACCACAAGATATAGATTAATTATTGGATACCCTATATTTTTTAAAAAAATAATCCAAAATAATCCCTTAAAGTATTAATAAAATCCTATTTTAAGGTTCCTATAATTTAGATCTGATTTTGTATAGTTACCTTGTAATACGATGCAACCGAGTAACCCCTATATTTTTAATAATTGGTCCAATCAAAATAATCATTTAATAATATACTCCCTTATCAATTACTAACATATAAATGTACTTCAATTATATTTATCATAATTATATAATTGGGTGACAACTAATTCACATATGTACAATGATACTATTTACTTCATATAGTCTATATTTCAAGAAAAATAATATTTTCAAAATATTTTATTACTGTAATATTATTTTAATAGGATAATTATTGATTAGTGTAAAGACCCGAAAATTTCAAGGAAATTTTTTTCTTAATTATATTTGGAATTTTACAGGAATGCAGTTTCTGACGGCGCCTGATTCTGAGGCCCGGTGTGCCCGGAATTAATTTCCGAAGTTTAGCTCGGGTACGTTCAGTGAACGAATGAGCGGGAATTTATAACTTTGAAACCGGTGCTCGGAATCAAATTTAGAGGGCACCGATGGAACCACAGCACCGGTATTTGCTTAGTAATTCCTATTCCGGAGTTGTGTTTTCATGGGAGGAGTTGTTAAAATTTGTGGCTTAATTGAGGAATGAATAAAATTGTGAGACAATTTTATTTCTTAAGTCTAAGGTAGTTTTATCCTACATGGGGAAGTTGGGGTGGCACCTAACTACCCATGTGAGGATAAATGAGAGGATAATGTGTGGTGGGGCCCATACGAGCCCCCACCTTTTCAAATTCCCCATAACTCCCTAACTCCTCTAAACCCCCCACTTAAGTTGTGTAACTCTTCATCTCCCCTCTCTCCCTCTTAAATTCTTTCCAACCTATCACTTAATTAATTAGACAACTCATTGTATAATTGATTTAGTGAATTAGGTTTTGAATTTTTGTAAGTTTTAATGCATGGAAAAATAATAAAATAAGGAGAGGCCTTATTTTATTTTGGGAGTTTGGTTGTGTGAGAGAATTTTGAAGAGAGCTCTTCCCTCTTTGGAAGAACTTAATATTCAAAGAAGAACGACGCCTCTTCAACGACAGAAGTGACGAACGTCAACAACCTTCTTCGACTTCCTCCCTCGGATCCTACCGACGTGTAGTGTCTTCCACAGCCGACGTAGCTCGGGATTGGGAGTGTGTGATGAACGCGGTGAAAGACGAACTTCATCGTCTTCTTTTCGCAACACCATCAACGAACGACGAACGTCGATCGACGAGTCAAAGTAGGGGTTTCTTTCGTTTTGTTCTTGATTTTATATTTGGCGTTCTACGAGTAATGAGAACCCCTTATTATCGTTTAACGGGAGGAGGCAAGAATGCACGAACACGGCTGATCCTCCCCCCTTTTTATTCTTTCTTGTCGTTGCAGATCGAAAGAGAGTGACGCGGTGCCGTCTCACCGCGTGGGAAAGAACGACAAGGATGTGCGACATCGTCACGCCGCGCAGGATCGAGCGGCAAGAATGTGCGACGTCGTCACACCGCCCATTCAAAATTTTTAAACCCTCGTGCGTGGATATTTGATTTCAAGGTGATCATATAATTTATTTTGGATTAATTATACCCTCGTCAGTTATTAAAATCATTTGTTATTATTTGCCAATTGATAACACCTAACGCGGAGGAAGCGGGTCGAACAAACACGACCCGACAACCCTCCGCAGCTTGTTCATCAATATGTGGATCGACGGACGAGGACGAAGCAGGCCAGTATGGAATTTGAATCCCTTTGTAGTGAAGGTCGGGTCTCAGGGGGACCGTAGGCGAAGACGGCATGAGAAACGGACCATTGGAGCGCGTCCGGTGGTCCGCAGAAGGCGGCGGCGCCGCTCCGCCGGAAGACCGGCGGCGACGGTCGCCGCCGGCTTCAATTAGCGGCGAGGGCGGTCCATGCACACCCCTGTCCGCGGCTTCCGCTCGGCCACACTGGTCGAGCCGCGGCTGGCCGGTCGAGCCAAACTGAGCCGGCCGGGCCGGGCCGGGCCGCGCCGGCCAGGCCGGGTCGGTCCGGGCCCAGACCCCCCGTTTTCGGACCACCTTCAGTCAAATGCCCATATCATGGGCTACGGACCTCCGATCGACGCACCATCAGTTGCGTAGCGATCCTTGGAACGAGACGTTTGTTTGGGGATATTACACTCAAGGCTTCGGAGAACTTTGGGTTCATCCGGGTTGGTTCGGATACGAAACCAACCGGGCCCTCGGAGCGGAAACGCTCGTAACTTGAGCTCCGGACGTCCGATTGACGTGCCGTCGACTTTGTTGGATTCCAATTAATGAGACAGATCTTTTGACTTACTCCGATCGAGGTTTGGATGCCGTCAGAGTGCGGTCGGGTTGGTTCGCTCACGAAACCAACCGGGCCCCTGGAACGAAAAAGCCAATAACTAACAGACCGGGCGTCCGATCGACGCGCCGTCTGGTTCGTTGAATTACTTTTGATGAGAGCGAACTTTTGGCATACTTCGCCCGAGTTTTGGTTGTTGTTGGATAGTGGCCAAGTTGGATTGTACCCAAAATCCAACCGGGCCCCTGGAACAGAAAAGCTGATATGATTCAGACCAGACGTCCGTTTGATGAACCGTCAGCGGCGTTGGTGATCACGTTGAGAAACGGTCCCTTTGAGTATACCCTATGAGTGTTTGGGGTATAGTTGAGTTACGGCTGGGATTGGTTTGCTCACAAAACCAACCGGGCCCCTGGGACGAAAAGGATAGTAACCCACAGACCGGGCGTCCGATAGACGCGCCGTCTGTTGCGTTGAGACCCCTATGACGAGGCGGTCCTTTGAGATACTTCTTCGAGGGACTCTGAGATACTTGGAGTATCGACCAGTAGCTCATGGAACAGACCCTCCCAGAGACGAGCGCACGGAGTACAGAGACCGTGTAGTCGGCTGAGACCTGACGACTGCTTGACCGACTCGACTTGGAGTGAGTCGACTAGCCTAGTGGACAGAGAGCCCGGTATTTGGCGACAGACCCACGGTGGACGGAGCACCCGGTAGTTGGCCACAAACCCGCGTTACTCGACAAGAGGAGTACCTCTGTAGGCTATTAGGGGGAGCGCCCGGTATTTGGCGATAGACCCTCAGTGGACGGAGAGCCCGGTAGTTGGCCGCAGACCCGCGGTACTCGACAGGAGGAGTACCTCAGCAGTCTTAGGTTAGTGAGCAGTACCTCAGAGTCATGACAGGACCACTGTACACTTCAGAGACGGAGCTCTACAGTAGTTACGGTTTTGATAATGAAAATCCTGGTTTGAGCTGAGACTATTGACCTTTGTGTTTACTTCATGATTGAGATGGGTTACTTGATAACTTAGGTATATATATGGGAATATACCTAAGAAGATGTTATCTGGTGAGATCTTCTTTGTGGTTATCCTTGTTGGTTTTAGTGAGACCTTGAGGGTCTCACGGTCCCTACTGAGTATCGTTATACTCACCCCTGCACGGGCTATGCCCGCACCTCGTTGTGTTGGTTGCAGACGATGGGCAGTGCTGACGGAGGCCGAGTGTTCGAGGACTGGACGGTACCCGTAGGTGGACTACACGACGAGTCAGTACCTGGAGGTGGAATACACGACGAGTCAGTATCCGGAGGAGGTTGACGGGCGAGATCGTTGAGGAGGCTATCTGTACCTACCCTTCAGGTAGGATCCGTTGTGGACGATTCAGGAGCTGCGCCATTTGTACCTACCCTTCAGGTAGGATCCGAGGAGGATGACCCAGGAGCTGCTTCCATTCTTCCAGCTATTGTCTTTTTCTGTTGTACTTTGTTTAGTTGTAGTTGTACTTTCATTTGGGTTTGTATTCTGGCCCATTTACCTTTTAGCACTTCTCTTTGTACTTAGTGTTTTACTTCTGCTTGTACTCTGTATTGTTTTGTTTACTTTTATAAAGGCAATGCCTTCCCAGTTATCGAAATTTACGCCTTTGGTGCTAGTCGCCAACCCCTAGCCTATGGAAGGCGGGCTTGAGGTAGTCACGGCACGGGCCCCGAGGATGGGTCGTGACAATTAGTATATCTTTTATCTTAGGTCCCACTATTAATTTAACTTCAATTTCATTTCTATTTCATGAAAATATATAATATGAGATGTTTTTTTAAAAATACCATATATTGTTTTGATAAATATTTCCCATTATTCTCCAATGATGATTTTCAAAAGTCTCTAATTTTTTTATTTAACGAAAACTTTATTTTAAATAGAAGCTAAGTGTATTTTGAAATAACTTCCACTATCATTTTCCAAACCCCAACAATATTGACTTCAATACCGAGATATGTATCCATATACAAACATAACCTCTAATATTGTCCAAAATTTTTTATCCATGCAACAATTTTAAATATCTACACTTTCCTTTTTGGGCTACACTCTTTAATTGTCCCCCACTTTAATTACCACATGATATTCCATAACCATGATCCCCTAAGTCTTATCTTTCCTTAACTGTATCCTATATCATCTACCTCCAATGTATAACTATAATATCACGTCCTTCTCCACACCAGTTACTTCATTAACTACCTCCCCCATTTAATTATAAACTTATTATTTTTGATGCTCTCATATATCAAAAACTATATCATTACAATATTCTAATTTTATGATTGTATTTTTTCTTTTAAAATTTAATGTTTTTTTGGATTATATGGAAATATTTTTAGAAATGTGTCTAAAATCCTATTAGAAAAAAAATTAAGAAATATATATTTTATTGATAAACAATTAACAATAAATAGATTATATATATTCATTTTATTTCATCACTGACCTGAATTTGAGAAATAAATACCAGAGATCAAGGGGATTGAGTAAAATTGAGAAAATTGAGTTAATTATTTTCAAGATATTTGAATTTTTGGGTATCAATGAATAAGATTATCTCAAAAAATATTATTTCATAAATTTTTAAAATTAAAGTAACACTATTGGGGTTTTAAAATAATAACATTGTATTTAATAGAATATGTGATATGAAACAACATGATTAGAAGAAAAAGTAACATACCTAGAATTTACCACATATTTACTTTTTTAATAAAATAAATATCTTCAATATATTCTATTAAATGGAATAAATTTATTTTTTCTTGAATTACATGAAACACAATATTTATCTTGCATTACATTCAAAACTATGTTTATCTTGAATGACACAGAACTCCATATTTAATAGAAATGTGATGTTTTCTTAAAATATTAAATATTTATATAATATAAAAAACGTAATATTTAAATTTATAGTTATTAATATTAATTACTCAATTTATAAATCTATTGATATCTATTTATTCTATATAATATAGGGATCCTTTAAAAGGGAAAAAATGTTTTTCTGAAATTTTTTTTTTCTAAAAGAGAGTTCAATCACTCTTTGAATTTATAATTTTAAATTAATATATATCCATTTTTTAAAATAAATATTTCAAACTAAAATATATATTTGAATCTATAATACCAAAATTAACTTATGGTGGGGTTTTTAGATAATTCTGAAATATTATTTTTTCGATGAGTAATGGAAAATAATGAATTTTAATAAAAAATTACCTTTTCAGTTAAGTAATTTTTAAGGATATAATTTATTTTAAATTAGATTTAAATTAATTTTTATTGAAATTTATATCATTTAATAAAATTTAGGTCAATGGAATCATTTACCATCAGAATTTTGATATAGAAACACTGCCACATTTGGAACATTTTATCATTAAAACCTTCTATCTCATACATTATCCACAGTAATTTTAAATTATATATTTCCACTTATGTTAATTTAGTTTTGAATAGTATAAATTTATAATTTATAATATTTTAAACCTAAATTTTTTCCATGATTAATAGAGAAATCATTAAAAATTAATTATCACAGTTAATATAAAAATGTATTTATCAAGTGGTTAAAAAAAGAAGATAAGGGCCAATAATTACCTACCATATATTAAAAAACCTATTAGATATAATTATTTCTACTTTTTAGATTATAAGTTCAATAATTTTTGAATTTGGAGGATTTTTCATTATATAAATAATCTTATAATTGAATAATTTCAAAAAATTACCAGTCTAGAAGTCCCCACACTTATAAAAGGCCACCCTTATATACACTTCTTCATTACATAATACCAATTTGTTTCAAAAAATTCCTAAACAATCACCAAAAAAATTAATTCCACTCATCCATGAAGCCTTATTGTCTGTGTAAATCCAAACATGGTTGTCTTTAGTGAAAACATAAGAGGTTACCTGAAGAAGGCACAACATTCATATATTAGAATCTTTATTTAAATTCTCTATACACCACAAAAAATTCCTATTAAAACAATATCATATAATAATCTCTATGTATTAAATATATTTTTATGTTTTTATATTAATGTAATGTTTTAAAACCACTTCCACTTATATCTAATGTGTTAGGAAATAATCGTTCATGTGTACGGTGGACAACGAGCTCAGGAAATACTGTCTATCAGACTTCCACATCCTCTTATCATGGTTGGGAATGGGGACACACATATATTATATATATAGTTTATAAAAATTTATTACTCTATATCATTATCTCATATATATTAATTTAATTTCCATTTTTTATAAGATATGATATTGTCACTCATGTGTACGGAGGACTACCGCCTCGTGAAGTAATGTGATTCATATTTCAGTAATGCTTCACATAGAAGGTGATAAGTTTATATTTATTGATTATCTGTGATATAAATGAAAAAATGAAAAAAATGAAAAAATATATTTATCATAATGGAAATAAAATATATATGTATATTTATTTCATATTGTTTCACTCTCCTAAAGATGATGACATCATTATCGTATGTGTTGACTACCACATTCATGATGTGATGTAACTCCATTTTCATTACAACACCACATGGATGATATATAATAGTATATACTTTGGAATATATTATATAATAGTTATTATAGAAACATTATATATTAATTTATTTCTCTATATAATTGTCATTGGATAATGGAAACGTTACTAATGCATACATATGACCAATCATCTCCATGATTGTAATGTACATATTTTTTAATAACCATATTACATGATTGGTTTGGAAAGTTATATTTATAATAGAATATGAAAAATATGACATGATTATTATTTAAAAAATATAGAAAATATGTAATATATTCCAAAACAAAATTTTTATTAAAAAAACAAGCCAAAGAAAACCAAACAATAAAAAACAAAAACAATGATAATAATGAATGATTGTCAATTAGGGAATGATAAGATGATATAAAATGAAAAAATGTTATATTATAAATATTATTATGGTTCATTTATAAGTAAATTACATGTCTAAAATCACTATATAAGATGTTAAGGAACATTATATCAAAAGGAAGCCTGAGATAATGGATTTTGTAACACAATATCAACTCACTAGGTTAGACTTCTACTTCATAGATTATTCCATGATAATATTATGTATTTAATTCCATTTAATTATTTTATTTTGTATGGACAGATTTTTTATGTGTATATTTAGTTGAAACCCATAATTGATAAATTTATTAGTCATCAATTCAATATTATGATCATTTTAAGGGTTTATTTTACAATCACATTCTAATCGAGATTGTATATTATTGGACATTAGTTGAAGGAAGTTATTCCACAATTTACTAATAATCCCATAAATGAATATTATTATTAATGTTATTTTTGAGATGTTGTAACATTATTAATCTTTTTTGTACTTAAAATAAAAGGTAATTGGTTTTATAAATCTCTGCTTTCATTTCTCTCTTTGATCAAAAATATGTTTACATATAAAACCTATCCGATAATGAATTTTTTCAAAAAAAATTATGATATATATATTATATATTAATTTAATTAGAGTTTTTATTTTTAAAAAATTACATGTAATATTATTTTTTTTCAAAATAGTTTCCATTAATATTTTAATTAAAATTTGAATGTAATCCACCTAAAATTTTCTAAATGAGGAAATTTTCTAAAATTCTTACAGTGAAAAATGAATATTATTTTTACCTTGTACTTAATGTATGGAATTACCCACCAATGTAACTATCATTTCATTAAATATTACTTTTCAGGTTCCAATGAGTTTTTAAATAAATTTGGTTCCTAATATTAAATAACTTATTAGTTTTTAAACTTATTTTTGAATGAGATATATTTTTAGAATATTTTAATTTCAAAAAATTAGTGAATTTAAAAATGAAGAGCTTACATTTGTCTAGAATTTTTTTAATCATGTTTTTATTGTATTTATATTGATAAATGTCATGAAACCATTATGGTACTTATTATCTAGTGAGGATATTTTGTATTAATATCATCATTATTCATTATATAAATGGTTTAAAATTTGTTTGACTATGGATATGAAATTTAAATACCATTCACCATATTTCTCAATATTATATATGGTCATGTTTATTCATTGGGGAAAGTATTAACATTTAATATGAAATTTTTTCAATGTGATATTTTATTGTTTTTTGTTTCTCCCATACATATGAAGAATGAAATAAATGTAGTATCTAATAGGTGGGTCCTGGGGGTTTTATATCCCCTCAATTCCTCAATAGGTATCATGAGACGAATCAATTATCCAAATCAGATGGGTTTCTATGACAAATTTATATTTTTTTAGGAATTATCATGTAAGTGACAATATTGAAGATACATTTAGGTAGTTAAAATGTATGACATTATTCATTCCATAATTATGAATTCAATTTTTTATATTCTATGTGACTATTTGATTTGATAGAATATTGAAGGATATATATTCACAGTTATGTGATTATTTATCTAGAATTACTTGATCATAATTTATTCCTGCAATATTATGATTGTGTTATTTATTAAATGTAATTTTTTTTAGTTACACACCATTCCATGTTGATTATTCATATTGACACTTGTTAGCTTTTGTTAAAGTTATACCTTACTGAGCATTTGAGCTCACCCTTATTTTTATTCTTTTTTCCAAAACACATAATGTGTACAATGATTATTATGAAATTAAATATTATAGGGAATAATTTTATTCTTGAAAAATTATGTTGTTTGTAACATTCTCTATGACATTCCACACAACAGTTTCCCAAATTTGCTTCATTACATGACCACATGTGCACCTCCCCCTATAACAGTTGATGGTGACCAGAAGCTATGTTTCAATATCAATCAGAGGGTACTATTACTTTTTTATTATAGTAAAACCATAGTGGATAATAAATAAAATATCATGAAAACACAATAATAACCAAATTATATAATAACTAGCACAATAAAACTATCACAATGTAATATCCCTTCCCTTGTGACACACATAGGTTCCCTGATCTTGTTAGATACGTGACCTCAAGAATGCTTTCCCATACTATAGAGGCTGCTGATTGGAATCTAGGATATAATATTAGTCATGGTGAGATGATACACAATTTGTTATAGTTACACACCAATGAAAAATAAATTATGAATTACCAGATATAAAACTATATCTAGAAGTATGTCAATATAACATGATGATCAGAATTGGAAATAAAAATGTCATGCTAATCTACATGCCATGTGTCAAAATGAAAACACAAAATTAAAGACATTGACAACCCCCAAATGAGTATCGAATCATGTTAGGTTACCTCATTCGTACTCTATCTTGACTGATCCAGCTACCACAGGGCCATTTCTGTTATCCTTTCCCAAAAACAAGATGTATATTAAGGTACTAATCAGGAAGCTTGTGTAGGGTGTGAGTACAACTCAGTAGGCCACCACCAACTATGAATAAAATAATATCCAGTCAAATAACATTGAATGCAGCTATATGAAGAAAAAATTATAATACATAATTAAATAGTATTAAAATTACAAATTAATTTTTTTCTGACCTGAAAAACACATGGGTTCTCATAGAAACCCATACCTAAATAACTATATCGACTCATGGAAGAGATCGATGTTTTTCATAGAGTTATCATATTTTATAATGTCTTTGTTACCCTCCATTAATTAATATTTGAATTTCCATATTATCATTCATTCTTATCATAATATATTGACCACGTCCCCATTGTTTTACACATACTATATTTCCCTTATTACCATTCATACACCACACTATTGAAAGACCATGTTCCCATTCTCTATTTAGAAATTAAATAACCATGATATCATTCATAACTTCATAGTTGATTGAAAATGTTACCATTCATCAACATAAAATTAATTCAATGATTAATTATCCACTTCTATTAAATTACTAATTCAATAATTAGTCAAACATACCGGAACCATTAATTTCTCCACCAATTAATTAGTCACCACATTATCAATTGTAATTAATCCATTAGACATCACATAATTCCCCTTGAATAATTACCCAATCGATATTGTAAATATATCTCATTAATTAATTGGATAATTAATAAATCATTATTCCAAATCAATATACCATAATTAATTAAAAAATAAAAAATTTAATTCACACTCACATTATCAAAAAATTTACTGAAAAATAAAATATTAAATCAATAATCTCATATCCCTAAATTAATTTTAAAAATAATTATTTAATTATCAATTCAATACTTGTATAATAAACATAACAATTAATTATCACCAAATATGAATTTAATATTACAATAATTGACACAAAAATTAATTATCCCATTTCAATAATATCAAAATATCATAATTATTTCAACAATTATTTATCTACATCACTATTTAACATAGAATAATTAATTGAACAAATAATTATTCCCCCAAATATGTTATTTTCAATACATTAAGAATTAATTCAACAATTAGTCATCCAATTAACAATTTCCAAAAACTAAATGATCCATTAAATACGCCAACAACCAATTAATCCAAATCAACAATCATAACATTACATCCATCAATTAATTCAGCAATTAATTATTCAAATCAATTCCATTAATTAATTCCATAATAAATTAACCACATTCAAACACTTCAATTAATTCACCAATTTATTTTCTATATCAAAATCCATTAACTAATTATAAATTAATTAATAAAATTAAATCCCATCAAATAATTCACCAATTAATTTTCCCATAAATCCCATTATTTAATTTTATTATTAACTAATCACATTACATTAATTAATTAGTTTATCAATTCATTAATCCCATAAATTCCATTATTTTATTAAACAATTAAATAATTACATTACTATTTTTATTAATTCATAAATTAGTTAATCCACCCAATGCCATTATTAAATTAAACAATTAAATAATCACATCAAACTATTAATTAATTTATCAATTAATAAATCCTACAAATCACATTATTTAATTCAATAATTAAATAATCTCACTAATCCCATAAATAAAATAGTCAATTAATCAATCACTTCATTCCCAATATTTAATTATAAAATTAAATAATAACATCACTTTTATTAATTAATTGATCAATTAATATATACCATTAGTCATATTTTTCAATTTCGTAATTAAATAATTACATTAGTTCATTAATTAATTTATCAATTAATAAATCCAATCAATAACATTATTTTATTCAAAAATTAATTAATCAGATTACTCCCATTAATTAAATCATCAATTAATTAATCATTCCAATAAAATTATATAAATAAACCATTATATAATTATAATACTCTAGTATTTAATTGAATATTTACATAATCTCATGAATCCCAATATTTAATTCAGAAATTAAATAATCCCATTACTCTGTTAATTAATTAATCAAAGAATCAATCATTTTAATCACATTATTTTATTCAATAATTAAATAATCATGTGGATCCATGAATTTATTCATGAATTACATGATCCAATAAATCACATTATTTGACATAATAATTAAATAATCACATTACTTTATTAATTAATTCACCAATTAATTAATCCTTTTAATCTCACTATTTGATTTAACTATTAAATAATTAAAATAATCCATGAAATAATTCATCAATTAACTAATCCTCCAAATAACATTATTTAATTTAAAAAATAAAAACTCATATTACTCTATTAATTAATTCATTAATTAATTAATAACATCAATCACATTATTTAACTAAATAATTAAATAATAATGTTACTCCATATTTTATTACATCAATTAATTAATACTGCCAATCACATTAGTTAGTTCAATAACTAAATAATCACAATAATCCATTAATTTACTAATTTACTAATTAATCTCGTCAATCACATTATTAATTCAAAAATAAAATAATATTGTAACTTCCATTAATTAATCAGTCCATTTATTAAACTCATGAGTCCCATTATTTATTTAATTAATTTATCAATAAATTATTCTCGTCAATCAGGTTATTTATTTAAATAATAAAATAATCAAGTTATTTCCATTAATTAATTCAATAATCATTTAATTAGATCATCAATCACAAAAAAATCATATAATAAATTAATCAATTATTTAGTCCAACACAAAAGAATAAATAACAATAGATAGTATATCAATTAATTTATCAATCTCAATTCATTCAATATCCCCCAAATAATTCCAAAATAAATGATTTTAATGAAAAATCTCAAAATCACCATAATTAATTCAACAATTACTTATTTGAAATAAAAAATTTAAAATACCATCCATTTCCAATAATTAATCAAATAATTAATTATTCATGATCAACAATATAAATTTCTCATAATTAATTAAATAATTAATTATTCAACATCTATAGTCCCATTATCCCCAACTTCACTATTTCCTCAATTAATTAATTCATTAATTTCTTTAATTCAATAAAATAGTCAATTAGTAAATCTAAAATATAAATTCTTAAAATACAAACATGTAATTGAAATAAATAATTTCGTGTCAGAATTACCAACAAACTACCTCAAGATTGAGAAATAATATTCCCCAACTAAAATATCTAATTTGTGATTTATAATGGCATAAAACGAGATCTGGATCATAAAAACTAATTTAAGATCGATAAATAATGATATCATTATACTTCATATAAGTATAACAATCCTATATAAATATATAATAAGACAGAGGAAAAATTATCACTAAAAGATGTTGAAAATACGAGATAAAAGAAGGAATCCACACATGGTGATATCATTTTACCAAGAGGGCTGAAAATCATTAATCCTTCCTTTTATTCACAAAGAAAAGAGCTCAGGAGCCCTAGGTAATCGTGAAAAATCCTCCAAAATTGAGTTGAATAATTAAGGGATGTGTGGGGTGTAAATTTTGGTTATAATATGAGCAAAGGTATTTTAAAATATAATTTTAATGTAAATTAAATCATTGTGCATAACTTAATTCTTATGGGCTACAATATCCCCAAAACATGTGCCTTAATTGTGTGCCTCTTATAGGGGGTTCACATTTTCATATTTTAGGGAACATGTTTTTCAAAACATTGTGATAGTCATACAAATCCTCTTTTCGTAGGTTCTCATGGTTAGTTGGCATATAGCACACAGTTTTGGAAAACTGTTCCCCAATAGGACATTGCTCATTATTCTTCCAAAATTCCAAAATCTCACTAATAAAAACTCCCCAATAATTAACACAAACACACCGTACTTAAAAATAGATAAAATGGTACCTACGAATAATCCCGATACATATCAAGAATAGATCGTGGATTTACTATTTCCCTACTTTATAACAACTCATCCACAAGTTATACCCCCTTTAATATATAATATCCCATTCCTATGTGATCCATCCAAGGATCACTCATACCCACATATCTCTCCAATGGTTTCCTCATGAATAGATCCATGTTTTCATGACACAAAAAATTTCTTCATTGTATTTCCCTACCACACATTCTCACTACGATCAATCACACATATCAGGTGCTCTTCAATTGACACATATATTACCTTCACATTACTACCCCCTTTATTTGTGTTGGTATCATAAAATTAGTAAAAAATTTACCAAATATAATAGATCATTCCCCCTCCATAGTAGATCCCAATAAATGGTCATGGGTATCTTATTATCAATCAAGCATAGAAATTGAAACATTTTTCTTCAATCATTCCTGGATTATATGAACAACTCCCTTAGAAGTAATTGACAATAAACTTCCTTAATACCCCCATCGTGAATGGTCAGTGGTTCATCACCCACCACAAGGATTCACCATTAACTTGTTCCAAGGAAATAACCTTCAATACTTCCACATATCCCTCTTGAAAAAATTATAATGTGTATTTTTTTATAAAATTTACTTCTTCAGTGTACCAAGGATAATGTAAACGTATATGGAATTATTATCTCACATATTTAAGTATACAAGGATATTTTTAGAAGAAAACTATACTTTTACAAAATAATCCCTACTATGCGACCATTCCCCACCATATGTGTCACATGAACAAGGCCTTTCCACACGGTTAAAAATGAGTCTCTATCAGTACCCTTAACTATAATATAATTTTTTCATAGTTAAGAAGGGTAAAAACATTCTCAATTTACATTTTCATCATTAAACACCCAATTATTCGCATATGGGAATCATTTTACCATTCCCAATTTCATATAGGAACCATTTTCCATTTAACTCGTAGATGACTGGAAATATAGATCATGTTCAACAACTTACACTAAACCCTTTTTCCCATGCATGCCTAAAATGAATCATGTTAAAATATTCATAGGTATATAGAGTGATGTATGAAATTCAACTCTCTTGTCATACTAGGACATGAGTCAAATATCAACAATTTTTAAAAACAATGATCACATCTCAAAACAAGTGTGAGACCCATAGTGAAATAAAAATCAACTATAAAATAAGAAAACAATTATAAGAATACCACCTTGGGTTCTTGTTTTATCACCATATATGGGAAATCTCTTCTAAGGAGATAGATATTTAACAAGTCCCAAATCATACTATTTAACTATCTATCATTCCAAAATATAAAGACCAAAAAAACTACTCTGATACAACATTGAAACGTACTGACCTCGGTGCCACACATTGGTTCCTAGAGACTGTAGGTCACGTGACATCAGGTTCTCCTATATTGTATTATCCTCAACTAGATTCCATACATTGGTTCCCTGATTCAGTCAACCAAATGACCTAATGTGTCCGTGTGTGTAACCCCAAAGAATACTGACTAGCTGAGGGTCTAATATCAGTCATGGAGAGACAATAACATATTTATTTATTAAAACACATAAAATAAATAAATAAATTATATCCCAATATATAACAATAATAATAATAATTACTCCAATATCACATGATGTCCCAAATTTTAAATTACAATTTCATGATAATTCACATGCGGAATTTTGAAACAAAAAACTAAAAATTAATGACACTGAAAACTCTCAAACATAACCTAAACCACATTTGGTTCCCTAATCCATTCACCATAAAAAATTATATACCTAAAAAAGTGAATTTTTCCTTATATTTTTCTAAAAACATGAAGTCTATTTAGGTACTGATTATAAATCCTGAGTACGGTTATAGTATAACTTAGTAGGGAACCACCAACTCACCCATGGTTTCTTGGGTAGGGGCATATGATTTTACATATCATATGCCTTATCCATGATCCTATAATATGGTGGGGATGTTTTCTTTTAGGAGGTACCATAGATTGAGAAATTGTATTCCATCCTAGTGAATCTAAATTGTTTGGATTCACACAGATTTCAAGGATGGGGCACACAGTTCAATAAATCTATGCACCTACTGTGCACTACCTATCATACTTCATAAATTGGAAATTTTAACGCAAAAAAACCCCAATGTACATAAAAAAGTAATATCACTCAAATTTTTCAAATAACGTAACTTCAAATATTCCAGATACTTCTACTAAAAAGGTTGTGATTTTATAAACTCCTCACCTTATAACATCTCCCCACAATCTATATTATTAAGCACCGCTGGGACTCAGAGTCAAAAAGATCAGGTCATTGAGCACTAATACATGCTTCTATATCCCATGTTTTCTTCTACATAAATGTATGTTTTCACAATATATGAACTATTATAAGAAAATTTCCCCACAACACTTTCTCAATTTAATCTAATAGACATATCAGATGCTCATCAAAAGATGAATCTACCCTAAGCTAAACAACTTACACATAGATCACATGAGAAGGGTCGGGGTGATTCCAAAAAAGATGTGACACACAGAAAAATAATGAATAACACTGTATACTATTAGAATAGTCAATTGGTATACAACAATCCCAATCTTATTCACTACATTAAAATTTCGGATGAACTTGGTCACCAACATTACCTGTCTATTTATCCAGTTATGTCCCAACCATGGTGAAAACTGAAGGACTAATAAATCACCCTTTATAAATATTAGTGTTCATCTAATTATATCTATATATGAATTATGTCTAGTCTGAGAAATATCTATAAACTCTTTCATTAGATGAACCTACTCTGTTGTCTCCTGTACGAGACATTGTCTCATCAATTATGACTAACCTTACTATATCTATCATAGAGGTGATGTGAATGGCCTACCATAAATCTCCTTATACGGTTTCATCTTTTTAAATTTATGATAACTATTATTATAGTAAAACTATACAAAATCTATGTGATTATCTAAAGAAAAACTAATTAATAGGACCCACTCTTAAAGAATATACTTACGCACAAGTAATGTATGCTCAAACTACCCATCAATCTATGGGATAAAACTTGTACTCGTCAAAACATACAAACCAAGAACCTTAATCAAGCCCTTCTAGAAATGGGAAGTAAATCATGAGTCACGGTCTGAAACAATAATCCATGGGACCCTATGAAAATGAACTATCTCAAAAACATAAAACACTCCCAACTTATCCCCATAGAATGTATCTCATACAAGTAAGAAATGTGTTACTTTATTTCATAATATATACAATCACTCAAATAAAATCATTATTCTAAGGCATCATCAGAAGTCCCACTACAAATTCCATTGTCACGTTATTCAAAATCCATTTAGGAATTGTAAATGGTTGTAATGAACCATTAGCTCAATGATGCTCATCCATTACCTATTAACCAGTTTAGTATCGTGTCACAAAAACTGCAACCCCCCTTTTCAAGGTCAACCACCAAAATTATTTTCGTAGGTTATGGTACATTTTAGTCACACATTGGAGTATCAATCACTTCAAGGAATGAATATAAAACATCAGATCCTCCCTTATATTGAATGTAATAATAAGATTATTCACGACATAAATGATCTCATCCTCTTTTATAGTCCAATCATTTGGTGACTCCCCTCAATCAATGAATTTCCTCATGTTTAAACATTCAAAATCCTCGTAAAGAATGTCCCAGATCCATCTAAAAAGTCTATAATCCACTGAAACAGATGTGATATCCATCTACTCTTCAAACTCCTTAATAACAACCTTCATGTCATCCAATAATGTAGAAACTTTCACTCCACACTAGACTCATGAACTATTGGAGTCGTTTTTTTCATTCTTAAATCATAATCAAAATTGTTTTCTTTTCTGGGAATATATGATAGCTAAAAATAAAATTGCTGCATATAATCAACCCACCTAATCTACTAATGATTTATATATCATTACAAAAATATATACTCCAATCACTTGTGATTTATGTACATAATAAACTTCTCTCCCAATTGAAATGCCTCCAAAACATCAATGCATAAACCACTATAACTAACTCGAGATCATGTGTATGGTAATTTTTTTCATATGGAATCATCTTCTAAGACCCATATGCCACAACTACATCCCCCAAAAAACAACAATTCTCAAATATCTATTATATAAGAGTCACAAAAGAATATGTAATTATCAGTTGGATTAATTATGATCTATATTTTTACTTATTTCAAGAACATCATCATCACATGGAAGGAATCCTATCATGCTTCTAACCATTTTAACATTATACCCTTCTTTTTCAAGATTAAAAATTGAGATTCTATGTGGAAAAATCACAGTTGAACCTCTAATAATAACAACTAACCCATGAAAGGTATGAATATCAAAAATGTTTTTTGGATGATCTCAATAAAACACTTCTCTAACTTTCTATAGGTCCTCTAACACACCTTTCTCGGAGATGATATGGCATAGGAAATGTACCTCAACAATCCAAAACCAAAACATCGATATCATTGTATATATATGGTTCTCTCTCTATATACTCATGATGACTTCCAGAAGTTGGGAATGACTTTCATTATTATTGGAGTACACCATGATATCATCCACAAACACAACCAGAATTTTATCAAGATATGTGTTGAAAATATTATTCATCAGGTCCATAAATACTAAATATGTGTTCATCATCCCAAACAGTATTAAAAAACTCATATAGGATACACCTTTTTCTAAATGAAGTCCTTAGTATGTCATAAGTTCAAACTATAAATCGATGATACACTGATCTTAAGTAAATCATTGAGAAAACACATGCTCTACTAAATAAATAAAATATATCATCAATACATGGAAGAGGATATGAGTCATTCATAGTCATCTAGTTCAGATTTTGGTAATCAACAAAAAATCACACTATTCATCTATCATTATTTATAGAGAACTGTAGATAACTGTAATGAGACACAATCTAATGGATAAAAACCTTATCCTACAAATCCTTCATTTGAGTCATAATCTCTCAATGCTATGATGGTGATATTATATATGATTGAATAGAAAATAGTTTATCCCATATAATTTGATCAGTTGTAAATTATAAATATATCTTAGGTGGAATATCTGAGAATAATTTTGGAATCACAATCTATAAATAATCCACAACATGTGGAAATAAATCCTACATCAAAAAACTATCTCCCAATAATAGACAATAAATATCGGTGGAAAGCTCAAATATATTCTAATGATCTGTCCCTCCATGACCCTATTTCATATCCAAATCACAATTGGAAATGTATTGGTCATCCATTGGTGTCATAAATGGCCTATTTCTAGGGTTACAATTATATGGGGATTGGTAGGATACTAATCCATCAATAGCCAAAATCGAGTAAATTTAGTACTTTTCAAGGATGTAATGGTCCCAAAAAAAAGATACTCCCCAACATTGAGATGATCCTCCTTTCATAAGAATATATATTTCGACTATAGTCCTAGTAGTGTATCTATCATACAAACCCCACTCAGCATTTCCACCATCATGATCCAAAAATTTTATGGTTTTGATGATATAAAATAATGAGTGGTACCAATATAAATATGGAACTATCAAGAATTGAATATACATTAATAGTATATCAAACCATTGATTGTACCCCCTCATTATCCACAAATTTATTCTTAAGGACATGAAACCTTCCTTTCCCACAACCCTATGATATTGGAAGAGTCCTCCGAGCTACACCACTCTGCTTATACATGTGTGTTTTCATAGAAGCACCTGGTCCACTTCTTCAACCACCATGGAAAGTAGAACATAAACTATCAGGTTGATACTATTTAGAATATTCCCATCCCGTACTATGGTTCTTCCAATATCCTCTTTCACTACCTTTATATAATGGGTTCCTAGAGAATCTCATTAGATGTCTCATCCAATCCTAGGATCAGAACACTACTAGTGTTTAGGAAAAATGTTTATGAAAGTGGACCAGCCCACCACACAGGGGAATGGGACTGGGGTAAGATACTATGTAACTTATCCTACCCCCTTGACACTCTTCTTGTTATCCCCCTTGGTAATAGTCTATTTTTGATTCTTCCAACTCTAAGAAAACAAATCCACCTAATCATCCCGTGCAAACCACTTATCCTACACTAGAATTCTTTTTCAGGCCCCCCTCAATTTTGATATCCTAATCAACCACCTAAAAAAACATCTCAACCCAAAATATATTAACATGTGACTTAATCTCAAATTTAATTCCACCCTAGAAAAAACTCTTTGTGGATTTCTCATCCGCTACAAATGTTAGAGAAAATCACTAAAAGTCTTTAAATAATCCAAAATAGTTTTTCAAAGACACACTCCCCTGGGTCTTTCACATAAACATAACTTCTATATATTTCCATAGAAACTGTTGTTATATTTTCTATAGTAACATCTTCAAAATTACCTTCCATGAAATCTAGACTACATTCCCTTTCTAGAATTGAACATCTAACTAGTGCTTCATTGATCCTTGCAATAAGTAAGCATCCATTTTTCCCCTCCTCCATGTAAGAGTCTCTAAATAGTCAAGTATATTATTGATGGACTCAATATAGTACTCCTATTACTCCCATGTACCCTCTCTGGTAAACATCAGAGTATTATTCAATTGAAAATCTTGTGTATGACCAGAAATTCTCTTCACAACCCATCCTATGTCTCCTTTTATAAATTGCATAAACTAGGAATATTTTCATGGAATTAATCCTTTTATTCCACACTCAGCACTATCATCACCTCAGCTTCCAATACTAGAGACACATCTCTAGCCAGGTCCTCATGCTGTCTTATAAAAGATCACCATCATTGAGTAATTTCTCTATATTTCAAAACATACATATTAGAAATCATACAACACTATAAACACATTTACATAATAGGAAAATCAAAATAATCTCCAACTTTTCTTTTCTCAATTGTCTAAACATGGTAAAAACATTGATATGATCACTAAACATAACCATCCTAGGTATTGGTAATAATTTAAAAAGGGTAAAATCATTTAAATTACTCAAATTTCACAATATATTCCCATGTATTCAAATATTGCATGATTATTAAATTTCAATTTTCTATTCAGTACCTTTATCAAAATCCAATACATAAGAATGGAAATCATTTCATGTTTTCATCATATATATAAAAAACCAAATTTCCCATGCATTCCTAATATATTGAATATCTCAAAATAATCTTGTGTTACCATTATGATTCATCCATATTGATCTCTCATTAAAATCATGTTCTGAGTCCAATATTAGTAAACCGATATAAAAAATTCACATCACACCAAAAGTGTGTCCCCCAAGGTGAAATAATATTATACTGTAACTGGAAAAAAAATATCACCCTTTATATTTGGGTTCTACCGTATACATGGTTTAGACACACCCTTTCATGAACTCGTAACTAATGTCTGACTTTTCATAATCTCAAGTCTACCTTTATAAAATTTAATGAAAAAAATAATATAAATATATTCTAATAGCACATTGAGTGGTCCCGACCCATGTGGGACACCTTGGTTCTCCAATCCCAGTTCACTACGTGACCTCAACCGTGACTCCCATTATGAGAGAGATTATAATCTTGCATTAAGTGTCCAATATCAATCATGGAGAGGCTCTACCCTATTTATTAGGCTAATACCATAGAGGAATATAAAAAACAATCAGAAACAAAGTAATAAAAACTAAATCATATAATAACAAACACAATACCAACATCACAAGATGACCCAAACAAAAAAATAAAATATTCATACCTAATGAAGAAAAACAAGTCA
This sequence comes from Viscum album, assembly GCA_963277665.1. Lineage (NCBI taxonomy): Eukaryota > Viridiplantae > Streptophyta > Magnoliopsida > Santalales > Viscaceae > Viscum > Viscum album. The sequence continues at coordinate 1,238,916,300 of OY728122.1, read as the reverse complement.
TGCCAAGTTCATGTCATATGTATAAATTAGAAAACAAAAATAAATACACTGGTAACACCCCAAGAGGGCCATGCCACTATTTCTAGTTCCCTCAACCATGCCCAATCCCATATCATCGATTTATCATATTACCTTTCCCATTAATATATCATACAACCATGAAATCTTGACAATACAAATTAGTATATCTGAGTAGGGTGTTATTTCAACTTATTTAGCCACCACAAATGGATTGTAGAATAATTTATAATCCAAATATTTCATTAATTATTATAAAGTTTGAAAAAAACAGTATCCAATTAAAATTTATTTAATTTCTCCTAATTTAAAAACATAATTCACTAGGTTAACAAGGAAACCCATACTCCCAACACCAACTTTTCCCAATCCCAATGTTTAAAAAATCCTAAAGGGATATCATATTTCTAAATTCCATTGTTACTATTTATTTTCTCAATTCACATATGAATTCAATATTAACAATTGAACATACCATTTCCCATCTAAACTCCATTGATTCCATCCATGATTTTCACATATATCACAATATAACCATATAAAATATATCATAATATCCCATGTACCAAAACATCCCATTTACCACAATATCACACATACCATAACCATCACTTAATTAATTCAGAAATTAATTAATCCAATGTATAATTGTATATTCACATCATTCCATTGACTAATTCAATAATTAATTAATCGTATCTATCTGATTAATTAATTTAACAATTAATTAATAACATAAATTACATTAACTAATTTAGAAATTAATTATTCCAATTCAAGTATATAAATATCCCCATTATTAATTCCATATGTAATTATTCCAACGAAATAATATCAATATCCATATAAATAATTCCAAAATTAATTATTCTAATTCAATAATGTCAAAATCCTTATAATTAATTCAAACATTAATTATTAAAATTCCAAAAATCCAATATCTCCATAATTAAATCAATAAATAATTATTCTAATTCAATAGTCATATTTTCATACTCCCTTAATTAATTAATTTACTGAATTAATTAATTTAATTTATGAAGGATAATTTCTAATAAACCTATTAAAATTGAACAATTAAATACAAGATATTGAAATCAAGGAATTTTTATTTGAATAATAGTATGCATTCCTAAATGAATAGATGAAAACACTCACGAATGGATATCCTCTATTAGATAAGAATATTCATACTCAAAAAAATGATCGAGATCATGAATCAAATCATAGATTCATGAAACAAAATGTATCTAATAAATCTAGATGAAGATCACAATAGAATATGGGAAACCATCCCTTTAAAGGATGTGAGAAAAATTGCAAAGTGGCAAGAAACAAGTCGAGATGAGATTCAATTTTTGGGATAGGTGAAAATCATTAATCCGAGCATTAAATCATGGATAACGGGGGAAAGATACGTAGTAATGAATCTAATAGACTCCCTAATTAAGAGAAAGCATTTGGGTATTAGTGGGGAACAATTTTTGGTTCATATTGGGTTTCATGGTTTTTAAAAAATTAATTTTTGGCTAATTATAATATTGTTATTTGTCTCTTGGGAAGGGGTGCATGCTTTTCCAAACTGAGCACCTTAAATGCATGCCACTTCTAGGGGTGGTCTGTATAGTATATCCTATGAGGGAGCACAATATGAAAAATAGTGCACTAGCAGAGATAATCACCACTATTTGCGATTTCTCAATTTCGTAGCTAGGGTTCATGGTTTGGGATAATTTTACACCAATAGTACACTGCCTCTCCTCCTTCCAAAATTCTCAATTTTATCCCAGACACATACCAATGAACAACCAATGAAAATATAGTCAAATATATGAAAAATAGTACATGTAAACATGACTGATATATCACCAAAAAAATATACGGATATTATATTTAAATTTTCATATTCAATTGTAATGAAAAAATTAGTTGTACACCCAATTTACTATGATTACTAAACAATTTGGATCCTTGGGATTTGACTCACTGTATCTTATTCCAGTGTATAAAACTAAGAACTATCTCTATGCTACTGGTGTGTAACATACCAATATTTTAAAACTAAATCCTATTAACTTAAATAAACTACTAAATACTATACGACCTTTATATCCTCTAAATTACACATAATATTATTGCTTTCTAGATTTTAATGTAAAAAAATTAAAATAAATTATTGTAATCTGTTAGTTATTTCGAGCCAGATTGGTCAAAATTAATTATGGGTGAATGGTATCCAACCCTTATGAATACTAATATGAATAATAATATTCCTTTTATGAATAGTAAATCATATTATAATTTTATTTTCTTATGCTCTTAAGATAATGAGATCATGTTATTTTCTTCAAAGTGATATAAAGTAAGTTAAAGTTTAAATATTGTTATTTTTGGAATAAGATATTTTTTCTAAAAAGTACATTAATATTTATTATATATTTTTCTCTGAAAAAATGGAGTTCATTTTTGAATTCTACATGTTTATAAATGGTTGGGTTGATTTTTTGGAAGTTTTTAAAATGAACAAATTTTTTATGAATAATAAAATTCAGTAATGTACTGTATATATACATTACTAGTTATATACACTATTTCTATCATCATGTCTATTTTAATCATCCTTGGTTCAGACTAACATAGTATATTTACTAATTTGGGTTAGATAAATAAGTACTATTCATATACTTGAGCCAAATTATGAAACTAATGATTAAAATAATGTAAAAACCCTCCACTCCTTCACTATAAATACCACTATCAACCCCTCTTCATCTCATAAATCGGAATCATTGTTAATTGTCCCAGTTTTTTTCAATACCCTTAAAACGCTATTAACCACATCTAATATCTTTTGGTGTCAACAAAAGGCCAAAAAAAAGGCCTTAAGGTGGATCTCAATGATAAAAGATCATGAGGTTAGAATCATCTTTCATTTTCATAAGTTTTCCTTTTTCAATTCCTTATCTTTTCACATAATTCCTTACCTTCCCCTTATAAAAGAGGGATTTAAGCTCTATAATATTATATATTCTATATTTTATCTTGTTAACGAGAAAAATTAATCATGATTCTTCCAATATTTTTTCCTCCCATTCAAAAAATAAAAACACCACACATGACTTTCCCATTTTCAAAAATTGTGGATATTGTGTTTCCAATTTACATTACATCCTTCAATGATAATAATAAAACGATTTTATTAGCTTAAACATATTTTAATGTGTATGATATATCCTATTTCATGTTCTGTATTTATCATGTATACATAATATTATTTTTCATAATGATACAATTCTGTTATTTTCAACGAACCGCCAAAATGATCGAAATAGATATCAATAATGATTTATCTAATCATTGATCCTAATTCCTTAATATAAAAATTATATATGGAATCATTTAATATTATTTAAACATATCAATACCATTTAATTACACATCTTGAATTTCATTTCCATATGAAAAGGAAATCAAATACAAAACCATCCATGAGAATCATGTAATTAATGCACCTGAAACAATGGAAGGAACAAAATACTAACAATTAACGGTTGATATGATGCTATAAAATAATCATATAAGGTTTCATAAACATGAATATGTTTTTTAAAACTATTAATAACACTGTTTAAAACATTTACATTAGGTTTAACTATGTTTAATGTGAGACAAACCCGAGCTACGGGAATTCTTAACCCAATTTCCATTCTTTTGTTTAGCCTTCTATTTCATTAATTATATGGTATTAAAATTGTTTGTGTAGATAATTTTGTTTATATTATGTTTAATTATATGTATTTATAGATTAAAAAATTATTCAATCAAATCTATTAAGTCTAACATCCATTATATGATACTCGTAAAGGGATTTTCTTTTAAATCCTCTTATAAATTCTATTTTTCAAAATCAAAAGAAATTTTTTTATAAAATTATTCATTTTTTATGATTATGTTCTAGTTATTGGGAATTTTTTATGAATAAGTTTGGGTTCTATAGACACCACCAATGCATTGGGTATGTGTATATTGGAGGTCAACCATATGGTTACTCCAAATTTAATTGTGGTGGTTACACAATTAGGTAGACCTGAGGGTTACATTGTAATCTATCCATGAGGGATAAAAATCGTATGGTATCCAAAAAGATTACAATTTTTTTATGAAATTCCCCACGATACCATTTAGGTTCTATTTATTTTTTTCCTATTTTTTGGAAATATCGTGGAAATTTAATGTTTCACAATGTATGCATATACAAGTGTCATGTTTGTCTTTTTGTAAATGATTTCATAAGATTTAAAGTATTCATAGAATAATGGATTATTTACTTCTTTTTATAACCCTTATTGAAATTTTTGTTCTCAAACCATGTTATTAAAATGTTTTTCAAAGGATTATTTATAATGTCTATGTTTATTTATGGTGCTAGTGTAGATGAATCCAATTAGTTATTTTGTAATTATTTATGTAAACTATGATTCAATGCACATTAGTTGTTCACTCATTCTCCAGAACGAAGACTAGAAATAGTCCTCATATGTAATGTGAACTGTGTATATTTATGTTATTTCTTATAAAAAAATTCACAACAAATATTAGTAATGATTCCAATAGTGTGGGTTCAAGGATTTAAAGTTGTTATTAGAGGAACGATTTGGACAAATTTGGAGACTAGACATTGTTGTTTTTTAGAAACGTTTTAGTGATAGTATTTACTTTTGAATATCAGGTTAATTATATACACATCAGAAAATTGTTTTCCCTAAAAATCAATATGGTAATTCAGAATTATCAATTCAATTAAATATTTGCAAGAGCACAATCCATTTACGGTGGGGAGAATGTATCATCCTGAGAATTTAAATGAATACACTATGTGGTTAAATAAAATTATAAATACTATGAGACCTTTATAGCCAAGCTGTTAAACATATTTTCGTTTCTTATATAAATTCAATTTCCTAAAAAAAGAGATACACAGTTGAAATTATTATGTCATTTGGAGTATGATAGGGCAATATTAATTGGGGTGAACATTATCCTACAGTTGTGAATACATATATGAATAGTAATATTATCCTTATTTATACTGAATCATTGTGTTATTTTTTATTAAGGTTATAAGATAATGAAAACCTGATTAATTTTTTAATGTGATATAAATCCAATTCTAGTTTTGAAATATTTATTTTTGGAATAAAATATGATAGTATTGAAAAATTAAATTAATCATATTTATAAAATTATTTTCATAATATGGTGTTTTGTTTTTAATTATACAAATTGGGAAATGGTAAATTTTATTTTTTCCTTATTTTCCTGAAATTCATCATTTTTTATGAATAATAAAATACATTAATATACCGTATATATATATAGTTTGTTAAATAAAAAAAATCCTAGAATCATGGTTGATATAAGAACCTTGGATCGAACTCACATTCTCCATTTAGTATTTTGGGTGACATGAATCGAGACTATTCATAGTCTTGAGAAAAATATTAAACTAATGATTAATATAATGTGAATACCTCATATCATCCAAAATAAATACCACCCTCACTCCTTCTTCATCTCACACCTCTAAATCATTATGCATTGTATATATTCTTCCCAACACCCTTCCCTAGGCTCTTCGCCACATCCATGACCTTCTAGTCTCACCAAAATAAAAAAACATATAGCCTTAAAGAGGTTTTCATAGAGAAGAGATCAAGAGGTAATAATATATGCTATTTTCTTATGTTTTCTTTTGAATTCCCTTTTTTATATACTCCATTCCTCTCCCATTAACCATGTGTCATGGAAGCTCCAGAATATTACATATTTGACCTTTTATCATGTTTATGTAATGATTTTTTCAATCAATTTTCCACTCCTCTTCCTCTCATTCCATAAATAAGAACACAATCTGTGATGTGCCGATTTAACAAAATTGTAGACAATATGATCTTTTGAAAATGATTTCATATATTTATAAGTATTCAGGGACTAATGGTTTCTTACATTATTTTTGTATCCCTTTCTGATGTTTTTCCATCATCCTAATAATTAATAATTCTTTTCATATGATTATGTATAAGTTCGAAGGATATTTATGTGGATTCTGTAGATTAATCCAATTTGTTACTTTTTAATTATTTTTGTAAACTCCGATTCAATGTTTTTAATTTGTTTTATAATTCTAAAAAACATAGATTGAAAAATTTTATTCGATGAATAAATAACTTTTTATTTTTATTTAATCTATTATAAAAAATACACGTAATTTATTATTACCGATTCCAAAAGTGTGGGTTTAGGTATTTACATGTTGTTTGGGTTGTTACAGTTTGTATCAAACCATGTTCTGTTGATAAAATGGGAAATATATTTTGGAAAATATTGATTAGGGATCATAAACCTATTACTTTCATTTGGGATAAGAACATAACAGTTCTTTAAAGTCTATGTACTATATATATTATGTGGTTTTTCTTTTCAATAAATCCCCATATAAACACTACAATGGTATATGGTTCTAGGGCATATGTATATAGAGGAAATAACTCTAAAAATGGAGAATTGGGCATGACATGATCGTAAGCTATTGTAAGACTATTGTCCATTCTCTACACACATTTTGAAAACATCGAATGATATTATTTGGATAATTCATGTTCTCACAAATCCAATTATGAATTATTTGAAAAATAAGCATATTTAATGAAATGATGTCTATGATTATGAGAGTAACTATGCCTAGATTTTTCTATTTATCTAACATATTCTAAAAAAATGGTATTAGACATAATTTTTCATAATTATATGATCTAATATTGTGTATTCCACATCAATTCACATAATCCAAAGGGTAATAATGATCATTTAAATTATAGATTTATTGAAATATATTGATTGAAACTAGTATAAAAAAAAGACATATCATATGAGGACGTAATACCATTCTCTAATGTAGTTGACAAATAATTATCTTTTTATTATGGATTATAAGGAACATAAGAGAAGAATAGGATGAAAGTAAAAAAGTAATGATATAGGGAAAATGTTAAATAAGTGTTTTCCCACTTGTAGTAATTGTGTAAAGAAATTTCATGAATATTTCATGAAGGTAATTAGTGTTTTTTGAAATTTTAAAGATAAAGTCCACTTTAATTGTGATATCATGGTAATGAAGACCGTTCCCAAAGAAAAATTAATTAGCACTAAGGAGATGGTGCATTACACAAATAAATTTCCCAAGTATGAGTGGGATATACATCAAAAGAACCTAATGGATCATGTTCATTCTTCTGATACTATAATATTCGATGAATAATGATTAATGTTCTTTTTTTAGATTAATGAAAGATGTTATTTTACTAATTTATCAATGATATATTAGTTATGACAATTATGAAATGTATAATGATTACATTGAAGTATTATTTCTGTGAGGATTATAATTTATTTATTGAATGGTATCAATAAAAGTTACTCAGTTTCAAGTTTAAATTACTCGAATAATAATTATTTAGGGTAAAATAACCCAGAATATGTTTCTGATGGTGAGATAATGGTTTTGGATAATGAAATAATTAATATACATAAAGTTAATTGAAATGTTATGACTACCTGGGAACATATTAATGATATGTGGACAAAGTGGTTTATCTTATAATAAATGGAGTTGAAAATATCATTAGATTTAATTTATTTATCTTTTAAATTTTTTTACTTAAGGAATAATTAATAATTCATGTTTTGTTAGGATATTATGCTAATTGATATTATTATCATGTTTTGTGAGAGTACATGATGAAGGTATCGAGGTTTTTTGTATGTGAAGATTAATATTCACTCGATGTTATTTGTTTGATTTCGGAAAAATTCTATTTGGATATTTAGTGACTTTCATTTTAAAAATTTGGATGTAATATTATCAATGTGCCATATAGTTTACCATTTAATAAAGTGTTTCAGTTGATCTTTGGATGTTGTTTTAGAGATTAATTTATTACTTCACCAAATTGAGATTATGTATATTGGATATATTATTCTAACCATATTGGTTTATATAATATTAAGAGGAAAATGGTAATGATTCTTGCTCTTGTATAGAACATATAATCCATTAATATAAAATATTAATTCTTTAGTAATTATGAAATCATTTTTGGATATTCATTTTATAGATAAATTGGTTAATTTCAATTTGATTAATGAAAAACTATAGGATGAAATTTTGGATATGAAAAATATATATATTTAGTAATTATATTTACTTTTATTCATAGATAACTGAAAAATTCCTCATATTTATGGAATGTATCTTTAACTAAAAATTTTATATTAATATCTTCATTTATGTTGAATCTATTGTTTTTTATATCATCATAGATTTTTGGATTTTAGACACTTAAAATTCTATATTTAATTCAATTTATTCTGGAAAATGACCTTTAGTAATATCTATCATTATTTATTCATTTTTTCCATGTTTTTATATTAACATTCAACCCATGTTCTCCTATATAGAAGGCCCATTATATGTTTTTTCATATTACCTTTTAAATTCATTTTCAATCGTATTAATACAATGCTTTATTAACCCATTTATAATGTGATTTCTTCATCAATTGTAATTCAAATTTTCAAACCATTCATTACCATGATTATGATTAAATTTCATGAAAACTATTTATTTATGGTGGGAAAAATTTAGCATACTAATATTTTAAATGAATAACATTTTATTAGATAGTGTATGTGATAGAAAACACCAGGATTTGATGAAAATATAATACCATGAGAAAATAAAATAAATTTTAATTTATAAATAAATTAATTATCTTCAATATCTTTAATTACCCCAAACAATGACTTTATCATTCATTACATGGTACATGATTTTTAGTTTTCATTACTTGATCATTGAGTTTAGCTTGTGCCACACGTAACATCTTATTTAAATGTCATTTTAAATTTTATTTAAATATTATTATTCAATATGATATTTAAAACATAGCCATTAATTTTTATATAATTAATAATAAAGAATAATGTTAAGAAATTTTTTATATCTATTTATTTAAAAAAATAAGGATCATATAAAATAAAAATAATTTTTTTTCTGAAAATATGTTTTATATAAAATATGGTTTTATCATGCTCGGAGGACAGAATTAATATTTTCATTTCAAAATATTTACAAAATTTATTTTAAAAAATTTAATTATATATTGAAATTGGAATACCAAAGTTATATTTGGGGGTGATATAAATTTTTTTTGAAATATTTTATTTTTCGATGAACACTAAAAAATAATGAATATTAATGAAAAACAACCTTTTAATTAAAATAATTTAAAATGTGAAATCATATTTTTATTGGTTTTATAGTAAATGTAGTACAATTAAATATAAGTTAATCGAATTTAGGTCATTTAAATCATTTTAAATTATATATATATATAAAAACAGTTTAAAAATTGGAAAATGTTTTCAATAAAAACATACTTTCTCTTTCTGTATGTGGGATTAATTTAAAATTAAAATTTGACACATAAAATAATTAAAATTTTTATATTGGATTATATATATGTAATCATCATAATTTATAATTTCATAAATGATTAACTTAATTTTTGACAAAAAATAATTGTGAATTCCATATTAATTATTTACTACTGTTAATGTAAAAATGGATTTACTCGGTGTTAATCTAAGAAGATAAGGGTTAATATTGATAAACCAACTTTTCCAAAACAATTTTTTTGTAAAAATTTCAAACATATTTATTCTAATTTATTTAATGGATCGTTTGGGAGGAATTTTTCATTATAATAACATAGGTATTATTGAATTTTTTCATTAATTTACAACTGTGCCACTCACCTCACTTATAAAGGCCATCCCCCTATCTACAATTCTTGATACCCTAACACATATTTGGATTAAAAAATACCCTCCCAAATATCTTTAAAAATTATATCCCCTCATCCTCAAAGCATTATTTTTGGAATAAATACCACATATAAATGATTTAGTGCCATCCTAAGGTGGATACATGAATAAGAGGTAACGACATTAAATGAGTGTGTTTATTTTATTTTATTTTCCACATACATAATTTATTATTAAACCATTATTATATAATAAAAGCATCATATTTTAAATAATTTTATATTTTAATAATATTTTATTTTACTATAACCATATATAAATCAGTCAAATGTGTTATGAATGCATCGTTGATTTTTATGGAGTATTACTACCTCACGAACCAATGTCATTTGTTCTTTCATTACTGTATTTAGTGGTTGGGAATGATGATTAATATAAAATATTATATTTATAATATATATCTAACATATTTATACATATTGAGTCATTATATAACATTTATCTTATTATAATAAATTTCGTAGTAGATCTGGTAACCTCACTCATGTGTATGGTGTATAACTACATCACGAAGTGGTGGGATTCATCTTTCACTAATGTTTCACATGGAAGGTGATAAATATAAATTTACTGATAATATATCATATAAATGAAATAATTATTACCTTAATGAAATATTTATAATTATTCATAAATAATATATATATATATATATATATATAATTTTCATTCATTCCATTCCAATCACATAATGAAGATAACATCGTCCGTGTATGGGTAGGATTCTACCCTCCAAAAGTAATGTTGATCTCTTTCTATCACCAAACAAAATGGATGATATATATAATTATATAATATGTTATATATGATATTATGATAAATTTTTAGTTTTTATATAATATATAACTTCTTTCCATTGAGATCATTGGAAATGGAAAATTTATACAAGTGTACGTATATCCTACAATCTCCAAGATCTTAACGAGCATCATTTTACACTACCATAATTAATTATTGGTTTTAAAAGTAATATTTATCTAATATTATGATAAATACGTTATTATTATTTTTATTTTAATTATTAAACTAGGTAATATGTGAAGGAACATGGTCATTAATTACAAAACACAATTAAGAAAAAAATGTATTTAACACATGAATCATTGAAAATAATAAAGGATTATTAATTAAAGTGTGATATGATATTATAAATGGATCACATATGAAATAATAAAAATTAATAGGGTTTTTATAAGATAATGACATATTTATAACCATTATATAAGAGTTTATATATCGTTAATCCAAAAGAAAGTTAGAGGTAACGAATTTCATAACACTATTTGAACTTATTGGGTTAAACATATACTTTCTAGAGCATTAAATGATAATATTTTGTGTATAATTACATTTATTACCTTATGTTTTATTCAAAAAAATTATGTTGTTTTATTGTGGATAAACATATTTTTTTCATTGATTAATTCTCACTATAATGTTTTTATCATTTAAGGGTTTATTTCAGAAATATTATTGTAATTGAGATTATTTATTCATGAATATCTGATAAAGTAAATAATTAAAACCTTTATTAATAATCCCATTTAATTATATTCAACTATTATTATTCATTATGATTTAGAGTAACGGATCCATTTTCCCACTTATTATAACTTAAATTAATTGATAAAATGTTTTTTTGAAGATATGACATAATTTCTCTCTTCGAAAAAAAATCTAGTCTCTTATAAAACCATTATTTCTAAAAATTAATTTAAATTTAATTTAACCATTTAAAAATGTTAAATTAAATATGTTTTTTAATTTTTAAATTTTTTTCGAAGGAATCTTTATTAATTTTTATTATAAGTCTCATTTGACATTTACTAAAAATATGAATGAAAATATATTTTAATTTTACAAACAATGAACTTTTATAACCTCTTAACCATGTAAATTGAGTTTTATTTTTAACAAGTATGACTTTAATGGAATTACCCAAATACATGTCGATCATTTTATTGATGCATAATTTTTATGTTTAAAGTATTATTTTAAAATAAAATATCTTTCCAAGTATCATTGAACTACACCGTTTTTATATGTAATTGAAAAATAAAATGATTTTCAAATTATTTTATGTTTAAAAAAGTGAGTTAAAAAATGTAAAAGATATATAATTCAATATTGTTTTCAACGAAATTTTTATGTTAATTCTATTAATCAATGATATCAAACATTTATTATACTTATGAACTACATTGGTGATTATGTATTGATATCTTACTGATTATTTCCTTGGATGGTTTATGATTAGTTTGACTATGGATGTTCAATTTTGATAAAATTATCAATATTATTACAGATGGTTTATATTAATTTTTATTGACTGTGGAAAGAATTAAAATTTAGTATAAATTTTTTTAAATATTATTTTTTAATGTGGTTAGGTTTCTCCCCTCCATTTGAAGAAAGAAACATAAATAGTATCTGATTGTTTGGGCCCAGTTATTATATATCTATCCGATGAATTGATAGGTCTCCTGAAAAAATTACATTGCCAAATAATATGGGTTCCTACCAATATATTTAAACTCTCTTGACGAACGATCTTGATAGTAATAGTATTTTGGATATATATAGATAGATAAGACATCCAGATATTTACATTCCATCGTAAGGAATTTAGATACTAACTTTCCAGGTGATGTTTCTATTAGTTATAATATACATGGTTATATTTTCAAGATAATGTGATTATTTATATTGAATTACATGATCATTATTTTTTCTTCATTATTATTCTCATGTTATTGATTATATTTCATGTTTTATAGCTTCATACCATTCCATGTGGATTAATGTATTTTATTAATGATATATTATATTGTACATAACCCTTAATGATAATTTGATGCCACCCTTATTTCCATTCATATCCTTAGGAAACCATGAAGTGTACTATGTTTTATATTATAAGATATACTATAAGGAATACTATTTTTTAAAATAATAATAATAATTTTTCAAATTCTATATTAAAATATAACAGAATACTGGTGAATATATATTGTTTAAAAAATATCAAAAATATATATCCCTTTGGGATGTGATTCCTTGTATCTTATGCCAATGTAATAAAGTTGGAATCACCTCTGGACTACTATGGATAAGCTCATTAAAATGACCCCCAAAATTATTTAATCTTCGTGTATAGAAAATATAAACCTTTTGTGAGAATAAATTCATGTTATTGGATGCCAAAATGATTCAAATATGAGTTGGTCACCAAAATTATACCCTTAAATGTTTTTTAAAAAATGTATCAATATAGTGATGACATAAGGATCAATAAATTTTCACCTTGCAGGGTGTGGGATAAGTTTCCTATTAAGAAATATGATGATACACTTAGGTATAATAGTATGGAATTGATAATGTTCCTAAAGAATATCCTTTTATGTATCTAAAAGGAGTATGTTGACCTGGTTATGATGATCATAACCCATATTAGATGAAGAAGAAGATAATATGAATCCAATTTTTGACCAATTCCTATTAAAATATACATTACATAAGCTATGAGATCAATGAAGATGTTAATGATGTTCAATGTTATTTATATATTATTTATCTATAGTATATGTTAAAGTAAATTGTGTGAGAGAATCTAAAAAAAATTCTAGTGAAGATCTAGAAGAAATGTTTCACTAAAAAGATACAGTTTCATTATCATATTCATAATAATTTAGAGGTTGTTAATGATTCTATATAAGAGTGAATATAAAATCATTTTTTTACAGAGTCAACTGATGCTGAGATATTAACAAAATTAAAAGTATTGTATGTAATTTAGATCTATCTAGTAAATTTATATATTTGGTAGCCTATTGAAATTTGTGTTTTTGTGGGATATATAGTGGTCTTAGATCATAGAAAACTATTTATGAAGTATATAGAAATATGTGATAAAGGATAATTCTTGATCAACCTACATTAATTGATAGAAATACTATTACTCATAATTTTGTGACTCAAAAATCATAAGGACAATTAGGATTGGGTTTTCTATGAGGTGACATACATTAAAAAGGCATCGATGCTATACATTATAATCACATAATTCATTATATTTTATTTTTTAATGCTTATTAAAAAAATGAAAAAAACTTTTTTCATCACTATTAATGGAGGTTCATATGAAATAAATAATAAAATATTAAAAGAACATTTAGAAATGGGTAAATTATTATAAAACTTGATTCAGCCCTTCCCTTTCAAGGGTCCACACTAAATACATTTTGAATATATATTGTTGATTCAAGAACAATGAATATCACATTTTCATATTTATGTAATTTATTGTGTAATTTCATTATTTTATAGAGTGAAATTATTTTCAACAAAAAGAAAAGCACATATTAATATAAAAAACAATAATACTTTATACTTATAACACATATTTCCTTAATTCATATAATTTTTTAGTAAGTATTACTTAACATAGCATATGAATTTTTTATTTCTAAAATGATATAAAAAAATTAATCTGTAATAAATTGAACATTTGGGTAATATAGAGATACTAGATGTTTCTATATAATATTCATAAATTTACATAAATGGTTTTGTGTTATTATATGATTAATTTTTTATATAAATGAATGATTTTTAGAGTATATAAATTTCTAAATTTGATAATAAATTAATGGTTATAAGAAACACTATTGGTTTTTTAGAAATAATTTTATTCAAATTTACATTAGTCCTAAATATGGTACAAAAAAGTTATATTTTATAGGAAAAAATTGTGGTTTGAAATTTAATATAACTATTAAAATGAAAAAAATCCATTTAATTTTGATTCTTCATGATTTAAAATAATACATTGAAATTACATCTCTATCATTTTATTTCATCAGTGGCTAAATTTGGTAGTAATAGAAACAGATAAATTATACATTAAATTAGACTAAATTTATTATTCTTTTAATATGTGTGGTTCTAATCTTCATTTTACTATTATATAAAAGGGCTACAAAATGGATGGGGTAACATAGGAGATGAGAATCATAACCCACATAGGTTGGGTAATTGATGTTCATTAAGGAAGTGAAGAATGGGAGTTTTGTTTAAATCCATTTTCATTAGATATAATTAAATTCTAATTTTTATTAATACTAATCAATTATAAATTTTAACCATGTAATCACTATGATAACATTATATAATTTTTCATTCAAAATGAAAAAATCCTTATTTCTAACCAAATTATAGTTTCTAGTATTATTTGGTTTTATATAAAAAATAAAATTTATGAATAACTTAATTTTTATTGGAATTAAAAGATAAAATTTTTTATTTCATATTGTAAAAATAATCATAAAATGGAATTTTATGAATTTTATAATATTTTTATTTGTCAAATTTAAAATAAAAAAAATTGATTTATATTGAAAAACTATAATTTTATTTCATTAACCTAATAAGTTAAATTTATAGAATAGTTTCAGAATTATATTATTTCATTATTATTATTAATAATAAAATTATGGTCCTTGTAATTAATTATATTCTTTATTTTGGAAGAAAATATTTTTTTATAAATTAGAATTCATTTATCGATAAACAACATTTCATAGGGTTTTATGGGTTATATTTTAATTAAAATTATACTACAAATATTAATTTAATATAATAAATGGATTATATTTTTTGAATTATTATAATTAATAATAATTAAAAATGTAAATATAATTTTTGGTCATAATTAATAGATAAACTATAAAAATCGGTTATCACAATTAATGATTAAATAGATTTAACAGGTGTTTAACTAATGTGATAATGGTAAAAATGACATAAAAATATGTTTTATTTATTATTTTATATCTATATTTAGACCATATATCACGTATCCAGTTTTAGGAATGTATCAATTTTTTATTCCAATTTTCATGATTAGTAACATAATATATTTTAATATTTTTAACAAATCAAGGTGTGTCATCTCCCACCCTTTTTATAGGTAACCCCTTCTCCTATAATATATGAATATAAAGATCTATTTATTTTATGAAAGCCCTATACAAATCCCTTCCAATGGTCCCTCTACACATTATAGTGTTTTTAGTTTTGGAAAAAACTATCCTTATATGCAAGAAGGTGTAAAGAAAAGGTTATGGCCCAACGAAGAGGTACAACATTTAACCGAATGATTTTATCTTTTATTTCTTCTTAAAAATATATATAAAAACAATATCCCCTATTATATAATAATATACCTATATAAAAAAATATAATATATTATTATATTGATGGATTAACTTCAATCCATCTCATATTTCATTTAATGTGAAATTAATCCATCATTCGTGTGTATAATAGACCACTTCCATGCGAACTGATATAATTTATTTTCCACTACCTCCCCATAAGAAATATTATAATTATATATATATATATATATATATATATATGTTATTAGTTTTTTACTTTTCATTATTTAATGATAATATATCAAATATTTTCTTACCATTCCATCAATTACTAAATGATAATTTCATTAGTGTGTAGTTTGGATTACGACCACCATGAATAGATGTGATTCGTTTTTCATCACCACCTCACATAGATGGTATATATTTTTAAATTTTTAGGTAATATGATATTTATGATATAATTATTATTCAATAAATTTAATATTTTTCTTACATTATTTCCCTTATGTTTGTTGAAAAATGAAAATGTTACTCATGCATATGTGCGACCTACATTGTCAATGTTTAAAATTTAATTAATTTTTGAACCACCATACACATTTAGTTTTATAATTCTAATTAATGTATAAAAATTATAATTATTAACTAATTATTATTCTAGAAATTATCTAATAATTACTTCTTTGAAAATGATTATTATATCAAAGTCATTTAAAAATAAAAACTGAACATCCTACAAACACCTGCTGTGGACACAATATATTAATTAAATATAAATGTTATAACAATAAATGAAATAAATGATTTAAGTATAATAGATTAAAGATAAAATAAGTTATTATGAAATTAAAAAACTTGTAAAATTTTTATTTTACATGAGATAAAGTACCTATCATACAAGGAAGAGTTAAGGTAAGGGACACTTTACATAAAAACCGTATTTTAAAAATTTTAAAAATTTATTTTATAATTATTTTTTTCTTAGGTGTCCATATTTATAAAATAATTTTAGGAATATAGTTAAATTGACAAAAATTAATTATATAAAATATTTTATGACTATTTTTACATTCTATTAATGATTTTATCATAGAATATTTTTATATATTTTTGACAGATTATTTTTATAAATGTTAAAAATAAATGTTTTATTTTAATGTATATACCACAAAAAACATTTAGTACTACCACAAATGTTATTTTATTTTTAGATTCATTTATAATGTTGCGTGATTTATTCAATGAGAAACTCTTTATCCCTTTTACTAGGTATTTTAAATCAATGTATTAAATAGAGTGGATATTTTTATATCAATAGATGATTTTATTATTTGTTTTATAATATTTTTATGATTGTAATGATTAAAATTCAGGAATTCATTTTATTATTATTATTTTATGGTTCTTGGACACTATTAATGATGATAGTTAAGAATTAGATAGCTTATCTTGGTGTTTGATCATTATATACCTCTCAATGATAGGTGAGACTGATATAGTGCTCTAATGGATTATGTAGAGGGATTCAATTTACCAGTTATAGTTTTCTCCAAAGAGATTACTTGAATTTATCATTTAGGTTATTCCATTAGTAAGAGTGATTTTAAGAGTGATATGATAATTATTTCCCATATTACCTAAATGATTTTTTATTTTGAATTATATTATTTTGTTATGGAAGACATATGATTTAAGAATCCATGTTAATGATCTTATGTTTAAAGTGAATTTTTTAATACATATGAAAGTGGAAGTTTATATCTTGGAAAAATAATTTTCATGAAATTATCATAATTACAGTGAAATGTGTAGGAGTTTGATTTTTTTACTTTAATATTCCTATGAAATGTATAATGAAATTATATAGAAATTTAATTTGATTTCTTAGGTAGGGAAATTGTTAGACCACGATGTTTATTATGAAGAAGACATTTTTTATTATTTTTATTCATGGACTTATAAATTTATTTTTTGTGTGTACCATAAAAATATTTTTTCTCCTCCATAATTTAAAATGTTTTTTATTTTGTATAATGGATTACTAGGATCAAGGATGAGGTTAAGACGATAATTGTGAATATATATCATGAAATTTAAAAATACTATATATTAAAAGTTCTATGATATTGGAAAAATTACTATTGATTGGATGTGAACATTTTAAGATGAAGTTTTTTAATCTTTAAGGGTGATGAAATAATTCTCTACAAATTAAAACCTAAAAGGCATTTATGAATGAATGAATATGAATTCTACAACAAATATATAGAATATGATCTATAGAAGATCAATTATTTATAATTGTTATTACAGTGAAGGTGTTAATAATAATAAAATTTTGGGTAATGTATCTAAAAAATATTATGATATTCAAATTTATAATTATCATGACATATAAATTGAATATTAAACTGTTTTTTCTTCTCAACCATGTCTCTTCATGATGGTTTTCTTGAGAAAAAGTAGTGAAACTTATGTGGGATGGAATATAGAGGAAAATACCCATAAAAATAAATATCTTATAATGGTTGGAAATAAAATTTATTATTTTATTACTATGATAGTTTAGTTAGAAAATTCAATAAATGTGGGTTCCCTATAAGCTTGAGAAAACCCCAATCCACTCTAGAAAAACAAGTTTTTTGTGGATAATTTTATGAGACAACACCTAAAACATGAAGTGTATATTAAAACACTATGATAGATATGGTGTGGATTCTTTATTGGGAAAATATATTCAAATTAATGGTATTCATATAGAATCAATGCTACCTCATTCTAATTAATTTCTTTAGGTTGAATCTGATTATTGGTTGTTAATCATTATGAATAATAACGAATTACAAGAGATAAATTCCATGGAATGTGAAACCTTTAGAAATATTTTCCTTGATATGTAATTTACCATGGTTTTTACACATAGTATATAAAAAAGTCATGTAATTCATGAATAAGGTGGATTATTCAGTGGAAATGTAAGAAAAAATAACCACATTATTTAAAAGGTAATAACAAAATTGTTAATAGGATCTCGATAATATAATTAATTTGTTTTTATAAAGACTAAGGAAAACATACTAAATAAAATCATCTTCTCATGAATTTAATTGTCATGAGAAATAATTTCACAATGCTGAGAATGTATAAATGATGTTTGTTGATGACCATGTTTTCTATGGAAACAAGAGAAAAAGGAAACCATGTGATATGAAAAGGGAATGAATTCATTAAAGATATCTGAATATAATAGAATCATGTTTCTAGTATGTGATTAACTATAAGGGCAACCATCCATTGGGGATATCTTATGAACTTTGTAATTTCATTAAATGATAATTTTTTACAAAGGCTCATGAATTTAAATAAGTATATCATATTATTAATGAGACTGATTTTGATAAGTAGGATGCATGTTGTTTTAAATGGAATAAGATGCATAATTATGTGAATGTTTGTGTGAAGAAGATAAAAAATGAAAGAAATCAAAAATACTATGAGTATAAAGGTGTGGGGGAAATTATTCTCAGCCACATCAATATATTTTTTTCCTTTAATAGTAGTGGTAATAGGTATATTAATTTTTTTCATATTATAATAATGTCATGTTTTCTATATGGTCTACACATTGTTTTCTTTATGTGAAAATTATTGGTAAAAAGAAAAATAATCCTCAGGATTTTATGATAGGATAGTTATTAAAATCAGATGGGGTTATTAATAAGAAATAAATACTCTAAAAAATTTCTGTATTCATATGTGGAAGGGTTTTCCTAGAAAACAATTTGTTCATTCCTATACTAGTATTTAAAGTTATACTATGTATGGATTTTATTTTAGATTATATTTTTATGAAAAAAGACAAATATGAAGAGTATATTTTATGAAATACAACAATGAATTCATATAATTTATAACATATCATGATGCAATGAATCTATAAAAATATAAGAATGAAATTTAACATTCATTTATTTTGTAATATAAGGGGATTTTCCCTTTTAAATATTTTTTAGTATTAAATGATTATATGGATTTCTTTTCTGATGATTTTCCTAGTATTCTATATAATCTTGAGAAAAATGTTATTATTAACATTGTTCTTGATGTGATAAAATTTTCGAAACATGCATTTCAAATTGGTCATGTACAACTTATTAAATTGAAAAAACTGTTACATGAATTTCATCATAATGTTTTATTTCATCATATAACATCACCATGGGATGTTACTATTTGATTTGATAAAAACAAACATGGATTCATGTGATATTTTCATTGATTTTATATTATTAAATAACTTATTTGGTTGAAATATGTATATTATTTCACATATGGATGACTTATATTATCAACTAGAGGGATATTATAAGGATCTAAAGGATAATCTTAAGAATTTTTACCATCAGATTATGATAAAAGAATACTAAATCCCTTTGATTACATTTAGTAACAGGATTGGGAATTATGAGTTTTTAGTTAATTCCTTTTGGTTGATTAATCACCCAGTTGTATACATGTATATTATGAAATGATTTTCCCTTAATATTTTGATAAAAGAAAATTCTTCTGATTACCATTGATATTGGAGATAATTATAAATGTTATAAGGGATATGAAAAATATATAATAACATTTATACAACTATTAAAAGAAAATCTAAACAATAAATAATTCCAATTGTAAATTCTTTTACAATTAATTTCATTCCATAAAATATCATTTTTAAATAAGGAAAAACATATAATCCAAAAAACATAAGAAGTTGACGAGTGACCTAGGAAAGGAATTTTTTTTTGAGATTTATATTTTTATTATATTATCATGATATTAGAACTAGGTTTTTACAAACAAGTCAACGTTATCTAGACCACTAACAATTTTAACAAGGAAATGAATTAGGATATTCTAGATAAAGTAGGGTAATTAATGTTTAATTTTTTTTAAAAATTGTTTAATTTTATAATTTTATCCTTTTCATCCAGAAATTGTTAATTTTCATCTACATTATTCATTCATTGAAGGAAATTGATTCAATTTTAAGAAATCATGATCGTGTATTTGATTATATATCTTGTCTGTTAAAGATTTTTTGTGAAATTTATACAACACATGACCTTTAACATGTCAATATTGTGTTTGATTTCAAATATTATATAGAAATTTCATATAGAACAAGGTGTGAAATATATATTGAAATAATAATTTTAAATATTTATTCACTAAAAATTATTTTAATATCTCATAGAGGAGATGGACGAAAATGATAATGTTATATGAAATCATAATTCATTACCCTCTAAATGATGAAAGTAGTTTAGCTAATTATTTTATTGGGAAATATAATTCTACAATAAACATGTTACACTTTCAAATGTCCCTTTGGATAATGGTTTGAGTAATGAAGTCTTAGTACTTGTTCCAACAGTAACACCCTCAGTTTGGTTACAGGTGTCACCATAATATTCATTTTCAATTATAATTAATGATGATCAAAAGGAAGGACATGACATATGGTAAAATGAAGAATTAGTATAGAAAACAAAGTTTATAAAATTCAATATGGATAATGATGTTATTTTGATATTCATAACAACGTTTATTTATTTTATGTGACTAGAAAATGAGGAATAAAATGTTTAATAAGGGTTTCTTATCCATGTTCGTGTACCAAAGCCGTGTCAGTGTACCAGTCCATGTATTTTATTTTGTTTCCATGTACCAGTCTATTTATGCCAATATGTGTCCTTATGGAAGTACACAACTTGACAATACTTATTTCCTCATACCTTGGTCTATGTACTTATAATGTACATGCCAAGTTAACCAGGTAGGGTCACAACCATGTGAAAGGGGTCAAAGGTTGTCTGATCTATAACTATGGGAAATTTCTAGCACCACAATTAGAGGGTCCCACGTACTCTATAATACCACATTAAACTTTGTGTTCTACAAGATTTTTCTTAAATCCTAGATTATTCCTCCACAGTCCTCGACTGATCTTCTAGTCTCTGATATGTCAACCTACTTTCCATGAAACTCAAGACCCATACTTGTTATTCAATGAAATCACTTAATAAATATGTTTCATCACTATATCTTCATATAAAATGGATTGAATTGATGAAATTCATTTCATGTCAAATAATTCTAAAGAAAAAGACTTTCAGGATCGTTAATCATTCTATTCACTACTGAAACCACCTTCAAACGTCAACTGCATTGATCTAATTCTAGATCTATGAAATCAGATCATTTCAATGATAAACAAGTGAAAAATAACATATTGATCGTGAATAGTAGAACCCCAGGCCATTGAAGAACCCTTATGGTGAGAAACCTAATTCTTTGAGTAAAGTAAAGTATTTGAGGATTAACGATCTTTCATTGATGATCATTTTATTCCGTGTTTGTTCCCATTAGTACGGTAAATGAATACATAAAAAACCAATGACTTATCTTAATAATAACCCATAAAAATAAATCCCATCTCGCAATATTCAAGATCTACGAATCAATTTCATCATTAATTGATTCGAGTTTTTTATATAAATCAAGATTGTGTAAAATAAAATAAAAAATAACAAGCCCTACCATAATATGGATTGGTCATAGATGTAGAATAGAATTTTTTTGAATTCAATGGTGAGATACTTGAAAATTAATGTCCTTTTATTGTTGATCCTCGAACCATCATCATTCGTTAGGAAGGACTCCCATGTTTATCTCTCTAATGATCTTCCAGAAGTTACATGGTTTCGGGAGTAACCCTGGAATTATGCCAGATAGATATATTTAATGAAAAAATAATCATTTCAACAACACAATTAATTAACTTAATTTTTATTTTATTTTATTATTTATTTTATGCTCGCAACATCTTTTCTACAAAAAACCATCACTGAATAATGTTAAGTCACACATAGGGAAAACCTACCTTTTGAGCTCAATAGTGCCCGCATATTTCTTTTTCAGGTAGCCAATTAATTTTTATTCCTTATTTTTATGAAAACTACATGTGGGTGCAATTTAATATTTTAATATATTTCAAACATTTATTCCGAGCACACATGGCCTCAAGATCAAATATCGTCTCAAAATCTTGTATAAAACATAATAAATATATTATTTAAAAATAATAAATATGTAATAATATACAATAAAATATAGATATTATTTTTGAAATTATAACATAATAATTATCCTATGGTGAATATTTTTATTTTTTATGAAAATATTTATTTTTGAGATTATAATGGAAAATAAAATATTGACAATAAATATAATTTATTTTCATTAAATTAATTAATTTAAAATTTACATAGTATTTTTGGATTTTATTCCACATTAGTATTAATAACCTTTTATTAATTTTTTTAATACCATGGTAATTATCGTCATTTATTATATATCAATAGGTTCATTTTTATGCTTAAATTTTTTTTTTAAAATTATTTTCGAATCACATCTGATAAAGATATTAATAAAAATTCCTCAAATTTTTGGAAGTTAAACATGGATATTGAACTAAATATTTGTAATTTTTTCTTTTACACTTTTTAATTATTTCAATTTCATATCTAGTCATAATGAATATTGACTATAGTGAAATATTATCACAACAGGAATTCATAAAACATGATAATTAGGGATAAAGCTATAGGATAAAATATCAATATATAAAAAAACATATTTTTATTTTTTATGATATTAATTTTAACATATTAATCTTAAATTATAAAATATAAAATTTTTCATCCACTTTCCTTTGATTTTGACCTTTATATTAATTTTTGTAATTAAAATAAAAATATTCCACTCCCTTTGTTTTAATATATATAATATATAATCACATGGATAAAAATAACATACGAATGTTTATAAAGGGATACTTTTAAATGGAATAAATTATTTATTTGATATTAATTTATTTTTAAATTTTAATGGTAATATAATTTTCTTGAAGACATAGGCAATGCAGTCACAAATCTTGTGAAAGATGTTGAGAAATATAATATAGATTAAAAAAAATAAAATTCAATATGTCATCCCTAAATTATTATTAGTCAAAAATTACATGAATAATTATTGTCTATAATTTATTATTTAAGAGTTTCAATTAAAATTTCATTTTTATAATGATTCATTTTATGTTACTTTATGTGAATAATCCAAAAAATGAGAATAAATAATATTTAATGTTTCATTTTTTATGATTCTTATAAAATTATAATAATAATATCATGATCATGTAGGTGGGAAATCATATCCTATCATGAATAGGGAATTAATGAGAATATTTTTATTTTTAATATTACTTTCATAACTTTTAAACAGTGAAATATATGCTACAATGGTAAAAGTTAAACAAGGATAATGGAACTGTTAAAGAAAAAGATAAGATTTATGTAAGTAGATAAATATTTCTAAAAATTTATTGTTTGATTAAATTTCAAAAATATCCTCCTTATTTTATTTGGTTATGTAGCCTGTTTGTATTTTAAATTATTTAGAAACATATTATATATTAATATTTCAAGTATTTATATGTTTTCCATCCACCTCTCAGAGAAAAGGAAGCCTAATCATCACTCTTATCCTAAAACATTTTACCACTTATCTAAAAAATGTTTTTAAAAATAACTCCCTATAATAATTTCACAAATTGTAAATCATAAATTATTACCCTAAGACCATCATATGGACTTTTTTTTTGTATTTCTGAGTAGGAAACCAAATAAAATGTATTAAATTTAAGAAAGAACATTAAATATATTTCGGATTCAATCTAAGTCATTTTTTATAAGAATTATTAAATAATAAAACCATTGTATTAACTATACTAAATATTTATTATGTTGATGGAATAACCTTTAATTGGAACTTTTCCATCCTTCATAATATGATAATATCTCTCTTGTGCACTTATTGACTACCACATCCATGAAGTGATGTGATTCTTCATTCATTTCATCTTTACATGGTTATTAAAAAGAATAAAATAAAATGATATATATAAGATATATATTACATAATAATTATTTATTTCTAGTGAAGTATTTTTTAACATTATTTTTGTTCATCCTAAAAAAGTTGAAAAATCATCTGTGTGTACATATAATCTATCGTCTCCATGAATGGGTGAAATTAATTTTTAATAACCACCTTATAGGGAATGATTAAATAGATTTATTAATAAAAAAAATATAATAATTATGATACGATTAATATTCTAGATATATTAAAATCATGATAATAGTGCAAGGATTGGAATTGTCCAATAGAAAATTTCATAGGAACCAAAATAGTTTTCACCCAAAATATAATTTAAATGAGGAACTGTTAATTAATGGAAGATGAGATATTATATGAGAATCATATATGGTATAATAATTTCAAAAAAATTTCTAGTAATCATATATATAATAAATCTAATTGTATTTTACTAGAGGATTAGGGAACAAATGAATCATGATGGGTTTGAGGTAAAATAATTTTGTTACAATCTCATTATTATTTAAGATTATTCATGTTTTGAATTTCTAATAGAAAATTAGATGACACTTATTAATTAAATGAAATATTTTTTCTTCCCATTTGGTTCATTTTTGGGGTTTAATTATATATTTTACATTTCTTATCTTCTTTGAAAAGTGATCAACCTATATGTTATAGGTAAGTTACATTTTAAATATTGTTTATTTTTTTCTTTTAACTATTTGTATTCCATTTTATGCTTATTTTAAATGTTTCTAGAATATTAATCAATATATTATGATTATTGTTTTATTTACTTTTCAACCATGTTTGGATTTTTAACAATGTATTAAATGGATTAGTATTTTTATTTTATTAATGAGGTTCTTTTTGAGTTTTTACCAAAACTGTTTTATGAATAATTGATTCATAATTTACCACATGAATTGAATTTTCAGCCATAATAAATACTATATTGTTTGAAAATTCCATTAAAATTAATAATTTTTATCTTTAATGATTACATTTTTTTCAATAATAGAGGAATTTATTGTTTTAAATATACCATAAAAATAGTTATTGAATTCATAAAAGAATTAAAATAGTTTGGAGGAATGTTTGTAACTTCCTTCATAATATTTTTACAAGGAAACCATTTTAAATGTCGTTCATTAATTTTCTTTATAGGATCAATTTTAATCCAATATAAATAATTTCTGATGATTTTATTATGAAATTCCATATTAATGGACTTATGGTTTTTTGGTCATTATCATTCTCATGAGAACTTTACCTATAATTCCTCAACATTTCATCAAAAATTATTTTCACCTCCGGGTCCATAATTGATGTATTAAGGAAATATATTGAAAAATATAAACCACAATAATGTTTTCTCAACCACATATAATTTCTATATATAGTATCAATTGAAAGAAGTATAATAAGAAAGTTATTTCAGTAATAAGGGAAACATTTTGTTATATTGATTTAAAACATATAATATTTTAGTTATAATGAGTACGATGAATTAATTGAATTGATTGTTAAATATTTTAAAAATGAATTTTACTAAAATGTAATTGGATGGTCCTACTATATGTATCCCATAAATGCATCGACATGTATAATGATAAAAATTAGTTGGAATTATTTATCAGATTGTTATCAAATTTACAACTACTCATTAATAAATTATGTTTTTGATGATGAAACTATATTTATATTCATGATTTCATAGCCGAGTCCATGAAATTAGATGCACAATTTATAGGATAATTGAATTACAATATTATAATGTCAGTTTTCATTATCTATTTGATTTATTTTTGGATATTATACCTAGATGTACATTGAACTAATTCTATTTACTAAATTTAATGTTTTTTGATTATACACTATTCAAAATTAATTATTCCTTATTTACAACTAACATATTCATATATACAAAACCATTACTGGAATTAGATCGCACGCTTTATTGTTTTTATTTCCCAATGATATAATTATTGAATACTTGGATGATCTTCAAGGTTTTTAAATAGTTTTAAGGATATGTTTTATTTTTTAAATGTAATAAGTAAATATTTTATACATATTTTTTATTAATACTGGTAAATAGATTTATCCATCATGTTGTGGTCAATTGTATCTTATACCTGTTAAAAAATGTGGGAACCAGATTTGGGTTACAAGATTCATAGATTCCAAAAAAATGATAGGTTTTAGCAATCATAAACGAGATTAAATTTATTCACATGTGATTATTTCTTGTTTTTTTAAAATAAATTTTATTCCCACCGTCATTGTTTCTCAAAATGGAAATAGATTAATTTTTTTTAAAAAAATATGATCTTACTTCTCTTCTTTTGGATAGGAATCAATTTGAAATATATCAATGATATAAAAATTATTTCATGGATGTTTTTAATTTATTGATAATTTTTTTTATAAAGGTATTTCCAACTACCTTTTACATTTATTTTAAATGATTAAAAACAAAACCTTAAACATGTGATCCATTTTACACAATTTTGACATTTAATAAAAGTGTTCAATTTGTTTTATTCTTAAAAATATATAACATGAATATATTCACCCAACATCATTTCCATTATTAATTATATTAATTACTCAATACATATTCAATGTTTATAAAATAATTATATATGTTCTCATTTTCTAGACGCATATTTCAAATGAGTTTACATATTATTTTTTTATCATTATCAATGTCATTTTTGAGATAATATCATCGACTGGGGATATAATCAAAAATAATGATCAACATTTACTCAATGGAAGGATTATGATTATGATTTATGAAATTTTTTTTACCAAACACATTTTTGTCAAATATTTACTAAACTATGATGAAATGTTAAGATATTTTGTTTTTTGTCACACATATATTTGTTTTCTTAATAATTTCATTAGTATCAATGAAATTATATTTTAGTACTATAAATTTGGTAATGATTAATATATCATGATTCAAAATGAAAGAGAGTATGTATTGAACCATATATAATATATTATCAATCTACCATGAATAAAATGGGTGTGGGTAGTGAACTCGGTCTAATAAGGTACTTTTTACACTATGATATACTGGTCTTGGTAGTGTTCCATGGGTAAGCTAATAAAAATATATTCTTTTGATTATTCCTAACTCCATTTAAATTATCTTAATATTATGATATTATATCATGGATAATGATTGACGGATTATTATTCTACACTCTTATGAGTCATGTATTTTTTATGAGAAAGCCTTATGACATTACCAATGATATATATTTTATGATTTGTTGGGTAATTTTTCATAGGTATTGATCATGGACTTGTAAAATTATGCATAGATTTTGTAAACATTTGATACAAATTGGGGGTATTTATCTAATGTTATTAGGAGAAACTCACCAATTCTGATATGCCTATTTTTCATGAAAATGAAGATATATCTCATAGATATTTCTATTTTTTCGTTGAATCAAGAATTTAATATTTCAATATAATTTATACCTCATTATATTTTTATTTAAACTACTAATTTTGTAAATTTCTTTATTGAGTTGTAGATGATGACGAATAAATTCATAGAGAATCGGGAAAAGGTATTCATTCATCAATGTGATATTTCATGGAGTGGAACTTTTTTGACAAGAAGAATATGGTTCATTGAATATATGCATTTATTATCATTAAAATAATAACATCAATATCAAGAATATGTATCATAAACCCCATATTGATGATTTTTTTTATAAATTTGTATATGATAAATTATTGTCCCTACTTTATCTTAAAATTTGTAATCATCAGTTACGATTCAAAATAGAGGATATACATACGAAATAATTTTTTATGCTCTATGGACACTAAATAACTATATTGAATCCATTTATACTTACTAATTTCTCTAATATCTTCACGGATATAATGTATTTTATCAACATATATTAATGAATCAGTTATTTTATGTCTCTATAAACAATATTCTTTAATATTCCAAGAGTATGGAAGTGATTGAAGATTGTTTAACGAATTTATCTAAGTCCAAAGGAAAAGATATGTTTTATGTGGATTGTGTATAATGAATCATGGTATTTAAATAAATTATGGATTATAATTGGGAGATTAAAGGGTTAATGCCACTAGTACCAATACTTGTATAAAATGGGTTAAAATAACTGTATATTTTATCATATGTCACCTCAAGATGTCAAATGTAAAAAATTCAATTCGTTTTGTAGTCATTATTATTTTGAAGTTATAAAAATTTATTACTATAATATAAAATTTATCACTTGATCAACGTCTCGTGATATTGATTATCAATGTGGTAATGTTTTATAGACCATCACTCCCAATTGTTTCGGATCAATATTTGAGTCTTAACTTAACATATTCAGTAATTATTTAACATGAATTAAATAGAGATTTGGATATTAGAACATCAATTAAATTTTTGATAAATAGAAATTCTCTGATATATATTCATTCTCTATAATATATGAGGATATCTTTCTTCAAGGATTTCAGTTGAGGATGGGATCAACACCAACATCTTGTTTAATTTTATTATATATTTTTTTAAAACATGAGTATTCATATGTATCCTTATTAATAACTATATAGAAATAATTGTATAATTATAAAATTCATGGATAAATATTTATAATGAAATATACTGGGACTTGAGATATACATGGAAATGGTGAATAATGTTAGACACATTCAAAATCATGTCAGGTTTTCTTAGAGTCTATGGGAGAGTTATAATGATAACCATTGATTTTATGTAGACGTTGTCATTGATGGGAAGGTATTACTACTAATATATCTTATGAAATTGGTTGTGATATTTGGAAATAATGGGATGTTGAGACCTATATATATTGGTCTCTATGAAATTATAGATTATATTATTTAAATAAATCATTGCTTGGTGCTTCAACCAAACGGTTCCCATGATTATGATTTCTTAAATTTATCTATTACTATAAAATATATACCAGTGGATTCACGTGCTATTAACTCATAGATCATACCACTAGAGCATAAAATTTCATATCTTGAATAATTAGATTTATTCTTGGATTGAATAGACAATGTGATGTAGAAGAAGACAACACAACTCATCAAATTTTTATGCTGAAACTATATATTTAATAATACAAGTGGGAACCTAAGGATATAATGTGATAAAAATATCCCCATTTATTTTCATCAAAGAAACATATTTTTTATGTATAAATTATTATAATTGGGATATAATGTAACATTAATATATTTTTTATTATATTTCATATTTATAATATTATTGTGTTTAATAGTTTCTCATGTAGGGAAAACTAAAATTAATTAAAATATTAACCTATTAAAAGTATAAAATAAAGTAAATAAATAGATAGTTGAATTAAATTAATAAAATTAATATAATAAAATAGTGTAATGAAATCTATAAAATATTTTTGAAATAATAATTATTGATGGAATAGTAAATCAATGTTAAATAAATTTTTTTTCTTTAAGAATATTATTTTTATAAAATATGTTTTATTTAATTGATAATATCATTATAGATTTTTTTTATAAATTCATTGTTTAAATATGTATAAATTTTTTTCTCATTCATACATTTACTAGGAAAAAATTTATAATTAAAGATAAAATAATTTGAAGGTAAAAAATGGGCTATATTTTAAATAACATTCTTTATGTGTGAATTGTGTTTTTTATGTAGAAAATAATTTATTCACTATTTATTGATGTCTTTAAATATATTTATATATATTCTAATAAGTACAATAAATTGATATTAATATAATGGTTATTTCATGTAAGGGAATTAGAGTAAATTTGTTTTGTTAAAAATATTGTTTTTTTAATAATCTGTTTCATGTATTTTGTGCAAAAATAATACATTTATTTAATGAAAACCATGGAATATAACATGTAATTATGGATACATTTTTTATGAAAAACATATTAAATTAATTTAGTAAGTAATATTATTTTTAATCTATAATCATTAGTTACCATTTTAAAAATCATACCACCACGGTAAGGGTTAAATGGGTAATAAGTGGGATAAACCTAGATATATACATCAGGATATCAATAAAAAATGTCAAAATATGATTCATAGAGGTAATATATATATCCTAAATATCCATATAATCTAAAAATTTACCATAATTTTAACCAGTATGATTGATGTTTTTTATATTATTTTAATGTTAAGGGTATTCACATGGGTTTGACTCCCCTATATTTTAACGGTGATTCCCCTCTTCTCACTTCTCCACACTCTGTTAGCACGTAAAATATACCTATATATAGTCAAATAACTTATAAAATATCCTAAAAATGTAATATAGGTCCTATTATATCCATAATCTCATCCTATGGTGGCTTATTATTTAATTGGAAGAAAGATACACGTAAAGGAGGTGATCATCTTAACTGAGATAATTCTAGTTTATTTCCTTATCCCCCTCATAAAATATTCAATAAACAAAATAATATAATTAAGTTTATATTTGTATTATATATATATGTTTTTTTATATTAATAGTATAACCATTTTTATCTCTTTAAATCCAATTGAAAATGAATGTGTTTCACATATGTACAAATAGATTATCAGTTCAATCGAGCAATGTGTTTCAATTTTCATCACTATAACATATGGATGTTTTTGTTGAATAAATTAATTAATATATATAATATTTATGAGAATATTATAATTTTTAATGTATAATATATTATCTACCATAAATTATTTTCATCCATTGAAAATTAAGAACAAAAATTGTGTGTAAGCATCGACAACTACCTCCACAAAGTGATGTAATTAATTAATCATCACTACTATATACAGATTTTTGTAAAATTTTATGTAATGAATAAATTTTATATTTAAGAAAAATTTAATATTATTGATATTTTTAAACCTTCACCAAGAATCATGGATCTGAATTTTCAAACTCAAGGAAACATGAAAAATGAAACACCTAACAACCAAAATTATTATTTTGGTGGGAATTATTAATAAACGTGTTATTTGAAATTATAAATGAATCATATTTCAAATGATCATAATTAATATAAATATATATATTATATATTTAAATTAAAATTAAACTAATTATATAAGATGTTATAGAATATACAGTGTAATTTGGGGCATGAGGTAAGAGTATATGATGCAATCTAAATTATAATACATATTTTTCATGTTTATATCTCTAATGGGGAAATTTTATTCAATATTTATATTAAAACACATATATTTTACACTAAAATATTATTTTATAGTTTTTTAATTTTTTTCTTTCTATTACCACCTCTTTGGTTCTCAGAAAAGGCAAATGGTATGTTTTTAACAAAAAAAATTGTTTCTCTAATTTTACCTTAGACTCTTAATCATATATATCAATTTTATAAAAAATTTATTGGTGAAGTTTTTATCCATATATAATTTTATGATATTGATATTTTCTAATAATTTTTATTTTAAAATAATTAATAAAATAAAAAATAATCAAATTTTTTCCATTCGATCCACTTTTTTATAAATATAAAAATTGTGAAAATAATTGTTTTCAAAATCATTTAATATATGAACAAATATTCCCAGTATTTTTCCACTATTTATAATTTTTTTAATTTAAATGTTTTTTATGGTTTGGTAAATAAAATAATAATCCATTTTTAATGAAATTTTTTGTTTTTAAAAATTTACTAAAAGATAAATTTGTTTTTTAGGGAATATTTAATATTATTATACAATGGATTTTAAGACTTATGTAATCATTTTAAAATCAATTTCATTCTTAACAGTGTATATTTCCTAATGATACAAGATACATTAATTATCAAAATCGATTATAATAATTGTATTTAAATGATATTTTTATGAAATCTATTTCCTTCTAATTTACTAATTAATCGATGATGAAAGGATGAATTTTTTATTTAAGAACACATATGTTTGTTGTTAATTATGTCATTGGTGGTACTATATTATATATCCATTTAATTTATTGGGTAAATATTTATATCACAAGATACAATATGAAAGGTAATTGAGACTGAAACTAATCCAAAACACAACTCTGCCCTCTATAAATGAAATGAATTGGGAGTGATCCCAAAACATTATGGGACACTATACTCTATGTTATGATGATATTAGTAGTGGTACATGACTAATGATATTTATTTATATGATTATTGTAATTCCATAGTCCTTTTACACATTTTTATTCTTTTTATATTCTCTTATGGATCATTATTAATTATTCATGATTCTTCTCTCTTATCGCTCATGTCTTTTGAAATGAAAAATCATTATTTCATGAATTGTGATTTATGTAATATGATTTACTAGTAATAATTTTTATGTTATGATCTTGATAATATATCATTATTTTTATCTTATTCTCTTGTGTAACATTAAAATGTTGTCTCAAATGTTTACCATTATAGAGTATCTTAGATCACCGATTTTTGTTTCCTTTTTCCCTAGGTAATGAATAAAGTTATTATATAATATATTTATCAGATGATACCATGTGGGAATAAATTTGTTGATATATTTATGATAATTTAAAAAACAAGTTTATTATTAATTTTTTCCCTAAATACAAACAACATGTATGGTTTCAGGGCATAAATGTTTGTGCAAGACATTAATTTTTAATATGAAATGATTAAATATGTTTGGAAATTTTCCTCATGTAATCTAATAGTGATGGTTTTAACCACATCTAATGATATGAATATATATATATATATATAATATTTTGTTTAAATGTATATAACTATTATTATATATGGAACATTTGTGTTTTCTTTTCTAGTAGTTTAAAACCCAAAAAAATATATATTAATGACTTCCTAAATAAATTGTCCATTACTGTTGGTTTAAATATCAATTGATTAAATCAAAATAAATCAATTGATTTATTTTATATGATATATAATAATACATCATATAGTAACATAACCCTTAATGAACTAATTATTAATGTCAAAATTATCATTGGTTGAGATTTTTTTGATACAATTTACGTGTTGTTAAATCATTTTATAAACAAAAATGAAACCACTAATAAAGTATAATTTTCTTACTATTCACCAATTTTACTATATTGTTTTTGTCCCACTAATTTTTGTTCTGTATAAATCTTCACTATTATTTCATGGTTTCCCTATTTCAACACAATTTCTCACCGCAATCTCTGAAAATGTCTTTTCCAGCAATTCATAAGAAGATTGTCATATTATACTGAATATTCAATATTACGTATGGATTGATTCATGTTATCATAGGATACGTATGTATGTTTAGATCTTATATCCATAAACTAGACATATTATAATAATTCGAAAAAAAAATCATTTTAAATATATTTCTAATAAAATAATTAAATCACATTGAAATATTGTAAAATATTGACTTTCATTAATTAACAATAAAATAAGTGGTATTTATATAATTTAAGAAACCTATGCCAATGTAATAGGATCTTGACCATTGGAATAGTGATGTGAAAATTTCAAATAGTCAACTAGCAGATAGTATATTAACCTATCATATGAATGTATATATAAAATTTATATATCTTCTGAATTAAAATATAATATATTTTTATCATAGATGTGTAAAAATATTATTAAAAAAATTTAATTTATTATTAGTATTTTTTTAAAACATAATTTTTTATTTATTTATTTTAAATAATATATTGATTTACCAAACAATTTGTATTCATAAAATAGATTCATAAATTAAAATGTTTTCTTCTAATGAAGTAAATTTATGAGAACTTAATTAACTTTTCAATGCATCAAAAAATTATTTATAATTTTAAAATCCGTATTTTTCTAATAAATAATGATTTTAATAAAAAAATAAATTTCTCATTTTATAAAAAATATTTCTACAAAAATGTTTCCATTTTTGAAATATACCCATTGATTTATCAATATGGTGTTTCTTCAAAATTGTTCAAAAAGAATTTATTTTTTTGTTAATAGTGTAATTCGTAATTAATGGTATTTAATATTTTAAGTAAATTACTTAAATTTTGACTCATGGTTGAGTAATGAAAGATTTATGTATATATAATCAAGATATAAAATTCTATAGTTACTATTTTTGTTCATAAATTAACTACTACTGATAATATTGAGCTATAATAATAAAAAACTGAATAACATAATCCAAAAATTCCAATCTCCTCCCATATAAATAACACCCCTCCCCACATCTTCTCATCACTCCATCAAAGACATATATTTTTCTTATATTCAACTAAATTCCACTCCCATACATCTTAACCATTTCATTTTCTTGCGGGACACACCAAAACACAACTTTAGTGTTCTTTAAGAATGTTCTAAATGAGAAGTCAATCAAGAGGTAAACCCACTCCCTTTTAATATGTTTTCATTTATTATCCTTCCCTCACATCCAATATAAAAAGTTCCATGAAAATTTCAGTATCATATATATATATATATTTATTTACTTTTTATTGTATAATACATCATAAAATATCTCATTATAAACTTTAATTATAAAAATGAAAACATTTTTTATGAGGAGTCATTTAACCGCCTTTGTGGATGATGCTTTTTCGTATCCCACTACCACATTCATGGATGGTTTGAAAAAAAAATTATGGTTATAAAAAATTTTACTATATTTATTACAACTAATTTAATGTTTTGGAACAAGTATATAAATGTAATGATAAATAAAATGATACTAGTTCGTGATGGTTGAAAAAAAGGAAAAAAAAATCAGTTTTAATAAATAATTTTTCTAATTAGTCATACTAATGTAAAAAAATGAAATACGTAAGAATTAAAATTTATTTAATTGAACTGATATCATATAATTTTACTTCTCAGGAATTATTCCCATCTGAATTCATATTCAAAAATTATACAGAAGTGAGAAAATCCTGAAACCATGAAATAAATTCTCTCCAAATCATAAAATAAAATCTATAAAGAAATGAAATGACCAAAAATGTACATAATAATATTTTAATATTTCAAATATATGTTTATTTTTTTTAATTTTAATTATTTATTTATAAAATTTTACTATTTGGGATATTAAGTACAAGTACATAATAATTTTAGAAAATATTAAAGGGATTCTCTCGGAACCTCAAGTTTTTCATTTGGTTTACTCTTTCTACTCTATTAAACACAATTTAATTCCATATTATTAATATTTAATCAAAAAATATTATGTGTTTATGTTCTTAAATTTTTTTCATTGATCATGTATTCCTTCTTTGATTAGAAAATACATGTTTCACAATGTTCCCATTTCAATTCATCTCGATAAGGAAGCTCGATTAATAGAAACATTCCATAGTTTTTTCAATTTTAAATTACACTAAGTAATATATTTTAATCAAATTTTTTTATAAATAATTTATTTAATTATTAAAAAAATAACGTAGTTTAATTTAGGTGTTATATAAAATATTATGCCTTTCTCCTATTTAACGTCTCTAAATAATTTTTTAACCGCACTATAGTGGTTCGTTTATAAAGATTCTTAAACACAATTTTTACATGTTTTTTTAATTTTAAAATACTTTAACATGACCTAATAATATTTGCCCATATTATTTTCCATGTATTATTTAAATTCATTCTTTCATGGATTCCATTATGATACACTCATTTTTGTGCATTATGACAAGATTACAATTACCATTTCATTCCATTGGTAACCAATATATTTATTCCTCATGTTTTACTTTTTATGTGGAAAAAATATTAATGAACATGTTATTATGGGTGCACCTAGATTATTCTCCAATACAGTTGGAAATGTTTATTCTCATGAGATTTCATGATGGGATAGTAACTAAACCTAATTTATTTCTGGGACATTTTCCACCATTAGATTTGGTCTTGGATAATTTCCATGATTCAAGTCAATGCCTATTTTTGTATTTATCTATAATTCTTATTATTACATAATTACATGATAAAATTGTCTTAATGTTGTGATTATATAGGATTATTCATGGTTTATGACTTTTTATTTCATCATGTTATGCCTTCTAACCCATGTTGTATGAATTTTTTCAATTTTTATTCTTTCACTTGAAATTTTATCCCATCAACTTGTTCATGTTTTTTTCCAGCTTATACTAATAATATCTAAGATATAAAATTATTTTAGTATCTCATTATGGAGACTAAATAAAAAATATATTATTTTGGTATAATTATTTCTTATTATGTACCTAATATCTCAAATACACTAGACTATATGATCATTGGTTTGTATTTTATGGTCAATTATGATTAAAAACATGCAATAATATTGGTAAATGGATATGGTCTCTATAGATGGTATTATAGGACAATCTAGTTATTTTTTTATATTATTACTAGGAAAGATTAGTATGAACCCATGGAAAAATTAT
This sequence comes from Viscum album, assembly GCA_963277665.1. Taxonomy (NCBI): domain Eukaryota; kingdom Viridiplantae; phylum Streptophyta; class Magnoliopsida; order Santalales; family Viscaceae; genus Viscum; species Viscum album. The sequence continues at coordinate 1,238,878,724 of OY728122.1, read as the reverse complement.
ATGACCATCGATAACCTAGATAAAGACACGGGGAGTCACAAGATAGTAAATACCTTCTATTTATTTGATTATCCTTCAATGTTCAATGTTTCATTTTTTTATATTCTCAATTGATAAGTTTTAAGACCCTACCCCTAAATTTAAATTCATTATTATTTATTGTTTAGAAAATGAGAATAAATTAGAAAAAAAACTTGATAGACACTAAAATTATTGTAGTAATTATATTCACAACTTGATAGAAGCTAGAGTAACAATACATGTGTTTATGAAAAACATTTTATCACTGATTAAAATTAATAAATGGAAAATAGTTGAGTCTATAAACACATAAAATAAGGTTTGTATGGTGACACATAAAATAATTGGTAACAAATTTGATAAGGAATAAAAGAATCAATTCCATAGATGTTAAAAAATACTGCAGAAGCATCATGGAAGCTGTCTCAAGGGTTCTAGGAGATAGTTAAAATGCAGAAATTAAGGAAATAAGGTAATAAATTTCCAATGTAAAATGAAGTTCCCTAAAAATGCTGTATGGAAATAAAATACATCATATAGTACAATATATAGTTTTATTTAATAAGTGTAGATAATTTGGAAACTATCCTTTTCATTTTTCAATTTCAAGTGATAAGAATAATAATGAGAATAAGAAATCTATATAAACTGGGGTATGAGAAGACCCTATACTGAGACGGATCATTAATTTTGATGTATAATTAACCTCTACTAAATACTTTATTTTTTCATATTTTATTTCCATTCATGCCATATTAGTATATCTATTATGATTTCAAAGTACATTGAGTTTCCAACACCCTATTAATTGATTTCATTGTGGAAAATTTAAAAGATTATTGTATGATATTTTTATTTTTATAGATAATATATTCTTAAAAATCATATTATAATTCCGTCAACTATGATTGATGTTACTTTCGGCCGAGTTGGATTTCATTTTATAAATACAACATCAATTATCAGGAATGGAGACCACTCTTCACATATCAAGGAATCCCCCAAATATGTATAAGTGGATATATTAAGATGAATCTACTTAAGAATCATCATGAATTTTTTGGATATTATTTGTTTATAATAAAAAATATCTATCTTAAAACGAATTTTTTTTGGGATGATAAATCTTAAGGACATTCACATTGTGAAGGACTATAATAATGTGTTCTATGAATAATTCTTTGTTCTTCATCCTAAACGGGGTGTTGCATCCTCAATTTGACATATTTGTAGGTGTATTCTTCTTTTAGTGACTCTTTATAAAAGGGAAATCATTTATTTGGAGAAAATTATGAATAATTTACAAGATAATCTAGATAACAGTTTTTTTCGGAAGATTGCCTCATCATGGGATACACCTGTCGTCTTTGTCAATAAGAAGGATTCATTGATTCAAACAATTTTTTATTTTCATGAGGCCAAAAAAACACAATAAATAACAAGTATTACCTTTACTGTATTAATGAATTTCTTGATCAACTATAAGGGGACATTTATTTATATAAGGTGACCTTTGGTCATGATATCACAAATTTTATGTTAAGAGGTAAGATATTCTCAATACTACCTTTCTAAAAATGTAGTGACTCTATGATTTCTCAACAATCCATCATGGAGAAAATAAAGGATTATCAAATAAATTTTGTTGAAATTTAAAAAATATAGAATCTATCATAAATGGTAAATCCTTAGAGGTCAAAACAGATGACGAAGTATTTTATGATTTGGGTCCCAATTATGTGTACCATACAATCCAAAGATAATGAATGTTCTTTCAAATGACTCTCATAGATCGATATTCTCTATTCAGCTGGGTATAAAAATGTTGTACCTTGATCTTTGAGAGAACAACTTGTTGGACAATGTGAGTTTAAAGATTTTTGAATATACATAAAACTGCCTAGTATGTCAGAAACAATGGTTGGAATGAATAATTTTAAGGGAATGGTTTTATAATTATTCATTCTTACATGAAAATGGGAAATAATCACTTGGGAATTTATCATTGGACAATCAATGAAATCCAGAGGAAACCTTGATATATGGGTTGTTTTGGATCATCTTACAACAAAAATTATAATTATCAAAATTCACGAGGACCTCACAGCTGACCAAATTTTACTAATACACATCAAAGAAGCGTTGAGGATACATTGATTAAATCTATAGGTTTTATCTGATATAGATTTCATATTTACCTATTTGTTTTTGAACAGTAACCATCATGCTCTAAACAATAAGTTGGAAATGCGTTCAACCAATCATCCTCAAAATGACGATCAATCTAATTAGACTATTCATACACTAGATGACATGTTGAAAAGTTTTTCATGTACTTCAAAGGGGGTGGGACCAACATATCTCTCATTTAGAGTTCTTTTAGATTATTAGTTTCCATTCAGGAATCAAAATGGCTCCATATGAATCCCTTTATGGGATGTGATGTAGAACACTATCATGACGACATGATGTCAGTGAATGGAAGCTGCTAGGACATGGAATGGTTGGTGAAATGGTTGAAAAGGTGAAAACGTTCAACATAATATCCAGGCTTCACAATGTTTTCAAAAGATATCTACAGAGAGTCAATTATGGGACTTTTAATTTTAGGATAGTGACATTGTATTCCTCTAGATATCACTATGGAGGAGATTCATGAGATTCTGAATGAAAGGAAAGAAATGTCCAAGGCACCTCGACACCTTAAATATTATGGATCATTTCGTAGCTATAGAATATCAATATTCACTACCACCGACCATGTATTAGGTGAATTATGTATTCCATATAACCCTCTTGATTAATTGAATATCATATCCCTCACATATACTGAATTTAAGGGGTTTATAGTAAGAAAATGATCTCTTGTACTAGGATAAGACAATGAAGATCAAGGACTGTAGTGATAAATTTATAAGCAACAGGACTACTAACATGTTAATTGTATTATATATGATCCGTAACTAATAAGATTCTATTAGGTAATAAAAGTAATAAAGGAAGAATAAGTACCATCACAAAGTTTTACCTTAGTATGTAAAATGAAAGTTTGACTTTAAAATTCCTTAAGGGGTGAAAAATGTATAAATCCATAATTTTGTCAACATAAATTCCCTAATTATAAAACACAAACATAACATAGATATCCTAATGAAAACATTAATTTCATAAATTAATTACTAAATTAGTGTTTTTTTAGAAATAAAGCATCTTATATAAATGGAATAGTATCTTGATCGTTGGAATTAGTAAGTAACCATTTGGAATAGTAAACTAACGAAAAGAATAGTAACCTTAATTAGGAATTTATAATTAAAATTAAGGTATATTATGAAGTAAAACTTATTATAATTATATCATGAAATAAGAAGATAATTTTTTTTATAAATGTTAAATTTTGTATTGGTATTTTTGTGAAACTTAAATGTTTCCTTCAAATTTTATAAATAATATAATTAATTACAATAAATTTTATTCTCATAAAATTGATTCAAAATTTAATATTTTTTTCGTAAGACTATATAATAATTTTTTCAGACCATAATTAACTTATAAAATTTTAATAAAATCAGTGATAATTTTAAATTCTATATATTTTTTTAAAATTGACTTTATAATAAAAAAAATTATGCTTAAAATATTTAGAATGTTAATTACAAAAAAAGGAGTACAATTCTTAAATATACACATGAAAAAATTATTAGGGTAAATTATTGGGATTTTTCTAATGTAGTAGAATTTCAAATGAGTTACGAAATACAATAATTTATAATATTTTACATTATAGGAAAATAAATAATTATTTTAGTAATGGTTGAGTCATGAAAGATTTTGGTGGACATTATCTCGAACTAGAATTATAATGTTTCTTTATTTAGTAACAAAAATAAAGTTATTGATAGCCTTGAGTATAAATAATAATCAAATGAATAATATAATAAAAAACACCCCTCTCATTGCTTAAAAATACCACCCCTCTCCCCCTATTTTCCTCTAAAATTATAAGCATTGAATAATTCTTATATTCACCCAATATATCTCCCAAACCACTTCCCCATGTTTTATTACCTATGGCCTCACCAAAAATCCATAATCATGTTCCTTAAAGAGGTTCTCAATGAGACTACATTCAAGGGGAAAAACCCTTCCTCCCTCTCTTTTAATTTATTTTCATTTACTCTTCATTAAAAATATCCCCTATAAAATTTGACAATATACATCAATTATCATATATATAATGTAATTTCATTTTTTTAATTGAATAAAAATAATCAAATCTCTTTTACTCACCATTTATTTTATAAATTAAAACATCGTCCTGGGGATGTCAATTAACCGCATTCATGGAAGATGAGTTTTCATATTTCACTACCACCTTCAAGGATGGCCATAAATCTATTTTTATGATCCCAATTGATTATAATATGTGTATTAATTTTTTTAGAATTAGTTTATAAGCTTCAAATTAAATAAATGGATACTTGGTAATGATTGTTGTAAAAACCGACCAAATAAATTAATCATTTATCATTAACATTTTATCTAATGAATCCTCCATATGAAAAATCTTGATATATGAGAAAATTAATATATTTTGTATTTAACTAATACCATATAATTTCTATTCTTTAAAATTATTCCAACTTGACATGATATTTAATAATTATATAGAAGCGAACCGAACATGAACCCCTAAAAAATATGATACTGAAATGTCAAAATTAAACACTATAACTAAAAAATCTAAATAAATGATCCAAATAAATGTGTAATAAATAAAATTTTTGATTATGTTTGTATTAATATAATAATTAATTTATTTTATTTTATTTTCCAAGACATATGTACATGTGAAGAATAATTTCATACATAATTTAAGGGATTCTCTTCGAACCACCATTTTTCAATGGGGTTATTCATTATCCATATTTACCCAAATGTAATTATTAATGAAACATATTTAATCATAATAAATTATTTTTTATGTTCCAAAATTATTTAAATACCTTAATTATTCATTTTTAGGAGTATATAAATGTTTAATAAGGGTACCTTTTCAATTTCTCCCAATAAGAATGCCTAATTAAAGTGTACTTCCTAGTTTGGGACTCTGTTTCAAGTACACTCTATTGTATCTTTTAATCCCTAATTATTTTTATAAAGTAGATAATTTAATCATGATACTGTGTCTCAGATCATTATATATTTTATACAAAAAATTATACCCATTCCATTTTATGCCTCTTTAATATTTTCCCATAAACTGGACTAAGGTTTATAATTTCTAAACTTTCATAAGAAATATTTCAACATAAATTATATACAGTTGGAAAAAATTTATCATTGTTGAATCATATTTTCCTTTATGAATTACCACATATCATTTAAATTCATTCTCACATGAGAACCTTAATGTAATGATACTTTTTATGTCATACAACATGGTCATGATACTCATTTCATTCCATGGGTAAACCTAATGGTGGTTACATATGTTTAATTATTCATGTTCCACACATATTCATGAATCTGTTAGGATTGGTATTCTCATATATCATTCCAATTAATTAGGTAACCTTTATCCTCTTGAGATGTTATGTTTGGCTAGGGAAAAAAACTAATTCCTTTGTGGAAATATGTCCCCAATGTGATATAGTCTTGGTAGTTGGCCAAGAATCATTGTTATGTAATGTTATATTTTGTTCCCGTGTTCGAATGATTTCATTATTACATGATCAGATTTTAAAAATGTTATGATTCTATATTTTTATTCATGTTCCATACATTTTTAGGTATTCCTGTTATGACTTTTAACCCATGTGATATGCTTTATTCAAATTTTTATTCCCATACTAGTATTTTTATCTCATCCCATTATTCATGAATTTCCCCGGGTATTGTATATCAATGTAAGTGCTAATATTATTTCAGAATCTCATTATAAATATTAACTAAAAGAGTTTTTTTATTACATGCTTTATAATTTTTGACTAAACCCCTTAGACACTAAATATTATGATCTTTGATTTTTTATTTTATGGTTAATTAATATTAATAGCATGTTATAATTTTTAATGGGATTGGGTCATTTTATATTTAATCACCCCATAATTGGATTAAAAACCATCCAGGGTACCTTAGTGTATTACTATGATTTATTACATTGTTTTTATTTTTCTATTTTTATTCCAAGTAAAATTTTATATTTTCAAAACTATAGAGGAGAATATTATAATTATTAAAAAAAATTAGGGATTTTTCTATCGAAGGATAATTTTACCATAATTTGAAATGATATTTGTGATTACATAAATTTGAATGAACACTAACATATTACATGAGTTAGAAGAACATTATGAGAATATGTTTTATGTATTACGTAAATTTTAGTTCAACTAGAATCATGTATCATGAGAATTAAATATTATGTTTCACATATAATTATTTTTTCATTGGGAATTTATATTCATGTAAATAAAAATGAATATACAAAGAAATAAAATTATAAATTTTTTGTCAAAATTTGAATGACATAACATCATACACAATGTAAACATAAACAATATGTGCTCTGTAATTACCCAGGATGGAGAGTATCTTATGAATCCCAAAATTTGAAGGGTTTATTAAGAATAATATTCTTGATAAATTCACATTATATTCGTAGGTCCTTATCACATGAACATAAAATACATTCAATAAATTCATCAATGCATGAAGAATTTTTTTTGAGAGGAATTCCATACCACATAAACTTAAGAAACATAATACATTATCTATCCATCATAACATTAAACTATATTGATTATAATTTTCCAAATGACCTCAACCATTCAAAACATATTTATGTAATATATTTATATTTACAAGTACCAAATTTATTTTCATATTTTATGTGTATAGTGATAATTTCAATTTGAATTATCATGGTTCACCAAACATAAAAAAACTAACACCTTTCTATAATAGTGTATGGATTATTTCTTATGACCACAAGATATAGATTAATTATTGGATACCCTATATTTTTTAAAAAAATAATCCAAATTAATCCCTTAAAGTATTAATAAAATCCTATTTTAAGGTTCTTATAATTTAGATCTGATTTTGTATAGTTACCTTGTAATACGATGCAACCGAGAAACCCCTATATTTTTAATAATTGGTCCAATCAAAATAATCATTTAATAATATAATCCCTTATCAATTACTAACATATAAATATACTTCAATTATATTTATCATAATTATATAATTGGGTGACAACTAATTCACATATGTACAATGATACTATTTACTTCATATAGTCTATATTTCAAGAAAAATAATATTTTCAAAATATTTTATTACTGTAATATTATTTTAATAGGATAATTATTGATTAGTGTAAAGACCCGAAAATTTCAAGGAAATTTTTTTCTTAATTTTATTTGGAATTTTACAGAAATTCAGTTTCTGACGGCGCCAGATTCTGAGGCCCGGTGTGCCCGGAATTAATTTCCGAAGTTTAGCTCGGGTACGTTCAGTGAACGAATGAGCAGGAATTTCTAACTTTGAAACCGGTGCTCAGAATCAAATTTCGAGGGCACCGATGGAACCACAACACCGGTAGTTTCTTAGTAATTCCTATTCCAGAGTTGCGTTTTCATGGGAGGGGTTGTTAAAATTTGTGGCTTAATTGAGGAATGAATAAAATTGTGAGACAATTTTATTTCTTAAGTCTAAGGTAGTTTTATCCTACATGGGGAAGTTGAGGTGGCACCTAACTACCCATGTGAGGATAAATGAGAGGATAATGTGTGGTGGGGCCCATACGAGCCCCCACCTTTTCAAATTCCCCATAACTCCCTAACTCCTCTAAACCCCCCACTTAAGTTGTGTAACTCTTCATCTCCCCTCTCTCCCTCTTAAATTCTTGCCAACCTATCACTTAATTAATTAGACAACTCATTGTATAATTGATTTAGTGAATTAGGTTTTGAATTTTTGTAAGTTTTAATGCATGGAAAAATAATAAAATAAGGAGAGACTTTATTTTAATTTGGGAGTTTGGTTGTGTGAGAGAATTTTGAAGAGAGCTCTTCCCTCTTTGGAAGAACTTAATATTCAAAGAAGAACGACGCCTCTTCAACGACAGAAGTGACGAACGTCAACAACCTTCTTCGACTTTTTCCCTCGGATCCTACCGACGTGTAGTGTCTTCCACAGCCGACATAGCTCGGGATTGGGAGTGTGTGATGAACGCGGTGAAAGACGAACTTCATCATCTTCTTTTCGCAACACCATCAACGAACGACGAACGTCGATCGACGAATCAAAGTAGGGGTTTCTTTCGTTTTGTTCTTGATTTTATATTTGGCGTTCTACGAGTAATGAGAACCCCTTATTATCGTTTAACAGGAGGAGGAAAGACTGCACGAACACGGCCGATCCTCCCCCCTTTTTATTCTTTCTTGTCGTTGCAGATCGAAAGAGAGTGACACGGTGCCGTCTCACCGCGTGGGAAAGAACGACAAGGATGTGCGACATCGTCACGCCGCGCAGGATCGAGCGGCAAGAATGTGCGACGTCGTCACACCGCCCATTCAAAATTTTTAAACCCTCGTGCGTGGATATTTGATTTCAAGGTGATCGTATAATTTATTTTGGATAAATTATACCCTCGTCAGTTATTAAAATCATTTGTTATTATTTGCCAATTGATAACACCTAACGCGGAGGAAGCGGGCCGAACAAACACGACCCGACAACCCTCCGCAGCTTGTTTATCAATGTGTGGATCGACGGACGAGGACGAAGCAGGCCACAATGGAATTTGAATCCCTTTGTAGTGAAGGTCGGGTCTCGGGAGGACCGTAGGCGAAGACGGCAGGAGAAACGGACCATTAGAGCGCGTCCGGTGGTCCGCAGAAGGCGGCGGCGGCGCTCCGCCGGAAGACCGGCGGCGACGGTCGCCGCCGGCTTCAATTAGCGGCGAGGGCGGGCCATGCACACCCCCGCCCGCGGCTTCCGCTCGGCCGCACTGGCCGAGCCGCGGCTGGCCGGTCGAGCCGAACCGAGCCGGCCGGGCCGCGCCGGGCCACGCCGGCCGGGCCGGGTCGGTCCGGGCCCAGACCCCCCGTTTTCGGACCACTTTCAGTCAAATGCCCATATCATGGGCTACGGACCTCCGATCGACGCACCATCAGTTGCGTAGCGATCCTTGGAACGAGACGTTCGTTTCGGGATATTACACTCAAGGCTTCGGAGAACTTTGGGTTCATCCGGGTTGGTCCGGATACGAAACCAACCGGGCCCTCGGAGCGGAAACGCTCGTAACTTGAGCTCCAGACGTCCGATTGACGTGTCATCGTCTTTGTTGGATTCCTATTAATGAGACAGATCTTTTGGCGTACTCCGCTCGAGGTTTGGATGCCGTCAGAGTGCGGTCGGGTTGGTTCGCTCACGAAACCAACCGGGCCCCTGGAACGAAAAAGCCAATAACTCACAGACCGGGCGTCCGATCGACGCGCCGTCTGGTTCGTTGAATTACTTTTGATGAGACTGAACTTTTTGCATACTTCGCCCGAGTTTTGGTTGTTGTTGGATAGTGGCCTAGTTGGATTGTACCCAAAATCCAACCGGGCCCCTGGAACGGAAAAGCTGATATGATTCAGACCAGACGTCCGTTTGATGAACCGTCAGCGGCGTTGGTGATCACGTTGAGAAACGGTCCCTTTGAGTATACCCTATGAGTGTTTGGGGTATAGTTGAGTTACGGCCAGGATTGGTTTGCTCACAAAACCAACTGGGCCCCTGGGACGAAAAGGATAGTAACTCACAGACCGGGTGTCCGATAGATGCGCCGTCTGTTGCGTTGAGACCCCTATGACGAGGCGGTCCTTTGAGATACTTCTTCGTGGGACTCTGAGATACTTGGAGTATCGACCAGTAGCTCATGGAACAGACCCTCCCTGAGACGAGCGTACAGAGTACAGAGACCGTGTAGCCGGCTGAGACCTGACGACTGCTTGAACGACTCGACTTGGAGTGAGTCGACTAGCCTAGTGGACGGAGAGCCCGGTATTTGGCGACAGACCCACGGCGGACGGAGCACCCGGTAGTTGGCCACAAACCCGCATTACTCGACAAGAGGAGTACCTCTGTAGGCTATTAGGGGGAGCGCCCGGTATTTGGCGACAGACCCTCAGTGGACGGAGAGCCCGGTAGTTGGCCGCAGACCCGCGGTACTCGACAGGAGGAGTACCTCAGCAGTCTTAGGTTAGTGAGCAGTACCTCGGAGTCATGACAGGACCACTGTACACTTCAGAGACGGAGCTCTACAGCAGTTACGGTTTCGATAATGAAAATCCTGGTTTGAGCTGAGACTATTGACCTTTTTGTTTACTTCATGATTGAGATGGGTTACTTGATAACTTAGGTATATGTATGGGAATATACCTAAGAAGATGTTATCTGGTGAGATCTTCTTTGTGGTTATCCTTGTTGGTTTTAGTGAGACCTTGAGGGTCTCACGGTCCCTACTGAGTATCGTTATACTCACCCCTGCACGGGCTATGCCCGCACCTCGTTGTGTTGGTTTCAGACGATGGGCAGTGCTGACGGAGGCCGAGTGTTCGAGGACTGGACGGTACCCGGAGGTGGACTACACGACGAGTCAGTACCTGGAGGTGGAATACACGACGAGTCAGTATCCGGAGGAGGTTGACGGGCGAGATCGTTGAGGAGGCTATCTGTACCTACCCTTCAGGTAGGATCCGTTGTGGACGATTCAGGAGCTGCGCCATTTGTACCTACCCTTCAGGTAGGATCCGAGGAGGATGACCCAGGAGCTGCTTCCTTTCTTCCAGCTATTGTCTTTTTCTGTTGTACTTTGATTAGTTGTAGTTGTACTTTCATTTGGGTTTGTATTCTGGCCCATTTACCTTTTAGCACTTCTCTTTGTACTTAGTGTTTTACTTCCGCTTGTACTCTGTATTGTTTTGTTTACTTTTATAAAGGCAATGCCTTCCCAGTTATCAGAATTTACGCCTTTGGTGCTAGTCGCCAGACCCTAGCCTATGGAAGGCGGGCTTGAGGTAGTCACGGCACGGGCCCCGAGGATGGGTCGTGACAATTAGTATATCTTTTATCTTAGGTCCCACTATTAATTTAACTTCAATTTCATTTCTATTTCATGAAAATATATAATATGAGATGTTTTTTAAAAATACCATATATTGTTTTGATAAATATTTCCCATTATTCTCCAATGATGATTTTCAAAAGTCTCTAATTTTTTTATTTAACGAAAACTTTATTTTAAATAGAAGCTAAGTGCATTTTGAAATAACTTCCACTATCATTTTCCAAACCCCAACAATATTGACTTCAATACCGAGATATGTATCCATATACAAACATAACCTCTAATATTGTCCAACATTTATTATCCATGCAACAATTTTAAATATCTACACTTTCCTTTTTGGGCTACACTCTTTAATTGTCCCCCACTTTAATTACCACATGATATTCCATAACCATGATCCCCTAAGTCTTATCTTTCCTTAACTGTATCCTATATCATCTACCTCCAATGTATAACTATAATATCACGTCCTTCTCCACACCAGTTACTTCATTAACTACCTCCCACATTTAATTATACACTTATTATTTTTGAAGCTCTCATATTTCAAAAACTATATCAATACAATATTCTAATTTTATGATTGTATTTTTTCTTTTAAAATTTAATGTTTTTTTGGATTATATGGAAATATTTTTAGAAATGTGTCTAAAATCCTATTAGAAAAAAAATTAAGAAATATATATTTTATTGATAAACAATAAACAATAAATAGATTATATATATTCATTTTATTTCATCAGTGACCTGAATTTGAGAAATAAATACCAGAGATCAAGGGGATTGAGTAAAATTGAGAACATTGAGTTAATTATTTTCAAGATATTTGAATTTTTGGGTATCAATGAATATGATTATCTCAAAAAATATTATTTCATAAATTTTAAAAAATAAAGTAACACTGTTGGGGTTTTAAAATAATAACATTGTATTTAATAGAATATGTGATATGAAACAACATGATTAGAAGAAAAAGTAACATACCTAGAATTTACCACATATTTACTTTTTTAATAAAATAAATATCTTCAATATATTCTATTAAATGGAATAAATTTATTTTTTCTTGAATTACATGAAACACAATGTTTATCTTGCATTACATTCAAAACTATGTTTATCTTGAATCACACAGAACTCCATATTTAATAGAAATGTGATGTTTTCTTAAAATATTAACAATTTATATAATATAAAAAACGTAATATTTAAATTTATAGTTATTAATATTAATTACTCAATTTATAAATCTATTGATATCTGTTTATTCTATATAATATAGGGATCCTTTAAAAGGGAAAAAATGTTTTTCTGAAAAAATTTCTTTTTCTAAAAGAGAGTTCAATCACTCTTTGAATTCATAATTTTAAATTAATATATATCCATTTTTCAAAATAAATATTTCAAACAAAAATATATTTTTGAATCTATAATACCAAAATTAACTTATGGTGGGGTTTTCAGATAATTCTGAAATATTATTTTTTCGATGAGTAATGAAAAATAATGTATTTTAATAAAAAATTACCTTTTCAGTTAAGTAATTTTTAAGGATATAATTTATTTTAAATTAGATTTAAATTAATTTTTATTGAAATTTATATCATTTAATAAAATTTAGGTCAATGGAATCATTTACCATCAGAATTTTGATATAGAAACACTGCCACATTTGGAACATTTTATCATTAAAACCTTCTATCTCATACATTATCCACAGTAATTTTAAATTATATATTTCCACTTATGTTAATTTAGTTTTGAATAATATAAATTTATAATTTATAATATTTTAAACCTAAATTTTTTCCCTGATTAATAGAGAAATCATTAAAAATTAATTATCACATTTAATATAAAAATGGATTTATCAAGTGGTTAAAAAAAGAAGATAAGGGCCAATAATTACCTACCATATATTAAAAAACCTATTAGATATAATTATTTCTTCTTTTTATATTATAAGTTCAATAATTTTTGATTTTGGAGGATTTTTCATTATATAAATAATCTTATAATTGAATAATTTCAAAAAATTACAAGTCTAGAAGTCCCCACACTTATAAAAGGCCACCCTTATATACACTTCTTCATTACATAATACCTATTTGTTTCAAAAAATTCCTAAACAATCACCAAAAAAATTAATTCCACTCATCCATGAAGCCTTATTGTCTGTGTAAATCCAAACATGGTTGTCTTTAGTGAAAACATAAGAGGTTACCTGAAGAAGGCACAACATTCATAAATTAGAATATTTATTTAAATTCTCTATACACCACAAAAATTCCTATTAAAACAATATCATATAATAATATCTATGTATTAAATATATTTATATGTTTTTATATCAATGTAATGTTTTAAAACCACTTCCACTTATATCTAATGTGTTAGGAAATAATCGTTCGTGTGTACGGTGGACAACGAGCTCAGGAAATACTGTCTATCAGACTTCCACATCCTCCTCTCATGGTTGGGAATGGGGACACACATATATTATATATATAATTTATAAAAATTTATTACTCTATATCATTATCTCATATATATTAATTTAATTTCCATTTTTTATAAGATATGATATTGTCACTCATGTTTACGGAGGACTACCGCCTCGTGAAGTAATGTGATTCATATTTCAGTAATGCTTCACATAGAAGGTGATAAGTTTATATTTATTGATTATATGTGATATAAATGAAAAAATGAAAAAAATGAAAAATATATTTATCATAATGGAAATAAAATATATATGTATATTTATTTCATATTGTTTCACTCTCCTAAAGATGATGACATCATTATCGTATGTGTTGACTACCACATTCATGATGTGGTGTAACTCCATTTTCATTACAACACCACATGGATGATATATAATAGTATATACTTTGGAATATATTATATAATAGTTATTATAGAAACATTATATATTAATTTATTTCTCTATATAATTGTCATTGGATAATGGAAACATTACTAATGCATACATATGACCAATCATCTCCATGATTGTAATGTACATATTTTTTAATAACCATATTACATGATTGGTTTGGAAAGTTATATTTATAATAGAATATGAAAAATATGACATGATTATTATTTAAAAAATATAGAAAATAAGTAATATATTCCAAAACAAAATTTTTATTAAAAAAACAAGCCAAAGAAAACCAAACAATAAAAAACCAAAACAATGATAATAATGAATGATTGTTAATTAGGAAATGATAAGATGATATAAAATGAAAAAATGTTATATTATAAATATTATTATGGTTCATTTATAAGTAAATTACATGTCTAAAATCACTATATAAGATGTTAAGGAACATTATATCAAAAGGAAGCCTGAGATAATGGATTTTGTAACACAATATCAACTCACTAGGTTATACTTCTACTTCATAGATTATTCCATGATAATATTATGTATTTAATTCCATTTAATTATATTATTTTTTATGGACAGATTTTTTATGTGTATATTTAGTTGAAACCCATAATTGATAAATTTATTAGTCATCAATTCAATATTATGATCATTTTAAGGGTTTATTTTACAATCACATTCTAATCGAGATTGTATATTATTAGACATTAGTTGAAGGAAGTTATTCCACAATTTACTAATAATCCCATAAATGAATATTATTATTAATGTTATTTTTGAGATGTTGTAACATTATTAATCTTTTTTGTACTTAAAATAAAAGGTAATTGGTTTTATAAATCTCTGCTTTCATTTCTCTCTTTGATCGAAAATATGTTTACATATAAAACCTATCCGATAATGAATTTTTTCAAAAAAAATTATGATATATATATTATATATTAATTTAATTAGAGTTTTAATTTTTAAAAAATTACATGTAATATTATTTTTTTTCAAAATAGTTTTCATTAATATTTTAATTAAAATTTGAATGTAATCCACCTAAAATTTTCTAAATGAGGAAATTTTCTAAAATTCTTACAGTGAAAAATGAATATTATTTTTACCTTGTACATAATGTATGGAATTACCCACCAATGTAACTATCATTTCATTAAATATTACTTTTCAGGTTCCAATGGGTTTTTAAATAAATTTCGTTCCTAATATTAAATAACTTATTAGTTTTTAAACTTATTTTTGAATGAGATATATTTTTAGAATATTTTAATTTCAAAAAATTAGTGAATTTAAAAATGAAGAGCTTATATTTGTCTAGAATTTTTTTAATCATGTTTTTATTGTATTTATATTGATAAATGTCATGAAACCATTATGGTACTTATTATCTAGTGAGGAAATTTTGTATTAATATCATCATTATTCATTCTCTAAATGGTTTAAAATTTGTTTGACTATGGATATGAAATTTAAATACCATTCACCATATTTCTCAATATTATATATGGTCATGTTTATTCATTGGGGAAAGTATTAACATTTAATATGAAATTTTTTCAATGTGATATTTTATTGTTTTTTGTTTCTCCCATACATATGAAGAATGAAATAAATGTAGTATCTAATAGGTGGGTCCTGGGGGTTTTATATCCCCTCAATTCCTCAATAGGTATCATGAGACGAATCAATTATCCAAATCAGATGGGTTTCTATGACAAATTTATATTTTTTTAGGAATTATCATGTAAGTGACAATATTGAAGATACATTTAGGTAGTTAAAATGTATGACATTATTCATTCCATAATTATGAATTCAATTTTTTAGATTCTATGTGACTATTTGATTTGATAGAATATTGAAGGATATATATTCACAGTTATGTGATTATTTATCTAGAATTACTTGATCATAATTTATTCCTGCAATATTATGATTGTGTTATTTATTAAATGTAATTTTTTTTAATTACACACCATTCCATGTTGATTATTCATATTGACACTTGTTAGCTTTTGTTAAAGTTATACCTTACTGAGCATTTGAGCTCACCCTTATTTTTATTCTTTTATCCAAAACAAATAATGTGTACAATGATTATTATGAAATTAAATATTATAGGGAATAATTTTATTCTTGAAAAATTATGTTGTTTGTAACATTCTCTACGACATTCCACACAACAGTTTCCCAAATTTGCTTCATTACATGACCACATGTGCACCTCCCCCTATAACAGTTGATGGTGACCAGAAGCTATGTTTCAATATCAATCAGAGGGTACTATTACTTGTTTATTATAGTAAAACCATAGTGGATAATAAATAAAATATCATGAAAACACAATAATAACCAAATTATATAATAACTAGCACAATAAAACTATCACAATGTAATATCCCTTCCCTTGTGACACACATAGGTTCCCTGATCTTGTTAGATACGTGACCTCAAGAATGCTTTCCCATACTACAGAGGCTGCTGATTGGAATCTAAGATATAATATTAGTCATGGTGGGATGATACACAATTTGTTATAGTTAAACACCAATGAAAAATAAATTATGAATTACCAGATATAAAACTATATCTAGAAGTATGTCAATATAACATGATGATCAAAACTGGAAATAAAAATGTCATGCTAATCTACATGCCATGTGTCAAAATGAAAACACAAAATTAAAGACATTGACAACCCCCAAATGAGTATCGAATCATGTTAGGTTACCTCATTCGTACTCTATCTTGACTGATCCAGCTACCACAGGGCCATTTCCGTTATCCTTTCCCAAAAACAGGATGTATATTAAGGTACTAATCAGGAAGCTTGTGTAGGGTGTGAGTACAACTCAGTAGGCCACCACCAACTATGCATAAAATAATATCCAGTCAAATAACATTGAATGCAGCTATATGAAGAAAAAATTATAATACATAATTAAATAGTAATAAAATTAAAAATTAATTTTTTTCTAACCTGAAAAACACATGTGTTCTCATAGAAACCCATACCTAAATAACTATATCGACTCATGGAAGAGATCGATGTTTTTCATAGAGTTATCATATTTTATAATGTCTTTGTTACCCTTCATTAATTAATATTTGAATTTCCATATTATCATTCATTCTTATCATAATATATTGACCACGTCCCCATTGTTTTACACATACTATATTTCCCTTATTACCATTCATACACCACACTATTGAAAGACCATGTTCCCATTCTCTATTTAGAAATTAAATAACCATGATATCATTCATAACTTCATAGTTGATTGAAAATGTTACCATTCATCAACATAAAATTAATTCAATGATTAATTATCCACTTCTATTAAATTTCTAATTCAATAATTAGTCAAACATACCGGAACCATTAATTTCTCCACCAATTAATTAGTCACCACATTATCAATTGTAATTAATCCATTAGACATCACATAATTCCCATTGAATAATTACCCAATCGATATTGTAAATATATCTCATTAATTAATTGGATAATTAATAAATCATTATTCCAAATCAATATACCATAATTAATTAAAAAATAAAAAATTTAATTCACACTCACATTATCAAAAAAATTTACTGAAAAATAAAATATTAAATCAATAATCTCATATCCCTAAATTAATTTTAAAAATAATTATTTAATTATCAATTCAATACTTGTATAATAAACATAAAAATTAATTATCACCAAATATGAATTTAATATTACAATAATTGACACAAAAATTAATTATCCCATTTCAATAATATCAAAATATCATAATTATTTCAACAATTATTTATCTACATCACTATTTAACATAGAATAATTAATTGAACAAATAATTATTCCCCCAAATATGTTATTTTCAATACATTAAGAATTAATTCAACAATTAGTCATCCAATTAACAATTTCCAAAAACTAAATGATCCATTAAATACGTCAACAACCAATTAATCCAAATCAACAATCATAACATTACATCCATCAATTAATTCAGCAATTAATTATTCAAATAAATTCCATTAATTAATTCCATAATAAATTAACCACATTCAAACACTTCATTTAATTCACCAATTTATTTTCTATATCAAAATCCATTAACTAATTATAAATTAATTAATAAAATTAAATCCCATCAAATAATTCACCAATTAATTTTCCCATAAATCCCATTATTTAATTTTATTATTAACTAATCACATTACATTAATTAATTAGTTTATCAATTCATTAATCCCATAAATTCCATTATTTTATTAAACAATTAAATAATTACATTACTATTTTTATTAATTCATAAATTAGTTAATCCACCCAATGCCATTATTAAATTAAACTATTAAATAATCACATCAATCTATTAATTAATTTATCAATTAATAAATCCTACAAATCACATTATTTAATTCAATAATTAAATAATCTCACTACTCCCATAAATAAAATAGTCAATTAATCAATCACTTCATTCCCAATATTTAATTATAAAATTAAACAATAACATCACTTCTATTAATTAATTGATCAATTAATATATACCATTAGTCATATTTTTCAATTTAGTAATTAAATAATTACATTAGTTCATTACTTAATTTATCAATTAATAAATCCAATCAATAACATTATTTTATTCAAAAATTAATTAATCAGATTACTCCCATTAATTAAATCATCAATTAATTAATCATTCCAATAAAATTATATAAATAAACCATTATATAATTATAATACTCTAGTATTTAATTGAATATTTACATAATCTCATGAATCCCAATATTTAATTCAGAAATTAAATAATCCCATTACTCTGTTAATTAATTAATCAAAGAATCAATCATTTTAATCACATTATTTTATTCAATAATTAAATAATCATGTGGCTCCATGAATTTATTCATGAATTACTTGATCCAATAAATCACATTATTTGACATAATAATTAAATAATCACATTACTTTATTAATTAATTCACCAATTAATTAATCCTTTTAATCTCACTATTTGATTTAACTATTAAATAATTAAAATAATCCATGAAATAATTCATCAATTAACTAATCCTCCAAATAACATTATTTAATTTAAAAAATAAAAACTCATATTACTCTATTAATTAATTAATCAATTAATTAATAACATCAATCACATTATTTAACTAAATAATTAAATAATAATGTTACTCCATATTTTATTACATCAATTAATTAATACTGCAAATCACATTAGTTAGTTCAATAACTAAATAATCACAATAATCCATTAATTTACTAATTTACTAATTAATCTCGTCAATCACATTATTAATTCAAAAATAAAATAATTTTGTAACTTCCATTAATTAATCAGTCCATTTATTAAACTCATGAGTCCCATTATTTATTTAATTAATTTATCAATAAATTATTCTCGTTAATCAGGTTATTTATTTAAATAATAAAATAATCATGTTATTTCCATTAATTAATTCAATAATCAATTAATTAGATCATCAATCACAAAAAAATCATATAATAAATTAATCAATTATTTAGTCCAACACAAAAGAATAAATTACAATAGATAGTATATCAATTAATTTATCAATCTCAATTCATTCAATATCCCCCAAATAATTCCAAAATAAATGATTTTAATGAAAAATCTCAAAATCACCATAATTAATTCAACAATTACTTATTTGAAATAAAAAATTTAAAATACCATCCATTTCCAATAATTAATCAAATAATTAATTATTCATGATCAACAATATAAATTTCTCATAATTAATTAAATAATTAATCATTCAACATCTATAGTCCCATTATCCCCAACTTCACTATTTCCTCAATTAATTAATTCATTAATTTCTTTAATTCAATAAAATAGTCAATTAGTAAATCTAAAATATAAATTATTAAAATACAAACATGTAATTGAAATAAATAATTTCGTGTCAGAATTACCAACAAACTACCTCAAGATTGAGAAATAATATTCCCCAACTAAAATATCTAATTTGTGATTTATAATGGCATGAAACGAGATCTGGATCATAAAAACTAATTTAAGATCGATAAATAATGATATCATTATACTTCATATAAGTATAACAATCCTATATCAATATATAATAAGACAGAGGATAAATTCTCACTAAAAGATGTTGAAAATACGAGATAAAAGAAGGAATCCACACATGGTGATATCCTTTTACCAAGAGGGATGAAAATCATAAATCCTTCCTTTTATTCACAAAGAAAAGAGCTCAGGAGCCCTAGGTAATCGTCAAAAATCCTCCAAAATTGAGTTGAATAATTAAGGGATGTGTGGGGTGTAAATTTTGGTTATAATATGAGCAAAGGTATTTTAAAATATAATTTTAATGTAAATTAAATCATTGTGCACAATTTATTTCTGATGGGCTACAATATCCCCAAAACATGTGCCATAATTGTGTGCCTCTTATAGGGGGTTCACATTTTCATATTTTAGGGAACATGTTTTTCAAAACATTGTGATAGTCATACAAATCCTCTTTTTGTAGGTTCTCATGGTTAGTTGGCATATAGCACACAGTTTTGGAAAAATGTTCCCCAATAGGACATTGCTCATTATTCTTCCAAAATTCCAAAAACTCACCAATAAAAACTCCCCAATAATTAACAAAAACACAACGTACTTAAAAATAGATAAAATGGTACCTACGAATAATCCCGATACATATCAAGAATAGATCGGGGATTTACTATTTACCTACTTTATAACAACTCATCCACAAGTTATACCCCCTTTAATATATAATATCCCATTCCTATGTGATCCATCCAAGGATCACTCATACCCACATATCTCTCCAATGGTTTCCTCATGAATAGATCCATGTTTTCATGACACAAAAAATTTCTTCATTGTATTTCCCTACCACACATTCTCACTACGATCAATCACACATATCAGGTGCTCTTCAATTGACACATAAATTACCTTCACATTACTACCCCCTTTATTTGTGTTGGTATCATTAAATTAGTAAAAAATTTACCAAATATAATAGATCATTCCCCCTCCATAGTAGATCCCAATAAATGGTCATGGCTATCTTATTATCAATCAAGCATAGAAATCGAAACATTTTTCTTCAATCATTCCTGGATTATATGAACAACTCCCTTAGAAGTAATTGACAATAAACTTCCTTAATACCCCCATCGTGAATGGTCAGTGGTTCATCACCCACCACAAGGATTCACCATTAACTTGTTCCAAGGAAATAACCTTCAATACTTCCACATATCCCTCTTGAAAAAATTATAATGTGTATTTTTTTATAAAATTTACTTCTTCAGTGTACCAAGGAAAATGTAAACGTATATGGAATTATTATCTCACATATTTAAGTATACAATGATATTTTTAGAAGAAAACTATACTTTTACAAAATAATCCCTACTATGCGACCATTCCCCACCATATGTGTCACATGAACAAGGCCTTTCCACACGGTTAAAAATGAGTCTCTATCAGTACCCTTAACTATAATATAATTTTTTCATAGTTAAGAAGGGTAAAAACATTCTCAATTTACATTTTCATCATTAAACACCCAATTATTCACAAATGGGAGTCATTTTACCATTCCCAATTTCATATAGGAACCATTTTCCATTTAACTCGTAGATGACTGGAAATATAGATCATGTTCAACAACTTACCCTAAACCCTTTTTCCCATGCATTCCTAAAATGAATCATGTTAAAATATTCATAGGTATATAGAGTGATGTATGAAATTCAACTCTCTTGTCATACTAGGACATGAGTCAAAAATCAACAATTTTTAAAAACAATGATCCCATCTCAAAACAAGTGTGAGACCCATAGTGAAATAACAATCAACTATAAAATAAGCAAAAAATTATAAGAATACCACCTTGGGTTCTTGTTTTATCACCATATATGGGAAATCTCTTCTAAGGAGATAGATATTTAACAAGTCCCAAATCATACTATTTAACTATCTATCATTCCAGAATATAAAGACAAAAAAAAACTACTCTGATACAAAATTGAAACGTACTGACCTCGGTGCCACACATTGGTTCCTAGAGACTGTAGGTCATGTGACATCAGGTTCTCCTATATTGTATTATCCTTAACTAGATTCCATACATTGGTTCCCTGATTCAGTCAACCAAATGACCTAATGTGTCCGTGTGTGTAACCCCAAAGAATACTGACTAGCTGAGGGTCTAATATCATTCATGGAGAGACAATAACATCTTTATTTATTAAAACACATAAAATAAATAAATAAATTATATCCCAATATATAAAAATAATAATAATAATTACTCCAATATCACATGATGACCCAAATTTTAAATTACAATTTCATGATAATTCACATGCGGAATTTTGAAACAAAAAACTAAAAATTAATGACACTGAAAACTCTCAAACATGCCCTAAACCACATTTGGTTCCCTAATCCATTCACCATAAAAAAATATATACCTAAAAAATTGAATTTTTCCTTATATTTTTCTAAAAACATGAAGTCTATTCAGGTACTGATTATAAATCCTGAGTACGGTTATAGTATAACTTAGTAGGGAACCACCAACTCACCCATGGTTTCTTGGGCAGGGGCATATGATTTTACATATCATATGCCTTATCCATGATCCTATAATATGGTGGGGATGTTTTCTTTTAGGAGGTACCATATATTGAGAAATTGTATTCCGTCCTAGTGAATCTAAATTGTTTCGATTCACACATATTTCAAGGATGGGGCACACAGTTCAATAAATCTATGCACCTACTGTGCACTACCTATCATACTTCATAAATTGGAAATTTTAACGCAAAAAAACCCCAATGTACATAAAAAAGTAATATCACTCAAATTTTTTAAATAACGTACCTTCAAATATTCCAGATACTTCTACTAAAAAGGTTGTGATTTTATAAACTCCTCACCTTATAACATCTCCCCACAATCTATATTATTAAGCACCGCTGGGACTCAGAGTCAAAAAGATCAGGTCGTTGAGCACTAATACATGCTTCTATATCCCATGTTTTCTTCTACATAAATGTATGTTTTCACAATATATGAACTATTATAAGAAAATTTCCCCACAACACTTTATCAATTTAATCTAATAGACATATCAGATGCTCATCAAAAGATGAATCTACCCTAAGCTAAACAACTTACACATAGATCACATGAGAAGGGTCAGGGTGATTCCAAAAAAGATGTGACACGCAAAAAAATAATGAATAACACTGTATCCTATTAGAATAGTCAATTGGTATACAACAATCCCAATCTTATTCACTACATTAAAATTTCGGATGAACTTGGTCACCAACATTACCTGTCTATTTATCCAGTTATGTCCCAACCATGGTGAAAACTGAAGGACTAATAAATCACCCTTTATAAATATTAGTGTTCATCTAATTCTATCTATATATGAATTATGTCTAGTCTGAGAAATATCTATAAACTCTTTCATTAGATGAACCTACTCTGTTGTCTCCTGTACGAGACATTGTCTCATCAATTATGACTAACCTTACTATATCTATCATAGAGGTGATGTGAATGGCCTACCATAAATCTCCTTATACGGTTTCATCTTTTTAGATTTATGATAACTATTATTATAGTAAAACTATACAAAATCTATGTGATTATCTAAAGAAAAACTATTTAATAGGACCCACTATTAAAGAATATACTTACGCACAAGTAATGTATGCTCAAACTACCCATCAATCTATGGGATAAAACTTGTACTCGTCAAAACATACAAACCAAGAACCTTAATCAAGACCTTCTAGAAATGGGAAGTAAATCATGAGTCATGGTCAGAAACAATAATCCATGGGACCCTATGAAAATGAACTATCTCAAAAACAGAAAACACTCCCAACTTATCCCCATAGAATGTATCTCATACAAGTAAGAAATGTGTTACTTTTTTTCATAATATATACAATCACTCAAATAAAATCATTATTCTAAGGCATCATCAGAAGTCCCACTACAAATTCCATTGTCACGTTATTCAAAATCCATTCAGGAATTGTAAATGGTTGTAATGAACCATTAGGTCAATGATGCTCATCCATTACCTATTAACCAGTTTAGTATCGTGTCACAAAAACTGCAACCCCCCTTTTCAAGGTCAACCACCAAAATTATTTTCGTAGGTTATGGTACATTTTAGTCACACATTGGAGTATCAATCACTTCAAGGAATGAATATAAAACATCAGATCCTCCCTTATATTGAATGTAATAATAAGATTATTCACGACATAAATGATCTCATCCTCTTTTATAGTCCAATCATTTGGTGACTCCCCTCAATCAATGAATTTCCTCATGTTTAAACATTCAAAATCCTCGTAAAGAATGTCCCAGATCCATCTAAAAAGTCTATAATACACTGAAACAGATGTGATATCCATCTACTCTTGAAACACCTTAATAACAACCTTCATGTCATCCAATAATGTAGAAACTTTCACTCCACACTAGACTCATGAACTATTGGAGTCATTTTTTTCATTCTTAAATCATAATCAAAATTGTTTCCTTTTCTGGGAATATATGATAGCTAAAAATAAAATTGCTGCATATAATCAACCCACCTAATCTACTAATGATTTATATATCATTACAAAAATATATACTCCATTCACTTGTGATTGATGTACATAATAAACTTCTCTCCCAATTGAAATGCCTCCAAAACATCAATGCATAAACCACTATAACTAACTCGAGATCATGTGTATGGTAATTTTTTTCATATGGAATCATCTTCTAAGACCCATATGCCACAACTACATCCCCAAAAAAACAACAATTCTCAAATATCTATTATATAAGAGTCACAAAAAATATGTAATTATCAGTTGGATTAATTATGATCTATATTTTTACTTATTTCAAGAACATAATCATCACATGGAAGGCATCCTATCATGCTTCTAACCATTTTAACATTATACCCTTCTTTGTCAAGATTAAAAACTGAGATTCTATGTGGAAAAATCACAGTTGAACCTCTAATAATAACAACTAACCCATGAAAGGTATGAATATCAAAAATGTTTTTTGGATGATCTCAATAAAACACTTCTCTAACTTTCTATAGGTCCTCTAACACACCTTGCTCGGAGATGTTATGGCATAGGAAATGTACCTCATCAATCCAAAACCAAAACATCGATATCATTGTATATATATGGTTCTCTCTCTATATACTCATGATGACTTCCAGAAGTTGGGAATGTCTTTCATTATTATTGGAGTACACCATGATATCATCCACAAACACAACCACAATTTTATCAAGATATGTGTTGAAAATATTATTCATCAGGGCCATAAATACTACATATGTGTTCATCATCCCAAACAGTATTAAAAAACTCATATAGGCTACACCTTCTTATAAATGAAGTCCTTAGTATGTCATAAGTTCAAACTATAAATCGATGATACACTGATCTTAAGTAAATCATTGAGAAAACACATTCTCTACTAAATAAATAAAATATATCATCAATACATGGAAGAGGTTATGAGTCATTCATAGTCATCTAGTTCAGATTTTGGTAATCAAAAAAAATCACACTATTCATCTATCATTATTTATAGAGAACTGTAGATAACTGTAATGAGACACAATCTAATGGATAAAAACCTTATCCTACAAATCCTTCATTTGAGTCATAATCTCTCGATGCTATGATGGTGATATTATATATGATTGAATATAAAATAGTTTATCCCATATAATGTGATCAGTTGTAAATTATAAATATCTCTTAGGTGGAATATCTGAGAATAATTTTGGAATCAAAATCTATAATTAATCCACAACATGTGGAAATAAATCCTACTTCAAAAAACTATCTCCCAATAATAGACAATAAATATCGGTGGTAAGCTCAAATAGATTCTAATGATCTGGCCCTCCATGACCCTATTTCATATCCAAATCACAATTGGAAATGTATTGGTCATCCATTGGTGTCATAAATGGCCTATTTCTAGGGTTACAAT
Organism: Viscum album; assembly: GCA_963277665.1. Lineage (NCBI taxonomy): Eukaryota > Viridiplantae > Streptophyta > Magnoliopsida > Santalales > Viscaceae > Viscum > Viscum album. The sequence continues at coordinate 1,238,852,578 of OY728122.1, read as the reverse complement.
TATATGGGGATTGGTAGGATACTAATCCATCAATAGCCAAAATAGAGTAAATTTAGTACTTTTCAAGGATGTAATGGTCCCAAAAAAATGATACTCCCCAACATTGAGATGATCCTCCTTTCATAAGAATATATATTTCGACTATAGTCCAAGTAGTGTATCTATCATACAAACCCCACTCAGCATTTCCACCATCATGATCCAAAAATTTTATGGTTTTGATGATATAAAATAATGAGTGGTACCAATATAAATATGGAACTATCAATAATTGAATATACATTAATAGTATATCAAACCATTGATGGTACCCCCTCATTATCCACAAATTTATTCTTAAGGACATGAAACCTTCCTTTCCCACAACCCTATGATACTGGAAGAGTCCTCCGAGCTACACCACTCTGCTGATACATGTGTGTTTTCATAGAAGCACCTGGTCCACTTCTTCAACCACCATGGAAAGTAGAACATAAACTATCAGGTTGATACTATTTAGAATATTCCCATCCCGTACTATGGTTCTTCCAAGATCCTCTTTCACTAACTTTATATAATGGGTTCCTAGAGAATCTCATTAGATGTCTCATCCAATCCTAGGATCAGAACACTACTCGTGTTTAGGAAAAATGTTTATGAAAGTGGACCATCCCACCACACAGGGGAAAGGGACTGGGGTAAGATACTATGTAACTTATCCTACCCCCTTGACACTCTTCTTGTTATCCCCCTTGGTAACAATCTATTTTTGATTCATCCAACTCTAAGAAAACAAATCCACCTAATCATCCCGTGCAAACCACTTATCCTACACTAGAATTCTTTTTCAGGCCCCCCTCAATTTTGATATCCTAATCAACCACCTAAAAAACATCTCAACCCAAAATATATTAACATGTGACTTAATCTCAAATTTAATTCCACCCTAGAAAAAACTCTTTGTGGATTTCTCATCCGCTACAAATGTTAGAGAAAATCCCTACAAGTCTTTATATAATCCAAAATAGTTTATCAAAGACACACTCCCCTGGGTCTTTCACATAAACTTAACTTCTATATATTTCCATAGAATCTGTTGTTATATTTTCTATAGTAACATCTTCAAAATTACCTTCCATGAAATCTAGACTACATTCCCTTTCTAGAATTGAACATCTAACTAGTGCTTCATTGATCCTTGCAATAAGTAAGCATCCATTTTTCCCCTCCTCCATGTAAGAGTCTCTAAATAGTCAAGTATATTATTGATGGACTCAATATAGTACTCCTATTACTCCCATGTACCCTCTCTGGTAAACATCAGAGTATTATACAATTGAAAATCTTGTGTATGACCAGAAATTCTCTTCAAAACCCATCCTATGTCTCCTTCTATAAATTGCATATACTAGGAATATTTTCATGGAATTAATCCTTTTATTCCACACTCAGCACTATCATCACCTCAGCTTCCAATACTAGAGACACATCTCTAGCCACGTCCTCATGCTGTCTTATAAAAGATCACCATCATTGAGTAATTTCTCTATATTTCAAAACATACTTATTAGAAATCATACAACACTATAAACACATTTACATAATAGGAAAATCAAAATAATCTACAACTTTTCTTTTCCCCAATTGTCTAAACATGGTAAAAACATTGATATGATCACTAAACATAACCATCCTAGGTATTGGTAATAATTAAAAAAGGGTAAAATCATTTAAATTACTCAAATTTCACAATATATTCCCATGTATTCAAATATTGCATGATTATTAAATTTCAATTTTCTATTCAGTACCTTTATCAAAATCCAATACATAAGAATGGAAATCATTTCATGTTTTCATCATATATATAAAAAACCAAATTTCCCATTCATTCCTAATATATTGAATATCTCAAAATAATCTTGTGTTACCATTATGATTCATCCATATTGATCTCTCATTAAAATCATGTTCTGAGTCCAATATTAGTAAACCGATATAAAAAAATCACATCACACCAAAAGTGTGTCCCCCAAGGTGAAATAATATTATACTGTAACTGGAAAAAAAATATCACCCTTTATATTTGGGTTCTACCGTATACATGGTTTAGACACACCCTTTCATGAACTCGTAACTAATGTCTGACTTTTCATAATCTCAAGTCTACCTTTATAAAATTTAATGAAAAAAATAATATAAATATATTCTAATACCACATTGAGTGGTCCCGACCCATGTGGGACACCTTAGTTCTCCAATCCCAGTTCACTACGTGACCTCAACCGTGACTCCCATTATGAGAGAGATTATAATCTTGCATTAAGTGTCCAATATCAATCATGGAGAGGCTCTACCCTATTTATTAGGCTAATACCATAGAGGAATATAAAAAACAATCAGAAACAAAGTAATAAAAACTAAATCATATAATAACAAACACAATACCAACATCACAAGATGACCCAAACAAAAAAATAAAATATTCATAACTAATGAAGAAAAAAAAGTCATGCCAAGTTCATGTCATATGTATAAATTAGAAAACAAAAATAAATACACTGGTAACACCCCAAGAGGGCCATGCCACTATTTCTTGTCCCCTCAACCATGCCCAATCCCATATCATCGATTTATCATATTACCTTTCCCATTAATATATCATACAACCATGAAATATTGACAATACAAATTAGTATATCTGAGTAGGGTGTTATTTCAACTTATTTAGCCACCACAAATGGATTGTAGAATAATTTATAATCCAAATATTTCATTAATTATTATAAAGTTTGAAAAAAACAGTATCCAATTAAAATTTATTTAATTTCTCCTAATTTAAAAACATAATTCACTAGGTTAACAAGGAAACCCATACTCCCAACACCATCTTTTCCCAATCCCAATGTTTAAACAATCCTAAAGGGATATCATATTTCTAAATTCCATTGTTACTATTTATTTTCTCAATTCACATATGAATTCCATATTAACAATTGAACATACAATTTCCCATCTAAACTCCATTGATTCCATCCATGATTTTCACATATATCACAATATAACCATATAAAATATATCATATTATCCCATGTACCAAAACATCCCATTTACCACAATATCACACATACCATAACCATCACTTAATTAATTCAGAAATTAATTAATCCAATGTATAATTGTATATTCACATCATTCCATTGACTAATTCAATAATTAATTAATCGTATCTATCTGATTAATTAATTTAACAATTAATTAATAACATAAATTAAATTAACTAATTTAGAAATTAATTAATCCAATTCAAGTATATAGATATCCCCATTATTAATTCCATATGTAATTATTCCAATGAAATAATATCAATATCCATATAAATAATTCCAAAATTAATTATTCTAATTCAATAATGTCAAAATCATTATAATTAATTCAAACATTAATTATTAAAATTCCAAAAATCCAATATCTCCATAATTAAATCAATAAATAATTATTCTAATTCAATAGTCATATTTTCATACTCCCTTAATTAATTAATTTACTGAATTAATTAATTTAATTTATGAAGGATAATTTCTAATAAACCTATTAAAATTGAACAATTAAATACAAGATATTGAAATCAAGGAATTTTTATTTGAATAATAGTATGCATTCCGAAATGAATAGATGAAAACACTCACGAATGGATATCCTCTATTAGATAAGAATATTCATACTCAAAAAAATGATCGAGATCATGAATCAAATCATAGATTCATGAAACAAAATGTATCTAATAAACCTAGATGTAGATCACAATAGAATATGGGAAACCATCCCTTTAAAGGATGGGAGAAAAATTGGAAAGTGGCAAGAAACAAGTCGAGATGAGATTCAATTTTTGGGATAGGTGAAAATCATTAATCCGAGCATTAAATCATGGATAACGGGGGAAAGATACGTAGTAATGAATCTAATAGACTCCCTAATTAAGAGAAAGCATTTGGGTATTAGTGGGGAACAATTTTTGGTTCATATTGGGTTTCATGGTTTTTAAAAAATTAATTTTTGGCTAATTATAATATTGTTATTTGTCTCTTGGGAAGGGGTGCATGCTTTTCCAAACTGAGCACCTTAAATGCATGCCACTTCTAGGGATGGTCTGTATATTATATCCTATGAGGGAGCACAATATGAAAAATAGTGCACTAGCAGAGATAATCACCTCTATTTGGGATTTCTCAATTTCGTAGCTAGGGTTCATGGTTTGGGATAATTTTACACCAATAGTACACTGCCTCTCCTCCTTCCAAAATTCTCAATTTTATCCCAAACACATCCCAAAGAACAACCAATGAAAATATAGTCAAATCTATGAAAAATAGTACATGTAAACATGACTGATATATCACCAAAAAAATATACGGATATTATATATAAATTTTCATATTCAATTGTAATGAAAAAATTAGTTGTACACCCAATTTACTATGATTACTAAACAATTTGGATCCTTGGGATTTGACTCATTGTATCTTATTCCAGTGTATAAAATTAAGAACTATCTCTATGCTACTGGTGTGTAACATACCAATATTTTAAAACTAAATCCTATTAACTTAAATAAACTACTAAATACTATACGACCTTTATATCCTATAAATTACACATAATATTATTTCTTTCTAGATTTTAATGTAAAAAAATTAAAATAAATTATTATAATCTGTTAGTTATTTCGAGCCAGATTGGTCAAAATTAATTATGGGTGAATTGTATCCAACCCTTATGAATACTAATATGAATAATAATATTCCTTTTATGAATAGTAAATCATATTATAATTTTATTTTCTTTAGCTCTTAAGATAATGAGATCATGTTATTTTCTTCAAAGTGATATAAAGTAAGTTAAAGTTTAAATATTGTTATTTTTGGAATAAGATATTTTTTCTAAAAAGTACATTAATATTTATTATATATTTTTCTCTGAAAAAATGGAGTTCATTTTTGAATTCTACATGTTTATAAATGGTTGGGTTGATTTTTTGGAAGTTTTTAAAATGAACAAATTTTTTATGAATAATAAAATTCAGTAATGTACTGTATATATACATTACTAGTTAAATACACTATTTCTATCATCATGTCTATTTTAATCATCCTTGGTTCAGACTAACATAGTCTATTTACTAATTTGGGTTAGATAAATAAGTAATATTCATATACTTGAGCCAAATTAGGAAACTAATGATTAAAATAATGTAAAAACCCTCCACTCCTTAACTATAAATACCACTATCAACCCCTCTTCATCTCATAAATCAGAATCATTGTTAATTGTCCCAGTTTTTTTCAATACCCTTAAAACGATATTAACCACATCTAATGTCTTTTGGTGTCAACAAAAGGCCAAAAAAATGGCCTTATGGTGGATCTCAATGATAAAAGATCATGAGGTTAGAATCATCTTTCATTTTCATAAGTTTTCCTTTTTCAATTCCTTATCTTTTCACATAATTCCTTACCTTCCCCTTATAAAAGAGGGATTTAAGCTCTATAATATTATATATTCTATATTTTATCTTGTTAAAGAGAAAAATTAATCATGATTCTTCCAATCTTTTTTCCTCTCATTCAAAAAATAAAAACACCCCACATGACTTGCCCATTTTCAAAAATTGTGGATATTGTGTTTCCAATTTACATTACATCCTTCAATGATAATAATAAAACGATTTTATTAGCTTAAACATATTTTAATGTGTATGATATATCCTCTTTCATGTTCTGGATTTATCATGTATAAATAATATTATTTTTCATAATGATACAATTTTGTTATTTTCAACGAACCGCCAAAATGATCGAAATAGATATCAATAATGATTTATCTAATCATTGATCCTAATTCCTTAATATAAAAATTATATATGGAATCATTTAATATTATTTAAACATATCAATACCATTTAATTACACATCTTGAATTTCATTTCCATATGACAAGGAAATCAAATACAAAACCATCCATGAGAATCATGTAATTAATGCACCTGAAACAATGGAAGGAACAAAATACTAACAATTAACGGTTGATATGATGCTATAAAATAATCATATAAGGTGTCATAAACATGAATATGTTTTTTAAAACTATTAATAACACTGTTTAAAACATTTACATGAGGTTTAACTATGTTTAATGTGAGACAAACCCGAGCTACGAGAACTCTTAACCCAATTTACATTCTTTTGTTTAGCCTTCTATTTCATTAATTATATGGTATTAAAATTGTTTGTGTTGATAATTTTGTTTATATTATGTTTAATTATATGTGTTTATAGATTAAAAAATTATTCAATCAACTCTATTAAGTCTAACATCAATTATATGATACTCGTAAAGGGATTTTCTTTTAAATCCTCTTATAAATTCTATTTTTCAAAATCAAAAGAAATTTTTTTATAAAATTATTCATTTTTTATGATTATGTTCTAGTTATTAGTAATTTTTTATGAATAAGTTTAGGTTCTATAGACACCACCAATGCATTGGGTATGTGTATATTGGAGGTCAACCATATGGTTACTCCAAATGTAATTGTGGTGGTTACACAATTAGGTAGACCTGAGGGTTACATTGTAATCTATCCATGAGGGATAAAAATCGTATGGTATCCAAAAAGATTACAATTTTTTTATGAAATTCCCCACGATACCATTTAGGTTCTATTTATTTTTTTCCTATTTTTTGGAAATATCGTGGAAATTTAATGTTTCACAATGTATGCATATACAAGTGTCATGTTTGTCTTTTTGTAAATGATTTCATAAGATTACAAGTATTCATAGAATAATGGATTATTTACTTCTTTTTATAACCCTTATTGAAATTTTTGTTCTCAAACCATGTTATTAAAATGTTTTTCAAAGGATTATTTATAATTTCTATGTTTATTTATGGTGCTAGTGTAGATGAATCCAATTAGTTATTTTGTAATTATTTATGTAAACTATGATTCAATGCACATTAGTTGTTCACTCATTCTCCAGAACGAAGACTAGAAATAGTCCTCATATGTAATGTGAATTGTGTATATTTATGTTATTTCTTATAAAAAAATTCACGACAAATTTTAGTACTGAATCCAATAGTGTGTGTTCAAGGATTTAAAGTTGTTATTAGAGGAACGATTTGGACAAATTTGGAGACTAGACATTATTGTTTTTTAGAAACGTTTTAGTGATAGTATTTACTTTTGAATATCATGTTAATTATATACACATCAGAAAATTGTTTTCCTTAAAAATCAATATGGTAATTCAGAATTATCAATTCAATTAAATATTTGCAATAGCACAATCCATTTACGGTGGGGAGAATGTATCATCCTGAGAATTTAAATGAATACAATATGTGGTTAAATAAAATTATAAATACTATGCGACCTTTATAGCCATGCTGTTAAACATAATTTCGTTTCTTATATAAATTCAATTTCCTAAAAAAAGAGATACACAGTTGAAATTATTATGTCATTTGGAGTATGATAGGGCAATATTAATTGGGGTGAACATTATCCTACCATTGTGAATACATATATGAATAGTAATATTATCCTTATTTATACTGAATCATTGTGTTATTTTTTATTAAGGTTATAAGATAATGGAAACCTGATTAATTTTTTAATGTGATATAAATCCAGTTCTAGTTTTGAAATATTTATTTTTGGAATAAAATATGATAGTATTGAAAAATTAAATTAATCATATTTATAAAATTATTTTCATAATATGGTGTTTTGTTTTTAATTATACAAATTGGGAAATGGTAAATTTTATTTTTTGCTTATTTTCCTGAAATTCATCATTTTTTATGAATAATAAAATACAGTAATATACCGTATATATATATAGTTTGTTAAATAAAAAAAATCCTAGAATCATGGTTGATATAAGAACCTTGGATCGAACTCACATTCTCTATTTAGTATTTTGGGTGACATGAATCGAGACTATTCATAGTCTTGAGAAAAATATTAAACTAATGATTAATATAATGTGAAATACCTCATATCATCCAAAATAAATACCACCCTCACGCCTTCTTCATCTCACACCTCTAAATCATTATGCATTGTATATATTCTTCCCAACACCCTTTCCTAGGCTCTTCGCCACATCCATGACCTTCTAGTCTCACCAAAATAAAAAAACTTATAGCCTTAAAGAGGATTTTATAGAGAAGAGATCAAGAGCTAATAATATATTCTATTTTCTTATGTTTTCTTTTGAATTCCCTTTTTTTATATACTCCATTCCTCTCCCATTAACCATGTGTCATGGAAGCTCCAGAATATTACATATTTGACCTTTTATCATGTTTATGTAATGATTTTTTTCATCAATTTTCCACTCCTCTTCCTCTCATTCCATAAATAAGAACACAATCTGTGATGTGCCGATTTAACAAAATTGTAGACAATATGATCTTTTGAAAATGATTTCATATATTTATAAGTATTCAGGGACTAATGGTTTCTTACATTATTTTTGTATCCCTTTCTGATGTCTTTCCATCATCCTAATAATTAATAATTTTTTTCATATGATTATGTATAAGTTCGAAGGATATTTATGTGGCTTCTGTAGATTAATCCAATTTGTTACTTTTTAATTATTTTTGTAAACTCCCATTCAATGTTTGTAATTTGTTTTATAATTGTTAAAAACATAGATTGAAAAATTTTATTCGATGAATAAATAACTTTTTATTTTTATTTAATCTATTATAAAAAATACACGTAATTTATTATTACCGATTCCAGAAGTGTGGGTTTAGGTATTTACATGTTGTTTGGGTTGTTACAGTTGGTATCAAACCATGTTCTGTTGATAAAATGGGAAATCTATTTTCGAAAATATTGATTAGGGATCATAAACATATTACTTTCATTTGGGATAAGAACATAACAGTTCATTAATGTCTATGTACTATATATATTATGTGGTTTTTCTTTTCAATAAATCCCCATATAAACACTACAATGGTATATGGTTCTAGGGCATATGTATATAGAGGAAATAACTCTAAAATGGAGAATTGGGCTTGACATGATCATAAGCTATTGTAAGACTATTGTCCTTTCTCTGCACACATTTTGAAAACATCGAATGATATTATTTGGATAATTCATGTTCTCTCAAAACCAATTATGAATTATTTAAAAAATAATCATATTTAATGAAATGATGTCTATGATTATGAGAGTAACTATGCCTAGATTTTTCTATTTATCTAACATATTCTAAAAAAATGGTATTAGACATAATTTTTCATAATTATATGATCTAATATTGTGTATTCCACATCAATTAACATAATCCAAAGGGTAATAATGATCATTTAAATTATAGATTTATTGAAATATATTGATTGAAACTAGTATAAAAAAAGACATATCATATGAGGACGTAATACCATTCTCTAATGTAGTTGACAAATAATTATCTTTTTATTATGGATTCTAAGGAACATAAGAGAAGAATAGGATGAAAGTAAAAAAGTAATGATATAGGGAAAATGTTAAATAAGTGTTTTCCCACTTGTAGTAATTGTGTAAAGAAATTTCATGAATATTTCATAAAGGTAATTAGAGTTTTTTGAAATTTTAAAGATAAAGTCCACTTTAATTGTGATATCGTGGTAATGAAGACCGTTCCCAAAGAAAAATTAATTAGCACTAAGGAGATGGTGCAGTACACAAATAAATTTCCCTAGTATCAGTGGGATATACATCAAAAGAACCTAATGGATCATGTTCATGCTTATGATACTATAATATTCGATGAATAATGAATAATGTTCTTTTTTTAGATTAATGAATGATGTTATTTTACTACTTTATCAATGATATATTAGTTATGACAATTATGAAATGTATAATGATTACATTGAAGTAGTATTTCTGTGAGGATTATAATTTATTTATTGAATGGTATCAATAAAAGTTACTCAGTTTCAAGTTTAAATTACTCGAATAATAATTATTTAGGGTAAAATAACCCAGAATATGTTTCTGATGGTGAGATAATGGTTTTGGATAATGAAATTATTAATATACATAAAGTTAATTTAAATGTTATGACTACCTGGGAACATATTAATGATATGTGGACAAAGTGGTTTATATTATAATAAATGGAGTTGAAAATATCATTGGATTTAATTTATTTATCTTTTAATTTTTTTTACTTAAGGAATAATTAATAATTCATGTTTTGTTAGGATATTATGCTAATTGATATTATTATCATGTTTTGTGAGATTACATGATGAAGGTATCGAGGTTTTTTGTATGTGAAGATTAATATTCACTCGATGTTATTTGTTTGATTTGGGAAAAATTCTATTTGGATATTTAGTGACTTTCATTTTAAAAATTTGGATGTAATATTGTCAATGTGCCATATAGTTTACCATTTAATAAAGTGTTTCAGTTGATCTTTGGATGTTGTTTTAGAGATTAATTTATTACTTCACCAAATTGAGATTATGTATATTGGATATATTATTCTAACCATATTGGTTTATATAATATTAAGAGGAAAATGGTAATGATTCTTTCTCTTGTATAGAACATATAATCCATTAATATAGAATATTAATTCTTTAGTAATTATGAAATCATTTTTGGATATTCATTTTATAGATAAATTGGTTAATTTCAATTTGATTAATGAAAAACTATAGGATGAAATTTTGGATATGAAAAATATATATATTTAGTAATTATATTTAATTTTATTCATAGATAACTGAAAAATTCCTCAAATTTATGGAATGTATCTTTAACTAAAAATTTTATATTAATATCTTCATTTATGTTGAATCTATAGTTTTTTATATCATCATAGATTTTTGGATTTTAGACACTTAAAATTCTATATTTAATTCAATTTATTCTGGTAAATGACCTTTAGTAATATCTATCATTATTTATTCATTTTTTCCATCTTTTTATATTAACATTCAACCCATGTTCTCCTATATAGAAGGCCCATTATATGTTTTTTCATATTACCTTTTAAATTCATTTTCAATCGTATTAATACAATGCTTTATTAACCCATTTATAATGTGATTGGTTCATCAATTGTAATTCAAATTTTCAAACCATTCATTACCATGATTATGATTAAATTTCATGAAACTATTTATTTATGGTGGGAAAAATTTAACATACTAATATTTTAAATGAATAACATTTTATTAGATAGTGTATGTGATAGAAAACACCAGGATTTGATGAAAATATAATACCATGAGAAAATAAAATAAATTTTAATTTATAAATAAATTAATTATCTTCAATATCTTTAATTACCCCAAACAATGACTTTATCATTCATTACATGGTACATGATTTTTAGTTTTCATTACTTGATCATTGAGTTTAGCTTGTGCCACATGTAACATCTTATTTAAATGTCATTTTAAATTTTATTTAAATATTATTATTCAATATGATATTTAAAACATAGACATTAATTTTTATATAATTAATAATAAAGAATAATGTTAATAAATTTTTTATATCTATTTATTTAAAAAAATAAGGATCATATAAAATAAAAATAATTTTTTTTCTGAAAATATGTTTTATATAAAATATGGTTTTATCATGCTCGGAGGACATAATTAATATTTTCATTTCAAAATATTTACAAAATTTATTTTAAAAAATTTAATTATATATTGAAATTGGAATACCAAAGTTATATTTGGGGGTGATATAATTTTTTTTTTGAAATATTTTATTTTTCGATCAACACTAAAAAATAATGAATATTAATGAAAAACAACCTTTTAATTAAAATAATTTAAAATGTTAAATCATATTTTTATTGGTTTTATAGTAGATTTAGTACAATTAAATATAAGTTAATCCAATTTAGGTCATTTAAATCATTTTAAATTATATATATATATATATAAACAGTTTAAAAATTGGAAAATGTTTTCAATAAAAACCTACATTCTCTTTCTGTATGTGGGATTAATTTAAAATTAAAATTTGACACATAAAATAATTAAAATTTTTATATCGGATTATATATATGTAATCATCATAATTTATAATTTCATAAATGATTAACATAATTTTTGACAAAAAATAATTGTGAATTCCATATTAATTATCTACTACTCTTAATGTAAAAATGGATTTACTCGGTGTTAAACTAAGAAGATAAGGGTTAATATTGATAAACCAACTTTTCCAAAACAATTTTTTTGTAAAAATTTCAAACATATTTATTCTAATTTATTTAATGGATCGTTTGGGAGGAATTTTTCATTATAATAACATAGGTATTATTGAATTTTTTCATTAATTTACAACTGTGCCACTCACCTCACTTATAAAGGCCATCCCCCTATCTACAATTCTTGATACCCTAACACATATTTCGATTAAAAAATACCCTCCCAAATATCTTTAAAAATTATATCCCCTCATCCTCAAAGCATTATTTTTGGAATAAATACCACATATAAATGATTTAGTGCCATCCTAAGGTGGATACATGAATAAGAGGTAACGACATTAAATGAGTGTGTTTATTTTATTTTATTTTCCACATACATAATTTATTATTAAACCATTATTATATAATAAAAGCATCATATTTTAAATAATTTTATATTTTAATAATATTTTATTTTACTATAACCATATCTAAATCAGTCAAATGTGTTATGAATGCATCGTTGATTTTTATGGAGTATTACTACCTCACGAACCAATGTCATTTGTTCTTTCATTACTGTATTTAGTGGTTGGGAATGATGATTAATATAAAATATTATATTTATAATATATATCTAACATATTTATACATATTGAGTCATTATATAACATTTATCTTATTATATTAAATTTCGTAGTAGATCTGGTAACCTCGCTCATGTGTATGGTGTATAACTACATCACGAAGTGGTGGGATTCATCTTTCACTAATGTTTCACATGGAAGGTGATAAATATAAATTTACTGATAATATATCATATAAATGAAATAATTATTACCTTAATGAAATATTTATAATTATTCATAAATAATATATATATATATATATAAATAATTTTCATTGATTCTATTCCAATCACATAATGAAGATAACATCGTCCGTGTATGGGTAGGATTCTACCCTCCTAAAGTAATGTTGATCTCTTTCTATCACCAAACAAAATGGATGATATATATAATTATATAATATGTTATATATGATATTATGATAAATTTTTAGTTATTATATAATATATAACTTCTTTCCATTGAGATCATTGGAAATGGAAAATTTATACAAGTGTACATATATCCTACTATCTCCAAGATCATAAGGAGCATCATTTTACACTACCATAATTAATTATTGGTTTTAAAAGAAATATTTATCTAATATTATGATAAATACGTTATTATTATTTTTATTTTAATTATTAAACTAGGTAATATGTGAAGGAACATGGTCATTAATTACAAAACACAATTAAGAAAAAAATATATTTAACACATGAATCATTGAAAATAATAAAGGATTATTAATTAAAGTGTGATATGATATTATAAATGGATCACATATGAAATAATATAAAATTAATAGGGCTCTTATAAGATAATGACATATTTATAACCATTATATAAGAGTTTATATATCGTTAATCCAAAAGAATGTTAGAGGTAACGAATTTCATAACACTATTTGAACTAATTGGGTTAAACATATACTTTCTAGAGCATTAAATGAAAATATTTTGTGTATAATTACATTTATTACCTTATGTTTTATTCAAAAAAATTATGTTGTTTTATTTTGGATAAACATATTTTTTTCATTGATTAATTCTCACTATAATGTTTTTATCATTTAAGGGTTTATTTCAGAAATATTATTGTAATTGAGATTATTTATTCATGAATATCTGATAAAGTAAATAATTAAAACCTTTATTAATAATCCCATTTAATTATATTCAACTATTATTATTCATTATGATTTAGAGTAATGGATCCATTTTCCCACTTATTAGAACTTAAATTAATTGATAAAATGTTTTTTTGAAGATATGACATAATTTCTATCTTCGAAAAAACATCTAGTCACTTATAAAACCATTATTTCTAAAAATTAATTTAAATTTAATTTAACCATTTAAAAATGTTAAATTAAATATGTTTTTTAATTTTTAAATTTTTTTCGAAGGAATCTTTATTAATTTTTATTAGAAGTCTCATTTGACATTTACTAAAAATATGAATGAAAATATATTTTAATTTTACAAACAATGAACTTTTATAACCTCTTAACCATGTAAATTGAGTTTTATTTTTAACAAGTATGACTTTAATGGAATTACCCAAATACATGTCGATCATTTTATTGATGCATACATTTTATGTTTAAAGTATTATTTTAAAGGAAAATATCTTTCCAAGTATCATTGAACTACACCGTTTTTAAAAGTAATTGAAAAATAAAATGATTTTCAAATTATTTTATTTTTAAAAAAGTGATTTAAAAAATGTAAAAGATATATAATTCAATATTGTTTTCAACGAAATTTTTATGTTAATACTATTAATCAATGATATCAAACATTTATTATACTTATGAACTACATTGGTGATTATGTATTGATATCTTACTGATTATTTCCTTGGATGGTTTATGATTAGTTTGACTATGGATGTTCAATTTTGATAAAATTATCAATATTATTACAGATGGTTTATATTAATTTTTATTGACTGTGGAAAGAATTAAAATTTAGTATACATTTTTTAAAATATTATTTTTTAATGTGGTTAGGTTTCTCCCCTCCATTTGAAGAAAGAAACATAAATAGTATCTGATTGTTCGGGCCCAGTTATTATATATCTATCCGATGAATTGATAGGTCTCCTGAAAAAATTACATTGCCAAATAATATGGGTTCCTACCAATATATTTAAACTCTCTTGACGAACGATCTTGATAGTAATAGTATTTTGTATATATATTGACAGATAAGACATCCAGATATTTACATTCCATCGTAAGGAATTTAGATACTAACTTTCCATGTGATGTTTCGATTAGTTATAATATACATGGTTATATTTTCAAGCTAATGTGATTATTTATATTGAATTACATGATCATTATTTTTTCTTCATTATTATTCTCATGTTATTGATTATATTTCTTGTTTTATAGCTTCATACCATTCTATGTGGATTAATGTCTTTTAGTAATGATATATTATATTGTACATAACCCTTAATGATAATTTGATGTCACCCTTATTTCCATTCATATCCTTAGGAAACCATGAAGTGTACTATGTTTTATATTATAAGATATACTATAAGGAATACTATTTTTTTAAATAATAATAATAATTTTTCAAATTCTATATTAAAATATAACAGAATACTGGTGAATATATATTGTTTAAAAAATATCAAAAATATTTATCCCTTTGGGATGTGATTCCTTGTATCTTATGCCAATGTAATAAAGTTGGAATCACCTCTGGACTACTATGGATAAGCTCATTAAAATGACCCCCAAAATTATTTAATCTTCGTGTATAGAAAATATAAACCTTTTGTGAGAATAAATTCATGTTATTGGATGCCAAAATGATTCAAATATGAGTTAGTCACCAAAATTATACCCTTAAATGTTTTTTAAAAAATGTATCAATAGAGTGATGACATAAGGATCAATAAATTTTCACCTTGCAGGGTGTGGGATAAGTTTCCTATTAAGAAATATGATGATACACTTAGGTATAATAGTATGGAATTGATAATGTTCCTAAAGAATATCCTTTTATGTATCTAAAAGGAGTATGTTGACCTGGTTATGATGATCATAACCCATATTAGATGAAGAAGAAGATAATATGAATCCAATTTTTGACCAATTCCTATTAAAATATACATTACATAAGCTAGGAGATCAATGAATATGTTAATGATGTTCAATATTATTTATATATTATTTATCTATAGTATATGTTAAAGTAAATTGTGTGAGAGAATCTAAAAAAAATTCTGGTGAAGATCTAGAATAAATGTTTCACTAAAAAGATATAGTTTAATTGTCATATTCATAATAATTTAGAGGTTGTTAATGATTCTATATAAGAGTGAATATAAAATCATTTTTTTACAGAGTCAACTGATGCTGAGATATTAACAAAATTAAATGTATTGTACGTAATTTAGATCTATCTAGTAAATTTATATATTTGGTAGCCTATTGAAATTTGTGTTTTTGTGGGATATATAGTGATCTTAGATCATAGAAAACTATTTATGAAGTATATAGAAATATGTGATAAAGGATAATTCTTGATCAACCTACATTAATTGATAGAAATACTATTACTCATAATTTTGGGACTCAAAAATCATAAGGACAATTAGGATTGGGTTTTCTATGAGGTGACATACATTAAAAAGGCATCGATGCTATACATTATAATCACATAATTCATTATATTTTATTTTTTAATGCTTATTAAAAAAATAAAAAAAAACTTTTTTCATCACTATTAATGGAGGTTCATATGAAATAAATAATAAAATATTAAAAGAACATTTAGAAATGGGTAAATTATTATAAAACTTGATTCAGCCCTTCCCTTTCAAGGGTCCACACAAAATACATTTTGAATATATATTGTTGATTCAAGAACAATGAATATCACATTTTCATATTTATGTAATTTATTGTGTAATTTCATTATTTTATAGAGTGAAATTATTTTCAACAAAAAGAAAAGCACATATTAATATAAAAAACAATAATACTTTTTACTTATAACACATATTTCATTAATTCATATAATTTTTTAGTAAGTATTACTTAACATAGCATATGAATTTTTTATTTCTAAAATGATATAAAAAAATTAATCTGTAATAAATTGAACATTTGGATAATATAGAGATACTAGATGTTTCTATATAATATTCATAAATTTACATAAATGGTTTTGTGTTATTATATGATTAATTTTTTATAGAAATGAATGATTTTTAGAGTATATAAATTTCTAAATTTGATAATAAAATAATTGTTATAAGAAACACTATTGGTTTTTTAGAAATAATTTTATTCAAATTTACATTAGTCCTAAATATGGTACAAAAAAGTTATATTTTATAGGAAAAAATTGAGGTTTGAAATTTAATATAACTATTAAAATGAAAAAAATCCATTTAATTTTGATTCTTCATGATTTAAAATAATACATTGAAATTACTTCTCTATCATTTTATTTCATCAGTGACTAAATTTGGCAGTAATAGAAACATATAAATTATACATTAAATTAGACTAAATTTATTATTCTTTTAATATGTGTGGTTCTAATCTTCATTTTACTATTATATGAAAGGGCTACAAAATGGATGGGGTAACATAGGAGATGAGAATCATAACCCACATAGGATGGGTAATTGATGTTCATTAAGGCAGTGAAGAATGGGAGTTTTGTTTAAATCCATTTTCATTAGATATAATTAAATTCTAATTTTTATTAATACTAATCAATTATAAATTTTAACCATGTAATCACTATGATAACATTATATAATTTTTCATTCAAAATGAAAAAATCCTTATTTCTAACCAAATTATAGTTTCTAGTATTATTTGGTTTTATCTAAAAATAAAATTTATGAATAACTTAATTTTTATTGGAATTAAAAGATAAAATTTTTTATTTCATATTGTGAAAATAATCATAAAATGGAATTTTATGAATTTTATAATATTTTTATTTGTCAAATTTAAAATAAAAAAAATTGATTTATATTGAAAACTATAATTTTATTTCATGAACCTAATAAGTTAAATTTATAGAATAGTTTCAGAATTATATTATTTCATTCTTATTATTAATAATAAAATTATGGTCCTTGTAATTCATTATATTCTTTATTTTGGAAGAAAATATTTTTTTATAAATTAGAATTCATTTATCGATAAACAACATTTCATAGGGTTTTATGGGTTATATTTTAATTAAAATTATACTACAAATATTAATTTAATATAATAAATGGATTATATTTTTTGAATTATTATAATTAATAATAATTAAAAATGTAAACATAATTTTTGGTCATAATTAATAGTTAAACTATAAAAATCGGTTATCACAATTAATGATTAAATAGATTTAACAGGTGTTTAACTAATGTGATAATGGTAAAAATGACGTAAAAATATGTTTTATTTATTATTTTATATCTATATTTAGACCATATATCACGTGTCCAGTTTTAGGAATGTATCAATTTTTTATTCCAATTTTCATGATTAGTAACATAATATATTTTAATATTTTTAACAAATCAAGGTGTGTCATCTCCCACCCTTTTTATAGGTAACCCCTTCTCCTATAATATATGAATATAAAGATCTATTTATTTTATGAAAGCCCTATACAAATCCCTTCCAATGGTCCCTCTACACATTATAGTGTTTTTAGTTTTGGAAAAAACTATCCTTATATGCAAGAAGGTGTAAAGAAAAGGTTATGGCCCAACGAAGAGGTACAACATTTAACCGAATGATTTTATCTTTTATTTCTTCTTAAAAATATATATAAAAACAATATCCCCTATTATATAATAATATACCTATATAAAAAAATATAATATATTATTATATTGATGGATTAACTTCAATCCATCACATATTTCATTTAATGTGAAATTAATCCATCATTCATGTGTATAATAGACCACTTCCATTAGAACTGATATAATTTATTTTCCACTACCTCCCCATAAGAAATATTATAATTATATATATAATATATATATATATATATATGTTATTAGTTTTTTACTTTTCATTATTTAATGATAATATATCAAATATTTTCTTACCATTCCATCAATTACTAAATGATAATTTCATTAGTGTGTAGTTTGGATTACGACCACCATGAATAGATGTGATTCGTTTTTCATCACCACCTCACATAGATGGTATATATTTTTAAATTTTTAGGTAATATGATATTTATGATATAATTATTATTCAATAAATTTAAAATTTTTCTTACATTATGTCCCTTATGTTTGTTGAAAAATGAAAATTTTACTCATGCATATGTGCGACCTACATTGTCAATGTTTAAAATTTAATTAATTTTTGAACCACCATACACATTTAGTTTTATAATTCTAATTAATGTATAAAAATTATAATTATTAACTAATTATTATTCTAGAAATTATCTAATAATTACTTCTTTGAAAACGATTATTATATCAAAGTCATTTAAAAATAAAAATTGAACATCCTACAAACACCTGCTGTGGACACAATAAATTAATTAAATATAAATGTTATAACAATAAATGAAATAAATGATTTAAGTATAAGAGATTAAAGATAAAATAAGTTATTATGAAATTAAAAAACTTGTAAAATTTTTATTTTACATGAGATAAAGTACATATCATACAAGGAAGAGTTAAGGTAAGGGACACTTTACATAAAAACCGTATTTTAAAAATTTTAAAAATTTATTTTATAATTATTTTTTTCTTAGGTGTCCATATTTATAAAATAATTTTAGGAATATAGTTAAATTGACAAAAATTAATTATATAAAATATTTTATGACTATTTTTACCTTCTATTAATGATTTTATCATAGAATATTTTTATATATTTTTGACAGATTATTTTTATAAATGTTAAAAATGAATGTTTTATTTTAATGTATATACCAGAAAAAACATTTAGTACTACCACAAATGTTATTTTATTTTTAGATTCATTTATAATGTTGCGTGATTTATTCAATGAGAAACTCTTTATCCCTTTTACTAGGTATTTTAAATCAATGTATTAAATAGAGTGGATATTTTTATATCAATAGATGATTTTATTATTTGTGATATAATATTTTTATGATTGTAATGATTAAAATTCAGGAATTCATTTTATTATTATTATTTTATGGTTCTTGGACACTATTAATGATGATAGTAAAGAATTAGATAGCTTATCTTGGTGTTTGATCATTATATACCTCTCAATGATAGGTGAGACTGATATAGTGCTCTAATGGATTAAGTAGAGGGATTCAATTTACCAGTTCTAGTTTTCTCCAAAGAGATTACTTGAATTTATCATTTAGGTTATTCCATTAGTAAGAGTGATTTTAAGAGTGATATGATAATTATTTCCCATATTACCTAAATGATTTTTTATTTTGAATTCTATTATTTTGTTATGGAAGACATATGATTTAAGAATCCATGTTAATGATCTTATGTTTAAAGTGAATTTTTTAATACATATAAAAGTGGAAGTTTATATCTTGGAAAAATAATTTTCATGAAATTATCATAATTACAATGAAATGTGTAGGAGTTTGATTTTTTATACTTTAAGATTCCTATGAAATGTATAATGAAATTATATATAAATTTAATTTGATTTCTTAGGTAGGGAAATTGTTAGACCATGATATTTATTATGAAGAAGACGTTTTTTATTATTTTTATTCATGGACTTATAAATTTATTTTTTGTGTGTACCATAAAAATATTTTTTCTCCTCCATAATTTAAAATGTTTTTTATTTTGTATAATGGATTACTAGGTTCAAGGATGAGGTTAAGATGATAATTGTGAATATATATCATGAAATTTAAAAATACTATATATTAAAAGTTCTATGATATTGGAAAAATTACTATTGATTGGATGTGAACATTTTAAGATGAAGTTTTTTAATCTTTATGGGTGATGAAATAATTCTCTACAAATTAAAACCTAAAAGGCCTTTATGAATGAATGAATATGAATTCTACAACAAATATTTATAATATGATCTATAGAAGATCAATTATTTATAATTGTTATTACAGTGAAGGTGTTAATAATAATAAAATTTTGGGTAATGTATCTAAAAATTTTTATGATATTCAAATTTATAATTATCATGACATATAAATTGAATATTAAACTGTTTTTTCTTCTCAACCATGTCTCTTCATGATGGTTTTCTTGAGAAAAAGTAGTGAAACTTATGTGGGATGGAATATAGAGGAAAATACCCATAAAAATAAATATCTTATAATGGTTGGAAATAAAATTTATTATTTTATTACTATGATAGTTTAGTTAGAAAATTCAATAAATGTGGGTTCCCTATAAGCTAGAGAAAACCCCAATCCACTCTAGAAAAACAAGTTTTTTGTGGATAATTTTATGAGACAACACCTAAAACATGAAGTGTATATTAAAACACTATGATAGATATGGTGTGGATTCATTATTGGGAAAATATATTCAAATTAATGGTATTCATATAGAATCAATGCTACCTCATTCTAATTAATTTCGTTAGGTTGAATCTGATTATTGGTTGTTAATCATTATGAATAATAACGAATTACAAGATATAAATTCCATGGAATGTGAATCCTTTAGAAATATTTTCCTTGATATGTAATTTACCATGGTTTTTACACATAATATATAAAAAAGTCATGTAATTCATGAATAAGGTGGATTATTCAGTGGAAATGTAAGAAAAAATCACCAAATTATTTAAAAGGTAATAACAAAATTGTTAATAGGATCCCGATAGTATAATTAATTTGTTTTTATAAAGACTAAGGAAAACATACTAAATAAAATCATCTTATCATGAATTTAATTGTCATGAGAAATAATTTCACAATGCTGAGAATGTATAAATGATGTTTGTTGATGACCATGTTTTCTATGGAAACAAGAGAAAATGGAAACCATGTGATATGAAAAGGGAATGAATTCATTAAAGATATCTGAATATAATAGAATCATGTTTCTAGTATGTGATTAAATATAAGGGCAACCATCCATTGGGGATATCTTATGAACTTTGTAATTTCATTAAATGATAATTTTTTCCAAAGGCTCATGAATTTAAATAAGTATATCATATTATTAATGAGACTGATTTTGATAAGTAGGATGCATGTTGTTTTAAATGGAATAAGATGCATAATTATGTGAATGTTTGTGTGAAGAAGATAAAAAATGAAAGAAATCAAAAATACTATGAGTATAAAGGTGTGGGGGAAATTATTCTCAGCCACATCAATATATTTTTGTCCTTTAATAGTAGTGGTAATAGGTATATTAATTTTTTTCATATTATAATAATGTCATGTTTTCTATAGGGTCTACACATTGTTTTCTTTATGTGAAAATTATTGGTAAAAAGAAAAATAATCCTCAGGATTTTATGATAGGATAGTTATTAAAATCAGATGGGGTTATTAATAAGAAATAAATACTCTAAAAAATTTCTGCAATCATATGTGGAAGGGTTTTCCTAGAAAACAATTTGTTCATTCCTATACTAGTATTTAAACTTATACTATGTATGGATTTTCTTTTAGATTATATTTTTATGAAAAAAGACAAATATGAAGAGTATATTTTATGAAATACAACAATGAATTCATATAATTTATAACATATCATGATGCAATGAAACTATAAAAATATAAGAATGAAATTTAACATTCATTTATTTTGTAATATAAGGGGATTTTCCCTTTTAACTATTTTTTAGTATTAAATGATTATATGGATTTCTTTTCTGATGATTTTCCTTGTATTCTATATAATCTTGAGAAAAATTTTATTATTAACATTGTTCTTGATGTGATAAAATTTTCGAAACATGCATTTCAAATTGGTCATGTACAACTTATTAAATTGAAAAACCTGTTACATGAATTTCATCATAATGTTTTATTTCATCATATAACATCACCATGGGATGTTACTATTTGATTTGATAAAAACAAACATGGATTCATGTGATATTTTCATTGATTTTATATTATTAAATAACTTATTTGGTTGAAATATGTATATTATATCACATATGGATGACTTATATTATCAACTCGAGGGATATTATAAGGATCTAAAGGATAATCTTAAGAATTTTTACCATCAGATTATGATAAAAGAATACTAAATCCATTTGATTACATTTCGTAACAGGATTGGGAATTATGAGTTTTTAGTTAATTCCTTTTGGTTGATTAATCACCCAGTTGTATACATGTATATTATGAAATGATTTTCCCTTAATATTTTGATAAAAGAAAATTCTTCTGATTACCATTGATATTGGAGATAATTATAAATGTTATAAGGGATATGAAAAATATATAATAACATTTATACAACTATTAAAAGTAAATCTAAACAATAAATAATTCCAATTGTAAATTCTTTTACAATTAATTTCATTCCATAAAATATCATTTTTAAATAAGGAAAAACATATAATCCAAAAAACATAAGAAGTTGACGAGTGACCTAGGAAAGGAATTTTTTTTGAGATTTATATTTTTATTATATTATCATGATATTAGAACTAGGTTTTTTCAAACAAGTCAACGTTATCTAGACCACTAACAATTTTAACAAGGAAATGAATTAGGATATTCTAGATAAAGTAGGGTAATTAATGTTTAATATTTTTTAAAAAATTGTTTAATTTTATAATTTTATCCTTTTCATCCAAAAATTGTTAATTTTCATCTACATTATTCATTCATTGAAGGAAATTGGTTCTATTTTAAGAAATCATGATCGTGTATTTGATTATATATCTTGTCTGTTAAAGAATTTTTTTGAAATTTATACAACACATGACCTTTAACCTGTCAATATTGTGTTTGATTTCAAATATTATATAGAAATTTCATATAGAACAAGGTGTGAAATATATATTGAAATAATAATTTTAAATATTTATTCACTAAAAATTATTTTAATATCTCATAGAGGAGATGGACGGAATTGATAATGTTATATGAAATCATAATTCATTACCCTCTAAATGATGAAAGCAGTTTAGCTAATTATTTTATTGGGAAATATAATTCTATAATAAACATGTTACATTTTCAAATGTCCCTTTGGATAATGGTTTGAGTAATGAAGTCTTAGTACTTGTTCCAACAGTAACACCCTCAGTTTGGTTTCAGGTGTCACCATAATATTCATTTTCAATTATAATTAATGATGATCAAAAGGAAGGACATGACATATGGTAAAATGAAGAATTAGTAAAGAAAACAAAGTTTATAAAATTCAATATGGATAATGATGTTATTTTGATATTCATAACAAAGTTTATTTATTTTATGTGACTAGAAAATGAGGAATGAAATGTTTAATAAGGGTTTCTTATCCATGTTCGTGTACCAAAGCCGTGTCAGTGTACCATTCCATGTATTTTATTTTGTTTCCATGTACCAGTCTATTTATGCCAATATGTGTCCTTATGGAAGTACACAACTTGACAATACTTATTTCCTCATACCTTGGTCTATGTACTTATAATGTACATGCCAAGTTAACCAGGTAGGGTCACAACCATGTGAAAGGGGTGAAAGGCTGTCTGATCTATAACTATGGGAAATTTCTAGCACCACAATTAGAGGGTCCCATGTACTCTATAATACCACATTAAACTCTGTGTTCTACAAGATTTTTCATAAATCCTAGATTATTCCTCCACAGTCCTCGACTGATCTTCTAGTCTCTGATATGTCAACCTACTTTCCATGAAACTCAAGACCCATACCTGTTATTCAATGAAATCACTTAATAAATATGTTTCATCACTATATCTTCATATAAAATGGATTGAATTGATGAAATTCATTTCATGTCAAATAATTCTAAAGAAAAAGACTTTCAGGATCGTTAATCATTCTATTCACTACTGAAACCACCTTCAAACGTCAATTGCATTGATCTAATTATAGATCTATGAAATCAGATCATTTCAATGATAAACAAGTGCACAATAACATATTGATCGTGAATAGTAGAACCTCATGCCATTGAAGAACCCTTATGGTGAGAAACCTAATTCTTTGAGTAAAGTAAAGTATTTGAGGATTAACGATCTTTCATTGATCATCATTTTATTTTGTGTTTGTTCCCATTAGTACGGTAAATGAATACATAAAAAACCAATGACTTATCTTAATAATAAGCCATAAAAATAAATCCCATCTCGCAATATTCATGATCTATGAATCAATTTCATCATTAATTGATTCGGGTTTTTTATATAAATCAAGATTGTGTAAAATAAAATAAAAAATAACAAGCCCTACCATAATATGGATTGGTCATAGATGTAGAATAGAATTTTGTTGAATTCAATGGTGAGATACTTGAAAATTAATGTCCTTTTATTGTTGATCCTCGAACCATCATCATTCGTTAGGAAGGACTCCCATATTTATCTCTCTAATGATCTTTCAGAAGTTACATGGTTTTGGGAGTAACCCTGGAATTATGCCACATGGATATATTTAATGAAAAACTAATCATTTCAACAACACAATTAATTAAATTAATTTTTATTTTATTTTATTATTTATTTTATGCTCGCAACATCTTTTCTACAAAAAACCACCACTGAATAATGTTAAGTCACACATAGGGAAAACCTACCTTTTGAGCTCAATAGTGCCCGTATATTTCTTTTTCAGGTATCCAATTAATTTTTATTCCTTATTTTTATGAAAACTACATGTGGGTGCAATTTAATATTTTAATATATTTCAAACATTTATTCCGAGCACACATGGCCTCAAGATCAAATATCGTCTCAGAATCTTGTATAAAACATAATAAATATATTATTTAAAAATAATAAATATGTCATAATATACAATAAAATATAGATATTATTTTTGAAATTATAACATAATAATTATCCTATGGTGAATATTTTTATTTTTTATGAAAATATTTATTTTTGAGATTATAATGGAAAATAAAATATTGACAATAAATATAATTTATTTTCATTAAATTAATTAATTTAAAATTTACATAGTATTTTTGGATTTTATTCCACATTAGTATTAATAACATTTTATTAATTTTTTTAATACCATGGTAATTATCATCATTTATTATATATCAACAGGTTCATTTTTATGCTTAATTTTTTTTTTAAATTATTTTCGAATCACATCTGATAAAGATATTAATAAAAATTCCTCAAATTTTTGGAAGTTAAACATGGATATTGAACTAAATATTTGTAATTTTTTTTACACTTTTTAATTATTTCAATTTCATATCTAGTCATAATGAATATTGACCATGGTGAAATATTATCACAACAGGAATTCATAAAACATGATAATTAGGGATAAAGCTATAGGATAAAATATCTTTATATAAAAAAACATATTTATTATTTTTTATGATATTCATTTTAACATATTAATCTTAAATTATAAAATATAAAATTTTGCATCCACTTTCCTTTGATTTTGACCTTTATATTAATTTTTGTAATTAAAATAAAAATATTCCACTCCCTTTGTTTTAATATATATAATATATAATCACATGGATAAAAATAACATACGAATGTTTATAAAGGGATACTTTTAAATGGAATAAATTATTTATTTGATATTAATTTATTTTTAAATTTTAATGGTAATATAATTTTCTTGAAGACATAGGCAATGCAGTCACAAATCTTGTGAAAGATGTTGAGAAATATAATATAGATTAAAAAAAATTAAAATTCAATATGTCATCCCTAAATTATTATTAGTCAAAAATTACATGAATAATTATTGTCTATAATTTATTATTTATGAGTTTCAATTAAAATTTCATTTTTATAATGATTCATTTTATGTTACTTTATGTGAATAATACAAAAAATGAGAATAAATAATATTTAATGTTTCATTTTTTATGATTCTTATAAAATTATAATAATCATATCATGATCATGTAGGTGGGAAATCATATCCTATCATGAATAGGGAATTAATGAGAATATTTTTATTTTCAATATTACTTTCATAACTTTTAAACAGTGAAATATATGCTACAATGGTAAAAGTTAAACAAGGATAATGGAATGGTTAAACAAAAAGATATGATTTATGTAAGTAGATAAATATTTCTAAAAATTGATTGTTTGATTAAATTTCAAAAATATCCTCCTTATTTTATTTGGTTATGTAGCCTGTTTGTATTTTAAATTATTTAGAAACATATTATATATTAATATTTCAAGTATTTATATGTTTTCCACCCACCTCTCAGAGAAAAGGAAGCCTAATCATCACTCTTATCCTAAAACATTTTACCACTTATCTAAAAAATGTTTTTAAAAATAACTCCCTATAATAATTTCACAAATTGTAAATCATCAATTATTACCCTAAGACCATCATATGGACTTTTTTTTGTATTTCTGAGTAGGAAACCAAATAAAATGTATTAAATTTAAGAAAGAACATTAAATATATTTCGGATTCAATCTAAGTCATTTTTTATAATAATTATTAAATAATAAAACCATTGTATTAACTATACTAAATATTTATTATGTTGATGGAATAACCTTTAATTGGAACTTTTCCATCCTTCATAATATGATAATATCTCTCTTGTGCACTTATTGACTACCACCTCCATGAAGTGAAGTTATTCTTCATTCATTTCATCTTTACATGGTTATTAAAAAGAATAAAATAAAATGATATATATAAGATATATATTACATAATAATTATTTATTTCTAGTGAAGTATTTTTTAACATTATTTTTGTTCATCCTAAAAAAGTTGAAAAATCATCCGTGTGTACATATAATCTATCGTCTCCATGAATGGGTGAAATTCATTTTTAATAACCACCTTATAGGGAATGATTAAATAGATTTATTAATAAAAAAATATAATAATTATGATACGATTAATATTCTAGATATATTAAAATCATGATAATAGTGCAAGGATTGGAATTGTCCAATAGAAAATTTCATAGGAACCAAAATAGTTTTCACCCAAAATATAATTTAAATGAGGAACTGTTAATTAATGGACGATGAGATATTATATGAGAATCATATATGGTAGAATAATTTCAAAAAAATTTCTAGTAATCATATATATAATAAATCTAATTGTATTTTACTAGAGTATTAGGGAACAAATGAATCATGATGGGTTTGAGGTAAAATAATTTTGTTACAATCTCATTATTATTTAAGATTATTCATGTTTTGAATTTCTAATAGAAAATTAGATGACACTTATCAATTAAATGAAATATTTTTTCTTCCCATTTGGTTCATTTTTGGGGTTTAATTATATATTTTACATTTCTTATCTTCTTTGAAAAGTGATCAACCTATATTGTATAGGTAAGTTACATTTTAAATATTGTTTATTTTTTTCTTTTAACTATTTGTATTCCATTTTATGCTTATTTTAAATGTTTCTAGAATATTAATCAATATATTATGATTATTGTTTTATTTACTTTTCAACCATGTTTGGATTTTTAACAATGTATTAAATGGATTAGTATTTTTATTTTATTAATGAGGTTCTTTTTGAGTTTTTACCAAAACTGTTTTATGAATAATTGATTCATAATTTACAACATGAATTGAATTTTCAGCCATAATAAATACTATATTGTTTGAAAATTCCATTAAAATTAATAATTTTTATCTTTAATGATTACATTTTTTTCAATAATAGAGGAATTTATTGTTTTAAATATACCATAAAAATAGTTATTGAATTCATAAAAGAATTAAAATAGTTTGGAGGAATGTTTGTAACTTCCTTCATAATATTTTTACAAGGAAACCATTTTTAATGTCATTCATTAATTTTCTTTATAGGATCAATTTTAATCCAATAAAAATAATTTATGATGATTTTATTATGAAATTCCATATTAATGGACTTATGGTTTTTTGGTCATTATCATTCTCATGAGAACTTTACCTATAATTCCTCAACATTTCATCAAAAATTATTTTCACCTCCGGGTCCATAATTGATGTATTAAGGAAATATATTGAAAAATATACACCACAACAATGTTTTCTCAACCACATATAATTTATATATATAGTATCAATTGAAAGAAGTATAATAAGAAAGTTATTTCAGTAATAAGGGAAACGTTTTGTTATATTGATTTAAAACATATAATATTTTAGTTATAATGAGTACGAAGAATTAATTGAATTGATTGTTAAATATTTTAAAAATGAATTTTACTAAAATGTAATTGGATGGTCCTACTATA
The DNA here is from genome assembly GCA_963277665.1 of Viscum album. Lineage (NCBI taxonomy): Eukaryota > Viridiplantae > Streptophyta > Magnoliopsida > Santalales > Viscaceae > Viscum > Viscum album. Next base: position 1,238,823,391 of record OY728122.1, on the reverse strand, counting down.
TGTATCCCATAAATGCATCGACATGTATAATGATAAAAATTAGTTGGAATTATTTATCAGATTGTTATCAAATTTACAACTACTCATCATTAAATTATGTTTTTGATGATGAAACTATATTTATATTCATGATTTCATAGCCGAGTCCATGAAATTAGATGCACAATTTATAGGATAATTGAATTACAATATTATAATGTCAGTTTTCATTATCTATTTGATTTATTTTTGGATATTATACCTAGATGTACATTGAACTAATTCTATTTACTAAATTTCATGTTTTTTGATTATACACTATTCAAAATTAATTATTCCTTATTTACAACTAACATATTCATATATACAAAACCATTACTGGAATTAGATCGCACGCATTATTGTTTTTATTTCCCAATGATATAATTATTGAATACTTGGATGATCTTCAAGGTTTTTAAAGAGTTTTAAGGACATGTTTTATTTTTTAAATGTAATAAGTAAATATTTTATACATATTTTTTATTAATACTGGTAAATAGATTTATCCATCATGTTGTGGTCAATTGTATCTTATACCCGTTAAAAAATGTGGGCACCAGATTTGGGTTACAAGATTCATAGATTCCAAAAAATGATAGGTTTTAGCTATCATAAACGAGATTAAATTTATTCACTTGTGATTATTTCTTGTTTTTTTAAAATAAATTTTATTCCCACCGTCATTGTTTCTCAAAATGGAAATAGAATAATTTTTTTAAAAAAATATGATCTTACTTCTCTTCTTTTGGATAGGAATCAATTTGAAATATATCAATGATATAAAAATTATTTCATGGATTTTTTAAATTTATTGATAATTTTTTTTATAAAGGTATTTCCAACTACCTTTTAGATTTATTTTAAATGATTAAAAACAAAACCTTAAACATGTGATCCATTTTACACAATTTTGACATTTTACAAAAGTGTTCAATTTTTTTTATTCTTAAAAATATATAACATGAATATATTCACCCATCATCATTTCCATTATTAATTATATTAATTACTCAATACATATTCAATGTTTATAAAATAATTATATATGTTCTCATTTTCTAGATGCATATTTCAAATGAGTTTACATATTATATTTTTATCATTATCAATGTCATTTTTGAGATAATATCATCGACTGGGGATATAATCAAAAATAATGATCAACATTTACTCAATGGAAGGATTATGATTATGATTTATGCAAATTATTTTTACCAAACACATTTTTGTCAAATATTTACTAAACTATGATGAAATGTTAAGATATTTTGTTTTTTGTCACACATATATTTGTTTTCTTAATAATTTCATTAGTATCAATGAAATTATATTTTAGTACTATAAATTTGGTAATGATTAATATATCATGATTCAAAATGAAAGAGAGTATGTATTGAACCATATATAATATATTATCAATCTACCATGAATGAAATGGGTGTGGGTAGTGAACTCGGTCTAATAAGGTACTTTTTACACTATGATATACTGGTCTTGGTAGTGTTCCATGGGTAAGCTAATAAAAATATATTCTTTTGATTATTCCTAACTCCATTTAAATTATCTTAATATTATGATATTATATCATCGATAATGATTGACGGATTATTATTCTACACTCTTATGAGTCATGTATTTTTTATGAGAAAGCCTTATGACATTACCAATGATATATATTTTATGATTTGTTGGGTAAGTTTTCATAGGTATTGATCATGGACTTGTAAAATTATGCATAGATTTTGTAAACATTTGATACAAATTGGGGGTATTTATCTAATGTTATTAGGAGAAACTCACCAATTCTGATATGCCTATTTTTCATGAAAATGAAGATATATCTCATAGATATTTCTATTTTTTCGTTGAATCATGAATTTAATATTTCAATATAATTTATACCTCATTATATTTTTATTTAAACTACTAATTTTGTAAATTTCTTTATTGAGTTGTAGATGATGACGAATAAATTCATAGAGAATCGGGAAAAGGTATTCATTCATCAATGTGATATTTCATGGAGTGGAACTTTTTTGACAAGAAGAATATGGTTCATTGAATATATGCATTTATTATCATTAAAATAATAACATCAATATCAAGAATATGTATCATAAACCCCATATTGATGATTTTGTTTATAAATTTGTATATGATAAATTATTGTCCCTTCTTTATCTTAAAATTTGTAATCATCAGTTAAGATTCAAAATAGAGGATATACATACGAAATAATTTTTTATGCTTTATGGACACTAAATAACTATATTGAATCCATTTATACTTACTAATGTCTCTAATATCTTCACGGATATAATGTATTTTATCAACATATATTAATGAATCAGTTATTTTATGTCTCTATAAACAATATTCTTTAATATTCCAAGAGTATAGAAGTGATTGAAGATTGTTTAATGAATTTATCTAAGTCCAAAGGAAAAGATATGTTTTATGTGGATTGTGTATAATGAATCATGGTATTTAAATAAATTATGGATTATAATCGGGAGATTAAAGGGTTAATGCCACTAGTACCAATACTTGTATAAAATGGGTTAAAATAACTGTATATTTTATCATATGTCACCTCAAGATGTCAAATGTAAAAAATTCAATTCGTTTTGTAGTCATTATTATTTTGAAGTTATAAAAATTTATTACTATAATATAAAATTTATCACTTGATCAACGTCCCGTGATATTGATTATCAATGTGGTAATGTTTTATAGACCATCACTCCCAATTGTTTCGGATCAATATTTGAGTCTTAACTTAACATATTCAGTAATTATTTAACATGAATTAAATATAGATTTGGATATTAGAACATCAATTAAATTTTTGATAAATAGAAATTCTCTGATATATATTCATTCTCTATAATATATGAGGATATCTTTCTTCAAGGATTTCAGTTGAGGATGGGATCAACACCAACATCTTGTTTAATTTTATTATATATATTTTTTTAAACATGAGTATTCATATGTATCCTTATTAATAACTATATAGAAATAATTGTATAATTATAAAATTCATGGATAAATATTTATAATGAAATATACTGGGACTTGAGATATACATGGAAATGGTGAATAATGTTAGACACATTCCAAATCATGTCAGGTTTTCTTAGAGTTTATGGGTGAGTTATAATGATAACCATTGATTTTATGTAGACGTTGTCATTGATGGGAAGGTATTACTACTAATATATCTTATGAAATTGGTTGTGATATTTGGAAATAATGGGATGTTGAGACCTATATATATTGGTCTCTATGAAGTTATAGATTATATTAGGTAAATAAATCATTACTTGGTGCTTCAACCAAACGGTTCCCATGATTATGATTTCTTAAATTTATCTATTACTATAAAATATATACCAGTGGATTCACGTGCTATTAACTCATAGATCATACCACTAGAGCATAAAATTTCATATCTTGATTAATTAGATTTATTCTTGGATTGAATAGACAATGTGATGTAGAAGAAGACAACACAACTCATCAAATTTTTATGGTGAAACTATATATTTAAAAATACAAGTGGGAACCTAAGGATATAATGTGATAAAAATATCCTCATTTATTTTCATCATAGAAACATATTTTTTATGTATAAATTATTATAATTGGGATATAATGTAACATTAATATATATTTTATTATATTTCACATTTATAATATTATTGTGTTTAATAGTTTCTCATGTAGGGAACACTAAAATTAATTAAAATATTAACCTATTAAAAGTATAAAATAATGTAAATAAATAGATAGTTGAATTAAATTAATAAAATTAATATAATAAAATAGTGTAATGAAATCTATAAAATATTTTTGAAATAATAATTATTGATGGAATAGTAAATCAATGTTAAATAAATTTTTTTTCTTTAAGAATATTATTTTTATAAAATATGTTTTATTTAATTGATAATATCATTATAGTTTTTTTTTTATAAATTCATTGTTTAAATATGTATAAATTTTTTTTTCATTCATACATTTACTAGGAAAAAATTTATAATTAAAGATAAAATAATTTGAAGGTAAAAAATGGGCTATATTTTAAATAACATTCTTTATGTGTGAATTGTGTTTTTTATGTAGAAAATAATTTATTCACTATTTATTAATGTCTTTAAATATATTTATATATATTCTAATAAGTAAAATAAATTGATATTAATATAATTGTTATTTCATGTAAGGGAATTAGAGTAAATTTGTTTTGTTAAAAATATTGTTTTTTTAATAATCTGTTTCATGTATTTTGTGCAAAAATAATACATTTATTTAAAGAAAACCATGGAATATAACATGTAATTATGGATACATTTTTTATGAAAAACATATTAAATTAATTTAGTAAGTAATATTATTTTTAATCTATAATAATTAGTTACCATTTTAAAAATCATACCACCACGGTAAGGGTTAAATGGGTAATAAGTGGGATAAACCTAGATATATACATCAGGATATCAATAAAAAATGTCAAAATATGATTCATAGAGGTAATATATATATCCTAAATATCCATATATTCTAAAAATTTACCATAATTTTAACCAGTATGATTGATGTTTTTTATATTATTTTAATGTTAAGGGTATTCACATGGGTTTGACTCCCCTAAATTTTAACGGTGATTCCCCTCTTCTCACTTCTCCACACTCTGTTAGCACGTAAAATATACCTATATATAGTCAAATAACTTATAAAATATCCTAAAAATGTAATATAGGTCCTATTATATCCATAATCTCATCCAATGGTGGCTTAATATTTAATTGGAAGAAAGATACACGTAAAGGAGGTGATCATCTTAACTGAGATAGTTCTAGTTTATTTCCTTATCCCCCTCATAAAATATTAAATAAACAAAATAATATAATTAAGTTTATATTTGTATTATATATATGTTTTTTTATATTAATAGTATAACCATTTTTATCTCTTTCAATCCAATTGAAAATGAATGTGTTTCACATATGTACAAATAGATTATCAGTTCAATCGAGCAATGTGTTTCGATTTTCATCACTATAACATATGGATGTTTTTGTTGAATAAATTAATTAATATATATAATATTTATGAGATTATTATAATTTTTAATGTATAATATATTATCTACCATAAATTATTTTCATCCATTGAAAATTAAGAACAAAAATTGTGTGTAAGCATCGACAACTACCTCCACAAAGTGATGTAATTAATTAATCATCACTACAATATACAGATTTTTGTAAAATTTTATGTAATGAATAAATTTTATATTTATGAAAAATTTAATATTATTGATATTTTTAAACCTTCACCAAGAATCATGGATCTGAATTTTCAAACTCAAGGAAACATGAAAAATGAAACACCTAACAACCAAAATTCTTATTTTGGTGGGAATTATTAATAAACGTGTTATTTGAAATTATAAATGACTCATATTTTAAATGATCATAATTAATATAAATATATATATTATATATTTAAATTAAAATTAAACTAATTATATAAGATGTTATAGAATGTACAGTGTAATTTGGGGCATGAGGTAAGAGTATATGATGCAATCTAAATTATAATACATATTTTTCATGTTTATATCTCTAATGGGGAAATTTTATTCAATATTTATATTAAAACACATATATTTTACACTAAAATATTATTTTATAGTTTTTTAATTTTTTTCTTTCTATTACCACCTCTTTGGTTCTCAGAAAAGGAAAATGGTATGTTTTTAACAAAAAAAATTGTTTCTCTAATTTTACCTTAGACTCTTAATCATATATATCAATTTTATAAAAAATTTATTGGTGAAGTTTTTATCCATATATAATTTTATGATAATGATATTTTCTAATAATTTTTATTTTAAAATAATTAATAAAATAAAAAATAATCAAATTTTTTCCATTCGAACCACTTTTTTATAAATATAAAAATTGTGAAAATAATTGTTTTCAAAATCATTTAATATATGAACAAATATTCCCAGTTTTTTTCCACTATTTATAATTTTTTTAATTTAAATGTTTTTTATGGTTTGGTAAATAAAATAATAATCCATTTTTAATGAAATTTTTTGTTTTTAAAAATTTACTAAAAGATAAATTTGTTTTTTAGGGAATATTTAATATTATTATACAATGGTTTTTAAGACTTATGTAATCATTTTAAAATCAATTTCATTCTTAACAGTGTATATTTTCTAATGATACAAGATACATTAATTATCAAAATCGATTATAATAATTGTATTTAAATGATATTTTTATGAAATCTATTTCCTTCTAATTTACTAATTAATCGATGATGAAAGGATGAATTTTTTATTTAAGAACACATATGTTTGTTGTTAATTATGTTATTGGTGGTACTATATTATATATCCATTTAATTTATTGGGTAAATATTTATATCACAAGATACAATATGAAAGGTAATTGGGACTGAAACTAATCCAAAACACAACTCTGCCCTCTATAAATGAAATGAATTGGGAGTGATCCCAAAACATTATGGGACACTATACGCTATGTTATGATGATATTAGTAGTGGTACATGACTAATGATATTTATTTATATGATTATTGTAATTCCATAGTCCTTTTACACATTTTTATTCTTTTTATATTCTCTTATGGATCATTATTAATTATTCATGATTCTTCACTCTTATCGCTCATGTCTTTTGAAATGAAAAATCATTATTTCATGAATTGTGATTTATGTAATATGATTTACTAGTAATAATTTTTATGTTATGATCTTGATAATATATCATTATTTTTATCTTATTCTCTAGTGTAACCTTAAAATGTTGTCTCAAATGTTTACCATTATAGAGTATCTTAGATCACCGATTTTTGTTTCCTTTTTCCCTAGGTAATGAATAAAGTTATTATATAATATATTTATCAGATGATACCATGTGGGAATAAATTTGTTGATATATTTATGATAATTTAAAAAACAATTTTATTATTATTTTTGTCCCTAAATACAAACAACATGTATGGTTTCAGGGCATAAATTGTTGTGCAAGACATTAATTTTTAATATGAAATGATTAAATATGTTTGGAAATTTTCCTCAAGTAATCTATTAGTGATGGTTTTAACCACATCTAATGATATGAATATATATATATATATATATATAATATTTTGTTTAAATGTATATAACTATTATTATATATGGAACATTTGTGTTTTCTTTTCTAGTAGTTTAAAACCCAACAAAATATTTATTAATGACTTCCTAAATAAATTGTCCATTGCTGTTGGTTTAAATATCAATTGATTAAATCAAAATAAATCAATTTATTTATTTTATATGATATATAATAATACATCATATAGTAACATAACCCTTAATGAACTAATTATTAATGTCAAAATTAGCATTGGTTGAGATTTTTTTGATACGATTTACGTGTTGTTAAATCATTTTATAAACAAAAATGAAACCACTAATAAAGTATAATTTTCTTACTATTCACCAATTTTACTATATTGTTTTTGTCCCACTTATTTTTGTTCTGTATAAAACTTCACTATTATTTCATGGTTTCCTTATTTCAACACAATTTCTCACCGCAATCTCTGAAAATGTCTTTTCCAGCAATTCATAAGAAGATTGTCATATTATACTGAATATTAAATATTACGTATGGATTGATTCATGTTATCATAGGATACGTATGTATGTTTAGATCTTATATCCATAAACTAGACATATTATAATAATTCGAAAAAAAATCATTTTAAATATATTTCTAATAAAATAATTAAATCACATTGAAATAATGTAAAATAATGATTTTCATTAATTAACAATAAAATAAGTGGTATTTATATAATTTAAGAAACCTATGCCAATGTAATAGGATCTTGACCATTGGAATAGTGATGTGAAAATTTCAAATAGTCAACTAGCTGATAGTATATTAACCTATCATATGAATGTATATATAAAATTTATATATCTTCTGAATTAAAATATAATATATTTTTATCATAGATGTGTAAAAATATTGTTAAAAAAAATTAATTTATTATTAGTATTTTTTTAAAACATAATTTTTTATTTATTTATTTTAAATAATATATTGATTTACCAAACAATTTGTATTCATAAAATAGATTCATAAATTAAAATGTTTTCTTCTAATGAAGTAAATTTATGAGAACTTAATTAACTTTTCAATGCATCTAAAAATTATTTATAATTTTAAAATTTGTATTTTTATAATAAATAATGATTTTAATAAAAAAATAAATTTCTCATTTTATAAAAAATATTTCTACAAAAATGTTTCCATTTTTGAAATATACCCATTGATTTATCAATATGGTGTTTCTTCAAAATTGTTCAAAAAGAATTGATTTTTTTGTTAATAGCGTAATTCGTAATTAATGGTATTTAATATTTTAAGTAAATTACATAAATTTTGACTCATGGTTGAGTAATGAAAGATTTATGTATATATAATCAAGATCTATAATTCTATAGTTACTATTTTTGTTCATAAATTAACTACTACTGATAATATTGAGCTATAATAATAAAAAACTGAATAACATAATCCAAAAATTCCAATCTCCTCCCATATAAATAACACCCCTCCCCACATCTTCTCATCACTCCATCAAAGACATTGATCTTTCTTATATTCAACTAAATTCCACTCCCATACATCTTAACCATTTCATTTTCTTGCGGGACACACCAAAACACAACTTTAGTGTTCTTTATGAATGTTCTAAATGAGAAGTCAATCAAGAGGTAAACCCACTCCCTTTTAATATGTTTTCATTTATTATCCTTCCCTCACATCCAATATAAAATGTTCTATGAAAATTTCAGTATCATATATATATATATTTATTTACTTTTTATTGTATAATACATCATAAAATATCTCATTATAAACTTTAATTATAAAAATGAAAACATTTTTTATGAGGAGTCATTTAACCGCCTTTGTGGATGATGCTTTTTCGTATCCCACTACCATATTCATGGATGGTTCGAAAAAACAATTATGGTTATAAAAATTTTTACTATATTTATTAAAACTAATTTAATGTTTTGGAACAAGTATATAAATGTAATGATAAATAAAATGATACTAGTTCGTGATGGTTGAAAAAAAGGAAAAAAACAAATCAGTTTTAATTAATAATTTTTCTAATTAGTCATACTAATGTAAAAAAATGAAATACGTAAGAATTAAAATTTATTTAATTGAACTGATATCATATAATTTTACTTCTCAGGAATTATTCCCATCTGAATTCATATTCAAAAATTATACAGAAGTGAGAAAATCCAGAAACCATGAAATAAATGCTCTCGAAATCATAAAATAAAATCTATAAATAAATGAAATGACCAAAAATGTACATAATAATATTTTAATAATTCAAATATATGTTTATTTTTTTTAATTTTAATTATTTATTTATAAAATTTTACTATTTGGGATATTAAGTACAAGTACATAATAATTTTAGAAAATATTAAAGGGATTCTCTCGGAACCTCATGTTTTTCATTTGGTTTACTCTTTCTACTCTATTAAACACAATTTAATTTCATATTATTAATATTTAATCAAAAAATATTATGTGTTTATGTTCTTAAAATTTTTTCATTGATCATGTATTCCTTACTTTATTAGAAAATACATGTTTCATAATGTTCCCATTTCAATTCATCTCGATAAGCATGCTCGATTAATAGAAACATTCCATAGTTTTTTCAATTTTAAATTACACTAAGTAATATATTTTAATCAAATTTTTTAATAAATAATTTATTTAATTACTAAAAAAATAACGTAGTTTAATTTAGGTGTTATATAAAATATTATGCATTTCTCCTATTTAACGTCTCTAAATAATTTTTTAACCGCACTATAGTGGTTCGTTTATAAAGATTCTTAAACACAATTTTTACATGTTTTTTTAATTTTAAAATACTTTAACATGACCTAATAATATTTTCCCATATTATCATCCATGTATTATTTAAATTCATTATTTCATGGATTCCATTATGATACACCCATTTTTGTGCATTATGACAAGATTACAATTACCATTTCATTCCATTGGTAACCAATATATTTATTCCTCATGTTTTACTTTTTATGTGGAACAAATATTAATGAACATGTTATTATGGGTGCACCTAGATAATTCTCCAATACATTTGGAAATGTTTATTCTCATGAGATTTCATGATGGGATAGTAACTAAACCTAATTTATTTCTGGGACATTTTCCACCATTAGATTTGGTCTTGGATAATTTCCATGATTCATGTCAATGCCTATTTTTGTATTTATCTATAATTCTTATTATTACATATTTACATGATAACATTGTCTTCATGTTGTGATTATATAGGATTATTCATGGTTTATGACTTTTTATTTCATCATGTTATGCCTTCTAACCCATGTTGTATGAATTTTTTCAATTTTTATTCATTCACTTGAAATTTTATCCCATCAACTTGTTCATGTTTTTTTCCACCTTATACTAATAATATCTAAGATATAAAATTATTTTAGTATCTCATTATGGAGACTAAATAAAAAATATATTATTTTGGTATAATTATTTCTTATTATGTACCTAATATCTCAAATACACTAGACTATATGATCATTGGTTTGTATTTTATGGTCAATTATGATTAAAAAAATGCAATAATATTGGTAAATGGATATGGTCTCTATAGATGGTATTATATGACAATCTAGTTATTTTTTTATATTATTACTAGGAAAGATTAGTATGAACCCATGGAAAAATTATATGACCATTGATAACCTAGATAGAGACACGAGGAGTCACAAGATAGTAAATACCTTCTATTTATTTGATTATCCTTCAATGTTCAATGTTTCATTTTTTTATATTCTCAATTGATAAGTTTTAAGACCCTACCCCTAAATTTAAATTCATTATTATTTATTGTTTAGAAAATGAGAATAAATTAGAAAAAAAAACTTGATAGACACTAAAATGATTGTAGTAATTATATTCACAACTTGATAGAAGCTAGAGTAACAATACATGTGTTTATGAAAAACATTTTATCATTGATTAAAATTAATAAATGGAAAATAGTTGAGTCTATAAACACATAAAATAAGGTTTGGATGGTGACTCATAAAATAATTGGTAACAAATTTGATAAGGAATAAAAGAATCAATTCCATAGATGTTAAAAAATACTGCAGAAGCATCATGGAAGCTGTCTCAAGGGGACTAGGAGATAGTTAAAATGCAGAAATTAAGGAAATAAGGTAATAAATTTCCAATGTAAAATGAAGTTCCCTAAAAATGCTGTATGGAAATAAAATACATCATATGGTACAATATATAGTTTTATTTAATAAATATAGATAATTTGGAAACTATCCTTGTCATTTTTCAATTTCAAGTGATAAGAATAATAATGAGAATAAGAAATCTATATAAATTGGGGTATGAGAAGACCCTATACTGAGACGGATCATTAATTTTGATGTATAATTAACCTCTACTACATACTTTATTTTTTCATATTTTATTTCCATTCATGCCATATTAGTATATCTATTATGATTTCAAAGTACATTGAGTTTCCAACACCCTATTAATTGATTTCATTGTGGAAAATTTAAAAGATTATTGTATGATATTTTTATTTTTATAGATAATAAATTCTTAAAAAATCATATTATAATTCCGTCAACTATGATTGATGTTACTTTCGGCCGGGTTGGATTTCATTTTATAAATACAACATCAATTATCAGGAATGGAGACCACTATTCACATATCAAGGAATCCCCCAAATATGTATAAGTGGATATATTAAGATGAATCTACTTATGAATCATCATGAATTTTTTGGATATTATTTGTTTATAATAAAAAATATCTATCTTAAAACGAATTTTTTTTGGGATAATAAATCTTAAGGACATTCCCATTGTGAAGGACTATAATAATGTGTTCTATGAATAATTCTTTGTTCTTCATCCTAAACGGGGTGTTGCATCCTCAATTTGACATATTTGTAGGTGTATTCTTCTTTTAGTGACTCTTTATAGCAGGGAAATCATTTATTTGGAGAAAATTATGAATAATTTACAAGATAATCTAGATAACAGTTTTTTTCGGTAGATTGTCTCATCATGGGATACACCTGTTGTCTTTGTCAATAAGAAGGATTCATTGATTCAAACAATTATTTATTTTCATGAGGACAAAAAAACAAAATAAATAACAAGTATTACCTTTAATGTATTAATGAATTTCTTGATCAACTATAAGGGGACATTTATTTATATAAGGTGCCCTTTGCTCATGATATCACAAATTTTAGGTTAAGAGGTAAGATATTCTCAATACTACCTTTCTAAAAATGTAGTGACTCTATGATTTCTCAACAATCCATCATGGAGAAAATAAAGGATTATCAAATAAATTTTGTTGAAATTTAAAAAATATAGAATCTATCATAAATTGTAAATCCTTAGAGGTCAAAACAGATGATGAAGTATTTTATGATTTGGGTCCCAATTATGTGTACCATACAATCCAAAGATAATGAATGTTCTTTCAAATGACTCTCATAGATCGATATTCTCTATTCAGCTGGGTATAAAAATGTTGTACCTTGATCTTTGAGAGAACAACTTGTTGGACAATGTAAGTTTAAAGATTTTTGAATATACATAAAACTGCCTAGTATGTCAGAAACAATGGTTGGAATGAATAATTTTAAGGGAATGGTTTTATAATTATTCATTCTTACATGAAAATGGGAAATAATCACTTGGGAATTTATCATTGGACTATCAATGAAATCCAGAGGAAACCTTGATATATGGGTTGTTTTGGATCATCTTACAACAAAAATTATAATTATCAAAATTCAAGAGGACCTCACAGCTGACCAAATTTTACTAATACACATCAAAGAAGCGTTGAGGATACATTGATTAAATCTATAGATTTTATCTGATATAGATTTCATATTTACCTATTTGTTTTTGAACAGTAACCATCATGCTCTAAACAATAAGTTGGAAATGCATTCAACCAATCATCCTCAAAATGACGATCAATCTAATTAGATTATTCATACACTAGATGACATGTTGAAAAGCATTTCATGTACTTCAAAGGGGGTGGGACCAACATATCTCTCATTTTGAGTTCTTTTATATTATTAGTTTCCATTCAGGAATCAAAATGGCTCCATATGAATCCCTTTATGGGATGTGATGTAGAACACTATCATGTCGACATGATGTCAGTGAATGGAAGCTGCTAGGACATGGAATGGTTGGTGAAATGGTTGAAAAGGTGAAAACGTTCAACATAATATCCAGGCTTCACAATGTTTTCAAAAGATATCTACAGATAGTCAATTATGGGACTTTTAATTTTAGGATAGTGACATTGTATTCCTCTACATATCACTATGGAGGAGATTCATGAGATTCTGAATGAAAGGAAAGAAATGTCCAAGGCACCTCGACACCTTCAATATTATGGATCATTTCGTAGCTATAGAATATTAATATTCACTACCACCGACCATGTATCAGGTGAATTATGTATTCCATATAACCCTCTTGATTAATTGAATATCATATCCCTCACATATACTGAATTTAGGGGGTTTATAGTAAGAAAATGATCTCTCGTACTAGGATAAGACAATGAAGATCAAGGACTGTAGTGATAAATTTATAAGCAACAGGACTACTAACATGTTAATTGTATTATATATGATCCGTAACTAATAAGATTCTATTAGGTAATAAAAGTAATAAAGGAAGAATAAGTACAATCACAAAGTTTTACCTTAGTATGTAAAATGAAAGTTTGACTTTAAAATTCCTTAAGGGGTGAAAAATGTATAAATCCATAATTTTATCAACATAAATTCCCTAATTATAAAACACAAACATAACATAGATATCCTAATGAAAACATTAATTTCATAAATTAATTACTAAATTAGTTTTTTTTTAGAAATAAAGCATCTTATATAAATTGAATAGTATCTTGATCGTTGGAATTAGTATGTAACCATTTGGAATAGTAAACTAACGAAAAGAATAGTAACCTTAATTATGAATTTATAATTAAAATTAAGGTATATTATGAAGTAAAACATATTATAATTATATCATGAAATAAGAAGATAATTTTTTTTATAAATGTTAAATTTTGTATTGGTATTTTTGTGAAACATAAATGTTTCCTTCAAATTTTATAAATAATATAATTAATTACATGAAATTTTATTCTCATAAAATTGATTCAAAATTTAATATTTTTTTTCGTAAGACTATATAATAATTTTTTCAGACCATAATTAACTTATAAAATTTTAATAAAATCAGTGATAATTTTAAATTCTATATATTTTTTTAAAATTGACTTTATAATAAAAAAAAATTATGCTTAAAATATTTAGAATGTTAATTACAAAAAAAGGAGTACAATTCTTAAATATACACATGAAAAAATTATTAGGGTAAATTATTGTGATTTTTCTAATGTAGTAGAATTTCAAATGAGTTACGAAATACAATAATTTATAATATTTTACATTATAGGAAAATAAATAATTATTTTAGTAATGGTTGAGTCAGTAAAGATTTTGGTGGACATTATCTCGAACTAGAATTATAATGTTTCTTTATTTAGTAACAAAAATAAAGTTATTGATATCCTTGAGTATAAATAATAATCAAATGAATAATATAATAAAAAACACCCCTCTCATTGCTTAAAAATACCACCCCTCTCCCCCTATTTTCCTCTAAAATTATAAGCATTGAATAATTCTTATATTCACCCAATATATCTCCCAAACCACTTCCCCATGTTTTATTACCTATGGCCTCACCAAAAATCCATAATCATGTTCCTTAAAGAGGTTCTCAATGAGACTACATTCAAGGGGAAAAACCCTTTCTCCCTCTCTTTTAATTTATTTTCATTTACTCTTCATTAAAAATATCCCCTATAAAATTTGACATTATACATCAATTATCATATATATAATGTAATTTTATTTTTTTAATTGAATAAAAATCATCAAATCTCTTTTACTCACCATTTATTTTATAAATTAAAACATCGTCCTGGGGATGTCAATTAACCGCATTCATGGAAGATGAGTTTTCATATTTCACTACCACCTTCAAGGATGGTCATAAATCTATTTTTATGATCCCAATTGATTATAATATGTGTATTAATTTTTTTATAATTAGTTTATAAGCTTCAAATTAAATAAATGGATACTTGGTAATGATTGTTGTAAAAACCGACCAAATAAATTAATCATTTATCATTAACATTTTATCTAATGAATCCTCCGTATGAAAAATCTTGATATATGAGAAAATTAATATATTTTGTATTTAACTAATACCATATAATTTCAATTCTTTAAAATTATTCCAACTTGACATGATATTTAATAATTATATAGAAGCGAACCGAACATGAACCCCTAAAAAATACGATACTGAAATGTCAAAATTAAACACTATAACTAAAAAATCTAAATAAATGATCCAAATAAATGTGTAATAAATAAAATTTATGATTAACTTTGTATTAATATAATAATTAATTAATTTTATTTTATTTTCCAAGACATAAGTACATGTGAAGAATAATTTCATACATAATTTTAGGGATTCTCTTCGAACCACCATTTTTCAATGGGGTTATTCATTATCCATATTTACCCAAATGTAATTATTAATGAAACATATTAAATCATAATAAATTATTTTTTATGTTCCAAAATTATTTAAATACCTTAATTATTCATTTTTAGGAGTATATAAATGTTTAATAAGGGTACCTTTTCAATTTCTCCCAATAAGAATGCCTAATTAAAGTGTACTTCCTAGTTTGGGACTCTGTTTCAAGTACACTCTATTGTATCTTTTAATCCCTAATTATTTTTATAAAGAAGATAATTTAATCATGATATTGTGTCTCAGATCATTATATATTTTATACAAAAAATTATACCCATTCCATTTTATGCCTCTTTAATATTTTCCCATAAACTGGACTAAGGTTTATAATTTCTAAAGTTTCATAAGAAATATTTCAACATAAATTATATACAGTTGGAAAAAATTTATCATTGTTGAATCCTATTTTCCTTTATGAATTACCACATATCATTTAAATTCATTCTCACATGAGAACCTTAATGTAATGATACTTTTTATGTCATACAACATGGTCATGATAATCATTTCATTCCATGGGTAAACCTAATGGTGGTTACATATGTTTTATTATTCATGTTCCACACATATTCATGAATCTGTTAGGATTGGTATTCTCATATATCATTCCAATTAATTAGGTAACCTTTATCCTCTTGAGATGTTATGTTTGGCTAGGGAAAAAAATTGATTCCTTTGTGGAAATATGTCCCCAATGTGATATAGTCTTGGTAGTTGGCCAAGAATCATTGTTATGTAATGTTATATTTCGTTCCCGTGTTCGAATGATTTCATTATTAAATGATCAGATTTTAAAAATGTTATGATTCTATATTTTTATTCATGATCCATACATTTTTAGGTATTCCTGTTATGACTTTTAACCCATGTGATATGCTTTATTCAAATTTGTATTCCCATACTAGGATTTTTATCTCATCCCATTATTCATGAATTGCCCCGGGTATTGTATATCAATGTAAGTGCTAATATTATTTCAGAATCTCATTATAAAGATTAACTAAAAGAGTTTTTTTATTACATGCTTTATAATTTTTGACTAAACCCCTTAGAAACTAAATATTATGATCTTTGATTTTTTATTTTATGGTTAATTAATATTAATATCATGTTATAATTTTTAATGGGATTGGGTCATTTTATATTTAATCACACCATAATTTGATTAAAAACCATCCAGGATACCTTAGTGTATTACTATGATTTATTACATTGGTTTTATTTTTCTATTTTTATACCAAGTAAAATTTTATATTTTCAAAACTATAGAGGAGAATATTATAATTATTAAAAAAATTTAGGGATTTATAGATTATATATTTCAGCCCAACCAAAACCTCATATTGAAATCACCCGTAAATTTATGATATTGGTTAAATTTTTTTATATTCAATAAATGTTTTAAAATTTTAAATATTTTTCAATAAAATGCATCCATACATTGTACTTCATCTATTATAAATTTAAATTACCACAAAAAATTCATTATTACTATCAATAAGTATCTATGAATTAATAAAATAACCTTTTTATGGTGATGGAACTTATCTCATGTATATAACCATCATTTACCCATTTATTTTTATATCATTATCCTAAGGAGAAGATTTTCTATCTTTATAATCCTTCTTATATATTTTAGTGAACTCTTAGTTTGCACACTATAAAAAACTGTATATTATATATCTATCTAATGGTAAGGTAATTGAACTATCATTTTACCATGTTTATATGTAATCCTAGTCTATAATGAATCATTTTATCATAAATAATTAAATTGTCCCAATTTAGGATTTAAATAATCAAATATTGTAATTTAAAAATAATTAAAATGGAACCCGCATCTAATGTTATTATTTGGTTTGGGTATCATCAAAATAAACCCAAATCTTGCTCGTATTTAACAAAACCTCCCATCTAGTCATTCATAAATATTTAGTTTTTAAATCATAAATGGATTATTATATTTTTAGAAGGATAAAACATCAAACCATTTTTTCTAATTTTATCATGTAAATGATCTATGTGACTTCTTTTCTCATGTTTTATGATCGTAAACATCAATCAGGTTTTCAATTTTAGTTGAAACGTATATCAATTACATTATTAATGAATTAATCCTTCTCTATGGTTAAATTTTATCTTTTTTAGATAGGATAGTACAATTGTTCATTGATGTTCAACATAAATGTTCATAAAACTAATATAATTTAATTTTTATTGCCTTCAAAAAGGCACATCAATCAATTAAAGAAGATTGGTATTTAATGACATACAAATTTAACACTACAATACCTAGGTTTATTGTGTCAATGTTTGATCATGAGAATTTATATTTGGTTAGTTACAATTTTAATTTTTAGTATATGCCATTTTTTTGTTTCCATGACCTTAAACAAGGATAAATTGAACATACATGCTAGGATGAAGAACCACATGGCCTCACACACACCTCACATATTTATAGAGGCTATCAACTAAGGACGAGGGTATATAAACATACCAAAGTGAAATTATACCCCAATTTAATGAGTTAAAATATTACCAGGATAATAAAAATAATTAATCTTAACCAGATGAAAATAATAGCATAGATATATTTCAACACCAAGTAAAATATCCAAAACAGTGGAAAAAGTTGTACCATACAAGTCATGAATAATCCTCTATATCTGGATCTAATATAATAGTGTAGTAGAACTAAAATAAACAATAAATATATCCATGTATGACCTTATATTATCTTCGTCCCATTATCTACAATCCAATCCTAGCACTTTAACCATCCTCAAGAAATAAGACATTCACATAAACCTACCTTTAACATATAATAAATAATATTTTCTGGATTAACCAATGACAGAAAGAGATGAGAGTGAGAACCACTTAGTAGTCCAACACTGATGAGATACCCAAAATAGAAATTCTCTATTCATCTACATGAAATGATTTTAAAAATAAGAACATAAATTAAGAAAAATAAACAACAAAAATATATAATCTTATAATTTATTTTGACACCCAATGGGGGACATAACTTTATTATATAGTAAAAATGAGTCTCTAATCATGATATTAATCAAGAATCAGTTGGTTTCATGTTTTACAACAATATAATACATTTCCATAAGAATATAAGGGAATATATTTGGATCTCTTAGGAATTCCCCCCACCCACCATAAAATTCTCTAAGGAATCCATATGGGAGACACTTTTCATTATAGTTGTTCTAGTCAACCATTTTATACATAAGGAAAAATCCATGAAACAAAACATTGTTGATTAATAAAAATCCATGACTTACACATATGGGATTACTCATAAAGTGATCAAACTAATTCTAGGGAGATCATCCCATAAAATGAAATAAGTGCACCCTATATGATTCATTGAAATCCATACATAGCATTTGATAAATATATACACTTCTTAAAAGAATGGGATACCCACACCAATGAATTCATTATAAAAAATCTAATAAGTATCTAATGTATTGCTTAAGGAATTCAATATATTTTCTTTTAAATGGATATAATTGTGTCATCCCAACATGTAATTCATCTAAGATTCTAATAAGAGTCCTTGGATTTCCCATGATATAACTAACCAATGATATCCATACAGAATATGTAAAATATCTCCAAGGATGTGTAGAATAACATAAATAAACAAAAATAAAATAATTCCTCTCAATAAATTAATTTATTCCTTACTATCCATTTAATCACATCCTTAATTAAAATATTTCCCCTTTACAACATTTCATTCAATAGGAATCCATTTCCCATAGTTATTACATAACAATTACATATCAATGACACCAAAATATCACTTTCTTAATTGTATAAAGATTTATATCTATCCCTTAAATTTATATATACTCATTGAATATCCCTATATTTAAACTATTATCAAATAAAAATTAACATTTTTTTCAAGAAATAAATATATGGTCATTTCTATGGGTTCATCAAATAATTATCAAAACCCTAACAATATCAACTAATAGAATCATTCTTCTTTTAAGAAACCACACAAGATTGAAAATACAATTAAATCCAACAAATATTTCTGAAATCACATTTAATATTTTTTGACAAAAAAATCACTTCTATTTCAACCATTTGATCATGGTTTACCCATTTTACATAATCATGTAAAGGTTGTACTTATTGTTATTCTCCCACACATAAATTATTTATAACTAATTAGTATACATTTTTTCATGACTGTTGGATGTATCCCATTTTCATATCCCTATATAATAGGAATATAACAGTTATGAATAAGTATTTAACTGAAGAAAATATAAAATACAATCATGTAAATAAATTTTTTATGATTTTAACAAAGAAATCAAGTGATACAGAATGTATAATGCATGATACTATTTTGAAAAACTATGGGAAATTTTGAGGGACCACATACTTCATTTGAAGCCTATTCTATATAATTTATGGATTGAAAACTCATTAACTAATCTAGTTTAATTCCCATGCAGAAAACATAAACCAAAAATTTTCCTATATCATATAGAAAAACCCAAAATTAATTAATTATTATAAAATTATAAATATCTAAAATCATATTAATGATAAAAAAATTAATTCATTATTGAAACAAATCATAATTATCCATAAGGTGGACTTTCTAAATCATAAATGAGGCCAACCATCCTCAAGAGTTCTATTCCAATAAACTGACACAAATCAAAAAAAATATTAATCAAATGGAACCAAAATAAAAATAAATTATATTTAATTTAACTCAAGAAACATGTAACATTCACATGGTGGAATACCTCGATTATAAATGATGGTGATAGTGTGCGTTCGTTTTCTTAGGATAAATTCTTGATTGAAAATATTGAATCCACATAAGAATGGTAGGATTCCACCATGATCTGGTGTAATCATCACATGAATCCCCATGTAGGAGATCAAAAAATATTATTAGGAATAGTAGGATAATGATTGAGATCACAATATTGAATGACATCCCAAAACATTCCATGAAATTGTGACAAAACGAGCCCTTGTTCAAGGGGGAATGAGGAGAGGATATATCCATCCCACCAAATTGTGAACTGTCTATGTGTGTTGGAAAATATAGGCTTCCCCTCTAAAACAATTATTACATGAATTATAATTCTACCCCCTAAAACACAACAATGAACACATGGAGGCCACCATATAGCCGGTGGCTACATCAAGGGGACCATTAATCCTCAATAATAAACCCACAATAGAATGGACCCTATCAGTCAGACAAGGAAATGAACATAGGAAACATATATGATGGGGTTTCATGCTTTAGACATGTCTACATATACATCATTTTCTGCATTCCAACTACACATGACCACTATAAAACTATTATTCTATATAAAGAACACCCATTTTCCATCATTAAACACTCCAAATTCCATTTTATACTCAATATAATAAAATAAACCTTTTATCAATTGGGTATTTATTATTTTCATAAAATATTAAACATATATAAGGATAAAGAATTTTCTGCCACGCCTCACAAAACTAATCTTCCTCAGCAATTCATGGTGGTCTTCCTATGAATACCCCAACATATTTGAGTTAAAAATTCGATGAAAAATGTATTATGATCCTTCCTAAATTTTTAAAATTTCCCCATGTCCCTTTTCTATGAATCTAGGTTCATAGGCCACGCAACTCAATCCAATATTTCTATCCACCACGGAATCATAAACACGTTATTTCCAAAAGCCATCTCAGTTAAGACATGATGGAAACGTAATCTAATTCATAATAAATATCATGTAAATACTCAATGTATCCTCAAATTACATGACATTTATATGATATGACACGACCCTATTTTGATCTTTCATATAAAAATATGTTCTAACATTCTTATAACATGCTTTGTGTGGCCTCTAACTGAAAATACACAACCATTCAAGAAAACTCCAGTTTAACACTTCCTTAAAATATTAATATCAACTCCAAAAAAAATACAAGCATCTATATCTAGTATTAATTCTTGAACACACCTATTTTCCTTAATAACCCTAGAAAATTATAAAAACATACCAATTTATCAAATATAATGCAACAAAATTATATTTATCTCTATCATCGGAGTGTTACCAACTAAAAAAAGTACAACGCACAATTCTAATAGAATCCCAATACAAGCCAAATATAAAAACAATATTATAATCTCCACACTCGGTGACCTTCACAGTTAAATATTGATCCTATAAAAAATTCATTCTTGTTGTACATTGAGCATTATTGCACCATTGATCTAACTCCCACTTAGATCACTAAATGATATTATTCTTACCCACATTCTTTTTCTCTCTTTTCGACAATGTTATTCTAAACGAGCTTATGGTCATGGATATTCCCCCTCCCACTCAACTATAAATGGGGAATATATTTTAATGACATGTTAAGAGTCTCATTTGTGGCCATTTATTTTCTCTAGCGAGGAGTTTCTTCTGCCATTCCCTACAATCTTGATTAGACTAAAAGTTCTAGGTATTTTAAATGGATATTTTCATCTATAGATTTTGACATCAGAGTTCATTGAAAGAAAATATACTCTAACCCAAACCATTCTTTCCATATTTTAGAATCATTGGCCTTCATTTTGTTTTTTTAGGTTTTCCTTCATTTCATTGAGTTAATAAGACTACGCGATTATTAAACTTCTCGATAAAAGACCAATGATGATTATTTTTACTATGATGGATGAATTGATTAATTCATGGTATGGAGCTCCTTGATCATGAAATCTATTTTCCTTATACAATATTTTATAGATTTATGATTTCCACATAAACAGAGATTCTCCTACTATGGTGATTTGGGAACACCATCTGAACCTCTCACTCTCTTTTTAAATCCCGTCTATTATATCTTCAGTGAAAATATAGTATTCCATTTTTTGTGTCTAATAGTAGGAAAAATTTCATTTGTATAGAAATAAAACATTTTATATATGTCAATGTTGATATCTCAAAACCACTTTTGGAGAGTGTTTAGATCACTTCTCGGTAAGAAGTTCATTGTAAACAATATATGGAATTTGAATCATAGAATGATTATTATTTTCTTGGAAACATCTATTTTATTTACACTCCTCACTCTATCATAGTGTAAATGATCAATAGAGGGTGAATGATATGATAGGTAGTAATTAATTAACAAAAGTGTAGTTAGATTCTATCCTCGTGGATTAGTTCAGAAACAATGATGTGACATCTACTGATATAAACCAGTAAGAGGTATTAAAATAAAATTCTGATTTGATGGTGTCATACATATCTCAATGCTTGAAATGTTATTTGGATGATCATAATTCCATTGTGTTGGATATTTCATGGTAATGAGGGCATGATGGGATACATGTATTAGATTATATGGGACACACTATCAACATTCAAAAGGCTTTATCATGTATAGTGTATGTGTGACTGGGTGAAAAAATTTCAAATGAAGAAGTCATATATGATACATGCGAGGGAGTATGAGCACCCTAGAAAGGCAATGAAAATTTAATGAAGGACATAACAGCTCTAGAGGGTGGCTAAGTGAATGTTTTTACCTGGTCAAATCATAGAAGGGCCTTATTGACTGTTAATCTAACCAACTGATTTGAAAGTCCAGGAATTGAAGGAATCATTTAGTATCAAAGATATTCTTAAATGGATGAGATCTCAAATGAAGGGAATTGATTCATTGAGGAAAGTTTATGGTATTAGATCTCTTAAAAAATCTCATTTTACAGTATAAATTGATTAAATTGTAGTGTACATAACATCCTTAATAGATTGAAGAGGCATAATAGAAAGATTAATTTGAGTAGTTGCAGTATAATAAAGGTGAGTAAATATAAGAGGCATAATGATTAATATCATCTACCAAATACATTATAGTCATGGTAAACCAAAGATATTATGTCCAAGGTAATTTATGTTGAACCCACTAATAATGAACAATAAGTGAAGAAGAGTTTATACCTTTTGAGTGAAATATAAATGGAAAAAAGTGGTGTTTTTAATGACAATGAAAAGTCAATGGTATGATGGAAGATGAGTTTCAAATATACGGTGTAGTTGAGGAAATGGTTGAGTGTAATAGTGAGGTCATAACTTTTTTACATTTATCAAATGATATATTGGTTAGACAATATTGGTATGTAGTAATTTAGGGTATAAATAATGAACAATCATTGGAACTAGTGGGTTCCCCCATGGGATGGAGGTGAGGAGGCTCAGAAAACAAGACATCAGAGATTATAATTCACTCTAAAGAAAAAATATTGAAGTTTTCCATTCTGATTACAACATCTCAAGATGATGCTGACATGATGGATGAAGGAATGATTCTAGTGGATAGCAACAAGGATTAGTGAGTTGATCAACATGTAAGATCATATTTTGAAAAGATTATTCAATTAATGACTGATAAACATGTATGACTTCATCCATACTTGGGACATTTTAGATTATCATTTTTAAGACCTCATCATGGATAACCCATATATAAGCTAAATTGTCTTTATTATATATTATATATGGAGAATAATTGTAATAATTTAATATTTGATTTAAATTATTTTCTAATTTTTTATAAAATATGATGTATTTTGGTTTTATCATTTTTTCTTTTGTAGTTTTTAGATAACATTTATTTTTATAATACTAATATAACTTTCAGTTAGTCCCAATTTGATCAGTAAACTTTTCCTTAGTTTTGATTCAAACACCAAGGCTCCCACAAACAAAAAAATATAAACTCCATCTCCTATACAACATAAAACAATATTACCAAGGTTCATCTATACAGTGACATCATATAGAAATTTTGACCATCCACAGACCAGAATTTTTGCATCAATGGTATTATCCCAAAAAAATAAATTCTCATTACTTATTTGAGACCCCCACTATATGAGTTCCCTAATCTTAACATTATAGAATCAAAATTAATGATACAAGATCTATATCCCATCCATTACTATATACGATGAACAGATGTTACAAACCATATTATACATATGTGAAAACACAAAATAACAAATTACACCCAATATAGATTTATATCATTTATTATATGAAGAACCACATTCAAAATAAGGTCAACACCCTCAACCAACCAATCATGTTCTTTGTATCATATTCCCTCACTTGTATCACTACTCAAGAATAACCACGATGATAACCTCACAATTATTAAAGAATTTGTAATTTAAATTTGTTTAATATTTTTGAATTAAATATTAATTTTACATTCTATGGGATTCTATGACAGATAGCGTACATAACAAGCAAAAATGGGATTCTTTGAAATCTTATGTTGCACTCAATATTGTGTTATACAAAAAATTAATAATATAACCTTATTTTAAATGGTAGTAAATTCCTAGCAATTTTATTAGTGGGAATGAATAGAACAAACTAAAGTATGATTATACGAGTTTTTATAATGTCTATACAATTATAAAATAAATATTAGAGTCTTAAAATAAGAATGCATCCATAATTAAGCATGAGATTCTCTCATATTCTTTAAAAGGTCAATTTATATCCTTTTGATAGAGAACATTTTTTAAATCTAGTTTTTGTATATTCTATATGTTCTATTTTATAAAATAAAATAATTTTTTAGAATAAGGATATCAAAATTTAATTTTTATGATATTTTTGTATTTTTATGATAATGTTCATTTTTATGAATAGTGAAAGTTCGGCATTTTAATTCAAAACTGCCATTTAATCTAGTTTATTTATATAGTTATATTTTTTATTGGATTTAAAGTGAAATTGGATTATATTTTTACCATTTAATGCAATATTTTTCATTGGATGTAATTTTACTTTGAAATTGGACATAAAAAAGTGTCAATGTTTTGATAGTTATTATTTTTTAAAAAATTCATTCTAGTTTTGACAGTGGAAGATAATTTTAAATTAATTCATGAATATTCTATGTATTTAATTTGGTAAAATATACATCATTTTTGTATATAAATAACTAAATTATCTATGGATGATTTTTTTTTATTTCTTTGAAAATGTTCATTTTTTGATGAATAGTTAAAAAACACTACAAAATAGAAAAAAATAGACTTTTTATTTTAAACGATTTTTTTTTGGTTCTATGAATTGAATTTTAAAATTCCAAAATACATGGTTGTTATCAATAAGTAAAATTTGGTTCAATAAGATGAATTTTTTGGTGAATAGTACTTTTTAATTTTTATTTACCTCGATTAAAGCTAAATAGGGTAATTAATGTAAAAATAATATTATAATAATATAAAATTACATAAACACAAGTCCTAACCATATTTTATTAGTAATGTAAGTCCAAGAAAATCCTTGGGGTGCGACTTTTGGTCTTTTAAAGCAACTTGATTATGATAATGACATTAATAACAATTTTTTAAATTAAAATTTAAAATATCATAAATATGAATCTTTTTTACTAAAATATTTTATATAGACAAAAATAAGTCATATCTTCGACTATGAATATTATTTGGAAAGATAAAAATATTTTCTACCTCAAAGTATTTTATTTATAATTTTAATACATTAAATAAAAGAATTTAATTATGAAACAATGGTGACACACTTATTGCTTCATTAATAGAGGACTAAAATAAATGATAGTATAAATATTAAAATAAATTTATCTTGAACCTTTTTATACCATAAATATATTTTAATTATTAGGATGACTTTTTATCTTCCAATTATTTATGGTATTTTGAATGAATCATGTTGGATTGGATTTTCTAAAATTTCATGATATGAATTGTTTTAAAATTGACATAAAAGAATTTTTAAATCAATCAATATTTTATAAAATGATAAAAAAGTCCTAAAAATGTAAAATTCGTCCAAATGACATATATGATGTTAAAAATTTCAATAATGATCCATTTTTGACCTCTTGGAGTTTTAAACTAAATATATTTACCATATATTATGAATATATAAGACGACATTGTAAAAGTTAAATAAGTTAGAAATGGATTAAATAAGAAATATAACGATTAAAAAATATCCAATAAAGGTTTAATTCTTAATGGATGATTTTATTTCTTCTTATATGCACCTTATGTTCCAAATAAATTAGTTTTGGATCTTTTGAAACATAAAATTAATTTAAATTAAAATAATATTTTCAAACATTCCTAAAAATCCCCTCCTCTCCTTTTATAAAAGGCCATCAAATATAACAAATTAAACACACCTCCCAAGCCCCTGGAATCATCCAAAATCTACCCAAAAAACCTCCCAATATCCCTCTATTCTTCCTATAAGTCATACTTTTGGTTGAAGGCACTTCAAGGAAGCCTTTTGGTTGAAACTAAAGGAAGTTACCCGATTAAAATGTAACGTCATCCCTTAAGATCTCTTCATTTATATTTCTTCATCACTCCCTATTATTTTCTTATTATTTGTTTACATAACAACACCAGTATCTTAAATATACATGTCTATTTTTATAAGAAGGATTCAAGTTACACTAACACACACCTCTATCTAATTGATATGAATATATTGTTTCTTTTTACGACGAACTGCTAACTCATGAAAAGATGATGGTTCAATTATCTCCTACCACCTCTCATGGGGGCCATTATGATGGAACTATATTTATATGTCAAATATATTATATTTTTATTGTCTATATTCTTATGTAGCTTTCATTAATAGTATACCATTATTGTAACATCCCAGGAAAATAAAGAGTAAAACATTTTCACATTTATTAATATTTGAGAAAAAATATTCATTTTATTTGAAAGGGGAATTTATGTTTGATGACGTACCCAATATGAAGCAATGAGTTTATATCAAATTTTATATTGAAAAAAATGTTGAGTTGTAATGAAAAATAATAATATAAAATTATTTATTTTAATTGTAGTTAATGGAAAGTCGTTTTATTGGAGAGAATGAATAGAACTAACTACAATATGATTATACAGGTGTTTTAAATTTCTTTAACTTTAATAATTAATTATTAAAGGGTTATTATGTAAATGAATAAATTTATAAGCATAAATACTCTAATATTCATCAAAAGGTCAATTTACAATATTTTGATGGCGAACCCTTTTTAAATCTAGTTTTGTCACTTTTATAAGTTCTTTTTGACAAAATAAACCTTTTCTTAAGAAGTGGGTCATTAAAATTTACATTGGGTATAATTTTGGTATTTTTTCTGATAAAGTTCATTTTTTTAATAAATAGTGAAAAATAGTTTATTTTAATTCAAAACTGCATTTTAATTTAATATATTTATATAGATATATTTTCTTTTTAATTGGTTTTATATATTAATTATATTATATTTTTTCAATTTATCCCAATGTTGGTCATTTATTGTAATTTCAATTTGAAATTGGAAATAAACAAATGTCATTCTTTTGATTGTTATTATTTCTTAAAAACAGGTTTTCTGGTTTCACAATCAGATTAAATTTTAAATTAATTAATGAAACTTCTATGTAATGAATCGGGAAAAATCGACATCATCTTTGGATTTAGAGTATGAAATTTATCTAAGGGTGAATTTTTGGTATTTTTCAGAAAACTTTCAATTTATGATGAATAGTGAAAAATTCTACTTAGAAGTTCAAACCCAAATTTTTCATTTAAATAAATATTTATCACATATATGAATTTAATATAAAATTTTTGACATACAAGGTTCTCATCATTATGTAAAATTTGGTTCTATGGGATAAAAATATTTTTTTTTGCATAGTAACTTTTGATTTTTATTTACCACAGTTAAATGTAAGTAGTCCAATTCAAGGTAAAAATAATCTTATAATAATTTAAAATAACCTTAACACTTTTACTAAAATTATTGGATGAGTCATGCCCTACCAATAAAATCATTGGGTGAAACGTTTGGCCTTTGAATACCCCTTGGGTTATATAATTACCTAAATAACTTTTTCATTAATGTAAAAATTAAAATATAATAAACATGTATAGTTTTTCTAAAAGAAATTTAATTTGGTGTTATATAATTGATATATTTGACTATAAATATTAATTATAATGTTAAAAATATTTCTTACATCATTGTATTTTATTAATAATTTTTATGCATTAAATAAATTAATTTATTTATGACAAAATAATGATGTAATGATTACCTTATTAATGAATGTTTTAAATAAATGAGATTACAAATGTGAAAATAAAATTATATTTTAACATTGTATGCTATCCATGAATTTTAATTACTATTATGACTTGATGTTATTGAATTATTTTTGATATTACGAAAGTATAAAGAAGTTAATTTGTTTTGTAAAAGTCTTGATATGAATAGTATTTAAATTGACATAAATGAGTATTTAAATCAATCAATATTATGTTAAATGATATAAAAATCATAAAAATATAATATTCGGCCAAATTACATAAATATGGTTGATAATTTTATAAATTAACCACTTCTAGTTATATTTTCATTTTATGGTGAATATATTGAAAATATAGTATAAATATATAAGAGAACATGGTAAAAGTTAAATAACTTAACAAAGGTTTAAATAAAAAAGATAAGGATTAAAATTTTTCTAAAACATATCAATTAATTATTGGATTATTTCTTTTCGTCTTATTGGAACCATGTCTTTAAATTTAATATGTTTTGGTACATTTGAAAAATAAAATCTATTTATAATAATATTATATTTTCAAACTTTCGTAAAGAGCCCCTCCCCCTTATAAAAGGCTACCCCCTATAAACCATTAATCACACCTATAAAGCCCCTTGGAATGTCCAAAATCTTCCCAAATAATCTCCCAATATACCTCTACTCCACCTAGAAGCCTTTACATAAGAATAAGGCAATTCAATAATGCCTTTTGGTTCAAATAGAAGGGTGTTACCCAATTTAATGTTAATGTCTTCCCTCAAGTTATCTTCTTTTATATTACTTCTTCACTCTATATGCTCTTTTTATTCTTTGTTTACATAAAATAAAAAAGATCCACCATATACTAGGTTGTTGTTATGAGATGTATTTGAACTACACTTATGCACACCTCCTTATAATGGGTATAGAACTTAATATTTCTATGGATGATGAAATACTTTCTCACGAAACGATGATTATTCTATCTTCTCATACCACCTATTTTGGTCGACAAGATGATTGAAATGAAATTATATCTGATATATATGATATTTATTTTATGTCTTTTCTTATTTAATTATATTATATTACATATCATTATGCTTTTCATGTTGTTTATATACGTTAATTTTATTTGAGGAAGTGCAGACTACCTCCCCCTCAATGTGATTTGACACTTTCATACCATACATGGAACATATAAAGGGTGGTGTTAATTAACATATGTAATGTATATAATATATGATATTAAACTGGAATAATAATATAACTATGTGTCCTTTGATTTTAAATAATTTTTAAATAAAAAAATAAAATGGGAGTAGCTTTTATGTGTACGTAAGGATTACCCTCTCCATGAAAGATACATATCATTTTCATATCTCCAAATAATATAGAATAATATAGACAAATATATACTGGAAATATATGATATATATGATATATAAATCCAGAATATAATTATAGAGATAATGGAATTTCGACCACACAAACAATTTATAATTGTAATAAGTTCATTTTTCACTCATGTTCTGAACATCGACAAAATCTCTGATATGAACTAAAATAATTAACAAATTTTTCTAGCAAGGTAATAAGTGATATAAAAGAAATAATAAACATGAAAAATGTTCATAATCATGTATAAATTAACATAATTTCATTATTCATGAAATTAATGAACGAACGGGTCAAGTCGGACACAAGGTAAGGGACTTTGTCTCAATCTCCATTCATTGAGGCCTGTTTTTGTAATATACACCACCTTATATAATATGGTATAAAATAATCCCCTTTTAAATTTAATTTCATTCAATGGGTATCTTTTTTCAATAAAGTGTTTTACTAAATGACAGAATAAATGTCTTTTAACGTTTGCAGTGACAATGACCACTCCACTACCGTAATCATTATTTGGCATCCATTATGAGCCTTAATGTTTGAAAAGGAAAAGAAATCCCTTATTCAATTTTTGGGTGTTTTGTTATTGAAAATTTTTATTGAATAAGATTGATTTTTTTAGTATCTTGGAATGATTTCTTATGATTTCAAATATATTGTTATTAGTGAAATCAAAAATTTTATGTTGTATGGTTTTATAACTGTACATGGACATTTGATGGTTGGTTACACGAAGAATGAAAAGATGGGTGGTTCTATGATAAACCAGGACGGTTGGTTATGTTATAACCTCCAATGCATTGGGTATAATAGTCTTTTGTATGGCTATTCCATTTAGTGATATGTTTGGAAGTTGACCATATGGTTATTCAATCTAATTATGTTTATGTATCAAGATACCTTTATTTGTTTTGTGTTATCTCTATGGGTTTTATATAATTGTTTTGTTTACAAAAAGGATAAAAATGTGTATTTATTCAGTGATTAGTATTTCTTACATCATAAAGGTGAAAATATCTACTTATGTCAAATTATGCATGGTTTACATGTCGTTTTGGAATACTAACATTTTTAATACATTGTGTATCCCTTACTAAGATTTTTAATCTAATACTATGTTTTATGAAATGATTTATAACTGGACTTTAGATTAATAGGGACAAGGATTGGATCAAGGAAAAGTCATGTTGTCTAAAATAAGGAACTAGAGATGACTCTTTTTTTCAAGAGTTTTTAATTTACAAAAAAATGGATTCTGATTAGAAGTGTCTACTTTGTAACAATTGAGATTTAATGAAATAGTTATGGCCTAATTCTCTAAAACACTAAACCTTTAAAAATCCTCAATGTGAATTATTAACATAATTTGAGATAATGTAATTCTTATGGTCGGGTCCTTATAGTTGGTATCAGAGGTTGGTTTAGAAAACATTAAGAGTTAGGGTATTGATAAATTAATATGTATAAATAAATTTATTGTATGATTGAAATGATATATAATTTACATATTACGATGTTGCTTCCCATAAGATATTTCTGGGTTGAGAATGGTTTTTCATAGAAGAAATTGGGAAGCTGTGTTCGGAAGGAATACCGAAGGAAATGACCTTCCAAATCAGCATCCTGAGATGGTCAGAATAAGAATTGAATAGTTTGTAACAGTGATGGCTTAGTAGAATTAGGAATTGAAAAAAAAGATTGGTGAATGCTCTAGTTTTGGCACTAACTTCTAGAGATGGGGAATTTGTTATCTACAGTAACGATTCCTAGAAAGGACTTGGTTGTTTCCTAACAGAGAATGATCAGGTAATTGCTTCTCCTTCACGTCAATTGATACCTCATGAGTTAAATTAAAATACACATGATTTGGAATTATCTATTGTTGTTTTTGATTTAGAAATTTGGTGTAAATTCTTAGAAATTTTAAGGAAATTTTTTTCTTTAATTCTTGTGAATTTTACGAGTCTACAGTTTCGGACGATGCCGGATTCGGAGGCCCGGTGTGCCCGGAATATTTTTCTGATGTTTTGTTTGGGTACGTTCAGTAGACGTACGAGAAATATTTTATATCTTTTGAACCGGTACTTGGAATTGAAATCTGAGGACACCAATGAACTCGCATCGTTGGTATTCTCTTAAGGGGACCTTTACTATAGTTGCATTTTATCAGGAGATGTTAATTTTTGTGGACTTTTAATAAATTAAAAATTATGTGTGACATAATTTTTTAGTGGCGGTTAATTTCTCCAAAGGGGAGTTAGAGGTGGGGACCACCCCCCACATAACCTCCCATTGGATGATATTGTGTGGTGGGGCCCACAAGAACACCAAACAGCTCAACTCCCCTTTAACCCCCTTTGAAACTCTTGGACTTCCCTTTGATTTAATGAAGCCACATTTCCCATTTTTAAAATTTAAATATTCCACCTTCTCTCATAAAGGTGCCAACACAATAAATTAATAACTTAATTAATAAATTTGTGTGTTCGAAATCATTTAAATCTATTTTGACAACATTAAATGAAGACATTACATTCTTTTAATTTGGTTGGCATAAACCTAGTTGGGAGAACAAAGGAGAATTAAGGAGAGCCTTATTCCCACGAAGAACACGAAGAACATCTTCTCCACTTCTTCATCTGGGGCATGAATGTGAGGTGACGCCCACGAAGAGCTCCCTTCTTCCTTCCTCTTCCTCTGCGTCAAGGAAGAAGACGCCAACCACGAAGAATGTCGCCAATGATAACACCATTCCCTCCAACATTGGCAGAACGACGTCTAACTTCTGTGACAATCATCTTCCATGAATCGTCAATGTTCAATGTCGAAAAACGAGGTAGGGGGATTTATTTATTTTTAAAGGAATAAAATTATACCCCGTTCTTCGATGAATGTTTTGGTTCATCTTTGTCCATTTGATATCACCTAATGCGGAGGGCGTGGGAAAAACCAACAAGGCCAGTCGACCTTCTGTTGATTCTTTTTTGTGTTAAAAATGGAGGCCGAGCCGAGAGGGAGTGGTGACATTGCACCGCGCTGGAGGAAGGAGGTCACGACCATGAGGCGACGGTAATCAAAGGTAGCAGCGACCGAAGGCTGCAGCCTGGCCGGGCTGCTGTGGTGGTGGACTGGTGCCGTCGCGCCGAACGTGTGGGAGGAAACCTCGGCACACATATGATGGCCGATAGAACAAACCAAACAAGCCAGCACCCTACTGCATGGATGGGGAACCACGATGCCACTTAGCGATGCTCTACGGAGAAGACTGTGGCCCGCAAATGCAGGCCGCTCAGCGGACGAAACGGCCGGCCGGCAGGCGGCCAGCTGGGCTGAATAAACTGTTGCACCACTTGGTTCAACATGGAAAGAACCGCAGCCCACTGTGTGGGTCATACACCCCGGGAAGAACCTGCAGGCTATTGCCGGCCGGGCAGAGGAAGGGAGGCGCCGCTCGGCGCCACCATGCGAACCGATCCATCCCGCAATGTTGGCCAGGTCTGAGGGTGGGACTCGCCCCACTAGGCTGGGCCGACCCCCCCAACCAGGTCAGACCCATCGGGCCGGGTCAACGGGTGGGCCACACTACACTGGGCCAGGCTAACCTCCAGCTGGGTCGGACCCGATGAATCGGTTCGGGCCGACCCGCCAGCCCACTAGGCTTGACGGGCCGGGCCCGTCTTCCCTTAAACGCGAATAAATCCAAGACTGCACATCTGATTGATGTGCCTTCTTCTGCACTAGAACCCTTTTGGAGAGGCGGTCCTTTTGCGATTTTCTATGTGAGTTTTTGACTAATTTGGAAAACAACCTAGTTTGGAATGAGCATAAATCCTACTGGGCCCCTGGAACTGAAATGCTAATGACTCATAGAGAGGGTGTCTGATTGACGCACCGTATGTCATGCTGGGTTTATTTTGACAAGATGGAACTATGGGATATATCAACCCATGAATTATTTGAGGTATCGATACTTGGATCATGGAGAGGACCCTCCGGAATCGATTGTGTTGTGTGCGAGAACCCTAGAGCTGGCTGCAACTGAGATGACAGAATCCTCCGTGGGTTCGACAGTCCTGACTACTATATCAGAATCCTCCGTGGGTTCGAATGTGATGACTACTGTAACAGAAGCCTCTGTGAGTTCGACAATGATGAGTACTATATAGGAATCCTTTGTGGGTCTGATAGAATAGCTGGTCTTGTATCCTATGTGGGTCGGACAGCTTAGCTGGTCCTCTATCTTGTTTGGGTCTGACAGCTTAGATGAAGAATACGTGGTCATGTATTATGTGTGGGTCTGATAGCTTAGCTGGTCCTATATCCTATGTGGTTCTGACAGCTTAGATGAATCTGTAACTATATATGATCTTCTCTATCACTCTATGAAAGATTTATACCTGTGTGAGCTGAGTTATGTCTTTCAACCATTATCATCATGGTGATTGACTTTACTTCTTTTGTGGAATTGGTTTGTTCTTTGGCTTGAGAGTTGGAGCCGGACTGAGATTGGTAACATTGGTATATGTATGGGAATATACCTAAGTGGGGTTGGTTGATACTTCATGATTGTATCATTTTTCTTTTGTTTACCCTTAGTAGATATTGTGAGACATTGTAGGTCTCGGGGTCCCTACTGAGTTTCGTTATACTCACCCCTGCAAGGGCTATGCCCGCACCTCGTTTTGTTGGAATCAGACAACGGACAACACTGATGGAGGCTGAGAGCACCATGACTGGACGTTACCCAGAGCTGGACCTTGTGACGAGTCAGCACACGAAAGAGATTGAAAGACGTGAGTGATTTGGTGTCCATCTATACCTACCCTTTATGTAGGAACCCTGGACGAGAATCCAGGATCTGGTCATTACATTCAGTTGTTTGACCCTTTTTACTTGTACTTTTTGTTCAGTTGGGTTTGTATACTGGACCATTTACTTTCCAACACACACTTTTGTATTCAGTTTTAATTAGTGTTTACTTCTTGTTGCGTACTCTGTTCTATTTGTTTAATTTTATAAAGGTAATTCCTTCCCAACTTATGGATTTACTCCTTTGGTGCTAGTCGCTAGCCCCTGGCCTATGGAAGACGGGCTTGGGGTAGTCACGAAATGAGCCCCGAGGACGGGTCGTGACATTTGGAAATATCAATTGTTTGGTGTAATGTGTGAAATATATACTAATCAAAAAAAATTGAAGTATATATTCACTCAAAAGGAATTAAACATGAGATAGAAGAGATGGATAGAATTAATCAAGGATTAGGATTGCACGATCCATTACCATCTGGGAATGGAAAATAATGTTGTTGACACTTTGAGTCAAAATATTATTTCTACCTTAACCATGATACGTTTGGAATGAGATCCTTTGGATTTTGATTTGATGAATTTGGAATTAAATGTTGTTGGTGCAGGAAATTCATCTATTTTGATTCAAGTTTTAGTACAATAGCCTCTAAATTATAGAATAATGAAATGGATGAATGATGACAATTATTTGCATAAAAGGGTAGAATTGGTTCATAAGGGTAGGTTACATGAGTTTAATATTTATTGAGACTGTGTGTTGAGGTTTGGAAATTGATTATACGTGCCTTTTGATTCATTGTTAGAGAATGAGATGTTATGTGAAGCTCTTAGTTCTTCGTTTTTAGTTCATCTATGCAGTACTAAGATGTAAAATGATTTTCAGTAGTATTAAAATTTGGATTAAATGAAATGTGATATTACTGACTTTACTATAAAGTATTTTACTGGTCAACAGTTTAATGTAGAGAGACAATTACAAAAAATATTGATTTAGCCTTTAACAGTGCCAGAGTGGAAAAGGGAAAATATATATATGGATGTTTTTGTGAGATTAACTAATACATTTTGAGGTAACAACTCAATCTGGGTTATTGTTGATCGATCAAAAAAAACTGCTCATTTTCTTCTTATTCGAGATGCATTGTCTATAGATCATCATTATCGGTTGTCAGTTAAAGAGATAGTTAGGTTATAAAGAGTTCCTCACTTCATTATATCTGATCGTGATCCTAAGTTTAATTTTAACTTTTGGAAAAGATAGAAGAATTTATTGGGTACTGAATCAAATTTTAGTATATATTTTCATCCACAATCAGATGGGAAGTTAGAAAGAAAAAATCAGACAATGAAAGATATGCTACATGCTTCATCAATGGATTACAAGGGATTTTGGGACAAAAATATTTTGTTGGTTAAATTATCATATTATAACAGTATTCATTCCTATGTATAGATGGAACCATTTGAGTCATTGTATTGAATGTGATGTTGAACTCCATCTTTTTGGGGTGATGTTGGTAAAAAGAAACCGATGGGATATTCATTGGTAGATGATATTGTAGAGAAAGTTCAGTTGATTCATAAGCACATGGGAATAGCTAACAACAGACAAAAAAGATATAGAGAAAACTAGAGGAAGGATCATTATTTTGATGTAGGTGATCATTTCTTTCTAAATATTTCCCAATGGAAAATCATTATTTTTTTGGCAATAAGGGAAATTTGAGTCTGAGGTTTAATGGACCTTATGAAATCCTAGAGAAAGTTTGATTAGTTGCCTACAGAGTGGATTTACTTCCATCTTTATCCCAGGTACACAATATTTTTTCAATGGTACAATGTTGATAATGTAAATGATGTGTCCATCTCATGTTTTGAGTCTAGAGGTAGTTCAATTGGGATAAAATATTTTTTAGGATCAGCTAGTACAGATTCATAACCGAAGAGAGAATGTGTTGTAGAATAAGGTAATTAATTAGGTAATAGTTTTGTGAAAAAACAATATGGTTCAAGATGAAAAGTGGAAATCTAAAAATACTATGGGGGATAAATACCAATATTTATATGATATGTTAATAAAATTGGAAGGACACAATTTCCAAAATCGGGGAAGGATATAACAACCCAAGAAAATGAAGAATAATAAATTTTCATATTTATTAAAATTTGTGAATTAAATATTAATTTTACATTAATGGGGATGTTACGTTCAATGGCGTACCTGATACACTATAATGAGTTTCTTTGAAATCAAACGTTGCACAAAATGATGAGTTACACAGAAAATTAATAATATATATGGTTATTTTAAATGGTAGTTAACGCATTGTCATTATATTAGTGGGAATGGACTGAAATAAATACATTATTATTATTCATGTTTATTAAATGGATTTACCTTTATCCAATAAAATTTATAGGGTTAAAATGTTAATTAATCGAATTTTAAGCATAAACACTATAATATTCATTAAAAGGTTGATTTTACGTCTTTTGATGTGGAAACATTTTTTAATATTATTTTTGTCACTTTAATATGATTTATTTTAAAAAATATACTTCTTATTCAAAATAGGGAAATCAAAATTTACTTTGGGTAAATTTTTGGTATTTTTCTGATAAAGTCCATTTTTTGATGAATAGTGAAAATACTGCATTTTTAATCAAAACTGCCAATTAATATAATTTATTGATATGGTTAGATTATATTTTTCATTGGTTTTTATGTGTAATTAGATTATATTTTAACCATTTTATCCAATTTTGGTAATTGTATGTAATTTTAAAGTGAAATTGGACATAAATGAATCTCAATCTTTGGATAGTTGTTATTTCTTAAAAACACGATTTCTGGTTTTTACAAAGAGAATTAATTTAAAATTAAATTATGAAATTTATATGATTTTAATATGAAAAAATATATATTTCTTTTTGTTTCGAAATATAATGTTTATCTTTGGGTGATTTTTATGTATTTTTCTAAAAACCATAAATTTTTATGAATAGTAGAAAACACTGCTTAGTAGTTAAAACCGGACTTTATCATTTAAATGAAATTTTACCACATCTATGAATTGTATTTAAAAAATCCAACATAAAAGGTTGTTATCAGTATGTTAAATTTGGTTTAATGGGATGAAAAGATTTTTTTTGTGAATAGTATCTTTTGATTTTTATTTACTGCTGTTAAATGTAAATAAGGTATTTCAATGTAAAAATAAAATTATAATAACATAAAATAACATTAACACCTTTCCTATCCTTATATAAGGATTTATGGTCGACCAATAAAATCTTTGGCTGAAACATTTGTCCTTTGATTTCCACATGGGTAATATAATTAAATTGATAAATTTTAATTTATAGTAATAATATAAATATCGTAATAAAGTTTTGTATTTATAAAACAATATTAATGTGGGATTATATAATTGATATTTTTGACCAAAAATATTCATTATAAAGATAAAAATATTTCCTAAATCATGGTATTTTATTATTAATTTTAGATATTAAATAAATAAATTTATTTATGACACAATAATGATGTAATGATTACCTTATTAATGAATGTTTTTAATAAATGAGATTATAAATGTTAAAATAAATTTATTTTTAATCTTTTAAATCAATACACTAAGTTTTGGGATGATTATAACTTGTTATCTTTTAATTATTGTAGTTTATTTGAAAGATTCATGTTGTTATAGATTGTTTTTAAAAGTCTGGATATGAATAGTATTTAAATTGACAAAAATGGGTTTTTAAATCAATTAATATTTTATTAAATGATATCAAAATCCTAATAATCTATGATTATACAAAATTACTTATATAAGTTTGATAATTTCATTAATTAAACACTATGGTTCTATTGTCACATTATGGAAACTATATTAACTATATAGTATGTATATATAAGAGAACATCATAAGAGTTAAGTAAATTAACCAAGGGTTAAATAAAAATGATAAGGATTAAGAATTATCCAAAACCTATTAAATTATTATTAGATGATTTTATTTGGACTAATATGCAACTTATATTGGAATTAATTATAATTTGGTCCATTTTATGAAAAAAAATTATTTATAATATAATAATATTTTTATATATTTCTAAAGTGACCCTCCTCCTGCTTATAAAAAGATATCACCTCTAACCCATTAATCACACCTCTAAAGCCCCTTGACTCATCCAACCTCTCCCCAAATAAGCTTCTAATATCACTTTGTTACATGTAGAAGCATTAACATAGGCAAAAGGCACTTTAATAAAGTCTTTTGGTTCTAACCCAAAGGAGTTACCCAATTTAAAGGCAACGACTTCCATCATGTTCTCTTATTTTATTTTACTTCTTCACTCCCTATTCTCTTTTTATTATTTGTTTACATAAAAAAATCAGTTTCCTCAATATACTTGGTTTTTTATTTGATTTATTCTATCTACACTTACACACACCTCCATATAATGGGTATATAACCTAATGTTTATATGGATGGCCAACTACTACCTCACAAAAGGATTATTGTTCCACCATATCCAACATCCTCTTATGGTGGAAATTACTATGGAACTATAATTATATATGATATTTATTATATTTATTTAACCTTTATTCTTATTTAATTATATTTTATGACATACCTTTATGTTTTTCATGTTGTCTATATATGATAATTTCATTTGAGAAAGTGCGGACTACTGCCCCATCAATGTGATATGACTCATCCATACAATACATGAAACTTATAATGGATAGTGTTAATGAACATACATAACATATATAAAATATGATATTATACTGAAATATAATATAACTATGTATCTTTTGGTTTTCATTCCTTCTAAAATGAAAAAAAATGAAATGGAATTAGCGTTCATGCGTATGTACGACTTACTGTCTCCCTGAACAATGCATTTCATTATCATATATCAAAATGATATGGACTATTCTAAATAAATATATAATTAATATCTATGATATACATGATATATAAATCATTAATATAATTATGGAGATAATGGAATTTCGACCACATAGACAATTTATAATTATAACAAGTTCATTTTTGACTCATGTTCCGAACATCCAAAAAAATGTCTAATATGAACTCAAATATATAACTAATTGTTCTAGCAAGGTAATAAGTGATATAAAAGAAATAATAAAAATGAAAAAGTTTTTTAATAATCTATAAATTAACCTAAATTTATTATTCAGGATGTTAATGAACAAACTGGTCATGTTGGATAGGAGGTAAGGGACTTCGTCTCAATCACCTTTCATTGAGGCATGTTTTAATAATATAAACCTCCTTTTATACAGTATAAAATAAACCCCTTAGAAATTAAATTTCATAAAAATGGAATATTTCTCTATGTAGTGTTTTACTAAACTATAAAATGAATGTTTTTTAACATTTGTGGGGACAATGAACCCTCAGCCGCTGTAATCGGTATTTGGATTCTTCAATAAGACATAATGTTTTTAAAATTAAAATAAATCACTTATTCCCTTTTTTGGTGTTTTGGTATTTAAATTGGTTTTTGAAGTGGGGTGATTTTTTTCAATATCATTACATTATTTTTTTTGATTTCAAATGAAATGTTATTTGTGAAAATGAAATATTTTATGTGTTATGATTTTATAATGGTACTTGGTCATTTGATGGGTGGTTACGTGGTAAAAAAATGGTGGGTGGTTCCATGATAAACCATGACTTGTTTTACATTATAACCTCCAATTAATTGGTAATGGAATTCTTTCGTATAGCTATTCCATTTAGTGATATGTGTGGAAGTCGACCATATAGTTATTCCATTTAAGTATGTTTATGTCCCCCGTTACCTTTATACGTTATGTTTTCTTTATATGGGTTTTATGATAATATTTTTGTTAAAAAATGGTAATCAATGATATTTTATTCAATAAATAGTATTTACTACTTCATAATGGGGAAAATTACTACTTACGATAATATATTCATGATTTACTTTTTTTGAAAAACTAACAGTTTTTCTACTTTGTGTATACCTTACAGAGATTTTTATACTCATCCCATGTTTTTTAAAAAGTTCTTAACAAGACTTAATGATGTATAGGTTCAAGGATTGGAACCCCGAAAAGTCGTACTGCCTATATTAAGGAAGTATAAATGACCCTTCTTTCAAGAGTTTTTATTTTATGAAAAAAATGTATACAGAGTAAAAGTGTATATATTGTAACCATGGAGATGTAATATAAAGGTTATAGCCTAATTCAATAAATATCTAAACCTAAAAAGATCCTCAATGTGAGTTATTAACATTATTCAAATCACATAATGTTTAAGGACATGTCTTTATATGTATGGTTTCTATAGTGGGTAAATATGATAATTTCATTTGTGGAAGTGCCGACTACCGCCCCCTCAAAGGGATATGACTCAGTCATGACATACGTGGTACATATAAGAGGTGGATTTATAGAAATTATATATTATATTATAATATAATTATAATATACCTATGTATCATCATGTTTTCATTCCATTAAATACGTAATAGAAGTGAATGAATTTTTCATGTCTACGTACAACTTACCGTCTCCATGAACTGTGCATTTCATTTCATATCACTAAATTTTATTTACTATTATAAATAAAAATATATAATTGATATATATGATGTATATTCTATCTACTTAATTAATATCATTATTGATATAATGTAATTTTGACCACATGGGCAACCTTTAATTATAAGAAGTACATTTTTGACGCAAATACCAAATATCGACAAAACGACCATTATTAACTTAAATAAATATGTAATGTTTATGACATGGAAATAAGTAATATAAAAGGAATAAAAAACATGAATATCGTTCTTAAGAAATTACAAATTAACTTTATTTTATCATTCAACAGATTAAATAACGAATGAGTCAACTCGGACACGAGGTAGGGGAACTTCTTAACTCAATTACCATTTTTTGGGTTAATATTCTATTTTTAAATTATATTGTTCTATGATTATTTATGAAATGACTAAAGTCATATATTGTATTTTTACATTATTATGTGTTCCTCTAGTGAATACACATAATCATTCTATTTTATTTAAAAATTTATCTTTGTAAGGGACTACGTCTCAATCTTATTTTGTTGAGGCATGTATTCATATTGTGCACCATTATTATCCTATACAGTGGATATAAAAGTCTTTGACAAAATATATCATGAATATACTTATTCTCATGATATTATAAGATTTTTTTATTTTATTCTGTTATTATTTTATTCATATTTTTCACAAGTGTTATGATTCCTTTTCACTAAAACATCTGTTAAAAACAATTAATGATTTATTTTTCAAAATTATCCTCATTAATGTATATGTTTTTAAAAAGGTTTTAAGGAATTATTTATATGTACATTAATGTTTTAAAATTTTAATTCATTTAAATTTTTCAATGTGTTATAGGAAACTTTGATTCAAAAATTTCTTTTTAAATGTTTTAAACGTCTTTTTTAAATTGGATTAATTATTTCAATATCTTGAACTATTAAATTTTGATTGTATTGTTGAAATTTTATCTTTCCTTTATGATTGTTTTATGTGTTATGGTTATGTTATGTATATTGGGAAATGTTAATTTATATGGGTGGTTCCATGATAAACCTAGGGTGGGTGATCCGGAGATAGTTATCCAATTCATTGGGTAATGCGACAAAGGTAAACGTTAATGTTTTCCCTAATCGATTTAGGGAGTATACAATGATGGGTATTTCATATGTAACTCCCTAAGTAGATATAAAAGCAAAAATGTTTTTATGTTATTGGTGCCACATTTTACCTTTATGATTTATGATTTCCATTTGTTATTCGTAAATATTATTATTTTCTGTAGTACGTTAAAGAATGAAAAATATGATTTCACTGATTTGTATGTAATGATGGACTATTGGTTTTATTCCTTGTTTTATAACCTTTAAAAAATTTATACTCATTCCATGTTTTTGAAAAATAATTCACAGGATATAAGGAAGTGTAAGAGAAAGTAAGAATTCAAGAGGATTCTTATCAACAAAAGGACTATTGTTTTCTTTAAAGAGTTTTTATTTTATGAAAAAGCGGATACTGAATAGAAGTGTCAAATTATTAATAATTGTGATGTGATGTAATAGTTATGGCATAATTCTCTAAAAATATAAACCTGAAATGATCCTCAATGTGAATTATTATTATAATTCAATATTACATAATGTTTACGTTTGTGTCCTTATAGTTGGTATCTAAGGTCGGTTTAGTTCACATTAGAGGATTGCGTTTTATCTGGGTGTTAGTAATAATCCCTTATAACTTAGAGGGTTATTATTTTATGGAAACATTTAGAGGGTTATGGTAAAATATTTGGTTTTGAAAAAACCTAAACCATGGAGATATAAAG
This sequence comes from Viscum album, assembly GCA_963277665.1. Classification (NCBI taxonomy): domain Eukaryota; kingdom Viridiplantae; phylum Streptophyta; class Magnoliopsida; order Santalales; family Viscaceae; genus Viscum; species Viscum album. The sequence continues at coordinate 1,238,779,723 of OY728122.1, read as the reverse complement.
AGGTTGATGAATTAGAGTAATATAAATGTCCTTATGTTATCATTATCCTAAAAAAGATTCTTTTTTTAGTTATAATATTTCATTTCATGTTTAAGTGTATATTCTTTTCATTAGATCATTTTTAAAGATGGAAGTAATGGGATTTTTCCCAACTTTCCTATCCCTCCATGAATATTTTAACAACACAACTATAGAAAAATCAAGATCGAATAATTTTGACAGATTCTAGAGTATTCTAAGCACCTAATATAAATTGATAGAGCTATCCAACACCTAATACTTTTAAAAAATTATTTGGGTCACGGTTTATTTTTCATATTATTTCATGATCTCAACATTTCCAATGACATCTAAAAATGAAATTATAGAAGTGGAGCGAATGTTTACTTTTTTAAACTATGAAAACATGCCGAGAGAGAAAGGGATCAAACTGAAGATCATGATATCACTATTCAAGGTATGATTTATTTCAATATCCATAATGAAATAAGCATAATTTGATTGATATTTAAAAATTATAGGATATTCGATCTGTAGGAATGATGCTTTATAAATTAAGGTGGAAATGGATAGTTAATGTATTATGAAGAGTGTTGAATGACTATGAAGTCAACATAAAAGGGAATCAATAGTTATGGTAGATTGTATGATGATGAGATGTTTAAAATTATTAATTATCTTTTCTTGATGAGATTACTTTGGATGAATTTTCTCTTATATGTGTAGCCCTACAGTTTTTTATTTAAAAGTGATATTTGAGGAAGATTTTTGTGTGTGGATATAGTTATAAAGAACCAATTGGGTTTATATGATCCTTGAATTTTTGAAAATTATAGGTTCTAATTTATTGAGATGAAAATGAGAGGTATGAGATGACATTTGTGGTCAAAATATTTTTTAAGGCATTTATCTCATTTTTTTAATGTCATAAAATTATATAATTTTTTAAAAAGGACAACCTGAAAACCATGTCACAACCCATCACATCAGACAAAGCAGTGGGAATTGAACCAACCACCAATGTGCGATTGGGATTTATCACCTACAACTAAATTACATGATGTCCCGGATTTTTATGGCTTATTTTTTTAGTTAAAGGATTTTATGAATCATGAATAAGTTGATTTTGGGAACATATGGAATATCAAATGTATATCCTCGTTATAGGAAATTGATTTGGTAATTATGTGATAAAGGTTATTTTGGTAGATGTTATATCTTTTGGGGACTCACTATATGCCCAAGGAAAATACAATACTTTGGGATTTCATTTGTGGAGTGTTGGTTGAAATTTTATTTTGGAAGAATCTATGATTTTATTGTAGACTTACAAAGATTTAGGTTAGTTAAATAAATGATTAACCTATCTTTTAGAATATGTGATCATGTAAATTAATTTTTAGTGTAAGACTTTAAGGGTAGTTGATGTAATTTGTAGATAAATTTTATGATTTACCATGGAAGACTAGGTGATAAAATCCTTCCTTGTTTTGGGTTTCAATCATATTTTGTATTAATTTTAAGAATTTTAAGGAAAATTGTTTATTGAATGGTCTTCATTGAACATTGGGTATTGTTTGTTGAATTTTGGAGATTAATAGTTGTATATCTTTTTAAAAAGGACAATACTTTTAGTGATTATCTGAACATTAACTGACCATTTTGTTTTTGTTAATGCCTATAGATAGGGTAAATATATGGTACATCATTTTTGGATCATGTAATTATCTTGTATTTAATTACAGTGCTTAAGGTGTGACCAGGTCATCTTTAATACTCATCTTTTGGAGAAAAGTTGAGTTTTTTTGGTAGAAACTTATCAAAGGATGAAGCTCTACTAGAAAAGTAAGTATATTTCCTTATGTTGTTTTTCAATATCATAAATAAATTTTACAAATTTGTGAATGGAAACCTAAAAAAAATGTTGTCTTTTTTCTTTTCTTAAATGGAAATTAAATATCTTTTAATTTATCACAGGTTTGTGGTTTTTTGGTGGTTAATATTCTCATGATCATGTTTTCTATCACACTTCATCAAAACATGATGATTAGATTCTCTTGAATAGTCATGTTTTCTTACATGGAATCACAGTATGGGTTATCTCGGTGACCATTATTATTGTATTTATTTATTTTAAAGTGATGGTTTTCTTGACCCTTTTCCGGTGTGGGACTTCCAATGATGTTTCCAAGACCAATTTTAAAATTTCATGGGAATAGTTCCGAAAAGTGGGGAAGGATATAACATCCTAGGTAAATAAAGAATATGAAATTTTTATATTTATTAATATTTTTGAATTAAATATTAATTTTACATTCAAGGGGATGTTATTTCTAATAGAATACTCAACACGCAACAACATTTTTCATTGAAATCTTACATTGCACACAAATTTGAGTTATACAAAAAAAATAATATAATATTATTTTAAAGGGTATTTAAAGACTAGACATTTTATTTATGGGAATTAAAATAACTAACTAGAATATGAATATACATGTTTCTTAAAAAGTCTTTACTTTTATTTAATTAATTTTAGAGGCTTAAAATATTACGGAATCCAATTTTAATTTTAAAATACTCTAATATTCATTAAAAGGTAAACTTACAACCTATTGATAGAAAACCTTTTTATATATAGTTTCCGTAAGTTTTATATGTTCTATTTGACAAAATAAAATTCTTCTTTAGAAACAGGAAATCGGAATTTAATTTTGATGAAATTTTTGTATTTTTCTAATAATGTTCGTTTTTTATGAGTAGTTAATATTACTGCATTTTAATTCAAAACTGCCTTTTAATATAATATATTTATATACTTTGGTTGTTATTTTTATTGTTTATAAAGTGTAATTGGGTTATATTTTTACCATTTAATAAAATTTAAGTCATTGGAGGTAATTTCAGTTTGAAATTGGACATAAAAAGGGTCAATCTTTTGAATGTTATTATTTTATAAAAACACGCTTTCATGTTTTAAAAACAGAAATAAATTTAATTTAATAAATGAAACATATATGTTTTTAATTTATTAAAATATACATAATTTTTAAATTGAGAATAATTTTTTTTCTTTGGTTGAATATTTGTTATTTTTCTGAAAACGTTCAATTTTTTAGGAATAGTGAAAAAAATAGTCAAAAGTTGTTAAAAACCGACTTTTTCATTTAAATAAAATTTTACAGCTTTTTTTAATTGAATTTCAAAAGTAAAAAATACATGGTATTCATCTGAATGTGAAATGTCATTCAATAAGAGGAATTTTCTTTTGTGAATAGTTACTTTTGATTTTTATATATCGTGATTAAATGTAAATAGGACAATTCCAAGTAAAATTAATATTATAATAATATAAAATTACCTTAAAACATGTCTTAAACATATTGGACAAATAATGGCCAAAAAAGAAAATCCATAGGAGAGAATTTTGTCCATTTAAATCCACTTGGGTAAGATAATGACATTAATAACATTTTTAATGTAAATATAAAAATATCATAAACATGAATATTTTACCTAAAACAATTTTTATATGTGGTTATATAAGTGATCTCTTAAACTATAAATAATCTTGGGAAAGATAAATATATTTCCTACATAATGGTATTTTATTTATAATTTTTAGATATTAAATAGATAAATATAACTATGACACAATGGTGATGCAGTAATTGCTTCATTAATAATGGATTCAAATAAATGAAATTATAAATATGAAAATAAATTTATTTTGTACTTTTTTATGCCATCCAAGAATTTATTGATTATGATGACTTGTTATTTATGAATTAATGATGGTTTTTACAAACAATCAAGTTGGTTTGGATTTGTAAAAAATTCAAGATATGAATATCATTGAAATTGATATAAAAGAGCTTTTAAATCAATCAATATTTTATTAAATGATAAAATAGTTATAAAAACATAAAATTCAGCCAAATGAAATATATGATGTAAAAAAGGTCATTAATGATCCATTTTGTGTCTATTGACGTTTTATTGTAAATATATTAACTGTATAATATGAATATATTAGAGGACATGGTAAAAGTTAAATAAGTTAACAAAGTGTTAAATAAGAATGATATGGATTAAATAATATCCAAAACTGGTCAAATTATTTTTCAATGATTTTTTTTATAAATATATTGACCTTATATTTTAATTATAAAAGTTTTGGACCATTTAAAATTGAAAATAATTTTGTAATAAAATAATATTTTTAAACATTCCTAAAGAGCCTCTCCTCTCCCTTATAAAAGTCAATCACCTATAACCCATTAAACATATCTTCCAAGACCCATAGATCATCCAAAATCTTCCAAAATAAGATCCAAATTTCCCTATATTCCTCTTAGATGCCTTATCATAGGCATAAGGCACTTCAAGGAATCCTTTTGGTTCAAACCATAGGGAGTTATCCGATTTAATGGTAATGTCTTCCCTCAAATTTTCTTCTATTATTTTACTTCTTTGCTCCCAATGATCTTCTTATTCTTGGTTTAAATAACAAAACTAGTATCATAATTATACTATTTTAATTTTATGAGATGTATTAAAACTACACTTACACTCACCTCCATCTAATCGGTACAAAAATACTGTTTCTTTATACGATGAACTACTTCCTCATGAAACGATGATTTTTCGATTATATCCAACAACCTCTCATGGTGTCCATTATGATGGAACTATATTTATAGTTGATATATATTATATTTATAATATCTAGATGCTTATTTATTTTACATTTATATCATACCTTTAGGGTTTCCATTATGTGTAAATACAATAATTTCATTTGAGGAATTGTGGACTACTGCCCCCTCAAAGTGATATGACTCGTTCATGCCATAGGTGGAATGTATAAATTATGGCGTTACTAAAATAATATATGATATTATACTATAATTATTATATAATTATTTATCATTATTTTTTCATTCCATTAAATATGAAATAGAAATGAATGTATCGTTCATGCGTATGTACAGCTAACCCACTCCATAAACATTGCATTTCATTTCTTATCTACAAATATTATGTACTTTTATAAATAAATAAATAAATAAATATTCTGGATATATATGATATATAATTCATGAATATTATTCTGGAGATAATGTAATAATGACCACTTGGACAACATTTAACAGTAAGAAATACATTTTTGACCCATGTACCAAATATCTACCAAACTACCGTTATTAACATAAATGATTATTTAATGTTTAAAACATGGTAATAAGTAATATTAATGGAATAATAAACTTAAAAAAGGTTCTTAAAAAAAATATAAATATGAATTAATTTATTATTCAGGATATTAAATAATGAACGAGTCAAGTCAGACACGAGGTAAGGGGACTTCTTAACCCAATTTCCATTATTTGGGTTAATATTATACATTTAAATTATGTCGTGCTATGATTATGTAAGAAATAAAATTTTATTTAATATCTTGTAATTGTACATTACTTATGTGTACCAATAGTTAATACACATAATCGATCTATTTTATTTAAAAAATAATCATTGTAATAGACAACGTCTCAATCACCTTTCATTGAAGTATGTCTTGATATTGTGAAACATTATAATCTTATAAGGTGTATATACTACACATTAACAAAATATATAATGAAAATATTTATTCTCATGAAATTATATGATTTATTTGATGTTATTCTGTAATTATTTTTATTTACGTGTTTCTCAAGTGTTACAAGACTCCATCACCAAGACATTATTTCAACACTTTTAAATATTTATTTTTCAAATTCATTTTCAATAATGTACATGTTTTTAAAAGGGTTATAAAGATTTATTTATATGGTAATTTATTTTTTAAAATTTTAATTCCTTAAAAATTTTCAACGTGGTTTGGGAAACTTTGATTCAAAAATATTCTTTATAATTTTTTTAAATGTCACTTTTAAATTGGATTAATTTTTTCAATATATTGAACTAATATCATTAGATTGTATTGTGAAAATTTTATAATTCCTTAATGATTTTTTATCAGTTATTATTATGATATGGTTATTGAGAAATGTTTACATAGGCTGGTGGTGCCATGATAATCCTAGGGAGGCTGTGCCCGAGATAACCCTTCAATGTATTGGGTAACATGAAAGAGGTAAACATTAATGGTTCTCAAAATAGATTTAGAGAAGATATTATTATTGGTATTCGAAACATAACACCCAATGTAGTTGTGAGAGATAAAATTTATGTATGTTATATACGCCACAAGTTACCTTTATAATTTCTGATTGTCATTAGTTATTCATAAATCTACTGATTTTGTGTCGTAAGTTAATGATTGAAAAGTATTATTTCGTTGATTTGTATGTATTTATGTACTAATTTTATCTTTCCTTGTTTTATAACCCTTAATGTGATTTTATTCTCATCCGATGTTTTAGAAATTTTTTTCACAGGATATAAGGAAAGGTTTGAGAAACTAATAATTCATGATGTTTTTATCAATAAAAGAACTCTAGTTTTCTTTTAAGAGTTCATATTTTCTGAATAAATAGATACTGAGTAGAAGTTTCTACTTTGTAACAAATGAAATGTAATGTATTTTTATGGCCCAATTCTATAAAACTCTAAACTTAAAAAGATCATCATTGTGATTTATTAACGTAATTCACAGTTACACAATGTTTAAGGCTAGTTAATTATATCGATGACTTAAACTATCAAAATATGATGTTATATGCTACCATACAATCCCATACATATAATTATCTTATAAAAGGTTCAACGTCATGTTAACCATGCCACCACAAATCAACCCATCCACATTCTCATACACACCACAATAGAATCAATATTCTATCCTAAAAATAAATACATGTCTATTTTATCATTTAATCATAATGGGTGTATTCTCCCATATAGACTAATCCACATACAAACTATTTTTGTATATACTCTAAATTTCACAAATCCCCATGACACATGTAATTCCAACCAGTTGCAAGGTCCTGTAAAAAACAATCATGTGGATCAAACACAACCGCTAAAGGTTCACGTTGAACAAAAACTCATCTCACACACAAAATACACCAGTTTTTCATCCTTGAAATTTCAATTACATCTGGAAAAGGGTATTATTAGTGAACCCTAAATCCATAGAACCATATGAAACCAAAACCTTTACATTGACACACATAACCCTGATATCATTCCAAAACCCAAAACATAAAACCATACAAATCTCACCTGAAATTCAACCATATAAGAACCCTATTTACAAAACCTTATAAGAAAAAAGTAAATATAAAAGGCTAGTAATCTCAATCATCATGTCAAAAAAATCATTCTCAACAGAAAAAACAACTCAAGGAATCCATATTCCCTTTCATAACCCAACCAAGACAATTTAGCTATATACATACACATAGGCTGAATCATTCTCTATGAGTATTACTTTCTTCTAGTTCACACTACATAACATCATGTACATAATTATTTTAAAAATAATTTAACCAAAAATATCATTCCCATGTTTATCCAAACATGACTCCCATATATCAAACCAATAAAAACAATATATTGGATTTAATAACGGTTGACATCTGAATTACCCTACCATTGATGAATATATATTTTTGACTAAAAGTACCCATAAAAAAAGTTCACATAGCAAGAAAATATAAAATATATTATGAAATGAAATAAAATAATAGGAAACTCTTATCATGTATTGATATTTTACTTCAAAGAATGCATATATGCCTCATTCACCCAAAAGAACCCCCAAAAACTAGCCAACCCATCACATGGGTAACCCTCAAGGGTCATAAGGAAAAAATCTCTATAACAATTCTTCCATCAATGAAAGGTTCCTATGATATCCTCTAAATATCTTACTTCCTGCCTCATATTGACCACAACCTAGAGATGTAACTCACCCCCATTTTGGTGAAAAATGCCTCTAACATTCCAAACACTCACTACAGGGTCTCTTATATAAGTTTAAGGCAATTCAATAATACTCATACTAAGGTTAGGAATAACCCACTAGATTTAAAAGAAATCACATTAAATTCTCTGTTACAACCCATGAAATTTCACCACATAAGAAGAACATTAACAAATACATTACCCTTTATTCCCAACACCTTTCATCTTAGAAATATAACACAAATCAAGAACAATAGTATCAAAAAATACCATAATCATGGATAAACAAGATTTCCCCCATTAGGTACACTTCATATATATAAATAAGGTCCCCCCAATTTTACACTTTTCATTTTATTTATGATGAAATTAAAATACAAGGGATCAGTTGAACGAAATTTTAAATTCAAGAAGTAGTGCGTAGTGCTTTACAATTTGTACAAGGAATCTCATTCATATTATTCCATATAAAATAATGATATGTGATATGGATATACACTTTTATCAATTTACTCTAATAATTGTTATTCACTAATGAGGATCATTAAAATGAAATTACAATTTAATTATATAGTGGAAAACACTCTATAAGTTGAAATTAACATTTTATTCAGTTGAGTGTTCATAATAATTAAATTGAGTTATAAAATAACATTTTTTGTCTATATACAATACTGGATAAGTAAAATGACGCCATTAAATTATATAGAAACATGATATAAATAGAATCACTCACATTAAATAATTGTCTCATGTCGTAGTCTTGGTAAACAAACATATGTAGTTAGAAATATTTACATGGGAATCATACATGATTTTTATAATCCATGAAAACACTCCCACTAACTATATTAGCCATGAAATAGTGTTTCAAAAATCAATAATCACATAATCAATTACATCATATGAAGTGAAATTTGATAGTCTATAACAACTAACAACATGAAAAAAAATCACATCCATGGAAGCATGTTCATCCTTACAAAAATATGTGGTATGTTCTAGAATGCACAGTTATCATTTTCTGAAACTCTATCCTAGAAGCCACTAAACTAATTCCATTGGTTCATCACCATTGGAATTAAGCATTCCTATTCATACAGCAGATGCTAGAGTATAATGGATAGTTTTTATGATGGTGAGAATATACCCATGATTAAATATTATAAATAATAATAGGTACAACTAAAAAATTGTGAAACATATCCAAATGTACAAAAAAACCGCAAAATAAACTATCAATTTGAATAATATCACAATTAAAAAAAATGTTCAACATAAGTCATAATAAATATCTCATGAGTGGATATCATATGAGGATATAGTTGAAATGAAATAAAATTATCATGACTCGTTATCGAGATGGTCCGGAGCCAGGTCCAAATGCATAATCAAAATTCTAATACTATCACGACAACTACCATACACATTAATCCTTTCTAGTAACTATATATGTAGTCTATAATAAATAATATTTATCAGGTAACCAACATTTTCACCTGCTAGGAGTGAATAGAAATCAATAGGACACAAATAATGAGATCCTTAAAAAACTAGTCTATATATAAGTGCAAGAAAGAGTGATAAATTAATTTTTTAAATCTCTAAAAATTACAAAAACCATAAAAACAACAAAAAATTGCTGCCATGGTGAGAGAAAAGTGAGGCCCTATCAAACTCAACTATCATTAGTGGGTCTCAGATCATTGAATACATCAATTGTCAAATGTTCTGATGGTATAATATCTATTCAATTATACTTGAAATAATTAGAGGGAATGTATGTATCTTTGTTTGGAATTCCCTCCCAAAAAAATCCCATAACTAATATAAGGGGGTGAGCCTTAGAAATCCCATGATTCCAATATAATAGTATAAATTTAAGGTATTATAATTTATATTTAGATGCATGCATGGATTGTAATATGTATATCACACTAGAGGAATTCCACCCAATGTGATCAAAATAAATCTAGGTATATGATCCCATGAAATTCAATAAGAGTTCCCAATAAGAATCTATGACATTCATTAATGGAATTAGATAAATTTTGAAATTAACTTAATCTAATGTGGGTTAACCCAATGGAATTTATGATAATGAATCTAAGTGGAATCTAAACTATTACTAAACGTATTCTATAGTATTGAAACTCAAAATTATAATTGTGTCATCACACCCATGAATTCATCAGAGTCACCTACAGGAATCGAGATATCCTTCACGAAATTTGTCACAAATAATGTCTATAAAGAATCAATGTAATTTCTCCATGTTATTCCAATCAGGAAACTAATAAAAATATAATATAGTGATACTCATACAATTATTTCATTATTTTATTTACACGTAATACCAACAATCATTTAAAACATTTTCATTTAAATAATTTAGCACATTATTAATCCATGTCCCTTTTCTACAACAATAAAATTTAATATTATTTTTATCACATTAGTTATTACTCCATTTGATAATATGAAACATCAATCCAATAAAATTTATATATCCATAGAAGATTTCAATGTACTATCCCCAATATCAAAAAAGAATCATCATTTTTAGAATAAGTCATATAAGGACTTATTAATGGTCTATTATACCAATTATCAAATCCAGGTCCATATCAACTTATAAAAAAATAATTCATTTCATGAACACACATAATGTTTGAATTTCAAATTCATGTCCACCAATTGTCATGAAATTTTATTTCCCAATCACTGATCTGACACGTGATTTAATTTTCAACCATTTCAAAATGGTTTACAAATTTTACATAACCATGTATATGTAGTCATCTTTATCGCATTCCAATTCTTAGAAGATATAGAGTTCATTTGAAAACATAGGGTCATGTTATAAATAAATAATCATATTGAGATTTTCCTATATCATGGTAGCATAAATCCTTAAAAAAGTATTATAATGAGGCAAAGACATAATAGAAGAATATAAATACATTATTAAAGTCATTATAAATAAAAATATATATTTTGAAAAAATGATTCACTTTAAAATTATGTATTAAATTTTTTAATATTAGTGATATTATACCACCATTTAATCCTCTACTATTTAATTAATTTTAAGGGAACATGCTGCCTCATCTTGTATAATACAAACAACTAATGCTCAATAACCTATGGTCCTATGTCACATCCCCCAAATCCAAATTAGTTCATTATAATAAAATTATATTTAGTTAACAAATTAAAAATTACTATATATTTTAATTAACTATATTATAAATGTTTATTTAGCTGAAAAATGATCTCGCCACACCAAAACTAAGACAATAAATCCTTAAGTGGTATATTCCAAGACCCCAACACCAGCTTAGTTTAAATACCTATCATGTTGGATGATACCATAAATAATGTAAATTAATTTAAAAAAAATAATTTAAAAAATAATATTTATACATACCAATAATAAAATGGATAGCAATGGAAGATAGACATTCTCTGGGGAAATATCCTATCTCAGAAGAAATGCCTCATAAACATGAGATGATTCTCACATGATAGGGTGGAACAATTATTCAAATAAATAACTACGAGTTCCAAAAATAATAAATATATGATAATGTGGCGTCCATAGGTCACACAAAGAGATAAATACAAATATTAACCATCAAATGGTTCCAAAGAAATCCTACGGCGAAGGGTGAACCAAGAGAGGAGGGGGGATCCACCCATGGTCCATGAGTGCCAAAAATATTGAATATAGAGGGACATTTACTAGAAAAACCTAATGGTCTTGAATGTTTATTCTACCCCATCAAAAAATAGACCATCTAGATGATATATATATTTAGTTGCTCATGCCAATTCTAGACATCACTAGTTAACCATTGCTGGGAAAATGGACAACCAGTGGACCCTACATTCCTAGAAGGTTTATTGTTCTATATGGTGGTTATTATATGATTAAATAGACACAAAAAAATACTCATTGTATTTAACATTACTCATTTCCAAATTATCACCTTTTTTCCAATTCAAAAACCATCCATATATTGTGTTAAAACACTCTAATGACCATTCTGGACCTTGATTCACAGAACAACCCATCCCCCAATATGAAATTCAAATTTCCTTTAAATTTTAAACTTGTAGATGGAGACATGGATTTATATGAAAGTAATAATTTTCTAAATTGTTTAATGAATTAAAAATAGTACACCTAATATAGCAGAATCTCTTTGATGAGGATCAAAGATACCTCAATCAGTTTATTAAATATGACCATAAACCTCATTTGAATTTTCCCCTTCCAAAAAACTCGGATTATTGTTCAAATATTTTATCATTAGAATTTATGTTGGGTTAAATATATTTTTATATTTCAAAGTGGACAATTTTATCCTGTTTTTAATGGCCTTAAAATATGAGGCAAACCCTATTAAAATATTTATTACCTCAATATTCATACATTATAAATAATTTGAATTGATAAGTTCTTAATATAAAAATGAATGAGATTGGAAAATTATCAAGTTAATAAAAAATAAATTATGGAAATATAAATGGTCAATCACATTAAATCTAAGACTTTTCCCCTTTCATATACATTGAAAAATTATGAGTGTGAAGTAAAAGATATGGAAAAAACATTTCTTTTTGAAAACCACCAATGGACATCCTAGGTAAAAATAAATTTTTTCTATGAAACTTTATTCCAATCAATAAATAGGAAAACATTAAATTGCAATATTAATAAAAAATAAATAAATATTTGAGGTATATATATTCAATAAAAATTAAAATTGTATTATCTCAATACATAAAAATCATGGAAAAAACCAGGTAACCTTTATGAAACACACATATATTTGGTTTAGGAAATCTATAGAAGAAGTTACAAAATATAACCACATGGTACATAAATTAACTTTATATGATGTCTAATTTTTAACATATCTATATTATTTCTTCACTCATTTAACTACTCTCTAATTTTCATATCTAAATAGTCCAACCTTGGATCATAATGATGGAATAAGTGATACATAATAATCCCTCTTACACTCAGCCAAGAGAACACATCCTTGTTGAAATCATGTCTCATTTAATAAAATAATTACTTTCCTAACCTCATCCTTTTGTGATTGAAGAGAAACTACATATCAACATACTTATTCCAAACCAATAGAAAATGTCAGGATAGATAATTGATTAATCAAATCTCTTTATCATTGACTTGATGATTTATATATATGATTTTCTAAATCCATCATCAATTCACTATCAATATTATTTGGATACATTAGACTTTATAATTTAATACCATTATAATATCCATAATATATCATTTATAATCAGATTGATAAAAATTTAATATTATTGAAATTTAAAGAAGTGGATGATGTATCATTGCAGCTAATATATTTTGAGGGAAAGATAAATAATAAGATAAATAAATTATTCAATAAAATTTAATTCAACTAATTTCTAATGGAGGAAAGAGTATCCATAAATGAGTTCTTAATGTTAAAATATAGATTGTTAAAAATTTACCAAATAAAATTGGATTTTGGATTACATTTTTTATATAATTATTTAATTTATCTAACTATTGATGAGTGGTGTTAAAAAACTATGAAATATTCTTTTTTATGTCACCCAATACATTATCTAAATTACATACATAAAAACTGTCATAATATATGCATAAAATCCATTATAATTATTATAATACCTATCAATAACATTTTCATGATATTAATTTCTCTTTACTATGAGATATTGAATCTCCTTTGACTATTTTTTGACTAGACATCTAGATTCAATGATGGGTTTCATCATCCACTTACCAATTAAATTTTGAGTAATTTTCTACAATAATACTACATATAATTCCATGGTTTTGGATATGTGAGGGTATTCACCTAAGAATTCATTTTATCTTAAATAATGAGATATATTTTTATAATGGTACAAAAAATGTTACAAAACCACCAACCCCTAAACATATAATGATTTATAAGACATTACATACTTTTCTATGTATCTCATCTAAAATAGTCTTGTTAGTAATGACATGAGTAATGTCCTAGAATATCCTATTTGATATTTTATTTTTAACAATGGAATCATATCAAAAAATTATCATCTTTAAGGATTAATATATTGAAATATTTAGAGTATTAGAACATGATTTTGGGTTTGTAGGTATCACATCAATTGGTATTAAATATAGTGATCTTTTTTAAATGGATGTTTGATTTGGAGAGATATTTGAAGAAAATTTATTTTCGTATAACATTACCTATAAGATCCTATATGGGGACACCCCACACAAAATAAAATTTGAATGTTCTGCTAGAAGGAAACTCTTAGAAAAAGGGAGAGAAGATACATTCATCCTAATACAATAATGAGGGAATCATGAATAGATACCTATTTTAATTTTCACTATCTATATCTCAGCCTTGGTTATTAAGGTCCCTTCAACAAAAAACCAATGGAATGTAATAATAATATTTTCATTAGACTTTATTTCCAAAATTTTCACACTATGTAATGATTTGTCAATTTAACTTGTGCACATAAATGGATGGTTTTCTCCAATAAATTTTTTGTTGGATATAATGGTATCACATAATTAATATATGAGAGGAATCCAAATTAAATAATAAAAAATACACTTCAGTATAGTGTTTTGATAAATCCTATTTCTTCCTTTGTAATATTTTATAGTTATAATGATTTCAGGGTCAATGAAAAATGGATAACTTATAAATCAGTATCCTGGTATGTTTGCCTGTTCAGAAATTATAGAGTAATCAATTGATGTTTCACAAAATGTTCCCTATTGTAAGATAATTATTTGATCATTTTAATGTAAATTTAATTTTTTTAAATGATATGGAATATAAGGTTTGTAAATTGTGACCATTTTAACATAGTCTATGTATACCGCATCTTAAAATGATATTATATAAGAAAAATAATTATTTATAATAGTAACATTATTTACTAATATCATTGTATGTGACTTGTCATGTGCGTACATGAGATGGGAATAAAATGTGTTCATGGTTCTATGTTAATTAGCATACAAAACCATTGGTCATAAGCTAATAATATCAGTTAATGATGGTCTAAAATTGGTTGAAGTTACTAGAAGATGATTATGGGACATATAACCACTAAGATGTTTCTTATCCTTCTATATAGAATCATAATTATACTACTAATATAAACTACATATTATTTCCATTAAATGTAGCTTAAAATTCAACAAAAAATACTTAACATTGATGGGAAAAATATTTATATACATTATTAGAACTATTCATGTATCCAAAACAATACTAGTTTCTCATTATCTTATGGAAGTATATCAAGATATTAAGAATATATACAATGAAAATGTACTAAGAATTATATCAATTATATGTTGGATTTAACTTTAGAACTTACTATAGAACCTCATATTGTATATTGGCCAGCTTTTATGATTGAGAAATATATAAGATTAATCTCACAAGAATTTTGGGAAGGGTATGATCATATCCTTTTTTCGCTGAGTTTTAATCCATGGTTCTTCATTATGATGTTAACATATATACTAAATATAATATCCAGGAGAAGGTAAATATATATTCCATATAGTTTCTCAATCATCACTAATATCTCTTTCACGAAGTATGCAGTATTCATAACCACATCCTAGGCATTGTAATATAAAAAAGCTTATTTATACATATCATCAAGAATTTGAATACAATGTATTCAATACATATCATAATGATTTTTTCAAACATATAAATGTAATATATATATGATATTAGTTTTTAGAAAAATGTTCTAATTAATTCTAGAATGATTTTTAACGATAATTTCTATCAATCATTAAGAATAAAATTTACTCATATATCCTAATAGATTTTACCACTAATTCAAATTCTATATATCATTGATGAACTAGTAGACTCATGAAAAATATTTGATGAAATTTTATTTAATATGGAAATCCCTTTAGATACTTCATTCTCTCTTCTAATACATTATAAATGAATAAATAATTGTTTTAAATTTCACTGTGGATGTATATTATAGTTGGTTAATATTTTTAATTAAAAATTGAGAGTTATGGAATTATAAAATTTTGTGAATTTTTTTTAAATTTTTTTTCTATAAATAGACATATTTTCATATTAAACTCCATAATAATGTAAACCACATAGATGATAAGTTATTATTTTGATCCAGAATCAACCCACCATCATGGATAACAATTATATATGATGGGAGTCTACTAATTATGGATAATTGAGAATTATTGATTACAAATATCATGAAATATCATTTTGATGTCGTGAAACAGACATCCACTCATCATCCTCAAGGTTTTAAATGATATTAGTACTCATCTTTTAATAATCAATGACACCATGATTAGTGGATCCCATGTCCATCCGAATTATATGTGAGATGTTAATAGAAATAAAAAACTATCATACCAATTTTAATAATATTTCCTAAAACCTGGCATGAGGGAGAAAAAGATAAATTTTAGAAGGAGAACAAAAATATCAATAAATTTTGACATAGCCATATTTCCAAAATAATCAATAGTTCAGGAAATTTCTTTTTATGAGAAACATTTTATGTCATAAAAAATTGTTTGTTCAAATATTGAGTTCATCTATTAAATTAATTGAAGTGATTTGGGAGTGGTGTCACCAGTGTTAATACTTATTTATATGTGAATTAATAATTATTTTTCATATAATATCGAAACAATAAAATTTAATAATCTCATAAATATCTCAAACTTAAGATTAAATAAAGAAACAAATTCCCCCATATCTAATTATTAACTGTTAGATGCAAGTATTTTTCAAATAAAAATATTTATTTCATTACAAATTTATTTAACTCTACTAATGGAGTAGTTAGGTAGCATTTTTAGGGAAAATGTGTGTTATAACCACTAGAAATAGTAATTTCTCTATTATAGGTTGATTAATATCTTAAAATAATACTACAACATTATTTCACTTTCGTATAGTGATCCACTTTCTTGTAGTTGATGACAGAGCATATATTCTCTTCATGATAATGGATATATGATGTGGTTTTTCGTATAAACATACCACATAACAGTAAATTTTTATAGAGAGAGTTAGAAATAGACTATAATAAATAATTATACATAAAAATATAACCCATAATGGGAACTCTTATATTCCATGAACTCTATTAGGATATTCTTTAATACAAATATAATGGAACGAGAAAAGAAATGGAGGAACATGATTCATCTTGGGGTTTTAGGCATATAACACTCATGAAAAAAACTCTTTTCTAATGAATTAACAAAACACTAGGGTTATTGGATAATTTTATAAGGTGATTAAAAAAATTAGGTTGAAGGGCTCTAGTTCTAGAAACCCCTTTTGTACATGCCTAATTTTCACATCCCTCGTGGATTAATCTATGATCCACAATTTTCCTGGAAACTTAACCCGATGAAGCATTCCTATTTCACCCAAGGGGATATCCAAGACATAGTATAATTATTTTTCAAATGTATAGCCTCAAAAAATATATCTTCACTAACACCTACACCATTAAATTATTTATTTCATTATTTTTAATTTTTTCATTCTCATGTATTGTTTAGATGGTATCTCAGTATGATATACTCTATAATACCAAATGTAGGATCGAATATATAAAGATGAGATGATCAAATACAAGAGCAGAAGGGGGTGAATTGTAAACATTAAAAATCTATTTGGAACATTTAATGGTGGTTATGTTTAACGATGTTAAACAAGATAATTCACAACAACTCTAAGCTCTAACAACATGCTTGATTCCGGAAAAATGATTCTGGAAATGAAACTTAACAAAACTTTACAACAATTAAGATTCTACCTTAAAGCGTATAGAATCTAACTAAATCATAGTACAAGTATTAGGAATTATAAGATAGTTATACTTTCCTAAAAAATACCAATGCAGTGGAAAACTTTTGACAATGTCAGTAACAAGTAATAAGTCTTTTAACCAAAATAGAAGGGTATCCAATAACTGTGGATAAAGTTCCCTTGATTTATACTTTCAAGAAAGTTTTTCTTACCCACACCCGGGTAAGCACTCGATACGAAGATCAGAGTCTGTCTTGCTATGCCCGCAAGCCCTCAACTTCAAGGTAGTCAGTACCTCTGTCTTCCTATCCTCATAATCCCTTGATTGTACACATAAAAAATTGGTGTTGCACAAGAAAATTCTGCACGAAACAATGTTTGAAAAAACTGTTCAAACTTTCTGAATGAAGCCTAAGAGTTTATAAGAGCCTCCCTCTATATAAATCACTTAAATAGCATGTAAGCATAGTTATCAATGTTCAGTCTTAAAGTCGTGAGATCTTTCAAATGAGCTCCTATTTATAGGCACGGTTCCAATGGTCGGCTCCCTCCATCAATGATAATGTTTTTCCTTGAATTTCAGAGGGACCTATACACATGTAACTCAAAAAATGGGTAGTGAATAACTAAAAGCACGACATCATTTTATAAAAAAAAATGTAAGCATGACTAAATTTTGATGTTTTGAATGTATGGAAATTAAAGTTCAGAGTCTCAACAAAATTGAATTCAGAGTCTACAATACAAGGATATTTGGATTCTGTTTTGTAGGAATTCAGAACATGAATTATAAAGAATTCCGGAGTATGAATTTCATGGAAATTCAGAATCTGGATTCATAAGAATTCATAACCTGAAGTTAAAAAGTTCAGAGTTAGAGTTCATGAGAATTCAGAGTCAAAACTCATAAGAGTTCGGAGTATGTATTCATAGAACTCAGAGTCAGAACTCAAGATGTTCTTAACCAGAATTCATATTCAATATTCTGAGTCAGAACTCAGAAAGTTTATAACCAGAATTCAGATTTCGAATTTGGAGTTAGAACACAGAAAGTTCATACCCAGAATTCTTATTCATAATTCAGAGTAAGAACTCGGAAAGTTCATAACTAGATTTCTGATTCAGAAATCAGAGTCAAAACTCAGAAGATTTTGTAACTAGAATTCTGATTCATAATTTGGAGTTAGAGATGAGAAGAGTTTGTAACCATAATTATGATTCAGAATTTGGAGTCATACTGTAGAAGAGTTCGTAACCAGAATTCTAAGAATTTGGATCCTAAAACAGAATACTTCATATCTAGGAAATTATAGGATTCCAAGGGTGTGGTTTCAAACTGAATATAATAGTTAGGAAAAATATGATATGAGTAATGAAAACATGGTAATGGTAAATTTCCATGCGGATGTAAATTTTTCCTTATAGAAGAAAAAACAGGGTAAAAGGAGTTTTTCCTTGAGATATAGTGTTTGTGATTTTGAAAACAAAAATGAATTAAAAATTCATTTGGAAACATTAATTACTCAAAAATCTCCCCCTTCAATGAAGGAATGGAAAATTAAGAAGGAAAACCATATTCACTCAATAATCTACCCCTTTTTGGAAAGCAAAAATGTCATTATGAAGATGAATATAAGGACTTAAAAAATCTAGACTTTGAAATAAAGCTTATCTCCCTTTTCCCATTGGTAAAGATCAATACTACTAACTCCCCCTTGTTCTTTGGAACTCTAAGGATCATATTCTAGATTTTCGGATTGAGTGTTTTCATTTATCTTGAATAAGGAACTATTAGTTATAAGAACTCCCCCTTTGATAAACTCCCACTTATATATATTTCTTCCTTTTACATAGAATTATTTTTCCTTCTCCCCTTTTGTGATTTTCAAAAAAAAAAATTAGGGAATGGAAAAAAATATGGTTCCATAAATATTAGTACAAAAATCCAAACCAAACACGAAGCCACAATTTCATCAGGATTGTAATGATTTGTACAAGGAAAAATAGATACAACAAAATTTCATATTTGGATATATTTTTCTTCTTTTTCCTTGGATATCAGCTTCTTTACAATGGTTTCCAGCTTCTTTAGCTATTTTTGATCCTCTTATGCTTGCATTTCTAAGGTTGTGATCCTATCATCTTGAGACTTCACGACCTCTTCCTGAGCATTCACCATGTCATCTTGCTTCTCTATCTTTTCTTGAATCTCGATCCAAAGATCCCTCTCTTTTTTCCAACTTTGGACAACAAAATTTAACATCCCATTCAGATCATTGACATCCTAAATCTGATAATTTTTTTCAAGATTTAGCTTTTCTTGAAAGATGTTTGTAAGATCCTTCATTTTGGAGTCTTTAGTATCAAAAGATTCCTTGAAATCTTCTTGAAATTGATCAAGCTCTCTCAAATCTACAACAATATTTTTCAACCAGTTGGTCATTTTTTTGCACGACGTTCTATGGGATTCATAGTTGATAAGAAAATTTTTGTCTTCAACCTCAATATTTACACACATATCCATCACCATGGATATTGAGTCTGATTTCTGATTCATGCTATGCAGGAGCATCTGACATCTGGATACAATTGAAGGAAAGATCAGAATGGTGTCCATTATCTTCTTCAGGGACTGAACAATAAAATCATGTTTGAAAGTTGGTAATTCTGAATCTGAAATTTTTCTTGGAGATGGTTCTTCTTCTAGATCTACCAGCATTCTCTTAGAGGATAATCCTATTTCCATCTTCTTCAAAATATATCTGGTTGGGGTATCAACAACCAATTGTTTACCCTTATTGGTTCTCGTAATAGCTTCTTTATCTGGAGATTCCTGCTCACTCCCAGACAACTGTACAATCTTATCTACATCAATTTTATGTTTTTTAGCTCCTACCTCAACATCTTCAGGAAGAATGAACTCATGATTATGACTCTCTTACTCAGATTACTTGTTTACATCCTCATCACCCTTCTCATTTATTCCCAGTGTAGCTTGTTTTGAAGATCTGGCATGAGAAGTCTGGATTGGAAACTTTTTGGAATCACTTTCTTTCTCATGAAAGTCTTCTACTTGATTTCTCGGATCAGCCGTCTCTTCCGAGCTTTGAGCTTCTTGAACTGCTTCCACATCTTCCTTTTCAAAAAATTTCTCTTGGTCATTTTCTAGAGTCATGAAATTTTTCCCTGGTGTCTCAGGTAATGGTTCAACTAAGAAGGTTTTCGATACGGTAATGTTCTCATATGAAATTTTCGTAGCCTTGAAAAGAGATTTCACAATCTCTAACTCTAACATCTTCATCTTAAGATTTTTCTCTTTGCCTTACTTCTCAATATCCTAAGCAGCATTCTCATTCAATGCTTTGGCCTCTACAAGATCTAGACCAAATTGTGGCTCCCCTTCCTTTTTATTCTTCTTATCCTCTATCCATTTGGAAACTACCTCATCCAGATAGGCTTTATGTTTCTTGGTCATTGGAGGTGCGGATTGGTCTTCCTTAGATTTAGGGGTTTCACCTTCATCTTCTACTTCCTTCAACTTTATTTTCTTTCCATCCTTATTCGATAGTTTCACCTCTTCTGTATTTTTCAGAAAAATTTCTGCGTCATCCTCTGGTAGATCATAAAATTCACTTGAATCCTAAGATAAACCAACCTTCATTCTCTTGAGGGCATAATCGCGGATTTGCGTCACTTTTCAATTTTGTGGCTTGGAACTGCATGAGATCTTGAATGATTCAAGACACCGAACTATTAACATGGAAAGTAAGGAAGGATACATGATTATCCGAGCTCTCAGATTCCAATTCTTGATATTCCCAATCGTAATGAGAATATAATTCATCAGATCGATTTTCCATAGATTTACTAAAAAATCTAAGATAAACATATCACTTTTCCAAAGAGTGTCCTTGTCACCCTTTCTCGGTATGATAAGGCCCTGAACCCCTTAGTGTAGGATCCGATTGTTTCTAGACAGATGGGAAACCTTTGCAGTCTTGACATCAGTTTGTCCAAGGAATTCCATATCCTTCAGCTCTATAAAACTTCCTTGAACATCTGACAGCTTTTTGTAGAAGAACTCGGCTTTCCTTTCATATGATAGCCCCACCAAGATAGCAGCGTTGGGGTAAGATAGTGCATAATTTTTTCCATAAATCTTGGAGGAAAATTTTTCTCTGCCATATTCTTTGAAAAAGCTAAAATATTCATAAAATTCTATCAGCAAATCCATATACATAACATCCTGAGCTCCTATCTTTGAAATATCTAAAATTTACCATCCATTGATCTTGATGTTCATGGAGATAATAGAGTCATACTTATTGAAGACTTTCGGATGTACCAACCTCTCCCTGTATATTTTCCATTCTAAAATCGACTTGACAGTAGACATTTCTTGAGAAGGTACTTATGCAGACATTCAGACATGAGCACTTCTGAAGAATTTGGAATGGGCTTTTGTAGAGAGGCAGATCTTCTACATGAAAAAGAATTCAAATATGATGTGGAACAACCATCGGGGGTCCCCTTTTTATAGGTGTTGGAGGAATAGTTCATCTTCCCATTTCAACCCAATGGATGAGAAATGTTCTGATCTGATCTGATGGTTGAAATGATATCCGCAAGGAAAATTTGATAGAATCTGATCTTTTTAGGGTTTTAAAGAGAATAAACATTCAGATTTAAGGAAACTACAATCAGAGAAATTTTAAAAAAACAAAATAAATTATCATCATGTAAATGGTTATTATGAAAACTCAGGAAAGAATCAGACCTTTCGAATAGTTAGGAGAATTATTCGTATTGAGTAAAATTCTTTTTAAGGACTTTAGATTCCTAAAACAACTTGAAAATGAAAACACATCACTACGAATAATTTTGGGTACCAAAGTTTTCATTATATAAATTTCATAATGAAATCTCCATTACTAAAATTGTGAGTACAAAAATCATTATTACGAATAATTTTGAGAACTTCATTACAAATTATTTTTAAAATTTCATTACGAAAAATATTAAAACATTATTACGAAAAAATATGAAAAACATCATCACCAAAAATATGAAAAAATTAATTATGAAAAATACTAAAAACTTCATTACAAAAAAAATATGAAAAACATCATTATGAAATATATTGAAAACATCATTTCGAAAAATTATGAAAAACTTCATTATGAAAAAATATGAAAAACTTCATTACGAAAAATATGAAAAACTTCATTGCAAAAAATATGAAAAACATCATTATGAAAAATATGAAAAACATTCAAACAAATGTACTCCCCCTATGAAAATGATTTTATTACATTTAGGAGATTGGTTCAACAGGAATTTAATGAGGAAGATTACCTTATGGTTATCATTCCTAACTTCTGTTTAATGTGTTTAATTCTATTGGAGGGTAAAGATTTTGTGAAAATATATGCAATTTGATCTTGTGTTCCGATAAATTGAAGAATGATATCTCATTTTTGTGTGTATTCCCTAAGAAAGTGATACATAATATCTACGTGCTTTGCACGAGAGTGATGTGCATGGTCTTTATTAAGGGCAATGACACTTGTATTATCACACAAAATTTGTGTTTTGGTAAAACTCAAGCCATAGTCTGTGAGGTTGTGTTGCATCAACAGCACTTGAACACAACAAATTCTAGCTGCTACATATTCAGCTTCAGTAGTGGAAATTGCTACTAAGTGTTGCTTCTTTCAAGACCAATAAACTAATGAATCTCCTAAAAAATGACAAGTTCCAAATGTACTCTTTATATCCAGTCTACATCCACCAAATTCAGTATCCAAAAAACATTTTAGTATAAAATAATTTCTAGAGGTATATAAAAAGTCCTAAATCCATGGTTCCCTTTATGTAGTGAAATATTCATTTCGCTACCTTTAAATGAGATTACTTTGGATTGGGTTGATATCGTGCACATAATCATACTGAAAACATTAAGTCTGGATGACAAGCTTTCATGTAAAGTAGAATATCTATCATAACTCTAATGGATGTTTGATCTTCTGGTTTCCCAACTTCATCAAGATCAAGTGTGTTTGAGGAACCAATTGGAGTACATATACATTTAGTGTTGTCGTATCCTTAATTTTTAAGAATATGTTTCATATACTTATGTTGAGATATATATATTCCATTTGGTTTTTGAGAGATTTGAAAACCAAGGAAAAATGTTAACCCACCCATCAAACTCATTTCAAACTCAGATTTCATTAGATCCGCAAAGGAATCAGTTAATGATTGCTGAGTTGAACCAAATAGAATGTCATGAACATAAATTTTAATAATCAAAACATTTTTATTATCTTTATTAATAAAAAGGGTAGGATCTAATTTTCCCTTAACATAATTATTTTGAAGAAAAAATCATGTAAGTCTATAATACCATACTCTAGGGGCTTGTTTAAGTCCATAAATAGATTTGGTAAGTCTAAAAACACGATAAGGTTGTTTTGTATCTTCAAAACCAGGAGGTTGTTCAAAAAAAATCATCTTCTTGAACATAACCATTAAGGAAATAAAATTTCACATCCATTTGAAAATGTTTGAAATTGAAAAATGCTGCAAAGACAAGTAATATATGAATAGATTCAAGTCTAAATACTAGAGAATAGGTTTCTTCATAGTATATCCCCTCTTATTTATTATAGCCTTTAGTAAATAATCTATCTTTTTTTCTAACAATGATTCCATTTTCATCGCACTTATTTCTGAAGACCCATTTTACTCCAATAACAGATGTTTCCATTGGATTTTCAACCAAGGTCACGACTATATTCCTTTCAAATTAATTTAGTTAAACATGCATGGATTTTCACCAATCATCATCACCCAAAGCTTCATTAATTTTAATTGGTTATAATTTGTAATGGAATGCTAAATGTTCTACTTCATTTCATAAGAAACTTCTAGTACTCATATGTTTATTCACATCACCAAGGATACTATCACTGCGATGATTCTTTAGAAACATCTGATTTGGGTTTTGTAAAACCTGTTCCTCAAAATAGGGTAGGAAATCTTCTGGGGTAAATGTTTCAGAAGTATCTTCTTGGAAAATTGCCTTATCAGAAGGATCTTCTATCATTGGTTTATAATCAGTTTTTGAGAACACATCTGAAGATGTAGGTTGTGGTTGTTTAAAAACAAAAGGATAAGTTTCATCAAATTTAACATGTACTGTCTCTTAAATAGTACAAGTGTTTTTTTTGAAAACATTGTATGCCTTAGAATTTGTGGAGTAGCCTATGAAAATTGCTTCATCATATTTTGGTGCAAAAATATGAAGATTATCTTTATTATTCAGAATTAATACCTTACAACCAATAACCCTAAAGTTGGAATGTATAGGTTTTCTACCATTCCATAACTATTAAAAAGTTTTATTAAGAAAAGGTGTAATCAAGAATCGATTTATAGTATAACAACAAGTAAATACAGCTTCAGCCCAAAAATGTTTGGCTACAGAATACTCACTCAACATGGTTCTAGTTATCTCTTGATAAATTCTATTTCTTCTTAAAAAAACCATTTTTATGAGGTGTTATGGGCGGTGAGAAGTTATGAGTAATGCCTTTTCTACTACAAAAAGTTTCAAAATCAGAATTTTGAAATTTTCCACCATGGTCACTATGAATTGTTTTCGATGGAAGGTTTTTCCCATTTTTAACAAGGGCTCTAAAACTTTTGAAATAAGAAAAAACATTAGACTTAATTGCTAGAAAATAGACCCATGTAAATCTAGTGTAGTCATCAACCAAGACAAATACATAATATTTTCCCCCAATGCTTCCCATTTGTATAGGACCAAAGAGATCCATACGCACTAACTGTAATGCATCAGTAGTTTAGACTTCACTGATTGATTTAAAACATGATTGTGTTGCTTTACATATTGACAAGGGTAATAATATTTTGAGGAATCAAATCTATTCTCTGGTATATCCATAAATAATCATTTCTTAGAAAGATTTCATATGTTCCTAAGATTACAGTGTCCTAACCTTTTATAACACAACCATGAATGATCTTCCATTGCACTAAGGCATTGTAAGTCATGGATTCTAAGGTCTTATATATTTAGTGTGTAATCATTCTGCTTCCTATGGGTAGAAAGAATAAACTCTTATTTATAATTTTATACTAAGCATTTGACATTGCTAAAATTCACAAGGTAACCTTCATCACATAATTGACTTATGCTAATGAGGTTGTGCTTAAGACACTTAACAAATAAAACATTCAAAATAAATGTTTTTCCAAGGAGAAAGATGTTACCTATACCTATAATATATCCCTGAGGATTATCTCTGAAAGATACTTTTCTTCTTTTTGTCATTATAATCTTTTCAAAATAGTTTTTCTTACCGGTCATATGCTGGGAACTTCCACTATCCAGGTACGACGTATTGTTGTTGGTACTTTTTATATTTTCCGGAAAAAAAGAGTTATACTTTTGGAATCCAAAATTTTTTTGATCCAGAAATTTTAGAAAGAAAAATTTTAGGCACCCACATCTTCATAGAAAAATAGGCTTTATGGAATCCTAAATATTGGGTTTTGTTTAGAGAGAAATACTTTTCCCAATGTCCACCACACTGACACTTAGTACAGAATAGAGCACTTTGAGGAAAAAAGTAATTGTTACTAAAAATTGGTTTAGAACTAGTATAACCAAAACCAGAATTGTTCAACGGAGGTTAGATTTGGTAATACAATTTATCAAAATTTACTTTAACTAAAGTAAAGTTTGACCAACACTTACACAAGGAAAATATTTCAGATTTGAGTTTGATGACCAAGTTCTTGTCTTCAAAAACATTTTATTTTGAACTAGAGCTTGGCTCAAATAAGTTTTTCATAGAAATAATATTTTCTAGATCTTTAGAATGTTTATTCTTATAAGAATTTACTTCCTCAAGATTTTTTGAAATACTTTCAAAATCAACATTTTTCTGATCAAGATCTTTAGAAAGATCTTATATGTCCTTAGTAAGAAAATAATTTCAAGATTTTTTTTATCATGTTTTCTCATGATATTTGAATTATATATCTCAAGAAGTTTGGAAAACATTGAAACTTCTTTATAGGAAGGTAATGAATTATCTTCATTAGAAGAAGATTCCTCATCCAAAGAGTTATAGTATTTACTATCATTAGTAGTCAAAGAAACATTAGTCATTAATTTAAAATTGTGTACCTTTACCATAAATAAATGATTTTCAATCGGTAGTCTATCTATTTGACAAAGATTCTTTTGATCAAAAGATTCATAATCTGAATATTCATCGGAAGAGTCCCCACCACTGGCACTCAAGGTGTCTTTAGCTTTCAAGACATTCTTATCTTTACACATGTAATACTTCTTTATGTTTCTTTCTGAATGCCTTTACTTTTGTTATTTTCTCTTGATCATAGGATAATCAGGTCATATGGGTCCATCTCTCTTGCATTAATAACATGTAACTTCTAAATCTTTCTTATCTTTATTTTCTTTATTCTTATATCTGGATTGAATGTTACTATGTCTAGCTATCTTTTTCATCCTTCGAGAAAGATTTTCTAATTCACTTTCTAAGGATTCAATTCTACTAGATTTAGATTGGATAACAACTTTCTTAGATTTGTATCTAGTAACTCTCTTAGGAGTCTTGGCTGTCATATGATTTTATGTAGTAGTAAAAGAAACACGACCATTTCCATTATTCGTCTTTAAGTTATCAGCATCTCTCCCCATTCTTTTCTCAGGATGAAGAAGAGTTCCAAACAGCTCAACTAAGGAAATCTGAGTAACCATTCTGTTCTCATCAATAGCAGTCCTCAGGGATTCCCATTCATTGGGCATGAGGTCTATGATCTTATCCACAAGAGCTTCATCATCCAATCCTTTCTCACCCATGGATTGTAAACTATTAACAATAGTCATGAATCTTTGTTTCACCTTATATATGGGTTTTCTATAAGGAAAGCAGAAACCATGATATTCAGATCTATGCATGGCTCTTCTTATTTCAATAACATTGGAAGTTCCAAAGTGAGTAACTTAAAGATTCTTCCATATACAATTTTCTGCTTTACAAGATGAAATTTGGATATATTTATTTCTAGTCATGGAGAAATGAAAAGTATTGTGTACCTTATAATTCAGTTGATATTCACGCTTTTCAGGATTGGTGATGGTACTAAATTGTTTGTCAGGGTTTTTATATCCTCTAGTAAGCATAAAAAATAGTCCACACCAGTATTGATAATGAATGTCTTTATGCAATCTCTCTAATATTAATAATCATTTCCATCAATGATAGGTGGTCTAGTTGGATTGAGATTGTCTAGGGAATCAGCATTGATTCCTTCCATCTTATAGAAAAATCATTCCAGAAAAACTTGTTAATAGAAAAATTTCATAAACAAGGTAAATATTCCTAAGACAGAAAAATATTGAATAATAGTATCTCAAAGAAAAAAATGAATATGAACTATATGAGTCCGAAAAACTGATTTTGAAAATGTGTGAATCTGGCAGTTCAATATAGAGAATTATCTTCTGAACCTAATTGTGAGATTAATTCAGGGGTCACCTGCTCTGATACCAATTGTTGAGATGGTATATGAGTATAATATACTCTATAATACCAAATGATGGATTGAATATATAAAGATGAGATGATCGAATACAAGAGGGAGGTGAATTGTATAATTTAAAAATCCCTTTGGAACTTTTAAAGATGGTTATGTTTAACATGGTTATAGAATATAATTCACAACAACACTATGTTCTAATAACATGGTTGATTATGGAATAGGTATTTGGGAAATGAAACATAAAAAAAGTATAAAACAACTAAGATTATAACTTTATGCCTATAGAATCTAACTAAATTAGAGTACATGTATAAGGATGCATAAGATAGTTATACTTTAATCAACAATACAAATACTATGGAAAACATGTAACAAAGCACGTAACAAGTAGTAAGTCATTTAAACCAAAGAGAAGGGTATCCAACTACCTTGGATAAAGGTCCCTTGATTTATAATTTCAAGAATTTCTATCTTACCCACACCATGGTAAGCCCTCGATACGAAGATCGAAGTCTGTCTTTCTATCCCCGCAAGCCCTCAACGTCAAGGTAGTCAGCACCTCTTTCTTCCTATCCTTGGAAGCCCTTGATTGTACACAGCAACAATCAGAGTCCCATAAGGCAAATCTTCATGAAGAAAAGATTGAACAAGCTATTCAAACTATCTTCACGAAGCCTGAGAGTTTATAAGATTCTCTCTCTCTAGAAATCACTTCAACATAACGTAAGAATAGTTCTCAAAATTTATTCTTAAAGTCTCGAGCTCTTTCAAATGAGCTCTTATTTATAGGCACAGTTCCAAATTTCGACTCCATCCTCCAATGGTCATATTTTTCCTTGAATTTCGGAGGGACATGTACACCTTCCACTCAAACAATAGTTAGTGAGTAACAAAAATCACGACATCATTTTGTTACAACAAAAATGTATACATGAATAAATTATGATATTCGGAATGTAAAGAAATGAATGTTCGGAGTCCAACCAAAATAGAATTTGGAGTCTAAAATACAATAATATTTGGATTCTATATTGCAGGAATTCATAACCTAAATTATATAGAATTCTGGAGTCAGAATTTCAATGAAATTCAGAATCTGGATTCATATGAATTCAGAACCTAAACATTGAATGATTGGAGTCAGATTTCATGAGAATTAGGAGTCAGAACTCATAAGTGTTCGGAGTCTGTATTCATAGAACATGGAGTCATAAATGAAGAAGTTCATAACCTGAATTCATAATCTGAATTCAGAGTCAGAACTTATAATGTTTATAACAAGAATTTTGATTCAAAATTTGGTGTCAGAACTCAAAATGTTCGTAAACAGAATTCATATTCATAATTCAGATTCAGAACTCCCAATGTTGGTAACTAGAATTCTGATTCAAAATTCAGTGTCAAAACTCAGAAGAAATCGTAACCAGAATTCTGATTCAAAATTCAGAGTCAAAACTCATAAGAGTTCGTAACTAGAATTCTGCTTCAGAATTCGGATTCAGAACTCAGAAGAGTTCGTGAGCATTATTCTAAGAATTCGGATCCTAAAACAGAATACATCATATCTAGGTAATTATGGTATTCCAAGGTATTTTCTTCAAATAAAATTTTACACTTACGAAAAATATGATATGATTAATGAAAACATGGTAAGGATAAATTTCCTTGGGGATGGAAATTTTTCCTTATTGAAGAAACACATAGGGTAAAAGGATTTATTCTTTGAGATAAGGTGATTATGATTTTCAAACAAAGAAGGAATTGAAAATTCATAAGGAAACCTTAATGACTCAACAATCTCTCCCTTAAATGACGTAATGGAAAAGTCATTAGAAAATCCTTATTGACTCAACATGTATCACTTATAAACATGTATCCCTTTGATAATGGGAATTATTCATACCATTGAAACCCCCCCCCCTCAGGATGTTACTCTTATTATCATGGATCCTCTAATAAATATTAATTATATATCCTATTGTATTTAGAGGTCTATCATATAAATAAATAAATAAAAAAAATTCCATCCCAATAATCATATATAGTTATTGAAGAATTTCTTTTGATTTCACAATATCCCTCAATATACAATCATTCAGTACTCACAACATTTCCTACATTTGTAGGGGTCATATAATGATTTTTCTATATGTATTATAGGTGTAGTATGTTATTAAAAATGAGTTGGAGTTACCATAAAATTTTATGCCCCATGTAATCCCATGGCTTGTCAATTAGTATAAACAATAATGATTCATTTATTAGGAAGTCTCATTCATAAAAAAATTTCTAGGAATATTTTTTACTAGTGTTTCTAAGAAAATTTCTCTACCTCATCATAACACAATGGTAATAATTAAAAAAACTAAAATGAAAAAAACATTTCCAATATTTTTATCCTTCAATCGTATAAGTGTTGGACTTTATCAAAATACCTTAAATTTAATGATATTTGTTCTGTTATTATGGTGATAAACCTTACATTTTTTGTTTTTGTTGAGCCTCAAGTTAAAATCTCCATTCATCTAATTATAATTTCTACTCATACGTTTTTAAATTGTATCATCAAAATAGGTAGGATTTGATTCCTTCTATAAAGATACATAATTATCACTCTATATATATAATCCCTCTAATATGTAAGACTCCACCTCTTTATAAAATATTATATATTTCTAATTGGGGTGAAAAAATAATTTCTATTTTAATATGGATTTAAACTATATATTAAATAATGTTTATTATAATACTATGCACTAAAATAAATATAATAATATACAAAATATTTTATTAGTTTAAATTACATTTTTGTTAATCGATCACTTATATAGGAAATGTAAGAACAATTAATAATGAAAATGATTTTTAGAGTTTTGTTAAATATACACATGTATTAACAAAAAAAAGATTTCTTCAATAGTAGACCTCCTATACTAATATATTTCACACATAATCCTCTAGAATCACAATACAAAATTATTTTTATGATGATAAAATGTCAGAAAAAATTATCTAGATGAACCCCATGAAATAGTATCAATAAACATGGAATAACATATACCACCTATTAGTTACTCTTTAGACATCATGGATTTATTATTTAATGAATATATCTAATATCTATTTTGTTTGACAATATTTATTTTACCCTAATAATATCATCAACTCATCATCGTTCATGGGTTATGTTTTCATATATATAATTCCAGAAAACTATTATTACAATGGTGAGTACTATGTCGAACTCACATGGAAGGGTAAAAATGGGTTTTAAAAGAATTTAAAACTGTAAAAACAATAGAAAATTGTATGTATTAAGATAATGAAAAATAAAATAGTTTTAACTAACGAATTAATCCATTTGGGATATAAAGAAAACAATGATGAAATTAATACAATATGATAAAATGCCGAAAAAATATTGATTATCACATTAATAAGCTATTTTTCATTTATCTAATAAATTATTTTTAATAGTCATATTTTTATATAGAGGCTAACTAACTATATTAGGGAGTGTACAAGGTAATTTTAATATACTATTTCATTCCCAAAAAATTAAATAATAGGGAAAAATGTAATTAATTTTAAGAATAATTATTTTCTTATTGTGATGCTCTATTTTTTCTATTCATAGAGAAAAAATATATGTATCAATGATTAATATTGATATAATTTTGACTAGAAGTACAATTTTGGGGAATATAAGAGTTATAAATTAAATTATTTTAACTCAGTCTTGATTTACCAAAAGAAATATTTAGAAAATAATCATTTCAATAAAAATAATTGATATTGAGCTGTAGTGTAATTACAATTATAATGAAATAGGAAAAGAGGGGAAAAAATATCCCCGTTGATTTTTCTGAAATAAAAACTACTGAAGCTCAATTCCTCCTAAACCTCCTAAAGATTCATTGAGTCTCCTTTTTCATAAATTATCTGATCCTCTGAGTAATGATCTTTTTTACTAAAATTTTATATCTAACTCCTTTTTTAACATAGTTACAATACGATGTAATTTCATATTGAATCACATATATTCTTCCCTGAAAAGACCATTCATTATATATTCATCAACCACATGGCTCTTTAACAATGTATTTTATCACATGTATGTGTTTTCAGAAGAACCATCAAAATATAATTTCACAGTCCAATAGGAAAATATTGATTCCTATTTTTTATTCCTCAAAATATCCTATAATTTTACATTATATAGAGATCACTAATTTTACATTTCCATTACCAGAACCCTCTTTATGAAAATTGAAAATTCTATCCTTTCATAGTTATATGCCACTACCAATACATATCTCCCCATAAGAACCAATTCCATTACATAGGTCCACTGACCTACCCTTAAAAAATTCCAAACACAAGTACAATAGTGATTCAACAATTACGAATACATACCACTACATTTATGTGAATGTTAGCCTTTACAGAACTTATATTATCTAAAATTTGTTTTCATGATCAACAACAACTTGGTTTAAAATTAAATAGATGAAATATCGTAAATATTGTTATTTGGATCCAAAAAATGGTTATACTAAGTGTTATCTTATACATGGAAATCATGTATAGATATATTGGTATTATCAATCATTACAAATGAAATTTGAATGTGGAATGTGGAATCATAAATGAATAAGTGATTTATCCTTCTACTTTGGATTTACATTATTTATCAATTTTTACTATTCTAGATTTATATTTTATTAGATTAATTTTTAGTTCACAGTTGGTTAAATCTTGATGATCTGCTTTAGGATTGAGATCGATTAGTCTATTATGATATAAACATTTTAACTCTTAGATTACATTTTTTTCAAAAACAAGACTATGCAGATTGTTGGGTATAAAAAAAATTTCTATATCATTGAATGAATATTAAATTGAAATCATTAAACCATGTATTCAAGTGCATAATTTCTCCAAAGATCAAATTGAAATCCAACTGAAAATGATTGTATCTCTATCAACTAATCTTAGGTGACCAAATTCCACTATCAATATTCTTCTACAATAATCAATTTGTATTATTAATTCCTAGTATATTCTTCTTATATTTGAATTTGATTTAAATTCAAAGTTTTAAAAAATTTATCTGTGATTTCAATCTTTAGAAATTCATTTTCCCCCTTAGAAACCATAGGTGGCCTATATTATCATGGAAATGGAAGTAGAGTACAAACATTGTTGAATATAAGAGTGTGGGACTAGAATGAAATCAATAATAGAAGTTCATTTTACCATTTAAGAATAAATACTTCTTGGTATCATCTGGTTATTAAAATGGGTTTATAGAGGCAGATGATATGATAAGTAAACAATATCTATTATGGACAATTCCTTTTGATGTAGAGGTAACATAGGAAAGTTTTGTGATGGCGTTAAATTCCATCAAGATATTAAAGAATAGTAGTGGAAGCCTGGGGATATCTGAATAAGCATTAAACATTGTCTAAAGAACATGTTTCCATTTCGTGAGATTGATTATTTTGATGTTACACTTCCCCAACCCATATGAAATGATTTTTCAACTCCCATAAAAATGTATTGATACACTTTTAATGATTAAAGTTTTCCCATTAAATCTATCCCACAATCGAAAAAATTACAACATCAAAAATAACATTATGAGTATAATCATATTTTCTCCGCATATTTCCAAAATAATTGTCATTTATCGCAAACAGAAAATAAATCCTTAAGAAAATTTTTTCTATAAAATTCATCATGATTCAATTTTCTGATTTTTCTACCAAACCCGTGATTATAAAATCATTGAATGTGAACTCATAGATCTGATGTTAAAAACAATATATTCATATTTTCTTCTTAGTATGGATAAAATAGTGACAATTTTTGTAATAAAAAAATTATTACAACAAATGTAAATACTAGATTAGTTACATATCCAAGGTCCTATTTTGTTTAAAGTTCATTATTATTATGAAAAACTCATAGATAATCATTACCTAGGTCACCAAGTGACTGTTTCTCCTAATTAACTCATTTTTTCTTATTTCACATAATGTAACCATCAGCATCCATTAAAATACCATAAGTATATAATTAATTATAAAAATTCTTCATAACACATGGAAAATGGAATATAATAATGTTGAGATGAAATGATTAGTATAGGTTAAGAAAAATTTTGACAATTGATTTCAATCTATGATAATATTTTGATATTAAGGGTATTATAAAATAATAATATTTCAAGTGAACAATATAAAGGAAGTCATATCCATCAATACTAAGAGAATCAATCAAAAAAGATGGTATAATGATTTAAAAAGGGTTACAATCATTGAAATCAATAATTATAATCCATGTGATGCTATCATTTATCAAATTATACATTTATAACTTATTTCATGTTTAATGAATATGTGTCAGTGTCTTGGAACATTATATTCATAAAACTCTTAAAGATCCCATAATAATTTTAACAACCACATTACATACTTCAAATATAATTTTGCCGAGGAAAAAACCTCACACAATGCATTGAAGAGATATATTTGGTCTCAACTACTATATAATTTGATATAATAATGTTAAATCCATAATATCAAAAGTTATAATGTGGATCAACAATACGTATAAGATGTATCAGGTCTACCCATTAGTTATAATGGGTATAAACCGTTTATAAATTTTATTTATGACTAATAATTTATTTAAAATATATAGGTCATTCATATCATCATAAAACGCATAGAAACATCTGTTATTCCTTTTGTAATTTAATTATATCATGGGAATGAATTGGGTTCCTTGAAAATCTTTTAACAAATCCTAACCCATATAGAGAAAGAATTAATATGGTATTATTAAAAAATATCACCATTTCAAAATATGTCATGTCAAGGTTTATTAACATTAATTAATAGAAATATAATTAAATTATAATTAAAAAAATTACTGAGGAAAATAACATTTTCACTTTTAAAATATCATTTATAAACAACAAATCCACAAACTAATGTGATACTTATTTTATTTAAGAAATTAATATGGAAAATTATTATGTAATCTTTAAATCAAATAGCATCCATGATGGTAGAAAAAATTATTCATGATATAAATGTTAAAAATAACCATTATTTTCCAACATTTCGTAAAGTGATTCAAAAGTGAACCATTTAGAAAACATTAATAAATTCAATTTTAATTTTTTTTTACAATAATATCAATGATCATATAATATAACTTTTGTAAAAAAATTATTTTTAGGAAAGAACATGTTAAGATAAATTTTATAAAATATTCACATGGAAGGTAAAAAATCTTGATATAAAATAAGGTACAAGATCCAAATCACTAAGAAGAGACTTTATGGATATTAATTTAATCAATAATGGAGGAAATATAATTTAAATATATATATAAATTCATAACCATAGCATAGTAGAATAGTTGTGGTTCAATAAAATAAGAACATATTATTTACTCTTATGTAATCATAAACATAAAAAATCTCAAAATGAACAGAGATTGTAACAAAAATCCAATGCCACTTTATTGGCATGTCAATTATAAGGCTCATAAAATAATAAAATCAAATCAAAATTTATGTATCATGAAAATAATCAGATGCATTATATAAACTCTGAATGGGGAATTATATACACATCATAAAATATATAGGTTCATATCTAAACATATGTCCCAAATAAATTATTTTTTGGTGATAATCAATATAAAAATTACGTCACGGAATTGATAGATAATAAATGGAGTGATAACGTGTAAAAATGTTAATCCAATAAGAAAATTTGATATACTTAAAAAAAATTATAGATCAATTCACACAAATTAATGTCATAATAGTGTCAATGAAGATGAGTCATAACCTAATAATAGGTAATTGGCATATGAAACCCTAAACCACTTGGTAACATTCATGAAAATACCCATAGTTGAAATAATTCAAGATGAAACATAGATTTACATTATGTATATACCACACTTGATATATCAGTAATAATGGTATGTATATATGCATATCTTAAAATATAAGTTTTATAATAATAATATATTCCTCAATGAATGTAAATTGACACGAATCACATACTTCTTTGGTAATATTTGGATCAAAATATCGTGAAAGAGATGACCACATATTCATTTATATATAAAATTAATTTTCTTTATAATAATAAAAATATATATTCTTGAATAGTATATAGACGACACAATATAAATAATTAGTGAAAAAGGAATATGTCTGACCTTAATAAAAGTGAGATGAGAAACCCTTACCTCTAGTACATACATCCAATTTCTACCCATTTAGTCAAATAAAAAAAACATGATTCCATTATATTGTATCTGAGGAAACATTATCATGTTTAAAACTGTATAATTAAATCATTTATATCATTTAATATTAGATATATAATTAAAAACGTAATCAATTAAGTTCTTGTCGAGTGTTTTGAGGACGTTCAGACATTAGTTTCAAGACTACATCAGTATGATGATGATCATTAATAGGGTAATTGATCCAGAATCATAATTTTTATAATAATAAAATAATAATATATTTTATACAAAATTTATTTATTTAAAACCAACAATAAATAATTTTCAAGATATATGAACTATGTTACAATTAAGGAGATTGTATGTTGTAGATATACATTTGATAAAAATCCATTTTAAAATTTAATTACTTAAAGAAGGTATGTATTATTTTATATTTAAATAAGTATCATAATATCAAAAATATCAAATTTCATCATTAAAAACATATATATATATATATATTTAATTTTTTTCAGTGATGAAAAACAATTCACATCGCTCTATGGAGGTGGTATTACAAACATATGAATGAATACCATTATCATTTTTCAATGAATGGAATTTAAATAAATAAAATTATATATTATATTTTAATACTGATAAATATTAAATTATTATAATATCTACACACTAATCTCATTATCATAAGTTTCCTTTATCTGTGACAATAGAAAATGAAGAACATCAGTCGATGATGCAGTATTAGGATGTACACATAAATGATTGTTTCATTTCCAATTTGAAAGAAGACGATATAGTTTTAGGTTATGTAATTAACATAATGAAATATATGTATATTGAATATTCTGATTCTATTTTATCAGTATTCTTTATTAATATTTGAAATAGGTGGCAGAATAAATATTATTTAATGCTTGTTAATAATGAAATTACTTTTCTAGATGACGTCTATTCGTTTTAAGAAATATAACTCTTAAGATAAATTTATAATAAAAAATCTAGTAAATCGTGGGGATGTATTTGAAGAAGTTATATGTAAATTTATTGGGAAATTAAAAATTATTTTAAGAATTCGATAATATTGTTGAGTGGGAGGCCTTTTATTAGTGGGGGAGATAACACAATTTAGAATTTGGAAAATAAAAAGATATACACATATTTCTAACATTACAAATGCCTAAAATGGAAAATTATAAATAATTATATGACCGAGGGTGGAAATATGGGAACACAATATAATTTATACCTGTTTTAGGTCATTGTTGTCCTTCTATTTTTAGACTACCCCAGGTAATCCATTTTTCATTATAGCCAGAGTAAAAGATTTTTAATATTTTCATTACTTATTGTGAAAACATATATTGATATTATTATATAATATAAGTTATTTTTTACCTATTTATGGAATAAATTTCATAAAATTCATTTAATATAACTTAAATGATTTAATTGTAAATAAAACTCACACATGTGATGAAAAAATGTGTCTTCATGAAATATAATTTTGAAGAATAAGATTATGTTATATTAATTTTAGGACTATAGTTTTTTATAATAATTTAAATTACTAAATATATATATATAATCATAATATTTATTAAAATCATTACGAAAAATATTTTATATTTGTTAACTTAAATTCTTAATTATTATACACATTAAAATAGTTTTTTGAAAAATTCAATTTTATGCCAAAAAATAGTCATACAAAAAATCCAATAAAAATATGAAACAAATGTAATTAATTAGCTTAAATATTAAATATTAATAATTATTTTACTTGAAATAAAATTCAATTAATAATGTCACATTTTAATTACATAAATTTATGAAAATAAATGACGGTATTAGAAAAAAATTTAATTATGGATACACATTTTAAAATCAATATCTTTGTGGAAATAACTAAATTTAACCATAAATTAATTTTGATATTATGAACTCAAAAATGATGATCATTTATCAAATATATTTTCTAAAATCCATAAAAAATAAATATAATATTTTCTTTTAAATATATTTAATAATAATTTTTGATGAAAACATATTTTTAATGAATAAAATGAGAATACTAAAAATATAGTATTTCTTTACTATAATTTTATAATGATGTTTATATTGAGTAATAAATAAATATATATATATATTTCTCAAATTAACTAATCTTTTTCATTCCAAAAAATTTAGCTGCAAGGTTATAATGGTATTAAATTTAGAGGGTCGTTTAATATCAGTGTTGTGTTTTATATATACAATCGGATATAATTCTCTTCTTTGAAATTCACATTGGCTAATATCCCCTATAACAAATTCCATCATCAAAATTTTTTAATGAACTCTAAAAATGGTTTGATATTTCAATATACCTGGGTTTATATCCAATAATATAAAATGTTTAATAATATATCAACTTGAAAAGAGGGATATGGAAGTACATATGTCATCTTGAATAATCAAAAAATTGGATGAAATATAGTGAAAAATTTTGGGATATAAAATTATAAACTTGTATGAAATTTTTAATTCTCACTCAATGATTTAGTATATTATATATCGTTGACCATGAAAATTTTATGTTTTATTATAACGTTAATAACCATTAAACCATAAACCAAAGAGGTATGAAAGAGGCTATCCATTTCAATTGAAATGATGA
This sequence comes from Viscum album, assembly GCA_963277665.1. Taxonomy (NCBI): domain Eukaryota; kingdom Viridiplantae; phylum Streptophyta; class Magnoliopsida; order Santalales; family Viscaceae; genus Viscum; species Viscum album. The sequence continues at coordinate 1,238,740,369 of OY728122.1, read as the reverse complement.
AAATATCATAGAAATTTTTTATTATCATCCATTTACTATTGTTTAGAAATTCGATAACATTTAATAATAATGATGTTTGATTATTATCTTGGTATAATTATATAATTTAATCAATTTACATCGCTATCTTATCTTTTTTACCAAATGATGAGTATTCATTATTAATTTTTCATTTTTGAAGAAATGAAACAAACATATGATAGATCACATAATCCAAAAAATGAAAAAAATATTCCTTCTATAATTATATATTATCGAAAACCAAAATATTCCACACACCCTATGATATTCCCTAAAATAAATAAACCTTTATATCACTGGTTTCAAAAATTCAACAATAATATTCAAATATCAAACTAAATCGTTCGATAAATATATATTATGAAATTTTTTAAAAATATAATTAACTATTATTTAAACAAAAATATTATAATTATTTGGTCTCATATTATTAAATGAATTTTTTTGAAATAGTTGAGTTTTAATCCCCATTTATATAGAATAATTTTAAAGAGACAATTTTGAAAACTATGAAAATGATCCACCAATTAAAATCTAATATGATCGTAACATCCCAGGTAAATAATGAGTAAGACATTTTCATATTTATTAATATTTGTTAATTAAATATTAATTTTACATTAAAAGAGACACTATGATTCGATGGAATACCTGGTACGCAATAATAGGTTTCATTGAAATCCTATGTTTCACAGAATGCTGAGTCATACTGAAAAATAATAAAATAATAAAATTATTATAAATAGTAGTTAACGCCTAGCCATTGTATTGGTGGAAATGAATAGAAGAAACTAAAATATGATTATATATGTTTTTTAAATGTTTTAACAATTATCCAATAAAATTTAGGGGCTAAAAATATGAATGAATCTAATTTTAAGCGTGAATACTCTAATATTCAGTAAAAGGTCGATTTACGGCCTTTCGATGCAGAACCCTAATTAAATCTAGTTTAGGTAATTTGTATATGTTCTATTTGTCAAAATGAAATTATTCTTTAGATTTGGGACTTCAAAATTTACTATGGGTAAATTTTTGGTATTTTTGTCATAAATTTTACTTTTAATGAATACTAAAAAATACTCTATTAAAATTCAAAAGTTTCTTTTAATCTAATTTATTTATATGGTTAGGTCATATTTTCAATTGGTTTTAATGTGTAATTAGAATATATTATTACCATTTTATATAATTTTGGACATTCTAAATATTTTCATTTTGAAGTAGGACATAAACAAGTGTCAATCTTTTGATAGATATTATTTCTTAAAAAGACATTATTTGTTTTGATAACAGGATTTAATTTTAAATTAAGTAATGAAAATTCTAGGTTTTGAATTTTGTAAAATAGACATCTTTTTGAATTCGGAATATCAAATATATCTTAGTCTGATATTTTTTATTTTTCTGATAAAACTTCAATTTTTGATGAATAGTAAACCACATAATAGTAGTTAAAAAAACTATCTTTTTCATTTAAATGAAAATTTACCACTTTTATTAATTAAATTTAGAAAATACAACATACATGGATTTTATTAGTAATTAATGTGTGGTTAAATAAGATGAAAATAATTTTTTGTGAATAGTAACTTTTGACTTTTATTTACTGCGGTTAAAGGTAAATAGGGTAATTTAAGGTAAACAGAATATTTTAATAATTCAAAATTACCAAAACACTTGTCATAAACTTATTGGATGAGTAATAGTCGACCATGAGAATATATTGGTATATTTTGGGTCCCCATGGATCCACTTATGAATGATAATGACACTTTAGATAAATTAATTTAATGAAAGGGAAAAATGACATAAAAAATTCGTTTAGTAAATTAAATATTTATGGTGTCAAATATGTAATATTTTTTAATGTAAATATTCATTGTAAAGATAAAAAATATTTCCTATATCATGGTATTATTTTTTTAATTTTTAGATATCTAATAAATTAAATTATTTATGACTCAATAATGATTTAATGTTTACCTCATTAATAAATAATATAAATAAATAAGATTAATAAAATTAAAATAACATCAAAAAATTGTCCAATTCATATTGTATTATTTTATTTTGACCATGAGTCATATTATATTTGACTCTAATTATTTTATGACCTTTAGAAACCGAATATCATTATATAATAAAAAAATATTATCACACTTTCCTAAAGAGCCCCTCCTCCCCCTTATAAAAAGATCTCACATCTAACCAATTCCAAACACTTATCGAGCCTTTAGACTCATCCAAAAACTTCCCAATTAAGCTCCCTACATCCCTGTTCTTCATAGAATCCTTAACATAAGAATAAGAAACTTTAAGAAGTCCTTTTGGTTCAAACAAAAAGAAGTTACCCAAATTAAATGTAATGGTTCCTCTTAACTTATTTTATTTTATTTTACTTCTCCAACCCCTAAAATATATTCATTACTATATTTTATAACAAAAATAGTACCCTAAATATACTATGATGTTTTTATAAGATCGATTTTAACTACACTTACACACACCTCCATCTAATTAGTGAAAAAAGTTTTGTTTCTGTGGATGGAAAACTAACGCCTCACGAAACGATGATTGTTCGATTATCTCCTACCGTCTCTCATGGTGGCCATTAAGATGGAACGACATTAATATATGATATATATTATGTTTATATTTTTCTTATTCTTCTGTATTTTACATTTATATCCTAACTTAATGTCTTCAAATATTGTTAAATGAGATAATTTCCTTTGAGGAAGTACAGATTACCGCCCCCTCATGGTGATGTGATTCGTTCATGACATACATGGATTGTATAAATTATGATGTTAATGAAATTATGTAACATAAAATATCATATGGTATAATATTGGAATTATAATATACCAATGTATCATTAATTTTTCAATCCTTTAAATATAAAATAGAAATGAATGTTGTGTTCATGCGTACGTACGACTTATCGTCTCCATGAACGGTGTGTTTCATTTCTTAAATCCAAATTATATGGAATTTTATATATACATGTATATACAGGATATACATGATATATATTATATCTAAATCATGAATATAATTATGTATATAATGAACTTTTGACTATCTGAACAACATGTAATTATAAGAAGTATATTTTTGCCTCAAGTACCAAATATCGACAAAAAGACCATTATTAACTTAAATGATTTCATAATATATATAACATGGTAATAAGTGTTATAAAAATAATAATAAACTTTATAAAGGTTCTCAAGAAAGTAGAAATTAACTTTAGTTTATTATTTAGGAAGAACAAGGAACAAACAAGTCAAGTCAAACACAAGGTAAGGGATTTTCATATCTCACCTTTAATTCCGCGAGATTTCCATTGTTCGCCACGTATTCATTGCATTTGGTGCATTGTGTGCTGAAATTTGATATATATTATAATGATTCTCATTATATTCATGGTATTCTGTGATTCATTTGGTGGATATTAACTTTTGGTCATATGACTCTATTGATTACAACGAGGTAAAGGGTTTCATCTCACTTTTTATTCCAATGAGATTCATGCTATAATTGGAACTATTTCCTTTTGTGTGGTGTATTTACTTCCCATGATTGTACTATTTGTGCAATATACTATCATTACTGATTATTTACATCTTCATTGCATGATACTTCTTTCATGTGGAATATGTTTTGTATGTTACCAAATCAGTAAGGGAACCTTTCACCCTCCTCCTTTTAAAACACTTTTTTTTGTTGTGTCTTTTAATTTACATCTTATTATTTTGGGATATGTTCTTATATATCCTTATAGATATCGAATTTACGTCCAAGTGATGACATGCCTTTTTTATCTCATTAACTCATTTTCTGAATTTTAAAGTGACGTTGTTAGCCTCTCGAATTTTTACAAGGGAACATCTTTATAACAACCCAAGATTTATGAGAATTATTCTTTTTAATTTCATTGATGTCTTGTGTTGTACTCTACACCAAAATTACCATGTGATATATGCAACACCGTATTAGCTTGCAGTATACGCAACACAATTCTTGGCTCGTGTTACACACAATTTCACATTATCAACATTTTGTATAGATTTAGTTTAATGTATAAATGAAATATGTTTTGAATTATGTTATACGCAACATCAAAGGGAGCTTGCACTATACTTATCTCTGACTTGGCTTGCATTACATGCAATTGCGACCTTTCTCGATAGCGTGTGTAGTACATACTAGCAGATTTCACTAAACAATGATATATTGTTATAATATATTTATTGACTAGCCGTTATGATTAGTATTAATTAAATTTTGAATTTAATAACATTATTATTAATCTTACTAATTTTCTAGAACATGGTATGAGAACCAGATAAAATTTTCAGGTAAAATAAGTATTTTTCAAAAAAAAATCAGCTTCGCCACCTTTTGATGGAGCACCCACATTAAATCTAGTTTTTTACATGTTTATAAGTTAAATTTGAAAAAATAAAATTCTTCATTGGAATAAGGATATAAAAATTTTCTTTGTATAAAATTTTCATATTATTCTGATAAATTTCATATTTTAATGAATAGTAAAAACACACTATATTTTTATTAAAAACAAATTTTTTCATCACAAAAATTTATATGGATAAATTATAATATTGAATGTTTTTAAAGTATAAATAGAATATATTTATATAATTTAATATAACTCATTTCAGGAGCATTGATTTTAAATTGAATTCATTGGTAAAATAATTTCAAACTTTTGCAATGTTTTAACTTTTAAAATTCATATTCATAACAAAAGGATTAACATTAAATTAATTTCTGCAAATTTTTTGATTTGAATTATGAAAAATGGAATCTATATTTGGAATCAGTAGGTCCAAATTATGTTAATAGGCTACTGTTTATTTTTGGGCACTATGAATAGAAACTATGGTAAAGTTTATTTACCATAGTTAAAGGTATATCGGGTAATTGAGGGTAAATATAATATTATAAAATTACCCCAAAACTTGTCTTAATATAATTTTATGATTATATTTCGTTCTATGACATATTTTGGTCGAAATGGAATCCATTGGAACTCACTTGGATGTGATTAGAACCTTTAATATATTTTATTTAAAATAAAGTGAAATATGTCTCAATCAAACATTAATAATTAAACTATTTTTAATATAAGGTTATACAGAATATAAATTCGTTTATAAATACTAATTTTATAGCTAAAATGTTTTTCTTTATCATGGTAATTTATTTTTAATTTTTAAGAATTATTTATTTTCCTTATTATCTTATACATTAATGATGCATTAATTATTTATTTAGTGAAAAATCAATAATATAGTTTTTATTAAAATAATAATACACATAAAAGCGCCCAAAAACCTGACCAGGACTTATTGGTTGTTTATATATAAACCCTAAGCATCCAATGGCCAAATTGGTGACAATTTTGATCTTTATGATTAATATTATGACACTTATATTATTTTATATTAAATGATTCCAAAGTGTCACCTTCATAATTTAATATACATAAAAATTTACAGGTTGTGATTTTAAGATGATAAATTCGATTAAAAGTATTATTATATAACATATTAGATTTATCTTCATTATAGGATTTTATTTTTAATTTTTATACAACAAATAAGTATATTAAATAATTATATAAAAATGTTGTACTAATTATTTTATTAAGAGATATACCAAATAAATGGTTTTAAAAATATTAAAATAAATATTATATGAACTATTTAATCTGCTCCACAAATTTTATAGATAAATATGATATATTATAAATCTATTAAATATTTTAGTTCGAACATATATTCTGTGTGGATTTAATTTAAATTCAAATAATTGAATAGTGTCAAAATTGACACTATTGTTATTTTACAAAAATAACATAATATAAAATTGTTTAAAAATAACAAAAATATTTCAAAATTATAAATTGAAATTTATATGGTCTAAAATTTCATAAATTATCCAATTATGTAAAATTCACAACACATAAGTAATTATTTATAACAATTTAAAAATTAGAATCTTATTACGAGAAATAAAATTAAATAGATTAAATAAGGATAAATCAAGTTGATAATGTTTAAAATAAATTCGTAACATGTCTAAATTTTATTTATTTATGATATTACAACCATATATCATCTAATATTTGGATTTGAGTCATTTTTGAGGTTTTTATGTGTGGTTAAATTTATTATAAATTAATATTTCTTATGTTACCCAAGGTGCCCCTCTACTCCCTTATAAAAAGGGCACCCCTTACATCTTCTCTTCACACCATTTTGAGCCTTAAATCTCGTCCAAAACCCTCAAATTAATCTTCAAAACCTCTATTTTTATATCATAGAGGTTCTGGTCTTCTAAAAATACAATCTCTAGTTCCCTAAGAAGAAGTTTAAAGGAGGTGCGTCGAAGAAGAGGTAATCTCTTCTACTGAATCATTCAAGTTTCTTTCTTCTTCAACTATACTTCATTAGTTGTTTCATTATAAATTAATAACATCAGTATTAATTATATACTGGTATGTTATTATAAATACAAAAAAAACCTATTTCAGCTTATATCCATCCTACGAAAGATGAAATCACCGACCGTGCGTACGTAAAAAATACCGTCTCCACGCTGTGGTGTAATCTATTTTTCCACCACCACCTTACATGGATGGGTATAATGGTGTAAATAATAACCTTATATGGTTATTATAACATAATACTGATTCGGAGATATTATATCATCCACTCCAATTCTATTCAACAATTATGGGAAAAATATCATCGCTCGTGCGTGCGTATGGACTACCATCACCATGAACTCGATGAGATTCATTTTCCATGATTAACCATTAATGTATGATTATAAAGAATATATAATAAATAATCATGAAAGATATTAAATAATAATGATACTGTATTTATTTACATATATGTTTCATTTAATTAATTCCATTCAATTTAATAAGGAAATGAAAACAGTGTTCATGCATACGTACGACCTACCGTCTCCATGAATGGTGTATTTCATTCCATTTATCGATCTATCATATATATTTATATACTAAAAATTTATTATAAATCATGTTTTAAATTCTGGAATTAAGTAAATCAGGATATAAGTAATAATATCAAGAACAACAAATCGAAACACGCACGATAAATGAAACGATTTTACCCAAAACACTTCTTTAACATGGAATTTACAAAATAACGGGTAATATAAAGTCATAAGTGAACCATATATGATATCATAAAAATGAATATATTTCTGTAATAAGTTAATGACATTATTTAAATCATTATACATGTGGTTTGGATACATACAAAGCATATCAAACATAAGGTAAGGGATAATTATTCCAATCTCGTTCTTATCCGAGATTGTTTATTTGTAAGTATTTGCTGGGGTAATTGTTATCATCCATGTCCATGTTTTCTAAAAGTGTTTTTATGTATGTTTAATGTCCATTTTACCCATTTTTTACTTTTACTACATGGTATGTAAGGAATCTATCTTTTGTTTTCCATATGAGGTACTTTTTGACTTTTCCAGCTAAACTACGAGAAGAATGTTTTTTTTAACATTTACAGGATGAATGGATTTTTAAGATTTCATAATGCTTTATTTTAATGAAGCTTACTCTACATGATTTCATGACTATTTTAAAAAAAATCGTTTTCCTTAAAACTTTAAAGGAATTTTTTTAAAAGAAAATGATTTTGAAGAAGAAAGGATATTTTTCTCAAGAATTCATTTAAAGTGTTCTATCAAAACCATTTTCCCTCTAAGATGAAATTATTTAATATGTGTATGTTTCAAGTGTAATGTCTATATGATTTATATGGTTTCATTTTTCTTATGATAAAATGATATCCATTTATTCAATATGGATTATGTTATGATGGGATGATGTTTATGAATCCAATTTTATTCTTTGGGTTATGATGAATGATTTATGATTATTTTGTGGCACAAGTAATAAAGATTTCATTATGAGATGGGTGGTACCTATATCTACATCCAATTAATTGCGTAATGATTTATATCTCATGATATAGACATGGCTAGAAGGGAAAGTTAATCTGGTTCAGTGATACAGGACTGGAACGAGGAGTGAACTTGATTCATTAAGGGACTTTGTCCACTCTGATGTTCTTGGAAGAAATTCCTTGGATACTATGGAAATCATATCAAGTTATTAATGGTTTTCCACAATTACATGTTTTATTCCCATTCTATTTTATCGTGATTTATGTTCCTTTATGATATATGCTTCATGTACTTCCATGATTTATGTCTCTGCTCATGATTTTGATGTTTAGATTTTTTGTTCATGTTTTTTCATTTAAATGTTTATGGATTGTTTTATGCTATATATGTTTACCCTTATTGAGCATTTGAGCTCACCATTTTTATTTTTTCTTTTCCCCAGGATATAAATAATGTTTTTAGGTAATAAAACAAAATGGGAAGATCGTTATGGGTCATGTTGAAGATCTTTCACCATGATTAGAAGATTTTGTTCCGAGATTCCAAAGACACTAAACTATTACGATCCTTGAGTATTGGTTTTTGTTATGTATTAATTATTTAGAAAAGGAGATGTAATGTCCAAGTACGTTAGGTTTGGGGTCTCGACATTCTTAACCCAATTTCATTTCTTTGGGTTCAACTTGTACTTCTTGAATATGTTATCCTATGAATATGTGTGAATGACCTATGATTTTTTAACATTTAATATCAAATTATATTGGGTGTATTTGTTTTTTTCACACATAATTATGTGATTTATTTATCCTTAATTTAAGTATACCCTCTATATAATATATTTCATCTCAATATACATTTCCATTGAGACTTCATTGTTTATTTGCAACAATTCACTCTTATATGGTGTATATAATATCCTTTTTCATATTATATCATGAATCCCTTTATTTTCATGATATAATAAAGTTCAGATTAAATGTTATTCCTTAATTATTTGTATTCAAGAGTCTCCCATTTTGTTAAAAACTCTTTAACTAAAATATGGTTTTAAATGTTTTAATGATTTATTATTATAAATAATTATTTTTAATGTCCTTGTTTTAAAAATGGTTTTTAGTATTTATTTATATGTACATTAATTTTTTAAAATTATAATTCCATTGAATAATTCAAAGTTTTGTGGGAAACTTTGATTCAAAAATCTCTTTTTAAATGGTTTATGAAAATTGAATTATTATTTAAATATCTTGAAATTACTTATTGTGATTTTAAATAAAATGTTATTAGTGAAATGTTTATATTTTCGATACTTTATTTTTTATGATGGTACATGGACATTTGATAGGTGGTTACATGATAAACCATATGATAGGTGGTGACGTGACAAACCAGTACGGGTGGTTACGTTATAAACTCCCATGTATTGGGTATGGAAGTTGGTCGTATGGCTATTCCATTTAGTGATATTTGTGGAAGTCGACCGTAAGGTTATTCCACTTAAGAATATTTATTTCCCAAGTTACTGTTATATGTTATGTGTTCATTATATGGGTTTTATGGTAATCTTTTGGTTACAAAAGGGTAAGTAGTGTTCTTTTATTCAGTGAAGAGTATTTACTACTTCATAAAGGTGAAAAGTATTACTTATGTTGAATTTTTCATTGTTTACATGTTGTTTTGAGAAACTAAAAGTTTTCCTTCTTTGTGTATCACATTATGACCTTTTTATGCTCATCCCACGTTTTTTAAATGTTATTCACTGGACATATTGTGGAATAGGGTCAAGGATGGGATCAAGGAAAATTCATGCTATCTAAAACATGGAACTAGACATGTCTCATTTATTCAAGAATTATTATTTTATGAATAAAATGGAATCTGATTAGATGTGTCTACATGTAATATTCAAGTTGTTATGTAATAGTTATGCATAATTATCTAAAATATTAAACCTAAAAAGATCCTCAATGTTAATTATTCATTTAATTCAACATTATACAATGTTATAAGGTTGGGTCCTTATAGTTGGAGTCATAGGTCGTTTTACATAACATTAGAGGGTAGGGTGTTAACTAAGCATAAGTTATATAACCATAATGGTTAGAATATTAGAATTCATATTAGATATTTTTAATGAGTTTAAGATAACATGAATAAGTATTTACCCTCCTCATAAGATATTATATGATGATTTTACTGATATACTCACACTGACCTTTTTGGTATTAGTAATTAGCTAGATATAGCAATCAACTAAGTAACAGTGGATGTGAAGAAAACTGTGACAGTTTTCTGAACGAGCAACTGAATAAAATTAGAGCTATAATGAGAACTATTATGGTTATTCTCAATCAACTATCTGGAGTCATGATTGACAACCTGAACCTTGGTGAGTTTTATAAGGCATCGTAAATGCGAGAAACAAATCCATATGGAATTTAAGGTAATCATCATAAAGGAAAGTATGCTAAAAAACATATGTGTCAAGGATTAGGAAAGAAACACCAAGGAAAATTCATCAAAGGTACGAGAAGATGCTATAGTTTTTGGAATGAAGGTAATAAAGAAAGAACCTTCCATGGAAAAAGGAAGCATATAGTTGTCTTTAGGAAAGGGAAAGAAGCTCTTTCTGAGGGATCAATTGAATGTTTTAAATTGGTTTTTCATGGTCATTATACAAATATATGTCCTACAAAGATGTTTCGGGGATGGGATCACCAGAATTGTACAAATATATGATTAACAATACCTAATTACATTCCAATTGAGGATTAAGAAACTAGGAAGTGACCAATGAATGGTATGTAATATTTCTTAACATATGTTTTGACATTATTGAATCTTAGGATATGATTCATGATTTTGTTTATAGGAATGATGTATTTCATAATAAGTTGGTAAATAATGTTTAATGGGTCATGAATAATTTATAATGGGTAAGTAGTCAACATATAAGGGATTCAAGAGTTTTGGTAGATTTTAGGATAGTGAAATGCTTAAATGTAATAAGGCTCTTTTGATGATGGGATTACATTAGAAGAATTTTTATAGTATGTCTAACCCTGATGTTTTATATATGAAAATTTTATTCAAGGAATAATTATATCTTCTTTTGAGGATATAGTTATAAATAACCATTTTGGTTTTTATGATCCTTAAATTTGAGGCAATTATTGGATAATATATTTTGGGGAGAAAAAATGAAAGTTATTAGAAAAACTTTGTGGTTAAAATATGTTATGGTTATTTTTGATGAATTTATCCATTTTTGGGATTGTTATAAAATTATATAGTTTTTGAAAAAGGAAAACACATAGACCGTGTGACAACATGTCCCGTTAGACAAAGCTGTGGGAATCGAACCCACAACCAAAGTGCGACAAAGATTTATCGCCTACCACTTGACTATGTGAAGTCCCTGGTTAGTATGAGTAATTATTTTCATTTATATGATCTTATGAATAAGTTTACTTTGGGTTATTTATGAAAATTATTAACCTATCATTGAGAATATGTGATTAGGTTAATTAAACTTTAGTATGAGACTTCAAAAGTAGTCGATGATATTTTGAGATAAATGTTAAGATTTATTGTGGACAATTATTGGATTAAATCCTTCTGTGTTTTGGTTTTCAATGATAGATTTGATTATGTTGAAGAATTTTAAGGAATGTTTTTTATTTAATTGTCTTTGTTGAACATAGGGTACTATTTGTTGAATTTTGGAGATTACAAATAGTATTTATTTTTATAATGAATTATCCTTTTGGGGGATTATCTGATCTTGTACTAAGGTTTTTGGTTTTAATTATCGTCTAAATAAATGGGAAACATATAGTTCATATTTTATGGGTTATGTGATTCACTTGAAGTTGATTATAGCGATTTTAATGTTAAAAACGTCTTCATTAATACTCATCATTGGGAGAAAATATGAGTTTGTGTTGGAATGCTAGTAAATGATGAAAGTCTACGTGACAAGTATGTATGATTACTTATGTTTTTTTAAGCTCATAAATAAATTCCTAAACATTATGAAATGTAATTGAAAACAAAAACATTTAACATTAACATTTCCTACTAGGGAATCAAATACTGTTTAACACATCATAAGTTTGTGATTTTCTGATGGTTAACATTCTCCTAATCATGTTTTCTATCACTCTATATCAGAACTTGACTATATGTTCTCTCTTCCATATCCATGTTTTTCCAACACAGAATCCTACTACGGGTTATCACAGGTGACCTTTGTACTTCACTTTCTTTCTTTTAAAGTGATATATTTATTGACTCTTTTTCCAATGTGGGACTTTCAATTTAATTTCCAAGCCCAGTTTTAAAATTTTGAGGATGTAATTTCCAAAAGGGGGGAAGGGTGTAACATCCTAGGTAAATAAGAAGTAAGAAATTTTCATTTTTATTAGTATTTGTGAATTAAATATTATGTTTACTTTAAAAGGGATTCTATGATTCGATGGAATACATGATAAAAAACAATGGGTATCTTTGAAATATTACGTTGCACATGATGCTGAGTCATAATGAAAAATAATAAAATAATGATTTTATTATCAATAGTAGTTAACGCCTAGCCTTTGTATTAGTGGGAATCAATAGAACTAACTAAAATATGATTATATGTGTTTGTTAAATGTTTTCACAATTATCTAATAAAAGGTAGGGGCTCAAAATATGAATGAATCTAATTTTATACATGAATACTCTAATATTTAGTAAAAGGCCGATTTACTGCCTTTTGATGGAAAACCCTCTTTAAATCTTGTTTCATTCATTTTTATACATTCTATTTGACAAAATAAAATTCTTCTTTAGATTCGAGATATCAAAATTTACTATGGGAAAATTAATGGTATTTTTCTAATAATGTTCATTTTTTAATGAATAGTTAAAAATACTGTATTTTAATTCAAAAGTGCCATTTAATATAATTGAATTTTATGGTTAGATTATGTTTTTAATTGGTTTTAAAGTGTAATTAGAAATTTTTTTACCATTTAATCTAATATCTGTCATTGGAAATAATTTCATTTTGAAATTGGACATAAACAAGTGTCAATCTTTTGATAGTTATTATTTTTTAAAAACACGCTATTTGTTTTGACAACGAAAATTAATTTTAAATTTATTAATGAAACTTCTATGTTTTGAATTTTTCAAAATTGAAATAATTTCGGAATTCATAATATCAAATATAGATATGGCTGAATTTTTGGTATTTTTCTAAAAAACATAAATTTTTGATGAATAGTGAAACCACATAGTAGTTGTTAAAAAACTAACTTTTTCATTTAAATTCTTATTTTACCTCTTCAGTGAATTTAATTGTGAAAATCCAACATAAATGGTTGTTATTAGTATGTAAAATGCAGTTCCACAAGATGAAAGTAATTTTTGGTAAATTGTAACTCTTGATTTTTATTTACCGCGGTTAAAGGTAAATAAGGTAATTCAATGTAAAAAGAATATTGTAATAATTCCAAATTACCTTAACACTTATTCTGACCTTATTGGATGACTAATTTCCAATGATGTTCATCCTTGGGTCTATTTTGGGACCTCATGTAGACACTTATGAATGATAATGAAACATTAGATTAATTAATTTAATGAATGGAAAAAATGATATAAACAAAAATCATTTAGTAAATTAAATTTTATATGGTTTTATATAAGTAATAATTTTGACTATAAATATTCATTGGAAATATAAAAATATTTCCTATATCATGCGATTTTTTTAATAATTTGTATATATCAAATAAATTAAATTATTGATGACACAATAATGATGCAGTGTTTACCTCATTGATAAATCATTTAAATAAATAAGATTATAATTATTAAAATAACTTCAAAAACTTGTTCAATTCTTATTGGATGATTTTATTTGGACCATGTGTCAACTTATATTCTACTATAAATATTTTTGGGCTTTTATAAACCAAATATCATTGTATAATAAAATAATATTCTCGCACTTTTTTAAAGAGCCCCTCCTCCCACTTATAAAAAGTCCTCACTTCTAACCAATTCCACACAACTATCATGTCATTAGGCTCGTCCAAACTCTTCCCAATTAAGCTTACTATATCCCACTTCCTCTTAGAATCCATACCTTAGGAATAAGGCACTTCAATAAGTCCTTTTGGTTCAAACCAATGGAAGTTACACAAATTAAAGGTAACAGTTCCTCTAAACTTCTTTTCTTTTCTTTTACTTCTCCAACCCCTAAACTCTTTTTATTCTTCTCTTTTATAACAACACCACTATACTAAATATACTATGATGTTTTTATGAGAATTATTTTAACTACACTTACACTCACCTCTATCTAATGGGTGAAGAACATACTATTTCTGTGGATGGAAAACTAACGCCTCAGGAAAAGATGATTGTTCGATTATCTCCTACAGCCTCCCATGGTGTCCCTTAAGATAACAATATATTTATATATGATATATATTATGTTTATATTTTCTTTATTAATCTGTATTTTATATTTTTAAAATACCATTATGGTCTCCATTATGGTTAAATGTGATAATTTATTTTGAATAAGTGCGGACTACCGCCACCTCAAGGTGATATGATTCGTTCATGACATACATGGAATGTGTAAAGGATGAAGTTAATGAAATTATGTAACATAAAATATCATATTATATTATTATTGAATTATTATAAACCAATTTATCATCATTTTTTCATTCCTCTATATATAAAATAGAACAGAATGTAGCGTTCATGCGTATGTACGGCTTACCGTCTCCATGAACGGTGTGTTTCATTTCATAACTACAAATGAAATGGAATATTAAAAATACATGTATATATTGGATATATATGATATATATGATATATAAATCATGAATATAATTCTTGATATAAGGAACTTTTAACTATGTGAACAACATGTAATTATAAGAAGTCTATTTTTGACTCAAGTACCAAATATCGACAAAACAACCATTATCATCTTAAATGATTTCATAATATATATAACATAGTAATAAGTTATATAAGATGAATAAAAAAATTAAAAGTTTCTTAATAAATTAGAAATTAACTTTATTTTATTATTCAAGAAGAACAAGGAACAAACAAGTCAGTCCGGACCCGAGGTAAGAGATGTTCTTATCTCACTTTTAATTATATGAGATTTCGATTATTCCCCACTTATTAATTTCATGTGGTGTATTGTGTACATATATTTGATATATATTATCATTATTCTCATTATATTCAGGGTATTATATCATTAATTTGTTGGTTATTAACTTTTGGTCATATGACTCTATTGATTACGACGTGGAAAAGGATTTCATCTCACTTTTTATTCCCGTGAGAATCATGCTATATTTTCAACTATTTCCTTTCTTGTGGTGTATTTACTTCCCATGATCATAATATTTGTGTAATATAAATTAATTTATTAGTATATACATCTTAATTTTATGATCCTTCTTTCATGTGGCATATGTTTTGTATGTTACCAAATTGGTAAGGGAACCTTTCACCGTCCTCTTTTTAAAAGACTTATTTTTGTTATGTATTGTAATTTACATCTTATAATGTTGGGATATGTTCATATAAATAATTATTGATGTAAAATTTTTTTCCAAGATATGGGATACCATTTTTATCTCATGAACTCATTTTTGGAATTTTAATGTGACGTCGTTAATCTGTTGAATTTTTACAAGGGAACTTCTTAACCCAATATCAATTCATAAGGTTCAACATGTACTTCTTGAATAGGACATTCTATGAATGTGTCTGAATGACCTCTGATTGTTTTACACAAAATATGTACTTATATTGGGTGTATTTATATTTTTCACACATAATTATGTGATTGATTTACCCTTAATTTAATGATACCGTCTTTATACGAGATTTCATCTCAATTTACATTTCCATTGAGACTTCATTGTTGTTATACACAAATTCACTTTTATATGGTGTATATACTATCCTTTGTCATATTATATCATGAATCCCATTATTCTCAAGATATTATAATGTTCGGATTTAATTTTATTCCTCATTTATTTGTATTCAAGAGTCTCTCATTTTCTTAAAAACACTTTGACATAAATGTCATTTTTAATGTTTTAATGATTTATTATTATAAATCATTATATTTAATGTACATGTTTTAAAAATAGTTTTTAGTATTTATTTATATGTTCATTAATGTTTTCAAATTATAATTCTATTAAAAAAATCAATGTGGTGTGAGACACTATGATTCAAAAATCTATTTTTAAATGGTTTATGAAAATGGAATGATTATTTCATTATCTTGAAATTACTACTTGTGATTTATAATGAAATGTTATTAGTGAAATGTTTATATTTGTAATATTTTATGTGTTATGATGGTAATTGGACATTTGATGGGTGGTTATGTGATAAACCATACGACAGGTGGTGCCGTGATAAATCAGGATTGGTGGTTACGTTATATCGTCCAATACATTGGGTATGGAAGTCGGTTGTATGGAAATTACATTAATTGATATTTTTGGAAGTAGACTATATGGTTATTAAACTTAAGAATGTATATCTCCCTAGTTACATTTATTTGTTATGTGTACTTTATATCGATTTTATGGTAATATTTTTGTTACAAAAGGGTAAGTAGTGATCTTTTATTTAGTAATGAGTATTTACTACTACATAAAGGTGAGTATTACTTATGTTAAAGTATTCATGGTTTACTATTTCTTTTGAAAAACTAAATTTTTTCCTTCTTTGTGTTTCCCTTAATGAGATTTTTATGCTCATCCCATGTTTTTGAAATGTTTTTCAGATGACATAATGTTGAATTGGGACAAGGATGGGATAAACGAAAATTCATGTTGTCTAAAACATGGAACTAGAAATGTATCATTTATTCAAGAATTTTTTTTATAAAAAAATAGAAACTGAGTAGAAGTTTCTACATGTAATATTCAAGTTGTTATGTAATATTTTTTCATAATTTTCTAAAACTCTATACATGAAAAGATGCTCAATGTGAATTATTCATTTAATTCAATATTATATAATGTTATTATTCCAGGACCTTATAATGATTCTAAAAAATAATTCAATATCTATTCCGTGATTAAAATCCCTTAATGTTTTTCTTTCCTTAATAATTTATTTTCCACCAAAATTATGAAATTTTTATTTTTTTAGATTTTCACTAATTTTATTTTTCTCATCCCTTGTTTTTCTATATCATTTATTACTAGAATGTAATGACCCATAATTACCTCAAAAAAAAGATAGGATAAACCCTATAGACCATTTAAACCAATAATCTTACTTCCATGGAATAAATGGTATTATTTATCAAATATTATTTATTATTAATATTATATGTTCTATATGACTAAACTTATTAAAATTTCTCTCAAAATGTAATAAGTCACTTAAAAATTTAATTACCTAAAATTAATAAAGATGTTTCTATGAATTTAAAATTAGGAATAAATGTAAACATTTAACCCCATGATGGAGTCATTAAATTATAACATAACTAACATGAAAACATCTTAATCTATAATTTTATCTAAATACTCCATTGATAACAACTATAAAAGCCCCAAACCAACACACCAATATCCAATGTTAATTATATTATCTTAAAATATTAAGATTAAAACCAATAAACCTGAACCAAATTTTTCTATCCATAACATATAACCACAAAATGAAATATTAAATCACTTATATAATGAAGTCAATTTTAGGATTATCGTAGAATATTAATTGGAAAAAATTTTACACATACAATAAATATGTCACCAACTGAGTGTTTCTCCCACTAAACCAATTTTTTATTTCATATTAATTCATTATCAATATTCATATGAAACACTTCTATATATAATTAATTTAACATATTTATTGATAATATATTCAAAATGATACAAAATGAGGGTGATCTACCATACTAATTAGGGGTAAAAATAAGTATTGGCAATTAAATTTCATCATTGAGAATAATATAATACAAAGGATATGAAAAAATATTCAGTGTGAGTGAGCAGAACATAATAGAATTCATACAAAAAATACCCATATAATCAATCAAATAACATTCCATAATTCATTTAATATGGAAGCGACATATATATTAATAATCATTACCATGTAATGTTAATCATGAAGAAAGGAATAATTTAAAACTCCTAACAAGGGAAGTGAAAACATGTTGGCATAATGAAACTACATCTTCATAGAACCCCTACAGAAACACTTTTTAATTAGAATAAATATAATTTTGAAATTCAATACAATTCTTATAATTGAATTATCATTACCCAATGAATTGGAGAGTTATTATGGGGCTCACCCATCATATTAGGATCTATAATAGGGCTTAAACAATTATATCTTGAGTGATAATACGGATAAATCCATAATATATGAAGAAAGAATGAGGCTAAAGCCTTTTTAGACAATAATTGGGTCACCTAAGAGATATAATGAAGCTCAAATTTTTTTAAAAATTTCAATAAACCATAACATAAGTAATATACATAGAGCTTTTATCTCATTAGAAAAATCGTAGAGACATTATTTATTCATTTCATAACTTTACTAACTTCTGGAAAATAAAGGGATTCCATTAATATATATTTGAATAAATTATAAAAATTATATATAAATAATGAGTATGTTATCACTACAAAATATATCCTACATAGCATAATTAATGTCACGTTATTTTGACATAAATAAATTGTATACCATTAAAATATCAGTAAACAAATCTTGGGGAATATTACAAATTTATATTGAAAACCACTTAAAAATAATGAAAAATCATAAAATATTGTCCAACTCCTTCTATTTTAAAATACACTAACTTTACTATAGTGGAATATTTAGTGAAAATTCTATTTATGATGGTGGAAAAATCTATTCATTTAGTAATTGTTAAATATCAATGTTCTTTTCAATCATTTTAAAAATGGATTCAAAAGTAACACATTTTTAATATTTTATGAATTTTATATTTAATATTTTTTTAAATAATGTCAAATATCTTGTAAAGAATATTTTGGAAATCATATATGGTTATAATATAAAATTTTTTATTATAAAATTGATAACAAGGATTTGGAAAATAATGATTCATGATCTAAAAGAACTTATAAGATTAAAAACACTTACAAGTGTCCTTTTTGATGATTCACTAATCAATAAGGTAGACAATAGGAATTATATCATAAAAAAACTATAATCAGAGTAGAAGAAAATATAAGAGGTTAATGAAAATAAGAACCTAGATTTCCTCTAATGGAATATTGTTGGTAAAAATCATCAAAATGAAAGGGGATTGAAAAAAACCATTTACGATGTTGTCAAGTTTTTAATCATTAGGAAAATTAAAGAATAATATCAAGTGAATAATTTTTTATCATGAAAATATGGATATAGAGGATATTAATTTCATAATGGGATATATAAACACCTCATCAAAGAAGATATATGCTTATCATAAACATACATCCCAATGAAAGGAATTTTGGATTGTTAACCTTTACATATATCATATAAGTAAAGTCATATTTAATAATTGAATAGATAATGTGTTATAAATTTAAATACACACAAAAAAAATAATTACTAATAATATTTATACATAAATTCTAACATAATCCTGTCATAATAGATTTAATAAATAATTGTAATATCCCAACAATAATAACTATAATTAAGAAACCCTATATGTAAAACCAGGAAATTTCAAGGAATTTTTTTTCTTAATTTCTTTGGGATTTTACAAGAACGTAGTTTCTAACGACACCTGATTCCGAGGTCCAGTGTGCCCGGAATCAATTTCCGAAGTTTAGCTCGGGTACGTTCAGTGAACGAATGAGCGGGTTTTTCTATCTTTTGAACCGGTGCTCGTAATCGAAATCCGAGGGCACCAATGAAACCGCAACGCCGGTAATTTCTTAGGAACACCTTTTCCGAAGGTGCATTTTCTCGGGTGTTGATGTAAAAAAAAGTGGGGAATAAAATATAATTGTTTTATTTTTATTTCTTCACTAAGCGGTTTAAGTGAAATAAAGTTGTGTCTCATCTTAATTTCTCTTTCCTAAGTGTTAGATCCTAGGTGTGGGAGTTGGAGTGGGACCCACTGGTTGTTAACTTCCCTTGAGAGTATTAAGGGAGAGGTGGGGCCCACACCATCCCCCACCTTTTCAAATTCCCTAACTCCTCTAAAGCCCCATTTTTAATTAAGTGACTCCTCCTCTCCTCACCTCCCACATTAATTAATGCCACCTAAACACTAATTAATTTGACAACTTATGATCAATTAATTATGTATGCTAGGTTTGAATTTTGAAATACATGGCTTGAGTAATAAAATAAGAGGTGTCTTATTTTATTTGGGTTTTATCTTGTTGTGTTGAACTTTGGGGAAGTAGTGTTGGGTGTTCTTTTAACAACGAAGATCACCAACCTTCCAACGAAGAACGCCTCTTCGATGAAGAACACCAACCTTCCGATGAAGAACGCCTCTTCGACGAAGAACTCCTCCGACAGAGAACGCGAAGACACTGATGACGTTCCTTCTCTTCTTCTTCCACCGCGTCAAGGGAGGAGACACCATTGTGGGGAACATCGCCATCGACGACGACTCTCCCTTCGACTTCAACAGAATCAGCACCGATCTTCCGCGACGTCTGATCATCGTGACGCTTGCCTCTTTCCGCGGCTTGACAACATGCAACATCTTTTCGAGGTAGGGAATAATTTGAGAATGATATATTTTCCCATTGATGTTTCCTTTTAAAACAAGGAAGGCGGGTCAACTCAAAATTTAGTTGATCCGTGAAAGAATATGTTTGCGGGTTTGGAATATTTGATTGTGGGAAAAAACAGAGGGGTTAATTGTTTCTTCTTCGTGATTATTTTCGTCGCCATTCTTTATTCTTTAATTTTGGATGCCTGTTATCGCAATAACGGGAGAAGGTCGGGCTGCACTAACACAGCCAACTCTTCTCCCCACTTGATTCTTAAATTTTTTGCGGCATGATCAAGGCAGCACGGTGTCATTGCACCGCACGGAAAAACTGAAGGATGGGCGGAGAAGCATAGCGCCGTCGCGCCGCACCATTGAAGTCGAACAAAGCCGCGACGCCGTCACGCCATGCCGGAAAACCACAAAGAGGCTGCAGTTTCTTTATTAGACGTGCAGATCGATGGGAGATAAAGAAGCAGGCCGCAATGGAGTTTGAATCCCTTCACATTGAAGATCGGGTCCCGGGAGGGCCGTTGGCGAAGACGGTAGGCGAAACAGACCAGCGGAGCGCGTCCGGTGGTCCGAAGAAGGCGGCGGCAGCGCGCCCCCAGAGCAAACCGCTGCAGTGGTGGGGGAAGAACCGGAACGACTTCGGCCGTTCTGGATTGGGGTAGCGCAGCTTATGCCGCACCGATTTGTCAACCGCGGGGGGTTGTAACCCCCCCCCCCCCCCACCCGTCGGCCACGCAGGCACCGCGCCAGCGCCAAGCCGGGCCGCGCCGCGCCGGCCGGGCCAGGCCGCACCCATCGGGTTGGGCCGCGCCCTATTGGCCCGGAACCGGACCCATGTCGGGTCGACCCGGTTCGGGCCAACCCAGGGTGGGGGGGTATCGGGCTGGGTCGGACCTGGACCAACCCCCTAATTTCGGACAGATCGGTTTAAACGTCCATAACATGGGATACAGACCATCGATTGATACACCATCGGTTGTGATGCGATCCTTAGATCGAGACGATTGTTTTGGTATATTACACTCAGGGTTTCGGAGAATTGTGTGTACAACCGGGTTGGTTCGAACCCGAAACCAACTGGGCCCTCGGAGCGGAAACGCTTATAACTTGAGCTCCGGACGTCCGATTGACGTGACATCGACTTTGTTGGATTTCTCTTGATGAGACGGAAATTTTGGCATACTTCGCCTGAGATTTGTATGTAGTTGGATAGTGGCCGGATTGGATTATACCCGAAATCCAACCGGGCCCCTGGAATAGAAAAACTGATAACTTTCAGACTGGACGTCCGTTTGACGAACCGTCAGCGGCATTGGTGATCACGTTGAGAAACGGTCCCTATGAGTATACCCTATGAGAGTTTGGGGTACAGATGAGATACATCCGGCTTGGTTCACATATGAAACAAACCGGGCCCCTGTGACGAAAAGGCTAATAACTCACAGACCGGGCATCTGATTGACGCGCCGTCTGTTGCGTTGAGACCCCTATGACGAGGCAGTATATTGAGATACTTCTTCCTGGGAATTTGTGATACTTGGATTATCTACCAGTAGCTCATGGAGCGGACCCTCTCAGAGACGAGCGTACGGAGTACGAAGACCGTGTAGCCGGGTGAGACCCGACCACTGCTTGACCGACTCGACATGGAGTGAGTCGACTAGCCTAGTGGATGGAGCACTACTTTGTTTGGGTGCAGACCCATGGAGGACATAGCATAACTGAGTTTGGGTGCAGACCTGTGGTACTCGTCCGGAGAGTACCTCTGCAGGCTATTAGCGGGGATGCACTACTGTGTTTGGGTGGCAGACCCAGGGGGAAGCACTACTGTGTTTGGGTGGCTGACCTGCGGTACTCGATAGGAGGAGTACCTTAGCAGTCTTAGGTTAGTGAGCAGTACCTCGGAGTCGTGACAGGATCACTGTACTCTCCAAAGACAGGGCTCTTCAGCAGTTACAGTTTCGATAATGAAAATCCTGGTTTGAGCTGAGTCTATGACCTTTGTGTTTACCTCATGATTGAGTTGAGTCACTTGATAACATAGGTATATTGTATGGGGAATATACCTAGGTAGTGGTTATCTGTTGATTTCATACCTTTTTGTTTCCTCATGATTGAGATGGGTTACTTGATAACTTAGGTATAAGTATGGGATTATATCTATGTAAGGGTATCTGTTGTGTTTCTGCTTTGTGGTTATCCTTGTTGGATTTAGAGAGACTTTGAGGGTCTAGGAGGTGGACTTCACAAAGAGACGACAATTGGAGGGATGTTAACGGGCGAGAGCATTGTGAAGGCTATCTGTACCTACCCTTTTGGTTCGATCCGTGGTGGACGATCCAGGGAGCTGCACTATCTGTACCTACCCATCAGGTAGGATCCGAGGAGGATGACCCAAGAGCTGCTTCCGTTCTTCCAGTTGTTTGTCTTTTTCTCTTGTACTTTCGTTCAGTTTTAGTTGTTCTTTCAGTTGGGTTTGTATTCTGGCCCACTTAATTTTTAGCACTTCTTTTTGTTCTTAGTGTATTACTTCAGCTTGTACTCTGTGATTTTTTGTTTACTTTTTTAAAGGCAATGCCTTCCCAGTTATCAGGATTTACGCCTTTGGTGCTAGTCGCCAGCCCCTGTCCTATTGAAGGTGGTCTTGGGGTAGTCACGACACGGGCCCTGAGGGCGGGTCGTGAAAAATTGGTATCAGTGGATTCAGTTATACTGTAAGACATCTAACTCTGATATCCCTTTCTGTGAAGCAATAGTGTTAAGGGTACCGAGTGTGTTCTTCAGTTCAGGGAGTCCAGTGTTGGTGCGGCGGCCGACGTATCCGTACACCAGGACCCTGACAACTAATTTCCGACTTTGTGCATGAAAAACACTGATTGCGTGTGTGTTTCCAAGAGTTTTAAAGTCAGATCAAACCATGTCAGCTCACCGGGTAGAAATCGTTTGACCGTGTTGCATCTGTTCAGGATGTCTCCACACAGACATTCAGTTGGAGTTCTGAGATAGTACACGATGGCGACCCACCGAGCGAAGAGGCTCCGGTGTGTGGCCCTTTTTACTATATTGGAAACCTCGGGTGGTGTACCAGCAGCACCACAACCTGTTGGGAAGCAGATGCCACCAGCCATACTAACGAACTGTGCACGCTGGGAGAGCATGTTTCATGAGTTTCAGTAGCAACGACCTCCGAGGTTATGAGGCAAGGCAGATTCCCAGATAGCAAAGGACTGGCTGGAGGCGATTGCTAGAGTTTTCTGCCTAGATGAGACACCAGTGGAGTGGATGGTAGATTTGGCTACTAGTGTTTTTCTAGTGAGTGACCATGAATATGGTCCTCATAGTGATGAGGCTTCGGTAGTGGAACGATGCCGGAAATAGTGCCTTCGGGTAGTGTGTCATCTATACATCACTACCTGTTGGTCAGCAGTTACAACCGTTGGTACCGGTAGGTGACACATGTAGGCTTAATACCTTACACGTGTTCCAACATCAGATACCCTCATGTTCTGAGGCGAGCCCGACTCACAGGAGGCTGAGGACTGGCTTGAGGAAGTGGCTGAGAGTTTTCTAGAGCTTTTACAGCTTCAACAGGACGACGAGTCTGTAGCTGAGTATTCATCGAGGCGTACCGAACATTCCGGGAACTCGATGAATACGATTTGATCAGTACTATAGAGCTCGGACCTCTGAGCGTGGTGTGTTTAAGGATATCCGATCCAACACCTTTTCTCTATGCATTCCTACTTATGATAGGGTGCTAGAAAGAACCATTGTGGTTGAGAATTCTTTTACTGAATCGATGAAGTCAGTGAAGGTTAGCAGTGGGAAAGCTGGAAACTGGCTCAAGACTTGGAGACTTGGGCGTGTAAAATGTTTCAAGAACAAGAAATGTTAAGGACAGATAAATCTGCAGAGCAGCGGACGTGGAAGCTGAGCTAGGAGAGCAGCATGGGGTGGTGTACTTTTCGACATTGTACAATCACCCGCCTTTGTAGCCCCCACCAGGCTCAGGGAGCTGGAGGGCAGGGGAAGAGAGTAGCTGCATGAAGTCAAGGAGTGTGACCCAATGGCTCTAAAAATAATTCAAGGGATAGTCTATGTCCACTACTAGCTTCCATAGTAACATAAGTTGATATGGATCATTCCTTCCTTCCACAAATCTTGACCCAGACCTAGAGTTTCTTGAAAGTCGTGGACTTGACCCTCGCATCTGAAGATACCTTTGGGAGGAGACTCGATAATCACACTTGCGCTGACAGTGTGATCTGACCCACTCGGCGAGAGTTTCGGTTGGAATCTCTTGGTGGCAGCAACGAGGCCTTACGATGTTGGTCTGAGTATGGATTGTATCCACAGTTCATAAATGGATTGACTACATTAGGCAAAAAGGATGTGGTTTAACTACAACATCAGTATGAGTTTTCCTTGGTCGGAGAAATGGAAACCCTAGGAAGCATAGGATAAATTCATGCATAAGAGTGTGCGGATGATCACTCTTGAGTCGATCAACCTTACCCTCGTGGCAGTAGGAGTTTTGAGTTTCAGTTCTAATCACGAATTGGAGACCTCTAGAGTTCGAGGATAACGATCACATCCTTATACGGGTCTCACCTCGATGAGGTTTACGGAGATATGGCCAAGGAGGCATGTTATCTTCGAGGTTCAGCAGACCATTTCAGGTCCTTAACAGGGTAGGCGAGGTGGCTTACCGGTTGACCCATCCACCTCAGTTGCACCAAGAGCACGATGACTTCCATGTATCTCAACTGAGGAGATATGAGCATGAACCTTCACATATCATCGACCATGAGTAACTAGATGATGGTGATGGGGTGAATTTTGTGGGGTTCCAGTAGAGGTTGAGGATTGGCAGGAGCCGGTCCTACGAGAACGGTCGATTCCTCTTGTGCACTTTCGTAGGTAGCATAAGAACCTCCAGCTGAGCACATGGGAGCAGAATTCTCAGATGCGTGTTCAGTACCGCTTTTGTATCCCTAGTTTGTGTTAAATCTTTTCGGGGACGTAAATCCCTAAGGTGGGAGTAATGTAAAGACCCAGAAATTTAAAGGAAAATTTTTTCTTAATTTATTTGGGATTTTACAAGAATGGAGTTTCTGAAGGCGCCTGATTCCGAGGTCTGGTGTGCCCGGAATCAATTTCCGAATTTTATCTCGGGTACGTTCAGTGAACGAAGGAGCAGGTTTTTCTATCTTTTGAACCGGTGCTCAGAATCGAAATATGAGGGCACCGATGAAACCACAACACCGATAATTGATTAGGAACACCTTTTCCAATGGTGTATTTTCTCGGGTGTTGATGTAAAAAAAAGTGGGGAATAACATATAATTGTTTTATTTTTATTTCTTCACTAAGCGGTTTATGTGAAATAAAGTTGTGTCTCAACATAATTTCTCTTTCCTAAGTATTAGATCCTAGGTGTGGGAGTTGGAGTGGGACCCACCGGTTGTTAACTTCCCATGAGAGGATTAAGGATGAGGTGGGGCCTAGACGAGCCCCCACCTTTTCAAATTCCCTAACTCCTCTAAAACCCACTTTTTAATTAAGTGACTCCTCATCTCCTCACCTCCCACATTAATTCATGCCACCTAAACACTAATTAATTTGACAACTTAAGATCAATTAATAAGTTATGTCAGGTTTGAATTTTGAAATGCATGGCTTGAGTAATAAAATAAGAGTTGTCTTATTTTATTTGGGTTTTAGATTGTTTTGTTGAGCTTTGGGGAAGTAGTGTTTGGTGTTATTTTCACAATGAAGAACACCAACCTTCTGACGAAGAACTCCTCTTCGACGAAAAACACCAACCTTCCAACGAAGAACACCTCTTTGAAGAAGAACACCTCCAACGGAGAACACGAAGACACCGACGACGTGCCTTCTCTTCTTCTTCCTCCGCGTCAAGGGAGGAGACACCACCGAGGGGAATGTCGCCATCGACGAAGACTCTCCAGACTCTCCCTTCAACATCAATGGAATTAGCACCGATATTCCACGACGTCCGATCATCGCGACACTTGCCTCTTTCTGTGTCTCGACAACATACAACGTCTTTTCGAGGTAGGGAATAATTTGAGAATGATATCTTTTCCCATTGATGTTTCCTTTTACAACAAGGAACGCGAATCAAATCAATATTATGTTGATCCGCGAAGGAAGATGTTTGTGAGTTGGGAATATTTGACTGCGGGGAAAAAACGTAGGGGTTGATTGTTTCTTCTTCGTGATTATTTTCGTCGCCATTCTTCGTTCTCTAATTTTGGCCGACTATTATCGCAATAACGAGAGAAGGTCGGACCGCACCCGCTGGCCACACGGGCACCACGCCAGCACCAAGACGGTCGGGCCGGGCGGTGCCCTATTCGGCCGGACCCGGACCCGGGTCAGGTCGACCTGGTTCGGGCCAACCCGGGGGGGTATCGGGCCAGGTCGGACCGGGCCCGAACCCCCTAATTTCGGACAGATCCGTTTAAACACCCATAAATTGGGCTACAGACCTCCTATCGATGCACCATTAGTTGTGATGTGATCCTTGGATCAAGACGGTCGTTTCAGAATATCACACTCAGGGTTTTGAAGAATTTTGGGTACGACCGGGTTGGTTCGAACCCGAAACCAACCGGGCCCTCAGAGCGGAAACGCTTATAACTTGAGCTCCGGACTTCCGATTGATGTGCCGTCGACTTTGTTGGATTCCTATTGATGAGACGGAACTATTGGAATAATTCCACTAAGATTTGGATGTAGTTGGATAGTGGCCAGGTTGGATTGTACCTGAAATCCTACCGGGCCCCTGGAACAGAAAAGCTGATAAATTTTAGACCGGACGTTCGTTTGACAAACCATCAGCAGCGTTGGTGATCACGTTGAGAAACATTCACTATTAGTATACCCTATGATAGTTCGGGGTACAATTAAGATACGACTGGGTTGGTTCGCATACGAAACCAACCGGGCCCTTGGGACGAAAAGGCTAATAACTCACAGACCGAGCGTCTGATTGACGCGTCATCTGTTGCATTGAGACCCCAATGACGAGGCGGTCCTTTGAGATACTTTTTCGTGGGAATTTGTGATACATGGTGTATCGACCAGTAGCTCGTTGAGCGGACTCTCCCGGAGACGAGCGTATGGAGTACGAAGACCGTGTAGCCGGCTGAGTCCTGACGACTACTTGATCGACTTGACTTGGAGTGAGTCGACTAGCCCAGTAGATAGAGCACTACTTTGTTTGGGTGCAGACCCATGGCGGACGGAGCACTACAGAGTTTGTTTGCACACCCGCGGTACTAATCCAGAGAGTACCTCTGCAGGCTATTAGGGGGGATGCACTATTGTGTTTGGGTGGAAGACCCCGACGGGATGTACTACTGTGTTTGGGTGGCTTACCCGCGGTACTCGATAGGAGGAGTACCTCATTAGTCTTAGGTTAGTGAGCAGTACCTAGGAGTCATGACAGGATTACAGTACTCTCCAGATACGGGGCTCTTCAGTAGTTACAGTTTTGATAATGAAAATCCTAGTTTGAGCTGAGTCTATGACCTTTGTGTTTACCTCATGATTGAGATGGGTCACTTGATAACTTAGGTATATATATGGGCATGTACCTAGGTAGTGGTTATCCGTTGATTTCATAACCTTTGTGTTTCCTCATGATTAAGATGGGTTACTTGATAACTTAGGTATAAGTATTGGCTTATATCTAAGTAAGGGTTATCTGTTGTGTTTCTGATTTGTGGTTATCCTTGTTGGATTTAGAGATACCTTGAGGGTCTCGGGGTCCCTACTGGGTATCGTTATACTCACCCCTGCACGGGCTATGCCCGCACCTCGTTGTGTTGAATGCAGACGACGAGAAATGCTGACGGAGGCCGAGTGTTCGAGGACGGGACGGTACCTAGAGGTGGACCTCACGACGAGTCAGTATCCGGAGGTGGACTTCATGACGAGACGACACTTGGAGGAGGTTAATGTGTGAGAGTGTTGTGGAGGCTATCTGTACCTACCCTTCAGGTAGGATCCGTGGTGGACGATCCCGGAGCTACGCTATCTGTACCTACCCTTCAGGTAGGATCCGAGGAGGATGACCCAGGAGTTGCTTCCGTTCTTCCATCTGTTTGTCTTTTTCTGTTGTACTTTTGTTCAGTTGTAGCTGTACTTTCAGTTGGGTTTGTATTCTGGCCCACTTACTTTTCAGCACTTCTTTTTGTTCTTAGTGTATTACTTCTGCTTGTACACTGTGATGTTTTGTTTAGTTTTTTAAAGGAAATTCCTTCCCAGTTATTGGGATTTACGCATTTGGTGCTAGTCGCCAGCCCCTGGCCTATGGAAGGAGGGCGTGGGGTAGTCACGACACGGGCCCCGAGGATGGGTCGTGACACTATACCACTTAGAAAAAATCAATTCAAATCACTATGGATTAAAAACATCAACATGAATCATATAATACCATGAAATGTGAATGATTAATGATATAAAATAAATAAATTGGCTTAATATATACACCATATAAATTAAATTAGTTCTATAAAAAATACTCATTAATAAAATTTATACTTGATAAAATCTCTTATTACTTTTTTAATCGTTGGATCAAAAACTCATGTAAGATAGAATATTATATGTATTTTAAATCCTTGTAAATTTTATGAAAATAATAATAAAATGAATTCATTTCCATTATATTCACCTAAAACTATAATTTTGTGCTGAATATTAGATATGTCTTGTAGACATAAAAGTATGATGAGAAACACTTCACTAGATACAAGACGTTCCATGTATTTTCATTAACTCCAATAAAATAAAAAATATGTTTTTCTATTTACTAAAAACCATTATTCCTAGTTTAATAATGTAAACATATATCGATTTTTTAAATGTTTTATTAAAATACTTAATCAGTTAAGTATGCGTTGGGGGTTTTGGAGGTGTTATTTATATATATATATTCAATAAAAGTGATATAATGACTGTTGAAAAAGGAAACATTGTTCCATATTATAAAAAAATAATTACAATGAAATAATTGCCAATTTTATAAATTAATAATTCCTTTGGGACATATGTGGATGTTGTTTTGGAAAAAGGAATAATGTTTTTATCATAGAGATGATAGTTCATATGTATGTAGGAGAAACATTTCATTTTCAAAACAGTCATTATAGAAGGAATTTAATTATAATATTAAAATTAAATTAATATAATAAAAATATAAATTTAGTTATTTTTATTTAAAACTTGATATATATATATCATCAATGTATTGTGGTGATGAAAAACTAATTGCATCACTTCTTAGTGGTGGTAATCCACAGTTATGTACGAATGAATTTTTTATTTTTCAGTGAGTGGAATAGAAACAAAATCAATGTTATATAATTTTATAATAATGATAAATATTAAATTTATATAATATATAGATATTTACTCCTTTATTATTAATATATTTGATATGAGATGATTGAATATTAATTACATCCGTTCATGTGGGGGTAGTAAGTTGTACACATGGTTGATGGTTTCATTTCCCATTTAATAAAAGAGTATATGGATATAGATTAGTAAATTTAAAATTTAAAATATTAGTATTTTTTATGTACTAATGTAATTATATCTTTATAGTTGAAGAATATTTGAAGTAGGTGGAAGAAGAAATAAAACCAAAGGATTGTTTAGGAACGACATATATTCCTTTAATGACATCATTAAGTTTGAAAATATACTTTATTGGACGTTTTTAAAATAAAACCAAAGTTTTTTGCATATTTTTAGTGAAATTAAGAAATGAATTTAGTAGGTAATTTATTTTTCAAAATACTATCGTTTTTTGATGAGGATAAGAGTGGGGCAGCCTTTTATAAGTGGGGGAGAGGACACATGTGAAATTTTTGAAATGAAAATGAGATACCTGCATATTACACAAGCCACAAGGAACCAAAATGGTCCAATATCGAAACATAGAGGTGAAAAGGATGAAATATGAATATAAAGCATAATTTAGACAAATATTTTTTTTTTACCCATATCATATTTGTTTAACCCATTGGAAACTCGTTTTCAGCTAAACCATCATATTTTTTTTATTTTCACTATTAATTGTAAAAAAAATTATGTCAGACTTATTATACAATATAAATTATTCTAATTCCAAATATTTAATAAGTTTTATCAAATTAAATTCATGTATGTGGAAATTTGTATTTTGAAAAAAGATATAGACGCAATGAAAAATGGTTTTAAAAAAAATTTCAAAAATAAGATGATCTTATATTAACTTTATGACTTATAATGTTTATTATATGAATATAAATTAATATATATATATATATAATATTCCATTTAAATTATTCATATTTTTGGGTTATCTTAATTAATAATAATTGAAATTCATTATGCACTGTGAAATTGTTTTCCAAAAAATTTGTTTTAAGCCTAAAAATAATATTATACTAAAATATAGTATAAAGATAATTAAAATGTAATTAATTGGATTAAATAAAACTACTGAATAATTATGTAACATTAGATAAATTATAAATATAATGTAACTTTTAAATTAATGAATTTAAATAAAAATAATGACAGTTTTAAAAATATTTTTAATTTTCACTATAAAAAATTATTTTATAAAAGATCACAAAATATAAATCAATATATATTTTAATATTTTTCATTCGAAAATTATTTTCATTAAAAAAATTAATTGTTTAAAAATAATATAAATTAATTATAATATCATTTATTCAAAAATCTAAAAAATCATTTTGGAAAATTTATATTTACGATGAAAAATGTCATTTCTAGAAACAATTGTATATTTTATAATTATTAAAAAATAAAAATAAAGTTATTCATATATATGTATATATATATATATATTTAATAAATTATTTAATCCTACTCATACACACAATTTAAATTATTAGGTTATAAGAGTTGAATATTTCGAAGGCCGTTTATTCTCAGTTTTGCATGTCGTTTATGATATCAAACATAATGTTCTTATTTTTAAATATAAGGGTGTTTCAATTATGATGTACCTATTGTGAGGAGTGAATACTCTATAGAGTGTTAAAAATAAACCCCCCTTGAACAAACATCATCAAAAATCCATTAGAGGGTATCCTAAAGTGGTAAGGTTGATCCAATAGATTGTAGTTAAGATAAAAATGAATATTCAACTTTGATTATGTGATAAATAAATTTGAAAAAAATGAATTTAACAAATTAGATAATATTATATACCATTTATATTACATTTCTATAATAGTGAGGGATTTTTTATCAAGAATTATATAATTAATCACCCAAGGATCATCATAATTGGAAGTATACAACATAAACAGATGATTTATACAAATATTTTCTGAACTATGTTTATTTATAATCAATATGTCATACTACTATAATAAAATAACTCATATAATGAGTCTAGGTTTTGAAACCTTAATTGATATTAAATTCATCCTCTACATGTGGTTTATAAAGACAATAACATTAGCCCCTATAATTTACTATCTGAAATTATCTAGATCAAACACAACTTCAATCAAATCATTATCATTAGTGTTTTAGATTTTGGGATCATATTTATATAGTATAATAGAGAAAAAAATGACTTGTAACCTATTATAATTACTATATCCGGATATAAATACGTCATCCAAATCACTATCATAACAAATATTTTCAAATATTAATTAAAAATATTGTTCAGTGATGAATGGTTATGAAGTGAGTTTTTCATTAAGATGATAAAGATGTTCCAAAAAAAATAACCATTCAAAATTTTCCATCATTAACCTATAATAAAGAAAAAGGATTATTAATTTATATAAATTCATTAATAAACCTCTGTTAAAATCAGTTAATCTGTTAAAAACTAATTACAAGTTGGCCATTAAATGAGGGAATATTTTTGGATGACTTATACACTATAATTTTCAATTTCAATTAATCTTCTAGATATATTATGACCAAGAGCTATCCCATTAGTGGAAATAAACTAAAAATTATCATAATTAATAAAACAAATTACTCTCTAAGTACATCTCTAAAACTGATTCTATATAGCGACAAAATTTCTGAAACTTTCACCTGATAATGGTAAATGAATCCATAAAAACCTCAATAGTCTTATATAACATGTCTCATAATGTATCCAAAATAAAACATTTAATTGATATTTTTGAAAAAAATTCAAAAAGTAATTTTATATCAAGAATATATTCCAAATTTCTATGGGAAATTTTTATCCTCTTGGAATTTCAATTGTATATAAATCTAGTTACAACTTAAATAATCATCAAGAAAACAAAAGTACTTGTTCCCTAAAATCCTATAAATAATATTACCAAAAAATGGAATAAAAAATAGAAATCAAAGTTGATGAATTTATATTCATTTAATATATATATACTCACCATCTAAATTCATTCTTAACCTTATTTTTTTCACATTTTCATTGGCGACAACTGTAATGCCTACATTATTTTGGTATTATTGGATATGAATGACCCAATCACTATATAAATTATAATAGATAATCCATATATCATGAAATATAATTATCATTTTCCTAAAAAAATCTATCATGTTTCGGTTCAATCTCATTTGGATATGAACTATAGGTTTGTTTTCTATTTCTATAAGAATATTATTTATAAAGAATGAGGGGATAATACCTATGATATTAGCAGCAGACCAACCTAAAATTATTTTAAAAATTTTAGAGTAAAAATTTCTTTTTCATATTTTTTATTTACAATTATAGTGATAATAAAGTAAAGTTTTGGTTTTTTATATAAAAATGAGAATTATAGATTTATTTGGAGTATTTTAACATCAAGAGAAGTTGTGTTTTCACTAGAATGAATAATAATGTCTCTTGGAGGTCCATGTTCTTCATTATTTTTATAATATGTTTCTGATTTTTTTTTCAATTTTTAGAACAATGTTTTAGTTTTTTCTCAACACATTCCATAATGGAAGGCTCTCTCAGATGAGTTTGAAGATTATATATAAGAATTTAATTTATATAAAAATCATTAGATTTATTCGAAAACAGTCCCTAATAGTTATCAATGGGATCTTCTATGTTTTGAGAGTGATAATCATCATTACGTTTTCATAAAAACACTTAATGTTTATGAATAAAAAATTCATTATCCACTTCACATTTCCCCACTAGAATAGAGCTACCTTCCATTTTTGGAAGACTATACTAGTTCACATCCTCGAAACTCTCATCATGTTGTGATACGTTGTTCTTATATTGTAATGGGATTTTCTTACATTAATGATGTTTCTAAAACTAATCTAAATTATCAAATATATCATCATATACTAAATCACTACACTTCTTCAATTTTCTAAAAATGTTTCTTCCATATATTTTTTTAAAACATTAAACACCTCATATTTACCACTAATAATAAATAATTACTTACTATTTTACCAATAATTGATATATCCTCCAACGACCAAGAAAGGACATTATAAAATAATGGGAACTAGATAGTTAGATTACATATCTAGTATCAAAAAGATACCATACAGAAATAGATTTCCAACTCTAATAATAAAATCATAATCTATACCTATGGGAGTTGTGAACTAATAGGGAAATAACTATAGAATAATATTGGGGGGTTAATACTCTCCTAATCTCAACATTTTAAACTATGTGAAATGGATGATATTGTTACAAGAACCATGATCTCCCAAATAAATAATTTGGTCAAAATTACATATGGTTAAGGGATGATAATAAAAGAATGATCATTTTGTTTTGGAGGGATTTTTTTATTAAATTAAATTAAAACACTCTTCAATGAGGATGTGATTTTAAATGTATTCTAATTTTTTTTTGAGAAATTACCCTTGATTGATTTTAGATATTATGTAATTTAAATCATGGATTTGATGAAAATAATATTTACAGTGAGCATATCAAAACAGAGAAAAATAGAGAAATTCACTATTATTAATATTTTATTATTTTAATTTTTAGATAAAGGTATGGGTTGTGTATTGTAATTAAGATTATATGAAATATAACTTAATCCTTCAATAAATATCTCCTTCCCTAAATTATAATTATTTTTCATATAATTATAATTTCAATTTTAAGATAAAATCTCTTGACTTTCTATAGTTTCAATGTTGATAAACATATTTCTATATTTAGGGTTATCCAATTTTGTTCTATAGATCCTCCATAATTTTAATTTTCTGATATTCCTAGGGTCATTTTTAGATTTTATTTATGTATATAAATATCATATTTTTGTGAAAAACATAACATTCTTTATAGGGTTAAATTTTTTTATACATGGTAATTTTTCATTTTCACTACCTCCTAACACCTCACCCATGAGACTAATTTTCATTTGAAGGACACTGACATCATTCCTAAAAATATAGTTGTCCATTTCCATATTAATTTTTTCCGAAAATCCTAAAAATAAAATATTGATAAAATATGGTGGATCAATCCCTCTAAATTACCATGAGAATTTTAAGGTTCAATATAATTTTGATTTTTAAAAAAAATTCCTAAGATATTATTAAAAACATGAAGCAGAAGGTGTACTATATACACACTTCTCCCACTAAGATATGTTGGACTGATTCATATAACATTGATTGTCATTATTTGAAAGTTGGACATCTTTAATTTACTACTAAAAATATAAATAGTAACATTTTTATTATCAGTTTTTGGGTATTAAAATCAATGTTGGTTCCTTGAGACATAGAATTTCAATACATGAAAAATTGTTGACACTACAACCTTTGTGAATTCTCTATAAATATATTATAGAATTCCGGAACATAAATAATTCAGATAGGGTTTTTTCCCTTATAACCATGGTTATTATTCTTGAATATTTTGATTTGGAATTTAGTGAAAGTATATTACATATTTTAGTGACTTCTTCTGAAATTTTATTTGATAATTTACCATAAAAAAATTTATTAATATAATATTTATTGAAATGGTTATTTCTATTATATAATTTTTCTATTTTAAAATGTGTAGATAATTTTTCATTAAAAAATATTCCATTTAGAAGCATAAAATTGTTCCATGTTGTGTGGATAAATTTACCCTCTTCATGAATTATATGGTTGAATTTATAACTTATCTCTATGTTCATTCTCATAGGATGTAATTTCTTGACTAAATGATTAAACAGATGATATCATATATCAAAAAATCATCATCAATTGTAGACATAATTTTATATCATTATGGTTTTAGAAAAATGGAAATAACCATGGCTTTAATTTCACATCACTGAGTCCACTAAGTTGAACTTCTTTTACCAGAAAGCCCAACTCCAAAGATGGTCAAATGGGAAATAAAGAATATTTAACCATATAGTTTCCAGATTAAGGTTAATAAAATTTCATGGATGGTTTCAAGAGTTGTGTGGTAATTGAAACTCTATATGAGTGTGTCTCTCACCATCATGTTCTATATTTTTATGTTGAACTAGATTTTATAGATTTCATAAACCCTAAATATTACTTCCCCTATTTTAATTTTATATTTTTTTTAACACATTGGAGACTCAATACATCACAGATGAATAGTTATATCATATCATCAGATGATCTAGTGTAAATTTAATAAATAAATTCACATACTCATTTTTATATTAAAACCCATTTATTTTAAGATTATTTTAGAAAAAATATTTTCAATATTTCCCAATTTTTTTTAAAAACAGATTTTCATCTTGTTAATTACATGAAAACCATTTTCACCCTAGGAAATGAAACCAAGAAACATAATGCCCCCTAATTAATAGGTTATGTTTTTTACTTATAATTCAAATAAAAATACTAGTGGAACAGTGTGAATAGTGTTGAACGTACACTATTTAGGAATTTAAGCTCTCAAAAACTAAATGAAATATGGATTAACAAAAACATAGACAAGAAAAAAAAATTATTTGAATAAATGGGGGGTATATGAGATATAATATAGAACTAATATGAATAAGATAATGGGATGTGGATAACATGGATTGTTTGATTAAATGATTATTTACCACTCATCAAAATAATTGTTCCTGAAAATTTAAAATTGATAATGAGGCTGGATTTATTTATTGTGCTTTGAAGTCTATATTTTGAATCCAGTTTTTCTTCAACTATAAAATCCAATCATCGAAAAAAAGAATGGTTATAAATTTTAGAAATTAATCTTGAGGTGATATTTATTCTCTATTATTAATTTATACCTGAATAGAGATCATTATGAGAAATCCAGTTTGGATTTAAATTTGATTGTACATAAAATTTAAAAGAATAACATAATGGTAAATTATTTTTTATTAAATCAATATATATTTATGAACCTGATTTTTTTTAATAATTAATTTTAATCATAATAATTTTTAAAATTTTTTGGTCAAATAACTATCGGAATAAATGAAGAAAGAATAGAAAATAAATATCTTATTCCATCATGATTAAATCAGAAATACCAAACCTCAAATCCACTTAAAGTTTGAAAGTGTTTTTCAGCCTCCCTTTTCAAATGAATTCTCTATTTCGTTATGTAATTATATTATTTTTTCATCTCTAATATTCTATCCAACATATTTTTTAAAAATTGGTGCACCCCATCTTACATTCTTTGTGACTCACAAGTATTTACCATGAAAAATAACATTTTTTATATATTTATTGACTATGTGAAACAATGACACAACATTTTATCACATTTACATGTTCTAGTAGAACCACTGAATCATAAATTGAAAATCCCACATGAAAATCATGATTTAACTTTGAGATTCCATGGTAGCTACATTTTTTCTCAAATAATTTCCTTTATTTAATTTCCACTAACTTTATATAGTCATCACTACAAGTATCGTTATGTGAATATAATATTTTACCCTAACATAGAAATATACCACTATTTTTATAAAAATCATTAGGTATACCACTACCCGTATGATGGTATACTATTAAATGACTAAATAAATTCCACTACTCATATGTGAGTCTTGGTTCCATTATGTAGCAATCCCAATACCATTACATAAGTATTAACATATACGCAACACCACTATATTTTAACCCAGCTCAATTCATGACTTCCAAGGTTGCAAGGCATCATATGTCTTGGGGTTATCCCAGGGATATGTATAAAATGCTCACCTATAATAAGTTTCATCTTCTTTTTGAATATCACCTAGAGACGAGTTGTTATCATTAATTGTTCAGTAAAAACATTTAATCTTCGTTGGAGAATCGCATATTGAAATCATCTTATCGATTATATTATGACTGTGAAAAATTAATCAGGAGATGATGTTATAGACTCATATTTGGTGATCTTCATTTTTATATCATGGTTATTGACATCGAGTAGAACTGATTATTGACCAAGATTGGTTGGTGCATCCTAAAATGAACTAAGTGACTACAAGTTCTCCTTTTTTCCACAATAGAACCATATAGATGTCAGGTCACCACAATGAAATGTAAGAACATAAAATCCCATGAAAATTAATCTCTATAAATAATTTTTGAAAATAAACATTCATTCTAATATACATATTGAAATCAAACTAGAAATGATTTGATCGCCATCAGCAAAACATGGTAAACCTAATTCCACAATCAGTATTAATTAATCATCCAAGATTTGTAGTATTAATTCGTAGACTATTATTAGTCTATTAAAATATAATTATTATTCCATATTTCAGACAAAATTCATTGTGAATGTATATTTTTGGATGTTTTTTATTCATTAGTAGCCTTCTTTGACCTAAAGTATCTTGGAGGTGGATGTTGGATTCTATTATGGATGAATTTATGACGGTGGTTCTAGTATGATAGTGATAATATATTTTTCTTCCCCCATAGATGATTAAATT
This sequence comes from Viscum album, assembly GCA_963277665.1. Lineage (NCBI taxonomy): Eukaryota > Viridiplantae > Streptophyta > Magnoliopsida > Santalales > Viscaceae > Viscum > Viscum album. The sequence goes on along the minus strand of OY728122.1, from coordinate 1,238,701,636 downwards.
TTTTAGTAATAAATGTTTAATATCTAGTGTTGAGTGTTATAGGAGATATTGAGAGTTGTAAGTAGATGTATTATGTGATTCCTATTATAGTATTGGCATCATTGTTAGAGGAGGTGGTATAAATTTTTTTAGGTATATTAATAGCTGGGGTTTCATGTTAGTGTCTATCGGTAGCAAATATTTCCATTTATATGTATATGACAAGATGATATTCAAGTATTTGGTAGGAAAATCTTGGCTATAATAGGATAAATTGTCACTGTAGTCAAATTGATTCCAAAATTATGAACCATCATAAAAAATAAACAATTATATTTCATTTCCAAAATTCAAATTAATAATACCAAAATCTATTGAAGTTCACCACAATTTAATTTTTTTTTCTTCCCATAAAATATTCAACACTGATAAATTAATTTATAAAATAGACATTTAGTACAAAATATCAAATATATTTATAAATTTCAACGAAAAATTCCAAAAAATAAATTAATTATTATTCAAAATAAATGTAATTAATCAAAAAACACAATAAAAATGATTCATAATAATATTAAATTATTCCATGAATTTCATAAACCACACCATTTTATATGAAATTCAATATTACTCCACTAATAATTTTTTTTGAAATAATTTCCACATTTAAATTTCAAAAACCTGTGGTGAAACATTTTCAATTATAGTATATGTCAGACATCATCAACTATTAGAAACAAATTTATCCTATTATCATAATGGTATAACCATTTCATGAAATGATGTCTATATCCCCCATCATCCATCCTCATCTAGGAGTGGATTTCTAGTTCTTTCCTTGTAATAATATTAACTCTACACCATCTTCAATATCACCACCACTCTCTTGGATTTGCCCCACATCTCTCTGATCATGAATGTTATAATGTCGTATATTGAGGCCCCAAAGCTTACTGTCTCTCTATCTATTATATATTTCACTGAGGCCCTATATATCTGTGGACTCATGTAACCTTCATAATTGTTTAGATAAAATTTTTAGTATATACCATTAATTCATTCCTCAATGGATCTTGGTTATATAATGAACATGTGAATTTAAATATTTTGACCATAAACATTTTCTTTTTCACTATATAGAGCAGATTATATTTCCTGAACATGGACCAATAGCTAGGTTCATGTTGAACGTGTCCATTATTATTCTTATATTGGAAAATGGTTTTTACATTAAGTGTGATCATCCTTATATTGTTATCAAAGTAATATTTTAGGTATTCCTCCAATATTATCAAAATACCTTAAATATAAAAATTTTATGTAATCTGGTTGGATGAGTTTTAGGTTTTTATGATATATCAAGGTCTTTATATCACCCAGTAACTATACAAATATGTGAGGCCACATATAAACCCAATCCACCATTATATTTATTTTTCATCATGGTTTTAAAATTAATCCTATTTAAATGGTTGGTTTACTTTGATTCAATGTTTGATTCTTCTTATTAGACTGCATAATATTTTTTATTAACATAAAGAATGGATGTTGTCACCATAACACCACATGATCATAGAGGGACCATAAGTGGGGAATATGTGGTGTAATCTGAGGGAGTCCCTTTGGGAAGAATATATAATAAGATAGGGAAGTGACCCTAAACTATGATAAATGAAAAGAGGCTCCTATGGCCTCCCCATGAATGTGAGTGCATCAGCAGAAAAACTGTCATCCCTATAAATGTGAAGGAAGAATTGACCCTTTCCTATCTCCAAAGATTATATTATGACTATGTAACTCATGTTCCTAGGAACTTCACATGTCCCCTTAATCATCCTAACCAAATCCATAGAATCAGATACAATTTCATCCACCATCAAGCCCATCCTCTGGAAAATAGTGTTTCATGTTAGTAGAGCAATAATTTTGACACCCAGATAATATTACAACCCGAATAATAAACAGAACCCCGATGAAATAGTTTCACATAGATCAAGAAGGAGACCCATGCCTTGCATGATCCCATTCCTACATGAACCATCTGAAATAATTTTCAACTCATGCATGGTGGGATCCGTCAAACCCATCAGACACTCACCCCACCCAACACACCAGACATGCATTGATTATTGAATAAATTAAAGAACGTGATAGAGGGATGTTCACCCTTATTAACCAAAAACAACTAAAAAAATAAGTTCCATCTTCCTCATCTGAAGGTACCAAATAGAAGGGAAAGCACCCATTCTCGCCAGGTTTCGTACCTCCCAAAGAGTCCATCCGATGGATGAAATAATAACAGCATAATCCTGATCTTCATCACATTGAACACATACCTGTGATACTAAGAGGATTTAACTCATGGATAGAAGTCTGGGGATTAAGGAAACAGGTTGAGTGGAAAGCTATACCAAAGGAAATCAACACATTCTCTCTGTAAGAATAGGTGAAATGTTGTCTCTATACACAGATGCTCCAAAAAAAGTAGGGAGAATCCAAGGATATTCCTTTTCATTGAATACTCTCATTATTTGAATGTTCCACGTTTCTTATACCCTAAACAATAAATTTCATTTTTTTCGGTAGCTCTTTGCACCAAACCCTCGAGGACCACTCTTCCAAGATCTCCTCATCAAACTACAACATTGTATATTCCTGAAATGAGGAACTTTTACGAGGCTGAACCTATGAAACAACACTTGTCCACTACATTATTCAAAATGATGATATCAAAAAATCACTCAGATCCTAACTCACCATAGCCTGAATAAAGGATTGAATGACACACCCATTCTGATAGGAGACCACTGGAGTGGGAAATATTGGGTAGAAATGAAATTCTCCTACCTATTTGACATTCCAAAAGTTAATATACCCTATTCCAATAATCCAATGAGATTCTTCCTGAAGAACCTCCAAATGGGAGTACATGCACTTTACAAGGGAACACTGACCAAAAACACGGGTCATCATGGTCTTACTATCCACTCTATATCTTCCTCTAAATAATGAATCCCATAAGGAACCCCCGATAATAATCTCCTAGGAAACCTGCTGCTACAAACCCTTCTTGGTACCATAAATGTCATCGATCCCCACCCCACCCTCACCGTCATGCATCTCCAAAACACTCCAATTTTCCCAATGTCAATTCCCTACTTGGTTGGAATCCTAAATAAAAGTTGTGCAGATATTCATAATATTTGCAATAACTCCTATAGACTGTTTAATGATCTATAAGATGTGCATAGAAATAGGTGTGAGAACACTATTGATTAGGGTGACTCTCCACCCAAATTAATGAAACATAATTTTCTAGTTGATGATTCTTCAAATAATTCTGTTGATGGCATCATCAGAGAAGTTGTTATGGATCAATCAATAGGATATTGGAATAAAAAATAAACAATCAGAAATTTTTTCTGTTGAAATTCCATGATCTCTTGATTAGATATACAATGATGACATTTGAATTTGTTAATATATAATAACATGGTTCTTCAAATAGTTTTTACCTTGTCAGCTCATGAATTCGTATGTTTCCATGATTTATATGAAGCCATGTAGAGGCCACCTCCTCTTATTCATGAACTCCAATACAACGTCGATGATTATGAGGTGAGATTTGACTTCTGAGCCACCACAAGAAATAAAAGGAGACAATTTTTTCTCATCCATATCTCTTTGTATGTTCTGGGATGGTGAATTCTGGGGTTAAATAATGGGGCTGGGTGATAAAGGATCACATTTTTGAACACCATTGACAATATTGAAGAAACTATAAACCTTACCCATTATGGAAATTAACATCCAAGGAGAAGAATAACACTAAAAATAGAATTTAGAGGACCATTCCTCAAGGGAAAACATTATCATAACCTGAATAATGAAGCTCCATTCCATGGTACTATATGCCTTGTCCATATCCACCTGAAAATGACATTTGATCAAATTTACATATTGTTTATATCCTTGACCAACTCATTATCAATGACCACCACCCTGTGGATGCTCATACCTTGAACAAAACCAAGTTACTCAATTGAAACAGTCCATGGAATCACACTAATCAGCCTTCTCAAGATGAGACTATCCAGGATCATGTAAGACACATTACACATGGATATTGACCTTTAGTGATTGAGGATATATGGATATTTGATTTAGGGAATAAGATCCACCTTAGGGTTGAAAATGATCTTATTGAAGGTGCCACCATTAATGAAATATTGGTTGGACTCCAGTACCTGAGTACCCAAAATATCCAAAGCACCCACATAAAATGCCCATGGGAACCCATATGGTCCAGGAGCACAGTATGAAGACATCAAAAAGTATGAGTTTTTTATTTCCTCTATAGACATGGTCTCATATGACCCGTATTGTCAGGACCCTCCCCAGCTGCAGAATGAAAACCAAGAAAGCATTATTCCCCTCAATAGCATATGGGTTCTCATTCTTGTAGGACCTCTCACCACCTAGAATCTTTTTTAATGTTATCATGATCCATATGGCTAGTGGCCCCCCATTATAATTATACACCCCATTACCAATGTTGAGGTTGATTATCATGTAATATATTCTTCTATATATGAATGAATGAAATAAATATTTTAATAACCCTCCTAAATCCATTGTTCCCAAGACCTTTTCCTATAGGACATTTTGATTTCACGCAGTTTCTCAGAATGAAATATTCGTTTATCAGAATGCACAACAAAACTAATATCATTCTAGTTTGATTAAATATCCTCCTCCAAAATATCAATATCCAATTTAATTCTATCCACTCCCATGCAGTCCTGGTGTCTATCATCCATCCCTATTTGGATATCATTTTACGTGTTTTAGATGATTATAAAGACTACTCCATGCCCTCCCAACTTCCTCTTTCTACCATGAGTTCTTCAAAATCCACATGTACCCATCTTCCCAGTGCCGGTTTCTGAAATAAAGGAATACCTTACTCCCGGTAGGATCCCTTCGATGCTTCACCAAAAATGAAGCATGATTAGAAAGGTAAGGATATAAATGAGTGACTAAGGCTTGGGAGAGGGAATACATGCCATATAGGTTTCAAAGGAACTAGTCATGGTGACTCTAGATATGAGTGGTGCCCCAACGGTTGTTTCACCATGTAATTTGTTGCCACTAAAACCCAAGTCCATAAGACCAGTAGGAGAACAGAATGCTTGGACGTCCAACATGCCCCTTGAAACATAAGAAAGTCCACCGGTTTTCTCAGATGGTTCAATAATTGAATTGAAATATGCCCCCAAAAGCTAAGGAAGGACACCCGGATGTATGGAAGTTAAGAAAATCTAGATTTAAATCCTCCTTGGTTCCTCATTGCTGGCATAAATGAATGATAAATCAACTCACTCCCTCTACATAATATCTTTGTATTGACGCACTAACTCACCATAAAGATCACTACAACATGATCAATCTTCTTCCAGTAAATCCAAATATGAGAATTTTATGGATATACATGACAAGGCTTGTGGAATCCAATCTTCATAGAAACGACATGGAGTTTACATGGTTTTTTTGGGTTCCCGGTAGATCACTATAGAGTTGTGATGCTTTCTAGACTCTAAGGAAAAGAAGGTGCATTATTCTTAGTCCCCCCAAGAAACAGACATTCCATATAAACGATGAAAGAATTAGATGCGGGATATCTTGGACTTTTGGCCTGAGAAACTATAGGAAGTAGGAGCAAGAGACAACCCAGTCTCCTTGGAGTATTATTGGGTGAATGGTCTAGAAACATCATCCTACAAGACGAAATTGGCTAGGAAGAGCCTATTTAACAAAGTATTATCAATGTCCTCAAACAGAGAGAACATTAATAGAGAGTGTTGGTGTGGGGGGGTGGTAAGGTTTAGACTCCCCTTATATGAGAGAAACTAGCACCAATTACTACTAGTAACCCCCATGAAACCATAAACTCATTCAGAATTCCTATGGGAACCAAATCCCCCCGATATGATGCTTTTGCTTTGCATGAAAGACTACATCTTTGAGATTGATATAGAAAATCCATGAAAATTTAAGATGAAATTCACAATAATAGAGAAGGAGGATAGTGGGATCTAGGGGGAAGAAAGGTATTCTTGAAAGGGAGGACACAGATATCCCAGTGGTCTGCAGTAACCATCATGGAATGAATAGTGAAATAAAGTTCCCTGCCAACTATGAGGCAGAAATGATACATTGAAATCAGATCTGAGGCTGGTAAATAGTACCCCAGGGATTGACCCCCGACCTCAGGTGAGATAGCGATGTTAGATATGTCATACAGTGAATGACGATCCCTCCTAGAAATGGAATTAAAAAAGTCCTTCAATAAAACCCTTTACCACATCTAAATATGGTGATGATGATCTGGTAGGATAGGTCTCCTTTAAACATGATATGGGTGCCATAGTCCCCACCTTACACCAACAAAAAACCACAAATGAGTGACCATGAAGACCACAAGCTACCCAAAACCTAGGGGTGCCTTTTTATGAAGATTCTATGCCACCAAGGGAAACCATCCTGGAAGCGTATTAAAACATATGAAGGAAAACCCATTTAGCGATAAAGAGCCATAAATAATCAAGAATTCACATTAGCTAAGAGAAGAATGACGGGTTCATCGTAGTAGAGGAAGGAGCTGATGGAGCCACCGAATGACTTTAAAATTGACAGGTTTTGAAAGGGCAATAGAAGACCAAGCAAGGATACCCAAAAAACCCCCGCATGAGACTCCTTAATAAAATGGATGTCTACCGACCACTAGGATGGGGAGAACCACCACGAGCCACACCACCAATCCATCCTAGCCCATGCATTCACAAAATCATCCTTGGAGAATAGATGGATGCAAAAAACTACCCTGGATAGGTCAAAAACCATAGTAGGGAGGCTAAACCCCAAGGACTCAAAAAGTCCCTAAGGAAACCAAGGGTAGTTTTTTGCATCCAAAGGGGACCACCAAGGAGAGTTCATGGAAGGAAGAGTCCTCCAAATTTTCTTGAGTAGAATTCCCTATTGGGGGATCACCCTACACCCTTACCGCAACTATAAGACCCAACACGATCACAAGAATTTACATATTTAAGGGGGAATCCAGGGAAGACGTCGCACCTCTAGGAGAACCCTCCGTGGGACCGTAAAGTAATTCATTGAAAGACATTCCCTTTCCAATAAATTCATCACAAGGAGTCCAAACTTTTTTTTGGAGTGTACCACCCATCAGAAGAATAGGAATAGAAGGGAATAGGGGATTAAATCCATCCCCTAAGGGAAAGGACGATGAAGAAGCAAGAGCAAGTGAGCATGGAGGGGAGCCATCTCTCTTGAGGGAAATGTAAATGAAATTTCACTATTCATATTAATAACTCATATTGGGTAACTATATATAATATCTTAATGAAACAATTAATGGTTATTTCTATTATAAATTACTCATTCCTTGAACATGATGGAGACATTATGGTTCCTAGTAATTCTACTCTAAATTTAAATTTAAATTCTAGAATGTATACACAGACATAGTCAATTTGGGTGCCAAATTATACTCAAACTGTTATTTTCTCTACTCCTATGCATATAAATGGCATTTATCATCTTGGGAATGTGACTCCCTATATGAATGTTGAGGAAAATATATAGAGACCCAATTTAGAAGTGTCTAATATAGTTCGTGACTCCAAATACACATGGGTATTATATAATACTGAAGAAAATACACTACCATGGAATGTGGTTACAAATATAAAGTCCCATCATTTTGATCTAGGTCTAAAGTTGAAGAATAAATGTTCTAATGGATGTGGTGTGTCCATACATGGTTAACTATGGTATGAGGGTTTCTGATGTATGGTTAACTAATCTGTTTGGTAATAATTTATTACGTACAAATTAAATAACTGTCATTACAACATTGGATGTGATGGAAATTGATACTAAAAATTTGTTGCAACAAACAATTTGATATCCAGAGTTATAAAAATATAGAAAATAATGAATACGATTATTGGGAATGACTAATGTGGATAATTTCACAAACCAAAGTTAAATATTCATTGTATTAGAAAACCGAAGAGATTCTCATATACAGATCAGATGATTATGCAATGTATGTTCTAGGGGAAGATGATCTATTGAAGTGTTTCTCCAAATTTGAATCAGATATATGTTGAATTGGATATTTTTGTAAGTATAAAATAATAAATAGGTTAAATTTAATTCATGATGTTATATTCATCACAGATAAAAGATAACTAGAAAGGGAATGGATTACATTAAAATTATTTAACTAATGATCACTAGAATTAAATGGAAAGACTAATTCCCAAAACACATGAGAAATACACAAAATGGTAAATATCTATTAAGTAAATAACAGATATTAACTAGAATACGCTAGACTATTAGGTTTTAAGGGAGGTTAAAGCCTCGAAAAAAATTTATAATAAAACAGAAACTTCTAATATATTAGATTGAGACAAATTCTTGACCAAAGTGGTTAATTCCACTATTTGAACTATTATTGCTTGAAAGGAGATAAAATATTCCCAAAAAAGGACCATTAGAATCATATTCCAATATTAATGTAGAGGGGTAATAAGAAAAACCACTATGAAAAACCTTACACATTAAAAAGATCAAATGTTGAAAAACTCCATATTAATGAGTTAATGGAAGATTATAGTAAGACGTGTACTAGACCACATCATATCAACACCATTAATGTACAAATAAGATTTATTAATTCTATGAATCTTATTTTATTTTTATGTTTCAATATGTGAAAGATCGATATAGAGGTTTTCAAAATGATATAGGATAATATGTATTTATTATTCATTGATGTTATTCTTACAGATCTTGAATGGGTTAAATTACCATACATTTCAAGCCTCAATAGGATACATTGTACGAGTAATTTATATTTGTGCAATAATGGTTTATCATCAATAATTGAGTCTTATATCACAACATTTTGGGTAACCACTCAACAATAAAATGTATTTTTATAATGAAAATGAAAAAAATTTGAATTTCAAGCTTATTTTACCCTCCAAAGATGATAATAAGATTATTTTTTCATAATAAGATATAAATTAGGTTATGATGAGTATGTCACCTTCCCTATATTATTAAAGTAGAAGGTTATTGTGACATTATCGATGAAATAATTTTCCTTAAAAACTGATCCACATGGGTCAATTACCACATGCATTGTATTAGTAACCATATAGAAAACCAATGATTGACTTAGAGAAGGTAATTTTAAGATCATTTGTGACATAATATTTGAACAAAATCATTCAATTTATTATTTCACTTACATTTTATTTTTCTCAAACATTATGTTTTTTAGATGTATTCATGTTCTACATTACGATGTATTGAGGTTATATATATATATATGTATATGAAAAAAACCACTACAGAAGCATGCATAATCAAACCATAGTTAGACTTAAAATAACGTTGGTGGTAACCTATAAAGTTATTCATACTCACACACTACATTAACACATTTAAAAATATATAAAATTCATTGATATAATTTGAGTAATTATATGGTCATATCTCATTCTAGGTAGTTTATAAATATAAGAAACTTTGTTTTTTACATCACAATGAGAGTTTAGTGACTATATTTATCTACAATATGCATAATATAAAATCCTAAAATTAAATATAACATTATTAATAAATATTAATAAAAAACAACAGTTAGCTAACATTATATAATCATATTTAATTATCTCAATTTTATAAAACAACTATCATTAATCATTTAAATGATAAATATTATATGTGAATAGTTTACTAGAAAATATTATATATTTTGATTCATATTATATGTTTAGTAAATGTATGAGTAATGATTAATACTGTGATTTTACGTTGAGTATCTAGAGGTATCTATAAAATTAAATCATCCTTTGGGTATGGTTATAGTGATATAATCCAATATTAAAATTTATTTTTAATCTTTATTTTCTTTACTCTTTATATAGAGGTGCTTTCTTGTCATCAAGATAGAAATGAATTCATCCCCAAATTATTCTTGGTGATTCAACATTATTTGGATTATCCTATATAGGGAATATATGGTTTACCATTTTTATTTCAACCTCAAGTACTTATATTTTGATTAAAAAACATTGATATTACTATATGCTCTTTAGATTTTATATATTTAAGTGAAATTAATCATATATGGAACTAAAGTAAAAGGTTTTAATAAAATTTTCATATTCTAATAAGAAGATATTATCCCCACTAAAATCCAATAATATATATCATGGACTTTACAATGATATTAAATTTAATATGATAATTTAATAATTATTAATGTATATGATTTACATCAACTAGAATATATATGTATGAATTATTTTATTTTCAAAGTGATAGATTGAGAAAAAAAATTATTAATAAATATATCACACACAATATTTTGAGAAAATATTTTTTATAATATAATATGGTTATGAATTTCAGATATAGGGAAGTGTAACACCCCAATTTTATAGGAACAAATTTTAAAATTTTATACTTATATGTTCTTGGTTTTTTTATTTATTTGGATAAAATTGTTTAGATAATGTAGCACCCAATATTTTGAGCAATAATTTCCTATTAATAATCCTCATGTGTTTGATATCTCATAATACATTCTACTATAACCTAAAATGAACAGTGAATTATTTAATTAATGAAGAATATTGTAACATAATATAAAAAGCATTTAATGATAGCAATGTGAAACATAATTAGATTATTAAAAAATTTATAAAACTAGAATTTGATAAAAATACTATAATACTAAAATATGACTCACCTATATATCCCTTGGATATTATACAGTAACTAGTAATAACAGTAACAATATTTAGATTTATAAACATGATAAATGTATTGAAAAAATCTTGTATAGAATGAATGCTTTTAACGAGGTATATAAGAAAAAATATATATAAGGGGTAAATTTTTTCATTATATGATCATTATGAATATATAACCATTGGATACATAAGATCGTTGTGCATATATAGATATTTTATATAAGAATTATTAATGAGATAAATTAAATTATAATATATTTATTGGAAAAACATTTTGGAACACCATAAACTAATACTCATATTAAATTCAAATAAAAATTTAATGAATATAGTTACAATTAATTATACTAATAAAATTATTAAATTTACTTTAAAATATATTGGTTATGTATCCGAGAAGATTACGTATTCTTTACGAGGATAATTTTTTATGCATGGAAATGAAATATAATTTCTTGTGGATTCCAATTATAAATCATAAGATGAACTTCAAAAATATATATATTGAGAGACATCATTTATAAGGGATGTTCATGCTCATATAAATCACCATGATATCTATGCTAGTTGAATCACAACCAACAACTACAACCATTTCATGTACCACCTAGGAGAATTAGTTGATGTTTTTAATTAGTATTCTATTTATATGTTATGATGGTACCTATAAATTAGTATTAATGTAAGAAATAATATTATATAAAATATTGTTATATAATTTTTTTATAATTTTATGTATTTCATATTACATTTAGAGAATTTATTTAATTAGTTTAATTTATAAAATTCATGGAATAATTTTTTTCTAATTAAATTGCTAAAACTAAAAAAATAGTGAATATATAAATAATTTAAAAGAAATTAATTTAAAATCGCTTAATGAATAAAAGAGCTATTTTTTAATGAATTAGTTTTTTTATTTGTTTGGAATATTTATCTAAATAAATTAAAATACTCACTACTAATGAATCATTAAGATGATATTTATTTATATATATAAAAAATCAATTAAAAATCATTTAATAATTACCAAGTGGTATGAAATAAGAAAAAAAATGTATATTTTTTAATGAAATGTTTTTATAAAAACTATTTTTTCTTCATTTTAATTTTAATGTTAATTTTAATAATTTTTAATGAAATTATTTATTAAAAACCATTTATTATTAGTAATTATATTTTAATGATTTTTTAATAATTCCAATTTTAGTTGTTGAAATGAATCTGAGAGAAAAGTGAGATACCAAGGTAACATATAAATTTATGAAAAATGGTTAAAATAAGTGGTTATGTCATAAAATATCGATAAAAATTATATTTAAATATGTTTATGAAGTCATTATTTACCTATAATCAGCCATTATTCATTATTGAGACAAATTCATTGTAAAATTACATTCCTTGTATACTACGAAATGATTGTTTGTTGAAATACAGCTCTAACATATAAATATAACCCTCCTATAACATCTTCAAAAACAATAATTTTTAGTAGTTTACTCTATAATATAATTACAAATTATCTCCTGATATACATATCACATGTCTAGAATCCTCAACTCACAAGAAGGATCCCTAAATCTTTCCAAACAAAATAGGGCTTCCTAAGTAGTTCTGTTATATATATGGTATGTAAGTATATTTTTAGCCAAATGATTAATCATATTAATGATCCAAATAATATTTAATAATACTTTAAAACATGATTAAAATTTATCTAAAATCATCATTCTTCAATAAAACCATTATTGTAGTTATATCATAACATATTTTTAACCATTAAATCATTATAACATGTTCTTTTCTATGTCAATTTTAACACCAAAATTATTAATTATATAAAATTTATATCATTAATGATTAAAAAAATTTAAATATCAGTAATATGTGGTAATAAATTTGATTTAATGATATATTAATAATTCAATAATGGTAATATAAAAATTATATTCAATAATAAAATCAAATTTTATTTATTCATTATTCAAAAATGGGGACTTAATTGATGTTCATTACAAATTTTAACCGTAACATCCATGAAAAAATCATTGAAGTACATAAAAATATAAAAAATTCCTAAATAAAACCCCTGAATTTTATGTAGTTGATGAACATATAATCATGAAATAAGTAAAAAAAACAATTATATTGAAGATATATAGGAAAAAGTAAGACAATTAACACCCATTAATTTATTATAAATATGAATAATTGATAAATGGGTAATAAATAAATATATATGAATTATAAATATATATATATATATATATAAATAACAAAATATTAATTATATAGATGAATAAGAAACAATATGGCGTATATAGATTATATGATCTTGTCCTACCAAGGAGGAATCCAAGGTAAGGGTTTTCCACTTAATTCAATATCCTTTTTTTGGTCATATGCATTCCCCTATGATAATGTTTCTATTTTTTTTTATATATTCTAATATTTTTCTATATGATAAATTAATTTATATTCTTTTCTTGGAAAATTACATTACATTAACAAAATACACTTTTCGATTGATTAACACATTATAAAATATTCCATTATAAAAAAAACTTTTACTCACCCTAATGGATTTATATCTTCCAAGTCCATGTTATTTCATGAACATAAATTATTTTTTGATTATACTGAAAATAAAATGTTTATTTTTGTTTTCTCTATAAACAATTTATCTTTAGTTTTATGTTAAAATAAATTCTATATCTCTCTTATCAATGTGGGTTTCTATAAACAATTTAAAATTACAAAAAATTTATACCATTAAATTTTCGTAAACATTATATCCTACAATAAATAATTCTTATTTTTTAAAATTATTATTTTTCAATTTAATATTATTGGAATGATTTTAAATTAAAATATCTTTTTTAATGTATTTTTCATTTTTAGAAAATAAATTGAAAGTAACTCCTTACTTTTTATTAAAATATCAATAAAATTGGAATGAAATTATATTTACAATATATCTTATATAAAATACTGTTTATCGATAAGATTAATTATCAATTAAAATTACATATCCATGAACTATCATCCTAAAAAATCACATGTGATGTGTTTCATTTAGATGATGAATTTTGGGGATTATTTAATCTAATGCTTGATTTATTCTTATCTGAAGGAATATGAAAAATTGTTTCAAATCAATTTTTATAACTTAATAAATCTTGGTTGTATAACTTATTTCATGAGGACCAAATATTTATGTTTTTATGGTGTTATTGGTGGGACCAATATTATATATCCTTGGAATGCATTTTAGAAATATTTTGTCTGATGATTTGATTATTTAATAAGTTAATGGAGGATATCATAGTATACGATGATATTCATTTACATGATGTTACTATAATTATACATAATTTTATGATGTATTTAAGAGAGATAATTATTATATTTTATGTTTTTTATTCTTATTACATTACCACAGTCATATGATATGTCACCATGGATAAATATTATTCATATTATTTTATTTTCTTATGCCACATTATATTTTCATCATTCATGATTATATTTTTATGTGTTTTTTATCCTAAATATTGATAAATTATTATGTTACCTTATATAATTATTAATTTTTATGATTCCAAGATACTCTTAAATTAATAATATATTTCTCATATGCTCGTGTTTTCCCATATGTCAATGGTCCGATAATGAATCCTCTCTTACTCATTGATATGTTGTTTCCTTAAAGGGTTTATGATCTCATCAATTTCATTTCATTCTAACATCCCATAGAACATAATATATAAATTTTAATAGAACAAAATCATTTATATATGTTGAAACAGTACTAAATAATGAGATATTTATATAGTTAATATCAAAATACAATAAACCAGTATGTTTTATGAGTGTATTTTTATATATGATATGAAACATGTAATTACATTACATGATGTAATGTATATATATATATATATATATAAAATTTCAATTGTTTCACCTATTATTATTGAGTGGTTTGGCTTTTCTAAATAATTATCAGATAAATAAACTGAAATAAACAATTTATTTTCCAAGAGTATTATAGGTTTAGATAATGTTGATATAAAATAAGACATCATATGATTTACATTTCATATTTTTATAATTTGTTACAATAATTTCCCAATGATATAATTGTTTATTACTCACCTAAATCCATTATGTTCTAGAAAATAAATATTGAAAGGAATAATTATGTTAATAATGAGTTTGATGAAAAATGTTGTGGTTTTCCCAATGAGTAATAAAATTTTGTTAGGAGATCATGTTCCAATATACATGGATTTGATATTTTAGGTTGTGAGCAGTGCAATTTTTTTTATAAATCTCCCAAAATTTCAAAATAATTACAAAAACTCGATCATGTACTGCATTTCAAAATGAGTACCATCAATTATTGGATATTCTGATCCATTATTTCTAATCAATTTATCGACGCAATAATTTTTTTTGAAGGTTTTTTAATACATAGTGAATGATAATTTATTATCATATTTATGTTATTAGAAGATGATATAGTAAAATGGAAGGATTTGGTCAAGAAAATAAGGAAAAAATAATATTCACTCCATGTAATGGGTGGATATTAAGAAAATAATATTCAACATGTATTTCCCTTTTAATAATTCACATCAATTTTGTGCAATAATATTTAATGCATCCGTAAAAGGATGAATAATTTACTGCTTCATATAGAGAAAAATTATAATACAAGAAAGATAATCCATTAGATTAATCATTCATTAATGTGAAAAAATATGATTTTTTTTCAGACCATGTCTCATAAATTATTTATATATATGGGACTCAGGTAGCCATAATGAAATTGTCCAATGTGTTCTTATGATGAAAATAAATGTTTGATAGTCTTATTATACACATATATTTCAGTATAAAAAATATAAAATATAATTCTATGTAATTTTAAATGATAAATCCCTAAGAGAGAAGGTTATTAAGTATCCTATATTATAAATTTTTTACAAGAAGTACCTTAAAAATTTCCATAATATGTTTGTAAAAATGTGTCAAATGCAGAAGCAGAATCCACAAAACACATGATTTTCAAATATATATTAAAATTTTTATTTTTACAAATGAGGAGAAATAATTTTCTATCTAATATAACGCTCTTAAATTCTTCAATTATATGGATTTTTTAAATTATGAATATCTACGCTCTAATCCACAAGCAATTGAGGAAAATTGAATCCAAAATCTTCCAAAACCATGGATTCATTATATAAAATATGATATCATTATCATGGAAGTGGAACATGATAAATAACTAGTGAAATGTGTACTTATTATCCACTCATTTATTAAAAATTTTGTATTTTATACGTATTTTTATTATTTCATATCTTTCATGTTTCCAAAAAATATTGATTCACCACCTTAATTTTTGTAAATTAAATTATTTCTAAAAAACCCAGTCATATAATAAATATATCTAAAAGATATAAATATTCATAAATTTGGTTATTTTAGGAGATACGTTATTTAAATACTGTTATTAAAACCTTTATAAAATATTACATTGTGCTGTGATTTGATTAAATATATCAATATCAACTCAATTTATTTTTATATAGGTAAATTATATTTCATTTCTAAAATAATCACATGATAAATTATAATTAAAAAGATTATAATGAAATTTATTTATAATTATATTCTATAATATGTATCTGGGTACCCAATAATGTTGGATAAATACCTAAATTGATTAGGGTGAAACTCAATATTGTAGATATTAAAATTATAAAAAATAATCATATTTATTTCCTAAAGAGTTACCTATTCTTCCAATAAAATGTTAGGATGATTTTTTAGGGGAACTCATAAACTGTGGAATATATATATCGAAGGTTCCTTAGAGAATTTCAATCCATTGAATCTGTGAAATCAATGATTTCTCTTGAGAAACATTTGGAGAACGGATTACTATTGATAATTTCATTTCCTTGGGGTGTTTTAGTCCTTTTCTATGAGGAATGATGGTTCAACATGTCTTTTAATTGAAAAACATCATCTTAGTAAGATCATGACCAAGAAAAAATCTTCTAACCCATATTGATGAATTTTTTTATCCACATATAGGGACCCAATACTTATTAAAGGTGGATATTTGGCATTGAAAGAATTTACTAAGTGTGATGTGGGATGGAATAACAAAGACAACCTTTTGCATAAGATATAGATACTATGAATTCATTATGAGATCATTCAAGCATAAATATTACATATAAATAATCATGGATTCGATTCATAATGTCTTTTTAAGATTGTTCTAAAGTATATATGAAATTATAAACTCAATGTAATATTTTTAATATGTAATCCTTTTTTACAAACAGTAATATTATTATTCGTGTAATCAAAATTTAAGGTATATTCGTGGCTTATTTAACAATATAGGTGACTAAATTATATTTTTTACAAACATCTATAATACAAATATGTGGTTTAAATGGATTTATAAGATATTGATGACAATTATTGTCAAATTAATAATAATGTAGAAATAAATATGCCATCCTCAGACAAATTGGATTGAATTTTATATGGAAATAATAATTTAAATATATTGTTAAAGGGTTCAGGATGTTGTTGGTTATTTTACATGTACTCACATAGTTCTACAATGCAATCATGATTCTGATATACAATGATTCATAAATTAATATAGTAGATGGTTTCCTTATGAAAAATTAAAAGGGGAAAGATTATTCCCCACAACAAAAAATGAAATGTAATAAAAACTACCAGACATAATTTATTGAGTTAGTAGTGGTAATTATTTTATTAAATATTTATTTTCATTATAAAAATACAGTTAAGTGAGGAATATATTGTGGTTATTATATCTCAATGTATATATTTTCGTTGTACATATTTAATATTATTCCATGGAGATGGTTATATTTGATCAGGGATTATGATTTCTCCATACATCACCATCCTGGGAAGAAAAATAGTGGGATGATCTGATTAGAATGAAAGATAGTTCTACCTTATCCCTAATGTGGATTAAATTATACATGTTATTCTTAGATGTGAAATAGTTAAGAGTGTGAATCATATGGGAATTAATGAAATTATACCATTACTAAAAAAAATCTCCAAAATTCATATATGTGAAGATCAATGTAGAACATAAGGATTTTATGGATCAATAGTTGATTCTTGAAAATATTCCTTATATTGACTGTAAAATATAAATTTATTTATTTTGAATCCCAATATATGTTTTGACCATTCTTGAACTATAGAGGAAATTTTATATAATTTACACAGATCATCATATTCTATTCACCAATGCTGCACAATGATATAAAAATATATATTAGATCAAATTTGGTGAAAAAAAGATAGATATTGTGAACTATACATTTCAATTCAATGATTATAAAAAATTCAATGATTATCATTATAATTCCAAAGGAAACAATTTCATCTATGTGTGGGGGATTAATATTCAAATTATTCATACATTATTTTCTTTTGAGAGATTTAATATATACATAAATGATGAGGTATAGTCATAAGGTGAACCACCTTCATTTAATTTATATTGATATCTAGGGTTCATGTCAATGTTTTATAGAATTATTAAATGATAATTTTAAATATAAATCAAAATTTTATTCTATTATCATCCTCAAATTCATGGTTATTTTGAAATGGATTTTAAAAAATCGGAATATATGATATTATCATGCTCAAAGGATTTCAAAAAACTATAAAAATGATATATTCTACTAGATGCATTCTCATATAACACATATTCACACTAATGATTTAATATTCAACTTTATATGATTCTATATTTGAAGATATGCTGATCTCCAACGTCCAAGGATAATTATGGGGATCGGTAGTTTTGGGACTTGATCTCACTGAAGAAATTTCCTAGAATGTTTAAACCATTCAGTGACATATCAAGGAAGTACAATGTTAATAGATTATCTATATTGATATTATTCTATGATGTTACTAGTTCCATGTTGGTGAAAATGAATTCATTAAAATATCAACATAGAATAAATCTATGAGTATCAACATTAATGTAAAGTTTTCCCTTGTATTCCTCAACCGCTTTGTGTGTATTTTTCAAGTGGGGACTATTTAATATAACTAAATACTTCTATAAATCCTCAATAATGTTTTTAATTTGATACATGTATTTCATTTTATAAATTATATATTGGATCCATCACATGAGTGGGTCTAAATAGTTATACAATGAGACCACGATCTCTCATGAGGAATAGTCGATAGGTATTTTTTTATTATAGTGATAATGTACTATGAAACAATATTACACACCTAATCATGGTTTTGTGGAGAAATAATAAGTTGGAGCAATAGATATAAAAAAACTAATAATGGGAAAAATTATCCCTATCCTTTTTCAACCGAGTAATGTGATTTTGAGGGATTTTTCATGGTAATAGAATGTGAGACCACAAATTTTTTGTATGAAATTTATTAATAATCCCGATGTATTGGATACATTGTTTTTAACACAACATTAATAAAAATGCACAATTAATTATTCACTTAATGAAGACGATTACAATATAATGTAGAAGATATTACAATGATTCAAGGAGAAAAAAATTAAAAAATTAAAAAATGAATAAATTAATGGGTAAATAAAAATACATAAAATAAAAATGTAAATATCCATGATTCCCATATATATCAAATAATCATTAATAACTATATATTAAATATTGAACATTACAAATATGATAAGATCATTATAAATAAATGTTTTAATTAGATAATTGGTTTTAATAATGTTTATAAAAAGTATATATAATAATTTTAAAGGTGAAATGTGGTTGTTAAATAGTTGTTAGGGTTATGTAACAATTAGATATATAGTCATTGGAAATATATGGTTGGAGGACATATATAGTCCTTGAATACATGAGTGATTAATCATAAATTAAATTATATATTATTTTGGAAAATATTATTTGATAACAAATTCATAGAATCATGAGTTGCACATAATATAATCTTGTAATTTATATAGATAATATAAATATAAGTAACAATATAGTGATATTTATATAAAAATAGGGAAGTTATCGAATCATTTAGGTGAAACCTTCACCATGGGGGCATTTCTTCCACACATATAAAGGATTTATTATTACGGTTTTTATAACCTAACCATGATCTAGAGGAACATCATCATGTAAATCCTGAGAAATATCTTATGTTGGATAGCAAATAAGTATATATAAACAACTACTAGATCAATTACAGTTGAATCTCCATCCATAAATATCAAAATTTCTTATCTCACAATTATGATTTCTATAAAGGACATATTGGACTTTTTATGTTGATGTTATGATGATATAAATCTATAATTAAAACATTCATCAATGTTAAATTTTGTTTTTATTATATGGGTTTTTATTACATTTTAAAATATTAATAAATGTTATAAATTGTTTAATTTAATGGATTTATAATATTTCAAAATTGATTTCAATATAAATCTATTGATTATATTTACATACTGGTTAGTAGATAAATATCATTAAATAAATAAATAAAAATCTTTCAATGTTAAAAACAATTTCCAAAAGAAAATTTTCCATATGTTTTTTATTTTTAAATTAATAAAATAACGCAATCAAAATTAAATAATTATCTTATTAAAATTTATTTTTTATATTTAAAAACAATTAAATTAACATAATCTCATAATTATTACTTGGTAGAAAAAAAGAATATAGTAATTTAATGATTTTAATTTGTTTTTCTAAAAACATTTTATATGTATAATGCAATATTAATTTTAATTTTTTTATAGGATCCCATTTTTGTATGAACTCATGGATTTCAAGGAATAGATTAATTAATAAACAATTGGTTGGATCATTTTGAGAACTATGTTTTTTAATTACTTTGTAGGAGCTCAAACAACATCAAATAGGTGGTTTGGATATTTGAGTGGCCTATGAAACATCTTTGGGGATTACAAGAACCCTATGATAGGTCATATGTAAACTGTAGAAAATGATAAATCAAATATACTATCTCTTTAGTGGGAATTTTTGGTGAGAAAATACATTCCACACCTCCATGATTTTAAGATGTGAATGCCCTCTTTCTATCCACATTTATCCCTAATTTGGATTCAAGGGATTTTCCACTCTCTTCCACTCTTCAATACGCTTGATGTGGGTAATATCCTTAGACTATGAGGGTCATTTATGGTAATCCTACACTAATATTGATCTCACAATTTTCCCTTCTCTCCTAAATTCAAATTATGCATTCACTATCCTAGGTTATCATGGGAGATTCCACTAGATCATGTTAGATACATTCATTTGGCCAAGTATGAGGGCATCTTGAGAGTCCAACTACACGCAGTTAATCAAATATTCGTTATAGTTTGTAAAAATTTATGTTTTACATATGTTTTTTATCAATTTTACAAAAAATTACAATATAGTTGGGCAATAATTAATTTGGATTTTACTTGAACTAAAAATGATAATGTTATATAATCCCTTGGGGTTCCATTAGAAGTGGTTTCGTTTGTGACAATGACTTTACATGAGTTAAAAAAATATGACATGTTGGAATCAAATTAATTAATTAATTTTAATTTTTGGAATTAATTTTATATCAGTATTAGAATTGAGTTAATAGCTAGAGATATGGAGAGATGATCGGTTGAGTAGGTATGTTGTTGGATAACCATGGAGGATCTTTAATAGATATTACTATCCCTTGGGAATAAGTGAAATGATTTTTCTAAAAGGTTGTTGGACTTATACCATCCATGTGGAATTATTATTTTTATTATGTGGCATGTGTTGTGTGGGATACCGACTTTATTGTGATTCCACATTAGAATAATTATTTATTTAATTTAAATTGAATGTGAAAATTAAATGGATGTCGTAATGTTTAATGCACTATCTATTTATTTAAATCTTCAAAGGAAATGATAGAGTAATATAGTTCGTAAACAACCCTTGTGTGTTAGATGGTCTCCTCGAACACTGATGCTCAAGGAAATGACTATTATTAATCCATGGTGTCCTCTACACCTCTTGATAGGTGAGTCCGAACAAAAAAAGACATATTATCCCATGCGAAGGAGCGTGGGACAACTCCATGGTTGATGTGATTATGTACATGGGATGGATTGGAGAACAGACCATGTGGGACCATAGGTGTTGGGATGGGCCATGTGATATATACTATGTGATGCCAATGAGAGATAACCCATGTAGCTAATGAGATCATGTTATCATCACAATGATGTCAAGAGACAGAATATTTCATCGTAATTAAGTGTTGAAATAATACATTTACTGAAACTCAAGACCCATGTGAGGGTTCCTCTATATTGTCGTTACCAAGGGAACCCCAGTGGGATCCTAATAGTCAGACCAACCCCAACTGGGTTCATTTAGAATATGTAGAGTATGCAGTAGGTGTCTCCACAAAACCCTCACCGAAAAATTAATATTGAAGTGGATGTAGTTATGGGACATGGTTATGAATATATATAAAAAATAATTTTTATATATTCATTGCAGTGTATTTTGGATTCATACAATGATAATGGAATGTAATTTTGAGGAATTGTCATATGGGATAATTTGATTTGATTTTATGGATTCGATTCCCAATGATGATTCATATGATCTAACTTACGAGACTAATGTGTTATGAAGGAATAATTAATGACTTGATGTGATTAGTGGGCTCCATGAATTGACTTTATTTTATATTTTTTTGAGATATCTTGAATGATAAAGTCATTGTGGATGTTTTGGGTCATTTGGGATCCGGTTGATGATCCCCATAAAAAATATCTGAGGTCTTGGGATTCAACCATAGATATATATGGGATTCTGGAGAAGCTATTTCACCCAAGGTAACATTTCATATCATGCATCCAACCATATAGACTTGGGGTATATTTTATTATGATTAATTTTTTCATAATGAGATTCCATGGTCACCCTATTGATCTATCTTGGTGAGAATATTTGTATTACATATTCTTATGAGGTTTCTTAGGATAATAAGGATTTGGGTTCATATAATGGTGACATGGAGTATTATTTGGATTCATTTATTTTCCAAGACGTAGATAATTATCCTTGAGAAATAATTCGTAGTTATATTTTAGAGATATTTCCACAATGCTTGGGATCTAGCTATATTTCCATTTATTATCATTTTTTATCCATTGAACATTAGAATTAGGGATTCAGGGGTTACACTCAATGATCAAGTATTTATATTGTTAGAGAAGTATCATGAACCAATCAAAGACACCCCAACACAATTCAATGTATGTATTTCCAATTATGGTACAAAGGTGGATGATAAAAATGATTTGGTTAAGGTACATGTGTAAGAATGGACCACAAGACGTACATATAGACAATACAAATCTGGGTATAAGAATGATATATTTTATATTATTTATTGAGATGTATTTTATGTAATTACATCAAGCAGGTTACATGAAAAAATCACTAAATATGATGGTTTGTATGAGACCATGATGGTAGTTCCATAGACAATTTTGTACTCACCCCATGCTCATTTGTAATTTCAAAATGATACCCAAGTAACTCTAATATGGTTCTTGTAGATACAAGCTCATATGAGGATCATCATAGTTTGAGCTATCTCCTTGAACAAAATTATGTTTTTATATTGAAAAAGGTCTATTTATTTTATTTCTTTGTTGTGTCTTGATACTTTATATTTTTTATTGATTCTTAATAACATGTTATAAAAGTTTCACATAGCTTTCCAAGGAAAATTTAGTTTTCTGAGACCTTCAAATATCAATAAAATGTTATTTATTTACTTTTCACATATATATGGTTCATATATAAAATTATATTACATAGACGATTCACTTATCTGATTCTCCTATGTAGCCGATTCAAGAAGATGTATTTCTAGGATTTGCTTTCATCTGAATATCAACCATAACATTTTTTAAATAACAATAAACAGTGTTATTATTAATTAATTCCAAAAATAAAAATATTATAAACATTTTAATAAAATAAAAAAAATATAAAAATAAATATTTTGTTATCATGAACTAAATATTTTTATATGTAATTTCATGTTTTCAATATAAAATACATATTTTTCTAAAAATAATTATCTATTATTTTATGATGATAACATCTGATATAATATTCAAATTAAAGAGATTATTTATTCAATATAAATTAATTGAAATTTTATAAATATAAATAATGCGGATAAAAGGATGATTATAACAATTTTAATGACAATTTAATTTATGAAATCTATTCAGTAAATTTATTTTCAAATTTCCAAAATCGCATACATGAGAAATTAAACTATATGTTTAATTAACCTATATAAATTTCTTACATAGATTAGGATACATAAATTACCTTGTGTATAAATATATGTTATTTTAGTGATAGTTGTCGATATAAAAATCCCCTATGTGGATTTAAATGTGTGGGTCAATGAATTCCTACATAATATTAAAAAACATGGAAATATACTCTGTTTGAGGAAAAATTTCACATTTCAATTTATTTCATGTTTATTTGAGTTATACATATTCTATTTTTATATTTACTCATTAATTATATTCAATCCATACAAATATATTTTATATTGATTAATGATAAATAAAATATGATTCATGTGGGATTAAGCATTTGTTGATATTCACATTGAAATGTTTGAAATTGAAATATCTGAATTCATATTTCATAAAATATAATGGTTCGTACTTTATTATTATGGGGTATAATTCTGAATATATTAATGATTTTTATTTACTACTAAATTAATTATTTTCATGAATTTAAAATTGACATTTTTAATTATCTTACAGGATATGAGGGTTGGGATAAATCGAATATTATTTTTAATTTATAAAAGATTTACATGAGTAATAGAATATGGGAAAAGGTCTTAGACAACATTGAAATAGTTTTTGGAATCTTCATGCATGATACTTGAATTGATAAAATATAATATGCAATTCTATTCAGATTAATATATTTATTTTACAATGAAACCCTACTTTTGTATACTAAAAATAACCAGTATAATAGAATCAAGGTTGAGGATATACATGATTTCTTAAAATTATTCTTCTTTTTATTCTCATGAAATTATCCCATATAAAATAAAGTCATTTTATCTTCTTTAAAAGAGATTTAATTTTCTCTTAGACTCTTAGATAATGAGGAATTAATTTATTTATATGGTTCCTCATATTTTTATTTTTTGTTAATAATTTTAATTGATTATATTACCCAATTAATGGTAGATAACCGAGAAATGACTCCCAAGAAAGTCCATCATTATTTTCTGACACCAGAACAAAAAAACAAGAATAATGTGTTTCCACCAACGAAAAAATGTAGTTAGTTTGGGTTGTTCATCCATGTGGAAAAAAATTGGTATGTTTTTGTGTTAGACAAATTTATGGAAAATGTATATTGAATCTTCGGCAACTCCATGTGTGAAAATATCATTTTATGATTTTAATATATTGGTTATAGTGGGATCTATCTATCATAGTTCATGAGAGGGTGAATAGTGGAGGAGGATCATTTAGATTCGAAAAACTAAAGAAATTTCCCATGATCATTTTATTTAATTTTTGTTGAACTAAAATAATTTAATCTGATATAACATTTAAATTTAGTAATTTTTTTAAATAAATTCTTATTCACCACATCCTTATGTACTATATTTCCAGGTTAACATAGGAGGAAAATTTTTTATCAGAGCCTAACCACAAGATATATTTTTAATTTTTACTAACAACTTCCTCAGTTAAACATCACGTGGAAATAAAATGTTTAATATTTCAGGTTGTAGTTTAAATAACGGATGGATTCCACAAAAATTAAGCATTTTTATGGTACTTATTTTGGATAATGGAAATCCCAAATCGATTATTTCTTGATTAAAATTATCAATGATCATTGGATGATCATTGAAAATCCATTAAAGATTCTCGAAGGTGAGCCTAAATATTTTATCGAAAATGATCTAGTAATGTATGGTTTAAATTTTATAGTGATGTATAATAAATGCTTTTCATTAAATAATAATTTTTAATATCATGAATAATCATATAAATCTACTCATAAAATATGGAAAATTTTGAAACTTATTCATCATGGCTTAGATAAATTTTTCAGAATTAGTTTTTCAATGTTAAGAAATATACATAATGAGTTAAAAATGGGAGATGATGAAACTATAAAAAAATTAATATAATCACTAGTATTGTAAATGTTATATGTTTTTTATGAGAAAATCTTGAAAATAATGTTCTTATATGAAGATCTATTTTAGGACTTCATATGAAGTCAAATACTAAAATATTATCTATGTATTAGTGTTAGAATTTCATGATATACATAATTAATGTGTTTGTAAAATTTCTATTAAAATATTACTTTCACGACCCGTCCTCGGGGCCCATGCCATGACTACCCCAAGCCTGCGTTCCATAGGCCAGGGGCTGGCGACTAGCACCAAGGGTGAAAATCCCGAAAAAGGAGAAGGAATTGCCTTTTTTAAAGTAACAAAAACACCACAGGGTATACAGGTGTAGTAAACACTAAGTAAAACTGGGTACAAGGTAAGTGATGAAAAGTAAATGGGCCAGCATACAAACCCAACTGAATGTACCTTACAACATAAAGGAAAGTACAACGCTAGTAAGTAAAATAGCAACACCAAGTCGTCCTCTAGAAATCCCACCTAAAGGGTGGGTACAAATAGTGTCATCAGCTCCTCGGGTCCGGTCGTCCGCTCCGTGTACATCCCACCATGTAGTCCCCCTCCGGGTACCGCCCTGCTCCATAGGCCTCCACCTCACTCAATGTTGTCTGTCATCTACTTCCAACACAATGTAGTGCGGGCATAGCCCGTGCAGGGGTGAGTATACAATAGTCAGTTGTGATCCCAAGACCCACGAAGGTCTATCAGAAACCACGATGGATAAACCCCAAAGGAAAGATACAATCACGAAGTATCAAACAACTCTACATAGGTATAAGACCATACATATACCTAAGTCATCAATTACAGTTTGTCTCCATCTCTTCAGCCGAAGCACAATCCAGTCCATAAAGGAAAACACAACCACGTCCACACAGGAAAGCAAGATAATCACATCGATGATAATATTTGAGATTAAGACTCAGCTCACATAGGTATACACTTCGGAAGGTGATAGAGATGATCAAAATTAAGCCACAGATTCATCTAAGTTGTCATACCCACATAGGATACAAGTCCAGCTAAGCTGTTGGACCCAGAAAGGATACAAGACCAGTTACTCTACCAGACCCACTCAGGATATAAGTACAGAGGTCATACTGCCTAACCCACATTGAATACAAGAACTGTAGTCATCATCGTCGAACCCACATAGGATCCCAGTATGGTCTTCGTCACTGCCGAACCCACGGAGGATCCAAGTACAGTCATCCTCGCTGTCGAACCCATAGTGGATCCAAGTGCAGTTGTGATCATCATAGTCGCAGCCCGTTCTAGGGTTCCCGCACACATAATGCTCGATTCTGGGAGGGTCCGCTCCTTGATCAAGATATTCAATACATCAACGGTCACGAATTATAGAGTTGATGTATCCCATAGCTCCATCTCGTCAAAAGAAACCCAACGTGACAGACGGTGCGTCAATCGGACGCTCGGTCTGTGAGTTATTGGTGTTTCCATCCTAGGGGCCCGGTTGGGTTTTTAAGCTAAAACCAACCCGACCATACTCTAGCTACGTACAATCCTCAAGAGGATTAATCCAAAATGACCGTCTCATCAATAGGAATTCAACGCAGTTGACGGCACGTCAAACGGATGTCTGGTCCTTAAGTTATAAGCGTTTCCGCTCTAAGGGCCCAGTTGGTTTTGGGTTCGAACCAACCTGAACATACCCAAACTGTGCCAAAACCTCAACCATAATATACAAAAATGACTGTCTCGATCCATGTATTCCTATGCAACTAACGGTGCGTTGATCGGATGTCCGTAGCTCATGTTATGGTCAAAAGTACGAAAACTGTTCGAAGTGCGGGTTCGGGCCTGGTACGGCCTGACCCAACCCCCCCTGGTTCAGCCCGAATTGGGTCGACCCAACCCAAGTGTGGGTCCATCCCAGCCTGGCCAAAGCGGACCAGTTCGTGTGACCCGGCCCGGACCGGCATGGGGGCACGCTGGCTCGGCCAGTGAGTCGACCGGGGGATGTGGCCCCCGCTTTCAGTGGACGCAGCGCCAGGGTGGTGTCGTTGCTCCCCTGGATTCTACGCGGCCACATGATCCAGCCCTTGCCACCGTAGAGGGCTCCTGCCAGTGGCGCACTGGAGCACCTCCGGCTCCACTGGGGACTTCCTCGGGCCACCAGATTCATTCCGGTGGTCCGAATTGGCTTCCGTATACTCCTGCGGTCATCTCGAGAGCCATACATCACTGCAAAGGCCTCCAATAACCATTTCAGTCCCGCTTTTTCATCGCCGATTATTCTGTAGATCAAGAACAAAGTACTGGTGGGTTCGGACTTGTTCGTTAGTCCGCACCCACCACGTTAGTGGTTCTAAACATCACCAAACAATTTACATTCCATTCAGAGGGTATAAAATCACATAACGAAAAATATAAAAATTCACCTACCTCAAAAAATGAAGACGGATGTCGGCGTCGCGGCAGACGGCGTCGCGGTAGGTGGCATCACGGTAGATGACGTCACGGGGAAAGGGATTGTAGGTGACATCGAAGTGCGCCATGGAGGAAGCGACATCTCCTCTCTTGTCGCGAAGGAGAGAACATGTGGCATGTCTTCGATCTTCGAGGAACCGGCGTTCTTCATCATTCTTCATCGGAGGCCGGTGTTCTTCAAAATCCTCAAGATATCTCCCATTCCTTTTTTCACAACGAAGCTCTCTTTCTTAATAAAATAATAGGTTCCTCCTTTTATTTAATTATACACGCAAGTAACTCTCCCATAATTAATTAACCACATTAAATAATATGTGTTGAGAATGAATTAAATAAGGGAGAGGAAACGTCCCCACATATTAAACGCATTGGAAAAATTAAAAAGGGGGGGGGAGGGGAAAGATCCTCATTAAATTATGGGTTGTCATAATTTAATGGTTTGAGGTGGAGAGATTTTCATTTAATGGGGGTTTGTCAATTTAATGAGGGATTCTTAAAGATATTAGAGGAAATTAAATAGTGGGGCTTGTGTGGGCCCCAAATCTCTAACATCCACACTTGGTTAGTTAGGTGGCTATGGGCCCCACCCTTAACTACCCATGGTAGGGAATAACCTCCTGATAAAATAAAAACTGTTCTGTCAATTTTTATGTACTTCTTAAATAAACCACCAAAATTATTTTCTCCTCCTTTGAGAAGGAAACTACGGTAAGTGTCCCCTTAAGCAATTACCAGCGTTGGGAGTTCATCGGTGCCCTAAAATTTTAATTCCAAGCATTGGTTCAGATGTTTGAAAAACCCACTCATTCTTTAAATGAACGTACCCCGAGCTAGACTTCGAATATTGATTCCGGGAACACCGGGCCTCAGAATCCTGTTCCACTAGAAGCCACAGATTCGTAAAATTCCAAAGTATTTAAAAAAAATTAATTTAAATTTACGGGTCTTTACATTAATCCCACCACATTGATTTTTATCCCTGTAAATCTACAACATAAACTAGGGGAACAAATGAGGGTACTGAGCACACATTTGAGCCTCCCACTCTCATGTGCTCTCGTGGAGGTTCTCGTGCTGCCAATGAATGTGCAACAAAGGTATCGACCATCGACGTAGGACCCACTCCTGTTGATCCTAGATCTCCACTGGGACCTCAGCAAGAGTCTCCCCATCATCGATGTCCAACTCCCCGTGGTCGATGATATGCGTCGGGTTGTGCACGTATCTCCTCAGCTGAGAAACGTGGAAGATGTCATGCACCTGGTGCAACTAAGGTGGAAGTGGCTAGCGGTAAGCCACCTCATCTACCCTGTTGAGTACCCGAAAAGTACCAATGAATCATAGAGATAAATTGTCACCCCGGCCAAATATCCACAATCCACGTCGAGGTGAGACCCGTAAGAAAACATGGTCGCCATCCTCGAACTCCAGTGGTCTCCGCCTCCTATCAGCACATGACTTCTTTCTACTCTGTGCAGTCCTCATCTGGTCCTGGATGATCTGCACCTTCCCCTTCATAGCCTGAACTATCTCTGGTCCTACGAGTGCTGACTCCCCAGGGTCAGTCTAGCACAGAGGTGATCTACAAGGTCGGCCGTACAGTTCCTCGTATGGTGCCATCTCGATGGTGGAGTGGTGGCTGTTGTTGTACGAAAACTCCAGCAAGGGTAAGTGATCCTCCCAACTATGACCAAAGTCAAGGACACATGCATGGAGAATGTCCTCGAGTTTCTTAATCGTCCTCTCCATCTGGCCATCCGTCTGAGGGTGAAAGGCAGTGCTCAGGCGTAGTTGCGTTCTGAAAGCCTCCTATAACCCCTTCAAAAGACAGGAAGTAAAGAGAGAATCTCGGTCATAAAAGATAGATGATGGAACACCATGAAGTCGTACGACCTCCTGAATGTAGAGGCTTCCCATGATCTCTTCTGAGCCCTGCTCTCTGATCGGTAGGAAGTGGGCTGACATGGAGAGTCGGTCTACGATCACCCAGATGGTGTCATGTCCTCTGGAAGTACGTGGAAGCCCTGTCACGAAATCCATGGATATCCCATCCAACTTCCACTCTGGGACCTCTAACGGTTATACCAAGCCTATAGGTACCTGGTGATCTTCCTTCACTTGATGAAAATTGAGGCATCAAGAAACAAACTCTTCCATATCCTTCTTTATACCGGACCACCAGTACTGTCATCTGAGGTCCTGATACATCTTCGCTACTCTTGGATGTACCACTAGAGGGGAAGTGTGGAACTCCCTCAACACCTCCTCCTATAATCGAACTGGTACCATGGTACGTCCCCTGAAGAGAATGATGTGGTCCTCACCTTTATAAAATCCATCGGGTGCCAGTCTTGAGGATATCTGAGCACGTCGCGCCTCACAGTCAACGTCCCCATGTTGTGCCTCTCTGACCCACTAAAGAAGTGTAGGAGTGACAGTTTGGGACTGTAGATAGTCTTCCCCATCTCTATCCACGAAGGATATCTGAAAAGAGGCTAACTTCTCTGTCACCTCACCATGTAGCTGAATTCCCGATCTCCTACTAAGAGCATCTTCCACAACGTTCCCCTTCCTAGGATTTTAGACAATCTCAAATTCATAATCCTGGAGGAACTCGAGCCATCAATGCTGTCTCAAGTTCAGGTCCTTTTGCGAGAAAATGTACATGAGACTCTGGTGGTCACTGTAGACTGTAAAGCGCTCACGCATCAGACAGTGCCACCACATCTTCAGGGTGAAGACCACGACTGCTAACTCCCGGTCATGGGTATCATAGTTCGTCTCATGCTGCCTCAACTTCCATGAACCGTAATCGATCACTGCTTGCTCCTGCATCAGGACACACCCAAGTCCTGTCCCTGATGCGTCGCAGTAAACTACGTACCCTACGCCCTCCTCCGGTAGCCTCAAGATGGGTGCACTGGTCAATATCCACCTCAGCAACTGGAATCTTTGCTGACATCTGTCTGACCACAAGGTTTTCCCATTATTCATAAATGATGTAAGCGGTGCTACAACTCTGTAGAAGTCAGTCACAAATCTTTGATAGTACCCAGCTAGACCTAGGAAACCTCGTACCTCTGTCACGCTCCTAGGTGGCTCTCAAGCATGTACCACTTCAACCTTCACGGGATCCACTGTAACTCCCACCTCTGAGATGACGTGCCCCAATAAGTGAACCTCTCGAAGCCAGAACTAGCAATTCTAGATCTTACCATAAAGAGGGTTCTCTCGGACTGTATCCAGTACAATCCGAAAGTGGTAGGCATGCTCCTCCTCGGCCATTGAGTAAATCAGTATGTCGTCAATGAAGACTACGAAAAACCGATCGAGGTAGGGATGGAAGATCCTATTCATGAGATTCATGAACACTACTGGAGCATTGGCCACACTGAAGGGCATGACCAAGTACTCATAGTGTCCATACCGACACCTGAATGTCATCTTCTGCACATCCTCGTCCCGAACTCGGAGCTGATGATAGCCTGACCTGAGGTCTATCTTGGAGAACCAATGTTCTCCCTTGAGATGATCAAAGAGGTCGTCAATCCTCAGAAGTGGATAATTGTTCCTCACGGTCACATGGTTCAGGTGACGGTAGTCGAAACACAGTTGCAAGCCCCCATCCACCTTCTTGGCGAATAGAACCGGAGAAGCGTAGGGTGAAACACTGTGTCAGATGAAACCTTTCCCATGTAAGTCCTCCAGCTGTACCCGCAGCTCACAAAGGTCGGAGGGAGCCATCAGATATGATGGAGTGGATATTGGTGATGTCCCAGGGTACAGGTCAATATAGAGATCTACCTACCAGCGAGAAGGTACTCTTGGAACATCATCAGGAAAAACGTCCGCATACTGATCCACCACTACAGGAAAACTCAGACTCCGCACGTCAACTACTCTGAGCATGATACTAGCCAACTGATGTGTGATCTGATTCCCTCTCCTATGTGTGAGTTCATCCTATGCTGCGAAGGATACCTTCTCACCGGTGAAGGAGAACCCGGCCCCATTCATGCAGAAACACCGCACCTTGTGCCTAATATAGTTGATCTGATCATGGATTGTAGATAACTAGTCCATACCCAAGATGACGTCGTAAGGCCTTGACGCCGCTACAGGAATATCCCAGTCGAAGCACTCAACTCCTAGAGTAAGATCACACTGCCGACAACAGTGCGTAAACGTCGAGTCTTCTCCTCTAAGAGTCTCTAGCGGTAAGGATCGAGCCAACGGATCCGTCAGAATCTCTGAGCTCTGAACAAGGGTAGGAGAAATAAAATAATGACTCGCACCTGTGTCTATAAGAACTACAGAAAGGGTGGAGTAGACACAGATAGAATCTCTTATCATCTCAGGTGTGTCGTGGTAGTATGCCTATACATCCTGGAGCTGAGCCTTCCTCTTCCCACCAGCTCCCTGTGGTCGGGGTGGACCTCCTAGGGGTGGTGGTGGTTGAGCCTCGAAGCGTTGTCCACCACCCA
Source organism: Viscum album (assembly GCA_963277665.1). Lineage (NCBI taxonomy): Eukaryota > Viridiplantae > Streptophyta > Magnoliopsida > Santalales > Viscaceae > Viscum > Viscum album. The sequence goes on along the minus strand of OY728122.1, from coordinate 1,238,668,545 downwards.
CTGCTAGGCCAGCTCCTCTTCCTTGTCCGCCTGCTCCCTGCGGACCTCCACGGTCAAAACTCTGCCTATTCCTGGTAGGTCTGTTCATTGTCTGCCGCTCATCTGCATGGTGGGTCTGGCTGTCTCGAGCCATGTGGCCCTTCCTGCCGCATGCATAACACTGTCTTCTCCTCGTAAGGCTGGCTTTGCGCCGTGTCCCCCGCACAACCGAATTAGTATCCTGTGGTCACCCACTTGTTGGTCTGGTCTGCTTGGATCCCTATGTCTTCTATCGATTTCCAGATACAGAAGACTCCACTCTGTGCCATCCTACGGTGGGTCTCGTTGCTGACGGCTGCTCGGCGAGAAATCTATCCACTAACAGGGCTCGCTCCAGCACCCCACTGCATCGGGATGCTGAGGGGAATCATTGAAGCCTTGATCTCATGTCTCAGTCCCTGATCAAAGGTCCAGGCTCGAAAGAATGGGTCCCAAACCATGTCTGTGGAGTAGAGAGACAGGTCGGTAAATCTCATCGAGTACTGGGCTACTGACATGCTACCCTGCCGTAGCTGTAGTAACTCCTGGATGCGCACCACACAGAGGGTGGATGGAATGAACTCCGAGCAGAAGAGTCTCTCGACGTCCGTCTAAAGTATATATGCCTCATCGTGCACCTAGAGCATCCGACTCCACCATATACCTACTGATGCGTGCAGAAGACTCGCGGCAAGGATCATCATAAGATCTGCTGGTGTCCATTCCAGTCTGAAGACTCTGACGATGGCCTCCTTCTAATCCCTTGTTGACTGAGGATCTATCTCTCCATGGAACCTGGGCGGCCTCTGTCTCTGAATCTTGTGCAACGTGCTCAGGTAGTGTGTACTCTCCACCATTGGGGATGGTATCATCGGTGGCTTAGCGGGTAGTGGTACGGCTGGTGCCTCCGCTATGATGGGGACCTGTACTGAGGCCTCATCGCCCGGTGGGCTAACATCCTGCACGTAACTTGGAACCCTGGCTGGTTGCCATTGTGGGGCCAACCTGAAAATTAATAGGTGTTCCACGGTCAAAAAGTATACCTGGTGAGCTGACACAAAGTAATCACAAAGAAAACTTTTGAAAGGAAACACACACACAATTAGTGTTTTCTTGCACTAAGTCGGAAATCAGAAGTCAGGGTCCAGTTTTATGGATACATCGTCCGCCACACCAACACTGGACTCCCTAGACTGAAAACCACCCTCAATACTCTTAACACTATTTTTTCACAGAAAGGAACGGTCAGAGTCGTGAGTTCTACGGTAGATCCGACTCCTTTGATTCCAATTTGTCACTACCCATCCTCTGGGCCCGTGCCGTGACTACCCCAAGCCCGCCTTCCATAGGTCAGGGGATGACGATTAGCACAAAAGGCATAAATCCTGAAAAAGGGGAAGGAATTTCCTTTTATAAAGTAACAAAAATACAACAGAGTACGCAAGTGAAGTAAGCACTATGTAAAACGGGGTACAAGGTTAGTGCTAAAAATTAAATGGCCTAGTATACAAACCCAACTGAAAGTACAGTACAACTGAAAGGAATGTACCATAGCAGTAAGTAAAATAGAAACACCGAGTAATCCTCTGAAAATCCCACCTGAAGGGTGGGTACAGATAGTTTCCTATGCTCCTTGGGTCCTGTCATCCACTCCGTGTACATCCCGCCAAGTAGTCCCCCTCTGGGTACCATCCAGCTCCACAAGCCTCCACCTCAATCAGTGCTTTCCGTCTTCTACATCCAACACAATGTACTGCGGGTATAGCCCATGCAGGGGTGAGTATACGATACTCATTAGGGAACCCAAGACCCCCGAAGGACTCTCATAATCCACGAAGGATAAACCACAATGTAAAGATACAATGTAACACCCCAAGATTTCATAGTGTGTTATTTCTTAAAAATAATTCATTTACATGCACTACACGCAACACCAAGTTCAATCGCACCATAACTTACCAAACAAGCCGTTCAAAAGAGGTTATGAATAGTATTAACTAAATTTTAAACTTTATATAATCCTTATAATTTTAGAATCCATATTATGAGTTTCTTATACATAATGTAAGAACAAATTCATTTTCAGTATTGCACTTTTATCAACTTTTAATAGTGAACCCTTTTTTAAATACAATATTTTAAACTTTTTGACTAAATGGGGACATCAAAAATTTAAAATGAAACATCCCAACCTTCCACGGTACACTTTCTTTTGAAAAATACAGTAGCGTGTGTTGTACGCAACTTCGAGTTCTAACACACACCACAACTAATCAAACTAGCCGTTATGAATAGTAATACCTACTTTTCGAAATTATATATATTTTATATATCAAAATGGAATTCATTTTTGGATTCGGAATATTGAATTTATCATAGGGTGAAATTTTGGAACTTTTCGGATAACTTTAATATTTTGATGAATAGTGAAAATTACTAAATTTTAATTAAAAACAACTTTTTTAATCAAAATAATTAATATTGATAAATTATGAATTTGAGTGATTTTAAAGTATATTTAGAATATATTTTTACCATTTAATTCAATTTTTTTCATTAGACATAGTTTCAAAATTAAACCAGGCATAAACAAGTGACAATCTTTTGATAGTTATTATCTCTTAAAAACACGCTTTTTGTTTTAACAACGGGAATTAATTTTAAATTAATTTCTGACACTTCTGTGTTTTGAAATTGGAAAAATGGATTCCATATTTGGAATCAGTATGTTCAAATTTTGTAAATAGGTAACTTTTATTTTTAGACATTTTGAATAATTACTTCGGTAAATATTTTATTTACCATGGTTAAAGGGTAAATCCGGTAAATAAGGGTTAAAAAATAATATTATAATAATAACAAATTGCACTAAAACATGTCCTAACCATATTGGTTGATACATGGACGACCATGGTCATCTTTGGGTCGATTTTGGGACCCCATGGAGCCACTTGTAGGTGATAGGGACACTTTATTTTAATTAAGTTAAAATGAATTCCAAAATGACACAAGCATATATCTTTTAGAAACACAATTTTTACATAGGGCTATATATGTTGGATTTTCAACTATAAATATTAATTAGAACTATAAAAAGATTTCCTACATAATTATATTTTATTTATAATTTTTAGATATTATATAATTTAATTTATTTATGACATAATGATGATGCAGTAATTACCATAATAGTGAAAAATTAAAATAATTGATATTATAAATACCCAAATAAATATAATTTGAGACTTTTAATGCATTAAACTCATTTTTTAGGATAATACGGAAAATTAAGATTTATTTAATTGACTTTTTTTCGAAGTAATCATTCTATTATGAGTTTCAAAAAAATCAACTATTGAATAGTGTCAAAATTGACATAAAAGAGTTTTTAAAACAAATATTATATTATTAATTGATATTAAATTCATAAAAATCTAAGGTTCAGCCAAGAGACTTATATCCTGATAGTTATACCATTAATGGACCACTTGGTGGTCTCTTGGATGTATATAGTAAGTTTATTAACCATATAATATAAAAATACAAAGATACGTTGTAAAAGTGAAACTAATTAACTTAGAGTTAATACTTAAATATAAGGTGTAATATAAGTACCCAAAGCTGTCTAAATTATATTGGTTGAGTGGTTTTCGACCCATCCCCACCTTAACCTTTAAATAATCAACTTTTGAGCCATTAGAAATCGAATATGAATTTATTATAATCTAATATTTCTAGCTTTTCCAAAGGTGCCCCTCACACCTCTTATAAAAGGGCACTCCTCATTCTCATTTCTTCACACCTTAAAACCCTTTTGGATCGGCCAAACTCTACCCAAATACTCTCCAAACGTTCCTCACTACAACCTAGAGGCATTAGTTTGATCCGAAAGCCATCCTATGGAGCCCTTTTGATCAAATCAAAAAGAAAGAACACAAAGAAGAGGTAATGATTTCACCACCCTTTTTCAAGTTCCTTTCTTCTTCCACTTCTTATTCCTTTGTTGTTACCATTCTAAAATAATAAATCCAGTATCATATATATACTGTGATGTTATTATAAATATGGTACAACCATATTCACTATTCAATCCATCCTTTGAAGAACATGTCACCATACGTGCGTACATACGGCTTAACATCTCCACGTCGTGGTGTAATTGTTATTCAATAAATTATTATTTGGATGGGTATAATAAACTCTTTTAAATAATAAATATAACATGATAATTATTCATTATATATGATAAACCACCCAATTATATTTTATTTTAATATCAAAAGAATGATATTATCGCTCGTGCGTACGTACGGACTACCGTCTCCACGAACGCGATGAGATTCATTCTCCTTTGTATCCATTCAAGTATAATTCTCATTTGATGATTAATAATAGTATATAAGGACTTGATATCATTCTAGATATGATTAAGATACAACCTATCCATTACAAACATGTCTTACGTAACAAAACATATAAAAGAAAATGAGTAAGTCAACACCCGAAACGACGATAATTCTAAGATATTATTAACAAAGCAATGTTAAAAGATCATATATGATATCATATTAATGTATATGATTATTGAATAATTTAATAACAATTATTTCACCATTATACAGGAGGTTAACCTACCCAAACCAAGGAAAAGTACAAGGTAAGGGTTTTTTCACAATATCTTCATTATCCGAGGTTGTTTATACGTAATAATCTACTGGGATTTATTTATCATCCACATCCATGTTTCTTCGAAATGTATTTCAAAACCTTTTTACTATTTAAAAAGAATATGGGTTAAAGTCATTTATACCCTTATTTGTTTTTAAAGGAATCTTTCCATCATTTTCCAAACAAGTCACTTTTATCCTTTCGACAAATTTAAGGTAAGAATGTTTTTTTAACTTATACGGCGGGTGCAGCTATTTACCGCCATTATAAAATCTTCAAAGCTTCCCTTGCAAGCTTATAAGAATATTTTCAAAGTAAATGTTTTATTTTATAATTATGTGACTTTAAAATTATTTCAAAGTGAATATTTTAAGAATTTCTGAAAGGTACTCTTTATCAAGATCATAATTTTAAATGTTTTAAAGATTTATCTTTCTAAAACTTTTAATTAATGTCCATGTTTTCAAAAGGATTTTAAGGATTTATTTATATGGAAATTAATGTTTTTAAATGATATTTATTTTCAAAAGTTTCAATGTGGTATGGGACACTTTGATTCAAAAATCACTTTTAAATTACTTCCTTTATAAATGTGTGACTTTTCAATGATTTTGAGGAAATAGATATTTCTATCAAATAGTTTTGATTTCATCTATGTCAGCATCCTTTGATGGATTTTAAGCTTATTTGAAGTTTATTTTTTGTGATACAAAACTTTTGTATTATATTGAAGGTTTTGTGATATGTTTTACTGTGGATATGTTACTTTTATACCATTAATAGTTTATGGAGAAAGTGTTGACATTTCGTATGCCAGTTTTAATAGGAATGTTTATGTTATGTTTAAACCTTTTCATAAGGGAATGCATTGGACTTAGTAAGTGAAGGGTGGAGCCCGCTATAGCTCCTCGATGCATTGGTAGGTCTCATGAGACAAACTAGTGTCTTGGCACAAGGCCTTGGAAAAATATTATTTTTAGTCTTGGCACGAGGCCTTGGCTATGTGGTTATGATAGTCTGGCATTATGCATTCCATCATTATGAAAGTGGTTATTGATATTGCATGTGATTATTCTATTAGTAGATTATCCATGTGAATAAGTAAATGGAATTATTTCATTTTACTTTTTCCATACTATGTTGAATTTCATGTTTAAAAGGCTTTTGTTTTAGTTATACATTGCCTGAAATGTTTATTCTTAATTATGAAAGTTTCTGCTATATTTTTATCCTTACTGGGCATTTGAGCTCACCACTTTTCTATGTTTTATTTTTCCCAGGATGTGAAGACGTAATTTATGAATGACCTACAGGGACAGTATGTGGGGATATGAGTGTGGATTATGGAGACAATATGTTGTTGTAGTAGTTTTTCACTTCATGATGTAATGTAAAACTTTATGAATATATCTAGTGCTTCCAAGGCTACTAAACCAATCAGTCTTTTGAGATTTGATCTTTCTTGTGATCATGCCAATGTTATGTAATAATGCACTGACTCTGGGTAACTGGGGTCGGGGCATTACATACAATCACAAAGTATCTAACAAATCTAAATAGGTATATTCCCAAACATATACAGAATTCATCACTTACAGTTCGTCTCCAACTCATGAGCCCAAGCACAATCCAGTCCACACAAGAAAACACAACCTAGTCCACACAGGAAAGCAAGACAATCACATCGATGATAATGATTGAGATCAAGACTCAGCTCACACATGTATACACTTCGTAAGGCTATAGAGATGATCAGATGAAACCTCTGATTCATCTAAGCTGTCAGACCCACAAAGGATACAAAACCAGCTAAGCTGTCGGACCCACAAAGGATACAAGACCAACTACTCTGTAAGACCCACTCGGGATACAAGTACATAGGTCATACTGCATGACCCACATAGGATACAAGAATAGTAGTCATCACTGTCGAACCCACAGAGGATCCCAGCACAGTCGTGGTCACTGCCGAACCCACAGAGGATCCAAGTACAGTCGTCCTTGCTGCCGAACCCACGGAGGATCCAAGTGCAGTTGTCATCGTCGCAGTCGCTGCCAGCTCTAGGGTTCCCATACACAACATGCACGATTCTGGGAGGGTCCGCTCCTCGAGCAAGAGAGTCGATACATAAACTGTCCCTAAGCCCATAGTTTATGTATCCCAATGCTCCGTCTCATCAAATGAAACCCAACGCGATAGACGGTGCGTCAATCGGACACCTGGTCTATGAGTTATTGGCTTTTCCATCCGAGGGGCCCAGTTGGATTTTAAGCTAAAACCAACCTGACCATACTCCAGCTGCATCCAAACCTCAAGGGGTGTAATCCAAAAGGACCTTCTCATCAAGAGGAATTCAACGCAGTTGAAGGCACATCAAATGGACGTTCGGTCCATAAGTTATAAGTCTTTCCGCTCTAAGGGACCGATTGGTTTCGGGTTCGAACCCACCCGTCCATACCCAAAATTTTCCGAATCCTTGAGTTTAATATCCCAAAACGACTGTATTGATCTATGGATTCCAATTAAACTGAAGGTGCATCGATCGGAGGTCCATAGATCAAGTTATGGGCCAAAGACTGAAAATGGTCCGAAGTGGGGGTCTGGGCCCGGTCCCACCCGACCCCCCCCCCCCCCCCCCCGTGGTCGGACCAAACCAGTTCTGGTTCCAGCCCGGAGGGCATGGCCTGGCCCAACTAGGACTGGCCCAGCCCGGCTGGGAGTGGCGCGGCACGGCCCGGCCGGTGCGGCCCTGCCGGGGGGGTGCGACCCCCACTTTCTACGGACATGGCGCCAGGGTGGCGTCGTTGCTCCCCTGGATTCTGCGCGATTATGGGATCCCTCCGTCGCCGCCGCGGCTTCCACCGCAATGGGCTCCTACTGGCGGTGCACCGGGGCGCCGACGACTTCCGTGGGCCACCGAAGTCATTCCGGTGGTCCGATTTTTCTCCTGTATGCTCCTACGGTCGTCTGTGGACCTGTACATCACTGTGAAGGCCTCCAATCGCCATTTCGGTCTCGCTTCGTCATCACCGATTATTCCACACATCATGAACAAAGTAGCGGTGGGTTCGGATTTGTTCGTTAGTCTGCACCCACCGGGATAGTGGTTCTAAACATCACCAAACAATTTTCACGCCATGCCAAGGGTATAAAATGACATAAAGAAAAATATACTAATTCCCCTACCTCAACAAATGAAGGAGAACGTCGACATCGCGGTAGATGGCATCACGGGGAAAGTGATCGTAGGCGATGTCGGATTGCGCCGAGGAGGAAACGACATCTCTTCTCATGTCGTGGAGAAGAGAATCGGTGGCGTGTCGTCGATCTTCAAGGAACTGGCATTCTTCATCGTTCTTCGTCGGAGGCCAACGTTCTTCCAAAACCTTAAGAGATCTCCCATTATTTTTCACAAAACTAAGCTCTCCTCCTTAATAAAATAATAGGTTCCTCCTATAATTTAATTATTCACGCAAGTAACTATCCCATAATTAATTCACCACATTAAATAAAATGAGATGAAAATCAATTAAGGAAGGGAGAGGGAAAGTCCACACTTATTAAATGTGTTGGAAAAATTAAAAAGGGGGGAAAAGAGGAAGGAGCCTCATTTAATTATGGTTTTACATAATTTAATGGTTTGAGGTGGAGAGATTGGCATTTAATGGGGGTTTTCTAATTTAATGAGGGGTTCTTAAAGATATTATATGAAATTTAATGGTGGGGCTAGTGTGGGCCCCACCTCTATAACATACACACTAGGGTTTTTAGGTGGTTGTGGGACCCACCGTTAACTACCCATGGGAGGGATTAACCTTCAGATAAAATAAAAATTGTTCCGAAATTTTTTATTTCCTTCTTAAATAAACCCTCATGCTTATTTTCTCCTCCTTTGCAAACACAACTACAGTAAGTGCCACCTTAAGCAATTACTGGCGCTGCAAGTTCATCGATGCCCTTGGATTTTGATTCCGAGCACCTGTTCAAAAGTTAGAAAAACCCGCTCGTTTGTTCACTGAATGAACCTGAGCTAAACTTCGAAAATTGATTCCGGGCACACCGGGCCTCGGAATCAAGTGTCTTCAGAAGCCACAAACTCGTAAAATTAAAAAGTATTTAAAAACATTTTCCATGAAATTTTTGGGTCTTTAAAATTAATTAAAGATTATATATTGTTGATGAAGATAATTTAAAGAAAATATGGATTTAATTTAAATCAAATATATTATCATACTCATACGACTAAGACAAGTAGATTAGTGAAATGAATGAAAAAACCTATATTATAAAAGGTGTACATGTGAGGAAGAAATTCTAATTATGTTGATATCAGAATGACTATATGAATGATGATAACTAGGAGAAGAAGAAAGGTAATTATATTCTTAATGATGCTCATGATGTAATTTTATTGGAATTTTGGAAGGGAGGGAACATCAATCCAGATATTCCAAACAAAATAAAAATCATATAATAGAAAAAAATACATGTAGTAAAATATATCAATGCTATCCAGATGGGGTTGTACTGAAAATATAAATATTTCTAAAGAATCGTGTTTCAAAAAGGATTTGAAAAAAATGTATTTTCTGACATTCCCATGTGATGTAAGTGACTCTACTAATTATATATTTTCTATATCTAAATTTTATTTTAAAAAAAATAATTATTAGAAAACTCATAAATAAGATAATAACATTAAAAATAATAAATAAAATGTCACTAGTTTTTATAGAAATATTATGATGTACTCTAATGATGTACTCTAATGATGTACTTAATGAGAGTGAAAATATACAAATATTTTCTCAGGATGTGATAACATTGATCATAGAAATAAATAAATTATACAATAAAATTTAAAAAATACCCTTTTTGAAAATGGTATATTAAGAAGATAAATTGATATCATTTTTCTGTTTCATTAATCTCATATATTGATTTTATATAGAGTTCTAAAAGACAATATACATGTTAAATTAGATTTAGAATTTTTAATTTCAAATGCATCCATTAAATTCATGGTTTAGAAAACATAAATAAATTAATTATATTTAATAAATTAAAAAAATACAGTCTTGGATAGGATAATAATTTTTATATAATTTATAAAACATTATTTACTAAGATATCTAATGGAAATTGATATACTGAAACGTGCTTAAAATTTAAAAAAAATTGAATTATTTTAATGATAATTCATTAATATTTCTATAATCTCTTGAAAAAACAATGGAATTTATTTATATAATATAAAATGTAATATTTCTTATAAATTATTGTTTGAAATATTTTTTTAATGCCAAGTTATTCATATGGTAATCCCATCAAACCTAGATATTCATGGACTCTAAAACATTCATAAATACTTTTTTTATTGGAAATATGTCTTTGGGATATCAAAAATGTTGTTTGGTACATGAAAAATAAATTATTCAAACACTTGAAGGTGATATATAAAGCATTCTATAATTCTATAAATGAGATGGTGGTAATGTTTCCTTTTTTGATAACATAAAATGATTGTTAAAAGCTTTGGGTGAAGTTTAAATTTCCAATTATTTTATTATTTTTTAAGTATTATTTATTGAATGTCTAATTTATAATTTAATAAATATTCTCCCATTATTTTATAGTTTAATTCTTATTACATTTAAAAATGTTATATTCGTTATTTTTATGTTTTTGCCATTTTTATTTTCTAGAAATTTAAAATATAATATTTTATTCTATTAAACATGCTAAATTTGTTTATCAATTTGTCAAATGATTAAATTTTGATAAATTATATAACATTTTTTGGGTTAGATGTATGTGAAATTTTAATTTTAGGTTTACACATACGATGAAAAAGATGAAAATTGTTCTGTAACTACTAGAATTAAAATAGCAAAAAACCTTTTTTATGACATTTTCATTAAATGATAACAACAAGAAATAAAATTCAAGTCAATAGAAGAATTAAATAATTTTATTCTGTTTGATCACATTCATTTTGATTTATATGTTCATATCAGACATATTATTTTGGGTGGATGGTTTTTCAGTTTTGTTATTATAATTATTTTATAATGTACTCATGGGTTTATATTTTAACTATAATAATTAATACTTTATATAACTTTTTCAATTTTCGTAAATTTTTTCAGTGATGGAAACTAAAAATAATTAATTCAGTTAGAATTGATCATGTTTGAGTATTTAAAAATATTGAATTTATCATGTTATTTGAATAAAAATGGAGGTTTCATAATTTTGTATCCCATATATAAAAATTACAAATGGAGTATGTGGAAATAAAAATAGAACACATCATGAAATGGATAAGACCCTGATAATTGAGTATAACTTGCCTACATATTTTTCAAAAAAAAAATATAAATAATTCACTTTTTGTTACTAAAAGGATAATTTGAAAACCCTTTTTGAAAACAACATATTATGAGATTTACATGGGAATAAAACATAACAATTTTCATTTTGGAGTGTTTAGTTGCCATGTTTTTATTATTATTACTAATGATATATTATAGAATTTTATTTAAAATATGATGAATGTAAATTTATAAGATATTAAAATAATAATATGTCATGTATAGTATATAATTAATGAATCATGGTTGATGAAGAATTTCTTCATGTTATGTTTCATGTAAAATATTTGAATAAATGAGATGTTGATGTTGATCAAAAGAGGAATTATATCGATATTTTATCATTGAAGAAGAAAAAACTAAAAATAATGATACACTCATTGAAGGGGGAGAAAATTTCATATAAATTTAATCATATTCCTGAAAAATAATTATACTCATAGATATCATCACATAGATAATGTTATTTCACTTATTAATTCAAAAGATAAAACTAGAAAATGTGTTTTGAATATTTATTCTTATAATTATATCATTTATACTTTTTTGGATAAGAATATTAATGTGTTTTTATATTGTTCCAATTGGATCATCGCAATGAAATATGATTAAAATTTGTTTGAAGGGATCAATGAATGTTATTTTATTGTTCCACCAAGTAATTCTCATGTTATTGTAGAAATTTAGATTTTTTAAATAAACATTCTGAATCTATAAATATAGTTTAGAATAAATCCATATTATTCTATCTAGGATAATATCTAAACGATGTCATTTATTTTAAGGAATATTTATTAATGATTTATAGCTTATATGAAATTAGTATATTTTTGGCCAATGAAACTTTTCTTGTTTTTATTAAATTTCAAAAGAATGTAAAAAAATTTATAAATGGTTATATCTATGATAATTTTTATGTTACATATCCAACTAGTTTTGAAAATGAAAAGTATCCTGATCATTTTCTAGATTATAACATGCTTTATATAATTTGAAACAAGATCATAGAGCTTGGAATGAATGGATAAATAATTTTCAAATGAAAAAATAATTTGATAAGGGAATATTTGACCTTATATAATTTTTTTTAATTTTTTTTATTTAAAATGTAAAATTAGGTTGATGATATAATTTTTTTTCTTTAAATTAATATCATTTTAAAACAAATATATAAATGATTACTTCAAAAAATTTCATGAGTATGATCGGGGAATTGAAAATTTTCCTTCATTTGAAAATATGTTAAATAAATGATAACACTATTATTAATTAATCTGGGTATTCTGATGAATTTTTTAATAAATTTGATTTAGAAAATATTAAATGTTAAAATTCTTCCATGAGTTATATTTGAAAATTATATTTATATTAATTTGTATTTTTGTATAGTTAATATCAATAGAGAAATGATTGAATGATTATTAAATTTAATTACTTCTGGGTTAGAATTAGTGTTACATTTATGTATGTGTTATAGTTTTCAAACTGATCCTACGGAAATTTACAATAAATATGTTTAAAATTTTATTAAATATGTTGAAGGATATTTGAATACTGGAATATTTTACCCTTTAAAAAATAATTTTTATTTTTAAGTGATTCTGAATCTCATTTTAAGGGATTCTAGATATGACTAAAATGATATTAAATATGTTGAATGATTAATTTATTTGGGATTGAATATTGATGATGTTGTTTCTTTGTACCATTACAGTAGTTATTTTCAATTTATTATAAATAATGTCATATCTATTCTATGATTGGTTAGTATTTTCTTATCCTTCGAATGAAATGTTTAAATTTATTATAAAAATAAATTAATAATTAATTTATAATTAATTGGATTACAATTAATTAAATAAGTGGCATGTTGTAATATTGTGATTGTATTAATTTTATGAATATAAAATTGATTTTAGTATTCATGTTTAAATAAATTTTATTATACATGTGATTAATGGACTTTATATATAATTTAAATCCTACTAATGATTTTTTTTGTTAATAAATAAAATAAATGTTAATTGAGAATTTTATTTTAATTAGTTTATTTAGAGAAGAATAATTACTATGTGCATGTTTTTTTTGATAGCTTGTTATATCGTGATCCCTTAGGATTACCATAGTTGGAAACTAGGAATAATGAATATATTAAATCATGATATAATGAAAACCGATTGTTTTATAAAGATCATTTGTAGGTCATAATTTTCCAGTTTTCCTGAGAAGGCAAAGTGCCTTGTTTTTGGATCCAAGTGAACTTGTTTTTGATTTAAGGTTGTATTCCATGTTATGAGGGTTAATTTTCCCTATTAATTACATGTGTTTGTTCCTTTTTCATATTTGATATGATCCATATGTTAGCTTTAATAGGTGACGTAATATAAGGTGGGGAGTCTTTGGATGTAATGTTATCCTAGGATAAAAGCACATTGGATGGATGATTTTATATTTGGATGGGGATTTCTAGATGGCATGGAAGAAGTTGATGCCTATTATAGCAGGATTCATTAGGATATGGTTTTGGGTATCTGGGATGTCACTAGGGTTTATGTAAATGGTTGAATATAGGACTACAATTTGATGATATTTTGTGATCTAGTTTGCTATCTTCTGAATATGTTTAATAGCCAATGGTAAGGTGGCATGTTTTAAATAGATTCATTTCTCCACATCTTGAGGCTGGTGCATCTTCTTTGTTGAATATTTCCTATCAATGTTTTAATAGAATTGATTTCCTAGAGTACCCATTTTATGGGTTGATGCTAATATAAATTAAAAAAAAATTCAAAACTCATGGTGTTTGTTGGTGCTGAAATAGAAATTCTAAAACATGTTAATATATATAAAACATTTTCTATTTTTAAATAATACCTACATGGAATTTTATTTACCATGTTAATTCATGTATTATAATGAAATAAAAAAAATAATAATGTATTTTGGGTTAATTATTATGGGTAAATTAATTGACAATGAATTAATTAATAGAAATAAATAATAAAAAGGATATAAGTAATTAATGTAGCTCTTTAAATTTTCGGTATTTTGTATGATATATGTAGACATTATAGTGGATTGAAGGATTCTACAAGATGTTAGATGTAGTTGAACATAATAATTGGTTATGAAAATAGTATGGTTGAGATATATATTATATCAACTATTTTTTATCTCATACACTGCCCCACCAATGTTAGTTAGAGAAACAGACACCCAGTAGCCTCTGGGAGGTTCATTTCCAAAACATCATGGTGGATGATAGACGGAAGATTACCCCCTCTATCCTCTATCTATTATCGTGGTAGTTAAATTTGATTGTCTTCATGGGGAATTTTTTCCCATATATATATTTAATGGGTTGTGATTGATAATCACATCTATTATGGAATATAGTATCTATATTATTATTATAGGTATAACTTGTGTAGGTTGAGATAGTTGAGGCTATAAATCATTGTATGGGCTCAAATATCATGAGGTATAATACCCGATGTATGATACACATCATACATGATGTGGTTAATTCTAGAAAATTGTTGATACTATTTATGGATATGTGGATAGGATGATGTGATGAAGTTATTCATGTGGTCTATGTTGTGATGTCTTACACATGTGTCTTTTGGGTGGATTAGTTTTCAACAGATATGGATGTGGATGTGTGGCATTGGGGAAGAGCATAAAGTTAGTGGGGAAGTGGGAGTGGGGCCCCCATGGACTATTAATACTATATTATATTCTCTATTTAATGAGATACATTGGGAGAGTTATCCACGGTGAGGATTAGGGTTTGTATACCAATCTATATAAAGAGTTAGATTCAATGTTGTTCATTGTGCTTTAGTATAATTTCACTAAAATTTTCATTAAAGGAACTTGGGTGGATAGCATTGAGTATATTTTTATTATCACCCTTTCTGTACATAAAATATTTTTAGGTCTGCCGAAGAATGTTTGTTTTCGGTCTAAATGTTACTAGATCATGTTTTTATAGTATTTGTATGGTCTCTGTGTTCACTCTTGTATTTACCATTTTGGTAATTGTACATTACCATTCTGTTGTTATCATACTGAATATAATTGCATTCATTAACTGGGGATTTCATTATATATATATATATATATATATATTGATTGAGCTTATGTTTATTTTTGCATCTATCTTATATCACTCTTTGGAATATTTTTACTAGAAGTTATTGCCTCCCATATTCATTCTTATTTTTCCCACAGTGCTAGTTTACTACAAAGGGATTACTGGATGTCGGACTGGGGTAGTCATTATATGTCCTCCCACATTGTAGTATCATTTTCGGAAGGGGGTCATGATAGAGTGTTATTAAATTTTTGAGATGAGGTATAGGATGGACTATGAAGTTAGATATTGGTGAGGTCGTTGGGGTTAGTAGTAAAATCATATCCACTATGTTTAGTCAGTGATGTAAACAATAGAGACTGATTGAGAAACAGTTTTTTTGGGCA
Organism: Viscum album; assembly: GCA_963277665.1. Taxonomy (NCBI): domain Eukaryota; kingdom Viridiplantae; phylum Streptophyta; class Magnoliopsida; order Santalales; family Viscaceae; genus Viscum; species Viscum album. The sequence goes on along the minus strand of OY728122.1, from coordinate 1,238,652,999 downwards.
TCCTACTAAATGGTATTAGTACTATTATTCTTACAAATACATATAAATGATGTTATATAGGATGCAGAGTAGATACCTAGGAAATGATGATACACCATTCATCTTATCATATATTTTGAAATTTTTAGACCTAATGATATGCTAGAACCTTATCAAGATTGTTAATGAATTAAATAATTTTAACTATTAAATATTTATAGTTTAGGATCTCAAAATAATTTTTATATTTAAGAATGTATCTAGGGTTTAAATACTCATTAGATTCATATCGAAGATCATTAGTATGATATTATAGTAGATCACCGTAGATTGGGAGATCGGTCATTACTACACATGGAGTTGGATACTTCTAGAGTTAAAGTATGTGAATTAACAGAATAATGAGGGATCCATTCCAGATTTAGTTAAATAAGTCTATATGGATGTGTATGGGATATATTTTATTTTGATCCATTATTGGAGTGACCGTAGGGTGTCTTTGGTTGTGATGATGCTTCTTATAGAATTAATGTAGTGTCAGTTTTCATTCCTCGGTGATCGCACGAAGCCTATAGTCTCTTGGGAGATGTTCGGAGACTAGTCCATAATAGAAATTCATTTATCTAAAATGATTGAAGACATTCCCCAAACACTACATAACATTTTATTTGGAGATATTGTGTGTGATATTTCAAGATCCATTTCTGGATCCTTATGTTATATTGTTCAAACCTATTTTATAATGATGAGGCCGGAGGATACATTTTGAGGAGGGTTTATGTATAGATATCCATAACTGTGTGACCCTATTAATGATTAATACATATTTCATGGTTCTTGTGAGATGATAAGTTATTTGGGAGGACACTATCAAGTAATATATCATCATGATATATGATTCATCACGATTACTCATGAAGTAATATTGTTTTCTGGGGTTCCAATTATTGGGTAAAAAAGTGTTTTTAGTCAGTCGAGGGTAGGTCCCATCTTTAATCATCTCATTTAATTGGATTTATATTCACTTCAATGTATTCAATGGGATTAAACAGATTATTTTATTAGGGATTCTACGGTCTTTGGTGATGAGAGTACCTGACCATTTGGTGAAATCATCATGTTCTAAGTGTTCCCCTTCAGGTGCCTATATTTTTCCAAATCCATCAAAAGATGAATTTATAAGTGGATTTAGTTTAGGATTGGTATAATGGATATGGGTTAGGAATAATATTTCAATTTCATTCCCCTCTTCCTTAGAGAGTAGATCATGACCTTGGAGGTGGTTATCAATTGGTTCGAATAGGTTTTTGACCTAGTCATGTTCACCTTCATGCTTTATCATTTCAAGTTTTAGGAAATATAAAAGTCATTCAAAGATCCATTTTCTTGTTTTATATATTGGTACATGGTTTATGTCAATTCTGAAGTGACACAATATATTATATCACCTAACCTAATCTATTATTTAGTACTTGATGTATAGAGGATTCTTATTCCCTTGGAATTAACAACTCTTGTAGGAGGTCGAGTTGACATATAAAAAGTATTTATAAATAGTGTGCTCGCTCTAGTGTATAAATTACCTTTAGGAAATTTTTTATATTTTTAGAAACAAGCATATAACACCATCCTCATCAAGGATTAAATGTTAAGGAGGCAAGTTGTGTTCAATTATGATGATTGAGAGAAAACAATGTTTTTTTTGAAAGAGATGCACATAGATAGGATTGAAGTGTGTTTCATTCTTGTGTTATCTTATGGATATTATGATGTTGAGATCATCCATGGTTCAACAATTGGTGTTCTTGTGGTTTTGGAAGAGTACAAGGATGTATTTATAGATGTGGTTGTAGTATTTCCCCCTTGGATTGAGATTATGTCTGGGATCAAGATATAGACATGTGTGTTTTCTAGAACGATGTATCAAGATAGTGTGGATCATTCTGAGTGGTAAGAGATAAAAATATGCCTCCATAATCTCTTGTAGCATGGTTTTTTCCATTCAAGTATTTCACATTGAGGTGAACTAGTGTTTTTTAAAAATAAAGATGATGTAATTTTCCGGTATTTTATCAATTATAATATCTTGGACGAAGTGATAGTGAATAACCATTATCATATTTTATCGATTGATGACCTATTTAATTTGTTTAAAGGAGGTGGTTTGTCCCCGTAGATTGATCTACGGCCCAGATATAATCAGAGGTGAGTGAAGGATTAGGATATTTAAAAGAATACATTCTATTTTCACCATGGGAATTATGAATTATTTGTGATTCTGTTTGGTTTGATGAATTCCCGGGTAATGTTTATGGGGATCCAGAATAATGTGTTTAGAGTGTTCATGGATATGTTCATTGTCACTTCCATCAACGAAATCCTTGTGTACTCTATATACAAGGAGGAGCATGTTGGGAACCTATATCCCATTTTAGGAATGATTCATCATGAAAATTTAATGAAGACACTTTCTATGTGTGATTTTTGGGCTCATGAAGTCCATACCATCATTGATGTTGTGCCCTAGAAATGAGTATGCATGGTCCCAACAAAGATAGTGGTTGTTGTGTCTTGGATGGCCCCCAAAACAGTGATAGAGTTGTGGTGTTTTCCACAGTCTTGTAGGATATTACCAATGGTTTATATCAGATTTCTCATATAGTGTAATCCCTATAACATCTTTCACATGGAAGGATTAAGAATTCTTGTGGAATAAAAAGTGCGAGGTACATTTTGAGTACCTAAAGGATAACTTGGTCAACACTCCAGTTCTTCATTTCCTAGCATTGGGTGTTATGTTCAATGATTTCTTGGAGGATTCACATCATAGATTATGATGCACTGTGATTTAGTAACAATAAGTTGTATCTTATGGGTCTCGTCAATTACAACCCCATGAGTATAACATTGACACCCTAGATCTTGATTTGGTATAAGTGGTGTTATCCATGATGTAATGGAGACATTTTCTCAGAAGATAACATTTTGTGGTAATTAACCACCATAAGGGACTACAATATATATTCCGCTTCATGAAATAAAGAAGTATTAGCATTAATATAAGTAATTGTAGTATGATTTTGAATTTATGATTTATAATATTATAGGAAAAAAATATATTGTGGAAGATGTGTTGAGTAGGATGTCATGTAGTGATGCTATGTATGAATATTGAGATTATTAAGGAGTTATCAAATAACTATTAAAGAAGAATATAGATCTGAAAGAGGTTAGTGTGAGAGGATTCCTTTTCTATAAGATAGTGAAACCATCTTTGGTGAATTAGGTGGTGAAGTCCCAGCTAGATGATTCTAAGGTGGAGGACTAGAGGGACAAAATTTTTGTATAGCCATGTTTGTTGTGTTGATGATGGACAACACATGTTATTGTTTTAGGGAATGATTTTTGTATATTCGTTGTTGCATGATATGGTTCACCATGATTTATGATACTGGAATTCTATGGAACATCATGGTGTGAAAGGATGTACCAATCCATAAGAGGTCAATTTTGGTGTCTTGGATTGTAGTGTGAATTTATAAAAAATCTTTATTGATGTCGATCTTCAAGAAGGTGAAACCTTAAAACAATTCCCCCCTTGGTATTCACCAACCATTGGATGTTCCTCTATGTAAGTGAAATGATATTTTGAGGGACTTTATTACTAATTTACCTCAAACACTGAGAGACTATGATGCTATATGGGAGATATTGTGTATTTTGATGAAATCATCCCACTTTATAGAAACCAGGTAGTTGAGAATATTGTATATTATTTAGGTAGTATGTAGAGGAGGTTCAAAGACTAAAAGGAGTCTTGAGAATGATAATATTTGATTGAAATCCTATTTTCATCACCATTTTATTTAGTGGTTTCCAGTATTATTTTGACTCTCATTTATTCCATTGGACTTCATTTCATCCACATACGAATGGTCAAAATAAGAAGGCCATCTAGGCTCTAGAAGACATGTAGCGATCTTGATTCCCAGATAAAGGAATTTCATGGATGGGTAATCGTACTTGTATGAGTTTTCATACAATATTTCTTTCCCTCCACCAATTTTTTGGAAACATTTAATGATTTTTATGGTTGATCTTACTATTCTCTATTATGCAAGACTGGGGTCCAAGAGGAAGAAATTCTTAGGAAAAAACAAGTATATAATATGATTGAAATGGTCACGTATTTTACAAGAGGGTTAATGGAACATAGGATTGTTATAAATACAATATTGATAATCGTGTAAGACCTCTATAGTTTGGTTTTTGAGAGAACATATACTGGAAGGTGATACCACATCATGTAAAATGAGGGTTTGTTCATTGGAGTAAGATATATCCCAGATTTTCTAAACCTTTTGATGTCTTGGCTCATGATGGATCCATGGGGAATAATATATAACATCCCCTATAGAAAATATGGATACATAATTTTCATGTTCCACAAATCCATTATTCCCTTGATAATGGATCCCATGTCATCGATTTGTGTGAGATCTATATTTATGATGATGAGATGTTCATGGAGCAACCTATATATGTAGATGATTTCTAGGATAAGGTGTTTTGTGGGTGTTCTATTCTGTTGAATTGTATCTCATGAAACAAAAATTTTATTATCGAGGATAGTACTTGGGAAGGTGAGCCTAAAACAAGTAATCAATACCCAAGAGATATTTGACATTTAACTATATTTGTGTAATGAAGTTCCCTTGTAGATGTTAACCTTTCTAGTTTATGATATAGTTTTCTATAATTTCTATTATTTTGATTTAATATTGTATGAGAGGGATCTCCCATGGATTTTTTTATGTAGATGGTGGTATCTATTTCAAGGGTTTTTTTTCTTATTTCATTTGTGTTAGGTTATTGAGATACTCAGATGGTGAAATCTTTGAGTGGTATCTCATGGGGTTGTTATTTGGACAACCCCTTTTCAATATCTCTTGGTGTTTGGTTTTGGATTCTCTAGGATGAGAAATGTTTTAATGGTATCTAATGTATGGTCCCAAACCCATTTATTCAATACCTTTTCATGTTTCTAAGGACTCTGAGATCATAGGAGACTTGAAGTGAGTTTGGATGGGTTAAACTACTAAAAGATGGAATTATGGATTATACCAAACATCTTGGTTAATAATTTCATTTATTCATAGTCCTTGTCTTCATAATTATGGTTCACGGGGTGTTATACGATTTCTATTTATTCAGGGATAAATGGTTTGAGGTGATTCATTTTTTCACGAGATCCAAACACTATCATTTATATGCTAGGTAATATTTACATGTCATATAAATAACCTTTTAATCATTTCATTTTATATAAATGTATCATGAGATTCCATCAATCCTTTATAATTCCACCTAATTCATGGAGGTCCAACAGAACTCTCTTTAGTTTTTTGGGATTACATCAATGGGGATCAATCCATAACATTGCATATTCAATCCATTGTGATCCTTGAGATCCAAGACTAATTCTTTAATTTTTTCTAGTGGATATCATAATATGTCTCATTTACTCTTCTTTCATATTGTCATGTGATCGAGGATAACACCCATTTTTAAAATGGAGTTTTTCATGGTCGTTTTTTTGGTGTGGTTTTGTCTTGGTATCCTCGTACCGATGAAACATTTCAAGAGATATGTGATTATGATCGTCAATATTTGTCTACACTCATGTGAATAACATGATTTCGTTATGGAAGGGGATTAATTGTTTCTCTTTTTATTCTACTGAAATAGTAAATTGATAATGATTTATCTACTAATATGGAAAATTAAATATCCTAATAATGTTGAATTAGATTGATGAAATTTGTTTTGATCATTTTTTGACATTATTATTTCATTATACAATGATATTGGATTGAATCATGTTTTGAAATATCATTTGATATATATTTTGTTATTTATATGAATGTTTTCATTCTTGGAGTTTCATTTAAAAATTGACAACGGATGTAAAGATAAAATAATTTATAACTAGTTTTCATTATATTAATTAATGAATTGTGTTGTTATAATCTAGTGTTTGATGTAATTTAATGAAAATAAAATTTGGTTTGAGTGTGAATATTTAACTAAATTTTATATTACACGTGACTAAGGAAATTGTTAAATAATATAAGTAATGAAAACTATTTTTTTATAATAAATAAATGGCATGTTAGATGATATTGATAAATATATTAGTTTTTTGAAAATGGTAAAAATTCTATGAGAATCTATTTACTATTTTTAGATTCTTATTGTGTAATCACTTAGTATTCCCAATGTTGGAACCTTGAATAATGAATCAATTAATTCAACATGGAATGAAAGATGGTTGTTTAATAATAACAATTTAAATAGACCACGTTTACAATTTTATTGAGAAGGATGTGTACCTAGTGATTTGATCTATGAGAGATTGTTTTTTGAAGGATGGATTCCATGTTATGAAGGCCTAGTTTCCGGAATTTTTATTCTTGTTAATGTTAGATTCTTTTTTGATGTTATTAAGATAAGTTCTTAACTGTGTGATGTGATGTGGGGTGTGGCTATTTGAGGTTTTTTGTTTCTAGGATGGATGTTCCATGGATAGATAATCCGATAAATTTTCCTTGAGTCCTAGATGATGGGTTTGCATTGTTGGCCACTAATAGAGATATGCATTAATATATGCATGTGGGTGGAAAGTATGGAACAATATAATATGGAATGGATGGATGGTGGGTATATCAATAGATGGGATTCTAAGAGATTGTATGATCACATATGAATATGTTAAATGGATTTTTCCTGGTTGGATGCATGTTTCATCTCAATGGTAGCCTATGATGGGTTTCCAATAATACCTAGTTATTTAAATGATGATAATAATTATTAACTAATTATATCATCAGGATGTCAGTTTTTTATGGAATATAAATGTCAACATATATTAATCTTGATATACTATGGAATCTATTTGAATAATTCCAAGAGTAAATGGTTATTAACATGCTGATTCATGTATTATAATATAATTTAACGAAATTTAGTGCAATGTGAATTATTATATAATGTTTAATTAATGTATGATGAATCAATTAAATAATGTAGATTATTTAAATTAAATAAATAAAGAATGTATCTCTTTAATTACATATTTTCATATAGGATACTTGGTCATTGACGTGGATGCTAGTAGTCTGAGAGATGTTATCTGTAGATGATATTAAGAGTGTAATATTCCTATAGCATGGTTGTGATATATATTATAACATTAATATTATCTGATTTCATACACATACCATCTCATTTCATTTAATGAATATAACTCTTAGTGGGCTATAAGTGGGAGTTTTCTCTAATATCCAATTGGGAGAATGGATGATTGGATATCCCCTCTACCCCCACACTCTTCTATTGGTTGTTAATTATGATGGTATATATAGAAGTCATTTTTTTATATTTTTGTATTGGGGTTTATGGTAGATTGTGGTTATTTATCACACAGTTATTTCTGAATATATTTTCTAAAGTATTGTCGTAATTATCACATATATAGGCCTTGAGGGTTTATTGGATGGAATGAATTTCTGAATAATATCCAATGTATAATACATGTCGTATGGGATGTGGTGTATTTTTAAAACTAATTTTTAATTATTTATCTATATGTTAATGTAATTATGGAATTATTTTATGCATGTGGTGCATGATGTGATTCATTTCCCAAGTGTCTTTATACACACATACATTTGGAGGTATTTAGCTCAGGATGTGCGAAGTTGGTAAAGAGATGAAAAATATTTGGATAGAGAGTTTAGACAACCCTTGATGTTTCATTACATTATTATATGATCCCTTAAGTGTGATAATTTGTATATAGTTATCCTTGGTGAGTCTGGTAACTCAATGTATATGTTTAGGTGAATAGTTAGTTTCACTTTTGACCACCATTTTATTGAACTTTTTAATCATTTTCATGAATGTCTATGTGGAGGACCCTACTATGTATTCTATTATTTAAACCTTACACATGAAAAAAGATACACCCACACACACACTCTCACACACACACCCATATATTTATATATATAATGTTTTCAGGACATCAATTGTATGTTGGAGATCAAGCAAGTTATTACTAGATTATGGTTTTGTAGGAGAAATATACACATCATATATTCTACCATCATCACCATTTTAGTACCTATAGATTCCTTTTTAGTCGTTATAGTAATGAAATTCAATGATTTTTTTAACAATAAACTTCTATATATATACATATATGAGTAGTATTTGTTTGGTGTATTTTTCTTATCCCTCCCTTCATCATTTTTCTTGTCGAGAATAATTTCTCCCATATGCATGTTTATTATGCCATCAGTTCTAGTCTCTAACCTGGGGCCTACTCATGGTGGGACTCAAGAAGTTGTTATCTAAATCCCGTAAATTCAATATCTTATTAGGGAGTGGTTCATGATAGTAATTCTAATCATCTCTATGATATATGGTGTACAACCACACCATGGAACATTCTTATACCCCACTATTACATGAATTATATTTACATCCCGTCATATAGTCCTATGGTCTTGTCATGAACTAAACAAGGAGGTCAGTTGTGTGGCCTCTAGACTTGGATAATACATAGTGGTTTCTGTAGTTTCTTTTTATATTGTCTTACTCTTTTATCTTTTTGTATAAATTAGTGATAGGGAATTTTTGAGGCTTATGACAGAACATTGATTTTGGCATCCTGAACAAATTTCCTAGTAGTTTTTGTAGTTAAAATGGGTATGAGATTGATATTTTTTTCTAGTAGTGTTGTTATTATTTATGATTTTTATCTCACAGTACATAGAAATGTATTAAATTTTTGAATTATGTGTCATAGGTTTTGATATATTTCCCTATATAGGACATATAATTTACATTATTTATATAAGGCATGTCGAGTCAATATTTTATATGTATTATAAGGTGATTACTTCCATTAATGAATGAGATTTGTCTATTTATTCTGTTTTCACTGGACATAAGGAATTTTCCTGGATAAGTACATGATGGGATAATACTCACCTGATCTGACTTGTATACATAATTTTTTCTATTGGTAGGTAATTAGGGTATGATGGAAAGATAAATTTTAGAAAATATTGTGGTGATCTAGTCCCATAGTGTGTGTGTTGTGGGAGGCCATAATTTTTCATTTATGTGTGATTATTTAATGTGTGAGTAAATACCTATATTATGTTTTTCCCTACATGTACGAATTTCATTATACTAAAGAAAATTTTGTGAATGTGATTTAATGATCATAAATCAACTATATTTATGTCATTCTATACATGAATATATTCTTCACTAGTAACATATGATTCACAAGGGGTGGTCATGTGTGTGGTTACTCATGAGAATCATTCCCTATTGGATGATCACATGGAATTTGATTGATACTATATATTGGACCCTCGAATAGGTGTTTCGGCATGTGAGTATCCATGTGAAATTGATAGGGGTGTAATGGGTGTTTTCCCATGAATTGTAACCATTCATTAGTTCTATTTTGGGAGGATATAAGGGAGATCCTACTGATTAATTAGATATGACTCAGAAATAAGTGATTTTGTTGTAATTTATCTTTAAGGGAAGACATTGAGTTGGGTTGACCAAGTGTTCCATAGTTCCATTATATCAGAAATCATGGCTCTTCTCTAGAATTTTGATTTCTGAATGCATTGTGAATACTAGTATAATATGTGGGAATCGTTATTCCTTTGTAGTTATTGAGGTCCTAAATGAGTTCTAGTTTCTTGTACATGATACTAAGAATGTTGGATTATTTTTTAACAGCTTGAGACATAGGAATGTTTCATAAGGGATTAAATGTGTGTGGAGTATATTAACACTTATTATAACATGGATGAATTATTTTGGTTTTAGAACAATTAATTTTTAGATAGTGATTAATATAATTACCTTAGAATAAAAAAATTTCATTATATTAAGAGGAACTCTAAGGGGTCGACATTCATGGAGATATGGAATGTTGTGTATCTTGTCTATTCTGTTACAATGTTGTGAAAATAATAGGTTCATTAGAAAAGTAATAGATAAATTGGAAAAATATTGTAATCTTTTTATGCTTCAATGGATTTTAATGGCATATTCCATTTTATCCTGACATCCTTATTAATAGAGAATCAATAACGACCATTTGTATGAAGAGGGTATATGGGTTATTGACATGGTTCTAGCTGGTGTGGTGACCCAGATTCATAGATTAAATAATGTAATTTTCTATGAGGTGGGGGATGTTTTGAAAATTTATTAGATTCAATGATATAGTTGATCTATGGTTTAGAAAAGTGTTAATCGAGATTGAATGAGTGTTTCATGGATAGAGTATCATGTTCTTTAGAAAGATTTAACCAACTGATGTAACACTCATTGACAGGTATATGAAGTTCCATATAATGGGAATTACGAAATTTTATATTCAAGGGAACCTAACTCATTATGAATAAGGATGTTATTTTGATGACACCATAGCAAAGACACTCTAATGGTGGGGAGTTTGATGTTAGTCACATGTGACATGAAACATGCACTAAAGGTGTGTTATATTGGGGTATTGGTCCATAGATGATCATTTTTATGTATGAATATAGAAAGAAAATTAATCCAATTACTTCTATATTACTCAAGGAATGAAAGACACTTATTCAGATATGGTATTGGGTTGAGTATGAGTGTGAGAATTGTGTTTGTCATGGTTTTGTGGGGACCCAAATGTGGTGGGGTCTATGGTTAACCAATGATCATGGTATGGAATTATATTCAGGATTTAATTAAATGATTCAACATTGAAACATCATCGTATGATCGGTGTAGGATTTAGAAAGATTGTTTGAATGGTGAATGTTTCCTATTAGTGAATGGGTACTATGATTAGGTGTTGGTGAACACATTAGTCGTTGAGGATGAAAATCCTTTAGAAGGGTTATCTAGAGGAGGCCTAAAAAATGTTTTTATATGAGTTGGAATGTTATGAGTATAGAATATAATAATTTGTTTCATTTTCTATATTACTGTATGTTATTGGTATTAGAGGTATCTATTCTAGAAAATTTTGGAATGCTCGTTTTCTGTATAAATGATGGTGGATCATCTGATTATTTTGGAATTTAATAATGAAGGGATGGAAGAGAACTGGGAATGGGGTTATATATATATATATTCAGAAGTGTTAGGAATGATATCATCTAAATAATGATGATATAAAAAGGCAATGGGTTTCCAAAGGACAATTTAAATGATTGGGAGAACCAAAATTCAGGCAATTAGAACTATAATAGAAGATCTATTTTGGGTAGAAACATAAACCAATTGATAAATTGGATGATGAAGTATTTAAACAACATGATTTATTATATGGGGAAATCTCTTTATTATTATTATTTTTAGGTGTTACCTCATCATTAGGTTTCTTTTGATCATTGATTTACATGTTTTTACTAAAGATTTTTTTACTATTTCAAGATGGTATTCGACTAGTTGGAGATGAATCGATAACCCAGTCTGCTTGAGATATGTGGTTGGATTGATATAGGGAGAATTGGGGGAAAAGAAGTGAGGTGATTTTAATATTGTAATATCTAATATTAGTATGTGCTTACGGAATACGAGTATAATTTTATTTTTAAAACTATTGACATTGTTATTTGGAGAAATATGATTTATATTTATGTTTTGGGTGTTTTAACATGTTGAATGAAATGATTATGATATTTCTAGAGGCTTAGGGGATGTCATGCTGGCTTAGAAAATCCTATGGATGAGTGGGTGGATACTATGACCAATTATTTCATAGATCCCCAGTTATATGGTAGGATCCATTGGATAGTTAGATCTGTCTAGAAATATAGTAATCTACTTCCACCAACCATCAGCTGGTGGGAATCCCTTATTGGGGAAATATCTTTTTGACTCCCAGTGATTATGATGAGGAACCCCTGTTTTAATTTTCTATTTCTATATCACACAATAAAAAGGATTTACTGTATATTATCTTCTTCTATAAAAATTATGGGGTTTTATTCTTGAATTTTGTGGGGTAATTTGAGGTAAATTGTCTATTTAATTGATCTATGTTCCATACTCTTCTCATCTATAATATTGGAATCTCCTGTACAGGATTTCAATGGTGATTCAAACAAAACATATTGGAATAACATGATTATCATGGGGATTTTATTTTTCCAATGATGATGGTGTCCTTAGAGGCCATTTACACCACATCTCTGGAAAATTCATCAGGTTATGTTGTCATTTTGTATTTTCTTGTTATTTTTCCTAATTTTAACTTTAATTTTCTTTTGATATTATGTAATTTGATATTGTATTGACTCGGTGTATGGGTGAGAAAGTGGTACAATCCAATATAAGAACATTGGATTTGGTTTAGGTGTGAAGATGAATTTTGGTTGGTTAACCAACAATATTTCATCTCAAAATTTAATTAAATAAATAATTAATATTATTATTGTTTTTTAATTACCAAATTTATAATTTTGTTGAGATCTCAGGATATTTAAAGAATCTTAGTTGATCATGGATGAGGTTTGATAGACTGTATAATTTTTTTAGCTTATTTCATCCCTTGAAAATAAATATAAATCATTCTTGAATATTAGGTGGTATTTTTTTCCATCCATATTTCATTATTTAATTGATTTTTTTGTATCTGTAGAGCAGGATCACCACATTTAGGATATTTCCCTTTGGTGTAATGTTTTATATAATTTCAATTAAATATATCAATTAAGTAAAATTGTTTTGTTAACCCTAAAACCTATTTAATTAATCTCTACAATATAACGATATTTTATCGGGGACATGAATAACCCATTTTTGCTATATTGTTGCTTCATCAACTGATAGTTATGGTCGTATCTATTAATATACCAATGGGACTTCAAACCAGTTATGAGGAACATTCAGACCAAATAAGACATTACATGCCATTCATAGGGTATTGAGATAGAACCAGGATTATGTTGAGGATAAACTAGGGTTGGTTGAGAAGACAGACCATGTGAGAACTTTATGACTGACCTGGTCCATGTTTCATCTCCTAATTGATTACAATGAGGGATATCCTACATTCCTAGTGAGTTCATGTGGTTATAACAATGTCTTAAAGGTATGTAGTATTCCAAGGGCATCAACAATTGACCTATGAGTAATATTTAGATCGATTACCCATATTTGGGTTTAATATGTGTTGTTGTTACATATAGAACACTATTAAGATATTTGTTGATTGAACAACCCCGAGAATATGTGTGAAGGATGGGAAGATATGGTATCTTGTGTCACTTTTGAACATTCACCAAACTTGTAAGCCTTAATGGGTTGTGATGATCAGAATGTGGTATGTATTTTACCAACCCATAATGTTTATATACTTTTCTAGGTGTTTTATACGATGAATTATGCTATGTTTTTCTTATTATGAATTAGCCTATAGTACCAATTCAATTTGATGGTATGGCATGGGTGCCTAAGGATTTTTCTCAGGATCTAGATCATGATCCCTATGTGTGAAAGGCGTATGATGGATGCTTAAACGTTCTTCCTAGTTTCTAGCTATTTAGATTGTTGGACATGTTTTTTAGATAGCTTGTATTATGAAGTCACTATGTATGCCCAGTTCCATATGGTATCCAGTTTCTAATCGATATATTGAATTCATGGGATGTTATGATTGGACCTTTGGACTATATAGAACACACATGATTCCATCAGTCCCTAGGATGCCTATAATAATTTGGATTCAACCATATAGGCTTCCTTTTTAATTTTATAGTAATTACTATTGTGATAAAGAGATAGCTAGGCCGTATTTAGTATCCTGATATCCAATCATGATGATGATTGTTGTTCACGAATATTATTCCAATGTTTTTTGGGATCCAACCACTAGCCATAGTGACATGATGAATGATTTTGATTCAGTGATTTCTTGAAACTTCCATAATATTCTATGATGCATTATTTATACCATGAGTGTTGAGAGGTCTCAAGGACACCTCAGATCCAATCGTGAAACCTTTATCAGGATTTATTGACCATTGATCCAATGAATTTTGGATTCATAGACTCTATAATGGGATAAATTATTTATATGGTAGAAAAAATAAGGCTACGTAATTAAATACACACTGATAGTGGATGAAGATGGTATAATCGATCAGGGTAATTATCATGAGGATCAAAAAATGTGTTGTTATATTACATGGGTTTGTATTGTCCATGATGAATTCTAAAATACATATAGTCATCATTACAAAGTAGTTATTTTTGTATATTTTATTTAATTTTATTAAGTTATTTTTTATATTGATATTTTCACAATTGTATATCACCTCATATGATGATATGTACTTCATAACATTATTGGCTACCGGTAGACTTTTTCTAATCATAACTAGATAATGGAATAATTTCACATTGGAATATGAGAAACTCTCATATGGCTATTAAACTATCCTATGAGTTTATTAATTTTTTTTCTGAATAAAATTATTTCTTTGATAGCCTATGTTATATGGAATAATAAGTCTAAAAAAATAAAATACTATTATAATAATATTATTATGTTCTATCACCTACCTATTCTATTGGTTGGTATGAATATGAATAAATAAATTATTAACATTTATGGAATATAAATTTATAAAATTAGTCTATTGGTTAGTAATTAATTATAAACAAAAATATATATCATTTGATAACAAATGAGTTGTTTTCAGGAAAACTATTTTTATACATGAAATAAATTTTTATCATAATAATTAAATTCAACATTATTAGTGAATTATTTTTAAGAAATTTTTATATAACATAGTAAATTAAATATTTTAAAAATTCACCGAATATATATTTAGTTATTAAAAAATTTAATTTTTTTTATTATTAATTAGTTATTTGACTAAGGGGAAATTTTTATCAGGTTTTTTGAACTCACATTAAAAATATTTTATATGTTTACATATGATATTTATATATACATAGTAAATATTTTTAGATTAATTGAAAAAAAATTATACAAAAACAAATATGAGGATCATAATGGTAAAACGCCTTTGGAAACATGGAAACATAAACAATTTTTTTAGAAGTGTTCTATATCATCCACCCATTAGTACTTCATAAATAGAACCCTTAATAGACACATCAAATATAATAATAATAATCATAACCAATGGAAAAGAAACATAAGAAAGGGTGATCTCTGAATTGTTCTATTGGGAATGAACATAAATCCATAAAAATATAATTATCAACAGGGTTTAAAACATGAGAATTACATATGTAAAGCTTACACTTAAAATCAATGATGAAGATATTAAATGATGGATTAAATAATGGTAGTTTATAAGAAATTAATAATAAGTAAATCATAGACCATGATCTATGAAGGAATTAATCTTACAGAAGACATTGAACTTTATCATAAATAGAAGTATATAAAATAATTTCAATAGTTGTCCCGACACCTTTAATTAGATGTCATAGGGGAATTTGTTTACCCCACAGCCCATCATAGTAGAAACGTTTCACTCCGAAGACTATCATAGTTGAAAAATTCCATATCTTAATGGGATTAACTCCCATTTTTGTGATATTTATCTTATTATATATCAATCATTACCCAACAAAATGAAGGGATATATAGGTATCATCCATCCCAAAATGAGAGCCATTTATATATGCTCAACAAGATCATAAAAAATTAATCATATCACAACCCATTAAAAGAAATGGGTTTCATAATTATTTCATTAAATAATACCCAATGAAATAAAATTTCCATAATTATTTCATCATTTCATCATATTAAAACCCACATAAAATAATTGTGTTTTATAATCATATTATCATGTTTTAACACATGGAGGAGTAAAGGGTTTCTGAAATTTATTGTAATGATAATCATAAACCACTCATATAATTAATGATAGAGGTATTATAAGATCATATACCTATTAAAGTAAAAGTATCATCAAATTATCTAATCGTTAAAATAAAGTGATTTTAAAAGATCACATGGAACAATTTTGGATGAAAATATCCTTTCCACATTAAAAATAACTTTTCAATGAATATAACATTTTCAAAATAGTTTTATTTAAATATAATCATGAAAACATATAAATAATTATTTTAAAATAACTTAAATAATTTATTGAGAAAAATATCTATTACAATTTGAAAAAAACTTTTTAATAAATAAAAAAATAAAAAATTTTATTAATTGAAAACGAAAAAAGAAACATTAAATGGAAACATTAAAATTAATTAAGAAATAATCATGAGGAAAATATCCATTCGACTTTCACAATAACGTGTTGAATCGTAAATAAATTTAAAACTATTTTTTTAAATTAAACTTGGAATCTTATAAATGACGATTTAAAAAATAATATGGTAATTTCAATGAAAAATTTATTTCATGTTGTACATTAAAAAACATGTATTCCTTCTACATTTTTGCTAATAGTAAGACATGGAATTTTTTTAAATTAGATAATAATTCCATTTAAAATTATTAAAAAATTAATTATACAGTAAAAATTACATTAAAAATCATTTAAAAGTATTATAAAAAATATTTATATATTTTTTTTCCAATCATGGATATGGAGGAAAATGTTTTTCCATTAGACATAAAAATAAAGTCATTCATTATTAAAAAAACTCGATTTTTATTTCTTGATCATAATGATATGAAAATAAAGGTAAAAATTTTATTATCCAAGAATAACTATATGGGAATAACAATCATGATGTTCTTGATAAATAAATAAATATATTTCATCATTGTAAGAATAATCATATATAATCCCTTTATACAAAGAGATTTTAACCTTAAACACTTACCACTTTTTAACTTTACAATCATATGCCCCATTAAGCATAAAATAAAATTTTTATTTAAATATAATTAATAAAATATCATTAAACATATAAAATTTGAAATGGGTTATATTTAAATTACATAAATAATGTTATGTATATAACACAACATATGACTCCAAGAAGGAATATTGAGACAAAAATACCTTACCATATTAGAAATATTACAATCCTTAGGAAAATTAAATAATATAATTAAATGAAACATTAAATATCATTTAAATAATTTTATTACTGTGATAAAATTTTAATGGTCTAGTATATACACCACCGAAATTATATAAGTTGTAAATATTACTTATGACTCAATAAAATAAAAGAGAGACTAGAAAGCATTTACCAGAAGTCTTGAAATTTTTCATGCATGTTATACCTCAAGTATAATAAATATAATTTTACTATAAAAACATTAAAGAACTATAATAATATATATCATTGTATATATGATTTACTTATTACCTATTTTTATACAATTTTTAACCATTATTCATCAAAATCATGTTTTGGGCAATAATCGCTTTGTCTTTATTATGTTTTGATTTGTTATTTTTAGTCTAATAACATTGATTATGGGTTAACAATATATATCATAAATTAAATAAATAAATATTATATCACAATTAATAAATTTAATTACATCCATTGTAAAACCACGATGATATTGCCTCATAAAATGTATATACTACTCCTAAGCATGGTCCAGATTGATAGTGAAACATATCGGGGTAGCTATAGCTACAAGATATAGACATAGTTCATTGGGAACATTTAGATGTTTTTATATAGTGTAAAAAGAATATATTTCCATAGTTTTGGTTCCATTTCAATAGATCCCATAGTTTCCATCATGGTAGATGAGCAATAACCACTATTAAAACCATGGTTATAGCCCTAGGAAGTCGTTGCATTAACCCAAACATAATATGTGTATTGATGGATTCAATCATTGTACATCCACTATGGGATTTATCCACATAACCACTACAAAATAGTAAACATCAGGTATATATATATATATATATATATTTATATATATTATTACAACCCAAGGTTATAGGATGTAAATCATGGAAATAGAGCTTCCCATTTTTTAATGGGAAAATTTTTTCCTCATTCAAGCATAAGAGATATATATCCATGGTTTGAAGAATCCATGGATAGAGAAAATATCACTATACATTTTTGTTTTCAGAATTTAGGCTATAGGTAAATTATATAACTACAGTTTCATGATCCATGTTTATAGAAATTGAAGAAACTTTCATACCCATGAACATTGGAAAAACTTTCTTATCGTCTACTCTATAGAAACAACTTTTAGGAATACAATGGATATAGAGATATTTTATATAAATCTGTATATCCACTATAAATGTATTTAGTGGAATATAATAATATTATAGATAGAAAATCAATTACATTATTCCTAGTGAATTAGGAAATATGTACACCTTAACATTGTTTTCCATTTTATTGATGGATGAAATGATAAAAGTAAAATAATAATTACCTTTAACTAATAATTTTAATATCATATTTTTCAAATATATTAAATACATTCACCCTCATTAACATCCAATTATAGCATTAGTGAAATAAAAATCACATCATTTTAGAGGCGGTATTACCCCATACACATGAAGGACGTTATCGTATACCCTATGAAATGGAAATGAAGAATATATATAGGATATAATGGTTGAATAATTATAATTATGTTTCAAATATAATATATATTAATTTAATATATAATTATTACTATGTATGGAAAATATAAATGAAATAAACATCACATTGATTTTTGAGGTTGATGTTCACCGTACACACGAGTGACGTCATTGTTTTCCAATGGGTTATAAGGAAAGAATAAAAATGAAGTATTTTAAATAAATATTTATAATAATATAATAAATATTATTTTTAAACATTAATTCTCCCATTTTATCAATCCATGAGAGGTGGTGATAGAATTTGATTAACATTGGTTCATAGAATGATTACAATAACCCTTCTAAAACATGATTTTTTATAATAAAAAGTCCCCAATTAATTCTATAGTAATGTTAGGATGATATTTTTTCATTTAATTTTTCATCCTATGGATTTTTGAAGTGTGAAGAAGAGGGATATGGGTTGTCCATTTATATGTGGTGGAGAGGACACACGTTGAATTTTTGAAAAGAATAATCTATACCCATGTTTTCTATAGGAAGAATTATCAAAAAATGATCATTGATCAGCCATATTGGGTATAAGGTAAAAATATTCCCATTCAACATGTTTTGGTATTTTTTATTGGTTGTTTTACCAATTTAAATTATATTTTTCCATGTTAAACCTATTTTAACATTAACTGCGCTAATTTTTTTAATTATTTTTATTCATCATTTTTGAAAAAAATAAATTTGGCCATATTATATAATTTTAATTATACCTATTGTAAATATAGAATCACTATTATCAAAATATATACACTGAAATTGTAAAGTTTATTTTTATTTTAAACCTATATACACACAAGAAAATGGGTCTCTATAGAGAAAATATTTAAAAGGATAAAAGGTTTTTACATCAGCGATCAACAAGAAATTGACTCCTTTGACCTAAATTAGATTAATAATTTTATAACGTAACAAATTTTACTCCTTAAACCATATAAATAAAAACTATATCATTTGAACTCATTGAACAAATTGTTTGTTTTTAATAAAAATCAACATTTTCATTATTTACTAAAATATTTTATTTTCATAAATTAATAAAAAAATCACTCATAGTTAATTTTAAAAATTTAATTCAATAATTAATTATTTTTATAAATTTAATTTTCATAAAGGGTAAAAAAATTAATTTTAAAATTATTTCACAAAATGTAAGAAGGATATTTTATAGAAAAATACAGTTGGTATAACTAAAATTACATTTAATGATATATATTATCTTGAAAATTTTAAAATATTAATTTGAAAATTTATATTGAATATATAATATATAAATTTCATTAAATTAATTAATGAAATTATTATTTTACTTTGTGTTTTTTCACTAGAAAACAGTTTTTATAAAAAATAATTCCTTTATTGTCAAATGATTCTTTTAATTTATAAATAATATATCACCAAAGAATTAAATTTATATACATGTGTAAAAAATATTTATTTATTTAATATAATACATATTCTATATTAAAATGGCTCGAAGAATACTATCATAACAAAACATTTCAATAATATTTCATTTTTTGTTTAAGTTTAATGTTGTATATAATGAAATCTAAATTCAGTGTTGCATGAGAAATAAAATAAACTATGTGTTTTCTATATTTAATTATATTTATGAAATTTAATTGTTTTGAAGAAATATTTCAAAAAAACATAGTGTCAAACTGAGGATACTACTACTTCATCCCATCTTGAGGATCCCACATAGATTTATAAATTTGATTGCTTCACCATAGATCATTTCCCTGGTGAGTGGTATTCTTTCATAGAACATTGTCTGTATGGTCCTAAATATTCACTGATTGTATCTCATATGAAATATAATTTTCCTTGGTGTGACTTTTGAGATTAATAAATGTAACAAATCATGTATCTACATTGTTAATAAATATAAAAGTAACACATCATGAGCATGACAGTGATTCAGTGGAATCTTCAAGTAATAAGTTATTTTCTCGATGCGATAAATAATTTCATAGGGATGGATATATATAGGGATTATTTTACCCCTCATTATAATAAGGATTAATTCATATAAAAACCTCCATTCCAACATAAAATTCTAGATCATGTTGATGGATATCATCAAAACATTTGTATTCACTTTGTTCTTCCCTTACGTGTGGTTGAATTTCTGTAACCTTCTCTACCATTTCATCGTCTTATTTTGGTCCCAATATATTTCTTACTCCAGCTTCATTCAATCATTTTGGAGCCCTACATATACATCATATTGGGAATCCTAAGTATCCATTTTACCAGTTCATTTTAATTCTATTATTCTATGAAATCTCTACTAGAGGAACATATTGATCACACCTACCTTTGAAATCCAATGAAAAAGATCATATAATATCCAATAGGGTTGTAATTATTATCTCAGATTTAATATCACTATATAGATGATACATAATTTTTTATCTTAACTCTATATAAATATTTCATCAAAGTGTTCTCTAGAACATAATGGTACACCTCAAATCTAGACTAGACACAATAGAATGTGATTGTCACAACCCGTTCCACTGGGGCCCGAGCTGCAACCCCCCAATCCCACCTCCAATCGGCCAGGGGCTGGTCACTAGCAATGAGTAGGCATGCTACTATCATGGGAGGAATTGCCTGTAAACCTATACACACGCACACACAAATCCAAGCCCACAAAGCTGAAAAGTAAAAACTACTAAAAATAGAAATCCAAGCATATAGTAAAAATCTCAACCAACAGAGCATGACAGGAAAGTAAAGTACAACAAGTATAACACCCTTGGCCAAAAGTACAGGCCCACCAAAAGAAAGTCTGTAACAAAGTCCAACCTGTATGGAAAGGTACTAAAACTGCAATCTGTAGCTATAAGAACACACCTCATCCCTCTTGATCTCACTGAGCACCGTCCGGTCCTAGTCAACCTAGAATCATGTCAAAGGCTCGCTCGTCTGAACAAGACACGACACGAGCGGGAAAAGCCCGTACATGGGTGGGTAATGACAATACCCAGTAGTACACACCAAAACCACAAAAGAAATACAACATGGAAAAAATACCACAAAACAATGATACAGTCAACTCTACACAGTATATGTCTACCGATCATATTACAAGAATATCCAGATATACTCGTGCACAATAAACTATCGGGAATACCTCCACTAAGATCCATCTCGATGATTCCACTAAGCACGTAACAAGGAGAACACACTCCTAGGTCTGAGGAGATAGAGATACTAAGTACTCGTTTCGGGAGAACACACTCCAAATGTACCAAGAGAACATGATGCTCCGATGAGAATCACAACCAAATCATGGGGTGATTTTGATAACTCAGTCAGATCTAATCCGCTAAGCAGAGTATCGGTGCCTGGGTATAGTTGGTCACATCGATACCAAAAACACTACATAGAGTTCTTGGAATGAATAGAGGATCTAGATCTATGAATCACAGAGGGTATTCCAACAACTCTATTCTAGAAGTCCTGCTGAAGGGATTATATTCCTATATGTAGGAAATGATACTGGGAACCTTCAGGAGAAAGACCAATTGGACAAACCCTAAGGAAACTAGTCCAAGCCACAGAAGGAAAATGGATCAAGTCATTTAAGACAGGTTAGACGACGTGTAGTATAGTTACACGCCTTGTTCTTTTTCCTTGGGTACTACCCGTGTAAACGGCCCATGTCATTCGTTCAAGCCGTGTAAGACCAAACTACATGGCGTGTACAAAAAGTAAATGCCGTGTTCCTTGACCCCGGGTACTGCCCATGTAAATGGCCCATGTCATTTGTCTTGTCGGATAGAAAGAAACTACACGACGTGTATATGAATCTCATGTCGTGTCCTAGCACCTGGGGCTCGCTCCGGGTACACTGGCCATGTGCCCGTACACGGTCTCTACCCATGTCTATGCTGCCTGCCCGTGTACCTGTACACGGGGTATCTCGTGTGTCTTGCCAGGTCTGACCGGGGAGGGGTATACATGGCATGTCCTTGGCCGTGTACCATTCTCGTGTCGGTGTACTCCCGAAGTAGAGGACAGTTGGTCCACTGACGAATACACACCGTGTAGCTCATACTACATGGCATGTAGTCGGGAAATTTCCAAAAACGTCGTCTTCTTCCTCACGCTTTTGCCGATCTTCCGGATCACGTTTCTCTGCTCTGTTTGCCGCGAAACTCAAGATCAAGGGTCTCTTCGACGTTTTGATGCCGAATTTTTGGGTTTCGAGCCATCGATCGGCTCCAAAATCCAATTCTGGTCACCCGTGCAGAAATCATTCGTAGAACAATATCTTCCAATCCGCTTCGATCCGTCCGTCACCATCGTAGCCGCACCACCGTAGGGTTGTACCGATGACACATCTTCAATTTGGTATTTTTGCATCACACAACGAGTGCACAACGATCTGTCGTTCATATCCCCATGAAGAACACGTAGAACACAGCGAAGAACGCGAGAATTTGCGGAAGAAGAACACAAAAATACAGAGTGATGAACCTTGATCGATTTTCATGTTGATCTTGGTCCGTCACTATTAGAAAGTTGAATGAAACCAAAAATAATTTCAAGAATCAAATCCCAACAATTCCAGAAAAATCTCATCCCGCAAGAACGATCGATCCGCGGGCTAATCTGTTCGTGGTGAGTCTGCGTTCATCGTGGAAATCAAAAATGGGGAAGAAATCATCAAAGAAACATCCTACCAGGATTCAGTGGCGTTCGTTGGCGAAGATCCGGTTTATGTGTCATCGTCGCCGGCGAAGCTCATAAAGAAGACTGTCGCCGTGTTGAGAGGTTTCCTCCAGAGCCGCCAGAGCCTCCAGGGAAAATTCAGGGTTATGGAAATTGTAACCATGATCCCCTGTGAATTCTCCATTTAAAAAGATAAGAGATTTCTCTATAAAATATAATATTTTTTTAAAAAATATTTTATTACGGTTACGTCCAAAAACAAGATTTCACTATCGACCTACGCCGGTCGAATTTAGGCCTCGCCTAAGTTAATAACTCTATTCCAAATGCAACGGTGCCCGCATATTTCTGATCTAAGCACCCATTCAGGAGTTATTCAACTTTTTCAGGAAACTCACATGCGCGCGAAATTTAATTATTAAATTAAATTCAACTATTTGTTCAGGGCTCACCGGGACTTGGAACTACATGCCGTCTCAGAGCCTGGTCTCAAATTAATTCACATGTAATATTAAAATATTACATGGAAAAATCCAAGACATTACATCGCACCCACCTTAGGTCTTTTACGTCCACGAAAAGCCAAAACAAGGGCTACTTGAAAAGATGTGGGTACTGCAAACAAATCTGAGCCTCCCGGTCCCACGTGCTCTCCTGGAGATTCCCGTGCTGCCACCGGACATGAATCAAGGGAATAGATTGTCCACAAAGGATCTTCTCCTACCGATCCTCGATCTCCACTGGGTACTTAGAAAAGGTCTCTCTATCATCGATGTCCAGCTCTCCCCAGTCGATGATGTGCGATGGAACATTCACATACATCCATAGCTGCAACACATGGGAGACGTTGTTTACCCAATCCATCTGAGGAGGTAGATCTAAGAGATACACCACCTTGCCAACTCTACTCAGAATCTAAAAAGGGACAACGAACCTCGGAGATAGCTTGCCGCCTCGGCCAAATATCTTCAATCCCCGTCGAGGTGAGACTTGAAGGAACACATGGCCTCCCTACATGAACTCCAAGGGCCTTCGCCTCCTATCGAAATATGATTTCTGCCGACTCTGTGTAGTCTTCATCTGCTCCTAGATGACCTACACCTTTTCTGTAGTTTCTCTCACCATCCTTCGGCCCATGAGTTCCGACACGCCCGGGTTAGTCCAGCAAAGTGGAGACCCGCAAGGTCGCCCGTACAGAACCTCGAATGGTGTGATAAAAAGAGTGTTATGATAACTGTTGTTATAAGAAAATTCCACCAGTAGTAGGTGATCCTCCCATCTATGAACGAAGTCAAGTATGCAAGCTAGAAGCATATCGTCTAGGTCCAGGATGGTCCGCTCTGTCTGAGCATTAGTCTGGGGATGAAACGCTGTGCTCAAGCGTAACTGAGTCCCAAAACCTTCCAACAATCCCATCCACAACCGGGATGTGAAACAAGCATCACGATCTGAAACGATCGTGGATGGAAATCCATGAAGTCGTACCATGTCATGCACATAGAGGCACCCCATGCTCTCTACAGAACTCTTCTCCCATATGGCTAGGAAGTGGTCCGACTTGGTGACTCGATCTACGATCACCAATATGGAATTTTTTTCCCTTGACTTATGTGGTAAACCCATCACGAATTCCATGGATATTACATCCAACTTACACTCTGGAACCTCAAGGCGATGAGTAAAACCTGCTGGTACTTGGTGCTCAGCCTTTTCTTGCTGACAAGTCAGACACCGAGAAACAAAATCTACCACACTCTTCTTCATTCCTGGCCACCAGAACTGACCTCAGAGGTCCTGATACATCTTTGCCACGCCTGGATGCACCGCCAAAGGAGATGTATGGTACTCCCGTAAAATCTCCTCTAATAAAATCACTGGTACCACTGTACACCCTCTAAAAAGAACAACATGCTCCCCACCTTCTGAATATCCATCAGCAGCAACGCCTATGGATACCTGAGCACGTAGAGTCTCACAGATAGCATCCTCGAGCTGTGATTCCCTAAATCACTGTAAGAGTGGAGGGGTAAAAACCACCGACTGAATGTAAGCTCGCTCATCCCCATCCACGAAGGATAACTGTAAAGAGGTCAACTTCCATGTCACCTCATCCAGCAACTGCGAACATGATTTTCTGCTGAGAGAATCTTCCACAACGTTCCCCTTCCCAGGTGTGTAAACGATCTCAAAGTCGTAATCCTGGAGGAACCCAAGCCATCGCCTCTGTCTCAAATTCATATCCTTCTAAGAAAAGATATATCTGAGACTCTTGTGATCAGAGTAGACGGTTAACTGCTCGCCCATAAGGTAGTGTCGCCACATATTCAATGCGAAGACTACCACTGCCAACTCAAGATCATGGGTCGCGTAGTTCTACTCGTGTGGTCTCAACTGACGTGAGCCATATGCAATATCCACTTTCCTTGGCATCAGGAATAAACCAAGCCTGGTTCCTGATGCGTCGCAGAACACTACGTACTCGACACCCTCTTCCAGTAATCTCAAGATTGGGGCACTCGTAAAACTCTGTCTCAACTGTTGGAAAGCCTGCTGGCATCTCTTGGTCCACACAAAGGGCTGCCCCTTTCAGGTCAAAGATGTCATGGGCGCTGCAATCCTGGAGAAATAAAGGATGAATCTCCAATAGTAGCCTGCCAACCCAAGGAAACTCCGCACCTCCGTCACGCTTCGGGTGGCTCCCATGCTAGCACTCCCTCCACCTTGGTTGGGTCCGCCGCTACCCCATCTGCCGAGATAATGTGTCCTAGAATGTGGACCTCCTGTATCCAGAACTGACACTTCGAGAGCTTCCCATACAACTGGTGCTCTTAGAGTGTGTCTAGAACCATTCTTAGGTGTCTCGCATGCTCCTCCTCGGATGCCGAGTACACAAGGATATCGTTGATGAAGACCACTACAAACCGGTCTAGATAGGGCTGAAAGATCCAGTTCATGCATCCCATGAAGACTTATGGGGTGTTCGTCACGCCTAAGGGAATCTCCAAGTACTCATAGTGACCTTAGTGACATCATAAAGTCGTCTTCAGCATATCCTCATCCCATACTCACTAATGGTGATAGCCTGATCGTAGATCAACCTTCGATAACCATCGTGCCCCTCTCGACTGGTCGAAGAGGTCATCGATCCTCAATAGTGGATACCGGTTCTTCACATTCACCTGATTTAAATGTAGGTAATCCACACATAACCTCAAGCTCATAACTGCCTTCTTGGAAAACAGAACTGGGGCCGCCCAGGGTGAAATGCTAGGTCTCACAAATCCCTTCTTCTGTAAGTCGTCCAGCTGCACCCTCAGCTCACGATGCTCTGCAGGAGCCATCCGGTATGTGGACGCTGATATCAGTGTCGTCCCGGGTTGAAACTCAATGCAGAAACCTATCTCCCGACGGGGAGTTAGTCCGAAGACATCCTCTGGAATGATGTACTTGTACTCATCCACTATTGCTGGAAACTAGAAACCCGTAACATCTGCTGTTCCAAGGGATAGGCCAGCCAACTGATGTGAAATCGGCTATGCCCTCCTATGAACGAGTCCATCTTGCGCTTCCTGGGTCTCTCTTTCACCAAAAAAAAAGAGAACCTCGTTCTATCACTGCGGACACACCGCACCTTTTTCCTAAAACAGTCAATCTGGGCATGAACTGTGGATAGCCAATCCATACCATGAATGACATCGGAAGGCCTCTACGCTACCACCAAGAGGTTCCAACCGAAAATCTCACCTCTGAGGGTTAGGTCACAATGTCTACAAAGGAGTGTGATATCTAAATCTTCTCCAGTCTGTGTTTCTAAGCGTAAGGGTTGAGTCAACGACTAAACTAGAATCTCACGGTCTTGAACAAGATAAGCATCCAGAAAAGATTGACTAGCACCTTTGTCTATTAATACAGAATCCAAAGTATAAAAGACACAAATTTTACCTCTAATCATTCCGAGAGTACCTGGGTCATAAGCCTCAACCACCTGCAGCTGTCCCTGCCTCTGTCCATCAGCTCCTTGAGCCTAGGTTGGACCTCCTAGAAGTGGTGGTGGTAAAGGGTAAAAATGCCGACCACCTCCAGCTGCTCTCCCAGCTCCCCTACTGCATCCGCCACCCCGTGGATTTGTCTGCTCCACACATTGCCTCTACCTTAGTGGTCTATACATTTATCCTGTGTCAGTAGTACAGTGGGTCAGACAATCTCGACCGAGATTCCCCATGCCATCACATGAGTTTCATCGCCTCTCTCGAGGCTGGCTGGATGCGCCTTGTGAACCCTTTACGGAAGATCCCCTATCCTGGGATCTCCTCTGAAAATGTCTCCCATGCCTGGGTCCCTGACTTCGGCCCCCTACTTCCAAGGTCTCTGCTCCAGCTCGACCAATACTAACATCTGCCGGCTGTCTCTACTCTGCCAAGAAGCTCTCGACCACCAGAGCCCGCTCGCGTACCCATGCATAAGTAGGAATGCTCATAGGGATGATGCTAGCTCTGATATCACTGCTCAATCCCCTCTCAGATGTTTGATCTCTGAAGTAATGATCTCTGACCATATCCATCGAGTACTGCGAGAGTTCGGTAAATCTCGACGAATAGTCATCCACCTTCATGGTTCCCTACTAGAGCTGAATAATCTCCTATATTTGTACTGCTCTCAGGGTATCCGGTGAAAACTCCTCTATGAAGAGATGCTCAAACTCCGACTATGAAAGAGTCTCCTCATAGTGTGTTTGGATAACTGTACTCCACCATCATCCTACCGAGCCCTGCAGAAGGCTCACTGCTAGGATCACCATCTGGTCTGCTGGTGTCCTGACCAGACGGATGACTCTGGCCACTGCCCAGGCCAGTCCTCTGCTTCCTGAGGGTCAGGCTCTCCTCGAAACCTGAGGGGTCTCTGTCTCTGAAACTCGTGGAGTGCGCTCAGCCTGTGCTCCTCCTCTACTGGTACAACATCCACTAAAAACATCTCCATAGGTGGTGAGATAACTGGCACATCACACGATGGTAAAACTGGGGGATCCGATCCATGTATCGAGGCTTCATCACTGAGGGGGTCATCCTCGTGATCGAGCTGCTGGATACTAGCAGGTGTGCGTCACAGAGACATCCTATTTAAGAAACAAGATGTATCTCAGTCAGTGAGTATATCTGGATAGCTGACTCAAAAAGGACATGGAAACCACAACCCATTCATATATGATTCATGTACCATTATTTCCCTACAACTAGTGCTCTCATGTTTCGAGTCGAAAAGCATGTTATTAGATTCCTAGTTCGTGGATATTTCGGCCGTACACACCATCCCTAGGGTCCCTGGCCTGAAATCTAAACTCGAAACACTCAACACTGTTTCCCCAAACCAACTCACAGACTCTCGGTCCTATGGTAGAACCGACCACCTCTGATACCACTCTGTCACGTCCCGTCCCAATGGGGCCCGAGCCGCAACTCCCCAAGCCCACCTCCAATAGGCCATGGGGTGGTTACTAGCACCAAGTAGGCATGATACTAACATGGGAGGCATTGCCTATAAACCTATACACACAAACACAAAACTCCAAGTCCTCAAAGCAGAAGAGTAAAAAACTACTAAAAATGGAAATGCATGAATACACTAAAAATCTCAACCAACAGAGTACGATAGGAAAGAAATTTACATCAAGTGTAAACCCTGGGCCAAAAGTAAATTCCCACAAAAATAATGTCTGTAACAAATTCCAACCTATAAGGAAAGGTACTAGGACTGATATATGTAGTAGTAGGAACACACCGCGGCCCGCCTGATCTCACTGAGCACCGTCCGGTCCTGGTCCTCCAAGAATCCTGTTAAAGGATCGCTCGTCTGCACAAGACATGACACGTGCGGGAAAAGACCATGTAGGGGTGAGTATGAAATAACCCAGTAGGACACCCCGAAACCACATAAGAAATACAAAAAGGGAAAAATCCAACAAAGGAAAGATACATTCAGCTCTACACAGTATATGTCTACTGAACACATAACACGAATATCCCGATAAAATCGTGCACCATCGAGTATTGTCAATACCACCACTAAGATCCACCTCGATGATTCCACTAAGCACATAACAAAGAGAACAGACTCTTAGGTCTGAGGAGAGAGACATACGAAGTACTTATTCCAGGAGAACACACTCCAAAAGTACCTTGAGAACATGATTCTTAGATGAGGATCACAACCAAATAATTGGGTGATTCCGGCAACTTAGTCTGAGCTAATCCGCTAAGCAGAAAATTGGAGCTCGGGTAAAGTTGGTCATGTCGATCCCAAGAGCTGTAACTAGGGTCCCATGAATGAATAGAGGATCCAACTCTAAGTATCATAGAGGGGATTCCAACAACTCTATTCAGGAAGTCCTGCTGAAGGGATCATATTACTATATGTAAGAAATGATACGAGGAACCTTCTGGAGAAAGACCAATGGGACAAACCCAAAAGAAAATAGTCCAAGTCACATAAGGAAAATGGCTCAAGTCATTTAAGACAGGTTACACAGTGTGTATTATGGTTACACGCCGTGTTCACTGACCTTGGGTACTTCCTGTGTAAACGGCCCGTGTCATTCGTTCAAGCCATGTAAAACCATACTACATGACGTGTAGAAAATGTTCACACTGTGTTCCTTGACCCCGGGTAATGCCCATGTAAAGGGCCCGTGTCATTCAGATTTTCGAATAGAAAGCAACTACACAGTATGATGAAGAATCACACGCCATGTCCGAGCACCTGGGGCTCGCTCCGTGTACGGTGGCCATGTGCAAGTACATGGTCTCTGCTCGTGTCTGTGCCGCCTGCCCGTGTACCAATACACAGGGAATCCCATGTATCTGGCCGGGTCTGGCGAGGGAGGGGTATACACGGCGTGTCCTTGGTCGTGTACCCTTCCCATGTCTATGTACTCCCGAAGTACATGCCAGGTAGTCCACCGACGAACACACGCCGCATATCCCATACTATAGGGCCTGTAGTTGGGAAATTTCTAGAAACGCTGTCTTCTTCCTCGTGCTTCGGCTGATCTTCCAGATCGCAGTTCTTTGGTCTGTTTGCCATGAAACTCAAGATCATGGGTCGCCTCGACTTCATGATGCCGAATACGTGGGTTTCAGGCCTTCGATCATCTCCAAAATTTGATTTCTCTCACCTGTGCGGAAATCGTTCGTAGAACAATATCATCTAATCCACTTCGATCCGTCCGTCACCACCAGAACCACACCTCCATAGGGTTGTACTGACACCAGATCTTCAATTCGGGATCGTTGCATTGCACAACAAGTTTGCAACGATCCGTCATTCATAACCCCGTGAAGAACGCGTAGAACAAAGGGATGAATGCGAGATTTTGGGGAAGAAGAACACAAAAAATTGAGAGGGACAAACCTCAATCGATGTTCATGTCGATCTTGGTCCATCACCGTTAGGAGGGTGAACAAAACCAAAAATAATTTCAAGAATCAAATCACCACAATTCCTGCAATATCACATCCTGCAAGAACGATCGATCCACGAGATAATATATTCGTGGATTTGTCTGTGTTCGTCGTGGAAATCAAAAACGGGGAAGAAATCATCAAACAAACATCATATCTGGATTCCACGATGTTCGTTGGAGAAGATCCGATCGTCGCGTCAACGTCGCCGACGAAGCTCGTCAAGAACACTGTTACCACGTTGGGTGGTCTCCTCTAGAGCCTCCAGATCCTCTAGGGAAAATTCAGGGTTATGGAAATTGTAACCCTGATCCCCTGTGAAATCTCCATTTAAAAAGATAAGAGATTTCACTGTAAAATAAAATATCTTAATTAAATATTTTATTACGGTTATGTCCAAAAACCAGATTTCACTACCGACCTACGCCGGACAAAGTTAGGCCTCGCCTAAGGTAAAAACGCTATTTTGAACGCAATGGTGCCCTCATATTTCTCATCTGAGCACCCATTCGAGAGTTATTGCACTTTTTCAGGAAAACCACACGCGCACATAATTTAATTATTAAATTAAATTCAAATATTTATTCCGAGCTCACTGGGCCTCGGAACTGCATGCCGTCTCAGAGCATGGTCTCGAATTAATTCCCATATAATATTAAAATTATACATGAAAAAATCCCAGACATTACAATGATACACCATGAAACCATTCCTCTTATTTATATTATATCATAGAAATACTATCGAAATAGAAATATCCACTCTTAGAGATTTAGTGTGTAAATTTTTTAATGTTATCAATGATAACCACGATATAATTGATCCACTAAAATTTTATGGGTGTTTGATGAAAATAATCTGTTGGGTCATTTTCAAATCATCATTATTGAATAAAAAATTTATATATCAAGACCATATTCTTCTATCTCTCATTATTAAATTTCTAACATACCTAAAAATAGATGCATATTAATAAATATCTCTTTTCATTTTATCCCACTAGAAATACTCTTTCACATTCTCCATTGGTAGGTGATATACCCTTGCCACCAATCAAT
This sequence comes from Viscum album, assembly GCA_963277665.1. NCBI lineage: Eukaryota > Viridiplantae > Streptophyta > Magnoliopsida > Santalales > Viscaceae > Viscum > Viscum album. The sequence continues at coordinate 1,238,621,136 of OY728122.1, read as the reverse complement.
TATGGTTTTATGTCACATGGTCTTAATGGATGTTGTTAGTTGTCTCCCGATATATGGGTTATCCTTTTTCAAAATCAATATTATTATTATTCAAAGGCTTCATTAAACCATATTTAACTCAATATAAAAGATATTATAATCACTAAAGGCTACCAATACCGCTAATATTATTAAAAAAATGTAATGAATTGTTTACAGATACCATTTTCACTAAAACATATTTATAACCAAATGGTTGCAGTCCCCTAACTATCTCCAAATATATCTTTAATCGTGATATAAACTCATTGCATAATACCTAAAAATTTGTTTCTAATACATTGATCCTATGGCCATTCTTAAACTCTAATACCCATGATGGTATCAATAACTCTGATGTTAAACTTTTATGGGGAAATAAATACTTCCAAAACTATCACAATAAGTATATCCTTAATGATCTTTATAACAAAATTCTATTAGTAAAATAATTCTATATAATAATTCTTGAATGAAAATAAATAAATACATCAATGCCATATTTTTTAAATAGCCTCTTATATTATACATAAAATTTAATATTGTAAATTTGGGTTTATCTTTATACCGATAAAATATCACATGTTGTTTCATTATTCTAGAATCCATGTAGTGTGAGATAATTGAGGCTAATAATAAGATCAAATTTCACTAATGTATGAAAAAAATATTAACATAGCGCTCATTGATTCAAAATAGATAATGAAACTCCAAACTATGGAGTGATAGAAAAGTGTCTACTAATTATAATGATTATAATCATCTATTGTGATTGATTACTATGTTCATTTCCATTTTCTTTCAAAGGTAATTATTTCTTAACAAGAACATCATCCCTTAGATTGAGGGAATTAATTCAATAAATTCCAAAAATTATTTCACATGGAGGATTGGAGTAAACGTAGTTCATTTTTTTTGTATATTTCACTATATTTTCATTACTATATTTTTTTATCTGATTATTTCAAAATCTCACTTTATGATGACTTTCATTTAAACACATAAAAAATTTCATACACCCCTTAGTATAATTTAAATAATGTTTCCTGCCACACTTTGAGAATGAAGTAATGATCATCTTCTTCCCTCCATGATTCTATGTTTTTCCATTATTCTTTGTAACAATTTTCATATCAGAGCCATGGGGTTGAGGCATAACTCCATATTAGATTTCCAAATTGAGCGAACATTGAATGATGTCATCAAATCTATCTATGTATTTTATGGTTAACACTAGTATGATATATGGTTATAATCTATTGAATAATCAATAAACATTACTTTCTAATTTGATGATAATACCAAAATCATAAAACATATGTCGGGAAACAATTTCCCTCATATATTGAAACATATTCAATATTATTATTCTTTATATTAAGTAATTCCTTCTCCATTTTCATATATATTTTAAATGAGTAGTACATTTTTTAAAAAAATATTCTATACTCATCCTAATCCATGGATTAATTTTCATTATAAATAATTTAGTTCTTTATGAGAAATCACTGTTATTATTTCTCTCTTCCCAAATTATAGAAAACTAAAACGACATTTTCATTTTTTGAACTGTTGCGAATAGAAAATATCATTTCATTCGTATTGATCATTTATCCACAATATGTTGATTAGTGGAAACACTATAATTTGTTTGATGTTATCTCATGAAGGAATCAAAATATTATTGTTCCCTCTTTTCACTTTTTCATATTTAGAATGATTCATTTGTTGAGAATTTTTTTTTGCTAATAGATATTAAATTTCCCATTCTAGCTCCCATAAAATTCCACTTCTTAGGAATATTATCATTTCAGTGTCTATTTCATTCAGCATTAACATGGTTACATTTGGTTCCATCCATTGACTAAAACCAAAATCAAGGGGTGGGTAATAATAATTATAGTGTAAACCACAATGTAATGATGAATAAATTATGTGATAAAGAAATCATGATGGCCTCATTAAATTCTAGGTCCCCATAGGCTAAATATATTCCATTAATGGTCATTAATTAAAATTTCATGATGGATCATAAAGTGTATGTTAATTTCTATAGAAATCATCTTATAATTTTAAAAAAAGTTCCTTATAAGTCCTAATTACATGTACCCAAAAATGCTATGAGTCTATCCCCAAAATTCATCATTTGAGTTATTACTCTTAGATAAGTCTATACTAGAACCATGTCCACACGTAGTATCAAAACATGGATGTATGGATAGTAAACCATTCTCCATATGCTTCACCTATATTCTATGATATTTTAGTATATGTATAATTTTACATGGACTCATCCTTAGATATATCCCTATGTATATTACTAACTTTTTATCATTCTAATTTCTAATAGTCAATCAATCCCATCGTATTATACCAACTATAGTGACAAATATATTCATTAATAAATGTTATATATTTTTAAATGAAAATTCATTAAATTACCCAAACTCATGCCTAAGGATAGTAAATGCCACACGCTAAGATTCCATAGTACGTTTCTTTTTTGAATAATACAATAGCTAGTGATGTACGCAACATCATATTCTAGCACACCACAACAAATCAAACTAGCCATTTAAAAACAGTTATTAATAGTAATACAAATTTTTTTGAAATTTTGTAAACACTAATTATGAAATTGGACTTCATTTATGGATTTAGAATATCAAAATATTCCTAAGGTGAATTTTTTGTATTTTTTTAAAACATTTAAACTTTTGATCAATAGGGAAAAACACTTGGTTATTGTTTAAAGACGAATTTTTATTTAAATAAATATTTTTAAATTTAAATTTATTTTGATGTAAAAAATAGTTATATTATATATATATTAATCCAATGTAATTTATATGAGTAATTTTATAATAAGATTATAATATATAATTTTATTCAACTTTATAACGTCTTTTTCAATCATCTATGACATTTTCAAGTTTATATAAAACATAATTTTACCACTACTGTGAATTGAATTTCAAAAATATGATATAGATAGCTTTCATCATTATTTAAAATTTGGTTGAATGGGAAGAAAATATTTTTTGGTGAATAGTAACTTCGTGATTTTTATTTGCCAGAGTTAAAAGTAATTAGGGTAATTAATGTTAAAAATAATATTTTAATAAAATAAAATTGCCGCAAAACATATCCTAATTGTATTGGTGAATTTTATATTAACCAAAATCAACCTTAAGAAAAAACTATGTTCCTTTTTGAAAATTTTTGATTAGATTAGGACATTTATTATATTTTATTTAGAGAACATTTAAATGTGTTAAATTAAATGTTTAATAGCTGAACCATTTTAAATATAGGGATATACCAAATATAAATTTGATAGTAAATATTCAATACAAATATAATATGACCTAATACATCATTGTATTTTAAATATAAATTTTAGACATTAGGTAATTAAATTTATTTATGACATAATGATGATGCAATAATTACCTTATTAATGAAAGATTAAAATAACTGATTTTATAAATTACAAAATAAATGTAAATTGAAAATTTTGATATCATACACTAATTTGATATGTTAATATGAAATGTTAGATATGACTAAATTGTTATTATTTTTAATTAATGAACTTGTGATGACCTTAACAAAAACCAAATAATAAATATTGTCAAAATTGAAAAAAATATATTTTTAACACAAATAATTTTTTATTAAATATTATAATTGTCCTAAAAATATAAGGTTCATCCAAAATATATAGATAATTTTACATATGTAATTAATTAACCAGATGAGTTTCTCTTGAATTTTTATAGTAACTATATTAACCATGTTGTATAAAAATACAAAAGACAATGTAAAAGTTAAACTACTTAACTAAGGGTTATGTCTAAAATATAAGGTTAATATGGAGACCTAAACATTTCTAAAACCCATTTTTGAGAGTATTTAGACCCACTACCACGTTATCCTTTAGAAAAATCAATTTTTATTTTTTCAAAACCGAAAATCATTTTATACTAAAATAATATTTCATCATTTCCTAACGTGCCCCTCACGTCTCTTATGAATTGGAAATAACCCTTCACTTGAATTCACACCTCCAAAGACTTTGGTATTATCCAACCCCATAACAAATATCCACAGAACTGCCCTAACATCATCCAAGAGGCCATAGTTTGATCAGAAATCCATCCTATGGACACTATTTGTTCAAATCATTATTAAGAACCCAAAGAAGAGGTAATTATTTTATCACCCCTTTAAAATTTATTTTCTTCTTCCACTTCATATTACTTCATCGATTCCATAATAAAATAATAAATCTAGTTACATATACATAATGATATGCAATTATAAATACGGTCAAACCATATTCATTTTTCTATAAAACTTTTGAAGGATAATTTCACCATATAGGAGTACGTATATCTTACCATCTCCACGTCGTGGTGTAGTTTTTTATTTGACAGTTCATTTTTTGGATGGATATAATAATGAGTATTAATGATGTAAATAATAAATATAACATGTTAATGGTTATTTATATACAATATACCATCCAATTACATGTGATTTCATCATCAATAGAATTATATTGTTGCTCGTGCGTATGTATGGCTTATGGTCCCCACGGAGTTCTGAGATTTCATTATGCATCATAACCATTCATATATAATTTTTATTTTATGATTAAATAATAATTCATATGAAATGAATATAATTATGTATATGAATTATATATATCATTTCATTAACAATCATGACTTATGTAAGAAAACATATAAAAGAAAATGAATCAGTTAACACCAGAAACAATGATAATACTGAAATATTATTAACAATGAAATATTAGAGGATCATATATGACATTATATTTATGTATGAGGTTATTTTATAATTTAATAACAATGCATTATCCATTATACAGGTTGTTAATGTACTCTCGTCTAGGGAAATGTAGAAGTTAAGGGTTAAATTTAAATTCTCTTTATTATCTGACATTGTTAATACTTAAGTATCCATTGTTACTTCATTCACATCCACATATATGTTTCTTAAAATTGTATTTAAATTTTTTTTCCTATTTCCTAGACTATGTTTTAATGTTAGTTAAACCTTTGTTTGTCTTATTATAATTTTTTTTGAAAGTAATATTTCTATCTTTTTTCCAAACAATGTACTCTATGACCTTTTCTTCAAATTATAGAACGAATGATTTTTTAACTTATACAAAGGGTGTGGTAATTTTCAGCCATTGTAACACATTCTAAACATCCCTTCCATGATTATTTGAATGTTTTCAAAACAAATATTATATTTTATAATTATGTGACTTTTAAATTATTTCAATGTAGAAATAGATATTTCTGTCAAATATTTTTTGGATTGATTTCATCTATTTCTTCATCTATGGTTGGATTTTATGTTTAATTGAAGTTCATTTATTATCAGACTATATTCAAAATTTTATTGTTAGTTTTATTATATGTTTGATTGTGGACGTGCTGTTTTTTTGTCATTAATGGTTTATTTTTAAAGTATTAACATTTTTTATGTTTGTTTAATATGAATGTTTTTGTTATATTTAACATTTTTCATATGAGTAATTCATTTGACATAGAATGTGATAGGAGATGCCTACTATAGACCCTCAAAGCATCGGTAGGTCAAATGAGAAAAACTATTGTCTGGGCACATGGCCTTGAAAATATTTTTATTTGTGGTCATGGTATGATTCCTTGAATATGTGGTCATGATGTCCATGATTATGCATTCCTTAATTATGATATTAACCCTCGATAATACATGTGAATATTCACATATTATAATAACTATGTGAATAATTAAATGGAATTATTTGATTTTTATTCTCAACATTAGGCTAAGGTTTAATTTTAAAAGGAATATATTTTATTATTATACAATCCCTTATGTGTTTATACATATTTATGTTTGTTTCTTCTATATGGTTATCTATAATGATCATTTGAGATCATATCTTTTCTTATGATTTATTATTCCCCGGATGTGATGAAGTATATTATAACTGAACTACAGGAATAAGATAAGGGATATGAGTTTGTTCAAAGAAGACATGTTGTTATTTTTTTAATTTCATATTGTAATGTAAAACATATGTATATATCTATTACATCCATGGTTACTAAACTGATTGGTATATTTGTACTTGATCTCTTATGATCATTCTAATGTTATGTAATAATTCACGGACTCTGGATAACTGGGGGCAGATCATTATAGTTGTATCAGTGGAAGTTCATTAAAAAACACAAAAACTAAATTTATAACGTCTCTTATTCGAGAACATTACCCTAAGATATACATTGAGTATTATTATAGAATTACATCCAAAAAATTTGTTAATGTAGATATTATGTGACTTATTTAAGAAAAAAATCCCTCTCTTGATACTACAAGTGCATGTGGTTCTAGAATTGATGTACCAAGGAGTGAAAACTCATACAAGGAGTTTTGGGCTTAGGAATCCTGGTACATGACAAAGGGCCTCACTGCACACCTGGTTTGACACTCCTAGGAGATATTCATATGATAATTCACATTTTTATTACAAACCATTATAAAGGATTTATGATTAAATAATCACTCAAATAAAACATTTTTAATATTATGGATTATATGCACAAACAGTTCAATTTATGTTATGTATTTTACATGTTTGTAACTATTCATTGTGATTCATAAACTTTTCTACCATATGATATTATTTTGAAATGGAACCTAGTGGAAGGAATGAAAGTCATATCAATGCACATAATCAATGCAGGTATTTACCTCTATTCGAAGAAAATTATATTTGATATGGTGACACAACTTCTATTGAAAAACATATATCCATTCATGGACAACTCACTCAGGTTATGAATAATAAACTTTCCCTTATAGATCACCCTGATCCATAAAGTGGAGGATCAATTATAGACTACCTCATGAGGAAACAACCAAGAACATTTAATGTGACTAAAAATACAATTGTAGATAATAAATGGATAAGTTCCTCAGAGAAAATATTTCATGCGTTGGGGAGTAGTGAAAGAGAAAAAAAATTCATGGCAGTTTGTCACATCTCATTAGATGACGATCAATGATGGTTATTAATTAAAAACACAAATGTGGATTAAGAAGTATGAAATATGGAATAGAGGGAGTTTAAAGAAATTTTATTAGAAAAATACTTTCCTCATGAACATTGAGAGGATATAGAAAGGAAATTTCATAGTCTTAGGAAGGATTAGGACGCAAATGTTGTAATATATGAGCCTAACCTTACAAGGTTATCAAGGCATGCTACATATTGTATAGGTCACCCAAGAAGTAAGATTGATTGATTTTTTATGGGTTAAAACTATCTATCTTATGAGAATTAGTCTCCCAATCCTTCTCATTGTACGAAGATATAGTCTCATGTTATATCAAGATAGAAAAGAAATTCTCAACGTCATATTACATTAAACTAATGATACAGAAGAATAGATCTGTTGAACACTCTGGAAGAAAAAAATAAGGGTAGGAAGGGAAAAGTTGAATTTCTATCTAGCAATAATTATGGGATGAAACATCATGGTACATTCTTAAAAAGGATGGGAGTGTTCTACTAGTGTGGAGGAAAAGGCCACCAAGCTCGTGATTGCAAGAAGAAGAAAGTGATTTTCGATGTTCAATGATACAATTGTAATGGAATTGGGCATTATGAATATAAATGACCTAAGCGTCAAGGAAACATACATTAGAAAAGGATAGGGGAGGAATTCAAAGATTATCCAATGAAAACTACTGAGGTTGAAGTTATTAATGACATGGTGGTAGGTACTTTATAGTTTCCTCCAATTTATCCAATGCATTATTTGATTCTTGATCATCACATTCTTTCATATCTTCCCAGCCTTCCCAGAAAATTATATATATCAAATTTGACTTATTAAGGGAGTTTTAAGTCAAAACTCTTAAAGGAAGTATCATAGAAACAAAATTTTGTCAATTAGTTACCGATATGATAGATAAACGTGCTTTATCTACTGATCATATTGTCATACCCATGATTTAACTTTATATAATCCCCAGGGATTGAATTTCCGACCATGATGCAAGAATTTATTGTAAGAATAATTAGGTTCCAATTTTTGAAGTTGATAAGGAATCATTTATATTTTGAGATGAAATACCACCATCTGAATCTCATCTAGATCCACCCTATATATATCTACTAAATTCAATTATTGAGGTTAAAGGGAGTGAAATAAATATGGGTGAGTAATGGAATCATCAAATAGAGAATGTACCTATTGAGAAGGAATATGTTGATGTGTTTCCTGTGAATTTACCTGGATATCCTCTAGAAGAGGAAATATATTTCTCCTTTGAATTAATTCCTGGTTCAAAGACCATATCGAAGACCCCTTATAGAATGACCATTGTGGAATTAGAGGAACTAAAGAAATAATGGTGTAATTGAGTAATGTTGGATTTTCCCTCCCTAGTGTTTATCAATGGGGATCCCAAATTCTTTTTGATAATAAGAAAGATGGATCTATGAGGATGTGTATTGACTATATGGAGATCAATAATATTACAATAAGGAATTAATATAAACTACCTCACATTGATGATTTATTCATTTAACATCATGGAGCTCAATATTTTTCAGAGATTGACCTTCGATTTGCATATCATCATTTGTTCATGAGGAAGGAAGACATTCCAAAGATAGTATTTTTAACATGGTATGGGCATTACGAGTTTATAGTAATAGCTTTTGGACTAACTACTTCACCCTTTATTTTCATGGATATAATTAATATAGTTTTCAAGAAGAATCATGATGACATTATAGGGGTATTTATTGATGATATCATGGTATACTCCAAAATATATGAATATCAATAAAATAACATGCGCTATATTCTAAAAAAACATAGATGAAATGAATTATATGGGATGTTTAGAAAGTGTGAAATCTGGCTTCAAGAAATTTCCATTCGTGGATATATTGTCTCCAAGGATGGAATCTCTGTTGATTGTTCTATGATAAGGGCAATGCATGAATTTTAAAAATCCATGAGTATAACAGAGGTACACTGTTTTATTATTTTATTAGGTTATGATCAGCATTATGTTCATAATTTTTCCAGATTTTCTAACCCATTAACCATGCTCACACGTAATGGGGTTAATATTTTTTGGAAAATCGAGTATGAAGAATATTTTATATAATTGAAGATAATATTAGTCAATGCTCTTATCCTGACTCTACAATCAGGGAATAATGGGATTGTTATATGTAGTGATTCTTCACAGAAAGGTCATGGTTTTGTCCATAAAAATAATGGTAGATTTATTTCCTATGTATCGTGGAAGATAAATATTCATGAACAAAAACTACCACACTCTTGATATTTAGTTAGCAGTTGTAATAATTGGTCTGAAAATATAGAGACACTATCTATATGGTCAAAAATGTGAGATATATACTGATCACAAGATATTGAAGTATATATTCTCACAAAAATCACTCATCATGAAGAAAAGGATACGGATTGAACTACTCATGGATTACGATTTCACAATACTGTACCACATGGGAAAGAGAAATAAGCTGGAAGATGCTTTGAGAAGAAAGGATCATGGAGTTTTGAACATGATGTGATTTGAATGGGATCCTATTTTTTGGGATCAGGTAATGTTGGATATGGGAATAATAATGTAAATTGAAACATCAATACTTTTTTCAAATGGTTCCAAAACCCTATTTATTAGAAAGGACAAAAAGTTCTCAAACAGATGATGAAGAGTTTAAAAAGAAAATTAAAGCTGTTAATTATGGGAGATTGTCTGAATTCGTATATGATGATGAAATTATGAAACTTGGGATGAGACATTGTGTTCCCAATATACCTTATCTAAAAAGGGAATTTTTGGATGATGTTGATAGCACCAATTTCTCTATAAACCCTGGTAGCACTAAGATGTTTATAGATTTAAAGAATTATTTTTGATGGGACAACATAAAGAGGAAGATTGTTTATTATGTATCATGATGTATGGTTTATCAAAAGGTGATGGCTGGAAGAAAACATCATAGATGAGTCATGGAACCCTTTCCCATACCTAGGTTGAAATGGGATGATATTACGATGGAAATTATCATGGGGATACCAAATAATCCAATATAGTATGATGTAATATGGTTCATTATTGATTGTCTGACCAAGTCATCCCATTTTCTTCTAGAGGAGAATATTTACCACTTGAACGTTTATTAAGACAACATATTATCAATTTTTTAAGACTTAAGGGTGTACCCCTATCAATTGTTTCCAATCATGGTCTCTGTTTTACATAAAGATTCTAGAAAATTCATTAGAGAGTCCTAGATGCGGAACTTCATTTGAGCACTACCTACCACCCTCAAACTAATGAAAAATTATAACAGACTATTCAAACCTTAGAAAACATGTTGAGATCCTGATCACTGTGATTTATAAGGTATGTGGGATCAATGATTACCTCTTGTATAATGTTTTAATAACAATATTTTCCATTCATGTATCCATATGGCACTATATGAAGCATTATAGGGAAAGAGATGTCGCACACTAACTTGTTAGGATGATGTTGGTGAATGAAAACACGATGAACCAGAACATGTTTAGGACACAATGGAATAGTTGAATATTATCCAAACCCATATCAAAGTAGTTCATAGTTGAAAAAAATATCAATTCTGATAACCGAAGGATAGTTTTTGAATTTAAAGTAGGAGATCATGTTTTCTTGATTATATCTTTATGGAAGGGTGTTATGCAATTCGGAATAAAGGGTAAATTATTTATTAGGTATGTCAGACCTTTCAGAATTCTAGAAATAATTAAAATTTTATCATACCATTTAGGCAATTTCTCCAAGTCTCTCTAATGTTCATGATGTGTTCCATGTATCGCTTTTGAGAAAATACATTCCAAACCCAACACATGTTCTCACCTATGAAGAAATTGAACTTAAGAACAATTTTTATTATTGTGAAGAGCATATAAATATTTTTGATACTAGAGAACAATGGTTGAGAAACTCGACGACTCTCCAGGTTAATGTTATTTGGAGAAACCAAAAAATAGAAGAGGTGATGTGGGAACCTGAGGAACAAATGATGAAAAACAACATGAATCTTTTTAAGTAGTAGTATTCTAGAAATTTTATGTAACACCCCAGGTAAATAAATAATATGACATCTTTATATTTATCAATATTTGTGAATAAAATATCAATATTACTTTAAAGTGGATGCTATGCTCGATGGCGTACCCAATACGCAACAACGAGTTTCTTGGGAATCTTACGCTACACTCTAATAATAAAATAATATTATTTTAAATGGTAGTTAACGCCTAGCCGTTGTAATGGGGGGACTGAACCGAAATATCTACAAAATGATTATATATGTTTGTCAAATATTTTTACTCTATACAATAAATGTTAGAGGATAAAAAATTCAAATGAATCCAGTTTTTAAGCGTAAACATTCTAATATTATTTAAAAGGTCGATTAACCGCCTTTTGATGGAGAACCCCTTTTAAATACAATTTTTGAAAATTTTATAAGCTCTATTTTTCAAAATAAACATATTATTTATGATTGGGACATTGAAATTTAGCTTGGGTTAATTTTTGGTATTTTTCTGACGATGTTCATTTTTCAATGAATAGTGAAAAATACTGCATTTTACATCAAAACTGCTTTTTCATATAATTTAATTTTATGGTTACATTATCTTCTTAATTTGATTTAAAGTGTAATTAGAATATATTTTTACCATGTAATTCAATGATGGTCATTCGGATTAATTTCACATTTGAATTAGGCATAAAAAAGTGCCAAACTTTTCATAAATATTGTTTCTAAAAAAGCCGCTATTTGTTTTGACAACGAGATGTTTTTTTTAAATTAGTTATTGAAATTTATGTGTTTGTAATTTTTTAAAATGAATTACATATTTGGAATCAGAAGGTACAAAATATGTAATTAAGACTCTTTTGTTTTTGGACATTATGAATAGTAACGACGGTAATTATCTTTAATTATCTTGATTAATGAGTAATCAGGTAGTTGAAGATAATAAGATAATATCATAATAATAAAAAGTGACCAAAAAATGTGTCCTAAGGATACGGGTTGTCTCATGGCCGAACATGGGATGCCTTGTGCCAAACTTGGGGGCCCCATGGAATCACTTTTGTGAGAAAGTGACTTTTTATCTTTTTATTTTTAAAGAATGTTAAATGTAACAAAGAATGTATCACCTAAGTAAAATATTTTTAATTTTGTCTACATAAATGATGATTTGGATTATAAATATTAATTGGAAAGATAAAAAGATTTCCTACATCATAGTATTTTTTATATAATTTTTAGACATTAAATAAACTAAATTATTTATGACATCATGATGATGCAGCGATGACCTCATTATTTAACGATTTAAATAAAATGGAAAGATAATGTAAAATCTAAGACCTACACATGTCCAAAACCTATTGTATTGGTGGATTTAGAACCCTTATAACCTTATCCTATAAACACATCAATGTGGGACCAATAAAATCCGGAACTCATTTGAAAATAAAGTTACATTTTATACATTTCCAAGAGTGCCCCTCCTCTCCTCTTATAAAAGGCCCCACCTCTACCTCTTTAACCACACTTCCAAAGCCTTTGGCTCGACCAAAAACTGACCATTTATTCTCTCCACACCCTTCTATAACTCCTTGAAGCCTCACTTTGGGCAGAATCTTTTCCAATGAAGCCTTTGATCTCAAATCAATGGAAGTTACCCGATTTAAAGGTAATGTGTCCACTTGTGTCCTTTTGTTTTATTTTTCATCTCCAACCCCCTAAAATATTTTTATTCATTTATTTTTTAACAAATACAGTATCTTCAATATACTATTATGTTATTATAATAAGTATTCGAGCTACACTTACACACACCTACATATAATGGTTAAAGAACATAGTGTTTCCGTGGATGGCGAATTTCTGGCTCCCAAAATGATGATTGTTCAACATTCTGTTAACACCTTCAAAGGTGGACATTAAGATGTCACTATATTTATATATGATATATAATATTATTATGTTTTCCTTAAGATTATTTATTTTTCATTTATGGCATACCTTTATGGTTTCCATTATGGGTAAACACGATATCTTCATTTTAGGAAGTGCGGACTACCGCCCCCTCAAAGTGATTTGATTCGTTAATGCCATATGTGGGATGTATAAAGGATGTAATTAATGGTATTACATATTTTATCCTACTGTAATTATAGTATACCTTTATATCTTTATTATTTCATTCAATTGAATACAAAAAAAAGAAATGAAAGTAGCGTCCATGCGTACGTACGGTTTACCGTCTCCATAAACAGTACATTTCATTTCTTATCTCCAAATGTTTTGTACTATTATAAGTACATATATATAATGGATATATATGTAATATATTACATCTAAATTATGGGTATCATTCTGGAATTATAATATATATATATCTCTCTCAGTTTTTTTTAATTCCATTAATATGGAAAAAAAATGAAAGTAGCGTTCATGCGTACGTACAGCCAACCGTCTCCATGAACGGTGCTTTTAATTTTTTATCTCCAAATGCTATGGAATAGTATAAAATGAATATATACTGGATATATATGATATTTAAAACATAAATACTATTCTGGAGATGATGTACCTATAACTACATGGAAAATTCTTTTCTAACAAGTCCAATTTTTACTCATTTGCTGAACATCGAAAAAAATGTCTGATACGAACTCACTTTATTAAGAAATTATTATAAAATTATAATACGTGATATTAACTGAATAATAATATTTAAAGGAGGTCCTTAAACAATTATAAATTGACCAAATTTTATTATTAAGGAGATTAAGGAACGATCGAGTCATGTCGGACACGAGGTAAGGGATCCTACTCCTCTCTTTCTTTTTAAGTATGCTCTTTTATGTAATTACTTTTAAAGATCATATTTCTTGTTAATGTGATGTTATTTTATATTAATATTAATGTAATTTTTATGTTCATATTATGAGAGACCCTATTCTCTCTCATCAATCCATTTTGGATGTTTTGAGTGGCGCGGTTAGGCTGCCGAATTTTCGTAAGAGATCTGACCTCTCTCTTTCTTTTAAAGTACTCTCCTTTATGTCACTTCTTTTAAGATCCTATTTGTTATGTTGGGGGATGTTCTTTTATATTCCTCTTTCTATAAACTTTATTTCAATATTATTAGATAACCTATTTGATCTCATCAATCAATTTTTTTATGTTTTATGTGGCGCCGTTAGGCTGCCGAGTTTTTGTAAGGGATTTTTCATCTCACTTTTATTTTCGAGATATTTATGCTACATTTTCCACAATTTCCTTTGAGTGGTGTATGTACTGCCCATTATTTTACTCATTGGGTAATATAATTTCATTTATGAGTATTTACATCAATGTTGTATTGTCCTTCTTTCACGGGGTGTATGTTTCGAAAGATACCCATGTCGGTAAGGGAACCTTTCACCCTCCACTTTTTGAAAGACTTATTTTGTTATGTCTTTTAATTCACATACTATTATGTTGGGATATGTTCTTCTATATCATTATTGATTTAAATTTTATTTCCATGTGATGAGATACCCTTTTTATCTCTCATCAACTCATTTTCTGAATTTTGTAGTGACGCCATTAGGCTGTCAAATTTTTGCAGGGGAACTTCTTAACCCAAATTTGATTATTTGGGATAAATTTATACTCCTTGAATATGTCGTTCTATGAATATTTGTGAATAACCTCTAATTGTTTTACACTTAATATACCCTTATATTTGGTGTATTCGTTTGTCACACATAATTATGTAATTGATTTATCCTTAAACCAAGGATACCGCCTTTGTAAGGGACTTCGTCTCAATCTCCTTTCATTGAGGCATATTTCGTTTTATACAAAACTTTATTTTATACGGTGTATAAACCCCTTTTACTTTTACTTTTATACAAAAGGAATCTTTTTCTATGAAGTGTTTTACTAAACGAAAAAAAGGAATGTTTCTTTTAATGTACGCGGTGACAATGACCTTTTCCGCTGTCGTGAGTATTATTCGATCTTTGGCTTCCTCAACAAGCCGTAATGTTTTTAAAATAAAACAAATACCATATACTCTTTTAGGTATTTTGGTATTTAAAATGGTTTTTATAAAGGATTCTATTTTTTCAATATATTTAAATGATATATTGTGATTGAAATGTGGAAATGTTATCATTCCTTTATATTGGTTTTATGTGTTATAATTTTATAATGGTACTTGGACATTTTACGGGTGGTTACGTGATAAACCATATGACGGATGGTGCTATGAATACCAGGACGGGTGGTTACGTTATAACCTCCAATGCATTGGGTATGGAAGTTTTCCGTATGGGTATTCCATTAAGTATGTGTGGAATTCAGCTGTATGGCTATTCCATTAAGTATGTGTGGAAGTCGACCGTATGGTTATTCCACTTAAGTATGTTTATATCCCAAGTTACCTTTATATGTTATGTGATCTTTATATGGGGTTTATGGTAATCTTTTGGTTACTAAAGGGTATGTAATGAACTTTTATTCAGTGAAGAGTTTTTACTACTTCGAATAGGTGAAAAGTATTACTTTGATAAAGTATACATGGTTTACTTGTTGTTTTGAAAAACTAACAGTTTTCATTATTTTTGTATCCCTTACTGAGCTTTTTATGCTCATCCCAAGTTTTTGAAATGTTTTTCATCGGACTTAACGTGGAATCAGGTCAAGGATGGGATCAAGGGAAAATCATGCTACATAAAACATGGAACTAGAAATGTTTCTTTTTAAGAGTTTTTATTTTATGGAAACATAGTAGAAGTTTCTACTTTGTAATATTTTGAGATGTAATAGTTATGTCATAATTCTCTAGAACTCTAATCCTAAAAAGATACTCAATGTGAGTTATTCATTTAATTCAATATTTAGTAAGGTTTAAGGTCGCGGCCTTATAGATGGTATCAGACGTCGGTTTAGATAACTTTAGTGGTTAGGGTATCCTCTAAGCATAAGTGACATTACCATAATGGTTAGGATTTCAGAAAGAGACCAAGTTTTATATAAAGTGAATGAGTAAGTATATATTAGTGTTTATCTTCCTCATTAGTACATGATGGTTTTGTTGATATACTCACCCTGACCTTTCTGTTTTTAGTGAATGGATGGATCTAGCAGGCACCAAAGAGACAACAGGTTTGAAGGAAACTGTGGTGGTTCTCTGTTTAAGATACTAGATAAAATGGGGGATTCAATGAGGAAACTCGTGGTTGTTCTAAACCAACTATCAAGGAGTCATGATCAACCCCATGAACCTTGGTATGTTCTGTAATGCATCATGTACGAGATGACCAATCGATGTGGAAGTTCAGGTAATAATTATAAAGGTAACCATTAGAGTTTATATGATCCTTACTTTTGAGGTAATTATGGGTTATTATATGATATGCTGGAAAATGAAATGCATTAGATAAACTTGAGGTTAAAATATGTTATGATCTTTTTTGAAGATTTTATCTCGTTTTGGGGAATGTTTTAAAATTATATAGTTTTGGAAAAATGACATCAAGCAGACCGTGTGACAACCCGTCGCGTCGGACAAAGCTGTGGGAATCGAACCCACAACCAAAGTGCGACTGGTATTTATCGCCTACCACTGGACTACGTGAAGTCCCTGGTTATTTTGAATAATTATTTTTAGTTAGATGATTTTATGAATTAAGAGTAATTTGATTGTGGGTTATCTATGGAAATTTTTTAACCTATCATGGAGGGTATGTGATTAGGTTAATTTCTTTTCAATACGAGACTTTAAGAGCAACTGATATTGTTTGGAGATAAATGTTACGATTTAACTCGGAAGACTATGAGACTAAATCCTTAAAATATTAGGGTTTCAATCTTAGTTTGGTTTACTTTGATGAATTTTACGGAAAAGTTGAGTATCTAATGGTCCTCATTGAACTTTGGGTTTTGTTGGACAAATTTTGGAGATTAAGAATAGATTTTCTTTTTATAAAGGGTAATCTTTTTCTTGATTATCTGATCTTGTACTAACCTTTTTGGTTTTGGTTTTGGTTAAAGTCTAAAGACATGGGAATTATATAGTTATCTTTTGTGGATTAGGTGATTCTCTAGAAGTTGATTATAGTACTCTTAATGTGAACAAGTCTTCCTAAATACTCGTCTTTTGGAGAAAATATGAGTTTGTGTAAGGAATCTAATAAAAGTTGAAAGTAAACATGATAAGTGATTATGTTTCCTTATGAATAAATTCCTCAATAAAAAGTAACTTAAAACAAAATTTTTTTCAATTAACTTTTCCTACTGGGGAATCGAATACCGTTTAACCCATCACAAGTTTGTGATTTTTTATGGTTAAATTTCTCCTAAACATGTTTTCTATCACTCTCCATCAGAACATGACCCTTTGTTTTTTTTCCTCCATGTCCATATTTTCATACTTGGAATCCTAGTATGGGTTAACTTGGGTGACCTCTGTACTTATCTTTCTTTATTTTAAAGTGATTTTTTTACCGACTCTTGTTCTGATGTGGGACTTTCAAGGATGTTTCTAAGCTCAATTTTAATATTGCGAGGACGTAATTCCCAAAAGGGGGGAAGGATGTAACACCCCAGGTAAATAAAGAATATGACATCTTTATATTTATCCATATTTGTGAATAAAATATTAATATTACTTTAAAGGGGATGATATGCTCGATGGCGTACCCAATACGCAACACCGAGTTTCTTGGGAATCTTACGTTGCACTCTAATAATAAAATAATATTATTTTAAATGGTAGTTAACGCATAGCCATTGTAAAGGTGGGAATGAACAGAACTAACTACAAAATGATTATATATGTTTGTCAAATATTTTTACTCTTTACAATAAATTTTAGAGGATTAAAAATGCAAATGAATCTTGTTTTTAAGCGTAAACATTCTAATATTCATTAAAAGTTGGATTAACCGCCTTTTGATGGCGAACCCCTTTTAAATCCACTTGTTGAAAATTTTATAAGCTCTATTTTTATAAATAAACATATTATTTATTATTGGGACATTGAAATTTACCTTGGGATAATTTTTGGTATTTTTCTGACAATGGTCATTTTTCAATTAATAGTGAAAAATACTACATTTTACTTCAAAACTACTTTTTCATATAATTTAATTATATGGTTATATTATCTTCTTAATTTGTTTTAAAGTTTAATTAGAATATATTTTTACCATGTAATTCAATGATGGTCCTTGGGATTAATTTCACTTTGGAATTAGGCATAAACAAGTGCCAAACTTTTCATAAATATTGTTTCTAAAAAACCCGCTATTTGTTTTGACAACGGGAAGTTTTTTTAAATTAATTATTGCAATTTATGTGTTTGGAATTTGGTAAAATTAATTACATATTTGGAATCATAAGGTCCAAAATATGTAATTAAGACTCTTTTTTTTTGACATTATGAATAGTAACGACGATAATTATCTTTAATTATCTTGATTAATGAGTAATCGGGTAGTTAAATATAATAAGATAATATCATAATAATAAAAAGTGACCACAAAATGTGTCCTAAGGCTACTGGTTGTCTCATGGCCGAACATTGAATACCTTGTTCCAATATTGGGGGCCCCATGGAATCACTTTTGTGAGAAAGTGACTTTTTATCTTTTTATTTTTAAAGAATGTTAAATGTAACAAAGAATGTATCACCTAAGTAAAATATTTTTAATTTTTTCTACATAAATGATCTTTTGGACTATAAATATTAATTGGAAAGAAAAAACTATTTCCTACATCATAGTAGTTTTATTTATAAATTTTAGACATTAAATAAATTAAATTATTTATGACATCATGATGATGCAGCGATGACCTCATTATTTAACAATTTAAATAAAATGGAAAGATAATGTAAAATATAAGACCTAAACATGTCCAAAACCTATTGTATGGGTTTATTTCGAATCTTTATCACATTATCCTAGGAACACATCACTTTGGGACCAATAAAATCCGAAACTCATATGAAAATAAAGTTACATTTTATACCTTTCCAAGAGTGCCCCTCCTCTCCACTTATAAAAGACCCCCACCTCTACCCGTTTACCCACACTTCCAAAGCCTTTGGCTCGGCCAAACCCTGCCCATTTCATATCTCCACATCCTTCCCTAACTCCTTTAAGCTCCACATTGGGAATAATCCTTTCCAATGAAGCCATTGAGCTCAAATCAAAGGAAGTTACCCGATTTAAAGGTAATGTCTTAATTTGTGTCCTTTTGTTTTATTTTGCTTCTCCAAACCCCTAAACTCTTTTTATTCATTTATTTTGTAACAAATACAGTATCTTATGTATACTAGGATTTTGTTATAATAAGGATTCGAGCTACACTTACACACATCTACATCTAATGGTTAAAGAACATACTGTTTCCGTGGATGGCGAATTTCTGCCTCTTGAAACAATGATTGTTCAACATTCTTTTAACACCTTCAATGGTGGACATTAAGATGTCACTATAAATATATATAATATATAATATGTTTATGTTTTCCTTAAGATTTTTTATTTTTCATTTATGGCATACCTTTATGGTTTCCATTATGGGTAAACACGATATCTTCATTTTAGGAAGTGCGGACAACTGCCCCCTCAAAGTGATTTGACTCGTTAATGCCATATGTGGGACGTATAAAAAAAGGAATTAATGGTATTACATGTGTTATCATACTGTAATTATAGTATACCTTTATATATTTATTATTTCATTCAATTGAATACAAAAAAAATGAAAGTAGCGTTCATGCGTACGTACGGCTTACCGTCTCCATGAACGGTACATTTCATTTCTTATCTCCAAATGTTATGTACTATTATAAGTACATATATATAATGGATATATATGTAATATATTACATCTAAATTATGGGTATCATTCTGGAATTATAATATATATATCTCTTATCTTGTTTTAATTCCATTAATATGGAAAAAAAATCATTGTAGCGTTCATGCGTACGTACGGCCTACCGTCTCCATGAACGGTGCTTTTAATTTTTTATCTCAAAATGATATGGAATAGTATAAAATGAATAAATAATGGATATATACGATATTTAAAACATAAATACTATCATGGAGATGATGTACCTTTAACTACATGGAAAATTCATTTCCAACAAGTTCAATTTTTACTCTTGTACTGAACATCGTCAAAAACGTCTCATACGAACTCACTTTATTAACCAATTATTATAACATTATAATATGTGATATTAACTGAATAATAATATTTAAAGGAGGTTCTTAAGAAATTATAAATTGACGAAATTTTATTATTCAGGAGATTAAAGAATGATTGAGTCATGTCGGACACGAGGTAAGGGATCCTACTCCTCTCTTTCTTTTTAAGTACGCTCTTTTATGTCATTCCTTTTAAAGATCGTATTTCTTGTTATTGAGATGTCATTTTATATTACTCTTACTGTAATTTTTATGTTCATATGATGAGAGACCCTATTCTATCTCATCAATCCATTTTGGAAGTTTTGAGTGGCGCCGTTAGGCTGCCGAATTTTCGTAAGAGATCTAACCTCTCTCATTGTTTTTAAGTACTCTCCTTTATGTCACTTCTTTTAAGCTCCTCTTTGTTATGTTGGGGGATTTTATTTTATATTCCTCTTTATAAAAACTTTATGTTAATATGATGAGAGACCCTATTTGATCTCATCAATCCATTTTTGTAAGTTTTATGTGGCGCTGTTAGGCTGCCGAGTTTTCGTAAGGGATTTTTGAACTCACTTTTATTTCCGTGAGATTTATGCTACATTTTCCACAATTTCCTTTGAGTGGTGTATGTACTGCCCATTATTTTCCTCATTTTGTAATATAATTTAATTTATGAGTATTTACATCAATTTTGTATTGTCCTTCTTTCACGGGGTGTATGTTTTGAAAGATACCCATGTCGGTAAGGGAACCTTTCACCCTCCTCTTTTTAAAAGACTTATTTTGTAATGTCTTTTAATTCACATACTATTATGTTGGGATATGTTATTATATATCCTTACTGATTTAAATTTTATTTCCATGTGATGATATACCCTTTTTATCTCTCATCAACTCATTTTCTGAATTTTGTAGTGACGCCATTAGGCTGTCAAATTTTTGCAAGGGAACTTCTTAACCCAAATTTGATTCTTTCGGATAAACTAATACTCATTTAATATGTCGTTCTATTAATATGTGTGAATAACCTCTGATTGTTTTACACTTAATATCCCCTTATATTTGGTGTATTCGTTTGTCACACATAATTATGTAATTGATTTATCCTTAAACCAAGGATACCGTCTTCGGAAGGGACTTCGTCTCAATCTCCTTTAATTGAGGCATATTTCATTTTATACACAACTTTATTTTATACGGTGTAAAAACCCCTTTGACTTTTACTTTTATACAAATGAAAATTTTGTCTACGAAGCGTTTTACTAAATGACAAAAAGGAATGTTTCTTTTAACGTACGCGGTGACAACGACCTTTTCCGCCGCCACGAGTATTATTTGATCTTTGGCTTCCTCAATATGCCGTAATGTTTTTAAAATTAAATAAATACCATATACTCTTTTATTTATTTGAGTATTGAAAATGGTTTTTATAAAGGATTTTATTTTGTCAATATATTTAAATGATATATTGTGATTGAAATGTGGAAATGTTATCATTCCTTTATATTGGTTTTATGTGTTATAATTTTATAATGGTACTTAGCCATTTTACGGGTGGTTACGTGATAAACCATATGACGGGTGGTGCTGTGAATACCCGGACGGGTGGTTATGTTATAACCTCCAATGCATTGGGTATGGAAGTCGACCGTATGGCTATTCCATTAAGTATGCGTGGAAGTCGGCCGTATGGCTATTCCATTAAGTATGTGTGGAAGTCAACCGTATGGTTATTCCATTTAAGTATGTTTATGTCCCAAGTTGCCTTTACATGTTATGTGATATTTATATGGGTTTTATGGTAATCTTTTGGTTACTGAAGGGTAAGTAATGAACTTTTATTCCTTGAAGTGTTTTTACTACTTCTAAAAGGTGAAAAGTATTACTTTGATAAAGTATACATGGTTTACTTGTTGTTTTGAAAAACTAATAGTTTTCATTATTTGTGTATCCCTTACTGAGATTTTTATGCTCATCCCAAGTTTTTGAAATGTTTTTCACAGGACGTAACGTGGAATAGGGTCAAGGATGGGATCAAGGGAAATTCATGCTACCTAAAACATGGAACTAGACATGTTTCTTTTTAAGAGTTTTTATTTTATGGAAACTTAGTAGAAGTTTCTACTTTGTTATCTTTTGAGATGTTATAGTTATGTCCTTATTCTCTAAAACTCTAAACCTGAAAAGATCCTCAATGTGAATTATTCATTTAATTCAATATTAAGTAAGGTTTAAGGTCGGGGCCTTATAGTTGGTATCAGAGGTCGGTTTAGATAACTTTAGAGGTTAGGGTATCCTCTAAGCATAAGTGACATTACCATAATGGTTAGGATTTCAGAAAGAGTCCTAGTTTTAGATAAAGTGAATGAGTAAGTATATATTAGTGTTTATCTTCCTCATTAGTACAAGATGGTTTTGTTGATATACTCACACTGACCTTTCTGTTTTTAGTGAATGGATATATCTAGTAGGCACCAAAGAGACAACATGTTTGAAGGAAATTGTGGTGGTTCTCTGTTTAAGGTACTAGATAAAATGGGGGATTCAATGGGGAAACTCGTGGTTGTTCTAAACCAACTATCAAAGAGTCATGATCAACCACATGAACCTTGGAATGTTCTGTAATGCATCATGTACGAGATGACCAATCGATGTGGAAGTTCAGGTAATAATTATAAAGGTAACAATTAGAGTGTATATGATCTTTACTTTTGAGGTAATTATGGGTTATTATATGATATGCTGGAAAATCTAAGGCATTAGATAAACTTGAGGTTAAAATATGTTATGATCATTTTTGAAGATTTTATCTCATTTTGGGGAATGTTTTAAAATTATATAGTTTTGGAAAAAGGACATCACATAGACCGTGTGACAACCCGTCGCGTCGGACAAAGCTGCGGAAATCGAACCCACAACCAAAGTGCAACTGGTATTTATCGCCTACCACTAGACTACGTGAAGTCCCTGGTTATTTTGACTAATTATTTTTAGTTAGATGATTTTAGGAATTAAGAGTACGTTGATTTTGGGTTATCTATGGAAATTGTTTAACATATAATGGATGATATGTGATTAGGTTAATTACTTTTCAATACGAGACTTTAAGAGCAACTGATGTTGTTTGGAGATAAATGTTACGATTTAACTCAGAAGACTATGAGACTAAATCCTTCAAATATTTGGGTTTCAATCGTAGTTTGGTTTACTTTGAATAATTTTATGGACAAATTGATTATCGAATGGTCCTCATTGAACTTTGGGTTCTGTTGGACAAATTTTGGAGATTAAGAATAGATTTTCTTTTTATAAAGGTTTATCCTTTTCTGGATTATCTGATCTTGTACTATCCTTTTTGGTTTTGGTTTTGGTTAAAGTCTAAATACATGGGAATTATATAGTTCTCTTTTGTGGATTAGGTGATTCTCTAGAAGTTGATTATAGTACTCTTAATGTGAAAAAGTCTTCCTAAATACTCGTCTTTTGGAGAAAATATGAGTTTGTGTATGGAATCTAATAAAAGTTGAAAGTCAACATGATAAATGATTATGTTTCCTTATTAATAAATTCCTCAATAAAAAGTAACTTAAAACAAAAATGTTGTGTATTAACTTTTCCTACTGGGGAATCGAATACCGTTTAACCCATCACAAGTTTGTGATTTTCTTGTGGTTAACTTTTCCTAAACATGTTTTCTATCACTCTCCATCAGAACATGACCCTTTGTTTTTTTCCTACATGTCCATATTTTCATACTTTGAATCCTAGTATGGGTTAACTCGGGTGACCATTGTACTTATCATTCTTTATTTTAAAGTGATTTTTTTACCGACTTTTGTTCCGATGTGGGACTTTCAAGGATGTTTCCAAGCTCAATTTTAAAATTGTGAGGACGCAATTCCCAAAAGGGTGGAAGGATTTAACACCCCAGGTAAATAAAGAATATGAAATCATTATATTTATCCATATTTGTGAATAAAATATTAATATTACTTCAAAGGGGATTCTATGCTCGATGGCGTACCCAATACGCAACAACGAGTTTCTTGGGAATCTTACGTTGCACTCTAATAATAAAATAATATTATTTTAAATGGTAGTTAACGCCTAGCCGTTGTAATGGCGGGAATGAACAGAACTAACTACAAAATGATTATATATGTTTTTCAAATATTTTTACTCTTTACAATAAATGTTAGAGGATTAAAAATGCAAATGAATCCAGTTTTTAAGCGCAAACATTCAAATATTCTTTAAAAGGTCGATTAACCGCCTTTTGATGGCGAACCCCTTTTAAATACACTTTTTAAAAATTTTATAAGCTCTGATTTTCAAAATCAATATATTATTTACGATTGGGACATTTAAATTTACCTTGGGTTAATTTTTGGTATTTTTCTGACAATGTTCATTTTTCAATGAATAGTTAAAAATACTGCATTTTACATCAAAACTGTTTTTTCATATAATTTCATTATACGGTTATATTATCTTCTTAATTTGTTTTAAATTGTAAATAGAATATATTTTTACCATTTAATTCAATGATGGTAATTGGAATTAATTTCACTTTGGAATTAGGAATAAACAAGTACCAAACTTTTCATAAATATTGTTTCTAAAGAACCCGCTATTTGTTTTGACAACGGGAAGTTTTTTTAAATTAGTTTTTGCAATTTATGTGTTTGGAATTTGGTAAAATGAATTAAATATTTGGAATCAAAAGGTCCAAAATATGTAATTAAGACTCTTTTGTTTTTGGACATTATGAATAGTAACAATGGTAATTATCATTAATTATCTTTGATTAATGAGTAATCGGGTAGTTAAAGATAATAAGATAATATCATAATAATAAAAAGTGACAGAAAAATGTGTCCTAAGGCTACTGGTTGTCTCATGGCCGACAATGGGATTCCTTGTGCCAAACATGGGGGCCCCATGGAATCACTTTTGTGAGAAAGTGACTTTTTATCTTTTTATTTTTAAAGAATGTTAAATGTAACAAAGAATGTATCACCTAAGTAAAATATTTTAGTTTTGTCTACATAAATGATATTTTGGACTATAAATATTAATTGGAAAGATAAAACGATTTCCTACATCATAGTAGTTTTTTTATAATTTTTAGACATTAAATAAATTAAATTATTTATGACATCATGATGATGCAACAATGACCTCATTATTTAACGATTTAAATAAAATTGAAAGATAATGTAAAATCTAAGACCTACACATGTCCAAAACCTATTGTATGGGTGGATTTAGAACCCTTATCACCTTATCCTAGAAAAACATCAATGTGGGACCAATAAAATCCGAAACTCATTTGAAAATAGAGTTACATTTTATACCTTTCCAAGAGTGCCCCTCATCTCCTCTTATAAAAGGCCCCCACCTCTACCTCTTTACCTACACTTTCAAAGCCTTTGGCTCGGCTAAACCCTGCCCATTTCGTCTCTACACATCTCTCTCAAACTCACTTAAGACTAAATTTTGGCAGAATCCTTTCCAATGAAGCTTTTGATCTCAAATCAAAGAAAGTTACCCAATTTAAAGGTAATGTCTTCACTTGTGTCCTTTTGTTTTATTTTGCTTCTCCAACCCCCTAAACTCTTTTTATTCATTTATTTTGTAACAAATCCAGTATCTTCAATATAATAGGTTTTTTTATAAGACGGATTCGAGCTACACTTACACACACCTACATCTAATGGGTAAAGAACATACTGTTTCCGTGGATGGCGAATTTCTGCCTCCCGAAACGATGATTGTTCAACATTCTTTTAACACCTTCAAAGGTGGCCATTAAGATATCACTATATTTATATATGATATATAATATGTTTATGTTTTCCTTAAGCTTCTGTATTTTTCATTTATGGCATACCTTTATGGTTTCCATTATGGGTAAACGTGATATCTTCATTTTAGGAAGTGCGGACTACCGCCCCCTCAAAGTGATTTGATTCGTTAATGCCATATGTGGGACGTATAAAGGATGGAATTAATGGTATTACATATGTTATCCTACTGGAATTATATTATACCTTTATATATTTATTATTTCATTCAATTTAATACAAAAAAAATAAATGAAAGTAGCGTTCATGCGTACGCACGGCTTACACTCTCCGTGAACGGTACATTTCATTTCTTATCTCCAAATGTTATGTTCTATTATAAGTACATATATATAATGGATATATATGTAATATATTACATCTATATGATGGGTATAATTCTGTAATTATAATATATATATCTCTCATTTTGTTTTAATTCCATTAATATGGCAAAAAAATGAAAGTAGCGTTCATGCGTACGTATGGCCTACCGTCTCCATGAACGGTGCTTTTAAATTTTTTATCTCTAAATGCTATGAAATAGTATAAAATGAATATATACTGGATATATATGATATTTAAAACATAGATACTATTCTGGAGATGATGTTCCTATAACTACATGGAAAATTCTTTTCCAACAAGTTCAATTTTTACTCATGTACTGAATATCGACAAAAACATCTGATACGAACTCACTTTATTTACCAATTATTATAACATTATAATATGTGATATGAACTGAATAATAATATTTAAAAGTGGTCTTTATGAAATTATAAATTGACCAAATTTTATTATTCAGGAGATTAAAGAACGATCGAGTCAGGTCGGACACGAGGTAAGGGATCCTACTCCTCTATTTCTTTTTATGTACGCTCTTTTATGTCATTACATTTAAAGATCATCTATCTTGTTATTGGGATGTTATTTTATATTACACTTACTGTAATTTTTATGTTCATATGATGAGAGACCCTATTCTCTCTCATCAAACCATTTTGGATGTTTTGAGTGGCACCGTTAGGCTGCCAAATTTTCGTAAGAGATCTAACCTCTCTCTTTCTTTTTAAGTACTCTCCTTTATGTCACTTCTTTTAAGCTCCTCTTTTTTATGTTGGGGGATGTTATTCTATATTCATCTTTCTATAAACATTATGTTAATATGATGAGATACCCCATTTTATCTCATCAATCCATTTTTGTATGTTTTATGTGGCGCTGTTTGGCTGCCGAGTTTTCGTAAGGGATTTTTCATCTCATTTTTATTTCCGTGATCTTTATGCTGAATTTGCCACAATTTCCATTGATTGGTGTATGTACTTCCCATTATTTTACTCATTGTGTAATATACGTTCATTTATGATTATTTACATCAATGTTGTATTGTCCTTCTTTCACGGGGTGTATGTTTCGAAAGATACCCATGTCAGTAAGGGAACCTTTCACCCTCCTCTATTTAAAAGACTTATTTTGTTATGTATTTTAATTCACATAATATTATGTTGGGATATGTTCTTCTATATCATTATTGATTTAAATTTTATTTCCATGTGATGAGATACCCCTTTTATCTCTCATCAACTCATTTTCTGAATTTTGTAGTGACACCATTAGGCTGTGAAATTTTTGCAAGGGAACTTCTTAACCCAAATTTGATTCTTTGGGATAAACTTATACTCCTTGAATATGTCGTTCTATGAATATGAATGAATAAACTCTGATTGTTTTACACATAATATCCCCTTATATTTGGTGTATTCTTTTGTCACACATAATTATGTAATTGATTTATCCTTAAACCAAGCATATCGTCTTTGTAAGGGACTTCATCTCAATCTCCTTTCATTGAGGCATATTTCGTTTTATACACAACTTTCTTTTTTATGGTGTATAAAACCCTTTGAATTTTACTTTTATAAAAAAGTAATCTTTTTCTACGAAGCGTTTTACTAAACAAAAAATGGAATGTTTCTTTTAACATACACGGTGACAACGATGTTTTCTACCGCCGCGAGTATTATTTGATCTTTGGATTCCTCAACAAGCTATAATGTTTTTAAAATAAAATAAATACCATATACTCTTTTATGTATTTTGGTATTGAAAATGGTTTTGATAAAGGATTCTACTTTGTCAATATATTTAAATGATATATTTGGATTGAAATGTGGAAATGTTAACATTCCTTTATATTGGTTTTATGTGTTATAATTTTATAATGGTACTTGGACATTTTATGGGTGGTTACGTGATAAAACATATGACGGGTGGTGCCGTGAATACCAGGATGGGTGGTTATGTTATAACCTCCAATGCATTGGGTATGGTAGTCGGCCGTATGTCTATTCCATTAAGTATGTGTGGAAGTCGGCCATATGGCTATTCCATTAAATATGTATGGAAGTCAACCGTATGGTTATTCCACTTAAGTATGTTTATGTCCCAAGTTACCTTTATAAGTTTTCTGATCTTTATATGGGTTTTATGGTAATCTTTTGGTTACTGAAAGGTAAGTAATGAACTTTTATTCAGTGAAGAGTTTTTACTACTTAGAAAAGGTGAAAAGTATTACTTTGATAAAGTACACATGGTTTACTTATTATTTTGAAAAACTAACAGTTTTCATTCTTTGTGTATCCCTTACTGAGCTTTTTATGGTCATCCCAAGTTTTTGAAATGTTTTTCACATGACTTAACGTGGAATAGGGTCAAGGACAGGATCAAGGGAAAGTCATGCTACCTAAAACATGGAACTAGACATGTTTCTTTTTAAGTGTTTTTATTTTATGGAAACTTTGTAGAAGTTTCTACTTTGTAATCTTTTGAGATGTAATAGTTATGTCCTAATTCTCTAAAACTCTAAACCTGAAAAGATCCTCAATGTGAATTATTAATTTAATTCAATATTAAGTTAGGTTTAAGGTCGGGGCCTTATATTTTAAGGATGAAATTATTTAACGGGGTGTTGAATTTAACATACCATGATCCCATGACATGTTTCTCTTTGAAGAATACAATATCTTGCGTTGTACACAACTTAGAGTTCTATTACACCACAACCAATCAAACTAGACGTTTAAAAAGAAGTTATGAATATTAATAACCAGTTATTATCGTTATATTTATAGTTCCATATTAAAATTTTGTTTCAGGCCTTAACTGATTTGTTTATCCTATACTTTTTTATTTATAATTATGTGTAATCATTATATAATAATGGTTCCAAAATATAAATAACTATAAAAAAATATAAATATAATATATATCCATTATAAATTTATTTAGAGTAATCAAATATATATAGAGATAGAAAATGAATTACACCATTATTTGAGATAGTATGCCACACATTCACATAACTATTGTTTTATATTTTGTAGAAGGATGGAATGAAAGAAATTAAAATTATATATTAGAATTGTATATTAATTTATAATTCATATTTATCAAAAACATTCATTCCATTTACCCTTACTACAATCCATAAAAAGACTTAGTGAAATATAAATCTCATCACTTCGCAAGTAGGTTGTCCGACGTACACATGAACAATGATATAATACACCCCAAAAAATAGAAAGTAAGAAGGTATATGTGATATCAAAATTAAATAAGAATAATTATGTTTAAAAAATCATATATATTCATTTAATATATCCATATTACAATATAATTAAAATTGAAATAAAAACACATCACATCAATTTGTGAGGTTGTTGTTCTTCATACACATGAGCCGCGTTATTGTTTTCCTCATGGTTTTGAGGTTATAATGTAAATGTGTTATTATAATTACAAAGTTTTAATATTATCATAAATATAATAAATAAATATTAAATCCATTATTATATCCATATGTGAGAGATGGTTATGGAAAAAGAATAACATTGTTTCACAAGGCAGTAGTCCCTTGTACACACGATTGATGGTGTTATTTCCATTTTTTGGAATATTTTTTGGATATAAGTTATTAAATTAACTTAATAAAATATAAGTATATATGAAGTAAATATTTTCTTAAAATAAATATAATTTAATTTTTTACGGAGTTATAATAACATGTAAAAAAAAGTTCATACTTCAAAACATTACCTCTACTTCAGATAAAATATTTAGATTTAACAGAAAGACCTCATAGATTTTATTTATAACATCGCTAAGGATAGTAATATTTGGGTGGTTTTGTGAAGAATATATTTGGGATGGTACTAGGAATGTAAATCTGTTTTGAATGTGTTACGGTGATTGGACAAGGGTTCCCTTTTTTAAGTGGGGGTGAGGACACACATAATATTTTTTATAAGAGTAATGTGAAATGATATTTTCCACATCGCACAAGGATCCAAATTAGGTTATTATAAAAATTTTACAGTTTTAGGTAAAAATATTTTACAATCAATTCTGGTTCGAAATGTTTCTAGGTCATTTTCTGCCTTATTTTTTTGTTTAACCATAGGTAAACCTATATTAACCTTAACCACAATAATTAATTTTTACTCTTATTAATATTAATATTGAAGACAAATTATGTTGATATTATTATATAGTTATATTTATAATTATTAAAAATATTGAATCCAATGTTAAATATTCTATTTATAACTCCTAGTTATTTTATGAAATATTTTCTTTAAATAATTAGAATTCCTCAAAAGCTTACATTGCACACAATCATGAGTTTAAATGATCAGGGTTACACTCATGGCCATAAAATACCAATTATATCCTATTAATTTGGTTATCTAAAATAAATATATCTTACATATGAAAAAGTATGGTGAATTCTTTGGCTACCAATTATTTATGATAAATATATACCAATTCATTTTACTTCATTTTAATGGAGAACATGTTTTAAATTAAAATTTTGGCACATTAATAATTTCTATATGAAAACAAAAACCTCTTAATTTTAATTAGCATTTAAAATTTTTATTTGGATGAGTTATTATTTTTTTTTGATAACATTTATGTTTTGATTAATTTCTATAATTTTCTAAACTTTAATTGAAATCCTATTTTATCGTCAAAACAAATTATATCGTTAAATTTTATTATTGAATGGTTTCAATGTATAAATATAATATTATTTTATAAGTTGATATAATTTAGGTAATATGAATTAATTTTACAATGAATTTAGATGTAAGAACATTTCAATTATTTAAAATGTTTTAAAATTTCTAAACCATTTTATCATTCAAAAAACATGATTTATTTACAATTAATTAATGAAAAATTTATTTTTTAATTTTTTACAAATTTATTAAAATTTTAGAATAAGTAGGTCCAAATTATTTAAATAAATTTTTTTTTATTTTTTTGGAATTATGATTAGTAACTATGGTAATTTTTATTATTACAGTGAAAGGGTATATTTTTGTAATTATGGGAAAAATAATATTATCAAATTACATAAAACATGTCATAATATAATTTTATGAGTTTTTCTTGACTTAAATTATCCCTGTGTAGAAATGGAATATTTTGGAATACACTTTGATGAGATTAATAAATTAATTTTTTTTATTTATTGAAATGTTAAATATGAATTACTCATATATTAATAAATATGTGATTATTAATATAAGTTTATATAGAACATAAATTTGACTATAAATACTCAATTAAAATCGTATGTTGAGAAATGAGACTATAAGGGGCTCCTCCATCGCTCGGATCTCCCCTGTCATTGTATCTATTCATGTCCAGGGACGGCGGCGGAACCTTTCTCAGCGCCTCTATGGGCTCCTTCATGGTGTACTGATCCCCGTTCGTGGAGGAATTGTAGGTTCGTTCCTTGGAGATTCGTTGCGGGACTTTTCCTTCGCCCTACCCATCATTCTGGTTAGGGTTTCTATTGGTGGATGCGTAGTACAGGGCGGGTCCTCTCCTTCTACGGTCTGAGGGTCGGTGCCTCGTTTCAGCGTCGGTATTGGGTGTGGTGGGAGGCTTGTTTCGGTCTTCGTGTGCATGTGGATTTGAAGGAGGAGACAGGAGTGGCTTGCGGCGTGATCTTCTTCGGGTGTTGTCCGTCGACGGTGATGTTCTGGTTTTTGTTCGATTATGTTTTCTGATTTTGGTTTTGTTGAGGCTTTGGTTTCCATCTTCGGGAGTCCGGTGAGATTCTGGCTTCAGTTTTTTGGGTTTTAATCATGATGTTTGGTTGGGGATTCTCAGATCGATGGAGGTGGTGTGAGATCTTGGATTCAGTTTCGATGACCGGTGATGGAGTTTTGCTGAACGAGATTCTTGTTCGGGGTGATGTGCGGAGAATCGTGACAGCTTCACGGTGGCTGACTGAATTGATTGTAGAGAGGGTTTTGCTGTGTTGGGTTTTCAGCATGTTGGATGGTTCTTGGAAATATTTGAATTGTTTTTCTGTTGATTTTGTTATTTTGAGGAATGGTGGGTCTGTTTGGTTTGTAGCGCTTCTGTTCACGATCTATGAGTCAATGTATCTGGTTCTCATTAAAGGACAGCTCCAGAGGAGGTTTAGAGCTGGGATCTTCCACCTATCATAACTATCCGCAATTTGATGAATGAGTGGGTATGTCATTTTCCATCGGTATCATGCCCGTGAATTTGTGCATGAGACTGCTAGAGGAACAACGATGCGAAGGTGAAAGCAGATATTATTGATTTTGATGCTAGGGAGGAACCTTCTTTGCATATCTGAATCAGATTGTTTTTTATTTTTGGACATTGGATCAGAGGGCTTGAATGATTTTTTATGTCTTCCAAGTCATTCGGTTTCTCCCTTATCACTTCATGGAGTCTATATTTATAATAAAAAAAATTAATTTTTAGTCAAAATCATATGTTATTATTTATCATAGAAATTTATTTTTTATTTTTAGGAATAAAAAAATTACCCTAATAGTATATACATTAATGATGTAGAATCTATTTAATTAATGATATGTCAATAAAATAACATTTTTTAAAATTATAATAGCCATTGAATGATAAGGAAACATGAAAATGTATTATTTTTCATTTAAATCTCAACCATTTTAATCCACGAGTTGATTAATTTTCCATTTAAAGCCATATTGAAATAATTATGACACTTATAATATTTTATTTAAAGGGGTATTAATGTTTTCACATTCAAGGTTTAAGAAATATATCATTTTTAATGAAGTATTTTCTATAATATGTGTTTGAAAATAATTATTCTTTTGAAATCAAGAGGATTTATCTTATTCAAAGTATTTTATTTTAATTTTTCATTAAACAAATATATATATATATATATAATATCTTAAAAAATTGATATGGTAAAAATTTTATTAATGGGGATAAAATATTAATGTGATTAAAAATATTAAAATAAATATAAATTTAGATAATTAATACATCCTATGAATACTATAGATGACCTTGAAATTTATGGAATACAACAAAATATTAGGTTCAATGTTATTTTTTTATATTATTATTTTTAAAAAATAATTAATTGAATATTGTCAAAATAGACACTATTGAAGGTTTATAAAAATAATTCATTATTAAATTATAGAAAAAATACATTTTATAAAATATAAATTAAATATTACATGTTTAAAAATGTTATAAAATATTCATTTATTTCAGATTGACATGAAATAAGTAAATACTTCACCCATTTTATATTTAATAATTTTTTTCCTTACATAAAAATAAAATAGAATAAATAAGTGAAAATTAAAATAATAAGTATGAAATTGAATGAAAAACATTTACCAATTTTTATTTATAATAATATTAAAATATAATATCATCTAATCTTATAATTATTACATATTAATGGTTATTTTATGTGTTTTTATTTCATTATTAATTAATAATTTTAGGGTCTCCAAAAGTGACCCTCGCCAATATTAGAAAAGGAACCTCCTCCCTCACTTTTTCACTTCACATTGAGAATTCAAGTTCATGCATACCATAAAAATTTTCATTCTCAATTATCATAATCAAATCACATAGGTTGTGGTCTTCTCAAAATATTGACCCTAGTTCTTTACGAGGTTATTTTGAGGGAGCTCGTCGAAAAAGAGGCAATATCCTCTACCAATTCTTTCAAACTTCTATAATATTAAAATTACCCTTAAGGGGTTGTTTAAATTATAAATTAATATCTACAGTATCACATATATAATTATATGTTACTATTAATATGTAACAACCATATTCCATATTCTTTCCATCGAATGAAAAATGAAATCACCAATTGTCCATAGGTACAGCTTATCATCTCCACGTTGGTGTGTAATATATTTTTACTACCACCTTACATTGATGAGAATCATTATGGAATGAATACCTATATATGATTTTATAACATGATATGTATTCTTTAATCAAAATATATACAATCCATCTATATACAATTTCACAATTATGGGAATGATATCGTCGCTCGTGCATATGTACGTCCTACCGTATCCACAATGTGATGTGATACATTATACATGATATCCAATAATGGATGATTATATAAATACATTGAATGAATATGTTTGATATATATTCTATTAATATTATTTTGTAATGATATAAATATGGACAAAGAAGAATAACAAAAACTTAGTTAACAAAACCGCCATAAGAAAAATAAGTAGTTACTAGCTGAATATTGAATAATAAAGAAATTTTATTAAAAAAGGATGATAATATGATATATATGATATCATAAATATGGATATGATACTTGAAAGAGTGAATGATATTATTTAAATCATTATACAATATGATCAGATACATAAGAAATGATATCATTCCTAAGGTAATAGATAATTTTTCAATATCATTATTATCTGACATTGTTTATACAAATGAATTTACCTGGGTATATTTTTCATAAATGTCCTTGTTTCATAAATATATATTCCAAACTATTCATTATATTATTATAAAATTATTTAATGTCAATTTTTCCAATTGATTAATTGTTATTATACAACAAGAAAGGAATATTTTTTCTTTTTTGATATGAGGTACTTTTTGTCTTTGCAACAAATGTATAAGATGAATGTTTTCATTTATCTTATATGGAATGAAAGGATTCTTTAGATTTCATAATTTTTTACTTCAGTGATTCTACCTTTACATGATTTTATATATAATTTCAAATAATTTTTTTTCTTTTAAAATCGGGAGGCATTTTGATAAAAGAAAACATTTATGAAGAATAAAATATCATTTCCTCAAGAAATAATTTCATGGGTTTTACCAAATTATATTCCATATTAGATTACATTCATTAATTGATTTATTTATCAATTATATTATCCTTATTATTCCTATTGTTTGATTATGTTTTTTATGTAATTCTATATTTGAAATAAATTATTCTTACATGGATTATGTTATGATTGAATTATTTTAAAAAATCTCATTTTATTAGTTTACTTATGCCATGATTTATGATATTTTTTTTGAACACATAAAAATTATTTCATTATGACATTGGAAATACTTATTCCTTCAAAAAATTCATTGGGAAAATATTTATATCTCTTGATATATACAAGGATGTAATGTGAAATGACCTTGGTTCAGTAATAAATGTCTAGAACGAATAGTGACTTCAGTTCAATAATGGACCTTTTTTACTTGGATGGTCTTGGTAATGAGCCTACACAAATATGAAATGATTTTATATTCTTATGTGTATTCCACAAAATTATATGTTTTATGTTATGATTATTGGGAATATTCTGATTTATTATTTTGAGCTTTTATGATTTATTCCATGAAAAGATATAATGATACTACATATATACGATATGATTTTCAAATGTTATGTTCTTAAGTATTAGGATTATCATATGATTAATATATCCCTTATTTACCCATACTGAGCATCTGCAATTACCCATTCTTCTGTTTTTCCCTAGTTCATTAATAATGGTATTAAGAAAGAAATATAAAAACCAGTCTTGTTATGAAGAAATAAATGGGGGTAACTAAATATATCTTAAGAATGAGTTATTTTATATTCCCAGTTTCTAATGACACTAATACAATATAGTACATATATTTTTCTATTATATTTTTTAATTAATATTCTTCAATTTTTAATTAATTTCTATGTATATAATGAATGTGTCGTTATTTTTGGTATTAGAGTAAAGGTATAATTAACCATTGTGAACTATGATGATAAATAATTAGTAAGAACCCAAAGGATATATTGATGTATAGGATATAATACAATTGTTTTTGAAATTATCATTAATACCCTAGGATAAAATCTAAATGTCATAAATTTAAATTTTATTCTTGATTATTTGTTTTTCCCATTATGATTATTGTTTCTCACAGTATTCTTAATGGTTTTATTCAATGGATGGATCCCAAAGAAACTAGATTGTTGCAGAATGCGAGGGGTGATGCAATGGTTTTCCTACTTCACAACTGAATCTTATAGAATCTTGATAAAAAAATATTATAGCTATTCTCACACAAAATTCACAATATATGAATCCTATAGGACTTCCAAATGAGTCAAGAAGGGATTTTTTTATTCCTTCATGAGGAATCATTCACCTTCATTCAGTGGGTCTTCTAATCCATTAGTGGTAGAATAATGGATCGGTTCGATTGTGAAGATATATTAAGTCAAGTATTGATCGAAAAATGATAAATCATCTTATCAATCTATCATCTGGAAAGATAAGAAGATCAGTGGAGAAAAATTATCAATGCTACATTGAAAAGTTATGGACTTTGATCCACAAAATGGGATGTAGTCAAGAACATATTTTTCTATAATGTACTTCCTTGTATTATTTGAATAATGATGTAGTAGGAGTTATTATAGATTAATAAAAAGAACAAAGAATATGTTTTTAACTACATTTAAAATTAAGATGGCTTTCAAGGTATGCTACTATAATTATAATCCAACATTTGAGAAATATTTATTTATTATTTATTGGCTTAAAATTTATTCTTCGATGGGAATTGGTAATATGTGTTTTCAATTGATATGAAGATATCTTTCTACGTGCTATCAAGATTGATATGATGATTGGTGTAACCCATCAGTCTTACGGGTTTTATTAGAATAGAAATATATAATTTAAGGGAATATCGAAAGACCACAATAAAAAGATTATGAGTTTTTCAATATGATCAATGTGTTGAAAGAAACATGGATGATATTTCTGTAACGGGGATTGAAAATGTTTTATGTATGGTAGAGAAGGTCATTGGGAAGTTGAATACTGATGTTATGGAAAAAATATGTCTAATGATGTGAATAAATAAAATGATACATAGAATAATCCTCTGAAACATTAAAGAAACAAGATCATGGTAAGGGGGAATTATAGAAACCAATTCCCTATTACAAGTGTTATTGATGACGATCAAAGTTCAAAAACTCTTATGTCCAATGATCATGGAATGTCATATGAAATTACTATCAAAGCTTTCGAGTACGATAATGAAGTGGTGAAAATTACCTTTACAATCCACTCTAAAGAATAAAATGTTTTATTTTATTTTTGATCCATCCACTCTAATAATCCTGAATAATTTTCCATCGATATCACCATATTACCTAAAAATTAGATGTTTATTTAACTATGAAAGCTTCTAATGAAACAATGGAGACATCAAAAGTTTATAATTATTATATACTTGAATATTTTGGGGATGTTATTCCTTAATATTTTGTGATCCAACATTTTATGTATTTATTATTTGATATATTCCATGGTTTTAATTTTACTATTTGGATATCCTATTTATTTTCATGGAATGGAATCACTTTTCATATTCCAGATCAATCATTGATCATATATCGATGAATGTATGTGTATTATCTTTTATTATAAATTTCATACATCATCTAGTTTATGAATCATATAAATTAAGGTTTTCTATCTCAAATGGCTGGGGATAAAATAATCTTTTAGAATACACCAATTGTATGAGTATTTGTTGATGTATTTTCAGATGAAATACTAGGAATTCCACTAAATTGTGAGTTTAATTTTACAATATATGTCATATGATGTACTATGCATATTTCAAAGACACATTATAAAATGGCCCCAATTGAGTTTTAGGAATTGAATAATCAAATCTAATAGAGTCTTGAAAAGGTAACAATACGCCCTACTATGTCGCCTTGATGTTCACATATTTTATTTTTAAAATAAAGATGGATCAATGAGACCAAGTATTAACAATTGAAAACATAATAAGATAAATGTCATGAACTAATATCCCCTTCCCCATATTGAATATTTTCATACCAACTACTCAGAGATCACTATTTTTCAATGAATTTTATTTATTATGAATATCATCAATTAGGGGTCAAGAAAAAGGATATAACAAATACACATTAATATACATTGTATGGACACTATAAAATAATAGTAATGCCTTTGGTCATACTACTACCCCCTCTATCTTCAATGATCTAATGAATAAATTCATTAGAGACTATCTTGATCAATTTTGTGTTTTCATTATAGATGATATACATGTTTATTCGAATAGTAAAGATGATCATGAATATCAATAGTGAATTTTACTGAATACCCCGAGAAAAGAGTTACATTTTTCCAAATTTAGCAAGTGTGATCTTTTTCTTTAGAAAGATTCTATTTTTGTTCACATAATATCAAGATAGGGGATATTTATGGATCAAAAAATAATAATAGTTATTGAATGATGGCCTATTCCAACAATAGTAACTGAGATCCAAATTTTTCATAGTTTGGGTGGATATAATTGATTTTTTGTCAATGTTTTTTCATGAATATCGAATCCACAAAAGATGTTGACTAAAAACAGAGTTAATTTAATCTTTAAGTATGAATGTGAATAAATTTTTAAAGAGCTAAAAATATGGTTATCCCATGAACATGTTCTCACACTTCTTTGCAGTGAATAATGGTTTATAATTTATAGGGATTCGTCCATTAAGGGGCTTGGATGCGTTCTCATGAAAAATGATATTGTGATATCCTATGACATGTGAAAATTAAATATCAATGAAAAAAATTACCCAACTCGTGATTTAGAGTTTTATGCACTAATATTTTCATTCGTGAAATGTGGGTATTATATTTACTGTGAATGATGTGATATTTATAATGATCATAAACCATTAAAGTATATTTTCTCAGAAAAAGAGTTAAATATGTGCTATGAAAGATAATTGGAGTTCATTATTGATTATGAATACTCAATACAATACAACCTTGGGAATGTGAACAATGTGACATGTGATATGAGTTAAAAAACCCATTCTAGACGATCCATGCCAAGAATAATAAATGATCCAATATTTATAGATTTTCGAAGGATGGATAATAAAATATTGGAGGGAAGAAATCATATGTTCCTCAAAGGAATGTTTAACCATCTATAATAGGGAGGAATATGGAGGAATTGAAGGAGGTGATATATATATAAAAGAAGGTGATAATTGGACGTGAATTTAACCTTAATTTTGAAGGAATAATAAGGTTAAAGAACCATGTTTTTATTCCTCCCCTTCAGGAATTTAGGAATGAGATGTTGGATGTGTCTCATTGTTATTTATTATCTATTAATTATAGGAGAAAAAATACTTATAGGGACTATAAAGAGTTTTTTAGTTGTA
Source organism: Viscum album (assembly GCA_963277665.1). Taxonomy (NCBI): domain Eukaryota; kingdom Viridiplantae; phylum Streptophyta; class Magnoliopsida; order Santalales; family Viscaceae; genus Viscum; species Viscum album. The sequence continues at coordinate 1,238,581,290 of OY728122.1, read as the reverse complement.
TTGAACGAAAAAAGATGTTGTATCATATATATCTATATTATTGGTTTGTTAGAATATTAAGGCTGAGACAAAAATGTTTGTTGTATGTTACAACCATTACCCATACAATAATTCAAATGGTAATCCATCAGTATGAAAATTTACATTGGAATTTCCGATACATATAGATGCTATAATTCTATATGGGTAATAGTTGATTTCATTATGGTGTCGAAACACTATTTTAAAATTAGAGAAGATTTATATATTGATCATCTTGAAAAGATATATATAAAATAAGTGGTAAAATTTCATAGAGTACAAATTTACATTATACCTGATATAAATCCAAGTTTTACTGAAATGTTTTGGTGAAGTATTTAGCATTATCTGAAAATAGAGTAATGTTTTAGTACCTCTTATCTTCCTCATTAAAATGGTTAGACTATGTTGATATTATGAATATAAAATAAATTTTGATATCTTTCTCTATGAATTTTGAAGGTAGTTGGGACAAACATGTACCATTTGTAGAATGTTAATAAAATAATAGATTACATTCTAGTATTAAAAAGTATCTTTATGAAGACCTCTATGGAAATTCGTTCATAACTCTAACTTTGTGGGATGATTTTGGGGGATGAAAGCTATTAAGACCTAATATTTTTGATAAAATGGTTGAAGAGTCGTGATCTCTTCAACAACACATAAGACCAGCTAAGTGTCGAAAAAAATGTTATGCTGAAAACATACGAAAATACCTAGAGTTTGAAGTGGGTGATAATGTGTTTATACAAATATCTCATTTTAAGAGAGTAATGAAATTTGGAAAGAAGGTCATGCTAATCCAAAGGTATATCTATCATTTCAAAATTCATTATCGTGTTAGGAAGGTATTGTATTGATTGGTGAATCATCCTAATATCTCCCAAGTTCATGATGTGTTCTATGTATCTATATAGATAAAGTACATACCTTATATATAAAATGTAAATTACTCGTATGTTTTAGTTCTAGAGAAAGATCTTTTATTTTGATGAAAAACTGAATGATATAACAGATTATAGTGAAAACATTCTACTAGAAAACACCACTCTCTTTGTAAATGTTGTATGGAGAAACCACCAATATGGGGATGTTACATGGGAACATGATGATGTCATAAGGAACATGTATCCTAATATTTTTTGTATCCAACTAATTACTTAATAGGGAGAATTTTAATTTAATGATACTAGAATGTAACACCTGGATATTTTTGGAAATATCTTCTTTAAATAATTTTAATTCATAAATAGTTACATTACACTCAATAATGATTTTGAATTAACCGTGAGATTCCCTTGGAATAATATTACCATTACATCCTAGACTTTTTGTTAGTGGGAATAAATAAAACAAACATAAGAAAACATATGGTGAATTCTGTGGCTACCAATTATTTATAAAAAATATAATCCAATTAAATAAAATGAAATTTTATGTATTTTTTGAATTACAATTAGTATAGATAGTAACGATATATATATATATTATATATGGGTAATAAAATAATTTTTATATTCAACCCATAAATATGTTAGGGATTGGGTATGAATAAAACCTATTATATATATAAAACATATATTTGTAAAAAGGGTATTTTTACTGTCACGAACCGAATCTGGTCACCACCAAAACTGGCAACAAACCCAGCCTGTGACATGACATGAAGGGTGTTCCCTATCCCCACGGGCAGGCACAAGTGCCCGGGTATCATTAATTTAGGTTTGGGAACGATTTACCTAAGTATGAAGGCATAAAACATTTAAAACAATCAATAAACTGAATCTGAAAAATGTAAACCAAACTATGTTTAAAAAAACACCAGAACAAAATAAATATTTTTAAAGACACTACAAGTGGTCTAAAAACAAATAATGACAACATAAAGACATCTCCATGGACTCCACACGACAAGGGGGTCATCACCCGCAAGCCTTCTCCGTAACTCCGCCCCAACGATGGGGACTAACACCCTGAACCGCCATCACCCTTAGCCTTCCCTTTACCTGAGTCAAGCATAAGAAGGTCTACTTACACCCAAGGGGTGTAAGTAGGGTGTGAGCTTAATCCCAATAGGATACCACCAGATGATTCCAAAGATCATGCAATACAATGTGAACAAAATAAGAAATTGTTAATACACAGGGTGAAACAATGTTAAAATTCAAAGAAATGAAACTTTCAAATGAAAACAGTTTTCAATCCAAGAATTCCAGTATGTTAACACATTAAATAGACATGTGATATACTGTAAATTACTTCCAAAACACACCACAACAAGTTTAAATACCACAAATCCAATGAGCATCAAAATCGGGAACACCCCTAAGCACTAGGTTGTCTCGGGCCCTATGTACCTCATACCTCAGTGTAGAGTAACCATAGAAAAATCCGTTCTCGTGCACGATCCACTAGTAGGTAACATACAAATAACCTAGTGGTCCCCAATCATCATCCACATATTTTAGTTAGATTTGTCATTATCCAAATGCTAAGTAGAACAGAGATAAAACCCATCTGATCCACTAGCCGTACTAGTACAAATCCGCCCCACCTAGGTACCCGGGCTTCCTCTTTTGTGCTCAAAAAATTTCAGAAAACAACACACATCCATTTTCATATAAAATTTCACTACTGGTCTCAAACAAATAGTAAGGTATCTACACACATTTTTTACAATTTAAAACACACAATAAAATAATGTTATTTTCAATAAAACAACCTCTCAAAACATCACATTGTTTTTCACCCAAATCTCTTTAAGGTATCCACATTGCACACTATGTGAACAATTTTAAGTCATTAAAACATAATTTCAGATCAATACCATTTAATGAAACCAACAATTCAGTTATGGGGCATCCCAAAGTGAACCAAGAAGTTATATCTTTTAAAAACCACCATTTTCACATAAACATGACACTTAAAGCCCATTTGCTTCCCAAACACCATTTAAGAAAACTTTCACAGCAACAACAAAAAAGAATAGACATTAAAAACATGATTTTCAGTCATACTACATTTCAATAAAATCAACTAAGTAATTATAGGTCAGCCCAAAATGAACCAATGAAAGATTTGAATTAAAACCCCCCAATTTCACAAAAAATTGGAACTTAAAATTCATTTTCATTATAAATGCAACTAAAACCAATTTTTACAGAGACATTAAAGGAAAATAAACATTACGGTACCATGAACACAGCATTATAATTCACAAATATTGAACACAAAATGGAATCACCTACCAAAACCAAGGAAACCCTTGAACCATTTGTGTGAAAACTCAAACGCACCACCGCCGCACCTCAAGGAAGGTAAACCAGACCTAAAAACATAATTTCAGACCATTAAACACAAGAAAAACACTTATTTTTAAACCCTAGTCCCTGGAAATTATAAACCTCAATGATAAGGGAATAAACCCTAAGTAAATTGGATGTAACCCTAAACAAATTGAAAGAAGAAAGAAGGAGAACAACATACTTAAAATATCTTGTATAAATATCCCCCAAAAATACCAGTATCTGATTTTAAAAATATTCAAACCATTAAGGGATGTTCGAACAAGGATATGGAGATCATTTAGGAATTTGAATGGGGGAAAAATAGTAAATATTGAGAGAGATATGAAGGAATGAACTTACCTCTTCAAATCTGGACGATTTGAGGAAGCCTATGAAGATCGACACCAAATCGCGATACCCCATAGTTCCAAAGAGGGGGGAGAGGGAATGGTCGCGCGGCAGGGTTCATTGGGGTTGGGCTCCACTTGGAAGCTCCGAAAAATCCCAAAAATTGAATATGATATAACATAATAAATATTTATTTTTAAAACATGAATTGGGCTTTCGGGAAGGCCCAACCCCTTAGATAAAAACCCAAATAAACCATGGTTATGGATTTTTAAAAGCTCCAAATTACCTTGGTGGTGTTAATAGGTTAAGGGAGGTCAAGTAGGAATTTGAATGGATGAAAAAGGTTGAAAAATGAAAATGTTATAGAAGATACAAAATTTGTTTTTTAATATGAAATTGGGCTCACGGTTTGGCCCAATTCATGAATACTCATATATTCCTACCTAAAACCTAGGTAAACCCCCAAAACAAAGCAAGGATGCAAATTAAATGAAAAAAATAACTTTAAAATATGTCATGGATGTGATAATTCTCCCCACCATAAAGCATTCCACCCCCATAATGCCACAACAACACCAGATGCAAAAGCAAAGCCCAAACGATAGACCAAGACTGACTTCCTTGCCACGTTTTCACCCACTTCAAAAAGGACGAACATCCCCAGTTGATCAAACGAAGGAAGATAATACTCTCACCAAACAAAAACAACCCCAATTACATAAAATTATGAAAAACATTAAAAACACATCCCAAAACAAAACACCTCAAACACTACAAGACGACGCTCAAGCAATCCACTTGAAACGAACAATGAACTCGAATAACGCTACCACAACATTATGTAAACAAAACCATTGGGTGTTCTCCAACCCCAAAATTACCCAAGTAACAAATTTTTGGATAGATATACTTGAACGATACAACCTCCTACCTAGAATACACCAAGGAGAAAACTGAGTCACTAGTACGTAGTGACCCAATCTGGACATCCCACCACCAGGGACAACTCAATTTTCTTAGATAGAATAAGCATAACAATTGGGGAAGGAATGAACGGTCTCCCCATAATAAGGGTTAATCTAAAATTATTCCCTTTCCAAGAGAACATACATGATACCCATTATGGGTCTCCCCACCATAATAATGAACACAACATTCCTTAAGACAAAATCAAGACACTAACAGGGGGCCTCGAACGGACTTCCCAGCATTAGGGGTAGATTAATATCAGAATTCTTCAAAAGAAACTTACATGAGACCCATTGTGGGTATACCCAAAACAAAACCCTACCAAATTAACTATCTTTTATTGGATAACATCAAAAAAACAACATAATTTTAAGGAGCTGGCATGACCGCACCGTTGGTTCACACAGTTTGGGAAACCGTGAGTTAACTGTGCCGATCATTCTGTCCAAAGAGGAAACTTCACACTGTTTCCTTGGATAAGGATCATAGACGTGCAGAGACCATGCGGTAGCTACTGTCTCTTATCACATGGTCCCTTGGGTTGGCACACAGTTACTACTAACCATGCACAAACTATGCACTTAAACCTGCCTAACCCAAATTTTATACTTTTATCCAAAAACACATGGAAACCCAAAGGGGAAAAATCATCTCAGGGTACGACATGGGAACAAGGTACTCACACCACTTTCCACCAAATGTGATAAATTGGAACAACATGATGACCCCAAAGGTTTAAACTATTCCTATCTTTCATATTTAGGATATGACCTTGACTAAAAGTTTGAACGACTCTAGGATTTCCCCTAACTACGTGCCAACTTCTCTTTGGGGCCTATGGCTGGAGATCAATGGATTGAAGAATCATTGGCCTCGCAGTTAGGATTTGGAAACCCCTAAACTGAAAATCTTCTTCCAGTGCCAAAAACAATTATACTGTAATCTCAGATGGTCTCATTGAGACATGACACACTTCAAACCCACTTTTCCACAATCCATTATTTTACCAAAACAAGAACTTAGAGGATGCACACACATCGCCCCTTTTTTTCTTTGGATGCTAAACAGCGGAATGAAAGGACATATAGAAACACATTCCTCTAGAACATAGGATTTATAATTTCCTATAGGGAGACACACATCCAACAAAAAAATAGAGACTCTCATAAGATTTCACAATCTCCACCCTCATAGTCAAATGAACACATGACATCGAAAGGCATCACCGAACATAACCATTGTGTATAAAAGAAAACACAAGGAGAGGGACCTTGTACTGAGTCCCAAACAGCACATGATTCCAGCAAGTGTTCATAATAGCCACTCTTGGCCAGATCTTGCACACTGGTGGCCTAACATGAACTCTTGCTTCAATGAGACTGACGGAAGACCCAGATGCCCTTTAAGACATCGTTCTACACTGACAACCCTGAACTTCATTGACCTTAGACAAATTAGGAATCAAAAGAAACTGAGGTCTATTTCAACCTCCCACAAACACTCTCCCACTATAGGGGGATCCACATAATTGAAATAGAAGAGGGGTAAACACAATCTCCAAACCTCAAGAATAAAGTCCTTATGTTGATCAATTGGAGGATCATCCAATGGTGAATCACCATAGGCCAAACATGAATCATACATTAAAACTTTATGGGGGCGTACCCTAGCCTACATGAAAACCCAAGGAACCGACCGATCTGGTCATTTGGTCACAAAAGACCACAAACCTGAACCGAACACATGATGGGAGCCACCACATTGGCCTCCCAAAATTTTCCTCAAAAGAGACCACTGACCAACACTTCATTCCAACTTATCAATGAAACACCAAACCAAAACATCGTTCAAATAAAAAGGGTTATTGAACTCGAAACATCCCACAATAATAATCCTGAAAACACATAATCCATACCTCCCAACCATACATTATAAAAACGCAACACTTTCCATCAAAAACATTATTTAAAAAAACAGTGTTGGTCGGTTGCGCATTTACCAATGGTATCTCAGGAGCCTCACACATGCATGTTTACATGCCACACTGGGAACCCACCTCATATCCATCCATATTCCCAAATAAACCAATGCAGGTGGTCACCCTTGAGAGCACCAATTACCAAAAATCAAACCTTTCCTCTTTTTATAATCAAAACTTTTAACCACACTTTCCCTTTCTCAAAAACAATAACCATAATATCAAAACCCAATTTTTCATCTCACAAACCAATTTAGAAAAGAATATATAATTCAACAAAAGAACATATTCATGCCTTTCAAAATTGTTTCAAAACATTTCAACCCATTTCAAAACAAATCTAATTTCATGAAAAACATCATTTCATAAATCTCCATTTAATTAAGAACTCAACTCTTCTCATTTCAAGAAAAGGTTCTAAAAGTTCATAAGATTTTTTTATTCAGTAGTCACCAAAACCAAAATCCATCTTCAACCCCCACATAAAAATTCTAGAACACTTAATTCAATCCAAAACAACTTTCCACGGTTAAAAAAAAATCCATTAGAAACATATTTTCAAAACCCCAGTTAACATAGTTCATACTTTCAAAAGAGGTGTAAACACATAATTTACCCGTTTGAAATAATTCTGAAATTTCATTTATAGGCATTAAAAAAAACATAAAAACATTTTCATTTTACTAGAAAATAACTTTACAAAAATTCACACTCCTTAAAGTGAAGTCATTTTTTTTGCTTAAAAAAAACCAAGTTTCCAAGATTCCAAAACAAGGAGACACAAGACAATGTGAGAGGACACTAGTTTCGGTGGGTGACTTGGACATATGGTTGGAAGCCATATTCCAATCACTTCGCCATCACATAGAGTATTCTAGGGAAATATCCATGGCTCCACATGGCTTGCCAGGCCCTACAAGATCCCTGATATTATTCGCCCAACTCTCTTTTCATTTCCCATAGTCATCATTAAACCAAGAAAACCAAAGGACTCAGAAAAAACCATACTTCCCATGGTCACTTGTATCCCGTCATGAGGTGTGCTGGCCAGGCACACTACCCATGACTGAAATTTCAAGTCCCAAAAATCCTAGCTCCAGACTATGCTGAATCTTCCCCAAATAACATGACCCAAGGAGTGAACCTCCTTTGATACCATTTTGTCACGAACCGAATCTCGTCACCACCAAAACTGGCACCAAACCCAGCCCGTGACATTACCCGAAGGGCGTTCCCTATCCCCACGGGTTGGTACAAGTTCTTTGGTATCATTAATTTATGGTTGGGAACGATTTACCTGAGTATGAAGGCATAAAACATTAAAAACAATCAATAAACTGAATCTGAAAAATTTAAACCAAACTATGTTTAAACAAAAACCAGAACAGAATACATATTTTTAAAGACAATAAAAGTGGTCTAAAAAAAATAATGACAACATAAAGACATCCCCAAGGACTCCACACGAAAAGGGGGTCATCACCCGCAAGCCTTCTCTGCAACTCCGCCCCAACGATGGGGACTAACACCCTGAACCGCCATCACCCTTAGCCTTCCCTTTACCTGAGTCAAGCATAAGCAGGTCTACTTACACCCAAGGAGTGTAAGTAGGGTGTGAGCCTAATCCCAATAGGATACCACCATATGATTCCAAAGAGCATGCAATACAATTTGAACAAAACAAGCAATTTTTAATACACAAGGTGAAACAGTGTTAAAATTCAAAGAAATGAAACTTTCAAATGAAATCAGTTTTCAATCCAAGAATTATAGTATGTTAACACATTAAATAGACAAGTGATATACAGTAAATTACTTCCAAAAAACCCCACAAAAAGAGTTAATACCACAAATCCAATGAGCATCAAAATCAGGAACACCCCTAAGCACTAGGTTGTCTCGGGCCCTATGTACCTCGTACCTCAGTGTAGAGTAACCATAGAAAAATTTGTTCTCTTGCACGATCCACTAGTAGGGAACATACCCATAACCTAGTGGTCCCCAATCATCATCCACATATTTTAGTTAGAGTTGTCGTTATCCAAATGCTAAGTGGAACATAGACAAAACCCATCCGATCCACTAGCCGTACTAGTACAAATCCGCCCCACCTAGGTACCCGGGATTCCCATTTTGTGCTCAAACAATTTCAGCAAACAACACACATCCTTTTTCATATAAAATTTCAATACTGGTCACAAAAAAATAGTACAGTAGATACACACATTTTATACCATTTAAAACACTCAATAAAATAATGTTATTTTCAATAAAACAACCTCTCAAAACATCACATTGTTTTGCACCCAAAGCTCTTTAAGGTATCCACATTGCACACTATGTGAACACTATTAAGTCATTAAAACATAATTTCAGTTCAATACCCTTTAATGAAACCAACAATTCAGTTATGGGGCAGCCCAATGTGAACCAAGAAGTTATATCTTTTAAAAACCACCATTTTCATAAGAACATGGCACTTAAAGCCCATTTGCTTCCCAAACACCATTTAAGCAAACTTTCACAGCAACAACAAAAAATAATAGACATTAAAAACATGATTTTAAATCATACTATAGTTCAATAAAATCATTTAAGTAATTATAGGTCAGCCCAAAATGAACCAATGAAAGATTTGAATGAAAACCCCCCAATTTCACAAAAAATTGGATCTTAAAATTCATTTTCATTATAAATGCAACTAAATCCAATTTTTACAGATAAATTCAAGGGAAATAAACATTAAGGTACCATGATCACAGCATGCTAATTAACAAAAATTGCACACAAAATGGAATCACCTACCAAAACCAAGGAAACCCTTGAACCCTTTGTGCGAAAACTCAAACGCACCACCGCCGCACCTCAAGGAAGTTAAACCAGACCTAAAACCAGAATTTATGACCATGAAACACAAGATAAAACACTAATTTTTAAACCCTAATCCCTGGTATTATAAACCTCAATGATAAGGGAATAAACCCTATGTAAGTTGGATGTAACCCTAAACAAATTGAAAGAAGAAAGAAGGAGAACAACTTATGTAAAATATCTTGTAAAAATCTCACCCACAAATACCAGTATCTGATTTTAAAAATATTCAAACATTTAAGGGAGGTTCGAAAAAGGATATGGAGATCATTTGGGAATTTTAATGGGGGAAAAAGAGTAAAAATTGAGAGAGATATGAAGGAACAAACATACCTCTTAAAATATGGACGATTTGAGGAAGCCTATGAAGTTCGGCACCAAATCACGATAAACCAGAGCTCCAAAGAGGGGGGAGAGGGAATGGTCGCGTGGCTAGGTTCAGTGCGGTTGGTCTCCACTTGGAATCACCGAAAAATACCAACAATTGAATACGATATAACATAATCAAAATTTATTTTTAAAACATGAATTGGGCTTTCGGGCAAGCCCAACCCCTTAGATAAAATCCCAAATAAACCCTGGTTATGGATTTATAAAAGCTCAAAATTACCTTGGTGGTGTTAATAGGTTACGTGAGGTCAATTAGGAATTTGAGTGGATGAAAAAGGTTGAAAAATGAGAAAGTTATAGAAGATACACAATTTATTTTTTAATATGAAATTGGGCTCACAGTTTGGCCCAATTCATGAATACTCATATATCCCTCCCTAAAACCTAGGTAAACCCCCAAAACAAAGCAAGGATGAAAATTAAATGAAAAAAATACCATTAAAATATGTCATTGATGTGACATTTACCAACTTTTAATTGAAAACCCTTTTTAAATTAAAATTCCAACACCTTAATAATTTTTATATGAAAACATAAAACAGATTTTTATAAGTGGGATATTAATATTTATTTTGTATTAATTGTTTATATTTATATAATTACATTTTTGTTTTGATGAATTTTAAAAATATACAAAGATTTAATTTAAAACATCTTTTAACATCAGAATAATTTATATTCTTACATTATATTATTTAATTGTTTCAATGTATAAGGAAATGATATTATTATCATTATATATAAACTAGGTTATTGGAATTTATTTTAAATTTTATTAAGATGTAAAAACATTTCTATATTTTTCAATGTTTTAGCTTTTAAAATAAATTTTCTCATTCCCACAAATAGATTTATTTTAATTTAATTATTGCAAAATTTGGGTTCTATATTTTGAAAAATAATTCCATATTTGGAATCAGTAGGTCATATTTATTTAAATAGATTTCATTTATTTTTGGGCATTAGGAAATGTACCATCGGTAATTTTAAATAATATGGTAAAATAGAAAATTGAGTAATTAAGGGTTGAAATAATATTATAAAATTCCCCTAACACATGTGTTATTATCAGTGGATGAGCGTGTTTAGTCATAATTCATCTTTCTATTGAAATTCATTCCATTTAAATTATTATGGACTATATTAGTACATTTAATTTAATTTTTTTAAATAAAATTTGCATAGTTAGTATTCATATTTTAGTAACAATATCATTTTTAATATAGGGAAATACAAAAGATAGATTTTAATATATATACTATTATGAAATATATTATTTTGTTATTTATCAGGAAAATTTATCTGTAAATTTTAGGATATAAATAGTTTCCTTAATAGCTTATATATTACTGATGAAAAAATTATTTAATTGATGAGAAATCAATAAAATAATTTTTATTAAAATGATATTATTCATTATAAGATGATAAAACCTGACCAAATATTTTTGGCCATGGATATATCAGCCATATATATATATCTAATTGTCCAGTTATTTAAAATTTTAAGCCACATAGAATAGAATATAAGAAATAGAATGTTTTATTTGAAGTGATATTAAAGTTGTCACATTCATATTTTAATAAATACAAAATTTTTAATCAATTAATTTATAGACGATATGCTCATTAATAAGTATTATTTTTAAATATATAATTTTTATATCCATCAAATTATTTAATTTATAATTTTTATACAATAAATATTAATGTTAAATAATTACACAAAATTGATGTAGTAATTATTTTATTAATGGAGATAATTAATAATTGTGATTAAAAATATTAAAATAAAAATTATTGGAAATAATTAATATCTCAAAATAATTTAATAGATGAACATGAATTATTAGTAATAAAATAAAAGATTTGGTTCAATTTAAACTTTTCATCATTATATTTTTAAAAATTAATGAATTGAATAGTGTTAGAATAAACACTTGATTGTTTATCAAAATAATGTACCACTAAATTACAAAAAAAAATAATATTTTCCTAAAAATATAAACTGATTATATTATCGTATTAAATGTTCAAAATTATTCATTTAATATCTAATTTAAATAAAATAAGTAAAATTTTCACCCTTTTAGTATTAAAATAATTGTCAACATGGTTAAAAATTAGATAGAATAAATAAGTGTTATTAAAATGATAAGGGTTAAAATGACAAAAAAATATCCAAATTTAAGCGTTTGATGATACTAAAACCATATATCTTCTAATATTCTAATTAAGACATTATGGAGGTTTTTGGATGTGGTTTTATATTATTTTAAATTGTCATTTTTCTAGTTTCCAAAAGTTCCCCTCACCTCAATTATAAAAGGGATCCTCTTCAATCACTTCTTCACATAAAATTAAACATGCATGCTTGTACATACTCTACCCATCACCCTTATAAATATCCATTGTATAATTATTTAGTTTCTATACTTTACCAAATTCCCACCATAGTGCTTTAAGAAGTGATTTAGTGGGAACTCGTTAAATAATTGGTAATCTCCTCTATAGATTATTTCAAATTTCATTCTTATTACACATCATAATGAGGATTTTATTCTATTATAAAGTAAAACATAAAGTATTAAATATATAATCATATGTAATTATGATTATAGAACAAACATATTCCACCTTCTATCCGTCCTATGAAAAATGAAATCACTACGTTTGCATACGTATTGTATGCTGCCTCCATATCGTGGTGTAATCTTTTTTTTTTACCACCACCTCCAATGGATGTGGTATAATGATGGAAATAATACCTATATGTTATTATTATAACAATATATGTATTTTGGAAACAAAATATATACCATCCACTCCTATACCATTTCACAATAATGGGAATGATATCATCACTCGTCTTTACATACGACCTACCGTCAATACGATGTTATTCAATTCATTATATATGATATCCATTAAAGTATGATTATATAAATTTATATAATTAATACATATGGTATATATAGTTAAATATAATTTTTAATAATATAATGGTGACCTATGAAAGAGAACGAGAACATATTCAACAAAACATGCATATGAAAATGATGTAGTTACAATCATAAAAAGGAGTAATAATGAAATGATATTAAAAAACCAATGATAATATTTTTTTATATTATATCATAATAAAGAATATTAATCTCGACTAAGTCAATGAAATTATTCAAATCATAATTCATGTTGTTCTTATACTTACAATCAATATCAAACATCAGGTAGTGAATAATTTTACAATCTCAATATTATTCGATATTTTTTATACTTATGTATTTACTGGTGTATATTTATCATCCATTTCCATGTCTCTTAAATATTTATTCAAAAATATTAATTCTATTATACTATAATTTTTTCATTTCAATTTTACCCATTTGGAAAAAAATTTATAATTGATATGATATGAACCTTAGGTCGTTTTCGATACGAGGTAATTTTTAACATTCTTACAAAATTACATGAAGAATGTTTAATTTAACTAATACATAATGAATTGATTTTTACATTTTCATGTCACCTTATTTCCATGAACCTTAATTTATAATATTTTATGTTTATTTTTAAATAAATTATTTTCTTTTATAATTGCCAGAATTTAAAGAAGAGAACGAATATATGAAGATGAATTGATGTTTTCATGAAGAATAAATTTCAGGTGTTCTCACCAAATTATTTACCATCTAATATTACATTATTTAATAGGGTTATGTTTCAAATATACTACATTTATTTTTAAAATGGTTTGATTTTTTTATGGAATGCAATTTATGAAATCCAATTTTTTTCTTGGATTATGCACTAGTACAATCTTGACCTTTAGCAGCCGCCAAAAGCTATCGCTAAAGGTCTATAGCGGCCTCCTATAAGCCACCAAATAGGAGTCTCTTTTGGCCAGTCATTGTTGCTATCAGCGACCACCATTTGGCAGACGCTGAAGGCAAGCTGGTATGGGCTATGGTGGCCACCATACTGGGGCCGCTTTAGCCTAGAGCTACATCGGTATCCATTTGGCGGCCGCTCTAGAATTTTAATTATTTTTTAAAAAATATCAATTGTACAGTAAAATATACCCACATAAATATCATTATTCATCTTCAAAGCTCCACATCTATCATCAAATATAAATTCATAGAAATATTTAATTACTAAATTAGTACCGAATAAATCCTATACACAAATAATTGAAAAAAATAACAAATTTCAATTAAATCTAACTGTAACAGATCGAAGGTATTTGACTATCAAAATGTATTCATAATTTCAATTTCCGTTTAAAAATTTTAAAATCGTTAATTCTATGGTTCTAATTAAATTTTTGCCCTGTGATTTCAGGTCAATTTGATGTCATTTGCTATGAATTTTGCAGTTTATGACACCAGAAGTGTTTTTTTAGTCACCGTGGGCACATGAATCCTCCGATTGATATTCCATCTACCCGACCACTTCACAATTCACTCACCTGTTATTTTTGTCTGATTTCAGGCAATTTTGACGTCGTTTGGCCATTCTGGACCACCCCAAGTGTGTTTCTAAAGCACGCCCAACACTTATAAAGTGCATACTGAGCCGTACCATGCAAACCACACATCTGATTGATGTTTCGTCCCCTCTTACATGGCATGAATAATTATTAGATTGTTTACCTGAGATTTTGAAGGTTCTGGGTGCAGCGGAAGCATGTTGGTGGGTTAGCCCAACTTTAATTTTAACGTTAAACAACGTTTAATCTGAGATCTGTCATGATATAAAATGCCACATCATCAGAATAGAATGAAGAAAGAAAAGAAAAGAGGAGTCCCAGAACCCTTGAGGAGGATCATCATATGTTGATTATAATGAATTTAATTAGTGCATAAGAATTACCTCGTTGTAATTCTTGCTTCGTTGATGTGTCCGGTCACGATTCGGTGATCCGTCGTTGCGTTGTAGAATCCAAGTGTAGGATTCCTCTAGAGGTGATCCACATGTGTTTCACGTATCTCCGGACGTCGCCGAAGGGATCTCTGGGTGCTAGCGTAGAAGAACCTTCGCTTGCGATGTTCGCCTTCAACCGCCTTGATCCGGTGGAGGATCTTGCTCTCGTAACTTGAGGGAGTTCTTGGTGGAATGTGAATTTTCTCTGGACTTGAGAGTATTTCCAAATCCGTTTTGCACAACAATGTCTTTTTTAAATTTTGGGTTGTGAGGATATTTATAATCGGGTTTGAGATTAATAGAGTTATGATAATAAATAAACACGTTACGCGTTTTATTTATTTCATTAACTCTTATTGAAAACCCCCATGTCGAATTATTAATTCCTTGACATGCGCCCACACTGATTATAATAAATATCATTTAATAAAACAATATTAAATCCTCAAAATCCCAAATGGAAAAACTACACGGCGTGTAATAATTAATACATGGTGTGTACTTGATTTCCATAAAACTACATGGCGTGTATATTTAATACACACGACGTGAAATTTTATTTTCCATTTTTATCCACCACATTTATTTGACCTTGAGTAATGACTATTTATTTATTAAATAAATATAACTGCATTACTCGCTAATAAATATATTATTTCGTCCGCAATATATTCTCTCAAATAACTAGTTTCAAAATAAATGTGATCAGACATCCTTAAATAATTAATAGACCACCGTAGGGAATAATATTTATTTAACTTGTTAAATTAATATTTAACTGAGATACATGGACATACTTAGTGTGTGACCCTCTAGGCCTATTTCTCGGTGGCATTAGGTTGAGCCTGCCTAAAGTCCAAGGTTAGTGTCTTGCAACACGCCAAGGCACCCATAGAGAAAGAATTTAATACCGCAATGACGTGTCAATTCCTACGAACGCTTACCGTGTAATATAATCCCTTTGTCTCGATATCTCCAATCAAGCGGGTTGCATGCTAGTGCCATCAACCAATGTGCTTGATTATTCTTTCTTTGACTTCCCAGAATTGAACTTCCCCATACCTTACCATGGCCATGGATTTATTTAGGCTATATCAATTCCATCAAAGGGCATGAGATATCTAGTTCCGTTATGGAACGGAAGGAACAAATCCTTTCTTGCATTATCTATTAATGCGGTATTACTCGTGACGCACCCAACATATCCTACCTCGCTACGAAGAGTGTGTCGTCATAGTTTTCGTCAATACATCTAAGTGCGCGAGTTGTAATACCCATTAATAATAATATTAAAGTCTAAGGACCAATACACACGTCCGCAGATAGGAACATCCAATGACACTATGAAATGTGGATTTCCTACTGGCGGGTCTCGTTCTCATAATATCCTCCTGGATATTACCAAGGGCGCACACCATGAGAAGGTGCCTCAATGTTTTATGAGTCCTCACCCCTAATGATCTGTATTATTTGTGTCCATCAAATAATATCATCCAGATATATAACATACATTCAAGAACAGTGTTATGGCACTTCCAGGTTCTCCTCATCGCAGGGATCCAATATGACCCTTTAATGAAACAACTGTCCTTAGGACGTTATCCCATGACATGTCATGCAGAAGAACAATCAAGATGTGATAAGGTTTTTATTTAATGAATAATGTACAAAGTAGTTGGTTCTAGACCACCAACTCCAACAGACTCCCACTTGGACTAGAGCCAACTACTAACAATCGTTAACTCGTAAGCTCCCACATGATATTCATGCTTCTGCTGAGATAGGCCTTTAGTCATGGGGTCCGCCATGTTCTCTTCCGTGGACACTGTGCTCACTCAAACTTCACCCCTTTGATAGAAATCCCTCAAGTGGTGATACTTCCGGAGTATGTGCTTTGTCCGTTGATGTGACCTTGGTTCTTTTGCAAGAGCCACCGCTGCAGTATTATCACAATAAAATGTAATGGGATCTTTAATGCTAGGAACCACATCATGCTCCTGGACAAGTGTTCCGAATCCAGAAGGCTTCTTTGGATGCATCAGAAGCCTCTATATACCCAGAATCCATTGTAGAATCGGAGAAAACTGGCTACTTTGAACTCTTCCAGCTCACAGCTCCTCCATTGAGACAGAAAACATATCCAGATTACGACTTCAGATCATTATGATCTGTTTGAAAACCAGCATCAACATACCCTTTGATGAAAAGCTCCTCGTCTCCTCCATACACCAGGAACACATCCTTAGTTCTTCTCAGATACATAAGGATAGTCTTAATAGCAGTCCAATTCTATTCTCCTAGATCTGATTGATATCTACCTACCATGCTTAGTTCATAGGAAACATCAAGCCTGGTACATAACATGACATACATGATGGATCCTATAGCCAAAGCGTATGGGATTTTACTCATCCTATCTTTCTCCTGTTGTGTCGAGGACACATTTTCTTAGAAATATTTAAGCCATGTAAAACTGGAACCAATACCCTCTTGGATTTTACCATACTAAATATCTTTAGTATCTGGTCAATGTATGTACCCTGACTTAGTCCAAGCAGCCTCTTGGATCTGTCACGAATGATCTTGATCCTTAGAATGTAGGCTGCTTCTCCTAAGCCCTTCATGGAGAAACACTTGTTCAACCAGTCCTTAACTGACTGTAAGGATGGTATTTCATTTCCAATAAGCAATATGTCATCAATATATACCACTAGTATGACGACCACATTCCCATTAAACCTCTTATAAACACATGGCTCACATTCGTTCTTAATGAAACCAAATTCTTTTATGGCTTCATCAAATCGAATGTTCCATAACCTAGATGCTTGCTTCAATCCATAAATGGTTTTCTGCAACTTAAAAACCCGTTTGGGTTCACCTGGTGTCACAAACCCTTCTGGTTGTTTCATATAGACATCTTCCTGATGTTTCCTGTTAAGGAATGCTGTTTTGACATCCATCTGCCAAATCTCATAGTCGTGGTAAGCTGCTATGGAAAGTATGATTCTTATTGATTTAAACATGGAAACTGGAGAGAAGGTTTCATTAGAGTCAATTCCTTGACTCTGTCTGAATCCTTTAGAAACTAGCCTTTCTTTATAGGTGATAAATTGACCTTCCATGTCCAGCTTTCTTTTGAATACCCATTTGCATCCAACATGCTTTACATCAACTGGCTCATCGACCAGAACCCGAATGTGGTTCTGATACATGGAATCCATCTCAGAATTCATAGCTTCTAGCCATCTTGCATCTTTTGAGCTTTCTACTACTTCCTTTTAGGAGAGAGGTTCATCATTGTCCAACAATAATGATTCACCATCCTCAGTGACAAGGAAACCACATCTCTCTGGTTCCCTTACCTCTCTTGAGCTCCTACACAGTACTTGTGTTTCTGGAACCTCTTCCACGGGGACCTGTGGAACTTGTCCCTGTACCAAATCCTGTATATCTTGAGCATCAACTTCGTCGAAGTCAATCTTGCTCCCACTATCCTTCTTTAGGATGTGCTCCCTCTCAAGAAAGACGGCTTGTCTGGCGACAATCACTTTCTTTTTTTTAGAGTTATATAGGTAATATCCTTTAATTTAGTTGGGATATCCTATAAAGATACACTGTCACGACCCGCCCTCGGGGTCCGTGCCGTGACTACCCCAAGCCCGCCTTCCATAGGACAGGGGCTGGCGACTAGCACCAAGGCGTAAATCCTGGTAAAAAGGGAAGGCATTGCCTTTGTAAAGTAAACAAACACCACAGAGTAAGCAAGCGGAAAAGTAAACACCAAGTAACAACTGAGTACAACTGAAGTGCAGAAAAGTAAATGGGCCAGTATACAAACCCAAACTGAAAGTAAAGTACAACTCGAAAGGAAAAACAACAACTGTAAAGTAAAAGCCGCTACACCGAGCTGTCCACTGGAAATCCCACCTGAAGGGTGGGTACAGATAGCTCTAATGCTCCTCGGGTCCCGCTGTCCGCTCCGAACACGTCCCGCCCAGTGGTCCACCTCCAGGTACCATCCTGCTCTGCAATCCTCAGCCAAGATCAACGTTGACCGTCGTCTGCAACCAACACAACGTAGTGCGGGCATAGCCCGTGCATGGGTGAGTATAAGCTACTCAGTAGGGACCCCGAGACCACTGAAGTTCTCTCAAAATCCACAAAGGAAAAACCACAAAGAAAGGTACAAACACGAAGTAACAACCGACAATGCTTAAGTTTATTCCCATACATATACCTAAGTCATCAATTTCAAATACGCTCCAACCTCCGAGCCCAAGTACAACTCAGTCCACACAGGAAAGTAAACATATTCCACACAGGAAAGCAAAACGAAATCCACATAAGATAGCACAACTCAATCCACACAGGAAAGCAACAGGATTCAGCTCACACAGGTATACTTATTTGAAAGACGATAAAGATGATCTATGATCCATCTAAGTCGTCGGACCCACGAAGGATCGATAGGTAACTAACCTCCGCAAAGACCCACACAGGATCGGGCCCACACAAGACCTGTAGGCGCTGGTTCACACAGGACCGCTGAGTGCAAGGACCCACACAGGATCAGACCCACACAGGATCGGGCCCACACAGGACCTGTAGCACTGATCCACGTAGGATCGCTGAGTGTTGTAGTCATTGTCGAATCCACACAGGATCTCTATACTGTCGTCGTCGCAGTCACAGGAGCAGTAGCAGTAGCAGTAGAAGTCACTGTCGCAGCCAGCACTAGGGTTCCCGCACACAGCAAGCTCGTTCGGGAGGGTCTTCTCCACGAGCCGAGAGGCTGATACATCAACTGTCACACAGTCCAGAGTTGATGTATCCAAAAGTTCTGTATCGTCAATAGGAACTCAATGCAACAGACGGTGCGTCGATCGGATGCCCGGTCTGAGAGTTATTGGCCTTTTCGTCCCAGGGGCCCGGTTGAATTTTTAAGGTAAAACCAACCCGACCGTAATCCACCTACGTCCAAACCTCGGGCGGTGTATGCCAAAAGATCCGTCTCACTAAGAGGAACACAACAAAGCTGACGGCACGTCAATCGGACGTCCGTAGCTCAAGATATGAGCGTTTCCGCTCCGAGGGCCCGGTTGGTTTCGTGTACGAACCAACCCGGCCGAACTCAAATTATTCCGAAACCTTGAGTACGATATACCGAATCGACTGTCTCGATCCAAGGATCGCATCTCCGCTGACGGTTCATCAATCGGAGGTCCGTAAGTCATGTTATGGCCAAAATACCGAAATTGATTCGAAAACGGGGGGTCCGGGTCCGGGGCGACCCGACCCGACCCCCCTGGGTCGGCCCGAACCGGGTGGACCCGACTCGGGTCCGACCCGGCCAGGCCGGCGGCGCGGTCCGGCGCGGCGGAGCGGCCCGGCCGGCGGCGGTGTGGCCTGGCGCCGCACGGGTGCCACGCGCGGGGGGAAAATCCCCCGCTTCTTCCCTCTGGCGGCGCGACATCATGTCGCGCCTTTGTCAATCAACAGCCCCCCTTCGTGGGGGCCTGCCGTTTGGAAAAACGGGGGGGCGCTGCCCCCCTTTGTCAACCCCCCCCCCCCATCATAATGGGGGGGCAATTAACCTGGCCGGGGGAATTTAATTCCCCCGGTCATTCTCCTTCCGGCCGGCCCGACCCGGCCGGCCGGTTCTTCTTCAACGGACCGGGAAAGCCAGTCCCCTTCCGGCTTCCGACACTGGCGGCCCGGCGAGCCGCCGGTCTTCTCGTCCTGCCGCGGCCCGGAACCGACCACGGTGTTCGTCGTCCGGCGCGGTGCGACGGCACCGCGCCCCTCCGCCGCGGCACCGCTCCGGCCACGGCGCCTTCGGTTCCCTTCGACGCGGCGCGACGACGTCGCACAATTTAACCGTGCAAATTTCCGCGTGGTGCGACGGCACCACGCCATCTCGTTCATCCACAAGAAAATCATAATCCGGAACAAAGGAGGGGGAATTTGGCCGTGTTTGTGCGGTCTGACCCCCCTCTCGTTAGACGATAACACATAATTAATTATCCTCACGTTTGTCATGCTAGAACCAAGAACGAGAATAAATAAATAATCAACAACAACCCCTACCTTGGTTCAAGAACGATGATCGTCAACGACCCGTGGAAGACAAGCGTCGTGGAGGTCGGGCGTCGCGATAATCATTCGTCAATTCTGTTGACGAAGAGGTACGTCCAAAGAGGTACGTCGTTGATTAATCTTCGTAAGCCGACGAAGGAAGTCCGAGGAGGAAGCGACGTTCCCTTTCGTTGACACGGAAGGCGTCGTCGATCTTCGGAAACAACTGGCTACGAAGAAGAGAGGAGTGGCGTTCTTCGTCGGAGCTCGAAGGTTCTTCGCGTTCTTCGTCAAAGTTGAAGAAGAAGAAGAAGCTCCCAAATCCTCTCAAGAAGGCTAGAGAATTCTAACCAAATAAAATAAGCTAGAGTCTTATTTTATTCACACATTTAACAAATTGAATTTCAATGGTTTGAAATTCAATCAAAACAACTCCATTAATTAACAAAGTTGTCATGTCATTTAAAGAGGGGTTAAAGGGAGTTTTTAAAAGAGAAGATGAAAAGTTAGGGTTCGTGTGGGCCCCACCACACTTAATCCTCTCAAGGGAGTTTATGTGGATGTGGGTCCCACCACTAAATCCCTTTGGGAGAAGTTAACCAACAAAATAAATAAAAAAAAGTGTTTCCACATTTTTATTTAACTTCTTATAATTTCTCCCAAAAACTAACTTTCGTCCCGCATAAAACGCAACCTCGGAAAAGGTCCCCTTAAGCGAATATCGGCGCTGCGAGTTCATCGGTGCCCTTGGAATTTGATTCCGGGCACCGGTTCAAAAGTTAGAAATTCCCGCTCGTTCGTTCACTGAATATACCCGAGCCAAAATTCGGAAATTGATTCCGGGAACTCCGGGCCTCGGAATCAGATGCCGTCAGAAACCGCGTTCTTTTAAAATTCCAAAGAAAATTAAGAAAAAAAATTTCCCTTGAATTTTACGGGTCTTTACATTACTCCCACCTCAGGGCTTTACGTCCCCATAAAGATACATCAAAATCTAGGGGAACAAATGAGGGTACTAAGCACGCATCTGAGCCTCCCGCTCCCAAGTGCTCTCCTGGAGGTTCTCGTGCTTCCATTTGATGCGCACAAGAGGAATCGATCTCCCACGTAGGACCCGCTCCTATCGATCCTCTATCTCCACCGGGACCTCCGTAAAAGTTGCCCCATCATCAACGTCAAGCTCCCCGTGGTCAATGATGTGCGTCGGGTCGTGCACGTATCTCCTCAGCTGAGACACGTGGAAGATGTCGTGCACCCGGTGCAACTGAGGTGGTAGAGCCAGGCCTTAAGCCACCTCGCCAATCCTGCTGAGGACCTGGAAGGGTCCGATGAAGCGCGGAGATAACTTGCCGCCTCGGCCAAATCTCTGTATACCACGTCGAGGTGAGGCCTGCAAGAAGACGTAGTCGCCATCCTAGAACACTAGTGGCCTCCACCTCCTGTCAGCGTATGACTTCTGCCGGCTTTGAGCTGTTCTCATGCGCTCCTGGATAACCTGGACCTTCTCTGTCGTGGCCTGGACCATCTCCGGTCCCACAAGTGCTGACTCCCCTGGGTCTGTCCAGCACAAAGGAGATCTACAAGGTCGGTCGTACAACGCCTCGTACGGTGCCATCCCGATGGTGGAGTGGTAGCTATTGTTGTACGCAAACTCCACCAAGGGTAGGTGGTCCTCCCATCTACGACCAATGTCGAGGACACATGCGCGGAGCATGTCCTCGAGAGTCTGAATGGTCCTCTCCGTCTGACCATCCGTCTGAGGGTGAAAGGATGTGCTCAGACGTAGCTGAGTCCCGAACGCCTCCTGTAACCCCTTCCAATGCCGGGAAGTAGAGCGAGCATCCCGATCAGAGATGATATAAAATGGCACACCGTGGAGCCGCACAATCTCCTGAACATAGAGATGTCCCAAGCTCTCCACTGAGCCCTGCTCTCTGATGGGTAAGAAGTGTGCCGACTTGGTGAGTCGGTCAACAATTACCCATATGGAGTCGTGACCTCTGGAAGTGCGTGGAAGTCCAGTCACGAAGTCCATAGATATCCCGTCCCACTTCCACTCCGAGACCTCCAAGGGCTGTACCAAGCCTGCTGGTACCTGATGGTCTGCCTTCACCTGCTGGAAGGTGAGGCATCGAGAAATGAACTCTGCCACAACCTTCTTCATGCCCGGCCACCAGTGCTGTCGTCTGAGATCCTGGTGCATCTTCACCACTCCAGGATGTACCGCCAAAGGAGAAGTGTGAAACTCTCTCAGCACCTCCTCTCGCAAAGCGACTGGTACCATGGTACATCCTCTAAAAAGAATTTCGTGCTCTACTCCAAGGGAGAATCCATCAGGTTCCTGTCCCGAGGATATCTGTACATGCCGTGTCTCACATTCAATGTCCTCACGCTGTGCCTCTCTGACCCGCTGCAGTAGTGGAGGGGTGACTGTGAGAGACTGAAGGAAGGCTGCCCCATCTCTATCCACGAAGGATATCTGCAAAGAGGCTAGCTGCTCTGTCGCCTCCTCAAGTAGCTGAATGCCCGTCCTCCTACTGAGGGCATCAGCTACTACGTTCCCCTTCCCAGGAGTATAGACTATCTCAATGTCATAGTCCTGGAGGAACTCGAGCCATCGCCGCTGTCTCAGGTTCAGGTCCTTCTGCGAGAAGATATACCCGAGACTCTGATGATCAGAAAAGACTATAAAGCGCTCGCCCATCAGGTAGTGTCGCCATGTCTTCAGAGCGAAGACCACTGCTGCTAACTCCAGGTCATGGGTATCGTAGTTCTGCTCATGCGACCTCAACTGACGTGATCCATAGGCGATCACGGCCTACTCCTGCATCAGAACACATCCGAGTCTGGTCCCTAATGCATTGCAGTAGACTATGTACCCTACTCCCTCCTCAGGCAACCTCAAGATAGGTGCACTGGTCAATCTCTCTCTCAGCTCCTGGAAGCTCTGCTGACATCTGTCTGACCACACGAAGGGTTTCCCCTTCTTCGTCAAAGCTGTGAGTGGTGCCGCAACTCTAGAGAAGTCTGGCACGAATCTCCGATAGTATCCAGCTAGACCCAATAAACTCTGCACCTCTGTCACGCTCTTGGGTGGGTCCCAAGCTAGCACTGCCTCGATCTTCGCGGGATCCACTATAACCCCCGCCTCAGAAATAACGTGTCCCAAGAAGTGGACCTTCCGTATCCTGAACTGGCACTTCGAGAGCTTACCATAAATCTGGTGCTCTCGGAGTGTGTCTAGTACAACTCTCAAGTGATAGGCGTGCTCCTCCTCAGTCGTAGATTAAATCAGAATGTCGTCGATGAAGACCACAAAAAACCGATCAAGATATGGATAAAATATCCTGTTCATGAGGGCCATGAACACTACTGGAGAATTGGTTACGCCGAAAGGTATAACCAAGAACTCATAGTGGCCATACCGACATCTGAAGGTCGTCTTCTGCACGTCCTCGTCTCTGACTCTGAGCTGATGATAGCCTGACCTGAGGTCTATCTTCGAGAACCACCATGCTCCCTTGAGCTGATCAAAGAGGTCATCAATCCTCGGTAGCGGATACTTGTTCCTCACTGTCACCTGGTTCAGGTGACGATAGTCAACACAAAGTCGCAAGCTCCCGTCCGCCTTTTTGGCAAACAATATCGGGGAAGCCCAGGGTGAAACACTAGGTCGGATGAACCCCTTGCCCTGCAAGTCCTCCAACTGTACCCGTAGCTCTCGAAGCTCGGCGGGGGCCATCCGATATGCTGGAGTGGATATCGGGGCTGTCCTGGTGTACAAGTCAATATAAAAGTCTACCTCTCTGCGAGGATGTATCCCTGGAACGTCGTTTGAAAAAACGTCTGCAAACTGATCCACCACTGCAGGAAAACCAGGACTCCGCACGTCAACTGCTCCAAGGATGAGGCTATCCAACTGATGAGTAATGGGCTGTCCTCTCCTCCTCGGAAGTCCATCCTGAGCTGCAAAGGCTCCCTTCTCACTGGTGAAGGTGAACCTGCTCCCGTTAGTGCGCACACATCGCACCTTGCGCCTAAAACAGTCAATCTATGCATGGACCGTAGATAGCCAATCCATGCCCAAGATGACGTCGTAAAGCCTCGACGCTGCTACAAGAAGATCCCAGCCGAAGCTCTTGCCTCCTAGGGTAAGCTCACACTGCCGGCACCAGTGCGTAATTGTCGAGTCTACTCCCGTAGGAGTATCTAGCTGTA
The DNA here is from genome assembly GCA_963277665.1 of Viscum album. Lineage (NCBI taxonomy): Eukaryota > Viridiplantae > Streptophyta > Magnoliopsida > Santalales > Viscaceae > Viscum > Viscum album. Next base: position 1,238,556,199 of record OY728122.1, on the reverse strand, counting down.
AGGATCGAGCCAACGGCTCTGTCGGAATCTCCGAGCTCCGAACAAGGGCAGTGGCTATAAAAGAGTGACTCGCTCCTGTGTCTATAAGTACTGCAGCAAGGGTGGAATAGAAACAGATAGTACCTCGAATCATCTCGGGTGCGCCGTGGTCGTAGGCCTCTGCTACCTGGAGCTGTGCCTGTCTCTGCCTGCCTGCTCCCTGTGGTCGGGGTGGACCTCCTGGTGGTGGTGGTGGCAGAGCCTCAAAGCGTCTCCCACCACCTGCTGCTCGGCCAGCTACTCTGCCTCGTCCGCCTCCTCCCTGCGGACCACCACGGTCGACCCTCTGCCTCTGCCTCGGTGGTCCATCAACCGTCTGCTGCTCCTCGGCACGGCGGGTCGGGCAGTCACGAGCCATGTGGCCCTGACCGTCGCACGAGTAGCACTGCATGCCTCTCGAAAGACTGGCTCCTCGCTGTGTGCCCCGCACTACTGAGCCAGTATCCTGAGGTCGTCTGCCTAATGGTCTGGTCTACCTGAACCACTGAGTCATCCATCGACTGCCTGCTACAGATGACTCTACCACGTGCCGCCCTTCGGTGGGTCTCGGTGCTGGTGTAGACTCAGCAAGGAAGCTCTCGATCAAAAGGGCATGCTCCAGTACTCCTGTCTGAGTCGGTATGCTGAGGGAGATCAGCGATGCTCTGATCTCGTGTCTCAAACCATGCTCGAAGGTCCGGGCCCGGAAGAATGGGTCCCGTACCATGTCCGTCGAGTAGCGCGAGAGATCAGTAAATCTCGCCGAGTACTGAGCGACCGTCATGCTGCCCTGCCACAGCTGAAGAAGCTATTGGATACGCACCGCACGAAGGGTGGCTGGGACGAACTCCGAGCGGAAGATGCTCTCAAAGTCCGTCCAAAGTAGAGATGCCTCATCGTGCACCTGGAGCATCAAGCTCCACCATCGTCCTGTTGCTGCGTGTAGTAGGCTCGCAACGAGGATCACCATGAGGTCTGCTGGTGTCCTCACTAGCCTAAACACACGTACCACTGCCTCCAGCCAGTCCTCAGCTGCTTGGGGATCCGTCTCCCCGTGAAACCTGGGTGTTAGCTGGCGCTGAAACTCATGCAGTGCGCTGAGGAGACGTACATCGTCAGCGGCTGGTACATGAAGCATCGATGGCTCGACGGGTAGAGCTACCGCCGGTGCCACTACTGACAAAGGGCCCTGCACCGAGGCCTCGTCGCTCGATGGACTGTCGTCACACTCGACTCTCGGAACCCTAGCTAGCTGCCATCGTGGGGCCATCCTGAAAAGGAAACAGATGCGCCACGGTCAGAACAGTATACCTGGTGAGCTGATATAAAGTAATCACAAAGAAAACTTTGAAACACACACGCAATCAATGTTTTCATGCATTAAGTCGGAAATCAGAAGTCAGGGTCCTGGTGTATGGATACGTCGTCCGCCGCACCAAAACTGGACTCCCTGGACTGATAACCACACTCAATACGCTAAACATTATTGCTTCACATAGAAAAGGTCAGAGTTCGCGGTAGAACTGAACTCCTCTGATACCAATTTGTCACGACCCGCCCTCGGGGTCTGTGCCGTGACTACCCCAAGCCCGCCTTCCATAGGCCAGGGGCTGGCGACTAGCACCAAGGCGTAAATCCCGGTAAAAAGGGAAGGCATTGCCTTTGTAAAGTAAACAAACACCACAGAGTAAGCAAGCGGAAAAGTAAACACCAAGTAAGAACTGAGTACAACTGAAGTGCGGAAAAGTAAATGGGCCAGTATACAAACCCAAACTGAATGTAAAGTACAACTCGAAAGGAAAAAAAACAACTGTAAAGTAAAAGCCGCTACACCGAGCTGTCCACTGGAAATCCCACCTGAAGGGTGGGTACAGATAGCTCCACTGCTCCTCGGGTCCCGTCGTCTGCTCCGAACACGTCCCGCCCAGTGGTCCACCTCCAGGTATCGTCCTGCTCTGCAATCCTCAGCCAAGATCAACACTGACCGTCGTCTGCAACCAACACAACGTAGTGCGGGCATAGCCCGTGCATGGGTGAGTATAAGCTACTCAGTAGGGACCCTGAGACCCCTAAAGGTCTCTCAAAATCCACAAAGGATAAACCAAAAATAAAGGTACAAACACGAAGTAACAACCGAAACTGCTTAGGTATATGCCCATACATATACCTAAGTCATCAATTTCAAATACGCTCCAACCTCCGAGCCCAAGTACAACTCAGTCCACACAGGAAAGTAAACGTATTCCACACAGGAAAGCAAAACGAAATCCACACAGGATAGCACAACTCAATCCACACAGGAAAGAAACTGGATTCAGCTCAAACAGGTATACTTCTTTGAAAGATGATAAAGATGATCTATGATCCATCTAAGTCATCGGACCCACGAAGGATCGATAGGTAACTAACCTCCTCAAAGACCCACACAGGATCGGGCCCACACAGGACTTGTAGGCGCTGGTTCACACAGAACCCATGAGCGCAAGGACCCACATAGGATCGGACCCACACAGGATCGAGCCCACACAGGACCTGTAGCACTGATCCACGTTGGATCGCTGAGTGCTGTAGTCGTCGTCGAATCCACACAGGATCTCTATACTATCGTCGTCGCAGTCACAGGAGGAGTAGCAGTAGCAGTAGAAGTCACAGTCGCAGCCAGCACTAGGGTTCCCGCACACAGCAAGCTCGTTCGGGAGGGTCCGCTCCACGAGCCGAGAGGCTGATACATCAACTGTCACACAGTCCAAGGTTGATGTATCCAAAAGTTCTGTATCGTCAACAGGAACTCAACGCAACAGACGGCGCGTCGATCGGACACCCGGTCTGAGAGTTATTGGCTTTTTCGTCCCAGGGGCCCGGTTGGGTTTTTAAGGTAAAACCAACTCGACCGTACTCCACCTACGTCCAAACCTCGGGAGGAGTATGCCAAAATATCCGTCTCACTAAGACGAACACAACAAAACTGACGACACGTCAATCAGACGTCCGTAGCTCAAGATATGAGCATTTCCGCTCCGAGGGCCCGGTTGGTTTCGTGTACGAACCAACCCGGCCGAACTCAAAGTATTCCGAAACCTTGAGTACGATATACCGAATCGACCGTCTCGATCCAAGGATCTCATCGCCGCTGACGGTTCGTCAATCGGAGGTCTGTAACTCAAGTTATGGCCAAAAGACCGAAATTGATTCAAAAACGGGGGGTCCGGGTCCGGGGCGACCCGACCCGCCCCCCTGGGTCGGCCCGAACTGGGTCCACCCGACCCGGGTCCGACCCGGCCCGGCCGGCGGCGCGGTCCGGCGCAGCGGAGCAGCCCGGCCGGCGGCGGTGTGGCCTGGCGCCGCACGGGTGCCACGCGCGGGGGGCAAAGCCCCCGCTTCTTCCCTCTGGCAGCGCGGCATCATGTCGCGCCTTTGTCAATCAACGGCCCCCCTTCGTGGGGGCCTACCGTTTGGAAAAACGGTGGGGGCGCTGCCCCCCCCCTTTGTGAACCGCCCTCCCCCCCTCATAATGGGGGGGGCAATTAACCTGGCCGGGGGAATTTAATTCCCCCGGTCATTCTCCTTCCGGCCGGCCCGACCCGGCCGGCCGGTTCTTCTTCAACGGACCGGGAAAGCCGGTCCCCTTCCGGCTTCCGACACCGGCGGCCCGGCGAGCCGCCGGTCTTCTCGTTCCGCCGCGGCCCGGAACGGTCCACGTTGTTCGTCGTCTGGCACGTTGCGACGGCACCGCGCCCCTCCGCCGCGGCCCTGCTCCGGCCGCGGCGCCTTCGGTTCCCTTCGACGCGGCGTGACGGCGTCGCACAATATAACCGTGCGAATTTCCGCGTGGTGAGACGGCACCACGCCATCTCGTTCATCCACAAGAAAATCATAATCAAGAACAATGGAGGGGGAATTCGGCCGTGTTTGTGCGGTCTGACCCCCCTCTCGTTAGACGATAACACATAATTAATTATCCTCACGTTTTTCATGCTAGAACCAAGAACGAGAATAAATCAATAATCAACAACAACCCCTACCTTGGTTCAAGAACGATGATTGTCAACAACCCGTGGAAGACAAGCGTCGCGGAGGTCGGGCGTCGCGATAATAATTCGTCAATTCTGTTGACAAAGAGGTGCGTCGTTGATGAATCTTCATAAGCCGACGAAGGAAGTCCGAGGAGGAAGCAGCGTTCCCTTTCGTTGACACGGAAGGCGTCTTCGATCTTCGGAAACAACTGGCTACGAAGAAGAGAGGAGTGGCGTTCTTCGTCGGAGCGCGAAGGTTCTTCGTGTTCTTCGTCAAAGTTGAAGAAGAAGAAGAAGCTCCCAAATCCTCTCAAGAAGGCTAGAGAATTCTAACCAAATAAAAAAAGCTAGAGTCTTATTTTATTCACACATTTAACAAATTGAATTTCAAAGGTTTTAAATTCAATCAAAACAACTCCATTAATTAACAAAGTTGTCATGTCATTTAAAGAGGGGTTAAAGGGAGTTTTTAAAAGAGAAGATGAAAAGTTAGGGTTTGTGTGGGCCCCACCACACTTAATCCTCTCAAGGGAGGTTAAGTGGATATGAGTCCCACCACTAACTCCCTTTGGGAGATGTTAACCAACAAAATAAAAATAAAAAGTGTTTCCACATTTTTATTTAACTTCTTATAATTTCTCCCAAAAACAAACTTTCGTCCCGCATAAAACGCAACCTCGGAAAAGGTCCCCGTAGGCGAATATCGGCACTGCGAGTCCATCGGTGCCCTCGGAATTTGATTCCGGGCACCGGTTCAAAAGTTAGAAATTCCCGCTCGTTCGTTCACTGAATGTACCCGAGCCAAACTTCAGAAATTGATTCCGGGCACTCCGGGCCTCGGAATCAGATGCCGTCAGAAACCGCGTTCTTGTAAAATTCCAAAGAAAATTAAGAAAAAAAATTTCCCTTGAATTTTACGAGTCTTTACATACACTTCGTGCCCCGGGGTGCTAGTTTGTTGCCTGAGAAGGCCTTAACAAACGCCTCACATCCCCATAGACGTGTGTGCGACAAAGTGGGTTTCCTTCCATTCCATAACTCGGATGGAATTCCATTTTCCTCCTTAGTTGGTACTCGGTTTAATGTGTATGCTGCAGTTTGTAATGAATATCCCCAAAAGGATAATGGAAGATCCACATGACTCATCATCGACCTCACAATGTCCAACAAGGTGTGGTTACTCCTTTCACTAACACCATTCCATAGTGGTGTATAAGGAGGAGTGATCTAAGATAGAATACCATACCCCCATAGAAGATCGATAAACTCTTGGTTCAGATATTCTCCACCTCGATCTGATCGAAGCTTCGTTATCTTCTTACCAAGATGATTCTCTACTTCATTCTTGAATTCCTTAAATTTCTCTAAGGACTCTGACTTATACCTCATTAAGTAGACAAATCCATATCTACTCAAATCATCAGTAAAAGTAATGAAGTAAGAATATCCACCTCTAGCTTCTACTGGAAATGGTCCACACACATCCGTGTGTACCAATCCGAGAAGCTCTGTGGCCCTTTCACCTTGTCCACCAAAAGGCCGCTTGGTCATTTTTCCTTGTAAACAAGCGTGACATCTATCAAGTGGTTTTAGCTCAGTAGAGTCTAAATAGCCATCTTGGTAGAGAATTTTCAAACTCTTCTCGTTCAGATGACCAAGGCGGTGATGCCATAACTGGGTGATGTATGAGTCATGTGAGTTTGTTTCGTTATCGATTTCCAACACTTGGTTTTTGTAATTCAATACATACAAACCATTATTTAAATGTGCCATTACATAACATACGTTGTTCTTATAAAAGAGACAACCCTTATTTCTAAATTTGAAAACAAATCCATCCATATCCAAACAAGATACAAGAAATTATGTTCTTGGTAACATTAGGCACATAATAACAGATATGTAAAACCAAAATCATCCTAGTCAGCAATGAGAGGTGGTAGTCGCCAATAGACAACGCAGCCAGTCTTACACCATTGTCAGCTCGAAGATCCACCTCTTCTCTGGTGATCTTTCTAAATCTACTTGGTTCCTGCATTTGAATACAGATGTGAGCCCCACAAGCTGTATCTAACACCCAATGTGTAGAAATACAAAGATTGCACTCAATAACAAATGCACCTTTAGCGTCCCCACACTTCTGGTTGTAGTTCCTCTTCCAGTGGCCCTGCTTGCCACATGAAAAACACACCGCCTCTCGTTCCTTGCCATGCCTCTGGATCTTCGCCTTCTGGGAGGGATGGTGCTCGGGGGCTTCAGACCATTTATAAGTCTTTGGCCACTTTGCCGTGTCCTTCTTTTTCTTGTTCACCATAAGGACCGCGGGTTTGTCAAGCCCCATGTATTTATCTACCTGGAGAATCAAGTTCAGAAGCTCCAATAGACTCTTCTTATTGCCGCTCATGTTATAGTTGACAATGAAGATTGACAAGGTCTTGGTCAGTGATGATAAGATGAGATCTGTACACAACTCATCCGGGAATTTAATCCCTAAGATGTCCAGGAATTCAATGTAGCCAATAAGCTTGACTACATGTGGCCCAGCTGGCGTAGACTCTCCAATATTCGTGGTAAAAAAATCATTGGAGATCTCATACCTCTAATGTCTCTCCTTCTCTTGGTAGAGATCTTTAAGGTGAGACATCATGCTATACGCATCCATGTTTTCTTGTTGATTCAAGATCTCATTAGACATGGCCGATAGCATGAGCCACTGGACATCTGTGGCATCATCAATGTGTTTAATGTAGAGAGATAATTCCTCATCACTAGCCTCTTTCCTAGGCGCAGCTTGAATAGGCTCTTCCAGCACATATAATTTCCTTTCGTGGCGAAGGACGACGTGTAAACGCCTCTGCCACTCTTGGAAATTGGTGCCGGTGAGAAGGTTTTCTTTTTCGAGTATGGTGCGCAATGATATGTTTGAAGTCATTTTCTTGCCGTTTCTACAAATTAAGATGAGTAAAGGTTTATTACTTTATTACAAAAATTGAGATAAATAAATAAATTAATACTTATTAGTCTCCCACTATTTTATCTAAATCCAATAGCCCTCACCATTGACTTCAAAATATTCTTTTGCGTGAATATTCTAGTGGAAAGGATCAATATTGCCTTTCGTATTACCCCAACTAGGGTTGGTCAAGCAACATGAAGGGTTTTAGATAGGCATTCCAAATGCCAACTGCATTAACTCGCAGCTCCTTGATCCGCTGAGTGGACTCCCTAATCCCAAAATCCTTTTTGGATTTCCTCAACCTTTGCCTCTTGGTCACACCAAGTCCTGCTGTGGAAGTCAACCCTTAATGTGAACCAAGTCAGGTCAACCCAAAAACTTTAATTAGAATTCACCGATTATTGAAATAACCCCAACTAGGGTTGGTCAAGCACTTTGAACTATGTTCGATTCTAACCAAGATTATGGAATGCTATGCCAACTTAATATTTATTTTGAGGTATTTTATCCTTATACATAAATTTCCATTTTATTATCTTTGATTACATGATTGTTAATATTAAGTGGGATATACTTAAGTGATTAACCATGTCTAAGATAATATTTACATATAAGATGGTTTTATTTTAGTTCCATCTTGCATGCTCGTTTAATTCATTAATTGTGTGATCGTGACAACACACCACAATAAATAAACCATGCAACTAACAGAAATAAAATAAATGGTATGATCATGAGATTTTCTATTGGTTAGTTTATCTAGAGGTTGATATACTATCCCAAGACCTAGGGGAGAAACACCTTGAACCTTTTGGGTTCGTGTTTACAGCTTTCCACCTGTCCACCTTTGTATCTCCTTGGATTGGTTTCACCTTGGCTCCTGACATGAGCTGCCTCCACTAGCTTGGGAGCTCCATCCATTACATATGCATTTATCTCACACACAGGTGAGGGGTAAAAGGGGTTTTTACATAAAATAATCCTTGGGCATGCAGGCCATACATATTAATGAGGATATGGCTCGGATTCCAACAAATTTAATTTAAATAAATAAATTAAAAGAAACCATTCACATACAAAGGTCTTGGTCTAGCTCATGATCATCCATACATGCAACTATATTTAAGCATAAATAAAACTAGCATTCAATTCTTTAACAGTTCTTGTTTAAGATAAATCACTCTCGAATAAATTAATTTTATTTAATTAATCAATCCTTTTATCTTAAATCCCTTTTCTAAATTTCCTTGAGATTCTATTCCATCACAATTTTAAACAAATAAATTCATTTAAAATTATCCTTGTACGTAACTTTTACCTTGTAGGAAACCCGGTGAATTCCCATTTATTACGCAGATGTTAAATTAAACACATATATATAAAACACCTATCACGTGTTCTGCCTCGGCTTTACGTCTGAACCATGGTACACGGCTCAAGGGTTTGTATAATATAATAATAAATTTTAATAAATTTGCATAATTTTGGTGAGTACACGGCGTCTAGTTCCGACTACACGGCGTGTACTTTTCTTTACCGTCCATCTGAAGTACACGCCCGGGGATAGGGCGTGTTAATGTACTTCGGTAATTTTTGGAGTACATGGCGTGTACAGTGGGACACACGCCGTTTAGTTTCCGCGTTACACGGTTTCCAGCTGGGCAGGCCGTATACGGAATACACGACCCAACCATGATCCGAAGGGACTACACGCCGTGTTCATTGGACCACACGGCGTGTATTTCGGAAACTGTGTGCCACCTATTTCTGGTCAACACACGGTGTCTTAAATTCTTAGAAAGAATCCAATACACGGCCTGATTTGGCGGATCAGTCAATACATTGAACCTATACTACACGACGTGTACTTCAGAATACACGCCGTGTATTCTGGTGTTATACGGCCAGAAACGCTTGGCTCCTCCGGATGAGTTCCTCTATTTTATTTTAATCAAAATTAAAAGAAAAAATCATTTCTATGAGGTGAACGAGAAATGAGGAAGGAGGAATAGATATTGATATTCAGATTTCCAGAACGATTAAACATGAATTGAAATAACTAAATTATTAAATGCGTAAATTACCAAAGAAAAACTAAATAATTATAATCAACGATATGACCCGCTCTGATACCACTTGCAGGTTCTGAGAGCAGTAGAAGCGCGTTGGTGGGTTAGCCCAACTTTAATTTTAATGTTAAACAACGTTCAATCCGAGATCCGTCATGATATAAAACGCCGAATCTTCGGAATAGAATGAATAACGAAAAGAAAAGAAGTGTCCCGGAAACCTTGAGGAGGATAATCATATGTTGATTATAATTAATTTAATTAATTCATAAGAATTACCTCGTTGGAATTCTTGATTCGTCGATGTGTCCGGTCACGATTCGGTGATCCGTCATTGCGTCGTAGAATCCAAGTGTAGGATTCCTCTAGTGGTGATCCACACGTGTGTCACATATCTCTGGACGTCGCCGAAGAGATCTCCAGGTGATAGCGTGGAAGAACCTTCGCTTGCAATGTCCGCCTTCGACCACCTTGATCCGGTGGAGGATCTTGCTCTCGTAACTTGAGGGTGTTCTTGGTGGAAAGGTAATTCTCTCTTGTCTTGAGAGTATTTCCAAATCCGTTGTGCACAACAATGCCTCTTTTAAATGTTGGGTTTGTGAGGATATTTATAATCGGGTTTCAGGTTAATAGAGTTATGACAATAAATAAACACGTTACACATTTTATTTATTTCATTAACCCTTATTGAAAACCCCCATGTCGAATTATTAATTCCTTGACATGTGCCCACACTGATTATAATAAATATAATTTAATAAAACAATATTAAATCCTCAAAATCCCAACTGGAAAAACTACACGGCGTGTAATAATTAATACACGACGTGTACTTGTTTTCCATAAAACTACACGTCGTGTCTATTTAATACACACGGCGTGTACTTTAATTTTCCATTTTTCTCCACCACATTTATTAGACCTTGAGTAATGAGTATTTATTTCTTAAATAAATGTAACTGCATTACTCGCTAATAAATATATTATTTCGTCCACAATATATTCTCTCGAATAACTAGTGTCAAAATAAATGCGATCAGACATCCTTAAATATTTATTAAACCACAGTCGGGAATAATATTTATTTAGATTGTTAAATTAATATTTAACTGAGATACATGGACACACTTAGTGTGTGACCTTCTAGGCCTCTTTCTCGGTGGCATTAGGCTGAGCCTGCCTAAAGTCCATGGTTAGCGTCTAGCAAGACGCCAAGGCACCCATAGAGAAAGAAGTTAACGCCGCAATGACGTGTTAGTTCCTACGAACGCTTACCGTGTAATATAATCCCTTTGTCTCGATATCTCCAATCAAGCAGGTTAGCATGCTAGTGCCATCAACCCATGTTCTTGATTATTCTTTCCTTGACTTCCCAGAATTGAACTTTCACATACCTTACCATGGACATGGATTTATTTAGGCTATATCAATTACATCAATGGGACTGAGATATCTACATCCGTTATGGAACAGAAGGGACAAATCGTTTCTCGCATTATCTATTAATGCGGTATTACTCGTGACGCACCCAATGTATCCTACCTCGCTGTGAACAATGTGTCGTCATAGTTTTCGTTAATACATCTAAGTGCGCGAGTTTTAATACCCATTAATAATAATCTTAAAGGCTAAAGACCAATACACACGTCCGTAGATATGAACATCCAATGACACTATGAAATGTAGATTTCCTACTGGCGGGTCTCATTCTCATAATTTCCTCCTGGATATTACCAAGGGCACACACCATGAGAAGGTGCCTCAATGTTTTATGAGTCATCACCCATAATTATCTATATTATTTGTGTCCCTCAAATAATATCATCCGGCCATAGAACATACATTCAGGAACAGTGTTATGACAGTTCTGGGTTCTCATCATAGCAGGGATCCGCTATGAACCTTTAATGCAACAGCTGTCCTTAGGAAATTATCACATGACATGTCATGTAGAAGAACAATCAAGATTTGATAAGGTTTTTATTTAATGAATAACTTACAAAGTAGTTCGTTCTTGACCACCAACTCCAACAGATTTCAGGTCAATCTGATGTCGTTTTCTATGACTTTGACCGTTAAACACCCATTTTAGACGTTTATGACACCAGAAGTGAGTTCTCAATCACAGAGGGAACATGAAACCTCTGATTTATGTGTCGTCTTCCTGAGTACTTAAATATTCACCCACCCGTTGTTGTCTTCAGATTTTAGGCGATTCTGATGTCGTTCGGCAAGTTTGGAATGCCCAACACGTGTTTCTGAAGTGCACTCAACACTTAAAAAACGCATATTGAGATGTACCACACAAACTACACGTATGATTTACATGTCGTCTCCTCATACACATCACAAATAATAATTATAATTTTTCCCCATGATTTCAGGTCAATACGATGTTGTCTGCTATGAATTTGACCGTTAAACGTCCGTTTTGGCAATTTATGACACCATAAGTGTGTTCTTGGTCACCGCGGGCACATGAAACCTCCGATTGATGTGTCCTCTACCTGAAAAAATCACAATTAATTCACATGTTGTTGTTTTCTGATTTCATGTCATTCTGCTATCGTTCATCCTGTTTGGACGGCCCCACTCGCGTTTTTGAAGCGCGCCCAACACTTAAAAAACACATATTGAGCTATACTGCGCAAATTGCACATCAGATTGAAATTGTGTCCCCTCGTACTTGTCCATAATAATATTATCATTGTTTCCCAAGGATTTGTGGTTAATCTGATGTTGTCCTCTATGAATTTGACCGTTAAACGCCTGTTTTGGCCGTTTGTGACACCAGAAGTGTGTTCTCGGTCACCGCGGGCACATGGCATATCAGATTGACGTGTCGTCTTTTCTACCACTTCAAAATTCACTCACCCATTGTTTTCGTCGGAATTCAGGCCATTCTGACATTGTTCGGTCAGTTTGGACCATCCCACACGTGTTTCTGAAGCACACCCAACACTTAAAAACACATATTGATTCATACCGTGCGAACAACATGTCCAATTGGAGTGATGTCTACTATTACACATAAAGAATAATAATTATATTGTTTCCTTGTGATTTCTGGTTAATCTGATGTTGTTCATTATGAATTTGACTGTAAAATGCCCATTTTGGCTGTTTATGACACTAGAAGTGCGTTTTCGGACACTGAGGGAACTCGGCACCTCCGATTGACATGAAACGTCCCAAACACTTCAAAATTCAATCACCTGTCGTTTTTGTCTGATTTCAGCCCATTTCCACATCATTCGGCCAGTTTGGACAGCCCCAAGCGCGTTTCTAAAGCATTCCCAACACTTAGAAAATCCCTATTGAGTGGTACCACACAAACCACACATCCGATTGACATGTCATCTCCTATTACAAGTCAAGAATAATAATTATATTGTTGCCCACTGATTTCAGGTCAATATGATGTTGTTCGCTATGAATTTGACCGTTAGACACCCGTTTTATCCATTTATGACAGTAGAAGCGCATTCTCAGTTACCACATGCACACAACACCTCCGATTGACGTGTCATCTACTCGAACAATTTACAATTCACCCACCCATTTTGTCGTCTGATTTTATGTAATTCCGTTGTCATTCGGCCAGTTTGGAAAACCCCACGCGCGTTTTGGATGCGCGCTCAACACCTAAAAAACACTTTTCGATTTGTATAGTGAAAAACTCACATCCGATTGATGTTATGTAACCTCATACACATCACGAATAATAATTATATTGTTTTCTTGTGATTTCAGGTCAATACGATTTTGTCTGCTATGAATTTGACCGTAAAATTCCACTTATGGACATTTATGACACGAGAAGTGCATTCTGTGTCACCACGGGACCACATCACCTTCGATTGACATGTTGTTTGCCAAACCACTTCACAATTCACTCACCCATTATTTTAGTCTGATTTCAGGGCTATTTGACATCGTTCGGCCAGTTTGGACCACCCCACGTGCAATTTTGAAGCATGTCCAACACTTAAAAAACACATATTGAGCGGTACAGTGCAAATCACACATCCAATTGACATGACCTCTCCTTGTACATGTCTCAAATATCAATTAGATTTTTGACAAGTGCTTTCAGATCAATATGATGTCGTCCGCTATGCAATTGACCGTTAAACGCCCATTAAGGTCCATTATGACACCACAAGTGCATTACTGCTCACTGCAGGCACACATCAACTTTGATTGATGTTCTATCTACCCTAACATATCCAAATTTTCAAAATCGTTGTTGTCGTCTGATTTCAGGCCATGCAGACATCGTTTGGCCGGTTTGGACCACCCCATGCGCGTTTTTGAAGCACGCCCAACACTTAAAAAATGCATATTGAGAGGTACCATGCAAACCACACGTCCGATTCACATTATTTCTCCTCGTACACATCACGAATAATAATTATATTGTTTTCCTATTATTTCTAGTCATACCAATGTCATCCTCTTTGCATTTGATCGTTAAATGTCGGTTTTGGCCGTTTGTGACACCAGAAGTGTGTTCTCGCTCACTGCAGGCACATGACACCTCCTATTGATGTGTCATCTGCTGATTACATAAAAATTCACTCATCCACTATTTTAGTTTGATTTCAAGTCAATCCGATATTGTTAGTCTAGTTTGGACAACCCCATTCGTGTTTCTGGTGTTCTGCCAACATGTAAAAAACACATATTGAGTCGTACCGTGAAAACCGCAAGTCGGATTGACGTGTCATCTCCTCGTACACATCAATTATAATAATTATATTGTTTAATTATGATTTCATGTCAATCTGATGTCTTCCTCTAAAAATTTGACCGTTAAACGCCCGTTTTGGCTATTTATGACACCAGATGATCTTTCTCGGTCACCATGGTCACACGACACCTCTGATTGACGTTTGGTCTACCCGACCACTTCACAATTGCCTCACCCATTGTTTTCGTCTAATTTCATGTCAATCCTACATTGTTCCACTGGTCTGGACTACCCCACGCATGTTTTTGAAGCACACCCAATAATTAAAAAACTCAAATTGAGCCATACCGCGCAAACTACACGTCCGATTGACTTTTTTTTCTCCTCGTACACGTGAAGAATAATAATTATATTGTTTCCCTGTGATTTAAAGCCAATACGATGTTGTACGCAATGCATTTGAACATTAAACGCCCTTTTTGGCCGTTAATGACACCAGAAGTGCGTTCTCGGTCACCGCGGGCACACACAACCTCAGATTAATGTTTTTTCTGCCAGAACACTTCATAATTCAGTCAACCATTGTTGTCGTCTGATTTGAGGTCATTCCGACTTTATTCGGCCAGTTTGGACCACCCCATGCGTGTTTCTGAAGCGCACTCAACACATAAAAAACGTAAATTGAGTCTTACTGCACAAACTGCATGTCTGATTGATGTGTCGTCTCCTCGTACATGTCACAAATAATAATTAAATTATTTCCCTATGATTTATGGTCAATTTGATGCCATGCACTATGAATTTTACCGTTAAACACCCGTTTAGGCCGTTTATGACACCAGAAGTGTGTTCTCGGTCACCGTGGGAACACGACTCCTCTGATTGGTGTGTCGTCTACCCGAACACCTAAAAATTCACTCACCTGTTTTTGTACTCTGATTTAAGGTCAATTCGATATCTTTAGGCAGGTTTGGACCACCCCATGTGTGATTCTGAAGCACGCCCAAAACATAAACAACACATATTGAGTCGTAACACACAAACCGCACATCCGATTGACGTTTCTTCTCCTCGTACACATCACTAATAATAACTAGATTTTTTCCATGTGATTTTCGGTCAATCTGATGTCGTTCTCTATGCATTTGACCATTAAACGCCCGTTGTTGCAGTTTATGATAGCAGAAGTGCGTTCTCAGTCACTACGGTCACACAACACCTCCGATTGATGTGTTGTCTATCCAACCACATTAAAATTAACTCACCCATTTTTTTTCTCAATTCATGCCATTCTGACATCGTTCGACCAGTTTGGACCGCCCCATGCGCGTTTCTGAAGCGCACCCAACACATAAAAAATGCTTATTGAGTTGTACCATGCAAACTGTATGTAATATTGACGATCCATATTTTCATACATGTCACGAATAATAATTATATTTTTTTCTTATGATTTTAGGTCAATCTGAAGTTTTCCACTATGAATTTTACAATTAAACACCCGTTTTGGCAATTTATTACACCAGAAGTGCGTTCTCAGTCACCGAGGGCACATGGAACCGTTGATTGAAGTGTCTTCTGATAAACCACTTCAAAATTCACTCAACCATTGTAGTCTTCTGAATTCATGTCAATCTGACGTCGTTCTTCCAGTTTGGACGACCCCACACGCATTTCTAAAGTCCACTCAACACTTAAAAAATGCATATTGTCCCGTACTGTGCAAAACACTTGTCTGATTGACATTTCGTCTCCCCGTATATGTCACTAATAATAATTTTATTATTTCCCTATGATTTCAGGTAAATTTGATGTCGTCCTATGTACATTTGACCGTTAAAATCTTGTTTTTGCTGTTTGTGACACTAGATGTGTGTCCTCGGTCACCGTAGGTACACAACACCTTCGATTGACATGAAGTCTACCTAAAAGAATCACAATTTACTCACTTGTTGTTTTCGTCTAATTTCAGACCAATCCAACATCGTTCGACCAGTTTGGACCACCCCACGCTCGTTTTTGAAGCGGGCACAACACTTAAAAAATGCATATTTAGTAGTACCGTGCAAACCGTACATTTGATTGATGTGTTGTCTCCTAATACAAGTTATTAATAATAATTATGTTGTTTCCATGTGATTTCAGGTCAATCCGATATCGTTTTCTATGAATTTGACTGTTAAATGCCCTTTTTTCCGTTTTTGACACAAGAAGTGTGTTTTCAGTCACAGTGGGAACAGGACACCTCCGATTGACGTTCCGTCTGCCTAAACACTTACAAATTCACTCACCCATTGTTGTCATTAGATTTCAAGCCATTTTGACGTCGTTCGGCCAGTTTGGACCACCCCACATGCGTTTCGGAAGCACATCCAAAAGTTAAAAAAATGCATATTAATCCTTACCACACAAACCGCACATCCGATTGATGTGTCGTCTCCTATTACACGTCAAAAATAATAATTATATTTTTACCCTATTATTTAATGTCAAAAATATGTCGTACTTTATGAATTTGACTGTTAAATTCCCGTTTTGGCCATTCATGACACCCGAAGTGTGTTCTTGGTAACCACGGGCACACGACATCTCTGATTGACGTTCCATCTACCAGACCACATATAAATTAGATAGTATCCTAATAACCCTATAAATCAATAGATATCAAAAGAGTTATTAGGATTCTCTCAAGAAACAACTGCCTGAACATTCTCTCAATCCACTAACACAACTTCCTCTAAGATTCTGTGACCTAATAACTATATCTAATGAATAAAAAAGTGATATATATATATATATATATCTTGGTGTATAGTTGATGATCAATAAGTGTAATCTAGATGATTTCATGATATTGGGTATGATGATCATCAGTCTTGGAGTGCAGAAAGATGTCATCCACAAATACTAAAACAAACTAATCTAGGAAAAAATGGATGATTCTATTCATCAAGGATATAAAACATATAGATAATTCATCAACCCAAATGAAATTACCTCATGCAAGTGGTTCATCCTCATTTAGATCACCAATATCACTGTGATGTCCACCAGATATATTCAGAGCCTATAATATAAAAAAATATTATACATCTTAAACATATCAATAAATTTCAATCTGAGTATGGTTAGTTGTATTGTTTACCTGTGGCGCCACTTGTTGCGTTGTCATTTCCTTGATACATGATGACATCTGTGACAACCTCTCCTTATACTCTGCACGTAACTATTGAAACTGCACATCCATATTTCACTGCATATCCTATATGGCTGCATCTATCTCAGTCTATGTGCACATCCCTGAATCTCTGTATGCACTCATCGAATCTTCTCTAATATCTTCACGTCATGGTACACCACCGCCATAAGTCAAAGAATAACCATGACCTTCACGCCCTAGGATATGGTGAAATATTTCATCTCTATGCATTGTACTACGACGTTTCTCCTCTGGAAACTTTGCTAACAGAGTCTCAAGATGAGCCTATAGCATATAATGAATCAATGAAAAAATATGAATAATTTATATAAAATAAAAATATATTAATTAGTAAATACTTTGATTACTATAACATCGGAAAAATTGTGATCTCCTGCACTACAATTCCTCACCCATATGGACATCCGATCGATTAGATTTCCATGTTGGTTTAACTATAATAAATGGGTTCAAAATGTTATACTAAAATATTTTTAAAATATGAATAAATAGTGAATTCTAAACTTACGTCATGTTTGAGCTCTAACACGTGTCGACTACCAAGTCTGGAAGGCATTCCCTGCATCATCGGATTATGTGAATTATGAGAAAACTCGGTCAACATTCAATTTATATACCTTATAGACATTTGAAAAATTAGTCATTTATAGATTAAAAGTAATAAATCTTAGCATTGTCACCTCACTCGACCAAAATGAAACATAATCCTGCCACTACGTAGGAAGAATGCCTGAAGGGACTCAGTGTAGAATGTCTGGCACACTTGCAAATGGTGTCCAGTGATCTATCCTCACATTTTACATGTAATCCTTACATAATTTTGGGCATTTGGACATACATACAGCCCAAAACTCATCTGTACAGGATGCCAAATTATCCTATTAAAAAATTTTCAGTAGATGGGACAATAATAATAATATCATGAAAAATTAAACATTGAATTTACTTGAACCTCCCTCCATAATCTTTCCATCGTATCCTTGGGGAATGAACTCTATTCACGAGTCGTAAGAGGGAATCTGTGTGAGTCTCATATCATATGCCCAAACTAACGACTCAATGCAGTAGCCCCTTCTTTGACTGGATGAAATGTATCATCAAATCACACAACCAATTGGGCACTAGAGTTGCATGATCGAACCCCTCTATCAGGACCCCTACGTATGCTGGAAAACTCACTAGATCCTGATAAACATAAATTAATAATTCAATTATAATATAAATTAATGATTATAAACAATTCGGAAAATATACATAGAATATTACAATAAATTAATTTAGAAAAATAAAAAACATACATACCGACAACATTTGGTGAACCACTGTGACCACCCTGTGACACACCTACATTAAAAAAATTATAGTTAAATAAAGAAATTTATATAAATATATAATTCATAAATATTTTTACAAATTATAATTAGGTATATAATTACAATTTTCACTAATCATGAAAGTCTATCATTTCTCCTTCCACTGTCTCTCTGGCCCATTGTATATCTTCATCTTGTACAAATATTGTTGTTTGGTCAAGTGTTTGATCAGGAAATATGATAATGTCAGGTTCCTCTTGGTCAATCAAAAAAACCCATCTTTTAGACATTTTCACCACAACCTTGTAGTCAGAATCAATGCTGAAAAAGTAATCTTGCTCTGCCCACGATGTCTGTATGAAGGGATCATTGCTTACTCGGTCATATTTATATAGGATATTGTTAATGTTTACTAATGTAAATTGGAATTTATCAACTTTTCTTCCACTAACTGGATCAACCCAATCACACTATTACAATATGTGTTTTATGCCACAACCATAAATAACCTCAATAATATCTCCCAACAATCCACAATAAAAACCCGCACCAACTAAAGATCAAGTAACACCACTATTTTGTGTTGCTCGGTTCATGTAAACATCAATAATATGAAATCAGAATCTGTTTGCATCCAAAGACTTCTAGAGACGATCTGTAATAAATGGACCATCGGTTAGTTGGTTGATTTCTTCACTCACATGATGGGTTAAATTACGTAACTTTTGAATCTGAAAATTTTAAAAATATAGTTTAATGGATAATGGATTGTGACAATAAAAATAATTTGTAATATAAAAATATTAAATCAATTATATGTACATGAGTCTTGAACAACTCGTGAAATGTATTGAAATAATTTTTTTGGATTTCAAATTCAGTTGTACAGGGCCTTTCACGTTTGAACTCAATGATATGCATCGTAAATCACAGCATAGTGTAAGGTAAGCAATAGAATAAATATAGAAACAAAATACACATCAACTATCAAACATACTGTATCAATGGAATAACTGATCGAGTGTTGAACAACACATATCAATGAGCTTGAACCCACTCATCGTTCCGCATGCCAAACATCATTCCTTCTCCAATTGGACCCTCGTCATTCTGGGAGGTTTTATCTATATTTGTTTCAACCTCATCAATATATGAAGTAGAGAAATCAGTACACTAATTCATTAAATATCCCTTGGAAACTAAGGATTCCAGATGAGCATTGTTGCACACATACTGTTTCAATGTATTTAAGTATTGCTCTATTGGATACATCCACCTAAATTGTACGGGACCTCCAGCAATGACGTCATTAGTTAAATTTATGGTCTAGTGAACAATGACATAAAAAAGATGGTGGAAAGAGTTTTTCTAGGTGACATAGTGCTAGTACAATTTTATCTTGCAGCTTTTTCAAATCACTCATGTGATGATTCCTAGAACAGAGCTGTCTAAAAAAATTATAAACTCCAATCAACGGATCACCAACATGGGCAGGTAAGCAATCATGAATTTCTCTAGGAATTAACAGTTTAAGAAGAATATGATTATCATGAAATTTCAACCCCTATAATGGCATTCTTGTTATATTCACACGCTTGGAAATATTAGAGCAATAACCATCTAGAACCATCACGATCTTCAAAATTGATAGAAATGTTTGTTTCTATTTTTTACTCATTGTGTATTGTGCACCAGGAAGTTATGCCAAATAACCCTCACCGAGCTATAAATTTAAAGGTTTTCTCAATCCCATTTCATGCGAATCACATCAAGCATTAGCATTGTCCTTTTATTTCCCATTCACGCCTAAAATGGTGCATAGTATATTATCACATAAACTTTTTTCAATGTGCATCACATCCAAATTATGTCTTAAATTATTATATTTATAATAAGGAAATAAATAAAAAATACTCCGTTTCTGGAAATTATGACTGAACTGTCTATCTGTAGCTGGAATAAAAGGCAATGCAGGAACTAATTAGTCTTGAAAATCATACATTGTACAGGTGTTTTCACGATAAATTTGGGCACAAATTTGAACCCTAGACAATATTTGTGGTGATGGGTCATACTCTCTATTCCATTCAAATGATACATGGTCTTTTCTGAACATGTGAAATAGGGTAATAAAGTGTCTGTTAACAAGATATTCCCACTTTCTACAATGATTAAGCCATATAGATTTATAACCCTTATTACAACATGGGAAATCATATTCTCCTTTTGTACTCCAACTTGATAAGTTAACATACACTGGGAAATCATTAATTGTCCATAACAACGCGGTTTGAAGTCTAAAAATTTCATTAGTTACCAAGTCAAAAGTCATTACACCATCGACCCAAAATTCATGCATCTCATCAATCATAGGCTGCATATAGACATTGATTTTATCACCTGGTCCACTCGGTCTATCTATTGGAGTTGATAGTAACAAAAAAGGTTTCTTCATGAAACCCCATGGGGGAATGTTTTATGGAATCAACACCACTGGCCACATACTATGTGTCTCAAAAATCATGGACCTAAATGGGTTAAAACCATTTGCTGCCAAACCCTGTCGAATATTATGATCATCTCGGGAAAAATCTGGGTGTCTTTGATCAAACTCTTACCATGCCAAAGAATCTTCCGGGTGAGTTAATTAATCAACCACTTTCATTCTCTCTAATTGAAAATTCATCAATTTAGAAATTTTAGTTGAAAAGAAGAATCTATTCAGTCTCAGTTTCAGTGGGAAATGACACATCTGTTTTGTGACAACTTGTTTCCATTGATTCAAGACTCTCCCAGGAAGAATCTGACTACCTTGATTAATCTTATTAGTATTCCACCTAGATGTATAGAAAACAGTACAAATATTTAATTGTGTATTCTCTTTTCTGAACAACATACAATTATTTAGGCATACAACAATTGTATCATATGTAAAATGAAGTTCATCAGTCAACATGGGAGCTTGATAAAATGACCCTGGAATCTTTTCAACAATAAAAAAAATGTCGAATGATGTGTCTGACCACTGGTTCAAGGCCTTTAGGTGTAAAAATACAACTATGAACAAAAATTTAGTAAATTTAGTCCATCCAGGATATAATTATGTATGACCATTATCATAAATTTCAATGAATATCAATGATTCTCCATCTACAGAAGAATAAGGATTACTCGATCCAACATCGTCATTTTGGACATTATTGTCTTCAAGATGAAACTGCCACATCATATCATTGAGCATTATGTTCATCGGATCAAATTTTGTCAAATAAATACTCATATGAATACTTTCAGAGTGATGACATGAAACAAAATTATCTACATGACGTGTCCATATCTTATAGCTTTTAAAAACCCCATTCAAAAACAAATGTTCTCTAACTCTATCTCATTTGAAGAGATATATATTTTCACATTTTCTGCATGGAGAACTAATCATATTACTTGGAAATCTATTGGTGAAATCCATAAATTTCTTAATCCCATTATAATATTCATCCTAAAACCTATCTTGCATATCAATAAAGATCTTATCTATATCTGTATTTAATCGAAATCAAAAGTGAAATATCTTATTTAAATTCTAAAAAAACACTTATCATAAAAATTTAACAACCAATGAATTCAAATCTAATTTGAAGGATAAAAAACATTACATACATACGACTAAACCACGGGTAATGAGGTGTGACTGGATTGCGGATCCATGACAGCGCAACGAATTGATGACATGGGTTTGACAGCCGTACTCGAAAGGGGTTGAACTATTGGACGAAGCATGATAGGGTTCTACATAGTGGTGCACGATGGACCGGTAGGGTCCAAAAGACACAGGACGTGAGGACATACTGGAGGGATGTAGTGGGGCTAGGAGGGGACGAATACAGCGGGACTGTCTGATGGTGCAACGTGGAGGCATGGGGTGGGGGTTGCCGGGTCTTGGGGGTGTCAGGGTCACCGGGGGCATAACACGTAGGAAAGGCGGTGGGGGTCGTCGGGGTAGTGGGTGGCACAACGTGGAGGAAAGGGGGTGGGGGTCACTGGGTGTGAGAGTCACCGGGGGTCTGGGTCATCAGGGGTCGGGGTTTTCGGGGGTCAGGGTCGCACGGGTATGGGAGGGGTGGTTCATGGGGTCGGGGAAGGAAAAATTAGGGTGCGGGGGTTAGGAGGAAAAATTTTGGTGCGGGCTGTAGAAAAATCTATCTGCCGCCAAATGGCGGTCGCTCTAAGTCTACCACCTCGAAAGCTAAAAATTATAGTAGTGATGTTATAATGGAATTATGTTTATGAAAACCATTTTATTCATTTAGTTATGTATTAATAAATAATTTATGTTTTTATGGAACACGTAAAAATGATTTCATTAAAATATTGGTGTGACCTATATCTACCTATAAATAATTGGGTAATGATTTAAATCTCATGAGATAAGTACAGATAGAACAGAAAATGATCATTGTTTAGAAATGAAAGGATGAAATGATGAGTGAATTGGTTTCAATTATGGAATATGGCTGTGATGATGGACATTGAATTGACCTTTGTATAATATGAAATGATTTTATATGCTTACGAGTATGACACAAAAGCTCAGGTCTTATTTAATGACTTTTGGGATTACATTCATCAATTCTAATGGAATTTTATTATTTATCCAATGACATGATATCACGATCTATTATATACAGAATACTATTTTAAATGGAATGTTCATTTGTCTTATGATTATGATATGTTTGATAACTCTTTTGTCCAACCCTACTGAGCATCTGAGATCACCATTTCTTATGTTTATTTTCCCCTAGTCATGAATAATGGTATTAAGTAAGGTATTTCAATAGGGGTCTTGTTAGTTGGAAATAAACATGATACAATATAGATGTATTAGGAACCAATTGATTATGTTTCCCAATTTCTAATGACATTAAACCTATTCTATCCTAGCATGGTTTTGTTTTGTTTTACAATGAATATTCATCAATAATGAAGTATTAATAAGGAATGTAATGTATGGGTTGTTAAATTATTAATATACATGGGAAAATTATTTTAAAATTAAATCTTTATATGCAAAAAGAATGTGGTTTTCCAAATGTAAAAGTTTCAAATATTTTTTATGTTTTATTCTCAAAAGTGAACATGAATTTTTTTAATGACCACAATTTTATTAATAAATACATAATTTAAATTATTATACATTTAATAACATATAAAATTAATATTTATCTTGTATATTTATAGAAATAGAATGTACTTTTTAATAAAAACTAGTACTTTTCAACATTCACTAAAAACAATATATTTTCAGAAAATTATTAATAATTCTGTAACACCCCGAACCCAGAATCCTAGAGGATGGTTTATAATTTCATTATAATGGAATTATTATAATAAATCAATCCTGAAGGACTGATTAATTTAGCAGTTTTGGAAAACTATATTACATAAATGTTACCCATAGTACATTTGGAAATATAGAAAACAACATGATACATAATAAACTAAAATAAACTACCTCCTTGAATGTTTATATTCATCATAACATAGGGAAAGTAATAATAATTACGATGATATCATATTATAATTAAGGGTTACACATAGTGTAATAATGAATCAATATTAATTGAAACGTTGTGATTTAGACAAAATAAATAAGGCATGATGTTTAAATGAAAACACATTCCATCAATAAGTTAGGAAAAAAATTCATACATATCTTTTGTCATATTGAAAAACACTTGTGATAAAATAAATTAATACCAAATAAATAGGATTATTATTATATTGATGTCATTTATCTAGAACATGAACCATTATACTGTCCTAAATGTATATGTCTATGGGTTGAAACACATCTGTTTTTTGGGAATCAAAGTCGAAGGGATTGTCCCTAGCTAATTTATCTCATGAGAACTAAGGATTCATCTAAGATCTATAGTTGGAACCTCCCACCACATAAATAAAAAATTATTATTTATACACGCATTCAATACAAGAACAATAATACTTTTCAATATCTTTATTGAGTAGAGGATATAGATTCATCAATATTTCCAAAGTAAAACAAACATTCCACATAAATGCCATATGTAAAATGTTGTACGACTACGAAAATACCCATATACGTCTCTTAAGTATATGGATGTATAATTTAATTAAAATTTTAACTGAAAAATGAAATAATAGGGGTATTATTTACACAACATAAACAATATTAGGTGCACAATACCATGTATATCACAATGAAATAAAAATTGATACTAAGACCCTTAGAACATTGTAATAAATAAAGTTAATAATAAAAAAGTAACCCAATAAAACTAGGAATATATAATGAATCATGATTTTATATATCAAATGGATGTTTACATACCCTACATACAATAAATAAATGGCGAACAAAGAAAATATCATAGAAATAAAATTGAGATAAGAAACAACTTACATTATGAATGAATGGGTTCTTCCGTTGATCATAATGACCTAGATAGTAAATTTAGATTCATTAATTACCAATTAAATAAACTTATATACATGTAATTTACTTATTTATTCTTAATTATGTTCATTTATTTCCTTTTATATGGAACAAGAGATTCAATTTCATCATTATGGACTACACATTTTCTTAGTTTTTATGACCAGTTTACTTGTATAAGAGTTAAAAAGTTCATGTAAAAATGGAAATTGAAATCTATAATTAATGTAGTGAGTTATTAATGATAATATAGAAGTATAAATGATCATATAATTCCTTTTTTGTTTTGTATAGTACGAATCATTACAAAAAATTTTAATGATAAACACTTGGATTATTTTGACGGATTTTTCATCACCATGAACACATTTTGTTCTATAAATAAATACCATGTGAAATAACTAATTCTCATACATTTAATAGTATATATATCATATATAATGATTTGGTTAAACCATAATAATTGTTTTATTATCATAATTGACGATGGTAAAATAATTTGAAAACATGAAGTCCCTGAATGTGATAAATTAAGACATCTCGGATGGTGTATTCATTTTTAGTAAAAGTAGTGGGGGGTGTAAGATATATGATAATGAAATATTCCATTAGAATAATAAAATTACAATTAATTTGGGGAACTACATTTTTCATAGATTTTTTATGATTTGAAATGAGTATAGAGAAACAAAATAATGGAACTTGTAATTGGATGTGAAAAAATAGGAAGAGGGGTTCAACCCTTGAGTACTCCTCCTTGATAATCACATTAAGTCCATTGATTATGGACATTTTGTGAGACCAAAAGGTAATGTACATGGGGGTAGTAATGGGATGTTTATTTGGAAGAACATAGTAATTAATCAAATCTAGAGTGGTGTGAGAGGAAGATGATGTGAGGGTTGGTTTATATAATGGATGGGAAGAGGGTTTTATTAATATTTTAAACATTAGATTAATATATTTTCATAAGACAAGAAAAAATGATTCTTCCATGACAAAAAATTGTATCAAGTGCATGTGAGTTCGAATCCAATGTACTTACATCTAAAATTATGAAATTAATAGGGCATTTATATTAAGATGTGCATATAAGGTAAATTATTGTAGTTTATTGTTCATAATTTTTTTGTCATTCAGAAAACCCTTGAAATTCACTATTAGAATTTTTTGACTTATAGAATTTAAAAAAACTCTATTTTTTGAAAATAATTTATAAATATGAGAAATTTTATATTTAAATAAAAACATAATTTAATCGAAATATAACAACACTTATAGTATTCACTTTAATTTTTTAGGTGACACAAATTTATTTATAAATTCGTGGATACGGATACAATTTATTTGGGTCATAATATTATTCATTAGGGTAGGTTTCTATTAATTAGGGTATGTTACTATTCATATGGGTAACATAATATTCAATGAAAAAAAAGTTGATTATATCAGACTCCAATTATTACCATTATCATAATGGTGTATGTTTGTTTTTTGAAATTCAAAATAAAAAGGTGGAAAATTTAAGTTTAAAGGATAGTTTATTCCTATTTCCTATAAAAAACCATGTGTTGTTTCGTAGAGACTAACTTCTTCGTGAAATATAGGATATCTATTTAATTGAATGTATTTAAGAGATTCCTACCATAAAATGTTTGAGGTGTTATATTCTTCCCCCCTTTAGAATATTTATTCTTAAAAAATATTCATTTATAAATCCCTTTATGAATATTTTGGGGGTTATTCATTATAAAATAATAAATATCCAATGTTTATTCCACCATTTTACGGCTTCTCCAACGAACCTTTACTAGTTGAGTTTACAGTTTTCTTAATACTTTCTCTCTTATGTTAGGAATCTTGATTGGCACTTCATAGTGTGAAAAATCTGGTTAAAGCTCTATTTCTTCGTATGTTAATACATACATTTGTTCTAGAGTTCATTTATTTAATAACAAATCAAGGAAAACATTATTATCATTGGTGATATTTGGTAGAATTACAAAATGGTTAGCTACAGCTCCAATATTTCTGGAATTTTGAACAGTTCAATGTACCTAGGTCCTTGTTTCCCTTTCATACCAAAACATTAGACAGCCTTCCATGGATATATTTTTGGAAAGACATGATCTCATACTTGAAATTCCCAATACATTCCCCATTCATTAGCACAACCCCTTTTCCTATGTTTGGAAGTATTAATATGGGCCTGAAATTTCATTACTGTCGTAGTTGTCTCTTCGATATATTCTGGGCCTATAAGTTTCCTCTCAATAACTTCATCCCGAAAAGTTGGAGGTCAACATCTCTTACCATATAATTCTTCTTGTGCTGCCATTTGAATGATATAATTGAGAATATTATTTTAGGAAAATTCAATGAAAGGAAATTATTGATCCCACACACATTAAAATTAAAGAGTACAGGATCTCAACATGGCTTCCAGTGTATGAATAGTCCTTTTAGGCTGTCTATCTATTTTGTGGTGATAAGAAATAGAAATTTGAATCTGAGTATCCAAAGAATTCAAGAGACATTTCAAAAAAAATGTAAATCATGGATCTATGCCAGAGACAATCGATAGGGGTTCACCATGATGTCTTATAAAATCATTAATATAAACACTTTCCAGGAGCGCAAGTAGTAAATCCTCACTTATTTTAATGAAATGTTCTTATTTTTGGAGATGATAATAAATTACCCATATTGAATCATTCTATCTATGTGTCCTCGATAGTATTCTAATGAATTCCATCCTAATGTCATCCTACATCAACTTAGGAATACGTATAGGTTTCATGACCCCTCTAGGATGTTGTAAATTGGCATTCACTTGTTCACAAACTAGACACCTTGACATATATCCAAACACATCTCGCATCATGATATCCCACAAAAAATGTTCCTTAAAATCCCAATACATCATCGTGATACTAGGGTGTATAGAGAACATTGAGCTATAAGAATCATCTAATAGTTCCCTTTTAAGCTCAGGAACTAATGGAACATATAACATTTTGTGAAATTTTATAACTAATCCTCACACATGAAGTCTCTGAATCATCCATCCTAAAATGATTTAATTTCATTTTGTATATTCGCATCATCATATTAATAATTTTTATATTCCCAAGAAAATATGGTTTAGAAATCATTTGAAAGAGGAATTATGTATCTAATTTCTTATGAATTATAATATAAATCTTTAGTAGATCCATAAATGTCGTATATTTCTCAATCCTCATTTTGGTAAAAATTCCATGATCTTTTAAGATTAAGGCATCTTCCTCCTTATTTTCTATTCCTTGGTGGTAGTGTGTTTAATATTTATAATCATCAAGTAACTCAAGCCATCTTTTTTTCCTCATATTGAGTTCTTTCTGAGAAAAAATGTATTTCAAACTATTATGATTTGTATATATCGTACATTTTTTACCATAGGGATGGTGTCTCTATATTTTAGAGCAATGATTATGGATACTAATTGATGATCATGTGTTTGATAAATTTCCTCATGTGTCTTCAACTATCTTGATTCACAACCAAACTTTTTCATTTTTCATAAGAAGATAGACCAGTCTATTCTTTGATTCATCACATTATATCATAAATCCATCATTTCTATATGGATGAGTCAAATTGGAGAATTAAATAATATTATTTTCAATTATTCAATGTATTTTTTTCATTATTTAGTCAATACAAATATAACCCCTTTTTGTGTGAGCTTGTATTGAAGGTTACCCAATCAGGAAAAATTCTGAGAAAAATATAGATAGTAACCTACTAAGCCAATAAAACAACATATGTTAGTTATGTTTATTTTTGTGGTCCAATATTGGTTTGAAATGTTCTTTTTATGATCAACTATGATTCCATCATTAGAGATTATATGGTTAAGAAAAAGAACTTATTGGATCCAAAATTCACACTTTCTAAACTTCCCATATTATTAATTTATTCTAAGAGTTTTTAGAGCGATATATAAGTGATTCTCGTGGTATTAAAAGATTTATAAGTATACCATTCTATCATCGATAAATACAATAAATAAGTCATTAAAATATTCTTTTAAAACCTTATTCATTAGAGCAATAAAAATTGAGGGTTCAAAAGTATGTCCAAAATCTATTACTGTAAACTAGTAATGCCCATACCTGGTTCGAAATTATGTATTTTTAATATATTACTTCCATACATGTAGCTGATGATATATAGATTATTGATCAATCGTCAAAAAATATGTTTCTTAATGATGTTGATCAGTTAATCATCCATGAGTGGAAGATGATAATTGTTCTTTATGATAATAACATTGATTTCCATGTAGTTAATGCACAGACACATAGATCCATATTTCTTCTTGACCATAAGAGTTGGGGATCCCCATAGAGAAACAATAGTTAAGATAAATACTTGATCAAAAAATTAATCTAGTTGTTTCATGAGTTGTACTAATTCCACTGTGGCCATTCTATATTGAGTCTTTGATATAGGTCATGCACTTGGAATTGAATGAATAGTGAACTAGAATTCCTGCTCTGGAGAATTTCTATGTAAATAATCAATAAAATCATCAATTTGTTCATAAAAAATAAGTACAAATTCAATTTTAATATCCATAGATTATTTTTTACTTTCGTCCCCACGAATTTCATTTAAAAGTGCAAGTTAAGGTGGATTTGGATATGATCCAGGTGATGATTTTTCTACTCTATAGATAAGGGATTCTACATCATTATCCACAAATTTAACTTTATTCTTTTGTAATATATTTTTACAAAATAATTTGGAATTGAAATAATTCCAAGAATTATGTGAAATTGAATCATATGTATGATGATAATGTCATCAAGTATGGTCATTTTTTTATTAAAAAGATGTCTAACTAACACATCATTGATTCAAAAATATTTTCCATAAGATTTTCGACTCACATATCCTTTGTTATATAAAATTAGAAATGTATAACTAT
The DNA here is from genome assembly GCA_963277665.1 of Viscum album. Lineage (NCBI taxonomy): Eukaryota > Viridiplantae > Streptophyta > Magnoliopsida > Santalales > Viscaceae > Viscum > Viscum album. Next base: position 1,238,526,464 of record OY728122.1, on the reverse strand, counting down.
AAAGTAAAACATGGATGATATAAAGGGATGTGATGATCGATAATCAAATAAATCATTGGCTATGTTTGAGGAAATATTTAAAGTACGTTCCACCAAAAAAATAGAAGCATCAGCTTTCGTGGTTGTAATCACTTAATAATTGTCATTTCCTTGTGTAAATTTCATAAGGAAGGATTCCATGGAATTATGGAAATTCATTTTCATTTTGTCCCATATCTATTCAATATTATAATTGAACATCATTGACTGGTTTCTTCCCCATTCATTCATTATATTTTTGTCACTTCTCTATACAATTATATAAAACTCTAATTAATTTCCTGAATTTCTTAGGATTATTCATTCCACAGTTCTTGCATAATGGGAATCACTTCATTCATTTCTTCTTATATAGTGCTTTAACTTTTCCTTGATTATCGGAATAACACTTTTAATTTTTGTTTCCCATGAAAAATTTTAATCTATATAATACCTTCTCTATTTTGATGTAACATAATACAATATCATCATATGATGAAAATGATTGATCAACCAGTTTACATTGAAGACATAGCTTAAGACCATCAATGAAATGTTCAATCTTGTCTTCCAAATAATGTATGTAATCTATTGAATACCTCTCATATCATGTGAAGGTAGCTTCATACTATTCAACGCCCTCTTCTTCCTTTTTTTAGGATAAGGAATTTCCACTTCATTTTAGTTCTTTGTTCGTGAGAGTAATACATATAAATGAATATTTCATTAAAAAGATTCATTATATATCATATATTATTTCATCTATTGTGGTATTAAAGATCATGGACCGCCGTTGATCGACATCCCCCATGAGGAAATATTCTCCGAGTACTACCTTTTCAATTTCATTACATCTCAAGGCTAGAAATATAACTTCAAGGGACTTGATCCTATTCTCAAATACCCTCGTATCAGTAGTGCCACTAAAGGATGGGGGCTTCTTCTGAATAAAAGGACCGAATACAGGTGTCATCACATGAAAATAACTGAATAGTAGCAGTTTAAACTACCGCCGAAAAAAATACTTTTTACGAGGGAAAACCACTACTGAAATACATGAACTATATAATTTAGCATCTGTTTAAACTATAGCTAAGCATTAATCATTTATATAGAGGAAATTTAAACTGCCGCTAAAAGAATATTTACTGATAAAAAATTGATGTTTTATCTATAGCCCTAGTACAAGTACCATAAAATTAAAAATCGTGTGCAATGTATATATAACATAATAATGTAATATATCTTACTTAATTCAGTAACTGACCATCTAAAATACTAATATACACATTATAACATAACTAAAATGAAAATATTTTTGGATACTAATCTCCAACACGTGATACAAAAACAATGTGTGTTTGGTGAATACTCTGCTCCATACATGATACATAAACAAACCAACTATTTCCAAATATTTCCAACAAATTAACAAAACCACTAATCACTTTTTGATGTTGAATAAAGCTCCTCACCCTCTCTACCTCCATCTCCAAATCCTAGTACCAGCACTTATAGGAAAAATATATTGAAAATTAAATATTAATTTATATTTCCATTTAAATTAAAACCAATAAATGTTAGAAAACTAAATGATTTTTAATTATTATGAATTGACTTCTCAACACCACTCGTCAAATAGGAAATATTACTTGGGTCAGATCTGGTCATCTTCTGATAAAAATCAATCAACACTTTCTATAAACCGGATATCTAATTCTCTTGACCTTCAAATTTTTTATTGAAACAAAGTCTCTTTGATAATATCGGGATTGGGATTGAGTAAAACCCGGAGTAGATGTTGCATCAATCCCAGATTGTCTTCCAGATACCTCATATTTTATGGGTCCAATTAAAATCCTACGCACTCGACCAGGATGCTTCTTCCAAACCACTTGACCAACGGGATCAGTCAAGGAGACTGTGTAGGACTGCCCGAGGGTGGCATCCCATAGTTCTTTAATTTTTACCTATAAATAAAATATCAGTCATATTATAAGAAATATATATTAACATAGCGATGAATGAAAATAAGTTATTATAATGAAAAATTAATACACTCCCTATCTTCTATGGAAGACTCATTAACGAAACATCCATTTAGATTTTTATGAACATCCAACCTCAGTTTTGTTTAGGGTATTGGGTTACATTAACTTTGTGACGGCCTAAAACATAGATAAATCAACAATTGTATAATATTAAATAGATAATATTTTTTATAACTATTTAAACTAATGAAAATATGACCATATCCGATCATTTTCTATAAAAACTCATTGATGTAACAGTGTGATGGGTGATTTGCTTAGACTGTCTCGATGAATTATTCCTTGAATGATCCTGAAATAAACAAAATGGGATTTAATTATAATGTATTAAATTTCATATCCTTTTAATGTACATGTATATATGTAAAATGAGACTAATATAATAATATATAATTAAATACAATCTAATTCTAATCACAATGTTTGTTAACAAATAATTTACATTACTCTTTTTGTACCCCATTGGGTTCCTTTTCAAACATTTGTTAGGGGATCAACAAAGTATCATTGACATCACCCCATAGTCCATATTTAAATTATTTCAATTTCATGCCCATATTTTTCAATGTCCACATTCGTGTTAGCACTTATGAAACAGTAAAGTGGAAAAATATTTGTACACAAAAATTCATTTTCAAGATATTTTATTTTAAAAAAATAATGGTTTTTAAATACACCATAATATATAAAAATTGCATTTTTTTAATAAAAAACATCATTTTTCAATGTTGAAAGAATATTCCTCCAATTTTCATAAGTAATATTAAGGGAAACAGTCTCAACAACTAGTTGAACCAAAATATGGCCATGTATTCCTATGGTGTCATCTGTAGGGACCCAATATGAATCATATCTGACATTTATCTTCACTCTGGTCAGATTCTACACATCTGAACTGTAACATCCCAGGTAATTAAAGAATAAAAAATTTTCATATTTATTAATATTTACGAATTAAATATTAATTTTGATTAAAAAGGGTTTCTACGTTCGATAGCTTACTCGATACGCAACGATGAGTTTCTTTGAAAACTTACGTTGCACACAAGTAATAAAATAATATTATTTTGAATGTTAGTTAACAAGTAGCCGTTGTACTGGCGGGAATGGATAGAAATAACTAAAATATGATTATATATGTTTTTAAATGTTTTTACATTTACCCAATAAAAGATAAAGGCTTAAAATACGGAAAGAGTTCAATTTTAGGCATTTATACCCTAATTTTCACTAAGGGTTCACTTATCACCTTTTGACGGCAAACCGTCATTAAATATAGTTTTGATCAATCTAATACATTCTATTGGACCAAAAATAACTCTTCTTTAGAATTGGGACATCAAAATTTACTTTGTGTAAATTTTTGGTACCTTTTCGATAAAGTTCATTTTTAATGAATAGTGTAAAATGTTGTATTTTAATTCAAAACCTATTTTTAATCTAATTTATTTATATGATTAGATTATATTTTGGATTGGTTTTAAAGTGAAATAAGAAAATATTTTTACCATTAAATCCAATAGTGGTCATTGGAATTAATTTCACTTTGAAATCGGACTTAAACTAGTGTCAATCTTTTGATACTTATTGTTTCATAAAACCACGCTATTTGCTCTGACAGCGGGAATTAATTATTAAATTAATTAATGTGACTTATATATTTTGAATTTTTTAAAATAGACTTCATTTTTGAATTCATAATATCAAATATATCTTAGGGTGAATTTTTGGTAATTTTCTGAAAAACATCAATTTTTGATGAATAGTGAAATCATTAAGTGGTAGTTAGAGAAACTGATTTTTCATTTAAATGAAAATTTTCCATCACTGTGTTTTGAATTTCAAAAATCTGACATAAATGGTTGTCATTAAGAAGTAAAATGTGGTTCAATAAGATTAAAATAATTTTTTGGTGAATAGTAACTTATTAAGTTTTTAATCGCGATTAGTGGTAATTAGTGTAGTTTAAGGTAAAAATAATGTTTTAATAATATGAGATGAGCTTGACACATGTCCTACCCTCTTTGTATGTGTCATGGCCGACCAAAAAAATCCATGGGTCAACTTGGGGACCCCATGGAGCCACTTTGGTTGGGAAATGATATAAATAACTTTTTATTTTATGTAAAAGTAAAAATGACACAAACATATTATGTTTTACGAAAACAATTTTTACATGGGGTTATAAAGATCATATTTTTGATTATAAATATTCATTGGAAATCTAAAAATATTTCATACATCATAGTATTTGTTTTATAATTTTTAGACTTTAAATAAATTAAATTATTTATGACATCATGGTGATGAAACGATGACCTCTTTATTTAACGATTTAAATAAAATGGAAAGATAATGTAAGATCTAAAACCTACACATGTCCAAAACCTATTGTATGGGTATATTTATAACCCTTATCACCTTATACACGAATTATATCAATGTGGGACCTTTTAAAACCGAAACACATTTTCAAATAATGTAATATTTATTTACTTTCCAAGAGTGCCCCTCCTCTCCTCTTATAAAAGGCCCCCAACTCTACCTCATTTCACACACTCATCAAGCCTTTGGATCGTCCATCCCCTGCCCATTTACTCTCTACACATCCCTTACCTCATCCTAGAGGATTCCCTTTGGGAAGAATCCTTTCAAAGGAAGCCTTTAGGCTCAAACCAAAAGGAGTTACACTTTTAAAGGTGATTCATTCTCTCTTGTTCATTTGTTTTATTTTTCTTCTCCAACCCCCTAAACTCTTTTTATTTACTTATTTTGTAACAAAACCAGTATCTTCAATATACTAGGATGTTGTTATAAGATATATTCGAGCTACAATCTCATAAAACTTCATCAAATGGTTAAAAAACATACGGTTTCCGTGGATGGCGAAATTCTGCCTTCCGAAACGATGATTGTTCAATACTCATTTAACTCCTTCAAAGGTGGCCATTATGATGTCACTATTTTTATATATGATATATAATATGTTTATGCTTTCCTTAAGCTTCTGTATTTTTCATTTATGGAATACCATTATTGTTTCCATTATGGCTAAACATGATATCTTCATTTTAGGAAGTGCGGACTACCGCCCCCTAAAAGTGATTTGATTCGTTAATACCATATGTGGGATGTGTAAAGGATAAAGTTAATGATATTATATATGCTATTATACTGGAATTATAATATACTCTTATATAATTATAATTCCATTCTATAAAATACGAAATATAAATGAAAGTAGCGTTCATGCGTACGTACGGCTTACTGTCTCCATGAACGGTGCATTTCATTTCTTACCTCTAAATGATTATGTAATATTATAAATACATGTATATGCTGGATATATACGATATATATGATATCAAAATCAGGAATTCCATTCTGAATATAAATAACCTTTGACCACACGAACAACATGTAATTGTTGGAAGTCCACTTTCGACTTAAGAACCAAATATTGACAAAACAAACATTATTAACTTAAATGGTTACATAATGTTTATAACATGGAATTAAGTGATATAAAAGGAATAATGAACTTTAAAAAGGTTCTTAATCATGTATAAATTAACTCATGTTTATTATTCAGGACGTTAAAGAACGATCGAGTCAAGTCGGACCCGAGGTAAGGGACTTCGTCTCAATCTCCTTTAATTGAGGCATACTTCATTTTATACACAACATTCTTTTATACGGTGTATAAACCCCTTTGACTTTTACTTTTATACAAAAGGAATCTTTTTCTATGAAGAGTTTTACTAAACGACAAAACGGAATGTTTCTTTTAACGTACGTGGTGACAACAACCTTTTCCGCCGCCGTGAGTATTATTTGGTCTTTGGCTTCCTCAACAAGCCGTAATATTTTTTTAAAATAAAATAAATACCATATACTCTTTTATGTATTTTGGTATTGAAAATGGTTTTGATAAAGGATTCTATTATGTCAATATATTTATGATATATTGTGATTGAAATGTGGAAATTTTATCATTCCTTTATATTGGTTTTATGTTTTATGATTTTATATTGGTACTTGGACATTTTAACGGGTGGTTACATTATAAAACATATGACGGGTGGTGCCGTGAATACCAGGATGGGTGGTTACGTTATAACCTCCAATGCATTGGGTATGGAAGTCGGCCGTATGGCTACTCCATTACGTATGTATGGAAATTGGCCGTATGGCTATTCCATTAAGTGATATGTGTGGAAGTCGACCGTATGGTTATTCCACTTAAGTATGTTTATGTCCCAAATTACCTTTATATATGTTATGTGTTCTTTATATGGGTTTTATGGTAATCCTTTGGTTACAAAAAGGTAAGTAATGATACTTTTTCTTCCAGTGAAGAGTTTTACTACTTCATGAAGGTGAAGGTATTACTTTGATAGAGTATACATGGTTTACTTGATGTTTGAAAAACTAACAGTTTTCATTCTTTGTGTTTCCCTTACTGAGCTTTTTATGCTCACCCCAATTTTTTTGGAAATGTTTTTCACAGGACTTAATGTGGAATAAGGTCAAGGATGGGATCAAGGGAATGTCATGCTATATAAAACATGGAACTAGACATGTTTCTTTTAAGAGTTTTTTATTATTATTGAAACTTAGTAGAAGTGACTACTTTGTAATATTTTGAGATGTAATAGTTATGTTCTAATTCTCTAAAACTCTAAACCTGAAAAGATCCTCAATGTGAATTATTCTTTTAATTCAATATTAAGTAAGGTTTAAGGCCGGGGCCTTATAGTTGGTATCAAAGGTCGGTTTAGACAACTTTAGGAGTTAGAAAAGTGTTAAATTATAATATGATTGAAATGATATAGCATTTACTGATAACCATGTTGGTTCACCTAAGATATTTATGTGTTAAGAATGGATTTTCATAGAGGAAACAGAACAGCTTTTCTGGAAAGGTATACATGTAAAGACCCGTAAAATTCAAGGGAAATTTTTTCTTAATTTTCTTTGGAATTTTACAAGAGCGCGGTTTCTGACGGAACCTGATTCCGAGGCCCGGAGTGCCCGGAATTAATTTCCGAAGTTGGGCTCGGGTACGTTCAGTGAACGAACGAGCGGGATTTCCTAACTTTTGATCCGGTGCTCGGAATTGAAATCCAAGGACACCGATGAACTCGTAGCGCCGATATTTGCTTAAGGAGACCTTTCCCGAAGTTGCGTTTGCCTAGGAGGAGATGTTTAATTTTCTGGATGAAATGAAGAGTAAAATAAATTTGTTATACAATATTTATTTTATTTATCTTCTTAAGTGGTTATATCCTAAGTGTGGAAGTTGGGGTGGAATCACAAGTTCCTAACTAACCAAGTGAGGATTAAGGTGAGGTGGGGCCCACACGAGCCCCAACCCTTCACCTTCCCCTTAACTCTCTTCTACCCCCTTAAACTCCCTTGCACTTAATGTGCCCAAACCCCTCAAATTCCCTAACTCCCCTCTCTCCCTCTTAAAGTCTTGACAACTTAACATTTAATTAATTATACAACTCATGTATAATTAATAAGTGAGTTTAATTTTGAGTTTTTGAAATTCAAACTCTTGAATTCCAAAGGTTGGGTTGTGTTAATAAATTAAGTGTAAGCTTGATTTATTTTTAGGTTAGTTCCTTTGTTACTTGAGAGGATTGGGAGAATCGTTGAGAAACTTGAAGATCTTCTTCGTCTTCGACGAAGAACGTGAAGAACGGTTCTTCTCCGACAAAGAACATCGATCCCACGACCATCGAGACTCGACGTCCCAGATTCTTCCGTCTTCCTCCTCGACAAGGGAGAAGTCGCCGACCGTGGTAATCATCGCCAACGACAACGTAACTCTCTTCTTCGTCTTAAGAGACAAGTGAAGAGACGTCGTTCCCTCCTCGGACGCACCCCGACGTCCACAGAATCTACGTCCGACGCCACGACGCCTTCCTCCGTGATAACCGACGTGTGACGTCAATTTTCAAGGTAGGGGTTTGTCCTTTTTAAATTACGTGTTTTCATTCCCTCGAACATGAAAGAATAATCCGTTGGGCGTAGTTCCAAATTTTATTAAAAATTGTGAAACATTCATTGTTGTGTTTATACGATTGGCCAACTGATATCGTTATAACGGGAGGAGACCGGACCGCACGAACACGGCCAATTCTCCTCCCCCTTCTATTCATTCGTGTTAATTTAGCGGAGACAGCGCGGTGTCGTTGCAACCGCGCAGGAACAAAAGAATTAATGGTCGGAGCGAGCTGCGACGAAGAAACGCGGTGCCGACGCACCGCGTCGTTGTTTACGAAAGAGACCGTGGCCGGAGACGGGCCGCGGCGGAACAAGGAGGCGACCGGCGGCCAGCCGGGCCGCCGGCGCCGGAGATCATGAAGGGCCGCGGCCCTACGGCCGCGGCGGAGCAGCCAGGGGCGCCGGCCTCGCCGGCGCTGGAGAACAGGAAGGCCGCGGCCCTACGGCCGCGGCGGAGCAGCCAGAAGGCGGCCGGCCTCGCCGGCCGCTGGAGATCGAGGAAGAGCCGCGGCGGAGAAGAAGAAGGCGGGCGGCCGCGCCGGCCGCCGGTTTGGTTAGGAGGCGGGACCCGCGGGTCCCGCGTGAGAAAGAAACGGCCGGCCTTAGGCCGGCCGAGATCCGAAAAAGGGGGGTTTGCCCCCCCGCGTGCGGCACATGCGCGGCCCCCTGGCCGCGCCGCCGCTGGCCGGACCGCGCCGCCGCTGGCCGGGCCGCGCCGCCACCGGCCGGGCCGGGTCCAGCGGACCGGGTCGGTCCGACCCGGTTTGGGTCGGATCCGGGTCGGGTCGACCCGGTTCGGGTCAGACCAGGGGGGGTCGGGCCGGGTCGGCCCGGACCCGGACCCCCCGTTTTCGAGACGACTTCGGTCTTTTGGCCATAACTTGAGCCACAGACCTCCGATTGATGAACCGTCTGCGGCAACGCGATCCTTGGATCGAGACGGTCGTTTCGGTATACTATACTCAAGGCGCACCTTCTTTTTCGGGAGCCTACGTGGTTAAAACTCCGTAGTTAAGCGTGCTTCGCTTAGAGTAGTGATCAGGATGGGTGACCTCCTGGGAAGTTTCCCAGGGTGGGTGTCAGACGGAAAGGCTGATATCTTTCAGACTGGACGTCCGATTGACGAACCGTCAGCGGCGATGCGATCCTTGGATTGAGAAGGTCGTTTCAGTTTATCGCACTCAAGGTTTCGGATTACTTTGAGTTCGGCCGGGTTGGTTCGTTCACGAAACCAACCGGGCCTTCGGAGCGGAAACACTCATATCTTGAGCTACGGACGTCCGATCGACGTGCCGTCGGCTTTGTTGTGTTCCTCTTAGTGAGACAGATCTTTTGGCATACTCCGCCCGAGGTTTGGACGCAGGTGGAGTACGGTCGGGTTGGTTTTTCCTTAAAAACCAACCGGGCCCCGGGGACGAAAATGCCAATAACTCTCAGACCGGGCGTCCGATCGACGCGCCGTCTGTTCCGTTGAGTTCCTGTTGACGATACGGAACTTTTGGATACATCAACTCTGGACTTTGTGACAATTGATGTATCAGCCTCTCGGCTCGTGGAGCGGACCCTCCGAACGAGCTTGCTGTGTGCGGGAACCCTAGTGCTGGCTGCGATTGTTACTGTGACTACTACTGCTACTACTGCCACTGTGACTGCGACGACGACAGTACAGAGATCCTGTGTGGATTCGACGACGACGACTACAGCACTCAACGATCCTACGTGGATCAGTGCTACAGGTCCTGTGTGGGCCCGATCCTGTGTGGATTCAACGACGACGACTACAGTGCTCAGCGATCCTACGTGGATCAGTGCTACAGGTCCTGTGTGGGCCCGATCCTGTGTGGGTCCGATCCTGTGTGGGTCTTTGCGCTCAGCGGTCCTGTGTGAACCAGCGCCTACAGGTCCTGTGTGGGCCCGATCCTGTGTGGGTCTTTTGCTGGGGTTAGTTACCTATCGATCCTTCGTGGGTCCGACGACTTAGATGGATCAGAGATCATCTTTATCGTCCTTGAAGATGTATACCTGTGTGAGCTGAATCCTGTTGCTTTCCTGTGTGGATTACGTTTCGCTTTCTTATGTGGAATACGTTTACTTTCCTGTGTGGACTGAGTTGTACTTGGGCTCGGAGGTTGGAGCGTATTTAAATTTGATGACTTAGGTATATGTATGGGCATATACCTAAGCAGTGTCAGTTGTTACTTCGTGATTGTACCTTTCTTCGTGGTTTATCCTTTGTGGATTTGAGAGACCTTCAGGGGTCTCGGGGTCCCTACTGAGTAGCTTATACTCACCCCTGCACGGGCTTTGCCCGCACTACGTTGTGTTGGTTGCAGACGACGGACAACGTTGACCTTGGCCGAGGCTTGCAGAGCGGGACGGTACCCGGAGGTGGACCACTGGTCGGGACGTGCTCGGAGCGGACGGCGGGACCCGTGGAGCAGTGGAGCTATCTGTACCCACCCTTTAGGTGGGATTACCGGTGGACAGCTCGGCGTAGCGGCTTTTACTTTTCAGTTGTTGTTTTCCCTTTCGAGTTGTACTTTACTTTCAGTTTGGGTTTGTATACTGGCCCATTTACTTTTCCGCACTTTCAGTTGTACTCTACTTTTTCTTACTGTTTACTTTACGCTTGCTTACTCTGTGGTGTTTGTTTACTTTACAAAGGCAATGCCTTCCCTTTTTACGGGGATTTACGCCTTGGTGCTAGTCGCCAGCCCCTGGCCTATGGAAGGCGGGCTTGGGGTAGTCACGGCACGGACCCCGAGGGCGGGTCGTGACAAATTGGTATCAAAGGAGTTCGGTTCTACCACGAACTCTGATCTTTTCTCTATGAAGCAATAATGTTTAGCGTATTGAGTGTGGTTATCAGTCCAGGGAGTCCAGTGTTGGTGCGGCGGCCGACGTATCCGTACACTAGGACCCTGACTTCTGATTTCCGACTTAATGCACGAAAACATTGATTGTGTGTGTGTTTCAAAGTTTTCATTGTGATTACTTATATCAGCTCACCAGGTATACTGTTTGACCGTGGCGCACCTGTTTCCTATTCAGAATGGCCCCACGACGGCAGCCAGCTAGGGTTCCGAGAGTCGAGTGTGACGACAGCCCACCGAGCGACGAGGCTTCGGTGCAGGGCCCTTTATCAGCAGTGGCACCGGCGGTAGCACTACCCGCCGAGCCCCCGATGCTTCCAGCAGTAGCCGCTGACGATGCACGTCGCCTCAGCGCACTGCATGAGTTTCAGCGCCAGCGACCACCCAGGTTTCGCGGGGAGACGGATCCCCAGGCAGCAGAGGACTGGCTGGAGGCAGTTGTACGAGTGTTTAGGCTAGTGAGGACACCAGCTGACCTCATGGTGATCCTCGCTGCGAGCCTACTACACGCAGCAGCAGGACGATGGTGGAGCTTGATGCTCCAGGTGCACGATGAGGCATCTCTACTTTGGACGGACTTTGAGAGCCTTTTTCGCTCGGAGTTCGTCCCAGCCACCCTTCGTGCGGTGCGTATCCAGGAGCTTTTTCAGCTGCGGCAGGGCAGCATGACGGTCGCTCAGTACTCGGCGAGATTTACCGATCTCTCGCGCTACTCGACAGACATGGTACGAGACCCCTTCTTCCGGGCCCGGACCTTCGAGCAGGGATTGAGACACGAGATCAGGGCATCACTGATCTCCCTCAGCATCCCGACCTAGGCAGGAGTGCTGGAGCGGGCCCTTCTGATCGAGAGCTTCCTTGATGAGTCTACACCAGCACAGCGACCCACCGCAGGGCGGCACGTGGCAGAGTCATCTGCAGCAGGCAGTCGACGGATGACTCAGGGGTCCAAGCAGACCAGATCTTCAGGCAGACAACCTCAGGGCACTGGCTCAGCAGTGCAGGGCACACAGCGCGGAGCCAGTCTTTCGAGTGGAAGACAGTGCTATGCATGCGGCGGGCAAGGCCACATGGCTCGTGACTGCCCGACCCGCCATGCAGAGGAGCAGCAGACGGTTTAGGAACCACCTAGGCAGAGGCAGAGGTTCGACCGTGGAAGTCCGCAGGGAGGAGGCGGATGAGGCAGAGGAGCTGGCCGAGCAGCAGGTGGTGGGTGACGTTTTGAGGCTCTACCACCACCACCACCAGGAGGTCCACCCCGACCACAGGGAGTAGGTGAACAAGCGAGAGCTCAACTTCAGGCAGCCGAGGCCTTCGATCATGGAGCTCTGGGAGCCTATGGACAGGAGCAGAACTAGTGGATACATCCTTTGTACTTCTGGTTTCTTGTTGCATTTGTGTAGCGTCTTGTATTATGAGCTGCAATAATAAAAGACGCATACCTTTGTGATATTTTCGTTCCTGTCCTCTTTCGTGATGTTACTAAGAGGTTCCAGTTTTGGCTGTTGACTTGACCCTCACTTGTGAGACATCTACTGGAGGAGACCCAGTTACCACACACTAATGCCGACAGTGTGACTCAACCCTTGGGGGCGAGAGTAACGGTTGGATCTCTTAGTAGTAGCGTCGAGGCCTTACGACGTCATCCTTGGTATGGATTAGTATCATCCATGTTAGGATTGACTGTATTAGGCGAAGAATGTGGTTCATCCAGGGGATGAGACCAGATTTCTCTTATCGGCAAAGAAGAAATCTTGCAGCTCTTGTGGGACCTGAGATGGTCCAGGTCATCCAGGGGCGGATGAGTACAGCTCAGAGCCGGTAGAAGCCTTATACTAACAGGAGGCGGAGGCCACTGGAGTTCGAGGGTGGTGACCACGTCTTCTTGCAGGTCTCACCTCGACGTGGTATTCGGAGATTTGGCCAAGGCGGCAAGTTATCTCCGCGCTTCATCGGACCCTTCCAGGTCCTCAGCAGGATTGGCGAGGTGGCTTATTGCCTGGCTCTACCACCTCAGTTGCACCGGGTGCACGACGTCTTCCACGTATCCCAGCTGAGGAGATACGTGCACGACCCGACGCACATCATTGACCATGGGGAGCTTGACGTTGATGATGGGGCGACTATTACGGAGGTCCCGGTGGAGATAGAGGATCGACAGGAGTAGGTCCTGCGTGGGCGATCGATTCCTCTTGTGGGCATCAGATGGCAGCACGGGAATCTCCAGGAGAGCACATGGGAGCGGGAGGCTCAGATGCGTGCTCAGTACCCTCTTTTGTTTCCCTAGTTTTTGATGTATCTTTACGGGGACGTAAAGCCCTGAGGTGGGAGTAATGTAAAGACCCGTAAAATTCAAGGGAAATTTTTTCTTAATTTTCTTTGGAATTTTAAAAGAGCGCGGTTTCTGACGGCACCTGATTCCGAGGCCCGGAGTGCCCGGAATTAATTTCCGAAGTTTGGCTCGGGTACGTTCAGTGAACGAACGAGCGAGATTTCCTAACTTTTGATCAGGTGCTCGGAATTGAAATCCGAGGACACCGATGAACTCGTAGCGCCGATATTCGCTTAAGGAGACCTTTCCCGAAGTTGCGTTTGCCTAGGAGGAGATGTTTAATTTTCTGGATGAAATGAAGAGTAAAATAAATTTGTTATACAATATTTATTTTATTTATCTTCTTAAGTGGTTATATCCTAAGTGTGGAAGTTGGGGTGGAATCACAAGTTCCTAACTAACCAAGTGAGGATTAAGGTGAGGTGGGGCCCACACGAGCCCCAACCCTTCACCTTCCCCTTAACTCTCTTCTACCCCCTTAAACTCCCTTGCACTTAATGTGCCAAAACCCCTCAAATTCCCTAACTCCCCTCTCTCCCTCTTAAAGGCTTGACAACTTAACTTTTAATTAATTATACAACTCATGTATAATTAATAAGTGAGTTTAATTTTGAGTTTTTGAAATTCAAACTCTTGAATTCCAAAGGTTGGGTTGTGTTAATAAATTAAGTGTAAGCTTGATTTATTTTTGGGTTAGTTCCTTTGTTACTTGAGAGGATTGGGAGAATTGTTGAGAAACTTGAAGATCTTCTTCGTCTTCGACGAAGAACGTGAAGAACGGTTCTTCTCCGACAAAAAACATCGATCCCACGACCATCGAGACTCGGCGTCCCAGATTCTTCCGTCTTCCTCCTCGACAAGGGAGAAGTCTCCGACCGTGGTAATCATCGCCAACGACAACGTTCCTCTCTTCTTCGTCTTAAGAGACAAGTGAAGAGACGTTGTTCCCTCCTCGGACGCACCCCGACGTCCACAGAATCTACGTCCGACGCCGCGACGCCTTCCTCCGCGATAACCGACGTGTGACGTCAATTTTCAAGGTAGGGGGTTTGTCCTTTTTAAATTACGTGTTTTCATTCCCTCGAACATGAAAGAATAATCCGTTGGGCGTAGTTCCAAATTTTATTAAAAATTGTGAAACATTCATTGTTGTGTTTATAAGATTGGCCAACTGATATCGTTATAACGGGAGGAGACCGGACCGCACGAACACAGCCAATTCTCCTCCCCCTTCTATTCTTTCGTGTTAATTTAGCGGAGACAACGCGGTGTCGTCGCAACCGCGCAGGAACAAAAGAATTAATGGCCGGAGCGAGCTGCGACGAAGAAACGCGGTGCCGACGCACCGCGTCGTTGTTTACAAAAGAGACCGCGGTCGGAGACGGGCCGCGGCGGAACAAGGAGGCGAGCGGCGGCCAGCCGGGCCGCCGGCACCGGAGATCATGAAGGGCCGCGGCCCTACGGCCGCGGCGGAGCAGCCAGGGGCGCCGGCCTCGCCGGCGCCGGAGAACAGGAAGGCCGCGGCCCTACGGCCGTGGCGGAGCAGCCAGAAGGCGGCCGGCCTCACCGGCCGCCGGAGATCGAGGAAGAGCCGCGGCGGAGAAGAAGAAGGTGGGCGGCCGCGCCGGCCGCCGGTTTGGTTAGGAGGCGGGACCCGCGGGTCCCGCGTGAGAAAGAAACGGCCGGCCTTAGGCCGGCCGAGATCCGCAAAAAGGAGGGGTTAACCCCCCCCCCCCCCCCCCCCCCCCGCGTGCGGCACATGCGCGGCCCCCTGGCCGCGCCGCCGCTGGCCGGGCCGCGCCGCCACCGGCCGGGCCGGGTCCAGCGGACCGGGTCGGATCCAGGTCGGGTCGAGCCGGTTCGGGTCAGACCAGGGGGGGTCGGGCCGGGTCGGCCCGGACCCGCACCCCCCGTTTTCGAGACGACTTCGGTCTTTTGGCCATAACTTGAGCCACGGACCTCCGATCGATGAACCGTCTGCGGCAACGCGATCCTTGGATCGAGACGGTCGTTTCGGTATACTATACTCAAGGCGCACCTTCTTTTTCGGGAGCCTACGTGGTTAATACTCCGTAGTTAAGCGTGCTTGGCTTAGAGTAGTGATCAGGATGGGTGACCTCCTGGGAAGTTTCCCAGGGTGGGTGTCAGACGGAAAGGATGATATCTTTCAGACTGGACGTCCGATTGACGAACCGTCAGCGGAGATGCGATCCTTGGATCGAGACGGTCGTTTCGGTTTATCGCACTCAAGGTTTCGGATTACTTTGAGTTCGGCCGGGTTGGTTCGTTCATGAAACCAACCGGGCCTTCGGAGCGGAAACGCTCATATCTTGAGCTACGGACGTCCGATCGACGTGCCGTCAGCTTTGTTGTGTTCCTCTTAGTGAGACGGATCTTTTGGCATACTCCGCCCGAGGTTTGGACGCAGGTGGAGTACGGTCGGGTTGGTTTTGCCTTAAAAACCAACCGGGCCCTGGGGACGAAAATGCCAATAACTCTCAGACCGGGCGTCCGATCGACGCGCCGTCTGTTGCGTTGAGTTCCTGTTGACGATACGGAACTTTTGGATACATCAACTCTGGACTTTGTGACAGTTGATGTATCAGCCTCTCGGCTCGTGGAGCGGACCCTCCGAACGAGCTTGCTGTGTGCGGGAACCCTAGTGCTGGCTGCGATTGTTACTGTGACTACTACTGCTACTACTACTACTGTGACTGCGACGACGACAGTACAGAGATCCTGTGTGGATTCGACGACGACGACTACATCACTCTGCGATCCTACGTGGATCAGTGCTACATGTCCTGTGTGGGCCCGATCCTGTGTGGATTCGACGACGACGACTACAGTGCTCAGCGATCCTACGTGGATCAGTGCTACAGGTGCTGTGTGGGCCCGATCCTGTGTGGGTCCGATCCTGTGTGGGTCTTTGCGCTCAGCGGTCCTGTGTGAACCAGCGCCTACAGGTCCTGTGTGGGCCCGATCCTGTGTGGGTCTTTTGCGGGGGTTAGTTACCTATCGATCCTTCGTGGGTCCGACGACTTAGATGGATCAGAGATCATATTTATCGTCCTTGAAGATGTATACCTGTGTGAGCTGAATCCTGTTGCTTTCCAGTGTGGATTACGTTTCGCTTTCCTGTGTGGAATACGTTTACTTTCCTGTGTGGACTGAGTTGTACTTGGGCTCGGAGGTTGGAGCGTATTTAAATTTGATGACTTAGGTATATGTATGGGCATATACCTAAGCAGTGTCGGTTGTTACTTCGTGATTGTACCTTTCTTCGTGGTTTATCCTTTTTGGATTTGAGAGACCTTCAGGGGTCTCGGGGTCCCTACAGAGTAGCTTATACTCACCCCTACACGGGATTTTCCCACACTACATTGTGTTGGTTGCAGACGACGGACAGCGTTGACCTTGGCTGAGGCTTGCAGAGCGGGACGGTACCCAGAGGTGGACCACTGGTCGGGACGTGCTCGGAGCGGACGGCGGGACCCGTGGAGCAGTGGAGCTATCTGTACCCACCCTTCAGGTGGGATTACCGGTGGACAGCTCGGCGTAGCGGCTTTTACTTTTCAGTTGTTGTTTTCCCTTTCGAGTTGTACTTTACTTTCAGTTTGGGTTTGTATACTGGCCCATTTACTTTTCCGCACTTTCAGTTGTACTCTACTTTTGCTTAGTGTTTACTTTCTGCTTGCTTACTCTATGGTGTTTGTTTACTTTACAAAGGCAATGCCTTCCCCTTTTACGGGGATTTACGCCTTGGTTCTAGTCGCCAGCCCCTGGCCTATGGAAGGCGGGCTTGGGGTAGTCACGGCACGGACCCCGAGGGCGGGTCGTGACAATACAGAGGGAAATGACCTTTCAAATCAGTATCCTGATGTGGTCAGAATCAGAACTAAACAGTTTGTTGTAGTGATGGCACAATTGACTCAAGTGAAAAATGTTGGTTGTTTTTTATTGATGATATTTTGGTGTTTTATAAAAGTAAAGAGGAACATGAAAGTCATTTAAGGGTTATTTTTCAAACCTTAAAAGAAAATAAACTATATGGAAAATTCAGCAAGTGTGAGTTTTAGTTACAACAAATTTCTTTCCTAGGTCACATTGTTTCAAAAGATGGAATAACTGTTGATCCTACTAAAACAAAAGTTGTTGAAGAATGTCCAAGACCCACAAATGTAACCGATATCCATAGTTTTCTTAGTTTGGCAGGTTACTACCAAAGGGTTGTTGACAATTTTTCACGGTTATCTAGTCCAATGACTAAGCTAACTCGTAAGGGTGTTAAGTTCATATGGAAAAAAGAATGTGATGATTGTTTTCAGGAGTTGAAGAGAAGATTGGTGAATGCTCCAGTTTTGGCACTTCCTTCTAGGAATGGTGAGTTTGTTATATACAGCGATGCTTCATTGAAGGGACTTGGATGTGTCCTTATGCAGAATGATCAGGTAATTTCTTATGCTTCACGTCAGTTGAAAACTCATGAGGTAAATTACCCTACACATGATTTGGAATTAGCTGTTGTTGTCCTTGCTTTAAAAATTTGGAGGCATCATTTGTATGGAGTAAAGTGTGAAGTATATACAGATCACAAAAGTTTAAAGTATATATTCACTCAGAAAGAATTGAACATGAGACAGAGGAGATGGCTGGAATTAATCAAGGATTATGATTGTACAATTCATTACCATCCAGGAAAAGAAAATAAAGTGGCTGATGCTTTGAGTCGAAAAAGTAATGCTTCATTAGCAATGTTGTGTTTGGAACGTGATCCTTTGGTTAAAGATTTGATGAAATTTGGCATATAAGTGGTCGGTATAGGATGTTCTTCTGTTTTGTTTTAGGTATCAGTGAAATATTCTCTATCAGACAGAATCAAGCAAGCACAGAAGCGAGACAGTGAGTTGAAGAAAAAGGTAGAGCTGGTTTATAAAGGTAAGTTTCCTGAATTCAACATTGATAATGATTTTGTTTTGAGGTTTGGGAAGATATTATGTGTGCCTTGTGATTCACATTTGAAGAATGAGTTGTTATATGAGGCTCATAGTTCCCCGTTTTCAGTTCATCCTGGCAGTAC
Source organism: Viscum album (assembly GCA_963277665.1). Classification (NCBI taxonomy): domain Eukaryota; kingdom Viridiplantae; phylum Streptophyta; class Magnoliopsida; order Santalales; family Viscaceae; genus Viscum; species Viscum album. Next base: position 1,238,508,095 of record OY728122.1, on the reverse strand, counting down.
TAAGATGTACGGAGATCTGCGAGAGTATTACTGGTGGGATGGAATGAAAAGAGATATTTCTGATTTTACTATGAAGTTTCTGACTTGTCAGCCGGTTAAAGCAGAGTGGCAGTTACCGAAAGGGATGCTTCAACCTTTACCAGTGCTAGAGTGGAAATGGGAAAACATATCCATGGACTTTGTTGTGGGATTACCGAGGACATCTCGAGGTTCACATCTAACTTTTGGAAAGGCCTTCAAAAGTCGTTGGGTACTGAATTAAATTTTAGTACAGCTTTTCATCCTCAATCAGATGGGCAGTCAGAACGAACAATTCAGACCTTGGAGGATATGCTACGAGCTTGTTCGATGGATTATCAGGGAAGTTGGGACCAACATCTTTCTTTGGTTGAGTTTTCTTATAATAACAGCTTTCATTCCAGTATACAGATGGCACCATTTGAGGCATTATATGGGAAGCGGTGTCGAACTCCAGCATTTTGGGATGAAGTGGGTTAAAGGAAGCTGATGGGACCAGAATTGGTAGAAGAGATGACAGAAAAAGTTTAGTTGATTCAGAAGCACTTGAGAACAGCTCAGAGCAGGCAGAAGAGTTATGCGGATAACCGGAGGAAGGATCTATCTTTCGAGGTAGGTGATCATGTTTTTCTCAAGGTTTCTCCTTGGAAAAGTGTGATGAGATTTGGTAAGAAAGAAAAGATGAGTCCAAGGTTTATTGGACCATATGAAATTCTGGATAGAGTTGGATCAGTTGCATACTGGGTGGCTTTACCTCCGAGTTTATCTCAGGTACACAATGTTTTTCACGTTTCGATGTTGAGAAAGTATATGCCAGATCCATCTCATATTTTGAGTCCAGAGGTAGTTCAGCTGGAAGAGAACCTATCTTATGAAGAACAACCCGTCCAGAGTCTTGACCATAGGGAGCAGGTGTTACGGAATAAGGTGATTCATCAGGTAAAGGTTTTGTGGAAAAACCATGTGATTGAAGAGGCAACGTGGGAATCTGAAAATGCTATGAGGGATAAATACCCCCACTTATTTTGATAAGTGAATAAAATTACGAGGACGCAATTCCCAAAAGGGGGGAAGGATGTAACATCCCAGGTAATTAATGAATAAAGAATTTTCATATTTATTAATATTTACGAATTAAATATTAATTTTGATTAAAAAGGGTTTCTACGTTCGATAGCGTACTCGATACGCAACGATGAGTTTCTTTGAAAACTTACGTTGCACACAAGTAATAAAATAATATTATTTAAAATTTTAGTTAAAAAGTAGCCGTTGTACTGGAGGGAATGGATAGAAATAACTAAAATATGATTATATATGTTTTTAAATGTTTTTACATTTACCCAATAAAAGGTAAATGCTTAAAATACGGAAAGAGTTCGATTTTAGGCATTTATACCCTAATTTTCACTAAGGGTTCACTTATCACCTTTTGACGGCGAACCGTCATTAAATATAGTTTTGATCATTCTTATAAATTCTATTGGACAAAAAATAACTCTTCTTTAGAATCGGGACATCAATATTTACTTTGTGTAAATTTTTGGTACCTTTCCGATAAAGTTCATTTTTTTAATGAATAGTGTAAAATGTTGTATTTTTATTCAAAACCTCTTTTTAATATAATTTATTTATATGATTCGATTATCTTTTAGATTGGTTTTAAAGTGAAATTAGAAAATATTTTTACCATTAAATCCAATAGTGGTCATTGGAATTAATTTCACTTTGAAATCAGACATAAACTAGTGTCAATCTTTTGATACTTATTGTTTCATAAAAACATGCTATTTGCTCTGACAGCGGGAATTAATTATTAAATTAATTAATGTGACTTATATATTTTGAATTTTGTAAAATAGACTTCATTTTTGAATTCGTAATATCAAATATAGCTTAGGGTGAATTTTTGGTAATTTTCTGAAAAACATCAATTTTTTAGGAATAGTGAAATCACTATGTGGTAGTTAAAGACACTGATTTTTCATTTAAATGAAATTTTTCCATCATTGTGTTTTGAATTTCAAAAATCCGACATACATGGTTGTCATTAAGAAGTAAAATGTGGTTCAATGAGATTAAAATAATTTTTTGGTGAATAGTAACTTATTAAGTTTTTAATCGCGATTAGTGGTAATTAGTGTAGTTTAAGATAAAAATAATGTTTTAATAATATGAGATGAGCTTGACACATGTCATACCCTCATTGGATGTGTCATGGCCGACCAAGACAATCCATGGGTCAACTTGGTGACCCCATGGAGCCACTTTGGTTGGGAAATGACATAAATAACTTTTTATTTAATGTAAAAGTAAAAATGACACAAACATATTATGTTTTACGAAAACAATTTTTACATGGGGTTATAAAGATCATATTTTTGATTATAAATATTCATTGGAAATCTAAAAAGATTTTCTACATAATAGTGTTTTTTTATAATTTTTAGGCTTTAAATAAAATAAATTATTTATGACATCATGATGATGCAACGATGACCTCATTATTTAACGATTTAAATAAAATGGAAAGATAATGTAATATCTAAAACCTACACATGTCCAAAACCTATTGGATGGGTAGATTTCGAACCCTTATCACCTTATCCACGAATTATATCAATTTGGGACCTTTTAAAACTGAAACACATTTTCAAATAAAGTAATATTTCTTTACTTTCCAAGAGTGACCCTCCTCTCCTCTTATAAAAGGCCCCCACCTCTACCTCATTTCACACACTCCTCAATCCTTTGGCTCGGCCATCCCCTACCCATTTACTCTCTCCAAATCCCTCTCCTCATCCTAGAGGATTATCTTTTGGCAGAATCCTTTCTAAGGAAGCCTTTAGGCTCAAACCAAAAGGAGTTACACTTTTAAAGGTGATTCATTCTCTCTTGTTCATTTGTTTTATTTTGCTTCTCCAACCCCCTAAACTCTTTTTATTTACTTCTTTTGTAAGAAAAACAGTATCTTCAATATACTAGGTTGTTGTTATAAGATTTATTCTAGCTACACTCTCACACAACTACATCAAATGGTTAAAGAACATACGGTTTCCGTGGATGGAAACATTCTGCCTCCCGAAACGATGATTGTTCAATACTCATTTAACACCTTCAAAGGTGGACATTATGATGTCACTATTTTTATATATGATATATAATATGTTTATTCTTTCCTTAAGCTTCTGTATTTTTCATTTATGGCATACCATTATTGTTTCCATTATGGGTAAACACGATATCTTCATTTTAGGAAGTGCGGACTACTGCCCCCTGAAAGTGATTTGATTCGTTAATACCATATGTGGGATGTGTAAAGGATAAAGTTAATGATATTATATATGCTATTATACTGGAATTATAATATAATCTTATATCATTATGATTCCATTCTATAAAATACGAAATAGAAATGAAAGTAGCGTTCCTGCATACGTACGGCTTACCGTCTCCATGCACGGTGCATTTGATTTCTTACCTCTAAATGATTATGTAATATTATAAATACATGTATATGCTGGATATATATGATATATATGATATCCAAATCAGGAATTTCATTCTGGATATAAAGAACCTTTGACCACACGAACAACATGTAATTGTAAGAAGTCCACTTTCGACTTAAGAACCAAATATTGACAAAACAAACATTATTAACTTAAATGGTTACATAATGTTTATAACATGGAAATAAGTGATATAAAAGGAATAATGAACTTTAAAAAGGTTCTTAATCAAGTATAAATTAACTCAAGTTTATTATTCAGGACGTTAAAGAACGATCGAGTCAAGTCGGACCCGAGGTAAGGGACTTCGTCTCAAACTCCTTTCATTGAGGCATATTTCATTTTATACACAACTTTCTTTTATACGGTGTATAAAACCCTTTGACTTTTACTTTTATACAAAAGGAATCTTTTTCTACAAAGCGTTTTACTAAATGACAAAAAGGAATGTTTCTTTTAACATACGCGGTGACAATGACCTTTTCTACCGCCGCGAGTATTATTTGGTCTTTGGCTTCCTCAACAAGCCGTAATGTTTTTTTAAAATAAAATAAATACCATATACTCTTTTATGTATTTTGGTATTGAAAATGGTTTTGATAAAGGATTCGATTATGTCAATATATTTATGATATATTGTGATTGAAATGTGGAAATGTTATCATTCCTTTATATTGGTTTTATGTTTTATGATTTTATATTGGTACTTGGAAATTTTAACGGGTGGTTACGTTATAAACCATATGACAGGTGGTGTCGTGAATACCAGGACGGGTGGTTACGTTATAACCTCCAATGCATTGGGTATGGAAGTCGGCCGTATGGCTATTCCATTAAGTATGTATGGAAATTGGCCATATGGCTATTCCATTATGTGATATGTGTGGAAGTCGACCGTATGGTTATTCCACTTAAGTATGTTTATGTCCCAAGTTACCTTTATATATGTTATGTGTTCTTTATATGGGTTTTATGGTAATCCTTTGGTTACAAAAAGGTAAGTAATGATACTTTTTTTTTCCAGTGAAGATTTTTACTACTTCATGAAGGTGAAGGTATTACTTTGATAGAGTATACATGGTTTACTTGATGTTTGAAAAACTAACAGTTTTCATTCTTTGTGTATCCCTTACTGAGCTTTTTATGCTCACCCCAAGTTTTTTTGAAATGTTTTTCACAGGACTTAATGTGGAATAAGGTCAAGGATGGGATCAAGGGAATGTCATGCTATATAAAACATGGAACTAGACATGTTTCTTTTAAGAGTTTTTATTATTATTGAAACTTAGTAGAAGTGACTACTTTGTAATCTTTTGAGATGTAAAAGTTATGTTCTAATTCTCTAAAACTCTAAACCTGAAAAGATCCTCAACGTGAATTATTCTTTTAATTCAATATTAAGTAAGGTTTAAGGTCGAGGCCTTATATGAACTTTTAATATTTTTCTCCATACTGACAATGTTTTCATCGTTTATGAAAAAACATTTAGTATAAAAAAATGTGAAATAAATTAATTCATATTAAATTTTGTACCAATAACTGTCACTCTCTTGTATCCCCAGGAAGAAATAGTCGAGGTTACCAGAACTCCCAATATTGGGGCTCCTGAAGTAAAAGGTGTCGCCTGAGACACTGAAGGAACACTCGCAGAGGGTGTTAGAGAAGGTGTATGGGGGAAAGAGAATGGTATCTCACATGTTGTAGAGAGGGAGATAGATGGATTGTCATTTTTCTGTTTGGTCGGTGAAATAATGTGACACCAATTCCTTCGCATTCCTGTAATTTAATAATTTAAAATCAAGTTCAGAACATATATTTTAACAAATTTATGAAGGTATAAAATTAAAAATTATAACATATTCACAATACTAACAAACAGAATATACATAACAATTATAATTAATGACTACACAAATGACATTAGTGGTTTATAAATTAATAGAAACCTATACATACAATCATTTTCCCCTTCAATCACATCATTTTCCCGCTACGTTACATCATCCACTTCATCAACCCTTGAATGACTAATACTTTCAATATAATTATGTAAAATATGTTCACTTATTATTGTTGATGGGATTCAATTTCAGAGGTCAAATCATCCAATTCATCACAAAAAATCATTCAAAAATCATAGTTTTACATGAAAAACACTCCAACCATCATACAAAACATCTTCCAGATAGTATAAAATTTTCCATTGTGATGATTTTATATACAAATCATGTAGTTTATAGTCACCAACACCCATCAAGATAGAGAAGTTCATAGTAGTAAATTGTATGGAATCCCTTTTAACACCTTTGAAAATATAGAACAAATTGAATTTTAATAAAACAACTAAAAATGATCATGGTAGTTTAATTAGATAATATTACTAAACATTCCGTAGTATCCCACTGTAGATAATGTAAAGATACCCCTATTTTATGTTTCCAAACCCTCTTCTCAATCGATTGTCTGAAATCTGAATCCATTCACATTCTACGCATTGAATTTTTTAGCTTATTTTATAGGACCATGAGCAATAATGTTCAAATCTTCTAACAAATCTACTAGAGTGTGAGTATTCATGATTTTAAAAAATAAATATACATTATTAGATTTACCAAATATATTTTTAAACCTAATATCCATATTTTTTTTGCAATATTAATGACTTACACATCGTGAAAACCATTATACAATGTGTTTATTAAAATATTGTTTTTAAATCATTATCATTTCCTATTAATCGTCTAAAAAGTCTCTTTAATTGTGTTATTAACTCTTTAACAAATGGATCTAAAATTTTAATCTTCAGTATCATATGTCTATGTGCTTGTAATAATTTTATTTATGTAAGTGTAACACTTGAGGTCCACCTAACTGATCGGCCTATAACAATAAATATTTTTGATTTCATATGTATTTGAGATTCAATTGATGTGTCATAAACATATCCAACTCAATAAAATATTATCTTAATATGATCCAAGTGTCTAGAAAAAAAATTGAAGACACTCCCATGCTAAATAGCCTTCAGAAACATAAGCTTCAGTTTGAGATTTATTTCTCAGGTATGATTTCAAATTCCCATGATATCTGTGAAATGATACAAAAAAACATAATTATGTATTTAATTGAGTAACAATAATTTCATAATTAACTAAAAAACATATCAATAAAGTACTTCTCAATTAAATATGTCCACCAATAATGTACGAGGAATCCGTATTTAGTTTCATCAATCAAATTCATTGTTAAATTCAGCATGACATTAAAAATGACAGAGGAGTGATCACCTCCATTTCACAAAGTGATAATAAAAATCTATTCTGAATGTTTTCAAGATCAAATTTATGTTGCAATTTCTCACAATTTTTTCAGAAAAATGTGCATAATTGGAGTACAATAGAAGTAACCTTTTCATGTAATAATTTATGCAATGTTAATGGTAGTAACTTCTTTTACAAAATATGTGAATAATGACATTTCAATCCATGTATCCTATGATATTTTAAGTCAAAACACCTTGAAATCATAATTTAATACCAATAAGACACCTTCACGTGTTTTAAAAATTGAAGGAATGATTTTTTATCCCTATTTTTCATTGAAAAAATTATAGTGTATAAATTTTCTTATCATATGGCCGGAGAACATGGTTTATGTTCATTACTTGTAAGTATTTCTAAGAATTTAGAGGATACTTCATCTTTCCATGATCATTAAGCAATTTGAAGATCATATTTTCACAAACATTATTCTCAATATACATCACATCATGATTTTTCGTCAAAAAATAAAATTCCCAATACAGAAGTTTGAAGAATATATTTTTTTCTTCCATTATTCTATAATGATTTCACATAAAAATGAACTTAAAACTCCTTTCCCACTATCATCCAAATGATGCATATTTCTAAATTCTATTTCCACATTTCCATGTTGTTCCAATATTTCAGATCCCATTAACAGCATTGGAGGTTCTCTATGATCAATGAAACCATTAAATCTTGACCTTTTCAGCCAAAATCTATGAGATGGATCTTGAAATCATTGATGGCATGAGAAGAAAAAATTACTTCTATAAGGTATCTATTTGGGATCAAAATCAATGTTACAAATAGGACAATAGAAACTAATATAAGTGTTCTAACTAGATAAATTCCTATGTTCAGGGAAGTCATTAATGGTCCACATTAGAGAATGTTTCATTTTTGAACTTTGTTTTAGAGGATCAATCATATGTCTCTAAACTATTGATTCTTAACTCCCCCAATTCATCAATTAAAGGCTGAAAATAATCATCAAAATCATTTACATGCATATATTTTATATTGATAATCATCTAAATTATAAATTACGTTTTTTTCATACACATCCATGTATGAAGATTGTAAGGGATCAAATCTACTAGCCAAATGGTATAACTGATACTAAAATACCCAAATGGGTTACATCCATCAGTATTCAATCCCAATATAACATTCCTAGGATCAAATGAGAAATAAATATGTAATGAATCAAATGATTTCTTCAAATGGGAATTTCGTGGATGTCATATTAACCCATCATTGTTATTATCTATAGAATGACACATCATGATTTCTGCATTTTTTGATTGCATGAATAATATTTTTAGTTGAGGCCACAAAGGAAGGAAATGTAAAAAAATTTAGGTGATTTAATTTCCTTCTTCATCATGGTATTATATTTATTTAGATATCCATCTTCAACCAATGACTTCCATCTAGAAGAACATTTCTTGCAATCTTGTCTACTTGAATCCTCTAACCAAATAAAGGATACAATCATTGGGACACAAATGAATTTTTTGTATTATTTAGACCAATCATGTTATCAACATTTTTCATATCAAAAAAATACTTCGGGATGTTTTCATCAAATGATGAATCACACAAAAATTCCAATAATATGGGCATTGTCTTATTTTTAATTTCCCATAGGAATTTGATATGGTATAACTTTTGCAGAAATAAGGTTTTGAATATTTCAAATATCTAATATAGAACTCTTGATTTCTATCATCATCTAAACCATGAAATTCATTTTTTCTTAGTGATGTTTCTCTTACATTAGTCTCAACATTCTTAAGAGGAGGATCCAAATATATGTTACAATTGTGATCTAGATGGCCTATAGTCTCAAAAACATCACTTAACATATTTTTATTTCTAGCACCCTCAAATGGGATTTTTGATATGTTTTGATGTTGATGTTGGGGTTTTCCAAATCCAAATTCATCATTTACAAGGTTTTCCTATCCATTTCTTATTTTTGATGATGTCAGGTCTTCATTTTGTTAATTTAAATTTGTGTGCATCCTTTAGGTAATGTTAAATTCATAATTCCAAATATAACACTAATATTGATGAGGGAATTGACTCAATAACAAGTGTTCATAAACTTCATATATATTCAACCAAATTTTAAATTTACATTTAGGACACATGAATATTTTTCTCCTATCAAGGGATCAATTGGAAATTTCAGAAATTCAAAAATTCCCCAAACCCTTATCATACTAAGGTGTTTTCCTCGGTAATGTGATCCAGCTTTTATCCATATATATCAAAATGTAGATATATATTATTGAAAACAATTAATAAAACAATTATTAATAATTAAAAAAATAGGTTCATATATATTGTTTAATTTTTTTAATATATTAAAAAAGGTTTTCTTATATTAATAAATAAATAAATAAATAAATTCCATATATAAATGGATGTATTGAAACCATATTTTTCCAATTTCATGAGGGATGAAAAACTATATATGATATTCCAAGGATCATTAGTGGAAATAAAAATTCACGTATATCTATGATATAGTGACAATGTTGTGTTTTAAGAGGATGTCATGCCCATTGATATGAAATATGAAATTTGAAACATAATTTCAATTAATTAATTTATGTAAATATTGGACATCATGATAGTTAATTAGAAATAACATTGAAGACTATCATGTATAGAGACTCCAAATAAAAAAAATAACATATCATTTCCATTAACAAACATTGAATTAAAATTATTTCCACAAATTCAACATCCATTTAAAAAACTATTATAATTTGTATAATGAAATAAACCACCTTTGAAACAACCCATAATAATAATAAATTTATTACAAATAAATCTTAAATTCTTATTTTAGAAACAAAAATCAGCTCAAAATATTTCTGGTAATTCAAAAATAATCTGCAAGACCAAAATCATGGTGGAAATATTTTTCAATTTCAAATAAATTCATGTCTAAAAAAATTTATTTTATTATAATTTTGAAACCCATTTTCAAAAGAATAAACCAATAATATCCCCTTTTCATCATGAAACCCAGTTTTATAAAATAAAAAACAGACTTTTTAGAACATGAAACCATGAAACAAGTGACAAGAGTCACTCTAAAATTCTCCCAATATCATTAATTTACCATAAAATATATTTAATTAACATCTCATCAATAGTAAAAATTATAGTAGTTATTTATGGAAACAAATGAGAGATCAAAACATTTATAGTATTAAAATATAATAGTTCATCGTTTAGACGAATGGGTGAGAAAACCATGAGACAATCATGAAATAGCCTATGAAATGGATTCCAGAACCAATAAATGAGCTTTGTATGGTTTAAGAGATTATGAAAACTATTAGTAAAACATTTGTTATTCCTCAATTTCATAGTAAAATATCAAATTGACCACCAAAATCATTTGTATACTCATTGGGGATTTAAATGCAATTATCCAATATAAATAAAATTAATTTTTTTTAGACAAACTCAAATTCCAGATTAAAATATTGAATATGCTTGGAAACTCAGGCTTTGAATAAGAAAAATCTTCATATACTCTCCCACACATACATATCTAGTTTTAATATCCTTATCCTCACTCTACCAAAATTACAAAATAGTAAGAGAGTGTTTCAAGATCCTAGATCCTCTTTAGAACCAATATATTTTATGTAATTTTAAAGAACTAGTCCAAGACAACCGACATGTCACTCATTCCAGCCTGCCACTAGGTTTGATAGACATTCCAAACCCCCACAGGTGGGAAAGTATTACCTAGGTATCTGGACCACATACATGGGATTAGTTACACCCGTATAAAAAATATAACAATTATAAATAAACATTATAGAAATTTCTACATGGGGTGTCTAAACATGGGATCCCCTTGTAAATGAAATAAACATATTTCATATAAATAAGGTAAAATAAAAAAACATATGTAGGAATAATAATAATAATTATTATTAACTCATATACCACACTAATTTATAAATTACTAAAGTAAAACATCCCATATGTTAGATAGTGCAAAATAATGTTCTAAGAAAAAAGGTAAATAAGTAACAACGAAAAATAAACCAAAAAATTACCATTAATCATAGCCTTCTCATTTCCCATGGTTACTCATAACATCTCATTCCATCCATCATTGGAACAAACATAACACATACACTAAAAGAGATGACATCCTGGGAACCTAAAAGGAAAAATGAGAGCCAGATACACCCATTGGTATATATAGGGTGTGATATTCAAATGACTAGTATGATTCCATTAATGATATTGTGTGATTAATTTCAAAAGACATTTAAATAATTCTTATTAAAAATTTGATAAAAAAGATAGTTTTTTCAAATGAGAGTATAATGATATAAATCAATATGGTGTAATAAATTTTAAAAAGAACCTCCCATATTTGAATATACATGATCATAAAGAATGTTTTTTAATAAAACACTTTTCATCCATGGAGAGTGGATAATTAAAATTTTTAGGGGAAAATGATATATACCTTTACTCTTTCAAAAAATAATAAACCAAACCCTTTTTATAAAATACAATTTATTTTTATTTTAAATAAAACATTCAAAATCATTTCTAAAATCAAATTGAATGTAATTCATAACCCCAAAACACAAATTATATCTAAACCCGTAAAAAACATGATATGAAAATTAAAAACAAAATATACAACTAAAAAATATTTTTTATAAACAATGATCTGATGTGAATATAGAAAAATTATAAATCTCATAACATTGACGACAAATAGAGAACATTTAAAATATTAAATTATTATCACAAAGAGTATTGCATCATATCATGTGGGGAGGGCGGTTAGGGTTGGCAGGGAATAGAATGGATCTGCTATGGGCGATGACCTTAGCGACGAGGCTGACACAAAAATGATTGGTGAAGATCAGGGATGTGTGGGATTAGGGATTCAAGGGGAGTCATGAGGTCTGGGAGTCGGCTTTTTTTAGGGAGGGGGAATTTGGACAGTTAAAAACATAATTATTTAGCCATCACAGATTTTTTTAAAAAAATAATAGTGATGGTTAACTAATCCACCTCTAACAAACTATTTCATAATACTCAGTTTTTTTAGTGTGTAGCATTATAACATCTTATATCATGATTATGTTGTCCCGATATGGTCATGATCTGATCCACTCAAATTCTGATTATGTTGACTTTAACATGGGGGAAATCCTAACATTTTCCACATGTATCAGTTCCCCTACTTCTATTTTCTTCAACCACTAAAAAATGGAATTCACAAAATTAGATCATAAGGAATAATTTCAAACTAGATTACGCTTAAATATAATTTGAAAATTAATTCAAATCTAATCTCATAAAAAAAATCATGGATTCTATTTTTATTAAAATCCTTCATTATGTTTTTAATGAAATTATGAATTATCCTATGAATATCCCCTAGGTTTTTTAAACAATGTGTGCAATAAGGTTCTTTTTCATGTATGAGGATACCCTTGGTGAAGCCCAATACTCATTGTCATAGTAGATACTCTGAGGTAAATTGGTTCTAGAACTACGACCACTTCTAGTATCTATACAGAGTTGTATTTTCTATGAAGACCCACATAGTCTCTACCTTTCCAAAATTATAGTATGTTACTCTATTATTATCATAAATGTCTATATTAGTTTTATGTCCTCTTAATTCCGTTTCCTAAATCTAGTTTCCCAGGTTTCTTATAATTATCCTCTAATTACTATATTAATTTCCGAAACTCAGAATCCTAGAGTTGATGCATTATTTTATTATACTGAAATAATTATAAGAAATAAATCCTAAATGAATGATCATTTTAGTTGTTTTATAAGACTATATTGTATAAATGATACCCATAATACATTTTGAAAAATATAAAACAACATGATACATAATAAAATTAAATAAACTGCCTCCTTGAAAATCTTAATCAAGGATATTTTTGTCATAACCAAAGGAATGGAAACATAAAATGGGTGATCTCACATACTCAATAGGGGTTTCAAATTGTGGAATTATGAATCAACAATAATTGAAACATAATCAATTATACAATGTTAATAATACATGGTGAATAAATGAAAACACATTCCATAAAAAACATAGAATAAATAATCATGCATTGTTTTTCATAATGAAAACATCCTGGAAATAAATAAATGAATACAAAGACAAATATCATTCTTATTATTTGTTTTTCATTTATTTTGAACATTAACCATTATACCATCAAGACATTTTATGTCTGTTTCTTGAAACCCATCTTTTTTTTGAAAAAAACTCAATTTTTTTATCGCCAATTGAGGTGTCTCATGATACCTATCGATGCATTGAGGGGATATAGTTGGACATTCCAATCACTGCCAGTCCAAATAATAATTTATACAAATATTTAATATAAACACAATATTCCTTTGCAATATCCATATTTAGTAGAATATACATATTCATCAATATTTCCACAGTTAATGAAACATTCCACATATACACAATATGTAATATTATATACAACAAATAAAATATTCATATTCATGTAAAAAAATATGGTTATATAATTTTATAGTAATTTTGAATTAATAATTTTCTCAAATGGGCATTAGATTCACCACATAACCTGGATTAGGTGCACAATACCAAGTCCATCATAATGAAATGTAATTTGAAATAATGTCTGTTACACCATTCCAATCAATCGAGTTAATTATTATCAAGTGAATCACTAAATACCATTACTATAATAATAATATTGATATTATATATCAAATGGAAGAAACAAATACACCACATAAAAGAAATAAGTGGTGAACAATGGAAATCTCTTGGAAATAAAAGGGAGATAAGGGACCCCTTACCTTATAAACGAATGCATTATTCCTTTCATCTCAATGTCATAGTGAGTAAAATTAGATTCATTAATTTTGAATTTAAACCACATAATTACATGTAATTGACTTATTATGTGTTCATTACGTTCATTTAGGGAATTTTAAATGGGATAAGAGATTCCATTCCATCAATTCATAGTACAAATTTTCTTAGTTTTTATGATCAGTTTTCTTGTATAAGAGTATGGAAGTTCAGGTAAAATGGAAATAGACATCCATAATTAATGATATGAGTTATTAATGATAATACATATAATTAAATTTTCATTGAAATCATTTGGTTATTTTTAGATAGGATGAATCATTATAATTTTTTTAATGATAATCAATTTGATTGTTTTGATTGTTTTTTGATCACTACGAACTCATTTTGTTTTAAAACTAAATACCTGGATTAAAAAACGACTCGATGACATAATATATGATATATTAAATATATAATGACATTGAATAGATATAAAAAGTTTTCATGACAATAATTTTATATAGTAATAGAAATTAAAAACCCATCATCCTTGAATGGGATAAATTAACACATCTTGGATGATGTTTTCATTTTTAGTTAAAGTGGAGTAGTGGGTGGAAGTGAGATGAGGATCAAATATTCCATTATAATAATAATATTTCAATTAATGTATGGTACTTGAATTATCATATCAATTTTATCATGGGAGTATTTGAGAGTGTAATAAAATAATGGATCTTGTTAAATAAATTGAAAGCAAAAGGAAGAGAGGGTAACCACTTGAATACTCCTCTTTATGTCCTTTTTCTAACTTTGGGTGATGTAATAATTTCTTGGAAATTAGGGAGGGATTGGGAGGATTATTTTTTAGAACAAAATCAAGGCTCAAATCATGAGTAGTGTTAGAGGAAGTGGGGGTGAGGGGTGGTTTACATAGTTGATGAAGGATGTTGTTCATTATATTCTAATCATTAGCATATATTTATTCACTAAAATAATAATTATTGATGATTACATGACATAAAATTGTAATATGTTCATGTGAGTTCTACCTAAGTTTTCTTGCTTCATCAATAATGCAATTAATAGTTTATTTATCCAAAAAAAATTATATATGGTAAATTATCATATTTTACTATTCATTAACAATTCTACTATTTCAAAAAGTTCTCAAAAATTCACCATAACCATTTATAGATGTGAAGAATATGAAAATGAACATAATTTTATGAATTTAATTTTCTATATTTAGGGAATTTAATTTTTAATAAAATCATCATTTTATCAAAAAATACCAAACCTAAAAAAACTAATCTTCATTTTGAAGTTGCATAAATATTATTTATATATCCATGTGTAACATTACCATTTATGTTGTTTATAATAATATTAATAAGGATAGGGTGGTATTATTATGTGCTTGTTACTATTTATAAGGGTAAGACACTATTAAAAAAAATTAAGTTGATTCTATCTGACTCCAAATATTATCCTCATCACAACCGTGTATGTCCATTTTTCGAAATTCAAGACATAGAAGTGTAAAATTTAAGTTTAATGGATAGGTTAGGAAAATATCCTGTAAATGAAATTTTTTTGTTTCACAAAGAATATTGTCTTTTTGAATATTTTTCATCCAATGAATTGAATGAATTTAAGAGATACATACCAAAAAATAATTTGGGTGTAATAAATTAACTAAAATATTATTTTCAAACAATAATTAAAAAAATTAAGAATATTTTCTGAAATAAGTTTTTTTACATTTCCAAAGTCTAACTTTAATATATGTGCAGGAAATGTGGAAAAACTAATTTTTAGAAAAATTAAACAATAAAGCCTAAAATTATATTTATTAAAACATCATGTCTTAAAAATAAATTAGATAAATTTAATTAGTTTATGAAATATATAATATATAAATTTCATAAAAATAATTAAATAATGGTTTTAATATATTAATGTGTAACAATTTTTTACAAAGATAAATAGTTTTTCCGTAATAAAAAAACCTTTTTTGAATTTTTTTATTTTTTTATTTCTATTATATTGGCCACAAAATAATTCGTTTTATAAACAAGTATAAACATATATGTTCAATATTTAGTTATTAATATTCATATACACCCTTCCAACAGCTATATGATGCCTATCACTAAATAGTATTTAATAGTATATTATGTTTTATTTATGCATAGTCTTTCATGTAAGGAAAGATAAACTCAGTGTTTCATGTAACACAATCAAAACATGGTATTTTGTGTATCATAATAAAGAGAATAAATAAAATTTTAATGAAAAAATAATTTTATAAAAAATAATGGTGTTATAATTCCCACCACTTATGTGTGTTGAGTTTGTTAAAATGATATTTTTATATAGAATCTGGAAGATAGAGTTTTAAAAATAGTTCCCTTTAGTCTTTCGTTAATATGAATAGTTATAATGGTCAAATTTATCACATCGATGAAAGGTAAATTTTGTAAACATATGTCCAGACTATATTCAAAGTCAATTTATTTTCCGATTAACTCTTATTTTATGAATGAAATTTTATCTGTATTTCCTTTGACAAAAATTTTATTTATTCAAATCAAACTTCTTCCTAAAAAATACATATATAATATTTAAACTAAATAGTGTTAGAATGTTTCACTATCTTAGTTTTAAATATATTTTTATGTATTCACATAGAAGAAAACTAGTTATTATTATATATATATATATATTAATTTGGAGCGGAATTAAATATATTTCTTGATAGAAAATAACTTCTATTTATATGAAATTATATAAAATACATAAATAATTATGAAAAACAGTTACAATACTTCTCCAATTAATAAATAAAAAATAAAAAATTATTAAGGATTTTATAAATATTAAAAAAAATTAGTTTTAGTAATTTATGTTTTTCCATGAAATTTTATTTAAATATAAAATATTAGGGTTATGTTGATGAATTATATTCTAATTAAGTGTTTTTATTTATATCATTTAGGATAAATAAAAGAAAGATAGTGAAAATTAAGATTAATGATACTATATAAAAATATTACTTTATGAAATAATATATAAATCACAAAAATAATAAAATAAAAACAATGGGATAATATTTTAAAAATCATTTCATTTTATATCCTTTAATATTTGATTAAAAAAATTTGGGCTTTATTATAATTTATTATTTTAATATACTCCATGTGTGTCCTCTCTCTCCCATATAGATTGATACCACTTCTTTATATTATTCACACAATTTTTTTCCCCCTAGCATGAACATACCACAGAAAACAATCTATTGAAAAATATTATCAATTTTTTGACGTTGTGATCACCAAAAAAGAATAACCTAATTTTCTGTAATAAATGTTATAATAGAGGCATCCCAAAAGAGTGGTAGTTGTCTCACCCGACATATATCAATATACTTCTTGTTACATGTTCACTTAATGTATAGTATTTATCATATACTAATAAAGTATTTATCTTAAATCTTATGAAATATTAATATTATTATTATGAAACTACAATTACTCACCCCAATTCAATTATATGTGATGTGAATTTATTGCTCATTTTTATGTTCAGCTTACCTTCTCCACATAGTTGTTTAATTAATTTTGGAGAACCATATTTTATGGATGGTTATTCTGAGTAGTTTATATATTTGTTATGATATCTAGGATATAACTATGAATCTTTTATGATAATATAATATCAAATTTCTTACCTTCAAAACTTATTGAAAATTACAACAAACCTTATGTGTATGTGTGGACTACCACCTCCATGAAGAATTATAATTTATTTTTAATCTCTAGTTAAATTGGATGATTATAATTATTGATATAATGAATATATATGATTTTAATAATATTATAAAGATTCAATAAAGTTGAATTAATATTTAATATTCTATCTTTCCATCTATCTAAAATGAAAACAACATTCACAAATAGGTATGACCTATAATATCCGTGAACGACTCAATTCATTTCTTATCTCTAAAATTATTGATGAATCAAAATATATGTATATAATATATATATATTTGTATGATATAATTCATAATTTACCCTATAAAGATATATATTTATAATAAATATTTAATTATTATACATGCGGTTATAAATCATTTGATGAAAGTGAAATTTAAGAATGAAATTTTTATCCCACTTATATTTATATGGGACAGATTACTTATACCAAACTTTATTATTCTCTATGGTGTGTATATTTTTCTGGAATTTATTTCATTATTATTATGATAAAAACTATACGGATTTACCAATATAAATATTTCAATTTACTTCAAAGGTATTATGATTCAGAAATAACCAAGGTCGAAAGGGTTTTATGTTATAATCACTTTATTTTTTTGGATTTTTTATGATTATATTTTCAATTATAAAATATTTTGATATAGCTACCAATATAAATACTAATTTTCTTATAATGTAGTTATTTCTTGAGAATATGTGTCTTCCTTTCATTTTTGTATCATAATGATCTCATGATATATAAAGTTTGTTTTATGATACATCAACTCTATTTCTCTCTTTTTGCAAATTATTTTTACTTTCAGACACATCATTTACAAAAAAATTCATATTATTTTTATGATAATTATTTTATTTTTCAAAAATAATTTTTACTATATATTTAATTTTTATACAAAAATCAACATTAATTTTTTTAAATTTTTTGAATGAGTTGTTTTTTATTTATCTACTAAATTATAAATGGAATTATTTATTTTAACTTATATGAAATGAATGAAATTTACCACCATCACGAAAGATCAATTATTTGAAGATCCATTTCAATTTATATGTTGTTATTATATATAATTTTTTCCCGTAATATTCTGGAAATTTTTATATTTTGAAGAAATGATTTCAAAATAGAAATTTTATTTTCCTAATGAATTGCCTAAAATGATATTTAAATGTAATTTTCAATCTAGTATGACATAAATTTATATTACTCAATCCATAATTGAGTTATGAACCAATGATACTATATTTATTTTTTCAGTATAAAATTTATTTTTATGTTTTTAGGATGACTATTAATCATGTTGATTTTCCACAGGTTATGATAAAAATAAATTTTTATTCAAACCAATCCACTTCATTGGTTATGATATGAAGAATTTATTATGATAATGTATCAAAAAAAATTTGATTATGTAATGACTGGCACCAATATCATCTTCCAATACATTGGATAATGATTAATGTTTTATGATCTTAAACTGTATATAAGAGGTTAACCCAAGAAAAAAAGTAGTTACATAAGATGTTATACCAATTTAAAAGTCGGTACACTAGTGTTTATCCCAATAATAAACTATTATGAATATATTTTTAGGTAACATTTAATGAAGGTATTCAATGGTTATGTGTATTCAAATTTTTAAGGACTAATACCAATTTTATTCTATCGTGAATGATGTTATTAGATTCCTTAGTGACTCATTTATATATTTACTACAATTTCGTATGCCATGAATCAAGATTATAATCTTCGATATTCATGATATGAATTTGATATGTCAAAATAATATTCCAATAACTATATACTCATTTTTTTCATATACATATCTCACTGGTTTACTGTTAATTTTTTTTTGAGATTACCCTTTCCTATGATAAATTTCCCTAGGATATAAATCATGGTTTTTTATTATCTTGGAAAGTAGCTAGTTTTGAAAAATAATGTGGGAGAAAATGTAGTGCACTTATTGTCCACTGTTTTTGGTATCCACGATTCTAATGGAACTAGAACTACATGAACATAGAATTGATATTGATGTAATGTAAATAATATCAATCTAATGATATTTGATTTTTATGAATGAAATGTATGCATCATTGTTTTTGTTATTGGAAAATGGTTTATCTAATCATTGTAAAATAGGATGGTAAAATATTAGTGATAACCCTATGGAAAACTTGATGTATATGATGAACTATTAATTTTTTAGTATTAATCCAAAATTGACAAAGTAAACACAATGGTTTTATAAATTGAAAATATTGAGTCATGATATAGATATATTGTAAAATATATTTTTTGGAATAATGTTTTTTCCCACACTGATTAATAATTATCTCACTATTACTTTTAGATATAATAAATAGATGGAACCTAAGAGAATAATGTTAATTCTTAATTCAATGGAAAATTCAATGATTTTTTTCTTGAGAGAACCAATATTATGGGATATATAATAAAAACTGTCAATTTAATGTAAGAAAAAATTTATCAAGACATGTCATGTATGGTTCTTAAATTATCATCCATCCTATACATAAGTTTTATCTCTTCAAAAGTGGATTGACACCAAGCCTTTGAAGGGAGTTATAAAAAATTAATTTAAATAGATATGAATGATGTGTTATCAATTTGTAAATGATGATTCGATTTTCCCATCACACTATTGGTTTTGCTAAGAAAGTAATGATTGAATTAAAATTAAATTCAAAAGAACCATAGGGAAAAGGTGATGAAATTACATTATTATCAATGTGTGGAAGAAAATATGGTTGAAATTTACTTAATGGTACTAATAAATTATATATGTTTTGTAAGGAAGGATATAGAGTGACTAGATACTGATGTAATGGCATCATGTTATATAATGATGTTAATAATGTGAAATATCAATAGAATTAATTTCCCACAGTCAGGTGTTTTAAATTATAGGAGAATAGGAATTAGGATAAACAATAACCAAACTATATGGTAAATTATGGTTATCATTATTGACAATGTATTAGGACTTGAGACAAAAGGATGTCTCATGAGATCACAACTTTTGAATAATGGTTTGATGATTATGTAGGGAATGTTACACTTATGATCTACTATAAAACTAATAATGTATTATTTAATTATGGATCTTCACACTCTCTTATTTAATAGTAATTTTATAATGTTTTTACAATACCACATAAACGATTTAATACTGAATTAGGAGTGATAACCCACAATTTTTTTATGTCCACATCATAATTATATAATTATTTTTTTCTTTTCATTTGTTGGAATTTCACTCATCCAAATATTATCATCATCCCTCTATTTATGTTTGATGTTATTTTGGTGATTTATTAACCTTCATTACAAAAATCACATATCAATTTAAAAGGAAAGTAAGTCAACATTGATCATCAATAATAACCAATGTGATCTATGAATATTAAAAAATATATTAACTTCTAATGGATATAACATCCATTATATATTTCATGATTCCAATTAAAAAATTAAATATATAATAGCTTGTTGGAGAGAAACTCAACATTTAATATATTTATAATGTTCAAGATTTTACAAATTTATTTTGGATGTACATTCCTAGAAATCCACCAAATTATGAGGATTTTATTTCAACAAACTCTGGCCTTGTTCTACTACTTATTCATACAATATATATATAATAGTCATGATTGAGTTAACTTACTACATAAAGATACATAAGAAGAATCATAAAATGGGATTCATTCATCCATGTGTGTCACCTTATGGTTCACCTATTTTTATTTCTACGAATGATGATGGATTAATGCAACCCTACATTTATTGTCAAGGAAATATCAAGATTAGTATCATGAAAAAATATCTTCTAATCCATATTGATTATTTTTGGAATAAATTTTGTGTAGATAAATACTTTTCAATGATTGAACAAAATTATTGATTTCATCAAATGAGTGTCATGAAGGAGGATATACCCATGATATAATTCCAAAGAAGGTATAGATATTATGAATATATAGTGAGGTATTTTGGTCTTATTATTTCACATGAAATAATCATGGATTTAATGAATAGATTTTTCAACGATTTCCTTGATTTGTTTTTTGTAGTCTTTTTAGATGATATTATTATATTGTGAATGAGTAAGAAAAAATATGTAGATCACTTGATTATTTTACTAAGAAACATAATGATGTATAGGTGTTACAAAAAAATTAAAATGTGTAAATTTTGGATATATAATGGTTAATCATTAGGTCATACAAAAGTATGTGATGTTATATATGTGGATCCATAACAAATAGAATCCATTATATATTGGCCTAATCTATACCCAATTATGAATATATATATTATCCTTAGAATGAGGGATATTATAAATGGTTTAGGGAGGAATTTTTTTTGATTCCCAACCCACCCAACATGATAACTCTTAATGGACACCAGTTCCTTTTGAAAGATGAAATTAAGGAATGTTTCAAGGAACTAAATAGAGGACTAGCCTAATAACATTTTACTATATAACCCTATATTGGATAAGGTTTTGTAAACTATATTTATTCATTAAATATGGGATTGGTATGTGTTATTGGGAATTGTTATACGGTTATAGATTATACATCATGTAAATTGATGGTTCATGAACAAAATTATCCAGTTCATGATTTGGATTTATATGTGGAAATTGATTCCTTAATGAAACTGAGGCATTATCTTTAGAGAGAAGGGTTATATATATATATACATATTATATCTACATAATGTATTTTTATTATAAATAATATTTTAATTTGAACTAGATAATTGGGTTAGACATAATTAATGATTATGAGTATTAGTACATTACAACCATGGGAAATAGAACTTATTGTCTAGTGATTTGTGTTGAAAATATTAGGATATAATATATATGACGATGATCACAAAAGATCTAATATTCATATATTTTCAATGTATGGAGCTATAAATATTAAATGAATTTGAAAACAAAATTATAGAACAAATGAGTCACCAATAGTATATATATATATATACATATTAATGCTATTAAAAAGGAATATGTAGAGATATAAAATAATGTGATAAAAGTTTTTATGTTAAAAAATGATTGTGAGGGATTCCTAAGGTTCCTGAAACATGAATGTTTTTACTCCATAACAATGTTAAAGGATCCTCTAGATGAAGATAATATTTTTTCAGTTTATATTCACCAAGGAAGTGCAATGATATATTAATATTTTAATGAGTATTTCCAGTGGGTTGGTGTGAAGAGAGATATTTAATAGTTTGTATGTTGGTTCACTATATGCCAACAATGTAATCCTAAACGTAAAACGCATAAGGTTATGTTATAACCATTATCCAAACCATAACTGTAATTGAAATACTACAACAAGTATTTTGTTATTAGACTCCCCGAAATGACTAAAGGGAAAATATGATATAGGTTGTAATCAATCATCATAAAATTCATGAAGCTTTATTGATAATTGAGAAGAAATGTCTTTGGATTAGATTTCGAGGATATATATTAATGATGTGGAATGTTCATATAGATTACCAAATTCCCATATATCTAATCGAGATCTGAGGATTACCCCATCATTTTGAAGATATATTTAGTGGAATATATATATAGAATTTAGTTTTTTAATGGAGTATCGTCCTCAACTAGGCTATCATTAGGACAGAATAATTCAAACTCTTGAAGGAATTTTGATATATTTCTATGTTGACATAAATATTTTTTGGGATCAAAACCACATATTAAAGAAATTATTTTACAATAATTGATTTCACTCTAGAATTCAGATGGATCATTATGAATTCCTATTTGGTGAAATGTGAGGAAATAAAATGTGTTGTAATGATGTAGTAAAAATAATGCAATTGGGATACATCATATCTATGGAAGTGGAATAGAATTTTATATAAATTTATTATCATTTAAGGGATACCTATACTAGGGAAAAAGTGTTATGCTGAAAATCATAAAATAGATTTGGAATATGATGTTGGTGAAAAGGTGTTCCTATGAATATCTCCCCAGAATAGGAATATGAGATTTGGAAGGAATTGATAGATAATACCTATGTATATTTTTCACATATAAATTCTAGGAAAATGTAGGGATGGTATCTTATCGATTGGCCCCTCTTGTGAATCTATCTGAAGTCCATAAAATGTTCCGTGTATGTATGTTGTGGAAGTACATACCTGATCTTTCACATGAAATAAACTAATATGTAATACTACTAGAGAATGATATTTTATATGAGGAATTGGCGATGTGAAATTTGGATTGTACGTAGATAATTATACAAAAAATATGACTAACCTAGTTAATTTATTATGGTTATACCACCAATTGGATGAAACTATGTGGGAAACTGATGATATAAAGAATCATATTTACTATTAATTTATTTCATCAATGTGATAAACATTGATGGTAAAATTAATTTTATGGGGGGTAAAATGTAACAGAATTTGTTTTCTGAAATATCTTTTCTTCAATAATTTTTTTTAATACTGGTCTTGTATGAAACAAATAGCCTAAATGAACCATGATATACTATTTTAATAATATTATTATATGTTATAAACTAGACAAATGGATAGGTAGTGATAAATAAAACTAACTAAAATTTGAAAATTTATGGTATTAAAATTTATAAAATTAATTCATTTTTTATCATTCATTTTTAAATGAAACTAAAAAATCATTTGTAAATAAAGGAGTTCCTTTTCTGAATAATTGTGTGTATTCACGTAATTTTTTTTTCTCCAAATAGATTAAATTTATCAGTATTGGTGAATGATTTTAATGCAATTAATATAATTTATATTCAATCAAATGTTTCAAAAATTCATCAAATATATTTATATTCATGGAATAAAAATAAATCATGTTTTATTTTTATAAAAAATGTATTTTTTCAAAAAAATTTATTTTTCATATTTTGCACAAATAAATTAAAATTAATATCTATCACATATATTTAATAATTCTTTATAAATTAATTACATAATTATTATTAGTATTTTAAAATGTTTTAAATAGTTTATTTTTGTTTTTTTTTTCAATATAAATAGTATCTCTTATAAACTTTATCCCCTCAGTAAAGGGTATACTGGGTTAGGCTAGGTCAAAACTAAGTTATAAGGACATAATAAGTCATCGTAATTCTATGTAGATAATTTAAAATATACCTTAAACAACATAACATCATAATTTATTTTTTATAATGGAAAATTTGCCATATAAATCAAATTAATAATGTTTAAGACAAATTATGTAAATAAAAATCAATCTATGGGTTTTAAATATATTTTATGTATTCACATAATACAAATAATGTAGTGTTAAAGGAACCATAATAGTAATATTTATCTTATTTATAATATTTTCATATATAATATTATTTCAAATTTATATTATATACTGACAATACATTCTTATTTAACAGTGATGCATTTGTTCTCTAATGAATTAAAAAATATAATAAATAATTAAAAAAATATTAAATGTAATATAATATGAGTGGTTTAATATGTTCCACAAATTATTTAGTTAGATTTGAAATAATATTTTCATATTAAAGAATGATAGTAAAATTAAAAAAATTAATTTAACTTAAATGTAATGAATAGTGTCAAATTTGCATTTATGATATTTTATGAAAATAATATTTTATTCGATTACAATACTCATAAATAAATTAATGTCAAATTTTTTGGATAATGTGTTATCTAATAATTCACCCCAAATCAATTAATATTCCATTTAGATAAATTTTGATTAATATTAACTTTATTGTATATTAATCATTTAATAAATTCCATGTGTGCACTCTATATCATTTGTAAATGGACCCCCATTAATTATATTATTCACACTATCTTCATCTACATATCTCAACCATCCCTTGAAAAAATTTCTTTTAAAAATAATATAAAAAATTTGGATATCCTGATACCCCCAAAATAAAAACCATAAAATCCTTAAGAAATAATCTAAACGGGGTCTTCAAAATGAGATGTAGTTGTCTTACCATACCATTTTCAATTTATTTCTCCTTAAATTACTATAAATGTATGATATTTTCGTAAAATAATAACATAATAATAATTAATATTTTTAAATTATATTATAATTTTGGAACTGCCATTATCCACCCTATTTCCATCAACTAGGACGTGAATCTAAAACTTGTTCATATATGCTACATGCCACCTCCATATAGTTGTGAATTTCATTTTACACCAACACAGTTCCTAGATTATTATTATGATTGATTAATGTTTATAAATTATATTTATAAAAAAATTGTTATTTAATACTGATAATATAATAAAAACCTTATTACCTTCCAAATCTATAGAAAGTGATAGTGTCTCCGTTTCATACGTATGGACTACCACATCCATGATGTAATGTAGTTCATTTTTCAATTCTATTTAACATTGATGATAATAAAGATTTATCTTAGGAATATATATAATTTATATGAAATTGTAATGATTTTTTAACAGAGAATTAATAATTATCATTGTTTTGTTCCATCTGTCCAAAAATCAAATCAATGTTCATGCATACGTACAGATTACCTTCTACATAAATGATATAAATCATTTTCGATCTCTATAATTTTTCATGAATATAAATACAACTTTATAATGACTATATTTTAATTTATTTTTGGGAGAAAATACATATATTAAACTTCTTTTTTGGGTGTAAATATTTCACATAATTATATTTTATTATTATTATTATGAAAATTGTAGAGATTTACATATGAAACTAATGATATATTTTCCTTGGGACATATGATTTAAAAATTAAAAAAGTGGTAATAGTTATATGTTTTAATATCATGCTTATCATGACTATTTATGATTATGTTTATGAGGTAGAAATATTAAGATCTACTTCTCAAGAGAATTATGATATTTACTATAAAATTTTATATTTTTGGAAAATACATATTTTACTTTCATTTTCCTCAACAAAATTTATAAATAGACTAGAAATATTTTTTCATACAAAATCGTCTTTATTTCTCTC
This sequence comes from Viscum album, assembly GCA_963277665.1. Taxonomy (NCBI): domain Eukaryota; kingdom Viridiplantae; phylum Streptophyta; class Magnoliopsida; order Santalales; family Viscaceae; genus Viscum; species Viscum album. The sequence continues at coordinate 1,238,481,545 of OY728122.1, read as the reverse complement.
TTTGTTTAAACCACTATATTCTTTCACTTCCATATGTTCAAATAGAAATTATTATAGATTTTACAAATTCACCTATTAATGTTTGATGATATTTTTACCCATGATTCATGTTAGGACTTCTGTTTTTCCATATTACTATTTTAATAAAAAAATTGAATTATTTCTTTTAGATGACTTTGGGGGGGTAATATTGTCTTTTTCACCTAAAAGATGATCTCAAATATTTTTTTTCTTACCCATAAATTGGTTCCTAAATATGGTGTGTGCCTTAGGAAAGGATTTTGGTGGAAATACGACCAATTTGAATTTTTATTGAATAATTAATAATACAAATTTATTCAATTAATTATGAAATTATTCTCAAAGGTAGCTTCAACCATAACTTTTAAACATATAGTCGTGTTGAGATTTTGTCTGCACCATTGATTTTGGAATGGGGTGTTTAGCTTATTCAATTCCTAAACTCTAGTTGGTTGTCGAGGTTGACCCATATTCCTTTTTCTTCCTTTTCTTTTTCGTTTCTTTTCATTCTTTCCACTTAGTTATTCCTCCTTGTGCACTCGCCCTAGGCATTTCCTCCTTCACAATTACCTATTTGAGAAGAGGGAAAGTGGTAGAAATAGGGAGACATAATGAGAGGATATTACCATTGGAATCCCTCGACATGAAAAGTCAGTATTTGGCATATGTCTATGGAGAAATCGACCAAGGATTCAGCGGTTTCCTTTTATGGTAGGCCGAAATTATATTTTCCAAAACCCCTTAAATATCATCATTTCAATATTTTAATCCCATGTTATTCTTGTGTGAAGACCCTAGTGTCCATATCGGTTCCTTTAGGATGAAAATATGAGTTTCTGTTGATATGAGGGTTTCCCTATCGGGAAACCCATTTTACAATGCGTGTAGTCCATGGTGACACAACATGTGTTCAAATAATTCTTGGAAGACAATATTAAGAGAGTAAATACTAGGTACATTATGTACATTCCATGTTCAAGTAGTCTACTGTGTAACTATGTACCTGGGAATTTCTACCCATGTATGGGTACATAGATGTGTATGAGTACATGGCCAGAACCTGTGTCATGTGGCATGCCCTATATAAGTACATGGGCATGCCATGTATTGGGTCATGCAGGTTCATGGACATAAGAATGTTCATCATGTTTGTTACACATCATGTAACCATATAACATGTTATGTACCTGGTGTATCTACACGCCCAGGACAAAAGAATTACATGACCATATGGCGGTGCGGGGGTACATGATGTGTTCTTCCCCGTTTGAACCCTTTGATTGTTTTTGTGGCCTTTCACCCTGAAGTCGAAATTAGAGTTTTAAGTAGTCTATTATGAGTATTTTTTAAAGTATATCTTTATAGTGAGAACCATGGAGAATTATGAAGATTTATAATTGGTTTTTTGTGGATTCCACCTAATTAGATATGTTCTTACATATGTTGTTGACTGAGTTACTTATGAGGGTGAGACCTATTCTAAGATGATCCATGGGCCATATCATGAATCCTATAGTGGGAGGAAATTCACCTTTTGAGATGTCCCCTTCACTCATATGAGATCATAAGACCTATTTTTTATAAGGATCAACTGAGGGATTCCATTTTATATATACTTACATAAGAAGTCCCTAGTAGGATCCCATCTATTTGTTCTATACCCATAATCCCAAGTAGGATGTGTCTTCCCTATTTTTTTCAAGGATCCCATGTAGGGTTTATACTTACCTTTCAACTAACAATCCCATGTTGGATTCCTTCTCATATGTGTGACCCTAGAGGATCCCAAGTTGGATTCCTCTCAGTTTCAACTTTTGGCAACTAGTCGATGCACTGTTACTTGACCGACCATAAGATTTACATTGGGTTTGGGTAGAGATGGTGTTCTGGTGTCAATGAGTCGTCCTTTATATTGGGATGAATGGGTTTTCTTCATGGGTTTTGTTTTTCCAATTAGTATGCCATAAGTTCTTTCTAAATATTTTTCTTCTAATCCATGTTAGCTATGATATTTAGTATACAGAAAGGTACTACTTGGGGCTTCATCGTTAATCTTGTTTGTGTATATATTTTGATATGTATTTTTTTGGTATTCCCAAAGGTGCTTTCTGGTATCTGGTCTATTAAGAATTATGTTTTGAATTTCATGACCTAAATGATAATTGGATTAACATTATCAGAATTCCTTGGATGGGATCGCTGTGGTGTTTATGTATACACCATGAGTGATACTTGAATTCCCATTGTAGAAATTCCTTGGATCAGATCAGTGTTATTTTGAATCTGATTACACTCTCATCGATTTCGGGCATGATAAACAATTAATTAGGTAGATTACACACTCATGGGAGGTGGAGATGATTATGCTCTCCTCAGCCTTTGATCAGAATGATTATTCTCTTTTGATAAGTTACAAGACTCCAGGGGTGAATCATTGAGGCTCACTAGAGATTTCACTCTAGAAATATCACCTTAGGTAAATCCCCTTAGTGATTATCTATGTACGCAATTTCATGACCACCTATGGACCATGGCCTTGGGATTATACATTGGATTATATTTAAAGTCCTGTGCAGGATGTCGATTGACACTGTAACATTTTTCAGGATGTCAAGATGTATTTTCTCAAAATTTAACTTTATAGGTGGGGTGATTATTGTCTACTCAACCTATGATCAGAATGATTATGCTCTTCCAGATCATTCAGGACTGACCGTAAGCATATTTTATCCTAGTTAGTGATTGGAGGTGTGTACGGGTGATCCCAGGTGTAGGATGAGCATCCCCTTCAGTGACATAACTTGCTTAGACATATAATTATGGAGTCGGTAGTAGTAGGTAAATGTTGATGGTATTATAGAACAATAAATAAACATAATAATACATGTTTGGGGTGGCACAAAAATCAGATCAATACCCTTTCACAGGATTTCCAAAACATTTTGATTATGGACTTAAAGATTGAATGCCAATGTGGGTTCTTATTGTATGATAAACATACTGATGAATATTCATATATTTGTATATATTTATCGGTATGGGACTATAAATGTTCATGTATAGAGATATATAAATCCATGGTGGCCCTTGACCAGTTAACAAGGATTATAGAGCCTACGTTCGACTTAGGTTTCATGTTGGATTTACCGGTTTTTTATTTGGGCTTTAGCTTGGATGAGCACATTGTTGTTGCACACACATTCAGAGTCAACATTATAGGTTGCTCATCGTGGTGGACTAATGAAATTATTTCTCACCCTATCATGTTTCCTAAGTGTATTTGTTGAAATTATGTAGACTTTTTATGTTGAGTACCAGTTTCATGATGGATAGTGCTATGGCCCAATGTCGCATGATAGAGTAGAGTTTCTTGAGTGGTTCTACAGATCGTTTCGGTGTAGTTCGACATTGTCATGATATCGTGTATGTGGGATAGTTTAGAGTTTTTTATTAAGGTATATACATTTTATTTTTGTTTCTTTTTTACATGAATCTATATGGTCATCCTATTGGGTGACCCATGTTGTATTATATTGAATAGTTGTTCAGGTTTTTTTACAACATTACAGTATCACAACTTCCTGTTTCTGTTTACTGCTTCCACGTTCTATTGACCATTCAAAATTACTAATACGTGGTTATTTCTACTATTATCTTACCCTTATATATGTCATAGTCATCCCATGAACACCACATAGGACCTCACTTATAGTTGGTAGCCTTTGGCTTACGAGGAGTCACACTTGAGCCCTTTTAGAGAAATGGCTCACAGCACCGGTTTAGTGACTTTAAGGTCGGTACATTTAAAAGTGGTATAAGGGGATTTTATTTTCATGGTAATTACTATTTTGGATATGGTAGAATGTGGAATTACTGATTTTGTGGTACCTGTGATTGATATCAGACTAGTGCATCAAGAAAATTTATTCCTGTGGGAAGACCTGGTTTCCAGGGCGTGGGATTGCAATTCCAATTTTGCGGTGTTAGAGTTGTATATGATTTTCTCTAAGAGAAAAAACCATGATGTGTGTGGGTGTGTTGATTTACTATGTATTTCTTCCTCGTGGCCATTGGTATGTCTCTAGAGTTGGATTTTGAATCTTCTCTGACAAATGAAAGAGGTGTCTCATACATAAAATTAGTCAAGTTGGATTCTTGTTAAATAGGAATGCTAGTGTGTGATTTTGTTGATGAATAAGGCCTTTGGACCTGAATACCCATACTCTTTAGTCAGATGGTCGGTTATGTGGTTCTTTTTTGACACATTCTGTTTTTAGTATGATTACTCAGTCCTCATGCACCTCCGGTGTAGTGACCCCAGTAGGTCATTTAGGCACTGGTGCCCTTTTTAGGAGCCATACTAGGTTGTTGTTTCTCTATTCTATAGTTATCTAGTCGTATTGCTATATATGAGACCTATGGATACTAGGAAATTTATTGTGAACTAATCCTCCATTTTGTGTTTCCTTGTATGGAAACATGGTTAGTGTTAGTTAGGTTTCTATTTTTCTGTGGTTGTGACCCTACGAGAGTAGTTCATTCTCAGGATTCCGGAAGAGTAGAAGGGCCATCATAGGATGTGTTTTCAGTTTTTACCTTTCTATGTCATTGTGAACATTAACTTCATTGACATGATGGATCTTTTTGTCTGGGTGGGAGAACTAGAGACTCATTTTTTAATCTCAGGCCCCTGTTGGTCGTCATTTATTAAAATCTAGGGGAACATGCGGGAGAGAATGAATCGTGTTTTCAGATGCCTATTTTCATGCAGTGATCATGGTTTCTACTCATCTCTAAATTGAAACACAATAGATGCTTGATATCAGTGTTATAAGAATATTAATTCATTCACATTTTGAAGAAGCACCTTGGCTGATTACTTCTCGAGACTGGCTTTAAATGGTGGGACTATTCGGGTTCCTGGCCTAGTCAACCAGTGTTTTCTCTATTTCTAATGTTGTCAGATCATGGGTAGATGCTTGAGAATGGAAAACATATTTGGTTACAGGTCATGTGATGATGATACAATCTGGTTAAACATGGTATAATTTGAATCAAAATCGGGTTTTTTCATGAGAGAGTTTAGGACCAATGATTTAATACTTTCCAAGGGTTTGGACCCCAAATGATGTGATGAGATATCCCTCCATAGTACATGAATCAATGTGGAATGAATCAAGTAACATGAGATGGTTGAACCATGGAATAATCCTTGTCTTGTTATTTGGATGTTAGTGTGGCTCAAAGAGAGATCTGTACATGCCATTTTTATTCTATCTCTATTTAATCTTGTTTAGAGATGATCTTTCACAATATTGATTTTTCTTGAGTATACTGAGAGAGAATCATCCCTATATCAACATCCTTTTTTTTATTTTTTTATTTCATCCCTTGTGAGGAAGAGGGAACCCTATTAATGTTGTTCTCAAGGAGCGATGCGATGTAATCCATATTGTGGGATGTGTACCATTGGTTACTTGATGGTGGTTAGCCTAGGAATCTGTTGAACATCGGTGTTTCTAACGGGCATTTGAGCTTGAAGTTTTATTTTTAGATGACGATAAGGGTATTTTTAGAGTGGGTAGTACCAGGTCAGTCAGATTTAAATGTCTTCTATGTAGAAGACATTAATTAATTCTATGAGGCTGGTCACTAGACAATTGGGATAGCTTGGATGTGTATACACTCATGTTAGGAGAATGGGAACATGTCTATTTCTAGGATTAATAGGGATGAGAAGGTTTATGGTGGTGAGTTTGTAAGGATTCATGTTTTTTCAAAATGGTGTTTTTGGAAAAAGAATAATTTTTTTTGGATGCTCGTGAGGGGTAAAATGATCTTTTCCACAAATTTTCGATTTCAAATAATTTTTTCTAACCAATATCTCACTCTAAAATAGGGAATATACCCTTGGATTGGTGTTTTGGGGAATCAAATCTATTCAATTTTTGGTGGAATAATTAATAATTAATAATTATTAAATTAATTATATAATTATTTTCATAGGTTTGTATGGCCATTATGTTTTACAGAGATTCCTATTGAGATTATTTCTCCGTCATGGTGTCTAAAATTGAGTGTTTATCCATGTCGTGTCCTAAACTTGAGTTGGTCTATAGGGTCAACCCATGCCCCTTTTTTCTTCTTTTTATTTTTATTTTCGTTTAATTGTTTTCTCTTCATTTTTCCTCCATCTTGTGAACGCCTCCGATGTGGAAACTCCATTACTGTAACCTAAGGGAGAATAGGAAGGGAGATAATGTGGGATAGGGAAGGAGATTTTGGTAATATTTTAAATCCCTTGAATCATAGTGTTGGCGTATGGTATTCATAGATGGTGAAAAAAACTAAAACATCAGCGGTTTCCACTCGATGGTAGGATGATTTTATATTTTCCAGAAATTCTTATAAATTTCATTGTTTCATGTTTTTCATCCCCCATTATGATTTTATTTTTCCACTAGTGGCCATATATATTCATTTAGGGGCGTAGAGAGGGTTACATGCGATCTGGTGATTTTGTTGTTGGGAACCCAGGTTATATGTGTGTTGTACCATTGGACACTCCGTGTGTTCTTCCTGTTTGAGGAAGATGACCTTTTGGGAGTACATTCCATGTACATGGTGTACACACAATGTAAATGTACTCAGTCCAGTATCTTAGTAACCGAGAATGTCTGACCATGTATGGGTACACGACCGTGTAGGATTATATGGTCAGACCCCATATCGGGTATCCCACCGTGTATAAGTATTTGTCCTAGACTAGTATTGATCCAGGATGGTTCAGGGACACGGGCATGCATCCCATGTTTGGTAAATTCCATGCACCACTATTGGATTCCATGTAACTAGGGTGTTTACATTACTAGGATGGCGAATGTACATGCCCTTGTGGCAGTGTGGGGGTACACATTGTGTACTTCTCCTTCTCAACCCATGGATGATTTTTCTGGTCTGTTCACCCTAATATCATAATTGGACTGGTAAGTAGTCTATTCTGAGAAGTTTTTCGCATAGATCATGATAGTGATATCCTTTGAACATTATGATGAATCTTAATTAGTTATTTATGGATTTCATAAAAACATATAGGTTCTCCCTTTGGTTGTTGATCAAGTGTCTTATGATGCTATGACTGGTTATTAGAGAAGCCATGGGCCATCCAATGCGACCTATGCATTAGAGGGGATTCCATTTATGGGATGTTTCCATCTTGATTATGGGGCCTTGATACCTGTTACTTATATGGATCCCCCAATTGGTGCTTTTTCATATATTCTATCCTAGGGAGTCCCTTGTATGGTCCCTTATATATGGTTTGTACTGAGGATCAAAAGTAGGATTTCGTTGCCCTATTTTTTATTCTAGGATTCCATGTAGGATTCCTCCTTACCATTCACATATGGATCCCAAGTAGGATTCCTTATTTGGTGTGTGTCCTTTGTGGATCCCAAAAAGGATTCCTCTTGGTGATTGACATGTGAGACCTACTAGGTTCTCTGTTTCTTGACCGGCCCAGAGTGTTAAATCAGGTTTGTGTAAAGATAGTGTTAGGGTGTCACATAGATCCTGCTCTGAACTTGTAAAAACATTCCGCTACATCTTTTGGGTATTCTTAGGTACATGGGACACCCTGAATTTTATCATGATTCTCATGTTTTTTGCAGATGCAGTGACATTCACGAGAAGTGATTCCTAGTTTGTGGTTGCTGAGCCTGACATGAGGCATCTTCCTTTCTGTTGGGATGATTATTTATTCTTTCTATTATTCGTTTTTCTTATTTTGATTCTAGATATTCTTTACTGGTGTTCATATTCTATGACATGTTATTTCTAATATTTACTATACCCAGATGTACAACCATGGAAGTGGTTATTAATCCTGAATGTGTATATAGAGTGATATATATTTTGTAGGGTTGTCCAGAGGTGCTTCTTGGTATCAAACTATCAAGCCTTACATTTTGACTTTGATGCCCTGAGCGATACATGGATTTTCATTATAGTAATTCCTTGGATTAGATTAGTGGTCAATTTATGTATATACCCAAACCAATATTTTGATTCCCTTTGTTGGAATACCTTGGACGGTCTCTGTGTTTGGATGAGGATGATTAAGCTCTCTTAAATTTAGGTCATGGCAACACAATACTGGGGTATATTATTCACTCATGAGTGGGGGCGGGATGATTATGCTCTCTTAATCCTTTGAATGGAATTATTTCTCTAATCTAATCATTTATAAGACTCCAGGGTGTTTTATTATGGACCACTAGAGAGTTCTCCCTTTATAAATCCTTATTGTTAATCATATTTGGGATTAAATGAGTTCAGAAGGTTATTACCTCCTTTAGACCGTGACCTAGGTCTCAATCATTGGATTTGATTCATTTGCCTGATCAGCCTGAAAATTATCTCAATAACCATAAACATTATTTTTGGGCATATTTTCCCAGAATCATTTTGTATAAGTGGTGTCGATTATGCTCTCCTCATCCTATGATCGGAATGATTACACTATTTTAGATAAATCTTGATTTATTATTATTATACGGTATCATAGTTAGTTAATTTATGCGAGTAAAAGTGATCCCTAGTGTAGGATGAGCATCCCCCTATGGTGACATATCATTCTTAGAGATATAATTTCGACGTTATCCAAAGAATGTACATGTTGATGGGATTACAGACCCAATGATCGACATAATGATTCATGGCTTGGGTGGCATGAGGTCCAACTCCATTCCATTGTAGAAGATGTCCAGACGATCGAGATTACAGACCCAAGGATTTACTGATAATGTTCTTTCATGTCGTTTGATTAACATATTAATGAATATTCAAATCTATGTATATATGAATAGGAATGAGACATTATATGTGTACATATATAGTCATAGATATCAATGGTGGAACTATTCTAGTTGAAATAGATTACAAAAACTAAGTTCAACTATGGTTTCAAAACATTTTTACCTCTTGTTTAGTTGTGATTCTGCTAGGATGAGCATATTACTGTCACATAAACTTTTAGAAGAACCATTATTGGTTTCTTATCGGTCTACCCTACTAAGATTATTTCCCACTCCATCAAGTTCACATCAGCGTATGTGTATATATTATGTCTTCTTGTCAGGTTGATCGCGTGTTGCATAGTGGATAGGGATGAGGCCAGGTGTCACATAATATAGAGGTGTTACTTGAGTGGTTCTACTAATCGAGTTGGTGGATTTAGACAATGTCTGTAGACCAGTTATGTTGGTTTCCTTAGAGATAGTATTTGTTCCCCATACTATTACTTTCAGATTATTTTGTACTTATTTATATATGGTTGGAATTTTGGGTTACTAGTGTTGTACTGTATTGCATAGATGTTCAGGTTTTTTAGTGTATTTTACTATTAAATATTTCTATTTGAGTTTACTAATTATGAAATTTTTTTACATTCAATTATTTATGAAACATGGTTATTTCCACTGTTTTCGTACTCTGATATGAGGGAACCAAATCCTCATGATAACCTCCTAAGCCCTCACTTCTACTCGGTACCCTCGACAATATAGGAAGGCGGGCTTGAAGTCTTGTAGTGAACCATCATGGAGCACTCGTTTTGTGGATTTCCTGTCAGGACGTTACAATTAAATATTTACAAAATGGTTCAAAATTAATCTTCATGTTGTTTTATAAAAGAGGAACATAATGATTTTTTTAAATGTATAAAATGAATGCATAATTTTAGAATGAAAATTATGAATACAATTTCCATCTGTCATAAGTACTCAATGATGTTATGACAACTTTAAAATATTTCATGGTTATTTTAAAATAAGTTTTTGTTCATAATATTTTCCGAAATTTTATATTTTAATAATGTTCTTTTACATCCTAATGGTTATTTTCCAAATTAATATTACATATGATCTTTCAAAATCAGTTTACATTTATGATAAAATACTTCAATATATCTTAAGACTTATAGGGGTTATCATCCAATGATTAAATCCTTATTTTTTATTTAGATGGTTTATTTTTTGATAATAATATTTGTATTATCTATGTTTCTAAATAACATTTTTTTATATGATGAAATATTTTTGAAGCCTTTACTTTAATTGGGTCAAAATATAAAGAATGTTTTATTATTATTTGGAAGAAAAATGTATAGATTATTTAATGATTGGGAACAATATATCCCTCCAATAAAATGGGTATTGATAAATTTTATATTAGATCATAGGTTACATTGGAAGATATATAATTTAAAAAATATGGTACATGAGAGGTTATCCCAATCACAAATCACGTGAAAGTGTGGTTATACAATTCATAACTTCTTATGGATGTTTTTGTGGGTATCATTCAAATATAGTCATATATGCCTATATTATTCCACAATTCCTTATATTATTCCAATGTTTGATTGATAGAAAATTATATCCATATTATCAAAACAGTTTTTAAGTAAAATTGAGAAACCACAAGATAAAAACATTAAAACCAATTAAAACCATGAAGGATGATAACCAAGATTAAAAATTCTAGATCCCCACCTCCCTAGAGACTACATCATGATGAAATGATATCACCATCTCATAACCGATTGAATATTTGTCTCGAGAAATTTTTCACAGGTATGGTACCGATTACAGAACCATACCTTCTTAAACATCTAAATCCATGCCTAGGAAAAATCTTCCTACTTAGATCCTCATATGACGCTGATCTATGTAGTGTGTTGGTTATAAAAATAGCGATAATTCAAAAATCAATCAAGAACCTTAATGTGGCCTCAAATTTTAGACACCCTATGTTCATTCACAGCTTCACAAATTGAAGTCGTATAGACATTAAATCCATCATTATTTTCATGTTACATTTCAATTAATTTTTTCTTTTCCACAGATAAACTCATTGGGTAAGGGTCATTGGCTTCATCCAAGACCAAAGATTCAAGAAAAATGTTACAATCTTCCAAAAATGAAAAAAAAATATTAGTATATGCAGATGCACATAAATCACTTAAACCGGAATAAAATAACAAACAAAAAATGTTCAAGGAAAGTATATTCAAAATAGAAGAATCAGGCATCACACCGCAAGACTCACTACAAAACGAATCCAAATCCTTAACTCGATTTAAGATTTGGAGGTTTGAAAACCATCAACTTCACCAGCCACCCAAACAACAAAACGCCGGAAAGATGGCCCCACCACATGCAAGACATGAAATCCCTTCACCACCTCCAAAAATGCACTCAAATCCAGTAGTAAATCTTCTAACATGCCCCAGTTGACACTGAAACGAGGTTGGAACCCACATAAATGACACTTGACCACAAACATCACCACGTCACCAATAAAATCCCTATCAGATATTGGGATAGTGAAAAGAGACATGAAATAGTGAAATCGTTAGTAACATCAAGTCCACAATGTTTGGAGACGCACGTCACGAGATGCTGTGCAAGAAAGCCAAGGAGATAACGTTGTCGGACTGGGACATAGAAAATAAAGGCAATGACAGGGGTAAACCCTAGCATCGTGATTCCCCTTACGGGTTCATCACCCATGGGGAAATTAAGATAGTGTATGTTTGAGGTATCTTATACCAATGTTATTCTCTCATAGATCATGTTCTATGAATTAATTATGATTCATGTAATATTAATTTTTAGGTATTATTCCATAACATGTGATTATGATATATGAATTGAAAGTATCATAATCCAATTGTTAAATTCATATTATCATAAACTTATTCTCGTGTGTTTTTTATATATTTCTCTATTTTTTTCCTTTACTGAGCATTTGAGATCAAAATTTATTTTTTACCCTTTGTTAGTTTAAGAAAAATAAATTAGGTATCAGTTGTCTATGATGTGTGACAGATATGACAAACTATGTGGGAGATGTTGTAGTTCACTTATGAACCAGTATTTTGTATATCCAGTATTCCAATTAAATTAGACCTATGTAATTTTTTCATGGATCCTAATGTTACATAATGATTGTTCTTCTATTTAGATGTGATATTTATATATGAAATGTATGGGTTTATATACTTACTTTATGAAAATTTTATTATGTCTCTTAAGTAATATACTCAAATGGGATTTCTTTGATGATTTATAAAGATCGATATGTGGTGTTGCTTGGTCTACTTATGGATTCCTCATCTTTTATTTCACTCTTACATCTATTTATACATGACTAACATCATAAGTGGTCATATGTTTTATGGACTGATAATTTGGTTCCTCACAACATTTCATTTATTATATTTCTTAATTATATGAATGTTTTATACATCATTATTATTTTATATATATATATATATTATATTTTAACTCTATTTCATAATATTATACAAGGTGCATAACATATCAATTTTACCTCTTTAGAACCTTCTACTAGTAAATATCCACTAGAGTCTTGGGAGGCTCACTTGAGGTCTTGTAGTGAACCCAGTCTAGGAACCAACCGAGTTTCCTTTGAACCAGATCATTATAATTTTTATGAATTTTTGAAATTTAATTTAATAATATTTAATTTAGATTTATAATCATAATTTCATATGTAATTAACAAGTTCAATTTATTATTTTTCCCAAATAAAAAAATTTATATAGAAAAGAGTGAGTTAAAAGGATCTAATAAGAGGTAAAGTCATAAAATATTTCACAATATTGTCAATAATTATGAATATGAGTTAATTAATTTCCCATAATCATCCCATGAACAATAATATTCCAACTTCATTGTTAAAGTACATTTTTTACAAATTATAAAATATGTGTTTGTGTGAATCCCACACAAACACATTAATAATAGACCTCTCCTTTATATATGTGAAGCCTCAAATTTCCATTACATTTCACTATATAATGTAACAAAAATATAACATAAAAAATATTTTCTTGTATTTGGAATCTCATTATCTAAATAGTGATCTAAATTTCATTTAAAACTGAAAAATAAATTTAAGGAGGATTTTTACTTCATTGTATATACCAACATCATTTGTCTATTTTTGTTTTGTCTTTTTAATCAAAACAATTTTCAAATATTATTTTAAAAAATTATTTAAATCACTATTATTATATAAAATTTATATTAACATTATAAAATAATATATCCTCTCAGAGTCATTTTTTACCATACATTCTTGTTTGGATGAGTTTTACCACCGATGAGAAATTATTTAACATTAACTCATTAAATTGTAATGATATCATAAAAAATTAAAATGTGTGGTAATAATGTTGGATTAAATATTTTTCCAAAAATATAGAATGTTAATATTAAAATTTATATTCATTAATAAAATCAATTATTTTATTCATAATATAAGATAATCTGTAATTGTTCATTTCAATACCACTCCACTATATCCATGAAAAAAAATTGGTACTCTAAATGTATATCAAAACCAAATATATAAACCCAGTTAATATTCTTGAGGTGGTAAACATGTGATAATGTTATAGGGACCAAGAATATCATATTGAAGAAATAATGGAACTAATTGAATAACTAAAACTTGATGATTAATTTAAACTATTCATGATTAATAAATTTAAAATAAGTAAATATAATTAGGTTATCCATATGAATAATAAATTACTTTATTATATAGGATATGAAACCCTTTTTGACTAATCTAGAATCCATGATATGGGTCTTTTCGTGACTCATTATCCATTCATTGGATTATAATATTTATATTTTTTTGGGAATTTTATTCCTTATATTGTGTTTATTTTTTTTATTCAATATAGATTGTATCCTTTTTATCAATAATATCTCACTTACCCACCCCATTTCATTTTTGTCTTTAACCTCCTTAACATTCATTGGAATAACTTTTCATAATGTATCATAGTAGATAACCTGTCTAGTTGTAACTATTCCGATGTAAATCATATGGGAGTTATAGATAACATTAATTTCATCCAAAAGTATTTTATAGACAACACTATGTGTTTTTTGATTGAACCTAGGTATTATAAAGGTATGAACTCATCCATACTATTCCAAATTACTAAAAATAGATGAATACTGAGAACAATCCAATTTCTAATGTTGAATGTTCAAAAAAATTAATGATTCGTATCACCATATTATAAGTGAATGTTTACATTGATTTATTTTTTATATTATTGAAATATTATATAATTTTTTTATACTATGTGAAAAGTTTTCTTAATATATATCAAATAGTACATTAATTTATTAAAACATTATTTTTGAATGATTCACTCCTCATAAAATGTACCATTATAATGAAAAATTTTACTCTCTATAATACTAATTTTTCTTCCATGTGAATGTTATTTCAATCATTTTTTTACTAATTATAAATTAAAAATAAATATTATATTCTATAGAAATTGTAATACGCTATGATGTTATTTCATATTTTCATTTAAAATCACAATGTAGATGATAACATAGACCATATACAAGACCTAGGTAAAACCAATAATGAAATAATACTTAAACATAACTATTATAAATTAGTCTTTTTGAAGAAGATTGAGAATAATAATAAAACACAATTAAAAATATGTAAGTGAAAATTTACTTATTAAAAATAATTAATTCAATCAGAACATTTAACATTCAAGAAATTTTTTTATAAGGAAAATAACAATAATAGGAATATTTAACGCTTTAAAACATTTCATCCAAAAAATTTATTTATGTATATTATACACTAATAATTAGAATTAGTTTCCAAAAATACTAATTTTTTTAAATTAATATCATTTTTTAAAATAAACATATAATAATTATTGTATAATGAATTTATTGTATATTTTCTCAATTGATGGATTCATGGTTAATTAGAAAAAAATATTATATATTTTTGAAACAAAAACTACCATTTAAAAAAATAAATAATGATATTTAAAAGTATCAGTCTATTTTTTTAATTTATTCTAATTTAATTGAGAACCATTTGAATAAATATAATCTGTTTAATTCTATACGACTCAACATTATATTTTATTTTGTTATAAGTCAATTATTATTTTAATAATAGGGTTTTCATGAATTTTTCACATTGTGTTTTTCAAACATATATTAATATTATTTTATTCCAATTATAATAATAGAATCATGAAATATAGATTTCTTATTTAGAATCAATATTTTCATATTTACTAAATGGGTCAATATAATTTTCATTCGTAAATAAATTGTATCCATAGTAAATGTTTATCTCCATAGTAATGGGTGAAACATGTTAATTAAAGTGGAAAGTATATGAAATGATATCAAATTGAGTACATTACATGCATTTATTTCATTGTATGAGATTAATTTGACCATAAAAATATAATTTATAAAATATGATATTTTGGTTCTATTTTTCTTTTATAATGACTTGTATATTATTTTATGTATCGAAAACTTTTAAAAAATGTAACTCTCTTTATTTTAATATCTCTAATATGTTTTCATATGGATTAAAGTATATTTTATTTATTTTAAATGGATATTTGAAAAAGATACTTTTTTATTTTATGATATTAATTAATTTATATTTTTTAGAGATAATATAATTATCCTGAATACTAGACAATGATGATGTTGTTCTTTTTTAATGAGTAGAAAATTCAAATATATTATTTTGAAAAAATATAATGTTTTATATTTTTGAATATTTATTTTTTCCCATTTATTGAATAGATACATATAATTAATTATATATGGTGAATAAGTTTATATTAAATTACTTTTTTATTGTGAAGCCAATATTTTCAAAATATATGAATAGTCATAGAGATAGATAGAAATGGTAATTATTATTTATAAAGGGTTATAAAAATGAAAATTCATATCATAACTCAATGTAATGGAAAAAAATTTATATTGTCATTCAGGATTCATTTATTTTATACATTTTATTTTAAACATTAATATCATGACTCTTAAATAGTGAATAATTAATAACAATCGTTATGGATAAACAAGGTTAGTGTGGAGGATGTTCCAAAATATATGGTAGAGAATTTCACCTAATGTTATCTAATTTTTTTGGTTGACTGTATGTTGACTATATAATTATTTTAATTTATTATCTTTTGGTTTGGAGTCATTTTTAATTTGTTATAAAATTATTATATATTGATATTTTATATATTTACATGTTTAGAACTCTCACGAACCGTCCCCTGGGCCCGTGCCCTGACTACCCCAAGCCCGCCTTTCAAAGGCTAGGGGCTGGCGACTAGTAGCAAAGGCTTAATTACCTAAAATTAGGAATTCATTTCCTTTATAACCTGTAAACACACACACAAGAAAGCACAAAATTGGATGAAACACCATGTAAATTATTTAACAAATAGTGATGATAGTAAAAGGGGCTAGAATTCAAGCCCTGCAGTAAAGGTACCACTAAAATAGAAATGAAATATTACTGAAGAAGAGGAAAATACATAAACTGGATCGTCCTCTGAGGTTCGTACTTGAAGGGTATGTACAGATTGCCTCCTCCACACTCCACGTCCATCCATCTCCTCCGGGTACCGACACGCCGTATGGTCCTCCTCCAGGTACCGTCCAGTCCTGGTACTCTCAACCTCTGTCAGCGCTGTCCGTAATCTGCTTCCAAATATAAGTAGTGCGGGAATATCCCGTGCAGGGGTGAGTATAACGATACTCAGTAGGGACCCCGAGATCATCAAGTTCTTATAAAATCCAAAAAGGATAAACCAAAAAGTATGAAAACAATTGATAACCTTACTTAGGTATATTCCCTTACATATACATATGTTGTCATGTGATCAATCTCAATCATGAGAAAAATATAGAAAATTATTAGTAATCCACCTATCGTGTACCATGGGTTTACCACGTCACACGAAGGTGCTCCCCACTGTGGGTATGCCGCGTCACCAAGCGCGCTCCCCCTCGTAGCCTGCTGAGGTACTCCTCCTTTAGTGTATCGTGGGTGTGCCGCAACACCTTGGAGCTCCCCAATGTGGGTCTTTCCCGACACCAAGGAGCTCCCCACTGGGCTTGTAGTGTCACTCCTAGTCAAAACAGTTAACAGTCATCAGGTCTCATCCAACTATTAGGTCTCTGCTTTATGCTCACTTGTCTCTGGGAGGATCTTCTCTACGAGTAACTGGTTGAGACACCAATTCTCACAATATCCCACTATGATGTATCACAATGGTCTGCCACGTCATAGGGCTCTCAACGTAAAATATGTTGTGTCAATCGGACGCCCAGTCTGTAAGTTATTATACTTTTAGTACTAAGGGCCTGGTTGGATTCGTGCTAGATCCAACCTGACCGTATCCCAAATATTCCCAAAACATTAGTGGGGTATACTCAAAGGGACAGTCATGATCCAAGATTTCCAGAGCTGCTTGTGGTTCGTCAAAAAGATGTCCAGTTCCAAATATATGGCTGAAAGTGCGTAAATGGGTCGTACTGGGCTCGGCTCCGGTCTGACCCAGTCAGACCGACCGAGCCTGTTGGGTTCGGCCAGACCCACTCGATCCAGGCCCAACAGGCCGCGAGGAGCTGTGGAGAGCCGTTAGGATTCAGACTGGCCGTAGGTCTGTGCGAGGGCGGTTTGGCTCGGAGGGCCATGGGGGCAGGGTTTGGAGCAGGGCTCGGGGCGGCTCGGCCCGGGGGCCAAGGGGTGCGGTCGAGGGCCTGTTTGACAAACAGGGGGTGTGACCTAGGCCGGTTTTTCCAGGAGGCCGGTGTGGCTATGTTGTGTCATGGATGGGGCGTGGCATGGCTGTGGTGTGGCACAGATAAGGGGTGGCGCGGACGGGGAGCAGTGCGGCCGGGGCGCGGTGCGGCCGGGGAGCGGAGGGGCATTGCTAGGGCCGGGTTGTTCTAGAGGTCGGGGTGACACTGGGGCGGTGCAGGTCACGGAGGCTGCAGGTGGAGGCATCATGGCCTTCTTCTCTTTCATCACCTTCCTCTGTTTCGAAGAACACTACAAATCAACACAAGGGTTACGGAGAGGACGGGCCATGTTTGTTTTTCCCACACTCACCTCATTTGAGCGGTAGCAAGAGGTTCACAGGAATAAAGCACATCAAATCCCCCATAATGATTCTTCCCAACCTTCAAAAGAAATGAAGGGGTGTATATGTGAATTGATAATCAAACAAAATTAACCCCTACCTCATATTGTTCATTGATGGTGATGATGAGGGAAGGTCGGTCATCGAAGATGTCCCACGTTGGTTGCCTCCGCAAGGTGCTTCCGAGGAAGAAGTAGAAGACATTCCTCACTGGAGTTCTTTGTAGAGGAATCATTCTTCATGGATGAAGCATTATTCATTGGAGAGTGTAATAATACAAGTGTTGGGTGTCACGTCACTTTACCATCACTTCGTTGCTGAGCTGAGGTCGTCCCCAGTCCTCCACCCATGCTCCATATATATAGGATAGGTGGGAAGGTCGGTAACAATCATAGAATTTATGAAGGTTCATTTATTAAGAACCTTCCTAAATTCCAACGACGGTGTTACTTAATTTAAAAAGGGGGCATGCCAATTAACTAAGTTGGAATAATTAATAAGGTGTGTTGGTATAATTAAAATTGGGGAGGTGTTGAAGAGGCTACCCCACATTTATGAGGGGGTTGAGAGGCTTTCCTCTCCTACCATTAATAGGGGATCGGGGGGTCCCCACTATAATAAATCAAGAAGAGGAGGTTCAGTTCTGGTGGACCCCACCCTTGAACATCCACGTGGTGGGTGGTTACAACCAAATAAAATAAAATAAGAGTTGATTTTATTTTATTATTTCCATGAAAAACCCAAAAACTAACATTTACCCCTGACCAATTGCAATCGAGGAGAATGTCTTCTTAGGAGAATATTAGTGCTATGATTTCAATGGTTTTCTCACATTTCAATTCTGATTATTGGTTCAAATGATAGATAAACCGACTGACACTATTATTGAACGTACCCGAAAAAAGTTCATAAATTCATTCCGAGAACTCCGAGCCTCGGAATCATGTGCCGTCAATTTTCACGGACTCATAATATTCTGATATAATTAATAATGATTTGTATAAAAATTATGGGTCTTTACATTATCCCCACCACCAGATTTATGTCCCCCTAAGCCACAACTCAGACTAAGGGAACAAGTGGCAGTACTGAGCATGCATTTGAGCATCCCACTCCCATGTGCTCTCCTAGAGGTTCCCTTGTTGCCATCGAATGCACACTAGAGGTATTGACCATCCATGAAGGACCTACTTTTATCGATCCTAAATCTCTACTAGAACCTCTGTAAAAGTCACCACATCATTGACGTGTAGCTCACCAATGTTGATGATGTGAGAAGGGTCATGAACGTATCTCCTCACCTGGGATACGTGAAAGTCATCGTGCACCTGGTGCAACTGAGGTGGAAGAGATAAGTGGTATGCCACCTCGCCAACTATGTTGAGGACCTAAAAATGGTCCAATGACCCTATGAGATAACTTTCCGCCTTGTCCAAATTTCCATAGACCTCGTCTGGGTGAGACCTATAGAATGACGTGGTCACCATCCTCGAACTCTAGAGGTCTTTGTCTCCTATAGACATACGAATTCTTCCTACTATGTGCAGTCTTCATCCACTCCTAGATGATATGCACCTTCTCTGTGGTAGCCCGTACAATCACTGGTCTAACAAGTGCTGACTCCCTAGGGTCTGTCCATCCCAAAGGTGCTCTGAAAAGTCTCCCATACAATGCCTCAAAAGGATCCATCACAATGGTGGAGTGATAGCTTTTGTTTTATTCAATCTCCATCAATTTCATGTGATCCTCACAACTTCAAATGAATTCGAGGAAACAAGAACCGAGAATGTCCTCGAGGGTCTAGATGGTTCGCTCAGTCTGACCATTCGTCTGAGGATGGAAGGCGGTGCTCAAATGATGATGTGTCCCAAAATCCTCATGTTACCCCTTCCATATCCTGGATGTAAAACGCTTAACATGATCAAAGACAATCGTCATGGGTACTCCATGTAGCTGCACAATCTCTTGCACATAGAGGCGTCCCATGATCTCTACTGAACATTGCTCTCAGATCGGTAAGAAGACTACCGACATGGTTAGTCGGTCGATGATCACCCAAATCGAGTCAGGTCCCCTGGATGTATGTGGAATACCCGTCACGATGACCATTGATATCCTATCCCACTTCAACTCTGGGAACTCTAAAGGCTGAACCAAGCCTGCTGGTACGTGTTTCTCCAACTTCACTTGCTGACAAGTGAGGAATCGTGAGACAATCTCTGAAACTTCTTTATTTATTCCCGGCCACCAGTTCTCTTGTCGGAGGTCCTAGTACATGTCTTCCACATAGGTATGTACCGCTAGAGGTGACGTGTAGAACACCCTCAACACTTCCTCCTGATGTGACACGGGTACCATGGTACATCCTCTAAAGAGGATGATGTGCTCCCCACCTTATGAAAATCCATCAGGTTTCTGTCTTGTGGTTATCTGATCATGTCATGTCTCGCAATCAGCATCACCATACTAGGCCTCCCTAACTCGCAGATGAATTAGGGGAGTGACTGTAAGAGACAGTGAAAAGCTACTCCATCTCTATTCACAAAGGATATCTGCAATGCAGCCAACTTCCCCGTCGTCTCACCTATCAGTTGTATACTAGACCTCATGCATAGTACATCTGCAACAATGTTCCCCTTCCCACGAATATATACTATATTTAAGTCATAGTCCTGGAGGAACTCAAGAAAAAGTCATTATCTCTAGTTCAGGTCCTTCTGGGAGAAGATATATCAAGGACTCTTGTGATCGGAGTACACTGTAAGGCACTCTCCCATCAGATAGTGTCACCACATCTTCAAGGTGAAGACCACTGCTGATAACTCCAAGTCATTGGTAGTGTATTTCAGTTCGTGTTGTCTCAGCTGTCAAGAGACATATGCGATCACTACTCGCTCCTACATCAGGACACATCCGAGTCTGGTCCTTAAAGTGTCACAGTAGTCTATGAACCCTATGCCTTCCTCTGGAAGCCTCAAGACGGGGTCACTAGTTAGCCTCTGCCTCACCTCCTGAAAGCTTTGCTGGCATCTCTATATCCACACAAACGGTTTCCCTCCCACATCAAGGTAGTTAGTGGTGCTACTACTATAGAGAAATCTGGGACAAATTATCGGTAGTATCTAGCCAGACCTAAGAAACTTCGTACCTCTGTCACACTCTTGGGTGGATCAAAATCACGTACCATCTAAATCTTTGCTGGATCTATGGAAACTCTAGCCTCTGATATGACATGTCCCAGGAAGTGAAACTCTCCGATGTAGAACAGTGAGTTTGAGAGCTTAACATAAAGCTGCTGCTCTAGGAGTGTGTCAAGTACTACCCACAAATTGTAGGAATGTTCCTCCTCAGTAGTCGAGTAGATCTAAATGTCATCAATGAAGAATACTAAGAAGATATCAAGGTATGATTGAAATACCAGGTTCCTGAGTCCCATGAACACTGCTAGAGTGTTGGTTACATCGAATGGAATATCCCAAAACATATAGTGGGCATACAAACATCTGAAAGCCATCTTCTACACATCCTCATCTCAAACTCTGAGCTGGTGATAGCCTGATTTGTGGTCTATCTTTGAGAAACCCCAAGCTCCCATAAACTGATCAAAGAAGTCATCAATCCATCAGAGTAGGTACTCATTCATAATGGTCACCTGGTTCAGGTTCCAATAGTCAACACAAAGGCTCAAGCTCCCATCCTCCATCTTGGCGAATATAATCAGGGCTAAGTAGGTAGAAACACTGGGCCAAATGAATCCCTTCCCCTACAAGTCCTCCATCTGTACCCGCAGCTCACAAAGCACCGAGGGAGGCATCTGATATGCTGGTGCAGATATCAGTGTCTTCTTGAGAAAACAAGTCAATGTAAAATTCCACCTTTCTACGAGGAAGTTGACCTGGGACATCATTTGGGAAAAAATACAAGTACTGGTCCACCACTCCAGGATAATTCGGACTCTCCACAACAACAACTCCGATGGTAAGGCTATCCAATAGATTTGTGATCGGTTACACTCTACTTCGAGAAAGTCCATCTTGTGCTGCCAATGCTCTCTTCTCACCAGTGAAGGTAAACCTAGTAACATACGTGCGGACACACTGCACATATCGCCTAATACATTCAATTTGATAATGGATTGTAGATAACCTGTTTATACCCAAGATGACTTCATAAGGCCTCGATGTTGCTACTAGGAGATCCCAGTCGAAGCTCTCAACTCTTAGAGTAAGCTCACACTACCGACACTAGTGGGTAATCGTCAGATCTCCTTCTGTGGGAGACTCTAGCGATAAGGATCGATCCAACGAATACATCGGAATATCCGAGCTCCATACATGGGAGTGGAAATAAATGAATTACTACCACCTGTGTCTATTAGTACTACAACTATGATGGAGTAGACACAGATCATACCTCGTATCATCTCTAGAGCATTATGGTCATAGGCCTCAGCTGCCTGGAGCTGAGCTCTCCCCTGTCCACCTACTCCATCCGGTTAGGGCAGTACTACGATTGGTGGGGGCGGTAAAATCTCAAACCATCGCCCACAACCAGCTGCACGACCGGCTCCTCTTTCATGTTTTCATGCTCCCTGTGGACCTCCTCGATTGAATATCTGTCTCTGCCTGGGCGGTACATTGACCGTCTGCTGATCATCCGAACAACAGGTCATACAGTCACGAGCCATTTACCATTCCTGTCACATGTGATACATTTCCCACTTTTGGCTTGTCAGTCTGTGCTTTGGGTTCCCTGCACAATAGATACTGAGTTATGCGGTCGTCCACCTGTAGGTCTGGTCCCCCAGGACCTCTGTGATGTCTGTCTGCTGCCGACGGTAGAAGACTCCTCCACGCAATGACTGGTAAAGTGTCTCGATGATGGTGTCTTCTCGGCAAGTAAACTCTTTACTAGGAGGTCTCTCTTTAAGACCCCCGCCTACGTCTGGATGCTAGGTGAGATCACTGAAGCCCTGATCTCTTTCCTGAGTCCCTGCTCAAAGGTCTGGGCCCCAAATAATGGGTCCCAAAGAATATCTATTTAGTAACATGGGGGTGTGTGAACATCGCTGATTACTGAACTACAGTCATGTTTCCCTACTGTAGAGGAAGCAGATCCTGTATGTGCACTGCACGAAGAGTCACTAGAATAAACTCTGCCAGAAACAGGCTCCCAATGTCTGCCTAGAGAAGAATCACCTCTTCATGGACTCAGATCATCATGCTCCACCATCTTCCCACGACTTCTAGTAGAATTCTGGTAGCAATTATCACCATGATGTCTGATGGTGTCACAAGGAGTCGGAAAACTCTCACCATAGCCTCCATCCATTCCTCAGCTACCTCTGAGTCCATCTATCCGCTGAACCACGGTGTCCTCTGGCACTGGAACTCGTGAAACATGCTCAAGTGGTGTGCACCATTTGTTGTTGGGGCTGGTGGAATTGGTGGCCTAATGAGTAAAGGTACCGCTGGTGCCTCTACTGATGCCTCTACTAGAAGAGGGCCCTGCACTGAGGGCTCGTCGCTCGGTCGACTATAGGTGCTTAAAAATCACAGGACTCAAACAGGAGGACTACATAGGGGCATCCTGAAAATAATCAGATGTGACACGGTTAAATGTTATACCTGGTGATATGACCTATTGATCTGACATTAAGAAAACTTTTGAAAACACACACGCAATCAATGTTTTCATGCACTGAGTTGGAAATCAGTAGTCATGGTCCTGGTGTATGGATATTTCGGCCACCACACCAACACTATGAATCTATGAACTGAAAACCAAACTCACTACACATAACACTATTGCTTCACAGAAAAGATTAGAGTTCTATGTTCTGTGATAGAACCGACTCGTCTGATACCAATTTTTCATCACCCGTCCCTCAGGGCCCATGCCGTGACTACCCCAAGCCCTCCTTACATAGGCCACGGGCTGGATACTAGCAACAATAGCGTAATTCCCTAATAATGGGAAGGAATTTCCTTTATAACCTTTAAACACACACACAAGAAAGCACACAGCTGGACGAAACACCATGTAAACTGTATAACAAAGACTGGTCAATGTATGATGGGATAGAATAAAAGCCAAACAGTAAAGGTAAAAGTACAACTAAAATGAAATACAACTAATGAAAGAGAAAAGAGAGATACGAGATCATCCTTCGAGGTTCCTACCTGAAGGGTAGGTACTGATCGCATCCTCAGCACTCCATGTCCGTCTATCTCCTTCGGGTACTGACACGTCGTATGACCCACCTCCAGGTATTGTACAGTCTTATTACTCTAAGCCTCCATTAGTGCTATCCATCATCTACATCCAACACAATGAAGTGAAGGCATAACCCAAACAGGGGCAAGTATAATGATACTCAATAGGGTCCCCAATACCCTCAAGGTCACAAAAAATCCAGCAAGGATAAAAAAAGTAATAAATCAATAGATAACCATAATTAGGAATATTACCATACATATATCTATGTTATCATGTGATAAATCTCAATCATGAGGAAAACACAGTAAAATTGACTCATCACAACCATGATTTTATTCTAGGGGTTGTATCAAGTAACATCCCCAGTCACACTATTGAAACCCCAGCTGCTAGAGAACTCCTCCTCTATCAAGTATAGTGGTAATGTTTTGACAACTTGCGTTCTTCCCACAATCCATGGAATTTTGAGGTAATTCTCCTATCGAGTACCGTGGGTGTACTGCATCAAACAGAGGTGCTCCCCACTGTGGTTCTGCCGCATCACCAAGCGTGCTCCCCCTCAGAGCCTGCTGAGGAACTTCTCATGTTAGGTACAATGGAACTACCACATCACCAATGTGCTCCCCACTGTGTGTATTCCATGTCACCAAGGCCCTCCCCACTAGGCTATTAGTGTCACTCTGAGTCAAAATGGTAAGCAATCGTCATGTCTAATCCAGCTACTAGGTCTCCGGACTACGCTTCCTCGTCTCCAGGAGGATTTTCTCCTTGAGCTAGTGGTCAATACTCTATCTATCACAATGTCCCACAAATATTTATCAAAAAGTTATGTCATGTCATAGGGGTCGCAACGTAACAGACAACGCGTCAATCAGATACCCATACTGTGAGGTACTAGCCATTCAGTCCTCGGACCATGTTGGATTTGTGCTCGATCCAACCTAACTATATCCCAACTATACTAAAAAATCTAGTGGAGTATACTCAAATGTATCATCATTTACAAATATTTATAGTGCCGCTAATGGTTTGTAAATGAACGTCTGATGCCAATGATATGAACGAAGGAGCGTAAATGGGTCAACATGGGCCCGTGTCTGAACTGACCCGGACTTACCTAGTCTAGGCTGACCCTGTTCGGGGTAACCTGGCCTGCTGGGCCTAGAACAGAAGGCCATGATGAGCGGTAGAGATCCATGAGGGCACAAACTGGCCACAATTCAGCATGAGGGTGGTTCGGCTTAGAGGGCCGCGGTGGCGCAGCTCGGGGAGGCTCAGCCTAGGAGGCAGGGTGGCGTGGCATGGGTTGGGTCTTCCAGCAGGTGGCAAAACTGTGGCCGGTTCAGACAGGTGGAAGGAGTGGTTGGAGGGGTGGCACAGGCAAGGGGCAGCATGGATGGGCGTTGCGCGGTCAGGGGCCATTGTGGCTGGGGCCGTTTCGGCCAGACGGTTGGGGCGCCAGGAGGGAGACCCATGTCACGGAGTCCACAGGTGGTGGCGTCATTTCATTCATCACCATTTTCACCTTAGTCGCCTTCCTCCATTTCTAAGAACACCGCAAATCAACACAAGGGTTATGTAGAGGACACACCATGTTAGTTTGGCCCATACTCTCCGCATTAGTGAAGAAGCAAGAGGTTCACCAGAATAAATCAAATTAAACCCCCCATAAAGAATCTTGCCAACCAGATAAATAAAATAATTAGTGTATTTGTGAAGTGATAATCAAACATCATTAACCCCTACATCGTATTGTTAGTTGAAGATGTTGAGGAGGGATGGTCGGTCATCGAAGACGTCACACGTCAGTTTCATCCGCAAGGTGCTTCCGAGGAAGAAGTCGAAGACATTCCTTGCCAGCGTTCTTTGTGGATGAAGTGTTCTTCATTGGAAAGCATAATCCTCCATGTGTGGGGATTCTCATAACATTTCCAGCACTTCATTTCTTGGTGAATCCATATGAAATCTTCATCCCATGATGCCTATATATAGAAGAGGGGGAAGGTTGGTAATGATCAAGGGATTTATGATGGTTCATGTATTAGAAACCTTCCAAAATTCCAACGATGCTATTACATAATTTTAAAAGGGGGAAAAGCAATTAACTAAGTCGAAATAATTAATAAGGTACATTGCCACAATTAAAATTGTGGAGTTTTTAAGGAGGATCCCCCACATTTATGAGGGGGGTTACGAGGTTTTACTCTTATTCCATTAAAATGGGGTTGGGTGGTCCCCAACAAAATAAATCTAGAAGAGGAGGTTTAGTTCCGATGGACCCCACCCCTGAACATCCACATGGTGGGTGGTTAAAACAAAACAAAACAAAATTTGAGATTATTTTATTTTTTTATTTCCACAAAAAACCCAAAAACTAAATTTTACCCTCGACCAAATTTTGTTGATGTGAAAGTCATCTTATGAGAATATTGGCGCTGCGAGTTCAATGGTGCCCTTAGATTTCAATTCCAAGAACCGGTTTAAAAGTTAGAGAAACCTGCTCACAGGTTTACTGAACGTACCCAAAAAAAGATTAGAAATTTTTTCCAGGAACTCCGGGCCATGGAATCGTGCACCGTTAATTTTTTTATACTCATAAAATTCCCATATAATTAAAAAATATTACATGGAAATTCCAGGTCATTACAAACACCCACATCACTTATAAACGGTGACCTATTATCCACTTTTATTGAAAAACATTTATGCACCTAGATTTATAAGTACATAGACATATATATTATAATATTACATCATCACATCATAGAAAATAATTTATTTACCTTATAACAACCAAATAATGATGAAGGAAAAATCTACAGTTTGATTCTAGAGAAGTTATATAACTCTTAACCGAGTTAATTCATTTTATTTATTATTATACCTCCTTAAATTATATCATTGTGATTATGATATAATTATAAAGATGTATTCCATATACAAATTTTTTTTATATATGTTTTCCAACCGTTATTCATCTCATTTTTTAACATATAAACGATGTTGATGTACATATGTCTAAAACCGTCTACACGAAGCAATGTGATTTTTTACATTAGTACTTTATAAGGATGGTTATTCTTATTGATGTAACGAATATAAATTATATTAATGATATAAATGTAAATCAACAAAGATAATAAATTACATATATTATTACCCTCATATAAATTGGGTAATGATAATTTCATTCATGTGTACGTATATACCACAGACCCAATAAGTGATATGATTTATTATAAATGTCTTCCATTCATGGATGATTTTAAATTTTCATTTCATATAAATAAGTATTACAATTTCATGGTTATTATTTTGTAGGTATTGAAATAATTAAAATTATGAAAGTATCTAAATAACCAACTATTTCGACCCGTTTCTATGTGGGATGGGACCGATGCACCCAATGCTTGATCTCACGGAGGGCTGAGCTCAGTTCAATCACATGGATTGGTTATATTGGACTTAGTTTCGAAACTCCCAACATTTCCACATCCAAATATACGTGGACCTACTTTCCAATGGTAGGTGTTCGCTGGGTGACTTGGCTAGCGATGCTTAAGAACTCACATTGGTCGAGAGGATGGGAAGTCGGGCTCATCGCACACTTTTATGGGGGGGGGGGGGTTATTGCATGTTCTGGGAGTGTCTTATATATTTAAGACATATTCATATGTTCATGAATATTTGGTTTATACCCAAGAATATTATCCACGGATTACCCCTGGTTGGCAATATTCAGCTAAACGCAGGGATTCATAATCATTTTGGCCCAAGGTTTACCATCCCTCATTGCATTAATGACTCCAAGGAGTTTGGACGTATTGAGACGACATTGGCTTGAAGTCTTATAATTAGGCACTCTAGAGTTTATATTCATCCAGGGGGGACAGATAATGACTTGAGTATTTGGATCGAACCCATGATATGGTATTCTTATGTATCCTCGTGAGAGGAATCAGAATCCACGTAGTTTGGTAGTGCATTTTAGCGTCATGCGGGACGAAGGATCAGGGCTTACAATCTGAGGTGGACTAATGAGATGGTGGATGGGGATTACACTCTGAGGAAGCCCATAGAGTTGGTGAACCGACGTGAAGGTGTCAGAATGACCAAGTGGTGGGTTTCAACCTCCAGGATGCTTCCTACATACCATGAATTAACATGGATCAATGTCTCCGTAGTTTGCATGAGGTTGGGGTGAGGGATAGTGCTGACTCTAAGCCCACGTGACTCATTCTCAGTGTGAGAAACATGAGGCATCAAATACCTAACTATCACTTCATGAAGGGTGCGTCTGTGGGAAGCAGAGTGGGGCTTACGCATACAGTGGCCTAGAGAAATGGAGATTGGGACATACCCTAGGATGGAGGCCCGGTGGTAACAAGGCCCCACGGGAGAGGTAAATGGTCAGAAAACCCCCTTTGTCCATCTCCCCTCTTGGTCCTTAGCACCGGGGAAGTATAGAGGTGCATGGGTGCTACATCCTGTAACAAAGGCTAGGGGCTTACACCAAGGAGGCTTCTCTGTTATTGGTATTGAGCCTCGAGGAGGCGTCCTATGTCCCATGATTAGGATACATTGATCAAAAACCACGTAGTTATGTCTAAGATTAGGGCTTACATGTCAGAGTTTCTTATTATTGGGATTGAGGATCGAGGAGGCGTCCTACATACCCTGCTTAGGAGACAGGAATAAAAAACCACATAGTTCGTTTTGTGGTCCGTCGTTGTGAGAACGCCGTGACCATCAAAAATCTCGAAACCCATGCAAGTCATGCTCGGTGTGAGAAATAAGTGAATGAAACAGACTTGTCAAGCCTCACACATTCTCCCTACCGAGGGAAGGGGAGAAATACGAAGAGAGGAGGGGAAGGCCAGGACCACTGGTCTCTCCTTCTCCCTGGGGTTGGAGGAAGGTAGTAGTCGGGAAGCAGACCAAAAAACCATCCATGATGAGAGCGGAAGGGCCACTGACTTTTATAGAGGATGGTGTGGGGATTACTCAAGGAGGGATTCCCAGAATATCTTCATAATTTCTGGCCATGAGGGCATCCTAACTCACTAGTGGGTTGAGGTATACAATTCTACACTTATGTACTAGTGCCCATGCGGGATAATGCCAAGGGTGTTGGAATCAGTCTGAACAAAGGGAGGTGAGTGTGAATAAAATTCCCAACATTAATAATGTAGTTAGGGTGGCATGGTGATGGAGGATAACTATTGACCATGTTTGAAACAAAGCATCCATATCAGGTTATCCAGAAATGGGGACAAACAAATGAGGGTCGACTGCTGACCGTGTTCAAAACACGAGACCTGACTCAAAGCGTTGCAAAAAGTCTTCTGGGGAGTTGGCCTAGGATGGTAGGTGAGCCAATGCACCATGGGGATAGGCTATTAGGGGGTCCCTTCAGACATGAAAGAGGATGGGGATCTGAATGAAGGACACACAATGAGTGAGGTGGAGTGATGGAATGTATGAAAAAATTGTAATGATTTTGAAATTATGCCACTATAATCATGGAATTAGGAATCATATGTTTGTGACATAAGGCATAACTTACTTGGAAGAAGAGGAATACTATTATTGAATGATTGGGAATGCTACAGTATATAGTCATGTAGATAAATCTATTGGAATCTCATGCTTGGAGTATAAGGCATCTGTCGTTTGGAACAAGAGGAATCCTATGTTTGGAACATAGGGTGTACTAAAATTCATAGTAATGTAGAAAGGACTGCTGAAATATCATTCTTGGAGCATAAGGAATCTCTTTTTTGGAGAAATTAGCATCCTATATTGATCATACAGGGATTACTATAGTTTAATTTCATGTAGATGGGACTATTGGAATAAGGTGGCTAGGAATGGATGGTGTTGGGTCTTACGCGAGGGCGCCCCTTTCTGGTTCAACCTGACACATGAGCCAAGTGATTTAGTATCGAGGTGTATCTCAAATCATTGTATTCAATAGGTGGAATGTGGGTGCGCATAAGGGTGCAATGGAAAATCATGACATCCTGACCTAAAAAGTTCATGGTTCGTAGGAGCAGGCCGCATAAGAGATGGACGCGGAGGGTATTCGCAGAGGAGCTGGCCGCGGAGGAGGCGGTCCACGTAGAATATGGTCTCCTAGGATGTTCCCGAAGTAAATGGACTCTAAGGGATGGCTGAGGAGGAGCAGGCTACATGTGGTTCCCTGTTTGGTTGTCCGTGAAGGGTGTCCGTGGAGGAGATGGCCGTGTAGGAGGCAAGCCGCATAGAAGCTGGCCATGAGGGAGCTAGTTGCGTAGGAGCAAGCCATGAAGGGGTGAACGCAGAGGAGACGACCACAAAGGGTTGCCCGTGGTGGAGATGGCCGTGAAGGGGAGCCCGCAGAGGAGATGACCACGTGTGGTTCGCGGTTTGGTTTCCCCTCTATGTCGAGGAGTGCATATGTGGATGATATGGTTTCTGCGGATGGTTGCGGAACTTTACCGCTGGGAGCAATTTGTCCAGCGTCTCCCCATGGTATTTCACCCATCCACTCCCCCCCATTTAGGGTGCCCTCGGTGACTATTTATAGAGTCGTGAAGGGGCTGTATCGACTAACACATGACACTATTTTCGGAAGCCCGTGATGGAATCCCCACCCTCAGATGACTCGGTCAACCAGGAATTTGTGGAACCAAGATTCGCGGGATTTCTCCATGAAAAAATATGTCTCTACTCCTATTCCGTGAATGATGAGGTTCATGGTAGTAGAATGCGATGGCTTTATCGACGGTCTTCCTGGTCCACACCTGCGTAGGCACTCCTCCCCCATTTCGCGAATGACAGCGTCTGCGGGCAGATCACTGAATCCGGCCGCGTAATGTTTCTGGGAGCCGGTATGCGGACCAGTTCGATCGTTTTCCAAGTTTTCGGGTAATTGGATTTCCCCATTGAGGAATTTTTTGGACCCTACATCAACTCAAAAATTACATGAAGAACGGAACAATTAACACCATTGTTGATGATGTTAACAATTAATTTTTAATAAAACGGTTATAGAGTGTCATAATTGAATTAGATTTTATAAGATAGCAATAAATATGGTTCTTTTATATAATTATAACAAATAAAAATTTGTTATATATGTGTATTAGGGTTCATAAGTAGCGTGTTAGACTTGAGGTATTGAAATTTCATCTCAATTCTAGTATATTGTTGTTTAGTTTATAATTCACACTTAATTTATTTTACATGGTTCAAATACAACTACTTTGATATATGATATCATTATTTTATAATTATACATTGTATTTTATATTTCAATTAATTTTATTATTTTAAGTGAATTTTATAAAAAATATGTATGGAAATTAATGATTTATCTCATTATCTCTTTTTAATCATTATTACATATAAAGAAAATTATTTTTAATACATTTTATGATTTATTATACCTATCCCACATTTTGTAATATAATTTGTTTATTTATGAAGTTTTCATCTA
Organism: Viscum album; assembly: GCA_963277665.1. Lineage (NCBI taxonomy): Eukaryota > Viridiplantae > Streptophyta > Magnoliopsida > Santalales > Viscaceae > Viscum > Viscum album. The sequence goes on along the minus strand of OY728122.1, from coordinate 1,238,449,764 downwards.
TTAATACAAATATTTGACATGTTTTTATTTATAATGATCATGAAAATGTTATTATGAAAAGTTATTTGTTCTTCTAATTGGTCAAAAAACATTTTATTCCATTCCCAGTTACATTAAAGTGTAATAAAATATATTTTTCGTTACACTTCATATAGTATTTTATTTCAATTTCATGAAGATGATTATTTTTTAAATTTTTCCACAAAACAAATATTCTGGTTTTCCTCTAATTAATTTTCTTTTACACTTTTTACCATAAATGTAATAATATGATATACCCCATGATCATAATTTAGATATTTAATCAATGTTCTTTTGACTAATTATTTCTTGAAATGTTTCCAAAATATTTTCAATTTATTCATTTAATTTTTATTTAAATTATTATAAAATAATGTTTTTATATTCAAAACATAATGAAATGAAATTAATATATGATTTAAAATATATATTTTACAAAAAATGTACTACATAATTAAGTAATGTTATTATTAAAATTTCACATCCATTTCGTTTTATTATATTTTATTCTTTATTTCTATATTTTATGTATAATTATTTTATATTGAATAATTTGTAATATTTTAAGGTTGTTTTAAGAATATACTATTTAAAAATATGGAATTAGTTAAAGGAAACTTGTTTAAAATGTCATTTCACAGTATATGGAATAGTTTTCTATTATTTATTTAATAGGGATAAATGATTATTTATTCGAAATTTTGAAAATGAATTTTATTTTTCATTCAATATAAAAGTAATTTATAGGATGCACATATGTTAGGGGGGAATTTGTAGACCTCCCATCAAAGCATAAATGGGTATCAAGAGATAAAATATTTGTAAAATGTAGTTGGTGAATTTTTTTATAAAACCCATAAAATGAATGTATCCTGGATGAGTTATTAAGGGTAAGATTCTAGATATGCTAGTCATTACCTTTATAGTAAGATAATGACTGACTATAAATAAACATTTCCTTTACTATGAATTCAAGATTCCATATCCATTATATTTTTTGTCATCACTTTTAGGGATTTAAATTGAACACATTTTTGGTCGAAAGTAATTTGTTTGGATTACGCAATCTATTATATTAATTATAACCTATTTAGTCATGACATCTTATATTGTTTGAAAACCATATTGGGAATTTCTTCCAACCTATATAAATTTTTCTTTCCTTAATATATAATGGATGAATACATGAATTTTATTCAAGGATCCGAAAATATTTTTAATTGTATGTTTTATTTTCATAAATTTATTATGGGAATAATGTATATATTTTGTTTTCATGGAAACCAAACTGATTGATCCAACACAATAAAGTCCCTTGTATCTTATAAAAATTTAGTAATTAATCATCAGATCTATGTCACATGAGTTAGGAATTCTAGTATTTTTCACAAATGAATGTTATTATGACTCTTAGAAATTATATATTGGAGTAAGATAACTAACAGGAGAATTATGGTATTAACTTAGTGTATTTGAGAACATCATGGGAATTTATATTCTCTGGATCACTGTTCAGGATGATTTTTTTACCAATAATGTGAGATCAATTATATAGGGATTCGACCTATTGTATCTAATGTAATCTATATCCTTGGTCAATGTAGTGGTTACCATAATAATCATGTCTAAACTATGGTTTTTAGAGCTAAATCGATTTTTGAAATACAAGTGCTATAGACATCTGTAATGATTAATATCTCATAGAGAGAAAACCAAATTGGATTGTATTTGGGGAAAATGTTATTATTATTATTCCTAAATAACAATCTCTTGTTATAAAAAAATAGTCATAACATTACTAAAATTTACAAATAATAAGATAAAGGTGGAGTTTCAGGAATGTTCAGTTGATGATGTCCACTGAAGAAAAAATATAGAACATCTGTCATGTCAAAAACTTGGGAATAAATACTTGGGTAAAAGGTCAAATAGAATGGTAGTTTCTTACTTTTGAATATAAAAATATCATCATGTAAATTAATATAATAGAAATAATGAATCTATTAGGGCTCAGTTCCTTAACTTTTTAGATAAGGGCAGTTATGAAAATGAATTACTGAAGCATCATAGACTACCCTGATTATTTATTTGGTGTCTTTTGATGATATCATGAGATTGTCATTGTTTTTTAAAGAGAATGACAATAAATTGATAATAATTCCTATGGATTTAAGAGGAAAAGTATTTATTTGAGTTATTTTGTAAGTATGAATGTTTCTTTATGGATTTTTTTCTTGGAAGAATTCTCTCCATCGAGGGAATATCTATTGAGTATGTTATTTTATACGTGATAAATGTTTTTTGGGGATTAGCTTGTAAATATGTGAAAAATGTTTATTATTTTGGGTTCTATATTTCATTATTTATGATTAGTAGTTTGAAGATAATATTTTGTTATCGTTTTAGATTATTCTAATATTTTTAGTTTTGGATTGTAATAATGATGCTGGGGACCCTAATTCGTGTATTTTTTCACATTTTTTAATACTTTAGACAGATTTCTATTATTTTAATGTTATTTTACTAATTAATTATAGGTTTTTTGTTTATGTTTTTATTAAAATGTCAATTAATGAATTTTATGTTTAAATAATATTTTTTTTGTTCCCAATAATTTTCTTCAAGAAATGAGTTTGTTATTTAATTTTTCAATTTCAATTAAAATATGAACATTTAAATTTATGGTTTTTTTTATCAATGAATATAAATTTTCATTTCACTTTTTTGATCATCTAATTAATTAGTTAATAAATGTTATTTTTATTTATTAATCTCTTCTCATAAATGATTTTATAAAATTTAATGTTAATATAATGTTAAATTCCATAGTAATTTTTATAATTAATTTTTTTTAAAATAAAAATATAATATGATAATTAATTATAACAATTTTAATTTAATAATATATTTTTAGTATTATATTTTTCACATTTTTATTATATTAACTTAAATTCATTATTTAATTAATGAGTTCTCTTAATGTTTCAATTGATTTTTTTAAATGTTGATGTGCTTTGATATTTTTTAAAAAATTCATTATATGTAGTGTTATTCCCTATGGAGATATTTTGGAAATGGTATTTAGCTTTTACATAAATGAATTTACAAATAACAACATTACTATTTTGGAAATGTTTTAATGGACATGGTATCCCTTTTCAAATGTTATTTTTGGGGATTTATTAGAGATATCATGTGTGTGGGGGTAGAAACCATGTTTTATACAAAAATTTGGAAAAATGAAATGAAATTGACCATGCCTATTTTGAGGATTAACCTCACTCAACTGACCATAAAATAATCCAATCAACCGCAAAGATTGAATCTTATCAAATGCATCCCAATAAAATTTGGGTTGATTAAAGATATCGATTCAGATATCTAATAATATCCAATCAAAGTATTGCAGATGTAAAATGGAGATGAAGAAATCCGTAAAATTATGATATAAACTTAAGGATGATGAAATGATTCAACAACACATATATAGAAAAACATAGTGTATTGAGGAATAGAGACACATTATGAAGAAAGAAAATAATACTAAAAAATTAAGGCTGAAGATATGAGAAGTTGAATCTTGATGTAGAAGGAATTGAGGATGTGCTGAAGTGTTTCCTGAGGAGGTAAACCAAATTTAATACTATAAGGTTGTTAATATACAACATCAAATATTGATTGTCCATTATCATTTGATCAAATTATGAAAACTACTATAGACCACGTTGAAATTCAAGATATAAACTCGTAACTGTTGGTCAATACAAATGATGAAATAACCAATAAATGATTACATTCCAATGTGATTATTATTTAAAAAAAAATCCCATATGAAGTGGGTCATTATTCATTGATAGTGTCAAAAAGCATAACTAGTATGGATTTTCACTGATGTCACATCATAAAGATTCAAATTCAATGTGACTGTGAAAAATTGTGAACTCTATTATTATTGGTAGGTTTTATCTTAAGAAACATTCCTAATGATTTCAAATAATTGTGTACGAGAAGACGGATTGAAGAATAAACCTAGTGAAAAATTTTAGTCTATAATAATATGAATTCCATTACAACTTTTCTAAATGATGATATGAATCTTATTATAGGGTTTTAGAAATTATTTACACGTTATTTTAGATCAAAATATTTTTCATATTTTTCTAGATTGATTTTTAAATAATCATACTCACATTACGGTTATACATGAAATATTATAGTTCTATTAAGATAATTACCCTTGTGTTAGAGTAATATCAGTGATCAAGATCATTTGTAAGGGTATATTCAACTAATAGAGCCTTATGAAAGGTAAATAATGAGGCACCAAATTTAGTTATGGTTTTCTAGTGCATCGTACTCAACTTCAAAATAGATCCACTATTTCCCCATCATATATATGAGTAATTTGGAAGGGTTGAGGATGGTTGATAGTTACATGCCTCATAGTATTTATGGCCAATAAAAATGACCAGATCCAAAAAAATCACTATTAAAAAAACATATTGAAATAAAAATATTGGGGCTAGAGAACGGTGTTGTTGTGTAGATTATGGACACATATCGAAATTACTGATGTATTATAATTTTTTTTCAAAGCACATGATTATAATAAAGTGTGATTGCAGATTATTTTTTGATTATTAGATGAGTAAATGATCTAGCACATGTTGGTTGACATATTAGGTGATGAACAACTAAACATGTATTGCCACCTGGAAAAGGTTATTGTGAGATGATTGGAAATACCATAAGACTTAATTTTTTAATATAATTTATTGGACAGGGGTCATAGGGATGTGATGTATCATTATTCCACAAGATAATAAAATAGTGTGGGGAGATATCAACTAGATCTAGGGAAATTTCTCAAGAGAAGATAACAGAGGAACCTAGAGGATGAAGGTCCCCTATAAAATGAAGATTATTTTCTTTTTCCCTTTTTCTATTCTATTATTGTTGTAACATCGGTTCTTCAATCATATATAGTTATATAAAATTATGGTTTCATATTTTCTGGTATTGAAAAATATAAACATGATCAATTTCCGGGGATAATATGGTATTTGTTTGAAATTGTTTTTCACAAATATTCTTATGTTCTGAATGAGTATCAAATATCACTATTCAAAGAACTGAGAGTTTATGATTTTAAATCATTAAAATTTGTAATTTTATCCAATATTTAAAATATTTGAAGAGTTTAATATTATAATATACATTAATTAAAACCCATACTCATGAGTGATGGTCATAATTTCATTTAAAATCTGAGATCACAGAGCGATGATTATTGATATAAGATAGGTCATGTGAATATTCACATGTTCATTAAGAACATATAAAATTATAGCAAATGAGGGTAGATCAAAAATCATTTTAATTTAAATTTAATGCAACATGAAAACCCTTTCCACATAAAATTCTTTGTTTAATCACCCCATGCTTCCTTTCCCTACTATTTCCACACATGTAAGAACATTTTACTCTTTACTACAAACAATCACCCACGCCATTAAACATTCACTATATTAGTTTGTTTATGTTTTTTATTTGATTTCATTTACCAAACTCATCTACATCCAGACATATATAATCAATACCTCTAGTAAAAAATTTAATAGTTGTTATGGTATGAAATCATAAATAATTACTCTAATTTAACAATACTCAATGACCAAGATCCACATCAAATTTTTTCTATTTTTATAGAGAATCAAAAATCATATAAATAAATAAACAAATTGATATGAAAATTAAAAAAACATTACAAAAAGTTGAAAAAAATTAAAATAATAACCCCTAAAAAATAAAATTTCACACTATATACAGTGCAATTACTCATAATTTTCAACCAAATTGAATGTATTATAATATATCAACAAAAAAACATTAATTAAAGACACTAATCAACAATTATTACCTATAAAATCAATAATGATAACATGAAATTTATGTTACCAAAAAATGTTTTAAACAAAAAACCTAAATTATTCAATCCCTTTCTTCATTCATCTAAGAGACCAAGATTTAGGCTGTCTCAACTGCCCTCTATTTAAATCAATATATCCTTGATTGAGATTTCCCTAGATATAGGGACTTTGATATTGAACTATCTTTTTTATCCATCCATCCATCATTCACTGTTTTTGAATCGATTCTTCATTAGAGTTTCATCGATATTTGAAATTATTTTTCACATAGATTCTATTACCTTGTATGAATTTGGAGGAATTGAGTTTGAGATTTTTTCCCATTATATCTTAAAGGATGTTATTGGGTATGGTTCCAAAATCCAGATGCTGCAATCTTTGTTGCCCGGGAAATTTTTATAAATTACATTATTTCTATGTTCTATCCATGTATTTAAATAATTAAGGATTTGAGGAAAATAGCTGGATTTTTCCTTAATGAGGGATATTTATATCATTATTCATGGGATTGTCTTAGATAATTATCAATATTAATTCCCAAACACTAATTATGTCCCCATCATTTAAGGGATACCATCAACAATGCTCTTACACCTTAAAATCAGAAGATAGTTGACCAATTTTAGGGTGGTGAATTCCGTTATTTGACCACTAATGAGATCTATTTTTTAGAAAAAAATCACCCAAGGATCCAAAAATATGTTCCTAATGAAGAGATTCATTCATAGTGTGGGAAAAAATATTAATTATGTATTGGAATATTATATTGATCATAGGGAATAATTTTTTAATTATGTAATGTTTGGTCACACAAAAAATTAATATTCTAATTTTGACTCTCTCATCCAGAATGATAAGTGTGCTCCATGTTTTAAATATAGAGCCCAAATTATTGAAATAATGATTTATTATCAAAATATTTGAATTATGGATAAGAAAATAACCCTAACATGTCATGGATAAATCAACAAGTGATTAAATAACTTCTTCCCAAAATTTTGTAAAACATCCAAAATATTATTTTTGAAATAAATATACGGTTTAATAGTGTAATTTGTAAGGATAGTAATTGGTTACTTTTTTACACACTACGAATTTTCAAAAAATATTTCGTACTCATTAAATCTTATAGATATTTTTTATTTCTCACAAAACTAAACATAGAGTTTTTTTATACAAAATAAAAATGTTTAGATTGTTATATAAACAACAAAATGATAGAATTTCACTAAATTCAAGACATAGATAAGATTTTGGTACATGAAACCCCATGTTTGGATTTTATAACACTCAATAATCTATCCTTTTGATATATTTCATTACATGAAATGATATGTATTACCGAAATAATATATATTATTAATATTATTATTAAAATATTATTATAGTTACCACATAGCCTTTAGGATAGAAGTTACATATAGGATTTTTTGATGACTGAAATTATGATTTACACATTTATACTGAATGAATCCTCTGATAATAAATTTGTTACAATTGAAAGTATAAACAATTTGAAAATAAATAAACTAATTTTCTTTTAAAACTATTTATCTATGTAAAAACACCATTTTATCTCAATAATTTAATGAAACCACCTTTGATGAATATTTTTCATTAAATTTATATAGGATATATTTAGTCTATAGTTTTTAATCACATCCAATAAATTATATAGAAAAATATTAAAATCAATTCTATTTTATGAATAAAAATATATATTTTTTTCAAAAAGGAAATTTTACCTAATTTTAATGAAGAACCAATTATAAAACTAATTTTGGCTACTTTTATAGTTTTTATTTGAAAAAATAAAAATAATAATTGAATGTGTTTTATCAGAAATAATTGTGTTTGATTTTATGGTGTTTTTTTGAGAAGTTTTATTTTTGGATAAATAGTTAAAATTACTAGATTTTAATAGAAAAATTATTTCCCAAATTTAATAATATAGTTAAATTACTTTTCTAATTGGAATAAAAGTAAATTTAGTTGATTTTTGAATCAGTGAATTCTTTTCAGGACATTTCAATCAGTTTCACAATGAAATTTTATATATAAAGTATTCAAACTTTGAACATTTTCACATTAAAAATCCATTGTTTCATCACAAATCTGGGATTATTTTTTTCATGATTTCTACAACAATTATGTTTTGAATTTGGAAAAATGGATTGAATATTTGGATTCATAATAAATTATTATTTATAATAATTTAATAATTTTTTTACTAAAAAATTTATAAAATTATTTAAAATAATATATAGTGATTTAGGTAAAAAAACAAGTATATATTGTGGTCAAACATGATCATAAGGTGAAAAATAAAAAGAAACATTCCAAAAAGAAATTTTAAGTCCATATTTTGATTTTACCCTAACTTTTAAAAAAATGACAATTATTTCAGACTCATTATATAGTGAAAACCTCTCAATAGTGCTTACCGTTTTATATTTTCAAGAATTCCATTCCTTTTACTAGTAGAAAATGTACTTACAATGTCGGGATTTTTTACATCAGTTATAAATAACAAATGTGCAACAATGAAAAAATTTATTTCTCATGTCATTTATATTATTGTCAATGAAAAAATGAATTATACTAATGTATCACGTTTCTTATAATACAAATGACCTAAAATTTTAACTATCTCGCTTTATCAAGTCAATTATAAAATGAATGATTTGATAATGAAATTTGATTACTTCAATTATTATATAATTGACCTAATAAATAAAATGTCATTGCTTTATTATTTCATTTATTTTATAACAGATGTAATAAAATGGGTTTATCTGGTTGGTTTTTTATAATTGATGTTATAAATGTAATAAAAACACTTTATCACATCAGTTAGTAAATAAATGACATTACAAATAATTTCAAAATTTAAATAATCCACGTATTGGTTCATTGTGCAATTTTTCAATTACAATTCATTGACTCTTCTCCTTCATGGGTAAATCCTTTAAATGATTCACCGAATCCATGGTGTTCAACCTCATTTTTACAGCATCATTCATCATGTTTTTTATCACTTCATCTGTCTGATTGACATGGAACACTCTAGTAAGTCTCTCACGACTCGATTTCAATTTTCATTTTTCTTGGATTCCCTACATTAACGTTTTTTCATTTCATTTGCTATTATTTTACAATATCTTTTTTAATTTTCTAATGTTATCGTTATATAATGTGTTTTTTCTTATCCTTGATCATAAATTGTTTTCCATGAAGCTCCATGTTCTTTATGGTAGATGCTTCCTTATTACAATATGAAATCCCCATATGGATATCCTTGGTCATATAGACATTCATTATAAAACATATTTCTCTTGTAGATTTATATAACACATTATATTTTCTGTTATTATTTCATAGAGAAAGATAAAATTATTCTTGTCCACGTGTTTAGTGATGATTATGTAATCAGTTTACCTATATGAGTATGGACATTTTTTTATTTAATTATTTTCTTATATGGTCAGGTTATATGTAGTACATAATTTATGTATACATGTAGATTTATAACATAATATGTTGACGCATGATTTATTTTGTATTTAGCACTAAATTGGTAAAAAAAAATTATTATCTTTGTATACCCATAACAACCTCACAAAATACCTTGAAAGTGTATTTTCACCCCCTTCCCAATACAAACATTTTTCCTCTCAAGGCATGCACTTTTAGTCTAATATAAAAACATTTAAAAAGTGGCATTGAAATATACAATATCCACAAACAACTAAAATCAATTATGACCATACTCAATTCCATTTTCCCCATCATTATAAATAAGAATGTTAAAACCCTAAAATTTGACCATCAAAATTATTGGAAATGAAGAAAATATTTCAATTCAATAAAATCCCAATACATATTAGGTTAGTATATTATTTAATTATGATAAAAATTATGTAACACAACTCATGTTGGGATGGGTTAATAATACATCACAGTAGTAGATGGTGGTTTATTTTTACATAGTGGTTTTATATCTTGATTCTAAAAAAAATATAAATACAATTTTAAAATACCCATATATTGTTTTTATTCTATTTCAAAATTGTGTTTATTCTAAATTATGAAATATTTCATATAAATATAAAACTATTCTCTATTACTGTATTTTCATTTTATAATTATTTCCATGAATATTGTTCTCAAATATGCATATATTTTAATTATATTTGAATATTATCTTACCTTCAAATTAGGCCTTATTTCATATAAATATAATATTGTATTATCTAAAAAAGATGAATAATTTTGATATTTTTTATTGGTAATGATGAGTAGAATTTGGATTATGACACATCGAATGAGTGATTAATATAAAGAATTTGTTGACACTTTTTTGGAATTTGATTAATCAAATATTCCATAAAAAATTTATGTTTTTCTATTCATGATTAAATTGATTAAATATAATGATATGGAAAAGTAAAGAGAAGAAACATAACTTAATTTGTCTGGTTTTTAATCTGACTTACCCCCCTTTGATTTGGAATGGTGAAAAAGGACAAAATGTCAGATCTAATAATTATTAAGCTTTTAATAATGGTAACTCTAACGCAATTGATGAAATGATTCATGATATTGGAGAAGAATGAAATGATAAAGAATCCAGATTTTAGCATTTATATGATGATGCTGAAAAACCATGGTATTTTAGTTGTATAGATTTTATTGTATTATCATCAATGTAATGACTTATTAACCAAAAGGAAGAACATGGATTGGGTGAAAATATTTTTATTGTTTTGATACAATTGATGATAGGAATTCTTCAGAAAGACAATGATCTTCCAGATTCTTTTTATATGGACAAGAAAATATTATTTCCAATGGGACTTGGATACAATAAAATACATGCATGTCCGAACAAAGTTGTTATGTCTAAGAAAGAATATGAATTTATGTTGGAGTGTCCTAAATAATGGACATTATGATATAAGTTGAATGAAAAATCCTAGGCTGAAGTAGAGATTACAGAAATCCCTAAGAAGTTATTTTGGTATCTTTCTATAATTCCCCTTTTGAAATGTATATTTTCGTATTCAAATGATGAAATCAAATAAATGGAATGCTGATGAGTGAATATGTGATGTAAAATACATCATAAAGCTAATATTCCATAGTGGAGGAAAATTGATGAGCAATATCCAACATTCTGAAAAAAATTAGAAATGTCAGAAATGGGTTGTGTATGGATTGAATTAATCCATATCGAATCCTAACTAACACACATAATTCCTGGCCTATTTTAGTGGTAATTCACAACTTATCCCCCAAATTTTATCAGAGGCAGAAATATTTCATATTGATAATAATCTACTCAAGACTAATGCAACCCAAAAATGATATTGACGTCTTCTAGTAACCATTAATTGATTATATGAAACTCTTATGGGAGTATGGTATTAGGGTGTATGATTCTTATAAAATGGAATATTTTCAACTGCATGCATGGATTATATTCACTATAAATTAATTCTCAATGTATGAAAATATGTCCGAATACAGAGTTATGGGGCATAAAGCATGTCAAATTTTTGAAAAACATACGTCATATTGTAAATTTCATCATGGGTGGAAAATAGTATACATATGTTATAGAGAGTTCATTTGTATATATCACTCTTATAGAAAATTATAAAAGGGATTCAATAGACCATAAGAAGTTTATATTTTTCCAAAACCATTTTCCACTGATGAGTATTTTGAGAGGGTGAAGAATATTGATGTGACATTAGGAAGGATATATAAATCAGGTAATGATAAATATATTTGGAAGAAATATACAATATTTTTTGAGCTACCATATTTGAGATATCATGAAGTGAAACCTAAAATTTATGTCATGCATGTGGATAAGAATATGTTTGATTGTTTTAATGGAACATTGATAGATATTAGAATAATGAATAAAGATAGTTTGAATGCAAGATAAGACTTACTATCAATGGGAATACTTTTAGAGTTAGCTCCCACTTTTGATAGAAGGCATACGTTTCATCTCCTATCATGTCAATAATTATCTGAGAGGGATAAAATTAATCGTCTAATAGTTTCTCCATGATATCAAAGTGTTACTGGTGTATTCTTTAAAGGTAAAAAATTTTTGTCTTTGAAGGATTTTATGTTGATAGGCCTAAAATCTCATGATTTTCACATCATTATGAAACAACATCTTTCAGTTTCATTGAATGGAATATTGACCATCCATTTTAGGATGAATAACATGAAGGTGTGTTATTTTATAAATTTAATTTGTAATATGTTGATTAATCTAGATGCTTTGGAGATTTTGGAAAATGATGCAGTTTTTATTATGTGTAAATTCAAAATGTATTTTCCACAATTAGTTTTTGATTTAATGGAGAATTTAATGGTTTATGTAGATTAAGAAATAATGTTTTTTTATCTTATATATCAATGTTGGATTTATCCTATTGAAAGTTATATGAAGATATTGAAGGGGTTTGTTAAGAATCTATATCTATCTAAAACCCCCATTGTAAAAAATATATTTTTAAGGAGGATATTGAGTTCTTTATGATATTCCTATCTACTGTGGAACACATTGGTTTCCCTCCAACTCGCTATGTATGAGTTAATAATGTGGGAAAGGGGATTCATGGTTTGAAAATCAAATCATTGTTAGGAGAACAGATGAAGACGGTACATCAATATATCTAGAATAAATAGCTAATGATAAACCATATATAAAAATTCCTATTAATGAGTTGATGCAATGAATTAGAAATATAAAAGAAATGTGGAAATTGAATGAGAATAACAATTTTTTTCCATGGTTTAAAAAGACCATGCATGGTTGATAATATTCATTAGATAAAATAAGAATGTTAGTGGGTGGTCCATGTGAAAAGGTGATATAATGGTCTGGGTATGACATAAATCCCTATCCATTTCATACGAATACATATGATTATAAATGTGTAGTTAATAATAGTGGTTAATTGGTGTTTTCAGAAGAAATGTAATTTTTGATATCTATAGGCAAAACCAAATTTCTTTATCAAATGTCTATTATGGATAAATTGATATAATATGGGAGGTTGATTTCAAAAAAATCAACGTTCCATTATTTAACTGCAAATGGTATGTCGGTAAAATAAGTGTAAGAAATTATGAATTGGAATGACATTTGTTAATATAAATATATTAAGAGACATAACTAATAAATTTATAATTGAACCAGATAAAATAAAACTTTTATAGGTTTGGGATAAATTTTATATATTGTAGTATATTGTTTTACAAGGAAAAAACAATATTTTTATGATGACCAACATGATAAAGATGTGGATTTTAGTGAGACCCCAACTTCTATGAAAATATTAACATATAATAATGGTGATCATTTTTTTGAAATGGTTTTTTCCATAAGAAATTATCATGAAAAATTATTTGGGAAAAAAATCCATTAGTACATTCATAATATTAGAGGTGAAGACGCTTTATTTCTCGTTTACTTTTATTAATTTAATAAAATTCTAGATATTGTAATTTTTTTCATTATTTAAACATGTATTAAAACAAACAAACTGAAATGTTGGCTTATTTAATTTAGTTTTTTTGTTTTATCTTTTTTTACATTACACAACATTTTTAATTATTTAATTTTTTTAATGAATAGTATTTAAATTATTATATGTCAAAAAATATTCGTTTTTCTGGAAAAAATTATTTCTTATGTAAGAACATTTTTTTATTCCTTCGCTAATTTTGGGTTTGTTTCCTTTCATTTAAATTTCTGTTCATATATCATTATAATTGTTATAATTTTAATTAACTTCAAAAAATATGACTAATAATGTGTTATGTTTGTTTTTACTTTTGTGTTTCAAAATTTTTAATTTATTTACATTATAATTGTAATATGTGAATTTGAATATTTAGGTACTAAATGTTTGTTTCTTTGATCTGATGGATAATGAAAGGGTAGTCAGCTGATCAACCACATACTTCTATAGACGAGATTTATGACAATTCCACTTAGAAGGAACATCAACATGCTCTTCTTGATGTTCCCCTATCTTCATAATGTACTCCTATAATAAAAAAGTAGGGTTTGAGGGTCAGTAAACATGGATACACATGTTTACCAAAATTATCACTTACTCATAGCCTAGACAAGAGAATAGTGGTAGTCTTTGAAGAGAATTATATTGAATGAGGTCATAACATGGAACAATTGTAGGGATTTTTATCAACATAGGGTAAAAGAAAGGCCATAATTTTGTTTAATAATTGGAGAAGTAATGGAAAAAAACACTAGCTCATTTGTGGGAGACCATTTCAGAATGATCTATTTATATTATTTGACTATTCATGAAATGTTTTTAGTATATTTTATTTTATATCTTCTTTATTAGAAGGAATTTTATATACCTGACATTAGAGGAGTAATGGGGAAATGATTATCGATGGATTCTAGAATATGAAGGTATTTATAATCACCCCTCAAAATTGATTTCTTTTTTTGGCATAGGCAACATGAAAATCCATGTAAAATATATACTTTTATAAATGAAGACACAAGGAATACATTTGTGATATTTTGAAGACAAGAAACTTTTTTGGTATGTGAAATGTCATAATTTAGATGTTTTCTTACATTAATGATATTTTTAATGACTTCCTAAGGATTTATTGATATTATGTTTCTTGAATCTATGTGGTATTTAAAATATCCAATCAAGAAATGTATTCCCTCCTATATTTTCCCGAGGAGGGTAACAATTATTATATGATAATATGATGGGTGAAAAATTAAAAAAACATAGAGCTTAGTAATTATTCTCTAGAGAGGTTTCCCCTCAATCCACATTGTCTAGACATAAAAAATAAAAGAATGATCAGATGAGAAAAATGGCAAAATATCTTATGGAAGAATCAAGGCTCATAATTGAGAGGATTTTAATTTGTATATTTTATTTATTTTAGTTATTTTAATTCCATAGAATCGGGAAAACCCAAACACCTCGGTCATGCAATGGGATACCTGGTGATTGTATCAATTTAAAATGTGTTAACATGTTCTTCATATTCCTCTATGGAGGGGATTTATTAAAAAAATTGAATCTTTAGAGGATGACGTTAAAATTATTAGTGTGCCTATGGAAGAAAAGATCAGATCACTGTATAATATGTGTTTTCAGACATTCCAATATATTTTTAAACTGAATCTACCACTCCTCCATGTCCACAATAAACTCACACTCCCCCAACAATGCCTACAGAATACAAATTTTTAATCCTACTACTGCACCCCTTCTTTTACAACTTACAAGTTATTTTGAGTTGAATATTGATGATACTCACTATCATTTAGTTGCATATATTATGATATAGTATATATGAGATACAATTCTTCATCAATAATTAGAGGTAGACTATCATTGGTTCACAGAACAAGATAATTTTTATATATCAGTTGGAGTACCATTACCTATAGAGGAGGTGAAGACAATTGGGAAAGGTATCAGCTACTTTTTGTGGTCCATCTATACTTATGTGACACATTACCCTAGAGGTATGCGTGTATTTTATATTTTGTTTTATTTATGAGTTAATTTTTTATAAAAAATTTAAATTTCATATATTTTTTTATTTATTTATAGTAATAATTTAAAGGTAATGAAATATTGTATAGGCAACAACAAAGACAAAGGGTTTTGACATCAAGTACTAATTCTAGTAGTCTTGATATATTGTCATGATATTCAAACTTTTTGTTAGGTAATTATATGTATCAAATAGAATATCATTTTTCTGGGTATGAAATAGATGTGGGGATACCAAAAAATATTATCATGGAGCTTGTTACTCGTGATAAGTTGGAAATCAACATAATTATGTTTTTTCCATGAATGTCTTAACATAAATCTTTCCCTACATTATATTTAATGAAAATTTTTACTTATGTCTATTTTATATTAGGTATATTATTTAAATATTTTGGGAGAATGAAATGACAGATGTAAATTGATTGATAGACCTTAATTTGATTTCACATGAAGGGAATTCATTGATTGAGGAACATATAATAGTTTATATTGAAAAATTATTTGAACAGAACGTAATTATGCAGTGAAAGATGCTTCCTTATGTGGTGAGGTATAGAATATATATATTAGAATTTGTTTTTTGTGTTTTAACAAAATAATCACTAACATTAAATTTTCATTTATATCAATTACCATTGGATTTTAGTTTTTTGTCGAAGGGAAAAGACTCTTCACTAGATATGCTCTATCCATTGTGATATGTGAAAAAATATTATGAAAAAATTGGAAACATATTTTTTAATTTCATATTATATTATATTATAATGAGTTTATAATTAATTTCATTAATTTTATTTTATAATAGCGGATGTTATTTCTTTTGAAAATCTATTAGGAAAACGTTTTCTGAGTTCAAATAAGTAAAAGTAGATGTGAATATCCATTAATAATTAGTACATTTTTGATGTGTTCCATAAAAAAGATGTTTTGAATGGACATAATCATTTAAATATAATTTTTGAACACAAAAATGAATCATCAAATGTGGATATTATATGATATAATTTATATATGAATTAATTACAAAAGGAACAATTATGAAGTTTGACGAGGTTATATTTCCTTATAAACTATTACATAATTTTTTTATTTCTTTTATTAATTATACATGATAACTATATTCCAATTAATTTTTAGTTATATTATGACCCTAAAAAAAATAGTGCACATGAGGCCAAAAACATACAAGTTGAATGTTAATATTATTTTATGGTTTTGATTTTATTTGATATTGTTTTTATTGAATATTGAATTTTTGAATGATTTAATTTTAAATGTGATTTTGGAAGTTTTTTTGGATTCATTTTGGATTTTTAGTTAATATTACAAATTTTTAATGTGTAATTTTACTCCTAGTTCTACTACTAGATCAAATTGATTCTTATTCTTTAATTTTTAAGCCACTAAACTGGTGGTTCAACTTGTTTTGGGTTTGATGGCCAGTGGAGTGGAAGGGTGACATGAAATGTTTTTTAAATAAATAGTTTTATCATTTGTTATATAATAAATGGAATAAAAAATGATTCATACGAATTTTTTTAATTTCAGTTTTTAAATAATAGACGTAATGAAAGCATGTAAAAAACAATCCTATAATGGTTTTATACATCTACTCTAAAATATTTAATGTGATATATAATTTTTTTGTCGGTTATTTAATAACTGAAATGAAAAATGACTTCCATGAAGGTTTTTAACACCAGGAATTAAATAAATGACATAAAAACCATTTCCATTATTGATTACAACATTAGTTTTTCTAAATTATGTAAAAGAAAATATTTGTAATCTCTCTATTAATAATTACGACTAAAAAGAGATGTTTAAAATAAAAAAACAACATTAATATGGGCTTTTTTCGCTATTGTCCCCCACAATAAAAATGGAATTTTCCCCCACCACATACTCACACCAATGAAACCAAATTGGATCAACCTAATCTTATCCAAATAAGATCCCAAATTCCCTTCCACTGACCTTGAGGCCTCAATTTTGGAATAAATACAACCAAATTAGTCATTCTATACAAACCAAAAGAAATTAACAAAAGAAGAGGTGGCATCATTCCACACACTTTTAATTATTTTTTTCTCCACCACCTTGATTATTTGTATTCCAGGATTATAATATAACAAAACTATTCTAATTTTTTTTTATTCTACGGTTTTGACCTAATCTTAGACACAATTCTATCAAATGGGTAACAAACATACTATTTGTTTGTATATAAGAATATCACCTTTTGAAACAATGTCATTCATTTTTTCCTTTAACACCTCTAATGGTTTGGAATTATGAGGGAAATAAAATTTTTATATGATATATATGATATTAATGATGTATTTATACTTTTGAAATTTTTAATGAAATATATCAAGATGCTTTCGATTTTTTTATGATAACTTTGTTTGTGGGCATGAGGAATACCACCTTTTCAAAGTTATGTGATTAGTTTAAACATTAAATTGAATCAATTATGTTTGAGTTTAGTAAAATTATATGTCATTTATTACATGATAATGTTAATAAAATTATAATAAATAAATATATATACATATATATCTTATAATTTCACTGTTTAAATATGACATGAAAATATAATCCATGTTCATGCATATATACGATGTACCATATCTACGAACATTTCTTTTATTTCATTTTTCTATATTATATATATTGGTATAAATATATATAAATTAAAATAATATTATAATTAAATATTGTTTGACATTCTAAAAAAAGTAATTACTGTTCTATGTAAAGGGATTAGTAATAATAAATAAAAACATATTTAAAAAACTATGCGGCTATTACCCAAACACATCATTAACATGAAATTCCTGATTTTTTTAATAATATTCATAATAAAATGATATATGGTATGCTATATTCGTATATGGTTATTTGAATTATTTATTATAAACATAAACATATTCTTCATGAAGATTTATTGTTTTTGAAGAAAGTAATGACTTATGGTAAGGGTTTTTTTGTCTCACTTTTATATCTATAAGACATATTCTTTATTCATAAATATATAATTTTGTGGGGTGTATAAAATAATAATTACTATATTTTATGATTATTATACATAAATTTATGGGTATTTATATTTCAATATAAATATATGTTTCATTAATGAGGTTTATGATAGTAATGTTACCAAATCTATAAAGTAATTTTTCCTCAATTTTGATTCATTGTATCCCAAGTTGTGTTATAGACTTATATTCGTTGGTTAGTTGTATATAAACCCATTTAACTTTATATATATTTAATTTAATAATTGAAATTATTTTTAGGATTAATTTAATTTTATTATTTCAATATTATTTGCATTAAGAGTGACCATAGTTGTAACAATTTATGGCTACAATCTCATACTTTATAAAAAATACTTATTTTTATGAATCCATTGATGAAATATTATGATTAATATCTCATGAACACAAAATAAATTCTCTTATACATTGGTTATCCATGATATCTACTTTTATTAGAACAATTTTTCTGATCTTTATTAATTAATTTCATTATGAAAGTGCTTTTATGATAATTGAGTTTTTACTCTTCGATTGGAAATTTTTTTATTCTCAAAACTATGTTTTCTATATAAGTTTTCAAATAATAATTATAAAGGCATGTAACATATATTTCTAAAAATGTTTTAATTATTTAAATAATTTTTTAAAATGGAATCTCTTTATCATTTTCCAATCAAGATCAATTTAAAAAAAATTATGGTGAAAATGTAATTTTCGGTATGTACGTATTTCCCAAAAATCATTTCCTTAATGATTCATTTGAAATTTCAAATGGTTGTTTTAAAATTTAAAATTCTTCATAATATATTGAAAATACATTATTTATATTTTTTATACATGTTTTTTTCAATTTATTTTGATTGTGACAAAAATGGTTTTCAAATAATTCTTTTACGCTTATCATGTAATTATCAAATGAAAATGTTAAAAAAATTATGTTTTAAAAATAATTATTATCGAGGATCAGTCATTTTCCCCATGAAAATTTTTTAATTATTTTTTAGTATTCATATATATATATATTCAATTTTGTTTCAAAGAGAAGTATTTTTATAATAATATATTTTTTAAATGTTATTTTAAAAGAAATTTTATGATCTGTGTGATAATTCAAGATTCATATTCATTTAAGATGATACACTTGATATATCTTGTTCATTACTATGGTTTTGACCAATGGAAACCATAATTATTGTTTCGTTTAATGTTTTTTTATTACGATGATATTTTCTTATGTATTTCATTTCAATACCATGGGTTATATGAGGATAACTCGATTATGAGTCCCACTTCTATTAAAAGGTTACTATATGATTAAATGATTACGAAACCAGTATCTTTTTCTTAGGTTATGATAGGATGAAATGTTTATGATCCCCATTTCATTTCATCAGTTTCGATACAATGTTTATGTAACCCATCTATTTTTATGTGTCTTGATATGTTGAATGTTTAAATGTCTTGTGGAACACATATGTATAATTTCATTTTGTGATGGGAGGGACCTATATCTCAATCCAATTAATTGGTTAATGATTTATATTACTCATTCGATAGATAATACAGAAATAGTGAGGTGATGTGTAATATGTAATTCATTGATATAATGAGGAGTAAACACAATTTATTTACACTGGTATAGAGCGTGTAGTGAACTTAATTTCTTAAAATAAGGATGGAATGCATAGTGAAGTTAGTTCACTAATACGTGGATGAAATGAGGTGTGAACATTGTTTATTAATAATGTGATTGAATGTTCAGTCAACTAAGTTTAGTAACATGTGGCTAGAATGAGGAGTGAACATGGTTCCATAATACCATCTGTAATGGAAATTTATCCTATACCATTAACAGTGGGATTGAATAAGAAGTTAACGAGGACTAGTAAATTAAATTTTCCACTAGGATTATCATAGGAGTAATCATTTACTACTAATATGTTTTATTGAGTAATAAAAATACACTAAGATGTTTGTGGTATGAATACATTACAATTATAGAAATCATTTTATATGTTTATGTGTCTTCTACAATCACTAGTCATATGCTTATATTATGATATAATGTTTTTTTATATTCCTTACCTTAGGATTCATGTATTATGACCTACCAATATTCATTCCATGAGTCTTGATTATGATTATTGAATGGAAATGTATGTTATTATAATGTTATGATTTTATTCTCATAACATATTCTCATGTTATGATTAAATATTTACCTTTTTACCCTTATTGAATAAATTATATCTCCCCTTTATAATTTTTCCATTACCTATATTATAATGATAGGTTTAATGTAGTAGTATTTAGGGGATGATCTTTAAGAAATATATTGGAAATCATTCACCATGATATAAGATTATGTTTCCATGTTTCCAAAAACACAAAGCAATTACTGTCCTCAACCATGTATTTTTATAATTTTTTTAATATTCATCTAAAATGGGGTAATATCCATATATGTTAATACTATACCTTAATAGTTGGTATCAATGGAATTTACTTGTTAAACATTGGAATATATGATAAGAGAAATTATGTTCTATCTGTAGGAATACATTTAAGGATATTTCTAGGTATTTCTCTATAAATAAATGTAATGTTTCGTAAATTTAAATGAAGTTGTCATTAGTTTTTCATCCTGTAATTAATTTTTCATTATAATGTGGGATTTTGATTTTATATGTGTTTCTCACCCAATTAATTCATGTTTTATTCAATGGAATTAACTAGAGAAAACATGGATAATATTAAATGTTCTATATTTGGGAATTATGGGAATTATGAAAAGCGATATCCTAAGCCGAAATCTCATAATGTGAATCAGGTAGGTGGTATGAGTATTTGTTGTACAACTGAATATAAAGGGTGAAAGAATGACTTGTGAAAGGTATGTCATATCTTAATTGTATTTTTATAGTAAAAATAAGATGAATGATTTTATTAATGTTGAGGAACCTTAACACACGATTCATATTTTATATTCTCGAAATGGGGAATTAAGGAATAAGATTGTGAAGCATGAGTACTGGTTTACGAATAATGATGGACTATTGATGTATATTTATGTTGGAATTCTAATATTATGTTATTCGAATAATAAAATATTGTTTTATTTTAAATATAATTTATATATTGAGGATTCAGAATGATATGTTGAATGGTTATGAAGACATTGAAATGTGATTTAACAGCATAGTGATGTCCAATGAAAACACATGTCTTGAAGAAAGGTAACCCTTAAAATTTTTATTATGATATGATAATTGTTTTTTCATAAATAAATGATGGATATGAATAAGTAAATTGTATTGTACAACATAATTAGGAACTAATTAAGGATTTATTGAGAAATAGTTTACAATACCATTGATGAAGTTTATATGTTTTTTAACTGATATAATATATCTAATACATTTGGGAATTTAGAAACCTTCATGTATTAAATAATGATTTATGGTAATTTAGGTTATTGGAATGTTTCAAGAAAATCCATGAAAAAGGTATTCAAATGTATGGTATTTGAACAACAAGAGATACTATTTTTTTATATATGTGGTCTATGTGAATCTACATTGAAGAATTTTAGTTATATTTTTTTCTAATTTTTTGGACAAAAATATTTTGGACGGATTATAAGATTAACCATTTATTAGAGGGATAGTTTTAAAGAAAGGATGTGGTTTTAGGGATTAATGTATAGTCTCAAAATATGCGAATTTATACATTTTAAATAACATTATATAACCTTTTCTATAATAATTGAAGGAATATGGAATCCCATATCATTTTATTTATGGACATCATGTTGTAATAATTCGACATGAATGAAAAATATTCTTTCATTTCATAGAAATAGAGATGATGTTTAATTGATCAACGCACAACAACAGGTGGGGTTATCCTAAAACCATGTGGGAATATATTTTCATGAAAATTATTCAACAATAGGAAAAATGAGTGTTAAAATAAATGGTGTCCAATTATAATCATTTCTTATGATATCAGTTTCCTCCATCATACTTCTTCATTTTATGGTTTTGTAATTGTTAAAATTCATTAGATCGCCCAATTTTTTATTATTAGTGATCTTTATCAATATTTAGGATTATTTATTATTTTATCCCTTTTCAGTGTTTTCACCTTCCACAAATATTCTATTATATTGAACCCTAGTTATGGGTAACATTGGGAAACCGTAAGGTTTATAAAATTCAGTTTTTAATGAGTATTTTAGTATTGAATTTTACAAGGTGGTTTTCCATTATAGAAAATTTGAAGTATTAAAACAATAATATCCTTGATTAATTTTGAGGGATAAATTCCATTTAAAGGATCTAGAATTTCACACCCTAAGATTTCATGAATTTATTTGGAATTAATTTAATCATTTCGATATTTTCATTTCACACAACACAGAATATAACTTCATTTATACGAATGAACAATGTTTTTCATACATTATATAAAAAATTTATTGTTAACTACCCAAAAAACATATATTATAATTTAGTATGAAAAAAATACATTAATGTATTGGGATACACCCATTACTGTATCCCTTTGATTGCTCGCATTAAACGCTTGTTAGAGGATTATCAAACTACAAAAGACAATCAATATTGTTATTAAAATATTATTACAGATTCCCCCTATCCAATTGAATATAATCTATGATTATGATTGTATATAATCTTAAAATTTTATTTAAAATTTTATATAGAATGGATCCTTTGGATAACAATTTGATATAATTGATAGGGAAAACATTTTCAATATAAAGAAAAATCATTTCATGGAAACTAGTTCACTATATAGAAACACCATTTTTTCTCAATAAGTTAAGAACAAAATTTTGTTTTATTATTTTGATAAAAACTAAATATTAGATATTTTTTGGATATTTGTTAAACTAAGTAAACATATTTTAATGGATTAATAAAATATTAAATCAAATTTTCTAAAAAAATACGTCTTTTCTAAAATCATATTTTAGCACGATTTTATAGATTACACATTTTAAATAAATTTTTTGAATTTTTTATGGTTTTTATTTGAAAAAATAATCCCATTTATTGAAATTTGATTCTCAAAATTTAACATGATTTTTTTTAATTTTTTTTAACATGTTTCATTTTTTAGGAAAATTGTGAAAATTACGGAATTATAATTGAAAACATCCTTTTCATATAATTTAATTATACAGATAAATTTTATTTTTAGTTTTTTAAGAATTATTTTAAATAAATTTTAATTAAATCAGTAGAACATAGGTAATTGGAATAAATTTCCCACTGAAATTGGATATAAAAAAATTTCAAATTTAGAGATTGTTTCATTAAAAACAGATTAATTTATTATTTTATGGGGATTATTTTTTAATTTATTAATTTAAATATGTTTTTAGAAATTGGAATATTGATAAAATATTTGTATTCATTAAAATTTATAATTTATAATAACATCAACATAATTTTGTTTCATAAATGATTAGTGAAATTAATAAAAATTAATTTTATCAATTAAGAAATAAATGAGTTTATTTGGTGGTTAAATATTTTCCTAAGTGGAGAAATACACATGAAACTTATAAAACCCCATTTTATGAACATTTTAGACCATATAATCCCATGTATAAATTTTTTTCAGTTACACGAGGTACATGATCTTAGAGAGGCCTCTCAATAGTGTTTAACTTTTTATATTTACAATAATGCTGCTCCTCATCCACTATAGAAAGCACACACACTCTCTCACTTCTAGACACCTATCAATATACATTTTATCATTAAAAAACTTCCCATATTCAACCAAAACACTCATTTTTTCATCCGAGAAGCCTCAATTTGGATAGAAAAAAACCAGGTTTGTCCTTTGGGGAAAACCAAAAGTAATCAGCCAAAGAAGTTGTAACATCCTTCCACATTGTCATTTGTTTTATTTTCATTATTGACCCCATAATTATTCTTATTCCATGATTATATAATAACTTATGTATCATAAATTTATTTATATGTTTTAATTATAATGGTTCTATTAAAACATACACATAATTATATCATGTGGTTGGTAATCATACCATTCGTGTGTACGGTGGACTACAAACTTGTGAAATAATGTTGTTTATTTCACATTTACCACCTATCATGGATGGAAATTTGGATGTAAATATAGTTTTATATAATAAATATTATATTTATAAGTTATTATTATTATTTATTAATTATATAAAACATATGTTCATGCTTTATATTTTATGTAAATGTGATAACATGGATTGTGGTTCTATAGACTGCCACCTCCTCAAAGTGAGGTGATTCATTCACACATTAAATGAAATACAATAAGGATGGGTTTAAAAAATTATATGATATATATGAAAAAAAAACTATACTAGAATGAGAATATATATATATATAGTTACCCTCTCATTCTATATATTATCATTAACTCACATTTTTCATAATACATAATACATTATAAAAATAAACAAAAAATTAACATATTAGTTTTCTACGTATGGAAACATGGAAATAGAAAAACTTCTAAATGATGGAGGTACATTATCTCCCACAAGGTTCCCTAAGACTAGAAACCCTCTTAGGAAAATCATACAAGAAATATTTCTTCGTAACTTGGGGAAGGAGACATAATAAGGGGTAAGCTCATATACTCAGTAAGAGTAAACAAGGGATAAATATAAGAATACTCATGATAATAAGGGCATGATAAACCAATCATGATAATATAATATTATACCATTCATATCAATGATCATAAATAAGAATTGGGGCATAAATTTTGTAAGTTAATAAGACATGAATCACATGAAAATAAATAACATAATTTTTGGAAGACAAAAATATGAATAAAAATTTGAGTTTTTTAATTTACATAACCATATATATATATATATATTTATATATTACTTAATGAATTTCATTTGAGAACATAATAGTGTAAAATGTAATTTAGTAAATCATGTTCACACCCCATTTCATCCTAATATTACTGAACTACGTTCACTCTTCATTCCAGCCCTCTAATTCTGAACAATGTTCCATTACCATTCAAGCCATTTAATACATAATCAAGTTCATTTCTCCGTCAATCCATATTTATATGATGAGAAATAAATCACAACCCAATAGATTGGAATGAGAGATAAGTACCACCCATCTCATAATGAAATAATTCATACTTGTTCCACAAGATCATAAATAATCTTATCATAACCCATGAAATGAAATGGGTATTATAATCATGTAATCATATCAAAGAGTATGGAAAAGTACATGTATACTAATCATTTCATCATAAACATGACCAATTAAAAACATTGGGTTTCAAAATCATATAAAAAGTAAAAGAGAAACATGTTTTATAAACATCATGACATAAAAAACATAATCCCTTTAGTGAATGAAAATAAATGGAATCATTTTATAAATTCCATAGAAAGGTATTAGTAACACTAATTGATGACCTCTTATATGAGAACTAATTGAAAAAAATCATTTAAAAAAATTTCATGAGGAAAATAAACATTTTGTATTGAAAAATATTTTTAAAAACATTAAACCATTAGAAAAACATTTTCTTTTAAAACAACTTTTAAAACATTTACATGATGTATTTAAGACCATTAAACATTTTTAAAATCCATTTTCATTGAAAATGGGATTCAATGATCTGTTGAAAATATTTCAAAAATTTTATTTTTAATACAATAGATTTCCAAAAGAAGATGAAGATGACCAGATCTTACAAAAAAACATTATATTAATTTCTAAAGGATTGAAAAATTGTACTAATATATGTTGTTATCATGAATAACATATAAGCCCTGGCTATAAACATTACTTAATATTGAACTAAATTAATAATTCACGTTGAGGATCTTTTCAGGTTTAGAGTTATAGAGAATTATATCATAACTATTATATCTCAAAAGATTACACAGTTGACACTTCTACAGAGCTTCCTTTTTTTTACAAAACATGAACACTTAAAAAAGAGTCATGTCTAGTTCCATGTTTAATACATCATGACTTTTCCTTGATCCCATCCTTGACACTGTTCTACATTATTTACTATGAAAAAAATTTCAAAAAAAACATGGGATGAGCATAAAAAACTCAATAAGGGATACACATAGAAAGAAAACTATTAGTTTTTCAAAATAACAAGTAAACCAAGAATAATTTATCAAAGTAAAACTTTTCACCTTTATGAAGTAGTAAAAACTCTTCACTAAATAAAAGATCATTACTTACTCTTTTGTAACAAAAATATTACCATAAAATCCATATAAAGAACACATAACATATAAATGTAACTTGGGACATAAACATACTTCAATGGAATAACCATATGGTCGACTTCCACAAATATCACTAAATGGAATAGCCATACGACCGACTTCCATACCCAATGAATTGGAGGTTATAACGTAACCACCCTTCCTGGTATTCACGGCACCACCAGTCATATGGTTTATCACGTAACCAACCGTCAAATGTCCAAGTACCATTATAAAATCATAAGACATAAAACAAATATGATGGAAAGAAAAAATTTCCACATTTCGATCACAATATATCACTTAAATATATTGGCATTATAATTCCATCATAAAAACCATTTTCAATACCAAAATACATAAAACAGTATATGGTATTTATTTCATTTTGAAAACATTATGGCTTTTTGAGGAAGCCAAAGACCAAATAATACTCGCGACAGTGGAAAAAGGTCGTTGTCACTGTGTATGTCAAAATAAACATTCCTTTTTGTCACATAGTAAAAATATTCATAAAAAAATATTCCCTTTTAATGAAATTAAAGGTCAAAAGTGTTTTATATAGTGTATAAAAGAAATACTTCTATTAGAACAAAATATACCTCAATGAAAGGAGATTGAGATGAAGTCCCTTACCTCGTGTTTGATGTGACTCGATTGCTCTTTAATATCCTGAATAATAAATTAGTTTTAATTTATACTTTCTTGATAACCTTTTTTCAATCTTATTAATCCTTTTAAATCACTTATTTTCATGTTATAAACAATACATAATTATTTATGTTAATAATGTTCGTTTTGTTGATATTTGGTACCTAAATCAAAAATTGTCTTCTTACAATTACATGTTGCTCTTGTGGTCAAAATTTCATTATATCCAGAGTGATATTCATGATTTGGATATCATATATATCATATATATCCAGAATATTCATGTATTTATAATAGTATATAACATTTATAGGTAAGAAATGAAATGCACCATTCATGGAGATGGTAAGCCGTCCGTACGCATGAAAGCTACATTCATTTCTATTTAATATTTAAAGGAGTTAAATCTTTATAATATAAAGGTATATTATAATTCCAGTATAACATCATAGATAATATCATTAACTCCATCCTTTATATGTCCCACATATGGCATTAATGAATCAAATCACTTTGAGGGGGCGGTAGTCCTCACTTCCTAAAATGAAATTATCATGTTTAACCATAATGAAAACCATAAAGTTATTCCATAAATGAAAAACACATAATCATAAGGAAAACATAAACATAATATATATCATATATAAATAGAGTTACATCTTAATGGCCACCATGAAAGGTGTTAAAAGAAGATTGAACAATCATTGTTTCGTGAGGCAGAAATACGCCAACCACAGAAACAGTGCGTTCTTTAACCATTAGACGGAGGTGTGTGTAAGTGTAAATCAAATACTTCATATAAAAACATCCTAGTATATTTTTCGATATTGTATTTGTTACAAAAGAAAGGAATAAAAGTGTTTAGGGGGTTGG
The DNA here is from genome assembly GCA_963277665.1 of Viscum album. NCBI lineage: Eukaryota > Viridiplantae > Streptophyta > Magnoliopsida > Santalales > Viscaceae > Viscum > Viscum album. Next base: position 1,238,421,341 of record OY728122.1, on the reverse strand, counting down.
AGAAGTAAAATAAAACAAAATAACACAAGTGAATATATTACCTTTAAATTGGGTAACTCCAATTGGTTTGAACCAAAAGGGTTTCTTGACGAGCGTTATGCCTAAGGTAAGGCTTATACGATGAGTAGAGGGATGTGGAGAGATAAAATGTGTAGATATTGGTCGATCCAAAGGCTTGAGAGGTGTGGGTAAGGTGGTAGATGTGGGGGCCTTTTATAAGAGGAGAGGAGGGGCACTCTTGGAATGTTATAAAATGTCACTTTATTATATAATGAGTTTCAGATTTTAAAGGTCACAAAATTATAAATTTTAAGGATAAGGTGATAAGAGTTTTAAATACATACATACAATAGTTTTTTGACATGTGTAGGTCTTAGATTGTACACTATCTTTTCATTTTATTTAAATCATTAAATAATGAGGTAATCACTGCATCATCATGGTGTCATAAATAATTTAATTTCTTTAATGTGTAAAAATTATACAAAAAAAATCATGATGTATGAAATTTTTTTATATTTCTAATTAATATTTATAGTAAAAAATATGACTTGTATAACCCCACGTTAAAATTATATTAGTAAAACAATACATGTTTGTGACATTTTTATTTTAACTTTAAATAAAAGGTTATTAAGGTCATTTTCTTACCCATGTGGATCCATGGGGTCCCCAAGTTGACCCATGGATTTCATGGCCTTCCCTGACACATCCAATAAGGTTCATACATGTTTCAAGGTCATTTTATATTATTAAAACATTTTATTTACCTTAAATTACAGTAATTACCTCTAATCGTGATTAATAAAAATTAAAAGTTACTATTCACCAAAAAATTATTTTCATCCCATTGAACCACATTTTACACACTAATGACAACCATGTATGATGGATTTTTGAAATAAATTACACAAAATTGGTAATGTTTCATTTAAAAAAAATCATCTTTTTAACTACCACTTTGTGATTTCACTATTCATCAAAAATTGATGTTTTTCAGAAAAATACCAAAAATTCACCCTAAGCTTAATTTGATATTCCGAATTCAGAAATAATTTCCATTTTAAAAAATTCAAGACATATATGTTTCATTAATTAATTTAATAATTAATTCCTGTTGTCAAAACAAACATCGTGTTTTTATGAAACAATATATATCAAAAGATTGACACTAGTTTAAGTCAAATTTCAAAGTGAAATTAATTCAAATGAACACCATTGGATTAAATTGTAAAAATATATTCTAATTTAACTTTAAACCCAATTCAAAAGATAATCTTATAATATAAATAAATTACATTAGAAAGAGGTTTTGAATTAAAATACAACATTTTTCAGTATTCTTTAAAAAATGAACTCTATCAGAAAAATACCAAAAACTTTACACAAATTAAATTTTGATGTCACGATTATAAAGAAGGAATTAATTTGGTCCAATTGAATTTATAAGAGTGACCAAAACTATATTTAAAGAGGGTTCTCCATCAAAAGGCGATAAGTCGACCTTTTAGTGAATATTAGAGTATCTTTACCTAAAATTGAATTCTTTTCTTATTTTAAGCCTTAAACTTTTAGTGGATAAATGTAAAAACATTTAACAAACATATATAATAATGTTTTAGTTATTTATATTCATTCCCTCCAACACAATAGCTACATGCTAACTACCATTTAATATAATATTATTATATTACTAGTGTACAACATAAGATTTCAATGAAACTCATTGTCACGTATCGGGTACGCTGTCAAACATAGAAACCCCTTTAAATTAAATTTAATATTGAATTATAAAATATTAATAAATATTAAAATGTATTATTCTTTATTTAACTCGGATGTTACATCCTTCCCCCTTTTGGGAATTGCGTCTGTGCAATTTTATTCACTTATTAAAATAAGTGGGGGTATTTATCCCTCATATCATTTTCAGATTACCACGTTGCCTCTTCAAACATGTGGTTTTTCCACAAAACATTTTCCTGGTGAAATACCTTATTCTACAACACTTTCTCTATACGGTCAATAATTTAGACTGGTTGTTCTTCATAAGAGTGATTCTCTTCAACTGAACAACCTCTGGGCTTAAAACATGAGATGGATCTAGCATATACTTTCTCAAAATCGAAACATGAAAAACATTGTGTACCTGAGATAAACTTGGAGGTAATGCCACTCGGTAAGAAACTAATCCAACTTCATCCAGAAGATCATATGGTCCAATGAACCATGGACTCAGCTTTCTTTCTTACCAAATCGCATCACACATTTCCATGGTGAAACTTTGAGAAAAACATGATCACCAACCTCGAATGATAGATCCTTCCTCCAGTTATCTGCATAACTTTTCTGTCTGCTCTGAGCTCTTCTCATGTGTTTTGGAATAAACTGAACTTTTTCTACCATCTCTTCTACCAATTCTGGTCCCATCAGCTTTCTTTCACCCACTTCATCCCAAAAAGTTGGTGTTTGACACCAATTCCCATATAATTCTTCAAACGGAGCCATCTGTATACTGGAATGAAAACTATTGTTATATGAAAATTCAACCAAAGAATGATGTTGGTCCCAACTTCCCTGATTATCCATCGATCAAGCACGTAGCATTTCCTCCAGGGTCTGAATTGTTCGTTTTGACTGCCCATCTGATTGAGGATAAAAAACTGTACTAAAATTTAATTCAGTACCCAACGAATTCTAAAGGCCTTTCCAAAATATAGAAGTGAACCTGGGATCATGATCAGATACAATGGAGAGGTGAACTCCATCAAACCTGAAAATCACTTTAACATACAACTGAGCAAGTTGATCTAGAGAAAATTTGTCTCGAATATGAAGGAAAGGAGTATATTTAGTCAATCGATCAACAATATCCCAGATTGCATTGTTACCTCGAGATGTCTTTGGTAATCCCACAACGAAGTGCATGGATATATTTTACCATTTCCACTCTGGAACAGGTAATGACTACAGTATCCCTTTCGGTAAATGCTGCTATGCTTTATCCTACTAACAAGTCAAACACTTCATAGTAAAATCAACAATATCTCTTTTCATTCCATCCCACTAGTAATACTCCAGTAGATCTCTGTACATATTAGTATTGCCAGGATGAACTAAAAATGAGGAACTATGATCCTCACATAACAACTCATTCTTCAACTATGAATCACAAGGAACACATAATCTCTTCCAAAACCTCAAAACACAATCATTATTAATGATAAATTCAGGCAACTTACCCTTCTGAACCAGCTCTACATTTTTTTGCAACCCACTGTCTTTCTTCTGCGCTTGCTTAATTCTGTCTGATAGAGATGATCTCACTGAAACCTGAAACAAAATAGAATAACATCCTGCACCAAAAACTTCTATGCCAATGTTCATCAAATCAACAACCCAAGGATCTCGTTCCAAACGTAGCATGGTTAATGAAACATTACTTTTTCGACTCAAAGCATCAACCACTTTATTTTCTTTTCCCAAATGGTAATGAATTGTACAATCGTAATCCTTGATTAATTCCAGCCATCTCCTTTGTCTCTTGTTCAATTGTTTCGGAGTGAATATATACTTTTAACTTTTGTGATCAGTATATATTTCACACATTACGCTATACAAATGATGACTCCAAAAGTTTAAAGCGAAAACCACAACAGCTAATTCCAAATTAGGAGTAGGGTAATTTACCTCATGAGTTTTCAACTGACGTGAATCATAAGAAATTACCTGATCATTCTGCATAAGTAAACAATAAAGTCCCTTCAATGAAGCATCACTGTAGATAACAAACTCACCATTCCTAGAAGGAAGTGCCAAAACTGGAGCATTCACCATTCTTCTTTTCAACTCCTGAAAACAATCATCACATTCTTTTTTCTAGATAAACTTAACACCCTTATCAGTTAGCTTAGTAATTAGACTAGATAACCGTGAAACATTTTCAACAGACCTCCGGTAATAACCTGACAAACCAAGAAAACTATAGATATCGACTACATTTTTGGGTCTTGGTCATTCTTCAACAACTTTTATTTTAGTAGTATCAAAAGTTATTCCATTTTTTAAAACAATGTGACCAAGGAACGAAATATTTTGTAACCAAAACTCACACTTGTTGAATTTTCCATACAGTTTGTTTTCTATTAAGGTTTGCAAGATATTCCTTAAATGACTTTCATGCTCCCCTTTACTTTTAGAAAACACCAAAATATCATCAATGAAAAAAACCACAAACTTATCCAAGAACTAATGTAATATTCTATTCATAATGTCTACGAATATAGTAGCTGCATTAGTTAACCCAAAAGGCATAACTACAAATTCATAATGTCTATATCTATTGCGAAACGTAGTCTTTGGAATCTCTGCTTCTTTTACTTTCAACTGATGGTACCCCAACCTCAATTCAATCTTTGAAAAATATAGAGCTCCCTGGAGCTGATCAAACAAATAATCGATATGAGTAAAATGATACTTATTCTTAATAGTGATGTTATTCAAGGCTCTATAATCAACGCAAAGTCTCATTGAACCATCTTTCTTTTTGAAAAACAAGACAAGAGCACCCCATGGTGATGTTCTAGGTTGAATGAAACCTTTATCTAATAACTCCTACAATTGATTCTTTAACTCTAAAAGTTCATCTTGATCCATTCGATAAGGGGGTTTAAAAATTGGCTTAGAATCAGGAACTAAGTCAATCGTAAATTCAACTTCTCGATCATGAATAATACCAGAAAACTCATATGAAAAAACAACAAGATACTCATTTACCACTAGCACATCATTAATCTAAACAGTTTCATTATTTTCAACAATATGTGCAAGGTAACATTCATTTCCATCTTTTACTAATTTCCCAACTTCCTGATATGTTATCAAAATCAAGGGTTCATTCATGTACACAAACAAAAAATATTTCTGAAAAGAAACCTCTTTATCCCTACAGTAAATCTTAGAATGATAAACGAAAGCCAATCCCTTCCCATAATAACATCAAACTCTACTAGAGGAAAAACAATAAGGTTTTCAGGTAGATTCTTTCCACACACAAGGATAAGAAGGTTCTTATAATTTCTTTTTGTCTCAACTTTCCCTTCATGTGTTTTTACCATAAGTTCAGGATTCATATCTTGAGATGGAATTACCAATTAACTAGAAAACATCTAAGAAATGAAAGAATGTGTAGGCCCTAAATCAAACAACACATTGGAATAATATGAACAAACAAATAGTGTACCTGATACTACTTCATTCGATGGCCCAACATCTGCCGAAGTAGTTGCAAAAGATTTCACCACCCCTTTCTACTTGTATTCTGGATGCTTTACCCTAGTTAAGTTCTTCTTTAGACACACATTTGCATAATGACCCATTTCATTACACTTAAAACATCTTACCACTGTCTTTTCATTCCCTGATTGATCATCTTCCTTATAGTTATGAGAAATATGACCAGACTTACCACACCAAAATCACTTTCCATACCTGGATAATCATTCTCTAGGAATAATTTTTCCACACTTCTCAAAGGATGGATATTTGGTTTTCTTACCTGCTTGCTTCTGTGATGAATTCTTCCCCTTTGCCTGCCAACTAGACCTATTATTGTATTGTCTGTCAAAGAACACATGATTACCGGCAAACTCCATTTACACCTTCTCCGCACATTGAACAAGTTTTTCATAACTTGTGAACTCATGAAAAGCTAAATCCCTTTAATAACATGGATTTAACACTGAGTAAAAATGGTTGATTTTACTATCAATATCCCATATGAAATTTGTAGCACACCTTGCCAGTCGGTTGAACTTTTCTTCATAAGAAGCCAATGAGTCATCTTCCTGCCTCAATTCTAGGAATTGTTTTTCCATAATTAGATGAACCACCTTAGGAAAATATTTCTCATGAAACATACCTTTGAATTCATCCCAGTGAAGATCATCAATCTCATCACAATCCCTGATATTTTTCATTATCAACCACCACTGATCAGCTTCACCTTCAAAATGGTAAACAACAAGACTAACCTTTTTATGTTCTGAACACCCCATGACATCAAAAATATTCTCCATGATTTAATCCACCCTTCTTCTAGAATAGGTTTAGATGATACTCTGAATGATAGGGGATGTTGCCTCATGAAATGTTACACCACTAACAGGTTCCTCTGCGATTGATCTAGCGGATCTCGTGCATGGATACCACCACCATTTATATCCTGATTAAAATGTGCCATCACTATAACAAATTGTTCAGTTCCGATTCTGACCATCTCTGGTTGCTGATTTGGAAGGTTTTCTTTCTCCTGATGTCGTCCCCACATAGCTTCCTTGTTTCCTCTGTGGAAAACCATTCTGAACACAGAAATATCTTAAGCGAAGAAACATGTTAATATTTAAATTCTATATCATTTCAATCATACCATAAATTAATTTCTAAATTTAACAATTTTCTAACTCCTAATTTTTTATAAACAGACCTATGATACCAACTATAAGGCCCAGACTATAAACAATACTTAATATTGAATTAAATGAATAATTCAAATTGAGTATCTATTCTGGTTTAGAGTTTTAGAGAATTAGATCATAACTATTACATCTCAAAATATTGCACAGTAGACACTTCAACAGAGATTCCTTTTTTTTACAAAACATGAACTCTTTAAAAAAAGAGAGTCATGTCTAGTTTCATGTTTAAGACAACAAGAATTTCCCTTGATCCCATCCTTATCCCGATTCCACATTATTTCCTGTGAAAAAAATTTCAAAAAAAACTTGGGATGAGCCTAAAAAGCTCAGTAAGGAATACACATATAAAGAAAACTGTTAGTTTTTCAAAACAACATGTAAACCAATAATACTTTCTCAATGTAATAATTTTCACCTTTATGAAGTAGTAGACACTTTTAACTGAATAATATGTCATTACTTACCCTTTTTTAACCAATATATTACCATAAAACCCATATAAAGAACACATAACATATAAATGTAACTTGGGACATAAACATACTTCAATGGAATAACCATACGGTCGACTTCCACACATATCACTAAATGGAATAGCCATACGACCGACTTCCATTCCCAATGCATTGGAGGTTATAACATAACCACCTATCATGGTATTCACGGTACCACCCTTCATATGGTTTATCACGTAACGACTTTTCAAATGTCCAAGTACCATTATAAAATCATAAGACATAAAAAAAATATAATGGAAGGAAAACATTTCCACATTTCGATCACAATATATCACTTAAATATACTGATATAAAAAATACATCATAAAAACCATTTTCAATACCAAAATACATAATAGAGTATATGGTATTTATTTAATTTTAAAAACATTACACCTTGTTGAGGAAGCCAAAGACCAAATAATACTCACGGCGGCAGAAAAATGTCATTGTCACCGTGTACGTTAAAATAAACATTAGTTTTTAGTCATTTAGTAAAAATCATCATAGAAAATGATTCCAATTGAATGCAATAAAAAGTAATAGGTGTTTTATACAGCGTATAAAATAACGACATGTATTAGAACAAAATATTCCTCAATGAAAGGATATTGAGATGAAGTCCCTTATCTCGTGTTCGACGTGACTTGATTACTCTTTAATCTCCTGAATAATTGACTAGTGTTTATTTGTACTTTCTTAAGAACATTTTTCAAGCTTATTAATCCTTTTTTATCACTTATTTCCATGTTATAAATATTATGTAATCATTTAAGTTAATAATGTTCATTTTGTCGACATTTGGTACTTAAGTCAAAAATGGACTTCTTACATTTACAAGTTGTTCATGTGGTCAAAGGTTCATTATATCCAGAATGATATTCATTATTTTTATATCATATATATCATATATATCTATAATATACATGTATTTATAATATTATATAACATTTAGAGGTAAGAAATGAAATGCACCGTTGAAGGAGATGGTAAGCCGTACGTACGCATGAACGCCACTTTCATTTCACTTCCATATTTAATGGAGTGAAATAATATTGATATAAATGTATATTATAATTATAGAATAATATCATAGATAATATCATTAACTCCATCATTTATACGTCCCACATATGGTATTAACAAATCAAATCACTTTGAGGGGGCGGTAGTCCTCTATTCCTAAAATGAAATTATCATGTTTACCCATAATGGATACCATAATGGTATTCCATAAATGAAAAATAAATAAGAATAAATAAAACATAAAAATAATATATATCATAATTAAATATAGTTACATATCAATGGCCACCATGAAATGTGTTAAAAGAAGATTGAAAAATCATCATTTAGTGAGGCATAAATTCACCAACCACAGAAACATTATGTTCTTTAACCATTAGACGGAGGTGTGTGTAAGTGTAAATAAAATCCTTATCATAAAATCATCCTAGTATATTTATGATACTTTTTTTGTTACATAAGAAAGTAATAAAAGAGTTTATGCGGTTGGAGAAGCAAAATAAAAAAAACACAAGTGAATATTTTACCTTTAAATCGGGTAACTCCTCTTGGTTTGAACCAAAAGTGTTTCTTGAAGATCATTATTCATACGTTAAGGCTTCTATGATGAGGAGAGGGACGTAGAGAGATAAAATTATAAGATATTGGTCAATAAAAAGGCTTTAGAGGAATGGTTAAGATGGTAGAGGTGGGGGCCTTTTATAAGGGGAGAGGAGGGGCACTCTTGAAATTTTATAAAATGTTACCTTATTATTTAATGAGTTTCAGTTTTTAAATGTCCCACAAGTATATATTTCGAGGATAAGGTCATAAGAGTTCTAAATCCATACATACAATAGCTTTTTGACATGTTTAGGTCTTAGATTGTAAATTATCTTTTCATTTTATTTATATCGTTAAATAATGAGGTAATAGATGCATCATCATGGTGTCATAAAAAATTTATTTTATTTAATGTCTAAAAATTATAAAAAAATTATCATGATGTAGTAAATATTTTTATCTTTATAATGAATATTTATCATCAAAAATATGAATTTTATAACCCCATGTAAAAATTGTTTTAGTAAAATAATACATGTTTGTGACATTTTTTTTTTCTTTAAATAAAAAGTTATTATTGACATTTTCTTACCCAAGTGGATCCATGGGGTCCCCAAGTTGACCCATGGATTATCATGGTCGGCCATGACACATCCAATATGGGTAGGACAAGTTTCAATGTCATTTTAATTTATTAAAACATTATTTTTACCTTAAATTACATTAATTACCTCTAATCGCGATTAATAAAACATAAAAGTTACTATTCACCAAAAAATGATTTTCATCCCATTGAACCACATTTTACACATTAATGTCAACCATGTATGTCAGAATTTTGAAATTCAATTCACAAAATTTTGTAATGATTCATTGAAATGAAAAATCAGTTTTTTAACTAGCACTTAGTGGTTTCACTATTCATCAAAATTTGATGTTTTTTAGAAAAATACCAAAAATTCACTCAAAGCTATATTTGATATTCCGAATTCAAAAATTAGGTCTATTTTACAAAATTATAAACATATATGTTTCATTAATTAATTTTATAACTAATTCCCATTGTCAAAACAAATAGTGTGTTTTTATGAAACAATATATTTAAAAAAATTGACACTAGTTTAAGTCCAATTTCAAAGTGAAATTAATTCTAATGACCACCATTGGATTAAATGTTAAAAATATATTCTAATTTCACTTTAAAAAAAATTCAAAATATAATCTAATAATATAAATAAATTAGATTAAAAAGTGATTTTGAATTAAAATACAACATTTTTCACTAAAAATGAACTCTATCGGAAAAATACCAAAAATTTACACAAAGTAAATTTTGATGTCCCGATTATAAATAAGGATCTCATTTGGTCCAATAGAATATATAAGAGTGAACAACACTATATTTAAAGAGGGTTCTCCATCAAAAGGCAATATTTCGACCTTTTAGTGAATATTAGATTATCTATGCCTAAAATTGGATTCTATTCTTATTTTAAGCCTTTAACTATTATTAGATAAATATAAAAACATTTAAAAAACATATATAATCATGTTTTAGTTATTTCTATTCATTACCGCCAATAAAAAAGCTATGTGCTAACTACCATTTAATATAATATTATTATATTACTTGTGTGTAATGTATGATTTCAAAGAAACTCGTTGTTGCGTATCGAGTACGCTATCGAACATAGAAATCCCTTTAAAGTAAAATTAATATTTAATTAAAAAATATTAATAAATATGAAAATTTATTATTATTTATTTACCTAGGATGTTACATAACATGATTACAAGAAAATTAATTAGCGTTCATGAGAGATGGATCCTAAGAGTTCCTCAAAGTGACAAAATAATTAATAATATCAGGAAGAGATGAAATTGATTCAATGAAATATTATGACTTGATTATGTGGTATCATACTCTCCATTTAATAAAACGTAATTACATGAATATTAATGTAACATCCCGCCACATCCTCATTTTCTTTTGAAGGCGCTGAGAAAATATCTGGCCTTAAGAGGTGTTCCCAAGGTTACATAGAATGGAAATAAATGTCCAGGGATTCAAGAATAATTTTGTAACGATTGGACCATTGAATAATCCGAACAACCAATCAAGGAATATAAATACATAACTACATAATTCATGTATACAATTTACCCCAAACAATATAATACAAAGAAACAACCAAACTATAACATTAAAATTCCCATAAACCATCACAATATCCCACAAAAATCTCAGTATCAGAGTAATAATCGAAAGACTCAATGACAAAACCCAATGAAAACCATGACATGATCAATGGATCCACAACAAACATTAATCTCCAAGCCCTAAAATACCACACAAGCATCACAATGAACAATCTAAAAAATAGATGCTTTAAATGTACCTATGTCTCAAAAAATGAAATCTGCAGAAGCACTAAAGTGACAATGTATGGGGTGAGTATAAATACTCATTAGGGTTTCCCCAAATTAATTCCACTCACAATCCACAAGTATATAATTGTAAGCACATTTATATAATGTAGTTTATAAATAACATCAAATAGTAAAACAAATTTCCACCAAGCCAAACATACCCTTACGAAGTAATTTTCCACCCAAATAAACACATTACGATGGAAAACCAAACTACCCTAACAAAATCATTTTACCCTCACGTGTTAGCACAATAATTTCCACCTTGAATAATCACACACAAACAAATCATAAATATAGAGTCTCACATACCCATTCTGGAAACCAATCATGGTGGCACATCACATCCAAGATTTTTTACTCCTTTCCCAATGTAGTGGCATATCACACCCACTTAGGCTTAATGGTGGACCTTCTATACACTATAAATACCCATTTAATAGTGGTACTTCCCCCCAACTTATCATCATTAAAAGACATGCATAAAATGCCCAGTCCATTAAACCATCATATACACATAGTATATCCACAACAATATGTAAAAAACTCTTTCACAACCAAACCATCCCATAAGCCATTAAACATGACAATTCATATTTCAATAAAACACCCTTTTTATGGAATCCAATTTTTAGAAAACATTCCCATAAACTAGACCAATAAAACAATTTTAAAATATAAAATTTAAAATCCAACAACGAATAACATTTCACCGCAATAAGCCATTTTCTAGAGACCATCAAATAATAAAAAATGAATTTAAATTAGGCATCACATATAATATTCACAATAAATATCATGAAAAACAATTAATTTAAATCAATAATTTTCTTTCAAGAAAATTGTGTTAAGGGAGAAGTCACCTACCTTTTTTTAGTGATATCAACCAACTCGCAACCACATGAAAAATATTGGTGAAATCTCCACCAAATCACCCTAGATACCTTTTACTAACATCAAAAGGCCCCAATATCGTCATTTTAAGAAATATAAACCGTATATATACATATGATTTAATTAGTTCTAGATAACTATGTGAGAGATATATATATTTCTAATGAAACCCACGAAATATCTAACAGTGAAGAATTACCAGAAGAGAATCAACTTCAACGCACCTTGAAAAGCCTTTGATTCCCTTCCAAAATGAGTGGGAGAGACCCTCCAACCCTTGATAAATGAAATTACACTGTAGTGTTTGTATGGGGGAAGATAGAAGGTTCTTAGGGAAAATCCATAGTGGTATCATATTTAAAAAACAAAATTTTTATTTCCATGCACGGTTAGCTCACAGAGTTAAGAAAATAATGCTTTAATTGTTCTCCTTTTTACTATAAAAAGGGAACTCCACATGTTCTCCCCACACGGTTAGACAAACCATGTGTGAACCATGTGATTCACACTATCCCATGACACATAGAACCAACTTTTGGTAGAAAGACCTCTGGCTATTGATTAGCCAACTCTTTCTCATGTTCCTAAGTCTCCTCTTGAATGTGACTATATTGCTAAAAAAATCAAATTGGGCTATTGTTTTCACAATTATATAATTTCCCTTTCTTATCCCTAGTCTTCTGCACTGGAAAATGAAACAAAGAATCATCTGACTCTATCTCAACATTATTCCATCAAATTACATGGTCATGATCCGGATGATACATATACAATGGAGAAACATTGAATACATTGTGTACCGCACTAAACTGTTTAGGAAAATCAAACAAATTTTCCACCACTCTAACTTGATAAATTATCTAAAAAGACCCAATACTCCTTGGAGATGACCTTTCATTCTTTAAAAACTAATTACATTGAATCATTAGAGAGATTCTCAAAAACGTATGATTAAACACATCGAATGAAAATGGTCATCGACAAATGTATGTTTACAATTTCAGTTGAATATAAAATGTCTCCATTATATTCATGATCAGCACGATCTTATTATTATTATATTGAGCAAGGCTCATTCCAATAATTGATATCTTACTCGTTTCCACAAAAAAAGTGGAGAATGACATTGGAACCCAAACAAATTTTCAAATGGATACACATGTATCAAGGCATCAAAACCTTTATTATATATGAATTCCACTAATGAAAACTGATCCCCTCCTAAGATAGTAAAATCCATCATGAAATTCAATATAATATCTTCCATATTTGGTATCATTCTGTCAGATTACTCATCCATCTGAGGATGTTATACCATACTCATCATCAACTATGTCCCATGGGATTTCATCAATGATTTCCAAAGTAGAGATGAAAACCTTGGAAATATATATGTAACAATTGGGACATGAACCTCATTACACATTACCACATCATGGATATATATTATCGGCAGGTCCTCCACCTTATGAGATTCACAAATAGTGATGAAATTGGTGGAATTTTTGAGCCGATCCACTATCATCCATATGGCATCATTCTTTTTGACCATTAATGGAAAATTTAACAATATCTATCGATATCGGCTCCCACATTGAGACAGGTCATGGTAAATATTGCAATATATATGTTTGCCGCTAATGCTCTGCCTTGACTTGCTGACAAGTCAAGCCTGTAAAACAACTCTTCCACTATTCTTTTAATACTAGTCAACAAAAATGTACATTCAATTCCTTAGACATTTTGTAAAATTTTAGGATGACATCCCATCTGGAATGTTGATAATCCCCAATATTTTCCCCTTAAAGAGCTACTGGTACATAAATCTGATTATGAAACCAAAAAACTAAATTACTATTTTGTTTTCATGCCTAAATAGTATCTCTACCATTGATTTTTGACGACATCTCTATACACATAGAAATAGACAGTTGTTCCTCTTTAAACAATACAAAAAGGGAAGAAGTATCAATATCGGAATGAAAACCTCTCTATCACCCCATTCCTCATATTCCCCCCACATGATAGTTGTGACTGACATCAACTCCCACTGATCGGATCTTGTTTCACAACTTGAGCATATGACTTCCATATTAATGCATCTTCCCCCAAAATTTTCAATCTTAGTGTATACATATATTTAAATTCGACCTTATAAATACACTCTAAACATCTCCTATTATTAAAGTTTAAATATCATTGTGAGAAAATATGCTTCCAGATCTTATGTATGGTAAAGACCATGAATTTCCCACTGAATAGATAATAATAACACATTTTCAAAGTATGAACTACTACAACAAACTTGAAGTCACATGATGCATAGTTCTTCCTTATTAAAGATGTCAATGATTACGATAATAATGATAAATGATAAAAATCATTGATAATATATAGCTAGACAAAAAAATATCAATATTCTGAAAATATTCTTTGGTGGTTTCCCTAATTTAGTATCCTCTATCTTTTATGGATCAAATGAGACCCCATTCATAGAAATAACATGGTCATGGAAACAATCCTTATGCCTCAGATAATCACACTTTGATAATTTTTCATATCACTATTGATCTCTCAATATCCCCAGCACTATCACCTAGTGTTCCTAATAGTACACCCTTTCAATAGAATAAACTAAAAATCATCAATAAATACCACAATAATATAATCTAGATATCTACGAAATATCTGACTCCTCAATGCAATAAAATCCACCAGTTCATTTTTCAGACCAATTGGAGTAACCACATACTCATAATGGCTATATCTACTTTCAAAGGATGATTTTTTAAAATCATTATTTGGCACTCACAATTGATGATATCCTCACATCATATCAGTTTTCGAGAAACATTGAGATCCACTAAAATAATAACAAATATATCATCACTGTGTGTGAGAGGATGTTTATTCATTATCATAACATGGTTCAGTCTATGATAATCATCCCATAGACATACATTTTTATCCACTTTTTTAACAAATTAGATTGATGAAGCCCATGGAGAAGTGCTGCGCTAGATGGACACTTTGTTTTCTAACTCCTCCAACTACAAATTCAATTACCTCAACTCTATTGGTTCTATAGGTTAAGATGGAAGTGAGATAAGAATGAACCCTTAATGGAGATCAATCATAATCTCATATTCTCTCACAGGTAGAAACTTTATGAATTGATTGGGAAAGGCTTCCAGAAAGTAATCAACCACCGCAAAAAATTATATTCTAAACTTTTTCCAATGATTCCAATGACAATTCCACTAATTGATACAAGGTAATGTGAAAATAATGTTCCCAAAACCTATTGAACACATATTATCATTCTTCTATCCTATTAAAAGATGACCAACATCATCATATTTCATGAAACTAACCATTCACATATATTAGTTTTTGTGGGACATAAACATCATGAACCAATCAATTCCATCGATTTTATTATAAGCATCCATATAAAGAACAATTAAATACATCATTAACTAAATATCATCCATAACTATATAGCATTAAATAAACAAAATATCTCAACACTATCATTGACCCATAAGAGTTAGATATTTTAAAACTAAAGGAATAATTTCCAATGTTAATCACATAAAACTAACAACATGATAAGAAAAAATTTAATGTGATTCACAAATATTCAACAATGCTTTCAATAATGTTGAATATAAATGAATCATACCACACAACATTGATGGTACCTACTAATCATCCATCACAACACACAATTCTACAAATAACTACTTTCATTCCACACTCTTATCATTATTTCAGTGACGAGGAGTTATGGTATTCCTTGAATCCAAATTACTAAATTTACTTTTTTTATGATATGTATGATGATTCCCTCATTTTATCATAAATGAGGATTCTAGAGACCCTTGAGGAGCTTCTAGAAGACCCAACCATAAAGAATTAAGATAGTAACATTATATATGACCCTTAAGGTTACCATTACGAAATTATTGAGGTTGTGCCATAAAATATCATATGATCTCTCTGATATAGGCACACGAAAAACATACTGGCTTACCTTGATGATTGGTAGGAATATTCACTGATCCTTACATGGGGTTTTGATCTATAATTCCACCCTATAAATGAGTTCCCATATTCTATTTGATCCCAATTTTTGTGTTCCCACTATTCCCCATGGGTACCAGCAAACATTAACCACCTATATCCCCAAATATGTCCCATTTAGATACTATTTCTATATTCACCATTTCCATGTAATCACTTATACATAACAATATTATTTTAGAATGAATTTTTATATCTCATCCTAGATTCAATATTACATTACAAAAATGATATAATACCCATGACCTCTTGGGAAACCCATACTATGTTCCTTACCAAAGGCGCATATTCTTTTATAAATATGTTCTCTTTTTTTAATCTAATGAACAATATCGTGTTCCAAATTCTAAAAATATTATGATTGATTTTTTTGCTAAAAAAATCCTCAAAACCCACTCATGACATCCCTTGGTCCATTCCAACATGGACCACTAACTCCCACCACTAATGGGAAATATATTCAAAGATGTTATTTTCTAGCTTCACTTTAATCTCCATGGGTGTTCCTTGGTATTCAAATACCATATTAATTATGTTCATCCAGTACATTTCCTTTTCTTGTTTAGAATCTCCACTAAAGATGGGTGGATTATTTCTTTGAAACTAAACTGCATTATCCACATGATTTGGCTCATCTGATTTAGTCCCACTTTCCATAGTATGGATTTCCTTCACTAGACAGTTCAGTAGCTATTGGTTCACCTTTGGCTCAGGTGAAACCAAATATTTAGTAGCCTCCACCAGTTGGTCGCAACAACCCCTACTCAGTGCCATTCCCATCATTATGAAAACCACCATAAGTCACACTCCCTTAACAAAAAAACTTTTAAAATTTCAAATATAATTTAATTTCAACTATCACATCTGGGAATTCCAAAACATGAAATTTCCTAGGATGCACCATTTAAGTAAAATCCCCCATGTTTTGAAAATCTACTATTTTTCACAATACCACAACCAAGAACATTTCAAATCATCACATTTTAAAGTAAATTGAAAAATTTTCACAATTCTATTTATTATTAGCAATAATAAATTAGTATTCATAATGAAATATTAAATCCTAATAGGAATAAATTTCTACCATACATTCTATTCTCATCTCATTTTTTATACCCCCGTCAATGAGATCATGTTCCTATAGGTGTCTAAAAACTCTTATTTACCCAAAATACCGAGTAACATTATTTTCAAAATAAAAGGGATTGAAACATACTTTTAGGACATACATTTCATGTTCCAACAATTCTATTCCTTGAAACCATCAAAACTCTAGAAATAAATCAAGAACGAAATCCAAAATCAATACTAAAAACTAGTGTCAAAACAAAAAAATAGAAATTCAAGGACCAAACAAACTAATACCACTTGCTACATCCCGCCACATAATAATTGGATTGAGAAAGCAGTGAGATGATACTAGCCCGTTGGTGACGTTACCAAGGTTCCAATGGATGGATATAAATTTGGAGGGACTAAAGAATAATTGGGGAATATTTTTCCCATAGAATAAACCACCCATCAAAAATGGGAATTCACAACCATAAATACATGATTCAGGTAAAAAATCTACTCCCCAATAATTTATTAACAAGAAACAACCAAAATAATAAATAACAATTAACATAAAATGAACCAACAACCCACAAATATCCCAATATTAGTGTAAAAATTGGAAGCCTCAATGAAAAATACCAAAGGAAATCATGACACTCTCCATGGTTCTACACCAAGATCTATATTTTACGCACTATAATACCACCCAATAATCACAATTAACTGCTTGAAAAATTAGATTCATTACACTTACCTATGTCGTAGAAAAATACATTTTTCGAATCACCATAGTGGAAAATGTAGGGGTGATTTCAAATTCTCATGTAGTTTTTGAAAAATTACTACAATACACATTCCACTATGAAAAACCACTAGCACATTTATATAAAATAGTTTATATAAAACATGAAATAGTGAAAATAATTTCCAATAAGGCAAACATACCCTTATCATGAAATTTTCCACCCAAATCCACATAATATATGGGAAAGCCAAAATCCATTGTATAATCAATTACCCTCACAAATTAGCACAAACCTTTCCACAATGAATACACACACTAAAAAGAATAACTATATTGTCTCACATACCCAACCTGGTATCCAATACTGGTAGAACTTTCCATCCAATCCAGTTTACTAAGTTCCCAATCTAGTTGTACTTATTTCCCACTTTTCCTTGATGGTGGAACTTTCTTCAAATATGAATCCCATTTTTATTGTGGTACTTCAAACCCACTTCACATCATTCTAACACATGTATAAAATGCTTAATCCAATAATCAACCATATGCACCCACTAAATCTAAAACAATATAAAAACAAATATTTTTCAACCTAACAATCCCTTAAGCCAAAAACAATTCCAATTTATATTTAAATAATACACCTTTTTTACTTATCCCAATTTTGAAAAACCATTTTGATAAACCAAACCATGAAACTGATATTAAAAACGAAATTTTAATTTACAACAACAAAGAACATTTCACCACAATAAATTATTTTCCAACAAAACAAATCATCAATAAAATGAATGTTAATAAATCAAATAATATCATATTCATAATAAATCTCAAGAAAATTAAATAATATAAATCAATCCTTCTAGTTATAGAAAAATAATCTGAGATTGAAGGAATAACTCACAGTTTCAGTGAAATCGACCAACTCACAACCGTACCACAAATCTAGGTGAAATCCCCTTTAAAACCACCTACGATCAACTTTTCCTAACGTCATAATTCTCCCATATTTTCATTTTAAGAAAAAATCCTATTTCTAATTGGAATGAGATTACATATAGAAAAATGAGAGATAGAGTGATGTAGATCTATATAATCTCAGAAAATAGTGAAGATATAATTCTTAATAGAAGAGAATCTCCATCACCTCCCCTTGAAACCCCTTATGTTGCTTCCAAAATGAGTGGGAGA
Organism: Viscum album; assembly: GCA_963277665.1. Lineage (NCBI taxonomy): Eukaryota > Viridiplantae > Streptophyta > Magnoliopsida > Santalales > Viscaceae > Viscum > Viscum album. The sequence goes on along the minus strand of OY728122.1, from coordinate 1,238,402,397 downwards.
GTCCCTCCAAAAATGTAGAACTAAAAATAATAATTAGAGTTCTTATGGGAGAAGAGAGACTAGGTTTATGTAAAATCATGAGTGGTTCATTATTGAAAAATATATTTTTAATGTCGATCATGGTTAGAAAACACGATTTTTAAAACCATGTACTAATCGTGCTCTTTCTACTATCTCAAAGGGAACCCCACACGGTCTACTCTAATAGTTTTAAAAACCATTAGAAGACTACGTAAAGAAAACAATCCCAAGTTTCATAGTTACTTAGGTTTATTTCACTATATACCCAAACCATGCTTAAATCGTTCTCACTTAAAAAATCTTCAAATCCATTTGGAAACCATCCCAAACTCTCGCAAACATTACCGAACCACTTTACCAATAGAAAATACATTAATAAGGGTTACACACAACAAAAAGTGAGTAATAAAATAAAAATATATTTAAATGAATTAAATTTAATATCTAAAATGTAAAATGGGTGTATAAGAACCTTGAAAAAGAATTTAGGTGCATAACAAAATATGTTTTTCATAAATCTAAATGGGACATAAATATTTTTCCTATATTGTATTATTTGAATCCTAAAACCCATGATATAAATTTCATAAAATTTCTATGTAGATACCCATAAATATTTATATATGACTCTTTTAGTATATCTATGACTAGAATACAAACCACACAAAATGAATGGGAAGTCAATAAAGGATGTATCTTACTGAAATAATAACTGAGATCAACTCCCTCTTCCTTCTGTCATGACTCTCTTCATACTCGTATAAGATTCATGTATAATAAATTTATGTTTTGTACAATTAATTCAATGAATCATATTATAATATATAATAATTAATGTTTTTCTATTGTGACCTTATATTACCTTCCTGTTAACAATCCATCTTTGAGGATTCATTTATGGTAATATTCCATTTATTCTTCCCTTGTGTACTAATTTGTTATATATTTGGTCCTCATACATAATCATGATTAATGAATATGAAAATGATATAAATATCATTTATATTCATTATATTTTTATTATAAAAATATATTGAATATTGAATTTTGAAACAGAATACACTGTTTACGGAGACCGTAAGTGCTTTGTAAGAATCAAAGTTATTTCCATTTTATTTGTCGTATTGAAAGAATAAAAGTAAAATTAATATATTTATATATATGTATATATATATAGTTATTAAATTATTATTATTATATCATATATATCATATATATATATATTAACAAAAACCATCCTTAATAAATTCTATTTAGTGTATAAACAAATCATATCACTTTGAGTGGGAGGTAGTCAACACTTCCTGAAACAAAATTATTGTATTAACAAAAAATGGAATGTATAATGACATCTGTTAAAAAATTTATATAATTTTAAATAAATAATAAATATAATATATAAAATATATAAATATATTTTCCATCATAATTTCATTCATGATAGGTTGTAACCGAAAAATGAACAACCATTGTTTTGTGAGATGTTAGTTCACCATACATGTTAATTATATTTTCTCTACCCATTAGATGGAGGTGTGTGTATGTGTAGTATAAAACCTTAAAATTAAAAAAATCCATGAATATAAATTATAATGTTTTTTATAAAATAATTTAATATTGTGAGTGGAGGGGGTGTAGAAATGAAATAAAATAAAGGATATTGAGAGAAGACGTTAACGCTTTATCAGGATACTCATTTTGGTTTGTCCCAAAAGGAATAAATTGATTTCGTTCTATACACCGGAAGGATACATGCTGTAAGGGAGTGATTTTATGAAATTTATGGGGCCGATCATGGAAAAACGGATGTGGCATAAGAGGTGTGAAGAAGAGTGTGAGGTGTTATCTTTTTATAGGGAAGGGAATGTGAACACTAGATATTATTGAAAACAAGTTAGGTTAACAGAGTTTTGTTTCCTAAAAATGTAACAAAAAACAAAAAGTATTAGTAATTAATTGTTAATTGGAAATTAAAGGTCATTAAAATGTATTTGAACAAGTTTCTATGTTTTTTTGGCTCTTAAATTTATGGTTAATTACTTCATTATCTTATTTATTGTCTTCACTATTGTACTTAATTTTAACATATTTCACTAATAGTTTTTTTCAAAATCAAAATTTCACCTATAAGACATTATAAGTCATAACTATAACATATATTAAATCAATTTTCCGAAAATATAATTAAATAAATATTAAAAATTAATTTAATAATAATACTGCACACAAAATTAAACAGTCTGTTTTTATTGTAAAAATGAATAAAAGTTAGCTATATTTTTATATTCTATTTCAAACTCGAATGAATACCAATTAATTTTTTTTATTGATTCATAATAATTTTATATAATTATTCTGTGAAACCATATTATAATATAATTTATCTTCATAAATAAATTAGATTAAATGGTAGTGTTGATAGAGATTGTTTTACTTTCCTTATTCATGCAAAAAATGATGTTTCTCAGAATAATAACAAAATTTCACCCTAAGGTAATATTGGCATTATAAATTAAAAACTAAATTTTATTTTATCCAATTAAATATCTAAATGGTTTTAATTACATTTAATTAATTTTCAAAGGACATTTAATGAAGTTTATTTTAGAAAATGGAATTTTAAAACATATTTGGACTTCCCAAAAAATTATATCTTTCATTATTAATATGTTTTATTTATATAGAAAAAATATGAAATTTATTTTCAAATTAGTTATTACTATTCATATAACTATGTTTTACATCAAATTTATAATTATCTCATATAAATTAGTAAAACTATAAAAGTATGTCTTGTAGAAACACCTATGTTGTGTATAACGTATGCCAAGTTAGTGTTCAGTGTATCATACACCCTGTTTATGTTTTATACATAGAGTCAGTGACATATGAATTTAATTTTTTAATTAGTTCATTTCATGACATAAATGAATATTAAATATATTTTATAAAAATAATTGTCCATAAAAACTAAAAATGTTATATTCAACCCCCTTATAATGAATTTCTCAAATAAAATTTGTCACCCGTGTAAAAAAATTGATGATAGTTCTGCTTCATGAAATGCTCTTGTTTCCAAGTACCATCTTCTAAATGGTTATTTATTCAATAAACATTGACCATGTGTGTGGTATATTTTTATTGAACATTATCTGATTAGTCCAAAATTTCAACTGGTAGTTCTTTATAATACTAATCATACTCTAGCAGTATGGCCAAAAATTTTAGTAAATGTGAAGGTTCAGGTATGTAGTTCCTTATGATAGATAAATTTAACACATCATAGAAATGTGACAGATCTAGTGGAAGATCCATGTAATATTCTACAGTCATGTTTTGATAAAGATTCTCAAATGGACCAATATAAATATGGATTATATTCATATTCTTATCAAATCTCATAACCTTCATCCAGGGTGAGATTCATTGAAACCCCATATCACCAACCTAAAATTATATATTTCACTAATAATTATAATTTTATCTTTTTCTCCACCGTTGAGCATCCATTATATTCTTATGATTGGTTCTAACCTTATTGACCCTTTCTTCAGTGATCTCAGGTCCAAATATCTTTCTTTTTCCCATTTTATCCCATAAGTTGGGAGCTCAACATTTCATTCAATTGAGGGATTAATAAGGATCATAATTATTTATTGATTGAATAATTTTTTTAAGAAATAATAAAAGAGTGGAATTTTTTGATACCAAAAACTATTGAAAACTAGAGATAATGATCTCAACATATTCTATAGTGTTTGAATTGTTCTTTCAGACTGAAAAAATTTATGACGATGATAAATTTTAAGGAACTCAAATATATGTAATTTTTTATTTGAAGACTTCACTATGACATTGAGGTGATCCTTAGAAATAGATCTGATATAATTTAATTTTGTACCCCATGAAACATTTCCACTTCAATAATCTGAATCATGGAAATCTTATCTTGAGAGAAGTATTCTCTGATAGAGACTAAGTGTGTTAACTAAGTAAGGTGATCGACTTCCAAATTGAAATAATTAAAACCCCTAACAAGTTTGGATAGTCAAACGACCAATCCATAATGATGATCATTAGTTTCCATTCTGGAATGCATAATGGATGCAACATACCTTATACTTTTTTATTTTAGCTTTATATTTTTGGCATACTTTGAACTAAGATATAACATTGTGATATCCCTCTTCATACCATCCCATGAAAAGTGTTATTTTCTATTCCTATATATCTTAGTTCCTCGACGATGAATAGACAATGATGAAATATGAGATTCCACTAAAAACTCCTTTGTAAAATATTATATAGAAGGAACACATACACTATTCATGAACATTATCATTCCAACCTGATAAAGGTAAAACTGAAGGACATTTTTGAATATCTTTTGCAGATATTAATCTTTCTTCTACACCTAATTAACTTTAACTATACTAGAGGTTTGAGAATTCATTTGATAAGGATAACATTTTCCCCTTTTGTATTTTTAGATCAATCCAATGGAAATCAAAAAATATCTGATAATTTTTTATCCTCAACATGTATAACCAATCATGATCTATTTGACTCAAATCATAGGACACCATGTTCACATTCCCATTTTAATAATGTACTGATTATTCATAATACGTTATCAAATATAAAAATATTCTCTAGTACATGATCATTTACTTCTATGTGATTTTATATTTCATTTATTTTTAATCATAATAAATATTACACATTTCATTATAATTTTAATTCCCTATATCTCTAATGAAAAAATTTCCACAGATAACTCTAAATCATGTGTCATTTAACGTTTCTCATGTATACACAATTTTCATGAGGAGTTGACTCTAACCTTTTCATTCTGCATATGAACACATCCCAATCCCTTTTTGGATGCATTGGAAATGATTAAAAACCCTCCTCCACTATAGTGTATTATAAGGTCATGTTTGATGCCTTATCTTCTCTTCAGTTCTTTGATATTATCAATTCATTCATCTTTCTAGAGGAATATTAAACCCTTCATTGTTAACATGGGAAGAGATTAGAGAGTCATGAGAAATTTTCCACAAACCATCGATAATGTCCTGATAATACAAGAAATAAACTGATATTAGTCATCATTGTTGCTCTTGGCCAATATTCATTATCCTCCCTCTTTGATGGATGTACTACAATACCATCTCTTGAGATTAAGTGACACAAAAATGAATCCTTTTTCTATCAAAAAATCAAAAAATTTAAATTTTATATATATCTTATCCTTTCATATGGGTATTTAGTACAATATTAAGTGATATTCATGCTCTTCCTTTATCATTAATTAGATAAGTCTACTATCTATGAAGACTAACACAAATTAACATGGGTAGTGTATAAAGACCCCATTCACTAAATACATGAAGATAGAAGGGTAATTAGTAATACCAAAAGGCATCACTATATATTTATATTGTCCATTCATTATATAGAGTTCTATTTTGGGTATATCCATTTTCTTCACCCTCAATTAATGATAACCAGAAAGAAGGCCCATCTTGGAAACGTTTTGAGCTCCATGAAGATGATCAAAAACGTCATTTATATGTGGACGAAGATAATTATTCATTATTGGGATGTTTTTAGACATTAGATTATCAATAAATAGTCTCATTGATCAATTATTATTTTCAAAAAAAAAAAGAATATGTACTCCAAAGGTGACTCACTTGGATGAATGAATCCATTATCAATGTTTTCTTGATATTTGTTATCCAATTCCTACAATCTAATTGGATCCATTCAATAAAGAGAAATTTAAAATTTTATGGAAGTAGGTTTGATTTTTATTGAGAACTCAACATCCAATTTTATATGAAGGCTAGAAACATCTCTTATAAATAAAACAGAAAATGCCCAAAATGGTAAATTCAACAATGTCATTTTTCCATCCAACCATTAGATATAAAAAACTATTTTTGATCGTAATTAATATCCGTACACCAGATTTAATCTCCATTTGAATTTCAAACATATCATCACATTTATGGTTGATGAAATAAGGTATTAAAATATTAAATAGAAATTCCATTATTTTAGAATTTAGGTTGGATTTATTTAGAGAAAGATAATTTATGCCAAAGATGGAATCAAATTCAACCAATAGAATAAAGACAAGTATTATAGGAAAACCATTCCCACAATCATCAACCATAGGGTAATCATAGACATGAGATGAAATCAATGAAATATAAGGGGTATACAAATCTACTTCCATGTTTAACTTTTTTAGTGGAATCATAAGACCCTTAGAAAATTCATTATATATTAAAGAGTGGGTTGATCAAGAATCAAGTATGGAAATGTATGTTCTTTAGTGGATGGTAACTGTAACATCCATCTTGTTGTTATCGAACCCATCATTATAAATAGAGATTTAATTATATTTCTCCTACTCCCTCAGTTTGAGAGGTTGGTGATGTCGATCATCACCACTAGTCCTCGGGTCTCAAATGTTGTTAGCATAATGCCCATTCATCATACACTTGTAGCACTAAATCATTGGAGAATCATTCTATGAATTTATCACTCTAATAGAATTATGGCCTGTCATTGTCTAATTGTTTATAAACTACATTTTCCAATGACCTTCCATTCCATAATTAAAATATTAACTAGACCACTGATGACAAATTCCTATATGATTATTCCCACATTTAAATCATAAAAGAAAATTCATCTTTTTTTTTCTACATATGTTTTAGAGTTTCCTTTAAAGACCATATTATTTTTCTTGTAAAAATTCTGAGGTTGACATATGACTCCAACATCCTTTTTAAACATGATTGCACAATTTACAATCTCTTCTATGCTACTAAATTCTCTTATGGCTAGCGTACTTTGGAGACATGTATTTCAGACACTGATGAACATATAAACATTACATTAAGATTGCATAATAATTCATGAATCATACCTCATATATCACATGAAATTATCCTTGTCATTAATTAAAGAATCATCATCCAATTCCTTCATCTAATAGAAATTTTTCTCCATATTCTTATAAATAATTAGAGGAAAGTAATTATTGAGAAATACTTTTTCTATATCCTCTTAATCAATGGATTCAATCTCATATTTGTAACTTATATTCTTCATTAGATTCCACCAATTACCCGATTCACCTTATAATCAATAAACAATCACAATGAAATTCTAATACTGCAAAAACTAATAAAGGAGAATATAATTTCAATAGTACCGATCCATTGTAAATGAAAAACTGGATTAAAATACCATCTAAATGAAGGTGTACATTTCCTCATGAAAGACTACATAAAATGTTATTTCATTATTTTCTCATTTGGATGTACGCCATGATTCATTGATTGTCAATGGTGTGTGAGAATAACCGTGAGATTTTTCATTCCATCTCCCATAGAATTTGATTGCTAATGATTATAATCATTTCATTATCCAACAAAATCACCATTAACATGGTTCCTTCATGTTCTATCCGTTAAATAAAACCAAAATCAATGTGTAAGAAATAGTTATCAAATTTAGGAATAAATAATTCATGAAAATTCACTTCAAATATTTCCTAATAACGACACATTACATAATACATGAAACCTTATATTTAACCAACGATATTTATAGGAAAAAACTCTATGAATTATTCATTAAGGCTCAGGATATGTTTTTGAATTTCTAGACCATATCCCTCCGTATTGTCAAACCATGTGTGCTTCAATCCTCATTTTCAGGTACTAGATTACCCAGAGTCAGTATAGAAACATCATATTAGAGTTGTTTCCCATAGGTACATATATTACAAGGCCACATCCACTTACAGTATCCATACATGGATTTATTTCTAGGAATCCACTATCTCTATCCTTTAATAAAATTATATAAAATTTTCTCATTTTTTATCATTAGAATTATACTTAGACAAGACCTTAGAGTTCTCACTATGGTTTTCTAGTACTATAATACAAAAGATAACAAAAACATTTCACTAATACGAAATATATGGAAACATTATTTTCATACATTAACCTTAAATCACCTTTACAATGTAGTTAATACATTATACAAACAAATAACAAATTTCCATATTATTTTAATTCTTTTAGTAACGTTAAAATGTATACACTAGTACATCAAGGAGAAACATTAAATACCCATTGATTCTCCAAGAATAGTACCCCACTTAGATATGTCATACAATAAACATTTCATCATAACCTATGGATGGAATCATAAAAAGGAGTTACATTAGTTGTATAGTAATGATAAAAAAGTGAAAAATGTAAGCATAAAAATGAGAATAATGGCACGATAACATGATCATGAAAATATAATATCATACTATACATATCAAAAATCATAAACATGAATCAAAAAATAAATATTGAAAATTTAGAAGACATGAATCATAATGAAATAATGAACATGATATATGAATGAATAACCACCAAAAAAAACATGGAATTATAGAAGACACATAATAATATCTAATTTTTTCCATAGTAATCAGGGAATTTTTATAGAGACCATTTAGTTGTGAAATTCCTATACTAAGTGGGGATCACACACCATTCCATCCTTGTATTACATATTCATGTTCACTCCACAGTCCGTCACAAAAATATAGGAATGAGTTTATTTCTTGTTCCATCCCTATAATAATAAATCATTAACCACTACATTGGATAGAGATATTAGGTCTCAACCATCTTATAATGAAATCATGAATACATGAGACAAAAGGTCATAAATAATCATATCATACCAATGAAATGAAATGGGTATTATAATCATGAAATCATTTCATTGACTATGAAAAATTATAGGTTTCATTATCATTTAATCATAAACATAACCCATCAAAATAAGTTGGTTTCAAATGCCTATAAACTGTAAAAGTGAAATTGTTTTCCTAAAAATCATTCAATCAAATAAAATCCATTCAAAGAAATAATATGGATAAAAATGTTGAATAATTTCATGACAAAGGAATTAGTAACACCAAATGTATTTATCAAATATTGGAAATAATTTATATATTTATGTTAAATACTTTTCTTCAGTAAAATTTCCATTATGCACTGAAAAATGCTTTTCTAAACATAAAACCTTTTCAAAATAATTAACCTTGAAAATATATTTGAATTAATATAATAGAATATGGGAAACTGAAAATGATTTTAAAAATCAATTTTCATAGAAAACAAGTTTCAAATATATTTTGATTACATTTTTGAAAAAATGGTTTCTGAATATAATAGATTTCCGACCGAAGGGGGATGATCATATTTTACATTAAAAAATTAAGTACCAATTCATGGAAGAATGTTACTAATAAATGAGTATTTAAAAATTAAACATAAGAGAATAAAATTAATGTGTTCTGTTGATATATTGAACATAATATTTTCTCCAATAGCCATAAACATTTATAATCTCAGAAAGTGATAATATTGTATCAATAAACTCGTACCACATGGTTATTTGGGATCATTATCTCCATGTAATAAAATAAAAGGACATTAAGCATAAAATGTAATTAAAATATGTATATTCATGATATAACATTTCATATGGGACTATATATACCTAGAAAATAATTTAGGTGCATAAAAAACATTAGTCTCATGAAATAATAATTGAAAAAAAATTATTTCCCTAATTTCGAAACATTTGAATCCTAAATCCCAGTTATTAATGATCATAAAATGGATATGTAAATAACCATAAATTTTGGTATTTGAGTCATTTAATACATCCATGGGCCGGATAAACAAAAAAATGATTGGGTGGTTAATAAAGAATGTATCTAATGGAAATAAAAATTGAGATCAAATCGCATTTAATTTTGTCATGACTCTCTTCATACATGAACAAGATTCTTGTATAATATATTTATGTTTAGTATATATATTTAAATGAAGTAGATTATTATATCCAATAATGTATGTTATTTTATTATGAAAATATATTACAATATTGTTAAAAATCATATGATATGGTTTCACTTTGGTTAATATTCGCTTTGATCATCATATATATCTTAATTTGATATCAATTTGGTCCTTATAATTATATAATGATTTCTAGAATGAAATTCTTGAAATTAATGTAATTTATATTTATCATATTTTTATTTTAATAACATATATAATATATAATTGTGAAATTTAATACACCATCTATAGAGAAGGTTGTTTATACATATTCATGAACATTGTTTTTGTTTTTGTTATTTTATTAAATGAACAAAATCCAAAGAAATATATATATATATATATTAATTATTAAAATTGATTTATTATATCATATATATCTTATATATTCCCTAAACCCATCCCTAATTCATTCCTTGTAGTCTATAAAGGAATCACATCACCTTGAGGGGGTGGTAGTCCACACATCCTCAAAAGGAATTATCGTAATAACAAAAAATGGAATGTACAATGATATATGTTATAAAATAATTAAATAATAATAAATAATAATAATAATATATAAATTATATAAACATAGTTTCCATCATAATATCCACTATGAGAGTTGGTGAAAAAATGAACAATAATTGTTTAGTGAGGAGGCAGTTCACCATACACATAATTAATATGTTTGTTATCCATTATGTTAAGGTGTGTGTAAGTGTATATAAAACCCTTAGAATCAAAAAATTAGAGTATATTTATTATAAAATTTTTTAAATAAATTTTTTGAAAATGATAATGTATGAGGTGGAGAATGAAAATAAAATAAAGGAGCTTAAGTGAAGGTGTTTCCCCTTAATTGGGTAACATCGTTTGGTTTATGCCAAAAGGCTTCATTGGATTGGTTTCTACTAAATTGGTGGCTTTATGGAAGATGTTATAGATTTTGGGAAGTGTATTTTCCAGATATAGGTATATTATTTGCGGTGTTTAATATATTAATTAGAGGGAGATGTGGCGGCATTTCATAGGGAATGGAAAGGACACAAATGTCATTTTTTAAAAAAGGTAAGGTGTGGCCAATGTTTATTACATCATAAAGGTAAAAAAACAACAAAATTAAATAATGGGAGGTTTTTATAGGATGCATGCCCATAATATGGGTATTAGGACATGTTTCTATTTTTTGGGTCCTAAATACGAGTCTTAGCACATTATTAACCTAAATTTTATATTGACTTCTATGACTAATTATAATCCCCTATAATATTATTTTCATTCAAAAACAATTGTAAAATTTTATAATATATAAATTTTTATGATTAAATATAAGGAATAAATTTTTCCAAATTATATTCACATAAATGAAAGAAATTAAATACAATATAGTCTCGCCGATGTGACGAAACTGTGGGTTTTTAATGTCAAAATGATCAAATGATTGTTATCTTTTTATATTAAATTTCAATTTGAATTTGATTAAAATGACCAAGGCTATGTTTTTTGATAAAAATATGATCTAATTATAAATTTAATCCATATTATTATTTAATCTAACCTTATAGATAAATAATATGAAAAGGAAGTTTTCAATTAAAATCTGGTATTTTTCAGTATTAATCAAAAAAATGATGTTTCATAGAAAAACCCCAAAATTTCACACTAATATAATTTAGACATTCTAAACTCAAAAATAATGATTATTTTATAAAATTAAATTCATAAACATGTCAGAAATTAATTTTATTATTTTCCACAAAAGGACATTAAAATCATTTAATAAAGAAAATGTTGTTCTAAAACATATATGGACATCACAAAAAATTCAATATTTTATTAATACTATCTTTTATTTATATAAAATAATTGTAGAAAATATTGGAGAAGCAATTATTACTATTCATATGACTATGTTTTTCATTAATGTTATAATTATCTCATTTAAATAATTATAAGAGTAAAATAATGTTTCATAGAGTCATAAATGTTACCTATAATGTATTCCATGTCAGTGTTGCGTGTAACACATGCCATGTCGATGTTCCATATGTTGAGTTAGTGACATGTGAATGGAATTTTTGACTTCATTCATTACAATACATAAATGAATATTTAATTTATTTTAGAAAAAACTCTATATAAACTCAGGTTGTCAGAATATATATATATATATACATATATGTCATTTTCTTTCATTATGTCAATATGACAATATAATGGAAATAGTGTTCATGCATACATGATACCTACCATCTCCATGAAGTTCATTCCATTTCATATTTCGATATTTTATAAATTATTATAAATATTTATATAATGAATATATATTATATATAAATCATTTTTGAAATTATGGAATATTGTAAAAAATAATCTATATTAGATTATCATGAATAAATCCAACAAAATATAAGAAAAAAATTACATATTATCTGAAACATAACATTCACATGGAATTGTTAACAAAATAATTATATAAAGTCAAAATAAAATCATTTATATTATTATATATGATAATATAGTTATATGGTTGATTTATAATATATAAATTGTTTTTATACAAGTGGTTTTAACATATACAAATAATATCAATACATAAAGTAAGGTCTTTTCATATCTCACAATTATTTATATGAGATATAACCCTTATTCATCATTCATTTTTATTATGTGGTGTATATACATACGATGAATGTATTATATGATTATTATAATTTAATTTATTGGTATTTACATATCCTTTAATGATATTTATTTCATGGGCTTTTTGGTTAATAATATACCAATCTAGTAAATAACTTGTTTCTTAATTTTCTTTCTCCCTGAAAAATGCTATTTTATAAACCTATATTTTACTATGAGGTCAATATACTATCCTTTTACATGTTATATAATGAATAAAATTATTTTCATAATATTTTATAATTCATGTAATTTAAATTTTTATATATTTATACGGTTTAATGTCACCAAAAATTTAATAATTTATTCTTAAAATCTCGTTATTTGGCATGATTATTTAGGATTATGATTGAACTAAGGAAATATTATGATACATATATCAATAAATCTCTTTAATTTTCCTTATACATTGGTAAACAATTATATCTCCATGTACATGTAATATAATACCACTGTTGGTTTCAAAAAATAATTAAAAAAGGTTTTATATGAATAAATAACATAATTTCTCTATAAAATCAAAAAATAATAATTTTTTTCACAATGTTGTGTAAATGAAATTTCTACCATTGTTTTCACATTTAAATAAAAATTTTTTTAAAAGGAAACTCTTTTCCATTTTCTAATCAAGGCACTTTGATGAACTTTTTAACGTTCAAATGGTATGTTTGGAATGTAAGGATTTTCCCACCATTATTTTTTTGATTCTTGAATTGAATTGTTACAATTATATGTTTAAAATAATTTTTTTCCTAAAATTCATATAATTAAAATTTTAATATCAGATTTCAATTAAAATTATTTTAAAATAAATTATATTTTAAAATGATTTTAAATTTGTTTTGAAATCATCCTAAATATGTTTTCCTCTTTATTTTATAATGAAAAATTTTCAAAATTATTTATTTTTTAAAAATTTATTGTACAAGGGGAAACAATATATTCCTCGAGAAACTTATTAAATAAATTTTCATGATTCAATATATGTTTTCAATGTGGTTTCAAAGAAAATTATATTTAAAATATTATATGACATTTAATGTTATTTTCAATGATAATTTATGATCCATGTGATTTTTCAAAATAAATAACCATATACTTTGATATCATTTGATATATTTTATTCATTATTAGAGTTACTATACAAGGACATCATTATTATTATCTCATTTAAAGGATTATGATTAAGATGAAATTTTCTTTATGAAACCTATTTTGCATCCCCTGGTTATAACACGATAAAAAAAATATGAAATCCACTTATTTTCCATGGTTACTCTAGGATGGAATGATTATGAAACCTATACCTTATCCATAAGTTATTATATGATAAAATTTTTAATATACCCATTTAATTTCACGGGTTATGATTTTATTCTTATGAAACTCATCTCTTTTATGGTTTATGATATGATGAATGTTTTATTATCTAGTGGATAATGTATATATTAATTATTTATATGATAGGTGTGACCTATATCTTCATCATATACAGTGGGTATGTACTTTTATATCCCATGAGATAGATAGTTAAGGAATGAAGAGGTGGACATGGTTTAGTAATATAGTGTATGACCAATTAGTGACCACAGTTCCCTATTAAAATGATAAAATTAGGAGGGAACACTATTTAGTAATATCATAATTGAATATGGGTTGAAATAAGTTTAGTAATACATGGATGGAATGATCAGTGAACTATGTTCATTAATAAGTGTTTAAACGAGGTGTGAAATCGGTTCAATAATATAGGGATCGAATGATGAGTGCGCAAGGTTCATTAATATATTGAAGGAATGGGAGGTGAACCGAGTTTAATAATACCATGCCTGAATTGGGAGTGAACCTCGTTCCGTAATGGATTTATTACACATGGCATTGGGAGTGAAACTTGACTAGAAAGATAGTTACGTGATTGAAAAAATTACACTAATATGTTCTTGAAATTGATCGTCGAATACTATATAAATAATTTTATATGTTTACATGCCTTCCAAAATCACTTCTCTTATGATTATATTATTATCTCATGGATTATGATCTTAATTTACTAATGATTAATGTATTATAAACTAAAAATATTTTATCCATGACCATTAATTTTGATATTTAAAATGTAGGTTATGATCTTATAAGTTTAATATCATGTTCATATACCCTTATCTTTATTTTATGAAAACATATATCCCCTATTTACCCTTATTGACCATCTGATATCACCCCTTTCTTATGTTTACTTTTCTAAGGTTATAAAGAAAGGTATAAAGTATGAGTACTAAATTATAATACCATTAAAGGATTTGTTGATGATTTTCCAACAAGTTAGAATATTGTGTTACCATTTTTCAAAATACAATAAACTATTATGGTACTCTATCATTTAATGTATTAATTTAATGAATGTCAAACTAAAATTATGTAATGTAAATGTATGTTATGACCAAGACACTTTTAATATTGAATTTGTTTTTTCGTGAATTTTGTACATTAAAAAATATACATTTGAATATATATATTTTGAAACTTCAAATGGACCAAATTCCATGTGCTCTTGGTCTTGGAGACAATTTACTGTGAACCAACACACTGTTACCTATTATAAGAATTATTTTTATTGATTTTACCACTAGATTATGTCCCCAAATTTATGGAAATGTAAAGGAATAGTCATGGGACTTATAAACTGATGAGTCGTCTAAATATGAATAAATGAAAAGGAAAAATAAAAATATATAAATTTGGATATAAGTATTAAGCTTGAAAAAAATGTTGAATCCTCAACTAGAATTAATGATGATAAAAAAGCAAATTAAAATAATTAATTTAAGATGTTATAACGAATGTGAGGTTTTAAGATGATTAGATTAATCAAAAAAATTTAATACCTTTTCCCCTACCACCCCTATTACTAAAATAGTAAAAATAGTGATGTATCTGGTTTTCTTAGTTCAAGAAAATATTTAATAACATTATAATTAATATCCTATTTTTTTTAATTTTATAATAATAATCCTCCATTTTTAATGTTACATAATATGTTAAAATATAACAAAAGGATTAGGGTTATTTTATTATAATTAATCTTAATTAGGATTGTATTGAAATTATTTAGATATAGCTACCTCCAATATTGAAATAACACATATGTTTCCTCATATCATGTAGAATTGGAGAATGTGGGGAATAAAATATCTTTGATAATTTGAATTTAGAATAAACTATATTTGTTACACCATATTTTAAAATATTTGTCTTATATAATTGAATACAATTTCTATTTCATTTCAGTTGACAATTTGGTCACTATATTATCATTATGGAATCTTATATGATCTTTTAATTTTTTTCAGGATGCTCACTCTTCCCACTAATTTTCTAATCCTTGTAATTTATTATGAAAAAAATTTCTTATCATTCAAGGGATGTATTTCATTTCCATTTATGGAGATATCATTAATATTTCGAAAGAAAATATCCTAAATTTGGTGATGATCAATAAGAGGTGCATGTTTCTAACGAGTCTCTACTTATGGTGAGTTTAAAATTGATATATGTTTCTAAGGATGTTTTGAAGTCCAAATTCATGAATTCATATCATCATCCTCTTAAAAAATGATCACTGAATCTATCAATAAAATATTTAATTCATGATGTATAAAAGCTGAATATATTTAAGAAATTGATGGATCTTGGTAAATCAAGAGACAAATTAGGAAATGAATTGAACATAACCTAAAATCATTCCATATAAAAATGTAACATATTACTAATAGTGTACCTCATGTTTTTAGGATCAACTCTCTATGATCACATATCCCAATGTTGATGCTTCTTCCAATTCCTTACAAAATTTTAAATATCTGTCTTTTTTTTAGATATTTATCTGTAGGAGAGTGATAAAAAGACGAATTGTTGTATAAGGTTAATCTTATCTATCTTGAAGATGAATAAAACCTTCAATATCTTCTAAGAGTATGATAGAGTAGTTTTCTAACAACAATACTAATGGGGACAATAGGTTTATCCGCAATTCATTGTATTTCCTAGATGTTGCGTTTTATATCCAAAAGTTTGATAATTTTATATATGATTTATATGACATATAAACACCATGAACCAGTTTCTTTTCATTTTAGAGTCATTCTATATTAGAAAAATGGATACCTTCATTCATTGAGTCATTTTATCTGAACAAGTGAATATCTCATGTGTGTGGTAAAATTTATTGGAGTAATTATTGAGGGAGGATATTCTTCATTGAAATAATTATATATATTTATCATACATACAAGATTTATAAATTGAAATTCTATTCAATGAAGATACTCTTTGATGGGTCGTTATTCTTGGATATTGGGTGGTTTAGGGGGAATTTATTGGGATGAGGATTTAACACAACTCATTTGTGAACATCCAATCATTTCCAAAAAAATGCATTAAACCAATTAATCACCATTATTAAATATATACATATAAATAAAATTAGTGTTAAATAGTAGGTGAATAATATAAATTTACTTTTACATGGGTGTAAATCCATGGTGTTTAGGTTATACATTATGTTTTCTATTAGAATAAATTACATATATCTAACTGAGTGTCTCACACTCTCATGTTTTTCAAAAATCCCGCACATTTTACTGATTGTGAAATTTTATTAAATATGAATTAATATAATTATTAGTCATTATTTATAATTTTTAACATTACAAGAAGTGTCCATGTGTGTTTTAGTGTAAATGTATACATTTTTATTATCACTGTCAAAATACAGAAATTGGAGGAAACAGTCGATTATGAGATATCCTTACTAGTAGTAGATTAATTTTAATTTACTATTCCAAAAGTACATTAAACTTAATATTATTTACTTATAATACATCCAATAACACTAAATTTAAATTATTTAATATTCTATTGACTCATAATGAATAGTTTTTTCTTTAAGAGCTCAAAATTTCTGTCCAAATCTCAATATCATTGGATTTTGGGGAGGATTAAAGTGATTTTATTTAATTATTAAGGCCTACGAAATAGATGTGATTAATTATGTTAATTTATTAATGTTATTACTAATCTTAGTTTTCAAACATATGTTGTTAGTTTGTTTGAATTATTAAAATGTTGTCTTTTTTGTATAAATTTTTGGAAAATGATTCTGTTTGAATTTCATTGTATTTTCTAAAAAATTGTTGTGAAATTTACATTCTTATCATCTTTTAAATTATTATTTATCTCACATTTAGCAATAAAACATATATAGAATCTATTTTCTTCATTACATATTAGTAGTGAACAATAGGGATCTTTTATGTCATTTTTTCTTGTTTATTGAGTGTTGTGGGAAATAATTATGATCTTCCAAATAAACCCTAAAAAATAATTTTTTTATCAGATATATAAATACATATTAATTAAATGGTTTAAATTTTTTTCACAATTTTAGGCTCACTATTGAGGAGATATTTCTATTTTATGTGTGGGGGAATGATTATAATTAATCTAAATAATATTTCATTATTAAAATATAAAAACCGATTGATTTTTTTAAATTTTGGGTTTTTATAAATCAGTAATAATTTTTTTATTTGTGAAATTTTTATCAAATTTGATGATTATGATTCTACATTATAGAAGTTTATCTTAAATACCTAATGTATTTATTTTGGTAAATAATATATATTTTTACCTTGAATAAATATATTTTGGTTGAAAAATTTTAGGGAACAGTTATATGATAATCATTGACTCTGAATCTGTTTAATTTAAATTGATATCAAATGTAATGTATCTTAAAATATTAATAAAAAAAATTATTTCTATGTTGAGATACTTGTTATTACATCTATTTATTCATTGTTCATTTACTATTTGATGGGTTATTTATTCCATCAATTAATTATTAAATCACACTGTTAAACTGTGTGTCTATTTATTATGGTGTGGTAAATTATTATATTCTAATTTACCGGTGGTTATGATGGGATTATATTTATATTTGGATGGAAATTGATGTTTGTTAAATGGGAACATAATTTCTCAATTTGTTATCATTATTTTTAACAAAATATTCAACTACTCACTAAATATAATTATTTCGAGATGAAATTCACATTTTCCCTAATTGAGAGAATACTGATGGGAAATGTTTTAAAAAAATTAATTAATTTTGGAATTAATATTTTTTGAACTTCTCATTCTTTTTATCCACTAAATTGATTCCATGTTCTTTCTTGTGGGAAAAAACATCAAACTTTTTTTGGAATTTTATGTGGTCATTAATTATAACATTATTTTTCATCATTCATTTAGTTTATTAAAAAAGTAATTTTTAAATGTGGATATTTTGGTTAATTGTATTTTTGGTGTTAATTAAAATGTAAATTTTAAACCAATAATTTTTTTCTTATATTATTATTTTAATGTTTAAATCTCGAATTGTTTTATTAATTTATTTCATTATTTATTTATTTATATGTTTTAATTTTTTTATTACAAAATTTGTTTTCGTGTTCAGGTAATTTAATTTTTAATTTAACTATTTTTATTTTAATTAATTTATTAGTTAAATAAATTTTATGTATAATTTTTTTCTCATGTCCTAAATTAAATTATAATTTGTATCATCAATTTACATTTTAAATGTTATTTATTTTTGTCATTATTTATTTTCCTTTTCTTAATTAATTAAATAAATTTAAATTTAAATAATTATTTTATTTTTTATTTTTTATCCTTTTTTTTGTTTTCACCTGCAATTTTAGATTTCTTTAATGTTATATATTACAGCCTTTAATTTTAAAATTTACATGTTTAAATATTTTGATATTTTATTTATTTATTTTTATTAATGATCAATCTATGTGTTAGAATTTTATGATTTGGATTTTACTACCACATGATGGAATTTTCAATCGATTTCACTGTAATGCTGAGAAATTTTCAAAAACTATGATTGATTATGGCTGGTTAGGTTTTTGGAAAAATAACATTTCTCGAATTTATTGGTTTAAAAACCAATTCCTTCACTTATATTTTTCGAATTTAAAAAAAACTAATCATTATATTTTATGTAGATATACCAAACATATTCCTCCCTGAATAATCCAATCGAAAATACAAATTCAAACTGATCGACCAATCTTTTGAAAATATGAGTTTTCTGAAGATGTTGACACAAATATAAAACATCATGTGAAACTAATCTAGATATACAATGATGGAGATGAACTCATTTGAAGACACTAATATTGAATCAAGAAATAATATCAAAATAGATTAACATGTTGGAACAGACCTTTGAATATTATAGATGATTGAACCTTCATGATGAAAATTTCAATAATAAAAAATAAAGATCAGAGATATGAGTGGTTAGATTTCAAGGAATAGGAAACTAATGATGAGGTGAATAATTTTAGGTGAAGGTGATTGAAATTTTTTCCCTCAACGTTAATAAAAAAAATCAGAAAAATGAAATGTTTTATTTTTGTATGAGACTAGTATGAACAATAATGTCATGATTTTAGGAATACATGATGTAAACATGACCAATTTGATCAATATTAGTGACTATATGACAACAGTAATATCAGAATCAATATAGATCATGCTTTCAAACCAAAAATAAGGTGAAGTGGATTTATATCCCCTGATCAGACTACCGAACTTGGAAGATTCATGTTTTTGAAGATGTCATAGTATAAAATGTTTAGTCTAATACGATGATGAGTTTTGTTATCTTTTTTATTTTCACAGTTATAATTTTAGTCAACCAGGCTAGATATTCCAAATAACTATCCGTGTGTGGTTGGATTGATGTTCACTAATGGAGATCAACTTATTTTCTATGATGAGATGTATGTAGCCACAACTTTTTAAAGAATGAGATGAATTTGGATATATGTATATCGAAGGAAGCACTATACATGTTCATAGAAAATATTTGTGCATGATTTTGTTCAAGTTTGATTATTGAATAATAATTCACAAATCGAGTTCAACCTTTCCCCTTTAATATATTGTTATGATACTCCAGCATGTATTTGGGTAATATCATCATTCAATAGAATGTGTAAGGGTAATATAAACTGATAGATCCTACTGAATGGTAAATTTATATGTACGTGCTTGGGTAATAGTTCTCAATAGAATTATAATCTATGTAAAAATAGATATACCACCGACTCATTATACATTATGTTAATTTTTAGTGGTTTGGGATACATGAAGGTAACATTAATAATTGAATTCTTCAATAATTTAAATTCATGGATCCCTAAAAAAATCAATTGGGAAATCATTATCACATTCAAATATTAGAGATAGGGTTTTAAAAATTTAATTACATTACAGATACATCCTAAAGATATCAAAGTACTATAAAATCATTTTAATGAACTTGGTGCTAATGTAGTGTGCCCTTTGTCTTTTTCTTACATTTAGTGAATTAAATGTTCCATCACATATTGGTGAACATGGAAATATATGAAATAAAAAACATGTGCTTCAACATGGACATGGAAATAAATACACAAACTACAATATCCTAGATTCGGTGGTTTTTATCACAACATTTTAACAACATAAAAGGGATCACATACCAAATGACCAAATAGTATAGTAACCTTATAAAATTAGATACATACTAGAATCTCAAGTTCTAATTGAAAAAAATGAAACATATTATTTTCATTGAGAAAACCATTATTCCCTTTAGAATACCGCTATATATCAACCACAATAAACATATGAACATATTGGGTAAATAAAACATTAGAAAGTGGGTGATCTTATACTCAATAAGGGTATGTGTGTAATGAATGATATCATAAATAAGTGATGAATAATCCATATGGAAATAGAATTATCTAAAAACCCATGTCATTTTGTTATGAACATTTGAATGATGTATAATATGGCATGAAAAAGTGATGATCCAATAGTTCAATATAAATAATCTCTTAATCTTGAAAGATATTCATTTATATCATAAAAATTCAAATAATCACTTGGAAATCCATAACTAATGTAATAATAAATTAATTCATAATGTCTAACATCAAAAATATATCATCAAAGACACATGCCAAGCCATCTTACATAAATGGGTAAGGAATCATATATGTACGAATGTTAATTTTACTCATGAGACCTAATAATGCATCGAATGGATATAGTAGTCCCCACAAGTCAGTTATTAATTCTAATTCATATCTCATATAATGGGGTAAAACACAATCTATATAAACATCCATATTGAAAAAAAATATCATATGAAATTTAATACTTTCCCAAATCAATAAACATAACCATAAAGCATCCAATTTAATGTTGTTAATTTTATAAATAATGTTACTCCGAAATAAATAATTATACAATGAACATAATTTTTTTATTGGTTAATATAAATTTAAAATATCATTGAAATATAATTTGAGGAAAATACCAATTTTACTATTAAATGAATAATTTAAAATCCAATATATTTCCTAACTATTAATGAAAACTATTTCATTAAAATAAAATAGTATGGTTGTAAATTATTCCTTAAATCATTGAGTATTAGTGGTTTTAGAAAATCTGATTCATACAATTTATGATAATTGAATGATTCACTTTACATTTTTACTAAAAATTGAAAATAAACCTTTTTCTAAATGAAATCGGATAATTCAATTAAAAAAATTTTGAAAAACTCAAAATGGGTAAAAATAGGATTTTATAATCATAATATAATATTATGTATATATTTGAAAAAATATATAGAAATCACAGACATGAAATAGAAAATATTTTTGAGGGAAGGGATAAATAAAGACGAATACCCTTAAAAATAATATTTCAATATCATGAGTATTTAATTAAACAATATTGAAATTAAGAAATTTAATTTATTGGAATTAAATGATGGTAATTAAATAGAGTTTTTTATGGTATAAATATTAAATAATTCATCTAGTGGAGACAATAACGTAAAAAATCCCGAATAATGTTGTGATAGTGAAATTTCTTTTAACATTGCGATGAATTGTAAATCATAACATTATGAAGGAAATAAAAACAAGTGAAAAATTAAATACTATGAAGATAAAGATATTATTTATATAACATATAAAATTTTTATTACATAAACTACAAAAAATAAAAATGCGTCGAACAAAAAATATGTCTTATGTAATTAAAAGTGAAACCAGAAACCCTTACATCTAGTACGATTTCTTTCACACAATTTATAATCTCATGTAAACTAAATATAGATTTTTTATTCATATATTAATGAACAATAATAATATATAACATTCAATATGTTATTAAATTATAACTTATTAGCACCCATTTATTATAATTTTTTTATTAAAAACATTATTCTGATTGATTACTCCATCATTTTCATTTATGTTTTTGTTCTATAGTTTTGGTGCTTGTATAAAAATATATTGGATCGCTTCATTAAGGTAGTTGTCCATATATACACATGATTTAAAATATAATTTCCATATATTAGGAACGTAACAATCTATACATGATTATATAATTTAATAGTGATAGATATGTAATAAATAATATATATAAAAATTAACTACATTATTAGATCCTTATGTGAGAGGTGGTTCTAGAAAATTAATTACATCGATTCGTGAAGTTTTATTTTCTCAAACACATGATTGATATATTTTTACCATTTGATGGAAGAGACGAAGTATGTTGTTTATTCCATTAAAGTAAAAATATATTTGTATAATTAAGACAATATTTTTATTATTTTATCATTTTTTTAGAAAAGGTTTTATATAGAAATTGGATGAAATAAAATGAAGACTGAAGGATAAGAACTATTCCACTTCTTCTGAGAACCTGTTTATGATTTTTTATAATTCATTCCTACAACAATTTTATGATCAAACCAGGAACTATATGTCATGGTGATTGGTTTAGAGAAAATATTTTGGAATGTATTGTATAATTAAAACGTCTCATTAATCATGGAGTAGAGGGGAGTGTGGGTGACCTTTTTATGTGGGGGGTGATGAATCACAGAGAAATTTTTAAAATGATAAAATATTCCTTTTTTTTACACAGAAAATGGATCCCAATTGGATCATTACTAAAAACTAAACGATATATGGTTAAAATATTTTGATAATATAGATACTATACATTTTTTATTTCATTTTTTCTCATATCACATTACTTAATCCCCCTTGGAAACAAATTTTAACCATATCGATGCTATTTATCATTTATTGTTTTCAATATTCAGAATTATAAATTTTAATTTGAAATAACTACATAATAGTTTTTATTATGAATAAATATAAGAATTCTATTTTACCAAATATAATTATCATAGGGGGTAGAATTAAATTTAAAATTAATCCAACAAACTCATTGAAAAATTTGGTTTCCAAATAATATTTCTTATAAGTATAAAATGTGATATATCAAAATTATTAATAATATTGATTTTAATCATATTAAATGGAACCATTATTATAAAATTAAAGACATTTTACTTTTAAAATAATTAATCTTCTATATAATTTAGTTGAAAGATTACATTTCATTGTAATTAGTATTATTCACTATTAATTGGCAAAATATTGTATTAAATTCTAAAAAATTGGGCCCATCATAATTCTGAAATTATGATTTGAAAAATAAAGTTCATTACGTCAAATTTATTTTCTAAATTAATAAAAATTTATTCTATAATTTATTTTCAAAATTCCATGACACACCATTTTTTATTAATAATTTTTTAATAAAAAAAATATATTTCATTTAATCTTATGCCTTGAAAACTTTTGATGGTTGATAAAACATTCTTAATAATATATTATATATAAATTTCATTAAAATCAATCATGAATTGTGATTGATTTAATTTATTAATATAAAAAATAGTATTCTCATAATAATATTTTCAAAGGAATATATTTATTTTAGATTGAAAACATTTTTAATAATAATAATCATTTTTTTCTAATAATTTTATTTATATATGTGTAAATAATAAAAAATTCATAATTTAGATTGTCTTATTCATAAATTACAATTTAATGGAAATGTTATGATGGTACACTATATTACTATTTTTAAGACTCAATATTTCATATATATAAATCATTCAAATTAATTAAAATAAAAAAGAAATATATTGTAATATCACAAGGTGTTAAATTCTCTACACTTTCAGAAAATTTTATCCTAAAAATTTTTATAATAAATTATCCTAAAAATATTTTTGTAGTTTTTAATCATACCATAATCATGATTCCAGATCACCTCTTTTATCATATACATTCTCTAATGTACATTTCCAAGTTGAGTCATCTAATTCATCAACACTTGTTCAATAGTGTCTAGAATATCTAAGAAATATTTTCAATAAGATTGGCCAATTTCTAAATTTATTTCATCAGTGGTGGGAAAATGTGTTCAGTCTAGCATTTACTTCTTCAAAAGGTTATATGGATCATTTCAAGTAAATTAGGGAGACATGGCGAAGTTTCAAATTGTTAATCCGTAGATCTAACTATTTCCAATGTTTCAGAAGTTATAATGTACCTAGTTCTTAGTTTCTCTTTCATAATGAACATTATAGTAACCTTATATGGATATACATTCAAGAAAATGAGATCTACAACATGAAATTCCAAATCGCTCATTTTTTATCAGCATATCACTTTTTCTTACATTGATTGGCTTTGATATTGGTTGGAATATTTTTTAGCTTTTTCCTTTTCACCTCCAACATATATGGACCTATAAGATTCCATTTACCAACATCATCCTAACATGTTGGAGTGTGACATATCCATCAATATAGCACTTCATATGGAACCATTACAATACAATAATATACGATATTATTATAGGAAAAGTGCACCAATTGTAAATACTAAATCCACATACCCTATTAGTATATATAGAATTTCATCAACATTACTTATTTTTTCTAATAATTCATTTGAACTACCCATTGGTTTGAGACTGATAATATATAAAAAAAAGTCATTATCTAGATCCTTCTTAATAATTTTACACAATTTTGATATAAATGATGCACCATGATAAGAATTTATTTATGGAGGTCTTCTTTGATTCATATCAAATTCATTATCAAGATTTATTCGATGTATTTAAAAGGTAAATATTCTCTTATAGTGAGAAAATATCCATATTTGTTTAGGTTATCAATAATAACATATAATATGTCGCTATTTTTGAGTGTTAATGGAAATTTTATGAACATTTCTACTATAATATCATCCCATTTCAATATAAGAAGAGGCATAGGTTTCATGAGTCCACTTTGAATCTTCCCCTCACCCTTTATTAGTTGAAAAACCGAAAATATTTACACATAATATACAATTTCATGCTTCGTATTTTATCAAAATAAAATTTCCTTAAATTATATATATATCATGGTACTATAATGGATTATATGGAAAAAAACTATAAGTAACATCCAATAATTAATTATTTAGTTCATGTATAGGGGGAAGACATAGTTTCATTAAAAATTTAATAACTCCATCTTCACAAATTAAATCTTCCAAATTTCCACAATTGATGGCATTATTCTTTTGTAGAAAATTCTTATCATCAATTTGAGAACTTTTTATATTTTCTGATAATTACGTTAATTTTTGATTAGAATTAATAGTGATATCTACTCTTACTTAATAATTCACATTTATAGCATTACTAGATATATGAATATAGGATCCCAATGGATCCTTCTTTTGGTCAGAACTCTATGATCTTTCCATCTCAGTGCATCTTCAACCATGATCACATTACATGAGTGGTATTATATCAAAAAATCAAAATCAATGATATCATAGATCCCTAATATTATATTCTTGTTGATTTCTTTAAATGAATATTTTAATTTTAGACTCCTATGATCTATTTATATATAACATGATTCACCAAAGAGAGAATTTATAAACATCATAAAAGAAAATATTACTAATTTGAAAATATGATATTATTATGAATAATTTTGTTCATGAAAATTTATTGTAGGTGATTTATATGAAATAAATTTATCATTCTTCTTATAGACACAACCCGTTCCCTTCCAAGATTCATCGCTAAATTTAAAAATTCCATCATTCCATAATGTTATAGTCAAAATCAGTCCATTAACTAAAATCATATTCTATTCATCAAAAAATTCATCACGATCAATTATCCATATGGGATTAAACACTTTATGAGTATTCTTGGATAATGGTTCAAACAATCAAGAAATTGTTTTAGCAAAAAATCTAATTGTATCCTACCAATCCAATGTAATTTTGTTCCTTTCTCATGCCCATTGGTGTAGTCTATTCAAGGATTTACCTTATCTCCAAAATATCAATTTATATTATATCATTGTAGATAATATTTACATGAAATGAAAATTTAAGAAGATATAATTAAAACATTATAAATTTCCCATATAACAACTTTCTTAAAAAAATATCAACAATGGACTATAAGTGATTTTCATGGTCCTCATTGAACATAGTGTACACTAGGTAATAATTAATTAATACCCCTATAAAATTATAATGATATATCATGAATTATAATTTCATTAAACCCATGAGGATAATTACTGTATTACTATATCAAAAATTCATTACATTCATCATTTAATGTCTACACCTCATTTATAATTTTATATTTGGAATATCGTCTTTATTTACATGTAATTGAAGATACCCTAAACAACGGCCATTCGTTGAAAAACATGATCTTTAAATTTTTTTTGAACTAGTCACAACGAAAGTTAGTTGATAATTTTTCCATTTTATAAAATTATTGATTTCCCTAAAATAAATGTCTACACTCATAGATCCATATTTTTTCTTATTGAAAAAAATATGCACTATGAAACGTAAAAAATAGTGTTTGTAAATACCATATCACAGAACTCAACATGATGTTTCTTCATCGACATAAATTTTTTGTGTCTATTTAATATGGAATATATTATATAAGACTTGAAATAGGGGTTAAATCAATGTAAATACAAACATCATGTTCTAGTAGATGTCTATGTAATTCTTATGTTGATACATCAATATTTTGATGCACAATTGGTAAATAATAAATTTTAATATTACTATTAAATCATTCATATTGTGTATTTTTTTCCAAATAATCTCATTAATAATATCATTTTTTTGTATATCTATACAAGGCTCAGATGATCAATTATCCCCTTTACAATATATGGAATTTCACATCATTACTAAAAATTATTATTTCATTCGCATTGAGAAAAAAAATTATTCATCATATTTTGAAATATATTAAATTCAATAGGTTATATAAAAATAAACCATATATATATAAAGGAAGTTATAAAATAGGAAAATTTTATGTGACACAATGTGAACTGATAAAAACATCTTTATTGTGGTAAGACATCAACTATGATAAATTATAGATAAATCCCATTTTATTATGATATAAAAGTATCTGATTTTCATGGAAAACATGTAAGATGAAAAAGTTTACCAATATCCATTCTAAAATAATGAACTAGATATATTTTACTATTTGACTAAATAACATTCCACCGCATCCTTAGGAACTTCATCCTCCACTATTTTGATATCTTATTCTTGGCCTAAATCCCTTGGAGTTTTTGTGTGGTGAATTACATAATCAGCTAAGAGAATCATTTACATAGTGCTCCACCTCCTTATTGTTGAGTCATTTTAACTTTGTATATTATTTTCATCCATTATAATTATGATAATAGAGGACTTTCCCTTAGTACATTAAATTAACACCCATTCCTAGTATAAATGTTCCATGGGGTTTCTGTAAATGTTTATTACAATCTATAAATTCAACCTTTCCATTGTTCCTTGTTTATTTATTTCCTTTCAATTGTACATAATATCAAACAAGAGTGGTATAATTATTTCTATTTATTACTATCACAAGATACTATTTCCTCATATAATAATATTTTTTCCCATAATATGGATTTTTATATAATTTTATTAACTTCATCAAAGAAACATTAAGTACTACTCCATTGATTAAATACATAGTTTGTAACATTCATTGATAAAAATGTAATATTGCATTCATACGTCGACACATTTCCATAATTCTTTTATCTTCAACATAGAAAGTTTCTTTTCAAATCTACTTGTTTCTAGTGTGGAAAACATTTTTCTAATAAGCATACATTGAAATCATTTGACACCATGCATTCAATTTATTCTACATACATTATATTTTGAATCAATTAAGACCATTGATCTATATAAAATGTGAGACAACAAACTATATTGGTATCCTTCTTCGACTCATTACTTCCTAGAGTGAGGAATATCTCTTATAAGGATATTATCCATAGGTCAAAAATAGATCGTTTGTTAGACATAATAAATTATTGAGGTTTCTTAATCATAAAGAGATTTAATCTAGTGACACCTCATCACTGATTTGTAGGATGATTCAAATATTAATATCTATTTAATAAAACATAATTCATCTCCCCCAAAAATGTATGAATTTTAAACCTAAAGCTCGAGGTCTAGATATTGCTTCATTTCATTTCATGAGATGGAAATCACTACATGGATTGCATGAATTTAGAATGATCCAATTAATTTCAATATTTTATTTGTCAAAATAAATTCATACACTATATAAGATCATAACTTCATGAAAGATAATGTATAATTCCAAAAATATGGAAATAGATGCTATAAAATAAAACATTTAGGCATGTATAATATTAGAATCTAAAACATTTTTCCATTTGGAATGTTTCAAATCATAATACTATTTTGAAATCCATCATAATTATTATTTTTAAATGTGATTTATCCCATGAATATCCTCTCATTTTGTAAATCCTATTTTGTAGTAAGGTTTTTTGTATAAAAGATGATGATTGAGTCGAGGCCCAATGAACCCTTTTTGGAGTTGTTACTCCAAGGAACAACTATTCTAATTCAACATAAAATTTAATTACCAAATTAGGAATTTAATTATAGTAAATATACAAAATATCTGCAATAAAAAATTATTATGTTAACCTATATAGAGACATATCCTATAAGTCTTCCATTTGATTATTTTCCCTCATACCTGTTTTCCTAAATCTAGTTCAAATGAATTGTATTTAACTACCTCTAATACTATATTTCAATACCCCAACCCTAGTATTTAGTGTCGGTGGTTACATTATTAAATCTTCACAAGATACAGGTAATATCATTTCAAAGGATCGTAGTGTTTAATTATTTTGTAATACTTGATATAGAAAATAATTTCACAATAAAATTGAAAATGGAAAATAAAATAGAGTATTTTTATTGAGAAAATAATATTACATTTAGAATATCCATAAATTCAACAATAATACATATACTAGAATCATTATAAAAGGGAAAAAAGAAATTGTTGTTTTCATTTGTTTAGTAAGAGAATGCAAAAAAATTGAATCTATCATGAATTATTATGGAATAATATATCCTTCAAGATAGATATCTTAAAACACATGAGATTTAATCAATAATTAGACCATGATTAATAATATGGCATGAATAAATGATGATATATAATTTCATATACATAATATCATGATCTTAATACTTATCCATGGATATCATAAACTAAAATTGAATCATATAAAAATAAATAACTAATATCATAATGAGAAACATCATAATGTTGGACTTCATAAACATACCATCATGTCCTATTGTGAAGTCATATAATATATATTTTTATGAACTCACAAAAAATAATCAAGATAGTTTGTCTCAAAAGACCATTTGATGCAAAAAGGGTGATAATATTCCATGTTCATCGCATATTAAGTCTAATGAATTCATTATATTAATGTGGCAAAACATAATAAACATATAAATTCTAATTGAAAAAATAACATATGAAACCTTAATTATTTACTTAATCAATAAAAAGTAATAAACTGTATAATTTAATTTGAAAATTGGTTACAGTGTTTTAAATCTTTAAAAATCATCACACCAACCAAATATTATTGAATAGATGAATATACATAATAATGTAACTCAAAATTCCATTATAAAATATTCACGTTTCACATTGAAATCACATAGTTGATGTTAATAATATTTCTCAACTATTTATTAATTTTTCATCCAATATAACATTGTAAATTTGTAAAAAAACCAGTCATTAATTTAATGGGGATTATGGGGGTAAATATTATTCAAAAATTAAACTTATAAACAATGATTCTATTGAGAATTTTCATATAAATTAAAAACAGTATCGTTTCTGGAATTATTAGGAAGAATCATTTCATATTATTTGGAAAAAATTAAATATTAAAAAAAAATCCCTTTTTAATCTTACACGAATAATGAAAAAACCTTAAAACATATTTCGAGAACAAAAACATGGATGTGAATGGATTTTCGATTGAAGAGTGATATAATGATAATATTCATTAGAAATTAGTTTTTAATAATAATTCATCAATGATATGATACTGAAAATAAAAATTATAAATGTATTAGTAAATAGAGGAAGTGAAAAATATAGTCTTAAGATAGAAATATCTTATTAAACCCCCAGTTAAAGCTTAAACAAAAACAATCTTGAATAACGATGATTTTTGAAATTGACCATTACTGTTAAGGTAAATTATTATTAATATACACATTGAATCTAATAACATAAAATTAATCATTAAATACCAATAGTATAAATATATTCATGGCCTAACATATCAAAATGTTTGTATATACACAATAATAAAAATAAGCTATCAATATAGTATACATTTCATACAAGTAAAATCAACTTTTGAAAACCTTAACATAGGTCTAATTTCCTAATCAAAAGTTTTAAAATCATGTATAATAAATATATATTTGTAATTATAATTTTATTGGAAAATAATTACTTAAATAATACAATATTTTATTTACTTTTATCTTTTTATCATCCATTTATTAACAATTCATCATTAAAATAACTATTCTATGTGATAACTTCTTTGTCTTAAAAGAATGTTTCAGTGTTTTGTTGTTTTGTTCCTTGTATTATGATCAACGATCCATCACAGAAAAAACCTAAAAAATTATATAAATATAAAAAATATACATTTTTTATATATTTATAGGAATCCAATAAATTTAGATATGATGAAATGAAATACATCATTCATGGAGATGGTGGTTCGTATGTTTGTATAAACGCTATATCAGTTCATCAAATGATGTAAATAAATAATTATAAATGAAATTTAACTATTATAAAATATCTTTTATTTCATACATATCTTATATATTCATTAAATCTTTCGTCATCACTATTTATGTCAATCTAAAATGAAAATGAATCACATCACTTTGTGAAGGCCATAGTCCACATGAATGAAAAAGTAATGATATCTTTTTACAATGGATTTTAGTTGTGATAATAAATTTTAATATTTATAATTATATCATAAATAACATATATATAAATATATATATGTGAAATAAATCATTATATCCCTCTTTGAGAGGCTGTTATAGAAAACTAATTAAATTAGTTCGTGAGGGGGGTAGTTATATGTACACATAATCGAGGGTTTCATTTCATATATAATGGAATAATGGTTTGATATAAGAGGTTAAATAAAATTTTTTATGTATCATCATATGTAATGTTCTGGTTTTATTATTTTATCAAATTATGTTAATATTTTAAAGGGATAATGAAAAATATAAAATGAAGATGCATTGTTAAGAATTATATCTATTCTTCAGATAACCACATTTGGTGTATACATAATTCCTCCCATGGTGGTTTTATGATAAAAAATGATTTTAGTCATGGGAATAAACATTTGAAAATTATTTTGATTGTAATTTTCTGATTAAAAATCTATTTATGTCTGTAAAGGATATGATTGAGGTTATCATTTTATATGTGGGGGAGATGGAACACATGGAATTTATGAAAATAATCAAATATTCCCATTATTTACACATCAAATTACGCAAAAATGGAAATTAAATAAACATTAGTTGATATAATGTATATATAAGTCCATAAAATGAATATAACATAAACTTTTATGTAATTTTAACTCATATCATTTTCCTTAAACGCCCATTAAATTATCTTTGACCGTAACCCTGATAATTTATTCTTACGATTTTTAGAATTTATTATGATGAAAAAAATAAGTTGAAAATATAACGTATTATTAATTATTATTATTTAAAATTTGTAATATATTTTACCTAACACAATTCACATAAGGGGAAGAATTTATTTTAAAATTAATACAATATACACGTTAAAAAGGGATATCTAAAAAAAGTTTTCTTAATTATAAAATTATTTTATATCATAAATTGATATAAAATTTAATCCAATGAACTAAATTGGATAAAAGTAATATATTTGGACTAAATTTAATTTTAATTAAATTGTAAAATAAAAGGAATCTTCAAAATTATTTTCTCTGAAAAGAAATTTTTCAATAAAAATATCTATTTTCACTATTAATTTTAAAAAGAATCTTTATAGAAAAATTATTCAAATTTTACACTAATAATAATTTAAAAAGAAGATTAATTTTTTTGGTCATTTTTTAATAATTTTTCTCCAAAAGTGTAAAATATTATTTCAAAATATATTCTGTACATGTGATGGAACAATTTAAAAAAAAATACATTTTAAGCTTAAACTTGATTTATTTTTATCAAATTCATAGAAAAAAATTTAGATGAATGAATTTTTTCGGGATATATAATATAAAAATGTAATTAAAATAATTCATTAATAGTGATTAATTATATTTATTAATTTAAAACCACATTTCATGAATAAAAAGAGATTAAGGGTAACATTTATTTTACTTTTATATAATATTTATTTTCATTTCTAATTAATTGACAACCATTGATTTTATTTAAATACATTTAAACAATATAATTTTAAAAATATATATATGAATATTCATACCCACAATTTTAATGATGGGGTAATAATTGTATACTATTTTATGACTCTCTTAGACATTGGGTTGTGTGTATCACAAACTATAAACAAATCAAAATTTATAAATAATTTTTTTTAAATTCCTGGGATGATAATGTTTTAAAAGTAATATTTTTTCCATTTTTTGAATGATTCACCTTTGGAATATTTACTAAATGTGTGTAATATATCATTATTTTAAATTTTTTAGAATGAATCGATTTCTCTTCCATCAAAAGAAATCATTTCTTCAAAGAATCCATTATATTCTTCCATTGATATATGTAAACAAAATATTATAATTTTTTATTATTATTTAAAATTTTATCAATATAAAAGGTTATTATTTCATTAATGGAATTAAAAGTATTTTCACAAGACATAAAAAATAGTTTTAACAACAATGTTACAAAATATATTTATAATGATGTTTTAGAATTTTGGCCTATAAGAAAGTGGAAATATAACAATGGGTAAATACCCACAGTTTGGTGAAACCATTGGTATAAGACCCCCAATACCCATGGTATGACAAAATAGTTATCATTTACTATTAATGGGAAGGATATACCAATGGTTTTAAAAAACCATTGTTATAACCTATCTATAACAACATTTTATTAAAACTATTTGTTTACCCCCACATTTTGTAATGGTATAAAAATAAAATTTTAAAACAATTATATTTACACCCCACATTAAAGTATTTCATTATATCCTCCTACTATTTTACTCACATTTAGATCACGAACCCAATGACCATGGGTTTTCATCCCCAAACATGATAGCATATCCTCCCTTTTATTATTAATTTTATTCTTCTTGAATATAAAATTTGTTTAATCTAAATCCTTCATCTCTTATATAAAAATTAATTTCCAAAAAAAATACGTGTTTGAAGTTGAATCCTATATTATCTTTTGTTATATTTTTATATTTTCATTGAAAGAAGTTTAGTTTCAGTGATATTTTTTATTGATTTATATTATAAATCTGATTATATGTCATGATTTTTTTAATTTAGTTACTATCTAATGTAGTATAAATATGATATGAACCATTAATTTTTTGAAATATATATTCGAAAAGTATATAATTTTTTATATTATTAAATTGTTTTTAAAAAAAATTAGCAGATGTGAAATTTATAATTTCAATCCATTATATTTTAATTTTAAATTATTCATTTCATTTATTAAATATAGAACAAACCGACCCCAACGTGTTGCATCATAGATAACATGATTTTCCTTCCATATTGAAAAATTTTATATGAATGACTGACATATTATATATGTAAATGATGTATCCCACCATATGAAGCTAAATTAATAATCATATTCTGTTAAGAATATTTGATCAAATAACCATGTAGACTAGTTTTCCATCACTCTTCATCCAATGATTTAAAATAGAATGGAAAATGGATATCTTATGAAATACTCTTATGATTTCATAATTGAATAGAATTTAGAGTCACTTGTATTAATCCAAAATACCTACATTAATATACGAAAAAATAATAAAAAAAGTTTTAAAATCATAATATTTATTATACTACTTAGATACTATATAATGATCATACATCTAATCTCAAATATACACTGAAACATTCCCCCATGATAAAATTAGATCATGATAATTGACTCTTAGGTTAGAAAAATATTAACCAGTGGAATGATGTGATTAAATAGAGGGATAATTTTTAAAATTATAGAATTTTTAATGAATGATTGTAAAAATATTTTTATGTATATTTTAATTAATTCTATCTAAAAAAATTATGAATCTATTTTTTTGTTTCATAATTTTGAGTTATGACTAAAATCAAATTTATTATAGTACATTTATAATTTTGTGAAAAAATTAGGGGGTTATGAAAATATATATTTTTATTTATTAATTTAAAAATATGAATTCTTCATTTCATGTCTTAAACATTTTTTCAATTAAAATGATTTATATAATTTGGATATGTCTATATTGATGATTTTTATGCCTTATTCCTTCAGTGAGTTGTTACGAATAAGCATTTTCTTTGACCCCAAAAAAACTAAAAAATTAGATTAATAGTTATATAATATACTTATGGACCAATGACGATTAAATCTATGGTTAGTTTTTAACTTGTTACCGTTAAACAAATATTTAATCCTTAGATCATGGTTGATATATATTTTTTATTTTTTATTATAATTATTTTGGGGAATAGTTTATCAATTGTTCCATATATATAATTTATTTTGTGGAATTATGTTTAGTTATTAGTGAATTATATAATGGAATTCAGTATTATGGTTATATATATAAATATAGTATTTTGACATCAATATTTTTTAATTTCTTTTTTGATAAGACATATATTCTATTATTAATAGAATGGATAAAATTTGGATGTATGAAACTGATCAGACCTCAATATATTTTTAAGAATAGTTAGACATTTTTTTTAATTTTTTTCAATTACAAATGTTTTATATAGAGTTATTATAAACTAAATACTTTATAAATGTTATGGTAGACCATGGTTATGTCATAAAGGTATTATTTACTATAAAAAATTGTTTTTCAAATTAACTACTGTGTATGGTATCACAATGGGTAGAAAAGAAAATCTCAAATTGACGATGATCTAAATGAAAGAACTGGATTGGATAATTTATTAGAATAATTATTTCTATTTTTCTGCATTTTGAGTGAAAATGATGTAAATCCAAGAATTCCTCTATACCAGAACATATTATACATGTAATGAAAATGATGATGTTGTACGAGTTAAAAAATTTAATTAATTTTCAACAACTCCAGTGTAATAGTAATGTGGTAATTTTTTTTTCAATTTTTAGTATCAGTGTTTAATGTGAAAAATGATTATGGGATTTCATATATATCAATTGAGTATATTCATACCTTATTGATTGTCAAAATTCTGAATGATATAGATATTCACTCAGAAAGTTATATTGAATGGATTTTAGTTGATGAACATTTATTTTTCAAAAGAAAATTATTTCCTTCTTGAATGATTTAATTTTGTTCCAGGAGAAAACTACTAACCAAAATAATTATATAATATGTTAAACATCATTGTGGAAGAAAATTTTTGACGTAACGCTATATTTTGTGGTGTGAAAAGTAATTTGTGACATTCCATTAATTACAAGACACCTAAATATTTTCATCTCTAATTAAATATCTAGAAATATACGATATAAAGACTCTGAGAGAAATATTTATAATGATGAGTTCATTCATCTTACAAATGTATTAACATGGAAAAAAATTGGATTCTCAGTAACATGATTTTTCAATTTCACATCCATAGTTATATGATGAGTCTATCATGTAAATTTTATTGATCAATTTATGTAGAATTTTATGTTTTATATTGAATGGAAGATTTTTAAAAAAATTTGTAACCTTCCTCAATCGATTAGTATGAACAAACATTTAACTTTGATGAGAATATTCCTATCAATAAACTGGGATCCTTGAAATGGTACAGATTTACATAAAACCATTAATAAATGAGTTGAAGAATAATTGGAGTTTGGGTCTTAACACAAATGGTTATTCATAGAAAGAAATATTTTAGACGTACGCTACAATTGTGAGGATAATAAATGATTTTCATTCATATGTAATGATTTCTAGTTAGAGTACAATTGAAAAACATTCATTTCGAGCATTTATGTAGAATTAACAATCTATAATTCTAATAAATCATATTATTTTATGTTTTATTAGACATTGATGATTGTTTTAAATGAATCATCCAAATACGAATAATAATGTATGGCTGGAAATTAAAAATGGGACTGAAAATCCCTGTCATCATAATTCATTAACCTATGTGTTTAATGTATTAGAAGATGTTATTTTTTCATTTTTTAATGGTTTGATTAAATAAATAAAGAGAAAAAATATTTCAACTGCTTCCAATTATAATTGGGAGAATAAATGTATCTAATTTCAATTACATTATATTTCAAAAAATATATTAAGATGTAATTTAAATGCAATTCAAATTAAAAGAATATGTGATGAATATTATACTCAATTATTTTAAATGTTATTCCAAATTCAAATAATGATTAATGATTTCGGTGTGACTAAATGTATTGGGGAATTATACCATAATTTTAACCTTTGGATATTATTGAAAAAAAATAAAAATTTCCATTTTCTTCTCATGTGATGATAATTGTAGAAAAAATAATTGTTTGGAAGTATTAGAGACTATAAAGGTCGGTGATGACAAAGTAGAAATATCTCAAAATGGGTTATTAGAAGAGAGTGAAAGATAAAATCATTGAAGACTCATGATAATAAAATCCATCTACGTTAATTTATTTTAATATAAATCTATCATATATTATCAAATAATGTATGGTTAAATGTTATTCTATTCTACCATTTTCAATTATATAATTGTTAAAAAAATCAATGTCATTATTTAATAAAGGAAAGAATATGCACAATTAATTTTTTGTGTCATAGAAAGATTTATTCCTCTACAATGTTTCACATGAATGATCTGTCTAACTATCAATCTTCTAGATGTAATAATTCATGGATGAACTATTTCATTTCATTATATTTCTCAAACTGAAAGAAATATTTACACATTGAAGTTTTTTGATCAAAACCACAATTATCCTTGATGTTTCTATTATAATAGTTTATATGGATAAAAATGTATGGATTTCAATAAAATTTATTTCTAGGATTTTACCATGGGAGGGTGCCGACCAACGAGAAATGAAGAAAAGATGTATGACAAAAATTTACTCCATTTTCCCATAAATCACTAAATAGTGGAAATTCCACAATCACATTGATTGTGTATATGATGTCATGTAGATCGGGAGATGACATATCACATAATATTGTTTAATTATAATGATTTTATCGACTACATGATAACAGAAAACTGGAAAAACATTTTATCTCTCATCGAATGTAATTATAAATATCTGTTAAACAATTTCAATTTTTATATAGAGAATAAAAAAATTATTAAAATAATAATAATTTTTAATCATTGAGAAAGAGAGGTGGTTTTCATTGAAGAGAGTTTTCTACATTGATAAAATTGATTAATTTAATAAACTGAAAAATTAATATTCATCAATCTTTAATATTTATTTATATTTTAGTTATTGAGATTCCCTATTGGCTCTATATCTAAATAAAATAATATCTTACTCTTTTGGTCCCAATACAATTCTTAATGACGTAAAATTTATTGTGATCAATGGGAAAAAATTTAGTATATCTAAATTATCATTGATCATTAGAAGACAACATGAAGATATTATGATTGTTAAAAAAACACAACATTACTCCAAATAATCAGATATTAGACCATCTTATGAAAATGTATCTTATAATATTTTACTAATGAAAATACTAATATAGGATTATTACACCGAGGAATAAGATTATATGATGGAATTCAAGTGTTATGGATCATTGATCTTATGTAGAACTTTTATTTATGATAGTGGTTATTTATTTATTGTCATGATTCTCAATCTTTCTATTAATGATCCTTATGTATTAGAGACATTGGGAAAATAAGATTTTTATGTGAATGATTATATATGAAAAACATTTGGTGTCATTATCGATGCAATCCCATGATTTTTTTTCTGATCTTGTTGATGAAATGAAAACCAGCATTACCCCTTTTCACGTAATCAATTTATAAAATTTTATGACACTCTTAGTCAAACTTATATAAATTATTGTGAACCTGGATTTGTTGTGGCTGACACCTAGAATCACCATTATGTGTTATCATCTATTTTTTTACTTTACATGTGTTGTTATTGTTAGTGATATTCCAATTTCATTACTATAGATTACAAATATTTTGTATCCAACATGACCTTCATATTTATTTACATAATAATATGGCTATTTCTTTCATTGAGTTGAATTCTCTAATATTGAATTGATCTATATTAGAACCTCACATATCATGTAAAATAAAAACTATAATTTGAGAAATAAAAATAAAAATTGAACTCAAAACATATTAAAAAAATTATAAAAAAAATAAAATTATTTAAACAAATGATGTACCAAATGTTTTTGAAAATAACCTAACCTAAAATATATTTTAGACATCATAACTAAAAAAATGGATAATTTACATTATAAATTGAAAAAAATAATCTTTATGACCAAACCAAAAATCAATTGGGATGAATTGGTAATAGAAGAATAAAACTATGTCATACCCATTCTTAACAAGATAATTAGATTAAGATGATTTTATTATTAAATTTCCTTCATATTTTCATATTCTTATCAATAAATATATTAGTATTATGAAATGTCACTAAGTATCCATAATTTTACAAGAAAATTGGTTCCCTTCTATATAGTGATGTCTTATCTGATTTACTGATTTTATTCCTTAGTAGTTATGAATTTTATTGTAAATACATATTTATTTTGAAATTATGGAAATGAAAAACACTAAAGAGGTAAAAACTAAGATTATGTTTGAAAATAATATAATTTTGAGAGAGATGATGTTCCTCCATTGGACCTAGTTTGTTTTATATTTCACATAAACATATATCAATAAAATATGATTTAATTTCATTAATTTTGTTCTTAAATTTTAATCAAGATCAACTACCCAAAAGTAATTATTATTTAACAAAAATGGGTAGTTTTCATCAGCCAAACAATGCATTGGGGGTGGTACTAGAGCTACTAACACCACTCATAGAACCTGATCACACGATTTCCATTTGTCAAATATACCATCTATTATTAATTAATATCCCATGTTCTCATTATTAGCACTTGATATATTCAAACCACCTATTTTGGAACTAACATTTACATATGAACATATTCTTATTTATGTTACTTATATGCTGATGGCTCCCACTCCTAATCCATTAGTGTGGTGTTCCATATAATTCTATGAAAATTGATTTTTATTATATTTCATTATTTCTATAATTTTACATTTATTCATTACTATCTTCTACTATGATACATTCTGAGACTCTAAAACATAAATTGGACCCCAATATAATGGTATTATTCAACATTCAATCAGAGCCATGATATGTAGCAGCAACCACTAATAATTATAGAATATTTATATGTATAGAATCCTGGAATATTTTTTGACCATAATTAATTTTTGTTATATGATTTATTTATATAAAATTATTCTTTTCTTACATTCACAACATGATCCACCACTAGGAAAAGAGGGATTACATGCATGTGTGATATTTGGAAATGACACATATAACTGATGGATGATTATAATGAATATAAATAAATTAATTGTAAAATAGTGATACATTACACTGATTATATAGGGATGCATTCCTAATATACAAGACTCATTCCCATCAACCCACTCTGATAGAGACATCATTCAAATGATGTGTGAGATAATTAATTGAAGAATGTTTGTGTACGAAAATTCATTAGTTATAGTGATACATTATTGCAATATTCATATGAGTTAATATTTTTGTGGAGGAATTGATATTATTTTCTTGATTATGAGGATGTAGAACTACACTAGTCTTGGTATTATGTGATCTCTAGTGGGAATATTGGAATTATTTTTCAATAGTTGCGTTTTTCAAACTGGAATGTATTTATAGGTAATAGCTATCATGAATTAGTGTCCATTGACACATTATTGGGAAATGATTTTCCACTGGAAGACTCTTATGTTTTATGGTTTTAATTAAATTTAGTTTTATTTGGTGAAAATTAATATAATATTCAATAAATACATGTTTTTTATTTAGGAATAATATTTTTTTAGGATGTGTCACAAATAAATAAAAAACATGAACGGTATGAAAAATATCCACACATTTGGGTAGACTAAAATTCTAGAACATGAGAGGAATCATTCATTTTTCATTGATAGAAGAATTTAATTATGTATAAATTCAAAAAATTAGTATTAGTTGTCATATGAAATATTAGTGATTTAGAAAATGTGTATTCATAATCCATATATTACTTCATGAATTATTTTCCATGTATACTAAATTATACGATATGATTCACATATTTTTGGTATCTATCATTGGGAATATCCACTTTATGTATGATGATTTGATATTCGTTCATCCAAAATATAATTCTGATAGATTAAAAATATAGCACATTGGGGAATTAATATAAACATTTCAGGATGATAATATAGGTATTTTCAACATCTAATTTTTCTCGATTCAAACATGACTTTTTTTACATTATAGGGGTTCATATATCTCATTGTTCTACATCTTCTTTAGGAAAACAAAAACCAATTCTGTATAACTTTTGAAACATCC
The DNA here is from genome assembly GCA_963277665.1 of Viscum album. Lineage (NCBI taxonomy): Eukaryota > Viridiplantae > Streptophyta > Magnoliopsida > Santalales > Viscaceae > Viscum > Viscum album. The sequence continues at coordinate 1,238,360,420 of OY728122.1, read as the reverse complement.
CATGAAGCTATAATTAGGAATCACTAGATTAATATAGATTCATGACTCCATTATAAGACTCCATTACTATGTAATAACAGTTTGACCTAAATATTTAATCTCATTGTTAACTAATTAGACATCTTAATAGCATCATTTATATTTTTTAATATGTTCATAAACTACTAATTCAATATATGTGGGTGGTTTTATATCCTAATTCATAGACTCAACCTAAAAAATCCTCTTAATTCGTATATTACTCATATTCACAATTTTAAATAGAATCATTGAAAATCATTTTTGTAATGATAACTTGTTTCTATTATATAAAGTTAATAGATTTTTATGAAATTAATAACCCAAAAACAGATTCATGTGTGGTCACATTTTCAAGTCTTATTCAATATGAATTTCATTAAAATATTAATTTAAAATGTCTTTTTCATCTCTTAGAGACTCATATCAGTTTTCATGTTGGGTTATATTCTCAAAAGACATACCCTACCATGTGATTATTGTAGAGACCCAAAGCTTGACATACATGGATGATACATTACATTTGTGGAATACTTAATACATAACAAAAATAGACACAAAAGGATCATAATAGATTAGTGTCTTTGGAAACTCGGAATATAAAAATCTAATCATGTTGAAAGATCTTAAACATCTCCCATAACAATCTTCCCCTTTTTGTTTCCTTACCTAAAACCTTTCATTATTTCCTGGGGAAAATAAAACATAAAAATGGTGAGCTCAAATTCTTATTAAGGGAAAACATAGAAAACATAAAACAATCTATAAACATTTGAAAGAAAAAATGTGAACATGAAATCTAGACATTAAAACCTTGAGCATAAATTATGGAAGTACGTAAGGCATATATCATAATGGAACATCAATCATGATAAAATATAATGGTAATAAAACATGGAATTGTGAAAAATATTCATAACATTTCATCATTTCCATAGTAGACAAGGAATTGCTGCCAAGACCATCTTAGTGGACAAAGTCCCTTTCTAAATCGAGTTCCAACCTCATTTCAGTCCTGTAACACTGAACCAGATTAACTTACCATTACAGCAATTTCTATCTCATGAGATATAAATCTTTACCCAATGAATTGGAGGGAGATATAGGTCCCACCCATATCATAATGAAATCATTCCTACTTGGGCCACAAAATAAACATACTTCATTCCAAATAACCAAACGAATAAAATGGGTTTCATAAAAATCAACCAATCATAACATAATCCATATAAAAGAAATGGATATCATTTCATAATAATAATAGGTAATCCATTTAAATCATGGGGACTTTATACTTGATAGATACACATATGAAATAATTTCATCTTATATGGAAAATGGTTTTGATAAAACACTTGAAATGAATTTTTGAGGAAAATATCCTTTTTTCTTCAAAATCATTTTCTTTTCACAAAATGTAATGAAATTTTATAAGAAAAGTATTTTGTTGAAAAAAGTCTTGAAATATTTTGGAGGAAGATTCATTAAAATAAGTCTTTATAAAACCGTAAAAATCCTTTCATGCCGTATACATTAAAAAAACATTCTTCTCATACTTTTATCGGAAAAGTCAAAAAGTACATTGTAGGGTAAATAAAAAAAGATTCCTTCCATACCATGGGGTAAAAGTAAAAATGGGTAAAAATTACTTTAAACATACATTAATACACATTTATAAAACATGGACATGGATGATAGCAATAACCCCAGTAAATACTTAAGAATAAGCAATCTCGGATAAAAAAGAGATTTTCAAAAATTATCCCTTACCTTTGGTCTGATATGCTTCGTATATATCCGAAACTCCTGTATAATGATTTAAATAATGTCATTGACTTATTACAAAATCATATTCATTATTATGATATAATATATGGTTCACTTATGACTTTATATTGCTCGTTCTATAGTAAATTCCATGTTAAAGAGTGTTTTGTGTAAAATCGTTTCATTTGTCGTCTGTGTTTTGACTTGTAATTATTGATATGATTACATAGGTCATGATTAATTAATTACAAAATTTAAAACATGATTTATATATAATATATATTCAGAATATGCATATATATAATAGATCGATAAATGTAAAGAAATACACCGTTCATGGAGACGGTATGTCGTACGTAAGCATGAACGTTGTTTTTGTTTCCTCATTGAATTGAATGGAATTAATTGGATGAAATACATATATACATACATAAATACAGTATCATTATTATGTCATATATTTCATGATTACTTATTATATAAACTTTATAATCATTTATGAATGGTTAATCATTGAGAATTAATCTCATCGCGTCATGGAGACGGTATTCCGTACATACGCACGAGCGATGATATCATTCCCATGATCATGGAATTTTATTGAAGTGTTTGTATACTATTAAAGAATCAATATAACTTTACAATATTCATATATGGTTATTATTTACATCATTACACGAATCCAAGTAAAGTGGTGGTGGAAAATAGAATACAACATGGCGTGGAGACGGTATTCCGTACGTACACACGTGCAATGATTTCGTATTTCGTAGGATGGATAGATGATGAAATAAGGTTGTTTCATACATATAATAACATATCATCATATTGTTCATACTGATGTTATTACTTCATAATTAAAAAACCTAATAATAAGAAGTGTAAGAAGAAATAAAGTTGAAAGAATCGGTAACAGACATTACCTCTTCTTTGAAGCACCTCTTTGAGACCTCCTCATTGGGCACTAAAATTGGTCTATTAAGAAGACCAGGACCTCTAGGATGTTTATAGGGAAGTAAAGAAGAGAATTTGGCAGAGTTTGGCCAAGCTTGAAGGGTCAATGTTGTGTGAGGAAGAGACGTAGGAGGTGCCCGTTTATAAGGGATGAGAGGGGCACCTTTGGAATGACTAGAAATATTATTTTATTATAAAGTCATATTCGGTTTTTAATAGCTAAAAATTGTTATATTTAGAATATAAGGTGGTAAGGGGTAGAAATACTCTCATAAATTAAATTTAGACAAGTTTATGTCATTATATTAACCTTATCTTTTAGTTTTAACTCTTAGTTAATTAGATTGACATTTACCATGTCACTTTATATTTTTATATTATATAGTTAATAAAATTACCATATAAATCCAAGCGACCCCAAGTGGTCCATTAATGATACACCTATCATTATATAAGTATCATGGCAGAACCTTAGATTTTTAAGAATACAATAACAATTAATATTATAAAATTTGTTTTAAAAACTATTTTCTGTCAATTTTGACACTATTTGGTAAATGATTTTTGTAAAAATCATAACAGAATTATTAGTTAGAAAAAGTTAATTAAATCAACACTAACATGTCATATTAACATATAAAAGTATTTTAATTCATAAAAAGTCTCAAATTACATTTATTTGGGTATTTATAACATCAATTATGTCAATATTTCATTAACAAGATAATTACTGCATCATCATTGTGTCATAAATAAATTAAATTATTTTAAGTCTAAAAATTACAAATAAAATTCCATTATGTAGGAAATCTTTTTAACTTTTAATGAATATTTATAGTCGAATTTTTCTTATGTATAACCCTATATTAAAAATGATTTAGTTATTAAACTTTGATTTGAACTATTTTAACCGTTCTTCAAACAAATTAATAATAAATGTCCTAATCTAATCCAAGTGGGTCTAAATGATAATATTTTATTCCTAAGGTTGTTTTTGTTCGAATTACACATATCCAATAGAATTAGGACATGTGTTAAGGTAATAATAATAACACTTTTACCTTTAATTACCCTATTTACTTTTAACTGTGGTAAAAAAGTAAAAAGTTACTATTCACAAAAAAATTATTTTTATCTCATTGAACCACATTTTTGTCCTTGATATTTACCATGTCTCTCAGATTTTCGAAATTCCACTCACATAAGCCGTAAAATTAAGTTTTATGAAAAGTTCAGTTTTTTAACTACCACTTAGTGGTTTCACTATTCATCAAAAAAAGAAAGTTTCCAGAAAAATAAAAAAATTAGGCCTAAGCTATATTTGATATTATGAATTCAAAAAGGATGTCTATTTTACCAAATTCAAAACATATCAGTTACATTAACTAATTTAAAAATTAATTCCCGTCGTCAAAACAAATAGCGTGTTTTTAAGAGATAATAACTATCAAAAGATTGACACTTGTTTTTGTCTGGTGTAAATGTGAAATTACATCCAATGACCAACATTGTATTAAATTGTAAAAATATATTCTAAATATACTTTAAAAACACTCAAATTAAACATTTATCACTATTAATTATTTTGATTAAAAAAGTTGTTTTTAATTAAAATTTAGTAATTTTCACTATTTATAAGAATATGAAAGTTATCCGAAAAGTACCCAAAATTCTCCCTAAGCTAATTCCAATATTCCGAATCCAAAAATGAATTCCATTTTGAAAGATAAAATTTATAAAATATCAGAAAGTGGGTATTACTATTCATAACGGCTAGTTCATAATAATATTATAATAATATCTCGTTTAGTGAAACTCAGTATTGAGTACTACACATGCAATCGAGGAAGGTCTTTATTGCATGTAATGCAAGCCAAGTCAGGGATGCATGTTGTGAAAGATTCTTTTGGTGTAGCATACAACACAATACAATAATGAAATTAATAAGAATATTTTTCATAAAATCTCGGGGTGTTACATTCTACCCCCCTTAAAATGAATTTCGACCTCGAAATTCGGCAGTGTTATAAATGGTTTACTACTTAAAAGTTTCTTTAATAGAAACCCACATCGTTAAAAAGAATACCAAAAATTTGATTTAAAAACTAAAGTATGAAATGTAACAGTTACAAAAATTAACTCATCACTGGGTTTTCACGTAGGATAACATAGGTGAAAATATGGATATAGATGAAAAATCTATCCATCAAATTATGATGGATAGTGGTAGAGAACATGGTTTTGAAAAATCCAACAATCAAAAAGACACAAATTTGTGATGATGTAGGGTACCATCTGATTCATCGGATATAAGGGCACTAGGACAACATTTTTTGTTTTCAAGATCATTTCCCTAAAGTTGAAGAATTTGAATTAGAATAAATACTTAATTTATTTTGGTACAGTCTCACTATTGTTCGTGCCTTGAACAATTTCCAATTCATCTCTTAATGAAATGATGTTGAATTTTTTATTTGTGAATTGTTAGCAGATCATGTTATAGAATGACGGGTCATTCCATCTGTCTCAAACAAAATGTTAGCAAAAGTTATTAAATATACATAAGTCCATCTATAGTGAGATTAATCATATATGGTTTTTAAAATGGACTTATACTTCATATATCATACTTATTAATATAATAAAACTAGTTTCTACTAAACAGAGACTTCCTGGAGGCCAGTGGTGGGCGATAAAGGCCAGTCGCACTTCGGTTGTGGGTTCGATTCCCATAGCCTTGTCCGACGCGATGGGATGTCGCCTGTCCTGCAGGTTGTCCTTTTTCTAAAACTACATTATAAAAAAAATTCTAGCCTTAAACAATACTAACTTATGTCCAACATAATTCATTCCAATCTTTAGGCTTATCCAAAATACTAATTTCCGATCTCATGGTATAAAGAAAATGATTACGTGAAAGGTCATCAACCAAGCACGTGAATACCATCATTTATCCCCCATATATCTTGCTGGTCACATTTCAATCATGTGAATACCTTAATCATATATTCTCTTGAAAAATGAATACCTATTAAAACTTAGTGAAAACATGAATGCAGTCAAAATTTTACTCTTTCCACATACCAAAATCCAAAAATTATATATACTCAAACTATGATATAACCTTCTCCTTATATTAGTCATGAGCTCATGAATACTATCAAACATTTAATTTTCTCCGTATCCCTTCATTATGCGCATATCATCAGCTTTCTAAAAATATTTGAATAACCTTTCATGGTTAATGGTACCATTCATTATACACTTTCAAAACATAAGGAAAGACAATAGTGTAACAATCCTTAGATGTCTCTTTATTCCATAGTAACATGAGATTACTTATACAACATTACACTTGATAAACATGTAATCATTCCACTACCTTATTAAACCATTGACCGAGCTTCAACAATTATTTCATCTCACATATCATTTGTAGTCTCTGCATCATCATCAACATAAATACTATCCATACTACCATACTGATTCTCTTCATGAGACTTTTCCTTGGGGAATTGGTTTTCATAATACCCGTACATTCCACATTTAAAACATTTAACCATTGTTGATGTCATAGAAATACTATTATCCTCATCCATGGTGTTAACTGATCCTTTTTCTTTTGCACTTACTGGCTTTGTGTCCTTATTTTTCACACCCAAAGCATCTTCTAGTTCCTTTCAAACATTCTCATTGATGCCTCTTCCCACATGATTTACATAGGGGAAATTGAACTTTCTTTCCTCTATGATCATCATGAAATTCCATATTTCTCTTATTAGCCGAGTCAGGAAACTTACCAAATTTGAGTTTATTGATCATATTATGAGATTTTTGATTCGACATAATAATGATGTTTGGATTTACAAATCCCATTTCATTTGGTTACTCATGAAGAATATCATTCCATTGTCCATCATATCCTCCATTATCGTGAATCATCTTGTTTCCAGCCATTTTCTAAAACCCCAAAAGAATAGTGTGAGAGGAAAAAATCATATTAAAGGGGGATTAACTTCAATATATAACATCCTATGTTAAATTCTAAGATCTTTACTGTAGTTCTAGGACTATATCCTATACGTATACTTATCCTTAGGTACATTCCTAGACATACCTTAGAAATATATATAGGGATCTCACTAACGTTTTCACATCCTAGTTTCCAACGGATAACTAATCCTTTCCTCTGATACCAACTGTAGAGACTGAAATCTTGACATACATGGATGATACATTACTTTTGTGGAATACTTAATACATAAAAAAAACAGAGACACAAGAATCGTAATAGTTTAGTGTATTTGGAAACTCGGAATATAAATATCTAATCATGTTGAAAGATATTCAACAACTCCCATAACGATCGTCCCCTTTTCGTTTCCTTACCTAAAACCTTTCTTTATTTCCTGGGGAAAATAAAACATAAAAAGGGTGAGATCAAATTCTCAGAAAGGGCAAACATAGATAACCTAAAACAATCCATAAACATTTGAATGCAAAAACATGAACATGAAATCTAAACATTAAAACCTTGAGCATAAATCGTGAAAGTACATAAGGAATATATCATAATGGAACATCAATAATGATAAAATATAACTGGAATAAAACAAGGAATTGTGGAAACCATTCAACACATGTCATGATTTCCATAGTAGCCAAGGCATTGCTGCCAAGACCATCTTAGTGGACAAAGTCCCTTTCTGAATCGTGCTCACTCCTCGTTTCAGTCCTGTAACACAGAACCGGATTAACATACTGTTCCAGCCATGTCTATATTTTGAGATATAAATCTTTACCCAATGCATTGGAGGGGGATATAGGTCCCACCCATCTCATAATTAAATCTTTCTTACTTGTGCCACAAAATAAACAGACATCATTCATAATAACCCAACGAATAAAATGGGTTTCATAAACATTATCCAATCATCACATAATCCATATAAAATAAATGGATATCATTTCATAATAAGAAAAGTGAATCCATGTAAATCATGGAGACTTTATACTTGAAACATAAACATATGAAATAATTTCATCTTATATGGAAAATGGTTTTGATAAAACAGTTGAAATGAATTCTTGAGGAAAATATAATTTTTTCTTCAAAATAATTTTCTTTTCACAAAATGTCATGCAATTTTAAAAGAAAAGGATTTTGTTGAAAATAGTCATGAAATCTTTTGAAGGAAGCTTTATTAAAATAAGGCTTTATAAAACCGTAAAAATCCTTTCATGCCGTATACGTTAAAAAAAACATCCTTCTCGTACTTTTGTCGGAAAAGTAAAAAAGTATATTGTATGGTAAATAAAAGAAATATTCCTCCCATACCCTGGGGTAAAAGTCAAAATGGGTAAAAGGACATTAAACATACATGAATACACTTTTATAAAACATGTACATGGATGATAGCAATAACCCCAGTAAATACTTACGAATAAGAAATCTCGGATAAAAATGAGATTTGCAAAAATTATCCCTTACCTTAGGTCTGATATGCTTCGTATGAATCAGAAACACCTGTATAATGATTTAAATAATGTCATTTACTTATTACAGAATCATATTCATTGTTATGATATCATATATGGTTTAGTTATGACTTTATATTACCTGTTCTTTTGTAAATTCCATGTTAAAAAGCGTTTTGGGTAAAATCGTTTCATTTGTCATTTGTGTTTTGACTTGTAATTATTAATATGATTACTTAGATAATGATTAATTAATTCCAGAATATAAAACATAATATATTTATAATATATATTCAGAATATACATATATATAATAGATTTATAAAAGGAAACAAATACACAGTTCATGGAGACGCTAGGTCGTACGTACGCATGAATGTTGTTTTCATTTCATCATTGAATTGAATGGAATTAATTGGATGACATATATATATATATATATACATAAATACAGTATCATTATTATGTCATATATTTCATGATTACTTATTATATATACTTTATAATCATTTATGAATGGTTAACCATTGAGAATGAATCTCATCGTGTCGTGGAGAAGGTATTCCGTACGTACGCACGAGCGATGATATTGTTCCCATGATCGTGGAATTTTATTGGAGTGTATGTATACTATTAAATAATCTATATCAATTTTCAATAATCATATTTAGATATTATTTACATCATTATACGCATCCAAGTAAGTTGGTGGTGGGAAATAGATTACACCACTGCGTGGAGACGGTATTCCGTACGTACGCACGCACGGTGATTTCGTTTTCCGTAGGATGGATAGATGGTAAAATAAGGTTTTTTAATACTTATAATAACATATCCGTATATGAGTGATACTGATGTTATTACTTCATAATGAAACAACCTAAGAAGACGAAGTGGAAGAAGAAATAATGTTGAAAGAGTCGGTAACGGACATTACCTCTTCTTTGAAGAGCCTCTTTGAGACCTCCTCTTAGGGCACTAAAATTGGTCTTTGAAGAAGAACAGGACCTCTAGGTTGTTTCTATGGAAGTGTATAAGAGAATTTGGCAGGGGTTGCCCATGCTTGAAGGCTCAAAGTGGTGCGAGGAAGAGTGGGAGGAGGTTCCCTTTTATAAGGGAATAGAGGGGCACCTTTGGAATAACTAAAAATATTATTTTATTATAATGTCATATTCGGTTTTTAATAGCTCAAAATTGATATATTTCGAAGCTAAGTTGGGGATGGGTCGAAATACTCTAATACAATATAATTTAGACAAGATTAGGTCATTATATTAACCTTATCTTTTAGTTTTAACTCTTAGTAAATTAGAGTGACATTTACCTTGTCACTTTGTATTTTTATATTATATAGTTAATAAACTTACCATATACATCTAAGATACCCCCAAGTGGTCCATTGATGATACAACTATCATGATATAAATCTCTTGGAAGATCCTTAGATTTTTAAAAATATAATAACAATTAATAATATAATATATTTTTTAAAAACTATTTTATGTCAATTTTGACACTATTTGGTAAATGATTTTTGTGAAAATCATAACAGAATGATTAGTTCGAACAATGTTAATTATATCAATACTAACATGTCATATTAACATATAAAAATATTGTAATTCATAAAAAGTATCAAATTACATTTATTTGGGTATTTATAACATTAATTATGTCAATATTTCAATAATAAAATAATTACTGCATCATCATTGTGTCATAAATAAATTAAATTATTTAAAGTCTAAAAGTTACAAATAAAATAACATTATGTAGGAAATATTTTTATCTTTCTAATTAATATTTATAGTCGAATTTATCTTATGTATAAACTAATATTAAAAAGTATTTAGTTATTAAACATTGATTTTAAATATTTTAACCCTTCTTTAAATAAACTAATAATAAATGTCCTAATCTAATCCAAGTGGGTATAAATGGTCATATTTTATTCCTAAGGTTGTTTTTGTTCGAATTACACTTATCCAATAGAATTAGGACATGTGTTATGATAATAATAATAACACTTTTACCTTTAATTACCCTATTTACTTTTAATCGTGGTTAAAAAAAGTGAAAAGTTACTATTCATTAAAAATTATTTTCAACACATTGAACCACATTTTAGTCCTTGATATTAATTGTGTCTCTTGGATTTTCGAAATTCCACTCACAAAAGCGGTAAAATAAAGTTTTATGAAAACACAGTTTTTTAACTACCACTTAGTGGTTTCACTATTCATCAAAAAATGAAAGTTTCCAGAAAAATACCAAAAATTAGGCCTAAGATATATTTGATATTATGAATTCAAAAATGATATCTATTTTACCAAATTAAAAACATATCAGTATCATTAACTAATTTAAAAATTAATTCCCGTCGTCAAAATAAATAGCGTGTTTTTAAGAGATAATAACTATCAAAAGATTGACACTTGTTTATGTCTGGTTTAAATGTGAAATTACATTCAATGACCAAAATTGTATTACATAGTAAAAATATATTCTAAATATACTTTAAAACCACTCAAATTAATAATTTATCACTATTAATTATTTTTATTTAAAAAGTTGTTTTTAATTAAAATTTAGTAATTTTCACTATTCATCATAATATGAAAGTTATCCGAAAAGTACCAAAATTTCACACTAAGATAATTTTGATATTCCGAATCAAAAAATGAAGCCCATCTTGAAGGATAAAATTTATAAAATTTCAAAAAGTGGGTATTACTATTCATAACGGCTAATTCATAATAATATTCTAATAATATCTCGTTTAGTGAAACTCGGTATTGCGTTCTACACACGCTATCGAGGAAGATATTTATTGCATGTAATGAAAGCCATGTCAGGGATGCGTGTTGTGAAATCTCAATTTGTTGTAGCGTAAAACAAAATACATTAATGAAATTAAAAAATAGATTTTTCATAAAATCTTGGGGTGTTACAATTATGCACATGGTCCACTATATACGAATTAAGTCATTCTTAACGGGAACTAATTCTTTTCTCATTTCAATATGGATTCATCAGCTTTTTTCATAAGGATGTGATTCTATTTTACCCTCCAACTTTTCACTTTGTATCTATCATTACTGTTTTTTATTTAATTACAAAACCAAATGTTTTGAACATAATTTTTCAAAATAGAGAAGAAGAAAAAATTAAATTCATGGAGACATAACTTGTTTGGAATTCATAATCCTAAAAGAATATTATAGAATAACCTCTCTCAACCATTCCAATTCCTAGCATTTTTCATCTGGTAGGATACCACTGACCACTTCTAATCATCCCACTACAAAGCAGTGAAAACCTTACAAAAAAACCTCATTATATCTTTGTATCAATGAGAATCATATTTATTTCCTCATTATTAACTAATATATTTAATAATGATCACTTCCTTTACACATTACCTATATATTGGATCAAGTATTTTATATAAACAAAAAATCTAATATTGAATTTCTGAAATCTACTCTTATGTATATAGGGAGGGCATTCCTTTTCATTTTCTATATTATTTTAATCTGATGAACCCCACGGTTCCCGTCACAACATACAAAAAAATTAATTTCAGTATTTTTTTTATGGTTCATTAATAATTAAGTGAAATAAATAATATGATGTAACAAACATAGAACAAAAAATGGAATAATTTTTCTCATGAAAAGACTAATACAATATTTTATTATTTAAATTAGCTAGAAATAATTTTTATAAAATAGTATAATATTTAACTTTTATGATAAAAAATATTTCCATGGAATTATTACATATCATATTGACCGGGTAGTGATATTTTTCCCTAAAATGAATTTTTTTAGTCATTATAATGTTATTATATTATCCATAATTTCGAATAATAAAATGAATTGTAGATACAACATTCAAAACTAGATAGAGATTAATTGTTGATAAATGACTGAATGGAATAAATCATAAGGGTAATTTAATTATTATAAATGAGTTTTTGGAATATTAAAATCCATGAAAAATAATATGTATTTCTAGAATTGGCTATGACTATTGATACATAAAAGAAAAATTGATCATCAGACAAATTATTGGAAAAATCATCATGGGATGACGTAGAAAATTTCAAAGAAGATATTTTAGTATTTTTACCTATCATGAAAAAAATATATTGAATTATTGAAAGATAATTTATATATTATATACATTTAAAAATGATCAATTCTATATTGAAAATAAGATTATAAAATGTGAAAATATGGAAATTTTTGTTCAGAAAACATGGATTATTAAGGGAAACCACATTCCTTTTATGAAATAAAAAATCCATGGGATAGTTAGAATTTTTTTAAAAAATAAATAATGAACTAATCCAAAGAAAAACATGTAGTTTTATTCATTAATTATCTATATTTTTAGATTTTTTGGTATAATAGAGAATTAATGATGATAAATACTACATCATACAATTTCAATCAAATAAAAAATAAAATAAGCTATTACATAACATGAAACACCTAGCATGACTAAAAAATCATTGAATGGTCAACCAATCAAAATCAATCTAGAAAATGATTATCTTCCTCGGGATCGTTGATAAATTTTTGGAAATGTATTCTGTGTCATAATATAAAAATACACTTCCTGGTAAGAAACCCATTTATTAGGATTATTTATTTATTTCGACTAGTTAATTATTTTGTTTAAATTCAGAATTTCATCTCCAAAAATAAAAAATAAATGATAATACATCCAAAATCGTGTGTTTAAGAGGAAACATTATATTTTGTACTTTAATAATATTCCAATCATACATGAATAACACATCACTATTGATGTCCCATTATTGGATTGAGATAAGAAAATATTCTAATGAAAAAAAGTTAAAATAGATTGCATTACTACAAGTATAATAAAATAGTAATAAATAGAGTGTGTAAGAAAAACATCTAAAATAATCCTTCAATATAAATTTAGACAATTCCTATTTCAATAGGTCACAAGTATTACAACCATCTCAACAACAAAACACAAAAACCTTAAAATATTAAATATAATTAAATATATACAAGAAATATCAAATAATAGTATTTAAAACACTAAAATAATAATAGATAAAAAAATTAGTTATTACTAAAAACAACATAACATATCAACTTCCAATCACATTATAATACACATTAAAAAGTGTTGTTTTATAGTATCACATTCCAGTATGATTGATAGTTACACATTAAATCATATTAAATATGATGTCTATTATTGAATACTATAACTATATTTCATTTTTTAATTATGAAATACTAAGATAATGCAAAATCAAAATCTGATCTGCCACCATATATAATGATATTAACTGACGAAAATTTCCAATGAAAACTCCATGCCTAAAAAATCCAATCATGCCAAATCCAAGGAAACCCATATCCTATAGTCACATAGTAATATTGAATGATATATAAATAAATACTAAATTGAGAATGAAATATCCAAGGAACCGTTTATTGAAAAAAATCATATATAAGAGAAAATATAATTACAATCCTTAAAACCACGATGAAATTTCAAAGATTAACCCATAGAGAGCTCTTGGAAAGAATTAGTGTTTGCAATTAAAAACATGGAATTAAGGGAAATAATATGACTAGGTACATTGGACCCTTTGTGATAATTGATCACATATCAAGAGTGTATTATTGATTACGAATTCAACCAATCATCGACTAAGTTCAATATGTATTCCATGTATCCCTTCAAAGGAAGTATATACCTGACCCATCAAATATAACTAACCTATAGTGGTGAAAAAGAAACAAGACGTCAATTTTATGTATCTACCATAAAATATCATTGACTGTAGAGATATTTTTCAATGAAATAAGGGAAATCACATCATTATTGTATTGTGATAAAATCAAATGAATGATGAATCATCATGGGAACTAAAGGATACATTGAAATAGATATACTTTAATGTGCTTTGAATTGATGATGTGAATTAAAATTTCAATGAATAATTTTCTTAAGTGGGGAATAATGTAACAACTAAAACAAATGTATATATATATTTATTTAATTTTCATTCAGAAATAATATTTCGTTTCATAATTAGTATTTAATGTTATTCAAGCACTTAGAACTCAAAATTCATTAATTCATTAAATGTGAATATAGTGTTCAAAAAATAAACATTTCCATTATAATATAATATATTACAATGGTTAAATGCAATTAAGTAAAATGAAATTAAATTTATTGGAAATTGTGGATCATCTTAATCACCTAGAATAATAAAAATTGAGAACAACACTGTTAAAAATAAAATATCAATAGTAATATAGTCATAATTTTAAAAATGGAAAATATAGAACCTTTAATGAAATTGAGTTTTATTTTTATTTGAGGAAATTTGTTTTTATAAGAAGTAATATGAAAATTGAAATAGTAATATAACTATTGTATTATTAACAAGACGATTCTGAATAGTAATCTAACTGCTCGAATAATAAATTAACATTTATAAAATAAAATAAAATATTAATCATATTGGTTGTGGATAATTTTAAAAAATTTAAATATTCTAAATTATACAAAATAATCTTGATGAATAAAAATAGAATGTAAAAATAATCACATTTTTAATAAACTACATTTAAATGTATTTTTTAATTTAAATTTTTTTATGTTAACCATTAAAATGAAATATGACAAAAAAATATTTTCATAAAATGAATTAAATTTCTATAATCATCATTATGATATTTTCTAGGGGTCATTTTTTGGAAATGTTTTTGAAAAAATATTTTTTCATCAATATTAAAAATACAATTTTTTGTAACTAGTATGTCTTAAATTAAATAATTCAAGATATAATTATTATACAACCCATTATAAAATTTTTTTATCAACCAAAAACATTTTTAATATTATAAATATTCCATGAAACTAAAATATCAAATGTAAAATGTATGTTCCTAATACAAAAGTGTGATGTATTCCCTAAATACTATTTCATATTTACTCACATTCCCTTTTAATAAACTAATGTATTTATATATATAAATGGTATTAAATTATTATAAATATTTGTTTTCAATAAAAAAACTCATAAAGAATAAAAATAATAAATTTCACCATAGAAATTATATTATATTCAATAATTTTTCCAAAAACACCATTATCCTCAGGTATAAATACACCCACTCCTACCCCTTTGAAAAAAACATCCCTTAAACATACCAACTCCATGTTTCTACCAAATTACCATATTAAAAAGAACTTTTAATCCTTATTTACCTTCTATAAAAATCATATTTCAATATTTAAACATGTTAAGGATTGTCAAAATGGAACAAAATCAAGATATAGGTAAATTAAAATCCTATTTTTAATTCGTTTCCTATTATAAAACCATATAATCCCATTATATTCTACTAAAATCCCTCTTAACAAGTTTAAAAATTAAATTATTTTAATATTTATAATTTCATCATCTTATAATTTTTTTAATAATATTAATATATATTTTATATCTCGCACCTCCTTATTTGATAATGTTTGGTCACAATTCTGTTAACCACACATGAGAAAAATTACATCCATATATTTTTCAACAATATTATAAATGATTATAATAAATTATTTATAATATATTAACATATAGATATATAGTTTTCAATTAATATATTATTATTGGTATATTTTTTAAAATTGAAATAATAAAATCAAAAGAATGAAATCAAAACATGATAATTTATAGAATAACATAATATCAAAACCTTGAACAATTAACATATAATATTGAATAAAAATAAAATGATTATAATTGGAACATTCTGAAAATTGATATAATTCACTTCTGGTGTCATATTTCTCTATACCTAATTTAATTACATTGGATGCAGAAAAGGGAAAAATAAATCCTGATATTCGGTTAAGGGAATCAATAACCCATCTGCATTTTTTCGGGAATTGTCACCTATTTCTCTTTATTTACAAAAATTGCATCTTATAAATGTCATAAAAATCATTTCAAACTTATTTACCTTTTTATTTTCTAATAATATACATGTTTCTACCATTTCTAAATGATTTCAAATCCAACTACAAAGATTCTATAAAAAATGTGTTATTTTTCCAAAATATTCCTTTGAGACCTCTTGAGGTGTTTCTTATTAAGATGAATATTTTATGTTCTTCACAAAATAAATTTAACATTATTCATTTTAGAACCCCAATATGTATTCCATAAAGAATGATTTATGAAAACCATTATAAAATCCTTAATTTCAATGGAATTATTTGTTGACTAGAATTGTTATATGTTCTATTTTCATTTTAAATGAAAGATTATTAGATTTTTATATTGTGATAGGTTGTATTAAAACTATATATGCATCTAGTACATTAGTTAATGTGATATATATCATCACATTATGTTTAATATTAATATACATGATTACTTTTTTAAATAATTGTGTTATGATTTATGCAACATATGTTATTCATGAACCAAATTCCATATTTATTCAGAACTATTTTTTCGTTGGAAAACAATCTTAAGATGATGAATTATTTTAAAAATTCCACATTCTACCGCTTTTTTATATTTTTCGCTCAATATAATGATATTTAACTTATATTTTTTATACGACGATCAGAATTATGCACACCCATGTAATATAGATTCATGTCTCTTATTTCTTTAATGTTATTCCACAACATGAAGGGAAATTATCTCATAGAATTATTTGATGTATATACTCAAGTGAATACACATTCTATGGGGAACATGATCTCTTTTTCGATAATGGAGATGAAATACTAAAATAAAATTTATGTTTTATTTTCTGTAAGTGATGTATGAACCTAATTTTCCTAGGATATTAAACATTTTCATTCTATAATGTTTTAACATTGTGTTATTAATCATACAAATTATAACTGGGCCATGTATGAAAATTTTGGGTTATATTTAATTTTCATTATTTTAAAACTTATTTCCTAATGAATGGATTGTATTCTTTGATCTTATACTGATTTATTATTTTATGGTCATTAAGCTTTTAAGATCAAATTCCCCACCAAAATACATCATATAATTTGAAATTATTTTAAATTTCTTGTCCATATTTTTGGTATCATTAATTTAAAAGCCTCTATTTTCACCACATTGATGTTATCTGAAACATAATCCATCTCTATGTATGATATCAATTGAAGGAACCTAATTTAGAATTATTTTTCATTAAATAAAAAAGTATTTTTTTTATTTTAAATTCAATAATTTTTATTAATGATTTATAAGTTATTTTGTGAATAAATTTTACTGTTAAATCAATATATGAGGAAGGAATATGAAATTCATATAAATGGGAGGTCTTATTTATATATATCCCCTCAATTTATCGATAGATATCATGAGACAAAATATGTTTACATATTATTTGAGTAATTGAAGTGTAAATTTTATAATATGGACAATTATTATCTATGGAAATGACTAAAAAATTAATGATATATTAGCTAGGCCCTTGATAGTAATATCCTAGAAATGAATAATTTTTTATTTAATTTGTTAATAGTTCAGTATTAAATATATATTCGATTTATATATTTATATTAGACATGGATTTTCATTGAACTCATGTTTTTATTTATGTAATTGTTTTTTATTATCCACTCCAAAATATTAATTATTCATTACATTCTTATGATATCATCAATTTTATGGTTCCCTTACTGAGCATATAACCTCGCCCTTTATTTGTTTTCCATTACACAATTTATAAAGAAGAAATATCTGAATTATTTTCATGGGTGAAAAATACGTTTTCTTCATATAAACATTTTTCCCTTGTAATATAGAATTTATTTATGTATCTCGTTCAACAATAAATCAATATGTATTGATATTTCTAGACATGATCAATATTTATCTTATAAAAATTAAATAAGTAATCATCGTCTCTTCATTATCGGATTCAAGGATACTACAACCATCATTGTATACATAATTAAATCGAAAAAATACGATTCATTTATTTTATAGATATGTGTATTTTAAAAATAATTATATTGATTAAAAATTTATTCCCATAACACCACTTTATTTGATGAAATATTTTTTCCAAATTACTATAATAATTTTTTAATTTTATATTTCATGAAACATTAAATATAGATTGTGTTATATCAAATCACAATGATTAGATTTTTAATCATGAAATATCCAGTTATTATTGAACTATATGATGTTATTATATTATCCTACAGTACAAACTACATTATTATTGGCTTCTGTTAATTTTAATTTCTAATTCATTCTATATCATCTGTTACACGTAACACTGAGTTTAACTAAACTACACAATATTATTAATATTTTTATTAAACAATTAGGACACCAATAAATTTGAATGGAATTTATGAAAAAAATTAATTTAATTGTTAAAATATTATCTATATATTTATACAAAACAAAACCATTGGTTACCAATTAGTAATATATTAATTTAAGAACTATTTGGGAATATAAAAATTCTCTTATGATTAAAATTCATCTTCTATGTAGAAACAGTATTTTATCTCAATAAATATAAAAAAAATTGAGGAATTTAATAAATAAAATTTATATATTATCTATTAAATCAAATTTTTTTCACACTCATCATGTAGATTTTATAGGCATATGAAATGTAGAAACCCAATTTTAAAAATAAAATGATGATTTTTTCAAAAATATATGTTTACCTCTTTTTAATTGAAAACAATTATTAAAATTAAATTTTAGAACATTAATAATTTATTTTGTAATAAATTTATTGAAAGAATAATATCATAATTTACATTGGGTGATTTTTTTTTATCATTTTGAGATGTTTTATTTTTCTATGAATAGTGAAAAACACTAAATTTTAACTGGAAACTAATTTTTCAACTAAATTATTTTTATAGATAAATTATATTTTAAATTTTTTTAATGTAAATTTATATCACATATACATATATTAATATAACTTTGTTCATTGTGAAGAAAATTTCCTTAAAATTGGATATAAAAACAATTCAATCATTGTAACATTTTTTACTTTAAAACACATTGTTTCATCCAGTATGTTTGATTATTTCTAAATTAATTTCATCCACTTATGTGTTTTTAATTAGAAACAAATAATACCATATGTTAATTAATAATAATTAATAAATAATATTATTGTAAATTTAATTTTTAACCATAAATATTATTGATTTTTATTAAAATTAATTACACCAACTATGGTAACAACCAGTATACCTAGTTGTTTAAATTTAACTTTTGGGTCTAAAAACCCACGAAACATGTTCTAAATCCATTGGATGGAAATATTTAAAAATTTTACTCAATTTTCTAAAAAATGTTCAATCACTGGATGATCATGATGTAAATGATACCTCTCAATACTGTTTACCTTTTTATATTTACAAGAATGCCACTACTCCACCACTGTAAAATGGGCAATCACTGCCCGCACATATTCACACCTCAAAATCTAATAGGTTATAAAAACAAGATAAAAAAACATACCAAATTCCACATCTTAATAATATATGCCTCTATTTTGGTAGAAGTTAATTTAAGGAATCCCATTAGTGCAAACCCAAAGGATTTACCCAATGAAAAGGTGACATTCTTCTACAATCTACTTTATTTTATTTTCATTCCTCTCCCCATCAAGTCATTTATTCAAGGATTATATAATAAATAAGTCATCCTAAATATACCAATATTTCATTATATTAATATTTTTTCCCACACACACTTTCCCAACCCTCAAATGGGATACAAAATCCAAGATTTTGTTTACGGTGGAGTACCACCTCATGAACCGATGCCCTTAATTTTTCCATTTCCA
The DNA here is from genome assembly GCA_963277665.1 of Viscum album. NCBI lineage: Eukaryota > Viridiplantae > Streptophyta > Magnoliopsida > Santalales > Viscaceae > Viscum > Viscum album. Next base: position 1,238,340,327 of record OY728122.1, on the reverse strand, counting down.
CCTTACATGATTGGAAATAATGATGTAATTTTTTTATTTGATATATATCATATTCATTGTTTATTTATTCTTATTTTATATATATATAAAACATAACACCATGATTCCAATTTTGATGAAATATTATTTCTATTTTTGGGGATGTGTGAAGTAAAACCTCTTCAATGCATTTTGGTTTTTTTCATAATTTACATGGGATGTGTTAAGGAATAGATTCGTGAATTTCTATGATATATATGAAATAATAATTCAAATACTATATATATATATATATATTAATTTACCTATCTTGGAAATATAACATGAAATTGGAAACAATTTTCATGCATATGTATATTCTACCCTCTCCATGAATTGTATATTTCATTTTTTATTTCTATCTCTTATAGATTATTATAAATACAAATATACTATATATATATATGTTAATTATACCAGGGTTTTTGTAACAACCCAAAATTATATAAATTTTAATTCCCTTCATAAAATGACGAGATATAGTATAAATAACATAAATTAACATAGTGAGCACAATACAATATTGATTAATGAATAATGAATAAAATAAGATGAATTTCTAGAAACTAAAGTACTTATACAAATTTAAAAGTAATATGATTGTAGGAATAGTAAGGTGAGAAATAGGTATCATAATAAATCCAATAGAATAGTAAAATCACTTATGAATGTGCATATAATTTCCATGTATCCTACATAGGAAGATATACTATATTTATATAACGAAATTAGTAAAAAAAATGTTCCAATGATGATAAATTAAGTATTCGTATTTTGTGAAATAGATGTGTTTATGTACAAATTTATAATTAACATAATTATTTAAAATATTTTTCTTTCATTAAAATAATACATAAATTAATATTTTGTTGTCATATGATTTTAATTTAATTTTATGAAAGTATATTTAATTTTTAAAAGTGTCATAAAATTAGTTAAAATTTTAATATCTATATTTTTAATAACTCATGAATGTAATTAAAAATTTATTTTATCAAACAGTATAAATTATTTTCATAAAAATATCTACTTTATTAATTCTACAAGTTAATAAATGGTTAGCGGTAATTTTTTGGAATTTTTCTAAAATAGACGAGTTTTTGGTGAATAGTGAAATGTTGTAATTTTTGGTATTTAACATTATATGCATGTAAATCAATATCTAAGTCACAGATGAGTCAATGAATATGTATTTTTCAATAATCACATAATTTAATGCTCTGTATACTATACTTAGTCACATGAATCTACACTATTGATATTCGTGATCCAAAATAATAAAAAACTACATTAAAATAATAAAAAGACCACTCACTTCCAACTATTAATACCAACCCTCTCCACCTCTTATCCTCAAAAAATACAATATTTGGAGCTATTTTATAATATACTCAATTCCTTTTCCAAACATCTACCCCATCTTCTAGTATTGATAGTCTCACCAAAGACCCTTTCCAGCTTCCTTAAGGAGGTTCTCAAGGAGATTATATCAAGAGGTAAAACCATCCCTCTTTCATTTTTAATTTTTTACTTTTATTATACATAACTCACCTACCCTATTTAATGTATCATGATAAATATATAATCATAAATATAAAAAAAAATTAATTTAAATAAAATATTCATCATCTGATCACTTATTTTCTCTTTTTTAATCAAAAAATGAGAACCTCGTATATGATGTGTCGATTCACAAACATTGTGAATGATGATTTTATTTTTCTATTACCACCTTCTAAGAGGGTCATAATTATTTTTTTTGTCAATACATATTATAATATGGTAAATAATAATTTTTTTTGTTATGTAATATATATATATATATATCTACATAATATTACATAATTAAACAAAACTACTTTGAGAAAATTGAAAATTCCACAAAATAAACTAATATTTTCCATTAAAATTTTACCTGATGAATCAATATCATATTTGAAAAATTGATATATGTGAACATTTAGAATCTTTTAAGTGAATAAGTATCATATATCTACACTTCGTTAGTATTTCAACCATCTGACATGAACTACCATAATTAAACACAGGGGAACCAAAAATAAAAACATGAAATCAACTCTCCATGAATTATGAAGTTGATTCTTATAACTCCTCAAAATCCATAAATGAACATAATAAATTTTTAATAAATTCAATAAATGTTAAATAGTTTCAGAATTAATTAATTAATTAATTGATTTATATAATATGATTATCTAGGTCTCTATGTAAAAGTTTAGAATAGTTTTGTACATAAGGTAATGAATTCTCTTCGAACATTAAAAATACATTTGGGTTATTAATTCTCCTTCATTATACCAATATGTCACTTTATTATTCTTATATAATCAATATAAATACTTTTTTTATTTACCAATGTTATTTATATATTTAAATCCATCCTTCCATGATGGTTATGTAAAAGCTTTACAAGGTCTCTATTTCAATTCATCATGATAATTAATCCTTATTATGGGGAACAACTAAATTTATTACCCATTTCCATGTGTACTCCAAAAAATATTTTAATCCCCCAATTTTTTTAAATATCTATATTTATCATTAAAAACTGTCATTTTTTATTTATGGTTTGATTAAAACAATTATTCCTTTGTCTGTTTAAAATAATATTTATATATTCCTCTTAATCCATAATAATGTGTCTCATTTCTAAAGATTCATAAACACTTGTTTTACTTTTTTTCACTTCAATTTTACATAATTTGTCATTATGATTTCCTATTTCCCTTCTAATAGTCCAAGTAATATTTAAATCATTTCTTTCATGGAAACCATTTTGATATTACAATTTTTTTACCTTATGACATCATTAAAAATACCCATTTCATTCCATGGGTAACCCTAGTGATTATTTATCATGTTTTACTCTTCATGTAGAACTATTTTTCATGAGAATGTTATGATTGTTTCACCTAGATGGTGCTCTAATTCATTTGGTAATTTTTAGTCTCGTTTGATGTAATGTAGGGATAGATAGTAAAACTGATTCATTTTTGGTGCTTTTTTCCACCATGTGATATAATCTTCAAATTTAGACTTGAATCATGTTTAATTCATATTGTATGTTGTTTGCGTATTTTTATAATTACTTTATTACAAGATTCTATTATACTTAATTTATAATTCTATATGATTATTTGTGTTCCATGTTGTTTTATGTCATCATTTTATCTCTTCTATCCCCAATCATTTTCTTTATTCCTATAATTATTACTTTAATGGAATTATTAACTCATCCCTTTATTCATGTATTAGAAAAGTTGTCCAATGAATAAATAAGAAGTCAAATAAATTAGGATCTCATTATAGATATCATGTATGATATTTTTCTATTTTGGCCTCTTTATTTCTAATTATGTACTCAGTCTCCCAACAACACTAGAATTTATGATCACCAGGTTTTATTTGATAGTTAGTTATGATTAAAATTATGTAATAATATGTGTAATGACCTTGGTTCACTATAGTTGGTATTAGAGGGAACTATAGATATATTAGGAGATTATGATTAGAAATATCTAGTAATAACTCAAGGGATAATTCAACCACCATGTATATCCCATAATGACACTTAATAAATCAGACGTTATTTTATACATTAAATTTTTAAATATCTCTTTCCTTGATCAATTTTTAATTTTTATATTATTTTTATAAATTTATTAAATCCCCCATAATTATGATTTATTTTTCTTAGTTAATGGTATAAAATATTATAACACCTTCCAATAACAATGGTGATATAAAATTTGATGATTTTATAAATTAAATTCAAAATTTTATTCGAACGATAACTCAAAACATCATGATAGTACTAGAACAACTATCTATGGTTATTTCTAATAAGATTCATTTCATGGAACACCTTATATATCCTAATAATGTAAATTAGGTGGTCAAATACATCAAAGAACAGTGGCCACCCATATTTATTGGTTATTCTGATCCCATCATCATAAAACATTGGATTAACTCCATTATGAATATATTCACTATCCTTCAATGATTAGATGAATAAAAGTTGTCACTGTAGATTTATTGTTTTGATGGGGAAGAAAATAAATTGTAGAAACTGATCAGAAACCGAAAACCAAATGTAGAAATTGATTCCAATTACTACGAATCAGTCAAAAAATACTATTCATATAATATTTTTAATGAACATTCCTTATTAAGATGGAAAGGGAGTTCATTGGACTGAAGTGTAATGACCCAAATTTTTAATGAAGGAATAAGTCATTATTAAGTAATTTTGAATACCTTAAATGGACATGATTATGTGTTATAATTAATTCATGGTGGTCATGAGAGATTCTGGGGCTCATTCTAACTGCTGAGTTTAAGAAAATGGGCCATGTGACTGGGCGATGGGGTTTTTTACACTGTTCAACCAAGGGCTCAAACTCGTGAGGCTGCAAATTGGGGAACATGAAAGTCCACATACATTTCTGGAAACTGTAAATGCCTATGTGGATCATCTTGTGGCATACTGTTATTTTGGGGAAGTGGCTTAAAAAACTATTTTTTAATCATTTGAAAATAGTGCACCTAAACCATGTGACCCTATATTTTTGGGAAAATTACCATTCTTCCCCTCTTTAATTTTTATTATTAATTTACATATTTCTCTTCTTCCAGTAAATGTTTCTAGATAAATCTCCCTCCATTTAGCATCTTCCCCTATAATGACCGGATCACCTATAACTACTTCATTTAACACCAATTTTTCAATCCATCAAAGTTGTTGGACATCCCAATAAAAGGATAACCTCACACACCCTTATTTCCAATATTAATATATACATTTATAACTCTATTTAGATTAAGTCTCACAGTCATTATTTTTATAGAATTAGACTGAAACATAGATCTCTTGGAACCTACTACAAATATGAAGTCTATATCGTGTGAGGAATTTTGTGTGATCCTATGGTTTGTGTTCACAAATTTTATCAATTGTTATTGGGTCATATTTTAATTATGAGGTCGTTTCATTTGATGTCCTTCATTGAGAATGTCAATTTTTTTGGTTCCCCCTTGTTTAATTGACCCTACTACCATGGTATAGGTCGTTCGAATATAGATTAGGTATTTAGGCATCACATATACCATACATGGACATATTTTAGTGTTCCACATATAAATTGGACATTTTTGGAAAATGGATCAAAATGCATGAAACCATATCTATCTTCCTACTATAATTTTTAATGAAATTACCCTTGCCTTATGTGTGTTTCATTGAACCCAATACCCACATGGATTTTTTTAAGTATAATTCTGATTTCCCATGTGTCTAATTGAGTTTTTTTAATGATTTTTTCTTTTAAACATAATACATTTAATTATACATCATTCTAATGTTATATGGCTTCAGATAAATTTATTGTTCTAGATGGTAGCATCCATTCAACGTATATAACAGTATCCCATCCATGTCACTTGTACCCTATAATATCAATTACACCTGTTATGAAGATTGTGTGAGAAGACCATGTGTAGGGTGGATTACAATTATTCGCATGTTATTCTTTTTAGGATTTAAAATTGTTAAATCATGATAGGTGTTTTCTTTTTAATTTAATGGAAACAAAATTTTCAATGGAAATGATCCCTTGGGATTGTAAAACATAACACTTATTTTTTGTCTTTTGAATTTTTTTTTTAATATCAAATGGTAAATTTAATTGAACATGTTTATATTTTGTAATAGATTTATATAAATGATTACGGATCATAGGTATTTACCAAGAATGCTATATATATTATATTTCTTTATAGAAGGTGAAAATTACAGTAAGGGACTCAGCGGGGCATGACGATTAATGATCACCTTACATCAGTGTGGGGCATGTCGACTCTCACTAGAACATTGATATGGGTAATTGGATTTTGAGTTTCAAATTTCTTCTGGAGTGTTTCCATGTAATGAAAAATCTCTATATCTGGTATCAGGTGTGATGACCCACCCCCACTCTATCAAGATGAAGGGAATACTACCCCTTTAGTTGTTCATATCAATTACTAGATTAGTGTTGGATGCTACTATGTTATGTCCTTGTCCACTCCATGTAATATATATATGTATATGTATCTATATATTCTATATATAAAAATATAGTGGCATGATCAGACATACATTCAATGTGCTGAAGAAGGTAGACCTGCCAGGTGTCCCTTATAAACATGAGAGGGTGGTTGTTTAAATTTACATTATTTATTTATATTCTTGTATATATGTGCCCACTTTTTATTTAAGAGGACTTTCTCATATTACACGTAGATATCATTTGTGTTGGCCTACATATATTTTTATCCCACACCCTATTCAGGATGCCTTTTTCACCTATAGAGATTATAATTCAAAAGTTGTGTTAAGGGTTAAGTCCCTTATTGGTTTGTTGAATTATGTACATATCATGACATTATGAGTTGAGGATCAGGCGAAGCCTCTTCATGCTCATAGTTATATTTTTCTATTTTCTTCTTCTGGAATACTATTTGGAATGATTGAATCTATTTTTTCAGTTAGGTGTTCATTGAATTCCATGAATCATTGTATCAGACAACACATTTGAGGCTTTTGGTTATGATATTTAGGTATTTAGTTACCTCTTTCAACCTATGCATGTTTATTTAATTACATTCTATTATTCTTCTATTTTTATTAATCATTATTTTATATTATGATTATTCAACTGCATCATATTTGTTTCATCCATTGTGTTACTCTAACATGAAAGTGTACTTTTCCCACTGTACAACCCTTTCGGTCTTACTTCATTTCGATATCATCTGACATATAGGGAGAGAAACATCATGTGTGGTTGACAATCAGTCCTGGCGAATAGCTTTTTTGGAATTTGGTTTGGGATGACACAAATTTTTATCTGTGTAGGTTTATTTATTTTTTTACTATTTGGATACAATTAAATGGATATTGGGTATTCTTGGAACTTGTTCAAAAGTCGTTATTAGGCATCATGAACATATTTAGGATTAAAATCCATGTTTAAGGAATTATCATAGTTATTTTTTTTTCTTCTTTTTACAACTGATATCATTTCCCCATTTTGTGCTTCCCATATTTTTTTATTACATTGATATTGATTTAATTGGAATTATGAGTTCAATACTACGGTCTAATGAAATAATGGTTATGAATTACATCATTCATCGTTATAGGTAGAATATGAAATATTGGGCATACATCTAGCATGCCCATGTTTATTTCTCCGGGATCGTTACCTATTTCTAGTTGATGGATCCTTGTAATCTATATTAAATTGTGAAGACATCCCTTATAGGATCACAAATGTTGTATGGTTGGAGTCAGTCGGTGACAAATTTTGATTCAGAAGGTTTGTGGGCCCATATGGATCAGAAACATGCATTCCATGTACCGCAACCATTTAAAAGATGTATAATTACATGTAAATCACAATTCAAATCGAAATAACATCCAAGTAGATTACATCTATTGGTTCACAAGGTGTTTGGGAGCTTATGGAGAGGAAAATGTAATTTCATTAGATCCATCAAATTAAAATTCATTAAATTTCTTAATGAGCTGACATTTTCAAATTGGAAATGACCTATAAATTGAGAAAAACAACCTCAAACATGACTAGCATATAATAATGAACTGAACATGGCATCAGTGGTGGGTATTGGTTTTTTATTAATTCATGGAGGGTTTTCTGTTATTTTGTACCGTCTAGAACTATCTTTGGAAGTTGGAAGACCATTTCTATGATGGTGTTAGTGCCTATCCTAAATTCATAAATGGAATCTCAAATATGTTTAAATATCTTCTGAGATATCTATTTGGGAATTGTTGAATCATGCTGCCATAAATTCCTCCTATCATATTCACCGATGTTGGTGATGACCATCATCCTAAATTGGTGGGTTATATATAGTTAATTATTCCCCCTATCAAACTACATGTAGTTCCTCTTCTAGTTCCAAATGGGGGCACTGAATACCAGTTATGAGAGAGATTTCAATGTGTTATTTAGTTTATTAAAGGTGTAGTAAAACCTCAACGAAGTATGGTAGTGTTGAATCATGAGTTTCATTAGTATCATCCTTCAACCATTCCAAGGGATTTTAGGCTACATGCTACGAAGTCATATACAATTACAACATTGTCTATACATGAGCATCTAGAAATTCCTTTAGAGTTTATGGTTAAACCGACCACCTAAATGCTTCAAGATTTATCTACGAGGTGGTGGAATTTCATCACAAAAGTATAATAGAACAGAGACATGTTCTATGTAGAATTTGAGTGCATCTTGTTTGATAACATCTTTCATTAGAATCTTTGGTATCAAAGACCTTGACAATTAATGAAACATCAGTAGAGAACCATTTTAGTTATTGAATACCTCCAATGATTCAATATGATGTAGCAGTTTTCTACATGTATAGATTCTAATGACCTAATGGATTTTATGAATTTCGATGGTGGGATATGTTAGGCTATCTATTAACATGTCAATGTCTTCATGATGATGACCATTATTAAAATATTAATTCATGCCCTAATTACAGAGTAGTATCGGAGGGACGCTAATGTTGCAAGAGAGGGGAATTCGGCACCTACAGCTTCCAATAGATCTTATTCTTTGAAAAATCATTTTTTGAATAATATTTTGCTAATAGAATCAATACGGATCCTCTCACAGGTATCTCTCTTGTGTGTCACTAGTGCATAACACACAACCAATTTAGAAAGTGGAGTGCACAGGATCTTGTTGAGTGTAGAGACTACCGAATGATGGGTCGTATCCATTATTTCTAAATTAATTTCCCTCTACTTCCTAGAGATATGGGATCAGAACATACCCCTATGTTGGTTGAAGAGTCAATAATATCATGAAAGTCAGGTAGCTAGAATACCACCAGTCGATCAAGTACAGGTGGCATTTTTTGCGAAGGTAGTCAAACATATGATTCTCAGTGCCAATAGAGAATTCATACTCCAGATAGATAGGTAGTGACTCTATGAAATGAAACATTTCAGTAATATTCTATATATCCTATGATGTAGAATAAAATCCTGATACTATCTAATATACATGTTACTATTCTCATATCCTTCAGTTTAATGTATTCTTTTCATGAAATAGGCACATCTCATTCTTTTTAAATCCAATAATATCACTGAGAGTCAGGGACTCATCATCTATAACTACAATGGAATTACGATTCAAGATACACCACTACATCTCCATTTTTATGTTCTTCACCTCAGTCAAAATTGTCCCATTGATATAGGCAGTTATCAATTCATATTGGATTTTTAGGTCCCGACATGTCCGTATTTGATGTAATCATCATGAAGGATTGGTTAGTTTCCTATAGATATCATATTAAATAATATCATCATAGGGGGAATATTATGTTCTTTTATGGTGTTTTTAACATGTATATGTGGGAATGGGTTCATAGTAGGGCACAATCAATACATGATAATTTGAGGCTTGGTAATGTGACAACATAGTTTTCCAATCATTATATAGACCATAAAGTTTTAAATCCTACATTTTTCCTCTAGTTGTGGAGCGTTACATGTACCTTATTCCAGCTGACTTATTCAGTCTACATTTTGTGTGAAGTTATATATTATTATTTATCTTTTGTGAGGAGAAGAACATTTGACCATTCCTCCTTATAGGATGAACCCTAAAAAGATTCTAGAGATCAAGAATTAGTTATAAGATATACAAGGGAAATACACTATACACCCCATCACATCTCCGTGGGTTTCACCTATCATATTTTCTAAGAAGACGGACAATGCCCGTTGTATTTGTTTGGGAATATAGTTAGTTGATTTAGCTAACAATAAAGAATCATCATTCATAGTCAGGTTTGGAAAAACTATTTGTTTCTCTCAGATGAGAGAAGGTGTTTTCATTGAGAGATATGAGGACAATCTATCATCAACTGCATTTAATGACTTTAGAGATACCTTAAATAGATTTATGGAGAAGGAATGGTCTCGATGTGTACATGGTCATGCTACTAAAACTCATGAAAAGATTATATACCATAATGTATATTATGAATTGGTTCTTCAACCTATATCTATATCCATTATTAGTTTCAATTTTTGATGATGTCCTCATGTATTAATAATCATGAAAATACCAGGAAACCCATATTGAGAACATGCTAAATATATAGATAATGAATTAAAATTTAATTAAGATTAGTAAATACCACTTTTATTTCAATAATGTCCAATTTCATGGTCATATCATCGTGGAGTTAGGAGTTTTAGTTGACCCAATGAAATAGGGAGTTGTAGTTCCATCGGAGAATCCCACGAAAGTGATTTATATTTATAGTTTCTTGGGAATTTCTGATTACTATATATGCTTCATCCATAATTCATCATGCCATACAATACTGCATACGATCTTGAAAAACAATGATGTGAAATTCGAATGGTTTGATTCTTGTGAAAATCGATTCAAGGGATTGAAGGGTAGTCAAAATTCATCACTGATATTGATTCATCTAGGTCTAGGCGGGGCGTATAATGATAACTACGATGCACTAGGAGTTAGGAATGTAGCTGTTTTGATGTTGGATACTCAATACATTGTGTATAACTCTCACTATTTGAGGCCTCATGAGTGTAACTACCAAAAAAATCACTTGAAGCTCACTCCAGTGGTTCATAACTTGCGTTATCGGAGATACTGTGTATTATGAGATAATTTGGTGGTATTCATAGAAACAAAATCCTCAAATACATGTTCTCATAGTGTGATATGAATCCCATGTATCAGAGGTGGGTTGAATACGTGCAATTTTGTGATTTTGTGATTTCCTGCACTCATGGAAAATGAAACTCATTAGATGATGCTTCGAGATGAATTACCCCAACACAGGCTATTCGGAAATCTAAAGATGAATGGAATCTTGTGTAATTATTCTTGGAGATGATTGTTATGGTTCATTAGTACCATGGTTAGACTATTATTTTACCATTAGCAGTGACATCATCTCTTTTGAAATGATTATGGTTGAGATAGATTTCTGGTCCTCAAGGTTTTTTCCTATGGGATTGTGAATGAGTTTGTGATACATATTATTATAATATAGTTTATGGGGATGATAGAGTATTTTTCTATGGGTGTGTATGGGTATTCGAAGAAATTAGAGAACATATTATGGGGTATTTCCATGCCTCAGTATGGGCAGTTCACCTAGGTGTCACCCAAATGATCTGAGATCTGTAATGCTAATACTGGTGGCCCAATATGAAAAGTGAGATTGTAGGATTTATCACTGGATATTTTACTTGTCTACAGTTCAATGAAGATAAAAAATTACTAACAAAGACTCTAAAATCATTTTCCATTCCTTTGTGGAAATGTGATTTTTTTAATGGGCTTGATGTTTGTTCTGCCTAGATCCTTAGGCGGCATTGACACATGGTGGGTTGTCATTGATATTCTGATAATGGTTGCATAATTCATTCTGTTGTGGGTGACCTTGTCTATAAGTTATACAGGATGGTTGTACATCAATTAAGTGGTATGTATTCCCAGAGATACTTGTTTAATAGTTTGACACCTATATTTTCATTCCACATCACAGTTCTAGAAGTTTTTGTATACTGAATTTGGTACATAGGGGCTTTGTTACACAACATATAACCCAAAGACTCATTGATATAAGGAGTGTACAATTCAGGTTCTAGATGACATTATCAAAGCATGAATCCTTACATATTAGTTTCTCTGGAGGCACACATTCCTCTTGTGGATTATTGTAATAATGAAATATTTAAGGCTAACATTGTGATGGATACCTATAAAGACTTTTATATTGTCCTTTCCACTCACTTTTATGTTGGATAGATATAGGGGAGGAAATTGTGGTTGGAACATATCTTGTGCTAGAGACAACAGGGATTGTCCATCTAATTAAGAATTACATGGTTATAGACCAGTCAATATAGAACTCTTATGCCAATAGATGTGGGTGACCTCTACATATCAATGTCATAGACTGGGTTTTTTTGTGGCTCTCTCCCAAGTTAAGGACTATATGTTTTCTAAATCAGGTAAAGAAAACACTGACATTTGCTCGACAATTTTCTTAGGGAAGAGAATCAGTCCAGGTGATTACCTATCTAGGAAATCCAAAAAGATATCAGTATATATGAGATGTATTAAATGGATTCGATCATTTTCAATATTATCTAGACCCACCGCATGTATTTCAACCGGATGAGGTTGGGATGTATATTGATGATTCATTCAAGGAGTATCTAGGGAATAATGTTGATCGGATTGTGAAGACACTCAGTGGAAGATGCATTCCTCTAGTATAGGTTTTATGGGAGCAAACCTAGGTACAGGATGAGACCTAGCAGTGTGAAGCTGATACATGATATCAAGGGACAATAGGTTTTCTGTGATCTTACATTTTTACACATAGATGTCCGTATCTTGAATGAGTTTCCATAAAGTGGGTAGGTTGTAACAACACTCATTTTTAAAAAATGTATGAATCATTATTTTTTATTTCAAAATACATTAAATGGACATATTTTGGAGTCTCAATCATGTCATAGAGGTCACAGGAGCATTTAAAGTTCATTTACACCACCAAGTTCATGAAAATTGGATACATTTCTGGGCTACGTGGTTTGTCTAATCCATGTGGTTAACGACCTTGGAACATTTATTTCCACATAGTTTTTTTGGATTAGTGTGGGCCTAGGTGCAAAGCCATGTGGCCTACGATAGTTTTGGGGTAGATTCATTATGCATGGTTTGCGCATGTCTTGAAAACTGTGGGCATAAACCATAACACACCATATTTTGAGGGAAAATTACAATTTTACCCTTATTTAATTTTAAAACATATTTTTATATTTCTATTCTTCTTGAAATGATATCTGAATAGCTTCCTTTTAACATAGAACTCTACCCATAAAAATATTAGAAAACTAAAATCTCATTTCCATAATAGTCATTTCACAATCTGTCGAAGGATTTGGATAACCCAATGTATGGATACCCTTATGAACCCTTAATTACTTGGTAAATCTCCCCATATATTCCACTATTTAGATGTAGGATCATATACCCTATTTTTAAGGTGTTGGATTGAAACTCAAATATTTTCCATCTAACTTTAATTCAGAGGTTGATACTGATTAAAGCGTAAGCTATGGCCATAAGATAAGTGTTCATGTAGTTTTCCATTTTAGATTTTGTCGTTTCGTAATTATTTCATCATTCCATTTTTTGGACTGAACAAAGAATCTAAATTTTTTTGGATCTCTAATTCATAATTAACCATATTTATTTGATATTGTTAATTCGAATCTATATTAGTGGTTACGGAATCACTCATACACTTCATCGTGATCATTAGGTGTTCCACCCTGAAAATGGTCAGTCTTTTCTAAAGGGATCAGAATTCTCAAAAACAAATTTGGCTTTAATCTATACATATAAATGATAAGGGCCTTGACCCATGAGAGTTTCATTTAACCCAAGAAAACACATGGGTGTTCGGCCTTATTAGGCAAGAAATTTCCCATGTGAGTATTTGAGTTTTTTACTACGACTTCTAGTTGGACACTTGCACCTTTGAATTATTTACTCTACTATGGTATATATTTTTGTTCAAATGGATAGTTCCAAATGATAAAAATCCTTTAAATGAATTGATCTTGATCCCTTCCTCAACACTTGTACTCTATTGTATCATTTTTCTATGTTTAGGAAAAGTTAGGTAGACGAATTTGTTTAGGGTGGATTAATCTTAATGAAATTATTTTACTTATAGTGTTATAAATTGTTAAATCATGATAATTCATTCTTTTTTAATGAAATGGATCTTATTTTTTTCACCATAAATGATTCATTGGGATGGTAAAACCATTCCCTTAATTATGTCTTATGAGACACTTCTTTTGAAATGTAATCGTAAATGAAATTGAACATGATTAAAATTTGTAGTTGAAGTATATGAATTATTATGGTAGGTAGGTAATTCCCAATACATTTTATACATATTATATTCCTTTATTAATTATGTAAATGGAGGTAAGGGACTTATTGTTGCATGACGACCCATGATCCCCTTACATCAGTGTTGGACATGACAACCCTCATAGGTGTTTCTATATGGTTGATGAAAATTTGAGCACTATTTTCAGACCAATGTTTTAACATGGAATAAAGAATCACCTTCCTGAGTGTTAGGAGTGATGACTCCCCCAATCTATCTGGTCATAGGGTATACTACCCCTTCAGTGTAACTTATCGTCTCATAGACTTGTGTTCGATGCTTGCATGTAACATCCCGGTCTATTCTAGAATTTATATATATATATATATATTGACGTGATTACACATATATGCCATGTGTTGAACTAGGTAGACCCACAAAGAGTCCCTTTATATAATGATCAAGAGGTTGATAATATTTTCATCCATGCATTACCGTCCTATATATACATTCACAATATTTGTTTAGGAGAACATATATATATTACACATAGACACCACTAGTGGTGGCCTAAAATGATTTATATCCCACACCCTACTCAGGAACCCATTGTAACATGAGAATATTAATTTTTTTCATGTTTTAGTAATGGTAATGACCCTCTGATACTCTCCCAATTCCCACAACAGCTGATTTAAACAATAAAAATTATTGTCACATTTTTCACAATTAAAAGAATACTAATAATTTTAGAGAGTTTATATAGTGAATTTATATATCATATATCCACTAAAATATTTTTACGCTCATATTAAATATTTGATACAGATAAGATAAGAACAAACCCAATAAAATATATTAATATACTATACTCAAATAAAGGTAGATTTACCACCTTTGGATAAATAAAACCTTTTAAATCAAATTTTTGGATGTTTTAAAATTTTAATATGTATAACTAAAAATAATATATGTATGTGAATAATTAAAATAATCTTATGATGATGTTATAGTATTTTTTTATGTTGTTTTATTTATTAGTGAAAAGTGAATAATACTGAATATTAGTTCAAAAATTATTTTTCATCTAATTTATTTACAATGATATATTCAATTTTAAATTGGATTTAATATTTAATTAAATAATATTTTCAAAAATTTATCCAATTGAGGTCATTATAATCAATTTAACTTTGAAAGAGAACATAATAACATAACAACATTTTGAATGTTTTACATTAAAAACCTACATTATAGTCTTATATGTGGGATGAAATTTTAAATAACATCTAACTATTATATATTTTGAACTTTTGAAAATCAATGAAATATTTATAATCATAATAATTCCTAGTTTTTAAAAAGTACAACTTATTTTTTGACCCAAATGTTTTGGGAAGTTAATAAAAATTTATTAAAACAATGAAGGTGAAATTGAGCATAAAATAGAACTAAAGCCTAAACTTATGGAATAATATAATATATAAAATTATTTAAAAAATTATATCCTTATATAGACCATATGATAAATATTTGAGAGTTTTTATCAATAGTGAATCTATTTAAGTTAAAACAATGTGGGTGTCGTACCTTTCATTCAAAATATTACAATAGTGCCACTCCTCCTCCACTATAAAAAGGTATTGTTTACTCCCACTTACTCACAGATATCAAGACACATAGAATGGGAAAATATCTTCCCAATTATCTCTTAAAAATTTCTACCTTCCTCCATGAATAACCCTTTTTGTGTGAACCAAATGGTGTAACCCTATTAATTTGCTACAACTTTCCTAAAGAACGTTATTTTTATTTCCATTCTCCACTACCTAAAATCTACTTATTCAATGTTAATATAGAAACTCTAGTATCCTAAATATATTATCATTATTTTTATGATTCTTTTTTTAACTACACTTACACAGAACTCCATCGAATGGCTATTAAACTTATTTTTTTCATGCACGTTGAACTACCACCTCAGGAAATGATGATTGATCATATTTCCTTTACCACATATCATTGTTGAAATTATTATGGAAAAATGATTCATAAATGTAATATAATTTATTCATTATTATTTTATTCTTTTACAATATATATATATATATATATATTTGATTTTGTGTAAAAATGATAACATCATTGGTGAAAGTGTGGTCTATTTCCCCCTCAAGGTGATGTGATTTCAACAGAAGACACATTGATTTTATAAATGATTATTTTAGTTAAAAATATTTTAAATACAAAAAATATATTTTATATCAATGACATAATTTCTATTTTGTAAAAATAATATATCATTTTATTTATTACCCTTTCAATCCTTGAATATGTGATGGTTTTGTACATGGGCGTGTGGACCATAGCCTCCACAACACGATGAGATTACTTTTACATTCCAATAATCAAATATAAAAGTATATATGACTATATAAATTGGTATTTATGATATTATTATCATTATAGAAAGATAACACATTACTTAACTTTTTTTATAACGATTATTGAAAAATGAGAACGTTACTAATGTGTTCATACATCATACAGTCTTCAAGATGGTAATGTTGGTTAAATTTTCATAACCATATTTCATGATTGGTATTGAAAGTAAAATTAATTTAAAAATATGAAAATTATTTAATATATATTATTCTGGAAATGTTTATATAATTATCCCATTTAACACAATTCAATTACCAAAATCATTTTATCACTTGAACTGAATTTGGTCCAAACACCAATGTAAACATATTTGTTTATGTAATTCTATTCTATTTCGTTATAAGTAAAGTAAAATTAATAATAATGTTTAAAAGGTTCTGATGAAATTAAATAAGTAAAATAAGTTTATTATTCATGGAGATTAAGACACCCATTTAAATTTTGACTCAAGGTATGAGATTTTGTGTCAATTTAAATTACATTGAGACATATTTGTATTTATAATCCAATTAAATTTTATTTGGTGTATATAGAACCTTTTAATGTTCTATATCATTAATCTACATACTGTAATAATATTCTATGTTTTTTTATTAATTTTATTTCATAAGAAACTACATTATAAATGTTTCAATGTGGTATGAGATGCTTTGGAATATTTAAGGATTATTTTGTAAAAGGATATTTTAATGAAATAAAAGTTATATTTCTAGTTAGGGACTTCAACAAACCTTTTTGTTATTTATCTTCCACAGAAGAAATATTTATTTTTTATATTCATTATTTAACATGGATATTTCATAAGGAATTTAATTTAATTATATTATTATATATAAAGAATTCATGGGACATGTAATGGAATGTGGGACCCACACATTATATAGCCCCTCAATTCCTCGAATGGTTCGCATAAGACAAATAATTTAGAAAAAATTAACAATTTTCTATTTGTATTATTATCCATCTTTTGAAAGGCCATGAAGGTAATGTTTTAAGGTTACCTGGACATGACGTCCAATAATAATGCATATTCTTTAATATATATTTATCATATTATTTATCCATGAGATTATGTGATGACAATTCTATCGATAGAGTTCTTTCATAGATTGTTTAGTAGATGGGATGTGTTTCCGTTTCTTAGATTTACATATTAATTTTTCCTTATATATAAATTTTAATGGAATGTGTTATCAGTATTTTATCATTCCATGCTAATTATTCTCATTGATTAATTATTTATTAAACTATACATACCTGAACAGATCATTTGAGATCACCCTGATTATGAATCATTTCCCCTAGTGATGAAGAGAAAATTATTTAATAATATTTCAAGGATACTCTTTGTTTTATTTTATTATGTCACATTTTTTTCCCGATGTATTTTTAGTATTTTGTATGTAATCTAGCATTCCAAAATTTCTAATCTAATTGTTCCTTCGTGAATTAATTCCATAAAATTATTCCAATGTAATAAAATAATGCACTGGCTCTAGGCTTCAGGGTTTGGGCATTATAGTCGGAATCAAATGATGTATAACAAAATCCGTGGAAACTAAATTTAAGAAACATAGATTTTTGAGAACAAACCTAAGATAGACATCGAGGATAATTATATAAGAATATCATAATTTTTTTATATAGTAGTGTTTATATCGGTATTCCTAGAAATATATCTCTTTTCAGATACTATAAGTTGTTGTGGTTCTGGAACAAATGTACCAAGTTGTAACAACACTGATAGGGTGTGTCGACAGTGAATCAGAGTAACATGGTACAAAACAACATTCCCTACTATGCACCTAGTTTAACACTACCATGGGACACTCTTAGGAAAATTCAAATTCTATTTACCTATCATTATGAATTATTTAAATTTAATCTAGACCTCAATGTAACCAATGTAATGATTTATGATATATTAATTATATATTTATGCTGACTGTTATTCAAAATTTGAAATTCATGATTTATGTTGATAATATAGTGTATGATTTTTTTATGAAATGGGGCATTAGTGGAAAAATATTATTAATAAATGTGGAAAATGTTGAGATTAACCTATTGTGGAAACAAATACATCTTGTACTGGAAAGGATAAAATTATATAAGTATTTGGAAAACTTAATCGGGTTATGATAAATATCCTCCCCTGAATGTGAAAAATATTTATTGCATGAGTCCCCTTTGGTGGATTTCTTTATGCAATATAATCACCCATTATTTAGTGGGACTACTAATCATAGTGTATATTAGAAATGGATTAATTCGTGGAGAATATATTTACTTCCTTAGAATGCATTGAAATGGAATAGGATATACTAGCAGTGTATTGTCACTATGGAGATGATGATCAATTGTGTACCTTGACACAAAATACTAGGGGAGAGGAGAAATTGAAATCATGGAATAGATACACCTAAGGATTCTTTCATTAATAAATACTACCCTCGTGATAAAAAAATTTAGATGAATAAAAAAATTCATTCTATTATATCAAAATTATGAATGGAGAGTTACATATTATTAATCTACCTTTACATGGGTGATCCGGGTATGCTACATATTATATATGCAGTACATAGTACAAAATAGAAAACTTATTTGAATGTCTTAAGCCAAATTTCTAAAGAGAACTATTTTTGAAATATATTTTATTATATGATGAAATAGTTCAACGTTCCAATATGATATAGAAGGAACTATCATGATCATATTTATTTAATGGAAGTGATGATATTAAGAGGCCATCAAACCACATTGAAAATGGGAATTAACCAATGGTGATTGAGATGTTTGAACTTTTTCCCTATTTTGAAAACTGTCGAAAAAATAACACTATGAAATGTTTAAATAGACTAGGATTTTGATATAAGTTCGCATATAGGGGTCACTAGGATCATGAATAAAATGAAATGAAATAGTTCAATGAGGTACAGTTAAATAATTGTAATGATATTGTATAATAGGAAAGTGATTTCCCTAAGTGACTAATGATTCTAACATAGAAGAGGCGATGGGTAGATAGCCGTGATTATGAAATCCCTAAAGCGGATGAGGGAGTACTCAATTATTTAGAGGAAGGTAGATAAATTAGATATTTAAATTTATCTAATTCCATATTTGATTCAAGATTTTCTCACTGTATTATATATAGGTATTTTTTTATTAATATTAGTCAATTCCCATTTGATTTAATATATTAATTTTTAGTTAAAACAACCAAGGGATGATTCATTGATTCAATGGTGTGTTATGGATTCCTAGTAATTACACAAAAAGGTTCTTTATGTGCTTACCAGGTTATCATAGCTATGATTGACTTCGATATAATCCTATGTATGGAATGGATATAAACATATGATACAAAAATATGTTTCAAGAGGAAGGATATTATGAATTGATAGGAAGATATAGAATCCATAATGTTTAGAGTATACGATTCCTTTTCTGATTCTTATCTTGATACACCACTTGTTTCTCTACTAAATGAAATTCATGTGGAAGAATAACCAACAACATCAAGTGTTGATGAAGGTAGTATTCAAATAGAATATGTTATTTTTTTGTAGGAATACATAGATTTATTTTCTATGAAATTACTGGGATATCCACAAGATCATAAGGATGAATTTTACATTAATTTAATCCATGATACAAGGCCAATATCAATGAATCCATATAGAATAGACACTATTTAATTGGTAGATGTAAAGAATTAAATGTTGGCCCTGGGTAGAATGGGATATATTTTCCATAATGTTTCACCATAGGGAGTTGTTTTTCTCTTTGTTAAGAATAAAGACGGATTCATGATGTTATTCATTGATTATAGGTAAATCAATACTATTAAATTAAAAACATATTTCCTTTTCATCATATTAATGACTTATTTGATCAAAATCATGGAGACTAATTTTTTGTAATGATTTATCTTCATTCTAGGTATCACCAACTGGGAGTGAAGATGGAAGTCATTTCGAAGATAGCTTTTTCGACAAGGTATTGACATTACATGTTTATTGTAATTCCATTTGTGTTGAGTAATTTACCATATATTTTTTATCGAACTAATGAAATTTTTTTTCATGGAGTATCGTGATAAATTTGTTTTTGTATTTATTGATGATAGTATGGTGTATTATATATTCTTAAAAGACCATGATAATCACTTATGGATCATTCCGAAGACTCTTAAAAGTGATGAGTAATAAGTAATATTTAGTAACTGATGTTTTGGAATTCAAGCAGTTCGTTTTCATTGACATATTATCTTTAAGGAAGTGATATCAGTTAATTCGGCAAAGAGAAATGTGGTCGAGGAATGTATTATTCCAAAAAATTCAACTGAGGTATGAAGTATCATAATTTTCTTTTGTTAATATTCGCAGTTTGTTCATAAATTTTTTTATTCGATAATACCATAAAATAATAATTATATTAATGAGCATATGTTTTTATCAATAATGGAATGTAAAAAATTATTTGAAGAACAATTAATAATATTATTCAATGCTCTAATTTTTACTCTACCATCTATTGTTGATGGGTTTATCTTATATAGTGATGCATAAAACAAGGTACATGTTTGTGAATTGATGAAATATGATAATGTTAATGCATATTATTTAATGAAATTAAATAATCATGAACATAACCATCCAAACCATGATCTTGAGTTAGCGGTTAGAATATTGACTCTAAAAATATGAAGACATTATCCATACAGTAAAATATAAGATATATACACATATCATAAAAGCTATAAATACATCTTATCATAGAAATAGATCAATATGAGACAAATATGATTACTTTTTGTATTCAATTATTATTATTTCTTAATACACTTCCACCCAAGAAAAGAAAATAATTTAATAGATGCACTATGTAGAAAGGATCCCATAGTTCTATCCTAGATTATAATTAAGAAGGGTCATATGATCATTGATCTATTAAATAGTAATATGGTAATTAATACGAATGGTATATTGAAAACATTTTTCAAATTATTTTTTAAAAAGCATTATTAGAGAGGATAACGAATTGTCCATATGATGATTAGATCCTTCAGAAGAAAACTATTACTATGAATAAAGTAAAATTAGTAGAATTTGTTTGTAAATATGCTTTGCTAATTTTTGGAAAGAGTCAATGTGTTCCATCTATACCTAAGATAATAATAAATTTTCGGATGACTCCCATATATCACAATTCACTATACACTGTTGTAGCATAAAGACATATGTGTATTTGATGGATATTAATTAATGGGATAACATAAAGTGAGAAATTGTTAATTTTTGTTAAATAATCATGGTTTTCCAAAAGAAATGGATTCTGGGAATTATTGTAAGTGAGTATTTCAACAACTTCTTGTTAATATGTTGAAATGAGATGAAATTAATATGGATGTTTTCACAGGACTACTAAAGACTCCTAAAATTTATAAATCATTATTGATTTTTCTTGTTCACCTAACCAAATTTATACCTCTCATTACCATAAGAGAATGAATACCTATTGATTTCATTAAAATTCCCTTTATTAATGAAGTTATAATTCATCAAGGTTCACCTCTATCAAATGATTCTAATAGATATCCCCTCATTATCTCAAAATTATAGACGAGTCTGTAGATGGATCTTGACACCGAGCATCAATTGATCACTGTTCGCAACCCTTAACATGATGGAAATTATGAAAAAATTGTTCAAACAATGGAAAACATGTTGAGATCAATATCACTTTACTTTCATGGTATGTTCATTAGTATATAAATTTGTTTTGTAGTTGGTATTTGGCTTAGTGGTAAGCACCCCATAATACTACATGGAAAATGGGGGTTTAAAACCCATGGGGTCAAGGTTACTATAGCAGTGGTGACACTGTTCATCCGTGGGTACTGTAGCGGTGGCATGGCACTATAGCGGTGACGATACTGTGCAGCACTATAGCAGCAGGTTACTATTCACAGAATATGAATTTGCCTTTAAATTTCGGCCTACGGGCTATGTAATGGGCTACAAGCCCACTAGGCCTTCGGGATATGTAATTGGTTTCCCTCTACCCAGTTAAAAGAGGTCTTTGCTTTGATTTAATAATAAATATGAGGCTTCAGCCCCAACCATTTAAAAAAAGTATATAAATTTGTTTTGTTTTAATAAAATAATAGTTTCTAATCAAGTATTCAAATGGAATCTTGTGATGAATTATATAGTAAGAGTTATCTAACCGAAAATTATTGCAATGAACTTAGAGAAAAGTAAATCATAGAACCTGAAAGATTAGAAGATAAAATTAGAAGGGAAAATTATATTCATTTTCATATTAAATCATCACAATGAGAAGAAAATATTTTTTCCAATAATCTAAAGAATGATCTTGTATTCCAAGTGGAAGATAATGTTTTCCTGATTTAAACTCCATGGATAGGTGTTATTAGTTTAAATATGAAATGGAAATTGATTTTTATGTACACCAGGACCTTCAAAAATCTTGAATGAGTTGGAATCATTTATTTTCATTTTGAAATTATTCCAAATCTCTCAAAGGTGCATGATGTGTTCCATATATCACGGCTGAAGAAATATTTTCTTGAACCAATAAATTTGCGCACCTATGATGAGATAGATTTGAAACCTGACCATTATTACTACAATAAACTCATCCATATTATTGACACTACAGATAAATAATTTCAGAATTAGATGACTCCTCTTGTCAACATAATATGAAAAAAATAATAAAATTGAAGAAGGAACACGGGAACGAAATCATTCTATGAAGGAGAACTAAGAAAAACAGAATGAATGAAACACCCATTAGTTTTTTAGGATGAAAAATTAGTTGTGGGTATGTTTTTAGAAGTCCAATACTCAACTATATTTTACTTTTAGAATAAATTCATTTTTTGGATAGTGTTCTAATACAAACAACATTGGATTTAAATACAGCACTATTTTGACAGGTTATCCACAATCAATCAAATTCAATATTTTTTTGATATTTTAGACTATATATTTATAAATTATATATCCAATTCAATAAATTAACAGTCATTTAATATATTTTATAGGAATAAGATAAAATTAATCCTAATATAACACATAATATACAATATTTTGATAGAGGTTGTTTTTCCATATTTCTTATGGTGAACCCTTTTGTAATAAAAATTTTGTCACTTTTTTGAATATTTTATTCAAAAAAAATATAATATTTTGAATAGGAACATGAAAATTTCTTAGGGTGAATTTATTATTTTTATGTGTTGTTCAAATTTTTATGAAAAAATAATTAATACTAATTATTAGTTCAAAACAACTTTTTCATCTAAATTTTTATGGAGATAAATTATGGTGTAAATTGGTTGTAAATTTTAAATAAATAATACTGGAATGAATTTATCATAATTTTTTCATTATAATAAATTTAAATTTTAAATTACATATAGAAACATAGCAGCGTTTTGAAAATTTTATTTTAAAACCCTATGTCATTGTCCCCTATATAGGAATAATTATATTTTTATTTATATCATTAATTTTTAGGAAATATGGAAGATTAGATTTATTATTTGGATTCATAATAATATATATTTTCTAATGTGGTCAAAATAGATTTTGACAAAAAATATTTGTGATTGTAATTAAATTTAATTATATTGGTTAAGGTGAAATTGAGATTACCAAGGGACATAACCCCATAATTAAGGCCTAATATGTTCTATAAAATTTTACGAATAACCTTGGATGGAAATATTTAGATAAAATAATCCATTTTAACTACATTTGGCCATTATTTATCAACTATCAATAAAAATCTTGGGTGGGGTCCCTTTCTTCAAAAATATAACAAGAGTGCCACTCCTCCTCTACTAAAAAAAGCCTTACTTTCCTCCCACTTCATCAAACCACTCGAGACACCTATTTTAAGCCATGATATTAAAAATTAACTATCTATAATACATCCCTTAAAACATTAATACTCCTTTTGTTATGATATCAATCTACATAATCATTCTGTTGAAAACCAAAAAATGTTACCCGATTAAGAAGTAACATCTTCTTAAAGCTCTTCAATTTAATTTCTTCTATCAACTACATAAAAATATCATATTAAATTTTTATATAGAAACTAAAGTATCCTATATATAATAAGATATTTTTTTATATGGGTTCAACATAAACATATAAAAACCTCTATTTAAAGGGTAACAGTCATACTGTTTATGTGAATGTTGAACCACCACTTCACAAAATGATTATTGTTCATTTTTTTATTACCTCTTATCAGGGTATAAATTAATATGTTAATTATGAATATATATGTTATATATTATATTTATTATTATTTAGTTGTTTTACAACACATATCGTTATACTTTCCATTTTGTGTAAAAATGATAGCATTGTCTGTGTAAATGTCGACTATCACCCCTCAAAGCGATGTGATTCATTCACATGAAACATATTATTTATAAATGATGGATATAATAAAATATATATGAAAAAATACCTATATGATATTAATTAAATAATTAAATTTTTATAAATATAACTTATCATTTTGGTATTACACTTTCACACACTTAAAGAATGAAAAATGTCGTCCGAGGACATGTGGTCTATGACCCCCTCAAAACGATGTGATTCCTTTTCACTCATAAGAATACTATATTTAAGAATAAATTTCTATATAAAATGGTATTTATAATATAATGTTCATTCTGGAAGGATATATTCTTACTTAAATTATTTCCCAAAATATCAATGAAAAATGGGGATGTTATTCATGATAGCATACGTCTTACGATCACTGTGATTTTAATGTGTTATCATTTTTCATAAACAATATTCATGAATGGTTTTGAATGAATGTTTTATGGAAAAATAAAATAATTATTTAATTTTTATTAACCTTTATATGCTTATATAATGACTCATTTTATTATAGTAATCCCACAAAAGTTGTTTTAGAACATAAAACTATTGTGATAGAAACTCCCGATGTAACCATAATTGGACATGTAATTGTATAGACCATCCAATAGGTAAAGTAAAAGTAATAATAATAGTGAAAACTATTCTAATTAGTCTAAATAACTGACATAAGTTTATTAATCATGGAGATAAATAAGTGAATGAAAATTCAGACTCATGTTATGGTATTTCATCTCAGTTTATACTCCATTGAGAATAATTTTTTATTATGCACAAATTCACATTTATTCGGTGTATATCCAACCGTGTAACATGTTATATCATGAATCTCCTTAATTTTATGCTATTTTATGTCTAATTTGATGTTATTCATTAAAAGTTAATTATTATATAAATTTTTTAATGTGGTTTTCAATGCTTTTTAATTTTTAATGATATTTTCCTCCAGAATGTTTTAATAATATTTTTGGGATATTTTGTTTCATCAACATCAACAAACATTGTTTTCATTTATACTCCACTAAGGAATTGTTTATATTTCTATAATCAATATTCTATACATATATATGATATGCCATATTATTTATTACAATTATAGATTACGAGGATGAATTGGGACACGAAATTATAGATGGGGTCTCCACTTTATATGTCATCTAGATAAGATGACATGTTCTCATTTGAAAAATAAGTGGCCCAAATTAAAAGGGTATCTATCCATAATATTAACTCTATTTTTAATTTTCTTTATGATATAGGTTTTTAGGTTTCTTATGAATGATATCAAATAATTATGAATTTCTATAATAGATATTTCAGTTATTATTTGTCCCTGTTAGTTTTCATCAACAATTCTATTTATATAGTTCATTTTCTTCATATTGACTAGATGGAATGAGTTTCAATATCTTACCTTAACATATAAATTTTTCTTTATCTAGTTAATAGAATGACATGTCATATAATTTATTTTCCATTCCATGTTAATTAATCTATTTGATTGATTTTTTATTCGGCTCTACTTACACTTAATAAGAATAAATGTTCACTATTATTGTGTTTATTTACCCCATTTTATGAATAGTAGAAAATTGAATAATCCTTCAAGGAAGAAATGTGGTTTATTGTATTATGTATTATGTGTTTTTCATTTCCATATTTACAAAATGTATCAACTATGTAAATTGGATTTCAAAAACTGCTAAACTAATCAGTCTTTTGGGATTTTATTTCATATAAGCATGAAAATGTAAAAAAAAATAATGCACTAGATCTGGGAATTTGGGGTTAGGTCATTACGTACCATGACCTGAGAAAATAATATCATAAATGTACTACCAATACAACATCACTTTTTAGGTAGTTTCTAGATTATGGGGAGAAGTGAATGAGGTCATGTGGACAAATAGTCTTATATCATGGGTTATGTGGAATCAGGGTATGTTACATTACATAAAGAAAAATAGAATATGAATCTATAGAAGCATTAATGGAATGATTTAAAAGGAATTCATGATGCGCCTTGTGATTTTTCATTAACCCCAAATCAAAATATGGTCGCTTCACTAGTTCAATAATGATAATTCTATGAAAAGTGTTTCTGATTCCACACATTGACAATCATTATGAGATTGCGTGTTTTTACCATTTGGATGGAATATAGATTATCAAATCATAGTGTTCCAGTGGACCTGGGGAAAATATATAGAAAAATGAGAATAATATTTGAAGGTCAACAGATAAATCCTAGGATATAATTAAAACCAAAAACCCATGTGTCAAAAGTGTGGGATGAAGAATTCTTTGAACTATATAAGGGGAACCAAAAGATGTTTAAAATGTGAAAAGGTGGTGTATATGGATAATATATTCTTCTAGTGTATGAATTGTCCGACTAATTTTGATAAATAAATGAATTTTATGATCAACACCCCTCTTGTATTGTAGTGTTTGAAATATAAGGAACATGAGTACAATGTGAGCCAATTCCCTAATCCATGGGTTTTTAGAAGAAATCAACAACAACAGAAATGGTTTGTCAAAAGGGAATACTATATCACTACTACTGAGGTGGATTCCAACATTTATGTGGTGATAGGTAAGTTGGTTATTTATACAAGAACATAAAATATAACATTTTACTCTAGTTCAACTCAATCATTCTTATCATTCATGATTAGTAGAACTATTCAATAACCGCCAAAACATATGAAGCTTAATTTATATATGAAATCATTAAATTGTAAATTATGGAATCAAATATATAAATATCATCCCCGGTATTTTTTTGGACTGAATCTCCATGAAAATATTTCATTATGTACTTTGGTGGAGATTTATGTAATATTGTCCAGGAAATGAATATCTTCATAAAAATACACATCAATAATATGGAAACTGAGATCATGTAATATCCCATGATTTTAATAGAAAAAAATATGTGCTTAAATGAACTATTGAGTACTAAAAAAATTTATAACCAATCTATTAATCACCATATTTTCACTTTTGTGTTTTTAATTAAAAAAATATGACATACATAGTTGTGTTTAGTAAGTAATATGGAGTTTGATGTAACCAACATGTTTTTCTAAGGAATATTATTCTACCCATATGAATAGTAATATGACCCTAATTAAGAGTAAATTTTATTATTATTTTATTTTGTTAAGTCATTAAAATAATGACATCTTGGTTTTTTTTTAATGTGATATAAAATCAGTTATAGAATTGTAATTGTTAATTTTTTAATTATGTATTATTTTATTTAAATATTTTATTATTAATATTTAGAAAATTATTTTGAAAAAATGTAGTTTATTTTTTAATTTTACATGTTGAAAAATTGATAGGGTGAATGTTTTGGATTTCTCTAAAATAGTAGAAATTTCATTGATAAGTAAAAATACAGTTTTCTGTTTCACTGTGCTTAATGAAATCATTAATGATGTAATATTTCTGGTAGACTTGTTAATAGTCAAATAAAATTTTATGGGTCCTAAGTGGATAATACCATGGGAATATACCATGGTAATGACTATGGTTTTTCAAATACCACTAATGAGGTGTCCCTTGGAAATTAATAAAATATTCCTTAATTTTTCAAATAAATACCTACCCATTCCTTCATTCAATTATTTCATAATTCATCATAAACTAATAACGGGCCTTCTTACATCACTAGAAGTCCTCCCATGGTGTCCTCAAGACACCAAGGTATAAACCTTCACATATTTGGAGTTACTCTAGAAAGTATGATAATTCTCAACTTCATTCTTTTTCCATCCAAGTTCACTTTTATGTCGTGCATCATTCATGTTTCTATACCATGTTCTTATTTCCATTTTATCTATTCTATGTACTGTATTATGATTCGTTTATTGTATGGGTTACCCTTTTCCCCTATCGTTTTAATGTTTTCTAATTCTGTGATGCATAGCTGTTAGGATGCTGAACTTTCGTTAAGAATTTATCAAGTTTTGTTCTAGTTCCATTATGTTATTTTTTCTCATACCTTTCTATTATCTAAGAGGCATTAATGCTCCCAAAATGTTGATTATTCAATAGGTTCTCATTTTTTTGTAATATTCATCATCATTATACTTCTCCCCTCTCAATTATTTAAGGAATAAAAACATTATCTGTGATGTCTCGAATTACTAACATCATAGATGATGTGATTTAAATTTGCATTAATTTATTCATATATGGTAATGAAACCATTTTTAATATCGAACCAGAATACATTATATGTATTATGTTCGATTTAATGTTCTTCCACTAACATATTTACATAAAAAATAATGATTAAACCAAACAATATCATTATGGTCGAAAAGTCTCTCGAATTTACCCAAACCATCATCAATAAATTTTATTTACTTATTTATCAACATGGTATATAAAATAAATCAATATAAGATCACTTAATCTATTCTATTATCATTAATAAAATATAATATCATTTCTAGATGTTTATCCATGTTCTACATGGACTTCCATTTATGTATACAAGTTAACCATTCCTGAAAACCCTAAAATCAAACATTCTGGAACAATGAATTGGAACACTATAACTCATCCAAGGAATCATAAAACTACCTAATGAAACAATAATGAACAAATTTCATGTATAAAAGGTTCTGTAATTGTTAATTAATTAATCTAATGTGGTTATATAGGATTTTATATGGACGAAAGCATTCAGATCTATGTTAAACGGAAATTCCCAAACCCAACATTCTTTCTGCGGGTTCTCTATCTTTCACTTAATTTTTGGTATGGTTACCCCTTAAAAATAATGTTCCCATCATTATATTACCTATTAAATGATATAAATTATCTCCACAAGATTTTATGTCAAACAAAATTCTTTTCAATTAAACTCTTTTTTTAAGAACACGCCTTTTACTTATCACTCAAGGTTGACGGTTCAAGTATCGAGTATGTTAATTCCCCTTTCTCTTGGGAACCCAATGTTTATGAATGTTTTCTTATGAGTTGAATCGAATTCCATTACATGGGTTATTGTATGT
Organism: Viscum album; assembly: GCA_963277665.1. Lineage (NCBI taxonomy): Eukaryota > Viridiplantae > Streptophyta > Magnoliopsida > Santalales > Viscaceae > Viscum > Viscum album. The sequence continues at coordinate 1,238,310,365 of OY728122.1, read as the reverse complement.
TCATGTTTCAATTTTTTTGTTGTGGCATGCATGTTAATGAAATTTTTTGGATGTGACTGGGGTGCCTAGAATTATACAGCACTCTATTGAATTAGTTAAAGTGATGAATCTCATGAGTAAATGAGAAATGATGTGTGAATATGATGGTATCATTGTTCACAATTATTTTTGGTAGTTATCCACTATGTCGTGAAGATTCATTTTATATGAATTTCTACATTCCTATTCTTTCATTAATGATTCCCCTCATGTTCATGATCCTACTTCATATGTTATGATTATGCATACTCATTGTTATATTATTAATATCTATCCTCTTTCAGGAATTTTAGATCACCCCTTTATTATGTATATCTTCTTGTGAATATGTGTACGAAGGAGTTTTCAAGGGACACTAAGTAGTCGGAGAAGAATTAATTAAATAAATGTATATATTTATATTGTAAATGTTAATATATGGTTCTTCTAAATCCAATACAACATAGACTGGAAAAGGTCATCAACTATATAATGTACTATGTATTTTTATTTTATCCATTATACAAAAAAAATACATAGCATGTTTTAGTACTGAATTTAGATGTGCGGGTTTAGGGCTTTACAGATCCCACTATACATCTCGAGGAATCCTCTAATATTATTTATGTTTAATGATGAAGATGACTCTCCTTCAGAATAATTATCAAAAGTGTGGATATTATTGTCTAATGAGATATAATATCTAGCTAAAATTATTGACACAGAAGAGAGGATCTTGCTCAGCGAGATTCCCATTACGAAGGAATAAAATATGTGTCATTGTGACAATTTCCATGTATTATTCCAAACCAAGAGTTTCAGTTATCAATTGTACATATTTCAGTAAGTATTCCTAAATTAAATAAATTTCATATAATGGGAAACATTGACTAAGACGAACTAATGAACTAATTACAGGATAATCTGGACAATGGTTTTATAGAGCCGTGTGCATCCCCATGGTGATCTCCAATCCTCTTTGTTTAGATAATATCATGGATAGATGAACCTATATATTGACTATCATTGTCAAAACCCGTTCTCAGGGCCTGTGCCGGGACTACCCCAAGCCCGCCTCCCATTGGCCAGGGGCTGGAGACTAGAACCAAAGGCATAAATCTTGATAAAAATGGAAGGCAATGCCTTTATAAAATTAAACAACACAAATGAATACACAACTGAAGTAAGCACTAAGTAAACTGAGTACAAAAGTAAGTGCTGAAAAGTAAATGGGCCAGTATACAAACCCAAATAAACGTATAGTACAACTGAAAGCTCAGACAACTGTAGTATATTAAAAAAAACAACCACGGAGTCATCCTCCGGGAATCCCACCTGAAGGGTGGATATAGATGGCCTCCTTAGCACCTCAAGTATGTCCGTCCTCTCCGTGTACGTCTCGCCAAGTGGTCCACCTCTGGGTACTTTCCAGCTCAACAAGTCTCCACCTCGATCAATGATGTCCGTCGTCTATAACCAACACAACGTGGTGCGGGCAAATCCCATGCAGGGGTGAGTATAAAACACTCAGTAGGGACCCCGAGACCCATAAAGGTCTCCAATAATCCACAAAGGATATAACATAGAATAGAGATAAAAACACGAAGTATCAACCAACCCTACTTAGGTATATGCCCATACATATAAGTAAGTTATCAATCATTGTACGACTCCAACTCTCGAGCCCCAGTAAAACACAATCCACACAGGATTGATCAATCTCATCAATGATAATGATTGAAAATCAAGGATCAACTCGCACAGGTATACATCTTTCATATATTGAAATAGATGATTAGAGGTTGTCACTGATTCATCTAAGCTATCAGACACACACATGATACAAGTCCAGCTAAGCTGTCAGACCCACACAGGATATAAGACCATCTACTCTACCAGACCCACATAGGATACAAGTACTATGGTCAAACTTCTGGACCCACACAGGATACAAGAACTTTAGTCCTCACCGTCGAACCCATGAAGGATTCTAGTATGGTAGTTGTTGCTATCGATCCCACAGATGATTCCAGTACAATAGTTGATGCAGTCGCAACCAAATCAAGGGTTCCCGCACACAGGATGCTCGATTCTGGGAGGGTTCACTCCATGAGCAAAGGATTTGTCACATCAAATATCAATAATTCTATTTTTTATGTTCCCCAATGTTTCATCTCATCAAAAGGAACCCAACGTGACAGATGGCGCATCAATCAGACACCTGGTATGAGAGATATTGATTTTTCCCTTCCAGGGTCCCGGTTGGAAATACACTTGTTCCAAAATCTTCCATCATCAGAAGTTGTCCAAAAGTCACATAGAGTATCACAAAAGGACCTCTTCATCACAAGGTTCCCAAATCCACAGACAGCGCGTGGATCAGACGTGCAGTCTTATAGTTATTTGCGTTTAAGTAATGACGGGCCCGACCCGTTAAGCCCAATGGGCTGGCAGGTCGGGTAAACCTGGTTTTGGCGGTCCGACTTGGCAGAGGGTCAGACCGGCCTGATGAATCACGATGTCCAGACCGAGGGGCATGACCCGACCCGAGGGGGGCGCGACCCAGCACGACAGGGCGCATCCTGGCCGGCTGCGACTCGGCCTTCTGGACAAGAGGTGCGGCCCGGTGTTCGAGTGGTCTAGGGGGGGATTTCCTGGACCGGCGGCGCCGAGCAGCACCACCCTCCCAACGGGCCGTCCGAAGTGGGCCCGTCTTTCCAGCGCAAGAGGACCGCTCGGGCGGGCCGTGGTCTTGTTGCGCGGCACCTTTGTGTGCCACGACTCCTCCACCCGGCCGGCCGACGAGCCGACCGGTTCTCCGCCGAAGTAGCCCACGGAGCACTGGCTACGGTCCTCCGTAGCGCGGGGCCCCTTGTGGCATTACGTCCTTCCTTTGGCCCATCATGCATTAGCCGGATGGTTCTTCTTCGGCCGAGTGGTCTGAGGTTGCGTGCCGCGATTCTTCCGCATGCAGCCGGCATGCGGCCAGCGCCTTCACTCTTCATCGCCTCTTCCAACGTGCCTCCTTTGCGAATAAAATACCGGAAAACATCGGAGGGTCATCGGGCCGTGTTTGTTCATTCCACACCCTCCACGTTCTATGGTAACAATTGGCCGATGGTAATATAATTAAAATATCACAATCGGGATAATTTATTCACTTATAATTATACGAAACCCCTACCTTGAAATTGACATCTCACATCATCGAGCCGCAGAAGTCGATCAATGTGGTAGTCTTGCATCGTAGAAGGATGGTGTCGTCCAATCAACGATGGAGGAAGAGTCGTTATCATTGGCGACGTAGACTCCTTGATGTCGAGGTGTGTCCAGGGAAGATGCATCATTGGAAGAAGTACATCGTGTTCTTCTTCGGGGATGTTATTCATTGAAGAATGATGTTCTTCATCGAATAATGATCACCTCTCTTCTAAAACTCCAGAGCCTTCCCCCAGAAACGATTTTCCAATGCAAAAAGAAATAAAAAGGATCTCTAATTTATTGATTTTCCTTTCAATTAAATTTGATTCAAAAGGGGTTCCGAATAATTAATTTAGAAATTAATTATATGAGTTGGCACAATTGATGGGAATATTGAGGTGGATAGGCTCCACCATTAATGAGGAGTTGTCAAAAATAATAAACACCAGGGAATTAATAGGGAGTTGAGGGGAGGTGGAAGGGTTCAGGTTCGTGTGGGCCCCACCACATTAATTTCTCTCAGGGGAGGTTGTGGTGTGTGGGACCATCCTTAACATCCTCTTGTAGGATATAACTATCAAAAATAAATAAATATTTTTTCCAAAAATTTTATTTATTTTTTTCTAAATCCCCCGAATATTAACTCTTAACCAGCATAAAACGCAACTGCGGTAAAGGTACCCTTAAGAAAATATCGGCACTGTGAGTTCATCGTTGTCCTAGGATTTTAATTCCAATCACCGGTTTAGAAGATAAGAAAACCCGCACGTACTTTTACTGAATGTACCTAAATCAATTTTCAGAAATTGGTTCTGGGCACACCATGCCTTGGAATCAGGTGCCCTCCAAAACCGCAAACTCATAAAATTCCAAAGTATTTTAAAAATATTATTTGAAATTTTTGGATCTTTACATTACTCCCACCTCAGGGCATTACATCCCCAAAAGGAATAACACACAGTAGGGGAACAAATGGGGGTACTGAGAAAGCATCTGAGCCTCCCGCTCCCAAGTGCTCTCTAGGAGGTTCAAGTTCTACCATCGAACACACACCAGAGGAATCGACCATCCATGTAGGCCCTACTCTTGTTGATCCTAGATCTCCACCGGGACCTCCATGATCGTTGCCCCATCATCGATGTCCTGCTCCCCGTGACCGATGATGTGGGTTGGGTCGTGCACGTATCTCCCCTCAGCTGAGATACATGGAAGACGTCGTGCACCCAATGCAACTAAGGTGGAAGGGCCAGGCGGTAAGCCACCTCTCCTACTCTGTTGAGGACCTGGAAAGGTCCGATGAATTGTGGAGATAACTTGCCGCCCCAGCCAAATATACGTAGACCTCGTCGAGGTGAGACCCGTAGGAAAACGTGGTCTCCATACTCGAACTCCAGTGGTCTTCGTATCCTATCAGCAGAAGATTTTTTCTGCTCCGTGCAGTCTTCATTTGTTCCTAGATGATCTGCACCTTCTCTGTCGTAGCCTACACCGTCTCTGGACCTACTAGTACTGACTCTCCAAGGACTTTATAGCACATAGGTGACTTGTAAGGTCGGTCGTACAATGCCTTGTAAGGTGTCATTCCAAAGGTGGAGTGATAGTTGTTGTTGTATAAAAACTCCACTAAGGATAAGTGATCCTCCAAGCTGCGACCAATTTCAAGGACACATGAACAGAGCATGTCCTCGAGAGTCTGAATGGTCCTCTCAGTCTGGCCATCCATCTAAAGATGGCAGGCGGTGCTCAGACGAAGCTGTTGACCAAAAGCCTCATGCTACCCCTTCCATAGACGGGAATTGAAATGAGCGTCCTGATCAGATATGATAGTCAATGGAACTCCATGATGTTGTACGATCTCTTGAATGTTGAGGTGTCCCAAGCTCTCTACAGAACCCACCTCTATGATCGGTAGGAAGTGGGGAGATTTGGTGAGTTTGTCTACGATCACCCAGATAGATTCTTGTCCCCTGGATGTACGTGGAAGCCCTATCACATAATCCATGGAGATCTCATCCCACTTCCACTCCGGGACCTGTAAGGGCTGTACCAAGCCTGCTGGTACCTGGTGCTCTATCTTCACTTGCTGACAAGTGAGGCATCGTGAAACGAACTCTGCTACGACCTTCTTCTTACCCGGCCACCAGTGCTTTCGTCTAAGGTCCGGATATATATTCTCCACTCCTAGATGTACCTCTAGAGGGTATGTCTGGAACTCCCTCAGCACCTCCTCCTGTAGTGGAACTGGTACTATGGTATGTCACCTGAAGAAGATGACGTTCTCCCGTCCTTGAGACAATCCCTCAGGCGCCTTCCATATCGATATCTAAGCAAGTTGCGCCTCACAGTCAATGTCCCCACGTTGTGCCTCTCTGACTTGCTGAAATAGTGGAGGGGTGATTGTGAGAGACTGAAGAAAGGATGCTCTATCTATATCGACAAAGGATATCTGCAACGCGGCTAGCTTCTCTATCGCCTCTCCTAGTTGCTGAATTACTGATCACATGGTTAGAGAATCAACTACAATATTCCCCTTACCATGAGTATAGACTATATCATAGTCATAGTCATGGAGTAACTCGAGACATCGCCGCTGTCTCAGGTTTAGGTCCTTCTGCGAGAAGATGTACCTGAGACTCTGGTGGTCAGAGTAGACTGTCAAGCGCTCGCCCATCAGATAGTGACACAAAATCTCATGGAAAAAACCGATGTAGCTAACTCCAAGTCATGGGTAGCATAGTTCTGATCGTGATGTCCTAGCTGGCACGAACCGTAAGCGATCATTGCTCTCTCCTACATCAGGACACACCCAAATCTAGTCCCTGATGCGTCACAGTACTCTATGTACCAAATTCTTTCCTTCGGTAGACTCAATATGGGCACACTTCTCAATATCTGCCTCAGATCCTGAAGGATATACTAACATCTATCCGACCACACGATAGGTTTCCTCTTCTTCATCAAGGCTGAAAGCGGTGCTGCAACTCTATAGAAGTATGTCACAAATCTCTAATAGTAACTATCTAGACCCAGGAAACTCCACACCGTTGTCATGCCCCTAGGTGGCTCCCAAACAAGTATTCCCTCAATCTTTGCTGGATCCACTGCTACTCTTGCCTTCGAGATGATGTGTTCTAGAAAGTGAACCTCTCGAATCCAGAACTGGCACTTTGAGAGAATAACATAAAGCTGGTGCTCTCGGATTGTATCCAGTACAACCCGCAGGTGGTAGGCATGCTCCTCCTTAGTAGTCGAGTAAATCTGTATGACATCAATGATGACTACGACAAATCGATCGAGGTAGGGCTGGAAGATCCTGTTCATGAGACTCATGAACACTGATGGAGCATTGGTAACAACAAAGGGCATTAAAAAGAACTATTAGTGGCCATAACAGCACTTGAAGGCCATCTTCTGCGCATCCTTGTCTCGAACTCTGAGATGGTGATTACCAGACCTAAGGTCTATCTTCGAGACCCATTGTGCTCCCGTGTTCTGATCGAAGAGGTTGTCAATCCTCAGAAGTGGGTAATTGTTCATTACAGTCACCTAATTCAGGCGACGGTAGTTGACACACAGTCGCAAGCTCCCATCCGCCTTCTTGGGGAACAAAATCGAAGAACCCCAGGGTGAAACACTAAGTCGGATACATCCCTTTCCTTGCAATTCCTACAGCTATACCTGCAGCTCACGAAGATCAGTGGGAGCCATCCGATAAGCTGTCTTTGATATCAGTGTTTTCTCATGGTACATGTCAATGTAGAAGTCTACCTCTCTTCAAGGAGGGAGTCCTGGAACATCGTCAGGAAAAACGTCTGCATACTGATCCACCACAAAAAGAAAACTCAGACACCGCACATCAACTTCACCAAGGATGAGAGTAGCCAACTGATGTGTGATCGGCTACCCACTCCTCTGCGTAAGTCCATCATGCACTGCAAAGGCTCCCTTTTCTCCAGTGAAGGTGAACCTGCTCCTATCCATGCGGACACACCGCAATTTGTGCCTAATATAGTCAATCTGAGCATGAACTGTAGATAACCACTCCATACCAAAGATGACGTCATAAGGACTCAATGCCGCTACAGTATGATCTCAGCCGAAACTCTCACCTCCTACAGTGAGCTCACACTGTCGGCACCAGTGCCTAATCGTCGAGTCTTCTTCCATAGGAGTATCTATCCATAAGGATGGATCCAACAACTCCGTCGGAATCTCTGAGCTCTGAACAAGGGTAGCGTCAATAAAATAATGACTCGAACCTGTTTCAATAAGAACTGCAGCAAGGGTGTAGTAGACACAGATAATACCTCGAATCATCTCAGGTGTGCCGTGGTCGTAGGCCTCGACTGCCTGGAGCCGTTCCTGCCTCTGTCTACCAGCTCCCTATGCTCGGGGTGGACCTCCTTGTGGTGGTGGTGGTAGAGCCTCGAAATATCATCCACCACCCGTTGCTCGACCATCTCCTCAGCCTCATCCGCCTGATCCCGGCAGACCACCGCAATAAAACCTATACCTCCTCCTGGGAGGTCCCACTAATGTCTACTGCTCATCTGGATGATGGGTCGGGCATTCACGAACCATGAGGACCAACCCGCTACATGCATAGCACTCCCTGCTCCACGTAAGGCTGGCACTATTTTGTGTGCCCTACACAACTGAACCTGTGTCCTGAGGTCACCCACCTGATGGCCTTGTCCGCTTGGACCCCTGTGACTTCTGTCTACATCCGGCTAGAGAAATCTCTGATACGAGTCGCCCTGCAATGGGTCTCTCCGCTAGAGACTGCTCAGCGAGAAAACTCTCCACTAGAATGGCTTTCTCCAGCACCCCTGCCGGCGTCAGGGTGCTATTGGGCATCGTCGAGGCCATGATATCATGCCCCCATCCCTACTCTAAGGTCCGGGCCCTGAAGAACGGGTCTCGTACCATATTTTTGGAGTAGTGTGAAAGGTCAGTAAACCTCGCTGAGTACTATGCTGCTGACATGCTGCCCTGCTGCAGATGTAGTAACTCTTGAATCAACACCGCATTAAGGGTGGATGGAACAAACTCCGAGTGGAAGACAGTCTCGAAGTCCGTCCAGATTAAAGATTCCTCGTCATGCTCCTAGAGCATCAGGCTCCACCATCTACCTGCTTCTACAAGCAGGAGACTCGTGACAAGCATCACCATATGGTTTTCTGGTGTCCCTACCAATTTGAAAACACTGATGATAGCCTCCAGCCAATCCTCTGCTGCTTGTGGGTCCATCTATCTGCAGAACCTAGGTGGCCTCTATCTCTAGAACTAGTGCAATGAACTTAGGCGACATGCACTCTATGCTGCTAGGGCTGGTAATATCGGTGGCTCCGCGGGTAGTGGTACCGCTGCTGCCTCCACTGTGATGGGGCCCTGCACCAAGGTCTCCTCGCTCGGTGGGCTACCTTCTCCCACATAACTTGGAACCCTAGCTGGCTACCTTCGTGGGGTCATCTTGAAAAGAAACAGGTGCTCCATGGTCAAAACAGTATACCTGGTGAGCTGACACAAAGTAATCACAAATAATACTTTTCAATGGAAACACACACATGCAATTAGTGTTTTCGTGAACTGATTCGGAAATCAGAGGTTAGGGTCCTAGTGTATGGATACGTTGGCCGCAACACCAACACTGGACTCCCTGGAATGAAAACCACAATCAATACTCTTAAAACTATGGCTTCACAATAATATAGTTTAGCGTACAATGTTATAAGATAGAACTGACTCCTCTGTTACCAATTTTTCACGACCTTTCCTTGAGTCCCATGTCGTGACTAACCCAAGCCCGCCTTCTATAGGATCGGGGCTGGTGAATAGCACCAAAGGTGTAAATAATGATTAAAATGGAAGGCATTGGCTTTATAAAATTAGAAAACCCAACAGATTACACAACTGAAGTATGCACTAAGTAAACTGAGTACAAAATTAAGTTCTAAAAGGTAAATGGGCTAGTATACAAACCTAACTGAAAGTACGGTAAAACTGAATGATAAAACAACTGCAGTATAGTAAAACAAACAACCACTATGGTGTCCTCTAGGAATCCCACCTGAAGGGTGGGTACAGATCACCTCCTTAGCACCACAAGTCCGTCCATCCACTCCGTGTACGTCTAGACAAGTGGTCCACCTCCGGGTACTGTCCAGCTCAACAAGTCTCCACCTCGATCAGTGTTGTCAGTCGTCTGGAACCAACACAATGTGGTGCGGGAAAATCCCGTGCACAGGTGATTATACGATACTCAGTTGGGAACCTGAGATCCCTGAAGGTCTCCTAGAATCCACAAAGGATGTACCACATAAGAGAGATACAAACACGAAGTATCAACCAACCCTACTTAGGTATATGCACATACATTTACCTAAGTTATGAATCATAGTATGACTCCAACTCTCGAGCCCAAGTATAACCCAGTCCACACAAGAAAGAAGTCAATATCATCAATGATAATGGTTGAAAATGAAGACTCATCTCACACAGGTATATATCTTTTTAATAGTGATATAGATGTTCCGATGTAGTAACTGATTCATCTAAGCTTTCGGACCCACATAGGATACAAGACAAGCTAAGTTGTCGGACCCACACAGGATACAAGACCAGCTACTCTTCCGGACCCACACAGGATACAAGTACAGAGTTCAAACTGTCCGACCCACATAAGATACAAGAACAGTAGTCATCATCGTCAAACCCACGAAGGATTCCAGTAAGGTATTCATGGATATCAAACCCACGGAGGATTCGAGTACCATAGTCAATGTAGTCACAAACAGATCAAGGGTTCCCACACACAACACGCTCCATTCCAGGAGGGTCTACTCCTCGAGCAAAGGGTTAGTCACACAAACTATCAAGAAGTATATAGTTGACTTACCCTGATGTTCTGTCTCGTCAAAAGGAACCCAACGCAGTAGACGGCGGGTCAATCAGACGTCTGGTCTGAGTGATATTGACTTTTCCATTCCAGGGGCCCCGTTGGAAATACACTAGTTCCAATCTCGGGCATATGCCAAAGTTGTCCAAAAATCACATAAAGTATCGGAAACGTACCACTTCATCCCGAGGGTCCCATAGCCATAGACGACATGTCGATCAGACTCATGGTCTTGTCGTTATCCACATTTAAGTGAAAACGGGCCTGGCCCGTTAAGCCCAGTGGGCTGGCGGGTCGGGTCAACCCAGTTTTGGCATGGCCAACCTGGAAGAGGGTCAAACCAACCCGATGAATTGCATGTCCTAGCCCTAGGGGAATGACCAGCCCTGAGGGGGTGCAGACAGGTCCGGTGGGGCACGACTCGGCTTGGAACGACGCGACCCGGCTGACCGAGCAGCTCGGCCCATGGGGCTAAGTGGTTCGAGGTCGGGGGGGGGGGGGGGGGCTCCCTGTTTTCTCAAACCGGCGGCGCTAAGAAGCTCTGGCCACCCAACTGGCCAAATGAAGCCTGCCGACCTTTCTAGCGCAAGTGGCCCTCTCGGGCGGGCTGTGGTCTTGCTGCGCGGCTCCTTCGGGTGCCCCGACTCCTTCACTTGGCCGACCGGTTCTCTGCCGAAGCATCCCGAAGAGCACGGGCCGTGGACCTCCGCAGTGCAATGACCCTTGTGGCGAAATGGTCTTCCATCGGCCCGATGGGATTTTGATGGTCGGTTCTTCTTCGGTCGAGCAGTCTGCGGTTGCAGGCCGTGATTCTTCCGTATGCGGCCGGTGCGTGGCCGCTGTTTTCTTTCATCGTCGCCCCTTCCAATTCTCCTCCATCGCGAATAAAATTCAGGAAAACATCGGAGGGCTTTCAGGCCATGTTCGTTCGTCCCGCGCCCTCCGCGTTAGGCGATAACAATTAGCCGAAGATAATCCAAAGAAAACATCACAAACGGGATAATTTATTCACTTATAATTATAGGAAACCCCTACCTCGAAATTGATGTCGCACATCGTCAAGCCGCGGAAAACGAGTGTCCCGGTAGTCTGGCGTCACAAAAGGATGGTTTCATTCCATCAATGATGGAGGAAGATTATTTGTCGTAGGCGAAGTGGAATCCTTGAAGTCGAGGTGCGTCCGAGGAAGATGCATCGCTGGAAGAAGCCCTTCGCTTTCTTCTTCAGGGATGTTCTTCGTTGAAGAATGGTGTTCTTCGTAGAAGAAGGATCACCTCTCTTCTAAAACTCCAAATCCTTCCCCCAGAAAATATTTTCCAACCCAAAAATAAATAAAAAGGATCTCCAATTAATAGAATGGCCATGGAATTCAATTTTATTCAAAACGGTTGCCGAATAATTAATGTAGACATTAATTATATGAGTTGGAACAATTGATGGGAAAAGGGAGGTGGAGAGGCTCCACCATTAATGAGGAGTTGTAAAAAAATAAACAGTAGGGAATTAATGGGGAGTTGAGGGGAGGTGGAGGGGTTCAGGTTTGTGTGGGCCCCATCGCACTAAATTCTATTAGGGGAGGTTATGTGGGGTGTGGACCCCCCCCCCAACTTCCTCTTGTAGGTTATAACTTCCAAAAATAAATAAAATTGTGTTCCAAAAATTTTATTTATTTTATTTTAAATCCCCCAAATATTAACTCTCAACCCGTATAAAATGAAACTACGGTGAAGGTCCCCTTAAGCGAATAATGGAGCTGCGAGTTCATTGTTGTCCTCAGATTTCAATTCTGAGCACCGATTCAAAAGATAGAAAATCCCGCTCGTACGTTTACTGAACGTACCTAAACAAAACATCAGAAATTGATTCTGGGCACATCGGGCCTCGGAATCAAGTGTCGTCAGAAACCGCAAACTCGTAAAATTCCAAAGTATTTTAAAAACAATTCCTTGAAATTTCCGGTTCTCTACAATCATTGTATATAATATATAATGAAAAATTAAAAGTATCCCCTTACATAGATATATGATATTTCTGTACCCAATAATGGGGAAATATTTTTTTTATGGCAGACCGTTGTTTGGGATATCTGCAATTAATTAAGAAGTTGGAATATATTCCATATACTGCCATTTGAATAAGGTCTGGACACTATTAATTAAATGTGATTCCCTTTCCAATGCACTAATGATCAATAAAAATTCATGGACGTAATGAATAATGAAATTAGAGAATAACTAGAAAAATTCGAGGTAGTTTTTATTGATGATGTTATGTGATATTACAATAGAAATGAGGAGAAAGAGGATAAATTGAAAAGTATTCTAAATTAATTATGAAGGAAAAAAATTAAATTCTATGTTTTCAAAATGTGAGTTATGGATGGAGGAAGTCTCATTTAGGGGGAATTTTATAATGAGTAAAAGAATATTGGATGACCCTTCATTGATAATGTAAATAGAAGAGTGTACCATACCAATATTAGTATTTTAGATCCATAGATTCCATGGTATAAATGAGTATTAATGATAATTTATTAATAACTTATCATGATTTTCATACCCATTAACAAAGATAAATTATAATGGAATAATATTTTCTTGACTAGTGAATATGAAGACTACCTCAATTAATTGAAAAATAGTCTTATCACTACACCAATACTCTCACATCAGACAATTCTGGAAACCCATGTTGTATAAAATGATGCTTAAAATAATTTTTTAGGATGTGTATAAATTAAAAATGATAAATTTATATCATATTCCTCATGTCATGTAAAATTTCAAGAGAATAAATTATCCCTTAAATTTTATGGATTTGGATGTTGTGATCCTCACAATAAACATCATGCAGAATTATCTCTATAGGGAGAAGTGTCAGATATATACTTATCATTATAGCCTCAAATATATATTAATATATATGAAGATTAATATTATCCATTTAATATGGTTAGATCTCATGATGTATTATGACTTCTATATCCACTGCCATTTTGGTATGGTACGTAAAATAGATGATTCTCAAAGTAGAAAGGATATTGCATCATTAACAATGATTTCAATTTAGTAGGATACAATATTCTTATATATAAAATTTATTTTCATATGAATCAATAAGGAAGTGAAATAATCAATTATTTCTAAAATTATTTCTCAACCATCAATCATGGAGAAAATAAAGGATGCACAAATAAATAATGTGGATATTCAAAAAACGTTATTGGTATTCGAAATGGGAAATCCACAGTTTTAAAAATTTATTTTGAGGGAGTCATAATATTTTGGAAAATATTTTATGTAAAATATAATAAAATGATAAATATAGAGCTTATAAATATAGAACATATCCCAACCATCTCAATTCACATAGGGAGAACAAAGATATATCATGATCTCCAATAGCACTATTTATTGGAATATATGAATAAGGTGATCACTGAATATAAATCTATGTTCTTGGGAGGTTAGAAAGTGAAGGATTAATAGAAAAATTAAAAGGGAATGATGAAACCATTACCTATACCAACATGGATATGGGAAAACATCACCATGAACACTTTTATTACAATTATAAAGACATCCAGATGATATAATGCTATATAGGTTATTGTGGAATGTCTTACAAAGGCAACACACATTATCACAATTGGAGAACATTTCTCTCTCAAACATCCATCAGGGACATACATAAAACTATTGGTATATGTCCCCATACATAAACATTGCATAATCTTGATGTATGTTAATAATTCACAACGGGTATCTTTTATTTGTTTTGGGATTTAGAGTATTAGGTCATAACATATAAAGAACAATTTGAATATTACATGTAGACATTTCAACTCAGCATCCATTCTTTGAATAAATTAAAAACTCATAAAAAGAAAATATGCATGTTTAGTTCCATCTTTTAATCATAATTACTTTTCTTTGATCCCATCCTTGACACTATTACACATTATGTCCTCTAAAAAACATTTCAAAAACATTGGATGAGAATAAAAATATTATTAACTAATACACAAAGAAGGAAAACTATTAGTTCTTCCAGACAAGTAAACCATGAATACTTTATCATAATTAATTCCTTTTGCCTTTATGATGTACTAAATACTATTCACTAAATAAAATCTCATTGCATAACCTTTTGTAACCCAAAGATTACAAAAAAACCAATAGAAAACCCACATAACATATAAAGGTATGTTGGGACATAAAAATACTTAAATGTAATAACGATACGGTCGACTTCCACACATATCACTAAAAGGAATATCCATACAACCGACTTCCATACCCAATGGATTGGAGGTTATGATGTAACCACCCATCCTTGGTTTATCATGGAACCATAATTCATTTAGTTTATCACGTAACCACTAATCAAATGTCCAAGTACCATTACATAATCATAACATATAAAATATAAAAAATATCAACATTTCAGTAATGAAATTTTATTTTCAATCACAAGATATCATTTCAAGATATTGAAATACGCAGTCCATTAAGAAAAAAAATTAAATATAAAAACACCAAAAAAGCAAATAAGGGGTTTCTTTTTTCCTTTTAAAAACAGTAAGGCTTATAGAGGAGGCTAAATAACAATTAAGGCAGATGAGAGGTCATTGTCACAGCAAATGATAAAAACAACATTAATTTATTCATTTTGCAACACGATTCATAGAAAAAATATTCTATTTGGATAAAAATAACAGTCAATGGGGTTTATTATACAACGTATAAAATAAGGAGGTATATATTATTGAAATATACCTCAATAAAAGGATATTGAGAAGAAGTCCCTTACCTCATGTCTGAAACGAAACGTTCTTTATTTAGTTTCCATAATAATAATAATAAAAAGTTAATTTATACTGGATTCACAACCTTATTCATTTTTATTATTCCTATATTATCACTTATTATCATGCTTTAACAACTTGTTAATTATTTGAGTTCATATCAGACATTTTGTCGATGTTCAGAACGTGAGTAAAAAATGAACATGTCAAAATTTCAAATTATACTTGTGGTCAAAATTATATTATATCCATAATTTTTTTCAGGATTTAGATATC
Source organism: Viscum album (assembly GCA_963277665.1). Classification (NCBI taxonomy): domain Eukaryota; kingdom Viridiplantae; phylum Streptophyta; class Magnoliopsida; order Santalales; family Viscaceae; genus Viscum; species Viscum album. The sequence continues at coordinate 1,238,295,165 of OY728122.1, read as the reverse complement.
ATATATATCATATACATAAATTATATATTTTTTTAGAATATTCCAAAAAATTTGGATATAATAATGGAAATTCACCATTTATTGAGATCGTAAGTCATATGTACGCATTAATGCTACTTTCAATTTTTTTTTTCGAATTTAATGGAATGAAAACGAAATTATTATTAGTTATATTATAAATCATGTATAATATATATGTTATATATGTTTCATAAGATAATTAATTACATACTATATTCGTTCCATTTATAGCATTAACGAGTCATATCACTCTGAGTGGGTGATAGTCTGCATTTCCATGAATAAAATTATTGTATATATACAACCTAAAAATCATAAAGTTTTGTTCTAAAGGATAATTTCAGAATAATTGAGATAATATAAATATCATAAACATAATAAATAATTTTAATTCCATAATAATTTACACCATTAGAGGTGCTATGAGAAGATTGAACAATCATTGTTTCGTGATGAATTAGTTCTCCGTCCACAGAAACAGTATATTGTATTGGCATCAAATGGAGGTGTGTGTAATTGTAGTTAGAATATTTCCCATAAAATAGTCAAGTATATTTAGGATATATGATTTTTCATATAATTAAATATATTAATAGAATAGGTATTACATAAAGAAAAATAATTGAAAATAACTTTAGAGGGGACGTTTCCTAAAAATCGGTAACTCCCTTGGCTTTAAACCACAGATTTACTTGAATTTCCTTCATCATAATGAAAGGATTCTAAGAGGAAGATATGTATGTTGGGATTTTATTTGGTCATATTTTTGGGCAAGCCAAGGGGGCTTGAGAGTTATGAGTAAGAGTTAAAGGTGATTCCCTTTTATAAGGGGGAGGAGGTGTCATTAGGAATGTTTGAAAGTATTATTTTATTATAAAAGGCTTTTCTATTTCAAAAGGTCCATAACTCATTAACATATAATATAAAAAGACTATTATTAAAAATCGATTGTACCAATAAGTTTTATATGTGTTTTTGTTTCAAATATAACCTTATCAATTAACATTAACCATTAGTTATATAATTTGACTCTTACCATGTCTTTTTCTGTATTCCCTCTATATAGATAATATAGTTACCATTAAATGACAATAATACCGCAAGTGGTTCAATAATTAAATTTTGAACATTATAAAAGTAATTTGGATGAATATTTGAATTTTAGGATTATTATATCATTTATTAAAATAAAATTTGTTTTAGAAACACATTTTTGTCAATTTAAATACTATCCATATTATGTGTTTTTAAAAGATCCAAAACAAAGTGATCCTTTCAAAAAGACATCATTAATATAAATATAACAAGTCATAATCATCCCTAAAATTTTTTATAGCATAAAAAGTATCAAAATTAATTTATTTTAATTTTTATAATCTCATTTATTTAAAACATTCATTAATATTGTAAACACTACATCATCATTGTGACATAAATAAATTTATTTATTTGGTGTCTAAAAATTATAAATAAAATACCATGACATAGAAAATCATAATGTATTTCGAATTAATTTTTATAGTCAAACATATCAATTATAAAACACCACTTAAAATTGTTTTAGTGAAAAGAATAATGTTTATGATATTTGTATTTTATCTTTAAATAAAATCATATTAATGTCAATATCTTACCAAAGTGGATTTCAAAGTCCAAAAGTTCAATAAATGTATTTTCATGGTCGGAAATAACTAATATGATATGTTTTGGACAATTGTTAAGGTAATTTGACATTATTATAATATTATTTTTTCATTGAATTACCCTATTTAACATTAACAGTGGTAAGTAAACATCAACAGTTACTATTAGAAAAAATTTATTCAAATCCTATTAGACTACATTTTCCCCATTATTGAATCCATGTATATATGATTGTTGAAATTTAATTCACAGATGTGGTAGAATTTCCTTTAAATAAAAAAGTCGTATTTTAATTACTATATAGTAGTTTTCCCTATTCCACAAAAATTTATGGTTTTCAGAAAAATTTCAAAAATTCACCCTATGTTAAATTAGATATTCTGATTTCAAAAATGATGAATATTTTACAAAATTCAAAACATAGATGTTTCATTAATTAATTTAAAATTATTTTCTATTGTCAAAACTTGAAATCATGTTTTTATGAAGTAAATATCATAAAAAGATTGACATGTGTTTATGTACAATTTAAGAGTGAAATTACATCCAATGACCAAAATTGGACTACATGGTAAAAATATAATCTAATAAAACATTAAAATAAATTAAAATAACAATATTAATATACCAATAAATTATAAGAAAAATCATTTTTGAATTATAATGTTTTATTTTTCTCTATTCATTAAAATTTAAATTTTATTTCAAAAATACAAAACATATAATCAAAGTAAATTTTCATGTCCCGATTTTAATAAAGAAATTTATGTTTTCAAATATAGCATATAAAAGTTACAAAAACTAGATTTAAAAATGGTTCACCATCCAAAGGTAACAATATGACCTTTTAAAGAATAATAGATTATTTCATACTTAAAATTGGATTCACTCTCATTTTAAGCATCTAATTTTTTTGGATAAATGTATATAAATTTAAGAAACATGTATAAAAATATTTTAGTTATTTATTTTCATTCCCACCAAAACAACGGATAGGTGTTAACTATAATTTAAAATAATAATATTACAATTTTATTTTTTGGTATAACTCAACATTTAGTGAAACTTAAGATTTCAATGAAATATGTTTTTGGGTGATGAGTAATATATCATAAATAAAATCCCATTTAATGTATAATTAATATTTAATTCACAAATATTAATAAATATGATAATTTCATATTCAATATTCACTTGAGATGTTACATCCTTCCCCACTTTTTGGAATTGTGTCCCCGTAATTCTATTAACTATTTAAATAAATGAGGGTATTTACCCCACATATCTTTTTTATATTCCCATGTTTCCTCTTTGTCTATAAGGTTTTACCAAAAACCATTTACCTGATGAATTATCATATTCTACAACACATTCCCTTTATGTTCATGAATCTGGTCTTGTTTTTCTTTATAAGACCTAATTTCTTCCAACTGAACTACTTGTGTACTGAAAACATGAGATGGATCTGTCATATACTTTCTCAACATTGAAACATGAAAAACATTGTGTACCTGGGATAAACATGGAGGTAATGTTACTCTACAGGTGACTGGTCCAAATTTTACCAGGTTTTCAAACAGTCCAATGAACCTCTGGTTAATATTTCCCTTCTTACCAAAACACACCACACATTTCCATGAAGAAACCTTGATAATGACACGATATACTACCTAAAAAGAAAGCTCATTCCTACGGTTATATTCATAACATTTATGCATGATCTGACCTGTTCTCATGTGTTTCTATATCAACTAATCTTTCTCATCCATCTCCTCTACCAATTCTATTACCATCTGTTTCCTTTCACCTACATCATCCAAAAAAGATGTAGTTTGACACTGCTTCCCATATTATGCCTCAAATTGAGCCACTTATATATTATAGTGAAAAGATATTTTAAAAGATAATTAAACCAAAGAATGATTTTTCCCAAATTCACTGGTAATCCATTGAACAAGCACATTACATGTCCACCAAGGTCTTAATTTTTAGTTCTGACAACTCATATTGTTGTGGATGAAAAAATATACTGAAATTTAATTCAGTATATTATTACATATGATGGCCTTTCAAAAAGTAATAAGTGAAACTCGAATCATGATCAGATACAATAGTGGGAGGAACTCCAGGTAACCTGACCATCTATTTAACATAAAATTGATATAGATGATCTAAAGATAGATTATCTTGAATAGGACGAAAATGACAAGTTTTAGTCAATAGATCAACAATAACCCAGAATGCATTGTTACCTCGAGAAGTCCTTAGTAATTCGACTAAAAAATTCCCTGGAAACACTTTCCCATTTCCACTATGTCACTGGTAATGGATGAAGCTTCCCTTTCAGTAATTGTCGATCTGATTTAACCTGTTTACAAGTTAAAAACTTCACAGTAAAGTCAATAATAACTATTTTAATTCCGTCCCACCAGTAAAACACCCGATGATCAATGTACATCATAGTACTGCCGAGTTGAATTGAAAATAGAGATCTATGAGCTTCACATAACAAATCATTCTTCAACTGCGAATGACAAGGCAGACATAACCCCTTACCAAATCTAAAAATATAATCATTATCAATGTTAAATTCATGAAACTTACCCTTCTGAACCCACTCTACCTTTTTCTTCAACCCATTATCTTCATTATGCACTTTCTTAATTCTGTCTGGGAGAGACGATTTCACTGACACCTAAAACAAAATAAAGGAATTTCTTACTCCAAAAACCTTTATGTCAATGTTAATCAAATCATTAATCAAAATATCTTGTTCCGAAAGTAACATTGTTAATGTATCCTTACATTTTCGACTCAAGGAATCAACAACTTTATTGGCTTTTCCTTAATGGTAATGAATTGCGCAATCGTAGTATTTGATTAATTATAGCCACCCCCTCTATCTCATGTTCAATTTATTCTGAGTGAATATATATATAAAAATTTTGTGATCAATAGATATTTAAAACTTTTCACCATAAAAATGATTCCACGATATTTTTGAAGTATAAAAAATATAATCTAATTCCAAATCATGTGTTGGGTATTTATCTAATGAGTTTTCAACTGATGTGAATCATATGCAATTACCTAATCATTCTTCATTAGGACACAACCATGTCCTTTCAATGAAGAATCACTATATTTAACAAAATCAACATTTATGGAAGGCAATGCCAAAACTGGATCATTCACCAATCTTTTCATAAATTCTCGAAAACAATAATCACATTTTATTGTCTGGTTAAATGTAACACCTTTTCGAGTTAACCATGACCATGGGATAGATAGCTATGAAAAATTCCCAACAAACCTTCTATAGTAGCCTTCCAAACTAAGAAAACTATCAATCTCAGTTATATTTTTCGGTCTTGTCTATTCATTAAGAACTTTTGTTTTAGTTTGATCAACAGTTATGCCATTTTTTGGAAAAATGTGACCAAGGAAGGAAATTTGATGTAACCAAAACTGACACATGGTGAATTTCAGTAAAATTTAATTTAATTTAATGTTTTCAAGACAACCCTAATATTAATTTCATTCTCCTATTTAATTTACAAATAATCCAAAATATCATCAATAAAAAACCACAAATTTATCGAATAACTCACAGAAAATTATATTCATTTGACACTTGAATACAATTGGTGAATTTCATAACCCAAATGTCATAACTAAAAAGTTATAATGATCATATCTTGTATGAATCATGTTCATCAGAATGTCTGATTCCTTTACTTTCTACTGATGGTCCCCTGACCTCAAGTCAATCATTGAAAAATAATGAAATCCATAGATTTGATCAGTCAAATAATCAATATGAGTAAAATGATACTTTTTCTTAATTGTGATATTATTCAATGCTCTATAATCAGGGAGAAGGCTAATTGAACCATATTTTCTTTTAACAAACTAGACAGGAGAACCCCACTCTGATGTTATAGGTCGAATGAAACCATTATCTAATAAATAATTAGTTGTTTATTTAAGTCTAAATGTTCAATTTGAGCCATTCAATAAGGGGGTTTTGAAATAGGATTATCATTAGCAACTATGTAAATAATAAATTCAACATTCTAATTGGGTATAATTGCTTTAAACTTATCGGAAAAAACAACAAGATACCCATTTACTACCAGAACAACATCAATCTGAACAGTTCTTTCATATTCTGAAATATGAGCATGTTAACATTCATTTCCATCATTCACATGTTTCTCAGCTTCATGATATGTTATCCGAGATATAGGTTCATTCCTGTACACAAATTGAATGTTGTTCTGAAATGAAACATCTTTAGCTCAACAGTCAATTTTATCGTGGTAAATAGAATGCCAATCTATTCTCAAAATAACATCAATCTCTACTAGAGTCAAAACAACAAGGTATGAAGTAATATTATTTCCAAAAAAATATATATGAAGATTCTTATAATTTATTTTTTCCTCAAAATTTACCCCATGTGTGTTTTCCAAAAATTATGGATTCATATATTCAAATGGAATTCCCAATTTACTAGAAAATATCTCAGAAATTAAAGAATGTGTACACCCATAATCAAAAAACCCATTGTTATAATCTGATAAAACAAAAAAATACATGATACCACTTCATTTGATGGTCAAAAATCAACCATAGTTGTAGAAAAATATTTTTACCCACTATTCTACTTTTGATATATCTGGTTTCCCCCAGGGGTAATCATCTTTGGACACACATTGGCATAATTACGAAACTCAATTGTACTAAATCATATTACCATGGATTTTAATTACATGATTGATCATCTTTGTTACAGTTACGAGCAATATGCCAAGTCTTAGCACACCAAAATCACATCCTAGACACTGATAAACATTCTATAGAATGCTTCTTACCACACTACTGACAAGATGGAAATTTATTTTTCATACATCCAGGATTGTTTGAAGACATCTTTACATTTTCTTACCAAAGAATCATATTCTTTTCCTTTCTCTCTTGGAACACATGATCATAAAAAAACTACATTTTTACATTCTTAGAAGATCTGAAAAGGTTCTCATAGCTTTTGAATTCACAAGAGGCTAATGCTCTTCGATAACACAACTTTTGTCCTGAGTAAAATCGATTTATCTTACTATCGAGATCTCATAAGAAATTTGTATCATACCATGAATGTCACGTGATGTTTTCTTCATAAGAAACCACTAATTATTCCTCCTTATACAATTCCGAGAATTTTTTTTCCATCCAAAGTCAAACTTCATTAAGAAAATATTTCTCATTAATCATTCCACTATATTCTTCCCAACATAGAATAAATCTTTTCACCGTCCCTAATATTTTTATCCATATACCAAAACTGATCACATTCTCCTTAGAAATGATAAACAACAAGATAATCCTTTTGATTTTTTGTACAACCCCTGACATTGAAAATAATTTACAATGCTTTTATCCCCCCTTATGCTTGAACAAGTTCAAATGATACTATAAATGATCGGGGACATTTCCTCATGAAATGATCTACTATGGACATGTTCCTCTAGGTTTGATCTAGTTGATATCATGCATGGATACCACCACCATTTATATAATGATTCAACTACACCATTACAACAAAAAATAGTTTAGTTATGATTCTAACCATCTTGGGATGATGATTTGGAAGGTTATTATCCACTTTATTCAATCCCAGTACTACTTCCATGTTTCCTCTTCGGAAAACCATTCCGAGCACAGAAATATCTTAAGAAATGAAACATGGTATCATTCAAATGAAATATCATTTATTTCTTATAATAATGTAAAAATAATTTATCTATATTAATTTAACAATATCCCAACTCCTAAACATTCCTAAACAAACCTTTGAAACCAACTATAAGGAATCTTCCATAAAAATTACATAATCTTCAATTAGGTTAATAATTTAAAATGAGGGTATTTTCATGTATATAGAATTATAGAATTAGTTCACAACACATATATAACAATTGTAATATTACATGTGGACACCTCTAATCAATATTTATTTTTTCAGAAAATAAAAAATCTTGAAAGAAAAGTAACATGTTTAGTAACATGTTTTAATCATCATGAAGATTCCATGATCCCATACATGACCCTATTTGAATTTATGTCCTGTGAAAAACATTTCAATAACATGGGATGAGAATAAAACGAATAGTAAGGGATACATAATGAATAAAAACTACTAGTTTTTTAAAACAATAAGTAAACCATGAATATATTATCATAAGAAATAAATTAGTCATTTATGAATTAGTAAATACACTTCACTGAATAAAATCGCATTGCATACCCTTTTAAAAAAAATATTACCATAATACCCATACAAAGAACACATAACATATAAATGTAACATGGGAGAAACATACATAAATTAAATAACCATACTGTCATCTTCCACACATATCACTAAATGGAATATCCTTACGTCCGACTTCTATACCCAATTATTTGGAGGTTATAACTTAACCACCCAAAATTGGTTTATCACAAAACCACCTATAAATATGTTTATCATGTAACCACCAGTTAAATGTCAAATTACCATTATATAGTCATAACTAATAAAACTTTTCAAATATCATACATTTATTAATAACATTTTATTTTCAATCACAAAATATAATTTTAAGATATTGAAATACTAAATAATTTTTAAAAACAATTTTCAATGGAAAAAAACTCAAAACAATTATAAGGGGATTTTTTTTCATTTTAGAAACATTAAGGCATATAGAGGAAGCAAAATAATGATTACTATGGCGGAGAGGTCATTGTCTCTACAAACGTTAAGAAAAAATTCCTTTTGTCATTTAGTAAAATGTTTTATAGAAAAGAGATTAACTTTGAATGAAAATGAAAGGAAATAGGGTTTATTATACACTGTATAAATGAAGGAGGTATATAATATCGAAGTATGCCTCCATGAATAGAGATTGAGACGAAGTCCCTTACCTCATGTCGGAATTGACTCGTTCATTTTATAATTTCCTATATAATAAACAAAAGTTTATTTCTACTTTCATAATAACCTTTTTATTAGTATTCTTCCATTTATATCAGTTATTATAATGCTATAACAATTAGTTAATTATTTGAGTTCCTATCAGACATTTTTTCAATGTTTTGAACTTGAGTAAAAAGGAGCTTTTTATAATTTCAAATTGTCCATGTGATCAAAATTAAGTTATATTCAAAATGATATTCATGATATAGATATCATATATATCTATTATATATGTATTTATAATTTTCCATAAAATTTGAATATATGAAATGAAATGCACCGTTCATGGAGACACTAAGTTGTAAGTACACATGAATGATATGTAAAATTCATTTTCATATTAAAAGGAATGAAAAACATGTGATACATAGCTATATTATAATTCCTGTATAATATGAACGTTATATATGTAAGAAATGTTCATTAATTACATTATTTATATGGTCCTGGAATAGAATAAATGAGTTACATCATTTTGAGGGGGCGGTAGTCTACACTTACTCAAATGAGACTATCGTATATATATAACATAAAAAGAATAATGGTATGTTATAAAAGTAAAATTATGAATCATGTAGATAACCTTAATATCATATATTACTAAATTTCCATCCTAATTGCCACCATAGGATGTGGTAGGAGAAGATTGGCCAATCTTCATTTTGTGACGTTGTAGTTCGCCTTACACAAAAATAGTATGTTCTATACCAATTAAATGGAGGTGTGTGTAAGTGTAGTTTGATTACATATAATAAAAAAAATATAGTATATTTAAGATAATATTTTTTATGTAATAAATTCATTATAATATGATAGGTAGTGGAGAAGGAAAATAAAAAAATGACTATGGAGGAGGCGTTACCATTAAATCGAGAAACTCCCTTTAGTTTGAAGAAAAATGTTTTCTTGAATTGGATTCTCCCAAGTGGAAGTCTTATAGGAGGAATATAAATATGTTCAGAGAATAATTGGGAAGATGTTGGATGAGCCAACTGGCCTGGAGATGTGTGAGTAAGGGTTAGAGGTGACGAGCTTTTATAAGGTGGAGGAGGGTTTCTTTAGGAATGATTGAAAGTATTTTTTTATTACAAAATGCTATTCAGTTTTAAAAGGTCCATAAAAAATTAAAGCAGATGATAATATGAATATTATTCTAAATCCTTTCAACCAACAGGTTTTAGACATGTTTTTTCTTTCAAATTTAACCTTATCATTTAGCTTTAACCGTTAGTTAACTAATTTGACTCTTACCATGTCTTTTTGTGTATTCAGTCTATATGGTTAATATAGTTACCATAAATTGACAATAGAACCAAAAGTGGTTTACTAACAACATTTTAATCCTTATATATGCCTTTTGGAAGAATAATATATTTTTAGGAATATTAAATCATTTAGTAAAATAATATTTTTTAAAAACACATTTATGTCAATTTAAATGCTATTCATATAATGAATTTTTAAAAAATCTAAGACATCAATATTAAATGGAAAAAATCATTAATTTAAAAATAACAGGCCATAAGATTCCCTAAAATTTGGGAATGGAATAAAAATATTCAAAAGAAATTTATTTTAATATTTATCATCTCATTAATTTAAAACATTCAATAATAAGGTAAACACTACATCATTATTGTTTCATAAATAAATTTATTTATTTAATTTTTAAAAATTATAAATAAAATTCCATGATGTATGAAATATTATTAACATTAAAATTACTAATTATAGAAAAAAATCATCTATAAAACCTCCCTTAAATTTTTTTTATTATAATTATTCATGGTTATGATATATTTATTTTTTGTTTAAATAAAAAGTTATTAAGGTCATCATCTTACCCTAGTGGAATTAAACAGACAAAAGATCCACCCAAAATTTTTTCTGGTTATCCATTACTCATCCAATAAGTCTATGAAAATTGTTAGGGCAAATTTATATTATAATAATATTATCTTTAAATTGAATTACACTATTTCACATTAAATACATTAAAAAACATCAATAATTACAATTCACAAAAAAATATTGACTAATTAGACCACATTTTTCACCCTGATTACAACAATGTATGTTAGATTTTTGAAATTCAGTTCATAGAAGTGGTAAAATTTCATTTAAATGAATAAATCTGTTTTTAATGACTATGTCGTATTTTCACTATTCATCAAAATATTGAAGGATTTCAGAAAAATAAAAAAAACTCACCCTAAGTAAAATATGATATTTAAATTTCAAAAATTATTTAAATTTAAAAAATTCAAATCATATAATTTTCATTAATTAATTTTAAATTTATTTCCGTTGTCAAAACTAGAAAACTTGTTTTTAATTAGTAAAAACAACCAAAAAATTGACAACTGTCTCTACCCAATTTAAGAGTTAAATTACATCCAATGATAAAGATTGGATAATATGGTAAAAATATAATCCAATATGTCTTTAAAACCAATTAAAAGAATAGTTTAACAATATAAACAAATTAGATGAAAATGTAGTTTTGAAATAAAATGTAGTATTTTTTACAATTCATTAAAAATGAATTTTATCAAAAAAAATCCAAAAAATTACTCAAAGTAAATTTTGATGTCCCAATTCTAATAAATAATTTTATTTTGTCAAATATAACATATACAAGAGAAAAAACAATATTTGAAAAGGGTTCTCCAACAACAAGCGGTAAAAAATCCTTTTAAAGAATATTAAAGTATTTCATGATTAAAATTGGATTCATTCTCATTTTAACCCTTTAAATTTTATTTGATAAATGTAAAGTCATTTAAGAAAAAATTATAATCATATTGTTGTTAGTTCTGTTAATTCCAACCAATAAAATGGCTAGGAATTATCTACCATTTTAAAAAATAATATTATTTATTATTATCTGTATAAGTCAACATTGTGTACAACACAAGATTTATGATAAATCTTTTATGGGGTGTTTTGTACACAATCGAACATGGTATCCCCTTTTAAGTAGAATTATTATTTAATTCTTAAATATTAATAAATATAAAAATTTAATATTCTTTATTTATTTGGGATGTCACAATTGGTGCGGTTTTTTTGATTACCACTATTGTAACACCCCAAGATTTCATAGTGTGTTATTTCTTCAAAATAATACAATAACTTACACTACACGCAACACCGAGTTCAAGCGCACCATGACGTACCAAAAAAGTCGTTCAAAAGAGGTTATGAATAGTGTTTAATAAATTTTAAACTTTATATAATCCTTATAATTTTTGAATCCATATTATGAGTTTCTTAGATATAATGTAAGAACAAATTCATTTTCAGTATTGCACTTTTACCAACTTTTAATAGTGAAACCATTTTAAATAAAAATATTTTAAACTTTTTGACTAAATGGGGACATCGAAAATTTAAAATGAAACATCCCAAGCTTCCACGGTATGCTTTCCTTTGAATAATACAGTACCATGTGTTGTACGCAACTTCGAGTTCTAACACACACCACAACCAATCAAACTAGCTTTTATGAATAATAATATCAACTTGTTGAAATTATATATATTTTATATTTCAAAATGGACTTCATTTTTGAATTCGGAGTATCGAATTTAGCCAAAGGTGAAATTTTGGTACTTTTTGGATAACTTTAATATTTTGATGAATAGTTAAAATTACTAAATTTTACTTAAAAACAAATTTTTTAATCAAAATAATTTATAGTGATAAATTATATTACTGAGTGGTTTTAAAGCATAATTAGAATATATTTTTACCATTTTATCCAATGGTGTTCATTAGAATTAATTTTACTTTGAAATTGGATATAAACAATTATCAATCTTTTGATATATATAGTTTCTTAAAAAAACGCTATTTGTTGTGACAACGGAAATTAATTATAAAATTAATTAATTCAACTTATATGTTTGGAATTTTTTATAATAGACATATTTTTTGAATTCGGAATATCAATTATAGCTTAGGGTGAAATTTTGACATTGTTCTGAAAAACTTCAATTTTTGATGAATAGTGAAACTACTAAGTGGTAGTTAAAAAATTGATTTTTTCATAAAACTTAATTTTATCGCTTCTGTGAATGGAATTTCGAAAATCCAAGAGACACAGTTAATATCAAGAAGTAAAATGTGGTTCAATGAGATAAAAATAATTTTTGGTGAATAGTAACTTTTTACTTTTATTTACCACGATTAAAAGTAAATGGGATAATTAAGGGTAAAAATGATTTTAATATTACCCTAACACATGTCCTAATTCGTTTGGACATGTGTATCTCGACCAAAACATCCTTATTAATAAAATATTATTATTTACATCCACTTGGATTAGATTAGGACATTTATTATTATTTAATTCAAAGAAGAGTTAAAAGAGTTAAAATCAATGTTTATTTACTAAAACATTTTAAATATAGGGTTATACATGAGATAAATTCGATTGTAAATATTCATTAGAAATATATTAAGATTTCCTACATAATTATATTTTATTTATAATTTTTAGACTTTAAATAATTTAATTTACTTATGACACAATGATGATGCAGTAATTACCATAATAGTGAAAAATTAAAATAAATGATATTATAAATACACAAATAAATATAATTTGAGACTTTTTAGGAATTAAACTAATTTTATAGGTTAATATTACATGTTATAATTGATTAAATTAACATTGTTCGAAGTAATAATTCTGGTATGATTTTTACAAAAATCAATTATTGAATAGTGTCAAAATTGACATAAAAGAGTTTTTAAAACCAATATTATATTATTAATTGATATTAAATTTGTAAAAATATGAGGATCAGCCAAGAGACTTATATGATGATAGGATCATCATTAATGGACCACTTGGGGGTCGCTTGGATGTATATAGTATGTTTATTAACTATATATTATGAAAATAAAAAGTTACATGGTAAATGTCAAACTAATTAACTATGAGTTAAAAATAGAAGATAAGGTTAATATAGTAACCCAAACCTGTCTAAATTCTATTGGTTGAATGGTTTTAGACCTATACCCACCTTAACCTTTTAATAATCAACTTTGGAGTCATTAGAAACCGAATATGAATTTATTATAAATTAATATTTCTGGCTTTTCCAAAGGTACCCCTCACCCCTCTTATAAAAGGGCACTCCTCCTTCTCATTTCTTCACACCTTCAAAGCCTTTTGGTTCGGCCAAAATCTGCCCAAATACTTTCCCAACTTCCCTCACTACAACCTAGAGGCCTCATTTTGATGAGAAATCCAACCTAAGGAGCCCTTTTGATCAAATCAAAAGGATGAACCCGAAGAAGAGGTAATGATTTCACCACCCTTTTCCAAGTTCCTTTATTCTTCCACTTCTTCTTCATTTGTTGTTACCATCCTAAAATAATAACTCCAGTATCATATATATACTGTGATGTTATTATAAATATGTTACAAACATATTCAGTATTCTATCCACCCTTTGAATAACATGTCACCATACGTGCGTACGTACGGCTTACCGTCTCCGCGTCGTGGTGTAATTGTTATTCAATATTTTATTATTTGGATGGGTATAATAATGATGTGTAACTCATGTACATAATAAATATAACTTGTTAATGATTCTGTATATATGATATACCATCCATTTATATATTATCTTAATGTCAAAATAATGATATTGTCGCTCGTGCGTACGTACGGACAACCGTCTCTACGAACGCGATGAGATTGATTCTCCATCGTATCCATTAAATTATAATTATCATTTGATGATTTAAAAATGATGTTTAAGGACTTGATATCATTATTTATATGAATAATATACATCCTATCCATGACAAGCAAGGCTTATGTAACAAAACATATTAAAGAAAACAAGTAAGTTAACACCCGAAACGACGATAATTCAAAGATATTATTAACAAATCAATGTTAAAAGATCATATATGATATCATATTAATATATATGATTCTTGTATAATTTAATAACAATTATTTCACCATTATACAGGAGGTTAACCTACCACAACCAAGGAAAAGTACAAGGTAAGGATTATTTCACAATCTCTTCATTATCTGAGGTTGTTTATACGTAATAATCTACTGGGATCTCTTTATCATCCACATCCATGTTTTTTAAAAATGTATTTCAAAACATTTTTACTATTTACAAGAATATGGGTTAAAGTCATTTATACCCTTGTTTTACTTTTTATAAGAGTTTTATAAAGGAATTTTTCTGTCGTTTTCCAAACAAGGTGCTTTTTAACCTTTTCGACAAAATTAAGGTAAGAATGTTTTTTTAAATTATATGGCGGGAGTGGCTATTTTCCACCGTTATAAAATCATCAAAGCTTCCCTTACAAGATTATAAGAATATTTTCAAAGAAAATGTTTTATTTTATAAATATATTACTCTTAAATGATTTCAAAATAGAAAGAGATATTTCTCTAAAA
Source organism: Viscum album (assembly GCA_963277665.1). Lineage (NCBI taxonomy): Eukaryota > Viridiplantae > Streptophyta > Magnoliopsida > Santalales > Viscaceae > Viscum > Viscum album. The sequence goes on along the minus strand of OY728122.1, from coordinate 1,238,280,034 downwards.
AGAGGTTTAATTTCATCTATGTCAACATCCTTTGATGGATTTTACGCTTATTTGAAGTTGATTTATTATGATACAAAACATCTATATTGTATTTAAGGTTTTGAGATATGTTTGACTGTGGATGTGCTATTTTTATACCATTCAAAGGTTATGATGAAAGTATTGACATTTCGTATGCTAGTTTTAATACGAATGTTTATGTTATTTTTAAACCTTTTCATATGGGAATGCATTGGACTTAATATGTGATGGGTGGAGCCCGCTATAGCTCCTCGATGCATCGGTAGGTCTAATGAGACAAACGAGTGTCTTGGAACAAGGCCTTCGCAAAATCTTATTTGTAGTCTTGGCACGAGGCCTTGGCTATGTAGTTATGATAGTCTGGAATTATGAATTCTATCATTATGAAAGTGGTTATTGATATTGCATGTGATTATTCGAATAGTAGAATATCCATGTGAATAAGTAAATGGAATTATTTCATTTCACTTTTTCCATACTATGTTGAAGATCAAGTTTAAAAGGCTTTTGTTTTAGTTATACATTGCCTTAAATGTTTATGCTTATTTTTGAAAGTTTCCAATATATTGTTATCCTTACTGGGCATTTGAGCTCACCCCTTTTCTATGTTTTATTTTTCCCAGGAAGTGAAGAAGTAATTTATGAATGACCTGCAGGGATATTATGAGGGGATAATAGTGTGGTTATGGAGACAATATGTTGTTGTAGTAGTTTTTCACTTCATGATGTAATGTAAAACTTTATGAATATATCTAGTGTTTCCAAGGCTACTAAACCAATCGGTCTTTCGAGATTTGATCTTTCTTGTGATCATGCCAATGTTATGTAATAATGCACCGACTCTGGGTAACTGGGGTCGGGGCGTTACAGTTGGTATCACAGGAAGTTTAGTACAAACCTTGGAAGCTAGATTTAGATAAACTCTGATTAGAGCACGTAGACATAAGATGAACATTGAGGATTAGTAAAGAAGAACTTCATAGAATTTTGGTATTGTAGAGATTTTGTGAGTTTTCTGAGCAATACATCCATTTCTGGATACGAGCAAGTAGAGGTGGCTCTGGAACAGATATACCTAGGGGTAAAACCCGAAAACAACACTTTGAGCTAGACTCGAACGGGAACTGGTGCACGACAACGGGCATTGCTGCACTCTTGGTTACGACACTCCCGGGGGATATGCTTAGGATAATTCTCATTTTCTTTACAAACCATTATGAATGGTTTATGTGGATTTACTTCCTCAAAGGAGAAATTTTTATGATTATGGATTATATCCATAAACTATTTAATTTATGTTATGTGTCTTACAGGTTTTGGATTAGGTATTATTATTCATAAACTAATCTAGTGTATGTCATTGGTTAGAAATGGTGCCTGGTAGAAGGAATGGGAACTCCAGCAATGCACATGATCCAAATAGAAATAAGGATCATATCTTTCATGGTCTTAAGCCAGAATTTATAAGAGAAATAGTCTCCCATGTATTATCATCATATGAAGAAATAATATCATGTGTTGATAAGATAAGTAATGATTTTACTGAGTCCTATGGCTTTGAAGGGAAGAAACAGAAGAAAAGGATGGAAGAGAGAACGATGGATAAAGGGAAGAGGGAAAATAAGAATTTTCCCATATGTGATAACTGTGGGAAGAAACACCCTGGAACTTGTCTGAAAGGAATGGGAGTTTGTTATAAGTGTGGAGGAAAAGGGTACAAAGTACGTGACTGGAAGGGTAAGAAAATGGTTTCAAATGTACAATGCTTCATTTGCAAGGAATTTGGACACTACGCGAGCCTATGTCCCAGTCATCAGACTATGCCGCAAATGATGCTATTGGATAATAATCAAGTTATGATACTACCACAGATGAAGAGGAATGATTAGAGTTCTTATGTTGATTATGTCATTTGAGTGTTGTATCAACAATGTACTTCTTATAATAATTATGGAGTATATAAGGATTGTACTGCAGTACTATTTCATTAAGGACTTGATATTGTGTGGAACAAAGAAAAGTGACTCAATAGCAGGTTAAATTTTTGGAAAATATATGGTTGAGAGAAAGATAAACCATAATATGGTTCTGATACCAAGGTAGTGATTTTAGAATAATACATGATTGATTTGGATAAATTATATTGGATATTCTTGACTACCTTGAAGCTGATTAATGATTTGTATATTCCATCATTATTGGGTTTTAAAACATTTTTGGATTGATGAAGTATATCCAGCATTCCATATGGAATAAGGGAGCATGAATGTAATCAATAAGTATTATGGTAATTCAGTATGTTTCAGTGTTTTAAAAGAATACATGATGAAGGTATTCATATGCTATTATGGGGTAAAAAGGATTTATATTATGTTTAACTTCCTTATAAATATTGGACTGTGAGTTTGGACATAAGTATTTTGGATAAATTCTAGTTTGGGATTAATTTTTGATTGCCATAAAAGGACAACCCAGAGGTCGAGCGGCAACCCGTCGCGACCGGCAAGGCCGCGAGACTTGAACCCGCAACCGAAGGGCGACATGGGTGTATCACCTACCACTGGTCCACGAGATGTCCTGGATTAAATAATGTAGTTTTTTTAAAAGATCTGGTTGATGAATTATAAATTCGTTTATTTTGGAACCCTGTACGAATAGTATAAATAGAATATTTTTATGAGTGAAAGATGAGTTTGTGGTAGAAATTTATTAATGGATAAAACACTAATTATAAAGTAAGTATATCTCATTATGATCTTAGCCAATCTCATAAATAAATTCCTCAACATTAATAAAAGGAACTTAGAACAAAAATGTTGTCCTAGATGGTACCTTAAATCATCACTAATTTATGGCTTTGGGATTGTTGGCCTTTTCATAGCCATGTTCTCTACCACTCTCCATCAGATAATTGATGGTTCTATTTCTCTTCCATATCCATACTTTCCTACTTGGAACCCTAGTATGTGTTATTTTCGGTAATATTCATACATTCCACTCTTTATTTTAAATATAGGCCTCAGTAATTCATTTTTCGATGTGGGATTTCAACTAAGATATTTTGAAATGTCAAAAATGTGTTATCCTAATACCTTATGTTTTGTTGAATCGATGGTATTTTAAATCATTATAGATTGATGAATTTAAGGAACTAAATTTTATACTTGTTTGTGATTGATGACCTCAATCACTACCTATAAATATTTACGTTTTTTCTCCAATTATATGTCTCTAATAGCCACCAATGTTCTCCTAATAGAGTTCATAATTTGGTGGTGACCCTTTATTTTCTCTTTTCCTCATATTAAGACTAAATTTTAGTAACCCAATTTCCGATGTGGGTTTTCCCACAAAGATATTTTTTATTTTCAACGTTTTATTTTCGAAAAACAATTTCAAATTGCGAGGACACAATTTATTGAAGGAAGGGAGAATGTAACACCCTAAGATTTCATAGTGTGTTATTTCTTCAAAATAATACAATAACTTTCACTACACGCAACACCGAGTTCAAGCGCACCATGACTTACCAAACAAGTCGTTCAAAAGAGGTTATGAATAGTATTTACTAAATTTTAAACTTTATATAATCCTTATAATTTTAGAATCCATATTATGAGTTTCTTAGTCATAATGTAAGAACAAATTCATTTTCAGTATTGCACTTTTACCAACTTTTAATAGTGAAACCTTTTTAAATACAATATTTAAAACTTTTTGACTAAATGGGGACATCAAAAATTTAAAATGAAACATCCCAAGATTCCACGGTACGCTTTCCTTTGAATAATACAGTAGCTTTTGTTGTACGCAACTTCGAGTTCTAACACACACCACAACCAATAAATTAATATTTCTAGTTTTTCCAAAGGTACCCCTCACCCCTCTTATAAAAGGACCCTCCTCCTTCTCATTTCTTCACACCTTCAAAGCCTTTTGGTTCGGCCAAACTCAGCCCAAATACTCTTCCAACTTCCCTCAATACAACCTAGAGGCCTCAGTTTGATAGGAAAGCCAACCTAAGGAGCCCTTTTGATCAAATCAAAAGGAAGAACCCGAAGAAGAGGTAATGATTTCACCACCCTTTTCCAAGTTCCTTTCTTCTTCCACTTCTTCTTCATTTGTTGTTACCATCCTAAAATAATAACTCCAGTATCATATATAAACTGTGATGTTATTATAAATATGTTTCAACCATATTCAGTATTCTATCCACCCTTTGAATAAAGAGTCACCATACGTGTGTACGTACGGATTACCGTCTCCACGTCGTGGTGTAATTGTTATTCAATATTTTATTATTTGGATGGGTATAATAATGATGTGAAACTCATGTACATAATAAATATAACATGTTAATGATTCTCTATATATGATATACCATGCATTTAAATATTATTTTAATATCAAAATAATGATATTGTCGCTCGTGCGTACGTACGGACTACCGTCTCCACGAACGCGATGAGATTCATTCTCCATCGTATCTATTAAAGTATAATTATCATTTGATGATTTAAAAATTATTTTTAAGGACTTGATATCATTATGTATATGAATAATATACAACCTATCCATGACAAACATGGCTTATGTAACAAAACATATAAAAGAAAACAAGTAAGTTAACACCTGAAACGACGATAATTAAAAGATATTATTAACAAATCAATGTTAAAAGATCATATATGATATCATATTAATATATATGATTCTTGTATAATTTAATAACAATTATTTCACCATTATACAGGAGGTTAACCTACCCCATCCAAGGAAAAGTACAAGGTAAGGGTTATTTCACAATCTCTTCATTATCTGAGGTTGTTTATACGTAATTATCTACTGGGATCTCTTTATAATCCATATCCATGTTTCTTAAAAATGTATTTCAAAACATTTTTACTATTTACAATAATATGGTCTAAAGTCATTTATACCCTTTTTTGACTTTTTATAAGAGGTTTATAAAGGAATCTTTCTGTCGTTTTCCAAACAAGGTGCTTTTTAACCTTTTCGACAAAATTAAGGTAAGAATGTTTTTTAACATATACGACGGGTGTGGCTATTTTCTGCCGTTAAAAAATCGTTGAAGCTTTCCTTACAAGATTATAAGAATATTTTAAAATAAAATGTTTTATTTTATAAATATATGACTCTTAAATGATTTCAAAATAGAAAGAGATATTTCTCTAAAAAGAGTTTTGATTTCATCTATGTCAACATCCTTTGATGAATTTTACACTTATTTGAAGATGATTTATTATGATACAAAACTTCTATATTGTATTGAATGTTTTGTGATATGTTTGACTATGGATGTGATATTTTTATACCATTCATAGGTTATGATGAAAGTATTGACATTTCGTATGCTAGTTTTAATACGAATGTTTGTGTTATATTTAAACCTTTTCATATGGGAATGCATTGGACTTAATATGTGACGGGTGGAGCCCGCTATAGCTCCTCGATGCATCGGTAGGTCTCATGAGACAAACTAGGGTCTTGGCACAAGGCCTTGGAAAAATCTTATTTGTAGTCTTGGCATGAGGCCTTGGCTATGTTGTTATGATAGTCTGGCATTATGCATTCCATCATTATGAAAGTTATTATAGATATTGCATGTGATTATTCGATTATTAGAATATCCATGTGAATAAGTAAATGGAATTATTTCATTTCACTATTGCCATACTATGTTGATGTTCATGTTTAAAAGGATTTTGTTTTAGTTATACATTACCTTAAATGTTTATGCTTATTTTTGAAAGTTTCCAATATATTGTTATCCTTACTGGGCATTTGAGCTCACCCATTTTCTATGTTTTATCTTCCCAGGAAGTGAATAAGTAATTTATGAATGACCTGTAGGGATATTATGAGGGATAATAGTGTGGTTTATGGAGAAAATATGTTGTTGTAGTAGTTTTTCACTTCATGATGTAATGTAAAACTTTATGAATATATCTAGTGTTTCCAAGGCTACTAAACCAATCGGTCTTTCGAGATTTGATCTTTCTTTTGTTCATGAAAATGTTATGTAATAATGCACTGACTCTGGGTAACTGGGGTCTGGGCATTACAACTGTCAATTGTATCTGATTGCAATCTTGGATTTACTTCTATGATCTAGAATATTTTCCAATATGCTAAAAACCATTATATAAACATTAATTTGTACCATCATACTCAATCATATGGACAAGTAGGTAAGAATATTAATAAACTATAAGACATGATAATAACATGTTTTAGAGAAATCAATGATGGATGGGAAAAATGTCCACCTCTGGTGGATTTCTTACTCAGAAATAGTGTCCACTGAGGCATCAAAATGCATCCATTTGAATCTATTTATAGTAAAGTAGGTATAACATTGGTATGTTGGGTTACTGATAGTGAATGAAAGTAGATGGGACATTATATGGTTGATGAAATAATTAAAAATGTTAAATCCATTGATTATATCATTTTGGATACCCACATTCAAAATAATTTCTATTAAGTCAATTGTTTATGATACCAAGACATTAATATAGGAAACATGGTACTCTTGTTCCTATCTAAATTCAAGATGATAATTCATTTTTAGATTACTGGATAGATGAGTCTCATATACATTATCCCCTTCAAGATTACTGATCATCTTAGAGTTCTAGACAATCAAATAGAACATCCACCTACCATGACCAAATTACATAATATATACTATCTATCCATCTGGAAGTAGTGCACTACATATCCCTCACATATACCATAATTAGAGGTGGTAAATCTTGAGAATGGACTCTTGTACGAGGAATATTTAGTGAAGATCATGGACCATATTGATAATGTAATACTCAATAAGACTACTCAGAAGTCAATGTACTATGTAAGAACCACTTGCATTAAGGTATGACATGGTAACCGAATGAATCAATGAAGGATAAATACAATCACTTTTTTCACATCTGTTTGTACAACGAAATATGGATGGAAAAGTTTCATTGGGGGGAGGGGGATGTAGTGACATAGGTTTTTTTGAATGGAATATTCCTTCATAATATAATATAATATAGTTTATATCACATAAAATCCCATAGGTAACACAATAAAAACATGAAAAAATGAATAATAAATGAAATATGATGTATTTCAAAAAATTAAATAACCTATACAAATTGAATAATATCCTCACTTTTGGAATAGTATTGTGACCTTTAGGAATAGTATTCAATCCAATAGGAATGTAAACACACATATCAATGTAATAATTAAATTATTTTTTCTTATGAATGATAATGTATTATATTGATATCCTAGAATAAGAAAATAAATGATTCAAAAACGGTAAATTACGTATTGGTATTTCTGTAAAATGCACATGTTTACATAAAAATTAAACATTTAAATAATTCTTTAAATTTAAATATATTTTAATAATAAGTATTAATTAATTAATATATATTTATTTATATTATATCATAATTTTAGGAAACCTTAATTAATTGTTAAATTTCATTAATTTTTTTTTATAATTTTAAAATCTGTATGTTTTGATGAAATGATGGTTTTCATTAGAAATTCAATTTCTCATATTTAAATAACTATTTTCACAACATTTTGTCCATTTCTTAAATATACATTTTGAAAAATAGTTGGGGTGAATTTTTGGTATTTTTCTAAAATAGTTATTTAAAAAATATTTTTAGAATATCCATTTTTTCATGTATTCTATTGGTTGTCCTCTTAATATGTTATATATCAAATAATGTTAGGATATTATTATTTATATGATTTAAATTATGTATTTATTTAGGTTTTATTCCTTCTAATTAAGTACATAATCATCAAATGACACTATAATTTATGATGCATGATTGGAATTTTATGGTTAATTATATTTAAAATCATTTAATTTTTTGTATAACGGTCTATAGTATCTCTCTATTTCATTTTGTAAATATTGAAATCATTATCTAAATAAGAGGACCATGATTAACAAGTCAAATCATGTACGAAAAACAATAGAGTTATTTTCATAAGAATAACCATAAAATGGGATTATTAATAAAAAGGTAATATAAGTTCATAATAAAATAATAAATTGAATTATATATTAGAATATAGATCTATGTTATATTTATAAAAACCATATAATAATTATACATGAAAATTGAATGATTTGTGAAAAGACAACACTTAATATAAGGGTTTCTTGTCTAATTTTTCATTCTGTGAGAAATATTTTACATTCACCGGGTTTTCATGTAATTTGGTGTATATATTTACATGTGAAATTTTATATAATTAATTTTATTTATTTTATGGTATTAAAATTTTTAGATTAGGTTATTATTATAGGGGTCACATTATTTAAAATTTACTAATGTAGTAAGGGATTTCATGTCTCAATTTTATTTATGTGAGACTTATTCCATATTCACAACCCACTTATTTTTTATGGTGAATTTATAATCCCATGAATATATTCTAATATTATTGTTCATAAATTTATGGGTATTTATATACAAATATTTTATCTATCGTTTATGGGGTTTATGGTAGTAAATTTACAGAATATGTAATGTAATGTTGTCTCAATTTTCATTCATTGAGTCACATGTCTTATTATGCACCTATATTCTTTGATAAGTTGTATTTAAATCAATTTTAAATGTTACTACATGAATATAATAAGTTTAATTATATTTTATTCATTATATAATTTTATTATGTCCATATTATTATGATTCTATTTTATGGAAGTTGTAATGGTTTTGTCAATATAATCTTACTATTTATCGTGAATGTTTATGATTATGCATTAATAAATTAAATATCACGATACAAAACTCATGAAATCACATAAATTTAATTCTCCTATGTTTATCCATGATATATTAATTTATTGGTACCACTTTTATACTCTTTGGTAGTATGATAATTATGATTTTGTATTCAAAAAATACAACTCTATTTTTAAATTTTTTCATACCTTTATTTTATTCAGAAAACATTTTTTTAAATTTTTTTTAATATTTTATTTAATATGATGCTTGAAAGAAATTTTTACACATGTCATACCTTTTTAATAAAAAAATATTTTAAAAGTAATCTCCATTTCATTTTTCAATCGATGAACTTCTCTTAACATTTTATGTCATAGATGAAATGTTTCACATATATTTATTTAATCTTCATCATGATAGTCATTTAATTGAAGATTTGTTTGTAATTTTACAAGAATATTTTTAATGAAAAATGTTCTTCTAGTTTATTGTAATTTTTTTTAAATTTTGGATTCAAGGAAAAGATTTTCCTGAAATGGTTTATGTTTAAAAGTATTTTCAAGGATTTCAAAATCATCATCTAAAAGTTTTCATGCTTATATTCAAAGAGAATGTTTTTTAAATGTTTTATTATTTAAAAATAATTTTTAATGTGGTAAGGATAATCTCTCAATAAATGTATAATTTTATTTTAAAATACTCCATTATAGGTTTTGAAATGTAGTTTTAAATGAAAATTATACTAAAAATTTTCTTATAAATAATACATTTATTTTAAATGAAATGTTATTTCCAAAAAGAAATGATCCATGCGATATTTCATTGTACTTATCTAACTAATATGAAATCTTTTTATATAGTTTATACTTTTTTCGGGATATAATCCAAATACATTGTTCATATTCTTTCTCATAATGGTTTATTATTTGGATGTCATATTTTTTAAGAGAAATTTTTTACTTCCACGAGTTATATGATTTTCAAACAATTTTCATTTGATGGGTTATGATTTTATGAAATTAATATGAAGACAATATATTTTCCAAAGGTTATAATATGATTACATGTTTTGTATTCCCATTTCATTTCATGGGTTATGATATGTATTTTGATACCCATAGCTTTTTATGGTTTATGTTATGGTGAATGTTTTATTATATTATGGATTATGTATGTATGATTTCATTATGTGATACGTTTGACCTATATGTCACTCTAAAGAATTGTGTAAAGATTCATATATACTTAGATAATTATGGGAATCAAGTCAACTGGATGGTTCCATAATTGGAAACAACTACAACCTCTTCCAAAATGGGAAACATATGTGCCCTAATCTATAATGAGAAATAGGTGTTTCATAATCTGTAATGAAAAATAGGTCTATCCAGATCAAAAATTTGAAACTGATTCATTATAATCCAATGTAGGAAACTAGTTTCTCTTAATACACTATGTATATTTTTATTTCTAGTTATCCCTTATAAATGAAATACCATTTCTTATATTTATGATGGTTTCACACTTATAAGACATGAGCTTATAGTACATGATTTATTAATAAGGATTTATCACCCTTATGATTTTGGTCTTATGTTCTGCAATCATTACTCTATGAATCATGTATATTCACATGAATACTCATGTTATGACAATAAAACATTATTCTCATGTAATCATACCCTTATAATCATGTTATAAATATATATATCTGTTATTTACCATTGATGATCCTCGAAGGACATCTCTATGTTTTTTCCCTTCCCTTAGTTATGACGTAGGAGTACTAATGTGATGATTAATAATTGGTAAGATCATTAATTGAGATATATTATATAATGAATTGTGTAGATGAATATTTTTCCATGTTTACTAATAAACAAAACAATTACGGTGCATGGTAATTTACTTTTGTAATGTTCTTAATATTTATAACCCTTAAGATTCATGCCTTAATTTATTCTAATCCTTTATCTATGACTCATGAATATACATTTTGATATTCAGTTTATGAACTTCAAATATTATTTTAATGTTAACATAACATTATGATCTGATTATATTTATGTATCACATTTATTTAACTAATGATTCTATGATCTAGTCCATTTATTTTGTTTCCATCCCTAGGTTCTGTAGACTAGTTTCAAGTAGGAGTACTAATGGGGAAGATCATTAATGAATATTTCCAAAATCATTCAATACGATATAAGAATATGTTTCAATATTTTTTATGTCACAAAACTATTAAGTTACAGTAGAATTTATAATTTTAATGTTCATAATATTCTTAAAATAATTATCTAATATCCATGTATGTTAATTCTGCTCTCTATAATTGGTATGAAAGGAATTATTTAGTCAACTGTAAGACACTATGGTGATAAAACATCAGTGGAGACCGTAAGTGATAACTTAGGAATATTTTGATTGATTTGTTATGATTATATTTGTTTCAACTATGATAAGATCAACTCAAACTATGCTTCATGGTTTATTTCAATGGTCGTAACCATACATAAATAGAATAATTTTGGATGTGATGGATGATTTTTTGATGAGAATCCAAATGGGCCGAGGACAAGATTAATGAATGTTTTTATTATGCCTAATAAATTATTGAGATTTTTGATTAACAAATTGAAATTTAGTTATATTCATAACAAATCAAATAAGAGTAATATTGAGTCTTTGAATGTTCATGTGGAGATGATATTAAATGATGTAATAATTGACTTCCTATAATATGAGACAGATTTAGAAAAACCTGAATGGATATCTCTAATGGAGTAGAAGATGTAATTTTTGTGGAAAGGGGGTTATAGAGTGAACATTTTCATAAGAGTACAAGGTATTATATATGGAGAACATGGAAATTATCTAACTCTAAACCCCACCATAAAAAGTTACTTCATTGAAAATGAAGGACCACTACATACCAATAATTTAAGTGGAAGTATTGAATTATTTATGTATTTGGATTCAAGAATTATAAATGGAGAAAAAAATATGGACCATTTAGTTTATATTTTTTTCAAATAATTTATACTAATATTTTGAATGATGTTGATAGCGTATAAAATTTATTTAATGTAGCAGTTGTATTCCAGGAAAACATGTGATTAAGGGAAATATAACCATTAATTGGGTCCTAATATTGTGATAATGATGTTTTCATAAAATTATAATTGATACAAATAAGTATATTTGATGATACACATTACAATAGAACTGAACTAGGATATGTTGAAAAAGTAGTATTTCTTTTCAGGGACGAAGTTTAAAACATTTAATGATTAAATAATATATCCAATATTCATTGGAATAAAAAGACTTGCATATTTTCAAAAATGTATTATGGTAATTTATGTTATTTCCAAGTTTCAAAAGAATACATGATAATGGGACTGAAATGTTTATAATGCTACTAGAAGGATTTACCATATGATATATGAGAGAGAAATGTTAAGCTATTTTAGTGAACTTATTTCTAGTGTTTTTTATCTTCATCATTCACAAGCGTTTCAAACCTGTCCATTTATAGAATTGTTATAGTTTATATTTGGAAGAGGTATAAGATATTAATTTATTATCTAACCATGTGATGATTTATGCATGTTTTATTACTTGTGTTACCTTATTTTTTATGAAGATGTCCAAATAAATATTGAATTACATATCATTCTACCTACAGATCTTATGATCTGTCATTTCTTCAGGGATAAAAATTACAGAATCATTTTTTTGGAGTAAGAGATGATGTGGAAATTGGTCAAGACACAACAAAAGGGTAACATTGTGTTTATGAAATATAATGAAATCGTGTATGTATATTTCCTTAAGTTTATTGTAAGTAAAATAATTCTCAAAATCATTAAAATGTACATTTAGAATGATTTATCCTATTAACATAGATTTTATTCAACTGATTCTCTTATTTATCATTATTGATTTATGATTTTGAGGCACATAACATTAAATTTATCATTAAATTTTTATAGAACAATTATGTTTATAAATCTCTATAATTTTTTATGATTTTCCTCATTATACAGTCATTACTCCCAACTTATGCTCTTGTACATGGAGACTATGTTATGAGTTACATTGTGTAACAATTATGGTTCTAATTGTATTAATGGAGGGTTTATAATAATTTTAATGATTTGGGTTTCTAAGAATGAATCATTAAAGTATTAAACTATTGATAACAATGAATAAATTTGAGGGGGAAATTAATTTTTATGTGGTATAAGGTAACACCCCTCGGTTTGTTGAATTTTTTTGATTTAATTTATTCTTTTTTTTATTTCACAAAAAATATAATATAACTTATATTCTATGAAATAACTATGTTTGGAATCCATTTCACACAACAAAAATATAATATTTCACAGAAAACAAATATTATATTATCTTTAGATACACAAAAAACAATGTTCTTCTTTTGTTACATACAATGTAGAGTTCCTTTGATAGCATGAATTATACCAAAGTCCGTGTTTTAAAAAACTATTATATATTATTAATATTACTGTTGAAATATTATTTCCAACAATCCATTAGAATGGAAGTTATAAATTAAATTAACTAAATTGTTAAAATATTATCAACACATGTATATAATATTTATCCTTTTGTAATAAATTAGTTATAAATAAATGTAATAACTATTTTAGACTAATTTAATTTATTTTATAGGAAAAAGTTTTTTTCTATGTAAAAACACAATTTCATTTCAATAAATTAAAAAAAAATTTCGATTAATGTTCTTAACAGAATTTATATATAATGTATTCAATAAATTTTTTTGGAACCCTTCTAGTAAATTTAACTGTACTAATATATTAATAAGTAAAATTTTTAAAAATAAATTGATATATTTCTAAAAAACGTAATTTTATTGCCTTTTATTGGTGATATCATTTTAAATATAATTTTTTAAAGATTTATTATTTTTATTTAAAAAATGAAATTCTTTTTTGATTTTATAATATTAAAATTTACCTGTCTAAAAATAATGTATTTTTCTAGGATATTACATTTTTTGATGAATAGTAAATAAAAATAATTTTAAATGAACAATGTTATTGCGTATAATTTATTTATATTGATAAAATATATATTTAATTTTTCATTATTTTTATATAAATATAATATATCTAATAATACAATTTGGGTCATTTGAATCATTTTAAAATTGAAATTGTTTTTAAAATCAATAAGAAATGTTGACCATTTAAATGTTAAAAGCATATTGTTTCATCCCATTAGTGATATTATTTTTAAATTAATTTATCAAAATTATGTGTTATGTATTTGGAAAAATGAATGAAAAATTTGAAGTTATAATTATATATAATATATAATAATTAAATCTTAAATTTTTACCAGAAATGTTATTGAAACTAATTAAAATTATTTACAGTGATTTAAGTAAAAATGATTACATATAGTGGTTAAAAATTACTATAAGGGACCAAATACCCTATGAAACTTTTAAAAAATACATTTTTTGTAAATAGTTCTATCATATCTTTCAATTTTTTAATAATGTACAATTACTGGAGTAATAATATTTATCAGTGTCCTCAGAGTACTTTTTACCTTTTTATATTTAGAAGAATGTCAATCCTCCAATATAAAAATGGCACTCTAACCCATAAACTCACCACACATATAAGGCCTATTATATCAACCAATTCCAGCCCAAATATCTTCCCAAATTCCATCCCTGAATTATGGAATAATTAATTTCTGCATAAATCCAACCAAGGTAGTCATTTGGATCAAACCAAAATATCACAAACAAAAAGAGATAACATCCTTCTAGAAGATAATTTGTGTAATTTTCATTGTCCATACCTCAACAACAATTATTATTATATGATTAAATAATAAAATTAATATCATTAATATAACTAGATATTTTTATGTTATGTTTTTTTCTTAGACACATACACACTTACATAAAATTGGACATTAAATCATCATTTGTGTGTACTGTGAACTAATTCCACATGAATCTAAGTCATTAATTAGTCCAATGATACTAATACAGGTAATAAATAATGACGTAATTTATATGTTTATATTATTAATTATCACCCTTCTGATGCATGTATTTTAAATTTCCAATCATTATTCCATTACACATGAATATGATCTTTGATATGCAGTGTGTGGTGTTTATATTTTACTCTCATGTTCTTACTCCCTTATTCTCATGTTATGATTATGTATATCTTTTATTTACACCTACTATATATCTGAGTTCTCCTAATTATTATGTTTCCCATCCCCATGTAATGAAGACTTGTATTAAGTAGGATTTCTTCTAGGGATGATATTTTATGGATACGTGATAGATATTTTTCTGGGATAAAATATTTTTTCCCACATTTTCAAATTACCCAAACTACTACAATCCTTGGGAATTTAACTTCAAAATTTGAAGAATATTAATATAATAGGTTTAAATATCATATTATGTTAAACATGGGTCACTCTATTTTCATTACATGTACATAAATATTTAATGTTATACTACATAATTATTATACCTTTATTTACATGGTTTCATTATTATGAAATTCATTATTAAATTTCAAATTTTGAAATGTATTTTATCACCTCTGGAAAACCATTTTAATGTTACTTATGAAATTGAATTAAACAAAATATTTCTCAAATAAAATTTGAATTTAATTTCAGAATTTATCAGTCATTTTCCATTTTCCACATAAGATTTATTATTATTTAAAATTTCATATCTGTCATGTATCACCATCCATAATCACTTCTGAAATGATTATTTTGGTTGATTAAATATTGGGCAACATATGATACAATTATTTATTGAATCATATCTGGTTCCAAAAAATTTTAAGGTAATAATCATTTATAGGATAATCAAGATATAATTTATGATTGAAATCATATTTCACATGTATGTATGGTTTACAATTTTGTAATGGATTACCCAAAATTTATATAAACCTTATATTCATTTGGAAAAGATTAAATTTCATGAGATAATTATGTTGTTGGATATGGGTAGTTATCCTTGTCCACTCAATTACTCATGGTTGTGATGTGGATAAACTAATCTATATCAGTATGATGGGAAAGGAAGATATCATTGATATATGTAATGATTTTATATAGGTATTCCAATGTTATGTTAAAATTTCATGTCTATATTGATCTTGATGGTTCTTAAGATTTGATATTATTATGTCAGGGTATATTTTATGACTTAATTATCATCATTTTGTGGTTTTACAGTACAATTTCCTTATTTTTCAGTATTTTCTCGTGCCTAATTGGTGTTTGTTATACCTCATCCAATGATATAGTAAAAAATTAACAGTCCATAATTTTTTATAATCTCAAAGGGTGATTTTTTAGAAATATACCATGACATGGAAATGTAACAAAAGTCATAATAACTAAAATAAACTCATTCTTATTGGGATTTTTTTATTTAATATAAATAACAGTAAAGGTGATGAAATTATTTTTTTTGTATTTTTACATGCTCCATCAAAAATTTATACTAACAAAATAGCCATATTTTGAGATATTAAATGATTATATATTAAAAAATAAGAAAATATTATAAATCATATATTTTATTATAATGAAGTTGATAAAGTAGAATTTAATTTATAAATATTAATTTTTATGAGTTTATACATGTATCTTTAATGTCACTAGTAAATTTTTATATTTTATTGGATGATCATATCAAATATCTATCCTATAAATTATATAAAATTATTAATTTTATAAATCTTAAAAAATTTATACATCATGTCTAAAATTTTAAATTATTTACTTATTAATTATATATTTATATACTATTCTTGAATATTGAGTATTAAAAATATTTTTGATAGTATGATTCAGTTTAATGTGATTTAATTTATTCATATAAATTTCATTAAATGTATACAATGAGTTTTATTAAAGGTAAAATATAAGATATTTTTTCAAGAATCTAAGACAATGGTTCTTTATGAAATCAAAAATAATCGTATAATATTATTCATACATAGTGTGTATCAGTTTAAGACATGAATTTATATCCCTATATAGTATCGATCAATGGATCATGAGACTGTTGGTTGAGAAACAATATCCCATTGAATTTGGTCTATGAAAAAGTGGGTAGTTTTACTCTTATCACGCTATAAATTATCTTGGTTAAGATTGACCATTAAAATTAAATGAAAAATTTACATGGAAATTTTTAATATACCATAATCATGAGATATATTTGGATAAATTTGGATATAAGTTTCATTAATATAATATGATTCACATAAAAAAAATTATATGTTTAAAATATAATACATTTAGATATATATAAAATCTTTGTTCACTTGAAGTTATAATGCACAAATATAATCACATTAAGAATTAATACATTTAAGAAAATAATGTGATAAAATATAAAAAAAATATACCCATAAAAATAATAAGTGCAAGATTATTTCAAATGTGAACACATCATAACACCTATGTCATCCCAATTCATTGGTTATTCCAACTATAGGATCTCATGGATTATCATTATAAGTTATATATTGTATAGGTGACCATAATAGGATTATATTATGATATTCATTTATAAAAATTGACATACATAGAGCTTGGTAATCCAAATAGAATTTAGTTCTAATTGGAATTGGGTATGAATAATTTATATAATAAATTGGAAAAGGGGATTCACATTTAACAATTCACAAGACAGATAAAAACAAATTAACATTATTTTATACAAAAATTACTAAATATCAAAGAAAATAAAAATACAAAAAAAAAATATTAAAAAAATATTTCGGGACACTAATATACATGATATATAGTATATCATTTTACTAAGACTATATTCAATAACATAAAATATCAAAATCTTGTAAAACGTGATTCTAAACTAATTAAATTAGTTTATTCTATTTAGAATTATAACACAAATATTAGTAATATAGATTTATCAATCGGAATGGTATGGTTTTTTGTAATATTTCACAAAATTTTATTTTTATTTAAGTATAAATATAAATGATAAACATTAATAAAAATAATTTATAGAAGAATATTACCTTTTATATTATAATGTGATACTAGATAATTTAATTTTATGTCATACGATTTAGAATTTTTTTTAACAAAAATGTAAAATCAATATATTTTCAATGATTCTAATTGATTGTATATTAAATTTATTAACTAGGATAATCATTAATTTTGGAATTAATGTTCATGAATTTTGTGATTATATAAAAATTATAAATTTTATTTCCTTTCATGTTGTCTCATGAAGGTGTTCAATAAATATTTATATCAAGTGTCATTTTATAAGCATAAATGAAATATTTTATATGATTGGCATATATATTTATAAAATGTAGGAAATAATAATCTATTTTATAACATAATTTATGTGTATATTTGAATTTTTGATTCTATAGTAACTTTGTAAGTCATATTAATAATAAATTCATCCAAATATTTCTTAAGATAGATAGTTGTGATTATTTTATTATAAGAAATGATTTATATTCAAGGTATAGTTTTAGGATAAATAGAATAATTTTGTAAAAAATGTATGATTCAATATATTACATGTAATGTATATGATTTTATATTCCAATTATGATAATAGATGTTGATTTTTTTAATGTGTATAAAATATTCAATGTTTTAAAAATAACAAATTAATTTTAATAAAAGTGTCATGAATATTCATTAAGATTGAATATTGAATATGATAACCAAAACATAAATAATGTAATGTGAAAAAGTGATCCATACTTTTATTAATAACATAATTATTATATTCAAAGATATAATTCACTAATCCAATCGAAATCAAGATAAATTATAGTGACATAGTATGAGATAGGGATCAAGAGCGTCTCATTTCATATATTTTTTGATATTTAATAAAGGTTTAAACATAATTTTTATCTTTTAATAAAGATATGATTATTATTTATTTATTGATTTAACATGATTAGTGGATTATTATTAAAATCATCGATTAAAAAATGATTTATATATAGTATATTCTTTTATAAGGGGTTATTAATTCTATAATTTAGTTTGATTAAAATAGGTATTTTGGGCTTTTTTTCACCCAAAAGTAGAAAATGATTCTTGGATAGAATATAATTCAATTTCAAAAGTATTGTGAAAATTAAAACTAATTCATTTTATATAATAATATTTACAAAAAAAGTATTTTGTGTGAGAATAAGTTATCTATATTGAAATGTATGTGATAATTTTTGAAAAATAATTTTAGAAAAAATTTCATGATAAATGATAGAAAGTATATTCGATAAAAAAAATGAGTATATGTTGTATGAATCATATAATAATTCACACATATATTTAAATATTTATACACAATAATTAAATATATAATTAAAAAAGACAAATTACTTTCGACTAGATTTTATTTGACTTGATTCAATATAATTTTTAAGTAAAAGAATTTTTCTTATACTTATAAATTATATAGTAATTTAATGTTTATTATATGTGTTTTATTGATATTAGGTAAAAATATTTTCAACTAATATTTTTGATTTTAATTATTAATATTGAATATAATATTTTCATAGTTAAATAGTTAATTAATAGGATATGTTTTAAATAGATATTATAACTAAAAAACTAGGGAAATTGTAATATTGTATATTGAAAAGGAATGTGGTTTTGATATGATGATTTAGTATTAAAACTATACATTTTGAATCCAAATTTAACAATTATTCAAACTTATTTACATAAAAAATTATATCTCACAAAACCATTTCATCGAAGAAAATATAATTTTTTTCATACTGATGTTACATATATTATATTATGATGTAACCATTATTATATCTTAATGTAACATATTATAATAAAACTTGTGAAAATATAAAAAATGATGTTGCTAACAACTATATTCATTAATATGTAGTGATTTTGAAAATTATGAATATGTATTTGTCAATATATTATTTATATTATGTTATAATTAAAAAAAATATCAAGGTAAATGAATATATATCCAATTTATCATAAATTAATTTTTGCATAAAATTTCATGAATGTATAAGAGTTATAACTTCAAGTTATCATTATATAATGATCATCTAAAAATGGATTGGTTTTGAATAGGTGTTAAGAAAAATGTGAGTTATGGATCATAAAGAGATACAGATTTCACCAGTGAGATTATTATTTTATTTTTATTGATTAAAAAAATGGAATACTACATGGAATGTCATAAATTATTTATTAAATAGAATTTAAACCTTATCCCTTGAGTAATTTCATGTACTTTACATGAAAATTGATTTTACATCTTACTTTATAATGTCTATTTTGGATGAAACTAAAAGTTAAATCTTTTTTAAAAAAAATAATTTATCTAGGATTACATTATATATAACATGAAACATAAATTTAAAACCCTATTCCGTATGAAACTCTTCCTACATACATATTTTATCCTACTGGTGTTTTACCGTGTTCTAATATATTATGTATATTTCACCACCTTCTAAATTGGTCAATAACTCTACCATAACCATTAAAAATTTACAACATTACCACATTATGATTTCTATAATAATTATTCCAAATTTTAATTAGATTTTTATTAGATTATTTTTTTGAAAAAAAAATTATCAAAGGAATGTTAATTTTTTCCAAATTAGTGTATTTCATTATTCAAACTCTACTGTTAATGTAATTTTTTTGGAAAATTAAATTTCCATAATATTATTACTATTAAATATATATCAATATATATTTGTATTTTTAATATTTATTTTCTTATTTTTCATTGTATGTTTTTTTATATTCATTATTATGTATGTTGATTTTATAATTATGATATTAAGATTATAGACATATTTTTATTTATATAAATAAACATAATAAAATTAATTCAACATGACTCATCGACTATAGGATATCAGGACCAATGTGCATCCATAAGTGAAAAATAAGTGACTTAGATAAACTATAAAACTGTTTAAACATAATAGTAAGGTGGTGCATCATGGATACACTTTAGTTCCACAAGGTAAGTTTCCATGAATGATTTATGGGAAGACTGGTGCCTATCTACCATCCAAATCCACAAATAAATTTTTAATGTTGGATGGATCAGGTCACTAGTAGTGACTATGAAGATATGGATATATACAATGATGTGTCATAATTGGTAGATGATTCAGTGGGTCACAACATAAGGTACTACATGGTGGGATACTCAATGGAAATATGTGTTTGTTGACACTTATCATTTGATCCTCCTCTCAAAAAATTATTATGGTTGATGGTGTTTCATTACATGGTGTCTCTGAGGGGATCATGATTTTACAATTCATCGTAGGGGTGATGTAGAATTTTGAAGAGAGATATAGTTTGATGATTAGTCATACAGGAACATAAGGCATTAAAATAGTGACATGGATTGATGATGGACATTCCTTGGGACTTCCAGACCACTGATGGGCCTTTAATACACTGAGGCTTTGGGCTATGTGATTGACTTCATGTTAATTTGACATCGGGGCATTATATGTAATAAAAAAGGTCTGATGGGTCCTTTTTTCTAGTGGGGATAGATGGGGATGCACCTACTAGGGATCCTAAGAGTGGTTGTTGTTCAATTTCGTTGAATCCCCACTACATATATTAATAACAAGAATAATTGGTTTATATAAATTTAAATATATCAAAATATTTATAAATTAACATTTTCATAAGATTATATATGTTTATAAATGATTAATTGAGTGTGTATATGTTTATATGTTTATATGATATAAACAATACAATTTTTTTTTATTTAGTGTAAATCTATGTTTTATAAAATTAATTATATGATTATATATATTATATGTTTAATATATATATATTCCAATATTCTTTAATTTTTTACATTTCATATTTATATACCGTAGATTTACATTATTATACTTTTATATGATTTAATTATACATGTTTATATATGTTTTAATGATATTTGTTTATATATTTATATATATGTTTAAAACATATTTATATATATATATATTATATCATATTTAAAATATATGTTTCATGTAGGGTGTGTCTAGGTGAAAATGTGTACATTTAGAATATATATATTTATATATATTAATGAGATATTTGTATATATATATATATATATATTTATGGTTCACATTTATGTTACCTATATATACGTATCATATATAATTATATAAATAAATTTTTGTTATGCTTGTGGGCTTATAAGTTTTAAACACTGTTATGTTTTATACGTTGATATTTATATGTAATATAGATATATAATTTTTATATTAAATAAATTAAATAATGAAAACGAACTAAATATTTTTTATCAATAAATTATAAATAAATTATATATTCATATCACTGTTTTATGTAACTAATAGATCATAATTAGATAAATTCTATAAAAAGTGATGAATATGAGAGAGGGGAAGATGTTAAATTCTATTTTTTAAAATAGGATGTTGAAACAGAGATATGTTTTATAGCCCATGGATGATGTTCCTAAATACTATAAAATTAAGGTAATAGAAAATGAAAAATTATTTAATTATATATATTTTTTATTTTAGTTATATACATTAGATCTAGAATGGAAAAATAAAATACAATTGAATACCAAACATCACTATATATTGTCAGCATGACATAAAATATCATATTATTGATTTATATCTTGATTATTTTATTAAAAAAATTGAAAACAAATTGATTTTTGACTGATTAAATAGATATCCTAGAAATTATTGTCATGTAATACTAAATTTAGTATGTTATCTACCGTATTTTTAATGATTAAAATAAATATTAAAAATTTATGTAGGGAAAATGGTTTCCCTAAATATGAGAAAAAAATAAAAGAAACACATCCCAAATAAGATGACATTCCTATTTACAATTTTGGTTATAAAACAACATTTATCCATTGGTAATGGGTTATAAGAAAATAACTTTTTTACCATGTGACTATGTGTTTCCAAGAACAGAATATTAATGATTTTTAAAATTACCTAAATATGGGACATAATAATATAAAATTTATGGAATATCCAATTGTGATTAATATATACAGATTAGAACTAAACCTTTTATGAATTAATCATTTAATTTTTTAATAATTCCCTTTTTGATTTTTTTCAACTGAAATGATGGATTGTGGCAGGGATTTTAGGTAGATATGTGACTATTCGATGGAATCCTATGTCTCCCAACTAATTCACCATAGTGAAATATACTTGATCAATAATTTTTTTTATTTTTTAAATGAGGTTATAAATTTTAGTGTGAAACAATGAACAAAATTAGTTAGTCCCCATTAGATCATCATAAGCCAACTTTGTTCATGACATATTATACTTGTAGTTTATAAAAATAATTACGTTCATCCATAGAAAATATTCATTGATATTTTTTATAGGTAATAAATCTAGTCCAATTTATGAAGAAAGCATATCATATCATTGATATTTTTATGATATAATGATAGTGTACATGGGTCATTGATGTTTTTTAAAAATTGATCAAACTTATCGAAGATTAATAATGTATTTAAAAGTTTCAAATAGTATTATTTTCTTCCAAAACAAATATTTTTCATTCAAAATTTGAATTGGTGAATGAAGGCAATTTTATATTTGGGATGACATAATGTTTAGTGAATCAATAAATAAAATAAAATAAAATAAATCATTTATCGGATTTTTTCAACCTTGTTATACTTTTTTTTTAAAAACAATTACCATTTATATAGTTTTTATTGATAAAAATATGTGATTGTTTTATTATAACATTTATATATATAAAAATACAAGAACTAAGAGAGTATTTATGCTATGTTGGAGAAAATATCAATGAGAATTCATGTTGAGTTAGATACCACCTCATAAGGAAAACAAATATACTTACATTTATACTTTATCCTATTATATACTAGTAATGAAATTATTTTTTATGTTTTCTGTTTAATTAAGCACCTCACGAGAATTATTTAAATAATTTTTTTTGTGTATTTAAGGGATTTGATGTTAATGTTAATGTAATATCATGAGTATCATGTATTGATATAGAAACAAATTCTAGTTTTACTATATGGAATATTATAGATAGCTATAAAAAAATATATCATCTTGTGGGTTAATTTTTCAATTAATTTTTTGGGAATTCAATAATCCAAATTTATAAAATATGTCATATAATGTGACTATCCATTTAAATTTTCAACTTGGGATTTATTTCTATCCACTAATTGTAGATATACTTGTATTTCTAGTGAATAATTATTTATAAAAGATAAGTATATTAAGGTATATATATATATATATATATATATCTATTTTGGTTGTATCATTTGGAATGATATATGAAAATTATTATGAGATAAATTATAAATACACAACCACTAAAATAATTTATTGAAAAAAATTACATATTTTATGAGATTGTTTAGTTATATAGTTATTTTTGTTATAAATTTAACACCATTAGACTATCTTCATCATTCATTGTTTAGTTATTATTTAATATATGTGGATTCATGACTAAAAAGTAATGTTAATGAGACATCAAGAAATAATAAAAGGATATTTATTCAATTATAACAATATATGTATAGGGAAACAACACACAAACACAAAAAACAATATATATATATATATTACAACATATTAATAAATTGAAATCAATATATTTTGAAATAAATTATACTTTGTTGATAAATTATGATAAAAATAAATTTCTTCCCGTGTTTATAGAAAATGTCAGTACAGATTTATATGGATATATGAATTTAAAATGGATAATTGGGAGATCCTGTCACATGGGGTTGTTTTAATATGAATTGAAATATATATAATATAAAACTAAAGAAATATGAATTGAATTAGAAATTGTTGGTTGATGTAATTCTCTAAATAATTCCTCCATTTTGAGTGAAAAAGATAAAAAAATGAGTTTTTAATTAATAGCATATTATAGAAGTTTCATTAATATATAATATACTATTACCTGAAATTTTTAGTATATGTGCTTATGTGTATGGGTTACATGGTGGTTTTTAGTATTGGGAATATTTTTGGGATTCCTAGTTTCTCATCTAGGGACGATAAATATATGGGTGAAATAGATCTCTTAATTTCAACAAATAGGGATATTTATCATCCTATAAATAAGAAATTTATACAATGTAAAATGTTTATCCATGGATATATATTCTATATGTATGTATCTAGCTATTCTTTCCTATCTATATTATCCACTGCCTCACTAAGAAAAAATTGTGTACTTGGTTTTTAGGTTGAGGATCCTCATTTCTATATTATATCATATGTATATTTTTATGATATATGGAATTATTTATGACAATTTTTTATTCAGTCAGATCATGTATTATTGATGTTAAATGTTTTTATCGATCCAGATTTCTGAGTTTAATTTTGTACATAGGTGGTTCCGATAGTTGTAAATATAATTGTTCATTTTTATTTCGGACCATCTAGCCTTGTTAATCAATTGAGACAAAGGGTATGTGTTATTTTTTTAATTATTGCCACTTTTTATTTTAAATTATATGAATTTTATTATTAAATTTACCAAATTATGGTTAATATGAAATATAAAAATTCAATTATAAATAAACAAATGTTTTATGGAATAATATTTTTAAATAATCAATGGGTTTTCAAAGGGATATTATAATTAAAAATGAATTATTTTATTATTGATTGAATTTATGATTTTTTGTTGACTAATGACATTTTTGGGAATGGACTTAGGTAAATAGTATTTAAAAAATATATTATGGATAATGATAGTAGAGATGAGATCTTAGTATTCAGGATGCATTTTTTTCAATGTATGTAAATTTCAATTTCACCATTTATTTATCTAATTGAATATATCATGTAATTATTTAATTTATTACTTTTATAATTAGGTATATTTACACTATTTTTAATATAAAACAAGATCATTTGAAAATATGGTTTTATATATCTAGAATACATATCAATGGATAGAATGTACCTAGAAAATGATTTTAGAATTCCATATATATATATATATATAATTTTCCAATAATGATTTTAAATTTTTTTCAATATTTGTTAAGTAATAAAGAGTCATATATTTTAAAATCATAATATTCATTATATCATGATTATTTTTATCATTTATTAATGTATTGGAAACTATATATAATGTATATCTGGTCATATCAATGCACAACATTTTAGTTATTCTCCAAATTTGGTTATTTCCACAAAACATTTAATGATCTGTTGGAATCATATGTTTTTTTACACTGAACTAGTAATTTAATATAAATTCTCTATGTTTCTTATGGATTTATATTATAATAATATAATAGTTTATGGAAGATTTTTCATAGGATGGTCTTAGAGAAAAAAGAAGTCACATATATTTTTTTTATACATATAAAGGTATAAACCATTTAGGATTGTGTATATTTTCTTTGTAAGGAAAATTTTAATATCATTTATTTTTTCAAAATTACTATTTTAAAAAATATATCATTATTTAACATAATGTGTTTAATGTGTGTATAATGTTTTAAAAATAATTTAGGTGATTACCATAACCATAATTATGAAATATTTTCACATGATTGGTTTCATTATAAATACTATAATTTGAGAAAAAATATTATATTATTAAAATTATGTTTTTTTATATTTTGTTTTATTATGGTTCATTATATTCAAAAAATATCCAAAGACACCTATAAAAAAATATTTTCAGTGTATATTAACCATATGGATAGTATTTTCTTATATATTTAAATGATTCTTGTATGTGAATTATCTTTATAAATATATTTGTAATATAATTTTGAAAGATATTCTATATGAAATCAAGAATTATTTATAGTAATTGTATCATATTTTTTTATGTTTATAGAGAATTTTTCATGATATTGGAAGAGAATATATTAAAAATAATAATTATCATTCCATGTTTATTATGAAAATAACATATATGGAAAGATCACTTTAATCTCTTCCAAACCATGTTTTTACATTGGATCATATATCTACTGAAATTGAATTCATTTTTTATTTCATTTTTTATAACCATGTAAAAAAAATTAGTTTTAAAATCATATGTAATAAAAAATATTTTTTCATTATTTAAAAAGGTAAAAAGTATTGTTTCATGTATATTTTTCTATTATAGGAAAATTTTGTTTATATTTCTTGCCTTGACTCCAAATGGTGAAATCACGCAAAGGTTAGAACTCTGCAAGAATTTCTTCATCTCCCACATTTCCCTTACCAAGGGAATGACCCCTTGGAAAATTTCTGACCTTCTGGTCCATCTTTCTAAGATTTGGGGCTTTAGTGACTTTAAATGTATCTCGATGGGGAAGGGCTTACTCCATGTATTGTTTCCTTCCTCTGAATTGAAAGGTCATGCTTGAGGATTTGGTTCAGTAAACCTCAAACCAGGAACACTTAGGATCTACGAATGGAAACCGATCTTTAGTCTTTATGACTTTAAGGACACTTTTTTGCAAGTCTGGTTTAAGATATATGGTTTAAATTGGGTTTTATGGCATTCTGAAATTCTATTTGACATTGCCTATGCAATAGGCATCCCGATCCGTATGGATCTTGCCACTGAGATAACTTCCTTTGGCCATTTTCCCAGAATTTTAGTTGAGGTTGATTAAAGGTCTACCTTGATTTAAAAAGTTGTTCTCTCCACCCCTAAGGATGAAATCAGTCTATGAACTGTGTATGAAAAATTACCTATGTTTTGTGAAATCTGTTTCATGATAGGAAACTCCAAATCCAACTGTCGGTCAGGTACTAAATGTACCATATGTATGCTGATAGGACATGATGACTCTCAATTCAATGGTAAGGAGGATCTCAAGACCTCCCAAGAGAGTTCTCCTCTTCCAAATCAACACCTAGGTGCACCTCCAATTCCTGTTGGTCAAATCTCTACCTCTGAGAATGTCCAGACTGGGCAGCCTATTTCCCCTCGTCTGGATGGAGCGAAGAAAGCCATTTGGGCTGATATAGTATAAGGAACTAGCGAATCCGAAGGAGGTATCTCATTTAAAGATACATTGGTCAAATTTATGGAAGAAGAAGAACATAATTCGGAATCGGAAGGCAGTCAAATAGAGAAAGAAATCTGGGATCAAGAAATGGCTGATGACAGAATACGACAAGATATGCATGCTCTAAAATGGAGAAAGGGGAAGATTGTTCCAGATGTTGCAACCTAAGAGAAGGTTTAGCTCAATCAGCAAAGGGTAAAAATAAGGCCCACTACTAATATTGATGTTGGTATTCCATCTTTCCATTCCAATTCTCAAAAAACATCTAAAGACCCTGTTTGTCCAGCACATGGACAAGCCTCAGTTTGTTATGATTTGACAAATATTACTAGTGATACTTCATTATTGCATACTTCGGTTGTTCACAATGATTTTTCACCCGAAACATTTCACTATTATGAAATATCCTCTCCCATTCATATTGATACCATACTTCCCACCACCCTTGCAGGGCTACTGGATAGTGATGTTATGCAGCCTGATAAGGCCACATACCATGAAGAGGAAACTAGGAACGACTCCATCCGCATGGAAATGGTGGCTTAGTCCACTTCCATGATGAAGCTGGATAAGCTCGATGACAAAAGACTACTAGAAATGTAGAACATTGCATCCCCATGTGAGAAGGTACTTTGTAATGTTACCATTTCTATAACTTTTGATGTTCTCACTAAAAATTGTGAAAAAGTTGGATCAAATAATGATGATCCCTCTGTTTCTACTCCCATTTCTATAAAGGGTGATGAATATGGTGCGTGGACGCATGCACGAACTGGGAAGAGAGGAGGGCATCCTCGTGGCAAGGGTGGGAGATTACCTTATCACAGCATGAGTACCCGCTAGAGACCTGGGTGAACTCTTTTTCAATTTTCTGATGTTCCTTTACGGTTCTGTTTTGTAGCCCCGACATTTGACTTTTTTTTTCATTTCAATAAAGAGTCTAGCACCTCAACCATTTAAAAAAAATAATTGATTTAAAAAGTTTCTCCCATTAATATTTTTATAACAAGAACCCTTCTTACAGATATCATACTTAATTCAATTTTTCATAACATAGGGAAAATAAACACAATAAATAATGAGCTCATATGATTAGTATGTGTAAATGAGGGATATATAACTATAAAATGTGGATTAGTTTATGATAATATGATAATAACATTTGAAAAACTATACCCTATAGATCATAAATAAAAAAATTAGGTCATAGAATAAATCATGGTAGTTCAAAATTCATCAATAATAAATGAAACCTTTTCCTAGATCATAACATTGTCATAATAATTGCATTTATGGCATATACATATTCATATCAATTATTTTCCATAGTTGAAAAGGATAATTTCCAATACATTCGTAGTAGATTGGGTTAACCCCCCACCCCCCAAACAATCGTAATTATCAATGATCACCCCCAATATTATCATAGTGGATTCACTCCCTGTAATATCATAGTGGATATACTACCTTAAAAATTGGGGTTTTATCCCCATTTTAGTCCTATTTATCTTATACGATATAAATCATCAACCAATGATTTGGAAGGATATACAAATCTGGTTTCTCGAATCAGATAAAGAGAATAACACAAATGTTTTCCATAGGATTATAAAACATTCATCATATTATAACACATGAAATGAAATGGGTTTCATAAACACATCATCGTAGTATAACTCATGGAAAAGAAATATGCTTCAAAAAAATATATTCATTTTATTATATACTGAATGATAGAATATAAAAAGCTTTCATAAAAAATCCTCACAGTAATAAAATATCTATAAAATGAAAAGTATGGTATTATAGGATTATATACTCATTAAATATTAATTATTATAAAATGATACTATCATAAAAGGATACTATCATAAAATTAAAAGTGTCGTTAAATTATTTCATGGGATATTTTACATTGGAATATAACATTTTTTCGTTTGAAATCACATATTTACAGTCTAAAAATTTCCCAAATATTAAAAAAAATTATTGAGAATATAAATTAAAATATGAAATGGAATATTAACAGCCTATAGTGTTTATTATTGTGGGAAATTTTATTCAATCCTTAGAAGATAAAAGAAAAAATTCCATTCAAATTTTTTTAATAAAAATTAAAAATCAACGTTGTTAATTAATTTCTTGGAATATTTCATATTAACATATTTGTAAAAATTCCATAATTTGTACAAATTAATTTAACAAATCATAGGATAATAACTCAAACCTTAATTAAACCAATTATATTAAACAAAAATATGGAAAAAAACTAATTTTCAATGGATGTGATAAGTAAATATTGTTTTTAATGAAATATATTTTAGTTATCTTGATCACATATTACGAGGAACAAGAATAGAAAAAATTTATTTTTAGAAAATAAAAATATGTCAATAAAACTCATGAGTTTATTTAAACTAATAACATTGAATTTTATCATCATAAATGTAATCATAAACAATCCAGATAAATAATGAGATTATAAAATTAAACCCTTTACAGCTTTGGATATATTTTAATTGTAATACCCATGAATGAAATAAAATTAAACGGATATTAAAACCCCCAAAACATAATAATAATAATAATCATAATATATATTCATGTCTAATATATATACCACATACTATAAATTTTTGGGTAATATGGCATGTGTGAGAAAAAATAACATACCATTGGCATAAAATTATTTGAAAAAGTTTGAACCTATTATATAAATGATATAATTTTTTTATAAATATATTAAAATATATAATCTTATATTTAATTCCTTAAAGTATTTACTAATAATCTTTTATCACCTATTCATTATCAATTAATTTATTAAAATCACTATTCTATGTGATAATCGCTTCCTCTTCAATATATGATTTGGTTTGGTAGTGGTAGTTCTTTTAATATCATCATGAATAAATAACATCATAAATAAAAATAAGTATTTAAAAATAATATTCATTAATTATATAAATATTAATAATCATCCATAAATGATATATATAGAAAAATGAATTATATAGTTCCTGTAGAAGGTATATTTTACATATGATTGAACGATGATTCAATTTTCAAAGGATGCAAGGAAATAATGTTCAATAATAAAACTACATTATAAATATTTAACCTATCATATATATAATATTGATTCGTGGAATCTATCTTAATTTATCATCAATTTAAAATTTTAATGAAAAAACCACTTCACTACATTGAGCTGATAGTCCACTCATACACCTGATCTATATTATCATTTTCCAAAGTTATGGAAGTGAATAAGTTGTATATGATATTATAATTATAGAAGAATGAATATGTCATTAAATTAATATATTAACTTTAAACCCATCATAATTACCATCCTTGAAATATGGTGGTGGATAATGAAATTTTTTCTTTGTGGTTATGGTAAGCTATACTTACCCTAGAGTGATAAATTCAATTACTATTTGATTGAAATGGGGAGAATACATGTTTTTTCATAATGTTGAGAAAAGTTTTGTATATTTTCAATAATTAATTTATTATTTTATTCAGAATATTAAATATTTATAGGTATAATAATATTTAAATATAAAATAATCAGTTAAGGTCACTTCCACTTCTCTGAAACAACTTCATTAGATATCCTATTAAGGGATATAGGGTTGTCCTTTTGGGCAGATCAATGTAACATCACATTACAAATCTATCAGTTATATTCCTAACCTTTTCATGCTTTACTTTTTTGTAGTTTGTATAGGGATGATAAAGAATTGGATGTATACCTACATTGGTGATGTCACATATTTTTGGGTCTCTCAAATTTAACGGGGGGTTTATGCTAACTCCAAGATGATTTTATGTGGTATAACTAGTATAAATGATTTGTTATGGTTGGGGGGTTGATTCTACGAAATGGATTCACATTGTGAAAGGTAACATGATGTTTTGAAAAGTTACATGTCATGAGTTAATTCAATATATGATTTTTTAATATGAGGTGATTGATTTTCAACGTACATCAACACTGTGGATTTTATGATGTGTAAAGGTATTACATGACATGTAATTCCCCATTCAATTATATTTTTGGGAACCATTGGGGTTTTGTGGTGTTCATTAGACCATATGTTATCTTTTTCTCCGAAGAAAATGTTCATATTAAGTTATTATTAGAGATTCCATTCCATTCGAATTGATCCGTTTGGCCTTCAATAATCATTTTGATTTCAGTGCATCTCTCTAGGCGAGTAATATTTCTGCATCATAATTTTCATTGAATTTTGAAATTCCCTAGACTGGTGTTATCATATTCATCAGTCTAATATGGTGTTTAATTTTATTATTTTCTAGATCTATTGTGCGACCTCGTTTGGATTATCATTCATTTGTTGGATTTGGTGTGGTAGGTGTTCGTTGTAAGGGATTTTGAATTTCCTCATTTTAGTGGATCCATTTTTCCTAATTGAATCTATTAGGATACGTGTATTGGATTTTACGGCCTTTATAGACAATATTGGGTTTATATTATTGGGGGATTTTGTTGTGGGTGTGTGTGACCCATGTTTTAAGGTTGGATGATCCATCATTATCATATTATTCATAAGTCATACTCTTTCATTTTAGGAAATTAATTTATAATAAATTCGATTGAAAATTGAAAAATTATTCGTGTGTGTATGGATTATATTTTGAATAAAATTGGGTTTTACATTATTTGTGACAAATGGAATATAAAGAGGTATTATCAACGAATTGAATGACATGTGAATTTTTTTTTGGTATGGATACAATATTAAATATGGAATTGAATTATTATTTTTAAATGCTTTTCAAAACATATAGATGATTTTGAAAAAATTAAAATGGGTTATCTTGGGTTCTAGGTAGAGGATTTATCTTAAGTCCATCATCCAATGTGGGGCTTCACATTCTATGTGTTCCTCATACACTAGATTGTTGATAATTAGAAATAGGTATGTATATTATATTGGGGTTTCAAACATTATAGTGTCTACATGGTCCTAGAGTTTAAATAATTGTGTTCAAGTAACTTAGTGAACTACTCATATATTTTTGGGTATGAGTAGTCTTCTTCAAGACCTATAGTATTCCTTGATGTTGTTTTACCTAAGCTGATAATATTGTTTTTAATAATTATATTTTTACTATATTATCATTGATATGAATGTTTATTATTGTAAAAGATGATATGTAATATGTGTATTGAAATTCACATACAATTTTTTAGAACTATTTATAGCTAAAAATTATACCATGTTTTATATAAAACATCATTAATTCTTATCAAACAATGTTTTATTTGAAATGATCATATGAAAATTTTTATATAAAGGCTTTTTATGGAGAACCTGGTTGGTATCCTACTTCAGCTATTAGTAATCACAGTGTGCACACCATTTCTAGTGTCTAGATCATTATATATTTTTTGATTCAAGGAGAGTCAAGAAACCACTATGTGATAGTGAGTTTCCATGTCATCTTAGTATGGTAGTTTGTGGTTAGATTGTGGGATATTTCCCACACTATCACATGGATTTGTTTATTTTTTTCAATTTACTTTATAGAAGGTTATGTCTCTTGTGTTTGTAGAAACATTAGTGGTTATTTTTTTTCTATATCAATATAGTCATGGAAAATATATTATTATATTTTAGTTTTTCCATCTCACTTTGTGTGTATATATACCATGTGTCTCATCATGTTGGTGGAAATCATTCCTAATGGTTTGTTGTTCTATGCCTAGGTTCTAGTCTCCAGCCAATGCGGACCGAGAAATCCCTTTGTCTATGTGATAGATCGGTTTGAGTGTCATGTTTGAGGATAACCTAGGTTGGTTCATTAAAAATTTAAAATAGAGGACTTTACTATTGCAAACTTATTTTAGGATGTATGTTAGACATGATATAAGTTTTTTGGGACTTGAGAGGATTTCTATGATAAGTGTGTGTCTAGAAATTGTCATGAAAAGACTCATGTTTCCATGGGATGTTGGGATATGTGTCTCTAGTATTGGGTTTGGTTATAAATATCAGTTTCTTATTATGGGTTTTACTATTTTAATTGATATATCTTCATTTATCATATCATTTGTATGCTTTAGATTACTGATATATGCCGAGGAGACATATTACATCAGTTCCTTATGAGGGTGTAGCTGATGTATCTCTTGGGAAGCCCAAAATAGATTGTAATCTCATCGATACTATTGTATGAGTATTTCATGTTATTGATCTAGATGTTCCACGAGTTCAGAATGCAGTTGTAGAGGTATATTCATGAGCTAATGTAGAGAGAGATATCACAATATGTCTTTCACAAGAATCCACAATCAATTAATATAATGAATTATACCCAAGAGGTAGTGGAATGGATGGATAAAATTGGTAAGATATCTGATTTCCTAGAGAGTCTGGATAATATCGAGCAGAAGGGAGCAAAAGTTTGTCTCGTGGTGTCGGGTATGCGATTGTGGTATTATATAGTCCGAGAAGGCAAACATATGGACTTATATTAGTTGGATTTCAGAACAATATTTTTCTAGAAATTTTTTCTATAGTACCTATTTTTGGAAAAGTCTTTGGACTTTAATTCATTAAAAAAGGAAGACCATCGGGTGTCGGTATACACTAATCGATTTGCTGAGTTTATGAGTTTTGTTACAGATGTGATGATGAATGAATAGGTGAATGCTCAAATATAACTTTATGGTTTGAAATTTTATATATTTTCAAATGTATTTATGTTGGAACATTTTACCTATTATGATATGATAAATAGATCTATGATGGTAGATATGGATATAGTGGGAAAAGACAGTTTTCTCACTCCACTTCCTACTAGTGGTAGCTTTATTTGAATGCATGGGTGGAATTGTAAGTGGAAGTGCCATTGAAGAAGTGGCGGAGGTGGGTCTCAGTAGTGAGCCTCCTCCACACCATCTTTTATACCCATTAGTGTTCCTATTACTTTTTATCATTATGGAAAAGATGGAAACACCTGAAATTTATTCCCTTTGTCTGTGAAGATGTACAACAGCTTCGAAGGGGTAGTACATTGTCAACATACCTATCAAGATATGTACATTCCTCATTATCGTCTAGGTTTATTGGCTCTGATTTCTAATGTGGTACATTCAAATGATTAATGGACTACAAGGCTGCATCCACAACACTCATGACTAATGTATTATCACATAATAGATGAGTTTCTAGTATTATTTGATGTAGATTTTATAACAATTAGAAATACTTTCCTTATTTTATCTATTGCTACCTTTTATATATTTGACAGAAGTTCCTCCCACTGATTTATATATTCACATTTTTTGACATTACTAATCATCCAATGGATGTTATGACATTTTTAATAGATTTAGAGGCACCTCTTAGAAATTGATTAGATCAGGGGTTTCCATTTCATTATTTTTCATTAACGATACCTAATACAGTGTTGTTATAAGATTTTATTATTCTTGATCTGGAAATATATGACTTCATCATTGGAACTGATTCTCTTGTCCCTCATCTATATGAGGTTTATTTTTGTCATTGTCATGTTTTAATAATTACTACTTATGGGAGAACTTGTATGTTTTAGGGAGAGTGTTACCCAAGGCCAGGCCGTGTGGTACCTTCCATCCCCATGCTATGGAGTTTGTTTTCTACCATTGTGAGTAATTCCAATAACATATATTCTTATGTTGATATTCCCATTATTGTTTGTGACATTTCAGTTGTTTTTCCTAGAAGAATTCCCTTTTCATCCTCTAGTGATAGAGTTAAAGTTTATGATTGAAAAAGTTCTAGGTACATAGACAATGTCATTACATAATTGTCATAGTGTACCGGTGTAGATCAATGAGATTTTGATTCATTTAGATAACCTAATAAAAAATGTTCTTATCTTCCCTAGTGATTCTATGGGAGTTTTTTTGTATTGGATGACCAATATCCTTATTGGGGCATTGATGAGGATTATATCATTCAAATTCACATATGTGTATGGGTTGAAAAAGATATTTGAGAGGCGATAATGTGAGAGACTCATTCCTCTATGTGTGATTCATCACCATAATAAAGTTTATTTATATTATTAGGAATGAGACAATATCGCCAAACCAACAGAGGAACAAAGAGACATATGGGGGTCAAAAATGGTGAAGGATGAGGGAATCCCTTCTAATATGATTTACCCCTTTGTGATTTAATGTGATAATATAATGAAACAATACCTAATCATTACCAGGGACCTCCATCAAAGCCAAATGATTTGCCACATGGTTACACTCATGCCAGGAGTTCCTTATTTTGATGATGTAGGTTATCATGATTTTTCACATTCTGATAATATAGATTATTGACCATGGGGGAGTCAAACACCCATTCATGATGTTGTGAAGGATCTTAGAGTCTATTTCTACTTTATATAACATTATCCTATTCTGGAGGCAATGATTTAAACCTATATGCATTCCCATGGCTTCACCCTAAAGAAAGGAAGTAGGACCAAAGTAGGAGGAGAACCAAAAGAGGAACAATTATCGAAATTCCCATACTTCCCCACCCCCACGCAAGACTGCCGGCGTACAGGACCCATCAGTATGGATTTTACAGCACATTGGAGGGGGATTCTATCTCACCCAGAGGCCTCAGTTAATGTTGTTCTCCTCCTGGGCATCATATGTGAAAGGAATTATTCACCGAAGGGAGGGGGAATCACTCTGGTTGCCACTAAGCTAAGAGAAATCTAGGAGAATGAATTTATTCATAATTATGATAGACTTATCAGATGAAATGATCCCATCATGTCTACGGTTATTCTTATCATTCCATATAGGATAACTCCCAATATGTAGGATCATTTAGTGTGACATCTTCTCCAACCCTCTGTCTCCTGATCCATAAAACCACCATTCCAAGAAAGGGAGATCCACCTGGTTATTGTCTAGGAAGACGATGAAAGCCCCAAAAAATTTCCACACAAGGCATGCCCAATCACCCCTAAAGAAGAGTTATTATGCACTTTCCTCATTAAAGACATTATAACATGAACAATGAGAGACGTATGGGATACCACAACATTTTATATTCTCATCCTTGGGTATGGCATGGTACTTGATCCTCTATAACAAGAAATTGTTTTTCAATGAATCCACCATGGGACAATGGGTATCATACCAAATATCCGGCTCTTATTTCATTGTCTAGGAACAATGATAATCCTGAGAAGTGAACTCCCCTGAAGAAGGAGTGAAAATTCAATGATAGGGGTCCTGTTTCATCATGATGTGATTGATTATGGCATGTTGATCCTCTTCCAACACAACCATGATGAGTTCTGTGTTCATTATAGCCTCCCTGAAATAGATGACATGAGCAGGAAAACAACGGAAACTGAGATAATTCCCTAACGGGTTGTGATGCCAAAAAGAAATGTAACCCTACCAATAATCCATTGTGAATTCATATGAATCTTTGATATTAGGTTCAAAAGAGTGGGACATAATGTAGAGGTTAAGACCTGAACCAGTGAAGGTTTTCTCAATAGAGGATTCATTATTTTCCCCCATAGCATACTCTGTTCAAGTATTTCCCAAGAAAATATTGCATGCATGCAGCTGAGGGTGCCTTCAAAGATATGCACATTGATTCCACATTCCTAGCAGGCCTTGCCACCCCACGCCATGAGGCCCAATGCCTTCTCTTTTCCCGAAGGGGATACCAAATGAAGCCATACATTAGTTTATCAATAATATATATGACACCCTTGGGCGCCTTTAATTCTAAGAGATAATGGATTGGATTTTCCCATAGAAAAAAATTATTGAGAGTAATATTACCCCAATGGAAAAGAACATATTTTTCAATTTGTGGTTGTGCTCCACGATCTTGCTAATAGAGAAGTCAAAGTCCCTCATCTGGAGTCTAATCGTTGAAATGCATTCCACTAGATTTTTCATAGTAAATAATCCACTTTTCATAAAAATGTAGAGCGGAATATTAGATATCCGTTTGGGGGAGTATTTGTAGGAGTTGATGTAGAGGCTATTATATTTATTGATATGTTGACCTCTACAGTGGTAGTAATTCTCCAAGAGGAACTTCATTCCTTGAATAGATTTTCTCCCATTAATAAACACCTAGGTTGCATCCAAAAACATTATATGATAAATGGTCGTGGCCTTCAGGATCTTACAATAGGAATGAATATCTCATTTATTGAAGCTCCTTTGAATGAGCCGACTAAGACCCCCTTGTGTGAGGATGAATATTGTCGGTGAAAATGGGGTCTCCATGTCTTACACCATGAATAAAATTAAAAATTATATAGGACTTTTCCAAGTATGATACTTCCATCCACTGGGAGATGAAATACCTGAAAAAAAAGATCAATATTCTAGAATGAAAATACTATACCTTCCATAACCTTGATAATGATGCCCAACTCCACACAGTCATAAGCTTTGTTCATGTCCAACTTGAGAGCCATATTCATACCGTGATTATTGAGTAAATATCTCTAATCATTTCATGTGTGATGTAAATAGATCCTTTAATATAAAAAACCCTCAAAAAGCCATGTAATACCATGAAAATACACCTTGGATGGTGAATGGAAACTCTGGAATTGATGAATCTTACATGAAAATTATATGGGATGTTTCACATAGACATCGGTCTATAGTGTGTGATAGATGATGAGTTCCTATTTTTTGGATAACAATCATAGTAGTGGCACATGCATCCCATACAGACTCCCTCCCATGAATAAGTACTCGATGACTATAATAATATCCACCCTCACTACATCTTATGATGCTCTATAGAAGGATCCCGTGAATCCATAAGGGCTTCTGTAACTGTCTGGTAAAAGGTTCAACAAGGCATTGTAGATCTATATTTCAACTAAAATGGAGATTTTCCCTCACTTTTCTAGTCATAGAATCATTTAGGAACACTCTCAAATATCCCACTACCACATCCTAAATATCCATTGGGCATACAACTATTGGGACAACCAAAAATGTTCTTGATGTAAGAGAGATACATAACGTCCATGATATCCCTATTTTATGTATAAGATGCATTATTACGAAAAATGTTCGGTTGAATAGGAATATCCCTCTATATGATGTAGGCATAAAATGTTTTTGTTCTTATCTCCCTCATGGAGCCTTATAATTATCAATGATCCCATAACCAGTTGCTTATGAGATAGTAACATGACAACAAATGAATCTTTCCTATTTGAAAGCTGGTCGACGGTTTGTTCATCCCAATACTCTTCTAACCAATCTTCAAGGATCTCAACCTCATTCATAGGATTATTAATATAACTATCTACCAGTGGGAGTTCCTTTTCCCACATCTGGAGCCAAGATGTTAGGTGGCTAATTTTATCAAGAGTGTTGACCCACAATCCACCATGTATTAGAGAATTCCAAATATCTCACAACAAGTCCTGATATCCCTATTTTGTGAACCATTGTTGAAGGAAATGTATCCTATATTTATTATCATTCTTTAAATAAATAGAGACAAATAGGGGGTGATTAGATTTATCGTGAGTTAGATGACACACCTTAGTGCTTGAGAACTGAGAAATGGATTCTATATTGGCTAGACATCTATCCAATCTGCTCCATATTCAATGATGACCCCTACAGTTGTTGCACCATGTAATGGAATCACCAGAGAATCCCATATCAATGAGGCCACTCACCTCCATGAACTACGTAAACTCTATATTGTCCTTCCTCCAAAAAGGTATGTGTCATTTTCTTTCCTATGGGATAATGATGATATTGAAGTCTCCATCGACAAACCAGGGTTGATTACCAATTAGAAAAGCATTAAGATCATCCTATAACTCGGTCTAAAGTATGGGATCAAAACTCTCATACACAAAGGTCGTGAAATTGAAGGTATCACTTATACTAACTTTTTTGGTGGTGATTTGGTTACCCAATTGAACCAACTCCATAAAGGTGTTCATATTCCAAAAAATCCAAATATGGTTGTTGGTAGGATCACTGTGAATGAATCCTTGCATCTTAACCTTCGAAGAGAAGTCTCAAATTCTAGAAGGGCTTTGCTTAAGTTCGATTATAGAAATTGAAGAAACCATATGATTTCTTATTTCTGACGAGAAAAAATCGGACATAGCCTATTCACTAAGGATGTGGGTGTTCCAAATGAGTGTTAGGAACATTGGGAGGATAGTTCTCTAGAATTGGACCAAGAGTAGATGGATATCGTGAAGTGGGATAATGACTTCTCCTTGTATTTATGTGTTTTTGAAAGAGTGAAAACTCCCTCTTGAATGGGAACCATTATTCAAGAAGAAGAAGTGAGACCTATTGGGTGGGTATTGGAAGGACCATGACCCTTGGTATCAACCAGTGGTGTTCTATCTAAGTCCAATTAGAAAAATTACAGGGATAGAATTTGAAATTCTCGACATGTTCCTGTGGGATATGGCCCGGGCCTCTCGAGATACCCTATTATGTGATGAGATTATAATCCTCTACATTAACTAAATCATATGTCTTAATGGTCTTCTTTGTTATACCATATTAAATAAGGATTCTCATATCAAATTTCGGACCTGGACATCGATATATTGGGTATATTGTTCATAGGTACTACTAAGTAATAACTATCACTCATATAATAATGGTAAGTCCTAGTGGAAAATACATATTTTTTATGATATGGTCCAAGAGTGCATCATTAATTTTATATGTTCTTCATAGAAAAAAATAACTCTTCTAATATTTGTCTGTAATAATTGCTTTTTGGAACCATAAATATGGGTTTTTATGAGCCCCTATATGGTAGGCCATTTCATTCACCCCTATATATGTTAGAGGCACAGCAGGTACTGCTACACATCCATTTTCTCATTCCAGAAATTTCAAAGTATGTTTTCCTTATTAAGAAGAAGATGTCTATATCTCATTCTAGAAATATGTCATATGATGATAGTTGTCATCAACCACTACATTTTGAGGTGGGGATTCATATTTTTTAGTGATATTCACCATAACAAGAGAATAAATTGAATCATAGAAAAGGGAAGACACCAAATCATTATGTAATGACATTCATGATTCAAGATATTATTGGGTGAGTAGAAAATTAGTTACAGTTACATCCACATATATCTCATCTTCACTAATATCAACCTGATATAATTCATACTATTTTTCCTGATGATTTTGAGTTACAGGTATGTGAGAGCATTAAATATCATCTTAAAAATATTTTTTACCACTTCCAAAAGGATCTCAATGGCTACTCCATTCATCTAGTAAACGATCAAGAGCATCAAGACCATCTATTGTAAGAGGCTTTTGATTGAGAGGCTAAATTATATTCATAGTGGAAAGAATGATCCTTAGATGATGGTTGACGACCCATAAAATGGAAATTCATGGAAAATTTTATTTTACAGGGATTATTGTAAGGAATTTATTATTCAATGAGATACATAAACATTTATTTTATATTTTATTCCATAAAAATTTTAATTTTGGGAATTACTAGTAGGTTCACACAGTAATCAATAGTATCTAGAGATTTATGGAGGCTGAAGAATGTGTTATTAGAGGAGGCAGAGAGGGTGCATGGTTAGTAGAAATTAGGTTTCCATGTAAAAATAGTTAGATAAATCCATGTTGGGTAGACCATGTCACTATCTAAGGCCTCGTTGTTTGACGAAACTATGAATCATGGGGTCTCGCGACCATGTTTTTTCTGAAATTTTTTTTACAATGGGAATACCCATTGTCTCTATATGGTTTTCTTAACAATGAACACAACTATGCTGGGGGTATTGAGGTTGTTTTGGGTGAACAGTTTTCCTAACCATTTAGGCAAAAAAAATTGAACATTTTTTTAATCGGTAAATTACCATTTTACCACTATTTCATTAAATCCCCCATCAATATTTCATTTTAATTTCAAGTGGGATGTGTATTCTCTTACCTTGAGACATCCTTAATCCTAAAACATGGATTTTATCTTGTTTCATTGTATGGATAAAAATTTAATATTCATTCATGTCATTGGATATCTAAATGTAATTCCATCATTCCTTTTAATCCATTCTCTATTTTTTTCATTTAGAGAAACTATTTTAGTGCAGGATCTTATGACCTCTTTTCCAGGGGTTCATCCATTCTTCATTTTTTTCTAGTTTAGGCCAAATTAGTGGCCAGTACTTGATTAGTGTTCTTTTACATGAGTAATTTAGTTGGTATATTCCCTTCCACTAATATACTAGTTGTTTATAGCTTATTTTAGTTGAGTTTCGCAATATACATTCTGAGAGATGTTTCCTAAATTAAATGTATCTTGAGTTAAATTATTAATTCTTCTTTAAGAAATTTTGTGACACTATTATATACAGTATAAGGATATTGAACACAAAATTTACATCCCATGTAATGGATTTAAGATTTTAACCATGATGATACAACACAATGGGTGTGTTGGGATTGTTATACATATTTGAAAATTGAATGTGGTATTTAAGATAATTTTTAAAGGATGTAAGCACCTTTTAAAACCTTGTGATTTATATATTAAAGACCTTGAATTCATATTCCTTCTCTTTAATATTATTATAATGGGATAAGTGAAACAAATAATTCGATGCTTAATGAAATAATTATAATGAAATTGGTGGGTTCTCCAAATGACACCGAAAACCCATTAGATTCCATGGACATTTATACTCCATGGACCTGGATTATTTATATGCCTTGTAAATTACCACTCAAATGATTTAGTTTAATTAAATTTCATATCATGCTATGATTTTCTGGAAATTTTGACTCCATGGATCATATTTAATTACAATACATATATTCAATTTTTAGTTTAATCCTTTCATCTGACTACTTGATTTTCTATTACGCTAGGATGCCTTTGATGTTTCAACCCTTTTGATTTAACAACATACTAATTTGACATGGAGGTTTATACTATCTATAAAAAATTTAATCACCACACTAGGATTACATAGAATATTTCACTATGTGGATACAAACCATTTGGATAACTTTGAAATTTCAACTAACTATATTTTATTTACTTGTTATACATTACTTATGATGTTTTTTTTAATATTTCTACACATTTTACCATATCCCTTTTAGGCATAATAAATATATATAGGGTGTATGATTTTTTTTCATTCTATGCATTGTATAAAATACTTATGATTTATTTTCATTATGATAGTGACACATGATATACATGACATTATCACATCATCATTTTTTAATAGTGATCTGATTAAATATGCACACTTATTTAGCTTCAATACCGTGATGGAAATTTTTATAGAAACTATTAGTGGTTGCTGGCATAGTTATCTCCCAACTAGATGTAGGTATTTTTGTGAAACCATGGAGACTTCATGAAAAAATGTGCGAATGTGTGCAAGAGATAGTATGTTGAGGACTGATGGATTATTGGATAACCGAAGGGGAGTATAGGACTGGGATATAGATCATGGTTTATTGTATGGGTAGGTTCAATTTAGTAGTTTGTATTTTTTGTATGATAATTGTACTAGACGCATGTATCCACGTTTTAATTTTCTATTTTAAATATTTCCATGGTCATTATTTTTATTGTATAGCAGGATAAGATTACATGGTTATTAATGTGATGGTTTTTTATTTTTTAGCTTATCATTTATTTCATACACTTTATCCATTTATTTTTACTGTTATAA
This sequence comes from Viscum album, assembly GCA_963277665.1. Taxonomy (NCBI): domain Eukaryota; kingdom Viridiplantae; phylum Streptophyta; class Magnoliopsida; order Santalales; family Viscaceae; genus Viscum; species Viscum album. Next base: position 1,238,236,330 of record OY728122.1, on the reverse strand, counting down.
AACTATGATAAACTCGAATCATGAGTGTATATTCTCCCAAAAATTCCTTCGCGGATACACATTTCTACTTAGTATCCTCTAGTGTAGGAAGATTCGCGCTTGAAGCCACATTCCCAGCTGGGTTCAGTTATTATTGAGTGATCCATGTTAAGGATTCCATAAAGTTATATCATTGTAATTTCATTTATTTTTATTATCATTCCAAAATAATATACAATATAATTAAAATGTGTATGATTTTTTAATTATTTGATCCTTGGAGTACCTACCCTTATGCAGCTAATGGAAAAATAAAATGGGGCAGGACATGTTTTTTTATTTTGGTTATTATAGTTCCCATGATTTTACCATTGGGTGATTCAATTTGTGTTTATTGTTCCTTATGATCCTATCTTTTTAAAACATTATAGCTATGGAACTAAAATACTTTTTCATGCATCATTATAAGCACCTCAGGATTTATATTCTATTTTTCATTTTATGTTTTCATGAAAGATTAATTTCCTCAATATTTTTTGTGCCTCTGTTGAAATGTATATTATTTTTGCTAAAACATCAGGTATGGACATGATATTTGATTATATATGATTAAATTCTGTCAACGTTCTAATTTAAAAGTTGTATGTTCCGTTATAAATCTGAATTGGTTTTCCACAAAGTTTAATATTTTAATTATACATATTATATAAATGAGAATTAACATAAGTAAAATGGTAATATGGAATGTTTTTCTGTTACTAAATAGTAAATAAAATTTATATTTAATGGGTGATTTACTATATTAATTTAAATTGACACTATATATAACAAGACATTTTTCTTATATCATAGAAATTAACATTTAAATGACCATAGTAGTAGAAAATAGGTAGTATCTATTAGATTCATGGGTCTAGTATGCCTCTTAGACATTGTTTTAAGAGGAGGCAGAGGGTTGAATCTCATGTTAAGGATGTAATGGACCAATCAAATACTTATATATATAATTCTGTAGTGATAAAAGAAATTAGAGTCATTGTTTTGGAATTTATAGAGATATTACTCCTCAAAAACCTATAGTCGTGCACCTGGATGGTGGAAATGACCATGCTCCAGATGTGGTGGACCTTAGGCCACCAGTTATGATACCCATTTTTTTCATGATGAACATCCAATTTTACTTGATATGGTTATTTAGGGCTAGTTTCAACAGGGATTCTTACATTCCATATAGAATGTTTAGAGTGCACTGTAACCTACTTTGACTACAGAAGAGTTGAAATGCTTGTTTTAGTAGCATAATATACGCATAATTTATTTTGATGGATGACCCGATGATAAAGGCTCATGTATAGTGGATAATATATCAATTTTTTAGAATATTGAGAATACTCACTATAGGAGATCAAATCACTCATTATAAATGTTTTGGGATTCCAACAAGAAATGTTAGTATTTGATTAATCAGATTGATCTTCATTGACATATGTCTTGTAAAATTTTTTGTAAAACCATTTATGATTATTTATTTAGTTATTTTTAGGGAAAATATATCTTAAGGGTTTATGAATATATAGTAGGGTGATTGATTAGTCATGGAATATTCTTAACCATTTTACGGAGATCCTTCATTTCATACCAATTCTGTATATATACAGAAATATATGAAATTTGATGATTTAATTAGCTATAGAATCTGATCATATGTGAATTTATTTCATCATACTAAAATATCTTAAAATGTAAATCATGCACTAATTACTTGGGATAACCTGATGGGGTTGAAGTGAATATTAGATTAGCTTCTCAACCTAGTGGCTCTATGTTAGGGCATATGGGGAGACACTTTAAGGTCTCTTTTTTAGGGAATTCCATTCACTGAATCAGTGTTGTATGTTCTATTCTCTATCATAATTGTTGGAATCAAGGACATAGAGGGATTTATTGTGATATAGTCCCACTAAATTTCTGCTCTAATGATAGGATGGTCCATCTAAATAGGTTTAATGGGACCTTCATTCTAGTTTGTAATGAGTGAGGGTCTACACTACTACTTGTTAAGGAGATGGTTTCTCAGCTTCTCATTGGTAAAGAGGCTAGAGTGAGACATTGAAATTAGGATGAGATGGTGGTCATTGATGGGTTATACTGACAATATATTTTTTTGAAACCGAAGTGAAAAATGGTTTCTGTAGTTTTGAAATATCTTAGGGCTATTGATTTGACATGTTTTATATAGTAAAACTGATACCTACCAAATAGAGTGTCAGGCCATCAACTATTAGAGGAAATATTCTTTTAGCCTCAATATTAAGTTCATCTCATTTTGATACAAGTTTATTTTATTCCTTCATATATGTACCTATTGAAGAGAACATTGATCTTGATGTTTAGTTCTCTTGGGATGTGTGACCCTCAATACTCTATTTGGGATTTTATTGGATAGTGTACACCATTTCAGGGAGTTTCCCCTTAATGTAAGTGGGTGTAAAATCACATGGGATCTCTTTTTCCTCAATGTTATATGGATTCAATTCATTTTATAGATGTACTAGTTGGTCCCCTATCATACAAATATTAAAAACTATCTATAAATGGTATCATTCAATTTATCATATAGAGGGGATTTATTAACAATATTGAATAGGATTCCCTAGAGATTCGTGCATCACCTGAGCATTGTGGTCTATGTGGGATGACGACTCATATTTATAGTTAATATCTATAAGAATAGTGAATATGTCATATAGACTTATTTCTAGTGGTGTATTGTTCATGTATGATTCCCTAGATAAATTTTCAGTACTAAATACTAATAGTAAGGTGTAGTTTTCCATTGAACATTTTCTATGAGCTTCACCAATATCCAATATTCCTTAGTGAATATATAAAACTATGATTCATAAGATTAATAGGTAGCTAGATGACTTGGATGAAATGGTATTTATATTACCCAGTACATCCCTATGGGGTTCACTATTCCTATTATACAGGAAGGTGGATAGAACCCATCGTTTAGTTGTGGATTATGAGAAATTGAACTAGTCTATATATATGAACTGGTATCATATTCATTTTATTGATGATATATTCAACCACCTATAAGGATCTATGGATTTCATGAAGAATGATTTTGGATCTATTTTTCTTTAGTTATGTTTTACTCCATTAGATATACATTGTAAAAATTTCTATAGTTGATTTGTTTTGAATGAGTTTTTGGTGATTCCATTAAGTTTCATTAATGCGCCAGTTAGTTTTGTGCCCCAGATGATCCACGTTTTCCACCAATAGCTGGATTCATTTTTGGTAGTATCAATAGATGATGTCATTGAGTATTATCACACTCTACATGACCTTTCCAAAACATCTTGAAAACGTATAGGATACATTAAGAGAGAATAATTTATTTGATATGCTGACAAGGTTATAATTCTATAGGGATAAATTCCACTTCATATATCATATTATATCATATAAATGAGTATTAGTTGACCCATTGAAGTTGATAGTTGTATTTTTCTTGGAGAACCCCTTGAACATCCTTGATATACAACATTTCATGGTTATATATGGATATTATAGGTTATACATACAAGACTTATTGATCCTTGAAACATCTCTTCTAAGATTAATTATAATGTGTGTGAGTTTTATATGGTCAAAAATCAGTGATACATACATTTAGGAGTTCATAGGGGGATATAATTCAATGTTTTTCCTAGTTCAATAATATCACAATAGAATCTAAACCATATATTATGATGCACTAGGTATTGGGAATTGATAAGTTTTCTTTTAGGATTAGTGAGTATTGACATACATGTCATAATAATTTTACTATACGAGAGGAACTACTGTACACGTGATCTCATGTGAGTCACTATTGATCATACATTGTGAAGTTGGTGCCATTATATATTGGCGAGTATTTCTTGTGTATATAGACAAAAAAATCATGTACTTCATTAAACAATGTGAATAGAATATTTTGAAATTAATCTGGTTTGAATATATAATGTATTTTTTACATAGAGTATAGATATACACATGGAATGGGAAATTCCATTATCGATGCACTGAGAATAATGACTCAAACACCTGTGGTTCAGGAGGCCTGTCACAAGTGGTAACTTATATCCCTATATTCATAGATTCATATAGAGGTTTAGGACCTCATGGATTTTTTAACAAGCCTATTTATCTGTGAAAACATCATTTTTTAATGATGGATGATGTAGAAGCTATCAGATACTTAGGGTTAGGTCATACGAGAGATCCTTGTAGTGGATGACCCACCTCATAGTTGGGTCCTTGAGAAGTATGGTATCTTCAATATTGAAAAATATTTCTAGGTTCCTACTAACATGCGAGGGGATATGATGTGATAGTCACAATCCTCTATATAGACTATGAATCCTAATCTTACCAAGAAGTATTGTGACTTACTATGTTAGTATTGAGTTCAAGGGATGAAGATTGAGATTAATGATTTTTTACTTGGTGATCCACCTATCAGATTGTGAAGTCAAAGCACCAGAGACTAATGGTGATTTCACACTATTTGGCTATTATTGATTTGAAATGGGAAGACATCACGATATGTTTCATGAAAATATATCTAAGATCACCTTGTGGTGGTGATGTCATATGGATGACCATATAATGGTTGAATTATTTCTCCCATTTTATATTGGTCTGGGGACTCATTTAGTGGCTAACCATGAGAGGATCTACAGTTGGATATAATATGCCTCCATGTGGATCAACATTATATCACATCATAAATGTAATTTTATTTCACATTATGGTTCTATAAGTAGATATAGATGGATCTAGGTTCATAAGTACTGATGAGAATATCTTATCACCCAGAGATCAGTGTTCATTCCAGGAATACAATAAATATTTTATAGGACAAGATATGATAATGCATCATTTATTTTGGATGGATTTCAGAGAAAAATAACTATCTTATATTTTTCTTGTAATAACTAATTCAAGCTATCCTTAAAAAAGGATCTTTAAAAGGCTCTATAGGGTAGCCCTTTTTTCACTCATGTACTTGTTAGAGGTAATTTTCAAAGTTCTACTGGGTTTATGTCTCATTTAGGATACAATATAGAATATTTTAGTTATTATTAAGTCGATTACTATATCCCAGTATTTAAAAAATTAATACACCAATAATCATTTTTGACAACTAATATTTTAGGTGGGATATCTGGGTTCCTTGTGAGTTTCACATATACTAGAGAATATAGTAATCATGAAACAAAAGAATATATCACTTCAATATGTGGGGCCATAAAAATAAAAAATAGAGTTAGGCTAGTATCATATTGGTTGTAATTACCTAAATTTATTCAGCCCAGGCATGATGTCTTCCATATATCTCAACTTCCCCAGTATCATTCTGACCCATCACATATTATTCATCATGATGTGGTTGAGTTACATGTATATACTTACATTAAGGGAAATCCTAGTATTATTGTTGACAGTAACATGACGGTTTATGAGGTTGGTCACTTCTTATAGTAAGGGTCATATAGTTCCATGATTGTGTATTTGGTAGATGTTGGAGTGGGAGCCCGATGTACATGACTAATCACCAGAGTTATTAAAATATAATTGTTGACCACCCTTGTAAGGGATGTTTTAGAATGAATTGATTTAATAGGGAAGACAATAAAATCTATGAATTTCTTATGAGTTATAGAACAATTTAATTTTTTTGTCTTTTTTTCATTAAATATATTTTTTTTGAAGGGCCTAGTGGGGTTGAGGAAGAAATATTGATGTTTCGGGCTTGTTCAGATCCTGAATCCTAATATTTTTGAGGTGTTGGTAGGGACAAAATGTTAGTGGAATATATGTATCATTGTTATTGTGGTTAGATAAAATCATTCAGGGTGGACCGGTTCACTGTCAAAGGCCGCACTATTTGATAAAATAGTTCAATAGGGGGGAACATAGGTGAGTTTACTTCATTTTTTAATAGAGGACAATTACATGGTCAGTGCATAGTTTTTACAACTGGGTTCAATGACCTTTGGGTACATTGAGATAGTTCCAGAGACATAATTGTTGCATGGTTTATCCAACCATGCTACCTTTAAAATAGAATTGATTGTTGTTAAACTATCTCATTAAATATTTAATCCATATTTATTTATCATTTCAAATGGATATATTCTTCTCCCCCATTGAGATCTCCATAAGCCTTTATCTAAGGATATGATATCATTGATAGGTATTGCATCCTTTTTTAGAGTCACTAATCTCATAGGATAGCCACTAGTCATTAAATCATTCCTTATCCTCAATTTAATTTTTTTCCTTGTTATCAGTGATACAATTTTGCTGAATGATCTTATTACCTCATTTCATCGTGTTCGTATTTGCTCCCATTTTATTTGATCCTAGAAAAATCATAAGCATAGAATGGAAAAGTGTAATTTTATGGGGATAAGGGTTACGATTTATATATATTCCACTAAATTATAGTTGTTTATATATTGTTGTCATTGTGTAAAAATACATACATTCAAGGATATTCATCCAATATAAATTAATCCATGACACAAACTATAAATTCAATTTTACAAAATTTAATGGTTACCTTATATATGTTTGGAGGTTGTTCAACTCATCTGGAACTATCAATATGATGGTATCTACAGTTGTACAATGATTATACCTCCCCTGGGGTGTATTATACTATCAATAAATATTTGGGAATCAAATCTGGTAATTAAGATAATTTATAGTTGATTTAAGCATATTTTTGAACATTTTCATTCATATATGGAATTTATAAAATGGATAATTTCTAAGATTTTATATTTCATTAAAGGGATTTCTGAAATGTTTAATTAAATTATTAATGAAATAATTATGATGCAATTTTAATCATTTTATGACTTTGATAAACCATTTAGAGTCCATGGGCATTTCTACTCCATCAATATATCATTCTAGTATGACCTGGGAATTTCTACACCAAGGTCCCTATTTTTTTAGTATACTTATCATGCAATGATTCCATGGACATTTTTAACCCTAGGATACAATTTAATTATCTTTCAATGATTCTATAGACATTTCTTCTTCTTGGATCTGACTACCAGATTTTCTAACATGTTAGGATTCCTGGGACATTTTTTATCCATGAATCTGATGTCATATTCATATTCCATGTATTTTTATTCTCCATGGATACATTTCAATATTTTAAATTGAATTCCTTGGAAATTTCACCTACATGGATCCAACCCATTAGGATTCTATGGAAACTTCAAATCATTGGATCAGGATTACATGTTTTATATTTCGTACATGATTTCCATGGAAATTTATAATTCTTAGAACATAGCCCATGTTGTCCTAATACAATCTGACATAACGAATTTTTTTGGTGTTTCATGCTATGTATTATAGATATCCATAATGATATATCTTCTTGATCATAATTATATTTGATAGACTGGATAGTATCACATCTTCATTAATTAATTATAATCTTGTTATATCTAAAAACAGCTTGATATTATATTCTCATATTTGACTTATTATAGACACCATTGGTGGTGGCCTACTGAGTATTATCTCACACCTTCTCACGAAACCATTTGGTACTCAGAGATACTTCATGGATGGATGAAGGGACTAGGAAATGCACCGACTTACCGATACTTTACTCAATGTTTCAGAGGAGAGGGGGAGTAAAACACTAGAATATGGATCTTCATTATATCTAGGGATAGAATCTATTAGGTATTTTGTAATTTTGATTTGTGTATTGTTACAGTTTACTATTTCTATTAATTACCCATATTATATACATCATTCAATGATAATCATTTTTATATGACATTTCTGGATTATATTACTTATTTATTTATATAATGAATGTTTATTCATTAGATTCTCAGTTATTTCATATGTTTTGTCTATTAATTTTTATGGTTATACAACCTTTATAACCTTAGACCGTGAGATTATAATCATCCCACTATTCCATCTTAGACCACTGCTCCTAGTCGACAGCCTCAAACAAACTTGGAGGCATGCATATGGACATGTGTCCAACTATGTTTGGTTATTTTTGAGTGAACCAGATCTGAGAAAACACATTGTGGGTTTAGATGAGTTTATATTCTATTTCCTAATAATTAGGGAATATTAATAAGGTGATTAGGAATGGGTTGGAGTTTTTTAATCAGAAATGACTAAAATTATCTAACCCATGTACTGGGAGTAAAAAAATTACAATGGATGGGAAGTGTTTTTATAGAATATACCAGGAAAGTCAGTCAGAGGATGGCCCCTGACTATTTATTAAATAAAAGAAAAGTACAACAAGTACATAGAAGCACAATTACATATCATAGAATTAAAAACCATCATATCCCCCATACGATCCTCCTTCCACAGAGGCCGTCTCCCATTCTGAGCTTTCATATTGCTTTAGTATCTTGGCATACTTCCTTCTAAGGTTCAATTTCTCCAAAGATACCAACTCATGTAGAGATTGTTTGAAAGAGGATCTAGTGGACAGCGGCTTTGGCAGATCAGAGTAGTCTTTCCTCATCCTTCTTTTTGCTGTGATGTTCACTTCCTGTCCAGATTTCTTCTTCCCGTCCTTGAGAACCTCACAATAGAAAGGCCTAGCCATCACACCATGACTTTCCTTGTCACTGTCCGAGATGTCTCCCCAATTTCCAAATACCATGCCGTAATTGAAACCATCAGCCACCCCTTGATCCCGTTCATTACATATGTTACTGTTAACTACAACCAGACATGGAGGCTGCCCTGCCATCACTTGGCTGGTATCCACCGCCTTCACTGTATTGCCTGGACAACTCCCTTCATACTTCCCTTCAATCTCCTGTAGAGCATCCAAATCCTCTTCGGATTCCAAGACATTGAACCGGTTGCAGTTGGTAACATTACTCCCTGAGGCATCAGGTAGCGGCTGCATATTCTTCCTCTCACTAATCAGATGATGACTAACATCTGTCATTTTCCCACAACCCTCTTTAGTCGATGGCATCCCCTCCTCATTCGGTTTCGTACAACTGAACCCAACATTGGCAACAACGACAGCAAGCCTGCTATCCTCAGGTGCCATCAAAGGCCCCTTCATCCCACTGCTCACCTTGTTGCTACCACCCCCCATCATAGCAGCAGCCCCCACAAGCATGCCACCTTCTGTCATGCAGCGATCAAGATGAGACCTGCCAACACTAATGATCCCTGAAGCTTCTTGCCTCTTCTCTACAGCCACCGGTGTGCATGCTATCATTCCAACAGCATTACCCCTTCTATCTGTAGCTCCCTTGGAAGTATTCCCCCGATTCAAGTCCATCTTCAGTCTATTCATCACCACAGACACCATAAGATTTGCAGAATCAACTGGCTTTTCCAAAGCAGTTGCAGCATAGGAGCCACGTCCAGATGCATTGCCCATCGGATCATCACCAGAAGACTTCCCCCTCCTGTCAAAAGATTTCCCAATCCTTTTCTCCAGACCAAGAGACCTCCTGCTACCATGTCGATCTTGACAGCTACCATCTAAATGATCCATCCTCTTGCAGGTATTGCAATAATCGATCCAAGATTCGTAAACCACCACCTGCTTCCATCTGATTTCCTGGCCCACAGAAATCCAGACCCATTCAACCGGAGGACTTGAGACATCCACCTCCACACAGAGTCGGGGATTTATCGGGTGACTCACCGTGGCTGTTCGAGCATGAGAGCACAAGAATCTACCAACCAAGTTCCCAAGCAAGTGAAAAATCACTGGGTTTTGGAAAGGTAAAGGCAAATGAGGAAAACTTACCCAAATTGGGACGGAGGCGGGATCACGACCCATACAGAGATCAAAACACCATCGAAGGAGAAGAAATTTACACTCGTTGCATCGCCGTGGAGCATTAGCCCATGCCCGAATGAGGTCTTCCTCCGAGGCGAAGCGTATCATCAAGTGCCAGCTATCCAAAAGACCAACGACCGCATGATCTTGCAGGTCCCATTTCCCAAAAACAAACCGATCGAAATCATCAACTGATGGTCTACGAAAATTAAATCTAGCCACCAGGGTCAGCTCTAGATGACTCGTTGCTTCAGAAAACTCTGACCTCATCGGCAGGCCCTCCCTCCCCCCCTTCCCACCTCCGGGAAGGGGGGGGGAGTCTTCAGCTGGCATCAGCTAGGGTTTCATCACCGTTCGGGATGAGCTCTCTTCGCCATGATTTTATAGAATTAGTTTTTTATTGATTCTTTGATTTTACCATCTGTTGATGCACATGATGTTTGATACTATATATGATTTAATACTTTTACCCTTGGCTTGGTGTGGAATGTAAATATTTCATCATGAATAATCATTTGAAATTCACGATTTATATTCCCTATGACATGAGTTTTCAGCATAATTTTTTCATTTCATGTACCAAGTTTTGATGAAGTTATTTCTATGTCCATAAATTGTGATAAAATTTAATATAGATACGTGATAATTGAATGGTTATGATTATATCAATTACATAATTAAATTTTTAATTTTTATGGATATTATTAATTAAAACTTTTGATCTATATACATCAAAATTTTAATTACATTATTCATATAAATGATAATTCATGTGAATAAAACTAAATTTGGGATTGTTTGTCCACCTCTAAATAGGATGATAATTGAAATTTAAAGTATTTTTTACATTATAAATTTTAAATGATGCATGTGTTATTGTAGTAGAATCATACCTTGTTTTCATAGGATGGAAAACCATAGGTTTTTGAGTCCGGGCTGGAGTCCTTATGGCCAATTTTTGAGCATCACAAGACACATGCAGAGAAGAGACTAAATATCTCTGCATTTTTTCGTCCATATTCCTCTATGATATTGTAGTATGTGATTACTCTGACTTATTTTCATAAACATATATATTAGAGGGACTTTGAAATATCCATCTATGATTATTATTATCCATGACATTGATGGTATAATCAGCTCAAAATTTTATACATTTAGAGCAAGGATATTTATCAGCAATGAAAAAATTATCCATTTTATGATGAGTAACTGTTATAGATCTATTTTATTTTGTGATGTTTTATGTAATGATATATTATTATAGGATAGTCTTAGGTATGTCATCTGATCATTGGGGAATTTTTTCTTCCATAATACCATATCAAAAATAGAAAATCAAGAGATGATTACTAAGTGTATCCTGATAGAAGTTGGTGGTTTATAGTAGAGTAGATTATCTTCTCATCCTAATGTATATCTGTTAGGTGGAAGGAAGATATAAATTGACGTATCACATAATGGTAATAGTTGTAAAATAATGATTGCTGATTTTTATATTCTTTATCATTAGTGTGAAATGAAGGGAAACATGAGGGGATAATGTGATATTGACCCATTTGAGTTCTAAGATTACAGCAGAATGTTCCATCTATAGATATTTTTCATGACCATTCCACCAAAAACTAGTGTGTGATGTTCTACCCAAACTCCATCTTTAGGAGATTGTTCGGTAACTTCTTATCTGGAAGGGAGATAGAGTTAAACCTATCAATCTAGATGAGGTGGTTGTAATGACTAGGGTATAGAGGAATTGGAGTTTTAATGGGTATTAAGGTGTACCATCTCATTGTAGTATTGAAATATCACAGTGTTGTGGATCCGAGTAAATTTATATATTACAACTGATACTTGGGGAGAAATGTTCCAAATATTATTAAAAGATATGTACTATTCTATCAGAGTATATACTCTCTATTTGATATAGTTGAATCTCATTTCATTATATCTATACCAATTTTGGATAGAATTTGGATTGATTTTCATTTATCATATGGCATGATGGGACACAATACTATGTGGTGGAATTTAATGGAGGGTGTATGTCACTACAGGATGTTACATCTTGGGGTAGGTGGCTGTCACATCATATGGGACATATTTTTCATAATAATAATAGGTCTTGATATTCCACTCAATATGGATTTTTTAGTCCTATATCATTTTTACATTTAATACTATCACTGATGGGTGACATACACATCATATGAGAGTGTGTATTTATTCAAAAGGGTGAAATGAATTTCTATGAAATTTGAGATGGACTTGAGCATTTTGCGCTTCGTGGGATGATGAACTATATTTCTAATTTATATCTGAATGATTATGGAATGTGTATGGGGAATATAACACTAGTTGTAGATCTTTTTAGATATGTTTTACATGATGAATTTTAAGGGTGACATCATGGGAGAGAGTTAGTGTTTTCTATAAAGGTAGTGCCATGAACTGCTCTAGTAATCATTATCCCTTATAAGATGGCTACAACTATGTTTTTGGATTTCAATAGGTAGTTATGGGACTTGGACGAAAAGGATTTTAGATGACCCATTACCCCTCTTTAGGGGTTCAATGGTCCTTCTTTCCAAGAAGGTATTATGATAAATTGGTTTATTTTTTATTACTAGAAATTGGAAATTTTGATAGTTAATAAACAATTTATTTTTCCAAATAGAGATGATCTCTTCAACATGAAATGTGGAGATAGTGTTTTTTAATGATTTATATAAGATCATATTAAATTAGGAATATTATAAAACATTAGATATACCTCATAAAAATAACATAGTATATATATCCTTTATTATTATTTGGTTATTCTATTCGGTCACATAAAAATGCTAGTATAGTTCATAGAACTAGTAATGTGAGTTTTCCATCCATATCTAGATTCATTTGTTGTGGTAATGGTGGAAGATATCTTAGTGTATTTACACAGTCAACAAGATCATGACATACTAATTTTGATCATAATAGATACACTAATAGAGAATTATTTACATTATACGCTAACTATGTGACACTTTTTACTGATAAGATTAATTTATGGATTCATATTATCTCAAATAAAGCTGTATGAGTTTACCTAGTAAAGTTGAGGGCTGTAGTTTTTGAGACAATAAAAGGAATGTATTTAATATGTTGAGTTTCATGGGGATTAGAAGTTTCTAATTGCACTTAATTACACACTAATTACTCTTAGAATAACCTCTTACATGAATTAATAAAAATTATTTGAAGCTTATATGGTTGTATGACTATGAGATAACCATTCTGAAGATAAATGGGAGACTAAATTCAACACTAATCCCCAATTTCGAATATCCAATAAGAAGGGATATATAATATTGTGATGTACCTAGTATCATCATAGAAGTAGTTCAAATGATGGAGGAGATATCCATGTCACATTAGTCTCATATGTTTAGGCCACATGAGAAGAAATACTTGACACATGATCTCGAGTTAGAAATTATTGATCATTGATTGCATTGTTGGAGATATTATTTACTAAGAGAAATTTTTGGGGAGTATACAAACCAAAAAATCCACATGAAAACCATTAAAAATCAGGAATTGAATCATAGAAAATCAAGGTGGGTTAAATAACTACATTATTTTGAAATTGATCTTTACTATACAACCAAAAAGGGAAATGAAGTTCCCGATGAACTGAGCATATCATGACCTGACCCCTGAGGCCCGTGCCGTGATTGCCACATGCCCACCTTACAATGTACAAGGGTTGAAAACTAGCACTGGAAAGGCATATACCTAAAACTGGAAGTAATCGACTTAAAAATATAAAAAAAACAGATACATGGAACATAGCTCACAAGTAAACACAACGGAATAGAAAGGCACAACCACAACTAAAAACAACTACAGAGTGTAAAAGTTTGTACTCTATGTAATGGGGTCTAGAATACATGCGCAACAAAAATAGAAGTACCAAAAAAGATAACATGTCTTGAGGTCATCGGACAATGTTCCTACCTGAATTGTACGTATAGATCGTCATTGCAGCTCATCACGTTTACTAGTCCCCACCACACATCGTCTGTCAATGTCCTTCGAGAACCACCAAGCCTGGACTTTTCAAGGCTCAGTCTGGGTGTCCGTCATCTGCACAAGACACAATATAGTGAGGGCGAAGCCAGTGTAGGGGTGAGTATAACAATACCCAGGAGGGTCCCTAAGACCCCAAAGGTCTCCCAAAATTACACACATCATGACTTCAATGACAAAGAAAAAGAAAAATACACCTCACACTAGGTTTAACATAAGTTCAGAAGTACATATGTTTAGTCATAAATCTAGATCATCTTATTTTATAATGAATCTCTACTACTAAACCACATAGGATAGCTTGGTGCGAATCCCAAGAGGATCTCACGGTGCTGATCAACACAGGGTCTCTCGGTGCTGATCCACACAAGATCGCTCGGTGCTGATCCACAAAGTATCTCTTAGTGCTGATCCACAAAGGATCGCTGGGTGCAGATCCATATATGATCCCTCGGTGCTGAAACCAATAAGATCCCTTGGTACTGATCCACATAGGATAAGGTATCATTAATCACATCTCATCCAGCCACTGGATTCCCACACAATGCAGACATGATGACAGGATGATATGATTTTGAATCCATTAGTCATATTTCAAAAGGAACGAAGTCCCATAAATGTGTATCCAGATGAACCACCATGCCATATGGGTTCCCACACATCAGATGGCATGTCAATAGGTCATCGGGTCTGTGAGTTATATCCATTTTAATGTTGTGGGCCTAGATGGATTTGGGGTCGATCCATCCCGAATGTTTTCAAAAATCCACCAAAAATAAAGTGGATTACCACAAAAGGTCTTCATCATTCTAAGGTTTCGAGTGTCATAGACGGTTCATTAAAAGGATGTCCGGTTTGGGAGATACACACCTTTATGAGTAACTGGTGTGGAAAAGGGTCCAGGTCTAGTCTGATCTGGTCTGACTGACCCGACCCAACCTGCTGGACCCATTCCAAAGGGGATGAGTTCTTCCTGGTTCGGTGGTGATGTTTTTGCCCAATGGGCTATGGACTAGGCTCATTGGCTATAGGCTTGGCCTGATGGCCCTTGGCCTCGGCCAGCAGGCCGCAGGCTAGACCCCTAGGGCTAGAGGCTCGTCTCATCTCCCCCATCTGCGCGCAGCCTGCTAGGCCATGGGGCCACCTAGCATACTAGCTGAGGGATGGGTCTGCTCCCTTCCCAAAAAGATAGAATTCTATTCAGTCTCAATGAAATGGTTCCAGTTGGGGCCCTCCAGCTGGTCTGTCTGCTCGAACCGATCACTCGCGGGGTGAGGGTCTTCCCTTCTCCATGACTCGAAGCCGCATCCTTCCTCAGTGGAATGATTTTGTGGTGCGCTGCCCAGCATCAACCGAGTCGGTGATGCCCCCTCCTCTTCTGCAATGACTTGAAACTGTGACCATCCTCTGCAGCGCGTTGTCTCAGCCAGTGTCAACTAACCTACCTTGTCTACCCCGACACCTAGGGTGTCTCCACTTCTTTGTGGCTGGTTGTTTTATCCACCCACCAACATTGGACTCCGGTGTTTCCACATTGATAAAGAATTCATGGGACATCAGTGAAGATCATGTAGTCATATTTTCTTTCATTATGTTCCTACATGCCACCTGTGATGGGGGCTACAATGTGTAACCCTCTGTTCCACCTTTCCACCACATCATTTGGTCGACCACGTAGAGAGAAACCGACACCAAGATTAGCACAGGGTTCAAGACTTGTTCATTTGGCCCAAGCCCTCCATGTTATCATTATAACATTGGAAGGGTTAAACATCATCAATGGAGATGTAAAAATTTAACTCTAAAAAAAACCCTAACTCGAGCTTGTTGGAAGATGTTGTGGATGAGAAAGGAGTGTCCACGTTTGAGGGTGTAGTGGATGAAGGATAAGGTTCATTTCATTTGTTTTTCATTGTCCAATCCTCCACGGGTCTTCGAATCCTCTTTCTAGGTTGGTGGAAGATTCCACAAAACATCATTAGAGGTTTCTCTCTTGAGTACCAAAAACCATGCCTAAGTGTCATTAAAAAAAAGCTCAAG
Source organism: Viscum album (assembly GCA_963277665.1). Taxonomy (NCBI): domain Eukaryota; kingdom Viridiplantae; phylum Streptophyta; class Magnoliopsida; order Santalales; family Viscaceae; genus Viscum; species Viscum album. The sequence goes on along the minus strand of OY728122.1, from coordinate 1,238,220,357 downwards.
AGGATCAACAAACCGCACAATTTAAGTGGTTTATTAATAAATTGAATTACTGAACTTATTTATTCTACCAACAGTGTGGTTACATAACCAGGTGTAACTATCCATTTAATTATTTGACAACTGAATGGTCCTACCACAACTGCTCAACAGTTACCAGAAAAAAATGAAATAACTCACTGAGTTATTTTAATCGTTTCTTTGTAAAGTCCAAACAATAACCGTAGCATCCGACCCTTGTTGGTGAATTTTAAGATCAACTTATGTGAATAATTGTTCATTGGATTCAATGGTTCCCTCAGATTTTTAATTTAGGCCCCGATTCAAAAGATAAGAATCTTCACTCGCACGTTTACTGAAGGTACCAAATAAAAGTTCCAAAATTAGTAATAGTCACCCTCGACATGCATCAGTTGAGGATATGATCTGACTAAGTAAAACACGCCATAATTAGCTCAATGGTAATCCAGGATTTAAAATCTGATTTACCGTTTATGAGTTAAATTTTTTAACAATAAAATAATTTTTACTTATTTATTTGAATTATGACCAAATACTAAATTCCATTGTTGGTCAACGTGAACAAATGTAAGGATCCGCCTATGGAAGGAATTCCTTCATGAGTTTAGTGTTGGTATCAGATTTATAATAGGAGTCACCATTCATGAGTTATAATCATTTGAAAAATAAAATAGGCTTATTTAATTATTTTATTTATGTTTATGTGATTTTGGGTTTTCAAACTAGAGGCATGTGCCGAATAAATTTTTTTTCACGCATAGGGTCAGCTCGCCATCCTGAAAATAACGATGATTTAAGATTTTTAATACATTCCACTTTTTAAGAGTTATTTCTCTTGTTCAGTAAATCTACCCAGGAGCGCTATATAATACATAATATTTCATGACAGATCAATCTGAGCACTCTGGGCAACGAAATCATGTTCCGTCAATTTTCATAATCTCATAATAATAAAAATTAATTTATAAATATTATATGTAATTTATGGGTCTTTACATACTCCTCACCTTAGGGACTTACTTATGTGAAATCCGAAACAATGGAAAATCAAACAATTGAGGGTATTGAGAACGAATCTGAGCCTCCCGATCCCATGTGATCTCTTGGATGTTATCATGCTTCAACTGAACTTTCACAAGATGGATTGACCATCCACAATGAAATAGCTCTTATTGATCATCTATCTAAACCAGTAGCATCGTAAAAGTCACCCCATCATCAAAGTCCAACATTCCATAGTCGATAATGTGCAATGGATCATGCAGACATCTCCCCAGCTGCGTCACATGGTAAAAATTATGCACATAATTCATATGTGGGGGAAGATATAAGAAGTAATCTACCTCAGCATCTCTACTATGAATTTTTAATTCTCCGATGAACCATATAAATAGATTTTTCCCTGACCTAATCTCTGCAATCCTCGTCGGGGTGAGACCCATTTGAAGACATGGTCTCCCTCCTCGAACTCTTATGGTATCCATCTCCGATCAACATTAGACTTTTTCTTGTTTTGGGTAGTCTTTGTCCTCTCCTGGATGATTTTTACCTTCTCAGTGGTAGCTCGTACCATCTCTGGACACATATGTGTTGACTCCCTTGGGTTTTTCCTCATAAAGATGATCTACACAGTCTCTCATTCAAGTCCTCAAATGTTTCCATGCCGATGATGGAGTGATAACTATTGTGGAATGTGAAATCCCCCAGTGGTAGGTGATCCTCCAAACTACAAAAAAATCAATGACACAAGCACGAAACATGTATTACAAGGTCTGTATGGTCCGCTCTGTCTGATGATTAGTCTGGGGCTAAAAATTTGTGCTCAAGGGTGATGGAACCTGATGCTCAACATTCACTTGCTGACAACTGATCTATCATGATAGGAACACTTCCAACGTTTTCTTCCTCTATGGTCACTTTTATTGACACTGGTGTTCCTGGTGTGTATTTTCCACATCCAGATGTACCACTAAATGGGATGTGTTGAACTCTATTAATCACCTTATCTCATAGAGTCACTAGTACCATGGTTCGCTGTCTGAAAAGGATCATGAGATCCCCACCATCAGAAATTATTCTGTGGAGCCTTTCATGAGGATATCTAAGCATGTCAGGTCTTGCAGTCCATGTCCCCAATCTATGCCTCCCGAACTCACTGAGGAATGGGGGTGTTATAGTCATAGACTAGAGGTAAGAAGCTCCATCACTATCCACTAAGTATATCTACAACATGGCTAGTTTCTCTGTCTCCTCACTCAACAACTACAAACTAGACCTCCTATTGAGCATGTGTTCCACCACATCACCCTTCCCAAGAGAATATTATATCTCGAAGTCATAGTCCTGCTGGAACTCCAACTGTCACTATTGTCTCAATTACTAAAAATTCAATGGGAACCATTCCATTAATGTGAAAGGGTACCCCTTTTAACTTATTATTGTGACATCAACACATTGGAAATGGGTAATCATTCACTATGGCCACTTTTTTAATGTGACGGTAATCCACACACAACCACAATCATTGTGTCTTACTAAGCCCTTACTCTACACGTCTCCCAACTATACACAGGTTCCAGAGCTCTGTAGGAGGCATATGATATGCAGTTATAGATAACAGTGTGGTCCATGGGTACTACACAATGTATATGTCCCTCTACCATCGGGGATTTAATCCTAGAAACATCGTTATAAAGGATGTTCCTTCACTCTTCCACTACTTTTGAGAACTGAAAACTGAAAACTCCTTATTCTACAAGGGTATGTTTGGATGACTAAGGAGTGATCAGCTACACTGTCATATGATTGATTTTATCCCATGTTTCATAGGATTTCTTTATACCTGACCAAGTAAAACCCCATTCCAATTTTGTCGATATAAAACTACTTATTTTCCTAAAACAGTCAATCTAAGCATGGACATTGGATGAAAATTCCATACTCAAACTAACATCATAACGACTCCAAGCTGCCACTAAGAGGTTCCAACCAAAACTCTCACCTCAAGGGTTTGATCACACCTTCGGCACAATTGTGATTGTAAATTATCCTCTCATATGTATCTCCAGACATAAGGCTACGGTCTATCGTTTAACCAGAAACTCTATGTCTTCAACAAGATTTGCGATAAGAATGAATTCTTAGTTCCTACATCAATTAATTATAGAAGCTGGTTGTAGACACACACCCTACTTTGAATCATTCATGTATCCCATTGGTCACACTCCTTGACAGTATGCAACTACTCCCTTACCCTATCATTCAGCTCCCTATGCCTGGTGGGGATGACATTGGGGTGGTGGTTATAACCTTTTCAAATTTACACCACCTCCTGCTACTCTACTATCTCACCTTCCATGTATGATACCCTGAAAATTCATCTATCCCTATCACTTCCTCTTCTTGAATCATTTTACAGTACTCACTCTCTAATACTGATATTGGTTTCCTGATTTCACACTACCAACATTCACTGTATGCATCTTCTCATCCAAATAATTATCAACCACAAAGGTTCTCTCTAGAACCCTAATAGAAGTAGAAATGCAGATAGGAATGGTGCTAGATCATTTTTCCCTTAACATGTCTTGCCCTGTGGTCTGATCCATGAATCATGGGTCATATTGTATTAATCGTGTACCTGGAATGGTTGGTATGTCTCAAAGAATACTCCATAAAAGACATATATTTCTGTGAAAATTGTATAATCTCATGGGAATGAAAACCTCGTTGCTTTTCATGTAAAGAGACCCCCTTCATTGAGGAAGGTTATCATGCTTTATCCACAGGAAAAAAGTCACCTCATCATAAGATAGGGGTCATCTAAAACCCGCCATCGCCTTGATGAGCCACATAGAATGCTCTTTTATAAGACCACTATCCTATATAATGGTACCCTGGCTAGAAGAAAACTCGTTCACCACCTTAGGAAAGTCCATAGCTTCATGTGAGTTGGGCTCACCTCGTAATATAAAGGGTATCTGACACTGAATCTCATGTAAGGAATTGTTCCTACATGTGTCCTCTACTGGTATATTTGGTAGTAACTTCTATCAAAATTGTAGTGGTATCACTAGGAAACCTCCCAAAGGAACCATCTCTATAATGAATCTTTATACTAAATCCACATCACTCTTTGGACCATCCTCATGGTCAAACATTAGAATCATATATAGTTGTCTGTGTTGATTCATGTAGAATGAAAATCAAGATGAACCACGGTCAATAAGTTATACCTATTGTTTTGACAAAAATAGATTGTTTATATAAACATACTCCTGAATTATTTCCCCAATTCATACCCCAAAGAATTTTTTTAAAACAAAAGTATTACAATGCATGCTCTAGGGGTAATGAATTTATATCAACTTGAAAAAGGAGAGTGGTACACGATGAATGATCAAAAAATTGAAAATATCAGCTCATTAAAACATTCAATAACTTCTTGCCATAAAGTAAGAAAACACATCAGACCAAGGGTGCAGTAACTCCAGACAAGATTCAATTCCTCAAGAAATGATGTCATCAAAAGGCAAGAGAGAAGATAACTAAAATAAACAATGAATCAAATGTGGGAAAAAACAATGTGAGATCAATCTCTAAATTTTATAGCACTATAAAATGAATATAAAAACACACAAATGCAGGTTCAACACATCTGGAAATGAGGAAGCACAAGCCCCAATGTACCAAAAAGAGGAGAAAACCATGTTTGTGCAAAGCAAGTTCCTTCCAACATCCATGATAAGAATCAAAAGGGGATGTTTGTGTAGCCATTATGGATAAAAGAGGCATGGTATTCCCAAATTGGGTTACAGATCACAAAAAACAAAAAAACGTAGCCCGACTATATCTTGTTTCCTTCACACATGATGAGAAGACATCCTGAAAGGGGCGAAACATCATATAGCATCAATACAACAATTAGAAGGAGAACCAGAAAGAAAACCAGCATCATGATCCACAGTATCTCATAAAAAATATGTATAATTCTATTGGATCAACTAAGAAAGAAATCTTCAATGCAACCAAAATAAGACAAGTAACATTATATAAAGCCGATGAAATCAGAAGAAAAGAAAGAAAAAAACTGTTAAAGTAGACTGTAATCATAGCTACATTGATTGAGAAAGTTAGGTCATTTGGTTGGACTCCTATATCAACATCTAATTAAAAATTCGACAATTAACATACAGGTAAGTCTCCACTGAAATTTAACCCTTTTGAGCCTTTGATAAGATATTATATCTCATTGCTCCATCATAACTGGGCCAGAGTCTTCATTCGACTTATCATTCAGAAGGTGAAATAGAATAATCAACCTCCATATGTGGAGGAAAATCTATATCTATTGTTTGTGAAGCATAAAAAAATGGAAACATTTGAATCAACAACCCTTGTTTGTGTTGTAACTTCAATTTTTTCATTTCGAGAAGCCTCATGTTGTCTCATAACAATTTTTCTTTCAAGGTGAGTGTAATCCTTACAATTTTTTTTTTTGGATTGGGTGTAATGAATCCATCATCATCCACCACTTGCTTTTTTCATTTTTGAGAGCTTGATTTTAAAAAATATTATTCAATTTTCATGGATTTCCCATCATCATGAGATGAGACTAGTACATATTGAGAAAGAATTGAGACAATAGCATCAGAAGGTTCACCGAAATCAATAGTAGCAGCCTCATTTTCCTCAATGATATAGTTATTTTCTTTAGGAATGGATGTCCCTAGAGTAAAAATAGGAACATCTATGGATTTTAAAACATTGATTCTATCAATAGATTTAATTGCCTGACCAATTGTGTTATTCCTTTTAGAATCCTTTTCCACCAAAATTGATAGTAAATGTGGGTGATGAGGTGCATTAGTCTCACAATCATTAATAAGGTTACCAATTATGGAACATTTTTTACAGTACGGTGGTACTTTTTCAAAGATAACAGCTTTTATAAACCCATAGTGTCCATTTTGTTTCCAAATACTTAATGGAAACTCATGAGAGATTTCTACTTTTGTAAAAATCTTAGCAACTAATGGACTTGACAGGTTCAGAGTGGCCTAGTCACATCTGATTGGATGTTAGAAGTGTTCAGTAATGGAGAATAAAGAACGATGCTCGAACAGGTTTAGAGGCAAACACTTGAAACCAATCTAGATAGGAAATATGGGGGGTTAAGAACCAGCATCAACGTATGAAGACCATTTTAAAACATTCATAAAATTTCCCCCAAATGACCAAGAACCACGGGTCCAAAATCCTTAATAGTCATTCTCTGAGGAATAACCAAATAGGACTTTCCACGAATTCAGTAATCTGTTGTTAAAATTTTTGAAGCCTATGATTTCCTTGTTATTATGTAGAAACACTAATGAAGGACAATGCTAGATAAATCTTCCAATGTGAACAAAATGAAGATTTGAAGAGAGTATGCATACCTCACATGTATAGAATGAAATTGTAGTAGAACTCGATATCGATATTTGTTTTAGAGAAAAACATTTGGATATATTTGATAAAATGTGATCAATAAATCACAAAAATACATCTATGAAAGACCTGGCATCTGGGATCCCCTTTTGAGAGGGATTGGGGATACGTCTGTGTTCATCCATGAGCAGAATCACTAATTACAACTCTGCTGACCCAAATTAGATCAAAAGAAAAACATTTAAAAAACACATGCAATCACTGTCTTCATGTACCGAGTCTCCTATGAGAATTCAGGGTCCTAGTGTGTGGATATGTTCACCGCTACACCAGCACTGGTCTCCCTGGATTGAAATCCAATCTAAAGACACATAACACTATTACACGATTGGAAACATAGAATCATAGTTCTTCTGGTAGAACCCACCACCTTGGATACCACTTTATCACGACCCAACCCACGAGGACAAGGTCATGACTACCCCCAGTCTTTCTTCCAATGTCCATGGTTAGAGACAAGCAATGGAATGTCATATCATTAAAATGGGAAGGCATTTTCTCCCAAACCTATACACAAACAAATAGGGCACACTACGCAAATGTAAACACAACGGAAAAGAAAGGAACCGCCACAACTAAAAACATTTACTGAGTGTAAATGCTAGTACTGTATATAAAGGGGGATAGGGTCAATTACCAACTAAAATAGAAGTAAAACAAAAAGGTAAAAATTTTCTATAGGGCATCCACCAAGGATCCTACTATATTGGTAGGTACAGATCATCACTAAAACTCTTTATGACTAACGGTCACCTCCATACACCATCTATCAATCACCTCTGAGTACCGTCAATCCAAGAATCCTCAAGAATCAGTATAATTTTATATCTTCTGCATAAGTCACGACAAGGTATGGGAGAAACCCGCACATGGGCGAGTATAACAATACTATATAAGGACTCCGAGAACCCTGTGGGTCCCCTAGAATTCCCCAAAAGAAATTCCACAATGCACAATCTCAATCAAAAAGAACATAGAAGACAGCTCACATCAGGTTTAACTTAAGTACAAAAGTACATATGTTTAATCATAAAACGTGATCATATTATTCTCTCACGAGGCTCTACTACTTTCCCACATAGGATTTCTCAATTCTGATCCACACAAGATCGCTCGGTGCTGATCTGGATAGGATCGCTCAGTACTGATCCTCATAGAATCGCTCGGTGCTGATCCACACAGGATCACTAGGTGGATATCCACACAGAATCGCTCAGTGATGATCCACACTATATCCCTCAGTGCTGATCCACACATGATCCATAAGTTCTGATGAAAAAAGGATTGCTAGATTCCGATCAATATAAGAACAAATGGTGCTGATCCACATAAGATCCCTCGGTGCTAATCTATACTGGATCCCACATTGCTGATCCATACAGTATCACTCGGTTCTGAACCACATAGGATCTCTATTCATTCTTCACATCTCAGTCAGCCACTTTATTCCTACACAAACCGCACATGATTATGGTCGGATTCGTCTCTCAAGACATCAGTCATATTTCAACTGGAAAAATGTCCCATGAAGATTTAGTCTGATGAACCAAAATTTCATAAGGTATCCCACACATCAGACAACGCATCAATTAGATGTCTAATCTGGGTGTTATGGAAATTTTAGTTTCGAGTGCCCGATTGGATTCAGGGTCGATCGAACCAGGCCATTCTAAAAAATCCTTCAATACTCTAGTTTAGTATCACAAAAGGTCATCCTCAACCTTTTTGTTTTGGAGAAATAGTCTATTCATAACATCGATATTCGGTTTAGAAGATATGCCTATTTAAGCATAACTAGGATGAAAAAGGTCTGAGTCTATTCCATCCCAGTCTGACTTACCCAACCTGGCCCGTTGGACCTGTTTTGAAGGGGTTAGGCTCGGTCTAGATCTGTTGGGATTGTGCGGCCTGCTAGCCATGGGAAAGGCCCACCAGACATCTGAACCACCCAGCCCGCTAGCCAAGAACGTGATCCAGTCCCTTCCCAAAAAATAGAATTCCATTCATTCTTAATGTTGTAGTGCTAGTTTTTACTGCTCCAAATGGTCAGTCCACTCTGGTTGGTCACTAGTGGGACCCGTATGACATGAGTACGCCCTCCACCGTGGCTCGATGTCATGACCTTCCTCTGTGGCGCACTGCCCAGCATCAACACGTCTGGCGATGCCCCCCTTAATCAGTGGAAGCTTGGAGCCCTGACCCTCTTTTGTGGTGCACTGTTGTGGCACACCACCGTCATCAACATGACTGGAGTCATTATACACCCCATGTCTACCATGGTGCCTTCGGGTGCCGCCTCATCTTCGTGGGTGGCGGTTTCTGGCCTCTTCCTCTCTTGTTCGCTGGTACCACCACACCTGTGAATCTTCTGTGGGCCATAGATGAAGGTCGTGTGGTCTGATTTAGTTCTCGTCTACACCTACATCCCTCCCATACTGATGCATATGTTTTGCGGCCCTTGGTTCCACCTTACCACCAAATCATTCAGTCTCCCACGTAGTGCACAACCAAAACCGAGATCAGTAGAGGGTGTGGGCCTTGTTCATTCGGCCTGGGCCCTCCGTGTTATCATTATAACATGGGAAGCGTTCAACATCATCAAAGGAGACAGAACAATTTAATTCTCTAAACAAAACCCCTACCTCGAGTTCGATGGAAGTCATTGCAGATGAGAAAGGAGTGTCCACGTCTGAGGGTGTTGCGGACGAAGGAGAAGGTTCATGTCATTTGGTTCTTTTCATCATATTCTCCATCAGTATTCAAATCATCGTTCTAGGTTGGTGGAAGATTCCATGACACTTCTTCAGTTGTTACTCTCTTGAGTGCAAAAAACCCATTCATGTGCTTCATTTATATAGAAAAAAGAGAAGGTCAACCCACTGCATAATTAATGAGGTTCATTAATAAATTAAATTAATGTACCTATTAATTCATCCATCAGTTTTGTTACACAACCAAGTGTAACAGGCCATTTAATCATCAGACAACCAATTGATCCTGCCACTGCCGATCAATGGCTATAAGAATGATATTAAATAACTTGTTAAGTTATTTTATTAATTTTTTAGTAATGTACAAAAATTAACCATTTCGTCCAAAACTTGATAGTCGGTGTTATGCTCCCCTTAAGTGAATTTGTGCGTTGTGGATTCGACGGTGCCCTCATATTTTTAATCTAAGCACCGGTTCAAAATATTGAAATCACTGCCTGCATGATTACAGAATGTACCTAAAAAAGGTAAAATATTATTAATTGTCACCCTTGACCCACGAAGGTTGAGGATAGACTCTTCCTAATGAAAAAAACCCTCATGATGTCAATGATACTCTTTGATTTCCAATACGAATTACTGTTATAAGTAAATGTATTTAACAATAAAATAATTGTTACTTAATTATTTTATTTACAAATAGAAAATTACATCCACTGTTGGCCCGCTCCAGACAATGTTAGGATCTGCCTAATGAAAGCATACCTTCCTAAGTACAGCAGTGGTCTTAGATTTGTAATATGAGTTACCGTTATTGAGTTATAAACAGTTAAATAATAAAATAATTTTATATAATAATTTTATTTAAAATTTTTCCAATATTGAGAATTCTAACCGGAGGCTTGAACTGCCTAAAAATTAGTGGCACCTAGGGTAAACCCACCATCATGAATGCAATGATACCCCCATATTTCTAATCTGGGATCCCATTTAAGAGTAACTCCACCATTTTTGGAAAACACCACACACATTCTATTTAATGCTTAACATTTTTCGATGGATCATTCTTGGTACTCTAGTGCTAGGAATCACGTGCACCAATTTTCGCAGATGAATCTGTGTTCTAACAGACATATGATACAATGACAAGGAATCTATTAGATTATATGGGTTTTGTCAATAAGTAAATCCTCTCAGGGGATGACCCAACTCATGGTTGAGTCGTTGATGAGGATGTGATATTTCATTATCATTAATGCATCTATGTTCTAACAGACTTCTGATAGGAGCATATGAAAGAGTGTCATGAATCATTAGAGGTTGTTCTTCATTATGATACCAATATTTCTTATGTAATACTCTATAAATAATGACATCTTTGGATTATGTATGTGATAACTAGGTTTTCTACTCGATGTTCCTCCTATCTGCAGGTGAATTCAAAGACCTTGTGACCAATGAGGGTTTTGGAATAGTTATCTTTTGTATTATGGAAATGGCATTATTCCACAATGGATTTCATTATGGAAGTTCCTAGAAATACTCAGGGAAGTGATGTTTTATGGGTGATCACTAATTGGTTGACAATGGTTTCATATTTTCATCCTATTCAAGAGACTCTTTTGGTGGATGTTCTTTGCAGGCTCTATATTTGTGTGGTCATATTCCACATCATGGTTTAATGTTCAAAATTGTCAATGGAGGTGATCATTTCAATTCATAGTCTTGTAAGGGGTTTCATAATGAAAATGGTTCAAAAGTACTATTGTGAACATCCTATCACCTATATAAAAAACGTTAGACTGAGCATATGATATATGTTTTGGAGGACAGGACCCAAAAGGAATACTAGAATTCAGAGTTTATTTGGAGAAACACCAATCTGTCACTGTGTTTTCATATAGTAACAGATTCCTAGAAAATATACAGATTGCTGCTTATGGGGCCCTACATGGTTTGTCTTCCATTCACCCCTATTCCGGTTATAAAATGGAAAGGAAAAACTATAGGTTCCTCATGTTGTTCTGGAAAAATTCAGGCACATTCATCTTATTAGTATGTTGATTTATGAACATTTGTTTATAAATTACCCATACACTGATATGCATCATCGAACAATAGAGTTTGAGGTGTAGAGTCATGTTATCATGCTCATTTCTCCTAAAATATGGAATATACAGATTCTGAATCAAGGGAATTTATCACCATGTTACATCAATACCTTCGACATTCTTGAGGGAGTATTACCAATGGATTATTATATGTAGTTACAAGAGAGTTATTGATCCTTTTGTGAAATATTACATATATCGTAGCTTCTCCGATATAATGGTGAGCTATCACATATTCATCAACCCGATGAGTTTGAGTTAGTGAAAGATGTTTCCATTAAAGAAATACATATACATGTTATTGAAATTAGAATACATGTTCTATGATGATGATAAGTTCCTCTATTATGGTTTCTACAGATATATGACACTATATATTATAATACATGGGTGATGGGTGCTAACATATTCCCTAAGCATATTTAGTTCTTCATAGACGATTCATAACCACCCATGTAAGGGAAATTTGGTGAATAATTGATTTATGGGGGATGATTTAAAGAACCTAAAATTTTAATGAGGTATAAACCCTTTTACTCATCCGTTGTTTTCATTAAATTTATCCTTTTTGGAGTTCTAAATGGGTTTATAGAGGAAAATGGTGTTTCTATGGAATGTTTAGTTTCCAGAGCCTATGATTTTTTTGGAGTTATATGGGATTCATATTTATTAGAAAATGGTTATTTCAGTTTTTCATGGAATATTAAATAATGTGAGGTGAACTCACTCACTTCTCCTTGCCGTAGAGTTTAATAAAACCATTTAATAGGGGTACCACATCTATACAATTCTTGTAATGCTTTTAATAAATTATAAATTTGTTGTTAGCACATGGTTTGTCTGGCCATGATCCATGTCGAAGTGTGGGGTGGGGTGGCAGTATTGAAATAGTTATAGGAGCATGGTTGGTGAATAGTTAAGACATCCTTGCAGAAAAACAATGTGGACCAATTTTTAAAAGGAAAATTCATATTTTCCATTATTTTATTAAATCACTCACCCATCTTTTTTTGATATTTTCATATGAGAACCTCATTTCCACCCTTGAGAGATCTGTAATATGTTTATATAGGATTTGATATTTTTTTTCTATATATGATATTAGATTCAGAAGTAGTTCATCTCATTCGACATACACCAGGAGTGTTCATTGTTACTTCGGCAACATTCAATGTTTCCCATGACATCATTAAAACTATTTTGTATTGGGCTGTTACGAACTATTTTAATGGTGCTATTGTGTTCTTACATTTTCCTTCGATCTATGCCAAATCAAACCATAAGATTAGATGAGTGTGCTTCTATGTGAATATGTTAGGTGGTCTTTACCTTTTCCATAATGCCTCGTTTTTTATAGCTTGTAGTTATGTTAGATGCCGTAATTTTGGAGACATAATTTCTAAATTAATTATACATTGATTTAAATTTAAAATCCATGTTTAAATCATTATGTGGCACCCTTGTATAAGGTTGTGGGTTATTGGCCTCATCCTGATCCACCCATGGAATTGTTTATACCTTTTAACAATGATTACACAACTATTAAGGTGCGATGCGAGTTCATTTCATATATGAAAAATGAATATTGTAATTAGGGAATTTTTTTAGAATGTAGGCACACTTTAGAACCATGTCATTCATATATGATAACTATGGAATGGATAATATCATGAATTGAATCCAACTATAAATGGACTAGTAAAATTATTAATAGAATGATCGATTAAATAATTATTTTGAAAATAGAGGTTCTTGATATGACCCTAATGACCCATCTGGGTTCTAAGGAAGATTCCAGTCCATTGTTCTGGCATACATAGACGCCTTAGAAATATCTACTCCAAGGATCTAAATTAATTGGATTAGTTTTCATGCAAGGATTTGTTGTAAATTTCTACTCCATGGATCATTTTTAATTATCTTACGTGTATTATACAAACATTTATACTCCGTGGATTTGAATACAATATTTACTAACATTATTAGAAGAATTGTACAATTATACTTCTTGGATCTAATAATTATTATGATTCCATACTAATTTTTACTCCTTGGTTCAATGTAACGCCCCGACCCCAGTTACCCAGAGTCGGTGCATTATTACATATCAATGGTATGATCACAAGAAAGATCAAGTCTAGAAAGACCAATTAGTTTAGTAGACTTGGAAAGACTAGATATATTCATAAAGTTTACATTACATCAATAAGTGAAAAATTACAACAAAATATTGTCTTCATATCCCCTTATACTATCCCTGCAGGTCATTCATTAATTACTTCTTCACATCCTGGGAAAAATAAAACATTGAATGGGGTGAGCTCAGATGCTCAGTAAGGATAACAATAAAGAAGAAGCTTTCATAGATAAGCATAAACACTTAAGGAAATATATTAATAAAACAAAATCCTTTTAAACATGAACTTCAGAATAATATGGCAATGATAAAATGAAATAATTCCATTTACTTACTCACATGGATATTCTACTAGTCGAATAAACACATGCAATATCAATAACCACTTTCATAATGATGAAATGCATAATTCCAGACTATCATAACCGTGTATCCAAGGCCTCGTGCCAAGAATACAATTATGATTTTGTCACGGCCTCATGCCAAAACTCTAATTTGTCTCATGAGACCTACCGATGCATCAAGGAGCTATAACAGGCTCCACCCGTCACTTACCAAGTCCAATTCATTCCTCATATGAAAAGTTTTAAACATAACATTACCATTCGTATTAAAACTAGCATACGAAATGTAAATACTTTATCCACAAACCATGAATGGTATAAAAATAGCACATCCACAGTCAAACATAACTCATTCGATAAAATATGGAAGATTGTATTGTATCATATTAACCTCAATCGAGAATAATGAAGGATATTGACATAGATGAAAATAATCATCAAAACTATTTCAGAGAATTATCCCCCTTTTTCTTGAAATCATTTAAAAGTCACACTATTTGTCAAAAAGCCATTTAAAAATATATTTTTTAATCAATGTGTCCCATAACACTTTGAAACTTTTAAAAGGATTATTAATTTTAAAACGTTAATGTCCATATAAATAAATCTTTAAAACCATTTCTAAAACATTGACATTAATGAGCAAGATTTAGAAGAATAAGTCTTTAAAATATTTAAAAATGATATTTTAGTTAGAGTTTCTAACCAAAACAGAGACACTTGAATAAAAATAATTAAGGTAATAAAAACTTTGTAATATCATTAGAATAAAGGGATTCAAGATATACTATGTCAAAGAAAATTATATACACCATATAAAAGTGATTTCGTGTATAATAACAAATAAGTCTCAATGTAATTTAAATTGAGATGAATTCACTTATAAAGAACATATCCTTAGGTTAAGGATAAATCAACGAAAAAATTATGTGTGAAAAATATAAATACACTCAATATTATTGGATATTTAGTGTAAATCAATCATATTACATTCACACAAATTCTTGTAAAAACAACACCAATGAATTGGATATTTAACTCAACAAATAAAGATTGAGTTTAAATTAGTCTTATCAAGTTCATACCGATGACTTGAGAATTTATCAATGGAGTGATTATGTGTATAAAAATTATATCCACATAAAGGGAGTTGAAATTATGACATAATCAAATGAATAGTGATTCCACACATAATCTTGGAGTAAAATAATCAATGTAGTATGCCTAAAGCCGAATGAGTGAAAATTGAAATTTCAAATTCACTTATCGATTAGGTAACTTAAGAAACATTGAACCATGAAAGAAGGATCATACAATGATGATGTAGATACCCATACATTAAAGTATATTACACAATGAATACAATCACAGGCAGTCCACATACACCACATGCAATAAATAAAGTGGTGAACAATGGAATGCTCAAGAAATTAAGAGTGACATAAGAAATCCCTTACTTTGTACTTTTTCATTAGTCTATGGTAGGTTAACCTCCTTTATAATGGTTAAATAATTGATATTGAATTATTAAATAATCATATGATATCATATATGATCTTTTAACCTTGATTTGTTAATAATATCTAAGTATTATCGTCATTTCGGGTGTTAACTTACTCGTTTTCCTTTATATTATTTGTTACGTAAGACGTGTTTGTTATGGATAGGATGTATCATATTAATATACAGAATTATATCAAGTCCATAAACATTATTTTTAATCATCAAATTAGAATTATACTTGAATGGATCCGATGGAGAATGAATCTCATCGCGTCCATGGAGACGGTAGTCCGTATGTACGCACGAGCGACAATATCATTCTTTTGATGTTATAATAACATATAATTGTATGTTATATCATATAGAAAGAATAATTATAATGTTATATATATTATTTACATGAATTACACATCCTTATTATACCTATCCAAATAATAATTTATTGAATGACAATTACACCACAACGTGGAGACGGTTAGTCGTACGCACACACGTATTGTGACATGCCATTCAAAGGATGGATAGAATACTGAATATGGTTGTAAAATATTTATAATAACATCACAATATATATAAGATACTAGAGTTATTATTTTAGAATGGAAATAACAAATAACTAAGAAGTTGATGAAGAAAGGAACTTGAAAGAGGGTGGTGAAAACAATACCTCTTCTTCGGGTTCTTCCTTTTGATTCGACCAAAAGGGATCCTTAGGATGGAATTCTGATCAAACTAAGGCCTCTAGGTTGTATTGAGGTAAGTTGAGAGAGTATTTGGGAAGGGTTTGGCCGAGCCAAAAGGCTTTGAATTTGTGAATTAGTGAGAAGGGGGAGTTCCCTTTTATAAGAGGGGTGAGGGGAACCTTTGGAAAAGAAAAAAAAAATTATTTTATAATAAATTAATATTCAGTTTCTAATGGATAAAAAGTGTATTATTTGAAGGTTAAGGTGGGGATGGGTCGAAAACCACTCAACCAATAGAATTTAGACAGGTTTGGGCCATTATATTAACCTTATCGTTTAGTTTAAACTCTTAGTTAATTAGTTTGACACTTACCATGTCACTTTATATTTTTTATATGATATAGTTAATAAACATACTATATACCTCTAAGCAACCCCCAAGTGGTAAATTAATGATATACCTATCATGATATAATTCTATTGGCAGAACCTTAGATTTTTAGGAATTGAATATCAATTAATAATATAATATTGGTTTTAAATACTCTTTTATGTCAATTTTGACACTATTTGGAAAATTGATTTTTGTGAAAATCATAACAGAATGATTACATAGAAAAACATTAATTAAATAATTCCTAACATGTCATATTAACCTTTAAAATTAGTTTAATTAATAAAAAGTCTCAAATTAAATTTATTTTGATATTTATAATATCAATTATTTTAATATTTCCTTAATTAGGTAATTATTGCATCACCATTGTGTCATAAATAAATTAAATTATTTAATGTCTAAAAATTATAAATAAAATACCATTATGTAGGAAATCTTTTAATATTACTAATACATATTTACAATCGAATTTATATTATGTATAACCCTATATTAAAAATGTTTTAGTA
The DNA here is from genome assembly GCA_963277665.1 of Viscum album. Taxonomy (NCBI): domain Eukaryota; kingdom Viridiplantae; phylum Streptophyta; class Magnoliopsida; order Santalales; family Viscaceae; genus Viscum; species Viscum album. Next base: position 1,238,203,455 of record OY728122.1, on the reverse strand, counting down.
AATAAACATTGATTTTAACTCTTTTAACTCTTCTTTGAATTAAATAATAATAAATGTCCTAATCTAATACAAGTGGACCTAAATGATAATATTTTATTCTTAAGGTTGTTTTTGGTCGAGATACACTTTTCCAATAGAATTAGGACATGTGTTATGGTAATATTAATATCACTTTTACCCTTAATTACCCTATTTACTTTTAACAGTGGTAAATAAAAGTAAAAAGTTACTATTCCCCAAAATATATTTTCAACTCACTGATCCAAATTTTACTCCTTTATATTAACCGTGTATCTCGGATTTTCGAAATTCCACTCACAGAAGCGGTAAGATTATGTTTTATGAAAAATTCAGTTTTTTAACTACCACTTAGTGGATTCACTATTCATCAAAAATTGAAAGTTTCCAGAAAAAACACCAAAAATTAGGCCTAAGATATATTTGATATTATGAATTAAAAAATGATGTCTATTTACCAAATTCAAAACATATCAGTTGAATTAATTAATTTAAAAATTAATTCCTGTCGTCAAAACAAATAGCGTGTTTTTAAGAGATAATAACTATCAAAAGATTGACACTGGTTTATGTCTGGTTTAAATGTGAAATTACATCCAATGAAAAACATTGTATTAAATGGTAAAAATATATTCTAAATATACTTTAAAACCAATGAAATTAATAATTAATCATTATTAATTATTTCGACTAAAAAAGTTGTTTTTAATTAAAATTTAGTAATTTTCACTATTCATCAAAATATGAAAGTTATCCGAAAAGTACCAAAATTTAACCCTAAGATAATTTCGATATTATGAATCCAAAAATGAAGTCCATTTTGAACGATAAAATTTATAAAATTTCAACAAGTAGGTATTCTATTCATAACGACTAGTTTGATTGGTTGTGGTGTGTTAGAATCTCGAAGTTGCGTACAATGCACGCCATTGCATTATTCAAAGGGAAACGTACCATGGAAGTTTGGGGTGTTACATTATACCCTCTTCAATAAATTGTTTCCTCACAATTTTTTTAGAATTGGGCTTGAGAATATAATGGAAAGTCCCACATCGAAAAAAGAGTCAATAAAATTATCACTTTAAAAGAAAGGAAGTGAGGTAAAAAGATCACCCAATATAACCTATACTAGGATTCCTTGTTGGAAAACATGGATATGGACGATAAAATAAGTGTTATGTTCTGATGGAGAGGGATAGAAAACATGATCAGGAGAATGTAATCAATAAGAATATCACAAACTTGTTTTGGGACAAACGATCATTAGTCTCCCAGTAGGAAAAGTAAATGGACAACATTTTTTGTTTAAAGTTACATTACATAAGGAAGAGGAATTAATTTATGACATTGACTAAGAACCTAAAGATATATACTTAATTTTTAATGATATTTTCATTCATTAATAAATTTTTACCACTATCTCATTTTTTGGAACAATGAGTATTCAAGAAGACTTGGTCACAATGGAAGAGCTAGAATAAACTTCTATAGAAATACATGATCCACGTAGGAGAAAATATATATTTACCTTGTATTTAGAGATTAATAAAAACCAAAATGGTTAGTATAATATTTGATGATCCCCCAAATGGATATTGCATTAGTGAAATAAAACACTAATCTTAATTTCTAAAATTAAACCATCAATACCCCAAAGTTAAATAAATACCATTCATTAATCAATTTTCCTTAAAATACTTTAATATAATCTAAACTAATATTGAAATCCACAACTTATAAGAATTTAGTCTTCCATGTTATATTGTATCTCCAAATGACATTAATTACTCTTAAGGTCACATACTTAAAAGTAATTAACCTAATCATTTCCAGAAATAACCCAAATCACAATAAATCCACAATAAAAACATAGATAAAAATCCACCATTACTCCTCAAATGAAATCCCATACTGTTCTATTTTCCTTGGGCATATAGTGTTCACAATAAAGCAAACAACTTCCAAAATAACATTTATCACTTAATCACCAAATCATTTTCATATACTACGGGTACTCATTTGATAAGACATAAGATCCCAACTCAAATTATTATTGATCAATAAAATAATTTAACTAAAAATAATAGTCAGACTAACCAGGGACTTCACGTAGTCTAGTGGTATGCGATAAATCCCAATCGCACTTTGGTTGTGGGTTCGATTCCCACAGCTTTGTCCGACGTGACGGGTTGCCACACGGTCTGTTTGTTGTCCTTTTTCAAAAACTATATTTTATAACATTACCAAAATGGGATAAATTCCTCAAAATAACCATAACATAATTTAACCACAAATCTTATCTCATACCTTGCAATTTCATCCCAAATTATAATAACTTATAATTTCCTCAAACCCAACGATCATATAAAACCAAATGGATATTTATAAATATATCCACAAGAGAGAAGATAATTCTCCCTCAAGTATCATTCTCACATGGAAAACTGCAGGGTTAATAATACAAGAGAAAATTATTCCAAAGTAAACCCATCAACAAGGAGCACTAATACTTTTTAAACATTTCTCCAACCATTTATTCCCACATAGCTTCTTTTTTGAACAAGAAAATATCCTATAGAATAGGGCATTCACTCGGGAAATGGCCAGGTCCCCTACATTTACAGAAAACGACTATAAATGGATTCTTGGGACCATTTTTATCTTCTACCATAGTACTCTTTATTTTTCTTGGAAATTATTCACTTTATGTCCTTCCTTCCCACACGTAATGCATTTCTTTGTCCTATTGAGACACTTTCCAGGGTGTCTCCTTCCACATTTCCTGCATGATGGAAATTGAGGATTCCTTTCTCCATGGTCTCCACTGCTGGAACTCTTATCATTCATCACCTTTCTCTTATGTGTTGAGTCAGGGAATTGGTTAATATATATATTGTTGATCATATTTTTGGAAAATTGATTTGGCATACAGATGATATCTTTTACGCCTATCAACATTCCATTTTGTTGCTCATTTCCACCACAGTTCCCACCTTGTATCTCATTTTGAAAGTCACTATGACTTCCTTGGAATCCATCCATTGAGTAAAACAAGAAAGCATAGTGTGAGTAACAGTAGTCATAAAATAATTTAGAGATTAAAATGTCACCATATTCTCAATTTGAAACACATTAGGATTAACCAAGGACATTTACTCTCATCCTATATATATAATACTTCAAATCAGTTTGTAAACAAAATGTGAATTATCCTAAGCAAATCCCCTGGGAGTGACGTAACCAAGAGTGCAGCAAGTCCCGTTGTCGTGCACTAGTTCCTGTTCGAGTCTAGCTCAAAGCGGTGTTTTCTTGTTATACCCCAAGGTACATCTGTGCCAGAACCGCCTCTACCTGCTCGTATCCAGACAGGGATGTATTCCTCAGAAAACTCACAAAATATCTACAATTCCAAAATTCTAGGAAGTTCTTATATAGTAATCCTCAAAGTTCATCTTAGGTCTACGTGCTCTAATCAGAGTTTATCTAAATATATCTTCCAAGGTTTGTACTAAAATTACTCGGATACCAACTGTAACGCCCCGACCCCAGTTACCCAGAGTCGGTGAATTATTAAATATCATTGGCATGATCACAAAAAAGATCAGGTCTCGAAAGACCGATTAGTTTAGTAGCCTTGGAAACACTAGATATATTCATAAAGCTTACATTACCTCAATAAGTGAAAAACTACAACAACATATTGTCTTCATATCCCCTCAAACTATCCCCACAGGTCATTCATAAATTACTTCTTCACGTCCTTGGAAAAATAAAACACTGAAAGGGGTGAGCTCAAATGCTCAGTAAGGATAAAAATATAGCAGAAGCATTCATAGATAAGCATAAACACTTAACACAATGTATGACTAAAACAAAAGCCTTCTAAACATGAACTTCAGAATAATATGGTAATGATAAAATGAAATAATTTCATTTACTTACTCACATGGATATTCTACTAGTCCAATAAACACAAGAAATATCAATAACCACTTTTATAAAGATGGAATGCATAAGTCCAAACTATCATAACCACGTAGCCAAGGTCTCGTGCCAAGACTACAATTAAGATTTTGTCAATGCCTCATTCCAAGGCTCTAGTTTTTCTCATGAGACCTACCGATGCATCTAGGAGCTATAGCGGGCTCCACCCGTCACTTACTAAGTACAATGCATTCCTCATATGAAAGGTTTTAAACATAACATTAACATTCGTATTAAAACTAGCATAGGAAATGTCAATACTTTATCCACAAACCATGAATGGTCTAAAAATAGCACATCCACAGTCAAACATAACTCATTCGATACAATATGGAGGATTTTATTGTATTATATTAACCTAAACCGAGAATAATAAAGGATATTGACATAGATGAAAATAATCATCAAAATTATTTGAAAGAAATATCCCCCTTTTTCTTGAAATCATTTAAAATTCACACTATTTGTCAAGAAGCCATTTAAAAATAGATTTTTGAATCAAAGTGTCCCATAGCACTTTGAAACTTTTAAAAGGAGTTTTATTTTTATAACTTTAATGTCCATATAAATAAATCCTTAAATCCAATTTTAAAACATGGATATTAATGAGCACGATTTATAAGAATAAGTCTTTAAAACATTTAAAAATGATACTTTAGTTAGAGTTTCTAACCAAAAGAGAGAAAATTGAATACAAATAATTAAGGTAATAAAAACTTTGTAATATCCTGAGAATAAAGGGATTCATGATATACTATTTCAAAGTAGATTATATACACCATATTAAAGTGATTTTGTGTATAACAACAATGAAGTCTCAATGGAATGTAAATTGAGATGAATTCTCTTATAAAGACCATATCCTTAGGTTAAGGATAAATCAATGATATAATTATGTGTGAAAAATATAAATACACTCAATATTATTGGATATTTAGTGTAAATAAATCATATGACATTCACACATATTCTTGTAAAAACAACACCAATGAATTGGATATTTAACTCTACAAATGAAGATTGAGTTAAAATTACTCTTATCAAGTTCATACCGATGACTTGAGAATTTATCAATGGAGTGATTATGTGTATAAAAATTATATCCACATAAAGGGAGTGGAAATTATAACATAATCAAATGAATAGTGATTCCACACATAATCTTGGAGTAAATTAATCAATGAAGTATGCCTAAAGCCGAATGAGTGCAAATTGAAATTTCATATTCACTTATTGATTAGATAACTTAAGAAACATACAACCATGAAAGAAGGATCATACAATGATGATGTAAATACCCATAAATTACGGTATATTACACAATGAATACAATCATGGGCAATACACATACACCACATGCAATAAATAAAGTGGTGAACAATGGAATTCTCAAGAAATTAAGAGTGAGATAAGAAACCCCTTACTTTGTAATTTTTACTTGGTCGATGGTAGGTTAAACTCCTGTATAATGGTGAAATAATTGTTATTTAATTATACATGAATCATATGATATCATATATGACATTTTTACATTGATTTGTTAATAATATCTAAGTATTATCGTCATTTCAGGTGTTAACTTACTCGTTTTCTTTTATATTCTTTGTTACATAAGCCGTGTTTATTATGGATAGATTGTATCTTATTAATATACAGAATTACATCAAGTCCTTAAACATTATTTTTAATCATCAAATGAGAATTATACATGAATGGATACGATGGAGAATGAATCTCATCACGTTCGTGGAGACAGTAGTCCGTACGTACGTACGAGTGACAATATCATTCTTTTGATGTTATAATAATATATAATTGGATGGTATATCATATATAAAGAATAATTATCATGTTATATTTATTATTAACATGACTTACACATCATTATTATACCCATCCAAATAATAATTTATTGAATGACAATTACAGCACGACGTGGAGACGGTAAGCCATACGTACGCACGTTTGGTGACATGTCATTCAAAGGATGGATAGAATACTGAATATGGTTGTACCATATTTATAATAACATAATAGTATATAGAATATACTGGAGTTATTATTTTAGAATATAAATAACAAATAAAGATGAAGTTGATGAAGAAAGGAACTTGAAAGTGGGTGGTGAAAACATTTCCTCTTCTTCGGGTTCTTCCTTTTGATTTGATCAAAAGGGATCCATATAGGCTTTCAGATCAAACTAAGGCATCTATGTTGTATTCATGGAAGTTGATAGAGTATTTGGGGTGGGTTTGGCCGAGCTAAATGGCTTTGAATGTTTCAATTAGTGCAAAGGGGGCGTTCCCTTTTAGAAGAGGGGTGAGTGGCACCTTTGGAAATGCTAAAATATTATTTTATAATAAATTAAAATTCGGTTTCTAATAGCTCCAAAGTGGATTATTTAATGTTTATGGTGGGGATGGGTCGAAAAAAACTCAACAAATAGAATTTATGTAGGTTTGTGTCATTATATTAACCTTATATTTTAGTTTTAACTCTTAGTTAATTAGTTTAACACTTACCATGTCACTTTGTATTTTTATATTATATAGTTAATAAACTAACTATATACCTCCAAGAGACCCCCCAATGGTCCACTAATGATATAAATATCATGATATAAGTCTCTTTGCTGATACTTAGATTTTTAGGAATTTAATATCAATTAATAATATAATATTTGTTTTAAAAACTCTTTTATGTCAATTTTGACACTATTTGGAAAATTGATTTTTGTGAAAATTATAACAAAATGATTACTTCGAAAAAAGTTAATTAAATCATTTCTAACATGTCATATTAACCTATAAAATTAGTTTAATTAATAAAATGTCTCAAATTAAATTTATTTTGATATTTATAATATCAATTATTTTAATATTTCATTAATTAGGAAATTACTGCATCACCATTGTGTCATAAATAAATTAAATTATTTAATGTCTAAAAATTATAAATAAAATACCATTATGTAGGAAATATATCTAGATTACTAGTGAAAATTTACAATCGAATTTATATTATGTATAACCAAATATTAAAAATGTTTTAGTAATTAAACATTGATTTTAACTCTTTTAACTCTTCTTTGAATTAAATAATAATAAATTTCTTATTCTAATCCAGGTGGACCTAATTGATAAAATTTTATTCCTAAGGTTTTTTCTGGTCGATATACACTTTTCCAATAGAATTAGGACATGTGTTAGGGTAATATTAATATCACTTTTACCCGTAATGTCCCAATTTTCTTTTAACTCTGGTAAATAAAATAAAAAGGTATTTTTCAACAAAAATTATTTTCATCTCATTGAACCACATTTTATTCCTTAATATTAACCGTGTCTCTAGGATTTTCAAAATTCCACTCACAGAAGCGGTAAAAGTTTGTTTTATGAAAAATTTAGTTTTTTAACAACCACTTAGTGGTTTCACTATTCATAAAAAAATGAAAGTTTCCAGAAAAATACGAAAAATTAGGCCTAAGATATATTTGATATTATGAATTCAAAAATGATGTCTATTTTACAAAATTCAAAACATATCTATTGCATTAATTAATTTAAAAATTAATTCACGTTGTCAAAACAAATAGCGTGTTTTTAAGAGATAATAACTATCAAAAGATTGACACTTGTTTATGTCTGGTTTAATTGTGAAATTACATCCAATGAGAAAAATTGTATTAAATGGTAAAAATATATTCTAAATATACTTTAAAACCACTAAAATTAATAATTTATCATTATTAATTATTTTGATTAAAAACGTTGTTTTTAATTAAAAGTTAGTAATTTTCACTATTCATCAAAAGATGAAAGTTATCCGAAAAGTACCGAAATTTCACCCTAAGCTAATTTAGATATTATGAATCCTAAAATGAAGTCCATTTAGAAAGATGAAATTTATAAAATTTCAAAATGTAGGTATTACTATTCATAACGGCTAGTTTGATTGGTTTTGGTGTGTTAGAATCTCGAGGTTGCGTACAATTCACGCCATTGCATTATTCAAAGGGAAACATACCGTGGAAGATTGGGGTGTTAAATTCAAGTTTAATATTATTAGTATGATTCCTTGTAAATTTATACTCTTTGGATCAAACCCAATAGGATGTAATGTAAATTTAAACTCGATGGATCCGGTAAAATTTGTTTTAGTTACATTACATGGTTTTCTTGAAAATTTATACTCCTTGGAACTAGATACACAAAGGCCTGATTCATGTTTACCTAGTATATAATGTAAATGTTTCCTTATATTCATTATATATAGAACTTATGATTTACTTTATTTATTATAGTGACAATTGATTGAATTTAAAATATATTTTATGCTTTTATTACTTGTACACCAGTTACATCTATAACATACTTCAGCTTATATGAATAGGCTGAACATGTTATAGACACCATTAGATGAGGAATGCTATGTGCTATCTCACACCACAGTTATGTTATAATTAGTTTCCTAGAGATAATTCTTAAATTCATTTATAAACAAGGGAAAGATCCTTCTAATTGAATATGTATTGATTGTTTCATAGGAGTGGGTGGTAATATGACCACGCTATTCATAATGATTCTATTTGAGAAGAATTTTTATTTAGTCTTTTTTTAATTATGATGTGTGTATTGTACTGGATTTAGGTTTCCATGTATTAAATATATATTTGTATATAATTTCATGATCATAATTTTTATATGATAATACTGGATCAAATAACTTGGTTATTTATATGATGGATTATTATTCTTTACATTCTCGGTTATTTCAAATTCCTCCTCAATTGATGAAAAAATTTATTCTAATTTGATACACTCTAATCATGAGGGTATAGTCTCTGCGGTCATCTACCTTGGACTCTAACATCTTGTCACCAGCCACTGGCATATAGGGATGCATGCTTGAGGCTATTTCGACAATTAGATTTGGTTACTATTGACTGATCTAGGTCTGGTACTTCATGAATTCCATGTTTATGTTTTCATATTTCAATTATAGTATATTTTATGGTTGTAACATCAACTTCAAAATTTTTCTCTTAGCCTTCACTTTAAAACAGTAAGAAACAACAAAGATACTAAAAAATATGTCACATCATGCCATAGAACTGAAAATAATCATTAATATATCTATATAAGAAAGTAATTCCTTGATTAATAGAAAATGGAGTAGTATGTGAATCTTCTAGGACATTAATATTAAAATTTTATATGGATTAGATGTATATATGGTTTCTAAAATGTGTTATTCTATCACAATCAGTGTTATACTCTTGAACATTTTTCACATTTTATTTAGATAGAAATCTTCTTTATACAGCTTTAAAATCATCAAATGGATATATGGTTGAACCCTCATTTGATAAAGATATGATATTTCCCCATATTTAAATATTCCCATATCTGTTCATTGAAAATTAGTAAATATCAGATACTTCATGATACTCGTATTAGATAAGATAGCATGATATTTTTGACTTACTTCATCCTCCAGATTATTTTCATTCACACGGTAGTAATGTATTGAAACATCATAGTCATTAAAAAGATCCAACCATCTTCTTTGAAACATATTCATCTCTTTCTATGTGATAATGTACATTAAAATTTTAGGATAAGTATATATACTGAATCATTTTAAATAAATATAATTCCTCAGTTAACATAATGAAAACATTAACCTTTTTACTTCAAATATATAGTTGTGTAGTTTTTCTCCTGAATAATAAATTTCCATGAGGTATATTCTATCAGCATATTTTTCTTCATGAGAACACATCCCATTTTATAAAGATAATATTTTTTTGTAGATTACAAACCATTTTCCACTACATTGTACTATTAGTTCAAGTTCATGGTCAAATAATATGTTCATATCCATGAAATTCTCCTCCATGTATATCATCCACAGAACATGGATATTTTTTATTTTACATGAGTTGTGGATTAAAAAAACAAGTGTAATTATAAATAATAAACAAATAATTTCAATCCAAACATAGAGAAATATAGATCCTATTTAGTGTGGTTGGTATCAACCAGTATTCAATAACTTCAATCATTGAAGGATAAACTGATATACAATCACATGATATTTTGTGACCCATTAATGAATATATTTTTTGGAAATATTCACAATATATATACTTTGAATAAATTTTTCATTCCACAACATATTCATCACAATCCTCAAATGATCATCATGGTCATCATTTATCATTGAAAATATAATAATATCATCTATAAATACTAAAAAAATAATGATCAAATTATCATCTAAAGAATATTTTATTTCAATAAACATAGAAAGATTGGGTATTATTATGATAAAATGGCCTCACTATAAATTCATTGAATCAAAATCTAGTATGGAATGTTTTCATGGGTATAACCTCCTTCCGAAAAATTATTTGATGATATCCACATTGATTGTTAATATTTGAAAATATTGAGCTCTATGTAAGTAAATGATCATGTCATAAATATGGGGTAGAATTGTTTTTACATGATTTTGTTATTGTTTATATCCTTATTATTAATACAGAGTCACATTGATCTATATTTATTTTTAACAAAAATAACTGGTGGTCCCCACAGTTACACACTTGGTTCTATTCATCCATTTTCAATATTCTACAAGAGATTCCTCTTAAACCCATATAACACAATTACCGTTATTCACTATTGAGACTTTGAAATATATATTTACCTATATATGAGTAATATTAAGAACTCAACACTTGTATTAAATGATGACTAGGATGTTATTCCACAATGACATCAACACACAACCATATATTAGACATAAAATTTATGATGAGTTTATCCCTAAATATGTAATATAAAAATTACTTTTTAATTGGAATGAAGACCCATATAATGAATGTTCCTTCCATATAGTGTTTATTTTTATAATTGTACCAATAAAAATTATAAATTTGGTTTAAAATAACAAATTTTATTTCCATTAATCATCAATTGATTTTGATATAATGTAAATAATATAAATCTATTCCCAAAATATCATCAAATTCAACAAAAGGGTGAATAATATGTTTTTTATGACAAATATCCCCACACACATCAACCAAATAAGATTAATATAATTGATATATAATAATATAAGAATTAGTTTATTACATTAAAAATTCATTGTCTAATCATTTGGGTGTCATTTTCAAACCCTTGTAAAATTCATTATATTTAAATGTCCCTATAGATCCAATGTCAAATAAGGCGTTAATAGTTATGTTGTGATTTTAAATGTAATGTTCAACACTTCCTTATCATATTCCTCACCAATAATAGTGATCGATAGAGATTTCATATGTCTCTTTGAAAAATATGTATCTATTGTTGATCATCATCACAAAGCATCATATTTGAAGAATTTTTAGAATAATATCAACATTCCTTGAACATGAAACACTAAAATGTGGGTGTTTTGTTATATTTTTACTTCTAGTTATTCATTTAATTGACATTTCTTTTCACATTGCTTCATCATTAAAGTGTATGATGAAATTTAATTCCATATATAAAACATTTAATAGTGATCTTATCATAATTTATACAAATTTTCAAACCACTCTATGACTATAAAGAAAATATCATACTCTTCTCTCCATTATTTTTGGTAATTCTATTGAATTAGATCTTTCTGCTCTCATCAATACAATGAGATTATTATGTAACTCTAATTTAAATTTCAACCTTAATAACACATAAAATATTTTATTCATACATACCAAAGTATATTATGCCTAACACCCATTAGAGAAATTATTTTATACCACTAATAAATTGATAAAACTTAATTTCAGGATAGATGATAATAATAGAATTATTCATTACCAGACACATTAATTTTTTGTAAAATGTAACAATATATTCATTTTCATTAATCCTTAGCTCATAAAATTCATTCATAATTTTCCTATAAGGTATAAATGGATTGTTCTCTTTGGAAAATGTGTATAAACCTATTACACTCCACAGAGTCAATTTTTTTAGTTTCCTAATATTCTTATAAATGATCCACAGTTGTTAATTATGACCATCCAACTTATTGAAATATAAATAACATATTTATGAATCTAATAATGGAGAATTGAAAATCAAATTCCAATAGTACTGATCAATTTCCTAAAAACATGTCGATATGATGAACCATTAAATGATGGTGGTTGTTGACTCATGAAGTACTCAACATAATTTTGTTTGACACTTTACTAGTTTGGTTGTTCTGTATGATTCAACATTTGATAAGTTTTTGTAATAATATCTATGATATTTTCTACCCATATCTTATTGAATGTAGTTTCTTTTGAAGGAAATCATTATGTTTTCCATTTCTTTCATCATTTACAAGATTCGATCATGTTCTATCAATTCACTAAAACCAAAATGTAAACTATAAGAAATAATAATCATGGATGAATCCCTAAAAATAAGAAAAAAGATTATTTATATATCAGAATGAGGGAACATACTTTTTAATCAATGAATCATTTGTATTTTTATGAGTCATTCATTGTCATTATCAGTACTATATATCATAAATATTTAAAAATCCCCATTTTTATCACTAATTTTTTCTTATCCATGTTTATAAAGGTTAACTAAAAATTTCTCTACTAAAAACTAGCATGACTCATTATTTTCATATATATATATATATATATATATTAAAACATATTTTATTACTAATATGAAAATTACATCCTAATACATGATAGAATTGTATAGGTATAATATCATTAGACTCTTGGATATATATAAACATGTTCATAACTGTCTCCCACTATGTTCTTTCAAAACAACGACCCTTCGTTGAAAAAACAAACTTTATACCTTTCTTTATAATATGGGAAAAAAATATTATAATGGTTGATAATGGAATCCCATTAAGTGTAAAAAGAATATATCTATATAACATGATAATAATGGTTTTATCACATGAACATAAAATTTGAAAAACCATACCACAGATATCATAAATCAAAATCATGAGAAATGTCATAATTATATTTGTTAATATGATATTAATCATAATGGAATCAAAAAACATGATTAATGAGAGTATAATATTTCCATAAGATACGTGTTATTTGTATAAAAAATATATTATAAAGTCATTTCCTTGGTAGTCATGGATCATTGGTAAGAAAGTCAGAGTGGATTAGGTCCACATCCCAAACCTTGGAAATAGTGAAATTTCATTATGAATACTACAATAGTGTGTTGTGTCAACACCTCAAAAACTCATATATGTTATGGTTTACCTCGATAATGATCATAGTGGATAGATTCACTTACTAAAATGGGTTCACTCTCTATTGTAGGCATGTTGATCCCATTAGATAGCAATCATTACCCATTACCAATGAGTGGTATATAGTTGTAATCCCTCATATCCCAAAATTAAAATAATAAATTTAGGATCCAAAATATAATAAAATATAAAAAATATAAAAACCCTTCAATATTGATGTTTTACATAATCATTTCATCATAGCATAACATGTTGAAAATAAAAATGATTAATAAATCATTAGTCATTTTACCATAGTAGAACACATTGAAATTAATAGGTTTCTATGAAAGTATTTTCATAATTAAAATAAAAAATCCAATGAAATAGTATTTATGGTATAATTGGTTAATATACTTTATAAAGGATAATTAATATTAATTTTTTTTATCATTATGTGAATGTTTTTTTAGATGATAGCTAGTGACATTTTCTTGAGGGAACGTAAATTTCTCCATTAAAATAAATGATTTAAAATCAAATAATTCCCAAATATATAGTGGTTTTAATTTTTGAAAAAAACCAAAAAAATTTGAAATAATTTATAAAATCCTCTCATGCTCAATGTGGGGTAATTTATTTCAATGATATATAATTTGAAACAAAATAATCCTTTCATATATTAGTAAACTACGTAAAAAATAAACCATTAAAAATTTATGGAATGTTTCTTTTAAATAATTTTGTAAAAATTAAAATGTGGGTAATAATTTCCATATAAAAAAATAATAGTAAAAAAATTCTTTATATTAATTTAATAAAATATTAATTTTAAAGAAAACTATTTTCTTGTAGAGAATAAACAATTTTTATTTTCTATAAAACATATTACCAGCCTATTGAGTACATCGGTTGAGGAAAAATGAATGAAAAATTGTAATTATAATAAATATATATATGTGAAAATATTTAATGATTTTCTCGAGCGTTCCTTCAAAATATTTCATCACCAGATACATAATCATAAAGAATATCTCTAAACACTGATATTATAACAGAACACCATTTACCGCAATTAAACAATTGAATCAAAAGCCCAGTGAAATAAATTCTGATATGTTATTTTTAAAATTCACATAACATTCACTATAAGATATTTAGAATTCATTCATGGAATATATATACACCACATTATACAAATATGTGGTGAATATGACATGTGTTTCAATAAAATAAAAGTGAGATGAATATCCCATAACTCAGGTCTTATGTTCTTATTTATTATAACTTCCAATAAAATAAATATAGGTTTATTATAAATGTATTATATATCCTAAATAATATGTATCATACCATATATTATTTTCATATATTATTTTTGTATCATGTACATTAAAAATTATTTATTAAAATCACTATTTCAAAAGATAACGACTTTGTTTTTCATGTATGCTTTGGTTCAGTAGTTTCGGTCCTTGTAATATGATCATGATAAAATAATAATTATAATATTAATAATTATTCAAATTTAATATAAATATTTCATAAAATATTTACTCACACCCATAAATATTATTTATAGTAAGATGAATAATATTGTTCATGTAGACTATAGGTCGTATATACACATGAATGTTGCTTCCATTTTTTGAATGGTGAAAAAAGATATATAAATCATTAATCAACATTATATAATAAATATTATATCATATATATAAAATCTATTCATTATATCCTTCTATTTTAAAATCCATATAAAATATAAAGAATAATCAAATCACATTGTTTCTAGGTGGTAATAGTCCACATGTAGTCATGAAAAACATTATCATTTCCCAATGGTTTCTAAGATAAGGTAGAGAATGTTAAATTACCATAAAATAATAATAATAATTTCATAAATATCATATAAAAAAATAAATTCATAATTATAAAAATCAACGAAATTTGGTGGTGGAGAATGAATTGCATCGTTATGTGGATATAGTATTGTAGGATCGAAATAGTGATGTAGATGAAGAATATACAAGAGGGGGGTGAATTGTATTCATTAAAAAATTCATTTCCAACCATTAAAAGAATTATTCTACCTTAATTCATATAGAATCATTAATATAATCAGAGTAATAGAATTACAATGTATCATAAAGTTATATTTCTTAACTTTAACAATGATAAGATTACATCGGAAATATAAAAGAACTTAAAATTGTAAACAAGTAACAATAATATTCATTTATCCCTAAGAGAAGGGTATCCAACAAACTTGGATAAAGGTTCCAAATTTATACTTTCAAGAATGTATGTCTTAACCAAAACAATGTAAGCCCTCATTCCAAAGATCGGTATCTGTATTGTTATCCACGAAATCCCTCGATTTTTATGGAAATCAGAACCTCTGTCTTCCAAACCCAGAATCCCATGATCAGCATGATAGGAGTCTGCATAAAGAAAGTCTAAATTTTTTTTTGACGCCTGAACAAGTACTTCATGACATCTTCATGAATCACTGAGAGATGTAACCGCCTCTCTCTCTATAAATCACTTCAATGATTTTTTCACACATGTCATGTTCATCAACTCTCTACATTGAAGTTATTTTTATTGTTAAAATTGAATTGTATTTATTGGAAAAACATCCCAACAATCAGCACCACTCCAATGGTCATATTTTCCTTAAATTTCGGAGGGACATGGACACATGTCAATCACAAAATGGTTAGTTTGTAACAGATTGAACGACATCAATTGAAGTAAATAAAAAAAAATCTTAAGTTAATGAAAATGTTTTGTATAAGAAATATTAGAATATGATAATATTGGAATGATACATTAAAAAATATAACATTGTCATGAAAACATATTCATAGGAAAATTTAAATCTGATTGGGAAAAAGGTATCACATTTTTTCTGGAATCTGAATCATAAAATCAGAATGACATGAGTGCCAGATTTGGAATAATAAAACAAAATTACTTTTTCACTGGATTCAGAATCATAAAACAGAATGAATTTGGCACCAAATTTAGAATAATAAAACAAAATGAATTTTGCACTAGTATGGAATCATAAAACAAAATGGTTTTTTCACCTGATTTTGAATCATAAAATAAAATGACTTTTTCACTGGATTCAGAATCATAAAATAGAATGTCTTTTTCACCAGATTTGGAATCATAAAACAGAATGACTTTTTCACTGGATCTGGAATCATGAATCTGTAAGTCAAACAGAATGAAAAAATGTAAATATTGATCTATTAGTATAACTGAATGACTTTTTTGGATCTTATGAAAAAAACAATACATAAGAAAAAAATACGAAACATAATAAATAGTGTTTGTGATTTTCAAAACATAATACCATAAAGAATGAAGAAGTCATAAGATAACCTTATTAACTCAACAATATGATGATGTTTTTGAAAGCACAGACAAATTTACTATGGAAGAATATATTGACTTAGATTAACATGTATGAAAATATTAAATCCCCCTTTGAATGAGATTTTAGATGAATATGACTTTCTCCCCATTAGGTTATGTGTCCCAAGGAGCGTATTCGTGATCTTTAGTATCTGGTATTATTTCATAAGAAAATATCTCCCCCTTAGATAAACATTTATTCTTAAATGAAAAACCTCCCTTACATAGAAATTATCCTTTATTACCATACTCTCCCTTAATAGATTCCCATCCTTTGAGATCATTATTAAATTATTCTTTTAAATAAATTCTCCCCCTTAGTGATTTTTGAAAAGAGAGAAATGAATGGAAAAGTTTAAGATGTACCTGTAAGGTTAAGAAAGAATATATTTGATAACAAAATAATGAAATGAAAGAATCTTCTTAAGAAAATTTCTGAAATATGGTTTTGATTACAACAAAATATCAGTATGTAAATAAAATCATCCATTATTCATCTTCTCAGTCAAAATTTTCCTTATAAAGGATTTGAGTTTCATTACATCGTTATAATCTTCTTGAATCTTCATCAGCACAGTCTCCGGATCATTGTTGTTTTTTTCTGAGGACAAGATTCTTTCATCTTGAGTATTGATTCTATCATTTTGATTCTTAAATAACTCTTCTTGAGCTAAAACATTTTTCTATAGTTCTGTTATGACTTCCTTCTCAGTGATTATTGCTTGAGAAAAAGAATTGTGTTGACTATCCTTCTCAGTGATTTTTTCCTTAACCAAATTGAACTTGGTTTCACAAGAATTGAATGCAATGTTTGTTGATTCCATGAAGTCAATAAACTCCCTATTCTTTTCATTAATGGTTTTTGTGTGGTTAATGACTTTAATAAAATTCACTTTCTGAGCATTGCAATCAATCAATATTTTACATAAGTTTTCTTCGTTCTTGACCACTATGTCCATAAATATATGTGTCAATTCCATCTTTTGATTGAGTGTTCTTGCTTCATTTGACTCTATGCATCTATATTTGCATGAAATGAAATGGAACTGACCAACTTTTATAAAGATAACATGAAAAAATCATGTTCCACAGATGATGAGGATTCAGATCCGGAAACCTCATTTCCTTTCTCAACTTCGCTTGGAGTTAAGGAAGCTGGTTTCTCTATTCTATTATAGGACTTCTGAGGTGATTCTTTATGAGAAGAGGAATCCAAAGCATTGTTGCCTTTCTCAGGATTTCAAACTTCGGATTGTTCATCAGATACTTTGATAACATTTATAAGTTCTTGTTCATATTCTTCCCATAAAAACTCATGATGTTAAGATCCTTCTTATATTTCTTCCTCCTAAATTTCTTCAACATAACAAACTTGTTGATCAAAATCTTATTTCTCTTCTTCATCCACCTCAATTCCAACTTTTTCTTCATCTTCAACTTCTAATTCTTCCTCAACTTGTTCATCAACTTATTCCTCAACTTGTTCTTCAAATTCATCTGCAAAAACTGATTTAGAAACTGAACTCAAAGGAATTCCAATGTATTCTTCCACTACCCTTAAGACATCATCATAATCTTCATGAGTAATCTGATCATCTATTTCTTGAATAGTATATTATAAAGATATAAACATCTTTGTTTTCTATATTTTCAGAGTGACAAATAGCTTCCTATGAAAAACATGAGGTTCTGGTACTTCATGAGATTTCTTTTATACAGCTTTTAGTAGAGACTAACATACATGAGCTTCAATGTATTTCTTCTTCATGATTTACTTTTTATTCTATTTCTCAATATTATCTTATTTTCCTGATTTTTATGGCCTTATCCTCAATAGGGTTTAGGCCAAAGGAAGGATCTCCTTTCTTTCTATTTGATACCATTTCTTTCCACTTTGCAACAATTTCATTAGAATAGGATTTTGGTTTTATTACAGGAGGAGGTGCTGATATTGGGACATCAGTAACTAGTAGTGGAAAGATTGGTTCTTCATGCTTCCATTTCTTGGGTACCGATTTTAATGATTTCTGATCATTAACTTTTTTTCTGGACTACTATTTCACCAAAACAACTGTATTCCTATAAAAACAATTCCTTCATCCTCCTTAGAGTGTCATCACTGAGCAAACTTTTTTGAAAGGCTTTGAGACTGATCGGTATAGGACATTGCACTCTTGATGGCATATAACAATTATCATAGAGATAGTTTTCGGATGCATAAGAATTTATGATTTGATGGTTATACCTTTTATTGGGTGGATGTTGAGAAAGATGAACTTAACCATGTAGATGATCCTTATGTTGATAAGAAAATCTAAAAGAAAGATACCACATATCATTAGAGAGTCCTTATCTCATTTTTTAGGAATAATAAAGCCTTGCATCCAGAAAGCTACCATATTATGATGTGTAAAAATATTCCAAATCTACTAATTCATAACATTCTTAAGAAAAATGTAATCCAAGGCCTTGAAATTTTAAAAAGAACATTCCTTCTCAGGAAGACTTTGATAGCATATAATAGCTTCCCATCATACGGTATGTGGAGAACATTTGTTGGATTTTTATAGGAAATTTTATAAGTCATATCATATCTTTTGATCTCATACAAGTCCATTCCATCCATTTCAAATGAAGCAACATATTCATAGAACTGAATAACCTGGTTAGGGAAAACTGGATCCTTACTTTTCTCTATAGCCACACAAACAGTTTCACATCCGTTAGTTCTTATCACCTTATAGATAAAGAGGTCATATTTAGCAAAGATGTTAGGGAATACCAACATTTCCCTAAATATTGACTAATCCTTTATTTATTTTCTAATCTTCATCTGATCTGATGAGGATTCAAGAGTCATTCATGATAAAAGATACAAAGGAATCAGAAAAAAAATACTTTGATGGGGACATAACATTGGTACAGAGATAAGTAAGTATGGTGAGACTCTTATAAACGAGGCACCCCCTATATATACAAGGCTTATATCCTTTCAATTTCCATAAGATAATCAAATAGCTGAAAATAACCTTATATGATCTGAAGGATGAAGATGATTACAGAAAATATGAATTCAGATCCTTTGTAATAAGGTAAGCTAGAATTTAAAATTTTGAAAACCCAACAACTAAAACTGAAGATAAGAAAATATAGAGCATGAAAGATTATATTTTGGATTAATCTTATATGATTATTGGTATTATAAGAATTTTCTTGAATTTTTTAGATACCAAAATTTCCAATACCAAAAATTTCAATACCAAAATTTTTAATATCGAAATATTCAAATCCTAAATTTTCAATACAATATGAATTTTCATAGATAAATATAATTTAAAAAAATATCTTAAGGAATGAATAAATATTTTATGAATGATAAAAAATTCCTTAAGGATAGATAAATATTTCAAGAAAGAAAAACTTCATAAGGAATGAATATGAAGAAAAAAGCAAGCATATATACTCCCCCTAAAATAAAGAGTATTTTAAAGTTAATAGATGAATTATACAAGAACTAAATTTGAATTATTACCTTACAAAGATAATCCATAGCTTCTATTTAATTTACTCAAATCTATCAGATGATAAGGGATTTTATAAAATATCAGCAAGTTATTCTTGCCTTCTAGTGAATTCAAGAAGAAAATCTCTTTTAAGTGTGTGATCCTAAAAAAAGATGTATAATATCTATGTGCTTTGCACGAGAGTGATGTGCATGGTTATTACATAGGGAAATGGAACTTTTGTTATCAAACATTATTTGAGTCTTAGTAAAACCCATAACATAGTCTGTGAGTCTGTGTTGCATCCACAACACCAGAGCACAACAACTTCCAGCAGCTACATATTAAGCTTCAATAGTAGAAAGTGCAACAGAATATTGTTTCTTGCAAGTCCAAGAAACCAGGGAATCACTTAAGAAATGAAAAGTTCTAGATGTAATTTTTCTATCCATTTTACAACCACCTAAGTCAGCATCCAAAAAACATTTATGTTCAAAATCATTTCCAAAGGAATGAAAGAGTCCCAAATCAAAAGGTCCCTTTAAATATAGAAAAATTATTTTTATAGCCTTTAAATGGGATTATATAGGATTTTCATGAAATATTGAACATAAGAATACTGAGAATATTAGGTTTGGTCGACTAGCTGTTATGTAACAAATACTTCCTATCACTCCTCTATAAGTAGTTTGATTCAATGTTTTCACTACTTCATTAATACCAAGAGTATTATAGGTTCTGATAAGAGTACTTATACTCTTAGTGTTCTCATTCCCATAAGTCTTAAGATGATCTTTTGTATAATAATTTTGAGATATGTAGGTTCCCTTTGGTTTTTGAGAAATTTGAATACCACAAAAAAAAAAGATAACTCACCCATCATACTCATCTCATATACAGATTTCACAAGATTCACGAAGGAATTAGTTAAGGATTATTGAGTTGATCTGAAGATTATGTCATCCACCTAAATTTGGAAAATCAAAACATCTTTATTATTTTTATTAATAAAAATGGTTGGATCTGTAGATCTTCTAACATAGTTATTTTGATGTAAAAATCCTCAAAGTCTATCATAGCATGCTCTAGGGCTTGTTTATGTCCATAAAAATCTTTAGAATGTTTATAAACATGATTAGGATATTTTGTATCTTCAATGCCAGGCATTGATATACATTGACATTCACCTACACAAAACCATTACGAAATGCACAACTTACATCCATTTGATAATGTTTAAAATTAAAGAATGCTGCAACAGATAGACAAATAAGAATAGATTAAAGTCTAGCTATTGGAGCATAGGTTTATTCATATTCTATTCCATCTAATTTTTTTAGTCTTCGCCAATAAATATTTCTTTATTATTAACAATTACTATATTTTCATTGAATTTGTTTACAAAAACCTATTTTACTCAAATAACAAATGTTTTCATTGTTTTTTTCAACAAAGGTCCAAACATGATTCATTACAAATTCATTGAGTTCAGCTTCCATAGCCTTAATCAAATATTCATCACCAAAGGCTTTTTCATGAGTCTTTGGTTCGAATTGGGATAGAAATGCAACATGTTCAACTTCATTCTTTAAAAAAATTATAGTTCATACTTTTTGATTTACATTTACAATGATATTATCATTAGGATGATTCTTATGTAACTACTGACATTGATTTTGAAAAACCATTTCATCAATATAGGGTACAAAATCACCCGGTGTTAATGCTTCCGAAATATTTTCTTGAACATTGTCCTAGAATGAAAGATCTTCTATCAATGGTTGGTGATCATTTTTAGAAAATATATTAGGAAAATATTCAGGTTGTTTTAAAACAAAAGGAACATTTTTAACAAAATTAACAGGTGTTGTTTCTTCCACAGTTCAAGTGTTTTTGTTAAAAACTTTGTATGCCTTAGAGTTAGTACAATAACCTATGAAAATTTATTTATCATATTAGGGTGAAAATATATGTATGTAATCCTTGGTATACAAGATAGATACCTTGCACCAAAAAACTATGAAGTAAGATACTTTTTTTTGTTGTCCTGTCCACAACTCATAAGGTGTTTTATTAAGAAAATGTCTTATTAAAACCCGATTTATAATATAACAAGCAGTACTTACAGCTTCAGTATAATTTTTTTTTTATTGAATATTCCCATAGCATGGTTCTTGTCATATATTGAAGAAAACAATTTCTTATTTTGACAACACCATTTTGTTGAGGAGTTATGAGATCTGAAATGTTGCGAGTAATACATTTTTTACTCCCAAATGTTTCAAAATCAGAATCTTGAAATTCCCCCTCGTGATCATTATAAATAGTTAGCAATGATAGATTTTTATCATTTTTTACATGAGCTCTAAATTTTTTAAAATAATAAAACATCTTCAGATTTCATTGCAATAAATTAGTCCCATGTAAATCTACTATTGTCATCAACTAAGACAAACACATAGTTTTCGCCTCCAATACTTCCACTTTGTGTTAGACCAATAAAGTCCATCTGCACAAACTGTTAAGCATTAGAAGTTGTAACATCACATATAGACTTGAATATAGATTTAGGTTGCATTCCATATAAAAAAGGGTCAAATACATTTGAAGAAACAAAATTATGTTTTTGTAGATCCTAAACAAGTTATTTCTAAGAATGTTTAGTAAGATTCATTAAGTTGTACTGTCCCAGTATTATTTGATATATCCATGATTGGTCTTCAAATACACTAAGGAATGTTAGGTCTTGACTTGTAAGGTCTTCTAGGATTAAGGTGTAAACATTATCATGCCGAAGGGAGGAAATAATAAACTCGTAATTGGAATTGTGAACTAAACATCTATCATTTCTAAAATTCACAAGGTAACATTCATCACATAATTTTCTTCTGCTAATGAGGTTGTGCTTAAGGCCTTTTACAAAAAGAACATTTCAAATAATAGCTTTACCAAGAATAATAATGTTACATATACCAACAATTTCTCTTTGAGAGTTATCTCCGAAGGTTACTTTTAAACCTTTTATTTTTAAAATATTTTTGAAATAGTATTTGTTACCAGTCATGTGCCAGGAACATCCAATATCCATGTACCATAAATTGATGGTACATACTTAATTATCCTGAAAATGAAAAAGTTAGATTTCTAGAATCCAAAAAATCTTGGATAAAAAATGGATAGATAATAAAGACATGGGTAACCATATTTGTTTAAAAATATATGCTTTATGAAACCAAAGAGATGGATCTTCATTTAAAGAACATTTTTTCTTCCAATGTCCACCACTCTAAAATTAAGTAAAAAAGGGGCTCTTGATGGAACAAAGTAATTTTTTCTAAAAAAAAGGTTTTTAATGATAATAGCCAAACCCATTTTTATTGACATGAGGTCAGATCTGATAATACATCTTGTCAAAATTGTCTTCACGAGATGTAAAATTTCCAAAAATATTCTTCAAGGAAAAGTTGTCATATTTGAGTCTTAGGAGTACATATATATCCTCAAGAATAAATGATTTTGAATTAATTTCATCATCTGAAAAATATTTTTTCTAAAAATAGTTTTTTAAGATCATTATAATGTTTATCCTTCTCATAATTAACTTCATCATGGTTCTTATAAAGATTTTCTAAAACACCATTTTCTTTATCAAGATATTTGGTAAGATCTGAAATTTATTTTGATAAAAAAAACTCTATAATTCGATTTTTTATGTTTCTTTGAAACATTGCAATTTTTAATCTCTAGAAACATTTAAAATCTTGATACTAACTCATTATTAGGAAATTAATTATTATTATATGATGAATATGATTATTCAACTGAAGAAAAACCTATACTTGAAAAATTTTCACATAAAGACATATTGGTTAAGGATTCAGCAATGTATTCCTTAACCATAAGACAATGATTTTGAAATGGAGCACTGGATATTAGATCAATATTCTTCTTCTCCAATTTTTCATATTCTGAAGAGTCATCAAAATAATCTCTACCACTATCACTCCAACCATCATTAGGTTTCAATACATTCTTATGATTTGATCGCTAGAACATTTTCTTTCTTTTTTTCAGAATTCTTGCCTTTCTTGTCTATTTTTTAATAAAGGGAAAATCACGATTAATATGAACAATTCTTCTACATTCATAGCATGTCACTTCCCCATCTTTATTATTTTTTCAATCTTTCATTTTGTATCTATATTGAATGTTCTTCTGTCCAATAATCTTGTTCGTCCTTTGAGCAAGAATTGATAACTCGTTTTCTGAAGCATCACATTCACTAGATTCTAATTTAATAACAACCTTCTTATATTTATATCTTTTAAATCTCTCACGAGTTGTGGATTTCATATTATTTGATGTGGTTTTAAAATAAACACCTCTATTTCCATTTTCTTCTAAATATTATCAACATCTCCCTTCAATCTAGTATCATGTGGATGTAGAGTTCCAAAAAGTTCATCAAGATAAATCTATGTGACGTTATTATTCTCATCTATAACAGTTCTCTTAGATTCCCATTCGTTAGGAATGATATCTATAATCAGTTCTACAAGAATCTCATCATTTAGACCTTTCTCACCCATGGATTGTAAGCGGTTTACAATAGACATAAATCTCTGTTGTACCTTACATATGGTTTCTCCATAGGGGAATCAGAAACCATGATACTCACTTCTAAACATCACTCTTCTAGATTCAGTGACATTGGATGTTCCAACGTGAGTTACTTAATGTTTCTTCCAAATGCGATTAGTAGTTTCACTAAATGAAATTTGAATTTAAATACCAATTTCTAGTGATGGAACAAAGCAATGCATTATGTACCTTAATATTGAGCAGGTGTTCCACCTTTTATAGATTAGTAATGGTTATACGTTCCTTATTAGGAATATTACAATCATCAGTTAAGATAATGTAGTTTTATACACCTCTGTTTATTTCAATGTTCTTTATTATTTCTCTCCAGTACTCATAATCATTTCCATCAAAGATTGGAGGTCTAGCATGACTGCGATTATCTAGAGATACAACATGAATTCCTGCCATACTAGAATAATATTTCTTTCCACAAATAATGTTAGAATTAAAATTTTATAAGCAGATAAGAAAAAGAAAAATAGAGAATGAAAACATATATGGGGATATAGTAATTTCAGATACATCATATGATACCAATTTTAGGATCTAAATAATGATGTAGATGCACAATATAAAAGAGGGGGAGGGGTGGGTGAATTGTATTCTTTAAAAAAATTACTTTGGAACCATTAAAGGAAATATTCTACCTTAAAGCGTAGAGAATCTTTAATATAATCAGAGTAATATAATTAGAAAGTATGAGAATGTTAGACATTCTAACATCAACAAAGGTAAAATTACAACAGAAATATAAAACAACATAAAATAGTAAAATAGTAAAAATATGATTAATTTAACTCAATGAGAAGGGAATCCAACTACCTTGTATAAATGTTCCTTGATTTATACTTTCAAGAAATTCTTCCTTATCCAAACCTAGGTAATCCCGTAATCCAAAGATCGTTATCTGTCTTGCTATCCCTGGTAGCCCTCGATTTTCAATGAAATTGGATCCTCTGTCTTCCAAACCCAAAATACCACGATCATCACGATCAGAGTCTGCACAAAGAAAGTCTAAAAAATTTGTTCATGCCTGATCAAGTTGTTCCAGAAATCTTCATATAGCACAATGAGTTGTTAGAGCCAATCTCTGTTGAAATCACATCACTGCCTTTTCACATTCTTTATGGTTATCCACTTTCTACATTGATGTTCATTGATCATTCAAAAGGGCATATTTTTATAGAAAAAGTTTTCCAACGGTCGGCTCCACTCTAACGGTCACATTTTCCTTAAATTTCAGAGGGACCTGGACATCTGTCAATCATAAAATGGTTAGATTGTAATAGATTGTACGACATTGATTCGAGTAAAATAAATGATGTTACATTTAAGATAAATGTTTTATATAATATATATTATAATCTAATAATATTTGAATGATAATTTAAAAAAAACTAACATTATAAAGAAAATAGATTCTTAAGAAAAAGGAAATCGGATTGAGAAAATGTTATCACATTTGTACTAGAATCAGAATCATAAAATTGGAATGACTTTGGCCCTGAATTCAGAATCATAAAATAGAATTACTTTTTCACTGGATTCAGAATTATAAAACAGATTGTATTTTTCACCAAATTCAGAATCATAAAAAAGAATGAATTTTTCACAGAATTCAGAATAATAAAATAGAAATACTTTTCCACCAAATTCGAATTCCTAAAACAGAATGAAATTTTCATAGGATTCAGAATCATAAAAGAGAATGACTTTTTCACCAGATTCTGAACAACGAATCTATCTTTCAAATAGAATGGAAAAATGTAATGATAGAACTCTAAGTATAATAGAATGACAAGTTCAAATATTAGGAAAACAAATTGTACTTAAGAAAAAATTATAAACATAAAAAAGGTTTTGTGATTTCTAAAACATAATACCATAAGGAATGGAGAAGTAATTAGATAAAATTATTGAATCAACAAGTTAATTGTATGTTTTCAAGAGTGATACATCCAATTTCTGTTTATTGTTAACGGGATTAAAAAAATTTAAATCACACTCATTATTAAATTTCAATATATATAAGATACTGATTTTTTTTAATTTTATGAACTATATAATTGATTTAGAGGTGGTACAATAAGAATTGAAAAGAAATTGAGTGGTTATGGCTCCATCCATTTCTTGGAAAAAATTACCATTTGATCCCCACATAAGGGCCCTAAAATTAGCCTTATGGGTAGAAAAGAACATCTATAATGTGTATAAATTAGTACAAAAGATAAATTGGTAGGGTTTTTATGATATAAATGTCTGAATGAATATTTAATAACAAATATGAGATATACTCTTTTATAATTGAGGGAAGGGTAACTCTTGATATGGCTTATAAGATTTAATCGTCACATTGTCATTTTCATGCCCAAATGCATTCAAAATGATATTTATTCGAATCCAATAATTTATTGTGTTGAAATAATATCAACCCATTAACATTTAATATGTTGATTTAGTTTATAAATCCTTATCATTTGGCTTAATCCCATTATTAACCTATTTTAACATTAACATTGAAAACAAGTTGTTCACACATAAAGGGTAATATTTTTAAATAAATGATGAAATTTTTTTCATATAAGTATAATGGAAATTTTTTACCAATGAATATCCCCCTTTTTTATTTCATTAGTAAGAGGAATTAAAAAAATAAAATATTATTTTTAAAAAATGTAATTAAAGGCAATTTTGTTACTATTCATTAAATTTGACTTATAGAAATAAATAAAAAATTAGAAATAAAATATTAACATTTTTTACAATATTAAAATGTTATATTTTTATAAAAAAATTGTAATAGTAAAAATCTCTATAATTATATTGGTATTAATATTTTTAGAATGATTTATTTAAATTTTCTACTAATTAAATGAATATTATATTAGTGTTGTGAATGAATTTATGATAATAATTTAATCACAAAAAATTAATAATTAATCACCATTTCTAATATCATTTTATTATTCATAATATAATACTTTTTATTCTATTTTAAGCTATTTTTCCCCAATTTTAACAAAAAAAATATATTTAAAACTAAGAGAGTGACATGTTGTACTTTCATTGCTTAAAATTAATTATAGGTCATTTTCATGGACAGTTTTTCAATAAAAAATTAATTTGTGATACACGGTGGAAACATTACAAGATTAATTATTCTAATGTGAAATAGGATGAATATTTATGGCTATTTCCCTTAGTTTAAACCATGATTTATTAAAAACATCCTTTACAAATGTTATAAAATTTACCATGATTACTATTTTAACCGAACCAAAATAAAATGGCCCTTTTAAAAGAATTTGAAAATAAGAAATAGAAATATGGAATAAATTTTAAAAAAATTCAACACCTATATGTAGTAGAAATTAATTTTAAAATAATTCAAGAATATGCAAAAAAACTCAACTTTTTTGAAAAAACACATTTTGAACCATTCGACTAGATCTTATTGTTATTCTTTGACATGAATAAAAGGATGATTGTTAAAAAATTATAATATTTAAATTTAGAATAATTATTCCTAAAAAGTGTTTTATTTAATTCATCAAAATACATTTTTTTATTCCTGAAAACAGTTTTCAGAAGAAATATCTCATTTACTATTAAATAATTTTATTTCCATTACTGAAAATATTATTATTATTCGTAATAAATTTTTTAACCAATGAAATTATTTGATACATTTATAAACCGTTAGGGTTTCATAATTAAGTAAATAGTATTCATACATATGAATCTAATGGGTAGGTTATAAATTTCAGAATAAATAATACTATTTTAATAGTATGTTAGGGTTCATTTTGACTCGGAGTTGATTGTAATGAAATCTATCAATGAAATAA
Source organism: Viscum album (assembly GCA_963277665.1). Classification (NCBI taxonomy): domain Eukaryota; kingdom Viridiplantae; phylum Streptophyta; class Magnoliopsida; order Santalales; family Viscaceae; genus Viscum; species Viscum album. The sequence goes on along the minus strand of OY728122.1, from coordinate 1,238,174,774 downwards.
AATTAAATAAAGAGAAATTTATTTTGAGTCATATAATATTAAATTTAAGAAATTGATCAACAATTATATACTTATTATATAATTCTACCAACTAGGAATCATAGTTATTAACCGTTGGGAAGAAGGATGATTCCATATCATAGTGAAATTTTGGAAGATGAGGTGGATAAGATCAGAAAATAAATTTTTAACTAGTATTTTAGATATCCCCAATGGATAAATATTACTAATTTAATCAAAAATATGAATTGTAAAATAAGAGTTATTATGAATTTTAGAGACATTAATTATCACTTAACATAAAATGATTTACCAATCCAAATAATATAACCATTTATAGGTGAAATAAATGGGATTTATACCCAGTCATTTAGGTATAGGTCTGTTGACTATAAATATTTATGAATGGCTAGTGAGGATGTGGAGGCCCCTACCTTTATCACTCCTCTAGGTGTATACCACTATAGGGTTATACCTTCAAGACTAATAAATTTTCAGGTTACTTATCAATGTATAATTCATAACCTATTTAATACCTTTTATATGTTTCTTTTGAATTTTAATATGATTACACAAAAATATCATACAAGAATATAAAAAACCTTTAGTGGAATATTGATTATAACTCACATTAAATCACAACCCATAGCCAATAGCTTATTTTTAATTAAAAACTGTATATATAACTAACTTAGATACTAACATCTTCAACGTCCCTTATATATATTATTTAAACATGATACCCTCACATACATATCATATATTATTCCATTCTTCATAAACATGGAATGGAAACCATAATTAAATGGAAGATCAAATGCTCAGAAAGGGTAAACAAATGAGACAACAAACAATGATCATAATTTTGAAAAACATTAGAATATATTTATGTGAAGGTAATCAATGTTCATAAACACTACCAAAAATTTATTATAATGAAATAAATAGATTATAAATCTTAAATCATAACAAAATGATTTGGCATGATATAAAACATAGGTAAAATGTGTATGATAACATTTTTTAACAATAATTATCCATTAAAAAATAAGATAAGAATAATAATAGGTAATATATATGCGGAAATAAAATAAAAATATTTAATAATTTATTTTTACCCATATCACTACTAATTATTTCATCTCATTGTGGATAGATTCCATTTAATGATTTGGTTCGATCCCGATCCCCTTTAAACATTATTTTATTGGGTTCAATACTTAGTTCCATACATGTTACCTCATTAGAGATAAATCATTAAAAAATAAATTATAGGAATATATAATTATGGTCACACCCATAACATAATTAAAACCATATATATTTTTTGAAGCATTAATAAGAAAACATTCTTACTTCCATTATATCTTATCCCATGGGAAGATGAGAGGTTATAATAATTACCCAAAAACATGGTCATAAACCATGTATATAAATTGAGGACATAATCAGTAATTAATATACCTATTTATTCATAGGAAAAAATAATTTTTTTTGAAATATAATAAAATAACCTTTATAAGTAAATTTGAAGAGTTATTTTAAAATTAAGAGGAAACAAACTTTGATGTTTTTGTTTGATTTTATATCAAAGGAAAAATTCCTAAAATGATGAAAAAAATTACCATATAAGAAAATTAAAATATATAATGGAATATTTAAAAATAATATAATATATAAAATAAGACACTATATTAATGTTGATTGAATCAGAAAGACTGATTTTGTCCGCAATTGTTTAATGAAAATCAAATTTCATTAGAAATTAAATGTGTGTAAAAAAATTAATTAGATTACATTGATTTTTTTAAGAAAAGTAACAGATAATATAATATGAACATAAGTAATCATTAAGGTAAATATATGAATATTAATTAAACAATATAAATAATATTCCCATGAATGAACAAAAATTCTTGACCAAAAGAATACACTTGAATTATCCAATATACAAATATCCTTTTGACGAAATTGTGAACGAGAGGAAAATGAAATTCCAATAGCACACCGAAACAACAGAAAATGTGAATTTAAAAGAATTTATATGGGGTTTTGGAGTTAAATAGCATAAAACTTCAGGAAATATGAATTTAGGCATAAACAGTATCGAATTTAATGTGATATTGGATAAGAAACACATTCCTCTATCATTATCTTTGTTAGAAATATTCTAACACTATGTATAATAAATGAAGGTTTGTTATTAGTATAATAAATAACCTTATCCATATTTATTTTAATTAATACCATTAAATTGTAATTTCTTTTTAACCAATTATTAATTTATTACATTTAAAATTAATGTTCCCATGTTTGATGATTCGTTTTCCCACAAATGTTTCGTTTTAGAGGAAATAGTAACTCCCCCATGATTAGGTTTTTATTATCTATTGAATGTTCATAATTTTTTAACAATTTTTCTCTATATTTAAATATTCATATTCTAATATCATGGGACGTATTTTAGAACTTCATATAGATTGGTAAAACATATAATTTTTTTCCATTAAATAAAATAAAAAAATCTATCTTAATAATGAATTTCATAATATAATTACCACCCCATAATTAGTAAACAATATTAAATATATTATTATTATATATAATTAGAAATATTTATATTTCGTTATACATTAATGAGGTTAGTATTATAAAATTATTCATGTATGGGGAAAACTAGATCATAAAAAGAAAACATTAAACAACTTAATGGGTAAGAATATGGTACTTTATTTCAATAATATCAAAATTAGAAATGATTAATAGTTTTAAAAAATATAATTCTTGTGAAAAAATATATTCACAATGAGGTAGATGAATTATATAATGAATAATTAATTATAATAATAATTACCTAAAATTGATCACTAGAATCTCCTCTTAGAGAAATTCTTTGAAATGAGGGGTTTGATATTTCATCATTTGACCATAGGTTCCCATATGTTAGAGATTACAAGTTTGGAGATAATTAGTTTCATAATTCAAAGAATATTTGACATAATGGTGTGTGTTATGTTTGGTGGAGGAGAGAGTTTTTTATTGGTGAGGTTATGTGTCATTCATTCAAATACTTATTCCATAATGTATATGGTTAACATTTTCATACAAAAAGTTGACCAATTTAATAAAGTAATATATAGACGATGGTTTTAGGTTTATAAATCATTTATTCACATCTGTATTAGTCATATTTTGGGATACTTGATAATCTTATCTTGTATGCCAAAATTTTTATCAAATTTTATCATTAACTATAGTAACAATATTTTACCTTATAAAAATAATTTTATACCATAAAATTGAAATTCATCAAAATTTGAAAATAGAAAATGATTTTTCAAAGCATAAAAACAATTAATCTTGATTACTTTAAAAAAAATCATTTGTAATATAATAATTGACAGTTTGTGATTATATTTAAAATAATTTCATTGTTATGTAAAAAATTGAATTTATACTTATTACTTATCAAATAATCACTATTAAATTATTATCACATTGTTTTCAAATATACACGAATAATTAAAATTTTTAGTAATTAATTTGAAATATGAGAAATTTACGTTTTAGAATATAAAATATAATAAACTTTATCCATTATGTTGGATTATCATGGAATATTTATACTTTATTACTTCTTGGATGTCATTAATTTATTGTATATATAAATCCTTTAATTTTATGACCACATTTTATTGATATAATTCATAAAAACTTTAACACACTGACCCTAGTTTCCTAGAGTTAGTGCATTATTTTAATACATTAGCACGATTACAAGGAATCAAGTCCTGAGGGACCGATCAGTTTAGCAGTCTTGGAATATAGATTGCATACATGAATGTTACATTAGACTTTATAACATTAAAAACAACATAAATAATCCTTTATGAATACCATTATTACCTTGGCTTAACTCTACATATCAATGAAAATACACTTCTTGGAATCCTGGGAAAAGTAAAACATAGAAAGGGGTGAGCTAAGATGCCCATTAAGGATAACAATACAGCAGAAACATTCATAAATAATCATAAACATTTAAGGCAATGTATAAAACTAAAACAGAAGCATTTTCAACATAAACATCATCATAATATGGAAAATATAAATCAAAATAATAAAATTTACTTACTCACATTGATACTCTACTAGTCGAATAATCACATGAAATATTGATAACCATTTTTCATAATGAGGGATTGCATAATGTCATACTATCATAAAAACATAGTCAAGGCCTTGTGCCAAGACTAAAAATAAGATTTTGTCAAGGTCTTGTGCCAAGACACTAGATTGTCTAACGAGACCTACCGATACATTGAGGAGCTATAGCGGGCTCCACCCGTCACTTACTAAGTCCAATGAATTTCTCATATGAAAAGGTTTAAACATAACATAATCATTAGTTTTAAAACTAGCATACGAATGAACAATACATTATACATAAACCATGAATGGAATAAAAATAAGACATCCATAGTAAATCATATCACAAAACCTTAAATATAGAATAGAATATCTGTATCATAATAAATCATCTTCAAACATGCTTAAAATCCATCAAAGGATGTTGAAATAGAAGAAAATTATTTTGTTAAAATATTTGAAAGAAATATCCCTTTTACATGGAATCATTTAAATATAAGACATATAAAGACTTCTATTGAATAAAAGTTTCCCATAAGACTTTGAAACCATTCAAAATAATTAACATTTTAAAAACATTCATGTCCATATAAATAAATCCTTAAAACCCATTTTGATAACATGGACATTAATGAGAACGATTTATAAGAATAAATATTTAAAACATTTAAAATGATGTTTTAGTAAAATGTTCCTTAAGAAGAATCCTTTTGAAAAATATTTTATGAAACATGGACATGGATAATAAATAATTCCCAGTACATACTTATATAAAAAACAACCATGGATAATAAAGAAATTGTGAAATTCACCCTTACCAATTTTGTAACATACGAAACATAAACCCGATTGCAATAAGTATAATAAAATGAATATGTTAATACACATAAATTTAATTTTATTACAAAAATAATACAATTATGGTCATTACATACACCACACAAAATGTAATAGTGTCAATTTGGCATGAATCTCACGGGAATAAGGAGTGAGATGAAAACCCCTTACCTTGCACATTCCTTTAGTTGAGGGTAAATTTAACCTACTGTATGAAGATTGTAGTATGTTATTAAATTATTCCAGAACCATATTAATATTTATGATATCATACATTATTCATTTAGGACTTTATACTACCCATTTAATAATAATATCCATGTTAAATTAACATTTCGGGTAATAATCGCTTTATTCATCATAAGTGTTTTAACTTGTTAGTCTTGATTGTATCATGTAGATCTTGATTTAAATACTTACAGAATATAAAACATGTTTTATATATCATATATATTTAGAATATAAATATTTTTAATAGACATATATATGAAATGGAAAACCCCTTTTATGGAGACGGTAGTCCGTACATACACATAAATGATGTTTCTGTTTTCAGAACGTATTGAACGGAACTAACTAAATAAAATATATGTAATTACATATATATATATATATATATATCTAGTTGAATTATTATTCCATATTTTACAAACATATTAGTAATATATATTTTTATAATTGTCGATGAATGGTGAAGGTGGAAATGAATTTCATCGCGTCGTGGAGACGATAATCCATACGTACGCCCGAGCGACAATATCATTTTCTTTAAAGGTGTGGAATTTGATGGTATAATAATTTTATAGAGACATTATCATGATATTTTCATTATTTATATAAATATTACTCATCATTATATCCATACAAATAACATAGTATTGAATAACAAATTACACCACAGCGTGGAGACGATAAGCCGTACGTACGCACGCATGCTGACATTATCATTCATTAGATTGATAGAATAATGAAAATATTTGTGCAAATTTATAAAAAAAACACAATATATAGAAGATACTAGAGTTATTATTTTATAATTGAAACAATAAAGAACGAGTAAGTGGAAGAATTAGATAACTTGAAGGAGTGTGTTGAAATCATTACCTCTTCTTCGGGTTCATCTTTGTTCTTTTATCGAATGGGATCTATAGGTTGGCTTTTTGACCAAAGGAAGTCATCTAAGATAAAGTTATGATAGTTGGGAGGATATTTGGGTAGGGTTGGGCCGATCCAAATGGCTTTTATGGTGTGAATTAGAGTGAAGGGTGAGTGCCCTTTTATAAGAGGGGTGAGGTCAGCTTATGAAAAACATAAAATATTATTTTATAATAAAATCATTTCTAGTTTCTAATGGCTTTAAAATGTATTATTGAAAGGATAAGGTGGGTATGGATCGCAAAACACTCAAAAAATAGTATTTAGATAGGTTTTTGTCACTATATTAACCTTAACTATTAGATTTAACTCATAGTTAAATAGTTTAACATTTACCATATCTCTTTGTAATTTTATATTATATGGTTAATAAACATACTATATACATATAAAGGGATCCAAAGTTGTTACTTAATGATACAAATATAATTATATAAGTCCTTTTTCTGATATTTATAATTTTAGGAATACTATATCAATTTATAATATAATATTTGTTTTAAAAACTCATTTATGTCAATTTTGATACTATTTAATAATTGATATTTGTTAATGTCTTAACAAATTTATTAATTAGAAACAAATTAATTTAAGAATTCCAAACATGTCATATTAACAAATATAATTCTTGGATGAAATCAAAACATTAAAATTATATTTATTTTAACATTTATAATACCTATTATTTGATTGATTCATTAATAAGGAAAATACTGCATCATTATTGTGTCTTAAATAGATTTAATTAATCAATGTCTAAAAATTATAAATAAAATACAATTATGTAGGAAATTTTTTTAGATTTTTAATTAGTATTTATAGTAAAAAATATAACATATATAACCTTATGTAATTTTTTTTTCTAAAATATATATGGTTTTGTAATTTTTGTATTTACTGTATCTTAAATAATATAAAGTGTCATTATCACTTAGAGGTGGATCCATGGGGTGCCAAAATTGACCCGAAGAGGCCAATGGTCGTCTTTTATTGTAAAAGTTGGTTAAGACACGTTTTATGGTAATTTAATATTATTATAATATTATTTTTTACCCTTATTTATAGTATTTACCTTTTAACCATGGTAAATAAAATATTTACCGATGTAATTATTCAAAATGTCTAAAAATAAAAGTAACATATTTACACAATTTTTACCTCCTAATTCTAGATATGGAATTCATTTTTCTAAATTCAAAACACAGAAGTGGCATAAATTAATTTAAAATTTATTCTGGTTTTCAAAACAAAAAGCGTATTTTTAAAAAATAATAACTATCAAAAGATTGAGACTTGCATGTGTCTACTTTAAATTTCAAATTATGTCCAATGAAAAACATTGGATTAAATGGTAAAAATAAAATATAATTATACTTTATAATCACTCAAATGCATAATTTATCACTGTTAATTATTTCGATTAAAAAATAGGTTTTTAATTAAAATTCTGTAATTTTCACTATTTATCAAAATATGAAAGTTATCAGAAAAGTACCAAATATTTATTGAAACTAAATTTTATGTCCTGATTGTAAAGAAAAATTTTATTTTGTAAAATTGAATATATAAAAGGTTCAAATTTTGTATTTGAAATGGTGCACCATTAAAAGGCGGTTAAATTGCATTTCTTGAAAAATAATTATTTTATCTTAAAAAATTAATTTGTTATTATATTATTTATATGAAACACAAAATTTTGATTCTAAAATTATAATGATTATATAAATTTCGAAATTCAGATAATATTATTCATAAACGCATTTGAACGGCGAGTTTGGTAGGTCATGGTGCGCTAGATCTCAGTGTTGCATGTAGTGGAAGTTGTTGAATTACTTTGAAGAAATAAGGTACTATGAAATCGTGGGGTGTTACAATCGTCCCTATATCAATAAATTGTGTACACACAATTTGAAATTATTTTTCAAAAATAAAAGGATGAAAATATAAAATAACTTTGGGAAAACCCACATCAAAAATTTGGTTAATAAAATTTAGTCTTAATAAATGGAAAATAGAAATGAAAGTGTCACCACCAAATTATGATCTCTATTAGGAGAACATTTGTGGAAATTAAAGACATATAATTGGAGTAAAAACATAAATATTTAAAGTACTGATTGAGGTCATCAATCAAAAACAAGTGTAAAATTGAGGGCCTTAAATTAATTAATCTATGATGATTTAAAATACCATCGGTTCAACAAAACATATGGTATTAGGATAACACATTTTTAGTTTTAATATCACTTCACAAAAGTATAAGAATAAATTTCTTCATAAAATAAGAGAAGAAGAAAAATATATTCTTGAAAAGTAGTGTCCCATCCATTAACTAATTTCTACAAAAAAACTAATCTTTCACTCTAAAATATAATAGAATTTAAAAATAATATTTTATTTATCCTATTCGTATAGGGTTAAAAAATATATTTATAATTCATCTCCCAGATGTTTTAAAAAAAACTAAATTATTCAATCCAAGACATCACGTGGGTCAGTGGTAGGTGATACACCCTTATCGCCCTTCAGTTGTGGGTTTAAGTCTCGCAGCCCTGCTGGACGTGACGGGTTGCTTCCCGACCTCCAGGATATCCTTTTTACGGCAATCCAAAAATAATCTCAAACTAGAATTATCCAAAATACATCTATCCAAAATCAATGTACAAAATTTATAACTTAGGTAAACACAATGAATATCCTTTTTTACATGTAATAATACGTGATCACCTTCATCATGTATTCTTTTAAAACACTGCAACATCCTAAATTACCATAAAACCTTATGGATTACATTCATTCTCCATTATTCCTTATAGAATATAGGATATACTCATTCTATCCAAAAATGTTTTAAACTACAACAACGATGGAATATACAAATCATTAATTAGTTTCAAGGTAGTAAAGAATATCTAGTATAATTTATCCCAATAAAACATGTATTATTCCAAAATCACTACTTCAGTATCAGAACCATATTATGGTTTATCATTCTCTCAACCTTATATTTTCCAAAAATGTAACCTGCTATTGAGTAACTTTTCATGGTTCCACACAATCTCAAGTCCTTAATGAAATAGTACTGCAATATAATCCTTATACACTCCATAATTATTATAACCAGTATAGTGTTGATACAATACTCAAATGACACATTTCTTTAATAACAACATAAGAACACTAGTTATTCTTATCCATATGAGGTAGTATCAGAACATTATTATTATCCAATAACATCATTTGTGGTATACTTTTATGAATGGGACATTGATTTGGGTAGTATCTCAATGCCTTGCAGATGAAGCATTTTACATTTGAAAACTTTTTCTTACCATTGCAATCACGTACTTGGTGTCATTTTTCACTAAACTTCTAACAAACTACCATTTCCTTCAACCATCTACCATGTTGATTCATTACACATTTATCATATATTGGAAAATACTTCTTTCCATTATTCCCTTTATCCATCTTTCATTCTACAATCCTTTTCTTATCTGGCTTCCCTTCAAAGCCATTTGATTCATAGAATTATTTACTGATCTTATTAACACATGATACTATTTATTCAAATGATGATAATACGTGGGGGACTATTTCCTTTATAAATGTTTTCTTAGTAAAATTAATGATATGCCCCTTCTTACTCTTTGGATCATACATATATCTGGAGTTCTCATTCCTTCTATAGGGCACCATTTCAAAACAATGACATACACTAGGCGGGTTTATGAATCAGAATTCATAATTCCAAACATGTAAAATACCTAACGTAAATTGAAAAGTTTATGGATATAATCCATAATCACACAAATGTTTTCATTAGGGAGTTATATACTCATAAAATCTTCATAATGGTTTGTAATGAAAATTAGAATTATCCTAAGCATATATATAACGCCCCGACCCTAGTTACCCAGAGTCGGTGCATTATTACATAACATTGGCATGATCATGAGAAAGATCAAGTCTCGAAAGACCGATTAGTTTAGTAGCCTTGTAATAACTATATACATCCATAAATTTTTACATTACATCATAAAAAAAACATCTTGTCTTCATATCCCCTCATACTATCCCTGCAGGTCATTCATAAATTACTTCTTCATAATCCTGGAAAAAAATAAAACATTGAAAGGGGTGAGCTCGGATGCTCAGTAAGGATAACGTTATAGCAGAAGCTTTCATAAATAAGCATAAACACTTAAGGCAATTTATAACTAAAACAAAAGCCTTTGAAACTTGAACTTCAGCATAAAATGGAAAAGGTAAAATGAAATAATGCCATTTACTTACTCACATGGATATTCTACTAGTCGAATGATCACATGCAATATCAATAACCACTTTCATAATGATGGAATGCATAATGCCAGACTATCATAACCACATAGCCAAGGCCTCATGCCAAGACTACAAATAAGATTTTTCCAAGGCCTTATTCCAAGACACTAGTTTGTCTCATGAGACCTACCGATGCATCGAGGAGCTATAGCGGGCTCCACCCGTCACTTATTAAGTCCAATGCATTCCTCATATGAATAGGTTTAAGCATAAAATAAACATTCGTATTAAAACTAGCATACGAAATGTCAATACTTTAACCACAAACCATGAATGGTATAAAAATAGAACATCCACAGTCAAATATAACTCATTTGATACAATATGGAAGATTGTATTGTATCACATTAACCTCTATAATGAAGGATGTTGACATAGATGAAAATAATCATCAAAACTATTTGAGAGAAATATTCCCCTTTTCTTGAAAACATTTAAAAGTCACACTATTTGTCAAGAAGCCATTTAAAAATAGATTTTTGAATCAAAGTGTCCCATACCACTTTGAAACCTTTTAAAAGGATTTTTAATTTCTAAACTTTAATGTCCATATAAATAAATCCTTAAAACCATTTTTAAAACATGGACATTAATGATAAAGATTTAGATGAATAAGTCTTTAAAACATTTAAAATGGTATTTTAGTTAGAGATTCTAACCAAAAGAGAGACACTTGAATGAAAATAATTGAGGTAATAAAAAATTCGTAATATCATGAGAATAAAGGGAATTCGTGATATACTATGTCAAAGTACATTAAATACACCACATAAAAGTGATTTGGTGTATATCAACAAAGAAGTCTCAATGGAATGTAAGTTGAGATGAAATCTCTCATAAAGGCCATATCCTTAGGTTAAGGATAAATCAACAACATAATTATGTGTGAAAAATATAAATACACTAAATATGATTGGATATTCAGTGTAAAACAATCAAAGTATATTCACACATATTCCTGTAAAAACAACACCAACGAATTGGATGTTTAACTCAACAAATGGTGAAAGAGTTAAAATTACTCTTATCAAATTCATATCAATGACTTGAGAATTTTCAATGGAGTGATTATGTGTATCAAAAGTATATCCACAGGAAGGGGAGTGGAAATTATGACATAATCAAATGAATAGTGATTCCACACATAATCTTGGGGTAATATAATCAATGAAATATGCGTAAAGCCAAATGAGTGGAAATTGAAATCTCAAATTCCCTTATTGATTAGGTAACTTAAGAAACAAACACCCATGAAAGAAATATCATACCATGATGATTTAAATACCCATAAAATAAAGTATATTACACAATGAATACAATCATGGGTAGTACACATACACCACATGCAATAATTAAGTGGTGATCAATGGAATTCTCACAGAATTAAAAGTGAGACAAGAAACCCCTTACCACGTTAATCAACAGAGTCGCATGGCCAAAAGTTAATAACCACCAAATTATTTACAGAATAACATGAATATAAAGTGAATCATGATAATATATATATCAAATGGAAGTACACAATACACCACTTTCAATAATTTAGTAGCGAACAATGGAAATCTCACGGAATTGAAAGTGAGATAAGAGAATCCCTTACTTTGTAATTTTTCCTTGGTCGATGGTAGGTTTACCTCCTGTATAATGGTGAAATAATTGTTATTTAATAATACAAGAATCAGTTACTTTAATATGAAATCATATATGATCTTTTAACATTGATTTGTTAATAATATCTTAGAATTATCGTCATTTCAGGTGTTAACGGGTTCATTTTACTTTATATTCTTTGTTATGTGAGCCATATTTGTTATTAATGGGATGTATATTATTCATATCCAGAATGGTATCAAGTCCTTAAACATCATTTTTAAATCATCAAATGATAATTATACTTGAATGGATACGATGGAGAATGAATCTCATCGCGTTCGTGGAGACGGTAGTCCGTACGTACGCACGAATGCTACTTCCATTTAATTTTTATTTTAAAAGAATAAAATCCGAATGATACATAGGTATATTACTATTCCAGTAAAATATAATATTTTATATATGTTACTTAAGTTCATTAACACCATCCTTTATACGTTCCATGTGTGGTATGAACGAGTCATATCATTTTAAGGGGGCGGTAGTCCGCACTTCCTCAAATGAAATTATCGTATGTATATACAACATGAAACGAATAATTGTATGATATAAAATGGAATTACAGAAGCTTATATATAAAATATATATATCATTAATATCATATTTAATTACAGTTCCATCATAATGGCCACCATGAGAGGCGGTAAGATGTATTTGAACAATCATCGTTTCGTGAGGCGTTAGTTTGCCATCCACAGAAACATTATGTTCATCATGCATTAGATGGAGTTGTGTGTATGTGTAGTTTTAATCCTTCTTATAACAACATCCTAGTATATTGAGGATACTGTTGTTGTTACAAAATAAAGGAAATAAAAAGAGTTTGGGGGTTGGAGAAGCAAAATAAATGAAAATAATTTAAGAGAAATCGTTACCTTTAATTTAGGTAACTCACTTTGGTTGGAACCAAAGGACTTCTTGAAATGATTTCTGCCTAAGGGTAAGCTTCAAGGAGTAGGAGAGGGATGTGGGGAGATTAATTGGGCAGAGTTTGGACGATCCAAGTGGCTTGAGAGGTGTGAGGAATGAGTAGAAGTGGTCTCCTTTTATAAGGGAGAGGAGGGGCTCTTTAGGAAAGTGTGAAAGTATTACTTTATAATATATTTGTATTCGGTTTATAATGGTCCAAAAATCATTGAGGTCGAAGATAAGATGACTCATATTCTAAATAACATCAACCAATAAGAATTGGACAGGTTTTTGATAATATTTTAATCATTATAATCTTATTTATTTAAATGATTTATTAATGAGGTAAACATTGCATCATTATTGTGTCATAAATAATTTAACTTATTTGATGTCTAAAAATTATAAATAAAATATAATTATGTAGGAAATCTTTTTATCTTTCTAATGAATATTTATAATCGAAAATACAACATGTATAACCCTATGTAAAAATTGTTCTTTTAAAAGATGTAAGCTTATGCCATTTTTGTATTCATTTTAACTTAATTAAAATAATGTGTCATTATCACTTTCAAGTGGATCAATGGGGTCCCAAAATTGACCCAAAGATGCCCATGGTCGACCATGTATCAACCAATAGGGTTAAGACACGTTTTAGGGTAATTTAGTATTATTATAATATTATTTTTTAACCCTTATTTACCGTATTTACCCTTTAACCATGGTAAATAAAATATTTACCGCAGTAATTATTCAAAATGTGTAAAAATAAAAGTTGCCTATTTACATAATTTGGACATCATGATTCCAAATATGGAATCCATTTTCCTAAATTCAAAACACAGAAGTGGCAGAAATTAATTTAAAATTAATTCCCGCTGTCAAAACAAAAAGCGTGTTTTTAAGAGGTAATAACTATCAAAAGATTGACACTTGTTTATGTTCGGTTTAATTGTAAAATTATGTCCAATGACCAACATTATATTAAATGGTAAAAATGTATTCTAAATATACTTTAAAACCACTCAAATTCACAATTTATCACTATTAATTATTTTGATTAAAAAAGTTGTTTTTAATTAAAATTTAGTAATTTTCACTATTCATCAAAATATGAAAGTTATCCGAAATGTACCAAAATTTCACCCTAGGCTAATTTTGATATTCCGAATCCAAAAATGAAGTCCATTTTGAAATATAAAATATATATAATTTCAAAAAATTAAGTATTACTATTCATAACGGCTAGTTTGATCGGTTGTGGTGTGTGTTAAAACTCGAAGTTGCGTACAACACACGCTACTGTTTTATTCAAAGGAAAGCGTACCGTGGAAGCTTGGGATGTTTTATTTTAAATTTTTTGATGTCCCCATTTAGTCAAAAAGTTTAAAATATTTTATTTAAAAAGGGTTCACTATTAAAAGTTGGTAAAACTACAATACTGAAGATGAATTTGTTCTTACATTATGTCTAAGAAACTCATAATATGGATTCTAAAATTATAAGGATTATATAAAGTTTAAAATTTAGTTAATACTATTCATAACCTTTTTTGAACGGCTTGTTTGGTATGTCATGGTGCGCTTGAACTCAGTGTTGTGTGTAGTGCAAGTTATTGAATTATTTTGAAGAAATAACACACTATGAAATCTTGGGGTGTTACATTCTCCCCTCCTTCAATAAATTGCGTCCTCGCAATTTGAAATTGTTCTTCGAAAATAAAAGGTTGAAAATAGAAAATATATTTGTGGGAAAACCCACATCGGAAATTTGTTTACTAAAATTTAGTCTTAATATAAGGAAAAGAGAAATGAAAGGGTCACCACCAAATTATGATCTCGATTAGGAGAACATTGGTGGCAATTAGAGACATATAATTGGAGGAAAAACGTAAATATTTATAGGTAGTGGTTGAGGTCATCAATCACAAACAAGTATAAAATTGAGGTCCTTAAACTCATCAATCTATGATGATTTGAAGTACCATCGGTTCAACAAAATATAGGGTATTGGGATCACACATTTTTGACATTTCAAAATATCTTAATTGAAATCCCACATCGAAAAATGAATTAATGAGGCCTCTATTTAAAATAAAGAGTGGAAAGTATGAAGATTACCGAAAATAACACATACTAGGGTTCCATGTAGGAAAATATGGATATGGAGGAGAAATATAACCATCAATTATCTGATGGAGAGTGGTAGAGAACATGGCTATGAAAAGGCCAACAATCCCAAAGCCATAAATTAGTGATGATTTAAGGTACCATCTAGGACATCATTTTTTTTTAAAGTTACATTACATAAGGAAGAGGAATTCATTTATGATATTGACTAAGAACATTATGAGATATACTTAAATTTTAAGTAGATTTTCATTCTTTAATAAATTTCCACCACTAACTCAATTTTTTTTTAAACGATGAGTATTCAAGAAGACTTGGTCACACTGGAAGAGCTAGAATAAACTTCTATAGAATCACATGATCCATGCAGGATAAACCATATATTTACATTGTCTTTGAAGATTAAACAAAACCAAAATGGTTAGTGAATGATCTAATTATCCCCCAAAAGGATATTCATTGAGATAAATATGCACTAATCTTAATTTCTAAAATTAAACCAACAATACCCCAAAGTTAAATAGATACCATTCAATAACCAATTGTCCTTAAAATCCTTTAATATAATCCAAACTAATATTGAAACCCAAAACATAGAAGAATTTGATTATGTAGTCTCCCATGTTACATTGTATCTCCAAATGACATCAAATACTCTTAAAGTCACATACTTAAAAGTAATTAACATCATCAAATATTCTCTGTTATAGGTTAATCATTTCCATAAATAACCCAAATCACTATAAATCAACAATAAAAATGTAGATAAAAATCCCCCATTACTCTACAAATGAAACCTCATTGTATTCTATTTTCCATGGGCATATAGTGTTCCTAACAAAACGAACATCTTCCAAAATAACATTTATCACTTAATCACCAAATCATTTTCCTATACCAAGGGTATTCATTTGATAAGACATAAGAACCCAAATCATCTTATTATTGATCAATAAAATCATTTAACAAAAAAAATAGTAATATTAACCAGGGACTTCACGTAGTCCAGTGGTAGGCGATAAATCCCAATCGCACTTTGGTTGTGGGTTCGATTCCCACAGCTTTGTCCGACGCGACGGGTTGTCACACGGTCTACGTGTTGTCCTTTTTCAAAAACTATATTCTATAATATTACCAAAATGAGATAAATCTTTCAAAATAACATAATTTAACCACAAATGTTATATCATACTTTGCATTTTCATCCCAAATTATAATAACTTATCATTTTCTCAAACCCCAATGATCATATAAAACCAAATGGTTATTTATACCTATATCCACAAGAGAAGAGACAATTATTCCTCAAATATCATTCTCACATGGCAAACTGAGGGGTTACAAATACAAGAGAAAATTATTCCAATGTAAACCCATCAACAATGAGTGCTAATACTTTTTAAATTTTTCTCCAACCATTTATTTCCACATAGCTTCTTCTTTGAGCAAGAAAATATCCTATAAAATAGTACATTCACTCGGGTAATGGCCAGGTCCCGTACATTTACGGAAAATGACTGTAAATGGACTCTTGGGACCATTTTTATCTTCTTCCATAGTACTCTTCATTTTTCTTCGGCAATTCTTCACTTTATGTCCTTCCTTCCCGCACGTAAAACATTTCGTTGTCCCATTGAGACACTTTCCTGGGTGTCTCTTTCCACAATTCCTGCATGATGAAAATTGAGTTTTCTTTTCTCCATGGTCTCCATTGCTGGAGATCTTATCATTTATCACCTTTCTCTTCCTTGTTGAGTCTGGGAGTTGGTTAATATATATTTTGTTGATCATATTTTTGGAAAACTGATTTGGCATAAAGACGATATCTTTTACGCCTATAAACATTCCATTTTGTTACTCATTTCCACCACCGTTCCCACCTTGTACATCATTCTCAAAGTCACTATGACTTCCTTGGAATCCAGCCATTGACTAAAACCAGAAAGCATTGTGTGAGTAATAGTAGTCCCAAAATCATTTAGAGATTAAAATGTCACCATATTCTCAATTTGAAACATATTAGGATTAACCAAGGTCATTTACTCTCATCTTATGTATATATTACTTAAATCGGTTTGTAAAGAAAATGTAAATTATCCTAAGCATATCCCCCTGGAGTGTCGTAACCAAGAGTGCAGCAAGGCCCGTTGTCGTGCACCAGTTCCCGTTCGAGTCTAGCTCAAAGCGGTGTTTTCGGGTTTTACCCCTAGGTACATATGTGCCAGAGCCGCCTCTACCTGCTCGTATCCAGAGAAGGATGTATTGCTCGGAAAACTCACAAAATCGTTACAATACCAAAATTCTAGGAAGTTCTTTTATACTAATCCTCAAAGTTCATCTTAGGTCTATGTGCTCTAATCAGAGTTTATCTAAATCTAGCTACCAAGGTTTGTACTAAACTTCCTCTGATACAAACTATAACGCCCCGACCCTAGTTACCCAGAGTCGGTGCATTATTACATAACATTGGCATGATCATGAGAAAGATCAAGTCTCGAAAGACCGATTAGTTTAGTAGCCTTGGAATAACTAGATACATCCATAAATTTTTACATTACATCATAAAAAAAACATCTTGTCTTCATATCCCCTCATACTATCCCTGCAGGTCATTCATAAATTACTTCTTCATAATCCTGGAAAAAAATAAAACATTGAAAGGGGTGAGCTCGGATGCTCAGTAAGGATAACGTTATAGCAGAAGATTTCATAAATAAGCATAAACACTTAAGGCAATTTATAACTAAAACAAAAGCCTTTGAAACTTGAACTTCAGCATAAAATGGAAAAGGTAAAATGAAATAATGCCATTTACTTACTCACATGGATATTCTACTAGTCGAATGATCACATGCAATATCAATAACCACTTTCATAATGATAGAATGCATAATGCCAGACTATCATAACCACATAGCCAAGGCCTCGTGCCAAGACTACAAATAAGATTTTGCCATGGCCTTGTGCCAAGACACTAGTTTGTCTCATGAGACCTACCGATGCATCGAGGAGCTATAGCGGGCTCCACCCGTCACTTATTAAGTCCAATGCATTCCTCATATGAATAGGTTTAAGCATAAAATAAACATTCGTATTAAAACTAGCATACGAAATGTCAATACTTTAACCACAAACCATGAATGGTATAAAAATAGAACATCCACAGTCAAATATAACTCATTTGATACAATATGGAAGATTGTATTGTATCACATTAACCTCTATAATGATGGATGTTGACATAGATGAAAATAATCATCAAAACTATTTGAGAGAAATATCCCCCTTTTCTTGAAAACATTTAAAAGTCACACTATTTGTCAAGAAGCCATTTAAAAATAGATTTTTGAATCAAAGTGTCCCATACCACTTTGAAACCTTTTAAAAGGATTTTTAATTTCTAAACTTTAATGTCCATATAAATAAATCCTTAAAACCATTTTTAAAACATGGACATTAATGAGAAAGATTTAGATGAATAAGTCTTTAAAACATTTAAAAATGGTATTTTAGTTAGAGATTCTAACCAAAAGAGAGACACTTGAATGAAAATAATTGAGGTAATAAAAACTTCGTAATATCATGAGAATAAAGGGAATTCATGATATACTATGTCAAAGTACATTATATACACCACATAAAAGTGATTTGGGGTATATCAACAAAGAAGTCTCAATGGAATGTAAGTTGAGATGAAATCTCTCATAAAGGCCATATCCTTAGGTTAAGGATAAATCAACAACATAATTATGTGTGAAAAATATAAATACACTAAATATGATTGGATATTCAGTGTAAAACAATCAAAGTATATTCACACATATTCCTGTAAAAACAACACCAACGAATTGGATGTTTAACTCAACAAATGGTGAAAGAGTTAAAATTACTCTTATCAAATTCATATCAATGACTTGAGAATTTTCAATGGAGTGATTATGTGTATCAAAAGTATATCCACAGGAAGGGGAGTGGAAATTATGAGATAATCAAATGAATAGTGATTCCACACATAATCTTGGGGTAATATAATCAATGAAATTTGCGTAAAGCCAAATGAGTGGAAATTGAAATCTCAAATTCCCTTATTGATTAGGTAACTTAAGAAACAAACACCCATGAAAGAAATATCATACCATGATGATGTAAATACCCATAAAATAAAGTATATTACACAATGAATACAATCATGGGTAGTACACATACACCACATGCAATAATTAAGTGGTGATCAATGGAATTCTCACAGAATTAAAAGTGAGACAAGAAACCCCTTACCACGTTAATCAACTGAGTCGCATGGCCAAAAGTTAATAACCACCAAATTATTTACAGAATAACATGAATATAAAGTGAATCATGATAATATATATATCAAATGGAAGTACACAATACACCACTTTCAATAATTTAGTAGCGAACAATGGAAATCTCACTGAATTGAAAGTGAGATAAGAGAATCCCTTACTTTGTACTTTTTCCTTGGTCGATGGTAGGTTTTCCTCCTGTATAATGGTGAAATAATTATTATTGAATAATACAAGAATCAGTTACTTTAATATGATATCATATATGAACTTTTAACATTGATTTGTTAATAATATCTTTGAATTATCGTCATTTCAGGTGTTAACGGGTTCATTTTACTTTATATTCTTTGTTATGTGAGCCATATTCGTTATTAATGGGATGTATATTATTCATATCCAGAATGGTATCATGTCCTTAAACATCATTTTTAAATCATCAAATGATAATTATACTTGAATGGATACGATGGAGAATGAATCTCATCGCGTTCGTGGAGACGGTAGTCCGTACGTACGCACGAATGCTACTTCCATTTAATTTTTATTTTAAAAGAATCGAATCCAAATGATACATAGGTATATTACTATTCCAGTAAAATATAATATTTTATATATGTTACTTAATTTCATTAACACCATCCTTTATACGTTCCATGTGTGGTATGAACGAGTCATATCATTTTAAGGGGGCGGTAGTCCGCACTTCCTCAAATGAAATTATCGTATGTATATACAACATGAAACGAATAATTGTATGAAATAAAATGGAATTACAGAAGCTTATATATAAAATATATATATCATTAATATCATATTTAATTACAGTGCCATCATAATGGCCACCATGAGAGGCGGTAAGATGTATTTGAACAATCATCGTTTCGTGAGGCGTTAGTTTACCATCCACAGAAACATTATGTTCATCATCCATTAGATGGAGTTGTGTGTATGTGTAGTTTGAATACTTCTTATAACAACATCCTAGTATATTGATGATACTGGTGTTGTTACAAAAGAAAGGAAATAAAAAGAGTTTGGGGGTTGGAGAAGCAAAATAAATGAAAATAATTTGAGAGAAATCGTTACCTTTAATTTAGGTAACTCACTTTGGTTGGAACCAAAGGACTTCTTGAAATGCTTTCTGCCTAAGGGTAAGCTTCAACTAGGAGGAGAGGGATGTGGGGAGCTTAATTGGGCAGAGTTTGGACGAGCCAAGTGGTTTGAGAGGTGTGAGGAATGAGTAGAAGTGGTCTCCTTTTATAAGGGAGAGGAGGGGCTCTTTAGGAAAGTGTGAAAGTATTACTTTATAATATATTTTTATTCGGTTTATAATGGTCCAAAAATCATTGAGGTCGAAGCTACGATGACTCAAATCCTAAATAACATCAACCAATAAGAATTGGACAGGTTGTAGATAATATTTTAATCATTATAATCTTATTTATTGAAATGATTTATTAATGAGGTAAACATTGCATCATTATTGTGTCATTAATAATTTAAATTATTTGATGTCTAAAAATTATAAATAAAATATCATTATGTAGGAAATCTTATTATCTTTCTAATGAATATTTATAATCTAAAATCCAACATGTATAACCCTATGTAAAAATTGTTCTTTTAATAGATGTAAGCTTATGCCATTTTTGTATTCATTTTAACTTAATTAAAATAATGTGTCATTATCACTTTCAAGTGGATCAATGGGGTCCCAAAATTGACCCAAAGATGCCCATGGTCGACCATTTATCAACCAATAGGGTTAAGACACGTTTTAGGGTAATTTAGTATTATTATAATATTATTTTTTAACCCTTATTTACCGGATTTACCCTTTAACCATGGTAAATAAAATATTTACCGCAGTAATTATTCAAAATGTGTAAAAATAAAAGTTACCTATTTACATAATTTGGACATCCTGATTCCAAATATGGAATCCATTTTCCTAAATTCAAAACACAGAAGTGGCAGAAATTAATTTAAAATTAATTCCCGCTGTCAAAACAAAAAGCATGTTTTTAAGAGGTAATAACTATCAAAAGATTGACACTTGTTTATGTTCGGTTTAATTGTAAAATTATGTCCAATGACCAACATTATATTAAATGGTAAAAATATATTCTAAATATACTTTAAAACCACTCAAATTCACAATTTATCACTATTAATTATTTTGATTAAAAAAGTTGTTTTTAATTAAAATTTAGTAATTTTCACTATTCATCAAAATATGAAAGTTATCCGAAATTTACCAAAATTTCACCCTAGGCTAATTTTGATATTCCGAATCCAAAAATGAAGTCCATTTTGAAATATAAAATATATATAATTTCAAAAAATTAAGTATTACTATTCATAACGGCTAGTTTGATCGGTTGTGGTGTGTGTTAAAACTCGAAGTTGCGTACAACACACGCTACTGTTTTATTCAAAGGAAAGCGTACCGTGGAAGCTTGGGATGTTTTATTTTAAATTTTTTGATGTCCCCATTTAGTCAAAAAGTTTAAAATATTTTATTTAAAAAGGGTTCACTATTAAAAGTTGGTAAAACTACAATACTGAAGATGAATTTTTTCTTACATTATGTCTAAGAAACTCATAATATGGATTCTAAAATTATAAGGATTATATAAAGTTTAAAATTTAGTTAATACTATTCATAACCTTTTTTGAACGGCTTGTTTGGTAAGTCATGGTGCGCTTGAACTCGGTGTTGCGTGTAGTGCAAGTTATTGAATTATTTTGAAGAAATAACACACTATGAAATCTTGGGGTGTTACAATATACCCCGGGAGTGTCGTAACCGAGAGTGAAGTAAGGCCTATTGTCATGCACCAGTCTCGTTCGAGATTAGCTCAAAGTGGTGATTTCAAGTTTTACCCCTATGTACATCTGTACCAGAGCCGGCTCTACCTGCTCATATCTAGACAGAGATGTATTTTCTTGGAAAACTCACAAAATCTCTACATTACCAAAATTCTAGGAATTTCTTCTATACCAATCCTCAAAGTTTATCTTAGGAATATGTGCTCTAATCAGAGTTTATCTAAATCTCTCTTCCAAGGTTATTGTTAAACATCCTATGATACCAACTGCAACACCATAACCAAAGTTCCCCAGAGTCAGTGCATTATTTTAATATATTGGCATGATTACAAGGAATCAAGTCCTGAAGGACCGATCGGTTTAGCAGTCTTGGAAAATATAATACATACATGAATGTTAAATTACACATTATAACATACTAAACAACATAAACAATCCTTTATTAATGCCATTGTTCCCTTGGATTAACCCTACATATCAATCACAGTACACTTCTTAGAATCCTGGGAAAAATAATACATAGAAAGGGGTGAGCTCAGATGCTCAGTAAGGATAACAATACAGTGGAAACATTCATAAATAAGAATAAACATTTAAGGAAATGTATAAAAGTAAAACAAAAACCTTTTCAACATAAACTTCATCATAATATGGAAAATATAAATCAAAATAATACCATTTACATACTCACATGGATACTCTACTAGTAGAATAATCACATGAAATATCAATAACCACTTTCATAATGATAGAATACATAATGCCAGACTATCATAACCTCATAGTCAAGGCCTTGTGCATAGACTACAAATAATATTTTTTTCGAGGCCTTTTTCCAAGACAGTATTTTGTCTCATGAGACCTACCAATGCATCGAGGAGCTATAGAGGGCTCCACCCATTACATACTAAGTCTGATGCTTTCCTCATCTGAAAAGGTTTAAACGTAACATAATAATTCGTATTAAAACTAGCATACAAAATGTCAATAATTTATCCCTAAACAATGAATTGTATAGAAATAACATATCCAAAGTCAAACATGTCAGAAAACATTCAATACAATATG
This sequence comes from Viscum album, assembly GCA_963277665.1. Lineage (NCBI taxonomy): Eukaryota > Viridiplantae > Streptophyta > Magnoliopsida > Santalales > Viscaceae > Viscum > Viscum album. Next base: position 1,238,151,385 of record OY728122.1, on the reverse strand, counting down.
GATGATTTGTATCATAAGAAATCATCTTCAAACAAGTTTAAAATCCATCAAAGGATGTTTACATAGATGAAAATGATTTTGTAAAACTCATTGAGATAAATTTAACTTTTTCATGAAAACCATTAAAAGTCACACAATTTAGAAAGGAAGACATTTAAAGACATATTTTGTTTCTAAGTTTACCATACCAATTTTTAACTTTTCAATGGAATTAACATTTTAAAAACATTCATGTCCATATAAATAAATCCTTAAAACTATTTTGAAAACATGGACATTAATGAGAACGATTTATAAGTATAAATATTTAAAACACATAAAATAATGTTTTAGTAAAATGTTCCTTAAAAATAATCCCTTTGAAAAATCATTTATGAAACATTGACAAGGATAATATATATTTCCCAATAGATACTTACATAAAAACAACCTCAGATAATAAGGAGATTTTGAAATTAACCACTAAAAATTTGGAAACTTACGAAACATACACCCGATGGAAAGATTTATCATAAAATGAATATATAAATACACATAAATTAAAGTGTATTACAGAAAGAATACAATTATGGTCAGTACATACACCACACAAAAGGTAATAGTGGCAATATGGCATGAATCTCACAAGAATAAGGAGTGAGATGAGAACCCCTTACCTTGCACATTCCTTTAGTCGAGGGTACGTTTATCCTCTTGTATGAAGACCTTAGTATGTTATTAAATTATACCAGAACCATATTAATATTTATGATATCATAAATTATTCATTTATGACTTTATACTACCGATTTAATAATAATTTCCTTGACAAACTAACATTTCGGGTAATAATCACTTGTTACTATTGATTGTATCACTTAGTTCATGATTTAAATACTTCCAGAATATAAAACATGATTTATATGTCATATATATTTAGAACATAAATATTTATAATATTCATATATATGAAATGAAAAACACCATTTATGTAGACGGTTGTCCTTACGTACGCATAAACGTTGTTTCTGTTTTCATAACGTATTGAATGGAACTAAGTAAATAAAATATTAGTAAGTACACACACACACACACAGATATATATATATAATTATATATATCTCCATTAGGATTATTATTTCATATATTACAAACATATTAGTAATATATATTTTTATAATTGTCGATGAAGGGTGAATGTGGAAATGAATATCATCGCGTCATGGAGACAGTAATCCGTGCGTACGCACGAGAGACAATATTATTTCCTTAAATGTGTGGAAATGGATTGTATATTAATTTTAAAGAGAAATTATCATTCCATGTAAATTATTTATATACATATTACTCATCATTATATCCATCCAAATAACATAGTGTTGAATAACAAATTACACCACGACTTGGAGACGGTAAGCAGTACGTACGCACGCATGGTGGCATTATCATTCATAAGATGGATAGAATAATGAATATAGTTGTTAAATATTTCTAATGAAATCAATGTATATAGAAGATATTTGAGTTATTATTTTATAATTGAAACAACAATGAATGAGTAAGTGGTAGAATAAGAGAACTTGAAAGAGGATGGTGAAATCATTACTTTTTCTCAGGGTTCTTGCTTTTGATTTGATCAAAAGGGATCCTTAGACTAGATTTCTGACCAAAGGAAGTCATGTTGGATAAATTTAGGATAGTTTGTAGGATATTTTTTCAGGGTTTGGATGAGCCAAATGGCTTTGAAGGTGTGAATTAGAGTGAAGGGGGAGTTCACTTTTATAAAAGGGGTGAGGGGCACCATAGAAAAAAGATAAAATATTCTTTTATAATAAACTAATTTTCCATTTATAATGGCTCAAAAATGCATTTTTAAAGGATGTGGCGGGTATGGGTCGAAAACCACTCAACAAATAGGTTTTAGACTAGTTTGGGTCACTATATTATCCTTAACATTTAGATTTAACTCTTAGTTAAATAGTTTCACATTTACCATGTCTCTTTTTATTTTTATATTATATGGTTAATAAACATACTATATACATACAAGAGAACCCCAAGTAGTTAATTAATGATACTCATATTATTATATATGTCCTTTTTCTGAAATTTATGTTTTTAGGAATATTATATCAATTTATAATATAATATTTGTTTCAAAAACCCCTTTTTTTCAATTTTGACACTATTTAATAATTGATTTTTGCTAAAGTCTTAACTACTTTATTAATTCGAACCAAATTCATTTAAGAAATAATAACATGTAATATTAACCAATAATATTTGTGTATGGAATCAAAACTTTCAAATTATATTTATTTTGAAATTTATAATACCAATTTTTTGTTTCTTTCATTAATAAGGAAAATTCAGTATCATTATTGTGTCATAAATATATTTAATTTCCCAATGTCTAAAAATTATAAATAAAAAATAAATATGTAGGAAATAATTTTATCTTTATAATGAATATTTATAGTCTAACATATATCATATATAACCTTATGTAAAAATTGTTTTTCTAAAAGATATATGCTTTTGTCATTTTTGTATTTAATTTAACTAAATTAATATAAAGTGTCATTATCAATTACATGTGGCTCCATGGGGTCCCAAATTCGACCCAATGATGACCATGGTCGAAAATGTATTATAAAATAGGGTTAGACATGTTTTAGAGTAATTTAATATTATTATCATTTATGTTTTACCCTTATTTATAGGATTTACCCTTTAACCATGGTAAATAAATTATTTACCGACACAATTATTCAAAATGTCTAAAAATAGAAGTTACCTATTAACACAATTTGGACCCCCTGATTCTAAATATGAAATAAATTTTTATAAATTTAAAACACAGAAGTTACGAAAATTCATTTAAAATTAATACCCTCTGTCAAAACAAAAAGCGTGTTTTTAAGAAATAATGACTTTAAAAAGATTGACACTTGCTTATGTCTAGTTTAAATCTAAAATTCTCTCCAATGACAAAATTGGATTAAATGGTAAAAATATAATCTAATTATACTTTAAAATCACTTAAATGCATAATTTATCAGTATTGATTATTTCGATTAAAAAAGATGATTTTAATTATAATTTAGTAATTTTTACTATTCATCAAAATATGAAAGTTTTCAGAAAAGTACCAAAAATTTATTTAAACTAAAATATTATCTCCCGATTTTAAAGAAGAAGGTTATTTTTTCAAATTGATTATATAAAACGTTCAAATAATGTATTTAAAAAAGGTTCACCATTAAAAGGCGATAAAATTGTAATTTTTTAAAATACTTCATGTATCTTAAAAAATGAATTTGTTCCTATATTATGACTAAAAAACTCATAATATTAATTCTAAAATTATAAGGATTATATAAAGTTCAAAATTCAATTAATATTATTCATAACCACTTTTGAACGACTAGTTTGGTAAGTCATGGTGCACTAGAACATGGTGTTGCGTGTAGTGTAATTTATGAATTACATTGAAGAAATAATGTACTATGAAATCTTGCGGTGTTACAATAATAATATATTTAATAAAACAAAAAAATTTCTAAAAACTATTTCTTTTGAAGCAATTTTATTTTCTTATGTTAGATAGAACCCCATTACTTCAAAAATCAACTATTTTTCCACATATTATTCATTTACCATTCTTATTTTTTATTTAATTTATTTTATTATAATATTGAATTATTAACTTTAGATTTTATTTTTGGGTAAAAAATATATAGGAAAAAATATTTTTTTAATGTGGAATAAATACTAAAATAAAAAAAATAATATCATTGTTCCCCATAAAATTACTTAATTTTAAAATATTCATTTGTATATTGATGAATATTAGGGTACTTCTACCTAACAACATCCTTAGGTAATGAAAAAGGATCAAAAAAATTGTGATTAAACAATATTTCTTTGACCTGGTGAGTGGTGTTTTTTCTTTGTAATTTCTCTCTATGTTCAATGATTGCTACCAAATGTTATTTCTTAGAGAGATCATGTTTAAGCTATAGTACCTACTTGTTTATTAAATGTGATGGATTATGTTTGTAAATCATTAATAGTGACATATGGAATGAACTAATAATGTGATTGAGGTAAAGTAGGACAAACGGATGGTACAATATCATACCTATATGATCATGGATTTTAAAATGGCTAATATAGCTAGTTCTCAACATTCCATTCTTATGGAATAGTCAGACCCTATTCTATTGTGGTATTCAATGGAGGAATTTTTCACTAAAATAAAACTAAAAATATTCCCAATTTTAATCAGCATAGAATTTCTATGAACCTATTGTATTTCAATGTTTTTTTGAATGGTTTGAATAATCTGTAACATTTTTTGATCAACCACCAGTCCCTATAGCTTATTCACACCAAATTCATTCAAAAAAATTAGAGTTATGAATATTTTTAAATAGATACTCATATGAATCCTCATATATTCAAGAATGGAATATTTTCATATGAGAACACTTATAAGTGAATATTTGTTTTTAAAACTCAATTAAAATATATTAAATGGGTTCTAAAAGTATCTACAAGAGTGTGATTGGTCCATTCAAATTGAATATCAATTAGAGGATAATAATAAATGATAATTCTGAAAACCATATTTAATTCTTATTTAAGACTTATCTAGAGCATTGATGTAATCCATATCTCATGATCATGGACAATGGATGTCTTACTCCATGAAGAATCACTCTGGAATGTTAAATCCTGAATGTTGATCTTGCAAGAATAATTTTAAACAAGAGCTAAAATGTTCCATATTTATAAATTTATCTACTACCACTCATTTACGATTATTCACCTTAAATGTTTTTCTAATACCTATAATAAAACTTGGAGTGTTGAATTTCAATTTTTATATGATTTTGACTAATTATTATTTCATAACCATATACTGATATTAGTCTACAACCACATAGACACATACCAATAATCTATATATATATTCTTCAATCTCCCTCATCATATGTCCCCATAATAAATGAATCTTGATATCATAATACATATTTTTTCTTCAATGATGGATAAGTAATTTAATCTACATTCACTATCAAATAGAGTCATCTTGAGTTATGTTATTTGTGAGGAAAATATTCATTTCCATGATCTTATAAATGTTTCGTGTGAAATGTGAACTGTGGTATTTTATATACCATATTTGGAAGCTCCATATCTTCCTATTATTCTTACTTGATCTTTATATGGATGGATGGTTAAGAAATCACATTGGAAAGGTAATATTTCTCCCCTTCCATTATGATCTATGGTTTATCATTTTAAAATTCATATTTATTTGTTCTATTTCAATCAACATCATCGATACGGAATCACGATCCTTATTACTCATTAAATCAACCAACCTATTTACCTTCTCAAATTGGAAATGTGTTGAGTAGTAATAATCCTTGATGAACTAAAACTTTCTCATGGGGAAGATGTTCATCTCCTTTTTGTGAATATATAATTTATTCTCCGCTATTATGTATATGAATCACACTATTCAAAATGTAGATAATCCCTCTACAGCACTATTTAAAATATTACAATCCAATTTTTATCATGAAACATTAATTAATGATTGGAATATTCTACTACAATATAATTTTTTATAAATATACATATGAATCAATTCTTATTTTCTACACTATATATTGAACACTCTACTCTGATATAGAGATATGTGAGTACTGGTGAACTAACAAAATATTATTTCTAGATCCATTTTATTTTATTACGACTATTATATCCAGTAGAACATTAATATCATCTATGATTACAAGGTAAGATGAATTTAATGTTAAGAAAAAATTCTCACAAAAAACATATAGTATGCATCCAACCAAAGAAATGTATAGATCATAGTTATTGTGGTATAATTTTTTCCATTCATTAATTTAATATATCAATGAATTAAAACTATATATATTATTGATCTTAATTATGTTACCCAATAATGATACATTATGTAGACATAATTCACACTTACTAAATTTCACATAAACATTTTCTACTTCTCAATTTATTTAAAATAATATGTAAAAAATACTAATTATCTTCAATGATAATGAAATATATGATAATATCATCTATAATGAATCTATAAATGGATAGATAAAATCCATAATAACTTCATTCATTATATCCATGATGATGATGAGTTCATTTCTAAACCTGAATGGAATCACTATAGCTTCATAGTGAATATATTTTATTGAAGGATTTCATGAATATAACCTCCCATTTATCCCTTAATTGTTGGTTTTAAGATCAAACAAAAATCATTGAGAAGTGCTGAAATCATGGATATTGAATAAGGAAGTCATCAATATGGGGAAGAAGATACATTTTCATATTCCTAAACATGTTGTGTACTTGATAATCAATTTAGAGGCACGTTAATCCATATTCACTCTCAATAAATATGATTAGTACACCCCATGGTGAAGCCCGTGGGAATATAATTATCTTATTTAGATTCTCCAACAGTTACATATTTAATTCCATCAACTAAACTGGGGTATTCTTATATAGAGTCTTTGATATTGGCCTAAAACTAAGGAGTGTTTTATAGAAAACCAATATTTACTATCATGGGAAAATGAAGAAACACTTCATTAAATATATTTTAATATTCTTAAAAATTATATATTTCTTTAATATCTGGTTTTTCATACATAGATAAAAATTATATACCTCATTTATTTGTAATAGGTGATGCACCCTAGACCCATACTCTTTGATTTGGTGCTAAAAATGATATACTTTACACACAATCTTTGATACACATCCATTATTACATAATAATTCCCAAAGAATGTAACATTAAAAATATAATGACCGTTTTTTATTTGGGTTTTAGAGATTTATAAAAATACAATTCACTTGTAGAACTCAGGATTAATGTATCAAATTGACATTTTCTGAAACATATAATAAAATCTTTATTTAATAAAAAGTAATCAAAATATATAAAAAATCATCCACGTCAGATAATACTATACAAAAATATTATTATTACATTTCATCGTATCAAGGGGAAATGGAAACATAATAATGGGTGAGATCAAACCATTATTAGTGATAAATATGTGTGATAAAAATAGATGATCAAAAGTGAGCGTTATATGAGAATATGAGAATAAACAAGATCATTCCGAAAATAATACCAAAAACATTATTGATTTTAAATCATTTAATAATTCAAGAAAATTCATAATACCTGAATAAAAATATTATTAAGACATGAGTCTATAAACATTATCCACTAGAGTATAACATATGTATTATACGAATCATAAAACACTGGAAAAAACACTATTATAAGGAATATTTTTATCATGATTTACACCAAGAGAGAATTATATAATAATTAAGAATATAATTATAATATAGAGGATAGATTAGTTATGTTAATATTATATTCCAGAACCAAACCAACAGTGACCATACATATGGACAACTAAAACAATCCCACAAATATATTCCAAAAGAGATTTGAAAATTTAGCCAATGAATTGGACTAAGTTATAGGAATCCACCAATTATTTATTCATACTTATACGGTCCATAAGGAACCCATAATTAATTTTATATTAAAATAAAATATGTAATAAAATGGTTTTATCTTATTAAATCATATAAACCCATTTAAATAAAATGGGATTCAATCATCTCATAAAAAAGAACGCATAAGATAAATGAGGTTAATATCGATTTCATATGCTTTCACATAAGTAAATAAATTACATAATAATACGATTGAAAATAAATGGTTATCCAAAAAATTACAATAAAATAATAATGAATTGTCCTTTAATAAATATAAATTAAATAGTATTTACAATGTACAAATAATTGCTATATAGTTAAGTAAATAATTTTCAAAATGAGATGAAGTTTAAAATATATGTTAACACTATATTTAATGGGAGGAAATAGAGATTTCTCATAAAGAAAATTCATTGCATGAATTGTAATAACTATTCACGGTGGATGGTTAGCAAGAAAAAGACTGAGATAGATCATTAACTCGATTGAAATAAATATTTTATATCTATATGGATAAATAAATTTATTGGTATAATTTGAATAAAAAAATTGTCCAAGCATAACATATATCAATGGTCAATGAATTATATTCCATACACTTTTTATGTGTTTAAAAATCACCTTGGAAATAAGAAATATCCTAAATATTTTGAATGAATTTGGAACATAATATTTTATGAAAACAATATAAAAATAATTTCTATTAGATACCATGAAAAGTTTTGGTAATTGTTTTATATAAAATAAATATGTTGGGAGAAAACATTATCCACTAGTAATTATACGTAAAATTATAATGAAAAAAGTCAATGATTATCACAAAAAAATGATTTTTGGGATGGATTAAAAAGTTATTTTTTGAGAATAGAAGTGAAATAATTCAAAATAAATATATTTGTCGTACGATAAAATTTATTAATATGTATTTAAAAATATATAAGGTTATGAAATATATTTTTTTGGTGGAAGATGAAATATTATATTTAAAAGAATATAAAGAATAAAAAAATATTTTGAAATGTTATTATTGAAAAATAACATCACCAAAATTATAGTAATATAACCCTTTTAAAATAGGATAACCAAAAAATTCTTGTATAATGATATATCCCCAATATATGTTTCAAATTATAAAAGGATAATTTTAGTTTTAATGTAAAATATATACAATTAGGGAAAACCATCCAAAAACTGTTATATTATTTAATCTAAACATTAATATAATGTTTTTAAACATGATTCACCATGGTAATAGATATGAATATAAAAAATAGATTAAACTTTATTGTAATTTAATTTACTATTTAATAAAAAATAATAAATTAGGAAACCAATTTTATAAGAATGATGTTCAAGAACAATATTTATCACTGATGAAATGGATTTCAGTCAATAAAAACCCATACGATAATGGTAAAATATTAAATGAAATAATAATAGGTAGAAACTGTTTCATTGTAATTAAAATATAATTAGTTTAATGATATTAATTTTTCATCAGTACATATTAATTTTTTTTGTTCAATATCGAATATGTCTTAAGATAATTAAATTTCATACATCAAACACCTAACAACCATATAAAAATTCAAGTCAACCCCATTAAATGATATGATTTTAAATGAAATATTTAGTGCCATGAATAATTGGAGTTCTATTGTAAAATATATTAAAGGAATATTAGTTGAAAATTTTCAAATAAAAGATTGTTTATTATATAATATCTGTCTTAGGGGGGTAAATTTTTCATCAAAAACCCACAAATATATTCCCCTCTTAAACGGTTTCACTGTAACCTCTCTTAAAAAAACTAATATTCATAATATTCTATTTCAAAACCATATTCATATGAATAAATATTTACAAACCTTATTTATAATTTTTTTCAATATTTATATTATGTTGAGTCAATAAGGCTTCCTAATGACTTTTCTATTACATTATATTTTATAAATAACCAACACCCTATCTTTAGGAAAATTTTATATTCCCTAAGATTTATCCTATTAATGAAAATTTTTCTTCTCTAAGGATAAATTATCATAACCATTATTTTCATTGTTTATTTTATAGTTTTACTTATCTTAACTCACATTTATTTATAAATTCTAAAAATTAATTTCATATCTAGGACCTAGGTGAATCTTCTGTGGAAGTCATGGGAACCTTCGGAATACGTTCCCAGATATAGTGCAACATAGTGGGGGTGGGAAGGTTCAACGCCCACCTCAGCAACATCAGTTTCCATCAAGGCCCTTTCAGCAGCAGTAGCAAGGATAGTGAGATCCCATATCTTCGAGAGCAGGCATGGGAAGTTGAGGCATACCCTAGGGTGCTCAACAAGGACCTCGACCTGGGCATGTTTTGGGAGGTGGCCAAAAACTGACAGGTAGTAGAGTTGTGAGTGGGTATTTTTACATAATAGAGGTATCTGTTATAGCAGGTCCAGATGTCATTCGAGGAATGGCCATCTATTTTATCACTCTTCCTTACTCCTTATTTGATTCACGAGCTTTGCGCTCCTTTGTTACACCTATTCGAGCCCATGTCGTGGGTCTAGACATAGTGAGACTCTCTATGCCATTGATTCTATGTATTCTAGTTGGGGGTCATACCAGCCTGTTTGACGGTTGTCGAGGATGAAGACTAATGTTGGGGTGGCATCAGTGTAGGTGTGACCTTCTTCTACTGCCAATATGGACAAATGTTGTCAAAATAGACATGGACCGGGCATTTTCTATGCATACTATTATTGACTTCTGCTAATGAAGAGTCATTTTCTCCAATGAGTACGGGAAGCATGTGGATTTTGTAGGAAAACAGAGTTTTCAGTTGGGGAGATGGTGTGTGGAGACACTTTTTTCTAAGTTAGCCGAGCCTTTCTGAATAATATATGGTTGATGAGATGATGGATGTCCTTGGAGTTTTCTGAGAGTTCCTAGATGTTTCCTATAGGATATTGTGACTCTACACCCTCTATGTGACATTGAGTTCAACATAGACTTATAGAAAGGTTCCCTTCCGATTATGATGGGTCCTTATCTGATGAAACCTTCTGAGTTGTGAGAGTTACGAACTCTAATAGATTACCTGATGAGGAAAGGGTTTTTCATACCCATCATGTCGCCCTGGGGTACTCCTGTCTAGTTTTAAAAGAAGGCAGATGGTGGTCTCAGGCTATGCACAGACTACTAGAGACTGAATCAGTTAAGGGTCAAGAACTATTACCCTCCCCCGAGGATATACGATATCTTTGACAAGATAATGTGAATAGGTTGGTTCTCTAAGATCGATCTGTGGTCTTGGTATCACTAGTTAAGTTTTAAGGATAGTGACACCCCGAAGACTGCTTTCAGGTGCAGGTACAAGCATTTTATGTTTTTAGTTATGTCGATTAATGTTACGAACGCACCTTCTATGTTCATGGGGCCCATGAGCACAGTTTTCCATCTGTTTTTTACAGGTTATTAATTGGGTTCATCATTGTCATTTTGATCTACTCAAGATCATAGGAGGAAAATTCTGTGCACCTCAGTATGGTCTTGGAGTTCCCTTGACATCACCGACTCTATGGGAAATCGTCCAATTGCAAGTTCATGACGTGAGAGGTTCAATTCAATGGACATGTTGTGTCTCATCAATTTGTATTAGTTGATACATTAAAAGATGAAGTGGTATTTTCTTGGGAAGCACCCAAGAATGTGAGAGTGGTTTGTAGCTTTCTGGCTCTGGCAGGATATTATTGGAGGTTTGAAACCAACTTCCCTCAATTTAAAACTTATTTGATAGCTTGGACCATGAAGGATCGGTCCCTCATGTGGAGTGAGTAGTGTCGGAAACTTCAGATATCTAATGAAAAGGTTGGTTAGCGCTTTAGTATAGAGGTTTCCAAATGAAGGTTTGTTGAATGAGGTGTTTTGTGATGCTTCTAGACTGGGCTTGGGGTGTGTGTCGATGCATCTGGGGAGAGTTATCTCTTATGGGACTAGGCAGTTATGTCCTCCTTAGCGTAACTCTTCCACCCATAACCTAGATCATGTAGTAGTAGTGTTCATGTTGAAGTTGTGGCAGCATTACCTCATCAGGGAGCACTTTGTTTTCTTCACAGATAACAATATTTTGAGGCATATCTTTACAATTAGGGTCCTGAACTAGAGACAACGAAGGTGGGTAGAGTTTTTTCTAGAAAAAAAATTCGAGATCTCTTACACTGATGGTAAGGGGAAAATTATGGCTCGTACCTTAAGAAAGAAGTCATAGTGGGAAGATGTTAAGTAATCTGGGGATGCTTGGAAGGAAATGGGGGAGTTGTATTCCCTAAACCCAGATGAAAGGGTGGATGGTGGTAGAGTTTGTCTGTTTCAAATTAAATTTCAGTCCTTTCTATTTTGGCATGAGGAGGAGTCTTAGTGGGGATACTTTGAGAGTGATGTGATGCGCAATCGGGGTAACCAAGGCAATTCTCTTGAAGGGTGGTCATATTTTGGTTAGAATCAGATTCTTTTTGGAGGTAAGTTGTTTGTCTAATAGACGATTTGTGAGGGATTTCTCCATGATTTCCATATATCACTTGTAGAGCTACACCGAGGAGTTTCCATGTTGTACTGAGGCCTGAGGGAACAATTTTGGTGGCCCCGGCTGAAACAGACAGTGGTGGAGTTTGTGGCAAGGTGCCTACTATGTGAGGAGGTTAAGGCTGATCAACGCCTCCTGGGTAGTTTGTTTCATCCATTATATTTCCCCGATTGGAATTGGGGGGACATCATGATGGATTTATTCATAGGACTACCTATGGTTTAAAGAGGCTATGATGCTATCTGCATATTAGTAGACTGGATGATGAAATCATCCCACTTCCTAGAGATCAAGGAGTCTAGTGCGAAGGCTGCCTTAAAACAATGATACATGGATGAGGTGGGGTAGTTTCATAGAGTTACAAGGTCTATAGTCTTGGATAAAGATTCATGGTTTACCTCACAAGTCTGGAGTGGATTTCAGCATGATTTTGGCACCCAAAAATGCCTTAACACTGATTTCCACCCTCAGACAGATGGAAGGGTAGAGAAAACAACCCAAACATTTGAGGATAGGCTATGGGCTTGTGTTTTGGTCAATGGGGGATCATGGTAATGAATTTCTCCATTACTAGAGTTTTCCAATAATAATAGATATCTTTCTACTATTGGCCTGGAACCATTTGAAGCCTTGTACGAGGGGCCTTGTCATTCTCCCTAGAGCTGGACTATGGTTGGGGATGAACGTGTTCATGGCCTAGAGGTAGTGCAGAGCACAATAGAGAAGTTTCATCTTGTGAGAGAGAGGATAAAGGCAGCCCATGACTAGTATTAGTTGTATTCCAATCATTTGAGGATGGCCTTGGAGTATGAGGTTTATGAAAATGTGTTTTTGAAGGTTTCCCCTCGACGTGGGAAGTGATAGTTTGGAAAGGGGAGAAAGATCACTCCTAGGTTTATCGGGCCATTAGAAGTGTTGGGTTGAGTCGGTGAGGTGGCATATCAGCTAGCATTGCAACCTCCAATGGATAGGATCCATAAAATTTTCCAAATCTCCCAACTTCATTGATATCTACATGATGACTCTGATGCCATTGACTGGGGAGAGATGGATACTTGGGATGGCACTACATTCATGGATCGACCAGGGAGGATCGAGGATCAGTGATAGAATGAGCTATGTGATTGAACCATACCTTTGGTTCGTTTGTTGTGGAGGCATGATGGCCTCGAGGAGAGTACATGGGAGTGAGAAGCTAAAATGTGCGCCCAGTACCTAGAGCTATTTTTGGATTCTATTCCAAGCATTCTTTGATGTTCTTGTTTTTGTGACCCATAGTGAAGTAATGTTGACCATGTTGATTTATGCGATGATTTGATTCATGACATTGTGAATGTTAAGAAAAGTCCCGATATGTGGAAAAGGGAAAACATGTTTTTTAATCAAGACACATCATTGAGAATTAGATTAATCCCATGCAGGAGAGTTAGTGCCTCCCAAAGCATATAGTATATTGACTTGAAGGAATGAACTCCCAGATCCATGTGTTTGGACAATGTGATCATTGGGATTTATATGGATGTTTGGGGGTGGTTTTTCCCGGAGAGGTATCTTCTAGAGTGGTTCTTCGAGTTACTATTTCATTCTTGTGGATGAGAATAATTTGATAGATATCTGATGTAGTGGATCAGACCCTCCTGGTCCATTACCTTTCAATATTTTATGTTTAGGGGTGTCTGGGAAACCATAGGTGAGTCAAGAGGATGTTGGTGTCACTGGAAACATCACGCTGTGGTGTCGCCTATCAGTGCCACTGATTGGCCTCACCGATCTATTCCACCCATCTGTCTCATAGATTAGTTTCACTGATTATCTTAACTACTTAGTTTCACTGATCAGCTTCATAGATCAACTCCACAGATCCGCTTCACTATTCACCTTCATAGATCAGCTCCACAGTTCAGCTTCACTGATCAGTTTCATGGATCAACATCATATATTAGCTTCATAGAATAGCTTCACAGATCAACTTCACAGAATGGATTCACTAGTTATCTTCATGTGATCAGCTTCACAGAACACCTCCACCAGTTTCACTGATCAGTCTCACCAATCGGTGTCACCCATTGGTCTCACCGATAAGTGTCTCAATTGTCAGTCTCACCAATCAGTTTCAACCATCGGTCTCACCGATCGGTTTCACCCATCGGTTTAACCCATCGTTGTCACCGATCGATTTCACCCTTCGGTCTCTCCGATCAGTTTCATCCATCAGTTTCAACGATTGTATTCACGCATTAGTATCACCCAATGGTTTCACCCATCGGATTCACCCATCGGTTTCACCATTCATTTTCACCATTCGGTTTCACCCATATGTTTCACTGATCAGTCTCACAGATCAGTTTCACCCATCAATATCTGCCGTCGATTTCATGGATCTGTTTCACTAATCAGTTTCAGCTGATCTATTTTAGTGATCAACTTCACTCGATAAGTTTCACTGATCATCTTCATGGGATCAGCTTCACCCGATCAGCTTCACCCAATTGTCTCCACCGATTGGTTTCACTAATTAGTCACAACAATCAACCATAGAGGGGTGTCGGGGATTCCTTCCTCAATTTTTACCAGAACACCAATTTTGACTTTTAACATTTTCAAATTGGTTCAAGGCCATATTAGCAAAATAAACAGTGTTTTAAATCCCTTAGTAGCGGGGAAACCCTCAAAGAACCTGTTTTCATCTCAGTAAATGAAATACAATGATGCACAACTGTTATTACCACCCCTATTATTAGAATTACTAAATAACAATTAATTCTAATGTGCGTAACTATCCAAATTCATGGTGAAAACATAAACGCCTTTAAATACATTCCTTATTTTTTATATCTCAGAACTCTAGGACCTCTACTTTTTATCGCATAATAATTCATTATTTCTTCAATTTGGATGGTCTCTATCATTTCCATAATGTGTTTGGAGTCCCTCCCTTCCCAAGGCTAGTGGTGAGCATGTGCTGGAGCCTTTCTTCTTCTCTTTTGGAGTCCCTGAAGTTCCTCCCTTGCATGTTGTGCATTCATGATATTGGAGTGATGAGAAAAAATTCTATCATTGATCATCCATTTAAGGGTTTTCCTTCCTATCTCTTTAATATGTATCATGCATGGTGGGTATGATAATATTTCCATGGGGATGGATGAAACCAAACCATAACTATGGTCATAAATGGTTTTAAAATACTGAAGGGGGTTGTTTAACGATGTTCTGGTTCTCTATTACCTTTGCTTATATATTGTCAATTGTATGAGATTATGTCCAATGAAAATCATAACCATTTGTGTTCTTTTGTTCACACAAATGAACTACTATTTTCCTGATTTTTCTGTGATTAAATGTTTGTAACATGGAAATTGGTTAATAACATAAACTAGTTGATTAAATAGATTCCCAATGAATTAGAATCCTTCAGTGGTCACCCTGGTTAGCCGAATAAAAATATGGAACTAAAGGTATGGTGTCTTAAAATATGAAAAATCCATTTCTTAATTATGATGATGTGTATGGTTTCTCTATTTTTTGATTTTGGAGACGTGGATGGGGATGGGATCCCTTATTGTGGTACAATTGATTGTTTGTGGATCCCAGGCCATGTGGGGCCAAATTTTGGGGCTTGGTTCGAGAGATCTCACAGATCCCTTTTGTTGTGGTGATTTTACAAGAGAACTATTTTTTAATGCTGGATTTACTGCCTGTTTTTATCCCTCCATGGCTTGTGGATATTCCTACTAGTTTTCTGGTAGTGTAGAATTTATTTAAATGGAATTAGTTGATTATGAAAACATGAATGGGTTCAGTGGGGTTTTGTTTTCTGGGAAAGAGTTTTGAGTTGGTTGTGGATGTTGTTCTTCTAATGAATGAATAATATTGAGGTTATTTGTGTAGGATCTAGTTTGGAACTCCTAGGTTTGGATGAGTTCTTATTTACCTATATATATAATTTAGTTCTTATGTTTCTTAATCCTGCCCCACCCATGTTGAGCACTCCGTGTAGAACACCCCGATTTTTTGGGGGAGGATGTTTTTCCGAACACTGCTATGAGTGGCTTGTTATTTTCTGCTTTTCTTCTCACAATACCAAGTATCCCAAGAATATTCGGCTAGGCTATGATTACCTGAGTTCTATTATAGCCCATGATTCATCAAGCATGGTATTTGTGGTGGTTTTCCCAGGTGTGTGTGTGGATAGATTGTTTCCCAAGTATCTTCATGATGAATCCTAGGTGTCTTCGGGCACAATAGTAGTTGATCTGAACCACATATCTTTGTGCATGGCGGTATTTTATTTGGACTAGATGTCAATGAGCATGGTTATGTGTGGGTGTTGTGGACTAGGTGTATGCAAGAGGTATGTGTGGTTTTGGAAGCCCAGGTGTGTGTGGGAGGGGAATGGCACTAGGACTGCAGTGAGAATGGAGGGAGAGGTATGACAATAGGATTACTTCAATAACTAGTGTGAAGGTGGTGTGCGGTACCCAAATATCGATGTGCTATAACTATTACATTACATTAATTTCGTTATTTTGGGAGTGTTCCTTGGTGAGGTTTGGGAGGATACCTTCTATACTATGTGTTTTGGTTATCCCTTTTTCTCACGGCTCATTAGGATGCCTCCCCACTTGTGCACGAGTGATTTTGGTTTTCCTGAGTAGGTATACCTGTACACTTATACTATGTATATAAAACTGCTTTCATTTCACTAGGAGGACATCTAGGAATGTAAAAGACACTACTTGTTCAGACTTTGGGACCGTTGACATTGCTTTTTTTCTTTTCAGTTTGTAATTTCCTTTGGTGTTTTCTAGTTTTTTGTAGCACTTATTATTATAACATGCATAAGGGAAGGGATTGTTTTGGCTTTACTTTTACTTATAGTTTTGGTGTTTTTTGGGATTTACTATCTTATCTCCCGATCCTACTAAATAAAAAGTGTAATGCCTTACATTTTTCATGAGATTCTATACCCTTGGTGCTAGTCGCCACTCTAGGATATATTGAAGGCGGGTCTCAGGGGACATTTTCTCTCCTTCAACAAGAATAAGGAAGGGTCTGACAATCTGTTGTCCCTTCCCTCATCTCAGTGAATGCATGCATTGACACACAATAACATTATAAATGACTGAAAATGCTATTTTATTCTTAAATACATCACTATATATTATAAATCATACCCACTCAAGGGTAATGTAATCATTGGAATGTTATCCAACTTTCTTTTAATGTCAATTTAATTTTCCAAAAATTTATATTTATAATGAATCATGGATCATTTCAACCCTAACATTTTCCCTCAATATTATAACTGTGGTAAATTTATCATGAAGCATCAGTAGCATCTAGATAACCTAAAAAACAACGAATCCCACCTACTTTGTTTTTCCTGGTCCATTTTCCAGTAACTTGTTTATATGAATGATCTTTCAATATACCCTTATGTGAAATTATAAATCCACAAATTAGAATATTATAGCCAAATTTAACAATTTTAAAATTTATCATTTTGATTATCCATCCTTATATTCTCATGAACAATAATCATATATTCTTCATACACTTCATTAATCTTCTAATATATATGAATAACATATTAAAATACTACGATAATTTAATAAAGTTAATATAAAAAACTATATTTCTTAAATACTTGAATATATAGTTAGATATGGATTGTAAAAATTGAATTAATGAAAATGTATAATCACTATAACTCATATGAATTGTTGTTCTATGCATATAACCCTTCTTTATTATTAACTAATGATATCAAAATTGATGATCAATCTTGGAAATATAGTATGAACCTCATAAATAATCAAACATTTCATTGATATATTGTATAATATATCTTTCCCTAATATTAATCATTTTTTCCCAATAATATATGAAAATATTCAATGACCTATATTTCTTCATAACAAAATGAGCAGGTGAGCCCCATGGGGACATGGAAGGGTGTAGGGAATCTTTTTCATAATTCTCATACAGTTTCATCAAAAATTCCTAAAAATCATTAATCAAAATTGTATATGGAGTCTTTAAAACTTGTGTAACTAAACGAATGTGTTCTATTGAAAACACATCCTAATGATTCAGGGGAATACAAGGAATAAAATTTGGAAATACATAAGCTTAACCCTAAATCTTATCCAAATCATTGATGTTGAGTTTCTTAATACAATTTTAAGAAAAGTATTCCTAATGAATATAATGTAAGTCCCCCATAATGGAATAAAAATGAATTGATGTTTATATGAATCATCATATATAAATGATAATTTTTTGATTTAGAATATCAAATTTGACTTCCAATCCATGAAAATACATATGGTTCTATAAATAGAGATATAATACCTTCATAGAATTACAAAAAAATCAACTTGAGGGAGAATAAATGGATTTATAGGGACAAAATTATTATATATTTCTATTATAGTGGGGATATAAACATGGTATTCAATCACCATACTATTACATGTTTTCTCCATTAACTCAACATCTAATAATTAAGGTGGTAATGGGGAATCATTACAAAATTAATTCAATATAAAATATTTTATAGGGAAATAAATAAATAATGTGTTATTAATTCCAGAGATGATAAAAATTTTACCTTCCAACACATCATTCTCATAACCTTCATTGGATGTCATTATCACATGATATTTCCTTTAGTCCTTTTGTTTCAAAGGATACTAGGGATTTTTCTTTTCATTATCCTGTATATTGTGGAATTGATTTTCAAAATTCCAAAACGCTGAATATCCAAGGTGTGGACTTGTATGTGCTGTATTTGGTTGAGATTTATCTCCATTAATTTAATTGTTTAGTCATTTTAAATCACATTTATATTATTTTTCTTAATATCTAGGCCTCCAAATCATCAAATATATACTTTTTCTTTCAATATATTTCAAAATCTCTCCATCCCTTCTTCATGATATATATGATGGAAAAAATTATTCCTCCATCCACTTGAAATACCACTAGATATTACATTCAACATCATCATTCTTTTCTTTTGACTATATCTAGGAGGGTTTCCAACATCAATTTACACATTGAGTTTATATTGTAAAAATTAATTCATAGCTTAAAAATTACCTTATAAATAATTAATTTTTAATTATTTGTTTTGAACCAAAAATGAATCAATAAATCTTGTTTTCTGGGTTAATTATAAATCTAGAATAAAATATTTTATGTAATGTAAATCATTATTCATTGGCATTGATGGATTATTCAACATTCAATTTCAACTCCATAATGTCTCATTCCGTTTTAGTATGATGTGTTCTTAGTTATTACATATTAAAAAATTCCCTATTAAATTCATCCCATTATATTTTGTTGATTTATAATGTTTTCATAAAATTATTTATAATATTTCATCATTTATATTCTTTATGATTCGAGTGAAAAACCATGAAACCTTATTTTACATGTATTTGGAATTATAAAATAGGAAATATATTTTCTATCACATTGATTAATTATTTAAAAAAGTTATATTAGAAATATGATAGAATTGGGGTGTTCATGGTCTCATTTATGATTGAATAACATGTTTCTAACTACTTATTTTATTTTAATGCACAAAATAATCCATTTTTACTCACATAGCTTGAGAATGTAGAGTAAAAATAGTCAAAAGATATTTTATCACATCTCCCAATCCATTTTTTTCTCATTAGTACACCCATTATCTTCTAGGTCACAATCATTGATTAGATGGTTTTTTATAGATCAATTCACTGCCTTAAATTAAAAACATAGTTTAATAATAAATAAATTGTAACCATGTTTAAAAATAATATATTCGTGTAATTCATTTATAATATTTCATAAATTATGACCCATTATTATCAAATAATTAAATTCTATGGTTAACCTATGTCATTTATTGTCCTTATCTATTCCAATCCATCAGGATGGATCAATTAGAAAATTGAAAATAAACTAAATAATATTTCACATTAATTTCAAATTAGGTTTTTTTCGTAGAACCCCTCATTATGAAGTAGTGATGAAAAATCTCATTACAAATCTTCTATATTCATTGTTGTTACCCATAGCTTCATTTGTGACATAAATTAATTCACATTTTAATATATATATATATATAGTGATTTATTTTTCTGGGAAAAAATCACTATAGAAACAAAATGTGATAATATCTTATAATTAGCAATGTTTGTAGGGTTTTCACCAAGTATTTAAATCCTAAAATAAAAAAATAACTAAACACCACTCTGATACATACTCCGGTGAACCAAGAATACTATACAAAGATATTACCTCGTTTTGGATAAATTATGAATAAAAAAAATGTTTATATATTCCCTTGACCCATAATATTTTAGTATCATTTGTGAATAATAATTCAAAAATATTATTTCATAAAGTATATTTAATATCTCCCACAATTTTATGTATATAAATAACATTCAAGAAATACCATATCTAAACAATTCTATAAAAACATTGAGACTAAAAATATAAAAAAGCGTTAGCTTAGTTATACCTTAAGATTTAACTTATGAGATATCAATAAGTGGTTATACATGAGCGTAAGGTTATATGATCATAATAATAACCAAATGATGTCATACCCTATCATTTTAATATCATCAACCATGATCCATGTAATAAAAAATATTCACAATATGAGAAAAAATTCCAAAAAAGTATTTAATCATAAATAATAAATCATGACCCATGAGTGCATATAATAAACACAAAAATGTTTCACAATCATTAGCTTTTACCATTTTCAACATGGATATCTATTAATATTTTTACATTGATGTTCCCATATCAATGTTGTATGACTATAAACAGGAGTTGGAATTAATGTTATAATTTCATTTACAAGATGCTTCTTAACATGGAATGTATACATTTAATACCATTTTAAACACGTTAGAGATATGATCTATTTAGATATAAATGAAAACATCACCATTTCTAGGAAAAATTATAAATAATTCCCAACACAAGATAATTAAATGTTTTTGTATAAAATGTACTTTCTTCCATGTAGTTTATTGAAGTTCCCAGATCATTGTGGAATCATTGATAGGGGAGGGGTGATTCTATGATCCCTATAAAATTCATAAAAATAGGCCATTTTCAATTAAAACTATATGTATTTTCAAAGCCACAATCCCCTCTTCTTGAGTCTCTTAGCTGTAAATTGAATGTTGTTATTAATGTTAAGTCACTGAATACAAGGATATAAAAGGGTCAGTTTAAATACATGGTCCTTGATGTGTTTTTTATTCCCCCCCAACACAAACACTCCACTATATCATTATTATCAATTAAAATGGTCAATACATAGTCAGATTGTATCTCTCATGAGTCCCACATGACAGTATTTATAATGAATCCTATCCTATTACTAGAGTCCATTGCCTCGACCTAGAGTCCCACTTATAACTTATTCTCTTCACTAAATCACATAGGGTTCTTATAGATTTTGTGTAACTACCCGAGATTTTATAAGATACATTCTTTTTAATCTTCTATTGTACGACACACCAAGATTATCTTGCTCTATACGCAACACCGTATTAGCTTGCAGTATACGCAACACTTTTCTTGGATCTTGTTACACACAATTTCAAGTTCATTTGATAGAAGTTATTCTATGCAACATTGAGTATATATATATATATATTCAATGTATAAATAAAATATGGTTGGATTCTATGATACGCAACAACAAAGGAGTCGTGCACTACACGCAACCCTGACATGGCTTTCATTACACGCAATCGCGACCTTCCTCGATAGCGTGTGTTGTACGCAATACCGGGTTTTACTAAACAACGATATATTATTATAATATTATTATGAACTAGCCTTTATGAATAATGTTAACAAAATTTTGAATTTTATAACATTATTATTTATCTTACACATTTTTTAGAACATGGTATAAGAACAAAATAAATTTTTCAGGTAAAATAAGTATTTTTCAAAAAATGCAGTTTTGCCGCCTTTTGATGGTGCACCCACTTTAAAGATAGTATTTGATATGTTTATAAGTTAAATTTGACAAAATAAAATTCTTCTTTGGAATCATGAAATAAAAATATACTTTGGATAAATTTTTCATATTATTCTGGTAACATTCACATTTTGATGAATAGTAAAAACACGCTAAATTTTAATTAAAAACAACTTTTTTCATCACAATAATTTATATGGTTAAATTATAATATTGAATGGTTTTAAATTATAAATAGAATATATTTTTACCATTTGATCCAATGGTGGTCAATGTAATTAATATCACTTTGATATTAGACATAAACGAGTGCCAATCTTTTGATAGATATTATTTCTTAAAAACACGCTATTTGTTTTAACAACGGGAATTAATTTTAAATTAATTTCTGCCACATCTGTGATTTGAATTTTTAAAAATGGATTCCATATTTGGAATCAGGATGTTTAAATTGTGTAAATAGGTAACTTTTATTTTTAGACATTTTTGAATAATTAATGCGGTAAATATTTTATTTACCATGGTTAAGGATAAATCTGGTAAATAAGGGTTAAAAATAAGATTATAATAATTTAAAATTACCTTAACACTTGTACAAAAATTATTGGTTGAGTCATTAACGACCATGTGCATCTTTGGGTCGATTTTGGGACCCCATTAAGTGATAATGTCAATTTAGACTAATTAATTTAATGTAAAGGTAAAATAGACATAAACAAGAATCTTATAGTAAATAATTTGTATATGGTGTTATATAAGGAATATGTTTGACTATAAATATTAATTAGAAATCTAAAAATATTTCCTACATGATAGTTTTTTTTAGAATTTTTAGACATCTAATAAATTAAATTATTTATGACACAACGATGATGCAGTAATTACTTTTTTAAGAAAATATTAACATAATTGATGTTATAAATGACCAAGTAAATGTAATTTGAGACTTTTTATGACTTAAACTAATTTTATAGGTTACTATGACATGTTATTGTTGATTTAAGTAATTTGTTCGAACTTATCATTCTGTTATGAATTTCATAAAAATCATGTACCATATAGTGTCAAAATTGACATAAATTAGTTTTTAAAACAAATATTATATTATTAATTGTTATTTTATTCCTAAAAATCTACGTTTCGGCCAAATTACATAGATAAGGTTATATATATTAATAATAAACAACTTGGGGTTCTTTTGGCTTGATATAGTATGTTTATTAACCATATAGTGTAAGAAAACAAAAAGACACGGTAAAAGTTAAATGATTTAACTTAGAGTTAAATCTAATTGATAAGGATAAAATAATAACCTAAACATGTCTAAATCCTATTGGATGAGAATCTTTCGACCCATCCCCACTTTATCTTAGAAATAATACCCTTTGGAACCATTATAAACCGAATTTGACCTTAATATAAAATAATATTTTGAGATTTCCCTAAGGTGCCCCACTCCTCCCTTATAAAAGGGCACCTCCTCCCTCTCCTCCTCACACCAATTTGAGCAGTCATGCTCGGAAAAACCCTGAAAAAATCTCTTCTCCACTTCCCTAGTATCATCCTAGAGGTCCCGGTCATCTTCAAAGACCATCCTTAGTTATTTAAGTGGAGGTTAAGTGAAGGCGCGTCAAAAAGAGGTAATATCCATTACTGATCTTTTTCAATTTATTTCTTCTTCAACATATTCTTCTTTAGTTGTTTCATGATAAAGTAATAACATATGTATTTCTTATATACTTATATGTTATTATAAATATTAAACAAATCTAATTAACCTTCTATCCATCCTACAGAAAAAGGAAATCACCGCGCGTGCGTAAGTACGGAATATCGTCTCCACGCCGTGGTGTAATCTATTTTCCACCACCACCTTACATGGATGGGTATAATGGTGTAAATAATGACTATATATGACTATTATAAAGTGATACTAATTCTGAAATAGTATACATACACTCCAATACAATTCCACGATCATAGGAACGATATCATCACTCGTGCGTACGTACGGAATACCGTCTCCATGATGTGATGCGACTCGTTCTACATGATCTTCATTTCATAATGATTATATAAATGAATTTAATGAATGAATATTATATATGTTACACTAATACCATTCTGGAAATGAGGTATCTATAAACTAAAGAGAAGAATACGAATTTATTCGACAAACACGCATAAGAACAAAAAGTAATAAACACCGGAATAACTAGTAATGAAATATTACTAATAAGAAGCTAAGAATATAACCATATACGATATCATAAAAATAAGTATGATTATGGAATAAGTCAATAACATTATTTAAATCATTATACAGGAGGTTCAGACACTTACGAAGCATATCAGACCTAAGGTAAGGGAAATATCACAATCTCATTTTTATCCGAGATTGTTTATACTTTGAGATTTACTGGGGTGTATTTTATCATCCACATCCATGTTTCCTAAATATTTAATATTAATTTCATTCACCTACAATGGTTTAAATCCTATTTTACCCTTTGGTGAGTCTTTATTAAAAGAAATGAAAGGAATCTTTTGTCGTTTTTCGTACGAGGTACTTTTTTGACTTTTCCGACAAAAGTACGAGAAGAATATTTTTTTATAAGGCAAGAATGGATTTCTAAAACATTATTTCCAAGAATCTTTTTTTAAATGATTTCAATTTTATTTTTAATCCACTTCTTTTAGTTTAAAATTGTAAGACATGTTAAGAAAGGAAAATGTTTTCGAAGAAGAAAGGATATTTTCCTCAAGAATGGAGTTCAAGTGTTTTATCAAAATTATTTTTCATATAAGATAATATAGAGTTCTGTTTCAATCCATATTATTACATGGATTTGATTATGTTTTCATGGAAATATTTTTTATGAATTCCTTTATCTTATATAAATTGTTTTATGATGTCATGTTGTTTAAGAATACCATTTTTACGACATGGGTTATGCAATGATGTATGATTTATGATTTTGTGGCACAAATAAGAATGGTATCATTATTAGATGGGTGGGACCTATATCTCCCTCCAATGCATTGGGTAAAGATTTTATATCTCATGAGATAGACATGGCTGGAATGGTAGGATATACCGGTTCAGTGAAACAGGACTGAAACGAGGGGTGAACTCGGTTCAGAAAGGGACTTTGTCCACTAAGATAGTCTTGGAAATGAGTTTTGAATAATAAGAAATGATTCTCTATGATTATGTGTGTATTCCACAAGGTTTCATGTTTTAAGTTATGATTATTGGGATTTTATTTCACTACTGTGATTTATCCCATGTTATGAAATTATGCTCTCTTTTGCAGGTTAAGATTTCCAAAAGTTATGTTCTTATGTATATGATGTGAATGACATTTATTTTGTTTACCCTTACTGAGCATTTCAGCTCACCCTTTTATGTTTTCTTTTCCCCAGGATATAAAGAAAGGTTTTAGGTATAAAAAAAGAAGATCTTTATGGGAGATGTTGAAGATATTTCACCACGATTAGATGATTATATTCCGAGTTTCCAAAGAGACTAAACTATTACGGTCCTTTTGTGTGTGTTTTTGTTATGTACCATGTATTCCGCAAAAGTAATGTAATGTCCATGTACGTTAAGTTTCGTGTCTCTACAGTTGGTATCAGAGGAAAGGTTTAGTCAACCTTTGGAAACTAGGATGCAAAAACGTTAGTGAGATCCCTAGAGATATTTTAAAGGTTTGTCTAGGGATGTCTCTATGGTTAAGTATACGTATAGTTTATAGTCATAGAATTGCGCTAAAGATCTTATAATTAATCCTAAGATGTTAGATATTGAAGGTACTCCCCCTTTATTATGTTGTTTTCCCTAGAATTATTTTTTCCTCTCACACCATTCTTTTTGGGTTTTAGACGATGGATGGAACCCGAAGGAACCGTGTTGATCAATGCAATGGACAATTAAATGATTGTCCTCCTGAATAAACAAATGTTATGGGAGATGGACTGCAAAATAGTATTTCTATACTTACACAAGCTATGAATCATTCTGGACTTCCAAATGAGCAGAGAAGGGAACAACATTCTATTGAGTCCTTCATGAGGCAACGTCTACCTTCTTTTAGTGGGTCTTCTGATCCACTTGTCTCTGAACAACGGATCAGTACCACTGAAAAGATATTTTAAGTTCTTTAATGTTATGAACATGATAAAGTAATCTTAACAGTATATCGTTTGGAAGGTGAAGTTGATCAATGGTGGAATCTTATCAAGAATACAAGGCAAAGCGATGAAATTGAATCCATGGAATGGGATGAGTTCAAGAACTTATTTTTCAATAAGTACATCCCTCGTATTCTTCAAAAAAAGATGGAGAAGGAGTTTCTTGAACTAAAGAAAAAGGATGATGAATCTGTTGGTATATACGAAGCGAATTTTACAAGGCTTGCAAGGTATGCATCTGGCATTATCATCCAACCTGAAAGTAAAGTTGATCTATTTTTTAGTGGCTTAAAATCAAGTCTTTGAAGGGCATTAGATAAAAGAGACATCAGTAGCTATGAATAAATTTTGCGTTGTGCTATCAAGGTAGAAATGGAAGTTGGTGTTACATATCCATATCATGGTTTTGACAAGAAACGAAAGATGGAGTTTAAGGAGAAATCTCAGAATAATGGTGAAAATAAGATGAATGTTTCCTTATGCACAAATTGTGGAAAGAAGCATGGTGGAGATTGTCTTAATGGGACTAGAAAATGTTTTATGTGTGGAAAAGTAGGTCATCGAGCAACTGAGTGTCGAAGTAATGGAAAAAGGGTTTTTAATGATGTGAATAAAGCAATGATTGCAGAGAACGCACCACCAACACTTCAATTCTTCAAGTGAAAGGAAATGGGGAATTATGCTAATAAATGCCCTAATCCAAGGGTTAGTGATGATCGACATGAGAAACCGCTTAAGCCAAATGACAAAGGGAAGTCACATGCAATCACATTTTGGCGATGTTGAATATGACAACGATGTGGTGGAATCATTAAGTGTTTATGTAATGGGATTCCAAAATAATGTTGTATATAATATCGTGGAATATTGGAATATTTATGTATTGGTCTACTGTGGTTTTCAATAATTTTATGGTACCGGTAACCATGGAATGTGATTGAGATATTTTTGTATAAAAAAAGATGATATGCGCATAATTAAGGGATAATGAGAAAATGAAATGTTTGACAGTATTCATGAGCTCATGACTGATTTAAGGAAATAGTTATATCATGGTTTGAGGATTTTGGTATGTGGAAAGAGATAACTTTTAACTGCCTTCATGTTTTCACTAAGGTTCAATGGGTATTCAAGAGAATACATGATTAAGGCCTTTGAATTTTTGGAATGTGACCAACAAGACATATTTTATGATATATGGGGACCAAAGATGGTATTAAATATCTGGTAATCGTTTTCACTATATTATGAGAGTGGACTGAAGTATTATGGATAAGCCTAAAGATTGGAATGGATTATGTTGGACATAAGATAGTATGGTTTAAGGATAGAAGTTTTTTTTAATATTATTTATGGGAAGTTATATTAATGTAGTTTTAGAAAAAGGACAACCTGCAGGACGGGTGACATCCCATCGCGTCGGACAAGGCCGTGGGAATCGAACCCACAACTGAAGTGCGACTGGCCTTTATCGCCTACCACTGGCCTACAGGAAGTCCCTGTTTAGTAGAAACTAGTTTTATTATATTAAGGAGTATGATATATGAAGTATAAGTCCATTTTAGGAACTATATAAGATTAATCTCACTATAGATGGACTTATGTATTTTTTTGATAACATTTCTAACCTTTTTTTTAAGACTGATGGAATGACCCATCATTCTATCACATGATCTTCTAACACATCACGAATGACAAATTCAACTTCATTTCATTAAGAGATGATGTGGAAATTGTCCAAATAATGAAAAACGGTGATACTATACCAAAATCACGAAAGTATTTCTTCTAATTCCAATTTCATCAACTTTAGGGAAATGATCTTGAAAAAAAAACAAAATTTTTTTGTCCTAATGCCCTTATATCCGATGAATCATATGGTACCTTAGATAATAACAAATCTATGGCTTTGTGATTATTGGCTTTTTCATAGCCTTGTTCTCTACCACTCTCCATCAGAACATAATGGTTATATTTCTCTTCCATATCCATATTTTCACCTATGTGGAAACCCAGTGATTAGTTTATTTGGGTAACCGTTACGTTTCATACTTTTGTTTTTAATGATTGGTTTTGGTATTCCTCTTTACGACGTGGGTTTCTATTAAAGAAACTTTCGAATAGTAAACCATTTATAACCCCGACGAATTTCGAGGGCGAAATTCATTATAAGGGGGGTAGAATGTAACAACCCGAGATTTTATAAGATAAATTCTTTTTAATCTTCTATTGTACGACATACCGAGATTATCTTGTGCTATACGCAACACCGTATTAGCTTGCAGTATACACAACACTTTTCTTGGCTCTTGTTACACACAATTTCAAGTTCGTTTGATAGAAGTTATTCTACGCAACATTGAGTGTATATATATATATATATATATATATTCAATGTATAAATAAAATATGGTTGGATTCTATTATACACAACAACAAAGGAGTCGTTCACTACACAACCCTGACTTGGCTTGCATTACACGCAATTGTGACCTTCCTCGATAGCGTGTGTTGTACGCAATACCGGGTTTTACTAAACATCGATATATTATTATAATATTATTATGAACTAGCCGTTATGAATAGTGTTAACTAAATTTTGAATTTTATAACATTATTATTCATCTTACAAATTTTTTAGAACATGGTATAAGAACAAAATAAATTTTTCGGGTAAAATAAGTATTTTTAAAAAAATGCAGTTTTGCCGCCTTTTGATGGCGCACCCACTTTAAATCTAGTTTTTGAAATGATTATAAGTTAAATTTGAAAAAATAAAATTCTTATTTGGAATCATGAAATAAAAATTTACTTTGGATAAATTTTTCATATTATTCCGGTAACTTTCATATTTTGATAAATAGTAAAAACACGCTATATTTTAATTAAAAACAACTTTTTTCATCACAATAATTTATATGTTTAAATTATAATATTGAATGGTTTTAAAGTATAAATAGAATATATTTTTACCATTTGATCCAATGGTGGTCAATGTAATTAATATCACTTTGATATTGGACATAAACGAGTGCCGATCTTTTGATAGATATTATTTCTTAAAAACACGCTATTTGTTTTAACAACAGGAATTAATTTTAAATTAATTTTTGCCACTTATGTGTTTTGAATTTGAAAATATGGATTCCATATTTGGAATCAGGATGTTCAAATTGTGTAAATAGGTAACTTTTATTTTTGGACATTTTTGAATAATTACTGCGGTAAATATTTTATTTACCATGGTTAAGGGTAAATCTGGTAAATAAGGGTTAAAAAAATAAGATTATAATAATTCAAAATTACCTTAACACTTGTCCAAACATTATTTTTGAGTCATTAACGACCATGGGCATCGTTGGGTTGATTTTGGGAACCCATTAAGTGATAAAGACAATTTAGACTAATTAATTTAATGTAAAGGTAAAATAGACATAAACAAGAAGCTTTTAGTAATTAATTTGTATATGGTGTTATATAAGGAAAATGTTTGACTATAAATATTCATTATAAATATAAAAATATTTCATACATGATAGTATTTTTTTAGAATTTTTAGACATCTAATAAATTAAATTATTTATGACACAACGATGATGCAGTGATTACCTTTTTAAGAAAATATTAACATAATTGATGTTATAAATGCCCAAATAAATTTAATTTGAGACTTTTTATGAATTACAATAATTTTATAGGTTCCTATGACATGTTATTGTTGATTTAAGTAACTTGGTTCGAACTTATAATTCTGTTATGAATTTCATAAAAATCATGTACCAAATAGTGTCAAAATTGGCATAAATTAGTTTTTAAAACAAATATTATATTATTAATTGTTACTTTATTCCTAAAAAACTAAGTTTCGGCCAAATTAGTTAGATAAGGTTATATATATTAATAAAAAACATCTTTGGGTTCTTTTGGCTTGATATAGTATGTTTATTAACCATATAGTGTAAGAAAACAAAAAGACACGTTAAAAGTTACATTATGTAACTTAGAGTTAAATCTAATTGATAAGGTTAAAATAATAATTTAACTTGTCTAAATCCTATTGGATGAGAGTATTTCGACCCATCCCCACTTTATCATTGAAATAAGACCATTTGAAACCATTATAAACCGAATTTTACCTTAATATAAAATAATATTTTGAGATTTTCTTAAGGTGCCCCTCTCCTCCCTTATAAAAGGGCACCTCCTCCATCTCATCCTCACACCAATTTGAGCATTCCAGTTCTGCCAACCCCTGACAAAATCTATTCTCCACTTCCCTAGTATCATCCTAGAGGTCCTGGTATTCTTCAAAGACCATCCTTAGTTCTTTAAGTGGAGGTTTAGTGAAGGCGCGTCAAAAAGAGGTAATATCCATACCGATCTTTTTCAATTTATTTCTTCTTCAACTTCTTATTCTTTAGTTGTTTCATGATAAAGTAATAACATAAGTATTTCTTATATACTGATATGTTATTATAAATATGAAACAACTCTAATTAACCTTCTATCCATCCAACGAAAAAAGGATATCACCGCGCGTGTGTACGTACGGAATACCGTATCCACGCCGTGGTGCAATCTATTTTCCACCACCACCTTACTTGGATGGGTATAATGGTGTAAATAATGACTATATATGACTATTATAAAGTGATACTGATTCTGAAATAGTATACATACACTCCAATACAATTCCATGATCATAGAAATGATATCATCACTCGTGCGTACGTACGGAATACCGTCTCCACGATGTGATGCGACTCGTTCTACATGATATTTATTTCATAATGATTATATAAATGAATGGAATGAATTAATATGATATATGTTACACTAATAAAATTCTTGAAATGAGGTATCTATAACCTAAAGAGAAGAATATGAATTTGTTCGACAAACACGCATAAGAACAAAAAGTAATAAACACCCGAATAACAAGTAGTAAAGAAATATTATTAATAAGAAGCTTAGAATATGACCATATATGATATCATAACAATAAGTATGATTCTGGAATAAGTCAATAACATTATTTATATCATTATACAGGAGGTTCGGATACTTGCGAAGCATATTAGACCTAAGGTAAGGGAAATATCACAATCTCATTTTTATCCGAGATTGTTTATACTTTGAGATTTACTGGGGTGTATTTTATCATCCACATCCACGTTTCCTCAATATTTAATATTATTTTAATTCACCTACAATTGTTTAAATCCTATTTTACCCTTCGGTGTGTTTTTAGTAAAACATATGAAAGCAATCTTTTGTCTTTTTTCGTACGAGGTACTTTGTTAACTTTTCCGACAAAAGTACGAGAAAAATGTTTTTTTATACGGCATGAATGGATTTTTAAAACATTATTTCCAAGAATATTCCTTTAAAAGTTTTCATGTTTATTTTTAATCCACTTATTTTAGTTTAAAATTGTAATACATGTTAAGAAAGGAAAATGTTTTTGATGAAGAAAGGATATTTTCCTCAAGAATGGAGTTCAAGTGTTTTATCAAAATTATTTTCCATCTAAGATAATATAGGGTTATGTTTCTATCCCAATTATTACATGGATTTTATTATGTTTTCATGGAAATATTTTTTTTTAAATTCCTTTATCTTATATGAATTGTTTTATGATGTCATGTTGTTTAAGAATCCCAGTTTTACTAGATGGGTTATGCAATGATGTATGATTTATGATTTTGTGGCACACATAAGAATGGTATCATTATGAGATGGGTGGGACCTATATCTCCCTCCAAAGCATTGGGTAAAGATTTTATATCTCATGAGATAGACATGGCTGGAATGGTAGGTTATACCGGTTCAGTGAAATAGGACAGAACGAGGGGTGAACTCGGTTCAGAAAGGGACTTTGTCCACTAAGATAGTCTTGGAAATGAGTCTTTACTAATAAGAAATGATTATCTATGATTATTTGTGTATGCCAAAAAGTTTCATGTTTTAAGTTATGATTATTGGGATTCCATTTCACTACTGTGATTTATCCCATGTTATGAAATTATTCTCTCTTTTGCAGGTTAAGATTTCCAAAAGTTATGTTCTTATATATATGATGCGAATGACATTTATTTTGTTTACCCTTACTAAGCATTTGAGCTCACCCTTTTTTGTTTTCTTTTTCCTAGTCTATAAAGAAAGGTTTTAGGTATAAAAAAAGAATATCTTTATGGGAGACGTTGAAGATCTTTCACCGCGATTAGAAGATTATATTTCGAGTTTCCAACGACACTAAACTATTACGGTCCTTGTGTGTGTGTTTTTGTTATGTACCAAATATTCCGCAAAAGTAATGTAATGTCCATGTACGTTAAGCTTCGGTTCTCTACATTTTGAGTCACATGAGCAGATTCCATGATTGTTTTCTTTTTATTCTCTACAGTTGATCAGATTCTCTACCCCTAAAGGCTTGTTGAATAACACTAGCCCTTGAATATCTTCAAGAATCATCAACATTATTTGGTATGGTCGTTTGGCCTTGCTCAATAATTTTTACCACCCTTTTGATAATTCCTTTGTGCCACAATTCTTAGGAAATACTTCATTCTTCTGATATTGACATGAACTAAATAATGTTTGTGAAGATGGTGCATAAATCCTATTCAAGAATATAATATGAATGATTGATATTGATGAATATCTACACTTTCTATCTTCTTGAATTATTAATTCCTATGAACTCAGATATAAGATATTTTTTATCACACATCAGCTTCAGCCTCAATAATCATTCACTTCAAACATTGGTTTTATGGCACACAAAAATCTTTTTTTTATCATAAAATCATCTCACATGTGCATGTGATTATACAAGATTTCATTCATGTATAATATCTTTATTGTAAACACAAACACACACTATTGTTGTATCAGTATGTTAGGTTCAATAAGTCTATATCATGATTTTCCACATGAACATTCTAATTAATTTCATAAAAAAATATTAATATAAAATTTCATCTTTTTTTTGTTCTTGACACACAGACATGCATATTTTTTAGGTTAGATTCAATTATATGTGTGTTTATTAAATCAGGAATGGGTGTAGTCTCTCATGTGTGTTCTTCTCCTTTCTTCCTTCTCCTTCCTCGCATGTGCACTCACAATTCCGAATTATTCAAATCATGCATAAAAATTCATTTGAATACATCCCTCCTTTTCTTATATAAGATATTACATGAATGTACATAATCATTTGTTTGTAATTTTGGATTCACAAAAAGAGTGATGTATTCCAATATTCGAAAGGACGGTTCAAGAGTGCATAACACATATTGAATGCCTTCATGTTTTCTCTTCATTAATCCTTAAAGACTTGCAGGTCTCCATGGAATTATCCTTCAAAAACCTGATGCTCAAAGTGATGTTCTATTTTATAAAACAAGAGATATTGAATATTAGGGAGGCATAAACTCATTCTTCCTTGGTTAGGATACTTTTATAAGAGTGGATCCAACCCTTTTATGCATTCAAATATCATCTTTTAATCATCTGAGATATTCTCTTTGAATAAATGAGATCATCGGAGTTCAAACAAGATATGAATATATGGAGGGAATTACGGAGTTAAATTTTCAAATGTTCTCCACTTATTCATGTTCATGTGATATTGATCACACACATCTCATGTTAAATCCCTACTCGTATCATCCATGTAGCCTCAGAAAATTCATATGTCTTTCCCTTCATATAACATAACAATAACACTGCATTCATGAAAATGACATTGCGTGTATGATATCATATCTATTCATCAACCCAAATAATCCTCATATGCATTCTAGTAGTCATCCATGGTGATCAGTTCATCAATTCTAGTGACTAGCAGAGGAAGGGTCACACAGTTGCAGGAGGATGAAGATGATGTGACTGTATGAGCATCAGGTGGTTCTCGTTTAGACATGCAGTGTACAATATGGATTGATGGTGGACATTATATCACCAATAGTATATGAGATGTTCTACCACGATTACATAGTGCATTGGATGTAAAGATTGGATTTATCCAATGTTTTTAATATCTTCTCCATCATCGAAACAAGCCCCGTTATGTGCAATCATTATTTTATAAGATGCTTCAACCAATTACTTGATTACTCTCTTCCCCTCATTGGTACCACCCCATATTCGTTATACTAGTCTTCTCTGCACCCAACTGTTGCTCCATTATACTATGGGCCATTTTCCTTGACTATTCCCGAGCTTCAGCACCTATTCCCTTGCATGCATGAAATTTATGAGTCTACTCGGTTGGCCTCCCTTGGGTGCAGTTGACCCATTTTATCGCTTCATTATAAGGTTGAGGCTAACCAGTATCTGCCATGGTAGGCCCTATAATTGAGATTAATCCACATATTCACTTTAAAATAAATATTCCATAAAAAATGCATGTGCATGGCCACCTTAATATAAGACATGGATTACATTGGTAATTTCATTATGCATGGTTTATTCATCTTCAAACAAATGGATGTTATCCTTGTATGGATATTCATTATGTACTCAATTATATTTGGAATTCTTATTCCAAATACCTTTAATCATAATCCTTTATCAAACCATGTGTCGTGCTACCCTTCTCTCCCCCATGCATGGAAACACAATGCATTGAAAAATTGTAGAAAACAATTTGTTATCATTAACACATGCAATGGTCATTGAATATCATAATAAAAGATCATATGATTTTTTATGGAGAATGATCAATCATGAAATAAAAGATCATATAATAATTCTCTTTCTGCCATAAATTGTGGAAGAACATCATCATAATCATGGTGTGCTCTTTCTAAGTCAACAACATTAAATTGATTATCACCACATAAATATTCATCAGAAATTAAATCATGAACTTTATATAAACATATTGACACCTTATTGATAATAAATGAAACAATATATTCAACAATCTCCCCCTTTTCATTTTGTTTTCAATATCATATAATCACACTTTGAATGGGTCAATATGTGTTCCAAAATTGTCTCCCCCTTTTCGGAAGCCAAATGCAACGTTTTAGTAGGGTATTTTTTAAAACATGTTCTCATACAATTAAATAATATTTTAATGAATATTTTTTTTTGAGTGGGATGATGTCACATGGTTAAATTAGAAAAACTTGTTTAGTTAATCAACAATATGTTTACTTGTGCTAACACTGTGGAGAAATAAATAGATATTTGAAAATGTTTTTCAATGAGGTCTATAAACAACTATACATGTGAAATCATGCTCAGAATGTTTCAATTCTTATCCCATGGGTTGTAAATAGTTAGACTTATGAATGAAAATCTATGTGTTTCACATAAAACACCAAAAATATTAAAAAGTTCATGTCCAAATATATAGATCCCCATTTCATCCCATCTTTTCATCAATCAAGCACCGCCCTTAATTGTCATGATAAATACAATTAATAATATGGAATCGAACTGTGATTGGAATACATCATGTTTCAAATTCCTGAGAAGATATGAATGTCCATATTTTTCAAGACATAATCATTGAAATCATATCCTTCATATTTTATCCCCCTCGAGGGGTATAATCCCTTTGGTTCATCGCGGTGGAAAATATCAGAAGATAATATTCAAGATATTCTTGATGATAATCTACAACTATGAAACACATCATGTAATTGTCATATCATGAAAAAATTGTCTAGGTTACGGTTCTCAACTTTTTTCATCCATTTATCATCCATGTAATAAACACCACAATCAATTCCCTACAATATAAGAAAACATATATGACAAAAATATATAGGAATATGATGGATCATATTTGAGGGTCTTAATAGGAGCAACATGGATGAGGCTTTTCTCTCAACCCAATAACTCGGTTCCTTACAACTCAAGTGTGTTTGTTACTATTCATGCTGGTGTCTCCTCCCCATTTGATACATTTTTCTTAAATTTTCAGCATAGACCCTTTACCTCTTGTCTCCTTTAAATTGTGTAGATTTTTTGTCATTACATCTTCCAATAGTGAAGTAGCTTCCACTAGTTCATTTTTTTAATTTTTTAACATCTCTATTTGACTTGGTGTGATAGTTATAGATTTGTTTTCCTATTGTCCAGCCTACATGAACCTTCTAAATTAAACTTGTGAGACACCTCAATTGTCACATGATAACGACCCCTCATGAAATTAACATTTATCTTCATGTGGAATGAAATATTTATACTTTTCGTTTGATTTTTCTAGTACCTTCTCTTTAGCCTTTTGTTGTTCTCTAGAAATTTGCAATAGATTAGGCCAGATTACTAAACACTCATTCTTAACATATTCTAGTCTGAATATTCCACATTCATTCTTCAATGTTTTTAAGTCACCATTATTATGAAATACATCAAAATTATATTTAGGAATGTCTTCAATAAATCCTATCTTATTTTGGATGAATTCTCTTTTTAATTCCATCATTATTCTATACATTTCATTGAATTGTTTTCAGTGATACATGGTGTGACATTTCATTCCAATGTAGAAGCATGTTTTCATTGCTTAAATTCCATTCTTGCAGTATAGCTCAGCCTTCTTCTTGGTAATAGTATTCTTCACTGTTTTCTTGACATAAATATTTTTCATATTCATAAAGGAAGAGTTTCCAACTATAGTTCCATTATTATAAATTTTTTAGGCCTTTTCTTCTTATCAATATATCCAATCTTCATGGTTTAACTAAACCATCACTCAACATAACTATGACCACTTATGTTACAATTATCATAGAAGTCTTGATATATGTGTCTTCTTCATCTATGTATTCTGATTTAGCTTTGCAGGATGATTTAATTATTCACATCAATATTCCTTGAATGATGGCCTTAAATGATTTCCATAAGCTCACACATTATTCTATCAATCATTGTCATGATTCCCAAACTTCCACAACACCAAAAATAAACAATAATTCTTATTCTTTTTATTGTAGTATCAATCTATCTAGATTAATTTCATTATTATTTATGGTTTTGTATTTAATTATTTTGATCATACAACTGTGAATAGTTCTTATTAATCATTTCTGTATTCTTCCATGAAATTTTGGGGGATGTATAAATATTTTTATCAATCCACATCTTTCATGATTTTATCTTTGAAACTGTATTTGCTGGTGATACTGCATTAGTAGAAATAGAAAAAACTACATTATGGGATTCATTAATATTAGAAGATGTTACCATTGGAATAGATGATGATATAACAATTATTTTGGAATCATATTTCTCATTGAAAATATTATTAGGAACATCTATTGTTGTGGTTTTTTGGGAAGTTCTAGGTGGGGGTTATTCCTTATTCTCCAATTTCAACTCTAGATCCAAACACTTCATGTTGAGAGAGTTATTCTCATCCTCAAATTATCTCAACATACCTTCACAATTCTATTTCAGCATTATCATTTTACAATCACACACAATTCATAATTCTTGTAATGATATGTCATGATCCTTTACTTTATTATCTTTTTCATCCACTTGAGAAGATTTTACAACAATAGAATCATTTTGAAACATTTCAAATACATGAAAATATTCTACAAAAACAATCTCTAATTATTATTTCTCACAAAAACTTCCTTTCAATTATTGAGTATCTTCACCATGTATATCATTAAAAAAATAATCACTACATATATATCCTTCACAAGTTTTGTGAGAGTTATAGATATGCCATCCCTTTTTGAAAATTCATCTTCCTTGATATTAGCTTCTTCTTCTATCTATATTTTTTCATCTTGATGAGAATTAAAGAATGTAGCATTTTTTCTTGCCATTTCTCAAGGGATTTTCATCAGATGTTCTTTTAGTGAAGACCGAAGATCACAAATTTATATATCACTACAATAGCATGAGCATTCTTAATCATAAGAGGAATAAAAAAAAGAGTTATCACATGTTGGAAATTTTATATTACCTTCATTAGATGGTGTATCCCCATCAGTAGTGTGAATCTTCTTCAACTTCCGATCATATTTATTCATTATATTTTTTTGATTCTTGCCAGCAATATCCATTGGTGGTTTATCACCCTTTTCCTGAAATTTACACATCATAAAGACTCCATTTGATATTTTAGAGGTGACCATCCCTATGATACCATATAAAGTTCATAGATCAGTGTGGAATCACTGAGAGTTGGAGGGGTGATTCAATGATCCCATAAATATTTTTACAAATTGACCATTTTCAATTAAATATATTTTTCTTGTTAAAGCCTTGTTGCACTCTTATTATGTATCTAACACTTACCTTGAATGATGAAGTAAATTTAAAGGCACAGAACCCAAGGACTTACAAGGTTAGACTCCAAGACCCACTCCTTTTTATGTTGGTTATCCCCCCCAATACATATTCTCCACTATAATATTATTATCAAATTAAATGACTGATAAAAAGTCCCACATTACATATCTAGAGTCCCACAGGTGTGTCTTTATACAATATTCCATAGTTTTATAAGTGTATATTGGATTACTCCAGAGTCCCACTAAAGACATCTTCTCCTCCATAAATCACACAATATTTTTATAGCACTCGAGTCACTCTAGTAGCTTACATCATTTTGTTATTTTTATTCACTCTAGTTGATCTGATTCTCTTTCTGCACATGCCTGTTGAACCACACTTGTCCGCGTATCTCTACACAAATATTAAACAACCTTTGGTAAGGTCTATTGGCCTTTCCAATAAATCTGATCACAATTCTATTTAGTCCTCAGTGCAACAATGGTCAGGAAATTCTTTCATATTATGATGAAAATTCGACCAAACTAATGTGTGAGAAGATAGTGAAAATGACCTCTTAAAGAATATAATATAAAGGAAGGATCATGCATAATATTAGCTATGTCTATCCTATTTAATTATCTATTTATGTGAACAAGGATATAAGGTCTTCTTTTACCCTTCCTAGCTTAATTTTCAAAACTCATTCAATTTATGAATGGGATTTATGGCATCCATACTTCTTGTTTTTGGATATATCAAAAACATATAACTTTTTCATGTGATTATACATGATTTCATGCAAGTATAATATCTTTATTCTAAACACAATCACATACTATTCTTGTTTAAATACATTTGGTTCAATGAGTGTGTCACATGCTTTGGAAAATACATTGTCCACTTATTTTCTACTCTTAATATGCACCCAAAATTTCTTCTTATATGGTTCTTTACACAAACACTAGTTTTTTTTCTTATGATCAATTGTATGTTTGTTTCTTCAAACCCTAATGGTTTTAGTAACATTTTAGTGTTCTTCACCATTATTCCTCCTCATTCTTTACATGTGCCCCCAAAATCGGGCTTCTTCAAATCATTCATTTGCATGAAACACTTCTTCTCTTCTTTAGGATCTTTCAAACATGCAAACTATCCTCCCTTGTTCTCTACTTTTCATGCAAGAAAAACCTATTGTTTCTTCAGATGAATCATATTCCTTGTTGTATGTGTGTATTGACCACCACCGTTGTCTCTTATATTCTTCATAACAAAAC
Source organism: Viscum album (assembly GCA_963277665.1). Taxonomy (NCBI): domain Eukaryota; kingdom Viridiplantae; phylum Streptophyta; class Magnoliopsida; order Santalales; family Viscaceae; genus Viscum; species Viscum album. The sequence goes on along the minus strand of OY728122.1, from coordinate 1,238,111,509 downwards.
AAAAACCCTAGAAAAACAAATAGTGTAGATATATCATTCCCCAAGTATGTAGAGCTCCACATGTATTAGTCTTAATGAAAAGGAAACGTGTGGATATTATTCACAAGAACCCAAAGAGTTTCTTGGTTTCACTATTCTTAGAGTAAAACATTGTTTTTCTTTCACCAGTTGTGTATCAGAGGTATCTTCTTCTCAAAAAAGATGCTGGGGTATGAAAAAACTATTGCAGGTTTGTGATTTTCTCCATAGAGAGTGACTGAAGTCATCTATTCTTCATAAAGATAGTTCAAGATTGAATTTCACTTTTTTAACGCCAAGGGGATATCTCTTCCCAAAGCCATGAAGTCTTTCTTGTCTTATTTTCATTGTCCTTTTCTAAACATAAGCTCAAAGAGATGCTCTATTTTCTAAAATAAGAGCTCTCAAATATGTAGGAGGAATGAAATCATTCTTCCTCTTAAAAAATGTTTTTATAGGTGAGGATCCAACCCTTTTTAGATATTCAGGCATGCACCACACGTGATGGGTGGATGGTGGAGAATGGATTTCGAACTATAGATGCAATGTGTGGCTACAATTACACGTAGGATTAGATGGGTGACTCAGATTGCTTCTGTGTTTTTGATATTTGTACAACATTGATAAGTGGTTCATTATAAGGATTCACAATATTAGAATATTATTCTCCCACTTGAATGATTACACTCTCTCCCTATAATTCCCCGACCCCAGTATCCCAGAGTCAGTGCATTATTTTAATACATTGGCATGATTACAAGGAATCAAGTCCTGAAGGACAGATTAGTTTAGCAATGTTGGAAAATAGATTACATACATGAATGTTACATTCCACTTTAAGACATAAACAAATACATAAATAATCTTTATTAATGCCATTATTCCCATGGATTAACCCTTCATATCAGCTAAAATAAACTTCTTGTAATCTTGGGGATAATAAAACATTGAATGTGGTGAGCTCAAACGCTCAGTAAGGGTATGTAATATAGTGGAAAATGACATAAATATTAACCTTGGAAAATAATTGAAACCAAATGCCCTTACCAATAATAAACATGAATACATTTATGGAAATAATATGATATGTGTAAATAATGACATAATAAAACATAATCATGGGTATTCTACTTGTTGAATGACCACATGAACCATAAATATTATTTCTATAATGAGGGAATGTATAATGCCGGACATTCTGAAACATTTTGTCAAGGCATCAGCCAAGACATCTAAAATGATTAAGGCCTCGGCCAAAACCATAAATAAAATTGGGAAAGGGCCTCATCCAATTCCACGTCTAGTTGTCTCATGAGACCTAACGATGCATTGAGGAGCTATAGAGGGCTCCACCCGTCACTTACTAAGTCCAATACATTCCTCATATTAAAAGGTTTAACCATATCATAAACATTCATATTAAAACTAGCTTATAGAATGTAAATACTTTAACATTATACCATGAATGGTATAAAAATATCACATCCACAGTCAAACATATCACAAAAACTTCATTACAAAATGTACGATTTGTATCATAATAAATCAATTTCAAATAAACTTAAAATCCATCAAAGGATGTTGACATAGATGAAATAAAAACTATTTGAGAGAAAAATATTTTTTTTAAATCATTTAAAGGTAACATAATTATAAAATAAAACATTTCCTTTGAAAATATTCTTATAAGCTTTTAAGGGAAGCTTTGACAATCCAATAAGAAAGGAAAATAGCTGCACCCTCCGTATCTGTTAAAAAAATATTTTCTTACATTAATTCTATCGAAAAGGTTATAAAGGACCTTGTTTGGAAAATGACGGAAAGATGCCTTTATAAAATTCTTATAAAAAGTCAAACAAGGTTATAAATGACTTTAACCCATATTCTTTAAAATAGTAAGAATGCTTTGAAATACATTTTTGAGAAACATGGATGTGGATGATAAAGAGGTCCCAGAAAATAATTATGTATAAACAACCTCGGATAATGAAGAGATTCTGAAATAAACACATAACTTGTACTTTTCCATGGTTGATGGTTGGTTAACCTCCTATATAATGGTGAAATAATTGTTATTTAATTATACAATAATGATATATATTAATATGATATCATATATGATCTTGTAACATCACATTGTTAATAAAATCGTAGTATTATCGTCGTTTTGGGTGTTAACTTACTAGTTTTATTTTATATAAGCCTTCTTTGATATGGATAGGATGTATCATTTTCATATCCAGAATGATATTAAGTCCTTAAATATTATTTTTAATCCTCCAATAAAATTTCGTCTTGAATGGATACGATGGGGAAGGAATCTCATCACGTTCGTGGAGATGGTAATCCGTACGTACGCACGGGAAAAAATATCATTCTTTTGATATTAAAATAATATATAATTGGATGCTATATCATATATACAGAATAATTATCATGTTATATTTATTATTTACATGAATTATACATTATTATTATACCCATCCAAATAATAGTATATTGAATAACAATTACACAACAACGTGGATATGGTAGGCCGTACGTACGCACGTATGGTGACATTTCTTTCAAGGGATGGATAGAATAATGAATTTTTTTGTTCCATAACTATAATAAAATCAAAGTATATAGAAGGTACTATATTTATTATTTTAGAATTTAAATAACAAGGAAAGAAGAAGTTGAAGAAGAGTGGAACTTTAAAGAGGGTGGTGAAGATGTAACTTCTTCTTCTAGTTCTTCCTTTTGATTTGATCAAAAGGGCTCTTTAGGATGGCTTTCTGATCAAACTAAGGCCTCTAGGATGAATTTAGGGACGTTGGGAGGATATTTGGGTAGGGTTTGGCCGAGCCAAATGGCTATGAAAGTTTGAATTAATGAGAAGGCGGAGTGTCCATTTATAAGTGGGGTGATGGGCTCTTTAGGAAAAACATAACGTATTATTTTATTATAAAATTATATTCGGATTCTAATGGTTCCAAAGTGGATTATTCAAAGTATAGGGTGGGGATGGGTCGAAATACTTTAATCAATAGATTTTAGACATGTTTGGGTCATTATATTAACCTTATCATTTAGTTTTAACTCTTGGTTAATTAGTTTAACACTTACCATGTCACATTGTATTTTTATAATATATAGTTAATAAACATAGTATATACATCGAAGAGACCCCCATGTGGTCCATTAATGATACAACAATAATTATATAAGTCTTTTGGAAGATCCATAGGTTTTTAGGAATAAAACACAAATTAATAATATAATATTTTTTTTTAAAAACTCATTTATGTCAATTTTGACAATACTCAATAATTTATTTTTTTAATGTCTTAAAAAATTTATTATTTCAAAATAAATTCATTTCAGCAGTCCTAAAATTTCATATTAACCAATAAAATTCGTTTATGTCATCAAAATTTTCGAAATTATATTTATTTTAACATTTATAATACCCATTATTTTATTTTTTAATTAATAAGGAAAATATTGTATCATTATTGTGTCATATATATTTTTACTTTTTAAATTTCTAAATCTTATAAATAAAATATCATTATGTAGGAAGTATTTTTATCTTTCTAATGAATATTTATAATCTAAAATATAGCATATATAACTTTATGTAAAAATATTTTTGATAAGAGATATATGCTTTTGTCATTTTTGTATTTACTTTATCTTAATTTAAATAAAGTGTCCCTATCACCTACAAGTGGCTCAATTGGGTCCAAAAATTCAACACCAAGATGTCCATGGTCGGAAATGTTTCCACCAATATGGTTAGTACTTGTTTTATGGTAATTTATTATTTTTATAATATTATTTTTTAACCCTTATGTACCAGATTTACCCTTTAACCATGGTAAATAAAATATTTACCGAAATAATTATTCGAAATGTCTAAAAATAAAAGTTACCTATTTACACAATTTGGACATCCTGATTCCAAATCTGGAATCCATTTTTCCAAATTCAAAACATAGAAGGGGCATAAATTAATTTAAAATTAATTCCCGCTGTCAAAACAAAAAGCATGTATTTACGATATAAAAAATATCAAAAGATTGACACTTGTTTATGTCCAGTTTAATTGTGAAATTATGTTCAATGACCAAAATTGTATTAACTGGAAAAAATATATTTTAAATATACATTAAAACCAATCAATTCATAATTTATCCCTATTAATTATTTTGATTAAAAAAGTTGTTTTTAATTAAAATTTAGTAATTTTCACTATTCATCAAAATATAAATGTTATACGAAAAGTACCAAAATTTCACCCTAGTCTATATTAAATATTCTGAATCCAAAAATGAAGTCAATTTTGAATGATAAAATTTATAAAATTTCAAAAAGTAGGTATTACTATTCATAATGGCTAGTTTGATTGGTTGTGGTGTTTGTTAGAACTATAAGTTGCGTACAACACACGCTACAGTTTTAGTCAAAGGGAAGTGTACTGTGGAAGCTTGGGGTGTTTCATTGTAAATGTTTGATGTCCCAATTCTAAAAAAATAAATTTATTTAGTCAAGTTGAATATATAAAAGTTTAAAATATTGGATTTAAAAAGGGTTGACTATTAAAAGTTGTTAAAAGTGCATTTTTGAAAAATACTTCTTTTATCTGAAAAACTGAATTTGTCCTTAAAATATCTCTACGAAACTCATAATATGGATTCTAATATTATAAGGATTATATAAAGTTAAAAATTTAGTTAATACTATTCATATCCTCTTTTGAACTGCTTGTTTAGTAAGTCATGGTGCGCTTGAACTCGGTGTTGCGTGTAGTGGATGTTATTGAATTATTTTGAAGAAGTAACACACTATGAAATCTTGGGGTGTTACATTACTCCCTCCTTCAATAAATTTCATCCTCGCAATTTGATATTGTTTTTTTGAAAATAATGGTTGAAAATAGATAATATATTTGTGGGAAAACCCATATTGGAAATTTGGTTAATAAAATTAATCTTAATAAGAGGAAAAGGGAAATTAAAGGGTCACCACCAAATTATGATCTCTATTAGGAGAACATTGGTCGCAATTAGAGACATATAATTGGAGGAAAACATAAATATTTATAGGTAGTGATTGAGGTTATCAATCACAAAAATGTTAAAAATTTAGGTCCTTAAATTCATCAATCTATGATGATTTAAAATACCATCGGTTCAAAAAAACATAAGGTATTAGGATAACACATTTTTGGTTTTAAGATCCCTTCAATAATGTATAAGAATTAATTTCATCATATAATTATAGGAGAAGAATAATATATACTTGATAAGTAGAGTTCCATCCTTTAACTAATTTCTACCACAAACTCATCTTTCACTCTAAAAGATAATAGAACATAAAAAAATATTCTATTTATCCTATTGGTTTGGGGTTAAAAAAATGAATTTATAATTCATCTAAAATACCTTCTTAAAATAAAATACTTTATTTAATCCAGGACATCTCGTGGGCCAGCGGTGGTTGATACACCCTTGTCGCCCTTCAGTTGTGGGTTCAAGTATCACGACCATGCCGGACGCGACGGGTTGCTGCCCAACTTCCGGGTTGTCCTTTTTATAACAATCAAAAAATAATCATCAGAAATGATTTAACCTTAATAGTTGTATCAAATGTCAAATATATTCCATTCCATCCTTTATAATTATCCAAATTACCTCTGTCCGAACTCACAGTCCAAAATTTATTTGGAAGGTAAATATAATGCAGGTCTTTTTTTCCATGTAATAACATGTGAATACCTTCATCATGTATTATTTTAAAATATGGTAACACCCTGAATTACCATAAAACCTTATTGATTGCATTCATGATACCTTATTCCTTATATAATACTAGATATATCCCTTATATCCAAAAAATTTGAAAATTCCAACAATGATTAAATAAACAAACCATTAATTAATGCCAAGGTAGTCAAGAATATCCAATATAATTTATCCAAATCAACCATATCATATTCCAAAATTACTAACTCAATATGAAGACCTTATTAAGGATTACCTTTCCTTCAACCATGTATTTCAAAAAAAATTATTAACTTGTTGTTGAGTCACTTTTCATAGTACCATATAATCTCAAATCCACAATGAAATAGTCCTGCAGTACAATCCTTATTTATCTCAATAATTCATATAACCAGTACATCATTGATACAACAATCAAATGAAATAATTCTTTAATAACATCATATGAACACTAGTCACTCCTCTTCATCTCTGGTAGTATCATAACTTTATTATTATCCAATAGCATCATTTGGGGCATACTCTGATGATTTGAACATTGATTCACGTTGTGTCCCCACTCCTTGCAGATGAAGCATTGTACATTTGAAACTTTTTTCTTACCCTCAAAATCACGAATGCGGTCTCCTTTTTCTACAAACTTATAACAAACACCCATTCCTTTCAAGAATGTTCCAGGGTGTTTCTTCCCACAGTTATCACATATGGGAAAACTCTTCTTTTCCCTCTTCCCTTTATCCATCTTTCTCTCTTCCATAATTTTCTTCTATTTCTTCCCTTCAAAGCCATTGGACTCAGAGAACTATTAACATACCTTATAAACACATGATATTATTTCATCATATGATGATAATAAATGGGAGACAATTTCCTTCTAAATGATGGCCTAATACAGTGAAAGATATGATCCTTCTTAATCTTTGGATCATACGTATTATTGGAGTTCACATTCCTTCTACTGGGTTCCATTTCTATACAATAGCATAAACTAGGTCAGTTTATAAATTGAAATGAATAATTCCAAACATGTAAAATACCTAACATAAATAGAATAGTTTATGGATATAATCCATAATCCAAAAAATGTTCTCTTTTAGGAGGTATATACTCATAAACCCTTCATAGTAGTTTGTAAATAAAATGAGAATTATCCAAATAATATCCCCCAGGAGTGTCGTAACCAAGAGTGCAGCAAGGATCGTTGCCATGCACTAGTTCCCATTCGAGTCTAGATCAAATCGGTGTTAATGGGTTCTACCCCTAGGTAGATCTGTGCCAGAGCCGCCTCTACCTTCTCGTATCCAGATAGGGAAGTATTGCTCGGAAAAATCAAAAAATCTCTACAATACCAAAATTATAAGAAGTTCTTCTATAATAATCCTCAAAGTATATCTTAGGGTAATGTGCTCTAATCATAGTTTATCTAAATCTAGTTTCCACGGTTATTGCTAAACATTCTCTGATACCAACTGTAACTCCCCGACCCCAGTTACCCAGAGTCGGTGCATTATTTTAATACATTAGCATGATTACAAGGAATCATGTCCCGAAAGACCGATCAATTTAGCAGTCTTGGAAAATTGATTACATACATGAATGTTATATTTCACTTTAAGACATAAAAAAACATAAATAATCTTTATGAATGCCATTATTCTATTAGCTTAACCCTGCATATCAATCATAATACACTTCTTGGAATCCTGGGAAAAATGAAACATTGAAAGGGGTGAGCTCAAACGCTCAGTAAGGGTAAGTAATATAGTGGAAAATGAAATAAATATTAAGCATGGTAAAAAATTGAAACCACATTCCCTTACCAATAATAAACATGAATACTTTTAGGGAAAGAATACGAGAGTAGTAAATAATGCAATAATAAAACATAATCATGGGTATTCTACTAGTTGAATGACCACATGAACCATCAATATTATTTTCATAATGAAGGAATGTATAATGCCAGACATTCTGAAACATTTTGTCAAGGCCTCAGCCATGACGTCTAAAATGATTAAGGCCTCAGCCAAAACCATAAATCAAATTGGGAAAGGGCCTCGGCTAATTCCACGTCTAGTTGTCTCATGAGACCTACCGATGCATTGAGGAGCTATAGCGGGCTCCCCCCGTCACTTACTAAGTCCAATACATTCCTCATAGAAAAATGATTAAACCTATCATAAACATTCGTATTAAAACTAGCAGACGAAATGTCAATAAATTAACCATAAACCATGAATGGTATAAAAATAGCACGTCCACAATAAAACATATAGCAAAAACTTCATTACAATATGGATTTTTTGTATCATAATAAATCCATTTCAAATAAACATAAAATCTATCAAAGGATGTTGACATAGATGAAATTAAAACTATTTGAGAGAAATATCTCTTTTTTTAATCATTTAAAGGTCACATAATTATGAAAAAGAAATTCTTTGAACATATCCTTATAAGATTTTATGGGAAGATTTTATTATCTTATAACGGTGGAAAATAGCCACACCCGCCGTATAAGTTAAAAAAAGACATTCTTACCTTAATTCTGTCGAAAATATTAAAAAGGACCTTGTTTGGGAAATGACAGAACGATTCCTTTATAAACATATTATAAAAATTCAAACAAGGGTATAAATTACTTTAACACATATTATGTAAAATAGTAATAATGCTTTGAAATATATTTTTGAGAAACATGGATGTGGATGATAAAGAGGTGCAAGTAGATAATTACGTATAAACTAACTCGGATAATGAAGAGATTGTGAAATAAACTCTTACCATGTTCTTTTCCTTGGTTGATGGTAGGTTAACCTCCTGTATAATGGTGAAATAATTTTTATTTAATTATATAATAATCATTTATATTAATATTATATCATAGATGATCTTTTAACATCACTCTATTAATAAAATATTAGTATTATCATCGTTTTGGGTGTTATCTTACGCATTTTCTTTTATATAAGACATGTTTTTATGGATAGTTTGTATCATACTCATATCCATAATGATATTAAGTCCTTAAATATTATTTTTAATCATCCAATAAAATTTCGTCTTGAATGGATACCATGGGTAATGAATCTCATCCCGTTCGTGGAGATGGTAATCTGTACGTACGCACGAGCGACAATATCATTCTTTTGATATTAAAATAATATATAATTGGATGTTATATCATATATAGAGAATCATTATCATGTTATAATTATTATTTAAATGAATTATACTTCATTATTATAACCATATATATAATAGTATATTGAATAACAATTACACCACAACGTGGAGACGATAGGCCGCACGTACGCACGTATGGTGAAATGTCATTCAAGGGATGGATAAAATAATGAATTTGTTTGTTCCATAATTATAATAACATAACATTATATATAAGGTACTGTAGTTATTATTTTATAATTGAAATAACATGGAAATAAGAAGTTGATGAAGAAAGGAACTTTCAAGAGGGTGGTGAAGACGTTACCTCTTCTTCGGGTTATTCCTTTTGATTTGATCAAAAGGGATCCTTATGATGGCTTTATGATCAAACTAAGGCCTATATGATGAATTGAGGTAAGTTGGGAGGATATTTGGGTAGGTTTTGGCCGAGCCAAATGGCATTTATGGTTTGAATTAATGAGAAGGGGGAGTGCCCTTTTATAAGAGGGGTGAGGGGCTCTTTAGGAAAAACTTAATGTATTATTTTATGATAAAATCATATTTGGTTTATAATGGATACAATGTGGATTATTCAAAGTCTTATATGGGGATGGGTCTCAATAATTTCAACCAATATATTTTAGACATGTTTGGGTCATTTTATTAACCTTATCCTATAGTTTTAACTCTTGGTTAATTAGTTTAACACTTACCATGTCACATTGTATTTTTATAATATATAGCTAATAAACATACTATATAAATCCAAGAGACCACCAAAGTGGTCCATAAATGATACAACAATAATTATATAAGTCCTTTCTCTGATCCTTAGGTTTTTAGGAATAGAATATAAATTAAGAATAAAATATTTGTTTTAAAAACTCATTTATGTCAATTTTGACACTACTTAATAATTGATTTTTGTTAAAGTCTTTAAAACTTTATTAATTAGAAAAAAATTCATTTAATAATTCCTAACATGTCATATTAACCAATAAAATTCGTGTATGTCATCAAAACATTAAATTATATGTATTTTAACATTTATAATACCAATTATTTGATTCGTTCATTAATAAGAAAAATACTGCATCATTATTGTGTCATATATATTTTCACATTTTCAATGTATAAAAATTATAAATAAAATATAATTAAGTAAGAAATATTCTTATATTTTTAATGAATATTTATAATCTAATATATAACATATATATCGGTATGTAAAAATTGTTTTTCTAAAAGATATAAGCTTATGTCATTTTTTTATTTACTTTATCTTAATTAAAATAAAGTGTCCCTATCAACTACAAGTGGCTCCATGTGGTCCCAAAAATAGACCCAAAGATGACCATGGTTGGCCATGTACCCACCAATAAGGTTATGACACGTTTTATGGTAATTTATGTTTATTATAATATTATTTTTCAAGCCTTATTTACTGGATTTACCCATTAACAATGGTAAATAAAATATTTACCGAAGTAATTATTCAAAATGACTAAAAATAAAAGTTACCTATTTACACAATTTGAACATCCTGATTCCTAATATGGAATCCAATTTTACAAATTCAAAACATTGAAGTGGAAGAAATTAATTTTAAATTAATTCCCACTGTCAAAACAAAAAAACGTGTTTTTATGATTTAATAACTATCAAAAGATTGACACTTGTTTATGTCCGGTTTAATTGTGAAATTATGTCCAATGACAAATATTGTATTAATTGGTAAAAATATATTTTATATATAATTTAAAATCACTCAAATTTATAATTTATCACTATAAATTATTTTGATTAAAAAAGTTGTTTTTTTTAAAAATTTAGTAATTTTCACTATTCATCAAAATATAAAAGTTATCCGAAAAGTACCAAAATTTAACCCTAGGATAAATTCGATATTACGATTCCAAAAATTAAGTCCATTTGGAAATATAAAATTAATAAAATTTCAAAAATTAGGTATTACTATTCATTACGGCTAGTTGGATTGGTTGTGGTGGTTGTTAGAACTCAAAGTTGCGTACAACACACGTTACTATTTTATTCAATGAGAAGCGTACTGTAGAAGCTTGGGGTGTTTCACTGTAAATTTTTGATGTCCACATTCTAAAAAAATAAATTTATTAATTCAAATTGAATATATAAATGTTTAAAATATGGGATTTAAGAAGGGTTCACTATTAAAAGTTGGTAAACGTGCATTTTTGAAAAATACATGTTTTTTCTGAAAAAATTGTATTTGTTCTTAAATTATGTCTAAGAAACTATTAATATGTATTCTAAAATTATTAGGATTATATAAAGTTCAAAATATAGTTAATACTATTCATAACCTATTTTGAATGGTTTGTTTGACAAGTCATGGTGCGCTTGAACTCGGTGTTGCGTGTTGTGCAAGTTATTGAATTATTTTGAAGAAGTAACACAATATGAAATCTTGGGGTGTTACACTCCCTACCTAGTATTTCATCATACCAGTTTTGTGGGTGCTCTCTGCACCCAACTTGTTCCTCATTCTCTTCCAGGAATTTTCCCACAATATGAACAATCTTCGGCTCTTGCGCTCCACTTGGATATTTATACATGTCCCTTACATGCATACCTCTATCAGGTGTGCTCGGTGTGCCTCTTTTAGGTCCCGATGTCCCTAATTCATGGAAGAGACTGATTTAGAGGCTATCCTATAGCTTTCTTGGATGGCCCTAAATATTTGAGTAAGCCACATATGCACATTGTTTAACAAAGGTTCAATACAAAATGTAAGTGCATGGACACCTTTAAAATATGCATGCATTCCTTCATTAATTCCAAACACATGCATGGTTTTTCTTTTTTTATTATTCATTTCTTTTAGTTCAATCTTATAATCTTATGGCATAATGAACTACGTTATTCATGATCTCTTCATCTTAAAAAATTGTATAGTATCCTTGAATGTCCATTATTTAACACTACAAAAAAGGCCACTTTAGAAGGGGTTATAACCCCTTATGACTGAAACTTATTTTTTTTATTAAGATAAAGACATTTGTGGGAAAAGTGAGTAACCGAAAGGTTCAGCCGTTAATGTGCCCGCCTACTGTTATTAGGGGTGGTTGTGAGGAAGTGGTGCTAAATACATAATCAATTTAGAAGCAGTTACATTAGAAGGGGTTTAAAACCCCTCAAATGTTGCCTGAAATTTATAACATTAGAGGTTGTTATAATAAAATCCACCTCTAATATAGGGATTTATGGGAGATTCAAACCGCCACTAATTGTGATTAACATTAGAGGCGGTTTTACATAACCTCCCCTAACCCCTTCACACCACTAAAGGTGCCAGGACACCCCTGTTGATAGCCACCCACACACACCATGACACCCACGACACCACCCACACACCCCCTGTTGACACCACACCCCCTGCCCCCTCTTGACACCCCGATGTTTTCCTATAGACACCCACACCCCCACCCATGTCCCTGCCCCCCGACCTTGTCCTATTGACACCCCAAAACCCCACCCTTGTCCGCACCCCCACCGCCCGCTCCCCACCCATGTCCTGTTGACACATACACCCCCGCCCTTGACCGTGGCCCCCACCCACACCCCCACTCATGTCCGCGACCCACGCACACACCCCCACCCCTGTCCAGGCCTCACACCACAACTTGAAACACACTCCCCCGACCCCTCCCCGCAAGTCCGCCAGCGCCCCCATGCTTCTCCACCAGAGAGCCCCCCGCGTGCCCATGACCATGTCTGCCCACCCTTGTGCGCCACACTAGCCATTTGAAAATGCAGCATCTCAGATTCGAAATAAGGATCAGATTTGGAGATAATAGAAAACAGAACCACTAGGCTTAGCGGAATTATATTAACTTTATCCGATACATTCTATTTATGTGTATTTTGATGTCTTATATTAGTATATATATATTTGCGTTTAGAAATATAAATAATATATATATATATATATATATTTATCTATAATATAAACATATATTTGTGTGTAATATTTATATATAATATGTATTTATGTATAATTATAATTTATCTGATTATAGTACATGTATATATATACACATATTTGGGTATATTTAATATATATAAATACATATTGACACATATATTAATAAATTTATTTATATTTATTTGTGTGTGTATTTTTTATTTATAGATATAATATAATTATAATATATATTATACATATATTATATTTAATACAATTATATTATATATTGATGTATGTAATTATATATATTTATATTATATCATCAACATACATATATATACACACAAAATTAAATGCATTCATATAATTGGAAATAAATAATATAATTAAATGATATATATATATAGACTAAATTAATTGATAATTAATATGTTGTACTACAATAAACATAAAAGAATTATATAATACATTAAAATTTATTTAAAATAAAATATTTATATTATAAAATATAAAATAAATAAATTATATTTTTATATTTATATTTATCTATAATTTGAATTTTATCTAAATTATGAAAATTAGTATACATAATATAATATAAATGTATTTATACATAAGTATACAATACAAATGTATTTATGTATGTCTTTGTCTAACAATAATATTATTAATTGTTATATGATATATATATGCACCAAATCAATCTATAATTAAAATAGTACAATAAAATATATGTAAAATAAATATATAATATATCTAAATTTTTATATAATTAAATATTTATAATATATATATTTTATAGTTATATAAAATATATATTCATATTTAAATTTATATTTAATGTTTTCTATATTATATATATTTGTATACATCATATAATTTAAATGTACTTATACAAAAATCTACAATAAAAATGTATTTAATATAATATATGTATAATATAACTCATAATATAAATGTATAGTATTTATAAAACCACATATAAATTTTATAAATTTGAATTAATATATTTATAATTACATTTATATTATTAATATTCATATTCATATATATGTATACATTTTTGATTATATGTATAAGTATTGATTTAAAATATTTATATAATTCCCTTAAAAATATTTGTTATAATGTATTTAAATAAATTTATATAATGTGTTTTTTAATATATATATACACACGCACATGCTCACACCCAACAAAATATTAAAAAAATTATAATTTATATGACATATATTTTATAAAATAAATAAAAATTTATATGGAGTTTGAAAACCCCTCTAATCAATGGGATTGGTAGCAGCAAATAACCCCCAAAAAATTTCATGAATTATAGGGGGTTAACAACCTCCTCTAATGTCATCAATTATAGGGGGTTCCAAACCAAATATAATGACATCAATTAGAGGGGGTTACAAACCCCCTCTAATGTTATCAATTAGAGGGGGTTCAAAAACCCCTAAAATTTCTTAAATTACCCAGGGTTAAAACCCCCCTATAATGTCATCAGTTAAAGGGGGTTCAAAACACCCTCTAATTTCATAATTTATAAGTGTTTCAAAACCCCCTTAGATCTAAGGTATTAGTGGCATTTAATGAACCCCCTCTAATATCGTAAATTATAGGGGGTTGTGAACCCCAATTATATCCTTTAAAAAATCAATTTTGTGTGTGTGTGTGAGTGTCCAAATGAATGTTATATATAAAAATCCTCTAAAATACAACAGAATATATAATGCCACTAATTATTAAATTAGTAGTGGTTTTGATATAAATGGATATAAAATCAAACCAAATATTAAAAAACAATGCTAAAAATTTAGATGGGGTTGTGCATAATCACTCTCCAATTTTTATAGAAAATGAATTTAGAGGGGTTTATAACCCCCTATAAATTTGATGATTATAGGGGGTTGTGAAGAACCACCTCTAATGTTATTGAAAATGAATTTAGAGGGGGTTGTGCATAACCCCTTTGAATAAACCCCTCTAATGTACAGTTTTTTTGTAGTGTAAGTCCTAGGTTTTATTTGGAATTGTACTTCCACATCCCATTAGTCATCTTAATTCATCCAACTAGGGATGGTAATACTCTTCATTCCCTCATGAATTGCAATATAATGCATGGAAACGTTGTAGTCAACTATCTATTCACTTTAACAAATGTTTGTGTATTTGAAGATCAGAACAAACAATAGTCTAATTTTGTATGGATGAAGATCAATAATGACATCCAATGTCAAATTATAATTCTACAAGTGCCATTAGTTATGAAACAACATCATCATAATCAATGATGGATATTTAATTAGTCTAAAAAATTACATTATGCATCAACACTCTAATAATCATCACATCTTCTATCATGACATTTACATACACATATTGACACATTATTAACAACAAATGAAGAACTATTCTAAATAGTTATTACCTATGATGATTTCTTTAACAAAATTCTTTCAATAATACATCGGCATAAATATAAATTGGTGTTATACCCATATAAGAAATCTTATTGCTAACCCGGGATCTACGCCCATCATTATGTAATTCTTTCATAGTTGGTTACACCCCCATACAATCCGTAGGGTTTCCAATATCTTATTATTTGGTTATACCCTACATCTGATGGATCCTCATCCAATGGGTATATATGTGATTCTCCTCAACACATTGTGCATCTTCCCAACTAGCATCTTTTAAATAATATATTCAAGATAACCTTGTATAATTCTTCTCTATCTGGTAAATATTTTTTCTACTTCACATCACTCTTAGTTCTATTAAACAAAGTCTAATAAATCATCTACATGAATGTTGGAAATAAATCATAAAATTTCACTATTATTCTAATTAAACTAATGTATCTTCTACCATTTAACTATCTTCATTAATATAATAATATGATCAGAAACCCTGGACACAAATTATTCTACACATCCCTTACTCCACAAATGAATAATGTAATTATCAATTTTTAATATAAGTTTCACTGAGAAATAAAATATATTTTCATGCTCAATTAAATTCAAAATTTCAATAATTTCTACAAATTGTTATTTTAGTAGGATGATTTTTGAATCATTATATAATATTAGAGACTTTAAAACCCTCATATAATTATAGTAATATAATTATATATCACATTTGTAAGAATTATCTCAAAATATCTCTTGTTATGGAATTTATAATTTATTTGTAAATCTCATTAGAGATCTTCTATTAGAAGAAACAAAAACATTTTCCTCCATTTGATATACTCAATGACAATGAGCATCCAATGTAACTCTTCAAAATTTCCATTTTTATGGAAACCTATAACAAATAATATGAAAAATTTATTGTGTGACGAAATCTCAAATATCAGTCTGGTATATATTCACACCACTCTCTTAATATATCTTTTTGATGAATCTGTTGATTGGTGATCAAACATAAAAAACATTATATATCTAAGTATGATCTTCTTATATTTGATGCCACTAAACTTCATCTCAAAAATTAAAATCATCTCTCTACATTTAGAACCAACAAATTTCTTCATCCTAATATGTCAAAAATCTTACTATGATTTATATTTTGAGTTCTTGAATGATAGAATATAATCATATGAAACAACATTGAAATATTCATCTCGGGTTCCAAACATTATTTCTCAACCTAATAGCATTGAATGGATATCCTATATATGGTGAATGTTTTACTCTCCTGTTATCTATTTTATGCAGCTTCAAAAAATTCATTTGAACAATCATAACATATATAAAATTGGTATTTGATCATTGAATGTTTTAAATTTTAACAAAACATACTTATTATTGTATCTTCGTTGAAAAATCATCATACATTTTCAATTATTTAAACCATGAAAATCTATCATACGAATGATAATCCTATCTATGATCAAGATTACTTCATCAATTAATTTTTTTTAGATGTAATATTATCTATATAAAGTGAAAAAAATTTATTCTATTTTTAAACTCCTATATGAAAATATCACTTTTGGTAATTACATACAAACTCTTATTCGATCTACATAAATATCATGTTTTTATGAAATTTATGAACAGAACAACATCATCTCGATGATGGTATGTTTCAATCATGGGACAAGTAAAATGTGTTCTATCAAAATTTCTTAAATTTTATTCATAACATTACCTTGAATAACATATTTACATTTTCAAAATTAATTCAAACAATTTCACTTCATAGAAGAAATCTCTCACTATGAATTAGTTATAAATATCCACATAAATCATAAAAAGTTTTCATCATAAATATTTCTTCTCAATATTTTATCCACAAATGATGTTTTCAATTTTATCCCCCCCATAATGTTATTTCTTCTCGTTATGATAATATAAATGGTAACAAAAGAACCAGCTCGGTTTAACTTCCATCAATTAATTAAAAAATCATCTTTAGAAAAACTATATTAATTAAATTTCATATCAAATGACCTTTAATTAAAAATATATATGTCAATGTGGGCTAACCGAGTGTATAAAACAATATTTTATAAGTAATGTGATAAATGTTTTTCATCAAATGAATTCCATGTCATATCTTCCACAAACTTCTTCTAATATCTTCATATCATAGGATATATGAAAATTAATTTTTGATAAAAACTGGAATCGCCGGTAAGAAACATAAAAAAATAGTTTAGGTATTTAAATTTAATTCCCCCAACTTCTCATCTAATGTGACGTTATCACAAAATTTTATGAAATGTGGGACACACATTCCATATCATCTTCTTTTTTTCCAATATATGGGTAGCGTAAAATTCATCATAATTGTGAAAACAAAATTCCATGATAGAGAATCATTTTATTGTTAAAATAATAAAACACTCATCAAAATTCATTACATATTATCATTTTGTAGCATTTATAATATTATAGATAATAAATCATATTGGGAATAAGGTGGAGCCAAATTGTTCCTTACAAGTAACATTAATACTTAGAGAATTCTCAATGTTTAAACTTATTATTCTTATTGTATTTTTCAAAGGATTTTGTTTTTCTTTTAAGAATCATTATTTGAAGATATCATATTATCTTCATAATTAATATCATCAAAATTTCATTTATTTTTCAATATATTAATCATTTATTTATTATTATGTCTTTAATAATATCATATGAGTTAGAGAAAAATTTCCATCTTTCTCCCACATCGTCATTTCATTATTATAATTTCAATAAGATTGTCATGTGAGTTTTTAAAAAATTATCATCATACTCACATGTTATTCATTTCTTCTTCGACATTAAGATTATATATCTTTATAACTTTTTATAATCTTTTCCATTTTTCTAATCCTATTTATTGATATATTATTTTGGAGTTATTTTTTACATCATCTACATATCTATTAAGCGACATTTGATATTTTCATAGGACCAATAACTCCTTTCTCTGCACAAAATGAATATCCTACACAACTGTAATAAAAAATATTTTACTATATTTTCTTTTCAATTTACATTATAATGAATTTACTTTATTACATCAATCACCATTAAGGCATTAAATTTTTACTTATGTTATATTCATGGTATATTTGTTCTTATACACTCATTTTAACTCTCAATTATATCACACAACATTCATAGAAAATACATGTTTGTATCAACATGTTCATTTTTGTTACCAAAAAGTAAACAACACCAGTAGTTTCTTTTCAATATTCTAATATTCTATTCTAAAATATTCACTGCAAATTTCACAACTTATGTACATTAGAATTGTTTAATTCAACTAAAACTGTTGATATATTAATGGGGAATAGTTATTCAAAAATCCATTCTCATCCACCCATTTTGTGGTTAGTCAGTCATAAATTTTCTACATCTATACTTTTTCAGAATTTGGTTGTAACCGTATATATTTAATTAATGAAATAATAATATAATATAAAAAATTGATTTATGGGACACATTATTAATAGAGATTATTTCCACTTTATTAGAGAAAAGTCTAATGTTCATCTTTCCAAATATATTAATCAATTTAAATTCATAACTCTCTGTGAAAAGGTTTTCCAAAAAATTTCGTTTATCAAAGATATTTCTTTCACTAGATCTTGGTGATTAATGATCCTTAAATCATACCTCCAACTCAAAAAAAACACGTTGAGGGTGTTGTTTTCAACCTCTATAGATATTATTCTATCTTAATGTTCATTTTTTATTTTATTTATATTTCATCATGCATTTTTATTTGTTCTCGTTAAGAATTCTCAATCTCATTCCATCCTTTTAATTTTTAATCACTTTAACTATTTTTCATTAACCACTAATTGAATATCGTTGAAATAAATAAAATCCATGTTATTTTTTTAAGGGCATGGAATACTTATAAAAATTTATATCAAAAAAATATTTCTAATAATAATAAATTTTGAATTCATCTATATTGGGAATAATAGATTTAACCATTGATTGAACTAGGATTGTTAATGTGATTTACATTAAAAACCTCTTATATAGGTCATACTAAATTTTTAAAACATCAATATCATGTTCTTCTTTATCACAATGAAGTACCCTGATTTATATTATAACTAATTCTGGAACATTATTTATATATTTTCTAATTTAATAATGAAGATAATTTAGTAAAATATCATTAAAATAGTATGAACTTGTATCAATAGAAAAATAAATAACCAAAATAATAATTTTAACATTTATCACATTGATTAAGATTAGTTACAGGTGTTTCCCTAATGACTTATGGATTATTATTCAGCAGAATTACTAATATTTCCTTAATTTATTTCTATGTCATAGAAGTAATTTTCATATTTTAATCCTGAAGAGAAGCAATATCTTTAATATCCTTGATGGATATTTAGATAATTCATCTGGTATATTCCCAATGACAAAAATAGATGATTGTAGTTTGATATAGGACCAATAAGATGGGGAGGGGTGAATCAGTTATAACTTTTGTTTTATAATAATGTTTCTTCGTTTTTAAAGGTATATTTTACTAACTACAAAGTCTTGTTAGTGTTATGATCCACTATAATATAATTCTCAACCTCTGCATTTGTATGAATAAAAATTTTAGATAGTCATAAAAATGATATTACTAGGGTTTAGTACAAATTATAACCCCTTAACATGTATGTTATCCTCCAAAACATGTATTTTTTCAAACATCTATTTGGAATACAAATGAGCACTGTGAAACTACTTCAATAACCCAATAACGATTCTTATAGCTAACCCTACTACTACAACGGAGTAATATAAATTTCTACTATAGGTTATTATAACACCCACACCCATTTACTGATATAATACTCTTTATTTACTTATAGTAATATAACCTAGCTATAATCCTTTTTAGAATCTTCGCATAACCCGTAAAACGATCTTTTCATCATCCTTTTTGATCTACTATGGAATTATCCTTTCATCATCCAAAAGACTTTTGGACCAACTACACCTACAGAGAATCATAAAATACTAATCAAAATATCATAAGTGTTTTTTGGCCTTGAAAAATTATCTTGATCATAGGAGGACAAAGATATGTGTTATATTAACTTCTTTGGAACATTCCTAAAAAACGGTATATAATTTTATCTAATTGAATCCATTTAATATGGTTTGATGGTACTCTTTTTAATTTTTCCCTATTTTATGATTTAAAACTAAATGTGATTCAGTCTATAATTCCATATTAAATGTTGCTCCTTCTTATTATTCTGTATCCAATATATAATGTTTAATATAGTGCATCTACTCCTTCATCTGATGAAATTGGATCTGATGATTATTATTTTATTAAGTATAAACATAATCAGAAAAAATCAATGTTCTTCCTCTTAAAATGATGAAACGTGGAATGATGAAAATTATTTAATCAAGTAGGTACTTGATTAGAAACACAATAAATAATTATTAATCTTTTAAAATCCTCCACACATGAAAAATGATCTTCTAATTTTATACAATACTAGCCTATACTTTATATATGTTACCTTCAAGATGTTTTGGTGGGAACTCAAATGATTTCTTTTCACTGAATGAATATTTAAATTTTGAATATTCCCCCTCATTTATATATTTATTTACTTCATATTAATATTTATGGAAAATTTAATATTCTAAAAAATATCTAAAAAAATATATCACATTCCCAGAAAAAAAACATTGAATGGTCATATTAGTTTCCTAATTGAAAAATAATATAAAAAAAATATTTTATTAACTCATATAACTATTTTTCACGTTGAATCCAAAAATATTTAGTTTATTTATTGGACTAATAGAAATGAAATATTCTATGGATCACTATGAGGTTTCCCATTGTTTGTAAACCCCCATCAGATAAAATCATTAAATATTTGTTTGATGAAATTTGAATTTTCTATTCCATATATCATCATACTATACTCTTACTGGTGATAAAAATATAAACCTCATATTAATGATCATCTGTATAATGACATCATTAATCTCAGTGTGATGTTAATTCATCAAATTCCAATAGAATTCACCCTAAATATTTTATTTCCTTCACTGGTTAAGGTTCCTTCACATTTCACTTTCTAATGATATCACTAATCTATATCTATTGGAATATTCTGGTGTCTATCCAGTGAAACTTAATGCATTTCAACATAATATTATTCATTATATTTTTTTCTATATTTAATATTTATATATAATATAATTTACATGGTATCCTCCCTCTATTGAATATTTTACTATACCATTATATGTTCGATATAGATTCATTACATTCGTGAGATTGATTCGAACATCTATGATTTATTTGGAAGATAATTTTGCATCATAACATTCTCACTCAATCTTTATATGGATATAAAACAACTGATATATATTTATAGAACATTATATTTGATAATATGGAAAATATATCATCTATTTTATCATTATATGGTAGATCAACATTTCTTCTATAATCAAACTATTTTAAAAAATACGACCATATTTGTAAAGAACACTTGCACATCTTATAATTTTGTACAACTCCACCATTATAATTTATTATTTTTACAAGTTCATAAAAACACAACATGGATAATTAAAAGATTCAAAATCTTTGGAACTTGATGTTTATCCAAAAATAATGCGACTTATTAAATGTTCCTCATACTACTTTTGTAACATTTCTTCTTTCAAAATTATCCAAATTTATTATTTAACTATCTGCATAACGTTTTGAAAATATATTTAAAACAAATAAAAAATAGATCATTTGGGAACACAACTCTTATTCGGTTTTGTACATGAAATTAATTTATAACTAATACTTATGGACATGTAACCGGTTCTATGAATAATATTATGGATATAAAACCATATCTACAAATGATTTTGAGAATTTGAATTCTATTTCATGAATAGAATATTTATCTGATGAGGTAACAAAATTAACTCAATGAATTTGGGGAATATAATGGAACCGATCATCATATAATATATACACATGTATTATAATGACTAGGAAAATATTTACCGTTTCACAATACGTTATGTAATGGAAAAGAAAATTGGTTTTGTCAATATTTATTCATCACATTAATAAACCATAGAGAGAATGAATAAATATGGTATCATTGTATCATATACCCAATAAATAATAATTATCATCAATATAATTTTTCATATATAAAAATAAATTCAAAATAATAATGGAATTTTTCTTCATAAAAATACACATCTAATTTTGAAATCAAATATTTAAAATAGTAAAATTTAAATAAATTTTGGAGAAACATTTCTTTTAAAATAAATAGAGAATATTTTAAATGAATATTTAAGGAAATTAATGAAAATTATATTATTAATATCCCTTTGTAATATATATATATATATAACATTCATTTTATAAATTTAATAAATTCCAAAATTGTTTTTTTAGAATATTTGTATTTCTAAAAAAAATCATTTTAATGTATTTCAAATGAAGTAAAACTTAATTAAAAGGATCATTCTAAATATTTTTATGTATAGGTAAAATAATATATAAATAATTTTTTGTGGATAATGGAAATATAAAACATTTTCTTCCATAAAATGTGATATAATGGATAATTTTTATTTTAAAAAATTATCGATCATTTTAATTACTAAAGTGATAAAAATTGTACTATTGTATAAAAATTTGATGAAAAAACATAGGAAAATAAAATATATAGGGATTAAAGTTTAATATTCATATAATTTCCCTTATTATTAATTTTCCAAAAACAATTCAAAAAATAAATTAGAATGTATCATAATTATCATACCTCAAATCTTCTCTTGTTTAGTACATAATCAAACCTCGTATAGAATATATATATATATATATATATGAAATATATAACATAAAAATATTAATACATATCCTTCCATATATTATTTACTAATAAAAAATAATCTCCATGCTATTAATAATTTATTCTTACAATCACTATTATGAGTGATAACTATTATGTTTTTTATGTGTATTTTGATTCAGACGATACAATCCTTAAACACTAATCACAGTTCCAAAAACCACATATTTTTTATAATTTAATATATATAATATTTAATCCCAATAATCATATCTATTTGGGATGAAATAAAATCGATCACATTGTGGATATAGTAATCCATATGTATAAATGACTGATATTTTTAAATTTGATGGAGTGAATGAAATATAGATATATAATAATTCTACTTTCCAATAAAGTTTAACATATAAAATTTATTATTCATATTAGTTATATATTAAATTTTTACAATACATGTTAATGATAAATAAAAAAATTAATCTATTCGATTGGTTGGGGTTGTAGTCAAAAATATCCATGAGTGATGTTATAGTTTCATAATAGATGGTAATGTAGAAAGATAGATAAGATCTGAAAATTATAAAATCATAATTAAATAATTAATATCATATATATTTTCTAATTTTATCATCATAATAATCCATGAATGATGGATATAAAGATGAATCATAACTCTATGGGGTGGTGGTAGTCTACACATACACATGAGTGATATTTTCATATCCAAATTGGTGGGAAATAAGATGAATAAAGGTTAAAAAATTTAGATAATAAAATTTCATTTAATAAGATACAATTGTGTTAGTATATCATCAGGGTTATAATATTTTTTAATGATAATTACTAGTAAATTAAATCAAATTACTCCATTAGGAGCCATGTATCATCTTTAGAGAATATCTGTTGGCCTAAAAGATATGCCATTTATGATAGATATTTTTATCTAAGTAAGGTCTATAATGAATGTTTTGTTATTTTAATAATTTATTTCTGTATTTATTGGTTGATATATATGATTTATTATGTTTTATTGAAAATGTATATGTTGTTTCATTTTATAAGGGAGGGATTGGAATGATTGAATTTTTTCAAAAGATTATAATATATTAATGTATTAATAGATACAAAAGGTTCGAAATAAGATTAAGATCAAATTATGATGATATATAATATAATTATATTAATATAATAGGATTTAGATATGTTTTTAAGTAATTTAGATCCTTTTCACATTATTTTATCTCTTAGTTAAATCCATTTATCATTAACCATAGTGAGGAACTTTTACCTCAATTATTATTCAAAATAAAAAATTAAATAAGATGAACTTAATATATTATATTAATTTTAATTATTGTAAATATGAAATTGTTTTTATAAAATGAAATATATATAAATTTCCTATATTCCATTTAAAATAAACCTGAAATATTATATCTCACGTAAATCTATAGAGAGGTAAATAATCGTTTATACAATAATTTTTCATAAAGTAAATTCATTTGGACTTAATTGGTTTATATTTAATCAAATTTAACTGATGATATTTTAAAATCAATTCAATAATATTTTTAATTTTTAAATACATAAATTTAAATGGTAATTTTTGATAAAATCCATATTTTTCATTATTTACTGATGATTTATACATTTCAGAAAAACCCAAAAAAAAATATTCCTTTGGTAATTTGGATATAATTATTTCACATTGAATTTTAATTTTTAATATTTAATTTTTATATCTATCAGGAATTAATTATAATATTTTCTCAGAAAAATAAATAACAATATTTTTGAGAAAACATATTTTTAACTAAAAATATTAATTCACTAAAAATGAGTTCATAATTCCTTCATGTAAATCAATAAATCATTATTGTGTAGGAAAATTTGACATATATATTATATTTTAGTTAATATTATTCATAACCCAAATATCAAATCCTTCTCATAATGTAATATAATATAAATGTTATTTTAGACTCATGGATTCATATAAATAATATTGTATACTAAGTGTCTGTTCCAATATAAAATGAAATTAAAATAAGGTCCTTTTACACCACCTAAACATTATCAATACTTATTAACTCTATAATAATTTTATCATTCAAAATTTCAATGTTAACCATTTTTTAATAAAATGGCTTTTATTCAACACATAATATAAAAACTAGGGAAATAAAATTTGTTCCATTCATCACATCAAAATGATCCCTTAAATGAAAATGGGATTCATTTCCTATTAAAATAAATTATCGAATGGAAATAATAAACATGACAATCTCATAGAATTTAAATAGGAATGGAAATCTATTACATATGATTCCTTGAAAATTCCCTTCAATCACGAAAAACTATTTTTTAATTACCCAATATAGATAAGGGACAAATGGTTTGGTAGAAAATTTCCCCAACAATTCAATTTTTTGGTATATCGGTAAAAAATTTTCAATCAAATGAATTCAATATAGAGTGTTTACAAAGAAAATTCATTGGATAAGATGTTATTCATATTCATGATGGATGGTTAGCAAGATATAGGTAGTGGTAAATAATATCTCCAAAATAAAAAATATATTTCATAATCCGTATAACGAATGAATGTAGATGGTTTAATATTAAAATTCTTCTAATTAAGCATAATATATAACAACATATAATGAAAAAGATAAAAAATAGATCTTTATGTTTTAGAAAAATCAAATTGGAAATATGAAATTACATAGGTATTTTAAAATAATTTTAAAATAATTATTTTATAAAACCCTGATAAAAGTAATTTGTTTTATAAAACAAGAAAATTTTATAGAGTGATTCATATAAAGATAAAATTTATGTAGAATTATTATTTTAACACATATAAAACCTAAAATGGTATTTTATAAAACATTTTTAATACTACAACATACATGTGAAATTTTGGGTCTTTTAAAAGGCATCATCAAAACTGTGAATTAAAATATTGGGAAAGAATTTAATTTTATTCAAATTTCAACGTGAATAATTGGAAATTAAAAATTAATTAAAGGATATTAGATGAAATCTTTTTCGGAATCTATAACATATGAATTTAATAGATAGAAAACAATATTAAATTTTAGGAAATTTAATTGTTGAATCCCTGCAATATAAAATGTGTAAAATATACTTTTAGTATTTCCTGAAGGGGAATATTTTTTTTCACAATAGATAAACCATATTTTGTTTTATAATTATAATTAATAAAACGATTGATAAATTAACACTTGGATATGGAGGGGAAACCCTCATTAAATTTGATAGAAATTATTCTCAAAAATGATATACTTTTGAGAACTAATTTATCTCAACTATATTTTTTGAAATAAAATTATTTTTCTACAATATTTGAAGTTAATTGTCAAATTTATAGATTCTTATGATGGAATAAAATATAATTTTATTATATAAGTTCATGAAGAAGCTGTTTAACTCAGTGAAGGGAGTTATGTCATCATAAAACATTATTATAATTGTAACAAAATAATAAAAAGTAAAAGGGAGATAGATACCCTTAAATTGATATAAAAATATCCCGAGATGATAGATATTCAATAAAATTGAATATAAAATAATAATAAATTGTGGATTGTAATATCAAACATGTCTTAATATATTTAAATTTTTGGTAATGAACCCATTATATCCTAGAATACATTCAAGTGAAAACCCCTTGATGGATAAAACTTAATATAAAACATTTTTTTTGTAATTACAAGATCATGGTGGAATTTTTATAGGGGAATACGTTAAATAATTAAATTTATTTAATGTTTTATAATTAGAATTATGACTCATGGTTTGAAAAATTGATATAAGAAACCCTTACCTGTATTCCCCTATTAGTAGAATGTTCTCTAAACATATATAAAAAATAAATATATTAATTTTGATTTAAAAATATTATTTTTATTTTTAAATTTTTATATAAATATTTGATAATTATTATTTACATGTATATCAACAATAAATTATCTATTTTCAATATCGGGTGGAGTAGTCTTCATCGTTTTGAACTAGATTAATATAAGTTGTGTTGGGATTAATTCATATCATAATGTTCACCATTCCCATAAAGAAAAATTATTGGAATTCAATCTCCATATTTAGTTTTATTTGTATAATTTCATTCTATGGACTTTTTGGTTGTAATACTTAAATATGAATATAGTACTGAGCAATTTTCATTGATTTTTAATGAAAAAATGTTGGTATATTGATTTAGGAAATTAATATTAATTATAAAGTAATAAAAAATAAAACCATTACTCAGTTATATATATGATATATTACCAGATATTACATTATAAATTTCATTCATGATATAAATTTCTTTCACTATTCATGTAGGTGGCAAAACCAACATAAACAAGAACATATCATAATTAATGGATGATTATAAAATATTTTTGTGTTAATATGAATATAATAATAGAATAATGATTATATTTAATGTATATTTTTGACTTCTATTAAAATTTGAATTAATTATAATAATAATATCACCGATATGAATTTATTACATATTACTAAGAAATCATTTTTCCCTTGTAGTACACACTTTTTGGACGGTTTAATTTAATGCTATTGTTTGTCAACAAATTATTAAATGGTTATCAAATTTATCAATCCATTACCATAATTAATTTATAAAAATATTTTAAATCCCTTTAAATAAATTTTATAACTATTCTTGAAAGTTTTAAATGAAAGAAGAGAAGCATTGTTCCATTAAGGCAGCTGTTTGCACAAATATATGGATGATGACTTCATTTTCCATAGAGAGATAAAAATTTCTAATATGATTTATTATTTAATATCCATAAAATTGTTATATACACTATAATAATATAATAAATTTTAAATTATGAGAATCATATTGATTTAATGAAATAGAACATAACACATTTTTTCAGGAGGTGGTAGTCCACCCATACACAGGATAATGGTTTTCTCTTTTCTTAATGGAAGAAAAACAAGGTATAAAATATATATCCCCAAAAGATAAAAAATCATAATATAGGTAATTATTATTTTATCATATGAAAATTGGAAATACATTTTTAAATTGAAAATATACAAAAGTAATATTATTAGAGTGTGAAAATTACATTCTATATGATTTTGACCATTCTATTCAAGAACTTGTTTGAAAATGGATGAATTTGAACAATATATTTTGAAAAAGGATTTATGTAATTAAATAATATTATATTGGAAGTATAAAGGGATAGATTTTATGAAAAAGATTGTTTTAGTGGTATTAAAGTGGTAGTGAAAATACCCTTTTATTAGTGGTGAGGATTATAATATTTTTAAATATTAAAAGTTAATATAATGAGGAAACATGTTCCACTTGGAATGTCTATCCAAAAATGTACAACAATTTTATACAGGATTATATATGTTTAATTATATCCATAAAAAGAAACTAATTAATTTACAGTTTTTAGGCCCTTTATCCTTATAAATATTGCATTTTCTATATTTAATTTTACTACAGTAACTAGTTTTTTACAATGTAATTTATCATATTCTCTAAAAGAATTTTTTTTATAATTTATAATATACACCATATAATTAAAAATATTATATAATTTTTTATATATTTAAATAAAAAATTTGAAAAATGCAACGATTAAATAATTGATTTAAATTTTATTAAATAAATAGAGAAAAAATTATGAAAATTCAATAATTTAAAATCTATGTTTGTAAAAAAATTGAATATTTAAAAATGAAAATAAAATATAAATATAAATATTATTTCTAGAAATGGGATTCAATAAACTCCATGTTATACTTATATAATAATAAAGTCATAAAGATCATGATATTTTTAATAGTGATATTTTTAATTATATCACGCAAATCAAATTTATAAAAATAAGCCAAAGAATTCCCCCAAATATAATTTTAACAATATAAATTAAAAAATTATGTTAATATTTACTAATATGAAATAAAAAAGTAATAAATTATTATTTAATTATAAAATCAAAATATAATGAAATATATATTATTTTTAAATAATGTATTTTTAAATATCATGTTTTACAAAGAATATTTCAATTTAAATTAAACTTTAAAGGTTATCAATATATTAGATCTTATAAAAAATTAAATCTTGTGAATTTATTTCTTAGGTTAAAATATAGAACACATAAAACATAAAAAATTATTTAATAAATATTACGTTTATATTTAATAATCATTACGAAAACCCATTGAAAATCGAAAAACAAAAATTTTTCTAGAAAATTATATTAAAATATTTTTTTTATTAGAAGTATTATTAATCGTATAATTATATTTATCTATTATTTCATGGATCATTTTGTTTATTTGTTGCTCGTAAAATAACTTGTCAATCACAAAAAACAATTAATTTAAAATTATATTTTAATACTATAGGTAATTACAACAATATCCATATAAGGGATGTACCAAAATTTTTAATTTAATAGTTATAAAGGCATTGTTAGAAAATTAATGGTTGATTTGGAATATGTAAGTCAATTTACCTATCAAAAAAATTATATGATCACTATATAGATAGATCTAATCAATTCTAAAATATCATTAAAATAGCCTCAACTAGGAATGATACGATTTTTAAAATAAAAATTCCAATAAAAATAAGTTAGATAATGATTTTTTATGACATTAAATTATCTCCCCATTGGGATTATTCACTAATTACTCAATATATAGACTTTATGGTTGTGAA
Organism: Viscum album; assembly: GCA_963277665.1. Classification (NCBI taxonomy): domain Eukaryota; kingdom Viridiplantae; phylum Streptophyta; class Magnoliopsida; order Santalales; family Viscaceae; genus Viscum; species Viscum album. The sequence continues at coordinate 1,238,081,531 of OY728122.1, read as the reverse complement.
TTCATGATATTTGAAAACATTCAAGATTTAATGGACTTAGTAAAGATAAAATAATACATTTGAAATTTTTGAGTAGACTATGTGTTCACATTATACCACATTGTCTTAATGACCCATTATAGTAGTTGTGATTTTATATTATTTACATTTCTCTATTGCATATGTTGGTTACTGATATATGTTTTCATTATTCTACCTTTTATTTTTTCACTAGTTCTCATAATGTATATACATCTTGAAATAAAATATTTATATTGTTGGTGGTAAATTATGTTGATTCTTATTTTGATCTTATTCATTGGTTTAACAATTTAAATATCAAAAACATTCATGTTCATAAAGGAATTATACAAATAAATTAATTAAATTTCCCCTTGATATTTTTTCCTCCATGCTTGTTCTAATAATTTTAGGATGTCAGATTATTATTTTTCATTCGAAATATTTTTTATAATTTGGGTTTCAACTAAAATACTTTTTTCTTTCTTTTCTATATAAATGTGATAGTATTAGGAGTCTCCAAAATCCATGTAAACCTTATAGAAAATTAAGAATTTCTTCATACCTAATAACATTCCTTATCAATTTTTCCACTCAATGATTTTTTTAATCCAATAATTAAATGATATATTTTCATGCTTTGTCATTGATAGGTAGAAACATACATGTATTATAAAATTTAATTTTTAGGTAAAAATTGAATAATCCTTAATTTACGTTAGTTATAATAATTATTTCAATGTCATTGTGTAATGATTTGATGAGAAATATTTATTTTAAAATAAATTTTAAAACTCTATTCATTACATGAATTCAATTTGTTCCTAATACCTCATATTCATAATTAGGGTCACCTTTAGTTACATTCACCTTAAAAATAAAAAATTACAAAAACAAACATTTTTGTTCACAAGTATTAGGAAATATAATATATTACTTATATTATGTTGATTCATTTATAATAAGTTAGAGGATTATAATACCGAATAATAGACATGGATGTTTATCAATGAATTACTTAATGATGAGTTGTGTAATATTTTGATCATTTTAGAGATCATCGTGAATCATGAAATTCTTCATAACACGATATAATTGGGTTATTTTAACCGTGATATATTTCAATATATCTCTCATTATAATTATATTCTCTTAAGTATGATAATTATATTCTTCATCACACACATTTTTAATTCCATCCCATTGTGTTCCATCTATTAGTTAAAACGAAGGATGTTAGTGTGATTGTCAGGAAAAAATAGAGTATGAAATCATAGGATAAGGAAAATCAATTATAAGATTTTTTAAATTATGAAACATTAATTTCAACAAATGTGATTATTGGTTAATCCCTAATCACGTTGGATTCAATAGAGGTTGTTTTTTGTTTTATACTCAAATTAATTGTAACATAAACAAAAATATTAACAAAACACAACAATGATACCAACTAAGATGATCCATCCAAAATAAACATAAATATTACATCATTTTATAAGAATATTCATTTTATATCACACCCCATAGCCTATTGGAATAATTTATACATATATTTTAAAGAAAACTATATTATATTACGATATCAATAACACCTCCAATATATATTAATCACATATTAATTAAATCTATATATATCAATCATAATAATCATCCTCATAAATTATGTAATGTAAACATTAGAAAAGGAGAGGTCAAATATTGATTACTTGTAAACATAATAGACCTCAATCAAGGATCATAAGTTAGAATAATAAGATAGTACAGGTATGAGAACCCAACATGTCTCATTAATATAATATAACAAAACTATATGTTATAATACATAGTTCATAAATCACGATTCATTTCATAGAACAAAAATATAACAGAAAACATTATTTAATGGACTGGAGACTCAACCATAAATAATCATTAACCATTAAAACATTACACATGTATAGAAATATGTCAATAACACATGAATATGAAATAGTTTTCTTTATCAAGTATATTAACTGATACCAATACAAATTTGTTGAACAATTATGTTTCTGGATTGTGTTCACTCAAATTTTCATTAAACATTAATTGAATTGGATCACTCCCAAATCCATTTCTTTTTAGGTTAAAAAATATGAATATTTTCTTAATCAATTTTAGGAATATAAATTTAATGGAAAACATATCCCATAAAAAAACTATATATATATGGGCCACATTTGTTGGGAGTTATTTATAATACCATTTTAGATTAACTATTGGGAAAGAGAATTATTTCTTTAAAATATGAAAAAAAAACAAAATAATTAGACATCAAAAATAATAAAGTGAATAATATCATTACATAATATCCATACTAAATCATAAGAAACCATAAAGGATATCGCAAAATTTTGAAAATTATTTCATAAGGTAATTTGAAGATTAATGAAAATATAATGTGAAACACCATTATAGGTTGTTAATAAATTTTATTTATAAAGGAGTAATTTATTTGAAAATGAGAATATGAATTTCTTTTGAATAAAAATAAAATATGGAATTAAATAACCATAAAATAAATCAATATGATATTTTATTATTTTTTGTTTTGGTTGTCTTTGTAAAGTAATATTTGTATTACAGTTTGGTAAATATAGTAAAAAATAATTTCAAATTACCGATAGAAAAAAATTAAAAATATTCTCTTTGAAATATTATAAATGAATTATAATATAATATATGATGTATTTAAATCATCCTTTAAATAAATTCAATATCATTCATAAAATACAATAATGGATATGAAAATTTAAAAAAAAATTATTGTTGTCTAAATGATAAAATATGGGTTTTCCTACTTTTAGTAATCCGATGAATTTAATTACGAACTAATGGAATGTGATGTAGTTAGAGGGAAAATAAAAAAATATCTATAATATATGAAAATTACTAAGTTTTTATAAATAAAGAAAAATAAATTTATTCAAATTTAAATTTATAAATTATTTTTTCTAATTTTACGTTATAATTTAGAATAAATCCTTACCTCATACTTCTTTTAGTTCGAATGCACTCAAACTACCTATTTAATAAATTCTAATTAATTTTAAATAATAAAAAAATCTATTTTTTTACATTAAATGCTTAATTTATAATTCATTTAATCCCATATATTACATTTTCATAGTCATAATTAAAAATTTTATTTTAGTTATTCAATTATTCCACACTTATTTAACGTTTTTATTAATGTAAAACATCATTGGTCATGCATTTTTCACCTATAGAATATAAATAATGGTTAGGAATATTTTTTATGTATTTTTGAGTCTCTTGGTTATTTCATGTAAAAGATAGTAGTGTTTCACATGGATGTCTTAATAAATACATTTTTTATAGTTTATATCGAATAAAAGAATTGTTTTTAATGAAAATACAATATATATTATCATCCAATAATTACAGAAATATTTTAAAATTTTCATTCTTACATTTTATTTCTGGTATTTATGAATACATAGTCCTTGAGGATGTAAATTTTATAACATGTTTCAACTAGGTGGTAAAACCGAACAAAATAAGAACACATTTTAGTGATGATTGAGTAAAAACACGTTGTTTTGTATTAATAAATTCACTTTTATAGAAGAATAATGGGTTTAAAAACATTTTATTAAATTTAAAAATTATATTCAATAATTGTTAGTTTTCTAAGATAAAAAATTATAATAAGAAGATAACTCTTATGTTGGAGTCATGAATATCCTCTTATAGAGATTCTTAGAAATGAGGTTTTGTGATTTAGTCTTATTATTATATATTTCCAAACATTAGTGATTGTTTTTACAGAGGAAATTTTAATTGGTATTCTATAGAAATTCTATGGAAATGTTTGTATTGTGATAGGTAGAGGATATGTACTTTTATAGGTCTGCATGGGTGAAATTCTCAAAAATACCCATTACATTATGTATAAAGTTGTCCATTTAAAAATAAAAATGTTAATAATTAAAAAAATAAATGATAAAGGATTAGGTTATGTTTAGAAATATCGTATATGAATATTTAAATACAATATTTTATGATATTTTATGACTTTAACTCTTAATTTTGAAAATTTTAATTTGTTCTATCCTTTAATTTGGTGATACTGTTTGAAAATAGTTACATATTTTTATTCAATAAAATTAATTTGACTTAATTAAAATAATTTAAATTTAGATTAAAAATTTGAAAATCATTCTTGTGTATTCAATTTATAATGGCGATAAAATTTATCATTAATGTAATAATGGTATTACTCATAATTGTTTTTAGAAATATATATTATTAATGATAAAAATGAATCATAATTATTTATTTTCTAAAAAATATTCATTAAATTATTACTAAATCGTTTATATATATTCATAATTGATTAATTATAATAAATTTTAAAAATAAAATATGTGAAATTTATCTTTTGAAAATAATATAATAAAATAAATGTTTCCAAAATCATTTATTTCTTCAATGAACAAATAAACATAATTAATTCTGGGATCCTATTAATATATTTTTCCAATAATTCCATAAATTTTGTCATTAATTTTTTTAGTATAAAAAATTATGTTTTCAAAACAATAAACCTCATAAAAACAATTTCTATGAAATTCATTCTATTTTTTTATGTGATTTAGAAAACATTAATTTTTTTTAAAAAAAATAAATAAGATTCACATAAATATATTATTTTTTATTTCATTTTGAATTAAAAAAAATATAATTATTTTTTGTTTTAGGTATCACATGATATCTAACAGACTATAATTATTTAAAGGTTATTGAATATTAAAAATTATGGGGTGTTATAGTGACATCAATGATTTGGTTATCAAATTATGCTAATTCTTGATAACTTTTCTAAAACGAATGTGATTTTCCAATATTTGGTATCATAATACAGTGTGATGTCAATGAAATTTCTTCTATTATCCATCTCTCATTGTGGTATTAGGTATAATATATAGCAAACTAGGGTAATATTTTATTTAATCCCTTATTTAACCTCCATGAAATGAGTTAAATCCTAAAAAATCACAAATATTAGAAATTTCATTTAAAAAATATCATGAAAATGGTTAATCTTATTTAAAATGATTATGAATGTCAAAATTTACCTTCAAAATAGATATTTATATAATGAATTTTATTTCATCAAATAGTACGTGTAACGTCGTCATATCATAATACTTCCTATGGGAAGAAAGTGCCTTATTATTTATATTGGAACCTCATAATGAAATCATGTGTCGCTAATTAGAAATAATATATTCACCCTAGAAAAAAAATATTTATTAGCATAGGGATACAATTATATGTTTAATAAAATTTATATCATTATAGAAACAAATCTTAATCCTTGATATTTCCATAAAAAAATAAATATCATTATCCAACACATCATGAGATCCACATGGTCCCCATTATGGATTTGCTGAAATACATTCATATTCAATTTATGTTGAATATGTGTTTAACAATGTTGGTTTTAATTCTTTAATAGTTAGATATCTAATTTATTTCACAAAAGTGATGCTAAAGGTAATGTAATGGAATATTTTTTCCACGTTCATCCCACCGTAGAAAGCTTTTGATATGATATACAACTCCTTATTCTTGAAATGTTATCTGTTATTAAATCATTGAAAGCATGAGAAATTTATTTCAATTTTTCTACATTATGGATAATAAGGAAAGAGGGTAGATGATTTAAATATAAATTTATTTCCATTTCAAGTAATATTTTTTAGTCCAGTAAAATAAATATTATAATATTATTTACTAATTCAAAATAATTATACCTATTAATAGGATAGATATTTATTCGTCAACATATAATTAGAAATGATTCTTTAAATACATTTAGATAGGTAGGATATCAATAGAAACTCAAAAATAAAAATAAAATATATTAATCGACTATAGAGACCTGACCTAAGGAAGGAAAAAGTCGAGTTTTAGTGATATTACATTTAAATAATTACAAGGAACAAAATCCCAAAGGAATGAGAGTTTATTATTCTTCGTATACTAGAAGCATACTTCAGTGATGTATTAAAAATGAATACAGTAATTAAAATATAATTTTTTCCCTTTTGAGGATAAAATTATTCCACGTAGCATATCTTTTCATATAATTCATTTTATATTTCTTGGATTCCTAAGGTAAGGAAACATAATAAGGGTGATCCTAAATGCTCAGTAAGGGTAATGTATATAGTAGTAAATAATTTGTTAATATAAATAATAAAAATGGAATGGAAAATAAGAAAACAATCCCAATGAAATCAAAAAGCTGAGAAGGATGTGCATAAATATCATGGTAAGGAAATAAATTGAATCACAATACAACAATATAAATAGATAAGGATAAATAATCCTAGAAATTTAAGAAATTGAAAAAAATTCCATTTAATCAATCAACACAAAATGAAATGTATCAATATATATCAATTAAAAATTCAATGGTTTAATAATAAATGTATTTAAATGAGGTAAATAATTAATAATTAGATTCTTAGTTTTTATAGTACATTGAACTAGTACTATCAAGGAAATTCAAAATACTATTTATAACATACTGGGAAAAACCATTTTGGTTTGGCCAACCCTATCTCAACTATCAAGACCATTCAATAGATTTTTTAAAACACACATGGTAAAGATATGAAGGGTTTATTCATCCTAATTTTATACCATGGGATTAGGGATGCATTGAGGGGATTTCATTAAATGATCGAAAGAAAATTGGCCTTAACATAAATGGTCTCCAACCCGTATCATACCTTTATAAAACATTCCCAATATTGAATAGACAATATGCCTTATCAAATATCTTTATTAAATAAAGGATACAGATTTATCAATATTTACTAAAATTATCAAATAATAATCAATGTTTAAACCATATGGAAAATGGTGTATTGATTAAGACATAATTATGTCCATGAAAAGTGATGTGTATATCAATAGTAAATTTGATGTAAAATTATCATTGTTAATAAAAATATTCCATGGGGATTTAAAGGATTCAAAGAAGTGAATGCGAGTACTATCCTTGGGAAAATCCATCATAAACCATTATAAATAAATTAAATATGGTATCAATACAACATATCCCAAAATAAATTAAATTAAAAGGATTTTTTTCATTCTTGAATAGAATTATAATAAAAATATCTTTAAAAAAATTATTGAAGAAAATATCCTTTAAAAAACATTTTAAAATAATTCATTCAAAAAATCATTTGAAAAAAATTTCATTAATATTTATCATTATAATCATAAATAGGAGAGATTAATTAAATCATTTCAAGAAAATCATTTCATTCCACATGAGTTAAAATACAATTCATTTTACAATGTAAAATAAAAGGAAAATTACTATTTTGGAAGACAAAAAAGATATTTCTTTAAAAACTGGTAAAATAAAAATGGGTAAAATTTTATTAACAAAATCAGTTTGTAAGTGGAATATAATTTCTTAAAAAATATAATTATGCTTATTTTTTGGAAGAAACATGTGTCTATAAGTAGAGATATAAATGTAATTGGGTTTTCATAAAAACATTTTCTAAAACATATTATGTACCAAAGAGTCGAAAAGTTCTTACAATTTCATGAGAAAGGTCATCAATTATTGGTGGAGAAATGAATAGAAGTTTTCATTCAACAATTGATATATAATTCTTTAAATAGAAATTAAATTGAAATATCCTTAGAATTATTATTTAGGAAAATAATGATTAAACATTCCAAAGTGTCTGACACCACATTGAAAAATCTTAAATCATAAGAATCATGACGAAATAAAATGAAATTAAAGCTATAATATCATGAGAGTGATGAGATTAATTATATACCATGTAAATGTTTAGTATATACAAAATCTAAAATATAATTTGTGTATAACAAAAAAATAAGTCCCAATGGATTGTAAATAGAGATGTAATACCTTACCTGGCATCTGATTTGTCTCACATGTTTTTATATTCCCAAATAACATAAATATGGAATTTATTTACTATATTGAGAATATTTATAATATTTATAATAAATTTTACATTAATTATTACTATTTCTTATACAACTTATAAAATAATTATTTTTATGTCAGGTGTATTGACCAAATTCCGTTTATGTATTAGAAAAATAACATTAGTATGAAAACTGGGGTCTAAGGGGTCAATATATAACACCTATATAATAATAATAATAATAAAATAATTAATATATTTAAAAATCAGTTATACTTTTATATTCTATCATTATATATGGTTATAAAAAATCAATCAATATTACAGTCATGATGATGGTAGTCTATACATACGCATGAGTGATGTTCCCACATTTAAACGATTGTTATAGAAAGATGGTAAGTAACACTATAACGTAATATAATTATCATTATATCATAAATATAATTTTTTATAATCATATATATTTATAAATATTTAATTTTTTTAATGAATAACCAATCACATCTTGTCGAGGATGCGGAAGTCCAATCTTCTACGACCGACGTTATCACTTTTTTGTTTGTGAAATAGTAATAAATAAAATGATATATATATATATATATCGTTATATTATTTTTCCTTAATGATAAATCATTCATTAATATAATATATATTTATTATTTCAAATATTTATATTTAATATCATATTTATACATTCCATGTATCAGTTGAATGCATCACATCAGTTTGAGGGGGGCAGTAGTCCACACTTCCTCGAGTGATGTTGTAATTTTTTTAAATTTTTTTTTGTAAAAATATGTTTTGTAAAATAATTAAATAATTAGAAAAACATAACAAACATAATATATAACAAATATAAATAGATTCTCCACAATTTGTTTTCTCAATGATTTATAGTAAATGAAAATGAACAATCACTGTTTCATGAGGTGGTAGTTCATCTTACTCATATACGGTAAGTTCGATAACCATTAAATGGCTGTTTGTGTGAGTGTAGTCCAAACACATATAATAAAAACCAACTAGTATATTTATAATATTTTTTTATATAAGCATAGATTAATAATATTTTAGTTGTTGGATAGTGTAAATAAACCTAAAGAGCTTATAGAAAAATGTTTCCTCATAATCAAGTAATTCATTTTCGTTTTAACCAAATGGCTTTCTTGGATGGATTTATGACCAATGTGAGTAATATAGGATTAGTGTAATGATTATAACAATCTATTTGGTAATATCATGGTTTATCTAATTTGTATTGAGAGGTGAGAGAGTGTGGGAGGATTGAGTTCCTATTTATTATGGATGGAAAGGATCCACAAGGTATTTTTGAAATGAATTATATGTTCCCCTAATATTAATTATCTAAAATGTATAAAAATTTAAAATTATACAACCTTATTGGGTTATTAGATTAAATAAGGACATAAATTAGGTTTTCTAATGTTTATAGGTCATTTCCACCTTAATATTATAGATTATTCCCATGATAAACTTAATTTTACTTTAATCGATGTAAATAATTTTATTTACATTGACTAATTTTTTTGTAAAACTTTATGTTGAACATATTATAAATTATAAGTTATTTTTATTCTAAATATGGAATCAATTTTTATAAATTCCAATGAGATATGTTTCATGAATTAATTTAAATTTAATCTCATAGACACGACGACAAAGGGGTTTTTAAAATAAAAATATTAGAATGTTTACTATGTATTTACAGTAAATTTAAATGTAAAATTGATCCAAATTACATAAATTGGATTAATTGATAAAATATTTATCTTATTAAAAATTAATAATGATATAAATTTTATTTTACATTATAAATAAATTTGATGAAAATGCATTTTTGAACTAAAATTCATTATTTTTCCCTCTTAATTAGAAACAAAATATCATAGAAAACTGCCAAATATTAACCGAAAACATAATTTCTATGACTAAATTTCAAATATTAAATTTATTTTGAAATATGTGATTTATAAACCTGAAAAAATATTTAAAATATAATCTCCATTGATATGTGGTAAAAGTGCCTTAATAAAATTATAGTATTATATATATATATATATATTTGGGTTTATTCTAATCACATGTATATCCAATTTATTTGACGAATATCATAGATATTTTATTTAATATAATATATATCACTAAAATAATACAATCAAAGAAATTAATTTAATTAATTAATGCAAAACACCCATTGGGGAAAAAATTAGGTTTTTATGAAAACATTTTTTTTATTTTATGTTGGGTCTTATATTCATTTAAAATTAATTTATAACTAATGAATTAAATTTATATTTTTTTGAACCATATATTTTCATAATTAAGTTAACACTATTAATAATTTCTAATATATATCTTATTATATTAAATAATAATATTTTAATAACATATTGTTTCTTGATAAAACTTATCATTTCACGTAACATAAACCATCAAGGAAACTCATTATTTCATTTGTCATAAGTATACTAAGTGTTAAGTGAATTTCAAGCTATAAAATATTTTAATTTTATTAATATATTAAATATCTAAAAAATAATCAGGATATTATAATCTTTTAGGTGTTTGGTGATGTGTATCATTCACAATATCAAATAAATTGATCCTACATTTTATTTTTGGGGAGTTACATTCTCACTACATTAATTAAATTGATTGTTCACAATTTAAACTCAATCATGGTGAAATATTGATTGGTTTTTCTAATGATGGAATCCCACATTGTGTTATGACTTCGTAATAAATCCTCTATAAAATACATAATGGGAAGTAAGAATATCAAATGGAATAACATGAAACTAATTCTATAATTTAGAGAACATTTATTTCATGTAGATATACATACATAGAGGAAATGATTACATATTTATTTGTAGTTATTAAGGATATAAATCATAAAATTGAATGATCCATATAAATTTGAGGTCCTAATTTCCATATATAAATGATGTTTTAGAGGACCATAAGTTAAACAATAATTAGGGCATTAGAACAATATTTTTTTATATCATTTTACTAATGTTGAGAAATTCACTTAATAACAAAGTTTATAATGAAATATAAATAATAAATATATTTATATACACAATTTGATGAAATTATAATCATACCATACATTAAGAAATGGATGTCTAAATTCTAACATTGATTCAAGATGTAAAAAATAAACTATTAATTTATCATAAGTCCCATAAAAGAGGGAAATGTCATATTATTGTTCTCTTATTATTCTCAAAATTCAATATTTTTAATACACTTATCTATAGATATAAATTGAAACACAAAAGGTTCATAATTTATATTTATTAATCAAACTATTCAACTAGAAAAATGAAATACTAACTAAAACATTGTGTAGATCAGTGGATGGAATGAATCCCTAATAAACCTTAGGTCATGGGTTCATGTCATATGGCCATTCCATATTTGGCTTGTTTTCACCTTACATACAATAATTTCTTTTCTAAATCTATATTAATATAATTTGAAAAAATAAATATTATGGGAATCTTACAAATAAGGTGAATCAATGAATATACTTTTAACTATGGTTGTCAATAAGACCCTAATATATAAATACATAAAAAATTTATTCCTATATAGGTGCTTCTGTGGATTAAAGTTTATGCTTGATCAATCATTTTCAATATATACTATTATCATTCATGTTAGTTTTTTAATTACATGTGAATTATTCTATTAATATCGCTAGGGATTTTATATCTAGGTGCACAGTAAGGCCCGTTGTTGTATACCAAGTTACTCTGAGTAAGTCCTGACTCACATTGTGAGAGTTGTTACACCTATGTACATATATACATGAACCAAATCAACTTGTAGTATGAGTAATGGAATTTTTTCTTATACCAACTCCTGTATCGTAATGATTTCATAAAACTGTTGGTATAGGTCCCCTATCCCAACGACTTTCAAAAACTGTTGGGAAAAGGCTCTCTAAATTTGGTATTCCCAATGGTTTTATGAAAAATTTTGGGATAAAATGGACCTAATCCAACTGTTTAGAATAAACGTTTCTATAGTTTGAAAATTATCATCTCTATCCCAATTGTTTCCTTGAACTGTTTGGATAGTCTCCCATTTGTTTTTATTACCCAACGGTTTTTAATATCATTGGGATAAACAATATATCCCAATGGTTTTCTAAAACCATAGGGAAAATTTCCCCTAAATCCCAAGGGGGTATATAGTCCCCCACCACTCGATTGATACCCTAAATACGAGCTATGTATTCCACAACCAAACTTCTTCCACTGATCTGTCTTCATTCAATCAATTTATTTCATCTATAGTTGAAATATATAATTGGTACCTTTATTTTGATGTTTTATATCTTTTTTTTTTCTGTTTGGATTTTTGTAAAAGGATAGGTATATGTTGTCATTCTTCTAATGATCAAGCAATGTATGCATCATCACATTATCTAATAACCAATAAAATTATATTTTTCAAGAGTTTTAATTTTTTTGAAACACAAAGGTAAAATCTAAAGACCAATAATTGATGAAATATATAACATAATAAATATAAAATCTACAAAAACGTGATCTTATTGACATTACCACCGGGGATGAGATCAAATCTACATTGTTATATTTATAATTTGAATGCACCTAGGGTTGTGTTGGATATTGTAACTTTTCATTTAATTTTTACATGGATATAGTTCATAATGATTTGAATAATTTTGTTAGAGAGTTTTGTCTATAATCATTATTAGTTAATGGTAAAAATAATATTTCATTAATATTATTACTAAAAAGTTTCATGATATTGATATTAGGGATTTCACACATATTTTAAAAATAGTATTATGTAGTTATGTAAACTTTGGATATCTATGACCAATGATGTAATTTAATAAGTCTTTATTAATGGTTTTTGTAATGAATACATGGTATAAGTGTTGACATGGTGTGTATAAGGATTAAAATGGTGTCTATGATAATCTAGGGTCCTAGAAATGCACACACTGCACATGACTTTGATAGCCTTGTAAATATACATGGCCAATCCCTTATGGTGCAATGTGAGGTTGGCCAAATGGGGTGCTAGAAAGGGCACATTGGCACATAGATTTATGGCATGGGTGATGTGTTGGTCATATAACATAGTGGGATGTAATTAGCTCATATAAAGCACAATCATCCCTAAAATCACAGACTACATGGAATTCGTTACTTTATTATACATAGAGTGTAGTAAATTATTTTATAGAACCTATAGTATTTCTTTACATGGAGTAAATATTTATGATTTTCAACAATTTTCATAACTATTTTACCACTAAAAATATTTTTATTTGATGGGGGGACTTATTTTGAAATATTGATTTCAAGGTTGGGGGATGGGTTTTTCATGGGTAGTGGGGGGGCTATCCGACATTGGGGCAGGGGGGAGGGGGGCTGTCCAGTGGGTGTGCGCTGTCCAATTAGGATTGATACCCACAACCCCATTAATTTATGGATGCATTAATTAATTGATTTTAAAATAATCCGTATACTTTTATTATAAGGGTAGGATTCAAAGTAAATACATTATTTGATAAATAGAAATATGCCAATGGAATAGAGATGTGATAACAGGATGTGATGATTAATTGGACAAATGATTTGTTTTATAAACAATTTTATGATTTTATTATAAAACCACTCAAAAGATGTGATTTGACTTATTATCCAGGTATTGAATAGTTATTTATATAGTTCCTAGTTTATGTCATATAGGTTTTTATGCCTTCATGTTATCGTTAAATAAGTGTCATGTTATTCATGGTATCTCATGTTATTCATAAATGTTGTTTTACTTTGTATATAATTGCTAAATGACCCTAGTCACCACCTAAGTGCTTGGACCAGTTCTCAAATTGGAATAAACCTTATATGTCATTACCCATTTCCCAAATTTCATTTCATAAGTGTCCCATGGTTCCTTATAAATTGAATTTGTCTTGTTTTGATAAATTTAATTTGTTGTTTAGAATGAAATGGATAATCCATGATGGTTTTCAATTCATAATGAATAAAATGGGTTTAAATAAAATTTTCCTAAGGGGGAAAGGGGGGGGGGGTAGGGGAATTCCATGTGGGGGGGGGGGGAATTCCAGGAGGGGTGTGGGTTGTCCTCGGGGGTGTACAAGGGGGTGAGGGGGGGGGCTGCACTGTTGTCTAGGAGATGAGTGTAGGTTGTCCAAGGAGGGGTGTGGGAAATCCAGGGGGTCAAGGTGGGTTGTCTAGGTGGGGGGGGGTGTTTGATGTCAATAGGTGGGTTGTCCTGGGGTATGTGGTGGGTTGTCCATGTTGGGGAGGGGTGTGGGTAGTCCATGGATGGGGTGGTTTTTCTAGGTGGGGGTGGAGGTGGGGTAGTCCATGAGGTGGGGGGGGTCTCCATGGAGGATGTAGAGGGGGTAAGGGTTATAGGGGTGTGTAGAATGGGTGTAGGATATCCAAGGAGCGGGTCATATATCCAGCGGTGGTCTATCCTGGGGGTGGTGGGGGGATATCCAGGTGGGGGAGGGGGAGTGCGTTGTTTAGGTATGAGGGCGGGGGGATCCAGGTGGGGGTGGGGGTAGTCCAGGTGGGGTGGGGGATGTCCAGGTGTGTGGGGGTTGTAGGTGTTGGGGGTGGGCTGTTCATGGAGGGGGTGTGCTATCCACTCTGATATTTGACAAAAAATAGGAATCAAATATAAACAATGTATAGTTACTTTCACACATTAAGACTTTTCTTGATGTTCCATAACGACACTCACTCAACCCATCCAAGAAGAAGTGATATCTGTAAAGAAATATCACTCAATTTCATATCCACTATCCATAATGATCTCATACAAATTTGACATTTCTACAACTCCATATCACCTAATTATATAACAATGTTCATAATCCCATTCATAGTGTCATGTCGAAACATGGATCATATTCATAAACAACATACATAGAATCATATTAGACATAGACACAATATTTTGTAGACATAAAAAATACGATATTTACATCTTATATCACAACCTAGAATTAGCTATTCCGTAGCCTCTCAAGGAACCAATAATCCAAATACCAAGCTCAAAAATTGTAGGTGTGTTTAAAATTTGGTGTGTTTTATTTAGAATTCTTGTATGATATTTAGAATGCAAGATAAAATCCGATCAATGTGTGATATTTGGAGGAGTGATTACAATTAGGTGTGTTTTTATTTATTTGTGTGATATCCATGGATTACACGAATAGTCATCTTAGTAATCAATAATAGGCTCGAAGTCAATCTATAAATGGATAGTAAAGGGATACTACAACCCTAGTTTTGGATGTTCTCTAATGATGTAAATAAATTCCATTGGAAGAATGTATATATTTTCGTACATGGGGATTATTTTATTAATTTAATGTATTTTTAATTGTTCAATATATTAAATTTAATCGTAAAAAGAGGGTTAATGATGGGATTGAATCACCATCATAATTTCAATATCCTTTGGATAGTAAAAGTGAAGAAATTTTGAAATTTTTATATAATTTTAATTTAAATTACACAAACTAATTTATGAGTCATA
The DNA here is from genome assembly GCA_963277665.1 of Viscum album. Classification (NCBI taxonomy): domain Eukaryota; kingdom Viridiplantae; phylum Streptophyta; class Magnoliopsida; order Santalales; family Viscaceae; genus Viscum; species Viscum album. Next base: position 1,238,065,959 of record OY728122.1, on the reverse strand, counting down.
ATTATATGAACATGGGGTGTGATGTCTTGGGTGAGGTGGTGGGGGGTTTGGGCTGTCTTGGGAGGGGGTGGGCTATCCAGGTGGGTTTACTAGGGAGAGGTGGGGTGAGGGCTATGCGGGGAGGGGTGTCAGTTGTCCATGTGGGGTGGGGGGCTGTCCAGGTTGATAGGGGTTGTGCGGTTTGGGAGGGGGTATTGGCTGTCCAGGTGGGGTGGGGGATGATGTCCATGTGTGTGTGTGTGGGGGGGGGGGTGGCTTTCCAGGGGGTTTTATAGGTGGGGTGGGGGTGCAAAATAAATTAATAATATGAATAGAATTGACTAAAAATAAATTTAATAGAACATTTTTTAATAAAAAAATCATAATCAAGGACAATTAACAAATATATATCCTTATAAAAATAATGCATCTAGAGAATATCTATATTTCACCATTAAATTGTATATTGTTTCTATATAGGTGAATATCGAACAATAATTATAGATGCCAGAAGATATTCTTAGTGATGTTGATTGTAACCATATTAAATTTATGATATCATTGTTGTATTGAAGGATATATTGATTATTTATGTGTATCAATAAAAAATGATTCTTCATTATTGATTTTTAATCTCATGTGAATCATTTAAATCATCCCCCCTAGACTCCCCTAACCCCCCACGGACCACCCCCTAGACACCCCCACCACATAGACACCCCCACCCCTAGAAAGACCCCCACCACCTAGACACCCCACCACCATGGACTTCCCCCCTCACTCTGGATAGCCTCACCCCATTAGTCCCCCCCTCAACGCACCCACCCTAAAAACCCCCACCACTTCCACACCCCCACCCCACCCCTTTCCCACCCCACCCCCGGGATTCCCCCCCCCCAAAGAAATCCCTACTCCCTAGGATCCCACCCACTAGACACCCCCACACAAAGAATACATCATCATTGGGTATTGGGTGTTATAAAATCACATATCATTTCAAAATATTTCTTTTTTTAGCATCAATTACTTAATTTAAAAAGCCTCTTTATACATTATGCATATTGGATGAAAATAATTTACATTTTAATATCTTGAGCAATTTTCTATCAGGTCTATGGTGTCCAATTGTATGTGATAAAAGAACAAAATTCCAAAACACATTTTACATGTAATTTTGGCATACATAACTGAATCAGTATATCTTCACATTGTTTTAATAAAAAGGTATAAACTAAGGAATAATCCACTACATCAACTATAACCCCCTTCCTTCTTGTATATTTAAAATGGGGATAGATTATAAAATATAGAAAATAAATTTCAATATAATCATTTGAAATCACCATGAACAAGGAATCATGCTTATTTTCCCCATGTAACCATCATCTCAGGATATCAAAATCCTCTTAGTTCTATTTATTCTTTTTTTGATCATGATCCACATGTATGACCATGATGTTTCAAACCCTGCGGATCTTTTTACCATCATTTCCATATTATATTTTCCATTTATTAAGAATACATATTATGAATAACACACTAGTAATCTACAAAAATATAAACTTTCATTGATCTAAATGCTACTCTACTCCTGAATAATTCTCCTCTACAAGAGTATATGATTTTACAAACTCTTGTAATGTTATTCAATGATATTTTGATATAAATATAGTATTTTTTTTGTCTTTTATATTATGGTTCTCATATAGAGAAGTGTGTCAGTTATTGTTTCATATAAGGTGAACCATTATCACTTACTTAAAAATATTTTCGATGAAAATTTAATCTTATTTAATTTATTTAGATGAATTAACTTATATATTATTTTTCCAAATGGATAGAAGATAGATGTATGAAAGAGTTCGAATCTCAAGGTATTTCAAAAAGAATTTGGAGAGAGTTTTAGATTTTTCATTTCACAATGCTTCAGATAGAGGTCACATACACTAACCATGTTACGGTTGTGTTGGAATACCTTGGTTAAGCTATGAATAAGTCCGCTACCATGTAACCAAATTCAAATTTCAATTAAACTAATATGGGTGGTATCACAATGGGGTGAAAATGAAATCTCTAATGGATGATGATCCTACTGAGAGGACTGGATTGGATAATTTTTTATATGACCATTTTCAATTTATTCTTCCTCATGAAAAATAAAGGATTACTAACAATGAAGGCTTTTGTATGACCACACATGACACATCTAATGAAAAATATTTTGTTATTAGGGTGAAATAACTAAATTATGTTGTCACGACTCTAGTATATTGAAAATGCAGTAAAATCAAAAAGCTGAAATTATTAATTTGATTGTTTCATGGGAAAAATATGTTTGGGATTTCTAATAAATCCCTTCAATACATTCTTAACTTATTTAAGGACTTACCTCTAGTTGATACTGATATTCCCTCATAGGACTATACGGAATTAAAGATAGTAGATGAGGTTTGTTTTTCAAGAAGAAAAAAACATTCATTATTGAGAAATTTTAATTTATTCTAGGAGGAACCTACTGTAACTAATGATAGTATAAAATGTGAAACATCCTGCTGGAAGCCAAATATGATGGGACCCCATCCCGGGTGCCATATAAAGTGATGTGGCACACTCCATTGATCCCCAGGCTCCATACCCTTTTAATTTCTGATGAAATATCAACAAATAATGTATGGCATGATACTAAGAAAAAGAATACTATATATGAGTTGGTTCACCATGAATATGGATTTTCATAGAAGATATCTGATGCTCGATATCCTAATTTTTTAGCTGAAATGAGTAATGTGAGGTTGGGTCTTTCATGTGACAGTTTTAGGTTGTTTGGGAAGATGTATACTTCACACATTATATGGCAGGTTTTTATACACATTTATAACCTTACACCAATTTTTTGTATAAAAAAACATTTCACTTTCATGTTTATACTCATATATAGCACTTCATATCTCATTAAGGATATAAACATATGCATGTAACCTTTAATAAAATATTTTAAACTACTTTCAGATTTGGGTGTGGCCACAAACATTGCATGTTCAAAAGACATATTTTAGAAGCACATTGCGCTTATCTGGATGATAAATTATTTTTTTGAATATGAAATTATTTATGGATGGTGAACGAAGGGAATATTATCATGTCTTACATTCATAATGAATACACAATCAAGAGTACTAGAACATCATAGTTGTTTTAGTTTTATGGGACAGCAAATATTCTTTCCAATAGAAAATCTATATAGTAAAAATCATCAAAGATTTGACAATACCATGAAGACTGATTATCTACTTATTAGTATGTCTTCAAGTGATGTTCTTAATGAATTGAAAGCTTTAAATTTTTCATTAGGGAAGGGAAAAATGAAATATATCAAGAGAAATAATTTTTCCACTAAAACTTGTTACAATTGGAAGAAGAATGGTATCTTATTTAATTTTCCTTATTATTCAAAAAAATTTGTTACATCGTTTCTTAGAAATACTTCACATTGATAAATATATATGTGAAATGTCACATTATATTATTATAAAAGATAAGGGAATGACAAAAGATGATTTATGGAGTCAGCGTGATGTGGGGGATTGGGGAATCAGATCATAATTGCATAATGTGTGTATCAATAAATATAAATGGAATGTTATATGTGATTCTAATGTTATTATACCTACAGAAAAAATAAATTTCTAGAAGTATTGTAGAAAATAAAATTTCCTGATGGATATTCTTGAAACATATATAAATGGGTCAATAGAAGATATTTGAAGCTAAAATCATTGAATACTAATTATTATTGCATCTTTCTTAAGGAGTTTATTCCTAGTGCATTCTTTCATATATTATTCAGTGATTAAATGGTGGATATTATTCATTTATTCCATTTTTTAGAGATCATTGTTCTAATAAGTTATTGAATACTTTCTTTAAAAAAATGTTGGTCAATGCCCCATTAATTTTCTGTTAATTGGAGAAAATATTTTCTCCATAATTTTCACATGAATGCTACCTCAGACTGTCCATATTCCAACTGAAATACATCTCATATGACCTATTGATTTTTACTAGATGTATCAAAATGAATGAAATATGTAAATATTAATGTCTAATGCTTAAAATAGGAGTCATCATGAAGTTTATATCATGAATGATTACTTGGCTGTAGAATGTATGGAATTATTCTTAAAGTATATGTCTGATATTAATACAAAGAAGAATAGAGAAATGAGAAAAAAAGAATAGAATGAGAAATTTGATTCATGTTTTCCATCACTTCCTCAAAGAAGATGAATTATCGGAGCATATACATTGACGACATTATGCCGTGAAGAGAGGGAGATGGCACCTAACACAATTTTGTTCAATTGTAATTTGTTTGATTACTATAGTAGGTTTCTAAATTAAATAGGTATATCATACATATATATCTTTTAAAATATTCCTATTTTTATCAATAGGGAACATAAAGAAATGGTAAATATAAATAATAATTATTTATCTTTGAGAATATGTTATTAATTATATAGTAATTTTTATTATTAGTTAAAATTGCTGTTAAAAATATTACCCATTAAAATAATAAAAATATTATTTAATTAGGTTTAAAATTAATTTATATTTAAGGTATTGATTTTTCCTACTAACTCTGTCCCTGAGGAAATAAGATCGTGGTATTTTGGTCCTAATATAGTGGTTTGTGACTGTAAATAAATTTTTATAAATTCATACAGATTTATTATCACTGAACAAACAATGAACATAAGAACATAGCAGGATGGTGTTATGGTTACGTCCACAACAGACTTTTATGATAGTGTATCAGATAGTAGACCATGATTTCAAACTGTAGGTTGTAATTTAGTCATTGAAAAAACGATAATATTGGATTATTACTCTCATGGAAATGTTAGGATAATGAAATTGCAGTGGATTGATTCGATGACGAGTCATGGAAAATTTATTGATGATTCTGGATTTCGAGAAATTGATATAACTCACACTCTTTATACCGATGAACCATACACGATGGAATCAATAGAGAAACATGGTATTTAGATCAAAGATAATCTTATACCTGAATTTGGTGTCATCAATAAAGTAATTATAAAATATATTATTGATGATTGTGTGATGTAATTGAAACCATACATAATTTCCCTGGAAACAATCCATTTATTAATTTTCATGACTCCAACAGCTCAATTGTCAGAGTTGAATGTGAACCTAATGTTGTTGTGGGAAATAGGTAGAATCATCCATCAGTGTACTATATTCTTTTGTTTTATCCTAACATTGGTTGTTAATGTTGGTACTATTCTAATTGATATAATATTGATTACAAATATGTTTTATTTGACATTATCGTAAAGTGAATTTTCAATTTTTATTGTTTGAAACTTTATGTGAATTTCATTTTCTAATTCTTAATTGAACTTTATTCAAAACTATGAAACCATCATTTATTACTCGGTGAACATTTCAATTCTATATTGACCACATATAAAATTTTTATAACCTTAAGACTTCCCTTTAACATTTCACCAGATAAGGAACATGATGGATTATCTTCGATGCAAAAAATGTATTGAAACCTTCGTCATCTACCTAGGCTAAAGAAATTATTTTTTTAATTAATTTTGGTAATTTCATTACCCCTTATGAATATGTATGGTATTTTATCCTTTTTAATTTGTTTATATAATCATTTACAATTGTAATAAGGGTTTAATCAGTTATAATATATTCCTTACTGAATATTCTAGAGGCATAATGTAGTATGGTCTCCCTCTTGGTTGTTGTGTGAAATAAATCTATAGGATCAACGATCCATGATATTAATAAACTAGTGAAACATAGTAATTAACCATCCTAATAAAAATTATTTCTTTTTATTATAGATTGAATGATTAATTGAATTCATTATATATCTATTCAAGATCACCTTAAAATTTTATAGTTAAATAATCAACAAATCCGCATATTCCCTCTTATATATTTTATTTTTTGTATTAAACATTAGTTATAATTCTAAAACTACATCCATATTAGCCTTAAAATTATGATAATGAAACCAATTGAAAGGAGGCAATGAAAAAAAATGATGGACAACAATCATCTCATGGATGAGATGGGTGTTCCCCCACTAATTCCATTAGTGATTATTTTATTTGAAATATATATATTTAAGGAATATAAAATTTCATGTGATTAATGTTTCGAATTTTTTTATTGGGTCCACCTCTTAGGTGAAAATTAATTGAAGAGAAGCCTAGTATTTGTCCCAGTACTTAGGGTGTTCATATGAGTGGGGGGGGGGTATAAGAGCTAGGTGATGTAGCCGGCGTACCCGATTAGTCCCTGCCCCTCCCACTGACATACCATCAATCCTTGATTCTGATCCTAGTGGGTCATTAAGAACACATGATATATTTAGGCCTCTGATGTTTTAACCACCCATTACATCTATGACTCCTCACCTGTCATTACCATATATAATGATAATTCCTAAAGCCCATCCTACATTCGACAAGTCATCTTTGTAATCTTCTTTTATATCCAATTCCATCTCTTTGAGATTTTATATCACATCAACATCGACTCCTGCTCCACCACAATCCTTTCCTGCAGAGAATTCATTGGGTCCCACTACACCTATACATGGTGTTCCATTAGTTTCTAGTGGATCTAGAGGCTCCCATTGATCTAACTGCCACAGGTATATATATATATCCCTATCAATAAATTTATTTCATTATTTATTTTCATAGTAACATGTATTGATAAAATATTTGTTTTTATTTCATAATAGATAAATCTACTGATAGGAGGTTGAGGTGGGGGAATACATGCATGCGTGTGGTGTGGAACCACCACATGTAGTTGATTGTGTACTTCAGTGAAGATAGTAAAATGATTGAAAAAACAGGTATGTAATGTCAGAGTTTTTTGGAAACGCTTTTCAAATACTCCGACATCATTTCGGTCAGCCCACTCTCATGGAGACTATTTCCAAATGAAGTCAAGGATACCGATTGGGTAGAGATATTGGTAAAAAATTTGTTTTATTTAATGAAATATATTATTTTTTAATTATATAAATTAAAACAGTGTTGTTTTCTTACGTTTAATTTCCCCTATTATGAGGGTGCATGGCCTGCACATCGAAATGATTTTGGTGATCATTGAAGAGACTATAAGAACGAGTTATATTTTTGATGGTATGCTAGATATGGAAAATTGTAATAGGCAGTACCTGTCATGGATAATTTTCTGATTGAATAGTATTAGCAGAAGATTACTCATTGGACGACTATTCATTTTAAGGTAATAATCACATTTTAGGTATTTAAATGAAAATATTCATCATTTTCATTAATAATATCTATTGTAACAATTAATTTTATTTAAGAAAAATCCATACTAATTAAAAAATAATAATTCTAAAAAATTCATCTACACATTGGGACGTACTATGAGGTCATGTCATGTGAAAATGCATGTATTACAGTTATTTATAATTTTTCATTACGACTTGCACTTTTTATTATTCCCTCCATAATTTATTCGATTTCTAAAGTTTCCATAAAATATTAGTTATGAAATTAATTACTATTAATCTATTTTTAATTATGGTTTCATGTCATTAATGTCACTATAGAGGAAAAAATTTAATATTGAAGGATGTTTGCCTCGAGAAAAACTGGTTTTATCAAGTAGAATGATGAAAGATGGAAGTTTGGTTAACCAACAGACTAACATCAGATTGTATGTTTTACGTTGCTGATTTAAAATTTTGATATCTATTTTGTAAATTAATAATCTATTAATATTTGTAATAGGCTAGTTTAGAGGCCCTTTATTCCTGGGAACTTGATAATTTTGTGCTAAATGATTACTTACATCAGGTGTTGGGATATGAGCACCATATCAGAGTACTCTTCCGACCTGGGAAGAGTATAATCCCAACGAGGTATTGGCCCTTCAAAGGTACAATTTTTAGTTCCATAAAGTTATAGAATGTTAAGGAACATGTAGAATAGGCTGAAAAGGGGCCATAGAAATTGGACAAAAGACTACTATGAAAAACACTTCATTTATGAAACTGATGGATGTTTTACGTCCAACACATCCACCCGAGGACATCACACCGTTTGATGAATATATTTTATCGAGGTTTTCTATATATGCTGCACGAGGTGGAACTTCTATTGTTGTTCAAGACTATGGCAAGGTGGTGGCCAATTTAGAGGAGGAGGGCAAGGATGAGGTTGAGGTGGGGGAAGAGCGTGAGGAGGAGTCTGAGGACAAGGAGGAGGGAGAGGAGGTGGCTGAGGAAGAGTACATGGGCAAGGATAATGGCATTGATGAGGGTGGGGATGTTTATAAGGATAATGATCATGACAGGGATGACAATTATGATGACAATGATTATAGTGATGGTGATTTGGGATAGATTGATCTGAATCATTTTTTATTATTATTACTAAAATTTAATGTTTGAGGAATTTTTTTGTGCTTGAATATTTGTGTGAATGGTAGGATAGATTATCTTAATTTCATTATCTATAAACAAGAAAACATGACATTATGATTTGATGTGATTGAATTTATATGTGACTGACTCGCCCCTCCCATGGACACCCCCACACCATTGGACAGCCCCCCAACCCATGGACACCACCCCACCATCCTTGACACCCCCACCCCCGGACACCCCCACAGAAATGGACCACCCCAACCACTAGACAGCCCCAACCCCTTCCCATGCTTGGACTACCCCCACCCCTGGACATCCCCTACCCCCCTTGGACATCCCCACCCCCCTAGGCACCACCATCTCACTGATCACCCCCATTGGAAACTGCCACCCCCTGGACATCACCCCCCCCCCCCAAATTTACAACACCCCACCCCCTTGACACCCCCACTCCATAGACACCCCAACACCGGGACACCAAAATCCCCATAGACAACACCCAGACCTTGGACATCACCCCACACATGGACACCCCCACACCCATGGACAACTGCCCAGACCCTAAAAACTCCCACCCACATGGAAAACCACCATATCCCCTTGGAAACCCCCCTGGACACCTCTCACAAACGTGGAGAGCATCCACCACTGGACATCACTACCCCATGGACACGCCCACACAATGGAACACCCCCACCACCTCGACAACACAAACCCCCTAGACACCCCAACCCCATATCCTTGGCACAACCCATAACAACCCACCCCCTTGGAAATACGCCCACCCCAATGGAAACCCCCAGCCCCATAGACACCCACACCGCCTTCTATAGACCCCCACCGCTGGGAATCCCCCACCCAGTGGACACCCCCACCCCTTGGACAACCCCACCACCACCCTGGACACCCCCACCCACATGGATAGCCACCAAACACCCAGGAAAACCCCTAGACACCCACACCACCTTGATATCAGCCACACCCTAGACACCCCTACACCCTTGGAGATCTTCCCACCCCTAGACACACCCGCCCCTTGGACACCCCACCACTCCCCAACCACATAGACAACCCCCAACGCCCCACCCGTTCTCGCACTCCCCACCCCCTTGGATAGTCCCAAACCCCTAGATAGACCCCTCAAGACACACCCACTCCATTGGACAACCCCCAACCCCCGGGACACTACCACCCCCACCCCCAGGACATTTCACACCCACACCCTCACCCCTTTGGACAACCCAGCCCCCACCCCTCAGACATCCCTCACATCGATGGATAACCCCCAACCCCTAGAAATCCCCCACCCCCGAACAAACCCTTCCCCCTTGGACAACCCCACTAGACACCACCCCACCCCTGGACTCCCCAGTCGTTGTGAAGCCCCTCCCCCTTGGGAATCCACCCACCAACGAACACCCCCACCTACTTGGACTACCCCCTTAGATAGTCCCCACCCCAATGTACACAATAATAATGTATAATTTTTAGGTCACACAGTGGGGTGAAATACCATATAATATTGTTGTCCATATTAACGAACTATCACACACAAATGTGGTACCATCATCATCAATTAAAAACTTACACCCCGGACACAACCCCCCCATACAACCACCACAACCCCCCTCAGACACCCCTCCCTGGAAAACCAACCAACACAACATACCCACCCCCACCTGGACAACCCCCCTCCTAGAAATCCCCCCCCCCCACATGGACACATCCACCCCACCAGGGTAGCCCCCCCACCCCCAGCCTTCACGAACCCCCTCCCCCACCCCCTGCAGGCACCCATACCCCAAAAGACAGCCCACAACCTCCATGGCTGGCCCACACCCCCCTGCACCACCAAACCCACCTGCCGCCCCACCCCATAGACAACACAATGGTTTCTCTTGGATTCTATGAAATGGTTCTACAATTACAAACCAGTAAGTGGTAACTATTTTATATTCTGTTCCTCTATTTATTTTGGATTTTTTCATTTTGTTTCATTGCAATATTGTTTCTAGTTTCTCATATGGGTTTTCATCCTTGATAGTGAAATGTTACAAAAGAATTTATGTAAATTTACACTTCTATAAGGTGTGTGGTTCAATGAAAATATTTCTTTTTGATTTAAAAGTTTTTTATTTCATTTTAAATTGATTTTTATTGAATGCGTTGATATATATAATGATTTGAACACATATAAATATTTCTCATTTGAATTTCATGTTTGAAAATGAATATATTTGATTGTAAGAATTTATTAAATACCATTTAGAAGTTATGAAATGGAATTAAAGGTGTGTGATAGATATTGATCATATTTTATTACTCATGGAGTAAAAACTATGTTTTAAACAGAAAAATGATTTAATGCGAGTTGTTGAACATGAAATGTTTTGAAATGTTTTTTATAATGAAATTGAAACATTTGAATGAATTGAGTGTGTGATTTTCCCCACAAGATAATGATTTAATTGACATTTGAGAATTTTTTTGTGGGAAAATAAATACATTAGGAAAGGTTATTGATTTGAAAGATGAACATTCGTGTTTTTGTGTGTGGTGGATTTGAATTTTTTAAAATTTAATGTGACCTTTATATTTGTTTGCGATGAATTTTTATGGAATCTTTTGCAAAAAGTAAAATCACATGGGATTCTGAACCAATTTTTAGCATTAAATAACTATTAGGAACATTGTTTTTTAATTATTGGGTTTGAAATAAAAAATTTATTATTCCCTTTAGTTGTTTACCCATTGTGTGGGTTTTTTGAGACTACATGATGTGTGTTTCTTACCCAGTGTGGTAAGATTCTTCTCTACACCATATATAGTCACGATATATGTGATTATTAATTTGGAAGTTGTTACAAGTGAGGAAGAGTCATTTCAAATGTCTTGGTGTTAATACATGATTATTTATTAATCATAATCACATATATGTTGGTCATAGGAACCTTGGTACATAGAAGTTATTCCATATTTATATTACTTGATATGGTTCCCTTGAATCTAGTAGAACTCCAATCATTCTAGCAACTAGGGTATAGTGGGGTGTTTTATCAAAATGATTCTTATGTATAAAGGTTAGTTGACTTGTGGATATTGCATAAAATTTTCCCACAATTGATTAAACAATGGAAACTACTATACAAATACATGTGTCTCATATTTTGGATTCCATGGTAAATCCCATGTAACAGTATATGAATGAATGAGATACACATATATGAACCCATGTGAAATGGAATTAACCCACCCCTAGAAACATAGGCATTGGTTGTGACCCCCATTAATGTGGGTATTATTCCCTTACACAAGATTATATTTTGATCCTCCATCGTATCCGCAAATAAAAACTAGTGTTGTCCTCACAATTTTACCCCATTCCATTACATTTTTTATATTCTTTGACAAAGAAAACATTTTAATGATTAAATACTAGGCTTTCTAATGCTGAGATTCATTCCAAATACACCAATTGCCTCAAAGAGTGTTATTTTAATTATGTATTTTGTATTGTGGGAATGATTGTTTTCTTGAATTATATATTTTAAGGTGTTGTATACTAATTATATATTTCAATTGTTGTAACTTATGGTATTTAATTGTATATATTGTAGAGGTGATTCTATATGGTATGTAGAATGATGGGTAATTAGGTAAAGGGTTGGATTGCTGTGTAATTCTATACAGGGTAGGCTTGAGGAAAGGTTTCTCTATAATTCTATGTAATCTAGGAGTACTATATACAAACAATTTATAAACTATTAGCATTAAGGTGAATATATTCTTTTATACCAACAATTTTAGATGAACCATTGATATATATTTTATACATATAATATATACCAACAGTTATACCAAAAAAGTTGGTAAACCTATATACACACGGTTTGAAAACTGTTGGTATATGTTATGGAGTTATATTTAACAATGGTTACAAATTGTTAGTAATTTTGAATTTCAACTATTGGAAACAAATGTAGGGAATTTGGATTTTTTCGGGGAATAATATAATTGTTTCTATGAAACTGTTGGTATATGGTTATCCCCACACATTATCACAAAAGGGTTTGGAAAAATGTTAGTATAATGTATACCAATGGTTTGGCAGCCTATCCAAACGGTTTTAATCCATTGGGATAGCCTTATTTCCCAACAGTGTATCTAGGCAGTCATGTATTTCTAGAAAAATAACATAATCTGTATCTAACATAAAAATTAGTTTTTTCATCAATAATTATCATCAAATTAAACCATAGAACTATGTTTTTTGTCCTACACTTTCCGTAATCTAGTAACCATGGTTTCTACTAACCCTACATATAATTTCAATTGTAGTGACCCAAACATAGTAATCTGGGAACTGCTATGTACCACTTTTAAATTAGAATAATTGTAAGAATTAAAATCCTAAAGGATCGAGAGTTTAAGGGACTTGGTAAACAAGAGAAATAAATGAGTCTTTTATTAAAAATTTATAAACCAATTACGACATAATTTTTTTCAATCGAGGATAAATTTATTCCATAGAGCATATACATTTATATAATTCTTGGTATACTTCTTGGATTTTGATGGAATGCAAACATAATTGTGTAAGCTCAAATGCTCAGTATGGGTAAAGTGAAGTGGATGTAATACTAAATCAATGAGAATAATAATTATGGAATGGTAAATAATTGAACACACAAAAAATGAAATCAACAAAATTATAGGGAAGTTCATAACCAATCTGGGATGGTAATTATATGAAGCACTTTAAATCCAAATAAAATGAAAATAGAAAAAATATGTAGAGGTAATAAATTCAAACACATGCCATTTAATCGAAGAAATGAAAATGAAATTTATCCATTTTTATGTAAACACAATTTCTCATGGATGAATAATAAATGAATCTAAATGAGGGAATTTTATAATTATTTGACACCATGATTACTATATATATGGAACTAAAACCATCAAAACCGTTCACAATATGGTTTATATCATACTGTGGGAAACCCAATTTGGTTTGTCCAAGCTTTTCTATATATACAATACCATTCAAAATATAGTTTCTAACATAATTTTTACAACCACGAAATTTTTTCCATCCAAATTGCATCAAATGAGACTATTGATGTATCATGGATATTTTATTAACCAGTCGCTAAACAATAGGGAAACCCTTAAATGGTGACCTTCCAATGTCTTACTTGTACAAAACATCTTTCATATCGAATAGAAAATATGCCATATCCAATATCTATATTGAATAAAAGATATATATGTATATATATATATATATCAAATTATACCTAAATAATAATATACCTACAAATGTTAACCACATATGGATAATGGTATATGGTTTTTTAAATAAGCATTTCCATGAAAAAAGATTTTGATATTTAGGTAAAAATCAATGTCAAATGATTATAGGAAATTGAATATTTCAAGTAGACTAAAAGGAATCAAGGAAGTGAATATGGATACTATCATTGTCCAAATAAATCATAAACCATAATAGTAATATTAAGGATGGTATCAATAAATCATATTCCAATATGAGTAAATATTTATAATTTTTATCTTTGATGAATAGAAATATAATAAAATGATCTTTTAAAAACATTCTTGATGAAAATATCCATTTGTTTTAAAAATAATTTTATTTTAGAATCAATTTTGAAAAAAAATATTAAATGGTATCATTTTAATCATTCAATTGATTCATCAATGAAGTGACTTAAGGTAAATACATACTTTATGTACAATTTAAATGAACATTCCATTTTCATGGTTAAAGGTTTAGAAAAAAGCATTGATAAGAAAGATTCAAGAAGGCTCATTTGAAGAAATTCGTAAAACACAAATGGAAAAAAAATTCATTACAAAATCATTTTTAAAATGATAAAAAATAATTTAATATATTTTAGTAAAACAGGTTTTTTTTGAAAAAAATTGTTTCCGAATAATGAGAGAAATTTAGCCATGTTTTCATAAAAATATTTTAAAACATTTTATATACTAAAGAGTTTGAAACTAGTACTATATCAAAGAAAGGTTATTAACAATAAGAGGGAGTGAAAATGAATGGGTTTATGGAATATATATCATTTAATTTCCGATAATTTATATTACATAGAAGGATCGATTATAATTATTCTTCAGTAAAATAATCCTTAAACAATCCAAAGTGTCCCCTTCAACTATAAAACATTATAAATCATATGTATAATTTTTGAATAAAAATATATTATAATTATAATATCATTATATTGAGTATGTTATTTATATGTCATGTGAAAGGGTAGTATATTCATTACATAAAGGAGACTATGTTCATCAATGTAACATCCTCGACCCAAGATGTAGTAATCCAGTGCCTCGAGTCGGGTTGGTACGTGACCTCATGTGTTCCTCCTCGTAAGCCAGAGGTTTCTGACTGACAACGAGGGTAAAAATGGCCACATGGAGATACTATACCCTCAATACCAGAGTAAGGCACATTAGATAAGAATTAAAATAGTGGAAACAAAATAGAAAAATCAATAACATGAATAAATAAGCAAAAGGCATTACCAGGAATTCATACAACCAATACATGTTTTGAAAATCTGTTGAAGGTATGTCAAAAGGTCTCACACTCAACTTATGGTATCCCGATCTCAAATAGATCTTGGAAAACACTAAGGCACATCTGAGCTGATAAAATCATTCATCAATTATAGGAAAGGTTTATCATATTGTAACTGTAATCTGGTTCATATTCCAATAATAGACACATTGACTTAATGATACATCAACCTTCTTATAGAACAACACATGAGATCCCAAAGGTGACATACTATGACATATAAACCCCTTACGCTCCAATTAAACTAACTGAATCTTCAGTTCTTGATGCTCTACTAGCGCCATTGAAAAAGGTGGAATAGAAACTATCTCAGCTCCTTGAAATAATTCGATCGGGTACTCCACATCTCTCTTTGTTAGTAACCTCGAGAAGTCCTTAGAAAAAATTCCTAGAAATTGGTCCACAACAAAAGAAAAGACTGACTGTCCTTTCTCCACATTGTCTAACATAAGGTATGCCACTTGGGCTTCGATTACACCCAACTGTTGGTGTAGCACCCCAGTATGGCCAGCTCGACAATCCCACTCACCATGATGGAAATAAGTACTCTTTCGGGAGGTGTGAATGTTAATCGACATCGGTAACAGTCTATATGGGTTTAATATAGCACCAAACAATCCATTCCCAAGATTACGTCAAAACATAACTTCTCCTGGACAAACAGATATCACATAAAACAAAACCCACCAAAATGCAGAGCACAACCCTTACACAACCTGATGTCTGTGACTTACACACCTAGAATAGTATCATGAAAACTTACCCCACATGAAGTCTCTATGGTTAAGACCAAAAAAAACTATGAACTGAGATAAAATAAAAGAATGTGTAGCACCTATATCAAATAAATCACTAGAAATCATGGATTCTATAAGAATCGTACATCGAATAGTATATGATTCTACCTCAACACCATCATCTATAGCCTAAACAGTATGTAGATGACATGCTCTTTTACCATGGGCTCCAACTAGATTACCCTACACTGCCTTACTCTATTAGTAAGGGTGATCTCACCCCATAGTTCCATGCCCCCCACTTGTACCAGTACGACCCATGGAGCTCTAACTACATCCATGTTAATGAGTAACTGAACCGCTTACTACTGTCGATATCTACCTCTTTCAACTATCATTATTTGGATATTGCACGTTTCTACAGAACCTATTTCAGTGAAATAACTTTCCATAATCTTGTCACTCGACCGGTGGGTGGAGAAAATCGTCACACTTGTGTCCTGGCCTGCCACTCTAATTACATATGACATTTTGACCACCTTGAAAAGTTGACCTCCTCTTCTAACAGGTCGGTGTGATTCCACCTTGCTGAAAGGTTTTGATGTGGCCCATCCTACTATTAGAAGTTGCATGACATGGTCTCCCAGCTAGTACCACAAGTTCTGTACCAGAATATACCTTTTCATTCCCCTCTGAGATACGGGCTTGATCAACCACTTCAGTTAATTTTTTTTATGAAAGGAATCCACTTGAGATATGATCTTGTGTCGGAATCCATCCTAGAATAATTTCTACACAACTGCCTCATATCCCATAAATGTTGGAATGAAACACCTCAAATAGGTGAAGTGACTAGCATAGTCCACAACTGAAATCGTCCTCCATGAATCAACCTCATAAATTTTGAAGCCCTATGATGCCTCAAGAATTATGGGCTGAATATCTCAAGAAACATCTTTTAAAAATCCTTCCACATCATTCCTTCGTCCTTCTATGTCTGAACCATAATGTCCCAACAATGTTTCTATTGACCATTCATTATATAGGCTGCAAACTTCAATCATTCCACTAGAGGAGTATCTAAATGGTCAAGAATAGTTTATATGGATTATGTACAGAATAAAATTGCTTCTGGACAAACCACTCTGATAATGGTCAGAGGGTGTTGTAGCCGAAACTCTCTGGTCAACTCGAACATACTAGGTGAAAACCACCTTGTTTCGCTCTCTTTCATCTTCATAAAATAAGATAAGTAATCGCAGATCATATCTTCCTTATCTCCTTGGATTACAACATTATCTTTCTCCACTACTAGAGGAGTGTTCTCAGCAATTCCCTCATGTCTCCAAATCTTCAAACATATTCGAGGTGGTATTTCACTACAATGCCAAAAATATTCTTTAGAAATAAAAATAATTGTTTTTCAAAAGGGAAAATATATAGGCAGTCTCATCACTTGCCAAAACCGAACTAGTTCTAATAAACTACCCAAAATATCCCACTCACAACCAATTTTCTACCATTGGCCATCCCTCCTATGGACATGGAAAATAGGGGTACCAAATTTACATGTTTACGAGCCTTTTCTATTACACCCATCCAAAACCATTTCATTATCTCTATTTAATCTTACAACACATTAACATGCTATCACATCATTAGTAAATACCATTTTTAAAATACAAATTAACCATTTGAAATTCCTTTTTCCACATTCTTACCACCCCATCAAGCAGAATTTTGTTAATTTTACGAAAACATATGTATCTTAACATTTATGTCCCGCAAAATGATTTTTGCTGTCTGTGCATATCATGATACATGAATCATACATACATAGGTGCCATTAATGATGAATGAATTCACAAAAAAATACCCCTCTGGCCATGATATAAATATCACAATGTCGTCAAATCAAACAACAACTACATCACACAAAGATGAAATAACATCAAATATAACATCACACAACATGAACATCAATCCCCTCCCTGGGTGACTTGGGTTTTCCGAAGTACATGGGTTAGCTACTGCCAAGAACGATCTCATTACCAAGGCCTGGCCCATTCTTAACATCCATTCCACCATCCAAAAATTTTAAGAGACTATAAACCACTCCTTTGATACCACATTGTTACATCCCTGACCCAAGAGCCAATAATCCAGTGCCCCGATCCAGGTCTCTACGGGACTTTAATCACGCAACCCCATATGCCAATGGTTGTAGACTAGTAGTGAGGGTTCAATAGGTCACATGTGGGGATAATACCCCCAATTCTATATTAATACATCATAGATAATTTTTAAAATAACTGAAACAAAGGAAATCAATTCATTACATGCATAATTAACAAAATCCCAAGAATGAGAACAACTATATGCAAAGGTAAATATGTCAGGTCTTGATACAATGTCAAGTGAAAAAAATCCAAAATAATGAAAGTAGAATAATCCCCAACATTGTATGGACTCTATGTGTGTAACCTCACCCAAACACATTCCATTTCCTACTCAACTCCCGAGAAGATGGTCCTTAACCTTTCCCTGAACTTCAAGCCTGAAATCTGCTCGGGTACATAACAGTATCTAGTGTATGATGTAACTATAACTCAGTATGCCACCACCAACGGTGTCTAAAAATTATCCTGTAAAAGAATATGGGGAAAGAAAGTGATAAATGATACCAATTAAGTATAAATTGTACATTAGTCCATTCTAGAGTGTGTTCATTTAATTTGTACTACCATTGAATCTGGGTTCACAACATAGGAATTTCATGGTTTAATCTACCTTTTCCATGTGTTCAATGGAGTGTGCATATTTAACATTCTCCAAAATATAGGAATTAAATCAATCTAAATGTAAATAGGAATCACATTGTTACAATCTCATAATCCACACATCGAAGCCTCAATCCATGCAGAATGCAACTGTTAGGGGAATTAAAATTTCCCCCTTTTTCAACAAATGCATTTAGTGACAGATCAAGAACCACAATCCAACTCAACCTATGGGCGTAGATCCTCAAGTTGATACACCAATCAACCAATCCATGGGCACAATATTATTTATAATTCACCAAAATCAACAATAGACATATTCATTTATAATATCACAACAATATCAATAAATGGGTAAATTAAAATTATTGCATCAATCCATGAACACAATCAAAATTTATATAACATAACCCTTTATCCCCAGTTCCCACACCCATTCCTATCTCACTATGCATATTCAATTATAATATTGTCGCCTATCATTTCCCCATTAATCCACTTAACCCCCTTTTTATGTCAAACACACAACTCAATTATACCTTACCAAACCTATGTGATTTAATAAACTCCAAATACCCATCTTTCAAGAATATTAACATATTAATTATTGGATCCATTACCTCCTATAATGACTTTACATTTTCATAACTAAACATTTTGTCTAGGGAATATTGGCACACCCCATGAGTGGCCCAAATAATGTTTAGACATCCTCCATGAATCCCATGGGGATCATGAGGGTCTCATTAGTTATGTTAGACTCCCAAAACATCATATCATGTCAAAGGCAGCAAGAACTCAATGAAAGATGGCAAGGATAAAAAACCTACAAGACAAAATCTACTAATAAAGAAAGGGATACAACATGTAGAACACCTTCCTTGAATCTATTTGGGAACACAATATCACCTGAAGCCTTAGATCTAGATTCAATCAACCCTTGAAGCCTCAACCTAAACCTCACCAAAAAGGATGGTTTGAGATCTTTAGATGGATATGGGGTAGAAATTGAGACCCTAAACTAAAATTAAAATAAATTAGGAGATTTGTCTCACATGGTTCTTCAATTCACAAACAAAGACACTCCAAACAGCTCTAATATAAGTGATATTGATCCTTGAAAGTTGTTGGAGAATTTTTTTTCTTAGGGTCTAGTGGATGAAATCCCTAGTTGGGTATAAAAATCTTGTAGTGGCATTTTTTTTAATTTTTTAATAGATTTTGGGAAGCACGGTTTACCTGCACGGTTTTCCCACCCATGAGAAAGCCTTGTAAAGGCTAATTATAAAAAAATCCCCCTTTCATATGAGTTTTCGGGAATTCCGCATAGTATACACTAACCGTGTGAAAATCATGCAGCATGCCCAGAAACTCATTTTTATTCTTATTTTTGGTCTCAAACCCCTATAACACCACGATATTTCTTAAGGACTTGGGAAAATAATTAACTGACAAAAAACAGGGCTTAAACTAAAACGTATGTAAAACATACATTATTTTGAAATCAGGGATCTTACAATCACTAAATTTAAGCCTAGTTGGATTCTAAATTGAGAATAATTCATTCCCTTGCACGTGATTTGTATTGTGTGTCATTATATGCCGAAATAAAAAAGATATTTTAATTATATAATTTTTGGTGAATAATTTTCATGTATATTATAACATTTATGTCACTTGTTATCATTTATTATAAAAATAATTATTCAATAATGTTTATGTTATGCGTTTTGACAAAATAACGTTCATTTGTTAAAAAATAGCATTGTTAGATCAACTATGTTAAAGGGGGTCATTATGACATCATTCATCAATCCACTGAGCTTCCATATAGAATGAAAAAATATTATTTATTTTCTAAGTGGGGAATAAATTTTGTTGGTCAAAACCTACAAAAATATGTTGGGAAGATATTTCTTATCATCACAACCAAAGAATTTTTTTTCAAATGGAATGAAGATATATCCTTAATAATATTTTTAATAAATGAAAAATTGATTTGTTTTATATCAAATATCACTAGATGATATGAAGTAATTCAGACCATTCCCAATTATAACAGTGCAATATTCTATATGTATAATAAAATGATGATATACTCAAAATTTATTATCCAACCAAATCATTATTACTATTATAATATTTCATTAAATGTAAATATAAAGGGGTTTAACCACACTATAAAGTAAACATAGAGTATTTTTGACAAAGATAATAAGACTTCACTTTCTACACTCCTCATTCTACTATAATTAAATTATATATAGGCGGTGGATTATTATTGGAAATTTTATTGATCTACCACTAATTAGTTAAATAATCACATCCATAATATTTTTATTTATATTTCATTTTTTTCTCATAATTTTAATTATTATATGTGGTTTTTATAATTAATGTCAAAAATATAAATTTAGTTGATGTTTTATAAACATCAATTACATATATTTATGGAAAATCAAAGTTCAATTCACCACTTTTATTCCACCTCTATTTCATGATTCCTTAACATTACATCTATCTCACTAGGACTCATCCCATTTGAAATTACCACCAATATAGTGACTCATACATTTATGACATGCTCATAGTCAGACTCTAACACCTCCTACCCTTCTCAACATCATCAACCTATGACCCTACAATGACACCTACCCATATAGATTCCTAATAGTGTGACCCTAGAACCACATCATATCCTCAACATCATACTCTTTTGATGAACCTATATAGATTAAATTTTTTTCTCCTAAAAAATAATATAATTGTAATTTTATTTAAATTTTCAACATGAGTATGATCTAATATTATTTAATAACCATTTTATAATTTTTGTAAATAGAATAAGATATGCGTATTACCATTTCAAAATTTGAAAATTATGTATAAAATAAAATTTATTTATTATTATTGATTCCTAAACTATAGTATATTTTGTATAACTATTTAATTTATTTATCATTTGTTATATAAACAGATGTATTCATCACATTTACTACATAAAAAGGGGAGAAAAATTCTTAATATCAAAATTGATGTTAAAATATATAGAATTTGAATTTTTTTCAGTTATGTTGGATTTAATAATACTACATGTTTTTTTGTTGAAGATAACAACATCATGCAATAAAAATCCATATTCTTTGAAAATTTATTATATTTAATTATTGTTAAAATTTAAAATCATATTATCCTATAATCCCAATAATTGATTGGTTTTCTCTATACGATGTGGTTATAAATAATGATTTTCCCATTTTACCACGTAGGAGTCGACATGTTTATTTTCAATAAATATCTAAAACATTTAATAATATTATGTCTATTTAAAATTTCTAATGTATATTTTAACAATATTTTGGTTATAACATATTTATTGAATATGTAATTTTTTATTTTTTATAAAATGTAACGGTTAGTTGAATAACCTATTAAATAGAAAAAACACATGAAACAAATGAGTTATAATTTTAAATATATTCCATTAATTTATAAATTAGCATTCATTTATACAAACTAAAGTTCTATGTGTAACAATTTTCATGGACATGTTTTTGGTGTCATCACTCATATAATGGTGTCCACCAAAAAACACTTTATTGGAAAAATATATTCTTATAGACATGAAACAATATTTTTATTATGTTATTTCATGAACTCTTAAATTCATGGATACAAATATCTCACCACATTATTCCAACCATTTACACTCTTAGACACATACAAACTTACACAGAAAAATAAATATTTAAAAAGAAGTAGTAGAATATAATTTATTCTATTGGACCTCCTACTTATGATAAATTTATATTAATTCCTGAAGAGTCATGATGGGTTCATCATGTCCTCAAATTTATTATTCTATCTAAATTAATTGACCTTAATAATCTCAAATTATATTTAACATTAATGTTATGTTCATCAAATAATATAATTATATATTATATAAACAAAAATATTTTCTATTTTTTGATCATTAAATTAATAATTTTTATATTATATTTGAAATTTGTATTGTGATTTTTTCTATGTATAATTTCTGAAAATATATTTTTTTAATATTTATTTTTGGATACTCTATAAAACTATTTTATGAATAATGATATTATAATTTATAATTAATATTATTTATTTTTTATATAAATATTTAACAATAACATTCAAATGGATAAAAGTGAGTTAAATTACCCAAAAATGAAACTCAATTAATTATGGGGATCAAGGAGTTTTAATATTTTGAAATTAGAAATCAATATGTAAATATTTGGATAACATTTCCAGGTCCCTCTTGAAATTTATTCCGCTGGTTGAAATGACATGGTCTTTTGGAGAAATGATATTAAAAAAATTTCCTATTATATATGTAAGATGTATAATGAATGGGGAATTATAATTTATATACAATAAATCATGTTACAATAATCAAAATTAAAAATATACATCCACGATTGCTGAGAATGAGATACAAAACTCAATTAAATATGATTTCTCTAGTTCAATGAATTATAATGATTATTATATATCATAGTATCAAATGTTTTATTTTATATAAAATATTACAAGATAGAAATTTTATAGTAAATAAAAAGATGTTTATAAATAACATGAATATGAAAATTATGAGTTGTATGAAGGACTTATCAATTAATAATATTATTCATATATATGTTATACCATATTAAATTCATTTGTGGAATTTTTGATAAATAAATATTGATAATACTAGATTTTTATCATGATGAAATTCTTCATTAAAATACCCCACATGAATTTTGTGAGATGATGAAAATTATTAACAAACATAGTCTAAATTATCAAAGGTTATATGCATGTCAAAATGATAGCATTTAGTATGAAGGTGAAGATTCAAATGGATAAGTGTGTAGTATATATAATGATTCTAGATGAAAATTTATGAACCATTATTTAAAAAATCTATTAAATAGCTATCAATAATATGTGAAATATTTTTAATAATAAGGATTTATGTTACATTCCATTAATACCAATATTATTTATGTATTTAGAAATATAAATCAAAATGAAAAGGAATTCTATAGAAGGTAAAAATGGTGGGTTTAAACAACATCATATAGATTAAAAATAAGGTAAATACTTTCTTTTTAAATATATAAATTTCAATTCAAATCCATAGAATGTAAATTTGGTATTAGATACAAACATGTTTAATCCCATGAGGAATCTATGTACAAATTATACCATTTGGTATGTTATTTTTAACTCATAAAATCTATGTCTATATAAGTATATGCAACAAAAATACTGGCCTATATTGATGAACATTCCTTGGAATTTTTTTCCATGAAATGAAATTGATTTATATCATCAAATTCATATTGAATAATTGAATTTGTTATGGAAAAATAGTATTGATATATATATGAAGTATTGATAAACCAAATGATCAAAATTTGTTCCTCACTAACGTGGATGCCTATTGATTATCTTATATTTGAAATATTTTCTGGTTGGGGAATTAATAGAGATTAGAAACATTAACATCAAGATGATAAGATAAACATATATGAAAATGTATTATTTTTTGGGTTATTATAGCATCATGGGTTCATTTTTAGATATAGAATAAATAAATCAGGATTTCATTGGGATAATTAGCTAAGTTCCCCACAAAAATTGATATCATGTTCAAAAAATCATATCACAGCTATCAATTAAGGATACAAAATTTAAGATTGTGTACCAGATGATGTTTTCTATGAAAATAGTTCAAAACTCTTCAAACCAAACATCTATTAATTAATATAATAAAGAATATATTTTTTTCAAACTATATTAATTTTAATTTCAATTGTTATATTATAATATTGATGTCATAAAAATTGAAAGAAATTGTTTCTTATCATTTTGTTTCATTATTATTGAAAGGGAATGTAAAAAAATGATATTAATTCTGGAAAATACATAATTGAAATGATAAAAATATTTCATTAGTGAGAATTTTCAAATTGAAAACAGCTATTGGTATTTTTTTCAAGGAAAATTGTAAAAAATGTTTATTCATGAAAGATAAAAAATTTTGACTTTTTTTTATAGATATAAAACTCAAATTCCAAGTTGTATTGTTCTGAAACATATTAACATAAATAGATATCAAATCCATAAATTATATTTTTCAATGAAAATAATTCTACTTTTTAAATTTTATAGATTTTTTTCTTTTATGGCAAAGAATTATTAATTGCGTTTTATATAATAATCATTCAAATTATACAAAAAACATTAAACATAATTGATCAAGAAAAACATTTAGAAAGGAATATAATGACACATTCTCTTTTTGAAATAATTCTTCACCCATTTTTACCTTGATAATTCATACAACTATTCATTTTATCTAGGAAATTATTGTAGTAGGGATTGTACATAATCGATGGATGTATTATTTAGGGAGGAATTATTATCAAATTTTTGTACGACCACTATAATAAAATTTAAAATCTATTTAATTTATTATTTAACCATTCTATGTTGTTTTATATTATTAAAATCTATGGAATTTGATGAAATTTATGAAAAACAATCTTGTATATAAGGCTCTATTGTGGAAGTATATATGGATAAATAGTGTATCACAATTTTATTGAGGTGTTTAATGAATTTTAATGTATGATTCAATCAATTTGTATATGTTAATCATAACACAAATCAACTACAATAAACTAGTAAACTAGAAAACATTCTATTAATGGGTCTTCATATAGTGAAAATAAATTCAATTATATAGAACTAAGAATAGTTTATAGAAAAACATATATATTTTCTAATTGGTAGTGATATTATATATCCTTTATTTGATGAATATATGTCAAAAATAGAGTCCTTTGAAGTTATTTATGAAATATGGAAGATAAATCATAATTCATTTACAAGGTAATTATTAATTGGTTTTAACATCACGTAATATCATAACCAGATTAATATTTAGAGAATGTTGATATGATTATATTTTTTAGTTAATAATATTTTATATTTATACATATAAATCTATAATGTTGATAAAATTTCTAGGGTGAAGGATTATTTGAAATATATTCCTTGAGGATAATTAAATAAATGTATTATATTTGATGCTAAAAATATTAATGGATTTATATTTCATTATTTTTTTGAAGAATGTCTGAAAACATATAATAATAGAATATTCACAAAATATAATGTCTTGGAATACAATGGTGTGTTATTTTAAATTATTGTAATAAATATAGAATGTCTTTTTTTCGTGTCATTCAAATGAAAATGGGATGCTATTTATTGTGTAAAAACGAAATATTTCTAAAATTTAAAAATTATAACGTATCCTAGCTTATTGATATAGTATATCATGAATAAAATAATCCATATATTTTTTCTGAATAAGATAAATTGGTATACTAAATAAAATAAACAGTAAATAATGTGTGGTGTGTTGTATTAGGTTTTAGTCGAAGAGAAATATATGATATGTGTGATGGAAATGAGGAATTTTATCATGAAATCAATCCCCATAAACAATACAAAATTGATATATTCTTTATGATGATGTTAAAATATATGATCTTGAAAGGGAGGGTGAAGTTGATAAAATCTTGTTATATGTGGATGAGAAAAACATTATTATTAATGTTGAATTAATTGATTGTATTTTCAGTCAAATAAAGTATATTTTATTTCATTATTTAGAATAAAATAATTCAATTAATCTATGTACACCATCTTATAATAGTTTTTTTATTTCATATTTTATATAATTTTATATCATGATTTATATTCTTGTTACATAAGGGAATTCTATTGAAGAAAATTTATGTAATAAAAAATTTGACAACTCCAACGATGTGGGATGACCCATATTATACACTTATGTTTTCATCAAGTATACTGAAATTTTTCATATTTCAATCATTTCAAAAATTTAATGTCATTTCATATTCTATCATATTAATATGGCATAATCCCTAGTTCTAGCACACCACCTTCTACCCAATAGACATCAAAGGGATTAGATGGATCAAATAAAGATTGAAATCGATTGAAAATGTTGAGAAAAAATTTTCATCATGAGGTTTACATAGGATAAAAATTATTGGTATATAATATTTAATGTATGAAAATAAATTTTAAGTTTTTATGCTATTTCTTGAATATATCTAGTTTACAAATATAGATATTATTATGGTAGAAAAAATAGTATAATGATCAGAAATTATGAAATCCATAAAATTGAATCTTTAGATAAAAATTATTTTTTATGAATTCCTAGAGAGGGTTTGGTTTTATTGTTTTTTGAAATTATTTCATCATCCTTATAGAAATACATATTATTTTAAAATGTTTTCACATCCACTAAGTATCCAATTTTTAAAAAATAAACAAAATTGTGATAAATTTTTTTATTATCAAACAATTTTTTGTCACTTCTAATCTTTCCCACATCCTTTAGAATAATAGTATTTATAAACCTATATAAACAATTCATACATGTAGGATGAACATAATAATAATAGTAAGAGACATAAAAAAGAAATAATGAAAATCGTTAGTTCTTGAATACCCAAAAAAAATTATTTCAAAAACAATTTTGAGATCAAAATAAAAAATTCCTAAAAAAACAAATAAACATCACTAATATTATAATTTCATGAAACAATTCATAATGAGTATTAATTGAAAATTATTACTTGTAATAGTTTCATTAAAATTATCAAAAACTCATGATTATTTTTAAAAAAAATTATAGACCTCACCATTAAAATTACAATTAAAATTCCGTAAAAAACATAAAATATTCCTAAAATCCTATTTCGATTTTATATTAATCCTATATGTAAAATGTGAAAAAAATTTCATATAACTCTTATAACCACACATAAAAAGATAAAATCATACCAAATAATTTTGAATAATCTCATATGAAAACCCGAACTTGTTAACTCTATCCTTATACCCAATGGTTTAGTGAGAACTATAATGTATTTCATTTATCATAAAAATATTCAATGATCCATATAATAATCACAAGATTCAAAAATATTATTTTTCCATTTCATACTCACAAAAATATGTTTTCAAAAATAAGAAAATTTTTTACGGATATCAAAATATCCTTTAAAATTAAAACACTTTTGAAAACATACTAGTATAAATGCTAGATGGATTTTCATTATATAAATATGTAAATTATTTTAGTGTAATCCATCAATCATGTAAATTTTATAGAGGTGGAAAATTATTGATGTCGTATTTATTAAAATAAAGCATTATATTTTATTTTTTTTCAAAAATATCCATATTAAAAATGTAAACATATTCATTTTCAGATGATTTTAATAAAGATAAAAAGTAACATAAAATAACCATTACAATTTTATAATCTATATAAATACATTCATAAGACAATTTTATTAATATTTTCATATAATAAAATAATAAAAAATAAATCTTGATAACATTTTTATTGAGTTTTTTGGTAAATTTACCCTTACCGATAATCCTATTGAGACCATATATTATCATACATGGATATTACATCAATTTTGATGAGTATTTATTAAATTACACCTAAAAATTCAACAGTATCATAATTATATAGTTCTATTGGATTCTGGTAAACAAAAACCACTGGTTTATAGGTAAACTACAAAATATATAAAAACATTATTCATATGTGGAACACTTAATAGTCATTTCATATATAATACATTTTTTCATTACATAGATAATGAAAACATAAGAATGTGTGAGTTCATATGAATAGTAAGGGTAAAAAGGGGGATATTTTATATTAAAATAAATATAATGTTATGATAATATGTTTATACCATTTTACAACCATAACCCACATATTAGAGTTCGTAATAAAGATTCATGGAATAAATATTCGATGGTTTTACAACTGTAATCCAAATAGTGTCAATGAACATGATCTTTTAGATAATAACATTTTCATAATACATGTAATTTTTGAGTACAAATATGTATATAAAATCAATTCAAAAGTAGTTAGGACACCATATCAGGGATCTTATTGTATAATGGGTTTAATAAAAAGACTATATTAGTGGAAAATTACCTTAATAAACTGTGATTAATCCCTATTACATTATTTTCAATATCATTAGATATAAATATATACTGAATGCATTGGTGGGTGATATAAGTTATTCCAATCATTGGTTATAAGTATCCACAATCCGTATTTATATTGTAACTATTTTTTAAATTTTAATATAACCATAATAACATAATAAAATTCAAACAGATGTGTTCCAAAATATCATATAACATTCATCATATTATAACCCATGAAATGAAATGGGTTTTATAAATATTTCATCATTCCATAACCTATAGATAAAAGACACGTTTTATAATCATTCCATCATTTCATTATAGTATAATCCAACAAAAAATAATCATGTTTCATAATAATTTTATGACTGAATAAACCGTAGGGTAAAATATAGTTTCATAAAAATCCTTTCCTAATAATAAAAACCCATTTAGAGAAATTACAAGTATGAAATACTTGGACAACTTCCCCAGTAATCAAAAAGTGAAATAAAAGGATATCATCTTAGAGAAAATATAATTTTGAGAAATAAATCACATAGACTATTTTATAAAGATATTATATTATCCTTGAAAACAAATTAGTAAAACGAAAATTCATAAAAAAATTGAAATTATTTTCATCAAAAAAACATTTGAAACATATAAAGGGTTCTTTATAATTTTTTTAAAACATATCTTGAAGAAAATATCATTTCCACTTTAGAGACAAATTTTTAAACATATTTTTTATAAACCCTTCCATTAAAAAATCCATGAAATCATATAAAATAATCATTGATGAAAATAATTTTCATGGTAGCGTAAATTTATGTTCATGACCTCCATGTTAAAATATTGATTCTTTCACATTTTCAATAAAACGATAGGAATATTTATTTATAAAACTACAAGAACGTTTTTTCCCAAAAATTTGTTAAATAATCAAACATGGATACACATTGAATTAATAAATAATTTGATTAATTTCGAGTACATTTAAGGAATCATTTTAAAAAAATGTTTTCAAATAAAAATTGGTTTTTTACTAAAGAGGAAAATAATTTGGGTATTTATTAAATTTATTAATTTGAATTTTTGATTAATTAATGATAGGAATGTAATGGGAGAATATATTGTATAATGAAAAAAATGGATAAATATTTTGTGAGTTTCATGAGAAATGTATCATAAGATTTAATTATAAGAAACATAATCATAAAAAATCATAATAAACAATGACATTATAACAAAAAATAACATATTTTCCACATTTTTAATGTTGAGTTGTAAGTCCCATGAATGAATAATGGTAAATAAAAATTCTGATATCATTAGAGTAAATAAAATAATGTTATTAAATGTTAAAAATTCTATAAATACACCACATAAAATAATATTGGTGCTTAACATAACATATGTTTCAAATATGGTAAATTGATACCAAAATCTCATTCTAATATTGTAATATTTGTAACTATAAACCCAATTACATAGAAATAAAAAAATCTATATTTTAATAAAAATATTTTAAATTATTGGACTCAAAAAATTCATTAATGGTCATTATATATAGCACATAAAATAAACATGTTCCGAATGTTTCTTCTTTCACACAAAATATAAAAGTGAGATTGAAATCCCTTATTGATTTAATAATAATTCGACTCATAATTTTAGATACAAAGTAAACTCAAATTAAATATTTAATATAATTATAAATAATATATTTTTTATATAACATCTCAAATGGGTAGTATATACACCCTAATAAACAAACAAGTGGAAAATTTTCATAAGTCTCCTAGATATAACTGAAAGAATAGAAATCCCTTACATTAAGTCTCAACATTATTCAATGATTTTTTTATAAAAATGTATAATAAATATAATTTATTTAAAATATATTATTTGACCATATAAATACATATAATACCATATATGACTTTCTTATGGACACTTATTACCAATTAATTTCCAATTTTGTGTTGAAGTAATGTTTCTAGCGATAACATTTTTCTTTTATGATTGTTTTGATTTAATATTTTTGGACATAGAAAATTGTTATTGGTTCAATAATATCCATTTTTATTACCTTGATATATAAATATATATCAAATATATTTATTACATATGGATTTATCCTAACAAATAAATATTAGAGATATAAAATGAAATACACTTTTCATAGATATAGTGGGTCATACGTAATCATGAATTATGCTTTCATTATCTATACATGTTTAGAGAATGAAATGTTATATCATATTAAAACATAAAAATAATTTTTTAATTCATATATATCATATAATTTCATAAATATATCTTTGTTACCTACTATGTAAATATTTAATGAGTCACATCACTTCAATGGAAATAGTCCTCCATACACATGAGCGATGTTATATCATTCCCATGGAATGAATGGTATGAAAATTTATGTGATATAATAATTATATATTAATAATATTGTCATAAATATAATATATTCACAATTAATCCATCATTGTATCCAGTCGTGAGAGGTTGTAATGGAAAACAATGTCATCAGTTTGTGAGGTGGTAGTCCTCTGTACACTTGAATGATTATTTCTTAACCCAGGTGATGAATGTGGATATGGTTGTATGTAATTCCAATAACATGAATTTTTTAGTATATGTAATATAATTTGGTTTTTATATCAACCATATTTTATAATTATTTATTGACGTGAATGAATAAATAAAATTTTAAATACATAATGAATGATGTTACCTCTCCCCAGGGATACCATATTTAGTTTTCAAAAGGATAATTCAATGGTTATATTTTTGAAAATATTATGATTATCTGATGTAAGGATGGATTTTGGTAAGTGGTTTTATAGGTATTTTTTTGAAACAAATGGGTTTAAACGTGTTAATAAGATTGGACAGAGGTGGAATTTTGTAATCAAAGTGAGTGGAACACCTGTATTTTTTTGAAGTGTCAAATGTGAACCAATGTTTTCCACATTACACATGGATAAAAAATGAATTATTGTAGATACTAATACATTATATGAACTAAAAATTAGTTAAAATATAGATTATTCATGTTTAATAACATTTTAATTATTATATTTTTAGTTTAACCTATGGTAAAATCATTTTCACCTTAATTTGTGGTAATTAATTATTGCTTTTATCACTTTTAATACGTGTAAAAAAATTTATTAAAATTGGAAGATAATATAAAATGAAAATATTATAAATATGGAATCTAATTTTCTAAAATATGTTCATAAGTAAGAAATCATTAATTTAAAACTAAGGTAGCAGACATGATGAGAAAGAGAGTCTTCAAAGAGAAAATGCTCAAAAGTACAGACGGTTTTAATATCAATATTAAATAAGAACATTACTCAAATGATCTAAATTAGAAATATATATATATATATAATTGAACAGATTTATAATTAAGAAAAATTTTAAAAAATAACATAATAAATATTTTGAATTAAATATCATTTTTCAATTAAGATTTAGTATAATTCATTAATCCGAAAAAATTAAATCCTTTTAGAAAATTATAAAAAAATCTCCTTAAGGTAATTTTTATATAATAATTTCCAGAATATATTTTATTTAAGAAAATAAAATATCTAAATGTATCAAAAATTAATTTTATAAATGTCTATTAATATAAATGAAACAAATTTCTATGGGAAATAATTATTGTATATATATAGAAGGAATTTATTGAAAAAATAGATATTTTTTTATTAATATATTTTTATTATATAAAACCATTATTCATAATATTTTAATTTTAGTTTTTACTAGCCACATCTCTATATTTTCTAAAATGATTTATAATGTTTATTTTTTAATAATATTAATAATATATTCAAGTTTTTCTAAAACTGAGTGTCATGTGTAATGCAAACTAAACCCATTGTTGTGTGTCATGGAAGAAATAAAATAAATTTAATTAATTCAAAAATTAATTTATAAAATCGTGTTCTAATAAATGATACACATAATAAAAATAATTTATCCCTCTTAATTAATCAAATTCATACCAAATAAAATGGATACTACTTCCTCAACATTCCTTAGGTCGTAACATAGCTTACCCAAACTCATGGGTTTTCCATAAAATAATGAATAGGTTAATGGACATGTTTTATAGAATTTTATATATATGATCCTAAATATCCAATAGTTTTTTACCATATGAAATATCAGTCTTGAGTGGTATGACCTTCTAGTTTAATAAATGTTAATTTTCATGTATCTACCTCCCCATTAGAGAAACATGGAATACATCCTGGACAACAAAGTGGTTTTGTTAAAGAACCAACTGATTGAACATTGTCCCGATTGATAATGTATTTCAATGAGACTGCTATAACTATGTATTATTTTCCCTTCCTTATCAAATATCATAATATTTTCCCTATTGAAAATCATTGAAATACCTTATCACCAAATTCAAATTGAAAATCATGCACTGTTTTCAGCATGTATTTTATTCTTACTACATGTTTCTAGATTTTTTTCTGAATAATTATATCATTATCTAAAATTTTTTCTTCTCTCTAAAGAACCAATAACTTTATTTATCCAAATTCATTCCATCATGATATATATTTTCATTTATTTAAATATAGTGCATCATAAGGATTCATTTTAATTATTTAGTTAATGAAATTGTTCTATGAAAAAACAACTAGAGGGAGTTGTTGATCCCAACCACATTTTATGTCCAAATAATAAGATATCAATATATCATCTTGGGTTTTATTTTTTCACTAATAATGGTTACCTAATTGAGGATGATATGTTGCGATAAAACACAAAATTATATCAAGATATAATTGATAAATTTTCCACAACATTTAGGGAGAGATGGAATCATGATAATACACAATAGAATGTGGTACTCCATGAAATCATACAACTTACATAATGTATTTACTAGAAAACAGATCCAAAAAACGTCTTCACCGATATTGATAAATTCTTCAAAAAATTTTGGCAATTGAATAGAAGACATATGAAAACAATACCATTATACTTTTTGGGAGTCCAATGAAAACATCCTTATATAATTTTTCACATTTCTTTTCTAATAAGGGTAATGGATAAAATATCCTACAATACATTTTTCTATTAACCCTAACTTTAAATAATTCCCAGAATTGACGTACAAAGTCTTTATATCACTATTTATTCCATCCCACTAGATGTACTCTTGAGAAACATATATACATCGTCGTACTTATATGAAGAATTGAAAATGAAGAAAAATGATCTACCACTAACTACTTCTTTTTCAAATATGGTATTGGAATAACACATACACAATTATTCAACATTATAATACCATTATTATCATGGTTAAACAAGAAGTAATGTTTAACATTGTTTTATAGCTCAACATCAACTATTTGTGACTCCTTAATATTCACTATTATACATGGTCAAACATTCAGATAATAATAATAACTTTTCTCCCATTCAATCTAGATTTCTAGATTAATCCTTTGAAAATATAGAAATTTTGGAGGTTTTTTTATCCATATCTTTGAAAATATTTTATGATCCTTTAAAATAAAAGAACATTCCACCTTTTTCTACTTCTTTGTGCTTTTATGCATTATTCAGTAATAATCATTAAAGAGATCTAACAAACTTACCATGACTATATTAATCTCCTTATTTGTGAATATAAACACACATAGTTTGTGTCTTGTATATAGATCACACTTTTCATTATAATGTTAATGACCAAATTTCAGTGATGCAAAAAAATCCATAGCTCACTCCAAAAAATTGGATGGGAAATTTGACTCATGATTCTTTAATTTCCATGAGTCATAATCCATAACAGTGTCATTCTAAAGGATAACACGTCCAAATACTTTCTTGGATGAATCCCAAGAGACTAAAAACCCTTAACCAATAAAAGGTAATGTAAGGAAAAGTACAATGACTAATATTCTATTTAGTTCCTTGAACTTTTCCTCACATTTATCTTTTTAGAAGAACATGATCCCATTAAAGTAAATGTTTTTAGCGGATTATATAATTTACAGAAATTATCAAAAAAATAATCAGTTATATCTAACTGAAATATGAAATATAAATATTTTAGTCATCATTGTGCATTTTTTCAACCATTTAAAGTCCATTATCATTTATGGATCTTCTGATACACCATGTAATAATATTATCTATCTCAACAATGAAATAGTTTTCATCCAAAATTCACATATTTTATATTTTTCATAATGTTCCTCCATTATAAGGGTCTTTAGTATTATTACCTATTAATATAATTGATCTTCTTTGATCTCTTACGAGATTAGAATATCATCTACAATTGATACCACAAACTGATCAATGTAATATCTAAAGGCTATATTCATTAAATCCATGAAGATAATGTTGATATTAGTTAGAATTAATGGAATCACTATATAATCATATTATACATACATTGTGAGAAATAAATTTACTGGTATATCCTCCTTCATGACCTCAAAATAATGATATCTAGAATGATGGTTAATTTCAGAAATGTATTGATCTCTATACTATTGATCACAAATGTCATCAATATGGGGTAGAGTATACTTTTTCCTGATCATGTTAATGATCCTCTGCCAATAATCTATGAGATTTCGCATCAATATATATTTCATTTTTACTAAAAGAATAAGTGTTCCCCAATGTGACACAATTTTAATAATTAATCCATTTTTATCACTAATTGGAATTTATTGTACAATTCATGTTACAAAATTAGGGTCATTATATGGGGAGTCATTCAAATTTGTGTGGCGATTGGTTTATGTTATATTGAAAAGTCAACATCACGATTTAGTGGAAGACTAAGAAACTATTCCATAAAGAAATAAAATGTTTTCTTAATAGTTGGGATATCATTAATGTTTGATTTATCCCCAACCATTACAAATAAACACACAATCATAATGTGAATGAAGAACAATACAATTAATGTGATATCCATTATAAGGTCAAATATATCATCACATTGATATATGATTATAGGGTGTTTGTGAATATAAAATATGGCTTCCATTCCACAAAAATATAATGTGTTATATATGTAGAAAAATATAATTCATGCAAAATATAAAATCATTTTCAACTATATGAAGAATGAATAGATTGTCATGCTATACATTACAACTAATGTCCATCGAAGATGAATCATAGACTTGATATGTGATCATATTTTCATTAGTTATTGTCATTAATAAATATACATTTAAATATTTTTGTTCGAATCTTTATAACCATATAAAATTAATCATACGTGAAGGAATATGTAGATCTAGACAAAAACAAGATATTATTAGTTATCTATTGGATAGTAAGTGTGCCTTTCACCTTGTTTTTATCAAACCCCTCATAATAAACTGCGATCAAATAATATTTCCATTTATCTCTCAGATTAAGAAACTACTAGAATCATTCATCATCATTATGCTTCATATTTGGGGAATGGTTAGAATTGTTACCACACTCCTCCCATTTGAAACCTGGATGTATGGGTCGTGTGTTGTGTCCATCTTTCTCTCTATTTTCATCATTATATAACTTCTTCTAATCACTTCCTCAATCAATTTCGTGATGACCATCCATTTCTCACATATTATATTTACATGTCCCCATAGGAAAATTTTATCTATGATTCATCCCAAAAAATGAGAATTAATGAAAAATAATCCTCTTCTCTCTATGGTTGTTATATTTTCATTTTAATATATTTTTTCTTGTATTATTAAATCCTTGATATTGTTACACAACTCCAGCCTCAAAGTACACCTAGAAAGCACATAAAAAAAATATCATCCTAGCTAATGAATTATTTTATTTTTTACTCCCTTCATATATTTGATTTTATTCAATTGAATTATTGTTCAAAAAAAATTTCAATTTATATGTTGATACAAGAATCAACCTCACATGTCTTAAACAAATTTCATTATATGTACCAACATATTCATCATACTTTTTATTTTTCTGAAGGAAATCCTTATACATCGTTTCATGAAGAATATGTTGAACGAACATATTGAGAATTTTGTTCTTGTACTTATCCCAATTGATAGATTCAATATCCATTTCCACTCATATTCTAATTAACATTCTAACATTGATCCACAACATCATACAAACAAAATATATCGAAACTTATTTTTTATTATTCTGAACACTTGTAATTGACTAATATAATTTTAATGGTGTTGATACATTTCTATTAAATTAGATAATTATAATACCTACATTGTGATGGAAGATATCACATCATCAAGGGCACAAAAGAATCATTTTCCTTCAATTCCTCATTTGGTTTTCTTACATGATTAGTTTGAGCGTTGAAATGATATTTTTTCTTGCATATCTCATAAAATTTATAAGATCAAGAGAATAATAATTTAATTATCCATCCCACTCATCATTAATATGGTTCCTTTAGGTCACATCCCATATCCTGGAAAGAAAATAGTAGTGTAAGAAACAATAATAATTTTGGGGATCCAATTAATGATGAAAATTCACTTGTATGGGTTCTATATCTTGAAACCAATTTTCAAATATTTGACACCATAGGTTTGTCCATGATTATTTGTACTCATAATATATTTAAAACAATAATTACAGTTAGTAATTTTTTTTAATTTATAAATAAAAACCCCTTATAGTGTCAAAGTAGGTGTTAAAAAGGATCTTTTTCCTACATAATGTGATGATAAATTCCATCTTAATGTTCCTTTTTCAATTTTATAACCCCTTGTATTTTTTTTACTAAACCACATCCACATGTAAAATCCATACGTGGATGATGTTTATTAGAATCCACACTGCATATCCTTTACAAAATTTCTATTATATTTTACGATGCTTTGACTCATCCATGTATGTGACCATAGAAAGTTCCATAGAAATAACCCTTGGGATCACACTAATTTTTTCTCATACATGTTTCCAATGTTCAACTAATCATTTCATCTATTACCAAGTATAAAAACATTATCTTTTCATACATAGATGTTACATTAATTACGGGAATCATTTATTTAATTATAAAATATGACACCATTGTATATTAATGGTAATTTTTTTTTGGATTCTTTGAATACGAAATGACTTGTTAATTTGTAAAATAAATCATTTCCCATCACACTCATCATAATGTACAACCATCTTATAAGAATAAATAGTAATACAATTATTTAAATCCAAGGGAAATTAAATAGAAGAATAGGTGAGATCTCATGCTAATTAAGGGTATAAAATATAGATATGTAATAATAACTTGAAAATAAGGTTATGAGAACATGATACAAACATTTTGAAACCATCACCAAAATAAAATGTATCATATTATTGAGTCATGGATTAAAAAAAAGAAGACAAAAAGATAGTTATAAAATAGGAACATGATCCATAAGAGAATTACATTGGCATAAGACATTGATATATTTCATACAAAAACGAATTGAAAACGATTTTCATAGAAGTTAAGTCTCACTGCATTGTTTATCATTTTTTAATGGGTTTACTCCCCAAACCATCATAGTATAAATGGTTCATTACAAAGACTATAACATTGGAAACTTTACAATACGAAACTAGTTTTACTCCATATAATTATCATTTCTATTCCATGAGATATAAATCATTAATAAATTCAATATATGAATATTTAGGCCCCAAAAATATTATTTTATAACATGACCAATGCCATTGGTAATAATGTTACCACCACCCTTGGTTATTACGTTACCACCGTAACATAATGAAAATCATATACATGTGTCCCACAATATAACAATACATTAAGCCTATCATAACCAATGAAATGAAATGTGTTTTATAAAAATATCATTATATCATTACCGGTATAAATTAGAAATGTTTTATAATCATTTCATCATTTCATCATAACAAATAGGTTTTAAAAATATTTTAATTTTATAATCATAAATTAATAAAATAAAAAATAATAATGAAATCTTTGGATAATTTACCTCTTAAATCAAAAGTTACATCAAAGGATTTCATCTTTGATGGAAAGTGACTTTGAATGATAAATCACATGGAAGGTTTCTAGGATAATGTGAAATTTCATAGAAAATAGTATTTTAAAATTAATATATCATTAAAAATTTGGAAATTATTTTCTTCAAAAATAATTTTTTTTTCAAATAAAAGATTCAATAATAATCATCTATAGTATTTCTTGAGGTCAATATTCTTTCATATTTGAAAAAAATAATTAAAACATAAATAATATTCAAAATAAATTCCATTAAAAATGACAATGAAAAAAATAAATGATTCGTCAAATCAAACAATATGCATAATGGTGGATTTTTTCTTCATTTCATATGGATTAATATAAATATTCCATTAACATTTTCATTAAATTCCTATCAATAATTTATTTGGAAAACAACATGAATATTACATTAGAAAAATGAAAAATTCGAAAATGGGATGAAATTTAATAAACAAATAATTTTAATAATTTTAACAAAATGTGGAAAACATTTATAGAATACATTTTTTGGAGAGAAAAAGGGTTTCCTATCAAAGACTAAAATAATGACGAGTCCTGTTGAAAAAATATTTTTTATATTTTGAGTACATAAAAAGTTTATAATTAAGTGAAAACACATATTCTCAAGAAATTAATATTTGGAAAGAAAAATCATGAATTTATTTAGAAATGGATCTCAAAAATTTCATCATCAGAATCATGATCATAAACGATCATGATAAACTATATGATTGTAATAAAAAAATCATTACCACATGGGTAACGTTTGATTATTTTTACAACTAGGGAATAAAGTTAAATTAAACATAGTATATCATGATAATAAATAAATTATTGATATTACATGTTAATGGGTATTTATGTAAACCTTGTAATTAATTATAGGTTTATAACATAACATATTCCACAAAGAAGGAAAATTGAGACAAAACACCTTTAACGCTTTGGTAAATGTTTGAACTAGAATACATATACATAATTGATACTAAAATGGATATATAAATATATATTATTTAAAGCTAATAATCATAAAATAAATTCATTT
Organism: Viscum album; assembly: GCA_963277665.1. Taxonomy (NCBI): domain Eukaryota; kingdom Viridiplantae; phylum Streptophyta; class Magnoliopsida; order Santalales; family Viscaceae; genus Viscum; species Viscum album. The sequence goes on along the minus strand of OY728122.1, from coordinate 1,238,026,192 downwards.
GTCTTATATATATATAAATATGATAAGATAATAATGTGGATAATATGACTAATGTATCAGAGAAAATAAAAGATAGATGGAAAAATCATAAATCATTAGTAATATTTTGAATTGTAAAAAATAGATAATAAAATATAATTAATCATTGAAAATATATAAATGTTTTTTATTCATGATATAATATTTCAAATGGGTTTTATATACACACCAAAAAATGAATAAGTGGTGAATTTTCATATGTCTCCTAGAAATGAAATAGATAATGAAATCTCATTCCATAAGTCCTGACTTTTATCGTATAAATTAGAAATACCAGTATAATAAATATAATTTCATTAATCGTCTACTAACTAACAATAGAAATATATATCATATAATAGATGATTTTTTTTACAATTTATTACCTTTTTTGAAAATTAACATGTTAATGTTATTTTTTGGTTAATAAATGCTTCGATTTCATATGTGTTTTTTTATTTTTGGTCCTCTTAATTTGTTAATTTTTTCATAATCTCTAGAAATATAAATGTGATAATAAAATAATATCTATTATGTAAATATTTATTTATATTATTCAATAATATATATATATAATGAAATTCCACATTCATGATGATAAATGTCCATTTGAACACATGATGTTTGTTTCAATTTTCTTGATAAAATGAATAAATAAAAGGTATATAATTTTTTAATAATAAAAATAATATTTATATAATATATATATAACATATTATAATTAACACCATTTTTATTAACTTCTATGTAATAAATTAATGAATCATGTCACTACACGAGTGGTAGTTCGCCGTACACTGGAGCAGCGTTATCATATTCCACTATAATGGAATGTGAAAAGGTATGTGTTATATGATAATTAGAAAAGTATAAAAATATCATCAATATAATAAATAATCATTTAATTAAATTTATTACTTGATATTATATTTGGTTATATAAAAATGAATGCTCGTAGTTCAAGATGTTGTAGTCCTCCATACACAATAAATGATGATTTTGTAACATATTTGATGGAAGTGGAGATGGATTATAGTCATTCCCATAACATAAAAACAAATAATTATAATTAATATTAATATAATGTAATATAATAACGTTTTAATAGTACTGTAATGTGTTTTATGATGAAATAACAAAAAAATTAGGATGAATAACAGTACCACTTCCTTGGGTAAAATACTTATTTTTCACAAAATCTATTTTAATGATACATTATTGACTAGTATTATAAGGACCCAGAACACATTTTCATGGATAGAGTTACTTATAATAATAAATTGGAATTATTAAAAGAAATTAATATCCCAAAATAATGAAAATATCAATTGTTTTTGAAAACAAGTTACAAACATACATTCAACAATACAACATGAAATTAAATACATAATAAAAATTGCATTGGAAACATCTATGAATCATAATTTATCTCTGAATATCATTCCTGATATTCATATTCAAAAAACATGGAAAATAAAACATCAAATAGGTGTGATATAAGATGATTACTAAGGGTATTTAAAATATTTGATGTTATCGTAATTATAAAAACTAGTCAAGGTGAAAACTAAAAACACATGAAAAAAATTCTTAAGCATTATATTGAAAAAATGAAAGATGATAAAATAAGGAAATACAAATGATCAAAATAGAATGAAACATATCAATTCATATAATTGTAATCTAATAATCACATGTTTTACCAATTTCATTTACTATAATGAGGTAATGTATAATTCCAGACATCTGAATCCTATTATGAAGGCCTCATCCAAAAAATCTGAAAAGTCGAGGGTACGACCTCAACAAAAACACAATTTTGTTTTCCCTAATGAGACCTACCAATTCGGATAGGGGATTTTAAGGACACACACTAAAATTATTATGAAAAATTGTTTCCCTAATGAAATTGGAGAATCACACACCACGTGAACATTTGAAATAACTTGCACCATTCCTTTCACAAAATCACCGACCATTCAGAGTAGTAAGGTGAATGGAATCAAGATAGAATATCAATAGTTAAACTAAAAATTATACCACTTAATACAATATGTTATATTATAAAACTATTATATTAACCTAAATAAGACATAAAATTCATTAGAGGCGTTAAAATAGACAATAATTAACTAATAAAATCATTGAGGAATTTTGGAGGGAAATACAATTTTACTTCGAATAGAAGAGTTCTTTTGGAAAAATATTCATGAAACTAGAAATGAACTGTGGTAGTTTCCCCATGATGAAATTAGTGTTTTTAAAAAATAATTGTGGCCTAAGACAAATTATAGTGTTCACTTGAATATAAGTAAAAATTTATGAAGTTTCCTTGACCTTGGCTTCTTTATTAGGAATAATTTTGAATGTTATTTATAAAACATTTTACTCCTCACAATATGAATAAGTATTATTATAAGTTAAAATATATATAAGTTTAATATTTAATTATTTACGATTAAATTAGAATAAATTAGGATTAAATTGGGATTACGTGAGACAGTGAGTAACCCAAAAGAAAATGTATGTTCCGGTAGAAAACCATTTCCTTTTATTCAAAATTTTTCTGAACCTATCATTAAATTCATGGATAGTAAGATTAAATTAATTAATAAATTAATTTAAAATAGTATATAACTTTATTTTATTCATTATAATTTTATTATTATCGTTTATTCAATTTTTTTTAGTTATATGATAGAATTTTAATGATCTAGGGTGTTCAATTCATTGGTTTTCATGGTCAATATACTTATATATGAGTATATAATTTCATGTGGAATTGGTATAATTCTCAAAAATTTAATTTATAAGATACCAATGAAAAATAATCATATTAAATGGTGACATTATTATTTTGGTTTTATGGAATTATGATGAGTTATTAGTCAGGACATTTGGGATATTCATTTAGATTATTTTGTATATATTTAGATTATAATAAACATGTTTTGTGCCGTGAATTAGTATTATGTATATATAATGGTTATCAATCATTAAATTGGTTAAAATACATAAATTATAGTTTTTTTCACCACCAAAAATTATTTTATGACCAAAATTGACGGAGAAACTAATGAATGAATGTGTGTCATCCATGAGGGTTGTTAATGGGAACCTCCAGAATGAAAATTTTGTTTTTAAAACATTACAGTTATAAATAGTACTTTTAGTAATGATATTCCATTGACATGAAATAATTTTAATATATTGATGATAATGGAGTTATAATGATAATTTGGACAATTTATTTCAGGAGACTATAGTACAATAAAATAAATTGAAAATGAAATTAAAAGAAAATGGTAGAGGGTTTACATCCTGAAATAATATCCTTGAGAACCACCATAAGAGAAGGGGTTATGGTATTTTAGAAATATTAATAGCTCCAATATTTGGTGGGATAAAAGGAATGAGATTTATAGAAGACCTTTGAGAGGCATAATGTCATAATAGAGTGAAGAGAAGATGAAGTGAGGGGTGATTTTGAATATCTTATTCATTATCTATTTATTTTGATCAAGGAAAAAAACCGTGTTGATTCATGTGAATAAAAAAAGTAAAAAGTGAATTTCAGTTCAAAATAATTTTTATTAAATCATTGAGTCCCATGTAATAGTTTCTTTATCTTCTAATGTGTTTATATTGTAAATTACCATATTTTACCAATCTGTAAAAAAATTTATGTTTTTGAGAAAAATCCAAAAATATCCGACTATTAATTTTTGACGTATAAAGATAAAAAATGGGATCCATTTTATCAAAATAATTATAAATATGATAAATTTTATTTCTATATAAAACAAATTTTACTTTTAAAAAATATATTTAAATTTTAAAACTTATTTTTTTAAAACTTTCAAAAATAAAATATGTTATCATAATTTTATCCTAATGTCATAGGAAAAAATATTTATTTAGGAAAACATTTTATGAAAATTTATTTTATTTTAATTAAATTTTTAAATTTAAAAATTAAATCTAATTATTTATTAATAAAAAAATACCAAAAATTTATTATTATTTTACAAAATATTCAATATCATTTATAATGTTCTTCAATTATATTTATATATACATGGATAAGGTTAATATTCATAAGGGTTCATTACTATTAGTAATGGTCAAGTAATTCTTCCTCAAAATTTTATGTTAATCCAATTAGACTCCAAATAACCTAATCATCGCAACTATTTATATAATTTTTTTGAAATTCAAAAAACATAGGTGAAAAAATTAGGTTTAACAGATATGTTATATTAACAATGTGTTGTCTCATAGTGACTCAATGTTTCATGAATCACATTCTATATTAAACTTATTTATAAAACTATGAGGTGATACATTCTTCCAGACTTGTAAATATTTCATAAAAAAATTCTAAAATGATACCTCAAAAAAATATTTGGGTAGGTTTTTATCATATGTTCCTCAGTCTCCCACATTGCCGATTCAATTTTATGATTTTTAAAAGTACATTTTCCAGTTGAGTCATCTAATTCCAAAACTCTTATTCATTAGTGTCCATAATTCTTACATGATCTTTTTATTATGATAATTCATGTTCTAATTATATACCACCAGCAGTGATTCTAGTTGTTTCGGCTAGCTTGTACTTTCTAAAAAATTGAGACTTAGAACAAAATGTGTACTATAGAAAGGGTAGGTCTCACTAAAAATGATGATACATAACTCCAATTCTCTCTATAATTTTTAAAATAAAAATTTACCTCGGGATAAGTTTCCCATTATTCTAAAGTCTTATAACACACGTCAATAGAGATACATTAATGATAACATGATCTCCGACTTGATATTCTAAATCCTTCCTTCAATTATCGGTATACATCTTTTACATTCTTGGTCCCTCTTTGATATGGTTTTGAAAATATGTTACTTTTTTTATTGATTCCTCTATATGGTCTAGTCTCTCTAGCTTCCTTTCACCAAGATCATCCCAGCATGTCGGTGTATGAAATATCATTCTATAAAATGCCTCAAATAGTTCTATTTGAATACTTGAATGGAAACTATTTTTGTGGAAAATCTCCACCAAAGGAAAATATTGATCTTGTGTACCTTTAAAATCAATCGATCATGATATCATCATTCCTTCAAATGTCTAGATCTTCCTGTCTAATTTCCCTTTCTTTGAGTGTGATTAACAGTACTCAATCGAAGCTCATTATACAAATACTTCAGAGAATGTTTCTAGAATATTGTATTATATCAGGGATCTCAATCACACAAAGATGAGAGAGGTGCTCCATGATGTTTCACAACAACATTAATATAGAGTCATGAAATTATATCAAGTGGAAAATCCTTCCTTATAGAGTGTAAATGAGTAGATTCGATAACTTGATAAATAATCACCCATATGTAATAATTATTCCTTAGATTTTATGGAAATCTATTGAGAAAATCCATACTTATGTCATCCAATTTCAATATAAGAATATGAATAGGTCTAATGACTCCTATCAGATGTTGTCTTTTAGTATTCACTTGTTTTCAGACAAAACGTCTTCATACATAATTTGTATCTTCTTACGTCATGCTCTCCCACCAGAAATGTACTTTCAAATTTCTATACATCATTGCACTAGTAGTGTGAATAGAAAAATTATATCGATGTGAATCATCCATTAACTACCTTTTAGCTCATGTATAGAGGGAACACATAACACTATTGAAAACATCAGAATTCCATCCTCTCACAAAAATCCCAATTACAACCCATCATTCATAGATTAAATTTTCTTCTGAATATTCTAATCATATGATTGATAAATTTTAATTCCTTCAAATAAGTATGTTTGGGAAACCAATTGAAAAAGAAATGATTATTCACCTCTTTTGTTAATTCCCATATATATCATCACAAAATCCATGAACATAGGAGCATTTTTAGTCCAAATTTTGTTCGAAACACCATGTTCTTTCCCACTCAATGAATTTTGTACTGTATTTACCTTCCTTCGATGGTAGTGTATGAAAAAAATTTAATCCTTGATTAGATTTAGCCACTACCTTTGACTCATGTTTAGTTCTATCTTGGAGAATATTTAGTTCAATCTCTTATGATTCGCATATATCTCCCAAATTTAACCATATAAATAATGTATCCATATCAACAGAGAAAGTATTAGAGTTCATATTAGATTATCATGAGATAAGAAGTTCTTTTCATGAATTTTTTACTCACTTCATTCATAGGGAACAACTCTATTATTCTTTATATGGAAACAACCATTTATTTTCTCTTATGTATCTCTATACACAAAAAATCCACCATTTCTTGATAGAAGAGTTGGGATTACAGCAGTTACTATCCAATTATTCAATTCATAAAACCATTCTTCATATTATTGTGTTTATACAAACATAACCCCTTTAGGAGTAAAATTAGTTTACCAGATAGCTATTCAGGTGAAGTCCTAAAAAATATGATGATAATAACCTACTAATCCAATAAAACTATGTACCTCAATTTTTTTTGTTGGATTAGTTTATTACTTAACTGCCTTTTTCATTATAAGATCATATATGATTCCATAATTAGAGACAATATAGCATAGAAAAACACTATTTGAATCCATAATTTAGACTTTCTAAAGATCACATATAACTCTTTTCATCTATTATTCTTTAGAATATAGTTCATGTTATTCTCATGAACATTTCAACTTTAGGATTATTCCAAGATATCATAAATAAATACCCCCAAAATGTCATAAATATATTCCATGAAAAGTATATTTATTAGATCCATGAAAATAGAGGGTTCATTATCCAATTCAAAATTATTTTCAGTGAACTCTTAATTCACATAAATAGTTCCAAATGATTCCATTGTAATGTCTTCCTTCTTCACTCACAAATGATATATCCAGATTGATGGTTAATCATATATAAATAATGGGATCCATTATTTTGACAAAATAAATCATCAATGTGAGGAATAAGATAAATTATTATAAAATTAGTTTTTACCATTTCTTTTGGTCATTTTATAGCCTTTATAATTTGATTATTAACATAAATTACCTAAATTACCCTTTACCATGCTAACAATATTTCACATGGTTACTATTCATATTGAAAAAATAAAATGAAACTAAATACAATGTACAAACATCTTAAATTAGAATTTGAAATCCATTTTACAAAATTCAATACATAATATATATTGAGTAATATTTAGAAAAACCTATAAACTATCATGAAAATCACAATTTCAGATAATTTCCCTTTTAAAATAGAAAATGACTTTATAATGAAACCATTCAAATAATACATTTAAAAAACAATAATTGGATGAAAATAAACTATAAAAAATTTAAAATGAAAAAATAACTTATTTTTTCATTGTAAATACCTTTATAGAAATAACATTTTTTTTAAATCTGCATTTCACTATTTATCAACAAAAATAGAAAAATAAAACTTATCATAAAAACCCCAAAAATTCAACCAATGTAATTTTATACAATAATATTTCAAATAATAAGTTCATTTTTTGAAATGTAATATTATAATGTCTTAGAACTATATTTATATTGGGGTTTCTATCAAAAGGAAACAAAACTGCATTTTTCGAAAGTTTTTTAATTTGAAAAATTTATTTTTTTCTTATATCATGTCTTCTATACATATATCATTTATTTAATATTATATATTAAATATATTAAAATTATAATTCATTAATTATATATAGTAAGAGTTATTTTATAATTTTATCAACTCTTTTATTTACAATTAAATAGTATTTTCAGAAGAAAGGTAATATAGTTTTATACCCTCCATTATAGTGACTAGGTTATAAGGAAACATAATAATATGTGGTTGTTCAATTGTACTCAGTCTTTTGTGAAATCAATTATATTAAATGATATTGAAATTTTTGTAATATCAGTTAAGAATAGTGTTCCATACAACATATTCTAAGCCAACATTGTGTATTGCACAAGCCCATCTTGGTATAGGGTACAACACATGACATTAAATATATTAAAAAACACTATCTCACAAATATGCCATTGTGTTTCATTATTCACCCCAAAAAATTAATTTCTCCTTCGAAATTATTTTGGGAAATTAAAGGGTTACTAATTGAAGTTTACTTTCATTATAACCACCATCATAAAATTGAATAATGAAACAACATTTTAAAAATGAAAGATACAATCATAAAAATTACACAAAGTAATTCCTCACTAGGATTCAACAAAATATAACATAAGTGGGAAGAGAATACAAGGAAATTTATGGAAAATATAACCATCTTGTTCTGATGGTGGGTGATAGAATCAATCATAAGAAAATATAACAATCAAGAACCTAAAAATCTATGATGATTTAAGGGATAAATTGATTCATCAGAAATAAAGGAACTAGGGTAGAATTTTACGTTTTAAAATCCATTCCCTTGAGTTGAATAATGAGATGAAATAATTACTTGATTAAGTATAATCTCATCATTACCTTGTTCCTTGACCAATTTCCACTTCAAATCTTATTTCATTTAATTAAAATGACATTGTCAATCCTAAAGTGTTAGTAGATCATGATATCTATAAATAGAAGGATAGTTCATTCTATCTACATCTATCACATCATAAAGGATTTCACAAGATATAAAATATGAGTATGTCTACCTATAGTGATATAATACATTATTATATCAACCTTTATCCATTGATTGATTTATTCTATCCATAAATAGATAACCATACAATCCATTCATGTGAACACCTTCTCCATGCATTTGAATAATAATTACCTCAATTGCCATATATCAAAAATGAAGACATGCATGATTCTTTAGTTTTAATTAAAAAATGTGCAAACATAATTCATGATAGAGTAAACCTCTAATACCGATTGATACAACAATAGTGTAACAATCCTTAAGATGTTTCTTCACTCTATAATGCCATAAAATAATGTATACAATGTTAATCATGATAAACATGCATTCATTCTTATATATTCATAATCAATTGACAAATATTCATCATTTTATTCCATACCACATCATTCATCTCATAATTTTCCATAGTCCCTTCATTATTAAAAACATTAATAATACTCATAGAACATGATTATTCTTGTCATGAGATTTTCCCCTTTGGCATCAATTTGGATAATTACCAAACATTCCATGTTTAAAACATTCAACTATTGTTGATTCCTTAGAAATACGATTATTTTCCACCACTAGGTTAACAGATCTTTTTCATTTTCATGTATTGGATTTGTGTCCATAATTTCTATATGTAATGCAACATCCAATTCCTCGAATAAATATTCCTTGATGCATATTCCCACATGATTTACATAAATAAAACTGAACATTTTTCAACAATAGTCACCATTAAACACCATCTTTCTCTTATTTATTAGGTTAGTAAATTCACCAACGATGATATTATTAATCATATTATATGATTTCTAGTTATTCTTAATATTTCTGTTTTTCCGTCATGATACCATTTGATTTGGTTTCTAATATAAAATATCATTCCACACTCCATAATTTTCCCCATTAACATAAATCCTCTTGTATCCATCCATTTTCTAAAACCTCAAAAGAAAAGTGTCTCCAACAATAATCATAATGTAAAAACCACATAGTCATGGGAAATTACATTCAATAACTAATATCTTATGTTTAATACTAGTATATTCATGATAATTACCATAATTATAGTATTTTAACATATAATTAGAATTATTTTTAGGACATCCCTCAACATAACTCAAAAATATTTCTATATATCTCATTAACCCTTTCCCATCCTATTTTCCAATGGTTTACTAAAACACCACACTAATACCGAATGTAGATATCCAATACTTACGTACATAGATTTTAATATTCTTTTGTGTAATACATAAAAAATTACAAAATATACTCCCAACGATCATATTAGTTTAGGGTATTTGGAAAATGGGAACAGATTCTTCTATTAAGGAGAATGATCATCCACATATCCTATAAAGACCATAGCATTTATTTTTCCTACCTAAAACATATATTTATTTCTTGGAGAAAGGAAAACATACTAAAAGGGTGAGATCAAATGCTTATTAAGGATATTCATGGAAAATATTAAACAAAAACTAAACATATTAATTTAAAAATATGAACATAATATTTAAATATCAAAATACTGAGTCATGAAATAAATATTGTTAGTCCATAAGAAATAAATCATAAAAGAATATGAAACATGATAAAATATAAATGGATTAAAATTAGGAATTTTTAAAAAACCTAACCATAGAAAATAATTTCCTTATCATCCAAGGCTCATTAGAAATTATATCATAGTAGAAAAATTCTATTACTGAACAGATTACACTACTCGTTCTTTCCCTGTATTACTGAACTATATTTAATTGAAATTCTATTCATGTCTCTGTCATAAGATATAAATACTTATCCAACGAATTGGATGGAGATATATGTCCAACATATTACATAATGAAATCTGTACATATGTGTGACACAAAATCATATATCAATTATCATAGCATAACCCAATGAATAAAATGGTTTTCTTAAATTTCATTCTATCATAATAAATATAAATCAAAAGGATTTCACAAATAGTATTACATAATAAAAAAAATAATATCATAGTAATAATGGGTATAGAATCATTACCCCATTTAGATAATGTTATAATAGATGAGAAATATATTTGATAAAACACTGGAAATTAATTCATGGGGATAATATCCTTTTCTATTCAAAAAAACAATTATTTTTCCAAAAATATTTTTAAATTTTAAAATATGGGAATTTAATTGAAAAAAAATATTAAATCTTATAAAGGATGCTTTATGAAAATATTGTGTCATGAAATCATAAAAATTATTTCATGCCCAATAAGTTAAAAAAATCTTCTCTTACTATTCAAGGGAAAGTAAAAAAGTACCTTGTTAAAAAAAATAAGATTACTTCCATAATAATTAATAAAAATTAAAAATGTGATAAAATTGACTTAAAAATATTGTATATGAATAGAAATAATATTTTTGGAATCTTATTTAGGAATAATGGACATGGATGATAAATAAAAACTCGTAAATACAAATTAGTAAACAATCTCATATAATAATTAGAATGAAAAATTATCATTTACCTCAGGTCCTCTATATTTTGCATGTATATGAATCCCATTTATAATAAATAAAATTATGGAATAGATTTTTTTTAGAATCCTTATTGTTTTATATGATCATATTATCTTTCATTTTATAGTAACATAATTACTTGACCATCATGTATAAATTTCATTATTTTCTTACGAATGTTTTTTCGGATAAGTTCATTTTATTATCATAGAGTTATATCATTTAAAAATAATATTAGTTTAATAAATATCCTAATTATTCATTCAGTTAATTTATATCATCATTATTTAATGAAGATCACGTAGAATTAATCTCATTGCATCATAGATAGGGAAGGTTGTACGAATGTACGAGCAACGATATCTTTCGAATAATTATGAAATGATATAGAGGATGTTGTTATGTTTCATGTTTCATAATATATATCATGTTATAATAATTATATATAGATATTATTTCCAATATTGTATCCATTCATGTATGATGGTTTTGAAAAATAGATTACACCACGCCGTGGAGATGGTCAGTCGTTACTACCTATGTGTGCTGATTTCATTTTTTTGTAGTATAGATTGAAGGTGGAATATGATTGTTCCATATTATTAATTAAATCTCAATATATATTTGATAATATAGTTATTAATTTATAATTTAATCAAATCATTTAGACTATATAGTTGAAGAAAAAATTTGATGGAATTGATAGAGAACATTACATTTTATTCAATGAGCCCCCTTTATCTCTCCTCTTATAGGCACAAGAGTTGTTCTTTTGTAGAGAACCAAACCTCAAGAATGTGACTAAAGATGTTTATAATGGAAGTGATATTATAATGTATTTACTAGAGTTCTTAATTTGTAGTGATATAATGAGGGAGGAGGTTCCCTTTTATAACTTAGTAGAGGGAAAATTTGATTTCTCCCAGAATATTAATTTAGACTAAAAATAACCATCCAAAAAACCGAATTTTTTTCCTAGTATCAAATATCAGATTCTATATGGTTCTAATATTAGCAACAAATAATTTTTAGGCATGTTTTTATGTCAGTTTAAATATTACCATTTTAATTAAACCTTATTTATTCTATTTTTATTTTAACTAGATTACCAAATTACCAAATATTAAAAGAGTGAAATTAATACTTATATTAATTTAATTATGATATAAATGGATACCCTAGAATATTTTATATTAAATTATAATATTTCTAAAGTTTTATAAATTTTTCATGATTGAAAAATAATTTTCTAAAGAGTTATTTTGAAAAATAAATATTAGTGTAAATGTTTATACTATTTAATTCAGGGATTATTTAAAATATAAAGAAAATATTTTATCCCCATTTTTTTTATTTTATATATATTTTAATTCAATTAATTCAATAAAATTCATTATATATATATACTATCCCTATATAAATTTGTTTTAATATTTATTCTAAAATTTATCTTATATTTCAATTAATAAAATAATTATTACATTAGTTTTGTGTATTTATTTAGGAAACTTATTTATTTGGTGAAGATATTATGATGAATATAAATTTAATATATTTATTAAGAATACATATAGTATAATATATCTTCTAGAAACCCCTATATTAAAAATGTTATCATTATTAAAACAATAATATTACTAAATTAACAATACTTTAGATAAAATATTATAAATGTAATAATATATTCTTTATCATTTAAAATGGTCAATAAATGTACCAATGGATTATTATGATAGATATATACCCGAAAAATAATATTGCGACATGTATTTTGACAAATTAATATTTTGTATGATTAAAAATATTATTTTATTTTATTTTCATCAATAAAATAATTTCAACATCAAAATTGTATAATCCATTACAATAAATATGTATTTGTTTAAAATGAAAAATAATGTACCATGAAAAGGGAAAAATTAAATTTATATTGATTATTTATAGTGTATTTTATCACATGTTTTAAAAAAATTTAATATTATATGTATATTATATCATTATTGTGACGCCATTAAAATTTAAAAACATAAAACAATATAAATATCATAATTCCACCTAAAAGGCCCAAAACATAATAAAAATTATCATGAATATTTATTTCTTATGTTAAAATATTTTATTTTTATTCATTCATAATATAAAATTATCCCCTTGTGGACCCATAAAAGATATTAAAGAATAAGAAAATGGAACTTCATGTCTTTTTTTGATTTTAATATTTTTTTAGTCATTTACCTATAAAAGTGTCCATTAAATGACATTATTTTGAACCTTGTATTTTCAGGGTCGATTTTAATTCATGAAATATAATTTTACCAATTTTTAGGGCCATTTTAAAGACTTTTTAATTTTATTTGTAACATAAATTATCTAAATTACCCTTTACCATGGTAACAAAATTAACCATGTTTAGTGTTTATAATGACCAAAAATAAAGGGTCATAATTACAAATTTTATAATTCCTAAATCCATATTGAAAATCCATTTTGAAAAATTATATACATAAAAGATGAAAAATTATATTTAATATAAAAGCTGGGAATTTTCATGAAAAACTGTTTCTCAGAAAATTTATTTTTTAAAATGGAAAATGTTTTTATAAAAAATTCATGTATAAAAGAAATTTAAAAATAATAATATGACCAATATAATCTAATTAAAATTTAAAACTAATCCATAAAATTATTTTTCCTTCTAAATACCATAACAAGAAATAAAATTATTAAAAAAAACCTACATTTTACTATTTAATAAAAATTAAAAATTAAAACATATGAGAAAAATATCAAAATATTAATCAAATCAAATTTTGATACAACCATATTAAATAAGATGTCAATTTAATGAAATTTAGAATAATTTTTTAAAAAATTAGATTTAAAATGGGTGGACCATACAGAGGTGAAAAGGTTGCATTTTAAAAAAAATACACCTCCTTTCTAAAAACATGAATTTGATCTAATATCATGTATAAAATACATATTATATTAATATTAATAATTAAATTAAATATATTAAACAAATATATCATTGAAAAAACCCATCAACAATGATTTTATTATTATTTTTAAAGTCAATTATTTTCATATAATTTTTTTTGTAGAAGAATGTTAAAACTATGCATACCCACAATTATAATGAATTGGTTATGAGGTAACCTAATAATATTTTTTTTTCATTTTTACATGGTCTTATGTCCAATTAATTATATCGATGGAAAATTAATTTGTGTGTAACACAATCCACAAATTTTGTTTCATATACCATAATCTAAGTCGATGTTGTGTATTGATCATGCTTATCATGGTGTAACGAACAACACAAGACATCAAATAATTAAAAAACTATATCATTAAAATATAATGGTTTTACAATGAATCAAAACCATGTATATTATAATAGTAGAATAATCACATGTTTTATCAATTATTAATACCATAATAGGGGAATGAATAATGCCAGACATCTTATTCTTATTATCAATACCTCATCCAATACATAAGAAAATATAAGGGTAAGACCTTTGCCAAAAACAGATTCTATTTTTCCTCACGAAACCTATAGATGAATAAAGGAGATATTTAATTCCACTCTAGTCACATGTTCAGTCCAATAAATTCCTCTTATAAAAGAGTATAATCCTAAAAAGCATTAACATATGAAATAACATTCCCCAATATATACTCATAAACAAAAACCACTCTGAGTAGTATAGTGAATTGCATCAAGAGAGGAAATACACATTAAATATAAGATTAAACTATTTAATCTTATATTTTATATGATAAAAATACTAAATTAATCACAATAGAAAAAAAAATTAATATATGTGTAGAAATAGACCAAAAATACATAAATAATATCATGGAGGAATTTTTTAGAGAAATTAACTTTTATTTTGAAAATAAGAGTTCATTTGAAAAATTATTTTCATAAAACACTAAATACATTATAATAGTTTTTCAATAATTAAATTAATGGTATAATAAAAATAATTTTGGATTCAAATATATTGTAGTGATGACATTAAAATAGGTACAAATATGAGAAGTTCCCTGGAATCATCCATTTTTATCTGGAAGAATTATCCAATATATTTATAAATCATTTATCTCCTCATAAAATAAATAAGGATTAGGATTCATACAGATATATATAACAATTATTTGTAATATATGTGGTGTAAGTAATAATAAATAAAAAATAAATTGGTATTAATATAGAAAAATAGTAACCGGAATGAAAATAGTGGTTTGGGTAGAAAACCATTACCTTATGTCAGAATGTGTTTTGTAATGGCCATACCACCCTAGTTAATCCAATTAAATACATTAATTAATTAATTCATAAAATTATCTAAATTTATTTTATTCATTATAATTTTATTATGTTCATTTAAAAAATTGTTAGTGAGTTATAATGTATAATTTTATTGCCCAGGAGCATTCGACTCTTGGTTTTCATGATCAATATACTTGAATATGAGTATAAATATTCATGTAGAATTTGAATAATTATCAAGATTTTAATTTATATGATACTAATAAAAATAAAAAATAATTATTGGTGGAATAATTAAATTATTTATATGTTATTTGGATTAGATAATAGACAGATCATTTTTGATAATAATTGAGATTATTTTGGTGATATTTCAATGGTTACAGACTTGATATGTCGTATAAATCAGTATTATGTAAATAAACATGCTCCAAAACATTTAATTGGTTATAATAAATAAATTATAATCAACTTTATCCATAAAAATTGTTTCATTAACATAATTTAAGGATAAATATATTAATAAAGGTTCTTCGTCCATGAAGGTTGTAAATTAGCACGTCCCGGATGATGATTTCATTTTTTAAAAAGATAGAGAGAATGTTGTTTGAGGAATGATATTACAGTAACATGATATCAATATATTATATAAGATATAATGGATTTATAATTAACATTAATATATATGAATTGAGAATAATATAATAAATGATAAAAATTGAAAATTAAATTAAATTAAAAAGGAAGAGCATTTAGCTCTTGAAATATCCCTCTTAAAATTCTCTTTATGTGAAAGGGTTTTGGTATATTGGGAAGGAAATGAGATCCTATATGTGGGTAGTGATTATGGATGACTATGTGGGCAGAACATTTTGATTCTTCCAGTCTTAGATGATGGAGTAGAAGTGTGAGTGAGGGGTGGTTTTTATAATGGAGAAGGGGATGATTTTTGAATATCATATTCATTATTATATTAATATTATTTAGAAAAAAAATTTATTGATACATTTGAACAAAAATTGAAATTTGTTAAATTTTTTTTCAATCCAAGTCTTATAACATTATTGATGACTAAAGAAATAATTTATTTAGCTTCTAATGTATTTATACCATAAATTACATTCAGTTATAATTCTCCAAAAGTCATGAATTTCAAAAAAATGAAATCAAATCATCCTAAGATTTTTTCAATGAGTATAGTTCAAAAAATGGACAGTATTTTATGAATATATTTTTCTAAATATGTGAACTTTAATTTTTAAATAATATCATTATTGAAATAAAAAATAATTATTTTAAAATTAAAACATATTTTTTAACACATTCATAAATTATCTAAGGTCTCGTAGAATTGTCATGAAATCATAGGACCCCAAAATATTTTTTTAGGAATACACTTTATGAAAATTAATTGTATTTTAAGTCAATTTATTTGGTTAAAAATTATAATTAATACAATATTACACATAAAAATACTACCACTGAAATATTTGTTATTAAAATATTTACATTCATTTATAAGGTGCCTATATTTTATTTGTATATACCTGGGTGAAGTTACTATTAATAAGTGTACATTAATATTCATAATTGTGAAGTTAATATTCCCAAAAATTTTACGTTGATGCTATAAGACTCTAAATATCAATCTAAACTCAACCGTTTCTGTCTTTTTTTGAAATTCAATATAAATTTGAGGAAAAATTATGTTTAAATTTTATGTTATAATAAAAAAATTAAATTGAGACTCAAGGTTTAATGCTTCTCATTCTTTATGAAATATGATTATAAAACCATAAGGTGTTACAAATATTATTATTATATGATGTGAGGATATATATATATGAATTATATTTGGGATGGGAGTGCCAAAAAAATTAGATTTATAGTGTGAATAATAGAAGAGAGTGGGAATCCTATTATAAGTTTGGTTAGTGGAACACATGTAATTATTTGAAAAAAAAGGTGTACCCATGTTTTTCTTCTGAAAAAATAATCCCAAATTGATAATTATGTAGAATTATTCATGATAGGTTCATCGTAAATACATAAGATATTTTTTATTTTTTATGGCATTTTAACCCATTTCATTTTATTTTTACACTTGGATACCCATTTTTTACATTAACCATAGTTTTTAATTTTTACTATTTTCACTATTAATTTTGGTAAAAATGTTATTTGAAAATATTAAATAATATAAATTACAATTTTTTTAAAAAATGGAATCCATTTTCTAAAATTTAAATTACTAATGTGTCAAAATTTATTTTAAAATTAATATTGCACATGTGACAACAAAGTAGGTATTCAATGAACAATTGAACAAAAAATTTCTTGGATTTTATAATAAAAATAAATATAAAATTTACTCCAATATCTATAATTGGATTAATAGATTTAAAATTGATATAATTTTATGTTAAAATATAATAAATTTATAATTTAACTATATAAATAAATTAAAAAATATATAGTTTTGAATTATAATTCTATATTTTCAATATTAATAAAAAATTTAGTCTTTTCAGAAAATTATAAAAAATTCACCGAGAACTAATTTGTAAGTGACATATTTAAAAAAACAACTTCAATTTTATAAAATATATTTCCTATGAGTTTTACAAATTAATTGGATTTTTTTAAATGTGGGGCCTTAGCCAAAAACGACCAAAGAACAATTATTATTAAAATAAATGATACAAGAGTAAAAATGGTATCATATTAAAATCTTTTTCATGAATGGAAATAAGAGCAGCAGGAAGATGTTCGCACTAGGTAATGTCATAATTTAATCCCTTGTTGGCTAGACAATCTGCAACTGTGTTATCTTATTGATAGAAATCTGTGATGATATATTTAAGATCGAAAAGAGAATGGGTGCATTCCATCCATCGGGTTGCAATCGGCCAATCTAGATGAGTTATGTAATTCCAAATTGCTTGAATGATAGTCGTCAAGTCACATTCAATCCAAATGTTATTCCAAGAAATGATTTTGGAAAAGGAAATAGCATGTGTCTAAACCAGCATCTCAACTTCAACGGAGGTACTAATGCCACATTTAACCATGGAGAATCCAAGAATCTGACCGAGGTAATTCCTGAAAATAGCTCCACGCTTTTCTGGTCCTGGATTTCCCTTGGAGACACCATCATTATTGAACTTCATCCATCCAGGTAGGGTGGGGATCTCAAGAACACCTCCATTGTGTGATCCTACTCATAGAATTGTTTTTTTAATTTTATGTACTTTAGTATCCCATTTTCATGCACGATGTGGTGTCAATGCGCCTTTTGAATCGAGGCAGCTTCATATATGGAAATTAGGATCTTCAACTGAATTTAATTTTGATTAAATGAGTAATTCTCATGAATAATAGTATAATGATCATACCAGATCACGTGGTGGAGTTCAAAAATTACAATAAGGAATTAGATCCTAATTTTTTGAGAGCATTCCATTTCATCCCATTTTTTGTTGAGCTTTGACGGAATCAAATATCAGCCATCTGCAGTCGAAAATGTCCACAATATAGTTCCAAATAGTAGAAGAAATTGCGCAAGAGATAAAGATATGGTTAGAATATTCTTTGTGTTAATTACATATTTTTTACCTTTATCAGAGTTGGATTCTGAATGATTGTATGAAAATTTCAGTGGGTACTCTATTATAAGCTAGACACCTAATGAGGTTGAATCTAGAAGGTTTTATAGCATGTTTGTGGAAGGGTCTTAACAAACTGTAATCTCTTTCAGAGTTACAGAAATAATGATTATAGAAAATTTTTATGTTATGTATACCATAGTGTACATGTTCCCATGTTGAGAAATCATTAGTGTGAGTTAAAGGGTAGTTTTCAATGATGTTCAGAATTGTGTCAGGAAGTTCATGATGTTTAGAGATTAAAATGTCTCTGATTGATCAGTTGGTATTATGAGGTGATTGATCAGGATATATAATGTAAATTAATGTCATTATAGTCTAGTTATCCAATAAAAAATTTATAGAGGAGTCTCTACAGACCATCCCTCAGGAGTTATTCATAATATTATTGAAAGAGTATTTGATGGAATGCTAGATTGAAGAAATAATGAAGTTTTAATTTCCTATTTTTTTATTTTCAAGAATCATATTTTTGAGAAAGGTAATATGTAATGCCCCGACCCCAATTACCCAGATTCGGTGCATTATTACATAACATTGGCATGATCAAAAGAAAGATAAAATCTCGAAATACCGATTGGTTTAGTAGCCTAGGAAACACTAGATATATTCATAAAGTTTTACAATACATCATAAAGTCAAAAACTACTACAACAACATAGTCTCCATATTCAACACTCATATCCCCACATATTATCCTTGTAGGTCATTCATAACGTTCTTCTTCACATCCTAGGAAAAATAAAACATAGAAAAGGGGTTAGCTCAAATGCCCAATATGGATAACAATATAGCGGACCATTCAAAAATAAGCATAAACATTTAAGGAAATTCATTACTAAAAAAAAGCCTTTTAAACATGAACTTCAACATAGTATGGAAAAAGTAAAATGAAATAATGCCATTTACTTATTCACATGGATATTCTACTAATCGAATAATCACATGAAATATCAATAACCACTTTCATAATGTTGGAATGCATAATGCCAGACTATCATAACCACATAGCCAAGGACTCGTGCCAAAACTACAAATAAGATTTTTCCACGGCCTTGTGCCAAGACAGTAGTTTGTCTCATGAGACCTACCGATGCATCGAGGAGCTGTAGCGGGCTCCAACCATCACATATTAAGTCCAATTCATTCCCATATGAAAAGGTTTAAACATAACAAAAACATTCTTATTAAATCTAGCATAAGAAATGTCAATACTTTCACCATAAACCATGAATGGTATAAAAATAGCACATCCACAGTCAAACATGTCACAAAACCTTCAATACAATATAGAAGTTTTGTATCATAATAAATCAACTTCAAATAAGCATAAAATCCATCAAAGTATGTTGACATAGATGAAATCAAAACTCTTTTTAAAGAAATATTTCTTTCTATTGTGAAATCATTTAAGAGACTTATATTTATGAAATAAAACATTTTATTTGAAAATACTCTTATAAGCTTGTAGGGGAAGCTTCGACGATTTTATAACGGCGGAAAATAGACGCACCCGCCATATAAGTTAAAAAAACATTCTTACCATAATTTTTTCGAAAAGGTTAAAAAGCACCTTGTTTGGAAAATGAAGGAAAGATTCCTTTATAAACCTCTTATAAAAAGTCAAACAAGGGTATAAATGACATTAACCCATAATCTTGTAAATAGTAAAAATGTTTTGAAATTCATTTTTAAGAAACATGGATGTGGATGATAAAGAGATCCCAGTAGATTATTACGTATAAACAACCTCAGATATTGAAGAGATTGTGAAATAACCCTTAACTTTTACTTTTCCTTGGTTGGGGTAGTTTAAACTAATGTATAATGGTAAAATAATTGTTATTAAATTATACAAGAATCATATACATTAATATGATATCATATATGATCTTTTAACTTTTGTTTGTTAATAATATCTTAGTATTATCGTTATTTTGGGTGTTAACTTACTCATTTTCTTTTATATGTTTTGTTACTTAAGCCATGTTTGTAATGGATATGTTGTATCTTAATCATATCCATAATGATATTAAGTCCTTAAAAATTATTTTTAAATCATCAAATGTTAATTATACTTGAATGGATATGATGGAGAATGAATCTTATCGCGTTCGTGGAGACGGTAGTCCGTACGTACGCACGAGCTATAATATCATTCTTTTGATATTAAAATAATATATAAATGGATGGTATATCATATATAAAGAATAATTAACATGTTATATTTATTATTTACATGTGTTACACATCATTATTATACCCATCCAAAATAATAATATATTGAATAAGAATTACACCACGACGTGGAGACGGTAAGCCGTACGTACGCACGTATGGTGACATGTTATTCAAGGGGTGGATAGAATACTGAATATGGTTGTACCATATTTATAATATCATCACAGTATATATATGATACTGGAGTTATTATTTTATAATGGTAAAAACAAAGGAAGAAGAAGTGGAAGAAGAAAAGAACTTGGAAAAGGGTGGTGAAATCATTACCTCTTCTTCGAGTTCTTCCTTTTGATTTAATCAAAATGGCTCGTTAGGTTGGCTTTATGATAAAACTAAGGCCTCTAGGTTGTAGTGAGGGAAGTTTTGAGAGTATTTGGGAAGATTTTGGCCGAACCAAAAGGCTTTGAAGATGTGAAGAAATGAGAAGGAGGAGTGCCCTTTTATAAGAGGGGTGAGGGGAACCTTTGGAAAAGCTAGAAATATTAATTTATAATAAATTCATATTCGGTTTCTAATGGCTCCAAAGTTGATTATTTAAATTTTAAGGTGGGGATTGGTCGAAAACCACTCAACCAATAGAATTTAGACAGGATTGGGTCATTATATTAACCTTATCTTTAAGTATTAACTCTAGGTTAATTAGTTTCACTTTTACAATGTCTCTTTGTATTTTTATATTATATGGTTAATAAACATACTATATACATCCAAAAGATCCAAAAGTGTTCCATTAATGATGAACCTATCATGATATAATTCTCTTGGCCGAACCTTATATTTTTAGGAATTTAATATCAATTAATAATATAATATTTGTTTTAAGAACTCTTTTGTGTCAATTTTGACACTATTCAATAGTTGATTTTTGTGAAACTCATAACAGATTGATTACTTCTAAAAAGGTCATTTAAATCAATCCTAAGATATCATATTATCCTATGAAATTAGTTTAATTCATTAAAAGTTTCATATTATATTTATTTGGTTATTTATAATATCAATTATTTTAATTGTTCACTATTATAGTAATTACTTCATCATCATTGTGTCAAAAATTAATTAATTTATTTAATGTCTAAAAATTATAAATAAAATATCATTATGTACGAAATCTTTTTATCTTTCTAATGAATATTTATAATCTAAAATCCAACATATATAACCCTATGTAAAAAATTTTTTTCTAAAAGATATATGCTTGTGTCATTTTTGTATTCATTTTAACATAATTAAAATAAAGTGCCCCTATATCCTACAAGTGGCACCATGGGGTCCCAAAATCGACCCAAAGATGCCTATGGTCGAAAATGTATCAACCAATAAGGTTAGGACACGTTTTAGGGTAATTTAGTATTATTGTAATATTATTTTTTTAACCCTTATTTACCAGATTTACCCTTAACCATGGTAAATAAAATATTTACCGCAGTAATTATTCAAAATGTCTAAAAATAAAAGTTACCTATTTACACAATTTGAAAATCCTGATTCCAAATATGGAATCCATTTTTCTAAATTCAAAACACAGAAGTGGCAGAAATTAATTTAAAATTAATTCCCGTTGTTAAAACAAAAAATGTGTTTTTAAGAGATAATAACTATCAAAAGATTGGCACTTGTTTATGTCCGGTTTAATTGTAAAATTATGTCCAATGACCAACATTATATTAAATGGTAGAAATATATTTTAAATATACTTTAAATCCACTAAAATCCATAATTTATCACTATTAATTATTTTTATTAAAAAATTTGTTTTTAATTAAAATTTAGTAATTTTCACTATTCATCAAAATATTAAAGTTATCCGAAAAGTACCAAAATTTCACCTTAGGATAAATTCGATATTAAGAATCCGAAAATGAAGTCCATTTTAAAAAAGAAAATATATATAATTTTAAAAATTATGTATTACTATTCATAACGGCTAGTTTGATTGGTTATGGTGTGTTAGAACTCGGTGTTGCGTACAACACACGCTATCACATTATTCAAAGTGAAGCATACCGTATATGCTTGGGGTGTTACATTCTCCCCTCCTTCAAATAATTTCGTCCTCGAAATTTCTAGAATACTTATCACATGAAAAGACTCGGGTGGTTCTTCATCATATGTTCCTCGGGTTCCCACGTTGCCTCTTCCATCTTATGGTTTCTCCACAAAACTTTTACCGGACACGTCGTTCGGTTTCTCCGCACTTGTTTTCTCGTGTCAAGAATATTGACGGGCTCTTCGCAATAAGACAGATAAGGTTCTAGGTCTAACTCCTTGTATGTGAGTACATGCATTGGGTCAGGCATGTATTTCCTCAATAGAGATACGTGGAACACATCGTGAACTTTGTAGAGACTTGGCGGCATTGCCAATCGGTAAGCTACAACCCCAATTCGTTCTAGAATTTCGAAAGGTCCGATGTACCTGGGACTCAATTTAACTTTCTTACCAAAACATATGACTCCCATCCATAGAGATACCTTCAGGAAAACATGATCACCAACTTGAAATTCCAAATCCTTCCTTCGATTATCGGCATTGCTCTTCTGCCTACTTTGAGCTGCTTTGATGTGATTTTGGATTACCTTCACCTTTTCCACCGTTTCATCCACCATTTATGGGCCTACAAGTTTTCATTCACCAACGTCATCCCAACAGGTTGGTGTACGACATCTATTTCCGTATAACGCTTCATATGGTGCCATCTGAATACTCGAATGGAAGCTATTGTTATAGGAAAATTCTACCAGAGGTAAATATTGATCCCACATACCCTGAAAGTCGAGTGAACAAGATCTCAACGTGTCCTATAAGGTTTTAATAGTCCGTTCTGATTGACCATCTATCTGATGGTGGTAAGCAGTGCTCAAATGAAGTTTAGTATCCAGGGATTTCTGAAGAATTTTCCAAAATCATGAAGTAAAACGGGGATTATGATCCGAAACAATCGATAGGGGTACTCCATGAAGTCTCACAACTTCATTAATATATAGTCTTGCTAGATGTTCCAGGGGTAGATCTTCTCTTATAGTCAAAAAATGTGCTGACTTGGTAAGACGATCAACAATAACCCATATCACATTGTTCCTTCTAGGAGTCTTTGGTAGCCCCATGACAAAGTCCATCGTAATATTGTCCCATTTCCACTCCGGTATGGGAAGAGGTTGCATGACTCCTCTAGGCTGTTGCCTTCCAGCTTTCACATGTTGACAAACCATACATCTTGACACAAAATCAGCAATCTCCCTCTTCATGTTTTCCCCCCAAAAATGTTCCTTCAAATCTCTATACATTTTGGTGATCCCAGGGTGTATAGAGAAATTGGAACTATGAGTATCATCCAGCAATTCCCTTTTTAGATCAGGTATATCGGGAACACAAAGTCTCTTCCCAAATTTCAAAATTCCATCTTCATACCCAAAGTCTCTCAGTCTCCCATCATTCAAAGCTTTAATATTCTTTTAAAATTCTTCATCATCGGTCTGAGAACTCTTAATCCTTACTAGTAAAGATGGTTTGGCAACAATTTGAAAAAGCATTGATGTTTCACCGTCCCGGGTTATTCCCATGTCCATCTTCACTAGATCCATAAAAATTGGAACCCTTTCAATTCTCATCACGTTCAATACTCCATGGTATTTTCTACTCAAAGCATATGCCACCTTGTTTGCTTTTCCCGGGTGGTAGTGTATCGTACAATCATAATCCTTGAGTAATTCAAGTCATCTCTTTTGCCTCATGTTGAGTACTTTTTGTGAGAAAATATACATTAAACTCTTCTGATCAGTATAAATCTCACATTTTTCACCATATAGGTAGTGCCTCCATATCATTAAAGCAATTATCACAGCTTCTAACTCGAGATCATGAGTAGGATAGTTTTTTTCATGAATTTTCAACTATCGTGATGCATAGGCAATAACTATATCATTCTCCATAAGGACACAACCAAGTCCTTTCTTCGATGCATCACTATAAATAACGAACCCATCATTCCCCGATGGTAGAGTCAATATAGGGTCATTGACTAATCTTCTCTTCAGTTCTTCGAAACATTCTTCACACTATTTCGTCCAAACAAATTTAACCCCTTTATGTGTGAGCTTCGTTAATGGGTTAGCCAATCGGGCAAAATTCTGGACGAATCGTCGAAAATAACCTGCCAAACCAATAAAACTACGTACCTCAGTTATACTCGTAGGTGCTGGCCATCCTTGGATTTCCTTGGTATTAGAAGTATCAACAGAGATTCCATCTTTAGAGACAATATGGCCAAGAAAAGAAATCCCATGAAGCCAGAATTCACACTTGCTAAACATCCCATATAATTCATGTCTTCTCAGAGTCTTCAGGATAATGCGCAAGTGATTTTCATGATCTTCGTAGCTTTTAGAGTATACCAATATATCATCAATAAATACCACCACAAATTTACCAAGATACTCCTTGAAAACTCTATTCATCAGATCCATGAATACAGAGGGTACATTAGTCAATCCAAAAGGCATTACAGTAAACTCGTAATACCTGTACCTGGTTCGAAATGCTGTCTTCGGAATGTATTCCTTCTTTACACACAACTGATGGTATCCAGATCAAAGTTCAATCTTTGAAAAGTATTGATCTCTATGTAGTTGGTCAAATAAATCATCAATGCATGGTAGGGGATACTTGTTCTTTATTGTTATAGCATTGATATCCATGTAGTCAATACATAACCTCATAGATCTGTCTTTCTTTTTAACAAAAAGAACAGGGGCTCCCCATGGAGAAACACTAGGGAGAATAAATCCCTTATTACTCAATTCTTATATTTGGTTCTTTAGTTCAACTAATTCTATAGTGTCCATTCTATAAGGGGTCTTCGATATAGGCCTTGATCCAGGAATTAAATCAATGGAAAACTCAACTTCTCGTTCTGGAGGATGTCCAGGTAAATCATCCATAAATACATCTACAAATTCATTCACAACAGGTACATCCTCTTATTGAAAATTCCTTTCCTCACCCACAGTTATTTCACTCTCTTCCTCCCCAATAATTGAATTTAGTTGAGCTACTGGGGGTGCTTCTAAATAAGAATTAGGTGGTGACGATTCTGCTCTAAAGATAATGTGTTCCTTATCATTATCATCAAGAATCATAACCTCTTTATTCTTACAATAAATCTTCGCATCATAGTCCAAAATCCAGTTCATACTGAGGATTATATCAAACTCAATCATAGGTATGAAGATGAGATCAGCAGATAAAGAAAATTTATGTGCTTTAATGGGGACTGATTCACAAAACTTTGTTGCGATGATACTTCCCTTAGGATTTTTAACTGACAAGTCCTTTATTAAATCAAATTGGAAATATCTAATTTTCTTAGCAAACTGGGAAGAAATGAAACAATGCAATGATCCAGAATCAAATAATGTATTTGCTAAACTTGAGGAAACCATTAAATTACCTGCCACCACCTCTTTCAGAGCTTCTACCTCAGCAGTAGTGATAGAATAAGCTTGGCCTTGATCCCCTGACCTTTTCTGAGGTAAGTTCTCATGAATCTTAGGACATTCATTTTCATAATGTCCCATCTCCATGCAATTGTAGCACTGAACATTGGTATCATCCATCTTCTCCTTGCAATCACGAGCTTAGTGGCCTTTTTCACCACACTTGTAACATACGCCCATTCCCTTCAAGCAAGTACTGGGGTGTTTCTTCCCACATTTACCACAGGATGGATATTCATCCTTTCCATTCTTCCCCTTATTTCCATTAGCAGATTGATCAGAAGGTCTCTTCTTCTCTTTCTTTTCTTTAAAGTCATAAGACTTAGAGAATTCCTTTTCAGTCTTGATAGAACATGAGATAATTTCTTCGTATGACGGGAAGGATTGTGAGACTAATGCTTGACAGAGAAATGGTTTTAACCCATCAAAGAAACAATCAATCTTACTTCTTGGGTTACATATATAATCACGAGCATAGCTTGCTAACCTTGTAAAGTTATCCTCATACTTTGTGACATTCTCATCCTCCTTCTATCTTAGTCTTACAAATTTCCTTTCCATATCTTCTCAATGGTCGCGAGGAAAGTATTTTTCTAAAAACAGATCTTTGAACTCCCTCCATTCCATATTTGATACTTCATCATCTTCCTTTGTATTTTGAATCCATAACCACCATTGATCAGCATCTCCAGTGAGGCGGTAAACATCCATGATAACTTTTTCCCTTTCATTACTCCCCAAAGCCTGAAATATGTTCTCTAGGGAAAATATCCATTGCGCAGCTACTAATGGATTTGTACTCCCATTGAACGTTGGTGGTTGTTGCCTCATGAATCGATCTACCATTGATCCTCCACACTGCGGATCAGGGTGCTCCATACGGGTAAGGTTATTATTCATAACCTGAGTGAGTTTTCCCAGTATAGTGATTAGCTGATCGGCACCAGTTGCATCACCAGCTCCACTATAATTATCTTGAGAAGGAGCGAAATCCCTACATGGAGTGCTTGCATTGATACTGTTTCCATTTCTTCCACTAGGCGCCATTTCTAAACAATGGCATAAACTAGATCAATTTATGAATCAAAATACATAATCCCATACTTATAAAACACTTAACATAAATTGAACTATTTATGGATATAATCCATAATCATAAAAATATTTTCTTTGAGGAACTATATACTCATAAACCCTTCAAAATGATTTGTAAAGAAAATGAGAGTTATCCTAAGCATATCCCCCAGGAGTGTCGTAACCAAGAGTGCAGCAAGGCCCGTTGTCGTGCACCAGTTCCCGTTCGAGTCTAGCTCAAAGCAGTGTTTTCAGGTTTTACCCCTAGGTACATCTGTGCCAGACCCGCCTCTACCTTCTCGTATCCAGACGGGGATGTATTGCTCGGAAAACTCACAAAATCTCTACAATACCAAAATTCTAGGAAGTTATTCTATACTAATCCTCAAAGTTCATCTTAGGTCTACGTTCTCTAATCAGAGTTTATCTAAATCTAGCTTCCAAGGTTTGTACCAAACTTCCTCTGATACCAACTGTAACGCCCCGACCCCAGTTTCCAAGAGTCGGTGCGTTATTACATAACATTGTCATGATCACAAGAAAGATCAAATCTCGAAAGAAAGATTGGTTTAGTAGCCTTGGAAACACTAGATATATTCATAATGTTTTACATTACATCATAAAGTGAAAAACTACAACAACAACATAGTCTCCATATTCTACACTCATATCCCCACATATTATCCCTGCAGTTCATTCATAACTTACTTCTTCACATCCTGGGAAAAATAAAACATAGAAAAGGGGTGAGCTCAAATGCCCAGTAAGGATAACAATATAGCAGAACATTCAAAAATAAGAATAAACATTTAAGGCAATGCATTACTAAAACAAAAGACTTTTAAACTTGATCTTCAACATAGTATGGAAAAAGTAAAATGAAATAATGCCATTTACTTACTCAGATTGATATTCTACTAATCGAATAATCACATGCAATATCAATAACCACTTTCAGAATGTTGGAATGCATAATGCCAGACTATCATAACCAGAAAGCGAAGGCATCGTGCCAAGACTACAAATAAAATTTTTCCAAGGCGTTGTGCCAAGACACTTGTTTGTCTCATGAGACCTACTGATGCATCGAGGAGCTATAGCGGGCTCCACCCGTCACATATTAAGTCCAATGCATTCCCATATGAAAAGGTTTAAACATAAAAAAAACATTCGTATTAAAAGTAGCATACGAAATTTCAATAAATTCACCATAAACCATGAATGGTATAAAAATAGCACATCCACAGACAAAAATATCACAAAACCTTCAATACAATATAGAAGTTTTGTATCATAATAAATCAACTTTAAATAAGCGTAAAATCCATCAAAGGATGTTTACATAGATGAAATCAAAACTCTTTTTAGAAAAATATCTCTTTCTATTTTGAAATCATTTAAGAGTCTTATATTTATGAAATAAAACATTTTCTTTGAAAATATTCTTATAAGCTTGTAAGGGAAGATTCGACGATTTTATAACGGCGGAAAATAGCCGCACCCGCCGTATAAGTTAAAAAAACATTCTAACCTTAATTTTGTCGAAAAGGTTAAAAAGCACTTTGTTTGGAAAACGACGGAAATATTCCTTTATAAAACTATTATAAAAAGTCAAACAAGTGTATAAATGACATTAACCCATATTCTTGTAAATAGTAATAATGTTTTGAAATACATTTTTAAGAAACATGGATGTGGATGATAAAGAGATCCCAGTAGATTATTACGTATAAACAACCTCGGATAATGAAGAGATTGTGAAATAACCCTTAGCTTGTACTTTTCCTTGGTTGGGGTAGGTTAACCTCCTGTATAATGGTGAAATAATTGTTATTAAATTATACAAGAATAATATACATTAATATGATATCATATATGATCTTTTAACTTTTCTTTGTTAATAATATCTTAGTATTATCGTTGTTTCGGGTGTTAACTTATTCGTTTTCTTTTATATGTTTTGTTACGTAAGACATGTTTGTAATGGATAGGATGTATCTTAATCATATCCAGAATGATATTAAGTCCTTAAAAATTATTTTTAAATCATCAAATGATAATTATACTTGAATGGATATGATGGAGAATGAATCTTATCGCGTTCGTGGAGACGGTAGTCCGTACGTACGCACGGGCGATAATATCATTATTTTGATATTAGAATATTATATAAATGGATGGTATATCATATATAAAGAATAATTAACATGTTATATTTATTATTCACATGTGTTTCACATCATTATTATACCCATCCAAAATAATAATATATTGAATAACAATTACACCACGATGTGGAGACGGTAAGCCGTACATACGCACGTATGGTGACATGTTATTCAAAGGGTGGATTGAATACTGAATATGGTTGTACCATATTTATAATAACATCACAGTATATATATGATACTGGAGTTATTATTTTAGAATGGTAAAAACAAAGGAAGAAGAAGTGGAAGAAGAAAGGAACTTGGAAAAGGGTGGTTAAATCATTACCTCTTCTTCGAGTTCTTCCTTTTGATTTGATCAAAAGGGATCCTTAGGGTGGATTTTTGACCACACTGAGGCCTCTAGGTTGTATAGAGGGAAGTTAGGAGAGTATTTGGGCAGAGTTTGGCTGAACAAAAAGGCTTTTAAGGTGTAGATAAATGAGAAGGAGGAGTGCCCTTTTATAAGAGGGGTGAGGGGAACCTTTGGAAAAGCTAGAAATATTAATTTACAATAAATTCATATTCGGTTTATAATGGCTCCAAAGATGATTATTTATATGTTAAGGTGGGGATAGGTCGAAAAACACTCAACCAATAGAATTTAGACAGGTTTGGGTCATTATATTAACCTTATCTTTAAGTATTAACTCTAAGTTAATTAGATTCACTTTTACAATGTCTCTTTGTATTTTTATATTATATGGTTAATAAACATACCATATAAATCCAAGAGACCCCAAAGTGGACTATTAATGATTAACCTATCATGATATAAGTTTCTTGGCCGAACCATAGATTTTTAGGAATTTAATATCAATTAATAATATAATATTTGTTTTAAGAACTCTTTTTTGTCAATTTTGACACTATTCAATAGTTGATTTTTTTGAAACTCATAACAGATTGATTACTTCGAAAAAAGTAAATTAAATCAATACTAATATATCATATTATCATTGAAAATTAGTTTAATTCATTAAAAGTTTCATATTATATTTATTTTGGTATTTATAATATCAATTATTTTAATTATTCACTATTATAGTAATTACTTCATCATCATTGTGTCATAAATTAATTAATTTATTTAATGTCTAAAAATTATAAATAAAATATCATTATGTAGGAAATATTTTTATATTTGTAATGAATATTTATAATATAAAATCCAACATATATAACCCTATGTAAAAATTGTTTTTCTAAAAGATATATTCTTGTGTCATTTTTGTATTCATTATAACTTAATTAAAATAATGTGTCCCTATCACCTACAATTGGCACCATGGGGTCCCAAAATCGACCCAAATATGCCTATGATCGAACATGTATCAACCAATAATGCTAGGACACGTTTTAGGGTTAATTTAAGTATTATTATAATATTATTTGTTTAACCCTTATTTACCGGATTTACCCTTAACCATGGTAAATAAAATATTTACCGCAGTGATTATTCAAATTGTCTAAAAATAAAAGTTATCTATTTACACAATTTGAACATCCTGATTCCAAATATGGAATCCATTTTTATAAATTCAAAACACAGAAGTGACAAAAATTAATTTAAAATTAATTCCCGTTGTTAAAACAAAAAGCGTGTTTTTAAGAGATAATAACTATCAAAAGATTGGCACTTGTTTATGTCCGGTTTAATTGTAAAATTATGTCAAATGACCAACATTATATTAAATGGTAAAAATATATTTTAAATATAATTTAAATCCACTAAAATCCATAATTTATCACTACTAATTATTTTGATTAAAAAAGTTGTTTTTAATTAAAATTTAGTAATTTTCATTATTCATCAAAATATTAAAGTTATCCGAAAAGTACCAAAATTTCACCTTAGGCTAAATTCGATATTACGAATCCAAAAATGAAGTCCATTTTAAAAAATAAAATATATATAATTTAAAAAATTAGGTATTACTATTCATAACGGCTAGTTTGATTGGTTATGGTGTGTTAGAACTCGGTGTTGCGTACAACACACGCTATCACATTATTCAAAGAGAAGCGTACCATATAAGCTTGGTGTGTTACATAATATCTTCAAAAGTATTGTGAAAGAGGTTCCATGTGATTCTAGTATGATGGGATTCTGTAACACTCAAAGATTTTATGAAAAATATTCTTTTAATTTCATTGATGTCTTCTGTTGTAAGCTACAACAAGATTGCCTTGCGCTATATGCAACACCGTATGAGCTTGCAGAATACACAACATTATTCTTGGATCATGTTACACACAATTTTGATAGTAGTTATTCTACGAAACATTGAGTGTATATATATATACTCAATGTATAAATGAAATATGTTTGGATACTATTATACGAAACAACAAAGGATTCTTCCACAACACGCAACCCTGATTTGGCTTGCATTACACGCAATCACGACCTTCCTCGATAGCGTGTGTTATACGCAATACCAGGTTTCACTAAACGAGATAATAATATAATATTATTATGAACTAGCCGTTATGAATAGTAATACCCAATATTTGAAATTTTATAAATTTTATCATTCAAAATGGACTTCATTTTTGGATTCGGAATATCGAAATTAGCTTAGGGTGAAATTTTTGTACCTTTCGGATAACATTCATATTCTGATGAATAGTGAAAATTACTAAATTTTAATTAAAAATTAATTTTTTAATCGAAATAATTAATAGTGATAAATTATTAATTTGAGTGGTTTTAAAGTATATTTAGAATATATTTTTACAATTTAATACAATGTTGGTCATTGATTGTAATTTACCATTTAAACCAGACATAAACAAGTGTCAATCTTTTGATAGTTATTATCTCTTAAAAACCCGATATTTGTTATGACGATGGGAATTAATTTTTAAATTAGTTAATGTAACTTATTTGTTTTGAATTTGGTAAAATAGACATCATTTTTAAATTCATAATATCAAATATAGCTTAGGCCTAATTTTTTGTATTTTTCTGGAAACTTTTATTTTTTGATGAATAGTGAAACCTCTAAGTGGTAGTTAAAAAAATGAATTTTTCATAAAACATAATTTTACCACTTATGTGAGTGGAATATCAAAAATCCTACAGATACGGATAATATAAAGCACTAAAATCTGGTTCAATGAGATGAAAATAATTTTTCGTGAATAGTAACTTTTTACTTTTTGTTACCACGGTTAAAAGTAAATTGGATAATTAAGGGTAAAAATGATGTTATTATTTCCCTAACACATGTCATAATTCTACTGGATAAGTTTAATTAGACTAAAAACAACCTTAGTAATAATATATGTCCATTTAGGTCTACTTGGATTAGATTAGGACATTTAATATTAATTTATTTAAAGAAGGGTTAAAATAGTTAAAATCAATGTTTAATAAGTAAACAATTGTTAATATAGGGTTATACATAAGATAAATTCGGATATAAATATTCATTATAAAGATAAAATTATTTCCCACATTATGGTATTTTATTTATAATTTTTAGACATTAAATAATTTAATTTATTTATGACACAAAGATGATGCAGTAATTATCTTATTAATAAAATATTGAAATAATTGATGTTATAAATACCCAAATAAATGTAATTTGAGCCTTTTTTTGAATTAAACTAATTTTATAGGTTAATATGACATGTTAGTTTTGATTTAATTAACTTTTTTTGAACTAATAATTCTGTTATGAGTTTCAAAAAAATCAATTACAAAATAGTGTCAAAATTGACATAAAATAATTTTTAAAAAAAATATTATATTATTAATTGTTATTTTATTCCTAAAAATCTAATGATCTTCCAAAGTACATATATAAGGTCATATATTTTAATAAAAAACAACTTGGGGTTCTTCTGGTTTTTTATAGTAAGTTTATTAACCTTTTAGTGGTATAAAACAAGAAGACACGGTAAAAGTAAAATTATTTAACTTAAGGTTAAATATAAATGATAAGGTTAAAATAGAAACCTAAACTTGTCTAAATTATATTGGAAAAGAGTATTTCGACCCATCCCCGAATTATCTTCGAAATAAATCAATTTTGAGCTATTTAAAACCGAATATTACTTTATAATAAAATAATATTTTTAGTTTTTCTATTGGTGCCTCTCTCCTCCCTTATAAAAGGGCACCTCCTCCCTCTCTTCCTCACTCCACTTTGAGCCTTAAAGATCGGTCAAACCCTGCCAAATTCTCTTCTCCCCTTCCATAGAAACATCCATGTGGTCCTGGTCTTCTTCAAAGTCCAATTTATTTCCCCAAGATGAGGTCTCAATGAGGTGCTTCAAAGAAGAGGTAATGTCTGTTACCGATTCTTTCAACTTTATTTCTTCTACCACTTCGTCTTATTTATTTGTTTCATTATGAAGTAATAAAATAAATATCAATAATATACTGATATGTTATTATAATTATTAAACAATCATATTTCACCATCTATACATCCTACGGAAAATGAAATCACCGCGAGTACGTACGTACAGAATACCGTCTCCATGTCGTGGTGTAATCTATTTTCCACCACCACCTTACTTGGATGGGTATAATGGTGAAATAAATGAATATATATGATTAATTTAAAGTGATATTGATTCTGTAATATTATACATACACTTTAATAGAATTCCACGATCATGATAATGATATCATTGCTCGTGCGTACATACGGACTACCGTCTCCACAAACGCGATGAGATTCATTTTCCATGATTAACCATTGAAGAATGATTGTAAATTATATATAATGAATAATAATGAAATATATGACATAATAATGCTACTATAATTATGTATATATATATTTATGTCATCTATTTAATTTCATTCAATTCAATAAGGAAACGAAAACATCGTTCATGCGTACGTACGTCCTACCGTCTCCATGAATAGTGTATTTCCTTTCTATTTATAGATCTATAATATATATGTATATGATGAATATATATTATATATAAATCATTTTTTACACTCTAGAATTATGTAAATCAGGATATAATTAATAATATCAAGAATGAAATGTCGAAACCCATACGATATATGAAATGATTTTACCCAAAACGCTACTTTAACATGGAATTTACAAAAGAACGGGTAATATAACATCATAAGTGATACATATATGATATAATAACAGTGAATATAAATGTGTAATAATTAAATGACATTATTTAAATCATTATACAGGAGGTTCGGATCCATACAAAGCATATCGGACCTAAGGTAAGGGATACTTTTGCAAATATCAATTTTATCCGAGATTTCTTATTCATAAGTATTTACAGGGGTTATTTCTATCATCCATTTCCATGTTTTATAAATGTGTTTTAATGTATTTTTAAGGTCCGTTTTACCCATTTTTGACTTTTACTACATGGTATGTAAGGAATCTTTCTTTTATTTACGTTATAATGTACTGTTTTGACTTTTCCGACAAAAGTACGAGAAGAATGTTTTTTTAAATTATACGGCACAAACAGATGTTTACAGTATTATAAAGCCTTATTTTCATGAAGCTTCCTCCAAAATATTTCATGACTATTTTCAACAAAATCTTTTTCTTTTAAAAATTCCTGGTGTTTTGTGAAAAGAAATTGATTTTGTAGAAGAAAGGATATTTTCCTCAAGAATTCATTTCAAGTGTTTTATCAAAACCATTTTCTATCTAAGATAACATTATTTCATATGTGTATGTTTCAAGTATAAAGTCTCTATGATTTAAATGGATTCACTTTTCTTATTATGAATTGATATTCATTTCTTTTATATGGATTATGTGATGATGGGATGATGTTTATGAAACACATTTTATTCATTGGGTTATTATGAATGATGTATGTTTATTTTGTGGCACATGTAAGAATGATTTAAATTTTGGAGGGTTGGGACCTATATCTCCCTCTAATGCATTGGGTAATGATTTATATCTCATGAGATAGATAGGGCTGAAGGGGTAAGTTAATCTGGTTCAGTGTCACAGGGCTGAAACGAGGAGTGAACTCGATTCAGAAAGGGACTTTGTCCACTAAGATGGTCTTGGCAGCAATGCCTTGGCTACTATGGAAATAATGACATGTGATGAATGGTTTCCACAATTCCATGTTTTATTCCCATTATATTTTATCATGATTGAGGTTCCATTATGATATATTCCTTACGTACTTCCATGATTTATGACTTTGCTCAATGTTTTAATGTTAAGATTTGATGTTCAAGTTTTTTCTTTCAAATGTTTATGGATTATTTTATATTCTCTATGTTTTCCCTTACTGAGCATTTTAGCTCACCCTTTTTATGTTTTATTTTCACCAGGAAATAAAGAAAGGTTTTAGGTAAGGAAACGAAAAGGGGAAGTTTATTAGGTGAGATTTTGAAGATCATTCAACATGATTAGATGTTTATATTCCAAGTTTCCAAAGACACTAAACTATTACGATCCTTGTGTGTCTGTTTTTGTTATGTATTAAGTATTCCGAAAAAGTAATGTATTGTCCATGTACGTCAAGGTTTGGGTCTCTACAGATGGTATCAAAGGAAAGGTTTGTTATCCTTTGGAAACTAGGATGCGAAAACAGTAGTGAGATCTCTAGAGATATTTATAAGGTATATCTAGGGATGTACCTAAAGATAAGTATACATATAGGATATAGTCCTAGAACTACGGTAACGATCATAGAATTTAAAAAAGGATGTTAGATATTGATGTAAATCCCCCTTTATTATGATTTTTGCCTCTCACACTATTATTTTTGGGTTTTAGAAAATGACTGGAAACAAGATGATTCATGATAATGGAGGATGTGATGGAAAATGGAATGATATTATTCATGAGAAACCAAATGAAATGAGATTTGGAATTCCAAACATCATTATTATTCCGAATCAGCAATCTCATAATATGATGAATAAACTCAAATTTGGTAAGATTCCTGACTCGGCTAATAAGAGAAAGATGGAGTTTCAGGATGATCATAGATGAACGAATGTTCAATTCCTCCTATGTAAATCATGTGGGAAGAGGAATCAAGGAGAATGTTTCAAAGGAACTAGAAGATGCTTTCGGTGTAGAAAATAAGGATACAAAGCCTGTATGTGTAAAGGAAAAGGTTCAGTTAACACC
The DNA here is from genome assembly GCA_963277665.1 of Viscum album. Lineage (NCBI taxonomy): Eukaryota > Viridiplantae > Streptophyta > Magnoliopsida > Santalales > Viscaceae > Viscum > Viscum album. The sequence goes on along the minus strand of OY728122.1, from coordinate 1,237,988,944 downwards.
AGGGATTAGGATAATGGTATTGCTACGACATCAACAATGGTTAAATGTTTTAAATGTGGAATGTACGGGCATTATGCAGAACAATGCCCTAAGAGATAGTCTCATGAAGAGAATCGGTATGGTCGTATGGGTAGTATTTATGTTGATGGTGATGAAGAGATTACAAATTATATGTGAGATGAATGAATTGTTGAAGCTCGGTTAATGGTATAAGAAGGTCATAGAATGATTACATGTTTATCAAGTGTAATGTTGTATAGGTAATCTCATGGTACTATGGAATAAAGAGACATCTAATGATTGTTACACGGTTGTTTTTCCTTATGTTTTGAAAGTGTATGATGAATGGTACCAGTAACCATGAAAGGTTATTCAGATATTTTTGGAAAGTAGATGATATGCGCATAATGAAGGGATAAGGAGAAAATTAAATTTTTGATAGTATTCATGATCTCATGACAGATATAAGGAGAAGGTTATATCATGGTTTGAGTATATAGAATTTTTGGATTTGGGTATGTGGAAAGAGCTAACTTTTGACAGCATTCATGTTTTCACTAAGGTTTAATGGGTATTCATATTTCAAGAGAATACATGATTAAGGCCTTCGAATGTTTTGAATGTGACCAAAAAGACATATCTTATGATATATGGGGATAAACGATGGTGTTAACATGCTTGTTATATGAAATCTCTTGTAATCATTTTCACAATAATATGAGCTTGGACCTAAGTATTTTAGATAAGCCTAAAGATTGGAATGGATTATGTTGGACATAAGTTAGTATTTTTTAACGATAGAACTTTTTTCGATATTATTGATGGGATGTTATAGTAATGTAGTTTTAGAAAAAGGACAACCTACAGGACGGGCGACATCCCATCGCGTAAGACAAGGCTATGGGAATCGAACCCACAACGGAAGTGCGAGTAGCCTTTATCGCCTACCAACTAGCCTACAGGAAGTCCATGTTTAGTAGAAACTAATTTTATTATATTCAGCAGTATGATATATGATTTATAAGTCCATTTTGGGAACCATTTATGATTAATCCCACTATATATCGACCTATGTATATTTAATAAATTTTTCTAACCTTTTGTTTGAGACAGATGGAATGACTTATCATTCTATCACATGATCACCTAACACTTCACGAATAACAAATTCAACATCATTTCTTTAAGAGATGAAGTGGAAATTGTTCAAGGAATGAACAATAGTGAGATTGTACCAAAATAAAGTAAGTATTTATTCTAATTCAAATTCATCAACTTTAGGGAAATAATATTGAAAACCAAAAATATTGTCCTAGTGCTATTATATCCGATGAATCAGATGGTACCTTAGATCATCACAAATTTATGGCTTTGTGATTGATGGATTTTTCATAGCCATGTTCTCTACCACTCTCCATCAGAACATGATGGTTAAATTTCTCCTCCATATCCATATTTTCACCTATGTTCTCTTATGTGGAAATCTAGTGATGAGTTATTTGGTTATCTGTTATGTTTCTAACTTTCAATTTTTAAATGAAGTTAGAGTATTACTTTTTACGATGTGGGTTTCTATAAATAGTAAACGATTTATAACCCCAACGAATTTCGAGGGAGAAATTCATTTTAAGGGGGGTAGAATGTTACAACCAGAGATTTTATGAAAAATATTCTTTTAATTTCATTGATGTCTTGTGTTGTAAGTTACAACAGTATTTCCTTGCGCTATACGCAACACCATATGATCTTGAAGTATACACAACACTATTCTTGGATCATGTTACACACAATCTTGATAGTAGTTATTCTACGAAACATTGAGTGTATATATATATATTCAATGTATAAATGAAATATGGTTGGATTCTGATATACGAAACAACGGAGGAGTCTTTCACAACACTCAACCCTGAGTTGGCTTTCATTACACGCTATCGTGAACTTCCTCGATAGCGTGTGTTGTATACATAACCATGTTTCACTAAATGAGATATTATTATAATATTATTATGAACTAGCCGTTATGAATATTAATACCCACTTTTTGAAAATTTATAAATTTTATCTTTTAAAATGGACTTCATTTTTGGATTCGAAATATCGAAATTAGCTTAGGGTGAAGTTTTGGTACTTTTCAGATAACTTTCATATTCTGATGAATAGTGAAAGTTACTAAAGTTTAATTAATAACAAATTTTTTAATCAAAATAATTAATAGTGATAAATTATTAATTTGAGTGGTTATAAAGTATATTTAGAATATATTTTTACAATTTAAAACAATGTTGGTCATTGGATGGAATTTCACATTTAAACCAGACATAAACAAGTGTCATTCTTTTGATAGTTATTATCTCTTGAAAACACGCTATTTGTTTTGATGACAGGAATTAATTATTAAATTATTTAATGTAACTGATATGTTTTGAATTTGTTAAAATAGACATCATTTTTGAATTCATAATATCAAATATAGCTTAGGCATAATTTTTGGTATTTTTCTGGAAACATTCATTTTTTGATGAATAGTGAAACCACTAAGTGGTAGTTAAAAAACTGAATTTTTCATAAAACTTAATTTTACTGCTTCTGTGAGTGAAATTTAAAAAATCCGAGAGACACGGTTAATATCAATGACTAAAATGTGGTTCAATGAGATGAAAATAATTTTTGGTGAATAGTACCTTTTTAGTTTTTTTACCACGGTTAAAAGTAAATAGTATAATTAAGGGTACAAATGATATTATTATTACCTTAACACATGTCCTAATTCTATTGGATTACTGTAAGTCGACCAAAAGCAACCTTAGGAATAAAATATGACCATTTAGGTCCACTTGGATTAGATTAGGACATTTAATATTAATTTATTTAAAGAAGGGTTAAAATTGTTAAAATCAAAGTTTAATAAGTAAATAATTTTTAATATAGGGTTATAAATAATATAAAATCAACTATAAATATTCATTAGAAAGATAAAAATATTTCTTACATAATGGTATTTTATTTATAATTTTTAGACATTAAATAATTTAATTTATTTATGAGACAACGATGATGGAGTAATTATCATATTAATGAAATATTGACATAATTGATGTTATAAATACCCAAATAAATTTAATTTGAGATCTTTTATGAATATAAATAATTTTCTAGGTTAATATGACATGTTAGTTTTGATTAAATTAACGTTTTTCGAACTAATAATTCTGTTATGAGTTTCAAAAAAATCAATTACAAAATAGTGTCAAAATTGACATAAAATAGTTTTTAAAACAAATATTATATTATTAATTGTTATTTTATTCCTAAAATTCTAATGGTCGTCCAAAGGACTTAGATAAGGTTATATATATTAATAATAAACAATTTTTGGTTCTTTTGGCTTTTTAATGTAATTTTATTAATCTTATAGTGTAAGAAAACAAGAAGACACGGTAAAAGTAAAATTATTTAACTTAAGGTTAAATATAAATGATAAGGTTAAAATAGAACTCTAAACTTGTCTAAATTCTATTTTATGAGAGTATTTCAACCCATCCCAACATTATATTCTAAATAAATCAATTTGGATCTATTAAAAACTGAATATGACTTTATAATAAAATAATATTTTTAGTTTTTCCAAAGGTTCCCCTCTCCTCCATTATAAAAGGGCACCTCCTCCCTCTCTTCCTCACACCACTTTGATCCGTCAAGCTCGGTCAAACCCTGCAAAATTCTCTTATCCACTTCCATAGAAACAACCTAGAGGTCCTGGAATTATTCAAAGACCAATTTTTTGCCCTAAGGGGAGGTCTCAAAGAGGCGCTTCAAAGAGGAGGTAATGTCCGTTACCGATTCTTTCAACTTTATTTCTTCTTCCACTTCTTCTTCTTTAGTTGTTTCATTATGAAGTAATAACATCAGTATCACTCATATACTGATATGTTATTATATGTATGAAACAACCATATTTCACCATCTATCTATCCTACGGAAAACAAAATAACCGCGAGTGCGTACGTACGGAATACCGTCTACACGCCGTGGTGTAATCTATTTTCCACACCACCTTACTTGGATGGGTATAATGGTGAAAGTGATGAATATATATGATTATTGTAAAGTGATATTTGTAACACCCCAAGATTTCATAGTGTGTTATTTCTTCAAAATAATTCAATAACTTGCACTACACGCAACACCGAGTTCAAGCGCACCATGACTTACCAAACAAGCCGTTCAAAAAAGGTTATGAATAGTATTAACTAAATTTGAAACTTTATATAATCCTTATAATTTTAGAATCCATATTATGAGTTTCTTAGACATAATGTAAGAACAAATTCATCTTCAGTATTGTAGTTTTACCAACTTTTAATAGTGAACCCTTTTTAAATAAAATATTTTAAACTGTTTGACTAAATGGGGACATCAAAAAATTTAAAATAAAACATCCCAAGCTTCCACGGTACGCTTTCCTTTGAATAAAACAGTAGTGTGTGTTGTACGCAACTTCCAGTTTTAACACACACCACAACCGATCAAACTAGCCGTTTTGAATAGTAATACTTAATTTTTTGAAATTATATATATTTTATATTTCAAAATTGACTTCATTTTTGGATTCGGAATATCAAAATTAGCCTAGGGTGAAATTTTGGTACATTTCAGATAACTTTCATATTTTGATGAATAGTGAAAATTACTAATTTTTAATTAAAAACAACTTTTTTAATCAAAATAATTAATAGTGATAAATTGTGAGTTTGAGGGGTTTTAAAGTATATTTAGAATATATTTTTACCATTTAATATAATGTTGGTCATTGGACATAATTTTACAATTAAACCGAACATAAACAAGTGTCAATCTTTTGATAGTTATTACCTCTTAAAAACACGCTTTTTGTTTTGACAGCGGGAATTAATTTTAAATTAATTTCTGCCACTTCTGTGTTTTGAATTTAGGAAAATGGATTCCATATTTGGAATCAGGATGTCCAAATTATGTAAATAGGTAACTTTTATTTTTACACATTTTGAATAATTACTGCGGTAAATATTTTATTTACCATGGTTAAAGGGTAAATCCGGTAAATAAGGGTTAAAAAGTCATATTATAATAATACTAAATTAGCCTAAAACGTGTCTTAACCCTATTGGTTGATACATGGTCGACCATGGGCATCTTTGGGTCAATTGTGGGACCCCATTGATCCACTTGAAAGTGATAATGACACATTATTTTAATTAAGTTAAAATGAATACAAAAATGGCATAAGCTTACATCTTTTAAAAGAACAATTTTTACATAGGGTTATACATGTTGGATTTTCGATTATAAATATTCATTAGAAAGATAAAAATCTTTCCTACATAATGATATTTTATTTATAATTTTTAGACATCAAATAATTTAAATTATTAATGACACACTAATGATGAAATGTTTACCTCATTAATAAATCATTTAAATAAATAAGATTATAATGATTAAAATATTATCTAAAACCTGTACAATTATTATTGGTTGATGTTATTTAGAATATGAGTCATCTTATATTCGACCTCAATGATTTGTGGACCATTATAAACCGAATACAAATATATTATAAAGTAATACTTTCACACTTTCCTAAAGAGCCCCTCCTCTCCCTTATAAAAGGAGACCACTTCTACTCATTCCTCACACCTCTCAAGCCCCATGGCTCGTCCAAACTCTGCCCAATTAAGCTCCCCACATCCCTCTCCTCCTCTTTGAAGCTTACCCTTAGGCAGAAAGCATTTCAAGAAGTCCTTTGGTTCCAACCAAAGTGAGTTACCTAAATTAAAGGTAACGATTTCTCTTAAATTATTTTCATTTATTTTGCTTCTCCAACCCCCAAACTCTTTTTATTTCCTTTCTTTTGTAACAACACCAGTATCCTCAATATACTAGGATGTTGTTATAAGAAGGATTCAAACTACACATATACACAACTCCATCTAATGGATGATGAACATAATGTTTCTGTGGATGGAAAACTAACGCCTCACGAAACGATGATTGTTCAAATACATCTTACCGCCTCTCATGGTGGCCATTATGATGGCACTGTAATTAAATATGATATTAATGATATATATATTTTATATATAAGCTTCTGTAATTCCATTTTATTTCATACAATTATTCGTTTCATGTTGTATATACATACGATAATTTCATTTGAGGAAGTGCGGACTACCGCCCCCTTAAAATGATATGACTCGTTCATACCACACATGGAACGTATAAAGGATGGTGTTAATGAACTTAAGTAACATATATAAAATATTATATTTTACTGGAATAGTAATATACGTATGTATCATTTGGATTCGATTCTTTTAAAATAAAAATTAAATGGAAGTAGCATTCGTGCGTACGTACGGACTACCGTCTCCACGAACGCGATGAGATTCATTCTCCATCGTATCCATTCAAGTATAATTATCATTTGATGATTTAAAAATGATGTTTAAGGACTTGATACCATTCTGGATATGAATAATATACATCCCATTAATAACGAATATGGCTCACATAACAAAGAATATAAAGTAAAATGAACCCGTTAACACCTGAAATGACGATAATTCTAAGATATTATTAACAAATCAATGTTAAAAGATCATATATGATATCATATTAAAGTAACTAATTCTTGTATTATTCAATAACAATTATTTCACCATTATACAGGAGGTAAACCTACCATCGACCAAGGAAAAAGTACAAAGTAAGGGATTCTCTTATCTCACTTTCAATTCCGTGAGATTTCCATTGTTCGCTACTAAATTATTGAAAGTGGTGTATTGTGTACTTCCATTTGATATATATATTATCATGATTCACTTTATATTCATGTTATTCTGTAAATCATTTGGTGGTTATTAACTTTTGGCCATGCGACTCAGTTGATTAACGTGGTAAGGGGTTTCTTGTCTCACTTTTAATTCTGTGAGAATTCCATTGATCACCACTTAATTATTGCATGTGGTGTATGTGTACTACCCATGATTGTATTCATTGTGTAATATACTTTATTTTATGGGTATTTACATCATCATGGTATGATATTTCTTTCATGGGTGTTTGTTTCTTAAGTTACCTAATCAATAAGGGAATTTGAGATTTCAATTTCCACTCATTTGGCTTTACGCATATTTCATTGATTATATTACTCCAAGATTATGTGTGGAATCACTATTCATTTGATTATGTCATAATTTCCACTCCCCTTCCTGTGGATATACTTTTGATACACATAATCACTCCATTGAAAATTCTCAAGTCATTGATATGAATTTGATAAGAGTTTTTTTAACTCTTTCACCATTTGTTGAGTTAAACATCCAATTCGTTGGTGTTGTTTTCACAGGAATATGTGTGAATATACTTTGATTGTTTTACACTGAATATCCAATCATATTTAGTGTATTTATATTTTTCACACATAATTATGTTGTTGATTTATCCTTAACCTAAGGATATGGCATTTATGAGAGATTTCATCTCAACTTACATTCCATTGAGACTTATTTGTTGATATACACCAAATCACTTTTATGTGGTGTATATAATGTACTTTGACATAGTATATCATGAATTCCCTTTATTCTCATGATATTACGAAGTTTTTATTACCTCAATTATTTTCATTCAAGTGTCTCTCTTTTGGTTAGAATCTCTAACTAAAATACAATTTTTAAATGTTTTAAAGACTTATTCATCTAAATCTTTCACATTAATGTCCATGTTTTAAAAATGGTTTTAAGGATTTATTTATATGGAAATTAAATTTTAGAAATTAAAAATCCTTTTAAAAGTTTTCAAAGTGGTATGGGACACTTTGATTCAAAAATCTATTTTTAAATGGCTTCTTGACAAATAGTGTGACTTTTAAATGTTTTCATGAAAAGGGGGATATTTCTCTCAAATAGTTTTGATGATTATTTTCATCTATGTCAACATACTTCATTATAGAGGTTAATGTGATACAATACAATCTTCCATATTGTATCAAATGAGTTATATTTTACTGTGGATGTTCTATTTTTATACCATTCATGGTTTGTGGTTAAAGTATTGACATTTCGTATGCTAGTTTTAATACGAATGTCTATTTTATGCTTAAACCTATTCATATGTGGAATGCATTGGACTTAATAAGTGACGGGTGGAGCCCGCTATAGCTCCTCGATGCATCGGTAGGTCTCATGAGACAAGCTAGTGTCTTGGCACAAGGCCTTGGAAAAATCTTATTTGTAGTCTTGGCACGAGGCCTTGGCTATGTGGTTATGATAGTCTGGCATTATGCATTCCATCATTATGAAAGTGGTTATTGATATTGCATGTGATCATTCGACTAGTAGAATATCCATGTGAGTAAGTAAATGGCATTATTTCATTTTACCTTTTCCATTTTATGCTGAAGTTCAAGTTTCAAAGGCTTTTGTTTTAGTTATAAATTGCCTTAAGTGTTTATGCTTATTTATGAAAGCTTCTGCTATAACGTTATCCTTACTGAGCATCCGAGCTCACCCCTTTCAATGTTTTATTTTTTTCCAGGATTATGAAGAAGTAATTTATGAATGACCTGCAGGGATAGTATGAGGGGATATGAAGACAAGATGTTTTTTTATGATGTAATGTAAAAATTTATGGATGTATCTAGTTATTCCAAGGCTACTAAACTAATCGGTCTTTCGAGACTTGATCTTTCTCATGATCATGCCAATGTTATGTAATAATGCACCGACTCTGGGTAACTAGGGTCGGGGCGTTATAGTTGGTATCAGAGGAAGTTTAGTACAAACCTTGGTAGCTAGATTTAGATAAACTCTGATTAGAGCACGTAGACCTAAGATGAACTTTGAGGATTAGTATAAAAGAACTTCCTAGAATTTTGGTATTGTAAAGATTTTGTGAGTTTTCCAAGCAATACATCCTTGTCTGGATACGAGCAGGTAGAGGCAGCTCTGGAACAGATGTACCTAGGGGTAAAACCCGAAAACACCGCTTTGAGCTAGACTCGAACGGGAACTGGTGCACGACGACGGGCCTTGCTGCACTCTTGGTTACGACACTCCCGGGGGATATGCTTAGGATAATTTACATTTTCTTTACAAACCGATTTAAGTAATATATACATAAGATGAGAGTAAATGACCTTGGTTAATCCTAATATGTTTCAAATTGAGAATATGGTGACATTTTAATCTCTAAATGATTTTACGACTACTATTACTCACACAATGCTTTCTGGTTTTAGTCAATGGCTGGATTCCAAGGAAGTCATAGTGACTTTGAGAATGATGTACAAGGTGGGAACGGTGGTGGAAATGAGCAAAAAAATGGAATGTTTATAGGCGTAAAAGATATCGTCTTTATGCCAAATCAGTTGTCCAAAAATATGATCAACAACATATATATTAACCAACTCCCAGACTCAACAAGGAAGAGAAAGGTGATAAATGATAAGATCTCCAGCAATGGAGACCATGGAGAAAAGAAAACTCAATTTTCATCATGCAGGAATTGTGGAAAGAGACACCCAGGAAAGTGTCTCAATGGGACAACGAAATGTTTTACGTGCGGGAAGGAAGGACATAAAGTGAAGAATTGCCGAAGAAAAATGAAGAGTACTATGGAAGAAGATAAAAATGGTCCCAAGAGTCCATTTACAGTCATTTGCCGTAAATGTAGGGGACCTGGCCATTACCCGAGAGAATGTCCTATTTTATAGGATATTTTCTTGCTCAAAGAAGAAGCTATGTGGAAATAAATGGTTGGAGAAAAATTTAAAAAGTATTAGCACTCATTGTTGATGGGTTTACTTTGGAATAATTTTCTCTTGTATTTGTAACCCCTCAGTTTTCCATGTGAGAATGATATTTGAGGAATAATTGCCTCTTCTCTTGTGGATATAGGTATAAATAACCATTTGGTTTTATATGATCATTGGGGTTTGAGAAAATGATAAGTTATTATAATTTGGGATGAAAATGCAAAGTATGATATAACATTTGTGGTTAAATTATGTTATCTTGAAAAATTTATCTCATTTTGGTAATATTATAGAATATAGTTTTTGAAAAAGGACAACACGTAGACCGTGTGACAACCCGTCGCGTCGGACAAATCTGTGGGAATCGAACCCACAACCAAAGTGCGATTGGGATTTATCGCCTACCACTGGACTACGTGAAGTCCCTGGTTAATCTTACTATTTTTTTTGTTAAATGATTTTATTGATCAATAATAATATGATTTGGGTTCTTATGTCTTATCAAATGAATACCCTTGGTATAGGAAAATGATTTGGTGATTAAGTGATAAATGTTATTTTGGAAGATGTTCGTTTTGTTAGGAACACTATATGCCCAAGGAAAATAGAATACAATGAGGTTTCATTTGTAGAGTAATGGTGGATTTTTATCTACATTTTTATTGTTGATTTATAGTGATTTGGGTTATTTATGGAAATGATTAACCTATAACAGAGAATATGTGATGATGTTAATTACTTTTAAGTATGTGACTTTAAGAGTATTTGATGTCATTTGGAGATACAATGTAACATGGGAGACTACATAATCAAATTCTTCTATGTTTTGGGTTTCAATATTAGTTTGGATTATATTAAAAGATTTTAAGGACAATTGGTTATTGAATGGTATCTATTTAACTTTGGGGTATTGTTGGTTTAATTTTAGAAATTAAGATTAGTGCATATTTATCTCAATGAATATCCTTTTGGGGGATCATTAGATCATTCACTAACCATTTTGGTTTTGTTTAATCTTCAAAGACAATGTAAATATATGGTTTATCCTGCATGGATCATGTGATTCTATAGAAGTTTATTCTAGCTCTTCCAGTGTGACCAAGTCTTCTTGAATACTCATCGTTTAAAAAAAAATTGAGTTAGTGGTGGAAATTTATTAAAGAATGAAAATCTACTTAAAATTTAAGTATATCTCATAATGTTCTTAGTCAATATCATAAATGAATTCCTCTTCCTTATGTAATGTAACATTAAAAAAATGTTGTCCTAGATGGTGCCTTAAATCATCACTAATTTATGGCTTTGGGATTGTTGGCCTTTTCATAGCCATGTTCTCTACCACTATCCATCAGATAATTGATGGTTAGATTTCTCCTCCATATCCATATTTTCCTACATGGAACCCTAGTATGTGTTATTTTCGGTAATATTCATACTTTCCACTCTTTATTTTAAATAGAGGCCTCATTAATTCATTTTTCGATGTGGGATTTCAACTAAGATATTTTGAAATGTCAAAAATGTGTGATCCCAATACCCTATATTTTGTTGAACCGATGGTACTTCAAATCATCATAGATTGATGAGTTTAAGGACCTCAATTTTATACTTGTTTGTGATTGATGACCTCAACCACTACCTATAAATATTTACGTTTTTCCTCCAATTATATGTCTCTAATTGCCACCAATGTTCTCCTAATCGAGATCATAATTTGTTGGTGACCCTTTCATTTCTCTTTTCCTTATATTAAGACTAAATTTTAGTAAACCAATTTCCGATGTGGGTTTTCCCACAAATATATTTTCTATTTTCAACCTTTTATTTTCGAAGAACAATTTCAAATTGCGAGGACGCAATTTATTGAAGGAGGGGAGAATGTAACACCCCAAGATTTCATAGGGTGTTATTTCTTAAAAATAATTCAATAACTTGCACTACACGCAACACCGAGTTCAAGCGCACCATGACTTACCAAACAAGCCGTTCAAAAAAGGTTATGAATAGTATTAACTAAATTTTAAACTTTATATAATCCTTATAATTTTAGAATCCATATTATGAGTTTCTTAGACATAATGTAAGAACAAATTCATCTTCAGTATTGTAGTTTTACCAACTTTTAATAGTGAACCCTTTTTAAATAAAATATTTTAAACTTTTTGACTAAATGGGGACATCAAAAAATTTAAAATAAAACATCCCAAGCTTCCACGGTACGCTTTCCTTTGAATAAAACAGTAGCGTGTGTTGTACGCAACTTCGAGTTTTAACACACACCACAACCGATCAAACTAGCCGTTATGAATAGTAATACTTAATTTTTTGAAATTATATATATTTTATATTTCAAAATGGACTTCATTTTTGGATTCGGAATATCAAAATTAGCCTAGGGTGAAATTTTGGTACATTTCGGATAACTTTCATATTTTGACGAATAGTGAAAATTACTAAATTTTAATTAAAAACAACTTTTTTAATCAAAATAATTAATAGTGATAAATTGTTAATTTGAGTGGTTTTAAAGTATATTTAGAATATATTTTTACCATTTAATATAATGTTGGTCATTGGACATAATTTTACAATTAAACCGAACATAAACAAGTGTCAATCTTTTGATAGTTATTACCTCTTAAAAACACGCTTTTTGTTTTGACAGCGGGAATTAATTTTAAATTAATTTCTGCCACTTCTGTGTTTTGAATTTAGGAAAATGGATTCCATATTTGGAATCAGGATGTCCAAATTATGTAAATAGGTAACTTTTATTTTTACACATTTTGAATAATTACTGCGGTAAATATTTTATTTACCATGGTTAAAGGGTAAATCCGGTAAATAAGGGTTAAAAAATAATATTATAATAATACTAAATTACACTAAAACGTGTCTTAACCCTATTGGTTGATACATGGTCGACCATGGGCATCTTTGGGTCAATTTTGGGACCCCATTGATCCACTTGAAAGTGATAATGACACATTATTTTAATTAAGTTAAAATGAATACAAAAATGGCATAAGCTTACATCTTTTAAAAGAACAATTTTTCCATAGGGTTATACATGTTGGATTTTCGATTATAAATATTCATTAGAAAGATAAAAAGATTTCCTACATAATGATATTTTATTTATAAATTTTAGACATCAAATAATTTAAATTATTAATGACACAATAATGATGTAATGTTTACCTCATTAATAAATCATTTAAATAAATAAGATTATAATGATTAAAATATTATCTAAAACCTGACCAATTCTTATTGGTTGATGTTATTTAGAATATGAGTCATCTTATCTTCGACCTCAATGATTTTTAGACCATTATAATCCGAATACAAATATATTATAAAGTAATACTTTCACACTTTCCTAAAGAGCCCCTCCTCTCCCTTATAAAAGGAGACCACTTCTACTCATTCCTCACACCTCTCAAGCCACTTGGCTCGTCCAAACTCTGCCCAATTAAGCTCCCCACATCCCTCTCCTCCTCCTTGAAGCTTACCCTTAGGAAGAAAGCATTTCAAGAAGTCCTTTGGTTCCAACCAAAGTGAGTTACCTAAATTAAAGGTAACGATTTCTCTTAAATTATTTTCATTTATTTTGCTTCTCCAACCCCCAAAATCTTTTTATTTCCTTTCTTTTGTAACAACACCAGTATCCTCAATATACTAGGATGTTGTTATAAGAAGGATTAAAACTACACATACACACAACTCCATCTAATGGATGATGAACATAATGTTTCTGTGGATGGAAAACTAACGCCTCACGAAACGATGATTTTTCAAATACATCTTACCGCCTCTCATGGTGGCCATTATGATGGCACTGTAATTAAATATGATATTAATGATATATATATTTTATATATAAGCTTCTTTAATTCCATTTTATTTTATACAATTATTCGTTTCATGTTGTATATACATACGATAATTTCATTTGAGGAAGTGCGGACTACCGCCCCCTTAAAATGATATGACTCGTTCATACCACACATGGAACGTATAAAGGATGGTGTTAATGAAATTAAGTAACATATATAAAATATTATATTTTACTGGAATAGTAATATACCTATGTATCATTTGGATTCGATTCTTTTAAAATAAAAATTAAATGGAAGTAGCATTCGTGCGTACGTACGGACTACCGTCTCCACGAACGCGATGAGATTCATTCTCCATCGTATCCATTCAAGTATAATTATCATTTGATGATTTAAAAATGATGTTTAAGGACTTGATACCATTCTGGATATGAATAATATACATCCCATTAATAACGAATATGGCTCACATAACAAAGAATATAAAGTAAAATGAACCCGTTAACACCTGAAATGACGATAATTCTAAGATATTATTAACAAATCAATGTTAAAAGATCATATATGATATCATATTAAAGTAAATGATTCTTGTATTATTCAATAACAATTATTTCACCATTATACAGGAGGTAAACCTACCATCGACCAAGGAAAAAGTACAAAGTAAGGGATTCTCTTATCTCACTTTCAATTCCGTGAGATTTCCATTGTTCGCTACTAAATTATTGAAAGTGGTGTATTGTGTACTTCCATTTGATATATATATTATCATGATTCACTTTATATTCATGTTATTATGTAAATCATTTGGTGGTTATTAACTTTTGGCCATGCGACTCAGTTGATTAACGTGGTAAGGGGTTTCTTTTCTCACTTTTAATTCTGTGAGAATTCCACTGATCACCACTTAATTATTGCATGTGGTGTATGTGTACTACCCATGATTGTATTCATTGTGTAATATACTTTATTTTATGGGTATTTACATCATCATGGTATGATCTTTCTTTCATTGGTGTTTGTTTCTTAAGATACCTAATCAATAAGGGAATTTGAGATTTCAATTTCCACTCATTTGGCTTTACGCATATTTCATTGATTATATTACCCCAAGATTATGTGTGGAATCACTATTCATTTGATTATGTCATAATTTCCACTCCCCTTCCTGTGGATATACTCTTGATACACATAATCAATCCATTGAAAATTCTCAAGTCATTGATATGAATTTGATAAGAGTAATTTTAACTCTTTCACCATTTGTTGAGTTAAACATCCAATTCGTTGGTGTTGTTTTTACAGGAATATGTGTGAATATACTTTGATTGTTTTACACTGAATATCCAATCATATTTAGTGTATTTATATTTTTCACACATAATTATGTTGTTGATTTATCCTTAACCTAAGGATATGGCCTTTATGAGAGATTTCATCTCAACTTACATTCCATTGAGATTTCTTTGTTGATATACACCAAATCACTTTTATGTGGTGTATATAATGTACTTTGACATAGTATATCATGAATTCCCTTTATTCTCATGATATTACGAAGTTTTTATTACCTCAATTATTTTCATTCAAGTGTCTCTCTTTTGGTTAGAATCTCTAACTAAAATACCATTTTTAAATGTTTTAAAGACTTATTCATCTAAATCTTTCTCATTAATGTCCATGTTTTAAAAATGGTTTTATGGATTTATTTATATGGACATTAAAGTTTAGAAATTAAAAATCCTTTTAAAAGGTTTCAAAGTGGTATGGGACACTTTGATTCAAAAATCTATTTTTAAATGGCTTCTTGACAAATAGTGTGACTTTTAAATGTTTTCAAGAAAAGGGGGATATTTCTCTCAAATAGTTTTGATGATTATTTTCATCTATCTCAACATCCTTCATTATAGAGGTTAATGTGATACAATACAATCTTCCATATTGTATCAAATGAGTTATATTTGACTGTGGATGTTCTATTTTTATACCATTCATGGTTTGTGGTTAAAGTATTGACATTTCGTATGCTAGTTTTAATACGAATGTTTATTTTATGCTTAAACCTATTCATATGAGGAATGCATTGGACTTAATAAGTGACGGGTGGAGCCCACTATAGCTCCTCGATGCATCGGTAGGTCTCATGAGACAAACTAGTGTCTTGGCACAAGGCCTTGGCAAAATCTTATTTGTAGTCTTGGCACGAGGCCTTGGCTATGTGGTTATGATAGTCTGGCATTATGCATTCCATCATTATGAAAGTGGTTATTGATATTGCATGTGATCATTCGACTAGTAGAATATCCATGTGAGTAAGTAAATGGAATTATTTCATTTTACCTTTTCCATTTTATGCTGAAGTTCAAGTTTCAATGGCTTTTGTTTTAGTTATAAATTGCCTTAAGTGTTTATGCTTATTTATGAAAGCTTCTGCTATAACGTTATCCTTACTGAGCATCCGAGCTCACCCCTTTCAATGTTTTATTTTTCTCCAGGATTATGAAGAAGTAATTTATGAATGACCTGCAGGGATAGTATGAGGGGATATGAAGACAAGATGTTTTTTTATGATGTAATGTAAAAATTTATGGATGTATCTAGTTATTCCAAGGCTACTAAACTAATCGGTCTTTCGAGACTTGATCTTTCTCATGATCACGCCAATGTTATGTAATAATGCACCGACTCTGGGTAACTAGGGTCGGGGAGTTATAATATTGATTCTTTAATATTATACGTACACATTAATATAATTACACGATCATGAGAATGATATCATCGCTCGTGCGTACGTACGGACTACCGTCTCCACAAACGCGATGAGATTCATTTTCCATGATTAACCATTCCAGAATGATTATACAGTATATTTAATGAATAATAATGAAATATATGACATAATAATGCTACTAGATTTATGTATATATATATATATGTCATATATTTAATTTCATTCAATTCAATAACGAAACGAAAACAGCGTTCATGCGTACGTATGGCCTACCGTCTCCATGAACAGTGTATTTACTTTGTTTTTATAGATCTATAATATATATGTATATGATGAATATATATTATATATAAATCATGTTTTACACTCTAGAATTATTTAAATCAGGATATGAGTAATAATATCAAGAACGACAAGTCGAAACACATACGATAAATGAAATGATTTTACCCAAAACGCTACTTTAAAATGGAATTTACAAAAGAATGGGTAATATAAAGTCATAAGTTAAACATATATTATAACATAACAATGAATATAAATATGTAATAATTCAATGACATTATTTAAATCATTATATATGAGGTTTCGATCCATACAAAGCATATCAGACCTAAGGTAAGGGATAATTTTTCAAATCTCATTTTTATTCGAGATTGCTTTTTCGTAAGTATTTACTGGGGTTATTTCTATCAACCATGTCCATGTTTTATAAAAGTGTTTTCAGGTATGTTTAAAGTCATTTTGACCCATTTTTTAATTTTACTACATGGTATGTAAGGAATCTTTCGTTTGTTTATGTTATGAGGTACTTTTATGACTATTCCGGAAAAAGTACGAGAAGAATGTTTTTTTTAACTTATACGGCATGAACAGATTTTTACAGTTTAATAAAGCCTTATTTTCATGAAGCTTCCTCTATAATATTTCATTAATATTTTCATCAAAATATTTTTCTTTTAAAATTGCATGATGTTTTGGGAAAAGAAATTGATTTTGAAGAAGAAAGGATATTTTCCTCAAGAATTCATTTCAATTGTTTTATCTAAACCATTTTCCATCTAAGATGACATTATTTCATATGTCTATGATTCAATTATAAAGAATATATGAATTACATGGATTCAATTTTCTTATTATGAAATGATATCCATTTCTTTCATATGGATTATGTGATGATGGGATGATGTTTATGAAACCCATTTTAATCGTTGGGATATTATGAATGATGTATGTTTATTTTGTGGCACAAGTAAGAATGATTTCATATTGAGATGGGTGGGACCTATATCTCCTTCCAAGGCATTGGGTAAAGATTTATATCTCATGATATAGACATGGCAGTAATGGTAAGTTAATCCAGTTCAATGTTATAGGACTGAAAAGTTGGGTGAAATCGATTCAGAAATGGACTTTGTCCACTAAGATGGTCTTGGCAGCAATGTCTTGGCTACTATGGAAATCATGACATGTTCTGAATGGTGGACACACATCCATGTTTTATTCCCATTATATTTTATCATGATTGATGTTCCATAATGATATATACCTTACTTCCATGATTTATGTCTTTGATCAAGGTTTTAATGTTAAGATTTCATGTTCACGTTTTTGCTTTCAAATGTTTATAGATTGTTTTATGTTCTCTATGTTTTTCCTTACTGAGCATTTGAGCTCACCCTTTTTATGTTTTATTTTCCCTAGGAAATAAAGAAAGGTTTTAGGTAAGGAAACAAAAAGGGGAATTTCTTTATGGGAGATGTTGAAGATCTTTCAACATGATTTGATGTTTATATTCCGAGTTTCCAAAGACACTAAACTATTACAATCCTTGTGTTTCTGTTTTTGTTATGTATTAAGTATTCGGAAAAAGTAATGTATTGTCCATGTAAGTCATGCTTTGAGTCTCTACAGCTTCCTTAAAGTATTTGATATTTTTTATACCAATAATACCATTTTCAATGGGTCTGAAACAAGTAGACCAAAGAATAGTAACATGTTTTCATTCCCAAATAATTCTTGTCGAGATGATGTTCCTTATGGAGGTGTTCATTTTTTTAATGAGACCATAATGCAATTTATAGAACATCGTGGAGTCAACCATCTTGGAGATAAAAATGGATTTAACAAGGAATTTCCTTCCTTCCATAGCGATAATTTTACCTTTCTAAGAAGATAGCTGATTTAAAAGGCGGTAAAAATAATAGAAATGAGAAAAGATTTAAGTCTACCCAAAAAATGGGAATATCAAAATAAGTAAAAGGGGGAATACATTCCTTCAGACCATGGTCACAGATGATGTTATATTTTTTGTTGGAAGGGAAACTCTTCCCAAAGAAGATACATGACTTGTTCCAACTAATGGTTTCACTAGAAACCTATTCATAATGTGAGAGTGCATTTTTTGGATTATGAATATTTCTTTTATACCCATGACGTAAAATGATGTTGTCATTAGAATAAAAAAGGTGAGTAGAACCATTCATATTCTTAATGAAATATGTGGGATTTATTTTGTTCGGATCTACCAGATGGATGATTAGATGACTGAGGTAGTATTATACTATTGATTAAGTAATTAAAGATTGTGGTTCACTATGTCTACTATCTTTGGTCCATGTAATGTAGCCCTTATCTGAAACATAGATTAGAATAGAGATAGATGGTGAGTTAAATATGGTTCTGAATGAAGTGATAATAGAGGTGTCAAAACCATACCCTTGAAGGATTTTGAACATAAAACGGCAGTCCATGGTGTCAAATACTTTTCTAATGTCATTTTTAATATATTTTTCACCACCACTATTTTTTTATTCAAATTTTTGACACACTCAAAAGAAAGGCCATTATGGTCTTCAATGGATCTACCCTTTATAAATCCAAATTTGTTCCAGTAGAAAATTTTGTCTGTGAGAGTGGATATTTTGTTGGCAATGATTTTCATGATGATTTTAATGAGAGTGGTGATTAGAGAAATAGGTTGAAATAGATTAATATCAGAGGAATTATCCAATTTCAATATAAAGGTGAGAAATTGGTCTTTCAAAGCATGAGGGATAACCCCATTGGTAAAGAAGGTTTTTACATGTTTACAGACATCAATCTAGATCACATCCCAATAATGTTAGAATAAAACATTATTGAAACCATAATGAATGAAAGCTTTATCGGGATTAATAATAAAGATATTGTCCATGATTTCATGATCTATCAATGTGTTGAGATGGAAGGAGTTGTTCTCATCAGTGATCACTATTGGAATTAGACCCAATTGGAGGACTTGGTTTATATTAGGACAATTGGGAATGGCTTCATAGTAGGAAGAAATATGATGGGCGACATCATCGTCATTGTCAATGGGCCTTTTCCCATCCATTAAAAAGGTTAACAACCTATTGGCCTTCCTAATTCATTGATGAGAATTGTATAATTTAGTATTTCTATAACCGTCTGTTATCCATTTAGCTTGAAACATTTGTTTTATCATATTTTCTTTGAACGTGAGTACATACATAAGTTTTACCAAAATGTTTAGTTCTTGGGTGGGGTTAGTGTTGAGGTAAAATTTGGTGTTTGAGTTTTGAATTACTGTTTTATATACTAATACGTAATCAATTATGTTCACATCATATGATTTCATGATATTCAGATCATATGTTCAAAATGAATTTCCTATGAAGCATGTGATCATTCTGGTCATTTCTCCATAATATCAAAAATAATACGAATAATATAATTATCATGATTGTAAATTAATTATATATTTAAAACTAATCGTGAATAATCATTATTAAAAATTATTTATCTTACAATCATGGAGATGGTAGGTCATAAGTTTGAATAACTAACACTTCCATTTTTAAATGAACATTATAGAATAATAATAATTATCATTTTAACATTATATAATGATTATTATTCAAAAATGTAGTATTAATTCAACAGAATCCATTATATATAGAAAATATATAATGATTTCATGATAAATAATATCACATTATTGAGGTGGTAATCCACATTTTCTCATAAACAACGTTATCATTATTCAATAGAGGGAAAGGTAAAAATATATATAATGTAATATCAATATATATTGATTAATATTTTATGGCTATGATATATAATATATAATTTATCTACATCATTATAATGAGTAATGGGAGGTGTGGATGAAAAATGGATTACATCAGTTCAGGATTTGGTAGTCCCTTATATACATAAATGTTAGTTTCATTTTCCATTTATTGGAATATTATATAGATTAGATTATTAAATTATAATAAAAACATATCCATATATGGAATATACTAGTGTTATTATTTTATCAAGGTTGAAATTTATTTGATACAGGTAAAAAATTTACAAAAGGACACTTAGTTGGGGATTATATATCTTTATCAAACAACACTTGTAGGTATATACTTAAGTCTTCTAAATCTAGTTTTAATATAAAACCAAGTCATATAAGAAATGTATCGGGATTTAAAGAAGTTATTTGGATTGGTCTTGGGAGAACCAAAAGGGTATTTATGTTTATAGAGGATAGGATACAGGGTGTCCCACCATAAGTGGGCGATAAGACACATAAAGAATTTTTAAAAAGATGAAAATACATTATTCCATTTCTCAAGATAAAGGGTTGAAAAAATGGACCATTTCTCAAAATTTATTTTATATACGGTCAAAATATGGATATTAATTAAATTTTTATAAAATTTTATATATTATTATTACCCTTATCTGTTAACATTACTTCTTGTAAAAATTTTTTTTACATTAACCACATTAACAAAATATCACTATTTTTACCATAATTTATAACAAAAACATATGTAAAATTTTTTATCCAATTTGTTTTGGTGATTCCAAATTTGTAATAAATTTTCTCTATTTTAATTTAAATTACTTTAATATAGTAATTTAAAATTAAATATAAAAAATTTCATGAAACACATTTTTTATGAAAAATGACGTTTATTTATGAAAATATTTTCATACCAAATTCATGTATATAATTTATTTATATATTCATTTTTTGATTTTTCACAATCATATGAAAATATAAAAATTTTAATGCTAAACGATAATATTGGTTGAGTTTTTTTATTATTCAAATGAAATGATATTTTTCAATTAAAATATGCATTTTTCACATTTCATTGACAAATAAAACCTTTTAAAAAATTCTTTAATATTCATCCAAAGATAATTTTGAAATTAATACATGAAAATTAATTTTATATATATAAATTTAAACACTATAATATTGAAATTAATATTATAAATAAAACTAATAATTTCATTAACAAATTTGATTAGAAATAAATAATTTTTATTCTAATAAAAAATTACTTAATTTTCATATAATGAATATAACTATAAAATTTCAATTAATTAATTCTAATAATATGTGAATCTATTTTATATTAATATTACCTAGGTAGATACACTCCTCCCCCTTTTCAATTTTTTATCATAATGGTTTTATTCATGAAATAAAAAGGTTTTGATATTTTTCCTTCATAACATATTCTGATTCCAATATTTCTTCTTCCATAATACATGGTATCCTAAAACGATAACTTGTTAAATCACTTTATTATAAACACTTGATATCTAATATATTGATCTATTCTGGTTGTACCTCATAAAAAAATTAATTTAAACAAAACTACAATAGGTAAATATATATGATATACATTCTACACAAATTTTCTTAACAATTAAACCATAAATACATCATACACCTAAGATTGAATCATACACAATGTCAAAAAATAAGAAAAAAATCTCATATTCAAAATAATTCATTATAGTCCACTGATCCATGGACTTAAATATCCCTTTTAATCTAGAATTATTATATATTTACATGGATAAATACTATGAGAAACATGATCAGAATCTTTAAAATAAATATCATTCATCTAGTCATCTATATAACATTTTTTCCCATATTTTAGTCATCCTAGTGTGATACAAAAACACCATAATGGTATCAAACATTTATTCTACCAATTATTTTCCAAATAATCTTCTTTCCCAGACATAATCCAAATGAGATTGATTCTGACATTACATTGACAAATAATTTCTCATAAGTTTCTATGGGTATACTGGAATAAGAAAATAAAATATATGAAACATTAAATAAAATGAAATGTTTATCGAAAAAATCATAATAATCCATTGAGAAATATCTAATAATATGGTCTAATATATTAATCCTTATATATGAATTTTTATTATATTGAGGAGGAAAGGATGTACTAAAATTCATTTTATCACTTAATGACTCGGAAATTCATTTCTAGAAATTAGATGTGAATATGTGATCGTGGTTAGAAACAATGTTAATATTGAATCCATGTAATCTAATTATATTTTCAGTTTAAATTTGCGAAATTTTTACTAAATTAATTCTATCTAGAATATAAAAGATATGAAAATATTTAGTTAAAAAATAATTAATTACCTATATCACATTATTACCTCAATATATATTTGGATGTCGAACCCTAAAATCCCTAGATAAATTTTTTCCCATTTCCATTATGGAAGTATAATATTATGATTCATAACAATAATTAAATTTAATTCATCATTGACTGACTGAAATATCAATAATTTCATAGTTTAATCACATTAATACTTCTCTATTTATTCTCACTATTAATGGTTCCAATGGTCTATATAAATTTTTTTGTTGTCGTTTTGAATTGAAAAAGCAGATAAATGAACCACACTAATAAATTATTTTTTCTACAGGATATCATATGAAACACATCACCTTTGGATAAATATAAAAAATCTTTCTTTTATAAAATTAATCTCTAGAAACATAACATTTCTAAATGATACTAAATTTTTAGAAAATATTGAATTCCTTTTATTCTTTCGTAATCCTATCTGAAAATGGAAATTTTAATGAAACCTGAAATTAGAAAAATGGATTTCATAGATGATAAAATATTTACCATATTTTTAATAAATCATTACCCAATGTATCTTTTTTCGAAGATATCATATTTAATGATGCATTATCTTTCTTAGTCATGGAAATAGTTATACGTTTTGTTATCAAAATTGAAATAAATTATATAGTATTAATATTTTATCAATTCCAGAAATCTCCTCAATATCATGTTAAACTAATTCTATTTGAATTTATAATTTATAAATTTTATAATTAGGATATATCTCAAATTTTTATTCATATAAATTATTTCATTGAATTTTTAAAGTATACACTATAAAATCTAGATCAATGATATGTATATGATAATTTTTTCAAGAGGAATTAATTAAAATGAATAATAATATATTACATGAAAATTATAAATAATGAAACAACTCGTACCCTTAAATGAATCCTTATTGTTGATAAAAAATTCACCATTTTTGGAAGTTAGGTCAAAAACTAGTTAATTGCCTATTTAATTTAAAATATCAATAAACATTCATCCCAATCATTTTTCTAGAAAACAAAGATTAATTTCTATGTTAATAAAAATTCTGGGATTGATAAATATGAAATTGTTTCAATAAACTATACGTAAGATTCCCCTGATCCAACAAAACTATGAATCTCAATAAAATTAGACGGTATTTTTCATTCAAATGTAACAATAGTTTGGAGACGATCCATTGTTAGTATATCATGAATTATGATATATCTAAAGAAAATAATTGTTATAAAAACTAACAACTCATAAATTTGAAATATAAATTATTTTCATTAAAATGTTTTATAATAAATCGTAGATTTATATCATGATCCCCAAAAAAATATATAATATAGTAATATCATCAATAAACAACACCATAAAATTATCTATATATTCCTAGAAAACTCTATTCAGAATATCAATGAATATTGATGGATCATTTATTAACCCTATGGGGCTAACCACAAACTAATAATGCACATGCCATGTATGAAATATTTCTATAGGGATTTCATCATCCTTTAGTATTAGCTAATGGTGATCAGATCTAATATCAACCACTCAATAATACTAAACTCCAATTAAATAATCAATAGGCCATTCATATGAGGGGAAAAATGATCATTATTTAAATTATGTCATTTAATACTATAACAAAAATTGAAATCCATAAGGAACCAGATTTCTTATTAACGTGTAAAACTAGAGAACCACATGATGAATTTATGGGATGAATAATTTATTTATCAAAAAATTATAACAACACCATTTTAAATTCTAATTATTTTTAATGATACATTTTATAAAGACGTTTTTATAATGAATTTGTATTAGGAACTATGTCAATATTAAATTTGACATACATTTCAATTATTATACTAGTTAGTTCACAAAGAAATACATAAATTCTTTTAATATCAGAACTTCGTTAATAGTAGTTGTCACCCTATTATCACATATCTGAGAATGATAAATTTTATTTACATATCTTAATTGTTTCTTAGTTTCTTGATAATTAATACAATGTATGAATTTATTATTTTATTCACAGAAAAACGTTTTTCAAAATAATTTATTTATCTCAACAATATATCATAGAATAATAAACTGGTACCCAATAATTAACCAATATAATATAATAATATATAATTGGAAATGTAAAGAAATTAGGGAAAAAATATTACAAAACTGCTATTATGAAGATATTTGTAAATTATTCTTATCTAAATGCTACACACATTTTTTTTAATAAAAGTCATAAAATCATTTCTTTTGGTGTAATTACCATTTTACCCAGAAATTTTTCAAAACTGAGGGACTATATAGACCCCCAATCAAAAAATCCATTATCATGCTGTCAATAAACAAGTCATATACCTATTAGAACATTATTTTATTAACCAATTATTTTAATGTAGATATTCTGGATTTTATGACATACATCTTCCTATAGTGATGATGATTCTAGTAATTATAATTCTTCTTCATAAATGTATATTCTTAATGACCCGTAATATTAAATACAAATTAAAATAATTTTTTTATGAAAATTAGACATTATACGATAATGATATCTTTTATCCCAATAATGATACATATTCCCATTCATACCAATATTGAATCACTTCCTGAATTTAATAGGAGATTATCCACTGTGATATTTTGATGCCTATCGATATTTTAAAACTGTATTTTGTTACCTTCACTTTTCATTGAAATATTATTCCCGTTATTCTTTTATGGATACATTTTTTTCATTTTTTCCTAGAACACATGATAATCTAAAATCCCCATTTCTACCTTGTAATCACAATGAATAGGTTTCCCATATAATTTAAATTCATGAGAGGAAAAATCTATTATATATCATAGATTTTATATTGAGAAAAGAAGATTAATTTTAATATCAAGATTCCAACATCAATATGGAATATACCCTTTTAATCTGGTGATAATTCCTTCATACGTGGCCATTAAGTCATCTACTTTCTTCTTCAATTCACAGATTTTTTATTCCATGTTATATTAAACAAATATAAGAAACATTTTCTCATGTAAAATAGTTATATATATATATATATGTATATAATTCTATTGAATTAACTTATTTTCATTCTATGTAATTCATAAGGATTAATTCCATTTATAATATTCACCTTCAAATGGTAAATGGTATGTGTTACCTTTTAATTATATGAACAACCCATGATAATGAATATATTTTCCATATCATTAATCCATCCATCAACTTCAACTAAATCAAACGATCCAATAAATGTAAGAGGATGTTTTATTACAAAATCCCTTACTATAAACATGTTACTCTATTGTAGATTTCCATACTCAATAATATGAATTCCAACACCATTTATATTCTATGTCTACAGATACATCATAACAAAAAATACCCAGTTCTAATATTTACAATTTTCTATGTATGATTTGAAACAATTCAATCCTATAAGGACCTTCTTACATTGGATTACCTAAATCCTCTATAAAAACCAATACTAAAGAGACATAAATTAGATTAATAAAAATGATAATATTGAAATTATATATCATGAGAAATAAAAATTAGAATCTTTTAAAGGTACATAAATTCATTATCCGAACCAATATAATTTTGTAAACAATTACTATGATAAAAACTATAAGGACTCATCCTTAAAAAAATTATAGTATTAATTCATTATATAGGAATTTACATTAATTCATTCCAAAGGATCATTAATTTTTAATATATTAGAGATTTGGATTATAAACATTACATAAGAATACATTAATCTACAAGTTTCCACATCCAGCCAGTATCCATTTTTCCCACAGTGTGGAAAACCTTTCTATAACAAGTAATTCATTCACGAAAAATCATCACAATTTTTCCCCACATTATTATTCAGACTGATTCTTAAAATCCTGTGAAAATAAATTTGGAACATTTTATATCAAAAAAATTATATTATTTGACATATAAAATGGAATGAATGAAACTCATTATTCCATCAATACTCAAAAACTTTTTCTTTTTCAAGATAAACATTGATCTCAAAATAAACATTTCCATACCTAGGAAATCAAATCCCCTACCCAATGCATTTCATCAAACAATTCATAAAAACCCTTAAAGGTAAATTAATTATAATGAATTATTTTTTAAAAAATTATAACCCAAGATTAATAATCAAAATGATTTACATTTCAAACATAATATGTGGCATAAATATTCTGTTAAACATAAGAAAAATACCTTAATTTTTGAAATCATATAATTTTCATAAATAAGTGGAATGAATATATATATTATATAGGGAACATGGTAAATTATTATCATAATAATATTTAAATGACTCCTTAAAATGGAACAACAGACTTGGTAAATACCTATAATCTCATAGGAGTACCAAACCTTGTTATCTTCTTCACTCAACCTAATGCATTAGAGACATATATGAGGCTCACCAATCATCATGAGATATAACATGCTCAATAATCATCATAAATATTTCTGAAGAACCATTAAATAATCATAACACATTAACTTATTAATTTTCTTCATCATTCTCATAAAATTATTATTTTTTCTCCCATAAAATAAATATTTTTTATAATCAAAGTTTCTATTCCTTTTAAAACAATTTTCCGAATTACACATAATAAAGGGTCAAAGATTTTTTAGCGGATTATATCATAAAATCCGGTAATTAAATTCAAACATAAAATATAAGTTATTTTAGTGGGAAAACCCACTGATATTGTGTATGATAAAATATATTATTCTTTTTGTGCTTATGTCAGAGCTTTTTGTATGAAATAAATAAATAAGTTCCTCTAGAAAACAATGAAAATATGGTTAAAATTGAATGTAATTTACATTTTTTTCTTATTTATATATGTAAATACATTTATAATATTATTTTAAGAATACGACCTTAGAAAAAAATTATTTAGAAAAAAATTGAAAACATTTTAAATGAGGTTTTTAATTTAAAACGTCATTTACCACGAGTTTGACTCATCACAAATGTTCTTTTTCTTAAAGAATAAAAAAATTGTGTTAATTATTTATATGAATAATATATTTTTCAATTTTAGTATTAATTTTATTATATCTATGAACATGTTATATAAAATTAATTAATCAATTATTTTCTAATTGGCAGTTTTGTTGATATCTGACTCATATGAACAAAATGACACTGGTAGGTTTACTATTGTAAAGGTTTAAAATTTTACATTTTCTAAAGAATAAGAATCTCGACATAATTTTAAGTTTTATAAATTTTTTTATTTTTCTAAAACAAATAATAAAATATATTATTGAAAAATGAATAACCTTATAATCATGGAGATGGTGGTTTGTACATATCCATATGTAAATTTTCAATTTTTCTATGAACATTATTGAAAAAGTAAATAAAATTTAATATTTATATAATTATTATTATATAATATTTAAAAAATAAATTCATTAATATAACATATATATAGAATCCATCTAAGGAGTTCATGAAAACCTAATAATGTTACTTCATGAATTTGTTAATCCACACATATCCGCGAATGACGTATAAATTTTCAAGGAATTGTTATGTAAGAAATTGGTTGACATATTATATTCCCAAAAAAGATAAATACGTAATCATTATCATATATATACATTAAATCCAACAATATCACCCGTCATGATAGGCGGTGAGGGAAAATGAATTACAGCTGTTCATGATATTGTAGTTCACCATTCCAACTTGTCATAGTATAATATACCATTAATAGGAAGAGGGAGATTGATATAGGATTTTCCATTACATCAAAACATCTCAGTGTGTGGGTGATTTTTTTTAATTATTTAATGTTTTAGAAATTTTAATGAGGTGTAAAAAGATGTAAAACCCAAATGCTCGATTAAAAATTATACATCTTCTTTAGGAAACCTCTAATGGTTTATACATGAATCCTTTTATGATTAGTTTTACAATAAAAAATGGACTCATAAGAATAGGTAGTGATTTAATAAATGTGTTTGGGAAGGAATTTATTGAACAAAATATATCTTGATTTTTGTAGAAGATAGGATATGGGATATCATTTTATAAGTGGGTGGTAGACACACTTTGAATTTTAAGAGATAATAAATTATATAATTTTTAACACATAATAAATGAAAAAAAATAGAAAAATATCTAAAAATAAGATGATATATTTTCACAATGTGACCATAAATTACCATTTTTCTATTTTTATATTTCACTTCACCTTTTATCACTATTTAACACCCATAAAAACTATATTAACCTCAACCATGATAACATATTTCTTATATTTTTCAATATTCACTATATCTAAAATCTAATTTAAAGCAATTACAAAATATAAATTATTTTGATTAAAAATATGGAATCAATTTTATCAAATTCAATTAAAAAAATGTAAGAATTTAATTTAAAATTAAACATACAAAACATGATGGAAGATAACTTTAAAAAAACATTCATTTTATATAAAATGTTTTAATACCAAATTGAAATATAATGATAATTATTAAAAAATTCATTATATTATTTTTAACAAATGTAACTAATTAAATATTAAATCTAATAAAAAAAATATTATTATTATTTATATTTAAAAAAGGCATTTTTCGATATGAATTATTATTTTTCACTATTAATTGAAAAATAAAACAATTTAAAAAATATAATCACATGACAATTTTAACATTATGAATTAAAAAATTATATTCACTTAGTCAATTTAAAATCCAATAATTTTTCAATAATTCT
Source organism: Viscum album (assembly GCA_963277665.1). Taxonomy (NCBI): domain Eukaryota; kingdom Viridiplantae; phylum Streptophyta; class Magnoliopsida; order Santalales; family Viscaceae; genus Viscum; species Viscum album. The sequence continues at coordinate 1,237,959,338 of OY728122.1, read as the reverse complement.
TTTATATAAATACATACAATGAATGAAAACACAATTTCGACTGTAATTAATCATTTTAGATCAAGCTAAAAAATAACTAAATATTATTATAATGAATATACCTATACAAAATATAATTAATGAATATTAATATGACCGGAAAATTAATTATCATTTACCTTAATAGGTTATTACAAACATGAATATATCAGATGTTTTGAGGGTATCCAGTTTTAAAGTAGTTGTTTCATTTGACATGTTTGGGTTTCCTAAAATGATATTATATAATTATATGGCATGATGTTGGGCCTATTATAAAATTATATACCATTTTTTTCTTCAATTATCATGACTCAAGGTATATTCTCAAAAATTGGAAAAATGTTATTTCTATTGAATAGTTGAATGAATGTAAGAATTTTTTTTGTAGTTTTCATCTGATATTCTTATCAAATGTCGATCGATGTATATTTTAATATATAATTTGTAAATAGTTTATAATTCTTATTTTGGTTCTATGCTTCTATATCAATAGAAGTACAATATTTTTGGTATTACGTTGAAGAGATTTAAGTATAGGTAGTGGTGTGTGTTAAACACACTGTCATTAGGGTCTATCAAATGAATGAAAGACTTATTGAAGGGATTACTCATTATTAGCACATATCAATTTTTTAAATGCATTGTTCTTATTAATAAATCATTTTTTATATTTTCATACTAAATGGACCACTATTTATTTAAAATAATTATTTTTTAAAAATATTAAAAAAATGAGGAATCTTCTCTATAAAACTCATAAATTAGGAAGAAACATGTCATCCCATAGACAAATGGTTCTAAAAAAATTCAATGGATATGGATGGATATGGTCATATTATTTTAAATTTAAAAATATATTTTTTGAATTTTATATAATTTAATTTTTATAGTTTTAATTTTTTTCACACACTATATGTGTCAATGATGTTATTCATGTGGTTGGTTGAAGTGAGTTGTCATTCAACGTGCATAAGAAAACTAATCTCAATTATTTAAATATTCACGATTCAAACTTTGGGGTAAAAAATATAAATCGCCACTTATTTTGATTTAAGAATTATATTATTTAAATATTTTTTCTATTTTTAATTCAATAAAACGTGGCATATAATTATAATAACTCATAATAATCAGTAGTCATCCACAATAATGTGACTTCCCATGTTTTAGGAATGGTATATGATGGTTGGGTTCAAGGTTTTTATTCTGGACAATCCTTTTTCTATTCGATGATTTGTTTTACTATAAAATCATTTTTATTTATTTTTAAAAAAAATTATTCCATGACATTTAATTATATTCAATTTTTTTAAAATATAATAATGTAAAAAATAAAAATTTTCTATTATTGTTAAAAAAAAATTTCTTTTTATATTTGAAATGTTTGGTGTTAATGAAAATGTTTTAAAATTATTAACTGTTTATTGATTTATATATTCTTGTCAATTATTGTTTGTTAATAAACTATGTTTATGTGTTGGCCTTACATAAAAAAAGATCCATTTCTTCAAGGATCATTTTCCAACCCTAATACCACTCATATATTAACAATGGTTTACCCCATGTGAGGAATAACCATTTATGAATGTATAGAGGTAGGTTTTTATATGACTAGGATCATGTATACTACTTGATAGATAGAGCCTGGATTGGGTCTAGTAACCGAGTGGGTCATAGACCTTATAGAGGTGAATAAGTTGTGGGTGTGGAACCCAAATTAAACTTTCTAGTGGATTGGTGTAGTATGAATTTTATACTGAAGGAATGTGCTTTTGCTTATCTAATTTGGGCTTCCAAAGCCACCACATTGTTTAACCATTTAAAATAATAAATATGTAACTTCAACTGACAAATCACTTCCATCTGAGCCATTTTATCACTTCTTCATTCATATTCTTCCTTCAATGGATCTCAAATCCTTATTTGAATTATTCACCACACTGATATTTACACAATCCATTCATATTTTATCAACAATATTGCATTGGCTGATCTTTAATCAATTTAATATTTTCCTCCACCAATGGACATCTTTTAGTTTCATCGAGGCATGTAAGCAATAATATTGTCACCATGATAGTATAGATGATTCCTTAAAAACTATATTTTATATCTACCATTCAAGTACAAGTATATTATTCCAAGGGATGAATATTCAACCATGGATAGATCACATACATTAATATTTCATGTTCCACTAGTCAAAAACTCTTCTATAATCTTTATATCAATGTAATATCTAATTGAAGAGGATCATTCCTCATAGTTTTATCACCATGAATTTTGACTGTACTATATGACAATCACTATTGGATCACTTTCCATAATGGTGTATCAATCTACATTTGGTAATCCACATATAAATCCATTTCAGAAACCATGAGATTTACCCATTCAAAAGGGCTGTTTAATGTAAATTTTATATTGGATTGGATCGGACCACAGAGGCATTGTCTCCACTATTTAATCTACCATTCAACCAATGGTAGATTATTTTAACAAGTAGATCACACACAACTGATAGACCAATCTAACATTGGAAAGCAATGGAAGATCCACCGTTCCAAGACGCAACATCGAATCTCCTTCTAGACACTTCTAGTAAAATAATATCCTTTAAACAAAATTGTATATCAATATACCACAAGATATTTAAATCTTCTATTAATTCATAATATGTTTTCTAAATAATTATCAATCCTATAATTCAAATGATGTTATTAAAATTACTAAATATATAAAAAAATTTGGTATATTTTTTATAAATATAAATATATTTTCTCTGAAAAATAATTTTGATAATTTCTTTACACCTATTAATACAATATATATCTAAATAATGAAATTTCATACAATATTTTATATATTAAATGAACTAAAATTTCATTCAATTTATTTTAACTTTTTATAAATACTAATTATATATGATTTTTAAACACAAATTATAATTTTTTATATTTATATTTAATGAACAAAAAAAGATGATAATTTTTCTTTGTCTTTCATCTCTGATTTTCATGAAAAATGTAACAGTAATATTATTTCATTTTTATGATATTACAAGTGGCATGAAACTATTTCTTTTGAATATTCATCTAGGTTATTTTAAAATGATGTGACATTAATTCCTTAGAGGTTTCTTTAGGGGATTTATAAAAATTTTGTACATATTGTTCGATATGTTCCTATTTGTACATCAATGAAAAAATTCTTACCTAAATCATACATAAAATATAGTATTGCAACTTCAATTACTTGTATTTGATCATATAAATCATAAATATTCGATTTTATTCCATTAAGGTGATAAAAAAACATCATGAATTATCATCTTAAACATATCTTGATCACCTACTAGTTTATTTTTATATATTTCATTGTGTTATATTTTATCACTTATGTTTTAAATTATTTTTGTCTAGTTTTTTTATATTCCAAATTAAAATCACAACATGAAATGTCTGGTTATTTCACTACAAAAAGGGATGTTTGTGTAGTGTCTCCAGATTAAAATTATGGTCAGAGAATAGTTTAGGGTACATATATTAATACTATGTTGTTCCATTGGGAATTCATAAAAGGTGTAGATTATAGAATAATATAACACATTTAAAAAAGATGTTCTTTGTGGGTATGATTATTTTTGAGTATTAGGGAAGGTATAGGAGTAGTCTAGGATCACTGTGATCTGAACCACAAAAAATAATTATGTTATGTCATTTTTATTTATGTGGAACAATATTTCAAGGATACTTCTAAAAATATGTATCACTATTTTATAAACAAGTACTAATTTTATTTATATTTTTATATGGTTACTCACCCCTCTAGTCATTATTTCCATCATTAATGAACCAATAATTTATATCAAAATGCTTGAACATCCATAAAAATAAGTATTCTTTATAATTATTTGTATTGTTTAATGTTAACTCTATTCTACCCTCATATCTTACTATAAATTGTCTAAGGTGTATAAGAAAATGTTTTTTTAATATGAATGGTTTAAACTAAAATCATGCATGGATTCCACAAAACACCCATTCATCGATGGATGTGACTATTGATACTAGCAAGACCGAATTGAAGCCTTCTCAAAAATGTTTTGTCTAGATAACTATACTACAATATAAAATCAATATGAGGTACCCATTTTTTATCTATAGAAACTTTATTGTAATGAAATATTGAAATATGTTTTGAATTATAATGATAAATATATTTTTTATTCTGCTATATGTAGTGGTGTCTATAGAAGTATTTCAACATTTAAGGTATCCCAAAATATATGGGGAATACATCAACTGAATCATTTTGGAAATAAAATGATCAAGATAACCATTATATTAATGACTCAAGTTGAATACCTAGAAAACAATATGGGATATGTTGAAATTGTAAACTATATGTTCCATCAGATTACATGTATTACTACTTGTATGAGTTCTCATGGAGATATTTTAGACAACCCCACACATGAGGAAAGAGTACTAATATGTCTTCGAAATAAATGGAATAAAAAGATGGTGTCTAATGATGAGAGTATGAATTTTAAATATTATAACTTATATGAACTAATAGGGTCTATATTTTAGTATGATTTATAGTTTAATAATATTTCTACCGAGGATTCTATAAAAAGAAATGTTGTTTTTAATTAAATATAATGTTATTAATTATTCTAAATATTCCGAGTCACTTTATAATGAATTATTCAAGGAGAGAGCATCATTTAGTAATATGTTATTTATGTTCATAAAAATCGTTGGTGGAGATTAGATTTTCAAAAGGAATTATAGAAATGACAACAAATAAGGTAATACCGTTAACAATATTTTCACTTCATAATTAACATTTTATGAGTGAAGGAATATAGTTCACATAATAATGGACTTCTCTAATTTAGAAAATCATAATAATGAAATTATAAATGTATTAAATAAAACCTTTATTTGTCTGTCCGATAGGGTAGCTCAGATATTTTTTATCAAGAAGTGATTCGGGAAGTTAGCAGGAAATAGGGAATCTTAGCTTTTTGTGTATGTAGTGTGAGGAAACTGATTCAATTTTTACCTAATTAACAACTCATAAATTTTTTTACCAATATAATTTATCATAGAATGAAAATTAAAATATTTTTTCCTCATATTCATATTCTGATTATAAGGACCCAGTATTAAACATTACATAATATTGACTTAAACGAATAATTGGCATTGAGGATATTTTCAGGTTTATAGTTTTAGAGAATTTGGCCATAAATATTACATTACATCTCAAAAATTACAAGGTAGACACTTCTACTTGATTTCCATAAAATAAAAACTCTTGAAAAAATGTCGTCTCTAGTTCCATGTTTTAGACAGCATGTCATTTCCTTGATCACATCCATGACCCTATTCCACTTTATGTCTGGTGAAAAACATTTCAAAAAAATGGGATGAGTATAAAAAACATAGTAAGGTCTACACAAAGAAGGAAAACTGCTAGTTTTTCGAAACAAAAATTATTCCATGAATTCCTAAACATAAGTAATACTTTTCCCCTTTAAGAAGTAGTAAATACTCTTCACTGAATAAAAGATCATTACTTACCCTTTTATAACCAAACAATTACCATAACACCCATATAAATATAACATAACATATAAAGGTAACATGGGACCTAAACAATCTTAACTGTAATAACCATACTTTCGACTTCCACAAATATCACTAAATAGAATAGCCATATGGCCGACTTACATACCCAATGCATTGGAGGTTATAACGTAACCACCCATCCTGGATTCTCACAGCACCACCCAGCATATGGTTTATCATGTAACCACCCATCAAATGTCCAAGTACTATCATAACACATAAAATATTCCAAATATAAACATTTGACTAATAACATTTCATTTGAAATCATAAGAAGTAATTTCAAGATATTGAAATAATCATTCCATTTTCATAACCCATTTAAAAGAGATTTTTGAATCAATGTGTCTCATACCACTTTGAAGATTTTAATGGAATTGTAATTTTAAAACATCAATGTACATAGTAAAAAATACTCAAAACCATTTTTAAAACATGGATATTAAAGACAATGATTTACAATAATAAATCCTTAAAAAATTTAAAACGGTAATTTAGATAAAGAGTTTTTAACAAAATGAGAGACTCTTCCATACAAATAATGGTGGAATAACATTTAATCTGAACTTTATAATATCATGATAATAAATAGATTCATGATATAATATGATGAAGAACAATATATACTCCATATAAGAGTTAATTGGATCATAATAACATTAAAGTGTTAATGGAAATGTAAATTTAGATGAAATCCCTTAGAAAGATGGTAACCTTAAATTAAGGATAAATCAACAAAATAATTATGTTTGAAAAGGATAAATGAACCCAATATAATTTTATATTTCTTTTAAAACAATCATAGGTCATCCACACATATTCATAGGATGACATATTAATTAAGTACAAGTTGAACCCAATGAATTGAAATTGGGTTCAGATGTTTCCTTGTAAAAATTCGACAGCCATACAACATCACATTAAAATATAGAAAATGAGTTAATGAGATAAAAAATGTATATAATCACTTGGACATATAGTTGAAATCAATAATGATATAGGAGATAATATCCCAACATAATAATATTTAAATTAAAATAAATAACAAAAAGAAGTCTTTTAAAAAGTGGAGGGTGAGAGGTTCCCTTACCGATTTAGTAACATACAAAACCTATGCCACAAGAAAGAAGGATCATAAAATGAAGATGTAAATATGTACAAATGAAATTATATTACACAAATTGTACAATCTTGGGAAGTACATACACCACACAAAAGGTAATAGTGGAAAATATAGCATATATATAATGAGAATAAAAATTGAGATAAATCCCTTTACCATGTTGTAATCAAAAGAGTCATATGACCAAAAGTTAATAACCTTCAAATTAATCAAAGTATACCATGAATGTAATGAGAATCATGATAATATATATCAAATGGAAGTACCTAATACACCACATGCAATGAATAAGTGGAGAACAGTGGAAATCCCATGGAATTAAAAGTGAGAAAAGAAAATCCCTTACCTCATGTCCGACATGACTTGTTTGTTCCTTGTTCTTCATGAAAAATAAACTAAAGATAATTTCAACTTGTGTAAGAAAATTTTTCATGTTTATTATTATTTTTATTTCATTTATTTCCATGTTATAGATATTATGCAATCATTTTTGTTAATAATGGTTGTTTTGTCAATATTTGGAACTTGAGTCAAAAATAGACTTCTTATAATTTATAGTTGTTCACATAGTCAAAAGTTATTTATATCAATAATTATATTCATAATTTAGATATCATATATATCATATATATCAAGTATATACTTGTATTTATAATATTACATATCATTTGGAGTTATGAAATGAAATGTATCGTTCATGGAGACAGCAAGCCGTACGTACGAATGAATGAAACCTTCATTTATATTTTATTTTTAAAGGAATGAAAAAATAATGATACATTGGTATATTATAATTCCATTATAATATCATATGATATTTTATGTTACATAATTTAATTTAATTCATCAATTATACATTCCATGTTTGACATGGATGAATCATATCACCTTGATGGGGCGGTAGTCTACACTGTCTCAAATGAAATTATCGCATTTAACCGTAATGGAAACCATAAAGGTAGTAAATAAATGTAAAATACATAAGCATAAAGAAAATATAAACATAATATATATCATATATAAATATAGTTCCATCTTAATTGACACCATGAGAGGCGGCAAGAGATAATGGAACAATCATCGTTTCGTGAGGCGTTAGTTTTCCCTCCACAGAAATAGTATGTTATTCACCCATTAGATAGAGGTTTTTGTAAGTGTAGTTCTAATAAATATCATAAAAACATACTAGTATAATGAAGATTCTGTTTTTGTTATAAAATAAATTAATTTAAAGAGTTTATGGGTTAGAGAATTAAAATAAATGAAAAGAAGTTAAGAAAAACCATTACCTTTAATTTGGGAAATTTCCATTACTTTGAACCAAAATGGTTTATTGAAGTGACTTCTGCCTAAGTTAAGGCTTATAGATGGAATAGAGAAATGTAGGGAGCTTATATGGACAGCTTTGGGATGATCCAAAAGGCTTGATAGGTGTGACGAATTGGTTAGAAGTGGCATCGTTTTATAAGGGAGAGGAGGATCTCTTCAGGAAAGTGTGAAAATATTATTTTATTATATAATTATATTCGGATTCTAAAGGACCAAAAATCATTACAGACGAATATAATATGACTCATGGTCGAAATAAAATCATCCAATAGGAATTGTATAGGTTTTGGATAATATTTTAATCATTATAAAATTATTTATTTAAATAATTTATTAATGAGGTACATACTACATCATTATTGTGTCAAAAATAATTTAATTTATTCGATGTCTAAAATTTTTAAAAACATACTATAATGTAGGAAATACTTTTAGCTTTCTAAATAATATTTATAGTAAAAAATATGACTTATATAACATAATATAAAAATTAATTTACTAAATGATTTTTGGTTATGTAATTTTTTCCTTTACATTAAATTAATTAATCTAAAGTGTAATTATCATTCATAAGTGGCTCCATGGAGTCACAAAATTGACTCAATAATTCCCTTTGGCAGCCATTACTCATCCAATAAGGTTTCGAAAAGTTTTAAGGTATTTTTAAATTATTATAATATTCTTTTTACGGTGAATTACACTTTTTGCATTTAACTGCGGTAAATAAATGTCAAATGTTACAATTCATCAAAAAAAAATTCTTCTTATTGAAACAAATTTTACTTAATAATAACAAACATGTATGTCGGATTTTCAAAATTCAATTCACAAAGGTGGTAAAATTTGAATTAAATGAAAAAGTCATTTTTTAACTACTACTATATGGTTTCACTATTCATCAAATATTGAAGTTTTTCAGAAAAAATACAACAAATTCAGAAAAATATTTATTTCATAATCCAAATTAAAAAATGATGTCTATTTTTCCAAATTAAAAACATAAAATTGGCATAAATTAATTTTAAAATTTTTTCCCGTTGTTAAAACAAATAGCGTGTTTTTAAAAAAACAATAACAATCAAAATATTGACAATTGTTTATGTTTAATTTCGAAGTGAAATTAATCATAATGGCCACAATTATATAAAATGGTAACAATATAAACTAATTATACTTTAAAAAAAATTAAAAAGATAATCTAATCATAAAATTAAATTATATTAAAATGTAGATTTGAATTAAAATACAGTATTTTACATTATTCATACAAAAAGGAATTTTCTTAGAAAAATACCAAAATTTTACCCAAGGTAAAATTTATTGTTACAAATCTAAAGAATAATTTAATTTCGTAAAATAGATCATATAAAAGTGACGAAAAAAATATTAAAAGAGGTTTTTCCATTAAAAGGTGGTAAATCGACCTTTTAGAGTATATATGCTTAAAATTAGATTCATTAACATTTTAAGCTATTAACATTTATTGGTTTAAAGTTAAAACATTTAACAAACCTATATAATAATATTTTAGTAAGTTATATTCATTACCACTAATAAAATTTCTAGGTGTTACCTACCATTGAAAATAATAATATTATATTATTATTGTGGAACGTAAGATTTCAAAGAAACCAGTTGTTGCGTATCGGGAATGCCATTGAACATAGAATCTCCTTTAAAGTATAATTAATAAGTAATTAACAAATATTAATAAATATGAAAATTTCTTAATCATTATTTACTTGGGATGTTACATCCTTCCCCCTATTGGAAATTGCATCATCGCAATTTTTAAACTGGGCTTGGAAACTTAATTGAAAGTCCCAGATCGGAAAAAGAGTCAATAAATGTATCACTTTAAAAGTATAAAAGAGAAGTACAAAGGTCACCCGAGATAACCAGTATTAGGATTCCATGTAAGAAAACTTGGATATGGAAGAGAGAACAAACGATCAAGTTATGATGGAGTGTGATAGAAAACATGATTAGGAGAAACGTAACCACCATAAAATCACAAACATATGATGTGTTAAACAGTCTTTTATTCTACAGATGGAAAATTTAATGGTTAAAGGTTTTTTAAATTATTTTTCACAATTTTGAGGAATTTATTTATGAGCTTAACTAAAAACATATGGGAACATACATACTTGTCATGTAGACTTTCATCCTTTATTAGCTTTCTAACAAAAACTCATATTTTATACAAACGACAAGTATACAAGATGGCATTTTTCACATTAATAGCGCTATAATCAACCTAAAGAGAATCACATAATCCAAAAAAGATGGAAAATATATTTCCCACGTATTTAGAACAAAACAAAACCAAAAAGGTTTGTACAAGATCAGATACTCCCCAAAACAAATAATTATTTACAAAAAAAAAATTATTCCTAATCATCAAAATTCAACCAATAATAACCTAAGTTCAACTAAGACCATTAAATTAAGAAATTCCTTAAAATTATTCAATATAATCCAACTAACATGGAAAACAAAAACTCATAAGAATTTAATCCCATTGTTTTCCAAAGTAAATATTAACATTTATCTCCAAATATCATCGACTACTTTTGAAGTCTCATACTGAAGTATAATTAACCTAATCAGATATTCTCTATGATAGGTTAATAATTTCCATAAATAACCCAAAATAAAATTAATCATACCATCATATAATTAAAAGTAATTACTCATACTAACTAGGGACTTCACGTAGTCTAGTTGTAGGCGATAAATCATTGTCACACACTGGTTGTGGGTTCGATTCCCACAACATTGTACGACACGACTAGTTGTCATGCGGTAGGCATGTTTTCATTTTTCAAAAACTATAAAATTTAATAACATTCCCAAATAGAGATAAATTAATCAAAAATAATCATAACATATGTTAACCACAAAGGTTATCTAATAACATTCATTTTTTCATTTGAGAATTTATTAACCTGTAATTGCCTCACATTCTAGGAACATATAAATAGAAATGGTTGTTTATAACTATATCCACAAAAGAAAAGATAATACTTACTTGAATATAATTTTCATATATCAAACATCAGGGTTATACATACTATAAAAAGTCTTCGAATGTAATCCCACCATAAAAAGATACTTAATACTTTTAAGCATTTCACCATCCTAAAATCTATCATAACTCTTGATTCCCTTATACGTTGACTTCTTAATAATTCAACATTTATCATGATCAATTAACCATTATTTATAAACTTTTAATGAAATACTTCTTTCCTACCAACAAAATCATGAATCATATCATATGATTCAATAATGTCAAAACATATGTTAAGAAATAATTCATAGATTCCATTGGTCATTGTTAGTTTCTTCATCCTCAATTGGAATGGAATTAAGTATTGGTAATCATATATTTGTATGATCTTGGTTATCCCATTCCCTAAACATCTTTGTAGGACATCTGTTTGTATAATGACCATTCACACCACATTTAAAACATTCATTTGATCCCCTAGAAATAACTTCTTTCCCTTTCCTAGATTCAACACGAATATTCCTTGTTACATGGCTGTTTATTTCTTTATAACCTTCAATCCCACATCTATATCATCTTCCCATACATTTTAATCATTCTCCTTGGTGTTTCTTTCCCCATCCTTGACACATGGGGTTTTGAACATACTTACCATTATGATTATTACTTGAAACTCAGTATGGTTTTGTTTCTCGCTTATACAATGCCTTATAAAAATCAACCATGATCAGGTTTTAAATCATGACCCTAGATAGTTGGTTGAAAATAACCATAATATTTCTCATTAATTCTCGCATTTAATTCCGTTTCTCATTCAGAAAACTGTCATATTTTTCTTCACATCCACTGTTACTTTGGTTTTTTCTAGATCCAGCCATTTACTAAAATAAAAATGGTCATGTGAGTATACCATTAAAATCATCAAATAATATCTAATTAGGAGGGTAAATACTTATTCCTGTTGTCTTAAACTCATTAAAAATACTTATGACTCTTTCTAATATGCTTACTATTATGGTTATGTCACTTATGCTTAGATAACACCCAAAGCTCTAAATTTATCTACACTGACCTCTAATACCAACTATAAAGACCCGACCTTAATCATTACATAACACTAAATTAAATGAATAATTGACATTTACTATCTTTTTAGGATTAGAGTTTTTGATAATTAAAACATAAATATTACATTACATCTCAAAAATTACAAGGTAGACACTTCTACTCAGTTTCCATAAAATAAACACACTTGAAAAAAAAGTCATGTCTAGTTCTATGTTTTAAGCAGCATTACATTTTCTTGATCCCATCCCTGACCCTATTTCACTTTATTTCATATGAAAAAATTTTAAAAACATGGGAAGAGCATAAAAATATTAATAATGGCTACACAAAGAAGTAAAACAGTTAGTTTTTTAAAAAAACAATTAAACCATTAATACATTATCATAAATAATACTTTACCACATTAAGAAGTAGTAAATAGTATTTATTGAATAAAAGATCATTATGTATCCTTTTGTAACCAAAAGATTACCATATAACCCATATTACAAACCCATAACATATTATGGTAACATGGGACATAAATATTCTTATGTGGAATAACCATACAGTCGACTTCCACAACTATAACTAAATGGAATAGCCATATAGTCGACTTCTATACCCAATGCTTTAGAGGTTATAACGTAACCACCCATCCTGGTTTACCATGGCATGACCCATCCCAGGGTTTATCACGTAACCACCAAAAAAATGTCGAAGTACCATCATAACACGTAAAATATTGCAAATATAAACATTTCCCTAAAAACATATCTTTTCAAATCATAAGAAGTAATTTCAAGATATTGAAATAATCATTCCATTTTAATAAACCATTTAAAAATAGATTATTGAATCAAAGTTTCACATACCACTTTGAAGATTTTAATGAAATTAATATTTCAAAACATTAATGTACATATAAATAAATACTCAAACCCAATTTTAAAACATGGACATTAAATATAATTATTTAGAATAATAAATATTTAAAACATTTAAAACAATATTTTAGTTAAAGAGTTTTTAACAAAATGAGAGATTCTTGAATAAAAATAATTGAGGAATAACATTTAATCTAAACATTATAATATCTTGAGAATAAAGGTATTCATGATATTTTATGACATAGGAAATTATATACAGAATATAATTTTGAATTGGTGCATAACAATAATGAATTATCAATGGAAATGTCAATTGAGATGAAATCCCTAATAAATGTGGTATCCTTAACTTAACGATAAATCAATCACATAATTATTTGTGAAAAATATAAATAAACCTAATATAAGTTCATATTATGTGTAAAAAAATCATATTTCATTCAGACATATTAATAGGATGACATATTAAAGAATTACATGTGGAACCCAAAAAATTGAAATTGGGTTATGAAGTTCCCTTGTAAAAATTCGACGGCCTAACAACGTCACATTAAAATTCAGAAAATGTGTTAATGAGAAAGAAAGGAATCACATAACTTGGGAATAAGTTTGACATCAATAAGGATATATAAGAACATATACCAACATAATAAGATGTAAATTAAAAGACATAACAAAAAGAAGTCATTTAAAAAGAGGAGGGTGAAATGTTCCCTTACTGATTTGGTAACATAAAAAACATATTCCACATTAAATAAGGATCATAAATTAAACTTTAAATACTTATAAATGAAATTATATTACACAAATAGTACAATCATGGGCAGTATATACACCACACAAAAGGAAATAGTGGAAAATATAGCATGAACCTGACAGGAATAAAAAGTGAGATGAAACCCTTTACCACGTTGTAATTAGCAGAGTCATATGAAGAAAAGTTAATAACCACCAAAATAATCACATAATACCATGAATATGATGATAATAAAGATAATATATATCAAATGGCAGAACACAATACACCACATGCAATGAAAAAGTGGGGAATAATGAAAATCACACGGAATTAAAAGTGAGAAAAGAAAATCCCTTACCTCTTGTCTGACTTGAGTTGTTTGTTCCTTGTTCTTCATGAATTATAAAATAAAGTTTATTTCTACTTTCATAAGAATCTTTTTCAAGTTTATTATTCTTTTCATATCACTTATCACCGTGTTATAGATATTATGAAATAATTTAAGTTAATAATTGTCGTTTTGTTGTTATTTTGTACTTGAGTCAAAAAGATACTTCTTATAATTACATGTTGTTCACATAGTGAAAATTTCATTATATAAAGAATAATATTCATTATTTAGATATCATATATATCATATATATCCCGTATATACATGTATTTATAATATTCCATATCATTGGGAGTTAAGAAATGAAACACACTGTTCATGGAGATGGTAAGCTGTACTTACGCATGAACGCTACTTTCATTTCAATTTTTTATTAAATGGACTGAAAACCTAATGATACATTGGTATATTATAATTATAGTATAATATAATATGATATTTAAGGGTACCTAATTTAATTAACTTCATCCTTCATACATTCTAGGTATGTCATGAATAAATCATATCACCTTCAGGGGGCGGTAGTCCGCACTTTCTCAAATGAAATTTTCGCATTTAACCATAATGGAAACCATAAAGGTAGGATAAAAATGTAAAATGCGTAAGAATAAAGAAAATATAAACATAATATATTTCATATATAAACACAATTACATCTAATAGACACCTTGAGAGGTAGTAGGAGATAATCGAACAATCATCCTTACACGAGGTGTTAGTTTACCATTCACAGATACAATATGTTCTTCACCCATTATATGGAGGTGTATGTATGTCTAGTTTGAATACATATCATAAAAACATCCTCGTATATTTATTATACTAGTTATGTTATATAATTAAGGAATACAAAGAGTTTAGGGGTTTGAGAAGTAAAACAAATGAAAACAAGTTAAGAGAAACTATTACCTTTAATTTGGTTAACTTCATTTGGTTTGAACCAAAATGGTTTCTTCAAGTGCCTTATACCTAAGGTAAGGCTTAAAGGTTGAAGATATGGATGTATGGAGATTAATTGGGTAGACATTGGATGTGTCAAAGGTTTTTAGAGATGATAGTAATTGGATAGAAGTGGTCTATTTTTATAAGGGAGAAGATGGGCTCATTAAGAAAGTGTGAAAATATTATTTTATTATATAATGATATTCGATTTCAAAAGGTCCAAAAATCACTAGATTAGAATATAAGATGACTCATGGTAGAAATTAAATCATCTAATATGAATTGGATAGGATTTGGATAATAATTTAATCATTTTAATATTATTTATTTAAAAAATTTATTAATGAGGGAAATATATCATCATTATTGTGTCATAAATTATTTATTTTATTCAATGTCTAAAAATTAAAGAAAATAATATCACATATGAAATATTTTTATCTTATAAAGAATATGTATAGTCAAATATATGACTTATATAACACCATATATAAATAAATTTACTAAAATATTTTGGTTTATGTCATTTTTCCTTTACATTAAATTAATTAATCTAAAGTGTCATTATCATTCATTAGTTGCTCCATGGGATCCCAAAATATACCCAAGGATGCCCTTGGTCAGAAATTACTAATCCACTAAATTTAGGAAAGTGTTAAGCTAATTTTTAATTATTATAATATTCTTTTTTACATTGAATTACCCTATTTACCTTTAACCGCGGTAAATAAAAGAAAAAAGTTACTATTCAATAAAAATTATTTTCATCTAATTGAACTGGATTTTACTTACTATTAATAACCATGTATGTCGGATTTCCAAAATTCAATTCACAGAGGGGGTAAAATTTCATCTAAATGAAAAAGTATAATTTTTTACTACTACTAAGTGGTTTCACTATTCATCAAAAATAGATGTTTTTCAGAGAATTACAGGAAATTCATCCTAAGATTTATTTGATACCTGGAATTAAAAGATGATGGCAATTTTTCCATATTCAAAACATAAAAGTGTCATTAAATAATTTTATAATTAATTCTCACTATTAAAACAAAAAGTGTGTTTTTAAGAAACAATAACTATCAAAAGATTGACACTTGTTTATCTCCAATTTCAAAGTGAAATTAATACCAATGACCATCATTTGATTAAATGGTAAATATATAATCTAATTACAGTTTAAACCCTATTTAAAAGATAATATAATGAAAAAAATAAATTAGAGTAAAAAGTAGATTTGAATTAAAATATAGTATTTTCCACTATTCATAAAAAATGAATTTTATTAGAAAAATTCGAAAGTTTTAACCAAGGAAAATTTTAATGTTATAATTATAAAGAAGAATTTTATTTTGTCAAATAGAACATATAAAAGTGAACATGAAATGATTTCAAGAGGTTTCACCATTAAAAGGTGGTAAATCTACCTTTTAGAGTATTTATGCTTAAAATTAGATTCATTAACATTTTAAGATACTAACTAATATTGGATAAAAGTAAAAACATTAAAAAACATTTATAATCATATTGTAGTTAGTTTTATTCATTCCAACCAATTCAATGGCTATGGATTAAAAACCATTTAAAATAATAATCATATATTATTATTGTGCAACATAAGATTTCAAAGAAACCTCTTATTGCGTATCGGGTAAGCCATCAAACATAGCTTCTCGTTTAATGTAAAATTAATAATTAATTTAAAAATATTAATAAATATGAAAAATTACTTACTCATTATTTACATAAGATGTTATATCCTTCCCCCTTTTGGAAATTATGTCCTAAAAATTTTAAAACTGGTCTTGGAAATTTAATTGAAAGTCCCACATCGGAAAAAGAGTCAATAAATATATCACATTAATAAGAAAAAAGAGAAGTACAATGGTCACCTTATATAACCCGTACTAATATTCCATGTAAGAAAACATGGATATGGAATAGATAACAAATAGTCATGTTTTGATGTAGAGTGATAGAAAACCTTATTAGGAGAAAGTTAACCACCAGAAAATCACAAACTTAGGATGTGTTAAACAATCTTTGATAACAAAGTAGGAAAAGATAATGGTTATGGTTTTTGTTTTAAATTAATTTTCATAATGTTGAGTAATTTTTTATGAGATTAAATAAAAACATAAAGAAATATACATAATTTCCATGTTGACTTTCATCCTTTAATAAAAATCTAACAAAAACTCATATTTTATCAAAATGATTAGTATCCCAGATGTCTTTTTTTCACATTAAAAGCGCTATAATCAACATTGAGAGAATCACATAATCCACATAAGTTGAACATTATAATTCCCATGTATTTAGACCATAACCAAAACCTAAAAGGTTAGCAAAATATCATGAAATCCTCAAAAAGAATATTTTTTATAAAAATAAATACTATTCCTTATCTCCAAAATTCATCAAATAATACCATAATCTCAACAAAGACCATTCAACAAACAAAATTCGTTAAAATTCTTCAATATAATCAAAACTAACATTGAAAACCAAAACACAGATAAATTTAATCCAATAGTTTTCCACAATAAATCCTGACATTAATCTCCAAATATCATCGACTACTTTTGAAGTCTCATACTGAATTATAATTAACCTAATAATATATTATCTATGATAGGTTAATAATAACATAAATAACCCAAAATAATCTTAAACATAAGATCATATAATAAAATATAATTACTCATACTAACCAGGGACTTCATGTAGTCCATCGGTAGAAGATAAATCCTAGTCACACTTTGGTTGTGGGATCGATTCCCACAGCATTGTACGACGCAATGGGTTGTCCTGAGGTCTATGTGTTGTCCTTTTTAAAAAACTATGACATTTTATAACATTCCCAAAAAGAGATAAATTTATCAAAAATAACTTTAACATATTTTAACCACAAAGGTTATCTAATAACATTCATTTTTTCATCCAAAAATGTGTTAATCTGTAATTGCATCAAATTCAAGGATCATATAAACCCAAATAGTTCTATATAACTATATCCACAAAATAAAAGATAATTATTCCTAGAAGAAAATTTTCATATACAAAACATCAGGGTTACACATACTATAAAATGTCTTCTAATATAATCCCATAAAAAAAAGAGCCTTAATATTTTTAAGCATTTCACCATCATAAAATCTACCATAACTCTTGAATCCATTATATGATGACTTCATACTCATTAAACATTATTTATGATCCATTAACCATTCTTTAACATCTTCTTCTGAAATACTTCATTCCTATAAACAAAATCAATAATCATATCCAAAGATTCAATAATATAAAAACATATGTTAAGAAATAATCCATACCATTCATTGGTCATTATCGGTTTCTTCATCCTCAATTGGAATGGCATTAGGTATTGGTAATCATATACATGTACGATATTTGAGATCACATTCACAAAACGTTTTTATAGGACATTTGTTTGTATAATGACCATGAACACCACATTTAAAACATTCAACTGATCCCTCAGAAAGAACTTTTTTCCCTTTCAAAGAGTCAAAAAGATTCTTCCTTTTTCCATGGAAGGTTCTTGATTTATGACCTTCATTCCCACATATATAGAATCTTCCCATCCCTTTGAAGAATTTTCCTAGGTATTTATTTCCACATCCTTGACACATCGGTTTTTGAACATACTTACCTTTATGATTATTACCTAAAATTCTGTATGGAATTGTTTCTCACATATACGATGCCTTATAAAAATCACCAAGGTTCAGGTTTTCAATCATGGCTCCTTATGGTTGGTTGAGATTAACCATAAGAGTTCTCGTTATAGCTCTCATTTCATTCTATTGGTCGTATAGAAAACCGTCACAATTTTCTTCACATCCACTATTACATTGGTGCCTGCTAGATCCATTCATTTACTAAAACCAAAAATTTCATTGTGAGTATATCAGTAAAATCATTATATAATATCTTATGAGGAGGGTAACTATGTATTGATGTTACCATGAACTCAATAAAAATAACTACAACTCTTTCTAATATGCTAACCATTATTGTTATGTCTTTTATGCTTAGATAACACTGTAAGCTCAAAAAATATCTAAACCGACCTCTGAAACCAAATATAAGGACCCAGACATAAACATTACAAAATATTGAATTAAGTGAATAAATCACATTGAAGATATTTTCAGGTTTATAGTTTTAGAGAATTAGGCCATAAATATTACATTATATCTCAAAAATTACAAGATAGACACTTCTAATCAGTTTCCATAAAATAAAAACTATTGAAAAAAGGCCTCTCTAGATCCATGTTTTATACAACATGACATTTCCTTGATCTCACACTTGACCCTATTCCACTTTCTGTCCTGTGGAAAACATTTCAAAAACATGGGATTTACATAAGAAGCTCAGTAAGGGATACAGAAAGAAGGTAAACTATTAGTTTTTCAAAAAATCAAGTAAACCATGAATATTTTATCATAAGTAATACTTTTCACCTTTAAGAAGTAGTAAATACTTTTCACTGAACAAAAGATCATTACATACCCTTTTGTAACCAAAAGGTTAATGTAAAACCCAAATAAAGAACACATAACATATACAACTAACTTGGGACACAAAAATTATTAAGTGGAATAACCATATTGTCAACTTCCACAAATATCACTAAATGGAATAGCCATATGGCCAACTTCCATACCAAATTCCTTGGATGTTATAATGTAACCACCCATCATGGTTAATCACGGCACCACCCGTCATATGGTTTATCATGTAAGCACCCATCAAATGTCCAAGTACCATCAATAAACGTAAAATGTTTCAAATATAAACATTTCACTAATAACATTTCATTGGAAACCACAAGAATTAATTTCAATATATTGAAATAATCATTCCATTTTCATAAACCATTTAATAAGAGATTTTTGAATTAATGTGTCTCATAACACATTGAATATTTTAATGGAATTATAATTTTAGAACATTAATGTACATATAAATAAATAATCCAACCCAATTTTAAAAAATGGTCTTTAAAGATAATGATTTAGATTAATAATTCATTAAAACATTTGAAACCATATTTTAGTTAAGGAGTTTTTATCAAAATGAGAGACTCTAGAATACAAATAATTGAGGAATAGAATTTAATCTGAACATTATACTATCATGAAAATAATGTGATTCAAGGTATAATTTCACAATGGACAGTATATACACCATATAAGTGTGAATTGGCGCATAACAACAATGAAGTCTCAATGGAAATGTAAATTGAGATAAAATACCTTATAAAGATGGTATCATTAAATTAAGTATAAATAAATCACATAATTATGTGTGAAAAATATAAATACACCCAATATATGTTGATATCTATTGTAAAACAATAATAGGTCATTGACACATATTCATAGTACGACATATTCAAGAAGTACAAGTTGAACCCAATGAATTGAAATTTTCATAAGAAGATTCCTTTTAAAAAAATCTACAACCGAATGACGTCACTTTTTAATTCAAAAAATGTGTTAATGAGATAAAAAGTTATCTCATCACATGGTCATAATTTTTACATCAATAAGTTTTTATAAAAAATTATCCCAACATAATAATATGTAAATTAAAAGACATAACATAAAGAAGTGTTTTAAAAAGTGGAGGGTGAAAGGTTCTGTTAACGATTTGGTAACATACAAAACATATGACACATGAAAGATGGATCATACAATGAAGATGTAAATACTCATAAATGAATGTATATTACCAAAATAGTACCATCATCAGAAGTACATACACCACAAAAATGTAATAGTGGAAAATATAGCACGAATCTCATGGAAAAAACTGAGATGAAACCCTTTACAATGTTGTAATCAATAGATTCATATGTATAAAAGTTAATAACCACCAAAATAATCACATAGTACCATTAATATAATGAGAATAATGATAATATATATCATATAGAAGTACAAAATACACCACCAGCAATGAATAATTTGTGAACAATGGAAATCTCATGTAATTAAAAGTGTGATAAGAAAATCCCTTACCTCGTGTCCGACTTGAATTTTTTGTTCCTTGTTTTTCCAGAATAATAAACTAAAGTTAATTTCTACATGATTAAGAACTATTTTCAAGTTAATTATTCTTTTTATATCACTTATACCAATGTTATAGATATTATGCAATCATTTAAGTTAATAATGGTTGTTTTGACGAAATTTGGAACATGAGTCAAAAATAGATTTCTAATAAATAAAAGGTGTTCACATTGTCAAAATTTCATTATATCTAGAATGATATTCAGAAATTAGATATCATATATATCATATTTATCCAGTATATACATGTATTTATAATATTACATATCATTTGGAGTTATGAAATTAAATACACCATTCATGGAGATGGTAAGCCGTACTTACGCATTAACGCTACTTTTATTACTAATTTATATTAAATGGAATGAAAACATAATGATAAAATGGTATATTATAATTCTAGTATAATATAATTTGATATTTTATATAACATAATTTCATTAACTTCATCCATTACATGTTCCATGTATGTCATGAACGAATCATATCACCTTGAGGGGGCGGTAGTCCGCACTTCCTAAAATGAAATTATCACATTTATCCATAATAAAAACAATAAAGGTAGACTATAAATATAAAATACAGAATAATAATGAAAATATAAACATAATATATTTCATATATAAATATAGTTCCATCTTAATTTCCATCATGAGAGGCGGTACAGGATTATCGAACAATTATTGTTTCTTGAGGCGTTAGTTTGTCATCCATAGAAACAATATATTTTTCACCCATTAGATGGAAGCGTATGAAAGTTTAGTTCAAATACATATCATATCAACATCCTAGCATATTTAAAATAATTATTTTGTTATAAAATAAATGAATAAAAATAGTTTATGGGTCAGAGAAGTAAAATAAAAGAAAAGAAGTTAAGAGAAACTATTACCTTTAATTTGGTAACCTCTTTTGGATTGAACCAAAATGGTTTGTTGAAGTGCCTTTTATCTATGGTAATTATTTTTGGAGGAAGAGAGGGATTTAGGGAGCTTAATTGAGAAAAATTTGGATGATCCAAAAGGCTTTAGAGGTGTGAGGAATTGGTTATAAGTGGTCTCCTTTTATAAGGGAGAGGAGGGGCTCTTTTGGAAGGTGTGAATGTGTTAGATTATTATTTTATGATAATCGGTATCTAAAGGTCAAAAATAATTAAAGTCAAATATAAGATGACTCATCATCAAAATAAAATCATCCAATATGAATTAGACAGGTTTTGGATAATATTTTAATCATTATAATCTTATTTATTTAAATCATTTATTAATGAGGTAAATATTTCATCATTATTATGTCATAAATAATATAATTTATTTGATGTCTAAAAATTATAAATAAATACCATCATGTAATAAATATTTTTCTTCTTTTTTTATAATATTTATAATTGAAAATAGTACTTATATAACGCCATATAAAAATTATTTTACTAATATATTTTTGTTTCTGTCATTTATTCCTTTACAATAAATTAATTAATCTAATTTTTCATTATAATTAATTTGTGGCTCCATGGAGTCCTAAAATTTACCCAATGATGCATGTGTCTTGCGATTACTCATCCAATAAGGTTTGGATAAATGTTAAGGTAATTTTGAATTATTATAATATTAATTTTAACATAAATTACCTTATTTACCTTTAACCGCGGTAAATAAAAGTCAAAAGTTACTATTCACCGAAAATTATTTTCATCTTATTAATACACATTTTACTTACTAATAACAACCATGTATGTCGTATTTTGGAAATAAAATTCATAGATCTGGTAAAATTTAATTTAAATGAAAAATTTTGTTTTTTAACTACTACTAAGTGCTTTAACTATTCACAAAAAAATTTATGTTTTTCAGAAAAATAAATAAAATTCAGCCTAAGCATTATTTGATATTCCAAATTCAAAAAAATTTTATATCATTCAAAATTCAACACATAAAAGAGTAAATAATTAAATTAAGAATTAATTCCCATTGTTAAATCAAATAGAGTGTTTTTAAGAAACAATAACTATCAAAAGATTGACAGTTGTTTATGTCCAATTTCAAAATGAAATTAATTCCAATTACCACCATTAGAATAAATGGTAATAATATGCTCTAATTAGACATTAAAACCAATTATAAAGATAATATAATCCTAAAAAATTGTATCAAATAGTATATTTGAATTAAAATAAAGTATTTTCACTATTTATTAAAAATGATTTTTTTTAGAAAAATACCAAAAATTTTGACGAGGAAAATTTAAATATTATATTTCTGAAGAAAAATTTTATTTTGTTGAATATAACATCTCATAGTGTCGAAGAAAATATTTAAAGAGTGTTCTCCATTAAATGGTGGTAAATCGACCTTTTAGAGTATTTATACATAAAATTATATTCATTAACATTGTTAGCTACTAACATTAATTGGATAAAAGTAAAAACATTTATCAAACATGTATAGTAATGTTCTATTTATTTATATTCATTCCCTTCAATACAATGGCTAGGCGTTAACTACCATTGAGAATAATAATATAATATTTTTATTGTGCAACATAAGATTTCAAAGAAACCTGTTGTGTATTGGGTTAGCCATCCAACACAACGTCCCCTTTATAGTAAAATTAATAAATAATTTAAAAATATTAATAAATATGAAAATTTATTACTCATTATTTACATGGATGTTACATCCTTCCCACTTTTGTAAATTGCATCCTCCCTATTTTAAAACTGGGCATGGAAACTTAATTGAAAGTCCCACATCAGAAAAAGTGTCAATAAATATATCACTTTAAAATAATGATAGACAAGTTTAAAGGACAACTGAGATAACCCGTACAAGGATTATGTATAGGAAAACAAATACAGGGAAGAGAGAACAAACAATCATGTTCTGATTAAGAGTGATAGAAAATATGATTAGAAGAAAGTTAACCACCAGAAAATTAGAAACATATGATGTGTTAAACAATATTGGATTCCCCAGTAGGAAAAGTTAACTGCTAATGTTTTTGTTTTAAATTATTTTTCATAATGTTGATGAATTTATTTATGAGCTTAACAAAAAACATAAGGAAACATACATACTTGGTGTGTAGACTTTCATCCTTTACTACCTTTTAAACAAAAACTCATATTTTATCCAAACGATGAGTATTATGGATGGCATTTTTTCACATTAAAAGCACTATAATCAACTTCGAGAGAATCACATAATACACTAAAGATGAAAATAAAATTTTCGATGTATTTAGACCATTACCAAAACCAAAATGGTTAGTAAAAGATCAGATAATCCCTAAAAAGGATAATTCTTTATAAAAAGAAATATTATTCATAATCTCCAAAATTCAAAAATAGTACCATAAGTTCAATAAAGACCATTCAATAAACAACATTCCTTAAAATTATTCAATATAATCCAAACTATCATTGAAAATAAAAACTCAGAATAATTTAATCCCATTGTTTTCCACATTAAATCATAAAATTTATCTCGAAATATCCTAGACTATGTTTGAAGTCTCAAACTAAAGTGTAATTAACCTAATCATATATTATTTATGATAAGTTAATAATTTCCATAACTAACCCATAATAAACCTATGTAGAAGATCATATAACTTTATATAATTACACATACTAATCAGGGACATCCCGTAGTCTAGTGGTAGGTAATAAATCCTAGTCGCACATTGGTTGGGGGTTCGATTCCAACAGCTTTTTCTGACGCGACAGGTTGCCATGCGGTCTGAATGTTGTCCTTTTTCATAAACTATATAATTTTATAACATTCCCAAAAAGATATAAATTCATTAAAATAACCATAACATATTTTAACCACAATTGTTATCTAATAACATTCATTTTTTCATTCAAAAATGTATTAACCTGTAATTTCCTCAAATTCAACGATCATAAAAACCAAAATTCGTCTTTATAAATATATCCACAAAACAAAATATAATTATTTCTTGAATAAAATTTTCATATATCAAACATTAGGGTTACACATACTATAAAAAGTATTCTAATGTAATCCCATCATCAAAAGAGCCTTAGTAGATTTAAGAATTTCACCATCCTAAAATCTACCATAACTCTTGAATCCCTTATATATTGACTTCTTTCTAATTCATCATTCTTCATGATCTGTTTACCATTCTTTCCAACTTATTCTGAAATACTTCATTCCTACAAACAAAATCATGAATCATATCCAAAGATTCAATAATGTAAAATCATATGTTATGAAATAATCGATACATTTCATTGGTCATTTGCATTTTCTTCATCATCAATTGGAATGGAATAATGTATTGGTAATCATATATTTGTATGTTCCTGGTGATCCCATTCCTGAAACATCTTTTTAGGAAATCAATTTTTATTATGACCACGCACAATACATTTAAAGCATTCATTTGATCCCTCATAAAGAACATCATTCCCTTTCCTAGAGCCAACATGATGCTTCCTTTTTCTATGGCAGTTTCTTGCATTCTGACCTTCATTACCATATCTATATCATCATACTGTCCCTTAGAAGCATTTACTTTGGTGTTTCTTTCCACATCATTTACACATAGGTTTTTGAACATACTTACCATTATGATTATTACCTGAAATTCTGTATGGAGTTGTTTCACGCATATAAAATGTCTTATAAAAATCTCCAAGGTTCAGGTTTTTAATCTTGAGTCTAGATAGTTGGTTGAGAAGAACCATATGATTTCTATTTACAGCTATCATTTCATTCAGTTTTTTGTTCAGAAAACCATCATAGTTTTCTTCACATCCACTGTTACTTTGGTTCC
The DNA here is from genome assembly GCA_963277665.1 of Viscum album. Classification (NCBI taxonomy): domain Eukaryota; kingdom Viridiplantae; phylum Streptophyta; class Magnoliopsida; order Santalales; family Viscaceae; genus Viscum; species Viscum album. Next base: position 1,237,933,285 of record OY728122.1, on the reverse strand, counting down.
TACAAGATCCATCCATTTACTAAAATAAAAAATGGTATTGTGAGTATATAAGTAAAATCATAATATAATATCTTATGGGGAGGGTAAATACTTATTCATGTTATCTCAAACTTATTCAAAATAACTACAACTCTTTCTAATATTCTAACCACTATAGTTATTTCACTTATGTTTAGATAACACCCTAACCTCTAAAGTTATCTAGTCAGAACTCTGATACCAACTATAAGGACCCTACCTTAAACATTTTAATCATTATAATCTTATTTATTTAAATCATTTATTAATGTTATAAATACTTCATCACTATTATGTCATAAATAATACAGTTTATTCGATGTCTAAAAATTTAAAAAAGTACTCTCATGTAAGAAATCTTTTTATATTTCTAGATAATATTTTTATTCGAAAATAAGACTTATATAACACCATATAATAATTAACTTACAAAAAGATTTTTGTTTATGTCATTTTTTCCTTTACATTAAATTAATTAATTTAAAGTGTCATAATCATTCATATGTGGATCCATGGGGTCCCAAAATTGACCCAAGGATTCCCTTGGCCGGCCATTACTCATCCAATACGGTTTAGATAAGTTTTGTGGTAATTTTTAATTATTATAATATTCTTTTTAACTTAAATTACACTATTTACCTTTAACCGCGGTAACTAAAAGTCAAATGTTACTATTCACCAAAAATTATTTTCATCTTATTGAACCACATTTTATATAGTAATAAAAACCATGTATGTCGGATTTTTGACATTAAATTCACAGATCTGGTAAAATTAAATTTAAATGAAAAAGTCAGTTTTCCTAACTACTACTAAGTGCTTTCACTATTCATCAGAAATTGTAGTTTTTCAGAAAAATAAATAAAATTAAGCTTTAGCAATATTTGATATTCCAAATTAAAAAATGATGTCTTTTTTCCAAATTCAAAACATAAAAGTGGCATTAATTAATTTAAAAATCATTTCCCATTGTTAAAACAAATAGCGTGTTTTTACGAAAAAATAACTATCAAAAGATTGACACATGATTATGTAAAATTTGAAAGTGAAATTAATTCCTATTACCACCATTAGATTAATTGGTAAATATTTTTTCTAATTACACTTTAAAATCAATTAGAAAGATAATCTAATCATAAAACTAAATTATATTAAAAAGTATATTTGAATTAAAATACAGTATTTTTCACGATTCATTAAAAAATGTATATTTTTAGTAAAATTCCAAAATTTTACACAAGGAAAATTTTAAAGTTGAAATTATAAAGAAGAATTTTATTTTGTCAAATAGAACATTTAAAAGTGAACAAAAAAAGATTTAAGGAGGGTTCTCCATTAAAAGGTGGTAAATCGACCTTTTAGAGTATTTATGCATAAAATTAGATTCATTAACATTTTATGCTACTAACTTTTATTGGATAAAAGTGAAAACATTTATAAAACATGTATAATCATATTTTAGTTAGTTATATTCATTCCCGCCAATACAATTGAAAGGTGTTAACTACCTTTGAAAATAATAATATTATATTATTATTGTGCAACATAAGTTTCTAAGAAACCTATCGTGGTGTATCGGGTATGCCATCGAACATAGTGCCCCCTTTAAAGTAAAATTAATAATTAATTTAAAAATAATAATAAATATGAAAATGTTTTACTCATTATATACCTGGGATGTTACCTCGTTCCGCCATTTTGGAAATTACATCCTCCCTATTTTAAAATTGTTCTTGGAAACGTAATTGAAAGTCCCACATCAGAAAAAGAGTCAATAAATATATCACGTTAAATTTAATAAATAGAAGTAAAAAGGTCACTCGAGAAATCATGTACTATGATTCCACGTAGTAAGACATGGATATTTAAAAGAGAACAAACGATCAAGTTTTGATGGAGAGAGATAGAAACATGATTAGAAGAAAGTTAAACACCTGAAGATAAAAACCTTATGATGTGTTAAACAGTCTTTGATTCCTAGTAGGAAAAGTTAACTATTAATGTTTTTGTTTTAAATTATTTTTCATAATGATGGGGAATTTATTTATGAGTTTAACTAAAAACATACAGAAACATACATACTTGTTGTGTGGACTTTCATCCTTTACTAGCTTTCTAACACAAACTCATATTTTCTCTGAATGATGAGTATTCAGGATGACTTTTTTTTACATTAAAAGCACTATAATAATTTTTGAGAGAATCACATAATCCAAAAAATATGAAAAATATATTTCCCATTTATTTAGACCAAAACCAAAACAAAAAATGTTAGTACATGATCAGATAATCAACAAAAAGGATAATTCATTATAAAAAGAAATATTATTCCTAATCTCCAAAATTCCTCAATAATACCCTATGTTCAACAAAGACCATTAGATAAACAAAATTACATAAAATTATTCAATATAATCCAAAAAAACAATGAATACCAAAACTCAGAAGAATTTAATCCCATAGTTTTCCAAAGTAAATCATAAGATTTATCTCTAAATATCATCGACAACTTTTGAAGTCTCATATTGAAGTGTAATTAACCTAATCACATATTCACTATCATAGGTTAATAATTTCCATAAATTAACCAAATTAAACTTATTCATATGATCATATAACTAAAAATCATTACTCATACTAATCAAGGGCTTCACATAGTCCAGCAGTAGGTGATAAATCATAGTCGCACGTTGGTTATGGGTTCAATTCCCACAGCTTTGTCTGACGCGAAGGTTGGTCAAGCGGTCTACGTGTTTTCCATTTTCAAAAAAACTAAATAATTTTATAACATTCCCAAAAAGATATAAATTCATCAAAAATTACCATAACATATTTTAACCACTAATTGTATCTAATAACATTCATTTTTTCATCCAAAAATTTATTGACCTATAATTTCCTCAAATTCAAGGATCATAAAAACCAAAATGGGTATATATAACTATATCCAAAAAAGAACAGATAATTATTCCATGAACAAAATTTTCATATATCAAACTTTAGGGTTACACATACTATAGAAAGTCTTCTATTGTAATCCCATCATCGAAAGAGCCTTAGTAATTTTAAGAATTTCACCATCCAAAAATATACCTTAACTCATGAATCCCTTATATGTTTTCTTCGTACTCATTCATCATTATTCATGATCAGTTAAACATTATTTACTAACTTATTCTGAATTAAATCTTTCCTATAAACAAAATCATGAATCTTGTACGAATATTCAATAATGTCAAAACATATGTTAAGAAATAATCCATACATTTCATTGGTAATTGTTAGTTTCTTAATCCTCAATTGGAATGGAATTAGGTATTAGAAAACATATATTTTTACAATCCTTGTTATCCCATTTGAGAAACATATTTTTAGGACATGTGTTTGTATAATGACCGTGTACAACACATTTAAAACATTCAATTGATCCCCTAGAAAGAACTTCTTTCCCTTTCCTAGAGTCAACATGATGATTCCTTTTTCCAAGGAAAGTTATTTCTTTATTAACATCATTCCCACATCTATAGCATCTTCCCGTACCTTTGAAGCATTTTCCTTGGTGTTTCTTTCAACATCCTTAACACATAGGTTCTCGAACATACGTACCATTATCATTATTACCGGAAATTCGGTATGGGTTTGTTTCTCACATATATGATGCCTTGTAAAAAACACCAAGGTTCAAGTTGTCAATCATGACTCCAGATAGCTGGTAGAGAAAAACCATAAGATTTATATTTATTTCTCTCATTTCATTCAGTTTCTCATTTAGAAAACTATGACAGTTTTATTCACATCCACTGTTACTTTGGTGCCTGCAAGGTCCAGCCACTTACTAAAATAAAAAAGGTCATTGTGAGAATATCAGTAAATTCATAATATAATATCTTATGAGGAGGGAAAATACTTCTTCATGTAATATTAAACTCATTCAAAATAACTACAAATCTTTCTAATATGCTAACCATTATGGTTATGTCACTTATACTTAGAAAGCACCCTAACCTCTAATGTAATCTAATATGTCCTCTGATACCGATTATAAGGATCCGGCCTTAAACATTACAAAATATTGAATTAATTGAATTATTCATATTGAGGATCATTTCATGTTTATATATTTAGAGAATTATGCCATAAATATTACATTACATCTCAAAAATTACAAGGTATACACTTGTACTCAGTTTCTATAAAATAAAAACTCCTCAAAAAAAAGTCATGTCTAGTTCCATGTTTTATACAGCATGACATTTCTGTGATCCCATCCTCGACCCTATTCCACTTTATGTCATGTGAAAAACATTTAAAAAACATGGGATGAGCATAAAAATATCATTAAGGTCTACACAATGAAGGAAAAATGTAAATTTTTCAAAACAAAATTTAGGCCATGAATACATTATCATAAGTAATACTTTTCACCTTTAAGAAATAGTAAATACTCTTCACTGCATAAAAGATCCTTACTTACCCTTTTATAACCAAAATATTACCATAAAATCCATATAAATAACACATAACATATAAAGGTAACTTTGGAAATAAACATTCTTATGTCGAATAACCATACGGCCGACTACCACAAATATCACTAAATGGAATAGTCATACAACTGACTTCCATACCCAATGCATTGTAGGTTATAACATAACCACCGATCCTTGTTTATCACGGAACCACCCTTTATATGGTTAATCACGTAACCACCCATAAAATTTCCAAGTACCATCATAACACATAAAATATTTAAAATATAATCATTTCACTAATAACATTTCATTTTAAATCACAAGAATAAATTTCATTATATTGAAATAATCATTTCATTTTCATAAACTATTTAAAAAGTGATTTTTAATCAATGTTTCCCATACCAAGCTGACAATTTTAATGGAATTATAAATTTAAAGCATTATTTTAAATATAAATATACAATCAAACCCACTTTTAATACATGGAATTTATATATAATGATTTAGAATAATAAATCTTTAAAACATTTAAAACGAGTTATCAGTTAAAGAGTTTTTAACAAAATGAGAGACTCCTGAATTAAAATAATTTTGAAAAAAAATTTATTATGAATTTTATAATATCATGAGAATAAAGGGATTCATGATATAATATGAAAAATTACAATATATACACCATATAAGAGTGAATTAGTGAATAATAATAATGAAGTCTCAATAGAAATGTAAATTGAGATGAAATCTCTTATAAAGATGGTATCCTTAAATTAATGATAAATCAATCACATAATTATGTGTGAAAAATATTAATATACCCAAAATAAGTTTATTTTATGTGTAAAACAATCATAGGTAATTAACACATATTCATTGGATGACATATTCCAGAAGTACAAGTTGTACCCAATGAATTGAAATTGAGTTAATAAGTTCCCTTGTAAAAATTTGACAGCCTAACGACGTCACATTAAAATTCATAAAATGTGTTAATTAGATAAAAAAAGAATATAATCACTTGTACATAAATTTTACATAAATAAGAATATATAAGAACATATCCCAACAAAATAAGATGTAAATTAAAAGACATAACAAAAATAATTCTTTCAAAAAGTTGAGGGTGATGGTTCCCTTACTGATTTGGTAACTTACAAAACATATGCCATAGTAACAAAGGATCATACAATTAAAATATAAATACTAATAAATGAATGTATATTACACAAATATTACAATCATGTGTAGTACATACACCACCCAAAAGGAAATAGTGTCCAATATAGCATGAATCTTACAGGAATAACAAGTGAGATAAAACCCTTTACCACATTGTAATCAACAGATTCATATGACCAAAAGTTAATAACCACAAAAGGAATCCCAGAATTCATTGAATATAATGATAATAATGTTAATATATATCAAATTTCCATACACAATAAACCACATGAAATAAATAAGCGGCGAACAATGGAAATCTCATGGAATTAAAAGTGAGATAAGAAAATCATTGGCCTCGTGTACGACATGACATGTTTGTTCCTTTTTCTTCCTGAATAATTAACTAAAGTTAGTTTCTACATGATTATGAATTTTTTTCAAGTTTATTATACTTTTTATATCACTTATTACCATGTTATATATATTATGGAATCATTTGTGGTAATAATGGTCGTTTTGTTGATATTTGGTACTTGAGTCAAAAATAGACTTCATATAATTACAAGTAGTTCACATAGTCAAAAAATCATTATATATATAAATATATTCATGATTTAGATATCATATATATCATATATATCCATTATATACATTTATTTATAATTTTCCATATCAATTGGAGTTACGAAATTAAATGCACCGTTCATGGAGACGGTAAGCCGCATGTACGCATGAACGCTACATTCATTTCTATTTTATATTTAAGGGAATTAAAAATTAAGGATACATTAGTATATTAAAATTCCAGAATAATATAATATGATATTTTATGTTACATTATTTCATTAACTTCATCCTTTTTATGTTCCATGTATGTCATGAATGAATCCTGTAACCTTAACGGGGCGGTAGTCCGCACTTCCACAAATGAAATTCTCACATTTAACCATAATGGAAACAATAATGGTAGGCTATAAATTCACAATACATAAGAATAACGAAAATATAAACATAATATATATCATTTATAAATACAGTTCCATCTTAATGGACACCATGAGAGGCGGTAGAAGATAATCGAACAATCATCGTTTAGTGAGGCGTTAGTTTTCCATCCACAGAAACAGTATGATATTCACCCATTAGGTGGAGGTATGTGTAAGTGTAGTTATAATATTTATCAAAACCACATAATTGTATATTGAGGATACTATTGTTGTTATAAAATAAAATAATAAAATGAGCTTAGGGGTTGGAGAAGTAAAATTAAAGAAAAGAAGGTAAGAGAAACAATTACCTTTAATTTTGGTAAATTTCTTTGGTTGAAAAAAAAATGGTTTGTTTTCATTCCTTCTAACTAAGGTCAGGCTTCTAGGTTTAATAGAGGGATGTATGGAGATTAATTGGGTAGAGGTGGGACATGCCAAAGGGCTTTAGAGGTGTGAGGAATTGGTTATAAGTGGTCTCCTTTTTTAAGGGAGAGGAGGGGCTCTATAGGAAAGTGTGAAAATATTATTTTATTATATAATCATATTCTATTAATAATGGTCCAACAATAATTAGAGTAGAATATAAGATGACTCATGGTCAAAATAAAATCATCCAATAGAAATTGGATAGGTTTTAGAAAATATTTTAATCATCATAATATTATTTATTTAAATCATTTATTAATAAAGTAAATACTGCATCATTATTGTGTTATAAGTAATTTAATTTATTTGATGTATAACAATTATATAGAAAATACAATCATGTAGTAAATATTTTTATATTTATAAAATATATTTATAGTCGAATATTTGACTTATATAACACTATATAAAAATGAATTTACTAAAATATTTTTTTATGTCATTTTAACCTTTACATTAAATTAATAAATCTAAAGTGTCATTATCATTCATAAGTGGCTCCATGGGGACCCTGAATTGACCCAATAATGACCTTGGTTGGTAATTACACATCCATTAAAGCTAGGATAAGTTTTAAGGTAATTTTGAATAATTATAATATTATTTTTACCTTGAAATACCCTATTAACCTTTAACAGCGGTAAATAAAAGTCAAAAGTTACTATACCCCAAAAATTATTTTCAACTTATTGAACCATAGTTTACTTACTAATAATATCCATGTATGTCAAATTTCTGATATTCAATTCACAGTGGTTGTAAAATTTCATTTAAAAGTAATAATCACTTTTTTAACTACTACAATGTTGTTTCACTATTCATAAAAAATTGATGTTTTCCGAAAAATACCAAAAAATCAACATTATATTTATTTGATATTATGAAATAAAAAATAATTTCTATTTTTTTAATTTCAAAACATAAAATTAGCATTAATAAATTTAAAAATTAATTTTCTTTGTTAAAACAAATTGTGTGTTTTTAAGAAACAATAAGTATCAAAATATCGTCACATGTTTATGTTCAATTTAAAAGTGAAATTAATTCCAATGAAAAACATTAGATGAAATGGTAAAATATTATCTAATTTAAATATAAAACCAATTAAAAGTTAATATTATAATAAAAATATGTTAGATTAAAAATTATATTTGAATTAAAATACATTATTTATCACTATTCATTAAAAATGAATTTTTTTAGAAAAATCCCAAATTTTATCCAAAGTAAATTTTAATGTTCCAATTCTAAAGAAGAATTTTATTTTTTTCAAATAGAACATATAAATAGGACCAAAAAAATATTTAAAGAGGGTTCTCAATTAAAAGGTGGTAAATCGACCTTTTAGAGTATTTCTGGTTAAAATTATATTCATTAGCATTTTATGCTACTAAATTTTATTGTATAAAAGAAAAAACATTTAAAAAAAATTTATAATCATATTGAAATTATTTATATTCATTCCTGCCAATACAACAGTTAGGCGTTAACTACAATTGAAAATAATAATATTGTATTATTATTGTGCAACGTTAGATTTCAAAGAAACATGTTGTTGTGTATCGGGTAAGCCATCGAACATAGAATCTCCTTTAATGTAAAATTAATAATTAATTTATTAATATTAATAAATATGAAAATGTCGTACTCATTTTTTACCTGGGATGTTACACTCATTCTATGCATCATAATGTTAAAAAACATAATTATTATAATGAAGAATTAAAAATAGTACTGTTAAAATAATTAAAAACTATACAATCATAATAATTAATTAGAATAAGTTCAATAAAATAATATGATGTAATAAAATTGAAAACTAATAATCATAAATTGTTTTTTTCATGAATGAAAAATAGAATGATAACTATCATTTTAAATAGTTAAAACTAAATGAAAAAAATGAAAAATATAATAACATTCTTGTAGTAAATGATAAAGATCATGAAATAAAATTTAATTTAATTATATATGATTTAAATAATGTTGAAAATGATTATCATACATTCAATCCCTAAATAATAAATTAAAAAACTTGAATTTTTGGATCTAATGAAAATATTTGTATTTATTTTGATGCCATTAAAATAGAGAATATGTATTTGAAAATGATGTTTATAATATTAATGATAATTTATATACAGTTTTAAATATTATGAACAACATGATAATAATAATTCCTTGATAAAAATGAAACCAATAATAATGGTATGGGATACAATATTTTTTCACTATATTTAATATTAAAAATCATTTTTTTAATGTTCATAAATATGTACTTCCATTGTAACCACTTTTAAATGTATTATGAAAGGGATTTACGTTATTTTGTGTTCCATGATATTTCCAAAATCATTTTTACTTTACCATTCATTACTAGAGACATATTTTCAAATTATTCCACTAATATATTATTTAAATCAATTTGGGTTAAATTTTTTTAATAGTAATCTAGTTGGACTCATGTTATTCTGGGTACCAAAAATTCCTATTGGAATCGACTAATTTTATGATATATATCATTGATTCCTTAAGAAAAATATGTTAATAAGATAATAAATTCTCAAGAACATGACATGTGATATTTATAATTCCTATCATTAAATTCATGTGATGGTAGCTTGTACTCCTTTGGTGACAACTCCATAGGTCATACTAATGTTATTGGTGATATTGATTGTTCAGAATCAAATATTGTTTCAAACTTATTAAATGTACATGGATTAAAACAAAATAATTTAATTATTTCATAGTTTTATGATGAAGGATTAATTTTTTTATTCAAAAATATAAAAGCACTTTATTGAAAAATAAATCAATTTTACTTTTTGAAAGTAGAAAAAATGTATATATTATTTATTTTTCTGATATAAAAAATCAAATGGTTAACTATTTGAATGATAAATAATTAGATGAAATTAAATTTAATAAGATTTTTGGGAATGAGAATTTCATATTTTTGAACAATCTTTCAATGCATGAAAATTTTATACCACTACCAAATATATATTTATATCTATATAGATAAGAACATTATGATTGACTCCAATTAAAAAAGTAATAATAACAAAAAAATATTTAAATGTGTAAATAAATTAATTTTACAAGATGCTCAGAACTATTACAAAATTACTTATATAGTCTTATACAACAAGCTAGTTTTTATGTTAATTAGTATGTATTTGTAAGTGTAGATGATTACTGTAGATTCTGGTGGACTTATTTCTTATTCCATAAAAATGCAAGAACAACCAAATTTTTTGAGTTCTATAAGATTATTCAACGCATCAAAAATATATCACTCATCTTTATAAAATGTGATATTGATGGCAAATTGGTGAATTTAGAATTTGATTAAATATCTGAATAATATAGATATAATCATTATTCTTATACGTTTTAACACCAAAGAATAATGGAATGTTAGAAAGACAGAATATATATATTAAAGAAACGAATTGGTCAATTATAAATGATTTTAGCATACCTAGGTACTTTTAAGAAGTAGCGGTTAATACCGAATTCTTTATTTTCGATAGAGTTTCTATTATACCATTTTCAATAAGACCCCTTATGAACTGTTTAAAGGTTTTAATACTAAATTTATATATTTAGGGAATATGATTTAAAAAAATATACATATTAAATACAAAAGAGAATTGAGAAAAATTTTGTTTTGAATCTGTTGAAGAGATATTTTATAGATATTCTAGTTGTATAATAAATTATAGATTTCCTAATAATATTAATTTAGTTGTTAAAGAATAATTTTATGTTATTATTAATTAAAAAAAATCAAATAATAATGATTGAGATTCATTCAAAAAAGATGATGAATTTAGGGAATTTAATTTTTACCGACGAAAATGTTCAATAAAATGAGAATAAATTAAATGTGGGGGAGAATATCTCTTTTAAAATTTATCCTGAAAAATAAAAAACCATAAAAGAAAATATTATTGGAAAATTATTTGGTAATATTGAATCTAGTATACAAACTAAATATTATTTTGTACTTTACTATGAAAACACTACCTTTTTTGTCTTTTCTTCTATTCAATAATGAAATTTCATTAACTAATTAAAAATTTGATTAATTAAAAACATAATTTCATAAACATATTTTTTAGAATTTTTTTTCCATGTTTAGTTGAGTTACACTAAAATAAACCACTAATTGGAAATAAATGGATTTTTTTATTAATCATGATGAAGATTAAAACATTGTTAAAACAAAACAAATACAATTTGGTCATGGTTATTCCAATGAATATATGTTTGAAATTTCATATTATTTTCTTCTAATTTCTATAGTAGAAGTTATTAAAGTTATTTTAGTTTATTCTTGTTTTCATAATATCAAATAATTTAAAATCTTTATAAAAATATCCATTTAAAATGTTATTATTTTAGAGGATGTTTATTTAAAAATTATCCTCTATTGGAAAATTAAATGTTTCCAAATATTGATTTGAAATTTAATAATTAATAATATAGTCCAAATACATTTAAATGATATTATAATGAAATATGTGCACAGGTTTAATTTTATAATAATTTTATTAATTGTTTGTTGGATCCGACATTTTTTATAAATATCTTTTTTAATGATTCACTAATTATACATATACTTTTTAATGATATAGCATTTAGTTCAACAAGTGATACATTGTGTAGTTATTTTTATAAAATCGTGACCATTGAATTTTTCAATAGAAAAATAAGAAAACTAAAAAATTTCATTGGATTAAAAATAATTCAAAGGAATTTTGGTATTTACTTAATTTTTGTTATGTATGCTATTCGACATGTAAAAATATTTGTATGGGATTATTTTAATTCTATGAAAACAAAAATGAGTGACTATTACTATTTTTTCTTGTATGGATTCTTAATGAACTTTTTCATTATATTATATAGATGTATAATTTAAATTCAATTATATCTCATTGTTTCTAGACCATAGAAAATGTCCTCAGTCTCGTTGGGTGATAGATTTCAGTGTAACCATAATTGAAAGTCATCTTAATGTAGTTAATAGAGTAATTAGATATATTAAGGGTAATGATTTAATAGTATATTATATTCTAATGAGATTGTTAATTGATTTAGTATCCTAATCCAATTATGATTATAGATATTTTAGTTTTTACCTGAAATTCACTGTGGGTATGTGTCATTGTTTAGGTAAAATATTAACTTCATGGAGTTCTAATAAAAAAATGTATGACTATCAAAATATGAGGTCAAATATATTATTGATGGTAGTTTTTCTTATAATATTATTTGGATAAACTAATAATTGTTTTATTATCATATTAGTTTTGAAAAAACAATGTTTTTGTGTGTTATTTCTTGTGATATTTCAATTTCTTAAAATCTAATTCAATACTCCAGGAAAAAACACGTGGAAGTTACATTTCAATTTTTTATGTATCATTATTATAAAGGTGATATATTATTAGAATTTGATCATAATGAGAAAAAATTGGTCTAAATTTTTACCATAAATTTAGATTATATTAAAATTGTAAATTTTTTGGTATTGGGAATATTAGAATAATAATTTGTTTATTATAGTTATTTTTTTGATTAAAATATTCAATGTTTAAAAATTTACTATATTTTAATTACATGAATACTAAAACTATATATTAAATGTTATGATAATATATTAATATATTATTTTTATGAATTATATTTTTTATTATTGGAGATCAGTTTTTTATTAATAATTTCTAATTGTCGTCTTGATAAATTTCAAAAAGTGGTTGATTATATTAAAAAATTTAAAAAATTTTGTTTTTTGAAATTTCTAATGATATGGAGGTTTTTTTGAAACTGAGATTAATACAGTAACAAATTTTTTTTAAATCACTTTTTCATCCCAATTAATTAAATTAAAATTGTTTATAACATATAATAATTTTTTCTATTATTATTATAGATAAGAATAAATGTCATAATTTTGGAAATATTTAGTGATTAATATTTTTTTGACACTCTTAATTATTTAATAATTGTTAGGATTTTTAAATTTAATTTTAATTAATAAACATTGTTTTAGTGTTGGATTTATATAAAAAAACTACCATCCATGGAAGCCTCTTTTGAATTCACTACAACCACTCATAAAGGAATAATGGTATACGACATGGGGGGACTTACCCATGATGCATGTAAAAAGCCTTATTATTATAATATTTGGCCCATGAATAAGGCTTGGATGATCACACTCGTAGTAGGGAATGGATTGGTCTTGGTAAGCCTAATAGGTCATGGGTCATGTGAATGTGAATTGGATATAGGTGATGAACCCCACTATTAGTTCCTTTGCGAGCTAGAAAATATTTTATGTGATATTGGAGGTTTTCTCTTATGCTTCTTTGATGTTGGATTCCTGAGCTGTTATATAGTTTATCCATTAAAAGAAATAAATATACAACCTCTTCCAATAAATTTCTTCCATGTGAGTTGTATGATCCCCTTTCCTTCAAATTCGTCCATCATCACCTCACAATGCATCATCTGAGTTAATCAGTTCCCTAGTGTTGAAAATTAAACTTCTTCTCACATAAACCATTGGTCACTAATTGTTTATTCATTGTTGTCTTATTTTCCTACATCAGAAAATCTCATTTAGATACATAGATGTGTGGAACCATCATCTCCCTCACCATGATGATACATCTGTATAATTAAATTTTAGATTTTATATCTTTAACTTGAAAATTGTATGATCATTTTAGTGGTTTGTCGTTCAACTATTATAAATCCTCTAATAAATATATATCACGAAGAACTGGTCAATCAACCTTCCACTGACATTCAACTGTTTTACAATGTTGTGGTGGATACTCATTCTTCACTATTGTAACTCTATGAATATTAGTTGTACTATGTGATGATATCTATTATATGAAATTTCAATATAGTGGATCAGTCTTCCATCCAACATACACTAATAGATCTCCTTCAAACAAAAAAAAGATCCTTTTATTCATAATGTATATAGTAGGACCATTGCATAGTGGCATAGCATAAACCACAATAGAAACATATCGATTATTTTATCAACTATTTGACAACTAAAATTAAATATTATAGGTATATCATGCAACATTGTTAGATCAATTTCCAATTGGACACCACTAGCATATCCTCTATTCCTGGATAAATAAGTAGATCCACTACTAAACCCCACAAGTAGATCAATATATTACTTACCAATAGTAGATAAATCAACCACAAATAAATAAACTTTATCATTATTGAATAATGAGTTTTCTATAAAGTTATATTTAAAAATTATTAATTAGTGGTATCTAAATGAATATATAGATAATTTTTTACAAAAAATATATATACATATAAGTAATTACATGTTTTTTAAAACAAAATATTCTGCATATTTATTTTACTTATTTAAATTTAGCATATATATATTCATTCAAATAAATATTTTAAATGATTATTACTATCTCAATAAATTATATGTTTATTTCATTTTTTAACTTGATAATAAATATTAATCTTATTTATTTTTTATATAGAAATTTTAATTGTTTTACATTGATATATCAATTAAAAATAAAGAGATTTATTTTATAATTTTATCCAGCATGTAATTTTTAGACAAAGGTAATGGTTACAGTATTTTATTATTTATAGATAATAAGTGGAATGCTGCTATTGGGTTATAAGATCCATTTTTGTTAAATTTTATTAAAAAATGTTTTTATATTTCATTGAACTAACTAGATTGAATGGGAATACTTTTTTACCAATAATTAGATCATGCCCATCGTAATTGACATTGGTAAGAAATTCAAAAGTTAATAAAGAATGTGATCATATTGAATCACATTGAGATCATTAGATCCAAAAGAATTTGAGGACGAAATTTTCATTTGTTGAATGTTTTATTTTTCCATAATCTATGAAAGAAATAATTTATTTAGTTAGAAAGACTGAAATTACTGAGTAATGAAATTGTATTACTGGTGAATAGTTTTGAATGAATATTGAGAAGGCAATATTGATAATTTTTTAATACATTCTATAATTAATTAGTCGATTCTTTGCTGGTCATAATGTTCTCACAAATTAGGAAAACCCTCATGATAAAATATTTTTAAATAGTGTGGATGGGTTTGAATATTTTAAAAGATAAAATATGGAGATTCCATCATAATGTGCATTACATAATAATGTTAATTCCATCATAATTGAAATTACATCAGAATGAGAATTCAATAAAATTCACTGAGAAATAAATAGAAATTTTATTACCTTAGTAGGAACCAAAATTCATATTCATTGATAAAGAAATAGAAATAATATTCACTAATAAATATACATAAATACTATTTTCATGATAAATAAAAAGACATAAAAACAAAATTACAATGTTTTTTTATGAGTTAATTTGTTCAAACATGGAATTAAATTTTTCATAAATCCCATTAAAATTTAAAGAGGGTTGACGAATAGAATGTTAATCTTTAAATGTTGGAGGTTTTCAAGTATTTATAAATTTAAATAAGCAAGGAATAATTTCAGGGATCTCATTTTTATTTTAAAATTATACTATAAATATATTCATAGATAATTTTATTTTTATGGATGTTTCACCGAAGAGGAAGATGATGAGCACTTAAGAAATATAGTTAATGTCATTGTCAACCAACTATGTCCTGATGAGGACCTGATAATTTATTTATTTTTTATGAGATTGAGTATTATCATATTGAGATGATATTAATGATTTGATCATATTTCAAAAAACATTTCCATAAAATCATATTTCATCAATCAAATAGATGTACAACGTATAGAGTATTTGAGAAATGTTAGACCTTCACAAATAAAGAGTGGGTTCATTGTATAGAGTCCATAATATTGAGATAATCTGATCCAGAATCATCATATTGAGAGAATTATATCTAGACAAAATTTATTAAGATAATTAGGTCTAGAATCATTATATTAAGATAATTAGATCTATTCTCTATAGATTGAGAAAATATAATCTAGCCAAATCGAACAAAGGATTCAGACTGAGCGATTATAGAGAAGTTTGAACAATGTCTTTATTCTTTTGTTGGTCTATATTTGATTTATAAAGAAAAAATTATAAACTGAATGGAGATAGAATAATCTTTACTATAGGGTGATAGAAGGTGTCTAACCGTAGTTGGAAAAAGATATATTCACATTTTCATAATAGTGGATTTCCATAGACCCATGTTAGTGGCTATATAATGGATGTTTTTATCACACTTATGAAAAAACTTTTACATATTTTGTTCATTACATAATTTACTATTTTTTCATGTAGAGTGATTTTCTAAAAGTTTATAAGGAAATAAAAATTAATAAGTTGTGCTGTTATGATTCAAAATGAATTGAATCTTATAAAAATGGGGCAACTAATTAACCCCCTTCATAGATGCTATTTGATCCCTTGGTACATAAATTGGTGTTAGATGGAAGGTTCCCATTTTAAATAAATATCAAAGATAATATCAATTCTACAAATAGTATACGAATCCTACATTGGAAGGAAAATATTATTATTGATGGAAAAATAAGATGATTCATTATCTAAAATCTCATATCTGGGATGCTGTTGATACAAAAAACTATTTGGTTTCCACCGATTTAGAATGATTTCCAAAGGACCATTGTTGATAAGAGAATTATAAAATATTATTTAATGGCTCAAAATAATATTATATTGTCTTATTAAAATATATTTCTCATAAGTTAATGGTTCTCAATACATCATAATGTATACGGGGGAATTACGAATGTATTTTCGAAGGGAACATAAAAGATACGGAATAAATGCTACAAGTATGGTGTGGTATGTATGAAGACGTCAGAATGAGAGATGAAAAAACAATTTAGGAATAATTTACCAATTTAAATTAAATTTTTATATATCAGAGGGATTATAGATGTAGTATAGGATTCTATAATTTTGAATAGTTTTATTTGAAAAATTCCGGACATGTCTGTTACTAAAATTTCTTTTTTTAGGATAATGATGATTTATCCCTTCATGAATTTCAAAAGATTCATCTTCCTTATGAAATAGGAAATTATATAGTGTTTTAAAATAATATAAAAGATTAAATAGATTTTGATGATATGAGAATGATGAATAACAATGATGTTTAAGAAGACGATCCTTATGTGTCAGAAGATAATGAGGATGAAGAGTTGAATGAAAAAATAATTTATCTTATAACAATGTACTTTCTAATAGGAATACGAATGTATTGTTTTAAAATTTCTATCAAATAATATGTGAGTTATGAAATAAAATGAATTTTTATGAATTTTCACATGATTAATGTTGCAGAATATCAAGATGAATTTGATGGAAAATCATGATTGATGAAGTGGAAAAAAAATTTAATTGTAGAAAACTCTTCCAATTGATACACGAAGAAATTTACTAGAATAAAAATAGGTATTTTTATTATTAAAGAGTAATCGATCTCATGTAACAAAAATTATTCTGAAGAATAATGTTCAGACAAATTTATAACCATTCTTGAAAAATTTGTGAAAATAAATTCTTCCGAGAATGATGAAGGTGGTGATGAATCATATTGAGAGTATCGAATAAGAATATAACTTTTTGAATGTATTGAGAAAAAAATATCAATAAAGGAATTATTGTAATGAATAATATTTTGAAGAAGATTCTAATGGAAGAAAATATGCCACCAGGAAGGGGGATGAATATATTCTAGAGATTTTACATTACAAACATTGAATTACTGAATATGGAATGATGATTGAAGAACATAGTAAGAAAATAGGTGCTATGGAATAATGGTTTTTCATGTTTTAGTAAAAACATATAGAGTTATAAATTAACTTATGGATAATGAATGAAAACATAAAAAAATTAATGAAATATAAAATCTGAGGCTTGTAATGTTGTTAAGAATTCATAATACGAGAATAAGGTTAAATTGTCTATTACCAAAATAAAGTTTCATATTATTCATTTATCATTTTAGGTTCGATAAAATATATAATAAATTAATTAATAAAGAATTTCTTTTAGAAACCTATCAAATCTAATAAATTATAATAATCACTAGTAAGAAATGTTGATCCACATCATGAAAATGATACAGTTGAAATAAGTTATCATCCTCAATATGGTTTTTACAAAGAATGATAATTAATAAATAGAAAACCTAGATTTTGATGGTTTTTACTTGTTTTATAGAATATATGGGAACATCACATAAAACTATAAGCATAACATATCTATTACCTGATGAATATATGAGCATTATAGATGAAAAAGTGGATGTATAATTACTAATTTTACAAGATTATAGAATATTGGAATAGTTACATCAAAAGATGTTATAAGTTTTCTTAAAAAAATTTATCTGAATTGTTTGTATGAAATTTGTGGAATATGTGATACGTTTGGTAATCATGTTAAAATGATTATGAAACTCTTTCAAGAATAGTTTTTTTATTATATAAAATAAAAGAAGGATGGAAATGAGAATATGGAGGTAGGATATTTTGTTATGGAGACAATTTTTTAAAGAAAGTAAAAGGAATAAACCATTTTAATGGTATTTTTTTATTCACATATGATAAGTTATTTAAAAATATTGAAACATGTATAAATTTATGATGGAATTGATATTAACATAGTTAATGATAGTTATTTAAAAATCAAAGGAAACAAAACAGTTGAGATTGAATCTGAAAGGATGATGTCTATTGAAGTTTAATATCATAATGGGATAAAACATAACATACCTATAATATGTCATCTTTTTGATGATGGAAAATAATTTTTTGATAATATAATTTTATCATCAAATGTATGAAATATGTAAAATTTATTTCAAAAGAAGATAGAACTAGTAGGAATCTTTTTTAAATTAGAGAGTTCAACAAATCCTTTTACTCCAGTGCTAAAGATGAAAAAAAATTGGGACACTGAATACATGGACACCTCGTCCATAAAAACATGAATAAAAATTAAAATGTTGATGGCTATTGTAATTCAATAGAATTGATAGTAATAAATAAAGATATTTGGATTACATTATAGAAAGTAATATGCCTAACATAGTTTATAACAGAATTGAGATTCAATGTACCTAACCACTTGATCCTATTCATTCTGATATATGTGCGCTTATGGGAAATCAATAAAATAAGGTGAATTATATATTATAACTTTTATTAATGGTTTCACATGAATTAAAAACATCATGTATATGATGCATAAGTTTTAGGCTATTGAAATGTTCAAATTATTTACAAAAGATGTTGACAAAGAAATTGGGTTTTACATAAATATGATGATAATAGAAACTCATACCATATTCAAAAACAAAACATTTGAAACTCTTCTATGAATAAAAGGTATTAAATATTAATATAGTTCTCCCAAGACACCAAAAAAAATGAGTAGCAGAATGAAATAATAGATTCTTAGGGAAATGGGGTAATGTATGTTAAAGGAATAAAAATTATCAATGTTCTATTGGAGAGAAGATATTAGTACTATCATACATATTCAACATATTTTTTTTATACCAGAAAACAACACGACTCCTTATGAAATTTGGTATTAAAAAACATCATTGAAATACATCAATTTTTTTATAATCTATGTTCTCTAAAAAAAAGTCTGATAGGAGAATGATGGATAATAAAGCTAAGGATGGATTTTTTGGGGTTATTCAGAAGATAAAAGAAGTTAATTTTTTTAAAACCAACATTTAAAAATGTTGGTGGACTCATTTAATTCAATAGTAATTGAAAATAAATGTTTATTAACAAAATGAGTTAAGAAATTTTAGGGGGAAAAACTACGTAATTACAATAATAATTAATGTAATTCAAAAAATCATTATCATGATTTGGAAAATCATGTGATAATGAAATTACATATTAGAAATAAATTATGAAATTTTATACCATGGAATAAAAATGTTGAATCTGAAATCATTATTGGGAAACAATAGGCTATAGTACAGTCCATACGAAAGATGGAATTAGATTATAATACTCCACTAATCTCAAAAGTTGAAACATAATTATTTTTAGAAGGTATTCGACAAAAATAATGGCTGGATTAACTGAATGTAGTGTTGTATTAGATTGATATAAATGATAAATAAGAACTTGTTTCCCAACTAGAATATAATTTTTTTTAAACTAAGTGGGTTTGTAGAAAAAAATTGAATGAGCATGGAATTTGATCTAAGAAATTAAACGTAGCTTATTTTTAAAGGCTATGTGTATGTGGAAGGTATGCATATTGATGAAATGATTTCCCTAGTGAAAATATTAGATAATTCACATTCATCCTTAGAGTACAATTTTAAAAAAATGATCAATAAATTTATTTCTCATGAATATTATTCTAGGGAATTTCTATAGAGGGTTGCGGTTTAAGAATCCAAATAAGATTAAACTCTTATTTCATTGAGAACAACGTTATTTAAATTAATATATAAAATAAGTGTAAGTATGAATAAACTTTGGTAGATGATAGGATGTCTTCTTTACCTTACAACCTTAAGGATTGATATTCTTTATGTTGTGAATTTGGGTAACTGGTATCAAATTTATCCAAAAGAATCCAATATGTAGGAATCAAAGAGATTTATATGATATTTCAATGTAAAAAACATGACAAGGGTTGCTATACAAAAGAAAAATGGGAGATGATGTTTCCTGGTTGTTATGATGCTAATGGGTCGGGAGATTGTAATGATTTGATATTAACCTCAAGAAGAACATTTTTCTTGGGTTAATTTTGTGTGAGTTTGTATAGTAAGAAATACTGTTTAGTAACATTGGGAACTTCTAAATCTGAATATGTTGTAGATACTCAAGCTTCTAATAAAATTTCGGGGATGAAAGTTGACATAGAATATTTGAAAGTAAATGTTTCTAAATAATTAAAGATACAATTTATAATCATAGTTCAATTGATCATTCTAAGAATCCTTTCCAACATTAATTATAAAATACCACTGATAAAAGATTCACCATAAAAACGAAATTTTGTTGTTGGAGATGATTTACTATAATGCATTTCATAAAATAATCATATTACTGAAAATTTTAGAAAATAAATGTTTAAAGTAAGGTTTCTAGAATTGAGATGGAAACTTTATGTTTTTCTACCACCATGTCCTCCTAATAGTCATAAGGAAGTACCCCCTCCCACTTAAGATTATGTTGACAAAGGGGGATAGAAAGTAACAACTTTTTACTTTGTAAAAATATTTAACTTATCATTCATAATGGAATCTAAATATATTCTTATCATAAAATTGGGGAGAGAAAAAGAAAGGTCAGATAAAATGAAATGTTAGGCCATCTAACTTTACATGGAGGCCAATTTTTTCGCATCAAGGGATGGAATTAGTTAAGAAATTAACATTATCTAATAGTCTGGATTCAATATACACTTGTTTTAGAAATTAATTGTGTTGGTAATATTTATAAAAACATGTGTTTTTTACAAATGATGAGTTGTCAAAAAATTATGAGTGTTGGAAACGTTTTTATCAGGCAATATAAATAAATGAAAAAGGGAATATTGAAGAAAAATTTTGGTTAAATTGTTTTCAAAAATGTTTTATTATTTGTTCAAAAATAATCATGTTTTATAAGAATGTATTTATTTCCCAATAATCAGATCTAGACTATCAAAATGATATTTTTATGGTAGTAGAACGTTATTGAAGTAATAATATCCATATACATCATATTTGGATCTTCAAATCCAAAAGAATCAGATGCAGAAATTGACCCTTTCTGAAAGTTTGGCATTTCCATAATCAAATAAATAAATAAGATGCTGAGTTTGGAACACCAAATTTTTTGAGTAAAAAAATCATGTTGTTACATAATTGTTTTGATAGATGATTTTGATGTCCAGAGTGAGAATGTTTTTTACTTTTTAAAAAAAGATAGATGATTCAATTCTGGTCAAAATATTCCCACAAATCATGAAAAATGTCATAATAAAAGTTATTGATGAAATGGTGGAGATGCATAAAAAATTTCGATGTTGAAGTATGGAGATTCCATCATTTTGGGGATTCTATCAAAATTGTAATTCCATCATAATGATAATTCAATCGGATTATGTGGGATATAAATATAAATATAATTCTCTATGATAAAAATATAATTTTGATTCACTAGAAAATAAATATAAATACGATTCAATGAGAAATAAGAAGAAAATATATTTATGTTATTATAATGTAGACTCAAAAATATTATTCTAGATATTTTTTAAAGAGTTGAAATATTTAAATGTGTAATTTTGGAATTTCATAAATCATGGGGAAATATATAGAGGTTTTAAAAATTAAAATACCATTTTTTAAATTTGATATATTTTTAGTGTTTTGGAAATTTGAGGAAGAGGAGAATGTTATCAGAGATCATATTTTATTCTATTTTATTTAGAAATAAATTATCATAACATATTCTCTACGTAGACTTTTATAGAAGTGGAGAAGTTGAAGTGGTGAATAAATAATGTGAGAGTAATTTTTGGTCCGTGATCTCGGGATGAGGATCAGAAAGTTGAATTTTTGTTGACCAGATTGAGCAAGATCTAATTGAGTAATCAATTCGATTCGATCAAATTCAGAAGATCATATTTAGTGAATTTGATTTTTCCCATCAGACTGAGGTACATTTTATTGAGTATTTGAGTGCAGATTTTTTTTTTCATATTGAGAGTGGGATCACTATACTAAGTCAGTCATATTTAGATAATCATTTACAAGATCATTATATTGATAAAATAAAATATAGACACATAAAATTGATAAAATATGATCCACACTCATTGTATTGAGAGAATTGGAACTAGAATCATTGGATTTAAAAAATTAGAACCTTGAAAATTAGACTAATGTTCAGATTGATCCATTATAGAGTAGTTTCATAAATGTTATTAATCATTTTTTGGGTATATTGTTTCATATGGACACATTGTAAACTGATGGGAATGAGTATAATATTTCTTATCCTGGTCTATAAGGTTTATAACATGATGTTTTAACAATTTTTATTTACATCATCAAAATGGCATATTTTCATAGACCCACATGAGTGGCTATAGAAAGGATATAGGTTCCCAAACAAAGCATAGACCATTTAAATCACGTGTGATTTATTAATTTACTATTATTGAATGCATTATTATTTAATAAATTTTCATAAGGAAATAAATACTAATAGGTTGTAGTGGTTATGTATCTAAATGTTTTGAAACATATAAAATTTGAGCAAGTAATTTATCCCACCATATCAATTGTTATTAGAAGCTTTGGACCGTCAGTTTTGATGTCTCCCATAGAAGATATATTTTTCAATGAGGCATTTTTAATTCATTAAAAATATCTTCATGGGGTAGATAAATTCCAACATAGATATTTCGATAACATCCATATGATAGAAGTATGACATAATTATTTCTATTCTCATTCCATCAAGAATCTACAATGACTTCAATTCAATTTATTTGATCATATAATAACATCAACGTTCGACCAAGTTCCATTCATCTGATTGACAATCATCAAGCATCTTCATTATTATCATATTTTGACCATCTAGTAGTTTCATATTAAATTGTTTATTTTTTATCTTTCATCACATTTATTTTAAATTCTTTGAGTATGGTTTATTCTTCTCCCAATAAAAATAGCATACTTTATTTTCTTTTTAGGATAAAAAAATAGTTTGGGGTTGTGACTCCTCATAAAAGTCAAGTCATAAACATGGTTTTGTATCTTGTTAAATGAATAGTTTGTGCCTATGAGAATTTTTAAAAAGAAGAGTTTATAATATGTTCACACACCTTTATTTAAGAGTTTATTATTGCGTACAAATCATCTTTTTAAGGAGAGATGTTTGAGAATTATACTAGGATATTTTTTATTTTAACCACTATAAATATTTTTTCCTATAATTTTAATTATTATTTATCATAATTTAATAAAAAATAGTCTCAATATAGATCATTATTTTCTAAACAATTATTATTTTTATATAATTTTTAATTGGTCTATTCACGCTCCCTCTAATCATCATCTCCATCAGTATTGATCTAAAAAAATCCACCAAATGAGTCTTTTGGGAAGATATATTTTTTCCCTAAATGAATCATCCACATATATGCTTGAGTAATGTTACCATAATGATTATATTATAATCTAAAGTGAATCTTATGAATCTTATGATCAAAATGTAGGTTCATGATGCAGGATGGATATCTCAAGATGAGTAGTTTGCAGTAATGGGGAGTATATTGAGTAAGTAAGTTTATGGATAGAATATAGAATTTCCCACCCTCATTATATCCCTATAATGATAAAATTAAATGATATATAATCTATTAAATTAAAAATAACATGGTTATATTATTATAGTAATTTTTTTAATAATTATTATGTAATATCTTAGTAAAAAAAATTATATTGGGAATTTATTCTAACACAAGCATCATAATTTGTAAATATGGTAAGCTAACCTGAAAATATGGAGAATGTTTTGTATGGATCCAGCAAAAAAAGGCACTGCATATAAGAGTAAATGTTGATTCAGCTTTGTATCAATTATATGTGGGACTAAAATAAATTTATTATACTTGTGTAACATTTAACTAATGTATTTTATGTTTATATGGTTTGTTAATATATGTGGTAGTTTTATTTTATATGTTTTGATTGAGTGTTGTTTTTATTGAATATTTTATATTGTAGATATATATTATTTTTATATGAATGATGTTATCATATATACGAAAATAAATTTATAATTTTATTATTTATAGGTAGTTTTAATCATCCTTATTTTTTAAAAAAGTTACCAAATTGTTAGGGGTTGTTAAAATCACTACTAGTGTTTGAAAAAATCCATCTAAATGTTAACAAACTATAATGAGATTGTTTGAGTTGGTTAAAATAACTAGATGATATGGAAAATATTTAAATTAAAAAAATGTTGTTTCATTATAGCAGCTGTCGAAAATCCACATCCAAATACATATGTGCATCGATTTCACTAAGCCATAAAAAATATATGTTGTCTAGGTTCACCGAACCTATGAAAAAATACCCATTTCCCAAAACAACATATAGCATGAAGAATTTAAACATAGAACTTGTAATAATACAGAAATATATAATCTTGGACCAAACCAAAAATATCACTTTTATCACATCAATCATTCAAATAATCATACTATGTGGTTTTAAAAATTCATATAAGTATTTCAACACTAACCTTACACCAAGATGAAATGTAGGGATGATATTATCTTCAATAATTGGTTAACCCACATTCAACATTTCATCCTATCCTCCCACATCACGCCTTAACTATTCAATGTCCATTAATTAATGTTCAAAAAAATTCTAGAATTGGTTTTCAATTATTTTAAATCATTTTTGGGATATTATATCCATTTTATGATATCCCCTTATCTTATATAAAAATAATTTCTCTCTAAAAAAATTTCTGATATAATCTCGTTTAATATAGGATATATAGTGATGTAATGATATCTTATGATAAGACCAGTAATAATTTCACTCCCATTACATCCCTTATTACACCCCCAGTGTTTTTTCCCCTCTAATTTAGGTTATGTCTTACTATATTTCCTTATATTAGGGTACTACAAATTTAACGTCATTTTCTCAACAAATTATCTTTAATCATAATTTCTAACGGATCTACAAAATTTTTATAATATTAAAACCCAATTCAAAATTATTAATATTTTATATTATTTTTTAAGGTTATATTGAGGAAATAAGATCTTATATCCTAGGATGAACCATAGAATCACACCCAATTTATTATTTTTATAAACTAGGTTACCATGGTGTGTGACCATATATTTTCACATTGGTTTTTGTATTTTGATACCAAAATTGTTTCTATATTTTATAACACAATATATATATATATGTTGATTCTTATTATTAGAGGTTGTTGAGTGAGTCATGGATGTTCTATGTGTTACCTTAGTAACATCATATGCATTTCAAACACCTAGTTATAATTTTGTATCAATTTAATTTTATTTAAATAATGTTAAAAAATTAGATTTCATTGAATAATTAAATTAAATAAATAAAAAATAATTTATCATTTATTTGTATTCCCACAAACCCATATTGGTTACCAAAAATGTGTAAACAAGATCTGAAGGGACCTCCAAACCCTTTGGCATGGTGATATAACATTTTCCACATATAAAATCCACCTAGAAAGAAAAAAATTTATAAATATTTCATAAGAAAATTTTAACAACCCATGTACTAGAAGAATAATTTGTTTTAAAATTTATTAGTATTCAAGAATTAAATATTAAAATTCAATATTTACAGTAATTTTTAAAATATATAATGTTTTCAACTATTTTATTACATTATTAAATTTAAATTATGGATGTCCGAATTACATAATTTTAATTTCAAAAAACTAATTTCATTTTAAATTTCTATATTATAAAAACATCCTAGTATGAATTTGTGAGAATTTTAAATAAAAAATATAATTTCTAGTGAATAGTAAAAAATTTAGTTTTTAATATACACTATTTTTGTGAGATCACCTAGACCAAGTTATGATATAAATTTTAATAAAATTATGGAGTAAAAAATTAAATAACTTCTAATAAAAAAATTTAACAGATACAATTCATAACATGTAAATTTTATTTATTAATGGTAAGTATAAAAACCCATTGTCAGTATCGATGTAGTGTGTGTGCATTTTTTTCAAAGTAAAACATGGATCATTAAAGCTAGTAATTAAGTGATAACTTTTTTGGAACCTATTTATTAATTTATATGTGCAATTGATGTCTTTTAATTATATTTTCTATTTTAATAGTAACCAAAAAATTAATATTATTCAAAATCAAATTTAATTCTTATATAGGTTAAGAAATAAAAAATTGACATGTTAAGTTTGTTTTGTTGATATGGATATGCGTAAATATTATAAATGAACCTATAAAAATTAATATCATGCACCTAAATTGTTTACTGTTATGATTGTAATTTATTTTTAATTTTTATATATGAAATAATTAAATTTAATTCTAATGAAATATTGATGCAGTTTTTTTGAATTTAGATTAAAAATAATAAAAATGATCTGAATTAAAATTATAAGATCAATAAAATGTCCGAAAAATCAAAATAAATATGATTATATGTGTAATTTAAAAAGAAATCAAATGTTGATTCATATTTTGTACATTTTGGACCAACTTTATATACTTCAAGCCCTTTATACTATTTTATTTAAAAAGAATCAAGTTCTCAACACTATAGATTATAATTACTAAAATGTTTTAATATATATTATTCAAGAACTGTGTTTTGAAAACAATTATTTATTTGAATGATAATAAATTTTACTTATTCCGAAAAATTTATTTTTTATTTTTAAGTGAAAAATAAACACCAGAAAGGAATTCAAAACAATGATTCAGTAATTATTAATTTAATTGTAAAATTAAATAACAGAAATAATAATATTAAATTAAATTAAATTTGATATTTTTATGGTAATATTTTAGTAAGATCGATTCATTTTATATTCCTTTGGAAAAATAATATTTTTTAAAACATTGATTATATATTTTAATTCATAACTTTGAACATTGATTAATTTTAAAAAATATATAAAGAATAAATTATGTAATTAAATTATTTAAAAATTAAAAAAAAATATAAAATAAAAACATATATAATTCTTTATCGACAATGTGATCTCATGTAATTTTTAGGACATTTTAAAGTCTTAAACCCTATATTTTTCATATTATATTTTAATATTTTAAGTAATTCCTACTTTACCCCTCACCTAAATTATAAATGGGGGATCATCCATACACATAATTTCATCATATTAATACATATTTCTAGAATATATTCTAGAAATTATGTTTTTCCCTAATTCCTTTCACAACTTTGTGAATTTGGTGTCACAAAAAAGTCCACTTTCAAAATCCTTTAAGAGGTTGTCAAGGTGAAATAATTCCAGAGGTAAATTTAACTTTTCTCTCTTTAAAATTCTTTCTCACTTACTACATTTTTCACCCCTATAAAATGTTTCATGATATCTCAAGAATCAAATATATATATACAAATGTTATTTTTTAATGGTATATTCAATATCAAATCTATTATTTCTTCTTTTATTCTTAAAACCAAATTCCATTTTCATGATATGTCAATTCACCAACTTCGTAGATGATGAGTTTTCATTTATTAATAAAACATATATGGAATATTTTGAATCCCTTATAATTGTTCATAATGACCAAAAATATATATATCTGTTTTCTCTTCATTATTATTATATCCTATTGAAAATAAAAACCATAATGAACCCACCATAGAATCTATGAAAATTACACTCATGAAAAATGCAGAAAAAATAAAATTTTACTAATAAATTAGAGGAATGATGTTATAAATAGATCATATAAGGTATTTTAAATATTAATACATTTTCCAAGTATTTTAATAAATTTCATAAAAAATGTATACAATATTTTTTAATATGTTCTAAATAATATGAACATCAGGCATGGGTTATTTTTTATTAAATTCCTCTCTATTTTGAAATTCAAATGTACTATTATTTTATATATATATAATATGAGGATCATCCTTATTTCATGATTCTGTAAATTTTTTTATTTTATTTACAATATTACTTGTTTAATTACATAGAATAGTATTTCTATGTTATTTTTGTAGTATTATTTTAAATTAATTTTTTTCTAAAGAAATGTTTTTATGAAGTAAGTGTTAATGTTTTATGATTATGTTTATGTAAATAAGAATTTTTTATGATGGAAGGTGGAACATATACCTCCCACACAAAAAAATTTATGTTTATGATGGATGTTAACTGTAGTGGTTATTCCATGTGTAACATTAATGGTTACCCCATAAGGTATCCTTGAAGGTTATATAATAACATTTTCATGATGGATACATTTTAAGGTAGCTGTGAGGGTTAAAAATTATATGGTATCCTTGAGGGTTAAAATATCTATTAATTAATTACCCACATTAACTTTATAGTTTTTTATGTATACTATTTTTTATCTAAATAACTTTTTTCACAATATAAGTGTATGTTACTTTACGGGTGACAAGCTTGTCTTTGGAAAAATGATTTCTTATGTTTAACAGTGTTCCCAGACTAACAATTTATTTCCTTATTCATAAGTCCTATTTTTTTATCATTTTCTTCATCATACCATGTTTTATATTTTTTCTCCAGCATTAAGTATAGGTATGATAAAACCACATGAAACAACGATTATTGGGAAGAATTCATATTTTTATCAAAAATATAGTATTATAAAAAATGGATATTGATTTTTTAGTATCCAATTTGAATGATTGTATGATTTATTAACTAATAATATAAAACACTAATTAAAAAATAATTTTTGAATGTAATAAATTGAATTTTAGTTTAATTATCTATATTATGAAATGTTTATATGTGGGTCATTGTAGTTGGTATCAGATCTAATTTTATATATCATTCGGGAATAAGATGATGTTAATAGAATAAAATAAATTATTTTTACTTTATGTTTATATTTAAATGACATATAAATTAAATATTATAATGTTTATTATTTTATGACATGGCTATTCAGATTGGGTTTCACATAAGAAACAAGGATGCTGATGTAGGAAACTCATCTATAGAGTAAAATCCTTTTGAATCATTATCTTTGTATTTGGGGAATAACCATTGAGTAGTTAGTGAATGTAATCGATCAGTTGAAACATCGAATAAATGGTGGTTTCATCCATAAAATTTAATATCATGATTTACCACAAAGGAACATGATGATAGTGAATCATTTTATGAGGAAACACACTCTAACATTAAATGGATCATTTGAAATAATATTGGATGAAGGATGGATTAAATCTATTAAAAATGTATTTGATGTCAAGGTGTTTTCAGATATTAAAAATATTTTCATTTCTATTTACCATTTTAAGGTGATGAAGATCAGTGGAGGTAAATAGTCCTGAAAACAGTGATAACATCGTGCCTTGAGGCATGTAAATGGATTAATTTAATTAACTATTCCTTGAAAAATAGTTTCTCATTGAGGATCCACTTCAGATGGAAATTTTGTACATAAATTAATAAAATGGTGGATATTCAATAGCCTTTTATGAAGTAAACATCACTTTTTTTTAAAGGTCTCATCCAATTATTCGTTGGTATCTTCATATGAACATCAATAACATTTACATTGTATTGAAGACAAGATATTGAATTATATTGCATTCCCATGAATTCAAAAGTTATGAGAAACATGATTTATGAGCTGATAGGGTAGAACTGGAGTCTGTTAAGGATCTAGTTTACTTAGAAAAAAATTATAAGAAGATATATAGATGGTAGGAAATTGTTAATAATAAATCAAAATAATCTAATGGAACAAAATTCAAGATTCAATTTTTTAAATGTGTGGTAAATAGAAACGTGTAGAATTCCTTATAATAACCATGAAGTGTCTTTTAGGTTTCATGCTGGTAAATAAGTCATAATATTTCAATGAAAATGATATAATTGTTAATTATGATATGAAAATTTTAAATTGTTTTAAATTTATTGAGATGTGGTATTCTGAAAATACATGACCAAGAAGGACCTGAATGATGGAATGGATAAAAATTATAAGTAAGAAAGTATCATGAAATCCTTTATGAAAACATGAATAAAATTTTCCCCATATAATGATGTTTTATTAGTTACATTGTTAGTTTAATCATACTTTTATAATGTTTGGTTTGATACGAGGTAAATAGATTACCATGTTTTTGAATAATTTTCTGGTAAATGGGAAATGTCACCTCATTAAATTTATCCATAACAAATGGTAAACAAATAAAAGGGTAATATGAACGAAAAATATAAATTATTAAAATAATATTATTATTTATGTTGAAAAAATTTACCTAAATGAAATGTTCTTCTTTTACTTAGGTAGAATTTGATTTTATTCTAGGCATGGATTTTATTTATTTTTACTATTATAATATATATTATTGAGATGATGATGTTTTTTTCAAAAAGAGTTTCAGTTTCATACATGAATGAACACATTTTATTGACAACATATGAGGAATGTAAGAAACTTTAAAAGTATTGAGATGAATTTTATCTTTCATATATTGTTAAAATCATGGGAATTGATCTTATTAATTATGTGTCCATGGTAAATGAATATTTGGATTTCTTCCAGATGATTTTACCATGTTATTCTTGATAATGAAGTGGAAATTACTTGTCACTCGGTTTTGGATGGTAATGCAATTTTAGAACCCCCAAATCGATTGGCTAAAGTGGAACCTCATTAATTGAAAAAGATGTTGTATTATTATATTGATAATGGTTTTTTTCATCTTACCAATTCACCATGGTGTGCTCCTTTTTTCTAAAATGAAATATAGTTTCAAGACACTTTCAATTGATTATAGATATTTGAAATCAATTATTATTAAAAATAAGTATCCATTGCCTCATATTAATGCCTTCATTGATCAGGTCTAGGGAGATGACTATTTCTTAAAAGATTAGTTGGAGATCTGTGTACCATCTGATAAATATGAAGTAGTAAAAAATTTAAAAAAACATTCCATACTAGATATAGGAATTATGAGTTCTTTTGTTATTCCCATTATTTTGAAAAATTATGAAGTTTTATTTATCAATCTCTATTATAGAGTCTAATTTCAATATTTGGATAAGTTTGATATTGTTTTATTGATGAAATTTTGTGCTTTTTATATTATTATGTGTACCACGAATATAATTTAATGATTTTCCAACAAACTATCTATCAAAAGAAGATATGAAAGAATTTTAGAAAATATGATTTCTCCATACAACTGATTTATTTCCATGGGAAAATTGTTCATAATGATGGAATGGAATTTGATCCCACAGAAAAAGTGTATAGTTAGTGTCCATGTCCTAATAATTTTATAGAGATTCTTATTCTTCTAGAATTAATATGATATTACCAATTGTTTATTAAAAATATTTTATGGTTTTTAATCCCTCTAACTATGTTAACATGAAAAAGGGGTTATAATTTATTTGATATATAAATTTGATAATTATTTTCAATGAATTAAAGGGGGGATTTTTGAATTATATAGTTTTAGACATACCTTTGTGAAATGGTTAATTATTCATCTACATTGATGATTCGTTATAGGGATATGGTTTTGTTAGAGTGGAGAGTGATTATCAAATTTCATTTGTTTTATGAAAACTGAATCCTCCTTAGTTAAATTAAACCACACATGATTTGGAATTATAAATTCTTTTTCATTTTCTTTACAAATTTATAGAAATCATTTAGAGGGGGATAAATAACAAATATATAAAAACTATAAAAGATTAACATATATATTGACTAATAAGGAATTGAACATGAGGTAGTACACTTGGATTAATCTAATAAATTCTTTTGATTTCACAATCACTTACAATCCTAAAAATTCAATCAATGTGGATGATTACTCTAATCGAAAACATCAGGAATAATTATCCATTTTACGTTTTAATATGACCCCATGGTTAATTATTTGATTAATTTGGGTTGGATATTGATGGTGTCGTAAATTTACATAAACTTTTTGTAGTGTCATTGTAGTTGTATCTCACAAATAGAATCAAGAATTCTCAGAAATATGAATGTGATTTTTAGAAATAGGTAGAATTTGTTATGAATAGTATGTTTCTTGAATTTAATATTGAAAAATATGTTCCCTTGTTATTTTGAAAGAGAATTTGTGTTCCTTGTGATTCCCAACTGATGAGATAATTGGTATGCGATACTCATAGTTCTCAATTTTCAATTCATCTTAGAAGTACTAAGATGTACATATTCAATAGGGAATATAACTAGTGAGATGTAATGAAATGATATATCTCTAATTTTAACATCATGTTTTTTTCATGTAAAAAGGATATAGTAGAGTTGTGACTACCACGGGGGATGTTTTTTCCTTTTTCATTACCAGAGTAAAAATGGGAAAATATATTTATGGTCTTTATAGATTTATAACCAATGAATTCTCGATGCAATAATTCAATTTACTGTTATTATTGATTTTTTAAATGTTATTAAAAAATTCATTCCTATTCGAGATACTAAATATTTTGGTATCATTCTTGAATATACCTCAATGTGATTATCTAGTTACATGGAGTTCCACTCACCATTATATTTAACGATGTTCACTAGAATAGTACTATCTTTTATAAAGGCCATCAAACGATGTTGGGAACATAATTAAATGAAATTAAAAAATTCCATCCTCAAATTTATGGATAGTCAGGGTGAATAAATCAGAATCTAGAGTAAATTATTTGATCTTGTTAAATTGAATACTAAGGAATTTTTCATATGTATCTTTATTTTTTTGAGTTTTCTAACATTAACAGAGTTTACCCTAGTAGACAGATGGAAAAATTTGAGAAATTACATGGAATGTATTGCGAACTATAACAATTTGAGATGAAATCAGTGAATGGATGCTGATGTGAATTTAATTAGGAGAGTATGTTTCTTAGAAATTAAATATGATCCAACAACACACGAGGAATACTTAGTAAAGGAAGAAGGGATATGAATAAAACAGGAATAAATATCACTCTTCTCATATAGTTGATCAAGTTTTTATTAATTGTATCCTTTAAAAATTGACAAGAATTATAGTATGAAAGGAAATTCAAAAGACACAGTTCATGGGATCTTATGAAATCCTTGAAAAATATAGTACAGTTTCATAACATGTAGATTTTATTACGAGTTTATCTTAGGTTCAAAATGTTTTTCATGTTTTGATGTTACAAAAGTAATATCTGGACTCTTCTTATGTTTTGATCCCATATATAGTAAAGCTATAATAGAACCTTTCCTATAAATAGAATCTTGTTTATATTCATTATCGTATAAAAACATTATTGAAGAACAATCTAATTTTCATGGTAATGGTTTTGTGGAGAAACACCA
The DNA here is from genome assembly GCA_963277665.1 of Viscum album. NCBI lineage: Eukaryota > Viridiplantae > Streptophyta > Magnoliopsida > Santalales > Viscaceae > Viscum > Viscum album. Next base: position 1,237,899,068 of record OY728122.1, on the reverse strand, counting down.
TGGTTGAATAAGCATCATGGGAATCTAAAAATGAAATGAGGTAAAATTATCCTCATTTTTATAATATGTGAATAAATTGAGAGGATGTAATTTCAAAAATGGGTACAATGTAACAACAAAGTTACTAATAGAATAACATGTTTTCATAATTATTAGTATTCATGAATTAGATAGTTAAATTCATTATGTGTTGTAATTTTTAAAATAAATATTTTATTGAACTAACTTCTTATATGATTATATACATATTATTTTTATCAAAATATAATATTTTAAATAGGAAAACTATTTTTATTATTGAATTCAATGAGATGAAATTCTCTTTGGATGAATTTCTTATAATTTTCTAACAAAAAATTAATTTTTGGTAAATTTTTAAAAATATTGTATTTTCAAAAGAATTAATTTTTTACATCGCCAATAATTCTTAATAATATAAATTTTATTAATCATAAGGAATAAATATATAATTATATTATATGCGAAATTTTTTAAAGAAAAAATTCACTACATGTTAATTTTATTTTTTTCATTATATGTATATTGAAATAAATATTTGTTTCGACACCGTGTTAGTATCACATTACCAATGTCATATTTGGTTCTATATTGTTAATAATTGATTTATAAAATTTATTTTCATCCATTTTTTATAAATATTTATGTATTATTGATTTTCTGGATGATATTTTCTAATTTTATACTAATATAACATAAATCTTTAATGAAATGCATTTGCAATGCATGTGCGTGGAAATAAAAGACAAATTAAAATATTAATAAATTTATTTGGACATTATATGATTAAGTATATTAATCAATAGATATAATTATTATAATGAAGCTAAATCATTTATTTATAAGATAAAAATTTATTTTTTATTTATATTTTCAATAATAAACATTAACACTTGTGAAATGTTGATGTAGTGTTTCTGAAAGGAGTATTAAAATAAATGAAATGATTTTAATTAAAATTATAACAACCATATAATAAACCAAATATTATATTAAATATATTTTCTTGTGTAATTATAAACAAATATGTTTTTTATATGAACTTGGGACCTTTTTGGTCTAATAGTATTTACATAATGACCTTTATAAAATTATTCCTAAAAGGAATCCATGTCATTATAATGGAATTTTTAGTTAATATAATTTTTTGAAATATGTTATTAAATATGTTTTTATTTAATAATTTTTAATCTTAAAGATATAAAACAAAAATACATCATGATATATTATTTTAAATATTTCGTCCACAAATTAATAAAATAGATTATTCCACAACAATGATTTTGTAATTATTAATTTAATAAAAAATTATAATTAATGATTGTAAAAATATGAAAATAAATATAATTTGAGATATTTAAGGAAATTCAGGGATTCCATCGACAAATTTCATATTTCTATTATATAAAAAAAATTAGTTTCGAGTTTTATACTTTCAGGATATTTTAAATGCCATAGTTATGAGTATTGTTTAAATTGAACAAAAATAGGTTTCATTAAAAAATCATTTATTAAATTGTTTAAAAATAACAAAAAACATTAAAAATTCCAAAAATTATATGAATATGTTTCAAATGATATCTCAACTGATTTTAGGCCTTTTGGAAGTCTTAAATCCTATATTACTCTTACTGTATTTTAATATTTGAAGTGACTCCTAGTTTTTCCCTCACATAAATTATAAAAGGGTTCTCATTTCGTCACATAATTTATACACTAGAATCCATATTTCAATAGTATATTACTCCAAATAAAATATAGTCCTACATTGGAATAATTAATTGATTTTTCCATAAATACAAACAAATTCCACATTCCATGAGGAGGTTCTCAAGGAGTATTTATTCAAGAGGTTAAATCCTCCTCCTTCACTTATATATTCTTCCTCGCATAGACCTATTTTTAACCCACTATAATATATTTCCATATAACACCATTATAAAATATATAATAAAATATCATTTTCATAAAGGTAGATTAAACTTCTAATCTCTTATTTTCATGAATCATTCCTAAAAATGAAATCATCATTTGTGGCATGTCAATTCACCGCCTTCATGGATGGTGAGTTTTTATTTCCCAATGTCCCAATTATGGAAAGTTTAATTTCACATATAAATGTATAATATTATCTCAATGAATATGTATATGTTCTAAATTTTCGAATATAATTTACTTCTAAAAATAAATCCCAAATGAACTGATGATAGAAAAAAGAAAAATAATGCAACTAAAATAATGGAAATAACAAAACATTAATAATAAATTTGATTATTTTGTTATAAAATGTTCATATAAGGTATTAAAAATGTGAATATATTTTTTAATATATTAATATCACAATTAAAACCATTATAAATGAGATTTTAACACATTTCATATATGAAAAATATGGGGTAATTGTTATTTTTCTTTTAAATTGAAATTTATAATTTTTTTATTTCTAATATAATGTTTTTTACTTATAATGAATGATCATATAATCTCACCTTCATAACACCATAATTTTTTTTCTGTTTTATTTAACAGTTTATTGTTCAATTTTCCTTGAAAATTATATCCTTTGTATTTCTATAGTGTTTTTTAAATAAATCTTCCATAAGAAATGATTTTATAATAAATTTATTTATGTTTTCGGATTATGTTATCGTTCTTGGGAAATTATTTTGTTGATGGGATAATCCTATATCTCCCTAAAATTCATTGAGTGTTTTTTTGTTGTATGTTTAGAGTAATGGTTATTCCAATTGTAATTGTTATGTTTATATCTTAATGTAGTTGGGATGGTTGCATCATAAGGTTGTCATGCGGGTTACATTGTAAAGTAGTTGTGAGGGTTACAAATCCTATGGTAGTAGTGAGGGATACAATATAAAGTATGTAATTCCCCCTGTTACATTAATAGTTTTTTATGTTTTCTATGTTTTAGAAAATAGTTTGTTATCACAAATTATATATAAGATACATTATGAGAGAAATATATGTATTTGTGAAAATGATATGTTATGTTTATAACTATTCATGGACTAAAAATTTATTTCATTATTTTTTATATCCATTATTTATTTTATTATCATCCTATGTATCCATATTTTTTCCGAGGAATCGAGGATTGGTAAATGAAAATAATGTGTAAAGACTAAATTTTGAGTAACTCAAGATTTATTAAAAAACATTGTATTATTGAGGAAAATATATAAATTTTTATTAATATACAATTTTTTTGCATCTATATTTTTTTATATAATTCCCTATAACTCTAAGAAAAAAATATCATTAGAAATGTAATATAGTGAATTAATGTTTAATTAATTGTAGTATGTAATTTTGATGTTCGATTCATTATAAAAAATATTCTCTAACCACATACGCCTTCGATGGTATTATAGTTTAACTCAACATTAAAACATGGAAATAAATATTACTTGGTATTTATGCTAAATATTATGGAAATAGACCCATCATTATATAATGGTCAGTAGTTTTCATATCGTGTCTATTAACATTTTATCATTGTTAATTAAAATATATAAATGTATAATTTAGGTAATATGAATTTCCCATAATCAAATCATAACACTTATGATAACATCACCTAAATGAATATCTAACTTGTGTAATGATAATATCTCACATATTCCTTTCCATGCACTATAGTCTATTTTTTGATGAAAAAATATGAAAAATATTGAAAAATAAACAATCATGTTGTTATAAAAAATGATAATTATAGTTATAAGGTCACACATAAGAACAATTTTCCCAAAAATTATATAAAATGTAAAAAATATATAAAATACTAATATATAAAAGAAGGATTCACTATAACCCTAATCCCAATATCAATATATATCAAAATATTGTTAAAATTCTCAAGTCTTATCCAATAATCATCCTATATTCAGTCATTTTTACCAAACATATGGTTTCCATGAACATTAATATTCACATTCATGGTGTCACAAATACATGTAATTATTGTTTTCACATCTTACCAAAAGATAAAATATTATATACATGTTCATGCATAATGAAAATAAATAATAAAATCATATAAAATATAGTCTTACATATCAGGTCATAATCTATTTGATAGAACACCATGACACCCAATCATATTATGAATGATCACATCTAGTGAACCATTTGTATTGTATTATAATTTCATCATAAATCCTATCACTAGAATGTTAAATCTGAGAAAGAATCTAGAATATAACAATATTGTTGGTGGGAATGTTAGAATAGTGCGAAAACCATGAATAAAAAAGTGAATTTGGGTCCTTTATAAATAATAAATAAACCAATAATAAATCAATATTTATCTATTTTTAATTCATAAACTATCAAAAAAACAACCAAATTATATCCATTTTCATATTTAAAGATAATCATATTGAGGTAATAATTTGATCTACCATAACATATGACCCAAACAACCGGAATGGGGTGAGGACCCCGAGCTAATAAAATAACAATCCTTCTTTTTATTAAGCATACACTCATGATTTTTTACATAAAATTACACATAAAACCACCTAAATGATTGAGAAGACTATTATTTGGGAATTATATATACCACATAACATCATAAACATGTTATATAACAATACTATTCAATACATCCTTAACATGATTCTAAAACTTCATGGGTTTTAAAACTAGATGATATAACATCAAAAAATATTTAAAGAAATAGTGATATATAAATAATAGGAAGGTAATAAACAAGTAATCCGGAGGTAAATGATCGAGAAATGAAGTATCAATGGGGATTAAAATGTTTGAGAATCCTAAAAAATAATAATAGGTCAAGATATATAATGATAAATATAACATGGGATATGTGGTAACAAAATAAAACATTACGTCATAAATATAGGTCAATGATAAATTCCAAGACCCCACGATGGAAAATTTCCCATAAAGGAATATGGTTCATTAAATATCTTAACATGAATCCTTATTATTCTAATCATTAACCAATTAATTTGAATGCTATATAATTCTGGGTTCACCCATAACATTTATTTTATTATCATTCTTATGTGTGAACATATAATAAACAACATAAATTCATTAATCATTAATTTTTTTTCCCAAATCATGAATATGGAATAAATAATTTTTTTCCCATTTCAATTATCTATATGTGTATAATGGTAATCCCTATTGATACGAAATGTGTATGGATTTCACTACACATTTTTTTGGCATAGAAAAACATTGAGAAATTTCACCACCATAACAGCAAGACATAAAAATTCGTAAAATGGGATGAAGAGAGATAAATGTGTCTAATTATTTTTAAATATTTTGGTTTATTACAAAAACATGTAAAGTCATATCCCAATAGTAGGGATTTAAAATAGAACTTATAAGATAATAATGAAATGTGAATAATGTTTTAAAGGTGATGATACATTACATTAGTATGTGAATACAAATGTTTGGCAGGAAATTCTTGAGATCCTGGGGGATCCTTGGGAGGACTTTAGAGACTATTTTGTTGAGTAAAAAAATTATCTATGACTTTTTAGTGATAGTAAATAAATTATTGAGTGGATTTATTTATGAAACGAGTGGGTATTTATTTATTATTTGTCACACATATATTTTTTACTGTATATAATATAATAACGAAATCCAAAAACAAAATTCCATTTGTTATTTCCCTCGACTCTTAAAATGGGGGTGGTTTTAATTATTTTATATTTTTAATTTCCTAACATTATAATATAATTCCAATTCTTATGTGGAAGTGAGTCATACTGTAATAGAATGATTTTAAAACCTAAAAAATATAAAAATAGTTTTAGAGGATTCAACAAGTCTTTAAAAATAACCAAATAAAATATATATTACAATATTATAATGTTAAAATAGATATTTGGTTGTGGATCCTATTTTGGTATTTAATATATAACTTTTGTTTCATTATTATTTCATAATACAAAATTTATATTTATATGGTATTAATTTTTTTCCTAAAACCCTGATAATTATAGGAAATGATGAAAAGTTTCCCAAGGGATAATTTTGATATTATAAATCAAAACAATTATTCATTTTATCTATACAATTATGATAATATTAAATATTTTAAATTTAATATAATAATCATCATTTATTGAAACTACTTGGATTTTGTACAAAAATATTTTTTACCCTTATAAAAATTATATTTGACATCAATAAAATTATATGATTATTTATATTTAATAATAAAAAATTTAGGACAATATTTTATTCAAATAATATTTAGATATAAAATACTTCAATTCCTAAAATTATATTCTTAATGGAATTTAAATATTAACCAAATATAACGATTGTTATTTATTTTCTCAAAATGAAAATACATTTTAATGTAATTTTAATACGATGAAAATATATTCATTATTATATAATATAAATATTCATGTAAATAGAATGATGATACTTATCCCATTAATACCCCCCACAAAATTTCCTAATGTTAAGGTGCAGAGTGGTAATAATTTCATGTGGTGGTTCAGCGTACTCGGTATGGGCATTGATCTCGATGATCTTGATCTTCTCCAATAGAAAAATTTGATCATTCTTTAATTATTTGATCCTAGATTAAGAATGATAAATGTAAAATCATAGTGTTTTAATATCCATTGGTATCTCTAATAATTGGGCCTCATATGGTATGATCCTACTAGTTGTAGCCATAACATCCTTCATTTGTGTCAGTGGTATTTTTTAAATCCAATATTTATACTAATCACGTTATCAATGTTCAAGGACTATTTTTCAATGATAATGATTTCTTAAAATCATTTTAATAGAATAGGATATAATAAAATAAAATAATTGAGTTTTTTTATGTATCCATATTAGATAAATAGAAATAAAATTTAATCACAATGAAACTTTTATTTATACCTGTTTGTTTCATTACAATATTCCACTCTTAAGAATTTCTTCCCCTGAAATATTTAATTCCCATAATAAAAAAGATGAGGGTAACATAGTTTCAAAAGTTCCACCAGTTACAACATCACTTCTTCAAACATTTTCCTTATCCACAACACTTTGACCATGTTCCTTGTCGTATTTCATTGAACATTGTCTATATGATCTAAAATGATTGCCAACTACTCATCATATGACATATTATTCTCAAATTGTACCACCTCTAGATTTATTAATGTGAGGTTTAATACTTGTGCTTTCCCATGTGGGCCACATGGAAAACTTCATTTACATTAGATAGGTCACATGGGGGTGGTAGTCTATCATCCCCCACTCTAGTGTGATCAATGATTTCAAAGGTGTCGATGTATCTTGGAAAAATATTTACATTCTTCCTATATGAAATCACAATCTTCTATAGATATATGATGAGGAATACCATGTCTCAAACATCAATCTCTTTGTTTTTTATGATGATTATCATATCTTTTCCACTGACTCCCAGTACCGTTAATGTGTTATTTAATGGTATTAACCATTTCCACTATTAACTATACAAATTTATGATCTAGAATTTTATATTCCATAAATTCATACCAACATGGATATGTTTTTCCACTATTATTATAATGGGATTCATAGGGGGAAATTTTGATGCTTGAGTGAAAACTATTTTTGTAAGATAAATCAACCAAAGGAAGATGTTGGACCCATCATTCTTTAATGAAAATTGAAAAATTTCTCAATAGGTCCTCTTGTTTTAGGATATTCCACCTTAATTAGACAACATTCTTAGAGTGATTATCCATGTTGAAGTTCAAATCAACATTATGATCATTTTTTAGACTCTTTTAGAACATTGAGATGAATCTTGAATCTCGATTAGATATAATTGATAATGGTGTTTGATGCATCCTCACCACATCACTAATGTATATCCTTGAATTTTCATCGAATGAGAAGTCCTCTAAAATCATATTGTTTTTAATTTTATTTATAATATTATCCACCAAATTTAATATATCATTATTCACTCTTTATTTATTTAGAATACTAATGAAAAATTCCATGATGATTATTTTTCATTTACATATAGGTATGGGTAATGGTTTTATGATACGATGAGATTTTTCCTTTACTCATTCACAAGATCACATATATAGAATAATGAAATATATTCCATGTTCCCCTTCTTTATATTGTCCTGCCAATAATGTTCATAGATATCATGATATATCTTTGTGCTTCCTAGGTGGAAGGGAAGGTAGAGAAATGTGAATCATCCAACATCCCCTTATTTGACTCAGGATTTTCTAGTACACATAGTATTGACCCAAATCTCACAACACCTTATTCATTAACATTGAACTCTATGTATTTATGTTTTCTTATTGTTTCTAATTTATTATGAGGTATCACATTATTTATCTTATAATACATTATCATTTTAGAAAAGGACAGTTCAATAATCACTTGTGAATGGATTGACGATAATAATTTCTTTATTACACCCATGTTCATACATTTAATATTCAAGAAGATCAGATCCCTCTGAAATTACATCAATGATAGAATTATTGGATCCATTCTTCTTAGATCATCTCCTACATTATTCACATTATTTGGATGTTAGTGGATAGATAAGTCATTGACCGTGATCTACTATAACCTACATCATGGGTGTAAAATATTCTATTTCTTGGTGAATTTATAATTGGTTGGTTTTAATCATATATATTTCACACATCTCCCCAAAAAAATAATATCAGCATAATTTAAAACTGAATATTACATCATCCAACTCCACGTCATGTATTGGGTAGTTTTGATCCTGATCTATCAACATCCATGTAGATGATGTTATTACATTTTCATTATTCTTTAACAAAACTCTCAATCCCTTCTTTGAAGAATTATTTAATACCATGAATAATTATCTAGTAACATGTGTTTTGAGTACATGTATAGTGATGGGACTCCTTTTCAAATCCATTAATCACTCATCACATTCATCATTACAATCATACATTATGACCTTCTGAGTTATCATGGATAGTGGTTTTAATAATAATGAGATATTTCTTAAATATTAACGATTGAACCCATATAATCCTATGAAGCTATGGATTTTTTTCATAGATGTTTTCCTTAGAAATCCATTGATTTATTCTATTTTTAAGGGTCTATAGATATCCCATTTCTTGTGATTATATGGCCCATTAATGAGAATTCCTTCAAACATATATATCATTTATTGTAATATTCATTAGCTTCTCCATTTGTAAGGGCTTTATCATAGTTCTTAGATACTCATCATGATCATCCATTATTTGGGATTATAGTAGAATATAAACTATAAATACTACAGACTTATTTTAGAGTTAGTCCCTAAAGAATAAATCCATCATGTACATGATGATTATGGGAGAAATAGTGAGTCTATATATCAATAATTTTAAATCATATTTCTTATACATTGTATGAAAAATAGTCACTAGTAGAAAATACTTTTAGCATGTCGGTATTTTTCTCATCGGTTCTATATAACTGACGTGAAAACCTATAAAAATTTATTTATAATGTTGGTTATTGTATAATCGATGTGATAAGTTGATGAGAATAAATTTTTATGTCGATTTTTTATAACTAATGTCAAAAATACTGAGATTTGCGTTATCACGTCAGTTATTTTATAACTGACCTGATATATCGAGTCTGAGTGATTTTTCACGTCGGTTATAAAATAACCAATGTGATAAAGAAAATATTGGTAATTTATCACATCGTTTATTAAAATAATTGATGTGATAAAGCACCATATATCACATCGGTTATAGAATAACCGATGTGATAAATTACTTTGTATGGCGATTATTAAATAAATGATGTTATAAACATAACAAAATTATGTTATAATGTTTGTTATTAAATAACCAATGTTAAAAGGCTTTTAAATGATTTACCACACCCTGTATTAATTCATTAAGTATTCTTTGATCGGGATACCTGCGACTCATCTCTCTCATGCGGAAAACATAGAAAATATTCTTCTAAATCAAGCCCTCCAGCCTCATTTTTCCAACATAATTAATCATAATTATTATCATCAGATCTATCAGGTCGACTTGAAACACTCAAGCATGTCTCACACAGCTCGCTTTCATTTTTTCGTGATTCCCTAAACTTATTTTTTGAGATGTTATTTTTCAATCATGGTTCCTACTGTCATGATATGTTTCATAGTGTTCATTTACACCATGCTAAATTATATTTGGGAAAATAAACCAATGGATGTGATATCATGGATGTTTATGATTTTGGTGTGTTCTATCATTTGTGGGTGCACATACAGGGGGTTTCCAAGGGGGTGGGGCCTATCCAAGTGGGTGGGGGAGTCCAGGGGGTGCAGGTTATCCAGGGGTGGGGTGTCAAGGGGGTGAAACAGTTGTCCAAGGGGTTTGGGGTGTCCAAGGGGGAGGGGTTGGTGTTCAGGTAGTGATGAGGTTGTCCAATATGATAGGGGTGTACAGTGGTGTGGGGTGGTTTCTAGGGGGTGAGTGGGTTGTCCATGGGGGTAGCTGTATGCAGGGGGTGGGGGTGTACAAGGGGAGGGGCTATCAAGAAGGATGAGGTTATCCAGGGGGTGTGGCTATCCAGAGTGGTGGGGAGCTATCGGGGGGGGGGGGGGGGGGGGGGGCTTCCAGTGGGTTGGGGGCTATCCACGGGGTTGGGGATATCTAGGTTAGGGTGGGGGAATATCAAAGGGGGTGGTGGTGTCCAGGCGGTGTTCATTGGGGTGGGGGTGGTGTCCAGGGGCGAGGGTGCTTTCTAATGGGGTAGGGATGTCCAGGGGTGGGTGGTGTCAAGGGGGTGAGGGGGCTGTCTAGGGGGGTAGGGTGTCCAGGGGGTTGGGGGTGAGAGGGCAGTCCAAGGTGTTATGGGGTGACCAGTGGGTGGGGGTGACCAGGGGAGGTGTGGGGATTTATAGAGGTTTTGGGGGATGTCCAGTGGGTAGAGGGCTATCCAAGGGGGTGGTGATTTCCTGGGGGTGTCCAAGGTGGTGGGGGTGGTGTTCAGGGGGTGAGAGGGCTTTCGTTTGGGGTGGGAGTGTTCATAATGAACGTGGTAATTTCCTGGGGTGAGGTGTTTGTCTAGGGGGTGGGGTGTCCTGAGTGAGTTCATGGGGGTATGGGCTTTCTAGGGGTGGGGGTGTCCAAGGGGTGGGGGAGTTTTCCAGAGGGGTTGGGGCTATCCAGGGGGTGTCCAATGGGGTGGTGGTGTCCAGGGGGAGTCCAAGGTGGTGGTGGTGGTGTCCATAGGGTGAGGGGTCTTTCTAAGGGGGTGGGGGTCCAGGGGGTTGTCCAGGGGGGTTAGGGGGATGCCTAGGGGTTGGGGTGTCCAGGTGTGGCGTGGATATACATAGGGTTTGGGGGATTCCCAAGGGGAGGGGGTTTTCCATTGGGGTGGTGGTGTCCAGGGGGTGTCTATGGGGGGAGGGGGTTCTAAGGGTGTGGGAGCTTTCCATGGGGGTGGGGTTGTCTAGAGGGGTTGGGGCTGTCGTGGGGTGGGGGTGTTCAAAGGGGGCGGTTTTGTAAAGGGGTTTCCATGGGCGTATGGTGGTTTTTAGGGGGTGAGGGTGCTTTCCATGGGGTTGGGGGTGTCTAGGGGTGGGGTTGGTGCCCAGGGGGTGATGTGGCTACCCAAGTGGTGGGGGTGTCTAGGGGGTGTGGGGGTGTCTAGGGGGTTTCCAATGGGGAAGGGGTAGGGGTGGTTTCCAGGGGGTGAGGGGGCTTTCCTCGGGGGTAGGGGTGTCCAGGGGGGGTGATGTTCAGGGTTTAGGGGGTTGTCCAAAGGGTGGGGGTGTCCAGGGGTGTTCATGTGGGTTTTTGGTGGGGGGGTGGTGTCAAGGGGGTGGGGTGTCCCAGGGTGGGGGTGTCTTGGCGGTTGGCGTGTCCAGAGGGGCCGAGGTGCTGTTTAGGGGGTGGGGAATGTCCATGGGGTGCAACCTAACCATTAGAAGTGCCTGAGTTCTTTAAAAATGTATTTTTTACCATTTCCGCTATCAAATATTAACACCAAAACAACTCTGACCCATTTCCCTCATTATGTCATCATTGATTATGCTCCCTAATTGGGGTGTGTCTCTTTGGTAAAATTTAATTCTTGGATTTAGATGTTTTCATGAGGATTATTTTTAGAAAAAATATGTTTATTTTCCTGTATATAAAACTAGGAAAAAGGAATAATTTATTTAAATGAAATGCATAGGGACAACCCCAACCCCTAGAAACCCCATACCCCATTGGACACCCGGGACAGCCCCTACCCCCATGGATAGCCCCAACCCAAGTGGGTAGCCCCCACCACCCCCGAGATAGCCCCCTATCCCATTGGACACCCCCTTGGTTTATATATATCTAAATGATTTCATTAAAATAGTTGGAATATTTTTAACATCAATTAGTTTATACCCAAGCTTCCTGTAGAATTGTTGGTATATGGTAATTGCATTGACCGTCATGCTAACGGTGTGTGAAACCATTGGGGAATTCAAGCCCAATGGTTTTAGGGGTTATCCCAATGGATTGAAATTGTTTGGATATGTGTAATTTTCCAAAGTGAATGTATACATATATTAATATTTGCACTTCATATTTCCTTTTTAGTAAAGGGTGAATTTGGTTTCCTGTTGCACCAGGGTGTATTCTTTGTGTACAATAAGAAAAAATTATCCAAGATGAATTTTAAAAAATTATATCTAACAATATTTTCTTTCTAAAATTATTTTTCATGCATTTTTTTTCAACACATAGATTTATCTTATATTTCAAAAACTATATACATTCAAATTACGGTAATTTTAATATTAATATATATTTGTCTTATCATAACAAGAAGTATATTTTTTATAGGTAATAATGAGTTGATGTTAGATTAATGAGTATTGAATGAGTAATTAATATGAGGAAGGCGTTGATTCAATTTTGGAATTGGATAAACAAAAATTTCCAAGATGTGAATTTTTTTTCTATCCATGCTTGAAATGATTGAATATGATGAAGTTGAAAGGTAGAGAGATCAAAGATCATAATATTTTTCATCATATTAATCTGACATACAGACCTTAGATTTGGCATGGGGAAACTGGATAGAATGTCAGATTTTTTGATGATGATTATTTGCAAGATGGTAACTTCGATTGAATTGAAGAAATGATCAGTGCTATTGCATTAGAGATAATTGGGATAGAACCAATAGTATCACATCTATACTGTGATGAAAAAAAACTATTTTATTGTAGTTGTATGGATTTTACAGTTCTGTCAGTGGTGTTACGATTGATTAACCTAAGGTAAAAACGTTGAAGGAGTGACAGAAGTTGTACAGAGCTTCTACAATTGTTGAAATACATTCTTTAATAAGACAATGATCTTATATATTCACATTATACGGGAATCAAAATATTATGCCTGATGGGATTGGGATACCAAAAAATACATGCATGTCCGAATGAGTGTATGATATATATGACGAATATGAATTTCTGTCAGATTGTCCTAGATGTGAGACATCATGGTATATGTTAAAAGAAACATCCCAAGCTGATGTAGAGAAAAAATATACCTTCCATGGTATTTTGGTATCTTCCCATACTTCATTAATTGAGTTGTTTGTTTTCTAATTCACATGATGAAAAAGGTTACAGTGGCATTCTGATGAGCAGATATGTGATGGAAAAATATGTCATCTAGCTGATTTTCCACAATAGAGGAAAATTGATGAGAAATATCCTATATTGGGAATGGAAATTAGAAATCTCATACTAGGTTTGTGGACATATGGAATGAATCCCTATCGAATTCTTAGTAGTTCACATTGTTCATGGCCTATTTTATTTGTAATTTACAACCTCTCCCCAAAAGTTTTTATGAAGTGAAAAAATGTCAAGTTATGTTTAATGATCTATTGTCTAATGAAACCAAGAAGTGATATTGATTTGTTCTTATCTCCATTGATTTATGATTTTAATATTTTATGGGATGGTGGTGTTAGGGTTTATGATTTTTTTAAAAATAAATATTTTCAACTGAATTCAGTGCTTAATTTCACTATAAATGACATATCAACATATGGAAATTAGTCTGGATACAGTGTCAAGGGGTATAAAGCCTTTCCAATTTTTGAACTACAGAATTCATATTTTCAATTTCATTATGGTAGGAAAATAGTGCACATGGGTCATCAAATGTTTTTTCCTATAGATCACTATTATAGAATACTTAAAAAAGACATTCAATTGCTCACAAGAATTTAATGTCACTCCAAAACCATTATCCTATGATGTGTATTTTGAGAGGGTGGAAAACCTTGATGTGACTTTAGGAAAAACATTGAAATCTGCCAATGATAGACAAATTTGGAAGAAAATGTCAAAAAGTTTTGAGCCACCATATTAGAGATATCATGATGTGAAAGATAATATTTATGTCATGCACCTGGAGAAGAATATCTATGCTAGTTTAATTTGAAAATTTCTATATATTGAAGGAAATACAAAAGATGGGTTGAATGAAATATTAGACATACTATCAATGGGAATACGTTTTTGGGTTATCTCCCACTCCAAATGGAATACGAACAATTCTTACCCCATATTGTCATATATTATCCTATAGGTAGAAAATTATCTTTTTTCAGTCTCTTAATGATTTCAAAGTGCCTCATTGTTATTCATAAAATGTCAAAAAATTGTCTCTATAAAGTATTTGATGATGATAAGTATGAAATGTCTCGATTGTCACGTCATGATGGAACAACTTCTACCAGTTGCATTGTGTGGAATATTACCCTTCAGTGTCATATTGACTATAATGATGTTTTGTTATTTTTTCAATTCAATTTTTAATAAGGTGTTCATATGTGAATACTTTGAACAATTTTAAATAGGATGCAAAATCTATACTTTGACAATTGGAAATGTATTTTCCTCCATAATTTTTTAAGATAATGGTTCACTTAATGATTCATCTGGTTCGAGAAATTACTCTTTGTGGGCCTGTATATCTTCATTGGATGTATCATTTTGAATGTTATAAGAAAATATTGATGGGAAATTTTAGGGATCCATATCGATATAAATTCTCCATTATTGAAAAAGATATTTCTGGTGAGGTAGTGGAGTTTTGTACGAGCTACGTGGCTATGATGGAGAACATAGGACTGCTTCTATCTCTCCATGAATGAGTAAATAATGAGGGAAAGAGGATTTATGGCTTGATAGGCAAAACATTTCTAGCTGAACAGATGAAGAAGTTAGAATTATAAAACTTGAATTACATAGCTGATGTTCAACCATATATCACATTTCATATTAATGAGTTGAAACAATGTCATCCAAGGAAAAATGAAATGTGGATTTCAAATAAGCACAACAACATTTTTTTGTCATTTTTTAAAAAGACCATGAAATGTAGATCAGATGTATCAGAGGTAGTAATATGGTTAGTGGGTGGTCTATGTTTAAATTTGATAACATGGTCCAATTGTGACATTAATGGCTATACATTTCATACGATTTCTTAGGGAAACATAAGTGCAGTTCATAATAGAGGTGCATTAGTGTTTGTAGAATAAATGCATTTTTTCAGTTCCAAAGACAAAAACCCAATTTCTACATAAACTGCATATTATGTAGTAATTGATGTAATATTTGAGGTTGATTACATTAAAATTAAAGTACATATTTTTAACTTAAAAGGTTTATCGGTATTAACAGGGTCAGAAAAGATGAATTTTGAATTACAATTGTTAATCTAAATATATTGGAAGACAAAACATATTCTTTTATAATGGAAACATATGAAAAACATATTTTCTATATAGTTGATCAATTAGATATGCAATGGTCTTTTGTTTTACATGGGAAAACAATATTTTTGTGAGGATAAACCTGATGAAGATACTCATTCATGTGAGATCCCAAATTCCATGGAAATATTAGCATGACATATTGATGAGCATGTTTAAGACATGTTTTATACCATAAAAAATGTTTATGGCTATGAAATTTGTGAAAACAATCCATTTTTACATTACTAATATTACAGGTAACATATGTTTATTTCTTATTTACATGTATTATATTCATAAAAAAAATTAGATATTGTTATTTTTTTCTTCATTAAAACACATATTAAAACAAATAATATGACGTTATTATTATTTATTATATTTTTATTTAGATTTGTTTATCTTCATTACCATTACGTAAATTATATATCTACTTTTGTAAAATGACAATTAATTTACCATGTTTATCATTTTTTCCATGTCTACCATGTTTACAATGTCTATCATGTCTACCATGTTTACTATGTTTATCATGTTAACCATGATTACCATAGTTTACCATAGTTTACCTTTACATAAAATATCTATTTATTGATTTTTTTGAATGAAAATTACACTACCATGTAACCTTTTTTACTATTTTTACCATTGTTTAACATGTTTACCATATTAACCATTATTAATATTATATAAATTAGATCAATATTCTATTTTTTGTTTACATTAGTATTGTAGTATTTGAATTTGTATATTGGTGAACTAATGTTTTTTTTTATTTGAAGGATAATGACAGATCAATCAACTGATCAACCACATTATTCTGTAGATGAGAATATTGATCATACCTCTCTGGATGAACATTCACATGATCCTCTTGATGTTCCCCAATCTTTCTCATATACTCCCATAATGAAAAAGAAGAGATTATGAGTTGGTAAATGTGGGTGCACATGTTTACCAAAATTATAAATTGGTTTTACACAAGACCATAAGACTCTGGTTGAAATTGATGAGAATGATATTCCTAGAGGTCCAAATGCAATGATTTTAAGAGTTTTCTGTCATCTCATGGTAAGAGAAAAGTAAGCATTTTTTTGATGATTTGAGAATTTTATAAAATGCGATAATATCGTAGTTATGGGAGATGATTTTGGTAAGATCTTCTCTATTGTTAGCATATTATTTCAATGTTTATTGTATAATATGTTTTATATTTAATTTATCAGATGTCATTCGATATTCTAGACACTGGAGGAGTTAGGAAGAAATGCATATCGATGGATGTTAGGAGACAGAGGGATTTCAAATCAACCCTCACATCTGATTTCATTTTGGGCATATGTGTCATGAAAATCCATGTCATATATATCATTTCATAGATGAAGAGACATGGAAACCGTTTTTCGAATGTATAAGAAATGATTCATTTTTTGTAAGGGAAATGTAATAATTTATATGTTTTATTATATAAATGATCTCATTAATGTTTTTAATGATATCTTATTATTTATATACAGAAACCTAGTACATCTAATCAAGGGATCCAGTCTATAAATGAACACCCTCATAGTTTATCTTATGGAGGGTATAAATTATTGGAATAACAAATGATGGCGGGAAAATTACAAAAATTAAGAGTTGGGTCTTTAAGCTCTAGAGAGGTTGCCCCTCCATCCCCTCCATATAGACAAGAAAAATCGATGAGGGATAAAATTGGAAAAAAGGGGTAATATCTTTTCGAAGATTCGAGAATAATAGATGAGAGTATTGTAATATATTGATTTTAATTATTTTAGTTAACTATATTTTTTATATAATTTGAATCATTATAGAAATGATCAATTAATTAATACAGGATTATCTTGAAAATCACAGCTCATAGGGGGTATTTATAGCTACCTGGAGGCATGATATTTTATATGCTGATGTGGGAATGCCCCAACATCCTGGTCATGTACGAGGATATTAGAATAATGTATCGATAAGAAAAGTGATTCAAAATTCTTCAACTTCTTCTATTTATGGTGTTTATATAAAAAATAGAATTCTTGGAGGCTGATGTTCATAATACTAATGCGATGATGGTGGAAAAGATTAGAGTGTCCGTAGAGTCTTTGTTTGTTGACATGAAAAGACAATTTCAGACTTCGGATCCCACTCCTCCTCCTCCCCCTGCATATGCCATTATTTATCCACCACCTCCGGCAGTAGCTCTCATGCCCCCACCTCAGCCTCCGGACCACATTTTTTATCATACTCCTCCACAACATCTTCCCACTTATTACTATTTTGATGTTGATGAACTGGAAGATCATAGAGTTTCATATGGGAATGTATATTGTATATGAGAAATATTTAATCATCAACAGTTAGAGGTAGAGCATCATAGAGTCACTATACAGGATATTATAGATAGATTAGCTCTAGTACCATTACCTACAGATTAGGATATGAAAGTTGGACATAGTATCAGCAATTTTTAATTTGGCCATCCAGACATTTCAACTCATTACCTTAGAGGTATGTATGTTATATAATTTATTCAATTTATTTTAAAGTTGTTTTAACAGTTGAAAACTAATATATTTTTCTATTTATATTTATAGTAATACAGAAATGGTAAAGAAATACTGTATAGACTACAACCAAAAAAATGGATATGACATTAGATACATATTCTAGTAGTCTTGACAGATTTTCAAGATATTAAATTTTTTTTCCAGTTCATTATGAGTTTCAAATGGAAGCTCATGTTTTAGCATGTGAAATAAATGTGGGGATTCTGAAAATTGATATCACCGAGCTTGTTACTGGAGAAAATTTGGGCATCAACGTCGTGAAATTTTTTTCCCTGTAATTCTTAGCACATTTTCCCTGTATTATATATTTTGAAAATTTATACATTTGTCTTTTTTATATTTGGTATATTTATAACTTGTTTTATAAGAATGAGTGGATTGATTTATATGGAATAATGGACTTGTATTTGATTTCCCCTGATGCACATTCTTTGGATGAGGAACAAAGAATGCTTTAAATTTCAGAACTGTTTGAACAGAATACAATCACATAGTGTTGGATGATGCTTTTTTGGGGAGATGTGTGTAACATATCTATATAAAATAGTTCATTATATTTTAACATAAAAACCACTAACATTAAATTTTATTTTATCCGTGATCTTTGAATGTTATGTGTTTCTTCCCCATGGGAGAAAACACTTTATTGGATATGCTCTATCCATGGCGATGTGTGGGAATAAATATAGAATATGTTGAAAAATTAAGTTTCATTTTTTAATAGATATATCCATTATATTGAAATTTTAATTTCTCCCATTTTTATTATTTTATAACAGGGGATGGCTCTACTTTTGAAAAAACACAAAGAAACAGAGTTCCAAGATAAAATATGTAAAACTAATGGAAAATATCTATTTATAATTTGTACTTTCTTATGTATTACATAAAAATACTATTTTTAATTTGCACTCATTTAAATAGAATTGTCATTAACAGTAATTTGTTGTCGAATGCAGATATAATATGTTACGATTTATGTATGAAATAATTACAACTGGAACACTTGTTCACTTTTACATGGGAAGATTTATTTTTATTCAATACCATAATATTTCATTAGATTTATTTTTAAAACATGTTTACTACTATCCTTTTACATTGTATCTATTTTATGACCCTAAACCCTATAGTGATCAAGATTTCAAACACATACAAGTGGAATGGTCAAATTATTTTACAGGTTTGACTGGATTTTGGATTTTTTGTCGTGTAAAATTTAGTTTTCAATATTGTGATTATAATTGTGTATATGGTAATCTTTTAGGTTGGATTTATGTATTTTCAGTTTACATTGTATGTTTTGAAGGTTTTATATGTTAATGTTTAATTTTTCTCTACTTCTTGTTTTGGAAACGTTTTGACGGTTTTTTGGTAAGGATTCTGGTCCTGGGGGGTTCGGGGGTGTGGGGGTGTCCAATGGGGTTGGGGGTTTCGGGGATGTGGGAGGATTTTCTAGTGGGGTGGGGGTGTACAAGGTTTCCATGGGGTGGAAGGGTGTCTAGGAGGGTGGGAGGTCAGTCTAGGGGAGTGGGAGCTATCTAGGGGGTGTCCAGGGGTGTGCGGTTGTCCAGTGGGTGGGTGGTCTAGTGGGGTGGGAGGGATTTCCAGTGGGTTGTGGTGTCCAAGGTATCCATGGGGATGGAAGGTTGTCCAGGAGGGTGTGAGGGTTTCCCAGGTAGTGGGGACTGTCTAGGAGGGGGAAATGTCTTGGGGGTGTCCAGGTGGAGAGGAGTTCTATGGGTGAGGGAGTGCTGTCCAGTGGGGTGGGGGTGTCCATGAGGTGGGGTTCTTGGAGGGTGGGTAGGCTATCTAGGGGTGTGGGGGGATGTCCATGAGGGCATGGGCTATCAAGGTGGGGTCTAGGAGTGGGGTGGGGGTCTCCAGAATGGTGGGGATTTGTAGGGGTTTGGGAGGGTTTTCTAGTGGGGTTGGGTGTCTAGTATTTCCATGGTGGTTCAGGGTGTCCAGGAGGGTGGTAGGGCTGTCATGGGGAGTGGGTGCTGGCCAGGAGGGTGCGGGCTATCCATGGGGATGGGGTTGTCTAGGATGGTGGTTGGGGGTTGTCCAGGTGGTGTTCCATGGGGTGGGGGTTTCTACGGGAGTGGGGGGAGGTGTCTTGTTGGGTGGGGGGTGTCCATGGTGTCCATAGGGGTGGGAGTGTGTCCACGAGGGTGGGAGGGCTTTACATGGGAGTGGGGGGGGGGGGGGGTTCAGGGTGTCCATGGGGGTGGGAGGGTGTTTAGGAGGGTGGGGGTTATCCAAGAGGGTGGATGCTATCCTGGGGGGGTGTTCCAGGGGCATTAGAGGGTTGTCCAATGGGGTGGGCTGGTATTGGTCTAGTTTTGGTCTGGTTATGGTGTATTTTGGGTATGTTTCAGGTTTTTTTGTAGGTCAATGTAGTGGTTGAATAGTTTTATTAGGAGAAATTGGATTTTTGGTATGTTATTTTATAAACGTCTTAAAAAAATGATTGTTTATGGGATTAAAGTTGGTTATTTGAAAACTAACGTAACAAATGCATTGGAATGGATTTTTACGTTGGATATTTCATGATGCTGTAATAAATTGAACGAAATAGGTTTTTATGTCAGTTGTTTAATAACCGATGTAGTATATATGTTTACAAGTCCGTTATTATTTAACCGATGTGAAAAATACTTGGCAGATCAGTTTATAACATCATTTATGAACATAACTTATGTGATAAACTCTTCGAAGGAGAAATTTATTACATTGGTTATTCTATAACAGATGTTAAAATTTAGATACCATGTCGGTTCTAAAATAATATCAATAAAAAACAATGTTTATAATGTCTCCTGTAATAACATCGGCTACATGTTGACATAAAAAATAGAAAGTAACCGCCATAAATAATGTGTTTTTTCAATAGTAAGTCCTTGGAATATCACCACTCTTCAATCAATACTAAAAATATCCCAACCATATATCAACCTTTAAGAGGTATTGAGATCCACATAGTAGTTTATACATGTCATAAATCTGATGGAAAGAATACTTTTTCTCTAGCTTATCTTGTTGAGGTAAAAATAATCATTTTAAAGGTGCATTTACCCATATTTGTTTTTGAAGAGGGATGGTACACCTGATATTTAAGAACATGGGAAAATAAACTCTTCATCATATTTCTCCAATATTTTTTTCTTCAACTTATCGTGTTCCAAAAAACCATTCTATATGGAGTATTAGATAATGTAAACTATCCAAGTTTCTTTATGATTCAAATTTCAACCTCACTACTAGGATGATGACTTGGAAAATCCTCAAGCAACACATCAACATATTCCCTTAGAATAGGATTGTCATTGAGGATGATTCTTCCTTTATATGTCACTATATGATCAAGATACATTCTCTCATTAGTAAATAATATCAATTCTTTTTATGTGAGTGCTAATAAAGATTCATCATCCCACTATTCTTGTATAGAATTGGGGTTCTACTCATGATACTATGAGTAATATCCATCTCATGGAAATTTATATTGGATTTATATAGGGAAATCCAATATATACTTAAAATTTCATTAAATTCCACCATAAGGTGTATGTAATACATTTTTGGGATGTTCACCCTAAAAATTTTGATAGGGGAGGTGTTATATTCATGGGATGATGTAATTACCCATTTTACCTTTTAACCAATAACACTACTTCCATGATTTTTATTGTTTTTAATAGTTATAATAAAATTTCATTATATTAAAAAATTTATAGAACAAGATTAAAAATCTATGCTCTCCTTCCATGAATGATTAATTAGTTTACATATCATCAAATTGTTTTTAGGATCCACCTTGGTGGTTGTGATGGAAAAATCACACCCTTTATACCTCCTTTCTTGTTGGATGACTCCAAATACCCTGGGATTAGTACATTGTTTTTCAATGTTCCTTTGTTCCTTGTAGTTTATGAAATTAAAAATGTGTTGAGGGTTGACTAGAGCGTTCATTTCCATTATTTCAATGGTGGGTTTCCCTTATTGGAAATCTATAGCTTGGTTCCAGTCCTCCAGGAACCTAATAAATTATCTTATCACCATTAGGAAATCTATATAGTGATTCTTTCATCACATTTGATGTGTGGGATGTTTAAATTTCAAGGAACTATTATATTTCCTTATCGTACCACTATAAATAAGCTCCACATTCTTCTTCTTATCCCTATGATACCGTTGAGATTCTCTGATCTCAATATCGACATAGAGTGAACATCATGAAACTTACTTATAGATATCAATGTCATGGATCTTAAAGGATTTTTTTGTATTTCTTTTAGTCAACCAAAGAAGTAGTCAACAATGCATTAAATATTAAAGAAAAAGACGGAGGCATATTCTTCAAGTATTGTAATGTTTTCCTCATATGCAGCAGTATATTTTTCATTTTATTCTTGAGTGAAAGGAAATATATTTGGATTTTATGTCAGCGACTGTGAGGATTGTTTATAACAAAAGAAATTTGGGATTACTTCCACCCAATCACTTGGATCAATTCCTCAATATGTTTATTCTAGATCTATGTACACCACTAATCAAATTCTCCCAGTATACCATATAATCTTGTAGAACCTTCTCTTGTTTGTATCCTTGATAAATGGATATTATCTTCTCAATGTTGTTGATCCATTTTTTCATGATTAAGGGATCATAATATACATTTAAATTTTGTAAGCAATTTCGCATAAAGGACTCAATGGTAGGAATTACATTAATAAGTGGATTTATGAACTCCTCTTCATCCAAGTTCCTATTCAAATATTGAGTTAGATAAGAGTGTATCATCACAAATTTGGGGATTCCCTCTACAATAATGTTAGGAATATCATTTGGACAATGATAAAATATCCAATTGCATTGATTATATAATTGATTCCACATATTTCTGCACATTTCCATGAACAAATGGAAAATTAAAAGTGAATATTTTTAATATGTTGAACACAAAAAATGAAATCTAATGAGAGTAAACTTAAATCATTTTATATACATGTATTTACATAACATCTGATTTCTTACGATTCAATCTATGTTATCCAAAAATATTTTCCTCATATATTCTTAAGGAAATTTTTTCCTTATTAATAGTTCCTAATGTGATTATAAATTTACTAAACACTATGACCAGTTATTGTCAATCTTGGAGTGTAACAATGACTATTGTAGTTCACTAGTTTCAGGTCAAGTCTAGATTAATTTTTTTTTGGGTTTTACCCCTATGTACATGTAACACCCCAAGATTTCATAGTGTGTTATTTCTTCAAAATAATTCAATAACTTGCACTACACGCAACACCGAGTTCAAGCGCACCATGACTTACCAAACAATCCGTTCAAAAAAGGTTATGAATAGTATTAACTAAATTTTAAACTTTATATAATCCTTATAATTTTAGAATCCATATTATGAGTTTCTTAGACATAATGTAAGAACAAATTCATCTTCAGTATTGTAGTTTTACCAACTTTTAATAGTGAACCCTTTTTAAATAAAATATTTTAAACTTTTTGACTAAATGGGGACATCAAAAAATTTAAAATAAAACATCCCAAGCTTCCACGGTACGCTTTCCTTTGAATAAAACAGTAGCGTGTGTTGTACGCAACTTCGAGTTTTAACACACACCACAACCGATCAAACTAGCCGTTATGAATAGTAATACTTAATTTTTTGAAATTATATATATTTTATATTTCAAAATGGACTTCATTCTTGGATTCGGAATATCAAAATTAGCCTAGGGTGAAATTTTGGTACATTTCGGATAACTTTCATATTTTGACGAATAGTGAAAATTACTAAATTTTAATTAAAAACAACTTTTTTAATCAAAATAATTAATAGTGATAAATTGTGAATTTGAGTGGTTTTAAAGTATATTTAGAATATATTTTTACCATTTAATATAATGTTGGTCATTGGACATAATTTTACAATTAAACCGAACATAAACAAGTGTCAATCTTTTGATAGTTATTACCTCTTAAAAACACGCTTTTTGTTTTGACAGCGGGAATTAATTTTAAATTAATTTCTGCCACTTATGTGTTTTGAATTTAGGAAAATGGATTCCATATTTGGAATCAGGATTTCCAAATTATGTAAATAGGTAACTTTTATTTTTACACATTTTGAATAATTACTGCGGTAAATATTTTATTTACCATCGTTAAATGGTTAATCCGGTAAATAAGGGTTAAAAAATAATATTATAATAATACTAAATTGCCCTAAAACGTGTCTTAACCCTATTGGTTGATACATGGTCGACCATGGGCATCTTTGGGTCAATTTTGGGACCCCATTGATCCACTTGAAAGTGATAATGACACATTATTTTAATTAAGTTAAAATGAATACAAAAATGGCATAAGCTTACATCTTTTAAAAGAACAATTTTTACATAGGGTTATACATGTTGGATTTTCGATTATAAATATTCATTAGAAAGATAAAAAGCTTTCCTACATAATGATATTTTATTTATAATTTTTAGACATCAAATAATTTAAATTATTAATGACACAATAATGATGCAATGTTTACCTCATTAATAAATCATTTAAATAAATAAGATTATAATGATTAAAATATTATCTAAAACCTATACAATTCTTATTGGTTGATGTTATTTAGAATATGAGTCATCTTATCTTAGACCTCAATGATTTTTGGACCATTATAAACCGAATAAAAATATATTATAAAGTAATACTTTCACACTTTCCTAAAGAGCCCCTCCTCTCCCTTATAAAAGGAGACCACTTCTACTCATTCCTCACACCTCTCAAGCCACATGGCTCGTCCAAACTCTGCCCGATTAAGCTCCCCACATCCCTCTCCTCCTCCTTGAAGCTTACCCTTAGGCAGAAAGCATTTCAAGAAGTCCTTTGGTTCCAACCAAAGTGAGTTACCTAAATTAAACTTAACGATTTCTCTTAAATTATTTTCATTTATTTTGCTTCTCCAACCCCCAAACTCTTTTTATTTCCTTTCTTTTGTAACAACACCAGTATCCTAAATATACTAGGATGTTGTTATAATAAGGATTCAAACTACAAATACACACAACTCCATCTAATGGATGATGAACATAATGTTTCTGTGGATGGCAAACTAACGCCTCACGAAACGATGATTGTTCAAATACATCTTACCGCCTCTCATGGTGGCCATTATGATGGCACTGTAATTAAATATGATATTAATGATATATATATTTTATATATAAGCTTATGTAATTCCATTTTATTTCATACAATTATTCGTTTCATGTTGTATATACATACGATAATTTCATTTGAGGAAGTGCGGACTACCGCCCCCTTAAAATGATATGACTCGTTCATACCACACATGGAACGTATAAAGGATGGTTTTAATGAACTTAAGTAACATATATAAAATATTATATTTTACTGGAATAGTAATATACCTATGTATCATTTGGATGCGATTCTTTTAAAATAAAAATTAAATGGAAGTAGCATTCGTGCGTACGTACGGACTACCGTCTCCACGAACGCGATGAGATTCATTCTCCATCGTATCCATTCAAGTATAATTATCATTTGATGATTTAAAAATGATGTTTAAGGACTTGATACCATTCTGGATATGAATAATATACATCCCATTAATAACGAATATGGCTCACATAACAAAGAATATAAAGTAAAATGAACCCGTTAACACCTGAAATGACGATAATTCTAAGATATTGTTAACAAATCAATGTTAAAAGATCATATATGATATCATATTAAAGTAACTGATTCTTGTATTATTCAATAACAATTATTTAACCATTATACAGGAGGTAAACCTACCATCGACCAAGGAAAATGTACAAAGTAAGGGATTCTCTTATCTCACTTTCAATTCCGTGAGATTTCCATTGTTCGCTACTAAATTATTGAAAGTGGTGTATTGTGTACTTCCATTTGATATATATATTATCATGATTCACTTTATATTCATGTTATTATGTAAATCATTTGGTGCTTATTAACTTTTGGCCATGCGACTCAGTTGATTAACGTGGTAAGGGGTTTCTTGTCTCACTTTTAATTCTGTGAGAATTCCATTGATCACCACTTAATTATTGCATGTGGTGTATGTGTACTACCCATGATTGTATTAATTGTGTAATATAATTTATTTTATGGGTATTTACATCATCATGGTATGATATTTCTTTCATGGGTGTTTGTTTCTTAAGTTACCTAATCAATAAGGGAATTTTAGATTTCAATTTCCACTCATTTGGCTTTACGCATATTTCATTGATTATATTACCCCAAGATTATGTGTGGAATCACTATTCATTTGATTATGTCATAATTTCCACTCCCCTTCCTGTGGATATACATTTGATACACATAATCACTCCATTGAAAATTCTCAAGTCATTGATATGAATTTGATAAGAGTAATTTTAACTCTTTCACCATTTGTTGAGTTAAACATCAAATTCGTTGGTGTTGTTTTTACAGGAATATGTGTGAATATACTTTGATTGTTTTACACTGAATATCCAATCATATTTAGTGTATTTATATTTTTCACACATAATTATGTTGTTGATTTATCCTTAACCTAAGGATATGGCCTTTATGAGAGATTTCATCTCAACTTACATTCCATTGAGACTTCTTTGTTGATATACACCAAATCACTTTTATGTGGTGTATATAATGTACTTTGACATAGTATATCATGAATTCCCTTTATTCTCATGATATTACGAAGTTTTTATTACCTCAATTATGTTCATTCAAGTGTCTCTCTTTTGGTTAGAATCTCTAACTAAAATACCATTTTTAAATGTTTTAAAGAATTATTCATCTAAATCTTTCTCATTAATGTCCATGTTTTAAAAATGGTTTTAAGGATTTATTTATATGGACATTAAAGTTTAGAAATTAAAAATCCTTTTAAAAGGTTTCAAAGTGGTATGGGACACTTTGATTCAAAAATCTATTTTTAAATGGCTTCTTGACAAATAGTGTGACTTTTAAATGTTTTCAAGAAAAGGGGGATATTTCTCTCAAATAGTTTTGATGATTATTTTCATCTATGTCAACATCCTTCATTATAGAGGTTAATGTAATACAATACAATCTTCCATATTGTATCAAATGAGTTATATTTGACTATGGATGTTCTATTTTTATACCATTCATGGTTTGTGGTTAAAGTATTGACATTTCTTATGCTAGTTTTAATACGAATGTTTATTTTATGCTTAAACCTATTCATATGAGGAATGCATTGGACTTAATAAGTGACGGGTGCAGCCCGCTATAGCTCCTCGATGCATCGGTAGGTCTCATGAGACAAACTAGTGTCTTGGCACAAGGCCTTGGCAAAATCTTATTTGTAGTCTTGGCACAAGGCCTTGTCTATGTGGTTATGATAGTCTGGCATTATGCATTCCATCATTATGAAAGTGGTTATTGATATTGCATGTGATCATTCGACTAGTAGAATATCCATGTGAGTAAGTAAATGGCATTATTTCATTTTACCTTTTCCATTTTATGCTGATGTTCAAGTTTCAAAGGCTTTTGTTTTAGTTATAAATTGCCTTAAGTGTTTATGCTTATTTATGAAAGCTTCTGCTATAACGTTATCCTTACTGAGCATCCGAGCTCACCCCTTTCAATGTTTTATTTTTTTCCAGGATTATGAAGAAGTAATTTATGAATGACCTGTAGGGATAGTATGAGGGGATATGAAGACAAGATGTTTTTTTATGATGTAATGTAAAAATTTATGGATGAATCTAGTTATTCCAAGGCTACTAAACTAATCGGTCTTTCGAGACTTGATCTTTCTCATGATCATGCCAATGTTATGTAATAATGCACCGACTCTGGGTAACTAGGGTCGGGGCATTATAGTTGGTATCAGAGGAAGTTTAGTACAAACCTTGGTAGCTAGATTTAGATAAACTCTGATTAGAGAACGTAGACCTAAGATGAACTTTGAGGATTAGTATAAAAGAACTTCCTATAATTTTGGTATTGTAAAGATTTTGTGAGTTTTCCGAGCAATACATCCTTGTCTGGATACGAGCAGGTAGAGGCGGCTCTGGCACAGATGTACCTAGGGGTAAAACCCGAAAACACCGCTTTGAGCTAGACTCGAACGGGAACTGGTGCACGACAACGGGCCTTGCTGCACTCTTGGTTACGACACTCCCGGGGGATATGCTTAGGATAATTTACATTTTCTTTACAAACCGATTTAAGTAATATATACATAAGATGAGAGTAAATGACCTTGGTTAATCCTAATATGTTTCAAATTGAGAATATGGTGACATTTTAATCTCTAAATGATTTTACGACTACTATTACTCACACAATGCTTTCTGGTTTTTGTCAATGGCTGGATTCCAAGGAAGTCATAGTGACTTTGAGAATGATGTACAAGGTGGGAACGGTGGTGGAAATGAGCAACAAAATGGAATGTTTATAGGCGTAAAAGATATCGTCTTTATGCCAAATCAATTTTCCAAAAATATGATCAACAACATATATATTAACCAACTCCCAGACTCAACAAGGAAGAGAAAGGTGATAAATGATAAGATCTCCAGCAATGGAGACCATGGAGAAAAGAAAACTCAATTTTCATCATGCAGGAATTGTTGAAAGAGACACCCAGGAAAGTGTCTCAATGGGACAACGAAATGTTTTACGTGCGGGAAGGAAGGATATAAAGTGAAGAATTGCCGATGAAAAATGAAGAGTACTATGGAAGAAGATAAAAATGGTCCCAAGAGTCCATTTACAGTCATTTGCCGTAAATGTAGGGGACCTGGCCATTAGCCGAGTGAATGTCCTATTTTATAGGATATTTTCTTGCTCAAAGAAGAAGCTATGTGGAAATAAATGGTTGGAGAAAAATTTAAAAAGTATTAGCACTCCTTGTTGATGGGTTTACTTTGGAATAATTTTCTCTTGTATTTGTAACCCCTCAGTTTTCCATGTGAGAATGATATTTGAGGAATAATTGTCTCTTCTCTTGTGGATATAGGTATAAATAACCATTTGGTTTTATATGATCATTGGGGTTTGAGAAAATGATAAGTTATTATAATTTGGGATGAAAATGCAAAGTATGATATAACATTTGTGGTTAAATTATGTTATTTTGAAAAATTTATCTCATTTTGGTAATATTATAGAATATAGTTTTTGAAAAAGGACAACACGTAGACCGTGTGACAACCCGTCGCGTCGGACAAAGCTGTGGGAATCGAACCCACAACCAAAGTGCGATTGGGATTTATCACCTACCACTGGACTACGTGAAGTCCCTGGTTAATATTACTATTTTTTTTGTTAAATGATTTTATTGATCAATAATAAGATGATTTGGGTTCTTATGTCTTATCAAATGAATACACTTGGTATAGGAAAATGATTTGGTGATTAAGTGATAAATGTTATTTTGGAAGATGTTCGTTTTGTTAGGAACACTATATGCCCAAGGAAAATAGAATACAATGAGGTTTCATTTGTAGAGTAATGGTGGATTTTTATCTACATTTTTATTGTTGATTTATAGTGATTTGGGTTATTTATGGAAATGATTAACCTATAACAGAGAATATGTGATGATGTTAATTACTTTTAAGTATGTTACTTTAAGAGTATTTGATGTCATTTGGAGATACAATGTAACATGGGAGACTACATAATCAAATTCTTCTATGTTTTGGGTTTCAATATTAGTTTGGATTATATTAAAGGATTTTAAGGACAATTGGTTATTGAATGGTATCTATTTAACTTTGGGGTATTGTTGGTTTAATTTTAGAAATTAAGATTAGTGCATATTTATCTCAATGAATATCCTTTTGGGGGATCATTAGATCATTCACTAACCATTTTGTTTTTGTTTAATCTTCAAAGACAATATAAATATATGGTTTATCCTGCATGGATCATGTGATTCTATAGAAGTTTAATCTAGCTCTTCCAGTGTGACCAAGACTTCTTGAATACTCATCGTTTAAAAAAAATTGAGTTAGTGGTGGAAATTTATTAAAGAATGAAAATCTACTTAAAATTTAAGTATATCTCATAATGTTCTTAGTCAATATCATAAATGAATTCCTCTTCCTTATGTAATGTAACTTTAAAAAAAATGTTGTCCTAGATGGTACCTTAAATCATCACTAATTTATGGCTTTGGGATTGTTGGCCTTTTCATAGCCATGTTCTCTACCACTCTCCATCAGATAATTGATGGTTAGATTTCTCCTCCATATCCATACTTTCCTACATGGAACCCTAGTATGTGTTATTTTCGGTAATCTTCATACTTTCCACTCTTTATTTTAAATAGAGGCCTCATTAATTCATTTTTCGATGTGGGATTTCAACTAAGATATTTTGAAATGTCAAAAATGTGTGATCCCAATACCCTATATTTTGTTGAACCGATGGTACTTCAAATCATCATAGATTGATGAGTTTAAGGACCTCAATTTTATACTTGTTTGTGATTGATGACCTCAACCACTACCTATAAATATTTACGTTTTTCCTCCAATTATATTTCTCTAATTGCCACCAATGTTCTCCTAATCGAGATCATAATTTGGTGGTGACCCTTTCATTTCTCTTTTCCTTATATTAAGACTAAATTTTAGTAAACCAATTTCCGATGTGGGTTTTCCCACAATTATATTTTCTATTTTCAACCTTTTATTTTCGAAGAACAATTTCAAATTGCGAGGACGCAATTTATTGAAGGAGGGGAGAATGTAACACCCCAAGATTTCATAGTGTGTTATTTCATCAAAATAATACAATAACTTGCACTACACGCAACACCGAGTTCAAGCGCACCATGACTTACCAAACAAGCCGTTCAAAAAAGGTTATGAATAGTATTAACTAAATTTTAAACTTTATATAATCCTTATAATTTTAGAATCCATATTATGAGTTTCTTAGACATAATGTAAGAACAAATTCATCTTCAGTATTGTAGTTTTACCAACTTTTAATAGTGAACCCTTTTTAAATAAAATATTTTAAACTTTTTGACTAAATGGGGACATCAAAAAATTTAAAATAAAACATCCCAAGCTTCCACGGTACGCTTTCCTTTGAATAAAACAGTAGCGTGTGTTGTACGCAACTTCGAGTTTTAACACACACCACAACCGATCAAACTAGCCGTTATGAATAGTAATACTTAATTTTTTGAAATTATATATATTTTATATTTCAATATGGACTTCATTTTTGGATTCGGAATATCAAAATTAGCCTAGGGTGAAATTTTGGTACATTTCGGATAACTTTCATATTTTGATGAATAGTGAAAATTACTAAATTTTAATTAAAAACAACTTTTTTAATCAAAATAATTAATAGTGATAAATTGTGAATTTGAGTGGTTTTAAAGTATATTTAGAATATATTTTTACCATTTAATATAATGTTGGCCATTGGACATAATTTTACAATTAAACCGAACATAAACAAGTGTCAATCTTTTGATAGTTATTACCTCTTAAAAACACGCTTTTTGTTTTGACAGCGGGAATTAATTTTAAATTAATTTCTGCCACTTCTGTGTTTTGAATTTAGTAAATTGGATTCCATATTTGGAATCAGGATGTCCAAATTATGTAAATAGGTAACTTTTATTTTTACACATTTTGAATAATTACTGCGGTAAATATTTTATTTACCATGGTTAAAGGGTAAATCCGGTAAATAAGGGTTAAAAAATAATATTATAATAATACTAAATTACCCTAAAACGTGTCTTAACCCTATTGGTTGATACATGGTCGACCATGGGCATCTTTGGGTCAATTTTGGGACCCCATTGATCCACTTGAAAGTGATAATGACACATTATTTTAATTAAGTTAAAATGAATACAAAAATGACATAAGCTTACATCTTTTAAAAGAACAATTTTTACATAGGGTTATACATGTTGGATTTTCGATTATAAATATTCATTAGAAAGATAAAAGGATTTCCTACATAATGATATTTTATTTATAATTTTTAGACATCAAATAAGTTAAATTATTAATGACACAATAATGATGCAATGTTTACCTCATTAATAAATCATTTAAATAAATAAGATTATAATGATTAAAATATTATCTAAAACCTGTCCAATTCTTATTGGTTGATGTTATTTAGAATATGAGTCATCTTATCTTTGACCTCGATGATTTTTGGACCATTATAAACCGAATACAAATATATTATAAAGTGATACTTTCACACTTTCCTAAAGAACCCCTCCTCTCCCTTATAAAAGGAGACCACTTCTACTCATTCCTCACACCTCTCAAGCCACTTGGCTCGTCCAAACTCTGCCCAATTAAGCTCCCCACATCCCTCTCCTCCTCCTTGAAGCTTAACCTTAGGCAGAAAGCATTTCAAGAAGTCCTTTGGTTCCAACCAAAGTGAGTTACCTAAATTAAAGGTAACGATTTCTCTTAAATTATTTTCATTTATTTTGCTTCTCCAACCCCCAAACTCTTTTTATTTCCTTTCTTTTGTAACAACACCAGTATCCTCAATATACTAGGATGTTGTTATAAGAATGATTCAAACTTCACATACACACAACTCCATCTAATGGATGATGAACATAATGTTTCTGTGGATGGCAAACTAACGCCTCACGAAACGATGATTGTTCAAATACATCTTACCGCCTCTCATGGTGGCCATTATGATGGCAATGTAATTAAATATGATATTAATGATATATATATTTTATATATAAGCTTCTGCAATTCCATTTTATTTCATACAATTATTCGTTTCATGTTGTATATATATACGATAATTTCATTTGAGGAAGTGCGGACTACCGCCCCCTTAAAATGATATGACTCGTTCATACCACACATGGAACGTATAAAGGATGGTGTTAATGAACTTAAGTAACATATATAAAATATTATATTTTACTGGAATAGTAATATACCTATGTTTCATTTGGATTCTATTCTTTTAAAATAAAAATTAAATGGAAGTAGCATTCGTGCGTACGTACGGACTACCGTCTCCACGAACGCGATGAGATTCATTCTCCATCGTATCCATTCAAGTATAATTATCATTTGATGATTTAAAAATGATGTTTAAGGACTTGATACCATTCTGGATATGAATAATATACATCCCATTAATAACGAATATGGCTCACATAACAAAGAATATAAAGTAAAATGAACCCGTTAACACCTGAAATGACGATAATTCTAAGATATTATTAACAAATCAATGTTAAAAGATCATATATGATATCATATTAAAGTAACTGATTCTTGTATTATTAAATAACAATTATTTCACCATTATACATGAGGTAAACCTACCATCGACCAAGGAAAAAGTACAAAGTAAGGGATTCTCTTATCTCACTTTCAATTCCGTGAGATTTCCATTGTTCGCTACTAAATTATTGAAAGTGGTGTATTGTGTACTTCCATTTGATATATATATTATCATGATTCACTTTATATTCATGTTATTCTGTAAATCATTTGGTGGTTATTAAATTTTGGCCATGCGACTCAGTTGATTAACGTGGTAAGGGGTTTCTTGTCTCACTTTTAATTCTGTGAGAATTCCATTGATCACCACTTAATTATTTCATGTGGTGTATGTGTACTACCCATGATTGTATTCATTGTGTAATATACTTTATTTTATGGGTATTTACATCATCATGGTATGATCTTTCTTTCATGGGTTTTTGTTTCTTATGTTACCTAATCAATAAGGGAATTTGAGATTTCAATTTCCACTCATTTGGCTTTACGCATATTTCATTGATTATATTACCCCAAGATTATGTGTGGAATCACTATTCATTTGATTATGTCATAATTTCCACTCCCCTTCCTGTGGATATACTATTGATACACATAATCACTCCATTGAAAATTCTCAAGTCATTGATATGAATTTGATAAGAGTAATTTTAACTATTTCACCATTTGTTGAGTTAAACATCCAATTCGTTGGTGTTGTTTTTACAGGAATATGTGTTAATATACTTTGATTGTTTTACACTGAATATCCAATCATATTTAGTGTATTTATATTTTTCACACATAATTATGTTGTTGATTTATCCTTAACCTAAGGATATGGCCTTTATGAGAGATTTCATCTCAACTTACATTCCATTGAGACTTCTTTGTTGATATACACCAAATCACTTTTATGTGGTGTATATAATGTACTTTGACATATTATATCATGAATTCCCTTTATTCTTATGATATTACAAAGTTTTTATTACCTCAATTATTTTCATTCAAGCGTCTCCCTTTTGGTTAGAATCTATAACTAAAATACCATTTTTAAATGTTTTAAAGACTTATTCATCTAAATCTTTATCATTAATGTCCATGTTTTAAAAATGGTTTTAAGGATTTATTTATATGGACATTAAAGTTTAGAAATTAAAAATCCTTTTAAATGGTTTCAAAGTGGTATGGGACACTTTGATTCAAAAATCTATCTTTAAATGGCTTCTTGACAAATAGTGTGACTTTTAAATGTTTTCAAGAAAAGGGGGATATTTCTCTCAAATAGTTTTGATGATTATTTTCATCTATGTCAACATCCTTCATTATAGAGGTTAATGTGATACAATACAATCTTCCATATTGTATCAAATGAGTTATATTTGACTGTGGATGTTCTATTTTTATACCATTCATGGTTTGTGGTTAAAGTATTGACATTTCGTATGCTAGTTTTAATACGAATGTTTATTTTATGCTTAAACCTATTCATATGAGGATTGCATTGGACTTAATAAGTGACGGGTGGAGCCCGCTATAGCTCCTCGATGCATCGGTAGGTCTCATGAGACAAACTAGTGTCTTGGCACAAGGCCTTGGCAAAATCTTATTTGTAGTCTTGGCACGAGGCCTTGGCTATGTGGTTATGATAGTCTGGCATTATGCATTCCATCATTATGAAAGTGGTTATTGATATTGAATGTGATCATTCGACTAGTAGAATATCCATGTGAGTAAGTAAATGGCATTATTTCATTTTACCTTTTCCATTTTATGCTGAAGTTCAAGTTTCAAAGGCTTTTGTTTTAGTTATAAATTGCCTTAAGTGTTTATGCTTATTTATGAAAGCTTCTGCTATAACGTTATCCTTACTGAGCATCCGAGCTCACCCCTTTCAATGTTTTATTTTTTTCCAGGATTATGAAGAAGTAATTTATGAATGACCTGCAGGGATAGTATGAGGGGATATGAATACAAGATGTTTTTTTTATGATGTAATGTAAAAATTTATGGATGTATCTAGTTATTCCAAGGCTACTAAACTAATCGGTCTTTCGAGACTTGATCTTTCTCATGATCATGCCAATGTTATGTAATAATGCACCGACTCTGGGTATCTAGGGTCGGGGCGTTATAGTACATCTATTCAAGAGACACATCAACAAATAGTATCAGGCCGGGGAAAAAATTTCCTGATAAATCACTTTCTCTATACACACCATAATAGAGGGATGTTTTATTATACATATATTTATTCCATCATCTTTCCCAAGATTATTCTATCCATAATCCTAAAAATAACTAAACTTTTCCTTTGATACCAACTTTAAAAACAATACTATTTCTTATATATTAATTAACGGTTCATTAAATAAATTTATGCATATTACAAACCAAACGATCAAGAAATATACTATATATAGAAATTATGTACATATCATAACATCTTGAACATGGGATACAACAAAATTATGAAAAATATCCTTGTCTTTCTTTGGAAATTCTAAAGATTTTAAAACTACAAGGGAGAACCAGGGGAAATATATAACGAACTTATGATATATAAATCTATGTAAATGAATAAACAAAGGATAATGTGATACATGCAATAAAATAGTTATGTCAATAGGGAATAAAATGTGTGATATTATGAAACATGAATAGTAAGGCATGTTATAACATCATAATCATAATATGGGATATGTGGAAACCATATACAATAATGCATAATAAACAAATATCAAGGATAAATAGAAATACATAATTGTGTATAATGTCTGATAAAGGAATCAGGTTAACTACATATCCCATCATGAAATTGCATGAGACTAAAAACTACCCATAGCATTGAATCTCTATATAATTATAGGATTAGCTCTCACATTCATTTTGTTATCATGCATATGTGTGCCACATTGATTATACAAAATAGATTCATTCATCATCATATATTATTCCATGATCATTGAGTGTGAAATAAATACATACAAGTCACAATTCTATTATTTATATGAGTATTAAGGTGAATGCCCTTGATAGGAAAAGTGTATGTCATTTAGCACTTAATTTTTTTGGGAAATAAAATCATGGTGATGTTTTGGAAGC
Organism: Viscum album; assembly: GCA_963277665.1. Lineage (NCBI taxonomy): Eukaryota > Viridiplantae > Streptophyta > Magnoliopsida > Santalales > Viscaceae > Viscum > Viscum album. The sequence continues at coordinate 1,237,862,224 of OY728122.1, read as the reverse complement.
ATAATGATGTCTCATAAAATTCTAAAAATTGGTTAATGAGAGGTAAAGGTTTCTATAATCCATTATAAATCAAATGTGTAGTAATAGGGACATGTGAATTCATATACAAACATTTTTAATTGAAAATTAAATTGATAATATAATAATGAATGTTCAATAATAATGATATAGTGAGGATCACATACTTAATTGTGTGACTCCAAATGCTTTGGAGTAGATTCTTCAGATATTGGGTGGATATTTGGAGGGATCTATAGAAGGTATGATAGAGAAAAGACATACCATATGTATTTTTATTAAAGATAAATGGTTTACTAGAAAGTTTTATAATGGAAATTTTCTAGGATTTCTTTATAATTTCTCCAATATAGGGTTTTGAATATATAAAATAAAATAAACCAAACCAAAAAACATGCCATGTTTTTTACCATGTATTCTAGAAAACGAGATTTTTTCAGTATTTTATAACTCTAATGTATGAAATTAAAAAAATTCCCTCTATTATGTTTATGCGAGTCATATTATTAATTAAATTATTTTAAAACCATAAAATATATTTATGGTTTTGTAGGATTCGTAAAGGATTAAAAAAATAAACTATATTAACTTAAAAACGTAGAAATTTAAATTTAAAAAATAGTTTTGTTTATGTATCCCAATTATAGTATTTCTTATATCGCATTTGGGTAATTAGAATTACATAATGCATAATGTATATATATACAGTATTTAATTTTATACCCAAAAAGTGGAGTGTCTCATACAATTCTGAAAAATTTAAAATTATATAATTTTGACATTATGATTATAATAAAATATTCCTTTTACCATTATAATTTTCTAGATTTGTTAATTTTAAATATTTAAATAATATGTGTCATTTATTTAAAATGATGTTTTCTTTACAGTAAATATTTTCAAACCCTTAAAAAAAATTCATTTGAATTCATAAAAAGAATATGATAATTTACATATAAACAAATTATTTTATAATTATATTTCACTAATATATTTGTTAGCTGAAAATTATATTATTTTATTAAAATAAATTCCATAATGGAATTTTAATATTACCCAAAAATAGTATTTCTATATTTCTGTATCAAAATAAAGATTATATATGGAGTAAAAATAACTGGGTGTAATTATATTCATTATTCTATGATGAACATAATCATATTTCTAGGTTCCTAGTACATATCCCTTTAGCACACCACCAAACTCCCTACGAGTAAGGTGATCATTGGTGAGACATTCATTCAACGGTTAGACATAAATGGTTTTTGTCACAAACTTGATGAGCCTTATCTTCTTGGAAAAACAGATTTAGTCATGCCTAAGTTGTTATATTTCATCGTGTTCTTGGTCATTGAAAAAGACCAGGGATTATATCTCCCTTAAAAGATCCAATAAATGTGCTTCATTGGGTAAGATTCTATTGATTGAGGCTATCACATATTTTTTCTATGTTAATAGGATGTGTTAATACCATATATTTATAATAATCAGGTGATCATTTGTCAATGGATATTTTATCAATTGTAATGATACGTAACAAACATTTAAATTTTATAGGATATAATACAAAAAATGTTGTGAATTTGTTTTATATTAACTTATTACTAAATATGACAATTAATTAATCACAAGAGAAATTATATTTATAACTATTAAAATCATTTCAAATCACTTATATGTTAAGTATATTAGGAGGTAGAAAACAATGAGACCAATGTCAAGAACACGACTAATCATTACCTCAATGTATGATACCATGGATAATCACAAATAAATAAACAAATTACTTTGTTGGACAAAAAAAATCTAAAATTAGACCTAAAAATATCCATCACATTAGGGAAAGGTCCTAACTACATCTCACAAACACTAGAAAACTATTATATATATCCCATTTAAAGTAGTGATTTTACATATCGATCGCATATTATGTCACATATCAAAACATGAGAACTAATCAACAAATACATAGCTTCACTACTCATGCCACGTCACATCATGTCTATCAGTGTGGGAACCCCCACTATGATAAACATAATCAATTCAATAAAGTAGGAAAACCCATTTAAATACACATCCACCCCTATAAGGGAGTCAGTATAATTCTCAAACCATCTGAGTCACTACCTACTAATTCCAACCAACATAAGATTCCCCCCAAATTAATCCATGTCCCATATGTTCTACTTGAACAAGGCTTTATTAGGTATGTCCAATTCCTATTATAATATCTATATAACAACTAAATCAATGAAATGATAGGAAACTAAAAGGCTGACACACCTATGACCCCTATTATGTTCTTTTTTAGACCATTATGAGCAACTCCAATTACCCACACTAGGATCCCATCACATAACTCCTACAGGAGAGATCACGAGCCCATAAACATAAGAAACCCATTGATGGCACATCATACCAAAGCCCATAGGACATATCAATCTCACCACATGCACTGGGACCTATAACCGACCTCAATGGGGGGATTTAGTAAACATATATTATGTGTAAACCATTTATCTCATCACACATTATTTGAAGACAACCCTGACTGCCAACAAATCCCTATAAGAAATTACATAGACTAAGGAAATTCCATCCGCAACACAAAGGCATATCATGGGCCTCTTTTACACCCAACTCAAATGTTCACCACTCTATAAAATTTATCACGAAATTCATTTCAGTCACTATGTACTAAATCACGTGCTTCTTAACTCAGATACTCTAAAAAAATTCATTTATATTATTACGAAACTCTATGTACTTACTTTGATTAAAAAAATCAATCCACCATGAAATAATTAAAAATATCAATTTAGTTGTTATATAATTAATTATCATAAGGGACACCAATATCTACATAACAGTTACCCCTCTATTGCCATGTTAATTAATCTGAATCCAGGATCCCAAGAAGCCAAATAAACTTATGATTCGTTATCTAAATCGAATACACCCATTAAATTATAAATTTATATTTCATACTTATTATTATGTATACAACATATTTATCATTTCCTATATATATAAAAAGAATATATACATTGAAAGAATGAGAAATATATTAATACCCATTATCCACACAAAAATTGTTTCTTTATGGCCGTCATGTATTGATTCAATGCAAAACACTTTTTCAAATAAGAAATCGTCAATTTATTCCATCACTATCCCATTAATAGTCAAAAATGGTCTAAGAGGATATGATTTCCATTAATTTATTTTTAACATCACACACATATTTTTAAATCGGAGACCCCACCAAGTGTTATATAGAAATATTGTGATCATTAATTAAGAATAACTATATTATCACAGACTAAGAGTTAATTCTAAGTAAAACAATCAATATCTTTACTAAATAAAATCATTTAAAGCATGAAATTATTTTAAAACCACTGAATCATACCACCAATTCCTTCATACAATCACTATACAATATCCTCTAACCAAAATCATGAAACATATAACATGAATGGTCCATGACACCCCCAAGATCACCATAATAAAAAACCATTTCAACTAATATTAAAATGTATTCTAATTTAATGTAATTAATTAAAAATACATAAATTGATATTATAACCCATATAAAATAAATTAAATGTATTTTAATAGATTCAATTCATCATTATTCAGTGTCCTCAATACAGTTTATAGAAAATCCCTATCAAACAAGATGATTCCACCCTGATTTTTTGAATAAATATCCAAACCATTAGACAGAATATATCTATATAATAGAGATTCTATATGAAAAGTAGATTATAGAAAACGGGAAGGTATTTTAACTTAAATGATTATATAAATATCCACTTAAAAACCCTTCATAAATGGGAAATCATTGAAGGATCTGGAATGGTGGATCTGACCATAATGGCACTCCATAATTGGACATTCATCCTAAAATTGATGGGGTAGATCTCTATAGGATGTGTCATCCCCTAATGAAATAACAGATTATGGGTCCCCATTTTTTAATAATGGGTCATTCAATGATTTCCCACATCTAGGGTTGTATTATTGTACAAACCGATGGATTAATGTAAAATTTTTGTCTCTAGAATAGAACTCAATGACCTAAAACAAGTTATTCCAACTTCTCCGAATGGGTCATGGATTAATTATATACCGATTTGATTAACCCTAATACTATATAGGATACAGCATGGCACAGTTTCATATAGGTCATATCTTGAACGCCCCCCCCCCCAACAACCTTGAGAATCACTGAAAATGAAATTTATAGGCTATTGTGTGATCTATTAGGTTCCCAAAACATAATCTTTTATTCACCATTGTCATGCCACAACAACCGAGTTATGGAATGTCCGATTGAAAAAAATATCTCCTTATAACACTAGACAATGAATTTGTATACTGCTTCAGGGGTTCCATTAATAGACTACCACTAAATAGGGTTACAACTCATGAAATTGTGGACAGATCTACGACATAAAATAAAAATTTAAAACCCCTCTGAGTACAAATTCTCCAATATTATTCTGAGACTCCAAATCTATAAAATAACAATTTGAAATTTGAAAAAAATAATGAATATATCATGGGCCTCTTTTACACCCTACTCAAATGTTCAACACTCTATAAAATTTATCACGAAATTCATTTCAGTCACTATGTACTAAATCACATGCTTCTTAACTCAGATACTCTAAAAAAATTCATTTATATTATTAGGAAACTCTATGTCCTTACTTTGATTAAAAAAATCAATCCACCATGAAATAATTAAAAATATCAATTTAGTTGTTATATAATTAATTATCATAAGGGACACCAATATCTACATAACAGTTACCCCTCTATTTCCATGTTAATTAATCTGAATCCAGGATCCCAAGAAGCCAAATAAACTTATGATTCGTTGTCTAAATCGAATACACCCATTAAATTATAAATTTATATTTCATAATTATTATTATGTATACAACATATTTATCATTTCCTACATATATAAAAAGAATATATACATTAAAAGAATGAGAAATATATTAATACCCATTATCCACACAAAAATTGTTTCTTTATGGCCGTCATGTATTGATTCAATGCAAAACACTTTTTCAAATAAGAAATCGTCAATTTATTCCATCACCATCCCATTAATAGTCAAAAATGGTCTAAGAGGATATGATTTCCATTAATTTATTTTTAAAATCACACACATATTATTAAATCGGAGACCCCACCAAGTGTTATATAGAAATATTGTGATCATTAATTAAGAATAACTATATTATCACAGACTAAGAGTTAATTCTATGTAAAACAATCAATATCTTTACTAAATAAAATCATTTAAAGCATGAAATTATTTTAACACCACTGAATCATACCACTAATTCCTTCATAAAATCACTATACAGTATCCTCTAACCAAAATCATGAAACATATAACATGAATGGTCCACGACACCCCCAAGATCACCATAATAAAAAACCATTTCAACTAATATTAAAATGTATTCTAATTTAATGTAATTAATTAAAAATACATAAATTGATATTATAACCCATATAAAATAAATTAAATGTATTCTAATAGATTCAATTCATCATTATTCAGTGTCCTCAATACAGTTTATGGAAAATCCCTATCAAACAAGATGATTCCACCCTGATTTTTTGAATAAGTATCCAAACCATTAGACAGAATATATATATATAATAGAGATGCTATATGAAAAGTAGATTATAGAAAACTGGAAGGTACTTTAACTTAAATGATTATGTAAATATCCACTTAAAAACCCTTCATAAATGGGAAATCATTGAAGGATCTGGAATGGTGGATCTGACCATAATGGAACTCCATATTTGGTCATTCATCCTAAAATTGATGGGGTAGATCTCTATATGATGTGTCATCCCCTAATGAAATAAAAGATTATGGGTCCCCATTTTTTTTAATAATGGGTCATTCAATGATTTCCCACATCTAGGGTTGTATTATTGTACAAACCAATGGATTAATGTGAAATTTTTGTCTCTAGAATAGAACTCAATGACCTAAAACAAGTTATTCCAACTTCTCCCAATGGGTCATGGATTAATTCCATACCCATTTCATTAACCCTAATACTATATAGGATACAGCATGGCACAGTTTCATATAGGTCATATCTTGAACGCCCCCCCCCAACAACCTTGAGAATCACTGAAAATGAAATTTATAGGCTATTGTGTGATCTATTAGGTTCCCAAAACATAATCATTTATTCACCTTTTTCATGCCACAACAACCCAGTTATGGAATGTCCGATTGAAAAAAAATATCTCCTTATAACACTAGACAATGAATTTGTATACCACTTCTGGGGTTCCATTAATAGACTACCCCTAAATAGGGTTACAACTCATGAAATTGTGGACAGATCTACGACATAAAATGAAAATTTAAAACCCCTCTGAGTACAAATTCTCCAATATTATTCTGAGACTCCAAATCTATAAAATAACAATTTGAAATTTGAAAAAAATATTGAAAATATTTTTATGAAAACCCATATTCCATATTTAAACAACAATTATTAAATCAATAAATCTCTAGAACATAAAATTAAAATTTTCCAATAATATACCAACATTATAAACCATGGTTCATTGAGAATAAACCTTTTTTTAATAATGATCCCCAATATTCCAAAATAAATATCTCTTGGATTCACATAAATTAATTATAATATAATACCCTAAGACATATTTAAACCCGTAAAAAATAGTGTAGAGTCTAATTTACTATGTGTTGAAACTGAGCTCATCCAAAGTCATCGAGAAACCAATACTATGATCCTCATAACTGTTGGGTCGGAGGTGATGGCAAGAGGGGGGGTGAATTGCCTTTTTAAAATTAATTAACAATTTAAAACAAATTTAAATGCAGCGGAAAGTAAAATGGCAAGACACAATTGATAACGGAGTTCGGCTTTAAACTCAAGCCTACGTCTCCGCTCCCAACTCAACCGTTGGGATATTTATACGACCGCTTTCTTTTTAATGGTTATAGCAAGAAACCCACTAGCCGTTTTAAGGTAGGCTAGATCACCTTCTTACAGCTTGATTTTTTATTTTGGTTGTAGCAAGAAACCCAAATTGAAAGAAGGAAGAAAAAGGGTGGTTTGTTTTAATACAAACCCAATTAAGAACTAAACAATTGAAGTAAATAATTTAGAACAAACTAGAGGAAGCTTTGAGCGCCAAGAGGTGAGTGTAGTTGATGTAGAGGAAGCCCAAGCTTCAAGGATGGCAATTGGATCTCAAGTAGCCTTTGAGAATTGTCGTAGGAGCCTCAAATGATCAAAATATCTTTGGTATGCTTCGGTATATTATCGGTGTTCCCGGCATCCATGGACGTCTATTTATAAGAGAAATACTCCCAAATACTTCAAAATAGTCGTTGGAGGGCTTTCGGAGCCGTTGGGGATCAAGTGGGCCAGCCTGGTCAAAGCCTAACGACTAGTTTGACTGAGCACACCGGCTGGCCGGTGCTGATCCACCGGCTGGCCGGTGCACCAGACAGAAGCAAGGGATTTCTGTCTGGATCCACCGGCTGACCGGTGCTGAGCCACCGGCTGGCCGGTGGTCTGGACAGAAGCATGCTATTCTGTCTGGGTTCCACCGGCCGGCCGGTGGTCAGGCACCGGCTGGCCGGTGGTCTGGACAGAAGGTATGCCATTCTGTCTGGACCCACCGGTCGGCCGGTGGCCGGACACCGGCCGACCGGAGGCACCTGGCAGAGGGCAAGGCCTTCTGCCTGGTCCACCGGCTGGCCGATGGGCTGGATCCGGCTGGCCGGTGCCCTTACCGGCTGGCCGGTGGTCTCACACCGGCTGGCCGGTGGACTTAAACAGTCCATTTTGAATTCTTCTTGGGCCAGCTTCTAGGCACCCTATTTCCTATCATCAAAAACACTTGAAAACAAGTTAGAATACAATTAGAGTGATTGTGATCATTAAAATCCAAGAGAGAGGGGTGCAACAATCTCCCCCTATTTTGATGATCACAATCACAAAAGAGAAAGCTTTAAAAAAGGGTATGAAAGCTTTAAAAAAGGGTATGTCAATTGAAAACTTAAATAAACAATTTGAACTTGGAAAACATAGAGACGTGCCAAATATAATGATCTTGAAAGCATTGAAATACTGAGAAAGGGTCATTTTTTTGAAATTGCAACCAAATGCCATTTTTTAAAGAAATCAATTGAAAACAATAACATAACCATTTAAAACAGATTTTGATGACATCAATAACTTAAAATGGAACTTGTAAAAAGAGCATTTTAATAAATAACTATGTAATAGAGAGGTTTTCTCCCCCTTTGGGATTATCAAAATAGGAGGAAAATTATGAGAGAGAATAAGAAAAACAATCAAAGAGGTAAACAATGATAAAAAAGGAATGGATAGACAAGACAACTTGAAATTTAAATAAGATGAAATGGTACAAGGAGAATCCAAAATACAAAAACAAATCAAAAACAAGAACGGCTCTATTCACTCCTAGAGGGCCGAGAGTGACGGCGACGCCTGAAGGTCGGAGGAGCCGGAGGAGCCTGGACCGCCTCAAAGCGACGATCTAGAGAATCAATCCGTGAGTGGAGCTGATCAAACTGAGAGCTGAAGTAAGAAAACTGTAGGTCGAGCCGGGTCTCAATCTGATCCTGGAAGCGAAGGAACTGATCAGCCGTCACCGACAAGCTCCCAGTATCATCGGAAGGGGGCACAGCCTCAGCAGGCTCCGGTGCATCATCACCCGCGCCATCTCCCTCATCAGCAGCAGCAGCAGCCTCACCTTCGTTGTCACCACTCCCTTCCTCTTCATCATCATCACTATCCTCACTGTCTGAAAGAGGATAGGCAGCGGCAATAGCAGGAGGCATGGCATGGGCAGGAGGATGGGAATGAGTCTGAGGAGAGTAGGCCTTGAGAAGACCGTCCTTGTCGACAATCCATTCCTGACGCCAAGGGTGCCAACGGATGTTCATTCGTTGCACCATCATAAAATTCACTATGCTATCCTTCGTTGGCTGCTCGAAGGAAGTAGCATGAAGAGGCACATCAAGAAAGGAAAAGATTTTAGTCAAGAGGCGTCCGTAGGGTAGAGTTTTGGACCGGCGCGGGTGCTCAGCCACATAAGTCATGGCCCGGAACAGAAACCGGACCAAATTGAAGTGAATGCCTCTGGTGATAAAAGAGAGAAGATAAATATCAATGAATTTGACATTATCATGATCCCCGATACGGGGCGCAAGGGAAGTTTGAATGAGGCGCTCAATAATACGATGGTTAGGAGAGAGCTGGGAGAGCATGACAATGGGATTTGAGGGCTGCCCTGTGAGATGCTCAAGAGCGACAGCAAGATCAAATTCAGAGTCCCGAGGAAACTCCCCCTGAGCAAAATCATGAGGTCCAACATGAGGAACTCCTAGCATCCGGGCAATTTGCACCGAAGTGAAAGTGATGGGTTGCCCAAGAGCAGTGGAGGAGATGGTATCAATGTCATCAGAAACGGACCACGTCAAATGAGCATAGAACACTTTGACAAGAAGAGGATAAATGACATCCTTTTCGGGTGGCTCAAAAAATGAATGCCAATGTTGATACTCAATAATTGAAAAAAGCTCGAGACGAGCAGAAGAAAGCCAAGGATAGTCAATAACTCTACCGGGAAAAATGACTTTGTCATGCCATATGTCCGGAAGTTGAGGGATTGAAGGAGGAGGAGGAGCTTCTTGAGCGATTCCCTTGCCTTTGCGTGTAGAGCGAGGTCCCATGATGGCAAAAGGGAGAAAATGAAGAAAGAGATTAAGAGAAGAAGGATTTTGAGAGAGCAAGGAGGAGGAAGAAGGCTAGGGCAAAGAGGGAGAGGCTGGCTGGACGAGGCGCACGAGAGGGAGAGATAGAAATATGAGGGGAAGGGTTTAAATTAATTTTTAACCCTTTCCCCGGCCGGCCCAAAAAGCAAAACCCGACACCATCGGTTAACCGGTGATGTACCACCGGTTGACCGGTGGTATTGAAATTCACAAAAAAACAGAATTTAAAAAAAAAGGTGTTTTAAAAAATTCTAATAAAATATAAGCAAGCCAAGAAAGTCAAATATTTAATAGTGCTCATTGACGAATCATTCCTAACTCCCCTTTAATAAAATCAAAACGGTCAACCGGGAGCGGTTTGGTAAAAATATCAGCTAATTGGAAATCAGTAGGAATGAAGTCCAAAGTGATATCTCCTTTTTAAAAATGGTCACGAAGGAAATGATGCCTTAAGTCTATGTGCTTTGTCCTAGAATGTTGTATTGGATTCTTAGAGATACTAATGGAACTAGTGTTGTCACACCGAATAGGGACATGATCATAGGAAAGACCATAATCCAAGAGAGTGTGTTGCATCCAAATAATTTGGGCACAACAATTACCAGCGGCTACATACTCGGCCTCACCAGTAGAAAGAGCAACACAATTTTGCTTCTTGCTACTCCACGAAACAAGGGACTTGCCTAGCAGATGACAGGTTCCACTAGTACTCTTACGATCTAATTGACATCCGCCAAAATCAGCATCCGAATAAGAAGATAGTTCAAAAGAAGTATTTGAGGGATAAAATAAACCAAGATTTTTGGATCCTTTTAAATACTTAAAAATTCTTTTGACCGATTTAAGATGGGATTCTTTAGGATTGGCTTGAAAACGAGCACAAAGGCAAACACTAAACATGATGTCAGGACGGGTCGCAGTTAGGTAAAGTAGACTCCCGATCATACTCCTATAGAGCTTGTTATCCACCGGTTTCCCGGCTTCGTCTAACGTAAGCTTACATGAAGTACTCATGGGTGTACTAATTTCCTTTACTTGATCCATACCAAAACGAATTAGAAGCTCGTTTGTGTATTTTCTTTGGCTTAGAGAAATACCTTTTGAATTTTGAAAGATTTGAAAACCAAGAAAAAATTTCAATTCTCCCATAAAACTCATTTCAAATTTTTTTTCTCATTAAATCTGAAAAATCAGTACAAAGAGATTCTTTGGTAGAACCAAAGATATCATCATCAACATAAATTTGGACTATTAAAATATCTTTTGAAGTGTGTTTTAAAAAGATGGTACAATCGGCTTGACCCATTTTAAAATCATTTTCTAAAATAAATTTTGTTAACCGCTCATACCAAGCCCGAGGGGCTTGCTTTAAGCCATAAAGAGCCTTGGTAAACTTAAAAACATGATTTGGAAATTTTGGATCTTCAAAACCGGGAGGTTGTTCAACAAAGATTTTTTCAGAAATAAAACCATTTAAAAAAGCACTTTTAACATCCATTTGAAAAAGCTTAAAATTTAAGTGGGCGGCGAATGCCAACAAGATCCTAATGGATTCTAACCTAGCAACGGGGGAAAAGGTTTCACCATAATCGATTCCTTCTTCTTGATTATAGCCCTTAGCTACTAGGCGAGCCTTGTTCCGGGTTATGTTTCCTTGATCATCAAGTTTGTTCCTAAAAACCCATTTTGTGCCAATAATTGGATGATCATTGGGTCTTTCACAAAGAGTCCAAACATTATTTCGAGAGAATTGATTTAGTTCCTCTTGCATTGCAAGAACCCAATTCTCATCATTAATGGCATCATTAACGGTTTGAGGTTCTAGGTGAGAAATGAAGGCTTGATGTTCAACTTCATTGAGGATAGATCTTCTAGTTCGAGTACCGGCTTGAAGGTCACCTATGACATTTTCTAAAGGATGGTCTCTAGAAGGTTTCCAATCCTTAGGCAAGGTGGAAGGCGAAGAAGGTGAAGAGGGTTCTTGATGGTCATCCTCCTTGGGAGGAGAAGTGGAATCATTCAAATGAAGCTTATCAAGCTTATCTTCAACATCTTCAATGACCGGGTGAGGTTTTGGAAGAGTTTCATCAAATTTGACATGAGATGATTCTTTGATGGATTTTGAACGTTTATTGAAGACACGATAGGCTTTTCTTGAGTTGGAGTACCCAAGAAAAATACCTTCATCAGATTTGGCATCAAATTTCCCTAGGTTATCTTTTGTGTTAAGGATAAAGCATTTACAACCAAAAACTTTAAAATAACCTACTTTGGGAAATTTGCCTTTCCAAAGTTCATAGGGGGTTTTCTTAAGAAGGGGTCTTACAAGGACTCTATTGATAGTATAACAAGCAGTGTTTACCACCTCGGCCCAAAAATATTGAGGGAGGTCGAATTCACTAAGGAGGGTTCGAGCGATTTCTTGGAGAGTTCGGTTTCTCCTTTCAACCACTCCATTTTGTTGAGGAGTCCTAGGGGCAGAGAAGGTGTGATTGTATCCTTGAGAGGAACACAATTCATCGAATTCTTTGTTCTCGAATTCACCACCATGATCACTACGAAGAGATATGATTTTATATCCTTTTTCGTTTTCTACTTTTCTAGAGAATTTCAAAAAGGTTTTACAAGCATCATTCTTATGGGCTAAAAAGAAAACCCAAGTAAAACGAGAAAAGTCATCAACAATAACTAAGGTATAGGATTTTCCACCTAAGCTTGCTACGGGAGTAGGACCAAAAAGATCAAGATGAAGGAGTTCAAGAGATTTTGAGGTGGACACTTCCTTCTTAGATTTGAAAGAAGACTTGTGTTGCTTACCAAGTTGGCATGGCTCACAAATCAAATCTTTCTTAAATTTAAGTTTAGGAAGGTCACGAATTAGCTTGTTCTTATTAAGCATTAGAAGTGAATGAGAGCTACAATGCCCCAATATTTTATGCCAAAGCCAAGACTCATTGTCAAGAGCACATAAACATTTAACATTTTGGCTAGCTAGAGATTTTAAATCAATAATGTAAACATTTTGAAAACGGGAAGCAGAAAATATCAACTTGTTTTGAAAATCAAACACATTTCATAAATCATTTTGAAAATTGACTGAAAAACCACTATCACAAAGTTGAATAATGCTAATTAAATTATGCTTTAAACCTTTAACTAATAAAACATCTTTAATAAAAGAGGAGCTACCAAGACCAATGGTACCTATTCCGACGATCTTGCTTTTTGAGTTATCACCAAAGGTGACATATCCTCCATCGAATTCTTCAAGTGAGTTGAACTCGGAGGGATCGCCACACATGTGCCTTGAGCAACCGCTGTCGAGATACCACGAGCCTTTAGAGGTCCTACTCTTTTGGCGTTTATCCTACAAAATCAAGAAAGAAGAGATTTTGGTACCCATATAAGTTTGGGTCCGGAAAGATTAGCAAAAAGAGACTTTTGAACCCATAATGTTCTAGAGGGATTACTTCTATGATACTCATCCGAGTAGGTAATGGATTTGGGTCTTCCATACCTAGCATTTTTACAATCACATTCATAAATCATGTGACCAGTCTTTTTACAATAATTACAAAATTTCTATTGAGAGCTCCCCCTTACAAAAGTAGTGGGTGCCCTAGAAAAAGTGGATTGCTTGTTATAGCCAAGTCCATGTGTGGTTCTAGCCGAATGCTGAGAACCTAGCATTTTAGTTAAGTTTTGTTCACCTTGGGTGAACTTGGCAAGGGATTCCTTCAAATCCTTAATGGTAGAATTTAAAGAATCTACATTTGGAATATTTTTGACTTTAAGGGCAAGCTCCTCATTCTCTTTGAGAAGTTTGTCTTTTTCGGAAATAAGAGTTTTTTTTTTCTTTTTCAGGGTCAAAAATTTAAAGGTAAGTTCGTGAAAACCTTCCTCTAATTGATATCTTGCATTTTGGAGTTCTTCATAAGACATATCATTATCAAAAGAAGAAGATGAGGAAGAAGAGTGAGAAGAAGAGTGAGAAGAGGATACCTCATCAAATGCCATTAGGCATTTTCCACCTTCATCGCTTGAGTCGCTTGAAGACATGGAGTCATCACTTGCACTCCATGTTGATGCTTTGAAGGCCTTCTTGTTTTTCTTTTCTTTTAACCTTTTCTTGAAAATGAGGCACTCCGGTTTGATGTGGCCTTTCTTTCCACATTCAAAGAAAGTGATTTCTTTCTTCGCCTTTGGCTCTTCCTTTCATGCCTTTTGAAATTTCTTCTTTTTCTTCATGAACTTGCTCATTTTCCTTGCTAGTTGTGCCATCTCGGATTCACTATCATCGGAGGAGCTTTCTTCCTTTGCCTTGAAAGCTATGTTCTTTTTCTCCTTGAAGATCTTTCCTTCTTTATCGGCTTGCCTCTTCATGGTAATCTCATAAGTCATGAGTGACCCTATGAGTTATTCAACCGGCATCTTCTTGACATCTTTCGCTTCTTGGATTGCCGTCACCTTTGGTGCCCAAGAGCTTGGTAGGACCCAAAGAATTTTCTTGACCATTGTTTCTGCTGAAACATCATCACCAAGGGACTTTCTCCCATTGCAAACATCAGTAAAAAGAGTAAACATTTCGGTGATTGACTCGTGTGGGTGCATTGTGAAACTCTCAAAGTCTTGACGATACATATCTAACCTAGTGTCTTGGACTTTCTTAGTGCCCTCATGGGTCACTTCCAAAAGTTTCCAAATTTCGTGTGAGGTGGTGCAAGTAGAAATACGATTAAACTCATTACGGTCTAACCCACAATGAAGAGCATTCATGGCTTTGCCATCAAGCTCAAAATTGGCAATGTCTTTGGGGGTCCATTTAGATTCATCCTTACTAGAAAGAGTGTAGCCTTGCATAACAATTCTATATATAGGATAGCCAATGCTTCTAAGAAAAGTAATCATTCGTGTTTTCCAATATGTGTAATCGGTTCCATCGAAGTATGGAGCCCGAGTCATGGAATACCCTTCGGGTGCTTGTGAGAAAGAAGCCATCACTATGGATTTTTGGTTTGTAACCGGTTAAGGTATTACACAAACGCTCCCTCTGATACCAAATGTTGGGTTGGAGGTGATGGAAAGAGGGGGGGTGAATTGCCTTTTTAAAATTAATTAACAATTTAAAACAAATTTAAATGCAGCGGAAAGTAAAATGGAAAGACACAATTGATAACGGAGTTCGGCTTTAAACTCAAGCCTACGTCTCCGCTCCCAACTCAACCATTGGGAGATTTATACGACCGCTTGCTTTTTAATGGTTATAGCAAGAAACCCACTAGCCGTTTTAAGGTAGGCTAGATCACCTTCTTACAGCTTGCTTTTTTATTTTGGTTGTAGCAAGAAACCCAAATTGAAAGAAGGAAGAAAAAGGGTGGTTTGTTTTAATACAAACCCAATTAAGAACTAATCAATTGAAGTAAATAATTTAGAACAAACTAGAGGAAGCTTTGAGCGCCAAGAGGTGAGTGTAGTTGATGTAGAGGCAGCCCAAGCTTCAAGGATGGCAATTGGATCTCAAGTAGCCTTTGAGAATTGTCGTAGGAGCCTCAAATGATCAAAATAGCTTTGGTATGCTTCGGTATATTATCGGTGTTCCAGGCATCCATGGACGTCTATTTATAGGAGAAATACTCCCAAATACTTCAAAATAGCCGTTGGAGGGCTTTCGGAGCCGTTGGGGATCAAGTGGGCCAGCCTGGTCAAAGCCTAACGGCTAGTTTGACTGAGCACACCGGCTGGCCGGTGCACCAGACAGAAGCAAGGGATTTCTGTCTGGCTCCACCGGCTGACCGGTGCTGAGCCACCGGCTGGCTGGTGGTCTGGACAGAAGCATGCTATTCTGTCTGGGTTCCACCGGCTGGCCGGTGGTCAGGCACCGGTTCGCCGGTGGTCTGGACAGAAGGTATGCCATTCTGTCTGGACCCACCGGTTGGCCGGTGGCCAGACACCGGCTGACCGGTGGCACCTGGCAGAGGGCAAGTCCTTCTGCCTGGTCCACCGGCTGGCCGATGGGCTGGATCCGGCTGGCCGGTGCCCTTACCGGCTGGCCGGTGGTCTCACACCGGCTGGCCGGTGGACTTAAACAGTCCATTTTGAATTCTTCTTGGGCCAGCTTCTAGGCACCCTATTTCCTATCATCAAAAACACATGAAAACAAGTTAGAATACAATTAGAGTGATTGTGATCATTAAAATCCAAGAGAGAGGGGTGCAACAATAACACCACTCTCATTCTGGACCAGACAGACCAATTACAAATTATATATCACATCACTTAATTATTCAGGGAATCACTAACTAGTCTCCCACAATCTATGCCTTCCCAAAAACCTACTTGTAAGACATTGACAATGTAACACCACTATCTTCCACTGTACATTTCTCTATGAATAATATGATATCATGGGAGGTACACAACACCAAGTTCAGGTGAACCACGACCTATAAATCAAGCCATTAAAAAGATTATATGAATAGTAATAATCAAATTTTAAATTTTATATGCTCCATATAATTTTAACATCTACATTATGTGTTTCCATGGAAGAATATAAGAACAAATTCAAATTTTCATATAAAAGATGTATTTTTAGAAAAATGCACTTTTACCACCTTTTAATGAAGATCCCTTTTTAAATTCCATATTTGACACTTTTATATATTAAATTATTGAAAATAAACTTCTTCTTTAGATGTGGGACATAAAAATTTAGTTTGATTTAATTTTCGGTGATTTTAATATAACTTTCATATTTTGATGAATAATGAAAAATACTATTTTTTAATTGAAAACAACTTCATTGATAAATATAACGTATAATGTAAAATTATAACTTTGAATGGTTTTTCTGAATAATTACACTATATTTTTATCATTTAATCCATTTTTTAGTCATTATATGTAATTTTAAATTTGCATTTATTATTAACACATATCAATATTTTGATTTTTTTTACTTCTAAAAAACCCTCTTTCTAGTTTTCACAAAAGGAATATTTTTTTGAATTAATTGATAAAAATTCAATTTTTTGAATTAGGTAAAATAGAAATCTTTTTTGAATATCTAATATCAAAATTAACACTAGGTTAATTTTTTGTATTTTTCTAAAAACTTCAATTTTTTGATTAATAGTAAAACTAACTGTGTTATTTTTTAGAACCAACTCATTTATTTAAATAATTAATAATTTTATTTATTTTTATTTCACGTAAAAATATATACCTAATACCTATATATGTTCAATGTAATTAATTATATTCGTTTTGTAAAATGATTAGATATATAATGTTTTATTGAACTTTTAATATATTTTACCAACGTTCTAGGCACATTTGAAAATTTTCATAAAACATAATTTTATCACTTCTATGAATTGAATTTAAATAATCATAGAGACAAAGTTTAAATCAGTATATAAAATTTGGTTCAATTGGATGAAAATTATATTTGGTTAATAGTATCCTTTAAATTTTATTTACCAATGTTAAAAGCAATGAGGTTAATTAAAGGTAAAAATGAAATTATAATTACACTGAAACATGTCCAAATTCGATTGGATAATTGTATTTTGACAAAAATCAACCATAATAATTAAATATCATCCTTTTGGTCTACATGGAATAGATTAGTACATTTATTATTATTACATTTAAAGAAGAGTTAAGTGTGTAAATACAAATTTTAAAAACTAAAACATTTTTAATATATAGTTATACATAAGATAAATTTGACTATAAATATTCATTATAAATAAAATTATATTTCCAAAATATTTTTATTTTATTTATAATTTTCATACATTAAATAATTATATTTTTTTGACACAATGATAATGCAGTAATTACATTATTATTGAAAGATTAAAATAATTGATATTATAAATATTTAAATAATATTGAATTGTGACTTTTTATGTATTCCACGAATTTTCAAGGTTAATATTAAATGTTCTGGTTGATTAAATAATTTTTTTTCGAAATTATAAAGTTTTATGACTTTCCAAAAAACCAAATACTAAACAATGTCATAATTGAAATAAATGGGTTTTTAAAAAAATTACTATATTATTAATTGATATAATATTCCTAAAAATATAAGGTTCATGCAAAGTACATAGATAAAGTTATATATATCAATAATGAATCAGTTGGGTTTCTGTAAGCTTTATATTGTAATTTATTAACTATTTTTTAAATTAATACAATAATACATAGTAAAAGATAAACTATTTAACTAACAGTTAAATATAAAATATAAGGTTATTATAGTGACCTAAAAATCTCTAAAACATATCGTATGAGATAATTTTTACCCAGAACCACCCTATCCTCCAAATAATTCATTTTTGAGTCATTTTAAAACAAATATTATTTTATAATAAATTAATATTTTATTATTTTTCTAAATTGACCCTTACCTCTCCTATGAAAGGGTACATCCGCTTCTATCAAATTCACGCCTATAAAGTAATCAGTCTCAGCCGTCACCTGATCAAATATCTTCAAATATACCATCACATCAACCTAGAGGCCTTAATTTTATCAGAAAGCCAACCTATTGAGTCCTTTTGATCAAATCAAAAGAATGCACTGTAAAAAATAGATAATAATTTCATATCCTCTATCAATGTTCTCTTCTTCATCCACTTCGTATTTCATTTTTTTTCATAAAGGAATAATAAATAAATTACCTTATACATAATTATATATTATTTTAAATAGGATACAACCATATTCATTATTTGATCCATCCTATTAATGAAGAAGTCACCATACGTGTGTACGTACGGCTTACCACCTCTACGTCGTGGTGTAGTTTGTTATTCATCACTTCATCATTTTTATGGGATTAGTAATGAGTATAATTGATTGTGTTAAAAGAAGACACATTGTTTTGGTTATTCATTTTATAATTGAATGTAAGACACATGTTTTTATATAGAACATCCAAGGATAGTAAACTGGGTGGTCGTTTAAAATTTGGTCCCTTGTGATCATGCTGATATTATGTAATAATGCACCAAATTTGGGTAACTATGGTTGGGACATTACAGTTGGTATCAGATAACATTTAGTAAAAACCATGGTAAATAGATTTATAAATAGTCTGATTAGAGATCATTACCCTAAGATAGAATTTGAGGATTAGAATAGTAGAACATCATTGGATTTTGGTAATATAGAGATTTTGTTTCTTTTCCACGAAATACATCCCTATCCATAAACGATCAGGTAGAGGAGCTCTAGAACAGTTTTACCATGTATTTAAAACTCTAAAAACGAGTTTTGGGCTTGACCAGGGGAATACTGGTACATGAAAACAGGCCTTGCTACACTCTTTTCTTTGACACTTCTAGGGGATATGTTTAAGATAAATCATGATTTCATTACAAAATAATTTGAAGGATTTTAATATATAATGATAATAAATAAAATTGATTAATCATATAGTGTTTTTCATTGAAAATAAATACTCATAATATAATCTAAATGATTTTATGACAATTGTTACTCACACTCTTCTTTCTAGTTTTACTCAATGGAAGGATTCCAAGTAAGTCATAATAATATTGAACATGATGTACATGGTGGAAAAATTTGTGGAAATGAGAAATGAAATTCAATTTTGATTGGCGTAAATGATATTATGTATATGCCAAATCATCTTTCCAAAAATATGATCAACAACATTTACATTAACCACCTCCAGAAATAAACAAATAAAAGAAAGGATGAGAATGATAAGAGTTCATGCTGCAGATACCATGTTGAAAAGAATGATTATTTTCCGTCATGCATGAAATAAGGAATGTGACACCAAGGAAAGTGTCTCAATGGAACAAATAAATGAATTATGTGTGGGAAATAAGGAGATAAATTTAAGAATTGCTAAGTAAAAATGATAAGTACAATGGAAGAAAATAAAAATGATATTAATAAACCATTTACAGCCATTTTCCTTAAATATAGGGGACCTTGGAATTACCCAAATAAATTTACTACTCAATAGGATTACCACTCTATCAAGGAATAACCCATGTGGTAATAAATGGATGGATAAATTTATATAAGTATTAATGCTCTTGGATGATGAGATTACTTTGCAAGAATTTTCACTTGTATTAGTAATCATGTTGTTTGTTATGTGAAAATTATATTTGAGGAAAAATCACCTATTCATTTGTGGATATATTTATAAAGATCCTTTTATGTTTATATGATCCTTGAATTTGGGTCAATTACAGAATATTACTTTTTGGGATAAAAAGTCTAGGTATGATATAACATTTGTGGATAAAATATGTTATGGTTATTTTTTAGGATTTTATCTCACTTATAAGAATTCTATACAATAATATAGTTTTTAAAAAAGGAAAACACACAAACCATGTGACAACCCATCGCATTGGAAAAATAAGTGGGAATCGAACCTTCAACAAATGTGGGACTTGGACTTATCCCCTACCACTAGACTACGTGAAGTCTTTGGTTATTATGACTAATTCTATTTAGCTAAATTATTTTATGGATCAATAATATGTTGATTTTAGGAACTTATTATTTATCCTTACTATAAGAAAATTATTTGGATATTATGTGATTAAAGTTATTATAAAAGATGTTCACTCTATTTGGAACACTATATGACTATGAAAAATATAATACATTGGTATTTCATTTGAATAGTAATGTTGGATTATTATTCTGGAAGAATTTATATTCTTTTGTGAACTAATAGAGATTTCAGTTATTTATGAAAAATTATTAACCTATAATAGTTAATATGTTACTAGGTTAATAACTTTTACGTACGTGACATAAATAGTAGTCGGTGTTTTTGGAGATAAATGTTAAGATTTATTGTGGAAGGAAATGTGATCAAATACTTCCGAATTTTGGGATTCAAAATTACTTGGGATTAATTTCATGAATTTTAAGGACAATTGTTTTTTTACTGGTCTTTGTTGAACATTGGGTATTTTTTGTTTAATTTTGGAGATTAAGAGTTGTATTTATTTCCATAAAGGAGTATCCTTTTAATGGATCATCTGATATTGTAATAAGCATTTTGGTTTTTGGTAATGTCTAAAGACAAGAGAAATATATACTTCCTCTTTTCTCAATTAGTTGATTCTCTAGACGTTAATTCTAGCACTTCACGTGGGACCAAGTCATATTGAATACTTATATTTTGGAGTGAAAAATGAGTTGCTGGTATAAATTAGATAAAGGATGGAACTGTACTTTTCATGTATTCTTTTTTCTTATTCTATGAATAAAATAATTCATAAACAATATGGAATTTATCATAAAACAAAAAATGTGTTATCCTAATACCTTTACTTTTGTTGAGTTGATAATATTTTAAATCATTATATATTTATGGCCTTAACAAGATTAATTTTATAGTAACTTGTATATGATTGATGAAAAAAATCACTCCCAATAAATATTTACATTTTTCCTCCAATTATAATTTCCACCCTTTCTCTTATATTCAAAATCCTAATTTGGTGGGGTCTTTTTCATTTCTCTTTCCCTCTTATCGAGACTAAATTTTATTAACCCTATTACCGATGTGGGTTTTCCCCAAAGGTATATTTTATTTTTTAACCGTTTATTTCAGAAGAACAATTTAAAATTGAGAGGATGCAATTTATTAAAGGAGGGAAAAATGTAACACCCAAATGTTCAATGGTATGTTTCTCTTTGAATAATATGATAGTGTGGGAAGTACACAACACCGAGTTCATGTGCACCATAACCTATCAATATAGCCATTTAATAATATATTATGAATAGTAAGAACCAAAATTTGAATTTAATATACACAATATAGTTTAACATCCATATTAAGTGTTTCATAGTAATAATATTATAACAAATTCAATTTTTTAGATAAAAGAAGTATTTTTCAAAAATGGAAATTTTACCGTCTTTTAATGGAGAACCCTTTTTAATCCAATATTTGACACTTTTTTATATTAAATTTCTAAAAATTATCTTCTTATTTAGTATAATTAAATAATAAATTTGTTTGGATATATTTTCAGTGCTTTTCTGATAACATTCATATTTTGATGAATATTAAAAATTACTAAATTTTAAATGCAAATTTTTTTTATTCAAAATAATTTATAGTGTAAAATTATAAATTTAAATGGATTTAAAGCATAATTATATTATATTTTTATCATTTAATCTAATGCTGGTCATTTGAAGAAATTTCACATTTAAATTGAACATTAACACATATCAATATTTTGATAGTTTTTATTTCTCAAAAACAAACATTCTGGTTTTGACCACGAGAGTATTTTTTAAATTAATTAATAAAAATTCTATGTGTTAATTTGGTAAAACAAACATAATTTTTAAATTTGAAATATCATCATTTTCATTGTGTGAATTTTTGGTATTTTTCTAAAATCATTAATTTTATGATGAAAAGTAAAAAACAATGTGTTATTATATTAATCCTAACTATTTATTTTAATAATTATTTATTTTATATATATTAATTTTAGGTCAAAATAGATACATTATACTTATATATGTTCAATGAAATTCATTACAATAATTTTATAATAAAAATAGACATATAACATTTTATTGAACATTTAACGTCTTTTTTCAACCTTCTAATAACATTTGAAAATTTGATAAAACATAATTTTACATCTTCTGTGAATGTAATTTCTAAAATCCAAGATACACGGTGGACATCAATATGTAAAATGTGGTTCAATATGATGAAAAATATTTTTGGTGAATATTATATTTTTAATTTTAGTTTACATAGTTAAAACTAAAGAGGGTAATTAAATTTGAAATTGATATTATAATAACCATATAAAATGTCCTAATTATATTCGATAACATTATATCTACCAAAATCATCGTTAGGAATATACTATTATCCTTTTGGTCTGCATGGATTAGATTAGGACAATCATTATTATTTTATTTAAAGATGTATTAAAAGTGTTAGATGAAAAGATTAGTAACTAAAACATGTTTAATATTAGTTTATTCATAAGATAAATTATTCTATAAAGATTCATTTTAAATATTGAAATATATCATACATAAATGCATTTTAATTATAAATTTTATATATTAAATAATTAAATTTACTTAGGACACAATGATGATGCAGTAAATACCTTATTATTGAATGATTAAAATAAAGGGATATTCTAAATGTTAAAAGAATTGTAAATTGAGACTATTTATGTATTCCACGAATTTTATAGTTTAATAATACATGTTAAGGTTGATTAAATATTTTTTTTCGAAATGATAATACAGTTATGACTTTCAAAAAACCCAAATAATAAATACTATCAAAATTTAGATGAATGTGTTTTTTTAAAAAAATATTGTATTATTAGTTTATATAATATTCCTAAAAATATATGTATTTGCCTAAGGACTTATGTAATTTTAATATACTTCAATAATGAATCACTTGGTTTTTTCTTTTTATTTTATAGTAAGTTTATAAACCATTTCTTATAATAATATTAGAATACGTGGTAAAAGATAAACTGTTTAACTAAGAGTGTAATTTAAATGATAAGGATAATATAGTTATCTAAACCTATCTAAAACCTATTAGTTTACAGGTTTTAAACCTATATCCACCATATAAATGAAATAAATCCTTTTGGAGGCATTTTATACCGAATATGATTTTATAATAAATCAATATTTTAATTTTTTCCCTAAAGTGACCCCCACCTATCTAATAAATGGGTACTTCCCTTTCTATCAAACTCATACCCCCAAAGACATTTGGATCAGGAAAACACTACTCAAATATCCACCAAAATACCCACAATTAATCCAAAATTCCATACATTTATCACAATTCCAAACTAAATATCAGTTTGATCAAATCAAAAGGAAGCACCCGAAAAAGAGGTAATAATTTTATCACATCTTTCAATGTTCTTTTCTTCATCAAAATCCTATTTATTTTTTGTGACCATATAAAGATAATAACTATAGTACCATATACATACTATGATTTTATTTTTATTCTGGTACTACCATATTCATTATTCAATCCATCCTATTAATTTCAATTTCACCCAACATCTGTATGTATGGGTTACCGTCTCCATGTCGTGGTGTAGTTTGTTATTAAACACATAATCATTTGGATGGGTATAATATTGATTATAATTTATGTAAATAATAAATATAAAAAGTTAATGATTCTATACATATGATACACCATCAAATTACCTACGATTTCACCATCAATTGAATGATATTGTCGCTTGTGTGCATGTATGGATTACCGTCTCGACAAACACGATGAGATTCCTTCCACATCACAAATATTCAAAAATAATTTTATTTTTATGAATAAAAATGATTTTCAAAAACTTAATATAATTTCGTATATGAATATAATACATCCTATCCATAAAAAACATTACTTACATAACAAAAAATGTAATGGAAAATAAATCGATTAACACCTGAAACAAGGACACTACTGAATTATTATTCACAAAGAAATATTAGAAGATCCTATATAATATAATATTTATGTATATGGTTCTTGTATAATTTTTTAAAAAAATAATATAAATATTATATAGTAGGTTAACGTACCCTCCACCAAAAAAATGTACAAGGTAAGGGTTAATTCTGCAATCCCTTCAGTATTTGGGGTTTTTTATATGCAAGTATCTACTGTGGCCTCTTTACCATCCACATTCGTATATCTTAAAAATTTATTTCAAAACATTTGTAATATTTCATAGACAATAGTTTAAGGTCATTTATACCATTTTTTACATTTTTATAAAATTATTATAATTTAATCATTCATTCGTTTTCCAAACACGTTTTTTATTACCTTTTCGAAAAAATTATAGAAATAATGTTTATTTACTTATACGGCCGGTGCGGCTATTTTCAACCATTTTAACAACTTCGATGCTTCCCATACAAGATTATAATAATGTTCTCAAAAAAAATTCTTTTATAATTTCATTCCATTAAAATTATTTCAAAATACAATGAGATATTTCTCTCAAACTATATTGATTTTAGTCTATGTGAATATCTTTTGATGGATTTTAGACTTGTTTGAAGTTGATTAACTATGTTACAATCTTCCATATTTTATTGAAGGTTTTTTGTTATGTTTTACTATGTATGTGTTATTTTAATAAAAATCATGGTTGATGGTCAATGTATTAAAATATCATATTCATGTATTAATAGGAATGTTTATGTTATGTTTAAATCTTTTCATATGAGGAATGAATTGGATTTATTAAGATATGAGTGGAGACCGCTATAGCTCCTCTATGTATCGGTAAGTCTCATTAGAAAAACTAGTGTGTTGGGAGAAGGTCTTGACAAAATATTATTTTTAATTTTGGCACGATGCCTTGACTATGGGGTTATGATGTCATGAATTATGCATTATATCATTATTAAATTGGATATTGATATTACATGTGATTATTAGACTAATATATTATCCTCGTACATAACTAAATTGAATTATTTGACTTATCATTTTCCATATTATGCTGAATTTTGAGTTTAAAAGGCATGTGTTTTAGTCTTATACATTGCCTTAAATGTTTATTCTTATTTAATAATAATTTCGCAATATTTTTATCTTTATTTAGCAACTGAGATCAGCCCTTTCTATGTTTTATTTTTTCAGGGATGCTATGAAGTATATTATGAACGACCTAGAGGGATAGTATAAGGGAGATGAATGTGGTAAAATGAGTCAAATTGTTGTTGTTCTTCATTTCATAATTTTATTTAAAACATATGTTTGTATCTCATACTTCCAAGGATACTAAACTGATCATATTTTTTGGGATTTGATCTCTTGTGATCATGGTAATCATATGTAATAATGCACCGACTCTGGGAAACTAGGGTTGGGGTGTTGTAAACTATCACCTTTAGGAGATCATGATTTTATAACACAAAATTAAATCCTAAACATTTCAAACACCTTCCCTAATAAATAATATTTTATCTATTAATACTTATACAATCTAATAACACTATAATATTATGCATGGATTATTGAATAACCCTTGATACGAGTTCCTTTGATAAAGAAGATTAATTCCATCCTAAGTCATTTATAGACAATTTGACTCCACCCAAACACCCTACTAAAAACAAAAAAATTTACATTAATAAGGATCCCAATGTAATTTTCTTACCTCCACCCCAATATAATGGGGATGTATAGAACTACCCCCAAATATTTTATACACCCCCACAAAATATATAATATGAGGGTTATAAGCTAGGGACTGATATGTACTCTACACCATAAATGAATCCTTATCATTATCTTATTGTAATGGCATATGTGATCTCCAAAAACCATGTCTAATCAAATACCATAATCTAATGAGAGTATATAACGAACTGACCCATCCACAACTGTTGACAATAATCACAATCCCCTACTAACCTCCGGATAATTACTAGTCCCACCCTTGATAATCACTAAAACCCACACCAAAAAGTGTTACACCCTCAATACAACAATGGTTCACAACCCCACCACAAGAATGTACCCATATCACTCCTCGGGCATAGTTCTAAATAGGTTCCAACATCACATAGATACTTCTCCTCATAGTCCATTCTCTTTTCATCCTAATTATTCCTAACATGGAACCATGATTAGGAATTTATTCTTAATTCTCTAGAAAAATTCGATTAAAATACGCTGATGGTTCCCACTTATCCATGAAACCACAATAGAAAATCCATGAACTGAAGATTTACACCACAAATGGAAACTAATAGATATCCACCCATATATAATTTTACCAATATTTTTAAGATTCCATGTCACAATTGATGACTTAATGAGACCCATAAATTTTATACATTAGTATTACATCGTAATAAATGAATATTCAACACATAACATTATAATGCACAATATAATTAGATAGGTTTACTATCCTAATAATATTTCATACATAATAAACCATATTCATAAGAGATCTACATAATCTACCACTATGTACATAAAAACAATCACCCTTCTTATATACATCATAATTAATACCAATATTTATAACCCGGAGAAAGGAAAAAATAATAAATGGTGAGCTCATGTTCCCAATAAGGGAAAATAATGGAGATATCAATAATCAGATAACAATTACATGGTAATTAGGGAATAATGAAATTATATTATCATTTTAAAATAAAAAAAAGAATATCAAAGATTATAATCAATAGTTATGGAATAAATATTATCAATTAAAATGTCATGAATCATAATGAACTCAAATAATACGAGCCATGAGATTTTAGAATTGGAATAATACTTATCTATGTGGCTACATATAACCATAGAAAATATTTTCTTTAATTATGTCTCACTTCCAATACTAGCATAGTGGACTAGGTAGATGCCTCATTACATTATATCCTTAGTCATGGTTTACACTGGTGATTATCTTAGTGGAAAATGTCCCGTATTAAATTAAGATATGTCCCCATTCACGTCATTATTATCTAATGATATATCCAAATTTACATAATTCATTGGAGGGACATACAATTTCATGGTCACCAATCATAAAACCCTAATCCATTAATATTTTTTTCCATAGAATCATAAATCTATTATGATATATTATAAATCATGTGTAATGACTGGAAAAATTCAAGGGAAATTTTTTCTTAATTTTCTTTGGCATTTTACAAGAACGCAGTTTCTGACGGCACTTGATTCCGAGGCCCGGTGTGCCCGGAATTTCTATCCGAAGTTTAGCTCGGGTATGTTCAGTGAACGAACGAGCACAAATTTCTAACTTTTGAACCAGTGCTCAGAATCAAATTTCGAGGGCACCGATGAAACCGCAGCACCAATTGTTTCTTAAGGAGACCTTTTCCGAAGTTGTGTTTTATGCGGGTTGAGAGTGCATTTTTTTTGGGGGAAACTAGACGAAGTTAAATAAAATTGTGGAACACAATTTTATTTTATCAATGTTAGTTATTTCCTCCCAAGGGGAGTTAGAGGTGGGTCCCACACCCACATAACCTCCCATGAGAGGATATTAGTGGAGTGGGGCCCACACGTGCCCTAAAATTTTCATCTCCCCATAACTCCATTGAACTTCCCCATTATCACCCTTTTTCATTAATTTGTGGAACCTCACAATCTACCATCCATTTATGTTGCCAACACTAATGCCATAATTAATTCAATTTAAATTTTGAATTAATTTGAAAATGCATTGCAATGTTACATAATGGGAGGGCCTTATTATATTTTTTTGGTTGGAAAATATTTTGGGTGGGGAAAACCTTTGGAGAATTTGGAGCAGAGTTCTTCTTACGACGAAGAACACCATCCTTCCACGATGAACGACGACCTGCCTTTCTTCCTGTTCACCGCAACACGTGAGGAGATGTTGCTTACTCCTCAGACGCACCCCGACTTCGTCTTCAAATCCTCTTTCTGCGACTCCTCTCTTGAAACCGAGGTAGGGGGTCTACGTGATTTTCCTTACGTGATTCTCTTCCGTCTTTTATTCGTGATATTTGGACCGCATGATATCAGTTAAAGGGAGGAGGTCAGACCGCAAAAACACGACTGTCCCCCTCCCTTATTGTTTTTCATGTTGTTACGGATCGAATGAAATTGACGCGGTGCCATCGCACCGCGCGGGATCGAGTGGCAAGGATGCGCGACATCGTCACGCCTCGCGGGATCGAGCGACAAGAATGCGCGATGTCGTCACGCCGTGCATTCAAATTTTAAACTCTCGTGCGTGGGTATTTGATTTCAAGGTGTTCGTATAATTTATTTTGGATAAATTATACCCTCGTCAATGATTCAAATCATGTGTTTATTTTTTTTTCCAATTGATAACACCTAACGCAGAGGACGCGGGCCGAACAAACACGGCCCGACAACCCTCTTCAGCTTGTTAATTGATGTGCGGATCAAAGGACGATGACGAAGTAGACCGCTATGGCGTTTGAATCCCTTCTTAGTGAAGGTCTGGTCCAGGGAGGACCATTGGCAAAGACGGCAGGAGAAATGGACCACCGGAGCGCGTCCGGTGGTCCGCGGAATGCGGTGGCGGCGCGCCGCCGGAAGGTTGGCGGCGGCGGTTCGCCGCCGTCTTCAATTAGCGGCGAGGGGGGGGGAGTCGTGCACCCCGCTCTGCGGCTTCCGCTCGGCCGCACTGGTCGAGCCGCGGCTAGCCGGTCGGGCCGGACCGCGCCGCCCGGGTCGGGCCGGGCCCCGCCGGGTCGGAACCGGGTTGGGCCGGGGCCCGCCGTGTCGGACCCGGGTCGGGTCGACCCAGGGGGGGTCGGGCCGGGTCGGTCCGGGCCTAGACCCCCCGTTTTCGGACCCTCTTTGGTCTTTTGCCCATATACTGAGTTGTAGACCTCCGATTGACGCACCGTCAGTGGAGATTCGATCCTTGGATCGAGGCGGTCGTTTTGATATATTGCACTCAAGGTTTCGGAATACTTTGGGTTCGGCCGAGTTGGTTCGGATACGAAACCAACCGGTCCCTCGGAGCGGAAACACTTATATCGTGAGCTCCAGACATCCGATTGACGTGCCGTCGACTTTGATGGATTCCTCTAAGTGAGATGGATCTTTTGGATTACTCCGCTTGAGGTTTGGATGTCATCAGAGTGCGGTCTGGTTGGTTCGCTCATGAAACAAACTGGGCCCCTGGAACGAAAAAGCCAATAACTCATAGACCGGGCGTCCGATTTACGCACCGTCTGTCTCGTTGAATTCCTATTGATGAGATGGAACTTTTGGCATACATCGGCTGAGTTTTGGTTGCTGTGGGATAGTGGCTGTGTTTGAACGTACCCGAAATCCAACCGGGCCCCTGGAACGGAAAAGCTGATATCTTTCTGACCGGACGTCTGTTTGACGAACCGTCAGCGGCGTTGGTGATCACATTGAGAAACTGTCCCTATGAGTATACCCTATGAGAGTTTGGGGTAATGTTGAGATATGGCCGGGTTGGATCACTCACGAAACCAACCGGGCCCCTGGGACGAAAAGCCTAATAACTCACAGACCGGGCGTCCGATTGACGCGTCGTCTATTGCGTTGAGACCCCTATGACGAGGCAGTCCTTTGAGATACTTCTTCGTGGGACTTTGATATACTAGGAGTATCGACCTGTATCTCATGGAGTGGACCCTCTCAGAGATGAGCGTGCGGAGTACGGAGACCGTGTAGATGACTGAGACCTGACGACTGCTTGACCGACTCGACTTGGAGTGAGTCGACTAGACCAGTGGATGGAGCGTCCAGTATTTAGAGGCAGACCCATGGCGGACGGAGCACCTGGTAGTTGGCAGCAGACCCGCGGTACTCGACAGGAGGAGTACCTCTATAGGCTGTTAGGGGGAGTGCTCGGTATTTGTTGGCAGACCCACAACGGACGGAGCGCCAAGTATTTGGAAGCAGCTCCGCGGTACTCCACAGGAGGAGTACCTCAGAGACTTGGATTAGTGAGAAGTACCTCAGAATCGTGACAGGACCACTGTACACTCCAGAGATGGTCCTCTTCAGCATTTACTGTTTTGATAATGAAAATCCTTGTTTGAGCTGAGTCTATGACCTTTTTGTTTACCTCATGATTGAGATGGGTCACTTGATAACTTAGGTATATGTATAGGCATATAACTGGGTAGTGTTTATTCGTTTATTTCATAATCATTGTGTTTCCTCATGATTGAGATGGGTTACTTGATAACTTAGGTGTATGTATGGGCATATACCTAAGCAGAGGTTATCTGTTGAGATCTTCTTTGTGGTTACCATATTTGTATTAGTGAGACCTTGAGTGTCTCAAGGTCCCTACTGAGTATCGTTATACTCACCCCTTCACGGGCTATGCCCGCACCTCATTGTGTTGGTTGCAGACGACGGGAAGAGCTGACGGAGGCCGAGTGTTCGAGGACTAGACGGTACCCGGAGGTGGACAACATGACGAGTCAGTATCCGGAGGTGGACCTCACGGCGAGACGACACTCGGAGGGGTTTGACGGGCGAGATCATTGAGGAGATGTGCTATCTGTACCAACCCTTCAGGTAGGATCCGTGGCGGATGATCCAGGAGCTGCGCTATCTGTACCTACCCTTCAGGTAGGATCCGAGGAGGATGACCCAGGAGCTGCTTCCTTTCTTCCAACTGTTTGTCTTTTTCTGTTGTACTATCATTCAGTTGTAGCTGTATCTTCAGTTGGGTTTGTATTCTGGCCCATTTACTTTTCATCACTTTCTTTTATACTTATTGTTTTACTTCCTCTTGTACTCTGTGGTGTTCAGTTTACTTTTATAAAGTCAATGCCTTCCCAGTTATCGGGATTTATGCCTTTGGTGCTAGTCACCAGCCCCTGGCCTAAGGAAGGCAGGCTCAGGGTAGTTATGGCATGGGACCCGAGGACGGGTTGTGAAAAATTGTTATCAGAGGATTCGGTTCTACCGCAGAACTTACAACACTAATATATTCTTTCTGTGAAGCAATAGTGTTAAGGTTACCGAGTGTGGTCTTCAGTTCAGGGAGTCCAGTGTTGGTGCGGGCGACCGACGTATCCATACACCAGGACCCTGACAACTGATTTCCGACTTTGTGCATGAAAACACGGATTGCGTGTGTGTTTCCAGAAGTTTTTAAATATCATCTCAAATCAGGTCAGCTCACCAGGTATAAATCTTGTGACCGTGTAATGTTTGTTTCTTTCAGGATGCCTCCCCGTGGATGACCAGCTAGAGCCCCGAGAGTTGTTCGTACTGACAGCCCGTCATGCGACGTGGCCTTAGTACAGGGCCCTATCCCAGTTGAGGAACCAGCAGGCGCATCAGGGGTACTACTTCCCGTTGGGCCACTGATGCCACCAGCCCCAGCAGTAGAGGGTGCACGTCGCTTGAGTGCACTGCACGAGTTCCATTGCCAGAGGCCACCCAGGTTCTGGGGAGAGACGAACCCACAGGCGACTAAGGATTGGATGGAGGTTGTGGTGAGAGTCTTCAGGCTAGTGGGGACGCCAGAAGACCTCATGGTGATCCTTGCTGCCAGCCTTATTCAGGCAGCAGCAGGAAGATGGTGGAGCCTGATGCTCCAGATGCATGACGAGGTGACACATCTTTGGACAGACTTCGAGAGCCTGTTCGGGGCAGAGTTTGTACCAGCCACCCTTCGAGCAGTGCACATACAAGAGCTACTTCAGCTGCGGTAGGGCAGCGTGACAGTGGCACAGTATTCAGTGAGGTTCACATACCTCTCACGCTACTCCACGGATATGGTATGGGACCGATTCTTCAGGGCCCGAACCTTCGAGGAGGGGCTCAGGCGGGAGATTAGAGCTTCTGTTTTTTCTCACAGCATTCCGACCAGGGCAGGGGTGTTGGAGAGATCCCTCTTAGTGGAGAGTTTCCTTGCTGAGCAGTCTCCAGCCTCAGGACCCACCACTAGCCGGCTTGCAGCAGAGTATTCTACAGGAGACAGTAGACAGATGACGCAGAGGTCTAAGAGGACCAGACCTACTGGTGGCCGACTGCAGGACTCAGTTTCAGTCGTGTGGGGGAACCATGGTGGATTCAGAGACAATTGTGCCGAGAGTGGACAGTGTTACTCTTGCGGAAGGATTGGTCATATGGAACATGGTTGTCCGACCCGCCATGCAGATGACTAGCAGTTAAATGAAGAACCTCCCAGGAAGAGGCAGAGGTTCGATCAGGGCAGACCGCAGGGATAAGGAGGCCATGGAAGAGGAGCTGGTCGTGCAGCTGGAGGTGGATGATGCTTCGGGGTGTTGCCACCACCACCACCAGGAGGCCCACCCCGACCACAGGGGACAGGAGGACATGGGTGAGCTCAGCTTCAGGAAGCTGAGGCCTATGGTCATGGAGCTCCGGAAGCCGATGGATAGGAGCGAGACTAGCTACAGACCTGGAGGCTTTTGATCATGTTTCTTCTAGTATTTTTGTTGTTACATTTGTGTCTTTGTACTATGAGCTGCAATAATGAAAAGACACTTATCTTTGTGAAGTTTTATTTCATGTCCCTTTGTTTGGTTGATACTGAGTGATCCCGGTAAAGACTATTGACTTGACCCTCACTTTTGAGATTTCTACAAGATGAGACCTAGTGACCTCACACTGATGCCGACAGTGTGACTCGACCCTTGTAGGCAAGAGTGACAGTTGGATCTCTTGGTAGTTACGTCGAGGCCTTACGACGTCATCCATGGCATGAATGCATCATTCATGTCAGGATTGACTATATTCGGTAATGAATGTGGTTCATCCAGGGGATGAGACTGGATTTCTCTTATCGGAAAAGAAGAAATCATAGCAGATCTTGTGAGACTAGAGAAGGTCCAGGTCATCCAAGAGCGGATGAGGAAAGCACAGGGCCGACAGAAGCCTTATGCTGACTGGAATTGGAGGCCTCTAGAGTTCGAGGATGACGATCGCGCCCTTATATGGGTTTCACCTCGACGAGGTTAACGGAGATGTGTTCAGGGTGGAATGTTATCCCGGAGGTTCAGTGGACCATTTCTAGGTCCTCATCTGGGTAGGTGAGGTGGTTTACCGCTTGACCCATCCACCTCAGTTGCACCAGGTGCACGACAACTTCTGCGTATCATAACTGAGGAGATATGTGTGTGATCCTTCACACATCATCGACCAAGGGAAATAGGACGATGGTGGTGGGGTGTCTTTCATGGAGGTTCCAGTGGGAATCGAGGATCAATAGGAGTGGATCCTATGAGGATGGACGATTCCTCGGGTGCGCTTTCACTGGCAGTATGGGAACCTCTAGGTGAGCACATGAGAGAAGGAGGCTCAGATGCGTGCTTAGTACTGTTTTTGTATCCCTGGATTGTGTTGTATCTTTACGGGGACATAAAGCCCTGAGGTGGGAGTAATGTAAATACCCGTAAAATTCAAGGTAAGTTTTTTCTTAATTTTTTTTGGGATTTTACAAGAACGCAGTTTCTGACGGCACTTGATTCTGAGGCCCGGTGTGCCCGGAATTTCTATATGAAGATTAGCTCGGGTACGTTCAGTAAATGAACGAGTGCGAATTTCTAACTTTTGAACCGTTGCTCGGAATCAAATTCCGAGGGCACCTATGAAACTGGAACACCGGTTTTTTCTTAAGGAGACCTTTTCCGAAGTTGTGTTTTATGCGGGTTGAGAGTTAATTTTTTTTGGGGAAACTAGAAGAAGTTAAATAAAATTGTGGAACAGAATTTTATTTTATCAATGTTAGTTATTTCCTCCCAATGGGAGTTAGAGGTGGGGCCCACACCCACATAACCTCCCATGAGAGGATATTAGTGGAGTGGGGCCCACACGTGCCCAAAACTTTTCATCTCCCCATAACTCCCTTGAACTCCCCCATTAACACCCTTTTTCATTAATTTTTGGATCCTCTCCATCTCCCATCATTTATGTTGCCAACACAAACTCCATAATTAATTAAATTTACATTTTAATTAATTTGAAAATGCATGGCAATGTTACATAGTGGGAGGGCCTTATTATATTTTTTTGGTTGGAAAATATTTTGGGTGGGGAAACCCTTTGGAGAATTTGGAGGAGAGTTCTTCTTACGAAGAAGAACACCATCATTCCATGAAGAACGAGGACGTGCCTTCCTTCCTCTTCACCGCAACACGTGAGGAGACACCAGTTCCTCCTCAGATGCACCCCGATGTCGTCTTCAAATCCTCTTTCTGCGACTCCGCTCTTGAAACCGAGGTAGGGGGTTTACGTGATTTTCCTTACGTGATTCTCTTCCATCTTTTATTCGCAATATTTGGACCGCATGATATCAGTTAACGGGAGGAGGCCGGACCGCACAAACATGGTCGTCCCCCTCCCTTATTGTTTTTCTTGTTGTTGCGGATCGAATGAAATTGACGCGGTGCCGTCGCACCGCGCGGGATCGAGCGGCAAGGATGCGCGACATCGTCACGCCGTGCGGGATCGAGTGGCAAGAATGCCCGACATCGTCATGCCACGCATTGAAATTTTAAACTCTCGTGTGTGTGTGTGTGTGTGTATTTGATTGCAAGGTGTTCGTATAGTTTATTTTGGATAAATTATACCCTCTTCAATGATTAAAATCATGTGTTTATTTTTTTTCCAATTGATAACACCTAACGCGGAGGACGCGGGCCGAACAAAATGGCCCGACAACCCTCTGCAGCTTGTTAATCGATGTGTGGATCAACGGACGACGACGAAGTAGACCTCTATGGGATTTGAATCCCTTCGCAGTGAAGGTCTGGTCCCGGGAGGGTTGTTGGCGAAGATGGCAGGAGAAACGGACCACCGGAGCGCGTCCGGTGGTCCGTGGAAGGCGGTGGCGGCGCACCCCGCCGGCGACCGGCGGGGTCGGTGCCCCGCTGGATGGTTGGCGGCGGCAGTTCGCCGCCGACTTCAATTAGCGGCGAGGGGGGGGAGCCGCGCACCCCGCTCCGCGGCTTCCGCTCGGCCGCGCTGGCCGAGCTGCGGCTGGCCGGTCAGGCCGGATCGAGCCAACCGGGCCGCGCCGCGCCGGCCAGGCCCAGCCGGGTCGAACCCGGGTCAGGTCGACACGGTTCAGGCTGACCCAGGGGGGGTCTGGCCGGGTCGGTCCGGACCCAGACCCCCCGTTTTCAGACCCTCTTTGGTCTTTTGCCCATATCGTGACCTGTAGACCTCCGATCAATGCACCGTCAGCGGAGATGCGATCCTTGGATAGAGAAGGTCATTTTGGTATATCGCACTCAAGGTTTCTGAATACTTTGGGTTCGGCCGGGTTGGTACGGATACGAAACCAACCGGGCCCTCGGAGCGGAAACGCTTATATCTTGAGCTCCGGACGTCCGATTGACGTGCCGAGGAATTTGATGGATTCCTCTAAGTGAGATGGATCTTTTGGCTTACTCCGCTCGAGGTTTGGATGTCGTCGGAGTGCGGTCGGGTTGGTTCGCTGACGAAACCAACCGGGCCCCTGGACCGAAAAAGCCAATAACTCACAGACCGAGCATCTGATTGACACACCATCTGTCTCGTTGAATTCCTCTTGATGAGACGGAACTTTTGGAATACTTTGCCTGAGTTTTGGTTGCTGTGGGATAGTGGTCGTGTTGGAACGTACCTGAAATCCAACCGGGCTCCTAGAACGGAAAAGCTGACATCTTTCAGACCAGAAGTCCGTTTGACGAACCGTCAGCGGCGTTGGTGATCACGTTGAGAAACTGTTCCTATGAGTATACTCTATGAGAGTTCGGGGTACAGTTGAGATACGGCCGGGTTGGATCACTCACGAAACCAACTGGGCCCTTGGGATAAAAATCCTAATAACTCACAGACCGGGCGTCCGATTGACGCGTCGTCTGTTGCGTTGAGACCCCTATAACGAGGAGGTCCATTGAGATACATCTTCATGGGACTTTGAGATACTTGGAGTATCGAACTGTAGCTCATGGAGCGGAACCTCCCAAAGACGAGCGTGCGGAGTACGGAGACCGTGTAGACGACTGAGACCAGATGACTGCTTGACAGACTCGACTTCGAGTGAGTTGAGTAGCCTAGTGGATGGAGCGTCCGGTATTTGGCGGTAGACCCACAACAGACGGAACGCCTGGTAGTTGGCAGCAGACCCGCGGTACACGACAGGAGGAGTACCTTTGAAGGCTATTAGTGGGAGCGCCCGGTATTTGGCGGCAGACCCACAGTAGACGGAGCACCCATTATTTGGTAGCAGACTCGCGATACTCGACAGGAGGAGTACCTTAGAGTCTTGGATTAGTGAGCAGTACCTCAGAGTCGTGACAAGACCACTGTACACTCCAGAGACGGGGCTATTCAGCAGTTACAGTTTCGATTATGAAAATCCTGGTTTGAACTGAGTCAATGACCTTTTTTTACCTCATGATTGAGACGGGTCACCTGATAACTTATTTATATGTATGGGCATATACCTAGGTAGTGGTTATCTGTTGATTTCATAATCTTTGTGTTTCCTCATGATTTAGATGGTTTACTTGATAACTTAGGTGTATGTATTGGCATATACCTAAGCAGAGGTTATCTGATTAGATCTTCTTTGTGGTTACCATGTTGGTTTTTGTGAGTCCTTGAGGGTCTCGGGGTCCCTACTGAGTATCGTTATACTCACCCCTATACGGGCTATGCCCGCACCTCGTTGTGTTGGTTGCAGACGACGGGTAGAGCTGACGAAGGCCGAGTGTTCGAGGACTAGACGGTACCCAGAGGTGGACCACATGACGAGTCAGTATCTGGAGGTGAACATCATGGCGAGACGACACTCGGAGGGGGTTGAAGGGCAAGATCATTGAGGAGCTGCACTATCTGTACCTACCCTTCAGGTAGGATCCGTGGTGGACGATCCAGGAGCTGCGCTATCTATACCTACCCTTCAGGTAGGATTCAAGGAGGATGACCCAGGAGATGCTTCCATTCTTCCAGCTATTTGTCTTTTTTTGTTGTACTATCGTTCAGTTGTAGCTGTACCTTCAGTTGGGTTTGAATTCTGGCCCATTTACTTTTCAGCACTTTCTTTTGTACTTAGTGTTTTAATTCCGCTTGTACTCGGTGGTGTTTTGTTTACTTTTATAAAGGCAATGCCTTCCCAGTTATCGGGATTTATGCCTTTGGTGCTAGTTGCCATCCCCTGGCCTATGGAAGCCGGGCTTGGGGTCGTCACAGCACGGGCCCCGAGGACAGGTCGTGACATCATGGATGGGAAACAATTTTCCAAAATATTTCACCATTTCATCATAAAAGAAACCATGTAAAATTATTTATTTCCCTAAATATATCTTCCTCAAAATAATAATAATAATAATAATAATGGTATATTTGTATCATATCCCCAAAAAACATATGTAATTTAAATGTATTTTCTCTAGGATGAAAATTTCATTAAAAT
This sequence comes from Viscum album, assembly GCA_963277665.1. Lineage (NCBI taxonomy): Eukaryota > Viridiplantae > Streptophyta > Magnoliopsida > Santalales > Viscaceae > Viscum > Viscum album. The sequence continues at coordinate 1,237,824,391 of OY728122.1, read as the reverse complement.
ATCAATAGGAATATATTAGGAAAAAATACCATCTTCACATAGAAATTAATTATTAAAAATATAATAACCTCACAAATATTATAAAAAATGTTTTATTTAAAAATATCATGAACAATGTTTGTAAAGACTACATTAATTGAGCTATTATAATGGGGAATTTCTTCTAATTCCATCTATATTAAAAACTATAATTCATTTTCATTTTTATAAAAAAATCAATATTACCTAATTTGAAAAAAGATAGGAATCATCCAATTAAACTATTTAAAAAAATTAAAACATGTTTAAATAGATTACATCAAACAATCATAGTAGATTTTAAAAAAAATCACTAATATATTTAGAAAACATAGATATTTGGGAAAATTGATTATCAACAAAATCAAAAATAAAGTTAGATTTCACAAAAAAGGTATTTTTATGTCATGATTACATAAATTGAGTAAAATTAAATGAAAAAAAAATATTTAGTAATAATAATTGGGAATGAAAACTCATGAGGTTTATGAGTTGTAAATAATGAAGTTAAATCATTGTGAATTTAAGCATATTCAATCTAGAAAAACAGTGATATTTTTACCTAAAACCCTTACCACCTTGGTACCATTCAAATAAAAACATCATGAAAGAATTTTTATTTAATGGATATATAATTTCCCATAATTATTAGGTAAATAATCATAAATTATAATAATAAAAAATATATATTAAATAAATAAAAAATAGTGAATGTTGAATGTGTCTCACAGAAATAAATGTGAGATGAGAAACCGTTATTATTGTAGCACTTTTATCGAGAGCTATCTAACCTCCAATATTATAAATTTAAATTTATAAAACTCTTAAATAGAATAATTTATATAATTTTAATATCATATATTAACCTCTTAAAATATTTCAAAAAAAATATGAATCATTTTTCACTAAAACTGTTATTCCAATGTGTTAATTTTTATATATTTTTAGATGTTTCAGTTGAAGAGTTAGTATTATTTTACTTTTACACTTTTTCCATCATCTCCAAAATTATAACCATGGAATAAATATAAATCAGATTCTTTATATATATATATATATATTTATAGTTATCTATAAATTTTATAGACAAAATTAAATGAAATCATTGTTGGAGATGGTAATAGATACATATGAATGAATTATGTTTTCACATTTAGAATGATGAAAAATAAATGTCAAATAACCATTCAACTTTTTAGAATAATTATTATATAATATAAAATATATATATTCATTAAATATACACTCATCACTATTCATGTAATGAGGAAATTAAAAATAAATCGCATCGCTTCATAGAGGTGGTAGTCAATATGTACACATAAGAGATGTTTTTATTCAAAATTTATTAGAAGAATGTGGTGATTTTTTTCTCGTAATCACAAAAAAACTAATTATATTAAAGATACTGAGTGAAAAATTTTATAGTAGATACAATATATTTTGAAAATGTAAAAGAATTAATTAAATTAAAAAAACGCAGTTAAATGTAATAAGATTACACTGTTAAATTTTTTTTGTAATACATATAAATCCTTGAATAGATTGTCATAGTGAAATAAAATATCATAGAGGACATGGGGAAAGAAACTAGAAATTTATTTTTGTTGGAATTTTTCAGCATATAATGATTTAACATTGATAATAATGAATGATAATAGATTACCCACTATATATGATGAGAAATTCATTGAATTATATAATGTATTCAATTTATATAAATTAATTTTAACTGTAAACTGGATAAAATTAATATAATTTTAAATTATGATAATGATTAATAAAAAATAACCATCTAAGGGGGGATCAAGTATAATTATGTCAAGTGAACATGCTGCTATAGACTTCTGTTTTGAAATATTCATCATCGTCTCTAGTGAATCCCTTGAAAGAGATTTATTAGAAATTGATGTGGGTATGAAATGTTTCCCGTATGATTCATTGTTTTGCATTAGGAGTTAAATATTGTGGATCTAGGTTAGTAGGGGTGTGTTCTTTCAAAGATTAACTCATTGGTCTATCTAGGCACTCTCTCATGGATAATATGTTTAGAATTACATATCTCTTATTGGTGCCCTTTTTTTATTTGGAGGATGGATTCTTATATGTTGATATTTCAGGGGGAGAGAATGGGGATTATTTTACATATCATTGTTTTCTCTAGTGGTGATGTTTGGATTTGATAAACCCTCAAATGAATTTTTAGGGTCATTCATGGATTCATTGGGTCTGGATTATCCAGTGGTGGTGTTTGAACTTTTCGTGATTTGAGCGCATCATTATTGGGTTGGGAAAATCATAATATTATCTAAATTATTCCAATTATATCGTATTTATCAAATGAGACGAGAGGTTTCCACTCATTCCCATTATTCCTTCTATATTAATTTATCTTCAAGATATAATTTAATTATTTAATATTCAAGAGAATATCAGCATTCAGATAGATGGAGGTTATCTCTATCAAAATGATCTAGGGATTCTCAAAATATAAAAATGGAATGTGTTGTAGGTATATTGATAAAGAAATTTGGGAATTCTATTCCTTATCGAAATATAGGAATTCATCATATAGTGGTCAATTTTTTGAGGCATCTTCTATACATGGATAAACACACTATGTGTGAATGATATTAATGTCATATATGAAGCAATATCTGGGCTTTGGATTTTTGGAGACACATCCAACGATCATTATGATTACAGATTGTGATGGATTTTTGTAGTTGTGGTTCAATATTTACCAGCCAGTACAATGGATTTTTAGGGGTTACTATATTTGGGGGACTCAATGGATCTCAGAAGGTGCATGAAAGTGGTATTTTTGGTGTCGAAGGTAATGATAGGGTCCTTGAAAAATGAGATGTTTTTGTGTGTGTGTGTGATGATGGATCAGTCTTTGGGTGTATATTAATTTCATTTAATTTAGTATCTTTCATATAAAAGTTTATCACATAAATAAATAAAATTTCAATGAATATAAGACATACATTAATCCATGTATTCATCAATATTTGTGAATCCTTGATTTTCTCCCCCATAAAAAGATTTATATCATTTTCCTACTCTCTCTTCCACAGCATAATTAATGAAACTTACCAAAATTTAATTGATACATAATGTGAAAATACATGACTATGTAAATAGGGTTACAATTGTTCTCATGTGTTTTTATTTATTTAACAGTTAAATCTCATCAATTTGAAAATTTTATTCCATGTTATTACATTAAAATAATATTAAACAATTTAAGGTGATGTATTCCATCATTATCTCACATAACTCATGTGATATTACTTTATAATCCTTAATATTCAATAGTTAATTATGCACAGACACAAACAAATATTATTTCATGTTAACAAAATTTATCATAATAAATTAAAATTCCCACATGAGTCAGGGCTATTATATATTTTTCATTAATATACTCATTTCCATGTACTACAATATAGAAATTTTCCATATCAAATTTAAAATTGGATAATTATAATTGGAACTATGATAATTTCTTTATTTAGGATTATTATTGTTATAATTATTCAATTAAATAATGTATACATTTTGAGAAAATATAAAAATAATGAAAACATTTATTAGTCAGAGTGTTAACTATAATAGTCATAATAGTAAATAAATACAATTAAATGTACCTAGTGAGAATTCCCATAAATTAAATATGCCCAATAAATTTCTTGGGAAGAAACCCTTCTATCAAAGGGTTACAAATCAAATGATTTTTGATAATTAGTTGAATTGACACCTTATAATTTAGAACATCCTATTTAATTATGATCACTATAATTCCATGTTTTTACAACCTTTGGAATATCGGCAATTTTTTGAAAATAATAATGTATTTGTATTTTCATAACAAAATTTTAAAGTGCATGGTGATATTGTAGATAATTCCATGTCCTGAAATAACTTTCTACAACCATTTACTCGGAATTGTAGCTTTAAATCATTCTATAAACTCATCTTCCATGGTTAAACTAGCTATAACCAATTTAATTGAACTATTCATTAATATTTATCCTCGCCAAAAACATATACCAATCCAAAATTGTACTTTCTTGAATCAACAACAATAGAAAATTCTGAATTACATAATCCAATCACATTATGATGATTGGATATTTTATAAGTAATGATGTGATCTTTTGTTCCCTACAAATATCAAAAAAAATTATTTGATTCTCTCTTATGATCCAGTCTAGGATTAATTTTCTATCTTACTTATTCACCAACTAAAAATCAAATATATATTCTTTTAAATGTTTGAGCATACATCAAGCATCCATCAATATTTGCATAAAATATTTTTCTATCTTTTTTTGATCCAAATCATTTTTAATATTCATTGAGATTAAATTTATCTCCATTCTGAATTGGAACTGGTGATGGTGAACGTTTTTCATCTGAACCAACTATAAAATTTTATTGATGTATTTCTTTTGAGATCTACCCAAAAACACCAACTTATATTTTGGAATTTTTCTATTCCCATAAAATACAAGGCATCTCTCATATATCTCATTTCAAATTTATTAGAGATTGATTTATTTTCCTCGAATAATATTCAAAGATCATTTTTAGAACGAAATATGTCAGAAAAATGTAGAATCATGAATATAAATTTTGTCTCCCTGATCTTCTGGTATATTCACCAATCAAAGATGTTTTCATTAAATCCAATTGATATAATGGAATCATTAAACCAAATATTCAATTATCAAAAATCATTTTTAAGTGCATAGATCAACTTATTTAATTTAAATACAATTTTTTTCATTCTTTCAATGGAAACCCCCATTGGTTGAACCATAAATACATATTCCTCTATGATTCAATTTATAATGTTTTTTTTATCATCCACTTGGTGTAACATTAAATCATACTGAGATACCAATACCATAATGATTCTAAAATGATATTTCTTAGAAAACATTTAAAATTTATCCTTATAGTCTATACCATTATTTTGAGTAAACTAATTAGAAAAAGGTCTGGACTTATAATTTTCATGTTTTCTAAGAGAGACATGTTGTTTTTTGAAGCCCCATATTCATCGAAATCTCTTGCATCCTTCTAGAAATTTCATAAGGCCTTATTCATTATTTAATTCCATATAACTCAAATCACATTTCAGGAAATCTAAACATTCAACATAATTATAACACATGATGACTCGATAATATGAATCTACACCATTATTAATGTTAATATAATTTTCAGGTTTGTTAGGTTGGTATGGAGTGTGATATTCTACAATGATACCAAAATGAAGATCAAAATGATAAATTAGGTGCTCAATATACAAAAGGGGGATTAATTGTATACATTATAAATTCTTTTTAAAATTTTAAGATAATTATCATTAACAAGGAAAACAAAGTAATTCACAAAACCTATAGTTCTAAACACTTTCTTGAATCTGGAAATATTATTTTGAGAATGCAATTCTGGAAAATTATTTCTAGAAAAGAAACCTAAAAAAAGATTACAAAGATGAATATTCTACCATAGAGCATATAGAATATTGAAAAAATAGAGTTTACTATAATAAGAAAGTATAATATAGTTATACATTCCTCGACAATCAAAATACAGTGGAAAACTTGAAACAAAAAAGTAACAAGTAGTAAATCTTTTAACCCAAAGTGTAAGGTATTTAACAACCTTGGATAAAGGTCCATTGATTTATACATTCATGAAATTATTTCTTACCAATAATAGGGTATTCCCTCTATATGAAGATCAAATTCTATCTTTCTATCCATGCAAGCCCTAAACATCAAGGTAGACGACACCTCTGTCTTCTTATCAACGGAAGCCCTCGAATGTACTCATCAACATTCGGAGTTGCACGAAGAAATTATAAATAAATGTGAATTGTCATAAATTATAATAATTTAATTTATATAAAACACACAAAAGAAACATTTAATAAATATTTCATTGGTCTTTTATAAATAAAAGTGAAATGTGAAACCCTTATGTCACTGTTCACATACATTGAAATAAATTCATCCTACTATATAATAAATTTAAATTTATTATAAATGTATAGATAAATAATTTAAATAATTATAATATCATATATAATCCACAAAAGGTATTAAACACCCATTTTTAAATTATTTTTTTAAATTTTATATTTCCATGTGATAACCCTTTTTTGGAAGTATCAGTTTTGTAGTTACAATCCTTAAACATGATCACATTTCGATAATATCCAAAATTTTATCCAAGATTTATAATATATATTTTTATTATATATATTTATATTCATTCATAAATGGTATTGAAAGAAAAATTACTTAAATCGTTCATGGAAAAAGTTTATCTGACAAACGCAAGAATGTTGTTTTCTCTTTTTGAAGAATGAAACAAAAGAATCAAAAATAATAACTCAACATTAAATAATAATTAAAAAATAATATATATAATAAATATAAATTACATTTATCGTTATTATGATTCATGTAAAACAAAAATGAGAAAAACACATTGCTTCATGGAGGTTGTTGTGCACACATATACAAAACGGACTTCATAGATTTCATGTAGGCTGGAAGGAGGAGGATAATTCATGTTACCTAAGAAAATAAAATTTAATTATATTTTAATTTATGAGGTAAATATTTTATAATGGATAATATAGATTTATTTGATACATGAGATGTAATAAAATTGAAAATTCATAGTTAAGAGTTATATCTCTTCATTGAAAAACCTCTTTATGAATAAACCATATACATTCAATATATGTTCCTATGAATATAAAATATTATCTATGATTCTGATAAGAAATATTGAAATTTAATTGGGTAGTTATTTTAGGATCTAAAGGGCTCAACCATTAGAATAATCAAGGAGAATAGGTTCAATATTATAATTTTGGGGATGGGTACTCATGCAATTACATAATGTTTTAAACTAATATAAATTAATAACAAATGTACAATGGATCTAAAGAGATATAATTTTATTATAATTATATTTTGATTATAATTTTCCCAATAATATAAATTTGGACATGTTTTGTTTATTTTTTCCACCCTTATCTCATTGTTTTAACCCCCATTTACCCTTTATGAGGACCTTTCCAATATCAACATTTTCTACTAGATAGGAATGTTACCATAGATGGGTGAGTGAGACATAAATGGACCATTTTTGTTCTTTTAATCCATTTATATTTAGTACTCAAAATATATTATTTTAATGAGTCTAGAATAATTTAAAAAATATTATTTAATATAAAAAATCATTATTTTTATTTTTGGATAAATTCATATACGCTGATGTTGAAAAAAAAATGAATGTAAATGAATTGAAATATAAATTATTCATATAAACATAATATGTTATGTTATTCTATAAATTTCTAGAAAACTAATAATTAAAATAAATTCTTTATTAAATTCAATATCATTAATTTTAATTCAATATTAAATGAATAAATATTATCTCAAAATTGTATAAGTATTTTATGTAATTATTCAATAAAAAATAATTCAAAATAAATTACAAAGATATAAAGAAAAAATATTAAAAACAAATATTTATAAGAGACCATAAACTTATTTTATATTCATATAATAAATTTATAGTAATCAATGTCAATAGAGTGATATTTTTTATTTATTATATTCATCAAATAATATAAAGGACATAATAAAATAAAATTGGAACAATGGAACCACATTTTGGATAAATGATTGATAATTATCAACATAAAATCATCTAATATTTTAAAGGACACATTTAGGGAGATTTTAAACCATTATCCAAAGTGTTTCACCTTTTTCATCCTGTTTTTCCAATACTTATGTGAAAAATATATACCAATGTTCATATCAACAACGTAAAAAATATAAAAGGGCCCTATTTCACAAAAATGATCTTACATATTAAAAAAATGGGATTAAAATTTTTAAATTTTATATTCCTTAATGTTTTGAAAATCAATTTTTAAAAAACATGTAAAATGTAGTGAAAATGTTACCGTAAAAATTGTGTTTTAAAACATAAAAATTGATTTTTACATATTCTACGGCTAGATAAAAATAAATTAATAAGAAAACAATTATTGAATTTATAATTATTTCACTTCAATTAAATTATTCATCAGTAGAGACTATTTAATTTTTTTAAATGAAACACATTTTGCGCATAGAAATGTTTTTTCATAAAAACAAAAAAAATAACATAAAATACATTTATATTCATTAATACCTATTTTATGATCTGTGATTTTATTCTATATATAAGTAAAATATATTTCTATGAATGATACCATTCAATTTGGAGAATAGGTGATAACTGCCCCACAATATATCAATAGCATAATGAAATTTATTTGAAGATTTAGTAGTGTGTAGAGTAAGATTTCAAGGAATGAAATCTTATTTAAAGATATATATAATAAAATATTGGGGTGTTATATGTCCCAACTAATCATATATGGGAATCCCTAAAACAACCAATATAACCTCAATACACAAAGTCCATAGGAATATCAGTGATCCCATCATATTATTATGCACACACAACTCAATCTATACCAAAATATGTGTGGGTATACAGTATTATAATCCCCAATCATACAACATAATTAATTATTACACAAGTCAAATCACATCAACAAATGGCTATAATACCAAACCAAGTGACTACACATCCCTCAAATATCAATCTCTTCTACCATTAATATATATTGGGGATTCCTTCCCTGAGAACAAAGGGTTTATCAATTATGTGATGTTTAACCTCATAATCACAATTTCCATCCCAATAAAAAATCACTCTATGCCGAAAATGAATCTATTAAAAAAATCACACCATGGAACCATTCAACAATGACCTTTATCCACTACCCATCAAATACCATGACTGAAATGAATAAGGATAGGCATCCCACTTTCCTTTTCTTCTAAACATTAACCAAAACGTACAATCGGTCTAGGTTCTATACAAAAAAAATATCCCAAGTTATTACACATGCATCCCTATACCCACTAATGTTTATCTAATATTTATATTAAATATACCCCCATTACAAACCATCCATCATACATAACCCAACTATGTGAATCCATTAGTATGAAAGAAAATACATAAGAAAACCCACCATGGGTTTTTATGAATTTCCTACACCTAGGGAATCATAATAACAAAGTCTTCGAAGTCATTATCCACATAAACATCCACAAATTTATGTATTGCCTATATGATTTGAATTTAATTAAAAATTTATATTTAAAATACTATATATGTTTAATTGAAACATTAAATAACTTAACCCTCTTTCATATCTATGAATAAATCATAACCACACACTTGAATTCCAGGTAAATCCTACAATCCTAGTATAATACAAAATAGTATGCATGTTTCTCCACTAGGATTTTAGTATAAAAATAAATAAAAATTTAAATTCCACAAATCATAATGGATAAAAGTATGTCAATTTAAATAGAGATACTAAAAAACAAAATCCTATAACCTCAGAAAAAAGGATTTTAAATAAGATAGGGGTTCATGACTATTGGGGAAATATCCATAAAGGTGTCCCCTCAGTATGTTTTAGGCATGAGATAGATTGCTTAAAATTCCAGATGATTGCAATTGAGAATGATTGGTGTTTGCTGGTGTCATTTTTCTAAGATGCTATTGTTTCCTAGTGTTTGATATATTTTTTAGCCACAAAATCAGGAACATTGGGGAGTAAATATACGTGTTTCTTCGTTTTACTGAATGGTGGGAAGAGCAGCAAATAAATTTGGAAAATGATGAGAACCAGGTACCACAATTCATGTTTTGCGCACCCATTTTTAGGAACAGTACATAGGAAAGTGGTATTGATATGCTGGATCAGTTCACGATACCCAAAATGGTTTGTATCTGTTGTTTGTGGTGAATGGATTTTAGTATGAATAAGTATATATATCAACCGTGTAAGAGAAAAGGCGGTATATATACCACGTATGAAAAATGATTCTCAGGATGCCTTCCAGTTTGCGGTGGTATGAGGATCGGTATGTGGGGGAGACTATACCGAATGAAAAATTTGGTAAATCCTGGATCAGTAGATATTGAAAATATCTTTTCCTGTATAAAAACACCAATAAAATAAATTAGTAATGAGACCGAATATCATTGGAGAATATCATTTTCTCCGTAGTGTCTAGAATGTCTGAAGGAATTTCGGAATGGATAATTTTATGAATGCAGAAGTGGTTTCCGTGGAAGAAATTTCACCAAATTATTTTTAAGAGAATAGTAACCCAAATAGGTCATGGTATGCAGAGGAAGAAGGTGTGATACATAGAAAAATTATGGAGGTTTCCCAAGAATATAAAACAGATCGCGAACAAAGGGTGATTCTCAAATGAGGTTCATAGAGTCTGTACGCGTAGACGGTACATGACAGGGAAGTCGGAGTAGTTCGTAGACAAAGGGAGGTTCATGGAAGAAAATGTAGTAAGTGAAGGTTGTGTTCTGTGTACCGAACCTCATACATAGTATGTGTGAGAAGAAGCAAGTTTGAGATTTACACAGGGAGGCATGTAAAGCATCAAATCAATTTTCCAAAGAATTATTTGATGTGTAGTAGTACTCAAGATAGTGTAATATATCTACAGTTCAAAAAGTGACTTCAATAGTGCATCTGCCTAAAGTAGAGGATGCATGAAATCCTGAAAATGAATTGACCTACACATCTAAAAACAATGTTTGACTTACAAGTCATTAAGCTGTGAGTGGATTCCTTTAAAATAGTAGTGATTGAAGGAAGAGGAAGACAATGACCCTTTCCACCAGTAGTGAGAATGAGAAAGAGGCATAGGGAGTAAACCATGGGAATTCAATGATTATACCCTAAAACATGTAATGGAAATGATCATGGGAATAATAGATCTATCCTGAACATTTTACTCATTATTGGAAGTGAGACCTAGTGAATTTGGTACATCAGTATATCGTCCTTGTATTCTCTTTGGATGTAGCTGTATTGTCCCAGATTTTTCCATGTATTATTTTAATAGTATATCGGAATTATTTAGTGACCAATCATTGAGACGGCGTGGAGTTACAAGTCCCGGTGAGCCCGAAACAAATTTTTGAATTTAATGAAATAATTAAATTACACGCGCATGGGGTTTTCATGAAAAAGTGGAAAACCTCTTGAACAAGTGCTCAAATCAAAAATCTGAGGCCACCCGTGAGTTCAGAACAACGTTTTTACCTTAGGCAAGGACTAACATCGGATGGCACAGTTCAGTGGTGAAGTCTAGTTTTTAGATGTCACAATAATAAAAATATTTAATAAAGAAGTTTTATTTATGTTGTTGTTTCACCAAGACCTTTTATCCTTTAAAATAACGGGTTGCACAGGGGTCCAGGGATACCGACCACATAACCCTAAAACCCTTGGAGGATCTGGCTGCTCTAGAGGAAACCCCCAACATGGCGACAATGTTCTTGAATAATTTCGCTGGCGATGACGATGCGGCGACCAGATCTTCACCAACGAATCACGCGGATCGAGGTAGGATGTTTGATTTTTTGTTTCCATTCCCCGTTCTTGTTTCCTATAACGAACACGGACTAATCCATGAACATATTGGCCAACAGATCGATTGTATTTGTGGGATGGGATTTTGCAGGGAATTTGGAGATTCGATTCTTGATGTCATTTTGGTTCATTAACCTTCTAACGGTGAGGAACCAAGATCGAAACGAACATTGATCGAGGTTCTTCCCTATCGATTTGTGGTTCATTTCATCCCTGATTTCTCATGTTCTTCATGTGAATTCTATGCATTGTTCATGGAGATATGTATGACGGCTCGTTGCACATTTTTTGTGTGACGCAACTATCCCAAATTGATGTTTTGGAGTCGGTACAACCCCATGGAGGTGTGGCTGCGGTGGTGACAGATGGATCGAAGCGGGTCAGAAGATATCGTTCATCGAACGATTTCCACACAGATAACTGGAATTTGATTTTGGAACCGATTGAAGGCCTGAAACCCACAGATTCGGCATCACGTTGATGAGGCGACCCATGATCTTGAGTTTTGCGGCAAACGGACAAGAGAAAAGTGATCTAGGGATCCAGTCAAGGCAAGAGGAGGAGGATGGAGATTCTAGAGAAATATCGAGTACACAGCGTCTAATATGGGCTACACGACATGTGTTTTTCAGTGGACTACCTAGCGTGTACTCTGGGAGTACATGGACACGGGTTGGGTACACGGCCAAAGAAAAGGTGTGTATACCCTTCCTCATCCAGACCCGGCCAGATACACGGGATACACCGTGTACTAGTATAGGGGCAGGCCACACGGACAGAGACCGTGTATGGGAACATGGCCAGTGTACATGGAGCAAAACCTAGGTGCTCGGAAATGGTGTGTAATACCACTACATTTCATGTTTTTATTTTTATACGACAAGCCTAGAGACACGGGTCGTTTAAACGGGCAGTACACATAGTCAAGGAACATGGCATGTGATCCTACTACATGCCATTTAGTCTAGTTTTACACAACTAGAATGGAGGCACGGGCTGTTTACATGGGCAGTACCAAGAGTCAAGGAACATGTCATGTAACCATACTGCATGTCGTGTAACCTATTTTAAATGGCATGAGCCAGTGGTATTATGTGACCTGGACTAGTATCCATAGGGTTCATCCCCTTGGTCTTTCCCCTAAATGATTCCTGGAATCATTTCCATTGTACTGGAGTATGATACCTTCAGCAGGACATCCTAAATAGAGTTTTTGGAATCCCCTCTATGAGACTTAGAGCTCGATCCTCTATTCATTCCTAGATCTCTAAGTAGATTTCTTGGTATTGACGTGGAAAACTTTACCTAAGCGATGATCCTCGACTTAGCAGATTAGTTCAGACTAAGTTGTTGGAATCACCAAATGGCTATTGGTTTTGATCCTCATCTGATCATCATATTCTCTAGTACTTGTAGAGTGTGTTCTCCTAGAATGAGTACTTCATATCTATCTCTTCATACATATGTGTGTGCTCTCCATGTTACATGCTTAGTGGAATCTTCAAGTTGGATCATAGTGGTGGTTTCATGATGGTTGATCATGTTTGCTTATATCTGCGTATTCTTGTTATATGTTCTGTAAACATATACTATGTAGAGATGACTATATCTTTCCTTTGGGGTATTTTTCATTGTTTTATTCCTTTGTGGTTTCAGGTTGTCCTACTGGTTATTGTTATACTCACCCCTACATGGGCTTTTCCCGCACGTGTCATGTCTTGTGCAGACGAGTGAGACATTGAAAGGAATCTTGGTGGACCAGGACCGGACGGTGCTCAGTGAGATCAGACAGGCTGATCATGGTTCCTACAGCTACATATTGTAGTCCCATTACCTTTCGTTACAGGTTGGACTTTGTTACAGACTCTCATTATGAGATCTTGTACTTTTGGCCTAGGATTTTACACTTCATGTACTTTACTATCCCCTCGTACTCTGTTAGTTGGGATTATAGTGTATGCATTCATTTCCATTTTATATAGTTTTTAATTTTTAGCATTGTGGGCTTGGGGATTTGTGTGTGTGTGTGTGTGTATAGGTTTATAGGAAATTCCTCCCATGTTAGTGACAAGCCTACTTGGTGCTTGTCACTAACCCCTAGCCTTTTGAAGGCGGGATTGGGGAGTTGCAGCACAGGCCCCATTGGGATGGGTCGTGACAGAGTGGTATTAAAGCAGGTCGATTCTACCATAGGATCGAGAGTCTATGAGTTGGTTTGGGGAAATAATGTTAAGTGTTTCAAGTTCAGATTTCAGGCCAAGCACCCCAGTGTTGGTGCGGGCGGCCGACATATCCATACACCAAGACTCTGATACCATGATTTTTGACTCAGAACATGAGAACACAAGTTTTAGTGGAAAATAATGGTACATGCATCATATAGGAATGGGCTGTGGTTTCCATGTATTTCTTGAGTCTGCTCTCCAGATATACTCATTAACTATCATATATCTTGTTTCTTTATAGGATTCCTCCGTGACACGCTCCCTTTAGGATCCAGCAGCTCGATCACGAGGATGACCCCCTCAGTGATGAAGTTTAGAAATAGGGACTAGATCCCCCAGTTTTACCTTCGGGTGGTGTGCCAGCTATTCCAACACCTATGGGAAGTGTTTAGTGTCCGCTGTACCTGTAGAGGAGGATCACAGGATGAGCGCACTCCATAAGTTTCAAAGATAGAGGCCCTTCAGGTTTCGAGGTGATATTTTCCCTCAGGCAGCAGAGTACTGGCTTGAGTAAGTGGCCACAGCCTTCCGTTTGGTCTGGACACCAGCAGAACAGATGGTGATCCTGACAGCGAACCTTCTACAGGGCTCTATAGGACGATGGTGGAGTTTAGTATCTAGACCCACAATGTGGTGACTCTTTCATGTTCGGAGTTTGATCATCTCTTCATATAGGAGTTTTCTCTGATTACCCTGAGAGTGGTATGTATATAGGAGCTTCTTCAGCTCCAGTCGGGGACCATGTCGCTGGCTGAAAATTTGTCGAGGTTCACAGACCTCTCACGTTACTCAATGGATATGGTCAGGGATTAGTACTTCAGAGATCGAACTTTTGAGAGGGGCTTGTGCAGATACATCTGAGCTAGCATCATCCCTATGAGCATTCCTACTTATGCTGGGGTTCTTGAGTAGGCTTTGGTGGTTGACAGCTTTTTGGCAGAGCAGAGACAACTAGCAGCTGTCAGTAGTGAGCGAGCTGGAGCAGAGACCTCGGTAGCTGGGAGCCGATGCCAAGGACCCAGGCATGGGAGACATTTTCAGTGGAGATCCCACGATAGGGGATCTTCCGTACAGGATTCGCAGGGCGCTTCCAGCCATCCTCGAGAGAGGTGATGCAACTCTTTTGATTCTAGGGGACATCTCGCTCGAGATTGTTTGACACATCGTATTTCTAACATTGGAGTAGTGGATGGACCACCAAGGAAGAGACATAGTGTGGAGCAGACAGACCCTCAGGGCGGAGGACGTGGTAGAGAAGCTGGGAGGGTAGATAGAGGTGGTCGGTGTTTTGATCTTTTTCCACCACAACACCCAGGAGGTCCACCCCTGGCTCAGGGATCTAGTGGATAGAGGCAGGGGAAGCTGCATGCAGTGGAGGCTTAGGACCCAGGTACTCATAGAATTATGAGATGTAAAATCTTTGTCTTTTCTACTTTGGCTGCTCTACTGATAAACACAGGTCGTAGTCATTATTTTCTGGCTGCATATCTTGTTCAAGACCTTGAGATTCTTTTTGAGTCATTGACTCGACCCTTATGCTTAGAAACGCCGACTGGAAAAGATTCATAGATCACACACCTTTGTAGATAGTGTGATGTGACCCTTGGAAGTGAGATATTCGGTTGTACCTCTTGGTGGTAGCATCGAGGCCTTACTATGTCATTATTGGTATGGATTGGATATCCACACTTCATGCCCAGATTGACTGTTTTAGGCGAAGGGTGCGGTGTGTCCACAGTGATGGAATGAGGTTATCCTTCATCAGTGAAATGGAGACCGAGGAAGCGCAGGATGTACTCATGCATAGGAAGGTATAGCCGATTTCACGTCAGTTGGCTAGCCTATCCCTTGGTGCAGTAGATGCTACGAGTTTCTAGTTTCCTATAGTAGTGGATGAGTACGAGGACGTCTTTCGGGAGGATGTCCACATGCTACATCCACGTCGAGAGATATATTTAAGCATTTATTTTCAACCATATGTGACACTGATATCCGAATTAGAATATCGGATGGCTCCTACAGTGTTTCGCGAGCTAAGAGTGCAACTAAAAGATTTGTAGAAGAAGGGATTCGTGTGACCCTGTGTTTTACCCTGGGCGACCCCAGTATTGTTTGCCAAAAAGGCAGATGGGTGCTTGAGGCTGTGTGTAGATTACCGGCGCTTGAATCAGGTGACCATGATGAACTGGTATCCACTACCAATGATCGATGACATCGTCAACCAGTTAAGAGGGGCACGATGTTTCTCGAAGGTTTATCAGCAATCAGGCTATCACCTGTTGCGAGTATGGGATGGGGATATACTGAAGATGGATTTCAGATGTCACTATGGTCACTATGAGTACTTTCTGATTCCCTTCGGTGTGAAAAACGCCCTGAAAGTGTTTATGGGACTCATTAACTAGATTGTTCAGCCCTATCTAGACCGATTTGTAGTGTTCTTCATCGATGAAATACTAGTGTACTCTACGTCCGAGGAGGAGCACACAAGGAACCTTAGGATGGTTTTGGATACACTCTGAGAGCACCAGTTGTACGGGAAACTCTTGAAGTGTCAATTCTGGATAGATTAGGTCCACTTTCTGGGACATGTTATCTTAGCAGATGGTGTAGCAGTAGACCCCGCCAAGGTAGAGGCAGTGTTATCATGGGAGCCACCCCGGAGTGTGACGGAGGTGCGGAGTTTCCTTTGGATATAAGGCTACTATTAGAGATTCATTCTTTATTTCTCCAGGATTTACGCACCCATGGAAGCTTCGACCTAAAAGGGGCATCCTTTCTTGTGGACCGAGAGATTCCAACAAGCATTTCAGTAGTTGAAACAGTGCCTGAAGAGCACCCCAATCATCAGAATACCAGAGGAGGGTGTCGAGTATGTAGTGTTTTGTGAAGAATCAGGAACCGGGATGCGTTGTGTCCTAATGCAGAGGAAAGCAGTGATTGCCTATGGCTCATGGCAGTTTAGCACACACGATCCGAACTACATGACCCATGATCTTAATTTGGAAGTGGTAGTCTTTGCATTGAAGATGTGGTGGCACTACCTGATTGGTGAGCGGTTTATCGTCTACTCAGATCACAAGAGTCTCAGAAATGTCTTTTCTCATAAGGATCTGAATTTGAGATAGAGGTGGTGTCTTGAGTTCCTCCTGGATTACGACTTTGAGATGGTTTATACTCCTATGAAGGGGAACGCTGTGGCAGATGCTCTCAGTAGGAAATCCAGTTTGCAGTTGCTGGATGAGGTGAAGAGGCTGTTGGCCTCTTTTAAGTTATCATTCATTGATAGATACGAGGGAGATTACCTTAAGTCGATGGTTTTTACCCCTCCACTCTTATAATGAGTTAGGGTATCACAACTCAAGGATGCTAGCTGTGAGACTCTACGTGGTCAGATATCAGTAGGTGATGCTGCCGACGAATATTCAAAATGTGGGGAGAAAGTTGTTCCTTTCAGAGGGTCCACAGCAGAAAAAATGATGTTGTGGAAGGAGGTTCTGAGGGAGTTCTATACATCTCATTTGGCAGTGCATCCAGGCATGGAAAAGACGTACCAAGACCTCCGACGTCAGTTCTGGTGGCCAGGAATGAATAAGAGTGTGGAAGAGTTTGTTTCTCGGTGCCTTACATGTCAACAAGTAAAGGCTGAGCACTATGTTCTAGCAGGTTTGAATCATCCCCTTGAAGTGCCATAGTGGAATAGAGATGTGATATCCATGGGATTTCTGACGGGTTTACCTCATACGTCCAGGGGACACAATGCCATCTAGGTGATCATTGACCGACTCACCATGTCGGCCCACTTCCTAGCCATACAGGAGAAGAGTTCAGTAGAGATCTTGGGGTGCTCATCATGAAGGAGGTAGTTCAACATCATGGAGTGCAATCCACAATCATCTCAGATCGTGATTCTCATTTCACATCCCGGTTGTGGAAGGGATTTCAGGTAACTTTGGGGACTCAGTTATTCTTGAGTAAAGCATTTGTTCCTTAGATTGATGGTCAGACATAGCAGACCATCCAGGTTCTGGAGGATATGATACGAGCTTTCATACTTGACTACTGTCATAGATGGGAGGATCACCTACCACTGGTGGAATATTCTTATAACAATAGTTATCATTCCACTATTGGTATGGCACCATTCAAGGCTTTGTACAGGCGACCTTGCAGGTCACCACTATGCTGGACTGACCAAGGAGAGTCCGCACTCATGGGCCCTGAGATGGTGTGATCTACTAACGAGAAGGTGTAGGTCATCCAGGAGCAGATGGAGACTAAAAAGAGTCAACAAAAGTCTTATGTCGCCATGAGACAGAGGCCCTTGGTGTTTGAGGAGGGAGACCATGTGTTCCTTTGGGTCTCACCTCGACGGGGACTACAGATATTTGTCCAAGGCGGCAAGCTATCTCCGAGGTTCAATGGCCCTTTTTTTATTCTGAGTAGATTTGGAAAGGTGGCATACCGCTTGTCTCAACCTCCTTAGATGGACCGAGTACACAACGTATTTCATGTGTCGCAGCTGCGGAGGTATGTGAATGATCCATCGCACGTTAACGAATGGGGCGAGCTGGACATCGATGATGGAGAGGCCTTTGCTGAGTACCAAGTAGAGATCAAGGATTGGAAAGATAATATCCTTCATGGTAGTTCCATTCCCTTGATGTGTGTTTAGTGGCAGCAAGGGAATCTCCAGGAGAGCATGTGGGAGCGGGAGGCTCAGATTCTTGTGCAGTACCCACATTTTTTTGAGTTACCATTGTTTTGGCTTTTCGAGGACATAAATCCCTATGGTGGGTGTGATGTAATGTCACATATTTTTCCATATATTATTTTAATATTATATGGGAAATATTTCATAACCAGACTTTGAGATGGCATGCAGTTCTGTGGCCTGGTGTGCCTGGAAAAAATGTTTGAATTTAATTAAATAATTAAATTACACGCAAGTGGCGTTTTCCTGAAAAAGTGGAATAACTCCTGAACAGCTGCTCAGATCAGAAATAAAAGGGCACCATTGTGTTCAGAGAAGCGTTTTTAACATAGGCGAGGCCTAACATCGGAAGACGCAGTTCGATGGTGAAATCTGTATTTTGGACGTAACTATAATAAAAATCATTAATAAATGTATTTTATTTAAGTTATTGTTGCTACGAGACCTTTTATCCTTTTAAATTAAGGTATGCGTAGGGGTCCAGGGTTACATAACTCATACCCTGAAACCCTTGGAGGCTCTGGAAGCTCTGGAGGAAACCCCCAACGTGGAAACGACGTTCTTGAAGAATTTCACCGGCGACGATGACGCGACAACTGGATCTTCACCAACGAATGCCGCAGATCTAGGTAGGATGTTTGATTTTTGGTTTCCTTTCCCTGTTCGTGATTCCTATGATAAACATGTACTAATCCATGAACAGATTATCTCGCGGATCGATCATATATTCAGGATGGTATTTTTTGCCGGGATTTTGGTGATTCGATTCTTGAAGTTATTTTGGATCGTTAATCTTCTAACGGTGACAAACAAATATCGACAAAAACATCGATCTAGGTTTTTACCTCTCGATTTTTGGTTCCTTTATTCCCCTATTTCTCGCTTTTTTCATGCGTGTTCGATGCGTTCTTCACAGAGATATGAATGATGGATCTTTGTGCATCTTTTGGGCGACGCAATGATCCTAAATTGATGATCTGGTGTCGGTACAACCCCACAGAGGTGCATCTGTGGTGGCGATGGATGGATCAAAGTGGATTAGAAGTTATTTTTCTTTGAATGATTTCCGCACGAATAAACAGAATCGGATTTTGGAGCTGATCGAAGGCCTGAAACCCATAGATTCTGCATTACGACAATTAGGCAACCCATGATCTTGAGTGTTGCGGCAAACAGTCAAGGGAAATGTGATCCAGAGATCCGGCCGAGGCGCGAGAAGGAAGAAGACGATTCTGGAGAAATCCAAACTACACGGTTTGTAGTATGGGCTACACGGCATGTGTTCACAGTGAACTACCTGGCGTGTACTCCGATAGTACACAGAACCGGGCTGGGTACACGACCAATAACATGGAATGTATACCCTTACCCATCCATACCTGGCCAGATACATGGGATACCCCATGTACTCGTACACGGGCATGCGACACGGATAGAGACTGTGTACGGGAACATGGCCAGCGTACATAGAGCGAACCGAGGATGCTCAGATATGGCGTGTAATCCAACTACACACCATGTAGTTATTTTCATACGATAAGCCTAGAGATACATGTCGTATATAGGGGAAGTACCCAGAGTCAAGGAACATGGAGTGTGATCCTACGACATGTCGTGTAGTCTTTTTTTACACACCTCGACTGGAGACACATGTCATTTACACGGGCAGTACCCATAGTCAAGGAACGCGGCGTTTAACCATACTACATGCTGTGTATCCTGTTTTACGTGGCTTG
Organism: Viscum album; assembly: GCA_963277665.1. NCBI lineage: Eukaryota > Viridiplantae > Streptophyta > Magnoliopsida > Santalales > Viscaceae > Viscum > Viscum album. The sequence goes on along the minus strand of OY728122.1, from coordinate 1,237,804,114 downwards.
ATCCAGTGGTCATGTGTGACTTGGACTAGTTTCCTTAGGGTTCGACCCCTTGGTCTTTCCCATGAAGGTTTAAGGGTATCATTTCATATGTATAGGAGTATGATCCCTTCAGCAGGACTTCTTGAATAGATTTGTTGGTATCCCCTCTGTGTGACTTAGAGGTAGATCCTCTATTCAGTTTTGGAACCCTAAGTAGAGTTCTTGGTATCGACAAGACCAACATTACCCGGACGTCGATCCTCTGCTTAGAGGATTAGATCAGACTGAGTTGTTGGAATCACCCCATGGCAATTGGTTGTGATCCTCATCTGAGCATTATATTCTCAAGTACTTGTGGAGTGTTTTATCTTGGAATGAGTACTTCGTATATCTCTCTAAATACTTAGGAGTGTGTTCTCCCTGTTACGTGATTATTGGAATCTTTGACGTGGATTGTAGAGGTGGTTTCATGATGGTCGATCGTGTATGAGTATATTTGTATATTCTTATTATATGTTCTATAAACATATACAGTGTAGAGATGACTGTATATTTCCTTTGTGGTATTTTCCATTGTTTTATTCCTTTTTGGTTTTGGGGTGCCCTACTGGGTATTGTTATACTCACCCATGCAAGGGATTTTCCCGCACGGGCCATGTCTTGTGCAGAAAAGCAAGCCTTTGACAGGATTCTAGGCGGACCAGGACCGGACGATACTCAGTGAGATCAGAAAGGCTGAGGTGTGTTCCTACCACTATGGATTGCAGTCCCAGTACCTTTAGTTACAGGTTGTACATTGTTACAGACTCTTTTTTGGTGGGCTTTTACCTTAGGCCCTAGGTTTTACACTTACTGTACTTTACATTCCTATCGTACTCTGTAGGTTGGGATTTTAGTGTATCCATGCATTACCATTTTCAGTAGTTTTTACTTTTCAGATTAGTGGGATGGGAGATTTGTGTGTGGGTGTGTATACAGGTTTATAAGCAATGAATCTCTTGTTAGTGAAATTTATACTTAGTAATAGTCCCGATCCCCAGGCCTATTGGGGGCGGGCTTGGGGAGTTGCGGCACAGTCCCCACTGGGACAGGTCGTGACAGTAGCCCAATGATGATGAACCAAGTAAAAGACACTATGTTCTGTGCATGATTTCATATCTATTCATATATTTATATGATAGTAAGAGAGAGTTAATTTTTTTTACAGTGTAAAAATATTCGTGGTGGAAACGTTGTTTTTTTCATACACTGATTCACCCCTCCCTCTCTCCAGTTATTTGACCTAGTGGACCGAATAATTGGTATCAGAGAGAATGGTTAAATGTCAGTATTTCTATCTCAAAATAAAAAATAGATGTGGTTAATCATAAATGAATTCCAATATTCGAATGAAATAATTTTTAACAATTAATGACTCGAATGGATCAATACTTACGATCAATAAGGATTAATGTCTTCATAGTAGCTATGCATTGTATATCTGTTGACATTAATTGTGGTGATTTATCAGAAGAATAATAAAGATAATAGGATAATAATTCAAAAGGGATTAGTGATTTTTGGGAATACCTATCAAATGGAATTTTGATGAAGTTTATGTCCTCTATAACATAACATAAAATGTGGTAAAAATTATTGAACATATATGAGTGTGACACAAAAGTCTGAGAAGAAAATTTGTATGTTCTATAGAAAAAGTATATGGATATTATAATGAGTACCAATTAGACTATTGATTATTTCTTTGACAAGATAAAATATTATATTGGAATACATGCAGTGTCTTGAACAACTGTTTTATGATATAAATATTGTGAAATGTATCATCTGGAAACTTCCACCACATTTTAATCAAAAAATTTTAGTGTTTGAAGAAAAATACATGTATAGAGCCGACACTAGATAACCTAAACAATACCATATTATCATATAAAATGGGAAATTTTGATAATGATGTTGTGGAAAAGGGGATGTCTAAGGAAGTGGTATTCAAGGCCATTAAGAATATATCTGTTGAAAATATTCTTGAGGTGGACAACATGGATGATGTCATGTCATTTATCTCCTTCAATATATAAAGGGGAAATTTTTTTTTCACTGGTAAACATCCATTTACATGATTTCGATGTAGAAATATAGGTAATTTTTCAGAAAAGTGGTCTATAATGGTTAAGGATGAAAATGGAGAAAATGATGAAATTCCACAAAATATATATTCATCAAATTAGAAAGGGAGGAAAAGTACTAGGAGAGAGTTCTTAGAAAGTAAGAATATGATATCCAAAGAGGATGAATGTTTAGAAGAATATTATTTAGAACAATTGGGGGATTTCATAGATCATAAAGTAGATGAATTGGCGGCAGTATCCAGAAATTATTTATCTAGAGAAGAAAGGGAAAATGAATATGTAGAAATTGAAGGATGTTCTTGTCATCAATATGAACTAGAAACAGCCATTGAAGAGGTATATATTTTTAAATCAAAAACAATGAATTCTAAAAAATATATTCGGGATGCCAACCTCTATATTATGTAGTAGGATGAAGAGAATTCTGAGATGAATATAGAAACTGAAATGTAGATGTCTCCAATGCTAGAAACCACAGAAAAGTTGGTTGAGTACAAACTGAAAACTGATGAAGAAAAAATGGAAATCAAAAGATCCACTGAATCTAGAAATGGTCAAATAAAATGTATCAAAGAACTAAAAAAGGAAATCAGCAGTCTAGGATGAATAGTTAAAGATCATGAGAAATTGTTAACTACAGGTCTGACATTAAGATTGATGATCATACAAGAAACCAGGAATATGGTCATTCATTATAGTGTTCTAGAATAACATAATAAACAATGAACAATGAATGATAATTCTGGTATGTGGAATGATTAAAAACATAAAGATGTTATGGTTCATGTAATACCACAAGAATCCACTCCAAGAATGATGATTGATTTATGTATGAAGAAGAATCAATATATTCATAGAACCAAATGCACAACTAGTGGTGAATCATTTTCACACATGAATATACCTCACATATGATGATATTTTTGTTTTAATATGGGACACTCTCAAAGTAAATGTTCCATAAAAATTCATACTAAATGCAACAATGCCATCAAATGTGGTTTTACAAAGCTCAAAATTCTAGGTGATTTTTTCATGGACTATGTTTCAGTTGTAATGGACAAGCACATATGGCTTGATATTTCATATCAACAAAGAAGAGGAATGTTATGAGGAAGACTAAATTTGTTCATAAGAAGAAGCCAAATATATCTTCAAGATAGATTAAATTCAAAAATGATTGGAAGATCTGTTTTTTGTGGAAGCCGGATCATCATATACTGAGAAAGATCATGATTATCACTACATGATGGATATGAAGTCAAGTACATGGGTCAAAATGAAAATGGAAGAGTAGGAAGTGGTTGTCGAAATTGCATTCACGGCATCCTCTCATAATGGGATATGGAACATTGATAGTGGATGAACTTCACATATGATGGAAACAATGATATTGTCACCAAAATTTTGTATGATAAAATAGGTATTGTATGATTTGGAAATGATGAGGTATTGAAAATTATTGGTTTAGGAAAACCATTTTTGGCAGAAAAGACATGAGATGAACAGATTTATTGGTTTTTGAAGGGATTAGTCACAATGTTATTATTGTTTTTGAATTGTGTGACTCAGGACATGCAATAAAATTTTCCACGAAATTAGGTATCATCAAATTAAAGGATGGTTAATTGTGTTGCATGGAAGGTGTACAAAATTGAATCTTTACATCTAGTGTGTAGAATATGATATGTTCATTTTATCCAAGGATGAAGAAAACATGTTATGGCATATGTGTCTTGGCCATATTAGCCAAGAGTCCTTATATCATCTGGTAAAATCTGATGCTCCTCAAAATCACCCTACACTAACACATGATTATACTCATACATTCGATGCTTACTAACAACGGAAGATCATTTGAAAGACATATATTCCAAATGAGTGATATGCAATAATATTTATTGATTTAGTATATATTGATTTTTGTGGGCCTATTTCTCCAAGGGCTATAGATGGGAAGAGATTTTATTCTCTCTTCATTAATGAATATAGAATAATGGAAGGGTTTACAATAATCACCACATATCTAAAGTGTCAAGTTGTATTATAGGATATCGATGGGAATGTGAAAAGTTGCTTACTCAGAAAATCATAATCATTTAAATCAATAATGTTACATAGTTCACAAATTGACATGTGGAGGATTTCCTTGAGACACATGAGATAAGGCAGAACATTTTAGAAGTTAGAATTCCATAGTATAATGGATTATTTGATAGAAGAAATCCAATTGAGAACAACACGGCTAGAATAATTCTCATTGAGAAAAATCTTCCCGAAAATTTTGATAATAAGGTAGTGATGGTAGTAGTCTACCAATCAAATAGAGCCTTATTGTTACCAAATAATGTTAAGACTCTAGATGAGCTATGGTATGGAATGAATACATCAGTTAAATACATTTTATTTCTTGAAATTAAGTGTTTCATTCTCAATAATGAGAAACATAGGATATTTGAATCTTGTGGAGATGAAGGTATATTTCATGGCTACTACAATATGAGAAAATTGTATAAATAATTCAATAAAAGGCTAGGAAATATAGTTGACTATCATGATGTGAATATATTTTATAATGAACATAATCTTCATCAAATGAATTATCACACTCGGGAGGATAGTTATAATGATATAATCATGGCGGGAGATGTTCCAGCTCAAGAGGATGATTCATAACAAGAATCAATTGATGGGAAAAAATCAGTTTAATCCTAGGTACTAGAAAGAAGTTCTATAATTGATTGGCAAAACATAATTGGTGATCAGACAACACCATTTCCAAAAAAGATAATTAACTCTCTATTAAAACATCATACATATCACAAGATGAGATTACATGCTTTGATGAAGCAGTTGGAGATGATAATAGGGTTGATTTAATTAATGAAGAACTTGACAAAATTGTGATGATTTGGATATAAGAAATTGTTTTGAGGCCAGAAGACAAAAATTTAATAAGAACAAATTGGTTCATTCAAAAAAAATAAATGAATGTGGGGTTATGATTCTAAAAAAATCTCATCTAGGCTTTAAATGTTACTCTCTGATAGAGTATATTGATGTTGATGAGATGTTTTCACCTGTTGTAAGGGTAGATGCAATTTGGTTATTTTTTTCCATAGCTATGCGACAAATGATTAGAATTTTCTAGATGAATTTCAAGTTAGCATTTTGTAATGGAGTTTTTGAGGAAGAAGTCTACATTGAGAAACCAGATGGTTTTATCATTCCGGAATATGATAATAGAGTTTGTCAGCTGAAGAATGATTTGTTTGAATTAAAGCATTCTCCAAGAGAATGGTATTTATGGCTTGATCAGTTTTTAAAGAAGCTCAGATTCTTGCATTGTGGAGTTTATTACAATATATATTTCAATAATTAATGTAGTTAAAAGATGATGATTCTAGTTTATGTTGATGGCATACTCTTTGGGGGATGAGGTGAAGCTCAATGCAGAAATTTTTCTAAATACATTAAAATTCATATCCAAAATGTCAATAATTGGTGAGTTGACATTTTTCCTTGGCATATATGTGAAATAGGGATGAAATAGAACATTAATTTCTCAATATCAATATTCCAAGGTGGTTTTGAGATGTTTTGAAAGGGGTAATTCCAAATAGATAATGAATTCAGTTTCTACCAGGCTGAAACATTAACAAGATGGGGAAGGAACGAAAGTTAATGTTAGAGAATATAGGAAAATAGTTGGATGTATGTTGTACTGATAGCGACAAGGGATGATATTGTATTTTCCACATTCCATTCAGAATGGTATCAAAGTAATCTAAATGAGATCCAAATTATATCAATAAAAAGAATTATTTTGTATATTAAGGGAATAGTTGAGTTTGGCATAATGTATATTACAAATCAATACCAGATTTATTTGGATATACAGATACGGATTCAGATAATTTTGAAGAAGATAGTAAATTTACATCACGAGGTTCCTTTTACCTTGTAGGGTTTTTTATTTCATGGATAAGAAATAAAGACTATTTCAGGTAATTGAGCACCACAGAAGTTGAATAAATTGCATCTACGAATGCTTGAACGTAGCTATTGTGAACAAAAAAAACAACTTGAAGATAGGGGATTTGAAGTGAAATATCTTATCAAAATCCATTTTAATAATTCAAGTGATATAAATATTAGAAAAAATCCAGCCTGTCTTTTGATGGAAAATCACATTGAAATAAAATATCATTTTATCATAGAGAAGGTGGAGTAAGGGCTTTTGATGTTGGAGTATGTTCCTACAAACCAGCAAGTTGCATAAATTCTACCAAATTTCTTACCCAATGAATCAATTTAAAGTCATCTAACTTATAAGGTAGTCAAGTTGACTTCCCGCACATGAAAATGTGTGGATGTGGGTCTCTCTCTCCCTAAGGTATGATGTTATTTCTTTAAAATGCTGATATGTGTTCATTACACTATTTCACACAACCTTAAAGTGCCCTTTGTGTTCATTGACAAAGGAGGAGAGTGTGTTACTATTATAGGGGTTGAAAAGGCATAGAGAGAAGATGTTAAGTGGTGTAGTGAGATAAGGGAAGTGGATATTGAGATGATGATTTTTTTGGAGGAGCTATAATATACAAGGAGCATGAAATATGACGATGTTTGAACTAATCAATCAAAGATTAGATATCACGATAGTTGAGGTTTTTGATGAATGATTTTTTTGGGAATTGGTATGGTATCAACAATAGGTGTCATAAATGATGTGATTAATTTTAAAAATAGAATTATACTCTTTTTTCTCACGCTGATCAAGGTTCATGTGGGCTTAGAGTATGTGTTATGTAAATCCTTGATCGATATTATAAATTCATAAAGAGAATGGTGTTTGAAGATAGGGAGAGCATTAAAGAGATATCAAAATGCAATGAATTGTTATGAGAAGGCTTCTAAATAAAACCAATGGGGGGTATTTTTGTTTAGGAAATAACTCAAGGTGTCCCCTCTATATCTTTTGGGATTGACTGTTTTTTTGGACAAATCCTGATGATTGAGAATGAGAATGGTTGGTGTTTCTTGAAGACATTTTTTTAAGGTGGTGCAGTTTTCCACTATTTGCTATATTTTTTTATGAAAAAATTAAGAATTTTTGTATGGAAATGTAATGATTATTTCAAAGGATTTAATGGTGTGAAGAGTGTAGAACTAAATTGGAAAAGGATGAGAAAATCCTACCACAATTCTTGGGATGCGTACCATGTTTCGGGTACCGTACACAGAGCGGCAAGAATGGTACATCAGAGCAAATTGAGAAACTAGAAATGGTCCATAGTGCTTGTTTGTAGCAAAGGTAACATGGTACATGGATGGCCAGATATCGACCATGTAGGATCAAATACAATACACAAAACACGTATGAAAAATGGTTTGAACATATTCTTGCAGTTCACAGGAACGGGAGGATCTATAGGTAGTGGAAACTGCACAGAATCAATGATTATGAAAATAATTGATTATAAGATATTGTAGACATCATTGGATGAATAATAATCACTAATCCCACTATTTAGAATTCAGATAGAATATCATTAGAGAACATATTCTAATATTGAGTTTCAGTAATGTCCTAAAGAAATCTGTGTTGGAGAATTCTGCGAAAGCTGAAGTGGCTAGAGCATATAAAATTTCACCAATGGTTTTTGAAGAGAACAATTACCAAAAAAGGACGCATAACATGGAGGAAGAAGGCACGAAATGCAGGTTGTTTTCGTAGGTATTCCATGAACATAGAATAGTTCACTGAAAAAGGGTGATTCATAGAAGTTGTTCACAATGTCGGTACCCAAAGGCGGTACATGATAGAAAATTTTGATGAAGTCGGTGGATGCCGGGAGGTTAATGGAAGCGGAAGATGTACATGAAGGAGTTGTTCCTCATATCTAACCTGGTACTCATTATGTGGGAGAAGAAGTTGGTTTTCGATTTACACAAATAGACTTGTAAAAGATTCAGATCAGTTTGAAAAAGTAATTTTTGGTATCTACCAGTACTCAGGAAGGTGGAATTTATCTACAGGATAAAAAAGGGCTTCAATAGAGAATCTACCAAAAGTTGAGGAGGCCTGAATTCATGCAAATTAAGGGACATACTTTTCCATAAACTGTGTTTGGACTACATGTCTGTAAATTTTGATTGGATTCATTTTTCACCCCTAGATTGAGGTATGTAGCCTTTTTTTTGACTTTATATGTGTTTAAAGTGAATGGGATGAGTTGAGAAGTGTTTGTGTGAGTTTGGAATGATTTTGAATAATTTTTTAGGCTTTTCATAGGGGGAACTGTTCGAGAACAGGTTAGAGGATACTGTGTGGCTTCTCCCGGAAACCGCGCATGGGGAGAGAGTAGGCTTCGCACAGCCTGAACAAGGTTTGACAAACCATGCAAGGAAACCCTACGGACCCCTCATCTTGAGGCAGTAGTGTTCACACGGTTAGAACATGGTATGTCAAACCATGCGGGCTAACTGCACAACCACATAATCTAAGGGGTTTTAATACCGGGCTCCCTCAGGCTTGACCTAAAACACTCCCACCTTCCTCCCACTTGAGCCTCACTCGGGATTTCAGGTTCACAAAGGTTGAGGGTGCTATCCCACTTGTTTTGGAAGCATTTTGAAGAGTTTTTTGGGGGGGATTGTAGGTGGTTTCTCCTGGGTATGTCTCTCCTATTGGGTTCTTTGTGTTTTCCTCTTGATCTACATCTCCATCTATCTCGGTTTTCTAGATCTACGCCTGCTGTGTATAGATATTTGGTTTTTTTTCCTTGGATGTTACATTAATGGATTATTGTATTTAGGGAAAGGGTATCTAGAGATGATTCGGTGGTGCGTTCACCAGTTTTGAAGAGTCGTTGCTTGTGGGTCGATTTCTCCAAAACCCTAAAGGTAAGTGTATTCTCTCTCGACTCCACATGGTTAGAACTAGTTGTTCTGGTTGCAATTAATTTATGTTCTTTAAAATTAATTGTGTTGTTGATGTGAGAAATTGGATGGATATCCCTTTGAGGATGGTTTGGGGATTTTTGGGAAAAAGGGTTTGTGGTGAAATGCTCTTGATGTGATTTTAAAATGAGTTTTTTTTTTGTTTTTTGATTAAGATGATTTTAGAAATTGGGTTTCAATAAAAACGGTTGTTTAATTGAAATGTGGTTTGGTATGAAAAATGATTGAAGGGTGTTTTCATGTAATGTTTGATTTATTGAAATGGATAAACATGTAATGGAAATGGTGAATTCTGAATTGTTTTGGCCTTGGTGGGTTACATGCTTGGTTATTACTTGTGTTGGGTGTGTGGACGTGGGAAGGAAGTCCCAATATAAATGGTGAATGGGATGGGAGGGATGTCCCACCATTTTGGGTTGTAAGATAGTGGGTGGGAAGTTCTACTAGTTGAATATGGTGTGAACATGTTGGGTGGGAAGTGCCACCGTTATGGTTTCTTTGTTGTTTGTTTCTTTGAATAGATGGAATTTTTTGTGGAAATGTGAAATGGATGATTGGGATTCCTTGTGTGGCATGTTTGGCTCATGGCATGATTGTTTTTCTTTCCCTGGGTTTACATGGTTTGGGTGAAATGTCTTGGTCATGGTGTGATTGGGTTATGGTAATGGATGTACTTGAGATTATTTTATATAAATTGTTTTATATAAATGTTCTAATGGTTTTATCCTAGTGGCATGTATAGGGAAGTCAATTGGGGAAAACCTAATGAGTATTAGTACTCAACCCCTACTTTGTCACATTGGTGCTTTTGTAGATATCATATTATGAGACATAGGTAAATGTAAGACATCTCATTGCTTGTGGATTATGGTGATGGATGGGAGATGTGGTGGTGCTTGGAGAATGGAGGTTGGTGTGGAGCTGTGGAGTGTGTCTTGGTTTATTTCGGGTCTCTTGTATAGTCTTCTGCCTAGTACTCTGATATCATTTAAGATTTCATTGGGTTTGGGAAGTATTTTGGAACAACATGGTTGTCTTTTTGGAATACATGCTTGAATGTTTCATTGACATGCATCACATAGTGGTTGGTAGTGGATGGTTTGGTAGTTTTTTTCTTAAGGGAAAATCGTTCCCCAATTTTTTCTCTAATCCCTCCACATTTATTTATAGATTTGTCACCTTGGGAACATCTCTTAAGGAAAAGTAACCCTCACCGCCTCCTCACGCCAATGAGGTAGGGGCAAAGTGTTACAAATGGTATCAGCTTGTTCAGTCTTTTGGATTTGATTCTTGGATTTGGAGTTGACATTCATTGTGTTATATTCCTTGAGTCAGGATGGTAACAAGGTGTAGTAATGTAGGAACATGGAATGTATATAATAAAAGGACGTAGCTAACCCTTTTATGATAAACATCATGTTACTAGGGAGTTGGGTACATAAGTGTTTTGGAGACAATTATATGCATTGGAAAACTCATTGTCATTGGAGTAGCCAATGAGACGTGCATGGAATATATGGTAGAAATGACTTCCCTCAAGGATGAATATTTCATTAGGCATAATTATTTATGGGCTAAATTGATAAATTGTTTTTCATATGTGTGAATTTGTAATGTGAATGAATTTGGTATTTTGAAAATGGTTTATTTTTCAAAAATGGTGAAACATGGAAACTGTGGAAGGGTGGAAAGCCTTGTTGTGATAGTCTTGTGTAATGCGGGTTGAAATGGTAATTCATGATGTCTACAGAAGTGAAACTCATGGTTTTTTGTTTTTTATAAAACAATGGAACGAGGTAGGAATCATAGAGAGCAACCGGAAGTGGCCGTTGAGAATGTGGTTACACCTGAGCCTCAGGGGAACTAGCAGTTAGTGCAAAGTATAGTGCAAGCCTTCCAAGCTATGGAAAGTAGTAATATAGTGGATGATCCATGTCATGGGGATCAAATTGTTTAGTTTCAAAAGCAAAATCCGCCCATCTTTAGGGGTGATTCAGAGCCAGAGATTGCAGAAGTGTGGTTGAATAGAATGAACAAGATCTTTGAATTCCTAGGAACACCGATAGAGTGAAAAGTGAAGTTGGCCAAGTTTAGGTAGGAAGATAATGCCCTTTAGTAGTTGTATTTGGTAGTCCAAGAGGGAACTGACTGGGGTATGATGTAGGGAAGGCTTTCAGGAATTGTATAATAATCATTTCTACCCTCATACGTTCCGAATTCATTTCACAATTTATTTCTTTAGTCTGAAGAAAGAGCATATGTCTTTGAAAGAAAATGCAGCTATGTTTATGAGCTTAGTGCAATTTGCACCTGAGGTGGTAGGCAGTACATCATTGAATGCTCGTATATTTCAATATGGTTTGATGAAAGAGATCCATTAAAAAATTTATGTTCTATGTATTAGTGATTACACAATGATGGTGAATTGAGCATTAGTGGATGAGTGGGAACTGTAGGGAGTTCTGAGTATAGGAAGCATCATGGTACCCATGAGGAATAGTGGTAACTCTAACGCTAGGTTCAAGCGGAGGAGGGACACTTATAACCAGGGTGGGAATGTAGAAAATAATCCGATGGTGGATCGTAAATCTTCCTCCGATGCCCCACAGCAAACCAGGATGTTTTCAGTGTGGTTCTACGAGCCAAATCAAGCAGGACTATATGGAACAACCTCGAGCATGTCATATTTGTAATAAGATGGGGAATTTATAGCGGTAAAGCTGTAATTCTTCGAGGTCGGATGATTGTGACACTCTTCAGCAAAGGATGTTTTAGGTGGGTAATTAAGAGAAGAGCATGGAAAGCACACATCTGTTTGGATCTGAGCAAGTTGTAGTGGATGATCAGTCAGGACCATCCACGGTGTGAGGTACTATTCTTTTAAATTATATCACGATTCAAATGATTTTTGAAACAGGTTCCCCACAATATTTTATTACTTCACGTGTGGTTGAGTTTCTAGGTTTAAGGGTAGAAATGATGCCTTCAGATTTGAATCCACAAACTCCTCTGGGTCGAAGTGATTTTCAAGCCTTCTTGGGTAGAGAATGTTGTATTATTGTGTGTGAGGTTGAGCTAATGTGTAATTTGGTAGTGCTTGAGATGGCCGATTATGATTTAATCCTGGGAATGTATTGGATGGTGGAATTTAAGGCCCACATCGATTTTAATGAGTGGAAAATGGCTTTTACGATAGTCTATGGTGATAGACATCTCTTTAGTGGAGAAAGGCATGAAAGATATGGTGCAATGGGTTTATTGGCCCTAGTATTGGACACATTATCATATCAGTTGGTGGTGTTGTTGTTGGAATCAGTAGAGGGTGTTGAGAAAAGTTTTCTTCGGGTAGTGGTGGATCAGTTCATGGATGTTTTTCCCAATGAATTATCTAGGGTTACCTCCTATAAGAGAAGTGGTGTTTACGATTGATATCCTTCTGGTGACCAGTCATATCTCACTTCCGTCTTATCAGATGATGCCAGCTGAATTGCAGGAATTGAAATTCTAGTAGTAAGAGATTGAAAACAAAGGGTTTATCTGGCCTAGCATGTCAGTGTGGGCAGTGCCGGTGTTGTTTGTGAAAAATTCAGATGGAACTTTGAGGGTCTGTGTTGATTATTGTAGACTTAACCAAGTTACGATAATGAATAGATATCCACATCCACGAATTGATGATTTGTTTTTCCAGCTGAAGGGAACCCATTGGTTCTCCAAGATCGACCTGAGATTGGTATATCATCAATTGTGGGTGAGGAGAGATGATAATCATAAAACAGCTTTTAGAAATAGATATTTCCATTATGAATATGTGTTTAGGCCCATTGGTCAAACGAATGCACCATCGGTGTTCATGGAATTGATGAATCAGATATTTTAGTGATATCTGGATTCATTTGTGGTGGTGTTTGTAGATGATATACTGGTGTATTAATGACAAGGATGGAGCATTAGCATCCCTGGGTGATAGTGTTGGGGAACATGAGGGATCATCGGTTGTATGCCAAATTGTCAAAGTGTCACATTGGGATATAGGAAGTCCGTTTTCATGGACATGTGATTTCTTGAAAGGGGTGTTTCAGTGGATCTAGAAAATATAAATGATGTTATCTCATGGAAATCGCCAAAGAATGTGTTTGAGGTATTGATTTTCCTCATTCAAGCTGGGTATTATTAGCATTTTGTTCATGATTTTTCACGTTTGGCTTCACCGATGATAACTTTGATGAGAAATGATGTTCCATTCCAGTGGAATTAATAGTGTCAGCAGTGTTTCGAAGAGTTAAAGGGTCACCTTACATTAGCACTATTCATGGTTTTTCCAGAACTTGTAAAATGGTATGTGGAGTATTGTGAAACATCGGGATCGGGGTTGGGGTGTGTCTCAATCATGTAAATCATGTGGTTTTATATGACTCGAGAATGTTGAGGGTGCATGAGAAGAATTACCCAAATCATGATTTGGAATTGGCAGAGGTGGTCCATGCTTTGAAAGTGTGGCGCCATTATCTCTTCAGTGAGAAATTCATGGTATATGCAGATCATAAGTGCATGAAGCACATTTTCTCAGAACGGGAATTGAACGTGATGCAAAGGAGATGGATGGAATATCTCCAGATGTTTTATTTTTGACTTGATGTACACACCGAGTAAGTGAAATTCCGGGGTGGATGCATTATGTAGAAAATCATATTCTTAGGTGGTGAAACAGTCATCGGACCAGGGGTAGTTGATTTTGGTTATAGCTAACATGTGGTTGAAATGTGATGACTAGGGTGATAGAGTGATCTTCTTTCTGGTTTTGTTGATTCCAAACTTGGTTGGCCTAGTTAAAGAGGCACAAATATCTTATTATTTGTGTATAACCATGAGTTCGAAACTCAATGGTGGCGAGACCATTGCGGGTCAGAAACTGAATGAGAATTCAGTCTTGTGTTTTCATAATCCGATGGTGGGACCAGTGGATTTTTGAGATGTACTTCTCAGAACTTATCATCATTCCTGGTTGGTTGTCCATACTAGAATTCAGATGATGCACAAGGCATTGAATGCACAGTTTTGATGGGATGGTATGAAAAGGAATGTGACTGAGATTGTTTCGAGATGCTTGACTTTCCAGCAGGTCAAGGCAGAGCATTAGAGGTCGTCTGTAATGTTGAAGTCTTTACCAATCCCTTTTGGATGTGGGAGAAAATTGCAATAGATTTTCTCACATGTCTTCCAAGAATGGTCTGATAGCACGATGTCATTTGGGTGATAGTGGATCGGCTAACAAAGTGACCTCATTTCATTCCAATCCTGAATCTCATACAGTGGGGGATCTGTCCAAAAATCTATATCCGGGAGATGGGAAAGAGGCATGGTGTTCCAGTTTTGATCATATTTCATAGAGATATGAGGTTTACATCTCTTTTTATGAAATCCTTACATCAACCCCTTAGAACTATGTTGACTATGAGTATGGGGTATCACCCTCAGATGAATTGTAAATCTGAGAGGACGATTCAAAATTTGGAGGATATGTGGGAGCTTCTGTCATTGATTTTGGTGGCTTTTGGTAGGAGCACTTGTCATTGGTTGAGTTCTTGTACAATAAATGTTATCATACATCCATATATATGGCTCCGTTTGAAGTGTTGTTTGGGAGGCATGTCGTTCTCCACTATGCTGAGTAGAAACGAGTGAGTCCTCAATGGTTGGACTGAGTCTTTTCGAAGAGACAAAAGAGAATATAAAGTTAGTCAGGAAGAGAATGGAGATGCTTCAGAGTCGTCCAAAATCGAATGTAGATCATCTTCGATGGTCGTTTTCATTTGAGGTGAGTGATCTTGTTTTCTTGAGGATATCTCCTAGGTTGGGACATCACCAATTATGGAAGAATAAAAAGATATCTCCTAGGTATATTAGACCATTTGTGATTCATGATAGGGTATGGGATGTGGCTTATCATTTGTATTTTCCACCTAGGTACAGTGTGGTTCACAATGTGTTTATTGTGTCACAGTTGAAAAAGTATCAGTCGGATTTGAGCCATGTAACATGATGGGATCTTGTTGAACAAAAGTTGGATGCTTCATTGGTGGATGTGCCTGTGTGGGTTGTTGATAGGAAAGAGAATGTATTTAGGGATAAAATCATCGGTTTGGTGAGGTTTTTATGGAAGCATTGTTAGATCAAAGAGGAGACATGGTAGCATGATAAAGATATGGTCGAGCAAGGGCCTGATCTCATTCTGCAATGGGTGGGTTCACTACATTCCGATGACAGAAAGTCCAATGGTGGGGAGAATGTAGCTCCTCTGGTTTGAGGTATGTATCTTTTTTTTCATTTTTATGTGTTTAAAGTGCATGGTATGAGTTGGGAATTGGTTAGGTGACTTTGGAATGGTCATGAATATGTTTGGACACAATTCTTTGGGAGCACCGTTTGAGCACTGTTAGAGGAAACAGTGCGGGTTCTCCAAGAAACCGTGTAGGGGGAGACAGTAGGCTTTGCATGGCCTGCGCACTATTTTGAAAACCGTGCGAGGAAACTATGCTGACCCCTCATCTCGAGGTAGTAACATGCCCATATTTAGCACACGGTTCATCAAAGAGTGCGGGCTAACCGTGCGACCACTTAAAGTAATGGGTTTCAAATCTGAGTTCCCCCTTTCTTGACATAAAATACTGCAAAAATCCTCCCACTCGAGCCCCAATCAGGAATTCAGGTTCTCAGAGGTTGAGGGTGCTCTCCCACTTGTTTTGGAAGTGTTTTGAAGAGGTTTCATAGTGTATTAAAGGTGGTTTCTCCTAGGTAAGTCTCTCGTCTTGGGTTCATAGTGTTCTCTTCTAGATCTAAATCTCCCTCTATCTCAGTTTTCTATGTCTACACATGTTGTGTGTAGATATAGGGTTGTGGTTTTCTTGGATGTAAATTTTAAGGCATATGGATGTTTTC
Organism: Viscum album; assembly: GCA_963277665.1. Taxonomy (NCBI): domain Eukaryota; kingdom Viridiplantae; phylum Streptophyta; class Magnoliopsida; order Santalales; family Viscaceae; genus Viscum; species Viscum album. Next base: position 1,237,788,104 of record OY728122.1, on the reverse strand, counting down.
GAAAGGGACCTAGGTAGCATTCGGTGGTGCATTTGACGGTTTTGAAGAGTAATTTCTTGTGGGTTGATTTCACCAAAACCCTAAAAGTTGGTGGCTTCCCTCTCGGTTCCACTTGGTTAAAACTAGTGGTTTTGGATGAAATTAATTTATTTTTCTTAAAATTAATTATGTCGTTGATGTTCAAAATTGCATGGAAATCCATTTTGGGATGGTTTGGGGATTTTTGGGAAAAAGTGTTTGTGGAAAAATGCTCTTGATGTGAATTTAAAATGGGATTTTAAATTGTGTTTTTTTGTTGGTTTGATTAAGATGATTTGAGAACATGGGTATCAATTAAAAGGGTTGATTTATTGAAATGTGGTTTGGTATGGAATATGATTGAAGGGTGTTTTCAAATAATGTTATATTTCTTGAAGTGAATTGACATCTAATAAAAATGTTGAATTCTGTATTATTGTGGCCTTGGGGGGTTACATGATTGGTTATGGCTTTTGTTGATTTTGTGGAATTTTTCAGAATGTATCTCTATAAAAGATGAATGGGATGGGGGGATGTACCACCATTTTGGGTTTTTAGATAGTGGGCAGGAATTCCTTCTAGATGAAGATGGGGTGAATGAGTTGGGTGGGAAGTCCCACCATTATGGTTTAATTTTTTGGTGTTTCATTACATGGATGTAATTTCTTATGGAAATGTGAAATGGTTGATTGGGATTCCATGTGTGGCATGTTTGGATCATGGAATTATTGTATGGATTTACCTGGGTTTACTTGGTTTGGGTGAAATGGCTTGGTAAGGGTGTGTTTGGGTTATGGTAATGGATGAACTTGTGATTATTTTATATAAACTTTTTTATATAAATGTGCTCCTGGTTTTATCCTAGTGGCATGTGTAGGGAAGTCATTTGGGGAAAACCTACATAGTATTAGTACTCAATCCCTGCTTTCGCACTTTGGTGCTTGAAGATATCGTATTCTGAGACATAGGTAAATGTAATACATCTCATTGCTAGTGGTTCATGGTGATGCTTGGGAGATGTGGTGGTTCTTGGAGCATGGAGCTTGGTGTGTAGCCGTGGAGCATGTCTTGGTTTGTTTTGGGTCTCTTGTTTAGTCTTCCACCTAGTACTCTGATATAATGTAATATTGTATTGGTTTTGGGTTATATTGTGGAAAATCATGGTTTTATTTTGGGAATAAATTCTTAAATGTTTTATTGACATGCATCATATAGTGGTTATTTGTGGATGGTTTAGTCAGTTTTCCTTATGGGAAAATCATTCCCCAATATGTTCTCAAAGCCCTCGGCATTTATTTCCAGCCATTGGTGCGTTGGGAACATCACTTAAGGCTAATTAACCCTCACCGACTCCTCATGATATTGATGTAGGGGCGGGGTATTACAATTCCTTTCCAATAGTAGCGAGTGATGGAATAGGAAGATTGTGACCCCTTCCACCATTAGTGAGCAAGAGAAATAGGCATAGAGAGTGACCCTTGAGAATGTAGTGAGAAGACCCTAAAAAAAGAAAAGGAAGTGATTCTGGGAATAAAAGATCTATCCCAATCATTTTACTCATAATTGATAGTGAGCCTTATATAATTTGGATCGTAGAATTATCAATGTGGTATGCTCCTTGGGCGAAGCCCCTTGAGGGTGAAACAAGGTAAAATTTTCGTGCTCTATGCATGATTTCATATCTGTTCGTATATTTCTACAGGAGTAAGAGAGAGTTGAGTTTTTTTAAGAAACAAAAAATATCTCTAGAAGAAAGGTTTGACTCTTTCAAACCTTGATTCACCCCCCCCACCCTACACTATTTGACCTAGTGGACCTAACAATTACTCATTACACCCAGGTAAATAAAAACACCATACATAACCTAATATGTTTTGTAAAAACCCAGATCTTCTTTTTAGGTACGTTTTTCCTTTTTCTGGAGTTTTTGAGAAAAATGAATTTTCTGGAAATTTCAAAAGTACACGCTATGTAATTTATGAGTACACACTGTGTACTCGTCCCTGGCTCGAAGCTGTGTGTTGGTCGTGTCCAGGCCATACAGACGGCGTGTAAGGCTGAGGTGGAGGCCGGTTAATTCGGAGTACGGAAAATTGAAGTACACGCCCTGTAATCATTAAGTACACGCCATGTACTTTTTTTCATTAAATAGATCGAGGTCGCGCCTAACCCCTAGTTTCGTCTTCTTCTTTAGTTTTCATCCATCTGAGAGGGACCGTATGGCCAGATCTTCGACGGGATCCTGCCTTCCCGTCCGTTCTCCGATTCGAGCACGGTCGATTGCGTTGGAATCACAACAGTGAGTTCTTCCTTATGCCTTATCCTTGTTTATTGATTCCTCCTCGTTTCCATGTTATCATGGGATGAACGTTTTCTACATTTTCTCAGATCTACGTTGTTCTAAGAGGAATTTGTCGTTGAGGTTCACTTATATTGATCTCCTAGGATCGAGGTATGTGGTTTGTTCCTTTCTGTAGAAAGTTGATGACTATTATGTGCAAATTCCACAAAAACCCGTGAACAGGGTATTGCGTGTTTCCGGTTTTTCCCCTACTGTTTTCCTGTTTTGTTTATTTTCTTTATTAGAGGTTATTGCTTGTGAGTAGAGTAATTGTTTATGTGCTCAGGTTTCTTTTCCATGCTTGTTTTTCCTGTTGGGCATTTTGCGAGTTGCCATACCATGTTGTAGGATAGTGGAGCTGTCTCTTTATTGTTACTGTTGAGTCTTTGTTGTTAGCCAAGTAGTTCATGAGGTTTACTTGGACGATGCACACATGCTGAGAATGTTTAGTTATACTCAGGACTTTATGAACCTAGATTAGTAGACCAATGGGTCAATTAACAGAAGGGCTTCTCCAGAGTTTCATTTAATCACGATGCGAGACCAAAGGGAGAATTTCCGGAAGGGCATCTCCAGGGTGTCTTTTAATTATGATGTGGGACACAGGGGGAATTGAAATTGAGTGCTTCCCCATAGAGCCTTTATAACGATACGAGACTATAGGGGGAATTGACGGTGGGTGATTCCCCAGAGGGTCTGCATAATTACGTAGCTGAACAAGAGGTGTGAGACTATGTGTGCCTCCCATAGGGTTGCTAGTACCAGAGGTTGAACCATAGGGGTTAGGCTGTGAGAGCTACCCAGAGGGTTACCTGTTTTCTTCTTGTTGCTGGTATCTTACTTGTGTACTTTACTTGTTAGAACTGTGGATTTTAGTTGTTTGTGCTTTTTTGTTTACTACTTCTTGTTTTATTACTTCCATGTATTCATTGACTGTTAGGCACAAATATTTGGGTGATTGCCTACTGGGATTGTATCTCACACCTTGTTTGGGCCATGCATTTGGGGTAACACCCCAGGTAAATAAAGAATATGAAATTTTCATATTAATCTATATTTGTGAAAAATATATTAATATTGCTTTAAAGGGGACGCTATGCATGATGGCGTACCCAATACACAACAATGAGTTTCTTGGGAATCTTGTGTTGCACTCTAATAATAAAATAATATTATTTTAAATGGTAGTTAACGCCTAGCCATTGTAATGGCGAGAATGAATAGAACTAACTAAAAAATGATTATACATGTTTGTCAAATATTTTTACTCTTTACAATAAATGTTATAGGATTAATAATGCGAATGAATCCAATTTTAAGCGTAAACATTTCAATATATTTTGAAAGGTCGATTAAACGACTTTTGATTGGGAACCTATTTTAAATCCACTTTTTGACAATTTAATGTGTTATATTTGACAAAATAAAATTATTCTTTAGAATCGGGTCATCAAAATTTACTTTGTGTAAATTTTTGGTATTTTTCCAGAAAAGTTCAATTTTTAATGAATAGTGAAAATGTTGTATTATAATTCAAAACGACCTTTTAATATAATTTATTTATATTATTAAATTGTCTTTTGAATTGGGTTTAAAGTGAAATTAGAATATATTTTTACCATTTAATCCAATAGTGGTCGTTGGAATTAATTTCACTTTGAAATCGGACTTAAACTAGTGTCAATCTTTTGATACATTTTGTTTCATAAAAACACGGTATTTGTTTTGACAGCGGGAATTAATTATTAAATTAATTAATTAAACTAATATGTTTTGAATTTTGTAAACTAGAAATCATTTTTGAATTCATAATATCAAATAGAGATTAGGGTGATTTTTTGGTAATTTTCTAAAAAACATCAATTTTTGATGAATAGTGAAACCACTAAGTGGTACTTATAAAAACTGATTTTCCATTTAAATGAAATTTTTCCATATTTGTGTTTTGAATTTCAAAAATCCAACATACATGGTTGTCATTAAGAATTAAAATGTGGTTCAATGAGATTAGAATAATTTTTTGGTGAATAGTAACTTATTATGTTTTTAAACGCGATTAGAGGTAATTAGTGTAGTTTAAGGTAAAAATAATGTTTTAATAAAATGAAATGACTTAGAAACATGTCCTATATTCACTGGATGTGTCATGGCCGACCAATAAAATCGATGGGTCAACTTGGGGACCCCATGGAGCCACTTTGGTTAGAAAATGACATAAATACCTTTTTAGTTAATGTTGAAGTAAAAATGACACAAACATGAGATGTTTTTCTAAAACAATTTTTACATGGGGTAATACAAGTCAGATTTTTGACTATAAATATTCATTGGAAATATAAAACTATTTCCTACATCATAGTATTTTTTCTTAATTTTTAGACATTAAATAAATTAAATTAGTTATGACATCATGATGATTCAGCGATTACCTCATTATTTAATGATTTAAATAAAATGGAAGGATAATGTAAAATAAAAGACCTACACATATAAAAAACCTATTGGATGGGTGGATTTCGAACCCTTATCACCTTATCCTCGGAACACATTGATGTGGGACCATTAAAATCCGAAACTCATTCTAATATAAAGTAACATTTCTTTACTTTCCAAGAGTGCCCCTCCTCTCCTCTTATAAAAGGCCCCCACCTCTAACTCCTTACCCACACTTACAAAGCCTTTGGCTAGGCCAACCCCTGCCCATTTTTTCTCTCCACATCCCTCTCTAACTCCTTGAAACCTCACTTTGGGCAGAAGTCTTCTTCTCAAGGAATCCTTTGATCTCAAACCAAAGGGAGTTACCCGATTTTAAGGTAATGTCTTCACTTGTGTCCTTTTGTTTTATTTTGCTTCTAAAACCCCATAAACTCTTTTTATTCATTTCTTTTGTTACAAATACAGTATCTTCAATATACTAGGATGTTTTTATAAGAAGTATTAGAGATACATTTACACACACCTTCATCTAATGGTTAAAGAACACCCTGTTTCTGTTGTTGGTGATTTTCTGCCACACGAAACGATGATTGTTCAATATTCTTTTAACACCTTTAAATGTGGCCATTATGATGTCACAGTATTTTATATATGATATATATGGTATTTATATTTACTATATTCTTCTGTATTTTATATTTAAACCATACATTTATTCTTTTCATGTTGTGTAAATGCGATAATGTCATATGAGGAAGTGTGGACTACCGCCCCCTCAAGTGATGTGACTCGTACATGCAATACATGAAATCTATAAAGAATGAAATTAATGATCATATGTGACCTATATAACATATATATTATACTGTAATTATAATATATATTTATCATTTATTTTTAATTCCATTAATATGAAGAAGAAAAAAAGAAAGTAGCGTTAATGCATACGTACGGCCTACCGTCTCCATGAACGGTGATTTTTTTTCCTCAAATGATATGGAATAGTATAAAATGAATATGTACTGGATATATATGATATTTTAATCATTAATACTATTCCAGAGATTATTTACTTATAACTACATGGAAAATCATTTTTCAAACAAGTTCATTTTTTACTCATATACCAAACATCGGCAAAAACTTCTAACATAAATTAACATTATTAAACAATTATTGTAACATTATAATATGTGATATGAACTGAATAATAATCTCTAAAGGAGGTCCTTAAGAAATTATAAATTGACCAATGTTTATTATTCAGGAATATAAAGAAACTAACAAGACAAGTCGGACTTGAGGTAAGGGACCCTACCCCTCTCTTTCTTTTTAAGTACACTCTTTTATGTCATTCCTTTTAAGATCATCTTTCTTGTGATTGGGATATTATTTTATATTAATACTACTGTAATTTTTATGTTCATATGATTAGAGACCCTATTCTCTCTCATCAATCCATTTTGGAAGTTTTGAGTTGTGCCGTTAGGCTGCCGAATTTTCGTAAGAGATCTAACCTCTCTCTTTATTTTTAAGTACTCTCCTTTATGTCACTTATTTTAAGATCCTCTTTGTTATTTTGGGGGATGTAATTTTATATTAAAATTTATGTAAACATTAAGTTAATATGATGAGAGACCCTATTTGATCTCATCGATCCATTTTTGTATGTTTTAAGTGGCGCCGTAAGGCTACCGAGTTTTCATAAGGGATTTTTCATCTCACTTTTATTCCCGTGAGATTTATGCTACATTTTCCACAATTTCCTTTGAGTGGTGTATGTACTGCCCATTATTTTACTCATTATGTAATACACTTTCATTTATGAGTATTTACATCAATTTTGTATTGTCCTTCTTTCACGGGGTGCATGTCTTGAAAGATACTCATGTCGGTAAGGGAACCTTTCACCATCCTCTTTTTAAAAGACTTCTATTGTTATGTCTTTTAATTCACAAAATATTATGTTGGGATTTGTTCTTCTATATCCTTATTGATTTGAATTTTATGTCCATGTGATGAGATACCCTTTTTATCTCTCATCAACTAATTTTCTGAATTTTGTAGTGATGCGGTTAGGCTGTCAAATTTTTGCAAGGGAACTTCTTAACCCAAATTTGATTCTTTGGGATAAACTTGTACTCCTTGAATATTTCGTTCTATGAACATGTGTGAATAACCTCTGATTGTTTTACACTTAAAATCCACTTATATTTCTTGTATTCATTTGTCACACATAATTATGTAATTTATTTATCCTTAATCCAATGATACCATCTTTGTATGGGACTTCATCTCAATCTCCATTCATTGAGGCATATTTTGTTTTATACACAACATTCTTTTATACGGTGTATAAACCCCTTTGACTTTTACGTTTATTCAAAAGGAATCTTTTTTATATGAAGTGTTTACTAAACGACAAAAGGGAATGTTTTTGTCACACGTATGCGGCACAACGAATTCTCCGCCGTCGTGACCATTATTTGAGTTTCGACTTCCTCTACAAGCCATACCTTCTTTTTAAAAGAAAAATAAATACCATGTTTTACATTTCATTTATTTTGGTGTTGAAAATGGTTTTCATAATGTTTTTATATCAATGTGTTATATTGATATCTTGTGATTGAAAGGTGAAAATGTTATGTTTCCTTTATGCATGTTTTATGTGATGCGATTATGTTATGGTTCTTGGGCATTGTTATGATGACGGGTGGTTCCGTGATAATGTAAGGGCAGGTGAGCCCGATATAGCTCTCCAATGCAGTGGGTAACGCGAAGGAGTGAAACGTTAAGGTTTCTCTGAAAAGATTTAGGGAATATACTGTGATGGGTATTCCAAACGTATACAAGAGGGTTACTCCCTACGTAAGAATGTTATGAATTCCTCAAGTTACCTTTATGTGTTATGATTTCTATTATTTATTCATGATTTGATGAGGTATGTTAAAGTGCCTACATTTTTTGGGAAATATATGATTTCATTCTTATATATATATGAACTCATGCTTCCTTTCCATATTTTTATAACCCTTACTGAGCTTTTTATGCTCATCCCAAGTTTTTTTTGAAATGTTTTTCACAGGACAAGGGAAAGGGACATGATATGATTATAGTGTCAAGGAAGTTTCAATAAAGAATCCATGTTTTATTTTAAATATGTTTTCACTGATGGGAAAAAATAATACTATATTTTATGTAACCACTTTGCTTAAATGTGGAATGTAATACATGTTTTATGAGCTAATTCTCTAAAACTCTAAACCTGAAAAGATCCTCTAGGTGTATTCTTGAAATATCTCATGATTATGTAATTTTTAAGGGTGGGGCATTATAGTTGGTATCAGAGGTCGGTTTAGACAAATTTAGGGATTAGGAGTTTTTATTAGACACATGGTTAGTCCCTATATCTATTATTTCAGTTAAATCCTTATTTCATAACTTTTATTCAGGACAAGTAATGTCAGTTACGAATGGAAGGAGAAGGATATCAAACGACATTCCTATCATTTCCTGATGACATGCTTTCAATAATTATTTCAAAGTCATGTTCGGATGATTGTGAAACTTTTTCTAGAATAAAACTCACTTGCAAGAAGTTGTTTGAGGTAGCAAACACCTCCACTATACCTCGTTATCATTGTGGATCATGGGTTGTTTTTAGAAAAATACTATTTTCATAATATTCTAATATTTTCAAGAAAGGTAAATATTATCAAGGTATTTTCAAATATTTTACCTTATCACAAGAATTTGAAGCATATTATGATTTTAAAAATGGTGTTGAGGAAGGAGACCCTTGCGCAACCTATTTATAGGTGCTTTTAACATATAGTATCTCAGCACATAATTATGGTATTTTAAAAGGACCAATAATATAAAGTTTCAACTCAAATTCTGTCTGACTATTTTATAGAAATCAGGTTTTATCAGATGTTTTGGAATTATATGTCATACAGGATTATTTTCCTAAACTGTTTTTCTGTGAAGACCCATATGACCCATGATGTACAAGGTGTATTTGGATAGAGGAAGCAAATTATTTTTAAATATCTCTAAATCATTGTTGTAATGCATGGGACTTCTACCTACATGAGCATGATGATGATGAAACCGAGTGGACGCCATGATCAAGGTATGATGTTATTCATTTTGGGAGTCGTTTTATTTTATCTTATGGTGGTGACATAAGACTTCAATAATTAAGATGTTGAGATCGTAACGAATTTGGATGAAAATTAGAGGTATAAGGAAAATATTTAGGTTAAAACATATTAGGGTTATTTTGGAGTTTTATAAAACGGACAACACGCAGACCGTGTGACAACCTGTCACGTAAGACAAAGCTGCAGGAATCGAACCCACAACCAACGTGCGACTTGTATTTATCTCCTACCACTGGACTACGTGAAGTCCCTGGTTAGTTTGACTGATTATTTTTAGTTAGATGATTTTATGAATTAAGAGTAAGTTGATTTTGGGTTATCTATGGAAATTTATTAACCTATCATGGAGGATATGTGATTAGGTTAATTACATTTCAATACGAGACATTAAGAGGAACTGATGTTGTTTGGAGATAAATGTTACGATTTAACTTGGAAGACTATGTGTATAAATCCTTAAAATATTTGGGTTTCAATATTAGTTTGGTTTACTTTGAAGTATTTTATGGACAATTTTTTTATTGAATGGTCTTTTTTGAACTTTGGGTATTGTTCGATAAATTTTGGAGATTAAGGATAGATTTGTTTTTTAATAAGGATTATCCTTTTTGGGTATTATCTGATATTATACTAACCTTTTTGGTTTTGGTTTTGGTAAAGGTCTAATGATATGGGATGTATATAGTTCTCTTTTGTGGAATAGGTGATCCCCTAGAAGTTGATTATAGTACTCTTAATGTGAACAAGTCATCCTAAATACTCGTCATTTGGATAAAATATGAGTTTGTGTAAGGAATCTAATAAAAGTTGAAAGTCAACATGATAAGTGATTATGTTTCCTTATTAATAAATTCATCAATAAAAAGTAACTTAAAACAAAAATGTTGTCTATTAAATGTTCCTACTGGGGAATCGAATACCGTTTAACCCATCACAGGTTTGTGATTTTCTTGTGGTTAACATTCTCCTAAACATTATTTCTAGCACTCTCCATCAGAACATGAACCTTTGTTTTTTCCTCTATGTCGATATTTTCATACTTAGAATCCTAGTATGGGTTAACTCAGGTGACCTTTGTACTTATCTTTCTTTATTTTGAAGTGATTGTTTTACTAACTCTTGTTCCGATGTGGGATTTTCAATGAAGTTTCCAAGCCCAATTTTAAAAATTGCGAGAACGCAATTCCCAAAAGGGGGGAAGGATGTAACACCCCAGGTAAATAAAGAATATGAAATTTTCATATTTATCCAGATTTGTGAATAAAATATTAATATTACTTTAAAGGGGAAGCTATTCATGATAGCGTACCCAATACGCAATAATGAGTTTCTTGGGAATCTTGCGTTGCACTATAATAATAAAATAATTTTATTTTAAATGGTAGTTAACGCCTAGCCGTTGTAATGGCGGGAATGAACATAACTAACTAAAAAATGATTATATATGTTTGTCAAATATTTTTACTCTTTACAATAAATGTTATAGGATTAATAATGGGAATAAATCCAATTTTAAGCGTAAACATTTGAATATTCTTTAAAAGGTCGATTAACCACCTTTTGATGGAAAACCTCTTTTAAATCCACTTTTTAAAAATTTTATGTGATATATTTGTCAAAATAAAATTCTTCTTTAGAATCGGGACATCAAAATTTACTTTGTGTAAATTTTTGGTATTTTTCCGAAAACGTTCAATTTCTAATGAATAGTGAAAAATGTTGTATTTTAATTCAAAACCTCATTTTAATCTAATTTATTTATATGATAAGATTATCTATTTAATTGGTTTTAAAGTGAAATTAGAATATATATTTACCATTTAATCCAATATCGGTCGTTGGAATTAATTTCACTTTGAAATCGGACTTAAACTAGTGTCAATCGTTTGATACATTTTGTCTCATTAAAACACGCTATTTGTTTTGATAGCGGGAATTAATTATTAAACTAATTAATTCAACTTATATGTTTTGAATTTTTTAAAATAGACATCATTTTTGAATTTGTAATATCAAATATATCTTAGGGTGAATTTTTGGTAATTTTCTGAAAAACTTCAATTTTTGATGAATAGTGAAACCACTAAATGGTACTTATAAAAACTGATTTTCCATTTAAATGAAAATTTTCCATCTTTGTGTTTTGAATTTCAATAATCTGACATACATGATTTTCATTAAGAATTAAAATGTGGTTCAATGGGACTAGAATAATTATTTGGTGAATAGTACCTTATTACGTTTTTAATCGTGATTAGAGGTAATTAGTGTAGTTTAAGGTAAGAATAATGTTTTAATAAAATTGAATGACCTAGACACATGTCCTACCCTCATTGGATGTGTCATGGCCGACCACGATAATCCATGTGTCCACTTGGGGACCCCATGGAGCCACTTTGGTTGGAAACTGACATAAATACCTTTTTAGGTAATGTTAAAGTAAAAATGACACAAACATGAGATGTTTTAATAAAACAATTTTTACATGGGGTTATACAAGTCCTATTTTTGACAATAAATATTTATTGGAAATCTAAAAAGATATCCTACATCATAGTATTTTTTTAATAATTTTTAGACATTAAATAAATTAAATTAGTTATGACATCATGATGATGTAGCGATGACCTTATTATTTAACGATTTAAATAAAATGGAATGATAATGTAAAATCTAAGACCTAAACATGTAAAAACCCTATTGTATTTGTGTATTTAGAACCCTTATAACCCTATATTTCAAACACATCTATTTGGGTCAATTAAAATCCGAAACTCATTCTAAAATAAAGTAACATTTTTTTACTCTCCAAGAGTGCCCCTCCTTCCTCTTATAAAAGGCTCCCACCTCTACCTCCTTACCCACACTTCCAAAGCCTTTGGCTCGGCCAAACCCTACCCATGTTGTCTCTCCACATACCTCTCTAAATCCTTGAAGACTCAATTTTGGCAGAAGGCTTCCCAAGGAAGCCTTTGAGCTCAAACCAAAGGGAGTTACCCGATTTTAAGGTAATGTCTTCACTTGTGTCCTTTTGTATTATTTTTCTTCTCCAACCCCCTAAACTATTTTTATTAATTTCTTTTGTAACAACTCCAGTATCTTAAATATACTAGTATGTAGTTATAAGAAGGATTCGAGCTACACTTACACACACACCTTCGTCTAATGGTTAAAGAATATACTGTTTCTGTGGTTGGCGATTTTCTGCCTCACGAAACGATGATTGTTCAATATTCCTTTAACACCTTTAAAGGTGGCCATTATGATGTCACTACATTTTAAATATGATATATATGGTATTTATGTTTACTATATGCTTCTTTATTTTATATTTAAACCATACTTTTATTCTTCTCATGTTGTGTAAATGCGATAATTTCATATGAGGAAGTGTGGACTACCGCCCCCTCAAGTGATGTGACTCGTACATGCAATACATGGAATGAATAAAGAATGAAATTAATGAACATATGTTAACTATATAACATATATATTATACTTTAATTATAATATATATATATATATATCATTTATTTTTAATTCCATTAATATGAAAAAGAAAAAATGAAAGTAGCGTCCATGCGTTCGTACGGCCTACCGTCTCTATGAACGGTGCTTTTCGTTTTTTTTCTCCAAATGATATTGAATTTTATAAAATGAATATGTTCTGGATATATATGATATTTTAATCATTAATACTATTCTTGAAATTATTTACTTATAACTACATAGACAATCATTTTTCAAACAAGTTCATTTTTGACTCATATACCAAACAACGACAAAAATGTCTGATATGAAATAACATTATTAAACAATTATTATAACATTATAATATGTGATATGAAATGAATAATAATATCTAAAGGAGTTCCTTAATAAATTATAAATTGACCAAAGTTTATTATTCCGGAATATAAATAAACGAACAAGACAAGTCGGACTTGAGGTAAGGGACCCTACCCACCTCTTTCTTTTTAAGTACACTCTTTTATGTCTTTCTTTTTAAGATCATATTTCTTGTGATCGGGATGTTATTTTATATTAATACTAATGTAATTTTTATGTTCATATGATGAGAGACCCTATTCTCTCTTATCAATCCATTTTGGAAGTTTTGAGTGGTGTCGTTAGGCTGCCGAATTTTCGTAAGCGATCTAACCTCTCTATTTCTTTTTAAGTACTCTCCTTTATGTCACTTATTTTAATCTCATATTTGTTATGTTGGGGGATGTTATTTTATATTCCTCTTTCTTTAAAAATTATGTTAATATTATGAGAGACCCTATTTGATCTCATCGATCCATTTTTTTATGTTTTAAGTGGCACCGTTAGGCTACCGAGTTTTCGTAAGGGATTTTTCATCTCACTTTTATTACTGTGAGATTTATGCTACATTTTCCAAAATTTCCTTTGAGTGGCGCATGTACTACCCATTATTTTACTCATTGTGTAATACACATTCATTTATGAGTATTTACATCAATTTTGTATTGTCCTTCTTTCAAGGGGTGCATGTCTTGAAAGATACCCATATCCGTAAGGGAACCTTTCACCCTCCTCTTTTTAAAAGACTTATTTTGTTATGTATTTTAATTCACATAATATTATGTTGGGATATGTTATTATATATAATTATTGATTTAAATTTTATGTCCATGTGATGAGATACCATATTTATCTCTCATCAACTCATTTTCTGAATTTTGTAGTGACGTCGTTAGGCTGTCCAATTTTTGCAAGGGAACTTCTTAACCCAAATTTGATTCTTTGGGATAAAATTGTACTCCTGGAATATGTCATTCTATGAATATGTGTGAATAACCTCTTATTTTTTTACACTTAATATCCACTTATCTTTCATGTATTAATTTGTCACACATAATTATATAATTGATTTATCCTTAATCCAAGGATACCGTCTTTGTATGGGACTTCGTCTCAATCTCCATTCATTGAGGCATATTTTGTTTTATGCACGACATTCTTTTATACGGTGTATATTCCCCTTTGACTTTTACGTTTATTCAAAAGGAATCTTTTTTATACGAAGCGTTTACTAAATGATAAAAGGGAATGTTTTTGTCATACATATGCGGCGATAATGAATTCTCCTCCATCGTGACCATTATTTAAGTTTCGGATTCCTCTACAGGCCATACCGTCTTTTTAAAATAAAAATAAATGCCATGTTTTAAATTTCATTTATTTTGGTATTGAAAATGGTTTTCATAATGTTTTTATATCAATGTGTTGTATTGATATCTTGTGATTGAAAGGTGGAAATGTTGTGTTTCCTTTACGCATGTTTTATGTGATACGATTATGTTATGGTTCTTGGGTATTGTTATGATGACGGGTGGTTCCGTGATAAACTAAGTGCGGGTGAGCCCGATATAGCTCTCCAATGAATTGGGTAACATGAAGGATTGAAATGTGATGTTTTCTCCGAATATATTTAAGGAATATACTGTGATGGGTATTCCAAACGTAACCAAGAGGGTTACTCCCTACGTAAGAATGTTAAGAATGCCAAAAGTTACATTTATGTCTTATGATTTCTATGATTTATTCATGATTTGATGAGGTATGTTAAAGTGCTTATGTTTTATGGGTAAAGTATGATTTTATTCTTATGTATATATGAACTCATGTTTGCTTTCCATATTTTTATAACCCTTAATGAGCTTTTTATGCTCATCCCAAGTTTTTTTTGAAATGTTTTTTCACAGGACAAGGGAAAGGTACATGATATGATGATAGTGTCAAGTAAGTGTCAAGAAATAATCCATGTTTTATTTTAAATATGTTTCTGTTGATGGGAAAAATGAATACCATCTTTTTTGTAACCACTTTTCTTAAATGTGGAATGTAATACATGTTTAATGATCTAATTCTATAAAACTCTAAACCTGAAATGATCCTCAAGGTGTATTATTGAAATACCTCAAGATTAAGTAATGTTTAAGGATGGGGCCTTATAGTTGGTATCAGAGGTCGGTTTAGACAACTTTAGGAATTAGGAGTTTTTGATAGACACATGGTTTGTCCCTATATCTATTATTTCAGTAAAATCCTAATTTTATAATATTTTTTCAGGATAGGTAAAGTCAGTTACGAATGGAAGGAGAAGGATATTAAACGACATTCCTATATCTTCTTGATGACATGCTTGCAATAATTATTGCAAAGTCATGTTCGGATGATTGTGAAACTTTTTCTAGCATACAACTCACTTGCAAGCAGTTGTTTGAGATATAAAACACCTCCACTATACCTCATTATCATCGTGGATCATGGGTTGTTTTTAGACAAATACTATTTTCACAATATGCTCATATTTTCAAGAAAGGTAAATATTATCAAGGTATTTTCAAATATTTTACCTTATCACAAGAATTTGAAGCATATTATGATTTTAAAAGTGGTGCTGAGGAAGGAGACCCTTGCGCAACCTATATTTATTTTCATTTAAAATATAGTCTCTCAGCACATACTTATGGTATTTTAAAAGGACCAATAACAGAATGTTTCAACTAAAATTCTGTTCGACTATTTTATAGAAATCATGTTTTATCAGATGTTTTGGAATTATATGTCATACATGATTATTTTCCAAAACTGTTTTTTTGTGAACACCCATATGACCCTTGTTGTACAAGGTGTATTTGGATGGAAGAAGGACATGATTTTGAAAGATCTCTAAATCATTGTTTTAATGCATTGTACTTCTACCTACATGAGCAAGATGATGATGAAACTGAGTGGACGCCATGATCACGGTATGATGTTATTCATTTTGGGAATCGTTTTATTTTATCTTATGGTGGTGAAATAAGACTTCAAGAATTAAGATGTAGAGATCGTAACGATTTTGGATGAAAATGAGAGGTATAAGGAAACTATTGAGGTTAAAACATGTTAGGGTTATTTTTGAGTTTTATAAAACGGACAACACGCAGACTGTGTGACTACACATCGCGTCAGACAAAGCTGCGGGAATCGAACCCACAACCAAAGTGCGACTGGTATTTATCGCCTACCACTGGAAGACGTGAAGTCCCGGGTAAGTTTGACTGATTCTTTTTAGTTAGATGATTTTATGAATTAAGTGTAATTTGATTATGGGTTATCTATGGAAATTTATTAACCTATCATCGAGGATATGTGATTAGGTTAATTACTTTTCAATATGAGACATTAAGAGCAACTTATGTCTTTGGAGATAAATGTTACGATTTAACTTGGAAGATTATGTGTAAAAATCCTTCAAATATTTGGGTTTCAATCTTAGTTTGGTTTACTTTGAAGTATTTAATGGAAAATTTGTTTATTTAATGGTCATTGTTGAACATTGGGTATTGTTTGATAAATTTTGGAGATTAAGAATAGATTTT
Organism: Viscum album; assembly: GCA_963277665.1. Lineage (NCBI taxonomy): Eukaryota > Viridiplantae > Streptophyta > Magnoliopsida > Santalales > Viscaceae > Viscum > Viscum album. Next base: position 1,237,771,746 of record OY728122.1, on the reverse strand, counting down.
TTTAAAGGATTATCCTTTTTGGGTATTATATGATCTTGTACTAACCTTTTTGGTTTTGGTTTTGGTTAAGGTATAATGATATGGGAAGTATATAGTTCTGTTTTGTGGATTAGGTGATCCCTTATAAGTTGATTATAGTACTCATAATGTGAACAAGTCTTCCTAAATACTCGTCTTTTGGAGAAAATATGAGTCTGAGTAAGGAATCTAATAAAAGTTGAATGTCAAAATGATAAGTGATTATGTTTCCTTATGAATAAAATCCTCAATAAAAAGTAACTTAAAACAAAAATGTAGTCTATTGACTTTTCCTACTGAGGAATCTAATACCGTTTAACCCATTTCAAGTTTGTGATTTTCTTGTGGTTAACTTTCTCCTAAACATTTTTTCTATCACTCTCCATTAGAAATGACCCTTTGTTTTTTCCTCCATGTCCATATTTTCATACTTGTAATCCTAGTATGGGTTAACTCGGGTGACCTTTCTACATATCTTTATTTATTTTAAAGTGATTTTTTTACTGACTGTTGTTCCGATGTGGGATTTTCAATGACGTTTCCAAGCCCAATTTTAAAAATAGCGAGGACGCAATTCCCAAAAGGGGGGAAGGATGTAACACCCCAGGTAAATAAAGAATATGTCATTTTCATATTTATCCATATTTGTGAATAAAATATTAATATTACTTTAAAGGGGACGCTATGCATGATGGCGTACCCAATACGCAACAATGAGTTTTTTGGGAATCTTGTGTTGCACTCTAATAATAAAATAATATTATTTTAAATAGTAGTTAACGCCTAGCCGTTGTAATGGCGGGAATGAAATGATCTAACTAAAAATTGATTATATATGTTTGTAAAATATTTTTACTCTTTACAATAAATGTTATAGGATTAAAAATGCGAATGAATCCAATTTTAAGCGTAAACATTCCAATATTCTGAAAAAGGTCGATTAACCGCCTTTTGATGGTGAACCTCTTTTAAATTCACTTTTTGACAATTTTATGTGTTATATTTGTCAAAATAAAATTATTTCTTAGAATCGGGACATCAAAATTTACTTTGTGTAAATTTTTGGTATTTTTCCGAAAAAGTTCAATTTTTAATGAATAGTGAAAAATGTTGTATTTTAATTTCAAAACCTCTTTTTAATCTAATTTATTTATATTATTGCAATATCTTTTGAATTGGTTTTAAATTGAAATTATAATATATTTTTACCATTTAATCCAATAGTGGTCGTTGGACTTAATTTCACTTTGAAATCGGACTTAAACTAGTGTCAATCGTTTGATACATTTTATTTCATAAAAACACGCTACTTGTTTTGATATCAGGAATTAATTATTAAATTAATTAATTCAACTTATATGTTTTGAATTTTTTAAAATAGACATCATTTTTGAATTTGGAATATCAAATATATCTTAGGGTGAATTTTTGGAAATTTTCTGAAAAACTTCAATTTTTGATGATTAGTGAAACCACTAAGTGGTACTTATAAAAACTGATTTTCCATTTAAATGAAGTTTTTCCATCATTGTGTTTTGAATTTCAAAAATCCAACATACATGGTTTTAATTAAGAAGTAAAATGTGGTTCAATGAGATTAGAATAATTTTTTGGTGAATAGTAACTTATTAAGTTTTTAATCGCGATTAGAGGTAATTAGTGTAGGTTAAGGTAAGAATAATGTTTCAATAAATTTAAATGACCTAGAAACATGTCCTACCCTCATTTTATGTTTCATGGCCGACCAAGACAATCCATGGGTCAACTTGGGGACCCCATGGAGCCAGTTTGGTTGGAAAATGACATAAATACCTTTTTAGTTAATGTAAAAGTAAAAATGACACAAACATGAGATGTTTTAATAAAACAATTTTTACATGGGGTTATAAAAGTCAGATTTTTGACTATAAATAGTCATTGGAAAGATAAAAATATTTCCTACATCATATTAGTTTTTTTATAATTTTTAGAAATTAAATATATTAAATTATTTATGACATCATGATGATGCTGCGATGACATCATTATTTAACGATTTAAATAAAATGGAAATATAATGTAAAATCTAAGCCCTACACATGTAAAAAACCTATTGTATGGGAGGATTTATAACCCTTATCACCTTATCCTAGAAGCACATCGATGTGGGACCATTAAAATCCGAAACTCATTCTAAAATAAAGTAACATTTCTTTACTTTCCAAGAGTGCCCCTCCTCTCCTGTTATAAAAGGCTCCCACCTCTACCTCCGTAACCGCACTTCCAAAGCCTTTGGCTCGGCCAACCCCTACCCATTTCGTCTCTACACATCCCTCTATAACTCCTTGAAGCCTCACATTGGGCAGAAGTCTTCCCAAGGAAGCCTTTGAGCTCAAACCAAAGGGAGTTACCCGATTTTAAGGTAATGTATTCACTTGTGTCCTTTTGTTTTATTTTGCTTCTCCAACCCCCTAAAATCTTTTTATTCATTTCTTTTGTAACATATAAAGTATCTTCAATATACTAGGAAGTTGTTATAAAATGTATTAGAGCTAAAATTACACACACCTTCGTCTAATGGTTAAAGAACATAATGTTTCTGTGGTTGGCAATTTTCTACCTCACGAAACGATGATTGTTCAATATTCTTTTAACACCTTTAAAGGTGTCCATTATGATGCCAATGTATTTTATATATGATATATATGGTATTTATTTTAACTATATTCTTCTGTATTTTATATTTAAACCATACCTTTATTCTTTTCATGTTGTGTAAATGCGATAATTTCATATGATGAAGTGTGGACTACCGCCCCTCAAGTGATGCGACTCATAAATGTAATAAATGGAATGTATAAAGAATTAAATTAATGAATATATGTGACCAATATAACATATATATTATACTGTAATTTTAATATATATATATATATCATTTATTTTTAATTCCATAAATATGACAGAAAAAAATGAAAGCAGCGTTCATGCGTACGTACGGCCTACCGTCTCCAGGAACGGTGCTTTTCATTTTTTTCTCCAAATGATATGGAATAGTATAAACTGAATATTTACTGGATATATATGATATTTTAATCATTAATACTATTCTGGAAATAATTTACTTATAACTTCAAGGACAATCATTTGTCAAACAAGTTCATTTTTGACTCATATACCAAACATCGACAAAAACATCTGATATGAACTAATATTATTAAACAATTATTGTAACATTATAATATGTGATATTAACTGAATATTAATATATAAAGGATGTCCTTAAGAAATTATAAATTGAAAAAAGTTTATTATTCGGGAATATAACGAAATGAACAAGACAAGTCAGACTTGAGGTAAGGGACCCTACCCCTCTCTTTCTTTTTATGCACACTCTTTTTTGTCATTCCTTTTAAGCTCATCTTTCTTGTGATCGGGATGTTATTTTATATTAATTCTACTTTAATTTTTATGCTCATAGGATGAGAGACCCTATTATCTCTCATCAATCCATTTTTGATGTTTTGAGTGGCGCTGTTAGGCTGCCAAATTTTCTTAAGAGATCTAACCTCTCTCTTTCTTTTTAAGTACTCTCCTTTATGTCACTTATTTTAAGCTCCTATTTGTTATGTTGTGGGATGTTCTTTTATATTACTCTTTCTATAAACATTATGTTAATATTATTAGAGACCCTATTTTATCTCATCGATCCATTTTTGAATGTTTTAAGTGGCGCCGTTAGGCTGTTGAGTTTTTGTAAGGGATTTTTCATCTCACTTTTATTCCAGTGAGATTTATGCTACATTTTCCACAATTTCCTTTGAGTAGTGTATGTACTGCCCATTATTTTACTCATTATGTAATGTAATTTCATTTATGAGTATTTACATCAATGTTGTATTGTCCTTCTTTCACGGGGTGCATGTCTTGAAAGATACCCATGTCGGTAAAGGAACCTTTCACCCTTCTCTTTTTAAAAGTCTTCTTTTGTTATGTCTTTTAATTCACATAATATTATATTGGGATATGTTCTTCTTTATCCTTATTGATTTAAATTTTTTTCCCATGTTATGATATACCATTTTTATCTCTCATCAACTCATTTTCTGAATTTTGTAGTGACGCCGTTTGGCTGTCAAATTTTTGCAAAGGAACTTCTCAACCCAAATTTGATTCATTGGGATAAACTTGTAATCCTTGAATATGTCTTTCTATGAATATGTGCGAACAACCTCTTATTTTTTTACACTTAATATCCAATTATATTTCTTGTATTCATTTGTCACACATAATTATGTAATTGATTTATCCTTAAGCCAAGGATACTGTCTTTGTATGGGACTTCGTCTCAATCACCATTCATTGAGGTATATTTTGTTTTATAAACAACTTTCTTTTATATGGTGTATAAACCCCTTTTACTTTTACGTTTATTTGAGAGGAATCATTTTTATATGAAGCGTTTACTAAACGAAAAAAGGGAATGTTTTTTTCATTCGTATGCGGCGACAACGACTTCTCCACCGCCGTGCCCATTATTTGAGTTTCGGCTTCCTCTACAAGACATACCTTCTTTTTAAATAAAAAATAAATACCATGTTTTACATTTCATTTATTTTGGTATTGAAAATGGTTTTCATAATGTTTTTATATCAATGTGTTGTATTGATATCTTGTTATTGAAATTTGGAAATGTTATGTTTCCTTTATGCATGTTTTATATGATACGATTATGTTATGGTTCTTGGGTATTGTTATGAAGACAGGTGGTTCCGTGATAAACTAAGGGCATGTGAGCCCGATATAGCTCTTCAATGAATTGGGTAATGCGATGGAATGAAACATTAAGGTTTCTCTAAAGAGATTTTGGGAATATACTGTGATGGGTATTCCAAACGTAACCAAGAGGGTTACTCCCTACGTAAGAATGTTATGAATGCCTCAAGTTACGTTTATGTATTATGATTTCTATGATTTATTCATGATTTGATGAGGTATGTTAATGTGCCTATGTTTTATGGGTAAAATATGATTTCATTCTTAGGTATATATGAACTCATGTATCCATTCCATATTTTTATAAACCTTACTGAGCTTTTTATGCTCATCCCAAGTTTTTTTGAAATGTTTTTCACAGGACAAGGGAAAGGTACATGATATGATGATAGTGTCAAGGAAGTGTCAAGAAATAATCCATGTTTTATTTTAAATATGTTTCCGTTGATGGGAAAAATGAATATTATATTTTATGCAACCACTTTGCTTAAATGTGGAATGTAATACATGTTTTATGATCTAATTCTCTAAAACTCTAAACCTAAAAATATCCTCAAGGTATATTCTTGAAATATCTCAAGATTAAGAAATGTTTAAGGTTGGCGCCTTATATTTGGGCCCAAGCAGACTATGTTGATGCATGTATAGACAAGGGCAAGCACCCTTCTACATAATTATCTTGATTGCACCGGAGCTGGGGAGCATGGGACCGAGCCGTGGCTCGCGATGCTGAGGAGCTTTCTTTGTTTTTCTTTTGCACTTAGTTTCGGTTGTATTATAGCATGTTGTTGTGTTTTCTGCTTTCCATAGATACTTGTACCTGTTGCATTATTTTCATCACTGTTATATATCTGTATTGCTTCCGTTGTTTGTTTTCGGTTGTTATGCATGTTGTTTACTACTTCAGATGTTTATTGTTGTTACCTTATCTTGTATACCTTACCATATGAGGGCATAGTTTCCCCACCAACTCACCAAGGCCCTCGCTGCTAGTCGGCAGCCTCTGGCATTTGGGGAAACACGCTTGAGGTCATGTGGCACCCCAGGTACGGGGCACCAGTGGAATGGCAAAGGATTCAGGTCATTACATGTTTGTTCCATGACCTAATATTATAAGACCAATAAAAAACAAGGATATGATACCATTTTCTAACTCCCAAAATAAAATATCTTAAAGGACAGTCAAACTGTGGTAGTCACAGGACATCTAGAATGTCACCCCTTATGTCAAAGACTGGTTACATGCATTGAGATTTTATAGTCCAAATGGTTAAACAATTATCATAATATCATATCAACAAAAATCATATATATATATATTTAAATATAATTATTATACATATATCTTGGAATTTTTTTTGTAATTCTATACAAATACACCATAATAGAAATAAAATACATTAATATATAATAAATAGTAAATGTAGTCATATAGATATTCATCTACGTAGATCACCAACTAGACTAACCACAAGTAAAAAATATAAAAACTAAAAATATATGCATATACACTTCACTATAATCATAACCCTCACCACATACCACCTCCAAATCCAATTGATCTGCTCCAACATGGCCCACTATGCAACATAAGCTCCCACCGTTATAAAAACTATACGTTTTCATGATCACCAATGTTCCCATAAGGGGTTTGTGAAATGAATATATATTTGTTCTCCCCATGTTCCAATAAAAAAAATCATTTACACATTTATACATATACTATATAACATCCTTATCATATGACATGTATGTCTACACATTGAGTGACGGTGCACTACCTCAGCCACCATAAAATCCAATCACACCTAGTCTAATCACCTCAAATGAACAATGGTTATCATAGAGTTCTGTCATCAAAAATAAAATTAATGGAAATGAAAAATATCCAAACCCATAAAATAATAACACCATTAGGGGAAAGGAAAAATAGATTCCTACAGAAAATTAAAATGAAATTGGGGATCCCATTTCTAGGATCATTGAAATAATAAAAATATGGAAATCCCCTCTTGATGAGTCCTGATTAATAAGAAAAACATATAAACCTATCAAAAAATAGTTTCAAATGTATATACTCTATTAGGATATAAATTATCCAACCTCCCACTAATGTCAAACTATCCCCATGAAGTGAGGACCAATGGATTAGTGCATACGATTAAACTAAATAATAGGAAAGGAAATAAAAAGGCAATCATTCTATATGGAATATACCATCCCATCTGGGATAGTTCATATTTATAGTAAAATATATATATATATATATATATATATATATTATATCTCATTAAGTGAATAAATGGATTGAACAACCTTCATGATCCAAATCATCCTATTAGGGCATGATCCCAAGGAAATCATTCATATATTTTGAAACACAACCCTATATCCCATTTTCATCTAGAAATCACATAGTCCTATCAAATCATACTTACACTCATGCAACCCAATTTTTATTCATATAAAATTTACCTATGATACTTATATCACATCACATCATGTATATACCTATAGGACACACTCCATGACAATCCTAACAATCAAGGACAAGTGGGTTTACCTAATGACATACATATCATAATATAAAATGAAATATATACTATTATTATACCAAACTTGATCCTTGCATAATATTTAGAATCCACATGAATTATCCCCTGATGAATTTCCATACCATCGCCTTTATATTGAAAAGTACACAATATGATTATCCAATTCGTCATCTAATTTCCACCTCACTATTCTAGTGATAACATAAATAATGATTCCATGAAAACCACCCTATAACATTTAGAAACTCTTTTCCAATTCATCAAGAGAAATTTCAATATCCCATAGATGGTTCCCATATCCCATCTTCCATAATAACGATCTGAATCCAATAATTTTGGGAAACATACACTTGTAATCGTATACCAAACCCCATAGGAATTATCAAGCTCACCTAATTTACTATGAACACTACTCACTATCAATGGGGGTGTTTTTAATAATACCTGATATGAATGATCATCTCACCAATCACACATAAGAAGAAAACAAGATTTATTGATGTAGTACTCCTAATAAATCTAATCTCAACTGACCAAAATCCATCTCAATATTGAAGATATATCAGGGATACCTTTTGAACTCTTCTAATTTCCTCACCCCTAAAAATGTATTCACCAATAGAATAAATTCACATTATATATATTGTAACACTCAATATAACTCTAGGAGGCTCTAAGAGAACTAATTTATCCTCTTCAATCACACATGGACCCTTCCCAATTTCCTAGAACATGAACTCTTATGATTGAAAACATAATCAATCATAAATAATAATATGTTTTATTATCACCGGGATTTCCTTCCCCATAATATGAGTCACTATATATAGTCATTTCCACCATGAAATGACCAATCTTACACAAAGAAATGACAAATTGAATTACGATATCTCTATCCTTAACAAAAAACAAATTAAATATAAACTTTTCTAATTAAAAAAAATTAAACCAATATTTGACAATCCTACATAAACTCACATATAAATCTAGAAATACAAAGGTTGGGGTGATTTTAATTATCAATTAATTATTACTTGATATTTTTGATTTACATAAATTTTTTGACATCATAAGTTGACTTCTAAATAAGGACTACATGTAATTGAGAGGTAATGGTGGAGGAAATCCAATATAAGGTTTTGAGATTGTTTAGTCCACACAACATATTAAGGTATTATTAGTTCCTATAGTTGGAATTTGAAATGCCTATCTAAAACCTTTAATGTTTCTTCACAAACCATTTTTAGGAATAATTACGAGTAATATGGATCCATTTCACTAGAATTTCCGAGAAACGGGATGTTACAAAAGCCAATGGTGAGAGATATTTGGGTTCGGAAAAATAGTAATAGATTAATTAATATAATATTTATTAATTTGTATAATTTTTTTCAGTTAAATTTCAAAATTACAACTCATATTATTTTTATAATAATTAAAAAATATAACTCTAATCATATCACTCTGTTTTAGATGAGAATTCGTAACTTCCTACCGACAAGAAATTCCAAGATTGTAGAAGTCGCTGACCCATTTTAACTCACCATGAAAAGAAACTATATGTTATAGAAGAACCTATTACTAAAGAGACAAGAAATGAAGCTAGGGACTAAGGTTATGTCTCTAAATTTTTTTAAATGATTATATAGATCTTCCATGTTTTTTCTATCATCCCCAACTAATGATATTTTCAAGAAATATGAGGTCAAATATGTATATAGCACGATGTCGAACATTTTAGATATCTATAAAGAGAAGGAATTAATATAGTGAAATGATATATTCAATTCTCTTTTTTACAACTAGGCATAGAGATTATTTACTATTTGAGCCTCTTGTTGTCATGCTTATTGGATATATTGAACACTTAGATAACATAGGGATTAAATTCATAGACGAGATGAAAACAAATCTCATACTTTATTACTACCCAATACCTTCTCCAGTTTTATTATTAATTAATATATGTGGAATAATGAGAAGAGTCTTTTATAACAACATAGATTGAATCACTATGTAAATAAAGTCACTAGGCATGATAAAAATGTGGTCCGTACAGTGGTCTATAAAAGGATGTACAAGGTAAATGGTTCTAAGTCTCACAAAAAGTCTAAATATACCATGCTCCTCCCTTTCTATAAGAAGAGATCCATAGGTTAGGAAAAAAATGGGTGGAAGAATGTTTTTCATGTGGTAGGAAAGGAAAATATAAATATAATATCACCATGAAGTAAGGGTTAGTTAAAGGTGTGTTTCTTATCGAGTGGAATAATTCAATATCTAGACAATGGATATAAGATACAACTTATGTTTCTCCAAACTGTATTCAAATTCAAGAACCATGTATATTCGAATGACTATTAGAGATAACATGGATCTATGAGCTCCCAAGATTTTGGGGATGGATGGTCAATCAATTGGTGACTATCATCTTTCATTTACAATTGGAATAAAATTGGCTATAAAATATTTCTACTTTGTTCCAACTATCACCAGTAACATATTTTATGTCATGCCTAGATATAGATGGGTTTCTTTTCCATTTAGGAAATAAAAGTTGACTTTTTTATGGGAAAAATAGATATTATCGTATGGATAATTTAAATTATGGTCTTTATGTATTTAATTTTTTAATCCAAGTATTGGTAATTTATAACGTACAATATTAACATGAATAATATAACACCAATCTAGGGAATCACCATATAGGTTATGTAAATGTGAATATATTTATAATACTCTATCAAGATTATTATTTAGACTCTTTAGAGCATAATATAATTAAATTTTGTCATGACTATTTATAAATAATTTTTTCTAAACTACTATTCCATGTATCGGGTGAATAGACAACCAATCTTCTACGATTTATACATACTAATGTGTGTATACCATTTCTAGTAGAATCATGATGTAGGTATTCTTAATTTATAACATCTACTAATTACTTGAGTTTATTTTTTTATTTATACTTTATTGTGTATAACTCTGATTCCATTGTTAAAATCATGGAATTCATGAATAATGAAATAGATCATCTTGGAAATAGGATGAAGTTTCTTCAATCGAATCGAGGTTGAGAATATCTTAAACAAGAGTTTATTGACCATTTATTGGATTTTGGAATTCTATATCATCTCACTCTACCATATAAAATGTAGTGGAATAGTGTTAGTGAAATTGTGAACAATAACTTATTATATATATTATGGTTGACGTTGATTCAATCATGTCATTCATAAATCATTTGTGGGTTATGTTTTATATATTGTGGAATATACAACAAACTGAGTACCAAGTGAAGTGTTAAGTAGAATTCCATTAAATTTATAGAGTGTAAAGAAACTATTTTGGTCACATACACAAATATGGGGTTATAGGTAATTTTTAAGTCCTTTTCAAGAAAGAAAATATCATTTTGTGGCACCAATTATATCATTATATGGTATCCCAAGGAATCATATGTATACTACCAATAAATCCACATAGATAAAAATGTGGATTTTTTAAGAAAAACCTTCTTTTTTTAAATGGGTTAAATCATCATAAATGACATTGGAAGTGATATTTAATTTAGTGATTTTAATTATGAATGTATTGAAGATATAGTAGAGTAATAGATTCCACCATTCCACATGGAATATGTTGTTCTTGAAACACATCTTCTACATATGATCATGGGAGATTTATGAGAACCAGAGAGATATGTTCTTCTAGCCACTAATGATGTTGATCAATTTTTAGTTTAAAATTATTAACCTAACTCTAATATTGGGAAAGTAGAGAGTCTAGATGATGCATGATGGGATGAATCCTCATATTCTGAAATCAATTCAATGTATCAGAACAATGTTTAGGTTTATTTGTTTGCACGAGTTGATGTAAATCCAGTAGGGTGGAAATGGGTATTCTAGAAAAACCAATACATGGAAGGTAAATAAATACCTAATATGAATGTCTGGAGGATAAAGTTATTATGAATCATCACGGATTTGAATATTATGAATAAATTTCAATATTTTCCAAGTAAAATACATAAAAATTCTACATGATATGGAATCGTATCAATAAAATGATATTTTAAAAATGGATTTCAAAACTACTTTTTTTAATGGGAAACTTTTGATAGATGACTATATAACACAACCAAAAGGGCTTGTGAATCTTTTTCATTCCAAAAGGATTTCGACCTATAGTGGTCCATTAATAGATTTATTAAGACGTCTATTTTGTGGAACATTCTATTTGATGATGTTGTAAAAAAATTTGGTTTTATTAAAACTGAATGAGCGAAAGGTGTTTATAATTGGTTTACGTGGAATTTTGTAATTATCATAGTGGTATATATTGATGACATATCAAATACTGGAAAGGGCATAATGGTCATATAATATATTCATCCCTGGTTTAACAAGGGATTATCTACAAAGTAAATAGGTTAAGCATCCTATATTACATGGATCAAGATCATTTTTTTTAGAACCTAGAGGATTCACGGACTATGTCAATGCACATGAACTGACCAAATACTAATGAGATTCAGTATAGAACATTCCATCAGTTGATTGGTTCTTGTTTAAAATGGTAAGAATCATTATAATAAAATGTTTCCTCAAACACAACTTGAGAATTATATTATGAATAAGATCTAATATGATTCAGCAATATGACCAATATTTTATTCCATTTAATTTACTAATATTTGTTACCCACATATTTAGCATGGAATGAATATATCAAGATGATCCAAGAGAACAAAATTGGTCTACAATGTAGTTAAACATAATATATATGCGGAGAACAAATTATATTTTCATGGATAATAGATGAGATGTAGAGCTTTTTTTCAAAGGATATAAGGATTATAGATTAAAAATAGATCAAAATGATATGAGGTTAGCGTTATGATATTTTTTATATCTAAATATTGGATATTTGAGATAGAGGACTTCAAATCATATAATAGTTTCTAATTCAATAAAATATTCTGATTATATACTAGATTCTAATGCATGCATGTAGCTTTTTTATATGAAAATTAGTCTAGGATCCTTATGTATACCAAGAATTAAATAACCTATCAAAATTTATTGCATTAATAATGAAATTATAAATCTTATATAAGAACCATGGTCCCTTTGAAGATATAATTAATATACTCTTGAAGTACCACCTCTTGAAGGATTTTATTTAAAGTACTGATGTTGATGTAATAAAACGTCCCATAGAAGAAAATTTTGTGGAACTCTAGACCATAGGCCTATCTTAAAAAAAAATCGTGAGTATCATGTGAGATCTAGAGGGTTGAGGGATTTTAGCAGTTGGGACTGGTGCAAGTGGGAGTATTTTAAATTTAGTGCCCAAGAAACAATTTTTTTGTGTTATGATAAATTCTATTCAGAGTTTATATTATTAATAAAATCATTTTCACATTGGGGTTGTTCTTCTATGTGTCGTTGAATTACATAATTTACTAAGATATGTTTCCCCACTAAGAGGTTAATAATTTTCCCACCAAGGAAGTGAACCCAAAAGATCTATAAAATAGTTCAAAAATATATGTTTTATAGAAAGTAATATCATTTTAGGGATAAATGATTCTTTCTAACAGTGGATGAGATACATAAGACGTTGAAGTATTGTTCTATGCTGTACAACCTTAGTAATATCAAGTGTAGGATATTATGATAATGGGACCCACTAGTAGGAAATCCACAATCATAGGTTTCATTTGATGTTCCTATCTATGGACATGTGTATTGATCATTATACATCATGATTATTATTACACAAAATTATATTTTTTTACATCAATGTTTTGATTAAAATAGTAATGAAATATGCAGTGAGATATGGAATGGTGAGTGGATCACGAGTAATATGTTCGTAATTAATAATGTGAGGATTTTTAATTTCTATTATTTATCAAAATATAATCTCAAATGAAATTTAATGGATATTATATAGCTTAAATAAGTATCTGGAAATGGTGTTTTATAGGGATGTTTTGTTACAGGAAACACAAAAAGAGGCATCGAACACATAGGTTGATGGCACCAGCATGTAACCTGATTGATTAGAGATATCATAATAAAGATATTATATTTCATAGTGAGTGTTTTTATGTGGTATTATGTAATTACGACATTAAATAATCTCTCTATTGGTGTCTTTTCTAGTATCTAGATGCTTACTGTGAAATTTTGGCCGGATCACCCAATTCCAATAAGATATAATCCTAGAGGTTCAAACACTATGTGTATCCAAAATAAAAAATCAATAACATATATTTTTTTTTGTTTCAAAATATGAATAATTATCCTTACCACATGTGGTTTAATTGTTTTTCATGTTTTAAGGATCAAATATATTCCTTCACTAATTTTTAATGGGAATATAATGTGAGATGAATATTTCATAAATATTTATTTTTTATTTAGTGAATACTATATTTTTATTATTAGTGAATAATGTAATGAAAATTAATTATTATATAAGAATTGGGTATTAAAGTCCCAATCATTATGGTTGAGCAATGGAAGACTGGGTATTCAAGTCTAGAAAAAAATATTATAGATTGAATATTATGTTATTAAATAATATATAATTTAATTTTTCAGTTAAGCACATGTCATGGAAATCGTAATATTGTTATTATATTAGACATGGGGTTCCATAAGGGATTAATAAAATATTAAAGGTAACTTTTGAAAATGTTTTTTATAAACCATTTATGTATTTAAACCTAGTTATAATAATTTCATCATGAAAGTGAATACATTTTGATTTGTGCACTATGAATTCTAGAAAGAATTATCTCATTCCCAAAAGAGATCCATTTCCATGAAGAAACATTAAATATACCTAGATATTACTCCTCCATGAAAGTATATGTCTAAAGAGATTAATGAGATAAATTTTCAAGTGATTATGATAGTGATTAGTATTGAATGATACTAGTGATAGGATCCTTCATGCTAGAACCTGGATATTTCTATAGGGAAATTTAGTGATTTTAGGAACACATGTAGATAACTAATAGAGGGAATATACTATTCATAACTACAAATCAATAACCATACAACACAAACCAATTTTCTAATCCATTAATGATAAAATAATTTATGAATAACTATTCATTGATTGATTAAAGTAATTATAAATAATATGTGATGATCCTATAATTTTTTCTGACATTCAATCCCTTATCCATTCTTAGTGATATAATACTATTGAATATGTCATTCATTGTCATTTACATCTAACATTGATCATACATCACAAAAAATATAAATGTTTGGAATGACCCATTACCTACTTCTGTTGTGACTAAAACCTACCCAAAACACGTTATCTAATTCATGATATTTACATAACCTAAGGATTTCTAATCCTCCAATGATGTTGGATTGAAAATTTTATAAAACAAATATGAGTTTTTTGATGACTAAAATATATTCCATTGGTATTACTAATTATTATTTAATTATAATTCTTCAAAATTGTCTATTATATCCTATGATTATACTATGATATATTTCCATATTGTATTCTTGGTAATTCATCATTCACACAAAGAAAATATTCCCTTATTATTATTTAGTTTTATTAAATTTTAATTTATTTAAAATAGTTCCCATTTCATTTCATGGATATTTATTTCATATAAATGTATTTTATTTCTTCCAATATTATAATTTTAGTAATGAAAAATAAATTTGTTTTTTTCTCAAAATAACCTTTTATTTCGTTAATTCATTTTGAAAAAAAAATAATTATACATTCAAAGATGTCGTTTTTCAAAGAATGTATATTTTAAAATGAAAAAATATCCATACTATCTAAGGTATAAGATGTATCATCCATTTCAAATTATATTTTGATTACAATTCTTTATTTTTCAAGTTCAAATATATAAAACTATTTTTTATATTTAAATACATAAAAGTATCTCTAAATGTTTTTTGAAAATTTTATTTATCTTTTGTGTTTCTATTTTAATAGAATAATTTATTAATGTAAACATATATAAATTATTTACAGTTGTTTCATTGAAAATATTATGTTTTCTCCAAGCTTTAATTATTATAAATTGTTCTAAAATGAAATATTTATCAAAGTATTTTCAAATTTTTATTTTAGAATTTATCTCCTTTTCAAGTTTACATTATTGAATAATATTGTAAAAAGAAATACTTTCATTGAAATTTTCCATCAAAATTAAAACACATTTTTAATTTTACAATTATAAATTATTGAATAATTGTTCAGAAATACTGTTTAATTTATTTTCACTTAATTTTTTGAATACATTATGTCTTTAACAAGTAAAAATAATTAGATATTCTTTTAAATGAACGTGTTTTCAATATATTTAATCATAAAAATTTCTATGACCTCTATATATTTTCAAGGACATTTTATTGAAAATTATTTAAATTGGGGTTTTTTAAGTCTGTAGATTACATTTAAATTTTTTTTAATATAACATATAACAACAATATTTTAAATGATTTAATGAAATTTTTTTTATTTTAAATTCAATTATTCATCAATGGGGTGTCATTCATGAATAGATTAATTTTTTCAGTATGTATATTTTATTATGATTGTATTCTATTGAAAATGATATTTTTGGTATATAATTTTTTCTAAATTTCATTATATGTAAGGATTAAATATTTATATGAAATATATTTATTTTATATAGGTTATTTGTATAGTGAATTTTAAATTTCATGACACCCATTTTTCATTCTATCGGTCATTTAATGATGTGATATTTACTTTTCATATGTTTCAATCATTTGATTTTATGATGAGATGGGTGGGAACTATATCTCCATAAAATGAATTTTTATTAATTTTTATATATGATGAGATTGAAATGATATATGAACAGTATAGTATGTCACCAGATTCACAATGGTTAGATGTAATGGAATTAAATTCTACACCTTAATAAATGTGGGAAATGGTTATAAGGTATTTATATTCACAATCGGTTTTGTAAATGGAGGTATGTATTACTAATGATTTTTTTATGTAGACTTGTGATAAATTTACTAGGTTCACAAAGGTTGAGTATGAAGGAATTAAGAACTACACACAATTTTACATGTCAAGAGGTTTTGAGTATATATGTCCATAAGGATAAGAAATCCAATTTTTTAAATTTTGAAACATTTCAGTGATTTTTATCATTTTATGCTATGATATCATGGTCATTTTAGTTAAATTATTATGTGATTTTATATCTTGATACTGTTTTTCATGATTATTGATATTCATTTTTAAGACATGACATTTCTTTTATGGTCTTTTAATGTTCTTATTAGGATCTTATGTTTGTGCATCATGTTTTTTTATTATTATCCATGTTTTTTCACATTTTCAAAGTTATTTGAGTATCTCTAATATTCCCCAAAATTATTATGATCTAAATTTTTATGATATGTTTCCCATTATTTAGTGATTGAGCTTAAACATCTCTAATGATTTCCAACCCTTGGTTATGAGGATGCATTTATCTTTTTAGAAACCTATATTTGGTATATTGGAGTAGAATTATGGACCAAATTTTCAATGTTTTTAAAAATAAGATTTTTATATAGATAATATCCAAGGCACAAATGCTTTAGGCCATTGGGTTGTGTCACTTTTAATGAGATGTATTATTTATATCATGTGTTAAATGTATTATATATTCCTTATAATATTCATTCGATTCTGTTGGTATCATAGTAGTGTTTAGTAATTTTCTGATTATTTCAGTTATTTTTTCGGATTATTTTAGAGAAAATTAGTGAAACAAATGTGATGATCTTATGTATAAAATGATATCCTCAAATATTGGTAACTTATTTAGTATGTTGTTTCTAAGAAATAAATCACTATTGAAATATTGGAATGAATATACAATTAGGAACTGATAAACCTAGTTGTAATCTATTGAAAAATGGATGGTTGAGCATTGACTTGATCATCACCACAATGTATAATGATTGGCCACAAGACAATACACCTACCTATAATTTCGTGATGGATGTGATTTTGATTATATCAAAATATTTATGAACCATTAAATGGGATTTATTTCCTATTAAAATTTCAAAAATAGTTTATTCTATTTTAGAGAAGAAATCATAAAATATCTTATGTAAAGAGGAAAAGAGTTATTTTATTTTCCAAACATAACATAATTTAAATTAAAGTATCATATATAAAAATGTTGATATAATTAGAGAATTAATATTATGATTTATCATTTATATTCATATATTATGATTCTTTAGGATATTATTATAACAATTTTGTTTTCAGTATTTTGTTGTAACATGATCCTGAGGATGAAGATGATAAAATAATGTATCTGAATACCAAAATATCTTATAAACAAATAATAGAGTATAGATAAACAGAAAAATCATTTTATATCCATGTTAAAATGAAAAAAAATGATTTTTCTACTCTTAAATATGGTAATAAGGTTGATATCGCAATAGAAATTAAATCTACATGCTCTTGGCTATATTGATTATTAAACTGATATATATCAATTATATTTATTAATGTTATAATTGTTATTGGTGGTTATGTGAATTATATTGGGGTCATTCGTCAGTTTCACTAATAATTTTTAATAATATAAAAATTTTAATAAATAAATAAAATATTTTATCTCATGCTATATTTTGGAGATACCTATTGAAGAAGGCATGATTTAATGATGGATGTGTTTTAGTTTCATTCAACATTTTATGTCATGATAATATATGGTTGGGTTATTTTTAAATTATGTAGTATTGATATTTAAGGGATTTCGTGGTTATTCATGACTTTTTTTACATCAATTAAATAATTTCTTGGAGTATATTGGCTAGTATGTGAATTTTTTAAAATAGTGGTTAATACTATTTGAGGAATTAAGTTAAACATAAATTTTTATTAGAATATTTGATCTTAGTAAGGTATTTTGTCATATTGAATTAAAATGATTTGGGAAAGGATTACTATGAAGAATATATGATTATGGTATAAACTATAAATTGTTATTAATTGAAGATATGTATGTTGAGAGAGATAGCTATAATAGAGAAGATGTAACACCAAAATTTATATTGAGAATAATGGAAATGTTAATAATCCCATAACAGATTGTAATATTATATAAATAAATAACATTCCAAGAAAACAATTTATTTAAAGTGGTAGAATGTAGTGACCTATGATTGGGATCATTTAAAATACATACTTTTTTCTATTAGATATGTCACACACTATTCCCAAAATAATAAACTATGCCATATTAAGAACAAAATATTAAAAAGGAGGTAATGAACAATAATTCTATAAAACATTAATATTTATTAACATTAGAAGGCGAATAACTAATACAAGTTAATATGAAAAAGGTTATATCCAATAAAGTTTTTCCTTTTTTATATAATTTACATTCGAATAAAAAATTTAAAAATATTAGAATATACATTTGATAAATTATAATTTATTTTATATTCATCGAAACAAAATTATATTATTATCATCTTTAAGATTTTTCGTAAATAAATTTTTTGGTGACTATTAATATTATAATGCTTTTATTAACATCCTCACTTTTTGGAATTTTTTTATTATATGAATACATTAAATATTTCTCCACCTATTATAATAACAATATATTTCATAAATTATAATATATCATTAAAATACTACATTGAACATATAAACCAATGCTCAACATTTTGAAAATTTATGTTGTGAATTAATGAAATTTAGGTGTCAAATATATTATTTAAATACTTATAACATGATGAAATAATATTTTTAATTATTTTACTAAAAATTAGATAATATTTCATTTAAAATATTTATATTAAATTAATTGGAATCAATGGAAATGATTATTCAATCTTTATAATAATTCATTTTTCTAAATAAATGTTTTTCAAAAAATGGGTTCTTACTCATCACGTGGTCAGATGTTAAAATAAATTCCATTAATATATAATGTAAATTTTATTAAATGGTTTATATATTTTAGATATTATTTTTCGTTTTATATTATATTTCCAATTTTATTTTTCATTATGAAATATATGTTACTATAATTATTTTCAATCACCATGAATATTATTAAACAATTATTTTAAAATTATTGTTTTATGAATATATAGGAATTTATATCAAAATAATTAAATTGAATAAACAATTAAATAATGGGTTAAATATTATTTATAAAAACATTAATAAATATAATAAACCACATTTACTTTTAATCCAATTCCATACAGCATTATGATTCTATAACGGCCAAAATCTCTTTTTCTAACAAAAAATACTTACTACTGAATATAGATTTAAATTTAAAACATAATTTTATAATATTTAGATATTTAACTACAATATATATATGTTAATTTTGGATCCATAACCCCAAAATAAAATTATAACTTCAATTTTATATGCATTGAAAAATATAAAATCATGTAGTTAAAAGAATAAGTTTAATACATTAAATGTTATAAAGTAAAATGTAAATAAATAATTGTAAATACCATATAACATGTTTAAAATGCTTCAAAGCAAATTTATCTAAATTATAATCCCAAATACACCCCAATTTTAATAATTTTGAATCTATGGATTCACTGACCCTTGAATAGTGTCATATAATTTTAAAAAAATTACGAGTGTTTCCAAAAGTTCATTTCTTCTCGTTTTATATAACGACACTTCTGCAACCGTTAAAATATACACATAACATTTTAATTCATCATGGAAAATGAAAAAAAATAATCTAAATTGAATCATATCTCCTAAAAAATATAATTTGGTCACTAAATGTTATCCATATCCATTCAATCTAAAGGGAACTTCCAAGTGAAAATAATGTCACTAAAATAAGTCTTATCTCCACTAAATATTTTCATCACAAACTGACTCATCCTAATATCTTATCACAAAATAAAAAAAAATTACTTTATATTCATTAATATTTTAATATAATTTTATATTAGTGTTACAAAACTTATTTATTTATATACATCCACTTAGAAACAAATGAATTTCGTTAGTGCATTAGGGATACCGCCTCCACCAAGTGAAGTCATTTTTTTCATTAAACAATTTCATGTTCGTTATTAATTCCTATAATGATATATAAAGTTGATATATATAAAATAATTATTATAATAAAATTTTAATTTAAAATCCATTTTCACCCAATCTCGTTCATTGATAAATGGGAACTCTAATCATACATATATGAGGATTACTGCCTCTATGATGAAATGTCAATCATTATTAAATAATATTTTAAAAACTTATATAAAAATATTCAAATATTATCATAAATAACACATAAATAAATAAAATCATTAAACTTTTTTATATTCATGTTATGTCAAAATTAATAAATCTTTAACCGTTCTCTCTGATCGAGTTAATGTGTGTTCATCATTAGGTCGGTTTAACCACCAACATGAAGAGTACATTATAATATGATTATGGATAACTATGGTAACCTCAAAATCATTATAATTATAATTAAGTGATAAAATCCTTATTGTAATATGGTTATTGCTATATTATATTAATTACATAACATATTACTAATGAAAAATGTGTGTACCCTCAATTAAACAAAATAAGTCATTAACAAATTGGATTCCACATAATGCAAGAAAAACATACATAGACATAAATAATTTCATTAAAATAAAGATAATTTATAATTTATATAAAATTAAATTATTCATCAATCTTTAAATATATAAAATTAATAAATGTATAGTTTTCTTGAAAAATTATTATAATATATAAAAAGAGGCTCAGACTAGAAATCACAGGATATCGTTGAGTTCAAAACATGAGTTTTACTTTTGGAGGGATATAAACATTTAATGACACATGAGTTTGGATTGGGGGAATATAATAAGACAAAAATTAAATAAATTAATTGAATAATTTTATTTATTTTCCATACCTACCATTTTTTCTATAATTATACAATTGTGAACAATTTCCATGGATGACCACATAACTGAAGAGATGTAGGGGAATTTTAGAGGCGCTTATGTGGGTGAATGTTAACTAGATTGAAGATCATCAATCAATGTACAAAAGAATTCAAATATCCCACCATTAACAATGAAGTAGATGCATTAATCATCATTTATGGATCAATATGAATGTAGGAATTTAATTTTGATTTATTTACATTTATTATTATTATGATGAACAAAAAAATTGTCCAAAGGATTGATTCATGGATCATTAATATTTTGGTGATGGATAAGAATTATTTTGGGATTAGGAATAGTAGTATGATTACTTCCTGTTCCCTTCATTCATAGTTCCAATAGAAGTGATTAATGGACAACATGAATATTTATTGAGGTCCATTCCTTGTGTTTGTGGTTGGTTAATTATTCCCCTATTTATTGGTTAATCATTGGAAAATATATTCTCTAATGGGTAGATAAATACCTTATAAATAATCATTGACCACCTAATTCATAAGCAAAAAAATTGATATCATAAATCTGTGTTTATATCGATGATAAGATCGAGTTATTACATTAGTGATGATATATTGATATTTGATTAGGAAGAAACGGGTGGGTTACTTGGACATACGAAGATGGAGGACCATCAGGGTGATTCCTGAGTGATTGATATATCTAGAAACATGGTTTATGGTGATGAATGGGTATATATGACTTATATCTATAACATATGGTGTGCTTCATGGCCATATTAATGGCCAATGGAGTGGGCGATGATGCATGAATCACCAATATAGGTTTTGGAAAAAACAATAAATAAAGTGTTGTATATTATTGGATTACATGGAATATGGGAGCCATATTATGGTGCTAGGGTTACCATAAGAGTTTAAGTATCACTCATAATGTGACCCATATCACATAACATGTGTACCTTTCTTCGAGTTTGGGAATGTACCTAGGTTAGTTCAAGGGAATTGGCAAAGATAATCTTACATCGACACATCCAGTCATACATGGACATAGTCATGGGTACATGGGATAAAACTTTTCATATACTCTAAAATAGACACATACATTTTCATGGGTCACAAAATAAGGGTAGGACACAATTCAATATTTAAAAGGTATTTTTCACTAATACACACTACGTACCCCCATCAATAATGATTCGACCCATTTTCCTATTCATTTTTGAAACATTTCATTAGGGTTCGTACCCTCAATCTATTCCATGAGGGTTATTATAGAAAAACATCCTACACATATGATGGTGATCCCTATAGTGACAATTCATTGATATGTTTTTCGTAATCCTTATGTGAGGCCATGAGTGTGATCCTCTATGATCAATTAGCTCTCAGTGTTGTTCATGGAATCATCATGACCAATACTGCACACACAATGATCCACTACATTGAGCGGTATTCCAAATTGAGTTGTTTTATACCCCACAAACTTATATGGGATCCTCATATTTGTATCATTCTATTTAGACCACCAGTGAATAAAACTTATTGAATTACCCGATGAGTATTAAATCTTGAGTAAATTCCATTTGTGTTATCTGACTCATGGAGTGAGTTCTATAAGATGATAGATATGTTGAACCTCCATGCATGTTTCATAGGATGTATTTTTCCTTCTTAATTTACAATTATAGTAGTTTATATCTGGATAATATTATTATATTTTTTGTAGACATATACGTATGACGAGATGACTATTAATCATACTATTTTATGATTAGTAATTTTGTGTAATCCTAGGTAGCATTATTATACTCAACCATATATGGGATTTATGTGAATGTGTCATGTCTTATAATGATGGAAAGCCATTTGAAATAGTCTTATAGGATCTAGAACATGATGTATATTAGGGAACAGGACTAACCAAGATGTATTCCTAATGTAACCTTCACAAAAATCCCTTTATATAAATTTATGATAGACTTTTATTTTTCCATCATTAGAGTGGTCTTGTGTATGGCCATTTTTTATCTTCAGTACTCATTTTCATAGTTTGATTTTTGGATTTTGATGTATGCATGCTTGGTTTGTCAGTTTTTTACATTTTATCATTGTATGGGGTTAGATATGTGTACATGTGTACATGAAAGTTTGGTTAAGGCCTCCCATGTGTGTGATATTTCTTCTTAGTGCTATTTTCCATCCCTTGACCAGTTGAAGTTGATCATGTGGCAGTCGCGACATGGGTCACATGGGGACCAGTCTAAAAAATAAATTATTTTTACGTGATTCATTTTTCAATGTGATATTTATTATATCATAGGAGTTCTTTTGTTCATAATAATTGAATTTTTTGAATGTAATAATAATTTCATTATTTTCCCATGGGTTCACTGTACGATGGTTATATAATATCATGATACCAATTTTTTATTATAGGGGTTACCTTATGATGTGATTATTATTCATCCCAATTGGAACAAATTTTATGTATTATGGGATAAATAGTATGGGGATAGTTGCAACACATGAACTACAATGACTGGTCGTTACAATATATATTATTATTATAATATTCCATTTAAAAATGAGTTTTATTATATCTTCTATGTTTTTATAATATTATTATTTTATATTCATAAATGTTTTAATAGACTCATTTTTTCTCCCATGGATATTTGTTTGATGATTAAAAAAAATACCATAATGACTTCTTTTCTTTATAGAGTTCATTTTAGGAGGATATGATTATTATTCTCAATTATCTCCCAAATGATTGTATTATGAGAAATGTGGGACCTATATCTCTATCAAATGAATGGGTAAATATTATTTTTTCCTGAGATTAAATTTTTATTTGATCATGTTAGAAACTCATCAGTTTCAAAATGGGAATTATTAATGGAATTAAACTGTAGTCTTAATTTTTTAGGGAAATTTTTATAAAGTTACTAGGTTCACAAAGGCCCAGTGTCATATCATTACAGAGAGCTCATATTTTTACTTGGGAATTTGATTTAAAGTCAATAGTTTTACAAAGGTTGATTGGGATGGCATTATTTTCTACTAAAAATTGATTTGTTCCAATAGGTTGGAAGGCTTCATGGTTCATATGTATTAGAAAATCTCTGACTATGATTGTTCCCCTATTTTAATTTTTCATTCATGCTATGAATATTTTTCGTTATTATTCCATATTTATAATATATTATACACTTTTATATCACCCTCATGTGTTTTTTTATTAAATATATTTTTTATACTAGGAATTTTATTTTATGTTTACTTAATGATATTCTTATTATATTATTTTTCTTCATAAATTTGAATGACTATCATTGATTGAATTTTGAGATTTTATATGTTAAATATATCTTTCTCATATTATCCTTAATGTTTATGATATAATCCTATGTGATATCTCTTTTACAATAATGATTATTTGATTCCAAATCTTTCTTATTCTTCCCAACCTACGGTTATAATGATTATCATTTCATAATATATATTTAAAAAGGCCCAAGAGGATTAGGATTATAGATCAAATTTTGGAATTATTTTAAAATAATTAATTTATGTAGTTACTATTAATGTTAGTAAACCATTAGGTCCTTGGTTTGTGTGATTATTTGAGATAAATATCATTTATATAATTTGGATAATGTATTACTTAATTCATGTTATTATTTGGACTCTTCAACTTTCACCACTAATGAACTAGTATTGGATTTTTTGATACATGCATTAACGAATTATAGAAATTTTCTCTTTATATAGATATTTGTAGTTTATGTGAATCAAATATTTTCAATTTATATCTTCACCTATATAGAATTTAAGTTTTGGTTGAGCTGATGGGTATAATATATTATTACCTATAATATTAATAACAATTATACCCCTGATAAGGGGAACAAAATGTTAACGAATCTATGGGTGAGCTATGTTTGAAAGATTATTTACTATTCTAAGTGTGGAGATGTTGAAGGATAGAGAGAGTGTATCCAAAACTATTGTCCATGTCATTTCCTCTCCAAATGCTTGGGTTTAATGTGAGTAGAAATCAAACACACACTTCTACCATATTACAAGTGTACTAAATAATGGGGATTCCTCAGGTGATTGGTCTCAGTCCCCCAATTGTAGCCCCTCTTACAGAAATGGTTCGTGGTTCCATTAACCATGAAGAATATGGTAATGACCATGTTAAATTATTAATATTTAGTAAATCACATTGGGATACTAGAATTATACATACTCTAGGTATATGATATCGGTACCTTGGTATGAGACATTCTATTACAAATTTTTGATATCAATGCTTTACCATACATAGGATCAATGTGGATCATTTGAGGATAACAAGGTTGATTAAACCTCTTTTTATTCTAATGTGTAATTGAAATGATACCTATATGATATTTATGATAAATTTATCTCATTATCCTTTGGTAATAACAAAATATTTGATGATTCTAGATAGATGGACTATGGATACCCATTTTCTTCACATTAGAGTGCCTGCAAAGGTACTGTAACTTGTGAACTTATATATATATGAGAGTTCGTTAGTCTACATAGAGTTTCATTATTTGTATTTTTTGAATATGATACTCATTTTACCTGTTTATTGTACACGTGTATCATAAAATTTATGGGAACCTATTTGATGTTGAGCACAATAAATCTCCCCCAAAAGGATGTTCATACTTATATGGTCAACCACATTCTAATGGATATGTTTCTTGTTTTTATTCTGGAAATTGTGGTTTCATGGGAGTGGTATATGTTATTGGTTGAATTATTATCAAATAATAGTTTCAAGACCGCAATCAAGAAGTCCCATTTTTGGACACTATAAGGGTGCATGTGTTATAACCCATCATATTGGGATAATCTAGGTGGTAATTCATTACTAGGAATCAGTATCGTCCTATAGAAAACATAAAAAACATGGTTGATCAATGTAATGTATGATATATTAAAGAGTCATTATAAATTGTATTTAAATTATCATTATATCACCCAATATTTTAAGGATCCTATATATGTGTCACTCTAGTAGGACATCATATTTTTTAAATAATGGTATGTATTCATCCATCTATATCGATTCATTTTAGATTATAGATAATCATTAAAAGTATTCATATAATACAGATAGTCTACTATGGATATCTTTGATCCACAATTTCATCCATTATTCCTAGATGATGAAGTATTATCCAAACCTATTTCATCTGAGAGATAGTAATTTTTTTTGAGTTAGATTCCAAAAACCACTATTGTGGAGAATAATGTTTTTATCTTAAACTATAAAAAATGTTCTCTACGGTAATTTTATCTAATTATAATAGAGATCTCACTTTTCATACATTAAAATTACATATCATTTTCAGAATAAATAAAAAATTATACAAATAGATTCCCAAACAACATAATGTTTTAGTGCCTTTGGAATGATTGAAACATACACACTGATGCATATTTGGGTTACATTATCTACAACTATGTTATCATAAATAGAAACCTTATTAAACACATAAAAAATTCATATCTTCATAACATGGGATTGTAAACATAAATAGTGGTGAGATCAATTGAAACGTAGGGTTTAACAAGGGGATATGCAAGCATAATCATGAGAATAAGTTTATGAGAAAATGATTAAGAATATAGAATATCACACAAAGCATATAAAATATCATAGACACGAATCATGGAATGATTCATGGAAGATCATAAGACATGAATCATATTGAAATAATGAGCATAATACATTTCATAAAATAATTGGAATAATATATTTAATTATGGTTGATACCTAAGAAAGTAATATTATTTTTATACTATCCAAGGCAGTACTACTGAGACCAACCTAGTGGATGAAGTAATTTAATGAACCGGGTTTACACCTCATTCAAGTGCTGTATTAATGTACTGAGTTCACTCCCCATTCCAACCCTATAATAATGAACCATGTTTATTTTTATTTTTTTACATGTAATACTGAACCAAGTTCATTACCCATTCCACCATGTTTATCTCTTGAGAATTAAATCATTAACCAATTAATTTGAGGGAGATATATGTCCCACCCTTATTGTATTGAATCATACATACATGTTCCAAATGTTCATAAATAACAATATAACAACCCATAAAAATGAATTGAGTATTATAAAAATGTACTCATATCATAACCCATGTAAATTGAAAGGTTTCATAATCATTTCATCATAAACATAACAGGTTAAAAGAAACAAGTTTCAAAAGAATATAACATAATTATGTGAAATGGGTTTTCCTAATCATAATGCCATGAAAACATAATCCATTTAGATAATGAATATAAATGCATAAATTGAATAATTTCCCTTTAGATCCACGAGTAGAAACAATGGATCTTTTCATATATGGGAAATAATTTTGAATGTTCTTTTAAAAACAATTATGATGGAAAATATACTTTCTTCATTGAAAACAAATTATAAAAAATAAAAAAAATTAAATCGTATTTTATTTGAAAATATCTTTGAAAACATATCAAGAAACATTATAAGAAAAATTAAAATAATTTTCATTTAAAAATGAATAAATTGATATTTTAAAAACATGGTTTTAAAACATGGTTTTTTAATCCAATAGATTTCCAATAGATGAGAGAGAGAGAGACAGATTATGCATAATAAAATTATCTTATGAAAAAAATAGAGTGAAAATTGTAATAATAACTTAGGATATTTTAATAACTAGATGAAAGTGAAGTTAATTTTTGTTCTTTAGAGATGGATCGGAATATCTCATCAAAGAAGGATAATAATTTAAAATCTATAATAGAGATGAGATTGTTTCTATAAAATCTTAAATTTTTTTTACATGGTATCATACTATATATGTAATAAAATAGAATTAAATGATGCATATATTATCCAGAAATTATTTAAATTCATTATATAACATGTAAAATGTATTTATAACACCATATAAATGAAATTATGTGTACAAAAACATGAGTCGAAAAGAAGGAAAATTAAGAAAAAAATCTATTTTACAGAATTGGTTACTTTTGAAACATATAACCCATAAAAAAAGTTTCATAAAATGAATATGTAGATACCCATAAATTTTTGGATAAGAAAAATAAAACACAGTCATGGGAATTAAATACACCATACAAATGGAATGAGTGGTGAACATAATATATTTCTCATAGAAATAAAAAGTGAGATTAAATCCCCATACGAATTGAATTGAATATCATTGCACTAATAAAAAACACATGTATGATAAATACAAATATATTATAGATCTACCAGGGAACCATATTATCACTTATTGTATCATATATTGTTAGATATTCAAAATACAATAAACATATATTTGTAATTCGTTGATATGGATTCAACTTAGGTAATAATTGACGTGTTCTTCATATGTGTCTTAATTTGTGATATCCTTTGTCCCTATTATTATATCATATTTATATATAGTAAAATATTACTTTAATATCATGTATATTGGGAATATGCGTATTTTAATAATATATATAATATAGATTTCTGAAATAGGAAACACCTTTCATGGGGATGGTAAGGCGTACATACGACTGAATATTGATTCTTTTTATATTCTAATATTGAAAGAATGAAACAAAATGATCTATTTGTATATATGTATAAAATATAATTAATTTATAATTATATGTGTGTGTGTGTGTGTTCGATAAGTTCAATAAACCAATCTTTAATACATTCCATGTAGTGTGAAAATGAATCACAATGCTTTCATGGGGCGGTTGTACACAATTCCTCAAACAAAATTTTCATATATACACCAAGTGGAACATTAAAAATATATGTGTTTTAAAATAAATACAAATGAATAAATAAATAATAAATATAATATATAACATATATAAATATAGTTCCCATCATAATGTCTACCATGATTAGTGTTAAAGGAAAAAATGAACAATCATCATTTAGTTTGGCGGGAGTTCACTGTACAAATAAATTATATGTTTGTTACCCATTATATTGTTGTGTGTATATGTTTAGGATGAAACAATTTAATAAAAATCAGATTATATTTATTTTTATAATTTTTTTATATAATAATGGAATAAAGGGAGTTTATGTGGGAGATAAATAAAATAAAAAGGAACCTTTTGAGAAGGCATTACCTCTTAATCATGTAACTCCTTTTTCATTATGCTAAGAGGATTCCATGGAAGACTTTATTTTGAAACAGATTACTCAAGGAGGAAGGGACAGATTATGGGAAGTGTATTGGGCATGTATACAATGTTCTTATATTCTTGGAAAGAAGTGAATAAAGGGGATAAGTGGCTTTCTATTATAGAGAAGGTAAATAAAACACTTGGAATTTATAAAAACAAGTTAGCTGTACCAATGTTTTTACCTAATAAAAGTCATAAAAAACCATCCAATATCATTATTTAAAATCTAATGATCTAATAATGGCCATATAATAGGTTTCTAAATCTTTATTGGTCGTTTTGGGTCTTAATGTTATGATTTAGTATTTAGTTAAACATAATTTTACGTTAATCAATATAAATGATTTTAATTGCATTCATTAATATTTTTTAAAAAAATTAATCTTATTATAAAATAATAATAATTATTATTCCAAACAAGGAATTCATTTTCCCAAATTATAATAATATTAGTGGAAGAAATTAATTTAAAATTATTCTTGTAGTTGGGTGAAAAATGTAAGGTTTTAAAGTAAAAATATTAGAAACAAAAATATGTATTTACACCCAAGTTCAAAGTGAAATTGATATCAATGACCTATATTGTATTAATTTTTAAAAATATAATCTAATTAATATTTTAAACCATTTTATAATATAATTTAACCTTATTAATATATTAGATGAAATATCATAATTCATTAATAATCTGGTTATTTTATCTATTTATCCCAAAAATAAGATTCTCAGAATGATCCCAAAACATCACCCAACAATAATTTAGACATTATAAATTAAATTAAATTAGGTTTATTTTATCAAATTAAATTTCCAAATATCTCAAAAATTTATTTATTTATTTATTTATAAAACTACATTGAAAGTAGTTTGTTTGAGAAAATCATAATTTTATACATATAAGGTTTTTAATAAAATTATTTCCCTTTTCACTAATATGATTTAATTATATAAAATAATTCTACAAATATTTTATATGAATTTATTATTACTATTATTAATGGCTAGGTTTAATTTATCTCATTTTTAAAATTATAAATATAAAATGGTGTTTTGTAGAATCATTGGTGTTGCGTGTAATATACACCATGTCAGTTTTGTGTTTATGATATGCTAATTTAATGTTATGTAAAATGTATTCCAAGCTGATATTCCTTAAAAAAATAATGTTTTACTTAGTTCATTGAAATACATAAATTTAAATTTAATTTATTGGAGAAAAAAAGTCCACAAGAACTCAGGGTATTACATTCTACCACCCATAAAATTAATTATTCCATCAAAACACATCACTTAGATATAAATAGTTATAGATACGCATTTTTCATAACATCATCAAGTTACCATAAATATTCCTCAAACAATTTATTTCTCAAAAAAAACATTGATCATGTGTGTGGTCTTGTTTCATATAACATTCCATGATTTTACTAGAATCTCAACATGTTGTTCCTCATAAGAGTTATCCTTCTCTAGTGGTTTGACCTCTGAGTTCAGTACATGTGAAGGGATGGTGATTTACTTTTTTAGGAGAAATAAATAGAAGTCATCATAGAATTCAGGGGATTTGGAGTAAGTTTCATGTAACGCCACGACCCCAGTTACCCAGAGTTGATGCATTATTACATAACATTGGCATGATCAAAAGAAAGATCATGTCTCGAAAGACCAATTAGTTTGGTAGCCTTGGAATAACTAGATGCATTAATAAAGTTTACATTACATCATTAAATGAAAACAACAACAACATAGTCTCCATAGTCCACACTCAAATCCCCACATACTATCCCAGCAGGTCATTCATAATTTACTTTTTCACATCCTGGGAAAAATAAAACATTAAAACGGGTGAGCTCAAATTCCCAGTAAGGATAAAAGTATAGAAGAAACATTCATAAATAATAATAAAGAATTAAGGTAATGTATTACTGAAACAAAATCCTTTTTATATTGAACATCAACATAATATGGCAGAAATAAAATGAAATAATTCCATTTACTTATTCACATAGATATTCTACTAATCGAATAATCACATGCAATAACAATAACACCTTTTATAATGGTGGAATGCATAATGCCAAAATATCATAACCACATATCCAAGGCCTCTTACCAAGACTACAAATAGGATTTTGTCAATGACTTATGACAAGACACTATTTTGACTAATGAGACCTACTGATGCAATTTTTTTAGAAGATACTTACGTTTAAAATTTCTCAAATATACTCTAGTGTTTTTATAAAATACATTTTGCAAGATTCTAAAAATAATAACTAATTCTGAGACTTCTCTACTAATTACAATGCATGATTGGTCCACGCCCAATACCTTCCCGTCTACCTCACACAAGAGGTCGGTTTTTTGAAAGCATTTTTAAGCTTGGGTTAAATACATAATCATTTTCACTGGATTTTCATATATTTGAGAGAAATATATCATTTTTGAAATCATTTATAAATCACATAACTATAAAAGAAAACCTTTATTTTTAAAATAAACTTATAATCATGTAAGGGAAGCTTCAAAGGTGTAATAACGGCGGAGAATAACCGCACCTTCCGTATAAGATAAAAAAAGACATTCTTACCTTAATTTTGTCGAAAAGGTTAAAGAGGACCTCGTTAGGAAAATGACATAATGATTCCTTTAAAAACATCTTATAAAAAGTCAAACAAGGGTATACATGAATTTAATTCATATTCTATAAAATAATAAGAATGTTTTGAAATAAATTTTTAAGAAACATGGATGTGGATGATAAGGAGTACCCAGTAGATAATTACGTATAAACAACCATGGATAATGAAGAGATTTTTAAATAAACCCTTAACAATTTGGTAACCTACGAAACATACAAACCACGAAAGAGGTATCATATAATGAATATGTAAATACACATAAATAAAAGTGTATTACATAAATAATACAATTATGGGCAGTACATACACCACAAAAAAGGTAATAGTGGAAATATGGCATGAATCACACGGTAATAAGGAGTGAGATGAAAACCCCTTACCTTGAACATTTCCTTGGTTGGGGGTAGGTTAAGCTCTTGTATAATTGTGAAATAATTTATATTAAATTATAAAAGTATCATATACATTAATATGATATCATATATGATATTTTAACATTTATGTGTTAATGATATCTTAGTATTATCGTTGTTTCGGGTGTTAACTTACTCGTTTTCTTTTATATGTTTTGTTACGTAAGCCATGTTTGTTCTACATAGGATGCATCTTATTTATATCTAGAATGATATTATGTACATAAACATTATTATTAATCATCATATGAGAATTAGACTTTAATAGATACAATGGGGAATGAATCTCATCGCGTTCGTGGAGACGGTAGTCCGTACGTACACACGAGCAACAATATCATTATTTTGATATTACAATAATATTTAATTGGATGGTATATCATATATAAAGAATAATTATCATGTTATATTAATTATTTACATGAATTAAAATCATTATTATACCCATCCAAATAATAATGTCTCTAATAACAATTACACCACGACGTGGAGACGGTAAGCCGTACGTACAAACGTATGGTGACATGTCATTCAAAGGATGGATAGAATACTGAAATATGGTTATAAAATGTTTATAATAACATCAAAGTATATATAATATACTTGATTTATTATTTTATAATGGTAATAACAAGAAATAAGAAGTGGAAGAAGAAAGGAACTTGAAAGAGGGTGGTGAAAACATTACCTTTTCTTCGGGTTCTTCCTTTTGAATTGATCAGAAGGGCTCCTTAGGTTGGATTTATGATCAAAATAAGGCTTCTAGGATGAAGTTAGGGAAGTTTAGAGAGTATTTGGGCAGGGTTTGGCATATCCAAAATGTTTTGAATGTGTCAATTAGTGAGAAGGGTTAGTTCCCTTTTATAAGATGGGTGAGGGGCACCTTTGGAAAAGCTAGAAATATTATTTTATAATAAATTCATATTCAGTTTCTAATGGTTCCAAAGTGGATTATTTAAAGGTTAAAATGTTTATGGGTCTAAAACCACTCATACAATAGAATTTATATAGTTTTGGGTCATTATATTAACCTTATATTTTAGTTTTAACTATACGTTAATTAGTTTAACATTTACCATGTCACCATTTATTTTTTATATTATATAGTCAATAAACTTACTATATACATCCATGAAACCCCAAAGTGGTCCATTAATGATAAAAATATCATTATATACGTCCTGTGGCCGATCCATAGATTTTTAGGAATTTAATATCAATTAATAATATAATATTTGTTTTAAAAACTCTTTAATGTGAATTTTGACACTATTCAACAATTGATTTTTGTTAAATTCATATAAACATTATTAATTAAAAAAATTCATTTAGGCAATCCTATAATGTAATATTATTGAATAAAATTCATGTATGTCATCAAAAAATTCAAATTAAAATAATTTTAACATTTATAATACCAATTATTTGATTCTTTCATTAATATGGAAAATACTGCATTATTATTGTGTCATAAATAATATTAATTATTAAATGTCTAAAAATTATAAATAAAATACCATTATGTGGGAAATCATTTTATCATTATAATGAATATTTATAGTCGAAAATCCAACATATAAAACTCTATGTAAAAATTGTTTTTCTAAAAGATATATGCTTTTGTCATTTTTGTATTTATTTTAACTTAATTAATATAAAGTGCCATTATCACTTACATGTGGCTCCGTGGGGTCCCCAAATCGTCCCAAAGATGCCCATGTTCGGAAATGTATCCACCAATAAGGTTAGGACATAATTTTGGGTAATTTAGTAGTATTATAATATTATTTTTTGACCCTTATTTACCAGATATACCCTTTAACCATGGTAAATAAAATAATTACCGAAGTAATTATTCAAAATGACTATAAATAAAAGCTACCTATTACACAATTTGGACCTCCTGATTCCAAATATGGAATCCATTTTTCCAAATTCAAAACACAGAAGTGGCATAAATTAATTTAAAATTAATTCCCACCGTCAAAACAAAAAGTGTGTTTTTAAGATATAATAACTATCAAAAGATTGATACTTGTTTATCTCTGGTTTAATTGTGAAATTATTTCCAATGACCAAAATTGTATTAAATTGTAAAAATATATTCAAAATATACTTTAAAACCACTCAAATTAATAATTTATCATTATTAATTATTTTGATTAAAAAACTTTTTATTAATTAAAATTTAGTAATTTTCACTATTCATCAAAATATAACAGTTATCCGAAAAGTACCAAAATTTCACCTTAGGCTAAATTCGATACTCAGAATCCAAAAATGAAGTCCATTTTGAGGGTTAAAATTTTTAAAATTTCAAAAAGTTGGTATTAATATTCATAACGGCTAGTTTGATTGGTTATGGTGTGTGTTAGAAATCGAAGTTGTGTACAACACACGCTACTATATTATTCAAAGAGAGGCATACCGTGGAAGCTTGAGGGGTTACATTCTCCCCTCCTTAAAATAATTTTGTCTCGAAATTTCTAGAATATTACTGCATAAAAAGGCTCGGGTGGTTCTTCACCAAAAGTTCCTCGGGTTCCCACGTTGCCTCTTCCATTTTATGGTTTCTCCATAGAACTTTTACCAGACGAGTCGTCCGATTTCTCAGCACTTGTTCTCTCATATCAAGAATCCTGATGGCCTCTTCGAAATAAGACCATTCGGGTTCCAGTTCTAATTCCACATAGGTGAGTAAATTTGTTGGTCCAGGCATGTATTTCCTCAACAGTGATATGTGGAACACATAGTGAACTTTGGAGAGACTTGGCGGCATTTCCAAACCGTAAGCTACACCTCCAATTCGTTCTAGAATTTCGAAATGTCTGATGTACCTGGGACTCAATTTACCCTTCTTACCGAAACGTATAACTCCCTTCCTTGGAGATAACTTCATGAAAACATGTTCTTCTACCTGAAATTCCAAATCCATTATTCGGTTATCGGAATAGCGCTTCTGCCTACATTGAGCTGCTTTGCTGTGGTTTTGGATTACCTTCACCTTTTCCATCGTTTCCTCCACCAGTTATGGGCCTACAAGTTTTTGTTCACCAACGTCATCCCAATAGGTTGGTGTGCAACATCTCTTTCCGTAAAACGCTTCATATGGTGCCATCCTAATACTTTAATGGAATCTATTGTTATAGTAAAAATTATAACAGAGGTAAATATTGATCCCACATACCCTGAAAGTCATGTGAGCAAGATCTCAACATGTATTCTATGGTTTGAATAGTCTGTTATGATTTTCCATCTGTTTGAGGGTGGTAAGAAGTTCTCAAACAAAGTTTAGTATCCAAGGCCTTCTGATGACTTTTCCATAATCTTGAAGTAAAATGGAGATCCCGGTCAGAAACTATTGACAGGGGTACTCCATGAAGTCTCACAACTTTATTAATATATAGTCTTGCTAGATGTTCTTGTGTTAGATCTTCCCTTATATCAATAAAATGTGCTGACTTGGTAAGACGATCAATAATAACCCATATTGCATTGTTCCTTCTAGGAGTCTTTGGTAGCCCTATGAATATGACCATTGTAAAATTATCCCATTTCCACTCAGGTATGGGAAGAGGATGCATGAATCCTCCAGGTTGTGGCCTTCCAGCTTTCACTTGTTGACAAAATATACATCTTGACACAAAATCCACAATCTCCTTGTTCATGTTGTCCCACCAGAAACGTTCCTTCAAGTCTCTATACATTTTGGTGCTCTTATGGTGTATAGAGAAATTGGAACTATGAGAATCATCCAACAATTACCTTTTTAGATCAGGTATATTGGGAACACATAGTCTCTTCCCAAACTATAAAATTCCATCTTCATACACAAAGTCATTCAATCTCTCATCATTCACAACTTTAATCTTATTTTGAAACTCCGCATCAAAGTTATAAGAACTATTTATCATTTCTAGTTAAGATGGTTTCGCAACCATTTGAAAAAGTATTGAGGTTTCACCTTCCATGGTTATTCCCATATCCATCTTCACTAGATCCATGTATATAGGATCCTTTTCTACTCTCATCTTGTTCAAAACTCCATGATCTTTTCTCGTAAAAGAATCTTCCACCTTACTTCCCTTCCCCAGGTGGTAGTGTATCGTGCAATCATAATCCTTAAGTAGTTCATGTCATCACCTTTTCCTCATCTTGAGTTATTTTTGTGAGAAAATATATTTTAAACTCTTGTGATCAGTATAAATCTCAAATTTTTCACCATAGATCCAGTGTCTCTATATCTTCAAAGAAAATATCATAGATTCTCACTCAAGATCATGAGTAGGGTAGTTTTGTTCGATAATTTTCAACTGTCGTGATGCATAGGCAATAACTCTATCATTCTTCAAAAGGACACAACCAAGTCCTTTCTTCGATGCATCACTATAAATAATGAAACCATCATTCCCAGATGGTAGAGTCAATATAAGAACATTTACTAATCTTCTATTTAGTTCTTCGAAAAATTCTTCATAATATTTTGTCCAAAAAAATTTAACCCCATTATGTGTGAGCTTCGTTAATGGGTTAGCCAATCGGGCAAAATTCTGGACGAAACGTCAATAATAACATGTGAAACCAATAAAACTGTGTACCTCCGTTATACTCATTGGTACATGCCATTCTTGGATTGACATAGTATTATAAGGATCAACAAAGATTCTATCTTTAAAGAATATATGTCCAAGAAAAGAAATCTCTTGAAGCCATAATTCACACTTGCTAAACTTCCCATACAATTCATGTCATCTCAGAGTCTTCAGGATAATGCACAACTGATTTTCATGATATTCCTAGCTTTTGGAGTATACCAAGATATCATCAATAAATACCACCACAAATTCATCTAGATATTCCTTGAAAACTCTATTCATTAGATCCATGAATATAGAGGGCACATTAGTCAGCCCAAAAGGCATTACCGTAAACTCGTAATGCTCGTACCTGGTTCGAAAAGCTGTCTTCGGAATGTATTCCTTCTTCACACAAAACTGATGGTATCCCGACCGAAGGTCAATCTTTGAAAAGTATTCAGGTCCATGCAGTTGGTCAAATAAATCATCAATGCGAGGTAGGGGATACTTGTTATTTATTATTATAGCATTAATCTCCCTATAGTTGATATATAACCTCATAGATCCATCTTTCTTTTTAACAAAAAGAACAGGGGCACCCCATGGAGAAACACTAGGGTGAATAAATCCGTTAATACTCAATTCCTCTAGTTGTTTCTTTAGTTCAACTAATTCTATAGTGGCCATTCTATAAGGGGTCTTCGATATAGGCCTTGATCCAGGAATTAAATCAATGGATAACTCAACTTCTCTTTCTGGAGGATGTCCAAGTAAATCTTCCAGAAACGCATCTACATATTCTTCCACAACAGGAACATATTCTATTTGAACATTCCTTTCCACACCCACAGTCATTTCATTCTCTTCCTCCCCAACAATTATATTTAATTGAGCTACTGCGGGTGGATCTAGATGAGAATTAGGTGGTGATGATTCTGCTCTAAAGATAAGGTGACTGTTATCATCATCATCAGAAATCGTAACCTTCTTCTTCTTACAATAAATCTTCCCATCATGGTCTGAAAGACAATCTATACCGAGGATTATATGAAACTCAATAATAGATATGACGATGATATCAGCGGACACAGAACATTTATGTTCTCTAATGGGGACTAATTCACAAAACATTGTTGCAATGATACTTCCCTTCAGAGTGTTAACTGAAAACTCGGTTGTTAAATCAAATTGGAAATATCTAATTTTCATAGAAAACTAGGAAGATATGAAACAATGTGATGATACAGAATTATATAATGCATTTGCTAAACTTTAGGAAACCATTAAATTACCTGCCACCACGTCTTTTGGAGCTTCTACCTCAGAAGCAGTGATAGCATAAGCTTGTCCTTGATCCCTTGTCCTTTTCTGAGGAATGTTCCTTTGACGCATAGGACATTCATTTGTATAATGTCCCATCTCCCTGCAATTGTATGGTTGGACATCGGTATATTTATTCTTCCCCTTGCAATCACGAGCTTGGTGGCCCTTTTCACCTCACTTGTAACAGACTACCATTCCTTTTAAGCAAATACCATGGTGTTTCTTCCCACATTTACTGCAAGATGGATATTCAACTTTTCCCTTCATCCCCTTATTTCCATTCCTAGATTGATCAGCAGATATCTTCTTCTCATTCTTTGATTTAATGTCATAAGACAAAGAATTACTTCTCTGTCTTGCAAGCACATGAGAAAATATCTTCGTACGACGAGAGGGATTGTGAGACTAATGATAGATAGGTAAATGGTTTTAACCTCTCGAAGAAACGATCAATCTTACTTTTTGGGTTACGTATAAAATCTTGTGTATTCCATTCTACCCTTGTAAAGTTAGCCTCAAACATTGCGACATTCTCATCCTCCTTTTATCTCAGACTCAGAAATTGCCTTTCCATATATCCTCGATGGTCACGAGGAATGTATTTTTCTAAAAACAGATCTTTGAACTCCCCCATTCCATCTTTTATACTTCATCATCTTCTTTCGTGTTTTGAATCAATGACCACCATTGATCAGCATCTCCTGTGAGGCGGTAAACTTCCATGATAACTTATTCTCATTCACTACTCCCCAAAGCCGGAAATATTTTCTCTAGTAAATTTATCCATTGCTCAGACACTAAGGGATTTTAACTCCCATTGATAGTTGGTGGTTGTTGCCTCATGAAGCGATCTAACATTGATCCTCCATGCTGCGGATCAGGGTTCTCCATACAAGTAAGATTATTATTCATAACTTGAGTGAGTTTCCCATCATTGTGATTAGCTGATCAGCAACAATTGCATCACCAGCTCCCCTTTAATTATCTTGAGCAGGAGGGAAATACCTACACGGAGTGTGTTCATAGATACAGTTTCCATTTCTTACACTAGGTTCCATTTCTAAACAATGTAATAAACTAGATCATTTTATGAATAAAAATACATAATTTCATACTTATAAAACACATAACATAAATTGAACTATTTATAGATATAATCCATAATCATAAAAATGTTTTCTTTGAGTAAGTATATACTCATAAACCCTTCATAATTATTTGTAAAGAAAATGAGAGTTATCCTAAGCATATCCTCCGAGAGTGTCATATCCAAGAGTCCAGCAAAGCCCATTGTCGTGCACCAGTTCTTGCTCGAGTCTGGCTTAAAGAGGTGTTTTCGGGGTTTACCCCTAGGTACATCTGTGTCAGAGCCGCCTCTACCGGATCGTATCTAGACAGAGATGTATTTCTTAGAAAACTAACAAAATCTCTACAATACCAGAATTCTAGGAAGTTCTTCTATACTAATCCTCAATGTTAATCTTAGATCTATGTGCTCTAATCAGATTTTATCTAAATCTAGCTTCCAAGGATTGTACTAAACTTTCTCTGATACCAACTGTAACACGCCGACCCCAGTTACCTAGATTCGGTTCATTATTACATAACATTGGCATGATCACAAGAAATATCAAGTCTCGAAAGACCGATTATTTTAGTAGACTAGGAATAACTAGATACATTAATAAAGTTTACATTACATCATAAAATGAAAACTACAACAACATAGTCTCCATAGTCAACAACCATATCCCCACATAATATTCTAGCAGGACATTCATAAATTACTTCTTCGCATCCCGGGAAAAATAAAACATTAAAAGGGGTGAGCTCAAATGCCCAGTAAAGATAAAAATATAGCAGGAACATTCATAAATAAGAATAAACATTGAAGTCAATGTATAACTAAAACAGAAGCCTTTTAAACTTGAACATCATCATAATATGGAATAAATAAAATGAAATAATTCCATTTACTTATTCACATGGATATTCTACTAATCGAATAATCAAATGAAATATCAATGACCACTTTCATAATGATGGAATACATAATTCCAGACTATCATAACCACATAGCCAAGGCCTTATGCCAAGAATACAAATAATATTTTGTCAGGGCCTTGTGCCAATACACTATTTTGTTTCATGAGACCTACTGATGCAAATTTTTTACAAGATACATACGTTTAAAATTTCTCAAATATAATCCAGTGTTTTTCTGAAAACATTATGGAAGCTTCTAAAAAAAATAACTAAATCTGATACTTCTCGACTAATTACAGGCCATGATGGGTCCACGCCCAATCCCTTCTAGTCTACCTCACTCGAGAGTCGGATTTTCTGAAAACATGTTTATGCTTGCGTTAAATACGTATACATTTGCACTGGATTTTCATATATTTGAGAGAAATATCTCTTTTTTGAAATCATTTAAAAATCAAATAATTATAAAAGAATACCATTATTTTGAAAATATCCTTATAAGCATGTAAGGGAAGCTTCAAAGGTGTAATAACGGCGGAAAATAACCGCACCTTCCGTATATGTTAAAAAAAGACATTCTTACATTAATTTTGTCGAAAAGGTTAAAGAGGACCTCGTTTGGAAAATGACTTAATGATTCCTTTAGAAACATGTTATAAAAAGTCAAAAAAGGGTATAAATGACATTAACCCTTATTCTGAAAAATAGTAAGAATGTTTTGAAATACATTTTTAGGCAACATGGATGTGGATGATAAAGAGGTCCCAATAGATAATTACGTATAAACAACCTTGGATAATGAAGAGATTGTGAAATAAACCCTTTAAAATTTGGTAACATACGAAACATACACCCAGTGAAAGAGGTATCATATAATGATTATGTAAATACATATAAATTAATGT
Source organism: Viscum album (assembly GCA_963277665.1). Lineage (NCBI taxonomy): Eukaryota > Viridiplantae > Streptophyta > Magnoliopsida > Santalales > Viscaceae > Viscum > Viscum album. The sequence goes on along the minus strand of OY728122.1, from coordinate 1,237,730,349 downwards.
GTATTACATAAAGAATACAATTATGGGCAGTACATACACCACAAAAAGGTAATAGTGACAATATGGCATGAATCTCACGGGAATAAGGAGTGACATGAAAACCCCTTACCTTGTACTTTTCCTTGGTTGGGGGTAGGTTAACCTCTTGTATAATTGTGAAATAATTGTTATTAAATTATAAAAGAATCATACACATTAATATGATATCATATATGATCTTTTAACATTGATTTGTTAATAATATCTTAGTATTATCATAGTTTCGAGTGTTAACATACTCGTTTTATTTTATATGTTTTGTTACTTTAGCCATGTTTTTTCTGGATAGGTTGTATCTTATTAATATCCATAATGATATTATGTCATTAATCATTATTATTATTCATCAGATGATAATTATACATGAATGGATACGATGGGGAATGAATCTCATCACGTTCGTGGAGACGGTAGTCCATACGTACGCACAAGCGACAATATCATTCTTTTGATATTAAAGTAATATTTAATTGGATGGATTATAAAATATACAGAATCATTATCATGTTATATTTATTATTTACATGAATTACACATCATTATTATACCCATCCAAATAATAATATTTTGAATAACAATTGAACCACGACGTGGAGACGGTAAGCTGTATGTACATATGTATTGTGACATGTCATTCAAAGGATGGATAAAATACTGAAATATGGTCATACCATGTTTATAATGACATCAAATTATATATAATATACTGGAGTTATTATTTTATAATGGTAATAACAAGAAAGAAGAATTGGAAGAAGAAAGGAGCTTGAAAGAAGGTGGTGAAAACATTACCTATTCTTTGGGTTCTTCCTTTTGATTTGATCAAAAGGGCTCCATAGGTTGGCTTTCTGATCAAACTAAGGACTCTAGGTTAATGTTAGGGAAGTTTAGAGAGTACTTGGGAAGAGTTTGTCTGAGCCAAAAGTCTTTTAATGTGTGAATTAGTGAGAATGGGGAGTTCCCTTTTATAAGATGGGTGAGGGGCACCTTTGGAAAAGCTAGAAATATTATTTTATAATAAATTCATATTTGGTTTAAAATGGATCAAAAGTATATTATTTAAAGGTTAAAGTGGGGATAGGTCGAAAAACACTCAACCAATAGAATGTATACCGGTTTGGGACATTATATTAAACTTATCTTTTAGTTTTAACTCTTAGATAATTAGTTTAACATTTACCATGTCACCTTGAATTTTTATATTATATAGTTAATAAACATACTATATACATCCACGCGACTGCCAAGTGGTAACTTAATGATACACCTATCATTATATAAGTCTCTTGGATGAACCTTAGATTTTTAGGAATTTAATATCAATTAATTATATAATATTTGTTTTAAAAACACTTTAATGTGAATTTTGACACTATTCAATAATTGATTTTTGATAAAGTCCTACAAAATTTATTAATTCGAAAAAAATTAATTTAAGAAATCCTATTTTATCATATTAATCAATAAAATTCATGGATGTCACCAAAACCTTCAAATTATAACAATTTTAACATTTATAATAATATTTATTTGATTCTTTCATTAATACGGAAAATACTGCATCATTATTGTGTCATAAATAATATTAATAATTAAATTTCTAAAAATAATAAGTAAAATACCATTATTTAGAAAATATTTTTATCTTTCTAATTAATTTTTATAGTCGAAAATAAAACATATATAACCGTAGGTAAAATTTGTTTTTCTAAAACATATATGCTTATGTTATTTTTGTATTTATTTTAACTTAATTAATATAAGGTGTCATTATCACATACAAGTGGCTCCATGGGATCCCAAAATCGAGCCAATGATTCCCATGGTCGGACATGTATCCACCAATAAGTTTAGGACACTTTTTAGGGTAATTTATTATTATTATAATATTATTTTTTAACCCTTATTTACCGAATTTACACATTAACCATGGTAAATAAAATATTTACTGAATTAATTATTCAAAATGTCTAAAAATAATAGTTACCTATTTAAAAAATTTTCACTTCCTGATTCCAAATATGGAATCCATTTTTCCAAATTCAAAACACAGAAGTGGCAGAAATTAATTTAAAATCAATTTCCGCTGTCAAAACAAAAAGCGTGTTTTTAAGATATAATAACTATCAACAGATTGATACTTGTTTATGTCCGGTTTAATTTTGAAATTATGTCCAATGTCCAAAATTGTATTAAATTGTATAAATATATTCTAAATATACTTTAAAAACACTCAAATTCATAATTTATCAATATTTATTATTTTGATTTAAAAATTTGATTTCAATTAAAATTTAGTAATTTTCACTATTCATCAAAATATAAAAGTTATCCTAAAATTACCAAAATTTCAACTTATTCTACATTCGATACCCCGAATCCAAAAATGATGTCCATTTTGAGAGATTAAATTTATAAAATTTCAAAAAGTAGTTATTACTATTCATAACGGCTAGTTTGATTGGTTGTGGTGTGTGTTAGAACTCGAAGTTGCGTACAACACACACTACTGTATTATTCAAAGAGAAGCGTACCATGGAAGCTTGGGGTGTTACTTTTCATGAGATTGGAAAGTGTCTTGATATGATCATGAATCTCAAAGTTACTAGTATACATTTGGCCTTGTTTCCCTTTTCTACCAAAATGTCATTAAAATCATTGAGGGTGAGATTTGTATAAACACATTTATACTGAATTATAATTCTATACCATGTCATCAGATATCATCATAATGGTTCTACTGACTTTGGTCTACCTTGATATTTTTCTGAGTTGTTTTATACTTCTTGACCATTTCATTATCAATCAAGGGTCCCAATAAATTTATTTCTCGAACCTCATCCCCAAACATTGGAGCTTTATATTTATTCCCATAGAGGGGATAATAATTTTTAGCCTAATACGTTTGTGAATTCTATTATTTTATGAAAACTAAACTAGATGATGGTGTTGATCCCAACCACCTTTTAATTCTATATAAAAATATATCAGCATATCGTATAGGGTTCCAATTTTTATTTTACACTAACAATCTATCTGGGGATGATAAGTAGTGTTAACGATGAATTCTATATCATGTTCATTCTAATGTACTCGTAAAAAAGTTTAAGTAAACCACATATCCCAATCATATATAATATAATTGGGTAGTCTACAAAAACTTCTTATATTTAAATTATATCATGAAAATATGATCTAGATAGAACTCTTCTCTAATAGAGAGGAATTGTTCTAAAATAGCATGATTATCGACTACCACCCATATTGAATTAAACACTTTGGATGGTTTTGGTATTCCTATGAAAAAAAATCATATTGATGATATCAAATTTCTATTTTGGTATGTGTAATTTATGAAACATCACAATTGACATTTTTCTTTCCTTCTTAACTTGTTGGGAAACCATGAATTGAGATACAAACTATGTGATATCTCTCTTCATGCCATCTCATGAGAATAGTCGTTCATGTACCTATACATATTCATAAATCATGGATTAATAGACAATGAATAACTATTAGATTCCTACTATAGTTATTTCTTCAAATATAGTTTGGAAATAAAACATACAATATTTTAGAACCTCATCATTATATATAGATCAAGGTTAAATTATGGAAATTTTCAATCTTTCATTTGAATCTCAACACCTCCCTTTTGTACCTCCTGAATCTTTTATATGATAAAGGGTTAAACATTTATTTGATAAAGACAATATTTCCCCCTTATTTTAGGATTTATAGATCCATTGTTTGAAAATCTATAAGTATTTGATCATTTGTTGTTCTCATCATGGATAATCTATCTCGATCATTCTGACTCAAAGCATCGACCTACTTATTTTCTTTCCCATGTTGGTGATGTATGGAGCAGTCATAATACTTTATCAACTCTAACATATTCAATGGATCATTTTCAAATCCTTATGTGTGATTATTTATTTCATAATTTTATAGTCGATATAAATATATATATCAATATTTTCTCTATAATTATAATCCCTCCATATCATTAATGCAGAAAAATGTTGTTTCTAACGTTAAATCATGAGATGGGTAATTTTTCTCATCAGTCTTCTACTGTCATGTAGAATATGTTATAAACATGTTATTTATATAAGAACACATCCAAAAACATTTTTGGATGTATCAGTATATATTACAAACACTTATCCATTATAGGGTAATGTTTGGATATGTGTAATGACTAACTGTCTCATATATTCCATGAAATTTTACTCACATTCATTTTTCTTGAGAAACATGAAACCATTCAAATTTAACATGGTCATAGGGTCAAAATTTCGTGAGAAATTCTCCAAAACAATCAACAATATCCATCTAAACAAAGAATTAAATAGATCTGTATCATCATTGTTGGTTTAGGAAAATATTTTATAGCCTTTGTGAATGATGGATCTAATTCTATACCATATCTTGAGATTAAATGACCCAAAAATGTATCATTTTTTAGCTAAAATGTTGAATTTGTAAAAGTTTCATATAAATTATCCTTCCTTTGGTCGTTAGTCAAATTATCAAGTGTTCTTCATGTTCTTCCTTTTTATTTGAATAGATTAGAATTTCATCTATAAATACTATCAAAAACATATTCAGGTAATCTGTAATGACCATATTCATTAAATTCATGAGGACCTTAGGGAAATTAATAAGACTAAGATGAATAACACAATATTCATAGTGTCTATAACTTGTATAGAATTATGTACTGGGTATATCCTCTTTCACAACCCTCAATTGATGATATCTAAAAAAATGGTCAATCTTGGAAGTGTATTGAGCTCTAAACACCTGATCTTACAAGTACTTAATATGGGGTAGATGATACTAATTTTTATCGTGATATTGTTCAACTCTTGATAATCAATCCAGAGTCACAGTGATCCATCATTCATTTTCACAAAATGAACCAGCCCACCCTATGGTGACAAAGATTGATAAATGAATCAATTATCAAGGTTTTATTGGATATTATTTTTTAATTCATAAAACCCAATTTGATCCATTTTAAATGGAATATTTTTTGTTTGTGTGGAATCTATTATGAGTTATATTGATAACTCAATATATATATTTGGTGGAAGGATTGGAAATTTTTTTGGAAAGACATCAAAAAATTCTCAAAAAATAGTCTTATCATTAATGTCAATTTTCTCCCAATGAATTTTAGATAAATAACCTTTCTGAATGGTAATTATGGCAATTAAACTATATTTAATATCCATTGGATTTTCATACTTATCATCACATTTATGTATGATCATAGGAGGGTTTAAAATATCAAAAATAATATCCATGCCTTGACAATTGATGTGGAATATATGCATAGAAATCCAATCTATTCATAAGATGACATCAAATTCAACATAATGATGAATGAAATAATTTAAAGGAAGAAAATTCCCATAAACATTAACTGTAGATGAATCATATACTTATGATAAAGTCATAACATCATTATAAGTATTCATTACTAATTCATCATCTACATGTTTTTGTGGAATCATAAAAACATTAGAGACTTATTTATATATGAAGTAGTGGGTATAACAATAATGAAATATGAAATTGGTAGTTCTATAGTGGATAGTAAGTGTAAATTTTATCATATCCTCACTTCACCCCTCACAAAAAATAATCATTTCATGATATTTCCACTTGTACCATAGATTAATAGGTTCCTGATTTCGAAATTCATTAGTAGACCTTCTGTTTTGGAAGTAGTAATCATAATGCCCATTATACATACACATGTTGAAATGAATGGTGGGATGTGAATTGTGTGAAACATTCTCTCCAGTAGAAATTTTATCTAAATTCACCCCATCATTTCGAAAATAAATTTCCCGATGACCTTCCTTCCCAAATGTAAATCATTTTTTATACCCCTTAAGGAAATTTCTTCCATGATTCTGGCCAAAAATAGAGCATAATTAAATTATCATATTCTAACCTTCATTGTTTTCATATTTTCCATTAGAAACAATCTTCCTCTTCTTTCCAAAACCATGAGAAAGATGTGTGACTCAAACCAAAATTTCGACCTTGATTGTACAACACAAAATATATTCTTTGATACTATAGTATCTTATGGCCAATTCCCTTCGAAGACATGTCTTTATGCCACTAAATGACATGTTATCATTTCTTGTGGTTTGATGATTATTCATTAAGCGTATCTCGCAAGTCCTATGAAATTTTCCTCATAGGTATCAATAGATTCAATTACCAATTTCATCAACTCAAAGAAATTTTTCTCAAAATTGGTATAAAGAATTCATGGAATGAACTTATTTGAAAATATATTCTTGAAATCATCCCAATACATGGATACAATATTATCCTACTCGCTCGCATTCTTGATTAGATTCCAGTATTGTTCTACTTCTCCTTCTAACATATAGATATTCATAATTATATTCTCATTCTCAGAAAACATAATCAGGTTGTATAATTTTTTAGTTGTGTTGATCTATAGTTTAGAAACAAGGGGATTAGAAGACCCTCTGAAATGAGGTGGATGTTTCTTCATTAACTAATCAATATAATTTTTTCCCTCCTCTAATTTGGAAGCCCCCGATGATTCAATGATTGAGAATGTTGTGTGGGCATTCTAATGAGGGATTTCATTCCATACCATAGAATTCAGTTTCTAAAAATGAATATTATTGGATTTTACATTACATTCACAATTAATGTGGTTCCTTTGGGTTCCTTCCATTTTCTATAACCTAAATCATTATGTAAAAAAGATTTATCATATTGGGGAACCACATAATCATAAAAATTATCTTATGAGATTTAAGAATAATGAAAACAACCTTAAAATAATGAACCACTTGTTTATTTAAGGTTATCGATAAGAATAAAATATTTAAGCCCTTTATGATGGTTCATTATGATTTCGAGAAGTTCGAAATCATATCCCTAGCGTGAGTCAAACTAGGTAGGTAGTATGGACCATTGAGTTTTAATAGATTACCCCATGTCCTGGATGAATCATCTTGTCAGAGTTATTACCCCAAGGTACATTTATGCCTGAGCCACCTCAATATGTAGTAACCGTATAAAGATGAATTTCTTTGAAACCACTACTCTATTCTTAACTAAAATTATTGTTTATTTTCATATACTATTAATTAATGTTATACATATATATGGAAATTTTACTTGGGGTCTCACAATAGTTTTCTCATTATATATTCCAATGGTTTACTAAACATTTAATCTGATACCAACTATAGAGACCCTCTATTTTCATACAATAATATTACATAAAATTTTCAGAATACATAAAATAGTATACAAATAGAACCGAAAGACCACACTGGTCTAGTTCTTTGGAAACATGGAAACATAAACTCTGATACATAAGTGAGATAAATTATCTCATACATGTTTTTTCTTATTTATAACCCACTTCAGAGACATAAAAAAATACATATCTTGATAACCTGGGGAATAAATCATAAAAGGGGTGATCTAAAATTCTCATTTTAGCTAATCAAGCTAGATATCTAAGAAAATCATGAGAATAAGGGTATGATAACGTTATCATGAAAATATATAATCATACCATGCATATAAAAGATCAAATACATGAATGATTTCATTAATCTTGGAAGTTGATTAGACTAGAGTCAAATGGTAATGATGAACATAATACATGAAAGAATAAAACATGAATAAAACATTGTAATTTTGTAGTCACATAAAAATATAATAGGATTTCTATAGTATCCATGGAATTGTTATCGATACCATCTTAGTGGAAAAATCCCTTCTCCAAAATGAGTCCACACCCAATTCCAGCCCTGTAACATTGAACTAGGTTGACTCACTATTTAATCCATATAACACTGGACTGAGTTTGTTTTCCATTGTTTCTATTTAACACTAAACTGTGTTCATTTACCACTTGAACCACCTTTATTCCATTAGATAGAAATCATTACCCAATGTTATAGAAGAAGATATAGGTCCCAACCATCCTATAGTTAAAGCATACATACATGAAATAAAAGATTGTAAATAATCATATCATATCCACTAAAATAAAATAGGTATTATAATAATCATATATCATCACAACCTATGGAAAGAGAAATGATTCTTAATAATTTCATCATAAACATAACATGTTTAAAAAGCGGGCTTAAAAATCATATAACCCCTCAAAGAAAAATTATTTTTATTAAAATCAGACCATCAAAACATAATCCATTCAGAGAAATAATATGAATTGAAACAATGATTAATTTCCTTATAAATCATGAAATACAATGATAGATTCTATTATTGATCAGAAATAATTTTGAATGATCTTTTAGAAAAATTTCTTTAGTAAGATAACATCACTTCATTTAAAACACTTTTTAAAACTTAAAACCTATTTGAAAATATTTTTATTTCAAAATATCTTTCAAAATATATAAATGAAGCATTAGAACACATAAAACATTTTTAAAATCCCATTCCATAAAAATGGGATTCATATATATTTTGAATTTTTTTTGATTTTTTTTCCAAAACATGGTTTTTTAATAGAATATATTTATGACTGAATAGAGAGACGAGAAGATTTTAATTATAAAAATTATCCTAAGTTAAAATAGTGGAAAATAGGAATTAATTCATGAAGATATCATCAGTAAATAGAGGTTAATAAAATTCATTAGTGTTTTTCAAAATATAAATCAGAATATTTCATCAAAAAAATATAAGTGTTAATATTCTGGAAAATCAATGAGATTTTTTCAATAATATATTACCCCTTGGATAATTGGGTTAATGATCCCAACGAGTGAAAATAATATTAGATTAATCTAAAAATGGAATTTATATATGTAAATTCATGATACAACATATAATATGGAAATATATATAACTATAAAATAAATTTATGTTCTTAACAAAACATGATTCTCAACGAAGGAAAATTGATACAATACTATTATTCTAATTTGGTAACATTTAAAAAACAATCCAAATGAATAAAATATAATTAAATGGATATTTAAATAACCATAAATTTAAGTATCATATACATTGAATTAAAACATGTGGATTATATTCACCATACAAAAGCAATGTATGGAAAATATAGCATGTATCTAACTGAAATGAAATGTGAGATGAAATCACATTACCTTGTGTCTTGACTCTCTTCCAACTCATACCATTAATTTTTATTATAAAAATAAATTCATTTTTAATCTATAATAGAACCAAATTATTTTTTCAAATGTTATATTTGATTTTTTAAGGACATTATATTACCCACTTGTAAGTAATTTTATGTAACGATTTCACTTTGGGTAATATTCAAATTATTTAATTGGAAGAGTATTAGTTTGTAATATCAAAGGTACATATTATTAAATAATGATTATATAATTTAATCCATGATATAAATATATTTTATATTCATTAGATTTTTAATATAATAATCAATATAATTTACTAGTATAAAATATAATACACTCTTTATTGAGACGGTAACTCATATGTATGCATTAATGTTGTTTCGGTTTTTATTATCGTATTGAATGAAATACGTATAATAAAAAATATATATAAATTTATATAATATAATTATAGTATAATTATAATTTTATATATATCATATAATTTATCTCATCACATCATTAATACATTCCATGTTCTATGTGAACTACTAAAATCGTTTTGAGGGGAAGTAGTCCACACTTCCTCAAATGAAATTATAATGTTTACACCAAATATAGTGAAAAAATATATGTGTTGTAAAGAAGTAAAAAAGAAAAAATAAATAATAAAAAATATAACATCTATAATCATATTTTCCATCATAATTTCCACCGTGAATGGAGGTAATGGGAAAATGAAGAATCATCATTTAGTGGGGGAATAGTTTTCCATAAACATAAATAGTATATCTGCTACCCATTAGATAGAGGTTTCCATAACTGAAGGTAGATATCATAGATTAAAAAAATAATGGTAAATTGATGATATTTTTTCTGCTATACAAGCATAGAATAAATATTGGGTAGGGGTGAATAATTTAAACAAAATAAATGATCTTGAGAGAATGCATTATTGCTTTATCAGTTAATTCATTTTTTATTATACCAAAAGGATTCGATGAAAGACTTTTATCGAAAATAAAGTATTAAATGAGGAAGGTATGGATTATAGAAGTGGATTGGATAGATATTGGATGATCCAAATATGTTTGATATGCGTTAATAAGAGGGTGAGGTTGTGAAATTTTATATTGAAGGGAAAGGACACACATGGTATTTTTTAAAACAAGATAGGCGTACCCACCTTCTTACTTAAATTAAATTACAAAAAACAAACCATTTTAAATTATTAAAGGTTAAATGATGTATAATTTATTAGTTAAGCTTAATTTTTGTTTAATTAATGTCAATAATTTTAATTACATTCAATAATATTTTTTTGTCAAAAACTATGTTGACAGTACTATACATTATAAATTATTCTGATTCAAAATAAGGAATCTATTTTTCAAAATTATAATCACATGAGTGGAAGAAATTAATTTATCAATTGTCATGTAGTCGGGTGTACAATGTTGGTTTTAAAGTAAAAAAATTAAAATTATTATTATTTTTTATACCCCGGATCAATGTGATAATGATCACAATGACCTAAACTGTATTAATTGATAAAATATTTATCTAATTAAAAATTAAAACAAATTGAAAATATAATTTTACCTATCAATTAAATTATATGAAAAATATTTTCAGAATCAAAATACTATATTTTTTCAATATTTATCCAAAAATGTTTTTTCTCATAAAAATCCCAAAATATCACTATAAGATGATTTAGACATTATAAATTAAAAAATAATTTTAATTTTACCAAATTCAATTTCTAATTCTTTCGAAAATTAATTTTATTGTTTTCAACATAAGGATATAAAAATTTGTTTTTTAGAAAATAATATATCAAAAATATAATTATTTTACCAAAAATTATATTTTCTTTATAAATATCTTTTATTAATATAAAATAGTAATTTAAAGTTTTATTTTATAAATAATTTAAATATATATTTTATTATTATCTCATTTAAATAATTATAACAATAAAATAGTGTTTCGTAGAATCATCAGTGTTGTGTGTAATTTATATCAATTTGGTGTTGCGTGTAACATACACCAAGTCATTGTACAGTAAAATTTATGCTTACTCGATGTTCTATTTAATTATAATGCTTGATGTAGTGCATTGAAAAACACAAATGGAAACATATTTTATTCTAGAAAAAATATTCTATAAAACATGGGGTGTAACAATTTTTATGTTCCATAAAGAATAATGGTGGCAATAATCACGAGAATTAGAAGTGGGATGTTTTATTGAGGGAGAACTAGCCTCCCCTATATTACTATTATGATCCATAAGGAATGTTTTAGTGAATAAAGTTAAAATATGGGGAAATTGTGACACATTTTGGGTCACATTATGTTTTATTTTAGAGTTTTATTTATATATTTTTTATTTTTCATCGTTTATATGAGTTTGAGGATGAGAACCTTTTTTTTAAACTAGCCCTTGAACAATGATGGTACATGATTAATGGACTTGTCTCACTAACCATAAGAGATTTATATTTATGTTATTATATTTGTTTTTCATGACATTATCACGATTTGAATACCCATGTGAGTATATCTATAAAATATGAAGGCTGTGTTTTGGGAGATAGTGGATCTTGTAATATTTTATCATGGATTGTTTGACTATGCACGCAAAATATGTGGTGTGTGCAAGTAATTGAATATGGATTTTGAAAATTTTAAAATACTAATATTTAACGATTTCTCATTCTATTATCCCCCTTATAATTTGTATCCTCTCCCCTATTCCATATAGAATTTTCACCTAAAATTTGGTAGACTGTCATTGGATATTTTATCATCAAACATGATGTAAGATTATTTTTTTCTTGATTTCTCCTTATTTCCCCCTTAATCACCCATTTTATTTCCTTTTTATTGAATATGTAAAACATATCATGCAATTTTTATGGGCCTTGGATTATTAATGGGGAATTTATTATATTTAATTGTCTCATTATTGTTTAAGTACCTATCATACTCAAAACATTTGGTTTTGATCAAGGTATAATATATTTTGTTTAGTATAATGGTATATGTCTCAATATAAGGGTAATTTTCAACGGATTTTCATTGATTATTAATTTCCCATCATTTTGATTTATTAAATTCCCACTAACATGGTTTATTAGGGATGGATGATGAATACATATTATGATTTTTTAAATGGGATGGAAATATATTGTTATAAACTGTATTTAAAATGGGATTTAGTTTCAATGTGCTATATGTGTTTGTTAAAGTGGATCAAATAGGATTTATTATTTAATTTTTTTTTCAATTTTTTAATGATTCCATAAATGGTGTTACATCCATGACTTTTTAATGGAATAATTTCTTTATAAAAATCTATTTTAAATAGTATATGTGATAACAACCAGTTGTATATTATCAATATAAAATTTTGTAAAACATGGGAAACCACGTGTGTGTGTGGGTGTGACATAGAAAAATGAAACCTTAACATATTTCATTGAATATATATGTAATATTATCAAAGGGATTCAGGGATACATTGTTAGGGAAGACCAATGGTCTTCTAAAATATGTAAATGTTTACCAAGAGTTCCCATAAAATTATTGTTGGGCCCATGGAAGACTGATAGAGCCTCAATATTTTTTGTATGTTATCAAAGGTATAGAAAAAACATATTATTAGGATATTTATTAGTAGAAAATATATGATAGCACCCATGGGGTGTACTACTTATGCTCATTTCGGTTTTATATGATTAATTCATGATGTTAGTTCCTTGTTGCTTTGGGATATAATTTTATTATGTCCTTTACATTATTTCAGTATATAATGATGTTATTTTGAAGCCCCAATTTATTAATAGATTGTTTGTATAATTAATTTTCATGTCGGGTGTCTTCATATATTTATTTGATCGTTTTCTGATATTTCTTGAAAATATGGTTCATTTGATAAAAACTAATTGGATTTCAATTTCATTGTTTATTATTGGACATTCCATTTTAAAATGAGATTAGTTTTAAAAAAAATTACAAAATATAATTAGTGATATAATTGCATAATTATTACATAGATGAAGGATGGCATGATATTCTGTTTTTTGACCCACACCCTAAATATGAACTTGGTAATATTCATATATTTTTTTGTTAGAAATGGATATGGGAAATAAAAACATTCAGTTTAGTGTCCCATCTTTATTTCCTATGTTTTTGGTTGTTTTGTGATATTAAAGACATGTCATTATGGAGTTTATCACTTATGGATTGGTTTTGGGACATTATATTATTTGGATATGATGTATTATAATTTTTTTCATATTTCCCATTTTTCATTTTTGTGGATATCATGTGTATATTTCTTATTAATGACTAGTGATGTGATGATGTTATAATATTTTATTATATTAATTATTTAATTTAATATATATTATAATTTAATGTCTTGATATTTTTTATTCATTTGGTGTGGTAATCTAATTAATGGATAGATGAAGCCAAATTCTCAAGGGTGAAACCTTTCCAAAAAATGTATTTCTTTAATCCGTGTGCCTATTACTAACCTGTGATTATCGGGAACATGCATGAGTCTATATTACATGGAATCATGGTAGATTGGTTCGGTCAACCTGGGATTGATCCCTATAGATCATTTGGTTTTAACATAATATACTAGTCCACTAATAAAAATTAATAGGGTCATTGTATTAATGGAACTATTTTAGTATCTTCTACTTTATCATTCACATTATATAATATAGGTGATTCTTGGCCATTTATTTTTTCAGAAACTAATTTATTTTCATTTTTTTAAAATTATTGTATCACATTAATATATGAGTATTGTTAAAAAATTATGGAAAAACATTGGGCAATCATTGAATTTTACATATTCTACATTAGTAGTGGCATAATATGTTCATCTCTTCAATAATATGGGTATTAATATAAACAATGTCGATATTATTTTTGGAATGGATACGTTTAACTACATCCAATATTCCACTAATAGTCGTGATAGATGGTTACCTTTATCTTCTCCACCAAGAGACTAATATACACTTATTGAAGAATCGAGGGTTTTTCCCAGTAACGTAGTGATTTATGAGTGGAATATGGGGGTGATCACTACTGAAATGGAATTTCAAATAATTGGATTAATAGAATCTAAACAAAAAGCAATATTTCTTATGATTTTTAGTCCTTCCATAGATATAATCCTAAAGTATTTTTCATGGATACATCTAGATTCGGAGGTGGATTTCACCATCTTCCAATTTTTAAAACAATTTTGATTAATATATATTTTTATATATCTCATAATATTGACGGAGATATAAATACAATTTGTGGATCATGAGTCTAAAGGATTCATTAGGTGAAGCACCTCTCCTTATGGTGCTTTGATATTTTTTCTAAGAATGCTACTAATTTTAAATTCAATTATTTTGAAATCATGAAATTAATTTAGGATGGGATTAAAATAATCCTCCATTTACCTTGGATTGATAATCTCAATGATAATATAAAGGGGGAAATATTGTTATTTAATAAAGATATTCATTTAGGTTATCACCAACAATTGTTCTATTCCTATGATATACTCAATACTGCTTTGTAAATATGGTATGGAAATTAGAACTATATGTTTATTAATTTTGGATAACTAATAAAAATGTTCTATTCATGGATCTAATTAATAATATGTCACATCTATTGAAAAATATTTATATCACAATTTTTTATAAAATATCCCTGTCTATTCTAAATTCTATGTTTTATCTGATCGATTTCTTCACATTATCCTAGAAACATTATGGTGGAATCAATTATATTACATCTTGTTAATATTATACATTATGATGTAACTTATTCAGTTCCATGAGTATATGATATCATTAATATGTATTTCATTACACCCTGATAAGATGAAATCCATTATGTTATGGAAAATTCTATATTATATATTCATG
This sequence comes from Viscum album, assembly GCA_963277665.1. Classification (NCBI taxonomy): domain Eukaryota; kingdom Viridiplantae; phylum Streptophyta; class Magnoliopsida; order Santalales; family Viscaceae; genus Viscum; species Viscum album. The sequence continues at coordinate 1,237,715,201 of OY728122.1, read as the reverse complement.
ATCTAGAATTTTCATTTTCATTGGATACAAATCTGTCTCATCATCTAGAACTTTTAATGGATATATTCTCCAATGACAATTCATCGAATGAATGTGTATATGTTTTTATTATTAATGAAATGTGTAGCTTCAATAAAATAATTGATGAGGATGTTATGATTGAAATATACTAAGAATCCATAAATACATATTATGTATAAATGGATTATATCATATCATATTATATAGATGTTCAATATTCTTTATAATATATACTAATGACATAATTTCTAGTATGATATAGTGATATTTTAAATCCTATATCTTTTTATATTCTATTGTAAAATATTTTTATGTCATTATAATATAAAAATATCTATATACGAATCACATGGTTTTTATAGTTGATAATGAGAGTTAAAATAATTCTAAGTATTTTAGAAACTTATTCCGAGAGTTATCATCAATTACTATGTGTCATATGATGAAGTTCTTGGTTACATTGAATTTTAGAAATGGTTAAAAGGGGTTATAAATATAATCAATTTACTCATAATTTATCAATGTATATATATATAATCATGATAATGCTTAGTAGTGTAATGAGTCCAACATAAAGGACCATAATCTTCGAGAATGGTTGTATATAATCATTTTACAAGTTTTTAAAAGTTCATTCTCTCTCCAAATTCTATATTTCTCTTTCTCCATTTTCCATTGATATGTGATATAATTCCAGGGAATTTATAGATAATCCCACCCAAGCATTAGGTTATTCAAATTAGCTATTGTATGCCTATTCAAAGTAATCTTCATCAACCACTAATTGACTACATAATTAACAGCCATTTACATTGTAAGGTACACACTCATCATTTAAATTATAAATCATGTCATTTTTTTCATAGCAAGGTGATATTGGGATTTATGTTTTTAATTTATTTCAATGCATCGATCAACTTTTTATCAATCCATAGAAACTCGTGGTTATATTAGATCTTTCTATGCTCAGTAAACATTGAAATCACAATTGAAAAATAAAAATATTTTTTATATATTTTTATTTATTTCAAATGAAATGATATATAGCTTTGTATTATTTTTTACAATATATGATGTCGTAACAAGATATATTATCAAATCATTTGATATTGATTATCATTTCCTGGGGAATAATTTAAATATTAAAATATAATACTCATCGTAGAAAAAGTTATAACCAATTATAGTAAAGGATCGTTTTTATTAAAGATGAAAATATAGAGTATCATATAGGTTATGTGATATCAAGAGTATAACTTAGAAAAATAGTTGATTCAAAACTAATTATATGGTAATATCATATAATACAACTAAATAATGTTAAATTATTATTCATAGTCCATCTAATACTATATAAATGATATAATATCATTTTTCAAACCATGACATGCCATGTGACAAAGAGAAATTAGAAAATATAATATTCATTGAAAATTTTGTTTTTCATAATTTCTATGTTTAATTGAATTATATAATTAAGAAATATTAGATAAATTATATTAAAGGTAATATTGGTTATTTATTTATCTTATAAATTAATTAACTATATATTTATTATTATTAATTATCATGTTTTTATGAATGATTTAATAAATAAATACTCCATAATATATATTATTAAAATTAAAATACCTTTATGGTATATATGGGATGACTTATACTTTGAATATAGTGTATAAATGGATATTATGAATGGAAATTTGGAAAAAAAATTACTGATTAAAATAAGACAAAATATAAAATGGTTTATATTAAATAATGATTTTTTTCATAATTATGAATTTTAATTATTCAAATTAAATAAATTATTTAATAATTTATTTAAACCATATTAAACAGAGTACAGATAAACGATATGAAAAGGGTTTAAATAATATTAAATAATTTATATATAAATTATGGTAAAAAATTACATTATATTCTTGTACTAAAACAAGTATGTAATTTATCATATACTGAATTAAATATAATTTTAAAAAATATTAATAATGTAACAGAGATAATGCATGGATATATTAAAATATTATTATAATTCCTTGATGTAATAAATTTTTATAAATAGTATATCACATTTATAAATATATAAATTTTTTCATTTTTTTAATCACCTTATTTTCTCATTCATTAGTATAAATTTTACATAGTTAATGGATTATTGATTTAGTTTATAGAGTCAAACACAATCTATTCCATTCAAAAAAACATCTAAGTAGTTATGTGGTGTGTATGATAATTATTTTTCAATATTATACCCTAATTAATTGAAACTTGGAATTATTTATATTTGGATTTATTATTTAAATACAATAAATGATTCATGGAAGTTGTTATAGATGAGGTTTATGGGTTTTTTTGAATATTTTTTAGATGTTTTTAGAATGTATATGATTAATTTTAAAGGGTTATATATGTATTTATTTAGGCTTGATTGACTGACTTGAGAAAAAATTGTAAATTCTTTTGTACAAAGAATGATTATATTTGATTAATAAGAAATATTTTCTTCCTTTTGTTACCATAATCTATCCTACATAAACATCATGATGCTTCTATCTAACCATCATCCACCTTTTTTAATTATTATGTCACATTTTTGTATACATTAATCAATATTGTGTAGGAATGAATATATTTTCAATGGAATGAATACCAGAAGAATCATATGTGAGACTTCTTATGAATCATTGTATCCTTGTAAACATCATGTTTTCTATGCAACCATTAGTCACGATGTGTATCCATAATGACACAAAGAGATTTTTTCATTTTCATACTAGATGATATTACCAATCCAAGGATTATTTCGTGAAAAATAAAAAAACCGAGGAATGAAAAAAACTATTATAAAATGTTTAAAATATTGCATTTGTATTGTTATTCATGAAAAATATATATTTTATGATCCCCAACACATGAATAAAATTATTTTTACCTTTTAAAACTGAATGGGAGATTCCCCATAAAATCTAAATTCAATTTATTATATTTTATAGAATAATACATATTTTTAATGAAATAATGATTTTATATTATTGAAATCCTAAATGATATAATAACCTATGTGTTATTTAATTTGAGTTTTTTTATAATATATTTTTTTATATTGAATTTTGACATGAATTTGATCTATGATATATCATTAATTCTATAAGTGATGTTGATTATTTTAATTCCTCTAAATAATTTATTATCTGATAATGGAATGTGATAAGTCTCAACATGATTATTTATAAACTGAAAAATAAGAGGTCAATTATAAATATTCTCATTAATAATTAATTATTTTTTGATAATACCATGATGATCTTGTTAATTTATGAATAAAATTAATTTGTTATGGAAAATTGGTAATTAATAAAAATTATACTTGGAATGAATATGAAGAAATATTTTATTATACAATTTTAGGAATATTAAACTGAGATGAGATTTTATTAGGAATAATAGACATGGAAAGGTTTTTATTTAAGAATGATAGTTATATTACAATGATATATAGGTTATTAAAAATACAATAGTTGTCTGAGGATAAAATAAAATGTTTCATCATTGAACAAGGTCTGTGTAAGAATATATGAAAAAATAATTATGAAATAAAAATTCATAAATCCAAGGAAAAATGATTCTAATTATATTAATATTCTTAATACTATAATGATTATAATTATAGGGGATTATTATTTAGTTAAATTTTTGTTTCTTTCTTTTAGATAGTTTAGAAATATGAGGGCTTTAGTTTTTATTTACTAGATATTTTATGAGGTGACTACTCATGAAGAATGTTGGAATTGTTAAGGGATATTATTTTGTTGACACGGAGGATATGATTTTAAATATACTGTTGAGGTAAGCCACACTCTAAATAAGATATATCATTTATAATGTATTATTTTTAATTTTAATATCGGGAAATAGTGAAATTATGGGTGGTGGTGTTTACACTAGAAAACTGGGGTTTTCGATAATAACTAACCAAATACAATTGTATAGATAATAAGATATTAATGTAGAATAATTAGTATGGGATTAAAACCCACTGTAGTAAATAGTATGCTCACACATTGAAGCTGAATTTTATGAAATATATTATTTTTCTTTCCCTAATTCTCTTTGATATCCTTTATGAAGGGTAGAGTTTTATCAACTTCATATTTTCAAGTCTAAACTGAAAATGTAGGTTTACGTCATCAGAATAAATTCTAAAAATAGAGATACACTAATTTACCCCTCATCTCTTTGTATATCCATTTAGTCTAATGGGGATTTCAAGTGGTATCATAGAGTAATGATTCCACTATTACTTAATCTCTCAATTTTATGGATGATGGATAATATCAACTATTTAACCAATAATGTATTTTTCCAAATTTGATAAAAATAATTTCAATCTTTGTAAAAATTTAGTTATTTCCTTTTTGTTATCATGGTAACATGATATTCTTGGTCAAACCATAGTGGGATATCCAGTTATTCCATGAGGTGGGAAAAATAAAATTAAATATAAACTAACCTTTAGGTTGATAGGAAATAATGGAATTCCATTCTAATGTCTCATTATGAGAAGGTGTTTACTAATGTGATGTGAATCATAATTTTTAATAGAATTGGTTGAAAACATAAAATAAGATACAATGGGAATTTCAAAGCAAATGAAGATTAGATGTTTATTTTGAGATGATATTTTGAAAATATAGATATTGATGTGGTTGAATCCTTTGATGATTACTTCACTAGAGTAAAGATAATTTTTATTATATTAAAAATATTAATAAAATAATTAAATTATAGTCATATAATCCACATTTCTAAAAAATTAGATTGTCACATTCAATGTTGCAGAAAATTAATAATTAAATGGATTATAAAGTTATAAAAATGAAGGGGATGGGAATAAAACCATATGAATCTATAAAGAATATTGATTATTAAAAATATTTTAGAAAATAACAAATGAAAAATGTTTCATATGTCTAGAAATTATTAAAAAATTATGTTTAGATATGTGGGGAAAGTACCTTTGAATTGCTTCAAAATTGGATGAATTTTCCACTGAGCGATCAACTATATAAAGAAGAAAATTTATTATATTGATGGTGGTTAAAAAGTTGAGAAATATAAAAAATGAAATGATAAAAATGGTAAAAAATATTGAATAAGACCCAGTACTACCGAATAATGTATCAAAAAATAAAATTTATATGATAAGTTCACCAGATTGTGAGAACCACTGGGGGGTTGAATCGATTGTGATATGATAATATTTATTTATAATTTTAGTTAAATCCTAATAATTTATATGGTCTCTATCATCAAGTATTTTATATCTCAACCACACACATATGATATGATAGAAATATAAATAATAGAACTTAAATTTTAAAAATTCCATGATTAGTGTGGGTTTCTAAATCTATAATGTGGTAACCCCTACCAATGCAAGGAAATTCACTATGATATGAATTTAATACTATTGAACCAAATACATTAAGATATTCAAATATCCTATTGGGTAATTAGAATAACTCGATTCAATTATAACGTTCTTTCTATATTATTAAAAATAAAGAACAAAAAAATCATAATATCTCAATGATTTTTATATAGAAATTCCTTTTTTAATATACTATTCACTTAGTATTGCACCATCTAATGTGAATTTTTCATTTTATAATAGGGTTCTATCTTATTCTCCATAGTCTCTATCTAGTAGAACTATGCAGTACACATCAGTTTGGTACATTAGTTTAGTACCTTCTATATTTGAAACATCTCAATCATGTGTACAAATTCTTCATCATCCAAGATATTGTTTAGTTGGTACCAATTGTAAAAACCCCCTAAAGGAATCAAGGATGTGTTTTTTGGTTAATTATTTTTGTTCAAAAAGAATGATTTTAAGGATTTTTGTAGAGTTTCAGAGGGTTTATTGACATGGAATTTTGAAAAACGATATAGTAAAATGGAGTTGATTCTCTAAAGGTAGTATAAAAAATATCATATACAAGGTGACACATTTTCCCACTGTTATATAGATTAATGGGTCCAAATTTTTGAGGATTACTAAATATTTAGGAACGATATATTTATTGAACTAAATTTTCATATATATATATATATATATATTTTAAGAATGGTTTTCATGAATATTATGGTTTCATAAATATGTGGATCTTCATGAAGTCAGATGTTGTCGCAAATGTTTGAACGTTCATGAATGTGTTATGTAAATATGGAATCTCTATGAGTTCAAGAGTCATTACAAATGGAAAATTTTTGTCAGTTTATTTTCATACTCATAACGATTTGAAATCATTATTGGAGAGATTTTTGAGAAGGATGTGGTGTGTTTGGAAACTTCAAGAATTGTAGGAAATGCATAAAAATCATCCTCTACCACCATAATTAGCATAATTGATTCCATAAAGGGAATCAAATGGATTTTAATACCCCAGGTTGATTTTCGATACATATTCATGAAATATTTTATCAAATAATGATGTTTTGAGAAGGATATTTAAGATTCAATAAATTATTTAGATTTGAAAAATCTATGAGATCTTTATGAATGTGAGGGTTCTTAACCAATGCTATGTGAGATTCCCCATAGGTTATAAATTTAAGAAGTAAATTTCTTCTTCATGACATTTGCGATCATTGAGATATTTTTGGAGTTTGATAGATCAAATTATTGTTGTGGAGAATGGGGAGGTTTCTTAAAGGGTGTGTGGGCATCACGATATTAGTAAGCATAGATAAGTTGTTGAGATTTTATTTCATAATAAATATGGGTAAATATATTATTCACCTAGTTAATAGTGTGGAACATCATGATACAAAGAATTAGGTGCACCCCATAGATATTCATGTGATCAGAGGACGAATCGTCTATATGTCCAGTGTGAACAATTTAGCTGAGATAATAGTGACATTTCTAATTGTAATTTATTTTAAACGAGGAGGGATAGTGATTCTGATACAAAATTTTTAAATAATATTTAATTTAGTGTATTTTTTACAGACTCACATTTCCTTTGAATATTCCATATATGTATCCCAGTGGAAGGTGAACTAAGTAAATTTTTTGTCTCTCATGAATTCTTTCATTTCATCTTGTACATTTATACGGTAAGGGGAGTGAATACTGTTTTGATTACTTAGATTATAAGGGGAGGTGGTTTTAATCATTAATATCTAGATTCAATGCCCCTCCCCCACGAAGATTATATTACATGTCATGGATAACAAAAACTCGTGCTTCTCCTTTATTAAAATCTTCATAACATGGACTCTATAGCTTATAAATAAAAATTATATATTTTTACATTGATTTTTTCTATTTAAATAGGAACATTACATCATAAAAAAATATTATGTAAAACGGAATCTAAATTTTAATTTTCTAATTTAAAAAATTCACATTTCTATTCATCCTTCTTAGATTAGTTTCATTAGGCCATTTATAAAAAATCATCACATTCCTTATATCTAAATAAATATAATCATTTTTCAATATTATTTAATTTGACAACAGAATGACCATTAGAATAATATTTTATCATAATTATGTCAATGGATATAATATATGTCATTTTAATCTTTTGAGAGATCTATCTTGAAAAGGGTATTCAATCCTTTACAAGAATTCATATGATTTTCCCATTTTCTGATTTACATCTTTAGATTAACTCAATTGAATATACTATAGTTTCTCTCTCAATTAATTATTCATATACATAAACAATATATAAGCCTTTTAAAAAAATCATTTCTCATGTAACATAATAGCAACATTTATCTAATGGTATCAAATTTATATATCTGATGATCATTTTTCTATTGATTCCATTAAACCCTACTAGGAAAAACACCACAAAAAGTTCAATTTCATGGTCTAATAAAACTCATAATAATTCTATATTTGATCTCCATTATAATATTTCAGCAAACGAATCGATTTTATGGACTCTATGATCATCCTTTAAATTTAATAAAGTATAGAAACATTCACATCATCACACTATTCATTAAACCTTTTCACCTATCTATCATGTAACCTTCATTGTGATCTTCTTCACCAAGTGAGGAAATTCAATTTTTGATCATCCATTGTCTGATAGCTTAAAATATGAATCTTCTATTCAATAAAACCTCTTTATTTTATATCTTAAAAAATCATATAGATTCAAAATTCAATAGTTTTCCATTTAATTTTCATAAAAATGATCTATCTTGAAACATTATATCCTTATATCTTCTATACTTGTTCCATTAAAATTTATATTTCCCCATACAATAAATTTTTTAATCATTACCATATCATACCTTGAACATTTTATATACATAACAAAATCATCTCCCATATTCCTACTTCACCTACATTGTATAAAATTATACAAAAATATGTAGAAAATTTAATATATTCATCATGTTCGGAATATGAATATTAGTAAATAATTATATTAATTTAATAGAGGTAAGATTTTTATACCACAATGAATATGAAAATGATAAAAGATTAAGTACTCCTTGGCATAATTTTATTATAAGATAAAAATAAACCTTCATATATGTTTCACTTGTAAACCCAAAAATAATGTAATATATCAAGGCATTTACATATAACATTAATAATAATTTGGAAAAAACATTATTCATAAATTTTATCAATGTCTCGAAAAAAATTATATCATCAATTTAAATAATGAAAATAAGGGTACTAGTTATCATTTCCTTCAAATAATTGTTTTTATAAAATTTTCTCATAGAAATGTTCCACTCCTTCATGAAATTATCAGGTATTGAATACTATGAACGTGGTGTATATATCAACCGATACAAATTATTCATTAGTCTACACACTAAGGGTATATATATATCATGAATAAACTACCATGGTTTCTTAATATAAACATATTCATTAATATCTAAATTTATGAGATCTGACAAATCATCCAAATGATGAAATTTCATTTTTCGAATGGAAACAATTATCCATGATAATTATGATGGTTTCTAGTCCCAATATATTGGAAAATTTTCATCATAATAAACACATTTCTCCTATGAGTAACCTTTACAAATAAAACAATCATTATTTCTTGAAATATCTATATGTTCAATATTATTCATTCTAAACACCTACTTTTTTAGATTACATTTTTTCCTCTATATGAGGAACAAGATACTATGATTCATTTCATATAATATTATTGAAATCTTAATTTACCATATTTCAATAGACATTAGGATCAATAGACTCTAAAACATTTTGTGGTTCCACTTATGAGATAAGAAATATCTGATTCTCAAAAATCAATTTTTATCTTGTTTAAACAAGATATTCTATTTTACAAATTATCTTATTAGATTTAACCAATTTTCTAATTTCTAGAAAATTATGTAATATCTTTTTCTAAAAATTTCCTCATAATTAGACTAATATAAATCATCATTTAATAAAATAATAAAATAATTATATTCATTTGCATTGACATATTTGGTCGTGACCATCCTATCATTCATAACCTACTCCTATCATATACAATAATATTTCTAAAAAAATCATGATTTTTAGTAAATGTTATATCATTGGTGACAACCAACTTCATTAGTCATTTATTCAAGTATTTTTTATTTTTCTCATTCTATGAATATCTTAGGAAACATTCATTTCCATCTATTTCTCAATAATTCCAAAATCATGATTATTTATCAAAAGTAATAAAGGACACCCAATGTCCCTATTGTATTTCACTAAATGTTTTTTTCTTATACAAAATCTAATTGGAATTATTTTATTATTATTTTTAAGTAATATTATATTTTGAATATTCAAAACTATAATTATAGATTCTATATATAATAAAATTAAAATATTTTATTTATAGAGATTGTTTCATTCCATTTCAATTAAAAAATATTTGTTTCATTTTTAGAAAATCATTTTGTTGAGGTGTCTAGGGATCACCGTATATTGTTTTATTCTATAATTACTCATATTGGACTTGTAATGGTAACTTCTATACTCTGTTCCCTTATTTTTACCCAATTATAAAATATAAACACCCAGTTCTTTCTTAAAAACCCTTATGATATTTTTGAATAACTATTCAACCCCTTCTTAACATTTATAAACATTATAATAGTTAGATGAGTGAAATCATTAATTAATGTAATAATATTAATTTAATATTTTTTAAATTAAGTTATCATATACACAAACGATCATATTGTATAACATGAATAGGACTAGCTGATTCAATTTGATCATTATAATGTCTTCCACTAACCATAATTAATTTTAGGAATGTTATAAAAACAAAATAAATGTCCCATTTTAGTAATGGTAAACTATTTATAGAATATTACATTGAAAAATTAACCACAATCTCGTAGAAATTATGGCCATGTAATTGGTGATATATATGGTTTGTGTGCTAATCACTTATATAGTATGAATAATATGGATCTCCAATTTGAATAATATTGAAGCAAGTTCTTTCTTACTAGGTATTAACATTTGCATCATTGAAATAATTACTAATGTCGTTCTTTTTTCTAAATATATATTCATAACCATCGTCAAAAAATATTTTAACACTCACTGTGGGGCCCTTAATCCAATCAATAGACAAAAAATCCTTCATTTTTTGTTTATGAGAAACTATATCATTCTTGAAAATTCCAATAATTTTTATGGAACTATTTATTAATAATGTAACTACTTCACCCCAAGTTATTAAGTATATATTTTTATAATTATATCACTGTTATTGAATAATTATGAACCATTTTAATGAATCGATGTATTATTCCTTTTTTGGAATTTAGAGAAATATTAACAAAAAAAGTCTTCCAACGTATTTATTATTCATATTTTACATTTGTTGTGGTATAAATTGTTTTTCCCAATATATAATCATATATTAATTTTCATATTGTGTTGTTAGTTCAAAAATTACACAGACGTCCTCCATGTATCCTAATAGATTTTCCATGATAAATTATTAACTTCGGATCTCTCTTCATTACATTCACTATTTATCCACCTATGATTATCCTTTCTCCTTGGGAGAGACATTTTGTGTAAACAATTATATCCCTATTTCAAATATATATATTAGAAAACAAGCAATATCTTTTGAAATAAATTTTTTAGTAAAAACATTATCCATCCTTGTATTGATTTTTTCAAGTTAAATGTTATTTTTACAACAAGATATATTTATTTATGAGAAATAAGATATTAAAATTATTTTTAACATCCATTGACGTGATATGTTTCTCACATATATTCTCTACCTAATAATTCCCATTGTTTATTTTCACATATTCACCATTACTATGATTAAATGATATATTTTGTTCAGTTGGTGTATATTTCAACTAATTATAGAGAAAATATCATCCAGAAACTTTAGAGAATTCATCTTTATCCTCCAAACCATTGTTGAATGAATCGTTAACTTTAATAAAAAATTTCAACATCGATACAATTTGATTTAGAATTTCACATTTGATTTACTTAGTAATAAGTTTTTAATCATGATCCATTACAATATGTCATTGTTTGTTAAATATGAAGATGATGTTTCAATCTTCTAAATAAAACAATTTTTCATTTCATTGAATTATTCCATTAATTCATTCTAATTCTCAAATTCCTTATTTATTCTTATAAATTCATCCTTAGTTATTTTACACAGCATTCCAAAAGGTTTTATGTCAACTAATTTCCCAAATATATATCTTTATATTCTTCTTCTTAACTATTTTATATTTCTTCATTTCTAATATAATTAGAAAATATGGGTATATAATCATATTAATTATCTTTATGAAATGAGTTTTTTTCAAAAGAGTTGTACAATATATTCAAACTCATCATAATTATTTTGGTTCTTCTTATGATAATTTTTTTACATCATGTGGATTTATTATCTAGATTGGATGATTTTCAATAATTATTTGATTGAGTATTTTATTTAGAATAATAATCACATTCTATGTATTTATTTATCATATATGACATATTAAAATTTATAATACCTTCACAATTGAATCATTTATGTGTTAGTTTTTGTTTTTTCATTCATATACCATTATAGTAATTTTTATATATTATGAGTATAATCATGTTATTAATTCATCAAAATATTTTTTATCTATAGATTAATTGAGTTCAATAAACTAATGTTCGTTTTCTTGATGTCCTATATTCCTTATATATTTTAAATAAATATCTCCATAATAATTATTTTAATGGTTAGATATTTCAAAATTTAATAGATATCAATATAGTTATAAAAATAATAACGAGATAAACTATAATTATATTCAAAAGAATATATTTTAGTATCAATACTTTTAGAAATATTCCCCCAAAACCTTTTAAATAGTAGTTTTATCTTTTAATCATTCCATTCATCCTTTGAGGTTGTTGATAATTTCATTAACTCTGGTAATTTACTTATCAATAATTATTTCTTCCTCCACTCTAATATCATCAGTCATGGTGCTCGGAATTTGTAAATTTTATTCCATCACATTGAGATATCCATCAAAGAAACATTAGTTTTTATCTGAAGATTCCTTTATTGTATTGAGACCAATCACTTTAAAATTATTTTTTTTACAAATGAAAATTATATAATAATAATAATTCACATTAACCGTGGTATTAATTTTGATAGAAATTATCATTTGAAAATGTTTCTCAATGGGTAGAAATCATAATATATATGCCTCAATCACCTCAAGTCTAATAGATATATTATGGTGTATCATAATCCTTCTACACCTATAAATTTTTTTTCCCATAGAGGGTAAAAATTACTATTTTATTAAATACTTTGATATAATCCATCAAATGAAAATTATGAATCCTACCTAGGGAACCAATATTCTAAAATATGTCATGATGTTCTTATGAGTTTAAGAACCACAGTAAAGTTAAAGGGTTAAATTATTGATGAAATTTTATAAATCATTTGATCATTAAATTAACACCTACACCATTTTATTAGTTTTCATCCTCATAACCATTATATCTCATCCCCACTTTTTTAAAATATTGGATATTTATGTTTGGTATACAAGATTTAGATGTTCCTACCCCATTGCGGTTGAATATAACTTTATTGTGTTGACTATCATTATTACATGAAAATTATCTATGATATAAATTAAATAATATTGATCAAAATCCATTTAAACACCTTATATATCATAATAAGAAGTTATAATGAAAAACGTTATTTAAAAACTATTTCATTTTCAGGAAAAATAATAATCTCTTCACAATATATCATAGAACATAATCTTAAATTAATTCTTCCACTAAACTCCACGTATAGTAGGTATCTTTCCAATGTATCGTTGTATTAATATGGTGTTATTATATATAATTTTAATAAAATTCTATCTATTAATCCTCTATATGGTGTCTATTAATTCAATGAAAATGCTGACTAGTTTGTTTCTTCTTCCACAATAATGATTTTCCTTATTTATAACTAAAAACTCCTCCTCTAATTAAATATTCATCACTTAAAATCGCTCTCTATCTATCCCATATTAGCATAATATTTTCTAACAATACCAACACTCATTCATGTAGTAACATTTATTCTAAAAACTCATAATAAATAACGTCCTCTAAAATGATTTTTCCCACTCAACTAGAATTTGAATTTTGAATCATCCAATTTAGTTCATCCTCATTAGAGTATATAAAAAAATTCTAGACAAGTCATTGTGTTTCTGAAATCTAACCCATTACCCAATTTCTTGATCAAATAAATATGTTGAAAATAGAAATAGATCTCAGTGGCTTGATTCTTAATAACTTTACAATGTTTATATAATGATTCTTATAAAACTATCCTATAAATGTTGGTTCAATAATTTTATACGAAATAATATATCTGTTAAATCACTGTTAGAATTAACTCTATCCATTCCAAAAAAATCAACAAAATTAGTCATGTATACTCATGATTTCGATATCAACAAATCTTACCTCTTCATAAACAACATATACGGATTTGATAGCTAAACAATTCTAGTAAAAATTCTTAAAAAAATTTATCTGATGAAAAAAAATCTATGATTGATGCTCTTTTATCCATTGATTGTTGAAATGTATTCATATATAAACATTTTTAAATTTTTTTCCCATATATATGGGTGAAACTATCTAATAAATCTCAGTTTCATTTTTTCCAGATCAATTTTGGATTTCTTTATTAGAATCCTCAATCCAATGGACTAAATAATCATTCATCCATTGGAAATTAATCTGGAACCATTCACAACATTACTCTATCTGATGTATTCTTCCTCCTGTCCCTTTAGTCGCCTTGATTTTTCTCCACTTCTATTGGTGAAACCACATTAATATTCTTTAGTGACCCATAATTGTCATATATAAATATTACATCTGACCACATGATTATTTTTTACATTAAAATATGATCCACACCAAAACCATAAAGGTTTAGTGTCATTATAAATATGGATATAGGAACTCACTGAAAATTGATCGATATATTCTCCCAATAATTTCTAAATTAACAGAACCATTTATAGACATAACATACCGAAAACCGTCCTTTCTAACGTGGTGATAGTAAACATAATGAAATGTTTGGTCATATGACCAACGAGGTTAAACATGGGAGATAACAATGATCACTTGATCAAAACATGAGCGTAAAGGTTTTTAAATCACTATCATGAAATTAGTAAACCATACATAGCATATCATAAATCAAAATATTTCATAATATAATAATTTTTTGTTGTTATAAAGACATGAATAATAGAGGTATCAAAGAGAATTATCCTCAAGATCATAACAGTGGTATATAACAAACTTTTTGAGAATATATATAATCATATAAAATCATTTTCATACTCAGTGATCATTTACAATATTATCATAGTGTATTGGGTTCACTAAGAATTTTATCATATCATTTTTCAATGCACACTCCCAATACGATAATAGTGGATATATTCCATTATTAAATTTGTCGTACTCCCCACTCCATTCATTATAATATCATGTGAAATAAATATTTACCCAATCAATTATTGTGATATATTATTCATGTTCCGCATATATTATAATTAAAATCATTAAAATGTGATCCATATGATCATCATATCATAACAATATATAAAATGGGGTTCATAACCATTTCATCATTTCAAGCACTGGTAACATGTGGGAAAATAATTACCATCATAATATATGAAAATAATTAAATTTTATTTTATGATTTTATCATATACCAATTAATTCATAATTATCCTCAAAATATGTTATCATTTAGGGAAATTACTTTAAAAGATCATATGAACATTTCCTTAAGATAACACCATTTTTATATTGAAATAAGTTCTTTAGAATATATTCATTTAAAAAATAGTGAGGAAAAAATTATCCAAAAATAGAAATGGAAACCTATAATAGAAATATTAAATAATATTTTGGTCCAAACATCATGAAATTATATTCATGTCATGTATTATAAAAAATAATTCCATTCACATTTTTGGTAAAAATTTCAAATTAACTCATTTAGAAAATTACAATCATTTTC
The DNA here is from genome assembly GCA_963277665.1 of Viscum album. NCBI lineage: Eukaryota > Viridiplantae > Streptophyta > Magnoliopsida > Santalales > Viscaceae > Viscum > Viscum album. The sequence goes on along the minus strand of OY728122.1, from coordinate 1,237,699,572 downwards.
ATTTTAAAACCTTTTTTAATAACTCAATCTTTTGGAAAATTAAATGAAATTATTATGATTTCATATTTTGAAGATTTGTTAAAATATTTTAATAAAATATAGACATGGAATAAATTTAGTTTTTTGTTGAAGAGGGAAATTTTAACATCTCGTGTAAATAAATAAATAATACATTATGTTTTTATTAATATTATATGAATTAAATATTAATTTTACTTTTATGTGGTTTCTTTGTTTGATGGCGTACACAATACGCAAGAGTGGGTTTCTTTGAAATCTTATGTTGCACACTTATAATATAATAAAATTATTTTAAATTTTACTTAATTCCAAGTTTTTTTATTTGTGGGAATGAATTGAACTAACTAAAATTTGATTATACATGTTTATTAAATGTTTTTACATTAATCCATATAATGTTAGTGGCTTAAAATGTGAATTAAAATAATTTTAATCATAAATACTATATTATTCTTTAAAGGGTCGATTTAACACCTTTTGTTGGTGAACCCTATTTAAATATAGTTCTCTTCACTTTTGTATGTTATATTTTTCCAAATAAAATCATTCTTGGGAATAGGGACATCGAAATTTACTTTGGATAAATATTTGGTATTTTTCTAGTAAAGTTCATTTTTTATGAATTGTGAAAAATACAGTATATTTATTCAAAAGTTCCTTTTAATCTATATTATTTAAATGTTTATATTATATTTTTAATAGGTATTAAATATTAATTAGATTATATTTTTACAACTTAATAAAATGTTGTTCATTGGATTTAATTTCATTTTGAAATTGGAAATAAACAAGTGTCAGTATTTTGATAGTTATTGTTTCTTAAAAACACGTTTTTTGTTTTGACAACGGGAATTAATTTAAAATTAATTAATGAAAATTCTATGTTTTGAATTTGGTAAAATAGACATCATTTTTGAATTTGTAACATCCAAATATAGCTTAGGCTGATATTTTTATATTTTTCTGAAAACATCAATGTTTGATGAATAGTGAAACCTATTAGAAATATTAAATAAAGAATTTCTCATTCAAATCAAATTTTAGCGCTTCTGTGAATTGAATTTATAAAATCCGACATACATGGTTGTTATTAGTTTGTAAAATGTGGTTTAATAAGATGAAAATAATTTTTGATGAATAGCAACATTTGAGTTTTATTTACCACAGTTAAAGATAAATAGGGTAATTCAAGGAAAAAAGAATATTATAATAATAAAAAACTACCTTAACACTTGTCCTAACCTTATTATTTTTGTCAATTACAACCATGTGCATCTTTGGGTCAATTTTGGGACCCCATGGAGCCACTTTGGAGTGATAATGACACATTAGATTAATTAACTAAAAGTAATGATAAAAATGAGACAAACATATATCTTTTAGTAAATAACTTTTTTACATGGGGATATATAATATTTCATTTCGACTATAAATATTAATTTTAATGTTAAAAAGATTTCCTACATCATGATATATTTTTTTAATTTGTAGACATCTAATAAATTAAATTATTTAAGACATAATAATGATGTAGTATTTATCTCATTAATAACTGATTTAAATAAATAAGATTATTAACATTAAAACAATATCCAAAAATTGTCCAATTCATATTGGATGATTTTATTTTGACAATTATTCATCTTATCTTAATCTTTAATTATTTTTGGATTTTTAGAACCCGAATATAGGTTTATCATAAAAAAATACTTTCACACTTTCCTAAAGACCCCCTCCTCTACCTTTTGAAAAGCCCTCAATTCTAACTCATTCCTCACACATGTCATGCACCTTGGATAAACCAAACCCCACCCAAATAATCTCTCAAGATCCCTTTCCTACTTTTAGAAGCCTTATTTTAGGCAGAAGGCACAACAAGAAGTCCTTTTGGTTCAATCCAAATGAAGTTACCCATTTTAAAGTTAAAGGTTTCTCTTAACTTCTTTTCATTTTTATTACTACTATAACCCCGAAAAACATTTTATTCCTTTATTTTATAAAAACTACAGTATCCTTAATATACTAGGATGTTGTAATGAGACGTATTAGAACAAAATGTACACACACCTCCATCTAATGGGTGAAAAACATATTGTTTCTGTGAATGGAAAACTAACGTCTCACGAAATGATGATTATTCGATTGTATCCTACCGCCTCTCATGGTGGCCAATAATATTACAATATATTTATATTTGATATATATTATGTTTATGTTTTATTTATTATTCTGTATTTTTATTTTATATTATACCCTTATGGATTCCATTATAGGTAAACGTGATAATTTCATTTCAGGAATTGCGGACTACCGCCCCCATAAAGTGATATGAATCATTAATGCCATATGTGGGACTTATAAAATATGTAGTTAATGATATTATATATGATATTATATTGAAATTATTATATACCTATGTTTCATTATATTTTAATTCCATTAAAATAACAAATAGAAAAGAAAGTAGTGTTCATGCATACGTACAGTTTACCATCTCCATGAATAGTGCATTTATTTCTTACCTCTAAATGTTATATTCTAATATAAATACATGTATATAATGAATATATATGATATATATGATTTTTAAATCCTCAACATCATTCTGAATATAATGAAAGTTTTACTATGTGAACAACTTGTAATTATAAGTAGTTCATTTTTGACCCAAGTACCAAATATCGACAAAACGAACGTTATTAACATAAATGATTATATAATGTTAATAACATTGTAATAAAGGATATAAAAAAATAATAAACTTCAAAATACGTTCTCAAAAAAGTAGAAAGTATCTTTAGTATATTAGTCATGACATTAAAGAATGAACGGGTCATGTCGGACACAAGGTAGGGGACCTCATCTCAATCTCCTTTCATTGGGGCATATTTAGTTTTATAAATCAGTTTATTTTATATAGTGTATAAATCCCTTTGACCTTTTATTAAATTAAATTGGAATATTTTTATATGAATTGTTTTATTAAATGACCAAAACGATTGTTTTTTTATGTAAGCGGTGACAACGACCTTTATCTGATGCCGCGAGTATTATGTGATCTTTGGATTCATTAAAAAGAATTAGAGTTTTTTTAATGGATAATATATACGTTATATTTTTTTTACATATTTTGGTATTGAAAATGGGTTTGATAATGGATTTTTTAGGTCAATATATTTCAATCATATATTGTCATTGAAATGTTGAAATGTCATCATCCCTTTATGTTTGTTTTATGTGTTATGAATATGTTATTGTTCTTCGCATTATTTACCTATACAGGTGGTTCCATGATAAACCAAGGTCGATCGAGCATGACATATCTCTACAATGCATTGGGTAACATGACTGAGGTAAAAATTAAGGTTTCACCTAAGAGATTTAGGGAATATAATTTGATGTGTATTCCAACATAACTACCTATGTAGCTGTGATAGATACAATGAAATTATGATATGAATTCCATATGTGCTGTTATGATTTGTGATTACTATGTATCATTCATAAATATTATTTTTTTCATGAGATAATTAAATGAGTTTATGATTTGTATATATTGATGTACTAATGATTTTTTTTCTTATTTTATAAACCTTACTGAGCTTTTTATGCTTATCCCATGTTTTAAAATGTTATTCATTGGAATTAAATATTAATATTTTCAATAATGGGATCAAGGATATGTATTTCTATTTAAATCATGGAACTAGACATGAATCATTTTTTCCAGAGTTTTTATTTTATGAAAAAATTGGATACTGAGTTGATTTGTCTATATGTAATATTAATTGGGCTATGTAATTGTTATGACATACCTCTCTAAAACTCTAAACCATAAATGATGCTCCATGTGAATTATTCATTTAATTCAAGATTATGTAATGTTTTAATTTCTGGGCCTTATATTTGGTATCAAAGTGCGGTTTATATAAATATAGGAGTTAGGATATTGAAAAATTAATATCCATAAATTAATTTATGTGAAAATTTAAAAGATATAGCATTTACAAATTACCATGTTGCTTCGCCTAATATATTTTAGTGTTCATAATTGTTTTTCTTAAAGGAAATAAGTTAGCTATGTTGGGTTGAAATCAAGAGGAAGACAACTATCCTAATCAGTATCCTGAGATGGTCAGAATTAGAGCTAAATAGTTTGTTACTGTGAATGATCAGTTGAATCAGGATATAAATTCTGGTGGTATCCATGAACGATATTGGCCATATCAACCATAGATGAACATGTTAGTAGTTGAGAATTTAATGAGGCAACATCCCCCATAATTTAGTGGATCATTTGATCATGTGCTAACAGAATGATGGAGTAAATCACTGGAGAAAATATTCTATGTCATGGGGTGTTCAGAACATCAAAAGGTTAGTCTTACTATATAATGTTTTTAATGTGAAGCTGACTAGTTGTGGTCAATGGTGAAAAATATCACGGAAAATGAGAAGATTGACGCTATTGATTAGGATGAATTCAATGGTATGTTTTTAGAGATATTTTCCTAAAGTGGTTCATCATAGGATGGAAAAACAATTCCTAGAATTTAGGCAGGAGGATGATTATGTGGCTACTAATGAAGCAAAATTCACTCGACTTGCAAGGTATTCTACAAATATCATATGAGATCATGATATTAAAATCAACCATTTTTAATCAGTATTACAGAGAATGTACTGAAGGGATTTAGTTTATCATGAGTTTAAAAGTTAAGAAAAACATGTTATTTTGTAGGAGAAGGTGGAAATTGAGTATGAAGATGAACAGGTGTTCTTTGACACACAACAGAATAAAAGGACGACGTGGAAGATTAAAGGGTAGAACTATTCAAATAAGTCAGATGGTAAGAAACTAATGTTTATAGTTTGTGGAAATTATGGTAAAAATCATGCTGGGGAATGTCTTTTGAATTCTGGTAAGTGCAACTATTGTTGTAAAATGTGACACAAGGCTTATAATTACACTAAAAAAGATCAAGGAAATGGTAAGGAAAAATATGATTTACAGTCAGTAAAATGTTTTAAGGGAAATTAAATGGGTCATTGTGAAAATGAGTGTCCAATGAAGAACTCAATTGGGGGAAATCAGCTAGACTACTAGGAGAAAGGTGAGGTGAAGTTCTTTGAAACTGATTCAGAATATGTTTGTCAATCAAACGAAGTAGTATAAGGTACAATATTTGTTTGTTCAGATTATTCTAATGTGTTATTTTATTCAGGGTCTACAAACTCTATCATTTATGAGATGTTTTCAAGAAATTTGGAAATTCCATCTCATTATATGAATACAGAACGTCTTGTAAAAACACCTAGGGGAAATTTTGTGAAAAAATAAATTATAATAGCCTTCCTGTCCTTATGTGTAGAAAGAATGTACCAGAAACCCTTATTGTTTTACCTCTAGTAGAGTTTGATGTTATTTTGGGAATTGATTGGATATATATTTATCATGCAAATATTGACTACTTAGATAAATAGGTCTATTTTTAGATATATTTTCAGTTTGTATACAAGAATGAACCCAAACATTTGATAACATATCTGGAAGATGAGAAACTAGTAACAGATGAAAATGAATGCTACCTTTCAGAAATAGTTGAAAAAAATTAATTGTTTTTATAAATGATGTGACAATGTTAAATGAGTATCTTGATGTTTTTCCTGATGAGTTTCATGGTATTATACCTGATGGGGAAGTTGAATTCACTGTTTACTTAGTTCCTAATGCTAAGACAATTTCAAAACCCCATTGTGGAATCGCTCAAATTGAACTTTTAGTTTTAAATAAGAAATTGCAGGAGTTATTAGATAAAGGTTTAATTCGACCTAGCACATCACCATGGGGTGCTCCTATCTTGTTTGTAAAAAATAATGATGGTTTAATGAGACATTGCATTGATTGTAGAGCATTTAATAACATCAATGTTAAGAACCAGTATCCTTTGCCACATATCGATGATTTGTTTGATCCGCTCTAGGGTAAACAATATTTTTTGAAAATTGATTTGACTTCAATGTACCATCAATTGAATGTAATGAAAGTAAACATTACAAAAACAACATATCATACTAGATATGGTCATTATGTACTTATAATTATGCCATTGGTTTTAACCAATGCAAATTCTATATTCATTGATCTTTTGAATAGAATTTTCCATGAGTTATCGGATATTTTTGTGGTTGTGTTCAATAATGATAATTTAGTTTATTCTAAAAGTAAAGAAGAAACATGAAAGGCATTAAAGGGTTGTATTTCAAACCTATAAAGAAAATAAATTGTTTGTGAAATTCAGAAAGTGTGAGTTTTTTTTACAGCAAATTTCTTTCCTTGGACAAATTGTTTCAAAAAATTGCATAATTGTTGATCCTTCAATAAGAAAGGTAGTTGAAGAGTGTCCAAGACCCACAAATATAACCGAGATCCGTAGTTTTCTTGGTTTAACAGGTTATTACTAGAGTTTTGTAGAGAATTTTTCATTGATATCTATCCCATTGGCTAAGTTCACTCGAAAAGGTGATATGTTCATTTGGAAAAAAAGAATGTGAAGATTGTTTTCAAGAATTGTAATGAAGATTTGTGAATTATCTAGTTTTGGAATAACCTTCTAGAAAAGGAGAGTTTGATATTTAAATTTACTCATCGTTGAAAGGACTTGGATGTGTCCTTATGAAAAATAATCAAGTAATTTCTTATGATTCACATTAGTTGAATCATCATCAGTTAAATTACCCTACACATGATTTTGTATTACCTGCTATAGTTTTTGCTTTAAAAATTTGGAGGCATCATTTGTTTGTATTAAAATGTAAAATATATATTGAACAAAAAAGTTTAAAGTATATACTCACTCAGAAGGAATTGAACATGAGACAGAATAGATGGTTGGAATTAATCAAAGATTATGATTGCACGACTCTTTACCATATGGAAAATGAAAATATAGTGGCTGATGATTTGAGTTGAAACAATAATACTTCATTAACCATGCTACATTTTGAATGATATCCTTAGGTTTTTCATTAGATAAAATTTGGAATATAAGTTTTTGGTGCAATAAATTCTTCTGTTTTGTTTCTGGTGTTAGAGAAATCATCTCTATCAGACATAATAAAGCAAGCATAGAAAAAATATTGTCAGTTACAGAAAAAGTAGGAGTTGGTTTAGAAGGGTATGTTTCATATTTTTAACATTGATAACAATTATTTTTTGAAGTTTAAAAAATTATTATGCATGCCTGGTTATTCAATGCTGAAAAATGTGTGGTAATATGTTGCTCATAGTTCCCAGTTTTTAGTTCATACTGACAGTAAAAAGATGTACAATAATCTTTAGGAGTATTATTGGTGGGATGGAATGAAAATAGATATTGCTGATTTTACAATGATGTGTTTCACTTTTCAGCAAGTTAAAGCAGAGCATCAGTTACCAAATGGGATGCTCCAATCTTTACCAGTGCTAGAGTGGAAATAGGAAAATATATCCATGGAATTCATTGTTGGATTACCAAAGACATCTCGAGGTAATAATGAAATTGGGGTAATTGTTGATCGAAAAAATCTATCTACTCATTTCCTGCATATTAAAGATATTTTGTCTCTAGATCAACTTTCTCGGTTGTATGATAAAGAGATAATCAGATTTCATAGATTTCCATTCTACATTGTATCTGGTTGTGATCGAAGGTTTACATCTATCTTTTGGAAAGGCCTGCAGAAGTCGTTGTGTACTGAATTATTTTTTAGTATAACATTTTACCCGCAATCAGATGGGTAGTTAGAATGAAAAATTCAGACCATATACGATATGCTACGTGCTTTTTGACTGAATTACCAAGAAAGTTGGGACCAACATATTTTTTTGTTGAATTTTATTATAATAATAGTTTTCATTCCAGTATACAAATGGATCGATTTGAGACATTATATAGAATGTGTTGTCAAACACCAACATTTTGGGACGAAGTAGATGAAAAGAAGCTGATGGTACCAGAATTGCTTGATGAGATAGAAGAAAAGGTTCAGTTGTTTCAGAAGAACATGAGAACATCTCAGAGCAGGTAGAAATGTTATGCAGATAACCAGAGGAAGGATCTTTTTTTGAGGTAGGTGATCAGGTCTTTCAAAAAGTTTCTCTATGGAAAAGTGTGGTGTGTTTTGGTAAGAAGGGAAAGTTGAGTCTGAGGTTCATGGACCTTAAAAAATCCTAGAAAAAGTTGGATATGTTGTGTAAATAGTTGATTTACCTCCATATTTGACCCAGGTACACAATTTTTTTGAGGTTTCAATGTTATGAAAGTATATGCCAGATCCATCTCATGTTTTAAGTCCAGAGGTAGTTCAGTTTGAAGAGAATCTCTCTTATGAGGAAAAATCAGTCCAGATTCTTCACCATAGAGTGAAAGTGTTGCGGAATATTTTAATTCCCAAGTTAGAGGTTTTTTGGAAAATTCATATGGTTAAAGTCGCAACGTGGGAATCTGAAAATGATATGAGGGATAAATACCCCCACTTGTTTGTTTTGTTAATAACATTGAGAGGATATAATTTCTAAAAGGGGTGAAGGATGTAAAATCATGGGTTAATAATGAAATAATAAATTCCCTTTTTATTAATATTTTGTGAATTGATTATTAATTTTACTTCAAAGAGGTTTCTATGTTCGATGGCTTAACTGATACCCAACAACGGGTTTCATTGAAATATTATGTTGCCAACTAATAATATATTAAAATTATTTTAAATTATAGTTAATTCCAAGACATTGTATTGTTGGGAATGAATAGAACTAACAAAAATATGATTATACATGTCAATTAAATTCATTTAAATTTATCCAATAAAGGTTACAGGGTTAAAATGTGAACTAATCTAATTTTCAGTATAAATACTCTCATATTCTTTAAAAGGATGATTTACCGCCATTTGATAATGAACACTATTTAAATCTAGATTTCGACTCTTTTATATGTTCTATTTGACCATATAAAATTCATCTTTAGAATCAGGAGATTAAAATTTACTTTGGGCATATTTCTGGTATATTTCTGGTAACGTTCCTTTTTTTTATGAATAGTCAAAAATACTATATTTTAAATCAAAAGTGAATTTTAATATAATTTATTTTTATAGCTGTATTATCTCTTTAATTTGTTTTAAATGGTAATTAGATTATATTTTTACTAATTAATCCAATGTTGGTCATTGAAATTAATTTCACTTTGAAATAGTACATAAACAAGTGCCGATATTTCGATAGTTATTGTTTCTTAAAAACACACTATTTGTTTTGAAAACTTGAATAAATTTTTAATCAATTAATTCAACATAAATGTTTTTAATTTGGAAAAATAAAAATCGTTTTTGAATTTGAAATATCAAATGTATATTAAGCTGAATTTTTGATATTTTTTCGAAAAACTTCAATTTTATTAATAGTGATAGAACATAGTAGTAGTTAAAAGACTAAATTTTTCATTTAGATTAAATTTTACCTCTTATGTGAATTTAATTTAGAAAATATGACATACATGGTTGTTATTATTATGTAAATTATTTTCAATAAGATGAAAATAATTTTTGGTGAATAATAACTTTTGACTTTTATTTACCGCAGTTAAAGGTAAATAAGGTAATTGAAGGTAAAGAGAATATCATAATAATACAAATTAACCTTAAAAATTGTCCTATAATTATTGGATTATTCATTTACTACCATTATAATATTTGGGTCTATTTTGGTACCCCATTGAGCCACTTGGGAGTGATAATGAATCTTTAGATTAATTAACTAAAAGTAATGATAAAAATGACACAAACGAATATCTTTTAGTAAATAAATTTTTACATAAAGATATATAAGTTATAATTTCAACTATAGATATTCATTGGAAACGTAAATATATTTCCTAAATCATTTTATTTTTTTATAAATTTTAGGCTTCAAATAAATTAAATTGATTATGACATAATAAGGATGAAATATTTACCTCACTAACCAATGGTTTAAATAAATAAGATTATAAATATTAAAAAAATATCCAGAACATTTCAAATTCCTATTGGATGATTTTATTTCTACCATTAGTCATCTTATATTCATCTTTAATTAGTTATTTATCTTTAGAAACTCAATATATGTGTATAATAAAATAACATTTTCACACTTTCATAAAGAGCCCCTCCTCTCCCTTATTAAAATAACTCACTTCTAACTCCTTCCTCACACCACTAAAGCCCCTTAGATCATCAAACCCCACCCCCCCCAAATAATCTATCAAGATCCCTATCCTACTCCTATATTCCTTACCTTAGTTATAAGGAACTACAAGAAGTCATTTTGGTTCAAACCAAAGGGAGTTTCCCAAATTAAAGTTAGGAGTTTCTCTTAACATCTTTTTTTTATTTTACTTCTAAAACCCCTTCCATTATTTTATAAAAAACCTCTAACTTTAATATACTATGATGTTGTTTTGATAAGTATTCTAACTACACTTACACACACCTCCAACTAATGGGTGAAGAAAATACTGTTTCCGTGAATGGAAAACTAACATCTCACGAAACGATAATTGTTTTATTATCTCCAATTACCTCTCATGGTGAACATTAGGATTAAAATATATTCATATATGATATATATTTTGTTTTCTTTTATTTATTCTTATATATTGTTTTTTATAGCCTTTTTGGATTCTATTCTGGGTAAACGTGATAATTTCATTTGAGGAAGTGCGGACTACCGCTCCATAAAAGTGATATGACTCGTTAATGCCATATGTGGGACGTATAAAGGATAAAGTTAATTATATTATATATGATATTATACTGGAATTATAATATACCTATGTATCATTTTTTTAATTTCATTAAATTATTAACTAGACATGTAAGTATCGATCATGCGTACGTACGACTTACCATCTCCATGAATGGTGCATTTCATTTCATTCCTCAAAATGTTATGTAATATTATAAATAATCATATATAATGGATATATATGATATTTAGGATATCTAAATCATGTATATAATTCCGGATATAGTGAAATTTTTACCATGTGAACAACTTGAAATTATAAGATTCCATTTTTTGACTCAAGTACGAAATATTGAAAAAATGAATTTTATCAAATTAAATGATAACATGATGTTTATAAAATGGTTATATGTTATATAAAAGGAATAATAAACTTTAAAAATGTTCTTAAGAATGTATTAATTATCTTTAGTTTATTATTGAGGAGATTAAAGAACCAATGGGTCAGGTCGGACATGAGGTAAGTGACTTCTTCTCAATCTTCTTTTATTGAGGCACATTTTGTTTTATACATGAATTTCTTTTATACGGTGTATAATCCACTTTGACATTACATTTCATTCAATGGGAATCCTATTATACAAAGTGTTTTACTAAACAACGAAAATGAATTCTTTTTTAACGTAAGCAGTGACAATGACCTATTTCCACCACCGCGAGTATTATGTGATCATTGGCTTCATTCACAAGGTGAAGTTTTTTAAGGGTAATAAATACCATATACATTTTACGTATTTTGGAACTGAAAATTATTTTGATAATGGATTTGTTATGTCAGTATATTTCAATGATGTATTGTGATTGAAATGTGTAAATGTCATCGTTCTTCTATGTTTGTTTTAGGTGTTATGAATAAGTTATGGTTCTTGGGAAATATTTACGTATACAGGTGGTCCTGTGATAAACAAAGGGTGGGTGAGCCTGAGATAGCTCTCTAATAGATTGGGTAACGTGATGGTGGTAAAAATTAATGTTTCTCCAAAGAGATTTAGGGAATATACTGTGATGGGTATTCAAACATAACTCCCTATAAAGATTTCATAGCTACAATGAATGTATGATATGAATTATATACGTACCTTTATAATTTGTTATTACTACAGGTCGTTCATAAATCTTATGTTTTCATGAATTAAGTAAAAGTGTTTATGTTTTGTATGTATTGATAGACTAATGATTTTTTTCTTATTTTATAACCCTTACTGAGATTTTTATGCATATCCCAATTTTTGAAATGTTTTCATATGACATAAAGATGAATAGTGTCATGGAAGGGATCAAGGAAATGTCTTGTTGTCTAAAATATAGAAGAAGACATGAATATTTTTTTCAAGAGTTTTTATTTTATGAAAAAATGGATACTGAGAAGAATTGTCTATATGTAATATTAATGTTGTAATGTAAATTTTATGAACTAACTCTGTAAAACTCTAAACCCGAAATGATCCTCAATGTGAATTATTCATTTAATTCCGCATTTTGTAATGTATTATAGTCGGGGCTTATAGAAATAATGATGGATTTTCATAAAAATATTATTTTGATCTCTAGAATATATAATGAAATTAAAATGTATGAAAGACATTTAATATAAAAAATAACCAATGTATAATAAAATTCATGTTATTATTGAGATATTTTCCATAAAATTCATTCACAAAAAACTTAATCATAAAGAATCATGATAAACAATGAGATTGTAATATAAACTTATTACCACATCTGTAATTTCAAAATTAAAACTACATGAATGTGAGAACAATAGATTTATATTTAATTCCCTAATTTTTTATGGGAATCTTCAAAAATTATTTTCACAGAATTTATATAAACCATGTAAAAGAATAAAGTGTGAAATATTTCATGTGTATACGAGAAATAAAAAATTATTTGAAAATCAGTCACCCTGGGTTTAACATTTTTAGATATAAATTTAAAATAAAAATAATAAATTTAAATTTACTATATTTATTTAAAATAGTAATTTACATAACTATAATATCATATATGATCCACCTATAATATTTACATAGCAGTGTTTTAATAATTATTATTTGAAATCATTATTTCAACATGTTTCATTGTTTCATTTTTCATGAGGATTTCAATTTGGTAACCCCAGTTCATGAAATTTGATCTTTATTTGTTCATAAATAGATTATTAATAATGTTGTAAATATATTTTATATTCATTAAATATATATTAAATTTCTTATATAATGGATTTATATTGAAAATTGAGTTACATAGTTCGCCAGGATGGAAAGTTGTACACACACTTTAACGTTGTTATAACTTTTCGAATGATTAAATGAATTCACAGAATATAATAATTAACCACAAAAAAGTGATTATTATATCATATATATCATATATATTAATCAAATATATCTTTACTACAATCAGTTTAGAATTTAAATGAATATCATATCACATTGTTTAATGGAGGGGGTAGTCAACACATATGCATTAGTGAGATTTCCATTTTCCAATGGATTGGAAGGTAAGAAGGTATAAATGATATTAATGTTAAATATGAATAATTATGTCACAAATAAAATTTACTACCATTAAAACCATTATAATTATTGATAATAATTTAAGAATATATTCAATAAATACTAAAAATAACCTAAGAATAAGGAAAAGAATGAAATGAAAATTTCCTTGTAAAGAAATCTTGCACATCAGAAAACATATCTGGATCATTCTACAGTACCCAGACATGTCAGACACAATTTCTGATGTACTAATGACATTTCATCTAGGATTCATAAGACCCTCTAGACATATCATATTAGTCGTGCAAAGTCTATTGGACATGTCGAACAAGTCTGGTGAAGTCCTCTAGTCATATAATCAAATATGTGTGAATCCCTCTATACATAATTCCCAAATCCTATGATATCCATACAACAAGTAATCCTCCATTATATTAAAACCATAGACAAGGCATTCTTGATCAGTCAATGATTCTTATACTTGTTATCTGGGTAATGTAAATTTCATTGAGACATGCAAATTTGATCATGTAGAATGCCACGACATTCCAACTTCAATCATGCGAATCACCCTAGGAAATGTTTTAAATATCATACATATTCTCAATATATGTTATGAATATCCTCCGGATATGTTAAGGGGACACTCATTAAATATTAAATATATAACGAGGACATATCATTAAAATATTCCTGACATGTCAATCATGTTAGGAAGACTCCCTGGGACATTTCAACCTTCTCTATTATACATACACAAGTATACACAAGCTAAAATATGATAAATAGGAATATTTAAAAAAATTATATGCATGATTTCTCTTTATGGATTGAGATCCAATGGGAATACACCATATTTAATTTCTTCGTTATCTCAGACAAAATAACCCCTTGGTCATATATACTATAGTGGAATTATCATTCATTCTCATCCATCAGTGGATTGGGAAGAGGATTCAACTATGAATGAATTGGTTTTTTATATAAATATGTTACATAGTATTATTTCTTAAGTGTCAATATCTATATCAAACAACTCATTTGGGACACCCCAGTGCATATGATCTATTTCCAAATGAAGTGATTCTAATCACATTTTATTCACTACATCCCACATTGATCATGTTAAACATGTGCTTCGTGATTTTGATCAATCATATCATTCATATCATGAACATCCACCCATCTATGGAAACCTAAATAAATAAAACCCACATAATTGTGAGATATGATTTCCCCTATTGAATGTCATTAACATAGTTTATGTCCTGAAGGAATTACCATAATATTATTCCCCTAGGTAATAACCCTCATTTGAGTTAATTATCATTATCTTCCAATCAGAAGGTCGGGAGTTGATCGATCTATGATAAATAAAATTCATTATTTTATAAGATATGTAGGACCCATTTCTATTGATCGATCTAACCACATGGTGAATATGTGACCTCAGATATATCCTTTACACATGATCATAATATAAAATGATTGAATTAACTATGTTGGTTTGAATTATTACTATAAAAGGATTTCATGGATTCCTCATAATGGTTCATTCCCATCCTAGAAATATCAATCAACTCTCTAGATGGAAATAAACACTAGATGGCCTAGTTATATGACATGAATATAAAAATAGACTAAAACTTCTATTAAATAATGGTAAATAGTTTATGTATCCCATGTATATAAAATTTATCTAATTATTAGAACCCCCCTTTAAGGATAGATGGATTCCACATCTATTAATTTTTATAGGGTTTACAATTATAAATTGAGATTAGGATGATATTTACTATTATATCATAGATCTATAAGAGATTCATGTAATTGAAAATAGTTACCCTAAAAAGTATGTGATGATCTTCAAATCCCATAATCTCAGTCAATGTGAATTTCTAAGAACCATTTGTTCTAATGCCGTAAAGGACCTCCTTCCTTTTGAATGTTGGTTGTACTTAGTTATTGTCCTGGGATCCATTGAGGAATTTTAGGAAATATGGAAATAATAAGCCCAATGTCAGTGATAGTGTGACCATCCATGAACCCCCACAAAGAATGATCTAATAAGAAACTAATACGGTGAAATTTTTGTGAATGAACTTAATGAAAGAATAATGAAATCATTATAGGAATCGTTAATAATGACTCTAACACTAGATAGATTACCATAACCACATCAATATTTGATGGAAACAAAAATAGTGAAACAAGTATGAATCTCCCAAATGAAAAAACTGATTAGTTGACCTTGAATTCATCAATTTTCTTGTGTATATTCTCTGAAAAAAATTTGTGAACCTGGTAAGAATCATCCAAATTAAAAAACATCCAGTTTACTATGTATCAAGCTATTTTTAATGTATTATAACTAATCAGAAACATTCAACTTTAATATAATCTCTCAAATAATAAAAAAATTGGTCGACCATTCCTTATGATATTTTATTATGTGTCCCATATGAAAATTGAAATGGTACGGCCAATGTTAATTCATTTATAATTGGGGATACCGTGAAATAATTACATTCTCTATATAATAAATCCATATGATAAAAATTTACTAACTAAGAATAAGAAAGGTTATTTGTGTTATCTAGGAATATTTGGTTTATCATGTTTTACACATGTGAATATGATCTTTTTAGTGACCTTATTTATTGTCTTATTTTGACCCCAGATACATCTCTCACATATAGCACATTGACCAAGATCATGTATTCATATAGAATATAATAAAGAACCCCAACCATAGTGGTAACCCCCATAGTCCATAAACCAAACTCACAAACAAGAATCTTACACCATTCTATGGAAAACAATATGTTTTAGGACTACCACTAACATGGTATGATATAAACCCTCAAAGCTACATGTAATGGTCTCCAAACAATGAAGCCAACCAATCTATCCCATTTTGGGAATAGTGTAGTGAAACTAGTGGCACATGTCACCACCCCCATTAAATTGAGAGCATATCCTAGGAGAAATAAAATCGACTACTTCTATATCTAATGAAGGTGGATTAAGTAGTAGACAACAGACCTTTACAAATTTTGGATCCACTGAGTAGATGTCCTATTAACTGCCATCTCTAGCATAATCATGCTATTTTCCTTTAGTCAATTATTTATGGAACAACCCAAAACATTTCCACCAGGATACTCATGCATGGGTACCATGTGTGTCACATAATGTGCCAAAATAAATTTATTAATAGGAGTGGTCTCATTTTCCTTCTTCAACTGATGAAACCCATTGGTATATACATATAGAAGACAATGAGAAGGGTCCAATCCATACTCTATCACATTATTTTTTTATGCATATTAATGAAAAAACATTTTGGAAGATAATATCCTTGACCCCACACATGAAGCCCAATGGCATATTACGGTAGCATAATGAAGGAATGACTGGTATCAAATCCTCATTTTAATTAATGATATATTCTAGGACACATTGGGGATTATAGTCCTACATTACATCACACACATTTCAACTGTGTCATAAGAATATAAAAATAAATGTAGATCTCCTATCATATATTTTGGAACTATTATAGACACATGGATAGGAACATATTCGTATTCCGATAGGAATAGAAGAAAATCACCATGATAAGTATGAAGAAGATTCTACTCTAGAGAAATTATGCATTCTGAATCCCATATGAGAGGATTATCAGCATATTCTAGTAGTGGACACAGAATAGGACTGGACACATGTCCATGTTCCATCTAGGGACGACTAATAGGGTTTTGAACACAAATCATCACAACCACACATTACTATAAAATAATTCCAGTGGCATAATCCAAAGGCATAAGATAGTGCCCAAATCAATGTTTTGAAATAATATCACTATGTGAAGGTGGCGTATGACTAAGGATAAGCTCATATGCTGGTATGTAAATAATAGAAACATATTTCAATTGCATAGTACTGAGATCATATCCATATTCTAAACATCCATTTTTTGGAAATCATGGAAATATCTTACATGTAGGATCATATCCCAACCAATGATGTTTCAAAGAATATTCCATCAGAAAATAGAATCCATTCTCATTACCCTACTTCTGATGATGACTGGAAGCACCAGCTTATTTACAAGTTATACAGTATAAGGGTCATATTAATTCACTTATTTTTGAAATATGATGACATTTTCAAAAAGGGCATGAATTTTTGATCCATGATCACATCCCCACATTATTAATGATTGACCAACATATTTTGGGAACTATATAAAAGTGGCCTCATATTGCTACCAATAATATAAAATCACACTGATATTACTCCCACAACTTATCACCCATGATATCATACTTCCACAATACCATGTGGTTATAAAAATATACTGGCATTGATCATACACAAGTATCATGTCACTACTCAATCCCAAAAGTTAGGTAGGTATATGTCATTCATAATGAATAATAAAGATTATATACCTAGTATTATCAATTCTAGTGTCCATGAGGATGTTAAACTCATATCATAAACACCTCAAGTGATCCTCGAGTCTTAAATCTACGTAGAAGGAATCCATTACCTCAATAGTCCTCCAAAACATGGTTATAATTTACATAGTAGGGACAATACTCTGAACATATTCCATGGATAACCTCCCCATGGTGATATCTCTCTCAAAAAAAAAATAGAATTACCCCTCTTTCCCTAACACCTCCTTATATATATTTTCTAAATAATAAGTCACCACTGTATAATTTGGTTCTCAAAAAATTGGTTTAACCTATTATAGTTCCATTAAATTATTTGCATCACATAACTATTTTCAGTTAGAAAACTAGTGATACAACATATATAAAATGACTAGGTGGTGGATCATAATTGTAATGAAGAACTTGATTGAATAAATATATGTATAGAGATATTTTGAAACAACAGAAATATCCTATTTTATCTCATTGCCACATCTGACTCTGAGAAACCCGATGAGCTAGAGAATGAGTGCATGCCATAGCTATGAAAAAATATTTAGTGAAATGATTAGATATTAACATATAAAAACCACATGAATAAATAATATGAGTTTGATATCATGATTCTAAATTTGTTTTGTCATCTTTTGTAAATAGTCTCATTCATTGTAGAACGAAACCCCAATATGGAAGATAAAGACCATTTCTTGTGAGGTTTTTGTCTATGTATCATTAAATATATTCTTACACTTATTTATAAACACATTCAGATATAATACTTTGAGGATGGTGAAAATATTGATCATTACACATCCCAATTCCCTCATAAAAAATTCCATAATATATTGAATCTTGTAATGTTATAGTTATAGGAGAAATTTAGGTGTCAGGTAAAAAATTATCCATTTGGTCTATATAGTGACATTCCACAATATTTATGGTGAAATTACATCATGAATGGTGGGAGATTAATAAAAATGATTCATATCATGGGACCTCAAAAAAATGAGAAAACATTTTAGACACCAAAGGAAATGTTGTGGATTTCAAAAATAATGTCTATAAGAAAAGGACAACTTTCATGGGATTCCATAACTCCAATATGAAACATGATCACAATTTTTATAAATCAAATTGATTGAAAAAGTAGCATCTATTGCATCCATACAAGAGCTCAATCATCCCATATGTATGGACGAATTTTTACAATAACATCCATCCTCATGTTATAAAATTTTTAAGGTTTCATAAAAGTTCAGGGGCTGCTGTAATTTAACCCCATAAAAATGAAATTGGAATTTTTATCTCATTCTTTATAACTAATTTCATAAATCATCGGGATGGTATTGGAAAAATAAATAGTGGTTTTAGATGTTTTCTATCATGATGTGATGGGGGAATTTATATCTTAATACAAATATTATGATCCATCAAATCATGGACTAGAATCTTTTCATACTCAATAAAAAGATCAACAATTGACAATTGGGGACCAAAATTGGCCCCATCCTAAATGGATAGGGTGAATTCTATCATTTTCATCATGTAGGATGGAATAATTTTTCTCTAGTTGGGAGGCTAAATATCAATGGTCGATATCCCATCTGTTTCTCCTACATCGAAGAAAATATTTTCTATTTGGGGACTATTAGAAAAAAATGAGTAGAAACTAAATAATAGTCACTCTTCATAAACTAATAAAGGAGGAACATATAGTGATGGTAGTCAGACACAATAGGAATCATAATCCAAAATGATATAATATTTTAAGGGGTCATATAAATGACCAGGATTTACCACTAGAAGGAAGAGTATGTGGTGCATAATCACCCTATTACATTGAATGTAGTTTGATAAATACAATTTCCAAATAATCCTCAATGAATTTTATCACCATCAATAAAATATAAGATGTGGATCAAGATGATTTTTCATTGAAATACATTGTAGAAATACTACTTCGGGAGGGGGAGGATCTGAATTCACCCACGAATGGATAAAGAATGAAGATTCAGTGTAGGATCCAAAACCTGACACTTCTAAATAAGTAATTTCCACCACTATGTTGAAAACCTAGAAATAATATAGGGATATGTGTGTCCAAATCCCAATAACCATCTATTGGAGATAAATTTTCATTCATAGAGGAATGAAATGAATATTATGAGAGTGAGATAAAAAGTATTTGGAAGCTAACTGAGGTAGTACACTAAGAAATAATTTCCACAAGGAATTATCTTTAGATAGAGATGATTATCCCTCCTCCAACAAATCAGGATGGAGATAATATATATATATATATATATATATATAATTAGAATCTGAGTTTTTTGTTTTCTCTTCATCAAGGAATCTGGTCTACATAAGCGGGGATATTGAATATGATCTAGAATTTCCTCTATGATGACAACAACCTCATCCTTTTTAGTGTGATAAGACTCAACTAAAATAAAAAATCAATGGGTTGTGAAGACAAGGCCACCTCCAAAATCATAACCAACTAACTATATATGACATGTTTCCTAGATAGTTTTAGATTCATTACTAGTCTATGTCATTTAATCCCCGACTGCTAAAATCAAATCCATTGATGGGCGGTGAAAACTAGTGAAACATGAGAAGAATCTATATCCAAAATGGGTGGAATACAGCCCCCCATTCACAACCTTTTTGAATTCATCTTTCTAAACATTGAATGTGTAGGAGCCATATAATATTATATCACACAATTCATGACTCAATATAGTCTGATTATGGGACCTTTAGACTAGGGGAAGGAAACCATTATATTATGTTTTATACAAAATATATTGGTGAGAACCATTATATGGTATAGTTTCCACCTATATTTCTCCCTTGTGGGAAGGTAAGACCATATTAATTAATTTAATAATTTGATTTGATCTACACTAAGGAAAATGATAATTTTTGAACTCAAAAACTACATGAAACATGAAAATGGAATGGTTTTGGACATCATAACTGGATGGAATGTTTTGACAGGTTCACATTTCTTACCTCTAGTAGAAAAGAAATATCTAGGTATCTATACCAAAAGACATTTGGATGAGTTGTCAACACTGTTGTTCCTTAAGATGTATCTTGGATGATTCCTTGTGTATTCAGGAAGAAAGCATTGATTAGATTATACCAATCATCGGACCCGCAAAAACACTTTTTTCATTCACTCAAGACAAGGTAAAATATTTGGTAATAGAGAAACTATCACTGTTACTCATAAAATAGAAGTAGGTCCCAGTTAAGAATTTATGAGGCCCCAAATCATGGGACACCAACATTATAGTGGAAGCAAAAAATATCCCTTGACCAAAATATAAAGTTGATTGATGTTTCCTGTGATTTGAGGAAGGGATGAATAAATTTATACACCTTATATAATGAGAATTTTATCAATTTTTTCACTAAGGATATAGAAAAAAACTAACTCATGTGGCAACAATCCATGTAACCGAAAGAGGTCAACCTCACCGACTATCCTGACTACTTCCTTTTCTACAAGAGGAAGGGTCCCACCATAGCTGATTTATTTTCAATCAATGATGTTCTATAAAATAAAGATGATTCTAGAATGATTATTCTAGAAAATTTACTATCGCAGGTGTCATGGGTCACAATTCCTCAACCAAATGAAAAGAGTTACTGATAATAAGTCTCGGCGAGGTGTGGAATTTTTTTTGATAAAAATGTAACCTGAAATATAATTGATCGACCACACGAAACCCTTGGATAACATCTTTTCAAACCAATAATTATCATATACCCTTTGGAGGAAATAGTTTGTACACCCCCATGTAGGTGTACATAATAATCAGACACAAGAAGTTATAGAAGAAGGAGAGTCATATTCAGCTCATATGAAATATCTCACTCTTGAAGATTTTAATATCCAAAATTCAGATTAAAGGTAACTACATGTCCAAAAGGATACCTCGTTGGACAAAGAGATCATTTTTTTTCTATGATAATATTTAACATATAATATCCCTTCTATCATGATAAATATTCCCTTGGTACTTAGTTCCTTATACCTCAGTAGGGATATAGGGGTTGAGGTCACAAAATTTGATGATATAGGGGATGGTTTGGGCATGTTCGAACACAATATTTCTATCATAACCATTTAAAAGACATATATATAGCTCAGAACTTTGTGAAAGTACTCTAGATATAACAAAAAATATGGTTTGTCCATGATCCCTCTGACAGTCATCCATGACTATATATTTTTCACTATAAGCTAGCGGGGGTGTGATTGGTTTATCATCTCAAAAAGAGGGGAATGGCAGTGATATATATACCATTAGAAGGGTATTCTCTCTAAATTTCTTCACAATAATAATGAATTTTCACCTAAAATACCATATCTCATAATCCAAATAGTAGAGTGAAATATGACATTGGTAAGCACATTCCTCTAGAATAATGTATTAAATAATGAAATAGTTACCAGTTTTCCATGCCAAACTCTAATTCCTAAATTCACTCCATAATTGAAAAGAACATTTATACGAACAAATAAATTACCCCTAGAGAACATATGTATTCATGAAATAAGTCACTGCAGCTATGGTTTATCATGTGTGGACTATCCCATCAGAGATCCTTGTTACCATCTTGGTCACAAAACAAAATCTGAAAGTCTTTATCGGGGTACATATCTTACCAAAATATTATTCAAGTAAAATTCATAATGTATACATATAAAGGGATATTTTTTAAAATTGATACATGAGAATACAAAACTCTATTTGTGCCGTATGATGTTTGGGATATAGTGAGGGGGCTTATTTTTTACAAATATAACCATTCAAGGATACTATAAGAGAATAAATGGAACTATTGGGACGGTCAAGATCATAGATAAGTTGGGGAATATAATTTCTAGAACTAATTACATTTTTTTCTAGTAAGACAAAATATATAATATATTTCATTGAAGGCCATGGGTATATAGAAATGTGATGAGGCCTTCAACATTTAATCAGTGTATTAAATAACATGTCGATGAGAAGGTTGGTTTAATACATAGGGAAAATTCCCCTTTTGAGTGTTTTGATGAAAATATATTGATTTATGTTTCTATTAAAAAGAAGGAAAACACATATGGTGTATAAGGATATATATCTAGCTTCCCTCAAATGATTGGTGATTTCCCAAGTGAATCCCTTTGGTAACATCGAATGTGATTTAGTGCTACAAAAAAATAGAGTTAGTCAGTAGAAATAATACAACATATTGAGCCTCTTATTGTCCCCATTAACTATATAATTGAAAATAATCATCACTGGAATCACTCTATGATGTCTCTAGTATTTCAGGTTGATAATGTCTCTCCCCATGGCCTTTCTCACCCCGATAGTAATATATACCCCCCTGAATCAACCTCCATGTAGATGTATTATTCCATAGAATGAGAGATATATGAAGAGGAGTATGACCTCAAGAACACCCCTCCGATATTTTAGGAAGTCATCTCAACCACCCATGATGTTCTTGAGCTGGTGAATCTAGGATCTAAAGATGATTGATGGCCATCATTGATCAGTGAATTCATTCCTCTCTAGGAGAAATATAAAATTTATTAATTACTTATGAAAAATTGTTACATGTTCACATAGAATTATATAAATATTCCCATGCTAAACCCTAATGTGGCTATTCACCACCTATGCTTACCCGATGACCACAAGTGTTTCTTGAAGGTATCAAGGAGCATACAACCCTCTCATTTTACTAATGATGAATTAGATGTTGAAAAACTGATTAAATTATTTTTTTTGGGATCCTAAATACAAAAAATGGTTAAAAAACATCATACATAAAAATAAAAATAATTTATAAATAATGGTCTACGCCTATTTTATAATCCTTAGTGAATAGTTTATAAAGTATTTGTTCTCATTTTAAATCATAGAAAATCTAAATGATGTAACAACTGGCTTGTAATACCATTATTTTATGCTTGTGTATTCAGCGTAAAATCAAATAAACGTGTCCCTTGAATATGAGGATTGTAACATTAGTAGAGATCACCATAGAATATTTTTCTATCATGTCACACATTGTGGATTAATTAATGAGGGAACTACACATAAAACATGTTATCCATCATATCATTAAGTGGATAATGGAAAAAAATAATAGCATATTATTTTGATGTCCTTGTTATAAAATATGGATAATGATGTAATCAACAAATTTACATTAAATCTATCATAAGAATGTTAGGGAAGAAAATTTTAAAGATTAATCTTATGAATTTAACTTTTGGGGTAACATCTTGAAATCCCTTGGATTTATGTTACACCACTATGGCATTGAGGTTTACCTAGAAAATACTAGTACAATCCTACAAATGACACCCCCTTAGAATCTCAATGAACTGAGGGGGATATATGGGAACCACTCTAATAATCCTTATTTCAAAACTATCCTAGAAATAAGTTCACTTATGTTGACCATGTTAATGAAAAAGGGTGTCTACTACCTATGGGATGAGGAATAAAAAATCATTTGATAATATGATGTAGTACTTCCTGAAAGAACCTGTCTAGCTGCTACAGGTTGATGTAAATCCTGTCAGCTAATATGAGGAATCCATGGAATGATTTTTTGGTTCTATCTAAACATAAAAAAATGATGTAGGGAATGATAATTGTATATATTACCATAGTCTATTGAGGCATAGAATAGAGACTATTTATCCTGATGTCTAGTAGAACTACCTTCTTCTCAACATTATAGTGAAAATGATATGAACTTTTAGACAACATCCAAAATTCCATTTGGACTCTAGTATTGAACTACTCATTAATACCCTTGTTCACACTTGGATGAATGAGAATCTTCTAGTTTGGAATTATTCAAAAACAATACCAAATATTGCCTATTTCATAGAAGGCAGTTAAATGGAAGGCCTTGGTTGATTTCTATGTAGGAAATCCCACCCTAAAAAACACGATAGTGGACTGTTAACATATAAACAATGTGGTTTTCTATTCCCATTAATCTCCCTAAACATGGGAGAAATATTCTAATGGTCCCTCCCAATGTAATATAAACAAGAGACTATAATAATCCAATCTCAACTAGGTTAGTATATTGATTAATATGTTT
The DNA here is from genome assembly GCA_963277665.1 of Viscum album. NCBI lineage: Eukaryota > Viridiplantae > Streptophyta > Magnoliopsida > Santalales > Viscaceae > Viscum > Viscum album. The sequence goes on along the minus strand of OY728122.1, from coordinate 1,237,674,640 downwards.
CCCCAGACAATTCGGTATTTCCTGACACCTTCTCACTATCTGAAGGATCCACTAATAATGATGCATAATACCAATCCCACATTATTGTATTTGAACAAGCCCTATAGCTGTAGATATCTATCCTAATCTTCAAAGGGAATTCAAATTAGTGGTAAAAAATTAAGTGTTGAATATTACCTAAAGAAGAAGGAATTGGACCCTCTCATCGATTATGTCAAAGTACTAATGGTAGAGTTACATATTGAAACAATAATATATCATATCCCTTGATCAATAAACTCTAGTCCTGATGCATTGGCTAATGCAGCAATGGTCCTAGCTAACCCTGAGTTGGAAATGGTGGCATTTCAAATTAAACCCTGAATGATAGTATCATTAGTCATCATTTTATATATAGAGGAAATCAATTAGTTGAACTACAACCCAGATCATGATGAACCAATATACACCTATGGATGGATGGAACCCATAGTTGATTAAAAACATAATTGGGTAATCTCTATAATAATGAGATGAATATTAGTATACTCGATGACTAAGAAAACATTAAATTTGGGGGTGGAGAAAGAAATAAAAATCCCTATAAAATAAGGCATTGATGGAATCCTCCTATGATTTATTGAGGTAATAGAGATTCCTACCACAATTGAAGAATCCCATGTGTGGTCTTATGATTCTTATCTATCTAGGACTGAACATTAAAACTAAATTTGGTGGCTTGGTTAATTATAGAAATGTATTATATAAGACAATGTGGAATTCACTGGTAATATTTTTAAATATATATCCATGATAACTTTATCCAAAAACCATTGTAATTTTTGTATAAATATAAATATTCATGGACATTTTCAATAATGGAGATGGATATTATAGGGCCATATCACCCAGTAGTAGTTATGCAGTTTATTAATTCTCTTAATGATACTAAATTCATTTCAAAATGGGATGAGGGAATACCCCTAAATTAATTTAGGATGAAAAATACCATTAAATTCATAATGATGAATATCATCACCATTTTCATTTTTCATCTCATTATATTGATAGAAAATGAAATTTTATTATATTCTATCAAATTCAATTAAATGTACCATGATAAAAACATCATGTACATTAATTAATCCCACTATAAAATAGTGGAAAATGGATAAATACATTCATTAAAATAAATTACTAAAACATAATCTATAATATGATGAGAAAATAAATTACTTCCTTTAAAATATTATCCTCCATGATTTTTGGTCCTATAGTACCACCCAATGCACCAATATACAAACAGCCCCATATTAATTGGTGTATGGAACATAAGTAGCATTGCACATAGAATTAAATATTTTGCACCACATTAAATTTTGATTTATGGAAAACACTCAGATTATGAGAAATGTATCATCGGGTTACATTGATCATGTAATATTCCACCATTTCTATGTTCTCATTTGGTTGGAAATCCTTTTATGTGATTTTTATTTGTTTACTATGGACTGAAGAATAGGTCCATGTTGTGTACCTAAGGTACACATCAAGTACCATGTGTTGTCTTCATTTAGACGATTGTGAGATCATGCCTTGAATTAGGAGATCACGTAGTGAGAGGGTACACACCGTGTACCTGAGTAACACATTGTGAATTGATTAAATATCGGTTATTCTACCTGAGGTGATGGGTTCTTCGAGGTATTTATCTAATGTTTCCTACATGTTTTTACCCCTTGGTACTTATTGTAACTTGTCCACACCCATCCTTTTGTAATGCTTTCAACAGTTCTTTCTCGATCTATTTGATTCCAGGCTTCATGGATCTCAACCTAGAGAACTTATTGTTTCTTTTTGAGTGACTCAAATATTTCCAAATCAAACCAAATAGCTTGGTATATTCATTCTTCTTTCTGTAGGATTCCTAGGTAACTGTTCCCCATCATTATTCAAGTTTGACACTTCCACTCCTCTTGGATCTTCAATGGATCGTCTTGGGATTGGTGGATCCTTGTCTTGTGGGGTAGAATCTTTCCACTAGGTAGATTTTTGAGGCCTTACACACCTTCTCTCCCTTTTATAGTTGTCATTGTGAGTGATGTTCTTCAGGAAAAAGTTAGGTGGTTCTGTCCTGACATACAAAATTGATTACCATTATATCACTTGATTTATATTATTTGATAATTTAAATTAAATTTATTAATCCTGATTTCAATTTCTTTGATTATAACACCAATTCTAATGAATTGGAGGATTGTAAATGGTTTCGTCATTGAAACATGGAAAAACCCTTATTCCACTGAATTGAAGTGTGTTTTTAGAAATTTTATGATTTTAATTGTTAAAATTAAATTTCTAATATGATGGAAATGTTTTCAATTAAATTGTGGAATATAATTGTGAATGGAATTGTGAAATGGATGGAAAAGGTGTTGACTGAATTTCAAAAAAGGTGAATGGCCTAAAGTCATTTGATAGAAACCCAGAGGTTTTATGTATTGAGAAAAGAATGTTTTTGAATAAAAGATATTTTGGTTATAAATGGAAAGGAATTATAATTATCAAATGGTAGAATGGGATTGGTTTTATTTTATGTATTATTAAAATAGTTTACCCTTCTTGAATGTGTGAATTCTAGTCCTAGGCAGTTTTTTAGTTATTTTGATACACTATACACTACGTTAATGATCTAAAACGTACTAGAATTGGGTAACATCTCTAACGAGTTCGTGTCAAATATCTTATGGCCAGTGTCATTGGGATGTGTATATATACATTTTTCTAAGTTTAGTTAGTGTATGGAATCCTATTGCTTGTTTATAATATCATACCTTTTGGGAAATAACCATGTTTCTTTCTTGTTTATTTATATTTGAGATATTAAAGTATGCCAATGTTTATTAGAATTGTTTTACATTCCTGTTGAACTTATCTAAACAGTTTTACATAAATTTTTTAATTAGTCCATTGTTTTATTAGTATTCCATCTCTTGTAAAATAAATCTTGTGCTTTAAATATATTATCCCTAATTTTTAAAAAAGTATATCATGTTTTGTATAAATATTCTTTTGTATAGAAAAACCTATTTATCTTGAAAAACTAAAAACATTTATTTATAAAATATTTATTTGGAATCTATTATGGATTCTTGGAAGGTATCCTAATCGGCCTTGGCTAACATAGTAAATTTTCCTTTGGGTATTTCTAGAGTATTAATTGATCAAGTAAAGGGAAGGGATCTCTCATAGGTGGATCCCACTATTCAGCATTAGACACGGTGTGTTCATTCCTCGGGGACCATGGGATTATTTTCCTATTTTGTACTTGAGGTTTTATTACATTGGATTTTTATTCTACTTGGTCTTCTAGTACTTTAACTACGAGTGGAATTTTCTTTTTTTCTATGCATTCTATATTTTATCTTTCCATTACACATTCATGTGGTAAAATCATTCCCTACTTGTATTTTGTATGATGCCATGTGCTAGTCGCAAGCCAAATGGGGACCGGGAATGCCCTTCGGTTCATGTCAAGGATGGCTCAGTTATTAGGTTTCCAAGGAACCTGTGGTGGTTCGGGACATATTGGTATTATAGGGAGGTTGTTGATCCTTTTTCAAAATGTCTGAATTCATTTTTGAGATCATGTCGGGCTTAGGAGGTACATTTGATTTACTTCTATAAAAGCTCTCACAACGATGAATCGTATGATGCTAGGGTGGTTAGAAATTAACATGGTGTGGATTAGATATAGTCTTTTTTTCTTATAGATATATGGATATGTTTTAAATAATAATAATTTTTATCCCTTCTATTGATAATATTTTCACTTTCTACTAAATTTGAGTGTTAATATAATTTACTCCTTTTGTATGTAAATGTTATGTAGTATCATACAACTGAGGAGATTTATGAATTAGATATGGGGAAATAATGATACTAGACCTCATCAGGATAATCTTATAGTTTATCTGAATCTGGTTGATGTGATTTTTCACTCTGTACTTTCTCTAGAACAAGAACCACCTCCAGTTCCTTCTCAGGATCCAACCATAGATCATCAGGGGATGTTCTTCAGAATCATTCTCAAGAGTTCCATCACTATAATCCATTAACATTCAAAGGCTCTAATGATCTTCAACATGCTAATGGATTGATGGTAAAGATATAAGTTTGGTTTGTGTTCTTGGACATACCATATGTGATTGGGGTGAAGTGTTCCCCCTTCGTGCTAGAGGGACCAGGCAAGAGATGGTTGGACATGGTGGGGATGATAGGGAAACACAAAATAATAATGTAGAAATACTTCAAGATTATTTTCCCCAATCATTTATATAAAGATTATATGGTGTTGGCCAAGGTTGTAATGTCTTTCAAGCTTGTTAGGCTGACAAAAACCTTGACTGAGTATTGAAATTACGTTGTTGAGCTGGTGTAGTTTTCTCCTACTATGTTACCTAATGATACGATGAAGGGATGATGTTTGGATTTGGGACATAGATTAGATATCCATTATCAGGTTTTCTTGTTATATATTCCCACTTATACTGATGTGTTTTATAGCGAGATGATTTTTTTATATGGTTGTGGATGGAATGTAAGGGTTGACGAGAGTTCCTTTTTCTCCCTATGGAACTGTTGGTTAATTCAAAGTAAAATGGAACTATGGGGAGCTTCATGGATGTTCATGATGGAAGATCCATTCCAGACCTCCTACAGCTCTAGGAGGAGCTTTGTTGACATTATATCAGTGTAAAATGCCATAACATTCTAGGAGGGTTTGCACTGAGGCACCTAAGAACTATAACTCATGCTGATGTTTATGACACTTACAGTGGTTCTGAAATCACTAATGTACTCTACATACTAGGACCCGGTCATCATATCCTCATAAAACAATGAGGCAATAAAATTATTCAATGATAAAAGGGTTCTATCCACAACCATATAAAACGAAGATTTTTCTAACAGTGAAGAGTCTCTTGAAGAATAAGATATTGGTCCATTGATTTTGATAGTTACCATTACCATTTAACTGTCATTGGTGACTTCTCTTTTTGATATCATTCCATCCCACAATTTTATTTCAACCTATATCATCAATACACTAAATATTCTTAGGTAGAAACTATATTTTTCATTGGATATTACTACACCCCTTGGCATGAAAATAATGTAGGGTATCTATATTCCAACTGGTGTCTTCCCTCAATCTGATGTTGATCTATCAAGCAGTTCTTTTTATTCATGATATGAAATATCATGACATCATATTCAGGATTGATTGGATCATTTCCAAAAATCCCAAATTGATTATTATCTTTGACGGGTCTAATTTACTACACCGAGTGGTGTGCCCCTTGTTTTTTATGAAGAATGGGGAACAAGGTTAACTGGAGCTAAAAAAATCTTATCCATAGTTTGGGAAAGTGATACTGGGGTTATGGTTTGACCTGGGGTGAGATTCAATTAGTGTTGATTTTCCTCTAGTCGTCATCGAGTTTTTCGACATTATTCCTTTAAATTTATTGGTTAGCCGCAAGTGAGAGATATTGAGTATTTTTGACTTAATTTCTGGTACTCAATAGGTCTCTATCCTCACATACCACATGGCACTAGAAAAGATAAAATAGTTGAAGTCTCAATTATATGATCTTCTTGAGAAAGGATTTATTCATCCATGTGTGTCACCATTGGAAGTGCCAGTTATCATTTCTAAGAAGGGTGCTTATTCAATTCTCTTATATGTTGATTATCGAAATCTCAATTTAGTTGCAATAAATCATCAATATCTATTTCCATGTATTGATGGTCTATCTGACTAGATAAAAGGGGTGAAGTGGTTTTCAATGATCAACCATTGATCTGGTTACCATTAATTAAGGGTAAAAGAATATCGCATTCAAAAAATCTATTTCAGAGTAGGTATGGGAACTTTTTGTAACGTTTTATGCACTTTGGTTTGAAAATTTCTCCTTTTAGTTTTTCTGGATTAAATGAACATGATTTTCAACGAGTATAGGGATACCTTTCTGTTAGTATTTGTGGATTATATTATTACTTAATCAATTTCTGAGGACGATCAAGTGGTACATCTATGAATAGTTCTGAATCTCAATACAAATCACTTCCTTTATGCCAATCTTTGATTATGTGATTTCTAGATTCTGGAAGTCAAATTTATGGGACACGTGGTGTCTTAACATGGATTATCAGTTGATAATGAGAAGTTGAATGCTATTATGAAGTGTGAGCAACCATGAAATGTCTTCAACATCCAAAGCATTATGGGCTTAGCCAGATATTATTGTGGGTTCGTAAAGGACTTATCAATGTTGGATTCTCTAGTGAATGCTCTAACCTGAAATTGGGTAGTGTTTTTTTGGATGATAAATTCTAGATTGATTTTTTCGAGTGGAAATTTATGATGACTATTGTGCTGGTGTTAAGTCCTACAGATGCAGGGTAGGGTTATGTGGTCTTCTGTGATGCATCTGGTTCATACTTGGCTTGCATTCTTATGAAGTGTGATCATGGAGTATCATATGGATCTATTTATCATAGGCTAGATGATAGGTATTATCCTACCCATGATATGAAACATGAATTTGTGTTGCGCGTACTTAAAATTTTATTGCACTACCTTTTTGGTGAAAGGGATACACTATATTCACATCAAAAAATCCTATGTTATATCTTCTCCCATAAAGATTCGAATATTTTCCCGAGGCGTTGGGTGGAGTACCTATAGTTTTTCAACATTAACATTTCCTATATCCAAGGATAAGGGAATGTCATTGCTGATGATTTGAGTAAGAAATATCTAACCCAGGTAGTGAAAGAATCTTTAGAAGAGTGGAATTTGAGGGCTCTTTTGGAAGAGTTGTATATTAGAGTTTAGGAGCAAGGGGATGTGATTTCTTAGCCAGTGTTTAGTTTCCATCTGCACCCCTAGTGATGATTCTCTAATAACAACATCTTTATGATGAATTTTTTAGCATTAGAGAATCCATTTTTTGTGGGGATGCAGTTTCACATTGGTTCTTCTCCGATTTGGGTATTCTATTCTATCGTAACCACATTTTTTCCATTATTAGTAAGGAAAAATGTGATAGGGGATAACCAATTTATTGAGTGGATTGTGCACCCAGGAACCACTGTATGTTCTCTAACATGAGGCAATAGTTCTGGTGGTTAGGTATGAGATGATACATTGCTGAGTTTGTCTCTATTTTCAATATGTTCCAATAGGTAAATGCCAAGCACCAAAAAACCATCGTGTTTTCTTCAAATGAAAACTGTCCCATTTTGGATGTGGGATGAGATAAAAATGGACATTTTAGTTGGGTTTCCTTGTACCCAGAAAAAGAAGAATGCAATATGTGTTGTGATCAAATGTTTGACCATGTTGGATAACATTATACCCATAAAATATACAACCATTTTTGCGGAGTTGGGAAATATCTAAGTGATATATATTGTTTTCTTGCATGGAGTTCCATATTCATTTGTATCTACTATGGATACTCAGTTTAATTATTTCTTTTGGAGATTCCTTCAAGAGGCATAGTGATCTCAGGTTCGTTTACGCATGGCCTGCCATCCATAGTCGGATGGCCAAATAGAATGAGATATACAAATTGTTGAGGAAATGCTTTTCCAACATGGAATTGTCATCATTGGTGATTTGGAAGATCACAGAGGGGTATTTGATTTAGTTTCTGAAAATAGTAACCATTATTCTATAAGAATGGAACCTTCTATGGCCTTGTATAGTTGGCCTTGTAAAGCACTATTCTGTTGGTCGAAGGTCGATGAATTTTTTTTTGTTTGGACCAAATATGGTTCAAGTGAAGACAATAATGATAAAACTAATACATCATATGTTTTTAACATCCCAATTCACATATAAGTCTTATTCGGATTAAATACATTGGCCTTTGGTGTTTTCTATTGGTGAATAGGTGTTCTTCAATGATTCACACCAATTGGGTCATCGACATCTTGGGAGGGAAGGGATGATTTATCCATGATTTTTGGGTCCTTTTGAGGTTGTTGATTAGGTGTGGACGGTTTAATAATACTTGTAACTTCCACTATAGCTGATGTCAATACATAACATGCTCCTTGTATAATAGCTAAGAAAGTATCTGTCTAGTCCATTGCATGTTTTGATATTGATTTATCTTGAGATTGAGCCTAATTTTTCTTTGACTGAGAGACCAGTGAGGACAGTTGACTCTTAGACCAAGGTACTTCATTGGAAGGGAATAAATTTTTTTCATTAACTATGAATAAATGGATATGATAATCATGAGTTGTGTGAATTTGAGGCATATATGAGAGAGTACTGGCCTCATCTTTTTGGCATGTAAGCTTATTCATAGGAATTATAGGGATAGAATGTTTTTATGGCGAGGAGTTTGTAACAACATGTTACCTTGATTAGATAATTTTCCACCTTTTAGAAGTTCCTATACCTTTAGAAAACCATTTATGTGAATTTTCTTGGATTACTGTAGACTACAGAACAGGTACATGGCATGTACCGGAAGTACATGTCATGTACATGGTTTTGGTTTCATGTCATGGATTGGGAGAGCATGTGGTGAATGCGTAGATCACGCCAATTGCTTCTACATTCCGGGAACCAGAGGTACACATCATGAAGGTATTAAATATTGTTTTTTCAATCCAATGTGATGGGTTTATTCAGTTTACTTTTCCAATGAGGCCTACATGTTGGGACCCATTGGTACATGTCGTGACTTAGCCCATGCACAGACTTAAGTAACACTTTCAGTGGCTTTTCTCAGTACTTTTCAATCCAGGATTCTTCGATCTCTACCAAGACATGTTTTGGTGCATTTTTGAGAGACTCACCTCCTTCTACATCGAACCAAATGGTTTGGAATCATCATTCATCTTGAGAGGAAATTACAGGGTATGTTTTCTCCATCATTATTCATGTTTCTCTCTTCATATCCTCTTGTGTTTTCAATGGATCGTCTTCGGAATGATGGAACCATGTCTTGTGTTTTGGGATTTTTATTTTTTTTGTAATTTTTACGTCTTATAAACATTCGTTCTCATTGATGAGTGTCATTGTGAGTGGCATTCTTCAGGAAAGTGGCAGGTGGTTCACTCCCAACTTTCCAAATTGATTACCTTCCTGTTTCTTGGTTTATGTCAGTGGCTAATTTAAATTAATTTACATAATATTTCTTTCAATTTCTTTGGTAAATTCCCAATTCCAATTAATTGGAGGATTTGAAATGGTTTTGTCCTATAAACATGGACAATCCCAGATTCCATTTAATTTAGGTGGGGTTGTTGAAAATTTATGATTTAAATTGGTAAATTTAAACTGTGAATTTTATGGAAATGTTTTAAATTATATCATCTGATTTAATTGTGGAAAGGAATTGTTAAAGGTATGAAATTGGGTTTGAATTAATTTCAAACTTGTGAATGGAATAAAATGATTTGATAGAAACCCAGATGTTTTATCTTGTGAGGAAGGAATGATTTTTTTAATAAAACCTATTTAGGTTTTAAATGATAATGAATTGGAATTTTTGAAATGGATGAATGGGATTCATCATATATTAAGTAGTCTTAAAATAGTTGTCCTGTCACATAAGATCAGATGAAATCCTTAGGTATTTAGTTTGTTATTTGCATACACTCTATGCTACGAAAATGTTCTCAATCTTACATGCAGTGGGTCATATCCAAAATGTTTTGGTGATTATTTTCCATTGGCCTATGTCACATGGACATATGTATTCACATTTTTCTATGTTCAATTATAGAGTCTGGAATCCTACATTTGGTTAACACTATCATACCTTTGGGTATATGGCCATGTTTTTCTTTTTTTTATTTATATTTGAGATACAAAAGTATTCCAATGCTTATTGAAACTTCTTTACATTCCTCATATATTTATTTAAACTATTTTATTAATGTTTTCATTAATTACTTGTTTTGGAAATATTCCATCTCTGGTATTGTAAATTTTGTGTTTTGAATGTATTTTCCCCGATTTATAAAATATATGGATTGTACTTCATGAATATGATTTTGAATTTCATAAATACATTATTCTGTAAAAAAGAATTATATTAATCGGAAAATATATCTTTTTCATCAATTATGGAATCTTTTATGGTATCCCAATAGTATTGGGATCACATTTACTTTTTCAATCTAGTGGTTTTAGTATTTTTTCTTCCATGATCAAGAAAAGGGATGAGATCTCTTTGAGGCTGATCTAGTTATTGAGCATTGGACTTTGTGAGTTGTGTCTTAAGGGGCCTTGGGGTTGTTTTCTTGTTAAGTATATTGGTATGTAGTACTTTATATTTCTTGACACCTTTTCATTATGAAATTTTAATCCCAGTGATGTTTTACTATTGATTTGCATTCTATATTTAATATTTCTCATCTGCATTCATGTTGTGAAATCATTCACACTTGTATATTGAATTATTATAGGTGCTAGTCTCCAGCTTGTGGGGATCGAGAAAACACTTTCGGTCCGATCAGGGCTGGATCATTTATCTGGTTACCAAGACACCCGGGCTGGTTCATGACATGAAATCCCAAAATGTTGCAGGATAAGATTTAAAGGATTATTAAAAAGATGTCAGGAACTCTACACACCTTGAAGTCAATCACAATGATATTTCTGGATCCTTTAACAAAAAGGATTACATTAATTCATTCTATTAAGGATAAATATTATTATCTTTTATAAACTTGACGATATATGAAAATAAACCTCCAAATTAGGAACCCAAATGTTAATGGACATACATCTTACATAAGGTCTACTATAATAGAGATTACACACTAGCCACAATGGATAGGTAACACATCACAACCATCCTCGATTTATGGTTTCTCAAAAATTATATTTCATAATTGATATCACGAATATATCACAGAAGTCACATGTTGTTAAAATAAATGATTCCACCTGGTTTCATGATATTTAACGGCATGATCTGATAATGTTGTTTGATGATAAACTGTAACGAAATCCTCTTAGCCACATGATATTAAACTGAATGGAGAAAAATATTTTCTCATGGAATTTTACTACATGATCAACATGCCTTTACCACATTAAATTAACCTTCCTAGAAATTTTCTAGAAACCAAAAATTAAACCGCAATGTACATTATTCCTTGACTGTATGACGTTAAACTATATAGATAATGAAACTTAATTAATGGTTTTCCTCACATTATCTAGATCTATTAAAATGAATAATCGTTATCCCTTATCCCTATGTTTGAGGAATATCCATATAGAAAATTTCTACATTTTATAAAATCACATTCAATTAGTCATTCCAGTATAAAAAATTTAGTGACACGTAGATCATAAATACTAGGTCCAAATAGATAATGTCTCCATGTCTCGTTCCTTGTTTCAAACATAGAGAATAACTCGTGGGGGTTTAATAAAATTTGTAATGGATTCAGTAATGATTGAGAAATATATGTTCATGATAGTGTTAGCATGGTTATGGATGCATGAACAGAGATGGAACACAATTTATCCATGCCCCATTATATTAAATTTAATGTCTTCTATCTCATGCATGAAATGAATGATTGAATTAATATGGCCCTCACTCAAGAGGACCACTATCATTTTTGTTGGTCTTCCACTATACCTATCTTCAAGAATAACATGTGGTTTGATTCCTACCATCATAGGATACATAATGATTCCATGATATCAAATCATAGGTTCATCCATAATAATAATTGGGAAAAACTCCCCCTCTCAATATGGGTTAGACATCCATTCTGAGTTTCCCATTCAAGAAATACTTTCAATTTGATTCCTTCAATCATAGGATATGTAGTAATTCCTAGATCACCAATAAAGGAACCATTTTCAAAACTAAATGATAAAATTTTCCCCTCTTTATATGTGTTAGACCTGTGTGGATGGTTTCTCATTCATGAAATAAGTGTCTTTTTATTGAATGAATTATAGGATATATTAGGAAACATAGATCACCAATCTTGGATTGATCCATTATAATCAATGGAAAATAACCCCACTACATATAGTTCAAAAAAATCTAATGTTTTTTATATTAAATAGATAGATCTGTCTACATTCATGGCATTATAGGATATGATGTGACACCCAAACTTTAAATCCTAGGTCCAGTCATTCAAAAAAAATGTCTCCCGTCAAATAATTATGGGCCATAAATGTGCATGGGAAATTCATAAAATAACTACATAAGTCTTTATTCATACCATCACATGATACATATTGATTCTTGGATCCTCACTTTCGAGACCAACCACATGTTTTCATCACCCCAATCATGTTACATGATGAGAGTTAGATACTTGTAGAAGATACAATCCCTACTAAATTGTGGATAACCATTAAAATTCCCCATTAAGTACTCACACATATCATAATTGACATCCCATTTATCCATTGGTATTCACAATGATCATAGATTATGTAATCATAGGGAACATGGAAATTCACTATGGATGGTGTTACCAAGACTTTTCTTGGAAGGGGATCCAAATAATAGTTGCATTATATTTAACATCAAAACCATGCCCTATCCTCATGATATTAAATTGTGTGACAACAACATTGATTCATGATATTAAATTTCATGGGATATGTTCTATTATTTAGAAGATAAAATTTCATAGAGATTTTTATCATATCCATTTATTTTTTTTTCAGAAAAAAATAGTCAACTCTATACATGAATGAAGTATGGAATATCATTATCGCTACATATGAGCATGATCTATGTATGGATACCTTAGTTAGGCCTAATCTTGAGACTCACTATGTGGGGAATGTGAAATGCCCATTTCCCCTGTATATAAGTTATATATACAAAAAGGGATTTCCTTAAAGGATATGGTTATTGAATGATTCATTGAATTGAGATTTTCATAGGTAAACCTAGGGAATCATATTACTAAATTAGAATTTTCATCAATTTAAAAACGTACAAGTCGTTCAAACCCACTCTAAATATGAATCAGTTAGATCAAGATATTTCATTCTTGAATGAGAGATAAATATGTGAAAATGGTGATCAATAATATGGCTACAAAAAATAACAATGTTCATAGATAAAAATGTGTTTACAAATTATAAATTCTATTGTACATTGAAATGTATCCAAACAAATCTCTTTTACAATTTCATGTTGGTTCTTATGTCATTACCTCGTGACAGTAAACTGTATTGAAAATTTCATTTTCTCTAGATTTTAAACAAAACAGAAAATAAAATCCTGCTACATGAAATTAAAATATAATGAATATAACCCATCTTCATTTCTTATCATAGGACTGCAAGTGCATGACAATAATAAACTAGAGTATGGTGTGATTTCTCAAACTTTTAGTCAATTTATCTCACAAATCGATCTTCACGTATTTAGCACCTCGATCTCCCGAAAAATGTTCATGACCCAATAATGGAATAATTGTCTCTCTTTGTATCCATCCATGGTTTCGATCATCATAAAGGCTATGACCTAACATCCAATTGTCTATTATCCATTTAAGAAGGTATTTTTTTATCATTTCGAGCCCTGATGTCACCATAGAGGAACTCATTACCATGGGGTGTTTTTTGATCATCACCAACATGATTATCCGAAACCATTACTCGTTTCCTGGGAACAATGATCATGGTATTATGAAATTTTCATCTCCATCTCAAAATAATGATGGATAATTATTGAAACTAATTATCCTAATTCATTTTTTGAAAAACTACCCAATTCCATGTCTTCATGCATCATGTCCATAAAAAATGATCATTGGTCAAAGATGTAAAACCATATTCTTTAGCCATTGACTGTCCAAATCACAAGACTCTAAATTTCTAGTGAAGGAGTAAAAAACTTATTTGATTGAAAACTCACAATGGAGGAGTGACAAAAATTAAAGTCTTTTATCTCTAAACACATTATCTATTGAGATTAAAAAAATTTAAATCATAAATAAGTATGAAATAACACATGTAGGTCCCAATTTGTGTACCTTTTAAAAACTGATCTATGATCACTAGATTATTGGTCCAGAAAATATTTATTGTAATGATTTATCGCATCTTTTCTCGATTATAACATGTTCACTATATGGAAAGACATATTTTAATGATCTTTAATCCATATTGAATCATATTTTTTTTATAATCCACTTTCATGTATTTGAGGTATAAGCTGAAATAAACTATTCATCAAGCTAATACCCTTCTCTTGGAACACCATGTACCATGGGAATCATTAACCTTTGATCTTCACTATAGAAAATTGGTAAAAATGTCTATTAAATCAAAATTGATTTTTTTCCCCAGAAATTCTCCCACATTTTAATCCATGATTTAATTTCTATACTGTGTGTAAAATTATAGGATTTATACATTAACAATGGTCGATATGTAACCATTAGTTCCCACCTCTAGAAATATCAAATATTCTATGTCCATTAATAATGATCCCAACCAATAGACTATTCATGTGGATCTCAAATCCTTGAAGTTACATTATGTTGTATTACATACATTATCAAAGAATGAATTCCATATTCAATTCATGATTTGTTTGATGGCCCATATCATGTTACCTAGATTAAAAATTAGTTGGTCCTAAGCCTCCAAACTAAAAGCTAAACCAACATAAGTTTCCAAAATCATAATTTGATGGATTTACCTCTGCATCAATTATTATAGTCTCAAAATATGATTCCTCATAAAATTTTCATGGACCTTGTAAAATTATAGGGATTCCATTTACATGACCTTGCATGCAAGTCCTAAGAGAAAATACATAAGAGATTCTGAATAAAAAACCAAAGGAATCTCATTGAAATAAGTAAGGATATCTTATCCTTATACTCCCTAGTGACAACATGGCGTAACAAAGAACTTTATGTTGTTTTAAATCATCCATTTTATACATTCCAAATTCAACTCATGATCCCAAACATCACATTGGGGTAATTAAACACATTATGTTGTTTTAGTTCATCATTGATATGTCTTCCTCAATCTATATTTAATTTTTAAAAATCACATAATGTAATTTTCACATCCCTCATTGAAAATATAAATGATGTATTGGAATCCATTTCATGCTATTAGGTATCCTCAAGAAGACATTAAACTGAAAATTATTTTCCATCCTTCTTGAATGAAGTTACGATACATTGGATGATGTCTATACTACATGATGTAAAACTGAAAAATAAATCAAATAAATATTATATTACCCCTAGTAGAGAGTTTGAGATGGAATTCCCTAAAATATGTCACTTCAACAGTCTAATTTTAGGGAAATTAAAATTTACATTTAAAACAGTCACAATGATCACCATTATATCAATATGAATGTGCAACCCTAAGAAAATGTAATGTATCTACACACTGGACATTCCGATTGTGTGATATCTAAAATATAGATCAATTATAAAATTGAAATGTTATAAAACCTATCATGTCAAAATCATTTTAGAATTTGGAATGGGGAAAAGCCATATCAACACTAACTATGCTTTCCCCATATGAAACATCTAGAAATTTATAGGTTAATGTAAAAATAAAATGATTGTACGATTTTAGGGAGCACTATTTTTTCCTATAAAAAGTCTATTTATTCTAAAAAATTCCCTTGACATAGGAAAAAGCAGAGTACTCTCCCTTTAGGACATATCATATAAAAAATATTCTCTTCAGCTTGGTGATCCCCAAAAAATCATGTTATATATATTAATGATACCCAAAATTTCCATGAGAATTAATGGGAAATACTAAAATTAAATATATTATGGCATGAAAATTCAAATACAGGTTTTTTGGTTTATATGGTTCTACAAATAAGATGGGTATTATTGGGGATTCGTATGATATCTTCTCAATTATATTTCATGAAAATCTTGAAGGGAATAATGCTGGGGAACGACAGGTAAAGGTCAAAATAATTATTCATATATAGTGTGTAAAAGGATGAATATCCACATTTTTATAGCCTCTCCGCATATTCCATCAATAAAATAATTTCTATTAGAATAAAATAATATTTTTTCTACTAAATTTTCCAACTCCGTCATTGTATGGTGATAAGATTAATTTAACTGTTGAAGTGTCATCCTCTCTAATTGTTCTACTTTTTATCAACGAATATGAGTTTTTATAATGATAGAAAATTACATAACTCCTTTTTGATTTGTCTTTAATTAAGATGTTGATATGAAAATTTAATACATTGGGTGAGGTATGATATTATCCAATTTTTTATTTTTCCTGGAAAATTCATCAATATATGTGTATTTCAGAGATATTTTATAATTCCTCAATTCCAAAACATCCAAATTTTCCCTTAATAAATTTTACAGGGGACACACATAATTTATAGCATTCAAGCTCCCCTCACAACTAGTCAATTATATAAATTTCATGAAAATTTATTTACAGATATCATAAATATTATGGAAATAAAATCCACCAAGTCCTAGACCATGAATGATATAGAGATTGAACTCCACTTGGCCTTGAAATTACTCTAATAGAGTCTTGATAATTCGGTAATGGATATGATTCAATATATTTATTCACAATACTTGTCACTCAATAACAACTAGAGTAAGAAATTATGAATAGGGAATGGTTGTTTGAGATAATGAAGAAGAAAGATAAAAATTTTATTGATCTCTACTCCCATCAAATTCATCATCAATAACTGATATTGACGTGCCATCCTCCGAAAAAATTCATTCACAATAATGGTTATTTTTTCACTATAATGACAATGGTTCCCTGAAGGCGCAACATATTATATAATCAACTATATTATTGAAATAAATAAGGTTTTCATTGAAGAATTTGTTTTTTCACCAGAAGGATCATTTTGTTCAATACACCACATTAGAAAGCCTATTCAAAAAATTTAGAATAGACATTATATAAAAATACATGGGATCTGATAGGTGGAAGAAAAAAAAATCGTATTTTTATATTAACATACCAACATAATCAAATTTTGGAAGATAATTCTAGGTATTCATTATTCCTTCATTCTAGATGAAGGGAGAAGGGAAATCCTTCAAATACATCCAAATTAGAGAGTGAACTACTATAGTGTATATTTCTAAAAAACAATTAAATAATCTACACAGTTTTGAAGAACCAAATTTTAGAGATAGATTTTATATAACCTATAAAAATGGTGTATCTATAATTATCAACAATTATCCTAGTTGGGGTTAAATAAAGGCGAATTTAAAATGATCTTAATCGCAGAAACATGTCAATTACATCATCAGGAACCTGTGGCATCACATTAATCAAAGTGACATTCATTAACCAAATTTGAAATGACGAATTAAGGATTATAGTACTATTATGATATTATTAACATTGAAAATGATCTCATATCTATCTAAATAATGATTTGAAGAGGATTCTAATACTATAAGGGATGTTTCTATACTAGATATGACCAGAGATCAAATAAAGAGGAAAACATTTCAGCATTTCTGGTTTAAGAGACCATCCATATTTTAATTGATATTTCATCACCATAATTCCTACATGAATCCCAAAGTGTTCATTCTATTCATAAAAAATACATATGTTCAAAAGGATGGAAAAAAAACTACTATTAAAAGTCTTGGGTATACCACTTGTCTAACCTGGTATCCCCATGTGGAATTCCCCCAACCCTCGTGGGTTTCCCAATAATATCTCACTCAATCACAAACCCATTTCTAAGGGAACTAATTTGGGTGTATAATAATTGGTTGTGTCCCTCTATGGTTGAGGATGAGGTTGATCCAATCCTTAAAAAGAGTGATATAGTGTATGTTAATATCTTTTATTAATTTCTCTTTCATAGTGGTAACCATGGATCTTTCCATTGTCAATTCTTGTGTATGGTCATCCCAAATCTCCATTGTAGGAAGACAATATTCATACATCACCCCAAGAGGAGATATCCCTCACATCCAATAAATATACATATAGATAATCCGTACATATCCATGATACAAATGAATGGAATTATTACTAGTACACCAATGGCCAATTAGATCATGAGAAGTTTCAATGAAAGATATTTGATGATTCTAGAAATCCATGATTCCCCATAAATATAAATAGAATTTTGAATCTGATAGTATTTTGAGTAGCTCTCCCTATCCCAAAATGGCAATTCCAATTCATCAGGGAAATTACCTTCATGTCACATGTTCAATTTTTTGCTCCTACTATATATTATATTATTCAGTGTGGAGATTATTATTTCTCAAATAACATTGAAAAAATCAATAATGGAATGATCGAAGCATCCTAGACACTGAGGGGAGTTGTCAAACATATTGTAGATCCCTAAAATATGTACAATGACCAATTGAAAATCCCTAGATATTTCTTAAATACATCCATGAGAAGATGATGGGAAGGGAGATAGAAGATTTTAATGAAGATATGTGATAGAATAATTGACTTTAATACTGAATATATAAAAGTGATGTTGGAGTGATAGGGGATATCTCCAATGTACAAGTGGCAGAAGACCCTTCAATTACTCATTTTCAGAGAACATTTGGTTCTTGGGGAGAAAATTTTGATTCCAACACATCATATATGTCTAGATAAATGAGTATGAATATGGATAAGGACTATAATCCATCTTTAAAAAACTAGAAGAACAAATCATATGGTTGAGAAACCATGAAAAATATAATGTGTGACCCGAATAACATCATGAAAATTTCATGTACCATAAAATGGTAAATTATGGCATGACATAATATAGGTCCCACAAATCACACAGTCCATGGGGAATCTCTTGAATCATTTTAACAATATTTTATCTTGATATTACTTGATATATATTATGATATGTGATTGTATGGATCTGAGATATTCATATGAACCGTGTCATGGTCAAGTAATGAAACAGCCAATCAAATGGATAATGTGAACCTTGTAAGATATCCACAAATCCTAGGACATGATTCATTGTTCAATCAAATTATTGTTACCATATTACAAGTTTTTTAAAACATGTAATGAGAGAAATCAGTCATACCAGATGATCTTAAAATTGAATCCCATAAATTGATTTTGATGTTTCTTATTGTGAAGAGTTCATGGGAAGTGGATCATTGGGTGAGGTCTTGTGAATCATCCATTATATAGAAGAAATCACAGGAGCATTAGGTGATTAGAAAATTATTATATTGAGCCACAACTTCACAAAACAATTTATAGGATACAGAAAGGATTAATAATTTTAATCAAGAATTCCAAAATTCATTTGAGATAATAATTAGAGTAATCATGAAAGACTAATGCTAGAATTTACTACCCTAATATTTGAGTCCTTTTCCCATCAGAACATCCTCCTTGGGGGGTGTGCATTTGTTGACACCAAAAAATTGAGAATTCGAAATTTTATAATATATAAAATTATATAATCATATGTCTTATACTCTCTATAATACATTAGATATATTAAAATGGATAAATAAATAATAGAAGTCCTGATCACTTCAAAAGAGTAATCCCTAGGGGGACACAAAATCACATGAAACTAGGAAAAACAAACTGATGAATCATGAACTTTAAATGATCTAGGGATGATCAAACGAATATCATTCAGAATGTTCATTTAATAATACTAATACCCTCCAGATAACCATAATATTCTAGAAATGGAATCTAGAAATACTATTATGGTCTTATCCACAAATTTCAGACGAGCTCCTCTGATAATGAGTTGTTTTATGAGATATACTCATATAAATCTTTTGAATCCCCTTGTAATTTAAAAAAATAAATCTAATAAATAAATATTCTTTTTTCATTATCACTTCTACATAATATCACAAAATATGTATTTATAGATATCAAATATATAAAGAATTATAATAATCTAATTACCAAAAAACACATATAACAACCCGATAGGTTTATTATCTTTGAAAACAAGGAAACATAATCAACATATTCATAAAACATATGTTTCATCTCTATATGTTTCATTCCTAACTAGAAACCCTTTTGACACATCTTATATAATACAATTTTTCATATCATGGAGCAAATAAACTTCTGAAAATAGTGACCTTAAATTCTTGGTATGGGTAATTATGGTAGATAACAACACCATAAGGGAATAAGTACATGAAAATAACTTTTGAAAATTGTATCCTACATATCAAAGATCATGATATTGAGTAACAATAATAATTATAAATTTTAATAAGACATTAAAAAAATAAAAAAAATAATGGTAGTGTAACATAATTCATTAATGTGTGGAACACACATAATAATTGAAAATCATTTTCAGATTAACCATGGCTTAGAACCAATTCCATCATAGTATAAAAATTCCATTATTAATTTGTTTTAACTCTTTTTTCTATGACTATGTTACTAAATAAATTTTATCCACAATCAATTTTTTTCTGGATGAACTGGTTTTAATCCCATTCCAGTACTTTATTACTGGTCTAGGTTCTCTTCCCATTCTAGTCCAACCTATCTCATGGGATATCAATCATTACAAAATTTATTAGATGAAAATATATGCCCCACCCATCACATAATAAAACCATACGTATGTGATCAATGGGAATATAGGTAATTTATCATACCATAATAAATGAATATAAATGTGTTTCATAAATCTTTCATCATAGCATACACCAAGGATAAAAAATGGGTTTCATAAATACCATCAATTAATATACATAAACAAATAACAATTATAAGATTAATAATATTGGAAAATATACCCATTATAGAATAAATAATTCCAAAATTTATTAACTTATATGTAAAACAATTTTAAGGGATCGCTAGAATTTTTTCTTCGAAAAATTATCCTTCATATTTTGAAATTATTTTTTCTTTCAAGTACGGCAAAATTCTAAAAGAATAAATTTTCATTTAAAATAATCTTTTAATATTAAAAGGTGAAATGATAATAATTAAGGCTTAATAAACATAGTAAAAACTATTCATTCCATATAAGTTAAAAAAGCATTCCTTTCATTCTTTTTCTATAAAATTAAAAAATAACTTGTTTTGGTAAATTATAAAATGATTCCATTATAATTTCATTTTAAAATTTCACTCTTGTGTAAAAATGAATTTATAAAATTATAAAATTATAGTAAAAATATTTTGAAATTTTTCTGAGAAATATGGTCTTTGAAGAGAAACATTTCCCATCAAATAGTTACATATAATTAATCTCTAATAATATTGTGACTATGGAATTTATCCTTACCATATGTATGATATCCTTTTTACATTTTTTAATGTCATGTATAATGTTGTAAATAATGTTATTGAATTATTCAATGAATATTTTTATATTTATTATATCATATATGATAAAATAATATTATCTTATCACTTTTTGGTTAATAATATATTATAATTACCCTTTTTGGGTTTTAACTGCATCATTTTCCTATGCATATTTTATCATATATGTCCCAATTCTTATGCAAGGGATATGGTTATTTCTTTTATATAAATAATTAAGTTAATATATAACATATTTATTCACTATATACATATATCTAATAATAATTTAATACTGATCATGGAAAATGAATCCCATTGTGTCATAGAGACGAATGTCCGTTCATTTACACAAGCTATGATATCATTCACTTAATAGTGAAAGGGAAAGTAAGTGGATTGTATATTTGTATAGATTTATAATTGAAATATATATATATATATATATATATATAATTATATACATTATTTATAACATTATACCCATCCAAATTTAGTGTTGATTGTTATCATATTACACCATGGAATGGAGATGGTAAACCGTATTTATGCATGCATGGTCATTGGTCTTCATAGAATGGATTAAAGGGGGAATATGGTTTTTCTATATTCCTAATAACATATCAGTAACTAAATTTTACTATATTTGTTATATTATAATTTAAGAAACTCATGAAGAGGATTTATAAGAAGGAATAATTAGGGAATTATTGATAATGATGATTATGTCATGAACCAAAACGGGTTGACCCTTAACCGGTCACCCGAGTTGATCTGTGGCTTGGCATGAATGGATTTTCGATCAACACGAGGAGGAAACTTGTGTCAGGATTCAAAAGATTGCAACAAGGTACTGATTTCTCCAAATCAATAAATAATGGAACTAAGTAGAATCATGTTTCACAAGAAGATCAATATATAAGTGAAACTAAGAAGAAACTCAATCATACAAGAGTCTAAAAATACAGAAAAACAACTCAATTCAAACAATTGGGTAATAATAATACCCTAACATAATGTGGCCCCATATTCCAATCTAAAAAACATGATACACTATCACCTAAGGTGACAAAACTCAAGTTGAACCCTTCACAATATTTAAGAACAGAAAATATCTTCTGGCATGTGAATTAAAACTCAGTAGGCTTCCCTGATATTCTATTCCCAATTCACATCCTTTCAAATAAAATAAATATGAATTTCGTATTTGAATTAAAATATATAAAGGTATTATATTATATAAATGTAACATTAAAATAGTGTACAAAAAATTTACCTTACTCATATCAAAAAACCACGTTCATTTAGATAGTGATGTCAAAATCATTTCAAGGGAAATGTGATGCATACGTTTTAAACATACAAAAAACCAGATAAAACACTATTTTAATTTAAAAACAATTCATAAATCAATTTTAAACTAACACATCACTTTCCATGTAACAATCTACATAAGAGGGCACTATCATAATCACCAAACAAGGGAAATGGAAATAATCATACAAGTATCCAAATCATCAATGTAAGAAACTAAGAGACAATAGACAAAGGTGACCCCAAGGGATCAAAAATAATATATATCATACTCATATCTTATACCTCATCCCCATTAGTATGCCACTGATAATGAAATCAATAATTCCCTAACACACTCGACCTCTATAACTATGGAAAAATCAAGCGCAAAATCACATACCAATAAACAAAAATAAACACATCTACAATGTGCCACCATATAGTGTATAATCTAACTAGTGCATCCATCATTCTCATAAAATAAACTCACTATGCCAGGTTCCCATGTCTCATGTATAATGGTGGTGAGCCAACTGATTCCATCTGAGCATCATGTCACATGCATATATAATAATAAATCAAAAGCAGACATCAACCTAAGCCACCCCAAGGTTTGATCTCCTGAAAAATAATAAATAAAACCCAAAGATTCAAAATTGAGGATCTATGATAATGGATCTCAATTATTCCATAGAAATTAAATCCTATAAATTATACATAGACAAGGCATGAAAAACATCTAAATGTTGTTTTCATAATAAACACTTTCAACAATTTCAAAATTTTGTCAAACAGGCCTGTAAATATTCTAAAAAACCAACATTTATAAAGCATAAAAACTCACCATTTTGAGAATGGTGTAAAAAACATTTTCCATGTAAAAATTATTTAACAAGTCATTTATAACAATCATGTTAGAGTATCAAGGAAAAACCATTTTTTAATAAAAATTATATAGGCCATTCAGTGGAAGAAAATTCCAAACTACAATAAAAATATCACACATCCCATTGTAAAAAAAAACCTCTTTGGAAACCAATAAAAGGACACTAAAATATCATTTTACATGAAACCATTATATTTTTATATCCAAACTAAACATTTTAAATAATAATTTAATCATAAAATCCAATTGGTCAATTAATCAAACTCATGGATTGTAGTATTTAAAAAATTTGTTTCTATATCACACTCAAAATGGTATTAAAAATTTTCAAGACATAATAACATTTAAATTTATAAAATATGTTGTTAATCTCACAACCCATATGAAAAACATACAGAACAATTTTTAAAACACATGGTGGGAATGTTTGTTACTAAAGAACACTATTAAGGAAAAAACAAGGCATTAACCACTATTTTTTACACCAAGATACCTATATAAGATTCATATAACAATATAAAAATTGAAAAGAAGGTTTTAACAAAATTAAAAGATTATTATAAAATTATATAGCATTTTTTATTGGAAAAATAACTCAAATCCTCTGAGGAACGATGACTCAGGCATAAAATCACATTATGAGGATTCTAAAACTCATAAACTATAATGAAAAACAATAAAAAATAATAACAAAGACATCATCAATCATGGGAAAGATCAACCTTCGGTCACAAATGACAATGTGATAAGTGAAATCTATGAAAAATTTAATGAAGAAGGAAGAAGGTGGAGATAAGAGGAGAATTACAATAAGAAATTCAGTACGAACATGAATATATCTTAGATCTACACCAATGGAGGAGGAGTAATGGGTTTGATGGAAAGGGAGAGGGATTCCTAGGTCTGGATTCACCAAGAGACTGATATTTTGGTGGATTTGGGTCCAAAAATCCCAAGGGGATAAAACATGGAAAACACAATTTTTAATTTATCAGTTAGATGAACAATTAGGAAACTAAGTTTATTAAACTGTGCAAAATCCATAGGAACGGACCAAATTGTCATCCCTCAATGACCATGTGGCCATGAACAAACCTTCTGGTAGGGTTTATGCATATTTCATTGTTACCTGTGTTCATACCCATGGTGTATCATATTATGAACCAATCATCCACATGGAACACCCAAGACAAAACTAAAATGTTTTCTCCAAAACTCCCAAACAAATAGAAGATCTTTTATGGGGGAAAATAGACAAAGAAATACATTTAAAAAAAATTCAAAAATAAACCCCCATCACACTAGGAAATTGATAAATATATTGGTATTTCCAACATACCATAACATAATATAATAAAAGAAAATCCAATTGTTACAATTATCTCCACCATTAATGCTTTCCGCCACTAAAAGTCATAACACATTCTAGATGATAGATCAATGCCAAAGGATTCACAACAAAATGATCCAAACACTTAAACCAATAAAATATTTCCCACTACCAATGTTAATTATTACTCTTTCCAAAAAAAACATAACTCAAAACTACTACACAAAGGGGAGAGGTAAAGACACCACTTCCACAACCTTGACAAGAACTGGATTGTTGGGCCTTCTCCCCTTGATCCATATGATCACCCAAATCACGGGAAAAATCTAATGATTTTAAAGGATACAAGAAAAAATTATCCACCATTAATGAACAATTAGATATTGAAAAATTATTAAACTAAATATCAAAATGTCTAATAGTGGTTCCCTTCACTGTTACAAAACATCTACCAATCATGAGATTTGAATTAAAATCAATCCAAAATTAAGCCTTTATGACACAGGACAACCCAAACCTCTATTTTGATGACCTATAAACATGGAAAAATAATAATTCAAAATGAATAGTTTAACTACCGACTCATTAAATAAGGGTAATGAAATTGAGTCAGGACTCTCCACAAAGACCTAAAAACCCTCACCACCTAGGGAGGGTAGGGAATGATCCTAAAGATTGGGACATTGAAATAAAAAATGATAACTACCCACAACATACCACCCATATGATGTAAAACCAAAATATATCTAATTTACACGAGCGGTCTATTAATGGACACTGATAAGAATCCTGCATTGATAGAGCAACCACAAAAGATACCTATGAACTACATCACTGTGACATTAGAGGAACATGCATAATCAATTGTTCTAAACTCCTAGGATTCCTAAGTGCATGATAGACTAACTCTGAGACCTTTCTCTAGATCTCTTACATATGATTCATCTATGATATCATAATCTAGTTTTGATAATCCCAACAAGGATTATTCATCACCCAATTAGTTAAAAACAATGACCTGAATTTCGGGAATAGAATACACTCATTCAATTAAACAATGAGCTAATCAAAATTCTCACATCATCCACTATATATAAAAATCTAAGACACTACTGGAACAAGTGACACAACAAATTTCCCCCAAATAATTCGGTTGACACTTATATGTTAAAACTTTAAACAAATACCCAACATCCCATCGCTTAGGAGGATTGCCTCCATGATGCTTCATGAAAAGCCCCAAAAAAACCACATGGGGTGATCCAAGCTTCCACATCCATGGTATGGAATTCTATAATTTTTACATGATGGTTTATTTTGACACAATTAGTGACAGTGAGAACACACCAATTTTTCTTTCCTATATGATTTTGATGAATGGTTCATAGGACTTTTGATTCTAAAACTTCCTTAATTATCTTTCATTTGATTTTTCTTCTCCTTACCAAAATTATCCACACAGCTTGCCGATATTGAATGAGGGAGGACATCCTCAAGACCCCTAGACATTATTTATTCAACATGTAAATCAATCCTAACCACATTAGATAAAATAGGATAAATTATCTTCTCAAACATTTGACTATAGATCGGTATGAATCCCATCCTCGGAACATTGTTCCATTGTGGAACCATCTACAACATACTCTAGAAGGTAAAGAACTATGTACCCAAAATGATGGAAATACTCCAACACTAATCCCTCGCCATGTTGAAAACAACACATCCACATCGCTCATTTCACCCTTTCCATCTCAGATAAATACTGACGAATGAACAATTCCGTGAAGAAATATAATGTAAGATCATCACATGGCTTGTCCTGATACACCGACATCAACATCCTCTATAGTGAACCATTATGTATTAATGATTCATATATAACCTTTAACAACTATAGAATATTTTTTAGGCTAATGTTCTTTTCATTCATTATCATCTACTCCTCAACCTCTAGAGGATATGCTTGTTCATAAAACAGAGGTTGATATATCTTTTGAATCTTAATAATGAAATCTTTTGGTTGATCAACTAGATATCTAGATAATGGGTAATCACGCATAGACACTCTTTAATCACCCAAAAAAGATCAATGGGGACAACCACTAGACAATGAAAATCCAATAACAAAATCAAGCCCAACTAAAAAAACATCATTAAGAACAAACACATCATAGGTGATATAATGTGAACATAGGAATACACGCAATTATAACATCAAAAGAGTGATTTTGAAAAAAAAATTAAAAAAACATGTTGGGTTTAACATTCTTCATTAGTATTCCTTACATTCTCACTCAAATTAATATTTCCATTCCTCCGTGATCACCCATCAACCATTCTATACTAGGAATCCATCAACTTTTCCATATACCACAACACATGTCATTACCCAAGTCCAAATGGATCTAAGGCCTTTTGTTTTATTTATTTTTGATAACCCCCCTTCATGGTATGAGGTGTAAAACATTCAAGGCCCATAGGATTCGAGGTTACATGACCCATAGGCCATAGTAAATTATATAGACTATTCTAGGAACTCCTCCTCCCAGCATCTTCATCGTGATATCATCTCTCCACCTTCACATGGATGTTTTGATAGGATTTACCCGAAATCACAGGTTGTTCCTGATGGCAATGTCATACCCTCTTATTCTGAAAAATCTTCTTAGCTTCTACTCTGGTGAATGTTTATGCTCTAATACCATGCAGAGTCTTATTTTTATAGAGTCTGTCTAATCATTAAGGACAATTTTAGGTGGCCCGAGTTCATTGAGGTGGCTTGAAGGCCTTGAGGTGGAATGAAGTCCTTGAGGAGGCCTAAAGGACTTGAGGTGCCTGAAATCCTTACTAGCCCGATGGCCTTGGGTGGACCGAGGGCCGGAACCATTGGCCCGAAATCCAAAATAGATGAATTGTTCTGACTGCTACAACATTGAACAGTGCCAGCTATAGAGCTGTTACAGTGATGATACACTACTACTACCTTACAAGTAAAATATTTCTACAGTACAACCAGAAATATGTATCCACCTTGTTTTGAACACGTGTCTCCAGGATCCACATTCTATGTCCTCACCAACTAGGTTGAGTCTCTTGTTCAGGTGAGTAACCATGAGAACAACAATTGATAATCAAAACAATCTCATTTTCTAAAACTAATCAATCGACCTAATTCAAAAATAATGAGTCTTCCAAAATCACATTAACCAGCAATTTCATTACCATTTTCAAATTCACACATCAAACCATTTCAACTTAATTTAATATAATATCCATTAATTTCCTACAAAATTATTTTTGATATATTCAATTTATTTTCTAAAATCTCAAAAATTATTATTTCATCTAAACAATTTGAGTAAAAACTCACCCATTTTAATTGAAATGAATAACCAAAAAACATATGATTTCTATAAACCCCATGTTCTAATTATTAAATTCCAATTATGTTAAACAATTTTAATTTATTCTCTTAGAGTATATTTTATGAAAAACACTTTTTCCCCAGGTCATCCATAGGGTTATTTCTGAAAACACCTTTTCCACAATTCCAACACAATGTTTTTTCAAAACAATTTTTACAATTCATTGTATTACAAAAGAGACTCAATAATTAACTAGATTCAGTGGGTGGCCTGACAATATGGTTGGATACCATATACCAAACACCACACCAACATGTAGATCATTCTACGACCATTCCTCCAGCTCCACATGGCATTCCAGGCCCTAAAAGCTCATGAAGATGACTATCTCAGCTCCCCTATAAAATCCCAACCAGTAAACAATATGTAAAGGCCAAGAAAGAAAGAAAAACCAGACTTCTCGTAGAATCCTAAGGATCAGAATGAGAAAGTGTTCTCTATTATCTTCTTACACCTACCCATCATGTCCTCACAATCATACTCCATCTAAAAAGACATCCCCATAAAAAAAAGACACTCTACAAAGAATTATCTACGATGAGATGAGCTACAACATTTCTTTTCTATCATGAACCAACATGGGTCGACCATTAACCAGTCACCTGAGCTGATTTGGGGAATGGATCGAAGGGAATTCATTATCCCCAATGATTATTAACTAGTTTCTTGCATCAATAGAGTATAATAAGGAAAAAAATTCACCCAATAAATTAATAATGGAACAAAAGGGTAGAAAGCTCCACGGAAAGATCAATATATAAATGAAACTGTGATCAAAATCATTTATACAAGAATTGGTAAATAAAATTGAACCACACAATAAACAAACCAGAGAAGAAGACTATACAAACTCATTTTCACCATGAAAATCACTCTCTAACACAATGAACTATAATATAAGGTGACTAAATTCATTCCAAAACCTCTACGAGGTAAAAAATATAAAATAACTATTTGTGTTCATATTAATACTCAGTACGCTGGCCTGATATTCTATTCCCAATGAATTTACATTAAAATAAAAGAAACAAAAATTTCATGTATTAAGTAGAATATATAAAATTATGCTTTTAAAAATATTTTACTTAATAAAAATGTTTAACCAATTTCCCATATTCATTTCACAAAATCATGATCATTCCATTAGTGAAAAGAAATCCTTTTTAAGAGGATAGTGTTGCTTAAATATTTCAAATTTCACAAAAGAATATAAAACAATATTTTCTATTAAAAAAATCCATAATCCATATTGAAAATAACCAATCAAATTACATGAAAGCACTACACAAGTTGGAACTACATTAATTACAAAATAAGTGAAATGGAACTAATCATACATGTATCTCCATCAGAACTACAAAAAAATAAGATCTAGTAGACATAGGTGAACCCCACAGATAAAGAATAATCGATAACATACAAATACATGAGACCCCATCCCTGGTGTAATTCGACACATGATGAAATGAAAAACTCCCTATCACTCTCGACCATACTAACCCCAGCTAAACTGAGGAAAAATTCCATATATATAAACCCAAATATATTAAACTATTATAGGCCAATTTCTAGTGTGTAAACAATCTAATAAAACAATCATTCTCAAAAAAATCTATCACTAATCCATCTACCCATGTCCCATGTAAAATGTGGGTGAACTAGATGATTCTAATCTAGAATCTAATCACATTTATATATAATAATAATTCAATAAATAGAATAACCTCTAACTAACACAAGGATTGATCTCAAGAAATTAATTATATAGAACAAAAAGAGTCAAAATAGAGGTAGTCTGAAAATGGATCAAAAGGATTCCACAGTAAGGACATCCCATCCATTATATGTATATATAACCTGAGAATCATATAAATGTTTTTTTAATAATAAACTCTTTAATAATATTCATAATGCTTCAGAATGTCACTTTAGATATTTTAGAAAACCAAAAATTATAAAAAAAGTTACCTTTTCTTAAATTGTGTAGACACATCATCTATCATTTCATAGTTATTTTCAAAATCCCCTTAAATATTTTGGTTACACATTCACGCCAAACCATTTTAACAAAATATTTGAACCAACCATCCACTAGAAACGCATGCAAAGATACGTTAAAACGAACTCACATTCCATTTTAAAAACCAAAACCACTCGGGAAACCCATATAAGGACCCCCCATATTCTCCATTCACAAACTATTAATATATTTATAAATCCACAACAATCATTTTATATCATAAATAACCCATAAAACCAATTATAAAATTAATCAACCACTTATCATGGAATATTTATCAAAACATTTTATACTTAACTCTAAACAAGGCATAAAACACACATTTTCGTACCATAATTTAATTTAAATTTCTTACACATGTTATAAATATAACAAAACATGTGGAAAAGCTAATAGAACATTGTTTCAATCATTTGGTCAGACTGTTTGGAACAAAACAACACTGTTTATCACAAAACAAGGCATAAACCACAATTTTTCACACTTGGAATAGTCTTCGAGGATCATATAATAATATTTAGAATGAAAATGATGTTATAAATATATAAATATATAATTATAAAATTATAAATCTATGTTCTTGGGAAACCTACCTCCAATCTATGATGGAATGACAATGGGTCCAGGAACTCACTCCACGATGGATCCAAAACACTAAAACTATAATGAAAACCCTAAACAATATTACTACCCATAAGAAATCATGGTAAAACCCAACCCTATGTTGAAAATGACTTGTGGTGAACTAAAATTAGAGAAATATAATAAAGAGGTTAGGAAGAGGGAGGATAATGGAGGGGAACTAGATTAATTAAATTAACCCCAACCTGATTATCACATAGATCTACACAAAAAGAGGAGGAATTTCTTGGAGGGAAGGGAGAGGGATCCTTTGGACAAGACACAACTTGAGAAGGAGTTTGGGGTGGATTTGGGTCTATAAATCCAATTGGGGAAAATTGGAAAAAAATTAATCTTTTGGGAAAGACACACTGTTAGGCCGCACAGTTTATTAAACTATGGAGGAACAGTGTAGAAGCCTTGGGGACATACAAAATGGCCCCCCATCATTGACCACACAGACATGCACCAATATTGGAGTCAGTTTATGCCTGCTACATGCTTACTTGGGTTTAGCCGCATGGTTTATCAAACCATGCGCCAACCGTGAGAAGGGAACATGCAAGGAAAAACTCCAATGTCTTCCAAAAAAATCCCAAATAATTGAAGATAAACCATGGGGGAACTACTATAAAAATTAAAATAAGTAAACACATCAAAATTTAGCCACCATAACAACCTAATCTGGAGAAAAATACTTGGACTTTTAATTAATGGAAACATAAGATAAGAGAATAAAACTCTGGTGCGAACGATTACCACTTCATGAAAAAACATCTTTTAAATCTCATTTAGAGATACTAGGGTTTGACATTTGTGAATATCAAGACTATTAAAATGGGTCTAGGGGAGTTTATAAGGTAAATTAGTTGGGTATGGTTAAGATTTAACTCTCAATGTAATGAAGAAAAGTTGGGTAGGAGGGTCCCGTTTATAATTAAGGTGAGGCTCACTTCAAAAATTTCCTTAAAAATTAATTTACTAAAAATTCGATATCAATAAAAATTACTCTAAAATGAAATATATTCGTATTAAAGATGAGATAATGTTTTAATATCATCATACAATATATTTTAGAAAATTTTGTAATTATTTTAGTATTTATCTTTTTTATTAACCCATACATAACATATTTTAATTTTATGTAATGTTACAAATTTTAGAATTTTAAAAGGTTGTAATTTTTAATTATGTGATTTCAATTTGACCATATATTATCTATATTTAACATTTAAGACTATATTATAATTATTTTCTTATATATGTGTCTTTATTTTGAATAATTTACTAAAATATTATTTTGATACAATATTATTCGTGTCATCTTTGATATTATTCATTACATAGAATTTTTAAAATATGAAGATAACAAGTTAAATTTAAAGAATATTATATCACTAAGAGGTTATAGTAGTCTATGAAATTAATTTATTAAATTAATTATCTCTAAATATATTTATTTTAATATTTTTAGTAACATTTATTTGATATTCCTATTAATTAGAAATTACCATATTAGCGTTGTGTAGTTATTTAATATACATATTTCATTACAAAACAATTAATATAAAATACCATGATAATGATAAATAATTTTAGTTTCCCTAATAATAATTATAGAATAATATATCTTTTGTGTAACCATGTGTTGAAAATGATATATTATTTAAAACATGAATGTGGAATCATGGAATACTAATTGAAAAAATATTAGAAAATAAATAATCCAAACTAAGTGAATGAAAAATACAAAAGTAAATTTATTTCATTAAATTATTTTTATTATGTCAAAATTTAAATTTATTTTAGTTTATAAAATACCATTTGTACCATGTGGACAACACATAAGGGATATTTTAGGAAAATAAATTTATATTTTCAGACATTCATTTACTAAAATTTAGTATAAGTCATTTTCGTATACATGTGTCCATTAAAAAACAAAATATCACGTATAGGTTTGAAGTGAAGAATTAAATTCATCCAATAATATTTTGGAAGGAGTTAGGGTCATCTTATTGTCCTTGTCATTTTATTTTGAAGCTAAATTACCCAATTTACCTTTTACCATGGTAACAACATTTACAAACATCACTATTCATATTGGATAGAATTAAAGGTAAACTAATCAATAAATTTGGACCTTAAAAAAATATACAATCTATTTCTATAAATACAAAACACATATCATTATGAATTTAATTTAAAAATAAACTTTTAAAATACCAAAGAAAATAGTTTTTCAAAAAAAATACCATATTAAAATATCAAATGTTTTGATAATAAATTATTCTATAAAATCATTTTAGAAAACCATAATTGGAATATTATAAATTATAGTTAACTAATATAAATTTAATATAATTAAATAACATAATATTTTCCTGTAATAAATTTAAAATTAAAATATTTTCTTAAAATAAAAATTAATATATTCTGCATTACATAAAGAAATAAAACATTCCATAAAATGATTAAAAAATATTAGGTAATGTTGGAATGAAGAATTAAATTGTTTTATTAATTTTTTAAAATCTATTGTATAACACTTCTAAAAATTAATATTCACTCATAAATGTATTATAAACTAATTTTTGATTAAAATAAATTTTTGAAGAATAAATTCATTTTACATAATATTGTTTTATTATTTTATATGAACATACATATAAATTAATATTAAGTTGAATCATTATATTAATTCCACCAATTAGTTATCAATGTTTATTACCAAAAATGTAATGGATATGTTATAAAAGTTATTTTATAGAAATAGTGTCTCATGGATCATTTAGACTCAGTGTTTTCCTGAACCAAAGATATCCAATTACTTAAAAAGAAAAATTTCATAAAAATTTCCATGGATAACATTCTACAACCATAAAAAGAATTCATCCTTTGAAATTTATCATTTGGATACAAATAGATAAAGATAACTCGTTCTCCTCACATCCTCATGTTCCCATGTATCTTCTTTATATTGGTGGTTCTTCCATTAATAATTATCCAAGCTAGTGGTCTGGTTTCATTAATCCTTTTTCTATAATACATAATCATTATCGACAATTCATTATAAGATATATATTTCTCTAGTGGTATAAAATATTTGTTTAGTATAAGGGAATTATAAGGTGTATACATTCTTATGATTGATACGTGGAACATATCCTAAACATGAGAGATATTTGGGGGAAGCTCTGATATATATGCTTACATCTCTATATAATCCTGAATTTCAAAACTGTAAATATACCTAGGAATTAGATTGGTATTTTTTGAAAATACCTCACCAATCTTATCGAGAAATATTTGTAGAAATACATTACCACCCATTTCAAACTCCTGTAATATTCATTAATTATCTTCATAACTTTTTTTTACTCTGAGCAACTCTTGTTTGTCTTTGAATAGATATTACCTTCTTATGAAATATTCCCAACTAGATTAGGTCACAATAGCATTCATTCCCCATCTTTATGACACCTTGTTGGAGTAATTCACTTCTTACTATAGAGGTATATAAGGATCCCTATGGATACTGGAGTGAAATCTATTATTGTAATAAATGTTTACCAAATGTAGGTCTTGATCCCAACCACCTTTGAATTCCATAGAGTCAGACCTCAACATGTCTTCTGGAGTTTGAATTTTCTTCATAGAGTGACCATCTGTATAAGATTGATAAGATGTGATGAAATCAAATCATTATCTAAACTCCATTGAAGGCTTTTCTAGTAATTCAAGTTTATCCTTGTGTCCCAGTCAGATATAATTGACATTGGAACACCATGAAATATTACCACTTCATTAATATATATTCCTGAAATATGATCAAGAGACAAATATTTTCTGAAATAAAAAAAGGCTGCCTAAATTATAAGGTGATAAACTATAGAATATATTGCATTATCATTTTTAGATATTTTGTGATGTCCAACAACAAAACAAAATGTGATGTTTTCCCATTTCTATTCTGGTATGGTTAATGGTTTTAAATTCCCCATAGTCTTCGGTCTCCCCACCTTAACATTTGAAAAAACCAATCTCCTAGAATTGTATTAAGAAAAATCTTATTCATGAAATCCCACCCGAAATACTCTTCTAGCTCACTACATATCATGGTGCGTCTATAGTGAATAGAGAATGATGAAAAATGAGAAACATCCAGTAGATCCTACTTTAAATCTGGTATAGGATGGACACAAAAACACATATTGAACCTCATTATTCCACCATAATCATTTTCAATATAAGGAACATTTCAAATCAAATTTGGGTTCTCTACACCTTCCTTTTCACATCATTAATATTCACTTGTATATATGGTTGAAAATTCATTTAAAAAAATGATATTTATCCCCTTTATGATTCCCATATTCATCCCTTGGAAATATATAAATATTGTATCATTACTTACACACGTCCTAAAGAGGATATAATACTCTTTATGACTCAAATCATATTCCAACATGTTAACATCATCACAGTGGTAATTAATTGAGAAGTCATAATATTTGAATAAATAAAACCATCATATTTGATGTATATTCAGCGCTATTTGAGTAAAAATCAACAATTAACTATTATGCGCAGCATATATTCTACACCTTTATCCATAATTATAATGCATCCATATCATTAATGAAAAAATTATGATAGCTGACTTCAAATAACAATTTTTGTTATTTTTCTAATGATTTTTTATTTATCATGAATCCTAATCAATCTGTATATCGTTTTTCATTAGAAGAAAACCTAGAATATTGATGGATAAAAAATTCTATATAAAAAAACATTCTACTCTAAATTGTAATGTGAGAACATGTGTGCTAAAAACCCTTCTATTTAGCTCCATTAAATTGTATTCAGATTTTACTATCTATATAGACATAACTCCTTTCTGAATAAACTTATTTAATAGAAAACTTGGTTATGCTAAATCAACCATAAAACATTGAGAATATCTAGAAAAACCAAGAAAACACTGGATCATAGTTATTACTGTTGGTCTATGACAATTTTCAATAAGTTCTGTCTTATAGGATCTACATATATACCATTTCTTCAGATTATGTGACCCAAAAATGAATCATTCTGAAATAAATATTCACAAATTTTAAATTCTTCTTAAATATTCTCATTTCCCTGGATGTCTAGTACAATAATAAATTGATCATTATGTTCTTACATTATATTTTAACATAAATGAATATCGTCTATAAAGATGACCACAAACTGATCATGATATTATCAAAAGAGTATATTCATTAAATCGATGAAGTTATTTGGTGAATTAGTAAGACCAAAAGTCATTATTATAAATTCATAGTTTCAATACCTTCTACAGAATACCCTCTTATGTATATCATACTTCTTGAACTTCAATTGATGATATCCCCAATGAATATCAATACATGAAATGTATTGAGCTCTTCATAGTTGATCAAATATGATATAAATACAAGAGTGAGGATATATTTTCATGGATGTAATATTGTTATGTCGTCTATAATAAATGCATAGTCACATTAATCTATATATCTTCTTAATAAACAGAAAAGGTTCACCCCAAGGGGACACACTAGTCTGTTTAAATCCTTTTTAAGGATTTTATTGGAGTTTCATCATCAACTACTACAAATAAATTGGTGTCACTCAACAAGAAGTATTTTTAATTTTTATAACACACAGAATGAGTTCAATTGAAAATACAATATCACGATTCATTAGAATGCCTAAAAATTCCTATCAAAAGACATAAAAACTACTATATAATATTTTTATCCTTACTGGTGAGTTTATCCCCCATCATCAGAGATAGATAACCTTCATTTATTGGCCTTAAGACACACATGAAGGGAGTAAATTCCACTATATGATCATCTTTTTACTTTCAACGATATACGATCGTGAATTCATTTATAATATGGAATGTGGCTTACATTAATTGGAAATTCAAAATACCTAATGATAGTGAATGGTAGTCCAATCCAATAATCACTTTAAATTCAACAAAATAAAGGAACAAAAGATTTACAGGATTCGGTTTCTCGAATAGATTAATCATATAATAATTATAAACTTGTGATGAGACCGTAGTACCATTAACAGTTTGTATAGATAACTCTATATCTAATAGTTGAGGTAATATGTTTAAACCCTTAGAAAATAATTTTTAAATAATGGAGTTGGTGGATCCAAAATCAAATAAAATAGTAGATGATTCAAAATGTATTGTTAATGTCCCTTTCAACAAACCATTATCCAACACCACATATCCAATAGATATCGCCTTTGATTTTACATTTTCATTGGCCTTAATAATTTTCTGAAGTCAATAATCATCGATAGACCCAAAATTTGGGCATTGGTTAGCATAATTTACATTTTCCTTCTACTTGAAGAATTTTTGTCCAGACGGTGTATTAGTTGTATCCTTCTATCAATCCACATCACTAGCTATCTTTTTCCCGTCACATTATTATTGTATTAATTGAAGAACTTTTTTCCTCACATAAAACATTAACTGATACCCTTATGATATGTCCCTCCATGATTTCCTTTATAGACAGATCATAAAAATAATGTTCATCTAATTTTCATTATTTTTTGTATATTTTCACTTGAATACCATTTTTTCCATAGGGAACCCATAATATTAATCGAAAACTCTAGTATCAATCCCAACATTTACTGCACATGAAAAACACATAATAGATACTGAAGTCTGTATGGATGACACCAATCAAAGAAATGGATTTAATCCACTAACAAATCGATCAAACATACTCTCGGGTTTGAAGATAATTAGAATAGAATACATTGACAGTCATGCAAAATTTTCCTTTTAGGTAAAAATAGTTTCTTCACCATTTTTTATAATATCAATAAACAACTTCTCTAGTTTCGTTTGAATAATATTAGGGTAGTAATTATTAAAAAATATGTTACTGAACATGTCCTAGAAAATGGATTCAATTTTATAAAATTTTAGTTGTATTCATGATTAAGTTATAACATTGATACATTTGACATTCCAAATGATAGGCTACCAAAAATAAATTCTTATTTTCTAAACAATTGAGAGACTAAAATATCTTTTCATTGGATCTCAACCATTATTCTGCCACTAGTGGATTATAAGTACCACTGAAATAAGATGGAGGCTTCATCATGATGGACTCAAAATAATGTTGTTCCCTACAGTTCTTCTTTATATGTCATTCATGATTCATAGATTGAGAATTTGGTATAAGAATATATAGAATATATTTTACTCAAGATCTCAAAAAAATTACTATTTTTATAGGACAATCATTTCATTTCCCATTTCATTCAACATTTTCGTATTTCCTATGCATTTCATTAATTGATTAAAACCAAAATTCCTAGTTTGAGCGACATTAATCATAGTGGGAAAACAACATAATAAAAGGGAAGTACTTTTAAATCCCTATTTTAGACACCATATGTTTTATCCTTCATTATTTATGATCATCCACAAAATACTATGACTACATTTTATATTTAAACATATTCTTATGTTTATGTTTGTGGTTTTCTCATCCATGTTTACACTGGTTAACTAAAAATTTCTCTATTACCCATTATAATAAGAAATAATTTCTATACCAGGATATTACATCTAAATAAAAAAATATTGATTACATAACATTAATAAACCACTCTATAACTGTCTAGGTTTACTATCTTTGGGAACATGAAAAATAACAAATTTATTTATAAAACAACCAAATCATCTCTTGATTATGCCTTCTTATCTAGAATCATTTTTGAGACATCCTACATAACTACTTTCATCATATCTAGGGTAAGTAAGAATATGAAAATGGGG
This sequence comes from Viscum album, assembly GCA_963277665.1. Classification (NCBI taxonomy): domain Eukaryota; kingdom Viridiplantae; phylum Streptophyta; class Magnoliopsida; order Santalales; family Viscaceae; genus Viscum; species Viscum album. The sequence continues at coordinate 1,237,635,876 of OY728122.1, read as the reverse complement.
AGCTCAAATACCATGTAAGGGTAATCAAGAGAGATAACATAAGAATAAGGTTGTGATAACTTCAAAATAAATTTTGACAATTATATCCACCTTATAAAGGATCATGATCTTGTGTTATGAGATATATCATTTGAGTTCATAAGACCAAAATTATAATGAATATAATTCATTAGTGTATAATATAAAACATGAAAATAAGTAATACACATGAGGATAGAAAATAATCCTCATTTTAGTCATAGCACTCTATGTTGGCCATAAAAGAGGAAAAATTCTCTAACTCAACCTAGTTCACTTTGTTTTATAGTGCAATATTACTAACTTGTGTTTATTACCATTAAATACATTATTACTGAACTGAATATACTCCTATTCGATTTCTTCATTACTGAACCAGTTTCACATACCATTCTAGCGAGGTCTATCTCATAAGATATAAATATTTATCCATTGCATTAGAGAGAGATATTGGTCTCACCATTCATATAATGAAATTCATACATATGTGTTCTAGAAAAACATAAATCATTTATCATATCATAACCCATAAAAAATGGGTTTCCTAAACATTTCATCTTTTCCTTAACCATTGAATGAAAATGGGTTTCAAAAATATTATGCCATTATATAAATAAATAAACTAAAAAACATGGATAATATTCATGAAAAATATCCCTATTAAAGCATAAGTAAAATCAAATAATGCTACTGTATATAGAAACCCATTTTGAGTGATCACTTGATATAATTTTTGAGTAAAACAACCTTTATTTTGGAGAAAAATTTTATCATAAATTGTCATAAAAATTTAATAGAAAACATTTTCATTGAAAATAAACATGTCTTATTGTATGAGAACATTCATGGAATTATTTCTTCGTGATAGTAGAATAATATTTTCAATCCGTATAAGAAAAAAATCAATTCATAAATTTACCAAAATTGTCATAATGAGTATATTTAAGAAAATAAATAAAATATAACTATTAATCGATTATGTAAAATTTGGAACAAGTGTAAAAATACAAGTAATCAACTTTAGAAGATTAATAAAAATATTTTTTAATTTCTTATAAAAAATGAACATGGATGATAAATATTCTCCACGAGATACTTTTGAATAAAAAATCCTGAATAATAGTGAGATTGTGAAATTAACCATTACTTAATATTTTATTTCCATAAAACATATATGAAACTCCAATATAATGGTTTTTATAATCATATTATCTTATTTAAGAAACATAGACTTATTTATGATATCATATATGATCCTCTTATATCATATTATTACCCATGTGATAATTATATTTAGTTATTTCCCTTTTTTTCTGTGTAAAATTCTTCAATTTCCAAAGAATGTTTATAATGTACATCTTATTTCTTGTGCATATTACATAGTTCCTCCATATAATTAATAATATTAAGGTAACATATATCATATTTTTTCATTATATGAATCAATATATTCATTCTTGAATGGTGAACACAGAAAATGAATCGCGTCAATCATTGGAGATAGTAGGTTATACGCACGCAGGAGTGACGATATCATTCCCTTAATGGTGATTTTTTAATAAATTTGATGATATATTAAAGAAATTTATAATTATATATATAATTTAAATCATTATTCCAATAAATATCAACTAGTTATGAAAAAAATATTACACCAAAGAATGGAGATGGTAAGCCCTTCTTACACATGCATGGTGCCTGTGTTTTTTCATAAGATGGATTAAAAGTAAAATATTGTTGTATGATAATCAAAATTAAATGTAAACATAAAAATTATATTGGATTTATTTATTTATAATTTTAGAAACACAAGAATGGAATGTTAAAGAAGGAATTATATTGAATGTGTTTGTAAAGACACATACATCTTCTTTAGAGAACTTCGCCTAGATATCCTTTTAGGGACACTATGAGGTGGGCATTTGGGATGACTAGAACCTCAATAATGTATCTAGGGATGTTTAAAAGAGAAATATTTTATGTTTAGTGGATATTGGATGCTCAATGTGATGTGGAAAAGTGTTCTAGAAGGTTCCATTTTATGAATGGGGTTATGGACAATTTTGAAATTAGAAAAACTATTTTCATAGTTAAGTAAATATTTTTCCAAATACTTCCATCTGCCATGAATTATAATATAATATGAGAGAAAGTATTAATCTCACCATCCTATTTGTTATAGGAAATTTTTGGTATTATTTTAATCCTTATCATTTTTATTTCTCTTTAATTACCTTATTATATTTTTATCCAAGTTAAAAAAATTCAATATTGAATTTTTTTTACTCATTAGCTGGAAATTATACCATAAATGAAAAATTTATAAATTTTATTACCATATATTTTATTCTTAAAATATATTTTGTGATTTTTAAATAATTTTCTAAAATATTATTTATATATAATATCATTAGTCCCCCTCTCAAAACAATTTTTTATATTTTCTAAAAATCCGCATTATGGATTTGTGGCAAATTTACATTTATACACTATCAAAATTTCAAAATTAATTTCTCAAAAATAAAATAATAATTGATCCACCATATTTAAATATTTTAAAATAATCAGTGTGTCACCCCCAAACTCATCACCTCAACATGCCCACTACAAGCTACAAACACAAACATCCCCATGAAAAATATCAAATCCCCTAACCAAGAGAAATCATCACCACATGTCAGGAATAGTCACATCAGCAGCCACCATCGCGATTAGATCACCACTGTTTTTGCAATTGTTTCCCCACTATAAGAATATGAATCATCTTTTTAGGTATGTTTTTTATAGTGTTTGTAAGAAAAATATGAGTTTCAGGAAATTTTGGATGTACATGCCTTGTACTTATGTGTACATGTTGTGTACTCTTTTTCCGCATGTAGTTGTGTTCTATCCGTGTGACGGCTGAGCACAAAACCGTATGTGGACACTTGGAGACCGCTAAATGTGGGGGACGGTAAGGGCAATCACATGCCATGTACTTCTAAAGGACACTCCATGTGCTTTATTTTTATTTCATTAATCGGACCGGGGTCACCTCTAATTAGAAGAAGTGTCTTCTTCTTCACATTCGTCAACTAAGAGAATTTGTATGACACTAATCCTTCCTTGAGAACCCTATTGAGCATTTTTTTCTCCAAATAAAACTCTGTCGGTTTCATTGGAATGACATATGTGAGTTCTCTCAACTACTTGAACCTCATTTCCTGATTTATCTTCAATCATGAGTTACCCTCAATTAAACATTTTAGATTGTTTTGTATATCTACCACATTCTAGGACGATCTAGGAACCGACAATGGAGTATATCTATCATACAATGCAGAGGTAGGTGGTTTGTCCCTTTCCATAGATATTCATTGATTTATATGTTCTAATGTTCCAAATACCCATGTTCGGGGTCTTGGGTCCTTACAAATTTAACATTTTTGTTGAATTATACGATTTATATGCTTGATTATAGTGTAATTGAATGTGAATATATTTAATTTCTATGCTATGGATGTGTTTCCCATTCATGTATTGTTTACGACCATTTTCTCTTTCTTAGCATGTTAGGCTACATACTTTCCACTCCTAGTGCGGATATGATAGAGTAATATTATTTTATATGACATGTTGTTATGTTATAGACTATTTTTCCAAGTAGTTCTTGTGGTATACATTGGAATTTATATATTGTTTTACTCAATTGACTTACACAGGGTCGTGAGAACCTGTTGTAGTAGACCATAGGGATAATGGACGTTGAGGGATTCTCTAGAGTATCTGTTTTACTATTACAATGCGAGACCATATGGGGAATGGACGTAAGTCCTTACTTAGTGTGTCTGTAATTCCTCAATGTGGGCCACATGGGGAGTTGGATGTTGATTGCTTCCCTAGAGAGCCTATTAGTTACCGATATGAGACTATAGTGGGGATTGATGGTGAGTTCATCCTCAGAGTGTCTATGATAAAGATGAACCAGAGGCATTAGACTCTTTTAACATCCTAGATGGTTGGTTGGGATTATTTTAGATGAACCAGAGGGGTTAGGATGTGGGTACTTTCAATAGGGTCACCTACTTATGATTAGCTGGTTACTCGATATCTTATAAATTATTTCATTTGAAAATGTATGATTGTTTACTTTTTAGTACTTCATTTTTTACTACATCATTTTAATTATAGCCTACCATATATATTCACTAACTATTAGGCATAGTTTTTTGGGTGGTTTCCTACTATTATTAGTCTAACACCATGTTTGGGTCATGCTTTTAGGCCCAAATAGATTATATTGTAGAATGTATAGACAAGGGAAAGCACCATTGAACATCAGGGACTTGACTGCTCGGAGCTGGAGAGCATGGTAACAAGCTAAGGCTTGCGATACTGAGGACTTTATTCTTGTTTATCTTTTTTACTTGGTTGAGTACTATATTCCAGAATTATGACTTGTTGGGAAATCTTCCTAGACATATGTATCATGTGTCATTTATATATATTCTCTAGTTGTCCTTACTTTTAGTATTATTCTATTTACTGTTAGGCATAGTTACCCCACTATCATAACTAAGACCCTCACTACTATTCGACATCCACTAGCTTTCGGGGAAATGCGCTTGAGGCCATGTGACCAACCGGGTACGTGGCGCCAATCGGTGGTTTCTAGAACCGGGACATTATAAAGTGGTATCAAAGGAATTATTTTTTTCTTAACTTACTATTTGGAGCCTACTGTTAGGGACATGATGAAATAGGTACTTTGTAATAAGCAGTGTCTAGGATTTTCAAACCCATGTATAGGGAAATCCAATTTACCACTTTATTGAATTTTTTCAAGTTTTTCAATTATTACAGTTGATTTCATTTCACCATTGGGTGACTCACATGTTTCTGTTGTTATCGTTGATATAATTAAGGTTCTGTTTTTCTTGTAACCCAATAAGATGAGGGTATGAAATCTCATGCATCATATAGTCACTTTCTAGAGATCACATGTCATGCATTCTTTCCATGCCAATTTGGTTGAATTACCGATTTCATGTTTTTGTGATGGATGTTGTGCTAGATATGAATGTTGTAGTGATAGATGGATTGATAGAATACAACCATTCCATATGGTATTGAATTGTCAATGGTTTGATTGAATGAATGGAAAAAATTGTTTCTTGAGTTGTTATGGGCCCTCATTGATCGAAATTTGGTGGATCATTTCTCTATTAGGTTTATATATAACATGTATACGAAGCCTGCAGGCTTTGATTCGAAGGTATTATGGGCCCTCATGGATCATAATTTCTCACATTATTGTCTGTTTCAATGTGTTTCTCATTTTTCGGAGTAGTTTATCTGGGTTACATCCCGAAAAACCTAGAATACACACTGTGTAATTATAAATACATTCCATGGGTCCTTCTATTTGGTAAGGAACTGATTTTATTGAGTACACATCGTATACTGTATGTACATGCTTTGTAGTCTCTAACAGTGTCACTAGTTTTGTGGTCATGGACATGGGGTGGGAAAATCTTTGGTGAGACACATGGTATGGAAGATATTCATTTCATGTTTTGTATACCATGTGTCTTCTCGTGTGGCGAATGAAACAGATGGATAAAACATAGGTTATACACGCGGTGTCTATATTGAACAGGACGTGTAGTGTAAACCTTTATTCCTAATGTGTACTGAACAACACCAGTCAGTGAAATCCTTCAAGTAAATTTCGTGTCTTTCTTGAACATGCTCTATAGAGTGATCTGTGTAACACGTCATGTAACTAACAACACGGGGTGGTGAGGTTCATCTAGTACCCACCGTGTATGGAATAAACATGTTGTGTACTCTTGTACTAGCAAAACAATATGGCTTATCCTTGTAGATGGACATAGGGAGTGAAAGTGGATTCATGTACACGTTGTGTGTTAGTACAACACGCCATGTGTATGGGGTGTTACATGACCTGTGTTGGAAAAGGTAAATTCCCATGTGAAGGATTAAGGGAAAACTCCCTGTATAAATTATAAATGATGTGTATCCACTATTTGAGAAACATGAATTCTATATTTTTCTTGTTCCCTTTTCACTCTTCTATGTTTTAGACCTAGTTAATCTTAATCTATAGTGTGCACTTGACATTGCAGAGTCATGCCACTGAGACATCCTCCAGTTTTCCACCTGTTATAGGGTAGTGATTAGACACTAGATATGGCTGACCAGGGTCTACCAGTAGATCCTATAGTTTTTCCAATCATGGAACCAACCGTCATTCCAAATACTGGAGCTGACTCTTAGTTCTGTCAGGGCTTTATGAGGTTTATGCAGACTGTCTGAGGAGTACCGCATCTGGCCCTTTCTATGGAAAATTTGATGCGGGTTTCCCTGCAGCAGCATCTTCCCAATGTCACAAGGGAATGGGGACCTTAGGCTATAGCTTCATGGTTAGAAGCCATGATTTTTATCATCGATCATCTGGAGACACCTCTAGAGAGAAAGGTGAAGCTTGCTACTTATATTCTTCAGGACTCTTCCAAGAGATGGGGGGATGTGATCCCACAGGCGGGGCAATAGTAGGTTATGTCTTGGTATGACTTCCATCATGCCTTTTATGACTACATTTACTTGTATAATTTTAGGCATGATCGAGCCCGAGTATTCATGAGTCTCGATTAGGTAACCTTTCTGTAATAGATTATTCTTCTCGCTTCATAGATCTATAGCGCTTCATGCCTATTCTAGGAGGTGATGTTTTTTTTCATGAATGGAATTTTTATGATAGTCTTAGTTATGACATCTATTCTCAGGTGAACATATTCAGGTTTACTTCCAACAATACTATAGTCAACTATGCTCTAATTATATAGCTCAATCTGAGGGATTATAGAGTGGTGAGCTTGGGAGGTTCGACATTCGGAGTTGGTATCCATCACATTAACAAAGGAAGTTCCACTAGGATTCTATATGTGGGGATCTGAGGATATTGTACACCTCTTCTAGTATCCATGTGGTCTTCCACCAGTGTAGGAAGAGCTCGCATACGAGAACACATTACTTGAGAGACCCAATGGATTGCTGATCATGCGACAAGATGAGATCTCTTCAGCGCTTTTGTATGTTCTTCTCTCCAACAGATGGTGATAGAGGTTCTTCAATGACTCCTCATTCTGGAGAAGCACCACTAGTTTCATATTATTCTGAAAACTGTAGTTTTTCTGGCTGTTCAGGAAGAGGTGGAGGTTGTGGCTATGGTAGTCTCTCGCCATGAATTCAGCGACAGCAGGGTAGATCAACTCAAAGTGAATAGGTAGGTTCACATGGCCATAGTTTAGGTTAGACTTTTGTAGTGGACCTGACCCAGTAGGGGCAGGATCCTGGACCATCTACAGTTCATGGTTTGATCCTATCTCCCACAGTTTTAGCATCTTCACTTTTCTATACAAGTGTTACCCATAGCATTATATTTTTTTCTCTTGTGGAGATCCATAAGATCTTTATCTTTTATTCTGCGGATATCTTGAATCAATACACACCGTTGTGGACAAGAAAAAATTGTGTTGTTCAGTTCTAGGAGTTCCCTTTTTAGTTTTGTGGGCATCACTTCTTATGGGACCTCTATTTCTTAGAGATGACAGGCTATGATTTCATTCTCAGAATGGAATAGTTAATCATAAGGTATAATGGGATGTCCACGTGAGAAGAGTGGGACCCGAACATCCTAGATTAGGAAGAGTTATAACCCAGTTTGCTAGTCTGTATCCTGATGACCAGGTGACTTCACAGATAGAATTTCCTCCATTAGTGGATCATTTCTGATATGTCTTTCTAGATGAATTTTCAGGTTTTCCTCTAGATCAAGAGGTGTAATTTTTATTGAGATTTTTTCCCAAGTGTCACCATTGTCTGTTCATCCTTGTAGGATGGCTATCCTAGAGTTGCAGGAGTATAAGAAGAAGTTGGAGTAGTTTTAGGAAAGGGGTTTCATCTGACCCAATACTTATCCTTGGGGTTTCCTGTCCTATTTGTGATCAAGGTAAATGGTACAATCATACTTTGTGTAGATTATCAGATGTTGAACTATTTTATGGTCAAGAACTGATATCGCATGATTAGGATTTATGATCTCTTTGATCAAATTTGATGATCTCGGGTTCTCTTGAATATTGACATAAGATTCGGTTACCATCAGCTTTGCATTAGACCAACTGGTATACCTCTTAATTCTTTGTGGAGCAGTTATGCACTATACAAGTATGTGGTTTTCACGTTCGGTCTCACAAATATGCATGCAGTCTTCATGGCACTAATTAACCAAGTGTTCCAATCATTCTTGGATTTATTTGTGTTAGTCTTTGTGGATGATATATTGGCTTACTCTCACACTCGACACGACCATGCTACACATCATAGATCATTTTGAGTACACTAAGAGAGCATCATCTATATGCTATGAAATAAAAATGGATCTTTTGGATGGACCAGATTCACTTTATAGGCCATCTTATCTATGAGAAAGGAGTATCAGTAGAGTTCGAGAAAGTGAGTGGAGTAGTTTCCAAGGAGAAACCAAATTTTTTTGACATATGGAGTTTTCTAGGACAGTTTGGTTTCTACAGAAGTTTCATAAAGTACTTTTGACACATAGAGGGTCCATTGATGGTCCTGAAAAAGAATGGTGTGGTGTACATCTTATCAGATTCTTGCGAGTCAACCATTTATGAGCTAATAAAGAGGTTTACTTTAGCAGAAATACTATTTTTTCTAGAGCTGATCCAGAGCTATACTTTTTACTATGACGCATCAGATATCGGTCTTGGATAAATGATAATGTAGGGAGAAAGGGTTGTTGCATATATGTCTCAACAGTTCAGGCCACATGAGAGGAACTACCCGACACACGATCTCGAGCTGGCTGTATTTTTTTATGCTTATGGTTGCTGGAGACTCTACCTGTTGGGAGTGAATTTTGTGGTTTTCACCAACCACAAAAGTGTCAAGTATATATTCACTAATCGTGACCTGAATTTGATACAGTAAAGGTAGGTTGAATAACTTATATCTTTTGACAGAGAGATTGCCTACACACCTAGGAAAGACAACGATGTGGCTGATGCGTTGAGTAGGGGGACATAGATACTGGAAGTTCAGGAGGCTAGTAGTGAGTGGCAGCTTATGGAACTATTCTCTGAGATGCATTTAGTGGTACAAAATGGATAGGGGAATACGTTTATATCATTTGTAGCTATTACCTCTACTCTTCTTGATTTAGTGTGATTGGGGCAGCTATCAGATTCAGTAGGCCTAATCCTACAGGAGATGGTTTTAGGAGATGACCCTATACATGGATGAACACTAGGAGAGGATGAGATCATGTGTTTTTATGTACACGTGTTGGTGACATCATCAGTACACAAGGATCTAATGGTAGAAATTCCTTCCTCAGTTTGGGAAGATCATCTTGTTGTCACAGAGATGTGACGTGATCTATACCATCAGTATTGTTGGGTTGGTATGAAGAGAGATGTTGTTGGGTTTGTCTTGGGGTGTTCCACCTATCAATTGGTGAAGGTGGAGCATCAAAGACCATCATGAGTTTTGCAGCACTTACCCATTCCAGAGTGGAAATGGAAAAAAATTTATGGAATTTGTAACGGTTTTACCGAGGACGCCACGAGTGAATGATGATGTTTGGGTTGTCTTTGACAGACTCATGAAGGTTTATCACTACTTACTGATCCAAGAGACTTTTTAGTGTTGAAGTAGTGGAATGGTTGTACATCTAAGATATTATGTGTTTATATGGGGTTCCCCACTCCATTATTTCAGTAAAGGACACAAATTTTACTTCTGGGGTCTAGAAGAGACTTCAAAAGACTTTGGGTACACATGTACTTTTGAGTACAGCTAACTAACCCCAAATAGATGGCCAGTCTGAGCATACGATTTATTTGCTTGAAGAAATTCATCAATCATGCATCCTGGATTTTGGAGATTCTTGGGAGATGCAGATACATATTCTGGTGTTTTCATACAATAATTGTTATCAAGAGGCTATTCAGATGGCACATTATGAGGCTTTGTAAAGTAGGCCATGCCGAAAAATCTTATAATGGTTGGAGGCAGGAGAGGCAGCTATGCTAGGACCTCGACTATCCCATGAGACTGCAGAGAAGATAGAGTTGATACAGAAAAGGATCGATATTGTACAGTCTTGAAAAAAGTCTTATGTTGATCGATGAAGATGACCTATGGAGTTCATAGTCGGGGATCAGGTTTTCCTACAAGTCACACCATGGTTGGAACACATGAGGATTTCGAGGCAGGGTAATATTTTTCCATGGTACGCCGGCCCGTTTGAGGTGTTGGAGAGAGTTGGGCCATTTGCCTATCGGTTGAAGTTACCTCAGAGGATCCGGGATATGAATGATGTTTTCAGTGTCTCACATTATCAATGTTACTTATTAGACCTGTCTCATGTTTTCAACCCATAGAGTATGAGTTATATGTGTACGCCTTGTTCGAAGAGCATTCTATCTGGATTGTTGATGGATATGTGAAGGTTCTCTCTGGCTGGTCTGTTCTTCAGGTACGAGTGAAATGGTAGCACGAGCGAGTACATGACGAGACATGGAAGATAAAGGTCGATGTACGATCACAATCTTCGGAGATTTTTTAGGATTGTTATTCTACATCGCCTTGCTAGGGAAATTTGGGGATTCATTTCATTAAAGGGGGATATTTTTAAGAACCTCGTTCTTCTTTTTAGGTATGTTTTTCTCATTTGTGGTGTTTTTGATAAAAAGTGGAGTTTCTTCTCTGTATATATATTTACATGTCATGCACTATTTTCCTATATGTAGCAGTGTGATGGTCATGTAATGGCCATGAAAAAAACCATTTGTGGTGACTTGGAGACCGCCTAATAAGGGGGGCCAATAAGGACAAGTACATGCCATGTACTTCTAAGGTACACACCATGTACTTTCTTTTTAGTTCATTAAACAGACCGGGTTCTCGTATAATTGGAAGAAGTGTCTTCTTCTTCACCTTCTTCGACAAAGAGCATCTGTGTGATGTCTATCCTTCCATGAGAACCCGATTTAGAATTTTGCCTCTAAATAGAACTTCTTCAGTTGCTTTAGAATTGCATTAGTGAGTTCTCTCATCCTCTTGGACCTCGTTTTCATATTTCTCTTCTCTTGTGAGTTATCCTTAGTTAAAAATTTTAGGCATTTTTTTCGATCATCCACATTCTAGGTCGATCCAAGGGCCAATGTTGTAGTTTATTGATCCTACAATGTAGAGGAAGGAGGTTTGTGCCTTTTCATAGTTAGTATTTTAGTTATATGTGCAAAAGTGACCAATACACTTGTTTAGGGTATTGTGTGTTGACATATTTAATCCTGTTATTGCCATAAATCATTTATATGAGGGAGTATAGGTAAATATATTGTGAATATGGTTAATTTCTATGTTATGGTTTTTTTGTCCATGCTTTTTATTTTTATGATCGTTTGGTCTTGCTTTTCTAGTTAGGCTGCTCGCATTCGACTAATAGTGCTGAGAGGATGGACTATTATTATATTATATAACAAGATGTTATATTATAGACAACTAATCCATGTAGTTCTTGAGATATACTTTGGTTGTTATATACAGATTTTCTCGATTGACTCACACAGGGTCGTGAGAACATGGTGTAGTAGATCATCGGGAGAATAGACATTGAGGGCTTCTCCAGAGTTTCAATTTCAGTTTTATGATATGAGTCCATAATGGAAATGGATGTAAGTGCTTCCTTAGAGTTTTTTTAGTTCATAGATTTGGGCCACATGGATAATTGGACATTTAGTGCTTCCCTAGAGTGCATATTAGTTACCTTAAGAGACTACAAGGGTAATTAATGATGAGTGCTTCCTCATATTAATTGTGCTACAACTGAACCAGAGGGGTTAGACTGGGTGTACATCCCAGAGGGTAAGTTGTGTCTGTTTTGGTAGAACTAGAGGGGTTTAACTATGAGTTCTTCTCAGAGGATCACCTCCTTAGGATTGTCTTCTTACTCGATATTTGATAAATGAATGCATTCAAAACAGTAGGATTGATTACTTTTTAGTACTTCCTTGTTTACTCCATCATTTTGATTATATCATTCCATATATATTCACTGGATGTTAGGCACAAATAATTGTTTGTTTTACTAATATGATTAGTCTCCATCACTATTTAGGTCATGCATTTGGGTGTATAGACACAGGAAAGCACCTTTCTACCTCAGGGACATGACTGCTCGGAGATAGAGAACATGGGACCAAGCTGAGGCTTGCGATATAGAGGAGTTGATTCTTATTTGTCTTTTTTACATGGTCTAGTACTGTATTCCAACATTGTGAACTTTTTGGATGTTTTCCGAGAAATATGTATCATGCATCATTAATCAATGTGCTCCAGTTGTTCTTACTTTTAGTCTTCCTCTATTAAATGTTGTACAGTATTATTACTGCTTCTGCAATTTCTATCTGTTTACTTCCTCTATGTTACTCTTCCCAAGAGATAATAGTGTCCCCACTATCACAGCCAAGGGCCTCACTACTAGTATAAAGCCTCTGGATGTTTTGGAAATGTTCTTGAGGCCATGTGATCTATCGGGTACGGGGCACCTCTAGGTGGCATCTAGAACCGAGACGTTACACCTACCACCACCGGAGTCAGTGAACAGAAAAATATATCGATGAAGAAGATAAACACCCATAAACCCTATATATCTAAGGACACGTTCACATTGTTCATCATAAAAACACCATACAATCCTATTGAACGATTCATAACAGTATCATAGAAGAGCTTCAAAATATTCAAACATCCTCATCACATCACTAGTGTAAAACATTCTGGTGGCCATCACTATAAGTACTCTCAAAACACCGATACAAAAATAAAACATCAAATAGATGGGACTCATGTGGAATTAACTAGTATACCATTCCAGTGACATTCAGTAACAAAAACTAATCAAAACCATTAAATGATTATTGTCTATCATAAGATAAGACCACTAATATTCATGAAATGCCTGAAGTATCGATGGATACAAAAAAAAAGAACCTATTAAAACATTTAATAAAACCTTTTATATATATATATATTACTGATAGATGGGAATTTTAACATGATATCAAAATAGAGATTGAATGGTTTATGTCTTAGGAAGGCATAATTACAAAAGATGACAAAAATTAAAATCTCATTTATAATAACAAAACGAGTTGATTCACCTGGAAAACCATTGAATTCTGACCCACAAATACCAAAACCAAACTACTACCACTACTCTAGATCCATCATGGAGAGGAGTAGTGGAATTAGAGGTTATAGATGTGTATGGATAGTTGAGGGTGGTAACAGTAGAATCCATCCTCGATACCACCAACGACATCACATGGAACATTCAATACGAATAACATAACCTTTAAATTTACATAATAGGAAACATTGAGTGGTCAGTGATCATCACATTATCCCATAAAAAATGTTAAAATATAACACCATCAATAATTATAAACTAAGGTGAAGATAATACTCGAGGAAGAATGGGAAAATGTGGCGGAAATTGGGTAAGATAAAGGGAAATGGTGAAGGTGAGGGAGGAGGCACCATCGAATCCTCCCCCAAAAAATTACTAATGAGTGAAATACTGTAGTGAGAGGGTGGGGAGGTAAACACTTCTCAGAGTCCCCTTTCCCCCTCAATCATAATTTAAATATCATTCATGTTAATATTTAAACTATTAATTACATAGACTTTTAAAAATATTTATATAACATGTTAACATACAAAAAATATTTTATTATTTCCCTATGAGGTCAAGGTTATCTTGAATATTAATTTATAAAATTAATTATCTAATGTTTACATAATTTAATATTTTTAGTAAAATTTATTTCATATCCCCATTAATAAAATAATTACTATGTCCGTATTCTATACATATTCAATATATTTATTTATTTAGTAATAATTGAAAATAAAATACCGTAATAAAGATAAATCATCTATTTTTTAGAATAATATTTATATGAAAATATATATTTCTTGTATCTATTCATTAAAAATTATATATTATTTAAATCACTATAAAAAAATATTATAATTTTTTTAAATAAAATATTATAAATATCCTAATACCATCAACGCGGCCTACAAAGTAAAAAATAAATTTATATCATGATAATATGTTTTTATGTAAAAAAATTACATTTATATTCTTTCATAATATATTGTTCCCACATTTGGACTCATAAGTGATATTTATGTCAAAGAAATTGATATTTTTTAACTTTCATTGATTAAAATATTTTATATGTCATTTTCATGGAAATGTGTCAATTTAAAAAAATAGTTTTGATCATTTGGTGTTAAGGGTTGAATTAACTACATACAACAAAATATTTCCATGTTTTTAGCTGATTTTATAGCTGATATCATTATATTTTTAAACTAAATTAAAATATTTACTCATTACTATTGTAATAAAATTTACCATTGTTACTATTCCTATTCTCTAAAAATAAAGGTCAACAATTAAATAAATTTACACCTTTAAATAAAATTGAATCCATTTTTTGAAATTCAAAATGAAGATGTTATAGACCTTATTTTAAATAAAATTTGGTAAAATTCCATGAAAAACAATTTTTTTAAAAAAATCCCTTTTAAAACATAAAATATTTTTATAATAAGTTCATTCATAAAATCCCTTTGAAATATGATAATTGGATTATTATAATTTAAAATTTAAAAATATAAATTTAAAACATGTCCATAAAAAATTTTATCTTATAATGACATTAAAATAAAATAAAGTTTTTAATGAAAATTAGTGCTTTCACGATTCATGAAAAAAATAATCTATTTTATTAAATTATAAAAAAATTTTTTTTTATAATTATAAATTTATGAACTCAAACAATTAAATTTGGTGAAATAAATTATATAGTAATTCTAAAAATTAATATTCACTCAAATATAATATAAACACATTTATGATGATGAAATTTTTGGAGGATAAGTTGGTTTTACTATAAAAAAATGTTTTCATACATTATTAAAACATACAAATACATTCTTATAAATATGGGAAATTTTATTATATTTCGTAATTTTTTTATTCATATTTATTCCTACCAATTTAACAGTTTTTTTATAAAGGGAATTTCGAAATAGTACTGTCTCGTGATTCTTTTAAATTCGATGTTGTGTGCAACGCAAACTAATAATTTTTTTTTAAATATAATTTTCACAACAATGTATGGGTTTTTTATTATAATCATATTTATGTGAATGGGTTATGTTCCTTATGTGGTAATCATCGATAACATGTATTTACTTTTTCATGCTTCATTAATCTCATGAAATCCCTTTGACATGCCACCTTGATTTCACAAATGGCCCAAGAAAATCTACCATGGTCATGATCAATCCTCCTCTACCAGATACTAGTTATCATAAAGACTCTCGAACATGTTATCCAAGTAGTGTAGAGTCCCATTGATATATCTATTTTTTCATGAGATGCATCATTGATGAGTTTATCCACATTCCATGAAAATGTATGTATATCGTCACAAGGTCCATCATCGATCATGTGGCACCATGACCAACAAAACATGATAAATATATTGGAAATTAGTAGAAAAAATAATAAAAAATAGATAATACTCTTAAAAAGGTAATTAGTTATTATTTTCAGGCAAATGGTTTTTGAAACTCATGTGATTTTCATTGATCATGTCAAGACCTTTTGAAAATCCGATTGGATCTTACATGCGGGCCTTAAAAATCATTCTTTATGTCTCAAAAAGAATAAAACGAACCATCATAATCTCATAATGGACCCTAAAAATGTATTATTCAATTACACAGATTCCTTTCCACGGGCGTCTCTGTAACATTATTGTATTTTACATCTTTAAATTAATGTTTTATTTTTAATGAATATAATATGACAAATTAAAATAATTAAGAAATATTTAATGATATATATAAATTCAGTTACAACAAAAAAATTAAATAACTAAAATGACAATTATTACGAAGTATTAAATATATATTTTAATTTTAGGGATAAAAAATTAATGGTGAACCAATATAAAACCAATTAATGTAAAAAAATATTATCAAGGTATATAAAATAAAATAAATTATCATAATAGTATTATTAATATGTGTGTATATATATACATTGATAGGAGAATTATATATGTTTAAAATTAATTAATAATATATGATTTAGAAACTAGGCTAAACTAAATATATTAAATTTTATAGTAATACATGAAATATTAACAAACACATAGAAAAAGTGTTAGATAACGTTGAAAGTTTGAAATACACAATGTTTACCTAACCGAGCATGGAAAATAATATTAATTATATTAAAAAAATTAATAATGAGTTATTTTTTAAATTATTTTTTCAAAATTATATGTTGAGTATGTTTATATTTAACTCTATATATGTATATATTTATTAGAATAAAAAAATGTATTAGAATTATTTAATTAAATATTTAAAATTTAATAATAACGACTATTACACACACACATATATATATATATAATAATAATATATATATTTAAATCATAAAAATATAAGATAATTATTTTAAAAAAATGAAGAAAAACATTAAACGAACTCAAAATTGATGTGTCGTCTTCCCTAAGACGCCCAACCCCCATGTAGACCACAATAAATCTCACCACCAACGAAACCAGTGAAATCATTGTCCACTGATCGGAGCTACAAAATCCATGATCGACCACTCATCGATCGCCGACCTTGTAGCTCACAATAATAGACTGATTCCACCATAGTATATTAGGTTCATCCACAAACCATGCCCCTGCTAACCAAAAATGCAAATCTAGACATCGTCTCCACTCTTCCTCGGAACCACTACAATAATAGTACAAGGACTCGTAGCCATTATTTCATCACAGACCCACTTAGAAATTCATGAGTCCTATATATATGAGTAAAATGACTGGTCACTCCCCCATTGGACAACCCACCCCCATGTCAATTAATTTTTCATATCATTCTCTTTATACACACTAGTACAAACCCACACATTGATAAAACCATTCCTTCACCCAGTGAATTAGGACACCCCCATCTTCCCCTTCTTCTACTACATATAGTATATAGTAGGTATGTAGAAATATTTTTATTTTATATACACTAATATAGATTAATTTTCAAATATCATGTGTATACGTAAAAATGTCATAATTTTATGTTATTCATGTATGATTATAAATTTAATAAATTAATGAAATATTTAATCTTTTAATATATGGAAGTTCAATTAAAATTAATATCTATGTAAGGGAAATATTTTATTTTAAAACTATTATTTAGAAATTCTCAATTTATGGAATTATATTTAATTTTATGTTGGTTACAAATTAACAGTTTTTTAATACACATCAATATTTATCAATTCATGAATATGAAATTTAGAACAATTATTTCAAAATTACCAGTTTATATATATATTTATATTCTTGCATGATTTTCAATTTCTTCATGTTTAGATATTAGGATTTAAATAAAATTATTTTAATATATTTATAAATGCATGTAATTACATTTTTATCAGCCAAATATATGTAAGTTCACATCATATGATATTTTTTTCATACTTATGTTTAAGCCATTTCTGGGATAATGTGATTTTTTATTCTAAATATCTTCCAAGTTTATATTCATTATATATATATATATATATATATATATTATCATCATTTCATTTTTTTGAAATTAATATAAAATTATTTTCAATTAATTAAACAATAAATCATAATATTTTTAAATTATTCAATATATAATTATTTATTTTGATAATTGTATTATTATATTACATATATGTGATATATAATTTTTATTTTAATGTTATATTTTAAGGTTATATTTTCTTTTACTAAAAATTTTTCATGAGATTAAAATTATTTATATTAATAAATTGTTAAATGGATTATTTTTTGACCATATTAATTATGCAATTACCATTACAGATTCCATTATTTTAAATTCATTTATTTTATGTTATCAGTATAATTTTTGAATGAAAAATTAATTGTTTAATATTTCATGTGACTTTATATTAAAAATACATATAAATTTATGTCAATATTTAATACATTATTAAATGTGTCAAAATATAATTTTTTTATGAAAACAAGTTTTTGATACATTTATTTAAAGATGAGTGTTAAAAGATAAAATTCAATGTGTTGATGAGGAGTAATTTATTAGAAATTTTAATTACATTGATGTTAATTAATTTACTCACATACCATAAAAATGAAAAGTGATATTAGATTTTATAGTTCCAAATATATGAACTCAATTTACTATGAAACTAAATATTTATAAATTTAAAAATGTGAATATGTATATGCAAAATTGTTATGATTTATATCAAAAATACAAGTGGAAAATTTATAATTGTAATGCATCATAAAAATGTTTTCATAAAAATTAACACTTGGAAATATTAAACACGATGAGGATGAGGATTGAACTCATTCCTAAAGAAGTTGGTAGTCCAAATACAACCTTCAATGATTAAGTGGACCCCTTTTTTCAATATCATGATATGTATTTTCTGAAAAAAAAACATGATTCTTCTAAAGTGTTTTCAATCCATATGTATTTTCAAAAAATATAATGTCTTCAAAATCAAAACTATTTTCATAGGTATTAATGTATTTCCAAAAATCATAAGTATTTTTAAAGAATATATTATTAATTTTTCAACGGAGTAAATATTTTGAAAGGAATTTCAAAATCATGTTTCTATGGATTTTAAAAAAAAAATCATAATTCTATTATATTTTAAAAAGTGTTCTGAATTTTTTTTTTCAAAATTATGAGTATTTTCAAATGTATTTTTAAATTGTCTTCGAACATCTATTATTAAAATTATTTGTTAAAGGTGTTTTAAAAATATATTTTTAAAAGTTTTTATCAAATGTATTTTCAAAATATAATTTTTGATGAATTTTTCCCAAAAGGTACAAGTATTTTCAAAATGGGTTTTCATAGAAATTTTAAAGAACCCCATAATGGGAATGTTTTGTCAGACAATGTTTTTATAAAATGTTTCTAGGATAATATATAGATTTTATGGTTTTTAGATCTATAAAAATCTATTGAGAGAATTGTATCATCCCTAACATTTGTTATACTATTTTAAGTTTGATAATATATAAAATTTATCAGTTTTTCTAAATTATAAATTAGAAAATATACATATTTGTAAAGGACTATATATTTTTTTTGATTCTTTTTTTTATCAAAATATACATCTTTTTTATACTGGATCTAGATGTTTAGTCATGGGAATCTACAACAATTATCTCACAAAT
This sequence comes from Viscum album, assembly GCA_963277665.1. Classification (NCBI taxonomy): domain Eukaryota; kingdom Viridiplantae; phylum Streptophyta; class Magnoliopsida; order Santalales; family Viscaceae; genus Viscum; species Viscum album. The sequence continues at coordinate 1,237,616,446 of OY728122.1, read as the reverse complement.
AATATGAAACAAGTCATCTCAAGGCTGAAAATAAAATTTGACCATTCATCATGATTATGAAAAATCCATTTGATGAGATGGGGTTAAATAAATATGGTTATGATGATTTTTTCTCACAATATCTGTTTATTATGTGATTCCATTAATAACTCATGGTAAGATTGTATGAAAATGTGAAGTAATAATACCTCCACTAACTCAATCATACATCTAGGTTATATATGTCATCTAAGGTGGAATATAACCAAGAATAGAGGCTTATAAATTTCATGCACAGAGAAAAAATAACAATATTTGGGATGATGTCTGATGCACCCTTAGGAGTGCATAAGAGAGGGATTCTTGGAGTAATGATTTGTGAGATCATAAGGCTTGTCCCCCATGTAAATTTCATGAATATAACTAAGGGATTTTTATTCATTGGTATGTGCTTCACGTGATCACCTTATTGATAATGTGAGGGACCTTTACTTCCCAACACAGATTATGTGATAGAATTTCCACATATAGAGTTGATCATTAGAAACCAAAATAAGATAATGCTATAAGAACAACGAGACATATAGGTAATAAATACTAAAAAATAAATTACAATCATGTTATTAATGATACACTAATTTCCATGTTGATGAATCTGTTGGGCAAAAATCTCTCAAGGTAACATTGCAGCATTTTTGGGATGATTGTGTTTGTTGACAAAGCAGGTTACCATGGAGAATTGTCGAGTTCCCGAGAAGTTGTTGACATTCCATGTTGACAAAGAACTTTGACAAAGGAAAGGACGATCTGGAGGCGGTCCAAAAGAGCAGTACAAGGTGGCGCCGTTTTCCAGTGTTTGCCAAATTTTTGGGCCTGAAAATCGCCAATGGAAAATGGAGTGATATGTTGTTGGCGAAGGTTGAGGAGAGAGAAATGAAGGAGGTGTGCGGAAAAATCAAGCGTGGCGCGCAAAACTAGCGGGTTGCGCGAAATCTTGAAAAGTGGCGCGCGAAATAGCGGATGAAGTATTTCGCGCAAGAGGTGTTACGAGGTGCGAAGCTCGTAAAATGGCAAAGGCATGAGGTGCGCGAAATTATGGAGCAGTGCGCGGAAAATGTTTGTGCGCGGAAGATCAAAGCGGATTACGCGCTCAAGGAGGGTTTTTCGCGCGGGGTCGATTTTGCCTATAAATATGAAGTGACCCTCCTCCATTCAGAAGAGTTCAAGACATAGAAAATATCCGAGCTCTGGTGCACGAAATTGAAGTTAGAAAGGGTGTTGCGCGTAAACTTAAAGTTTGCGCGTAAAGTCAGCTGATTGCGCGAAAAGCAAAGGCTGCGCAGAAAGTTGGTGATTGGCGCGTAAAAGGAAGATTGCGCGAAAAGTGGATTTCGCGCAAAAGTAGTGAATTGCACGCAAGGAAGTTTCCAGGCTGCGCGTAATATTTGGAAGTTGCGTGAAAAAGGAATTTCGCGCAAACCATAGAAATTGCGCGCAAGACACCGTAAGGGTTGCGCGTAAAAATTGAGGTTGCCCGGTACATCCGGTGCAAAGTGAGATTCATCTGTGGGTGAAAGTTGGACTTCAACAGAGCATCTACATACAGAGGAAGATGCATTCCTTCATGAAAATGAAGAGACCTACAGGTCTATAAACTGTGAGTGAATCCCTTCCAAGAGCAGTGAGCTCAGGAAGAGGAAGAAGGTGATCCTCTCCACCGGCAGTGAGCCAGAGAAGGAGAAACAGGGAGTGACCCTTGGGAAAGCAGTGAGCTGACCCTAAACATTGTAAAGGCAGTGAGCCTGGGCATAGAAGTGATCTAGCCCGAACCTTGTAATCCACAGCTAGTGAGGATTAGTGGAATTTGGTACGACCGGCAACCTGTCGGCGTATGCTCCTTGGACGTAGCCCTTAGCGGTGAACCAAGTAAAATTGCTGTGTCCTGTGCTTGCTTTACTTTCTGTTTATATCGTGCAACAGGGAAAAGAGAGAAGATTGTTTTTCTTAACAGCGAAACAAGATCAGAACAGGCATTAATTTTTAATTAGTCATACCCTGATTCACCCCCCCTCTCAGGGTATCCAGTCTAGTGGACCTAACAAGTGGTATCAGAGGGAAAGGTTGAAAGTTGTTCTTCTCTCAATGGAGGTAACCAATCATAAAGGGATTCCGATCTCCGACGGATATAATTTTCAGATATGGAAGAATCGGATGCAATACTATTTCCGATCCTTGGGAATGGATGTGTTTTCAGCAGCTAGGCATGGTATCACAGCTGATATTAATAGTGGTGCCTTATCAGAAGCTGAGAATAGAGAGTTGGATGCTGATTCCAAAGCAATCAATGCCTTAGGGGGAGCCCTTTCCAATCCCATCTACACAAAGGTGATGTCATGCAAAACGTCACATTCCATGTGGGAAAAGATTTTGAATATATATGAAGGGGACACAAAAGTCAGAGATGCAAAGCTGCAGGTGTTGTGGAACAAATATGAAGATCTGAAAATGAACCCGAATGAGTCTGTTGACGCATTCTTTGATAGGGTAAACATTGTTGTGGAAGATATGCGAGGTCTTAGAGAAGTCATTGAAGACATAAAGATTGAAAAGCGCATCTTGAGGAAACTTCCACCTCGGTTCAATCCGAAAGTTTCAGCACTAGAAGATAAAGATCCAAAAGAGCTGACATTGGACAATTTGCACAGTACCTTGGTTGCATATGAAATGAGGAACGATGATAATGAGGCTGTGGAAAAGGGTAAGTCTAAAGGGGTGGCATTTAAGGCCATGAAGAAGCTCACCATTGAAGATTCTAATGAAGAAGAAGAGACAGATGAGGTGATGTCATTCCTTTCTTCGAATCTGCAATGAGGAAGAGGAAAGTTTAAAGGTAAACTTCCACTAGCATGCTTTAGATGTGGAAAGGTTGGTCATCTTGCGGCAAGATGCCCCACGAAGTTTCAAGATGATGATGATGATGATGACGTTGAAATTCCCAAAAAGAAGTCTTCAGCTTTTGTAAAAGGGATGAAACAATTCAAGAGAAATTTCTTCAAGAAAAAGAATCTTCTCTCACAAGAATTTGAAAGTTCAGATGAGTCTGAGGATGAAAATTTGAGGAAATAGAAAACTGCAGAGATCGTGGGGTAAATGCCTTGGTGGCAATTGTTGGTAGTTCTCAAAAGGGAGAAGAAACTGATGCTAAAGAAGAAGAAGAAATTGAAGGGAGAATTGATATGGAAGCCGAATTGGAAGCAGCTCTTGAGGAGATAGATGTTTGGAGAGCCAAAATGAAGAAAGCCAATAAAGTGGTTCGTGATGCCAAACTCTACATGCAACAACAGGATGAAGAAAAGTCTGAGCTGTTAGAAGAAATTGAAAGACTAAAATCCTCAACACCAGAGAGCTCAGAAAATATTGTTGAGTATAAGCTTAAAATTGAGGAACAAAAGAAGGAAATTGATTGTCTGACAAACACAGGAAAGGAGCAGGTTAGATGTATCACAGAGCTTGAAGAAGCAGTGGTCAGTGTGCGACAAAAACTCAAGGATCAAGATAAACTCTTGACCCCCAATGTGATATCCGAAAAGCAGGATATTCAGAAGACATAGAAGATGAAAGCGGAGACTAGCAGTTCAGTAGGAAAGAAACGGCAATTGAGCTCAGATGTTAAGATCGTTTCTGGGCTTAGTCAAGAACAAAAATTGGCGACAATTGCAGTCAGACCGCAAGCACTCATCCCGAAACTGAAGGATGATTTGGGAACAAAACAGAATCAGAATATTCAGAGATCCCAAAGGGGAAATCACAGTGCTGAAATATCATGAGGGAATGCATCCTATATCAGGTGTTATTGCTGCGGGAAAATGGGACATTCACAGTTTGTGTGTTCCGTAGCCAAGAGATACAGAAGGGAACATGAGCAGAGACGACAGCCAAACAGAGAACGGTTTTCCAGAACACATTTTGAAGGACACTGTTTTTGGTGCGGAGGATTTGGACACATGGCTAGGTATTGCACATCAATAATTCAGAGAAATGTGTCAAAGAATAATCAAAATGTTCGCAAGCAGCAGATCAATAAACCAACAAGTGAGTTAAAAGTTCAGAACAGATTTGCAGCTCTGCAAGATGAGGGTGGTCCGTCATACTCTGAGAAAGAACAGAAGCCTCAATCCATGCCGAGTGTGAAAGAAAAAGTATGGACCAAGAAGAAGAAAAATGAGAAGGCTGTGGTGGCGCAGATTGCCCTTAAAGCATCAGATCGATCTGGTGTTTGGATCCTTGATAGTGGTTGCACCTCCCACATGACGGGTAACAAGGATCTTGTTACAGGCATCAAATATGACAAAGAAGGAGTTTTCAAATTTGGAAATGATGAAGGCCTGAAAATTGTTGGCTTAGGGAAAGCCAAGTTTGGGGGCAAAGTGATGAGACGTGCTGATGTCTTGGTAGTAGAGGGTCTCAGTCATAATCTACTCAGTGTCAGTCAACTATGTGACTCTGGGCACTCTATCCAATTTACCAAGAAGATGTGTGTTGTGAAAGGAAAAGATGGAGCAGCTGTTCTGCAGGGAAAAAGGTCAAAGGGAAATCTCTATCTTGTAGGTGGGGAAGAAGATACTTGTCTTTTATCCAGAGAGGAAGAAAACCAGCTGTGGCATAAGCGACTTGGTCATCTATGCCAACCATCTATGGAGGATCACATTAAATGTGATGCTGCCAGAGACCTTCCCAAACTATCACGTGATCGCACTCATACATTTGATGCTTGTCAGCAAGGGAAAATCATCAGAAAGAAATACAAGCAAAAGGAACAGAAATCAACTAGAGTGCTCGAATTGGTGCATGCTGATGTATGTGGACCTATCTCACCACGAGCTATAAATGGGAAAAGGTACTATGTTCTTTTCATTGATGACTATAGCAGAATGGCCTGGGTATTCATCATAACCCACAAGACAGAGGTGTTCAGTTGCATAAAGCAGTACAGGAGGGAATCAGAGAAGATGCTTGGGCAGAAAATTCTGAAGTTTCGTACTGATAACGGTACGGAATTTACAAACAGTCAGGTTGAAAACTATCTCGAGAAACATGGGATAAGGCATCAAGTTTCATCAGTGAGAACTCCCCAACAGAATGGAGTTGTAGAAAGGAGGAATCGGATCATTAACAACATGGCCAGAACAATGCTTATTGATAAGGACCTACCAGAGAAATTTTGGAAGGAAGTAGTTTTGACATCGGTCTATGTTTCAAACAGGTCCCTGTTATGTCCAAAGCAAGGGAAGACTCCGTATGAACTGTGGTACGGAAAGAAGCCAACGTTGAAATAATTTCGAATCTTTGGAAGTAAGTGTTTCATTCTCAACAAAGAACATCATAGGAAGTTTGAGGCACAAGGAGATGAAGGGATATTCCTCGGCTATTCAGGGAAAAGCAAAGCATATAAATGCTTCAACAAGAGGCTGGGGAAAATTGTTGAGAGTAATGATGTCACTATAGTCGAAAATGAACAGACTGCTCAACGACCCAGTGAACAGTTCCTGGATGAAAGTGATGATGAGATAAGCAACCCAGGGGGAGCAGAAGTGGCAGAAGCTGACTCAGAAGAAGATACTGATGATGAAGAGGAAAGTGTCAAATCGATATTTGCGAGGAAGCCAAAGAGTCGAGCTGAGATTGATAGGCAGAATATCATTGGTGATCAAACAGCTCCAGTTCAGATTCGAAGAATGAAATCATCACAGCAAGCATCGTTTTTGTCTCAAGTGGAGCCGAAATGTTTTTCTGATGCAGCTAAAGATGAAAACTGGGTTCAGGCCATGAACGAAGAGCTTGATCAGATTGAGAAGAACCAGACATGGGAGATTGTTTCGAGGCCAGCGGACAAGAATGTCATTGGGACCAAATGGGTCTATCGCAACAAGATGAATGAAGATGGCACAGTGATTCGGAACAAATCACGTCTAGTGTGCAAGGGGTACTCCCAAATCGAGGGAATTGATGTTGATGAGACATTTTCACCGGTTGCAAGGCTGGAGACAATAAGATTATTCCTAGCCATCGCAGTGCAAAGGAAGTTCAAAGTGTTCCAGATGGATGTCAAATCCGCATTCTTGAATGGGGTTCTGGAAGAAGAGGTGTATATTGATCAGCCAGATGGTTTTCTCATTCATGAGGATGAGAACAAAGTTTGCAGGCTGAAGAAGGCATTGTATGGGCTGAAACAAGCACCAAGGGAATGGTACTCAAGGCTTGATCAGTACTTGAAGAAGCTTGGTTTTCAGCGTGGAGGAGTTGATTACAATCTCTATTTCAGTAATGACAGTAATCAAAGGATGATGGTGTTGGTTTATGTCGATGACATAATATTTGGTGGATCAGATGAAGCTCAGTGCAGACCGTTTTCCGAATTCATGAAAAATGAGTTTGAAATGTCAATGATTGGAGAGCTAACGTTTTTCCTTGGTCTACAGGTCACACAAGGAAGGAATGGAACATTCATTTCTCAATCTAAATATGCCAAGGAGGTCCTGAGAAGGTTTGGAATGGAAAATTCCAAGGAGATGAAGACTCCGGTGGCTACCCGGATGAAATTATCAAAAGATGACGATGGCAAGGCAGTTAATATCACAGAATACAGGCAAATCATTGGAAGTCTGTTGTACTTAACCGCAACATGGCCTGATATTGTTTTCGCCACATGCCAAGCAGCGAGATATCAAAGTAATCCCAAGGAAAGTCACATGCTCGCAGTGAAAAGAATACTTCGGTATATTAAGGGCACGGTGGACTTCGGCTTGACATACAATGAAAAATCTCAGACAGAGTTATTGGGGTACACTGATGCAGACTGGGCCGGTTCAGCCGATGATAGAAAATCAACGTCAGGTAGTGCATTCTATCTTGGTGGATTGTGTATTTCTTGGCTAAGCAAGAAACAAGATTGCATTTCATTGAGCACCGCAGAAGCTGAGTATATTGCGGCCACTCAAGAATGCACACAGTTATTGTGGATGAAGCAGCAGCTTGAAGATATGGGAGTTGAAGTGAAGTCTCCGATCGAAATCCAGTGTGACAACTCAAGTGCTATAAATCTTAGAAAAAATCCCGTCCATCATTCAAGGACAAAGCACATTGAGATTAAGTATCATTTTATCAAGGAGAAGGTTGAGCAGGGAATTGTAAAGTTGGAGTACGTGCCTACAGAACTACAGGTTGCAGACATTCTGACAAAGGCCTTACCCAAGGAAGCTTTTGAGAGGCATCGACTGGCTCTGGGAGTTCAGTCGATTCCCCACACTTGAAATAGAGTGGATGTGGGACCCCCCCCCCTCTCCCCGAGGTACGGTGTGTTTTTCCCTAATGTGCTGATATGTGTTCTCTACTATGTTACAGACTACAAAGGCGTGACCTTTGGGTTCGTTGACAAAGGGGGAGAAAAGTGCTTGAAAAGTGCTTGACAAAGGGGGAGAAAAGTGTTTGTTCAAGGGAGAAAATAGTGCGGAGATTTGATAAATCAAACTTGTTACGGGGAGAAGCTGACAGGTGGAGCAGCCAGAAAGGGGGAGCAATGAGAAAGGGGGAGTGTATGAAATCTGACGATGCTAGACGTGATCGATCAAATCATAGAAATCACGACAGCTAATGATCGTGATAAAAGCAGAACAGTGGTGTTGGAATGGTGTGAGACGGTGTCCAGCTATCAACAATTGGTATCAACTTAAGAATTCACCAATTGGTATCAGTGTGGTTCAACAACTGGTTTTATTTTAAGAATTGGTATCAGGGTGGAATCGACAATTGGGGTCTGACATGAAGTGATTCATTGATGAACTTTTCATACTACTCTTGTTTCTCACGCCGAGCATTGCTCATGTGGGCTTAGAGTACATGTTAAGTGAATCCTTGAACGCTATCATAATCGCAAGAGGCGAATGGTGGTAGCAGTTGGAAGAAGACTCAGTGAGGTATCAAAGTGCAGAAAATATTTCTGAGCAGAGTTGTGAAGAGTTGTCAACAAACCCAAAGGGGGAGATTGTTGGGCAAAAATCCCCCAAGGTAACATTGCAGCATTTTTGGGATGATTGTGTTTGTTGACAAAGCAGGTTACCATGGAGAATTGTCGAGTTCCCAAGAAGTTGTTGACATTCCATGTTGACAAAGAACTTTGACAAAGGAAAGGACGATCTGGAGGCGGTCCAAAAGAGCAGTACAAGGTGGCGCCGTTTTCCAGTGTTTGCCAAATTTTTGGGCCTGAAAATCGCCAATGGAAAATGGAGTGATATGTTGTTGGCGAAGGTTGAGGAGAGAGAAATGAAGGAGGTGTGCGGAAAAATCAAGCGTGGCGCGCAAAACTAGCGGGTTGCGCGAAATCTTGAAAAGTGGCGCGCGAAATAGCGGATGAAGTATTTCGCGCAAGAGGTGTTACGAGGTGCGAAGCTCGTAAAATGGCAAAGGCATGAGGTGCGCGAAATTATGGAGCAGTGCGCGGAAAATGTTTGTGCGCGGAAGATCAAAGCGGATTACGCGCTGAAGGAGGGTTTTTCGCGCGGGGTCGATTTTGCCTATAAATATGAAGTGACCCTCCTCCATTCAGAAGAGTACAAGACATAGAAAATATCCGAGCTCTGGTGCGTGAAATTGAAGTTAGAAAGGGTGTTGCGCGTAAACTTAAAGTTTGCACGTAAAGTCAGCTGATTGCGCAAAAAGCAAAGGCTGCGCAGAAAGTTGGTGATTGGCGTGTAAAAGGAAGATTGCGCGAAAAGTGGAATTCGCGCAAAAGTAGTGAATTGCGCGCAAGGCAGTTTCCAGGCTGCGCGTAATATTTGGAAGTTGCACGAAAAAGGAATTTCGCGCAAACCATAGAAATTGCGCGCAAGACACCATAAGGGTTGCGCGTAAAAATTGAGGTTGCCCAGTACATCCGGTGCAAAGTGAGATTCATCTGCGGGTGAAAGTTGGACTTCAACAGAGCATCTACATACAGAGGAAGATGCATTCCTTCATGAAAATGAAGAGACCTACAGGTCTATAAACTGTGAGTGAATCCCTTCCAAGAGCAGTGAGCTCAGGAAGAGGAAGAAGGTGATCCTCTCCACCGGCAGTGAGCCAGAGAAGGAGAAACAGGGAGTGACCCTTGGGAAAGCAGTGAGCTGACCCTAAACATTGTAAAGGCAGTGAGCCTGGGCATAGAAGTGATCTAGCCCGAACCTTGTAATCCACAACTAGTGAAGATTAGTGGAATTTGGTACGACCGGCAACCTGTCGGCGTATGCTCCTTGGATGTAGCCCTTAGCGGCGAACCAAGTAAAATTGCTGTGTCCTGTGCTTGCTTTACTTTCTGTTTATATCGTGCAACAGGGAAAAGAGATAAGAGTGTTTTGCTTAACAGCGAAACAAGATCAGAACAGGCATTAATTTTTAATTAGTCATACCCTGATTCACCCCCCCTCTCAGGGTATCCAGCCTAGTGGACCTAACAGAATCATTGTTATTTCATGACATGTCTGGATCAGGTTATACTACCCAAATATGTCAACCAAGACATGTGATGTAAACTATACATGTCTTCCAGGCTACACAGGGCCCTCCAATAATATCATAAATGTCTTGTAAAGTACACAAGACATGTCTCCAATGTCTTATGAATTCCCCTATACATATTTTCTATGTCTTGTGAATCCCTCAAGACATTTCATCTATATCACAAGATAACCATCTAACGTGTCATCCATGGTCATGCGAAATCCTAGTAATTGTATTTATCGATAAAAAGAACTCTCTCATACATGTTAGATAGTTTATGAGATATTTCTATGGACATTTCAGTTTGACAATTCAACATAACCCTTACATGTTAGCTTCTATCATTTGAAGAACCCATGCATATTCTAGAAATGTAGAAATTACACATATAATTTTTCAAGCAGACACTCAGGACATGCCATGAAGTAAATCACGTCATATCATACATGAAACTTAAGACATGTCCATTAGACATCCCCTTAACGTCACGAATTTTATGTGGATACCCTGGGACATGATAAGCCTTTCTATTATATAATTATTAGAATACAATAAAAACACTATAAGAATTGTTATTAAATTAAAAAAAAATATTTTTAGGATGCTATCTAAGGCATGGGCTCCAATATGCATCCACCTTTGTGTATATTCCCCGTATCTCAATCACTCTAACCAATGGAACCAAAATGATATCGTAGGATTATTGTTTTTCAACACAAATTTTCAGATTGTGAAGAAGAGTGAATAATGAGGAGTCGGATTCCATCTATAAGAAGGGCACATACGAATATTTCTTATGGATCAAGCACAATATAAACCAAACCGTTAAGGATTCCCTAATGAAAAATTAATGTATATGTATGTTGTGATACTACTCAGTTGTTATCCCTTTTACCTCACCCCATGCATGCCTCACATGGAATTATATATTTCCAACAATAATGTCTTTTTCATTATGCATTTCCTCCAGTATTGGGGACCTCACTATATAAGCCACAATTTGTGGCTTCATATAATTACCCCATACATGGAAATCATCCTCGAGGAAATTCTCAAGGGTGTTACCATATTTAATATCACTAGGGAATATACCTCATAGGAATTACTTATCCTTTACAACCTATATGAAGGTTTATGGTAGATCGAACTTTAATAAATTTGATTCCTACTATTAACAAGATAAATATAATTCATTCCTAAGGGATAATCTCAAAACCTAGTGCCTAAGTGCCCCCATATATTTCATTTCCATGTGACATTAAACTATATTGATTATACTAATTTTTTTTACTCCTATTATAAAAATGATACATAGGATGCCTTATAATGGTTTAATACCATCCCAAAAATTACCAACCACATTCTTAAATGGTTGTAAACTCTGGAGTACCCAATTATATTAATTGAAAAATATAAACAACTACACATTTATAAGAAATAATATAAATGGATGACAAATATTATTTACATATATAATGTATCATTAATAAATACACCTTTATAGATAAAAGGATTCAACACTAAATCATTTTGTTAGTGTAATAGGTTCCCTACTATGACTAGGAAGATATTCAGGAAAAAATATTAAATATATAATAGAGTCCCAGAATAGGAAACATTTCCTCACAAAAGGGTGCAATGAACCTGAAGTCCCATCCTCTCAACCAATACAAATCCATAAAGAATTTTCGGGTATGAAACCCCAAAGAACTATCTACATTTCGAAAGTATGTCTTTACTCAGTTAAGAATTTTAGAACCATTTGGAGATTCTATGATTGATGGAAATGGTAAACACAATTTTAATGATTGTACATCCATACATGATCATCCCATAATCAATCATCAAATATAAAATAATGATAATGAATCCAGTGTGGAAGAATCTAGTAAAGTAATAACTTAATTAATATAGGAGTTTGACATATTGTATCTTTAATACAAGGGAAAACCATATACTCTTTATTATTTAATGGAATCATCTACATAATAACTATATAGGTAATATAGTGATGAAAGATTAATTGTATCTCTACATGGAGGAGGTAATCATTATTTACAAAGGACCGAAACTTTATCATCCCATTTTATAGAAAAGGGGTTTGATATTGGGTATTTCATTATCATAATAACATTTAACAAAATCCAGGAAATTGAATTTATTAATTTATGATGTATAATAAGGATTTTATTGTATGTATATGAATATGGAAATCAAAATAGTTCTGGTAAGATGATTACCTCCTCTTCGGAAGAACTCCTTTAGATCCCTTCACAATGATCCATTGGAATTGTGATTTGAGATGTCAAGAACCACTACATCTTGGATAGTGAAGTTGAGAAGATAATATTCTTGGTTTTTTCAATTTATTACATTAAATGTGGTGTAATTAGAAGAGATAAGGGGTGGATATTAATAAGGTTGGGTATGTACACACATGGAATTACCTAACGAAGTAAAATTTAGTTATGTAATTATAAAAAAATGAAAATGTTTTGATATGTATTTGAATAAAAAATTATCTATGCCCAAAATATCATTATACATTAAAATTTAGATGGGTTTTTATTTATTTATAAAACATATATTTTGTTTTATCCCATTGGTTAACCAATTTTAATCTCAACCATAGAAACAAATATTTTATTCCTAAAGGGTAATGATTTTACTTATAAGATATATATTGGATCATTATTGTCCCATGTTTGAGATTTTAAAAATTATATTATACAACTTAACCTTTTTAAAGGTTTTTATGATTTATAAATAATTTAATAAAATATTATTTTAATAAAATATCATTAATTAAATTTTTGACATAATAAATTTAATTTGACATTACTACAATCAGTAAAAAATAAGGAATTTTAATATAATCCATTAATATATCCCTAATATGCAATATTTATCTATAAAAATCATGTAACCCAATAGTTCATCAAAATTGTATTATGTTTAATATTTTGAAAATAAAATATTTTTTTCACGATTAATTGAATAAATACTTTATCAGAATTATAAAAAAATATATTAATTACATTTGAAATAAAAATGAAAAATAAATTATCATGATTAAGAAAATAATACATCATTGAAATTATTTTTTCTAAACATACTTATTATTTTAATTAATTTTACTAATATTTGTGATACTAATGTAAAGAGATTGACATGTTGGACTTTTCTTAAAATAATCTAAATGTATCTATGAAGAGAAAAATGAATCAAATTCTATATATTATTATTATTTCAATTTAATAGGTTAGAATTCATCCCCTGAAATGAAATTAATGTAATATTTAAGATGAAATTGTTACCATAATTTATTCTTTTAAACATATTTTAACAATTATACACTTTTTGAGGTGACCAATAATTACTTTGGCCACTATTCATAATTTTAAAAAAAAGTGCATATTTACCAATTTTGAACATCATGATATAAAATATGGAATTCATTCATCACGATTCAATATTAATAATTTTAGAAATATATTTTATTATAATGATGAAAAAATAGAATTTAATTCTCAGAAGAAAGTAGTTTTTATTCCAAAAAAATTAACTAATGTCAAAATCAACAAATATTCTGTATCAAAGGGAATAAAATAGATTTATTTAAATAAAATGGATCACATTTTATAATATGACCACATAATAAATAAAATGAGACATTAAAATTACATTATTTCTGTTAAATAAATTTTTGTACTAGAAATATTGTTACCTTTAAATTTTCACTAAAATATGTAAGATCATAAAAATAAATATTTTTACATTAATTTAAATTGGATATATTGATTTCCAAATTTTTTTTATTTTATAAAATAATATTTATTATATTTTATAAAATTAATGATATTTTCCACGCAAAAAAAATTCAGTAAAATACATTTTTTAATAAAATGAATTTTAAAGAATAAAAAGACTATTAAAAATTGTGTGCATATTTTCAAGGAATTAAAAAATACTTTTATGTAGCTTAATTCTAGTAAAAATATATTTAATAATGTATTTTATCATAACCATACCCTCCAATTCAGTTTCATATGTTATATAAATGTTTTCATAATATATAAATAATTTTATAAATGATTAGTGTTGAAAATGTTGAAATATATCAAGATTACTCTTCATTTAATGTTATTTTTAGGGTTTTATATATCTTATATTTCATTTAATGATAGAAAAATAGGGATAAAAATAATTTGGAATGAAACATCATTATTTAATTTCATACAAATTTATATGGCTTTAAATGTCAACACTTTTCAATTTGAATATTGTTTAAACTATTTGTTAAAATAATTAGGTAACTATTTATAGAAGATTCATTATATTGGAATTTTTCATACTAATCCAGTAACCAGTTGGATCATCAACATATCAATTCCTCATCATTATATAATGGAAATAATATTATTTTCCAGAAACCGAATTATTATTCATAGAATAAACTCATACAGAAACCACAAGCCCAATGAATATCTTCATGATTTTAGGAACATGAATCTTGAAAAAGTGTCATGTAAATCTGTATGTAACCATTATTATGTTACATAAGGAATGTTATTAACCCTTTATAGAATTTATGGACCATTGTAAAGGCTATATAACCTCCTCATGTGGTGATGAGGATAATGGTAATGGTACTTATATGAAGTACATTAATATATATGATTTTGAGGATTCCAAGGGATATTTATTAAGAATAATGTTAAAAAATCAATAAATATAATTGAAATGATTTTTATTCAAAAATTTAATATATCAAGATAGAAATATAAATGTATTAATATATTAAGGTATTTTTTCTAAATTCTGTTGGGAACAAAAAGATCAAAAATTATCTTGAAGTGAAACAAAATTTATAAAAAGAATATTGTAAATTTTTACTCAAACTATCTTGTGATTAATTAAGATTTAAATAGTGTAAATTTCATCTTCAAAAAATATAATATATATATAAGAATAATTCATAAAAAATAGTTTATTTTACTATAAATTTATTTTGGGTAATATCTATAACTAAATATACAAGAAAAATGTTTTTTTCCTAAAAATGTTTTCCCTATTTCAAAATAAATACATAATTATTTCATAAAGTAATAAATGAAGAATGTAATATTTTATATAATATTACTGATTTTAAAAAATGATTCATATTCAATAATTATTTTTGGTTTTATCATATATTTTTTACCAAAATCCATATTTTTAGTATTACATCATATCCTTTACTAATATAAGGCATTATTTAATGGGAACATCTTTGAAGTAAGGAGAAATATATATCTAATGAAAAAATTATTAACAAAATTCCAAATGTTTTCATACTAAAAATAGGTTTTAAATGATTATGGAATTTAGTCGTATATGTGAGAGGCTGGGGTACTCTACAAATACATGTGTGAAAAATGTACTTAGAAAATTATCCTATAAATAAAATTTCAAATATATTAAGAAAAATAGGGAAGATAAGGCATTCATTATGGTAGTAAAATTGAATTCATGTATAAGAGGAAGATAATGGCTCATAAACAATGGGTGTTCTTCCT
Source organism: Viscum album (assembly GCA_963277665.1). NCBI lineage: Eukaryota > Viridiplantae > Streptophyta > Magnoliopsida > Santalales > Viscaceae > Viscum > Viscum album. The sequence continues at coordinate 1,237,601,378 of OY728122.1, read as the reverse complement.
AAAATGATAGAAGTTACAAAATATTAAAAAATATGTATGATCCGGAAGTATAGTAGTTACATATGGGAATACAAACTCTTTAAAATTAAATGGTTTTAAAACTACTAATATTGAACCAAAAATGGTCAAATCTAAATATTTATTATTTTCGGAATCACATTGACACGATTTCCTTTGGATAATACAATTTTGTGTTTATGGAAATTATATTTTTTTTAAAAATTACTCTTGGATTATAAGTATTTTAACATATTTAATATTCATCAAAATATGTTAAATAATATGTCAGAACTTTATTTAAATTTATGACCCATAAATTTCATGATATAATAACTAAATGATGATAAATATTTATGGAACAAAAGACATATTCATAAAGGATAGAAGAAAAATTATATATACATCCAAACAACAGTTGATAAGAAACATCTCAATGTAATAATGTGATTGAAAAGTAGATTTGAAACATTCCATAAAGGGTATATTATTCAACGAACATGTATTTATTTCGAGATACAAAAAATGATTCCAGTATTGCACATATACTAAAATGAAGGTGGTACCATCAGAAAAAAATCATAGAATAATGGCGATTATTTCATTATATTAATTGAATAATAATCTCAAATGAACAATTATATCTCTATGAATAAAAAATAATAGGATATTTATATGTTTAAAATATAAAAAGGAAATTTGAAAAATCACTTGGTGTCTATTCCAACATGTTGATGTTTGATATTTACAAGGAGAATAATAAAATGAATTTTAATGATGCAAGGAAAATAGTGAAATAAATAAATAATATATCCCACCAAACACTCCATTAAATATATTGTTCCTAAATTAAATTCTATGATATTTCAGGACATGGGAATACCTATGTTAGATGAAAACATAGCTTCAAATTTATCATAGCGAGAATATGTGTGATACATTTTCCATAATATGAATATAATTATTTTATGAATTGATAAAATTGCTCTATATACTATATTGTTTCATAAAATAAAAAATTTTGAAATACATTATGAAGTTTTTAATACCTTGTAACATGATCCCAATAAACAAAAATCAGGTCAAGTATAACGGATATTTTTTTGAAAGGACATTGACTGATTAATTTCCCATGGGAGTGGATATATATTCTAGATAGAACAAATAAACTATTAGAGTGTTTATATGTCAATTAAAATTAATATATTCAAACAAATATGTTTTCATAGAGGATGAGTTTTAATTTTTTGGACATAAAAACATGAATATTCAATAAAAACGATGTTAAACATTATTTTAATGAGAATTTGATGGTTGATATTGAATCAGAAGTGATATGGGAATTGGATGTTTCATGGGATAATAGGAAATGGAATAAAATTCAAATGAAACATGTTGTCTCTAATAATATTATTGGTAATCAATATGGAACTGTAAATACATAAGTATGGTTGTTGTTTTGAAAAAAGATCTTATTTCCCATGTGCAAACTAATTATTTATATGCACCACTTGATCAGGAAGGGTTTATATATTTTTTAAATTAGGAATATGGAAAAATATAATTGAACCCTATTTGGGTGCTGGTACTAAGCCTTGAGAACAAAACACCCCTTTCACTATGTGGTATTTTAAAAACTAGCCAAATTAAAAAGAAAAATCTTTAAGGAAATAAAATGGCTGATTTTTAGGGGTATTTTTAGATAGATGACTTGATTTTGAATAAACATTTAAACCGATTTCCTAACTTGATAATATTAGAATGTTCATGGTAGTAAAATCTCACAAAAACAACATTATTTATCAAATGGATGTGAACTCATCCATCCTAAATGCTGATATGGATGATGTTGTTTACATTGAATAACATAAGGGTTTTTATTGATAATTATTGAATCCTAGTTTTTTTTAATTTTTAAGGATATATATAAATTCAATCAGTCCATAAGAACCTTGTATGACATGCTTAATGGATGCTTGAGAGGGATGATGTTTGTAAATTTTTTTTAATGTTATCCCTTTGTGAATGATTTCACCACATCAAATCTGATTCTTATAGCATTTCTTGATGAATTTTTTTATATGGTATGAATAGAATCATTGTGCGTAGTTATTATAGGAAATTATGTGACATTTTGAGATTTCTATTTTGGGTGAGATATTATATTTTTGTAATTTCTAATAAATCAATGAGTCGGTCATATTATTCAATCTGGTAAAAAATAGATTAATAATTTATTTCAATATTTTTTAAGAGATATGTAACACCTCTAGATTATAAGAAATATTTTTTCAAATAAATTTTAATTTGTTGATAGGTTATGTTACAAGAATCATAGATATTTAAAGATCAATAATATGTTATAAATACTTCTATTTAAAAAAATAAGATTATATAATATGCATTAAAATTCATGGTATGTTCAGAAATTACCAAATTATAGAAATTATGCAGTATTGTTTCAAATAAATAAATTATGTTGATATATAAGTAGTTATATTTCTCTAAAATATTTATATGCTATGAAAATACAATTTTCTCAAAATGTATTTAACAATATTTTATCTAAAACTAAAAAAATAATTTTTTTGACACATATAAAATTTTTTGGATGAAATTTGAATCATTTTTTCAAATCATCATATCAAATTTAACTTATGATGAAATATTATATTTTTTCTGCAATATTTGATTTATCAATGAATAGTGAAAAATACAAATTTCTTAAAAACTGTATGTTATTTTAGATAAATTAATTAAACTAAAAGTACAATTATTTTTGGTATATTACATCATGTAACATAATTAATATTTATTTCTATTTAAACTACTGAATTACATTAGAATCATCTTTATATTTCACATTAGTATATTTTTATTTTTTTTGGATTTAAAACAATTTTTATAGAAAATATTTATAAAGTGAATAAAATTTACCCATTTTAATTAATCAATGTAACCCTTTATGGTATCATAAAAATATATAATTATGTTTAATAATCATATAGTTAATATAATATTTTTTTTCTAAAAATAGTGCATTTATTGGAAACCTCTTTTTCATCACATCTACATGTTTTATATGAAATTAATTTCTTTGACTTCTATGAATTTAATTTGGTAATATATGTTACATTATTTGTATCTTAATGATACATATTTTATTATAAGTAAAACTTACTTTTTAATAATATTGAATAGTGGAAATTGTAAAAATTAATTTCATGGTTCACGAAAAAAAAATTTGTCGAGGGTCTAAACTAAGACGATAAAGTTTAATATTACTATAACAATTTCAAAATTACTATTATATATCATAATTTAAATTTTATACTTATCATTTTATATTATATTGTTTTTTTAAACCATATTCTTTTGAATTATTGTAAATTAAGATTATTTTGGGAAATTTTCATGTAGTTTCCAAGTGGGATCATTTCCCACACATCGAAAAGGACACCACCAACCATCACATTATCATACCTCTTAAGAAATAAAGTTCAACCAAACCCTAAAAGAATCCACACCCAATTTCCATAAACCATGTTATATGTTATCTAGTACGAAAAATATTCTAACACTAGGGTCCTGATGAAGATATCCAATGGTTGATCATTTAATAGAATTTAATTGTACTCACTAAGACTCTTCGTTTCCATTCATATTTCCCAATCATAAATTATTTCATAAAAATAAAAAAATAATAAAAATAGTTTATCCCAAATACCTACTTTTTATTTTGTTAACTTAATAACCAACACCAATCACTATTTTCATAAAATGTATAACAAGATCATCGATTGTGTATACAAAAAACTACTCTCTAACGAACTGATGTATTTTTTTTCAAAAACACATATCCATGATATATATAATGATGGAAATGAAATATTTATATGATATTTATGATTTTAATATGTTATTTAATTATTAATTCATGTACACCTTCTTACATACTATTATATGTGGGATACAATAATTTCGCTAATGTGTACGGTGGACAACCACGTCACGAAGAGATGTGATTTGTTTCCCCATAATATTTCGATAGACGGTATTAAGGATAATGATAATGAATATATAATTTATATATTTCCTTAGAATAATTATATTAATGTATTATCACATATGACACCTTATCATCCAACCTTCGTGGAAACTAATAATGTTATTGATGTGTATGCATGGGTTACCTTTTCCAGACATTGATTGATATTTTTTATATGTTATGATTACATAGATGGTAATGGTGATGTATTTTATTAATATAAATTTTATATATGAAATAATTATTATTCTTGAATGTTATTAAATATTTATTTTTTATATTCATTCATCCATCCCAAAAAATGGAAACAACATTCATGTGTATGCACTGCTTACCATCTCATTGAATGGTCTATTTCTTTTTATGTGTCTATATTTAATATATTGAAATGTAGGATATAGTTATTTAATGTTTATAATTATATAGTTATTGTCACCAGGATAAAATTAAAACTATAGATATTAACTTATTAAAACATCCATGAAGAATAGAGTAGTTATTAGCAGAAACATTAATTTATCAAGAAATTATTATCAAACTGTTAATAAATGTTCACATGTATAATAAATATGGTAATATATATATATTTATTTATGTATTTTTAATATATTTATAACAAACCTATATTTATTATAATGGAGTTTTTAAAAGGTAGAATGGAATTCGTGACAAACGGTATGGGATTTCCTGTTTCTATTTTATTTCTTGGAGAAATTTTCTATATTCAACACTTGTTTATTTTGTGTTGTTTATATACAGCCACATAGAATTATAATTTCATTAATATCCTTAATTTCATGAAATTTAAAGGATCAATTTATTTTTACTCTTTAATGGGTCTTATGAATCAAATTTATCTATGATTGAAAGACATTTTTGTCTCATTTTATCTTCATTGGGACAAAAGAAATGTTATTCATGAAAATTATTTTGTTTGTTATATATACTACGATATAGAAATATTATTTCTTGAATTTTATTAATTTAATTATATTATAGGTTTTTATTTTATATTATTATTTCATAGGGTGTATGATACAGATGTTTTTAATATTGTAATGATTTTATGTTACAATATAATCATTTTTTAGGATTGTTTATGATTTTTCTTCCACTGATGAATATTATAATCTACCTCTCAAGATACTCATTTATTTACCCATCTTCTTGTTATTAACAAATTTTTAATGTAATATTACCATTATTACTATCTTTGTTACATAAAAGTATTTAGTAAAATATTTCATAAAATAAACAATATTTCTCTCTTTGGTTAAATTTTTTTTTTCTGAAACAATGTTTTCAAAAAAAAATCTACAAAATTTGATAACATTCTCAAAATGTATGATTAAATATATTTTTACCGATTTTTTATTTTCTTATAATAGATTTAAATTTTAAAATCTTCTCAATTTCATAAATTGGATAGTTTCGCTTTTATCGAAAATGTAAGTGGAATATTCGTTTAATGTATACAACTTTAATGGAATTTTCAGACCTTCATTACCAAAGAATGTTTTGAATCATAATTTGTATGTTTAAAGGGTTATTTTGAAATAAAATCATTTTTTTGTCAACACATATTTTTGAAGTGGTAATTTTCATTATGAAAATGATATTTTCAACAAAATCCATAAATATTTTATGAATTTAAATTTTAAAAAATAGTGATTTACAAAGAACAATTATTTTCGGAAATAATTTTATGAAATGATTTTTAAAAATAAATTTCAATTTAAAATAATATCATTGAGTTATACTTAATATTTAATGAGGATATGATCCAATTTTTCAATACTGATCATTTCTCGGGGTGGTTTATGTTTGTGTTGAATTGATGAAAGGTTTATTATACTAGTTTCTTTTCAAAGGTTATGATATGATTATTTTTTTACAAATTAGTTGAAAATAAATTTATTTTTTATCATATAGGTGGTTTATATATATTCCTCTAATTAGATTGATAATGATTATTTTTCTAGTATTTAAAAGGGTTCATAGGATGTTAACCTAATTCCAAAACAAGAGGTGCCTAAGAGTTTATCTGAATAGAAAAACAAGAGGATACATGAGAGATTACCCCAAAACCAATGATAGAAAATATATGATTATCCTAAGACTGATATATTATGAATGTATTTTTAGATATCCTTGACTTAATATTTAATATCATTATGTGATTTCCGAATATCAATGTCTTATGGTGATGTTTGGCTCTTATGGACCATGTTCTTTGTTTACATTATGATTCATGTATTATGAACTACGAATAATTATTTTACCTCTCATGATTACAATATATAATATATAGTGTTTGGTTTTTAAAATGATATTGTCATGTTAATATTATGTGAAAAATGATATATTTCAATGTATACAAACCCCCTACTGATTGTTTCAACTCACCCTTTTCTCATGTTTACATTCAACTACATTATAATATGTGTTTTATGATTGATATAATATGATATAATTAAGGGAATAATGATGGTGTATAATGAAATGTTATGTTTTAATTAATGATACCAAATGTAAATTAGATTTAATATTGTACCTAGTATCCATGAATTTTAAACAATTACATTTATTGGGAATTGATTTCATGTATCCACATACAATGTAACAATGTCACCACAAATACTTGGCTACAGGGGCCATGGAATTTACTGTTGGTATCATAGAAAGATAAATGAAATCATTAGATACGTGATATAGGAAAACAAAAATTTGATAAAATAATCCTATAATTTACATTTTGGATAACCAAATAAAAATATTCCTCTATTATTAAGGAATAAATTTTGTGACTTTTCCTATAAATACAACTGTGTATAGGTAATATAAGTGAAAATCCATCTATAGTGAATGTAGATTCTTGAAATATAAAAATTTTTGTTTTAGAGAATCTGTAACTAGGGATCTCCACTGAATAGAACATTAAATGAATTGTTGTCATGTTTTTCCTAGATTCTCATTCTATAAGACATGATTTGATTAAAAGTCCAACCACCTATTCTTCGGAAGTGAATGGGCTCGTATCATGTGTTTCTTCTTCGGTGTATTTACTGTATACTCTTATAATGTGATGGATAATTCTCCCTAGATTGGTAATTTTTTCTCAATTTTATTGCCAACTGATCTGGGAAATAATGTGTGAGACTTGGTGATTTCATCCAATATATAGTGTACTACAAAATAGGGAAACTTATCCAGCATAGACAAGGTTTTTTAGAAAAATATATTATTATCCAAACTAAGAACCTTCATTTGGAAATTATTAATTTATTAAAAAATTGGACTGATTTCCCCTCCCTTACAAAGATCATTAACACCACTACTTTAATTCCATCCATCCTTAATATGTTGACGAGCCACTTGGTACACTAGCACCCTCACCCTACAAGAATCAAAATTAAAATTGGTGGATTTTGTTTTATGGGGTCCATTTGGGGATCTGATGATGTTCATAACCCTAGGAGATATTTCATCATTGATTTCTATACTGAATTTGGTCATGTTCATTCTCAAGTAGCTGAATCCATGGACATACTCACATCGCTCAAATATTGAAAACAACGGGATATAGATCTGGAAGCCGTGGAAATGAACTATCCGATCCATTACAATTACCTTCATAGTTCTACCTCCATCCATTTTTCAATTTATTACATTATTATATGATTCATATATATCATAAATTGACACATGAATGTTATTTATACATGAAATGATGGAAACTCGGTGGATGACTTTCACACATCCATATCTGTATAAGGGGATATATCAATTCTTAACTACACCTTCAATCATCTTGATGGATTTAAAATTATGAGAAGTGATCCTCATTGACATAAATTTTTCATACCCCTTTTATATAATCCAATGTGTCTCCAAAAATGTTTATTTTGTTGGTATTATCTCATTTGTAATAAAATCATGATATTAGGGGGTACTGTTTCTCAGTTTTTGGTTTTTGGTTTTTCTGACTAGAAGGAACTGCAAGGAACAATAATAATGTTTAATGTGATAGAAAATGTGTTAATGTGATTTCCAATGGGATGGTAACTGGACTGAATGATATTGATTTTACTCTTATATAGATATCATGATATATTATTAATAAAAATGCACCATAACCAATTCACATACTCAGTAAATAAGATATGGATAAAGTCCACAGAGATATCATATAATTCAGTCTATGGATGAAGGAGGACTGGTTTTCTATATGGAAATAATTTCGGAATAAAAACCCATGTGACAATATAATTTTAATGATAATATATTTTAAATTTGTAAAATAAAAAAACATAGAACGTAATAGTCGAAGGAAAATTAAAGTTTAGGTCAACACAATGGATTGTAATAATGGTCTCCCTAAGGTATCATCGATGGTGGAGTTCTAAAATATGATGTTTTTTGGAATTATGCACATCGATTTAACTGTGGGATTAGTCCATAAAAAGTAATCATGGTTGTACATGTAATGTTTATATAGCTGATGATGAGTATATTATGAATGAAACATGAAAGGAAAATAAGTATCATGTAATATAATGATGAATCATAGTTAATGGTGTATGATTTAAGTTTCATTATAGATGTGTTTATGTACGGTAATTAAATAATTTATGTTATTGAAGAATCATTATTAAAGGTATTTTAGTTACTAGAATAATTTAACATCAATTGATTATCCCAAAATAGTTTTTCATTAAGGATATTTCAAGAATATGATAAATGGTACTGATAACCAAGAATTTTTATTTAATAGATTGGTTACATTTTATTAAAATCACCATATTATGAGAAGTTAAAAATTAATATGTTCATGATGTTGAGATTATGGTTTTTATTTTGGATAATCATATAATAAGTATGGTAAAAGTAATTTTGATAGTGTCTATGACCTTGAAACTATTTAATGAAATTTCTAAAAACTGGTTTGTGTTATTGTTGATATTGTTTACAAAATTATTAGATATTTGGAATATTTCAATAATATATGATACTATTTAAGTAATGAGGACAATTTTATGTTTTAATAGGTATTATATAGTAAAAACATTGTTTTAGATGAATATATGGCCTTTGTATTCACATATTTGGTGTGTGATAACTAATATATATGTTATGATGTTTGGGGGATTAATGATATATCTATTTTTATGGATATTTAGTGATCTTGTTTTTGAATTTTTAAATTTTTAATGTATTTATAGTTAACCATTGATGAATTTGATTATAATAAATATTGTGGTTATTTCTTAGGTTTTATAGATTAGTATATAATTAAATCATATGATGGTTAGTCTATATTGGAGAACCTGTACTAAAATTTTTTGGTTTAATGAAATATATATATATATAATGATGGAATTAACCTTATATTATCGATATTGTGATCACTTATTGATTTATGTTTGAAAAATTAATCATCAGTTTTTAGAAAAAGAAAAGAAGTTAAAATTAATATAAAAAACCAAATAAAGATTTTATTGTTATGAAATAGAAAGAAATCAAGTAACTAAATTTTTATCTTCCCTCTATAATGATAGTAAAAATTTTCCCTACATTAGTTAAAATGATATTGAGAGAGAAAATTTTCGTATTTCATTCATTTTATTTGAATTGATTGTCAGTATACTAATAACATATTTATGGTATTCTTTTCATTAACCTTTATGTAATCACATACATTCTTATTATAAATTAGCTATATCACTAAAAATAATTATTTATTATTATATTTAATTTGTATATCTAAACATACTACTATATTTATCCTATTTTGAAAAATATTTTTGTGTCATTCAAGATGAACATCATATGTGCCACTTCTCTTTTTTTAAGGGGAAGTTTTTTTAACCTCTTTATCGATGCAGATTTTATATAGAAAATTTTTCGATTATCAAACCATTGATTACCAAGATCCATTACAAATTTTGATTTCTTTTTATGGTGGTATAATTTAAAACATTAAATTTTAATGAAAAATATGTTTTTAAAATTATTTTAATTTTTCAATAGCTTGTGTTATACACCACAATGAGTTATAACGATCTTATACATAAAATTATTCATATTATTTAAAAATTACTGATATAACTGAGATTTTAAACTTGGCGATTTCAATAGAAATAAAAAAAACTATAAATATTATGAATAGTTGATTTATATAAATGATATATTTAGAAAAATTAGTACTATGTTTTTATTAAAATATATATATGTTTTGAAAATACTTTTTCTTAAAAAATTGACATTATTTTTTAAAATAAGAATAAGTTTTTAACATTTATAAAACATAATTTATTAAATGGAAATTATTTTAGAAATGAAAATTTCAAATATATCCCAGGTTCAAATTTTGTGATTTTTTTATAATTGTATTTCAGCGAATATGGAAAATGAATATATTTTCTAAAAATATCATTTAATTTCAATAAATTAATTAACTTGAAAGTAGTTTTATGTATTTAATATGATTTAATTTAACATAAGTAATAATTAGATATATATAATTCAAATAATTTAATTTTATTATTTTTAAATTTGTGTGTAGTATTGGTATTTTTATTTAAAAAAAATTCAAAATTTTTATTAAAGTACATATTATTTCTCCATTTTAGTTATTTAGAATAACCCCTATAGAAGTATAATTAAAATAATATATATATTATATATCTAAATATAATAATATAGATATTTCTAATAATTATCAACTATTATATATTTAATATAACTATATATTTTCCATCAATAATACATTTCTTAAAAATAACATTTTCATCACATCCAAGCATTTCATATTGAATTAATATTTTCTTATTTTCTGAATATAATTCGACAAATTAATTTTTTTTTAAATAGAAATTATTTATAGTTTATTATAGGTTCAACAGAAATTTTTTCTATAATTAATAGTAATTTTTTTTTAAATTACCATTGTCATGTTATAAATGGGTTTTTTAGGGGTGGATGAACTAAGAAGATAAGGGTTAAAAATAATATAGATCATGTAAAATAATTATTATATGGAAATATTTCAATCTTATCCTTCCTATTTGATAATATATAGTCATGTTGAAGATTAATTATTTGTATTCACATTATCATTTTTGTTTTTTTATTGAAATTTATATACTATTTCCACGTGGGTTCATTCCCCCATTTATAAAAGGCCACCACCACTCATTACGTATTCACACCTTTAAATCCATTTTGTTTAAAAGTATACATATCTAACTCCCTACGCAACATCCTTACACAAGTAATAGATCATTTTTTCATCCAAAAAGTCTAACTCTATAGTGCTATAGATGATATCAAAATGGGGTTTTTATAGGCAATGTATATTTTCCTCACTAAGGATATACTTTTTTGTTGTTATTTTTCAAACCTAAATTATTTCCTAAAAAATAAAATATAATAAAAAATGTATCTACCATATATAGGAATTTTATTATTATAATTTTGTAACCTACATCCATATCACCATCCATCATATGGAAAATCAAATCTTTGATTATGTATACGGGGGACTACCACCTCAAGAACTGTTGTATTTTGTTTTCCAACACCAACATTCAAGGATTGATAGAAAAATAGATTTAAATTATATATATATATATTATTTATAAAAATATTATACTTCATAAATTATGATATCATTTATACATTGTCATTTTCTATTATGTGGTTTATATAACAATGTCTCCCTTTTATATGGTGGACTACAACCTCACAAAGCAATGTGACTCTTTTTCACTTAATATTTACATGGAAGGATGTAAGTATAATTATAATTAATATATGTTATATTTATGAAATAAAAATAATTTTTTAAATTTAATATCATATATAACAACGTAAATTTGAATCTATTTGAAAATAATAACGTCACTAATGCGTACATGTGGACAAATGTCTCCTCATATAAATATCAAATGTTTTTCATTTTATATTTAAGTAGATAATTATATGGATTTGGATAATTTATATAAAAGAACAATATGAAATAATATTTATTTTTAAATGATATATGATATTTATTTTTCCTTCATTCCTTCTCGTATGAAAATGGGAACTCTGTTCATGGGTATGCACGCCTTATCATCTCCATGAATGTTGTATTTAATTTTCTATATATTAAATTCTTGGATTACAGTAAATAAATATATACAGTATATATTTATAATATGTATATCATGGATAAAATTATGGTTATTTTTGTAACATGATCAATATAAAAGGAACATCATTACTAAATCAAAACATATTTGGAAATAAATGTGATATTACCTAAAATGTTTTTCAAAAAACAAATGTTAATAAATGGAAAATAAATATCATAAGTAAACCATATATGATAAAATAAATATATTTATTTTTTAATTTATATATAATTATAATATATAAATTATATATTGATTTTTATTGTGTATGAAGGAAGTCGAGACTTAATGGAATGGGTTTCGAGGTTATGTTTTATTTTAGAGAGACATATGATAGATTTACAACTCAATTCATTTGTGAATTGTATACAATGACCCTATGAAATTTCATATAATTAATATATTTATTCTCATGATATTAAATGATTAATTTTATTTTAATTCTTTAATGTGGCTTATAATAATTATGTTTCCCTTCTTATGAGGGATTTTTTTCATTGTTTTTCTTCTTTGGGTCCTATGTATTTCTCTTCACCTACCATAATTTGTTTGGATTATATGCTGACTTATGTACATGTTATATCATGGATTTTTTCATTATTTTTAATATTTAATTTTATTTTATTCTTTAATCCTGAAAATGATATGAAATATATAAATGGGGTAAATATTATGTGTTACAATCTCTTCATTTATCGAGGTTTTTTATTATTATGCATCCAATAATGAAATAATACTATTTATATCTCATAAAACTCTCGTATTTCATTCTCCTATTATCATTCAATAATAATTATTCTTATTATTGTAATACTTTTTCTCTACTTGGTACTTATAATGATTTAGAAAATTTTTTTAATGAAAATCGACTTAATTTCTTTCTTCTATTGAAAAAACATATTCACCCTAAATTATGATTTATAATAATTATTTAAAAATACAACTTTATCCTAATTATTTCATAATTTTATATGTATTCATTTTTTTTTAAAAAAAATTACTGAGTGGAATTTTCGTGTTATTTTCCAAATATTTATTGTGTAACTTTTTCTAGAAAAATGATTGGAATATTCATTTTCAAGTGTATGAAATGAATATAGTTTATCATCATCATTACTTTGCAATGTTTTAAATATAAATATATAATATTAAATTGTTATTTTCATCAAAAGTATTTTAATTTTTTCTGCTTATTTTTTAGAAATAAATATTCAAAATTGAAGAAAATATATTTTTTTAAAATGATTCCTAAAATATTTTATGAATTTGTAGTTTCAAAGTGGTGACTTTGAAAGAAATTTTATTTTCCCCATTATTATTACAAACATATATTTAAAATAATTTAACATATAAAAATACATTCATTTCTGTTAATTTTGTGTTAATGGAGATATGATCAAATTATACAATCCTTATTCTATCTATTTATGGTATATAATTATGATGAATAGATAAGATTATTATTATAAAAATTTAATTTCATGGGTTATGATATGAGGAATGTTTTATGATCTTATGGAATATAAATGTCTATATTATGTGATGGATGTGACTTATATCTCTGCCAATGAATTGGGTAATGATTCATGGTATATGATCTCATATGGTGTATGGGAGGTTATCCCAACCCATAAAAATATGGTATGTGGGATGTTATCACATTCCCAAGATAAGAGGCTATATCAAAGGTTATCTCATGGACAAAGATGGTAATTTAGTAATTATCCCACGAGTAACATGTTATGAATATCTTGGTAGTTAGCCATGGTATATGATTTTATATGATTTTGTGTATGCCAAAAAACAATGTCTTATTCTTATATTATGCTCTCACATCTAATGTTATTTGATATGATTATTATTCATGTCTTATGAACATCCATTAATTATAACATGTATAAGTTTTGTGGTAAATGATATTTAAGGTATACATTTTGAAATGATATGAACATGTTGTAATACCCTTCTACTCAGGTTATTCTTATGTGATCATTGATATAATTCTCTACACACATATCTCTAATAAGCATTTGAGTTCATTAAATTTTTATACTTTACATTGAAAGGATAATTGGATGTGATTTTTGGTTGATATGTAGGTATATAATAATTTTATTAATGGAGTTATAAAATAATATTCTATGACCAGTTTTATTTATCCAATTATAAATGTGGTTTATGTTTGTACATAGTTCACAGAGAGTACAAAACAATTTGATCATTTTGGATGAGTTTTTCTAGTATCTTGGGATAATTTATTAAAGTATCCATCGAATATGAACTACAAGGGTGAGGGACATTACATTTTCAATGCAATGGAATTTATACTCCTTTATTCATATTTAAAGTGTTCAGAAATATTAAGGTTTGAGATAATGTTAATAAATGGGATTGTAGAAATTGACTTACCGACTTTTCTACCTATTTGATTCCAAATATAACACTGTTTTTAATGTGCCATGGTTTTTTAAACTTTTATGTAATCCCAATTAATCTTATATTTTTTTAATATTAAATTAGTATTAAGTACATTAAAAATATTCTATCATGTGGAAAACTATTATGATCTATATCAAATTTTACTTTTCAATCCTTAACCAATGAGGATTTGTGTATAGATTATGTTGAATGGAAGTCAACTTTTGTTGTCTCATTCATTCTTAGTGAGGTTAATGATTCATAAAATAAAAATATTTTTTTTTCATCTGAATTTTACTATTGATGAAAATTATTTTTTATTATTTACGCATACATTAACTCAAATGTTATAGATGAATGTTCAATAGATTCATTTGAGCATTGATATTGAGAAAATTTAATTTATTTTTTTATGTAAAAATATATATAACATTTTAGGAATATTTTTTAAAACTACATAGCAATGGAAATTAATCATAGGTATCATATCAACAAATATATTATTGAAATATATTATGTGAAACATGATTTTTTTAGAACCAAGGACCATGTTGAATGAATTTCACCAATGAGTTCCCCAAAGAGTGGTTTCCTAAATTTTGGATAATATTTTATGGTTTACCTTAACCTATCACCTAAATATTTCAGGCTCATTTGTAACACTTTGATATTTTAAAATAACATAATGTGTGATTACGTATATAACAAACAACACAATGACTAAAAGAAACATAACATATTATCAAAATATTAGTATTTAAAAATGGAAATCATAACCATGTAGTTGAAATGGTTTTTTTGAATAGGATTAAATAATTTTTGATATATATATATATATAATGAATCTCCCCAATATAGATATACTTCTATATTCTCACGATATGAGTACACAATTGTTAATAAAAAAATTTATTTAAAACATGATTTTTATTTCTATTTATGAGAAAATATTCTAAATATGTTTTGGATATTTTATAATTGTTATTTTATAAAAATAATGTAAATTTTTAAATAATCATTTTGATATCAAATTATTCTGAAATATTGGGATTTTTTGGGAAATATTGGTTTCTCAGCGAATAGTGAAATATACTAATATTTGTATTACTTTTATATATTTTAATTTTAAAATTAATTTAATAATATAATTATACAATTAATATTATTTCAATGTGAATTTAATATTACATAGATATATTTCATACAATTAATTAAATTTAAATCATCTTTAAATAGTATTTTGATATATATTCATTTTTAAGTTGATAAAACTCATTTTTTCTGAAAACTATTTTATACTCAATAATGTCTCTAAATTTCAAATAATTAAAATAACCCCCAATGCAAAATTATTAAAATTAAATTAAAATAATTTAACTTAATATATATGAATTAAATTCTTTTATATATGATTACATTTCATATAGTTATAAAATTATCACTTTATGAAAGACAGGTGCATTTCTTAAAAACGCAATTTTTGACACATTTGAATGTTCAATTTTAAATTAAAGTCCAGCACTTATATAAATTGAATTTTCTAAAAATGGATTTAGTAACTTGATTAAATTTAATTAATATTTCATAAAAATTTCAATATTAGTTTCTTTCATAACTATTAGTAAAAACAATAAAAACAATCAACATGATTAATGAAAAAACTAGCTTACCTGGCTGTTGAAATAACGGGTTAAATTGAATAACATGTTTAAAACCAATATCTATTGAATATTATAAGTGTTGATATTCCTTTTCTCAACTCAACAACATTTTTTTCATTTTCTATAGGAACAGTTATTGAGATTTACTTCCCATTATTAAATTTTGTATTTATTTACTAAAATGTTACTCTATCACCCTTATAAAAATCTATTAACACTAATCTCATTTCCACATATCAAATAACTAATTAATTGGAAAATAACTTCTTAGATATATTCATTAGAAATCATATCACGTCCTATAGGAATTTTTTTTCTTAATCCAATATTAGATGTCTAGAAGTATAATTCTAAAGAGGTGGCCTAAGAAAAAATATCATTCTAAGGTGAGAATATATGTTTAAGTTTTTATTATACCTCCTAAAAATATTTCTTAATCATTTTAATACAGTAAATTACTATATTCCATATAATATGTTATAATGTTAATGTAATAACTTAAATCTATTTACATATCCATCAAATGAGAAACAAAACCATAGACCATGTTCGTGGAGAACTATGACCTCACAGACTAATGTAATTCATTTTCAATCATCACCTCTCACATCGGTCGGTGATGATATATTTTGAAGTTAAATATTATCACACTATGACATATTTATTTTGATTGAATTTTTTATACTATTTTATTTATATTATAATGTAAAATCATCAAATTTTGAAAAAATCTATTTCACACATTTATTCATTAAATATTTTTATTAGAGTTGTCTATTTTTTTGTTATTGATGTATTTTAAACATACATTTTTTGTTTTCTTTTTTGTGTAGTGGTTTTTTTATTATAACAATTAATGATATCACATTTGTGTATTATTGGCTACCATAAATATTATGAATATAAAAATACTCTTGTATATGAAACCACAAATGTGAATAACATCATCACATCAAGTTTACAGTTTATTAAATGGACTTTTTATAAACTCATGTTTCCATGGGAATATAATAAGTATTTTCTCTATTAAACTGATATTTTACCCAATTTTTTCTGATGTCACAAAACTATATTTTTTTAAATTTAAAACAGCACTGTAATGTGGTTGACCGAGAGGTATGAGTCTATTCATAAGAGAGGGAATCATTTAATGCCCTTACATATGAGGATGTCTCAATTTGAAGAGTGTTTTAATCTAATAATTAACAAAGTCTACACATAAGTGATCCAAAATTCAGTTTGATAAGATAATGAAAAATAATCATTCATACCTATGGATGATGTTTGATTATACTCCCCCATTGTTTTTGACACTATTTTTTATGGTGTCATGATTATGATTATATTGAAAAATGATGATAAAAAATTGTCATGTTTTAGATAAGAAAATCATATCAATAATACATCATCATTTTTTTATTGTTTCTACGATACTAGAATATTTTAATTTTTGGGTAGGGAATGTATGGAATTTCTTAGAAAACTCCATGATGCTACCTTTTCCAATTGTATGGGTGGAATTGGTTTTGTGGGTCAGAATGATAAGTGGGGAATAAAATACATCATAAAATTTGTTTCTTGAATATTTGGATATGTGGTATATATTACAACATCAATGATTTTATATTAATAGAAATTACTATGTGGATTCTAAATTTATATGTGATCATATAAACAACAAAAATAATCAACAATCTAAACGTATTTAGATATGTGAACATAATAGTATATATTTATAAATTCATTTGCTGGTCACATAAAGATTTCCTTCTAAACTACTACATCAATTAAGTTTGTTGTATGGATGGAACTACATATTAAACCATTTAAGGAATAATTTTTGTATTTTGTATTGTTGGAATTTTTAACATTCATACATTCAAGTGGATGCCAACAAAAGGTTTGACTCACCACAATATTGAACTATTGAAAGAGTGAATTAGATTCTGTGTAATTCAACACAAAAATTAGTGTTGTAATATATTGAGTTTTTCTATATTTCTACTTGTTTATATATATGATAGAGAGTCCAACATGGGGATATATATAATTTTTATTGAAATTGAGGAGTTTTTAGTGATATCATCACAATTCAATTATTATTAATTTTGTATTCTTTACCATGGGTTTCGTTGTTTTGGATATATTAATTCATTCATCTATTTTCTAATAAATTTATAAAATATATAATATTCCAGTTATCATGGTTGGATAAACATAAATTTTATAATTAGTTTTATCTAGTTGGTGAATTTAATTCTATCATATTTTAAGAATTACAATATTATTCCCCTTTTTCTTACTGAATGAGTAATTCTTAACAATCAAATGTAACACATAGTGGGATCAATTTCAGTTGTTGTGGTTGATAAAATATTTTGATTTGTAATTCCATCTGGGAAGAGGATATACTATGTAACGATCAATATCATTATATTTCAGCTTGTAGTTTAATGGTATCTCTAGTTGAGAAAATGGTTTATCCATTATATTATATGCCATCCAGATTAAGGAAATTTCAAGCAACTTTTTTATTTCCAACAATGTATGATCTTGATAGAATATAAAAAATA
This sequence comes from Viscum album, assembly GCA_963277665.1. Taxonomy (NCBI): domain Eukaryota; kingdom Viridiplantae; phylum Streptophyta; class Magnoliopsida; order Santalales; family Viscaceae; genus Viscum; species Viscum album. The sequence goes on along the minus strand of OY728122.1, from coordinate 1,237,582,504 downwards.
AAAAACATTTATCTAAATTATAAATCCATCCAACCATAGTCTCTTTTTCCATCTCCTAAATTTATCCATCTCCCTAGGTTATCTTTTCCTTATATACTAATTTTTTTTTCTTATTCCCTAAAAATAATTCTATATACATAACTACTAACTTTTCAGTAATCAGTTCATGCCTTGTTCCATGTTTTTTATTGTGTTTATTTTCACGTTTTCTTATTCTCACTCAAAACACATTATGTCGATTTTATTCCTTATGTAATAACTCTTACTCAATACTACAGTAGTCTTATATAAGGTTAATAAGTAATTAATTTTTCCAGATCCTAATGAATATCATGGCCTTATAGAGTAATATTGGAAGAATAAACAAGAAATTCCATGTGTGAATAAGTAAAAAACATAAATAAATAAAAAATATTATAAAAATAAATGACAAAATATATGGATTAAAATTCAGTTTTCATATTTGATTCAATAGAAAAATGAGGGATATGCTTCATAACTCCAATTCGGGTTTCATGAAAGATGAAATGGAGATATTACTCTATAGGAAATGGTTTACCATGATGAAATACTGTAAATGTTTCTACAATATATGTGTAATAATAGTGAAAATAATTAAGATAAAGAATAACCCAAGAACATTTCTGAAATACCTTCACAAAAATAAAATCAAAAGGGAAGAGAAGAGATAAATGAGAAGATATAAAAAGCAAAACCTTAAAATTTTAACAACTATAATTTTCTTTACACCACCACTGAAAATTCCACATCCACATTTATAATCATTTTTAAGGTATGGTGGGTGATGGGTTATGTAGAACCAGGAGAAGCATCGAAAAATACATATTATAATTTTATTTCTATCACTTTATTTAATAATGTTTTGGGTACTAGATTTTGTAATGAGTTATTAGTAACTCCATAAATGGAAAAAGAAAAAATAACCAATCATTTTCACTAAAGGACATCACACATGTAGTTGTATGGTTCAAATAAATATAGAAGAGGTTATCTACTGCACACATCACATATAAATAGTCACATATGCATAGTTTAAAAATGAAAAAAATAATCATCATTTATTTAGGGATGTCACTTTTTTATAAACAATTTTTTGTTGGTATTTAAATTTTATCTTTTTGAATGTGATATAAATTATTTTCCTAATATTATATGAATTTATGATGTCATTCAATTTTTTTTGATCTCATAGAGTGTTAAGAATAATTTTATGTTTCACCTACTAGAGAAATAAATGAACACCAAATTCTAGTTTTGAATTATAGTTTTGGAGTTGTTTTTTATGACATATTAGAGATACATATATGAAAAAAATGGTACAAATACAGATTTCCTTTATTCAAAAATGAATGAGATATGGGGATAAATGAGAAAAAAATTATCACACAAGAATTAATTATATACATCTTATAACTAGAAACCCTAAAACTAGAGAATTATGGATTTTCCCCTTCTTCTATTTTTCCCTCAACCATTCCATAATAGGTACACAACTTTCATGGATTAGATGTTGAATTAATATGAATAATTAGTATTCCAAAAACTGATGATCATTGAAGTAGGTACAAATCACATCGGGTTTTTCTTAATGAGAAATTTTGATCCTCGTTTTGACTAGTATTGAAATAAAAATGATTCATTTATAAATAGTTTAAATGTAAGACACCTTATGAGTTATCCCTATAGTATCATTACTCATTCTTATTTTCTATTTCATTTAAATTAAACTAGTTTTTTTAAATTCTATATTTTTTATTATGGGTAAGAATTTATATTCTGATTCCATGAGAATAATTGTTATGAACAATTGGATTATCACAATATATAATAATGATAAAATTACCTAACTGAAATATTGGATGAATTTCATTTTTTACTTTAAATGATAAATTGTACTATCCATTTATTGCCATTTTTTGGAAGATAATTATGCAACTTCGAATATAGATGAAAAAATAAGGATAATACATATTATTGAACTAAAATAATGGTAAAAAGATTCATTATTAAGGTGTGATGGTTCTATATCTACCAATATATTTCTTTTTACTATTGGAAATTCATTATGTGGTAATAACTCGTTTTTTTCTTCATAAATTCCACTTCTTTATTATTTACAAGGGAAATTCATGACTGAAACTGAGAAAAAAAAATTAATTGTTACAATGAAAACCATAACAATTCAAAACAAATATTTTTTATTAAAATTTTTTGTAAGTATAACAATTGTGATATTTTTGAAAAATCATACAAACATATTTTAACCTTTTCATTATTGAATTTTAATATCACCTTGGATCTGAAGAATTTCTCCCCTTATGAATCAATAATTTGTACAATTATGGGTATTATGTGTGAGGGATAATGTAATTTATTATTCCTCAGTTGTGATTCAATTATTCTATATCAAAACATCCCATATATTTTTTTTAAAGCCTATAATTTTTAAAATTTATTCATCATTTATATATTGAAAAAGGATTTTGTGTGGATTTGGTTTAGAAAAATTAGAAATCAGTGTTTTTGGAAAAATTGGAAATTTCAATGTTTTCTTGAGGTATATCATTGAGTATAAATTTGGTCATATTGAGTTATTAATATGCATTTCTTTATACTTTCATTATGGAAATATTACGTAAAAATCGGGAAAATGATGTCTAACAAGATAAAAACTCATGAAATTGGATTCAAACCTCGATAAATCATTATTTTTAACTTGTACCTATCTAAATAGATATTGTAACGTGGAACACCTTAGTAATCCATTACAATCTACTCTAAAATAATTCCATTTAATCTATAATTAATTATGAAGTTTAGATCCCATGGTTCGTATCTAATAAAAATTTACAAGGTTTATTTTTGAAAATAATTGAAAAATCAATAACTTATATGTGTCGTGTTATGCTCAAATTCATGGTTAGTGAAAATTATAATTAGTTTCCCTAGTTAAAAACGAGCTTATAATATTAAAGTGTATTCTAAAATAAGTAGAACAAGTGGAAAATTAATTTATATATTAATATTTTCAGTTGTATCAACAATGATGGATATATAAAATAATTTTAATGAACCAATATTTGTGTGAAATATTTTGATCCTTTTATGGTATACTAAATTATACATCAATGTATCTAATATGAATTCCAACAACTAGGATTTGAGTTTATATTGAGGTGTGGGGATGTTTGATGAACAAATATAGGAAGCATGAAAATTTCATGCAATTCATGAGTTTATGATCTTATTTGACCTATTTTTATGGTTTTGAATATCTATAGGATGCTATTTATTGACCTGGTATCTTCTCTTAATTAAAAATTTAATAACTGATTTTTGTAGGAGTGGAATGTTTTAAGTGTGGTGAGATTTATGTGGAGCCATTTTATCCCAAATATTCCAATCTATTTGGGTTTGTAAAATGTGTTTGTACTATTGAAAAGTGATTATAATATAGATTCATCAATTCTAGATAACATAACTAGACATTATTCTCTAATTAATATTATATCAATGTTGTCTATTTTTGGTGGTCATGTTTTTGAGACTTGGTTTTTTTGATTATTTCATGGATATGGTTTGTGATTTTTATTGAATCATTTAATAATTAATTATTTTTATATTTTTATCATCCAAAACAGTTAAGAAGATACAGAGAAACATTTACAAGAAACACCAAAAAGGTAAAAAAACAATAATATCACGTTTACAAATGATTTTAGAATGTTTTTATGTTGGGAATTAGACCCAGAATATATAAAAAATATCACTCCTAATCTATGTTTGAAATAAAATATTATCAACACAACTAACCTCTACTGATTTTGATTTTTTATGTTCTTATTGATTTGTATGATAATAAAGTACCAAGTGATGGGTTTGGGGGTGACACCACAACCTCCCTTCTTGATGTGGAAGTCCCCTTTTGAAGAGGGCTGTGAAATGAGTAGTAATAAAGTCTACACTAAAATGAGTCGTAACTTCAGTTAATCTATCATTTAAAAAACATCATCAAAACCTTTGTTGAAGCTCTATGATACTCCTATATTTTTCGAACACCATTTCTAATTGATGGAAAATAATGTTAAAATGGAAGAACAGGTAAATAATTTTTTACTTGTTTGTGAATAAAAAACTATACTTATGATGAAATCCATCATGGTCATGCAGTTTCTTTGATACTCAAATATTCATATTTAGTGGCAGTTTGTGCTCATTATTGTAGTTAGGATCTAATATTCTACTTTGGGAAAACAGATGTGTTGAATATGTGACATGATTCATATGAATACATAGATAATTTAATACATCAATAAAATTGTTAATGTGATGATTTGGATACAAGAATGATATTCCTTCATTTATGATCAGTTGCATCAATAAATGGTTATGTGGATCCTATATAATTATGTGATTAAATCTAGTACAACAAAAATTTGATATATAATGGGGTTCTACTACATGATCAAATTCGAATATGTGGTTAAATGGTTTATTTATCATGAAAATAAGTATTTTTAAATACCAATATCAATCAAATTGGATACATGGGTGGAACAAGGTAAACCAATTTTTAGAAAATAATATTTCTTATCATGTCCACCATGAATTTTTACCATTCAGACTTGCATATGGAATCTTGGTGGAGGATTAACCAGGCTCATCCCATTATGATTGGAACAGGGTAGAACACTAGTTTTACATATTTTTAGGATGAAAATATTGTTAAGGGGTATGTAGGTATGTTTTTTATTAATTTATTTAGAAACCATATATTCCCAAAGGGGGAATATATGACACTCAATGTGTTGTAAGAGGATTTAGAGGGAGATTTACGATTCTAGTATTGTATTTTTAGCACCCTTACAAGGGATATTCTTCATTTTTTGATGTTGTTTTCATTCCACTATTTTATAAAAATTTCTATTCAATTGAATATTTATTTTTTATGGTTGGAAAAAATTAAATTGTTTAATGATGTTGATAATATGGTAAAATTTATTTCAGTTTAATATTAGAAGATGTTTTATTGAATATTTTTATTATATCAATGAATGAATAATTTCTTACCAACAAATTTTCAAATCAAAGTAGGATGAAACATTGGATATGACTGTTAATAGTTTATCATCTAGATTCCAATATGATAAGATGACATACCATGTAGAGATATGTAAAATCATTTTTTCAATGAGTATATTTAAGGGATGTCTAGTTGATAAATCATAGGATCCCTTTACGTATTGTATTTATATAATACGGAAAAATCTAGGATATTTTTCCAATATATATAGCATTAACCCTTGGAAAATATAATAAAAATCACTTATCATAATATGTTTTATATCCAAAATTCATCCCTTGTTCCATATGTTGAATTATTAATATATTATAATTTCTATTTTCCATATATAATCAATATTTTGTTATCTTTTATTCCTCATACGTCATTACATGTACATTAGCACCACCTTTTCACTAATCAGTTCATGTTTTTTTTCATGTTTTTGTTTTTTTATGTTTTCACTTTCACTTGGTCTCACTCAATACACCTTCTATGGATGTTCTTACTTATTGATCGAACCATAGAAACCACTAACCTAGTATTAAGTAGAATATATAAATTATTATTTAACACATTCCTAGTGATGATGTATACCTCACAACCGAAATTTTTAACTATTTATGGGGATGTGATCTTTAATTTTGTGAAAACAATACTATGAAAAAAAACTCAACAATAATAATAGTGACGGATTATAAGGATTTTTATACAATGTTGTATTTTTAACTGATAAAATATGATAATGACCCTATAGAATCATTCCAATGTTTGTAACAAAATTGTTCTCATAGAGATGTCATTGATTAGGAAATTTTTCACTATGATGAAATCATGAAAATGATTTAGCACAATATGGGTATGACTTAAGAAAATCATGAAGACCTGGATTCAATCCATTAACCTATTTAATAACCTTATATAATTTTACTCGTAATGAATGTGAAAATAAATAAGTAAAAGAGGGAAAAATATAAGGTTTCCAACTTCCACTGCTAAAATCAAAATGAAATTTAATTTAAATATATTACTTTTTAATATTAAAAGATTTATTTCCAGAATTATGAACTAAGATGGTGTTAGATTCCATGGCCTATAGATATTAAAATTAATTTCTGAAATTCATTAACTTTCATGCAAGTGCATCTATATGTAATTAGTGGGATAACATTTTTATGGAGGATCAGATTAGAAATATGATACCTTCATTATGTTTAGTTCATTATTTGTATAGTTGGTGTCACCTATACATAGACAATTTAAGATGGTCTTGTTGGGAGGAATCATTGTAGAATGCTTAGTAAAATTAATTTAATAAAATAAATTTTTAAAATAAATGTTTGTTTCCAATATTTTCTTTTAAATATATGGTTATATGTAAATATCATGTTTAGCTGCATATACCATGATCTTTTGTATAGATCATTGAAGGATCATTATCTGAAAAACAATAGCAGCCCCATGGATCGATAGTAAGAGTGAATATTATGTAAAGGATTTTATCAAAGATAATGATTAATATTATTTCTTAATTATAAATTGATGCATATCGAGGTATGCCAATTTTTATTTGTATTTATCCCCTTTTATTTATTCCTATGATGACTATTAATCAATCATATAATGTATAAATTTTTATATTTTTCATAATGAATATTTGGGATATAAATAATATCGGATTAGGAATTTATTTTTTTAGTATCTTATTATCTATTCTTTCTTGGTTCCAAAGGAAGTGAATCCAGAATAACATGAACACTAGAAATTTTTTGTTCCAAATGTTTTTTATCATTTCTTTCCTTATTGCTCACATGTTTATTATGGAAAATTTATTTTCCTTTTGGTCCGATGAAGAGATAATGTTGGAACATTTTAAGAACATAATTTGATGAAACAAAAAAATATAATTGGAAAATAATGTGAATGAGGTTGAATATATGGATCATGGATACTATGAATCATTTATTATGGATGGATTCGAAACCGTTGGTTATAGTGGTGTGTAGTGTGATAAAGAGATATGATAATAGTCATCTCTAGATTAAAGAAATTGGTTATAATCAAAATGAAGATGGTGATTGAATCACATAGACTAAGATATGTGTGATTCGGTAAATATTCCTATAAAACCATTATGATTAATGGGTGTTTGTGATGATGTATGAACAGATAAGTGATTCTATAAATTCCATTCAACAAAACGTGTTATTTAGGGTAAAATTCATATGTGGACCTCCCCACCACCAAATAATCTGCTAGGTTTTTGGTGTAGTGATAACTTTGAAATGCAATGTAACTCAATCAAAAGTTGTGTGACCCTTTCTGATCATCTATGAATGTATAGTTTATATATACCAAGGATTCTAGATTGTGTTTCACACTATGTGGGACATGTCACATGTCTTGTACACCATGGTAGGAAGCATGGTGTATATAGTTGGTATAGACCAAGGAGAATAGGTTTCCCCACAATCCTTGTGAGGTAGAGAACACACCATATAATTGGTTATGGGTAATGACAAGTGAATGTATTCTGATACATGACAAGACCTAGTTCTTGTAGGACATGATTCATACATCAATCACATACTGTTTACTTCTCCAATGATGGATTTGAGCCATTTTCCACATTATCATAGAGAAGTTTCTTTTTGGAATATTCCCCTAATCCATTCCTTAATTTTTTTCATGGATTTTAATCATGTACATAGTATAGTGATCCCATTTAAGGAACTTTAGTTTTGGATTGAGTTTTTGGAATCCCTTTGTTATTCTTAGAGTCAGATCCACTATCATCATTATTAGAACATGTTATGGTTCAATGTATCGTCCCAACCAACACTAAATTGGTGGAAATCCCATATATAGTAGGATATTATTGATTGACATGTAATTGAAATAAACACAATTGGTTGGGATCCTCATTTGTGTGTTGATCTTTTCATACACCAGTCATGTAATTCACGTGTTGGGACATGATAAGTGTGACATCAAAGACAGATGTTGTCAGTTTTACCTAACTAATGGAATTTTTTCTACAACATATGTATTATATGGAACAATTGGAGAATAATACTAGGATATATTTATGGTTTTGAATATACCTTCAGAATGGTTTTCAACATTGAATGTATATTCATATTATTGTTATGTATGCTATTGACATATATTCCAGATGTTACATTCTTATTGATTTCACAGTTTCATACTAGGTATTATTATACTCCCACATTCATTTCCATTTCCCACACATCTCATGTCTATGTTATATGGAATAACCTTTTTTGTATTTCTATATGGAACAAGAAAAGGTAAATATTAGTGATCCAGACATAAACCATTGATTAAACTGATTGTAGTCCACTCCTACTGTATAGTTTTGAATTGTTTCCAATTTCTTTTTGGTGGGATTTCATTTTCCCTTCCCTCTATAAAACTATTTTTTATTCACTAATGGTGGGATTTTAGATGTATGTATGAACTAGTGTCTTTAAATTTATATTTTAGAATAATATAAGCTCTGAGAAGTGTGTTTGTGTGTCTAGGTACATTAGATAAAGGCCTTCCATGTGTGGGATACGACTACATGATGTTAGTCGAATCCCATGGATTGTGGGAGGAGGTCTCGGAGAAGCTAAATCTCAGGCCTCATTAGGCCATGTCATGATAGAGTAAAATCATAGAATTTGGTTCTATATTAGAAAATATGAATGTTATACTGGTTTGGGATTTATGGAAATTGTATTATGTTTTTTGATTTCAGATTTCTTGCTAGATATTTTAGTATCAGTTCTTCAAAAAATGTATTTATACACTATTACATTCAAAACCTTAATGTTTACTCGGTACATGTAGGCACTAGTTTTGAAGAAATGTTTGTATATCCACCATATTGGAATGTCTTGTGGTTTATGTATCCTTGTTGATTTAACTCTCCTAAATTACTCATTGACCAAGTTATATCATTCCTATTACAATATTACTATATGATATTTTTATATTTTTTCTATATAGGGTCATGAGGATATTCCCATTAGTTATAAGGGTTCAATAATGTCATATATTTGGGGGATTTACCTCTAGGTGGTGAACACGTCTTACCATGAGCTATCAATAAGAAGATGGTACAAGAAGTACCAATATATTAGGTGCCCTTAATGATATCACCTTATTTCTGTCATAGAAAACAACCCCCCAGATTATGAGGAGGACCTATTCCACAGACAGTTGATGACTAGGTAAAGTTGGTGATGCAATCCTTTTATCATGTTAGGACACCCACAGACCACATGGTAGTCTTTGGGGTGATCCACCTTCATGGACCAGGTGATTATTGTTCTTAGTGACCCAATCACACAATGTGGCATCTCTTACAGGTTCGACGTTCAAACCCCATAAATAGTGGATTTTTCACCATATATGTTAATGGTGGTGTGAATCTAGGATATTCTACTGCTTTAGAAGGGTAGTACGATTATTGTTCAGTATTCGTCAGGATTCACCAACCTACGGATACTTGATGGATATGGTGTATGATTAGTTATTTCTGGAAAAAAACTTACAGAAAATAAAACACATAGATAAATCATCCATTGTAAAACCCTTATTAATTCAAACCTATGTTGATTTTCTAGAGCATGGTTTGTTGGTTACGAGTTTCCACGTTGTGTAGATACAATCATTTGGTGGAGGTACAAATCAAACATGGGAAGATAATTTAGAGGTAGGGAGTGAATGATAGACATAGGTAATTGGATATGGGAGAAATTTCATGATATGGTCTTTGGACATATGGTTTTTAGTTTATCAATCACATGATGGATCTAGTCATCCTCAAGAGTGGTCGCATTTCTATTTTGATGGTCAGGTTCAAATTTCATGAGATTTTAGGACATATCTTGTGAATGATAGTGATATCGTGGTTGTGATACCTTGAAAAAGGATTTATTATGAGTATGTAGGTCCATAGGGAAGTGTATGTGGTAGAGGGGCTATGAGAGAATCTAGTGGTGTAATATATTATGACATCTTACCACAACTACCTAAGGTGGTCCACATCAGGCTAAGGTCGATCAGTGACATGGGTGAAGGAAACATAAGGTGGTCATGGATTTTGATATAGAGGATCTTGGGATAATTCGAGGTACAATATATGTCTTCTCTATGTTACCTGATGTATTGATAGACATTAGTTGAAGAATCTACTCTCTTTCCACTTATCTTGTTTAAGACATCGAGTTTCTAATTGATCCATTCGATCAAACATTGTGCATGGTTACACATACATTATGTGACTAATTGATCCCACACATCTCTTGACTGTGTGACCAGACTCTTAGAGGATACAATTTCTCTTGGGACATCCTTGTATAAATTATGAGGAATTATGGAGTCAACATATGTATGCATTTGTTGTCTAAATAGAATTCCCTGATAGACAGTTGCAAGATGAGGTTGTGGAATTTACATTTTTTTGGTACGAGTTTTTCCATTACGTATAAGTAATAATCCTAGGAAGAGTTGGAAGAACACATTCTTAGGAGGTTGAAACCGATTACACATCAATTGGATTTAAAAACCCTTGGTGTTGTGGATGATATCAATTTTCAATTTCCTGCTATTATATTTGGGTATGGGTAGGCCTTTCCTGGGGAAATTTATGGATTACCTCCCCATCAAGTGATAGACATACGCATTGATCTACACCATAGGATGAACCAAATATCTCAATTTTCATATTTTATGTCTCCGGTAGAACATCCTGAGAATAGGGTATTGTTGGAGGACTTATAAAGTAAAGGCTTTGTCAACCCTTGTGTTTCACCCTTAGCAGTCCCAGTGTTGGTCACCAAAAAGGCGTACATAATCTTGAAGTTATATAAGGATTGCTATCATCTAAAATAGGATACTATTAAAAACCATTATTCACAAATAGGTATTTATGAAATATAATGATCAGTAGAGAGGATCCATATTGTTATGGAATATTGAACTCAAATCTGGCTATAACCAACTCCATGTACGGGACATTGATATATCGAAGTTGGCTTTATGACGTTGTTACAGTCATTATGATAACATGGGGATTCAGTTTGGTGTGAGGATCTTCGAATTAGTGTTAATGGGAGTTACTAACCAGATCATTCATCTTTTATTATAGAGGTTTTTCATAGACTTTATTGATGATATTGTAGTGTACTCGGCATCCGAGGAGGAGTAAATGAGATTATTGATGATTAACATAGACATACATTAAGAGAACCTTCTATATGTTAATATTATGAAGTGTTAGTTTGGGAATTAGGAGTTCCACTTTCTGGGACATGTTATCTATGCTGATATTGTAGCAATGGACCCAAAAAGGCCAAGGGAGTGTTATCTTGGGATCCCCCAAGGAGCATTATGATGGTGCATAGCTTCTTTAGTTAGGCAGGATACAATCAGATATTTATAAATTGTTTCTCTAAGATATAAACTATAAAATCCCATGATTATATGGCATTTACCTCATAAAATAAAATCTATCTCTCATATTTCTTACATTTTAAATAACAACAAGCTTAAACGAACTCCAAAATATTTTTATTTTAGAACGACCCTGATAACCTATCTTTTAAATTGGTTGGAATAAATTGTAATAAATTAATTTATAAAATATATAAATTTGTAAATCATTTCAAATTTATTAATTAAATATTTTTTAATATTTGTGTAAAATTATTTGTCATTTTATTCATCAAATTTTAGTTTTATTCAAAACTATATTTTTATTTTTTTTCATGAGTAAATGAAAATTATTAATTTTTTTCAATTTTACAAAAGTTTTATGTTAAATGTAACAACATTTTCAGATTGAACAAGTCAAAATTATATTGGGATTAATTTTATAAACATCTTTAAGAAGTTTATTTTTTCTCTGAATAGTAAAAAAATACCAATTTTTAAAAACCCACCATTTCATTAAATTGAATGTTATTTTTTTATTTAAATTTGGTACAAATGAAATGAATGTACACTTTATTTATATATACTATAATTTATTAAAATTATATAAAATTTTACCTTATTTTTTTATAATTATACTTTCTTTTTTAAAATACATTTTTCTAAAAAAGTATTTTTCATTGAGTTTTTTATTGTTTAATATTGAACATAAATTTTCAATTGTGTATTAAATATTAAAAATATATTAAACATTTATAATCAGGTGGTTGAAAATATGGTTATATGATAATTTTTATTTTTATTAAATAAATATTTATTAGGGTAAAAATCTATTTACAATAATATATGTAAAATAATGTATCAGATTAAAGATAAACTACGAAGTCATAAAATACCAAAAAATTACCACATTAAATGGGATTTTGAGGTATTTATCTACCTTAAGAATACATTAAAACAATAATTGTGTTTAAAATTAATTGTAAATAATCCCACCCTAATGTGATTGCCTTTAGATAAAAATAGTCATTACATAATTACATAAAACCACCCCTCATCGTGTTTAAATTCTACTACTCACCACCACCTTTTTATTCACAAGCCTCGAATTAAATAAAAACCAAAGCATATCTTTTCTAGTATACCCATAGATAACTTATTTTTGTCTCACCCAATGACCAATTACATGCTCCTTAAGGGGTCCTTTAATGATGTGATATTCAAGAGATAACTTTCTCAAACAACCTCTCTAGATTTATTTTATTTCCATACATTCTCATTACCTCCTTCACCCATAAAAGAATAATAACCTTGGTATGATGTATTTACTATAATTTTATAATTATAGTGGAATATACTCTATCCACCACAATTCTTATATCCTTATATTTAATGAAATGTGACCATTTTCGAATTTATGGTTGTTAACCGTCACTATGGATAATGATTGTTTTACATTACCTTTTTAAGGATTATCATAAAAGTATTCTTGAAGATAAATCATATTTAAAATTATATATTTTAACATATTTCATGTTATGGAACAGATTTATAGATATATTGATAACTAAAAAGAAAGTAGTACATGATTGTCATAAAAACCTCCTAAATAAACAAAATATTTATCAGAAACATTTTATCAAATAAATCATAAACATGTAAAAAATTGTATACAGGATCATTTAATCTTTTTTAAGAGAATTAATACCATTCCATTTCGTAAAATGTGTTTAATTTCCATTTTAAATTAAAATCAATAATTATATACAAGTGAAATGACCATGAAACTGTGAAACAAATGCACCTGAAATAATTAAAATAATGAAATATTATTACTGAATGGGTGATTAGATGATATAAATAGATATTTAAATGTATCATAAATTTTAATATTGTAATTTAATTAATTAATAAAATTATTTAAACCATTATTTATGTTGTTAAATTACATAAAATTAAGTGGAACCATGAGGTATGTGTTTTTCCTCTAACATATATTTCAGTGAGATATATTCCTTATTAAAAAATAATTTATCTTGTGTGGTGTATATAAATCACATTAATATATCATATAATGAATCTCATTACCTTTTTGTTATTCAATTTTTCATTTGATAATTATTATTTTATGGGTAATATGATTCACCAGATTACAAAGTGGAATGTGATTTCTCATTTCAATTTCTATTTATTATGTTAAAATCATACTTCATTGATATTTACATGTTAGTATTATCTATGTGATGAATTTCTTTGATATTATGATGAATTTAAATTTTTTTATTTTTATTCATATCTGATATATATAATTTATTCATTTTATTAATTCTTAAATCAACTATATGATATTTTTATGTAACATTCTTTCAAAAAAATATTTTTAATGATTCAATAAAAATAATATTTTTCTCCCATTTCTATATTTTCTATATTCTAGCTGATAATATTTTTCCATTATTTTCTGATTTTTAATATCATTTATATCATTTAGGACATAAAAATTATTATTTAAATGATCGTGTTTATCAATTTGGATGTGATGTTATATGAGACTTCTCCTCAAAAAAACACATAATGATTGTTTATATAAACATATGAAATGAGAAGATTTTAATATCATTATGAAAACATAGTGCACATTTAATTCCTTTACACACTTAAATAGTCCATTTAAAATAAATTTTTCTCCTTTACAATTTCATGTCCCATGAAAAATAAATTATATTAAAATGAAAATGAAATTTTAAGAATTATTTAATGTGATCATTAGAAATTATTTTCCATATATGATAAAATTATTTTTTTATTACATAATTCATATTATTTATATTATGAAAAGATAAGATCCAAAATATTTATTGGTTATTTTTTGTTTTTAATGGAATGATATTTATGAAACGATTTTCTTTTCCACGGGTGATGCTATGATGTAGTGCTTATGAAACCCATGTTCTCTGATATGATTTATATTATTCTATAACATATATGTATGCATTCCATTATGTTATGAGTGGGTATTATATTTCCCTTCGATGAATTTGTTATTGATTATATATATCATGAGATAAAAACTAATAGAATGTAGACTAATCTTGGTTCAGTATGATAGGATTGGAATGGGAAGTGAACTCGGTTGAGTAATACATGATTGGAATGGGATGTGAAACTAGTTTTAGTATATGTAATGGGTGATTCCTATATCATTATCAACTGAATTTATTAATGTTATAATATCTCATTGGATAGATAGTTCTAGAACGAGGAGTGAACTTAGTTCTGTATGACATGAATAAAACGTTTTCTTAAAGGTTAGGTCAAAGCCTCATTTTATTATTAAAATAATGCCCTCTTTTTTCAAGGTAGAGGGGAAGCCCTTACATACCCCTATGTCCCAAGGCCAATTGGACTGAATACAAGGCATGAAAGCCCATTTTTGTGCCCGATGGTCCCATCGATGAATAGTATTTCTATAGTACTTGGACTGCTATAGTACCACCACCGCTAAAATTCCTTATACAGTGCCCCTACCACTATAGTGTCACCACTGATATAGTTCCTCCGCTACTATAGTACTACATTAGTGACATGCTACAATGTTGCTATAGAACATGGAATTTTTTCCCAAGCTATATTTGATCTTCAGTATTTTACATTAAATGCATGAGCTTGTACCACTTGGTCACAAGATCTTTTGAAATACATGACTATAATGTGATGTAAAACTAGTTCAGTAAATGATTATGTCCACAATGATTGTATTCGGAGTAAAAAATTACTACTATGAATATTTACAGAGTGAGATCGTTCCACTATAAGGAATGGTAATTCACTAGGGATGGTGGTGTGTCACTATCAAGAGGTTTAACTAAACATTTAGTTCCATTATATGTATTCACAAAAAGGGTCGACAACTCAAAGAATGATTTTCTATAATTTTCTATATTCCATAATTTATTGTTTTGTGTTCTTATTTAGTGACATTATATCATTGATTATCTTTTTATTCTTGTATAATGTACTAATATGATTTATTATGTGACTCATGATTATGATATTTGATATATAGTGAATAATATTAAAATGTTATATTTTTTTGTCCCAACTTCTTATATTATGATTGATTTCCACCTTTTTTATTGTTACTAAGAATTTAATCTCACATTACTATTATGATTCACTTTCACCATGATATGAATAAATATGGTGTATGAATTATGTATAAATAATTTCACATGGATCACATTGAGGAAATATTATTAAATAGTAAAATATAGGTGTAGTGGAATTTAATTTTGATCTTTATGACCTATTAGTTTGTGAACCCGAGTTTTTATGAGTTTGTCATATTTCTCTAATACTCTAAAACTAATTGGTCCTTGGGTATATATGTGATCCAGTATTTCTATTAGACGATAAAATATTCGGTGGAAAAATTAGGTCCCATTTATTAATATGAAATATATAAATTTAATGTTTATGTTATTTGCACCGAATCCAGAAGTATGGATTCTGGTTTGTTATATTTATTATCAGATCAATGATTATATAACATTGTATATTAGGATGATTTCATGATATGTTATCTTAAGAGTTATAGGTAAAATCATGGTTATAAAGTACAATATGTTCGTAGTTCTAAACAGCACTTTTGATGTTTTATGATACGAAATTTTAATTTATTTAATGAAATTATTATAGAAATTTATTATTTATCTAATTATGATTTATTATATTTTTAGAAGAAAACAAAAAATAATGAGATAAATTTTTAGATTAAAAATATTTAAAGTAGTTTTTTAGGATATTTCTCACATTTATTGGAATGACATATGAAATATAGATTTAGAAAAATGAAATCCCACAGGCCAGGTGATATCCCATCATATCCGATAAGGATATGATGTTTGAACACACAATTAAAGGGAGAAATTGGAGAAACACATACAATTATACTATGTTGTTTTCAAGTCATTATGATTTATAGTTTTTAATTTTTTTTTTGGATTGTTATTTTATTAATTTAAATTGATTATTATTTTATTTTGTTTGAGAAATAAACAATAAATTATCTTTTTAATTAGTATATTATTTTATTGTTGATTATGTGGATATTAATATCATTTATGGGAATTTTTATCATATTATAGAGATTCTATGTTTTGGGCCAGAACATTTTGGTATGAGGATTCAAGAGTAATTGATGTTTTTTGATGATAACAGTTAAATTTATCTGGAAAAACAATATGATAAAATCCATATGATTTTTTAGTTTCAATATTAAGTTATAATATTTTTGTTCACATTAAGGATACTTATTTATATATTGATCTGTGTTGATTTTTGGGGATTGAAATTGTTTATGGGAGATTAATGTAATTTTCCTCACATGAATTTTTGATATGTTTTGGAATTATATTATCATGGACTAACCATATTGGTTTTGGTTCAGGTCTAGACATTAAAATAAATGTATAATTTTCCTTTATATATTTTTTAATTAGTAAAAGTTGAATTTCATTTTTAAAAAGAAATACACACAATACTTATTAATTACTGAATAATTATATTTTTAGGTTATTTTCTTACTCTATGCAGTAAAATAATTATTCAAATCTATGAAATTGACTCTAAATAGACTTAATCAATTTACTTTTCATTCCAAAGAATCATTACCATTTTAAACAATAACAAATTTAAGGCTTGGTATTTGTTAGCCATATATTGACCATGTATTCTATCATACTCCATTAGAACATTATAGTTATAATTAACTTCTACATCCATTTTTTCATATTCCTATGATGTTGTCTTAATTGGTGTCCTATATTCGTGTTGAGATTCACTATTTTCCTTCCCACATTTTGAGAGGGCTTGTGATTTACCCTTTTATGATATGAGATTCAAAAAATGAATTTTAAAATATCCACCTTAAATATTGAATGTTAAATTAAATTTTGTGAGGATATATTTTTTGAAATTATTGATCATATCGGGATGATAGTTTATCTATTGGATCTTCCAATGAATCTCTCTCATGTACATGATGTATTCCTTGTATCTCTAATATGAATATAAATTATTATTATTTTATATACTAAATTCTATGTTCATAGCAATATATGAATATCATTTTAATTTTTTTTATATTATGGATTACATAGATAAAGTACTATAATACAAGACCTCTCACATGGTTATTATTATGCCGTGAAACCACCAATTTGAGGAAACTACATGGGAACCAGAATATGAGAAGAGGCTGAAGTATCTTAAGTTTTTTATATTCGAGAAATGATTTTTGAGGTATAAATTCATTTTATTGGCGGTGTAATGTAACACCAAATGTCTCTTTAGTATGACAATTTTTGAATAAATTTAATCTCTTCGATATATTACACTTCAGAAAACCGAAATTGTAAACAAACTGTAAAATATTATTATGTTAAAAATCAAATTATAACAATGACATAAAAATGGATTTAATGAATGGTATTGACCATATTATGAAATAACTTATTTTATAACTCATTATTAATATATTAAGTAATGATTTGTTATTATGAACATAATTTTTAGTAATGTCATTTTACTCTTCAAATATATGTTTTCATCAAAAAGAGAATTTTATTTCTTTTTTTGTGAAAATAAATATAATTATTTTTTCAAATATTAATAATGTGTTTGGATAAAATGAACAAAATATTTGTATTCATAATTTCCAAATTATCTTGGGATGATTTTTTGATAATTTTATGAAAGGTATAATTTATCAATGTATATTATAAATGTCAATTTTTTTAAAACACTCAATATCAAAATACATAAAATAATTTTATGCCATTAAATTGACCTCAAATAAATTTAAGTACCTTTTAGTTAGAGATAATAAAAATTTTAAAAATTAAATAATCATTCAAACATATTTTGGGTATATGTACTTTTTTATGATTACATACACATTTTTTCAAAAATAGTCTTCCATTGATTTTGGATAGTTTAATTTTAAATATAATTTTAGAAATCATGTTTTTGTAATTATAGAAATTTGATTCCATATTTGTTATCATGATTACAAATTTATGTTATAATTTTATTCCTAATTTTAGGCCTATAAAATTTACCATTGTATATATATATATATATTGATGTATTAGTAAGATAATGTAGTATATTATAGTTAAATGGTAAAATTTAAAAATAAAAACACGACAAAAAACTAAAGGTTGGTTATAGTATTTCTTGAATATAACCATACATTAAAATATTATTTATAGACCATATTGTGTGGAATACATTCCATCAAAATGTGGTTGTATTTAAATATAAAATAATCATTAATTGTCCAATTAAAACCAACCCTCCTTATATATAAATAACACCCCTTTCCACCCTATATCCCTTAAAAATTAGTGAATATTTAAAAATCTATATCAAAACATGTCTTAAACAATATCCTTATATCCATGTTCTACTGGTCTCACCCAACGTCAAAGGCCAAACTTTTTAAGGGATTCTTCAGAGAGGAGATAATCAATAGATAACATTCTCGAACAACCGCTTTTAATTTCGCTAATTTGTATACCTTCTCTTCACCTCCTTAACCCATTAAAATTTTATAAATTTTGTATCATGTATTCAATAAATTGATATATTGGAAATGAAATATCTTATATGATCCCCTTTTACATATCTCTTTTTATTAAATGAAATTAAACCATTGTCTAAATTATGGCATTTAACCATCTCCATAGATAATGATTGATCATGTTCCTTTACCTCCCTCAAGGATACTTCTAATAGTATTATTCTATTTAAATCAGATTTTTAAAAGTTATATTATTGTTAATTTAATTTTCGATAACTAATATGATTGCATAATACAATACATAATGAACATTGTTCACAAGGGTTGAAAAAAATCTATACAAATAAACTAAAAATTAATCATAAACATTTTATTAAATAAATAATGTTCATGTTAGAAGTAAAAATGATATTTTGAAACATATAAAACATTAGAGTTAATGATTACAATTTCCCTTCACTTATGTTGTTTTTTTCCTTTTTACTAGAAAATCCTGAATTATACTAAAGTGAACCAACCAGGAAACCATGAAACGAACACACCCAAAATATTAAAAATAATGAAATTTTATTATTGAATACGTTGTAAGATATAATAATATGATAATTTAATGTATTATAAAAATAAATATTTTGTATATAATAAATTAATAAAACTCATTAAAACATTATACAATTGGTCAATGTATAGAAAAATAATGAAAGTGTGAGGTAAGGGTTTCTCATCTATCTTTTATTTCTATATGATATATTCATTTTCTCTAATTATTTATTTTTTTGGATTATATATAATTCCTTTTATCATATGATATAATTAATGTAATTAAATTCATGGAATTCAATAGTTCACTTGAATATTATTATTTTATGGGGTATATGATTCGACTTATTTCAATGTGTTACGAGATTTCACAAATAAATTTCAATTAATTGGGTTAAAAATATACTTCTATGATTTTTCCACGTATCAATTATGTTTGAGATGATAATAAATTAGCTTATTTTATATTTCCTCTTTTTTTATTTGGATTTTTAACAAATATAAATTTTCAATTCATACGATTAATAATAATTTTATTGATAATATATTTATAAGGGGATTTTGTTTAAAAATTATTTTTTAATGGTTCCCTTCAAAACAAAATTTATTCATGTCCTTGTTTGTAAAATGTTTTTAAAAATGTTTTTACAATATTATTTTTAATTTTTAATGTCATTTTTACTCATGGTTGAATTTTTATAAAACAGATTGAGAGGATTTAAATTATCAATTTTGAAATGAGGTTTTTTGTTACAATTCCACAAAAAATGAAGGAATGCTTTTTTAAGTTAAAAGTAATGAGAAATGTTTACTTTGTAATGAATACATAATACTTTTGTTTATTATTAATGTATTTATGGTTTATTTAATTGAGCTGTTTTAAATTATAATTTCACATCTCTTTAAAAATAAATGATTTGAAAATGGAAATGATATTTTAAGATATATTTCTAGTAAACTTTAAAAATTAATTTCATCTAAGATAAAATTAGCTTATAATAATTTTTTTATTGGTGATATTATTATTGAATATTGTACACATTTTTTGGTTTTGGTTTTTTATATGATGGCATGTTATTTAAGAAATATCTTTCTTTTCTACAGGATGTAAAAGGAAGAAATATTTATAAAACCCAATTTATTTTGATGGGTTTTGATATTATTTATATTCTTATAAAACTCATATATATATGATTT
Organism: Viscum album; assembly: GCA_963277665.1. Lineage (NCBI taxonomy): Eukaryota > Viridiplantae > Streptophyta > Magnoliopsida > Santalales > Viscaceae > Viscum > Viscum album. The sequence goes on along the minus strand of OY728122.1, from coordinate 1,237,561,655 downwards.
TTATTATTTGACATGTGGAACCTATATTTCCCACCAATGACCTAGGTAATGATATTATATCACCTAAGATAGATAGGACTGGACTTTGGAGTAAACATTGTTTAGTAAGACGTGACTTGAATGTGGAGTGAAACCAGTTAAACAAGACAATACTAGAATGGGATGTGAAAATTGTTTAGTATATGTGATTGGTGAGACCTATATCTCTATCCAATTATTTGGGTAATGATATTATATTTAATGAGATAGATAGTGCTGGAATGGTGAGTAAAAATAATAATGTAATAGAAGACTTGTATGGGAAGTTAAACTATTTTAGTAAAGGAATTTGTATACTATGATATTCATGGGAATGAACATTCAAAACAATTATGGTTTAGAGTGCCAAAAAATTAAATTTAGAGTGACGTGATACAATTGGTGATATTTTATTTCTTACATAGGAGTTTTAATTTCCCATGGAGTTCCCTAATATGTATTGGAAATGGGCCTTGACTACTAAGGGAATGATTTTTTATACTTGTGTATATACCACAATTCCATGTCTTATGTTATTGTTTCTTATATTGTGTAATTTAATTTGTTTAGAATTCATTTCTGTTGAAGAACTATGATTTATTCCATGACACAATATTATGATATTTTATATTCATGGTATTATTTTTAATTTTATGTTTGTATTCCCTTTTTATTTTGTTATGATTGTTATCTCCCTAATTTACCCTTAATGAGAATCTGATATAAAAATGTTCTATCTATCATTTCACCTTGTTTATGAGGAATTATTTTAAATTAATTTTTTCTTCATTAATTTCACCTGGATGATACTGATCAGCAATTATGAAATAATAAAATTCGGTTATAGTGGGAGATAAATTTGATCATTACAAACTCACTTTTTTTAATATGAGTCTTTATTTGTTTTTCATATTTCATTAAAACTCTAAAACTATAATGTCCTTAGGTAGGTATGTGATACAGAATTTTTTTTGATGATCTATTTTTTTGGAAAAACTTTGGTCACATATATATGTATCAATTAAAAATTTTAATGTTTATGTTTTTAGAACTGGATACAAATTTGAATATTATAAGAATTTACATCACCTCCCATGATAGAGTTTTCACAAAACAACACCCTTTTTATAAATGTATAAGTTCCACTAGGCTTTGTAGATGTTCAGGAAGAAATTGACGAGTTATATAATCCCAGTATTTCCAAAGGATGTTTTCATCTTTTTATTGTTATGTGATGCATCATGGACTAAGCATGGTTGTGTCTTGATGAAATAGTAGTTAGTGATTGCATATTTCTCACATCTATTGAGGCCACATTTTTAAAACTATGTGACCCATTATCTTGAGCTTGTAGCAGTATTTGAACAACTAATTATTTGTCCAAAATACATTATATGTTGGTGATTTATCTTCTATTTTGACCATAAGAGTATCAATTAAATCGTATATTTTAATGATATTAATTTGAGGTGGTGTTCATTTCTAGATTCACTAAAAGATTATGATATTCCTATTGACTATACTCTAGGGAAGGGGATCCTATTTCCAGAGGCTCTCAGTAATGGATCTTATTTAGAGATACAGAGTGAGGAGAAAGTGTAGTTTCATTGTAATATTCATCCTTTATCGATGTGGTGGATAATTTTGCCTCCAATAAATGGCTATTACCCCTCCACTTTTATAGTGATATAGGGAGGCACATCATGGGGATATCGACTATGATACCATATATTCTGATAATTCCACTAGAGATGCCCGTAATTGATTTTATGAATGAGGGGAGGATGTTGTCCATTTTAGAGAAAGGATGATGGTGCCAGTTTCACTGATAAAGGAGGTATTGAGAGAGTTTTTTACTGTAACCCTTAACAGTACATCTAGTTGTGGAATAGATATTCTAGAACATTTAGTGGTAGTTTTAGTGGTCAGTGATGAATTAGTGTATTTTAGAGTTTTACTATTGATTACTTACTTATAAGATGGTGAATGATGAACACTAATATCAATTAGGTTTAGCTCAACACCTTAGAGTGACAAAGTGGAAGTGGGAAGGGATACCCAAAGATTTTGTGATTGGGATTCGATGAACATATAAAGTACTTTATTCCATATTAGTGATTGATGAATAAATCACTTGTCCAGACCACATCGTAGATATTCAACAATATAGATCAGTAGGGATCATTAGATTCCTATACTTGTAAGAGATATTATGGCTCCACGGAGTTCCCAAGATAAAAATTTAAGTCGGTGATTCTTGTTTCATTTTGTGGCTATTTAAAGGATTACATAAAGGATATGGGACATAGTGAGGTTTGGGAAAGCAGTTTTACTCATAAATTGATGGCTGGACTGAAAATAAAATTCAGGTATTTGAGGATATGCTATGGGTATGAATGTTGGATTTGAGTAGTAGTTTGGAGGGCTGCTTAACAGTGGTGCAGTTTTCATAGTATGATAGATACCATTCCACCATCGGTATGGAACCATTTGAGGCCATATAAGGGAATCCCTTTAGGCCACCATTTTTCTTGACCGACCAAGGAGAGTTAACAATTATGGGTGCATTGTAGGTTTCATCAACATTGAAAAAGGTATATATCATCCAATAGTTGATATAGACATCACATAGTTGTATTTAGTCACATGAGGACTAATGAAGGCGGAATTTTGAGTTCTAGAATTGAGACAATGTTTTATTAAGGGTCTCACCTCTACATGAGTTGTATATATTTGGTTGAGGTGGAATGATATTTATGACATTTGATGTCCCTTCTTTATACTGTGTAGAGTCTGTGAAGAAGTGTAACTCTTGGATGTACCCCCATAGTGGGTCCAACTACATGTTATCTCCAATGATTCATATATGTGGAGGTACGTTCATTACCCATAGAAATCTATTTAATATAGAGGGATTGAAATTGAGTAAAGAGGTTCCTTTGCTGGGTAGATGGTAGAGATTTTAGATCGATAGGAGGGGATCCTAATCGAGATTGTGATTCAATTAGTGTGTCTTTGGTAAAGATTTAGAATCCTGAAGATATTACTTGGAAGTGGAAGACCCTAATCGGTTCCCTATAAACACATCTCAGTGGATATCAAATAGTTTTTTATATTCAATAAACAAATCCCTAATATGGAGAAAATGTAACAACAACTATTTCTTAATTTATCACATTATAATATTATATGGATTATTTTTGAATATTGGGAACTAAGATGGTGTGATATTATAAATCTCAATTGGTCTAAAAATTATTTTTAAATTATAAAAAACATTTAATATATTAGCTATGTGACATTTTCCTAAAAAAGGAATAACTCTTAAATGAAGGCATGTATCAAAAATATGATGTAGCTATAGGGTTTAGAGCATTTTTTTTACCCTTCCTATGACATAAACTTGTAGAACATTAGACATTTAGTGTTGGGATAGATCAATTATGAATGTAAAAACAAATTAATTTATTTATGTAATTTATTTAAATAAATTTTCAATCCATGAATTAGGCTATAAATATTTGAATATGAGAAAATATCTAGGTTACCCACATAATGTTGAAGTGAATAGTGATATAATTGCATATTTTTATCTCATGAATACAATAACTGGATAGCTTATAGACAAATGGTGTGAAATGGAATTATACTTTCACATCCAAAAAAATGGTATAGATTTGTTCTTGATCAGTTATTGATCAATATAAAGGTATTATGGGGTTTTATTTCAATTTACCACCATTCATTTATTCCTATAACGAACTAGGGTCGGTCAACTAATGAATTAATTCATGGTTCATGAGTATTAGAGTTATGTGATAAATATTATCTAGGATTGGGGACTTATTAACTTATTATATTATCATGTCTTTATTAATCATTCTAATGGGAAAAATCACAATAAACAATAAAATTATCATATGTCATTCACCCACATTTTGGTTTTTTTTCATCCCCCCCCCCATTCTTCACTTATTCAACACATGATATTCAGTTGTCCAGAAGAATGTTGAATTATTATTGTGGGATCATTGTGAAATTTTTACTTTTAAGACTATACAACAAAACATGTATGAATTCTGATCTAGGATCATTTCAGGATCACAACTTTGATAGATGATCGACCGAGGGTGGGTTATTGACCCTTGGTTCTAGCAAGGCATGTCGCCGAAATGATATGTGATAGTGGTCATTTCATGATTGGATAAATTTATTAAAATATAGACGATAATGAAAAAAACTCATATGAATGGAGATCAATGTTCTCCAATGAGGTATGCCGATGAACCACGAAGACACGAATGAATGGATGATGTCACATGAAAGTATTTGGAATATATTAAAATTATATTTTACACAATTAATAATATATAATAACAAGATATATGGGACCCCCATAGAATGTCTCTAGGTTTTTGACATGGTGATAAGTATCACATTAAATGTAACTCAGTCGATCACCATGTGATCCACTCCGATCAGCATTGTGTGTAAATGGTGTATAGGACGAGGAGGTTGGGTGGTGTAACCAAATAATTGTTCCATTCCATAGGATAAATACGCCCCTGGAATGTAGACCACCATGTACTTGTGGTACACACCTAAGAGAACAAGTGAAACAAAACATTTTGTGAGGTGGTCCACATGTCATGTAGTTGGGATTGGAAATGGACATAGGCACGAGCTATGAATCATGGGATCACCCACTGCTAAATGGATATGTTGTATACTTCAAATACGCACCTGTATGGATTTAAAAAAAATATGAGTATCCCTTTCCCTTTTTACATTATACATGTTGTGTTGGGTTACATTCCCTAGATCATTCCCTAATGGTTGTTTTGTAATTGGGTAATATACATAGGATAATGATCTCGTCTAATGAACATTAGTCATGTATAGAGTTGTTGCCATCCATTAATGCTGTCTAGATTGAGATAGTATGCCATCATCACTATCCCTAGTGGGTTCTTAGTTTATTAGTGATAAAAAACATGGGCTTTGATCACCTACATAGATGGTTAATCCACATTATGTTATTGGTATAATCCATGTCATTGGGTATGATCTGAATTTGTGTACCAATATCATTATAATTCTATAATATACATATTATGGAGTGAAATTATTAGAATTACATGTTATATTGGAATCATTTGTTTGATCCAAATCATAGATAGTGTCATCCCATATGAGTATATTTTGAAACCATCACATGGGAATCCTAGCATGTATTTATATATTTTGAACTTACTTTGATACTTTTGGTATAAATGTTGTCTATCTTTATATTCATGTTATGTATGTTATTGGAATATATTTTGGTGGGGTAAAATTTATACTTGATTTTATATGAAAAGTGATTTTAGGGTATCCTAGTAGGTATTGTTATATTCACTCATTCATTGTATTTGCCTCTATGTATCATAATTTTTTAGATGATTAAACATTTGACAAGGACTTAGAGCGACCTATACCATGTAAGGATGACTAAGATAGGAAAACAAAGGTGTGTTACAAATAATACATTCATATAATTATACTCATATTTTATAGGTACGTCATGTTTTCAGTTTCATTTTGGTGAGCTTGTATTTATCATTTTTTTCAGGTACATGTTGTCATACTATAACAGTGGGATTTTAGAATTATGGATTCATAGTTATTGTATTATCTTCATTTGCACATTGTATAGGATTTGATATGTGTGTGTGTGCATGTAATTAAATTAGGGTAATTCATCCAATGTGTGAGATATGCCCACTCATCTCTTTTTTTTAGAACCTAGTCTAGTGTATGTGGTCATGGGGTAGTCATAGCTTGGGTCATAGTTGTTGGGTAATGAAATAAATTCTCTATTATTACACAATGAAATGATACATCAACATTGAGAATAATGTTTTGGATATAGGTTGTGCGAATCCTAAAAATTAAGTGACTAATTTGGAAAATTAGTAAATTTCTGTCACATTAATAGATGATTTTTTGTTCCAAATATTACAATTATTTTTCATTGATTCAATAATTTGAACCCTTACAAGAGACCCTATAATTTTCCTTTGTATGAAAAAAATAAATAGGTTGAATATATGATGAATTACATGATGAGTATGAATACATCACTCCTAACCCAAAAATACTTTGAGAATTAAAATTTCGTTAAGAATAATATCAATCTCAAATGATTCAAAAATTCATGAATTTTATAGATAAAGATATGTTTTAAATGGATTTTGATTATATTGAAGCTAATTTAAATTAAATTTTTCCTGTTGTAGGAATTAGAGATAATTTTTATATTTTTGATATAATATATAGCCACAAAGAAATTGATACTCCACTAGTTATGAAACTACTAGAACTCTCAATTCTGGTTGAGAATTCCATTTTCAGAACATCTATGGAATAGGAGGTGTTGGAGAAGATTAAAATTTCAGAAAAGTGATTAGTTACTTAATTTTTTATTCATGAATAAATTATTAATTTGAGTAAATAAGTTGTAAAGTAATGCACAAAAGTTTATTTCCTACAACATATGCACATAGACATTCATCCTATAAAAGAGGGGATGTAACTTTTTTTTGTTTTCCCACCACAACTCTACTAGAGGTACACTATAATAATGGAGTGGGAATATAATATTGATGAATAACGGGTATTTATTAAATTTATAATCATTGAAGTTGGGATGAATCACATCCTTTGGTTCTTAATGGATATGCCACGTCTCCTTTAGATTTCTGTTTAAATAATGACGATCCATATATAAAAAATTTAAATACATCACCCCTATGGGGTTATAAAAATATTATCATTAATCAATATTGTTTTATCATTCATTTTAATTTTATTATTTTTTATAAATTGAATTTTTTATTTTAGGTAAATATTAAACGGTGATTCCATATGGAAATCAACCATGGATAAAAAGAGAACCACACTAGATTAATATGATATTATTACCTAACTAAAACATTGGACGTATGTAATTTTTACGTAAAAAAATAAATTCACATTGTTCATCTACTTTCATTTTTAGGAACCAATATTTTTTAGTAATGGTTTTTGAAAACATAAAACATAGTGAGAATCCAGTTTACTGTACTAGAAATTTATTAAAATCTTCTTCATATGGGAAGTGTTTGTTCTACATAATATAATTAATTTCTTTTATCTATAGGAAACTAAGTGTTGGGGAATCAAAAAAAATACCTTCATAAATACTTCTTATTTGGTTATTAATAATCATATTTGGAGTAAAATTGGAAAAAAATTGAATTATATCATTTGAAATTAAATAACATTAAAAATAAATTTTGTTTTGGGAAATTCATTGGAAGCGTGAAAATGGTGTTATTGTTAACATTCATGAAAACCCATTTTTATTTAATTTAATTATAAATTTCCATATAATATTTTGTTTTAAAAATCTCCCACAATAGTATTAAAAATTGTGGATAATGACTATTTTTTGTGTGTAGGTATGGGAAATTCATTGTGTAATATTTTCCATCAATTCTGCCACATCAAACCCCCAAAAAAATATTTTCTTCAAATGAATATATTAGTACATCATCATTATGTCACAATTTAATTTAATTATTTATTACATAAATGTTTTACATAAATTACCATGATTTAGTTAAACATTTCATAGTTATAATTATTATTTAGAGAAAAATATTTCCCATTTGTAATCCCTTGTAAGAGATGTTTCAGTTGAAAAAAGTAATGGTGTAAAAAATTTATCTTCTCATTAATTATAATACTATAATTGTATTTATCACAATAATGAGGATTCTAATGTGTATAACCTCATCCCAAGTATATTTTTCTTCCTAAAAAAACCATAAAATTTTGTTATGACATGTTTTATAATGCTTTTATTTTATATCTAATTTTATTTTTACCTTTAATTACATGGGTTACCCTTAACAGTGATAATAAAAATAATTACTAATGTTTCTATTTATAATTTCCAAAATATATTGTAATCATATTTATATCTTTAATTTCATAATTATGAAAATATTTTGTTTCTATTGTTCTAAATTTAAAAAATAGATGTGGCTAAAAATAATATAAAATTAATCTATTCAAAGGAATGGAAAAACATGTTTTCAATGTAAAACATTCAAATGTTCACATAGTTTTTAATTTCAATTTCAATGTGAAACGTATTCCAATTGAATAAATTTGATTAAATGATAAAAACCAAATCCAATTATAATTTAATAAAAATAAAAATTATTACTTAACTATATAAATAAAGTACATTAAAAAGTATTTTTGAATTAAAATGCATTATTTTCCATTAATCATTATAATATGGAATTTATCCAAAAAAAATATCAAATATAAAATGAATGTAAATATTGATATTATAATATCAAAGATAATTATATTTTATCAAATATTGTTTAGAATACATAAAACAATATATACTTAAATCATGTACTCTATGAAAAGGTTCAAAATTTTATTTTTAGAAAAATTGTCATCTTATTCATAAAACAAGTTTTACCATATCCATTATTGTGTTTATTGTTTATTTTAATTAATATATAATTAATAAATGTAAAAAAATATGAAATAGAATTATTCTATCATAACCTGGGTTGTTACATTCTACCACCCTTTTGGAAATTGTGTCTATACATATTAATTCACTTATTAAATGAGCGGGGTTACCTTTCCCTAATCTAATTTTCAAATTCCCATGTTGCATCATAAACCATATGGTTTTTATAAAAAAACAAAAACCTAATTAATCAACTTATTCTGAAAAAATATTTTATCAATTTTCATGAACCTGAACGGGTTGTTCCTCAGAAGAATTATTTTATTCAATCTTTATTACTTTTGGACTCAAAACATTTGGTCGATTGGATATATAATTTCTTATCACTAAGATATGAAAACAAAATTGCACATGGGAAAAACATAGAGGAAAATCCACTCGGTATGGAAATGAACATAGTTTTTATAGGATTTCATAGCGTAAAATAAACTACGGACTCAAGTTCCCCTTCTTACTAATACACATCCAACATTTCCATAGAGAAACATTGAAAAATACATTATCACCTACCTCAAAAGAAAGATCTGTTGTCTAGATATTGACCTAAATTTTCTATCATCAATAATATGTTCTCAAATGTTTGTGAATCAAAAAATATATATTTTCAGTTTCCTCTAATAATTATGGTTTCATCAACATACTTTCACATACTACAACCCAAAATGATGGATTTTCGCACCACATTCCATAAATTTCCTCAAATGGTTCCATCGGTATACATGAAAGAAAACTATAATTATAATAAAACTCAACTAATGAAATTTATTTATCCCAGCATCACTGGTGATTCATTGATCAATAATATAGCATGGACAACTGGTTTTGAGTTTTCAGTTCTAACATCCCATCTTTTTCTGGGTGAAAAGTTTTACTAAACATTAATTCTGTACCCAACTACTTCTGATGGAATTTCTAAAAGTTAGGGGTAAACCTGGTATCATGATCTGAAACAATGGGGAGAATAAATCTTTGCAACATGACTATCTCTTTAATATAAAAATAATAATTTTTATCTAGATATAGAGTGTCTCAAATAGAAAGAAAATTAAAATATCTAGTCAATCGTTCATAAGAAACCAAGATCACATTGTTACCTTATGAAGTCTTCAGTAATTCCACTATGTAGCCCATGGGTAAATTTTCCCATTTCAAATCTAGAACTAAAAAAACATAAAGCATCCCTTTATGTAATTTTCAATATACTATAATCTTTGGGAAAGTAAAACACATCACATTAATGTAGAAATACCTCTTTTCATTCCATACCACCAGAAAGTTTCACGATGGTCCCTATATATGTTTCTGCATCGAGGATGATCTGTAAATGGAGAACTATGTTCTTCACATTAAAACACTTTATTCATCCATGAATCATAAGGAACATATATTATCTTAAAAAATAAAAAAATATTATCTTTATAAATTATATATTCATTAAAATTACCCTTTTGATCCAATTATACCCTTTTCTTCAGCACACAATATTCGTTATTTTGTTTATTTATTCTATCTTATATTGTTGATTTCACTAACACCTAAACAAATAGTGTAATTTCTAACAAAAAAAATTCACAAAAAAAATATATATAATCTAAAACCAAAGGGACACATTCCATACATAAAATGGATAAGGTATTATAAAAATTTTCAACAAAAGCATCATCTACTTTATTTTATTTTCTTCGATGGTGATGAATTGTGTACTCATAATCTTTGATTAGATCCATCCATCTCCTATTTCTGATTTTCAATTATTTTTTAAAGAATATATACTTAAAAATATTGTGATCAATATACATTTCACACTTTTTTCAATAAAAAAATGATTCCACAAAATTTTTAATTCAAAAACACTAGATTCAAATTCCAAATAATATATAATATAATTTAACTCATGAGGTTTCAAGTGACATGTTGCATAAAAATTACCTAATCATTATGCATTAATACGCAACCAATTCCTTTCAAATATACATCATTGTATATAAAAAATGTACTATTTTTGGAAGGCAAGGTCAGAACTGGAGCATTTATCAATTTCATTTCAATTCTTGAAAACAATCCTCACTTTCAATTGTCCAGATTAACTAAACCAATTTTTCTCATTAACATAAGAAGTGGTTTAGATAACTATAAAATGTTTTCGAAAACAATCCAGTAATACGCTACTTAACCAAGAAAAATATGAATCATTGTAATATTTTTAGGTCTTTCAAGTTATTTAACAACATTTTTTGGAAGGATCAACAGTTATACCATCTATATAGTTAATGTTACCATGGAAATACATTTTTTTCAACCAAAATTCACATATTTTGAATTTTCCATATATTTTGTTTTCATTTATGGTTTTTGAAACAAACCTTAAATTTCACTTATCTTTCATTTTACTTTTTGAATATTCTAAAATGAAAAAAATAAAAACCCACCAAAGTATCCAAGAACCAATTAAATATTTTATTAATATTGTCCATGAATATAGTAGGTTCATTAGTTAACCCAAACAGAATAATATAAAATTAATAATGCCTATATCTTGTGGGAAACACAATCTTCATAAAATCAATTTCATTTGATTTAAACTTATGGTACTCCAACATCATATCATCTTTTAAAAAAATTATACACCAAATATCATATCAAACAAATAATTGATATAAGGTAAATGATACTTGTTATTAATAATTATATGATTAAATGATCTATAATCAATTCATTGTCTTATTGAACTATCATTATTATTTATAAAAAAGACATTATCAACTGATGTTGAGGTCCTCCGATGAATGGAACCATTATCTGATATCAACTGCAATTTAATTTTCAATTATAAATGTTCCATTTGGGCCATTTCATAACAGGGTTTGGGAATTGTCTTATCATAAAGAACTATATCATTGGTAAATTCAAAATCTTGATCTAGTATAACACTAGTCAACTCATCAAAACAAACATCAAGATACACATTTACCACCAGAACAACTTTAATCAGAAAAGTTCATTTTTTGAACAATAAGGTATAGAAGTCCTTCACTTCCATATATTAATAGATGATAGGATTACAGATAAATTATCAATATAATGGGTTCATTCTAGTTTAAAATCAGAAACTCTATCTAAAAAACAACTACTTTTTTTAGATAGTCCATCTTAGCATGGTAAACATAAAACCAATCCATACCAAGATAACATCAAAATCCACTGGCGAAAAAACAACAAACTTTGGATGTTAATTATTTTTGAAAAAAATTATGGGAAGATACATATAATATATTTTTTATAAATTTTACCCCATGTTATTTTATAATAAGTTCTAGATTCATTTTTTGAGACAGAATTTAATATTTACCCAACAATTTCACAAATAAACGAATATGTAGACCCTGTTTCAAATAGAACATTATAATAATCCAAATAAATAAACAATATATCTGATACCATTTGATTTTATGGACTAGAAAACTTATGAAGTAGTTTAAAATTATTTCATGCCACATTTATTCTTATCATCTTATTACAACCCACCATTCAAGTTCTTATTCGAAAAAACATTTGCATAATGATCCATCTCAATGGAATTAAATCGTTATACTAAAATTAAATCATAATTATTCTTATTGCTTCTATTATATATTTTATTTTTCTTACAATTCTTATATCCTATTTTACCGTATTGGAATCACATACCAGAATATAGAAGGCATTCTCTAGTATGTGATCACACAGTTTTTACAAACTGAAAACATAATTTTTTTAGCATAATAATTTCTTGATGAATTTTTCCCTCTATCTATAAACCATGAATTATTTTTCTAATAGTTTTAATATAACATAGGATCATCAAAAACTATACTTCCACCTTCTCTACACATCAAACATTGTTATTTGTATCTTTTGAATCCATTATAATCTCAAAACATTCGATACATGGTGTTTAATCATGAGTAAATTGATTAAATTTACCTCCATGATCCAAGATGAAATTTAGATAATTCCATGTATGAAAAATATGAATCACCACCTTTTCACAATTTGAAAATTGTTCTTCCATTCATAGTCAAACTTTCTAAAAAAAATTCTCCCGAATATTACTTTTGAATTTATCCTACTCATGAGAATTCATCTCTTCACTATCCCTCATATTCTTCACAATGTACCACCAATTATAATATTCACCTACAAAATTTTAAACATTAATACTAACCTTTTGATTGTTTGAACAACCTAGGGCATCGAAAATCATTTATTGGTCTTTAATCCACCCATCAGCTAACGGAGGTCCAGATGATCCACTCAATGATGGATGATTTTTCTTCATGAAATTATATGCTACTAATATGATCCAATATTATTGATCAGGTTGATCCCACATAATTCATACCAACTCTATTTATATGATAATTCAACATATCTATCACTACAGCAAATGGTTTAATTCATATTCTTCCAATCCAATGTTCCGATTTTGAATGTTATTTTCCTCTAGATGCCTTCCCAGTATAGCATCCCAATTTCCATCGTAGAAAAATATTATAGATAGACATATAATAAATAAATAAACATGGAAATATTAAAATACTATATCATTTCAACATCCCAATAAATGAAAAATACTTTATGAATATTTTATTTAAAATATCGTAACACCTAAAGTTATTTAAACTGACAATTGAAACCAACAATAAGGCGAGATTTAGTTAATATATTACAATCAATAATATTGAGGATTATTTTGATGTTTACATTTTTATATAATTACGTCATATTTCATATATTAAATAACAATTTATTACATTTAGTATAATTCAAAAATGGTATACATTTCTTTCGTAATAAAAAACCATTAAGTTAAAACATGGATTTATTTTGAAAACCTATCATCATAAAATTCAGCATAACATATTTCTCTATCCTACTAATCCTTATAACCTATGAAAAAAAATTTAACTTGTAATTATAATTGAAATATCTAAAAAGAAACTTAAAATAAGGAAAGAAACTGTTAGTGCATGAATATTTTATACTAATGAAAAAAATTCAAAAAATCATAATTTTCACCCATAAAATTTAACTCTTTTAATTACCTCCTAAAATCAAATTATTACTGTAAAATTACATATATATCATAAATAATAATGTTAACTATTAACATACATATAATTCTAACATTTTAGATTTCATTTCTATATAGGGTTTCCCCATCATGGTTACATTTAGAATACCAATCATAGTATATTTCCTTAATCTCATATGAGATACACGTCTATTTACCTCTTCCTCATTATAAAATTCATTGGAGATCTATAATGGGATCACCTAACCTCAATTTTTCATATAAGAACAATTATTCATATTCTATTTCTAATATTCATATCATAACCATAACATTTAAAATAACATTTCTACTGTGTAATCACATTTCTTTTTTACCAAGTAGTGAACTTATAAATGAAAATAAATTAATGAAAATTAAATGGTAAATTTCTAAAGGAAGAATAAAAACATTAAAGTCATAAAATCATTTCCTATCTGATATTTTTTAAATCTATTCCTTTTGGATTTTTAAAATTTTTTTATAGACATTCTATTAATGGGGGTATTAAATGAATGTCCCTTACATTGAGTCTTAATCATCAAGTAACATATTTTTATTCCTAAATAATAAAATTTTGATATTTATTTAGTTTCATGATAACCATTTTAATTTTATAATTTCTTTTATGTGAAATATTATAATGAAAAAATATTCAGTTAATTATTTATGTCCACATCGGGCGTTTGGTCGATATTCTATACATGAGTGAAAAATGTGTTTGAAATGATATATATATTCAAATGGGTAATAATTTGATCATATATAGAATAATATTGATAATATAATATTAAATTTTATTCATCATTTATGATATAAATCAATCAATATATTTATGGTAATTAAAAATGAACAACATTATAATCATAGAGAAGGTAGTCTTTACGTACGAATGAGTAACATTTCCATTTTCCATTTATAATTTATTGAAAGAAGGTAATTAATATTTAAACTTTATATAATGATAATAATTTCACTAATATCATGTTAATAATTTAAATATACTTAAATATATCTCCCATGAGATGTGGGGATGAAAAATGAATCACATAGCTTCATGAATGTGATAGTTCACACCTATGCATGAACGACATTATCATTTTTATGAGCATGGAAGGGTTAGAAAATAATTGTAATATAATAAATTAATTAGTAATAATATTTCATAAATATAATATATAAACATTAATTTAATCAATAAAACCATTCTTGTTAGAAAGGGAAAATCAATCATTTTGGTTCACAAGGTGGTAGTCCTCCATAAACACGAACCAATATTTCAATTACATTTTGATGAAATTGGAGATTGATTTATGTGATGTTGTTAAAATGATAAATTATCAGTATATTTAGGAAAATTTATTTTTAATTTAATCATTTATGATGAATATTTTGAGGATGTGGAAGAAGAAACTAAAAAACACCTAAAAAAATATATCTTTTCTTTAGAAAATCTCATTTCACTAACACCTTAACATGTCTAATTTCTACAATATATAAGGCCCTAAAAATTTTGTAAGAGATTATAGGAATTTACTTGGGAATATATTTTCATAAAAATTATGTTTTCCAGTTAGAACAATATAGAGGAAGGGGTTAAAATATATAGAAGAGGGGGGAACTAAATTAAATCTTTAAAATATTAAATTAAAAAATAGTAGATTTATTTTTTAAAAGGATCAAAAAAGGATTATTTAAAATCATGGATGTGTATGCTTATAAATAAAATCATAAAATGAGAATTATAAATATTGTTGTTGTTTTATAATCCTTATAGTTTTCTTTTAAGCATTACAAATTCTTATTATGATATCATGTAATTTACATTTTGTGGGTAAATTTAATTATAATGACATGCCAAACGACAATGGAATGAGTAATTTATGACATTATAAATATTATGCAAACTATTTGGACTAATATTATATTTTAATAATTTCTATATCATTTAATAAAAAAATTATATTTAAAAGTATAATTATGTTTAATTTTTAAACTTTTCATTTCCTTACTTTCTAAAAATATCATTACAACTTGATATATTCAGAAAAACAAAAATAAAACATCCCAAATATTTCATATTCATACATAAAAATATTTTGTGGAATAAATTATATTTTATTATATTTTATTCATATTTAAAATATCATTTATTTCATCTTTAATTAATGGGTCATTATGGCATCATCTTCTACTTGATCCAACTTGGAAGTACAAGTTCAAGTGAAACATAAAACTAATCCTGGAACATCCACTAAGGATCATACCTGATGGGTTGGTACAACTCATGATCAGTAGTCACTATAACATGTCATGTCAAATGGTCCACCTTTGAGCATCATCCAGTCCTGGATCACTCTTCCTAGATCAACGTTGTCTTTCATCTACACAAGACATCGTAATGTGAAGTTGTTGCCCGGTTATGTGTGAGTATAACAATACACAGTAGAGACCCCAAGTCCCCCAAAGCACAAATGGATTTCTATAAAGGATAAATCACAAAGCAACACCACAATCACAAAGCACGAAGCTGTCATCAAATCTACTTAGGTATATACCCATACATATACCTATGTTATCAAGATATACTCATCTCATACAAGAGGAGACATAAGGATACAACTTTTATGACATTAGAACAAGTGATCCGTTAGAAAGAATACAACAATGGTTAAACCAAAAAGGTAAAAGAACGAAGATAAAAGTTCCAAAAAGGTAACACCACGACGGAAACACCACGAAGGTAAAAGTACCACAAATTCAATACCACGAAGATAACTCCATTAAGTGAAAAGTACCATAATGCTAAAGTGTCAGCTCACACCAGGTATATAACTTATTTACAAAAGTATATATGATTTATCATGATACAAGATCATATTATTCTATGTAGAGGCTCTATAGCTGACCAAGACATGTTCTATAGTTTCAAACTCAGACATGATCGCTAGGTGATGATCCACACAAGATCAGTAGATACTGACGCACATAGGAGCTCTAAGCACTAACCAAAAAAGGATTGATAGATGTTAACCCGCACTAGATCACTATGTTCTGACCCGCATAGGATCAACAGTTGTTGACCCACCAATGATCAATGTTCTTTCATCATGTTACAAACATCAACAAGATTTACTCACTAAGCGCACATGATTCTAGGAGGATCCACTACTCAATACACCAATCATACCTTAACTGCCACAAATTTCACGGATAAAGAATCTCAAAGGACCTACATTTAATTAGGACTCCAATGTGATAGACAACACATCAAATGGAAGCTTATTCTATGACTTATAATCATTTTAATACTAGAGGTCCAGTTGGATTCAGGTTCGATCCAACCGGGTTGTACTCCAAAATTCTCCATAATACAAGTGGAGTTTATCAAACAACCACCACGATCTGAGGATCCCAGTGCCAAATATGGTTCATCAAACGGATGCTTGGTTCACAAGTTAGGGCTCTTTTAGTGAAACAGGGATAGGAAGGGTCCAGGTCCAGGTCCGACCCGACCCGACCAGGTATGGGCTGACCCCACCTTGTTCAGGTTGACCCAGCGTGGTCTGGATCTAACACGACGTGGCATGAACCGGCCTAGGCTGGCACGGTTGGGCAGGGTCGCGGCAGGCTCTGCCCTGCGGGCTGCGGACCAGCCTGGCCCGCCTGGGTGGTGCAGCCGGCTGGGCTGGCAGAGCAAGGGACACAGAGGGGCATGAACCTCTAGGCTTGCATGGCCTGGTCCTTGGAGGGTGAGTCCCACTTGGATCGCACGGCCTAGCCAGTGGTGGGTGTGTGGCCTGTAGGAGTAGGGACTTCCCTAGCTGGAATGGGGGGAGCAGCCCCTCGGTTTTCCCGAATTACCTTATCCATTCAGTTTCTATGGAGGTGCCATGTGGCACCGCTTACTATCCTTTAAGACACGCAGGGTGAGGGTCTCGGGTTCTACGGTGTCGGATTTGCGACCAGCCTACCTGGTGGTGCGTTGTTGCATGCCACCCCATATCTTACGATCGGCCAGTTGTTGGCCGCTCTTTTCATCTTCCATAGCTGATGGTCCAATTCAACCTTTTCTAGTGGCGCATGCGCTCCGCCCTTTCCTCCGAGACTATCCCCAGCCGTCCACCAACTCCACATATCAATGATTTGGTCGCGGCCTTCACCAATGGTGGTGACGAGATGGCACACCTCCATCTATTCCGCATCTAGCCAGTGCTGGCAGGCACTATCACTTCGTTCTCTGGCATGAGTTACTGGTGGTCTTCAGCGGGTCACCGGGTGAGCTCCAGTGACCCATTTCTCCATCAAAATTTGCCAACGGACTCCTGGAACACCCCCTTCGTTGCCAAACCCACTGTTCTTGGTTTCTTCTATCACGAATAAATTTCTTGTGTGGAACATGTAAAATTTAATCAAAAGGATGAGGTTCTGGGCCTTGTTTTTTGGCTCGTGCCATCAAATTAGCTTGATAAAAAAAGGTTATATAATGATTGAAAAAATATTGACATTTGACAAGAAATAAACCCTATCTCACAATCACTGGATAACATCCACGGTTGAAGAAGTTTCGGTGTTCATCGTTGCATGATTCGGTGGCTCTCGTCACCGCTCGATGGAATAGGTCTCGTCATCCAAGTGGTTGCCGACAAGATATTTTACCAGAGCATCACTGGTGGTTGAGTCAGTTCTAATACACTACACCAATATCCATATAAATTGAGAGGGGGAGGGTGAGTAATTCCGTTAGGAATATATGGGTTTCATTTAATGAATGAACCTCAAAAATTCCAATGGAGATGTTAAAAATATTGAGGAATCAGGCCAATTAATGGCCCGACAAGTCGTTTATCCTACCACCACCACTTTTCTGTTAAAAGAAAATACAAATACAAATAAAATAACATTTTTATTTTATTATTCTTTTAAAATTCCCAAATCATTCTTTTTCTCATAACTAGAAATGGTTGAAGGGAAGCCTTTATTAAGAGAATCTCATCATTCTAGATTCAATGGTGCTATGTGATTTTTAATCCCCACACCAGTTCATAAGTTTGAAAACGAGCTCATGCATTTACTGAACGTACCTTAAAAATGTTCAGAAATTCATTCTGATCACACCAGGCCTCTGAATCACACACCATCAAATTTCAAAGACTCGTAATAATAACATATAATTAAAAAAAATACATCTAAAATCCATGTATTTACAAGTATACCCCCAATTTTTTTTATACTTTATATAATCCTTATATATTTAATTCCTGATGAAGACTTCCGAAAATTTAAATTTAATAATTAAAATAAAAGAAAAATCATTTTCATTTTTAATCAAACAACATTAAATTTTTATGATACCATAAACTTTTTACCCTTTTCATAAGAATACATTTCTCAGTACTATGTTTTTATAAATACATTAAGGTTTAGAATAACTTATAAATAATTTTTAATTATATTATCTTATACAATATATAAGTCATCAAAATATACTATCTATACCATATCAAATTAAATATGTTTTTTATTCCCTTATAAATTTAACATCTGGAAAAATGAATAAAAACTACTACAAAATTATTAATACATATAAATACAATAATAATATAATTTTTAATATAATTTTTTCACTATATATAAATGAATTAATTTCCCAAGATTTCACCTTCAATATGACTCTAAGTGAATATTATCATGGGAACGATGTTACTATATTGAAAAAGTGCCTCCAAAAATTCCAACATTCATTCTAAATTTTTCTAATCATTGGTTTAATGTCATTATAATTGTCTATTTCATATGTCTAGAAACTCCATATTTCATGAATTAGAGTAATCCCACATTGCCTAAAAATATCAGATCTAATTATTAATGAATAAAAAAATTTACCCCTGTAATAATAAATTAAAATTATGGTGATAACATTAACCAGTTTTGTGTTCATTTAACCTATACATTATACAAAATGGGCTATGTTGAATCCCTTGGTTGTGAAGGATCTCTTACTATATTAGTTCTAGTGGGGTCTAATGTATTCTCCTATTGATCAGTATACTCCAGATGGTAAAAAGTAATTGCAAATGATATTATTGGTTCATGAAAATAAAATACTATAGACAATTAAGAACGTGTGAATAGGGATGGCATAGAGTTAATGAAATTAGATTATGGGGATGACGTGATGGATCAATCATTATATAAGGAAATTTTAGATTAGAAGGATGATATGATAAAAATACTGGTTCTAGTTTTGGTATTCTATGTATCCCATATTCCTCTAAGGGAACTATAGGATATGAAATAGTTATAAATGGTACACTTGTTGAAGGTTCATGGCGTGATCATGTTTCATAAACTCTTTGAGTATATCTAAAACCACCAACATAAACTATTATATTTCTCTCTATGATTTCTAAACTTTTATTAAACCATTATCACCATTGTGGTGGTACCTAATTAAAATTTATAAAATATTGAAATTATTAATTTTTTAATTGACATATATCTATCTATATATATATTCAGAATAATTTACTCTAAACAATTAGTAAAGGTGGAAATCATATCTCCCTAATGTTTTGGTTATTTTTTTACATTTTATTCCATTATATCTCTTATGATTTTCATTCTATGTATTGGATAATAAATATACATTTTATTATAATCTCATTACTAATGGTTAATCAGAAAAATATGTAAGAGGTTATGTGGAATAATAAATCCATACGAATTATCAATATAGTCAAAAGATAATTAATTACATTATATAATTATCAAATTTTTACTAGAAATAAAAAATTGAATAAATAATGAACACATGCAACTTATCATTCTAAAAAATGGAAAGACATGGTTTCATTTTTGTATCTTCAATTCCATCCAATTAATTTTCGATTGGTTTAAATTAATTGGATTTATTTTAAAATGGTTTATTTATTATTACTTTAACTTTATGTATGGTTTGGTTTGGGATAGTTATATTTAAGATATATTGGTTTAGTTAATGTATGTTTCTATCAATTTGTGTTATTTTTCATTTTTCTATTTCCTCATTCAATTCATTTTATTGTTATATTATTTGTTATTTATATTATTTCTTAATTTTTTTATTTTTTTATCATTTTATTTATTTTTTTTATTTCATTTGATTCATATTTGGTTAGTTTATTTTTTCATGTTCGAGTAATGTGATTTGGTTATTTTTATGGTTATGCCATATGATTTTTTTTTGAATTTTTTGTTCATTTGTTTCTTTTTGTGTTAAAAAATTTATTTTATTTGGGTTAGTCTATTTGAATAATTTTATTCTTATTTTATTTTTGAGGTAATTATTATTTGGTTTATTTGCCTATTTAATTATTTGGCTATTCAATTTCATTCATTTTGGGTATATTTATTTTTTTTATATTTGTGTAATGTTATTTTGAGGTTAGTTTATAATTTTCATTTTTGGGTTTTTTATTTTTTGGGTTAGGTCATTTAGTTCATTCAGGGAAAGGTTGTTTTATTCATTTGGGCTCAATTGAATCATTTTTTTAATTGTATATTTTTTTTATTTAAGTCATATTGTTCATTATATTTTATGTAATATTGTTAATTTTAGGTTACGTAATTTTCATCTTTTTAGGTTATTTCATTTGGTTCACATTTTATTGGGTTATTTGGTTCATTTGGGGTTTTCTATTTGATTCAATTTTGGCTTATACATTTTTTTCATCTTGTTCATTTTTTTTATTTTTATGTTATGTGGGTTTTGGGATAGGTTATTTGGTTAATTTTATTTTGTTATTTAGTTCATTTTGGGAAAGGTCATTTGGTTCATTTTGGGAATGGTTACTAGGTTAAAAGTTTTTTTATGTTTAATTCACAAGTAAATCCCTCTATAAATGATTCGTCCATAAAATCATGTGTTTAATGTTTGAGATAGTTTATTTATATATAATATAATTAATCTCGATTCCAATAAACTAGAATGTCTATACATCACAGGAACCTTCTAATTGTTAGAGTGACTAATTTTTACAAATTTGTTTTGGATTTAAGATGATTTCATCAATGCTACAAATTATGTATTTAATTGTAATTTATATCCATACGTTCTAGAGATTCATTATAAAACACCACAAATTTCAACATGAATTGATAGAGAGAAAAACATGATAATTTATAGGAAGAGTCTTAAAACAAGATCAAAAACTAAAATTTATTTTTGTATTCCCATGAACAAATTAAAAAGATGATAAAAATGGTGTGAATTAATTGAAATTTATATCCTAATATGGGTAAGATATAGAGAAAAAAATCATCTTTCAATAATAAAAAATATGGTTCATAAAGGACAATATCAATTCTAAAATCACAAAACAGACAATTAAAAAAATGAGTAGAATTTTTCAATAGCGATAGATCTATGGAAAATATTAAGGTTATAAGAGGATAGAGTGGTAAGTGTAAAATAAAATACATGTGAATTGTTTATATGGGAATTTTTTTAAGATTATTTAAAAGATTTGGATACATTGGATGTTTAGTATATATATTATAACAAAATTTATATGGGTGAAATTATAGTTATTAAATTTTTTTATTGACTCTTTTCATAAATAATATCATTATTATTAATATGAAAAATGTAACACCCCAAGATTTCATAGTGTGTTATTTCATCAAAATAATTCAATAACATGCACTACACGCAACACCGAGTTCAATTGCACCATGACTTACCAAAAAAAAGCCATTAAAAGAGGTCATGAATAGCATTAACTACATTTTTAACTTTATATAATCCTTATAATTTTAGAATCCATATTATGAGTTTCTTAGTCATAATGCAAGAACAGATTCATTTTCAGTATTGCACTTTTATCAACTTTTGATAGTGAAGCCTTTTTAAATACAATATTTTAATATTTTTTACTAAATGGAGACATCAAAAAATTTAAAATGAAACATCCCAAGCTTCCACGGTACGCTTTCCTTTGAATAAAACAGTAGCGTGTGTTGTACGCAACGTCGAGTTTTAACACACACCACAACCGATCAAACTAGCCGTTATGAATAGTAATACCTAAATTTTGAAATTATATATATTTTATATGTTGAAATGGACTTCCTTTTTGGATTCGGAATATCGAATTTAGCCTAAGGTGAAATTTTGGTACTTTTCGGATAACTTTCATATTTTGATGAATAGTGAAAATTACTAAATTTTAATTAAAAAAAAACTTTTTTAATCAAAATAATAAATAGTGATAAATTATGAATTTGAGTGGTTTTAAAGTATATTTAGAATATATTTTTACAATTTAATATAATGTTGGTCATTAGACATAATTTTACAATTAAACCGAACATAAACAAGTGTCAATCTTTTGATAGTTATTATCTCTTAAAAACACGCTTTTTGTTTTGACAGCGGGAATTAATTTTAAATTAATTCCTGCCACTTATGTGTTTTGAATTTAGAAAAATGGATTCCATATTTGGAATCAGGATGTTCAAATTGTGTAAATAGGTATCTTTTATTTTTAGACATTTTGAATAATTAATGCGGTAAATATTTTATTTACCATGGTTAAGGGTAAATCCGGTAAATAAGGGTTAAAAAATAATATTATAATAATACTAAATTACCCTAAAACGTGTCTTAACCATATTGGTTGATACATGGTCGACCATGGGCATCTTTGGGTCGATTTTGGGACCCCATGGATCCACTTGTAAGTGATAATGACACTTTATTTTAATTAAGTTAAAATGAATACAAAAATGACACAAGCATATATCTTTTAGAAAAACAATTGTTACATAGGGTTATATATGTTGGATTTTAGATTATAAATATTCATTAGAAAGATAAAACGATTTCCTACATAATGATATTTTATTTATAATTTTTAGACATTAAATAATGTATTTTATTTATGACACAATTATGATGCAGTAATTACTATAATAGTGAAAAATTAAAATAATTGATATTATAAATACCCAAATAAATATAATATGAAACTTTTAATGAATTAAACTAATTTTCTAGGATAATATGATATATTAGGATTGATTTAATTGACTTTTTTCGAAGTAATCAATCTATTATGAGTTTCAAAAAAATCAACTATTGAATAGTGTCAAAATTGACATAAAAGAGTTCTTAAAACAAATATTATATTATTATTTGATATTAAATTCCTAAAAATCTAAGGTTCGGCCAAGAGACTTATATCATGATAGGTTCATCATTAATGGACCACTTGGGGGTCTCTTGGATGTATATAGTAAGTTTATTAACCATATTATATAAAAATACAAAGAGACATTGTAAAAGTGAAACTAATTAACTTAGAGTTAATAATTAAAGATAAGGTTAATATAAGTACCCAAACCTGTCTAAATTCTATTGGTTGAGTTTTTTTCGACCTATCCATACCTTAAACTTTGAATAATCAACTTTGGAGCCATTAGAAACCAAATATGAATTTATTATAAATTAATATTTCTAGCTTTTCCAAAGGTGCCCCTCACCCCTCTTATAAAAGGGCACTCCTCCTTCTCATTTCTTCACACCTTCCAAGCCTTTTGGTTCGTCTAAACTCTGCCCAAATACTCTCCCAACATCCCTCACTACAACCTAGAGGCCTTATTTTGATCAGAAAGCCATCCTATGGAGCCCTTTTGATCAAATCAAAAGGAAGAACCCGAAGAAGAGGTAATGTTTTCACCACCCCTTTTCCAAGTTCATTTCTTCTTCCACTTCTTATTCCTTTGTTGTTACCATTATAAAATAATAAATCCAGTATCATTTATATATTGTGATGTTATTATAAATATGGTACAACCATATTCAGTGTTTTATCCACCCTTTGAATAACATGTCACCATACGTGCGTACGTACGGCTTACCGTCTCCACGTCGTGGTGTAATTGTTATTCAATATATTATTATTTGGATGGATATAATAATGATGTGTAACTCATGTAAATAATAAATATAACATGTTAATGATTCTGTATATATGATATACCATCCATTTATATATTATTTTAATATCAAAAGAATGATATTGTCGCTCGTGCGTACGTACGGACTACCGTCTCCACGAACGCGATGAGATTCATTCTCCATCGTATCCATTCAAGTATAATTATCATTTGATGATTTAAAAATGATGTTTAAGGACTTGATATAATTTTGGATATGAATAATATACAACCTATCCTTTACAAAAAGGTCTTACGTAACAAAACATATAAAAGAATACAAGTAAGTTAACACCCGAAACAACGATAATACTAAGATATTATTATAAATCGATATTAAAAGATCATATATGATATCATATTAATGTATATGATTCTTGTATAATTTAGTAACAATTATTTCACCATTATACAGGAGGATAGCATACCCCAACCAAGGAAAAAGTACAAGGTAAGGGATTTTCTTATCTCACATTCAATTCCGTGAGATTTCCATTGTTCGCCACTAAATTATTGAAAGTGGTGTATTGTGTACTTCCATTTGATATATATTATCATGATTCTATTTATATTAATGTTATTCTGTAAATAATTTGGTGGTTATTAACTTTTGGCCATACGACTCAGTTGATTAACGTGGTAAGGGGTTTTCATCTCACTCCTTATTCTCATGAGATTCATGCCATATTGCCACCATTACCTTTTGTGTGGTGTATGTACTGCCCATAATTATATTCTTTGTGTAATACACTCTAATTTATGTGTACTTACATATTCATTGTATGATACCTCTTTCATGGGTTGTATGTTTCATAAGTTACCAAACAGGTAAGGGTTATTTCACAATCTCTTCATTATCTGAGGTTGTTTATACGTAAAAATCTACTGGGATATCTTTATCATCCACATCCATGTTTCTTAAAAATGTATTTCAAATTTTTTTTACTATTTACAAGAATATGGGTTAAAGTCATTTATACCCTTGTTTGACTTTTTATAAGAGGTTTATAAAGGAATCCTTCCGTCGTTTTCAAAACAAGGTCCTTTTTAACCTTTTCGACAGAATTGAGGTAAGAAAGTTTTTTTTAACTTATACGGCGGGTGAGGTTATTTTATGCCGTTATAAAATCTTCAAAGCTTCCCTTACAAGCTTATAAGAATATTTTCAAAGAAAATGTTTTATTTTATATGGATCTTAAATTATTTCAAAATAAAAGGAGATATTTCTTTAAAAAGAATTTTGATTTCATCTATGTCAACATCCTTTGATGGATTTTAAGATTATTTGAAGTTGATTTATTATGATACAAAACTTCTATATTGTATTGAAGGTTTTGTGATATGTTTGACTATGGATGTTCTATTTTTATACCATTCATAGTTTATGGTGAAATTATTGACATTTTGTATGCTAGTTTTAATACGAGTGTTTATGTTATGTTTAAACCTTTTCATATGGGAATGCATTGTACTTAATAAGTGATGGGTGGAGCCCGCTATAGCTCCTCGATGCATCGGTAGGTCTCATGAGACAAACTAGTGTCTTGGCACAAGGCCTTGACAAAATCTTATTTGTAGTCTTGGCACGAGGCCTTGACTATGTGGTTATGATAGTCTGGCATTATGCATTCCAACATTATGAAAGTGGTTATTGATTTTTTCATGTGATTATTCGATTAGTAGAATATCCATGTGAATAAGTAAATGGAATTATTTCATTTTACTTTTGCCATACTATGTTGAAGTTAAAGTTTAAAAGGCTTTTGTTTTAGTAATGCATTTCCTTAAATGTTTATTCTTATTTATGAAAGTTTCCGCTATATTGTTATCCTTACTGGGCATTTGAGCTCACCCCTTTTCTATGTTTTATTTTTCCCAGGATGTGAAGAAGTACGTTATGAATGACCTGCAGGGATTTTATGAGGGGTTAATAGTGTGGATTGTGGAAACATTATGTTGTTGTATTAAGTTTTCATTTTATGATGTAATGTAAAACTTATGAATATATCTAGTATTTCCAAGGCTACTAAACCAATCGGTCTTTCGAGATTTGATCTTTCTTGTGATCATGCCAATGTTACGAAGTAATGCACCGACTCTGGGTAGCTGGGGTCGGGGCGTTACAGTTGGTATCAGAGGAAGTTTAGTACAAACCTTGGAAGCTAGATTTAGATAAACTCTGATTAGAGCACGTATACCTAAGATGAACTTTGAGGATTAGTATAGAAGAACTTCCTAGAATTTTGGTATTGTAGAGATTTTATGAGTTTTCCGAGCAATACATCCCTGTCTGGATACGAGCAGGTAGAGGCGGCTCTGGCACAGATGTACCTAGGGGTAAAACCCGAAAACACCGCTTTGAGCTAGACTCGAACGGGAACTGGTGCACGACAACGGGCCTTGCTGCACTCTTGGTTACGACACTCCCGGGGGATATGCTTAGGATAACTCTCATTTTCTTTACAAATCATTATGAAGGGTTTATGAGTATATACTTCCTCAAAGAAAACATTTTTATGATTATGGATTATATCCATAAATAGTTCAATTTATGTTAAGTGTTTTATAAGTATTGGATTATGTATTTTGATTCATAAACTGATCTAGTTTATGCCATTGTTTAGAAATGGCGCCCAGTAGAAGGAATGAGAACTCCAGAAATACACATGATTCAAAGATAAGGAAGGATCATATCTTTCATGGTCTTAAGCTAGAATTTATAAGAGAAATAGTCTCCCATGTATTATCATCATATAAAGAAATAATATCATGTGTTGATAAGATAAGTAAAGAGTTTACTGAGTCCTATGGCTTTGAAGGGAATCAAGAGAAGAAAAGGATGGAAGAGAGAAAGATGGATAAAGGGAAAAGGGAAAAGAAGAATTTTCCTATATGTGGTAACTGTGGAAAGAAACACCCTGGAACTTGCCTGAATGGAATGGGAGTTTGTTATAAGTGTGGAGGAAAAGGGCACAAAGTACATGACAGCAAGGGTAAGAAAATGGTTTTAAATGTACAATGCTTCATTTGCAAGGATTTTGGACACTACGCGAACCTATGTCCCAGTCATCAGACTATGCCGCAAATGATGTTATTGGATAATAATCAAGTTATGATACTACCACAGATGAAGAGGAATGATTAGAGTTCTTATGTTGATTATGTCAATTGAGTGTTGTATCAACAATGTACTTGTTATAATAATCATGGAGTATATAAGGATTGTACTGCAGTACTATTTCATTAAGGACTTGAGATGGTGTGGAACAAAGAAAAGTGACTCAGTAGCAGGTTAAATGTTTGGAAAATATATGGTTGAGAGAAAGATAAACCATAATATGGTTCAGATACCGAGGTGGTGATTTTAGAATAATACATGATTGATTTGGATAAATTATATTGGATATTATTGACTACCTTGAAGCTGATTAATGATTTGTATATTCCATCATTGTTGGGGTTTAAAACATTTTTGGATTAATGAAGTATATCCAGCATTCTATATGGAATAAGGGAACATGAATGTTATCAATAAGGAATATGGTAATACATGATGAAGGTATTCATATGCTATTACGGGGTAAAAAGGATCTATATTATGTTTACCTTCCTTATAAATGTTGGACTGTGAGTTTGGATAGAAGTATTTTGGATAGTTCTAGTTTGGAATATTTTGGATTTCCATAAAAGGACAACCCGGAGGTCGGGCGGCAACCCGTCGCGTCCGGCAAGGCTGCGAGACTTGAACCCGCAACCGAAGGGCGACAAGGGTGTATCACCTACCACGGGCCCACGATATATCCTGGATTAAATAATGTAGTTTTTATTAAAAGATATTTTAGATGAATTATAAATTCGTTTATTTTGGAAACCTATACGAATAGTGTAAATAGAATTTTTTTACATTCTATTATCTTTTAGAGTGAAAGATGAGTATGTGGTAGAAATTTATTAATGGATAAAACTCTAATTATAAAGTAAGTATATCTCTATATGATCTTATCCAATCTCATAAAAAATTACTCAATATTAAGAAAAGCAAATTAGAACAAAAATGTTTTCCTAGATGGTACCTTAAATCATCACTAATTTATGGCTTTGGGATTGTTGGCCTTTTCATAGCCATGTTCTCTACCACTCTCCATCAGGTAATTGATGGTTAGATTTTTCTTCCATATCCATATTCTACTACATGGAACCCTAGTATGTGTTATTTTCGGTAATCTTCATACTTTCGACTCTTTATTTTAAATAGAGGCCTCATTAATTCATTTTTCGATTTCAACTAAGATATTTTGAAACGTCAAAAATGTGTTATCCTAATACCCTATGTTTTGTTGAACCGATGGTATTTCAAATCATCATAGATTGATGAATTTAAGGACCTCAATTTTATACTTGTTTGTGATTGATGACCTCAATCACTCCCTATAAATATTTACGTTTTTCCTCTAATTATATGTCTCAAATTTCCACCAATGTTCTCCTAATCGAGATCATAATTTGGTGGTAACCCTTTCATTTCTCTTTTCCTCATATTAAGACTAAATTTTAGTAACCCCATTTCCGATGTGGGTTTTCCCACAAATATATTATCTATTTTCAACCTTTTATTTTCGAAGAACAATTTCAAATTGCGAGGACGCAATTTATTGAAGGAGGGGAGAATGTAACACCCCAAGATTTCATAGTGTGTTATTTCTTCAAAATAATTCAATAACTTGCACTACACGCAACACCGAGTTCAATTGCACCATGACTTACCAAAAAAAAAGCCATTAAAAGAGGTCATGAATAGCATTAACTACATTTTTAACTTTATATAATCCTTATAATTTTAGAATCCATATTATGAGTTTCTTAGTCATAATGCAAGAACAGATTCATTTTCAGTATTGCACTTTTATCAACTTTTGATAGTGAAACCTTTTTAAATACAATATTTTAAACATTTTGACTAAATGGAGACATCAAAAAATTTAAAATGAAACATCCCAAGCTTCCACGGTACGCTTTCCTTTGAATAAAATAGTAGCGTGTGTTGTACGCAACGTCGAGTTTTAACACACACCACAACCGATCAAACTAGCCGTTATGAATAGTAATACCTAAATTTTGAAATTATATATATTTTATATTTTGAAATGGACTTCATTTTTGGATTCGGAATATCGAATTTAGCCTAGGGTGAAATTTTGGTACTTTTCGGATAACTTTCATATTTTGATGAATAGTGAAAATTACTAAATTTTAATTAAAAACAACTTTTTTAATCATAAAAATTAATAGTGATAAATTATGAATTTGAGTGGTTTTAAAGTATATTTAGAATATATTTTTACAATTTAATATAATGTTGGTCATTAGACATAATTTTACAATTAAACCGAACATAAACAAGTGTCAATCTTTTGATAGTTATTATCTCTTAAAAACACGCTTTTTGTTTTGACAGCGGGAATTAATTTTAAATTAATTCCTGCCACTTCTGTGTTTTGAATTTAGAAAAATGGATTCCATATTTGGAATCATGATGTTCAAATTGTGTAAATAGGTAACTTTTATTTTTAGACATTTTGAATAATTACTGCGGTAAATATTCTATTTACCATGGTTAAGGGTAAATCCGGTAAATAAGGGTTAAAAAATAATATTATAATAATACTAAATTACCCTAAAACGTGTCTTAACCATATTGGATGATACATGGTCGACCATGGGCATCTTTGGGTCGATTTTGGGACCCCATGGATCCACTTGTAAGTGATAATGACACTTTATTTTAATTAAGTTAAAATGAATACAAAAATGACACAAGCATATATCTTTTAGCAAAACAATTGTTACATAGGGTTATATATGTTTGATATTATATTATAAATATTAATTAGAAATATAAAAAGATTTCCTACATAATGATAGTTTATTTATAATTTTTAGACATTAAATAATGTATTTTATTTATGACACAATGATGATGCAGTAATTACTATAATAGTGAAAGATTAAAATAATTGATATTATAAATACCCAAATAAATATAATATGAAACTTTTAATGAATTAAACTAATTTTCTAGGATAATATGATATATTAGGATTGATTTAAGTGACTTTGTTCGAAGTAATAAATCTATTATGAGTTTCACAAAAATCAACTATTTAATAGTGTCAAAATTGACATAAAAGAGTTCTTAAAACAAATATTATATTATTAATTGATATTAAATTCCTAAAAATCTAAGGTTCGGCCAAGAGACTTATATCATGATAGTTTCATCATTGATGGACCACTTGGGGGTCGCTTGGATGTATATAGTAAGTTTATTAACCATATTATATAAAAATACAAAGAGACATTGTAAAAGTGAAACTAATTAACTTAGAGTTAATAATTAAAGATAAGGTTAATATAAGTACCCAAACCTGTCTAAATTCTATTGGTTGAGTTGTTTTCGACCTATCCCCACCTTAACCTTTGAATAATCAACTTTTGAGCCATTATAAACCAAATATGAATTTATTATAAATTAATATTTCTAGCTTTTCCAAAGGTGCCCCTCACCCCTCTTATAAAAGGGCACTCCTACTTCTCATTTCTTCACACCTTCCAAGCCTTTTGGTTCGGCCAAACTCTGCCCAAATACTCTCCCAACATCCCTCACTACAACATAGAGGCCTTAGTTTGATCAGAAAGCCAACTTAAGGATCCCTTTTGATCAAATCAAAAGGAAGAACCCGAAGAAGAGGTAATGTTTTCACCACCCCTTTTCCAAGTTCATTTCTTCTTCCACTTCTTCTTCCTTTGTTGTTACCATTCTAAAATAATAAATCCAGTACCATTTATATACTGTGATGTTATTATAAATATGGGACAACCATATTCAGTGTTTTATCCACCCTTTGAATAACATGTCACCATACGTGCGTA
Organism: Viscum album; assembly: GCA_963277665.1. Classification (NCBI taxonomy): domain Eukaryota; kingdom Viridiplantae; phylum Streptophyta; class Magnoliopsida; order Santalales; family Viscaceae; genus Viscum; species Viscum album. The sequence goes on along the minus strand of OY728122.1, from coordinate 1,237,530,054 downwards.
CGTACGGCTTACCGTCTCCACGTCGTGGTGTAATTGTTATTCAATATATTATTATTTGGATGGGTATAATAATGATGTGTAACTCATGTAAATAATAAATATAACATGTTAAAGATTCTGTATATATGATATACCATCCATTTATATATTATTTTAATATCAAAAGAATGATATTGTCGCTCGTGCGTACGTACGGACTACCGTCTCCACGAGCGCGATGATATTCATTCTCCATCGTATCCATTCAAGTATAATTATCATTTGATGATTTAAAAATGATGTTTAAGGACTTGATATAATTCTGGATATGAATAATATACAACCTATCCTTTACAAAAAGGTCTTACGTAACAAAACATATAAAAGAAAACAAGTAAGTTAACACCCGAAACAACGATAATACTAAGATATTATTATAAATCGATATTAAAAGATCATATATGATATCATATTAATGTATATGATTCTTGTATAATTTAGTAACAATTATTTAACCATTATACAGGAGGTTAACCTACCCCAACCAAGGAAAAAGTACAAGGTAAGGGATTTTCTTATCTCACTTTCAATTCCGTGAGATTTCCATTGTTCGCCACTAAATTATTGAAAGTGGTGTATTGTGTACTTCCATTTGAAATATATTATCATGATTCTATTTATATTCATTTTATTCTGTAAATAATTTGGTGGTTATTAACTTTTGGCCATATGACTCAGTTGATTAACGTGGTAAGGGGTTTTCATCTCACTCCTTATTCTCATGAGATTCATGCCATATTGCCACCATTACCTTTTGTGTGGTGTATGTACTGCCCATAATTATATTCTTTGTGTAATACACTCTAATTTATGTGTACTTACATATTCATTGTATGATACCTCTTTCATGGGTTGTATGTTTCATAAGTTACCAAACAGGTAAGGGTTATTTCACAATCTCTTCATTATCTGAGGTTGTTTATACGTAATAATCTACTGGGATATCATTATCATCCACATCCATGTTTCTTAAAAATGTATTTCAAAACATTTTTACTATTTACAAGAATATGGGTTAAAGTCATTTATACCCTTGTTTGACTTTTTATAAGAGGTTTATAAAGGAATCTTTCCGTCGTTTTCAAAACAAGGTCCTTTTTAACCTTTTCGACAGAATTGAGGTAAGAATGTTTTTTTTAACTTATACGGCGGGTGCGGTTATTTTACGCCGTTATAAAATCTTCAAAGCTTCCCTTACAAGCTTATAATAATATTTTCAAAGAAAATGTTTTATTTTATATGGATCTTAAATTATTTCAAAATAAAAGGAGATATTTCTTTAAAAAGAATTTTGATTTCATCTATGTCAACATCCTTTGATGGATTTTAAGATTATTTGAAGTTGATTTATTATGATAAAAAACTTCTATATTGTATTGAAGGTTTTGTGATATGTTTGACTATGGATGTGCTATTTTTATACCATTCATAGTTTATGGTGAAATTATTGACATTTCGTATGCTAGTTTTAATACGAATGTTTATGTTATGTTTAAACCTTTTCATATGCGAATGCATTGGACTTAATAAGTGACGGGTGGAGCCCGCTATAGCTCCTCGATGCATCGGTAGGTCTAATGAGACAAACTAGTGTCTTGTCACAAGGCCTTGACAAAATCTTATTTGTAGTCTTGGCACGAGGCCTTGACTATGTGGTTATGATAGTCTGGCATTATGCATTCCAACATTATGAAAGTGGTTATTGATTTTTGCATGTGATTATTCGATTAGTAGAATATCCATGTGAATAAGTAAATGGCATTATTTCATTTTACTTTTGCCATACTATGTTGAAGTTAAAGTTTAAAAGGCTTTTGTTTTAGTAATGCATTGCCTTAAATGTTTATTCTTATTTATGAAAGTTTCCGCTATATTGTTATCCTTACTGGGAATTTGAGCTCACCCCTTTTCTATGTTTTATTTTTCCCAGGATGTGAAGAAGTAAGTTATGAATGAACTGCAGGGATTTTATGAGGGGTTAATAGTGTGGATTGTGGAAACATTATGTTGTTGTATTAGTTTTTCATTTTATGATGTAATGTAAAACTTATGAATATATCTAGTATTTCCAAGGCTACTAAACCAATCGGTCTTTCGAGATTTGATCTTTCTTGTGATCATGCCAATGTTACGAAGTAATGCACCGACTCTGGGTAACTGGGGTCGGGGCGTTACAAAAAAATTAAACTAAGATCAACCATAATATACAAAAAATTTAACATTCACTTCTATATTAAAATCAAAAATGAAACAAATAAAAACCTTCATTTTATGACTCATTTTTTTTGTTTTAGAACTATTTTATTAAATCTTAGATCAGTTGTAGTACTATATCAGTTTTTGGACTATTTTAGAAATTAAATAAAACGAAACTAACATAAATAGAATTGAACAACATGAACCTAACCTTACCATGTTAATATAAATTTAATTAACTGAGACAACATAAATACTTATCTATATGTGGCACACCACTACATGTTGTTCACTTTAAAGTATTAGAATTTCATTATTTTATTCATTATGCATAATATATTTATCAATGTTAATGTTAGTGGTAATGGTGTCAAATTTATCACCAACTTCATTAAAAATGAATTTATATCACTACATTGATCACATTATGTTCATGTCAGCAAGGAACATTCACATAAAAACTTAATTGATTCATTATGCATAATATATTCCATGCCACATTATTCAATAAAAACATTTAAATTTTATTATAGAGACTGAACCATTAGAGTAAAAACCCAATTTTTTTATTTCCTAAACAACATTATAAAAAAAATTCTATTGAGGTCAGTTTCCTAATGTACCGACATTACATTCCAGCATTATTGTTTATTTATTTTATCATATTTTGTTCTCTTGTCTATAACATTGTTAGTTATAAAAAATGAATACTCTTTTCTCACTAGTGAAATACATTCATAAAGAAAACTATTAGGGACTAATCCATTGTTATTATTTATCAGTTTATATTGCAAATAAGTAAACTAAATACATAAAATATAATGAAATATTAAATTAAATATTTATTTATTTTTTATTTTTTATAAACAATGGTTATACCTTCAATTTATACCTAATATAAAACTACATACTACAAAATATTTCTCTCTTTATCTAAAATAATGAACAATGAATTCTAAATATAATTTTTTATGTTTCTTATATCAAAATATTGTAAAATATCATTTTATATATTCAAAAATATATAATGATATAACATTTACATGTTTAAATTAACTACATTGTGTTTTCATCAAATAAATCACAGTTAAACAAGGTTATACAATGTATTATCTCCCACCAATGAATGATTTTTCATTCCAATGAGTATGATCCCTGAATTACCCTTGTCAGATAATTTGAGTAAAAAGGAGGCTCCATTTTCCCCACACTACTCATCTTTATTCCTCATTGGCTATTATAATCTCATGCACACAACATGTAAATTCATTGAACAAAATTTTAAATATAAAAGTCCCAAATAATTATTTACAATATAACCTTTAGAATAATATATCTTCCTAATATATTATATAACTATTTAGATATATATTTTTGTATACATCCAAATAAATTACCCCCCCCCCAATAAGAATTATTTCATTAGGAAGATAGAAATTTAGATAAAGCATAAATATGAAAAAAATGAGTTGAATTGTTCCCTAAATAAAACATAATTGATTTGACATCGCCCTATATTTTTTTAAGAAATAGTTGATCACCATTTTAGAAAAAGTATATCTAAAAAAATTTTAAAATAGAATCATCATCATCCATATATAATTGGGATGAAAATTATAAATTTATATTGATTTCAATTCCTTATCTAGGATGTGAAATTCACAAGTTTTCATAGATTTCAGTTTCATATATCTTATGTTGATGTGGTTCAATATATTTATAGAATATCCATTAGGAACCATACAAACCTATAACACTTCAGGAATTTTTTTTACTAATGTTTTCTTAATATAAGATTAATAAAAATATTTCATGTTATTTTTACTGATTCAAATAGGATTTATTTTGAGTTTGATACCTTAATACACAAATTCACATTAGGATCATAAATCATATGTGGTCATCATATTAACATTTAATAGTATTAAAATAATTATTCTCATACATTTTTTAATTTTGTATTATATCTAAAAAATTACATAATAATTGGCAATCCATTAAGAATAATAATTGATGATAATTTTCCCATCAATTTTAATTAGATCCAGTGGAAATATTCATCTTCATTATTTATTTCATCTACCTTTCATGACCCGTCCTCGGGGCTCGTGCCATGACTACCCCAATCCCACTTTCCAGAGGCCAGGGGATGGCCACTAGCACCAAAAGCATAAATCCCAATAGAAAGGAAAGGCATTGCCTTTATAAAGTAAACAATCACCACTGACTACGCAAGCTAAGTAAACACTAATTAAACTGAGTACAAAAGTATGTTCTGGAATGTAAATGGGCTAGAATACAAACCCAACTAAAAGTAAAGTACAACTGAAAAGAAAGTATTGAAGATGAATTATAAACCAGAAACTTCGAGTTGTCCTTTGGAAATCCCACCTGATGGGTGGGTACAGATAGTCTCCTCTGCTCATCGGCTCCAGCCTCCGCTCCGTGTACGTCCCTTCTACTAATCCACCTCCAGGTACAGTCTAGCTCCACGAGCTCCCACCTCGATCAGCATTGTCCATCGTCTGCATCTTACACATCGTAGTGTGGGTATAGCCCGTGAAGGTGTGAGTATATGCTACTCAGTAGGGACCCCGAGACCCCCGAAGGTCTCCCAGAATCCACGATGGATAAACCACAAATGAATGATACAATAACGAAGTAACAACCAACTCTACTTAGGTATGTTCCCATAGATATACCTAAGTCATCAATTCAATCTCGGCTCCAGCACACTAGCCCAAGTACAACCCAGTCCCCTCAGGAAAACATAACCCATTCCACATATGAATTCACAACCCAATCCACACAGGAAAGAACAAAAATCATATCGATGGTAATGATTATAAGTTAAGACTCATCTCACATAGGTATACTCTTCGTAAAGCGATAAATATGATCATATGTATCCACTGATTCATTTAAGATGTCGGACCTACATAAGATACAAGACTAGATAAGCTGTCGGACCCACAAAGGATACAAGACCAGCTACTCTGCCGGATCCACATAGGATACAAGTACAAAGTCAAATACTTCTAGACACACATAGGAGACAAGAATAGTAGTCATCGTCGTCGAACCCACGAAGGATTCTAGTACGGTCGTCATCGCTGCTGAACTCACAGAGGATCCAAGTACAGTCGTCATCGTTTTCTAACCCACATATGATTCATGTACATCCTTCATCGCTACCGAACCCATGTAGGATTCAAGTACAGTCGTCATCGTCGTCGCAGTCGCAGCCAACTACTGGGTTCCTACACCCAGCAAGCTCGATTCCGGGAGGGTCCGCCCCATGATCCAAGGGGTCGATACATCAACTTTCACGAATCCCATAGTTGATGTATCACAAAGTTCGTCATCGTCAAAAGGAACTCAACGCCATAGGCGGTGCATCAATCGGATGCACGGTCTGAGAGTTATTGGTTTTTTCGTCTCAGGGGCCCAGATGGTTTTTAAGACAAAAACAACCCGATCATACCCCAACTGCATCTGAACCTTGAGTGGAGTAAGCCAAATGAACCGTCTCACTAAGAGGAATCCAATAAAGTCGACGACACATCAATCGGACGTCTGGAGCTCATGTTATAAGTGTTTCCACTCTGAGGGCCCGGTTGGTATCATGTTCGAACCAAACCGGCCGTACCCAAAGTTCTCTAAAACTTTAAGTGTAATATACCGAATTGAATGTCATGATCCAAGCATCACTATGCAATTGAAAGTGCGTCGATCAGAGTTCTGTAGCCCATTTTATGGGCGTCTAACATATATGTCCGAAAACAGGGGGTTTGGGCCCGTTCCGACCCGGCCCAATACTCCCTGGGTCGGCTCGAACTGGGTCGACCCGACCCGGGTCCAGGTCCTGACTGTTAGGGTGCGGCTCGGCATGGCTGGCATGGCTTGGCCCAGCACAGGCAGCCCGACCTAGCACGGGCGGTCCGGCCCAGCGCGGGCGGTCCAACCCGGCGCGTGTAGTCCGGCCCAGCGCGGGCCGCGGCTCGCCTCGAGGTCGAGTTGGACGCGGAGGGGGGAGGCACTGCCTCCATAATTTTGAAAAGGTAGACCCCCATTTTTGGTGGGGTATTCCCTAAATAAACTGGGGTTTACGACCCCATGATTCTCGGAAATGGCCGGCCCTGTTGGACGGTCGATGAGTTGTTGCGCGACCCCTCGCGGGTCCTGCCTTCTGACGCACTGGCGGCCAGCTGAGTCTGGCCACCTTCTCTGCACTACCGCGATCCTAGGTCATGGCCTGCACTAGGCCACGACCACCTTCGGCTTCACCGGCGCGGTGCGACGACACAACAATTTTTCGCTGTGGCCCGCTCCGTTCGCGGTTCTCTCATTCCCGCACGGTGTGACGACACCGCATCACCCCTGTTCCAAACCACAAGGAAGACCAACAACAAAGAGGGTAGGAGGGTCGGTCGTGCTCGTGTGGTCCAACCTCCTCCCGTTATATTGATAACAAGCGTCCAAGAAATAATGATGAATGTCAAAATAATAATCCTTGAAGAATGAAACAACCCATACCTCAAAGTAGTTCACGGAAGCTAGCGTCGCGAAAAACTACATCGTGGGGTGTGGCTCCGTATACGTCGACGGAGGACCTCCGAGGAGGAAATGACGTCTCACACCGGCTGCGGAGATGAGAACGAACGACGTGTCGATCTATTCTTGTGGTGTCGGCGTTCTTCGACGAAGATTGGTGTTCTTCGCATAAGGTTGAAGCTCTTGAAAGGAACAACACAAGGGCCCTCTCCTTTTCTTCGCACAGAAAAAGTCAAACAAAAATAAAATAAGGCTTTTCCATATTTTATTTACATATGCCAACAATTCAAAACATCAAAAGTTGAATTCACCTAATTAATTTTTGAGTTTTCAAAATATAATGGTGTGCTAAGATGGAAACATTAATGTGAGGGAGAGTCACATAATTTAAGAGCGGAGGTTTAGAGGAGTTACGGAAATTGAAGGGGTGGGGCTCGTGTGGGACCCACCTCAATAATATCCTATCAAGTGATGTTATGATTTAGTGGGTCCCACCCTAACTTCCACACATAGGTTGTAATTACATAGAGTAGAAATAAAATTGTAACACATATTTTATTACACTCTTCAATTAATCCATTTATTTAACAACACCTCCCGAGAAAACACAACTCCAGAAAAGGTCTTCATAAGTAAAAACTAGCATTTCGGTTTCATCGGTGCCCTCAGATTTCGATTCCGAGCACCGGTTCAAAAGTTAGAAAACCCGCTCATTCGTTCACTGAACATACCCGAGCTAAACATCGAAAATTGTTTTCGGGCACACCAGGCCTTGGAATCAGGCGCCCTCAGAAACTGCGTACTCGTAAAATCCCAATGATTTTAAGAAAAAAAAATCCTTCATATTTACGGGTCTTTACATTACTCCCACCTCAGGTCTTTACGTCCCCCTAAATATACATTACAATCTAGGGGAATAAATGGAGTTACTATGCATGCATCTGAGCCTCTCGCTCCCAGGTGCTCTCTTGGAGGTTCATGTTCTGCCACCTGATGCACACTAGAGGAATTGACTGTCCACATAGGACACCCTCTTGTCGATCCTCGATCTCCACCTGAACCTCCGAAAAAGTCACCCCGTCATCGATGTCCTGCTCCCCATGGTCGATGATATGTGTTGGGTCGTGCACGTATATCCTCATCTGAGATACGTGGAAGACGTCGTGTACCTGGTGCAACTGAGGTGAAAGAGCCAGGTGAAAAGCCACCTTGCCTATCCTCCTGAGAACCAGGAATGGTCCGATGAAGCACAGAGATTACTTGTTTCCCCGTCCAATTCTCTGTATTCCACATCGAGGTGAGACCCATAAGAAAATGTGGTTTCCATCCTCAAACTCTAGTGGTCTTCGCCTCCTGTCAGTATAAGACTTCTGTCGGCTCTGAGTTGTCCTAATCTGATCCTGAATGACCTGCACCTTCACCATCGTGGCCTGGACCATATCTGGTCCTACAAGTGCAGACTCCCCAGGGTCTGTCCAGCACAGAGGTGATATGAAAGGTCGTCCGTACAATGCCTCATATGGTGCCATCCCGATGGGGGTGTGGTAGCTGTTTCATGGAAACTCAACCAAAGTTATGTGATCCTCCCAGCTGTGACCAAAGTCGAGAATACATGAACAGAGTATTTCCTCGAGAGTCTGAATGGTCCTTTCCATCTGGCCATCTGTCTGAGGGTGAAAGGCGGTGATCATGCATAACTGTTTCCCGAATGACTCTTGTGAACCCTTCTAAAGTCGGTAATTAAAGCGAGAATCTCAATCAGAGATGATAGATGATGGAACACCATGAAGCCGTACGATATCCTGAATGTAGAGGTGTCACATGCTCTCCACTAATCCCTTCTCTCTGATGGGTAAGAAGTGGGCCGACTTGGTGAGTTGATCGACGATCACCCAAATGGAGTCGTGTCCTCTAGATGTACGTGGAAGCCCAGTCACGAAATCCATAGATATCTCATCCCACTTCCACTCCAGGACCTCTAACGGCTGTACCAAGATGGCTAGTACCTGGTGCTCTACCTTCACCTGATGGCAGGTGAGGAATCATGAAACAATATCTGGCACAACCTTCTTCATACCCGGCCACCAGTGTTGTCGTATGAGATACCAGTATATCTTCGCCACTCCTGGATGTACTGCTAATGGGGAAGTGTGAAACTCTCTTAGAACCTCCACTTGTATTGTAGCTGGTACTATGGTACGCCCTCTGAAAATGACAATGTGCTCCCCTCCTACATAAAATCCATCATGTGCCTGTCTCGAGGATATCTGTGCACGTCGCGTCTCACAGTCATCATCCCCACGGGGTGCCTCTCTGACCCGCTGAAGAAGTGGTGAAGTGACTGTGAGCGAATGTAATAAGGATGCATCATATCTATCCAGGAAGGATATCTGCAATGTGGCTAGCTGCTCTATCGCGTCTCTAAGTAGTTGAATGTCTATCCTCTTACTAAGAGAATCGGCTACTACGTTCCCCTTCCCAGGAGTATAGACTATCTCAATGTCATAGTCCTGGAGGAACTCGATCCATCATCATTGTCTCAGGTTCAGGTCCTTTTACGAGAAGATGTACTTGAGACTCTGGTGGTCAGAGTAGACTATAAAGTGCTCGCCCATCAGATAGTGCCGCCACATCTTCAGAGCAAAGACCATTATTTCAAACTCCAGGTCATGGGTAGTGTAGTTCTGCTCGTTCTGCCTCAACTGTCATGATCCATATGCGATCACTTCCCACTTCTGCATCAGGACACACCCGAGTCTGGTCCCTGATGCATCGCAGTAGACTAAGTACCCTACTCCCTCCTCCGGTAGCCTCAAGATGGGTGCACTGGTCAGACTCTATCTCAGCTCCTGGAAGCTCTCCTGACATCTATCTGACCACATGAATGGTTTCCCCTTCTTTTCCAAAGCTGAAAGCAGTGCTACACCTCTAGAGAAGTCTGGAACAAATCTCCGATAGTACCCATCCAGACCTAGGGAAATTTGCACCTCTGTCACGCTCCTAGGTGGCTCCCAAGCTAGCACTACCTCAATCATCGTAGGATCCACCGCAACTCCCACCTCAGAGATGATGTTCCCCATGAAGTGGACATCTCGAATCCAGAACTAACACTTCGAGAGATTACCATAATGTTGGTTCTCTAAGAGTGTATAAAATACAACCCGTAAGTGGTAGGCGTGCTCCTCCTCAGTAGTCGAGTAAATCAATATATTGTCGAAGAATACTATGACGAATAGATTGAGGTAAGGCTGGAAGATCATGTTCATGAGACTCATGAACACTGCTGGAGCGTTGGTGACGCCGAAAGTCATAACCAAGAACTCATAGGGGCCATACCGACACCTGATGATCATCTTCTACACATCCTCGTATCAAACTCTAAGCTGATGATAGCCTAACCTGAGGTCTATCTAGTCACGACCTGTCCTCGGGGACCGTGTCGTGACTACCCCAAGCCCGCCTTCCATAGGCCAGGGGCTGGAGACTAGCACCAAAGGTGTAAATCCCAATAGAAAGGGAAGGCATTGCCTTTATAAAGTAAAAAATCACCATTGAGTACGCAGGCTGAGTAAACACTAAGTAAACTGTGTACAAAAGTATGTGCTGGAAAGTAAATGGGCCAGAATACAAAACCAACTGAAAGTATAGTACAACTGAAAAGAAAGTACATCAGCAGAAAAATAAAGCAGTAACTCCGAGCTGTCCTCTGGAAATCCCACCTGAAGGGTGGGTACATATAGTCTCCCCTACTCCTCGGCTCCAGCCGTCCGCTCTAAGTACGTCCCATCCAATGATCCACCTCCATGTACCAACCAGCTCCACGAGCTCCCACCTCGATCAGCGATGTCTGTCGTCTGCATCCAACACAACATAGTGCATGCATAGCCTGTGCAGGGGTGAGTATACTCTACTCATTAGGGACCCCGAGACCCCCGAAGGTCTCCCAGAATCCACAAAGTATAAACCACATAGGAAAGATATAATAACGAAGTAAAAACCAACTCTACTTAGGTATATGCCCATACATATACATAAGTCATCAATTACAGCTAGACTCTAGCACACGAGCCCAAGTACAACCCAGTCCAATCAGGAAAACATAACCCGTTCCATAGAGTATTTCACAACCCAATCAACACAGGAAATCAAAAAAATCATATCGATGATAATGGTTGTATGTTAAGACTCAGCTCACACAGATATACTCTTTGTAAAGCAATAGAGATGATCAGATATAGCCACTGATTCATCTAAGCTGTCAGACCCACATAGTATACAAGACCAGCTATGCTGTCAGACCCACAAAGGATATAAGACCAGCTACTCTGCCAGAACAACATAGGATACAAGTACAATGTCAAATACTACCGGACCCACATAGGATACAAGAACCATAGTCATTTCCATCGAACCCAAGGAGGATTCTAGTACGGTCTTCATCGCAGCTGAACCCACGGAGGATCCAAGTACAGTCGTCATCGCTGCCGAACCCACGTAGGATTCATGTACATTCGACATCGCTGCCAAACCCATGTAGGATTCAAGTACAGTCGTCATCGTCATCACAGTTGCAGCCAGCTCTAGGGTTCCTGCACACAGCATGCTCGATTCCGGGAGGGTCCGCTCCATGAGCCAAGGGGTCGATACATCAACTGTCACGAAGCCTATTGTTTATGTATCAAAAACTTCTACCTCGTCTAAAGGAACTCAACGCGATATATGGCGCGTCAATCGGACGCCCGGTCTGAGAGTAATTGGCTTTTTCGTTCAAGGGGCCTAGTTTCTTTTTATGACAAAACCAACCCAACCATACTCCAACTGAGTCCAAACATCGAGTGGAGTTATCCAAAAGAACCGTCTCCATATGTGGAATCCAACAAAGTCGACAGCACATCAATCGGACGTCTGGAGATAATGTTATAAGTGTTTCCACTCCGAGGGCCCAGTTGGTTTCGTGTTCAAACCAACCCGTCCATACCGAAAGATCTCCAAAACCTTGAGTGTAATATACTGAAACGACCATCTCGATCCATGGATCACTACACAATTGACGGTGCATCGATCAGATGTCTGTATCCCATTTTTTGGGTGTTCAACCGAATCTGTCCGAAAACAGGGGGTTTGGGCCCGGTATGACCCGACGCAATACCCCCTAGGTTGGCCGAAACTAGGTCTACCCGACCCGGGTCCGGGTCCGGCCTCTTAGGGGGCGGCTCGGGATGGCTGGTGCGGGCCAGCCCAGCGCGGCTGCCCAGCCCAAGGCGGGCGGCCCGGCCCGGCGCGGGCAGTCTGGCCCAATGCAGATGGTCCGGCCCGGCGCGGGCCGCGGCTCGGCTCGAGGTCGAGCTCGACTCGGAGGGGGGAGGCGCTGCCTCCCTCATTTTGAAATATCATCCCCTCATTTTTGGTGGGGTCTGACCTAAATAAAGTGGGTGTTACACCCCTTGTATTCTTGGAAACGGTCGGCCCTGTTGGCCGGCCGATGAACTACCGCGGGACCCCCCACGGGTCCCGCCTTCCGATCCGCCGGCGGCTGGCTGAGTCCAGCCGCCTTTTCTGCACCGCCGCAGACCCTTTCCAACCGGCGCGGCGCGACGGAACCGCGCCCCTCTATTGTGGCCCGAGCTTGGCTGTGACCACCTTTGGCTTCACCGGCACGGTGCGACGGAGCCCCGCTCCTTCGTCGCGGCCCGATCCGACCGCGGTTCTCTCGTTCTCGCGTGGTGCGACGACAGAGCGTCGCCCCCATTCCAAAGCACAATGAAGAACAAAAACAAAGGAAGGAGGAGGGTTGACCATGTACATGTGGTCCTACCTCTTCCCGTTATATTGATAACAAGCATCCACGAAATAACGAAGAACATTAAAATAATAATCCGTGAACGATGAAACAACCCCTACCTCAAAGTAGTTCGCGGAAGCTAGCATCGCAGAAAACAGCGTCGTGTGGTGTGGCTCCGTATACGACGACGGAGGACGTCCAAAGAGGAAAGGACCACTCACACCGGCTGCGGAGAGGAGAAGGAACAGAGCATCGATCACTTATTGTGATGTGGTGTTCTTCGATGAAGAGTGTTGTTCGTCGCGGAAGGTTGAATCTCTTCAAAGGAACAACACAAGGGCTCTCTACTATTCTTCACACAGCAAAAGACAAACTAAAAAAATAAGGCTTTTCCTTATTTTATTTACTTATGACAACAATTCAAAACCTCAAAAGTTAAAATAACATAATTAATTTTTGAGTTTTCAAAATTAATGGTGTGCTAAGTTGGCAACATTAATGTAAGGGAGAGTCGCATAATTTAAGAGGGGAGGTTTAGAGGAGTTAGGGAAATTGACGGGGTGGGGCTCGTGTGGGCCCCATCTCACTAATATCCTATCAGTTGGAGTTATGATGTAGTGGGTACCACCAGAACTTCCACACATAGGTTGTAATTACTTACAGTAGAAATAAAATTGTAACACATATTTTATTTCACTCTTCAATTAATCCATTTAATTAACAACACCTCCCGAGAAAACGCAACTCCAGAAAAGGTCTTTTTAAGTAAAAACTAGCGTTGTGGTTTCATCGGTGCCCTCAGATTTGGATTCCGAGAAATGGTTTGATAGTTAGAAAAACTCGCCCGTTCATTCACTGAACGTACCCGAGCTAAACATCGGAAATTGTTTACGGGCACATCGGGCCTCGGAATCAGGCGTCTTCAGAAACTGCGTACTCGTAAAATCCCAATGAATTTAAAAAAAATCTTTGAAATTTACGAGTCTTTACGTACCTTTCCAATATATAAAACTAAAATGTTTTAATTCATTAAGAATAAATGTTTACAACATGCACTATGGTGGCTTATCACTCTTAATGATATTGTTAATATTTTGATGATGGTTCCTTTATGGATAATCATTTATTATGAATTATCAATGTCATTTGAAAAAAAATTAATATATTCAATCCATTTAGGACATTTATCATTCATACAAAGCATGAATGATAGTTTACACATCATGCTCAATCAAGGCATTACTCCATTATCATAAAAATAATTTATCATTCATATTATCCCAAAAAACATCTAAATTTTTTTATTTAATGAATCATTATATGTGTACACACCCTCATTCAAAATATTCATCAATTATTCTAATAAGAGTTACATGTATAAGTATTTATAATTTCTAGGAATATAATAACATGATATGTGAATTATATGGAATAAAAATGGTTTTTTTAAACAAATGCAAGGATGATGTTTATAAATGTTTATAAAAACTAACTATGCTCATTGTTAAGTAATAATCTTGCCAAATTGAATAAAATCTTCACATGATAGACCCAACCTGACATTACAGACATCAGCTACAGAACAAGGATATCATGAATCAAATTTCTTCCATGCTAACCTGTATGTATGAAATTACAACCCATAATTATCCATAATTCTATCATCATAATTCCATCGGATATTTTTTTATATTTCATTAAACATAATAATATTTTTAAATCACTGAATCAATATAATTTGATGCATTACATTCCATGGGAAATGGTATTATGTTCCATAAATATTTGGATTTCATCTAGTGATAACATGTATTTACAATAATTTATATTTGTAGTTTCCTCTAATAAGATATAAAATAGTTTTGGAAGGTATGATTTATGTTAGTTGAAATCCATAATTATCAATTAAATTCCATTCTTTTTAACAAATTGAAGGAATATCTACATCATAATGATAAAATAATATTATTAATTCTAAAAATTAAATTTATTATTAATGTATAAATTCAAAAAATGTATTTTCAATGATATTATAAATTTAAAATTATAGCTTTTTCATTTTACCACATTCCCAATATACATGACTCGTAGCATTATCCTTCAATGTTTTCACTCAAATAACATAATAATAATAATTGGTTGCATCATGTGTACCAATAATGTTTTATTAATTAATTTTCCTAATATATTTTCCAATATAATGAATAAAATGGAATTAATCAGATATAAAATTCACTATTCAACTATTACCATTTCGGTCATGAACAGTATGATGTATTTTTATTCCATTGTAATACACGAAAAAAATTTGTTTCAAAACCATATTTTGTTATGTATTTATTAAAATCATATTGAGTAAACCATGTTCTTCAAACCCAACTATTATATGGGTTATATATAAAAACTCTATCAGAGTCACATTTAAATAAAAAATATAAAAATATATAACATCTTTTGAAACTTAGTTGAGATTTCATCAGTATCATACATTAATAATCTATCCATTTATTTAAGTAACTAATATTTTTTTATTAACAACATCATCACAAAATATAATTATAAATTTCAAAATAAACCTAAATAATTTAAATATATAGTAGGATTCTAAAAAAATTCTACAAAAAAAACGTGTTTTTATCATTAATCAGGTCATTCTATTTCTATTTGTTTGTTTTGAATTATTTTGATATAGTTCCCAAATACTAATATTTTAAATCATTATGCTATTTTATAAAAATTTCTTAATTAAATTGTTTTGATTTAGTTTGATCGATTTTAAATTATTATTTTTTATTTACATTTAAATTCATTTATTTAAATTCATTTTTCATGAATTTGGTTCAAATTAAATTTTATTGAGAGGATTTTGGCATTGTATGTTTAGCACAAATTAATATAGATTGAATTGGGTTGGTTTTATTCTATTTATTTTATGTCAGTTTGATTTGAATAGACTATATTAAATTTTAATTAAATTAAAAAAAAACAATTGTAACCTTCCATATTGAATATAAATAAAACATAATAAATGGTATTAATTACCCATTCCCATTTACCATGCCACAATGTCACCTAAATCACAGTGAAGGAAAAATTATATAATCAATTTCATGCATCATATACAGAATGATCAACCCTAACCGTATAACTTTGAGAGGTTTCACCATACTTCAACTAATTTACCTATATCCAAACCCCAATGGTGTTATTTATAGAAATATGAACCCCCCTATGAATATTGATATCCAAAAATAGAACATTATTAAAAAATCATGCCACCATAACATAAAAAATATTTCTATACATCAAATATTTTAAATAAAATGATACTTAATTAAATCAACCATCATAACAATTATAAATTATATAATTTATAAAATTTTCATTCTTTATAAGACACATTTTACAATATAATAATCATAAGATATTTTTTTTGAAATTATAAAAATTCAAATCACACTTCATTAAAAAATAATATAAAAATTTAATTCATTAATAATAACAATATTCAACTTAGTATATATTCTATAAGAAATATAAAATTAAATTCATCCAATCATTTAAACTCAAAAATAAAAAGATTATAAAAAATGGCTATTATTATTCCAATAAAAAACCACAAAATTTAATATGTTTCATATTTATAAAATTCTAAAATAATAACCACTAATTAAACCTATGAAACATGAAACCTTATGACACTATTACAATATATGGAATGAAATTGAAAAAAAAAAACAAAATAATGGAATAATATTGAAGGGGAAGGTAAATAATATACAATGATTATTCCATATAAAAACAATTTAAACATTTAGAGGAATGAAATAATACATAAAATAATTGAAGGGGATCGAATGGACTTCTGCAACAATAGTAAAATGAGTAATGTTATGGAAGGGGACTGTGTGGTTGGATAACGAGAGACCTTTTCTAAACTGTTTTAAAATAACATTATGGTATACATGATCCCAATTTATTAATTTTTTTGAAACCAATCATATAGGGGGAATATACCACTGTTTTCTAAACATTTGGTATAGTTTTATTGATATAGAATAGAATTATTATAGAACCCTATATGTATGGGATATATATTAGTAGAACATAGATAAATTCTTATTTTTTGGAAATGAATTTGGAAGTAAATGATCAAGATTTTTTTAATGAAATTATTTTTCTGATAGTAGATAATTAGAAAAGAAATCATTTATAATTTAATTCAATAAGATTATTTTGACATACTAAGGAATCATGTTTTTTGTTTAGGATCGTGAGACTATGTCTGGGGAGATCTAACTCATCGGAGCATGATTTTGGAAATGTGATCATGTAATGCATCCATTAGGGTTGAATTTTACTGAAACATATAGATGTAGAGAACCTATTGTTAAATTAAATAATATTTTTGAACTTATTATGAACAGGGTATTGTATGTAACCATGTATTTCAAAATATCAATGATTTCTTAGGTAATGAGTGTTATGGTTATGTGTGATGGTTATTGGGTTTATCGATTGTCCATAAATCATGGAGGGTCATGGACTGATGAGTTCGATGAGATACCTAAGGACATGGTCGGTGGGGTTTTTTTGGTAATGATATATGTTGTTTCACATTGATATGTGGATAAATCAGAATTATATTTGAGATTCAAGGAATATTTTTTCAATTTTTGTTCCTTGAATAGAGATATTATAGGTGGTATGAGTGTGGATTTTGAATACAATTTCAGGTGAAATATTGGGCGTATTTATATTCATGATTGAGGAGTGTTGTAATGGAAACCATATTGTATTGATCGCTTCATTGGATGTTAGAGGGTATAACCAAATTTTTAGTGAATTTTGGAAAAAACAACAGAATATTTTCGTAGTAATATTGGAAAGTGTGTTGATTTCTGATTCATCTAGATGATTGGGTATGAGATGTATGGTCATGTCGATTCATTCTATTCATTAATATATTGTTAAAGGGTTGTTTAAATCAGTTATAATGGGTATATTGATAAATTATGAAGATAATCATGTGGTGGGATAAATGAATCAGTCATGGTGGTATGGCCCTCATGTTTGAATGGTAGTGGATATCATGTGACTAGTTGGAGGATGGTTGAAATGGAATTCAGATACTGATGTGTGGGTTTATCTAAATTATTATATTTCATAGTAAACATATTTTTTATTTGGGAATATTTTGGATTGAATCTTCATTTTGAGATTTTCCTCAACATGGAATTTGATGTGATCTAAGAATATGTTGGATTGTATTTGTACAAATTCCAATGTAGATAGTGTAATATATATAATGGGTAGTCGATTACCCTCTTATGGAAATAAATTATGTTTTTGGGTTTTAATTTTTCATGGAAGTTTAAAAAATCACAAAATTCCTCTAGGAATATTTTCATCTTATCCGATTAGTGTAATAACAAATTATTGGTTGGGAATGATAATTTTTATGAGTTTGTCCATAAGAGGCTAAACTATTAATTTTTCATTGAATCTGGTGTGGTGTAATGAAAACATTATAGAGAAAATCGATGAACCTCTAGAATATTAATTTTGGAAGAAAATTATTTTTGTGGTGAGGACTAAGGCCTAGAATTTTCACATATGAGAAGAATCTTATAGTGGGAACACCGATAATACTATGTAACAATCAATTGTTGATGCTATATTTTCTGGGTATATGCGAGTGTGGTAGATCAAATTCTCAACTGTTAGTCAGGGTGATGATAATGTAGCTCTACTATTAATGAATTGTGTGACCTATCATTTGGTGTTCCATATCAGAAGATTTTTGGGTGCCTCAAAATTGAAATCATGGATTAAGTTGTTAATTGAAAATATAGGTGGGTCAATATTGACCACCAAAATTATTTTTTATTGTAAAAATTGTTTTTAAGGGATTATAATGACTAAAATTAATATATTCTATGAAATTTAAATTATCTTTTTCTTAGTGTGGTGGATTTTCTATGAACTTATATTTAGATATGTATTTTAGGGAAAACATATCAAAATAAAAAATAAAATTAATTGATTTGATGTATATGGTGTTGAAGATTATGTGTGTAATTTTTGAGATAAATAATCCCTACTACTAGGTTTCCTGACATGGGGGCAGTATCACATCATCGTGGTGAATCTAACATATAGGGTGTAAAGACCATTATATTTTTCCTTAATGATTTTTTGTAGATAAATACTATATATTTAGAGATCCGGAGGGTCACATTATGATGTATTTCCATTTGGCTCATCAAAAAATGGACAGTTAATGTTACCATGATGAATAGGAGGAATATCCATGTACTGAGATTCCACACCATAAACTATTGGTCAATAAATATTTTGGTTCTTCTTTTGAAGGTTGTTCCATGTTGTTGTATTATAGTTTATATCATGAGTTGTTGGTCATGGGGTCTTGGATTTTGAATGAGGTAGTTTTGACATGCACTAACCAAATGTTTCAATCTATGATATGTTCTCTCTTCAACAAATTTTTTAATGACCTATATAGGTGACGACTTGAACGATCCATTTTCTAATTTTTGTAACTGAGGGGACAACCAAACAAATCATTGTGACTGCCATCATGATTTAGTTATTATGGGTGTTGAGTGAGGAATATTCCAACAACCTCTCACCATATTATTCCCTCCTTCTATACATATTGAAGAGGGGTGATAATTAGATGATTCCATCTTATATTTAAGGTACAATCACAATTTACATCACATAGTTTTCATTCAAATTCATTATCAATTGATTTAATTTTCATGAAATAAGTTTTTTTGAATATTTCCAAGAATCAAGGCTGAAATGATCTTAGATGATGTGACTTTTTCTCATCATACTTATATGATATATAGGGAGGTGAAAATGAAAGGGTTTTGTACAGTTTCATTAGCATGACAGTACTAGGTTATTTTTATCCCTAGTAACACCTTGATTTAAATTAAATAAATAATATAACTTATTAAAACTAATTATTTTAGAATTTATTTCCATAAGATTGGATCTTTAGTTATGGTGTAATATGTGATAAGTCATCGATGAGATTATAATAGGACAAGAAGTATATCATAATGATTATAAATCTCTGTTTGATTTGGGTGGCCCCTACAATACTAAACGCTATGAATGTTTTTAATGATTGTATTAGGTGATAATTATATTTGTTCTTGGGTAATATAGAAAGGGATTTGGATCTCATATCTGATCCTGAGACCCCTTTGGTTCTCCTATTTCACATTTCATGTCTCAAAATGGTCTAGTAGGGATCATATATATATATATATATATATATATTGGATATCCATAAATCATATCCCTATAGATAAATATGTTAAAATGATTTATGGTATATGGTTATAAAAAATTGTTTGATCCTAGGAGGCTCATCATAGAGATAGGTTGTAATTAATCATCCTAGAGATGGAACAAGTGCATCTAAAAGCATGGTATATTATTGGATTTCCCAATGACAATATCTCTAATTGGTAGAAGCTGGGGTTGATATTGTTTGAGGACCAACATAGGACATTGGACATGGGGTGAGACATAAGTAGCCTACATTATTAGTATAATGTATTATGATGTAGAATTTAGAGGCATAGGAAAAGTGGTGGTGAGTGAGATGGGTGTACGATCGACATATGGTTAGAAACACCCTCTCAAGGATTGATGGGAGTCTTGGAAAGTGTAATGGACAGGATAAGTACGATGGGGATAGATATGGTGTGATACAAAGGGTATTCAATAGATAATGATTTGGGGAGATAACTAAGGGACATGTGAGGTAAGTCCTATTCAGGGGTTATGAGAATTATTTAATGGATAAGAATAAGGTTTCTAATGACATTAGTATGATATGTCCTGGGATGGTATGTGGTAAATTGGATCTTATAGTGATATGGAATTAGAGAAAAACTGGGTCGGGAAATTGTGTCCATGGTCATGAAAATAATATTGGGTATATGACCATATTTGGGAGAAGGACATGTCTTGATGCTAGTGGGAAAAGATTATGTTTGGTATGGAGGTCCTAGTGAAAATAAAATGTGAAATATGATAACATAGAGGTGATAAAAATGTTATTATTGTGTGTTTGAGATATTCTTTGAGGGATTATCCTATGAGGGTAGATAGATGATAAGTAATGAAGTGTAATTTAGGGATATGTTTTGAGGTACTAGCACCCCGAAGATTTGTTAGTGAGATCATGGGATGGGATATGAGGCCTTCGTTATTATTTCATGAATTAAATTTCAAAGAGTTAATTTCCATAAATGTTTCCTCAAAAATATCAATGATGCTTATTAGGTACAATTAGCATAATAGTGGCAAGGTTGTAAAGACGGTGACCACATAGTATAGTTTCTATATTTATATTTGTCCATTAAATATATATTTTGGTGTACCCTGAAATTTTATGAAAATTATATGCTATATATTGAAGAAGGGGAAAATAAAGGGAGAACCCAACATCCATGAAGACCATTTTAATCCTAGTAACCCGAGACCAAATACCTAGAGTGAATATATGTTATTAGGTTGTAATATTTAATCCATCAATTACCTGATGTGACCTATATTTTTCATATAGACTTATATTAAAAATTCAACTAATAATGTAAATTTTTGTTGCTTTGACCACTAACATTAATCCTAAATTAGTGGGTAAATTGATTCTACTCCTATTGGCCTTCATTTACAACTATATTAATAAATCAATCTCTTATAACTCTTTATATGGGAGTCAAACCTTACCCCATGATCCAATGGATCTTGATCTTTATAAGAAGGTTGGTTTTAGTATGTTAAGGTCTCATATCACTCTAAATCATCAATATGTGATCTTATATACATGTAGAAAGAGAGAATCCATGTTCCATAAAAGAAATGGATCATTGGAATCCACAAAATTCATCTGATTTCTTAAATATCATTTTCATATACAAATAATAATAAAAATATTTATAAAAAGGGATTTACATTCATAAATACCTATGTTTTTTGTAGTTTTAGATAATCAAGAAAACCATTACATAAAAATTGAAAATTTCCACACATTGAACATTTATCAAAAAAAATTGGGTTCCTATGTTTACAAAAATATTTTATTCCGAACTATTTTCTTCATTTATTATGTTTCACCATTGATCATTCATTAAAACACATAATTCCTTAATCCCTAGGAAAATAGATGTAAATGAAGGATAAGAAAAAAAAATCATTGTGTGCGATATAAATAATAAAAATAACATTTTATTAAATTTTAAATTCATGAAAACCCAGAATGATATTTTCTATTTTACATAAAAAATTGAATTAAAATAATCATTTCTTTATTCATGAAACATTGTAGGAACTAATAGTGTGTTAAAAAGGGAATGAATAAAGTAAAAATAATTATTCATGATTGTTATATGGAGGGGATTAAAAATATTCCATTGAAACACACCATTTTCCTTTATGAAATATTATACTTTTATTAAAACAAAATATACTATTCCTAACTTGTGATATCAAAATATTTCAATAATAACCCGTATACATGTGAGTAAATTCGTCCATCATCTTTATATCACTCTTATTATAACTCTTACAATGGAATAGCCAAATGTGAAAATTATAATTACATCATAATATTAACTTATGAATAAGAATATTCAAACACTTCATTAGATTAACATACAAACAATGAACTCTATTCATTTTATCTGAGTATCTTACAATTAGTTATCTCAATCCACATCATTGAATAGAATTATAATAATTTAACATTGATCACATTACCCAATGAAGAAAAGAATTAAATTGGGTCACAGTAATCCTAAAAAAATATAAATGAATCATAATATGAATAAAATAAATAAAATCTATATTTTCATTTTCACATTCATAAGAAATTGATTTTGATCAAACAATAATAATAACAGTAATATTTCTTATAAAAGGCATCTAATATTAATTTCATTTGAAAATTTCTTATAGAAATAGCATTTACCATAACGTTGAACAAAAGATCTTATTTAAAAAATTATATAAAAATGAATTTAAATATTGATAAATATGATAGAATATAATGATGGGAGAATTACTTCATGGAATATACATTTAAAAAATTTCTTTTTACACATCTGAATAGTATGTCAAAAATAGTATTATGAAAAATGATTAATATATTCATTTAAAAAAAAATTAAAAATGTAATATGTTATCTAGAATTACCATTAATAAAATTTTATGTATCTAATATAATATTCATGAAAATATTAAATTAATATGGACATGGAGGAAATTTTGTTTAAAAACTTTAACATAACTTTAAAAAGAAAAATGGTTACCACTTCAAAAACATTTGAATCAAAATGGTATTGAATAATAAAACATTAAATGGATATAAATACAAATTTAATTTCAGGAAATTTTATATAATTAATTCTATATGGTATTTTGTAAACTATATAAAAGAACACATTTTACAATAAGTGCATAAGTCCAATAAAAGGAAATTGATCTAATAAATTCCTTACCTAGTATCCAAAATCACCACATGCATCTTTTACTTTCCCTAAAAATAATTTTTAAATTTTATACAATATTATGAAACTATTTAATGTTCATTACATTATTATTATTTATTTTATTTTATTTACTGCAACGTTATATTTATTTACTAAATATTCTAATTTCATTTAGTACTTTTTGGTGGAATTATATACAAAATCGTAAAAAAATTGGGTATGAGGGTAAGAAATTACATAGTATATTATCTTTAATGAATAATTAGAATGTCGTAAAAATATTCTATATATGTATATATCAGTTGTGTCTTTTTAAAATGTTTTCTAAGTTAGAGATAAAAAATTTAAAATATGGGTTCATGAAGACGGTAGTCCAAAAGTATGCACAATTGATGTTTTCATTTGCTATATGATGGAAAATTGGATGAAAAAGGGTTGTAAAAAATCATAATAGAATTTCCCAATATTTAGATAATTATTATATTATATCATCTAGGTTATGATATTTTTCATTAATTTGGATGAATAAATAGATACGAATGAACATTTTTAAGTCTTATACATCATCCTTAGATATATTTTTTTTATTACATATTAAGAAATATTGGATTGGTATCATTGTGTGGAAATTAAATATAAGGAATGGGGAGGATAGTATGGAATGTATTTTGGATGGTATTGGAAGATCTATAATATTCAATATTTTTGAATTTTTGAGTATAGTATGATCCCTTTTATAAGTTATTGAAGTGGAAATATTTTAATAATTTTAATATATTAAATATTATAAGTGTATTACTAAGTATAAATTAGGACTAAATCAATCCAATAATAATGATAAGTTGAATGTTTTTTATATAATTAGATCCAATATGTTTCTAAATGATATTTTATGAGTGTATCACAATTGTTTAACCTTATTTAGAGTTTTACCGTTTACTGTGGTTATATGAAATTTCCATGGTTACAATTCATTATGGCCAAAAATGAATATTTCCATATTACTATTTTAAAACTCATGATTCCATGTGTAGAATACATTTTTATTATTTAATCATTATAAGTGATTGAAATTAAATTTAATAAAAGAATAAAATACTCGGTGAAAATTAGTTTTATATAAAAAATCATAATTTACCATAAAAAATATTTTATATTAAAATAAAGTATAATAACGGTTCTTATGGAATTATTTAAAACATTATTGTTAAAATTTTATAAATTTTACATTAAAACAAATTCCAAACAAAATAACATATTTTTAATACTTGAACATAAATGGCATCTTTTATACATATTTGTATTTTATTATATTCACTAAAAAATCAATATTTTCAATAAAATCCAATAAAACCACCCCATGTAAAATGAAATATGTCGAAGAAAAAAATTATCAAATAAAATTAAGTATATTATTAGATTATAATTTTAATATTTGTACATAAAATTGGTAAAAAAAAAATTTCTAAATTATTTTTACAATGAATAAATTTAATTTATTCACATTACATGCGTAGTAACATTAATTAAATTATTGTAAATTTATTATAATGAATATAATATTATAAAAATATCATAAAAATAATTAAATGATAAATATTAGTTTAATTTATTAGTATAAACATAAATTATTAATTTATAAATAGTTATTTGAGAAATATGTACTTTTACTATAAAAGTATTTTGTCTTCATTTCTGAAAATTGATAATTTATTTTCGATTTATAATTTAATATATTATAGGTTTAAAAAATATATATTATATTAAATTAAATAATAAAAATAAGAAAAATTCATTTTTAAAATGAAACTTGTAAAATATAAATACACCAACAATATCAAAAAAAATGACCCTTTTGAACTTAAAGTGTTCTTAAACATATAAGATTTCATTATTAATTTAAAAAACTAATTACTTATTTCATAAGAACTAAAAAATAAATGGTTATGTGAAGAAAATTTATACATATATTTCATAATTCAGATTCATTTATTTATACTCCAAATCCAACAACAATCTTATAAGGTGCTTTAATAAATAACATTGTTTCAGTTTATTTAAGCTTGGTGTTGCATATGATGCATGTTATCAGACATATTACTCATTCAAATAAACATAAATTCTGAAATTTCAAGGATTTATATACCACCTGACTTAAATAAATTCTATTCTTGCAATTTTTAAGGATATACAATTAAAATAGAGTAAAAATATATCAAAATAAATTCAGAAGGGTGGAATATAAATATTAACACGTTGAAAGAAAAACATATTAATGAAATTTAAATTCATTTAATTATGAATGTAACTTTAGTGTTTATTTTAATACCATAAAAAATATTTCATAACCCATTCATTTACTATACTGAGACTCATACATGTATGATACATTCAAAAACAAAATCATTATAGTTGTCTGTTGTTTCCCGGATATTTATTGATAGATTTATCTTCCACTTTTTTAACATGATTAATTATTTCACCCTAAAGATATGAAATATTAACTAATAAACACACATGCATTATTTTCATTGATCATTTTTCTGGTCCACTTTATCTAATATTATAAATGATAAATAATCATGATGAATTTGTCATTCCTAATGAACTAAAATTTTCATTCAATAAGTCTTATGATCTATAATATAGAATAAATGTTATTCGTTGTGTCTTTATAAATTTACAAAATTTAAATCATCTATAAAAATAAATGATAACACCCATAGTATAAAATAAATCACACTCTAAATAAATGACCTTAAAACTATTCTAAATATTCCATGATAAATTTTTCATGTAATGAAAAAATTTATTTTATCACATATTCATCTAAAAAAAATTAACTTTAATATACATGAAATATAAATAACTCACTATGTCACATACAAAAAATTTATATTCCATAATCATATAATATCCATGATATGTTAATTTATTCCAGAAATACCATGAATAATCATAAGTTTGCGGTAAAATAATATATTCTTTCTTAAATTCACTAAATCATTATTCTAAGTATTATAATTACCTTAATCCTCAAATGTTCAAAAAATGTAATAACCCCTATTACCAATTGACCATAAATACCTCAATATCAAATATACAAATATCTTTAATTGTTATATTTATGTCACTAAAATAATAATTTTCTTATGAAATAAACATTATAAAAAAGTCACATGTAAAAAGGGTTATATATACCTCAATCATTTATTTAAACCCAATAAATGTCCCATAGTGTATCCTTGATCCTTTTAAAATTACTCACACAATACCATAAAAGGATACAAGTTCCATTAATCATATTATCATACATAAATTTATCAGCCATTAAATAAAACAAAACTACATCATAAATATTGAAACCCTATATATAGAAACATCAATATTTAAACTTTATTCATAAACATTAAGAATGAATTGTTCAATTTTTCCTTAATATTTCCTATAATAAATAATAAGATTCAGGTCCTATGATTCATCAATATCAATCTAATTACATGAGAAAAAATATTAAAAATAATTCATCATTTTTATGTCCTTCATAGTTTATTTTACATTCGCTATAATAGAATAAGAATTTACTAAACATTTATTATTATGGTGTTGTTTACTTTTTCCATTCACAACATATATTATCACAATTTTCCACATCATCATAATTAAAACACATCACTAGTTACTTATTAATATTTGTATGACTATTACTGTAATTCATTTATTTATATTAATTTCTAAAATAAATGATCTTACCACATCAATGAAACTTCAATAATACTATAAGACCACCCTATGAATTCATGTTACCCCAATTAGTTTATGGAGAAATTAACATTCATATTTCCTTGTTTAAAATTTCATTATAGGTTTACACATTTCCCAGTTATTAGCCTTCTTTATTAGACACAAAATAGTAAAAAAATCTATAATAACTATCTCAAAAAAATGATAATTTTAAACATTTCTCATGAATTCATGATAAACTAGGGAAATAAGTAAACAAGTTTTTAAACTTATATAAAATATATTAATATTATAATCAATGTGGAGAATAAAATTTGATTCATACCTTAAAAATACTGTAAAATTGTCCTGAAATATCCCATTTATTCTTCATTTTAATTTATCTCCATAAATTATCATTACATTATATGTCAAATAACTTATGTATATATGTTTTTCAAGAATGAATCATTTCATTATTTTCACTCCATGGTTTAAATGTCATTATTCTCCTTGGTATTATTAATCAATGAAACCATTGGTCGTCAATAATATCAAGATGATAAATAGAAAGTGTCAGTTTTGGATTCCATAAACATCACAAAACATAAAATATATTCTTCCAATCATTGATCCTTCATTTAGCTACAACTATTCCTATGTCTCCACAAAAATATATAATCTGTCGTCGTATAAAAGGATCAATTATTGACATGTTCCCATAAATATAATTTGGTCACACCGATGCATCAGTTCCAAGTATAACTTGTATTAATTTGGTTAGCATAGCCCATAACTTCATAACACTAACCTCAAAAACATCAGGCTATATGTTTGGAAGGATATTATCATATTTGTTTGTGCCGACCTCATACACCGTGTTCATTATATAGAAATCCAATATAAAATATGTAATTTTTAAATAAACAAATATGGAAACACTTAATGATCATCTCCTTATAATATTACCATATATTATCAACCCTAATAATTGGGTACATGGAAATATACTTATAATGTTGTATGAAAATTTTCAATATAATCCAATATAATTCATTGTTTAATAAAAACCCCATAGATAGATTATTAATAGAAAGGTATTCCCATTCCTATATTTCAATGATATTTTTGTTTTATTGTTTTAGAAAATTATGAAAACAATTATATAAAATGGTAAACCATTCTATTTGGTGTACATTTTTTCTACAAATATAGGTTTCTATGTTTTCACTCTTATTTCATTCATGAAATTTTTTATCAATTCATGTAATTCAAAAAGTTAATTTACTATAATCTATACAAATCATTAATCCCAATTAAAATCAATTTAAAATATGGAAGGATAAAAAAGATTATAATAAAGGATATAAAAATAACGGTAACTCGTTATTTAATTTAAAATTACTAAAAAAATTAATTAGGTTTTTTTTAGTACAAACAAAATTTTGAGTTAAAATATTTAATTTTCACTCAATAATTCAACATCAAATACCTTTTTCCATGAATTTTTTATGAAATTTTAAATTCAATTTCATAATTCATGGGGGTTTCTTGAAAGATATAAACAATTTCCTTCAAAAAAAAATTCACCTTTTGAAAATCATAAACCATCATTTAAACCATAAAATAATTTTCTTCCAACCTGAAATCATAATATTTCTATAAACCCTCATACCTCTATAGTTAACATGGGACACTATCTTCATATCACTCTATTAAATTACCCTTATAAAGGATTAACCAACAATGGTATATCTATTTACATTATATGAGTAACATGTACAAAGTCAAACCCATCCACTTCATAAGATTAAATATTAAATAATTAACTCCATACCCTTTATAAGAAGAAATTATTATAATTATAACCCATCCACTTCATAGGGGTAACATATAATTAGTTAACTCCATCCACATTACCCAATGTATTGCATAATTATAGCTGGATCCTATATCATTAGAATAACTCTCTACGAACCATAACAAGGATTAAACAAATGATATAATAATTTTTAATAATAATATTCCTATAAATTATTATTTAATATGATAAGAAAAAGAACATTAAATTTCCTTGTAACAAAGAGAAGATGTATTCTTTTCTTTTGAATAAAATTATATAACAAAAAAACCCCAGAACAATGGGAAATGAATATTCTTCGAAAACCATAGAATCATATATTAAAATAGTGATAAAGAAATAATTACATGACTATAATAAAATTTATTAATATCATATATGTTAAAAATTATTCTTTTATCACTTTTTTAAGAAAATAAAAAAGTCACATTTATTGAAATTGCAAATACAATTACACTATAATAAATTATAATAAAGTAAAAATGTAGATGACAATGACATATATAAATATTTTTATAATATATATTAACATTCATGAAATATTTAAATTACTACGGAAATGGGGACAATAAAGTATTAAATATTTAAAAGAACATTTTAGTAAACAATTCCCTACCAATTTGGTAATTTTTGAATAAAAATAATGTTGTTGAAGTGAACATGAAATGGATTATTAATCGGCATAAATTTTTAGAAATTAGACAAAATGAATCCAAATTTATTCTATACAACATTAAACACCTTGAGACATAATGATATATTTCTTTTCAAATAAATTAAATCTCTTATGTTGCTAAAAATATACAACAACCCAAACCTAAATGAACCATAATATTTTATAATGTTATAACATAGTCCTTACATTATCCATATGAAAAGGTATAACCAAAATCCAATATTTAATATGGTTTTCTTATGTGTTTTTTTGAACGATTTATGTCTTCCAAAAAGATCCTCTTCCTATAAAATGATTTTTATTGATTTTTATCATTAAATAATATATTTAATTTTTTCAACTTTAAAAAAAATTATTATAAAATTAAATTGTATTTACAATATTAATATCTAAAAATTTTAATAGAGTTAATTTTTTATAAATTTATGAAAAATTCATTTTCTGGTGAAAAGTGATAATACAATTTTTTATTACAAAATGAATTTTTAAACGCATTGAAAAGGATAATTTTTTTAAATGGTTTTAATAGTAAATTTTGATAACTTATATTATTATTAATTTAATTTATGTAACTATAATAATGTATATGTCAAATATTTAAATAAAAACATTTTATACTTAAGAAAAAATTTTCTTTAGAAAACCTATATTCATCAAGTTTAAGGGTTTAATTTTAAATTAAATTTTACATTTTAAATGAACTGAAATTTATAAAATTTATTATGGGTATTGAATCATAATAATTTATATTATTTTATATAATCATCTAAATTTTTAGTCATAATTAATGTTTAAAATAATAAAAATATATTCCCATTATTAAGTTTAAAACATGTTTACCAGGAGATTAATCTAATCATATATGGGTTAAATAACATAAATTAAATTATAAATTATATTTAATATACATATATAGACCCTATTTCTAATAAAAATTAGTAATGTTCAATTTTGGAGCAATTCCGTGTGAATTAAACATTAGTATATTTTATTTTAAAAAAATATTCCATGTGCATCCACTCCCCCACTTGTAAATGAACACCATATATCCACTCAAATACGCACATCAAGATCCACTTGTGTTATAAATTAATTGCCCAAATACCTTCCTTAAATCCACTTACAATACCAAAATACATTTTTAACAAAAACAACTATCCTTAGAAGCCATTATATATAAACCTAGTGATCTTATTTGTAGAATACGTATAGTCCATACCATGAATTTTCATTTTATTTATAATTTTACATAAATATAATCATAATAAACCATTAATAAATGAAAAATAAAATATATTATTTATATTTATTTTATTTTATTTTAATTTCATAACATAAATCCATATCCTCTTACTTCAAATAGGAATCGAAATCGTGAGTCGTTTTTATAGAGTAAAACCACTTAGCAATCCAATGTAATTATACTTTTATTAACTCTATTAATAGATTTATATAATGATAGATTTAATATATATATATATATATATATTATTGTATGATATACTATTTTTCTAGAATTTTAATATCATATCTTACTACTTACAATCGAATTTTTTGGAAAATCAAAACATCAATCGTGCGTACATATGGACTACCAACATTAGCATGGATGGTAGAAAAGACATTTATAAATATTAAATATATATGATATATATGATAAAATAATTATTTTTCAAATTTTAATTAGTATTTAAATTTATTTTTACCATCTTTATGATTATGAAAAAAAAGAATTCATTCTTATATATGGTTTACCATCTCCATGAATGATGAAATTCATTTTTTAAATAAATAGTATAGATGGTTCTAAATTTTAATATACTGAATATATATGATACATATTTGATTATTAAAATTTTATATATGATGTAACCATTATCATATTAGAAGAACCAAAATTACCAAACTATGAAATACATGAAAATTGAAGTAGTTATCACAAGAAATAATAATTTCGATAAATTAATGTTAATACACTGAGGATAAGTGGTTATAAATAAGTCAAATATGGTATGATATATATATATATATGTTTATATAATATCTTTATACTTAATGATAATATATTGTATAGAAGGTTTGAACATGTAAAAGGATGTCAAACTTAATGTAAGGGTTTTATATTACGACCTCGTATTTATGAGTATTTTTTATGATTATGAATCAGGATTTGATATTTAATGATCCAACTATCAAACAATCATGAATTTTATTCTATTATACTTATTACTATAGATTAAATTTCTTTATCACTCTTAATAAACATAGGAGACTAATTTTTTTTTACCAAATCTGAATATATTTCTCCATTTAGCCAAAAAATATTTTTAATTAATATGAATTTTTTTATAAAAATATTACCAAAATAATTTTAGTATATTTCAATGATTTTATAAATTATTTTTTTCACATGAATATATTTTAAAAAAATGTTTCAATTTATTCTTCATGTCATCTTCATAATACGGTTTTTCATTAATTTATTTATGAATGTGTAATAAGAACGTTTTCTTATAAGTTATATTAAATGAAAACAATTTCCTAATTTCATGTTAATATAATGATTTTAATAAATCGTTAAAATATTTACCTTTTTGAAAAGAAATAAGTTTGTAAATATTTGAAAAAAATTAGAGTTATAATAATAAACATCAAATTGAAAATGTTAATTTTCTCCAAAAACATGTATAAGTGATCTTTTAAATTAATTTCTCATTTATAATGAATTCCTTAGATTTTATATAAATTTATACTAGGTATGTTATCCAATAATAACATCCATATTTTATCTCTCTACTGGTTTTCATAAGAAAATAATATATTTTTTAAATCTATTCCATTTCAAAAAGTTATTGTAGAATTAGATGTTTATGAAACCCATTTCCTTATCAAAAATTATGATATGGAAAATGTTTTAAATTCTAATGTAATGCATACATATGATTTTATTTATGTTATGGGTGGTCCTAGATTCACATTTCATTAAATTTCATTGGGTACAATGTATATGTCTTGTGACAAACATGACTGAAATGGGGATTGATCAATGTTCACTAAGGGAATATTTCAACTATGAAATTATTGGGCGATAAATTTGACTACTACGTGGGATTGTGGAGTGAACCTAATACACTATTATAATCTTATAAATGAGACATTACTAGTAATGAAATTATTTTATTTTCATATTCTTGTACCATAAATCTTTATCTTATACCAATTCAATACGTTCAATTCTTATGACCATTGATTTTTTAATAATTCATGTCTTTTGAATCTCTAAGATTTATTTCCTAACTCAATATTATTCAACATGATATACATGATTTTTTTAATGTTATTATCATGTTATCAGTACATTATAATTGTGATATTTTTAAGTGATCATTGACACCTCCGATGTATACCATTACTTTCCTTCTAATTTCATTTTTTTGATTCCTTTCTATTGTTTTTGAATTAATATTGTAACACCCCATGTAAATAAAGAATAAAATATTTTAATATTTATTTATATTTGTGAAATTAAATATTATTTTTAATTTAAATGGGTTTCTATGTTCGATAGCGTACCCGATACGCAACAACGGGTTTCTTTGACATCATACGTTGCACACTAATAATATAAATTTATTATTTTAAATGGAAGTTTACTCACAATCATTGTATTGGTAGGAATTAAAAAAAATAACTAAAATTTGAGTATACATGTTTTTTAAATGTATTTTCTTTTATCCAATTAATGTTAGTGTCTTAAAATGTGAATGAATCTAATTTTAAGCATAATTTACATTAAAATGTCGATTTTCCACCATTCAATAGACAACCCTCTATAAATATAGTCTTAGTCACGCTAATAAATTCTATTTGACCAAATAAAATCCTTCTTTAGAATAGGGACATCAAAATTTACTTTTAGTAAATTTTTGGAATTTTTCCGAAAAAGTTCATTGATTAATGAATAGTGAAAAATATTGTATTTTAATTCAAAACTGCATTTTAATCTAAATTATTTATATGGTTATATTATATTATTAATTGGTCATAATGTTTAATTAAAATATATTTTTACCATTTAATCAAATTTTAGTCACTGAAATTAATTTCACTTTCAATTTGTACATAAACAAGTGTCAATCTGTTGATAGTTATTGTTTCTTAAAAACACGCTATTTGTTTTCACAATGGAAATTAATTTTAAATTAATTAATGAAACTTATTTTATTAGAATATGTTAAAATAGAAATCATTTTTAAATTCATATTATCAAATATATCTTATGATGCATTTTTTGTATTCATATGAAAAACATCAATTTTTGATGAATAGTGAAACAACTTAGTATTAGTTAAAAAACTAAATTTTTAATTTAAATGAAATTTTACCACTTATGTTAATTTAATTTCTAAAATCATATATACATGGTTGTTATTAGTATGTGAAATTTGGTTCAATAATATAAAAATAATTTTTGGTGAATTGTAACATTGAACTTTTATTTACTACGGTTAAAGGTAAATAGGGAAATTCATGGTAAAAAGAATATCATAATAATTAAATATTACATTAACACTTGTTATAAAATTATTGTATGAGTAATGACTGACCATGGGTATCTATGGGTCAATTTTGGACCCCATAGAGCCACTTATGAATGATAATGACTCTTTAGGTTAATTAATTTATGTAAAGGAAAAAATGACATAAACTAATATCTTTTAGTCAATTAGTATGGTTATATAAGTTTTCTTTTATACTTTAAATATTCATTGTAAAGATAAAAATATTTAATAAATTATGGTTGTTTTTTTAAAAAATTTATAAATCGAATAAATTAAATAATTTAAGATACAATAATGATGTAGTGTTTACCTCATTAATAAATAATTTAAATAAATATGATTATAAATATTAAAATATCATCCAAAACCGATCCAATTATAATTGGATGATTTTATATCTTCCATGAGTCATCTTATATTCGAATCTAATTATTTTTCCACCTTTAGAAACTGAATATCATTATATAATAAAATAATATTTTCACACTTTACTAAAAATATCATCCTCCTGCATATAAAAGGAGACCATTTCTAACCAATTCCTCACACCTCTCAAGAATTTTGGCTCATCTAACCTATTCCCAAATTGGTTCCCTACATCCCTTTCTTCGACCTAGAAGCCTTACCCTAGTTATAAGTCACTTCAACAACCATGTTGTTTCAAACCAAATGGAGTGACCCAAAGTGAAGGTAACAGTTTCTCGTAACATCTTTTATTTTATTTTACATCTCCAACCCCTAAAATCTTTTTATTCCTTTATTTTATAACAACCAACGTATCCTCGATATACTAGGATATTTATATGATAAGGATTAAAACTACACTTACACACTTCTCCATCTAATGGGTGAATAACATTTTGTTTATGTGGATGGAAAAAATAACGCCACACGAAATGATGATTTTTCGATTATCTTATACTGCCTCTCATGGTGCACATTAAGATGAAACTGTTTTTATATAAGATATATATTATGTTTATGTTTTCTTTATTCTTATTTATTTTCTTTTAATAGCATACCTTTATTGTTTCATTATGGGTAAACACGATAATTTAATTTGAGAAGGTGCAGACTACTGCCCCCTCAATGTGATATGACTCGTTAATGCCATATGTGGGAAGTATAAGGTATTGATTTATAGATATTATATATGATATTATACTGTAATTATAATATCTATGTATCATTATTTTTTAATTCCAATAAATTAAGAAATAGAAATGAATGTAGCGTTCATGCGTACGTACAACTTATTGTCTCCATAAAGGGTGCATTTCATTTCTTATTTCCAAAATGTAATATTCTATAGTAAATACATTTATAAACTGGATATATATGATATATATGATATCTAAATAATGAATATCATTCTGAATATAATTTACTTTTGACCATGTGAAAAACGTGTAACTATATGGTGTTTATTTGTGACTCAAGTACCAAATATCGACAAAACAAACATTATTAACTTGAATGATTACATAAAGTTTAAAACATGGTAATAAGTGATATAAATGGAATAATAAACGTGAAAATGGTTATTAATATAGTATAAATTAACATTTGTTTATTATTCAGGATATTAGAGAATGAACATGTCATGTCGGACATGAGGTAAGGGACTTCCTCTCAATCTCCCTTCATTGAAGCATATTTTGTTTTAATAGACTACCAGTGTTTATATGATGTATGAACACCATTGGATTTTCATTTCATTCAAAGGGAATATTTTTTCTACAAAGAATTTTTCTAAATGTCAAACAAA
Organism: Viscum album; assembly: GCA_963277665.1. Lineage (NCBI taxonomy): Eukaryota > Viridiplantae > Streptophyta > Magnoliopsida > Santalales > Viscaceae > Viscum > Viscum album. The sequence goes on along the minus strand of OY728122.1, from coordinate 1,237,494,355 downwards.
TTTTTTTTAACATTTCCGGTGACAATGACCTCTATGTCGTTGTAATCATTATTTGGCTTCCTCTATAAGCCTTAATGTTTTTTAAAATGAAAATGAAATAAGTTATTCTATTTTTGGGTGTCTTGTTATTGAAAATAGTTTTTGAAATGGATTTATTATTTCTATATCTAGAAATTATTTCATGTGATTTCAAATTAAATGTTATTAGTGAAATTTTTGTATTTGAAATGTTTTATGTGTTTTGATATTATAATGGTACAATGAAATTTGATGGGTGGTTACGTGATAAACCAAATGATGGGTGGTGCCGTGATAAACCAGGATGGATGGTTACGTTATAACTTCCAATAAATTGGGTATGGAAGTTGGCCATATGGATATTCCATTTTGTGATATGTATGGAAGTCGAACGTATGGTTATTACTTTTAAGTATGTTTATTTCCCAAGATACCTTTATATGTTATGTGTTCTTTATATTGGTTTTATGGTAATAGTTTGGTAACAAAAGGTTATTTAGTGATATTTTATTTAGTGAAGAGTATTTACTACTTCATAAAGGTGAAAATTATTACTTATGTTTTAGTATTCATGGTTTACTTGTTGTTTTGAAAAACTAATAGTTTTCCTTATTTTTATATCCCTTACTAAGATTTTTATGCTCTTCCCAATTTTTAAAATGTTTCTCATTAGACATAATGTGGAATAGGGTTATGGATGGGATCAAGGAAAAGTCAGGATATCTTAAACATGGATCTAGACATGACTCTTTTTTTCATGAGTTCTTGTTTTGTGAAAAAAATGGAAACTGAGTTGAAGTGTCTAATTTGAATTTTTGTTGAAATGAAATGTAAAATTTATGGCCTAATTCTCTAAAACACTGCACCTGAAAAGATCCTAAATGTGAATTATTGAGTTAATTCATGAATATGTAATGTTTAAAGGATGGGCCCTTATACATATATTATGTAATATATATATATATGATGCATGATGGTTGTCAAAAACTCCACAGGAGATGATATAGTTCACATATGGTCATGTTTTTTATGTATCAATGTTTTTAGAAGGAACTATACGTATATGGTATTTTCATGGATCAATCTGTAATTTAATGAAAATGTTTCTATAAATATGTGATAACCATGAATGAATAAGTTGGGTCTCTATAGTTATTATTAGAGTAATGTTAAGGTACCTTTTGATAATATTGTGGGAACACATTATTAAGAACCCATAGGATAATAATATGAATAGAATAATATGTTTTGTTATTTAAGATAATAGAGTAAGAATTTTCTAGAAAAATATCCATCTTCGGATTCTAAATTGTTGGCCTGGAATTGGCACAAATGCATATAAGAGTAAAACACAATAATAGTGTTGGTCTATTATATAGCATCCGTTATTCTTGTTCTGGGTGAGTATTCTCTCATTTTTTCACCTAGTTTGACACTATAGTGGAATATGATGTGGTTCGATCAAATTTTCATTACAAAAATTCATTAATGGTTTTAATAGATAAAAATAATGAATGACCTACGATAAACATAATGATACAAAATTAAAAAATGGAATTATGATTTTGAAATAAAATTAATTATTTTTCATGATTATATTGTTTCCCAGTATGATATATTTTTCTCAAAATATACTTTTTGTTTAGTTTCAATTGAGGGGATCCAAATGAACTATTTTAATACCAAATACGATGAATAATGTAATAATTTTCCTCCTCTAAAAACAAATGTTATGCGAGGTAAGATAAAATATCAAGTTTCTATTATAACAGAATAGCTAAAATATATTAATAATACTTATTTTTCAAATGATAAATAGTGGGAATAATTTTTTTTATTCCTTAAAGAGGAATCATCAGGATTCTTTTACTAGGTCCACTAATCTACTAGTTTCTTAGCAACAGATCAGTACCATTTAAAATTTATTTTTCATAGAATTTAGGGAATGAAAATATAAATTTTTTTATTATGTTTTTGGTACTATTAGTGTATTAATGTTATACTAATATCAAGAATATGATAGAATATGATGAAATTGACTCTTATATGTTGTAATGGTTTATGAGATTATTTTTTAATAAGTACATTCTGGATATTCGTCGTCCATAAATGGTGAAATAATTCATTGAAATAAAATATAATTATTATGAATATTTTTACACCAATGAGACAAAATTTTCCAGACTTGTGTGTTATGATTCAGGAATTATTATCCAACCTGAGAGTATGGTTAGTCTATTCATTAGTAGCATACAAATATGTATCTAAATATTTTCTGAATTAATAACCTTTAGTTGATATGAGGATGAAAATTTATATATTATAAAGGGGGAAATAGTGGTTAGAGTTACCCATAAATCTCATGGTTATGATAGAAAAATAATAAATTATTTAAAAAGAAAACTTTTTAAACTATAGAATGAAGAAGATTATATTTCTTTTATAGTCAAATTATAGAAGGAAACATATAAGGGTAATTCTAAATATATGAACTATGGAAATGAAATTCATCATTAAATAGAATGATAATATGATAAGAATGTAGTTTTATAATGAATTGAATAGAGATAAATATCAATAGAATAAACCATATAGACACTAGTGATCTTAATGAGAGGGGGATATACATTATGTTAACTAGTGGTCAAATTGAATGTTAAAAGATCATGGACAACATCAAAAACCACATTATTTTTGAGACAAATAGAAATCTCATGTGACGACAATTTTTGATGAGGTGTATGATATTGATGTGGTGGAATTTACTGACACCATAAACTAAATAATTTATTATATATTATTTATCCATGTATCTAAAAATCTTTTCATATAAAAATAATTTTTTTCAGGATCGAAATGCCACCCCAATGATTAGATGATGAAGTGGTAATGAAAACCTTTATTGATATGATGGTCTCAAATCTATAATATGATTCTTCTATTATTAATCTTATGCGAATGTAAATTTTGTAAATATTATCATTCTACATATTTATTCAGTTGATGTTATATTTTTTATGGATTGTATTTCTCTGCGTTAATCCCATATTATTTATCATGGAAGTGAATTCAAGTCATATATTCAAAACCATGTAATGACTGTTTATCAATGTGATGAATCATATGAACATCCTGTAGAAATGAAATCTATTTTATATGTCTAGATTCCAATTTGATAATGTGTTTTTAATAATATTTGTTGGGGTTAAAATAAACATTGATAATATTCATATTGTGGGTGATTTTCACGATGTATTTCTAGAATATCTTCCCTGCCTTCAACCAATTCATGACAATTTTCTCTCGATATAAATAATAATAAACATGCACAAATTTAAAAGGCTATATATTGAATGACAATTATTAAATTATAGTAATTGAATAAGAAACTCCCAATGAATCAGGATAATAGATTTATTCAGATAAGTGTTTCACCCTGTGTTTCAAGTGTTATTTTTATTATGATAAAATATGGATCAATGTTACTGTGCATTGATTTTTAGTAATTGAACAATATCGCGATTAAGAATAATTATCCTTTTTCACATATTAATGAATTATTTATTAAATACACTATTATTAGTACTATTTATACAATTGTCTTCATTCTATATGTCATTAATTTTTGTTCAAGAAGTTAGATATATTCATGATATAATTCCAAACATGGTATGAACACTTTAAATATAACATGATTCTCTTTGTTCTTAATAATTCCTTCAATGTCTTCATATATTTAATTAATTGAGTGACTAGAGATTACCATGATCGATTATTGATATTCTATATATATGATACAATAATGTATTTGTTTTGTATGTTATTTCATATAGATTACTTTATGATAGTGTTGAAGGCCCTAAAAAGGATAAGTTATATAAAAAACTAACAATGATTAATTTTTGGGTATAAAAAATTCATTTTTTTCATATAATCTCATGTGATGGTATATGTATTGATCCTTCATATAAAAAAATTATATATTGTTTGACCATACCGACCAAAGTGACTAAGATCCTTTTCTTTCTGGTTGTACCAATATATTATCGATTATTAGTGGAAAATTTATCATGACTGTCTAATATACCTATAATGTTACTCAAAAGATGGACAAACTCATAGTAGAGATGAATTTAAAAATACAATATTTTAAAAGAATAATATTATTTTCAATATAATGAATGACACAGAAAAAAAATTCTATAAGTTAGCATTACACTATAAAATATACAAAATTATTCTTTTAAAATTATTTTAGTCTCTTTGACAGCTTGTGGAACACACAACCATGAGTCAAAACGAACAATATTAGTTAATAGCATTATAACCTAACCATAATGCTCTATGGTATTAATAATAATTAATAAATTATTAAAATTGTTAAAATGAATTGATTATTAATAGAATAATTATAATTTAATATAAAAAGTGGTTATTTCTAAAAACCCGTTTTTTCTAAAAGAAGGGTTTACCAAACTTTTGTCACATAATTTAAAACTAATTTCACAATTAATTAGGAAAAAAAATATTATAAAATAAATCTTATTTTTTAAAAAATAATATCAATATAATCATAATTTAAATTTTCTGGATATTTTAATATGATTTAATTTTCAATGACTGATGATAAATACTTAATTTTAATAGAAAACTACTTTTCATTTAAATTATTTCTAAATTTAAATTATATAAATAATTGTTTTTAAATATTAATTAGTTTAAAAATATACATATTAATCAAATTTCACCAATTGAAATAATTTTCGTATTAATGTTTGATATACAAATACTGTAATCTTTTAAACATTTTCTCATTGCAAACCTTTTTCCCATCTAGTCATCGGTATTAATTTTAAAAAAAGTTTATACTCGTATAAGAGTGGAATTTAGAAAAAATGATTTCATTTTTGGAATAATAATAATATATATTATAATAATTTAAACTTAATTTTTGATTAAAACTAATAAGGAAAACAATAATTGACTACTACTATAGATGAAAAAATTGATTTATGATTGGGCTAAACTAAAATGGTTAGGTATAATTAGCCAAAAAATATGAATAAAATATATTTTATATCATTATTTCAACTCTATAATTTATTATTATCTATTATACACCATTTTATACCACTTTTGGATTTAAAAAATGAGGATACACCTTTTTCTATAAAATTTTTCAATTGTGCCCCTCAAATAACATATAAATGGGCACCCATTCACTACTCTTCATCACAAATTAAAACAATATATTCTACCTATTCATAAAAAATAAAATAAAAAATTACCTAACCCAATCCTAAAATAACTCATTTAGGAAAAAATCAAATATTTGAAGGCGTTAGTGAAAACCTATGGAGGTTATCTGAAGAATAGGTAATGTTCTTCAATGAGAATTTTTATATTACTTCTTACTCGACAATATTAAATTATTATTAAAACATGATTATATAATAATATAATTATATACCATAAAGTTATATTTTTTAATAATGTAAAAACCTACAACCATATCCATTAGTATTAAATGGTTTACGAAATCATCATTCGTGCGTATGACATATTGCAGGCTTGTGAACTAATATGATTCTTTTGTCCATTAACATATCTCATAGTTGAGTATGATGATTGATATAAAGTTCATATTTGATATTTATAATAAAATTATATATTTTGGGTAAATATATAATATATTTATTTTAAAATTCCATTCTATATGGGATATGATAATATGACTCATATGCAAGTCAGACCACCGCCATGTGAAACGGTGTGAATTGTTTTTCACTAATACGTTATATGGAAGTAAATAAGGAATATTTTAATGAATATATGAGATATAAAAAAAATAATTATGATATTAATTAAATATATATCATTATTAAATTATAATATATCATTTCATTTTTTTACACTAAAAAATGTAAAACATATTCATGTATTTGTAGACTACCACCTTCACAAATTGATGTGGCTCTCTTTCATCACTAAACCAGATTTGTGACATATATAATTATATATAAATAAGTAAAATGTTATATATGATATTATTATCATTATTGAATGATAAAATATTTTATAAATTCTCTCCATAATGATCTTTGAAAAATTCAGGCATTACTCAAGAGTATGTATGACATACCATCTCAATTATTGTAACATAGTTCATTTTTCATTGCCATATTTTAGGACTGGTTTTTAAATTTGTATTTATGTATAAATATGATAAATATTTCATTACTGTTATTATTTATATCATGGAAGTAAAAAATATTTAAAATAATAATATCTTTATTGAAAATACAAGTTTGATAAAACAAGAGAATTAATATATAATCATTGAGAATAATGAAAGATTATTACTGAACAGATAATATGATGAAATAAAATTATCATATATGATATTATAGAAACTAATATTGTTCAATAATAAGATAATAACTTCTTTAAAACTACTATACAGGATGTTAATGTACACCCAACCAAAATCAAGACCGAGGTAATGGTTTGTCATTACACATTAGCATTAGTGAGACATACACAATATTAAACACTTAATTCATATTCATGATCTATATACTAATTTTTTTTATATATGAATTATTAATTTATAATCATGAATTATAAATTATAAATTAATATTATTTCCTTCATTGGGATTATGATTGAATCATTACCATTGTATTAAGGTTCATTTAATAATTTCAACATTTTTTATGATTATTTATTTTTAAGTATCCCTTCATGGAATTACATAAATCAAAAATTTTAAAACAAATAATTGTTCATATCCTCTAGTTATTCATAAATGTTTCCAAGAAATACTAACATTTTCCTCTCTTATCAATACAAATCGACAAGGAAAATGTTATTAAGATAATGCAATAATATTTTTATCTTCGATCAAAAAAAAATTTCTTCAAAAAACTTATTTAAAAAAAACTTCTAATTTTATTTTTCTGTTTTCAAAAAGATTCAATAACGGAATTTTAACAAATTTTTTAATTTTTAATAAATATTTTCAAAAGAATATTCACACTTTTATCCTTAGTGACGCACTTTTTCTAGCATTTTTACACTACTAAATGAATGTTCTTTTTGACTTATATTGTTTGTATGGAGTTATCTCCCATCATGAAAGTCATTTATTTGAAGCATCATATTAAATATTTATTTTTTATTTTTAATTAAATTTTTCTTAATTATTTTATAAATTCCTTGTTTTTAAATGTTTTTTAGAGGAAAATTATTTTTTAAAATATTTTTAGAATTTTTAAATTTAAAAATATATATTTTGATTTTCAATAAGGGATTATTTTTCAAAAAAATACTCCATGTGATATTTCAAAATAATTCTAAATATGATAAGGCACTTGTTTAATGTTACTTATTCATTAATAATAATATACACTACTTATTCCATCCTTATTATTTTTCCATATGGTTTATGTCCACTTTGATTATGGATTTAATATATTGATGCCATTCATTTTACATTAGATAGTTTATGGGTATGTTTATTGATTCTGGAAATTATTTTATTTTCATATAATATTTTAAATATGAATGGTGATGTTTATTATGTTTCTACCCTTTCATATGAGGAGTGCATTGTACTATACACATGAGGAGGGACCCACAAAATCCCCTTGATGAATCAGTATGTTTCCAAATAAAAACAATATGGGGATTTTCATAAATACATTCCCCTTTATGTAGATGTTTTTTAACATTACATGAATGTATAAGATGTCTTGGAACTATAAGAAATTGTATTAAAGGTCTTAGAACAAAACTCTATGGTATGTTTTAGATGTACATCATTATGTATTCCATCGTTATGAATCCATTTTTTGATATTATGTGTTATTATTTGATTAATCAGAATATCCATGCATAATTTTTCATGATCATTTTATTATTTATATTTAATAATTTGATCAAAATGTATTCCTTAAAAATTATTGTCATGTTATTTATTAAAAAGAATGCGTTTCAATTATTTACATTTCTATATAGATTATAAATCACTTTTTCAAAGCTTCTATTATATTTTTACCCTTACTAAAAATCTGAATATAATAACTTTATTATGTTTCATTTTCCAAAATATATGGGTATGCATTATTTAGTTGATATATTACAATACTCTATGAGTACCAATTAAATTATCAAGGAAAACACATTAGGTATTTTAGGTTTTAACATTTAATTTTAATTTGAACTGTATATCTAGTTTATAATGAATACTAATCATTTCAGTATTTTGTGATGTGATTCATTTTATCTTATTAAAATATAATAAATAAGAAATTATCTCTATGGTATTGGGGTCCAGTTATATATAGTTATTATCATGGAAATCTTAATAGAAGTCTTTGGAAATAGATTTAGGAAAACATAAATTTTGGATGGTAACCTTATGGTATCCATTGAGGATAATTATATAAGAATATCCTAATGTTTTGATATGTAAGATAATGAATATTATTTCATAAAAAATAAATTCATATAGGGAATCTATTTGTAGATGTGGATTTGAATAAATGTATCTTGGGGTAATAACTCTGAAATGGGTCATTGGGCTTGACTTGATCATCACCCATGGAACTATAATTGGAATTAATTCCCATACGGTTTGAAGATATTAGGGATATAATAAGGATAATTTAAATTCTCATTAAAAACCAATATAAAGGATTTTAAAATAAATATATCTATATAGAGAACATTTTTATTACGTCGAGGTTATATATAAATAAATTATAAAATTTATGTTATATTTTTCACTTGTTTTGGGATTATAAATTATTTTTCATAGTTTTATAATCTAATCTATTTTATTACATTATATAGTAATGGTTCCTAATAGAAGTAGTTGGAGATGTATAAATGAACATACTCTATATAGGGATCTCCCTCATAGGATATATAATGAAGTCGAAGCCTGATCTACATCATGGACTAATCAAATCATAACCATATTGAGGTCACTGACTCAATTTATGAGTTATAAGCTTTCTTAGATAAATAATCCTACGGATACATCATGTGGATTATTAATGTTAAACAAATTCATATATCACCAATCCTCAATCAATCTGTGGGACCAATAATCCGATTTTATCATAATAATGTATAACAAATTTAGAGAATGTATATCAATTAATAGGATGTAGTGAAATGTAGAAATATGTTATGTAATTTTATCATCTCCAAGGATATGTGGACAAATGGTGGTCATTTATTCAAAAACATGTGGATGTATATGATATATAAATAATGGAGTGGAATGGTTTGAAGGAAATATTCTGGAAAAAATATTTCCCCTGTGAGAAACAAGTGGATATGGGAAGTAATTTTTTCTGTTAATGATTGAAAGAAGAGTAAAATGATATAATATATGAACCGAAAATTATAAATATAGAAATACAAGTTATAGACTACATACATAATCCAAATAGAAATATTGACCATTTCTTTTATGGGATTATGAAAACCCTCTGAGTGTGTCTTGTCCCCCAAACATTCTCATTATACAAGGAAATAATATCATGTTCTATTAAGATATTGAAATAATTATTCACATTTAATTAAATACATTTGAAGAAGGATAAAATGATGATGATAGATCATAATGTAGAAAGGGAAGAAGGTAAATGAGTGTTTTCCAATATGTGATACTTGTGGAAAGAAACAACATGGTAAATGAATAAATAGAAAAGGTATTATACTTAATTATAGAGAGTAAGGCCATCATTATAATTACATAATTGACAATGAATAATATTATAATTAATAATCCTTTCACTATATGGATATGTGTATCTACACAAATGAATTCCCCAAGTGTCAATGGAAAATACCTTATAAAATTTGTATATGTCAAGGTAAATCATATGAGATTATTATAGATGAAGTGGAATGATTATATTTTGTGGGTATTTTAATCCATGAAATATATTTTAAAATTATTTTTTAATGAAAATCATTTAATGTAAAAGTAGTGTAATGTTATCATTTTCCATTAGCATATTGAAAGTGTATGTTTAACGGTAGAGATGACCAAGAAAAATAGTTTAATGTAAACTTAATCATCACATAAAACACCTGATTATAGGAAATATAACCCTTAATATGTTACTAATATTGATATAATTATTTTTTTGAAAAGGAGATGATTCATATGGATAAACTAATTTAGGTAATATAAAATAACATCGAACTGATTAAGGATAATTTCATTATGGTAATTCAGTGAACTTATTTGTAAAGTTAGAGTTCATAATATTTTAAATGGTTATAAGGATAACCATTTAGGAAATGGTTTATGTTGGACTTCATAAATGGTTTTATAGTATCATGTATTACTTCACCGTGTTGATATTTATTCATATTAGATAAAATCAGCTAACATTTTTTCATAATAAAAACTGCAGATTAATATAATTATGTTTCATTATTTTTGGATATTATGATCCATTAAAATTGATTTTAATACATTATATATAAAAAAGTCATTTTTGGAAATTAATTTCTTATAGTAAGAGATGAATATCAAATTTATTGAAGTAAAACTAAAGAATTAACTTATAATTATAAAATAGAATCATATTATGTAAATATGATTCCATTTTATCATATACTGTATAAAAATTCCAAAATAAAAGGAAATGGTTCTTGATAAATTAATTTCATATTATTACCATCATATTTGATGAAATATTATATTAATTTAAATAATTATAGTTTTATGGTTTTTAGGTCCATAAAATTTTATTTATCATTCAATTTATTATAATCAACGACCACTACCACTATCTATAATGATTTATGATTTTCCTCAATGTCCAAGTTTTCATTTACCACCTATGTTCTCTTATTTTGAAACCTAGTTATTTTTTATTCAAAATGACCTTAGAACTTACTTTTCTGTATTATTAATTGGATTTTTGATAATCCTTTAATGATGAACGTTTTTCAACAATGTAATTTCCATGTTTCAACCCATTGATTACCGAGATAATATATAAATAATAGGGAAACAAATTAATTATGTTTTTGAGAATACAAATCCCAAGAGAATTTAATAGAATAACATTATTTTTAATATAATGTATGAAATCCACCAATAATAATAGAATAAAATATAACTATTGAGACATTACAAATTATTTCATTTTAAATATATTTACTGACTTCGATAGATTACGTAACACGCAACCCGAAGTTGAAATAAATCATAATTTTGTATACCATTATATCATATCCCTTGTATTTGTTGTCATAATTTTATTAACTAAATAACTAAATATATTTTTTAATATTTTATATAAAAAAAAATAATCAATAAAATGAAAACAAGTATTTACTAGGAAAATGTATTATTTTTAATAGATTGTTCAATCGTACATTTACCACATAATTTAAAATTAACATTTAAAAAACAATAAAAAAATTTGGTAAATAAAATAATTTTAATAAAAAACATCAAAATTATATTAGAGTAATATTTTTTTATTTTTCTGAAATGATTCATTTTTCGATAAAATAGGGAAAATTCTGAATTTTAATTGAAATCATTATTTTTTACTTTATTTAAAGTGTTAAATTATTTATTTGTTTGTTTTTAAACTAATATTAGTTTAATAATATATCTATTAATCCAATTTAGGTAATTTTAATCATTTTAATATTTAATATTGATATAGACACATTATAAAAATATGAACATTTTGACAATGAAATATTGAATTCCCTTCACATCTGTGTAATTAATTTTTACATAGTTTTTTTCCAATATTGTGAATGGAATTTTGAAAAATGTAATTCATTTTTTGGAATTTGAATAGTTAATATTTTCAAATATCAATAAATTTAATTTAAAAATAATAATAATATGGATAATAGAATAAATTAATTACCGTATCTAGGGTAAAAGGGGATTTATGGGGGTTAAACTAAAATAATTAGTGTTAAATATACCTAAAAACATGTATATAATATATTTTATAGAAATATTTCAACCCTATGATTTAAAATTATTCATACTATATCTTTTTTTCACCGTTTTAATGTTATAAAAATGTTGGTAGACATTTTTATTTCCAAATACTACCAATATTCCACTCACCTCACAAATAAATGGCTACCCCCTCTTCACTCTTGGTTACACCTTCAAACCATTTACACCAAAATTTACATGCTGAAATCACTTCTCATCATCCCTAAGACCATATATTAATTTTATTGTGGTAAAATATATTACCTAGTAAGGTTTTGGTAAAAACATATGTAGTTTACCTGAAGAAGAGGTAACTTTCATCAAAAAACAATTCTTATTTTATTTATGCCTCCACATCAATAAATTAATATTAAAACATGATGAAAAAATTAACTAAAAATATTTCATATACTGATATTTATTTAAGAAAATATAATTACCTATAACCATATGCACTTCCATCAGATGGTTTATGAAATAATCATTTGTATGTATGGAGGACTACCGCCTCGTGAACTAATGTCATTCCTTTTTTCACTAGAACCTCCCAAATTTGTGTGTGATGATGTCTGTAAATTATATATTTTGAATTTATAATATAATTATACCTATGTAGTAAAAATATCATATATACCTTTATAACTTCCTTTCCATATGGGATATGATAACGTCACTTGTGGGTACAAAGATCACTTCCTCACAAAGTGATGTGGTCCGTTTTTCACTAACACTTTACATATATGGTAATAATAATGTTGTTAATGAATATATAAGATATAAATGGAAAATTATTGATTTTAATGAAATATTTATAATTCTTATATAATAATATATAATTATTATTTTAAAATTTTAAAAGGATAACATTGTTATAGTGCGTGCGAAATACCGTCTTCATGAAGTAGTGTTACTCTCTTTCATCACCATAGCCTTTGGATTGAATATATTTTTATATTTAAATAAATAATTTGTTATATATTATATTATGAAAATTATATAATGATATAATATTACCTATCTTATTTTTATAATGATAACTAAAAATTGGAAATGTTACTCAAGAATATATACGGCCTATTATCTAAATGATTTTGTAGTAATTCATTATACATAACCATATTTCATGATTTTTTTAAAAATTGGAATTGTGAAATATATATTATAATTATTTAATGATTATTATTCTTGATTCCATGAAACAATATATTATATTCAAGAATCATATCTAACCAGAAAAAACATGTATGACAACACAAGACAATTAACACCTAAATCATTGAGAATAATAAAAGATTATTAACGATTGTGTGGTAAAATGTTATAAAAGAATCATATATGATATTATAAATATTAATATAGTTCAATAATAAATCATTAACATTTTTAAATCTTATATATATGATGTTCAATTTTGTTCAATTAAAAGGAAGCGTTAGGTAAGGGTATTTTATCTAACTTTTACTTCCCTAAGAAATTTTATATATTTATGGTTTATTTATTTTCCATGGTTTAAATACTACCCATTTATAATTTTAATATTATTAATTCATTTATCATAATTTTATTTAATATTTGATATAATATTTTTTCTGTTATGGGTTTGATGACTCAAAAGTTACCAATGTGGTAGGGATTAATTTATCAATTTCATAATTATTTGTGATTTTAGTCTCCCTTGGTGTAATTACATGATATTTATATTTTAAAATCAATTTATTATCTTATATTCAAATATTAATTTAATTTTTAATTTATTAAACCAATTTATCATCTCATTGGTGCATAAAAGTATTAATAAATGTTTCTAAATATAATATTAATTTTTTTTCTATTAAGTTGAAATTCCATTTTCTTAAAAAACCATGTTTTCTAAAATATGTTTTCAAAAAATTCATAATTCTAAAAATGGTTTATTAATGAAACAATTAAACAAGATTTAATTTTAAAAAATTTACTTAAAAGGTATCTTCTTGTAATTTTCTAAATGATGCACTTTTCTAACCCTATATTGTATGAAAGAAATGTTCTTGTTAACTTATACATCATGTAATAAATTATTCTACTTCATGGACAAAATTTATTTAAAGATTACTTTTCATTTTAACAAGGTTTTATATATTGAATATATTTTTCCTAAAATTCCACAAATTATTTATTTTATTAATTCATTTTCAATGAATAAAAATTTTGAAATTATTTCTAAAAAAATTATATATTTGAAATAAAAGGGTTATTTTCAAGAAAATATTATTTCCCTGAAGAAATATTCTGATGGATACAAAAAATAAATTTCTATATAAGATTAAATTTATTTATTTTTCTTGAGATTTATTATGGACATACCCCAATTGTATCATCCTTATTATTTTTCTAGATGGTATATGATTAGTTTGACTAAGGATGTAACATGTTGATTCCATTCATTTAACACTAGATTGATTATGGTTATGTTTTTTGATTGAGAATTTATTTAATATTTAATATTAGTTTAAATAAAAAAATTATGTTAATACTCTTTCTCCCATTCCATATAAGGAATGAAATGGAATTTTGATATGATGGGTGGGGGCCTCTATATCCCCTCTATACATAGATATATCTAAAAAGAAAAACTACATATGGTTTTGATCATATAATTTCTAAGTTATATAGATTTATTAATATTTGAATCAATGATATTATATTTCTTGGAAAAATCCTTAATTGTATTAGATGTGTTTTCACAAGCCTCAATGATGTTTTAGATGTCCAATATTATACATTACATCATTATGAAACCATTTATTAATATTATATATGATTATTGGAATATTTAGAATATACACGGTTATTATTTAGTGATCATATGATTATTTATATTGAATTATTTGGTCATTAGTTATTATTATCATATTTTGATCATGTAATTGATTAAATGGCATGTCTTTTAGTTATTTACTATTCTATTTTTATTTTTCCTTATTTATTCATAGCATCCACTATACACTAACCCTTTCTATGAATCCATGCTCACACATTTATTATGTTTTAGATTCCAAGGGTTATGAAGAAGTATTTTGGGATTAATATGTAGTGGTATGATAATTTAAATAATAGACTCCCAAAGTCAATTATTTTTATATATTATTCTTTAAATTATAATATGATTTTCCATTATGTATCAAGTTTTTGATGAATACTAAATTTTCCAATAATTACAGATGTTATTGATTATCTATTATAATAATGTAATAATGTATTCACTAGATCTTGGATACTGGGATCAAGGTCAATACATGAATGTGAGGAAATTTTCAGGGAACTAAATAGAATGTTAGTTAAAGAAGCTATAATTATATTACCTTGTCATTTATAGGGGTTTTTAATCTATATTTATTGATCAATGAAGGTATTGGGTTTTATTCTATTGTACAATGATCTAATTATTTATTATTCCATAGAAAATTTAGTGGTTCGTAATTAATATTTTGAAACATATGATTTAGAGTATACTATTTTCATTTTTTATTAAATTTATAGAGGCACTATCATTGTCTATAATGTATATATATATGTAATTCATAAAAGATCAAAATATATATTCACACATAAAGGGTTAAAAATTATCCTTATAATATTGTTTGAGATGATTAATGGTAATGACTGCTCAATACCTTAGCACCCTAGGATACTGTTCATAGTGTTTAATACTTTGAGTCCAAAGTATAATACTAGCTTATACATGATGAGGTTCACAAAATATCTAATATTTATATATTTTCAATGTATGGACATTCACATATTGAATGAAATTGGGAGGTATTACCTTTCTCATATTAATGGTCATGAATCTATCCATATGAGGATTAATGTGGTATATAAGGAATATGTGGAACAACATAAAAAATAGAAAATTGTTCCTGATATCAATGTTGATTATAATGGAATGATATATTTCTAGAATAATTTATATAATCTTTCCTTACTATATTTTAATAAGTATATTTTAGAGTAATCTCATAGTTCATCATTACATATTCATCCTTGAAGTATAATGATTTATATAGATATGAAAGAGTATTTCTAGTGAGACAACATGATGGGAGATATTATTGTGTTTGTATATCAGTGCTTAGAATTTTTAAAACATTAAGTTTGGGAAACTGAATTCTAGGGGGTGGTTTCAACTATTAACAATACTAGAATTTAAATATTATAAAAAATCCATTTATCTTTTATCAGACTCCCCAAAATATTCAGTGGATATAATGTTATATGGGATTTAGTAAATCAATTTATAATGATAAAAAAACTACATTAGTATCAGATAGTATATCACTCTTGATCCTCTGTCCAGAATATAAATTAAAGATGTGGTAGGTTTATTTGAGTATGATTTTTTATAAATTTTTATTATGATTTTGGGTTTAAATCAATATTTTAGAAAATTCATCCACATGATTTTGATACAAATTTAAACATTAGCACTACTTATTATCCTTAGAAAGATAGTCAGTCTGAGGGAACTATTAAAAACCTTTAAGATATGATTATATCTTGTTCTATTAAATTAAATGAGTTTTGGGGTTGAAAAATTCATTTATTCATGTTTTCATATTATAATATCATCCATTAAAGAGTTAATATGGATCCTTATGAGGTTATTTATGGTAGGATCGAAAATTCTCCAACATTTTGGGATGAATTTGAAGAAAGAATGTCATTGGTTCTGATGGTAGCTATGGAAATGTAAGATAAATTTAAAACCACTCCATAAAACATCCTTGTTGATCAGAGTTTATAGAAATGTTATACTGATAATTATCAATTAAATTCAATGTTCAAAGATTTCATTATGGGTTTTCTATGAATTTTTCCATTAGATAACGTTTTCATATTTTTTTAATACTGTAAATCTAATCCCTAGGTATATTTTCTTATTCTAGATTAAAGATCAAGTTGGGATGGTATCATAACACTTGGTTCTCCCAGAAAAAAACTCTCATGTAAATAATGTGTTTCAAATATATATCTTGAGGTTGTATATTCCTAATATTTCACATGTACTAAAATCATAGGTCAAACTAATGTATCTTTATATTTAAAATTAATAACATCTAGTACAATTTTTGTATCATAGAGGTACTTTTCTATAGAATTTGGCTAATCACGTTCTTAATGTCCATTAAAGGAATAAAAATTTAAAACATGATACCTCAGAACATGAGGATGTAATGAATGTTTGATATCCTCATTTTTTGAATTATAATTAAATAATTTCAAGGATTAAATTAATTTTATGTTGTTTATAATATAACAAAATTTAAATTAATAATATATTTTTTTAACTACATTTAATCTATTCGATAGATTTTGATAAGTGAAACCCTAAGTCCAAATGAACCATATTATAGTATTCCATTGTAACATATACATTATGTTTTTGTTAAATGTATAGAAAATTATAATATAATTATTTTTATAATGTTTTTAGACAAAAAACTTATATTTTTTAGTAATGTTTATACAAGCTTAAAAAAGATACCTTTTCCATAAATTGATTTCCATTATTTTCTATGTGAATGTAATATAATTAATTTTTTTTCACATTTATAAAATTAATTTGAAAAAATGATAATGAATTTGGAAGTAAAAATTTAATAATTATATTGGATTTAATTTTTGTGAATTTTTACAAATGATTAATCTTCTGATGAATAGATTTAAAAATTATATTTATTTGAAAATATCTATTTGTTTAAGTAATTCAAGAAGCTAAATTATATCGTAATTTGGGTTTTAAAGTCACATTATATCAATTATATTATAGTTAATTCAATATTTTTCATTTGATTCAATTTTACGGATGATTTTATATAAGAAATATTCATATATAAGATAACATTTTCTTTGTAAAACAACTTTTCATCGTGTTTGGTGGTTTATTTTTAAAATAAATTTTACCACATGTATGAATTTAATTTTATAAAGGTAATTAAAAAATTTAGTTTGGATTTATTAATATTATATAATAAGTTCAATATAATACTTTTTTCTTAATTAATAGTAAAAATAGTAATGATATGTTTCCATAGTTTAGGTTAAAACATATTTACAAGGGGATAAAAAGTTGATAAAGGTTAAAATGTCCATAATTTATCTAAGTTATACATTTTTGGACATATTTAAACCTTATAAAATATAATATTATTGAATGGATCATTTTGGATCAATTATCTGTGAATAATACATTAATATATTTTATACATATCAAAACACCTAATTGTGACCTCTCCGATTATTATCAAAGGGAAGACCCTATACTCTACCCAACACATAAGAAGATCTATTTTTTTTATAAATGAACTTCCCAAATACCTTAATAACATCCCTCCCCATGATATAGATTCCCATTCATGATTATGAAATCATACTATTAATTCTTAAGCTATAATCCTGAAGAGGTTTTCTGAAAAACAGTTATAGTTCTTAATCATGAAATTTCATTTTCTTACTTCTTCTACCTCATTAATATATTATTAAAACATGATAAAATAATAATTAAACTATATTATATATATTTAGAAGTTACTAAATTAATTTCATAATATATATACATATATATTCTTCTATCAAAAGGGAAATTACATAGTCAATCGTGTGAGTGGAGGACTACCACCTTGCAAACCGATGTAATTTGTTTTCCATCACTGCATAACATGGATGAATATAATAGTATATTCAATTTATATATATGATATCTCTGATATAATTATACTTATTAAATTATTAAATCTCATATACCTTCTTACATTCCAGTTATTTGGAAAATTATAATGTCACTTGTGCATATGTGTGGACTACCACCTCCATGAAGAGTTATAATAATTTTTCTTCATTTTATTTTCATAGTGATTAAAATAAGATATATTTAATGAATATATACCATATATTTTTTTAATATTTTATAATAATTATTTTTAATAGGTTATCTATAATTTTATTCATTTTTTCCATTAGTTAAAAATGAAAATAGTGTTCATTTTTATGGATGGCATATCATCACCATGAACAAAGAAATTAATTTTTCTATCTCAACCATTTATGGATGACTATAAATAATTATAGAATTAATATATATGATATTTTTTCATAATAAGTATTCATTAAATTATTTGACCGTTATTAATGAACAAGGGACAAAAATAACAAACAAAAACATAGGTGTCCAATGAAATAGTTATCACGTTTATAATAATGAATTGATAATAAATTAATGATGAAAGTTTAAAGGAAATTAATAAAAGGTATTTTATATATTAGTATGGTTCAGTAAAATAATTAAATTTAACAAGAATTTATTATACAATAGTTTGAAACACGTAAGAAGTAGGTTAAACTTAATGTAAGGGTTTTATATTATAATCTCATTTGTTATAGAGATTATTTATGACTGCGTTTATAGTGATTAAATATCAGGAAAGACCTATTATGAATCTCAAAAAATTTATTCCCCTAATTTTTTACATTATTGATTAAAATTGTCAATTATTTTTACTTATTTTGTAAATCAAAAGTTTGAATGAATATTTTTAAGGAAAACAAACTTATTTTCTCTTTAGTAAATATCATTTTTCATTAATACACTTATATTTATGAAATTATTTGTAAAACATTTTTAATATTATACTATTATTTTATAATGTTATTTTATCGAATTTATTAGTTTTTTAAAAATGGTTTCAATGGAATACATAACTATTTCTATGAATAAAGATCATTTTTATTTTTTAAAAAGTATAAAATTAATGTTTTTTTTACATATAGTGGATGAACAGAAATCCCTACTATCATTGAATCCCCGTTTATTGAAGAATCCCTTATAATATTTCATTTTATTTTCTCAAATAAAAGGTTACCATTAATATTTTGAAAACATTAGGTTTTAAATTATTGACCCTAACGAGAGAATTGTATTTGCCTCCAGAAATCATCAAAATGATATTTTAAAAATCCATTTTATTTATGAATAAATAAATTTATGCTATTTAAATTTGTAATGGGTATATGATCCAATGACCGCATCCTTATTATTTATCTTTTTTTTGTTTTTATGATGATGATATATTTATGAAATCTATTTCATTTGCACAAGAAATACATTATTAATTTTTGGAAATATTTTTATTTTAATTTTATATATAAGGTAAATGTTTTATAATATTTTTGGACACATATTCATGATTTCCATTATGTTAGAGGTGGTCCATAATATATATCTCTCTCTAATGCGTGAGTAAATATGGAAATCTCATGAAAAAAAATAAAATAGGAATTGGGAGTGAATTTGAATATTTAATTGAAATTATACACTATGATAGTCTTCAGAGAGAATCATGAATACTACAATGGTTAGGGGATGAAATACCATAAAGTATTATAGTCTTTTAAATAAGTATTTACAAATAAAAATTTGTTTCGATGATTTTTTGTATTCCACAATTAAATTTATTACACTAATTTTAGGTTATCAGCGTTTATGTTCTATGATTATATGATGATTCATGTATTTTGAATTGCAAAAATTTATTCCATGAATCATGATTGTGATCCATGATATTTAGGATATAGTTTTCTAATTATATGTTAATGTTATCATAAACATATTATAATGTGGTTTTTTTGTGATCTTAGATCACTCTATTGACTACCCTTACTAAGAATATATGCTCACTAATGTGTTTCGATATTTTCAAAGGATTGGATGAATGTATTTTTTTTTGTTTTTCAAAGAAGGTTTTTCATTATTATAACATAATGGGAGATGATTTACTTCACATATGAACCATTTTATTATGTATTTATGTTTCCAATGAAACAAAACCAATATGATTATTGCATGTATTTCCATGTAATTTAATGAATATTATTTTATAATGACGTGATATATATATATATATAAATTAAATGCATGGTTATTTATACACCACATAACAGAATACATGTGATTAGAATGAGATAAGTAACAAAGTTGTGAAATTATGATGAGAATCACTTATAGTTTCCCCTAACATGAAGGATGAAAATGTTAATGTTCAAAATAATAAAATTATGTTATATTTTTAAATGATAAAGAATTTTTATAATTTTTATTCCAATATTTTTATTTTATTGATTAATATTTATCATTTAGTTTCTAAATTTGTAATGTTTATTCCAGAAATTTGGACGGTGTATGGTTTATAATCCCAAAACAACTTTCCTATATTGACCATGGTCATGAGAATCGTTATTCCAAAATATAAAAACTATAAATCATGAAATAATTATTATACTTATATATTTATTATTTTTTATAACATTCCATGTTAGGAGGTCTTGAAAAATAAATCACATCATTTTACAGAGACAGTTTTTTGTATGTATGCATGAATGACAATTTAATTTTTTTACTTGGTGAAAGAGAAATTTGTAAAATAATATTTTTCATTTATAGAAATAATAATTATGAAATTAAATATATTATTATTCATTATAAATATATCTTTGATCATCCATGTTATATATTAATGAAAAACTAATCACATTACATCGTGGAAGTGGTTGTCAACATGTATACATGAGTGGTGATATCATTTTTTTCAATGTATCGATGGATAAAATGGTAGATAATATTTATAATTTACATAATAAAAAAACATTAAAAAACATTAATTAAATAATTATTTATAACCAACATTGTGAGGTGGTAATGAATATTGTTTTACAAGGCTTCATGGAAGTTATAGTCATCAATTATATGTGAAAGACTTTTATTAATTCCATTATGATTCTAAATGAGATAAAAAAGGGTTTTACCATAAGAATAACAAAATTAATCATTATATTTTGTAACAACATTTTTATAATACTTGGGAGATGATAGATTTGATGGCGGAATAAATTGAAATAAACATTAATGAACCTGGTTGAGACATATATATCTTCTTTGAATCTGTTACATTAGTATACTCCTTAATCATACTATGATTTTTATTTTTATTAGAGAATGATCATTATAAGGTGGTAAGGATAGTAATAATGTTATTTGGATAGGTATTAATTTACCTATAGTGATAAAGTTTTGTTAATAAGTGAGGAGAGGACAATCGATTCATATGTGAGGGGGTGGCACTCTTGTAATTCTTCATAACTTTTAAATATTTTAAATCTATTACTCACTATAATGTAGAAAGAAATAAATTAAATTTATAAGATTTTATATTAAGGATCAATTATCTATTTTATAATAGATTTAATATGAGACTTTTTTAGTTTATAATAAATTTTGAACTATAATTATCTCATTTTACTATTCATTATGGTGATAACAAATTACCTAGACTAATATTTATTACCACACAAAAACACTTAATTCTCAATAATAAATTTTAATCTCTTAATTAAAAATATTTAGTGAATTCATAAATATTTAATAATTTAAATTTATCAATATTTGGATTCAGAAAATACTGTAAAACATAATAGAAAAGTGTTTTTTAGAAATATATACTTTTAATAAAAAAATTCATAAATAAATGATTTTTAATATATTTTTTTGTAATTATTTGAATTCTTTTATTTTAAATGGTTTATTTTTTAAATTACAACCGATAAAAAATAAAATTGGATATCTTAAATAATTTAAATGGACTGGCTCTTTTTATAAAAATCGTTATCTTAACTATTCACCCAAATAACAATCCTTTCAGAAAAATTAAAATATTTACAATATAATTAAGTCGATTATTCAATAAATATATAGAGTTTATATTTAATGATTAAATTCTAATCAGTGGAATAAAAAATAATAATATCCACTCACAGAATGGGTAAATAGTAATATTTGGAAAATGTATTTTTAATACATAAAAGGAATTTATTTCCATTCATTACAGTAACAACCAAAACTCATGTATCATATAGTTTATGTATAATGTATTACATTAGAATTGATAAAACGGATATAAAAAAACTAAAGTTATCAATGTTTTATTATTTGAGAACTAGTTGTTCGTATGTTACCCATTTCACATTGGGAATTAAATATAAAACACATCAAATGAAAATAGAATGCATCCTTAAAACACATTCAAAAATTTCATCTTCGTATACATGGAATGTAAAAAAATTAGGGTATATAAAATTATAAAAAAGTGAAAAATATAGTAGAATGTATCATTATTAAATAATACTTCATCAATATGTAAAAGTAAATAACATTGAACATGTGCCATTTGTGCAATAACATGAGCACAATATGAATCTAGGGATAATATCAATGTTGAAATGTCATAGATAATAATAATATAATTATACATGAAATAATTTATTAATATTTGATTTCATAATTTCATACATCCTGATATCTCTTCCATCAATTCATTGTACTAATAAAGCAAAAAACTGTTAGCAGGGACACACTTAATTTTTTTTAACTAAATTGTCTCATTATACCTATTGATGAATAGAGGGGAAATATAATTATAGGGCCCACCAATAAATTCATTACCATGTAATTACACACATATATAATGGTTTATTTATTTTTTTAAAAAATTTCCTTATAAAAAAATTTCTAATGAGTAATGAATATATATTATCAATGATTTCCTAGACAATAAACAAATTTCGACTTAATTCAATGTACATAGAAATTGTATAGGGTTTAAGAAATATTTATATCGATGATACAAGGAATATATGTATTTAATTAAAAGGTTATGTATAATTAAAAATGCTCATAAATCAACCAATTTTTAGTATATAAACAATATCAGAGAAATTACATTAATGATATTAAAATATACCATAGTGGAAGGCAATTGAGATGGAATTCATTACATCATGTTTATTATTAGTTTAATTTTTTTAAGCTAATGTATAAGGAATTTATATTTATTATACTTATATAACAAAAAAATATATATCTATAATATCAAATATGATCTATTTTTTACATTTTAACACCCAATTTTTAACAACATTTTATTTATTAAATATTTTGGGTGTTAATTCCTTAATTTTTCTAATATATATTCATTTAATAGTTCTAGTATATGGAATTTTGTTATTATTCTATAATAAAATAATTATGTATGATAAAAATTTTATCAATATTAAATATATATACAGTTATCCATTAATGATAGAGATATGAAAAATCGATTGTACCTTTCCTAGGGAAGGTAGGTCAAACATACACACGAATGTTGTTTACATGTTTTAATAGATGGACCAAAAGAAATTTAAAAAAATAAATAATATTCCTATACCGGTTTTTTATCATATTTATGAAATATATTCATTTAATATATCATCATAAACAAACATTTAAACCATAAATGACAAAATTATCCCATTACTTAGTTGAGGTGGGAGTCCACATGTACACATTAACGATGTTACAATTTTTATTATTGATTGGATGGTCAGTAGTTATGTGTGATATTATAACTATAGAATAATATTTTTGTAATAAATATAAAATAAATTCATTAGTTTTACCATAATAACCATCCATATACTATGCTAATGAAAAATTAATTACATGGCTAGGTGGGGACAGTGAGCTATACCTATGAACGAGATATGTTTCCAGTTCTCATAAAATAGAAAATAAATGTAATTTGATTTTACCATAATACTAATAATAAATAAATACTTATATTTATGGTATTCGATTTGTTATTTTATTACGGATACAACACCATTAGTGGAAGTATATAAATAAATAGACTTGAATAATTTGGTATTGTTGATTACCACTTGTACGAACAAGATACTCCATAAATTACCGTAATGGACCAAGGATTAGTCTATTATGAATAAAAGAACAAAAAAACATATATATGGATTTTTATAGTATTATTGGGAATATTTCTTTTGCTCTATGTAGTTCCTATTCAAATGAATATTTTAGAGAAAGGATGTCCTATTATAAGTGATGGGAGGGGAATTCATCGATTTTCATAGACTATAATATTAATATAAATTAATTTACAAAGTTAAATGTAAAATTTTTTATATAATGATAAGTTATTATTAGAAAAAGTCTAAATTCAATCATCTAAAAAATCATTATTCTCCAAATATTTTTTCACCCTTATATTTCTGTTTTAACCCAGGTGAACCCTTTTGCACATTACTATATTACTATTGATTTTTATTCACTAATGGTTAATAATTTTACTTTAAAATGAAAAGAGACACACAAATTTATAATTCAATATTTTTAAAACCACATACCATTGATTTCTATGTATCTTATATTTTTATGAATATAAAATCATTTAATAAAATAATACATTTTATAAAATCTCATTAATGAGATGGGAGGTTCAATGAAGGCATATTTTGGGATGAATTCCTATAATAATGTTATTTCATGTAACAACATGAATCCTATAAGAAATTATAGGGTTCAATTAAACCGTTAAAAATGAGATTATAAAAAATTTAATAAAAACTAAATGCCTTCAGTAGATTAGGAAGTTATAGTCATTTTTAACAATATTAATTCAATTTGATATTAAATACAACCCAAAAAGGATAAATTTGTATACAATCCTATAAAACAAGCCTAATATTCATATATATATTTTCAAATTCATGGGACACATTAATTCATTAAAATTATATAACTTCAAATATTTTTGAAATATATTATTTTATTTTCATATTAATTGACTAAATAATGTATCAGAATTAGAAAATCATTTACGGTAATTATTTAATCACTAAAATTTATAAATATATTACATTAATCAGTAAAATTTATTTATGAACAAAATTCCCTTAAATATTCATTCACTACATTATTTTATCCTATCAGAACACATAAGAGATATCTAAAACTCAGAGAGTGATATTTTTTTTATTTCATTAATTTAAATATTATATAGGTCATATCATTGAAAATTACTATTAAAAACTCAATTCTCATTAAAAGTTGATGACGTTCAAATTAACATTATCCAATAATAATTATGCTAAAATATAACTGATTTATTAGATAGTTTCAACCTAGATTAGCCTGATTAACTAATTAACAAGTTGATAATTTATACCATGGTTATTATTCACATTGGCCAAATATTAAAGAGAAATAATTACAAAATTTGGAACTCGTGATTTGAAATATGTAATCTAATCTTCAATATTCAGTTTCAATAATTTGAAATTTTTAATTAGATATTAAAATGAAAATTGAAAAAAAATTGAAATTTTCTTTTCAGAATAAAAATGTTGTCATACTAAATTAACTCATAAAGTGTATTCAATGAAACATAATATTAATAGTAATGATATTAAAAAATTAATTTTTATTTTAGTATATTTTAAAAAAATATAACTTCTGAAATTATTTTATTAGAAATAAAGTATTCAATGAAATTCCATATTTTTTACTATTTACTGGAAAATGAATCTTCTCATAAAAATATCAAAGGCAATTCCTAATATAATTTCAATGTACAGATTTCAAATATTTTTCTCACATTATCATGTACTTTTTTTTTGTGGAGTAAATTAATTATATTTATTCCTCATAAAAATAAATACCAATAATTTTTCAAGAAAGCATATAATTGAAGAATTATATGAATTTACTATAAATATTATTTTTTATTTCCCTATGAGTTACAAAATAATTTTTTTTGTGTATGTCATCCACACACATAGATATATATATATATAATTCGTTATGTGGTAATTACTATTCAAAACAACTAATATCATGGGTTGTTTATAACATTAGTATTCAAATAACAATATTTTACTATTTTTTTAATATGGTGTTTCATGTTGTATACACTATCAAATATAGTGTTATTTTAATATATCTGCATATTGAATTCATCCCTCCCAAAAAAATAATCATTGATATTTTCAGTAATATTACCTTTTAAAAAATGTTCATGTTTTTTCTTTATAACATCCATAGGTTCCCATGTTTCTTCTTCTTTATTATGATTTCTCTAATGTACATTTACCAGTAGAGTCATCTGATTCCTCAAAATATTCTCTCTAGTGTCAAAAAACTAGATTGTATCTTCATGGTAAGCTAGATTAGGTTAAAATTTCATTTCATGAATTTTGATAACATTCACTAGGTCTACAAAATAAATAATTAATAAATTGATACTGAATCAGTCATGTAATTTATGTATGATTGGTTTTATTGTAAAATTATATGACATAAATTAGATTATTTAAATAATTTTTCATTTTCTTAGGTACTTATGGATCATTTATCCTATCATAACAACCCTTATACCACCATTTCAATGAGATAAATTTAATAAAATGTAATCACGCACTTGAAACTCCAAATATATCATTCAATTATCAATATAACTCCTTTCACTATACTAAGCCTCATTCATATGAGGCTAGTTAACTTACACATTTTTCATTGTCTCCTCATAAAGATCTAGGCCTAAAATTTCGACAACTATTTCTATAAAAGTTCAATAATGAAATATCGTTCAATATAATTAAACATATTAACCCATTTCATTCATTAATGGTGACTTTTGTTATAGGAAAACTCCACCAAACATAAATATAGAACCCACATACCATTAATGTTAAGTGATCATGAAATGACTCAGAATTTAGAGATTTGATATTTAGAAATTATATAGGAAAATACTAAGACTAGGTGTAGAGACTGCCTTCAGTTTCAAGGCCTACTGTTCCAAGAAAAATTTATCATAAAATGTTATGTTTCTAATATCATATTCATGTCCCTTTTGTTAAACTGAGAAATATATTTTAAGCATCTTCCATGAATAGAATATTGTTGGCAACATTGATTACCTTAGATCAGTTTCCATATGTCATACGTAGAAAAAAACCAATTTGGGGCATATCCTTAAATAAAATAATTTAAAAAAATATTTTATTATAAAATCCTAATAAATAAAATATGTTAACTCAGATTAGAAATCTGAGGGAACATTTGATTTCTTTAGGGGTCTTTTCCTTAAGTGATTCATATCATTGTCAGTACAAGATGGTTGTGAAATATAGATTTTGGATGTCAATATCATTAAAATATATTAAGAAAAATATTTTACTTATGATGAAACAACATATTATCATTTAATACACATTTTTTATAGAATTTTGGGTTATCACCATAGCTCTTGAATACCCCTAAGAAATGGGAATGGATCTCTCTCGAAGAATGATGGCAGATCATGTGTCTACAATCAATGATGAACCTCATATTAGAAGGATTTTCACCTATTATAATGACTAGGTGACCATTATTTGTTAGCAATCAAACTTAACCAAGGAATGGTGATTTTAAATTGATTTCATTTCTCAATTGAGGAATACCATTATGAATGTGGACCAATCGACATATCAACTGGATAGAGGATCAATTGTTTTATGATATGGCATTTACCTTTGCGAGGATTTGATGTGAGAATGTTATTGTGATTAGTTTTGGGATTTTTTGTTATTCTAATGGAAATGAATCATGATCATCATCAACATCGATCAAGGTTTTATACTCTTGGTTGAATTATGTTTTTCTCCCTTCATTCTTTATTCGTCACTGACATTTTTCATTTGTAAAGTGACTCGAAATACTATGATCTGTCTATTATTTATAACACAATACATGGTTCAAGGATCTGATATTGAATACTGTGGATCAGCATGGCATGATGAAGTTGTGACAATGATGGATACAGAAAGATCGAAGTTGTTTAATAGATATAATCGTTTGATTGAATTTTCATTGATATGGATTCTAATGTCCTTATGTTACTATAGTGGTGAATAATGTTACCAAAGGATCACATACATTCTTCTGTTTTGAAATATAGAAAACCAGAGGCAAACCGGTGGCCCTTAGAATGGGAAAACTAGTGCACTGACATTGGGGATCCATAGAGGAGGTGGCCAGTGGTGGAACATAGTAGAATGAGGTGACATCATTTTGTGATTGCGGTGAATCGTATTCAACTGCCATCGGTGGCTGGTGGTAGTGGAAATCGTCTTGACGGGTCCATATGGGAGCCCATGGTGGAACATGTAAGACATTCAACCAAGGGGGATGCGACGAAGGAAGCCGCTTAGGTGTTCGTTCTGCATATATCCCATGGAGCTAGTAATCCATGGTGGAGAAAGAATTTGGTTCCCGTCTGCATTGAACATGGTGACACTAAGTTGACCAGGTGGAGGTACATGGTCAAGAAGACCACATGTTGTGCTATAAAAATTACTACAGCATGGTCCGAACCATATGAGTCAGGCCAGTCCTGCGGCCACACGGACTACGGCCTAGTAGGCCTTGTGGACAAGGCTGGCTCAAACTAAACTATTCTGGGTCAGGTCATCTCGCATGCTGGGTTGGATCTATCGGGTTGGTTTGGAACAGAACCAGACCCATATCGGAACATTTCACTATAATGTCCATATCCTTCAAATATAGCATCCAATTGATGCTTTTTATATGGAATTGGGAGGTATTCCATAGGTCGGTTCTTTTTAGATGGATTAGTGGTTTATAAGTTAGATTAGAAGATGTTGAGATCATACCCATGGTCTTTTCATTTGAGGGATCGAGGTAGAATATTATTCTTGTTATATAGAATGAACTATATTTGGTAGTGAGTTGTCTTATCCTAATATAGATAGTTGAATCAGTGGGTTGGAGCATATAGTGCACAAAGATTCCTTGTAGGTCCTCACTTATCTTAGATGTACCTTATATAATGATTTTAGAGAAGGTGTAACCAAAATTTCATGGGCACTTATCCCTTAAATACAATGATGATTCTAGTAGGGTAAGGTGTCCCACCTATGATCCATTTGTGTTGACCCCCTATCTGTTTATCTAGATCAGATTTTTTACATTCATCATGACTAGACCTGATGAGTGTGCCTCCGGCAGATTTTAGTTGTTGGTGTTTGGTTTTGACTGGGTGACTATATGACTTGGGGGCTTCATGACATTCTAACACTCCATGTGTTACCGACACTCCGTGTGTTTCCAAAACTCTGTGTGTTACCGAAACACTTTGTGTTACAAACACTCCCTGTGCCACCAAAGCATTATGTTCTACTGGCACTCTGTGTGTTACAGACACCTTGTGTGTTACCGGCACTTCGTGTGTTAAGGAAACTTCATGTTCTACCAACACTCCAGTTGTTTCCAACACTCCTCGTGTTATAAAAACTTTGTATCTTGTTGAAAATATATGTCTTAGTGAAAATAAATTACTTTTGAAGACTCTAATGTTCTCCTATGTACTTTTGGTAGACCTGTTCTACGTTCTTATATCAGATAGATCAAGGTGTGAGATCTCTCGGGATTAGTGTGCTACAAGCGGAACAACGTAGGAGGCAGTGGATGATACAATGAGGCTTGTAATACTTTATGAGTAAAAATCTATGTTCCAGTTATATTTTCTATAGACATATACCATTGTTGAGCTCACTTTATCTTCTTAGTAGTGTTTCCCCATTATGGTATATCTTTTTGGTATATTTTTCATGATGTTTCCACTGTGGTATTCATTTGTATTTTTCGGGTGGTCTATTCAGTATTATTTTACTCACCCCATCATTGTATTTTAACACATGGGTCATCTATTTTATATATGTTCGACCTTGTTATATTGTTCTAGGTAGACTATGAACCAATGTTTCTTTGTGTGTTTCTAGAGATCTGGTTGTGCTCCTATGACTATATACTATATTTCCAGTAACATTTTTTATAGGCTAAACATTGTGGTTTGCATACACTTTTTAGTGGGATTGTATTCTGGACTAGTTGTACTTTTTAATACTTTAACATCAAATTGTACTCTCTTGGTTGGGATGTAGTAGTAATCATGCATTTGATTACTTTGTGTTTTTACATTTCAATATATTGAGCTTGGAGATGTGTGCATGTGTATAGGTAAATAAGAAAATTATTCCCAATAGTGGGTTATGCCTACATGGAGCTAGTCTCCAGCCCCTAGCTAATCAGTGGAGGGCTTGTGGTAGTCAAAACATGGGCCCCTATAGTACAGTTCATGACATATGGGTATCAGATCATGTCAATTCTATATTTGGACCAAGAGTCTTTGAGATTTATTTTTGGAAAATGTGTTAGGTGTTTCGAGATTTTATTTTAGGTCGGGGAATCTAGTTTTGGGGTACAGATTGACAAATCCATACACTAGGACTCTAGGAACATTCATTTCAAGTCATCATAATAAAATCCTGGTTTTAGGGAAATGAAGGTAAATTAATTATATAGGAATGGGTTCTGTTTTCTAGGTCCTTCTTGAGAATGACGACCCGGTATACTCATTTAACAGTGACGCATCATGTTTTCATATAGGATATATTTACGACTCTATCCATTGAGGTTACCACAACAAGATTAGTAGTTATACCTTATGTTTTTAGTTACCTATATAAGGGGATATAATCACATAGAATTTTTTCTTTAGGATGGTAAACAGGTGGTACTTTCTCCTGATAATCGGATTGTAGACCCACCTCCAGTGGTTTAGTTGGATTCAGCATGCCAGAGTGAGTCATATATTGATCATTTAGTGTTGGACGATAATACACAAGCTCGGAATTTATTATATTGGTTTCCAAGGGAGCGATCACCTAGGATGGAGGGTCAGCATGTGCAACTGATAGAAGGTGCGCAACGTAAGCTTCATAACAAGATGTTTCATCAGAAGTCCCATGGGCATGCTAGTTCCTCAAGGAAGAGGTGATGTTAAGCTTATCATGGGAAGGTACATTCCATGTGAGACTATACCACTATTCAAGCTACATTTAGTGTTGTAGTTGCTGAACCTCCATGGAAGAGGCAGTAGATGGAGTAGATAGATCTGTCATGTGGTAGGCATGGTAGAGGAGTATGCGGAAGAAGTCGGAGGTGACCAATGTATTGGTGTGTAACAATCACAACCATAGGTTGGTCCCTACCAAAATCAAGAACTGGGGGATAGGGGAGGAGATAGTTGTATGTGGTCCAGGAGAATGACCATAGGACTCCAAGAATGGTTCAAGTTTAGATGTGTACCTATCTACATTTGTTGCAGTATTGATAGACACGTGTTCTAGTGATTTCTATTATTACAACTTTTTTTGTTTGATACATAGATATTATAGTTAAACCACTGACTTGAACCTCAATGTTAGAGACTCATATTAGAGGATACCTATTGATTTCAAACTGGTGCTGAGAGTGTGACCATACTATTAACGGTTATATTTTTGGTCGGGATCTCTTCATAGTATCATCGAGGCCTTATGATGTCACTCTCGGTATGGAATAGTAGCTATAGTTCATGAATAGTTTGATTTTTTAGTAAAAGGATATGGTTTCTCCATGATAATATAACTAGATTTCACATTCTATCAACAATAGGGACGTCTTTGCTGCTTAGAATGGACTCACACATAGAAGGGTGTGGCCGATTACACATTAGTTGGCTATCTTTTCCCTTAATGTAGTGGAAATTTTGAGTCCTCAATTTCTAATAATGGTGGAATAGTATAAGTAAATAATTGATGATTAATTCCTAGGTTTACCTCTTCAAAGATAGATAGACCTCTATGTTGATCTACACCCCTAGACGATACTGATATTTACACCAGCACATCAGATTGTTCCCATAGTGCATGGTGATCTAAGGGTGCAGTTAGAGGACATGAAGAGGAATGGATTCCTAAGACCCATTGTTTCACCTTGGGAAGCCCTAGGTGGTCTTCCTTGATCTCAGATATATCATCTTAGAGTCTATAGTTTCAATGGATCCAGTAAAAGATGATGTAGAGTTTGAAGAGTTCTCCCATCATGAGGATTCTAGAGGACGGTGTCGAGTACATAGTGTATTGTTATACAACAGAAAATGATTTTGGTTGTGTCCCAATGAATTTGTTTGTATTGATCTACTATGGATCACAAAAGTTGAAATCCCATGAGATGAACTATGTGAACCACGATCTTGATTTACCAGTACTAGTATGTTCATTGAAGATATGGGGACACTACCTAATGGGAGAGTGGTTTCTCATCTACTTGACCAAAAGAGTATCAAGTATATATTCTATCAAAATATTGTAACATGAGAAATAGGTGATTGCTACAGTTCCTATCAGACTATGACATGGTGTTTTTCTATACTCATGGGATGGGGGATGTGTTAGGATATGCTCTCAATAGGAGATGTAGCTTGCAGATGTGGAACGAGTAATCATGGAAGATAGCCTCATAGAAGATCTCCATTATGGATGGACATGGAGAAGCATTTCCCTTGTCAATGGTTGTCACCCCTCCCCTCTTAAAGGGAGTCAGGGTGGAAAAATGTAGGGATATTAACTGTGAGTCTCTATGTGCTCAAATGTCCATAGGTCATGCCCCTATGGTAAATTCAAAAGGTGGTACAATGTTGTTCTTTTCATATAATTCCAGATGATAGCATTGTCATTGCAAGAGGATGTTCATAGGGAGTTTCATTCATCCTTTTAATAGTATATCTGGATGATTAAATGATGTACCAGAACCTCTGATGTCATTTTAGTAGACAGGGATGAAGAGGGATGTTTCAGAGTATGTGTCTCAATGCCTTGTTGAAAAATTAATACTTGTCATTAAGATCCAACTGGTTAGACTTATCCAATTTAGGTTTCGTAATGGAAGTGGGATGTCATAATAATGGACTTCGTGATGGGTATACCACATATTTACAAGGGGAACGATTCCATATGAGTGATGATTGACCAAATCACCATGTCATCCCACTTTTGACAAATCGTGTAGAAGATTTCAATAGAGATATTGGTATTCCTCTATGGGATGTAGATAGTTTTGCTTCATGGAGTTATATTAACAATTGTTTCATATCATGAGTCTCCCTACACATTCTGGTTCTATATGGTATTATAGGCTACATTTGGGACTCGGTTATGGTAGAGCACAACATATCCCTCATATGTGGTTGACCAAACTAAGTTGTCCATACAAGCTCTGGAGAACAGGCTACATGAATTCATGTTATGTTTGGGAAAAATTATAGAGGATCACCTAACTCTAGTGGAGATTTCATACAACAGCAAATACCCCTCCCCAATTAGTATGGTACCATTCAAGGCATGGTACAAAAGACCCTGTAGGTCACCACATTATTGGACTGACCCAGGAGATTTGGATCCAATGGTCCTGGATTTGGTGTAGGTGACTACAGTGAAGGTTCCGGTCATCAATGATAAGATTAAGATTAAATAGAGCAGTCATAAATCTTATACTAATAGGTGAAAAAGTACAATGTAGATCATGGAGGAAGTCCAAGTGTTCCTTCATTTCTGTGATTATACGTAGGATACAATGATTTTGTTGGCATGGCAAGCTATCTACTAAGTTCTTCTACCCTTTCATGATACTCCATAGAGTTTCTGAGGTGGTGTACCACTTGGCTCGACACGCACATTTGGACCTGCTTCATGACATCTTCCATGTGTCTCAAATGAGGAGATACATTCATGATTCATCACACATCATTGACTAGGGTTAATTTTTCTAATAACCTAGTGGTGTTCAAGGATCACAGAAGGGGATCCTTTTTTTGATAGATTCTTCATGTGCGCTTTTGGTGGTGGCACAAAAATCCCTATGGGATCACATGCGAGCTGAAGGCTTAGATTTGTGCTTAGATCCCTCAATTAGTTGAGTAGCCCTTCTTTGGATTTCGGGGATATAAATCCCTAAGGTGGGGAGAATGAAATGACTCAGATTTTCCATATATTAACTTTAGAACATATTTGGGAAAATTCCTAGACCTTCCACCAAGACATCGTGAAATTGAGAGGCTCGTTGTACCCATAATAAGTTTTTGAAAAATGTTACGTTTTTTATAGTTTTTACATCACAATTTTATTAAAAATTGAAATAATATTTATGTGGATTCCCAAATCTAAAATCTGAGGGAACTATTGAGATTAGAGTAGTGCATTTACCCTAAGCAAGACTTAACATTGGTCAACGAGGGTCATCTGTAGAAAAAAATAAACCAGGCGCATAACCATAAATAAAATTATTAAATAAAATTATAAAATAAAATTATTCTTTTTTAAAATCATAGAAAATATTTAAGGGTTATTCATATAGGAAACATGAGACAACCATTGAGTTTGTGGTCGGTTTATTTCCATATGTGAGACCTCAAATCAATCGGTGCGGGCTAGCTGTGGAAAATATTTTTTGGATGTGAATATCATTAAAATATTTTAAAAAATATATTTTATTCTAGACAAAACAATGAATTTCATTTTAATATGTGTTTTTTAGAGAATTTAGGGTTATCTTCATAACCCTATATTTCCTCTGAAGCAAGGGTACAAAGCTCTCTCGATGAACAATGACAGATCATGGATCAACTATCAATGACACACATCAGATTTGAAGGATCTTCACCCACATGAATGACATTGTAAACGTGCATCATCAGGGATCAAAAAAAATGAGGTAGGGAATTTTTTATTTGATTTATTTTCGCTGTTCATAAATTCGATGATGAACACTAACCAATCAACCAATTTATTGGCCAACAGATCGATCATTGTTGTTGGATGGTATTTATCTTTGCGAGGTTTTGATGGAAGAATGATATTGTGATAATATTTTGGATTTCAATTTTCATTCTAATGGAAACAAATTATCATCCCAATGATCAATCATTGACTATTCCTATTGGTTTATTTATGATTTTAACCACCCTTTCTTCGTTCATCATGGGAATTCTTCGAGTTTCCAATGACTCGACATGTTGTGATCGATTGATCACTCAACACTTGATCCATTGAATAACAATCTATTATTGCATATCTAGGATCATCATGGCCTAATAGAGGTGAAATGATGGCAACGATAGATAGATCGTAGTCATTATGGAGATATCACCACTTGGGTGAATTTTCTTCAGAATGGATTGTGACATCAATCCAAGCCCAGGCTGATGAAGAACGTGACCCAAGGATTTTATGGGAGTTCCATTTTGAAAAAATAATCACGTAAGGTAAACATTTGTTCCATGAAATGGTCCACTGATGTGTCAGTGCGGGCGACTGATAGTAGTAGTGGATGGAAATGGAACATGGAAGATAATAATTGGTTGGCGGCAGTGGCTAGATCGGTTCCATGATTAGTGACCGGGGATGCGGTGAAGGGAGAAACATATGTGTATGGGTTCCACATGGAGCCTGTAGTTTCAACAGGCCGTATGGAAGCTGGGATTCAGGGTTTTCCTATAATTTCTCGACCCTAGTTATCTAGAGTCGGTTCATTATTACATAACATTGGCATGATCACAAGAAATATCAAGTCTCTAAAGACTGATTACTTTAGTAGACTTGGAATAACTAGATACATTAATAAAGTTTACATTACATCATAAAATTGAAACTAAAACAATATAGTCTCCATAGTCCATACTCTTATCCCCTCATACTATCCCTGCAGGTCATTCATATAATACTTCTTCACATCATGGGAAAAATAAAACATATAAATGGGTGAGCTCAAATGCCCAATAGGGATAAAAATATAGCAGAAACATTCATAAATAAGAATAAACATTTATGGAAATGTATAACTAAATCAAAAGCCTTTTGAAACATGAAATTCAGAATAATATAGAAGAAATAAAATGGAATAATTCCATATACTTATTCACATGGATATTTTACTAATCAAATAATCATTTGCAATATCAATAACCACTTGCAATATCAATAACCACTTTCAAAATGATGGAATTCATAATGCCATACTCTCCTAACAACATAGTCAAGGCCTCGTTCCATGACTAAAAAAAGATTTTGTCAAGGACATATGCCAAGAAACTAGTCTATCCCATGTGACCTACCAATGCATCGATGAGCTATAGCGAGCTCCACCTGTCACTTATTAAGTCCAATGCATTCCTCATATGAATAGGTTTAAACATAACATAAACATTCATATTAAAACTAGCATACGAAATGTCATTACTTTATTCATAAACCATGAATGGTATAATAATAACAAATCCACAGTCAGACATAACACAAAACCATCAATACAATATGGAAGTTTTGTATCAAAATAAATCAACTCCAAATAAACTTAAAATCCATCAAAGGATGTTGACATAGAAGAAATCAAAACTCTTTTTAGAAAAATATCTATTTCTATTTTGAAATCATTTAACAGTCATATGTTTATAAAATAAAACATTTTAATTGAAAATATTATTAATAGCTTATAAGGGATGATTCGACGATTTTATAACGGTGGAAAATAGTTGCACCCGCCATATAAGTTAAAAAATCATTTTTACCTTAATTCTGTCGAAAAGGTTAAAAATGACCTTGTTTGGAAAATGACAAAAATATTCCTTAATAAACATCATATAAAAAGTCATCAAGGGTGTAAATTACTTTATCCCATAGTCATTAAATTATTAAGAATTATTTTAAGTGCATTTTTAAGAACCATGGATGTGGATGATAATGAGGTCCCAGTAGATAATTACTTATAAACAACCTCGGATAATGAAAAGATTGTGAAATAAATCCTTAACTTGTACATTTCCTTGGTTTGGGTAGGTTAACCTCCTGTATAATGGTGAAATAATTGTTATTAAATTATACAAGAATCATATACATTAATATGATATCATATATGATCTTTTAACATTGCATTGTTAATAATATCTTAGTATTATTGTCGTTTCGGATGTTAACTTACTAGTTTACTTTCATATGTTTTGTTATATAAGTTGTGTTTGTTATGGATAGGTTGTATCTTATTTATATCTAGAATTCTATAAAGTCCTTAAATACTATTATTAATCATAAAATGATAATTATACTTGAATGGATACGATGGAGAATGAATCTCATCGCGTTCGTGGAGATGGTAGTCCGTACGAACGCACGAGCGACAATATCATCCTTTTGATATTGATATAATATATAATTTGATGTTATATAATATATAAATAATAATTATCATGTTATATTTATTATTTACATGAATTAAACATCATTATTATACCCATCCAAATAATAATTTATTGAATGACAATCACACCACGACATGGAGACGGTAAGCTGTACGTACGCACGTATGGTGACATGTCATTCAAAGGATGGATATAATAATTAATATGGTTGTACCATATTTATAATAACATCAATGTATATATAATATACTGGTGTTATTATTTTATAATGGGAATAACAAAGAAAGAAGAAGTTGAAGAAGAAAGGAACTTGAAAAAGGGTGGTGAAAACATTACCTCTTCTTCGGGTTCTTCCTTTTGAGTTGATCAAAAAGGCTCTTTAGTTTTTCTTTTTGATAAAACTAAGGCCTCTAGGTTGTAGTGAGGGAATTTTAGACAGTATTTGTTCCATTTTTGGCTGAACCAAAAGGCTTTGAATGTGTGAATTAGTGAGAAGGGGGTGTGCCCTTTTATAAGAGGGGTGAGGGGCACCTTTGGAAAAGCTAAAAATATTATTTTATAATATATCCATATTCAGATTATAATAGCTAAAAAGTGTATTAATTAAATTTTAATGTGGGGATGGGTCAAAAACCACTCATCCAATAGAATTTAGACAGGTTTGGGTCATTACATTAACCTTATATTTTAGTTTTAACTCTTAGTTAATTAGTTTAACATTTACCATGTCACCTTGTATTTTTATATTATTTAGTTAATAAACATACAATATACATCCAAGAGACCCCAAATTGGTCCATTAATGATACAACTATCATGATATATGTCTCTTGGCCGAACCTTATATTTTTTTGAATTTAATATCAATTAATAATATAATATTTGTTTTAAAAAGTCATTTATGTGAGTTTTCACACATTTCAATAATTTTTTTTATTAATGTCTTAACAACATTATTAATTGGAAAAAAATTCATTTGAGCAATCCTATAGTGTCATATTAATTAATAAAATCCATTTATGTCATCAAAAAATTCAAATTACAATAATTTTAACATTTATAATACCAATTATTTGATTCTTTCATTAATACGGAAAATACTTCATCATTATTGTGTCATAAATAATATTAATTATTAAATGTATAAAAAATATTATTAAATTACCATTATGTAGGAAATCGTTTTAGATTTCTAATGAATATATATAGTCGAAAATCCAACATACATAACCCTATGTAATTTTTTTTTCTAAAATATATATGCTTATGTCATTATTTATTTATTTTAACTTAATTAATATAAAGTGACATTATCACTTACAAGTGGCTCCATGGGGTCCCAAAATCGACCCAAATATGGACATGGTCAGACATGTATCAAAATAATAAGGTTTGGACACATTTTAGGTTAATTTATTGTGATTATAATATTATTTGTTTTACCCTTATTTACCGGATTTACCCATTAACCATGGTAAATAAAATTTGTACCGAAGTAATTATTCAAAATGTCTAAAAATAAAAGATACTTATTTAAACAATTTGAACATAATGATTACAAATATGGAATCCATTTTTACAAATTCAAAACAAATAACCGGAAGAAATTAATTTAATATTAATTCTCGTTGTTAAAACAAAAAGCGTGTTTTTAAGAGATAATAACTATCAAAAGATTAACACATGTTCATTTCAGGTTTAATTGGGAAATTATGTCCAATGAAAAAAAATTGTATTAAATGGTAAAAATTTATTTTAAATATAATTTAAAACCACTCAAATTCATAATTTATCACTATTAATTATTTCAATTAAAAAGTTTTTTTTATTTAAAATTGAGTAATTTTCACTATTCATCAAAATATAAAAGTTATCTGAAATGTTCCAAAATTTTACCCCAGGATAATTTAGATATTCTGAATCCAAAAATGAATTCAATTTTGAGAGATGAAATTTATAAAATTTCAAAAAGTGGGTATTAGTATTCATAACGGCTAGTTTAATTGGTTGTGGTGTGTTTTAGAACTCAAAGTTGCGTACAACACACACTATTGTATTATTCAAAGGGAATCGTACTGTGGAAGCTTGGGGTATTACATTCTCACCTCCTTCATATAATTTATTCCTCAAAATTTCTGGAATACTACCACATTAAAATACTCAGGTGGTTCTTCAACATAAGTTCCTCGGGTTCCCACGTTGCCTCTTCCAGCTTATGGTTTCTCCATAGAACTTTTACCAGACGAGTCGTTCGGTTTCTTAGTACTTGTTCTCCTATATCAAGAATCCTGATGGGCTCTTCCCAATAAGATAGATCGGGTTCCAGTTCTAATTCGTCATAGGTGAGTACATGCGTTGGTTCGGGCATGTATTTTCTCAAAAGTGATACATGGAACACATCGTGAACTTTGGAGAGATTTGGAGGCATTACCAAACGGTAAGCTGCAGCCCCAATTCATTCAAGAATTTCGAAAGGACTGATGGACCTGGGACACAATTAACCTTTCCTTCCAAAATGTAAAACTCCTTTCCATGGAGATGCCTTCAAGAAAACATGATCTCCTGACTGAAATTCCAAATCTTTCCTTCGGTTATCGGCATAGCTCTTCTTCCAACTTTGAGCTGCATTGATGTGGTTTTGGATAACCTTTACCTTTTCCATTGTTTCCTCCACTAGTTCTGGGCCTATAAGTTTCGTTCACCAACATCATACCAATAGGTTGGTGTGCGAAATCACATTCCATATAACACTTCACATGGTTCCATCTGACTACTCAAATGGAATCTATTGTTATAGGAAATTTCTACCAGAGGTAAATATTGATCTCACATACCCTGAAATTCCTGTGAGAAAGATATCGAAATGTCTTATAAGGTTTGAATAGTCCATTCCAATTGTCCATCTGTTTGAGGGTGGTAAGCAATGCTCAAATGAAATTCAGTATCCAAGGATTTCTGAAGACTCTTCCAGGATCATGAAGTAAAATGGGGATCACGATCAGAAACAATCGATAGGGGTACTCCATGAAGTATCACCACTTCATTAATATATAGCCTTTCTAGACGTTCAAGTGGTAAAACATCCCTTATAACAAGAAAAAGTACAGACTTGGTATGACAATCAACAATAACCCATATTGAATCATTCCTTCTAGTGTTATTTGGTAGTCACATGAAAAATTCCATCGTAATATTGTCCCATTTCCAATCCGGTATGGGATGAGGTTGCATGACTCCTCCAAGTTGTTTCCTTCCAGCTTTTACTTCTTGACAAACCATACATCTTGACACAAAATCAGCAATATCCCACTTCATGTTGTCCCACCAAAAATTTTCATTCAATTCTATATACATTTTGGTTCTCTCTAGGTGTATAGAGAAATTGGAACTATGAGCATCGTCCAACAATTCTCTTTTAGATTAGGTATATTGGGAAAACAAAGTCTCTTCCCAAATTTCAAAATTCCATATTCATACCCAAATTCAATCAATCTCCCATCATTCACAGCTTTAATCTTCTTTTTAAACTCTTCATCACTGGTCTGAGAACTCTTTATCCTTTCTCGTAAAGATTGTTTAGAAACCATTTGAAAAAGTATTGATGTTTCACCTTCCATGGTAATTCCTATATCCATCATCACTAGATCCATGAAAATACGATCCCTTCCAATTATCATCATGTTCAAAACTCCATGATCTTTTCTGCTCAAAGCATCTGCCAACTTATTTGCCTTCCCCAGGTGGTAGTGTATCATGCAATCATAATCCTTGAGTAGTTCAAGCCATCACCTTTTCCAGATGTTGAGTTCTTTTTGTGAGAAATTATACTTCAAACTCGTGTGATCTGTATAAATCTCACATTTTCACCATAGAGGTAGTGCCTCCATATCTTGAAAGAAATGATCACAACTGCAAACCCGAGATCATGAGTAGGATAGTTTTTCTCATGAATTTTCATCTATCGTGATGCATAGGCAATAACCCTATCATTCTGCATAAGGACACAACAAAGTCCTTTCTTCGATGCATCACTATAAATAACGAATCATTCATTCCCCTAAGGTAGAGTCAATATAAGAGCATTGACTGATCTTCTCTTCAGTTCTTTGAAACATTATTCACAGTATTTTGTCCAAACAAATTTTACCCCTTTACGTGTGAGCATCGTTAATTGGTTAGCCAATTGGGAAAAATTCTGGAAAAAAGGTCGATAATAACCTGCGAAACCAATAAAACTGCGTACCTCAGTTATAATCATCGGTGCAGGCCATTCGTGGATTGCCTTGGTATTAGAAGGATCAACAGAGATTCCATCTTTAGGGACAATATGGCAAAGAAAAGAAATCTCCTGAAGCCGGAATTCACACTTGCTAAACTTCACATATAATTCACGTCTTCTTAGAGTCTTTAAGATAATGCACAAGTGATTTTCATGATCTTCGTAGATTTTGGAGTATACCAAGATATAATCAATGGGCTCCCCATGGAGAAACACTAGGGTGAATAAATCCCTTATTACTCAATTCCTCTAGTTTTTTCTTTAGTTCAACTAATTCCAAAGTGGCCATTCTATAAGGGGTCTTCGATATAGGCCTTGATCGAGGAATTAAATCAATGGAAAACTCAACTTCTCATTCTGGAGGATGTCCATGTAAATATTTCAGAAGCACATCTATATATTCTTTCACAATATGTACATACACTATTTGAACATTCCTTTCATCACCCACATTCATTTCATTATCTTCCTCCCCAATAATTGAAATTAGTTGAGCTAATGGGGGTGGATCTTGATAAGAATTAGGTGG
This sequence comes from Viscum album, assembly GCA_963277665.1. Lineage (NCBI taxonomy): Eukaryota > Viridiplantae > Streptophyta > Magnoliopsida > Santalales > Viscaceae > Viscum > Viscum album. The sequence continues at coordinate 1,237,451,528 of OY728122.1, read as the reverse complement.
TGACGATTCTGCATTAAAGATAAGGTGTTCCTTATCATCATCATCAAAAATTGTAACCTCCTTTTTCTTACAATAAATCATTGCATCATGTTCCGAAAGCCAATCCATACCGAGGATTATATCAAACTCAATCATAGGTATGACAATGAGATCAGTGGATAAAGAATATTTATGTGCTCTAATGGGGACGGATTCACAAAACGTTGTTGCAATGATACTTCCCTTAGGAGTTTTAACTGACAACTCCCTTGTTAAATCAAATTGGAAATATCTAATTCTCTTAGAAAACTGGGAAGATAAGAAATAATGCGATGATCCAGAATCAGATAATGCATTTTCTAAACTTGAGGAAACCATTAAATTACCTGCCACCACATCTTTCGGAGCTTGGACCTCACTAGTAGTGATAGCATCTGCTTGGCCTTGATCCCTTGCCCTTTTCTGAGGTAAGTTCCACTGAAGCATTGGATATTCATTTGTATAATGTCCCATCTCCCTGCAATTGTATCATTGGACATCAGAAGCTTCCTTATTCCCCTCGCAATCACGAGGTTGGTCACCTTTTTCACCACACTTGTAACAGACTCCCATTCCTTTTAAGAAAGTATCGGGGTGCTTCATCCAACATTTACCATAGGATGGATATTCAACCTTTCCCTTCTTCCCCTTATTTCCATTCCCATTTTGATCAGAAACTCTCTTCTTCTTTTGCATTGCATTAAAGTCATAAGACATAGAGAATTCTTTTTCTGTCTTGATAGCACATGAGAAAATGTCTTCGTACGACAGGAATGATTGTGATACTAATACTCAATGGAGAAATGGTTTTAACCCATCATGGAAATGATCAATATTACTTCTTCGGTTACATATATAATCTCCAACATACCTTTCTAACCTTGTAAAGATAGCCTCATACTTTGTGACATTCTCATCCTCCTTTTGTCTCAGACTCAGAAATTGTCTTTCCATATCTACTATATGGTCGCGAGGAATGTATTTTTCTAAAAACAGATCTTTGAACTCCCTCCATTCGATATTTGATACTCATAATCTTCCTTCGTGTTTTGAATCAATGACCGCCATTGATCAGCATCTCCAGTGAGGCGATAAACTACCATGACAACTTTTTCCATTTCCGTACTCCCCAAAGCCTGAAATATTTTCTATAGGGAACTTATCTATTGCTCAGCTACTAATGGATTTGTACTCCCATTGAATGTTGGTGGTTTCTGCCTCCTGATGAAATAAAAAATTGATCCTCCATGCTGTGGATCTGGGTGCTCCATACGGGTAAGGTTATTATACATAACCTAAGTGAGTTTTCCCAGTATGGTGATTAGTTGATCAGCACCAGTTGCATCACTATCTACACTATAATTATCTTGAGAAGGAGTTAAATCCCTACATGTAGTGTGTGCATTGATACGGTTTCCATTTCTTCCGCTAGGCACCATTTCTAAACAATGGCATAAACTAGATCATTTTATGAAATAAAATACATAATTCTATACTTATAAAACACTTAACATAAATTGAACTATTTATGGATATAATCCATAATCATAAAAATGTTTTCTTTGAAGATGTATATACTCATAAACCCTTCAAAATGATTTGTAAAGAAAATGAGAGTTATCCTAAGCATATCCACTGGGAGTGTCATAACCAAGAGTGCAACAAGGCCTATTGTCATATTCCACACTCTTATCCCCTCATACTATCCCTCTAGGTCATTTATAAAATAATTCTTCACATCCTGGAAAAAATAAAACATAGAAAGGGGTGACCTAAAATTCATAGTAAGGATAACAATATAGCGGAAACTTTCATAATTAATTATAAACATTTATGGAAATGTATAACAAAAACAAAAGCCTTTTAAAACTTGAACTTCAGAATAATATGACATAAATAAAATGAAATATTTCCATATACTTATTGACATGGATATTCAACTAGTCAAATAATCACATGAAATATCAATAACAACTTTCATAATGATGTAATGCATAAATACAGACTATCATAACCACATAGTCAAGGCCTCGTGCAAAGAGTACAAATAATATTTTTTCAAGGCCTTATGAAAAGACACTAGTTTTTCACACGAGACCTACCGATGCATCATGTAGCTATAGCGGGCTCCACCTGTCACTTATTAAGTCCAATTCATTCCTCATATTAACAGGTTTAAACATAACATAAACATTCGTATTAAAACTAGCATAAGAAATGTCAGTACTTTCTTCATAAACCATGAATGGTATAAAAATAACACATCCAAAGTCAAACATATCACAAAACCATCAATACAATATGGAAGTTTTGTATCATAATAAATCAACACCAAATAAACTTAAAATACATCAAATTTTGTTGACATAGATGAAATCAAAACACTTTTTAAAGAAATATTTCTTTCTATTTTGAAATCATTTAAGAGTCATACATTTATAAAATAAAACATTTTCATTGAAAATTTTCTTCTAAGCTTGTAAGGAAAGATTCGACGATTTTATAACGGGGGAAAATTGCCGCACCCGTCGTATAAGGTAAAAAACATTCATACCTTAATTCTGTCGAAAAGGTTAAAAAGGACCTTGTTTGGAAAATGACAGAAAGATTCCTTAATAAAGATCTTATAAAAATTCCACAAGGGTATAAATTAATTTATCCCATAGTCTTTAAAGTAGTATGAATGATTTGAAATACATTTTTAAGAAACATGGATGTGGATGATAAAGAGGTCCCAGTAGATAATTACGTATAAATAACCTCGGATAATGAAGAGATTGTAAAATTAATCCTTACCTTGTAATTTTCCTTGGTTGGGGTAGTTTAACCTCCTGTATAATGGTGAAAAAATTGTTATTAAATTATAAAATAATCATATACATTAATGTGATATCATATATGATCTTTTAACATTGCTTTGATAATAATATCTTCGTATTATCTTCGTTTCGGGTGTTAACTTACTCATATTCTTTCATATGTTTTGTTACATAAGACATGTTTATTATGGATAGTTTGTATCTTATTAATATCCAGAATGATATAAAGTCCATAAATACTATTATTAATCATCAAATTATAATTACACTTTAATGGATACGTTGGAAAATGAATCTCATCACATTCATGGAAACAGTAGTTTGTACGTACGCATGAGCGACAATATCATCATTTTTATATTAAAATAATATATAATTGGATGTTATATAATATATATATAATAATTATAATGTTATATTTATTATTCTCCTAAATTACACATCATTATTATACCCATCCAAATAATAATTTATTGAATGACAATTTCACCATGACGTGGAGACGGTAAGCCGTACGTACGCACGTATGGTGACATGTCATTCAAATGATGGATAGAATAATGAATATGGTTGTACCATATTTAGAATAACATCACAGTATATATAAGATACTGCATTTATTATTTTAGAATGGGAATAACAAAGAAAGAAGAAGTTGAAGAAGAAAGGAACTTGAAAAAAGGTGGTGAAAACATTACCTCTTCTTTGGGTTCTTCCTTTTGATTTGATCAAAAGGGCTCCATAGGTTGGCTTTCTGATCAAACTAAGGACTCTAGGTTGTATTGAGTGAAGTTTAGGGAGTATTTGGGTATGGTTTGGCCGAACCAAAAGGCTTTGAATATGTGAATTAGTGAGATGGTTGAGTGCCCTTTTATAAGATGGGTGAGGGGCACGTTTGGAAAAGCTAGAAATATTATTTTATAATAAATTAAAATTCGGTTTTAATGGATACAAAGTGGATTATTTAAAGTTTAAGGTTGGGATGGGTAGAAAACCTCTTAGACGATTGAATTTAGACTGGTTTGGGTCATTATATTAACCTTATCCTTTAGTTTTAACTCTTAGTTAATTAGTTTATCATTTACCATGTCACCTTGTATTTCTTTATTATATAGATAATAAACATACAATATAAATCCAAGAGACCCCCAAGTGGTCCATTAATGATATAACTATCATGATTTATGTATCTTGGCCAAACCTTAGATTTTTATGAATTTAATATCAATTAATAATATAATATTTTTTTAAAAACTCCTTTTTGTGAATTTTGACACTATTGAATAATTGATTTTTGATAAAGTCTCGAAAACCTTATTAATTCGAACCAAATAAATTTAAGAAATGCTATAATTTCATTTTAATCAATAAAATTCATTGATTTCATCAAAACTTTCATATTATTATAATTTTAACATTTATAATACCAATTATTTGATTCATTCATTAATATGGAAAATACTTCATCATTATTGTGTCATAAATAATATTAATTATTAAATGTATAAAAATTATTAATAAAATACCATTATGTAGGTAATCGTTTTATCTTTCTAATAAATATTTATAGTCGAAAATCCAACATACATAACCCTATGTAAAAATTGTTTTTCTAAAAGATATATGCTTATCTCATTTATGTATTTATTTTAACTTAATTAATATAATGTGTCATTAACAATTAAAAGAGGCTCCATGGGGTCCCAAAATCGACCCAAATATGGACATGGTTGGACATGTATCAACCAATAAGGTTTGGACAGGTTTTAGTGTAATTTATTATTATTATAATATTATTTGTTTTACCCTTATTTACCGGATTTACCCTTTAACCATGGTAAATAAATTTTTTACCGAAGTAATTATTCAAAATGTCTAAAAATAAAAGTTACCTATTTAAAAAATTTGAAAATAATGAATACAAATATGGAATCCATTTTTACAAATTCAAAACAAATAAGTGGCATAAATTAATTTAAAATTAATTCCTGTTGTTAAAACAAAAAGCGTGTTTTTAAGAGATAATAACTATCAAAAGATTGACACATGTTCATGTCCGGTTTAATTGTGAAATTATGTCCAATGACCAAAATTGTATTAAATGGTAAAAATATATTCTAAATATACTTTATAACCACTCATATTCATAATTTATCACTATTAATTATTTCAATTAAGAAGTTGTTTTTAATTAAAATTTGCAATTTTCACTATTCATCAAAATATAAATGTTATCCGAAATGTTCCAAAATTTTACCCTAGGATAATTTAGATATTCTGAATCCAAAAATGAAGTCAATTTTGAGATATGAAATTTATAAAATTTCGAAAAGTGGGTATTACTATTCATATCGGCTAGTTTGATTGGTTGTGGTGTGTGTTAGAACTCGAAGTTGCGTACAACACACGCTATTGTATTATTCAAAGGGAAGCGTACTGTAGAAGATTGGGGTGTTACATTCCCTCCTCCTTAAAATAATTTAGTACTCAAAATTTCTAGAATACTACCACATTAAAACACTCTGGTGGTTCTTCATCATAAGTTCCTCGAGTTCCCACGTTGCCTCTTCCATCCTATGGTTTCTCCATAGAACTTTTACCATATGAGTCGTTCGGTATCTTAGTACTTGTTCCCTTGTATCTAGAATACTAATGGGCTCTTCACAATAAGATAGATCAGGTTTTAGTTATAATTCATCATAGGTGAGTACATGCATTGGTTCATGCATGTATTTTCTCAACAGTGATACATGGAACACATCGTGAACTTTGGAGAGATTTGGCGGCATTGAAAAACGGTAAGCTATAGCACCAATTCATTCAAGAATTTCTAAAGGACCGATGTACCTGGGACTCAATTAACATTTCTTGACAAAAAGTATAACTCCCTTCCATGGAGATGCCTTCAAGAAAACATGATCTCCTAACTAAAATTCCAAATCCTTCCTTCGGTTATCGACATAGCTCTTCTTCCTACTTTGAGATGCATTGATGTGGTTTTGGATAACCTTTACCTTTTCCATTGTTTCCTCCACCAGTTCAGTGCCTATAAGTTTCTTTCACCAACGTTATCCCAACAGGTTGGTGTGCGAAATCTATTTCCATATAACACCTCATATGGTGCCATATGAATACTCAAATGGAATCTATTGTTATCGGAAATTTCTACTAGAGGTAAATATTGATCCCACATACCCTGAAAGCCATGTGAGCAAGATCTCGAAATGTCTTCTAAGGTTTGAATAGTTCGTTCTAATTGTATATCTATTTGAGGGTGGTAAGCAATGCTCAAATGAAATTCAGTATCCAGGGATTTCTGAAGACACTTCCAGAATCATGAAGTAAAACAGGGATCATTATCAGAAACAATCAATAGGGGTACTCCATGATGTATCACCACTTCATTAATATATATCCTTGCTAGACTTTCAAGTGGTAAAACTTCCCTTATAGCCAGAAAATGTACTGACTTGGTAAGACGATCAACAATAACCCATATTGAATCATTCCTTCTAGGATTTTTTGGTAGTCCCATGACAAATTCCATCGTAATATTTTCCCATTTCCACTCCGGTATGGGAAGAGGTTGCATGACTCCTCCAAGATGTGGCCTTCTAGCTTTTAATTATTGACAAACCATACATCTTGACACAAAATCAGCAATATCCCTCATCATGTTGTCCCACAAAAAATGTTCATTCAATTCTCTATACATTTTGGTGCTCCCAAGGTGTATAGAGAAATTTGAACTATGAATATCATCCAATAATTCCCTTTTTAGATCAGGTATATTGGGAAAAGAAAGTCTCTTCCCAAATTTCAAAATTCCATCTTCATACCCAAATTCAATCAATCTCCCATCATTCACAGCTTTAATCATCTTTTTATACTCTTCATCACCGGTCTGAGAACTCTTTGTCATTTCTCGTAAAGATGGTTTGGAAACCATTTGAAAAAGTATCGATGTTTCACCATCCATGATAATTCCCATATCCATCTACACTAGATCCATGAAAATAGGATCCCTTTCAAATCACATCATGTTCAAAACTCCATGATCTTTTCTCCTCAAAGCATCTTCCACCTTATTTGACTTCCCCAGGTGGTAGTGTATCATGAAATCATAATCCTTGAGTAGTTCAAGCCATTACCTTTGCCTCATGTTGAGTTCTTTTTGTGAGAAATTATACTTCAAACTCATGTGATCAGTATAAATCTCACATTTTTCACCATAGAGGTAGTGCCTCTATATCTTCAAAGCAATGTTCACAGATGCTAACTCGAGATCATGAGTATGTTAGATTTGCTCATGAATTTTCAACTGTCATGATGCATAGGAAATAACCCTATCATTCTGCATAAGGACACAACCATGTCCTTTCTTCGATGCATCACTATAAATAACAAACCCATCATTCCCTAATGGTAGAGTCAATATATGAGCATTGTCTAATCTCCTCTTCAGTTCTTCGAAACATTCTTCACACTCTTTTTTCCAAACAAATTTAACCCCTTTACGTGTGAGCTTCATTAATGGGTTAGCCAATCGGGAAAAGTTTTGGACAAAACATCGATAATAACTGGCCAAACCAATAAAACTGTGTACCTTTGTTATACTCGTCGGTGCAGGCCATTATTGGATTTCATTGGTCTTAGAAGGATCAACAGAGATTCCATCTTTATAGACAATATGTCCAAGAAAAGAAATCTCCTGATGCCAGAATTCACACTTGCTAAACTTCCCATATAATTCATGTCTTCTCAGAGTCTTCAAGATAATGTGCAAGTGATTTTCATGATCTTCGTAGATTTTGGAGTATACCAAGATATCATCAATAAATACCACCATAAAATCATCATGATATTCCATGAAAACTCTATTCATTATATCCATGAATACATAGGGTGCATTAGTCAGCCCAAAAGGCATTACCGTAAACTCCTAACGCCCGTACATTGTTCGAAATGTTGTCTTCGGAATGTATTCCTTCTTCACACATAAATGATGGTATCCAGATCGAAGGACAATCTTTAAAATGTATTGATATACTTGAAGTGGGTCCGATAAATCATCAATTTGAGGTAGGGGATACTTGTTCTTTATTTTTATAGCATTGATCTCCTTGTAGTCAATACATAACCTCATAGATCCATATTTCTTTTTAACAAAAAGAATAGGGGCTCCCCATAGAGAAACACTAGGGAGAGTAAATCCCTTATTACTCAATTCCTCTAGTTTTTTCTTTAGCTCAACTAATTCCATAGTGGCCATTCTATAAGGTGTCTTCGATATAGGCCTTGATCCAGGAATTAAATCAATGGAAAACTCAACTTCTCGTTCTAGAGGATGTCCATGTAAATCATCCAGAAACACATCTATATATTCTTTCACATTATCTACATCCTCTATTTGAACATACCTTTCATCACCCATAGTCATTTCATTCTCTTCCTCCACAATAATTGAAATTAGTTGAGCTACTGTGGGTGGATCTGGATAAGAATTAGGTGGTGACGATTCTGCTTTAAAGATAAGGTGTTCCTTATCATCATCATCAAAAATCATAACCTACTTTTTATTACAATAAATCTCGCATCATGGTCCGAAAGCCAATCCATAATGAGGATTATATCAAACTCAATCATAGGTGTGACGATGAGATCAGTGGATAATGAATATTTATGTTCTCTAATGGGGACTGATTCACAAAACATTGTTGCAATGATACTTCTCGTATGAGTTTTAACTGACAACTCCCTTGTTAAATCAAATTGGAAATATCTAATTTTCTTAGAAAACTGGGAAGATAAGAAATAATACGATGATCCAGAATCAAATAATGGATTTTCTAAACTTGAGGAAACCATTAAATTACCTGCCACCACATCTTTCGGAGCTTCTACCTCACCAGTAGTGACAACATAATCTTGCCCTTGATCCGTTGGCCTTTTCTGAGGTAAGTTCCCCTGAAGCTTTGGACATTCATTTGTATAATGTCCCATCTCCCTACAATTGTAGCATTGTACATCGGTAACTTCCTTATTCCCCTTACAATCACGAGCTTGGTGGCATTTTTCACCACACTTGTAACAGACTCCCATTCCTTTTAAGAAAGTATCGGGGTGTTTCTTCCAACATTAACCACAGGATGGATATTCAACATTTCCCTTCATCCTCTTATTTCCATTCCCATATTGATCATCAGATATCTTCTTCTCTTTCTTTGCATTAATGTCATAAGACAAATAGAATTCCTTTTCTGTCTTGATAACACATGAGACAATGTCTTCGTACGAAGAGAAGTATTTTGATACTAATGATCAATGGAGAAATGGTTTTAACCCATCAAAGAAATGATCAGTCTTACTTCTTTGGTTACGTATATAATCTCCATCATACCATCCTAACCTTGTAATGTTAGCCTCATACTTTCTGACATTCTCATCCTCCTTTTTTCTCAGACTCAATAATTGTCTTTCCATATCTACTCGATGGTCACGAGAAAAATTATTTTCCTAAAAACAGATCTTTGAACTCCCTCCATTCCATATTTGATACTTCATCATCTTCCTTCATGTTTTCAATCAATGACCACCATTGATCAGCATCTCTAGTGAGGCGATAAACATTCATGACAACTTTTTCCCTTTCATTACTCCCCAAAGCCTGAAATATTTTCTATAGGGAGCTTATATATTTCTCAGCTACTAAAGGATTTGTACTCCCAATGAATGTTTGTGGTTGCTTCCTCATGAAGAAATCTAACATTGATCCTCCACGTTGTGGATCAAGGTGCTCTATATGGGTAAGGTTATTATTCATAAACTAAGTGAGTTTTCCCAGTATGGTCATTAGTTGATCAGCACCAGTTGCATCACCAGCTCCACTATAATTATCTTGAGCAGGAGGTAAATCCCTACATAGAGTGCGTGCATTAATACAGTTTCCATTTCTTCCTCTAGGCACCATTTCTAAACAATGGCATAAACTTGATCAGTTTATGAATCAAAATACATAATTCTATTCTTATAAAACACATATCATAAATTGAACTATTTATGGATATAATCCATAATCATAAAAAAATTATTTGAGGATGTATATACTCATAAAACCTTCATAATGATTTGTAAAGAAAATGAGAGTTATCCTAAGTATATCCCCTGGGAGTGTCGTAACCATGAGTGTAGTAATGCCTGTTTTCATGCACTGGATCCCATTTGAGTCTAGCTCAAAACGGTGTTTTCGGGTTTTACCACTAGGTACATATGTGCCAGAGCCGCCTCTACCTGCTCATATCCAGACATGGATGTACATCTTGGAAAACTCACAAAATCCCCACAATTCCAAAATTCTAGGAAGTTCTTCTATACTAATCCTTAAAGTCCATCTTAGGTCTATCTTCTCTAATCAGAGTTTATCTAAGTCTAGCTTCCAAGGTTTGTACTAAACTTTCTTTGATACCAACTGTAATTCCCTGACCCTAGTTACCCAGAGTTGGTGCTTTATTACATAACATTGGCATGATCACATGAAAGATCAAGTCTCGAAAGACCGATTAGTTTAGTAGCCTTTGAATAACTAGATACATTAATAAAGTTTAGATTATATCATAAAATGAATACTACAACAATATAGTCTCCATATTCCACACTCTTATCCCCTAATACTATCCCTCTAGGTCATTCATAAAATACTTCTTCACATCCTGGGAAAAATGAAACATAGAAAGGGGTGAACTCAAATTCCCAGTAAGGATAACAATATAGCGGAAACTTTCAAAAATAAGCATAAACATTTATGGAAATGTATAACAAACACAAAAGCCTTTTTAAACATGAACATCAGCATAATATGGCAGAAATAAAATGAAATAATGAAATATACTTATTCACATGGATGTTATTCTAGTCAAATAATCACATGAAATATCAATAACAACTTTCATAATGACGGAATGCATAATGTCAGACTGTCATAACCACATAGTCAAGGCCTCGCGCAAAGAGTACAAATAAGATTTTGTTAAGGCCTTATGCCAAGACACTAGTTTGTCTCATGAGACCTACCGATGCATAGTGGAGCTATAGCGGGCTCCACCCATCACTTATTAAGTCCAATGTATTCCTCATATGAACAGGTTTAAACATAACAGAAAGATTTGTATTAAAACTAGCATATGAAATGTCAGTACATTTTCATAAACATGAATGGTATTAAAATAACACATCCATAGTGAAACATATCACAAAACCATCAATACTATATGGAAGTTTTGTATCATAATAAATCAACTCCAAATAAACATAAAATACGTCAAATGATGTTGACATAGATAAAATCAAAACACTTTTTAGAGAAATATCTCTTTCTATTTTGAAATAATTTAAGAGTCATAAATTTATAAAATAAAACATTTTCATTGAAAATATTCTTATAAGCTTGTAAGGGAAGCTTCAAAAATTTTATAATGGTGGAAAATTTCCACACCCGCCGTATAAGTTAAAAAAACATTCTTACCTTAATTCTGTCGAAAAGGTTAAAAAGGGCCTTGTTTGGAAAACGACAAAAAGATTTCTTAATAAAAATCTTATAAAAAATCAAAAAAGGTATAAATTACTTTATCCCATAGTCTTTAAAGTAGTATGACTGATTTTATGTACATTTTTAAGAAACATGGATGTGGATGATAATGAGGTCCCAGTAGATAATTACGTATAAATAACCTCGAATAATGAAGAGATTGTGAAATAAATCCTTACCTTGTACTTTTCCTTGGTTGGGGTAGGTTAAACTCTTGTATAATGGTGAAATAATTGTTTTTATCTTATAAAAGAATCATATACATTAACATGATATCATATATGATCTTTTAACATTTCTTTGTTAATAATATCTTCGTATTATCTTCGTTACGGGTGTTAACTTACTCATTTTATTTCATAAGTTTTATTACATAAGCTATGTTTATTATGGATAGGTTGTATCTTATTCATGTCCAGAATTATATCAAGTCCATAAACACTTTTTTTAATCATCAAATTATAATTATACTTGAATGGATACAATGGATAATGAATCTCATCGCGTTCATGAAAACGGTAGTCCGTACGTACGCACGAGTGACAATATCATCCTTTTGATATTAAAATAATATATAATTGGATGTTATATCATATATAAAGAATCATTATCGTGTAATATTTATTATTTAAAAGAATTACACATCATTATTACACCCATCCAAATAATAATTTATTGAATGACAATTACACCACGACGTGGAGACAGTAAGCCGTATGTACGCACGTATGGTGACATTTCATTCAAAGGATGGATCGAATACTGAATATGGTTGTACCATATTTATAATAACATCACAGTATATATAAGATACTACAGTTATTATTTTAGAATGGTAATAACAAATAAAGAAGAAGTTGAAGAAGAAAGGAACTTGAAAAATGGTGGTGAAAACATTACCTCTTCTTTGGGTTCTTCCTTTTGATTTGATCAAAAGGGCTCCATAGGTTGTCTTTCTGATAAAAATAAGGCCTCTAGGTTGTAGTGAGGGAATATTAGAGGGTATTTGGTCAGGGTTTGGCCGAATGAAAAGGCTTTGAATATGTGAATTAGTGAGAAGGGTGAGTGCCCTTTTATAAGATGGGTGAGGGGCACCTTTGGAAAAGCTAGAAGTATTATTTTATAATAAATTCATATTAGTTTTTAATGGATCCAAAGTGTATTATTTAAAGTTTAAGGTTGGGATGGGTCTAAAACCACTCATCCAATAGAATTTAGACTGGTTTGGGTCATTATATTAACCTTATATTTTAGTTTTAACTCTTAGTTAATTAGTTTACCATTTACCATGCCACCTTGTATTTTTATATTATATAGTTAATAAACATAATATATAAATCCAAGAGACCCCCAAGTGGTCTATAATGATATAAGTCACTTGTCCTAAACTTATATTTTTAGGAATTTAAAATCAATTAATAATATAATATTTGTTTTAAAAACACTTTTATGTAAATTTTGACACTATTCAATAATTGATTTTTGTTAAAGTCTTGACAACATTATTAATTCGAACCATATTAATTTAAGAAATACTATAATGTCATTTTAATCAATAAAATTCATGTATTTCATCAAAACATTCAAATTATTATAATTTTAACATTTATAATACCAATTATTTGATTCTTTCATTAATATGGAAAATACTTCATCATTATTGTGTCATAAATAATATTAATTATTAAATGTATAAAAATTATTAATAAAATACCACTATTTAGGAAATCGTTTTATCTTTCTAATTAATAATTATAGTCGAAAATCCAACATACATAACCCTATGTAAAAATTATTTTTCTAAAAGATATATGCTTATGTCATTTTGGTATTTATTTTAACTTAATTAATATAAAGTGTCATTATCACTTAAAAGTGGCTCCATGGGGTCCCAAAATCGACCCAAATATGGCCATGGTCGAACGTGTATCAACCAATAAGGTTTGGACACGTTTTAGTGTAATTTATTGTTATAATAATATTATTTGTTTTACCCTTATTTACCGGATTTACCCTTTAACCATGGTAAATAAAATATTTACCGAAGTAATTATTCAAAATGTCTAAAAATAAAATCTAACTATTTAAAAAATTTGAAAATAATGATTACATATATGGAATCCATTTTTACATATTCAAAACAAATAAGTGGCATAAATTATTTTAAAATTAATTCCCGTTGTTAAAACAAAAAGCGTGTTTTTAAGAGATAATAACTATCAAAAGATTGACACATGTTCATGTCCGGTTTAATTGTGAAATTATGTCCAATGACCAAAATTGTATTAAATGGTAAAACTATATTCTAAAATTACATTAAAACGACTCAAATTCATAATTTATCACTATTAATTATTTCAATTAAAAAGTTGGTTTTAATTAAAATATAGTAATATTCACTATTCATCAAAATATAAATGTTATTCAAAATGTTCCAAAATTTAACCCTAGGCTAATATAGATATTATGAATCCAAAAATGAAGTCAATTTTGAGAGATGAAATTTATAAAATTTCAAAAAGTGGGTATTACTATTCATAACCGATAGTTTGATTGGTTGTGGTGTGTGTTAGAACTCGAAGTTGCGTACAACACACGCTATTGTATTATTAAAAGGGAAGTGTACCATGGAAGCATGGGGTGTTACATTCTCCCCTCCTTCAAATAATTTCTTCCTCAAAATTTCTTGAATAATACCACATTAAAAGACTTGGGTGGTTCATCATCATAAGTTCCGCGGGTTCCCACGTTGCCTCTTCCATCATATGGTTTCTCCATAGAACTTTTACCAGACGAGTCGTTCGGTTTCTTAGTACTTGTTCTCTTGTATCAGGAATCCTTATGGTCTATTCACAATAAGATATATCAGGTTCCAGTTCTAATTCATCATAGGTGAGTACATGCATTGGTTCAGGCATGTATTTTCTCAACAGTGATACATGGAACACATCGTGAACTTTGGAGTGATTTGGCGGTATTGCCAAACGGTAAGCTACAGCCCCAATTCATTCAAGAATTTAGAAAGGACCAATGTACCTAGGACTCAATTAACCTTTCTTTCCAAAACTTATAACTCCCTTCCATGGAGAAGCCTTAGAGAAAACATGATCTCCTAACTGGAATTCCAACTCCTTCCTTCGGTTATCGGCATAGCTCTTCTTCCTACATTGATCTGAATTGATGTGGTATTGGATAACCTTTACCTTTTCCATTGTTTCCTCCACCTGTTCAGGGCCTATAAGTTTCTTTCACCAACGTCATCCCAACAGGTTGGTGTGCGAAATCTCTTTCCATAAAACACTTCATATGGTGCCATCTGAATACTCAAATGGAAGCTATTGTTATAGGAAAATTCTACCAGAGGTAAATATTGATCCCAAATACCCTGAAAGTCATGTGATCAATATATCAAAATGTCTTCTAAGGATTGAATTGTCCGTTCCAATTTTCCATCTGTTTGAGGGTGGTAAGCAATGCTCAAATGAAATTCAGTATCCAAGGATTTCTGAAGACTCTTCCAGAATCATGAAGTAAAACGGGGATCACGATCAGAAACAATCGATAGGGTTACTCCATGATGTCTCACCACATCATTAATATATATCGTTGCTAGACGTTCAAGTGGTAAAACTTCCCTTATAGCAAGAAAATTTACTAACTTAGTAAAACAATCAACAATAACCCATATTGAATCATTCCTTCTCAGAGTATTTGGTTTCCCCATGACAAAGTCCATCGTAATATTGTCCCATTTCCTCTACGGTATGTGAAGAGGTTGCATGACTCCTCCAAGATGTTGCCTTCCAGCTTTTACTTATTGAAAAACCATACATCTTGACACAAAATCAGCAATATCCCTCTTCATGTTGTCCCGGAAAAAATGTTCTTTCAATTCTCTATACATTTTGGTGCTCCGAAGGTGTATAGAGAAATTGGAACTATGACCATCGTCCAAAAATTCCCTTTTTAGATCAGTTATTTTGTGAAGACAATGTCTCTTCCCAAATTTCAAAATTCCATCTTCATACCCAAATTCAATCAATCTCCCATCATTCACAGCATTAATCTTCTTTTAAACTCTTCATCACCGGTCTGAGAACTCTTTATCCTTTATCGTAAATATGGTTTGGAAACCATTTGAAAATGTATTGATGTTTCACCTTCCATGGTAATTCCCATATCCATCTTCACTATATCCATGAAAATAGTATCCCTTTCAATTCTCATCATGTTGAAAACTCCATGATATTTTCTGCTCAAAGCATCAGCCACTTTATTTTCCTTCCCCAGGTGGTAGTGTATCATTAAATCATAATCCTTGAGTAGTTCAAGCCATCAACATTTCCTCATGATGAGTTCTTTTTTTGAGAAATTATACTTCAAACTCGTGTGATGAGAATAAATCTTGCATTTTTCACCATAGAGGTAGTGCCTCTATATCTTCAAAGCAATGATCATAGCTGCTAACTAGAGATCATGAGTAGCATAGTTTTGCTCATGAATTTTCAACTGTCGTGATGCATAGGCAATAACCCTATCATTCTGTATAAGGACACAACCAAGTCCTTTCTGTGTTGAATCACTATAAATAATGAACCCATAATTCCCTGATGGTAGAGTCCATGTAGGAAAATTGACTAATATTCTCTTCAATTCTTCGAAACATTCTTCACACTCTTTCATCCAAACAAATTTAACCCCTTTACGTGTGAGCTTCGTTAATGGGTTATCCAATCGCGAAAAATTTTGGACAAAACATCGATAATAACCTGCCAAAACAAATAATACTGCGTACCTCAGTTATACTCATCGGGGCAGGCCATTCTTGGATTGCCTTGGTCTTAGATGGATCAACAGAGATTTCATCTTTAGAGATAATATGGCCAAGAAAATAAACCTCCTGAAGTTAGAATTCACACTTGCTAAACTTCCCATATAATTCATGTCTTCTCAGAGTCATCAAGATAATGCGCAAGAGATTTTCATGATGTTCGTAGATTTTGGAGTATACCAAGATATAATAAATAAATACCACCATAAAATCATCTAGATATTCCTTGAAAACTCTATTCATTAGATCCATGAATACATAGGGTGCATTAGTCAGCCCAAAAGGCATTACCATAAACTCGTAATGCTCGTACATTGTTCGAAATGATGTCTTTGGAATGGCTTCCTTCTTCACACATAACTAATGGTATCCAGATCGAAGGTCAATCTTTGAAATGTATCGAGATCCATGCAGTGGGTCAAATAAATCATCAATGCGAGGTAGGGGATACTTGTTCTTTATTGTTATAGCATTGATCTCCTTGATGTTGATACATAACCTCATAGATCCATCTTTCTTTTTAACAAAAAGAATAGGGGCTCCCCAGGGAGAAACACTAGGGAGAATAAATCCATTATTACTCAATTCCTCTAGTTGTTTCTTTAGTTAAACTAATTCCATAGTGGACAATCTATAAGGGGTCTTCGATATAGGCCTTGATCCAAGAATTAAATCAATGGAAAACTCAACTTCTCATTCTGGAGGATGTCCATATAAATCTTCTAGAAACACATCTATATATTCTTTTACAATATGTACATCCTCTATTTGAACATTCCTTTCATCACCCATAGTCATTTCATTCACTTCCTCCATAATAGTTGAAATTAGTTGAGCTACTGGGAGTAGATCTAGATAAGAATTAGGTGGTGATGATTCTGCTTTAAAGATAAGGTGTTCCTTATCATCATCATCAAAAATTGTAACCTCCTTTTTATTACAATAAATCATCGCATCATGGTCCGAAAGAAAATCCATACCGAGGATTATATCAAACTCAATCATAGGTACGACGATGAGATCAGCGGATAAAGAATATTTATGTGCTCTAATGGGGACTAATTCACAAAACATTGTTGCAATGATACTTCCCTTATGAGTTTTAACTGAAAACTCCCTTGTTAAATCAAATTGGAAATATCTAATTTTCATAGAAAACTAGCAAGATAAGAAATAATGCGATTATCCAGAATCAAATAATGCATTTTCTAAACTTGTGGAAACCATTAAATTTCCTACCACCACATCTTTCGGAGCTTCTACCTCACCAGTAGTGATAGCATAAGCTTGGCCTTGATCCCTTGTCCTTTTCTGAGGTAAGTTGCCCTGAAGCTTTGGACATTCATTTGTAAAATGTCCCATCTCCCTGAAATTGTAGCAGTGGACATCGGTAGCTTCCTTATTCCCCTTGCAATCACGATCTTGGTGGCCTTTTTCACCACACTTGTAACAGACTCCCATTCATTTTAAGCAAGTATCGGGGTGTTTGTTCCAACATTTACCATAGGATTGATATTGAACCTTTCTTTTCTTCCCCTAATTTCCATTCCCAGATTGATCAGCAGCTCTCTTCTTCTCTTTCTTTGCTTTAAAGTCATAAGACATAGAGAATTCATTTTCTGTCTTGATAGGACATGAGACAATGTCTTCGTACGATGAGAAGGATTGTGAGACTAATGCACGACGGAGAAATGGTTTGAACCCATAAAATAAACGATCAATCTTACTTCTTTTGTTACATATATAATCTCCAGCATACCTTTCTAACCTTGTAAAGTTAGCCTCATACGTTGTGACATTCTCATCCTCCTTTTGTCTCAGACTCAAGAATTGTGTTTCCATATCTACATGATGGTCGCGAGGAAAGTATTTTTAAAAAAATAGATCTTTGAACTCCCTTCATTCCATATTTTATACTTCATCATCTTCCTTCGTGTTTTGAATCAATGAAAACCATTGATCTGCATCTCCAGTGAGGCGATAAACAGCCATGACAACTTTTTCACTTTCACTACTCCCAAAAGCCTGAAATATTTTCTATAGGGAACTTATCTATTGCACATCTACTAATGGATTTGTACTCCCAGTGAATGTTGGTGGTTGCTTCCTCATGAAGCAATCTAACATTGATCCTCCAAGTTGTGGATCAGGGTGCTCCATATGGGTAAGGTTATTATTCAAAACCTACGTGAGTTTTTCCAGTATGGTGATTAGTTGATCAGCACCAGTTGCATCACCAGCTCCACTATAATTATCTTGAGAAGGAGGTAAATCCTTATTTGGAGTGCGTGCATTGATATGGTCTCCATTTCTTCTACTAGGTGCCATTTCTAAACAATGGCATAAACTAGATCAGTTTAGGAATCAAAATACATAATTCTATACTTATAAAACACATAACATAAATTGAACTATTTATGGATATAATCCATAACCATAAAAATGGTTTCATTGAGGATGTATATACTCATAAAACCTTCATAATGATTTGTAATGAAAATGAGAGTTATCCTAAGCATATCCCCTGGGAGTGTCGTAACAAGAGTGCAGCAAGGCCCATTGTCATGCACTAGATCTCATTCGAGTCTAGCTCAAAGAGGTGTTTTCGGGTTTTACCCCTAGGTACATCTGTGCCAGAGCCGCCTCTACCTGCTTGTATCAAGACAGTGATGTATTTCTCAGAAAACTCACAAAATCTCTACAATACCAAAATTTTAGGAAATTTTTCTATACTAATCCTCAAAGTCCATCATAGGTCTATGTGCTCTAATCAGAGATTATCTAAATCTATCTTTCAAGGTTTGTTCTAAACATCCTATGATACCAACTGTAATGCCCTGCCCCTAGTTACCCAGAGTTGGTGAATTATTACGTAACATTGTCATGATCACAAGAAAGATCAAGTCTCGAATGACCGATTAGTTTAGTAGCCTTTGAATAACTAGATACATTAATAAAGTTTAGATTACATCATAAAATAAAAAAATAGAACAATATAGTCTCCATATTACACACTCTTATCCCCTCATACTATCCCTCTAGGTCATTCATAAAATACTTCTTCACATCCTGGGAAAAATTAAACATAGAAAGGGGTGAGCTCAAATTCCAAGTAAAGATAACAATATAGAGGAAACTTTCATAAATAAGAATAAACATATATGGAAAGGTATAACAAAAACAAAAGCCTTTTAAAACTTGAACTACAACATAATATGGCCGTAATAAAATGAAATAATTCCATATACTTATTCACATTGATATTCTACTAGTCAAATAATCACATGCAATATCAATAACAACTTTCATAATGATGGAATGCATAATAGCATATAATCATAACCACATAGTCAAGGCCTCGTGAAAAGATTTCAAATAAGATTTTTCAAGGCCATATGCCAAGACACTGGTTTGTCTCATGAGACCTACCGATGCATCGAGGAGCTATAGCGGGCTCCACCCATCACTTATTATGTCCAATGCATTCCTCATATGAACAAGTTTAAACATAACATAAACATTCATATTAAAACTAGCATTAGAAATGTCAGTAATTTCTTCAAAAACCATGAATGGTATAAAAATAACACATACAAAGTCAAAAATATCACAAAACCATCAATAAAATATGGAAGTTTTGTATCATAAAAAATAAACTCCAAATAAACTTAAAATACATCAAATGTTGTTGACATGGATGAAATCAAAACTCCTTTTAGATAAATTTCTCTTTCTATTTTGAAAACATTTAAGAGTCATAAATTTATAAAATAAAACATTTTCATTGAAAATATTCTTATAATCTTGTAAGGGAAGATTTGACGATTTTATAACAGTTGAAAATTTCTGCACCCGCCGTATAAGTTAAAAAAACATTCTTACCTTAATTCTGTCGAAAAAGATAAAAAGGACCTTGTTTGGAAGATGACAAAAATATTCCTTAAAAAAATCGTTTAAAAATTCAACAAGGGTATAAATTACTTTATCCCATAGTCTTTAGTGTAGTATGAAAGATTTGAAATACATTTTTATGAAACATGGATGTGGATGATAAAGAGGTCCCAGTAGATAATTACGTATAAATAACCTCGGATAATGAAGAGATTGTGAAATAAATCCTTACCTTGTACTTTACCTTGGTTGGGGTAGGTTAACCTCATATATAATGGTGAAATAATTCTTATTATATTATACAAGAATCATATACATTAATATGATATCATATATTATCTTTTAACATTGCTTTGTTAATAATATCTTCGTATTATCTTCGTTTCGGGTGTTAACTTACTCATTTTCTTTCTTAAGTTTTATTACATAAGCTATGTTTATTATGGATAGGTTGTATCTTATTCATGTCCAGAATTATATCAAGTCCATAAACACTATTATTAATCATCAAATTATAATTATACTTGAATGGATACAATGGATAATGAATCTCATCGCGTTCATGAAAATGGTAGTCCGTACGTACGCACGAGTGACAATATCATCCTTTTGATGTTAAAATAATATATAATTGGATGTTATATCATATATAGAGAGTACATATCATGTTATATTTATTATTTACATGAATTACACATCATTATTATACCCATCCAAATAACAATTTATTGAATGAAATTTACACCACGACGTGGAGACGGTAAGTCTTACGTACACACGTATGGTGACATGTCATTCAAAGGATGGATAGAATACTGAATATGGTTTTAACATATGTATAATAACATCACAGTATATATAAGATACTGCAGTTATTATTTTAGAATGGGAATAACAAAGAAAGAAGACGTTGAAAAAGAAAGGAACTTGAAAAAGGGAGGTGAAAACATTACCTCTTCTTTGGGTTCTTCCTTTTGATTTGATCAAAAGGTCTCATTAGGTTGTATTTCTGATCTAACTAAGGCCTCTAGGTTGTAGTGAGGGAAGTTTATAGAGTATTTGGGAAGGAGTTTGCCGAACCAAAAGGCCTTGAATATGTGAATTACTGAGAAGGGTGAGTTCCCTTTTATAAGATGGGTGAGGGGCACCTTTGGAAAAGCTAGAAATATTATGTTATAACAAATTCATATTAAGTTTTAATGTCTCCAAAGTGGATTATTTAAAGTTTAAGGTTGGGATGGATCTAAAACCACTCATCCAATATAATTTAGACTGGTTTGGGTCATTATATTAACCTTATCTTTTAGTTTTAACTCTTAGTTAATTAGTTTAACTTTTACCATTTCACCTTGTATTTTTATATTATATAGTTAATAAACATACTATACAAATCCAATAGACCCCCAAGTTTTCCATTAATGATAAACCTATCATTATATAAGTCTCTTGGCTGAACCTTATATTTTTAGAAATTTAATATCAATTAATAATATAATATTTGTTTTAAAAACTCTTTTATGTGAATTTTGACACTATTCAATAATTGATTTTTGTTCAAGTCTTGACAAAATTATTAATTCGAACCAAATTAATTTAAGAAATCCTATAATGTCTTGTTAATCAATAAAATTCATGGATGTCATCAAAACTTTCAAATTATTATAATTTTTACATTTATAATACCAATTATTTGATTCCTTCATTAATATGGAAAATACTTCATCATTATTGTGTCATAAATAATATTAATTATTAACTGTATGAAAATTATTAATAAAATACCATTATGTAGGAAATATTTTTATAATTCTAATGAATATTTATAGTCGAAAATCCCACATACATAACCCTATTTAAAAATTGTTTTTCTAAAAGATATATGCTTATGTCATTTTTGTATTTATTTTAACTTTATTAATATAAAGTGTCATTATCACTTACAAGTGGCTCCGTAGGGTCCCAAAATCGACCCAAATATGGCCATTGTCGAACATGTATCATCCAATAAGGTTTGGACACGTTTTAGGGTAATTTATTGTTATTATAATATTATTTTTTTACCCTTATTTACCGGATTTACCCTTTAACCATGGTAAATAAAATTTTTACCGAAGTAATTATTCAAAATGTCCTAAAATAAATGTTACCTATTTAAACAATTTGGACATAATGATTACAAATATGGAATCCATTTTTACAAATTCAAAAGAAATAAGTGGCAGAAATTAATTTAAAATTAATTCCCGTTGTTAAAATAAAAAGAGTGTTTCTAAGAGATAATAACTATCAAAAGATTGACACATGTTCATGTCCGGTTTAATTATGAAATTATTTCCATTGACCAAAATTGTATTAAATGGTAAAAATATATTATAAATATACTTTAAATATACTCAAATTCATAACTTATCACTATTAATTATTTCAGTTAAAAATTTGTTTTTAATTAAAATTTAGTAATTTTCACTCTTCATCAAAATATAAATGTTATTCGAAATGTTCCAAAATTTTACCCTAGGATAATTTAGATATTCTGAATCCAAAAATGAAGTCAATTTTGAGATATGAAATTTATAAAATTTCAAAATGTGGGTATTACTATTCAAAACGCCTAGTTTGATTGGTTGTGGTGTGTGTTAGAACTCGAAGTTGCGTACAACACACGCTATTGTATTATTCAAAGAGAAGCGTACCATGGTAGCTTGGGGTGTTACATTATCCCCTCCTTGAAATAATTTCATCCTCAAAATTTATAAAATAAAACCACATTAAATGACTCGGGTGGTTCTTCATCATAAGTTCCTCGGGTTCCCACGTTGCCACTTCTATCTTATGGTTTCTCCATAGAACTTTTACCAGACGAGTCGTTCGGTTTCTTAGTACTTGTTCTCTTGTTTCAAGAATCCTTATGGGATCTTCACAATAAGATAGATCGGGATCCAATTCTAATTCATGATAGGTGAGTACATGCGTTGGTTTAGGCATTTATTTTCTCAACAGTGATACATGGAACACATCGTGATCTTTGGAGAGATTTGGCAGCATTGCCAAACAGTAAGCTACAACCCCAATTCATTCATGAATTTCGAAAGGACTGATGTACCTGGGACTCAATTAACCTTTTTTGCAAAAACGTATAACTCCCTTCCACGGAGATGCCTTCAAGAAAACATGATCTCATAACTGAAATTCCAAATCCTTCCTTTGGTTATCGGCATAACTCTTCTATATACTTTGAGCTGCATTGATGTGGTTTTTGATAACCTTTACCTTTTCCATTGTTTCCTCCACCAGTTCTGGGCCTATAAGTTTCTTTCACAAATGGAATCCCAACAGGTTGGTGCGCGAAATATCTTTCCGTATAATACTTCATATGGTGCCATCTGAATACTCAAATGGAAGCTATTATTATAAAAAAAATCTACCATAGTAAATATTGATCCCACATACGCTAAAAGTCGTGTGAGAAAGATCTCGAAATATTTCTAAGGTTTGAATTGTCTGTTCCAATTGTCCATCTGTTTGAGGGTGGTACGCAATTCTCAAATGAAATTCAGTATCTATGGATTTCGGAAGACTCTTCCAGAATCATGAAGTAAAATGGGGATCACGATCAGAAGCAATCGATAGTGGTACTACATTATGTCTCACCACTTCATTAATTTATAGCCTTGCTAGACGTTAAAGTGGTAAAACATCACTTATATCAAGAAAATGTACTGAATTGGTAATATGATCAACAATAACCCATATTGAATCATTTCGTCTAGGATTCATTGGTATTCCAATGACAATGTCCATCGTAATATTGTCTCATTTCCACTCTGGTTTGGGAAGATGTTTCATGACTCCTCCAAGTTGTTTCCTTCCATCTTTTACTTATTGATAAACCATACATCTTGACACAAAATCAGCAATATACCTCTTCATGTTTCCCCACCAAAAATGTTCTTTCAATTCTATATACATTTTGGTGCTCCCAAGGTGTATACAGAAATTGGAACTATGAACATCGTCCAACAATTCCCTTTTTAGATCAGGTATATTGGGGAAACAATGTCACCTCAAAAATTTCAAAATTCCATCTTCATACACAAATTCAATCAATATCCCATCATTCCCAGCTTTAATCTTCTTTTAAAACTCTTCATCACCAGTCTGAGAACACTTTTTCTTTTCTCGTAAAGATGGTTTTGAAACCACTTGAAAAAAGTATAGATGTTTCACCTTCCATTGTAATTCCCATATCCATATTCACTAGAACGATGAAAATAGGATCCCTTTCAATACTCATCATGTTCAAAACTCTATGATCTTTTCTTCTCAAATCATCTACCACCTTATTTGCCTTCCCCGGGTGGTAGTGTACATGAAATTATAATCCATGAGTAGTTCAAGCCATCACCTTTGCCTCATGGTGAGTTCTTTTTCTGAGAAATTATACTTCAAACTCATGGGATCAGTATAAATCTCACATTTTCACAATAGATGTAGTGCCTCCATTTCTTCAAAGCAATGATCACAGCTTCTAACTCGAGATCATGAGTAGGATAGTTTTTCTCATGAATTTTCAACTGTTGTGATGCATAGGCAATAACCCTATCATTCTGCATAAGGACACAACCATGTCCTTTCTTCGATCTGTCACTATAAATAACAAACCCATTATTCCCTGATGGTAGAGTCAATATAGGAGCATTGAATAATCTTCTCTTCAGTTCTTCGAAACATTATTCACACTCTTTTGTCCAAACAAATTTAACCCCTTTACGTGTGAGCTTTGTTAATGGGTTAGCCAATCGGGAAAAATATTGGAAAAAAGGTCAATAATAACCTACCAACCCAATAAAACTTCGTACCTCAGTTATACTCGTCGGTGCAGGCCATTATTAGATTGCCTTGGTCTTAGAAGGATCAACAAAGATTCCATCTTTAGAGACAATGTGTCCAAGAAAAGAAATCTCCTGAAGCCAGAATTCACACATGCTAATCTTCCCATATAATTCATGTCTTCTCAGATTCATCAAGATAATGCGCAGGTGATTTTCATGATGTTCATAGATTTTGGAGTATACCAAGATATAATAAATAAATACCACCATAACATCATCTAGATATTCCTTGAAAACTCTATTCATTAGATCCATGAATACATAGGGTGCATTAGTCAGCCCAAAAGGCATTACCATAAACTCGTAATGCTCGTACATAGTTCGAAATGATGTCTTCGGAATGTCTTCCTTCTTCACACATAACTAATGGTATCCAGATCGAAGGTCAATCTTTGAAATGTATCGAGATCCATGCAGTGGGTCAGATAAATCATCAATGCGAGGTAGGGGATACTTGTTCTTTATTGTTATAGCATTGATCTCCTTGTAGATGATACATAACCTCATAGATCCATCTTTATTTTTAACAAAAAGAATAGGGGCTCCCCAGGGAGAAACACTAGGGAGAATAAATCCATTATTACTCAATTCATCTAGTTGTTTCTTTAGTTAAACTAATTCCATAGTTTAAAATCTATAAGGGGTCTTCGATATAGGCCTTGATCCAAGAATTAAATCAATGGAAAACTCAACTTCTCGTTCTGGAGGATGTCCATATAAATCTTCTAGAAACACATCTATATATTCTTTCACAATATGTACATCCTCTATTTGAACATTCCTTTCATCACCCATAGTCATTTCATTCACTTCTTCCATAATAATTGAAATTAGTTGAGCTACTGGGAGTGGATCTAGATAAGAATTAGGTGGTGATGATTCTGCTTTAAAGATAAGGTGTTACTTATCATCATCATCAAAAATTGTAACCTCCTTTTTATTACAATAAATCATCGCATCATGGTCTGAAATAAAATCCATACCGAGGATTATATCAAACTCAATCATAGGTATGACGATGAGATCAGCGGATAAATAATATTTATGTGCTCTAATGGGGACTAATTCACAAAACATTGTTGCAATGATACTTCCCTTATGAGTTTTAACTGAAAACTCCCTTGTTAAATAAAATTGGAAATATCTAATTTTATTAGAAAACTGGGAAGATAAGAAATAATGCGATTATCCAGAATCAAATAATGCATTTTCTAAACTTGTGGAAACCATTAAATTTCCTACCACCACATCTTTCGGAGCTTCTACCTCACCAGTAGTGATAGCTTAAGACTGGCATTGATCCCTTGGCCTTTTCTGATGTAAGTTCCCATGAAGCTTTGGAAATTCATTTTTGTAATGTCCCATCTCCATGAAATTGTAGCATTGGAGATTGGTAGCTTCCTTATTCCCCTTGAAATCACAAGCTTGGGGGCCTTTTTCACTACACTTGTAATAGAATCCCATTCCTTTTAAGAAATTATCGGGGTGGTTTTTCCAAATTTTACCACAGGATGGATATTCAACCTTTTTCTTCTTCCCCTTATTTCCATTCCAAGATTGATCAGCAGCTCTCTTCTTCTCTTGCGTTGCTTTAAAGTCATAAGACTTAGAGAATTCCTTTTCTGCCTTGATAGCACATGAGACAATGTCTTCGTACGATGAGAAGGATTTTGAGACGAATGCTCGACAGAGAAATGGTTTTATCCAATAAAAGAAACAATAAATCTTACTTCTTGTGTTACGTATATAATCTATATCATACCTTTCTAACCTTGTAAAGTTAGCCTCATACTTTGTGACGTTCTCATCCTCCTTTTGTCTCAGACTCAGAAATTGTCTTTCCATATCTACTCGATGGTTGCGAGGAAATTATTTTAAAAAAAAGATATTTGAACTCCCTCCATTCCATATTTGATACATCATCATCTTATTTCATGTTTTTAATCAATGACCAACATTGATCGGAATCTCCAGTGAGGCGATAAACTGCCATGAAAACTTTTTCCCTTTCACTACTCCCCAAATCCTGAAATATTTTCTATAGGGAACTTATCTATTGCTCAGCTACTAATGTATTTGTACTCCCAGTAAATGTTGGTGGTTGTTGCCTCATGAAGCAATCTATCATTGATCCTCTACACTGTGGATCAGGGTGCTCCATACGGGTAAGGTTATTATTCATAACCTAAGTGAGTTTTCCCAGTATAGTGATTAGTTGATCAGCACCAGTTGCATCACCAGCTCCACTATAATTATCTTGAGCAGGAGGTAAATCCCTACACGGAGTGCGTGCATTGATACGGTTTTCATTTCATCCTCTAGGTGCCATTTCTAAACAATGTAATAAACTAGACCAGTTTATGAATCAAAATACATAATTCTATACTTATAAAACAAATAACATAAATTGAACTATTTATGGATATAATCCATAATCAGAAAAATGTTTTCTTTTAGGATGTTTATCCTCATAAACCCTTCATAGTTATTTGTAAAGAAAATGAGAGTTATCCTAAGCATATCCCCTATGAGTGTCATAACCAAGAGTGCAGCAAGGCCTGTTGTCATGCACTATATCCCGTTCGAGTCTAGCTCAAAGCGGTGTTTTTGGGTTTTACCCCAAGGTACATCTGTTCCAGAGCCGCCTCTACCTACTCGTATCCATACAAGGATGTATTTCTCATAAAACTCGCAAAATCTCTACAATACCAAAATTCTAGGAAGTTATTCTATACTAATCCTCAATGTCCATCTTAGGTCTATGTGCTCTAATCAGAGTTTATTTAAATCTAGCTTCCAAGGTTTGTACTAAACATCCTCTGATACCAACTTTAATTCCCCGACCATAGTTACCCAATGTCAGTGCATTATTACATAACATTTGCATGATAACAAGAATGATCAATTTTTGAAATACCGATTAGTTTAGTAGCCTTTGAAAAACTAGATACATTAATAAAGATTAGATTACATCATAAAATGAAAACTACAAAAATATAGTCTACATATTCCACACTCTTATCCCCTCATACTATCCCTCTGGGTTATTCATAAAGTACTTATTCACATCCTGGGAAAAATGAATCATAGAAAGGGGTGAGCTCAAATTCCATGTAAGGATAACAATATAGTGGAAACTTTCATAAATAAGCATAAACATTTATGGAAATGTATAAAAAAAACAAAATACATTTAAAACTTGAACTTCAAAATAATGTGGCAGAAATAAAATGAAATAATGCCATATACATATTCACATGGATATTCTACAAGTCAAATAATCACATGCAATATCAATAACAACTTTCATAATGATGGAATGCATAATGCCAGACTATCATAACCACATAGTCAAGGCCTCGTGCAAAGAGTACAAATAATATTTTGTCAAGGCCTTATTCCAAGACACAAGTTTTTCTCATGATACCTACCGATGCATCGAGGAGCTATAGCGGGCTCCACCCGTCACTTATTAAGTCCAATGCATTCCTCATATGAACAAGTTTAAACATAACATAAACATTCGTATTAAAACTATCATACGAAATGTCAGTACTTTTTTCATAAACCATGAATGGTATAAAAATAACACATCCATAGTCAAACATATCACAAAACCATCAATACAATTTGGAAGTTTTGTATCATAATAAATCAACTCTAAATATACTTAAAATACATCAAATGTTGTTGATATAGATGAAATCAAAACTCTTTTTAGAGAAATATCTCTTTATATTTTGAAATCATTTAAGAGTCATAACTTTATAAAATAAAACATTTTCATTGAAAATATTCTTATAAGCTTTTAAGGGAAGCTTTGACGATTTTATAACGGTGGAAAATTGCCGCACCTACCGTATAAGTTAAAAAACATTATTACCTTATTTATGTCGAAAAGGTTAAAAAGGACCTTGTCTAGAAAACAACAGAACGATTCCTTAATAAAAATCTTATAAAAATTGAAAAAGGGTATAAATTACTTTATCCCATTTTCATTAAAGTATTATGAATTATTTGAAGTACATTTTTAAGAAACATGGATGTGGATGATAAAGAGGTCCCAGAAGATAATTATGTATAAATAACCTCGGATAATGAAGAGATTGTGAAATAAATCCTTACCATGTACTTTTCCTTGGTTGGAGTAGCTTAACCTCCTGTATAATGGTGAAATAATTGTTATCAAATTATAAAATAATCATATACATTAATATGATATCATATATGATCTTTTAACATTGCTTTGTTAATAATATCATTGTATTATCTTCGTTTCGGGTGTTAACTTACTCATTTTCATTCATATGTTTTGTTACATAAGACGTGTTTATTATGGATAGGTTGTATCTTATTCATATCCAGAATGATATCAAGTCCATAAATACTATTATTAATCATAAAATAATAATTATACTTGAATGGAAACGATGGAGAATGAATCTCATCGCGTTCATGGAAATGGTTGTCCGTACATACGCACGAGCGACAATATCATCCTTTTGATATTAAAATAATATATAATTGGATGTTATATCATATATAAAGAATCATTATAATGTTATATTTATTATTTAAAATAATTACACATCATTATTATACCCATCCAAATAATAATTTATTGAATGACAATTACACCACGACGTGGAGACGGTAAGCCGTACGTACGCACATATGGTGACATGTCATTCAAAGGATGGATAGAATACTGAATATGGTTGTACCATATTTATAATAACATCACAGTATATATAAGATATTGCAGTTATTATTTTATAATGGAAATAACAAATAAAGAAGTTGAAGAAGAAAGGAACTTGAAAAAGGGTGGTGAAAACATTACCTCTTCTTTGGGTTTTTCCTTTTGATTTGATCAAAAGGGCTCCTTAGGTTGGATTTATGATCAAAATAAGGACTCTAGGTTGTATTGAGGGAAGTTTATAGAGTATTTTGGTAGGGGTTAGTCCAACTAAAAGGCTTTGAATATGTGAATTCTTGAGAAGGGTGAGTGCCCTTTTATAAGATGGGTTAGGGGCACCTTTGGAAAAGCTGGAAATATTATTTTATAATAAATTAATATTCTGTTTTAAGGGCTCCAATGTGGATTATTTAATGTTTAAGGATGTGATGGGGCAAAAAACACTCAGCCAATAGAATTTAGACTGGTTTGGGTCATTATATTAACCTTATCATTTAGTTTTAACTCATAGTTAATTAGTTTAAGATTTACCATGTCACCTTGTATTTTTATATTATATAGTTAATAAACATACAATATAAATCCAAGCAACCCCCAAGTGGTCCATTAATTACACAAATATCATGATATACATCTCTTGGTGGAACCTTTGATTTTTAGGAATTTAATATGAATTAATAATATAATATTGTTTTTAAAAACTCTTTTATGTGAATTTTGACACTATTCAATAATTGATTTTTGTTAAATTATTGAAAACATTATTAATTAGAACCAAATTAATTTAAGCAATCATATAATATCATGTTAATCAATAAAATTCATGTATTTCATCGAAACTTTTAAATTATAATAATTTTAAAATTTATAATACCAATTATTTGATTCATTCATTAATACGGAAAATATTGCATCATTGTTGTGTCATAAGTAATATTATTTATTAAATGTATAAACATTATAAATAAAATACCATTATGTAGGAAATATTTTCCAATTTCTAATGTATATTTATAGTTCAAAATCCAACATATATAACCCTATGTAAAAATTGTTTTGCTAAAGGATATATGTTTATGTCATTTTTGTATTTATTTTAACTTAATTAATATAAAGTGTCATTATCACTTAAAAGTGGCTCCATGGGGTCCCAAAATAGACCCAATTATTCCCAGGGTTTGACATGTATCAAAAAATAAGGTTAGGACACATTTTAGGGTAATTTATTATTATTATAATATTATTTTGTTACCCATATTTATTGGATTTACCCTTTAACCATGGTAAATAAAATTTTTTCCGAAATAATTATTCAAAATTTCTAAAAAATATAGTTACCTATTTACACAATTAGGAAATCCTGATTAGAAATATGGAATCCATTTTTACAAATTCAAAACACAGAAGTGGCAGAAATTAATTTAAAATTAATTCCCATTGTTAAAACAAAAAAACATGTTTTTAAGAGATAATAACTATCAAAAGTTTGACACTTGTTCATGTCCGGTTTAACTGTGAAATTATTTCCAATGAAAAAAATTGTATTAAATGGTAAAAATATATTCAAAATATAATTTAAAAACACTCAAATTCATAATTTATCACTATTAATTATTTCAATTAAAAAGTTGTTTTTAATTAAAATTTTGTAATTTTCACTATTCATAAAAATATAAATGTTATCCGAAAAGTTCCAAAATTTTACCCTAGGATAATTTCGATATTCTGAATCCAAAAATGAAGTAAATTTTGAGAGATTAAATTTATAAAATTTCAAAAAGTGGGTATTATTATTCATAACAGCCAGTTTGATTGGTTGTGGTGTGTGTTAGAACTCGAAGTTGCGTACAACACACGATACTGTATTATTCAAAAGGAAGTGTAAAGTGGAAGATTGGGGTGTTACATTTCCTATATTGAAAATGGTTGTTCCGCATTGACTAGGCAGAAGCATGTTTTCAAGTGGATAGTATTTGGTGCAACGAAACTAGCATGCAGCGCAGGCCGGAAAAAATGAGTCAAGCTGCACCAGTGGCCTGGCTATCCAGAACCATTTCCCTAGTTGTCCATTCTTAGGGGGCAAGGATAGTTCGAGTTCGAAAGGGCTAGGGTGGGTCATTTGGGTCAAGTCGATTTATTCATGTGGGATCAGGTCCCGTGGGTCAGATCATACCCAGATCGATCCTTTTCACTAAAACGATCAAATCATTCAAATAGAGTGTCTAATTTATGATCAATATATGTACTGAAACCCTTGGGAGGGGTAGTCCTTATGAGATGTATTTTTGGGTTTTTAGTTGTATAATCTGTGGTTGAGTGCGTGTTGGGACAAATTTTCATACAAAGCTTGTATTTGTTATCAACAGTTTTCATACAGGTCAAAATGAATAAGGAGATGAAAAAGAACTGCATAGTTGATGGATAATTAAATTTTATATGATTTTTGAACTGATCATATGTTCGAGGAACTTGTGTCAAAGGTGACACATTGTTTGCAACAATGAAGAATGGAGAAGTATCATTCACTTGAGGATGATTGGAGCAGAATGGTGATGTATGGTGAAGTATAATCTTTCTAAAATTGATTTAAAAATAATAAGGATTCAATGAATAAAATGATGGTTGAATAAGGAGATATTTTCTATAGGGGAATGGAATTCTAATATTTCCATGCATTACACAATGTCTTGAAATCAGATGACCGTTGTGCTGTTCTTACTGTTCAAAATACATGTATCAATGGTGATTCATTGTATACAACATTGAAGGTGTTTAAAAAAGCCTCAAGCTGTCAATTCTGGATGTGGAGATATTATTAGAGTTCTTTGGAATTAACACTCATAAAATGAATTCATAATTTGAAGTGAGGATGAAGAAGTTCATTAAAAATAATATTTTAAAGAGTATAAGAAGAAAGAAGGATGATTGTTGAAGATAAAGGGAAGACATTAAGTAGTTCACGGGCTTGGGACAGTGAGAATTTCAAAAACTTTGATGATGCTTTTCTGATTGGTATTTCAAAATTTTCATAAGTATGAAGAACCTTTGATACAAGCCTAATTAAGCATAGGGGGAGTAAAGAAGTTTTTTTTTCAATGGAGAGAATGTGGAGTGCAAGTATATGGGAGCGCAAATGTGGTGTACAGATATAAGTGGTGAAAACGTGTTTGTTGCGTGGATGTCATATTTCAAGATTTTATGATCAAAATATGAAAAAGGACATGAAGTGGCATGCAAGTTAGATATGGGTGTGAAAGTCAAAATGTAGCACACATTTATAAATGGTGCATAAGTGTATGTTGTCTGCAAGTCATATTTCAAGATCATTACATAAAAATATGTCAAAGGAAATAATGTTATACCCAAGTTAAATATGGGTATGTAATTCAAATAGTGTAATTCAAGTCTAAGTGGTGTGAAAGTGTA
The DNA here is from genome assembly GCA_963277665.1 of Viscum album. Lineage (NCBI taxonomy): Eukaryota > Viridiplantae > Streptophyta > Magnoliopsida > Santalales > Viscaceae > Viscum > Viscum album. Next base: position 1,237,418,368 of record OY728122.1, on the reverse strand, counting down.
TGTTTCAAGCAAGTAATGTTTCAACATCATATTCTCAAAATATGTCAAAGGAAAGGATGTTGTGTTCTATTGATGGAGTGGCGCACATGTTATGATTTGTCACGCAAGTGATGGAGTGGTGCCCGAGTATATATGGCATGCAAATCAACAAAATTCTTATAAATAGATGACTACCCTCATCATTTCATTAAAATTAACACTTAAGAGAAAATTTTATCGTCTATCATGAAAATAGTATAATGTGGCGAACAAGGTGAAGTGTCATACCAGTTATGAGTTTTTCATAAGACCCACAAGTTAGGAGGTGAGCAAGTAGAGTGGCGCACAAGCCGAAGTGGCACGCTATATGTAAGAGGCACGCAATAAGGGTGTTGTGTGAATCAAATGTGATGTGTGAAATCCCTAAGTATCATTTATGTTGTGAGTTTCACATAATTTTGGTGCACTAGTAGTTGGTGGTGCTCATGTACAGAGGTGCACACTTAGGGTGGCGAACATGTATGGATTGGAGCGCAAGATGTCAGTTGAGCTAGAAGTTCTTACCAGCTTCTGGTCAACATTGATGATGCTATGTTGAGGTGGAATTCATTTTTTTAACAATCAAAAAAGAGAACTTCTGATTCGAGTATGAATAATAAGATGAAGAGCTTAGTGTAGTTGGTTTTTTCACTGAAAGAGACTGTGTGAAGAAGGGATGGTTTTAGTACAGCTGGTTTTTCATTGAAAAAGTGGAAGAAGAATATTTTTTATCATATAGTATTTCTATATATAATTAAGATATGGGTTATTTACATGCTTTTTAGTACGTAACATGGAGTATATGAAGGTTTTTTAAGAAAAAAATAGCACTATAGAATTCAACCGGTCTCAACGGTGGATGATTTTTTTGGTGTTGCAAACTCTATGAAAATAGAGAAGAATATCTTTAGAGGCAGTATAAAGAACCATCTAGAGGATGAAATAGACTTTCAAAACTAGAAATATAATGAACCAATGAGTGTAAGTGTATATCCAAATTGTTGTAAGTTGGAAGAGGCTTGTTTCCCTTCCCCCTCCATGTGTATGGTGAAACACTAGGATGTGATTATTTCCTTACCTCCTACAAATTTAGGGAGATACACTAGCCAAAGGATTGTTTTACTACCCAACCCATTGTAACAGTTACTGCATTATAGTGAAGAATCTGTGCACTGGTCATTACTAAACATGGCAAGGACGTAGCTTCTATTATTGAGTGGTGAAACTTGTAAAAATATCATGGGTATATTTTTACTGGTTTCATATTATTTCATGGGATATAAAAAAGAGAATAATAGAATCAATATACTTATAGGTCAATAGGTAAAAGGATAAAAACATGACATTAGTTCAAAAAGTCCCCAACACTAATTCACCCCAGCCTCTCAGTGTAAGGATTATCCCAAACTGGTTCTCTCAATTTTTATCCAAGTGACATGTTCACCTATGTTGGATTATCTATATTAATAATATTATCTTTTGAAGACATAAAATTCTTTATGGAGTCATTAATGAAGTTCAGTATTGAAGATCATTCATTTATCTCTATGTAAAATTCTATATCCACCAAAACCATGATGAACAGGAAAACAAAGGAGAAGAGAAATTTGAAGAAGAAGTACCTCTTTTCTAAAGAAGATGATGTATCTGTATCTCCATGGATGGATAAAAAAAAGTATATATCATACATGGAATGTAATGATATGGGGAATGATGTTTTCCCCATGAATATGGAAATACTTCAAACTTGAAGTGATTAGTTTATACGTGTTAGTACGTTTGAAAACTATTCCTAGGATGAAAATTCTAGAACAAGCGGTGATGATCAATCTACAACATCACAAGAATTATCAGTTATATATTAAGATCTATTATGAATGATATCCCAAAAAAATCCATTGTTTGTGGAATATTTCTATGTATGTAGTAAGATTTCACCACGCTGGAAGAATAAAATGATGTTTTAGAGAAGGGCTTGCAAGAAAAAATTGTTCAATATCTAATGATATACAAATAGGATGAATCATTTGAATCAACTAAGAGGTAATTTTCAATATAACCTCAAAATGGATCAATGATGTTGAAGAGAAAGATTGTGTCTATAAGACTCTGGAAGAGAAGATGCATGCACATGAAGATGAGCTGAAAAAGAGCACGGTAGTCAAGAGGTTATATCTGGAAAAAAAATTCAAGAAGATCAAGGAACTTGAATCATTGTTAGAAAACCAAGTAAAGATACATGATGAGGAATTTGAAATTTTGTAGAAGGATTCAAAAGATAAGATGAAAATAATTTAAGAAAAAAAATTCAACCTCAATATGAGATGACTATAGTTGGAAGTAAAGATGATAAATATTGATAAGACACGTATTGAATATCCACAAAAGAAGAAAACAGTTTCTTCTAGTACACAATTTTCACTATAGGATTCTACTGTTAAAGTACCTCCAACATGTGACAATAATATCACGGATTCCCTTATTTATCTATCAAATGAGGCTGAGAATGTGATGGTACCATCCATGTGAACATGTACCAATGTTTCTAAAACTGTTTCTATAAAATGTACAGGTTGGTAGAAAATTATCAAAAATAATGGATGGGGAAAGGTGATGGGATGCCTATCATAATGGATAGGGTAGATAAAAAGAATAATATTGAAGTTGATTCCCCAGATATAGCACAACACACCAAGAATGAGGCTCATCAATAAAATACATAATATATCAATATGTCAAGATTTGTGGGTCAATTCTGGTGTTGCAATAGATTTGGGCATTGTGCACTATATTGTTAGTATAATCCCTTAAATTTAAAAGCAGATATAAATTCCATCTAAAGGGGGGGGGAAGAAAGAGAACAATAAGCAATATCAAATTATTCAGAAGCATCACTATACTGCAAATATATTTGGAATGTTGGACAACATCTGTGATTTATGCAATGGGAGTGGTCACAATAATGGTAAATTCTTATATCAAAATTTTTTCAAATCTATGATGAAAATAATAGCACAGAAGCTAGTGGAGAATGAAGAATCTATATTGGGAAGTAATCAAAAGTATGTTTCAAAATAAAATTATCCCAATAAGAATACTAGGGGAAAACTAAAATGACCTTGGATTGTAAATCCAATAATTTTACAAGTAGTGCATTCAAAAGAATGATCTAGAACGATGAAACATTGCAGACTCCATGTGTAAATTAAAAATATGATTTCTCAATTCCTAAATAAATATTTCTTATGTGGAATAAATATTTATAAATAATGAAAAAAGGATGAATATTCACATTCTTAGGCTTGTAAAAAAAGTAATAAGAATATACCACATGTTGAGGAAAAGGTGAATAAGAGGTTTCAAACAAAAGGCAACTCACATATTCGAGAAGTTTTGTGTGTGAGGAGCAATAAGGTTGGTCACAATGTTAAAAATTTCATTGAACTTATTCCAACTTGAGAATAATTTATCAAAAGGATGAAAATTGTATCATGAGCTTCAAACTCATTGAAATATCTTGAAGAAATAATATTCCCAGACAAAAAAATGGAAGATGTATTGATATGAAAACAACCACAGTCAGAATTGAAGATTATATGTTCAGGTGTGAGGATTGGAGAAAATTAATCATCTTGGTTGAGAGAATAATCCCAGTCGTACAACTCAAATTTCATAAGTAAATAGGATCCACCTTATTCTCTTAAATCGTTGTGTATAGTATTTGTTCTGATAATAAAGATAATTGAAGGTGAAGAATGTGCACAAGTGGAGAACATGAGAATCAGTGATTTATATCTATTCTTGATAGTAAAGATGAAGACTTTGTCATATTTTGAGAATTATTCAATTGATATTAAAATATTAATATGATGTGGGATCACCATTTATAAATATGATGAGGTTTGTTCCCTTGAGGGGCAGACATATGAAGAAGCTATCATAGTTATTATTTAAATCAGAATCAACTTCATAAGTTATCAAATTCAATTAATCTGGAAATTACGAGAATAACATGACATTAGAAAAGGAATTTCTTTTCAAAATCTCTCATAATTGGTTACACTATATAAATATATCATTAAAAAGGGGGAGTAACTAAGACAATCAGTGACATATGAATAATGAAGTTCCCTAAGGCCACTTATTCTGCCAATTCCACTTGAATGTTTTGGATCCATTTGTTGAATTGAGTGCATGAAATTCAAGTTGATTATATCCTATCACATTCAATATCGTCATCCTGGAAGGAAAGTGAAAAACCATTGAAGGCAAGTGTATGAGATCTCATCTCATGAGCTATCATGATCTATGGATAATTGGTTGCATTATTGTCTAAATAAAATCCTATTCTTTTCTACATCGAGCACTGCCCTTATAGACTTATAGTGAAATGATTACTAGAACACATCTAAAGTATGTAATGATAACATCTCTACCAGGAACTTAGTATTTCCTGTCAATAAGGGGGAGATAAATTTTAATGAATGTTTTAAAATAATTGGGGAGAGAAATAAGTAAATGGGAGAGATAAGATTCATATTTTGACACTGGCATGATCATTTGAGGAGAATCTAATGTATTGACAACAAAATACGAAGGGGGGATTATATGGACCACATTGTGTACAAAGATTGTACTTGTTGACAAAAATTGTCAATACAGGTCAAAATGAAGAAGGAGAAGGACAATAAATCTGTAGTTGATGGAGAATGGAATTCAAACAATTGTTGAACTGATCCTACGTTCAAAGAAATTATGTCAAAGGTGACTCATTGTTTACAACATTGAAGAATGGATAAATATCATTCATTTGAGGATATTTGGAGCATAATGGTGAAGTATGGTGAAGTATCATTTATCTTGATATGATAGATGTATTTTGAATATTTGACATATATAATGATGGTTGAAGAATAAGAGAGAGTGTGGAAGGTCTTGGAATTCTAATATGGTCGTGAGTTATACATTGTGTTGAAATTATATGATGGTTTCCATTTTCATAATGTTCAAAATACATGTATCAATAGTGATACATTGTCTACAGCATTGAAGGTGTTTAAAGAATCCTCAAGCCTCCACTTTTGAATGAAGAGAGATGATTGGAGTTCTTTGGAATGACCACTCCAAAAAGGAAATGAGGATTTGAAGTGACAATGAAGATGTACTTGGAAATTCATATTCTATTGAGTATAAGAATAAAAAACGTTGATTGTTGAAGATGAAGAGAATATATTATGTAGTTCATGGGCATGGAACTATTAGAATTTCCAAAACAAAGATGATGACTTGCTGATTTTTATTAAAAAAATAACATAATTTTGGAGAACACGAGACTCATTATTTATGATGGATAGTGGGAGTAAAGAAGTGTTTTTTGGAGAATGATAGAATGTTGTGCTGAAGTATATGTGGCGTTCAAGGGTGGTTCTAGTTATATGTCTCACACAAGTGTTGGATTCACTGAAGTAATATTTCATGATCATCCCATAAAAATTTAATAAATGAAATAAAGTGGTTCACAAGTTAAATATGGCAGCGAAATCCAAAATGTGGCGCGCAAGTACATGTAGCACCCAAGTGTATGTTATGAACAAGTCATATTTCATGGTCATTACTTCAAAATATGAAAAAGGAAATAATGTTGGGCACAAGTTAAAGATGGGTGCACAATTCAAAAATTGGTGTGCATGTATAAGAGTTTCACAAGTATATGATGCATGCAAGTCATGTTTCAACATCATATTATCAAAATTTTACAATGTAAAGAAAGAGGTGTGCTAGTGATGGAGTTGGGCGCAAGGGATGAAGTGTCATGCAGGTGATGGAGTAGCACACAAGTATTTTTGGAGTGAATGAAAGAAAAATTACTACAAATAGTTGGTTACCCTCCTCATTTAATTAAGCCCAACACTTACAGGAAAATTTGACCTTTGATCATGCATGTAATAGAATGCGGCGTGCATGCTAATCTATCACACATGTCAGGATTTATTCATAAGGAACACATAATGGGAGGTGCACAAGAATAGTGGAGATCAAGTAGAAGTGGAATACAAGTTGTAAGTGGTGATAAAGAAGGGTGTTGTGAGCTACAAGTGTGTTTCATCTAATCATGAAATAGCATGAAAGTTGCGAGTTGTTTATAATTATGGAGTGCAAGTGGTTGGTGGTGTGAAATAAGGGATGCGTGAAAGCAGGGTGGCATGCAATTAGGTATTAGTGTGCAAGTTGTGGGTTGTACTAGAGGTTCGTACCAGCTTATGGTAATCTTTTATGATTCTATGTTGACATGGAATTCATTGTTTAAACAATCACAATTAAAACTTGTGATTATAGAAAGAATAATTTGAAGAAGAGTTCAGTATAGTTGGTTTTTCACTAAAAGTGAATTTGTAAAGAAGAGAAGGTTTCAGTGCAGCTGAATTTTCTTTAAAGAAGCAGAAGAAGAAGATTGTGTTGCTTACAGTTTTTCTGTAGAGAAAGAAGAGGTTGGTTATTTTCATACTGCATACTAAGTAAAAAGGAAAAGAATAAGGTTGGGGAAGAAAAAAGTATCATTGTAGCATCCACTAGGTCTAAATGGGTGGAAGACTCCGTTGGGGTTCTAAATTCATTGAACTGGGAGAATATTGTCTTCAAAGGTAGTATACAGAACTAGGTACAGGCTGCATGAGACTGTCTACACTAGTATTATAAAGAACCGGTGAGTTTAAGGGTATATACTATACATTTCAAGTGGGATGAGGATTGTTTCCACCCCCACTCAATGTGTTTTTAGAAGCACTAGTAGTTGATTATTTCCTCCCTCCTCCAAGTGTAGGGATCCACACTGGCTAGAGGATTGTTTTTCTAGACAACCCATTATAATAGTTACTACATTATAGTGGATTATGACTGCACTGGTCATTATCATACATGGAAGGGATGTAAATGCTCTTATTTAGTGGTGAATCTTGTAAAAATATGTTATGTCTATATTTATTAAATTTATATTATTGCATGAGTCTATGAAATAAGAATTATAGAATCATGATATTAACACGTCCAGAGGTACATGGATAAAAAGAAGAAATTTTGTTGAAAAAAGTCCCCAACATGTATTAACCCCCCCCCCTTGGTGGTAGGAATATGCCAAAATGGTCTTCCCAGAGAAAACAATTGAACTTTTCTTATAAGGTTTCGATGTAGGATGATGACCCCATCTTAAATAATGAACCGTATTCTAAATTGATTCATCTTCGTCTGGGTTTTAGAGTTGACTCAGTGGGTTGAATCTTGTATCACCCAGAGAGGATCAGTTAGTCGTCACTTCTCTTGGTGGTACGTTAGATAGGTTTTTATGTTAACTTGTGACCAATATTTTCACAGACACCTATCTGTTATCTAGGATAATGATTCTTGTAGTTCTAGGTGTCCAACTCTGTGCTCTGGTGATTAACCCATACATTTGTATCGAGGTCAGATAATTTATGTTCTATATGACTGGACCTCAAGAGTGTGATTTAGACTATTTTAAGTGGTTAATTTTTCATTGTGACTTGATGGAAACGTGACATGGGGGCTATATGACATACCGATACACCGTGTTTTACAAACAATATGTGTGTTACCAGAACTCGATGTGTAACTGACACTCTATGTGTGACTGAAACTCCATGTGTAACAAAATCATTGTTATTTATCAGCATTCCTTGTGTAATCAAAACTCCATGTATCTATGAGAATAGATGTCTTATGGAATCTCCGTAACATTTAGAGAACCTAGTGTTCTCTTGGTTATTTTGGTAGACACAATCTATGTGCTTCTATCAGATTCATTGGTAAGTGATATCTCCTTGGATGAGAATCCTATGACCAGAACCAAATAAAATGTGGTGGATGAGACTTTGACAATTTGAATCCTTTATGACTACACCTAGATGTCCTTATTATATGTTCAATATACATATACCTATGTTGAGAATTATATATATTCTTAGTGGTGTATTCCCTTTTTGGTATATCATTGTGGTTTTTTTGTGGTTCTTTCTCGGTGGTATACTTTTGTGTTTTTTGGTGTCCTTCTGAGTATTGTGTAACTTACCCCTACATTGAATTTTTTCACATATGTCATGTCTTGTGTAGATGTTCGACCTTGTTAAGATGTTCTAGGAAGACCATGACTAAATGGTGATTGGTGAGTTTAGATAGATCAGAGTTTACTCTAATGACTATAGAAAATAGTCCTAGTACCTTTGCCGATAGGTTGAATGTTGTGGTTTACAGACTCATTTTGGTGGGATTGTATTCAATCCTAGTTGTACATTAATGAACTATACATCCCTATCAAACTCTTTTGGATGGTCTATTGTGGTATGAATTCATTATTTTACATTTTTATATTACTTTTCGGTATTTTGGTCTTGGATATATGTGTGTGTGTATAGGAACTTATAAAAATTCCTCCCATTTGTGGGATATGACTACTCAGTTGTAGTCACTTTCCCCTTGCCATTTAGATGTGAGCATGGGGTTTTCATGGAATTTGATCCTCATGGATTGGTTAGGATACCCCATAATCTAAAAATTTATTATAATGTTTGAATACTCTTTCCGGACTATCAATTAGTTTGCGGGTGAAATTATTTTCTCAAATGATGCTAAGTATCCCAATCCTTCTGAATAATTTTCTAGAATTTTGATGTAAATTTTATATCACAATTAGAAAAAATCATTATTCGTTCACCATAATGTCTGAAAACATTGTTAATTGGCATACTTATGAGGTTCTTAGGATGTCAATCATCTCATATATTGAGGGAATGTGAAATTTTGGAATGGTGATTAATGATAACCATATTACATCATTCGTTATAGGAGTTTGTAAATCCTGTTTTGAAGTCCATAATAATTTCATCACATTTTTATATTTAAATATGTACATTTTTCATGAATCATCAAGGATGATGTATCTCATCAATTACTTATTGATAAATCACTCATTTGGAAACATAATCATCAATTTCCCACATCATATTTTCACACCAAAAATATTCATACAAATATATATACATCATGGTGAACCCTTTGTGTATGTAGAAATTTAATCTATGATATTCAACTAATAATTTCCCTTTTAGATCAGGTATATATTGGACACATATCCTATCTCATAATATGGGAATTTCATCTTCAAAAATTAAATCTAGAAACTCCCCAATATTTATATCATTAATTTTCATTTGATGAATCTCATCTTCACGTAGAGAACATTTCATATTTATCAAAAATATTGATTTTACTAACATTTGAAAAAAAAATTGATATGTTTACGATTCATTTATAATTACCATAATAATATTAACAAAATTCATGAACATTAAATTTCTCCCAACTCTTTATGGAAAGAAACATTTTGATACTTCATACTCAATGCATTTAGTATTTTATTTTCCTTCTCTAGGTGGTAATTTTTTGTGAAATAAAAATATTTATATAGTTCAAGCAATATTTTTTTCCTCATATTGATAAAACTCTATGAAAATATTTATTTCAGTCTCTTACAGTCTATGTATATATCAAATCATTCGCAATAGAGAAAATGATTCTATATCTTAAAAAATTATTACGTCTACAACCTCTAGATCATGGGCTAGATTGTATTGGTAATGAGTCATTAACTATCATGATGCACAAGAAACAACATTATTATCATACCTATAGACACATGTATTTGCCTTATTTTATTCATCACATTTTATAAAAAATCTATCATTTCTTGATTATATATTCCAAATTAGAACATTCACCAATATACAGTTTAATTTTCAAAATGTTTTTAGAATTCTGTTTTTTCATTTGAAATTAAGGCCTTTATAGGGAAAAGATGTCTAAAGGGTTACCCAATAAGGTTAAATTAAAATAACTACTATAATAACCTACAAATACAATGAAACTTCTAACCTCAAATATGTTCATTGTTTGTGACATTCATCGAATTAATTTTTCTTTGTCATATCAATTGAAATTCCCTTTTGGGATACACTATGTCGATGAACAGAAACATTCTGATGTTATAATCCGTATATTCTAAATTTACCATATTGCTCATTTCATTTAACTGTCTCCATTATGATCAGAAAATGACTCTCATGATCCCCATTTATTTTATAGTTCACAATGATATAATCATTAATTACCAAACAAAATTAATATGGTGTTTCATAAATAATATTATCATTATATCCAAAAATATGGTGGATTAGTCTATCCAAATAGTATTATATTATCCATTTAATGTCCATACCTCATTGAAAATTATAAATTTGGAATATCATCTAACAATACCCACAATTGATTATACTCATATAGAAGTTCAACAGTTAAAAATCATTGGAATCTACTATGTTTATCAAATAAATCATCAGTGTGAGGTAGACTGTACTTGTTCATTATCATCAAAGCATTGATATTGTTTCGGTGCGGATGTGCGTCGGGTTACGCTGTTCCGCCAGGACGCGTTCGCGCGTGCACCCGTCAACCCGAGGGGATGGGCGCGCGGCTTGTGGTCCCGCAGTCCCGCTTTCCAAGGGCGGGCGGCATCCGTCCCTTATTCAGGGGCGTCTGCTCCTTGATCGAAACCGGGATGATGGGATGTCGGCTTCTCCTTCCTTGGACGTCTCCTCGGAACTTGTCGCCTAATCCGGGTCTCCCTCATATACTTAAGAATGTTCGTGAATCTCGTTCCCGGTGCCATATCTTCATGGACACCGGTTAATTACGCTGCTTCCGCCCGAACGTTCCAAGGAGTCTGGGCGGGGCAGCAACCTGCGGTGAGAAGGCCGGGTGGCTCTGGGTGCTGGGGGCGTGTCGTAACACTGCGGCTCTGCACGTCTGTCTTCCGTCCCTAATAGGGCTTCTCGAAGGCACGATGGCCTCAGGCATCCCGTACTAGGTGCGGGGAACTGTGTCACCTGAGGTTTTCCTCAGCTTCCCGTGTTTAACACGGGGTATGCCGCGAGTTTAACGTCCAGCGGGGACGGCATCGGACCGATCAACACGAAAAGTGGATCAGATGACAGAACCCCTTGCGGGGAACCTCCGACGCTGGGGCCAGCACATGGGCGGCTTCCCAAGTAACGTGGAGTGAAGTGAAGTGGCATGACCCCACCGGGATGTGGCGGCCCGGGTAAGGATCAGGGTGGATGATGGAGTAAAGAGCTTGGACCCCAGAGGGGCTTCCTACGTACCGCGCGTTAACACGGATCAAAGTCAACGTAGTTCGGGCATACAGTTTAACGTCATGCTGGACGTCGGCAAGCCGACTCACGAAGAGGTCGAGGCCGCCGGGCGGAGGATTGAACCGAACCACCTCGCACGGAGGGGGATGGAACGGCCGGGTGGATCACAGTTTCACGTCATGCTGGACGATAAAAGGGGAAATGGAAAAGGGGGGCTGTGGGGAGGCACCGTGGAGATACACACGGGCAGTCTCCCACAGGGGCGGATTCATAGGTGAATCAACGCAAGCGTGAACCCTGGAGGGGTCCACTGATGGACGAACCGACGTAAATACGACCGGGACGACCAGGTGGTGGGATTGAACCTCGGGGAGGCTTCCTACGTACCCTGTATAGGAGACAGGGATCAAAGTCCACGTAGTTCATTCTGTCAGGACTTACGCACTTGGGGCAGCCCGGATACTGCAAAACTCAGTTGGAAGGGACTTGGACCGAAAGCAAATGACACCTCGATCCCAGTCAGACCCTCTACTGGCTTCGGCAGTGGGGAGGTGCAATGGAGATACACATGTGCAGCCTCCCACGAGAAACTAGGGGTTTGTAATACCCTGCCCCCGTAGGGAAAAGCCACTCCCATTAAATCGTCCCAAAAGGGGGACAATCCCGACATCCCTGCAGAGACGAGCGGGTGGGGGCCACGTCCAAACCGGGGGGACCCTGCGTGCGGAGCACGGGATCAGGTTGCGGACGGTTTAGCGTCTTGCCAGACGAAGTACAGTTTAACGTCATGTGTTGAGGACGAAGCGGACGGTTTAACGTCTTGCCGGACGAAGTACAGTTTAACGTCATGTGTTGAGGACGAGGCACTTGGCAGTTTAACGTCTTGCAGCACGGACGATGGGGGCTAGGCAGTTTAATGTCGTGCAGCTTGGACGGGTGTGCAGTTTAACGTCATGCTGGGCATAGGTTGCCGGACGAAGCACTTGGCAGTTTAACGTCTTGCAGCGCGGACGATGTACAGTTTAACGTCGTGCAGGACGTATATGCAGTTTAACGTCATGCTGGACGAGTATGCAGTTTAACGTCATGCTGGACATAGGTGCGTGTCACTTCGCGCAAGCCTGGAGGGCCGCACGGGAAGACAACGCACGGTGCGGGCACCCGGGATGAGAATCATCGGGTGCCACACAGGCGGGTACCCTTAGGAGGTCAACGGGGACGACCCTGGCAGATTGCGCGCAAAAAGGAAGCTTTGCGCGCGGATGCTTGAGATTGCTCACACCGGGCTTCGGATAGCGCGCGGGGGCAACGGCTCATTCTTTATCGAATGGCCACTTGAAAGAAGGGGGGGTGCGCGCAATCAGGCCGGATTGCGCGCACCCCGGGGGCAATTGCGCGCAAGCGGGTTCTTTTGCGCGCAAAGGCCTTAGGGTGAGTTTTTATTCAAATGAAAGGAGCCAGCGGGGATTGCGCGCGAAGGCGGACCCCGAGGCTTTCTTGCGCGAAAGAAAGGAGGTTACCTGAAGTTCGTCATTGCGCGCGGAAGGGGTTGAATTGCGCGCACGGGAGACGTTTCGACTTCCAGCAACCATTGAAACGTTGGGGGTCGCCTTGTATTTATAGGCAACCCCGGGCGCGGAATCCAGGGTGCGAGCGCGAAATTCCCCCCGCAGGCGCGGAATCGGGCGCGGCGCGCAAGGGAGTCGCGCGGACCCGCGGCGCGCAAAATTGCGCGCCGGACCGGCGCATTGCGCGCATCCCGGGGGGTTTGCGCGCGGAACATCACCTTTGCGTGCGGGCCTCTGAAATTCCGCGCAAGGCCTCCGGGCCCTCCGAAACGTTCTTCCGACTCCAAATATCACTTCACTTTCCGCATCCGGAGCTTCGTTTGGGAACAACGGACTTTTCCGGCGTCTACAAAAGCCCCCCCTCAGAATCTGATCGGCGAGAGGTCGCAACGATCGGGTTCCGGGGGAGACGCCGGAATGCCGAAGTCCTGGGCGGCGCGGGACTTAGGCGCGCAAACAGGGGCGCCGGTCGCGAAATTCGCCGCTGCGGTCGCGCAAAGCGCTTTCCGCGCAGCGCGGGCCCGGCCTCGCCTATAAATAGGGGCGCTGGGTCCCGCGTTCCGTACTCTGGCCTTCCGCGCGATAAGCTCCAAAGCTCTCGTGCGCGAAATTGCCTCTTCCGGTCGCGAAATTCGCCCGATCGGCGCGCAAAACCGTCCGGATTTCGCCTGTTTTTGCGCGAAACCCCGGAACTTTGCGCGACGGTCTTCCCAATTGCGCGCCGTCCACTTGGATTGCGCGCCAACCTTCAAACTTTTCCACCAGCCTCGTCCGATCCCGCACGCTTCATCCCTTAACCCGCACGACTCCCGAATCTTCCGAGATGGCCGCGCACAGAGGAAATGAAGGGGATGCCGCCACCCGCAGAGCCGAGATGGCGACGAACGAGGAGGTTTACGGAGCCAAGGAGATTGTTTCTAACAATCAATCCTTGTTCGACTTACTAACGCCGGCCCAGAAGACATATCCACTGTCGGACAACCTGCCGCTCTGGAACTTCGGCATCCTCGATGAGGTTCCGGTGCCAGGATTCGAGGTTGATGCGCCGCGAACCTGGGTGACTCGGGAGGACGAGCTTCACCGCTATAACATCACCAACAATGGGCATCCTGCCAGGGAAACCGGGCACTTGGATGTCTACGTCCTGAACCCGAGGACGCGAACCATTGATGGGGGTGAGCCTACAGCGGAGAATTCTCCAGCCCTCTACTCGAGCACATACCGTCAGAGTGTCACTGACGACACCAAGGGCTGGCTGAAGGACTGGGACTTGCGATCCGGGGGCAACTTTACCAGTGAATGGGCCTGGGCGTTCTGGGTACGCCACACTTGCGATCACTTCGCAGAGGAGCTGCGGTACATCGGCCTGTTCGAGGCGGTGTGGACGTCGCAGTTCCACTTCTACCAGCAGTCTGAGCTCGGGCCGGAGCTGTTCACTCGCTGGTCCCCGGATACCAACACCTTCCATCTTCACCATGGGGAGGTCGGCATCGGTCTCTGGGACATCCACTGCATCGGAGATATCCCGCTGGAGGGCTACCAGTACGATGAGTTCCTGCCACCGAAGAACATCTGGGAGGACAGGTCACGGACTCCCATTCTGACCTGGCATCTTCTTGACCTGGCTACGCAGCGGCTCGGGATCCAATACTTCCAGAAGGACATAGCCTACAAGGATTGGTTCGGCCAGTTCCTGGAGCATGACCCGGCGGTCAAGATGCCAGGCAGGGGGAAGCGGTGCCCGACCGCAGCTCAGAGGAGCCGGAACGGGTCGTACTGGCGGGTCCTGGAGACGGGCGATTACCGCTCATGGGGGTACCGCGTCATCGAGGCCCGGGACCCGAACGTCCGGTACGCGGCGTTCCTGGCCGCCTTTCTGAGCGGGTGGCTCCTGCCAGTGCGGGATGCGAGGATGGGCGTCCGCCCGGCGACGCTGGCGATGGCGGGCGCCATGGCTGCCAATAAGAGGTACAACCTCGGGGTCCCAGTACTGGCGAGGCTGTATGCCATTCTGGGACGCATCTCACGAGGGGGGTCGCCACGAAGGATCTGTGGGCCCTTTCAGTTCTTCCACGGATGGGTGGCTGCTCACCTCGGTGGGTATACGTTCCCAAATGCCATCAGTCCTCCGGGCAACGGCCTGCGACCCTCCCTGCTGAACATTGCGGGGGTCGCTCCGATGACCCTCAGTGAGGAGGGCGTGAGGGTTCGGATTGGCAATCATGCCAATTTCAACTTCAGCCCGTTCCCCACTCCCGTCGGCCAGATGATCGACAACGGACAGGGCCCGCTGGAGCAGCATGAATATTTCCTGAACATGCGGGGCGGGGTGCTCGTGGCTCGGATCGACGGGAAGGTGATCTGCGAGCCTTACGTGCCGACCCGGTTCGCCAGGCAGTTCGGGTGCCTTCAGCGGATGCCGAAGAGGGTATTCACTGCTGTCCGGGAGGAGACGAACCCTGGCGTCCTTCGCCAGATGTGGCTGATGTTCGTCGCCTTCGGCTCTGGCGACGTCATCACCCTCCCTCCTACCGGAGTTAACGCAGGCTTGGAAACCGAGTACGCCGAACACTGGGCCATCGCGTACCCTGAGGGGCTCTTGCGGAAGCTAGTTCGGCGGCTCGAGGCTACCCGTGCGGAGACCGGGCGTCAAGGAAGGAGGCGAGGCGCCGCCACACGGGGGAGAACGGAGGCGCGCCAAGCAGCGGAGCCGGCGCGGGCAGGGACTTCGGCGGCGGGCGCATCGCAGGCTGCCGCCACGACCTCGGCGCCCAGAGAGGGGGCGCATGCGTCGGTCGAGGAGCGGCCCGGGAAGCAGGTGAGGCGTCTGCTCGAACCCTCCCACGATGCAGTCTTCCCGGCGCTGTGGTCGGCCTGGATGACCCTGCGGCAGTCACTGGGGACCGACGTTATCTGGCGAAAGATACTCAGAGAAGGAATCTATCTGCCAGAGGTCGGGCGCCTCCAGATCACCGACAGGGTGGACTTCAACCGGCAATATGCATATCTGACGGCCATGGACGAGTACGCGCGCCAACGTGGTCAGCGTGCGGAGCCATCCCTTCTGGTGAAGGTGATGCTCGGTCTCGAGCCCGCTCCGGAACAGATGCCGCCGGAAGAAGATGACAGTAACGACTCCGAGGAGGAGGAGGAGACGGGGGAGGATGAAGGCTCCGAGGGAAGGTCCCATCGGGGGAGCCCACGGGAGAGCGGCGAGGTGGCCGGCTCTGACAACGTTGATGTCACTGAGCTCCTCGAGGTCCGCTTCTATCCCTACTCAACTTGCTTCATCCATTCTCTTATGCAGCTTCTAACCCGTTTCTCCATCCTTCTCAGGAGCACACGGACGTCGGTCAGGCGTCCTCAACAGGAGTAGGAGAGGCGCCAGCAGGACAAGGCGGGGGCCAGGCACCCATTATCGATTTGACAAGCGCTAAGGGGTCCCCTGCTGCAACTGTTCCTGCGGCGACCGGGGTAGCGGAAGATGACGCTCCGAACTCCCGTAAGTCTCCCTACTTTACTGCTGGTGCTTGCCATTGACGATCCGTGACTAACCATGGCATGCCCTGCGCAGTGATCTCAACATCGGAGGCTCGTCGGGTTGCCGAACCCGGGCCATCTACGAGTGGACCAGTGGTGGACATGCCGCTTGCTCCGGAACAGGCTTCCCAAACCGAGCCGGCCCCACCAACTGCTGATCAAGGGGCTGCGGACATCGGCAGTGCTGACATCGGAGAGAGGTTGGGGGCTGACGAGGGTGTCAGCGCCGCTGGGGAGAGAGAAGAAGGTTGCCCGGATGTTGGGGAACCTATCCCTCGTGAGGACCTCCCAGGGGCGGACCCTGCAGCAGACCTGCTGGCTGCCTTCCCTGCCTACCGGCCTGCCGACCCAGAGGAGATGGATGACTCGGACGCGGAGGCGGTCGAGGATAGCCGGGTAACGCGACGCAGGGGGTGGAAGTGCATCCAGCGCTTCCTCAAGCGAGACCCATCGGAATGGCTGGGGCGCATGGGATCACTTCAGACCTGGCTGCGCTTCCTGTGTGCCGGGGGAGCTGATGCTCAACGCCTCCATCTGACGGTCCGTGATTTCATGGCCGAGAAGATGCGCGAGAGCCGCCGGCGTGCCGACGTCGCACAAAGTCGGGACATGTCGGAGAGCACGCAGGCGCTCATCGCGGCAGAGCAGGAAGTCCGGCGCCTCGAAGGGCAGGCGGCAGAGAAGGAGGCCTTCGTCGCAGCATGTACCGAGCTTGTGGAGAAACTATCGGCACAACTGATCGACGCTCAGGTACAGCTGACGGAGGCGGGCCAACAGATGGTCACACTCCAAGTCGAGCGGGAGCGTGCACAGGCCAGGATTGACGAACTGCGTGCTGCGACCGCCGACGAGGAGAGGGCACGCAGAGAACGAGAAGCAGCCCTGGAGGCCGCCAGCCAAAGGGTAGCGGCATTAGAAAGACTCATTCAGCACGCTAATCCCTAAGGGATGTTTTTTGCCATTCCCAGAACATTTGCTTCCGCTACTTAATATTTTGATCCACTTGTATGAATCGCCATATTTATCTGCGTCTTTTGGTTTAACATGCTCAACCACAATTCGTTGTCTTGCGGGAGTGTTAACCAAGCATCAGGCATCCATAATTGGGCCTGGGTTTCTGGAGAAAAGAGGGAGGTCATTCCTAGGAAAGGAGACCTCAGACCTAACCAATGTATCATCCCCCAACTTCTTCCAACACACGAGCGGGACAACGCTAGGGGCGTTGAGATTTTATCCGAACATAGGGAAATGAGAAAAGGTGAATCGCGTGTCCCGAATCCAGACATCCACAACGATCGGCCTTCCAGGAAATGCCCAAGACGGTAGGCGGACAGTGGATCGACCATAACAACTGCAATAGACGGACCAAAAAAGGCCATCATTCATATTGCAGGAGGCGGACCACATGTCATCATGAATACCGCTTTGGGGTTCCTTCAGACACAAGGGTGGAAAATCCAGATCAACAGGGCATGCGAAGCGTGGGGCGAAGTGACGATTTGTTCGGACAGAATCCAACGCTCTCAAAATTCCGCCACCGTGGGGAAAGCGTATTGGGCGGATGGACTAATCTGGCCGTGAGTCACCTCAATTCTCAGACAGCACCTCTCTGACGAGGAAACTGTCGCTTCCCATCATTGCGATGGGGCATCCCGAGCTGAATCGGGGAGAATATCACAACTGCACCACTCTACCCGAAGTCAGGCCAGACGGCCGGCGACGAGGAGGGGCGGGACTTATCGATCCCTGAGGCTGGACCCGAGTCGAAATGCTCGGGCGTTCCTACGTACTCCATCAGGCTGGAGATCAAGCCACACGTAGTTCTGTGAGTGCAGTTTAACGTCATGCAGGACGTAGGACCCCATTTGGGGTAGATCTTAGTTTAGGGTCTTAGAGCTCGGACCATAAGGGCTGGATCTTAGTTTAAGGTCTTAGAGCTCGGACCATAAAGGTGGAGGATCTTAGTTTAAGGTCTTAGAGCTCGGACCATAGGGCTAGAGGATCTTAGTTTAAGGTCTTAGAGCTCGGACCATAAGGGCTAGAGGATCTTAGTTTAAGGTCTTAGAGCTCGGACCATAAGGGCTAGAGGATCTTAGTTTAAGGTCTTAGAGCTCGGACCATAAGGGCTAGATCTTAGTTTAAGGTCTTAGAGCTCGGACCAGAAGGGGAGATCTTAGTTTAAGGTCTTAGAGCTCGGACCATAAAGGGGGGATCTTAGTTTAAGGTCTTAGAGCTCGGACCATAAGGGCTAGATCTTAGTTTAAGGTCTTAGAGCTCGGACCAGAAGGGGAGATCTTAGTTTAAGGTCTTAGAGCTCGGACCATAAAGGGGGGATCTTAGTTTAAGGTCTTAGAGCTCGGACCAGAAAGGAGAGATCTTAGTTTAAGGTCTTAGAGCTCGGACCATAAAGGGGGGATCTTAGTTTAAGGTCTTAGAGCTCGGACCATAAGGGCTCAAAGCACGCCACATCGTGGTCATATCCCCTGGATATGCGAAGATGCACTGAGGGATAGTGTCAAGAGTGTCGAGGTTTCGCCTGGTCAGAATGGGAGGTGGAAAATGTGAATCATGCGGCCATTCACTCGAGGACCGGGAGCACCGGCGTGACGATATGAGAATACTGCCGACCGTGGCGGAAAAGCAGCATCAACATCGCACCAACCGTTGGTGGAATGAGGCAGCAAACGAGCATCGACCGCTCAATCGCAGGATTTATATCGATTTGCTGCCCGAGGCCATTGGGGGTACCGGCCCGAGTCGGTGGGAGAGCACTGAGGCATTGTGTCCGAACCGTTCACGGGGGCTCCACCCAGGGCGTAGACGATGGGTCCGAATGAAAGGGAGCACGAAGCCTGAAAAGTGGAGGAAACCTGACCAAGCGGATCCTGACCCTCCTGGCAATAAACCAGAGTACTCTTGACACCGGTGGACCACGGCAAGGGGTCGGGGAACACGCCTTGAGGGTGACCTGAAGGCGGCGGATTCCCCAGAGAAGGGGGAATCTCTAAGAGGTGGGGGGCTGGACCCGAAGTTTCAAACATCCGGGCGTTCCTACGTATCCCATAAGGATGGGAATCAAGCCGCACGTAGTTCTTGAAGCGCGGTGCAACACAATCGGGCACCAGCGCGGGGAAGAGTGTGGGTCTGACCCTCGCACACAAAAGGAGCGGCATTTGATATTTCTTGTTTGTCCTTAAAGATGAATGGTTTTTCTTTGTGCGGCGACATGCCCGTGATTGAGAAATCTCTGGCGTCGCCACAATAATCAAGCCATGGAAGGCATTGATGAATGGCGTGGTCATTAACCAGCGCCCAACATGAGTGTCCCCTGAGGAGGACATCACGATGCAGTGCCGTTTCTCGTCGGGCGGCCAAGACGATCACAGTTTACGGTCGTGTGGTAGGACCAGACAACACAGTTTAAGGTCGTGTGGTTCGGACCATGGAGGAACCCGCTTATCGCGGTACGGCGGACACAGCGGAGGTGGGAACATACCCAGCCCTGCGGTCACGCACGATTCCAGGAAAAGAGTCTTGGGATAGGGGTCTGCGTATGTCCATCACCCGAGGGGCAGAGATGCTAGCCTCCAGATATACTGGGCCCAGAACGCAATTGTTCGGGCGACTCCCTCCTCCTTATGGGGACGAGGGTCCAGCTACGCATGGCCCTTAGGGAGGATATCTGCATATATCCTTGGTGCTCAGATCATGGGAGCCTCGAACGACATCATTACCCTGGTTGGTCTGCCTAACGTGTAGAGGCGTACCGGAGGTCGGTATGAAGAGAGTGTCAAGATCCCACTACAACGCACAAAGGCGGAGTGTGATGAGGACTGCGCAACCAATGTTCAGAGCCCGAGAGAGCTGACATGGCGATCAAGGACGTTGCTGACGCATTCGCAACACAACATCCGATCGCGTCAGCCTAAGACGGGGCAAGCAAACGAGCATCAACCGCTCAATCGCAGGATTCATATCGATTTGCGGCCCAAGACCCACCGGTAAATCGACCCGGAGCGGTGGGAGAGCACTGAGGCATCGTACCCAAACCGCTAACGAGGATCCCTTTGAGTGAAGGCTCGAACAAGAGGAAGCGCGAGGCCTGACAAGCAACACAGGACTTGTCGGGATTGAATCTGACACTACGAGTCATAGACCGAAGCACCCCAAAACATGTTAACAGATCTCCGGAAAGGGTCGGAGGACTCACCCCGAGAGCAACCGAAGGGGGGCAGATCCCCGCGATCAACCAAGAGACGGGGCTGGACCTGAGACACAAGCGTCCAGGCGGTCCTACGTATCCCATAAGGATGGGAATCAAGCCATACGTAGTTCTGGAAAGGCAGTTTAACGTCATGCAGGACGATGAGGGGTGTGAGGTAGTCCCACACACGGGGGAGGCGTACGGCGCGGCCAGTAGACCGACGTGAATGAGGACATAATCCCTTGCTCACGCGATACGCCTCGCACAAAAAGGAGGGGAACTGGGGCCAGAGGCCCAACGCGGGATAGGGATTCCCGGGAAATGGGGCTGGGCCTGAAACATGAATGTCCAGGCGGTCCTACGTATCCCACAAGGATGGGAATCAAGCCATACGTAGTTCTTGAAGTGCAGTTTAACGTCATGCAGGACGATGAGGAAAAAAGAAGGGGGGAGCAGAAGGCATCCCCAAACGTGGAGGGGGGCGTACAGCGTGACGAACAAACCGACGTGAATGAGGGCATAGCCCCGCACTCACACCATACGCCGCACACCCCGGGGCAACTGGGCCAAGGGCCCGAGATGGGATGGAAATTCCCGAAGGATGGGGCTGGGCCTGAAACACGAGGGTTCAGGCGGTCCTACGTATCCCATAAGGATGGGAATCAAGCCGCACGTAGTTCTCGAGTGGCAGTTTTACGTCATGCAGGACGAATGCTGAACAGTTTAACGTCTTGTAGCTCGGACGTAGTGCAGTTTAGCGTCATGCGGGACGAAGCACTTGGCAGTTTAACGTCTTGCAGCGCGGACGAATGCTGAACAGTTTAATGTCTTGTAGCCTGGACGAATGCAGTTTAACGTCGTGCAGGACGTGGTGACACTCAGGCAAAGTATTGCTTGAGGAACCTAGCGTTGGTGGGAGGAGTGACACGCTCACCATCCATAGTCGCTAGGGAGTACGCGCCATTGGGATAGACCTTGTGGACAACAAAAGGTCCCTCCCACTTGGGCTCCAACTTGGGCGGCTTCCTGCCGGGGATCATCGGTGCTCTTAGGGCTAGCACTAGATCACCCTGCAGGAAGGAGCGGAGGCGAACCTTCTTGTTGAAAGCTCGAGCCATCCTGCTTTGATGCCTCTCCAAGTTGTGCAAAGCGCGAAGTCTATTCTCATCCAGTGCTTCCAACTCGACTAGACGGGCTTCAGCAACTCTGCCCGGCGCTTGCTGGTCGTAGACCGCAGTGCGCAAGGACGGTAACTGGATCTCGATGGGCAGGACGGCCCCAGCTCCATACACCAGGGAATAAGGGGTCATCTGGGTGGAATTGCGAGTCGTCGTCCGATAAGCCCAGAGGGCGTTGGGGAGCTTGTCCGGCCAACTCTTCTTGTTCTGACCAACCATCTTTTGCAGAATGTTAGAGAGGGTTTTGTTAAACG
Source organism: Viscum album (assembly GCA_963277665.1). NCBI lineage: Eukaryota > Viridiplantae > Streptophyta > Magnoliopsida > Santalales > Viscaceae > Viscum > Viscum album. The sequence continues at coordinate 1,237,396,387 of OY728122.1, read as the reverse complement.
CCTCGATCTGTCCATTCGCCTGCGCATGATAGCGAGATGTATGGTTCGAGCGGATGTTATACTTGGCGTACAACTTCTTCAACTCGGCTGCTCGGAAATTGGTTCCGTTATCCGTGAGGATAGCGTGAGGCACTCCAAATCGATAGATGATGTTGGAGGTCACGAAGTCAGCGATCGAACAGGATTTGACCTCTCTGAGCGGAATCGCTTCTGCCCATTTGGAGAAGAAGTCCGTGGCGGTCAGAATGAACCGGCACTGGCGAGCTGTCGCCGGCGGGTAAGGTCCCACAACGTCCAGTCCCCAGACTGCAAAGGGCCAGGAATACCTTGTGGTATGGAGAGGCTCCGGCGGCCGATGCACAAAGTTCGCATGAACCTGGCACGCATGGCACCTTCTGGCGTACTCGATGCAGTCATGGATCATAGAGGGCCAGAAGTATCCCAACCTCCGAATCTGGTGGGACAGCTTCGGCCCAGTTTGGTGGGCGCCGCATGAACCAGCATGAACCTCTTGCATGACTCGTGGGATCTCAACTCCCTGAAGGCAACGGAGGAGAACACCATCAAATCCGCGTTTGTAGAGGATCTGCTCCAGGCCGGGACTGCTCTGGAGGACGAACTGCGATGCGCGGCGTCGAACTCGCTTGCGCTCGGCCCGATCTGACGGAAGAATGCCATGTTGGAGGTACTCAACCAAAGGCGCCCTCCAATCACGGGCTGATTCGACTACTATATCCGGGGTACTCGGGGCTCCGGGCATAGGGGCAACCGTGGTGAGATTACTTACCAACGGGCCGCGATCTTCTTCCGGGATAACGGGAGCGATGAGCCTGCGGCGCGTCACGCGGACGATCAGGTTGTCCTGTTCAGGTTCCGCAAGTGACGCAGCCAGGCTGGCCAAAGCATCTGCTCGACCGTTCTGCGACCGGGGAATATGGACAATTTCTGGCCGAGAAGGGAACCGGGCCATCAGAAGGAGGGTGCACTCCAACAATGGCACAAGTTCCGGCTTCCTGACAACGTAGTCGCCATTGATCTGCTTAACGACCAGCTCGGAGTCCCCTTTCACGCACAGACGGGGAACGTCGATCTCGAGAGCTAACTCGAGGCCGGTGATGAGGGCATGGTATTCCGCCTCATTGTTGGTACAGCCCTCTGACAACAGGAAAGAGTATGGCAGCACGGCTCGCTCCGGGGTAATGAAGACGATGCCCAAGCCCACTCTATTGAGCTTAGGATTATCGAGTCTTCTACCGGTGGGGCTCCGGGAGGCACCGTCAAAGTGCATCTGCCAGCATGGATCGGCTCGATCAACCGAGAGAATGGTCTCATCAGGAAAGCCTAGATCCAGCGGCTGATCCGCGGAGGTCGGGTGAGCGGCCAGAAAGTCTGCCAACGCTTGCCCTTTGATGGCCTTCTGAGACACATACCTGATGTCGAACTGCTGGAGAATCACAGCCCACCGCGCTAGACGGCCAGTCAACATAGGTCGGCTCAGGATATATTTCAACGGGTCTACCCGAGAAACCAACTGTACCTCATGGTGCTGCAAGTAGTGCCGTAATTTCTGTACGGCAAATACGAGCGCCAGGCAGCTCTTCTCGATGGGGGAATACCTAACCTCCGCATCGAGGAGCATGCGACTGAGGTAATAGAGGCTATTCTCTGTTCCCTCGTTGTTCTTCTGGGCGAGAAGGGCACCCAGGGACCGTTCCAGGGCGGTCACATAAAGGACCAGCGGCTTTCCGGATACGGGCGGCATCAGGACGGAGGTTGAAGCAGGTACTGCTTGATTTCCTCGAAAGCGGTCTGACACTCTTTATCCCATACATAGGTGGCACCCTTCTTCATAAGCCGAGAAAAGGGCTTTACACTTGCCGGCCAGATTCGCGATGAATCGGCGTATATAGGCTAAGTGGCCTTGGAACCCTTGCAGTTCCCGGACGGTACCCGGGGGAGGCATCTGGCTAATCGCCCTGATTTTCTCTGGGTCGATCTCAATACCCCGGTATCTTACCACAAATCCAAGGAACTTTCCGGAGGTGACCCCAAAGGCACACTTCAACGGGTTCATCTTCAGGCAGCGAGACCGGAGGAAGCTGAACACTTTCTCAAGATCTTTGAGATGGTCCTGACGCTGGCGCGATTTGACAACAAAGTCGTCGACGTAGCATTCCACCAGTGTGCCGAGGATTGGCTTGAATATGCGGTGCATCGCCCGTTGGTAGGTGGCACCTGCATTCTTCAGGCCGAAGGGCATGACCCGGTAGCAAAAGGTACCTTGGGGGGCCCTGAAGGCAGTGAAATCCTCATCCTCAGGGGCCATCCGAATTTGGTTGTATCCGGAGTATCCATCCATGAAGGAGAGGGCTTGGAACCCTGCTGTGGCATCAATCAACAGCTCTGTCACTGGAAGGGGAAAATCATCCTTCGGACAGTGGCGGTTGAGATCGCGGAAGTCGATGCAGACTCTAATCTGCCCGTTCTTCTTCCTGACCGGCACAATGTTGGCCAGCCATTTGGGGTACTGAACTTCCCTCACGAAGTTGGCTTTGATAAGCTTGTCAACTTCGGCCTCAACCATGGCACCATGGGATGGGTGCATTTTCCTGGGAGGCTGCTTGAACCCGCGATGGTTCGCCGGGAGACCAAGGCGGTGGACGGCTACCTGAGGATCTAGCCCCGGCATCTCGTCATAGCCCCAAGCGAACACATCACGGTGCTGCCTGAGAAAGTCCACGTGCTGCTGCCGCTCCTCAGAGGGCATGGCGGCACTAACCAACGTGGGTCTTGGATCGGCCTCGGTTCCAAGGTTCACCTGTATTAACTCATCGACCGTGGCGGGGACGCCCTCCTCAAAGGTTGGGGGTGCGTCTTCCATACCCTCTCCACTCGGGGAGGGATCATCCACGGGAGAGACTGCGTTGGAAACTGCATTGGGGCCACCAGATCCTGCTGGGCCACTGGTGCTGGCGCGGGCGGTCGCGGCCGTCTCATCAGGAGACTCGCGGACCGTCAAGACCATGGCGACGTCCAACCGGTGAATCGGGAGGACGTAAGCGTCATCCAGACTTGCCCAGGGATCGCTTGCAACAGCGACAGGCTCAACCTCACCTGCCAGGATCTGCTTATCCTTGCTCTTGTAATAGTCCGCGTCCAGATAGCGGGCTTCACATGAGGCAAAAGGAGAGGCATCTCCTTGAAGCACGCCTACCCGACCATTAAGGGAGTATTTGAGGCATTGGTGGTATGACGAGGGAACCGCCGCATGAAGGTGAAGCCATGGCCTGCCCATCAATGCGTTATACGCAGTGTCCTGAGAGACTACCATGAATTCGGTGTTGGCAACCAAGTCACCGAACTGGGTCTTCAAACGTATCTTGCCGACCGGGGTTTGCTCGGTGCGGTCGTACCCCTGGATCCTGAGGTCGGAGGGAATCAAGTCATCCTCAGACAACCCCAATCTCCGGAGCGTCCGAGTTGGAATCAGATTAATCCCAGACCCCGTGTCGACAAGACAACGCCGGACTTCAAGGCCATTGAACTGGCCAGTGACATACAGCGGACGGATGTGTCCCTGTATAGGAGGGTCCTCATCCTTACCAGAGAACGAGATAACTGCCTGACATTCGGCGTCCTCGATCGTTTCGGCGTGGAAGGCCTCTGCAGCCGCAACCTCTGTCTCGAACTGGAGGGGGCTCTTCAGGGCTTCAGCGAGTGCCTCGCGCATCTCAGATGACATGCGCAGAGCCTCAAGGATGGAGAGCCTTGCTGGGATGTCGGCCAAGTGCTTCAGGACATCATACTTTTTGGCCAAGCGCGAGCTCCTGGTTGCAGGAGATTGCTCTGCGGTTGGTGGCATGACGGGCCTTACCGGTTGGATCGGCGGCCGACTGGTACTTGGCGCATCTCGCTGTTCACTGGTCGCAGTCCGGGAAATGGTCACCGTACTGGAGTCAGGAGGCCGGGATGGACTTGTGGCAGGGCGGAGCTGGTCGCGACGCGGCTGAGGCGGTTCTGCCCGGTCCCATACCACAAACAGTGGCGGAGGCGAATCCGTCATCCCCGGATGGGGAGCCTGCGCACGTTGAGCTCGATCTTGAGCCTGCCGCCTAGTCTCAGTGGCGTGCACGGCCTGGCCGGAGGTACCGACGGCTGTGCCCCGGCGACTCCTGCTGCTGCGGTTCTTCCGACGGTGGCGACGACCGGGGACACTAGGGAGGTCCACCTGGTGTTCTTCAACGTCGGGAACCGAAAAGGGATTTACCAGCTCGACGGTGTTAACCGAAGCGTACCCAATACCGTCATCGGACGAATCATCCATCACCGGGCGGATCCGAGGAGGGACCCCCATCTCCGGGGGCATGAAATCGCCGAGAGTACGGGATAGTGGCGGAACTGGCGGGGCGCGCTCTTCCTTCTTGCGCTGCCGCCGTTTGCTCCTCTTGGAGGAGGCAGACTGGGACGACGATGCCGAAGCAGCACCCGCAGGTTCTGGGGGCTCAGGCTGATTCAAGCGCGCACGGATGATTCCCTGGGCGCGAATGGTCGTCTTGCGGGCCATCCAGTTATTATACTTCTGGGACCCGCGGTCGGAGACCAGCTGCCATTCGTCCTCGTTGCCACTATCGTCATCTGATCCCACGAACACGCCCGCTACCTGTGCTGGAGCTGGGCCCAACCTGATTACATTGTTGTTAATCTGGTCTTGGAGCCAGTCCTTAAACACATAGCACCGCTGGATGGTGTGCCCCAGGGCCTGATGGTAGGGGCAGTAGCGGGGGTTATCCGTGAGATGTGCCTCCTCTGGCCTCCAGCACTCAGGCAATCGCACAATCCTCTGCTCCAGGGCGCTCCGGAAATAACCGGGGACCTGATCCTCATGGAATGAGTACGTCAGGTGTCGCGGGCCCCTGGGAGCGCGGTCTTGACGAGGGGCTGGAGGGGCCTGCCGAGGAGGTGGACCCTGATTATCTCGCCTGGGTTGTGGCGGTACATTACGCGGAGGGGCCGGCCGGTTCTGAGGCTGCCGTTGCTGGGCCGGGAACTGAGCCCGTGGAGGCGGATTCCTGTGAGGCTGCGGAGCTGGCCTCACCGGCAGCAGCTCCAACGGCCTGGGAGCCTCTATCTGGGCCACAGCAGCGGGCTCAGCCCTGCTGGCTCTCCTTGCAGGAATCATAGGAGGCAGCGGGTGTGCCTGGCTGGCCTGTTGCAGGGCTTCCTCAAGACGTTGAGCTTTGTCTGAGAAGTCCCTGAACCCTCCGGGGTAATTCTGAGTGATCAGGGAAGGGACCAGCTCGGTCTTGACGTTCCCGACGCACATTGTCAGCAACTGCTCCTGAGTCAATGGCATGTCAAGGGAATACGTGAGACCCTTCCATCGGGCGACGAAGTCCGCGACTCGCTCATCAGGCCTCTGCTTGCACTTGAAGAGGTTTGCGATACTCGTCTTCCGGGTCGTGGAACTGAACTGGTAGAGGAACTGTCTACGGAGGTCCTCCCAGCTGGTTACCGACCCGACGGGGAGCTGGCTGTACCAGACAAATGCTGGCCCTTCCAGTGTCTGGACAAAGCAGCGAAGCTTAGCGGCCTCTTGCTGCGCCGGAGTCCCCAACATAGGCCCGCACCTCGAGTTGAAATGGGCCAAATGTTGTGGCGGATCTCCGGTCCCGTTGAAGGGGGCGAAAGTGGGATTCCCGAATCCCGGAGGCGCCGGCATGTCATCCACCCATGCTGGGTATGGCTTGCCGTCCGGTGGGATCGCCACCTGCCGAGTCTCCAAGGCTTCCAAGCGGGCAATGAGTGCCGCCATCGGATCGTCCGGACATGGGTTCCAGTCCTGGCGAGGATCTCTAACCACGAGCGCATTGCATGGCCCTTCAATCGGGTCGTCGACCGGATCGTCGAACTCGGCAGCTCGTGGGATGGCTGGCGGAGCGGCCCTTGGGGCAGCGGGAGGAATCCGAGCGGGATCTCTCGGGTAGTCGCGCCGCTCGGGAGGGTGTGGCGAAACATACCGCGCCCTCTTGCCGTAGGCAATGGCCTCTCTCCTGTCGGCGAACACGGCGTAATCACGGTTGCCCGGGAGAGTCTCATCGAGGGGTGGTTGTTCCGGTCCCTGCTGCCCTGGCCTGGGATCACCGTAGTCAGGCCGCCGTTCTGCAGCGCGCTCGGCGAGGAGCTGGTCAACCAGCCTCTTCTGTTCGGCGAGCTGCTGACGTAGCGTAGCCTTCTCGGGATCCTCCTCTGCCTTCTGCATGGAGGCAGATGGGTCGGCGGGCCTTATAGCCTCGCTGTGCTCTTTTCCTTTGCTGACGTTTCGGCTCAACGTCAGTGCTTCAGTGGGTGCGGGGAGCCCCAGGAGGTTCCTCTGATGACGAGTAACTCTCACTGATGGGTCTGACGACGGCTTGTCTTCGGGGGGGAAGCCCCCGTCGAGAAGTTCCAAGTCGTTCCCCTCTCCCGACAGGTCAGCCATATTGACTGTTCCTGTCCCTGGGGATATACCCTCAGGGCCACCCAACGAATCGGTCTGTCGGCGAATCACACTGAAGCGTAGGGCAGCGTACTGCCCCCATCCACGGATATACACGTGGGGAGTGGCTTCCTCGATAACTTTGCGGAGTACTTGAAAGCACTCAACGCATCGTTGTTGGAGGGCCTCGTGGTGCCCAAATGACCCGGGGTGCCGAACCGCGGGGAGCATGGCCAGGTCAATTTGACGGCACTGCTCACCAATATCCTCCAGGTGTAGTTGACTCCCGGGGTATGGCATTTGTAGGCAGTGAAGACGGGAGTGAGTCTCCCGGAGAGTTCGGCGGAAGCACTCGAACTCATCCGGGGTGAGCGATTCGGGTGAATCAAAGCCCGGTCCTGCGACTGGCCAAAACTTCTCAGGGAAGTGGCCCTCTGCAAGGACGGTCCAGAAGCTCCACGACTCAAACTCGGGACCCAGATCTCCTCGGTCCTCTTCCATGGCTGGGAACGGACGGGGAACTGGTAGTGGTGCCGAGGCGGGCCGTCGGGCCGACGGGCTGGCCGGCGGTGAATACGGCGAGCAGGCCGATTGGCCTCCATATCCCGGGCCTCCCCCTGAGGGTGGCGGTGCCCCAGCTACCACATCACGATAGGACGGGCCGGCGAGCGAACATCCTGCCGTAGCATCGGTGCTCGCCGAGGGCGCACCAGATCGTGGTTCGACCGTCGGTCCCCAGAAAAAGTCTCCGGCTTCTCTGATCGAGACGGAAGGCACTTCCGGAGGGGCCGGTACCAACCGCAAGTTTGATCCTTGGGGGTCTACCAGGCCCTCGTTACTCCGGATATACCTTCGGAGAGACGCGGGGATCACATCGATCTCGCTCTCGGGGAGCACGAGGCTGACGTGCCGCATTCCTACCCCTGCCCTTGACTGGCGGGATTGGGGAAGGGGCTCTGTCGCCGAATCGTACTCTGCCTCTGAGTCAGAGAAGCAAACCGGTCGGATCTCTGTCCGGAACTCCGCAACATTCTTCCCTCGGCGTCGACGCCTTGCCTTCCTGCCCCTGGGTGGTTCTTCGGGGCAGGGCTGATCTCTGTCCTGGCGTCCTCCGGCCGCACTGGTGCTGGGGCCGAGAGGACTGGGAACCAAGGTGCGAGGGGCACCGGGACAGATATCAAAGGGGACGCGGGGAGAGATGATTCCGGGCAGGCCTCCGGGTCGGGATCGGAAGGTGGGATGACCCACGCCTCCTGGATCGGCCACACAGAGTAGATCCTGCCGGTGAATAGCGCTGCCGCGAGGTGGTCCGCGGTGGCTACTGCCAGTGCCAGCAACCGGGAGAGTCAACCCAACCTGCCTTTGGGGCGGTCGGGGCCTCGATCCGGGTCGGGCATAGGAGTTCCCCCGCTCAGGATGCACAGAGGCCTGGCGACTGGAGCCAGCAGTGGCTTGGGCCAATGCGGCCGCTGTTGCTAGAGCCCCAAGGTGGGCATCCTCTTCCGCTCGTGCCCGACATTGGCGTCGAGACAGACGAGCCGGGATGAGCGGCGCGGGCAGGTGGAGAGCCTGTTCCTCGACTTGAGGGGCCTGGCGGCGATGTCGCCGTGGCCTGGCGGGAGCCCTTATCGTGGATCCCTGGAGCGGACCTCGGATAGGGTGATCCTGGGCATCTTCCACTTCATCCGCATAGGGAAGGGAACTGTCAGAGCGCTCCGGGGATAAACTCCCGAAGCGATTGGACGTTGAGGTAGGCAGTGGTGCCTCCCTGCGCGGCCCTCGGGGGCGGCGGTGGTGGCGAGGCGCAGCCTCCTCAAGGTCTAGGCGAGCCATGTCCCTAGTGGGGATGACTCCCTCTTCCTCGTATCTCCGCACCAGGGTGTTGATCACCCTTCTCTGGATGACCTCCGAGGGGGAGAGAGGGCGTGGTCGTCCCGCAATTGCGGCTGCTGGGACGGCTGCGGAACCGGCGGGACCGCGCGGAGCAGCCGCGTCGGTGTTTCCCCTGTCCCTGCGCCTGTGGGCGGGTGGCGTTCGGGCACTAGATCGGGCGACCTGATTTCTGAAAGCAGGGAGAATGACCCATTAATACTGACAGGAAAAAGGAATCGACAACCAACCATTAGCGCCACGACGCCTTCCGTGGGGGGAACCCAGGCCCTCGACGTTGCGAGACGGAGTGCCCGATGTCCCTTCCCCAGCCCCTGGCGGGTAAGACTGAATGCTTGGCCGGGCAACACGCCGGTCTTCCAACACCTCTGAAAGCCATCGGTCTTCGTATCGAGGAGAAGAGATTCACGTCGGGTTCACCATTTTTCTGTTTCGGTGCGGATGTGCGTCGGGTTACGCTGTTCCGCCAGGACGCGTTCGCGCGTGCACCCGTCAACCCGAGGGGATGGGCGCGCGGCTTGTGGTCCCGCAGTCCCGCTTTCCAAGGGCGGGCGGCATCCGTCCCTTATTCAGGGGCGTCTGCTCCTTGATCGAAACCGGGATGATGGGATGTCGGCTTCTCCTTCCTTGGACGTCTCCTCGGAACTTGTCGCCTAATCCGGGTCTCCCTCATAGACTTAAGAATGTTCGTGAATCTCGTTCCCGGCGCCATATCTTCATGGACACCGGTTAATTACGCTGCTTCCGCCCGAACGTTCCAAGGAGTCTGGGCGGGGCAGCAACCTGCGGTGAGAAGGCCGGGTGGCTCTGGGTGCTGGGGGCGTGTCGTAACACTGCGGCTCTGCACGTCTGTCTTCCGTCCCTAATTGGGCTTCTCGAAGGCACGATGGCCTGAGGCATCCCGTACTAGGTGCGGGGAACTGTGTCACCTGAGGTTTTCCTCAGCTTCCCGTGTTTAACACGGGGTATGCCGCGAGTTTAACGTCCAGCGGGGACGGCATCGGACCGATCAACACGAAAAGTGGATCAGATGACAGAACCCCTTGCGGGGAACCTCCGACGCTGGGGCCAGCACATGGGCGGCTTCCCAAGTAACGTGGAGTGAAGTGAAGTGGCATGACCCCACCGGGATGTGGCGGCCCGGGTAAGGATCAGGGTGGATGATGGAGTAAAGAGCTTGGACCCCAGAGGGGCTTCCTACGTACCGCGCGTTAACACGGATCAAAGTCAACGTAGTTCGGGCATACAGTTTAACGTCATGCTGGACGTCGGCAAGCCGACTCACGAAGAGGTCGAGGCCGCCGGGCGGAGGATTGAACCGAACCACCTCGCACGGAGGGGGATGGAACGGCCGGGTGGATCACAGTTTCACGTCATGCTGGACGATAAAAGGGGAAATGGAAAAGGGGGGCTGTGGGGAGGCACCGTGGAGATACACACGGGCAGTCTCCCACAGGGGCGGATTCATAGGTGAATCAACGCAAGCGTGAACCCTGGAGGGGTCCACTGATGGACGAACCGACGTAAATACGACCGGGACGACCAGGTGGTGGGCTTGAACCTCGGGGAGGCTTCCTACGTACCCTGTATAGGAGACAGGGATCAAAGTCCACGTAGTTCATTCTGTCAGGACTTACGCACTTGGGGCAGCCCGGATACTGCAAAACTCAGTTGGAAGGGACTTGGACCGAAAGCAAAAGACACCTCGATCCCAGTCAGACCCTCTACTGGCTTCGGCAGTGGGGAGGTGCAATGGAGATACACATGTGCAGCCTCCCACGAGAAACTAGGGGTTTGTAATACCCTTCCCCCGTAGGGAAAAGCCACTCCCATTAAATCGTCCCAAAAGGGGGACAATCCCGACATCCCTGCAGAGACGAGCGGGTGGGGGCCACGTCCAAACCGGGGGGACCCTGCGTGCGGAGCACGGGATCAGGTTGCGGACGGTTTAGCGTCTTGCCAGAATAAGTACAGTTTAACGTCATGTGTTGAGGACGAAGCGGACGGTTTAACGTCTTGCCGGACGAAGTACAGTTTAACGTCATGTGTTGAGGACGAGGCACTTGGCAGTTTAACGTCTTGCAGCACGGACGATGGGGGCTAGGCAGTTTAATGTCGTGCAGCTTGGACGGGTGTGCAGTTTAACGTCATGCTGGGCATAGGTTGCCGGACGAAGCACTTGGCAGTTTAACGTCTTGCAGCGCGGACGATGTACAGTTTAACGTCGTGCAGGACGTATATGCAGTTTAACGTCATGCTGGACGAGTATGCAGTTTAACGTCATGCTGGACATAGGTGCGTGTCACTTCGCGCAAGCCTGGAGGGCCGCACGGGAAGACAACGCACGGTGCGGGCACCCGGGATGAGAATCATCGGGTGCCACACAGGCGGGTACCCTTAGGAGGTCAACGGGGACGACCCTGGCAGATTGCGCGCAAAAAGGAAGCTTTGCGCGCAATACTGCGGGCCGGCGCGCAATCGGGGCGGCTGGCGCGCAATTGGGCCAGCGCCTTGCGCGCGGATGCTTGAGATTGCTCACACCGGGCTTCGGATAGCGCGCGGGGGCAACGGCTCATTCTTTAACGAATGGCCACTTGAAAGAAGGGGGGGTGCGCGCAATCAGGCCGGATTGCGCGCACCCCGGGGGCAATTGCGCGCAAGCGGGTTCTTTTGCGCGCAAAGGCCTTAGGGTGAGTTTTTATTCAAATGAAAGGAGCCAGCGGGGATTGCGCGTGAAGGCGGACCTCGAGGCTTTCTTGCGCGAAAGAAAGGAGGTTACCTGAAGTTCGTCATTGCGCGCGGAAGGGGTTGAATTGCGCGCACGGGAGACGTTTCGACTTCCAGCAACCTTTGAAACGTTGGGGGTCGCCTTGTATTTATAGGCAACCCCGGGCGCGGAATCCAGGGTGCGAGCGCGAAATTCCCCCCGCGGGCGCGGAATCGGGCGCGGCGCGCAAGGGAGTCGCGCGGACCCGCGGCGCGCAAAATTGCGCGCCGGACCGGCGCATTGCGCGCATCCCGGGGGGTTTGCGCGCGGAACATCACCTTTGCGCGCGGGCCTCTGAAATTCCGCGCAAGGCCTCCGGGCCCTCCGAAACGTTCTTCCGACTCCAAATATCACTTCACTTTCCGCATCCGGAGCTTCGTTTGGGAACAACGGACTTTTCCGGCGTCTACAGATATCCATATAGTTCATTCAGATCCCCATATATTCATATTTATTCTTAATTAAAATAACATGGGATCCCCTTAGTGGAACAATATGGTGTAAAAATCCGTTTTCACACAAATCAAGAAGTTGTTTCTCAACTCCACCAATTAATGTGTGACTATTCTATAGAAAGTATTTGGGATAGGTCTATCACAAGGAATTTTTTCAAATGAAAATTTAACATCATGTTTTGGTAGATGTTCAAGTAAATATTGAGTAAAAACATCAATGTGTTATTATAAATTATGTACTTACTCAATTTTTTGTTTAAATATATCTCTCATAGATTGGTTATTCTTTTCCTCCAAAATAATCTCATTCTTAGGAGCTACTGGAGGTGGGTCTAGACACGACTCAAGTGAAGAAGATTCCCCTATAAATATGAAAAATTCAACATCCTCACACCAACTTATATTTTCCATCACATTCAAACAAATTTTTGAATTTTATTTTATAATATAATCAGTAAAAATGATTATATAAAAATTAACAATAAGATTAATCATTATGTTTTAGAATAGGGGGAATTTTTTGGATATAATGTGAATTGATGAGAACATCCTTGTTACTATGAGATTTGTATAAATACATTTTAATGACTAATTCGTTATTATTGTTCAAGAAAGGTGTCTAATTTCCTTGTATATATTGACGATATGGGTGGTTTACAAGATAGAGAATAAAATAAAGAATTGACTAAACTTGAATATATGATTTGAGTAACATCCACCACATCAATGGTAACTTTTATCTTAGATGTGGTGATTTTATAAGCATGGACATCTCCTATGGGCCTACTATATATAATGTTTCTCTGATTCTTTTCTATTTGGTGTGAATAATTCCCCATTTAGAAATTTTTAAGCACTAGAAATCATTTATTTCCTTCTTTCTCTTTCATTCATTTTCATCATTACCCTTTTCTATATACTTTTATCAAACTCCCATGCCCACATGAACATTCTAAGATGTTACTTTCTATAATTTTCATATGATGTAAATTTATGTGTTCCCTTTTACGCTTTTACACTTTACCCTTTTTTGGTTCTCATCTAAAAACATCTTATTTGGATTTCCCTCGAATATATATGATATATATAATTATTTCATTACTTTTTTATCACAACATACAATTTCATTATTTGATGAAAAATATTGAGAATTTAGTGATTCCATTAACGAAATGGTCAATATTTCTCTCTAGAGTATTTATATAATCCATAGAATACTATTGCACACTTATAACAGTATTCTCATACTTTGAAACACTTTCTTCCTACTTTTTTGTTATGATAGAGATTTTTCTCTTAATTTTAGTTCATTCATCATGAGGGAAGTATTTATAAAATAATATTACATTAAAATCTCCCCATTCCAGAAGTTCTAATTCCTCTTCCTCTAAATTATTCTTGATTTGTTAAACCCATTGATAATCATCTCTTATAAGAAAATATAATAAAATCAAAACAATTTCCCTTTTACTTAAATTCAAGGTGAGAAATATATTTTCTTGTGAAATTGTTCCTTGCTCAGCTACATCTATATTAGTATATCCTCTAAAATAAAATGTATTCAGATAGATTAAATGATCTAATATAGGTGTTTCATTTCATGAAACATCATGTTGCTCCACATATTCAAGGTCACTAGGCATAACCCGGGCCAGCTACCCAAATAAGGTTATGATCTACTTATCTCGAACACTAATTGTATTGGCTTACATAGTGTGTAAATGACTACAATGACTATGAAAATTGATTTTATTTTATCCGTTAGGTTCCATTGCGAAATATTAAATCGTATTGTGTTAGCTCATTATCATCATGAATATTAAACCACAATATAAAATATCTCAAAAACATTTCAAATACTATAAGTGATTATGAAAAATCATATTTTATCTATACTTATTTAAAATATAGTTCCCAAGGATTCTATTAGACATTATATAATATCAATTATAACAACCCAAATCCAAAAAACATAAAGTTAGTGTCTAATTGTTTAAATTGGAATAGATACAAGGGATCTAATCAAGACGGATCGACCAGTTTAGTAGTTTTATAGAAAAAAATGGATGTTTCCTATTTTATATTGGTGATAAAATAAGAAACATAAGAGATGAAAATGATATGCATTCATGAAAATCATTGAAGTATTATTCTTAATAACATGGGGAAATGAAAAAAATAAGGGTGATCCCAAATACCTAGTAACGTTTTCATACAGAAAAAATATCATCAATTAAATAGGAATAATCATTATGGAATGGTAAATATCGATAAAAACGTACAATTTTATAAATAACTTCAGTAAAATTAATCCCTATATATTATCTATAAAATAATTTACTATATAATAATAAATAGATTCTCAATGTTGTAAACAATTAATATTAAACATCATGATCTCAAAAATCATGATTTATCTACCATAAATACACTATGTCAATATAATTTACTAATATGTGTAAAGCCCAATATTATTTTCCCAATATATTTGTACTATGATAACTTCCAATACAATGAGTTGGTATAAAATTTAAATCCATGACTACCACTACATTTACAATTCATTTCCATTATATTAAATGATCACTTAAATTCATAGAACAATTACATATCAATAAAATTAAATATCAAGTAATGACTGTGACTTACCAATAATTCCCCTGTCATTAAAATAACTTTCAATGTAAATCACTGTATATAAAATTAGTATATGGTTTATAAAATATTAATATCCATGATAAAAAGAATTTGTATTTTTAATGGAAATGTGACTTCTAATTAATAATGATCATAAATATATCTAATGGACGAATATACATCATATAAAATATATTAGTTCTATATTATTAAAATAATCCTAAGTAAAAAGGAAATTGAGATGGAAACACTTACCTCACATTTATTATTAGTTGAATGTGAATTAAAATAATGTATAACAAAATTTGATTTTTATAATTATATACCAAAACCATATAAACAAATATAATATAATAGATTATCCATTTATGAAATTTTACCACTCACTTATGAACAATATTTTATTATTAATATTATTTTTGGTGTAAACCACTTCATTTTTCATATATGTTTTGATTCTATAGGGAACTTCTAATTTTTTTATGCTCCCATAATCTCAACAGTATTATTAATAATATAATTAGAATATATTTTCAACACATATATATTGAGATTAATTTATAAATGATAGAGATAGAAAAATTAGTGACCCAATTCATAGAGATGGTAGGTCATACGTATGGATGAATATTGTTTTCAATTTTCAATGAATAGAATGACAGAATGTTAAAAACATTCTTGTAGCATTTAAATAAAATATATATATTAAATATATCAATAGTTCTTTCCATGTATGTTGCAAATGTAAAATAGATCATGTGGTATTGCGGAGGTAATAGTCCACACGAATTCACTAATGACGTTAACATTTTCTTGGGGACTAGAAGGTCAGAAGATATATATGAATTTAAAAACATAAAATATATTTATGTGAAAAATGATCATTTATATCAATTATTTTCATTATTATAACCATCCATGTATAGTGGCTATGGAAAATTATTACAATGCTACATGGTGACAGTATGTTTTACGTATTAACAAGCATTGTATTTCCATTTCATATAATGGAAAATAAATGGAATATGGTTGTCCCATAATCAAAATAACTTCTTATTATATTGATGATACTAAGGTTTATTATTTTTGTATTGGTGAAATAATTTAAGAAGAATTCGAAGATGATATATTCATCAAAGAGTTTGTAAAGATGAAGGCCACTCCCACGAAAGATGTCTTTTATTTTTTTTTCCTTAAGGACCAAGGGTTGGTGTGTTTGGAAAATCATAACATCTATGATATAATTAATTTTTTTTAAAATATAATTGTGTATTGTTTTATTAATATATATTAATTAGAGTGTTATAATAAATTTGTATAACTTATTTCCTTTAATAAATTAGGGTAGCGAAACTCATGGATTTTCATCAAGTATTAAATTTATATAAATTATATTTCTAGAAAAAATTAATCGAAATTGATATAATTTGAATATAAGGTGTGTACAAGTAAAAAATACATTCATAAAATACAATTTGGATTTTTTTAAAAACATTTACACCCGTATCTTGTTGTTTTAACCACCATTAACCCTAATAAAAATAAAATTAATATCAATGTTTTGTACCATTTAACAGTTAATTATGATACAATGATAAGAAAATACTATTAAATGGAACGTGGTTTATGTTTAAAATCAAATCAAGTTAATCTGATTAAAGTTAGAATTTATATTAATTTGAAATTAGGTATTACACTATTATTTTTTATAGATTAACATTATTGTCAATTTTGACACTATTCATTTAATTTGACATTAAATAAATAATAAAATAGTATAACATAAAATAAAA
Organism: Viscum album; assembly: GCA_963277665.1. Lineage (NCBI taxonomy): Eukaryota > Viridiplantae > Streptophyta > Magnoliopsida > Santalales > Viscaceae > Viscum > Viscum album. Next base: position 1,237,380,370 of record OY728122.1, on the reverse strand, counting down.
TCAAATAAAAAATTCCTAAAATATAATATAAATATATAAAATTCCTTGTAAACATTAATTTATTCAAATTTTGTCACATGTTCTCATTTGGAACACATTTAATTTATTTTTATATGAATTGAATAAATATTGTATTACAGATTCTGCCTCATTTAGGAAAATTATTTTATCACTAAAAATTTTAAAAAACAATTAACCATCGTGAATATAATTTCATTAAAACATTACCAATAGTATTATTTAACCACTATATATTATTCCCTATGTTAACACATAATGGAATTTTATAACTAATTGAGTGAAATTTTGTAACTTTCTTGGATTTAAATATTATATATATCATTTCCATTGAAATTTATTCCCCAAACAATTAAATTAAAAGAATATGGTGAAAATTTATTAATTTAAATATTCTAATAAGATATATGATGAAATTTTATAACCCCATCACATAGTTTTAACACATATTAACATGATTTACTCTTTACCGAGGTGATAATTTTTACCACAGTTAATATTCATATTGGAAAAAAATATATTGGGTCTATTAATGGAATTTGGACATTATGATTTAAAATTTGGAATATATTTTTCATAATTCAATTTAAATATATTGAATAAATAGAAATATTTTTAAAATTACAACATAAAATAAACATATTTCTCGAAAAAATGCCTTCTTAAGTATATCTTTTTTATAATAAATTAAATCATAAAATTGATTCCAATAAACATGGATTTATTTATAAAAATATTTAATGAATATTTTTAAATTTAAAAAATTTAAAAACATATATATTTATATGTAAAATTATTGAAAAAAATTATTTTTCATTAAGTTGATTTTTTTCCCTACACATTTTATCTCGATATTTGGTGTTGAATATACTATCAAATATAGTGAAATTTTAAAATATCAAAATTTTACACATTCCTAACAACAATCATTAAATAATTTTTAATTTATTTGATTCAATATAATGATAAAAAATTTAATAAATTAAATTAATATTTATTTATTAAATTTTTTATTTGGATAAAAATAAATTACTCACATAAAATTAATTTTTAGAAAAATTTCATCTTTTACCATAAAATGATTTCATCATCATTTTTAACAATTTTATAATCAATAATTAAATAATTATTCACTATTTTTTAAAATTAAAATTTCAATAAATTTGATACACAAAATAATATAATCATATATGATAAATGAAACCCGAAAAATATAATGAATACTCACATTTATGAAAACAAACCTTTTAAAATTGAACTATTCATAACCCTATGTGATCTACTTTTCATCATTCAAAATATAACATCTACTTCCTAATATATTATAAATAAACAATTATCAAAATAACTTTTCTTCATATATTTCGTAATTCGGTAATAAATATTCATACTCACCAATCCAATTTCTAGTTTGAAACTGTCATATTTTAATAAAATGTTATTGATTGTTTATGATAAGTGATGTTTGTCGTAAAATCTATCAGAAAAAGTATTAATTTAATGAATATATATTATTAAATCATAGGGTTCTATATTTCGCACTGCTAAGATGAAGGGTGTTCTTACCCTAGGTTAAATAAAGGATACTACCAGGTTTTTCTTCTCTGTTATTATTTTATTGATTAAAAAACATATATCCCTACGTCTGACATGTTTATGTTATCTATTGATATATGTTGTGTAATAATTTTCCTTTTTTTATTTAAATAATACCATCACATTTGAAATCATAAATATATCAATTTTCCCTCTAATAATCCTTATGGGATTGTTTCTTATCTATGTAGGGTTGATTGAGTATAAATAGAATATAAAAATTTATGAGAAATAAATAATAGACTTATATATCACAAGTTATAAAGGATATTTTTATTTTTCTTTAAAAATTGTACAAATTTACATGAATTCCTTTAGTAATTTTGTTGTTCTTTGTTTTTGCAAATTATATTGTATTTTTACCCAATTTTCATGTCTAATTACACACTTTATTGGATAAAAATATTTCATCATACATTATATATAATTCATTCATAGTGTATTTATATGTATAGCTCTATTTACCACTTGTATAAGTTTTAAAGTGAATTTTTAATCATCAATAAGTGTAATAGATTATATATTTACTGTATTTTGAATATTTATTGAGAAGGAATAATATTATAATGAAGATGGTGATAGAATGGGATCTTAACTCCTTGAATTTTTATTCTCCAAACATCATTCCCATGGGATGGTCTTAGTCCTGACTCTAGTAAATCTACTTTTATTTCCATGGGGTGGGCTTATTACATGCCTCAGATTTATACTATTACTAGGATGGAATGAGATGTAATATTTCCCTTCCTCCATGATCATATCAAAACATGAATTACCTTTATTTAAGTAAATTCATGTAGAGATCCTCATAACAAAAGTTCTTACACCATCTATATTTTAATTTTATGGTTTAATGTTGTGTTAAGAATATTTATATACTTTTATTTCCTTTAAACTATAAATATTATGCTTCCGTAATTTTTGAGGATTATGATAGGTATATGAGGTTGGGTGGAAATTACCTATTTCTTATTTTATTTCCCCCCTCTAGGAAACATGAAAAAATTATTTTATTTGATCCATTTAATGGAATCGAAATGGAGAAAAGTGTCACACGCAACATGGTTTATGTATCATTAGTTATATATTTTGTAATTTCTATAGTGCATGTAATTATGACACACATTAATTATCCTGGAACGTTTCATTGAGAGAATCAACATGGGAGTCATATAAGTTTGAAATTAATGAAATATTTGGCTTAGTGGCTATGTGTGAGTAATGTTTTCTATTATCGTTGTACTTTTTTGTGATTCATAAATGGTTTTAACTTGTATTTAGTATGTATTGATGTTTATAAATTTTTTCATTTTCAAATTTTAGTGTGATTTGATCAAAATATTTCATTGGTTAATCCTAGTATATATTGGATTGATTGTTTGACAACACAAAGGGTCATGGTGAAATTTATTGGGATATAAATTTTTTTATTAGTTTTCAAGGGGAAACACATATCCCACCCATGAACTACCCACCAACCAAAAATTATGATAACCATTGACGAATGGGAGGTGTGCCTTTGATGTTTTGGATCTAAAACAAGTTTCATTCTATTTTTCGGCTTATGGTCATTACTGTCATCATATAAATCATATATATACTCACACCATAGCACATGTCACGAAATATAATTCATTAATCAAATATGTTCATCGTTACATTATGGTTTTTGGGAAAATATTTTCAAAATTCCTCATATTTCCATGTTTAATTGGATAATGTACATTGGATATTATACATTGAAAACAATTTAAAATAATAAAAAAAAATTATATTTATATTAATAAAAATTTCAACATATTAAAAAGGATCCATGTGGTTTCCATATCATTCCAGTTAATATCTCATGAGGTATTGATTTAAAACGAGACAAATAAATCCATCCATGATAATATCTTTCCAATGGTTGATCATGGAGAAAATAGAATTGAAAACATAGAGCACTTCATTATTAAAACAATAGAAATAATATTAAAAATTAATATAGATTATTAAAATAGTTATTTATCAAAAACAATTATGTTAACTAATAAATAATTTGAGGCATACATCATCAAATAATTATTTGTTCTCATATTATCCTCTACAATGGATAATGTAGTAGAGGATTCAAATTTGTAATATATCTATGTCATCCATTATGAACACTCTTATCCATAGAAAAAAAATTCAATGTTCTCATCCTTAGGATTTTCAAAACAACATTATTAAATCTTGGTGATAGTTTTCTTACTAACCATCACAATCTAATGTTGTTATTCTGCCTTCTGCTAACAATTCTCTTTTGGATTAATTTCATCCTATAATCCTATATATATACCTATATGTTTTTCACAAGAATTTCTTTATTTAAATACTCAAATTACTCGTTAAAAATTACTTTTCATAGGATAATGGAATCTAAACCGAAATATTTAGAGGAAAATTCCCAAAAATATATAGAATTTGTATGTGACTTTGTTGAACATTTATATTGTTAGTTTCTCATTGTAATCATGACATGAATATATTCTATTTCTAAAATTATCAATAATTATTTTTAATTATAGGGAAAACGTAAAAACCTGTGCAATATTCTATGATGAATTTATGTCATCTAATGAGTCTACTAATATAAAATTAGTTAATGGTGGACTGTATTGATTAAAATTTTATTAATGATAATAATAAGGTTGAAGAGAGGGGAATGACATATATAATTGTCTCTAAAAAATATATCATGTATATTATGAATGATTGAATCATCCATGTGGTATTGATCTATAAAATACTTTTAACCTCTATCATTATAATTACCATTTTTGAGAAATGGGGTCTATATAAAATTTCAAACCAGTTTATTAGTGGATGAAATATGGCTCAATACTTATTTTGAATTTCAAAACATGTATCTTAGATAGAGTAACATATTTCTCTAAAGATAATTCAATGGAAAAATACCCATAATATATTCATCAATATTATTTATTAAATTGCCTCACTATATGAAGTGATCTTGCATCGTCTTCAGTTCTTATGTGGATATTATTCGTTTTGAAATTTTGGGCTAGTTGGAGTGTTTCACATTGATTCCAATTTTAGAGTAAGATCAATTTTCATAGATACCATTCAATTTAGAATCGTTTTCATATTACACATAATAAATTATTGGGAATATTTTAGGGATTGATAGGTTCGGTAAGTAATGGATGCTGGGATAACCAGTGCATATGTATCCTCACCTATTAGCTTCAGAAAAAATGATGATACTATATTTGGATATTTATCATCACATACATCATGGTATGATAATGGTTATATCCATTTTATATAACCAAAATAATTTTAATAATACATAATTTTTATAATTATTTGTTAATTGTAATTTTATAACCTCATGCTACAAATACCCAAACACTTCATGAGATTATATAAGAACATTAATCATTAAAAATATGGGTGTTATTTACTACCATCCTTTAAGGATATAAAAAAGGTTAAAACATGATATCAGACATAAATCCTAGTATAATTATATGTTAATTTTTACTCATAACCATGTTTCATATACCAAGAATATCCTACAACATTAGTCTAAAATTATAAGAATAAAGATGCCTAGTATTTTTAAATTTATAACATTTAAGATGTGTTTCCCTCTATATTTATATAATATAAATTATAAAAAAATATAGTTTAGAGATTTTCCCATTTAAATGTGACTATAATACAAAAAATATTACTTATCATTATTATAATAATACTGATAATCATTCTTAGTACCAATAATGTAACCTTGGAAAAGGTAGTTTCTCTTTTTCATAAGTGAGAATCTCAATAAAAAAATTGAGATCGGTTATGGGTAATTTTTAAGAAACATATTATCATAACCCCCATCCACCAGAGATGCCCCTCCTGAGCAGGAAATGGTGAAAGGGAGATAATGACCCCCCAGACTCCCACCTCCTATAGGCCCTAGGGTGGCGACTAAAACCAAGGGTATGAGTTATCACAAATATGGGAGGCATTACCCTTTTTTATTATTTAAGATCATGAAATAGGGAAATTCAACCACCAAAAAGGAAAAGAACAAGTGTTTAGAAAGAATACCAAACCAATCTCACATGCATGTTTAAATATTTCTGAAATAAGGTACAAGTTCAAGAAAGCTCAAAAAGTACAATACCAAAAGAAACAAGAGTACAACAAACTGCAACAACTCCAACTGTCCTGACTAGTAGAGTCTCGCACGTCCCTAGTATTCCTCCTAGAAACCTGAAAGTAAATTTAGGGTGAGCATATAAGTATACTCAGTAGGGAAACCTAAAGCTCTCATGCACAAGTGGGAAGACATCCTAATGTCCTGTGAGAACAACAGAAGAAACCAAAAACCTCTCAAGGAATTCGATCCACCCATGCTCACCATCCACGCTCACCAAAACACAAAAAAAACAGGTAGTAGTAGTTTATATAAGATTATTGGGTACCCCGCCCCATTCTCCCACTGGTTATTGAAGACATCCTATGCATCGGACCAATCCCGCCATTCTCACCGTAGTCCCACTGCCTCACCCCACCCGCACACACCTGGGCCACATCCTCATGCAGTTCCACTACCAAACCCCTCCCGCAAACACCTGGTCCATAACTGTCACACGTAACCACGCTTGCAAACACCAAGGCCAGAACAACCACCACCATGCCCAAAGAAACTTGGGCTAGAAGATCTACTGCCACACCCGAAGACACTTGGGCCTCATCCCGAAGACACTTGTGAAACCACCTTCCCACACACACATGGGCCAACCACCACACTCCCTTCCCGAAGATTATTGGGCTAATAATGGACCTCCGGCCATCACAGCCTGCCCGAAGATACATGGGATACCAGGGAAAGGAAGGAGAAAGGAGCTAATAACCAGACACTAATAGAAGTGTTGGAAAAAACACCACCCCCATGAAATAGGGGTGTTCGGCAATAAGTGCACAACATGGGCGCGGTGCGTAATAAAACATAAAACATACATATTTATATAAGTATAAAAACCACTCATCCCATCATAAGGCTTCTACACAAAGAACTAAGCACGTTCCTTGGAACTGCTACTTCGAGAGTATGCGCACAACAAATAATCCCAAAACCATGTTTAATGTTTTCATGTTTCAACAGCATTAGTTATCAGTTTCTTAACTACCGGGAAACTATCAACAACCAAACTGGATCAAGCATTTATAAAACATATCCCTGCCATCCACAAATCATGTTAGGAAAACACAATCAACAAAAGCAAGTCCCTTCTTATTAACCAACCAACCCCATTGATTATTAATCCAGTTCCATTACCATGCCCAACCATTCATTAACTAATCCACTTTTATTTATTATTCACAACCCATAGTTCATTCACATTCAAAACCATCCATGCATCCCGCTGCTAACCACAATCACCACCATCACACCGAAACTCGTACATCATCATCCCTTTGATTCCATTTATCGCAACCCCGCTTCTCGTCACCAACATAGCATTCACACCAACTAACATACATGCCAACCATATCCCCACTGCTCACATGATCCAAAACAACCCACAAAACACCCCTTCACATAAATAAACCCTAAACGGAACCCACATGTTTATTATTTCAGTTTGTTCAACCAGGGTGATCACACAAGGGTTATAGGTATTTAATCATCCAACTTTACGTGATTAACTGATTTCCACATTCAATAAAATTTTCATCCATATTAAAATAAAAAAGGAATGGGAAACATATAATTGCGTAGGCAAAGGCCCCTAACGACCATGATTTTCAGTAGGCAGAAGCTCATTCAATTCACAACATAGTATCACAGGATATAAATAATTTAACTGCATTCACAAACTTCCCATCCCTGTTATAAAATTCAGTTATTATCTTTATTAAACCAGATCAAATGTGTTTCATGTAAACAAGAGGACACCCACCCCGCATGATGCACAATTTAGAGAGACAAAGGTAAGATCACTACCTCAACAGGTTCCGATGACCTTCTACGAACACGACCACCACGACCACAAGGATTCTCCCAGAATGAGTACACCCACTAAGGATGTCCCAGCACCACCGAATAAACAACACAAGAAACTCCCTCAACATGGATATCACATGTCGTATCATGGAAAGAAAACATGAGAAGTACGATCGGAAAGAGAATACAAGAACATAGGTTTAACATACATTTTTAGAGTCCTTCGACAAAGACCTTTGTTCCCGTCTATTATCAGCCGGCTCCTAAGTTGGAAACTGCAGAGGGGAGTTCGAAGAAGAGGGAACAGAACAGGGTGTATGATGTTCTCCTCGCTGACACGATCCCGCAGTCACTGACGGATCGATGATCGGAGTTCGGATGAAGAAGTTAGGAGGAAGGCTTCTAGGTCATCCGGGAGCGTCACCGTGCAGAGAAGAAGAGAGGTCCGTAAATAACACACACTCCTCTCTTATATAGACAATTAAAAGGTAAAATGGTATTAAACATGTATTAATGAATACATGATGTGACCGTACGACTATTACACTATTTTACTGGTCATCACACTACACGTCACGCGGTTTCCATGCGTTTAATGATAATAATAACTTCAATCAATAATAGGTGTTTTATTGACCCGGGGCACAAACCAAAATTTAATACCCAACATTAGACTTCAATTGATCATATTAATGACAGCATCCTATCACCCCTAACGGAATTCAATCGGACGTCGCACACAAGAGTTATGACGGGTCAAAGATTTAATAATAATATTAAATCTATTAATTCACGAGCGATTCAGGTACCCGATCTGAAAACTGAAAAAAAATACATCCAATATTGGACTCATAATTTTCATCTCATAGTCAGGGTCGCACTACCGCTGATGGTTCATGAATCCGAGGTCGCACGAAGAAGTTGCGGACAAATAGGTGTTTTATCATCAAAATTAATAATAACAATATTATATTATTATTATTAATAATAAATTATTTATTTATTTTTCATAACTCCAAAAGCAATCACAATTTCGAGTCTTCTTGGGTGCTAGAATTAAACACCAATTCACCCTTTTTCATTTATTTGTATTTTAATTTTATTTCACTTATTCTTTTTTTTTGTTTCTCTCTCCAATCTTCTTTCTTCTCCAAGTTCCATCACGCCCCAAACAAAAGTGGCACCTCCTATTCTTTGACTCCATTAATTCCTTTCTTTTATTGTTTTTATTATTATTTTATTTATTATTCCATCACTTTGTAATCTCTCTCCAATCTCACTTCAATGTCATTATTAATAAAATTAATATTAATAACACCCATCATTAATGTTCTAATTTAATCCCATTAAATTAGATTACCATAATTATTCTCATATTAAACTAAAACCATTCCATGCGACTCAAACCCATTTCATTTAATTGAATTAAGTGACAAAAAAAATAAATATGACTTACATATTCAACCCATTTTTAATACATTTAATTTCATTAACCTCTCGCACATAGTTTTACGCCATCATGGTAATTTATTGTTTTTCAATAATAATAACAATTCATCAACTTAATTTATTAACTCATCAGTATTATTATTTTTAATAATGATAATATTTACACTCATCGCAGTGATCACGTCAAACCACCCCATTGGATATCTGAATCTGACCATGCCACATCAATGTCGCATAACATCCGTCAATTTAATTATTTAATTCTATTTATTTTTGTTTCACAGTGATTAAATTGAAACCAATTTTATTAAATCAAACCCATTCAATTTAATATACCCAAAATATTTTTTATTCCACCATTATTATTATTGTTTAACATAATAATAATAATGAACTCACCTTTAATTTTATTAAAGCACCACCATGCTTCAACTGTGCTTCTTCATTTATTTTTTTGCAATAAATACAATGAATCATTTCATTAATTTCTCATTATTATTAATATAATATTAATAACACAAAACCCATTTTTAATATTCAAATTTAATTTCAACAATTACTCAATTAATAATAAACCGCATGGTTCATTTATCAAAGTCTAGTGGGTCACACACCTTCCCGCTTCACATTATTAATAATAATAATACCGATTAAATCATTTTATCATGATTATTATATTTTTAGTTTAATTAATCACACAATTTATGTCATCATCATTATTATTTAACATATTTTTACATTATCATAAGTATACAAAATTATCATTATAACGTGCGTCGTGTTTACCACATCGATTTCAACAAAGGAATGGGCTGGAGGGGTCCGAGCCATTACACATATACAATAGTATTGTGATACCTTTAAAATCCATACAAGATTACCCCATATTATATATCATAATCATTATAAGATAAAATATTTTGTGCATTTAATGGACTTTTTTTAACAGACAACATTATGGACACTTTTCCATTGGTTTTAATCTTTGAGACATTAAAATTATGTAAACTCATTTACTAAATGTAATAAACAGTTGGGGATAAATCGTATCACTATGATCTTTATAGTATCCCCAAAAAACTCATTAAATATGGCTTGTGTTTTCTCAATATAATAATTGACATTTCATACCAGAATAAATTATTATTAAATATCTCCAACAATGGGAATTCTGCTGACTCAATATATGACATAGATATGAACATAATCATATTGATAAAATAATTAAAATTTATTTGTTTTCAAATAATTTTATCTAATTAATTATATAAATAGTTCATCATGATAGTATATATAGAACATTATATGGTTTTTATTTCCTAAAATAACATAATAGGTTTTGGACTCGATAATAATGTTTTAAAACAATGATAGACCTAGTAGACCGTTGAGCACTCCATAGTGGGGTTTTCTTTTGAACAATATCACAATAAATACTTTATTCTCCCCTATAATATCTTTAAATAAATATTAATATTTATATGGTTTAATAATTCCCATTATTTTACATTAATACTTTTATTAGATATAAATGGGGGTATGATATATTTTATGAGTCTTTGATATATTCTTATTGAATATGTTTCTTTTCAATGAAAAATTTTCACTTTCTACACCCTAAAGTAGATGAAAATAATTGAGATATAATGTTTTTGTTAAAATAAATAATTTTTCTATAATCAATTTGGATACACCATAAGATATTATTCTATTAGTTAATGGATTAGTGATAATCATTTATCCAAAAAATCATGAAATAAAATGGCGATGAGATAAATAAATTTAAACTACCAAGCCCCTATATTTTCAACCATAATGGTCCCCTATTATTCTACAGCCTCAGTAGAATGATGGGATTATTTAATTTTCAAATTATCTTTGTAAAATAATATATAACCCAATATTAATCACAAAAATGTTAATGAATTGGGATTATTCGTAAGGGGTTTAGAGAATAAAATTAGAAAAAAAAATAACCCAATATCTTTTTATAGCTCTGTTCTCTTATGTACCTATGGTAAAATTATTTACTATAACTTATGCAAGATAGATTTTGAATATTAATCATACATAGATGAAAAAAGGGATAATTTATATGTTTTTTTGATTTGAGGTTCACTTGATAATTGGGATGGTCATACAAAGTTAGAGTGAATATTAAATAATTTTCTTATCACCTTGATTTCAAATAAGAGAATTTATGAATCACCAATAAGATCACAATGTATTTATAATTTATTCATAAACTCATTTATAAATATATTATCATTATCCAAACTATATTTTCATTATCGTGTATTCTTTATCAACCTCATTAAATTCAGTTCATAGTGGGGATATTTTTTGTGCTCAATAATTTGAAGACATAATTATAAACATCTTATGGTTTTTTGAATAATTTATATAATTTAACATACATGATACATCCTCCACATGGGTCATGATTCCATTTTTAAACACAGAGCATGTCACTATTTAATTCTTGCGTGATACTTCCCTCCAAGAAATGTGCAAACCATTCCTACGATAAATATGTGATCTTATTTATTACTAGATGTTAGACATACATGGATTTTTTTTATAACATGGCCCCCAAAGATCCATATTTCATAGTGAGAGAAGGAGAAGACAACGAGAGCTACTACATAATTTATTACCCATTATTGAGCATTATCATACTCAATAAACTCTCATAAGTTATTTGACAATTATAATATAATAGAAACATATATGAAATGGGGATAGATGATTTATTTGTGTTTTTTATTTTTATAATCCTAAATAAATACCACATTTCCATTGTATTAATTAATGACCATGGTGAAGGACCCTTATAATGAATATTTTAACCTAAGTGGGGTAACGGAATCTAGTTCTATTCCCCCCTTGAATCTAGGACCACATCTCTCATCACTATTGTATTAACAAATACTTATCACATACCCATGACACCATCTTATGTGGAGAACCCTGATTTTTTAAGGGGATGTAAAAACCATTATGGAAATGTTTCTTGAAGTACTAGGCTATAGAAATAATTTTTCACCCATCCTTATATCTATAAAGTATTACTTCTATGGATGGTCCAATTTCCCACTCATGTGGTCATTATGATCATGTGTCCCTTTGATAATGATAAGTATATAAAATATAAAAACTCTTGCTCATAATGTTTGTTGTCCTATGATATATCTTTATACTCCTATTAATCTTGTTCTTGGAGTTGTTTCCTTAGAACCAACATCTTTAATACATTTTATTACAAGAATATTAATTTCAAAAAATATATTACCACTTATTTAGTTTTCTTCTTTGTAACATTAATTTGAGAATGTAAATATATTATTTTTTGCATAAAAATTTTATATTAATTACCTACATTAAATTAGATCCTAAAAATACTATGATAAAATTACTAAACTTATTTCATATTGTCTATAAAAATATCTATGAAGGGATATAGTAGTTCTATTTTTATGGCGTGCTTTATTCTCTTAAGAGGATTAGTCTTCTTATAAAGAATTATTATGCATTGTAATCTCTATGAAGGGATGTTATGGGGAAATAATTTCAAATTGGAATTTCGCATGTTATATGTTTTTTTTGGATATCATTATCTACAGTAATGGATGTTGTTTTAGGGAGTTGATATTATAATTAATTTATTTCATGAATCACTTAATTTAGAGTATTGGTAAATACTTGAATAATGTATAGACATATTAAGGTAGGATAAAATGGGAGCATCATAAGTTTTATGGGATTCATTGAATAATTCATTGATTGATTTTTTTCAATTTTATATGAATGGATGATGATATCTTTGGATAATTTATCGAAATGGAACTATTATATAAAATCCACATTAATGGTATTCAAAAAATTATTTTTTTTCAAGGATATAAGGAATGATAAATCAATAATATTGGATGATGACAGAATGTTTTCAAAATTCTTGTTTATATGTCATGATAAAGGGATTTTATTACACCATATGAATTCATTTTAATTTTTTTACAAAATGAAAATTAAATATTTCATAATAAATTACATGAAATTTTATAGAAATAAATCTAAAGGTTCATAAATGGTTTCTTAATACCACTCATAAAGAGACCTAGAGGTTCGCACCCCAAGTGTTTCTTTATAGTATAATAATTATTTAGTTTATGTCCATTACAAAAATTATATCACTAATTATTCAATTTTAGAATATATATATTTTCATTAATAAGAAAATATTATGTTTTGTTGAGATAATATATAATAATTATTAATCTATATTTTATCTTTTTAAAGGAAATAAATAATTGTCTATTTAAAAATATATACTTTTTTATGTGAATATAAAAATAAATATTCAATAAATTTATTAGAGAATATATTATTTATTTATTTATTTAATAAGTATGATGAATTTTTTATTTATCTATATAAAAATTTATTATTGAAGGATTTATAAATTTAGGGAAGGATTTATAATTTAATATATAGTCCTAAATGATATTACCAAATATATATCCCTAATAATATATTCCCTTTTTATCTCATTTGCTAAGGGAAAGTGAATTGGTATGAACAAATTTTCACCATAGATAATTATCTCATGATCTTGATAATTTCTCAATAATGTTGTCAAGAGAGATATACAACCCTCCATTTCCAACTTAAGTCCATGAGAATAAGTGAAATAATTATACAAATTTGAGAATATAATTGTGGTGATCAATATAGAATGACACAAGGAATTAATACCTTAGTCCAATCACTCATAATACCGATAGAAATTTTATAATATTTTTGGATCATTTGATGATACTACTAGTTGAATTATGCTTTGGGTTCATTGTCAAAATAACTATATTATAAGATTATCAACTAAATTGATTGAAAACCAGATGAATTATCAAAACATGTTATTATTATTGGAAATTACATAAAATATATTTCATTGAATATCCTCTAAATGAATAATATAAGGTTTCAATATCATGATCATTTTATTTTATCCACTGAACATAATGAGAAAAAATCGTTCATATTCTTTATGGTGTTGTTTATTACGTGATTCCATCACGTAGTATGAGAGTCATTACATTATGACTTGTAATTATTGATTATTTGGTTGATTGATTACTCTTTTAGTTAGAAATAATTTATTTATTTTTCTCCATTAATCCGAATATCCACATAATTCATTTTTATGTACATTTAACCGATAAAATGGTAAGAGTATATAATTAATTCTCAATGATCTAATATAGATAAGGCATCCAACCTTTTTATTACATAACTTTTCATTACATTTTTCTTACATAGGATACTTAAATTATAGTGTCCTGGAAATCAGGAACATAATACATGAAAAAACATAAAACATCCTTCTAATAAATTTGTATGGAATGATAATTGGTTAATCTTATGTACAATTACTTCATCTCATAACCTGGAGACATACATCAAAGTTAAGGGTGAAGAGAAGTCTCGGTATGGAAAACAAGTGAAACAGTTGACACATGATATTGAGCCATATTAATAAGAACATGATATAAATCATAAAGGTATGATAAATGAATGAATAGTAATATAATAAAAATAGAACATGAATCAAAACATGAATATGTTTCAATGATAATTCATTTATACATTCAATAACATTTCAGCATGGTTTATCCCTGAGGTGTCAAAAAAATTACCAAGGTTATTCACCAAGGTCTCGTGAAACCTGTCATCTCTAGAGATTAATTTCATTACCCAATGCATTGGAGCGCTATCCGGGAGCATCCTTAATATTCCTTTATTTTTATGTGGTCCATGTAGATCATATTCAAAAAATTCATAAATAACACATAGAGAATAAAATAAATGGGATCCATTTCATAATCGTGACGTTTTAAAAGATCTATTTTTGAAAAGGTCCCTTGAACAAGAGGCCAAGGCTATTATTAATAAAATAAAATAATGTTACAAGAGATGAAAACGTGGTGAATTATTACAATCAGCCTCATAATGAGGGAGTAGAACCACAGGAAGTGAATCTAACCAGTTAAGAGGCTTACCAACTCGCATATTTTCAAGACCATCTGCAATCATATTCTCCTCCCAATAAACATGAGTGATGATGAAGTTAAGACTCATAAGTCTCTTCATACATTCCCTCCACTTTGCAGCAAGCCTCCAAGAGATATGAATCTCACCATTTCTGATGGCCTGCAAAAGAGTTCTAGAGTCACTTTCCAGCCATATATTATTCCGACCTCTAATTTTAGAAAATGAGACAACATGAATTATTCCAAGAATATATGCCTCAATAGAGATAGTCACACCACAATTTCCATAAAAACATAAATTAATAGATTCATTATGCACCCTGAAATCTTCACCACACCCTACTATTCCTGTATTTCCCTTTGTTGCACCATCTGTATTCACCATAATCAAATACAGAACAGGAGGCAACCAAAACACTTATAAATTACCCAAAGACGGTATGAAATTTCAAAAGAACACCCAGGTTTTTCAGCACAATAAAATCATGAATATTGTTGTTTCAATACCCCATTCCAGTGCTGCACACATCTCCTATAGCAGAAAAAATCTTCATCATTAACAGCTTCACATAGAATCCTTTTCCCAAAAAAATTGTTGTATTTCATTTCCCCCGTATAGCATGAAAACATTCACCTAAAACCACATAAAGAAGAGCGCATACTTGGGGTGATAACTGGATGAAAGAGAAAAACTGAAGGAGGGATTTCAGACCTGAAAATCGAAGACCAACCAGCTCAAAAGCCTCCATGTCCTCCTTCCAAATGGTTGAGGCCATTGAACATCTGAGAAATAGATGTTATGCATCCTCCCTATACTGGTGACATAAACCACACCTGGAGAAAAGGTGACTACCAAAAATTTGAATAACATCATCAGATGGTAACCTATTGTAAGAAATCCTCCAAACAAGAGTAATACATGAAAACCTGATCCATTTATCTTGAAAGTAGATAACCAATTGAAATCAGCATGATGGCCATTGGTGACATGCTAATAGAAAAGTTTGCTAGTAAGAAGTCCATTCCTAGGAGGTTCCCAAAATAGAATATCAGGGCCACAAATAAAGTCATAATAAGCGACCAAACCATGAAGATCATTCAGGAGCAGCGAGGGAGGATCATCAAAAAACACTTTAATAGTGACATGCTCATTAGAATCAAGGACATCCAGTTGGAAATTACCAGAGAGAGTGGCACCTGTCCAATTATCAACACAAAATTTGAGTGTCGAGTTCCTATTCACAATCCATCATGAGAAGGACATAATATCCTGAAAAAAAAGCTTTAATTAATTTCCATAATGAATAATCAATATAAGTATTCCTTCTCTTCCTCAATTTACCTGCAAAGTGAGCATTGAATCTTCCAAACAATACAAGATTTAAGGGAATCATTGAAAAGAGTAATATTTTTTATTCCCATTCCACCATTATGCAAAGGGAGACAACAATCCATCCAAGGAATTGTGACCATTTTCCTCTCATGGATATTACCACACCAAATAATGTTCCTAATAGAGATATTAAGACGCTTGAGAAGTCCTCTCATCCACTTATAGACCATGAACGAGTACACCAATTTATAAAAAATAACATACTTCACCAAACATAAACGCCCAACGATAGATTGACTATTCCCCTTTCAGGTTGAGAGTTTTCCATAAACCCTTTCAACAATTTCAAAAAAAATGGACACTCTTGGATGCCCCCCAAATAATGGCACACCGAGATAGTGGAACAGTAGGACCGCATCTCGGATTCCACACTCTACAGTAATCCAATGCTTCCTGGAGATAGAAAACCCCTTACCAAAGTGTATATAGGATTTATCCCAACTTATACATTGTCCAGAAGCACCCTCATAATGATTTAGAACTTTATTTAGTACACAAATATACCTTTTTCTACCTTGCAGGAAGATGATAATATCATCAACATATAAAAAAGATGAGTTGGAGTGAGAAGAGACCTGGAAGCCTGCATTAGCTTGAGATGACCCTATGAGACCATGTGTGAGACAAGCCTACTATGTTAATCTTCAGCATTAGAAAAAAGTTGGGCTGAGAGAGGGTCACCATGACGAACCCCTCTAGAGCAAGCAAAGTACCCATTTGGGGAACCATTAACCAAAACTGATACATGAGCATATCCAAAAAGAGTTTCAATCCATCCAATAAATATATTATTGAAACCAAAACATTCAAGAACCTTATAGATAAATCCCCAATCCAGAGTGTCAAATGCCTTTTTGATGTCAAGATTGAAAGCAATTAATTCCTCCCGTACAGGTTTTTGAGCATATTCAGACAATCTGAAGCTAAGAAAATGCAATCCTGAATACATATTCCTTTAATAAATCCAAATTTATTCCATGAAACAATATTTGATGCAATGACTGAGATCATGGTACCAATAATATAACTTATTAACTTGTAACTAGTGTTGACCAAGGAAATGGGTCGAAAAAGTAGAATCTCACAAGAATTCTCAACTTCAGGAATTAAGGAGATAAATTGATCATTGATACCCTGTGGAAGAGCACCAGAGGAAAGGAAAGAGGGGAATACATTACACAAATCACCTTTAATAGTGTCCCAATATTTTTGGTAAAAGAAGTTTTTGAAACCATCAGGACCTGGAGAGTATGAAGAATTAAGGCTACAAACTGCATCCTTTTTCTCAAATTCCAAAGGGGCACTAGTGAGAAGGCAATTATCAGCAGCAGAGAACAAAGAAGGGATGATTCCATCCATCATGGAACCCCCCAAAGCAAGCCCATTGAACAGATCCGTGAAATAATCAACAATATAATCTGAAATTCTATCCTTGTTATCTAAAATTTGATCACCATCCTCAAGATAGGGGAAAGGATGAATGGCCTTCCTAGTTCTTTGGAGAGAGTTGAAAAATTTAGTGTTTCGATCCCCTTCCTGAAGCCATTTTTTATTTAAGGTTTCCTTAAGAGTATTCTCTTTCACTTCAAGGAGAGAGCTGAATTTCAAAACCAGAATATCTACCCTGGAAAAATCCAGATTGAAGTCCACTCTCAAGGCTTCATCTTGAAGAAGCTTGAGAGAGGATTCAAGACATAATATTTCCTTGTCCAGCTCACTATAAGTCTCCCTACTCCTCGTTTTTAAAGAACACTTGATCATCCTCAATATGAAGAGAAATCTTCACCTTGCATACTATTCTAGGAATTTTTATTCAGCCTGCCACAATCATCTTGAAGATACCAAGCATTGTTGAAACGAAAAAGGAAGAGGCATGTGGTATTCCCTTTCCTTAAAGCTAACCAGAATCGGATGATGGTCAGAGGAAATTTTAGGCGGAGTGATACAAGAAATGGAATCCCATTTGTCCAGGGCAATGATATTCACAAAGGCCCGATCCATCATACTAGCAATCATACGATTGAGATATCTTCTATAAAAAGTGTATTTTTCACCAACTAGACAAACCATAGTCAAGTCATAATCATCAACACAACCTTTGAATTCACTAAGATAACATTGCGAGTGAATAGGACCCATCTTATCACTGGAACAAAGAATAGTATTGAAATATCCTACAATAAACCATTGAGAAGAAATTCCCTTAAAGTTGTCAAGTTCCCTCCATATACCTCTTCGATCTTGATACCTACTTTTAGAATGGACAAAAGATCGAACAATCTGCTTAGACTGCCAATGAAAAGAGCAAGAAATCACCTACTCATTGATGCATATAATATCAACATTACTAATGGGGGAGTGAACAAGAACCCATATGCTCTATAGAGGAAAGAGCCAAAGCAAGAGTACCAGAAACCAGATTAACAACCTTAGTATCAATATTTGAATCATCAGCATCAACATTATATTGGGGATGAATAGATGAAACAACAATCCCAACCTTCCCCTCATTCTACATAGCTACATGATGATCTTTACCATAATTCGCTCCCTTTTCAGTAGACACCTTGGCCTTATTTTTCCTACCAGCCTCTTTCAATGGATTCGCTTTGTCAGTATTGGAGTCCTTCATTGACCGCTGCTACTTCTGAATATTCCTGCAGTTCGAGACAACATGTCCAACTATTTTACAATAATCACAGAAAGGTGGTTTTTGCTCATATTCAATTCTGATTTCAAACTTCTTATCATTATGAATGAAATTAACCAACTCAGGTATATTTCAATCCATGTTAGCTTCTACCAAAATGCATGCATAAAATCCAAGCTCTCCCTCAATGGTATGCTGGTCCATCATCAAATTAGTCCTCACACAATATGAAATATCACAAATAATTTTAGGATTCCAATAAAACTACTTCAGAACATGCAGACGAATCCATATTTGCACTGTGGTTTGACGCTGAGTGAATGGATTGAAATTCTGATCCCATTCAGACAATTTGAAGACACCCGACTTAAGATGAGCCACCCCCTATTCCATGCCATATTCATATCATCCCTGATATTGAAAACAACATGAAAAAAACCTATCCCAATTGGAATACGCTTAAAATCACCCACACCTCAACATTGAGAAAGCCTCGTTTTGAGGTTTAAATTAGTCCACAGTTTGTCCACCTTTACCATGGAAATTCGGCCCAGAGCAGAAAACTTACATGCTTCCATCCATTGCTTGACTGCATCCTGATCAGAAATTACAGAAAACGCACCATCAATATATCGGGGTTTCAAATTCGAGGACAATATAGAAACCTCCGTTGAACGATCTACACACTTCAGCACATCCGATAAGGAGACTCCATTTTCCCTAGGTGCGCGATGCAGGGTTATTTATGTTGCCGCTAATACATATATGAATTTAATGGTAGACACAGCTGATTCCCACTTCGGGTCGAAGGAACCCATTTTCATGAACTACAAGAACCAAAATAGGGATTACCGACCACTCCATGCTCAGTCCGAGTATTCTGACTCGACCAGTATCGTCATCTCTCCTTTTTTTAAAAAGTTCTTAAAAACAAGATCATTGTGTCAATTGTAAACCATGAAAAGGGAGTGAATGTTATATTAATGTCAATTCCATAATCAAATATATCATTTTTTGGAATTTATGAACACCCATATAAACCAATAAGTTCTGGGTATTCAACTAAATAAACAAGTGATTTCCAAGAGAGAAAGGGAGAGAAATTTTTAGATGAAAATTCTGCAGCATAACGGCTACATAACATCCTTTTAGAAAACATTAAAAAGGGATGATAAAAGGGTAACACACTAATAAAAAATTTATAATAAATTATTACTGAAGAATAAAATGGAGAAAACAAATGGTATGGATATTTGAATGTCATACCACATGAAAAGGAAACATGAAAGGAAATAGAATATGTGATTTCTTTTTAAAAAAAATTTGGTAGCCTAACAGCGTCACATAAAAATTCTGAAAAATCAACTAATGGGAGAGGAAAGGGTCTCTCATAATTTGGAAATGAAATTTACAGTAGTAAATATATATAATAACAAGCCCCCACATAATAAAATGGAACTATAAGACATAACAAAAAGAATTCCATGACTTAAAAGAGGGTGAAAGGTTCCCTTTCATTGAATAGTAACTTCAAAATCATGAAGGGAGGGACATTAAGAAGCTTGAGGGAACCTTGGGAGGACACCTTGGGAGGTAAGGAGACCATAAAATCATTGAGGAGTGTTTGGGAATGATATTAATGTTTTAAATGGCTTGGTATTTATAGGAAAAGTGAAAGAATAAATTATTAATTTCCAAGGGACACCTCGTCAGTGGTATTTGAAAAACCATGGGCTTTCCCATGGTATTGGCCAATTTGGTCACCTCATAGAATATATCACTTTTAATAAGTCGACCAGAATTCTTACATCATTATTACATTATTAATGATTTCATTAAACACCCGAAACTCAAAACTATATTTTCACTATTCGATGAAAATTCAACTATTTCAAAAAAATCACAAAAAATCACCCCAACCTAATATCGATGCTCTGAATTCAAAAAAGAACTCAATTTTATGAAAATAAATTTCTAAATATTTTTTATTGAATTTTTAAATAAAATCATTATTTATTCCAAAAATAACACTTCATTACTATAATTCATTTTGTAATACCTTAAAAATGTACTCAACATCCCATAAAATTATTTTATAACCATAATACAATAATGTAATAATTTAGGATTAAATTTTATGAAAATATATTTCCATTTTAATTTATTAAATTAATTATAAAATTTTTAATAAAATATTTATGACATATAAAAATACCAAAACATAAACTATGACTGTTTTTTCAATTTTAAGATGTCTAAAATGTTTTTATACATTCATAGTTGAAGTTTCTATCTTTTTGGTCGATATACTATTCATTACTATTCATACATGAATGTTACTATACATACATTACTATTCAATAAAAATTATCTTTATCTTATTAGACTCTAAATTTATTACTTAACACAGCTGTAGAAGAGTATTTATTGAAAATCAACTCATATTATTAATTATTTAATGAATAAAAAAATATTAAAAACACACCTTTTTTCCAAAATTCATCAAAATTATACATCCTATATTTATCCATATATTTGGAATTCACAAACTATTCCATAATATTAAATAACAATTTTATTTATATAAAATGATTACACGAAATAGCTAAGGTCTCATTACATAGCCCCTTATAACACCGGCATATGACCTAAGTGAAAGGTGTGATATGGTGATAGAATCTTGGGGTGGTTCAGACAACATTATCCGAGGGGTGATTTCTATAAGCTTGAACTTCTCCCTTAGCTGATTCCATTCAAGATTCACATGATGAAGTTCGGCTTGGGCTTAGTCCAGAGCAAAGCCTAGTGATGCTACCTCCTTCCCAAGCTCGAACAGATGAGCTTCATATGGCCGGAGTCTACGGGATGAGTCCATTCAATATTCTTTCTATATTAATTAACCAATATATCTATATTTTTAAAAATAAAACAGTAAGATTATTGTTTCCAATTGTCATATTTACCAACGATCATATAATAGTCGAAACCCAACAATATTGTTTTAATTATACCATCTTCATTAATTAAAAGATATAGTTTTTTTGAGTATAAAAATAAAATAACACAAAAATTTAGGAAAAAATATAATTAAAAAGTTTGGGATGTTGCATTCCTCCCCCCTTAAGAAATATTGTCCCTGAAATTTTATCTCATACCCTCTGATGAGAATAGGTGTGGGGACTTCTATCTCATAAACTCCTCTGGTTCCAACGTGGCTTCTTCACATTTGTGGTTCCTCTACAACACCTTAACAAGGTGGGTAGTCTAGTTTCATAGATCCTTTACTCTATGATCCAATCTCTCCACTGACTGCTCCTCATAAAAGAGGTCATGTTTCAGCAGTACTACCTCTGGATTTAGTACATTTGAAGGGTCAGTTATGTACTTCCTCAAGATGGATATGTAGAAAAAATCATGAACTTGTGCTAGATTCAGAGTAAGTGCATGCTGATAGTCCACTACTCATATGCGATCAAGGATTTCATAGGGGCCAATGTACCTAGGGATGAGATTCCCTTTTTCCCAAAAACCTCATGACTCTCTTCCATCAGGTAAATTCAAATAAAGACTTTGTCATCAACATCTAACTCCAAGTCCCTTCAAGGGTTGTCGGCATTGCTCTTTTTCCAACTCTGAGCAGCCTTAATATGTTGCTGTATAGCATGGACATTTTCTATAATCTCCGACCCCAGATAAGGCACAAGAATATTTCTCTCACCAGCTTCATCCCTACAAGTAAGAGCTATACATCACTTCCTATATATAGCTTCATAGGGTGAAATTTGAATGCTCTAGTGGAAGTTGTTGTTGTTAGAGAACTCAAATAAAGGGAGATGTTGATCCCATCCACCATTAAATTCCATTGATCATGTTCTTATCATGTTGTCGAGTGTTTGAATAGTCCTTTTAGATTGGCCATTAGTTTGGGGTGACAGGCCAAACTGAAATTCAATTTTGTGCTTAGAGCTTGTTGAATACTTCTTCATAATTTTGATGTGAACCTTGTATCACGATCAGATATCATAGAAAGTTGAATTCAATGTTTCCTTAACACTTCCTTCATGTAATTAATGTAAATTTTATCAAGAGAGAAATCTTCCCTAAAGAAGATAAAATGGGAAGTCTTGGTGAGACGGTCCACAATAACCCATTTCGCATTATTCCTTTGGATGTTCTTGGGAGACCAGTGACAATGTCCATAGTGATATTGTCACACTTCCAAGTTGGTATGGGTAGTGGTTACAATACCCCTTTAGGAAGTTGTCTCTCTTCCTTAACTTTCTGACATACCCGGCACCTTGATGTGTAGTCAGTAATTTCCATTTTCATATTATCCCACCAATAATGATCACCAATGTCCCTAAACAATTTTGTGCAACCAGGATGTATAGAGAAAGTAGAACTATGAGATTCATCCATCAGATCTGCCTTTATTACCCGAATTGATGGAACAAAAAGTCTTATATGAGATTTCAGTACACTTTCTTGATCAGAATTGAACAAAGGAAACATCCCACCCATCACAGCCTCAATGTTATTTTATAGCAAAGTATCTTCGTTCTGAGCCTTCTTGATCTTCTCTAGTAATGAAGGTTGTGAAATAATTTGGGTTACGGTTGATTATTTCCCTTCCTTTATAATTCCCATGACAAGTTTTACTAGGTCATTGCTCAAAATATCTCTTTGAATCTTCATAATGGACATAACAACTAGGGTTTTGCTACTTAATTCATCAGCAACATTGTTTTCTTTTTAGGAATTATAAGGAATTGAACAATCAAGGTCTTTAATAAGTTCCAACCATGTCATTTATCTCAGGTACAATTTCATTTGTGTGAAAATATACTTCAAACATTGATGATCTGTGTATATATTACATTTTACCCATAAAGATAGTGCCTCCATATCTTCAGAGCAAAAATGACCACAGCCAGCTCCTGGTCATTCATAGGATAGTTCTTCTCATGAGTATTCAACTATTGAGATGCATATGCAAGGAATTTGTCATTTTTCATGAGGAGACTCCAAAGACCTTTTATAGATGAATCGCTAAAAATAATGAATCCTTCTCCACATGAGGGAAAAGTTAACACAGGTGCAATAACCAATCTCTTCTTCAGCTCTTGGAAACATTCGTCAAAAATCTTTTTTCTAGAAGAACTAGACACCTTTTAGAATTATCTTGGTTAATGGATTAAAAGTCATGAAATGTTTTACACAATCTTCGTATAATATCCCACTAATCCAAGGAAACTATGAATCTCAGTTATTGTTGTAGGATCAGGCCTCTTCTATATAGCTTTTTTCTATGCATGGTAAACTATGATTCCTTCATTAGTAATAATGTGCTCCAAGAAAGAGAAATTTTTTAACCAGAATTCACATTTAATGAATATTCCAAAAACCCTCCCCTTCCGTAATGATTGAAAAAATAACTCTTAGATGATCCTCATGCTCCTCACGGCTTTTGGAATATATCCTAATATCATCAATAAAAACTACCACAATGTTTTAAAGGTATCTCTCAAAGCCTCTATTTTTCAAATACCAAAAAATAGCATGTGCATTAGTCAGTCCAAAATACATAACAACAAACTCCTAATGACCATATCTTGATTAGAAGACAGTTTTTTGAATATCTTTTTTCTTCACTCTCAATTGATGATAACAAGATCGATGATCAATTAGAGATAAGAATTGAGCCCCATGAAGTTGGTGAAATAATTAATAAATTCTTGGAAAAGGGTGTTTTTTCTTTATAGTGATCCAATTCAGTTCTCTATAATCAATGCATACCAGCACCAATCCAACCATCCTCTTCAAAAAGAGAATAAGTTCTCCCCAAGAGACACACTCATTCATATAAAACCATTCTCCAAAAGATCTTGGATTCATTTCTTTAATACCTCCAACTCCATATTTTTCCTCCTATATGGGTTCTTTGATATCAGATGAGATCCAGGTACGAGTTCAATGGAGTACTCTACCACTCTTTCTAGAGGAGGTCCAAAAAACTCCTAAGGAAATACGTCAATGTATTCATGGATGATGGGGAAATTTTCATTCTTCAAACTCTCATTTCCTTGTTCTTCTTCATTGATCAACTCCATAAAGAAGTATATTGGAGGTTCTTCTAGACAATGATCTGGTTGAGATATCACTCCTTGGAAGATAACTGTAGGTTCTCCATTCAAGACTACTGATATTTACATCCTTATACATTTGATTGTAGCATTATACTTTGAGAGCCATTCCATCCCTAGTATAATATCAAATTCCAGCATGAGAATGACTACTAGATTTGCGATAAGATTGTTCTCCCTAATGTAAATACTATAGTTTCTAAACACTAAGGATTCTTGGAAAATCCCACCAGGTGTCTAGACTGATAACTCTACTTTAAGAAAATTGGAATTTGATTTTAAATTCATTGAAAACTTAGAGGAAATAAAGGAATGCATAGAAGAAAAATCAAACAAAGTACTTACTAGCTTTGAGAGAACAACAAGAGTACCAACTAACACATCATTCAGAGCTTCAATTTTAGCTATCATGATAGAAAAATCATGACCTTCTCCCTTGCACTTTGCTAAGGCTGATGGTGGTTCCCCTCTACTGCCCTTAGGTTTGGAAAATGATTGGTGAAGTGCCTATGTTTTCCATAATTAATGCACGAGATATAAGGCAGGGCCTACACCATCTTCCCCTTGTCGTTAGTGTCTGAATGTTGAGGTTTCACCTCACTATGACAATTGCTCGCAATATGACCATCTCTTCCACACTTGTAGCATTTCCTGCTCCTGAGCAGGCAGTTCCTCAAATTCTTCATCCCACATTTATTACACGTGGGACGTTGCACTTGATTACCTCCTCTGCCCTGATCAAAATTCCTCCCTAAGATGGGATCCATCCATCTCTCCATGTCATTGGATTTATGATACCATTGTGCCTCACCAAACTCTATCTCAACTTTCATCACACTATGTACGATTCCTCAAAGCTATCATAGTCTCAATGGGATAGATTCTTCTGCAGATGATGTCTTTGTCCACCAGAGAATCTATCAACCATACCACTTAGTTCCATGACAATACTCGAGGTGTAACATGAATGCCCTATGATGTTCATCTCAAAGCATCGCACAGATTTATTCTACTTCTACTTTAGCTTGAGAAACTACATCTTCATTATTGTTCTAATGGAACTAGGGAAATACTTACTGAAGATGATCCCTATGAACTCTTCACACTCCATAGCTTCAACCTCCAATCTTTTCCTTGTCTTTTTAATCAGTTCCCAGAACTAATCAACTTCTCCCTCTAAATGATAGTCATCTAGTGTGACCTTATCTTTCTCTAAATAGAGGAACACAGTAAATATCTTCTCTATAGAGCTGATAAACTGTTCAGAACTCAATGGGTTGGTTGATACACTCAATGTTGGTGGTCTTTGACGCATAAAAGACTCAACATAATGTTTTTCCCTGCGCAGTGAGATTGGTCTCTCAGCTTGATTCATGTTATTTCCCATAACATGATTCTGTTGGTTCATCGTTCGCATGAATGATTCAATTCCAGCTTCCAACAGAAGGGTGTCAGTGCATGGTCCATTATTGTCACCATTTTCACGGTTCCTCCTATTTCCCACCATTTATAAAAGAATAAAACTTTATTCAGAAACTTATTTTGTTTAATAATCTTTTAAAAATAACGGATTGTATTTCATAAAAGTTCATGCTTTAATCAATTACATTTCTCTGTAAATCCTTCATAATGATTCATAAAAAGATTATTATTAACCAAAAAAATACCTAGGGAGTGTCATAACAAAGAGTGAATCATGGCATATTATTGTGTACCAAGATACCCCGGGTCAAGCCTAAAACTCCTTGTCAGAGTTTCCACTCCTAGATACCTCTGTTCTAGAGCCACCTCTACCTACTCATATCGAGACATGGATGTATTGGCTTGATAAACCACTTACTCAATAATCACCAAAATAATAGGAAGATTTCCTATATATAACCTTTTATATAGGATTACTACTAAATTTTTCATATCCTAATTCCCATAAATAACTAAACTATCCATTAATACCAACTATGAAATCCTTCCTTTTTATTACATATCTTTTCATTATATTTTATATATAGAGGATCATTAAAGTCTAGTGTTGTGGAAATCAGGAACATTATTCATGGAAACAACATAAAAAATCCTAATAATAAACTTGTTAGGATTTATCACAGGTTCATACTATGTACACTTACTACATCTCATAAAGTGGAGACAAACATCAACAGTAAGGGGGAAGATAAGGCTTGGTAAGGAAAATAATTGAACCAGTTGGCATGTGATCTTGAGAAATACTAATAAGAACATAATATAAATCATAAAGGAATGAGCAATGGAAAAATAGGAATATCATAATAAAAATATTTTGAATCATAACATGAATATTTGGCTACAAAATTTCATTTAGACATTCATGAGAATACCACCAAGGTTTATACCCAATGTGTCATAAATATTACCCAGATTATTCACCAAGGTATCATGAAACTGGTCATCACTAGAGATTAATTTTCTTTACACAATGAATTGGAGCACTATCACGGAAAACCCTTTATATGTATTTATTTTCATGTGAGACAGATAGATCATAATCAAGCATTTCACAAATAACCCAAAGAGAAGAGAAGAAATGAGTTTCACTTCCAAATCGTGGTGTTTTAAAAGTTCTTAAAAACAAGATCATTAGGTCAATTATAACCCATTGAAAGGGAGTGAGGGTTATATGTATGTAAATCCCAGAATAAAATATATCATTTTTTGAATTTATGAACACCAATATAAACAAAATAGGTTTTTATATTCACATAAATAAACAATAGAATTTCAAGAGAGAAAGAGAGATAAATTTTGAGAGGAAACTTATGCAGCAAAACACCTACCTAACATCCTTTTAGAAAACATTAAAAAGAAAGGTTCAAAGGGTAACCCACTCGTAAATAAATCTTAATATAGTATAAAGGAATAATAACATTTAGATAAGAACATGTTATGGATATTTAAATATCATACCACATGAAAAGGAAACATGAAAGGAAAGGTAAAATGTGATCTCCTATACAAAACATTCTGCATCCTAACGACATCACATAAAAATTCTGAAAAATCGATTTATGAGAGAGGAAAGGGTCTCTCTTCATTTGGAAATGAAATGGACCATATTAAAGAGATATAATAACATGCCCCCACTTAATAAAATGTAACTATGAGACATAACATAAAGGATGTCATGACATAAAAGAGGAGGGTGAATGATTCCTTTACCTTGAAGAGTAACATAGAAAGCATGAAGGTCAAGACCATGGGAGGCTTGAGGGAACATTGGGAGGACTCCATGGGAGTTAAAATTCTCAGGAATTAGTCGATGAGGATTTTAGAATGAAATGAATGTGGTAAATGGCTTGGTATTTATAGGAAAAGTGAGAGAAACATTATTAATTCCCAAGAGACACCTCATCGGTGGTATTTGCAAAACCATGGGCTTTCCCCTGGTATTTTTTATGGTAATGGCCATGTGTGACACCTAATAGAATATATCACTATTCATAAGTATAATAGAAAGCATACATCATTATTACTTCATTAATTATGTCATTAAACACCCGAAACTCAAAACGGTATTTTAACTATTCACTAAAAATTCAACTACATCAGAAAAATCCCAAAAATTCACCCCATAAACAAGGTCAATGCTCTGAATTCAAAAATAAAATCCATTTTATTAAAATAGTTTTTTAAATTTTTTAATTTTATTTTTAAATAAAATAATTTTTTATTCCAAAAATACAACTTTGAAACTATAACTCAATTTGTAACACCTTAAAAAAGTAATCAAGGTCCCATAAAATTATCATATAACCATAAAACATTAATCTAAAAATTTAGGATTACATTTTATGAAAATATATTTCCATTTAAATTTATTAAATTAATTATAAAATTATAAATAAAATATTACTGACATACAAAAATACCAAAATTTAAACTATGATCATTTTTTCACTTTTAAGATGTCTAAAATGTATTTATAAAGTCATTCATGAAGTTTCTATCTTTTTTGTCGATATAATATTCATAGTTATTGATATGGTTATGTTAATATTCATACATTACCATTCACTAAAAATTATGTTGATCTTTTTAGACTATAAATTTCTTACTGAACACAACTGTAGAAGACCAGTTTTTTAAAATCAATTCATATTATTAATTATTTAAAGAATAAAAAATATTTAAAAAATACCCATTTTTTACTAAATTCATCTATAACATACGTCCTATATTTATCTGGATATTTTAAATTCACAAACATATCCATAATAAGAAATATCAATTTTATGTATATAAAAGGATTACACAATGTAGCTAAGGTCTCGTTACATAGACCCTTATAACACCGTCCAAGGACCACAGTGTAATGTGTGCTACGATGATAGAATCCGGGGGTGGCTCGGATAACAATTCCCGAGTGGTGATTTCTATCAGATTGAACTTCTCCCTTAGGTGATTCTGTTCAAGCTTCACATATTGAAGTTCGGCATGAGATTGGTCTAGAGTAAAGCATGGGGATGCTACCTCCATCCCAAGCTCTGACATATGGGCTTCATAAGGCCCGATTCTACTGTATGAGGCCATTCATACTTTATTCTGTATTAATTAACCAAGATAACTTTATTTATAAAAACACAATGTTAAGATTAGAGTTTCTAATGGTCATATTGACCAACGGTGTAATAACAATTGAAACCCAACAGTCTCATTTTAGTTATACCCACCTAATTAATTAAAGGATATAGTTATTATGAGTATAAAAATAAAATAACACACAAATTTAAGAAACAAATATAATTAAAACGTTCCGGTCGTTACATTATACGTGTTGAGAATGCTTGTTGAATGAGATAGTTACATGTTACAAAACTAAAACATACTTCTGATGTACCCATGGTAAACTAAAATAGATCATTCCATTGAAATCATGGAATACTATATCACATCTTTTATGTGACATGTAATTTCACACAATTTATTGATAACAACAATGATGATCATTAGGAAGGGATTACATGGCATGTAACAGGTGTGTATATTATGTAACCCTACATGTTTTTCTTCACAAGGGAATCACAGACTCCATTAGGTCATAATAAAATATGATTAATTAATAAAAACATAAAATATTAACTTCTAGAAGATCAACATAAAAATATATAATTTACAAGTAATATAAGTAGTTTTACAATCGGTGAAACATATAATAATCAATGTAAGATACTCAATGAGTCCTTCAAACAGTCGTGTGGGTGGCTATTAATGGATTACATGATGTGTGAATGGTTTTAAAAGTACTGGAACTCAGAAAAACTAATTCATTATTAACATAAAGTAATTTCTAGGATGTGTATCGAGTACATATATTATTAAAAACAATGCCAATGTAAATGACATGTAGCTAGTTGTAAACCTAATGCCATAGTTGATTTCACACCATAGTACTCAATATGTGAATTCTACCACATCATGTGTAATTTAAATGCATTTAATTTACATTCTCATTGCTCTATAAATACAAGATATATATGTTTTTGGTACATGTCATTCACTTCATAGGCATTTATAGTGGTACACAATACATATATTCAAGGAATTTCATGTGGTTATACATTTATTTTAGACTACATAATTTATCCTATGGACGGACATGTCATTTAATATCTCAAAACACCATGTATGTATGCATGAGTAATAACAATAGAGTACATGAAAATAACCATAAAAAATATGGATACATAATTTTTATGATGGTATACATCGTGTATGTGTTAAACACGCAAAATGGGTTTATATAGTAGAAAAGCATACATGTCCTATCAAATCCAATGAAAAATGTATACTAAATAAATTTTATTTTAATATTTATATATTTAATTTATTTAAAATTAAAAAAATATTATAATCAAAAAATAATATTTGGAATTATAATTATGATTAAGAATTAATTATTCAACAAGATGAATATTCTATTATTTCACTACATTTTTTTGCATAAATAATGTGTTTAAACGAATGTTTTCATTTGTAAAAGTAATTGTTTATTGTGGATTATCATGATCATAACTAACAAATAAATATTTTTGGATTATATTTAATTTAGTTCTTTATTTTATGAGTTTTTGTTATAAATTTTAATTAAATTTCATATGATGATATATGTATTTTCCATTCCTCCATATTATGTATGGTCCTTTATGTCCACAGTTTATTTTATTTAAACACAATCACTTAGTTCACCTCAAAATTGAGTATGTAAGAATATATAAAGACTGAATCTCCCAAGAAGAGGTTATGGTTCACGAATGAACTCAGGAGAAACCAAAAAAATAGATACACAACTTATAGGAGGAAGACTTCAAATCCATTCATATATCGACTAAAGGAGTTGTTCATGTAGGGTCAAGGGTTAGTTTATCTTTCTCTCGATAAATTATCCAATAGTTAAAATCACGTGATCATATAACTTGTTAATATATTTATCATGTTCATGTTTATTTACATATGTGGTGCATGCTTATTTGATGATAATATTTCATTACATATAAAAAACAAATAAAAATAATGCAAGATAATAAAATAATGTTATTGTGAATAAATTATTTTATCAAACATGGTTAATTAATTATGTAAACTTCATATATTATTAATAATAATTAAATGATAAATCAAATAATATATTCTAATAAGTCAGAATAAAATCCATTAGAAAATAATAAGATTGAAATTTTATTTCATTTCAGAAATTAAAAAGACACAAGAGATCGAAGAATATGCTTGGACCCTTTCATGATACATTCACTTATTAGGATGTTATAATGATGGTTCTCGGATTACATGACCATGAAATCATGAAGATATGTTTTCATTAAAATAATTATTGAAATTTTGATGAAAGTATTACGAAAATATAGTTTTAGGTTTTTAGGATTTGGGAGCTTGATCAATAGGTCATGTAACCATGAGAAAATTCTTTTAAAATGTCATATCTACCAAAATGACATTACATAAATTATCTAGGCCCTTTTTGGTGTATTTATAAGTGAATAAGTATCTTTATAACTAGAATATCTACATGAAAAAGTACTTTAAATCCAATGGAAATAGCTAAGAATATTTGATAAAAATTATACAACTAATAAAATTTATTATGACATGTTTATTAATATTTATAATGTATAAAAAATATGCATTTTTTTTATTATATAAAATGAAATGTTATTTAATAATGAAATTTTATATATCATATATCATAGAGAAATATAATCTTCTCACTAGTTATATCATATATGATTAATATAGGTTCTTCTACCTATCCAAGATCATTTTTAATAGAATATAAGACATGATAGGTATAAGATCTCTAGAGAACAATTTACCTGAATTATTAGATATGGTTTTCTATTTGGACCTCTTATTGGAAAGATGCTTATAACTATTGAGAATTTATAATTTAGGGGTTTCATGGAACCAAAGGAATTGTGCATGGCTTAATGATTACCTAACTTCATTAAATATTTTAATGTTTTCTTGGGAATTTTTAGACGAATAATATTGAGAATATGTTCATAAATTACTTGGATCTGGATTTCCCATTTTATAATTACGTAAATCTTGATACACATGCAGTACTTATGGTTAAAACAACAAACAAAATGAAAAAACCCGAAGATATTCTACAAGAGTAATTATCCATCAAAACACCCTTCAAATATGCGAGAGATAAAGGGATAGGCTCGAGGACATGATCCAATGTGCCGAGAATGTGAATAAAGGGTCACTAGAATTAAAAATATGACTCGTTGAATAACCAAAGGGAATCTTCATGTGTGTTCATTATCTAATGTAATCTCTCTATTTCTATTAATTGGGTTAAAAATGTATCTTTTTTTACACACACCAGTATATAAATATATAACAAACTAGGTTCTATATAACTAAAATAGTTTGGGTTGAATATTGAGCTACAAATAGAAAATAATAGCCTATAATGATTATATGAGACTAATTTCACACATTAGTAAAATTAGTTATTTTAGTTTTAAATAATATTTCTTATGTTTCCTATGAATATATAAAATTTATTTATTTTTTCTAGATTAGATATATATGTATTTATTTTCAGGTTAAATATTAAGAGTCGTTACTTTAATAATGATAACATATGTTTTTAATGGAATGTTTATGTAATGACCTTTACATTCTAGAATATATAAATCATGTTTCAGTAATTGAAAAAATATCATGTTAACATAATTAATATCACACCTAGTTATGTAATTACAATCATATTAATGTAATTGGGATGTGTTTTTTAATGATATATCTACCTCAGTTTTTATATTATTTTGACAAATTTTTTGATATATTTCATTATTTTTTGTAGTGAAAAATAACTAAATCAAAATTCTATAGAAAAGTAGAATTATCTAAAGATACACTAGAAAAAGTTCATATAGATGCGCATGGAGTATTTCTAGTACAAGCTAGAGGGGGATAATCTTACATAATTTCTTATATTGTTTAATTTATTGGATATACATATGTCTACATAATGTCTTATATGTTAAATTAATTTGACAAATTAATGAAATATATGAATGAATTAGACAGTCAACATAGTAGGAAGCTAAAAAAATTACTAAAACCAAAGAAGGGAGTATCTAAATCTAGATTTTTCCAATTTTCTATGTGTGTTTTAGATACTATCAACTCATACCTGCACATACCACATAGTTGAATGGTTTCATTAAATTGAGGAATATGAAAAATATAACCATGATAGGATTTGGGATGATCCATGAATTTATTCAATTTTAAATTTCATAATAATAATTTAAAATTACACAAAACAGACTAAAAGAACTTCTATATAAACTAGAGAAAGGAATCACATTAATTTTTTTGTGTTTGAGTAAACTGTTCTTGTCAAATATACATGTGTGTTGATGAAAATCATTTTTCCATGATACTATCTGAAATATATTTCAGAACAAGGAAAAATGTATCTTTACATTATATCCTATCCAAATAAGTGGATAATATATACATAAGACCCATACAATATGTTAGTAGTTCTAATACATCCCATGTTCCTTGAGAAAGAGCATTTTAATAAAAGAGATAGTGGGAGAAAGATAGAATTTTATTAAGTGAATGGTCAAGATACTCAAGATTTGTAATAATAAATATTAAACAAATCTTGTAAAACTATTTTTTTCATAGGTAATCATATTTTATAGGAGCACCAGATATTTTAGAGAACTAGAGTTATATGGTTTTATAGTTAATGAGGAATGTGACAAATTATTAGTTAAGGATAAAGAATAACCCTCATTCAAGGAAGTAGGATAAATAATAATATTTTAATTTTTTTAAGAATCCATTAATTCTAAAATGGATTCCATTTTTAATATCCATGACTAGAATTTTGTAGATCCACCAATGGATGTAAAGTTGATTGGGTGAAAATCATTATTTGGGAATTAGAAGGAAATGTATGGAAATGGCGGTACACATAATTCTTTATTGTTAATTAAATGGTTTAATAAAAATCAATGAATAAACCATGATGAAACATTTTCAAATTTCTCTATGGAAAAATTCGTCAAAATTATGCTTTCTGTATTAGATAACCATGATAATGTGATTTATAATGTGGTTTTCAAAATAGCTATCCACAATGGATTCCTTGTGGAAGATGTCTATGGAACATAACCAAAAGTTATCGTATGTCTAAAGGATTCCAATAAGGTGGAACATTTTTATATATTCATTTATGGTTATTAGAAAACATCTAAATCATTGGAAATTGTTTTTTATGAAGCAGTAATAGAATTTGGTTTCATAAAGAATCATTGTGTGCCATGTGCGGATAAGATATTTAATGGGAGTACATCTACATTATTAGTAGTATATATCAATGATATAATACTAATAGTAAATGTTATAATATTTTTATAGTAATTTAATATGAGGTTAAACAAAAACTTATCCATGATATAGAATGTTGGGGAACACAATATTATATAGATCAAGATCCATCATGATATAACTATGAGAAGGCATGAGAAAATTCATAGTAAATAAATTAATATATTTCTAAATAGATTCTGTATGGAAAACTCCGGAGGGGATTATTTATAATGTCACATGGTATAAATAATTCATAAAAATTTACTCCTTAAACACAAGCTGAGAGACATAGTATTAATATACCCCCTTATGCTTCTTTGATAGTTTTGGTCATGTATTACATGTTAAGTAAAATGATTGATGATTTATATTCCTTGATGATGGGAGGCAGTTATCACGATGTCCTCTGTGAGTAGTAATGGATATTTATTAAGAGTATCCTAAAGTATATGAGGCATATAAAGGATATGTTTCTTTTCTATAGTGAAGTTAAGGAATCATCCATCCGTTGATACATATTTGATTCTTTTTAGATGTATTATAATGATATAAAAACACATTCTAGATATGTGTTCCTCTTCGACAGAAGAGTCATGAGCTATAATAATTTTATATAACTAGTGGTTTATGATTCAATATAGGATATTGAGTATATAATATATTTTGATTAATATAATGTACAATTAAAAATATTTAAATATATAAATATCTAGATTTAATTCCTAATAGTAAATATGTTATCAAACTGTACTATTATAATTTTAGAGTGTAATTATATATGGAAACAATATCACATTAATGAATAAAACATATAATTCAAACGTATCACATCTACATTGATGTTATTGGGTCAGGTGAAGTCATATTAAGGAGTGTGTCGGAAAAATTAATCATCGATCTCAATTTAATAAATCTTTATCTCATAAGAATAATGAATGTATTGTGAGTGTTAATGAACTTAAAATTGTTAATAGATGGATCTTGGGAATGCAGTGGTACATTACCGCTGGCTCCCTAGAAGAACAAACATTATAATATTTATTTCAAGTATATTAAATTTAATTAATATCATTTCCCATGATGAGTTTTGTTATATAAAATATCAATGTCCTAATATCCTTATAGAACATCAATCATTGAAATGTTATTACAATTCCACATTATAATGAGAACCTATAAATACCATCACAGTATTCATAATCATAAATCATGTGGTCTTGTTGAAATTAATCTTATAGTAGAAGACAATATTTTACTATCATGTTCTTGATTCTCATAATTGGATGAGGCTTCCTTTTATGATGTTTTAAAAAAGGTAATATCCAATAATGTTGGTTATGAGGGAATAACAGTAAATAGGAATTACACATGTAATATATGTCAATAAATATTATTATCTAGGATAGGTGTATTGGTATTTTAACTTGTTATTACTATTTCTATATTTCATGAAACACATACTTTGATGTATTTATGGAAACTATGACAAGATATACTCACAGAATGGTAGAATTTGTAGCACACATCATAAGAGATATGACACTTATTCAATACGTCAATATAGGATTCATCCATTATATGTTAATAAAAGATAATAACTCTATACCTTTGATTAAAAGAGAACCATCGAATTAAAACCTTGTCCAGGGTGGTGTACTAATGAAGACAACCGTCGAACTCAATGAAATACAAATCAATCATATAAGATAATGAAAAATGTATGAAACCATCTTGATGACATATCGATAAAATGAATTATATAATCCCAAAATAATTCTAATTTAATTGTCTTCACTATGACATTAACTTCATTCTTTTTAGGGCACATGTCATATTTCTATACTCGAATATACGACAGTCAGAATGCTTGCCAAATTCCACTATAACTGAGTCAGAGATGGTCACAAACAAAGTATATCCAAAATGATAATTAAATTGTATTTTAAATTTCTATTAATAATATATATTATTCTATGATTTTGGAATAATAATAATTCAAGATAACTTGATCACATTAATTCAATCATTGGTAATTCATGTTTAAAATATACATGTGCTAAATATTAAGTAAATATTATTTACAGAGAGGTGAATATATAATATATATTACCTTCTTATTTATTATTTTCAATGTAATAAATAAATATTAATTTCCTAAATAAATATATATTTAGTTATGATAATATGAAAATAAATATTTATTCATAGGATTTTTAAATATAATATTTATATATTGAATAATATAATGTTTTGTATTTTTTAAAAAAATTAGTAATTATTTATGGTCAAATAAATTCCAAGGAGATTGGGAATCATTGTTAAGAGTTGGTGGAAAGGATATATTTTATTTAATGTCAATTTAATAGATAAATAATTATTTATTTTTGAAAAAATGTATAAATATTTTTTAGTTACACCATCCGTGGAATATAATATGTTTATTAATATAATGTTACATGTAGAATATTATAGAAAATATTTAATGAGGGGCCTTTGCTCAATGATCAGATAGTTCATGTTGACTATGTATTACATTTAACATCATTTAATATGGTAAAGGGAATTATTGGGTCTAAAATTTCCTCTAAATGGAATATCTTAAGAATGGTCATAGGAATGAGAGACAATTGGCATGCTCCCTTTCATGACTAGTAAGACTAGATAAATAACATTTCATTCCAAATCCAATTCTTATTTTGATCAATATATAATTCCATAAGGCATCGAGTTATATCATAATAATAACGAAAATAAAATTGTTGACATTATATGATTCATGGAGCACATTTTTATTCTGCTATGTGAATTATACATTAGAATAATTACTACTGTATCTATATATAAAAATAAACAACCAATGTTATTATCAATAATGAAATGGTTATTCATAATTTTTATTAATTATAAATTATATGTGAGATGATTCACTCAATGATTAATATGAATATTCCACATCATGGTCATAAATTTTTATCTAGACGAGGTTGTCACACCCAAACATTTTAAATAATACTATTATAATATTTTATCTATCTTTGTAATATTTTATCTAGGATTCGGCTGTGATCAATTAACAATTTTCATTTCACTGA
This sequence comes from Viscum album, assembly GCA_963277665.1. NCBI lineage: Eukaryota > Viridiplantae > Streptophyta > Magnoliopsida > Santalales > Viscaceae > Viscum > Viscum album. The sequence goes on along the minus strand of OY728122.1, from coordinate 1,237,342,093 downwards.
TAAATTAATGTATTGGGCTTGATAGCATCTAGCACCCAGGTAGGGACCAACAAGAACTATGATTCGTTTCCATGCAACCATGTGGTATTCCCGATGTTCAGGAAACATTTATCATTATTAATTAATTAATTAACATGATATATAATAATGTGAATGGAAAAAAATGAGAAAGATGAATGTAATAATAGTTTTATTAATAAAAATAATATTAATATTATGAAAGGATCTTATTATTGTTAAATTTTTATTGATTATTTTATTATTACTATTATTTTTATTAGTATTAACTATATTAGTATTATTATTAGTTTATTGTATTAATTTAATTTTTTTCTGTGTTAGGGTTTCCCCCCTATGTGTCATCCACCCCCTCCCCCCTTGTTCGAGATATAGTATGACCGCCAACTTGGTGCATATAAACTCTCCCAGTAACCTCCATACATGGCACACCGAACCCGCTGGCATTCTCCTCTAGTGACCACAAACCTGCCGGACTCCTCCTCTAGTGACCGAGAACTCGTCGCCTCCCTCGTAGAACCCCACTGCACCTCCTCCTTCTAGCAGCCAGCCCTCCAGGAAAAACCCATTCATTCTACGGTTTTCATCACCTTCACAGAGTTTTTTTAGTGTATAATATTGTGGCTTTTGTATATATTTTTCTTTCATTTGGTTGCTTTTGGAGCGATTAAGGAGAAATTGAGATTTTGTACCACCTTCTGAAAACATTCTGGTTCGATATAGGTGGTTCCATTTATATCCATTGTTTGGATGATTATTTATCATTAATAATTAATTTAATGTATTCATGATATTATTTGTTTTGTGTGAATTTTTATTCAATTGAGTTATATATTCTTTTGATTTTTTAGCCTAATTTTATGAATAGTGGGTGTTTTGGTGTAAAATCCATATTGCGTAAATTGTTAGTGTTTTGTAACAAATGAAATTAGTTTATTAATTGATTTAAGGGGTTTGAATTCAATTATGGATATCATTTCTCATGAGTATATGATAAAATGGCGGTTTCAAATAAAAACGGAGAACTTTTGTGGGTGTTATGTTGTGGATCATCTTGAATGTGTTTTTTTATGGTTGTGTGAAAAGTGAGAAGTTGGTTTTTAAAGGCACATTGGGTGTGAATGAGTTTGAAAGTACATTTTGAAAGTAAAATAGAATACTCTAGATAATTTTCTTCTATTGGGAAATATTAATGTGGTTTTTTTAATTGTGTAAATAATGGGAAGTGTAATTTAAATTTAAATTTGATTATGTGATGATTTGAAAGTTTCTTGGTTATTGGAAGATGTTAAATCGATAATGTGTTTTTTTTAATTTTCTAAAATGGGAATTTTCAGTAATATTATTGTTTTGAAATGTATTTTCAAATGGTTTTAGTGTGTGTTTTATTATGAATATAATAATCTGAGTGTGTTTTGGGGGAATAGTCTTGTTATGCATCTGGAAAATGGTTTATTAAGTGCTCGAATGATTTATTGAATTATATGAGTAGTGTGTGGTCCCTATTGTCTAGTTTCGAGTCACCAGGTCTTTGGTGACTCACCTGAATGTGCATAGGTAATCATATATATATATATATATATATATCTGTGTTTCTGTGTGTGTTTGGGGGGGTTCCCCTGTTATATGTATAGTCATCCATGGAAGTTAATATACATGTATAGGGCATGGTGTACCCATGTATATATATGAAAATTCCTACATATGTGAGTGGATACTGGTATATAAATATAAATATATAAGTAATGATCCCCATGAACACATTCATTCCCTTGAGGGTTTGTGCATATGGGCTAGGTGTCTGTATATGTATGTTAAGATTCATAGGCTTAGTCGGGGGGAATAAACTCTTAGTTTTAAAGTGATAGGGGCCTAATATTTGGTTTTGTTCCACCCATAGAAGGTTCCCTTATTCATAGGCATGTGACTTTAATTTGAATTCCATAATTACTTTCTAGTTTTAGAAACATGTTTTATATTTATTCTATATAAAAATTCTATGAAATCTTGTTATGGTGCCTTGAAATGATTATTCCTTTGTTTTGGAAATTGAAATGTATTTCTAACACCCATTTTCTCTTAAGTGAATTATCTTGAAAAGTGATTTCTTATGTGGTCTTGAACTGGAAATGAATGTTTATAAAGGAGTCTGTATGAAGCCCCCAACCAAAAACATTACTTAATCTTGAGTTATTACAAGATTACACATTGAGGATCTTTTCTGGTTTAGAGTTTTAGAGAATTAGGAAATAACTATTACGTCTCAAAATATTACAAAGTAGACACTTCTACAATGTTTCCATATAATAATAACTCTTAAAAATAAACTTGTCTAGTTCCATGTTTTAGATAGCATGACTTTCTCTTCATCCCATCCTTGCCACTATTCCACATTAAGTCCTGTGAAAAACATTTCAAAAAAACTTGGGGTGAGCATAAAAAGCTCAGTAAGCGATACACAAAGAATGAAAACTGTTAGTTTTTCAAACATCAAGTAAGCCATGTATACTTTATCAAAGTAATACATTTACCTTCATGAAGTAGTCGAAACTCTTCACTGAATAAAATATCATTACTTACCCTTTTGTAACCAAAGATTACAATAAAACCCATATATAAACACATAACATATAAAGGTGACTTAGGACATAAACATACTTAAGTGGAATAACCATACGGTCGACTTCCACACATATCACTTAATGGAATATCCATACGGATGACTTCCACACATACTTAATGGAATATCCATACGGCCGACTTCCATACCCAATGCATTGAAGGTTATAACATAACCACCCGTCCTGGTATTCATGGCACCACCCGTTATATGGTTTATCACGTAACCACCCGTAAAATTTCCAAGTACCATCATTACACATAAAATATTGAAAACATAATCATTTCAATAACAAAATTTCATTTGCAATCACAATAAGTAATTACAAGATATTGAATTAAGCAATCCATTTTCAAAAACCATTTAAAAGAGATTTTTGAATCAAAGTGTCCCATACCACTTTGAGGCTTTTAATGAAATTAAAAATTTAAAACATTAATTTCCATATAAATAAATACTGAAAACCATTTCGAAAACATGGACATTAAAGATAAATATTTAGAATAATGAATCTTTAAAACATTTAAAATGATATTTTTGTTAAAGAGTTTTTAACAAAATTAGAGACTCTTGAATACAAATAATTGCAGAATAACATGTAATACGAGCTTCATAATATCATGAGAATAAAGGGATTCATGATATAATATGTCAAAGGACAGTATACACACCATATAAGAGTGAATTGGTGCATAACAACAATGAAGGCTCAATGGAAATGTAAATTGAGATGAAATCCATTATAAAGATGGTATCCTTAAATTAAGGATAAATCTATCACATTATTATGTGTGAGAAATATAAATACGCCCAATATAAGTGGATATTAAGCATGAAACAATCAGAGGTCATTCACACATAATCTTGTAAAAACAAAACCAATGACATAGATATTTAACTCAATGAAATGAGATTGAGTTATGATTTCCCATACAAGTTCGTAAGAATTTATCAATTATATGATTATGTGTAAAAACACCATATCCACAAAATGGTTTGTGGAAATTAAAAAATAGATATTCCACACATAATCTTGGCATAATAAAATCAATAAGTAGAGGTTTAACCCAAATAATTCAAAGTGGGTTAAGAAGTTCCCTTACAGAAATCTGACAGCCTAACGACGTCACTTTAAAATTCCGAAAATTTGATGATGAGAGAGAAAATGGTATCTCATCACTTGGACATAAAATTTACCTAAATAAGGATATATAAGAACATATCTCAACATAATATATGTGAATTAAAAGACATAAGAAAAGAAGTCTTTTAAAAAGAAGAGGGTGAAAGGTCCTCTTACCGAGTTGGGTAACTTTAGAAAAGTAGACCCCAAGGATGAAGGGTCATAAAATTAATATGTACATACCCATAAATGAAATTATACTAAAAAAATTGTATAATAATGGGCAGTACATACACCACTCAAAGGAGATAGTGGCAAATGTAGCATAAATGTCACGGGAATAAATGTGAGAAGAAAAATCCCTTACGAAAACTCGGCAGTCGAACGGCGCCACTTAAAGCTTCCAAAAATGGATTTATGAGATCAAAGAGGGTCTCTCGTCATATTAACATAAAAATTACAGCAGTATTAATATAAAATAACATCCCAATCATATGAAAGATGAGATTAAAAGGAATGACATAAAAGAGTGTACTTAAAAAGAAAGAGAGGGGTAGGATCCCTTACCTCGGGTCCGACTTGACTCAATCGTTCTTTAACGTCCTGAATAATAAACTTGTGTTAATTTATATTTTTTTAAGAACCTTTTTAAATTTCATTATTCCTTTTATATCATTTATTTCCATTTTATAAACATTATGTAATCATTTAAGTTAATAATATTTGTTTTGTCGATATTTGGTTCTTAAGTCGAAAGTGAACTTCTTACAATTACATGTTGTTCGTGTGGTCAAAAGTTCATTATATCCAGAATGATATTCATGATTTGGATATCATATATATCATATATATCCAGCATATACATGTATTTATAATATTACATAATCATTTAGAGGTAAGAAATGATATGCACCATTCATGGAGATGGTAAGCCGTACGTACGCATGAACGCTTCTTTCATTTCTTTGTCATATTAGTGGAATTAAAACTAAATGAGAGTTATGTATATTATAATTCCAGAATTATATTAATAATTTATATTTAACATACATTATATATATCCATTATAACTATGTACTTATAATAGTACATTACATTTGGGGATATGAAATGAAATGCATCGTTCATTGAGACGGTAAGTCGTACGTACGCATGAATGCTACTTTCATTTCTATCTCATACATTAATGGATAGAAATAATAATGATATAGAGGTATATTATAATTACAGTGTAAAATCATATATAATAACTTTAATTCCATCCTGTATACATCCCACATATGTCATTAACGAATCACATCACCTTGAGGGGGCGGTAGTCCGCACTTCCTAAAATGAAATTATTGTGTTTACCCACAATGGAAACCATAAAGGTAAACCACTAATAAAAAATAAAGAAAAATAATGAAAACATAAACATAATATATATCATATATAAATTTAGTTACATTTTAATGGCCACCATTAAAGGTGTTTAAAAGAAGATTGAACAATCATCGTTTCGTGAGGCAGAAATTCGCCAACCATAGAAACAGTATGTTCTTTAACCATTAGATGTAGATATGTGTATGTGTAGCTCTAAATATTCATATAAAAACATCCTAGTATATTTAAGATAATGTATTTGTTACAAAATAAATGAATAAAAAGAGTTTAGGGGGTTGGAGAAACAAAATAAAACAAAAGAACAGAAGTGAAGACATCACCTTACAATCGGGTAACTCTCTTAGATTTGAGTTCAAAGGCTTCCTTGGGAAGACTTCTGCCAAAAGTGAGACTTCAAGGAGTAAGAGAGAGATGTGGAGAGACAAAATGGGCAGGGGTTGGCCGAGCCAAAGTCTTTGGAAGTGTGGGTAAGGAGGTCGAGGTGGGGGCCTTTTATAAGAGGAGAGGAGGGGCACTCTTGGAAAGTAAGGAAATGTTACATAATATTTTAATGAGACTCGGATTTTAATGGTCCCACATTGATGTGTTTCGAGGATAAGGTGATAAGGGTTCTAAATCCACCCATCCAATAATTTTTGGACATGTGTAGGTCTTATATTTTACATTATCTTTTCATTTTATTTAAATCGTTAAATAATGAGGTCATCGCTGCATCATCATGATGTCATAAATATATTAATTTATTTAATGTCTAAAAACTATAAAAAAATATCATGATGTAGGAAATCATTTTATATTACCAATTAATATTTATAGTCAAAAATATGACTTGTATAACCCCATGTAAAAATTGATATAGTAAAACATCTCATGTTTGTGTCATTTTTACTTTAACATTAAATAAAAAGTTATTTATGTCCTTTTCCAACAAAAGTGGCTCCATGGGGTCCCCAAGTTGACCAATGGATTTTCTTGGTCGGCCACGACACATCCAATGAGGGTAGGACATGTTTCTAGGTCATTTCATTTTATTAAAACATTATTTTTACCTTAAAATACACTAATTACCCCTAATCGCGATTAAAAACTTAATATGTTACTATTCATCAAAAAATTATTTTAATCCCATTGAACCACATTTTACATCTTATTGACAACCATGTATGTCGGATTTTTGAAATTCAAAACACAAAGATGGAAAAATTTCATTTAAACGGAAAATCAGTTTTTATAAGTACCACTTAGTGGTTTCACTATTCATCAAAAATTGACGTTTTTCAGAAAATTACCAAAAATTCACCCAAAGCTACATTTGATATTCCGAATTCAAAAATTAAGTGTATTTTAAAAAATTCAAAACATATAAGTTTCATTAATTAATTTAATAATTACTTCCCGCTGTCAGAGCAAATAGCCCGTTTTTATGAAACAATAAGAATCAAAAGATTGACACTAGTTTAAGTCCTATTTCAAAGTGAAATTAATTCCAATGACCAATATTGGATTAAATGGTAAAAATATATTCTAATTTTACTTTAAACACAATTCAAAATATAATCTAATCATATAAATAAATTATATTAAAAAGAGGTTTTGAATTAAAATACAACATTTTTCATTATTAATTAAAAAAATGAACTTTATCAGAATGATACCAAAAATTTACACAAACTAAATTTTGATGTCTCGATTCTAAATAAGAATTTTATTTTGTCAAATATAACACATAAAATTGTTAAAAAGTGGATTTAAAAGAGGTTCGCCATCCAAAGGCAGTTAATCAACCTTTTAATGAATATTAGAATGTTTATGCTTAAAAATTGGATTCATTCGCATTTTCAATCCTCTAACATTTATTTTAAAGAGTAAAAATATTTGACAAAAATACATAATCATTTTTTAGTTATTTCCGTTCTTTCCCGCCATTAAAATGGCTAGGTGATAACTACAATTTAAAATAATATTATTTTATTATTAGAGTGCTACGCAAGATTCCCAAGAAACTCGTTGTTGCGTGTTGGGTACGACATTGAGCATATCTTCCCCTTTAAAGTTATATTAATATTTTATTCACAAATATGGATAAATGTGAAAATGTCATACTCTTTATTTACCTGGGGTGTTAAATCCTTCCTCCCTTTTGGGAATTGCGTCCTCACAATTTTAAAATTGGGCTTGGAAACTTCATTGGAAATCCCACATCGGAACAAGAGTCAGTAAAACAATCACTTTAAAAAATAAAGATAAGTACAAAGGTCACCCAAGTTAACCCATACTAGGATTCCAAGTATGAAAATATGGAAATGGAGGAAAAAAAGGGTCATGTTCTGATGGAGAGTGATAGTAAACAAGTCTAGGAGAAAGTTAACCATAAGAAAATCGCAAGCTTGTGATGGCTTAAAGGGTATTGTATTACCCAATAGTAAAAGTTAATGGACAACATTTTTTTGTTACTTTTCGTCGAGGAATTCATTTTTGAGCTTAACTAAAACATAAGGAAACATACTTACTTGTCATGTTGACTTTCAAATTTTACTAGATTTCTTACACGAACTCATATTTTCCCCATAAGATGAGTATTTAGGATGACTTGTTTACACTAAGAGAGCTATAATCAACTTCTAGAGAATCACCTAACCCAAAAAAAAGCGAACTATATACTTTCCATGTCTTTAAACTTTAACCAAAACCAAAACCAAAAAGGTTAGTACAAGATCAGATAATCCATAAAAGGATAACCCTTAATAAAAATAAAATCTATTCTTAATCTCCAAAATTTGTCCATCAAAACCCAAAGTTCAACGAGGACCATTCGATAAACGATTTTTCCATAAAATTCTTGAAATTAAACCAAACTACGATTGAAACCCAAATATTTGAAGCATTTAATGACATATTCTTCCAAGGTACAAATTAACTTTTATCTCCAAATAACATCAGTTGCTCTTAAATTCTTATATTGAATGGTAATTAACTTAATCACATATCCTTGATGATAGGTTAATCATTTCCATAGATAACCCAAAATAAACATATTCTTGATTCCTAAAATCATCTAACTAAAAAGAATTAGTCAAACTAACCAGGGACTTCATGTAGTCCAGTGGTAGCAAATAAATACCAGTCGCACTTTGGTTGTGGGTTCAATTCCCGCAGCTTTGTCTGACACGACGGGTTGTCACACGATCTGCGTGTTGTCCTTTTTCCAAAACAATATAATTCTCAAATCATTCCCAAAAAAGAGATAAAATCATAAAAAATAGTCATAACATATTTTAACCTCAAGTTTATCTCATGCCTTTCACATTCCATCATAACATATAGTAACCCATAATTACCTCAAAAGTAAGGATCATATAAACCCAAATGGTTATTTATAACTATGTCCACAAAAGAACAGATAACTATTCCTTGAATAAAATTTTCATAGATCAATCATCAGGGTTACACATACTATAAAAATTCCTCTAATGTAACCCCATCATCAAAAGAGACTTAATACTCTTAATAATTTCACCATAACTCTTGAAGCCTTTATATGATGAATTCTTACTCATTCAAAATTCTTCATGAACCATTAACCATTCATTTCCAACTTATTCTGAAATACTTCTTTCCTACAAACAAAATCATGAATCATATCCTACGATTCCAAAATAGGAAAACAAAATTTACGAAATAATCCATACCTTTGATTGGTCATTGTCAGTTTCTTCATCCTCAATCAGAATGGCATTAGGTATTGGTAAATGAATATTTGTACGATATTGGTGATCCCATTCCTGAAACTTCGTCATAGGACATGTGTTTGCATAATGACCACGCACACCACATTTAAAACATTCAATTGATCCCTCAGAAATAACTTCTTTCCCTTTCCTAGAGTCAACTAGATGCTTCCTTTTTCCATGGAAGGTTCTTACATTATGACCTTAATTTACACATCTATAGCATATTTCTATCCCTTTGAAACATTTTCCTAGGTGTTTCTTTCCACTTCTTTGACACATAGGTTTTTGAACACACTTACCTTTATGATTATTACATGTAGTTCCGTAGGGATTTGTTTCTCGCATATATGATGCCTTATAGAAATCACCAAGGTTTAGGTGGTCAATCAAGACTCCAAATAGTTGGTTGAGGATACACACAAGAGTTCTCATTGCACCTCCCATATCATTCAATTGATCACTCAGAAAACTGTCACAGTTTCCTTCACATCCACTGTTACTTTGGTGCCTGCTAGATCCATCCATTTACTAAAACCAAAAAGGTCAGTGTGAGTATATCAAAAAAACCATCATGTACTAATGAGGAAGATAAAAACTGATATATACTTACTCATTCACTTTATCTAAAACTAGGAGTCTTTCTGAAATCCTAACCATTACAGTAATGTCACTTATGCTTAGAGAATACTCTAACCTCTAAAGTTATCTAAACAGACCTCTAATACCAACTATAAAGCCCCCAGCCTTAAACCTTACTTAATCCTGAGTTATCACAAAATTACACATTGAGGATCTTTTCTGGTTTAGAGTATTATAGAATTAGGACATAACTATTACATCTCAAAAGATTACAAAGTAGACACTTCTACTATGTTTCCATAAAATAAAAACTCTTAAAAAGAAACATGTCTAGTTCCATGTTTTAGATATCATGACTTTCTCTTGATCTCATCCTTGACACTATTCCACATTATATCCTGTGAAAAACATTTCAAAAAAACTTGGGGTGAGCATAAAAAGATCAGTAGGGGATACAAAAAGAAAGAAAACTGTTAGTTTTTCAAACATCAAGTAAACCATGTATACTTTATCAAAGTAATACCTTCACCTTCATGAAGTAGTAAAAACTCTTCACTGAATAAAATATCCTTACTTACCCATTTGTAACCAAAGATTACCATAAAACCCATATAAAGAACACATAACATATAAAGGTAACCTGGGACATAAACATACTTAAGTGGAATAACCATACGGTCGACTTCCACACATATCACTTAATGGAATAGCCATACGGCCGACTTCCACACATACTTAATGGAATAGCCATACGGCCGACTTCCATACCCAATGCATTAGAGGTTATAACGTAACCACTCGTCCTGGTATTCACGGCACCACTCGTCATATGGTTTATCACGTAACCACCCGTAAAATGTCCAAGTACCATCATTACACAAAAAATATTGAAAACATAATAATTTCAATAACAGCATTTCATTTGCAATCACAATAAGTAATTCCAAGATATTTAATTAAGCAATCCATTTTCAAAAACCATTTAAAATAGATTTTTGAATAAAAGTGTCCCATACCACTTTGAAGCTTTCAAATTGAATTATAATTTTAAAACATTAATGTCCATATAAATAAATACAGAAAACCATTTCAAAAACATGGACATTAAAGATAAAGATTTAGTATAATTAATCTTTAAAACATTTAAAATGATATTTTTGTTAAAGTGTTTTTAAAAAAATGAGAGACTCTTGAATACAAATAATTGTGGAATAACATGTAATTCAAGCTTCATAATATCATGAGAATAAATGGATTCATGATATAATATTTCAAAGGACAGTATATACACCATAAAAGAGTGAATTGGTGCATAACAACAATGAAGTCTCAATGGAAATGTAAATTGAGTTGAAATCCATTATAAAGATGGTATCCTTAAATTAAGGATAAATCTATCACATAATTATGTGTGAGAAATATAAATACACCAAATATAAGTGGATATTAAGTGTGAAACAATCAGAGGTCATTCACACATAATCTTGGAAAAACAAAACCAATGACATAGATATTTAACTCAATGAAATGAGATTGAGTTATGATTTCCCATACAAGTTCGTAAGAATTTATCAACAATATGATTATGTATAGAAATAACATATCCACAAAAAGGTTTGTGGAAATTACAAAATAGATATTCCACACATAATCTTGTCATAATAAAATCAATAAGTATAGGTTTAACCCAAATAATTGAAAGTGGGTTAAGAAGTTCCCTTACAGAAATCTGACAGCCTAACGGCGTCACTTTAAAATTCCGAAAATGAGTTTATGAGAGAGAAAATGGTATCTCATCACATCGACATAAAATTTACATAAATAATGATATAGAAGAACATATCCCAAAATAATATTATGTGAATCAAAATACACAACAAAAGAAGTCTTTTAAAAAGAGGAGGGTGAAAGTTCCTCTTACCGACTTGGGTAACTTTCAAAAAGTACACCCCAAGGAAGAAGGGTCATACAATGAAGATGTAAATACCCATAAATGAAATTATACTACACAAAGTGTATAATAATGGGCAGTACATACACCACTCAATGGAGATAGTGGCAAATGTAGCATAAATGTCACGGGAATAAATGTGAGATGAAAAATCCCTTACGAAAACTCGGCAGCATAACGGCGCCACTTAAAGCTTCCAAAAATGGATTTATGAGATCAAATAGGGTCTCTAATCATATAAACATAAAAATTACAGTATGAGTAATATAAATTAACATCCCAATCATAATAAATATGAGCTTAAAAGGAATAACATAAAAGAGTGTACTTAAAAAGAAAGAGAGGGGTAGGATCCCTTACCTCGGGTCCGACTTGACTCGATCGTTCTTTAACGTCCTGAATAATAAATTTGAGTTAATTTCTATTTTTCTTAAGAACCTTTTTAAATTTCATTATTCCTTTTATATCACTTATTTCCATTTTATAAACATTATGTAATCATTTATGTTAATAATGTTTCTTTTGTCGATATTTGGTTCTTAAGTCGAAAGTGAACTTCTTTCAATTACATGTTGTTCATGTGGTCAAAGGTTAGTTATATCCAGAATGATATTCATGATTTTTATATCATATATATAATATATATCCATCACATACATGTATTTATAATATTACATAATCATTTATAGGTAAGAAATAAAATGCACAGTTCATGGAGACGGTAAGCCGTACGTACGCATGAACGCTACTTTCATTTCATTGTCATATTAATGGAATTAAAAATAAATTAGTGGTATGTATATTTTAATTCCAGAATTATATTCATAATTTATATTTAACATACATTATATATATCCATTATAAATATGTACTTATAATAGTACATTACATTTGGGGATAAGAAATGAAATGCACCGTTCATGGAGACGGTAAGCCGTACGTACGCATGAACGCTACTTTCATTTCAATCTCATACATTAATGGAAAGAAATAATAATGATATATAGGTATATTATAATTCCAGTATAACATCATATATAATATCTTTAAATCCATCCTTTATACATCCCACATATGGCATTAACGAATCACATCACTTTGAGGGGGCGGTAGTCCGCACTTCCTAAAATGAAATTATCGTGTTTACCCACAATAGAAACCATAAAGGTAAAACACAAATGAAAAATAAAGAAGCATAATGAAAAAATAAACATAATATATATCATATATAAATATAGTGACATCTTAATGGCCACCATTAAAGGTGTTTAAAAGAAGATTGAACAATCATCATTTCGTGAGGCAGAAATTTTCCAACCACAGAAACAGTATGTTCATTAACCATTAGATGTAGATGTCTGTAAGTGTAGATCGAAGTATTCTTATAAAAACATCCTAGTATATTGAATATACTGTATTTGTTACAAAACAAATTAATTAAAAGAGTTTAGGGGGTTGGAGAAGCAAAATAAAACAGAAGAACACAAGTGAAGACATCGCCATAAAATCGGGTAACTCTCTTAGATTTGAGTTCAAAGGATTCCTTGGGAAGACTTCACCCCAAATTGAGGCCTCAAGGAGTAAAATAGTGATGTGGAGAGACAAAATGGGCTGGGTTTGGCCGATCCAAAGGCTTTGGAAGTGTGGGTAAGGAGGTAGATGTGGGGGCCTTTTATAAGAGGAGAGGAGGGGCACTCTTGGAATGTAAGGAAATGTTACATTATTTTTTAATGAGTTTCGGATTTTAATGGTCCCACATTGATGTTTTTTGAGTATAAGGTGATAAGGGTTCTAAATACTCCCATAAAATAGGTTTTGGACATGTGTAGGTCTTATATTTTACATTATCTTTCCAATTTATTTAAATCGTTAAATAATGAGGTCATCGCTGCATCTTCATGATGGCCTAAATATATTAATTTATTTAATGTCTAAAAATTATAAAAAAAATATCATGATGTATGAAATCTTTTTATATTTATAATTAATATTTATAGTCAAAAATATGACTTGTATAACCCCATGTAAAAAATTGTTTAGTAAAACATTTCATGTTTGTGTCATTTTTACTTGAACATTAAATAAAAAGTTATTTATGTCATTTTCCAACAAAAGTGGCTCCATGGGGTCCCCAAGTTGACCCATGGAGTGTGTTGGTCGGCCATGACACATAAAATGAGGGTAGGACATGTTTCTAGGTCATTTCATTTTATTAAAACTTTATTCTTACCTTAAACTACATTAATTACCTCTAATGGCGATTAAAAACAAAATAAGTTACTATTCACCAAAAAATTATTTTAATCCCATTGAACCACATTTTACTTCTTAATGACAACCATGTACGTCAGATTTTTTAAATTCAAAACACAAAGATGGAAAAATTTCATTTAAAAGGAAAATCAGTTTTTATAAGTACCGCTCAGTGGTTTCACTATTCATCAAAAATTAAAGTTTTTCAGAAAATTACCAAAAATTCACCCTAAGATATATTTGATATTCCGAATTCAAAAATGAAGACTATTTTACAAAATAAAAAACATATAAGTTTCATTAATTAATTTAATAATTACTTCCCGCTGTCAGAGCAAATAGCGTGTTTTTATGAAATAATGAGTATCAAAAGATTGACACTAGTTTAAGTCCGATTTCAAAGTGAAATTAATTTCAATGACCGCTATTGGATTAAATGGTAAAAATATATTCTAAGATTACTTTAAAAAAAATTCAAAAGATAATGTAATCATATAAATAAATTAGATTAAAAAGAGGTTTTGAATTAAAATACAACATTTTTCACTATTCATTAAAAAAATGAACTTTATCAGAATGATACCAAAAATTTACACAAAGTAAATTTTGATGTCTCAATTCTAAAGAAGAATTTTATTTTTTCAAATATAACACATAAAATTGTTAAAAAGTTGATTTAAAAGAGGTTCTCCATCCAAAGGCGTTTAATCGACCTTTTAATGAATATTAGAATGTTTATGCTTAAAAATGGGATTCATTCGCATTTTCAATACACTAACATTTATTGTAAAGAGTAAAAATATTTGACAAACATACATAATAATTTTTTAGTTTGTTCTGTTCTCTCCATCCATTACAATGTCTAGGCTTTAACTACCATTTAAAATAATATTATTATATTATTAGAGTGCAACGTAAGATTCCCAAGAAACTCGTTGTTGCGTGTTGGGTACGCCATTGAGCATAGAATCCACTTTAAAGTTATATTAATATTTTATTCAAAAATATGGATAAATGTGAAAATGTCATACTCTTTATTTACCTAGGTTGTTACAGTCTGTCCTTTCATCCAGTTTACTTATAAAATTGTAACCACATGTATAGTTTTCCAAAAAGCTAAAACGTGATTTCCAAATATGGGTTTTGATGTGAAATCATGGTAAAAAGGTGGTTTGATAATCATGAAATAATTTTATATTGGTAAGAATTAGATTAATATTTCTTGAAAATGTGTAGTACATTCTTTGGTTAATTGAGCTTTTACATGATTTTGGAAACATAATATTAGTGGGTGATTATGTGTTCTAAAATGAAAAGTATTCCTTGTAAATAACGATTTTAGTATTTTACGTTAATAGTGGTTGGTGAATATGTAACACCCCTCTTGAGGTAATCTCCCTATATTGAGAATTCTGATATAAGTGTTTGAATATGATGTCTGATATGTTCCTAGTGAAGAGCCTTTTGTTTTTTGTTTAATTTGAAAGAGGGGAAAAGTTCTTGAGGGAAGAGAATGGTGGTGAGAGGTTAAATGGGTTTTGGATAAAGTCAATGTTATTTTTATTTATTTTATTTCGATAAAAAACTCACTCCCATTTGAAATAGAGAACATTTATAACCCCAAGAACCTTGGTTGGGTGACTAAGACTAATACCCATGATTATTTGGAAGTGTTTTATTTCAGTTTCATCTTGAAGGATTGATGACTAAAAAATTATCTAAACAATATAATGTTTAGATACTAATATGTTATGGGTTAGTTTCCATACTAGTGTATCTTTCATGAGAAGGTATTTGGGGGTGGTTTCTATATCATGTTTCCCTAAGGTAAGAGTATCCTAGGTCACCAACTAATATAGCTTTCCTAGGGTTTTCACATAGTTCATGTGATCTGATTTTTGTTTATGTTGTTTCACAATTCTTGTATCATTTGTGAAAACCAATATTTCAATATATACTTCTTTCTTTTCAATTATATATTTTAACGAATTTTTGGTGTCTATTTTGAAAATATAGTGGAATATAAATTTTTTCTTTAAATATGTAAAATTTTGACTTGATTTTGAAAATAATAACAAATATTACATTATTATGTCATATTTGGAAACTAGAATAATTTGAATTATTTTTCAAGGAAAGGGAATAGGGAGTTGTTTATCCTTGGTATTCCTACAATAAATCTTGGTGCTCATGCCTATTTTATATTTCAGTTTTAGGTTCCTCTAGTTATGGATCACTCATTAATGGAGTGTTGGTAAGGTTCTGTGGTGACCCACGAGGTCACATGAGGTATGTTTCTTTACATAGTTTATTCATTTTTTCCATTTTGATATCATTCAGTATAATTTCATTTATTCAGCTATATTTACTGAGCTAAATCATTTCCAACTACTTTATTATTTTATGTAGCACTACTTCACTACTTATGAAGATCTGGGACACCATTCAGGACATGTCATTGACAGGTTCGAGCACTAGCTCAGATGACAACCTGACATAGTTCGTGATTAAATAGTATTATATACATGTTATCTTCTATTGATTAACATTACATGGTAAAGTGGTTATGTATACAAGAGTTGTAAATTTTTGTACATGAAATATTGATTATGAGATGGGTGTCTATCCAACAGACCTTGTGATGGGACTCAAGGTTCCATGGGCCGTCGGTTTTTATCCGAGTGTTTTGTTCTTTAGGGTTCTTCATTGTTTGGGAAATGAAAAGACAGTTTGGTCACTTATCGCAGTGAGCTCGTAGGGCATTGAATGTAATGTGGATACGAGGTTGTTTTCATAAAACTCTCTTTGTTATGGTGTTGTGACACTTGTAGAGTCTGAAACCATATGTCTGAGTCACCCACCAGCACTAATTTCCTCTTGCATCATTATGTGGCGTCTTTTATTTGCGATAATGTTGTTGTGCGGTGTATTGAGAATAAAAGAATTGATTTTTGATTTATTTTTTTTAGTTTTTGTATCGTTGATAAGTTGGTTTTAAATAATGGATTGTGGTCTCTTTTGAAAATTATTTTGGGAAGCCATTTCGGTGGATCCCCCCATGTTTTTAGTTTTGGTTTGTTGAATTTTGGCCAACATGCCAATTTTATTAGGTTCTTTGCCTTTTTCCTTCTTGGAAACTGAATTCCCCCCTTAATGGTTAATGCATGACTAAAGTTTGGCCACATGTAATTCACTATTGTATGGTCCTCCAGTTTATCAATGTGGAAACTTTTTTCTTGAGTTAAGGGTTGATTCATCTCCTCTTCTTTTTCAGATTACAGAATCCTCTCGCAGCAGAGATGTGGATGTATTAATAGTTCAAAGAAATTTTGGATTCCTTCGGTCATGTGCTTACCAAATGTAAATTTGATATCGTTATATATGAATGAAAACTTTGGAATTAGTGAAAGGAATATCAATGAGGAAATATGGAAGCAGTCTGGAGCTATCAGTTCTATATGGTGTTTCAATGGGCCTTTGGGTCTTTCATTGTTTTTTTCTAAGTAATAGATTGATTTAATCCATCTGTGAGGAAAATCGTGATATAAGTTGTTTTTATGTCTGCTTGAATTATTCTCATTTTTTTAGGAACTCAGTTCAAGGTCTCTCTCTTAATAATTTATATGTCTGTTCTAGGGGTCATTTTTATAGACAATTTTCAGCTTGACTACTGAGGTGAAGGTTGTGTAATATTTCAAGAATATCCTTTTTAATATAAAGGGTGGTTTCCCTATGGAAATTCATAATTTCTCTATTCTGAGTGAAATTGAATGATGTTTGCTATTTAATTTTTCTATATCTCTTTTTAAGTAAACGACATCGTGCTTATTCTTATCTTTTATGCCCCTATGTTGGGGTAAGTGTCATGTGGGAGCTAGTGGATGCTAGAGTGTGTTGTTTTTATTGTTTCCGTCTAGATAACGGTACGGTTACATGTGGAACTAGTATAGTGAGTTTTGTTCAGGGGTTTTAACACTTGATAGTGAGATATGAGATTCTTCAATCAATATAGATCTAGCCATAGGTCCCAGAGTGAAGATGGCACTTAGTTTGGAATCCTTAATAGCATTAGGGACCCTAGTCCAATTTTTGTCTTCATTGGTGAAAAATGAGGACAGTTTATGCTTTCAGAGTGGAAGATTCATTTCTAATGGGCACGTGTGGTGGAAAGTGAAATGATGTCCTTGCTCATCAAGGTTGGGACCTGTTTTTGTGTAGGAGTCCCTCCTTGGTTATAAGGATGTGGGGCTCTTTCATATTCATGAACTGTAGTGCTAGTACACTAGCAGGCGAGACACTCTGTGTGGTTTCCCATGTATGAACAATGTTGTATGTCTATTTCAATTTTGGTTGGATAGAATCATTTGAAAATGGTAATTCATGTGTAATAGATGAGCCTCATATTGTCTCTTGTTATATTTGAGTTGTGTGAATTAAGTCACATGTGGTTGGAGATTAGGTTGTTTCGGAAGCTCCCAAGTTATCCAATGTTGGGTATCTTTTATCGGTATATTCCTGTCAGTTAAGATGGTTGGTCCTTATAGTGGGGAGACACACCTTAGGTCTCACTGAAATTACCCTTGAGTTAATTGATGTGATCCGATTTGATATGGTGGGGAATCCATGTGGGCCTTCCCATGTTGGTGATCCATTCGAGGTTCTGATCTTGATTTCTAAATGGGTTCCCTTGTTGGACATCCCTCATTTTATGTCTCATTTCATTGATTTATCAATTAGAGAGGTTTAATGTCTCGGTGGTAGGTGGTTCATAGTAGGGAGTCTATTTCATCCCCCCACCCCCCCCCCGAGTTTGACTTGTAAACATGATTTCTTGGGGTAGTGCTATTTTCTTTTTTTCGTTTATTTTGTAATATCTTCTTTTATATTGGATTACCAAATATTTCTTCAAATAAAAAATTGAATTGATTTCTGGGGGTAGAAAGAATTTTGGATGGTAGAATTATCACACCCAATATTTTGAAAGAATTATATATAAATATTTTATTGTACACTGAAATATTTTTTCACGGTGCGAGTAGAGATCGATTGAAATATTACATTTTAAAAATAAATGAATATTTTAGTCTTGATAACATCTAGTGATCGGGAATGGCACTTCCTATCCTCTATGGATTTTTCTGGTAATTGTGTGTCATGCTCAATATTTAATAATATATAATTATTATTTTTTAAATTAACAATATTTATAACAAATTAGGAAAATATAAAATCAAAAAAATGAAATTAATAATTGTAATAATAATAATAACACATACATTATTGAAGAATATCATTAATATTTTTAATTTTTTAAATTAATTAATTTTATTACTATTATTATTATTATTATCATGAATATTAATATTAAAATTCAGTTTTTTAATTTAGTTTTGTGTGTGTTAGGGTTCCCCCTATGTGCGTTATCCTCACTCCACCCCCTTATTATCCTTGTATAGTGATCATCCACTAGGTGCACAGAAGCTCCCCGAACGACCTCCCTGTGCGGCGCACTGAACCCACAGACCTCCTCCGCTAGTGATGCCGAACCCACCAACCTCCCTGAATTACGACTGCGAACCCACTACCCTCCCTCATGTGACCATAACACACCTCTTCCTTCCGCCACCCACCCCTCTGTGTAAACCCACCTTTATTATAGGTTTTCTATGTCTTCATGGGGTTGAATTTCTGTTAAATGTTGTTGTTTTTTGGTTTATTTATCCTTCCCAGGATTACATTTGGTGTGGTAATGATGTAATTTCTATTTCGACCCACCATCCAAAACCATCTTAGTTAGAGGAGGGTGGCTCAATGTATAACCATTTTTTGGATAATTATTTAACATGATTAATTAATTTAATGTGTTATAGATTTTTTTTATTGAAATTCATTTTCAAATGAGTCTTATATGTGTATGATTATTTTGTATCCTATTTATATGAATAGGGTGTGTTTTGGTGTAAAACCCATACTGCATCAATTGTTCATGTTTGATAATATTTGAAATTTGATTATTAAATGAATTAAATGATCTGAATTCTATTTGGGATGAAATGTGGCATGTGAATTTGATGTATTGGGATTTTCAAAGGAAAATTGTGAAATTTTGTAGGTAATTTGTTGTAGTGATTCTTGAATGTTTTTATGATTGTGTGAATGGTTTAAAGTGGTTGTTAAAGGCACTTGAGGTGTGAATGAGTTCGAAAGTAGGTTTTTAATGGAAAATGGATTAATCTAGATGGTTGGTTTTTTGTGGGAACTTTTAATTCAGTTAATGAATTGTGAAAATTATGGGAAATGTTTTTTAAAGTGAAATTGGTTTATGTGCGAATTTTATAGGGGCTTGGAAATTGGAAAATGTCAAAAAAGATAATGTGTTTATCTTTTATTTTTTTCAAATGAGTTTAATAAGTTATGTAAGTGGTGGGAAATGTATTTTCAAATGGATTTAGTGTGCGTTTGATTTTAAAATGAATAATTTGAGTTAGATTTTGGGGTAATGCCTTATTATGAATCATGATAATGTTTTATTATGTGATTGATTAATTTATTATATTATATGTGTATTGATTGGTCCCTTCTTTGTGGTTTTGAGTTTGTGGTTCTAAGGTAACTCACCAGTGTGTGTATATGTAAGAATATATATATGTGGTGGGGGGGTTCCCTCAGTAAATATATAATCATCCAAGTTATTGAATATACATTTATGGGATTCATGTTCCAAAGTATATATGTATATATGAAAATGCGTACAGACCTGAGTGGAGACTAGAAAATGCATATAATCATATATGTAATGATAACCGTGAACACGTTCATGACTATGAGAGTGTGTGAATAGGGTCTAGGTGTCCTTATATATGTTTGAAGATGCATATTCTTTGTGTGTGATTGTCTTCTCTTAGGTATAATGTGACAGTGGTGGAATGTTTGATTTGGTTCCACCCTATAGTAGGTCGCTTATTCTTATGCCTATTCCTTTAATTTGAATTCTATAATTTCATTCATTTTTTAAAAACATGTTTTATATTTATTCTGTATACACATTCTTGGAAATATGGTTGTGTTTTCTATAACAGATTATCTGTTTTTCTAAAAAATTGAAATGTATTTCTAAAACGCATTATGTATTAAGTGAAATTTCATAAAATGTGATTTAAAATGTGGTTTGAATTGGTATTTAATATTTCCAATGGATTTTTTCATTTCTTCCAGTTTAGTTATAAAATTATAATGGCATGATTGGTTTTCCAAAAAGTTCTAATGTTATTTCAAAATATGGGCTTTGTGTCAACTCAGGGTCAAATGGTTGTTTGACTTTCTTGAAGGAATTTCATTGTGGTAATCATTGGTTCGAGCTTGTTTTTAAATGTGTAGTATATATATTTTCAATTGGGATTTTAAATATTTTTGGAAATATAATAGTTTGGGGTGACTATGTGTTATAAAATTAAAAGTATTCCTTGTAAATAATTTATCTCATTTGGACCATTTAGTGTGGTTGGTTAAAAAGGAAATCCCCTCTTGAGGAATTCCCCCTAGTTTTATAAATTTTTTATAAGTGTTAATATGTTCTTTTTGATATATTCATAGTGATGATTCTTGTATTTTTTGTGTGACCTCAAAGAAGCTGAATGTGCTTAAGGAGAATGAATGGTGGTGAGAGGTTGAATGGGTTTTGGATAAATAATTTTTTATGTTCATATATGTTCTCTTAATAAAAAACTCACCACCATTTTAAATAGAGAGCTTGGGTAACCCTAGGTACATTTGTGGGAATACATGGACTAGTACACCTGATGATTCTGATGTTATTCTTCTCAATTTCGTCTAACAATATTGACGATTAAAATAAAAAATATACATTATGGTGATTGGAGACCACTAGGTTATCAGTGTGTTACCTAATAGAGGATCATGTATAAGAACATAGTTGGTTATTGTTTCAATACCATGTTTCAGTAAGGTATGATGATCCTAGGTTACTAAAAAAATACTGGTTTCATAGGAATTTCCCATTGTTCCTAGGATCTGATTTATAGTTTAATTGTTTAACACTTGTTGTCTCATTCTTGAGAACCCATGTTTCAATATAATATAATTTATTTTTGTTTAGAAATTTTAATCTAAGATTTTAGTATTTTTTAGAAAATATGTTGTAAAATAAACACATTACATAAAAATGTTAATTTTTGAAATTAATTAGAAAGGAATAAAAAACATTAAATTATTATGTATTATTTTCAAAATATTATAATTGGATTTATATTTAAAGGTAATTGAATAGTGTATTGTTTATCCTTGGCATTCCTACTGAGCATGTTGGTTCCCATGCATAGTTTATTTTTCAATATCAGGTTCCTCTAGTTTTGGATTTCTCTTAGATCATGTGTGGGTTATGTTTTGTGGTTACCCATGAGGTCACTTGAGGTATGTTTAGATACATAGTTTATTACTTTTTCATGCTACTAGTTTGATTAGTTTAATTTTATTTATTTATCTTTATTTTCTTGGTTAAATCATTCCCAGCTACTTTATTTTGATTCCTGAAATAGGTTTCTTGCCCATGCGGATCGGGAACTCCCTTCGGGCATCGCCACGAACTGGATCGGCTTTCGGTTTGGATGAAGACCTGGCTTGGTTCCCCCCAAAAGTTAGTGAAAACTTTTTTTAGATTGAGCCTAATCACTTCTATAGTATCTTATTTCAAAAAAATTATCCCTTTGATAGTTAGTATCATTCATCTAAAGTAATTAGTGTCATATTATGCAACCCTATATTCATACATGGTAGTTGAGGTAGACTTTTTCTTGAAGGGTTTCTACCTAGCCCCCCCCCCCTTGGATGCTCACATAATTTCCTACTTCTCATTGGTGCAATAAACCTTACCAAATACATATTTTATAGTTAGTATGTTCTAATAGATGCGAACCCATTATAGTTCAATTTTGGTTTCTTCCCCCGCATCATTTAATTGAATAAAATACCAAAGGTTTTTTATGTATTATTTCCAAAAATAAAATCATTTATTGAATATTTCACACTAATGGTGATAGTCACAAAACCCTTAAATTGAAATAAAGGGTGGTTTTATTTGTATTGTATTAAATGTTACATCATCATTTTTTATTTTATAAAAAAATGAATAATCAAGTTTCTTATGGAAAAAGATTAATCAGAAAAATATTTTTCCTTCCTGTATTGAATTAAACAGCATGTTGTGCCTTATTTTTATTCCTAGCATGAAATCCACATTAACCCCATTGTCGATCATTTTCATATAGATTTAAATTATGATATAAAAATTCCTGATTATTTTAACTCTTTATAGGATACTTAATAAACCTTCTATAGTCCCAATCCCTCCACCATGGAGGCTTCCACCCCTTAATTAAACCTCACACAATCAAAAGGGGAATTAAAATATAAAACTATTTTCAATATGGCTGTAAATTGTAAATTAATTAGTAATTACCATACCTATTAACACTAAAATTAATACAATAACAATACTTCTGTGTCATTATTTAAAAATAAATTTGTGTCATTCAATTACTTTCATTAAAAGGGTATCTGAATTGTTTTGGGAAGGATTTCATGTATATGATTAAATATATAAGTGAGTACTAGACAACAAAACAATCTCATTTTTTTGGTTGATTAGACCTTTAATCCTCTCATTATTTTCACATACATGTTGTGAATCAAAAAATGGTCTAATGAAATTTAAAAATATAAGAAAAAATCATCAATTATAAACAGAATGATATCGTTTCAATGACCCATAAATTACAAAAATTGTGGATTATTGAATTTTATAAAAAATATTATTACATAATTAATAAATTTTTATCCACTATATATTTTATGATTTTTAACCCTTTTAAAATTATTATGTATATTGGTTACCGAAATTGAATATAAATTATTTTATGAATATTTTTCCCTTCATAACATGAATATAAAATAATATTACATTGAAAAAATCATGGATGTGGATTTCCCTCCATGTTAGTTCACATAGGTATATTAACTCATAAAATTTATTAATAATCATACATCCACCACTATTATGGCATGATGTTGGTATTATAAAGAACTATAGTGCCCTAAAATCTTATATAACCATTATATTTTATATATTTTTTATATTCATTTCATTAAACAATAAACATATTGAATATATTAAGGTGTCATAAAGGGGTGAACCGGGGTTGTATATGTATCTCCACTATAGAAATTACACATGAAAAAACAATTACATCACATTAGACTATGAGACTATTTTGTGTCAACATATTGCATCATTCTAACTTAAAACTATCTTTTAGACTTTAAAATATCCATATTACCTTAAATATTATAGGATGACTATAGATAATTTTAAATCACTTGTCCTGTAATTTTTATATACTTCATATAATGTAGTTCTAATCACAAAGAGAATCAATAAAAAATTAGTTGTTATATTATTTTGATATTATTGATATTAAATAATGTATATTTATACTTACATATTAAGGATATGTTTCATTGGAATAATAATATTTATTCGTACTTAATTTTCTTATGAATATAAAATATCCCACAATAATCATATAATTGATAAATTATGATTATATATGTTAATGAGTATATTACTATAAAAGTGTAAATTTATGATATTCATGGTAAATGTATTATTACTCAATCAAGCTTTGAGTTTCCATGGTGTATATATGGTTGGGTATAAAATTATAAAATCATTTGAGGCTTACTATATTGATTTGATCAAATCATTAAAAACATTTTTTTTCATTGTTATTATTATTACACATTTTATAAAAGCTCTAATAGGTCATCGTGACTAAAACGAATTCATCCTCAATCTATTTTACTTGATTTGGAATTAGGTGTATTATTTTGGAGGAATCATTTTTTTGTCACCTCTAAAAAATATAACTCAACAAACATGTGAGAAAATCGATTTGACATATATAATAAGATGTGTTCTTTATATTTTATCAATTCAACTCAAATATATTATTCATGGCTCTTGTGAAAAAGGATTTTTTGTTATTCTCATATGCCAAAAGACAAATATTATCACCTCTACAACCCAATTACAATATTTGAGAAACATCATTAGAATTACATATATAAAAGAAAACTCAATTTGAAAATGAATAAAATGATTTAAAAATAATAATAATGAGATCTGGATGATCACTTTTAAAAATGATATTCATGTAAAATTATTAACTTTTTTTCATTGTATTGTTGAAATATTTTATTACAATGTTTTCTACATAAATATTTGGTAAACAATTCCAAAATAGGATATTAATGATTCATTCTTATAGAGTTATCACTATACTCATTATAGTTAAAAAGTCACGTTTTTTCATTAGATATCATTATATTGGTAACATTTCCTATGATCAATATTTCTACATTAATTTGAGATATTATATAGTATGTCTCACTGGTTATCAATATGCATAATATTATCTTATGGGAAAGTGATCAAAATTTGTATAGCGATATGGGATATCTACAATTATATCTGGATTGAAAATGTTATATGATAAGTATTGGAGATCATTTCAATATGATTTTTCTTTACAACGTGTGAAGTGACATCGGGTAAGTCATTGACCATAATATTGTATTATTCAAGATTATATTGTATTATATTTTCATAAATTTTATATTATTTATTAAATGTTTAAAAATACTAAAACAAATAAATTTTAAAAATTTATTAATATATCAACTGATCAAAATTAGTCATATCGTGTTATTATTAATTTATTAAAATTTAATGAAATGTAAACTGGGTAACTGTTATAGAATTATCTTTTTATAATAATTTCCATTTTTATACATTGAATAAATTTTTTAGTTTTGAAATAAATTGTGTATATTAAAATAAAAAAAATTATGGGAAATGTTTTATAATTATAAAAAATATATAAAATAATATATATTATTCTCTAAAATGTTCATAAATAATCCTACGAAACACTCATATTAAATATTTTATCTTGGGAAATTTTTTAAATGATTTGAAAATAGTTTTTTTAATATTTTAACAGGGATAAATTAATATAATATTTAAAATTTAAAAAATTAGTAGTTTGTGACGAGGGATTACACCCAATGAATAATATACAAACACTCAAATGGGTCCAACAGGGTTATACAACACCCCCCCCCACTAAGGTTTACATACTCCCATGATGATCCAAAAATTTTATTAATTCCAAAGAAAAATTTTTCCCAATATAATGAAACTTGTTCATTTAACATAATTAATGAATGCCAACTTCAAAAAAATATTGGGATTTTTTACATTTCTCACATTAAATGACAATGTTGAAGAAAAAATTTTCTCTATGATTAATAACTTGTCCAAGCTGCTCCCATAGAACCATTTTTTATTTAAAATGATCATGTGGATATAAAAATAAAAATTATTCAAAAATAATTTATTTAATTATGAATGAGTTAATAAAATTCTATATATTTTGAAAATATTAAATATAAAGTGCTTATAATTTTAATATAAATGTGAAATGTTTTCATTTATATTTTATTGAATTAATGTAAATTAATTTCTATATTATAAATATATAAAAAATATTAATTTATGATAGAATCATTAAAATCATATATCTTCCCTAAATATTTATATTTTACATTTGTTGATTTATTGTTCATTAAATGTTCATGAATATAGTGTTTTTATATTTATAATATTGGTCTATTTTGGATAATATTTTTTAAAATTATTCTTATAAATTTCATATGATGAATATAAAAGATTTAATCTATGAATAACAGAACATTTAATTTCATGCAACCAATACTATGGTTCTTTAATTAATTCAAAAGTAAGATTTAATTTTTATTCATATATATTGTTTATTAATTTTCTTTTGGAATTGATATCCTACATCAGTATTAATCTATGGATCATTAGTGTTCAGTTTATCCTACACTATCCTATGAGATTTCATGTACTAGAAAAGAAATTATATATATAAATATCACACTTTGAAATCTATGAATAATATTTTTTCATGTGATTGTAAACCATTACGATAAATTTTTTAGTATACCTGATTAATGGGCTACATTAGGATATGTACAGATTCAATTTTATATAATTTTGGGTTATTAACACAATTTTTTTTAAATAAGGTGTAATTCATGAAAATATTTAAAACATATTAATTTAAATTAAGGTAAAATGTTAAAAAAATTCCTTAAATTCATATATATAAGACACACATGTCAGATTATAGTGATAAAACCCCCTAATTTATATTATGTGCAATATTCCTAAACATTTAATGAATAAACCTATATTTTCTCACGTAAATTTTTTTAAATATTTATTTTTCGAGTATCTCATATTTTAAAAAAAATTCAATAAATTCTTATTTTTCAGTCATTATTTAATATTATAATAAAAGGAGATATTTTATTCTTTTGGATGTTTCCATCAAAAATTAATATCATTACATATTTATTATAATATTCAACACACTTATCCAACATGAAAAATTATTTTTTTAGTTACACATGATTATTTCTAAAAATAATACACAATTAATCCAAATTAATAAACCAACTATAGTATTCCCAAATTAAGTATACAACTGTGGTCATGAAATCAGTCTAAATTTTTCATGACTTTTAATGATGGGACCATATCTCTGAAATAGATGGTCAAAAAGTGTTAAAATATTATTGAGATTTAAAATATGCTTTCTAAAATTTTCATTATTTATGTATTATATATATTTAGAGATTTTTAAAGGAATATATACCTTTGAAACTATATGACGGGAATTCAATGTTTCTTCTAGGTCATAATATTTAACATTATCAATTTTTTAAAACATTTGTTATATTTTTTCACTGAATTTAAAATGTTTTAAATGAATAATATATAGAGCTAAAAACTTCTTGAAACATTAATTTTTTATATTCATATATATAATATGTCAAACATGAATAAACATTTAAAGGACCAAATTTGAGTAAACATTGGCCACCTATCTTTAATATAAATATATATCCCTACAATATTCAAGATTTATCTATTTTTTTATTCTTATTAGGGAATTTTACATTTCTAAAAGTCTAAAAAAGTAATTTTTTTATTTTTTATTTTTATCCATTTTTGATATCTTTTTTATCTCCTCATTGTACTCCTTTCAACTCAATGTTTGTACGAAACTAAACCTCACTTATGTTCAAGGTGGAAGAAATGATGTGTTGAGTATTATATTGTAAGAACTCAGACCTTCTTTTTAGGTATGTTTTTCCCTTTTCTGGCCATTTTTTGGAAAAAGAGGAGATTATGGAAATTTTCTAAGTTCACACAGTGTACTTTATAAGTACATGTTGTGTATATTGATGTCGCTCGAGGCCCTGTCCTGGCTGTGTCATGGACACACACACGGACATGAAGGGGTGATGTGGAGGACACTTAATTTGGAGTATGGAAAAGCCTAGTACACACCGTGTACTCCAAAATTACACAAAGTGTACTTTCTTTTTTTCATTAAACTGAATGGGGGAACGTCTTAACTCCAAAAACACCTTCTTCACTAGCTTCTTCGACCAAGAGTGATGGTACGACCATGGATCTTTTCCGAGCCACCGATCTGTCTCCGGTTATCCGAATCAAACGCTTTCGGTTGTAATAGAATCGCAGCGGTGAGTTCATGGTTCTTCTTTGGCCTTGTTTCTTGATTCCAACTCTTATGAGAGTTATCTGAGGATGAATGTTTTAGACATTTTTGCAAATCTACTTCATTCTAGGTCGACTCACGGGTCAAGATTCAAGTATATCGATATTTTAGGATCAAGTTAGGTGGTTTTTTGCCTTATGTTGAATGTCCTTGAGTTTTTGAGAAAAAGTGTTGGACACCCATGTACCAGGTATCTCAGGTTAGGTTTTAGATCATGCATTATTATCCACCTTAGACTTATTGTATGCTTGTGGCTATTAGATGAATAATTTTTTCTTGTTAGCATGTTTGAGGATTACCCCATGGGTGTTTCCCTTGTTTTGGATGTTTATCGCCATTTGGATAAGGTTGCTTGTGAGGAAGACCTTGTTACATTGATTTCCTTCCTTGATATAATTGAGTGCATGTATTTACTTCTGTTTATATGCTTTTGATGCATTGTATCTATTAGCCAAGTATTTTTTGAACACACATAGTGCTGATGATGGTAAATTACGCACGACTGGACTGCTCAGGGCTGTGTGAACCTGGTGTGGTAGATTAAAGAGGGAATTGACGGTTAAGGTCTTCCCTAGAGAGTCGGTTTCAATTTATCATTGTTCATAGGACTTATGGAAATTGGAAGTTTTTCTTCCATAGAGTGTCCTTAGTTATGTATCGAGACTACATGCAGAATTGGATGTAAGTGCTTCCTCAGAGAGTCTATAGCTATCATTACAAGAACGCATGACAATGGACGGTGAGATCTTTCCAGAGTGTATATTATTTTGTATGATTACTTTAATAGAGGGTTTTTCTAGTGTGATCTACCCAGAGAGTCAGTGTGAATATGGTTTGGTTTTTTGTGACGAGTCTACCAAGTCAAAGAACAAGCATGGGTTTTGTACTACTTGTGTTTAGGTAGTCTGATGAGATATATGTTGTGTTACATACTATGCCTTAGGAATATATAGTTGTTTTCAAGATTCCATAGTCAATAATTATACAATTTAATTAAATTAATAAATAAATTTAAATTGAGTTTGGTAGGATTTTTTACTTTAGTGTGCATCAGTTTTTCTTCTTCATTTATTTCCTTTACTTTTTCTATATTTCTCACTGATAGTAGGGCATAGATATTATGGTGGTCACCTACTGGGATTTGTCTCACTCCATATTTGGGTCCTTCTTTTCATCCCAAACTGGTTATATGGTTACAGTTGTGGATAGGGATTGTGGCCCTTCTACTTCAGGTTCATGATTGGTGGTTGGAGCTGGAGAGCATGGAACCGAGATTATGCTTATGATGTTGTTGTAGTTGTTGTTTACTTTTATCACTTTGATTCTCAGTTTTATTTTAGCACATTGTTGTGTTTTCAGATTTCCTTAGATACTTGCACCTGCTACCTCATTGTCATCATTACTATATATTCATTTATTCAACTGTTTTGTTTGACTTATTGTATACTGTTTACTACTTCCACTATTGACTGTTATTTTTTCCCTTGTATACCTTGCCAAATGAGGGCATAGTTTCCCCAATGACTCATGAAATCCCTCACTTCTAGTCGGCAGCCTCTGGCGTTTGGTGAAATGCAGCTGAGGTCATGTGTCAAACCGCATATGGGGCACCAGTTGAGTGGCTCTGGATTCAGGTTGTTACAAAGTGGTATCAAAGGGGTTCTTTTTATTTCTTTTCTATTGACATACTATTTAGAGACATTAGATATGGATAAGAAGAAATAGGTAAATGGTAAATAGATGTGCCCCGGAGTTCTAGAACCTGTGTACAGTGAAAAATCTAGGTTACCTCAAATATTACAATTTTTGAGTTTTGCAAATGTTACAGTTTAATTGACATCACCGTTGGGGGTTCACTTGTTTTATTTAGTTACATTTTATATGATTGTGGTTATATTTTGTTTCAACCCAATGAGATGTGGGTATGCCATCTCATGCATCATATAGGAACTTGTTATAAAATCAGACGACATGAATTTTTTCAATGCCATAAAAATTGCATTAGAATTTTCATGCTTCTGTGATAGAATTGGTGATATACTATGCATGCTGTTGTGATATCTACTGTGATAGAATACTTACTATGTTGATAGGGTATCGTTTGTTTAGAGAATTTTTTTCATGGAAAACAAACTTTGGTCTTAGAAGTGTTATGGGCTCTTATTGACCAGAATTTGGTGGACCATTACCATGTTTAGTTGTTATATTTATTGTTATGATACCAATCTTTGATTCGCTGGGATTATTGGCCCTTACGGATTGGAATTTTACACCTTAACTGTTGTTTTCTATGTTTTATGGGCATCAGTGCAGTTTTTGAGCTACGGCCCAGAAAAACCCAAAATACATGGTGTGTATTTTAATAATACAATATGTGTAGTTTATAAACCATGTCACTGACTGTGTGAGCAGAAACACAGGGTTCTGAAAAATCTTGAAGGAACACGCCGTGTACTATTTTAGCACACCATGTAGTATGAAATAGGTGTCCCGGCCGTGTCACGAACAACATGGGTCATGTTATCTTTTTCACATGCACACTTTGTCTGAATCGTAAACGAAGTGTAGTTTGATCTATGTACCTAGTAGTGTCACGAACAACATGGGTTAGTGTTACCCTTCCTACTACACACCATGTCTTCCTTGAACACGCTGTGTAGTTTCGGTTGTGTGTCAGGCCATGTTGCTAATAACACAGGCCAGGTAAGGCATGTCTAATATGCACCATGTCTTCCTCGAACACACCATGTAGTGTTGTCTTAGGAGATCCATGTGGCTTAACTATGTAGAAGGACTCGGGTAGGGAAGGGAATTCAAGTACAAGCTATGTTTGGGGGGAAAACTCCATGTATTTGTCGTGTTAAATGACTAGTTTAGGTTGGAGTACATTCCCATGTAAATGACATCAAGGAACACTCCATGTAGTGAATGAACACATCGTGTAGTCATGTTTTGCATTACTTGAATGCCTTCTTTTCCATGTTCCTTCTTGTGACTCCATTTTTCCTGTCTTGGTTAATCCCGAATCTAAGGTGTGATTTTGACCATTTAGAGCTATGGCACATAGATGTACCCCCATTGTCCATCAGGAACCAAGAAGCGATCGTACACTTGATATGGAAAATCAGTCACTACCGGTTGTTCCACCTATTGTTCCAAATGTGGCACCTATAGTGATTGTATACACTGGTGTCGACAATCAGATCAGAGAAGGTTTAATGAGATTCATGCAAACCATCTTGGGAGAACACCATCCTTCCCCGTCTATGGTAGAGTTGATGCAGGTTTTTCAGTAGCAGCATCCTCCCACATTCATAGGGGATGGAGAACTACAGGCTGCAGAGTCATGGATTGATTCCATGTTATAAATCTTTGAGCATCTAGAGATTCCTCCGGAGAGGATAGTGAAGATCGTGAATTATATTCAATGAGGATCCTCCAAGAGATGGTGGGATGTGGTTTCGTAGGCATGGCGCCATCAAGTTATGGCTTGGGACGAGTTTCAGCGCACGTTCTATGACTAATTCTACCCAGCGACACTAAGGGCTAACAGAGCTAGATAGTTCATGAACCCACAACAGGGTGCTATCACATTTATGGTGTTTTCATCTCTCTTCACAGAGTTATGGTGTTTCACTCCTGTTCTGGGGAATGATGAGTAGGTTTTAGTGAGGAAGTTTGAGGAAGGCCTCAGACCGGACATCAGATAACAGGTGAACGTCTTTTAGTTGACTTCTATTAATGTAATAGTCAACCAGGAACTTATCACAGAGATACATCTGAGGGAGACTGGAGATTTAGACGAGGGCGGTTCAGCATCCAGGGATGATTCATTTCAGATAGACAGCAGGAAGCGCCACCGAGAGTCTATACAAGGTGTCCCAAAGAAGTGAGGTATTACATCTGGTAGATGGGATCTTCCTTTTCGAAACCAAGTGGTGTGATATCAGTGTGGAAAAAGTTCTAACATAAAGCCTCAGTTCCCAGGAGACCCAGTGGAGTTTCGATCTTGTGGAAAAATGGTCCATCTGCAACATTTTGTAGGTTTCTTCTACCAGCAGCTAGTGAAGGAGGATTAGTTTTGACTCTGCATACAGGAGTAGGATTACCAGTTCCGTAGCGGACTGGGGGACATAGTTCTTCAGGTCGTTTATTCCAGGGTAGAGGCCATGGATGCAATGTTCCCGCTCAAGGAGGGTCAGCTTACGGATCTCAGGATGTTACACAGTGTTGTAGTGCATGCCAAACATTTGCGGTAGATAAGATTCATCAGGAGAAGGATCCTTGACATTCTACAGTTAGAGGTACGATTTTAGTAGCCTCAGATTTATCCTCTGCACTTTTTGATATGGGAGCTTCTCATATCTTTATCTCCATGCATACAGTGGAAATCTTTAGACATACTATTTATACTTCTGAGAACCTATTGACACTGGACACACTGTTGGGGACTAGAACGGCTAGTGTACGTCAGTTCAAGGAGTGCCCTATTGAGGTGGCTGGGTATCACATTATATGGGACCTCTATGTCCTAGAGATGACAGGTTATGATTTCATTCTCATAATGGACTGGCTCAATCCCTTCCAGTAAATCGTCAACTGTTATCACCGCAGGGTGAGTTTCACATCACCGGAAGGCGGATCATTTCTTCATATGGGTGAATAGGATGTCTAGGAGTGAAAATCTAGACCAGAGGATCATGGGCTAGGCGGAGTAACATCTCATATTTCTGGTCTATATATGGATGACTAGGGGACTTCGCAGAATAACTTTCCTCCATTGGTGGGTCATTTCATGGAAGTCATTCCAGAGGACTTTTTAGGTATGCCTCTAGAGTGTGAGGTAGAAATTTCTATTGAGCATGTTCTAGGATCATTCCTGGTGTCCATTCCTCCTAATAGGATGGCTACACCTGATTTGCAGGAGCTCAATAAGCAGTTGGAGGAGTTACAGGAAAAGGCTTTCATCCGAACAAGTACTTCTCCTTGGGGTTCGTCGGTCTTGTTTGCAAAGATGGAAGACGACTCCCATAGTCTTTATGTGGATTATCGGAAGCTAAACCAGTTGATGGTCAAGAACCAATATCCATTTCCACTGATAGATGATCTCTTTGATCAGCTTCGAGGATCCAGAGTGTTCTCGAAGATCGACTTGAGATCTTGCTATAATCAGTAGGGTGTTAGGGAATCTGATATACCCATTATATCCTTCTGGAGTAGGGATGGCCTATATGAGTATTTTGTTATGACGTTTGGTCTCATTAATGCAATTTAAGTGTTCATGGTGCTGATGAAAAGAGTTTTCTATCCATACATGGATTTCTTCATGGAGGTTTTCATGGACGATATATGGGTGTACTCTCACACTCAACACGACCATGCTACCCATCATGAGATCAATTTGAGTACACTGAGGGAGCATCAGTTATATTCTAAGATCTCAAAGTGCCACTTTTTGATGGACTTGATTCAGTTACTGGGTCATTCCATCTCAGAGACAGGAGTATGAGTAGACCCAGAGATGGTGAGGAGTAGTTACCTGGGAGCAGCTGAAGAATGTCTTTGAGGTATGAAGTTTCATAGGGTTGGCTGGTTACTACAGGTGGTTTATATAAGATATATCATGCTTATAAGCTATGTTGTTAGGATTGACTAAGAATGGGGTGAAGTATTTTTGATCAGAAGCCTGCGATTCGGCCTATAAGGAGATGAAGGGGAGATTCGCTTCTGCACCGATTCTAGTTTTACCGGAGTCGGGAAATAGTTACACAGTTTTGTGTGATGCATCTGGAATCAGGATTGGAGTAGTGCTTATGCAGGAGGATCGTGTTGTTTCATATGGATCCCATAAGTTGTGGCCACATGAGAGGAACTATACTATGCACGACCTGGAGTTAGCTGAAGTTGTACATGCTTTTCGTTGTTGGAGTAATTATCTTTTGGGAGATCATTTTGTGTTATACACTAACCAAAAGAGCCTCAAGTACATATTCACATAGCATTACTAGAATATGAGATAGCGGAGGTGGTTTGAGTACCTACATTCCTTCAATTTTGAGCTTTCTTATAATATTGGGAAACTCAACGTTGTGGTAGACACACTAAGCAGGATGACACGGATACAGGAAGTTCAGGAGGCCAGCATGCAGTGGCATCTTATGGCTCTCTTCTATGAAATTCATTTGGAGGTGCATGATAGACAGGGTTAGACTTTTCTTTCTTTTGTATCTATTACCTCTACCCTTATTGACCGAGTTAAAATGAGCCAACTATCAGATTCTGAAGGCCTAGTCCTATGGGAAAGTGTGTCCGGAGAGGACCCTCTTCCCGAATGGACCATAGGTGAGGGTGAGATATTGCATTTCCAGGGATGTGTATGGGTACTATAATATATATGCGAGGATCAGAGTTGATACTTTCATTCCTCTATTTGGGATGTTTATCATGGCATCACTAAGATGTTTTATGAACTACACCGCCAGTATTGGTTTTCAGGGATGAAGAGAGATTTTGTTGGTTTTGTCATGAGGTGTTCCACCTGTCAGTAGGTAAAGGCAGAGCACCAGTGACCAACAAGGCTTTTACATCAGGCTCCCATTCCTGAGTGTATGTGGAATGATGTCGCAATGGATTTTGTGACAGCATTACCGAGATCGACTAGAGGGAATGACGCGGTTTTGGTGGTCATTGACTGGCTCACAAAGGTTTCTCACTTCATGCCGATTAAGGAGACCTTCAGTGTTGATGAGCTTGGATGGTTTTACTTCTGTGAGATTGTACACATGCCTGGGATTCCATGTTCTATCATTTCAGATAGGGACTCCCTCTTATCATCATATTTCTGGAAAGGGCTACAGAGGGATTTGGGTACACAGGTACTTTTGAGTACAGCTTACCATCCCCAGATAGATGACCAGTCAGGGCACACGATTTAGGTGCTAGAAGACATGTTCCGAGCATGCGACCTTGATTTTGGAGGTTCTTTGGAGAGACATATACCTCTAGTGTAATTTTCCAATAATAATAATTTCCAAGAAAATATTCAGATGGGACCTTATATGGATTTGTACAATAAGTCGTACTGATAACCCTTTTGTTGGCTGGAGGTAGGAGAGGAAGCTATATTGGGACCTTATCTTGTTCAGGAGACCACAAAACTATTGGATTTGATTCGGTAAAGGATGGCTAAAGCACAGTCTTAGCAAAAATCTTATGTTCATCCGCGGAGATGACCTGTGGAGTTCATGTTCGGAGATCAGGTTTTCCTACGTGTTACCCTAAGGTTGGGACATAAGAGGATCAGGAGACATGGTATGCTTCCACCTAGATATGTCAAGTCATTTGAGGTAATGGATAGAGTCGGGTTGGTTTCTTATAGGTTGTAGTTACCTCAAAGTTACTATTTTATGCATGAAATCTTCCATGTTTCTTAGTTTCAACACTATTTCGGAAACCCATCTCATGTTTTTCAACCCAAGGAGGTTAAGCTGAAGTAGGATGCATCATTTGAGGAGCATCCTATCATGATTTTTGATCATAGTTCATAGGTACTCTTTGGCCGGTCTGTTCCTCTGGTACGGGTGCTATGGCAGTATGACCGTTTACAAGATGAGACTTGGGACAGAGAGGCCGATATGCGATCACAGTGGCCAGAGTTGTTCGAGGTTTCTTCATACCCACCTTGTTAAGGAAATTCAAGGATGAATTTATTTAAGGGGGGAAGTATGTAAGTACTCGAACCTTCATTCCAGGTATGTTTTTTTTTTCTGGTCGTTTTTGGGAAAAAGAAGAGAATATATAAACTTTCAAAGTACACATCGTGTACATTGATGCTGCTCAAGGCTGTATGATGGCTGTTTCGTGGACCCACACATGGCCATGTAGGGGTGAGGTGGAGGCCGCATAATGCGGAGTCTAGAAAAGAATTGTACACAATGTGTACTCCAAAAGTACATGTCGTGTACTTTTTTCATTAAGAAAATCGGGGTCGCATCTAGACCCCAAAAAAACCTTCTTCACCAGCGTTTTTGACCAAGAGAGAGGGTACGACCACAGATCATCTCCAAGCCACCGATCTATCACCGGCTATCTGAATCGAACGTCGTCGGTTGCAATAGAATCACATCAGTGATTTCTTTGTTCTTAATTGTCCACGTTTCCCGATTCCTTCTCTTATGAGTGTTATTTGAGGTTGAACGTTTTAAACATTTTCAAACATATACACCATTCTAGGCCAATTCACAGGCCGAAGTTCAATTATATCGATCTCCTAGGATCGAGGTATGTGGTTTGTTGCCTTACATTTAATGTCCTTGAGTTTTTTTTTCAAAAGTTTCCAATACCCATGTATTAGGTATCTCGGGTTAGGGTTTTGATCATGCATTAATATCTGATTTAGACTGCTTGTATGCTTGTGTCTATTAGATGAATAATGTTTGCTTGTCAGCATGTTTGAGGATTAACCCATGGGTGTTTCCCTTGTTTTGGTTGTTTATCGCCATTTGCTTTAACTTTCATTTGAGGCAGACCTTGTTGCATTGACTACTTCCCTTGATATAATTTATTGCATGTATTTTCTACTATTTATATGCTTTTGATGCATTATAGATGTTATCCAAGTAGTTTTTGAACTTACTTTGGGCTACTGACAGTCGATTATGCATGACGGGACTACTCAGGGCTGTGTAAACCTGGTGCAGTAGACTAAGGAGGGAATTGATGGTTAAGGGCTTCCCTAGAAAGTTAGTTATAATTTATTATCATTCACAGGACCAACTTGAATTGGACATTGTTCTTCCTCCGAGTGTTCGTAGTAACTTGTCAAGACAATATGGGGAATTAGACACAAGTTCTTCCTCAGAGTGTCTATGGCTATCATTACAAAACCGTAGGGGAATGGATGGTGAGAGCTTCCAAGAGTGTATATGCCTTTGTATGATTACTTGACAAGAGGGGTCTGTTAGTGTGCGCTACCCAGAGAGTCATTTTGAATATTGTTTGATTGGTTGTGACAAGTACACCAAGCCAAAGAACATGCTTGGGTTTTGTACTACTTGTGTTTAGGTAGTACGTTGAGATACCTGTTGTGTTACTTGCTATGCCTTGGCAATATAGAGAAGTTTCCTAGATTCCTTGGTCGATAATTAAATGATTTAATTAAATTAATAAATAAATGAAAATGGATTTTGGTAGGATTTTTTTACTTTTGTGTGCTCTTGTTTATCTTCTACATTTATTTCCATTACATTTTCTATATTGCTCACTGATAGTAATGAACAGATCTTGTGGTGGTCAACTACTCGGACTAGTCTCACACCCTGTTTGGGTCATGATTTTCGGCCCAAACAGGTTATATGGTTGCAGGTGTGGATAGTGATTGTGGCCCTTCTACTTCAGGTACATGATTTCTGGTTGGAGATGGAGAGCATGGGAATGAGATTAGGCTTTCAATGCTACTAGAGTTTCTGTTTACTTTTTGCACATTGATTCTCAGTTGTATTTCATCATGTTGTTGTGTTTGAATCTTTCCTTAGATACTTGTACCTATTGCATCATCATCATCATTACTATATATTCATTGCATCCACGATTTAGTTTCATATATTTTATGTTGTTTACTGCTTCCACTATTGATTGTTATTTCCATTCCCTTGTATACCTTACCAAATGAGAGCATAGTTTCCCCATTAACTCACCAAGGCCCTCACTACTAGTCGGCAGCCTCTAGCATTTTGGCAAATGCACCTGAGGTCATGTGGTGAATTGGGTATGGGGCACCAGTTAATTGGCTCCGGATTCTGGTCGTTACATCTATTCTTGATTTCATTTTTTTATTTTATTCTATGATTTTCATACATATTAAAAATGACTAGTGTTTATATTCATATAATGAACCAAGAGAAACAATCATCCACATTTAAGCCAAATCATCTCATCACATGGCCTAAAAGGAATTATCGATCCCAATAGGTTAGAATCGTGTGCCTGGGAATCATATGAAAACCCTTTGGTAGTTCCTTCACTATAAATTAGTGTAAATTTACATAATATGATTTACAATTTTCTTACATGAATCATCCTTGCAATGGAAAACAATATATATTCAAGCATATAAGAATCCAAAATCTATGAATATATCAAACATTTCATAACCATCAATAATGATCGGATCCATATATATGTATTTATGAAAAATTATCCATAAAACAAGAAATACAATACCACTTGGCATTACCAAAAACATCAAAGATAATAAAACACTAATGAAATAACGGTCATCATTCCTAATACAACACTAATAGAAAATTACATGAACTTGATAAAATAAATACCTTTCTAAAACCACCTCCATGGAACCATTTGTATCTCCCCACCACCCCACTCACGCAATATTGTACACATGAAAAAAAAAATTATGTATAATTAAAGACTGAATCATTCAACATATATGTGTCTGATAAAAATCCAAGTAGTTCTCTACCCACTGATACTATGAAATTTAATTCATAAAGAAATTTATAAATTCATGTTTGAAAATATCCGTTTAAATTACGAGTTTCACATAAAAACTAATGAAAACTAACTTAGATTTGTAATCCCTTTTAAAAAAATTCCACTTTTTCTTAAATTGATAACATGATATTTCAAAACATTCCAAATTACAAATATATTTCAAAACCCAAAACCAAATTTAGGTCTATTCTTAATATCCAAAAATATGTCATTAAATTAAAAATAGGTTTTCCAAAAAAACATTTCAGATAAAGAACCCAAATCATGATTTGTCGACAACAAACTCACAGATAAGACCAAAAGACCAAATATGGGAAATATTGATAAGTAGGATTTTAGTTCCACAATAATATATGTTGGGGATATAATGAAATAAATTATAATATGGTTATCCACATTATAAAAGTCCTATTAATAAGCTAAATTTTCATGATTTATAGCATGTGACAACAATATGATACATATCTATCGTTATTAATTTCCGATGGACAAACATCCTTTATTTTCCGAGTCAAACCAGAATCCATCCAAATATCTCATAAAATCCTTATTATAATGTATAAATATCATTTTTAGCTATACTTCTCTTCAAAATTAGTCAAAAAATATATTTGAAATAACTAGTGACACATTAGAGAGAGCCTCCCACTTTGTACCCAGGTTCCCATGACTAATAGTAACATGGTGTGAGTGAACACTAAAGCCATGATCAATTAAAAAGTCATAAGTAATAACTCTCCCTTAAGTTCCATCAACTTTCTGGTGGATTCCATTCCAATAATTCATATAACCCATGTATAAATAATCAAACTCTCCCAAAAAGGGATTATTAGGCATCACCTAATGATAACAACCCACGTTAGGAGAAATAAGAATCACATAATCATAAACAGCTTGTACAAGGGGTGAAACACACCTAAGAAAAATCAAGAGGGTATTTTAATCATTTAATATAATTTTTTATAAATTGGAACGTATGAAATTAAAATTAATCATGTCTTATAATTCCAAGACCACTCCATAAATTAATAAATTCCAAATTTAACACGCTTTATAAATCTATTGAAAACATACACACTATTATGAATTTTAAATCCACCCTTCAAAATAATATTCTTCATCTTCTAAATTAGAAAAATTAGAAATACCATCCATTTGTACCAAACACATTTTAAATATTAATTAAATAATTATTCCATTGGTGAATACAAGACACTTATTTTAATAAATGATTAAAAAATATCAAAGAACACATTTTGAAAATCAATTTCAATTTAACACTTCATTATAAAATTAATATCCGTATATATCCTATTTTATGATCCTTAAGAATAATAATTGTATAAAAATCCATCTGCTATAAAAGACCATTTCGAAATGTCTCATAAAAATTTCATAAATTCATTGAATTTATGAAATTCTCATTCAAAAATGATATCATGAAATTGAATATAACAACCCTTTATTCCATGAAAACTTTTAATGGAGATATTTTCAAAAATTAAAATAGATATCATATATAGTGATAACGTCAATAAAATTTTATTTATAACGTATAAGCACTATTAAGTTTCCAAAATCAAAAAAAAATATTGAAATAATAACCTGGATAAAATTTAAACCAAGATAAAAAATGACTCCCATGATATGAATTTTTTTGGATAAGTTGAGTTACTATTTGAATTTTATTATATTAATTTTGTTTTAAATTTTGTTTTAAATTTTGTTTCTACATTTATAGATATTTAGGATATATCTCATATTTGTGACTTCTAGGAGAGTCTTGAAGGAACTAAACCTGCACATGAGTTAGAACTCATGGAATTACCTATTTATGGTGAAATTTCAAAGATGTTAGTAAATTTTATAGTTGAGGATATGTTTGAGATATTCACAACTATCACGTAGTATTTCAGAAAAGTTTTTATATACAATTATATTATAATAATTTCCATAGAATAAGAAGATAATTCATATCCATGAGATAAATTTGTATAACCATTGCAGTCAAACTCTCAAACTAATAAATCATGAAAATACCCCAAAATTATTTTCTACATCTATTACTCAAAAAGTGTTGTATATATGGTGTGTTAAATGTTTGATATTGAAAAATGGTTACACTAAAAATTAAGAAAATAGTGAATATATATATAGAATAGAATCTTTTATTTATTAAATGATAAGACAAAACATCATTCAAACTGGTGTTAAAATAATTAATATTAGGTTTTGGAATGCCAAAACATAGACACCATTTGGGGTTATCACAAGATTATCCTGTTATTTTCTATTCTTCATTTAAATCTTACATGAATTTTCAATGGTTTCTTTCTCATTAATTTAATGTTATATTAATTGATACTGATTCCATTAGGTGACACACCCCGGTATGAAATTGAAACTCATGTTAAAGGAAAACTAGAGCAACATCCTAGATCATCTATATTAATCTCCCTGACTCAAACATTGGTTTTCTATTATTTGGAAATTAATATTATTCACTCTAATTTTAATTTAATTACATCTTTTAGTATCTTTAATTGAGTATCAATTGATATTTTTCTAAGAAAACACAGGGAGTTAGGTGAATGGATTTGAATGATTAAAGCTTCAACATATTAAGGGAGTATTTATTATATATAATTGATAGTTATGTCATTCAATTACATTCAATCATTAATACTATATTTTATATAGAATTATGTGTTGGGGAATCACACATGTTTTTTATAAATTAGCAATTTTATTCTATTTCATTAAATTGTTTTTGGATTTCTAATTTTTAGAAAATTGAAATTCAATTAGAGATTAATTATAAAATTGGGTTTCACCCATTAAATGTATATATACTAATTCATAATATATTTTATCATTATTTTGTTTAAGATTGATTTTAAATTGTTATGTATATTCCTAAAATATAAATAATGAATGTTTTTTAATACTTTCATGGTGTGTTTTAATAAGAAATAGATTCTGTGAATATTACAATAACCACAAAAACATAATATGAACTACTAATATTTCAATTTTTATCAATTGAAATATTCTTAAATTGTAGGATTCAGTATTGGGGATTTTTTGGGTTATATGTGTGGGGGGAGGTATTTCTGTTTATTGATTTGTGCATCAATTATTCTAAAAATCAAAATACCCATAATTTTTTTAATAAAAAATTTAATTTTTTAATGAAAATTTATAATCTTTTAGAATGAAATTTACTACTTAATGATTTCCTTCATACTGGGTAATTTCATGATACGGTGGTAGTTGTAAATGATTATAAATATACATAATTTTATGGATTTTAGATTTTTGTAGTCCACTATATTTATGGGGAATAAGATTATGATCTAGAAAAATGGATTGATAATATTTTTCATTGTGGAATAAGGATTAAAACATGATGAAACTAGAAATTTGAATATTATAAAAGGGGAAATTCCATTTTTAAATCAAATATTTTTGTGGGATAACTCAAATGATAATCCTATAAGTCATTTAATGCTTGAGTAAAATGGGAAATTTAGATCCTAGGGGGAATCATTGATATATTAGGCCCTTGGTTTGTGGAGTAAATAAATAAGAGAATATGTGGTTTTCACCATACAACACACAAATTAATGAAAGATAATATTATATATATATGCCTAGTTTTTTATTACAAGACATTGAAATATATCTTCAAATATTTTCAACGTCAGACACTATGCAATAATATTATTCTGAGGCCTAGTGTTCCCAGAATTAATTTTATAGAAATACAAACTTTTTTATATTTTTCATGCATAGTTTCATAAATAAAATATGATAATTCATAAAAACATACTCATATAAATAATATCAGACCATTATTGGTTCTTGAATTCTAGTAATACCCTAGGCCCGACCTTAAATGGGTAATCATAGGGTGTTCAGACAAAATGACCATTAGTGGGTGTGTTTAGTGGATTGATTAACTAATTGTTTAGTAAATTCATTTAAACTAATAAGAACATAATTCACTCAATATAATACATGTTATGTGACATCTATAGGGTTATCAACATATCCATGGGATCGTTGAGTGGGGAATTCTATATCCTCTCATTGGCGAATCAAAATCATATGACAATGGGACTTCGGGTCAAAATGAATTGAGGCATAGTAAACAACAGGACGTATCTTATTAATTGGAATGTGTGTTATTCATTAATAAAGAATTCAATATATGGGAAGGACTCATCAATTTGTAGATTCTTCGCTAATTGATGAAATAATTTACGAAGATAAGACTGCTTCTTTGTTTTGTGTTTAGGATGGACCTTTTCATGCACTCGTGTACCATTTATAAATTTATTATTCAATATATATATTTCCACTCATTCATATTATTTATTTATTTAAAAGAATCTAAGGAAATGAAAAAATACATGAGGCAACAAAATATAAAGATTCGGGGACACCTCAAATAATGATGGTCAGGTGCATCCCCTCTTGCCAGGTTCATTGCCTCGATAAGTAACAATATCACTCTATAGAGGCCAGTAATGGTGTCATCATGGATGGGTATGGAGGCCAAAAAATCAAAAAAAAAAATTCTATCTAGGTTTGTATGAAATTAATATGACTGTTTATTACCTTCTTGAACTTTCAAATTATATTCAAAATAGCATAAGGATTATTACATGTTCCATGCAGAGGATCATGAAGAATCAAGAAATCCATTTCCACCACCTCCAGACTAATGTTTTTTTACTGTGGAGGAGAATACATGTTATTATATACATGGATTCTTATTTAAGGGACTAGGAATACAAAAATTTCACATATAAGCTAAGGATTATAGAACACATATCACCTAAAACCACACTACCTCCTCGAATAACCCCCAAGTTGCATGATCCATCTGTATTAAATTTATATCCTAAAAGAGTCAAGTACCAGCTCACCTAGTTACCCTACATACCCCAGTGATATTAATGGTTAAAAGAAAGAATGTACAAAAGGGTCTATGTGTGGGGGTATTGTCCATGTTTTTTACCATCCATTCTAGTTTGACCTACAAATTCTGAGTATAAGAATCTGGAACATTCCCCGAAGTGGTTGTTCCAACATAGAGAACTGAGTTTTCTTGCCTACTAAATAATAATGTTACCTACCATCTTCACCATAGCCCTATCCTTCCATTTTGAAATAGTTGAGCCTACACAATTGAACTATCCTTCACAAAATAGTCTCGCATAAAACCCTTATAGAGAGATTCCCATGAAATCCCAAAAATCACACAGTACTATTCCATCCCAAATGCCCTAAAAATTAGATGGTCGATACTCTCTTTACAATGGGTCCTACACCACATGAACCGTGAATCCATACCAATTATATTGTGGTTTATGTTACCATTTGTGGGTAGCGATCAATTTCTATACCTCCAAACCACGAAATTCTACTTCACAAGTATTTTCATTCCCCATTATAGATCACCCCAACAATATATGTGGTCTTAAGAGGTCATAAACCTTGAATATCCTTCATAGATAAGGCATCTAATGTTGACGTGGTGAAGAATCCATTATGTAGTTCCTTATTGATATCAAAGATAGCTCATTTGTATTTTTTATGAAATTAAATGATATAAAATATGTGCATGATGGATTATCTAGAAGAGATATTAGTAACTAGGAAACCATGGAATTGATGTATAGATCCCGCCCAATTGTAATTCATAAATGACATGTCACTCCTCCTCAATAACCATGGTATTTTCCACTACAGATATTGGATAATATGGTAATTCATGAAGCATAATGAAGTTTTGGTCCCCCACATTATTCCTTCTACCCCTCTATATATAACACTCATAAATCTTCCCAATCTGGTTTTTTCCCCAAATACTTCCCATTCTAGCTTTTCATGGATGCCATGAATTGTGTTGGAAATATTTCAAAAATTCATGACTCCATATTTCATGGGTATGTCCATTCTAGA
Organism: Viscum album; assembly: GCA_963277665.1. Taxonomy (NCBI): domain Eukaryota; kingdom Viridiplantae; phylum Streptophyta; class Magnoliopsida; order Santalales; family Viscaceae; genus Viscum; species Viscum album. The sequence goes on along the minus strand of OY728122.1, from coordinate 1,237,297,200 downwards.
ATAGGTTGACTAATTACTTTTTCCTTCCTCATGTTCATATAGATATACATTTACAATTTCTAATCTATCACTGACATGACAATTTTTGGGACCATGATAGTCTAAAGGGTGTGTATTGTCATAGATGAGAGGACATTGTTAATCATTTCCATTCTACCACAAAAAGAAAGGTACCTATTATTACATTTCATAACATGTACCAGGATTGTATCTTGTAATAAAATCGAAATGATAAATATAAATCATCACAGAGGAGGATTAGGGCTTCCAAATATTCAAGTGGGAATGACATTCACTTCACTTCCATAAAAGAGATCAGAGAAAATACTTGGCAATTTTCACAAAATATAGAGATAATGAAATTTATCTTTCTATGTTTGATGATTTTTCAAATGCATTTTTAGTTGTCTTCTAAATTTTTATTAAAACTATTAACAGATCTCTTCATATAATTCATAAATATTATGTTGTCATCTAAAAATATAATCTGATAGATAGAGATGGAGTGTTATCTATGATGAAGGGGAAGAATGTAACCCATTTGAATTTTCTTATTGATGAGGAGGATAATAACATATTGATAGATAATTAAGATTCTTCGGGAGAGTGTATTTTGATGTATAAGGCCCCACATTACATTGAGGAAATTATAAATCCTCCCCAAGAAGAAGTTATACATCCCAGAGGAACAACAACAACTACAAATTATATCAACTTATTAGGAAGATAATCCCATGATAGCCAAAACCATAATTATGAAGCCCCATTGAACCATATCATAATCCTTATCCATATCAATTTTTATGACCATATTGGAACCTCAAACCTTCTGGTCTATATCACTAACCACTTCTTGGCCTTGAGAAATTGCACCATGGATTGACCTCCCTTTTATAGACCCATGTTTCTCCTCAAAAATCTAAGGGGAATAGAGACTTGAATGTAATTTATTTATAATAGATTATAGGATCATATATGGATAATTACTCATTCCTATCATGAGATAATGTTGAATTGATGAAGGATTCATTATCATAGTTTGATATTGCTGGGTGGGATTGATCACAATCGGACCCCCAAATTCACAAAATATTTTTGATGTGATGATTAGTTTGTTGTATCAAGGATGATTTTTAGTTAATAGTGTGATAAGGGTGATTCTATAGGGGAATATATATCCAGTGATGAAATAGGTGATAGTTGGAGGTTTAATAGAGATGTCAGATCATGTGGTATCAAAAAAATCCCGAATCCATTTTCCATAAAAAAATATCCAAAAAGATAGATGTATGAGTTAATAATCAATTTAAAGTGGCTAAGAGGATGGAATTGAAATGGTGTTTGTGGAATGGGATTTTGTTAAGTAGTTATAACATTCTGTGAAAACCATAACGACACCATGTGTACTAGGATGAACACATTCAATGTGGTAATTCAATGGCCATAGTTCAGGGGTGTTGGAAAAATTTTGGATCATAAACTCTGTAGATGGTATACACATTGTGTGGCCCTCTCTAAGTATACAAGTCGTGTGTTTGGGTACATGATAAGGTTCTCGTTCGGGAGTACATTCCATTGACTACAATTCATGGACACTGGAATGTATACACAAGCATGGCTAGGAATAAGGGAAGGACCATAGGTGGATTATGAATCTTGTGTAGTCCATATACACATAATGTAGGAATACGTGATTAGTGACACATATATTGGTAGGTAAACGTCCATGCAGTAGGGTGGGACCAAATTCCATCTTGGTCCCTTGGTCTATCATGTTCCCCTATATCCTTTTTAAAAAGCTTAACATCCCATTTCTCCGACATTTTAACTCGTATTTGGGGCAATGAGAATCACATCACTGGAGGTTTCCCATTTAGAATAAAATGATGTCCTTCTTAATGGATTTTTGGACATGATGTGAGTTCTTTATGAGTGATACCCTTATTTAGGTGATTCTTGATGATAAATATAATATTTTAATCACTTTTAGATGTTATTAAAAGATTTAATTTCATCTTATGTATAAATTTATGTGTATTTTCATGAATTTTTTATTTTTTGTGTGTTTTGGGAAAATGTTAAAATACTCTAATTCTAGAATTTATTCATATTTTCATCACAAAGGTACATTGGGTATAGAACATAAAATATTATACTAATTTGTGTGATTATTATTTTTTGGATTCCATTATTTAATGGATAAAATATTTTTTCATAAAATAAGAGATGATTCAAATATCTAATGTCCTGAAAATATCAATCATGTTAAAAAACAATTTGGTAGATGTAGTAGGCCCCACCATCGTAAAGGAGGCATAAGTCAGGTTACACACCTCATGTTGATGTTATTTAATGTGTAATTGAAATATAACTCATAATATAATTTCAAAAATAAATTTCATTGAATTATACAATCTGTATGGAATCAATTGGATTATAAAAAATAATGTGATATATTTGGAATTCTCAACTAGAAAAAGTAATAATTTTTAATAATTCAAAAACATCTTCCATAAATATGTGATTAAAGTATGTTTGTGAGAGGGAGTATAAAATAAAATTTTGAACAACCTATAAGAAGGGACCTTGTGGTTATTTGGAGAAGTGGAGGAAGAAACTTATGACATATTTCAAAGTAAAAATTCTAGTGGGGTTGCTACTAAACCCAATTATTTTCTTCTTTTATATTTATTTTTTATTTCCTATAATTTTTTTTATTTTAAATGTTATTTTAAATTATTTTATTTCATATATAATCTAATTGATTCGTTGTTTTTATTTTTTTCCATTCTCTACAAACCATTTATATTCTTCTCCATATTAATATCCCTCTAATTTATTTTTATTTTATGATATCTCATATGTGTGTTCTTATTATTCTTCTTGTATTACCACCATGAACATTAATACTATTTCTTAAGAGTAACTAACATGATGAATATACCATGAACAAAATACAATTCCTTGACCTATGTCTCTGTTTTCTTTCTTATTTGAGTTAATTCTAAGGACAATTCACATAGGGTGTAGTTTTAATTATGGTTGTTTAACGTTTAACATCTTAATATGAAACCATTTTTACTCGATTGAGCAAGTAGATGGAATTTTTTGATACAAATATCTACACAAAATATCCATTCATAACTATAGTAGATTTAGGTGTGCATGTAAATTATGGAATGTGGTGACTAATTATATTTTAAGCTAGTTAATGATGTGGATCCCAGAAAATTATTTTAAGATAACTTGATTTCTTATATAATACAATTATTTTTATCATTTCATGGTAAATTAGAATAATATGATAGTTTCAACTTGTTTATTATTTAATTTTTTTCATAAATTTTATTTATTTTATAAAACATAAAACAATAATAAAAATAGTTCATTGGTGAATTAGATTAAGTGGTTGAATAACTGAGAATGCTCCTAAAGTGAGATGACCATGTTCAAAATCTGTGATCCATTAGAAATATAAGAATTCTTTTTCCATACCATAGGATAGGAACATGTCCAAACTATCATTGTTTACAGGGATACAATTAGTAATTTATTAACATTTTCTATTTTCACTTCTTTGAAAGTTTTTTTCAAAAACATAATAAATAAATAAAAGTATTCTATGGTTATTTCATATGATATTTTTTCTATTCATGAAACAAAAATTACTCTTAAGTAAAAAGAATATTGATCAAAATTCATAACAGGTGTCCCTCATTCAATATATCGATGAACTCACTAACCTGAAAAAACATATAATAAATAAAAAAGACATCAGAATTTCATTTTACGAACTACTAGAAATGTTTGATAAACTCAAATATGATTGTCGAAAACTGATGTATAAGAATAAATTGAATCTATATATCCGCAATTTTACTAATTAAATAAAATATTATGAGCCAAATATTGAAGAACATGTCATAACAGTGATGGAATTTGAAGAATGGATGGATGGGTCCAACTACCATACTCCATATACTAGGAGTCTACAACTATAGGTAATTTCCACTAAGGAAGAAATTGAAGCTGGAAAAAAATATGTTGTGCAACATTTCATTGAATCATTATCATCCAATTTAATTTAATTGTAATTCTGCTTCACTCAACATTGTTTTGATTATACATATTTAGACAATCATTTCAATAACATGGAGGAAAAAGACAAACTAGGATGTGAATCATTTAAGAACACATGGAGATTCCAAATATTAATTAACATACATTTGAGGATCTACATAATGAAAAGATCTATGTCTTTCAGTATTAGTAAATCCTAATATATGATTATTTTATGAAATAGGAGAAATTAGTTTTTAAAAAATTGTTTTTTTCATTAAAATTTACCTATTTACATCCTGTTTAATAAAGTATCTCATGTATCCTATTAGAATCTAGAACTGAAAGATATCACACATGTAACAACATAGAATGAGGATGAAACATACCTCATCATACCCCCACCATGAAATACATACCTACTTTTTATGGTGGGATCTATTATAATCTATTCATGGACCATTTATCAAGTGCAAGGATAGAGGAAGAACTATGAAAAACCACAGGTGGTGGTTTAAATCAAAGAAGCTTCATCCACCATATGACTTTGGATAATATCTAATACTAACCTCATTAGGTAATAAAAATTCATGAACCACATGGGGGATTAAACAATGATTTTTCCATTTAATTTTATTTCTTGAAAACATGATTTCAATTTCCTTCTTGGAATGTAATCTATCATGCATCCCAACACCCTATTATATTTCTGAGATTTAATAGCATGATCCTAGTGCTCAGCTGTCTAATTTTCTTTTTAATGTTCATAATGGAATAATGATGCATGAATAATGAAATAATGAATATGATAAAAAGATTCATGGAAATGGGAGATTAGTATTTATTTTTATCATATAAACTCCCTACATATTTTGATGGATAATTTATTTTGGTAATCAAAGATAAAATTCCATTTCCATTCGTGAATTAATTTTTAACATGACATGTTATAAAGATAAGAATTTATTTTGAATCCAATGGTAACATTTTCATAAATTATTTTTCAATAAAATTGATGAAGTATAATGGAAAATTGGATATAAAAACATAGGCTTCAAATATATAGACATTACATTATATTAAATTAACATTTTATACATTAAAAAATTACATTCCTGAGGACCATAATAGTTAAGTGTCTTTAGAAACACTATAATAAATATTCTATTATGGTGAAATGTCTTCAGAATATCCCATAAGGATCTCTACCTTCATTTACTCTAACTAAAACCATTCATTGTTACATTCAGAAAGTAAACATAAGAATGCGGTGTACTTAACTACTCAGTTGGATAAACAAGGGAGATATATAAGAATAATCAAGACCATAAGGGTATAAGAACATGATTGTGAAAATATAATATCATTACCTACATATCGAAGATCATATACATTAATCATTTCATAAGTATTAGACATTTAGAAGGAATAAATCATAAGAAAATAAAGAATGTTGACCTGAAATAATATCACAAGAATAAAAACATGGAATTGTTGAAGAAACAAAGGCATATTATATGATTTCTAACGTATTCAAGTAATTATTTTGAAGGTCATATTATAGGAAATTATTTTTGATAAACTGGTTTCACACCTCAGTCTATCCATGTATTACTAAACTGAGTCCACCCCTTGTTCAATCCCTTTATTACTTAACCATGTTCACGCCTCATTCCAACCCTATGTAATTGAACATATTCCATATCCAGTTCGATATTTATAATACAAAACTGAGTTCCATTCTTATTCTAGCCATGTATATATCATAAGATATAAATCTTTACCCAATGCATTAGAGGGAGACATTTTACCACCCATCTCATTATGAAATCATTCATACATGTGACATAAAAGAAGGAATAATCATATAATTACCCATGAAATGATATAGGTATAATAACTATGTAAAAATTTTATAACCTAGGGAAAAAGATAATGGTTTTGTAATCATTCCATCAAAATCCTAAATCGTGAAAGAGAAACATATTTTATAAACATATAATCCTTAAAATAGAAATAGATTCCATAAACATATATCCTATGAAATAGAAATTAGATTTATCAGGACCATGAAATTATTAATATCTCATTCATATAAATAATATGAATTCAACCTATATATCATTTACTATAAGGTCATGAGAAACGTTAATGGATTGCATCTTGTATAGGAAAATTTTAAAATATCGTTAAAAATAATTCCTTGAGGAAAATATCCTTTCTTCTATGAAAAAATAATTTTTAATACCCTAATCCATTGGAAAATTATTTTCATATAAAAATCATTAAAAAAATATAACGAAGAAATGAAATATTTTTTAAATTTATTTTCCTTTAAAACTGAAAAAATAAGATTCAAACCATTTTGAAAACATTTTTCATTGAAAAAAATAAATAATGATTCATTTTATTAAATATGTTTACATGAAGAATATGAAAGAAGCATGATTTTTTTTGGAAAAACATTTCTCTGAAAAAAATGTCAAACATATAAATGAGGATAGAAATAATTTTGAAAAATATTTTCCTTAAAAACGTAAAAAATAATCTTGTAATCATTTAGAAAACAATTCTCCAGGATAAAATATAAAATAATCTTCAAAACAATTTGAAAACCATATAATTTGAAATATATTTGAAAACAAAATTCTTAAAAATTAACTTCTATTCATGAAACCAATAATTCAATTGGTTGACGGTGGATAAATCTTTATATTCCATGTAAGGTAAAAAGACCATTCCTTTTGAATGTTTAAATGGTTAGAAAAATTCCTCATTCTGAAAGACACAAAAATATTGCATTGAAATAATTATTAAAGGAAAAAATGGAAAAATTTTATTTTAATGATCATATGTTAGTAGTATAAAATGATTGGAAACCCTTTTGGTAAAACATAATTTTAATGGAATAAAAAAATTTGACCGAAGGGAATGTAAATTTGAGATTTATTTAAAACAATTTAGTTAATATATTATGCACAAAAGGGTGGAATAAATGTTACCAATATATTAATAAATCATTAATAACCATAGGAGAAAAAAACCAGAAATTTTCTTTTATATATGGATCATAGTATTTCTAAAAAGGTATCATAAATATAAATGTTTTTCAAAGTAATAACATTGTCTCAAAAAAGAGTAATAATATAGTAACATGGGATCGTGATCACCAAGAAATAAATGGAAATTTTTTGAATCATAAAATATAATTAAATGAAGTAAATTTATGATATAACATGTAAAATTGATGTATATTCACCTCTATGATAATTTAAGTGCATAATAAAGCATGTGTCTGAAGGAAGGTAAACTGAGACAAAACAAGTTCACTAATTTGGTATCTTTTTTAAATTAATCCCCATTAAATAAATATCATTATATAGATATTTAAATGTACTAAAATATATTTATAAGATAAATTTAATACAATAATGGTTTTTACATACACCACACAAAATTAAATAGTGTCTAGCGTAGCATGTATCTTATAGAAAAAAAAGTGAGGTAATATCACATTACCTCTTAACTCACTTCATACTCATTAAATGCATATATATAATAAATATACATTTATTTTAAATATTTTACATGACCATATTATTATATATGATTCCATATTGTTTTTTATTACAACATTAAATTAACCTCTTGATAACCATTATATGTTAAGGTTTCACTATGGGTAACATTTTCATTATCCTTCACTTCTATCTTAATTGGTTGTGTAATTTGTCATTATAATTATATCATGAATTTCAGAATGTAAACCATGATTTAAATATCATTATTATATTTTATATTTTTATTATAATAATCTATAGTATATATAATTATGAAATGGAATACACCGTTAATAGAGATGGTATGTCGTATGTACGCATGAACAATACTTCCATTTAATTTTTGTGTTGAAAGAAATAATGTAAAATATACACACACACATATATATATAATTATTAAATTATATTCATTATATCATAAATTCCTTATATATTCTAAAAAACAATATTTAAAATAATTCATGTAGTGTATAAGCGAATCATATAGCTTTGAAGTGGTAGTAGTCCGCATTTCATCAAATGAAAATATAAAATTAAGAACAAATGAAAAGTAAAAATAAATTTGTTTTACAAAGGAATAAACAAAATTCATGAAAAAAATATGATATATTACATATGTAAATTTAATATCCATTATTATTTCCACCATGAGTGGCGGTAAGGAAAAATTTAACCATCCTCTTTTTGTGATTCGGCACATCACCATACACATAAACAGTATGTTTGTTATCCATTAGATAGAGTTGTGTGTATTCATAGTTTGAACACATTTTGTAAAAACATCATATTATATTGATTATAATGTTTTTATACTATAGTGGACAAAATAATGTGGAGGGTGTGGTGAAAGAAAATAAAATAATGGACCAAACATAAGAGGTAACCACTTAATCTAGTAACTCTTTTTCGTTTATGAAAAAACCATCCATGGATTAATTCTAACCAAGCTAAGATTTCTTGGAGGAATTTAGTATTTATGGTAAGTGTATTGGTAGGATAATGGCTCATCCTAATAGGTTCGATATATATTTGGATGTGGTATTGGTGGTGGACTATTATAGGGAAGGAAAAGGACTCACTTGGAATTTATGATAACAAGTAAGGTGTACACAATATATTACAAAAAATGTCATTAAAAAGAACAATAAATAAATAATGGATGTTTTATGGCCTAAATGTTTCTATAAAATGTTTTTTGGAAAATGAATATATCATTTGGACCCCTAAGATTAATTTTTAGTCATAATTTAACATAATTTTACTTTAATGGTTTTGATTAATGACAATCACTTTTACTATAATTTTGGGATAGAAATTATATTAATATTATCATAATATAAGTAATATACTCATTAAAAGGGTTTATTTTTTTTTCAATAAATTCATTTCATAGAAATTGAAAAATAATGTTTACTGATAATCCTTTAGGTGAGATTAAATTACATGTTTTTATGGTTAAATGGAGATCAAATGTTTATTATGTTTTTATATTCAATGTCAAATTGAAATTGATTCTAATATAAATTTTTTTAATTGATTTATAATTATTGTAATTGGACCATAAAATAAAATTAAAATATAATTTAACTTTATATATTATTTAAATTAATAGGCTTTTTTTAACTAAAAAGAGTTATTTTATTAGTATTCATCAAAATATGAAGTTTCGTAGAAAATTCCAAAAAAAACTCACTCGATGAAAATTTAGACATTCTAAATTAAAAAATGTTTTTTATTTTTCCAAATCAAATTTCTAAGTGTTTCTAATATTAATTTTTTTTTAAAATTGGTACATGTAAGAAAGAATACATTTAAAACATATAAAAAAATTACCATATATTATATCTGTCATTATCAATATGTTTTATTTCTATAAAACCATTAGATAAAATATTTTAAAATTAGTTATTAATATTCATAGAAATTTTTTTAATGGAATGTTTATACTTATATTATTTAATATAATAATAATAAATTGATTAATCATAGAAACTAATTATTGTGTGTAACATATGCAAAGTTAGAGTTATGTGTAGCGCAAGACAAGTCGATATTTCATGTATCATAAGCGATGTTGTTATTGAGAATATGACAAGACAGGTCGGTATTGTGTGTATTACATGCAATGTTGGTGTCATGTGATTGAACTTTTTTACATTCTGTTTTAATATATATATATATATATAAAAACATTCAGTGTCAAGTGAAATGAAAAGTATCAACAAGTAAAATTAATTAGAAATAAAAATTATAGAATCTCGATGTGTTACACTATACCCCCACTAATATGAATTTGACTTTCAAAATTCTTCTCGATTATCACAGGGTTTATACATTAATGATTAATTCATAGAAACCCACATTGTAAAAAATGGATACTAAATCATCCTTTAAAAAATGAATATTTTAAATATATTAGTTAACTAAAATAAGATATAACTATGTTTAAAAATATGAGAACAACTTTGCAGACTGAAAACATGGATGTGGAAGAAAAATAAAACTATCCTGATCTAATGGAGAGTGATATATAACTTGTTAGGAGAATGTATTCAATAAAAAATCTATAAATATACAATAATAAAATGGACCATCTAATTCATCATAAATATATCAACTATGAAAACATTTTTGTTTTCAAGATTCTTTTTTTAAAAGTTATATAATTTTTCTAAGAAGATATACCAGATTAATTTCAAGAAAACCTCAACCTTTGTTGTTATTTAATCCTTTTCACCCCTTTCTCCAAAAAGGAAGGTGAATTTTTCATTACTGATGTAGTAAAAGGTCATGAGAACCATCTTATTTCATCCCTTCTATAATATTAACCATCAACTCCAATTTTTTATAATAGTATATCCAATATTTCAAAATACTCATATGGTAAGATAATAAATTATTCTCAAAAGCATCATCCAAGTATTAACATATTCATTTCATAAATAGTGAACCACATAAATCTTCAAAAATAAGAAAATTCAAAACATTAGAATGATATTAATGAAATCAAATTAATGTTTATCCCGCTATATACTAAAAATATCCTCTTGGTTTTCATATTCCAAACATTATAATTCCCACATGGAAAATTCAATTAGAATATTGAAACAACCTGAATTACCATAAATTCTTCTATAAAACATTCTTTCATCCTTATTCCATTAATTAGTGGATATATTTCATAATTCCAATAAATTTTTTGACTTCATCCATGATAGAATGAACTACTTTTCGACATGTCCTTAACTAGTTCCAAGGTAATCAGTACCTTCCAATTTACTTATACATATCCCACATATATATAACCAAAAAAATATCATAACATAAAGAACATATAAAGGGTTATATTTTCCATGATAATGTGTTTTCCATTGACATCATATTTCTATTATATCACTTTTCTATTCCATCAAAACAATTCAATTTGTTCTTGTATATCTATAGCGAAAAACATAAATTGATAAATACTTATATATTTCATATTTCAGATGAAATAAATCTTGAATCCAAATAAAAAATTCTTTTTTTACATAAGAAAGTAGACCTCATACTATTTCACAATACCTCTTCTCTTTCACATTTAATCTATAGTCTCTGCATCATTAGGAATCTAACCATTACTCACACCACCATGTTGGTTTCATTTATGAGCATTCATCTTGGTACATTGATTTGTATAGATACTGTTTACTATACACTAAATAACATAACATTTAATGATGTCCTATGGAGGGAAACATTTTGATCCATTTCATTAATCAAAATCTTAATTTTACCTCGCATACACTTTCTTTCTGTCCGTATTTTTCATATTGATTCAACTTGTAATTCCACTAATACATTCACTGTCACGACCCCCTCCCCAAAAAGTGTACCCCTCCTGGTCCGGCAATGTGAAAAGGGAGATAATGACCCCCGAGTCCCGCCTCCAGTAGGCCCTGGGTTGGCGACTAGCACCGAGGGTATAATAACATACAAATGGGAGGCATTACCCTCTAAGAGAACACATGCAGAAGAGAGAGATAGAATAGAATCCAATCACCTCCAAATCAGAACTGAAATATAAAAGGAAACCAAGTACATATATTAAATGTCATGAAAAAGTAGTACAACTGAAAGGGGAAACTAAAAGTACCCAAAATAAAGTAAAACGACAGCGACCACAAGCTCGAACAGCTCCTCCTCCAACCGCAAGCTAGTAGTAACCAGCGTGATCTCCAACCTTCTCCAAGTGACCTGAAAAACAGTTTATATGTACATAGGGTGAGTATAACAGTATACTCAGTAGGATCCTCCCCAAGACTCTCGTGAAAACGTAAAGAAAGCATGCTAAAGCCCAGTGAACAACAAGTGAAACTAACTCGTCACCTAAACAGGTAAACTATGTTCCCAACCTCAACATGGCTACTCTCACCAAGTAACACATACAAGAATAAAGAATATAGTAAAGAATATCAGGGGTACCCCGCTACTACTTCCCCAATGGTTTGCCTCTTTGTCCCAATGACATACGTCCTGTGCATCTCTCTCCAAAGGCTTGCCCGCAGACACCTGGGCTAAGCTCCACAATCTACACCTCGTGCACCACAAAGGCTTTCCCGCAGACACCTGGGCGAAGCACCACACCGTCCTCACAACCAAAAGTAACCAGGTAATTTCCGAGAGCCACCACAGCTCACATAACATGTATTATACGTCGGGTATAATACCTCAAGCCATTACAGCCCATACACCGAGTAAGGATCCTCAAGCCATCATAGCCTATACACGTTACACCTATAGTAGTCCGTAGGATACTATATCCAGAATATATGTGTGTGAATAACCACAAGCCATTACAGCCCTCTACACACATATATGGGGTAACTAACCACTATGCCTCATGGCACAAGTATCTACCAAGAGAAGAGAGAAGATCCAAAGGGGGTAGTCAGCCATTCAACCTCCCATCAGAAGGTTGGGGAAAACACCCCCCCCCCAGGGCTTAGAATCCCCGGGGTGTCAGTTTCCCTTACCGACAGGGTGGAGTAGCGTATAGAAACACAAAAAGTACAGAATATATAAGTAACTCACATCGACACTATGGGCATTACCTAGTATTAGATACAACTGCAGCTAACATCTCTCAGACTCGAGGCTGCTACTTCTAAGACTAGGTATCCTATAAGCACACAAACATTTGAAGAGATTTATTATATTACCCCATTCTCATTTTATCAGTTCCACTCTACGTTAATTAATTCTTTAAACATTAATTAAGAATGAACAAATCCACATCAAACTGAATTGGCATCACATTCAAAAACAACTGCTCCTTTTTAAGATTCACATCACCTTTAAATTCCAGCATCTCAATCCCCGTAGATTTTTACCATTTAATCAAACATTCATTACAGAATTACTTTTCCACATTCCCAGGCATTCTAGAAAAACATCTTATGCTTCTAAACACAAAGGAGGCTCAACACGGTGAATAGATATACTACCCGTCGAGTCTTTTCCGCCAATAGAAAGAGCATATACCCATTCTCCCTCGAGAGGCTAAACACGGAAAGCACGTGGCATACCCCGCGCGTCTTCGCCTCCTTCGGAAGAAGGGTAGCAAGACCAGCTGCCTTGAGCAGTGGGGAAAACCAAAGCAGATTAACATTCAAGAAAACCGCAGGCAACCAGTAACCACATCCATCCCATTCCATCACCCCTGGTGTCCTCCCCGACACCCATATGCATAAACTGATGCATCTCTCCACTCTAGGCATCATATGCTGCCATAACCACAAGGCCTCCATGCCTCCACATATCACAACAACCATCCAGGCTCACATCACAGCACAAGCAGCAGGAAAACAAACATCACATCATGGGCTCTTGACCCTTTAACAAACAAGAGGGTAACTCAGAACCCTTTTAGAAATTCCCACATAATTTGTCCTCTAATCCATATTGAATTGGTAGATTTTATTATTCATAGGTTCCAATCATGGATACCTAATCAGCAAGCTATCACAAACAAATAACCATGCTTACTTCCCTAATTTGATTATCCTCAAATTAGAACAACTACAACAACGGCAATAACCAGATTAATTTACATGCCTCTTTATCTTTAGCCAATTAATTAACAATTAATTCCGGCTTTACGTTCATTATCAATTTCTATCATGAACGAACAACAAATCAAAGAAAACATAGATATCACTATATCTAGGAAAACATGAGGGAAAGCGTTATCACGGTAATAAGCAACAACATGCGATAAACCAATTCTTTTAATCTGGTTCAAGTATTTATTTAGGTCAATTTCATTGTGATCCAAAAGGATAAATCATGCTAATTCTACGATTGCACATATACAATTATACAAGCCATGAATCCCCTACCTCAAACAGTTCCTCACGTTCTTTATCCACACAACAGGTCACGATCCTCCCATCGCGACAACTGCATCCACCAGAGGATGCTGTGGTACGACAGTACCAACCAACCCCAAGAAAACCCATTAGAATCATGGAGAATACATGGTATAATTATGGAATAGAGGATAGGAGAAGATGAACCCCAAAAGAACGACGATACAACATACCTTATATCGAAGATTGATCGACACGGCTCAGTTGCATCCAAAACAGAACAGAACCAATCCTCGGGGTAAAGATTGATTGTGCAACTCCTACGGAAAGGATTGAAAGGTTCTAGTGTCTCTTATCTGAGAAAAAATGGAAAGAACAAGGGAGAATGATATCTCGTCCCTTTTTAAGATTTAATGGGGCGATGGTTTAAGATCCGGATAATTCTCCATTAAAAACGGATCGCATTAACCGACGCGGTTTGACCAAGAAAAACATTCCAAGACTTAAGAATAATTAATATATGATATATGGAATATGAAACGGCCTTAAGAGCCCTTAAAATAAGGCTTTAAATGAATTTTACGTCAAAAGAAATGTCAAAAGGGGAAAAACTGTAGGAGTCTGGAAACATTGTTCACCCACCATTACTGTACATGAAACCGATCTGTGAAAACGATCTGTGAAACCGATCTGTGAAACAGATCTGTGAAACCAATCTGTGAAACCGATCTGTCACACCGATCTGTGAAACCGATCTGTCACACCGATCTTTGAAACCGATCTGTCACACCGATCTGTGAAACCGATCTGTCACACCGATCTGTGAAACCAATATGTGAAACCGATCTGTGAAACCGATCTGTGAAACTGATCTGTCACACCGATCTGTGAAACCGATCTGTCACACCGATCTGTGAAACGGATCTGTCACACCGATCTGTAAAACCGATATGTCACACCGATCTGTGAAACCGATCTGTCAGACCGATCTGTGAAACCGATCTGTCACACCGATCTGTGAAACCGATCTCTCACACCGATCTGTGAAACCGATCTGTCAGACCGATCTGTGAAACCGATCTGTCACACCGATCTGTGAAACTGATCTGTCAGACCGATCTGTGAAACCGATCTGTCACACCGATCTGTGAAACCGATCTGTGAGACCGATCTGTCAGACCGATCGGTGAGACCGATCTGTTACTGTTCATAAAACTGGAAACACTGTTCACAGAACTAAAAAAATTGGCAATGTGTTGGGGATAAGTCCCCTTGACCTCCCATAACACCTCCAACACCAACATTTCACAAAGTAATGGACCGGAGAGGTCCGGGCCATTACATTAGATACCTCTCAAAACATTCTCGTCCTCAAGAATTAAAAACCAACCCAGAAGAGAAGAGGGGTCCGAACAACCACCCCATAAGATAATTCTCAGGGAAAAACCACCGTGAGTTGTTCGAAAGATGGAACAAAACTATGAAATCCGGGAACAAACAATCCATACCCAAACAAGTCATTCACAACATCACATCAAAGGTACATAAATAAAACATGAAAGGTCTAACCAGAGAGGAAACATCATTACATGAAAGGAGTTTAACATTAAACAACTCTGGGTACTGAGCACGTATCTGTAAATCACGCTCCCAGGTACTCTCCTCCATGCCACCGTGTCGCCACAAGACACGAACTAAGGGGATAGAACACCCACGCAACACTTTCTCCTTGCGGTCTTGGATCTCCACAGGTCGCTCCTCGAAGGTTGCATCATCGTCAATATCGATCTCTCCCCAATCGATAACATGTGATTCATCATGAAGATAACGACGGAGCTATGATACATGGAAAACATCATGTATCCGACTCATATGAGGGGGAAGTGCTACTCGATACGCCACATCTCCAACACGAGATAACACCTCGAAAGTCCCAACAAACTGGGGAGAAATCTTACTTCCACGACCAAAACTTTGCTGCCCACGACGGGGAGTCACCTTTAGAAACACATGACCCCCAACATTAAACTCTAACGGTCTCCTTCTTTGATCGGCATATGATTTCTGATGATCCTGTGCTGTCTTCATCCTCTCACGAATCACCTGAACCATCTCTGTTGTATTCTAAACTAGTTCTGGTCTGAGAATTGCTGACTCTCCGACCCCAGTCCAGCACAATGGAGAACGGCATGGCCGACCATACAAGGCTTCAAACAGCGCCATACCGATGGTAGAGTGAAAACTATTATTGTAAGAGAACTCTACCAAGGGTAAGTGCTTCACCCATGAACCTCCAAAATCAAGAACACAAGAGCGCAGCATGTCTTCAAGAGTCTGGATGGTTCGCTCTGTCTGACCATCCGTTTGAGGATGAAAAGCATTGCTAAGGCAGAGTTGAGAGCCAAAAGCATGCTGGAGACCTCTCCACACCCTAGAGGTAAAACGAGGATCTCGATCAGAAATGATCATCTTACAAACTCTGTGAAGCCTCACCACCTCCTCCAGATACTGCCTCGACAAAACCTCCACTGAGCTCGACTCCTTGATTACTATGAAGTGGGACGATTTAGTTAAACGATCCACTACCACCCATATAGCATCATGTCCTCCCGGAGCTCGAGGTAAACCTGTAACAAAGTCCATTGAGATGTCCTCCCACTTCCACTGAGGAATCTCTATGTGTTGGAGAAGACCACCAGGAACACGGTGTTCGGCCTTCAACTTCTGGCAGACTAAACATCGAGACACACACTCTGCAACCATTCGTTTCAGCCCAGGCCACCAGAACTGACTCCTTAAGGATCGGTACATCTTCGTCACACCAGGATGTACTGCCAAGGGTGAACTATGGAACTCTCGGAGAACCGTCTCGCGCATCGCCAAGGGAACAAACAGCCTTCCATGATACAACACTCGGTGTTGTTCATCCTCCGACTAACCATCCGGTGCCTACCCACAAACAACTCTATCTCTCCAAACTTCCACCTCTAGATCACCCAACTGAGACTCTTCCACCTTCTGCATCAGGGATGACTGCACCGTCATCTGGAAAAGACAACCTCTACCCCCAACTTCTCCCATATCAAGATGTAATGCTGACAGTTCCTCCATTACTCTCCAAGAATCACCAGATTCACGCACAACATCATTACGTGACTTTCGGATTAGTGCATCAGCTACAACGTTCCCTTTTCCAAGTGTATACGATATTTCAAAGTCGTATTCCTACAAGAACTCCATCCACCGACGCTGCCTCAAGTTCAAGTCATGTTGGAATAAAACGTACCTCAAACTCTTATGATCGGTGAAAACCACAAAGTGCTAACCAATGAGGTAATGTCTCCACAACTTCAGAGAAAACACCACGGCTGCCAACTCAAGATCATGGGTGGTATAGTTGCGTTCATGGGGACGCAATTGTCGGGACCCATAAGAAACAACTGACCTTTGCTGCATGAGAACACAGCCTAGCCCCAGATGTTAAGCATCATAGAAAACATCAAACTAGACTCCCTCCGCTGGAAGACAAAGGACTGGAGCACTTACCAACTTCTCCTTTATATATTCGAAAGCTGCCTGACACTGATCAGTCCATATGAACGCTAGATTCTTCTTGGTCAAAGCTGTCAAAGGAGTCACAACTCGGGAGAAATTGGCTACAAACCTCCTATAGTAGCCTGCGAGACCAAGGAAACTTCGCACCTCTGACACAGTCTTGGGGGCTACCCATGACACCACTACTTCTATCTTCGAAGGATCCACATCTACTCCCTGTTGGAAAACAACATGCCCCAAGAAACGAACTTCTCGAGCCCAAAACTCACACTTGTACAACTACCCAAACAACTGATGTTGGCGAAGAACTCCCAAAACGGCTCGTAGATGCTCTGCATGCTCTTCTTCAGATGTGGAGTACACAAGGATGTCATCGATGAAAACCACAACAAACTTGTCCAGGAATTCACGGAACACAGCATTCATCAACCCCATGAAAACAGCTGGAGCATTCGTCACGCCGAATGGCATTACAACAAACTCATAATGCCCGTGACAACAATGGAAAGAAGTCTTCGGGATATCCTCATCCTTTACACGCATCTGATAATATCCTGACTGCAAGTCGATCTTTGAGAACCAACTTGCACCCTTTAGTTGATCGAATAGGTCATCAATCCGTGGAAGATGATAGCGATTCTTTATTGTCACTTTGTTTAATAGACGATAATCGACACAGAACCGCAAACTGTCATCAGCCTTTTTCACAAAAAAAACTGGTGCACCCCACGGTGACATGCTTGGCCGAACAAAACCACACTACAACAGACCATCAAGCTGAATACGTAGCTCTCGTAACTCAGAAGGGTCCATCCTATACGGAGACATAGAGATAGGGGACGCTCCTGGCTGTAGCTCGATCCCAAACTCGATCTCTCGTCGAGGGGGTAAGGATACAACCTCTCTTGGAAAGACATTAGGGTACTCCTCTACGACCCTAGGAAATGCCAACTGTTGAACCTCTGAAGAACTCAGCATCATCCCAGCCATCATGGATGATAAGGATGAAACTCGTCTATGATTCATTCGAGGATCTCTCTCACCAACAAACACCACTTCCTCTCCATCTTCATCAAAGAAAACGACCTTCTTCCTGTAGCAATCCACAATAGCCTGCACCGAATACAACCAATCCATGCCGAGGATGACATCATATGGTTGTATTCGTAAACATAGGAAATCTCCCCAAGAGCGGTGCTGCCCCAACACTAGCTCACAGTCTCTACATACTTCAAACAAGCTAGCTCGACTTCCAACTGGCGTAGTCAAAGCCAAGGGCACTAGAAGCCTCTCTACCTCAAGTCCCAAAGCGTGGAAAAGGGTAGGGGATATAAAGGTGTGTGTTTCTCCTGAATCAAACAAGGAATACACCAAGGTAGAAAACAAGCAAAGGGTACCTCAGACGACGTATGGATCGCCTGGAGCTGGCAACGCTAGAGCATGAAGCTAACCATGACCACCTCCACGGCCTCTCTGACCTTGATGACGACCACCACCACGGCCGCGCTCTGCTCTCTGAGGACGGGGAGCGTCGTGGGGCTGTCCCCTGCCTGCTCCATCTACCCTCTGGTGATCTAAAACTAGTGCAACCTGCTGCTGCTACCTCGGCTGGAACTGCCTCAACGGAGGAACCTGGAGTGGAGCGCCTGGTGCACGATGACTGCTCTAAAAAGTCGGGCACTCCCGCTACTTATGACCACGACCACCACAAGAAAAACAAGCGCTTGATCCCTTGGAATAGGCCTGAGAGTTGCTGCCTCCGTAGAAACGAGATGGGAAGGGCTGGGACCTACCCCCAGGTGAACGGAAACTCTTCTGTCCAGAAAACCGGGAACCTCGGACCACAAATCTACTTCGTGAGGAATCATGAAGATTCCCCTCTCGTGACGATCCGGTCCTAGCCAAAGTCCTCTTAACAACCTCTGCCCTCACCAGCACCTCAAGATATGTCTTCAGCATAAATGGGGTGACCTGGCGCTGGATCTCTGGACGCAAAGCCTCCTCAAAATGCCTCGCCCTGGCCTCCTCATCTGGTAACAGGTCTGAAGCATATCATAGAAGGTTCCTGAAACGAATTCCAAACTCTCAAACACTGGAGCTCCACTGTCGAAGGGTAAGAAGCTCCTGGCGACTGGACGCCTTCGCAGTCGAAGAATGAAACTCAACTCTATACCTGTCTTGAAACTCCTCCCATGAGATCGCTGACTACTCACAATCCCCGAGGAAAAAGAACCACCACTGTCTCGCTGCTCCACGCAACATCGTCACAACCAAGGACACACAGTGTTCCTTCCGAGCACGAATCGAACTGAATCCTATCTCGACCTCCTCCAACCAGTCTTCTGTGATTGCATCTGAAACGGAGCCCTCTTACTTCTGTAGACTCTGGCGCTGAAACTCTCGGAGTGTCTTCCTCCAAGTGTCATCGTCGTCAACCTCTACCCGGCGGCGATCTGCTGGAACAGCCTGCTGGGCACCTTCTGCGCAAACCTGACGAGGACGTCGACCTGGAGCCATACCTGTAAAATAACAACAGTTAGAGCTCCTAAGCCTGGAATATGGAAGACTCAACATTAATTAATTAATTATTTTGTTTTATTAATTTTAGGTTACATATCCCAAGGTCTACCCATTCAAACACATGCGCAAAGAATAATGATGCATGATCCTTTCCTAGGTCTCTACCCTACAACCAGTATCACTTTCTTTAGTAGCCATCGTAAACTTAAAGATTTGTGCAATAGATCATAGGGGGCCCTGAACACCTATGTCTATGCCGGTCTCCAGTGTTTACCCCACTTGCTAAACATGAATGACACTGTTTCCCTACCATCCCATGCATCCTCACCTGTGCCTAACTCCAAACTCCATCCTATCCCTCAACCAGAGCTCTGATACCACTCTGTCACGACCCCCTTCCCACAAAGTGTACCCCTCCTAGGCTGGCAATGTGAAAAGGGAGATAATGACCCCTGAGTCCCGCCTCCAGTAGGCCCCGGGATGGCGACTAGCACCGAGGGTATAATAACATACAAATGGGAGGCATTACTCTCAAAGTGAACACATGCAGAAGAGAGAGATAGAATAGACTCCAATCAACTCCAACTCAGAACTGAAATATAAAAGGAAACCAAGTACATATATGAAATGTCATGAAAAAGTACTACAACTGAAAGGGGAAACTAAAAGTACCCAAAAGAATGTAAAACGACAGCGACCACAAGCCCGAGCAGCTCCTCCTCCAACCGCAAGCTAGTAGTAACTGGCTTGATCTCCAACCTGCTCCAAGTGACCTGAAAAACAGTTTATATGTACATAGGGTGAGTATAACAGTATACTCAGTAGGATCCTCCCCAAGACTATCGTGAAAAAGTAAAGAAAGCATGCTAAAGCCCAGTGAACAACAAGTTAAACTAACTCGTCACCTAAACAGGTATACTATGTTCCCAACCTCACCATGGCTACTCTCACCAAGTAACTCATACAATATTATAGCATATAGTAAAGAATATCAGGGGTACCCCACTACTACTTCCCCACTGGTTTGCCGCTTTTCCCCAATGACATACGTCCTGTGCATCTCTCTCCAAAGGCTTGCCCGCAGACACCTGGGCTAAGCTCCACAATCTGCACCTCGTGCACCACAAAGGCTTTCCCGCAGACACCTGGGCGAAGCACCACACCGTCCTCACAACCAAAATTAAACAGGTAATTTCCGGGAGCCACCACAGCTCGCATGACGTGTATCATACGTCGGGTATAATACCTCAAGCCATTACAACCCATACGCCGAGTAAAAATCCTCAAGACATCATAGCCTATACACGTTACACCTATAGTAGTCCGTATGATACTATATCCAGAATATATGTGTGTGTATAACCACAAGCCATTATCCCTCTACACACATATATGTGGTAACTAACCACTGTGCCTCATGGCACAAGTATCTACCAAGAGAAGAGAGCGGAGCCAAAGGGGGTAGTCAGCCATTCAACCTCCCATCAGAATGATGGGGAAAACACCCCCCAAGGGCTCAGAATCCCCGGGGTGTCAGTTCCCCTTACCGACAGGGTGGAGTAGCGTATAGAAACACAAAAAGTACAAAATATTTAAGTAACTCACATCCACACTATGGGCATTACCTATTCTTAGATACAACTGCAGCTAACGTCTCTCAGACTCCAGGCTGCTACTTCTAAGACTAGGTATCCTATAAGAACACAAACATTTGAAGAGATTTATTAGATTACTCCATTCTCATTTTATCAGTTCCACTGTACGTTAATTAATTCTTTAAACATTAATTATGAATGAACAAATCCACATCAAACTGAATTGGCATCACATTAAAAAACAACTGCTCCTTTTTAAGATTCACATCACCTTTAAATTCCAGCATCTCCACCCCTGTAGATTTTCACCATTTAATCAGACATTCATTACAGAATTACTTTTCCACATTCCCAGGCATTCTAGAAAAACATCCTATGCTTCTAAACACAAAGGAGGCTCAACACGGTGAATAGATATACTACCCGTCGAGTCTTTGCCGCCTATAGAAAGAGCATATACCCATTCTCCCTCGAGAGGCTAAACACGGAAAGCACGTGGCATAACCCACGCGTCTTCACCTCCTTCGGAAGAAGGGTAGCAAGACCATCTACCTAGAGCAGTGGGGAAAAGTAAAGAAAATTAACATTCAAGAAAACCGCAAGCAACCAGTAACCACATCCATCCCATTCCATCACCCCTGGTGTCCTCCCTGACACCCATATGCATAAACTAATGCATCTCGCCACTCTAGCCGTCATCTGCTGCCATAACCACAAGGCCTCCATGCCTCCACATATCACAACAACCATCCAGGATCACATCACAGCACAAGCAGCAGGAAAACAAACATCACATCATGGGCTCTTGACCCTTTAACAAACAAGAGGGTAACTCAAAACCCTTTTAGAAATTCCCACATAATATGTTCTCTAATCCATATTGAATTGGCAGATTTTTTTATTCATAGGTTCCAATCATGGATACCTAATCAGAAAGATATCACAAACAAATAACCATGCTTACTTCCCTAATTTGATAATCCTCAATTAGAACAACTACAACAACAGCAATAACCAGATTAATTTACATGCCTCTTTATCTTTATCCAATTAATTAACAATTAATTCAGGATTTACGTTCATTATCAATTTATATCATGAACGAACAAAAAATCAAAGAAAACATAGATATCACTATATGTAGGAAAACATGAGGCAAACCATTATCACGGTAATAAGAAACAACATGAGATCAACCAATTCTTTTAATCCGGTTCAAGTATTTAATTAGGTCAATTTCATTGTGATCCAAAGGGATAAATCATGCTAATTCTACGATTGCACATATAAAATTAGAGAATCCATGAATCCCCTACCTCAAATAGTTCCTCGCGTTCTTTATCCACATAACATGTCACGATCCTCCCCTCGCGACAACTGCATCCACCGGAGGATGCTGCGGTACGACAGTACCAACCAACCCCAAGAAAACCCATTAGAATCTTGGAGAATACATGGTATAATTATGGAAAAGAGGATAGGAGAAGATGAACCCCAAACGAACGACGATACAACAGACCTTATATCGAAGATTGATCGACACAGCTCAGTTGCATCGAAAACAGAATAGAACCAATCCTCGGGGTAAAGATTGATTGTGCAACTCCTATGGAAAGGATTGAAAGGTTCTAGTGTCTCTTAGCTGATAACAAATGGAAAGAACATGGGAGAATGATATCTTGTCCCTTTTTAAGATTTAATGGGGCGACGGTTTAAGTTCCGGTTAATTCTCCATTAAAAACGGATCGCATTAACCCACGCGGTTTGACCAAGTAAAACATTCCAAGACTTAGGAATAATTAAAATAGGATTTATGGCATTTGAAACGGCCTTAAGAGCCCTTAAAATAAGGCTTTAAATGTATTTTACGTCAAAAGAAACGTCAAAAGGGGAAAAATTGTAGGAGTCTGGAAACACTGTTCACCCACCGTTACTGTACATGAAACCGATCTGTGAAACCGATCTGTGAAACCGATCTGTCACACCGATCTGTCAAACCGATTTGTGAAACCGATCTGTCACACCGATCTGTGAAACCGATCTGTCACACCGATCTGTGAAACCAATCTGTCACACCGATCTGTGAAACCGATCTCTCAGACCGATCTGTGAAACCGATCTGTCACAACGATCTGTGAAACCGATCTGTCACACCGATCTGTGAAACCGATCTGTCAGACCAATCTGTGAAACCGATCTGTCACACCGATCTGTGAAACCGATCTGTCAGACCGATCTGTGAAACTGATATGTCACACCGATCTGTGAAACCGATCTGTCAGACCGATCTGTGAAGCCGATCTGTCACACTGATCTGTGAAACCGATCTGTGAGACCGATCTGTCAGAACGATTGGTGAGACTGATCTGTTAATGTTCATAAAACTGGAAACACTATTCACAGAACTGAAAAAATTGGCAAAGTGGTGGGGATAAGTCCCCTTGACCTCCCAGAAAACCTCCAACACCAACATTTCACAATGTAATGGACCGGAGAGGTCCGGGCCATTACATTCACACAGATGATTCTTTCCACATTCTTGACACAACAAAAATAGAATGTTCATTCCTCTGTGGTCTATTAACCCAAAATCTCAATTAAATCCTTCTTTATCTTCCTTGGATAGTCCAGAAGATAGGAGAGGAACAAGTTATTAATCTTGTACTCTTAAAAGTGATTAGGCGTGATCACAACATATCTCACTCTAGTGATCATCCGACATGAATTATCATCAACAAAAAATCTATCACATTCCACATCTAACCAGTTACTTGTATTTCCTTTCATTAAGTAAAACCAAAATCATAGTGTGAGCATTACATATCCTTGAAAAAAAACATATAATAATGAAAAGATTTACATATAATATGTCCATCTCATGATACCTTCATTAATTAATAACACATTATTTTCATACTAGGTTATTCATATCCAAATATATATATATAAATCCTTTATTATTGTTCCTGAATAATTTTTGAATTTTGAAAACATATCCCCTAACAATGTTAAACAAGGTGTGCTTCAAAGCCTGTTCTTTTAATAATATTACCTTGAGTGAGGCCCGTAACATCTTATCAAAGTTATTACCCCTAGGTACAAATTCCCCAGAGCCATATCCACTTGTATTATCTATAATGGGATGTATTTCTGGGAAACCATGTAATCTATTATAGGGACCCGTTCTTGATGTACATTGATATTAAATTAGTTTTACAGAATATAAAATACATCACGTAAAATTATTCTCAAATACTATATTAGTTTAGTGTATTTGGAAACTAGCAACACATTCTTAAAACATGATTAATGACCTTTCCTATCACCTATAAATACCTTCTCATTTAGTTTTCAGGCCTAAACATTTCTTTTTTATCCTAGGGAGAAGGATATGAAATGGGTGAGCTTCAATGCTCAGTCCGGGTAAGCATGAAAAATATCATACAAAACAAAAACATAAGAATGTAAAAAAATGAAAATAAAATTTTAATATAAAAATATTTAGTCATGAAATAAATCATGTAAGTACCTCAAGAATAAACCATAATGGAACATGAACCAGGAAAATATAGCATTGTCTTAAATGAAATTGTGGAAAACACATAGGAAATGAAAATAATTTCAATATTATCCAAAGCTCACTACCAAGACCACCATAGCAGACAATGTCGATTACATAACTGAGTTCACTCCTCATTCAATCCTTATATTACTAAACCAGATGAACATTTCATTCCAGACCTGTATTACAGAACAAGATTTACTTTCCATTATAGAACTGTATTATGGAACCAGATTTACATCCTATTCTAGTCATATCGATATGATAATTAAATCATTACCCAATGTATTGGAGGGTGATATAGCTCCCAACTGTCAAATGATGAAAAAATAAAAATGTGTTCAATATAAACATAATTCATTTAAAATAAAATAACCCTATGAATAAAATGGTCTTCTTAAAATTAATTCCATCATAATTAATATAAAACTACTGGATTTCATTAATATAATTCCATAACAAACCCTATCAATTCATAGTAATAATCATAGTATAAACATAACCCCATTTAGAAAATGTCATCTAATATGGAAAATAATTTTAAAAAAACACCTGCAATTAATTCTTGATGATAAATTCATTCCATCATCAAAATAAAATTTATTTTCATAAAATACTGTAAAATTTTCAAACAATATTTTTTAATTGAAAATAAACATAAAAAATTTTAAAGGAGGGATCATGGAAATAAGGCGTTATGAAAGTGTTAAAATCCTTTAATTCTCTATTTGTTAATAGAACAATATTCCCATACATTTTTATTTAAAAAGACAAAAAGTTCCTCATAATAAAAAAGACAAAATATTTCTTTTGAAGTGTTTAATAGAAATTCATAAAGCTGGTAAACTTTTCTTTAAAAAATTTCATAATAATAAAGAAAATATTTTTTAATACTTATTTAAGAAACATGTATGTGTATGAAAATTATACCCAAGTAAATAATTATGAATAAACAATCTCATATAATAATGTTGTTATAAAATTATCACATACCTTAAGCATTCTATCCTTTGTATGTATCTAATCCTTCTTTATAATGATTTATATGATGTAATTTACTTATTCCATAATAATATCCATTATATTTTATCAAATTATCATCAAATTTTTTGTAACAATATTACTTATCCATTGGGTATTAACTTCTTTATCTTTTATGAACAATTTGTCATAAAAGTTCCTTTTCATAAGTTATTATTATATAATTTACAGAATTATATTATTATTATATGTAACATTTTTATTCATTCAATTCATTTATATTATAATACATTGTTGAAGATCATGTATAATGAATCACATCGCATCGTGGAGGCGGTAGGACGTATATACACATGAGTGAAGATATCATTCACATAATTGTGAAATGGTATGGAAGTGGAAGGTATATATTTCTTCTATAATCTATATCATGTTATAATATATAGACATATATATATATTATTTCCAACATTATATCAATCCATGTAATATGGTTTTGTAATCTAGATTATCCCATAGTGTGGATATGGTAAGTTGTACGTCCGCACACGTGGGGATTTCATTTTTCATAGGATGTATAGAAGGATGAATATGATTGTTACATAATATTAATAAAATATCAGAAAATAATTGATACGATAGTTATTAATTTTCAATTAAAAAACTATTTAATAGTAAGCAGAAGAAGGAATAATTTGAATGAATCGATAGAGGAGGTTAACACTTCTTCGATGAGATCCCTCTATATCTCCTCTTAAAGGCACTAGAGTTGGTATTTTGAGAATTCCAAAACCTATAGAATGTGACTAAGGAAGTTGATAAGGTAAATTGTCAGTGTATGGAAGAACTTAAAGGCTTAGTGAGTTTTTAATAAATGAGGTAGTACATTCCCTTTTATAATTGAGGAGAGGGGCTCATTTGGATTCTCCAAAAATATTAATTTATAATAAAATACAACCCCATCGAAAAACATTAAAATGTGTTAGTTTAAAAGATGAGGTGAGATAAGGTTTTATTCTCTTAAAATAATGATTTTTAATCAATTTTTAGGTCAATTCAATACATATCCTTTCAATTAACACATAGATATTCTATTTTAATTCAAACTATGTTTAGAAATGGTTCAATATTAAAATAGGGAAAGTTATACTTATTTTAAGTCAATTAGTCCATGAATATATAAGGTAAAACATTTTAAATCATATGTAAATTATTCCATATTTTTATATAAAAAATTGACTTCCAAATAAGTTACTATAAAATTATTTTGATAGATAATCCATAGTTTTAAATTTGACTCTATTTAACTTGTGGTTTTTTAAATATATCATGATTATATTTTATCACCAATACAACTATTCTTTTATTTCTATATGGGGTCATGGAATTTTATAAAATTAATTGGATATATTAATTAACCCAACTTATATTTATTTTGGTATTTTTATAATAGTTATTTGATATTTCTAATAAAAAAATTATTAATCCATTAGTGTTGCGTAATTATTTAAGATAATTATTTTATGGGTGAAAATTATAAATAACATACAATGATGATGTTAACAATACAATATTTAGTAATAAGAATTATATTTGAAATAACTTCTAGAAAAAACTACCTCAAAAATGTAAAATTTATTAAAACATGAATAAAAAAACTTTAGCATTACAATAAATAAAATATTATAAATGTCATAATATGTTCCATGTGTATCCAAATGATTAATACAATGACCCTTGGATGATTAGGATCAATATATTCTTGAAATATAATATTCTGTCAAGTTTTTTGGACTTTTAATATTTATTATAATTTTAATAACAAATATTTTATTGATTTTCCACCAATTAAATAATTTCTACATCATAAATCTATTATACATTATAGTAATTACTTATTTATAAAAAAATACAAATTAACATTCTATTTTTATGAAAAATTGTGTTTTTAATGAGTTTTTATAGTCTAATTATTCTTCTCTATAACCATATATTTAAAAATATTTTATTATTAAAACATGAATGTGACATATTTAATGTCTAACAAATAAAACAATATAAATATCATAATTCCACACAAGTGGACCAAAAAGTAAAAAATAAATTATTAACATGAATATATGTTTCATAAGATAAAATTTTGAATTTGAATTCGTTCATAATAGAAATTTTTCCCTTGGTGGATACATAATAGATTTTAAAGAGAATCAAAATTAATCATTGTGTCGTTATTTTATTTAAATATTATTTAAGTCATTCTCCTGTAAAATTTACCATTAAATGAAAAAAATTTGAACCTACATTATTAATGGTATAATTTCATTCATAAAATAAAATTTTACTAATTTTTAGGGTAATTTCATATCCAATATATTTTTATTTTTATTTTTATTTAAATTACATAATTTACCCTTTACTATAGTTACAAAATTTACCATGATTACTATTCATAATGGAAAAAAATAAAAATGTACTACTTTCCAAATTTAGGCCTCATGAATCGAAATTTTTCATCCATTTTTCATAATTCAATACAAATAATTTCCATAAAAAATTTTGAAATAAAACCGGTAAAAATGTCCATAGAAATAGGGTTTTTCAGAAAATTGACCTTTTAAAGTGGGAAATGTTTTTTTAATAAATTTTTTTATAAAATCTATTTAAAAAACATAATTTGATCACAATAATCAAATTAAAATTTAATAATATTCCAAAACATAATTTTACCTTTTAAATACCATAATAAGAAATATATTTTTTTACAAAAATCTACATTTCAGTATTTTTCCTAGAAAATTAAAAAAAATCATTTATCAATAAAAACCAAAAAAATAAACCATTGTAAATTTTGAAACTAATAAATCCTGAAAGATTATTATTTTTTTGAAATTGAATATAAAAAAGTGTCAAAACATCATTTTAATGGGTGTGTCATCCAAATGCAGCAAAATTGTATTTTTTTTAAAAAAATCCCCTATTCCTATTTTTGAATTTGTTTATATAGAATCCCTAAAATACATAAAACAAGAATTTCAAACATTTTGTTAAATATAATAAACATATATTTCATCAATAAAATAATTAAATAGTGATTTTCTTATTTTATAAACACTCTTATTTTCATTTAAATAGTTTTTTGAGAAAATATTAATATTTTTCATACCCTCAATTAAAATGACTAAGTTATTAGGTAACATAATAATATTTTGTTATTCACTAATACTTGGTCTTGTGTGAAATGAATTATATCATAATTACTTGAATTTTTTTGTAACAGAATCCAACCATAGCGTTGTGTATATCGTAAGCTAACCCATTGTTGTGAATTGCGCAATCTTATCTTAGTGTATTATATGACACAAGACATCAAAGAAATTAAAAAATAATTATCTCAAAAAAATATCATGGTTTTACATTAAACACCATTAAAATAAATTTTGGCCTCAATATTAATATGGGTTATAAAAGTTTTACTCCACTAATGATTCATTCATTGTATCTCACATCGTAAAAATGAAATACTAAAACATCAATTAAAAATGAAAAGTTAGAAACATAATGGTTTCCCAAAGTAACTCCTCACTATGTTCACACATAGAAGAACATAGGTGGGAAGAAAAAAATATATTTTGAAGAAAAATAGATCCATTATGTTCTAATGGAGAATGATATATAACAAGATTAAAAGATAGTTTTCAATCTGAATGCAATGAATTAGTGATGATTTAATGGGAAATTTTATTCATTGGAAATTACAGTACTAGGGTAACATTTTTTATTCTAAGTTCCTTTCCATATATTTTAATAATTATAAGAAATTAATTATTTAATTAGTATAATATCGTCATTTATTTTTTTATCAATTTCCAATTCATCTCTTATTACATGAAATAAAGATGATATTTACATTGTTTTAGCATTAATATATCAAGATATATATAAATATAATGATTGTTCTTTCCGTATATCTCTATTAAGACAAAAAGATTATCCAAAGATATAAATTATTCATAATTCTGCCTATAGTGAGATAACACTTTAATCTAACAAACATTATCCATGGTTTAATAAACACATTCCATAAATGGATAACCGTATAATCCTTTAGAATGCGGAATATCCCAAACATTATAATGAGGTGAACAAAATTGGATTTACATTTATCTCTCATATATCATAAGGTATCTCTGTTTGGTCATATTCCAATCATGTGAACAACTACATCATGTATTCTCTTAATAACCACCTGAATTACCATATAAATATATTGAAAAAATACACGTTTCATTATTTTTAATTCCAAAAAAACTATAAACATCATTCATGATAGCATAAAACACTTTTCAGAAAATCCTCAATCAATTCTAAAGAATTCATTACTATACACTCTACTTATTCATAACCACCATATCATGACCACTTTATCATGCTAATATAAAGGGTTATCCTTCCCGGAATCATGTAAATCTCAACATATTACCCCCAATCTCTTTTCATGGTGACTAATACAGATTAGAATATACTTTCAAATAAATCAGTAAAAACTATAGTGTAAAAATCATTATAGTTTTCATTGTTCCATAATTCAATAAAGTTACTTATACTGTATTATTCTTGATAAACACGCAGTCATTCCACTGTCTTCTCAAACCATTGACCAAGAATAATCAGTCTATTCCTTATCACTTCTTTAATATCATATGTCATTCGTAGTCTCCTTAGCATGATTAAAGCAAATACTAGTCATATAACCATACTAATTGTCTTCATGAGATTTTCCCCTAGAACATTGACTTGTATAATTATAATACATTCCATATTTAAAACATTTAACAACTTTTGATTCCATATAAATACCATTTTTAGTGTCCATTGTGTTCACAAAACATTTACCATGGAAATTATTGAATATGTGTCCTTATTTTCCTCACCCAAATCATATTCGATTTCCTTTGAAACATTCCCCGTGATGCCTCTTCCAACATAATTTACATAAGGAAAATTGAACTTTCTTTAATTTTTTTCACCACATGACTCAATATTTTTCTTATTAGGTGTATTAGTAAAATCCACAATGTTGTTATTATTGATCATATTATGGGATTTATAAATAGTTATAATAACTAAATTTCTCCTTCCAAATCCCATTTCATTTGTTTTTCATGTGGAATATCATTCCATTGTTCATCATTTTCTCTATTAACATGGATTCTCCTTCTTACAACCCTTTTCTAATACCCCAAAAGTGATGTGTCAGCACAAATAATCATATTAGAAAAAACAAATATTCAAGGGAATGTAATTTCAATCTCTAATATCATAGGTTTAATATAATTATATTAATTTTTATTTCCATAATTTGCGTAATGTAACCTATAGTTAGACTTATCTATAATAAATCCTTAGAAATATCATAGAAATGTCTTTAGGACCTCACAAATGTTTTTTGCATCATTATTTCCAAACGTTCACTAAAACATTTCACTGATACCAACTATTGAGACCAAAGCATGACATATAAGGATATTACCTTACTTTTGTGGAATACTTAATACATTACACAAATTGACTCCTAATGACTGTATTAGTATAGAGTCTCTGGAAATAGGGAACACATTCAGAGAACTCAGTGAATGATCATTCCAATATCATATAAAGACAATACCCTTTAGTTTTCCAACCTAAAACATTTTTTTATATACTAGGGAAAAAGAAACATATGAAAAGGGTGAGCTGAAATTCATAGTAAGGGTCCGAATGAAAAATATAACACCAAAAAAATATAATAATGTAAATAAATGATAATTACTATTGAATATCAATATATTGAGTCATGAAATGAATCTCGATAGTATGTAGGGAACATATCATAAAGGAAATGAACCTTGATAATATAGATATGGCATAATATATAGAGTTGTGGAAAACAAATAAGCATTTAAATTCTTTTCCATATTATCTAGCCTCATTTCCAAGAACATTGTAGTGGAAATATCCGACTACTAAATTGAGTTCACTCCTCATTCCATCACTATATTGTTGAACCAGATGTACGATCCATTTCAACCCTATATTACTAAATCAAATTTATATAGTATTATATCATAGTTTTACTAGACCAGATTTACATTTCATTCTAATCATGTATATCTCATAAGATATTATCATTTCCTAATAAATTCTAGGTTGATATAGATCCCACCCATCACATAATGAATATCGTACATATTTGTGCCCTAAAAACATAAATCATTTATCAAAGCATAACTGGTGGAATAAAATGGATTTCATAAACATCATTAAATCATAATATATGTATAACAAATGGATTTTTTAAATATAATTCAATAATAAACACAAAAAAATCTTAGTAATAATGTGTATAGAAACCAAACCTGATTTAAATAATTTCATCTTAGATGGAAAATAATATATAAAAAACTCATGAAATTAATTCCTGGCGATAATATCCTTTCATCATAATTTTTTTTTCTTTTGTCAAAATTGTTCTCACGTTTAAAATAAAATAATTTAATGTTAAGTAATTTAAATGTTTTCAAGGATTCTTCATGGAAATAGGAATTTATGAAAGTATAAAAATACTTCAATATTCTATAAGTTAAAAAACATTATTCTCGTACTTTTTTCATAAAAGACAAAAAGTACCTCAAATAAAAAAAATATTCCTTCTATATTGTTTAAAAAAATTCACCATTGGTAAAAATTTAAATTAAGAAAATTATAATGTTCAAAACAATATTTTCAAATATAAATTTAGGAAACATGTACATATATGGTAAATATACCCCAGTAAATTCTTATGAATAAACAATCATAGATAATAATGAGAATGAAAATTTATCCATTACCTTAGTTTTTCTATCCTTTTTTTGTATCTGAACCTCCTGTATAATGATTTAAATTATTTCATTTACTTATTAAAGAATTATTGTCATCATATATGATTACATTATCATCTGTTTTTAGTAATATTTTTACTCGTCCAACGGTTATTAAATTCTCTATTTTCTTATGCATGTTTTCTAGGATAATTTACATTTATGAGGTTATATTTAGCTATTTATATATTGATATTAGTATAAAATATATAATATTTATTCATTCATTTCATTTATATAATCATTTTTTAATGAAGATCATGTATAATTAATCACAATGCATCGTGGAGACAGTAGGTCATACGTAAGCACGAGTGATAATATCATTACCAAAGTCATGAAATTGTATGGAAGTGGATGATATATATTTTGTACAAAAATACATATCATGATATAATAATATATAGTTATTATTTCCATTATTGTATCTATCAATGTAAAATGGTTTTCAAAAACATATTACACAACAATGTGGAAATAGTAATTCGTGCATACACACGTGTGGTGATTTAATTTATTCTAAGATGGATTGAATGAGGAATATGGTTGTTCCATTATATTAATAAAATATCCATATATAATAGATACTGGTATCATTAATTTATAATGGAAACCACACATGAAGAGAATCTAGAAGAAAAAACAATTTGAAATAGTCGATAGAGGATATTACGTATTCATTGATGAGGTCCCTCAATATCTCCTCTTAAAGGATGTAGAGTAGGTATTCTAATAATTCCATAACCTCTAGAATGTGTGTAAGGAAGTTTATAAGGAAAATGGAAATTAGTTGGAGTAACATTAAGTCTTAATGAGTTGTTAAGAAATGAGGGAAGTGGTTCCCTTTTATAATGAGGAGAGGGGATTGTTTGGAATTACCAAAATATAAATTTATAATAAAATAAAAACCATCAAATATCATCAAAAATATTTTAGTTTCGAATATTAAATGATATGATTTTTTAAAATAATAAACCAATTATTGTTAAGAATTTTTTAATTTCAATTTAAACCTTATCATTTCAATTAACACTTAGTTACACTATTTAATTTTTGTTATGGTAAAAATTTGTTGAATTTTAAATTAGTGTAATTTCTACTTAGTTGATATCGATTACCCATTAATGAATACCATAAAATATTTTAAAACATATAATAATTATTCTATATTTTTATAAATTTTTTATGGTTTTAAATAATTTACTAAAAAATTATTTTAATAAACAATCAAAAGTGTCAATTTGGAAACTATTTAATTCATGGATTTTTCATAATATCAATATAATATATTATCCTAGGAAAAGAAATTTTATATATATTAGGTCATGTAAATCTATTAAATTCATTGGATTTGAAAATTATTCCAAATCATATATATTTTAATATTTTTAATAACATTTATTTCACAGTTCTAGTAATAAAATAATTTCTAAAGAAATTTTTTGTTATTATTTAAGATACATATTTATTGGCTAAGAAATAAAAATAAAATATTATTATGAATTTAAATCTATTATATTTTAATATAATTCTTATAGTGAAATAAATCTTCTAAAAACCAAAAATTAAAAATGTTATATTTATAAACAAGAATATGACAACATTAACACTATCTTAATAAAAACATTTGAATTAACATAATCTATTCTATGTTGATCCAAATGGTCAATAAATCGAACATTATATGATTATGGTATATATATATATATATTAAAATTAATATTTTTTCATGTTTTTTTGATATTATAATATTTAATATCATTTTGATAAAAATTATTTTAATGATTTTTCAATAATTAAATAATTTGTGTTTCATCAATGTATCAATCATTATGGTAATTAATTATTTCCTAAAAACTAAAAATAAATTACCATTACAAGGGGAAAACACCTTTATAATTACTATTTATAGTCAAATTTTGTTATAACCACATATTTAAAATTATATGTTTATTAAAACAAGAATTTGATAACTTTAAATTTTTAATAAATAAAAGAATATAGATATCATGATTCCATCCAAGTTTCCCAATATGTAAAAAATAAAATTTTGAGATGAATATATGTTTCATAAGATTAATATTTGTACTTATATTCGTTCATAATATAAATTTTTCCACTTGTGGCACATAATTAATATTAAAGGAATAGAAAATGACACTTTCTGTCATTTATTAATTTAAAAATTATTTATATCATTATCATAGAAAAGATTATATTAATTGACATAATATAGAACCAATATTTTTTTAATGTTTATTTTCATTCATAAAATAAAATTTTACAAAATTTTAGGTTTATTTTATAGCTTTTATTATTTTATTTTTATCTTAAATTACCTAATTTACCCTTTATCGTGGTAACAGAATTTTCCAGGTTTACTATTCATATTGGCCAAAAATTAAAGGGGACCCAATAACCAAATATATACCGCATGAATTGATATTTCCAATCAATTTTTAAAAAATAATAACACATAATTTTGCATAATTAAATTTTAAATAAAATCGGAAAAATGTTATCAACAATTGGGTTTCTGAAAATTTTCCTTTTAAAATTTGTTTTTAAAAAAATTCTTTATAAAATCCATTCAAACAACCATTATTGGATCAAAATAAATTAATTAATATTTTAAACTTATCCATAAACTAATTTTAAATTTTAAATAACATTATAGAAAATAAAATTTTTAAAAACAATATGTATTTTAGTATTTAAAAAAATAAAAAAAGTCAATCTTATCAGAAAATTACAGAATATTTAACAAATGTAAATTTGGATAACCTCCTTCCAATGTGGAATATTATTTTTTGAAATATAATATAATTAAAGTGTCAAAACAAGATTTAAAATGAGTGTTCCATTAAAAGGTGGGAAAACTACATTTGTTTTTGAAAAATACTTACTTCATCTAGAAAATTACATTTTTTATTATACAATGTCTATAAAACATATAAGATTTATTTTAAACATGATAGTAAATATATAAAAAATATATTTATTAATGAAATATATCATGTTTGTTTTTATTATTTTATAAGCGTTGTTATTTTCATTTGTATAGTTTTTTGAGAAAAAAAAAGTTAATATTGTTCGTATTCGGCATTTTAATGTCTAGGTTATAAGGTAACATGATAATAATTCATTGTTCACATAAAATAGGTCTTTCGTGAAATGAATTATATCAAAAGAACATGAAATTGTGTGCAACACATGCCAAGTATATCATTGTGTATACCACAAGCTAAGTCGATGGTGTGTATTACACAAGCCTATCTTGGTATAGTGTATTACAGAATACCTCGAATAAATTAGGAAAAAATATCTATCAAATAATAATCTTATGGTGTTACATATGTCCTTTACCAAAATTAATGGACATCTTCCTATATGTTTACTCTTTCTTATACATATCCTTAGAGGATTCCCAAGAAATATCCTTGGAAATATAACTATGGGTATAAATAATATATTCACATTCTAGTTTCCAATGTTCGACTAAACATTTCCATTGATTCCAGCTATACAGTCCAGGATTAAAAAACATTAATATTACATATTTTTATGTGAATATTTAGTATATTAAATCAATACATAATTGTGGACCGTATAAGTGTAACATCCCAGGTAAATAAAGAATAATACATTTTCATATTTATTAATATCTGTGAATTAAATATTAATTTTACTCTAAAGATGTTTCTATGTTCGATAGTGTACCTAATACGCAACAACGAGTTTTTTTGAAATCTTACGTTGCACGCGAATAATATGATAATATTACTTTAAATATTAGCTAACGCCTAGACATTGTATTGGTGGGAATGAATAGAAATAACTAAAATATGATTATATGTGTTTGATAAATTTTTTTAAATTTATCCAATAAAATATAAAGGCTTAAAATTAGAAAAGAGTTCAATTTTAGGCATAGATACTCTAATATTCACTAAAAGGTCGATTTATCACCTTTTGTTGGAAAACCCTCTTTAAAATTATATTTGGTCACTATAATACATTCTATTGGACCAAATAAAATCCTTCTTTACAATCGGGATATCAAAATTTACTTTGTGTTTGTTTTTGTTATTTTTCAAATAAAGATCATTTTTAATGAATTAGTGAAAATGATGTATTTTAATTCAAAACCTATTTTTAATCTAATTTTTTATATTATTATATTATATTTTTAATTGGTTCTAAAGTGAAATAAGATTATATTTTTACCATTTTATCCAATGGTGGAATTTGGAATTAATTTCACTTTGAAATTGGACTTAAACAAGTGTCGATATTTTGATAGATATTGTTTCTTAAAAACACGCTATTTGTTTTGAAAACAGGAATTAATTATTAAATTAATTAATGAAACTTATATCTTTTGAATTTTTTAAAATAGACATCATTTTTTAATTCAGAATATCAAATATATCTTAGGGTGAATTTTTTGTATTTTTCTGAAAAACTTCAATTTTTGATGAA
Source organism: Viscum album (assembly GCA_963277665.1). Taxonomy (NCBI): domain Eukaryota; kingdom Viridiplantae; phylum Streptophyta; class Magnoliopsida; order Santalales; family Viscaceae; genus Viscum; species Viscum album. The sequence goes on along the minus strand of OY728122.1, from coordinate 1,237,259,637 downwards.
TAGTGAAACCACTAAGTGGTAGTTAAAAAACAGATTATTCATTTAAATGAAACATTACCACTTCTGTGAATTGAATTTCAAAAATTGGACATACATGGTTGTCATTAGTATATAAAATTTTCTTCAATGGGATGAAAATAATTTTTTGATGAATAATAATTTTTATGTTTTAGTAATCGCGATTAAAGGTAATTATTGTAATTTAAGGTAAAACAATGTTATAATAATATGAAATCACCTTGAAACATGTCCTAAACTTATTGGATGAGTCATGGATTACCATGAAAATTCATGGGTCAACTTGGGGACCCCATGGAGCCACGTGGGTAAGATAATGACATTAATACAATTTATTTAAAGCAAAAATAAAAGTGTCATTAACATGTATTATTTTACTAAAACAATTTTTTCATGGGGATAAATAATTGATATATTTGACTATAAATATTCATTATAAATCTAAAAATGTTTCCTACAACATGGTATTTTTTTATAATTTTTATACATAAAATAAATAAAATTAGTTTTGACACAATGATGATGCAGTGTTTACGTCATTAATGAATGATTTAAATAAATAGGAATATAATGTTTAAAATAATATCCAACACTTGTCCAATTCCTATTTGATGATTTTATTTCGAACATGGGCCACATTATATTCAACTTCAATAATTTTTGGACCTTTAGAAACCGAAAATCACTATATAATAAAATAATAGTTTCATGCTTTCCAAAAGAGCCCCTCCTCTCCCTTATAAAAAGACCCAACTTCCTACCCATTTCTCACAGTTATCAAGCCCTTTGGCTCGTCAAAACACTACTCAAATAATCTCCCAATATCCCTCTATTCATCCTATAAGCCTTACCTTAGGCATAAAGTTCTTCAAGAAACCCTTTTGGTTCAAACCAAAGAGAGTTACTCGATTTAAAGGTAATGTCTTCTCTTATATTCTTTTGTTTTATTTTGCTTCTCCAACCCCCTATGCTCTTTTTATTCATTTCTTTTGTAACAAAACCAACATCTTCAATATACAATGATGTTTTTATGATAATTATTCGAGATTAACTTACACACCCCTGCATCTAATGGGTGAATAACATACTGTTTTTGTGGATGACAACCTAATGCCTCACGAAACGATGATTGTTCAAATATCTCCTACCGCCTCTCATGGTGGACATTAAGATGTCACTATATGTATATATTTGATATATATTATTTTTATGTTTTCCTTATGATTATTTATTTTTCATTTATGGCATACCTTTATGGTTTCCATAATGGATAAACGTGATAATTTCATTTTAGGAAGTGGGGACTATGAACACCTCAAAGTGATTTGAATCGTTAATGCCATATGTGGGACATATAAATGGTGGATTTAATAATATTATATATAATAATATACTAGAATTATAATAATACTTTGTATCATTATGTTTTAATTCCATTAAATATGAAATAGAAATTGAAGTAGCATTCATGCGTACGTACGGCTTACCATCTCCATGAACGGTGCATTTCATTCCTTACCTCTAAATGTTATGTACAATTATAAATACAAGTATATTCTAGATATATATGATATATATGATATCCAAATCATGAATATCATTCTGGATATAATGAACCTTTGACCACATGAACAACATGTAATTTTAAGAAGTCCATTTTTGACTTAAGTAACAAATATCAACAAAACGAACATTATTAGCATAAATGATTGCATATTGATAATAAAATGGCAATAAGTTATATAAAAGGAATAATAAACTTGAAAAAGGTTCTTATGAAAGTAGAAATTAACTTTAGTCTATTATTCAAGAGATTGAATAACGATCGTGTCAAGTCGGACACGAGTTAAGGGACTTCGTCTCAATCTCCTTTAATTGAGGCATATTTTATTTTAATACCAGACATTATTTTATATTCAGTATAAACACCTTTGACTTTTCATTTCATTAATATTGAATCTTTTTCTACGAAGCGTTTTACTAAATGAAAAAAAAGGAATGTTCTTTTAACGTACGTGGTAACAACGACCTTTCTACTGCCACGAGTACTACTTGATCTCTCGCTTCCTTAACAAGTATTAATGTTTATAAAAGAAAAGAAATACCATATAACCTTTTATGTATTTTGGTAATGAAAATGGTTTTGATTATGGATTTTTTATGTCAATATATGTAAGGGATATATTTTGATTGAAATGTGGAAATGTTTTCATTGCATTATATTTGTTTTATGTCTTGTGATTTTATAATGGGTCTTGGACATTTTACGGGTGGATATGAGATAAACCAAATGATGGGTGGTTCCGTGAATACCAGAATGTGTTGTTAAGTTATAACCTCCAATGCATTGGGTATGGAAGTCGGTCGTATGGCTATTCCATTTAGTGAAATTTGTGGAAGTCGACCGTATGGTTATTCCATTTTTTTATGTTTATGTCCCAATTTACCTTTATATGTTATGTGTTCCTTATATGGGTTTTATGGTAATATTTTGGTTAAAAAGGGTAAGAAATTATCATTTATTCAGGGGAGAGTATTTACTACATCATAAAGGTGAAAAGTATTACTTATGTTAAAGTATTCTTGGTTTACTTGTTGTTTTGAAAAGATAATAGTATTCCTTCTTTGTGTATCCCTTAATGAGATTTTTATGCACACCCTAAGTTTTTGGTAAGGTTTTTCACATGACATAATGTGGAATAGGGTCAAGGATGGGATCAAAGAAAAGTCATGTTGTCTTAAACATGGAACTAGACATTACTCTTTTTTCATGTTTTCTAAAAAAAGGAAACTGTATAGAATTGTCTACATTGTAATATTTTGGGATGTAATAGTTATGTCCTAATTCCCTAAAACTCTAATCCTGAAAAGATCTTCAATGTGAATTATTCATTTAATTCAAGATTAAGTAATATTTTAAATCAGGGTCTTTATAGTTTGTATCAGAGGTCGGATTAAACAACTTTAGGAGTTAGAAAATTGTTAAATTCATGTACATAAATTAATTTATGGTATGATTGAAATGATATAGCATTTATAGATTACCATGCTGCTTCACCTAATATATTTCTATGTTCAGAAGGGTTTTCCACAGAAGAAACATGGAAGCTATATTGGGACGACATCAGGAGGAAGACAACCATCCAAATCAGGAACCTGAGATGGTTGGAATCAGAACTGAACAGTTTGGTGCAGTAATGGAACAGTTGACCCAGGCTATAAATGGTGGTGGTATCCATGAACGAGATCAGCTAGATCAACCATAGAGGAACATGTCAGTGGTGGAACATTTAATAATGAAACATCCCCCATCATTCAGAGGATCATCTAACCAGGTGCTAGAAGAATGGTGGATTAAAGCACTGGAGAAGATTTTGGATGTCATGAGATGTTCAGAACATCAAAACGATAGTCTCTTTGTTTACCATTTTGATGGTGAATATGATCTGTGGTGGTCGATGGTGAAAAATATTAGGGATAGTGAGGAGATTTATGATCTTCACTGGGATAAATTCAATGGTATGTTTTTTCAGAAATATTTTCCTATGGTGGTTCGTCTTAGGATGGAAAAACAATTCCTAGAATTGAGGCAGGAGGATGACTCAGTGGCTGATTATGAAGAAAAGTTCACTCGACTAGAAAGGTATGCTCCAAATTTCATTCGAGATCTTCATAGTAAAATCAATAGTTTTTACTCAGTGTTAAAGCCAATGTATCGAATGGATTTAGCTTCTCGTGAGATCAAAAGTTATGAAAAACTTGTTTGATGTGCGGAGAAGGTGGAAATGGAGTTTGCCGATGATCATGTTTTCTTTGAAAAAACATATTAAGTGGTCCAGTTGGCAGGAAAAGGTAAATAATTAATCCAATAATCATGGAGGTAAGAAAACCAAATATCCATCTTGTGATAAGTGTGTTAAAATGCATCCTGGAGAATGATTATCCATGTCTAGAACGATCTTTCTGTGTGGTATGTCGGGTCATATTACTCATAACTGTAAGGAAGATGATCAAGCAGGCAATGAAAAGCTAGTGGTAATATGTTTTAAGTGTAATGAAATGGGTCATTATGGAAATGAGTGTCTAATGAAGAACTAAAATGGGGGAAAGTAGCCAGAATACAAGCAGAAAGTTGTGGTGAAATCCTTTGAAACTACTTCAGCAGATGTTGGGCCATCGAATGAATTAGTATCAGGTACACTATTTGTTTGTTTAGATTATACCAATGTGTTGTTTGATTCAGGGTCTACACATTCATTCATTTCTGATAAGTCTTCTGGTAAATTGTGATTTCCATATCAAGATATATATCCTGAACTTTTGGTAAAAACACCTTGAGGAAATATTGAGACAAAAATAGATTATAAGAACCTTCCTATCCTTGTGTGTGGAAATAATATACGTACAAACATTATCTGTTTGCCTCTAGTAGAGTTTTATGTTATTTTGAGCATGGATTGGGTTTTTGTTTATCATGCTAAGATTGACTGTAGAGCTAAAGAGGTCTCTTTTCAGAAATATTTTCAATTTGTGTATAAGAATGAACCCTTTCTTTTGATAACATATTAGGAAGTTGAGAAACTAGTAAAAGATAGAAATAAATGTTACCTTCCACATATTGTTGAAAACAAAGGAACTATTCAAATTAATGATGTTCCATTGGTAAATGAGTATCCTGATGTTTTTCCTAATGAGTTCCTAGTATTATTCATGATCAGGAAGTTGAATTTATTGATTACTTAGTTCCTGATTCTAAGCTAATTTCAAAAACCCCCCTTATCTAATGGCTCAATATGAACTTTTAGAGATAAAGAAGAAATTTCAGGAGTTATTAGATAAAGGTTTCATTCGACCTAGCACATCACCATGGGGTGATCGTGTCTTGTTTGTTAAAAATAAATATGGTTCAACGAGACTTTTCATTGATTATAGAGCATTGAATAACATCACTATTATGAAAAAGTATCCTTTTCCTCATATCGATAATTTGTTTGATCAGCTCCAGGGAGCTCAGTATTTTTTGAATATTGACTTGAGGTTGGGGTACCATCAATTGAAAGTAAAAGAAGATGACATTCCGAAAACTACGTTTTGTACTAGATCTGGCCATTACAAATTTGTAGTTATGCCTTTTGGGTTTACAAATGCACATGCTATATTCATGGAACTAATGAATAGAATTTTCCATGAGTTCTTGGAGAATATTGTGGTTGTGTTCATTGATGATATTTTGGTGTTTTCTAAAAGTATAGAGGAGCATGAATGTCAGTTAAGGGTTATCTTTAAAACCTTAAAATAAAATAAACTATATGAAAAATTCAGCAAGTGTGAGTTTTGGTTACAAAAAATTTCTTTCCTAGGTCACATTGTTTCAAACAATAACATAACTTTTGATACTGCTAAATTTTTTTTTGAAGAATGGCCAAGACACACAAATATAACTGAGATCCATAGTTGTATTGGTTTGGTAGGTTATTACTGGAGGTGTGTTGGAAATGTTTCACGGTTGTCTAGTCCAATGACTAAGTTAACTCGAAAATCTGTTAAGTTCATCTAGACAAAATAATGTGATGATTGTTTTCATGAATTGAAAAGAAGATTGGTGAATGCTCCAGTTTTGGAACTTCTTTCCAGAAATGGTGAGTTTGTTATCTATCATGATTCATCATTGAAGGGACATGGTTGTGTCTTTATGAATAATGATCAGGTAATTGCTTATTCTTCACATCAGTGGAAAACTCGTGAGTTAAATTACCCTACACATGATTTGGAATTAGATTCTGTTGTTTTTTCTCTAAAAATTTGGAAGCATCATTTGTATGGAGTAAAGTGTGAAATATATACTGATCCAAAAAGTTCAAAGTATATATTCACTCAGAAAGATTTGAACATGAGACAGAGGAGATGGCTAGAATTAATCAAGGATTATGATTTTAAAATTCATTACCATCTGGTAAAATCAAACAAAGTGTCTGATGTTTTTTTTTTGAAAAAGTAATGCTTCATTAACCATGCTACATTTGGAACGAGGTCCATTGGTTTTTTATTTGATTTACTTTGGTATAAAAGTTGTTGGTGCAAGAAGTTCTTATGTTTTGTTTCAGGTGTCAGTGAGATCATCTCTATCAGATAGAATTAATCAAGCGTAGAAGAAAGACAGTGAGTTGTAGAAAAAGGTAGAGTTGGTTCAGAAGGGTAAGTTTCTGAATTTAACATTGATAATCATTTTGTTTTTAAGTTTTGGGAAGAGGTTATGTGTGCCTTGTGATTCACAATTGAAAAATGAGTTTTTATGTGAGGCTCATAGTTCCCCATTTTCAGTTCATCCTGGCAGTACAAAGATGTATAGAAATCTGCGAGAGTATTACTGGTGGGATGGAATGAAAAGAGATATTGCTGATTTTACTATGATGTGTTTGACTTGTCAGTAGGTTAAAGCAGAGCGACATTTACCAAAAGGGATGCTTCAGTCGTTACCAGGGCCAGAGAGGAAATGGGAAAATATATCCATGGACTTTGTTGTGAGGTTATCAAAGACATCTCGGGGTAATAATGCAATTTGGGTTATTGTTGATCGATTGACAAAATCTTCTCATTTCATTCCTATTCGAGAAACATTCTTTCTAGATCAACATTCTCAGTTGTATGTTAATGACATAGTCAAGTTACACAGAGTTCCCCTATCCATTGTATTTGATCGTGATCCTAGGATTAATTCTAACTTTTAGAAAGGCCTTCAGAATTAGTTGGGTACTGAATTACATTTTAGTGCATATTTTAATCCGCAATTAGCTGGGCAGTCAGAACGAACAATTCTGACCTTGGAGGATATTTTATTTGACTTAATGAAAGATTACCATGGAATATAGGAGAAACATCTTTATTTGGTTGATTATTCTTATAAAAATGGTTTTCATTCCAGTATACAGATGGCTCTGTTTGAGGAATTATATGGAAAATGGTGTATAACTCCAGCTTTTTAGGATGTAGTAGGGGAAAGGAAGCTGATCAGACCAGAATAGGTAGATAAGATGGAAGAAAAAGTTCATTTGATTCAGAAGAACATGAGATCAGGTCAAAGCAGGCAGAAAAGTTACTCTGATAGCTGGAGGAAGGATCTATCTTTGAAGGTAAGTGATCATGTTTTTCTCAAAGTTTCACCATGGAAAAGTGTGATGAGTTTTGAAAAGAAGGGAAAGTTGAGTCCGAGGTTCATTGAACATTATGAAATCTTGGAGAAAGTTGGATCTGTTTCATAGAGAGTGGCATTACCTCCAGGTTTGTCCCAGGTACACAATGTTTTTCTTGTTTCGATGTTGAGAAAGTATATGCCAGATCTATCTCATGTTTTGATCCCAGAGGTAGTTCACTTGAAAGATAATCTCTCTTATGAAGAACAACCAGTCCAGATTATTATCCAAAGAGAGAAAGTGTTGTGAAATAAGGTATTTTATCAGGTGAAGGTTTTATATAAAAACCATATGGTTGAAGAGGCAACTTGGGAATCTGAAAATTCAATAAGGGATAAATACCCCACTTATTTTGATAAGTGAATAAAATTGTGGGGATGCAGTTCCAAAAAGGGGGGAAGGATGTAAAATCCCATGTAAATAAAGAATAATACATTTTCATATTTATTAATATTTTGTGAATTAAATATTAATTTTATTTTAAAGGGTTTTCTATGTTCGATAGCGTACCCAATATGTAAAAATGAGTTTCTTTGAAATCTGATGTTGCACACAAATTATATAATAATATTATTTTAAACAGTAGTTAACGCCTAGAATTTGTATTAGAAGGAATGAAAAGAAATAACTAAAATATGATTATATATGTTTGTTAAATGTTTTTACATTTATCCAACAAAAGATAAAGGCTTAAAATATGAAAATAATTCAATTTTAGGCATAGATACTCTGATATTCACTAAAAGGTCAATTTGTAACCTTTTGATGGTGAAACCTCATTAAAAATAGTTTTTTCACTCTTATATATTCTATTGGACCAAATAAAACCCTTATCTAGAAACGGTACATCAAAATTTACTTTGTTTGTGTTTTTTTTATTTTTTTTGAAAAAGTTCATTTATAATGAATAAATGAAAAATGTTGTATTTTAATTATAAACCTATTTTTAATCTAATTTATTTATTTAATTTTGTTATCTTTTGAATTGGTTTGAAAGTGAAATTATAATATATTTTTACCATTTAATCCAATGGTGGAAATTGGAATTAATTTCACTTTGAAATTGGACATAAACAAGTGTCAATCTTTTGATAGATAATGTTTCATTAAAACACGCTATTTGTTTTGACAACATGAATTAGTTATTAAATTAATTAATGCAACATATATGTTTTGAATTTTTTAAAATAGACATAATTTTTTAATTTGGAATATCAAATATAGCTTTGGGTGAATTTTTGGTATTTTTCTAAAAAACATCAATTTTTGATGAATAGTGAAACCACTAAGTGGTAGTTAAAAAACAGCTTTTTAGTTTAAACTAAGCTTTACCACTTTTTTAAATTGAATTTCAAAAATACAACATACATGATTGTCATTAGTAAGTAAAATGTGGTTAAATGGGATGAAAATACTTTTTTGGTGAATAGTAATTTTTATGTTTTATTAATCGCGATTAAAGATAATTAGTGTAATTTAATGTAAAAATAATGTTATAATAATATGAAATCACCTTGACAGGTGTCCTACACATATGGGATGAGTCATGGACGACCATTATAATCCATGGGTCAACTAGGGGACCCCATTGAGCCACTTGGGTCAGATAATGACATTGATAACCTTTATTTAAAGTAAAAATAAAATTGTCACAAACATGTATTGTTTTACTAAAACAATTTTTACAAGGGGTTATAAAATTGATATATTTTCCAATAAATATTCATTATAAATATAAATATATTTCCTACCACATGGTATTTTTTTAATTTTTAGACATCAAATAAATAAAATTATTTCTGAGACAATGATGATGCATTGTTTACGTCATTAATGAATAATTTAAATAAATAAGAAGATAATGATTAAAATAATATCCAACACTTGTCCAATTCATATTGGATGATTTTATTTCGAACATGGTCCACCTTATCATAGAATTTAAATTTTTTTGGACATTTATAAACTGAAAGGAATTATATAATAAAATAATAGTTTCATGCTTTCCAAAAGAGCCCCTCCTCTCCCTTATAAAAAGACCCCACTTCCTACCCATTTCTCACACTTCTCAATCCCTTTGGCTCGTCCAACCTCTACTCAAATAAGCTCCCAATATCTCGCTCTTCGTCCTAGAAGCCCTAATTAGGTAGAAATATTTTCAAGAAACCCTTTTGGTTCAAACCAAATGGAGTTACCTGATTTAAAGGTATTGTCTTCTCTTATATTCTTTTGTTTTATTTTGCTTCTCCAACCCCATAAACTCTTTTAATTCCACTATTTTGTAACAAAAACTGCATATTAAATATACTAGGATGTTTTTATTAGATTTATTAGATCTACACTTACACACACCACAATCTAATGGGTGATGAACATACTGTTTCTGTGGATGGTGAACTATTGCCTCACGAAACAATAATTGTTAAAATTTCTCATACCGACTATCATGGTGGCCACTAAGATGTCACTGTATTTATATATGATATATATTATGTTTAGGGTTTCGTTATGATTTTGTATTTTTCATTTATGGTATACCTTTATGGTTCCCATAATGGATAAATGTGATAATTTCATTTTAGGAAGTGCGGGCTACCGCCCCCTCAAAGTGATTTGAATAATTAATGCCATATGTGGGACATATAAAGGATGAATTTAATAATACTATATATCATACAATACTATAATTTTAATACTAATATATATCATTATGTTTTAAATCCATTAAATATGAAATTGAAATGGAAGTAGCGTTCATGCGTACGTACGGCTTGCCCTCTCCATGAACGGTGCATTTCATTTCTTACCTCTAAATGTTATGTACTATTATAAATAAATGTATATGATGGATATATATGATATATATGATATCCAAATAATTTATATCATTCTGGATATAATGATACTTTGACCACATTAACCACATGTATTTGTAAGAAGTCCATTTTACTTAAGTACCAAATATCTACAAAACGAACATTATTAACATAAATGATTTTATAATGTTTATAAAATGGCAATAAGTGATGTAAAAGGAATAATAAACTTGAAAAAGGTTCATAATCAAGTAGAAATTAACATTAGTTTATTATTCAGAAGATTAAAGAATGATCGAGTCAAGTCGGCCACGAGGTAAGGGACTTCATCTCAATCTCCTTTCATTGAGGCATATTTTGTTTTAATACAAGACTTTCTTTTATATTATGTATAAACACCTTTGAATTTTCATTTCATTCAAAGGGAATATTTTTCTACAAATCATTTTACTAAAGGACAAAAAGGAATGTTTCTTTTAACATATGTGGTGAGAATTGCCTTTTCTACCGTCGTGAGTACTACTTCATCTTTGGCTTCCTTAACAAGCCATAATGTTTTTAAAAGAAAATAAATAACATATACTATTTTATGTATTTTGGTATTGAAAATGGTTTTGATAATGGATTTTTTTTTTCAATGTATTAAAGTGATATATTATGATTGAAATTTTGAAATTTTTTCTTTCCATTATATTTTTTTATGTCTTATGATTTTATAATGGTACTTAGACATTTGACGGGTGGTTACCTGATAAACCAAATGAGGGGTGGTTCCGTGAAAACCAAGATGGGTGGTTACGTTATAACGTCCAATGAATTTGGAATGGAAGTCGGCCATATGGATATTCCATTTAGTGATATGTGTGGTAGTCGACTGTATGGTTATACCATTTATGTATGTTTATGTCCCAAGTTACCTTTATATGTTATGTGTTCTTTATATGGGTTTTATGGTAATATTTTTGTTAAAAAGGGTAAGAAATTATATTTTATTCCTAGAATATTATTTACTACATCATTAAGGTTAAATGTATTAATTATGTTAAAGTATTAATGGTTCACATGTGGTTTTGAAAAACTAACAGTTTTTCTTATTTGTGTATCCCTTACTGAGCTTTTTATGCTCACCCCAAGTTTTTGGTAATGTTTTTCACATGACCTAATATGGAATAGGTTCAAGGATATGATCAAGGAAAAGTCATGCTATCATAATCATGGAAAAGGACATGACTCTTTTTTTCATGTTTTGTAAAAAAAGGAAACTGTGTAGAAGTGTCCACTTTGTATTTTTTTGATATGTAATAGTTATATCCTAATTATCTAAAACTCGAAACCTGAAAAGATCCTTAATGTGAATTTTTTATATAATTCATGATTAAGTAATGATCTAAGGTCAGGTCCTTATAATAAGTTTAGTCTCTTTGGAATCATGGAAAAAAATATTCTATCCTGGATCAAGATCATCAACACCTCCATTAAATATCTCCACCCTTAGTATAGTTGCCTAAGACCTTTCTTCATAACCTGGGGAACAAAAACATAAGATAGGGGTGAGCTCAAATTCTCAATAAAGGTGAAAAATGGAGATATGTAATCATAATCATAGGAATAAGGATATGATAATAGGATCGTAAAGATATATGATCGTACCTTGCGTATCAAATACCATTTGCATGAATCGTGGAAAAAATAGTGGAAGTTCATTTGGAATAAATCTTAAGGAAATAAATCACATAAGCCATGAAAGAATATTAGAGGAATAAAACATCATAATTTGTGAGATGCCTATATATATAATGTTTCCATAGAAGTAAATGCATTACTGCTGAGACCATCTTAGTGGAAAAAGTCCTTTATTGAACCGGGTTCACACCTAGTTCCAACACTATATTACTAAACCAAGTTCACCCCTTGTTCAAGCCCGGTATTACGGAACTATGTTCACCACTCATTCCATCCCTGTATTAGATAATAAATTATATTTTCAATTATGTCCCCATATTATTTAACATAGTTCACTTCAAGTTCCATCCCTGTATATATCTTGAGATATAAATCTTAAACCATTTAATTGGAGGGAGATATAGGTCCCATCTATATCATAACGTAATCATACATACATGTTCAAAAATATCATAAATTATAAATTCATAAACACTGAAATGAAATAGGTATTATAAACATGTAAACATATTATAAACTTGGAAAAAGTATATATATTTCATAATAATTTCTTAAACATTATAAACCATAAAAGATAAAAATATTTTATAATCATATAATCGGTGAAAGGTAAATCAATTTAATATACATATAACCCATGAAAGAGAAACAAGTTTTATATATACCATGAAATTAAACATAACCCATTCATATAAAGAATATGAATGGTTCATTTAGATCATTTCCTATAAGGTTATGAGTAACATCAATTGATTTCATCTTTAATGTCAAATAATTAAGAAATATATTTCAAAAAATGTTTCTGGATGAAAATATCATTTTTTTAAAAGTTTATCTCATACATAAATTATTTTTAATATTATTATATTATTAAATACCATGGAAACATATAAGGAATAAATTAAATCAATTTTAAATCCTTTTTCCTTAAAAACATATAAAATAAGCTTCAAATCAATAAAAAAATTCATTGAAAAAAAATTGAATACTAATAATGATATATTTAAAAAAATAAATCACTTTTTACCTGAAAACATAAGAAATAAAAATAAACTTTTATTGAAAAAAATTTACATTAAATTACATTGAAAACATATAAATTCATATTTAAATCATTTTGAGACTTTTTTTCTTTTAAAACTTCTAAAATATGATTGAAAACATTTTGAAAATAATTTTCAATGAATTTTATAAATGAATATTCATGAAAATTTTGAAACCATTTCATTGAAAATATATGTTAGAAAACATTTCATGAAAATTAACCATTAAATATTAAAATAAGTTTTCAAGATATTGACAGGGGAATATTCCATACATGTCCTTCATGGTAAAAAGAACATTATTTTTTCATGATAAAAATTTAATAAAATTACCCATTCTGAAAGTAAATAATAATGTTACTACGAAAACATTAGAAAATTAAAAAATGGATAAAAATTTATTTTAATGATCATCGTATTATATTATAATAACTTTGGAGACCCTTTTTGTAAATCACTATTATAATCAAACAAATATTACCAATAGAATAGAAGGTAAAGTCGGGATTTCTTAAAAACAATTTCTTAACAATATTACGTAAAAACAAGTGGTTGAAATGTTAAAAAAATATGAATAAATAATTAATAACCATGTTAATATAAAAATAATGAATTTTCATGATATTTGTATAAAATTATTTCATTAAATGAATCATAAACTTAAACGATCTTGCAATGCGAAAGTATTATCTCAATAAACTCTTATATCATGGTAAAATTAGATCATACTCTCCATGTAATAAAATGAAATTACATTAATACTTAAATATCCTTAAAAGATGGAAATTCATGATATATAATTTAATATTGATTTATATACTTCTAAAATATAATTTAGTTTCTTAAAAAATCATGATTCACAATGAAGAAAAATTGAGACAAAACTCTTTCACAGAGTTGGTAAATTTTTAAACATATAACCCAAGCCTAAAAGGTTAAAAAAATGTATATGAGAATAACCATAAATTTAATAATAAGATACCTGGAATAAAATCTTGTAAATAATAAACACTAATCTAATGGAAATACTGGATAATATAGCATGTATCTTACTGAAAAAAAATGTTAGATAAAATCCCCCTACTTTATGTCTGGACTCTCGTCATACTGGGTCAAAACACCTGTATAATAAAGATAAATTGTTTATAAATTTTTATATAAACATATTGTTATATATAATAACTTATATGGTTTTATTTATACTATATTTTACACACTTTACAACCATCCTATTTTATGGGTTCACAATAAGAAATATTCTATTAATTCATCACATGTGTCCTAATTTCATATATCATTGGTCCTTATACTTATATCATGATTAAAATAATATAAATCATATATAAATACAATTAATATACATTATATTTATATTTTAATAATATAGATAATATATATGTATGAAGTTGAATAAACTTTTTGTGGAGATGGTAGGTCGTAAGTACGCATGAACGATGTTTCGGATTAATTCTCTGGTTGAATGAAAAAAATTTAAAAAACATATATTTACATAAATTTATATAATTATAATTTTTACAGTATATTTATAATGTCTTATATGTCTTATATATTCACTAAAACTATCCTCAACACAATACATGTAGTGTATGAGCAAATCATATCGCTTTGTGGGGCGGTAGTCCACACTTCCACAAATGAAATTATCGTATTAACAACCAATGGAAATTATAAATAAACGCATTTTAAAAATGAATATAAATGTTTTAATACATAATAAATATAATATATGAAACATATAAATATATTTTAAATCATAATTTCCACCATGAGTGGTGGTATGGAAAAAGTAAACAATCATCATTTTTTGAGGTAGTAGTTCATTACACACATAAACAATATGTTCTTTATCCATTAGATGAATGTGTGTTTATTTTAAGGTTGAAACGATATCATAAAAAAACCTATTATATTTAATATAATTTTTTTACTACATTCATGGAAAAACAACTATAGAAGTTTTCTAAAAAGAGTAAAGGAAAGGACTTGAGAAAAGATGTTACCTCATAATCGGGTAACTCCTTTCCATTTGTTCCATAAGGCCTCCTTTGATTTCCTTATGATGAAGGGAAGGATTCTTGGTGTATGGGATTATTTATGGGTAGTTTATTGGGAATATCTAGGCCAATCCTAAGAGTTTTTACGGGTGGGGATGTGGGATAGTTGGTGTCCTTTTATAGGGCAGGAAAATGAATCAGTTGAATTTTTTTAAAAAAATATTTTTGTACACATGTTATAACCTAAAAGAGTAATAAAAACAAAAAATAAATCAATAATTTTTGTTTTTGGGATAAATATTTCTTTTATATGGGAGTTGGATAAGTGTATAGGTCATTTATCCCCCCTAAGATGAAGGTTTTCGACCTAATTTAGCATAATTTCACAATAATTATTGTGATTAATTTTAATCTCTTTTACTAATACCTTTGGTAAAAAAATTATTTCATATTTTTAAACAATTAATATTATACATATTTCAATGGTGATTGCAAGTTTTTCAAAATTAAATTCATAGTAGGGTGGAAATTAAGATTAATGCTAATACAAAATAGGGGATGAAATTATGGGTTTTTAAAGAAGAATGAAGTTCAAAAGTTTATTAGGTTTTTATAATCAATTAAAAAGTGAAATTTATTTTAATGTCTTTAATTGTATTAATAGATGTATTATTGTTCTAATTTTACATAAAAACAAATATAAAATACAATTTAACATTAATAAATTTTTAATCAAAAAGTTAATTTTTAACTAAAAACAAGTATTTCCTCTTTTCATTAAAAAATGATGTTTCTAAGAAAAAATCCAAAAAAACACCCTAATATAATATAGTCATTATAAATAAAAATATTAAGATTATATTATCATCATATAATTCTGGATGATTCTAAAATTAATTTTTTATTAAAAGTGTTTCATTTGAGAAGCCAGTATTTTGAAACATAAAACAGACATTAAAAAATTAATATATTTCATTATCAATATGGGTTGTTTCTATTAAAATGTAATAAAAAGTATTTTTTTATTCCATTATTTATATTAAATTTCCTATTTTTAATAGCTATGTTATACTTATATTATTTATAAAATAAAAAAATGAAGCTTTTCCAAAACATGGTGATGTGTGTAACGTACACCAAGTCAGTGTTGCGTATAGCGTAAGATAATTCAGTATTTCCTATTGAAAAACCCAAGTCTGCATTTCATGTATCACAATCCATGTCGATATTTAATGTAGCTCAAACCAAGTTTTTGTCATGTTAATGGATTTTTGGACTTAGTGTTTTAATTTATATATATATATATAAAGAAATAATTTTAGTGTCACGTGAAAGAAAAAATATAAAAAGGATAAATTAATTTCGAAAAAAGTGAAAAAAAATTAAAGGTGATACATTGGTTGATTAAATTTAGGCATGGATATTAAAATGAGGACTCATGGTTTAAGATAATTATTAGATTCATGTAAATAAAATTTCAAAATAATTTTTCATGCTACAAATTTTTAATATTCATTTGAATTGATTTATTGTTATTATACATGCCTTGAATGATTTTACTATATCATATTTCCCATTATATTGATGTTTTCTAGATGTAATAATTAGTATTTTATTCATGAATATATTTCTGCTGTCATCATGGGAAATTGCACCGAACAACACATTTATTTTACTTTTCAATGCTATGAATATGCCACAACACATATAATTTTACTGATTCATATTTTGATAAACCACATATACAAAAAATAACCCAATTTCATCAAGTCATATTTATCCCATAGTGATCATGATTGACGTTTATAGGGAATAAAAATGTTTGAATACATTTTTATCCACTCCCACCCAACTATTAGTATTTTCATGATATTTAAATGTTGCAGTGTGGGGGTGAATTGAATTATGGTGGTATTGGAACCAAAATTTTTTCCACATAGGGAGTGGCCACATTTCGTTTGTAGAGTTAATAAGTCCTCAAAAGGTACAAAAATACCTCAAAACTATCCCAAATGGACCATTCATGATGCCCTCTACAAGGCTGGCCTGCCTTCATTGGGAAAACCTCTGTGATCGTCTCTACGGCATCACGGACCCATGGTGAGTCCAACGTATTCCAACTAAGCATATCCTTTCTGTGGAGTTGTAACACCCGGGACTTTTATGAGAAATATTTTTTTTATGTTATATAAATCATCTAAGGAATCTTTCACTACACACAACACTATCTTTTTTTGCTTTAAACACAACTGCGGCCTTCCTCGATAGCTTGTGTCGTACGCAATACTGAGTTTCACTAAACAACGATATGAAATTAAAATATTATTAAAACTAGCCATTATGAAAAGTAATAACCACTTTTTTAAATTTTGTAAATTTTATTTTTCAAAATGGACTTCATTTTTGGATTCAGAATATCGAAATTAGTCTAGGGTGAAATTTTGGTATTTTTCTGAAAATATTCAATTTTTGGTGGATAGTGAGAACACTAGGTTACTATTTAAAAACCAACTTTTTATTTAAATAATTATTTATTTTAATTATATTTATTTTAGGTAAAAATTGATATATAATACCTATATAAGTTCAATGCAATTCATTGGAGTCATTTTAAAATAATTTTAGATATATAAAAATTTTATTGAACTTTTCACCGTCTTTTACCCACCTCTTAGGAGAATTTGAAAATTTACAAAAAACATAATATTACCGCTTTTTTGAATTGAATTTAAAAAATTCGAGAGACACAGTTGATGTTAGTCAGTAAAATGTGGTTCAATGAGATGAATATAATTTTTGGTGAATAGTAACTTTTTACTTTTTATTACCACTATTAAAAGTAAATAGGGTAATTAAGGGTAAAATTGTTATTATTATTTCCCTAACACACGTCCTAATTCTATTCGATAAGTGTAATTCGACCAAAAACAACCTTAGTAATAAAATATGTCCATTTAGGCCCACTTGGATTAGATTAGGACATTTATTATTAATTTATTTAAATAAGGGTTAAAATAGTTAAAATCAATGTTTAATAAGTAAATCATTTTTCATATAGATATATATATAAGATAAATTTGACTATAAATATTAATTAGAAAACTAAAAAGATTTCATACATAAAGGTATTTTATGTGTAATTTTTAGACTTGATATAATTTAATTTATTTATTACACAATGATGATGTAGTAATTATCTTATTAATGAAATATTGATATAATTGATGTTATAAATACCCAAATAAATGTAATTTGAGACTTTTTATGAATTTCAATAATTTTCTATGTTAATATGAAATGTCAGTGTTGATTTTATTAACTTTTCTCGAACTAAAAATTCTTTTATGATTTTCACAAAAATCAATTACCAAATAGTGTCAAAATTGACATAAAATAGTTTTTAAAAAAAATATTATATTATTAATTTTTATTATATTCCTAAAAATCTAATGTTCGGCCAAGATAATTATATCATGATTGTTGTATCATTAATGGACCACATTGGGGTCGCTTGGATGTATATGGTAAGTTTATTAACTATATAATATAAGAATACAAAGTGACATGGTAAATGTCAATCTAATTAACTAAGAGTTAAAACTAAAAGATAAGGTTAATATAATGACCTAATATAGCGACCCATACATTAAATACATTGTTGTTACTTCAGAATTGAATCACACTTATTACAACATATAACAAAACCAAGAAAAGACCGTATAGGTATAAAGTCTTTAGAAATTGGGAAACATAAACAACTAGTTCATAAAGCATCTACTTTGCCTCCCATTTATTTCATCATTTATAGAGTCCCTTTTTGGCATATCCTACTTAATAACTTTCTTCCTGACCTGGGGAAATAAAACATACAAAAGGGTGAGCTCAAATGCTCAGTAAGGGCAATCAAAAGAAATATCAATCACATCATATTCATAAGAACATAACATTTTGGAAATCTTAACTTGCAAAAGAGATCATAATTTCATAACATGGGAAAAATCATAGTAGTAAAATTTAATCCCAATAATCATAACATAAAACATGAAGCTTTGTTTCATACACACAAAATCATAGAGAATCATTTCTTAGTAGCCAAGACTCATTGCCAAGACTATCTTAGCCGAAAAAGTCCATTTCTGAAGCGAGTTCACTTCTCATTTCAGCCCTATTTCATTGAACCAGTTTAACCTTCCGTTCCAGCCATATATATCTCATGAGATATAAATCTTTACCCAATGCATTTTAGGGAGATATAGGTCCCACCCATATCATAATGATACCATTATTATGTGTGCAACAAAATCATAAACCATACATCATCACATAACCCATGTAATAAAAATGGGATTTTTAAACATCGTGACATCATAAAACAATTCATATAAGATAAATAAATTCATAAAAATAATTCCATCACAACATAATCAAATCAATGTAATAATAGGGATAGAAACAGAACCCTATCTTATCTTAGATGGAAAATAATTTTTATAAAACACTTGAACTCCATTCTTGAAAAAATATCCTTTCTACTTCAAAAACATTTTCCTTTCTCAACATGTCATATAATTTTAATCTAAAAGAAGTTGATTAAAAATAAACTTGAAAACATGTAAAGGAAGCTTCTTGGAAATAATGTTTTAAAATTCCATTCATGCCGTATAAGTTAAAAATACAATCTTCCCGTACTTTGGCCGGAAAAGTCAAAAGTACCTCGTACGAAAAACGACAAAAGATTCCCTTAATATATTTTATTAAAAACTCACAGAACGGTAAAATTGGATTTAAACAATTATATGTGGATGGAAATAATATTACATATTGAGGAAACATGGATGTGGATGATAAATATTCCCTAATAAATTCTAAAGTATAAACAATCTCAGATAAAAATGATATTGTGAGATTTTCCATCACCTCATGTCTGATTTGCTTCGTAAGTGTCTGAACCTCCTGTATAATGATTTAAATAATGTTATTGACTTAGTCCAGAATCATATGTATTTTTATGATATCTTATATGGTCATATTCTTAGCTTCTTATTAATAATATTTCATTACTACTAGTTATTCGAGTGTTTATTACTTTTTGTTCTTATGCGTGTTTTGTCGAATAAATTATTATTCTTTTTAGGTTATAGATACCTAATTTCCAGAATGGTATTAGTGTAATATATATCATATTCATTCATTCAATTCATTTATATAATCATAATGCAATGAAGATCATGTAGAATGAGTCGCATCACATCGTGGAGACGGTATTTCGTACGTATGCACGAGCGATGATATCGTTCCCATGATCGTGAAATTGTAATGAAGTGTATTTATACTATTTCAGAATCAATATCACATTACAATAATCATATATAGTTATTATTTACACCATTATACCCATCCAAGTAAGGTGGTGGTGGGAAATAGATTACACCACGGCGTGGAGACGGTATTCCGTACGTACGCACGCGCGGTGATTTCATTTTACATAGGATGGATAGATGGTGAAATAGGTTTGTTTAATAATTATAATAACATATAAGTATATTAGTGATACTTATGTTATTACTTCATAATGAAACAACTAAATAAGAAGACGTGGAAGAAGAAATAAAGTTGAATGAATCGGTAACGAACATTACCTCTTCTTTGAAGCGCCTCTTTGAGACCTCCTCTTAGGGCACTAAAATTGGTCTTTAAAGAAGCCCAGGACCTCTAGGATGTTTCTAGGGAAGTGGAGAAGGGAAATTGGCAGGGGTTGGCCGAGCTGGAAGGCTCAATGTGGTGTGAGTAAGAGAAGGATGATGTGCCCTTTTATAAGGGAGGAGAGGGGCACCTTTGGAAAAACTGAAAATATTATTTTATTATAAAGTCATATTCGTTTTTTAATAGCTCAAAGTTGATTTATTTCGAAGGTAAGGTGTGTATGGGTCGAAATCCTCTAATCCAATAGAATTTAGACAAGTTTAGGTCATTATAATAACATTATCTTTTAGTTTTAACTCTTAGTTAATTAGATTGACATTTACCATGCCACTTTGTATTTTTATGTTATATAGTTAATAAACATACCATATACATCCAAGAGACCCCAAAGTGGTCCATTAATGATACACCTATCATGATATAAGTATTTTGGAAGAAACTTATATTTTTAGGAATATAATAACATTTAATAATATAATATTTGTTTTAAAAACTATTCTATGTCAATTTTGACACTATTTGGTAATTGATTTTTTGTGAAAATCATAACAGAATTATTAGTTCAAAAAAAGTAAATTAAATCAACACTAACATGTCATATTTACATATTAAATTATTTTAATTCATAAATAGTCTCTAATAGATTTATTTGGGTATTTATAACATCAATTAGGTCAATATTTCATTAATAAGATAATTACTGCATCATCATTGTGTCATAAATAAATTAAGTTATATTAACTCTAAAAATTACAAATAAAATACAATTATGTAGAAAATATTTTTAGGTTTCTAATGAATATTTATAGTCTAATTTATCTTATGTATATCCTTATATTAAAAATTATTTACTTAATAAACATTGATTTTAACTATTTTAACCCTTCTTTAAATAAATTAATAATAAATGTCCTAATCTAATCCCTGTGGGCCTAAATTGTCATATTTTATTCCTAAGGTTGTTTTTTGTCTAATTAAACTTATCCAATAGAATGAAGACATGTTTTAGGGTAATAATAATAACATTTTTACCCTTAATTACCCTATTTACTTTTAACCATGGTAAAAAAAGTAAAAAGTTACTATTCAGCAAAAATTATTTTTATCTCATTGAACCACATTTTACTTCGTGAAATCAACCGTGTCTCTTGGATTTTTGAAATTTCATTCACAAAAGCGGTAAAACTATGTTTTATGTAAATTTGCAAATTCTCCTTGGAGGTGGGTAAAAGACGGTGAAAAGTTCAATAAAATTTTTATATATCTAAAATTATTATAAAAATGACTCCAATGAATTGCATTGAACTTATATAGGTATTATGTATCAATTTGGCCTAAAATAAATTTAATTAAAAAAAATTATTATTTAAATAAAAAGTCGGTTTTTTAATAGTAACCTAGTGTTTTCACTATTCACCAAAAATTGAAAGTTTTCAGAAAAATTCCAAAATTTCACCGTAGGCTAATTTCAATATTCTAAATCCAAAAATGAAATTCATTTTGAAAAAATAAAATTTACAAAATATCAAAAAGAGTTTATTACTATTCATAACGGCTAGTTTTAATAATATTTTTATAGCATATCATAGTTTAGTAAAACTTGGTATTGCGTACGACGCAAGCTATCGAGGAAGACCGTGGTTGCATGTAAAGAAAGACAAGCTAGTGTTGTGTGTACTGAAAGATTCCATTGATGATTTATATAACATAAAAACAAAATATTTCTCATAAAAGTCTCGGGTGTTACATTCTACCCCCCTTAAAATGAATTTCGCCCTCGAAATTCATCACTTTGTAACAAAAAGATGAGGATACCTCTCCCTCATCATATCCTAAAGCTCCCATGTAGCCTCTTCTAATTGGTGGTTCCTCCATAAAACATTCACCAAGTGAGATGTCATTTTCCATAAGAGTTTTTCGCTACGATCCAGAATCTCTATTGGTTGTTCTTCATAAGAAAGATCTTGCTCCAACGGTACAACTTCTGAGCTGAGTACATGTGAAGGATCAGGTACGTACTTTCTTAGGAGAGATACATGGAACACATCGTGAACATGAGAGAGATTCAGTGGAAGCGCCAATCGGTATGCTACCTTTCCAACACAATCCAGTATTTCGAAAGAACCGATATATCTAGGGCTCAACTTCCCCTTCTTTCCAAATCTCATGACCCTCTTCCATGGAGATATTCGTAAGAACAATTTATCACCCACTTCAAAATCTAGGTATTTTCTTCGGTTGTTGGCATAAATTTTCTATCGAACATGAGCTTCTCTTACGTGTTGTTGGATAGATCTGACCTTTTCTGCCATCTCATAAACAAGATCAGGTCCTAATAGCTTTCTTTCCCCAACTTCATCCCAGCAAGTTGGAGTCCTCAAATTCTTTCCATAGAGAGCTTCATAAGGATCCATCTGAATACTGGAGTGAAAGCTATTATTATAATAAAATTCCACCAAAGGTAGGTGTTGATCCCAACCACCTTTGAAATCCATAGAGAAAGCTCTTAACATATCTTCTAGAGTTTGAATTTTCCTCTCAGACTGACCGTCTGTCTGAGGATGATAAGTTGTGCTGAAACTCAACTCTGTATCGAGAGTATGCTGAAGACTTCGCAAGAACATCGAGGTAAATCTCGGATCCCGATCAGATATTATAGAAAGTGGTACTCCATGCTATCTTACCACTTCCTTTACATATATCCAGGCAAGCTGATATAGAGAGAAATCCTCTCTAATAGCAATGAATTGTGCAGACTTCGTAAGTCGATCAACTATGAACCATATAGAATTATTGCCTTTGGATGTTTTAGGAAGTCCGGTGACAAAGTCCATAGTGATGTTTTCCCATTTCCATTCGGGTATGGGTAATGGTTGTAACATTCCATTATACTTCTGTCTCTTAGCTTTAACTTACTGACAAACCAAGAATCAAGAGACATATTCATCAACATCTCATTTCATGCCATCCCACCAGAAGTAATCTTTCATGTCCATATACATCTTCGTTCTTCCAAGATTAATAGCGAATGAAGAACTATGAGCCTCATCCAGCAGCTCCTTCTTTAATTCTGGGATGGGAGGTACACAAACCCGATTCCGGAACATTATTATCCAATCACAATCAAGGTTGAATTCAGGAATATTTTTCACCTTGTTTTGTAACTCTACATCTTCTTTATGTGCCTCTTTAATCTTCACATGTATAGATGGTTGAACATTCATTTGAGAAAGATACAATTTTTCCCCTTTAATTATAATTCCAAGATCCATCCTTTGTAAATCCATAAATATTGGATATTTTGTGATCCACATCATGGATAATCTAGCATGGTCTTGTCGACTTAATTCATATGACACCTTGATTGCTTTCCTAGGGTGGTAAAGAATTGAGCAGTCGTAATCCTTAATCTGCTCCAACCATCTTCTTTGGCGCATATTCAGCTCCTTTTGTGTGAAAATATACTTTAAACGTTTATGACCAGTATAAATATCACACCTTTCTCCATAAAGATAATTCCTCCAAATATTTAATATAAATATTACCGCAGCTAACTCCAAATCATGAGTTGGGTATATCTGCTCATGGATTTTCAACTGTAGTGAGGCATAAGCTATCACCATATCATTTTTCATAATAACACACCCCAACCCCTTCTTGGATGCATCACTGTAGATCACAAACCTTTCTCCACTACAAGGAATTGTGAGTACAGGTGCACTAGATAACCTTCTTTTCAATTACTTGAAATTATCTTCACATTCCTCTGTCCAAACAAACTTAACTTCTTTCGGAGTCAAGTTGGTGATTTGATTAGATAATCGTGAAAAATCTTTCACAAAATGTTGATAATAACCAGACAAACCAAGAAAACTTTGGATCTTAGTTACTGTTGTTGGTCTCAACCATATTTCGATAACCTCTGTCTTTGCTGGATCCACAGATATCCCCTATTTTGAGATTATGTGACCCAAAAATTCAAATTTTTGAAGCTAATATTCACACTTGGTAAATTTGGCATAAATCTTCTCCTTTCTCAGGGACTTCAATATAATTCTCAAGTGATCTTCATGTTCTTTCTTGATCTGTAAATAGACAAGACTATCATCTATAAAGACTACCACAAACTGATCACGATAGTCTCTAAAGACTCTATTCATCAGATCCATGAAGATAGCAGGGGCATTAGTAAGACCAAATGGAATCACTATAAATTCATAGTGTCCATACCATGTACGGAGAGCCATCTTTGGAATATCCTCCCTTTTGACCCTTAATTGATGATACCCTGAATGATGATCAATCTTAGAAAAGTATTGAGCTCTGCGTAGTTGGTCAAATAAGTCATCAATGAGCGGGAGAGGATATTTTTTCTTGATAATGATCTTTTTAAGTTCTTGATAATCAATGCAGAGTCTCATTGATCCATATTTCTTCATAACAAATAGAACTCGTGCTACCCAAGGTGACGCACTAGGGGGTATGAATCCCTTATCAGTATTCTCTTGGAGTTGCTTCTTCAATTCCTGCAACTCAATTGGGGCCATTCTATAAGGTGTATTTGAAATAGAAAAAGCACCCAGTAAGAGTTCTATTGAAAACTCAACTTCACGATTTAGTGGATGACCTGGAAATTCCTCCGGAAAGACATCGTCAGACTCCCGTACAATGGGAATATTCTTAATAGTGAGTTTCTAACCAACCATTTGAGATAAATAACCCTCATTTATTGGAATCAAGACCCATAAGATGGAATAAATTTCCACTTGAAGGTTATGTTCATCCTTGCATAGATAGAAGATCATAGACTGATCTAGAATATAAAATGTGACTTCCATGCTTTAGAAATTGATATGAGCTCCATATAGAGAAATCCAATCCATGCCAAGAATCACATCAAATTCCACTATAGGAAGGATCACTAGATTTTTAGGAAGCACTTTCCCACAAACATCAATTGGAGAAGAATTATAAACATCTTTTGTGACTATTGTTCCATTAGGGGTTGGCACAGCTAACTCAACATCTAATTGTTGAGGTAATACGGTGATACCCTTAGAAAAGTTTTCAGAAATAAAAGAGTGGGTGGATCCAAAATCAAAAAAAAAACATTTGATACTTTAGAGTGTATGGTAAGTGTACCTTTTACAACATCGTTATCGTACTCCACATCGCTGATAGAAATTGTATGTGACATTCCTTTGTCTTTAGCCTTACGAGTTTGTTGATGTCGACCATCATCATCAACCCTTGGATTTGGGAATTGATTGGAAGAATGCCCCATTTCCTTGCACATGTAACATTGAAGTGTAGTAGGTTCATTCTGTGTATCCCTTCCTTATTTTGCATCGTTATACATCTTCTTCCCATCATTGAGGCATTAAAATGCCCGATGACCTTCCTTTCCACATTTGAAACATTTACTTGTCCCTTTAAGAAAACTCCCTCCATGTTTCTTTCCACACTTTGAGCATAAGGTAAAGATCATCTTCTTTTCAGTGTGCTCTTTCGATTTTCCTTTTAATTCCATTTTCCTCTTCTTATCAAACCCGTATGACTGATGGGTTACTCCAATATCTATCTCAACTTTGAGAGCACATCGAATGATTTCCTTGTAGCTATTGAAGTCCCTTATGGATAAGGACCTTCGAAGACTTGGTTTTAAGACACTAAAAAATCGATTGATCTTACTCTCAGGTTGGATAATAATACCAGAAGCGTACCTTGCAAGTATTGTAAAATTTACTTCATCTGTACCAACAGATTCGTCATCCTTTTTCTTCAGTTCAAGAAACTCTTTCTCCATCTTTGTTCGGAGAATACGAGGGAAGTACTTATTGAAAAATAAGTTCTTGAACTCGTCCCCTTATGTGGACTCAATTTCATCCCTTTGCCTCGTATTCTTAATAAGATTACACCATTGATCAGCATCTCCTTCCAAACGATACACTGCTAAGATGACTTTGTCATGATCAAAACATTCAAAAACTGAAAATATCTTTTCATTAGTACTAATCCATTGTTCAGCATCTAATGGATCAGTAGACCCGCTGAATGAAGGTGGACGCTGCCTCATGAAGGATTCAAAAGAATGTCGCTCCTTCCTTTGCTCGTTTGGAAGTACTGCATGATTCATAGCTTGACAATGTTTTGTGAGCATGTATACAAGATTTTGTATTCCAGCTCCCATAACGTTTGGTTGCTCAGGGGGACAATAATTGCATTGCCCGTCGCAATCCTCATTAACACATTTCCTTCGGGTTCAATCCATTGACTAAAACCAAGAATAATAGTGTGATAAACAATAATTAGAATAGGAAAACCACATAATCAAGAATAAAATTTCACACTTATGGTTATATCATAGGTTATTCATGGCCATTTCTAAAACACTAAGATTGTGTTCTATGCTTAGACTTATCCTTAGGGTTCTTACTAAGGATTTCACATCCTAGTTTCCAATGGTTGACTATAACCTCCCTCTGATACCAACTATATCGACCCATACATTACATACATTGTTATTACTTCAGAATTGAGGCACACTTATTACAACATATAACAAAACCAGGAAAGGACCGTATAGGTATACAGTCTTTAGAAACTGGGAAACATAAACAACTGGTTCATAAAGCATCTACTTTGCCTCCCATTTATTTCATCATATCTAGAGTCCCTTTTGGCATATCTTACATAATAACCTTCTTCCTGACCTGGAAAAATAAAACATACAAAAGGGTGAGCACAAATGCTCAGTAAGGGTAAACAAAACAAATATCAATCACATAATATTCCTAAGAACACAACATTTTGGAAATCTTAACCTGCAAAAGAGATCATAATTTCATAACATGGGATAAATCATGGTAGTGAAATGTAATCCCAATAATCATAAATTAAAACATGAAGAATTATGGGATACACACATAATCATAGAGAATCATTTCATAGTATTCAAGACTCATTTCCAATACTATCTTAGCAGACAAAGTCCATTTCTGAACTGAGTCCACTCCTCATTTCAGTCCTGTTTCACTGAACCGGTTTAACATGCCATTCCAGCCATGTCTATCTCATGAGATATAAATCTTTACCCAATTCATTGGAGGGAGATATAGGTCCCACCCATCTCATAATGATACCATTCATATGTGTTCCATAAAATCATATACCATACATCATTTCATAACCCATGTAATAAAAATGGTATTCTTAAACATCATGACATCATAAAACAATTCATATAAGATAAATGAATTCATAAAAATAATTCCATCACAACATAATCAAATCAATGTAATAATAGGTATTGAAACAGAACCCTGTATTATCTTATATGGAAAATAATTTTGACAAAAAACTTGAACTCCATTCTTGAGGAAAATATCCTTTCTACTTCAAAAACATTTTCCATTCTTAACATGTCATATAATTTTAAACTAAAAGAAGTTGATTAAAAATAAACTTGAAAACTTGTAAAGTAAGCTTCTTGGAAATAATATTTTAAAAATCCATTCATTCCGTATAAGTTAAAAAAACATTATTCTGGTACTTTGGTTGGAAAAGTCAAAAAGTACCTCGTACGAAAAACAACAAAAGATTCCTTTCATATCTTTTACTAAAAACTCACAGAAGGGTAAAATTTGATTTAAACAGTTTTATGTGGATGGAAATAATATTACATATTGAGGAAACATGGATGTGGATGATAAATATTCCCTAGTAAATTCTGAATTATAAACAATCTCAGATAAAAATGAGATTGTGAGATTTTCCCTTAAATTAGGTCTGATTTGCTTCGTAAGTGTACTAACCTACTTTATAATGACTTAAATAATGTTATTGACTTATTCCAGAATCATAATTATTTTTATGATATCATATATGGTCATATTCTTAGATTCATATTAGTAATATTTCATTACTACTTGTTATTCGGGTGTTTATTACTTTTTGTTCTTATGCATGTTTTGTCGAATAAATTCTTATTCATTTTAGGTTATAGATACCACATTTCCAGAATGTTATTAGTGTAATATATATCATATAAATTCATTCAATTCATTTATATAATCGTTATGCAATTAAGATCATGTAGAACGAGTCACATCACATCATGGAGACGGTATTCCGTACGTACGCACGAGCGATGATATTGTTCCCATAATCGTGAAATTGTAATGGAGTGTATGTATACTATTTCAGAATCAATATCACTTTAAAATAATCATATATAGTTATTATTTACACCATTATACCCATCCAAGTAAGGTGGTGGTGGAAAATAGGTTACACCACGGCATAGAGACGGTATTTCGTACGTATACACGGGCAGTGATTTCGTTTTCTATAGGATGGATAGATGGTCAAATAGGGTTGTTTCATACTTATAATAACATAAAAGTATATTATTGATACTGATGTTATTACTTAATAATGAAAAAACTAACAAAGAAGAAGTGGAAGAAGAAATAAAGTTGAAAGAATCGGTAACGGACATTACGTCTTCTTTGAAGAGCCTCTTTGAGACCTCCTCTTAGGGCACTAAAATTGGTATTTAAAGAAAACTAGAACCTCTAGGATGTTTCTAGGGAAGTGTAGAAGATAATTTTGCAGGGGTTGGAAGAGCTTGAAGGCTCAATGTGGCGTGAGGAAGAGAGGGAGGAGGTGCCCTTTTATAAGGGAGGAGAGGGGCACCTTTGGAAAAACTAAAAATATTATTTTATTATTAAGTCATATTCGGTTTTTAATATCTCCAAATTGATTTATTTCGAAGATAAGGTGAGTATGGGTAGAAATACTCTCATACAATATAATTTAGACAATCTTAGGTCATTATATTAACCTTATCATTTAGTTTTAACTCTTAGTTAATTAGATTGACATTTACCCGGTCACTTTGTATTTTTATATTATATAGTTAATAAACATACCATATACATCCAAGAGACCCCCAAGTGGTCCATTAATGATACACATATCATGATTTAATTATCTTTGCCGAACCTTAGATTTTTAGGAATATAATAACAATTAATAATATAATATTTGTTTTATAAACTATTTTATGTCAATTTTGACACTATTTGGTAATTGATTTTTGTGAAAATCATAACAGAATGAATAGTTCGAAGAAAGTTAATTAAATCAACACTAACATTTCATATTAACATATAAAATTATTTTAATTCCTATAAAGTCTCAAATTACATTATTTGGGTATTTATAACATTATATATTTCAATATTTCATTAATAAGATAATTACTCTATCATCATTGTGTCATAAATAAATTAAATTATTTTAAGTCTAAAAATTAAAAATAAAATACCATTATGTAGGAAATATTTTTATCTTTCTAATTAATATTTATATTTGAATTTATCTTATGTATATCCCTATATTAAAAATTATTTACTTATTAATCTTTGATTTTAACTATTTTAACCCTTC
Organism: Viscum album; assembly: GCA_963277665.1. NCBI lineage: Eukaryota > Viridiplantae > Streptophyta > Magnoliopsida > Santalales > Viscaceae > Viscum > Viscum album. The sequence goes on along the minus strand of OY728122.1, from coordinate 1,237,229,716 downwards.
TTTAAATAAATTAATAATAAATGTCCTAATCTAATCCAAGTGGGCCTAAATGGTCATAATTTATTCCTAATATTGTTTTTTGTCGAGTTACAATTATCCAATAGAATTCGTACATGTGTTAGGGTAATAATAATAACATTTTTACCCTTAATTACCCTATTTACTTTTAACTGTGGTAAAAAAAGTTAAAAGTTACTATTCACCAAAAATTATTTTCATCTCATTGAACTACATTTTAATTAGTGAAATCAACCGTGTCTCTCGGATTTTTGAAATTCCATTCACAAAAGTGGTAAAATTATGTTTTATGTAAATTTGCAAATTCTCCTAGGAGATGGATAAAAGACGGTGAAAAGTTCAATAAAATTTTTATATATCTAGAATTATTATAAAATGACTCCAATGAATTGAATTGAATATAAATAGGTATTATGTATCAATATTGACCTAAAATAAATTTAATTAAAATAAATAATTATTTAAATAAAAAGTCAGTTTTTAAATAGTAACCTTGTGATTTCACTATTCACCAAAAATTGAAAGTTTTCAGAAAAATACCAAAATTTCACCCTAGGCTAATTTCGATATTTCAAATCCAAAAATGTAGTCCATTTAGAAAAATAAAATTTAAAAAATTTAAAAAAGTGGTTATTACTATTCATAACGGCTAGTTTTAATAATATTTTAATAGCATATCGTTGTTTAGTGAAACTCGGTATTGCGTATGACGCAAGCTATCAAGGAAGGTTGCGGTTCCGTGTAAAGCAAGTCAAGCTAGTGTTGTGTGTAGTGAGAGATTCCTTTGATGATTTATACAACATAAAAACAAAATATTTCTCATAAAAGTCTCGGGTTTTACACCTAAACTTTTCTAAATTCTATTGGATGAGAGGATTTCGACCCATCCCCACCTTAGCTTCGAAATAAATCAATTTGGAGCTATTAAAAACCGAATATGACTTTATAATAAAATAATATATTTTTTTTCCAAATGTGCCCCTATCCTCCCTTATAAAAGGGCACCTCTTCCCTCCCCTCCTCACACCACTTTGATCCTTCATGTTCGGCCAACCCCTGCCAAATTCTCTTCTCCACTTCCCTAGAAACATCCTAGAGGTCCTGGTTCTCTTCAAAGACCAATTTTAGTGCCCTAAGAGGAGGTCACAAAGAGGCGCTTCAAAGAAGAGGTAATGCCCGTTACCAATTCTTTCAACTTTATTTATTCTTACACTTATTCTTATTTAGTTGTTTAATTATGAAGTAATAACATCAGTATCACTCATATACTGATATGTTATTATAAGTATGAAACAACCCTATTTAACCATCTATCCATCCTACGGAAAACGCAATCACCGCGCATGTGTACGTACGGAATACCATCTCCATGTCGTGGTGTAATCTATATTACACCACCACCTTACTTGGATGGGTATAATGGTGTAAATAATAAATATATATGATTATTTTAATGTGATATTGATTCTGAAATAGTATACATACACTCCATTACAGTTTCACGATCATGGGAACGATATCATCGCTCGTGCGTACGTATGGAATACCATCTCCAAGATGTGATGTGACTCATTCTACATGATCTTCATTGCATAATGATTATATAAATGATTTTAATGAATGAATATGATATAAATTACACTAATACCATTCTGGAAATGATGTATCTATAACCTAAAAATAATAAGAATTTATTCGACAAAACACGAATAGGAACAAAAAGTAATAAACACCCGAATAACAAGTAGTAATGAAATATTACTAATAAGAAGCTAATAATATGACCATATATGATATCATAAAAATATGTATGATTCTGGAATAATTCAATAACATTATTTAAATCATTATACAGGAGGTTCAGACACTTACGAAGCAAATCGGACCTAAGGGAAGTGAAAATCTCACAATCTCATTTTTATCCGAGATTGTTTATACTGCAGAATTTACTGCGGAATATTTATCATCCATATCCATGTTTCCTCAATATGTAATATTATTTCCATCAACATACAATTGTTTAAATCCCATTTTACCCTTCTGTGAGTTTTTAGTAAAAGAGATGAATGGAATCTTTTTTCGTTTTTTGTACGAGGTACTTTTTGACTTTTCCGGCCAAAGTACGGGAAGAATGTTTTTTTAACTTATACGGAATGAATGGATTTTTAAAACATTATTTCCAAGAATATTCCTTTACATGTTTTCAAGTTTATTTTTAATCAAATTATTTTAGTTTAAATTTATATGACATGTTAATAAAGGAAAATGTTTTTGAAGTAGAAAGGATATTTTCCTCAAGAATGGAGTTCAAGTGTTTTATCAAAATTATATTACATCTATGTTAATATAGGGTTTTCTTTCTATCCCTATTATTAAATTGATTTGATTATGTTGTGATGGAGTTATTTTTATGAATTCATTTATCTTATATGAATTGTTTTATGATGTCACGATGTTTAAGAATCCCATTTTTATTACATGGGTTATGAAATGATGTATGGTTTATGATTTTGTGGCACACATAAGAATGGTATCATTTTGAGATTGGTGGGACCTATATCTCCCTCCAATGCATTGCGTAAAGATTTATATCTCATGAGATAGACATGGCTGGAACGGCATGTTAAACTGGTTCAGTGAAACGGGACTGAAATGAAGAGTGAACTCGGTTCAGAAATGGACTTTGTCCGCTAAGATAGTCTTGGCAATGAGTCTTGACTACTAAGAAATGATTCTCTATGATTATGTGTGTATGCCACAAATCTTCATGTTTTAAGTAATGATTATTGGGATTACATTTCACTATTATGATTTATCCCATGTTATGAAATTATGATCTCTTTTGCAGGTTAAGATTTCCAAAATGTGATGTTCTTATGAATATGATGTGATTGCTATTTCTTTTGTTTACCCTTACTGAGCATTTGAGCTCACCCTTTTGTATGTTTTATTTCCCCAGGTCAGGAATAAAGTTATTAAGTAAGATATTCCAAAAAGGGACTCTAGATATGATGAAATAAATGGGAGGAAAAGTAAATCCGTTATGAACCAATTGTTTGTGTTTCCCAGTTTGTAAAGACTCTATACCTATACGGTCCTTTCCTGGTTTTGTTATATGCTGTAATAAGTGTGCTTCAATTCTGAAGTAATAACAATATATGTAATGTATGGGTCACTATAGTTGATATCAGAGGGAGGTTATAATCAACCTTTGGAAACTAGGATGTGAAACCCTTAGTAAGAACTCTAAGGATAAGTCTAAGCACAGAACACAATCTTAGTGTTTTAGAAACACTACTGGAAAGATGGGTTATCCCCATAGAGCTATACCCATGGTTTTTTAAACCATGGGAATAGCCTGATTCAAGGTAACCTATACCTACGGTTTATTAATAATCGTGGGTATTGAAATTCTACCCCAACAGTTTTTATTGAACCGTCGAAATAGAGGGCCCGATAATTTTCCCTACCCCTGCTCGATCTCTTTCACTCGTTAGGCCGCAACTCCCCCCCCCAATCTAATCCATCCCCTGTGTTTCCTTCAATTGAATCCCCTTACCCACCTCCAGTCGGCGATCATCACCCCTCCTCCAGATGGTGCACATCCCCCATCCTCATCCTCCTCTAGTCCATGCGCATCCCCCCTCCTGCTCTGGTCTGCGCGCTCCCCCCTCCTCCTGTTGACGACATATTGAAGTTGATCAATTTCTCCTAGGTCGAGAGACTTTCTCACTCAATCTATGACCAAAACTTTATAGGGATTTTGATCTTTGGAGTAAGATTAGCCATATATGTGTCATCCGCACCCAGTTGGGTGCTTTTAACCCATGGCTTGTCGGTAAGTGTTCTCACTTCTGGGGACCCAATAGATTTCTTGATTCTTTGTATCTGGGTTTCTAATTTGTTAAAGATGTCTTCATAGGTCTTTAAGAGTATTATTCCATGGATGATGCCCTCTGAAATTGATCACGCTCCGTATAAAGGTAGGTGAATCTTTGTATTTTCTGTCATTTATCGAACCACACATTCTTGATGATTTTAAAAGAATTTTTAATGTAGATTTATGGTATTTAATGTTCATGAGGATTGCTATTAATCATAGTTTCACTCTTTATTTCATAAATATGTGGTGTAAGGGTTGTTTAAAATTGTAAAAACACATTGGTTTTACATGTCTCCCACCATGTGTTTGATGTAATGCATCATATGACTTTCCATGAAATACGTGGCTTTGTTTTAGTGGAATGATTACCCTTGATTTATAATGATTTATAAAAATAATTTGGAGAGAAATTTCTTAGGAAATCTGTTGTTTGGAAAAAGTGGATAGTATTGACCAAATTGATGATGGTTTTGCCTATTATGGGCTGAGGACTTTGTTTTATGTAAGGAAACCCAGTTTTATGGAATATTAGCATTTTGTTATTATAGACGGTACCTTTTATCATGGTTGAACTTCTTGGATTACTTGTACCAAAATAGTGGCACATGGGACGCCTTGGGTATTTTTGGGGGAACCTTGTACAAGTACTCCTCTAGGTTTACGGGACCTCCTGACCCAACAAATATTGGTTGCACGGGCCATCGGGAACATGCAAGTGCTTGATAGGTCATGGGTTGTGGATGCTACTTGGACTTCCCACCGGGCGCATGCTAGTGCATGATAGGTCATGACTAGTGGATATTACTTGTACTTCCTGTGATGGTGAACACTAGGGCATTATGAGACTCTACCTTGTAGATCTCTACAAATATAGCATATGGCAATTTTTTAGTAAGGATCCTAGTCTTCTCAACCTCTACAGATAAGTATTCTCATATGGCATGTTCCTGGCTTTCAATTTACTTTAATTTAAGAAATTTCATGTTAATTCATTTTCATTTTTTTTAAATTTACAATTTTTTTAATGTTACTAGCTTCCTTAAAATTCCATTCCCATATTTTTTGTTTTAACTAAAAATGAAAATGATTATCTTTATAGATGTAGTTTAAACTTGTTTTTCATGGTTTATTTTATGTGGATTTCACATGGAGTGTGGGTCTGAAACCTTATAGGCTCATTATCTCACATACTATATACACCCTCCGGGTGTACAAGATCTTGTTTTTATTCCTTGATATTTTTTACAGGTGCTGATAGTCGCCTTCCTTTTTATAGCAATTGGACCTTTCAATCAGGTATGGGGAAATAGAGGAGGTGGTATATGAAGGTGTTCTAATGATGTATCATTTAAACCTAATTTTCTCAGAGTATGACTGTTGGATATTTTTATAAATTCATTTAGAAATTAAACTATGAAATTGAGGATTATGAGTTTTCATATAACTATGCAGTTTCACTATGACTATTAGTGCAATTTCAACATGCATTCGGTCTTCCTTCTTTTGTATAACATGCATTGAAAAATGTTACTCGAAAAGGGATTCATTTACCTTTATATAGTATAGTTTTGTGTATTATTATGCACTCTCAATCTACCTAATTATGTGTAAATTATATTGTCTTAAACAACAATCATTCAATATGTATAAGACACATCATTTATTTTTTTTGTCAAAATATTACTATTTATCAATATGTTTTCAAACATTAATGTTTACATATAACCAGGTTGATTGAGAATGATTATAGTTTTTTTTTCAACTCCAATCATTCATGTACTATTATGTACTCTTAATCATTCAATATTTTTATATCACCATGAAAGGGCTTTAGACCAAGTAGGATTGTGTTCAGTGTTTCATATTTCCAAGTATAGTGAAATTTTGAACACTTTTTCATTTTCTAATATATCTCTATTTTTTGACTATTATAAGCAGTTTTTAAACATTTCATAGCGCCAAAATTTCCCTAATTTCCTTGAAATATTAATTTTATTTTTTATATTCTTAATTACATGACCTTGATTAGTATGCATGTGCCTCTTCCCCGTTTCATTACAGCGATGGATAAGATGAAGTGTATTATTTTCAATTGAGAATATTATGGGGGATGAAAAAAAAGGATCTCATACCATACTATAATTCAAGCTTGATGACTTCTATCAAACGGGTAGTGTCCATTAAATGTTACTGTATATTATAAATACATTTTTTAGGCCAAAGTGTTTTATTTTGTATGATGTGTTTCATAAATGTTTCTCCTAAATTTTCTCATTTGATTACTCTCTCTAAAATTTGGTGTTATGCATAGGAATTCACAAGGTAAATGCTTTAAAAAAACATTCATGTTTTGAAAGACATCTTTCTTCATGAATGGAAGCTGATTTGGAATGAGTCTAGATGGATTTTATAGGTACATGCAATCTTAATGAATTTTTCCCGGGTCTTCATGTGTTTACATGTATTATTTAACTTTTCCATCATAATATGTATCTTTTCATATATATATACACATGCATACCACATTTACTAACAACAGAGTACCTTTTGAACTATAGCACTCATGCATGTGAGGTCCTGTTTAGGTTTTTTCTTCCAAAACTGCAAAAATAACTTCCAAATCGCAGTTCTTTCTAAACCGTTGAAATCCAAGCATCAGGTAAAAATAACTATCCCCTTCCTTTATTTATTCATTTAATTTATAAATTAAGTTCATTGAGTTAAAAAAGTACTAAAACTATGTTAAAATAGTATTGAATCCATTTTAGAAATGATTTTTCTTACCAATTTAGGACTGAAATTACAATATAAATACACACGCATTCTATATTCCTTTCTGGCGAGCTGCTCATATTTGATTGTAATGTTTGATATTTATGTTATATTAACAACTATCACTTCGGTTATTTTTAGGTTTTATTTTTTCTTTGAATCACATAAAATCCATAAGTATCCTATTGTTTTCTGGTTAAGTGGTGTTCCTGGTTGTAGTAGTGAATTGGTCATCTTCATCGAAAAATGGGCCTTTTCCATTGCCAAAACATTGTTACTTGTATAGAATGAGTATTTTTTGAAAAAGATATCATTATTTTTACCGATGAATTCATAGTTTTGATTGAAGAAATCAAACATTGGCAACAAGACAAGCATTCGAGCTACATTAGGGAGTATTCTGTTACAATATATGGAAACTGAAACATTTAATAGTGTCTAACATACATGATTATTTGTATATTTCTCCTTTTTCTTCATAATCTTTTTAATCTATTGCGCTCATAATCATTATTGTTTCCATTTATTAAAAACTATTGATGAATCTTTAATTTAAATCAAATTACAAATTGGGAATCCATCTGTATTAATTTTAATAAATGTTAACCAAGTTTTCATACTTTTCTCACAAAGAACATGCATGATTCAACTGTGGAACATGATGTTAGGGTTGGTGTCAACCAAAACATCTACTGGATTTTTTATTTTTCTGAATTTTTTATCTTCTAGATTTAATTTTGACATCTATGGAAATAAATATTATGCATTTTTTAAGTTAAAAAGAAAGTACTCATTGTCCCAACCTTTGTTATTTGTTAATATTTAGTGTAGTCATGTTCCTGTCTAACATTTCATGAAGGGTTCCTTTATACATAAAGTATGTAAAGCCCACAAATTTCTTCAAATATATTTTCTACATTTTTGTGTGTTTATATAAGATTAAATTATCCATATTGTGATTCTTTGTTTTTAACATCATTATTTTTTGGCATTTGTTATCCGAGAAAATGTTTTCTTTAGCTCAATCTCCCCAAATAATTTAGTAAATCACATCAAAAGTTATTCAAGTGTTGTACCACCCATTAGAGTATTGAGTGATGTCAACACATTCAATTCCTCAATAAAATTTGTCGTAAATTTGAATATATTTAATCTCATTTCTCAAGACATCTTGCTCAACTAATAATAATATAGATGAACCTCAAATACTTTTCCATAAATATCTAGGTATAAATATTTCATTTTTCACCATATTCTTATACCTTTTGTCACGAAATTTAAACATTTTAATTGACCATTCACTAGTTTTTTTCTGTAATCATCAATGCAGGGATTTATCACTGATCAAGAGGAAGCTATATGGGATCTCTTTGGTAAAAACAAAGAAATTTATTGAAAATTTTATACTTGCTGGAATACAATGGCCACTCAAATCACTACTGTTTTTGCTTCATTAATGTTGATGCTTCCATATATGAAAAAGGTGTTGATTTTGTATATAAATTACTGAGTTGGACCAAAAGAACTTGAAATTTTATTGATTGAATAAATATTCCTCCTGATATTCCTTCTATAAAGTATCATGCTGCCAGGTCACTTAATGGATCTATAGCTATGACCTTTTGGAATTTAGTTTGGTCAAAGCTCTCTACTGCTATTTTGAATTTTCTGTAGAAATTTAAATCCTCCATTTTAAAATTCCTATAGACTGAAATGTGTGAGTTTCTCATCATTGAAAGATCTATTGACCATGTGAAAATTACTTTTCCTTTTGCAGCATGTTGCATTATTTGTATGTTTGATGGAGAATTTGTATCTGCAAACATAAATTTCTCCTGTTATATATGAATAGACTTATGATGCCAGGTTTCATGACCTCCTTGATTTGGAGGAAAATAAATATGTTCATGAGGTATGCCTATTGGTTTTTCTAAAGTTAGTGTTGAGAATTTGTGACAATATCATATTGAATATTTACACATAAGAGGTTCCTAGTAAAGATGGGGTCAATCGGAGAAAAAGAAAGTCATCTTGGATGATCATGACCCTTTCTGGATGGAGATCAACCATGCACATATATCTGATGTCTATCTTGTGAATTGAAAATCTCATTTTATGGGTGTATGATAGATATGATTGCTCATTTTAACGGTTAACTAATGGATTAGGCCAGTTGAAAGGTTGCATGAGAAGATGAAAAACATTGTATTAAAGAATACAGCTATAGAAATCCAACAAGGATCAAGGTTGGTTTTAGAGTAAAAATCTTATCATTGATTTTTTACATTATTTTACAAACCCAGGTTTCTATTTTAGAAATCACATGATTTATTTGTTTATTCAATTCTTGTATACCATGTACCTTGGTTTGTACATATCACGGTTTGTGCATTCTTTTATTCCATGTATCATGCTATAGAAAGAACATTCTTTCTTTAGAAAGAACATTCTTGTGCTTTCTATTATATAAAGAACAATATTGTTTACCATGTACTGTGCTGTAGAAATCTAACAAGGCTTATGGTTTTTTAACATGTAACATGGTTTCTGTTTTAGAAAACACATAACTGATTTTACCATGTTCCATGGTTTGCATCAAATATATTCTTGTTTACCATGTCTCATGGTTTATACTATGATTTATGGGTTTATGATAGATATGAATGCTCATTTTTATAGTTAACAGATGCATCAGGATATTTGAAAGGTTGCATGAGAAGATGACAAACTATGTATCAAAGAATAAAGCTGTAGAAATATCGCAAGGAACAAGGTTGGTTGTAAGAAAAAATCCTTAATTGATTGTTTACATGATTTTAAAAACCCAAGGTTATGTTTTAGAAAGTACATGATTTATTTTTTTATTCCATCACTATTTACCATTATTTTAAGAACCCAGATTTCTATTTTAGAAAAAAAATGTTTTATTTTTCATTCAAATCTTGTTTACCATGTACCTTGGTTTGTATGTGTCCTGGTTTGTACATTATTTTTTACCATGTATTGTGCTATAGAAATCACATTCTTGTTTTAGAAAGAATATTCTTGTGCTTTCTATTTTAGAAAGCAGATTGTTGTTTACCATGTACCGTGCTACAGAAATCCAGCAAGGCTCATGGTTTATTTAACATGTACCATGATTTCTATTTTAGAAACCACATGAAAATAGGTGATTTATTTTACCAATGTATCATGGTTTGTATCAAATATATTCATGTTTACCATGTACTGTGGTTTGTACCATGATTTATGGGTTTATGATAGATATGAATGCTCATTTTAATAGTATATTGATGCATTAGTTAAGTTGAAAGGTTGCTTGAGAAGATGACCAACACTGTATCAAAAAATAAAGCTGAAGAAATCCAACAAGTATTAAGGTTGGTTGCAGATAAAAAACATTAATTGATTGATTACATTATTTTTCAAACCCAATATTCTTTATTAGAAATCACATGATTTATTTGTTTATTCAGTTATTGTTTACCATGTTCCTTGGTTTGTATATATCAGGATTTTTACATTTTTGTTTACCATATACCATGCTATAGAAAACTCATTATTTTAATAAATAACTGATGGATCAGGCCAGTTGAAAGGTTGCACGAGAAGATGACAAACATTGTATCAAAAAATAAAGATGCAGAAATCCAACAAGTTTCAAGGTTGGCTGCAAATAAAAAATATTTAATCGATTGTTTACATTATTTTACAAACCCGTGTTTCTATTTTAGAAAGTGCATTCTGCTTATCATGTAGAAGCTATGGATGCAGAATGTACAGGTACAATTTAGAAAGTGCATTCTGCATTGGATTGCACGATAAGATGACAAACATTGTATCAAAGAATAAAGATGTAGAAATCCCACAAGTTTCAAGGTTGGTTGCAGATAAAAAATATTTAATTGATTGTTTACATTATTTTACGAACCCAAGTATCTATTTTAGAATGTGCATTCTATTTTAGAAACTTCATTCTGCATTGGGTTTGTACATTCTTCTTGTTTATTCAATTATTGTTTATATAGGATATGGATGCAGAATGTACAGATTGGGTTTGTAAATTCTGCATGTTTATTCAATTTTTCTTTACCATTTACAGTTTAGTGATTTTATTTTTTTTACAGGTTAATGATTTACCCACGGTTTAATGAACCGTGGGTATACTATTTTTTTGCAATAATCTATACCCACGGTTTTGTAAACCGTGGGTATTGATATATTCCCACAGTTTAACTCTATCCGTGGGTATTATGGCGTTTCTCAGGTCTATAGCCACGGTTCCTATAAAACTGTGGGTATAGATCTATACAGACGCCTCTCCAGGCCACCGTTTATGAAACCGTTGTTATGGACTATACCCACGGTTTTAGGGCCTATACCCATGGTTTCAAACCGTGGGAATATGTGATATTTCCAGTAGTGAAATCTCCATGAATAACCTATGATAAGACCTTAAGTGTAAAATATTATTCTTGATTATGTGGTTTTCCAATTCTAATTAATGTTGCTCACACTATTCATCTTGGTTTTAGTGAATGGTTGGAACCCGAAGGAACCGTGTTAATGCGGAATGCGATGGGCAATGCAATGATTGTCCCCATGAGTAGCCAAACGTTATGAGAGCTAGAATGAAAAATCTTGTAGCCATAATCACACAAATTTCTCAATCTATGAATCATGCTGGACTTCCAAATGAGCAAAGGAAGGAGCAACATTCTTTTGAATCCATTATGAGGCATCGTCCACCTTCATTCAGCGGGTCTATCGATCCATTAGTTGCTGAACAATGGATTAGTACTACTGAAAAGATATTTTCAGTTCTTCAATGTTCTGAACATGAAAAAGTCATCTTATCAGTGTATCATTTGGAAGAAGTTTCTGATCAATGTTGGAATCATATTAAAAATATGAGGAAAAGGGATGAAATTGAGTCCATGGAATGGGACGAGTTCAAGAACTTATTTTTCAATAAGTACTTCCCTCGTATTCTCTGAAAAAAGATGGAGAATGAGTTTCTTGAACAGAAGAAAAAGGATGATGAATCTGTTGGTATCTATGAAGCTAATTTTACAAGACTTGCAAGGTACACTTCTGGTATTATTATCCAACCTGAGAGTAAGATCGATCGATTCATTAGTGGCTTAAAACCAAGTCTTTGAAGGGCCTTAGACATAAGGTACTTCAATAACTATGAGGAAATTGTTCAATGTGCTCTCAAAGTTGAGATGGAGATTGGAGTAACCCATTAGTCATATGGGTTTGATAAGAAGAGGAAAATGGAATTCAAAGGAAAATCTAAATAGCACCCTGAAAAGATGATGAGATTTCCATTCTTCTCAAATTGTGGAAAGAAACAAGGAGGGAGTTGTCTTAAAGGGACAAGTAAATGTTTCAAATGTGGAAATGAAGGTCATCGGGAATTTGAATGCCGCAATGATGGGAAGAAAATGTATAATGATGCAAACAATGGAAGGGATAAACAGAATGAACCTACTACACTTCAATGTTACAAGTGCAAGGAAATGGGGAATTATGCCAATCAATGCCCAAATCCAAGGGTTGATGATGATGGTCGATGTCAACAAACACTTAAGGCTAATGACAAAGTAAAGTCACATACAATTTCTATCAGCGATGTGGAGTATGATAACGATGTGTTAAAAGGTACACTTACCATCCATTCTAAAGTAGAAAATGTTTTATTTGATTCTGGATCCACACACTCTTTTATTTCTAAAGAATTTTATAATGGTATTGTCGTATTACCTCAACAATTAGATGTTGAGTTAGCTGTGACAACCCCTAATGGAACAACAGTCGCATCAAAAGTTTATAATTCTTCTCCAATAGAAGTTTGTGGGAAAGTGATTCTTGCATATCATCGGATCCTTCCTATAGTGGAATTTTATGTGATTCTTGGCATGTATTGGCTTTCTCTATATGGAGCTCATATCAATTTCCAAATAAGGGAAGTCACATTTCATATTCCAGATCAATCGATGATCGTCTATCGATGCAAGAATGAACATAACCTTCCATTGGAAATTTCTTCCATCTTATGGGTCTTGATTCCACTAAATTTGGGTTATTTATCTCAAATGGTTGGTGAGAAAATCACAATTAAGAATATGCCCATTGTACGGGATTTTGACGATGTCTTTCCGGAGGAATTTCCGGGTCTTCCACCAAATCGTGAAGTCGAGTTTTCAATAGAACTCGTACCGGGTGCTTTGCCTATTTCAAAGACACCTTATAGAATGTCCCCAATTGATTTGTAGGAATTGAAGAAGCAACTCCAAGAGAATCATGATAATGGATTCATACGCCTTAGGGCGTCACCTTGTGGAGCACCAGTTCTTTTTGTTAGGGAGAAAGATGGATCCATGAGACTCTGCATTGATTATCGAGAACTTAACAAGATCACTATCAAGAACAAATATCCTCTCCCATGCATTGATGGATTATTTGACCAACTACGTGGAGCTCAATACTTTTCCATGATTGATCTTCATTCAGGGTATCATCAATTAAGGGTCAAAAGGGAGGGTATACCAAAGATGGCTTTTTGTACAAGGTATGGACACAATGAATTTATAGTGATGTCATTTGGTCTTACTAATTCCCCTGCTATCTTCATGGATCTGAAGAATAGAGTCTGTGGAGACTATCTTGATCAGTTTTTGGTAGTCTTTATAGACGATATTCTTGTCTATTCAAAGAACAAGGAAGAATATGAAGATCACTTGAGAATTATATTGAAGACCCTGAGAAAGGAGATTCTTTATGCCAAATTTACCAAGTGTTAATTTTGGCTTCAAAAAGTTGCATTTTTGGGTCCCATAATCTCAAAAGAGGGGATATCTGTGGATCCAGGAAAGATAGAGGTTATCAAAAGATGGTCAAGACCAACAACAGTAACTGAGATCCGATGTTTTCAGGGTTTGGCGGGTTATTATCGACATTTTGTGAAATATTTTTCATGATTATCTAATCCACTCACCAAGTTGACTCGGAAAGGAGTTAAGTTTGTTTGGACAGATGAATGTGAAGAGAATTTCAAGGAGTTTAAAAGAAGGTTATCCAGTGCACCTGTAATCACAAAGCCTAGTAGTGGAGAATGTTTTGTGATCTACAGTGATGCATCCAAGAAGGGGCTGGGGAGTGTTCTTATGAAAAATGATATGGTGATAGCTTATGCCTCACGACAGTTGAAAATCCATGAGAAAAATTAACCAACTCATGATTTGGTGTTAGCTACGGTAATCTTTGCATTAAAGATTTAGATGCATTATCTTTATGGAGAAAGGTGTGATATTTATACTGATCATAAAAGTTTAAAGTATATTTTCACACAAAAGGAGCTGAATATGCGCCAAAGAAGATGGTTGGAGCTGATTAAGGATTACGACTGCTCAATTCATTACCACCCTGGGAAGGAAAACAAGGTGGCAGATGCATTAAGTCGACAAGACCATGCTATCTTATCCATGATGAGGATCACAAAAGATCCAATATTTATGGATTTACAAAGGATGGATCTTGGAATTATAATGAAAGGGGAAAAATCGTATCCTTCTCAAATGAATGTTCAACCATCTATACATGTGAAGATTAAAGAGGCACAGAAAGAAGATGTAGAGTTACAAAAGAAGGTGAGAAATATTCCTGAATTCAACCTTGATTATGATGGGATAATAAAGTTCATGAATCGGGTTTGTTTACCTCCCATACCAGAATTAAAGAAGGACCTGCTGTATGAGGCTCAAAGTTCTTCATTCTCTATTCATCCTGGAATCATGAAGATGTATAGGGACCTGAAAGAGTACTTCTGGTGGGATGGCATGAAAAGAGATGTTGCTGAATATGTCTCTCGATGCTTGGTTTGTCAGCAAGATAAAGCTGAGAGACAAAAGTCTAAGGTAATGTTACAACCATTACCCATACCTGAATGGAAATGGGAAAACATCACTATCGACTTTGTCACTGGACTTCCTAAAACATACAAAGGCAATAATGTTATCTGGGTCATAGTTGATCGTCTTACAATGTCTGCACACTTCATTGCTATTAGAGATGATTTCTCTCTAGATCCGCTTTCCAGGATATATGTAAAGGATGTGGTAAGATTTCATGGAGTGCCACTTTATGTTATATCTGATCGGGATCCGAGATTTAACTTGAAGTTCTGGCGAAGTCTTCAGCATACTCTGGATACAGAGATGAGTTTCAGCACTGCTTATCATCCTCAGACAGACAGTCAGTCTGAGAGGACAATTCAAACTCTTGAAGATATGTTAAGAGATTTCTCTATGGATTTCAAAGGTGGTTGGGATCAACACCAACCTTTGGTGGAATTTTCTTATAATAATTTCTTTCACTCTAGTATTCAGATGGATCCTTATGAAGCTCTCTATAGAAAGAATTGCAGGAATCCAACTTTCTCGGATGAAGTTGGGGAATGAAAGCTATTGGGATATGATCTTGTTGATGAGATGGCAGAAATGGTCATATCTATTCAACAACACATAAGAGTAGCTCAGAGTCGACAGAAAAGTTATGCCGACAACTGAAGAAAAGACCTAGATTTTGAAGTGGGTGATAAAGTGTTCTTACGAATATCTCCCTGGAAGGGGGTCATGATATTTGGAAAGAAGGGGAAGTTGAGCACTAGATATATTGGTCCTTTTGAAATACTGGATCGTGTTGGAAGGGTAGCTTACCAATTGGCGCTTCCACCGAATCTCTCTCAAGTTCACGATGTGTTCCATGTATCTCTCTTGAGAAAGTAAAACCTGATCCTTCACATGTACTCAGCTCAGAAGTTGTACCTCTGGAGCAAGATCTTTCTTATGAAGAACAACCGATAGAGATTCTGGATCATAGAGAAAAAGCCCTATGGAACAAGACCACTCACTTGATGAAAGTTTTATGGAGGAACCACCGATTAGAAGAAGCTACATGGTATCTTGAGGATATGACGAGGGAGGGGTATCCTCATCTTTTTGTTACAAAGTGACGAATTTCGAGAGAAAAATTCATTTTAAGGGGGGTAGAATGTAACACCTGAGACTTTTAGGAGAAATATTTTGTTTTTATGTTATATAAATAATAAATATAATCTTTCACTACACACAACACTAGCTTGGCTTGCTTTCCACGCAACCACGACCTTCCTTGATATCTTGCGTCGTACGCAATACCGATTTTCACTAAACAACGATATGCTATTGAAATATTATTAAAACTAGCCGTTATGAATAGTAATAACCACTTTTTGAAATTTTTTAAATTTTATTTTTCTAAATGGACTTCATTTTTGGATTCGGAATTTCAAAATTAGCCTACGGTAAAATTTTGGTATTTTTCTGAAAACTTTAAATTTTTGGTGAATAGTGAAAACACTGGATTACTATTTAAAAACTGACTTTTTATTTAAATAATTATTTATTTTAATTAATTTTATTTTAGGTAAAAATTGATACATAATACCTATATAAGTTCAATGCAATTCATTGAGTTCATTTTATAATAATTTTAGATATATAAAAATTATATTGAACTTTTCACCGTCTTTTACCCACGTTCTAGGAGAATTCGAAAATTTACATAAAACATAATTTTACCGCTTTTTTGAATGGAATTTCAAAAATCCGAGAGAAATGGTTGATGTCAGTAAGTAAAATGTGGTTCAATGAGATGAAAATAATTTTTGGTGAATAGTAATTTTTTAATTTTTTTACCACAGTTAAATGTAAATAGGGTAATTAAGGGAAAAAATGATATTATTATTACCCTAACACATGTCCTAATTCTATTGGATAAGTGTAATTAATCAAAAACAACCTTAGGAATAAAATATGACCATTTAGGCCCACTTGGATCAGATTAGGACATTTATTATTAATTTATTTAGAGAAGGGTTGAAATAGTTAAAATCAATGTTTAATAAGTAAATAATTTTTAATATTGATCTATAAATAAGATAAATTCGACTATAAATATTCATTAGAAAGATAAAAATATTTCCTACATAATGTTATTTTATTGGTAATTTTTAGACTTAATACATTTAATTTATTTATGATACAATGATGATGCAGTAATTATCTTATTAACGAAATATTGACATAAATGATTTTATAAATACCCAAATAAATGAAATTTTAGACTTTTTATGAATTAAAATAATTTTATTTTTTAATATGGCATGTTATTGTTGATTTAATTAACTTTTTTAAAACTAACCATTCTGTTATGATTTTCACAAAAATCAATTACCAAATAGTGTCAAAATTGACATAAAATAGTTTTTTAAACAAATATTATATTATTAATTGTTATTATTTTCCTAAAAATCTAAGGATCAGAAACGATACTTATATAATGATAGGTGTATCATTAATGGACCACTTGGGGGTCTCTTGGATGTATATGGTAAGTTTATTAACTATATAATATAAAAATACAAAGTGACATGGTAAATTTCTATCAAATTATCTAAGAGTTAAAACTAAACGATAATCTTAATATAATGTCCTAAACATTCTAAATTCTATTGGATTAGAGGATTTAGACCCATACCCACCTTAGCTTAGAAATAAATCAATTTTGAGCTATTAAAAACCGAATATGACTTTATAACAAAATAATATTTTTAGTTTTTCCAAAGGTGACCCTCTCCTCCCTTATAAAAGGGAACCTCCTACCTCTCTTCCTCACACCACATTGAGCATTAATTCTTGGCCAAACCCTGCCAAATTATATTCTCCACTTCCATAGACACATCCTAGAGGTCCTGGTCTTCTTCAAAGACCAGTTTTAGTGCCCTAAGTGGAGGTCTCAAAGAGGCGCTTCAAAGAAGAGGTAATGTCCATTGCCGATTCTTTCAACTTTATTTCTTCTTACACTTCTTCTTCATTAGTTGTTTCATTATGAAGTAATAACATCAGTATCACACATATAATTATATGTTATTATATGTATGAAACAACCCTATTTCACCATCTATCCATCCTATGGAAAACGAAATCACCGCGCATGCTTACGTACGGAATACCATCTCCATGCCGTGGTGTAATCTATTTTCCACCACCACCTTACATGGATGGGTATAACGGTGTAAATAATAACTATATATTATTATTTTAAATCAATATTGATTCTGAAATAGTTTACACACACCCCATTACAATTTCACGGTCTTGGGAACGATATCATCGCTCGTGCGTACGTACGGAATATCGTCTCCACTATGTGATGTGACTCGTTCTACATGATCTTCATTGCATAATGATTATATAAATGAATTGAATGAATTAATATGATATATATTACACTAATAGCATTCTGGAAATTAGGTATCTATAACCTAAAAATAAAAAGAATTTATTCGACAAAACACGCAGAAGAACAAAAAGTAATAAACACCCGAATAACAAGTAGTAATGAAATATTACTAATAAGAAGCTATAAATATAACCATATATGATATCATAAAAATAAGTATGATTCTTGAATAAGTCAATAACCTTATTTAAATCATTATACAGGAGGTTCGGACACATACGAATCAAATCGGACCTAAGGTAAGGGAAAATCTCACAATCTCATTTTTATCCGAGATTGTTTATACTTCAGAATTTACTGGGGAATATTTATCATCCACATCCATGTTTCCTCAATATGAAATATTATTTCCATCCATATAAAATTTTTTAAATCCAATTTTACCCATCTATGAGTATTTATTAAAAGATATGAAAGGAATATTTTGTCATTTTTCGTACGAGGTACTTTTTGACTTTTCAGGCCAAAGTACGGGAAGAATGGTTTTTTTAACTTATACGGCATGAATGGATTTTTAAAAAATTATTTCCAAGAATCTTCCTTTACAAGTTTTCGTGTTACTTTTTAATCAAATTATTTTAGTTTAAAATTATATGACATGTTACGAAAGGAAAATGCTTTTGAAGTATAAATGATATTTTCCTCAACAATGTAGTTCAAGTATTTTATCAAAATTATTTTCCATATAAGATAATATATGGTTATGTTTCTATCCCTATTATTACATTGATTTGATTATGTTGTAATGGAATTATTTTTATGAATTCATTTATCTTATATGAATTGTTTTATGATGTTACGATGTTTAAGAATCCCATTTTTATTACATGGGTTATGCAATGATGTATGGTTTATGATTTTGTGGAACACATAAGAATGGTATAATTATTGGATGGTTGGGACCTATATATCCCTCCAATGAATTGGGTAAAGATTTATATCTCATTAGATAGACATGGCTGGAATGGAAGGTTAAACCGGTTCAGTGAAACAGGACTGAAACGAGGAGTGGACTCGGTTAAAAAATGGACTCTGTCCACTAAGATAGTCTTGGCAATGAGTCTTGAATACAATGAAATTATTCTCTATGATTATGTGTGTATTCCACAAAGCATCATGTTTTAAGTTATGATTATTGGGATTATATTTTACTAATATTATTTATCCCATGTTATGAAATTAAGATCTCTTTTGCAGGTTACGATTTCCAAAATGTTATGTTCTTGTGAATATGATTTGATTGAAATTTATTTTGTTTACCCTTAATGAGAATTTGAGCTCACCATTTTTTATGTTTTATTTCCCCAGGTCAGGAGGAAGGTTATTAAGTAAGATATGACAAAAAGGGACTCTAGATATGATGAAATAAATGGGAGGCAAAGTAGATACTTTATGAACTAGTTGTTTATGTTTCCCAGTTTCTAAAGACTCTATACCTATATGGTCCTTTACTTGTTTTGTTATATGTTGTAATAATTGTGCTTCAATTATGAAGTAATAACAATGTATGTAATGTATGGGTCACTATAGGAGTTATCGGTCTCTCTGGATATCTTATTGGGGATCTCATGTGTAATTGTCACAAAGGTGTCTTGACCATACGTGAGGCTGATGCATTCCGATAGAGCCTCTTCTCTCTACTGTGTCACTCCAATCCATTTAACTTCCAAGATTCCATTTCGCAGAGATAATCACGAAACAAAAGATAGATCACCAAAGGTACATGGACTCTATTAACCATGCCTTGTATTCTTCATGCCCTCTGACTATGGTGGGGATGCCCTTTGTAAAATGATATAACCTTATCAATGAAAAGAGAACCTTTAGAGTTCTCTAGACATCAAGAATCATGGATTCTTCATGGCATACTCTCCAATCAAAGAGGGATTTTTTAAAGTGATGATCTCCTCTATCAAAGGAATCCCTTTATGAAGACCCTTCCCTTTGCGAGGACATTTCCCTTCATTAAGGAACATCCCTTTTTGAGGGAACTAACCTTCATGAAGACCCTTCCATTCATTAATGAATTTCTTTTCATAATAACCATTCCCTCTGCGAAGGCACCACCGTTCATGAAGACCCTTCCCTTCACAAAGGAACTATCCTTCGCAAAGACTTTTCCATTTGCAATCATCCTTCCCTTTGTGAAGGATCATTCTTTTACAAATATCCTTATCTTCACCATGACCATTATCATTGTAAATCCCCTCATTTGGTGGCCTAATTCTTTTCACTATCATCTTCCATACAGCCCTCCATGCTCGTGTAATGTGATTTCATGTTTCGTCTAGTGTTGCCTCATGTTGTGTTTCTTTTCCTTATGCTCCTTTTAATAGCCATGGCAATGGTTGTTTCTTCTTCGAAAATACAATCTAATGTGATCCCTATAATGGATCACTCCTTAACCCACTCTCCCAATGTGATTTTTTGTTCCTTCCCTTCGCCAAGGTTTAATGTGCACCAGTTTGGTATGTCCTAGGGGTGGGGAGTAAATACTCATCGTCCGTGCCACAATAGTTAATCTTCTAGGAACTCGCATCCCGGAAACATGACATTAATATATGATAATTTAACAAGAGACCAACCTATATAGGACAATGAAGTGGATGGGCATGATAACCTTCTCACTCCCCTCGCCCTCCGATGTTTGTCTCCATGCACACCTCAGTCAGAATCTATGCAAGCCCCAATGCAACATGACACGACGTTCCAAGTATAGAGTCCATATCCTCCTTTTACATCTAGACCCCTACATGGGCTTCCTTCCTATAGAAAGTCCCAATTGTCATCTCCTTGGAATTCTAACCATGCATATTCCCCATTCTATTTCTTGAGGATGCACCATTCATGAAATGATCATCAGGTCTTTGTTGCCTCTTGTTTCTCACACCGAGCATGGCTCATTTGTGCTTATTGTATGGATCAACCATGACATCCTATTTGGTCATCCATAGTGCCTAATCCTCATTCCATGTGACAGAACTATGTGGACATTGTTCTTTTACCTCACTAGTAAAGATATGTAGGAATCCACTCTTAGGTTCATGCCCATTACTCATCTATCACGACCACTTCATGTCAGTTTAACCTCATCCAAAATGAAGTTAAATTGTATACCCCTTGATAAAAGACAATTTTATTGAATATTTTATTGATTATAAATGAAATAATTTCCTCACATTTTTCTAAATATGGTAATTTATAGAATAATTGGGATTAGGTAATTCATTTGAATATTTGATAGAAATTTTAGTCTAACCCTTTTAAAATTCACAATATTTTTTCAGGCATAAATATTTTTATGTAAATTATTTTGACCTAAAAAATTTTAAAAGTGATCCTGACTTTATGAGAAATAAATCCTATTTAGGACATTAATGCTGGATTAATATTTTGAGTGGAGTAAATTTCCTATGAAGAAAAAGATGGATTGAACAATCCAAATTGGACGTCACTTCACCATTTGGGATAAATCTTCTTCATATAGACTTGATTTGGGTCAAAAATTTGTATGGGAGGTTGGGTAAATGATTCCGAACAAATTATCCTACTACAAGTCCAACCAATTCACACTTGTCGGAGGTTAACTATGCATTGCAACATGACGTAAAATATTTGGCCGAATTTCCCTTTTACATTTTAAAAATATTTTTACCATAGCCCTCCAAAACTATATTTAATGGATATTTTCACTCTTTGGGAGTGATTTTATAGGCTTTGGAAAGGTGTGTCCGAAATGGTGGCTCTTGTGAACCCCTAAATTCTCTTGGAAGGAGTAAGGTCTTGTGCAAACCTCTCTTCCAAGATGGCTCTCCTCCCCCACATCCTCTTTGTACTTCTTTTATTTCATTTATGTATCTAGAATTTTTATTCAATTTATTTAATGTGTTCTTGACTTTTTATATTATTACATTTAATCTTGGTCTAGAATATATGAGTGGATACAAGATTGGGTGTTCCCCAATATACACATTGTTATGAAAAATGTCTCCATGATGACAAAACCTCCAATGGAAGAGTGATTTCATTCGTAGATGACCTAACCCCCACTACCTTCATTTATTTATTTTGAATCCATGAATATTCTGTAATTATTAAATATTGATCAATTAATTGAGTTCTAATTTCTATGTTACATGATAGAATTACACTTGACTGCGTTGTTGGGCTTGTGTAAACCATGTCAGTGAAACAGTAATCGCAAAATATAATCAACATGGAATAGAATTATAGGGTTCAAGTCTCATCCCCAAACTCAATTAAATCTCAAATATAGGGAAGATATACTTCTATAATTGACCATTGACCATATGTTGTCTTTGTTATCTCAATCATGTTAGGGCACTGCGATTGGAAGTCCTGAAGTTAACCGAAGGCTCATTTTTTCAATATTTTGGTTGTTTTAATTTCTGTAGTGTTCAGGGGTTGAAAACGTTAGGGGATTACAATTGAATTAATTATAACCATATGGGATAAGGATAAATTAATGATTATGGGGGAATATTATATTAAATATGTCTTTGCTAATAAGTGTTTTTAATTAAATTGTCTCTTGATTGTAACATCTCATTTTCTTGTTTAGTTTATTATTTGAAAAGTCACAACACAAACCCCCCATATTTCTTTTCATTTGTTTCGAACTATTTTCTTACTTACTTCAAGAGTATTAATATTGGTTTAATTCACTTTCTCCATAGGAGAACGACCTAGTTTAGCCATTGTGTTGTACTTAGTAAAATCACAAATAAATATTTTTAAGAGCGTGTGCGAAAACGTTCAGTAAATTGGTATTGTAGCTAGGGAGGAAAGTAATTATTTCAACTAATAAGAGGTATTTATTTTATTTGGAATTTTTTCATCCTCAATTATTTCTTCCTTCTTTACCCAATATGAATTTTTTCTTCTTATTTTATTTTCTTCTACTTCTCTTTACACCATCAACTCAAATTTCTCATTTTAATTTTACAATGGTCCACATTCCTTGTTTTCATTTTTATTTGATTTATGACACAAACAAATCCATAAGATCACTTAGGTCTTGAACCTGAGATTGAATGTTGCCTTAGGGATTGAATTAGACATTATCAATATACAGTATGTTTCAACATTTAACCAGTAAGAGAATTCCTCCATACCAAGAACAAGAAAATTGTAAACACTTCAATATAAAACCAAAAAACAAGACCCAATGAATGAGAATAATGAAAATGATCTTAATAGAACCATTTGAAAGTTAGATGCACCTAATATTAATTATCAACCAAATTTTATTGCATAACCATATCATGAATCGGACATTGAACTGAAATCTGGGTTAATTATTCTTCTTCTAAATATTCGTGGTTTTTCTGTTAAAGATCCAGACTAAAATTTAAAATAATTTAATGTGGTTTTCTCAACCTTAAAACCAACAAATGTTTCTGAAGACAAATTCTAACTAAGATAATTCCTATTCTCACTATATGGAGCTACAAAATATTGGATGTATTATTTACAACATAAAGATGTAACATGTTTGAACTATTTGAAACCTTTTTTTCATAAAAATATTTTTTCCAACATCAAGGATCAATTCTATTTGTAAGGAGATCTTAGGGATCATGCAAGAAATTGGGGTGTCAATGTATGAGTACTAGGAGAGATTCAAGAAGTTGTGTGCAAGCTGTTGCATCACCAAATTAGTGAGAAACTCCTCATCCAATACATTTATAAAGTACTCACGCCTATAGAGTGGTGAATGGTGGATGACACGGCAGGAGGAGCATTGATGGACATGACACCCGTACTTGTCCATGAATTGATCGACAAGATGGAACAAAACTCTCAACAATTTTCCATCAAGGTACACCACATTTTCAAGATTACATCATGTAAGTCCTTCATCTCCTTAAAGTCATTTGATTGATACCGAGTGATAAGAATTGGAAACTATGGTGAGACAGATTTCTTTGGATCAAAATACATCCCAAACACCTCCTTTGAGGCCTTGTTGCATTTGCACTGAGACAAGCCACCCAATAGACTGTTTCCTGAAACTACAAGAGATGGAGGATTGAACAGTAGTATTCTCAGGGAGACCATATCAGGAAAAACAATAGACATATCCCCAAAATAATTTTTGATTCATTTTATCAAACAGATAACCAAGCTTGGTAGGATCAATCATACATGAGGTATGCATCTAGACAAAAACAATGGCTCTCCTTTTAGCCAAACATTTAGTAGCCTCCACCTTACCAATAGGGTTTCCAACAAAACCTAAGGAAATTTTAATCTCATGCCTCGAACAGTCAACAAAAAGGGAATTCTCAATCAACGGTAGATTCCAATACTGATGATCTTTTGAAAAATAATATTACTAATCAACATAATGAGCTGAAGAGTCAAGGTTCAGAGATGAGGGATTTAAAGACTCAAATGATCCAGATTGGCACGACCCTCCATGTACTAGTATTTAAGAATTATATAAAAATACCTTCCCAACTAACTCCATATCCCAAGGGGAATGTTAGTGCCATCACATTGATAACTGGGAAGTAAACAATTGATACATATACACCTATCATTCCACATAGATCCTCCTCATCTTTGGAGAAGCCCCATTCCACACCAACTATTGAGAAACCCAATCATAATGATAATGGTAAGAAAATTATTGATGATATTCCTCCTAAACCATTTTCTTTTCAAAATAGAGTTATACAGACCAAGAAGATGGCTGAATAGGTGATGAAAAATAAGTTTTGGACACTTTCCAGCATGTAGATATCATCATCCCTCTAATTGACGCCATCAAAAAAATACTAAGGTATAATAAACTCATAAAAGAACATAGTAGTAAATGAAGAGGTCTCAACAGAAATGAGAGGATCAATCACAGATGGAATGTGTCAGTACTCATTAAACCAACTATACCAATTCCAACAATGTGCAAGGATCTCGGGACATTCAATGTCCCATGCACCATAGGGGAGTCCCACTTTTCTGATGTTCTTTGTGATTTGGAAGATTCCATAAATTTGATGCCTCACTATATATTTTCTTCTTTTTTAGGATGGTGAGTTAAATCCAATGAGAGTAGTTATGCAGTTGGAAAATAGTGCTACGACATATCCATCAGGAGTCCTTGATGATTTACTTGTACGGGTAAGAGACATGATCTTCCCAGCATATTTCTACATGCTTAACATGGAGGATGATCAGGTATGTTCACATTATTCCATTATAATAGGTAGGCCCTTCCTCAAAACTGAAAAAACTATCATAAATGTCAATGAGGGCACACTTTCCCTAGAATTAGGAGATGAAGTTGTGATTTTTAATGTCATGGAATCCATGAAGTTCCCCTCAGAGGATCATTTTTCTTTTGTTATCTCCCATTTTTAACCACCATGTAAAAACCACAGGGATTTTTATTATCCTATACAAAGGGGGATTATGAGCATTGGTTCTAGTTTGATGCCTAATAAAAATTCCAAACCTGTTTATAATACAAAAAACTCTCTTAGATATGATTTGAAATGGATTCATGTTTTGAATTTGACCATGTTCAATTTGATTATGACATGGCTGTGTAGTATTCTAAGAGATTTTATGGTTTATTCTATGATTGTGATGATGTATATTTTGATACTGATGTCCATTGTTCCCATATTTCAGTTCCTTCAATTTCTCCATCCATAAATTACAACCCAATATTGGAACTCCGTCCATTACCACCTAATCGAAAATACTCATACTAGTTATGTGGTGAGAAATTCCCTGTTATAATTTCTAATAATATCCCTTTTTAACATACAAAATAACTTTTGATTCTTTTTAAGGAGAACATTAAGGCAATAACATGGACCTTGGCTGACATATCATGTATTATCCCCCTATAATTTCATGCATAGGATTCTTTTGGAGGATGGTGCTAAACCGGTTAGGCAGCCACAAAGGATACTCAATCCAACTCTTTTGGAGGTTGTTAAAATAATGGTTGAAAATTTGATAGAGGAAGTTATAATATATCCCATTTCAGATTCCCCATGGGTGAGTCCTCTTCAAGTTGGGCCTATGAAAATTGGTTTTACTGTTGATAAAAATGAGAATGATGAGTTAGTTCCAATGAGGGTGAAAAATAGCTGGTGTGTGTGTATTTATTATAGGAAAATAAATCAATCCACTTGCAAAGTCCATTCCCCCTCCCATTTATTGATTAGATGCTAGAGTGAATAGCTGGGAAAACAAACTATTGTTTATTGGATATATTTTCTAGATATTCTCAGGTTCCTATTGCTCTATAGGATAAGGAGAAGATAAAATTCACTTTCACATTTGGTACATTTTCCTACTGAAAGATTCCATTTGGACTTTTCAATGCCCCATGTACCTTCCATAGATGCATGTTGAGTATTTTTTCTAAATTTATTTAAACCTGTATGGATTTATTCAGGGATTATTTGATAGTGTATGGGTCTTTGTTTGATGATTGTATCTCTAGTTTGGGAATGGTTTTGAATTTTTGTATTGAGAATAATCTAGTCTTGATCATTGAAAAGTGTCATTTCTTGGTAGTGAATGGTATTTCCTTAGGGAATGTAGTGTGAAAACATGGGATAGAGGTTGATATATAAGGCATATATTATTTATCCCTTACCATATCCTTTATGTGTGTGTGATGTTATATCATTCCTATGGCATGTAGGATTTTATTGGTGCTTCATAAAATATTTTAGTATGATTTCTCTTCATATTTCATGATTACTTCAAAAGGATTCTGATTTTATGTTTGATGATTCTTGCAGGACATCCTTTGATGATGTAAAGAAGTTAATGGCCACTCCACCAATCATACAGCACCCACGGTGGGGGATTCCATTTGAGCTTATGTGTGACGCTTCAAACTTCATTGTTGGAGTTGTCTTATCTCAGAGGGTGGAGGGAAGTTCAAATGTAATTTCCTATGCATCGAGGACCCTAGATTCAGCCAAATAAAAAAAACCACAAAAAAGTAGTTTCTTGATATCATATTCACTTTAGATAAATTCCATTCATATTTATTGGGCTCTAAAATGGATATTTTTTCCAACCATGAATCTCTAAGTTACCTCTCAAAGAAGAAATATGCAAAGCCAAAACTAATCTAATGGTTTCTACTTCTTCGATAATTTGATATTGCTATAATAGAAAAGAAGGGGTCTGAAAACTTAGTGGAAGACCACCTGACTAGGATAACTCACACACTAGAGGATAACACCTTTGACATGGTACCACTTCGAGACACTTTCCCTGATGAGCATATTTATTCCATCTCAGGTACGCTTCCTTGTTATTCTGATTTATTTAACTACTTGGTTTCCCATGAAATCCAAACAAATTTAAAGAAACATCAAGTCCAAATGTTAATGGGTGAGTCATGATTTTATGTTTGGGATTATCCAAACCTTTGGCTCATTTGTAGTGACCATGTTATTTGGAGGTGTTTTCCTGATCATGAGTTTCATTCTGTTCAGCAGTTATGACATACACATGCTTGTGGTGGTAACTTTGGACCCCAACAAACAGCTAGGAATGTTTTGGACTCTCTATTATATTGTCCTAGCTTATTTAATTATTCCCATGAGTTTTTATGTCTTTCTCTCATTTCCAACACAATGGGAACATTTCTAGGATACATTAGAATCCCTAACAACCCATAATATTTTATGATATTTTTCATGTATGGGTATTCGATCATATGGGTATTTTTCTTAGTTACTTTGTTTTTTTTGTATATTTTGGTTGCTATTGATTATTTGGGTAAATGGGTGGAGGATAATGCCACTAGAACGGATGATTCTCATGTTGTTGTGGACATTTTCCAAGTGTAGATGTTTTGTAGGATTGGAGTACCAAAGACCATCATCCGTGACAAAGGGACACACTTATGAAATTGGAATATTGCTTCCCTTCATTGGAAGTATGGGGTGACAAACATAACATCAACACCATACCACCCCCCAAAAAAATGGCCAGGCTGAGGTTTCAAATCTTGAGTTGAATAAAATTTTGGAGTAAATTGTGCAGCCGAAATTGAAAATTGGAGGAAGTGCTTTGATGAAGTTCTTTGGGTTTATAGGACAACATAAAATTCACCCATCAGTATGTCCCCATTTCTTATTTTTTTGGGATATTCCTTGCATCACTCTGTGGATGTTTAACATCAAGATTATTGGGCTATAAAGAAATGCAACATGTATTTGGCCAAAGATTGAATTCAATGGAAGCTGAAAATTCACGTGCATGAGGAGATTCAATTGTCCTCATATTAGAACACAAGGCTCTATGAGGAATGATAAAATGTAGCTCATGACATACTAATCCATCAAAGGGTGTTTCATGTTGGAGATAAATTCCTTCTATATAGTTCACGACTGAAGCTGATGTCGGGTAAGTTGCGTTCCAGATGGCTGGGTCGTTATATTGTATCTAATGTTTTCCTTATGGTTCAGTGGATATCATGTATGAGGACACTGTAAGGAGATTCATATTCAATTGGAAACACTTGAAGGAATACATTGACAGACTTTTTACTGATGTAGTGGATTTCATCACATTTCATGACACCATTATCACTTGAGCATATCAATCTGTTCCTAACCCATTCACTTTTATATTCTTTATCCTATTTAAAATTCTTCATTTCATGTGCATATATCATATCATGGGATCACATTGAAGACAATGATATATTTCATGTGTGGGTGACGGAACCTTTTATTTTAGTAATTTCAATTGTTTCCTATTTTTCAATGATTATTAAAATAAAATGGTTGTTTTTCATATTTTTTGTGTTTATTTTTCAATTTTTTGCATGTTTTTGAGACTTTTGAGTTGAAATGATTCTCATCACCATTTTTGAAATTCATATCAATAAGTGAAACAATTTATCACATTAAAATAAGCTTAAATGAATGCTGCAAATTACATTGTTTCAAGTACAAAGATTTAGTAATTTCAGGAAAAGTACTCAAAATTTTGAATCATATGCCTCATCTCACTGACATTAAATTTTAAATCACATCCTTTTGAGGCTTCTGAACCATTATTTTCATATTATTTACAATTAAGTCACTTCTTTATAGAACCAAACCATGCTAGATTTAACCAAAATTTTATTTATTCCTGTTAAAACATGAGGGTTTGATGTACTTATGTTTAAATGATTGGGGAATTTGTTTGGTTTTGAAGCCCCTATTTTAAATAATGTTTTTATAATGGAATAACTTGAAAATTTTACCCTTGTATCCCTTAGAATCTAGAATAGCCTGTTAGGATATCCACATTACAAGCCAATTTTCTCTATTCAACCATCTCTTGAAGTGAAATTTCATAATCTATTTGAACGTAAGTGTGAAGGAAGTTGTCTTACGTTGTGCGACCTCATTTTGTAATACTTTGGGAAGAAAACTAAATTCTGAAGAGATGTGTATTATTCTAATGAAAATAATTATATTAATAGTTGTTCCTTTATAGAGAATTCATGATATGTGAATTTTTTCCTTTCTAGAGCATCTAATAAAAGAAATAAGTTGTTCCTATAATGTGATTTCGAAAAAGTCATGTTTGAGAAGATTTATATTTTTTCTGGCAAAACGATGAATGGTGAGAACATTCCTTCATATTTCATGATGATGAGCAATATTTGATGCTATGGGAATTGAGGAGGAGACCATATTTAATTGAAAATTAGATTAATGTAATTTTTCTTCAAAAATAGTCACACCCCCTCATTCAGCCTCAGAATTTTTCCCATCTAAATCCTACCATACGAAAGCCATAGAACATCCCTGGAAAGTCCTTTTGATAAACATATGTCATTGACTCATATCTGGGGCCGATGTTGAAATTTATCAAGCCTATGGTGACCCTTGTATGAGTTTGGATAAAATAGGCATTTCTAAACATTTGACATTTGTGTGACAACAGAAAATTCAAGTGAAATAAGTGTTTTGTGCATAGGAGGATAAATGGAATGTAAATATATTGAATGATAAAAATGGTGAACCTGAAATAATAGTTTTTTATGAGGCATGATAACTTTTGTTTCATGGTGTGGAATTGTTGGATCTCAAGTATATGTGTTTTAAAATTTGATTTCATTTGATATTGTTGTTTACTTAATTTGAGGTTTTTCCCCAGAGTGAAAAAGGGAATGTGTGGGGGATTTGATAAAACACAATTTTATTGAATATTTTATTGATAAAAAATGAAATAATTTCCCCACATTGTACTAAATATCATAATTTATAGAATAATTGGGATTAGATCACTCATTTTAAAATTTGATTGAAATTCCAGTAATACCGTTTTAAAATTCACTGTTGTATTTCAGGAATAAATATTATTGTGTAAATTAATTTCACATAAAAATTTACCGATGTGTTATGAACGTAATTATCTAAAAATTATATTCCGGATATGGGAGTCGGATCATGCTTTGGAGTTGAGTAAATGTGCCATGAAGAAAAAGATGTACTGAACTATCTTGACTGGACATCACTTAACCATTTTGGTCGTAACATCTTCATCCGAACATGGATTGGGCCAAATTGGGAGGGAATATTTGGGACATGATTCAAAACAAATAATCCTTCTATAAATCTAACCAATTCACTCATTTTGGAGGTCAAATATGCAGTGCAACATAGAGTAAAATATTTGGCCGAAATTCCCTTTTACATTTTAAAAATATTTGTAACCCTAGCCCACAAAAACTATATTTAAAGGATATTATCTCTATTTTAGAGGGCTCGTAGAGGCTTTGGGAAGGTGTGGCCGAAAGGGTGGATCTTGGGAACCCCTAAAATATCTTGGAAGGAGTAAGTCATTATAAAAACATTTCTTCCAAGAAGGCACTCCTCTCCCACCTCCTCTTGGTATTTCTTTTTTGTCATGTTTGTATCATGATTTTTTTATCAATTAATCTTATGTGTTATTCTATTTTCATATTAATAATTTTTTTTGGGTTAGAATATAATAGTGGAGACGAGATTGGATGTTCCCCAATCAACACATTGCTTATGAAAATCATCTCCACAATGGCAACTCCACCCCTGGAAGAGTGATTTCTTTCATAGTTGATCTAATCCCCACTACCTTCATTAATTTATTTTGAATCCATGAACAGACTATAATTCATAAATTTTGATCAATTAATTGAGTTTCAATTTCTATGATACTCGTTCGACTTTCCCTTGACTGCATCTTCAGGCCTATGTAAACCGTGTGAGTGAAACCACAATCGCAAAATCTAATCAACTTAAGATAGAATTATTGTGTTCAATTATCATACCTAACTCAATTAATTCTCAAATATAGGGAGGATAAACTTCTATAATTGTCCATTGACCATAATTTGGCTTTTGGATCACAATCAAGGTAGGGTGCTGCAATAGGATGTCCTGATGTTGACTGAAGGCTCATTTTTCCAATATTTGTGGTTGTGTTAATTTCCATAGGATTGGGGGTTGACACGGATAAAGGATTAAAATTGATTTATTTATAATCATATAAAATCTGGATAAATTAATGATAAAAGGGTAAGGATATATAAACTACTTTTTTTGATATAAGGGTTTCTAATGGAAATGACTCTTGATTGCTACTTCTCATTTTCCTATTTTGTTTACTATTTGAAAAATCACAACAAAAACCGCCATATTTCTTTTCATCAGTATTGACCAATATTATTACATTCATAGAGCTTTTTAATAGTTGTTTAATTCACTTCCTCTTTGAGAGAACAACCAATGTTAGCCATAGTGTCGCACTAAGTAAGAGCACAAATAAATATTTTTAATAGAGTGTGTGACAACGTTCATCACCCCTTTCGTCCAACATGATGTAAAACTAATATCATTCAATATATATGGGTTTTTATCCCTATATCCTAGACAGGGTATGTAAGAATCCTCCCTAAGTATTAACCCCAAAAAACTGATAATATTTGGTGTCCCCTTTGTTGGTAACCACATACCCAGTCCACTATTTCATGGTGCTAAAATAGTCTCCGAGAAAATAACCATGCATAATCCTCATAATTAGTATATACTCATAAAATTAAGAGTGTCTCTCTTGTGATGGTATTCTAACCACATTTATGTCCCAACATGTTTTTGGGTTGTTGTCCATTGTGTTCACCCCAATACTATTCCCCCCATCTCGAACTACATGGACTTTTATACTTGCCCTTTTTGCGGAATGTATGTATAATCCTCCCCAAGGATTAATTCCATAACTCATGTACCATCCAAGTATCTCCCTTGAGACATTTTTTCTAGGAAGTTCATGCCCCAAAAAAGAGATTATACTTCCTTTGGTTCCCCATCCATGGTTCAATTCTCATGGGTCACCTCCTCAGGTGCCCCATCACTCCAATAAACTATGTGGACTTTGATTCCCTGCCATGGGGATATGTATGAAGACTTTTGTAGTTTAATCACAATAACATTGTAATCTTCACGTCATTTTCATCCCCTATTTTCCCATTCCTTGAAAATCCATCCATTTCTATCTTGATTCCAATCTGGCTGTCACATCCCAGTGAAATCATGCCATCCATTCAGGATGCTAAACACCCATTAGCACCCATCATGTCTTCAGGTTATTTTCTTTGGTGAAAACCACTATCCAATGATTCACTCTCTCGAACTATGTGGGTTTGATCCCTGTCTTCCCCACAGGGTATGTAAGAGTCATCCTTGTGGTCCAATCCCAGTCGATGGTAAACCTTGGTGTCCCCTTTTTCGGTATCCAATAATTCTCAGATCATTCCTCATTGGGAGTCTTGATCCACCCATATAGTAAACCTATCAGGTGATCCCTCCTACGTATGTACCCATCTGATCCACTCCAATTAGTGTTCTGATCTGTCTAATATATCTATGCTATATGTTAAACTCACGGAATAACCCATGTTAAACATGGGAAGCTCAGAAATATGTAAGTGACATGCCTATGGAATATAATTCCCCACACTCTCTGTGGGATTCCTCAGGCTTCCACACCCTCAATAATCCCTATCATAAGGGGATAAAATACCAGGGTACCGATATTTAAGAACCCATACATTTCTACAATTCCCAATGTGACTACTCCGATGACTATAAGTTGTTGCCTTCACATGATCCAATGGAATTTCATGACTGATGTTTTGTAATTAATCGCCATCCCCAAAGATATGGAACCCTGAAGAGTTTCACAAACAATGTATTAATATTTAAGGGAGACCTAGAAAAAGTGACGAATTCTGAAAAATCCAAGGAATGAGAGAACAAAATATCATATTCATATTTCAATCAAGGATAAAATTCCCTTAAAAATTCAACGAATGTCGCCAACCATTTGAAAGTGGTAATGTAGTGCCACAACCAGCGTTTCCCCGTGGATGGATGTAAACCCTGGTGAAATCATTTGAAACAGAAATGGCGAACCCGACATGTATGTTCTTCTCCTCAACATGTGGATTATTAGCATCTGAGACATCAACAGATGATCATGTCATCGGATCCAACTATTTGGGGCCAGGACCTACTATGAAAATTGTGGGCCTAGTGGAAAACTCACCAGGATTTGAGGTAGTTGATCATTGGGAATCATGATCCACGATCTTATTAGTAAGGATATTTCTATCTATCCATGGACTCATGAGAAATTATAGGGAACTAGGGCATCACTTTCCTACAATATTTACTAATGGGTGAATTTTCCTGATTTATAAGGCCCAAGCTCAAGATATATAAAACTGATCACCTCACACATGTGCATGTAGAGCTAGGGGAAATTCCAACATGGAAGTCCCACACAGATCCGTCTCTTCTACAGAAACATCAATGACCATGGATATCGGGAACCCACACCCACTCTCACCTATGAATATATTCAGATGAGGGTGATTAATACTCTTGTCCATCGATACAAATAGGAGGGGGTATCCCAAAAAGGGACTTTTCCAACCATGAACTGAAATATTATGTACCCCATCAACATTTTCACCCCCAATGGCTGCACCAGAATCCTTTAATCCCCAGTACAACTTTAAACATCCTCATGAGCCTATATATGGAGCACCGTTATGATTAATTCCCTTATGAGGAATATGTATGGGATGTCCGAGTTCACCAGGCTATGACTTCAGAAAGGGAGATATCGAGGAGGGCTCCTACCGACCGCGTTAGCTTCATCAGCTGGTCATAGAGATTGAGGAGCATGTGGTCTATATTTATACATTGTTGTCCCTAGTTTGACTATCTCGTTGTCAATGTTAGGTGAATGCTTAGTAAGAATCCCACCATAGGGCATCATCTTCCACATATTCAGTTGCATGAGACACCACTAGCATGTACTATTGTCCCCCTACTATTGTCCCAGAGTTGTGGAACATGCTTTTCCAAGAGTAAGGACACATCCATGCAAAGCCCGAAGTGAGGCACCATCGACCTCATAAGTAGGTTGAGACCATCCTGGTCACTGATGGAAGCAGCAATCGTCACGGGTCGATCTATGATGATGACATCATTTATAGTGGTCCTCCCCATGCCACAGTCATAAAATCTTTTTGAGGCCCTCCCCGCTTCATCGATAGTCAGCATGAAGTTCATCCCCATGCCACAGTCATCAACTCTTGTTGGGTCCTCCCCACTTCATCGACACTCAACACAAAGGTCCTCTTCATGATACTGGTCTTACCTATGAAAATTTTCTTTTCCTTCCAGGTTATCAATGTGAGGATGCCTCATTACCTGACAACTAAGAGCATGGGGGTCCTCCCCATGTTCTCACCAGCTCTAGAAGAGGGGCTCCTCGATTTATTGATGGTTGTCCCGAAGGTCCTTCCAATACCTGGTATGGTCCAAAAAATGTCCATCCTCATACAACAACTACCAGGTCCGGTCAACTTGAATGTCCCCTTTGTTCTATGTATGACCACCATGGAGGCCCTCCACATGCTCTTTCTAGCTCACATGAAGTCCCTCTATGCTACAACACCCTCAATTTCAATGTTCCTCCCTGGGTTCCATTTGACAATTTCCAGGGTGCTCTGAACAACATAGTTTTTTTGTGCTGAAATCCTCCCTGCTCAAGACCCATTCCTTGAGTAGGTCCACCCCAAGTGAAAGACCTACCCTTCCCTGATGAACCATCTAGAAGTATGAGGTTGGGTCCTCGCTACTAGAGGAAGAATCTCGAGAATCCTAGAATTACATTCAAACCAATCTACTTCTCAGATTCTGAAGCGGAGTACGATTCAATGATGGAACCTTCACCTCGATCCTCTATGTTGGGGGCTTGGGAAAAAACAAGGAATATTATCCTCATCCTTTAAGAGATTGAGTTCCACTATATCCCTACATCCATCCGTAGTTATATATTGGAGGTGGATTATAATTCCACATTATAGTGTCTAACCATGAAATCATCCTTATCTTAAATATGATCATTATCTACCTCAATAAGAGATCACAGAGAGTTGTTCTAGGGACCAATAGAGTAAAAAAATAGTCTGACCCACCACCGATGACAACAAACCCTTCATGAGAAAGAGTGGTTGTTATTCCATCCTTCAGGGACGTGGTGGTGTAATTAGTGCATTCATTAGATGAAAACCCATGATGATGCCTCTTATCAGATAGTGCACCATTCACTCCACTTGTAATCCTAATGTCACAATGGTCCACTTCAGTGTTGTTATTGGTCCCACAACCACCTCAATTTGAAGTGTTTGGAAGGAAGGGGCTGGATCCCAAGTCTGAGATGAGATATTTGTTTGACATTCTCATAGTGGACCATTTCCCAGAGATTTTTTGGAAAATTAAAACTGAAAAGATCAATATTCCAGAGTCCCCCACCATGTATGAGGATTTATGCATCCACCAAACCGTAGGGATGACACATTTACATCTCCATCATCAATGGTTTGCTTACCCCATTATTCGAGAACACTATGAAGACATCAGCCCAAAATTTCGCTTGGTCGGGATTGCTGTGATTCATGTTGCTAAAAACCTTGTGACACTCAGTTAATTGAAAATACTTTGACAAAAAGGTGTATATAGATTTATTGGTCTTCTCAAAATTATCAAGGAGAATTCTCCAAGAGTCCATATCCATGGATGGGGTAATATGATGCCCTGTATTTCAGCCCTATGATGCACCACCCTGGGTCACCCTGTGATATCGAGGATATTCCTTTCGGTGTCATCATATTGAACCTGGTATTTTCTTTGATATACCCTTAAGGGGGAACTAGTACAAGGAATGAATAAGAGGAACATCACATCGGGGGTAGTAGAGAACCCGGAAGATCATGCAGGCATCCATACACCCCCACAATGATTGTTTTTATGGACTTATTACACCTTATGATTCATTTCCTCTCGGTAAAGACCCCAAAAAAGAAATGATAAAATAGTTATTGTTAATCCCTCTATCACATCTGGCTTAGAGAAAATTATGGATGATGACCCAAAAAGGAAGCACTATGTCAAAAACATTCTAAAATGAAGAAGATGGTTGACGCGCTCCTAACAGAGCGTGACATAGTACAGTATCCAAATTATGGTAATCCTCGACTAGGGAAATAGGGGAAGGGGTTGGTACATCCTCCTCAAGGTGAGTTGCCTTTGGGTTATCTCGACAACTCTGACAATCTAGATAGTATATAAGTCACTGTTTATGGAATATGGGATGGATATGCATCACATCATCCAATTGAGTTCCCTAAAGTCCTTCCCCAGGACCTGACTCTGGATCCGCCATCATCTGCATAGGTCCCATTGGTATCCCTATAGGTTGTTCCCCCATCTCCTCTAGTAATTCCACCAGCCACCCCACAAGTCACCGAGCCTTCGTAACAAGTTGAATAGCCTTCAAAACATTAGTGGTCGGGGACCATTTTCAAGATCAATCTTCACATCCAGATGATCTGATGGTAGTATTTATTTCCCATTCTTAAGGCACTAGAAACTCAACATGTGGAAATCCCACTTGATGGAAAGTTGTATCTAACATGGGTGGATGAAATTTCAACACCCTGAGGTTTCAAAAATCCTACCTTCTCCCCCCTTTAATGAGACTATAAATCTACTGCTACGTCATTCCCACTTTATCTCAAGTGGTGGACCCATGTTAGGAACTCCAATGCAACAAAAGGTCTACAAGGTCTGTTGTTTTGTTGAAACACTTGAATGTCCTATATTGTTTCATGTACAAATAGATACCCATAAGGTTAGTAGCATGTTGTGAGAATCATCAAAGACATTTTATTTACCAGTTCATCTCCAGGACCAAGAAGACAAGTATTAATAGCCTCATCATGTTCAATCAGTGGCCCGAAGATAACATCACAACATTGTTCCCAGGTGGAAGGGCCTCATGTATTCCCTTGATATGACACCAACCTAGGAAAAACTACTGATGATGTGTGTGGGGAAAGAGAAGACCATACTGGTCCCTTCTCTCTTCACACAAAACACCCTTGGTGGGTTTTGGTATTTTACTGACAAAGCTAAATTTTTTGATGAATACTTTAAACAAGACAAGTAGGTTCATCCATTAAATCCTATAGCTCCCACAAGAAGAGCCTCTAAGGTCAAGACTACTATGGTATAATAGATGGAGGCAACCAAGTAGCTAGAATTATTACCTGAAGTGCCACCTCCACAGCTTCGCAGAGTCCCACCCCCTAAACTATATCCTTTAGCTGAGCAGTGCCAGCCCGAGAATCAGTAGGTGCTCCCATGTAATGTCTCACCGCCACCTAGGTGGGATAATTTTGTTATAAATCATCAATAGGCTCTGCCATCCCCTCATCAGGGCCATGCTCTTAGATCTACGTTCCAAGATTGGTGGAACCAGACCTCAAATTTTAATGAGACTATGGTTCCTGATTATTTTGAATTTTCCTTGAACCAGGGAATCCAATGGTTTCCAGAATTCTATATGCCTGATGACACACATATAACTGATCGCCATAATTACTAACCCTATTACATGTTCCTTGGGAACACCCTCCTGTAGTGAAATATTTATAAAGACTGGCTCGAAGAATAGGCCAGTAACAACATAGTTAGGTTGGACCCAACCCCAACATAAGTGGCATGTTTGTTTATAATGATTGATAGTGATAGATAGGGTGAATGGTAGCAGGTTTCTAACAACAGGGCTCAAAAATATGACGATCAGATGTCTGGTAATGTAGTCATCCATGCCCATCATATTACACATGGATGTTTGAATCATCTTAATCCATCTGAAGTTATTGATCTACCTTAGACTATTGACACTTCATCAACATCTCAGTCTTTATCCTCTCATGGTGGAAGGAACCAACAATGAATGAGAATTCAAAGCCCTATTCCTGTGTCAAAGTCATCCCATACAGTCACCGACTTCATTACCCTAGAGATGGGGATTTCCCCCATAATCCACTCAACAATGAAGGATTTATAAAGTGATGATTATGGGTATGCATGGGCCAATACCATTTAGTTTGTAAATCCTTACATCATTCCTAATGACTATGACAGCCAGGAATACCCACCCCCACCCCCCCCCCCCAACGTCCCCAGTCAATGCTAGCATCTATTTAGCTGTGGTTATGTAAATCACCGGAATTCATTGGATACTACTTCCATCCAATCCATATATCCCACTAAGACTAGACATCATGACCAGTGCAGTGCTCACCACATGAAACCTTCACTTATTTTGTCTTAAGATTCACCCCCTATATAAATTGTAATAATTTATTAGGTAGAGCCACCACGACTGTGCGATGATCAATAATGTTCTACCATGGATAGACCGTAGTCATCTGGTCCTCGGCCAGTTGTCAATCTACATATTTTGACTAGTGTGCAGCAGGAAGTTCCCAGCACCATCCTGAATCCATCGGTTTAACAGGTAACACCCATCATACATACGACCAAAGAGTGAACTCATGTTAATATATTTATATTACTAGCATGAAAATATGATACCCTCAAGAATCATGACAGATTTATCGCATGTATATCGTTCCTCATGGCTCTCCACCTATCATCAGATATGCGTGAAACCCCTGTGGATGCATTAAGAATAGCCTTACAGTTCGATATAAAAGTGGAATCCATAGAATCCATTCATGCTGAGATAGTCGAGCATGCGGAATATCAGGCCATAATATCTATCTCCGAAGAAGATTAAGGTTCTATTATACAATGGAACATCCTCCCATTGTAAATCACTAGAAAATTCAATGGCATGGAGTTCTACCACTATCTTGTCGACATGGGATCTTGGATTAACATTATCTCAACCAAGACACTCTAGGAGAAGGGGATTTCTGAAGCATATTTATTCCCCTATGAAGTGAAGATTCATGGTTATGATAAGACATAACAGAAACCGGTTGGAAATATATTTTTGAAGACCCAGTTCGGTGGCCTAGTTTCTAGTACTAAATTCAGGGATGTCTCACAGGACACTTCTAACAACACGTTGATGGGTAGACC
The DNA here is from genome assembly GCA_963277665.1 of Viscum album. NCBI lineage: Eukaryota > Viridiplantae > Streptophyta > Magnoliopsida > Santalales > Viscaceae > Viscum > Viscum album. The sequence continues at coordinate 1,237,190,176 of OY728122.1, read as the reverse complement.
ATGCCTCCACCTGTATCCTGAAGTACCTTCCTCAAATCACCAATTTGTTATGTAATCACTTATTAGTCAATTAGGTGTACTCCAAGGTTATATATCTACCATTTCCAATTTCTAATCCCACTACATTGTTGTCTTCTAATACAATAGAATGGAAATAATATTGAGACAAATGTGTTTGAGAATACTACGGCTATAATAGACCTGTGGAGAGACTTGGATGACGCCTACATTTACTTGATTCACTGACTGGAAGCCACGACCCTAGGCATAGGTCAATTACTTTTCTCTATAAGGGGGTTTAAGAACATTACCATTTCCAAGGAACTCTAGAAGATCACCTCATATTCCTACAAAAATTAGGATCGGGTGAACCCAGAGCCCCCTACTCTTATAAGGTATCAGGATGTCCACCCCATGGAGATAGTGATACGTCATACATGCTATTTTTCGTTGGGTTGAGATAAACCGACCGAAGCCAACATACCAATATTTCTTTGTTGTTATAAAATTCAACCACTTGGGTTGGAGGCTAGATGGGATGTGGTTGATAGCATTGGTCTCCATGGTTTCAGTCGTGTAGGAGTCCCTTGATGAGGTTTCCACAACTGCTGAAGCTAACACGCATATCTTGTCATGATCTCTCAAATCAGAATAGTTGCCTCCAGCCAATGATCCTCTCACTGTGGATAATGAAGCGGATTTGGAAGATTCCCCTTCTACATTCAAATTGGAAATCTCCAGTACTGTTGATGAGTTGCTACAGGTTAACCTCAGTTTTGAGATGGATCTAAAACCAACACTTATAAGTGCACTAATGCTGTCAGAAGAGAAAAAAATATATGTATATTTCATAAGGTAGCATCATGATTTATTTTCCGAAAGTTATGATGAAATTCCACAGATAGATCATCTGGTCTCCATCCACTATCTTGGCAACAGATAAACCATAGTTGGTTTAAACAACCTCCCAGAACAATGCACCCCTATCATGGTGCCATGGTCGAACCTGATGTTAATAATGTCATCATATACATCTTCGTTAAGGAGGTATAGTACTCCATACAGTTAAGTAACATTGTGACCATCTGGAAGAATAATGGATAGATCATAGTTTTCATCAACATCCATGATCTCACCTGTCACTATCTGTAGGGTGATTTTACCCTTCCTATGAGAGATATGTTGATTGATTCCATTGTTGGGTTAAAGGCTATGTACTTCATGAATGGGTATTACAGAAATAATAAAATTCAAATAGACCTTGTGGATAAAGATTCTACCACCATCATGGAATCACAAGGTTAATTCTGCTATCAGGTTAGGCCTTTCAGTTTAAATAATGAAGGTGCACTTATTAGTATTCCATTCACTGCATATTCAAGTTGATCCTCGATACATTGGACGAATGATACATGTATGATCTGGTGATTAAATCTTTCCATTGTTTGTACCTTCCCATAAATCATGAGAATATGTGCATCTTCCTCCTGTCCGACCATCTGAAGATGAACCACTTGATGTTTGACTTTGGGTTCACCATTGGAATGTTTATCAGCTTCGTTTTCAGATACAGAGTCATTGATATCAGTATTAAAAATATCACGGGAATCAACCAAATATCTCCTTTGAGCAATATTAGGGAGCTCTTAGTCTTTCAAGGCAACATTTCATACATACTCTGATTCATTAAAAATCTGGATGGATGTTGTAGGCCCTTATCCTAGCTCAAGAAGACAAGTGTTGATTACTAGTTGGATGGGGATTTTTAGATTTCTTTTGAGGAAATCAAGAATTACCTATTACAACCTTTGTTTGTTATGTCGCCCATTTCCGAAGATCCATTGGTCCTCTATGTGACTGCTTTGGTGTGGTCCCTCAGCACCCTTATATCCTAGAGTAACATTGAGGGATCAATGAACATTTTATTCTATTTAAGATGCATGATACCCAATATAGAGACCAGATATTCCTCAATCGGGAAGAGCTTCCTTACACTGGTATTAGAAGTTCAAAAATTGAGAAATTACTTAGAGAACCATGAGATATAGCCGGTATCCATAGTTGATCCACTAATTTAGATTCTGAACCACCCCATGTTGACAGGACATCTAGCTCAATGGGAAGTGATCCTTCAACAGTTCAATATAATGTTTGTTCCCTATAATGAAATTAAAGGATTGACATTTAATGAATTTATTTCCACCAATACCTCCCCCATAGAGTAGTCTCTATATCATGAATTTCCAAATTATGAAATACTCTCAGTGGATCAAGCCACTCTGGGTGGGAAAATTCTCATTGATGGTACTTCCCGAAGCCATACTGGTAGGAGAATTAATGATCCTAGGTTCAATAGAGTGGGACTGGGTATTGTCTTCATCAAGACTAGGCAATCTATCAAGCCATATTCATTCATGTTACCATAACGATGCACCAAAAAAGAAGTAGAGTACCAGGATCTGATCACCTGCCTCGAGCTGGTCATTGAGGTTGACGTTCTACACATGTATTTGAAGGGGGACTCTGCACTGATCATTAAGAAGATCAACGATGACTAATATTTCAAGAATTTTGTGCTTGTACCTCTGTTAGATCACACTCACCAGCTGATGGACTAATTTCCATCCCAAAATGACGTTACTCATGCCCCTCAATGGTAGAACAGTCAAGCCAATGCCATAGCTAGCCTTGGAACATCTATCATAGATCCTGACTAGGATTATTGGATTATCAATGTGGCTCATTGAATATTTATCTCTCACGTCACTCTAGACATTCATGATATCCCACAGGTAATCCATCATACCACCAATGCCTCCACATAGGGACCTCCAAGTCCCTCTGTCGTAGTTTTGGAAGAGCCACCTCACTGGACGACTGCTTTTATTTAGTATCTCTATCATCGTAATCACCCGATAGACCGAGCTGAATGTGTGTGAATCTAATAGCGCACAATGCAGTTTAACCTCCATAGTGGTCCTGGTCTTCAGAATATCTGTTATAGATGTTGGATTGATGGTATTCTTGTAACACCTCGACCATAGTTACCTAGATTCTGTGAATTGTTACATAACATTATCATGATACAAGGAATAAAGTCATAAATGACCGATCATTTTAGTATCCTTAGAAGTACTAGATATATTCATATGTTTTACATTACATTATGAAATTAATGCATTATCATAATTTCTTCCCCTTTTGAAAACACTTATATACTTAGCCTATCTCTATAGGTCAACCAACAAATACTTATTCACATCCTGGGAAAAATAAAACATCGAACGGGGTGATATCAGACGCTCAGTAAGGATCAAAATATAGCAGAAACCATCATAAATATGCATAAACATTTATGGAATTGTATAAGACTAAAAAATATCCTTTTAAACAAAATCTTCAGCATAATATTGAAAATATAAAATAAAATAATGTCATTTACATATCCACATGGATATTCTACTAGTCAAATAATCACCGACAATATCAATAGCCAATTTCATAAGGATGGAATGAATAATGCCAGACCTCAAAACCACATAGTCAAGGCATTGTGCCATGACTAAAAATAATATTTTTTCAAGGCCTAGTGCCAAGACCCTAGTTTATCTCATGAGGCCTACCGATACATCGAGGGGATATAGCATGCTCCTCCCATTAGTTACTAAATCTAAGGCATTCCTCATATGAAATGGTTTAAACATAACAGCAACATTCATATTAAAACTGGAATATGAATTTTCAATACATTATCCATAAACAATGAATGGGGTAAAAAAACATCCACAGTCAGACATATCACCAATCCATCAATACAATATGGAAGATTTGTATCATGATAAATCAACTTCAAAGCAGTTTTAAATCCATCAAAGGATGTTGACATAGGTGAAATGTAAAATATTTGAAATAAATACCTCTTTCTATTTTGAAATCATTTAAGAGTCACAAAATTATAAAAGAAAAAATTTATTTTGAAAATATTCATATAAGCATGTATGTGCATCTTAGATAATGATATAACAGCAGAAAATAGCCACATCCTCCGTATAAGTCAAAAAATACATTCTTAACATAATTTTGTCGAAAAGGAAATAAAGTAACTTGTTTGGAAATTGACGGAAGGATTCCTTTAAAATCATTTTCTAAAAAGTAAAAAAAGTATATAAATGACATTAACCCTATCACACCCATCATCTTCAAATAAGTTTATCTTTTTTTTTTCTCTGTGTTGGGTAGTGCGGGGTTAAGCCCGACATAAAAATTTGAGGTTTTTATTAAAAACTCATGTAATGGTCTTGAGTCCATCTAGCACATCGCGGTCGAAGCCATGCGACCTCACTCCGGTCGCCGCGCGACCTCGCTCGATTAACCGCACCACCTGCTCGGTGCACAATTAATTAATTAATTATCAAATTAATTATGTTAATTGGTTAATAAAAGATTTATATTAAAATGTGCTAAATCTAATAATTTTATTATGTTTATTATTATTATAACTACTATCTTTATTATTATTGGTTGTTTTATTTTTTTAGTTTTAGTTTTATTTTATTTGTTTATTTATTTATTTTTTTATTGTTTTGGGTAGGGTTTCCTCCCCCATTTCCTATTGCGTCACACCCCTCACCTGTTATTTTTTTTCTTTTTCCCATCGAAACTGCACCCCTTGGTTCACCTCTCCCTCCCCAGCTTCCCCCTTCCCATCGTGCGGCTCACCCCCTCCCCTCTAACCCTAGCCATCACGCTCCCTCTCCACCACTCCCATCACCCTCCTCCTTCTCTCAGCCTGTTTTCCCCACCGCAGGCTCCCCGTCGCGCCGCACCCCACCCATCCCACCCCCCCCTTGCTGTCCGCTCGAGCAACCCCCCTGGCTCGGAACCGCCGCCTCCTCTTGGAATCCCTTCAGACCCCCCATGATCCCCCTTCCCGTCGCACTAATCTCCCATCCTAGCATGCTGCATGCACCGATGTCGTCCTCCCCAGCAGCCCTCAGCTCGTCGCAACCACCTCCCACTGGCTCCCATGTCCAGTGCTTCCCCTAGGCTCCCAGCTTGTGCCGCCCCCGTGATCCCTCCTCGCCCGCGCCGTTTGAAGGACCAACCACTAGACCCCATAATTCCAGCCCAAAACCCCGCCAAACCTCCCCTCCAGTGCCCCCTTCTATGACCACTGCTATCCGCTGACCTCCCCATCTCGCGCAGCACCTCGGGCCACTTCTCCTTTGGTCATGACTCCCCTGGTAGCCAGCATCTCCTCCAATTTGAGGGTACAATGCTGCTCGGATGGATTTTCCAAGCGCGACGTGCCTGTGCACCTCTACAACGTGCTCGGATAGCCCCTATAAGCATACCGTAGGTGCGTTTTACTTAGTTTGGTTGGTTCTTCCTTTGGTAGATTTCTAGGTTACGGATTATGTGGTTTTTTATTTGGATTTGATGTTATTTTTGGTTCAATTCATGTTTTAGGGTCTGATTTGAGTTTTTTTGTGGTGCGTATTAGGTGCGGATGAAGGTCCACATAAGATTTGGGAAAATTCAACACTGAGGTAGGAGTTTTGAGGCCTCAACATCACTTGATTAATTTAATCTATCTGTTTAGATGTACTATTGTACACATTTATTTGATTATGTGGTGTGTTTGGTCTGAAAAGGGGGATTTTGAACATGTCTTCAGGTGATGATGGATTTTGCACTGTCTTTACAGAAGCTTATAGGTCAAAGGAAGGTGATTCCATGTTTAAACATTGTCTGATAAGTTAATTTTCTTACTTTGTTAATTTAAAATATTACATGATTAATTCTTATGGGTGAGGATTGGTTTATATTGAAGTTGTCTATACGTTTCATTAATTTAGCAATATGTTTAGGTGGTTCAGGTGCGTTCTTTGTCTGGAAACTTGTTTTTAGTCAATTGCTAGTGTTTATTAATGTTTGTAGTTGGTGTGTTCTTTGTCTGGAAACTCGTTTTTAGTCAACTTTAGTGTTTATTAATGTTTGTAGTTAGTTTTTCATATGTGAAAAGTGCAATTTTTGTGTTCTAGTGTTTTTTTTAAGTTTGTGTTTGTTTTGTGAAAATGTTCAAAGGGTGCAATTTGTGTTCTCGATGTGGTGTTGGGCGTGTTTGGTCATTAAAGAGGGTTGAGTAGTTTTGTGTGTTAAAGTCGTGTTATATTTATTTTTAAAAAATTTGTTTACAAATAATTTATTATGTTTCAATAAAATTATTAACGATGAAAATTTAATATGTTTTTAGTAAACAATCATTAGAAAAAGCAGAAATTATTTTAATTGAGTTGGGTCAAAACATTTTGATTGCATCCTTTGTCAAATGGCATTTGGTGCGTCCAGAAGTGTGGCGTTGGGTTTATGTTACACCCTATTTGTTTTATTTGTTTGAGTTTGACATGAAATGTGAAGTTGGAACATCTTGAGCACAAATGGGGAAGCCTGGGTACTAGGTTGGAAGACTAGACTAGAGTGCTAGTGATACGGGAGTGGCCTCAGCCCAGTTTCACTTAGCAGGATTGATGCTTAAAACACTAACTAAACATTGGTTGATAACTGGAGTCCACTATGATAGGAGGTGTTTCCCTACCAGTGGCTCATGCATGGGAATGTATGATATGGTTCACTGAGAGGTGAGGTTCGAGGGTCCGACACAGCTTTAGTACTTTATGGCCTCTCCCACTTTTGGTGCCTCTGGACTACTATATACCCACCGTCGGCATATGGTGCATCTTGTTGGTTTCTTTGAAGGTTTGAGTTTTTCTTTTATGCAAGGGTGTTTTATATTATTTAATTTTTTTTCTTTAAAAGTGATTTCCCTATAGAAATTGTTTATTTAAAGTTGTTTAAGCTTTGGTGTCCTTTATTTTATTTATCCTGCAAATGTATTTGTAATTTAATGTTTACACGTGGAACTTTTTTATTGGGTGACGTCCTACTGGGCCTTTTGCTCACACCCTGCATACACCTTCAGGTGTTTGTAGACCTTGTTTCTTGTGTATTCTTGGTTGTGCGTCGTGCTCAGTGATGGTGGTTTTGGTCGTTGGTGGTCTTCTCATATAGGTTGGTGTTGTGGCGTGTATATGCTACACCACTCGTGTCTCTTGGAGGTATGAGTTATAGTTTTAGTCTCTTTTGTTGTCATTTATTTTTGGACGTTGGTTCTAGTTGTAAACCTTTAATTTTGATTTCAGTTTCATGGCATGTTTGGCTATCAATTTCTAGTTTCATTTTATTATCTTGTTAGTGTTTATGTATACTATTTCGGGTAAACCATTCCCACGGGTTACTCTTGACACTAGGGCACTTGTTCCAACTCTTGGGGATCGGGAACACCCTTCGGGCCATGTCACGGACTGGGTCGGGCGCCGGGTCAGATGGTGACCCAGCTTGGTTTGTGAAAAAATGGCATCAGAGGGGCAGGTTTTCTCTCTTGGGTCGTATTCTTTTGAGATAGAGTAAGAGTAGACCAAAAATTAAGGTTGTCGAAACTTGACATTCTAGCTATGAGAAACGTTCCTGGCCAGCATACCTCATGGCGGGACTCGAGTTACCAAAGTATGTTGAGTTTTGTTTGAGTTTTTGGTCCTTTCTGATAATATTATCTAAGGGAAATGAAAAGGGGTAAGGTTAGTGGTCCTAATGAGCTCGCAGGGTCAAGAAATCCATGTGGATCTAGGGACGGTGTCCTAGAATACCCTCTGTGGTTGTGGCGTGACTGGCGTATGGCCGCCAACCATACGTCCCAGCCACCTACTCACACAAGTTTTCTCTTGCGTCGTTTCTCGTCTCTTTGTTTAGTATTCGTGGAGCTTTGGTTTTTAAGTAAAAATGTTTTGGTCTTGGAAAATTTTCTCAAGTGGAACGCTTTAAAAAGTAAATAGTGTGTGAGGTTTGAAAAGTGTGGGTTGGATGTTTTGGTATAGAAAAAAATGGAAAGGTTTGGTTTTGATCTTTGGCGCTCTCATGGGAAACCACAAGCATGAGTTTATACGAAAAAGGAAATGGTTAATGGAACGAGCGAATGAGTTCCTAGATAGAGGTGGGTGCTAGTGCGGCACAAGAACATGCATGTGCGAGGCTCAGGGGACTCCATTGGTGTTTGTGCAACCCACTGTGTTTTCTTATTTTCAAAATGTTTTGTTAAAGGAAAAAAATAGGTGTTTTAGTAAACGGTGTTTGTGTGGTGTGTCCTTGTGTTTTGGAAATGTCAGATGTGAGGCGTTTTGAGCTGAGGATCCTTTGTGAATGATTTGTGTCCCATGTGTGAATTCTTATTTGTAGTTTGGTCAGCAAGCGTGTGGTCAATGGTCTATTTTGAAAATTGATGCGGGAAGCCCTTATAGTGGTTTCCCCTGCACGTTTAGCGTTCGCTTGTGATATTTCTTGGCCATTGGACCAGTTTGATTTGGTTTGTGGTTTCCTTTCTTGACAGGTGCATTCCCCCCCATAAAGCGTTAAAAGGTAATTGATGTGCGTCCATAGGCAGTTCTCCGTTGGCTAACCCTCCAGTTGATTAAAATAAGGACTCTCCCTTTTGAGCGATAATGATAAGTTGTCCCTTTTCCTTTCCAGTTAAGCGGATCCTCTCGTAGTGGTATGGAAGACGTGAGAGGAGTTGAAGGGGACCTTGGTCTATTTGATTTGTCTTAGTTTTCAGGTATGATGTTTTACATCGTTACGCCTAAATTTTCCCCCTTATAAGCGGTGAGATGGATTCCAACGGGGAAGGGTGAAGGCGGATCCAAATTTCCTGTGTTGACTATAGTCTTGAAGGTATTTGTAGTATTTTCATCAGTTGCAAGGGTCTTTTCGATGACGTCATGCAGTGTGAGTTCTCTTTGATTGTCAAGGGTGAATTTTGACCCCATTAATTTGAATGTTCTAAATGAAAATGGTGAAGGACATTCCAGTGGGGAAATGTGGAAGCATCATGGGGTGGTCGGTGCAGGGCACTATTCTAAATAACCTTTGGTCCTTTGTTGGTTTTGTTTAAGAAAGGGTCTACGTTAGGCCACTAGTGTGACAGACCCCGTCACATTGGGATGCTATGGTCAATTGTAGGAATCACATGTTGTATAAGAGTCAGTTTGAAGTCCCTCTCCATAAAATGTTCCTCTCAATAGAGATGGTCATGTTCAGGTTACTATTTTTGGTGTCGTGTTATCATCAAGTAACACAAAGGTTGATGCGCATGCACCATTTCATCTCTTGTGTTGGTTAATGTTCTGTGTATGATCAGTTGGATGTCATAATGTGTTGTGTTTGCTGGTGTTGTCTCGGTTGCAGTGTGGTTGTGTGTGACACCAAAATGAGAAGCTCCGTTCGGGAGTCTTCCATGCCTGACTACGAGGCAGATGATGCTTCAAACATTAGGGCTCCAGCCATAGGTCTCGGAGTGATGCTGGCGCATGGTCAGGAACCCCAGGAGTGTATGGTACCCCGACCTTATTTCTGTCATCAGTGTCGAGAGTGAAAGAAAAATAATTTGTTTTCTATGGTTTTACATTTCGAATGAAGCTTCTGGTTGCATAAGGTTTCACTAACTATGCGGAGGCATGTCCGCCTCGTTGCCTTGTAGTCTTGGCTATTGCGTCCCATTGGATGAAATCGCTTTAGTGGTCCTTATGGGAGTTTGTTGAGTAAATCTGTCTAAAATCTGAATAATTCTCATCCTGGAATGTGGAGATGTTGTTTTGTCTTCGGTCATGCTTTCGACGCCCTGGTAGTCGGGCCCCTCCCTTCCCGCCCCTTGTGGTGGGGTGTTTGGTCACCATCGATAATTTCTCAAAGTTCAGAATCCTTATTTCATTCTGATGGAGGTGAGAACTACAATGGGTCATGCACAAAGGTCTCTGGAATAAATCGGTGTTGGCCTTCCTTTAATGGTGGGGAGTCCTCCCGGACCTCCCCATGTTGGTTCTCTAGTCTCGTATTGGGCCTTGGTAGGTTCCCAATGGTGGGGAGACCCACATTGGGTCTCGCAGGAATGTCTCTAGAGCGAATCACAGCTGGACATTTCTTTAATGGTGGGGAGTCTGCTCGAACCTCCCCGTGTCGGTTTTACAGTGTCGTCTCAAGTGTCAGTGGGTTCCAAATGGTGGGGAGCCCCTAGGGCCTCCCCATGCTGATCTTTTTCTTTTGGTTTTAAATATGGCTTGGTGATAAGTGATAAGAGTGTTTATTGGACGTGGTTTGACCATTCTATCCAAATGATGTGGTTTTTGTTTAATAATGTTTGAGTTGTTTCGTCTTGTGAGGTTGATTTCCATGGGTGTGAGATTCGTTTTCCTTGATCAATCAACTGGAGGTGTTCTAGCTCTTTGGGGCGGGCGACGCATATCACAAAGTACTTTTACCAGTTTCATGAGGTTGTCGTTTGAGTCACATTCTCTGAGAACGATGTGTTTTCCTCATCTCGCTTGTTGTTTGTGGGGATCCTCTTTGAACCATAGTGGGGTAACAGTCTCTTATTTGGGGTTCAACATTAGTTTTTGCTTTTTGGGGATGGAAATCTTTATGGTGGGGATAATTGTCACACCCGTCATCTTTAAATAAGTTTTTTTTTTGCGTCTGGTAGTGCGGGGTTATGCCTGACTGAAAAATTTGAGGTTTTTATTTAAAAAAGATTGTAATGGTCTTGAGTGCATCCACCGCGTCACGGTCGAAGCCATGCGACCTCTCTACGGTTGCTGCGTGACCATGCCAGATTAATCGCACTTCCTGCTCGGTGCACAATTAATTAATTAATTATCAAATTAATTATGCTAATCGGTTAATAAAAGTTTTAAATTAAAAGGTGTTAAAGATGGTAATTTAATTATTTTTATTATTATTATTACTACTATCATTATTATTATTGGTATTTTTATTTTTATTTGTTTTAGTTTTAATTTATTTTATTATTTATTTATGTTTTCATTGTTTTGGGTAGGGTTTCCTCCCCCTTTTCCTGTTGCGCCGCACCCCTCCCCTGTTATTTTTTTCTTTTTCCCATCAAAACTACACCCCATGGTTCACCTCTCCCTCCGCTGCTTCCCCCTTCCCGTCACGCGGCTCACCCCCTCCCCTCTAACCCTAGCCATCACGCTCCCTCTCCTCCACTCATGTCACCCCCCTCCTTCTCCCGGACTGCTCTCCCCACCGCCGGATCCCTGTCGTGCCGCACCCCACATATTCCACCCTTTGCTATCTGCTCGAGCAGCGCCCCCCGGCTCAGAACTGCTACCTCCTACTGGAGGCCCTCGAGACCCCCATTATCCCCCTTCCCGTCGTGCTAATCTCCCATCCCATCATCCTGCTCGCGCCGCTGCCATCCTCCCCTGCAACCCTCAACTCGTCGCAGCCACCTCCCACTTGCTCCCATGTCCAGCGCCGCCCCCCCGGCTCCTGGATTGGGCTGCCCCCACGAGCCCTCCTCACCAGCACCGTTTGACAGACCAACTGCCAGACCCCCTCTTTCTATCCTGGAACCCCGCCGGACCTCCCCTCTAGTGCCCCCTCCTATGAACGTTGTTGTCCGCCTACCTCCCCACCTTGCGCAACACCTCAGGCTGCTGGTCCTTTGGTCGCAGCACCCCTGGTAGCCAGTGTCTCCTCCTCTTTGCAGGTGCAACGCTGGTTAGATGGATTTTCCTAGCGCGACGTGCCTCCTTACCTCTACAACATGGTCGGACAGCCCCCTATATGCATACCGCATGTGTGTTTTACTCAGTTTGGTTGGTTCTTCCTTTGGGAGATTTCTAGGTTAGGGATTATGTGGTTGTTGGTTTTTATTTGATGTTATTTTTGGTCCAAGTCATGTTTTAGGGTCATCTTGGAGTTTTTTTTGTGGTGCATATTTGGTGCGGATGAAGGTCTGCACAAGATTTGGGAAAATTCAACACCGAGGTAGGTGTTTCGATGCCTCAACATCACTAGATTAATTTAATATGTCTGTTTAGATGTACTATTGTACACAATGATTTGATTATATGGTGTGTTTGGTCTGAAAAGGGGGATTTTGAACATATCTTCAGGTGATGATGGATTTGACACCGTCTTTTTTGGAAGCTTCTTGGTCAACAGTAGGTGGTTTTGCGTTTAAAAATTGTCTGATAAGTTACTTTTCTTGGTTTGTTAATTTAAAATATTAATTGATTAATTCTAATGGGTGTGGATAGGTTTATCTGGATGTTTTCTATGCATTACTTTCATTTATAAATATGTTTATGTGGTGCAGGTGCGTTCTTTGTCTGGAAACTTGTTTTTAGTTAGTTTCTAGTGTTTATTAATGTTTTCAGTTGGTGCGTTCTTTGTTTGGAAACTCGTTTTTAGTCAATTTTTAGTGTTTATTAATGTTTGTAGTTATTTTTTCATATGTTAAAAGTGCAATGTTTGTGTTCTAGTGTTTTTATAAGGTTTGTGTTTGTTTTGTGAAAATGTGCAAAGGGTTCAATTTGTGTTCTTGGTGTGGTGTTGGGCGTGTTTGATCATTAAAGAGGGTTGAGTGGTTTTGTGTGTTAAATTCAGGTTATATTTCTTTCTAAAAAAATTTGTTTAAAAAGAATTTAATATGTTTCAATAAAATTATTAACGATGATAATTTAATATGTTTTTAGTAAACAATCATTAGAAAATGTAGAAATTTTTTTAATTGAGTTGGGTGAAAACTTTTGGAGTGCATCCTTTGTCAAATGGTTTTTGGTGTGTTCGGAAGTGTGGCGTTGGGTTTATGTTACATCCTATTTGTTTTATTTGTTTGAGTTTGACAGGAAATGTGAAGTTGGAACATCTTGAGAAGAAAAGGGGAAGCCTGGGTACTAGGTGGGAAGACTAGACTAGCGTACTAGTGATACGGGTGTGGCCTCAGCCCAGTTTCACTTAGCGGGATTGACGCTTACAACACTAACTAAACATTGGTTGATGACTAGAGACCACTATGGTAGGAGTTTTTTCCCTACCAATGGCTCGTTCACGGGAATGTATGATATGGTTCACCAAGATGTGACATTCTAGGGACCCACACAACATTAGTACTTTAGGGCCTCTCCCACTTTTGGTGCTTCTCGACTAACATATACCCACCGTCGGCATACGGTTCAGCTTGTGGGTTTCTGTGAAGGTTTGTGTTTTTCTTTTATGCAAGGGTGTTTTTTTTTATTTAAGTTATTTTCCTTAAAAGTGATTTCCTTATAGAAACTGTTTATTTAACGTTGTTTAAGCTTTGGTGTCCTTTCATTTATTTAGCCTGCAAATGTATTTGTCATTTAATGTTTACATGTGGAACCTTTTTATTGGGTGACGTCCTACTAGGCCTTTCGCTCACACCCTGCATACACCTTCGGGTGTATTTAGACCTTGTTTCTTGTGTATTCTAGGTTGTGCGTCGTGCTCAGCGATGGTGGTTTTGTTCGTTGATGGTCTTCTCATGCAGGTTGGTGTTGTGGTGTGCGGATGCTACACCACTCTTGTCGCTTGGAGGTTTGAGTTAGAGTTTTTGTCTATTTTGTTGTCGTTTATTTTTAGACGTTGGTTCTAGTTGTAAACCGTTAATTTTGATTTCAGTTTAATGGTCTGTTTGGTTGTCAATTCCTAGTTTCATTTTATTATCTTGTTAGTGTTTGTATAAACTATTTCAGGTAAACCGTTCTGACAGGTTACTCTTGATACCCGGGAACTTGTACTAGCCCGTGGGGATCGGGACACCCTTCGGGCCATGTCACGGACTGGGTCTGGCGCCGGGTCAGATGGTGACCCGACTTGGTTCGTGAAAAACCCATATTCTAGTAAACCGTTAAAATGTTTTGAAATAAATGTTTAAGAAACATGGATGTGAATTATAATGAGGTCCCAATAGATACTTACATAGAAACAGCATCGGAAAATAAAGTTATTGTGAAATTAACCCTTACCTTGTACGTTTATTTGGTTGAGGGTACATTAACCTCCTGTATAATAGTTAAATAATTGTTATTATATTATAAAATAACTATATACATAAATATAATATCATACAAGATCCTTTAATATTTCATTGATGATAATATTTTAATTGTATCACCATTTTAGGTTTTAATTGATCTGTTTTCCATTTAATTCTCAGTTACGTAAGCCATGTCAGTTATGGATACAATGTATTTTATTCATATCCAGAATTATATTATGTTATTAACCATTATACTCATAGAATTCGTGGAAAAGTAAATACGTACATACGCATGAGAGACAATATCATTATATTGATGGAAAAATCATATGTAATAGGATGATATATCATATATAAGGAATCATTAACAATTTATGTTTATTATTTACATCAGTTATACTCATTTTTATACCCATCCAAATAATGAAGTGTTTGAATAACAAACTACACCCCGACGTGGTGATGGTAATCCTTACATACGCACATATGGTGACTTGGTCATTCATAATCTGGATAGAATAATGAATATAGTTGTACAATTTTTATAATAACATAACCATATATAGAAGACACTGAATCTATTATTTCTTAATGGAAATAACAAAAAAAGAATACCTGGAACAATAAATAACATGAATGAGGTGATGAAATATTTACATCTTCTTTGGGTTCTTCCTTTTGATTTGATAAAAAGGGATCCTTCAGTTGGATTTATAACCAAAGGAAGGCCTCTAGGATGAAGGGATGAAATTTGGGTGGATATTTCATCAGGTGTTGGCCGAGCCAAATGGCTTTGGAGGACTAAAATTAAGAGAAGGGGAAGTACCCTTTTATAAGAGAGGTGAGGGTCACTTTAGGAAAAGCTTGATATATTATTTTATAATAAAATATTTTTTGGTTTCTAATGGCTTGAAAATGATTTATTTAGAGGCTAAAGTCGGGTTGGGTCGAAAAATTCTCAAAAAATATGTTTTTGATAGGTTTAGGTAACCATATTAACCACATATTTTTTAGTAAACTCTTAGTTAAATAGTTTGACATTTACCATGTCTCTTTGTAATTTTATTTTATATGGTTAATAAACATACTATAAACATCCAAGATAACCCCACATGGTTCATTATTAATATATATAACGTTATGTAAGTAATTTTAATGATCCTTAGATTTTTAGGTATATTATATTAATTAATAATATAGTATTTTTTTCAATACTCAATTAAGTAAATTTTGACACTATTTAATAATTGGTTTTTTAAATCATAAAAGCATGATTACTTCGAAAAAAAATTATCTAATAAACCTTAACATGCCATATTAACCTATCAAATTAGTGGAATTTATCTTAAGACTCAATTTACATATATTTGGATATTTATAATATCAATTTATTTAATATTTCATTAATAAGGTAATTACGACATCATCATTGTGTCATAAATAAATTAAATTATTTAATGTCTATTAATTATAAATATAATATCATTATGTTGGAAATATTTTTGTCTTTATAATGAATATTTATATTGGAATTTATATTGTTTGTAACACTATATTAAAAATGGAATAGTTATTAAACATTGAATTTAACTCTTTTATCTCTTCTTTAAATAAAATAATAATAAATGTCCCAATCTAATAAAAGTGGACCGAAGGGGGTCATTATTTTCCTAATTATTTTTTTTGGTCTAATTAAACTTATCCAATAGAATTAGGAAATGTTTCAGAGTAATTATAATATCATTTTTTCCCTTTAATTTTCCTATTTACTTTTAACTGTGGTAAATAAAGTCAAAAGTTACTATTCAACAAAATTTATTTACATATTATTGAACCAAATTTACTTACTGATGTCAACCATGTCTCTAAGATTTTTTAAATTAAATTCACAGAACTGGTAAAATTATGATTTATGAAAATTTGTAAATGCTGCTAGAAGATGTGTAAAAGACGGTAAAAAGTTCTATAAAATTTTATTTATCTAAACTTATTATAAAATGAATCCAAAAAATTACATTGAATATATATAGGTATTATGTTTCTATTTTGACCTAAAATAAATTAAAATAAAATACAAATTATTTAAATAAAAATGTAGGTTTTAAACAATAATGTAGTGTTTTTCACTATTCATCCAAAATTGAATGTTTTCAGAAAAATACCAAAAATTAAAACAAAGCTAATTTTGATATTCCAATACCAAAAATGAAGTACATTTTGAAAATTAAAATCTATAAAATTTCAAAAAGTTTGTATTACTATTCTTAACGACTAGTTTGATTGGTCGTAGTGTGTTAAATTTCAATATTGCATACAACGCAAGCTATTGAATTATTCAAAGGGAAACAGATCATGGAAGATTGGGGTGTTACATTCTCCCCTCCATAAAATAATTTCACCCTCCAAATTTTTGGAATATTACTGCATAAAAATATTCAGGTGGTTCTTCTTCAAAAGTTCCACAGTTTCCCACGTATCATATTTCATCTTATGGTTTCTCCATTGAACATTTAACAGAAGATTCGTCTGGTTTTTTAGAACTTGTTCTGTGGTATCATGAATTTTTATAGGCTCTTCACAAGACGAAATATCGGGTTCCAGTTCAATTTCATTATAGGTGAGTAATGCATGGGGTCAGGCATGTATTTTCTAAACAATTATACGTGGAAAACATCATGAACGTTGGAGAGATTTGAAGGCCTTTCCACAGGATAAGCTACAAATCCAATTATTTCTAGAAATTTGAAAGGTCTGATGTACCTCGGACTGAATTTACCATTCTTACCAAATCTTAAAACACCCTTATATGGAGACACCTTCATGAAATCATCATCTCCTACAAGAAATTCCAAATACTTCCTTCAGTTATTGGCATAGCTCTTTTGCGTAGTCAGGGATGCATTGATGTGGGTTTAGATAACCTTCCCATTTACCATTGTTTCCTCAACATGTTCTGGGCCTACGAGTTTTCATTCACCAACATCATCCTAAAAAGATGGTGTATGACATCTCTTTCCATATAATTCTTCATATGGTGCCAACTAAATACTTGAATCGAAGGTATTGTTATTGTAAAATTCTACTAGAGGTATATAGTGATCCCATATACCTTGAACGTCATGTGAGAAAGATCTCAACATGTATTCTGAGGATTGAGTAGTATATTCTGATTGTCCATTTGTTTGAGGGTGGTAGGCAGTGCTCAAATGATGTTCAGTATCCAGGGTCTTCTGAAGACATTTCCAGAATTTTGATGTTAAATGGGATCACGATCAGAAATAATAAATTAGGGCACTCCCTGAAGTCTTACAACTTCATTAATATATAGACTTTCCAGACATTCAAGTGGTAAATATTCTCTTATAGCAAGAAAATGTGTTGACTTGGTAAAACGATCAACAATGACCCATATTGCATCATTCCTTATAGGAGTCTTTGTTATCCCCATGAGAAATTACATTGTAATATTATCCCATTTCAAATCAGGTATGGGAAGAGGTTTCATGAATCCTCTAGGCTATTGCCTTCCAGCTTTCACTTGTTGACAAACTGTACATCTAGACACAAAATTAGAAATCTCCCTCTTCATGTTTTTAAAGATCGTAAATTTGAAGAGATTTTTTTAAAATTATTTGGAATTTTATGAGTACGTAGTTCCTGATGGCACCTGATTCTTAGGCTCGGTGTGCCCGGAATAATTTTTTGAAGTTTAGTTAAGCTTAAATTAACGCGCGTAAGAAGTTTTCCTGAAAAAAGTGTAATAACACTTAAATGGTTAATCCAATCAGAAATTTGAGGACACCATTATACTCAGGATGGCGGGTTCACCCTAGGCATGACTTAAGTTTAGTCGGTGCGGGCCTCCTGTGAGAAAACCCGAAAATGACATAACCGTAAGTAAAATAATTTAATATTTTATTTTATTTTTCAAATGCTTATAATTGACAAACGGTAACTCGGATTAATACTCTGAGACCACCGATGAACTCGTGAGGGTATGCTTCTTTATGAAGATACTAACTTAGGCTGGCACAAGCCACCTGAGAAAGATAGTTTTTGTCCGTAAATAATATAATTAAGTGACAATTATTTAATTGTAAAATTCATAACTTCTAAACGGTAACTCGAATTGAAAATCCTAGAGTACCATTGTGTTTTTTGGGGTGTGTTTCTCTTAGGTAGAGCCTAAACTTGACCGCAATGGTTCGAGGTTAACTGATATTA
Source organism: Viscum album (assembly GCA_963277665.1). Classification (NCBI taxonomy): domain Eukaryota; kingdom Viridiplantae; phylum Streptophyta; class Magnoliopsida; order Santalales; family Viscaceae; genus Viscum; species Viscum album. Next base: position 1,237,172,037 of record OY728122.1, on the reverse strand, counting down.
ATTTTCTAAACTTTTTTTCGGGTATGTTCGGTAAACGTACGAGCGGCGTTTTATAACTTTTGAACCGGTGCTCAGAATCAAATTCTGAGGGCACCGTTGAACTCGTAGTGCCAATATTCACTTAATAAGACTTTCACCTCAATGGCGGATGATCGGATTTGAAAGTTAGTTTTGGGGGTTTTACGTGGGTTAATAAAATAAAATAAGTGAATATTTTATTTTATCTTTTTAAACACATGTTGTGCGGATAAAGTGGTCAGAAGCTCTACTTGGGGGTTGGTGGTGGAACCGCCACACCCTAACCCCCCATTTAATGGGGAGGGAGAGGAAACCTCTCAAACCCCCCATCAATTAATTTTATGTGCCGACGTAAAATTAATTGCTCTCAATTATTTTTATGATTTGACGTAAAATTAATTGTTGTCAGTTAATTTTATGTGTTGACGTAAAATTAATTTCTCTAAATTAATTTTATTAGTTGACGTAAAATTAATTTTTGTTATTTAATTTTATGGGTCGATGTAAAAATTAATTGTTGTGATTTAATTTTATGTGTCGACGTGAAATTAATTATTGTCTATTAATTTTATGTGTCAACATAAAATTGGTTCGTGTCATATGTTTTGATGCAGGCTAGGTGGGGGAAACTTCTTGGCATCCTCCACTCTTATGTAGTGGCAAAGCACCTCTTAAATTGCGCCAACGCAATTTAATTCACCCAAACCCCTTTTTAAATTAAGTAACTGCATCGTTTGAATTTAGGAAGGTTCCAAATAAATGAACCGTCATAAATTCCATGATGGTTACATACCTCTCCCCCTCTCCTACATATAGGGAGCTTGGGAGAAGGTTTTGGGACGGCTTCACCATGCAACGAAGCACATGTAATGTATTGCGACACCCAACACATGGGGAAATCATATCCTCTCCAACGAAGAACTGGAAGAATGTCAATGAAGATCTTCCACGCGATTCTTCTTCGACCGTCCTTCCCCAGAAACCTATCATCCCCAACATCGTCAACGAACCGACGCAGCTCAGAATTGGGGACGTGTGGCGGACGCGACGAACAACGGTCTTAATCGTCTTCCTTCGGCGACTCTGCCAACTAGCGGCGAGCAATAGGTAGGGGTTTGATTTTATGTTTGTGAATATTTGGGCGTTCATTGTTAATCTTTTAGCCGCTTTCTATCTATTAACGGGAGGGGTCCGGACCACACAAACACAACCGACCCTCCTCCCTTTTTAATGTTGTCCTTTTTTGTGGATTGGAACGGAGATGGCGTGGTGCCGTCGTACCACGCGGAAATGAGGGAACCGTGGCGAAGGAGCGCGGCGCCATCGTGCGTCGCCGTTAAGGCCGAAAGAGGTCGTCGTTGGAGCACGAGCCATTGTGGAGGGGCGTCGCGCCGTCGCGCCGCGCCGGAGCATCTTGAAGGACCACGGCTAGGGCGGGCTGCCATAGAGGGGCGCAGCGCCGACGCGCCGCGCCGGTAGAAGACGGGTTGTGGCCGAAGGCCGCGGCGATCACTGAAAGTGGGCGACCTGAATCCCCGGCCGCCGGAGCATCAAGAGCCGCGACCCTTTGTCCGCGGTGGAAGACCTGGAGGCAGCTGGATAAACAGGTCGCCGGTGCTTGGGGGTTGGACCGTGGGGTCCCGCGGCGGCGGCACCTGCCGACCAACCAGGCCGGACGTTCAGAATTCCAGGGGTTGTAACCCCCGGTGGTGGACAGGCGGTCCCCCCACATGGGGCCACCATTAAAGGCGAGGGGGCAGCACCCCCCTTCGCGCTGCTCGGTCGTAGACCGAGTGCCCAGCCGAGCCGGGCCGCTTGGGCTGGGCCAGGGTGCCCAGCCGCTGGGCCGGACCGCGCCAAAGTGGGCCGGACCCAGACCCAGGTCGGGTCGATTCGGTTCGGGCCGAGCCAGGGGGTCTTGGGTCGGGTCGGTCCGGGCCCAAACCCCCCTAAAAGCGTACAGATTAGTTCAAACGCTCGTAACATGCGTTATGGGCCTCCGATTGGCGCACTGTCATCTGCGACGTGATCCTTGGATCGAGACAGTCGTTTCAGTATATTACACTCAAGGTTTTGGAGAACTTAGGGTATGGCCGGGTTGGTTCGAACCCAAAACAAACCGGTCCCTTAGAGCGGAAATGCTTATAGCATGAGTTCCAGATGTCCGAATGACGTGTCGTCGACATTGTTGGATTCCTTTAGATGAGAAAGATCTTCTGGTATACATCACCTGAGGTTTGGATGCAGTTGGAGTATGGCCGGGTTGGATTCTACCCGAAATCCACCAGGGCCCCTGGAACGGAAAATCCAATAACTTTCAGACCGGACGTCCGTTTGAAGAACTGTCAGTGGCTTTGGTGATTACGTTGAGAAACGGTCCCTATGAGTATACACTATGTGAGTTCAGGGTATAGTTGAGATACGGTCGGGTTGGTTCATACACGAAACCAACCGGGCCACTGGGATGAAAAGACTAATAACTCACAGACCGGGCTTCCGATTGACGCACTGTCTGCTACGTTGAGACCCCTATGACGAGTGGTCCTTTGATAACAATTTTTCACAACACATCCTCAGGGCCCATGCCGTGACTACCCCAAGCCTGCATTACATAGGCCAGGGGCTGGCGACTAGCACCAAAGGCGTAAATCCCAAAAAAGGGAAGGCATTGCCTTTACAAACAAAAGCACACACAAAAAGAGTACAAGTAGAAGCTACACTAAGTAATGAAGTATAACAATTGTGATGAATGTACGAGGGGCTGGAAATACAAGTCCAAAAGAAAGATATATCTATAACTGAAAGTAAAGTACAACTCAAAGGAAAGCAACTGAAAGGTGACAAGAAGCTCATGGATCGTCCTCCGGGTTCCTACCTGAAGGGTAGGTACAAATGTCCTCCTCAGCACTCCACGTCTGTCTGTCTCCTCTGGGTATCGACTCGTCATGAGATCCACCTCCGGGTACTGACCCTTCATGAGATCATCCTCCGGGTGCTGACTCGTCATGAGATCCACCTCATGTTATCATCCAACTCTACAAGCCTCAACCACGATCAATGATGTCCGTCGTCTGCAACCAACACAACGAGGTGTGGGAAAATCCCATGTAGGGGTGAGTATAAGATACTCAGTAGGGACCCAGATACCCTCAAGGTATCACTAAATATAACAAGGATAATCACAAATAAAGTTCTCAATAGATACCCCTTACTTAGGTATAAGCCCATACTTATACCTAAGTTACCAAGTAACCCATCTCAGCCACGAGGTGTCACACAGATATGAAGTCGACGGATAACCACTACCTAGGTATATGCCCATACATATACGTAGGTTATCTAATAACCCATCTCAATCATGAGGAAAACACAATGGTCATTGACTCAGCTCAAACCAGGATTTTCATTATCGAAACCGTAACTGCTGAAGAGCTCCGTCTCTGACGAGTACAGTGATCCCATCATGACTCCAAGGTACTGCTCACTAACCTAAGACTGTTGAGGTACTCCTCCTGTCGAGTACCGCGGGTCAGCCACCTCACAAAGTAGTGCTCTTCCGCCATGGTTATGAAACCCCACACAGTAGTACTCCACCTCATAGCCAACAGAGGTACTCCCCCTGTCGAGTACCGCGGGTCTGCCACCTCACAAAGTAGTGCTCCTCTGCCATGGGTATGCCACCTAACAAAGTAGTGCTCCCCTCTGGGCTATGAAATTCACTCTGAATCAATTCATACAAGCATTCATGAGGTCTCATCCAGCTTATTTTCTATGAAGCAATAGTGTTAAGAGTATCGAGTGTGGTATTCAGTTCAGGGAGTCCAGTGATGGTGCGGGCAGTCGACGTATCCATAAACTAGGACCCTTACCTCTGATTTCCGACTCAGTGCACGAAAACACTAATTTCATGTGTGTCTTCAGATGTTTTCTCCTTAAAACAGCTCAAACCATGTTACCTCACCAGGTATAATCGTTTGACCGTGTCACGTATGTTTCTTTCTGGATGTCTTTCCACGGATGACCAGCTAGAGCCCAGAGGGATGTACGTACTGACAGCCTGTCGAGCGACAAGGCCTCGGTACAGGGCCCTCTTATAATTGAGGCACCAACAGATGCACCAGTGATACTACCATACGTTGGGCCACCGATGCCACTAGCCCCAGTAGTAGGCGATGCACGCCGCTTGAGCATGCTGCATGAGTTCCAGCGCAAGAGGCCACCCAGGTTTCAGGGAGAGACGGACCCACAGGCGACTGAGGATTGGCCGGTGGTTGTGTTGGATGTTTTCAGGATAGTGGGTACACCACCGAACTTCATGGTGATATTTGCTTCCAGCCTCCCTCAGGTAGAAGCAGGCAAATGGTGGAGCCGGATTCTCCAGTTTTGTGAAGAGATGACCATCACATGGGGAGATTTCGAGACCTTCTTCAAGTTGGAGTTCATACCAGGGACTCTACACTCCGAGCATGCTCAGGAGCAGCTTCCTTTGTCACAGGATTTTCCATCAGTAGCCGAGTCATCTATAGGTAGTAGACATATAATGCAGGGGTCTAAGAGGACCAGAACAGCCCATGGGCGACCTCGGGATATAGAATCGGTTGTGCGAGGCACACGAAACAAAGCCAACCATACGAGGAGCAGGAATATTTATGAATGCGGCAGGAAGGGTCACCTATCATGTGACTGTCTGACCCCCCACATAGTTGATCCGCAAGCATTGGAGGAGCCACCAAGATAGAAGCAGCGGCGGGTTCTTGATCAAGATCCGAGCAGTGAACAAGGCAGTAGAGCTCCGGAAGCAGGTTGATAGGAGCGGAAGTAGTGGATTCCTTTTTGTCCCTTGTAATTCTAGTTCAATTTTGTTGTTGTATTTGTGTCTTTGTACTTCAAGCTGCAGTAATAAAAGACACTTATCTTTGTGATGTTTGCTTTCATGTCCATCTGTTTGGTTGATACTGAGAGGTCCCAGTTAAAAACTGTTGGCTTGACCCTCACTTTTAAGATACCTACTGGAGGAGAACTAGTGATCACACACTGATGACAACTTGGAGGAGAGAGTAACTGTTGGATCTCTTGGTAGTAGCATTGAGGCCTTACGACGTCATCCTTGGTATGGATTAGTATCATCCACGTCGGGATTGATTGTATTAGGCAAAGAACGTGGTTCATCCAGGGGATGAGACCAGATTTCTATTATTGTCAAAGAAGAAATATTAGCAGCTCTTGTAGGAAAAGAGAAGGTTCAGGAAATCCAGGATGCGGAGACCACTAGAGTTCAAGGATGGTAACCATGTTTTTTTATGGGTCTCACCTCGACGTGGATTACAGAGTTCTGGCTGGGGCAGAAAGTTATCTCCACGCTTCATCGGACCCTTCTAGGTCCTCAACAGGGTAGGCGAGGTGGTTTACCGCTTGACCCATCCACCTCAGTTGCACCAGGTGCACAACGTTTTTCCACGTATCTCAGTTGAGGAGATACATGCACGACCCGACGCATATCATCGACCATGGGGAGATGAACATCGATGACGGGGCGACTTTTGCAGAGGTTCCGGTAGAGATCGAGGATCGATAGGAGCGGGTCCTACGTGGATGGTCGATTCCTCGAGTGCGCATAATATGGCATCACGGGAACCTCCAAGAGAGCACATGGGAGCGGGAGGCTCAGATGCGTGTACAGTACACACTTTTTGTTTCCCTAGTTTTTGATGTAGCATTACGGGGACATAAAGCTCTGAGGTGGGAGTAATGTAAAGACCCGTATATGTCAAGGGATTTTTTTTAAATTCTTTTGAATTTAAAGAGTACATAGTTTCTGGCGGTACCTGATTCTGTGGCACGGTGTGCTCAGAATAATTTTCTGAAGTTTTGTTAAGCTTAAATTAACGCGTGTAAGCAGTTTTCCAGAAAAAGTAGAATATCTCTTAAATGGTTACTCGGATCAGAAATCTGAGGACATAGTTATTCTCAGGATGGCGGGTTTACCCTAGACATGACTTAAGTTTAGTCGGTGCATGCCTCCTATGAGAAAACACGAAAATGGAATAACAGTAAATAAAATAATTAAATAAGTTATTTTATTTTTCAAATTCTTATAACACACAAATGATAGGTCGGATTAAAAATCAGAGACCACCACTGGACTCGTGCAGGTATGCTTGTTTTAAGAAGATACTAACATATACTGGTGCAAGCCAAATGAAAAAGTTAGTTTTTTTCCGAAAATAAAATAATTAAGAGACAATTATTTTATTTTCAAATTCATAACTTCGAAACGGTAACATGAAATGAAAATATGAGATTATCATTGAGTTATTTGGGGCGTGTTTCTCCTAGGCAGAGCCTTACCATGACAACTGTGGGTCAAGGGTGACTAATAATAATTTTCTGACCTTTTGTTTGGGTACATTCAGTAAACGTACGAGCGGCGTTTTATAACTTTTGAACCGGTTCTCAGAATCTAATTCTGAGGGCACCATTGAACATGCAGTGCCGATATTCACTTAAGAGGCCTTTCACCTCAACAACGGATGATCAAGTATAAAAGTTAGTTTTTGGGGTTTTACATGTGTTAATAAAATAAAATAATTGAATAATTTATATTATTTTGTTAAACACGTGTAGTGCGGATAAAGTGGCTAGAATCTCTACTTGAGAGTTGGTGGTGGAACCGCCACACCCTAACCCCCCATTTAATGGGGACGGAGAGGAAACCTCTCAAACCCCCCATCAATTAATTTTATGTGTCGACGTAAAATTAATTGCTCTCAATTAATTTTATGAGTTGACGTAAAATTAATTGTTTTCAGTTAATTTTATGTGTCAACGTAAAATTAATTGCTCTCAATTAATTGTATTAGTTGACGTAAAATTAATTGTTGTCAGTTAATTTTATGGGTTGAAGTAAAATTTAATTTCTGTGAATTAATTTTATGTGTCGACGTGAAATTAATTGTTGTAATTTAATTTCATGTGTCAACATAAAATTGATTCGTGTCATATTTTTTGACACAGGCTATGTGGGGGAAACTTCTTGGCATCCTCCACTCTTAAGTAGTGCCAATGCACCTCTTAAATTGCGCCAACCCAATTTAATTTTCCCGACCCCCTTTTTAAATTAAGTAACAGCATCGTTGGAATTTAGGAAGGTTGAAAATTAATGAACAGTCATAAATTCTACGATGGTTACATACCTCTCCCCCTCTCCTATATATAGGGAGCTTGGGAGAAGGTTTTGGGACGACTTCACCAAGCAACGAAGCGCTAGTAAATTATTGTGACACCCAACACGTGGGGAAATCATATCCTCTCCAACGAAGAATGTGAAGAACGCCAACGGAGATCTTCCATGCGATTCTTCTTTGAACTTCCTTCCCTAGAAACTTATCCTCTGCAACATCATCAACGAACCAACATAGCTTAGAATTGGGGACGTGTGGCGGATGCAATGAACAACGGTCTTCATCATCTTCATTCTGCGACTCTGCCAACGAGCGACAAGCAAGAGGTAGGGGTTTGATTTTATGTTCGTGAATATTTGGGTGTTCATCATTAATCTTTTATCCTCTTTCTATAGATTAATGGGAGGGGGTCGGACCACACAAAAACGGCCGACCCACCTCACTTTTTACTGTTGTCCTTCGTTGTTGATTGGAACGGAGACAGCGCGGTGCCATCGCACTGTGCGAAAATGAGGGAACCACGACGAAGGAGCGCGGCACCGTTGCGCAGCGCCGTTAAGGCAGAAAGAGTCCACGACCAGAGTAGGGTCCGCAGTGATCACTGACAGGGGGTGACCGGACTCCCCGGCCGTCGGAGCATCAAGTGTTGCGGCCCTTTGTCCGCAGCGAAAGACCTGGAGGCAGCTGGATGAACTGGACGCCGGTGCTTGGGGGGCGGGACCGCGGGGTCCCGCGGCGGAGGCACCGGCCGACAAACCGGGACAGCCATTCAGAATTCCAGGGGTCATAACCCCCGATGGTGGACAGGCGGTCCCCCCACATGGGGCCACAGTTACAAGGCGAGGGGGCAGCTCCCCCCTTCGCACCGCTCGGTCATAGACCGAGCGCCCAGCCGAGCCGGGCCGCTCGCGCTGGGCAAGGGCGCCCAGCTACTGGGCTGGGCCGCGCCCACTGGGCCGGGCCACGCCCAAGTGGGCAGGACCCGGACCCGGTTCAGGTCGACCCAGTTCGAGCCGACCCATGGGGTCTTGGGCCGGGTCGGTCCGGGCCCAAACCCCCTAAAAGCATACAGGTTAGTTCAAACGCTCGTAACATGGGATATAGACCTCCGATTAGTGTACTGTCAGTTTCTACGCGATCCTTGGACCGACACGGTCGTTTCGGTATATTACACTCAAGGTTTTAGAGAACTTTGGGTATGGACGGATTGGTTCGAACCCGACACCAACCGGGCCCTCGGAGTGAAAACGCTTATAGCTTGAGTTCCGGAAATCTGAATGACGTGTCGTCGACATTGTTGGATTCCTTTCGGTGAGACAGATCTTTTTGTATAAATCACATAAGGTTCGGACACTGTTGGAGTATGGACGGGTTGGATTGTACCCGAAATCCAACCGGGCCCTGGAATGGAAAAGCCAATAACTTTCAGACAGGACGTCTGTTTGACAAACCATCATCGGCGTTGGTGATAACATTTAGAAGCGGTCCCTATGAGTATATCCTATGTGATTTCAGGGTACAGTTGAGATACGGTCGGATTGGTTTATACACGAAACCAACCGGGCCCCTGGGGCGAAAAGGCTAATAATTCACAGATCGGGCGTCTGATTGACACGTCGTCTGCTATGTTGAGACCCCTATGACGAGGCGGTCCTTTGAGATACTTCTTCATGGGACTTTTTGATACTTGGAGTATCGACCTGTAGCTCATGGAGAAGACCCTCCCAGAGATGAGCATACGGAGTATGGAGACCGTGTTGCTGGCTGAGGCCAGATGACTGCTTTTCTGATTTGATTCGGAGTGACTTGCATAACCCAGTGGGGAGCACTACTTTTTGAGGTGGCAGACCCATGGAGGAGGAGCACTACTTTGTGTGGTGGCAGAACTGCGGTACTCGACAGGAGGAGTACCTCTATAGGCTATTAGGGAAAGATAAAATGTGTGAGGCGGCAGACCCATGGCGGAGGAGCACTACATTGTGAGGTGGCTGACCCGTGGTTCTCGACAGGAGGAGTACCTCAACAGTCTTAGGTTAGTGAGCAGTACCTCAGAGTCATGACATGATAACTATACTTGTGAGAGACAGAGCTCTTTAGTAGTAACGGTTTCGATAATTAAAATCCTGGTTTGAGCTGAGTCAATGACCTTTGTGTTTTCCTCATGATTGAGATGGGTTACTAGATAACTTACATATATGTATGGGCATATACCTACGTAGTTGTTATCCGCCAGCCTTCATATATGTGTGATACCTTGTGGCTGAGATGGGTTACATGGTAACTTAGGTATAAGTATGGGATTATACCTATGTATGGGTTATCTGTTGAGAAATTTCTTTGTGATTATCCTTGTTGGATTTAGTGAGACCTTGAGGGTCTCAGGGTCCCTACTGAGTATTGTAAAATCACCCATGCATGGGCTTTTCCCGCACCTCGTTGTGTTGGTTGCAGACGACGGACATCACTGATCATGGTTGAGGCTTCTAGAGCTGGACGGTACCCAGAGGTGGATCTCACAACGAGTCGGCACCCGGAGGTGGATCTCACGACGGGTCAGTACCCGGAGGTGGATCTCATGACCAGTTAGTACCCAGAGGAGACGGACAGACGTGGAGTGTTGAGGAGGACATCTGTACCTATCCTTCAGGTAGGAACCTGGAGGACGATCTAGGAGAATCTTGTCACCTTTCATCTATTGTCCTTTGATTTTTACTTTACTTTCAGTTATAGCTATATCTTTCTTTTGGGCTTGTATTTCCGGCCCCTCATACCTTCAGCACGTTTTTTATACTGCGTTACTTAGTGTAGCTTATGCTTGTACTTTGTTTGTGTGTGCTTTCGTTTCTTAAAGGCAATGCCTTCCATTTTTTTGGGATTTATGCCTTTGGTGCTAGTCGCCAGCCCCTGGCCTATGGAAGGCGGGCTTGGGGTAGTCATGACACAAGCCCCGAGGACGGGTCGTGACAATGTTGTCCCAACAAAAATGTTCAATCAATTCTCTATACATCTTGGTACTCCCATGGTGTATAGAAAAATTGGATCTATTAGCATCATTCAACAATTCCCTTTTTATATCCAGTATGTTAGGAACACAATGTCTCTTCCCAAATTTCAAAATTCCATCTCCATATATGAATTCACTCAATCTCCCATCATTCACAACTTTAATCTTTTTTGTCACTCTTTATCACTAGTCTGAGAACTCTTTATCAATTCTAGTAAAGATGTTTTGGCAACCATTTGAAAATTTAATGATGTTTCACCTTCCATGGTTATTCCCATATCTATCATTACTAGATCCATGAAAATCAGATCCCTTTCAACTCTCATCTTGATCAAAACACCATGATCCTTTCTACTCAAAGCATTTGCCACCTTATTTTCTATTCATGAGTGGTAATGTATAGTGGAATCATAATCCTTAAGTAATTCAAGCCGTAGTCATTGCCGCATGTTGTTCACATTATCTGAAAAAATATACTTCAAACACTTCTGATCAGTATAAATCTCACATTTTTCACAATATAGATAGTGTATCCGTATTTTTAGAGAAAATATTACAGCTGCTAACACAAGATAATGAGTGTGAAAGTTTTGTTAGTGAATTTTTATCTATTGTGATTCATAGGAAATAACAACATCATTCTGCATAAGTACACAATGAAGTCCTTTCTTTTAAGAAACACTATAAATAACAAACCCACCATTCCCCGATGGTAGATTCCAGATTAGACCATTAACAAATCTTCATCTCTGTTTTTCAAAACATTATTCACACTCTTTTGTCCAAAAAAATTTAACCCCTTTATGTGGGTGCATGGTTAATGGGTTATCCAATCAGGAAAAATTATAGACAAAATGCCATTAATAACCCTCTAAACCAATAAAACGGTGTACCTAAGTTATACTCGTCGGTGATGGCCATTCTTGTACTGCCTTGGTATTTGATGGATAAATGTAGATTCTATCTTTAGAGACAATAAGGAGAAGAAAAGAAATCTCCGGAAGCCAAAATTCACACATTCTAAAATTACCATATAATTTATTTCTTCTAAGACTCCTTAGGATAATGCACAAGTGAATTTCAGGATCTTGATATCTTTTTTGAGAATACCAAAATATAATCAATAAATATAACTACAAAGTCATCATTATATTACTTGAAAACTCTATTCATTAAATCCATGAAGAAAGAGGGTGCATTAGTCAATCCAAAAGGCATTACTGTAATCTCGTAATGCTCGTACCTAGATAGAAATGTTGTCTTTGGAATGTATTCATTCATCAAGCACAACTGATGGTATCCATATTGAAGTTCAATCTTTGAAAAATATTGATCTCCATGAATTTGATCAAATAAATCATCAATATGAGGTAGGGGATACTTGTTTTTTATTTTTATAGCACTGATCTCCCTGTACTCTATGCACAACCTCATAGATCCTTCTTTCTTAATTACCAAAATGATAGGCACTCCCCATGGAAAAAATAGAGATAATAATTCCCTTGTTACTCAATTCATCATTTTGTTTCTTTAGTTCCACTAATTCCATAGTGGCCATTCTATAAGGGGTCTTCGATATGGGCCTTTAACCAGGAATTAAATCAATGGAAAACTCATTTCCTCGTTATTGAGGATGTTTAGGAAAATCCTTTAGAAACACATCAACATATTATTTCACAATAGGTATGTCCACTATTCAAACATTATTTCCCTAAACCATAGTTATTTCATTATCTTCTTCACCAATAACTGAATTTAGTTGAGCTACTAGGGGTGGATCTTGATAAGAATCTGGTGGGGATGTTTCTTCTCTAAAGATAAGGTTCTCTTTATCATCATAAAAAATTGTAACCTCCTTCTTCTTATAATAAATTTTTGCATCAGGGTTCGAAATACAATACATTCCGAGGATTATATCAAATTGAATAATGAGTATAATGATGAACTAAATAGATACTGATCATTTATATGACTTAATGAGAACTGATTCACAAAAAGATGTTGCGATGATACATCTCTTAGGAGTTTTGATAGACAACTCCCCAGTTAAATAGAAAATATCTAATTTTCTTAGAAAACTGGGAATATATGAAACAATGTGATGATCTAGAATCAAATAAATCATGGGATAAACTTGAGGAAACAATTAAATTACCTACCAGCACGTCATTCAGAGCTTCAACATAAATAGTAGAGATCGCATATGCTTGGCCTTTCTCCCTTTTCCTTTTCAGGGGTATGATTCATTAGTGCTTATGACACTCATTTGCATAATTCCCCTTTTCTCTACAATTTTTTCATTTATCATTGAGAGAATCTTTGTTCCCCTTGCAATCATGAGCTTGGTGGCCTTTTTCACCACACATGTAACAGACTCCCATTCCCTTCAAGAAATTAATGGGGTGATTCTTCCCACATTTACCGTAGGATGGATATTCCACTTTTCCCTTATTCCCCTTATTTCCATTTCTAGAGTCTTCATCAGATCCATATTTCTCTTGCTTTGATTTAAAGTCGTATGACTTAGAGAATTTTTATTCTACCTTGATAGTGCAAGAGACTATATCTTCGTTCGATAAGAAGGATTGTTAGACTAATTCTCGATGGAGAAATGGTTATAACCCACCAAAGAATCGATCAATCATACATCCTGGGTTATGTATATAATCTTCTCCATGCCTTGTTATCCTTGTATAGTTATCCTCAAATGTTGTGACATTCTCATCCTCCTTTTGCCTTAGTATTAGAAATTATTTTTCCATATTCGCTTGATGGTCACGAGGAAAGTATTTTTCTAAGAAAATATCTTTAAACTCCCTACATTCCGTGTTTGATACTTCTTAATATTCTTTTGTGTTTTTCATTAATGAACACCATTGATCTGCATCTCCCGTGAAGAGATAAACTGCCAGGACAACTTTTTGTCTTTCGCTACACCCCAAAGTATGAAATATTTTTTCTAAGGAACTTATCCATTTCTCAAAAACTAATGGATTTGTAATCCCATTTAATGATGGTGGTTGTTGTATCAGGAAGAAATCCAACATTGATCCTTCGCATTTTGGATCAGGGTTCTCCATATGGGTAAGGTTATTATTCATAACCTTAGTGAGTTGTCCCATTATGGTGATAACCTGATCAACACCAGTTGTATCACCATCTCTACTATAATTATCTTGATTATGAGGGAAATACCTAAATATATTGCGTTTTTTTATATGGTTTCCATTCCTTCCACTAGTATCCATTTCAAAACAATGGCATATCCTATATTAATTTATAAATCGCAATACCTAATTCCAAACTTGTAAAACACTTAACATAAATTGAGCAGTTTATGGATCTAATCTGTAATCATAAAAATGTTTTCTTTGTGGAAGTATATACTCATAAACCCTTAATAATGGTTTATAATGAAAATAAGAATTATAAAAAGCATATCCCCCTAGAGTTTCATAACCCATAGTGCAGTAAGGCCTGTTCTCGTGCACATGTTCCCAATCAAGTCTAGCTCAATGTAATGTTTTTGGGTTTTACCCCTAGGTACATCTGTGCCAGAACTGCCTCTTCTTGCTCATATCCAGACATGGATGTATTGCTTGGAAAACTAACAAAATATATACATTTCCAAAATTCTACGATGTTCTTTTATACAAATCCTCAATGTCTATCTTAGGGTAGTGTTCTATAATCGAAGTTTTTCTAAATCTAGTCTACATGGTTTGTAATAAATGTCCTACGATACCAACTGTAATGCCCCAACCCTAGTTACCCATAGTTGGTGCATTATTAAATAACATTGGCATTGATAAAAGTAATCATTTCCCAAATTACTGATCAGTTTAGTATCCTTGGAAGTACTAGATAAATTCATAAGTTTAACATTACATCATGAAATAAAAATATCAACAACATTTTTCCCCTTTTTAACACGCATATATGGTTAGATGATCTCTATAGGTTGACCATAAGATACTTCTTCACATACTATGAAAAATAAAACATAGAATGGGATGTGCTCATATGCTCAGTAAGGATAAAAATATAGCGAAAACATTCATAAATAAGACTAAACATTTAAGGCAATGTATTTTACTAAAAAAATCCTTTTAAACATAAACTTCAGCATATTATGGAAAAGATAAATTGAAATAATACCATTTACTTATTCAAATGGATATTCAACTAGTCGAATAATCACATGCAATATAAATACCCAATTTTATAATGATGAAATGCATAATGCTAGACTTCATAACCACATTGTAAAGGCCTTGTTCCAACTCTTAAAATAAGATTTTTTCAATGTTGTGTGCCAATACACTAGTTATTCTCATGACACCAACTGATTCATCAAGGATCTATAGCTAGCTCCACCCATCACTTACTAATTCCAATGCATTCCTCATATGAAAAGATTTAATCATAACATAAACATTCTTATTAAAACTAGCATACGAAATGTCAATACTTTATCCATAAAACATTAATGGTGTAAAAATAACACATCCATTGTCAAGAATATCACAAAACCTTCAATACAATATGGAGTATTTTTATCATAATAAATCAACTTCAATAACATTTAAAATCAATCAAAGGATGTTTACATAGATGAAATGAAAACTATTTTAAATAAATACCTCTTTCTATTTTGAAATCATTTAAAAGTCCCATAACTATCAAAGAAAAAATATATTTTGAAAATATTCTTATAAGATTGTATGGGAAGCTTCGACGATTATATAATTGTGGAAAAAATCCACACCCTCCATATAAGTTATAAAAAGACATTCTTACCAATTTTTTTTCGAAAAGGTCATAAAGTACCTTGTTTGGAAAACGACGGAAAGATTCCATTCAAAACATTTTATAAATATCCAAACAAGGGTATAAATAACTTTAACCCATAGTCTAATAAATAGTAAAAATATTTTCAAATACATTTTTCAGAAATAGGGATGTTGATGATAAAGAGGTCCCAGTAGATACTTACTTAAAAGCAACCTTGGATAATAAAGAGATTGTTAAATTAACCCTTACATTGTACTTTTCCTTGCTCGAGGGTACATTAACCTACTTTATAATAGATAAATCATTGTCAATAAATTATACAAGAACAATATACATAAATATGATATCATATATGATACTCTAATATTTCATTGTTAATTATATTCTAGTAGTATCATCATTTCGGGTGTTAACTGATCCATTTTCCTTTATTTCCTTGGTTACATAGGCCATGTTTGTTATGGATATGATCTATTTTATTCCTATATAGAATGATATTCTGTTATTAGACATTATTTGTAATCATATAATTATAATTATTTTTTGAATGATTATTATGTGGAATGAATCACATCGTGTTCGTGGAGACGGGAATCCGTACATACGCACGAGCGACAATATCATTATATATATGGTTAAATACTATGTAATGGGATGGTATATCATATATACAGAATCATTAACATGTTATATTTATTATTTACATCACTTATACTCATTATTATACCCATCCTAATAATGATGTTTTTGAATAACAAACTACACCATGACGTGGATACAGTAAGTCGTACGTACACACATATGATGACTTGGTCATTCATATGTTGGATAGAATAATAAATATGGTTTTAAAAATTTTATAATAACATCACCATATATATAATATAATGGATTTATTATTTTATAATTGAAATAAAAAAGAAAAATGAAGTGTAAGTAGAAAAAAACTTGAGAGAGGTGATGATATATTACATCTTCTTAAGGTTCTTCCTTTTAATTTGATCAAAATGGACCCATAGGTTAGATTTCTGGCCAAAATAAGGCCTCTAGAATGAAGGTAGAAATGTTGGGAGGATATTTGGGTAGGGGTTGGATGAGCCAAATTGCTTTGGAGGTGCAAAAATAAGAGAAGTTATGTACCCTTCTATAAGATAAGTGAGGGTTACTTTAGGAAATTCTTGAAATATAATTTTATAATAAACAAATTTTAGTTTTATAATGGCTCCAAGAAGATTAATTTATATGATAAGGTGGGGAGGGGTCTAAAAAATTTCAAACAATAGGTTTTATAAAGGTTTAGTTCACCATAATAACCATATCGTTTATATTTAACGCTTTGTTAAATAGTTTGACATTTACCATGTCTCTTTGTATTTTTATATTATATGGTTAATAAACATACAATAAACTACAAAGAGAACCCCATGTGGTTCATTAATAATATATATAACCTTATATATGTCCTTTTTCCGAAACATATATTTTTAAAAATATTATATCAATTAATAATATAGTATTTGTTTTAGAAACTCAATTTTATCAATTTTGACACTATTGAGGATTTGGTTTTTGTGAAAATCATAACCACGTGATAAAAATTAATAAATATTATTTAATCAACTCTAAAAGTTCATATTAACCTATAAAACTAGTTTAGTTCATCATAAGTCTCAATTTATATTTATTTGGATATTTATAATATCAATTATTTTAATATTTCATTAATAAGGTATTTACTCCATCATCATTGGGTCAAAAATAAATTAAATTATATAATGTCTAAAAAATATAAATAAAATTACATTAGTTAGGAAATATTTTTATCTTAATATTTAATATTTATATTCTAATTTATATTGTGTTTGACCTTATATTAAAATTATTTAGCTATTAAACATTGAATTTAACTCTTTTGACTCTTCTTTAAATAAAATAATAATAAATTTCATAATAAAATCCAATTGGAGCATATGGGGTCATATTTTATTCCTAAGGTTGATTTCGGTCCAATTACACTTATACAATAGAATTATGAGATGTGTTAGGGTAATTATAATATCATTTTTACACTTAATTACTCTAATTACATTTAACCGTGGTAAATAAAAGTCAAAAGTTACTATTAATCAAAAATTATTTTCATCTTATTGTAAAACGTTTTACTAAATGATGTCAACCGTGTCTCTCGGATTTTTGAAATTAAATTCACATAAGATGTAAAATTACGTTTTATGCAAATTTTCAAATTTTCTAGAAGGGGGTTAAAATATGGTAAAAAGTTCATTAAAATTTTATAAATCTAAAATTATTATAAAATGACTCCAATGAATTACTTTGAACATATATATGTATTATGTATCTATTTTGACCTAACATAAATTAAAATAAAATAACCAATTATATAAATAAAAAAGCAAATTTTAATCTATAACGTAGTGTTTTCCCTATTAATCTAAAAAAGAATGTTTTTTTGAAAAATACCAAAATTTACCCTTAGATAATTTTAAAATTCTAAATAAAAAATTGAAGTCCATTTTGAAAATTAAAATTTATCAAATTTTAAAATGTGGGTATTACTATTCATAATGGTTAGTTTGATTGGTCAGGGTGTGTTAAATATCCATGTTGCGTACAACGCAAAGTACTACATTATTCAAAGGGAAACATACCATGGAATCTTAGGGTGTTACAATTCTCCTCCATTGAGTTCAATGAGGTGAGATTTTTTTGATTATGCTATAAGTTCATACTAGTTCCTATTGGAATAATCAGACAGGGCCAAAACCTTCTCATACGATCCGTAGATTGGAATACATTTGGCCCACCATAATCTGTGACTACATCGAGATTTCCATGAGGTTCCACACATGCTAGATCCATTCCATTTTTTTTTCATTGGCCACCATAGCCTCATAATAATACCATGTATTCTTGGTCCTTTACAATCTGGGGGCTCGATGTAGTGGGACCATATCTACAAGAAATAGATCAGCAATGAAGGTTCATCCAAAACACTATGGATTTCTCTTCCATGTTGGAAGAGGTAATTATTCTCAAGGAAGTTATGTCCTATTCCATCATTCACTTCATGATCTCTAATATAATCAACCTATTTTGATTCCCTCATGTCGTCCTCGCTGATAACTGCACCAACATTCGTACTAATGAGTTGAATAAATTGTACGCCAAGTACAACATCGATTCTAATCATACCTCTCTCTATCTTGTGCAATAAAATGTACAGATCAAGGAATTCAACAAAACCCTCGCTAACATTAGACAGATGATAGTTGGTCAGAATAGGAAGTGTTGGCCAGAAAAACACCCCACAACTCTCTAGGATTACCAGATGTATACTTGTAATTCCACCTAGGTGACTCCATATTTCCCTGTGTACCGAGAAAAGGCATTTGGGACCATCGACATTCAGTTACCCTCGATGCGCATAGACTTATACGATCAAAAGGCACTATAAAATGTTGTCAAAATCCTTCTGGCTAAACTGGAAGTTCTTGATGAGAATATGATTCATTCCTTTCCCAATCTAGAGAGGAATCAGAACACTATATCTTGGGAATTCAATAATAATGTTACCTTCACCTATTTCTTATAAGGTGAAGCATTATTGGCCCTGAGGTCACCAATGACACCGCGAAAGAAGCCTCCAAATACGGAGCCCAAATGAGAGGTAATTCATGTCATTTACAAGGTGTAACCAAAATAGCGTATACTATCTAGTCACTTTGGTTTGTGAGTGTATTTCTCCTACCACCAATGCCAAATTCCTCATGCAGTACTTCGTGTGATGGAATCCATTTTTCTCCCATCATGATAAACTATATTACAATCCTATAGGATGGTTAAATACTCATCCTCATCCTACTAGATGTTAAACTATAAATGTTCTAAGCTCTACAACCCTAAACTAATATCCCATTCTTCATTAATGATGATAAAATGCAAATGGCGTGTTCACCTCAGGGTCCAAGATCTATGGACCTAAAATAATCTCTCCATCATCCTTACATTAAGACGTTATAATACATAGGGATTTCCCACACTAATGACATTAAACTGTTCAGTAACTGTCTGAGCTCTATGAACATAAACTAAGATCCATTAGGTCCTTGTCCCTCAATGTTGAACTACATGTTATTTCCAAACTAAAAGTGGCTTAATTCTCATCCTATACATTGGAACACATGTATCCTTCGTATACGGACTAGACTCTGGTCCCTAGACCTTTCGAACCTCCTGAACCATGTTATTTCATAGTATTGTGTGGTGTGGTATAGAATCAATATACTCATTCAAGTCTAGCTATTTCTTTCAATGTCACACACATCAACTTGAGACAATACCTTCTATCTTTATGTCATTACCACATGATGTTAAACATAATTAAAATTCAGGAACTATGTTTGGATTGATTCTCGTATTTATGAGATGCGTAGGAACACCTAGACATTTCATCTTCAGATTCATCCCTAGTTCTCGGGATCTTTTCTGGACATTTGGCATGAGCCCCCCCACCCTCACATTGGATTGTGTGTAGTGTGGCGTGGACTTATTTCCTCATTTATGCGGGGTATGCTTTATCACTCCATGTACATTCCATTTATAACCTTGTTACCCTGTATTCATCCAAACCATAGGACGTCAAACAATGTTGCCTCATCCCACGTGAAATTAAACTATTTCATCTTTTCCACATAATGATAAATTTCGTCATTTGGGCTTTTGTTAGACCCTAAAATATGACACCATCATCATGTCGGCATGATGAAAAATGGCCCTACGTTGTTGTATCCTTACTTTAGGATGCATCAAATTTTTTATCGGTCACCCACAATAAAAAAAATTTCGTCCAAAATAAGTCTTCATTTCAGCGGTGATACCCAAATTCCCTATCATTTTTTTGGCTCCAAAAAACACATCCAATGTAAAGAACAAATAAGATCAATCCAATGACACTCCTTTCAGTACATGGGCTATACCTATAAGATGATATTTATCCTAGAATTGGTATCTTACCTTACTAATTTTTGAACAAAGTGTAGCTTGATTCCCATCCTTATGGGATACGTAGCGATGCTTGGAAATCTCATCTTCAGGTCCACCCCAGGTTCATCAATACTTTCTCTCGACCCCTTGGACTGAGTACTCTCCTAGAATTTTGAATGGTGTAGTGTATGTGGAATTAATTCCTCATTCACATCAGGTTATTTTTCCATGACATACTCATTCCTCCTTGAGATACATATTTTTCCCTCATCCTTTCCACATTATGTTAGACCACATTTTACATCATGAACTATGTGTGGAATTAATCCCATCCTTATGGGATACATAGGAATGGTCAGTCATTTCATCTTTGGGTCCAACCCCCAATACCTCAAATCATACAATCATTTTAGCCCCTTAACCTGAGTTCTGTTGGAAGCACGTGATGTGGTGTGGACTTCATTGGTTCTCATTCACTTTGTGGCTTATAATTTACATGCCATGTACTTAAATTCAGGGATCTTACTTTAGTGTTACTTTTTATCTTTACCACATGATGTTATAATGCCTTCAATTATAGTACTATGTGTGTCTTGATTCTCACCTTTGTGGGATATGTAAAAACACCCAGACATTTCATTTTTTGGTCCATCTCTAGTTTCATCAAAACATTGTACCCCTTTTCATCCACTAACCTCATCGAATCATCCTCTCTTACCTCGACCTCTCAAACCTTTTTATGCATCACCAACATTCTCATATTCAATATGGTTTAGAAGTGAGTGTGTTGGATTCTACATGGGAATGATTAATTCCAATACCATGCTTCACATCACCATTTATTTGGGTTTCCATCATAACTCAGATTAAAAATGACCCCCAGATGACATGGATTTTATGACTCAGGGCTCTCTTAAAATATTCGGCCAATGTGACAAAGGATTTTGAACAACAATTTGAAACATGTCCCGCATCTCAAATATGGTCAATGATCGACACTCATTTTTTGTTCCAATTTGACGTCACATGGGGTGTATGTTTTGTTTCAAACATGGTCAAAAGTTATACTAAATTTTTATGCCTCCACCATTATTCCCTAAATATTGGTCTTTTGATTCACATCTCATTACATCCACTCATTCCAGATATAACTGGGACCACCTTGGAGTTATCCCACCATGTACCTTGGCACATTTAGAGGAAAAATATACATCATGGGGTCATCTTCGACTCCACAACCCCTAATGAGTATTCCATGTGTTCTAATCTTCTCCATCCTGGATTCCCACACCGAGCATAACTCACATGGTCTTGGGGATATGGGTAAGGTTTTTGATTGTATGGAAGAACCACAATTATTTTGGTCTAAACCCTATGACCATAAACTAGGAGTAGTCTTCATTAACGATGCATCCAAGTCCATGAATCATGACTCAGAACAGCGTGTGTTCTCAAAGAAATTTTCAATGTGGTTAGTATTTCTTCATAGCACTGCATTACACATTTCCTTCATAGGTTTATCCCCATTTTGTTCTGAGCTCTATGATGATAAACTATGATCCCTTACATCATTCTCATAAAATAATAAACTAAATATTCTACACCCATACTGTGTAATAATAAAATTCACATCCATATGATGTCTTCAATCGAGGTGATGTTGACCCTTTTTGATATTGGCCACCTAACATACCACATTTCTGAAGTACATGTGAATTGATTCCAATTCTTATGAGATGCATAGTGAAACCCATACTTTTAATTGTGGTCTAGCCACATCACACAAACCATCTTGTTACATTTCGGCCATAGTTTCCTTAGATGTATGTGTTGTCATGTGGACTTATGTATTCATTCGTTTCAGCTTTTCAGTAACTATGCCACAAACCTCTCTCAAGTGTTTTCAAGTTTTTATCCTTACCACCTGTCAATAAACTGCATGGGAATTTCCTACACACATTACATTAAACCGGGAACCATATGGTCCGAGCACTACGACATTAAATTGGGACTATTACCATCTATGTTCGCAGTATGTTGAACTATATAACAATTAAGATATTCCTCTTTAAATGAGGATATCTCCCCCTTTTTGTATTGGTCATATCCCATAACACCTCTCTGAACTACATGTGGCTTGATTCCCATCTTTAGGTGATATGTATTGATTCACATGCATCCTGTTATTTGTCTATTCGCAACCAATTTCACCTCCAAAAACCCTTATGGCATGGGTTCTCCCTATGTATATGATGTATGGTAGACTTATTCTGTCCACATTAATTTTGGTTTAATAATAACTACTCCATGTACTTATTTTGATATTACCACTCTGTGTGTTCATCCAGCATAATGCATGAACTAAATGGGTAATGTACGTGCTTCACACATTCCTTCATTTGGGGTTTCATTATCTTTCACATTAAATGGTACCACCAAACCACATGGATTATAGGCCTTATTTCTCTATTACTATATTAGGCCAACATCCTAGAAGATTTTAAATGACATTATGATATTGGTCGCATGTAGCGAATTTGGTCAACGGTCGACCCTCATTTGTTTCTTCACATTCTAGGGTAACATAAAATAGATATTGTGTTTAGAACATGGTCAATAGTTAAATATTATTGTCACATCACTCCCATTTCATCCCTAATATCAGATGCTATGAATCGTTTTATTAATTCCCCTTTCTGTTTTATAGATCCTTGACACCTCTGGTGTTGTAAATCAACGCATTCATGCACGTTGAGTAGGAATGTATGTTAATATGGGATTTCCCTCAACCAACATTTACATTCCACCATTTCATTCTCTCATTTGATGGGGAAGGTCTGACGACACACCATGTATCCTAAACCGATCATATATCATGTATGATTAGGGGTTTTGGCATGGTAATATCCAAGAACAAGACAATGTAACTTCTTGTTCCTTCCATACGACCTTAAACTACGACCCAATATTCATCACCACATGACATTAACCTATTTGGAATACAAAGAACTACATAAGTCTTGATTCCTACATTTTTAGGATACATAAGGGCATTTGAACATCAAATCCCCGGGTTTAGCCAATTGAAGGGTATTCTCCCTATCTTGGACTTCTCATCCCCAACATCCCATTTAAGAATGTGTGATGTGGTGCAGACCTCTCTAGTCCTTTTTCACATCGTATCAAAAACTGCACCACACATTTCTCTTTTGGGGTACCCATTTCTTTGATGCATGACTTGAAACTATGACCCTACCCTGTACATATTCAAGATGCCTTGTGGGGATTATTAGATGCAGTATATTCCTTGCCAGAGATGATTTCCCCCAACAAAATTTATCTCAGAACACATTGTTCCCAAGAACTACATACGTCTTGATTGTTTCCCTCGCATGATACATAGCAACACATGGGAATTTTACCTCAGGTCCAGCCCCAAGTGCATTGACTCTTCCGGATCTCCACCCATAATTATTGTTCAAACACTATGACCCTAAACTAGGAGTCCCCTATACATTTAAAATGACATTAAACTATGGGTTAGGGTCTAGGATATATGACATTATACTATGTTCAACGTCCTGGGCATTTGATATTAAACTATTCCATCATTAATCTTCACTGTATGACATTAAAATATCAACAAATTGTACATACCAAATGATGTTAAAATGTGTGAAAATCATCCTCAATTACATGATGTAAAAAACATGGTATTTTGGTTCATCCATAAAGAGTTACCATCTATAAATAGTATTGATCTTGCTTCAGGCCGATATGATCAACCAATAATATTTCGTTGTGGTAGCATAATTCTGAGACTGTTGGACTCTATTAAAAAAACTCATCACGCCACTTGATAATTTTTTATCCCTCCACTTCAGATCCTCATACACTTTCATGAAAAAGGGACCCCCAAATGACATCAATGCTTAGACTTTCATCTCACCTTCCATTTTCGTCCAACATACGAGAAGTTTTTTGATAGAAACTTTGAGTTATGCCCCATCTTTTTTAATAAGGTCATCAGATGGTCCTCGTTTGTTTTCCCCAACCAAGGATAACACATCATGGAGACTAGGATTCAAATATGGTCAATAGTGACCCTCATCGTCATACCACTATCATTAGGTTCTGAATATTGTGCATAGTGATTCAATGTCCTCATTCCCCATTGTTCTGATTGATTCTAATGCTTGTGGAGTCATCCACCTTGTGCACTAGAGTACATTAGGAAGAACCTTTTGGATATTTTGAGAACCATTCTCTTTTAAAAACACCAAACCATTGTCATAGAAACTCCAAGTGGTCATTCGAAAACTTTTTATTTGAAAATTTTATCAGGTACACTCATATACAAAGTGAATAATTAGGTAGTTATCTCTTAATACTCACACCTGGTATGACCAACATGATCATAGGGATTGATCGATGGTTACTTCATAGTAATAATTGAGATATGATAATTAAAGTAAACATGGGGAAATATTATCATGCACATACTTCAAATAAATAAACAAGCATGAAATTACATTTGTGAGTTCATTCATATTACAACACAAATTGATTGGACCCACTAATATACGTATTTTCCTCCTCAATAGAGCATTTCAGCTCCACCACATTGTGGTGTGCGGCCTCTTGAATTTTATCTCACTTGTAATGATCCCTCCCCTCTTTTTTGGCCACGGAACACAATTTATCGGCCCAGATGCACACTTGGTCTTCATTAGCTTGGATGTTAGCCATCTATTGCGATGCTCGTCTCATATACTCCTCATCTTCTATCAACTATGACTTTAATCGGGATAGGAATTCCAATAGGGCACTAATGAAAGAATAATGTTCATTCAAAGGCACCCTCAAACCCCCGACATGATGCGTATCCTCTTTATTTTTCAGGATATTGACGAACTTACTCTACTTCCAACCAATAATGAGGTTGCCCACATCCTACTGCACCTTTTCGATATGGTAATCTTGACTGATCATGTGAGGACATCGGGCATCCACACCTCCATCACATAGTCCTCATAGTAGGGGGAGATTTTTTCTCATCTATTTTATCCACTATGATTATGGGGTGTTATCGATGAAACTTTTGACAAATTTCCATGACCGGTGATGGAAAACCATACAATCCTCTTCATTAGTAGAAGTATCTTCCTTATCCTCTAGATCAGTGGGTTAATATTTGGGAAATGCCTCTAGGAGATCACCAACAAGATATTTTTCAGGATGGTCTTCATTTCTTGATTATAATTCAATGATATCCACCAGGTCAAGTCCAGACTCTATCCCACCAGGGGTATTGCTCGCCACCACGGATCACTCATAAGATACTATGGCCTGGTCAGATTGGGCACTCAGTACTATAGGGACAAACACCAATCATTGGATCAGTGCCTCAAGTCTTCGAGACATTTTCAATAGAAAAATGTTTACTATCTTGGAAAATGTTCATGAATGGTTGAATTAGATAATTTGATCGATCCGGAATTAAATATAGTTATAAAGAATGATACTTAACCTGGTTAGCCACTTGATGTCACCTCAGGTCTATCGTCACTGGGAGGAATGGAAATGATCCTCCACATATTATTGTGGGACCTAAAGATAGTAAGAAGGCTACCCCTACTCCACCAGCATTGCTAGATTCAGCAACGATTTTATCTCTGGCAGTAGATCCCATTGGATGGTTCTCTATGACTGTCATGCCATGGTCCTCGTCAGTATGAGTGGTTGATTGAATATTCTTCTACATAGATATGCTTCAGTTGAAAAACCATGATAAGGTAAAAATGGTGTGAGCAAAACATAGGGGAGTGGGAACTCACTTCTAGAGTTTCAAAAAACTCACCGAAGGAAATTACCACTAAGGCCACTATTTCACCTTATATAGGAGAGGATCCCTTGGATGTACCCTATATTTCTTGGTTAAATCTTCCTCATTGACTTCTTACTCCCATTATTCGACTTTATGGCCAAGAAAAGGAAAAAACTCCTCCAGTTTACCCACTGTCAATTCTGTAGGAGTACTCATGTTCAACAACACCCTTACCTAGCCTCCAGAAACACAGCATCAGAAAGAATCACTACCAGATGAATTTGTGTCCTTGTATCTTTGAGGGGGACACTGCAAATGCCCTGGTATTATTCACATCACTCCCATCCACCCAGGAGAATCCATAGTGCCCAACACTGTCACTTATCTCTCTCTCCTCACCTGCATCTAGAACATGATTGAGGTATGTTAATTCATGACCTACTTTCCCTACTATTACAACCTCACCACCTTGACTCATGTAGGATTCATGTTCTAGTCATACCCTCATTGTCACGGTTCGACGTTAATGTGTACATACCAGTTATTTTCTGGCCTGGATAGTCATACGCATCTACATCTCACCAGGGTATGTTGTCTTCCTTCTCTATTAATAATCGCGAACCATTCTGAATGCATCATTGTATGTAGGAATATCATTCCATAGCTTACTAACCTCCCTTGTCAATATTATCTAGAGTCGTTGCATCATTCCTGAGTGGTTCTCATGGGCCACATTTTCATAATCCTTTGGGGTCAGCCTCTACATGCACCAGAATTGTTGTGCCTACAAGAGTGAGGTATATGGTTTACATATAGGTTCACAGTCTACTCGTGCAATGAGAACACCTCCACATAATGATAAGAGATATGACAGCTTCTCAACAGTGTATGTTCCATCATTAGTATATTCCCTAGTATGAAATGTAAATGAGTGGAAGATGAGTTGTTCTACCCACCCCATCTTTCCCATCATGGTTACTCCAACCAACATAAAATGGGGAGCAACACGAATTATTCAAATTTATAGGTCAAGAATGTATCCCAGGCGGAGAAATGGGGTTATGATATTAATAGCCCCCCACTTGTACCGAAAAACATCCATACAAGAATGATGAATAATCAACACACCTGTGATGACCTCTTTCCATCACAGATGTTCGATTGTGTATGGTATAACTTTTCCAGCACTGGTATGGACATGTTGATGTGGTCTCTTCCAAACAGATGATCCTCCATGATTAATGTACATGATCACACACCCATGTGGGAATCTCTAACTAGTAATACCCACCATCATATTAGGGTTGAGATGAATCAGGGTCACCTAAATATTTATTTTTGTTCCTTCATGATGATCTAACTCCAAAATTTCCATAGTTTTTCAACAGGGATCCGCCTATATGAACTTTCTTTACCCCACTAATCTCATCATGTATATGGGGGACCTTATTGCTAGTGTTTCCTCCTCCAGTGGGAAATTTAGAAAATAGGTGAACCACTTCTTAAGGTGTAGGTCTTGTGTGTTCTTCTTATCATCATCTTTAAATAGTAATGGTCTTACCAATGAAATATCAAAAGGTAGAATCTTCTCCATGTCCTCCTAGAAATTCATGGCAGGTTGGAACTCATCACACATCCCTCCTAGGATTAGGATGATGAAAATTTTATGTCGACCTTGAGGATGATGCCGACCTCCCTGTTATGCAGGTGGAAACTATTGGTATTGTGTGACCACCAGCATATAAATTCTAGTACAAACTCATTCGGTTGATAGATGCTAAATTGGGAGCCCCATACCACTTCATACTGGTCTACCCTCGTGAGTACATTCTCGAACACTTCATAGGATGCACATGCCTAGTAGGCCCTATCCTACTCATCAGTGATGTTTCCTCCCTAGCACAGATCCTATATTTTTATCCACCCCTTTCTTGGATTCACGAGCCATTCCTTGATGATTATCTTGTAGAGAGGTGGAGACATCTCCTTCCCCAATTCCAAGTCGTTGATGTTTTTGGAATGATTTTAAAGGAAATGTGCTATGACGGGGGTATGATCTTTTCCATTGTGGCCATATACTTCCCAATACCATTGGTATTTCTCAGGGGTGATCCTAGAAAAGTAGGCTGGATCATTCTTGATCATTTCTAGGATGAAGAATTCATCCCACAATTCAAATCTGTACAATGGTTGTCACCTAAAAATAATGAATTTTTTATTCACCTCCATCAGCCTCCCCATCATTTATGGGTGGTTAGAAGTATTACAAAAGTACTATCATATTTTGATGTTGTTTTCCTTTGCCTTCCTATGAGCATCTTCGCCATGAGATTCTCACGCAACCTCCTGGGTAACCATTTGTCTGAAGACATTGGAAATATTTTTGGTCGGGGCATGAAGGATGACCAAAAAAATAATTCTCAAATATTTTTCTTGAAGACCATTTGTGAAGACTGTCAAAAAGAACCTACCCTCCACAAATCTACCGTGACATTGGTCTGTGTCACAAAGGAAATAATATATCGAGATGCATTAGTTTTCTTAATGCATTCGTGAAGCACCTGACAAAATAACTCTAGTTCATAGAGATACATTCGCAGAGAGGATAATTTTCAAAAGAGATAGAACAATCACAGTCGTTAGAAAACATCTCGGTGAGAACAAAAAAATTAGGCCTTTATTTATAGGCGTGGTTGGAACTGAATATGCATATTATTGAAAATATTCATCATAGAAGCTCTCACACACACTGAGCGATGCCGCTCTATGAGGGCCACTCCAAAATTCAACGGGGTGATCACCTATACCACAAAATATCATGATCTCCTCTACCGCACAACTCGCGATCACCTCTACATATCAGCTTCATGATCTACAATTTGTTCGATCCTCCATGTATCGTTAGCATCTTACATTGAAAATATGACCCTCATTTCCTCTGTATCTAATTCTAAGGGAGGAAATATTTTCACTAAAAATCATACCACTTATGGAGTGAACCTATCGACATTGTTGAGTTAATTATCCCTGAAAAGGAACCTAAGGATATCCCACCTTCAGGGGGACCTTTTTTTATTGTCTTCATGGTGTCACAGACCCTCTTTGAGTACGATGAATTCAAACGGGATAACTTCCCCTCCACTTCATCATCGGTCCCTGAGCCCACTTCATGAGGATAACCTCTACAATTGTCTCTATGGCGTCCCGAACCCTATGTGTGGTCGATGAATTCTGATGGATCCACTCCCCTCTATAGTGTAACTCTTCTCTATGGAGAGTTATGTGAACCCCACTGACTATTGGTTCCTATAAATTTATGGATCACCCACCCCCACCCTCTCAAAACACAGTTACTCCTCCATTTCAAATTCCATGATTCCGTTTCTAAAACACCTTCAAGAAACCAACAGATGGATTTCCAAATGTACTTGGCCTCTGTGAACCAAGCCTTGGGTTTTTCCTGGCCTTCGACAATTATGGGGAAGCCCATTGTAAAGGCATATGGCCATCACAATATAGGGAGACCCTTCGAGGTGCTCGAGACATCGTGAAGCATAGATCATTTTTAATGTAATCCACAAATAAAGAGGGATTTTATAAAGTGAAGATATGATACATTGAATGATTCCCTTAACAAAGACCAATCCCATAATGAAGGGACTACAATTTGTGAAGACCCATCCATTCATTAAGGTACAAACCTTTGTGAATACTCTTCCCTTCATGAACATCATTCCCTTATCAAAGGCTCTTTCCTTCATGAATATAATTTTATTCACTAAGGACATTGTCTTCAAAAATACCCCCGTTCCAAATTTTAATACTTCGCAATCCCCTATTCCATGTGACCCTCCAAGCTTGTATGAATTTATTTGATGGTCCCTTGAGTGGTGCCCCATGATTCATTTCTTTTCATTATGCTCCTTCACCTACAAACACTAATGGTTATTGCATCTTCACATAGCCATACTAACGTGATCCCATCAATGGATCATTCCTCTACCCCATCTCCACATGGAATTGTGGGTTCCTTCCATTCACCAAGGGATTAAGTGTTTTAGTTATGTATGTCCTAGTGGGAGTGAATCCTCACTGTCTGAGCTACCATATGTCAAAATTTCAAGCACTCGTGTCGCCAATAGATGATGTGAAACTGTGATCACTACACATGTGAAAAGAACTTAGAGGACCCTGAAGGGGACATGAATCATCTTCTTATCACTCCCCTATCCCTCTAATCATTTTCTCTAGGTACACCTTGGGTAGTCTCTATGCAATTCCCAATCCAACATGACATGGCATTCTGGGTACGAGGGAAATATCTTCCTCATACATATAGATCCCTACACAAGATTCCATCTAAGTGTAAGTCCCAATATCTATATCCTTGGACCTCAAACCATGTGTATGCCCCATTCCATTTCTCATGGAAACATCTTTCATGACACAATCATCAGGTATTTGTTTCCGCTTGTTTCTCACACTGAGCATGAATAACATGTGTTTAGTGTAAGAATAGACCATAAAATCTTATTTGGGGCACCATAGTGCATATTCCCTCTTCTCGGTGATAGCATTATGTGTTCCTTTATCTTTTACCTCTCTTGGAATGGTATATAGGAAGCCTCTCTAAGGTTCAAGCCCATCACCCATCAGTCCTAACCACATCACATCAGTTTCCCTCATCCAGTATGATGTTAAAAAATGTTCCCCTTTCATCCATAATGATGTTAAACTGTACTCTTTCGAACTACGTGGATTTTGATCCTGATCTCATAGACAGTGTATGTAGGAATCCTCCCTAAAATTTTACCCCAAACACTGATAAACATCAGTGTCCCCTTTTTTCGGACCCACATACTTGGTCCACTGTTTCATTGTTTTAGACTAGTCCTCGTGTAGCTAACCAAGCGTATGTGCCACACTCAATCCATACTCATCCAACAAATAGTGTACCTCTTTCGATGGGCCGCTAACCATGCACAAGACCCAATATGTTGTTAGGTTTCTATCTTTTGTGTACACCTGGATACTATGACCCCTATCTCCAAAAAACATGAACATTGATCCTTTTCCTTTTTTATCAAGGTACATAGGAAGCCTCCTTAAGGATCAATCCCATCACTCATGTCCCATCCTAGTATCTCCCATGAGAATTTTTGTTTTGGGAAGTTTATTCCCCAAACCAGATGTTCTACTTCCTTCGAGACCCCATTCATGTGTTCAATTCTCATGGTTCACCTCCTCGGGTGTCCAATCGGCCCACTAAACTATGTGGACTTTGATTCCACACCATAGGGATAAGTAAAAACCCTCTCTATGGTTCAAGTCCAAAATCACCATCATCATCACATCATTTTCATGCCCAATTATCTGATCCATCAATAGTCCATCCATATCCATCCTGATTCCAAAAGGGCTGCCACATCGCGATGAAATCATTCCATCCATTTGGGACTCTATCCACCCGTAAACCCCAAGAATGACTTTGGGTTGTTTTTCCATGGTCTACATCCCAATATAATGATTCAATCTCTAGAACTACATGGGGTTAGATTCATGTCTTCTATATAGGGTATATAGGAGGCCTCCACGAGATTCAATCCCATTGAATGGTAAACCATGGTGTCATTTTTGTTAGGACCCCATCATTATCAGATCCATCCTCATTGGCAATCTAGATCCAACCATCTATTAGACCTCTTAGGTGCTCCCTCCTAGTGATGTACCAATCCGATCCAATTTCATCAATGTTTTGGTCACTCCCATCCTTCTCTGTTAGATATTAATCTCATGGAATACCCCATGCTAAACATGGGAAGGTGAGGAAAATATCAAAGACATTCATATGGAATACAATTCCCCACACTCTATGTGGGATTACTTTTGCTTACAAGCACTCCATAATCCCTACCATAAGGGGAATAATTCAATGTTTAGTTGTGTTTTACCACCCAGAAACGCATGTGATGCCCAGTGTGACTACTCCTCTGACAAAAGGTTTCTTCCCTAACTTGACCATAAGGAATGTCCTAACAGATGGAGTGTATTTAAATGGAATCCACAATGATATGCCTCCAAGAAGATCTTCACAAAAAATGCCTTAATATTTAAGGGATACATGGACTAGGAAATGAATTATGTGGATGAAACCATAGAAGGAGAGACCAAAATCCCATCCTCTAATTTTGATCAAGGTAAAAAGGTTTGTGAATAAGTAATGACTGCCTCCCGACATCGAAAAGAGGAAATGCGGGGAAACAACTATTTAATCCCCATGAATGGATACATGCCCCACAAAAATCATCGAAAACATGTTGAATGGATGATTTCTATTGTAATTTAAATTTGTGGGGGTGATAATAGTTTTTTCTATGAATGATTTTAGATTCATTAAATTTTATTAATTCTTTTCCCATAATGAATATAAATAATTGAAAAAAAATGAATGGGTTGTGACTTAGAAGAGTGAAAAATCCCAATCACATGAACCATTATTTTTTCATATGTGGTTTGATGGTTGATGTGAGGTTTATTATAAGAATAACTTTCTAAAATAATATTCTTTTTAAAAATTAATTTATAAAATTAGAGAAAATATGAAGATGTTTTTCATTATTCATTATGTTTTCGTTATTCATGAAATTTTCTTTGAACGTTTGGGGATATCCGAGTTGATACAATAAAGGAGATAATATCATTAGGATTTCATTTTTGATATCATTAATTATACAATTATATATAAAACTCATCCTTGATGATTAATTTTTAACCATCAATTATGTATCACCTTATGAATTTTATTCACTATAACCATTATTGCAATTCATTATGATTTTATGTTTCTTTTGTATTTATAATGCGAACAACGTAGTAACATTACAAGACTATGGATAAGGATAATTTATTCATGATATGATCATAAACCAACATGAATTGTATCATGAGGG
The DNA here is from genome assembly GCA_963277665.1 of Viscum album. Lineage (NCBI taxonomy): Eukaryota > Viridiplantae > Streptophyta > Magnoliopsida > Santalales > Viscaceae > Viscum > Viscum album. Next base: position 1,237,139,259 of record OY728122.1, on the reverse strand, counting down.
ATGAGAGAAAATATTGAACGTGAAGTGAGTCATGATTTGAAATGTTTAATAATAATGAATTGAGGAGCATTAATAAATGAGAAGATAAGTTCAACAATTTTCAAAATCGTGAAATTTATATACATGATTTGATTATTTTTTTGAAAATTCTAAAATTAAATTTATATTTTATGTGTACAATTGATAATTTGGTTTGACATTAAAAACTTTTTAATTTTATCTCTTTATAATTTGATTATTTTCAAACATGGGGGACCTCGGAATTCCATATTGTGCCTTTATGCTTGAAGGAAAATTTGTATTATTTGTTGGGAAATAGAGAGAGCTAATTTTTCATCATTTTTTATACATTTACCAATAATTTAATATATTAAAATTTATCAATTTGGGTATGTTTTCATTGATTTTGGATTTATATTTTGTTAGGGGCTAAAATGCGAAAATTTCATAATTTTGAAATTTAAATAGATTTTATTCCCCATGATATTTTTGGAATAAAATTTATTATATTATTCAAATTTGAGAAAATATTATTTTTATCATTCCATTATATTTTTTATTTATCATTTTATTATGGACCAAGAGTCGATTTGAACTTCTTGAGTCCCCAAAAATTAAATCTTGTTGAAAATTCATTAAGGTGTCCATAGTGGACCCCACCTCAATAAATTAGGAATAAATGAGGGTACTCTACCCCAATTGAGGTGATTCCTATTATAATTGAAATATATCTCAAAATATTATTTCAAAAATAAACTCCATAGAGTAATATAATCATTAATGTGTGCATTAGATATTAAACAATAAATGAGGAATTCTGGAATTCTACACCGGAAAAATTTATCCTCATTAATAATTCCATAAAATCCCCAATATGAATCCAATTACTGTGAAATTTAGAGAGGCGATAAGAAAATCAAATTGGAACAACCGATAATATGTTTCCATGAATTTTTTCAATTATATTGTGGATTAAATGGTATTAAACATTCAGACTTCATATTTTAGAGGGGGAGAATTTCCACCCGATTATTTTATTAATTTATTATTATTTTTATTAATCTTATACAAAATTTTTATTTTAAAAGTATTTTAAGTTTAGTTTATTTTAAATAAAATATAATTCATTCATGTTGTTTTTTTCATATTCCACACACAATTTAATTATTCTCCATCTTCCACCCCCTCTATTTTTCTTTTTATTTTGTTATTTCATGTGTCTGTTTTCTTCTATTTCTTTTTCTCATCTTACCGTTATAAACTCTTACAATCATGATTATGAGTAACTAACCTAAGGAATATCATGGGATATTTATATGTTTCTTGAACCCAATTCCATGTTTTTTTCTTCTTTCAGATAATTATGTGGATAAGATACATTGGGTGTAATCCTCATTGTGGTTGTTTAATGTTTAACATATTAAACTGCAACCAATTTTCCCTCGATGGTGTAGATGGATGGAGGGTGTTCATAGAGGTCACTAATTACACAATGCATTTATAACTGTGGTATATTTTGGTATGAAAAAATTTGATGGACTCTGTTCACTAATTAGATTTGATGTTATTTAATGTAGGTGATCCAGAAATATTATCTTGGTAGAAATTTATTTCTTCTCTAATCTCATTCATTTTAGAATTGCATTGTAAATTAGAATCTAATGTATGTTTCATCATATATGTAAATTTAATTTTTTCCTTAAGTTTTATATCTTTCATAAATCATAAAACAAACATAAATTATTAGTTCTTAGGTCAATTAGATTATGTCAGTGAAAAACTATGATTACTCCTCAAGTAAGATGACCCTGGTTATCCTATAACCTATATTATTAAAATTATATTTATTTTCCCAAACTCTATGATTGGTGTAAAACATTTAATGATGGTAGTTATCATTCAGGATCACCATAGAAACTATAGAGTCACACTCCTACTTAGGAGGGGCATGTGTCCTCTACCTATCAATATAATGAAAACCTCATGCTAGGTAGGGAATGATTTCTCTATAAATTATTCATGTGGAACCCTCCATCAGGGAAGGGTATGGTTCACCAATTTACCAATAATGTGGAACCCTCATACTGGGTAGGGAATGGGTCCTCTATCTACTATTTGAGTGGAACACTCTACCTAGGCTATGCATGGGTCCTCTACTAATTACTATATTGGAACACTCCTATTGGAATAGGAAATGAGTCCTCTATTATAGTGACCCAAAATTTCTATTCATCACTATTAAATCATTTTGAAGACAAAAAATATAATAGAGAAACAAATACATGATCCAAAGGATTAGACTCATAGGAAAAATAGACTCATACATAACTTTACAAATTAAAATGTTAACATTATTTAATTACTTATTCTCTATCTTCATAGTGAACCTTGTGTTATCCTTCGTAACAATAATCAATTTAAGTAATGCATCAATAATAGGGGTGGACAAAAACCCTGTTAGAGAATGAATAAAGAAGATGAATGGATATAACATCAGTGAGAATAATAATAATAATAATAATAATCACATCATAAGAATTTTATAATCATCAACCGCATAAGGAAAAAAATGTGGAAAATGAATGGAATTTGGAAACACATTAAAATGAATCATCATGTCATAGTGGTTAAATATCATACATAGTTGTGAAGAAATATTACATCCTGTTCTTGTATAATATATGTTAATAATCCTAACATCATACTTTTGAAAAAATCTAACATCATGTACATGCATAATACACATCATATCATGAGATACATCACATTATCAATTGAATTGGAGTAATATTCTATTCAAGTCCCTCTTACCACATAAAGATATTTACAAAATAATTCATTCCCCATTGAACATATAAGAGTTATAGTCATGAAATAACCAATGGAACAGAATGGGTTTCATAAGGATTTCATAAAACATACATTTCATGAATAAACTTGGGTTTCCCAAATAAATTTTGGAAAACATATTTATCATAATCATCACAATTCATGAGTGAATAAGAATAAAATCAAGAGGAGTAAAATATGATATTTTGGAAAGAAGATTTATTTTTCAAAATCATAGTATTTTTCAGAAACTCATATAGGAAAAATATATATCCACAAAAAATGAAAAAATAATTAAATAATATTTAAAGAATATTATTGGAATAATATTACCAAATAATTAATTAAATAAGAATAAACTAAAGAATATTATTTAGGTTTGATAATCCCCTTACCTTAATTCCATCTTTATTTCACCGGTTTTGTGGCTCCTAGATAATAAACATTGATTTATTAGAAAAATTATGTAGAAGTAAATTAAATTCATTTATACATATAATTATCAATTATAAATATTTTATTATACTTCCTATTTTTCATTGATGATATTGAATCATTTTTTTAATCTTTTTTTCTTTAAAAATATAATTTTTTACATTGATTTCTCAATTTTCATTCAAATTCATTTATAGCAAGGTATGATTAACTGAAAAAGATTATAATACTTGTAATTAACTATTTAGATATTATATATAATTAATTATATCCATCCATGAATTTCATTATAATAATTTTCATCCCAATGTCTCCGTAGGAGGGTAACTAACCTTTAATGGGATATTTTCTATAGAGAGGGAAATAGAAGTATGACGTTTATAATTTTAATAAATATGATAATTTTTATAGCTTAAAATCATTGATATATTTTTAATACAATAAATAATTAATTATATATTATTTGGGTTTGAATTGAATTGTAAAAAAAATAGAATGATAAGAATAAAAGGAGGGAAGATTTTATAGAGACATACTATCTCATTATTGTTTCTTCCAATATATGACACAATTACTCCTTTGATGATTGAAGTTGGATTTCTCTATAAAGACCTTATGTATTCTATGTAGATTGAAATAGTAGATTTAGGAAGATCATGGGATTTTTAATGACATAGAGTTGTGGTTTTCCATGGTAATGGAGAGGGGTAATTTTTATTTTAAGAGATGGCTATTTTTAGAAAAAAATAACAAAAAAATAATATATTAATGTTAAAACTTGTTATATTGATTTTTCTAAAAAAAATTATTCAAATACTAATATAATGTAATGAATTTAGAAATTTAAATCACCTTCATAATTTCAAAAAATTATTTTATAAAAAATGAATGTTGAACGCATGAAAAATTATTATTTTAAGGAATCACATTTTACATTATGTTTTAAATTGTTTTTTATTGGAAATTAATTTTATGATAATTTAGTGACTCTTTTTTGAAATTTTATATATTAAGACTAAACATAATGTTTCATAAATTATTTTTTAATTATTAAAAAATTAGTCGTTTAATTCAAGACACACCGATTATGTGAAAATTTCTAATTTTACAATTCACCTAAAAATTGATGTTTTTCAAAAAATTACCAAAAAAATCAGGCTCGTAAAATATTGATGGATGATTTTAAAAATTATATTCATTTTTTCAAAAGAAATTTACAAAATAGTTAATTTAAAATTTTCATATAAAAATAACGTATTTTATGAAATAATTTAAAATACAATCTATTGAAAATGTTCTTATATTTTATTTGTTTTTTTAATCATGATATTTATTTCTTTACAATTATAAAATATTAATTTACCTTAAATAATCATGAAAAATAATATTTATATAAAATTTTATTTTTTGGGGGATAAATTACTTTTCCAACTTTTAGGTTACTATTCCCAATGGTCTTCATATTATTATTAATAGTTATATTACTATTCAAACTATCACATTACAATTCCAATTGTGAAATTACCTCCTATAAATACCTCTAATTTCCTTATTTCATAGTTCAACTGAATTCCTCTCAAGGTTTCATCTTTACATTTTCTAAAAAAAAAATCATGGCTTACTAATTTTTTAATTCTTAATTATAGAGTTATTAGTGGGGGTAATTATTTTATTGGATTGGGGAGTTCCATATTTTACAATTCTATATTTTATATTTTCGAATTTTTTTGAACTGTAATACATGAAATTTTAATCATTTCCATTTATGAATAATTTATTAATGTTGATTAAAGAAATATTATTTATTAGATTATTAATGTGTATAAAACAATAGATTATATTATAACACTCATTTATTTTGAGAGAAAAATATCATTTCTAATATCATGGTTATTAAATTATTCCATCCTTTAGAATTTTCATTACAGAAATTTCAAATCGTTTTCATAGTTTATAATAAATGAGGGTACTTGTGTTTCATTTTTTCCTTGTTTCCCATGTTTCCTCTCCATACATATGGTTCCTACACAATAATTTGATATAGTGAGTATGCATATTAAATGGTTTTTAAAGTCCAGGATCTTCACCGATTCTCATGATATGAGAGGTTATTCTACTATTGTAACACCTTTGGATTCAGTACATGTAAGAGATCATGTAAGAACCCGTGTTTTTTCGGACGGTTGTTTTGAGCAAAAATTTGAATTTTTGCTGTTGGATTCTTGTGATGGGTAAACCAGTCATTTTACCCTACCAACTAATCTTGGATAATTATTCTGACAGCTCCGTTGATCCATGAATCGGGATTTTACCCAAGGACAAAAGTTTGGAGGAAATATGATCTGTTTGAACTATGGCGGAATATTTAATATTTAAAATTATTTAATTAAATATTAAATTATTCACGTAGGTTTGTTTGGAAATAACATTTAAATGGAGCATCGGATTGACATTTTTTCCGCTCTGTTGAGTCCGGAATGGTGAGTTTAGCCTAGGGAAGGCATAAACTCAAGTCGGGTGTCGGGGCCGACCCGGGCCCATTTTTCTTCCTTCCTTTTCATTTCTTCTCTCTTCTTTCCTCCTCCTTGCGCACATCTCCTATGCTGCTACTCCTTTGGACATGACCTATGGGATAATTTTGAGATCGAGAAAATGGGAGAGAAGGAAGGCGAGAGTGGTACTGATTCGAAGCCCTCGACGCGCTGAGTCGGCGTGCGGCATCCGAGAGCCGCGAAATCAACCGAAGCTTCGGTGGTTTCCACCCGAAGGTAGGGACGTTTATTTTTTCTCCATTGATCCCCATTAAAAATGTTTTTTATGTCTTTAAATCCTTATATTTCTTTCTTGTGTCCTCTTATGGCTGGATCTAATGTTTTGGGGGCGAAAACTAGCGTTTCGGGTGTTTTCAGGGTTTTCCCGTCGGAAAACCCAGAAGACCCGGCGTGTATTCTAGGGGTACACACCGTGTGTTCTTCCCGTTCGGGGATGAAGAAGTTTTCTTAAGTACATGACATTTAATTTTTGTACACGCTGTTTAGTGGGTGGTCATGTGGCTGGCTAGGTGTAGTAGAACACAGAAATAGTGGTTTTTAAGGACTACATGTCGTGTACTTTAAGTACACACCCTGTAGTGGTACATGAGCATTTGTTTGGGTGAAAACGGACACGGCGTAACTTTTTTTGAATAGTAAACTCCATGTAAAGTAAATTACACGCCGTGTACTATTACACAAGTAAGCCTTGTGCTCTGGCCATGTACTCTGGCCATGTACTCTGGCCATGTACTGCTTCAGTTTAGTAAATTTGAGATAACATGGGCTCTGGAAGTCAGAATTGGGCGTGTGAGTAGTCGGTTCAAAGTTTTTTTTCGCATAGATCGCAATGGAGGAATCCTTGTGACTTTTTGAGGTCATATAAAGGAGTTTTTGGGGGTTATATATAAATGGAGGAGTTCTTCCTCCACTTATCGAGTTCAGTTGTCACCTAAGAGTGAGACATGGTGTGGATGATAGGTTGGGTGTTCGGACCAACTTATTTGAGACCTTTAATAGGAGATGATCTATGAGCTATATTCTGTAACCCATGCTTTATAGGATTTTCCCTTATGAGACGTTCCATTATGGCCTTTGAGGCTTTGAGACCAGGTACTTCTAAGGATCCCCTGAGGGATGCCTTTGCTTGTGTGCAAACCTAGGGAGTCCCTTGTAGGATCTCTCTCTCTCTCGTTCTTCCTTTGATAGGAACCATGTTACGGGACGCCTATGTTATCCTTCCTTTAAGGATCCCATTTCGGATTCCTCCCTTACTCTTTGCTACGGATCCCGTGTAGGATGACTTCACTCGTGTTTACCTAGAGGATCCCGAGTATGATGCCTCCTCTGTGTTTGACCTATGGGACCCAGTGGGTGCCCGTTGTTTGACCGAACCTGAGTTGTTATGTCAGGTTTGGGTAGAGATGGTGATCGGGTGTCACCTAGAACCCATTCCAAACTGGTAATCCCTTTGGGATTTGGATGTGTTGTTGGGTTGGGCATTCGGGCCACTCGCATAGTTTGTTTATATCTGACTTGGTTACTGATGTTGTAGTGTTTACCAGAGGTGCTTCCTGGTTTGTGGCTGCTGAGCCTGACACAATGCATCTTTCTTGTTTGTTTGGATGCCTAATTTTCCTTGTGTTCCTGAGTAGGTGTTTTTTTGCCTTACGTTGAATTTCTTTGAGTTTTTGTGCAGAAGTGTTAGATACCCATGCATCGGGTAGCTCGGGTTAGGGTTTTGATCCTGATTTATTATTTTCCTTGCATTGATTGTATTCTTGTTGCTGTTAGATGAATAATGATTGCTTGTTAGCATGTTTGAGGATCACCCCGTGGGTGTTTCCCTTGTTTTGGATGTTCATCAACGTATGGCTTAGGTTTCATGAGAGGCAGACCTTGTTGCATTTATTTCTTGCCTTGATATAGTTGATTGCATGTATTTCCTACTGTTTATATGCTTTTAATGATTTGTTGCTATTAGGCAAGTAGTTTGTTGAATTAATTAGGGCTACTGCCAGTCGATTACGCATGATTGGACTACTGAGGACTGTGGGAACCTGGTGCAGTAGACTAATGGGGGAATTGACGATTAGGGGCTTCCCTAGAGAGTCTGTTATAAATTAGTTCATATGCAGGACCTACAGGAATTTGACTTTGTGCTTCCCAAGAGTGTCCTTATTTTACGCACGTATTGAGACCACAACATGAATTAGACATAATTTTTTCCTCAGAGAGTCTGTAGCTATCGTTTCAAGACCACAAGGGAATTGACGGCAAGAGCTTCCTAGAGTGTCTGTGCCTTTTTATGTTTACTAGACTATAGGGGTCTGCTAGTTTGAGCCACCAAGAGAGTCTATTGATTAGCTAAACTAGAGGGGGTGAGATTGTGCGTTCTACCCAGAGGGTTTATTGTGTTTCTAGGTAGGACCAGAGGGGATAGTCTGTGAGTACTTCCCAGAGGGTTACCTGTTGTGTTCGTTGCTTGCTTGAGTTTTTTTGGTTGAACTAGAGGGGATAGACTGTGAGTAATTCTCAGAGGTTTACTTGTTTTTGTTTATCTTGTTCAGAGGAATATTTCTGGCGTTGGCCGAAGAAGGTACATGTCGATGGGATTATAAAAATATAGATCAACATAATGATACACGGCTTGAGTGGCATTATTTCCAGCTCAATGACCTTACACAGGATGTCCGGAGATCGGTCTTATGGTCCCAAGGATTGGATGCCGATTTTGTTTCTTGTTACTTGAATCACTTCATCATGACTATTCATATTTATGTATATGTTTATAGGTATGGGACTATACATGTGTATGTATATAGATATGGAAATCCATGGTGGAACTTCCCCAGTTGACAGGGATTACACACCCTAAGTTCAACTGTGGTTGCACGTTGGGTTTACATCCTTTTTTTGTGTTCCAGCTAGGTTGAGCACATTGTTGTTGAATACACTTTTAGCAGCACAATTATCGGTTGTTTGTTGGGTTACCCTACTGAGATTATTTCTCACCCCTGCACGTGCACCTCAGTGTACGTGTAGACCTTATGTCTATTTTTCAGGTTGAGCACGAGTTGCATGGTGGATAGGGCTGAGGCCCAGTGTTGCATGATCGAGCGGAGCTGCTCGAGTGGTTCTACTGATCGGGATACTGCAGTTCGATTTTTCTGGAGGTCAGGTATGTGGATCGGCTCAGAGTTAGTAGAAGTGCCCTGTACTTTTACATTGAGTTTATTTGTACTTGTATCTGTATGGTCGGCCTAGTGGGTGACCAGTGTTGTATTGTATTGCATAGATATTCGGGATTTTACAGTATTTTACTATTACAACTTGTTCTATTTCTGTTGTTTACTGCTTCTGCACTCTATTTACTTTCCACTGTGTATGATACATAGTTATTTCTTATGTTTTCTTACTCTGGTATAAGGGAATAGTCTCCCCACTATCACACCCTAGGACTTCACTGCTAGTCGGTAGCCTGTGGTGTATAGGGAGGCGTGCTTGAGGCCTTGTGGCGAACCGTCTTGGAGCACCGGTTTAGTGGCTTCCGGGTCAGGACATTAAAAAAGTGGTATTAGAAGAGTTTTCCTTCTTGGTCTTTACTAATTGGGATATGGTAGACAAGAGTTTTAGGAATGTGTCAGAACCTGTGATGGATAACGTGCTGGTGCGTCGCGAACACTTGTTCCAGTAAGAAGTCATGGTTTCCAGTGTTTGGGATTGTTGTTCTGATTTTGCAATGTTACGGTTGTATATGATTTTCGCCTTGAGCGACTCACATGTTGTGTGGTGTTTTTATTTACTATGGATATCTGGCTCTTGGCCATTGGTAAGATACCAGGGAAAGATTTTGACTCTTGGCAGGAAAAGGCAAGAGGCGTCTCATGCATCATACTAGGCACGTAGGATTCATAGCATATAGGCCTACTAGTGTGTGTTTTTACTGACGACTAAGACCCTTCGGTATTCTTAAACATACTTTGTTACTTTGATGGCAGGTTATGTGGATCTATGTTAAGGCATTTTGATGGGGCTGATGAGTCAGCCCTTTTGCACAGGTGGTGCAGTGACCCTAGTGGTCTATGTGGAACGTGATGCCTTTTTTGTTTAACTCCTTATTGGGGGTTTTTCTTAGCACTGTGGTTATATAGTTGGATCGTTGAGAGCGATGCCGATAGATACCAAGACTTTTCTGGTGAACTGGACCTCCTTGTGGTGTTGATGTATACAGATACCCAATGGGAGTTAGCTCAGTTTGTATCTTCTATTTTGTTTATGACCTCCAAGGAGTCGTTCTTTCTGAGGATTCTTAGAGAGGATCTCGGCCCTTGTAGGTTGTGTATTGGTTTTGAACTTCTTGGGTCGTTGTGAAATTTTCAATATTCAGAGTGGGTTTGGATATTTTGGGTAGGTGGTTAGGCCTTGTGACCCAGTTGTGGGGCTTTTTCTGTATGGCTAGGTGGAGGACCTAGAGACCCTGGGTTTTATCCCGAACCCTTTCGATCGATGTCTGTTCCGTTTCGAGGAAACCTGGGTGAGAAGGTTGACCATCGTTTTCCAATTTCTTTTTAGCGGTGGTTGTTTGTGCGACTGGTTTCAATGAGCAGGCATGTTCGGGTGCCTAGCCTGGACAGACAGTGTTTTTCATGTTGTCGTTGTAGACGTGACCTTGTGAAATTCCGGGTTATTGTGAAATGGTTGACCCGTCCTTGAATCATGGTCGGGTTTTGGTGGGATGTTAGTGTGGCTCGGAGGGAGCTAGACACACCTTTGGTGAAATCTCAGTGTACTCCTGTAAGAGACGATCATGCACTATCTTGATTCGTCTTGAGTATGCTGAGAGAGCTTCGACCCAACTTCGAGCTCCTTTTTCTTTCTAAATGTTCTTCCCTTTTGAGGGTGAAACCTACTCTGGTTGTGCTATCGAAGCGGTGTAAGGAAAGCCATATGGTGGGGAGTGCACCATTGGCCCTTTTGAGGGTGGTTTTCCTTGTTTAGGTTAAAATTCGGTGTTTTCCAGTTGGATTTTGAACTCAGAGTTTTCGTTTAAGATGATGACATGGCTGTTCCTGTGGTGGGGAGTACCAATTTGGTTGTACTTAAAGATCTTCTGTGTAGAAGGTGGTTGATAATGCTAAGGTAGGTCGTTGGACAGTCTAGATAGCTTGGTTGTGCAGATGCTCGAGTTATGAGCATGGTTGCTGGTTCTTCCACTGGGATTCTCGGGGATGAGATGGTTTATGGTGGGGGGTTTGTAAGAACCCGTGTTTTTCCGGACGATCGTTTTGAGCAGAAATTTGAATTTTTGCTGTTGGATGATCGTGATGGGTAAAATGGTCATTTTACCCTAAAAAATATTCTCGAATAATATTTCTGACAGCTCCGTTTTTTCAGGAATAGGGAGTTTACCCTAGGACAGGAGTTTGGAGGAAATCTGTGATGTTCGAATTTTGGCGGAATATTTAATATTTAATATTATTTAATTAAATATTAAATTATTCTTGTAGGATATTTTGGAAATAACTCTTAAAAGGTGTTTCAGATTGAGATTCCGTCTGCGCCGTTGAGTCTAAAATGGGGATTTTATCCTAGGGAAGGCATAAACTCATGTCGGGCACTGGGGCCGGCCCGAGCCCCTTTTTCTTCCTTTTCTTTTCTCCTTCCTTTTCTTTTCTTCTGTCTTCATTCCTCCTCCTTCCGCACATCTCCTACGCTTCTCCTCCACTGTCCATGACCTATGGTAGAATTTTGAGATTGATAAATCGAGAGAGAAGGAAGGCGTGAGTGGTACTGATTCGAAGCCCTCAATGCGCTGAGTCGGCGTGCGGCATCCGGGAGCCGTGAAATCAACCGAAGCTTCGACGGTTTCCGCCCGAAGGTAGGGAAGCTTATGTTTTCATTATAGATCCCCATTAAAAAAATTTAAGTATTTTTATCCTTATATTTCTTTCTTGTGTCCTCTTACGGCTGGATCTAATGTTTCAGGGGCGAAAACGGGCGTTTCGGGTGTTTTCGGGGTTTTTCCGTGGGAAAACCCAGAATACACTGCGTGTATTCCAGGGGTACACAGCGTGTGTTCTTCCCGTTCGGGGAAGAAAATGTTTTCTTAAGTGCATTCCGTGTACGTTTTGTACACTCCCTATAGTTGGTGGCTGTGTGGCTGGCCGTGTGGAGTAGAACACAGAAATAGTGGTTTTAAGGACTACACGCCGTGTACTTTAAGTACACGCTGTGTAGTGGTACATGGGAATGTGTTCGGGTGAAAATGGACATGTCGTAACTTTTTTTCAAAAAGTACACGCAATGTACATTAATGTACATGCCTTGTACTATTACACAGGCAGGGCTTGTGCTCTGGCCATGTCCTCTGGCCATGTACTCTGGCCATGTACTACTTCCGTTTAGTAATTTTGAGATATCATGGGCTCTAGAAGTCAGAATTGGGCATGTGAGTAGTCGATTCTGAGAGTTTTTTTGCGTAGATCGTAATGGATGAATCCGTGTGACATGTATAGGTCATATTAAGGAGGTTATTGGGGTTTATATCTAAATGTAGTGGTTCATCCTCCACTTATCGAGTTCAGTTGTCACCTAAGAGTGAGATATAGTGTGGATGATGGGTTGGGTGTTCGGACCAACATAGTTGAGACCTTTAATAGGAGATGACCAATGAGAAATCTTCTATAACCCATGATTTTTATGATTTTTCCCTTGTGAGATGTTCCCATATGGCCTATGAGGTTTTGAGACCACTTACTTCTAAGGATCCCCTGAGGGATGCCTTTGCTTATGTGCTGACCTAGGGAGTCCCTTGTAGGATCTCTCTCTCATTCCTCCATTGATAGGAACCATGTTACGGGATGACTATGTTGTCCTTCCTTTGAGGATCCCATGTCGGATTCCCCCCTTACTATTTGCTACGGATCCTGCGTAGGATGCCCTCACTCGTGTTTACCTGGAGGATCCCGAGTATGATGCCTCATCTGTGTTTGACCTAAGGGACCCAGTGGGTGCCCATTTTTTGACTGACCCTGATTTGTTATGTCAGTTTTGGGTAGAGATGGTGATCAGGTGTCACCTAGAACTCGTTCCAAACTGGTAATCCCTTTGGGATTTGGATGTATTGTTGGGTTGGGCGTTTGGTCCACTCACATAGTTTGTTTATATCTGAATTTTTTCCTGATGTTGTAGTGTTTTCCAGAGGTGCTTCCTAGTTGGTGGAAGCTGAGCCTGACGCGATGAATCTTTCTTGTTTGTTTGGATGCATACTTTTCCTTGTGTGCCTGAGTAGGTGGTTTGTTGCCTGGCGTTGAATGTCTTTGAGTTTTTGTGCAGAAGTGCAGGATACCCATGCATCGGGTGTCTCGGGTTAGGGTTTTGATCCTGATTTATTATCTGACTTGCACTGATTATATGCTTATGAATGTTAGATGAATAATGATTTCCTTTTAGCATGTTTGTGGATCACCACATGGGTGTTTCCCTTATTTGTCTGTTTATCGCCGTTTGGCTTAGGTTGCCTGAGAGGTAGACCATGTTGCACTGCTTTCTTGCCTTGATATAGTTGATTGCATGTATTGCCTGCTGTTTATATGCTTTTGATGCTTTGTAGCTGTTATACAAGTAGTTTGGTGAACTTAATTAGGGCTTCTGACAGTCGATTACACACGACTGGACTGCTCAGGGCTTTGTGAACCTGGTGCAGTAGACTAAAGGGGGAATTGACAATTAAGGGATTCCCTAGAGAGTCTGTTATAAATTAGTTCGTACGCAGGACCTACATGAATTGGACTTTGTGCTTCCCAAGAGTGTCCTTTGTTTACGCATGTATCGAGACCACATGAGGAATTAGACGTAAGTGATTCTTCAGTGATTCTGTAGCTATCGTTGCAATACCATAGGGGAATTGACGGTGAGAGCTTCCCAGAGTGTTTGTGCCTTTGTATGTTTACTTGACTATAGGGGTCTGCTAGTTTGAGCCACCCAGAGAGTCTATTAATTATCTAAACCAGAGGGGGTGAGACTGTATGTGCTTCCCAGAGGGTTGATTGTGTTTCTAGGTAGGCCCAGAGGGGATAGTCTTTGAGTACTTCACAGAGGGTTTCCTGTTGTGTTAGTTGCTTGCTTGTGATTGTTTGGTTGAACTAGAGGGGATAGGTTGTGAGTACTTCCCAGAGGGTTACTTGTTTTTGTTTATCTTGTTCAGAGGCATATATCTGGCGTTGGCTGAAGTAGGTACATGTGGATGGGATTATAAACCTAGAGATCGACTTAATGATACATGACCTGAGTGGCATGATGTCTAGCACAATGCCCTTACACAGGATGTCCAGAGATCGGGCTTATGGTCCCAAGGTTTGGATGCTAATGTTGTTTATTGTTACTTGAATCACTTCATCATGAATATTCATATTTATTTATATGTTTATAGGTATGGGACTATACATTTGTATGTATATAGATATGTACATCCATGGTGGCACTTGCCCAGTTGACAAGGATTACACACCCTGAGTTCAACTGTGGTTGCACGTTGGGTTTACTTCCTTTTTGTTGTGTTCCAGCTAGGCTGAGCACATTGTTGTTGCATACACTTTTAGTCGCATAGTTATGGGTTGTTTGTCAGGGTTCCCTATTGAAATTATTTTTCACCCCTACACATGCACCTCGGTGTATGTGTAGACCTTATTTCTACTTTTCAGGCTGAGCACGAGTTGCATGGTGGATAGGGGTGAGGCCCAGTGTTGCATGATCCAGCGGAGCTCCTTGAGTGGTTCTACTGATCGGGCTACTGCAGTTTGATTTGTCTGGCGATCGGGTAGGTGGATTGGCTCAGAGTTAGTAGTAGATCCCTGTACTTTTACATTTAGTTTCTTTGTACTTGTATCTGTATGGTCGGCCCATTGGGTGACCAATGTTGTATTGTATTGCATAGATTTTCGGGATTTTACAACATTTTTCTATTACAACTTGTTCTATTTCAGTTGTTTACTGCTTCTTCACTCTGTTTACTTTCGACTGTGTATGATACTTAGTTATTTCCGCTGTTTTCTTACACTGGTATGAGGGCATAGTCTCCCCACTATCACAACCTAGGCCTTCGCTGCTAGTCGGCAGCCTCTGGTATACAGGGAGGCACGCTTGAGGCCTTGTGGCGAACCGGCTCGGAGCACCGGTTTAGTGGCTTCCAGGTCGGGACATTACAGATCAGATATGTACATCCTCAAGAGTGGTACATAGGGAATGTCATGAAAAGGATTTATACTTTGTAGAAGTGTAAGCCGATAGACCACCGATCCTATGGAATCAAGGATATCGAAGGATCCATTGTATCTTGGGATAATTTTCCATTTCATTCAAAAATAAATGACATTATTCCCTAGTGATATTTAATAGAAAACATTATCTCTAAAACATAACTACATTTCCCTTCAATAGTAGTCAGCATAGATATTTTTCTAACTTTGAGAAATTTTTATATGTTAATGGATGTCTTGAACCATTTCAATCATCTCTTCACAAGATCATGTATATGTAGCTATCTTTCCCAAATCCATCCTAAAAATGTGGGAGTTTTTCATCGCTTCCCATACATTGTTTCTTATAGATCCATTTGAATACATGAGTGAAAGTTGTTTTTGTATGAGAACTCAACCAATTAGTGATGATAATACCATCATCATTTAAATTCTATAGATAAGACTCTTATAATGTTCTCAAGCATATAAAAATTCCTCTTAGATTTTCCATCAGTTTGGGGGTGATGGGTTGTGCTAAAAATCCATTCAGTACTCAAAGAATGTTAAATACTTCTTCAGAATTTAGCGGTTAACCATGGATTATGATCAGATGTGATTCATTTTTGAACCTCATACAGCCTCACAACTTTCTTCACATATATCCGTGAAATTTATTCATGTGGGAAGTCTCCCCAAATTAAGAAAAAAGTTTGTAGCCTTATTTATTTAATCCACCCAAACCCATATTGTATTGTTTCCTATGGATTTTTTTGAGATACCAATGGAAATTAGAAAAGTGACATTCTAACATTTCATGTGGGTATATGAAATGGGTGCATCATCCCTTTGTAATTCGATCACTCTACTTTAATGTGATAAAATAAAAATACCATTATATATACTCCATAATATCCTTCTTCATGTTGTCCGCTAGAACTCTTCTTGATGATCATGGTATATTTTTTTTACTTCCAGAATTGAAGGATAAAGGTAAGATATTTTCATTATATAATAGATCCTTCATTATATTATGTGATAATGGCACACAAAAGCCTCATTCCAAACTGAATCACACCATCATCATCAATATAAATGTCATGTAGCTTCCCTGCCTTTACTAATTTCACCATATTTTTGAATATCTAGATAATCCCCCTATGCCTCATTGATATTCTATTGAATATATGGTTGGGAAATCATTTGGTAAAGGTAGTATGTATTCCCTACCATTACAATTTCCAAATCCATTATTTGCATATCCAAGAAGATACTGTCTTTCTAAATCAATATCAGGGATATATTTTCAAATTCTTTTCTACTAAGAGTGTCAACTACCTTGTTATCCTTTCTTATATTGTAGTGAATAGAGAAATTGTATCCCTTAAATAGCTTTAACTATATTAATTAAAAAAGGTTTATCTCCTACTATTGGAATATATGACTCGTGTGATTAGTATGTGTAAATCGCTCTATTTACTATAGAGGTAATTTTACAAAATTTTTATAGAAAGTATTAAAAACACTATCTATGGATCATGCGTTGTGTAGTTCATCTCATGGATCATAAAAATTCATGAGGCATATTCCATCACATTATCATTTTATATGAGTAAAAAACCAATTCATTTCTTTAAAACATCATTGTATATCACAAAAACCTCTATACTTATTAGTTGTCTTAGTTCATGCACAATTATTATCCTCTTTTTGAGCTCCTTAAATATTTTAGTGCATTATTCCATCTTGATATTATTTACCCCTTTTCCTGTTAACTGTCACGACTCGTCCTCATGGCGCGTTCTGTGAGAACCCCAAGCCAGCCTTCCATAGGCCAGGGGCTAGCGACTAGCACCAAAGGCGTAGTCCTGATAAATGGGAAGACATTTCCTTTTAACCTGTAACACATGCCATCTAAACACAAGCAGTAGAAGAAACAAGTACTACTATAGAAAATAAAAGTGTGCTGAAAGTATGTGGGCTAGTATACAAAGCCAACTAAACAACAAGTACAAGTAAAAAAGGAAAACAACTCCAAGATCGACCACTGGGGAATCCTACTTGAAGGGTAGGTACAGAACTAGAACACTCATCCCTAAGGTACGTCCCGTCTAGTCCAGCTCCGAGAAGCCTCCAGTCCGTCAACCTTAGCCTCAGTCAATGTTGTTCTTCATCTACATAGAACACAACATGGTGCGGGTGAAGCCCATGCATGGGTGAGTGTAACAATACTCTGTAGGGGACTCCAAGTCCCTCTAAGGTCTCCCAAAATCCACAAAGTATAAACCACATATGAAATATAAAATCAAGAAGTATCAACCAACCCTACTTAGTTATATCCTGATACATATACCTAAGTTATCAATCACAGTCTGGCTCCAACTCTCGAGCCCAAGCACAACCCCTTCCACAATGGAAGTAAGTCAATCATCTCGATGATATCGACTGAAATTCAAGACTCAACTCACATAGGTATACATATTTTTTATAGTGATAGAGATGATCAGATGTAGTCATTGATTCATCTAAGCCGTCAGACCCATACATGATATAGGACCAGCTAAGATGTCGAACCCACACAAGATACATGATCATCTATTCTGTCAGACCCACATAGGATCCAGTAATATAAGTCAGAACTATCGAAATCCAGGAGGATTTTGGTACAGAAGTCATCACTATCAAACCCACGGAGGATTCCGGTATAGAAGTCATCACGATCGAACCCACGGAGGATCCTGGTACAGTATCGTCACAACTATCCATAGGGTTCCCTCACACAGCACGCTCGATTCTGGGAGGGTCCACTCATCGATCCAAGTGTTGATAAATCAAATATCATGAATTCCTAAGTCGATGTATCCTGTTTCTCCGTCGCATCATAAGGAACCCCATCGCGACAGGTGGTTCTTCAATCGGATTCTCGATCTAAGAGTTATTGGCCTTTCTGTTCGAGAGGCCCGGTTGGTGTTTACGTTCAAACAAACCCGACCATAACCCAACTATGTCCAAACCTCAAGTGAAATATACTAAAAGAACTGCCTCGCATCAACAATTCCATCTCCATAGGCAGTTCACCAATTGGAAACACGTAGCCCAAGATTGGGGCGGTATGGTTTAAATGGCCATTGCGGGTCGGGGTCCGGTCCGACCCAGTCGGACTGACCCTGTCCAAACCGAGGTCTGACTCGGTCTACGGATGTGTCCCAACCCGAGTGATCGGCCCGACCCAAATGGGGAGCCCAGCTTAAGGGTGGCCCCGCCCTTGGCAGCCTGGCCGAGGGGCAGCTCGGCTGGAGGGCGGCCCGACCGAGGCAGCCCGACCAATGGGCGGCCTGGATGAGGGAGGAGGGTGCCCCCCCTTTGTCGACAAAACCATCGCACTGCGCCAGTTCAGGAGCCATGGGAATCAGGTGGTCCTAATTGTCTGGCTCCACGATAGCTGGCCCTGCCGGCCACCCCCGCTTGTCCACCGCAGTGTGGTGGCACCATGGTCCTCCTTCTCTCTAGGCGGTGTGATGGCGTCATGCCTCCATCGCCATGGCCTGACTTGGTCGCGGCCTTCGGCTCCACCGTACAGCGTGCTGGAGCCACACTTCTTCATCTGCCTCAGTCCATCCGGTCGTAGTTCTTCCCCGGTGTGTTGTGATGGCACCATGCCCTTCCGGCTCCACCTCCGACGTCAACCAAACAAGAATCCACAGAGGTATTTCGGGCCGTGTTTGTTCATCCCACACCCTCCCTATTAGGTGATAACATTTTTACATCATCAAACCAAAATAAATGATGTGGAACGAGGGTATAATTCATAAATTAAAATAAGAAAATTCCACTACCTTGTAATCAGTGTTCTCTTGGATGAGTCATGGGAAGGTGACGTCATTCCGTTGGAATATGGAGGAGATGACATCTTCGTTGTAGAAGTTCTTCACGGGAGGCGTCTCCCTTTCTTGACTAAATTGGAAAGGGAGAAGATGGCGTCGTCGTTCCTCAAAGGAGAAGGGAATTCTTCATTGGGATAAAATCGTTCTTCATTGGAGAAGATATAATTCTATGTATTTCTCCAAGGATCCACCAATATATTATATTCCAACCAAAAATAATAGATGATGAGTCTATTATTTGTTGGCAAAACAACACACAGGTGTTGTGTTTAATTAAATTAAACAACTCATTAAATTAAAAGGGGTACAGGGTTTCAAATGTTTTCAAAAGATAATTAATTGAGGCATTAATTATCTCTTAGGTGTGTTGGAACCATTAAGTGGGCAAATCAAGTGTTTCCCCCATTAATGGGGAACTCAAGGATTAAAGTGGTTTAAGGGGGTTTGAGCTCGTGTTGGCCCTGCCACATAATATCCTCCCATGGGAGGTTATGCGTGGGTGGGCACCACCTCCAACCTCCCCTTTGAGGTTTTAACTAACATTATATTAAAAATATGAGACACATATTTTTATTTAGTTTTATTTATAAACCCTAATAATTATCTTCCACTCACGTCAGAATGTAACTGTCGTAAAGGTCTTCTAAACGTACCGGAAAAAAACTTCAGAAATTAATTCCAGACACACTGGGCCTCGGAATCTGGCGCCGTCATAAACTGCGAACTCATAATGTTTCCATGTATAAAAAAATATCCACAGGAATTCCGGGTCTTTAAATTCTCCTCACATCAAGTCTTTATGTCCCCGTAAGCTACAACACATACTAAGGGAACAAATGGGGGCACTAAGCACGCTTCTGAGCCTCCTGCTCCCATGTGCTCTCTAGGAGGTTCCCGTGCTTCCAGTGAATGCACACCAGGGGAATCGACCATCCATGTAGGACCTGCTCCTATCGATCCTCAATCTCCACTATAATCTCAGTTAATGTCACCCCATCATTGATTTACATCTCCCCATGGTCGATGATGTGGGATGGGTCATGCACGTTTCTCCTCAGCAGAGATACGTGGAAGACGTCGTGCACCCGATGCAACTGAGGTGGAAGAGCCAGGTGGTAAGCCACCTCACCTACTCTTCTAAGGACCTGTAAAAGTCCGGTGAATCGAGGAGATGACTTTCCACCTTGGCCAAATCTACGTAGACCTTGTCGAGGTGAGACCCATATGAAGACGTAGTCACCATCCTCGAACTCCAGTGGTCTCCATCTGCAATCATCATAAGACTTTTGCCTACTCTGTGCAGTCTTCATCCGCTCCTGGATGATTTGAACCTTCTTAGTTATAGCCTTCACCATATATGGTCGTACAAGTTCTGACTCCCCTAGGTCAGTCCAGCATAGAGGTGATCTGTAAGGTCGGTCATACAGTTCCACTTAAGGTTCCATCCCGATGGTGGAGTTATAGATTTTGTTATACGCAAACTCTACCTACGGTAAATGATCCTACCAACTATGACCGAAGTTGAGGATGCATGCATGGACAATGTCATCGAGAGTCTGAATGTCCCTCTTAGAGTGACCATCCGTTTGAGGATGGAAGGTGGTGATCAAGTGAAACTACATCCCGAAGGCCTCCTGCAACCCCTTCCATAGCAGGGAAGTGAAACGAGAATCTCCATCGAAGATGATCGTTGATGGAACACCATGAAGTCGCATGATCTTTAGTATGTAGAGGTGTCCCGAGCTCTCTCTAGATCCATGCTCTCTGATCAGTAGGAAGTGGGTCGACTTGGTGAGTCGGTCTCCAATCACCTAAATAGAGTCATGTCCTCTAGATGTACGTGGAAGTCCCATCACGAAATCAATGGACATCCCATGTCACTTCCACTCTGGGACCTCAATGGGATGAACCAAACTTGCATGAACCTGGTGCCCTGCCTTCAATTGCAGACCAGTGAGGCATCGTGAGACAAACTCTGCTACTGCCTTTTTCATACCTGGCCACCAGTGCTGTCGTCGGAGGTCCTGATACATCTTTCCCACTCCTAGATGTACTGCTAAAGAAGATGTGTGAAACTCCTGCAACACATCCTCCTGAAGTGAAACTGGTACCATGTTACTTACTTTGAAGAGAATGATGTACTCCTCACCTTCAGAAAATCTATCAGGTGTCAGACCTATGTATATCTGAGCATGTCGTGTCTCGCAGTCAACGTCCCCACGTTGTGCCTCTCTAACTCGTTGGAGAAGTGGAGGAGTGATTGTGAGAGACTGTATAAAGGATTCTCCATCTCTATCCACAACGGATATCTGCAACGCGGCCAGCAGTTATGTCGCCTCTCCAAGCATCTGAATGTCTGATCACCGTCCGAGAGAATCTGCAACAACGTTCCCCTTTCCATGAGTATAGACTATCTCAAAGCCATAGTCCTGGAGGAACATGAGCCATCTTCACTGTCTCAGGCTCAGTTCCTTCTATGAGAATATGTACCAGACACTTTGGTGGTCAGAGTAGACTGTAAAACACTCTCCCATCAGATAGTAACGCCACGTCTCCAAGGCAAAGACCACTACAGCTAACTCCAGGTCATGGGTAGCGTAGTTATTCTCGTCTTGTCTCGACTTCCGAGATCCATACATGATCACTTCTCGCTCCTACATCAGAAAACCCCCATGTCCGGTCCCCGATGAATTGCAGTATACTATGTACCCAACTCCCTCCTCTGGTAGCCTCAATATTGGTGCACTAGTCAACCTCTAACTCAGACCCTGAAAGCTTTACTGGAATCTCTCTGACCACACAAAGGGTTGCCCCTTCTTCACCAATATGAAAGCAGTGATGCAACTCTGGAGAAGACTAGAACAAATCTCTGATAATACCCAACCAGTACCAGAAAACTGTGAACCTCCATCACACTCCAGGGTGCCTCCCAAGCATGTACTGCCTCAATATTTGCTGGATCCACTGAAACTACCGCCTCTGAGTTGACATGTCCCAGAAAGTGTACCTCCCGGATCCAGAAATGGAACTTCGAGAGATTACCATAAAGCTGGTGCTCTCAGAGTGTGTCCAGTACTACCCGTAAATGGTAGGCATGCTCCTACTCAGTAGTCGAGTAGATCAGTATGTCGTCGATGAAGACTACGACAAAGCAATCACGATAATGTTGGAAGATCCTGTTCATGAGATTCATGAACACTATTGGATTGTTGGTTATTCCAAAAGGCATAAACAAGTACTCTTAGTGGCCATACCAACACCTGAAGGACGTATTATGCACATTCTCATCTCGAACTCTATGCTGGTGATATCCTGAACTATGGTCTATCTTCGAGAACCATCGTGCTCCCTTGAGCTGATCAAAGAGGTCTTCAATCCTAGAGAGTGGGTAATTGTTCTTCATGGCCACGTAATTCAGGAGAAGGTAGTCAACACACAGTCACATGCCCCCAACCTCCTTCTTGGTGAATAATATCAGAGATGCCCAGGGTAAAACATTGGGTTGGATAAATCCCTTCCCTTGAAAGTCCTCCAGCTATACCCACAGCTCATGAAGATCGGTGGGAGCCATCTGATATGCTGGTGTAGATATTGGTGTCGTCCCATTGTAGAAGTCAATGTAGATTTATACCTCTCCGTGAGGAGGTAGTCTTGGAATGTCGTCAGGGAAAACATCCTCATAATAATCCACCACAATAGGAAAACTCGAACTGCACACGTCAACCTCTCCAAGGATGAGACTATCCAATTAATGTGTGATCAGCTGCCCCATCCTCTGTGTAAGTCCATCCTACGCTGCAAAGACTCCCTTCTGGTCGGTGAAGGTGAACCTAGTCCCATCCATGTTTTATACACCACACTTTGCGCCTAATACAGTCAATATGATCATATACTGTGGATAACCAGTCCATACCCAAGATGATGTCGTAAGGCCTCAACGCCGCTACGAGGAGATCCTAGCTGAATCTCTCACCTCATAGAGTAAGCTCACACTACTGGCACAAGCTCTTAATCATCGAGTCTCCTCCCATAGCAGTATCTAGTCGTAAGGATCGAGCCAACGGCTCTGTCGGAATCTCCGAGCTCCGAATGAGGGCAGTGGTAATAAATGAATGACTCACACCTGTGTCTATGAGTACTGTTGAAAGGGTGGAGTAGACACAGATAGTACCTAGAATCATCTCAGGTGCACTGTGGTCATAGGTATTGACTTCCTAGAGCTTATCCCACCTCGATATGCCAGCTCCTTGTGGTTGGGGTGGACCTCCTGGTGGTGGTGGCGGTAGGGCCTCGAAACATCGCCCACCACTCGCTGCACGGACATATCCTCTGCCATGTCTGCCTTCTCCCAGAGGACCACCACGTTCGATGCTTTACCTCTTCCTAGAAGGTCCCTATACTATTTGTTTCACCTCTGCATGGTTGGTCGGGTAGTCACAAGCCATGTGGCCCTGCCCACCACATGCATGGCACTACCTACTCCTCGTATAAATGTGTCTGTCTCGTGTGCCCCGCACAACCGAACATGTATCCTGCGGTCACCCCCCTGATGGCCCGGTCCGCTTGGACTTCTATGACATCTGTCTACTTCCGGCAATAGAAGACTCCGCTATGTGTCTCCCTATGGTGGGCATCACTGCTGGTGACTACTCAGTGAGAAAACTCTCCACTAGAAGTGCTCACTCCAGCACCCCTACATACGTCGGGATGCTGAGGGGGATCATCGAAGCCCTGATCTCATTCTAGATTCCATTCTCGATGGTATTGTCCTGGAAGAATGTGTCTCATACCATATGTAGTAGCGCGAGAGGTCGGTGAACATCACTGAGTACTGAGCTACTGTCATACTGCCCTGCTGCTGATGAAGAAACTCCTAAATCTGCACCGCATGAAGGGTGGCTTGAACAAACTCTGACCGGATGAGACTCTCAAAGTATGTCTTGAGTAATGATGCCTTATCATGCTCCTAGAGCATTAGGCTAAACCATCTCCATGCTACTAAATGTAGGTGACTCAAGGAAAGTATCATCTTGCGGTCGACTGGTGTCCCTGCCGATCTGAAAACTCTCACGATGGCCTCCAGCCAATCCTCAGCTTCATGTGGGTCCTTATCTTCCCGAAACCTGGGCAGCCTCTGGAACTGGAACTTATGAAACACACTCAGATGGCGTGAACTCATTGATACTGGAGCTGGTGATATCGGTGGCCCGACGGGTAGTGGTAACGCTGGTACCTCCGCTATGATGGGGCCCAGCACCGAGTCCTCATCGCTCGGTGGGCTACAATCTCGTATGTAACTTAGAACCCTAGCTGGCTGCCTTCGTGGGGCCATCCTAAAAAGAAACTGGGGTTCCATGGATAAAACAATATACCTGATGACCTGACACAAATTAATCAAAATCAAAACATTTTCAAAGGAACCATACAAGCAATCTGGGTTTTCATGCACTGATTCGAAGATCGGAAGTCAGAGTTCTAGTGTATGGATATGTCGGCCACCGCACCAACATCGATTTCCCTAAACTGATTACCACACCCAAAACACTTAACACTATTTCCATTAAAAGAATCAGAGTCTATGTCCTATGGTAGAACCGACTCCTCTGTTACCAATTTTTCAAGACCCGTCCTTAGGTCCCGTGTCATGACTACCCGAAGCCCACATTCCATAGGCCAGGGGCTGGCGACTAGAACCAAAGTTGTAATCCCAATAAAAAGGAAGGCATTTTCTTTTAACCTGTAACACACACTATTTGAACACAAGCAGTAGATGAAACATGTACTACTATAGAAAAGAAATTTTTTCTGATATTAATTGGGCCACTATACAAACCCAACTGAAAAACAAGTTCATGTATAAAGGAAAACATCTCCTGTATCATCCACCAAGGAATCCTACCTGAAAGGTAGGTATAGTACTCAAACACACTTCCCTATGGTACAACCCGTCTATTCCATCTCTGAGCAGCCTCCCCTCCATCACCCTCAGCCTCAGTCACTACTGTCTGTCATCTGCACAGAACACAACGAGATGCGGGCGAAGCCCGTGTAGGGGTGAGTATAACAATACTCAGTAGGGGACCCCGAGACCCCCGATGGTCTCCCAGAATCCAAAAAGGATAAACCACAGAAGAAAGATACAATCACGAAGTATAAACCAACCCAAAATAGGTATATTCCCAAACATATACCTAAGTTATCAATCACAGTACGACTCCAACTCTCGAGCCCAAGCACAACCCATTCCAAAGAGAAAGTAAATTCAATCATCTCAATGATATTGAATGAATGTAAAGACTTAGCTCACCTAGGTATAAATATATTGTAGAGTGATAGAGATGATATTATGTAGTCACTGATTCATCTAAGTTGTTGGACCCACATAGGATACAGGACCATCTAAGCTTTCGGACCCAGATATGATACAAGATCATCTATTTTGTTGGAACCAAACAAGATCCAAGAACAGAATTTTGATCTGTCAAACCCATGGAGGATTCTGGTACAGAATTCATCACTTTCAAACCCACAGAGGATTATATTATAGAAGTCATCACTGTCAACCCCAGGGAAGATCTTGGTACAGTATCGTCGCAGCTAGCCCTAAGATTCCCGCACAGAGCATGCTCATTTCCGAGAGGTTCCGAAACTCAATCCAAGTGTTGATACATCAACAATAATGAAGTCTTGATTTGTTATATCTTGTTTTTCCGTCTCATCATAAGGAACCTAATGCGATAGAGGATGTGTCAATCAGACACCCGGTCTGAGAGTTATTGGCCTTTTTGTTCCAGTGGTCTGATTGGTTTTTAGGTTCAAAAGAACCTGATCGTAACCCAACTATGTCCAAACCTCATGTAGGATATTCCAAAAGAATTGCCTCGCTTCAAGAATTCCATCATCGTAGGCAGTTCGCCGATCGGACACTCGTATCCCATAATAGGGGCGGTAAGGTGTAAATGGCCATAGCGGGTCTTAGTCCGGTCCGACCCAGTCGGACCGACGCGGTCCAAACCGAGGAATGACCCGGTCCATGGGAGTGGCCCGAACAGAGTGATCAGCCAGACCCAAAGGGGATGCCCTGCCTGAGGGCGGCTGGGCCCCTGGCAGCCCGGAATAGATGTGGCTCGGCCGTGGCGGCCCAACCTTGCAGAGGGGCGTCCCAACCGTAACGCAACTGTGTCCGAACCACAAGTAGGATATTCCAAAAGACTCAACTCACTTCATGAATTACATCACCGCAGCTGGTTCGCTGATCGGACACACGTGTCCTATGATAGGGGTGGTAAGGTGTAAATGGCCATAGCTAGTCTGGGTCCAGTCCAACCTAGTCCGACTGACATGTCCCGAACCGGTCCAAACTGAGGTCTGACCTGGACCGCAGGTGTGGCCCGACCCGAGTGATCAGCCTAACCTAAATGGGCGGCTCGGCTTGAGGGCGGCCAACCCTTGGCGGCCTGGCTGAGGGGTCCCGGCTGATGGGCAGCGCGACTGGGGTGGCCCTGCTCATGGCAGCCCAACCGCCCACGTGAGGAAGGGGGTGTCTCCCCCCCCCCGGTTGTCTAAAAAACCGGTGCACTGCGCTAGTTAGGGAGCTGCTAGACCCGAGTGGACCTGCTTGTCCAGTTCCAAGCTGGCCGACATGACCGGCTGCCACCGATCCTCCACCGCATCATGACGGCGCCGCAGTCCTCCTGATCACTTCACGGCACGACGGCGATGCGCCTCCACCGCCGCATCCCGACTTGGCCGCGGCCTTTGGCTGCACCGCACGATGCGATGGCGATTCCCTTCTTCATCTGCCACGGCCCTTCCGGCCGCAGTTCTTCCATGGAACTGTGTGACGACACCACGCCCTTCCAGATCTGCCTCCGACATCAACCAAACAAGAATCAATGGAGGGATGTTGGGCTGTGTTTTTTCAGCTCACACCGTCCGTATTAGGTGATAACGTTTGGCCATCATCAAACCAAAATAAATGACGAGGAACAAGGGTATAATTCAAACATTAAAATAATCAAATTCCCCTACATTGTAATCAGTGTTTTCTCGGTGGAGTTGCGGGAAGGCGGCATTGTTCCATTGGTGTTGGGAGAAGATGGTGTCATCATTGGGGACGTTCTTCGTGGGTGACATCTTCCCTTTCTTGTCTCGGTTGGAAAGCTAGAAGATGATGTCATCATTCCTCGATAGAGATGGGCGTTCTTCGTCAGGAGGATATCGTTCTTCATTGGAGATGATATCCTTCTCTCTATTTCTCCAAGTCTCCACGAAAATATTATGTGCCAACCAAAAAAAATAAATGGGGAGTCTATTATATGATGGCACAACAACACCCAAGAGTTGTGTTTAATTAAATTAAACAAATCATTATATTAAAAGGGGGTGGTAGGATTCAAAAGTTTTCAAAAGATAATTAATTGAGGCATTAATTATCTCTTAGGGTTCTTGGAACCATTAAGGGGGTAAATAAAGAGTTTCCCCCATTAATGGGGACCTCAAGGCTTAAAGGGGTTTAAGGGGGTTTGAGCTTGTGTGGCCCCCACCACATAATATCCTCCCGTGGGAGGTTATGCGTCGGTGGTCCCCACGTCCATCCTCCCCTTGGAGGTTTTCACTACCATTCTAATAAAAATATGCTACACATATTTTTATTTAATTTTATTTATAAACCCCAATAATTAACTTCCACTCACGTCAGAACGCAACTGCGGTAATGGTCTCCTTAAGTGAAAACCGGCGCTGTGAGTTCAATATTGCCCTAACATTTCAATTCCGAGCACCAGATAAAAAGATATAAAATAACACATGTACGTTTACTGACCATACCCAAACCATACTTCAGAAATTAATTCCGGGCACACCGGGCCACAGAATCATGCGCCGTCAGAAACTGCGGGCTCGTAAAATTCCCCTGTATAAAAACAATTACATGGGAATTCTAGGTATTTACATTCTCCCCACGTCAGGTATTTACATCCCTATAAGCTACAACACACACTATGAGAACAAATGGGGGTACTAAGCATGCTTCTGATCTAGCTGGTCCCATGTGATCTCCTGGAGAATCAAGTGCTGCAACCGAACGTGCACCAGAGGAATCTATTGTCCATGTAAGACCCAATCCTATTGATCCTCAATATCTATTGGAACCTCCATGAATGTCACCCCATTATTGATTTCCATCTCCCCGTGGTCGATGATGTGGGAGTGGTCATGCACGTATCTCCTTAGCTGAGATACATGGAAGACGTCGTGCACCCGGAGCAACAGAGGTGGAATAGCTAGGCGGTAAGCCACCTTGCCTACTCTGTTGAGGACCTCTAAAGGTATGATGAATAGCGGAGATAATGTGCCGCCTTGGCTAAATATCTCAATACCTCGTCAAGGTGAGACCAGTAAGAAGACTTGGTCAACATCCTTGAACTCCAGCGGTCTCCGTCTCCTATCAGCATAGGACTTCTGCCTTCTCTTTCCAGTCTTCATCCGCTTGTGGATGATCTGCACCGTTTATGTCATAGCTTGCACCATCTCCGGTCCTAAAAGTGTTGACTCCCCTGGTTCTATCAAGCATAGAGGCAATCTACAAGGTCAGAAGTACAATTCTAAGTAAGGTTCCATATCTATGCTGGAGTGTTATCTATTGTTATACGCAAACTCTACCATGGGTAAGTGATTCTCCCAGCTACGACCGAAGTTGAGGTTGAATGCACGGAGGATATACTCGAGATTCTAAATGGTCCTCTCAGTCTGACCATCCATATGAGGATTGAAGGTGGTGATCAAGAAGAGCTACATCCCGAAAGCCTCCTGCATCCCCTTCCATTGTTGGGAAGTGAAAGGAGCATCTCGATCGGAGATGATCATTTATGGCACACCATGAAGCCATACGATCTCCTATACGTAGAGGCATCCCAAGCTTTCTACAGATCCCTACTCTCTGATCGGTAGGAAGTGGTCCAACTTGGTGAGTCGGTATACGATCACCTAGATAGAGTCGTGTCTTCTAATTGTACGTGGAAGTCCCGTGAAGAAATCCATTGATACCCCGTCCCACTTCCACTCTGGGACCTCTAAGGGGTGAACCAAGCCTACTGGAAACTGGGGCACTGCCTTCACTTGCTGACAGGTTAGGCATAGTGATACAAACTCTACTACTACCTTCTTCATACCTGGCCACTCGTGATGTCATCAATGGGCCTGATACATCATCGCCACTCTCGGATTTACCACTAAATGAGATGTGTGAAATTCCCACAACTCTTCTTCCTGGTGTGGAATTGGTACCATGGTACATCCTTTGAAGATAATGATTTTCTCCCCACATTCATAAAATATAAAAGGTTCATGCCTTGTGGATATCTGAGCACGTCTCTTCTCATAGTCAACGTCCTCACACTGTGCCTCTCTAACTCACTGAAAAAGTGGAGGAGTGACTATTTGAGACTGTAGTCTGGCTACTCCATCTATTTCCACAAAAGATATCTGCAATGCGGATAGCTGCTTTGTCTTCTCTCCATGCGGATGAATGCCTGATCACTTACTGAGAGCATATTCTACAACGTTCCCCTTCCAAGGAGTATAGACTATCTCGATGTCATAGTACTGGAGGAACTCAAGCCATCGTCGCTATCTCTGGTTCAGGCCCTTCTACGAGAAGATATACCTGAGACTATGGTGGTCATATTAGACTGTAAAATGCTCGCCCATTAGATAGTGAAGCCATATATTCAAGGAAAAGACCACTACTTCTAACTCCAGGTCATGGGTAGCGTAGTTCTGCTCGTTCTGTCTCAACTGTCGATATCCATACGTGATCACTACTCGCTCCTACATCAGGACACACCCATGTCCGATCCATGATGTGTCACAATAAACTATGTACCCAATTCCCTCCATCAGTAGCCTCAAGATTGGCGCACTAGTCATCCTATTCCTCAGCTCCTGAAAGCTCTACTAGCATCTCCTTGACCACACGAAGGGTTTCCCCTTCTTCATCAATGCTGAAAGTGGTTCTGCAACTCTGGAGAAGTTTGGCACAAATCTTCATTGGTACCTGGCCAGTCCCAGAAAATTCCAAACCTCTGTCACACTCCTGGGTGGCTCTCAAAGAAGTACTACGTCGATCTTCTCTAGATCCACTACAACTCCAGCCTCCGAGATGACATTTCCCAGAAAGTGTACCTCTCGGATCCAGAACTGGAACTTCGAGAGATTACCATAAAGCTGGTGCTCTCGGAGTGTGTCCATTATGACCTATAAATGGTAAGCATGCTCTTCCTAAATAGTCGAGTAGATCAGTTTGTTTTCGTTGAAGACTATGACAGAGAATTCGAGGTAAGGACGGAAGATCTTGTTCATGAGACTCATGAACACTGCTAGAGAATTTGTAACACCGAAGGGAATAACCAAGAACTCATAGTGGCTATACCGACACCTGAAGGCTGTCTTCTACACATCGTTGTTTTTAACTCTTAGCTTGTGATAGCCTGACCTAATGTCTATCTTCGAGAACCATCTGCTCCCTAGAGCTGATCAAAGAGGTCGTCAATCCTTGGGAGTGGTTACTTATTCTTCACGGTCAACTGATTTAGGCGACGATAGTCAACACACAGTTGCAAGCTCACATCCTCTATCATGGCGAACAAAACTGGAGATGCCCAGGTTGAAACACAGGGTCGATAAATCCCTTCCCCTGCAAGTCCTCCAGCTGTACACGCAGCTCACGAAGATCAACAGGAGCCATATGATATGCTGGTGTAGATATCGGCGTCATCCCAGGGTACAGGTCAATATGGATGTCTATCTCCTTATGAGGAGGTATTCCTGGAACGTCTTCAGGGAAAACATCCACGTACTGATCCACCATAATAGGAAAACTCGGACATCGCATGTCAACCGATTCGAGGATGAGACATCCCAGTTGATGTGTGATTGGATTCCCCCTCCTCTGTGTAAGTCCATCCAGTGCTGTAAAGGCTCCCTTCTGGCCAGTGCAGGTGAACCTGCTCCAATCCGTGCAGATACACCACACTTTGCACCTAATACAGTCAATATGAGCATGTACTAATGATAACCAGTCCATACCCAAGATTACTTCGTAAGGCCTCAACGCCGCTATGATGAGAACTCAGCCAAATCTCTCACCTCCTAGAGTAGGATCATACTGCTAGCACCAGTGCGTAATCGTCTAGTCTGCTCCCGTAGGAATCTCTAGTCATAAAGATCGATCCAACATCTCTGTCGGAATCTCCGAGCTCTGAATGAGGGTTGTAACAATAAATGAATGAATCACACCTATGTCTATGAGTAATGAAGCAAGGGTGGAGTAGACACATATAATCCCTCGAATCATCTTAGGTGCGCCGTGGTCATTGGCCTTGACTGCATGGAGTTGAGCCCGCCTCTGTCCGCGAGCTCCCTGTGGTCGGGGTGGACCTCCAGGTGGTGGTGGTGGCGGTGGTGGTGGTAGGGCCTTGAAACGTTGTCCATCAATCGCTACATAGCCAGCTCTTCTGCCACGCCCGCCTGCTTTGGGCGGACCACCACGGTCAAACCTCTGCCTTTACCTGAGAGGTCCCTCTACTGTCTAATACTCTTCTGCACGATAGGTCGGGTAGTCACGAGCCATGTGACCATGCCTGCCGCATGCATAGCACTGCATGCTCCTCGTATAACTGGCGTTGTCTCGTGTGTCCCGCACAACAAAACATGTATCCAGGGGTCGCCCACCTGATGGCTTGGTCCGCTTGGACTTATATGACATCTGTCTACTATCAGCTACATAAGACTCCGATACGTGTCACTTTTTGGTGGGTCTCACTACTGGTGACTGCTCAGTGAGAAAACTCTCCACTAAAAGGGCTCACTCCGGCACCCCCACCTGCGTCGGGATGCTGAGGGGGATCATCGAATCCATGATCTAATGCATGAGTCCCTGCTCGAAGGTCTGGGACCTAAAGAATAGGTCTTGTACCACATCTGTGGAGTAGCATGAGAGGTCAGTGAACCTTGCTGAGTATTGAGCTAATGTCATGTTTCCCTGCTGCAGATGAAGTAACTCCTGAATCTGCACCGCATGAAGGGTGGCTAGAACAAACTCTGACCGAAAGAGACTCTCGAAGTCTATCTAGATTAATGATGCCTCATCATGCACCTAGATAATCAAGGTCCACCATCTTCCTACTACTACATGTAGGAGACTCACGACAATGATCATCGTGAGGACGGTTGGTGTCTCTACCAATCTGAAAACTCTCACGATAACCTCTAGACAATGCTCAGCAGCCTATGGGTCCGTATCTTCCCAGAACATGGGTGTCCTCTGGAACTTGAACTCATGCAACACACTCAGACGACATGCACTCTCTGCTACTGGAGATTGTGATATCGGTGGCCCGGTGAGTAGTGGTACCCATGGTACCTCCGCTGTGATGGGGCCCTGCACCAAGGCCTTGTCACTCGATGGGATACCATCTCGTACGTAACTCAGAACCCTAGATGGATTCCTTCATGGTTCCATCCTAAAAAGAAACAGGTGCGACATGGTTAAAATCAAATAACTGGTGAGCTGTCAAAAAGTAATCACGAAGAAAACATTTTCCAAGGAAACACACCAGCAATCAGTGTTTTCATGCAACAAGTTGGAGATCAGAATTCAGTGTCCTAGTGTATGGATACATCGGCTGGTACACCAACACCAGTTTCCCTAAACTGATAACCACATACAAAACACTTAACTCTATTTCCATTAAAAGAATCAGAGACTATGTTCTGCGGTAGAACCGACTCCCATGATACTAATTTTTCACGACCCATCCTCAGGCCCCGTGACGTGACTACCCCAAGCCCGCCTTCCATAGGCCAGGGTCTGGCGACTAGCACCAAAGGCGTAATCCCAATAAAAGGGAAGTCATTGAATTTCAACCTGTAACACACACCGTATGAGCACAATCATTAGAAGCAACAAGTATTACTATAGAAAATAAAAGTGTGCTGAATGTTTGTGGGCCTGTATACAAACCCAACTGAACAACAAGTACAAGTAAAAAAGGAAAACAGCGCCTAGATCAACCAATGGGGAATCCTACATGATGGGTAGGTACAGAACTTGAACACTCGTCCCTGAGGTATGTCCTATCTACTCCAGCTCTGTGAAGCCTCCCGTCTGTCACCCTCAGCCTCGGTCACTATAGTCTGTCATCTACACAGAACACAACAAGGTGCAGGTGAATCCTGTTCATGGGTGAGTATAACAATACTTTGTTGGAGACCTAGAGACCCCCGAAGGTCTCCCACAATCCACAATGGATAAACCACAGAAGAAAGATACAATCAAGAAGTATCAACCAACCCTACTTAGGTATATTCCCATACATATGCCTAAGTTATCAATCACAGTCTCGCTCCAACTCTTGATCCAAACACAACCCATTTCACAAAAGAAGTAAAGTCAACCATATCGATGATATAGACTGCAGGTCAAGACTCATCTAACACAGTTATAAATCTTTTTTAGAGTGATAGATATGATCAGATGTAGTCACTGATTCATCTAAGCTGTCGGACTCACACTGGATATAGGACCAGCTATGCTATCAGATCAACACCGAATATAGGATCATCTATTCTGTCAGAACTACATAAGATCCAGGAATAGAATTCAGAACTGTCAATCCCATGGAGGATTCTGGTACAGAATTCATCACTGTTGAACCCACGTAGGATTCTAGTATAGAATTCATCACGGTCGAACCCACGAAGGAACCTCGTAAAGTATCATCGCAGCCAGCCCTAGGGTTCCCCCACACAGCACGCTCGATTCCAGGAGGGTATGCTCCTCGAACCAAGTGTCGATACATCAACTATCAAAAATTCCTGAGTTGATATATCCCATAGTCCCCTCTCATCATAAGGAACCCAACACAATAGACGGTGCATCAATAGGAGGCCCGGTCTAAGAGTTATTGGCATTTCCGTTTCAGTGGTCCGGTTGCTTTTTAGGTTCAAACCAACCTGAACATAACCCAAATGTGTCCAATACTCATGTAGGATATTAAAGAATAATCTACTCACTTCATGAATTCTATTGTAGTAGGCGGTTCATCGATCAGACACCTGTAGCCCAAGATAGGGGCGACAATGTGTAAATGGCAATAGCGGGTCCGGGTCCGGTTCGACCCAGTCCGACCGACCCGTCCCTACCCAGTCCAAACCGAGGCCTGACCCGGTCCGCGAGTGTGTCCTGACCCAAGTGATCAGCTCGACCCGA
This sequence comes from Viscum album, assembly GCA_963277665.1. Classification (NCBI taxonomy): domain Eukaryota; kingdom Viridiplantae; phylum Streptophyta; class Magnoliopsida; order Santalales; family Viscaceae; genus Viscum; species Viscum album. The sequence goes on along the minus strand of OY728122.1, from coordinate 1,237,105,070 downwards.
AGGGGTAGCCAAACACATGGCGGCCCGACCCAGCTGAGGGGCGGCCCAGCGGAGGGGCGGCCTGGCTGAGGCGGCCCGGCTGATGGGTGGCCCGACCGTGGTGGTTCGGCTCGTGGCGGCCTGGCCGGCCACATGAGGGAGGGGGTGCTGTGACCCCCTCGGTTGTCGACATAACCGGCACATTGGTCGGTTCCAAATCCAGGGGACCCGGGTGGTCCTGCTTGTCCGGCTCCATGGTGGCCAGCCCGACCGCCCTCCACCACGGTGCGATAACGCTGTGGTCCTCCTGCTCTCCGTGCGGCGCATCAACACTGCGCTTTTTCAGCCGCCGCAGCCCTTTCATCCATAGTTCATCCCGGGCATGGTGCGACGGAACAACGCCCTTCCATCTCCACCTCTGATGTCAACCAAACTAGAATCAATGTTGGGATGTTGGGCCGTGTTTGTTCAGCCCACGCCCTCTGTATTAGGTGATAACATTTGACCATCATTGAACCAAAATAAACGACCAGTAATGAGAGTATAATTTATACATTAAAATAATGAAATACCCCTACCTTGTAATCGGTGTTCGCTAGGTAGAGTCACGGGAAGGTGGCGTCATTCCGTTGGCGTCAGGAGGAGATGACGTCGTCATTGGTGATTTTCTTCACGGGCAGCATCTTCCCTTTCGTGTCTCAGTTTGAAAGGGAGAATACACCATCGTCGTTCATTGGTGGATATGAGAGTTCTTCGTTGGGAGGATATCGTTCTTCATTGGAGAGGATATCATTCTCTCTATTTCTCCAAGGCCCCACCAAAGAATTATGTGCCGACCAAAAATAATAGAAGATAAGTCTATTATTTGTTGGAACAACATCACACAAGAGTTGTGTTTAATTAAACTAAACAACTCATTAAATTAAATGGAGTGGAGGGATTCACAAGTTTTCAAAAGATAAATAATTAAGGCATTAATTATCTCTTAGGTGTGTTGGAACCATTAAGGGGGTAAATCAAGAGTTTCCACCATTAATAGGGAACTCTAGGGTTAAAGGGGATTAAGGGGGTTTGAGCTTGTGTGGGCCCCACCACATAATATCCTCCCATGGGAGGTTATGCATGGGTGGGCCCCACCTACAACCTTCCCTGGGAGGTTTTAACTACCATTCTAATAGAAATATGCGACACATATTTTTATTTAATTTTATTTAGAAACACCAATAATTAACGTACACTCAAGTCAGAACGCAACTACGGTAAAGGTCTCCTTAATCGAAAATTGGTTCTACGAGTTGAACGGTGCCCTCAGATTACAATTCTGAGCACTTGTTCAAATGATATAAAATCCCGCACGTATGTTTACTGAACGTACATGAACAAAACTTCAGAAGTAAATTCTGGGCAGACTGGGCCTCGAAATCAGGCGCTTTCAGAAACTGAGGACTCGTAAAATTCCCATGTATAAAACAATAATTTCCATAGGAATTCATAGTCTTTACAATAACATATATAGTGGTCTAGAAAACAAGTTAAATTTCTCACATCAAATTGGAAGTATGCAACTAATCTAATAAACTGTGGATTTCTATAATACTTGTGAGTCTCAAGAATTCGTGAATTCTCTTTGTATTTGAAGTGTCCATATAAATTCACTCTCTTGTGATCACGTGTTCCTCAAAAGTAATTTTATACGTCTTGAATTGATTTTTTTTTTAAATTATCAAACATTATCTTCATTCTTAATTTCACTAGAACAATCCTATAACTCTCTTCATGTTCCACCTTTCTCTTAATGAAAATTAGAATATCAATATTAAAAACTACCAAAAAAATTATAAGGAATTATCTAAAGATTCTATCCATAAAATCTATGATGATTTTTTGGAAATTAGTATGTACAAATGGAAACACTATGAACTACTAGTTCCCATACCTTATATGGAAGCTGATTTTTTAATATCATCCTTGTTCACCTTTAGTTGATGATATCAAGAACTATGTTCCACCATTGGGAATTTTCGAGCTCCTCGTTGTCGATAAATAATGTCATCAATCCTAGGTAGATGATTCTTGTTATTTATAGTGAGATTTTTTATTTCAAAATAGTCAACATCTATCCTCCTTGATCCATACAAATTCTTGAAAAATTAAACGGGTGCCCCCATTCTTACAAACTAGGGCGTATGAACCCTTATTTAAAATTATTTTGCATTTACTTATTTAAATCCATTAGTTCGATGATGGCCATAATATATGGGAATTTTGAAATAGGATTACCTCAAGAAATTAGATCTATTGAGAACTATACCTCATGATATGGGGCGATTTTGGGTAACTCTTTACGAAATAAATCCGTTCATTTCCCAAATAGTGGTAATTTCTTCCAGATGGATACCTCTTAATAACTAAAAAATTTGTGAAATGTATTCTTCATAAATGGGTATCAAGAAACATAACATTTATGAATTTTAAAAAGGATATTCATGATATTTCTTTGAGTTTTATACGTTAATTAGATCATTCATAATATATAAATATATTTCCTTCTCTTGATAGTTTATGTTTTATCTATATATTAATATCTAACCCATGCCATGTATATAATCAAATTCCACCAAGAGATGAATTAAAAAATTATTTAAAACAATATCCACATAGATTCATATAAAGGAAGAGTCCAATACTATGGTTGAAATTATTACACCACTAGGTGTTTAACATATATATCTACTTCATTGTGTCTAGGATTCAATTCAATAGTTATAGAAAACATGCATGAAATAAATGAATAAGTAAAACTGTATCCAAATAAAAAAATTCTATTATTGAGTGAATAGGATGTGTACCTTTTATGACTTTATGTTCACTCTCCAATTCAGTTATAGTGATGGATTAATCCTTCCCTTTCTTTTTTAGATTTTTTAGTTGCTAGAACTGGTTCCCTCAGGGACCCATGGTTTAGTGCACCAGCTTGCAGAGTTCCATTTATCCCTATTGTTAAAGCATTGAACCATTGCTAGTGAATTAGATGGTGAGTTCCATTACCCCATCAATGCAGTAATGTTCTTTATGTCTCATCAACATTCACGAGCCTAGTGACATTCTATCTCACAATTTAAGAATTTCCCCATTCCTTTGTGGATATTCCCATGATGCTTCTACCCACTTTTTTGACATGTGGGATGTTGGATCCAATTTTATTGATTTTTCAATTAACCCTCCATCATGAAACTACATTCTTTTCTTCTTAACTACTTAACCAAGTTACCAATATTTGAACTTCATCTCTACATTGAGAGCACATCAAACCACCACTTCATAACACTCAATGTCAAAGACAACTGATTCCTTTTAGAGGTGATTTTTTTAACCACAAAATAATAAATTTATTAATCTATAATTGTGGATAAAAACATAATCTGTATCATAAATCCCCTACTTTTTACTCATATTCTCTAACATATGAGCAATCCATTTTCTACATTACTATATATTCTCTCTCCAACATTGTTTGATGAGTTCAAAAGAAATAATCTGTAAGACATATTTTATTAAATTCCACCAACTCTATATCCTTAAGTTCATCCTTAATCTTTGTGTTCTTTATCAATTACACCCATTTATATTTTTAACTATCTAAATGATAAATAGAAAAAGTCTAATTCTCCACTCAACAAAATGGATCATAGGAATGATCATCTAAACTGAGTTAACCCAATATTTCATTACAAGTGGATTAAAAGTTACGTTAAATTTTATTGTTCAATTCAACATAAATGATTCATTGGATGGTTTCTCCTTATTGGGTTATGGAGGAATATGTAAATGGTTTGGGATATTTTTAACTTCTTGAAAGAAATGGGTAACTATTTCTAGGAATCATTGAACTCATACACCCATAGAATTGGGTATGTCATTCGGATAATCTTTTCTTTGTCCCCACAAGGTCTATTGGCCTGGTTTCTCCAAGTTCTCCCTATTTTCTAAATATAAATGTTTTGAAAAAAATAAGTAAATAAAGAATGAATAATATATTCTATTATGTAGATGAATATCTTATGGGATCCCAATGTTTATCTTTTCATAAAAATATTTTTCTATGATGTTTTATGTAACGTCCCGGTTCTGGAAGCCACCCAGAGGCGCCCTATACCCGGTTGGTCACATGGCCTCAAGGGAATTTCCCCAAACACCAGAGGCTTCCGACTATCACCGAGGGCCTTGGGTGTGATAGTGGGGAAACTATACCCTCATTAGCAGAGTACACAACGGAAATAGATAAATATGCAATATAGGAAGCGGTGAATAACCAACAATAATAAAGAGCATAATACTAAATCAAGAAACTGGAGCACATATGTATATACGGAATATGAAAGGTATAACTCTCAGAAAGCAGCCAAACAAATCACAATGCTGAAAACACCACAGTACCAAAACATTTACAAAAGAAAAGTAAACAGCACCCCAGAATCGCAAGCCAAAGCTTTGTCCCATGCTCTCCTGCTCCAAGAAATCAAGTGCCAGATGTCAAAGGGCACTTACCCTTGTCTATACCAGCAGCAACATAGTTTTCATGGTCACAAAAGAAAGAACCAAACATGGTATGAGATGAAATCCCAGTAGGCAACCACCCGAAGATCTGTTCCTAACATTCAGTGAGTATATGGCAAGTAAAAGTACAATAAGCAGTAAACAACAACAACAAGCAGTAGGAAGTAAACTGTAAGTAGTGAAGTAGGATGATACGCAACAGTAATCAATCTACAACCAACAACAGCAGTAAAGAAAATCAGATAACACAAATAAGAAACCCATTGGGATGTACCTGCCGCCATCCCCTCTGGTCCAAACCAAGAAGTACCACCACCCACTGGGCAGTGAAATCAGCCTAACCCCACTGGCTTTGTCATACGAATTTATGAGACTCTCTAGAGAAGATCACTCGGTCAATTCCCCTTATAGTATTGGGTAGTCAGGGACTCTCTGAGGAAGATCAAGTAGTCTAACCCTATTATACACAAGGTCTTGAGACTCTCTGAGGAAGCTATCTTGGTCAATTCCTCTTATAGCCTCAGGTATACACATACTCTCTGAGGAAGCTCACACGGTCAATTACTCCTCTTGCCTGGGAAGGTTCTTAAAGGGAAATAAAAAAAGGTATGACTCCCTGAGGAAGCTCACTCGGTCTACCCTCCTGTAGTCTATAAAATCTGAAGGCACCCTAGGATGCTCACTCGGTCTATCCCCTATGGCCTATAATGTCTAAGACTCACTGAGGAATCTCACTCGATCTACCCTCATGTAGTCTATAATATCAAAGACTCTCTGGGAATTTCACCCAGTCTATCCCTTATAGTCTATAGCACCAGGTTCTCACAACCCTGTGCTAGTCAGTGCATGATAATGCTATAAGGACAAAGTACACCTACAAAGATACTTGGCCAACCAAAGTACACCTATAGTGATACTTGGCTAACAGTCTACAAGGAAACAAGTATGTAATAGAAAACACTCCATCACATAGGCAAAAGGCATGGTAACAGTCATAACGGACAAAGGCTAACAAGACCCAATGGTCGTAAACAGAGAAAATCATGGAAAAATATCCAATCACAACAAAGTATCCTCTAAAAATATTAATTAACCTCTACAAAATCATACAAGCAAGGTAGAAAAACAACAAGGGAAAAAAGGTAGACAAGCAATACCTTGTTCATGGGTATTGGTGGAATTTTCACATAAAACTCAAAGACCATGAATGGTAAGGCACAAACCACCTACCTTGATCCTAGGAGATCGATATAATTGAACCACGATGAATGATTCTCCCTATAACATCATAGATCTTAGAAAACGTCCAAAACACTCAACCTACAATAACTTGAAAAAGATGAAGAATCAATGAATGAACCTCATGAAGAAGGACGAACTCACCACTGCGGTTCCAACGCAATCGACGGTGGTCTAATCAGCCAACAGATGGAGGCTCGGGAAACTAGAGAAGTTTCACAGTCGTACGTCATCTCTCAATCGAACTAGGCCTAGAAGAAGACATTTTTTGCAATCAGGCATGACCCCAGTCCGATTAATAAAAAAATAAAGTACACGGTGTGTACCAGGTCTTTTCGTACACCACCAAAATCGACATCCACATCAACCCTACACACTGTGTGTGTGGCCTAGACACGAACAGTACATGGCTTCGAGCGAGAAAAGAGTACACTGTGTGTACTCCGAAAGTACACGGCGTGTACTTCAAAAATTTCCAGAAACTCCATTGTTCTCAAAAACTCCAGGAAAAGAAAAAACATACCTGAAACGAAGATCTGGGTTCTTACAAACTTCCCCCCTTAAAAAAATTCATCCGCGAATTTCCCTAGAGAGTCGTAGAAGAAGAAACCCCGAAGAGCTTTGGCCATTGTGATTGTACATCAGCCTCTCTCTCCCAGGTCTCGTAGTGTACTCGCCCATGCTACCAAAGCACCCATACTAAAGGAACAGACCGCCCACGAAGAACTTTCTTAATTCAATCGAAAATCCTAATGAGATGCTCCTCAAATGATGTATCCGCTTTGAGATCAACCTCCTTGGGATGAAGGACATGAGACAGGTCTAAAATGTAATGTCGGAGGTGAGAGACAAGGAAGACGTCATGCATGGTCCGGTACCTCTGAGGTAACTGCAACCGATAGGCAACCGGCCCAACTCTCTCTAAAACCACAAACGGCCCGACGTACCATGGTAAATGTTTAACCGGTCTCCGAATCCTCTTGTGTCCCAATCTCGGTGCGACACATAGGAAAACCTGATCTCTGACATAAAACTCCATAGCTCATCTCCACTGATCAGCATATGAATTCTTCCAAGATGGTACTGTAGCGACCCGTTTATGAATCAACTCTATCTGCTCTGAGGTCCCCTGAACAAGACGAGGTCCCAACAAAGCTACCTCTCCTGCCTCCAGCCAGCATAAGGGTGATCAGCATGGCCTACCGTACAGAGCCTCATAAGGTGCTATCTGAATGGTCGCCTAAAAACTGTTGTTTGTAGGTGAACTCCACCAGAGGGATATGGTTCTCCCAAGAACCGCCAAAGTCTATAATGAAATCTCAGAGCGTATCCTCAAGCACCTGGATAGTGCGCTCGGACTGGCTAGCAGTTTGGGAATGGTATGCTGTTCTCAAAAGTACCTATGTACCCAAAGCCTTTTGAAGTCCATTCCAGAACCGAGAAGTAAATCACGCATCTCTGTATGAAACAATGAAGTGTGTAACTCCATGTAGACGTACAATCTCTCGGATGTACAGTCATCCCCGATCATCACCACTGACAGTCTCCTTGATCAGCAAGAAGTGTGCAACCTTCGTAAGCCTGTCGACGACAACCCAAACAACATCACTTCCCCGAGGTGACCTCAGTAACCCGGTCATGATGTATATCACGACATCGTTCCACTTCCACTCAGGAATGGGTAACTGCTACAAAATCCCTTATGTTCACTTATGCTCTTCTTTCAACTACTGACAAGTAGAACATCTCATGACAAAACCAGCAAAATCTCTCTTCATAGCAGGCCACTAGTACTGGTGGTGTAGGTCATGATAAATCTTGCTGATGACAGGATGAAATTCCCAAAATGAGGAATGAAATTCTCACATCAGCTCCTCATGTATGTCTGCTGGCACCCATACGCATCCATGAATACACAAGTTATCGACCTCTCCCACATTCTATCCAGGAAAAGGGTCCTCTCCTGACACACTCTCCAACTGGACTAAGCCTTCTGAGCCTGATAGTTTCCTCATACGTACCAGATCAAGTAGTGTAGATGTAATAGCTACAGAAGATAGGACCGTCAGTCCTTGTCTGTTGTGAACTTCCAAGTGCATCTCAGAGAACAAATCCACAAGATGCCACTCACTGATGGCCTCCTCAACAGCTTGAATATGAGTTCTCCTGCTCAAAGCATCACCCACTGCATTCCCCTTTCCCGACTTATAGGTCATCTCAAAGTCGAAGGACTGAAGATACTCGACCCACCAGAACTGTATCAGATTCAGATCATGTTGAGTGAAGATGTACTTGAGACTCTTGTGGTCATTGAAAACCAAAAAGTGATCTCCCAGAAGGTAGTGTCTCCAACAACGTAAAGCATGAACAATAGCCGCCAACTCCATATCGTGTGTCGGGTAGTTCCTCTCATTTGGCCTCAACTGCCGAGACCCATACGCAATGACTCCATCTCCCATCATAAGCATAGATCCCTGCCAGATAAATGAAGCGTCACAGTAAACAGTGTATCCCTTTCCCAGCTCTATCAAGACTAGTATCGGTGCTGACATCAACCTCCCATTCATCTCCTAAAAGGCTAACTCACTAGAATCTGACCATAAAAATTTCACCCCATTCTTGGTCAGACCTGTCAATGGTACTGCTAGGCACAAAAAGTCCAGTATGGAGCATCTGTAGTATCTAGCCTACCCTAGGAAACTCCTTACCTCAATGACGTTATTTGGTTTCTCCCAGGAAACTACAGCTCTCACTTTTTCTCGGTCCACAGATACTCTAGCCTCTGAGATGACATCACCCAAGAAGTGAATCTGATCCATCCAAAAGTGGCACTTCAAAATTTTAGCATACAGTTGATGCTCTCTCAGTATACTCAGAACGATCTCAAGATGGGTATCATAGTCGTGTCAAGTATAAGAGTACACCAAGATATCATCCACGAAGGCCATGATGAAGGAGTCCAAATAAGGATGGAACACCCTGTTCAATAGTGCCATGAAAACTACTGGCACATTCATGAGACCGAACGACATGAACGTATACTCGTATAGACCATACCATCTCCTGAAGGCTGTAAGGGGTATATCTGATGGTCTAACGTCCAAATGATGATAACCGGACCTCAAATAGATCTTCGAGAACACTCGGGCTACTCGAAGCTGATCAAAGAGGTCATCTATCCTCGGCAAGGGATATCGGTTCTTGACCGTCAACTAGTTCAGATTCCGATAATTCACACAAAGCCGAAGGGCGTTGTCTTCCTTTTTCACAAACAGGATAGGCAAACCCCAAGGAGAAGTACAGGGTCGGATGAAACCCTTTGCCTGTAACTCCTCCAACTATTTCTTAAGCTCCTACAACTCAGGTGTAGTTATCCTATAAGGAGGAATGGATACCAGTGTCACTCCTAGCATGAGCACAATTGAAAAGTCTACCTCACGCTCCGGAGGCAAACATGAAAAGTCCTCTGGAAAGACATCCCTGAAACGATCCACCACTGGGGGAATGTATAAATATGAAGTCCCCTGGACATCCATAAAAAGACTGGAAATCTGGCCTGTAACGTTTCCTAGCCCATGATGCTCTGGTCCAGCTCTTCCCGCCTGGACATCCCACTCGACTCTATGAAGGAAAGATTCTCCCTCTGGTGATATGAAACTCAGCCTATGACGATAGCAATCGATGACGACCCAGAAAGGATCTAACCAGTCCATACCAAGAATTATGTCATAGCCCGTCATTTCTAATACATAGTGGTCTCGAAATTAATGACACCACGAAACCTCAAGAGGGTACTCTCTACACTAACGTACGCTAGATTTCCTCGTTCCCAATGGTGTGTCAAGGGTCAACAAGTCTGAAAAAAAAATATACAGAGCCCAAGGATCTCCATAATAGAAACAGAGATAAATCTATGCGAAGCACCAGTATCAAAAAGAGCTGAAGAGAAAACTAAGGCTACTAAGATTGTACCTCCAACTGTAGAAGGGTCGAGATCCTGATCCTGATAGGTCTACTCCACGGAGAACGACTGGCGTGCACCGCGACCCTGTTCCCCTAGCTGACCACTCTGAGCTGATCCAATCTGATTCTGTTGATGACCTGATGACTGACCACCACGGCCGCGACCTCCACCTCGTCCTGAACAACCAGAAGAACTCCAGTTCCCAGACTGGTGGGAAACTAGTGAAGCATCTCCAGAACGCGGGGTCATAGAGGAACCCATACCACCAGCTGAAGGTGATAAGATGTGACAGAAGTGCTGAAGATGGACCATATTTCCCCAAGATCGACACTCCATCGGATCTCTCTAGCATTGAGGCCTAGTTTGCCCACTCCTACCGCACTGGTAGCATACAACCTGGCTTCCAGAAGACGCATCCCGTGAACCTTGTTCTTCTCGAGAAGACTCTCTGCGATGATTCCTACTGTCTGTAGGAGGAACACAAGCTCTTGATGTCGAACCCCCTGGCTCACTGCTCCAGAATCCCACAGATTGCGCTCAGTGATCAGTGCTTGGTTGAAAATGGAGGATATAGAAGTCAACTGGAAGATATTCACCTGGGTGCGGATCTCCTTCCCGAGACCATCCTCGAACTTCCTAGCAAGTAACAACTCATCACCTGCTGGGATCGGCATGAAACACTGCAACTCAGTCAAGCGAGACGAGTACTCCATAACAGAAAGAGTACCCTGCTACAGAATCATAAACTCCCGGGCTTGATCATCCCTTTAGGGTCTCTAGAAAGATGTAGTCATAGAAGGTGAATCAAAACTCATCCCACGACATACTCTGCTGGAGCCCTGACTGTGAGATCACCTCCCACCACCTCTTGGAGGTGTCTCAGAGAATATAGGTGGCCAGATTTACCCTCTTCTCTGGGGGTATCTCCAGATGCTCAATGATAGTCAGGGTGTCCTCGAACCACGACTCTGGAGCCTGGGGTCCTCCATACCCTGAGAAAGTAAGAGGATACTACTGATGAAAAACCCTCATCAACTCAGCCATCGATCGGGCAGGAGGCAGCACTCCCTAGAAAGTCTGCATCATCCTCAGGAAATCCTCCCTGAACTGCGCATCGGTGCCTATGACGGGTATGACTGTTGGTGCCAAGGCTGGAACAACAGGAGGATCAACAGGAGGTTCCTGATCAGCCATATCCGGTGTCTGGTCACCGTCTGGAAACTGATGAATGACCAGAGGATGTCTCGGAGGCAAAGCTCTGAATGATCAATAGCACACCGTAGAACAAGATTAACAAAAGACTGAAAACAAAGGAGTACAAAATGGGAATAGGTGAAGAAACTATCAAGTTTTACAAAACACGACTACACAGCATGTATAAAAACTACACTGCATGTCTTCATTCTCCATTAACATGGGCGTGTACTCCTTCCACTACTAGTCGTGTAACACCCCAAACTACAAGGCATGTAGTTCCCACACACGGCGTGTACTTGAATTCTAAACCCCTGCTTGAGTCTCCATACACAGATAACCCACACAGTCCATCTAACCCCAGACTACACGGTGTGTTCCCTAGGGACACGACACGAACTAGATACAGTATCGGTGGCCCGTGTTGTTAGTTATACAGCCTTCTACACAGCTTTCCTAACATGGCAAGTTCCGAACAAACACGGTGTGTATAGGAGAATATAGCACCGACCCGTGTTGTTCGTGACACGACTGGATACCTGGGACAAAACTACACAACGTGTTCTTTACCAACACAGTGTGTTCTACTCGAGCTTCCCTGGCCCGTGTTGTTAGTGACACGGTGGGTACACGGCTCTAAACTACATGGTGTGCACCTACCGTACACGGCGTGTTCCTGAATTTATTTTCATGTCACCGAGTTTCTTCTCACATGGTCATTGACACAGCCTAAAAACTACACGGCGTGTATCAAAAAAGTACTCGCCGCGTCTTTTGGGTTTTCCTGGGAAATAGCTCAAAAACTGCACAGAATCCTAGAAACACTGAAAACAAGGCATAGAGGTTCCAAATTCGGATCCGTGAGGGCCCATACTCCCCGCGAATCAAATCTTGGCATCACCTACAGTTATTTACAAGAGAAAACAGGATCATGATCCACCATCTTCCGTTTTAAGAGGGCCCATAACACCTCAAGAACCAGAATTTGGAATTCATTTAAGGAAAGTGAAACACAATCAATTTCTCTATCACAACAGCAGGGATTCTATGAAGCATATATCACAACAGAAGGGATTATGTCAAGCATTTATCCAAACAACATACATAATCTACATAGAGTCTATCAAATCAACATGAAATCGCTAATGGTCCCTAGATGGCATGGAATGAATGCATTGCATGTGATTTCTAACAAGTGCCTATATGATGCATGAGATGGCATACCCTCATCTCATCGGGTTGCGATAGAAATAGAACCGTAATATCAAAACAATAATAGCATGAAGCATGTGAATCAATCTAGGTGAAATCATATCAACCGTAAAATCTCAAAACTAGAAAACTGCAATAAATGAGGTACTATGTTTTTCCCTGTACACGGGTTAGCTACTCCCAGGCACAACTTATTACCAAGTACCAAATCCATTATATCCCTAGCTAAAGTATCCAAATAGAAAGGCAATAGAAAAGGAACTCCTCTGATACCACTTTGTAACATCCCAGTTCCGGAAGCCACCCAGAGGTGCCTCGTACCTGGTCGGTCACATGGCCTCATGGGAATTTCCCCAAACGTCATGGGTTGTCAACTAGTAGCGAGGGACTTGGGTGTGATAGTAGGGAAACTATGCCCTAATTGGAAGAGTACACAATGGAAATATATAAACATGCAATAGCGGAAGCAGTGACTAACCAACAATAATAAACAGTAGAAGACTAAATCAACAAACTGGATCACATATGTATATATGGACTGATGCAAGATACAACTCTAGGAAAGCAACCAAACAAGTCAAAATACTAAACACACCAAACTACCAAAACAAGTACAAAATAAATTTAAACAGTTCCCCAGCATCCCTAGACAATGCATTGTCACATGATCTCCTACTCGAAGCAATCAAGTACTAGATGTCGAAGTGCGTTTTCCCTTGTCTATACATGCAATAACATAGTCTACTTAGTCCCAAAATCATGGCCCAAACAAGGTGTGAGAAAATATCCGAGTAGGCAACCACCCGAAGATCTGTGCCTAACAGTCAGTGAGTATATGGCAGGTAAATGTACACTAAGTAGTAAACAGAAACAGCAAACAGTAGGCAGTAAACAGTAAATACTGAAGTAGGATGATACACAATAGTAATCAGTCCACAACTAACAACAGCAGTAAACCAAATCAGCTAACACAAACAAGAAACCCTCTGGGAAGTTCCCGCAACCATACCCTCTGATCCTAACAAAGAAGTACCACAACCCTCTGGGCAGTGCACTTAGCCTAACCCCTCTGGCGTGGTCATACGAATTTATGAGACTCTCTGGGGAAGCTCACTCGGTCAATTCCCCTTATAGTCAAGGGTAGTCAGGGACTCTCTGAGGAAAATCACACGGTTTAACCCTCTTATCCCCACGGTCTAGAGACTCTCTAAGGAAGATATCTTGGACAATTCCTCCTATAGCCTCAGGTATACAACATAATCATTGAGGAAGCTCACTCATTAAATTCCTCCTCTAGTATGGGAAGGTTCTTAAAGAGAATTCAAATAAGGTATGACTTTCTAAGGAAGCTCACTCGGCCTACCTTCCTGTAGTCTATAAAATCTTAAGGCACCCTGGGAAGCTCACTCGGTCTATCCCTTGTGTCCTATAATGTCTAAGAATCACTGAGGATTCTCACTCGGTCTACCATCCTGCAGTCTATATATTCAAAGACTCTATGGGAAGTTCACTTGGTCTATCCCTTATAGTCTATAGCACCAGGTTCTCACAGCCCCGTGTGAGTCAGTGAATGATAATGATATAAGTCCAAAGTACACCTACAGAGCTACATGGCTAACAAAATTACACCTATAGAGAAACTTGTCTAACCGTCTACAAGGCAAAAAGCATGTAATACAAAACACTCCATCCCATAGGCACAAGGCATGGCAACAGTCATAATGGCCAAAGGCTAAAAAGACCCAAAGGTCGTAAATAAAGAAAATCATGGGCAAAACATCCAAGCACAAAAAATTATCCTCTAAAAATATTAATTCACCTCTACACAAGCATACAAGCAAGGTAGAAAAACAATAAGGGAAAAAAAGGTAAACACGCAATACCCAGTTCACGGGTATTGGTGGAATTTTCACATAAAACTCAAAGACTTTGAACGGTAAGGCACAAAACACCTAACTCGATCCTAGAAGATAAAAATAGTTTAACCACGAAGATTGATGCTCCCCAAAATGTTGTATATATGAGAAAAATTACAAAACACTCAAACCATGATAACTTTAGAAAGAGGAGGAATCAAGGAATGAAACTCAAGAAGAAGGAAGAACTCACCGAAGCGGTTCCAACGCAATCGATGACGGTCGAATCATCCAACAGATGGAGGATCGGGAAACCAGAGAAGTTTCACGGCCGTACAACATATCTCGGTCGAACCAGGCTTAGAAGAAGATGTTTTTGGAAATCAGGCGTGACCCCGATCTGATTCATAAAAAAAAGTATACGACGTGTACTATTAGAGTACACAACGTAAACTAGGTGTTTCCGTACTCCGCCAAAATCAGCCTCCACGTCATCCCTACACACCATGTGTGTGGCCCGAACATGGATAGTAAATTTCTTTGAGAGGGAAAAGATTACACGACATGTACTCAGAAAGTACACGGCATGTACTTCAAAAATTTCCAAAAACTCCATTTTTCTCAAAACCTCCAGGAAAAGGAAAAACATACCTGAAATGAAGATCCAGGTTCTTACATTTTACCTCTTAATTGGCTTATACATATGGTTTTCACTACATTTTCTTATCAAAATTATAAAATTAACTAAACTATGCACTGATACAAATTATAGATACCCTACATTAAAATACATAAATTTTACATCATTTCGATGATAGCCAATAGAATAAAGATAGAAATCTAGGATCCAAAGGTATAATGCCTAGGAAAAAATAGAAAAATACTTAACATTTATAAAATATTATATACGCATTATTTAATTCCTTCCTCTATATCTTCTTACAGGACCTCATGTTCTCCTCAGTATTACAATCCACATGAGTAAATACATCAATGAAATGGGTCAGCTAAAATACAAATAAGAGGATGAATTATCTACAAGAATTAATATAACATGGTTGAGTATAATCATCATCATTATTTTATAATAATAGTATCATCATAATATTAATGAGGAAAAATTGTGAAAGTTGAATTGAAAATGGAAATTTCTAAAATTGAAGCATCATGTCATGGTGTTCAAATACGATACATCGTTCTAAAAAAACTACCATTATGTTTAGGAATAACATATGTTCATAATAATGTCATTATATTTTTGAATAAGTATAGAATAATTTTCATGAAAAATACACATTATCTAAAGAGATTTATCACATTAACCAATGAATTTGAGGGATTTATAATTTTGGGATCTCCAGTCACATTATAATAATAACGTAATCATTAATAACATATAAAATATATAACATTAGTAGTCATGAAATTAACCATGGAATGGAATGGGATTAATTAGGATTTCATAGAGAAAACTTTTCCTGAATCAAAATGAGGATCCCAAATAAATATCGAAAAAATATTTGGCCAAATCACTAGGATTCATTATTGATCAAGAAATAAGTCAACATGAGTAAATGATATGTTTTGGAAGGAAGTGTTCTTTTAGAAAATCATTTTATTTTTTATAAAATCAAATAAAAAACATGTGTATCCCTCGATATAAAATAGAAAAATAAATAAAATATATTTACTGTACATTGGAGTAGTATTCACACTAAATATTTCTTTAAAATATAAGCAAACCAATAAAAAGGAGTTGGGTTGGAGAATCCCCTTACCCTAATTACATCTCTATTTTGTCTCTTCTGTACCTCCTAGATAATAAATATATATTTAATAAAATATTTATCTACAAGGTAATAATTTTAACTTATAAAAATATTTATTAATTTCAATGGTTGGATTTTTATTTTTAAATTTTGTTAATGAAATTGATCCTTTTTTATATCCAGTTTTTTTTCTGAAAAATATTCTGTTTCACGTTAATTACTCTATTTTCCTTCATTTTCATTTATAGAAAATTTTGACTAAGTGGATACTCTAATAAAAAAAGTATGTTTATTACTTGTATTTTATATATAACTAAATCTATCCATTCAGTAATGTTTTAATAATAATTTTCTTTGAAATGTTTCTGTATGTGATTAATCGACCTTTAACGGGACATTGTCAAAAGGACGGGGAACAGAAGTACAAAATTTATATTTATAATAAATATTTCTAAGTAGTAGGTTAAAATAATTATTATAATTTTAAATTAATAAATAATAAATTTTATTTTAAATGGTTTCGAATTTACTTTGAAAAATGTATTAAGGGAAGAAGAAACGAGGGAAGAGTTAATAGAGACTCAGTATCTCCTCGGTGTAGATTCTCTTCGATGACATTATAACCCCTTGATGCTTTGAGATGCACTGCTACAGAATATCCCAAAGTATTATAAGGGAAATTATTTGGAGGATTTGGATTTTGTGGGAGGATTTGTTTCCTAGGGATTGAAGATGAGTTATTTATACTTGAGGAGAGGGGTATTTTTAGATTAAAATATGGACTAAAATAATATATCAAAGGTAAAACATATAATAATGAATTTTGGAAAATATACATAATATAGAAATATAATTTAATGTTTTTAATAATTTAAATCACAATTATAATTTTAATTCATTATATTATTAAAAAGAAAAGTGGATAAAAAAAAATCATATTTTAAGGAATCACATTTGAATTTTGGTTTTGGAATGTTTTTTTAGGCTTGGAAATTAATTGTATCTTATTAAAAGGAAATATTTCTGAAATTTAATATATAATGTCCGAAACTCATGTTCCCTAAAGTATTATTTCCTTATTACATAATGAATTCTATAATTTAAGATACACCAGTTAGGTAAAAAATTGTATTTTTTACTATTTACCCAAAATTGTTGTTTTTTAAAAAATTTCATAAAATAACGCATTGTTAATTTGGATGGATGGATTAAAATATTATATTAATTTAATATAAATAAATTTAAGAAATAGGTAATTTTAAATTTTAATATTAAAATAATGGCCTTTGAATTAATTTAAATAATATTTTATTAAAAATTATCTTGTATATTCATTGTGTTTTTTACATCATTATATTATTTTTTTTGGAATTATTAAAATAATATATAAGTTGAATAATCCTGATAAATATTATTTATGTCATAAATTTTTGTTTTGGGTCAAATTATTATTCCAATAGCTGGGTTACTATTCCCAATAGTCACGTTACAATTCCCAATGGTCAGATTTCTATTCCATTAGTCACATTATTTTTTCAACTGTCGGATTACCTCCCATAAATTCTTCTAATGTCCTTTATTCATTATTCATCTAAATTTTTCTCAAGTTTCTATATTTAAATTAGTTACAAGGTTTCTTGTTTTACTAATATTTTTATTATTTCTACAAAGTTGGTAGTTGGGGTGATGATTCTAATGGATTTTGGTGATCCATATTTTCCCATTTTAGACTTTCTATATTAATTTTTTTTACAATTTGATTTTTTCAAATTTTCATCGACTTTATTGAAGATTAATGTAATTATATTTATTGATTAAATAATATTTGGTGGTTTCTTTATGTGGATAATACAATATAGAATAGTATAACACTAATTTATTTTGAGAGAGAAATATTATTTGTAAACAATGGGTAATTCCTTATACCGACTTATGAGTGATGCCCTCCTATTGAGTCCGGGAATAGTTCGTTGAAAATTAGAGTGGAACCAACCTATAATGTAATGGAGTAGGTACTCAACTCTCAGAGTGACACCCTGAAATGGAAATTGGGTATGGGGCCTCTATCAACTACTAAGTGTCACCCTCTAGTTGATATCAGGAATTAGTCCTCTAGATATATTCTTAGTGGAACCCTAATGAAGAGTAAGATTATGGGTCCCATATCTAATAATATTGTGGAACATCCACTATACAAAATTGTGGTGAGGGTGGATTTACTTGGATGTTTCTTTGAATATATTCAAGAGGTGATTATATTTGATGATGGATCATTAGAACTATAAGAACTATTTCTTTGGCTGGGTTTTGAGGTATAAATCCCCTTTATATATCATTTGGGATTCTTTTATTGACAATATATATATATTTAAATATATATATATCCACATAGTTATATTTTTTTACTCTTATAATATAATTTGATCATTCTATTCATTATGAGCCTCTTGCTCCTCCCCCATCATTTTTACGGTGTCATCGTAGGAATATACACACTCACCCTTGTATGGGATTTTCTAGCATATGTAATGTATTTTGAAGATGGATAACAATTCGGTGGGGATTATAGTAGAGTGTATGGATACATGGGGCATTGGACAATGTTCTATAGCCAAAGAATGAATATTTGTAGCTGGGATCTCCCCTAATTTACATTTCTAGTCTTCTCAAATGGGTACATATATCTTATTTGGAATGTATTTTCCTTTTTATTCAATTTAGTTTAAATTAACTTACTCTTTTACTCCCTAGAGGTTTTACATGCATGGTTTATTCTTTATTTGTTGAATCATTTATTATTATCCATATGAACTTCTATAGATAAATTTTAGATTGTGTGATTATATATACATTAGGCTATGTCCTCTAATTATAGTTATGACATTAAGTTCTTGTTTCCATCCCATGGCCTATGGAGGTATACATGGGTTAGTTATGGATCGATCCACATCGATTTGGGTCATGGTAGATTGTAATCTGAGATGGTTCCTTCTATTTAATGTTGTTTGGAGTTTTCAATGTTTGAGTAATTGTTTGGGAGATAGGAAAACAATGTCAAAGTGTCTCGAGTGAATATTTAATGAAATGGTTCCCAATGTTGGTTTGGAGGTGATTTATCTATTCATGAGGAATTTGACCTAGTTATTATTGACTCAACATTCCATGAAATGGGTTTTAGGGATATATTTTACATGAATCATATAGGATTGATCCTTTTTTGACTATCCTTATAAAATTAGATACCAGTTATATATACATATAATCCCATCAAATCATGATATTACATGATTAAAATGTTCTGGAGGGCTATGCAATGACAGTTTTCCTGGTTACATATTCCGGATTGTGATAATGATATAATGAGTGATGATTCTTTAATTCTAGGTCCATCCTAAAAGATCCATCCTCTTGGTCGAGAGGTTGCAACAATCCAACCTTTTTATAGTTAGATCATACTAGTGGTGATGGTTGAGGATGCACAGAGGATTGGCACAGTCAATGTGTTTCATTTCCATAAGCCACTAAGGTTTCACAGGGAGCCATATCCCCATTCAACAGATTATTTTCTAAAGTTGGGGATCCATGTTTTTAGGATTATAGAAAAACCAAATGATTATATTTTCACTCTATAGTCTATCCATTTCTATAGTGCAGCTGGATAATGATGGAGTCTTGGTACATAGATTCATGATGATTCTCAAATATAATGGACTATCATTGAGAAGATATTTTTTAAGAGTATTATACATACCCCTTGGACATGGTTTTTATTCAAGAGATTATGAATATGCAGCATGGACGGATGATAATGGATCAGAATATTGTGAGTTTCATAAACCTTATATGGTACTCCCTTGATGTGATTCGAGATGGCTACATAAGGTCATGGAATATTGAACATGGTATCTATAGAGATATGTGTGATAATGCAATACCCCTAGGTATTACCACCTATATCATGGTGTTGGAGTGGGTTTTGTTGATGGAAATATTCTTGTCAATGGGACACCAGGAAACTAGAGCTCCTAGTTGGAATTATTAGGATGAGTTATCTGTAGCTGCTAGCTGGCGTCAGTTGATAGGATCTCGACTTAAGAGATATACCAAATAGGAGTGTCAGTAATGTTGTCAGATACATAATAGAGGACCTTCAAAACCTAGAGACGGGTAAATTTATGAATGTGAAGGGAGATCCCACATGGATCGTGATTTCCATACCTAATGTTCTAAATAGTTTAAGAAGATATCAAATGGACCACCAAAATATATGCAACACCATGATCATGGATCTCCTTTGTGATGGTAGGGTTTCCCCTTGGTAGGTGGAGTTGAAATGGAGCAGGTGTTGCTTCCGGAGGAATATTTTTTGATGGTCGATGATATTATGATATCCTTCCAACACAAACACGAGCAGGCCCATGTTTGGATCAATTATATTGTGGACGCGGTTGCATGAAACTGTCTGCAAGGGATCTTTATGACCCAATAGGGAACTCAATAGTTATAAGAATGATCTATGTTTATTCTACTATTTCATTGATATTATTAAAAATTGGTCTGATTAATTCCACAATATATTAACTCAGGTTCTAAGAGTTGAAGATCCCAATTGAGGCATTATCATTTAATCGTTCCCTTGAGGTTTATACATGGAATTATTCTTCTATATATTCTATCTGTTAGTAGTATGAGCTATCACATAGTGGATATTGGTTCTCATGGGTCCTTTAGGTCACCTTGATGGAACTCTATGACATCATATTTAGTATGGATGGGCTGGCCATGGTCTGATCCCATATTGGTTATCCCCATAGATGAGTCGGATTCCTTAAAACTGATGGGATGGGATTCTCCTTTTCGGTCAAGGGAGATCTCACATCAGGATAATTGGGTTTTATGAGGAGGATGTTGGATCCCACCACCCATCTCTTTTATAGTGTATCTATTTGTGGAGTTAGATATCCAGGCATCTATATTCATTTATTCATGTAGGATTTTATGTAAGTCATCCCAAAGGAAATTTCTAGAGTAATTATAAGGCATAAGATGGTGTTTTTCATCTACTTTCTTCTCAAGACCACCTTGATATCTTCTTACAGAATATCGAATTAACCTTACTATGATTAGATATCTATTTTTTTATTTGTAGAAACTTCAAGACAGTTGTTTCATCATACCTAGTGTTTCCCCTAATGAAGCTCTAGTGATTTTCATGAAAAAGTAAGACGATGTCTTATGGATTTGTAAGGATTATCATCTATAAAACTAGGACATAGTAAATAATAATTACCCATTGATGAAAATTAAAAACTACATTGATTATTTATGAGGAATGAGTTTTATCTTGAAGAATGATCTCATGTCTGGCTACCACCCGTTTATTTTTTATGAGGTTCATATTCTGAAGTTGGAATTCTAGGGTCACTATGTACACTATGTTTTCATAGTTATGCCTTTCAATGTGAAAAATTGAACCAATGTCTTTAGGGATTTTATTAACCAGATATTTTGTTCTTACATGGAATTATTTTTTATTGCTTTCATTTTTTACAAAATCATATAAATTTTTTTACAATAGGAAAAATCATATCACATTATTGTTATCCTATATTTTTTTGGAAGAACAAGATTTATGTTATTCTCATGAATATTCAATTATGGATCCATAATGTTCACATTCTTGTGAATTTCATTTATGAGGCTAGATTAGCTATTGATCTGGAAAAGGTTAATATAGTGATTTCGTTGGAGATACCAAGAAGAATTTTAGAGGTGTAAATTTTTCTATGATTTTTGCGATACAAAATTTTTTAGAAGATTTCCCTTGGATTGGAAACCCTTTTAACTCCATAACATGAAAAGTGGACTTGTTTTCCTGGACAAGTAGTTATAGAGATCCATCAATGAATTGAGGCATATTATAATGATTACTCATCTCTTGAGACTACTATAGGATATCAGGGAGTACATAGTCTATTGTGATGCCTTGGGGTCTAGTCAAGTTTTTCTGTAAATATTGTCAATTATATTATATGGGTTAAGGTAGATGAGACCCCACAAGTAGAACTACATGAATCATGACCTATAGAAGGTAGTAGTATATATCACTGTCAGGATACTGCGTCACTATATTCATGGATATATCTTCATTTTTTAATTTGGCCATTAATGCCTTAGATATGTTATGAAATAGGTATACTAGAACCCGATGAACATTTTATTATTGGAGTTCTTATTTATTATTACATTGAGATAGTCTGTACAATTATAAGGGAAAATAGTGGATGATTCCCTTTATTTTGATGTTTTTGGATGACTTGGTGAAGGAGGTTTCTGATTAGTAGGATTTTTTACATTCGAAATAGGTTGATCATGAGGGTTAATATTTTATTTAGTCAATGGTGTTGACACATCCACCACCCCAACATGTGAGGGTGTCCAAATAGGTAGAAATAATAAATGATGTCTTATAGGATTATATATCCATATTATATTCAAAATATGTATTTTTGGAATGATGGAATCACATCAACACTTTCCTAGGATGGATCGTGTTCCTAGTCATGATGTAGGATAAGGTGATGAGAGAGTTTCACACATATCATAAAGTTATACATCCCAATGTTGGGAATATGTACATAGGCCTATAGTGGAAATTTTGGTGCTGTGGAATGAGATAGATTGTGGTCAATTGAATCTCTATGTGCCTAATTTGTACGTAGGTGCTGGTTGAGCATCAGGTTTCATCATGTTTTTTACAACCTATTGATATATATATATACATAAATGGGATGGAATATCCTTGGAATTATATATAAGAATACCAGGGAAAATGAGAGGCCATGATTCCATATGGGTGATAGTTTACCAACTTAAAAATTTGGAAAACTTACATGATATCAAGAATCATTGTTTGGTGGAGAGTATAAAGATGTAGTATATATAAGTAATTAGTCAGCTTCTTGTGGTTCCCTCAACGATTTTCTCAAATCATGATTTTTGGTCCACATCATGATTATGGAGTGGCCTATAATGTGAATTTGGAACCATGCTGATGATGTGTACAACCTTCCAAAAAAATATTGATGGTAAAACTGAGACCATTATCTATGTGATGTAGGATATGCCAAGGGATTGTGTATTGGATGTTGGTCGGATCATGGAGGATCAATTTCCATTAATTAGTTTTCATACTATAATAGTCACCACTCTACTATTTGAATGAAATCTTTTGAGTACCTCTACGAGAGACTTTGCAGGTCACCCATGTGCTAAACAGATATCAGAGAGGCCACTCTTGTAGGGGAATCAGTGATTTTGAAATTTCTATATATGTTCCTGATAATCTATTTGTAGATTATTGTTGCCCAAAGAAGGCATAAATGATATACGAATTGATATAGTTGTCCATGGATTCTGATTATGGATTCCTTATTCCCCCGAGAGTCTTCCCATGATGAATATTATAGAGATTAAAATTTGTAGGTATGTTATCCCCAAGGATCGTTGGGATATTCAATATATTGTTTAGGGTTGGTAAGGTATATTTTATCCTTTCCATACCCCCACAGTTGGAGTAGGTTCATGAAGCCTTCTATTTGTCACAAATATGGATTTATTTGCATCATACCACACATGTTAATTAATGTGGAGATCTAGACATTGAAAATGAATCCACTTTCATGGAGAACCTGGTGGAGATTGAGGATCGGTAAGAGATGATCCTGAGTGGGAAAATGATTCATTGGTTCACGTGTTTTGGCAGTACGGGAGCATGAATGAGATCTCATGGCTGACAGAGATCTAGATGTCATCTCTATATCCTAATAGTTTTTTTTTATTTTTTTCAATTTTAGGATGAAACTATTGATGGGGGGAATAATTTAGATACACTTTTATTTACTTGTAAGACTTTATAATACATCTACATATATTTTTAATGTACGGTGCCAATAAGAAATGCGATTCTGGGGCCTGATGTTCCGATAATTAATTTTAAATAATTATAAAACCAATTTTATAACACGCATGCATGATATATTTATGAAAATTTGGATGCCACATAAAATAAGTCTCTAATAAAAAATAAAATATGATTGATGAGTTTGGAATAAATGGTTTACCCTTGGCATGAACTAAAATTGGTACGTATGGTAATTTAGATAAAACAACCATTAGTGGGTGATATTAGTGGATTAATTAATTTGTAATTTATTTATTTATTGAAAACCAATAAAAACTAATTCCTTCTATATAATCCACATTTTGGCGGATTTACAGGGTTAGCATCATAACCTGAGGATCACTAAGAGGATTCATGTACCACATCTTATTGGATGATCTAAATGAGAAAATAAAGAGACCCAAGATCTAGGAAAATTGAGGAGAAGAGAATGAAAAAATCCATTGAATAATTATTGAGAACATTATTCATTGAATAACAATCCAATATCTTTGTATGATGGATCAAATTTTGATTTCTTGTGAAAAATATTAAATAATTGATCTTAATCATATAGTTTCATGGATATAAATTCTTGTTGGACCTTTGCATGCACCTGTGCACATAGTATGAATTTATTACTCCATATATATCTCTTTTTCCAATATTCTCACCCCAATAAAAACCATTTTTTATTCAGTATCAAATAATTATTTTCCAATGATTGTTGAACAATTTTTCTTGTTCATTTCCCCCAACATTTCTTTATGTTCATCACCCATTGGCCTAGGGGGTCTTGTATTGACATTGTCATGTAGGATCTAGCTTGATCAAGCCCTCATATTCATGGTGTATTACTTCAAAATAAATGTTTTGATGAATTAGGGATGGATTAAGATGGATATAATGTCAAAGTTTATTCGAATGTGGGCTGGAGATCCTATAAGGCAATGGGTGTTTTCCAGAGGATCGATGGAAGAAAGGTGTGCATGTAGTTTTGAACGATGAATCAATAATCCCTTTTCTAGCCAACAGATAACTATACAATATTTAATGGGGTGTTTATATTCAATTTATGGTGGCTATTAATATTTATTTGAAGAATTTGTCACATATATGGTTTATTCAAAAGCAGATCCATCTTTATATGAGAAACATGATTACATGATTTGTACTAGGATGAAAACTCATCATGTAGTACCCCTATGGTAGTGGAACTAGGGTTTTTGAAATGTTCAGCATCACACAGCATGTGGATGGTTGAAAAACCAGGTGACCATCATTACGTAGAATGGCCATGTGTTAGAGTACATTTGTACAACCTTTTGTAGGAGGACATATCATTTACATGAGTATAGGGACACAAGCATGTATTAAAATACATAGCCATAAGAAAGTGAATGACCCATACTGGTTGAAGAATCCCATGAATTCCACTTACACATTGAATAGGGATACACATTTAGTGAGCTATATATAGATAGGGACATACAAAAGAAACAATGTGGGACCACATTCCATGTGGATCTTGTTACACGCTGTGTACGCCTACTTCCTATATGAGGAAATTTAAATGTCTCATATATCCTTCATTTGTACTTTTATTTTTTCCCATGATAGAACTATCATTATTTTTTGACATTTTCAATTTGATGGTGTCTTTTGTGATGGATTTTGAGATACGATTCAGGGTGTTCTGTGTCTCACTCATCTTTAGGCGATGCACAACAACATAGTTGATTGGACCTGATCACCAGAGACACTGGAATGGTACCATCAAAATGTTATAGGGAATGGGACCTCTACCTATTGTAGGGTTTGTGTACTCTCTATTATATTTGAGTGGAAACCAACTATTGGGTAGGGAATGTTTCAATAATTGTCCATTATACTGAACCAACCTACTGTGTAGGTAATTAGTAATCTATCAACTAATAGAGTGGCACCGACCAATTCAGCTGGGAATGGATCCTCTACTAATTACATGACTAGAACCCTCTTATTGGGGCATATAATGGGTTATCTATTTACTATTTAGTATAACCCTCATTCAAATTTAGAGCATGGGTCCTCATCCATCAAAGTGGAACCCTACTGTGGAGTCCAGACATATTTCCTCATCCATTAGAGTGGCTCACTCCAATGGATTGAGGGTATGGTTCCTCTATTGTTGACTGATTGGAACCTCCTTCTGGGATAGGTCATTAGTATTCTAGATATATATTTTATGGATCCTTCCAATGAGTTAGGTTATGCATCATTTTTTTATATTACAGCCCATAAACTGTGTGACACATAAGCGATGTGTTGCTTGACATGGATGTTTTTTTGGACAGATGAGAGAGATGATATCCTCTGATGATGGTATTGTGGAACAGTTCCCACTCTTTCCTATGATAAGTTGTGAGATGATTATTTCCTTTCTCTCTTGTTTAGGATTCATTTATGGAGTATTTATATATATCCATGTGGTTATATTTTTTTTACAATATAGATGTTGGTTGAGTTTTCTATTCGAATATAGTGTCTACTAAATACCCAATCAGATTTCTGGGAATATTACATGGTATAAATATACTCACGCTTTCATGGGATTTTCCACATATTCCTTTCCTTATTTAAATGACAGATAGGTCACTGGTAAATATAGAGGTTCAAAAGGATACTAGGTGCATTGGACTGTGTATGGTGGTCGGAGTTTAATGATTCATAGTGGGGATCTCTTGGTATTAGCATTTCAAAATATTTTTGGATCAGACATCTAACTATTTTGGAATATATTATTCCCTTTTTTCCATTGATTTCACAATTTCAAACTATTCTACACATAGAGGATTCTCATGCATTGTGTATTATTTAGATGATTCATTTTTTAGCATTATTACTCTTACCTTATGCATGGAGATGGTCGGATGTGTTTGTATAGGTACATTATGAAAAGGCATCCCATTTAAGTTATTCCTTTTAGTGGTTATCTATTTCCCCTAGAAAATAGACAATGTTTTGTGGAAGTTGTGTCTCACGACCCATTGGGTCGGTCCATGATAAAAAAAGTTCCTATTTCTCAATAATCATACCATTTAGGTAAGAATATTATTCAACTAAAATTGAGAATGATCCAATTGAATAATAAAAAAATCATTTGAGTTGTATCTATGAAGTGCCAAATGGAATATTGAATAATTTTAAAAAATTATGATAAAGTGATAATTGAATATTCCTCTTATTATGAATTTAATTCCACTGAAATCATATTTTTTCACTCCTAGTAATAGGAAATGAATTGGACTTATATTTTGGTATTTGGTGATTGTATATAGCAGACATGAAAATTTAAAACATGGATGAGTCTATAATTTTTTTAATTTCTACTGTGCATTTATGAATCTAGATGGGCATTCTTAGGGATAATCCTTCAAACATTCTTTTAAAAGACTGTCCCATTTCAAAATCATGTCCCCATGTAATTTTTTTTTAAAATATACCTTCTTAGTTGACATGAAATATTTGCATCCAAATTAAAATTGACCACGAGTTATTTTTTTGAGGATAATAATATCATTTCATATATATATAATTAAAACAAAAATGGTTGGGTGAACATTTCATTTCTACAAGTATAGTCACAAATATATTTATAAAACCCTAGATATAGCACAATGGATAACCTAATGGTCGATCTCAAGGATTTAGTCTCAAATTACATAGTAATCTTCCTATTTTTTTGGTATTTTTTGATTTTATTAGTGAAGTAAAAAAAATAACATGAAATAAATATGGCGAAAAATGAGAGTGAGTGCATGTGGAATTAATTGTTATCGAAGTAAGAATGAAGAAATATAATGACAACCCGAATAAGACCCTATCCAGGATTATTTAATATTAAATACTTATCATGAAATATATTAGGAATAGAATGATCAAATCCAAACAACACACAATTTATGATTGACCTCCACAATGACACTCCTCCCTCACCCAAATTGTGGGCACCCAATTTTTTTATATTGTTTGGTGCTTGAGTTTTCTTCTAGAATGGAAATTGATTCACTTAATAGATTCATTATAGCTATGAAATTTCACAATCAAGAATGATCATATTGAGATCATCATATTAAAATACTATAATCAACTCACTATTTCAAGTAAAATGAGTGAGGAAGATGGAAAATTAATGAGTTAAGAGAGTTGGAATACATTCCTATGCAAGAGTTCACACAAACAACACCCCATTTGACCATCAAATAATTATCTAGGGGAAGGATATGTCATGATCATCAGGAAGATATGATCTCCAGGAGGTGTTATGTTTTATTTCCTAGAACAATCCTTATGAATTAGCAATCAATTTCCAGAATTATGATAACATAATAATCTGGAATAAAAATAGACAAGCTTTCATTTTTATTCATAATATTTAATAGAATAAAAGAGTGATAAAATTTGGATAAATATTTATGAGAGGGGATCCCATCTACAATACTCATAATTGATTCTCATGACTAGGGATGATCTGTTATAGGGATCCATCCCCTACATTTTGAAAACTAGACTATGGTGAATAAATATTCTAACAAGAACTTAATTCCATTTTTCATGTTCCTACGTGTTTGTTTCTATCATCAAGTGAAACTCTCAATCACTATTGAAAATCCTTTTGTTGAATGCTCTCATTGTGCATTATTTGTTTCCAATTGGGTTGTTGTAAACACATAAAAATATTCTATGGTACATTATCAATTCATATAATATTATCAATGACACCCAATTTTTTCCACCACATCTTTCCTTAGAAATGTAATTTTAAATTGTAAAGCTCTGAGCTAAATCAACACAAGAGAAACTTGTTACTAAGAATTTTCAATATAATTCCACTCCCAAATTGAATGAATAATTATTATTTCCTAAATCTCATTATCATCTTGAAATTATCAATTAGTGAAGGAAAAGTTCCTTGGTTCGAATATTTTTTATTCATAATGAAACATTCCCCCAATCCTCTACGTATTGATAGCATGATGCAACCTTCACAAGTCGATCATGTTTCCACTTGATTACTCAATATAGTTTTAGGTGTATGGAATTAGTGGGTTTTAGCATTAAAACATGGACATAACTCGAATATATCCACTTGGATTACCCAAACCATACCAATCATATTTTCAATCTCGTCTATGTTCATTATTATCCATAACGAATGCATGGAATCTTTATTCGTCATCTATACTTGTAATCATATTCGAAAGTTGACCATATTATTATAACCTCGAACCTAAATTTTTCCTTCTCTAAATGTGCTAGGTTTCTCCATTGGATCTTTAACCAAACATCTATTGTTATCCCACATATGACCTTATAAATTAACAATTTTATCAAATAGATTACCACTATCTACTTCATAAAACATTAAATAGATGAAGTGGAAAACAAACTACAGTGATCAGTAATGAAACATGTCTCATCAATAATAATTATAAAACATTATAATAAAATATAATGATAATAAAATGAGGTTTATTATCAATAAAACAAGACCCCAGTTTCATCCAGCATCAGATTTGACTTTCTTTGAGTTAAATATTATTTGTTTGATAAAATCACCCACCCAATTTGGTCGTCCATGATAATAAAATGTCATCCATATGAGGTGGGGAGGATTTAATGATGCTTGAATGAATCATAGGTGAGTTTGGTTTTTTATTTACCTCATTTTCCATTATGTGTAATTACATACATCCATATATCCGTGTTCCATAATGAATTAAGCTTGGATTCCTAGTTTCATTAGCATGTAATCTATTTTGGATTAGTTTTATTGTTGGTTCTCAATATACATAGATGATAAGTGGTTGAGGTTCATCTGTGATTGTATTAATTTAGAAACAATCATATTC
This sequence comes from Viscum album, assembly GCA_963277665.1. NCBI lineage: Eukaryota > Viridiplantae > Streptophyta > Magnoliopsida > Santalales > Viscaceae > Viscum > Viscum album. Next base: position 1,237,075,464 of record OY728122.1, on the reverse strand, counting down.
ATCAATTTTAATATTTTAATCTCATATTTTTATTCTCATCCATCAAATTTGAACTCATAAACAAATTACATTATCCTTATTTGTCCTCATAGGTCCATATTTTGTATTCCAAATGAAAATTTAGACGATTGGAATAACAGAATGTTCTAAGGACTTATAGTCAAATGAGTGATTTTTGAGAAGTAAATTTGTTCAAAGTAGCAGTAAATTATCATAGAAGTTGGTTTTGGATCAATGTATGTTGATACAGTTGAAAATATATGGTAATGTATTTTCAAAGTAGTAGTTTCTGGGGATTTATAGTACATATCATATTAGAAAAACCATTTTTCTTTTCATATAGTACTACATTCTAGGTAATGGTATCAGAATAATCAATGGTGGTATTATTTGTTTTTACTCTTCCTAGTAACAAAACTCATGGTAATCAAACTGGTTCATAGTCGCAATCTAGAAAGGTCTCACAATGGAAATCATAGAGTCTAGTACGGTGAAAGTGTAAAAGAAACATATATTACTAAATACATGGTGATCTTCTAAAAAATTTTATTTTAATAAATAATTAAAAATATAATTAAAAATATAAAATAGAACATTGATTTCCATATTTGGAATTAACCAATATTCTAGAAAAAATTTAAATTAAATCATGAAATTAATGATACCATTATTTAAATGTATCTAAAAAATTAAAAAAATTATTTTAAACTAATTTCCATTTGAATTCAAAAATTATTTTTCATAAATGTTTTTGAAAATAACTAAAATGATCATTTGCACAATTAATTCCTCAAAACACACATTTTTTCATTTGATATCAACCACTTGTATTGACATCTTCAAATGAATTAAAATCACATAATCATCATCAAAACCCTAATTTTATACATAAAAATCCAAAAATAAATCAAAACAACATGTCTTTAATTGATACAAAAAAAGGCCACCTCAGATATTTACCACTCGAACAAACATGGGGACAACATATAAACCCCAGACAATAAAACCCAAACATTATGAGAACCATAAAACCTAAACCATCTGGTTTGACCTAATTGGATCACTCTAGGAACAATATTTGTGAGAAAATAGGGGATGAAGGATATAGAGGATAAGGAGTGGTGATTTACATTGTAATCGTAATAAAATAGTAAAGAAGTGACCTTATTGTAGAGAGATGGGGGGTGGAACTCCCTATTAATATCCTAATGTTTGAGAAAATTCATATGGTGGATGAAAATGGTAAATCAACCATTATATCAAAAGGGGGAAATACAGTCATATTTTATGTGATTAAGGGATGGTTGTATGATTTGGCTACATGGTCTTCTTAACCAAGTGTCATCATTGTGTAGGGCTCGTACTTGACAAAAACCAAAAGAAAGATTCTGTTATTCTTCGAAATGTATAAAAACTATGTGGATAAATGGAAAGACTACATTTTCTACCTAATAATACCCTCAATATAGGCTCCACATGGGTAACCCTAATCATTGGGGTAAAATTTCCAACAACCAATAAACATCCAAAATAGCGAATTTCCAACTTGAAAATAACTACAACTCAAATGGACACAATATAAGATAAAATTTGTCAAATTAAATATCATTGGGACATTTTAGTGACACAATTCTCTCCCACCATGCCCCTATTTACATAAATAATGTTTTTGGTCAACAAATATAAGGTGACCGATACTGGAAAATTCAAGGGGGTCCAAAATCAAGAGGATCACGAAACCCACTCTAAAATTAAAACAAAATGATGATGATCCTTAAAATGGTCTAATTGATCATCCAAAAAAATATAGTCTTCTTCACTACCGAATAAATTACCACAACCTAGGAATCCAAATATAAAGGGGAGGCCCATCATGGTCTATCCACTATTAATAATTTTTCTATAATTGTGGGAAAAATTAAAATAATGATAGATGTATCATAAAAATCGTTGTAAAACCTTGAGATAAACTGACTCTAAAACTAAATCCACATCCAAACCAGAATTGGGGAGAAAAAACTACATGGTGTATCAATGAACTGACAAGTTCTATAACATGAGGAAAAAAGCACATCAATAACCTAAGGTAATGATTTAGATAACCCCCACAAGGTGACCCTTAACTTCCCTAGAAAAAAATTAAATAATACATAATCTAAAACGGTGATACACCCCCATTGATACCCAAACAAGAACCGAAGGATTTTCCTCATGTCCAATAATGAGTACCATAAATCTCCACACTACCAATAAGATAGAAAAATAACTCTTAAGAGTATGATTCATGTATTAATGAGATCAAATAAAATCAAATCATTCTAAGAAATATAAATGAACATGGAACGTATGAAAGAAATTGAATGCTTTCACAAGATAAATACTAAAATGAAACATCAACTAGATTTTAATACAAGGATTGTAGAATCCAAATAAATTAACATGATTACAAATAATAAATGATTGTTCCCAAAACAACCCATAATCAGTAGTATTAAACCTGATAAAACATTTGAAATCCCAAAATAATAAGCATATGATGATTATGTAAATGTAAAAATTAAATGACAAACCTTAGTGTTTTAAATGTATAAGACATTAGTTCCCTAAAGCACCACAAAAGAAGAACACACGATACTGCTTATTCCTTCAGGGAGAACTAGATTTCAATGAAGATCGAAATTCATTCATCTACATCCCCAACATTAGAATATCCCACTTTTACTACACAACCACTAGATTTCCATTATTCCTATGTGAATGAGGTAGTGAATCCCCCATCACATGTTTCAAAAATTATCTAGCTTCAACCCAAATATATTCATCGAAAACCATCCAAATGTATTTCAGGACAAATAGAAGCATAGAAAACCCACATCATGGGTGATGAAAACCTCCATAGAAATTATCTTTCTCTAATTTAGTAATAATGACTCAAATAGAGAATGAAATGAACTAGAAGAAGTTATCTATGACCTCCTTCATTGATCATTCTCCCAGAGGTTAGATCAAAATCTTGAGATCAATTCATCATTGAAAAAATTTGTAAATATCACTAGATAAACACCATCATGAACAACCGCCAAGACACACTGTCATGAAACAGATGAGGTATCATAGACACTAAACACACTCAGATAGATCTGAATACCATGATCACTATAACTATCACACTTCAATCATCATATATCCTGAGGGAATTTTAGATTCACTAAATACTACACAATAACCATACCCCTTGTGTTAAAAATTTATCAACATAAAATTACGATGGATACTAATTAAATAAGTATATGATTGGTAGTAGGAAAAAAATGCTCCATGTACAAAACTCTACAAATAGTGTGGGTTGATACTAGAACTGAATGAACTCATTCAAAAGGGAAGTTAGGATTCAAAAAAAGGATCATCCACAAACAAAATACTTCAAATTTTATTTTTTCACATTATTGGATGTTATACCCTACTAGGTTCACTAGGATAGATACCCTAAGAGGGAGGGGTGAATCATGGTATTACAAATTAAAACAGCTGACCCTATATATCTTATTTCGCTGTTAAAAAAACTCTCTTCTCTCTCTTCCTTGTAGAAAAGTATAAATGGAAATTAAATCATAAACAGAACAGAAATTTTTTTAATTTGTTATACCCTTACTGGGATATGTCCAAGGAGCATACACTGGATATGTTTCAATGTAACCAATCTTCTAAATGCATTATTCTATTTACAATGTTCGGAACGGACTCAATGTCCCTCCTGGGTTACAACCACTCCCAATATGAAAGCTCACTACTATCTCAACTGAAGTGTGATCACTACATATTCAGAATATCCAATCATTGATTATTGACATTTAGGTCCCTTCTTTATCACAAGTGATTTCATCCTCTTCTGTGTGTAGATGCTCTTTTGAAGTTTTACTTTCATCCACCGATGAAAAAAAATTACTACGTATGTACCAGACAATCTTTCAACATTCGCGAAGCCATAGAATGACTCGAACACATTACAATGCATGGCGTGATTCTCTATGCATGGTGTTCTACTATCACCACACAACTTTAATGACACTCCCTTCTTCCACTAAAAACATGGGCAACCCACATTCTTTTACACCCAAACCTATATTGGAAGGCAACTATCAAATGGTGTGCTTCTATAAGCTTAGCACGCAAGTATCACCTAGCTAATTGTGTGAAACTCCATTAACCAACTCAAAACATTAAATACCCACACTCTTTTATGCCGAAACCAATATTGGTGTGGAACTATAAACTAGAGTGCATGTTTTGAATATATTTATACTGGTGTGAAGAAACCACCAATTACGCGCCCAAAACACCTGCATGACTAGAGATAAAATATTCCATATGTGTTGAGCTTCATCAAAATGAGGAAGGTGATCCCACTATTTATAGGATTTTTGGGTACCCAGAGCACTACATGCAGGTCTCCTCTCAGAGGTCATGTCTAGCCGCCTTTGCCATCGTCGCCCTAGCCACATTGCACCCCCAAACAAAATAATGGGTGCCTCTCCTTATGTGGCCTTATTTTGATGTACTGATCTTGAAAAACATATGGCTCACAACATTACAAGCCTCTAAGAGACTGACACACAAGTCCCATTTCTAAAAACACTTTCCTCAATTTTCCAATTTTTATGCCCAAATGTTTGGAAAACACGGGAAAACAACACCACCTTGTATATGTTCTATTTGTACCCCATTCAGATCATCCATTCATTTTTCAAGGTTTTTTCTTAAATAATGGATGGTCAAAAAAATTTATTGAAGTCAAAAAAATCAACATTTAAACCCCATTTTTCAATAAAAATGAGCATTGTGGTCTTCTTTGTCAACAAACAAAACATAAAGGCCCACATTGTCAACAAACACAATCCTCTCAAAAATGCGTCAATGGTACCTTGAGGGAGATTTTCCAAACATACCCTAAAAACACAATACATGAATAACATTAATTAATTCCACAAATATCAAACCAAATAATATTATTATACACAATTGATCAAATCTAATGAAAAAAATTAACACAATAAAGCATATAAAACAATCACTAAAAAATTAATTCCAAAATAGCCATTTTATACAATGTTATATGGAAAACACACTTCATAAAAGCATATAATTGAAAAAAAGATTAACTATTATTAAGAAAACCAAAAAATATGGAAAAAACATCACCAAAACAATACATTTCACAAAATTACATTTTAAAAAATTCAATCATTACTGTATAAACATATTTTTAAAACAAAATTACATTCGAATTTTCACATTGGAATCACATCCGTTAGAAATTTCACAAATACCAAATTTAAAATGCATCACATTTCCCTTATAATTTTTTTTTTCTAAATTCCATAATGTGTGAATAAAAATTATATTCCCTTTTCAATAAACTAAGGGAATTTTATCATTTCTAAACAAACAATAAAATAAAAATATCAATTTATCATGATATAAAATTTCCCAAATTCCATAAACAAAAATCTCAAACCAATAATCATTAAATAACATTATAAACCTATAATCTGTGTCTATTGAGAGTGATGTTTAAAATCATCAAACCCCACCTCAATATTTTTCAAATAAGTGATAGTAACATTATAAAAAATCCAAATTTAAGAGGATTCAATAAACCCAAACAGTGAATAAAAATTTTCACACTGGGTTTGGTCACATGGGTTGTGATACCATGCCACAATCCTATAATATTATTTATGAATATAATATTCCAAATCCTCATGGACATATCCTGGTTTTCCATATATTGAAATAAAATAGTTCTAATCCATTTATCCCTTATTTTACCATTAAAATAAATAAGAACACACAAAATCACTTATATAGTCAATGTGGATCGAAACATTATAAATTACAAAAAAATATAAAATAATAAAAAAGAAAAATAGAATTTATAATTAAAAAACCAAATTCCAATTGTAGCATGAGACTCAAGACTAGAAAGAGCTTCATAGACTCTCTAAAACCAAACCTCTCATGCTTGAAAAATCATAATCTCATTTCTACCATGATATACTCAAATAAAAAGAGGGACATGAAATAAACTTAGGCTCTCACAAAATAAATAACTTCCTATAATTCCATTTTGTAATGAAACATATTTTGTTGTTATACACATGGAAACCAATACATCTTGTTATAATGTTATAAGGGGGATCTCAATCCCCACAAGAATGAAATTGGTCTCCAAGCATCCCAATAAATTACATATGGACTTATTACTCCCTTAATCAGTGTAAAATAATAGTGGATCATTTAACATTGTTTTATATGGACCATCCATTCATTGGAAAAGAATATATAAGTATGCATAAAAGAAATGAAAATAATTTAAAATGAAAATATGTTCATAATATATATCACTAATCCAAAACGTTTTCATGTATATAAAAGACAACACTAATAAAATTAAATTAAATATATTAAATAATGATACGACTCCCCAAATAAAACTAAAAATATATATAATTGGTCACAATAGAAAAAAAATGTCTGACCCAAATTGAATAGAACTCAATAAACATGATCCATGCTTGAAACCACCCACATGTGACATCTGGTTTCTCACCACCTCCCCACTCACTCAATGTAATCCACAAGAACAAATCTCATGTCTATAAGAAACTCATAACCTAAAATATAAATGCATGGGATAAAAACACAGTAGGTATCCACCCATCGAGACTTTGTAATTTGATTCATATTGAAATTTATAAATTTTAATTTTAAAATAAAAGTATAATGTATTATTTTCTAATATTAAATAAATAAAAATATATTCAAATCAAGAATCTCCTTCTAAAATTTCACATTTTAATCTTAAAATTAAAACCCAGACTTTAAATTTTTTTTATCCCAAGCCTAATCCATTAAAAAATTAAACACCCATTTTGAGATCCACATTAAATACCCACAAAAGAGTATTAAATTAAAAATAAGTTTTCAAAATGTACTTTCAAGCTAATTAAAAGAAAAAAATATTCAGAATGGTTGTTGAATCAACCATAGAATGCATGCGACACAAGACTAAATATGATTAATAATGGTAAAAAAGATATAGGTTTCATAACATTATAATCTAGGGAAATGATAAAATAAACCAAAATATGGATATTCTCTATATAAACCACCAAAAAATAAATGAATGTGTCCAGGGATATAACATGGGATGCTAAAATGAGACATCTCTATTAGTTTTAACTCCCCACAAACAAAATACCATCATATGTTGACTCCATAAAACAATCCATCCATCTATGCCATAAATTATTATAATGGAATGGATCATTATATCCCATTATATTTCATTATTTATCTGTTCAAGGATATAATAGGAGGATAAAAGTAGAAAATTGGAGAGTTAAGATGAAATTTCAACTATTCTGTATGACTGCAGCTTTGAGGTTTTAACTATGCGGTGAAGTCAATGAGGCTACAGTGAAGAATAAGTGAAATTACGTAGAGGTTAGAGAGTTGATTCTGGTGGTTAGTATAGTTTTTATCACTATTTAATGTTAGGTATGATATAATATAGAATCCAGATATTTATATTTCATATTTTCTATCCTTTTTAGGTTCTCTTCACTATGGAATTGAGTTGTATTCTTGACTTCATTTGTCAATGAAAATCAATGTATTGGTGGTTTATATTTCATCATGAACACCTTAAAAATTTATAGGTTATGTCTTATGGAAATATCCATTCTTAAAAACATGTATTTGATAAACTATGTTGTATTGTGTTGTCCTACCTTTCACCATAGATTTTTATTGTTTCAGCAGGTTTTCAGTGTATTGTAGGGGGTTGTGTCGTGGTCTTCCAATTTCTATTTTCTCAATAAATTTTTAAAAATAATTTTTAATTTTATTCATTCTAACTTATCATGATAAAAATAAGGTTCATTGGAGATATTTTAAAAGAATTTTGAAACCCCCTTTGGAAAATATAAGCCCTCACCTTTTAATGATCGATTGGTAGAGATTTGAGGTGTGTTTTCCCCATTCTCTTATGGTTTCTTCTCCATTCAGCTTTTTTCTCTCCAAAAAATTATTTACAATATAGGGTGGTTGATATCAATAACTAACATGCATTTATTTTCATTCTCAATTGTGTTTTCATGTTCTGGTTCCCATAGAGACTATTGGTCCCTTATGGGATGCACAATCAAAGATATCTTTGTAGTTTCATTCTTGTTTGAAGATAATTAAAAACCATAAGGAACGGGATTCATTGATTTTCAATGGTTTTATGTAAAACCATAAAATTATCATGATTTATCTCATTGATTAACGGTGGAATAAATATTTATAAATATTAAAATAAAATTATAGAAATAATTGGGTTTAGTCGTGGTTATCAAATGTGTTTAGACCATGTTAGTGTTTCAATTATTGATTTTAAATATAGTATTTATCTTTATTTTTTTAGGGTTGAACATGTTTTCTATTAGTAATAATTTTAAAATGAAAATATATATTATAATTCTTATTGACAAAATAATAAACATGTATATTTATTTATAATCATACTTTCTTAAATTTCTATAAATGGAATTTCTTATTAAAGCATTTTTAAGTAATTCATAGATATTTACAGCTGATTCAACAGGATTATTGTGGTTGTAACCATTAATAAGTAAATTTTCAAATTCAATAAGAAAAACAATTGTTTTTATGATAATGATAATTTATTCAGTCTATGTGAAATCTTTTTATAGTGATGGATGAATGGATTCATTCTAGTATCTAGTTTCCATATTGTTTGTTTTATTTATGCTACCTTCTGTGTAACACCCAGAGATTTTATGAAAAATATTATTTTAATTTCATTGATGTATTGTGTTGTAAGCTACAAAAAGATTGCCTTGTACTATACGCAACACCGTATGATCTTTCATTATACACAACACTATTCTTGGATCATGTTACACAAATTTTGATAGTATTTATTCTATGAAACATTGAGTGTGTATATATATATTCAATGTATAAATGAAATATGGTTGGATTCTGTTATATAAAACAACAGAGGAGTAGTTCAAAACACGCAACCCTGACATGGCTTGCGTTACACGCAATCACAACTTTCCTCGATAGCGTGTGTTGTACGCAATACCAGGTTTCACTAAATGAGATATTATTATAATATTATTATGAACTAGACGTTATGAATAGTAATACCCACTTTTTGAAATTTTATAAATTTTATATTTCAAAATGGACTTAATTTTTGGATTTGAAATATCAAAATTAGCTTAGGGTGAAATTTTGGTACTTTTCGGATAAATTTCATATTCTAGTGAATAGTGAAAATTACTAAATTTTAATTAAAAACAACTTTTTTAATCAAAATAATTAATAGTGATAAATTATTAATTTCAGTGGTTTTGAAATATATTTAGAATATATTTTTACAATTTAATACAATGTTGGTCATTGGATTTAATTTCACATTTAAACCAGACATAAACAAGTGCAAATCTTTTGATAGTTATTATCTCTTAAGAACACGCTATTTGTTTTGATGACGGGAATTAATTTTTAAATTATTTAATGTAACTGATATGTTTTGAATTTTGTAAAATAGACATAATTTTTTAATTCATAATATCAAATATAGCTTAGGCCTAATTTTTGGTATTTTTCTGGAAACTTTCATTTTTTGATGAATAGTGAAACCACTAAGTGGTAGTTAAAAAACTGAATTTTTTTGAAAACTTAATTTTACCGCTTCTTTGAGTGGAATTTAGAAATTCCGAGAGACACGGTTAATATCAAGGACAATAATTTGGTTCAATGAGATGAAAATAATTTTTGGTGAATAGTAACTTTTTACTTTTTTTTACCACAGTTAAAAGTAAATAGGATAATTAAGGGTAAAATGATATTACTATTATCACAACACATGTCCTAATTCTATTGGATAAGTGTAATTCGACAAAAAAAAATCATAGGAATAAAATATGACCATTTAGGTCCACTTGGATTAGATTAGGACATTTAATATTAATTTATTTAAAGAAGGGTTAAAATAGTTAAAATAAAAGTTTAATAAGTAAATAATTTTTAATATAGGGTTATACATAAGATAAACTCGACTATAAGTATTAATTAGAAAGATAAAAATATTATCTATATAATGTTATTTTGTTTATAATTTTTAGACATTAAATAATTTAATTTATTTATGACACAAAGATGATGCATGAATTATCATATTAATGAAATATTGACATAGTTGATGTTATAAATACCCAAATAAATTTAATTTGAGAATTTTTATGAATTTAACTAATTTCTTAGGTTAATATGTCTTGTTATTTTGTATTTAATTCACTTTTTTCTAACTAATCACTATGTTATGAGTTTCACAAAAATCATTTACCAAATAGTGTCAAAATTGAAAAAAAAATAGTTTTTAAAACAAATATTATATTATTAATTTTTATTTTATTCCTAAAAATCAAATGTTAGGCCAAAGAACTTATATAAGGTTATATATATTAATAATAAACATCGTGGGGATCTTTTTTCTTTTTATAGTATGTTTATTAACCTTATAATGTAAGGAAACAAGAAGACACGGTAAAAGTAAAATTATTTAACTTAAGGTTAAATCTAAATGATAAGGTTAAAATAGAAACCTAAACTTGTCTAAATTCTATTGGATTAGATTATTTCGACCCATCCCCACATTATATTCTAAATAAATCAATTTGGAGCTATTAAAAACCGAATATGACTTTATAATAAAATAATATTTTTAGTTTTTCCAAAGGTACCCCTCTCCTCCCTTATAAAAGGGCACCTCCTCCCTCACTTCCTCACACCACATTGAGCCTCCAATCTCGGTAAAACCCTGCCCAATTATCATCTCCACTTCCATAGAAACATCCTATAGGTCCTGGTTTTTTCAAAGACCAATTTATTTCTCTAAGAGGAGGTCTCAAAGAGGCGCTTTAAAGAAGAGGTAATGTCTGTTACCGATTCTTTCAACATTATTTCTTCTTCCACTTATTCTTCTTTAGTTGTTTCATTATGAAGTAATAACATCAGTATCAATAATATACTGATATGTTATTATATGTATTAAACAACCATATTTCACAATCTATCCATCCTACAGAAAATGAAATCACCGCACGTGCGTACGTACGGAATACCGTCTCCACGCTGTGGTGTAATCTATTTTCCACCACCACCTTACTTGGATGGGTATAATGGTGAAAGTAATGAATATATATGATTATTGTAAAGTGATATTGATTATTTAATATTATACATACACTTTAATACAATTCAACGATCATGATAATGATATCATCGCTCGTGCATACGTACGGACTACCGTCTCCACAAACGCGATGAGATTAATTTTCCATGATTAACCATTAAAGAATGATTATAAAGTATATATATAATTAATAATAATGAAATATATGACATAATAATTCTACTATATTTATTTATATATATATATGTATTTCATCTATTTAATTTTATTCAATTCAATAATGAAACGAAAACAGCGTTCATGCGTACGTACGGCCTACCGTCTCCAAGAACGGTGTATTTCATTTCTTTTAATAGATCTATAATATATATGTAGATGAGGAAGATATATTATATATAAATCATGTTTTACACTCTAGAATTATGTAAATCAGGATATAAGTAAAAATATCAAGAATGACAAGTCAAAACACATATGATAAATGAAATGATTTTACCCAAAACGCTACTTTAACATGGAATTTACAAAAGAACAGGTAATATAAAGTCATCAGTGAATCATATATGATATCATAAAAATGAATATAATTTTTTTAATAATTCAATGACATTATTTAAATCATTATACAGGTGGTTCGGATCCATACAAAGCATATCAGACCTACGGTAAGGGATAATTTTGCAAATCTCATTTTTATACGAGATTGCTTATTCGTAAGTATTTACTAGGGTTATTTCTATCATCCTTGTCCATGTTTTATAAAAGTGTTTTCATGTATGTTTAAATTACTTTTTACCCATTTTGACTTTTACTACATGGTATATAATGAATCTTTCTTTTGTTTACGTTACGAGGAACGTTTTTGACTTTTCCGGCAAAATTACGAGAAAAATGTTTTTTTAACTTATACGGCACGAACAGATTTTTACGGTTTTATAAAGCCATATTTTCATGAAGTTTCCTCCAAAAGATTTTATGACTATTTTCAACAAAAATTTTTCTTTTAAAATTGCATGATGTTTTGTGAAAATAAATTTATTTTGAAGAAGAAAGGATATTTTCCTCAAAAATTCATTTCAAGTGTTTTATCAAAAACATTTTCCATATAAGATGACATTATTTCATATGTGTATGTTTCAAGTATAAAGACTCTATGATTTACATGGATTTAATTTTCTTATTATTAAATGATATCCATTTCTTTTATATGGATTATGTGATGATGGGATGATGTTTATGGAACCCATTTTATTTGTTGGGTTATTATGAATGATGTATGTTTATTTTGTGGCACAAGTAAGAATGATTTCATTTTGAGATGGGTGGGACCTATATCTCCCTCCAATGCGTTGTGTAAAGATTTATATCTCATGAGATAGACATGGATGGAATGGTAAGTTAATATGTTTCAGTGTTACAGGACTGAAACGAGGAGTGAACACGATTCAGAAAGGGACTTTGTCCACTAAGATGGTCTTGGCAGTAATGCCTTGGATACTATGGAAATCATGAAATGTGCTGAGTGGTTGCCACAATTCCATGTTTTATTCCCATTATATTTTATCATGATTGATGTTCCATTATGATATATGACTTACGTACTTTCATGATTTATGTCTTTTCTCAAGGTTTTAATGTTAAGATTTCATGTTCAAGTTTTTGCTTTCAAATGTTTATGGATTGTTTTATGTTCTCTATGTTTTCCCTTACCGAGCATTTGAGCTCACCCTTTTTATGTTTTATTTTCCCAAGGAAATAAAGAAAGGTTTTAGGTAAGGAAACAAAATGGGGATGTTCGTTAAGGGAGATGTTGAAGATCTTTCAACATGATTAGATGTTTATATTCCGAGTATCCAAAGACACTAAACTATTACGATCGTTCTGTGTATGTTTTTGTTATGTATTAAGTATTCTAAAAAATTAATGTATTTTCCATGTACGTCAGGCTTTGGGTCTCTACAGTTGGTATCAGAGGAAAGGATTAGTTAACCATTGGAAAGTAGGATGTGAAAACGTTAGTGAGATCTCTAGAGATATTTCTATGGGATGTCTAGGGATGTACCTAAGGATAAGTATACGTATAGGATATAGTCCTAGAACTATGGTAACGATCTTAGAATTTAACCTAGGATGTTGGATATTGATGTTAATCCCCCTTTATAATGATATTTTCCTCTCACACTGTTCTTTTTGGCTTTTATAAAATGGCTGGAAACAAGATGATTCATTGTAATGGAGAATATGACGGACAATGGAATGATATTATTCATGAGAAACCAAATGAAATGGGATTTGGAAGTCCAAACATCATTATTATGCCGAATCAGCAATCTCATAATATGATCAATAAACTCAAATTTCGTATGTTTCCTGACTCGGCTAATAATAGAAAGATGGAGTTTCAGGATTATCGTAGAGGAAAGAAAGTTCAATTTACCCTATGTAAATTATGTGGGAAGAGGCATCAAGGAGAATGTTTCAAAGGAACTTAAAGATGCTTTGGGTGTGGAATATAAGGACACAATGTCAGTAAGTGTAATGGAAAAGGTTCAGTTAACACCAGGGATGAGGATAATGGTATTTCTACGACATCAACAATGGTTAAATGTTTTAAATGTGGAATGTACAGGCACTATTCAAACCAATTCTCTAAGGGAAAGTCTCATGAAGAGAATCAGTATGGTCGTATGGGTAGTATTTATGTTGATGATGATGAAGATACTACATATGATATGTGAGATGAAAGAATTGTTGAAGCTCAGTCAATGGTTTAAGAAGTTAGTGGAATAATTACATGTTTATCAAGTGTAATGTTGTGTAAGTAATCTCATGGTACTATAGAATAAAGAGACATCAAAGGATTGTTACACTGTTTTCATTCCTTATGTTTTGAAAGTGTATGATGAATGGTACCAGTAACCATGAAAGGTTATTCAGATATTTTTTGGAAAGTATATGATATGCACATAATGAAGGGATACAGAGAAAATTAAATGTTTGATAGTATTGATGAGCTCATGACTGATATAAGGTGAAGGTTATATCATGGTTTGATTATATAGAATTTTTGGATTTTGGTATGTGGAAAGAGTAAAATTTTGACAGCATTCTTGTTTTCACTAAGGTTTAATGGGTATTCATTTTTCAAGAGAATACATGATTTAGGCCTTCGAATGTTTGGAATGTGACCAACAAGACATATCTTATGATATATGGGGATCAAAGATGGTATTAACATGCTCGTTATATGAAATCTCTGGTAATCATTTTCACTATAATATGAGTTTGGACCGAAGTATTTTAGATAAGCCTAAGGATTGGACTGTATTATGATGGACATAAGTTAGTATTGTTTGTGGATATAACTTTTTTCGATATTATTGATGGGATGTTATAGTAATGCAGTTTTAGAAAAAGGACAACCTGTAGGACGGGCGACAACCCATCGCGTCAGACAAGGCTGTGGGAATCGAACCCACAACCGAAGTGCGACTGGCCTTTAACTCCTACCACTGGCCTACAGGAAGTCCCTGTTTATTATAAACTAGTTTTATTATATTAAGAAGTATGATATATGAAGTATAAGTCCATTTTGAGAACGATATATGATTAATCTCTCTATAGATCGACTGATGTATATTTAATAACTTTTGCTAACCTTTTGTTTGAGACAGATGGAATGACCCATCATTATATCACATGATCTGCTAACACTTCACGAATAACAAATTCAACTTCATTTCTTTAAGAGATGAAGTGGAAATTGTTCAAGGCTTGAACAACAGTGATATTGTACCAAAATAAAGTAAGTATTTATTCTAATTCAAATTCATCAACTTTAGGGAAATGATATTGAAAACCAAAAATGTTGTCCTAGTGTTATTATATCCGATGAATCATGTGGTACCTTAGATCATCACAAATTTATGGCTTAGTGATTGATGTCTTTTTCATAGTCATGTTCTCTACCACACTCCATCAGAACATTATGGTTAGATTTCTCCTCCATATCCATACTTCACCTATGTTCTCCTATGTGGAAACCCAATGATGAGTTATTTGGGTATCCTTTATGTTTCTAACATTCCTTTTTTAAATGATGGTTTAGTATTCCTTTTTACGATGTTGGTTTATATAAATAGTAAATGATTTATAACCACAATGAATTTCGAGGGCGAAATTCATTTTAAGGAGGGTAGAATGTAACACCCAGAGATTTTATTAAAAATATTCTTTTAATTTCATTGATGTCTTGTGTTGTAAGGTACAACAATATTGCTTTGTGATATACACAACACCTTATGAGCTTGCAGAAAACACAACACTATTCTTGGATCATGTTACACACAATTTTGATAGTAGTTATTCTACGAAACATTGAGTGTATATATATACATTCAATGTATAAATGAAATATGGTTGGATTCTGTTATATGAAACAACGGAGGAGTCTTGCACAACACAGAACCCTGACTTGGCTTGTATTACACGCAATCACGACCTTCCTCGATAACATGTGTTGTACGCAATACCAGGTTTCAATAAACGATATATTATTATAATATTATTATGAACTTGCCATTATGAATAGTAATACCCACTTTTTAAAATTTTATAAATTTTATCTTTCAAAATGGACTTCATTTTTGGATTCGAGAATATCGAAATTAGCTTAGGGTGAAATTTTGGTACTTTTCGGATAACTTTCATATTCTGATGAATATTTAAAATTACTAAATTTTAATTAAAAACAAATTTTTTAATCGAAATAATTAATAGTGATAAATTATTAATTTGAGTGGTTTTAAAGTACATTTAGAATATATTTTTACAATTTAATACAATTTTGGTCACTGGATGTGATTTCACATTTAAACCAGACATAAACAAGTGTCAATCTTTTGATAGTTATTATCTCTTAAAAACACGCTATTTGTTTTGACGACGAGAATTAATTTTTAAATTAGTTAATGTAACTGATATTTTTTGAATTTTTTAGAATAGACATAATTTTTGAATTCAAAATATCAAATATAGCTTAGGCCTAATTTTTGGTATTTTTCTGGAAACTTTCATTTTTTGATGAATCGTGAAACCACTAAGTTGTAGTTGAAAAACTGAATTTTTCAGAAAACATAATTTTACCGCTTCTGTGAGTGAAATTTCGAAAATCCGAGAGACAAGGATAATATCAAGGACTAATATGTGGTTCAATGAGATGAAAATAATTTTTTGTGAATAGTAACTTTTTACTTTTTTTTACCACGGTTAAAAGTAAACAGGATAATTAAGTGTAAAAATGATATTATTATTACCCTAACACATGTCCTAATTCTGTTGGATAAGTTTAATTCTACCAAAAATAACCTTAGGAATAAAATATGACCATTTAGGTCCACTTAGATTAGATTAGGACATTTAATATTAATTTATTTAAAGAAGGGTTAAAATAGTTAATGTCAAAGTTTATTAAGTTAATCATTTTTAATATAGATTAATACATAAGATAAATTCGACTATAAATATTCATTAGAAAGCTAATAATATTTCCAACATAATGGTATTTTATTTATAATTTTTAGATATTAAATAATTTAATTTATTTATGACACAATGATGATGCAGTAATTATCTTATTAATGAAATATTTACATAATTGATGTTATAAATACCCAAATAAATGTAATTTTAGACTTTTTGTGAATTTCACTAATTTTAAAGGTTAATATGAAATGTTATTTTTGATTTAATTAAATTTTTTAACTAATCCTTCTGTTATGATTTTCACAAATATCAATTACCAAATAGAGTCAAAATTGACATAAAATAGTTTTTAAAACAAATATTATATTATTAATTGTTATTTTATTCTAAAAATCTAATATTCTTCCAAAGTACTTATATATGGTTATATGTATTAATAATAAACAACTTGGGGTTCGTTTGACTTTTTATAGAAAGTTTATTAAACTTATAGTGTAAGAAAACAAGAAGACACGGTAAAAGAAAAATTATTTAACTTAAGGTTAAATCTAAATGATAAGGTTAAAATAAAACCTAAACTTTTATAAATTCTATTGGATGAGAGGATTTCGACCCATCCCCACATTATCTTCTAAATAAATCAATTTGGAGCAATTAAAAACCGAATATGACTTTATAATAAAATAATATTTGTAGTTTTTCCAAAGGTGCCCCTCTCCTCCCTTATAAAGGGAACCTCATCCCTCTCTTCCACACAACACTTTGACCCTTCAATCTCGGTAAACACCTGAAATATTCTCTTATACACTTCCATAGAAACATCCTAGAGTTCCTGGTCTTCTTCAAAGACCAATTTATTTCCCTAAGAGGAGGTCTCAAGTAGGCACTTCAAAGAAGAGGTAATGTCTGTTACCGATTCTATCAACTTTATTTCTTCTTCCACTTCTTCTTCATTAGTTGTTTCTTTATGAAGTAATAAAATAATTATCACTCATATACTTATATGTTATTATAAGTATGAAACAATAATACTTCATCATCTATCCATCCTACGAAAATCAAAATCACTGCGCGTGCATACGTACGGAATACCGTCTCCCTGCCATGGTGTAAACTATTTTCCACCACCACCTTACTTGGAAGGGTATAATGGTGAAATTAATGAATTTATATGATTAATGTAAAGTGATATTGATTCTGTAATATTATACATACACTTTAATACAATTCTACGATCATTAGAATGATATCACTGCTTGTGCGTAAGTACGGACTACCGTCTCCACGAACGCGATGAGATTCATCTTCCATGATTAAACATTCAAGAATGATAATAAAGTATATATATATTGAATAATAATGAAATATATGAAATAATAATTCTAATATATCTATGTATATATATATATGTATGTCATCTATTTAATTTCATTCAATTAAATAAGGAAACGAAAATCGCGTTCATGCGTACGTACGGCCTACCGTCTCCATGAACGGTATATTTCCTTTATTTTTATAGATCTATAATATATTAATATATGATGAATATATATTATATATAAGTCATGTTTTACACGGTAGAAATATGTAAATCCGGATATAAGTAATAATATCAAGAACGACAAGTCGAAACACATACGATAAATGTAATGATTTTACCCAAAATGCTACTTTAACATGGAATTTACAAAAGAACGAGTAATATAAAGTCATAAGTGAAACATATATGATATCATAACAATGAATATAATTATTTAATAATTCAATGACATTATTTAAATCATTATACAGGAGGTTAGGATCAATAAAAATCATATCATACCTAAGGTAAGGGATAATTGTTCAAATCTCTTTTTTATCTGAGATTACTTATTCGTAAGTATTTACTAGGGTTATTTATATCATCCATGTCCATGATTTATAAAAGTGTTTTCATGTATGTTTAAATTCATTTTTACCCAATTTTTACTTTTACTACATGGTATGTAAGTAATCTTTCTTTTGTTTACGTTACGAGGTACTTTTTTGACTTTTCCGGCAAAAGTACGAGAAGAATGTTTTTTTAACTTATATAGCACGAACAGATTTTTACGGTTTTAAAAAGCCTTATTTTCATGAAGATTCCTCCAAAAGATTTGATGAATATTTTCAACAAAATATTTTTCTTTTAAAATTGCATGATGTTTTGTGAAAAGAAATTTATTTTGAAGAAGAAAGGATATTTTCCTCAAGAATTCATTTCAAGTGTTTTATCAAAACCATTTTCCATCTAAGATGACATTATTTCATATTTGTATGTTTCAAGTATAAAGTCTCTATGATTTTCATGGATTCACTTTTATTATTATGAAATGGTATCCATTTCTTTTATTTGAATTATGGGACGATGGGATGATGTTTATGAAACCCATTTTATTCGTTGGGTTATTATGAATGATGTATGTTTATTTTGTGGAAGAAGTAAGAATGATTTCATTTCGAGATGGGTGGGACCTATATATCCCCCCAATGCATTGTGAAATGATTTATATCTCATGAGATAGACATGGTTGTAACAGTAAGTTAATCTGGTTCAGTGTTACAGGACTGAAACGAGGAGTGAACTCAATTCAGAAAGGGACTTTTTCCACTAAGATGGTCTTGGCAGCAATGCCTTGGCTACTATTGAAATCATGACATGTGATGAATGGTTTCCATTATTCCATGTTTTATTCCCATTATATTGTATCATGATTGATGTTCCATTATGATATATGCCTTACGTACTTCCATGATTTATGTCTTTGCTCAAGGTTTTAATGTTAAGATTTCATGTTCACATTTTTTCTTTCAAATGTTTATGGATTGTTTTATGTTCTCTATGTTTTCCCTTACTGAGAATTTGAGCTCACCCTTTTTATGTTTTATTTTCCCCAGGAAATAAAGAATGTTTTTAGGTAAGGAAACAAAAAGGGGATGTTTGTTATGGGAGATGTTGAAGATCTTTCAACATGATTAGATGTTTATATTCCATGTTTCCAAAGACACTAAACTATTACGATTCTTATGTGTCTGTTTTTGTTATGTATTATGTATTCCGCAAGAGTAATGTATTTTCCATGGATGTCATGATTTGGGTCTCTACATTCATTGTTTACTATGGATTAGTATCTTTTCTATATAACATAATATGTGCCTATGATTGTTGCTGGTTCAGTGAGAAATTGGTAGGGAGGCATGGTTTTGGGGTAGAATTTGGTGACTAAGATGGTGGGATGGATGATTATTTTTATAGTGGTCTAAAGGATGCTATTGGGACTAATGCATTAGGTTAATGGTAGGATTGAACAAAATATTTTGTCACAAAAGCCTATATTTTTTCGATATTTCAATTTTATTTAATAGTCAAATGGATGGTTTTCTTGGTTCTTTAATTTTTATCCACATCATAACAATTATATAAGTGCATTACTTTTATATCATTTATGTTAACTTATTAGGATTCTATTAGTACGAGGAATTATGGCCTGGTAATTTTAAATAATATAACCCATGTTGTTGGTGCCTTAATAAAATCTGAAATGATGATTATTTTTTTGGAACCATGGAAAAAATTAGATTATGCCTTGATGAAATTGGTTTTGAATGGTAATTAATGTAATAAAATGAATGTTAATATTAAGAATTAATTAAATATATTCATTTGACATGTTTTTTTTTTCATAAAGGATATTTAGTTCCTAGAAGTGGAGACTAGGAGTCTCTAATGAAATAACTATAGTTTTAGTTTAGACTATGTAGTATCCCTTAGAGTTGTTTATGTGATATATGTATTCCTTTTGTTTTGTGATTCCATATGCTACCCCTCCCATTTTGGTACGATGACTGAAACCCAATAGACACCGGATGGTGTTTTATGTAATATTCATGTTGGTGTGGAATTGATGGCTAACAAACCCATCCTTCCATAATTTTATCTCCTAGTGTTATTATGTACATTTATGAATGGTGGTTTTCTTTTCCCATATATGTGGGTATATTTTTGTAATGGTTTGTTGTAATTTCACCCACATATACCAGTAGATATAAAATCATAATAATATTATTGGTTTTTGAATTCTTAATTATGAATTGATGTATATTATGTGACCTGGAGGTCCTAGTGGACCCCATAAACTACTTAGATTCGATTAAATGATGTGGATGTTGTTGATGCAGTGATGTGATACAAAGGGTGAATTATATATTATAGTTTCCTATGTGTTTTTGTATATGATTAATTTCTAAATATAAAACTATTAATGAGTTTTACATTGGGATAGAGAGGTAATCTAGTAGGGATGTTTTTCGGAGGTACCTTCATCTAGATATTATACAGGATATTATGTATTTAATTGTATGTGATACTTAGTGAGAGGACCATAGTGATATTGGGAATATAAAATAACTGATGATGTACTGATTTATATTCAATTTATTACTCACTATGAATTAGTATATTTTATTTATCCATTTCATTGTAGGATCTTCAGAAGATCCAAATGAGTATATCTGTTATGATCACATAATACCTACATAAACTATTATCTATTATAACATCTCTTTTTAGTGATTGAATAGGAAATTACCATGTTTTAGAGCTTTTCGAGAGATGATTGATATTTGAAGTCACTTTTAACTATTTTATTTTGATACTTGTAACTTTTATTGCGTTTTTAGAGATTGTAAGTCATAATATACATGTATTGGTTTCTTTTCTAATTTTTTTTAGAAAGAATTTTTTTGGTTTTATTAAATCTCCCAATCCTTATGTTCTTCATAGTTGATAATTCCTTCTAAATTTTTATATGATATATCATCAATTCATGTTTCCAAACCATGGTCTATTAGATGTGGGAAATAGGGATCAGTATCTATGTTATCTCATTGAAATCCCAAAATTGGTACCTTTGGGGTGAGGGATCCTGATATATTAGTATGAAATGATATTTTAATAAATATAATGGATTTTAATGTTAGTAACCTGAAGGGAATGCATTAGTTGGTAGGGAATAATTGTTATATGAGCATAGTAAGTGATATAAACAAGAGAGGACAACTAGAAAATAAGTATTTATGGATCCCTCTTATTTGATTCATGGACCATTAGGTTTAATGATCATAATAAGAAATGTTATTCTAGTTTAAGTTTAGATACCTAGGAATAAAACAATAATCATTATTATTTATGAATTTATTGGAAATGCGTATACCTAGGGGTTAGGATAAAACATAATTAAAAAATCATCAATATTTAATAATCCCTGTATATGATTCCATATCCATTTATTCTTTTTTGGGTGTATCTATAGGTCAATCTTCTCATCATGTTGAAATCAAATATTTTCAGTAGGATGTGTTGAAAGATTAAAATATGATTGACGTCCAAAATTAGGACATGTAATGGCGGGAACTCTAAGTTATTATGTTCAAATTCCTATAGAATTACAAGGATAAAATTTTTATTCATTTATTGTAGACTGGTTATAGGAGGTGGATATAGACATCATATTGATATTTTACTAAATTGATTATAGGGATTCATTTGTGGTGATGATACTGGATGGAAAAACTATAAGTGGTGGTTCTTGTTACTTGAGGATCACAATGAGTTGGTTGTTTCATGGGAGAAGTTCTAATATCAGTTCTGAGTTGAGTTTATTTCTTCAAAAACATGGGTGACCAACCTTTAGTAGTTTTTTACCCTTAAATAGGGGATATCTAGAATTTGGGGGTTTGGTATCAATACTAGGAACATTCTGTTATATTTTGAAGATATATTATTATCTAAGGATTCTCTATAAAGTTATTTTAAATAAGCGTTAAATCTATATCTCTAGTTCCTGATCACTAATTTGATGCTACTGACATATCATCAGTTACTTGTGAGGATAGAGGTTATTGAGGGGATAAATGAAATTACAAAATAGAAATGATAGTGGATTAATTAAGATACATTTTAGAGATAGAAATGGTATAGGGTTCCCATTTTCATACCAAAATGGTTTCCAGGAAGTTAAGGGTATGTCTTATCCATATTTATCTTGTTTCAATAAGGGTATATGCTATTAGGAACCTACCATGGAATTACAAAATTATTTTTATTATGGCGGTCATGGTCATCAATGGAAATAGTGTCCTACCATTATGAGTAGGAATCATAAAAAAAAGTGTTCACCTTTAGGATTCTTCATTGTCACTGTATCATTTGAGAAAAGAACAATTGGGTTATCCATCTTTTGATCTTCTATGGTGAGACATGAAAAAAGAGGATAACCATGTGATGTTCTTCGTCCTCAATGTGTAGAGAATGTCGATGGTTTTTGTATCTATCACGTTCATAGAATAAAAAGTGAGGGTTATTTTTAGCTACATGATCAAGAGATTACACTACCAGGGGAGTTGGATGTCATTCAAGGTACCCTTTTTTTGTACTTTCAAAAGATTTACATCGTATTTATTCTATGAGAAACACACTATATATTTTAATCAACCCTAGATAATGCATTATGATGTGAGGTGGAGAGAATTACAGTTCCATTATTGTTGACTATTCTAATTTTCGTTCGATCTTATTTTTATGAATAATGTAGATAATTTCAGCTTTTTATGGGGTAGAACCATTATTGGGAGACTTACAATATTTTTATGTACTGTCTTATGACATTATCCATATTATGGACTATCTATATTAAGTGTAGGATATTGTGGATTCCATTAATAGGATGTTTGTGTTATATGATACTAACAAATATTCTACCTTTTTTTGTGATAATTAACCTAGGATGGTTTAAAGTTGTGTACTATCTTTATATTCCTTGAGGGATGATTCAATATTATGCTCATATGGGGTTTATGAGTGAATTTTTCCAATGGTTTTTCAGAAGATGATGATGTATTTCCTAAATAGTTTATTATGATTCACCCTCAAACGGAGAAAATGATTATTATATAAATATAGATTTATGATTCTAAAAATTTGATGTATCCATCTAGGATAGTAGATTTATAGTTAAAGCAGTTCTAGATACATATAAATTATCACATAAATTGTGGTTTTTTATGGGTGAATCAAATTTCGGTGGTCCCGATTTTTCCATTTAAAAGGATGATGGAATTCTATGTTTTGGAATTGATTATTCTCTCTTGAATTAGATTATAATGAGTAATTTCAACACAATTACAAAAATTAATGGTTTATTTGATTTGATGTAGGGATATAGTTGGTTCCCAGATATTAAACAGTGATCAAGATTTATTCACCTTAGGATAATGGATCAATTTATTTTAAAGGATTTTTTTATTTCATTATTAGCATTATTAATTATTGTCAATTCCATTTGATGTGATAAACTCCCCATATAATATCATATTCTTGATAAATGACTCATTTGAAGTGTTTCGAGACTAGTATTAGATGGATTTTGATTATGACATTCTTATATACGCCATATTTATGTAGGATCACATTGAGCTTCTATGGGAAATTTTTTGATCTCTTCATCATCTGTTGTTGTTTGGGAAGCTGATTAAGTGTGATTTCTAGGATCATAGTGTTTATTTATTATGTAATTTTAGGACCTATCATTGTTTATTTATGTATCCTTAAATGATAGAGTAATTTTTTCTATAGGAATCTCCCAAGAATATTATAGATGTATGGAGTTTCCTCGGTCCTATGTGAAATTAAAGGAGGTTCATACCAATCTCATCTTAGATTGATACTCCTCAGATAGAAATCACCAAAAAGGATCCAATATTATAGTGGGCTAACCAATGTGAGGTTGATTTTTAGTATCTAAGGAATAATTTGGATAGTTAGTCATTTAATCATTTTCTAGAAGAGGGAGACCTGATTGGGGTCTTCTAAAATGATTCGTGTCTTGGTTTGGGTAGTGTCCCAATGTGGTATATTTTAGTTTTTTCTAATGTGTATTAGTAGTTATAACACCAATTAATGTGACTATTTTACCCATGTTCTCAAGTTGGTGGTTGTAGTTGTATCCTTAAATTATCGGTGGCATTACTTCATCATTAAACACTTTGTGATTTCCATGAAAAACAATATCTTTAGTTATGTGTTCTCCCAATAAGAACAAAACTTTTCAAAATTAATGTGGAAGGAATTATTGTTATTCTATGACTTTGATATTTCTTATACCCTACTAATGTATAATATTATTGCTAATTTACTATAAAATAAGTCATATAGTGGTAATGTTCTTGATTTTGGAGTGTATTGAATATTTATGGAAGAGATCTCTATAACACATCTTAATATGAGATAGGTTTGTAGAATAAGATTCATTTTTTAGAGGTTTGTGTAGTTATAGTTAGTGAAACATATGGGTGAGTCCCATATGTTGGATTGGATGGGTAATATGGAATGATTTAGGTGTCTATAGTTATTCCCCGATTGAATGTCCTGAGGATGATCAACATAAGTGTTTATTCCATGGGAGTCATTTCATTCCTCTTTTTATGTGAGATGTGGTTCTAATATCATTCTATAGATCATCCATAATGGTACATCCATGTTTGAAAATGATGTATCATTCTATAAGAGGTGATTTTTGGGGTCCTAGGTAGAAATTTTTTATTGTTGAGTATGTTTCTAGAAGATAATTCTTCTAGACAGTAATGGTTAAATATCATGTTCCTTGTGGTTTTCTACAGAAATAAGTAGTTCATTAGTGGATGTGGGATTAAATTCTCAAATACTTCACCACTAGTTTTCCTTCAGTTTATGGAGGAAACAATTCACTTTTGATTATAGATGAATGTTTGAAAAAGATCAGACTACATCTTATTGTTCAATGAGTTGTGATTATTGGTTGTTTTCTCAAGATTGTATCTAGAGGTGGTTGGGAGGAATCATTGATTACTAAGAAAAATTAACCCAAATATTGATCCTCTTTTCACCTCTATGTTCTGCAATGGATTTCATTATTCATTGGGAACTGAGTTGTTCCTTAGAACTTATTTCCATCCATATGAAAATATTATGATAATTAAGACCAACTAGACTCTTGAATACATTTTCTGTGTTGGTCTCTTGGATTTTTGAGGTTATTAGTTGAGAAACCTACCTATGGTTGAGTTTTATTATAATAATGGTTTTCACTACTCCATTAGAATGGAATAATTTGAATCTTTTTAGGGAAACCCATTACATTATTCATTGTGATGGGTAGGGTAAGATTTTTTGAATTTCTCATGTCAAAACTAGTGAAAATAATGATACATATGGTTCATGTGATTTTAAATAGATTAAAGGAAGCACCAGATCATAAGCTTTATTATTTTAACCAAGGAGGATACCTCTATATTTAGATGCTGGAGAGCATTTTTTCATGATGGTGAATCCTAATCATGTCTAGTGAAGGTTTATTCATGGGATTATTACTTCTCCAAAATTTTATTGGCCTTTGGATGTGTTTGGATGCATTTGAGCATTTCATATAAGATAATACTTCTACTATAGATGATCCACATTCATTATTTATTTGATGTGTTGCATCTTCTCTTAGTTCGTCAGGATCTGGCTAAAATAATCTATTTGTTGAGATCAACATTTATGATAATGTGATCATCAAGGATCAGAAAATGGGATCCAAGACCTCCATTGGAAGGTGTTGTGTGCACATGTTGTTCCCAGAATTAATTCCTCAAGTGGCATAGTGTCATGGAGGATGTCACCTAGGACTGTGATTCTGAGAACTATTCTTAGTATCCATATTTTTTTGATTCATGACACCCCTTTTGTATTGATTTTATAAAATTTTAAAACTCTACCTAGTTTATGAGATAAATGTCTCTTCATTGATTCCTTCTTTGTGGACATGGTTTTGATTGACATATATCTATAACATGAGAGTGTTTGAAAGATGGTTATTAATGATGTTTGGTTTGTTCCTTGTTCCTCTATTAAATGTGTTCGATCTCCTAGGATGGTGAGATTCTTGTGAGGTATATCATCAGGTGGTTATTCGCTAGATCCTATTTTCCTTTATTCTCTTTAGGATTGTTAAAAAATTCATAATTAAGAGAATTAATTGAGAAGTACGTGGTATAAGTCCCTATATAATTTAAGCTCATTCAATTGTATGTGTGAGGTGTTGGAGGTTCTGAGAGTGGGCTCATATGATAATAGATCATATTTAAGATGAAATTCAAACAGCCATTCTTGACCACAATGTGGAGGTTTGTACTATGTGTTATTTCCATAAGTCTATGGTATAAGTTTAGCGCTATTTTATATAGTAATTTTTATGGGATTCTGTCATTCTATATATTTTTTTCAATTTTTCTTGTGAGGTAACATACAATATATAATCTGAGGAGTTATGTTTTAGACTTTCTGCATTATTTTGGGTCACAATGTCATGGACCTAAGTAGCAGTGTAGCCTTGTTTTTGGAATTGGAATTATATGGTGTGTTTCTTTATATCAAAGTGTATCCAACTTCATAAGTTATATAATCCATGAAATTTACCTCCATGTGTTTATTCTATGTGGATTACACTAGGCATACCACTATGTGGTCTCTTTCCTTATGCCAATGTGTTTTCTTATTTCATCTCCTATGTGTCCTGGGGAACGGGTTATTCGATGGTATTATATTTTCCTTTATTCCAATAAATTTTTGAACAACAATAGAATATAGTAGATTCCAAATATCTCCTCTAAACCCTTTGGCATCCATTGGATGTTTTCCACACCTATTAGTCTCCATTTGATCGGATTCAACCCCTGCCTTCTAGAATCAATCTTCGGTTATCTCAATTGATTTCCCCCATTTTTTTATGGTTACTTCTTTATTCATATATATTCACTCTAAATACATATTTACATTATTTTTATGTTTACCTCCTTTAATATTGTAGATTTATTTTTATTTTTTGTGATGTGTCCATGCTGTAGTGTTGATAGATACATTCGGTTCCATACATGAGAGGAAATTGAAGATCTGCATTGTCATTACACACTCTTCTATAGAACGTTTAATTCTTTTAGGTTGTTAAATCCACGATTCCATCATTTATAAGTAAAACATTAACATTACCATGATAAATATATATAATACCTGAATAATTTTTGGAATTTTCAATGAATAAATTTAATTACATTAAAAGCATGTGTTACATGCAACATCCAGTTTTAACAATCTATGATTTACTATTATTATAACATGACTATTATAACCTATCTCTTAAACATGATTGTATGAATAGTTAATCCTAGTTTTGAATGGTTTCATATAAATAAAATATTTTTATAAAAATCAAATTTTTTTAGTAATGTCTATATATGTTTTAAAAAATACTATTTTCTTAAAACAATATTTTAATTTAATTTTTTTTAAAACAAAAAAATTATATATTTAAATTTTTAAAAATTGTATTTTAATAAATAAACTTCATTTTTTGAAATTTAAATGTAAAATTTGTGAATGAGTATTTAATTTTTAAAATTTTCTAAAAAGGATAATTTTTCGATAATAGATAAAAATTAAAATCTTTTTCTTAAAAAATTCCTTTAATTAAAATAATTTAAAAAGTAACATGTGTTTTAGAAATTTTTTAAACATAAAATTATATCATTTATATATTAATTTGA
Source organism: Viscum album (assembly GCA_963277665.1). Classification (NCBI taxonomy): domain Eukaryota; kingdom Viridiplantae; phylum Streptophyta; class Magnoliopsida; order Santalales; family Viscaceae; genus Viscum; species Viscum album. The sequence continues at coordinate 1,237,047,068 of OY728122.1, read as the reverse complement.
AAAATATATTTTATGGAATATATTTTATTTTTTATTGTTATATTAAAGCATTATATACTTCGGAAATGTTTCTCTCCGGAAAACAACTTTTTCATCACTTTTGTGGGGGTACTTTTAAAATAAAAAATTCTACATATATTAATGGACATTAGAAAAATGTATTCCATGTTTTTACTTAAAATAAATAATATTATATAAACTGTTTCACTTAATTTTTTAAATAAATTAATTTTAAAATAGTATAAAAGAATTATTGCAGTTAAGGTTTAAGAAGGCTTACCATTGTATAATTTGAAAACATATGGAAAAAACTGGGACATAAAATTATCCAATAACAAATATCAAGAAATATTTATACCGTATAAAATTTATGTGTAGATACATAACCAATATGGATCCTTCTAGATAATGAAAAAATAGGTCACATTTAATTCTTTTAAAAACAATTATGTGTGTCCTCTTCCCTTTATATTAAAGGCCACACCATCTCATCTATTATTAACACAAAAAAATACTTTGGGTATAAAAATACATTAGAATTTATCTTCCATAATTCCATTCCCATATCAGAGTGGACTTATTTTAATTAGGAAACCCTCTTACAATGTAGGTTTATATAAACCAAAAGAGGTTCTCCAAAGAAGTTGTAAAATTATTAAACTTGTGTTTATGTGTTTTTTCTTCTCCCAACTCCATAAAAGAATATTCAAATATTATGACGTAATAAAACTAATGTTTACTATATAAAAATATTTTATTATGTTAATGTAATGAACAAAATCTCTCTTCTCTTCAATCAAATGGGCAATGAAACCATCGATCATGTATACGGTAGACTGTCTCATCGCAAATTGATGTTATTCTGTTTTTTTCCATCACCACAAATCAATAATGAATTTAATGTTTATTTATGTTATGTATGATATAATTAAACTTTTATAGTTATGATATCATATATACCATTTTATATTCCCTTTTTTGGGAATAAGATATTGTCACTCAAGTGTATGGAGGTGTACCTCCTCAAAATGTGAAGTGATCCATTTTTCACATTAGATATAAATGATAAATAATAACCAAAATTTATGAATTTATGTGATATACTATGTCAATGTACATTATATACACCATATACAAGTGAATTGGAATATAACCACAAAGTCTCAATGGAATGTATATTGTGATGAAATCTCTTATAAAGACAGTATCCTTAGGTGAAAGATAAATCAATGACATAATTATGTGTGAAAAATATAAATACACTAAATATTAATGGATATTAAGTGTAAATAAATTGGAGGACATTCACACATATTCTTGTAAAAACAACACCAATGAATTGGATGTTTAACACAATAAATGGAGAAAGAGTTAAAATAACTCTTATCAAGTTCATATTGATGACTTGAAAAATTTTCAATGGAGTGATTATGTGAATCAAAATTATATTCAAGAAAAGATAGTGGAACTTACTACACAAATAAAAAATTGTGATTCCACATATAATCATGGAGTAAATCAATCAATAAAGTATGCATAAAGATGAATGAGTGGAAATTGAAATTTGAAATTCCCTTACCAATTTGGTAACTTACGAAACATACAACCCATGAAATATAGATCATAAAATGAAGATGTAATTACTCATAAATTGAATTATATTACCCAATGAATAGAATAATGGGGAAGTAAATACACCAAACTAAAGGAAATAGTGGAAATATGGCATGAATCTCACAGAAATAGGAAGTGAGATGAAAACCCTTAACTTGTTGTAATCAATAGATTCATATAGACATGAGATAATGACAAAAAAATAAATCACACAAAACCAAGATTATAAATAGAATAATGATAATATATATATATATATATATCAAATGACAATACACAGTACACCACATTTAATAAATAAGTGGGAAACAACGGAAATCTCACAGAATTAAAAGTGGGATAAGAAACGCCTTACTTTGTACATTTCCTTGGTCGGGGGTAGTTTAAACTCTTGTAGAATGGTGAAATAATTTTTATTAAATTATTCATGAATAATATACAATAATATGATATCATATATGATCTTTTAAAAATGTTTTGTTAATAATATTTTAGTATTATCATCATTACGGGTGTTAACAATTTCTTTTTCCTTTATATGTTTTGTTTCATAAGTTGTCTTTGTTATGAATAGGATGTATATTATTAATATTCATAATTATATTAAGTCTTTATACATTATATTTTAATCATCAAATTAAAATTAGTCTTGAATGGATTACGATGGGGAGTGAATTTAATCACGTTCGTGGAGACGGTAATCCGTACGTACGCACAAGCGACAATATCATTATTTTGATATTAAAATAATATATAATTGGATGTTATATCATATATAAAGAGTCATTATCATGTTATATTTATTATTTACATCAAATGCGCATCATTATTAAACCCATCCAAATAATAATGTATTTAATAACAATTACACCTTGACGTAGAGACGGTAAGCCGTACGTACATACGTATGGTGAAATGTCATTCAAAGGATGCATAGAATAATGAATATGGTTGTAACATATTTATAATAACATCACATTATATAGAAGATACTGGAGTTAATATTTTAGAATGGAAAAAACAAAGAAATAGGATGTGTAAGAAGAACGGAACTTGAAAGAGGTGATGAAATATTTACCACTTTTTGGGTTCTTTCCTTTTGATTTGATCAAAATGTCTCCTTATGACGGATTTCAGACTGAAGTAAAGCCTCCGGGATGAAGGGATGATAGTTTATAGGGTATTTGGGTGGGGGTTTTCCAATCCAAATGGCTTGGATGTTGTGAATTAGAGATAAGGTGGAGTGCTCTATTATAAGAGCGGTGAGAGGCACCTTAAGAAAAGATAGAAATATTATTTTATAATAAAATCATTTTTGGTTTATAATTGCTCCAAAATGGATTTCATAAAGTTTATGGTGGGTATGGGTCAAAAACCACTCAAAAAATAAGTTTTAGACTGATTTTTGTCACTATATTAACATTATCTTTTAGATTTAACTCTTAGTTAAATAGTTTTTCATTTACCATGTCACATTGTATTTTTATATTATATGGTTAATAAAATAACTATACACATCCAAGCGAACCCCAAGTGGTTCAATAATGATACACCTATCATTATATAATAGTTTTTGATGATCCATATATTTTTAGGTATAGAATATAAGTTACAAATAAAATATTTGTTTTAAAAACTCTTTTATGTCTCTTTTGACACTCTTAGGTATTTTGTTTTTGTTAAATTCATAACAGCAATTATTACATCGAACAAAATTCATTTAATCAACCTTAACATGTTATATTACCCTATAAAATTAGTGTAATTCATTAAAAGTCTCAGATTACATTTATTTGTATATCTATAATATCAAATACTTTAATATTTCATTAATACATTAATTACAAAATCATCATTGCGTCATAAATAAATTTAATTATTTAATGTCTAAAAATTATAAATAAAATACCATTATATAGTAAATATTTTATTCATTATAATGAATATTTATAGTCAAATTTATCTTATGTATAACAGTATATTAAAAAAAATTAGTTATTAAACATTGATGTAAACTCTTTTAACTCTTCTTTAAATAAAAAAATAATAAATGTACAAATCTAATACAAGTGAGCCTAAAGGATCTTATTTTATTCCCATGGTTGTTTTTGGTCGAATTACACTTAGCCAATTGAATTAGAAAATGTGTTATGGTAATAATAATATCAATTTTACCCTTAATTTCCCTATTTACTTTTAATCATGGTAAATAGAAGTAAAATGTTACTATTCACCAAAAATTATTTCCATCATATTGAACAACATTTTACTTACTAGTATCAATTGTGTATCTTGAATTTTCGATATTCCACTCACAGAAGCGGTTAAATTATTTTTTATGTGAATTTACAAATTCTCAAAGGAGGTGGGTCAAAGACGGTGATAAGTTCAATAAAATTTTTATATATCTAAAATTATTATAAACTGACTTCAATGAATTACATAGAACTTATATAGGTATTATGTATCTAGTTTCACATAAAATAAAATAAAATAAAATAAATAGTTATTTAAATTAAAATTCAATTATAAACTATAACTTAGTGATTTTAACTATTCATCAAAAATTGAATGTTTTCAAAAAAAATACCAAAATTTTACCCTAAGCTAATTTCGAGATTCCGAATCAAAAAATGAAGTCCATTTTGAATGTTTAATTTTATAAAATTTCAAAAAGTGGGTATTACTATTCATAATGGCTTGTTTGATTGATCATGGTGTGTTAGAATCTCGAAGTAGCGTATAATGCAAGTTATTACATTATTCAAAGGGAAACGTATCGTGGAAGCTTGGGGTGTTATATTATTCCCCCCTTTTGGAAGTTTCATCCTAAGAAGTTTTAAAATTGGTCTTGGGAACATAATTGAAAGTCCCACATCAGAAAAGATTCAATAAAACTATCACTTTAAAAGAATGAAAGAGAAATACAGTGGCCACCCAAGATAACCCATACTAGGATTCCATATAAGAAAACATGGATATTGAAGATAAACTAATTTTCATGTTCTGATGGAGAGGGATAGATAACATGATCAGAAGAAAGATAACAACAAGAAAACCACAAACATGTAATAGGGGAAACAGTCATTAGTTTCCTCATTGGAAAAGTAAACTGACAACATTTTTTTATGTTACATTTCATAAATATGAGGAATTTATTTATGAGATTTACCAAGAACATAAAGGGATATACTTACATTATATGTAGAGATTCATTCATTAATAAATTTCTACTAGTAACTCATTTTTTTATGTGAGGAGAATTCAAGATGACTTGGTCACACCTAAAGAGCTAGAATAAAATTATATATAATCACATGATTCACAAAGGATGAAATATATATTTACCTTGTCTTTAGAGATTAATAAAAACCAAAATGTTTAGTTCAAGATCAGATGATCCCCCAAAAATGATATTCCTTTAGAGAATGAAACACTAATCTTAATTTCTAAAATTAAACCAACAATATCCCAAAGTTAAATAAATACCATTCCATAAAAAATTGTCCATAAGACCCTTCAATATAATCCAAACTAATATTGAAACCCAAAAATTAGATGAATTTGGTTTGTAGTCTTCCACGTTAAATTGTATCTCCAAATTACATCGACTACTCTTAAAGTCACATACTTAAAAGTAATTAACCTAATCACATATTCTCTATTATAGGTAAATAATTTTAATAAATAAACCAAATCACTATAAATACACAATAAAAACATAGATAAAAATCCACCATTACTCCTGAAATGAAATCTCACGGTATTCTATTTTCTTTAGTCATATAGTGTTCTCAACAAAGCAAATGTCTTCTAAAATAACATTTATCACATATTCACCAAATAATTTTTCTATACTAAGGGTATTAATTTTATAAGACATAAGATCCCAACTCAACTTATTATTGATCAATAAAATCATTTAACTAAAAATAATTAGTCACACTAAACAGGGACTTCACGTAGTTCCGTGGTAGGTGAAAAATCCCAATTTCACTCTGGTTGTGGGTTCGATTCCCACAACTTTGTCAAACCCGACGTGTTGTCACACGGTCCGTGTGTTGTCCTTTTTCAAAAACTATATTTTATAACATTTCCATGATGATAAAAATTCTCAAAATAACCATAACATAATTTAACCACAAATTTTATCTCTTACATTTCATTTTTATCCCAAAATTTAATAACTTCTAATTTCCCTAAAATCAAGGATCATATAAAACTAAATGGTTATTTATAACTATATCCACAAGAGAAAATAAAATTCTTCCTCAGATAACATTTTCATATGATAAATTTCAGGATTACACATATAAGAGAAAAGTCACCCAAAGTAATCTCAACAATAAAGAGTACTAATAACTTTAAACATTTTCCCATCCATTTATTTCCATATCGGTTCTTCCATGACTAAATGGTTATCCTATAGAATAGGGCATTGTCTTGTGTGATTCCGAGGTGCCTTAAATTTATGACAAATGACCGTAATTGGAATCTTAGGATCATTTTTATTTTCTTCCATAGTACTCTTCATTATTCCTCTCTAATTCTTTACATTATGCCCTTCTTTCCCACACATAAAGCATTTATTTGTTCCATTGAGACACCTTCATGTGTGTCTCATTCAACATTTCCAGAATGATGGAAGTTGAGATTTCTTCTCTCCATGGTCTCCGTAGATGGAGTTATTATCATTCACATCTTCTCTCTTATTTGTTGAGTCCGGGAGTTGGCCTATATATATGTTGTTGATTATATTTTTTGAAAACTGATTCGGTATAAAGAAAATATCTTTTATGCATATCAACATTCCATTTCGTTCCTCATTTCCAAAACTGTTCCAAACTTGTACATCATGTTCTGTGTTACTATGAATTCCTTGTAATCCATACATTAACTAAAATCGGAAAACATTGTTTGAGTAAGAATAGTCATAAAATTATTTAGAAAATACAATCCCACCTTATTTTCAATCAAAAACGCCCTTGTATTAACAGAGGTTATTTATTATCATCTTTTATTAAAATCCTTCAAATAGGTTTGTAAATAAAATGTAAATTATCCAAAGCATATCTACTGGGAGTGTCGTAACCAAGAGTGCAGCAAATCCCATTGTCGTGCACCAGTTCCCATTCGAGTCTAGCTCAAAGCTGTGTTTTTGGGTTTTACCCCTTGGTAAATTTGTGCCACAGCCACCTCTATCGGATCGTATCTAGACAGGGATGTATTTTTTATAAAACTCACAAAATCTATATAATACCAAAATTTTAGGAATTTCTTCTATACTAATCTTCAAATTCTATCTTAGGGCTATGTGCTATAATCTTATTTTATCTAAATCAAGTTTCCAAAGTTGTACTAAACTTCCTTTGATACCAACTATAATTCCCCGACCCAAATTACCTAAATTCGGTGCATTATTACGTAACATTAGTATGATAAAATGAAATCATATCCCAAAAGGCCAATCAATATAGTATCTGGGGATGTACTAGATACATTAATAAGGTCAAAATTACAACTTGAAAAGAAAAACAACACTAAATTATTCCATTACAGACATCCAAGATTCCTAGATTATGCCTGAAAGTCACTCATAACTAAATTCTTCATATCCCGGGAAAATGAAACATATGAAATGGGGGAGCTCAAATGATCAATAAGAGTAAGAAATAAGCAGAAGATAACATAAACATTAGGCATGGTGAATAATTGAAAACACATGCCTTTACAAATAATTAACATGAACACTTTATGGAAGGAATATGATCTGAGTAAATAATGCCATAATAAAACATTGTTATGGGTATTTTACTAGCTTAATAACCACATGAAATATCAATATCTAATCTCAAAATGATGGAATGCATAATGTCAGACATCAAAACCACATAGTCAAGGCCATGTTCCAAGACTGAAAATAAGATTTTGTACATGTCTTATGCCAAGACACTAGTTTGTCTCGTGATACCTACCGACGCATCGAGGAGCTATAACGGACTCCACCCATCACTTACTATGTCCAATACATTCCTCATATAAAATGGGTAAAACATAATCTAAACATTTGTATTAAAACTAGCCTACGAAATATCAATATTTAATCCACAAACCATGAATGGAATAAAAATAGTACATCCACAATCAAAAATAACTCATTCAATACAATATGATAGATTGTATTGTAATAGATTAACCTCAATCGAGAATAATTAAGTACATCGATATATATGAAAATAATCATCAAAACTATTTGAGAGAAAATATCCCCCTTTTTCTTGAAAACCATTAAAATTCACACTAATTGTCAAGAAGTAGTTTAAAATAGATTTTTGAATCAAAGGGTCCCATACCACCATGAAACTTTTAAAAGGTGTTTTAATATTAAAAATTTAATGTCCATGTAAATAAATCTTTAAAACCACTTTTAAAACATAGACATTAATGAGAATGATTTAGAATAATAAATCTTTAAAACATTTAAAATGATATTTTAGTTAGAGTTCCTAACCAAAAGAGAGACACTTGAATACAAATTATTGAGGTTATCAAAATGTTATAATATCATGAGAATAAATGGATTCATGATATACTATGTAAAATTACATTATATACACCATATAAAAGTGAATTTGTGTATAACAACAAAGAAGTCTCAGTGGAATGTAAATTGAGATGAAATCTCTTATAATGACTATATATTTAGGTGAAGGATAAATCAATGACATAATGATTTGTGAAAAATTTAAATACACTCAATATTATTGTATATTCAGTGTAAATAAATTAGAGGACTTTCACACATATTCTTGTAAAAACTACAGAAATGAATTGAATGTTTAAATCAATAAATGGAGATTGAGTGAAAATTACTCTTATCAAGTTCATATCGATGACTTGAGAATTTTTCAATGGAGTGATTATTTGTATCAAAAGTATATCCATATAAATCAGAGGGGAAATTACTACAAAAATAAGAAATAGTGATTCCACACATAATCATGGAGTAAAATAATCAATGAAGTATGTATAAATCCGAATGAGTGGAAATTGAAATTTGAAATTCCATTACCAATTTGGTAACTTAAGAAACATATATACCATGAAATATGGATCATAAAATTAAGATTTAATTACTCATAAGTTAATATGATATCATATATGATCTTTTAATAAAAATTTGTTAATAATAATTTAGTATTATCGTTGTTTTGGGTGTTCACTGATTCATTTTCCTTTATATGATTTGCTTTGTAAGTAGTGTTTGTTATTAATAAGATGTATCTTATTCATATTAATAATGATATTAAGTCTTTAAAAATTATTTTTTAATCATCTTGTTAAAATTATTTCTTGAATGGATTACGATGTGGAATAAATCTCATCGCGTTTGTGGAGACGGTAATCCGTACATATGCACGAGGGACAATATCATTTTTTTGATATTAAAATAATATATAATGGGATGGTATAGTATATATGCAGAGTAATTATCATGTTATATTTCTTATTTATATCAATTTCACATCATTATAATACCCATCCAAATAATAATGTATTGAATAACAATTACACCACAACGTGGAGACGGTAAGCCTTACGTACATACGTATTGTGACATGTCATTCAAATGCTTGAGAGAATATTGAATATGGTTTTACCTTATTTATAATAAAATCCCAGTATATATGTGATACTGAATTTATTATTTTGGAATGGAAACAACAAATAAGGAGAATGTGGAAGAAGAAAAGAACTTGTAAGAGGTGACGACATATTTACCTATTCTTCGGGTTCTTCCTTTTGATTTGATCAAAATGGCTCTATTGGTTGGCTTTCTGACTAAAGGAAGGACTATAGGATGAAGGGAGTACAGTTGAGAGGGTATTTGGGTAGGGTTTGCCCAATCCAAATGGATTTTAAGGTGTTAATTTGAGAGAAGGGAGAGAGCCTATTTATAAGAGGGGTGAGGGGCACCTTAAGAAAAGATAGAAATATTATTTTATAATAAAATTATTTTCGGTTTCTAATTGCTCCAAAATGAATTATGTAAAGGATAAGGTGGGTATGGGTCGAATACCACTCAACCAATAGGTTTTAGACAGATTTGGGTCACTATATTAACATTATCTGTTTGATTTTTCTCTTAGTTAAATAGTTTGACATTTACCAAGTATCTTTGTATTTTTATATTATATTGTTACTAAATATACTATATATTTCCATGAGAACACCAAGTAGTTCATTAATGACACAAATATCATTATATAAGTCTTTTTTTCAAACCTTAGTTTTTTAGGAATAGAATATCAATTAATAATATAATCTTTAAAAAAAAACACTTTTATGTTAGTTTTGACTCTATTTGGTATTTTGTTATTTGATATATTAATAAAAGAAACTATTACTTCGAAAAAAATTCATTTACTCAACTCTAAAATGTCATATTAACCTCTAAAATTATTTTAATTCATTAAATGTCTCAAATTACATTTATTTGGATATTTATAATATCAATTACTTTAATATATCATTAATACGGTAATTAATGTAGCATCGTTGTGTCGTTAATAAATTTAATTATTTATTGTCTAAAAATTATAAATAAAATACCATTATTTATTAAATATTTTTATCTTTCTAATGAATATTAATAGATGAATTTATCTTATGTATAACCCTATATTAAAAATGTTTTAGTTATTAAATATTGATTTTAACTCTTTTAACTCTTCTTTAAAAATAATATTAATTAATGTCAGAATCTAATCCAAGTGGACCTAAAGGATCATATTTTATTACTAAGGTTGTAATTAGTCAAATTAAACTTATATAATATAATTAGGACATGTTTTAAGGTAATAATAATATCATTGTTACCCTTAATTACCCTATTTACTTTTAACCGTGGAAAATAAAAATAAAAAGTTACTATTCACCAAAAACTATTTTCAACTTATTAAACCATATTTTACTTACTAATATCAACTGTGTCTCTCAGATTTTGGAAATTTCACTCACAGAAGTGGTAAAATTATTTTTTTTGTGAATTTGCAAATTCTCCAAAGAGGTGGGTAAAAGACGGTGAAAAGTTCAATAAAATTTTAATATATCTAAAATTATTATAAAATGACTCCAATGAATTACATTGAACTTATATAGGTATTATGTATCTATTTTGACATAAAATAAATTTAAATAAAATAAATTATTATTTAAATCAATATTTGGTTTTAAATTATAACTTAGTGTTATTCACTATTCATCAAAAATTGAATGTTTCCAGAAAAATTCTAAAAATTCACCCTAAGATAATTTCGATATTCCAATTCCAAAAATGAAGTCCATTTTAAAAGATAAAAATTATAAAATTTCAAAAAGTGGGTATTACTATTCATAACAGCTTGTTTGATTGGTCGTGGTGTGTTAGAATCTCGAAGTAGCATATAATGCCACCTATTACATTATTAAAAGGGAAACATACCGTGGAAGATGGGGGTGTTATACTTTTTGACAAAGAGGACTATCACACCCCATAATTATGTACTCAGGCATATAAAACCTATCTCCAGATTATCCTGTAACAACATATTCAACTCTTCCATCTCTATGGTGGTGATTCTATAATGTGTGTTTGATATATGTAGGGATATAAGAATAAGTTCAATTATGAACTCAAACTCTCGATCAGGAGGAAGACCAGGAAACTCATCAGGTGAAATAATAGCATAATTCCACATGATTGGAAAGTATAAAATCATTATTCAACCCATCTTCTAAATTATTTGAGCTAGACATGCTTCCTAATGAGGAATTAATATCCACACTTGAGATTACAATTATAATGAAGATTTGACTTCCTTTTAAAACATGAAATGAATGGAAGGATGTTTCGAGATTTGAAAAGTGATATCCTTATCTTGATAGTTGATTTTGGATTTGTTCAAAGAATGCCAATACATTCCCAAGATAATATCTAACTCCACTAAAGGGAGTTAGACAATATATTCGGGGAGTTTCACTTAACCAACTTTTACTGGGGTGGAGTTATAGACATTGTATGTAATAATTTATCCATTTGTTATTCTCAAAGATAACATATCCTGTAAATTTTTAGGTGCTGTTTAAATAGATTGACTAAAATTTCATGATATGAAAGATTGTGTAGAATCTGAATAAAATAGGATTTTTTCTATTCATGAATGAATAACTAGTGTACCTTTCACCACATTGTTATCTGGCTACACCTCTATAGTAGTGATATCATAAGCCCTTCCTTGTATCCTTGAGTTTTTTATGATTTCCTCTAACAACCCTCATCTTAGTGAAATTATTCATATAATTCCCATGATCCTTGTAGTTGTGACACTACACTGTAGGTTTAATTTTTATCCGAACTTTCCTTTATTCTTCAACAATAATGAAAAATTTCAAATCTCATTGGCAGTTTTTAGCATGATGTCCCATCTTTCCACATTTGAAGAAATTCTTTATTCCCTTTAGATTGTTTAGATAATGCTTATTTACATAGTTTTTACATGTGGGATGATCATCATTCTTTATATTATGGAATTAATTTGTGGAAACACCCACATATTATTCCATTTTCCTCCTTTTTACATTGGTCCCATGATACCTCTAAGAGTCTCCAATATCCATTTCAACCTTAAGGGACAAACAAAAAATCTTCTCATAATAGTCAAAGTCATGAATTTCCAATGGTTTTAACTGACTCAGCATTATTACACTGAAGAAGTGATCCACCCTGTATTCGGTTTTAATGAAAAAGCCAGTGGCATACCTTAAAAGCCTTGTAATGTTTTCTTTATACGCCCTGATTTACTCATCATCCTTAGTCTTAAATATTTGGAACTTTCTTTCCATATTGAGACGGAGGGTTTTGGGAAATTATTTGTCCCAAAAAATTCTCTTAAATCCCTCCAAATCCATGGAATAAATTTAATCAAAGGGCTTCATATTCTCAATAAATGTCCACCACTGATCAGCTTCCCCATCAAACTGATAGACGACCATCACAACTATCTCTTCTTCTGAGCACTAGAAGACATAGAATTTATTTTCAATAGGGTTAATATATTTTTCTTCAAGGATGGTATATGAAGATCCACCAATAATGGGGGGCCTTTTCCACATTAGGGATAATATGAAAACATGATCTTTCTATTGGGAATGATGGAGTTCCATGTGATTTATGTTATTATTCCTAACACGGGATAGCTGACCGTGTACTGTCATGATGTTTTGGACACTATCTCCCATAATATTTAGAGTATAATTTGGGAAATCAACACATTTCCTATAAAATTTATTGTTGGAATGTGTTCTTCTATTTCCGACCATTAACCAAGAAAAAGAAATCACAATTATAGGGCTTCAATATTTATCTATTAAGCATAACTATTAAACATCGAACATAAACTGATAAACTTGTAAAGGAGAAGTATATACTAACTTATGATTCAATAGGTTTAAATCTAGGTCATCCTTGATCTATTTCATAGCATATATTGATTTCAGAATTTTTAATCCATTAATAACGTTTTGTACTATGCTTAGGAATTTACCAAATCTTATCCCTTAGGAGTGTCAAACCAAGAGTGAAGCAAGCCTCATTTTTGTGCACCTGTTCCCACTGGATTCTAGCTCAATGTAGTGTTTTTGGGATTTACCCCAAGATACAACTATACCAGAGCCACCTCTACCAATTTTTATGAAGAATGGATTGAATTTTCTTGATAAACCACTTACTCTATACTTACCAACATTTATTGGAATTTTCTTATAATTAGTCTCATCATTAAGGTTCAGACTAATTTCATATATTCTGAATCCCAAAAAATTACTAGACTATCATATAATTGAAAATATAGTGACCCTATCCTTTTACACATATCATTACATGATTTTAAGCATAATAAGACATCATATTACAAGATAATGATCGTGAAGTATAGTGTCTTGGAAGACTAGGTACATAAAACTGAAATTATGGGACAAAATAAAACATTTATTCATTTAATTTTCATAAAGTTGTCCTAAATTCCATTTTTCTCAAGAATATTCAAAGGGTAACCTGGGGATAACATGAATAGACGGATGATCTAAAATCCCAGTAAAGGAAATTTCATATAAAAAAAGAATTACCACATGGGTTAGAATAAAATGAATAATGATTTAAAAATTCATGGAGCTTGTGAAATCATAAAATATAAACATAGGGTCATATAAACCTGGTGTCATAATAATGTGTCAGAAATATAAAACATGAATTTAGAAGAATCCAATGATCATTGTGCATTGATGATCACATGTCATGGTTAACCACCAATACTATTGCACGTGGTAGCATGAGTCAAGGATAACTACCAAGACTGTAACACATAATATATCTTGAGAAAAAACTATTCCTAATACATTGGCATGATATCTGGGTGATCCCATATTAACCTATTCATGAATATGTTTTTCACATTAATAATCATACATAATCAATCATACATAAACATAAGAGTACCCATAGAAAAGAATGGATATCATAATCATGTGATGAAACATAATTAATGTGAATATAAAAAAGGTTTCCACCAAAGAAATGAATTATAAAGCTACATGTACATTAATAATAAAAAATAAGAATATATCATGGTAGGTGATGAAAAATATAATTAACAACATTAATGAAGAGTATTTAAGTAATTTGTTCATTAAAAATTTTTAGTGCAGTTTTTAGGAAAATACTAAAGAGAATTTAAAATTGAAAATGGAATAAAATATTGTATAATACCATATGTGATCCAATAAGGTATTCATAAAAAAATGGTTTGATAGAAAATGGTGGTTTAAAACATATTTTATAGTTCACATGAATTCGGGAACAAATTCTGAATGTTCTTGGAAATTGATTTTGCTTATTGGGAAGTATTGAGGAGGGAATCAATTAAAATAATCTATATCCCCGAATGATAATTATTAATTGTTATTGATACATGAGTTTTTACATAAGATTAAAAATTATATGATTTACATAAATCTAATATAGAATTTCATTTGGTTGAAAAGAGAGTAAGAATAACCCGAAGGAATGTAAGAGCTTCTGGTAGAATCCCATATAGAAGATCGGCATGGCACCATGTGTACTTTGGAGATATTAATGAAAGATAAAGGGGTTTATCTTCATCTATACATAATGAGGGATATATGGGGGAGTTCTTAAATAATAACCCTTCTATATTAACTACACATAAAAGGATATTACATAGATGAGATTCTTGAATAAATGTATGAAAAAGAGGATCCCTTAATTTAAGTCCAATTATGCTCTTAGATTGCTCTTAAGGACCTAAATAATAAAAAATGTTTATTAATTAATAATTTAAGAAACTAAAATACATGTTTTTAATTTTATATTACCATGTTATAGTCATTCCTGTACTTTTTGATTAGTTAAGTGGTTCAATTTCAATTTTGGGAGCGTTTGATTCCTTGGTTTTAATGATCGGTTTATATATATTAATGTTCTGATAAACATATATAATGGAAATGGTTGTCCAGAATTTATGTTACATGACATTAGTGAACATATATAAGATTAAATGGTTATAAACTTAATTTGGTTATTTGGATAGAAAGTGAATCATTATATAAAACACTAATTATAAATTCTAGGATTAGTCTGGAATTTTTTTCATAATTAATTTGTTTTGAATTGTTATTTTACATCATGTGTGAAAAAAGGATTACTGAACATCACATAAGATAAAATATGTATATAATAGTCTAGTTCAACCATATAAATTGTTTCATTACCAGAAACGAATATGTTAAAATAAATTGACAACCCATCGTCCTTGAATGTGATAAATTAACACATCTCGGACGATGTTTTAATTTATTTCATATGAATGGGGGGGGAAAAGAGAGACGATATTGATTTATCCCATTAGCATAATAACATTCCAGTACATATATGGTTCAGTATTTTTCATACCATTTTAATAAGGGGTGGTTTTCAATGAAAACAGAACAAATGAACGTGAAAGGAAAATAAAAGAAAAGAAAATTGTAATTTAACTCTTTATTTATTCTTCCTTGACAGCCTCTTAAGGGGAGAGTATTTTATCATTTGAGGAGGACAAGGTCTAATGGAAATGGGGGAGGATCTTGGAAGAATATTTTTGAAGAATATAGGTAATGGAAATTTCTTTAGAGGAGTGAAGAGAATGGGGAAGCGTGGGTAGTTTTTATAGTTGAGGGAAGGATCGTTTTCTTAAGATTTAAATCATTACATTACTATTTCTCTATAAGATAAGAAATATTAATGATTATTATTGATAAAATAGTAATATGTGACTATTAATTCTAACCCGTGATTCTTACATCATGCATGACTCAATAATTTTTTTATTAACATATAATATATATTAATGGTAAGTTACCGTATTTTACTATTCCTAAAAAATTCATGTATTTTCGAAAAATCCCAAAAATTCACCCTAACCATTTTTCCATGTGTATAATGTAAAAATTAAATCCATTTTTCAAAATATTTTTCTTTATATGATTAATTTTATTTTCAATTAAAATCATAATTTTGTGGAAAAATATGGATTTTAAAACTATACATGATTTTATAATGCTTTCAATAATTAAATAATGTCTTATAAAATTATATTAAAACTAAGAGACATAAAATTGTTCATTTATAAACTTCTTTTAAGGATTTTGTTAAATTAATTAATTATTTATTTATGAATTACAAAAATATAAATACATTTATAATGGTTATATTATCAATTATAAGATGCGTAAATTTTATTTATACATTCATGGGTGAGGTTACTATACTTTTGGATGATTTACTATACATATGTGTCATATTTGTAACACCCCCGGATTTCATAGTACATTATCTCATTAAAGTAATTCAATAGCTTGGACTACATGCAACACTGAGTTCGAGTGCACCCCTACTTACTAAACTAATTGTTCAAAAAAATGTTATGAATACTATTAACGTCATTTTGATTCTTATAGACTTTACTTAATTTAACATCAATATTATGTGTTTCATAGACATAATATAAGAACAAATTCATTTTTTTCGGATTAAATAAGTTTTTTTCAAAAAATGTAATTTTACCGCCTCTTAGTAGAGAACCCTTTTTAAAACCAATATTTGATAATTTCATATATTAAATTTAATGAAATTAAATTATTCTTTATAATTAGGACCTAAAAATTTATTTTGAATAAAATTTTGTTACTTTTCTAATAACTTTCATATTTTGATGAATAGTGAAAATTACTAACTTTTAATTGAAAACAAATTTTTTAATCAAAATAATTAATAGTGATAAATTATGCATTATAATGATTTGGAAGTATAAGTATATTATATTTTTATCATTTAATACTATTTAGGTCATTATAAGTAATTTCAAATTTAAATTTTACATAAAGAAGTGTCAATCTTTTCATAGTTATTATTTCATAAAAACACGCTTTTTGTTTTGACAATTGGAAATAATTTTAAATTAATTTATTCCACTTATGTGTTTTAAATTTTGAAAAATGGATTCCATAATTCGAATAAGGTGTTCCAAATGGTGTAAATAGGTTATTTTTATTTTTAGATATTTGGAATATTTACTTCAGTAAATATTTTATTTACCGTGGTAGAAGGGGTAAATCTAGTTAATAAGGATAAAAATTATATTATAATAATACAAAATTACCATAACACATGTTCTAACCCTATTGGTTGACAAATTTCAGACCATGATCATCCATGGGTCGATTTTGGGACCCCATGGCGCCACATGGGAGTGATAATTACTTTTTATATTAAATAATCTTAAGTAGAGACAAAAATAAGAAAAGAAAATATATTTTAGTAAAAGGATTTTTATATGAGTTTATATAATTGATCTATTTGACTATAAATATACATTAGAAAAAAAATTATTTCCTACCTCTGGATATTTTATTTATAATCTTTAGAGATAAAATAAATATATTTATATATGTCATAATAATGATGCAATATTTTCCTTATTAATGAAACAATCAAATAAATGATATTATAATTACTAAAATAAATATAATATCAAGTTTTATGACATACAAAAATATTATAGGTAACTATGACATGATAGTGCTGATTAAATGTAATTATTTCAATTTCATAACGTTTATTATGACTTTAACAAAAATCAATTCTTAAATAATGTCAAAATTGACATAAATGAGCTTTTAAAACAAATACAAGATTATTGGTTGATATAAAAATCCTAAAAATATAAGGATCCGAAAAAGACTTTTATATTTATATCTGTATTATTAATAAACCCCCTTCAGTTCTCTTGGAAGTATAGAATATGTATTTAACCATATAATATAAAAATACAAAGAGACATGGTAAATGAAAACAATTTTACTAAGAGTTAAATCTAAAATATAAAGTCAATATAGTGTCCCAAACCTGTCTAAACCCAATTAGTTGAGTGTTTTTTGACCCATAACTACCATATAAATTAATTATTTCATTTTGGAGTAGTTAGAAACCTAAAATGAGTTTATTATATAATAATATTTAAATCGTTTCCTAAGGTTCCACTCACCCCTCTTATAAAATGGAACTTCCCCTTCTCTCAAATTCACACCATAAAAGCCATTTGGCTAAGAAAACCCTGACCAAATATCCTCCCAACATTCCTCCCTTCATCCTAGAGGCCTTACATTGGTCATAAATCCATCCTAAGGAGACCTTTTAATAAAATCAAGTGGAAGAACCCAAAGAAGAGGCAAATATTTCATCCCCTCTTTCAAATTCTTTTCTTCTTCCACTTCCTCTTTCTTTGTTGTTTCCATTATAAAATAATAACTCCAGTATCCTATTTATACATTGATGTCATTATAAAAATTGTATGACCATGTTCATTATTCTATCCATCCTATAAATTACAAAGTCACGATATGTGCCTACGTACGGATTACCATCTCCACGTCGTGGTGTAGTTTTTAATTCAAACACTGAATTATTTGGATGAGTATAATAATGGGTATAATTGATGTAAATAATGAATATAACATGTTAATTATTCTGTATATATTATGTACCATCAAAATACATATGATTTCTCTATCAATATAATGATATTGTCGCGCGTGTGTAGGTACGGATTACCGTCTCCACAACGCGAGAAGATTCATTTCCACGTTCACCATTCAAAAATGATTATAAATTATATATCATTAATATGTATGTAATATATGACATAATAATTATTCTAGATATATATATATATATACTTACATATATCTTATTCAGTTTTTTCCTCTCAATATGATATAATAACGGAAAAAACGTTTCTGCGTACGTACGACCTACCGTCTCCATAAAAAGTATTTTCCATTTCATTTATATGTATATTATATATATTTATATTCTAAATATATATGATATATAAATCATGTTTTATATTCCAGAAGTATTTAAATTATGATCTAAGTGATACAATCAAGAGTAACAAGTTAAAACACGCTCGATAAAGAAAGCGATTATTACCCAAAATGATAATTTAACATGGAAATGATTATTAAATGGGTAGTATAAATTCAAAAATAAATCATTTATGATATCATAAATATTAATATGGTTCAGGTATAATATAATAACATACTACAGTCTTCATACAAGAGTTTAAACGTACCCTCGACTAAAGGAAAGAGCAATGTAAGGGTTAATTTCACAATCTCTTTATTATATGAGGTTGTTTTTACGTAGGTATCTATTGGGACATATTTATTCTCCATGTACATGTTTCATAAAAGAGTTTTCAAAGGTATTATTTTTATGATAATTTTTTCACTAAAACATCATTTTAAAATTTTTAAATATTTTTTCTTCTAAATCATTCTCATTAATGTCTATGTCTTCAAAATGGTTTTTAAAGATTTATTTATATGGACATGAATGTTATTAAAAAGTTAATTCATTTCAAAAGTTTCAAAGTGGTATGGGAAAATTTGAATCAAAAATGTCTTTAAATGTTTTACTTTCTAAATTGCATTAATTTTAAAAGTTTTTATGAAAAAGCGTTATTTCTCTCAAATATTTTGATAAATCATTTCCATATATATCAACATCCATTGATGGATTTTAAACTGGTTTCATGTTGATTTGTTAGGATACAAATCTTCCATATTGTATTGATGGTTTTGTGATATGTTTGACTGTATATGTGTTATTTTAATACCATCCATGGTTTATGGATAATTTATTCGTATTTCATATGCTATTTTTAATACGAATGTTTATGTTATCATAAAAAAATTTCATATGAGGATTTCATTAGACATAGTATGTGATGGGTGGAGCCTGCAATAGCTTTTAGATGCATCAGTAGGTCTCATAAGACCAACTAGTGTCTTGGAAGAAGGCTTTGAAAAAAATATTATTTGTAGTCTAGGAATAAGGCCTTGACTATGTGGTTATAAAGATTAGAATTATACATTCCATCATTATGACAATGGATATTTATATTGCAGGTGATTATTTGACTAGTAGAATATCCATTTGAATAAGTAAATGGAATTATTTTATTATATTTGCCATATTATGATGAATTTTAGGTTTAAAAGGATTTTGTTTTAGTCTTATACATTTCCTTATATGTTTATGCTTATTTATGAATGTTTCCGCAATATTGTTATCCTTACTGAGCATCTGAGCTCACCCCTTTCCATTTTTCAATTTTCCCAGGATTTCAAAATTGTATTATTATTGATAAGATGGATTAAGCTAGGGTATTGATGGGATTCTAAAAGGATCATTTATTTTTTGTTTTATTTTCTAATGTTTAATGTAATGTTCATGTATGTAATCTATTTTCCAAGACTTGTAAATTGGTCGGTCTTTCGGGACATGATTCCTTGTAATCATGAAAGTGTATTAAAATAATACACTAACTTTGGGTTACTGGGGTAAGGGCGTTACAATATTAATTTTCATAAGGATAGGTTAATATTTATATGTGTTTGTAACTATTCACAAAAACTATATTCTTACCTTTAGTCCTCGTAAATCACTTTTAATGCAACTGTGTAAGTCATATTTTTTAAATTAAAATCACAGAAGTGACGATATTATGTTTAAAGGTCACATGGTACTTAGTAGTTCAGTATGTTATGATTTCATGGGATTATATAACATAATTATGAGAAATTAATTTCCATTTATAAAACATTAGTCTATTATATATAGACCCCATTTTATGTCCATATTTATACCTTAACACATGTATGGCTCTAAAATGACCCATTAGTTCCCTTTTTCAAATAAAAATCTTTGTACAATTTATTTTTTTCAAAAATTACTTGTGTTTCCTCTTCCACACTTATTAGAGGTCACTCATTTAATCATCCTATTAATCTTAAAAACCACATTTTTTCACACAATTACTTATATAATATAGTTATTTCATCCCTCTCCACATCCTAGAGGCTGTATTGTGATTAGTAAACCCTCCTATGAATATATTAGGTGTAAACCAAAAGAGGTTCCCCAAAGTAGATGTAAACTTCTAAAACATATGTTTTTATTATTTCTTCCTCCACCTGCACAAAATATTATTCAAATATGATAATATAATGAAATTAGTATCCCAAAAATAATTATATTTTTTTATGTTAATTTATTGACCTACATATATTTCCTCTTTCATCAAATGTGAAATGATACAGTCAATAGTTTGAATGGCGGAGTACCACCTCACTATCATATGATATTCCTTCTGTATCATCCCAACCAATGAATGGTTATAATAATGTTTTTAAGGATTATATATGATATATATGATATTATTATTATTTTATATTTATAATTCCACGTTTTTTTCATTACATTTTATGGTAATATAATGACTTCACACATGTGTATGGAAGATTATTCTGTCACGATGTCATGTGATTCATTTTTTAACATAAGATATATATGGAAGGTAATAAAGGAATATTTATGGAATATATGATACATAAATGACATTAAAAATAGGTTTAATATATTTTTTACCCTACTTTTTCATCACACATCGAGAAAATGGAAACAATGTTCATGCTTTCGTATGACCTACAATCTCCCTGAATGGTGTAATTTTTTTCATATCATCAAAATTAATTGATTAATATAAATATTGATAAAATTAATATATATGACATCTATATAAGATATAACATTATGAATATTATAGAACCTTGATCAAAATCAAATGAATGAAGACACCAAACCAAAAAAATCTAGAAACACGATGCTGTAATTACTAGAACATGATTTTAATGAGAAATTATTATTAAATTTTTAATAAAGGATCATAAATAAATCAAATATGGTATTATACATAGGATTTTAATTATTTAATATATTTATAATAATAAAATATTTATTATACACTAGCTTCAATCTTGTACGAAGTATGTCAAGACCTATGGGAATGAATTTTTTTCTCAATTGGTCATTTTTGGGATACATGTTATGTTTTACAACTATCATATTTTTTGATATGTATTTAAATACAATTTTATATTTTATATTAGGAATATAATTCTTTTAAATTTATTTAATGTTTTATTAGATTTCATTCTTTAATGGGGGTTATGATTCATATGTTTCTAAAGTTGTATTATATTTTTATATCACTTTTATTATTGTGGGACACATGCCATATTAACCACTCATTTCATTTGGGGGATATATATACTACCCATTAATGTATTTTGTAAATATAGCCATGAATGTTTGAGATCTTAATACTCATATAATTTAACATCTTCCATGGGGATTATGATTCAATGTAAACTAATGCTGAAAATGCCTTATATTACAGTCTCATTGATTATCAAGATTGTTTATGATTATGTTTCCAATAATTAAATATTATAACATATATCTCAAAAATATAATGAATTTTTTTATCCTGGGGTTATCTCTTAGTAATTTTTTTTAATAATTTTATCTTTATTTACTCGGGTGTTGAATTCATTATTTTTAATAAAAATTGACATTACTCTTCAATTTGATTGGAAATCCTTTTTTTCTTCCATATCCATGTATTGTAAAAATATTTTCAAGATTGTTTTTACTATTATTTATAAATTATTTAATTTCATTATTACTCATGTTTAAATTTCTCAAAAATATTTTTTGAAGGTGACCTTTATTACATTTTTGGAATGAGGTAATTTTTACTAAAAATTTGAAAATAATCTTTATTATTGCCTACACAAAAAGAATCAAAATTTATAGCATCATGAACACTAAACTATTTTATGTTTATATTAATATTCTACACGGTTATTTTAAAAAATATATTGATTTAAAATTTTATATGTTTTTTTATTTTAAATGAGTTATTTAAAAAATACAAAGGATGCATTCCCCAATATTTCTTCCATGTGTTCTTTAAAGATCATTTTCTGTATAATATTACATTATTTTACATTAGTAAATTATTAATAGGTATATGAACATATTTAACCATCATTATTATTTATATGGATGTGGTATTTATTTTATCACATGATGTTTATGATACTTATTCCATTTCCACATATTATTATATAATGAAATAATGAAATGTTTATTATACTCATCTCTTTTCAACTGGTTTTTCTATGACGAAATATTTATGAAACTAATATTTATAATTGGGTTATGATATGATGAATGTTTTACGAACATGTTTTTCACAAATTTATTAATTATTTACTAGGTGGGACTTATATCTCCAAATAATGCATTGGGTAGTTATTAATGATATATGAGACTAATAGTTTTACATGAGTTTTTCCCAGTCAAAAAATATGATACAAAGAAGGTAATCCAATGCTGAAAAAATTTATATGGGAGTTTATCCAAATCACAAATTAGATAAATGGGAAGTTATCCTTACCCTAACATGTTATGAATTTATTTCTAGATAGCCTTGACATATGATTTTTCCAGGATTATGTGTATTCTATAAATATGTATCTTATTAAGAATTTATGATATCTTGACCCATTTTACTCGGTTCTATTCTGAATCATTTATTAATAACTAATATGATTTTTTCCATGAATCATGATTATGATATATGATATGCATGGTATGGTTTTTAAAATTATATTGAGATGTTGTAAACCTTTATTCTCATTTCATGTTAGTATCTCCATTATATATCCTTACATAGAATCATAAATCACAATTTCTTTTGTTTACTTTCCCTAGGTTATGAAGAACGTTATTATTTTTGATTAGTCTAAAAAGTGTTCTAGTTATTAAGAACATAGTTGTAGGTGATGTATCCGAGTTTGGACACGTTATATATATATATCTTTGATTACAATGGAATTATACCTAATTGTTCCATGCAAGGGTCATTATGTAATATACTGATTGTTCTTACATTAATATTAAATATTTTTTATAACACGTTTTTTTCTTTACAGTTGGTATCACATCATTGTTTAGATAACCATTTAAATCTTAGAGGAGAAAGTTTTACTGAATAAT
This sequence comes from Viscum album, assembly GCA_963277665.1. Classification (NCBI taxonomy): domain Eukaryota; kingdom Viridiplantae; phylum Streptophyta; class Magnoliopsida; order Santalales; family Viscaceae; genus Viscum; species Viscum album. Next base: position 1,237,022,884 of record OY728122.1, on the reverse strand, counting down.
CTATTGGATGAGTTTAATTCTAGGATAACATCCAAAACATTTGTTGATGATGATATTATATGGTTTTTCAAGAAATAAATCCATGAATATATATTATATTTGATGTTGTTCTGTAACATAATTTCATAGGGGTAATGACTCCAAAAAAGGCACATTAATCTTAACTCAACGGTTTCCTAGTATAGGATATCAAACCTTAACAGACAACTAGTTTCAACTCCTAGGGGATAAGATTTTGTTAATTAATATTTTCCTTATGAACCACCATAATGGATTTGAATAGATTCTGATCAAGGATGAACTATGATAAACCTAATTTGTTACAGAATGAAAATATTATGTAATGATTTGGATATCCTAGTTTTTATCAGGACTATGTGTTTTCCACGGTGATTAGTGTGGTGCGCAATAAAATTTTTTTCAGTTAAGGGATTGAATAGAAAAATACTTAATTAACATTTAATACAATGTAAAATTTTTTAATGAACAATAGGATTGGATGATTATTATAGATAAATATGTTGTGATCATGAATAATCAGTTTTCCTGATATATGATAAACAACTTGATCTTTGGTTAGATTCCTAATGTGTCACATAAAAGGAACATATACTTTTATAGAAGTTCATGTGGTGCAGAAAATATATAAAAGAATAATATTATGCCTAAATTTAATAAAGGTGGTAATAATCACCCTTAATAATATCTAAAATTGAGGGCCATAAGTTTTCAAAGTGGAAATGCAGGTCATATAGTGAATCATTTTCAAGGAGTTCATTTTATTCTATGAGTGAAACATAGGAATTATACAAGTCAAAGGATAAATATAAAATTTAGCTTCTATATTAAATAAGGAAATATTTAATGTTAATAAATCAAGTGTAAAGATTAATGTATTAATGTATTGGGATTCATGTATTATGTTTTAGATGTCTTTTTACCAATTTTTTTTGTTTGTAAGAATCATGAAACAACTAAGAATTATGTTAATTTTGAAATAATATTTTTATCCTTGTTGGATTGAATTATTTTTTGAGGATAATAAAATTTTTTATGAGTTTATTGTTGACAATAAGTCCAATTTCCAAAACACATCTTTTGAGAATTTTTGTGATGAGGGTTTATCATGATGAAAATTATTTTGGGAGACATTTCTAGAAATAAAATTCTACATTTTAATATTTTAGTGATAAAATATATTAAGAGGATATACCCAAACCTCTATTCCACAAAATTTGTATATATGATGAATATATAGTTATTTAATTGTTATTACAATTTCCCCCAAAAGTTTCATGATTTTAATGAATATAATCTTTAGATATTACATTGATCATTTTGTTATATCCTTTATATATGATATTCTTATGTATTCAAATATTAAATGAAAACATTAAGAGAAACCAAGAATTGTAATAAAGACCATCAATAAGGAGAAAAGTGTATTAATAATTTATTATGTGCCAATTTTGGATATAAAAGGTTTCATTTTTTTGTCATATAATCTCAAGGTAGGGAATATTGGGGAATCTATCAATGGATAAGGCTATTCCATAGTGGCCAAGACCAAAATCAATGACTGTGATCTAATGTTTTCATGGTTCGGATGAAAATTATCAATGGGTTGTAGAAAACCCCTAACGTCTATGAAATCCACTCAAAAATTTAACATAAAATGGAGGTAAGTTCTACTGCATAGATGAATGTGAATAGAATTTCAATAAACTAAAAAAAGGATTATTCAATTCATTTATTACAATATTACCCTATAGTGGATTCGGGTTTTAAATCTATAATGATGCATCCATGATGGGATCAGATGCATTCTCATTTATAACAACCTGGTTATATCTTATACAATAGTAAAATTGATGGTTTATTGTATAAATTACTTAATTGATGATTTGGAGTATGTTGTGGTAAATTTTTCATTAAATATTTGTAGGAATTATCTTTAAAGAGAAAATTTATATAGATATAATAATCAAAAAAGGTTAAAATATATATTCACACAAAGGTATATGGACATTAACTGGAGAAGTTGGTTTGATAATATTAATGATTATGAGCAATTTATATATTACCACCCTTGGTAAGCAACCAAGGTGGTCAGTACACAGAGTTTAAAGGGTTATTTTATCTTTTCTTTTATAATGATAAAATAAATCAAATATTTATGAATTTTCATTGGGGTGATCGTGAAATCATCATCGAAGGGAAAATATCATATCATTATAATATAAATGGTAAGACATATACTTTTATGAGGATAAAACAGGTTGTTAGTGATGATATTATGTTTTAAAGGAATCAAATAAATGTTCCCTTTTTTGACCATGCTCATGATGAAATAATAAGATTCTAGAACCTTATTTCTGTTCCATCTATACAGAATATGAACAATGATCTGTTAGAGGAATCTCATAGTTCTTTATTCTCTATTCATATTTTATATAAAAAGATGTATAGTGATGTGAAAGATTATTTATAGTGGGATGGAATGAAGAGATATATTGTTGATTTTTTATCTTAGGGTTCAACATGCAAAAATATAATGTAATGAGATTAAAGCCTATGGGGATGTTACAAACATTACCTACATGAGAAAGAAAATGGAAAAACATTATAGATTTTTTTCATTAGACTCCCCAAAACTTATAAATGGAATAATTCTATATGGTTCATAATAAATAAACTCAAAAACTCAATACACATCATCGATATCATACAAGATTTCACTCTAAATCTGCTTCCAAAAATTTACATTATGAAACTGGTAAGGTTGCAATGAGTACCATATTTAATTCTATCTAATTTGGAAATGATTTTTATCTTTACGTTCTAGAGAATTCTTCTGCAAGATCATGATATGAAGTTGAGTTTGAGCATTATGTATCATCCCTATATGAATTGTTATTGTAATAAAACCACTGAAACACTAGATGATATGATAAGATCATATTCAGTTGATATGAAAGTTATTTGGGACAAACACCTTCCTCTATTATAGTCTTATTACAATAATATCTATCAATCAAGAATTTAGATGGGACCTTATAACAAAGTATATATAATGAAGTTTATAACTCCAACGTACAAGGATTAATTTTGAGAAAAAAAACTATTGGGAACTGTTCATGCTTATGAAATTGTAGAAAATGTTACAACAATTCAACACAACATAATGGGAGACTAAATTTGTAATAAATTTTATGGAGATAACACTAAATGGGATATATAATTTAATGTTATTGAGGATTTGTTTCTAAATATTTCTCTATGATTTATGTAAATGAGATTAAAAAATAATGGGAAACTAATACCGTGGTAAATAGGCCCCTTTATATTCTTTATCAGATCTAGTAGACAGATTATCATTTGGTTCCTACATTGAACCACTCTCAGGTCCACAATTTCTTTAATGTATCTATATTAATGAAATTCATACCTCAAAATTCACATATATTTATCTAAATGGTCATACCATTGTATCATGTTCATTCTTACGATGAATAAAAATTAATGATTTTGGATCGTACATCAAATGTTCTATGAAAAAGGAGCCCTCACATAGTCAATGATTTCTGTTAAACCACTTTTTTGAGAAGCTAAATTGGAAACTAGGGATATAATCAGGTAGAAGTATCCTCTGTTTAATCATATTGTGATGTAATTTGTAGGGAAAAAATCATTTTCATGGGGGTATAATTTATCATAATATTATTTTTAGTAAAAAAATAAAAATTATTTTAATTTCTTTTATAGAGTGTGTTACACAAAACATCATGCTTTAACTGACCCTAATTTACTATTATTTAAAAAAGTCCATTATAACATAGTCATTAAACATAGATGTATGAATAAGAATTAAAAAAATTTCAATGAAATTATATAAATAAAATATATTAAATAAATACATTACTTATAGTAAAGTCTTAATAAGTTTTGAATATAATAATTTTCGCAAAAACATGTTTAAATTAAATTTTAGGTCATATAATTAATGAACATTTATTTATATAATTATAATTTTATTTCAAAAAAATAATGTTTTATTAAATATACATTTAAAAAGTATCCTTGAGTTAATATCCATCACTTTTTTGAAATATTAAATTTTTCAGTGAATAGTCAATATTTTTTTGAATTTTATTATGAATTTCCATTTTATTTAAATAATTATAAAAGAAAAATCTTGTTTAAAATAATAAGTGTAAAATTAGTTAAAAATATGTTAATTATTCCGATTTCTATTATTTTAATAATATTATTATTGAATTTTTATATTAAAATATTATATACTAAGGAACAGTTTCTCTTTGGGTAACCACTTTTTATCACATTTTCTGGATTAATTTTAGAATAAATATTTTAAACCCAATAAATGTAATTAGGAAATATGGATTCTTTATTTGTAATTATACTAATTAACATTATATAATAATGTATTCTTATTTATTCATTCAAAATGAATAAGAAAAACCTTAAAAATAAATTACAATTGCAATGGTTTAAAGAGGATCACATGAGGGTTATACTAAAAAGAAAATGTGTAAGATGATTTATGAACTTTTTCACACATTTTTTAATGTTTTATTTAGATATTATCTCTTATAATGTTTTATAATTATCCATTGTATAGAATTTGTTCATGTTAAAAGCATTTATAAACATTACCCTTTTAAGAAATTCTTTATGTGTCATGTCCCTATAATATAAAAGGGCACCTCTTCTACTATCCTATAAACACATTCAAAAACATTTGGATCATAAAATACCCACCAACATATTTTCCTTACATACATCTATACATATTATAGGGTCTATGTTGGCTGAAACCCCTCATTTGAGGGCTTTATGCATAAACCTAAATAGTTTCCACTAAATCGATGCAAAAATCATCATCTTGTGTTTTTTTACATTTATTCTTCCACTTACTTTATATTTTATGAATTTATTTTAATATAATAAAAATATTATATACCATATAAAAATATTTTACTATATTAATGGAATGACCTTCATATTTCCCCTTTTATATCAAATGGGAAATGAAACCATCGATACTGTACATGACATACTACTGCCTCATAAACCGATGTTGTTCATTTTCCATTATCACATTTCATGACTTAATTTAATGAATATATGTTTTATCTATTATTTTATTATATTTATATAGTTATGATATCATATATTAAATTTAATTTCCATTTCATGGGAAGATGGTAACATCTCTCGTAAGTCCAGTGGATTACCACCTCATGAAATAATGTGATTCATTTTTCAATTACATTTTATATGGAATGTAATGAGGGAAAATTAAATTAATATATTTCATATTTTTATATTTATTTAATATTATTTTTTAACGATAATACTTTATTTACCTTTTCCATTTCATCCATCGAGAAAATGGAAACACCATTCATGATTTTGTATAACCCGTCATCTCCATTAATGATGTAATTCATTTAATATCGCTAGATTTAATGGATTAATATAAATAATTATTTAATGAATATATATGATATTTATATAATTTATTTAATTCTTTATATGATTTAAAAATAATATATAATAATGTATTTAACATACCAATCTAAAACATACTTGAAGCACATCACAATTATTACCTGAAAAGTGATTTTAATAAATAATTGTTTATAAATTATTAATAAAGGGTTATTAGTAAATCATATATGGTATGGCTCATATGATTATGTTTAATTAATACATTAAAATTCACATGTATTTATTATTTTTGGGGGTAAAATATGTACAATGAATGTCAAGACCTATGGTAATGGAATGTTATCTCAAATGGTATTCTTTGGGACAAATGTTATATTCAACACTTATTTTAGTTAACAAAGAGTAAGTTCAGAACCTAGGAAATTTTATATCATGGAAATTCCTAATTTAATGATATTTAATTTTTCATTTTATTTTATTCTTTAATGGGGCTTATGATTCATATGTTTTGAGAGTGGTAAGGTATTCTCATCTCACATTCATTTTATGGGACATATCATATATTCACCACTCATTTATTTTGTGTGGTGTATCTAATAACCAATAAAATATTTTACATTTCTTCTCACAATGTGGTGGAATATAAATATCCATATAATTTTCATTCTTCCATGGGCCTTAAAATTTAAAAGATTTCAATTTTGTAAAATTATTATGCCACAATATCACTGTTTAGCGAAGGTTTTTGTTATTAAATTTAAAATTTTGAAATATCCAGATTATCACTCAATAAACTCATTAATTTTATTCCACATACTAAATCATTAGAATAAAATTTTTTCTTTAATTTTCCTCTCTTTTTGTGATGATTTGTTAAAAATAGTTTTTTATAAAAATTATATTTATTTCTGTCTTTGTTAGAAAATCATTTTTCTATTATATCCATCATTTATAAAATTTATATAATGAATTTATTTTTTATTATCAAATTATTTAGTAAAGACACTTGTAACCATTTTTTTATTTTTTTTCATGAATTTTTTGAATATAATCTTATTATTGTTTTCTAAATGAGGTACTTTTGACTTTTTACCAAAAATTTCAATGGAGTCTATATATAAAAAAAGAACAGAATTTTTAATCATAATGACCACTCAATTAATTGAAGAAAAAATTGAATGCATCCTAAGTTGTTTAGAAATATAATTATTTCATTAAAATTGTATATATTTTTATATTTTAAATTTGTGTTTTCAAAACAAAAGTGTTATTTTCCTTATGAAATGATTTAATAATAATTGAAAAAATCAATAAAAAATGGAATCCTTTTATGTTACATAATAATTTCTGGACAAATAATATAATTGTTATATCCTTATTATTTTTTGAGATTATGTATCCCTACGGTGAAAAAATATTTATGAAATGAATTCCATTTTCCTGGGTTATGCTATGATAAAATGATAAAATATATATGGAACCTATTTTTTTCCATAAGTTATAATATGAATTATTGTTTATAAAACCCAATGATTTAGAAGGATTATGGAAAAAAATATTTTTTATGATATTATAGAACAAAACATTATGTTTTATCAAAAGGGTGGGACTTATATCTCCCCCTAAAGAAACATGGTGACGGTTAATGTTATATTTTTTTGAAGGGTACACATGATGTTTTATGAAGACCAAAATAAGGTACACGAGAGTTTATCTCAAGACCAAAATTGGGTATATCAGAGGATATCAAAAGAAAAATACTAGTTAAAAGGTGGTTATACCAAGACTAACATGTTATGAATGACATAGTGGATATCCATGTCATATGATTTTATATTTTTATATGTATGACTAAAGTCTATATCTTACTAAAATGTTATGATATAATGGATCAGGTTATTTGAATCTTATATAATTAATTTATAATGATGAAAAATTATTTATTCAATGAATCAAGATTATGTTCCATGATATTCAGGGTTTGGTTTTTCCGAATTAATACTCATGTTCTCAGACCCTTATTCCCATTTTATTTCAATATCTCCCTTGTATAACCTTGTATATATATTGTTTTCACCCTTTAATATATTCTCTTCCACCTATTCATCAATAATGGTTTTATTTATTAATTTTATATGAAGGGTTATAGTTATAAATAATGTAGTTGGAGATGAATTATCATATTTATGGAAATCTTATTTTTAATTCCATGATTCCAATAGCTTTGGACCAAATTGATTATTGTGTGGGACATTGTGTTATATATTTAATATTAATCTATTAAGATTAAATATTTATGTATGGAATGTTTGGGTCTTTATTCTTCGTATCTCATAATGAATTATTTATCCTTTGGAAAATTGTATGAGAAAACATTAATTAAGAACCCCTAACATGCATATAAGTGTAAGAAAACATCATAATTTTTTTATGTAATAGATTATGTTTTTAATTGACCAAAAATCCATTTCAAGATATTCCATCTAGACATCATTATAGAATACATGTATGTAGTGTTAATACCTCTAAAAAAATGTGTGTCGGGCATGAATTTAGAATTACCTATTTCCTGACTATATGCCTTTCTACACACCTATTTTGACACTCCCTAGGTATATCCATTAGTTGTCCACATTTTCATTACTAACCATCATGTATATTTTTATATATGAATATCATTGATGATCTAGATTAATTTGTTTAATATTCTTAACAGAATGACTTTTATATTTGGACATCAAAAATTATTTACAATATCTATGTGTTCCCATTATAATTATTATTTATCACACAATTATTTATTATTTTGTTCAATGTTTGGAAAATAATAATTTGGTTTAATATTGATTGAAATGAAAATTGTGTTGATGATAATCCATTGGGATATTCACCAGATTGAAAGCTACATTGATTATGCCTAATTATTTATTATTATGAGTGATTTACAATGTGATATTTGGTGACATTCATAATAGGGAAAATATAGGTAAGGTGTGATTTTTTGATTGTTCAAGAGGTAATGAACATATAGTAATAAAGATTTATCTTCTTATATGTCAGGAAGGTTGGATGAAGCACCTAGAAAAAGATCTCATATAGATGGAAATATATTTTCATTTCAAAACAAAGGTTATATAATGATGAACTATTATTTATTTCAATGTCGTATGTGTGGGGATCATGGGAAATATCCATTAAAATTTTCTAATCATATAGTTGACAACTAAACAAAAGAATAACATATTATGTGTCAATAATTGAATTGGAAGGATTGAAGTATATATGTTATGAGATTCATGTATGATTTTTTACATGAATTTTTACTAGTGGTATTTGTTTTGAAAGAATCATGAAACAACTAAGGTTTTTTTATTAATAAATATATATCTGTGTATGATTAAATTAAGAGTTATAGATACCAAAATGCGTTTATGAGTTTTAGTTTGATCATATGTTCAAATACTAGACACAAATTTTGAGATTTTATTCAATGTTATTTTTCATGTATAAGGATATTTTGGGAGTAATTAATGGAAATACTACCCATTGGGGTTTTACATGTTTTAGAAGACCATTTTTATTATAGGATATAACCAATAAAACATTCCAAACAAGTTAAAAATATGATGAATATATTTTTATTTAATTTATCTTAATAATTCATTCTCTACTGTCCTATATTTACTGAATTGAGACTAAAAAACTACCGTGATTATATTTTGGTATAATTTATAGATGGTAATGTTACATATTCAAAGAGAATGGTTGAGTAGGAATATCAGATAATAATATCAATAAAGACCACTAGGAATGTGACATTGTATGAAAATTTTAAAATGTTTTAATATTGGATTCTAAAGGTTTCATTTTTGGGTCATATAATCTCAAGAGAGGGTACATTGTTCGACCAATCAAAGATAGAGGCTATTGAACATTTTCCTGGACCAACCATGGTGAATGAGATCTAATTTTATTCTTTTTTGGAATTATGTTATATATGGTTTGTAGATAATTTCTCATCACAATATAATCCACTCACCTAGTTAAATTGTAATGGAGAAAAGTTCTTCTTGATCGATAAATATTGAGAAAATTTCATGGAACTATTAATAACATTATTCCACACATATGTTCTTACACTACATTGTATTTTTGAACGATTTTTCATCTATATTGATGCATACAATAAGGAATTGACAAAAGTACCCTTGAATAATGTAATGGTAATAACCTATTCTTCAGGGAAATTTATTATCCATGGAAAATATTTCTGAACTCATGATTTGTAGATAGTTGTAGCAATTTTTTCATTTAATATTTGGAGGCCATTTTTGATTAGAGAAAAGTGTGATATATATTCTAATTAAAAATATTTAAATTAAATATTCAAAAATAAGGATTTGAAAATGACACAGAGAATCTAGTTAGAGGAGATTAAAAATAATTATTGGAAAATAATTTACCTACCGATAAAGGCAAACACGGAGTTCGATACTTTGAGTCAAAAGGAACATGTTATCTTATTCATGATGAGAACAAAACAATATCCAATATTTTTATAATTATATTTAATATATTTTAAATTCATAATGTAAGGGGGTAAATCTTTTCTTTCTCACGTAAGAGTTTAATAATATATACATGTGAGGTTAAAAGAGTTGCAGAACAATGGTATTGAGTTAGAAAAGGAGGTGAGAAATATTCCTTAGTTTCTTCTTGATCATTATATAATGATATGATTAAAAAATTATATTTCTTCCATCCATACCATATTTAAAGAGAAAGGTGTTAGAATTAGCTCATAATTCATTATTCTCAATTCATCCTTGATATAAAAATATATATATTGATTTGAAAGAGTATTTCTGATCGTATTACATGAAGTGATGTATTATTGAGTTTGAATCTTGTTAACTAGAATATAATAATGATAAATTTGAGAGAAAAAATTATAAGGTTTTGTTACAACCATTACCCATAAAATAATTTAAATTGGAAAATATTACCATGTATTTTTTCATTGTGCCCCCCCAAAACATCTATTTAGAATAATTATATATGTGCTATAGTCAGTTCCCATATAAATTCAGAACACTTAATTTCAATTAGAGTATATTTTTATCTAGATCCTATCAGATGAATATAAATTAGTGAATTGGTAATGTTATATGGTGTACAACATTTTATAGAATCTAGTTGGGATATAAGGTTTACATCTAGTTTTGTGAATGTATTCAACCAGATGTTGATATGGAATTGAGTTTTGACATTTTGTATCATCTTAATATAGATGATCATCTTGGGAGAACAATTAAATCACATTATAATATTATGAGATCATGTTTTATGGATTTCAATGTTTTTTTATCAACACATTCTTCTAGTTTATTTTTCATTCAAAAATACCATTCACTCTAGAATTCACATGGATCCTTATGAATAACTAAATGGAAATAAATATAGAACTATAACATATTTTTACAATGTTGGAGAAATATAGTTATTTGGACCTAATAAAGTAGATTAAATTAAAGATAAGGTAATAATAATTTACTAATATATAATGGTAGAAAAATTTCAGTTTAAAAGATATGCATAAAATCATTAATGTGATCTATAATTTAAATTTGGTGAGATGTTTTTTCAGTGAATTTTTCAACGGAATAATTAAATTATTTTCATAATTAAGGGAAAAAAATCCTTTGGTGTATCACTCCCTTTGAAATTTTTTTACATATTGGGATTACATCTTATCGATTGGTAATTCCACTGAACCACTCTCATGTACATGATGTGTTCCATTCATCTCACTTATGCAAGTATATACATGATCTGTCAAATTTACTAAAATATTGACCATATCATTGGAGAATTATATATCATGTGAGGAACATCAATTTTTGAGGAAGATATATGGGAACCTGAGGGTGTAATAGGGTAGAAGTATCCTTTATTGTTTTACATTATTAATGTAACTTATTGTTAAAAATTCATTTTATATGGGTTATAATGTTACAATATGATAATTTTATTAAATTTTTGAATAAATTTAATTTTTTTTCATTCATTATACATAAGTTCATGTTTTTAGGAACCACAATATACAATCATCTAAACAAGACTATTGTAAACAAGAAATCAATAATGGAATTATGAACATGAATAAATTAAAATTTTATATTTCATAGAAATAAAACATATTTTAAAAAGGTTATTAATGTAAAGTGATTCCATTAATTATTTCAAAAACACTAGTTTCTAAATAAAATAGTTTCATTTTTAGAGAAAATAATAAAATTGATTTTTACCAATTTTCAAAAATTTATTTTACAAAATAAAAATCAATTTTTAGATATAAAACTGAAAATTTTAATCGAATAAATGTTTAAAATTTATATTAAATGATAATTGTTTTTGATGAGTACCAAATAATAAAAACTTTTAGAAAATACTACCATTCAGTTTAAATAAATTATTATGGTTAATTTTTTCTTAAAATGATTTAAAAGTAAAATTATTTCAATTATATATTTATTTATCCAATTTAGGATATGTGAATATATTTCATATTTAATTTTGATATTAAATAATTTTTAAATTTGGAATGTTTTCTCTTTGGAAAACCTATTTATAATCACGTCAGTGAGTTTAATTTTTACAAAACATTTCCCACATATATGAATGAAATTTAGAAGAATTAATTAAATTATATTAATTTTAAAAATTAATATTATATAATTATTTGAAGTTAATTTTTTTTCGAAATGAATTATAAAAATAATAAAAATTAATTAATATTGTTAGGATTAAAATAGTTTTACTAGGGGATAAACTAAAATGATAAGGGGTAAAATTACCAATAAAAATTTCATAAACCCATTTTTACCATATTTAGTCTATATAATCAATAATGTTCTATAATTTCCCTTATTTTAAACTTTTTGATTATGCAGTTCATGGGTACACATTATTCTTCTAAAGGATTCCATGTTTGTCCTTTCCCCTACTTATAAAAGGCCACTACCCATCTTCCAGTATTCACACATCCATAATAATTTTTCATGGTCATTGAATTCCCAAAATATTTTCCTTAATTCCTTAAATAAATCTTTGAGGAATTTTTTTTATTAGGAAAACCTCATATGAATTCTTCAGGTATAAACCGAATGATGTTCTCTGAAGAATAGAAAATAGCATTTAACTTGTTTAATTGTTATATTTCTACTTCCCCCAACATAAATTGGAAAAATATAAAAAATCAATTTCTCCCATATAATGATATGTTATTATTTTAATTTCATGACCTCAATATACCTCTTATTTCATAAAATGGGAAATGAAATTAATGATTCTTTTTATGGTGGAGTACAACCTCGTGAACCGATGTTACTAATATTCCATCACCACCTCACATAGATTTTTATAAAGATGGATTGAATATTTATATATTAAATTTTTCCTATTTTTATACTTATTTAAGTGTAATTCCACATACACATTCTTCCATTCCATTCTATGGGACTATGAAAATGTCTCTCATGTGTAAGGAGGACAACTTCCTCTTAAAGCGATCGAATTAATTTTAAACATACGCATTATATAGAATATAAGAAGTGTTCGAAAAATTAATATATGTGATATATATGACATAAAAATTATTCTATAATGGTAATATTTTATTTACCTTCCCGTTTTTATCATACATCATGAAAATTGAAATAGTATTCAAGCAAACATACAACCTATACTCTCAATAAATAGTGTAATTCATTTTTATCTCTAATTTAAATTTATTGCAATATATAATAATATTTAGAATACATATGATATTTATATCATGTATTAAATTATTGATATTATGGTACCATGATCAAAATTTATGGAAAAAATTACCAAACAAAAACAAACATGAAAATTGATGTAGTTATTACAAAAAAAGAAATTTTAACAAGTAATAGATAGTAATAATGTAATAAAATGTAATAATTATATAATATATAGTATTATAAACATGATTAGGATTCTATATTATATTTATAAAAAACCCTTTATTTATTACATAATATGTTTGATTGTGTATGGAAGAAGTTAACTATTAAGGTAAGGGAATTGCATCTCAAACTACATTCGTTGGCACATATGTTATATTATGAACCAATATTAATTTATAAAGTTTATATGAAAAACATTTTTCATTTTATATCATGAAGATATTAATTTTCATTTTATTTTAGGATTTATTTTATGTTATTCTCTAATCTGGATTTAAATTCATATGATTAAAAAGTGAGAAGGGATTTTCATCTCACATTTTTTCCTTGGGACACATTTCATATTCACTAATAATTTATTTTTTGAGGTTTATATATTTCACATTAATTTATTTTAATATTATTATCTTGAAATTTAGGGATCTAAATATTCATATAATTTTCTTTCTTTCATGTATATTCTGTTTTAAAAGACTCTAATGTGATAAAATTATTGTCTTAAAATATCTTTTTTAGTGATTCTTATTGATTATGTCTCCAATTATGAAATATGATGCTTCATAACTCAATAAACACTTTATATTTTATCTATTCTATTTATTTCACTTAAATAATTTTTTTCCTTTCATTTTCTTCTCTTTATGTATGTAATAGATCTAAATAATATTTTTAAGAACAATCCACTTTAATTGTCTTTTCATTAGAAAATACATTTTCTTCAATATAGATATTTTATCAAATTTATTTACTGAATATTTCAAATATTTTATAATTATTTTTTATATAAACTTTTTACCCCGGTTTTACTTTTTGAATCAATGTTTCTGAAAGGAATATTCATGTAATTTTATGAATGAGTTACTTTATCATTTTTACAGATAAAGTAAAAAAGAATCATTTGTTAATGTACATGTAATGAATAGAATTTTTTATCATAGTTTACACTAAATTATTTGAATATTAGATTGAAATTATTTGAATTTATTTTTAATGATATTTATTTCCTCAAAATTTGAAAAAAAAATTATATTTTAAATATTTTTTTTCAAATGGGAAATGATAATTCCCTCATGAAATTTTCCATGATATCATGGATAATTTTATTTGATTAGTTTATGATTAATTCTTTATATTATTCCAATATTTATTCCATGATTTAAGTTTATGATATATTATACAAAAGATTTGGGTTTTAAATAGTTATTGGCATGTTATGATACACTTATTCTCATTTTATGTTGATATCTCCCTTATTTACCATTACTGAGCATATAATATAACCCTTTGTTATGTTTCCCTTCCCTGTGTTATAAAGAAAAATATTATTTATGATATTTATAAGAAGTGTTCATGTTATGAAGAACATAGGGGGATATTGCATATCTCACATATTGATCAGTTTATTATGTTTCCTTTTTTGAGAAGCTATAGAACCAAAATATGTTTCCACATATTTTTATGTTCTGTAATGAATACCCATATATTAAAATTCAATATTTATCTATATGATTTTTTTCACCTTAAAATAACATTGTATAATTTTTTAGTTAAAAAAATATGATTAAACAATAATTAATGAGACAATTTTTTAATTATTTTTATAGTTAACTTGTGATTATATTGTGTTGTCATTTTGTCTCATGATTTTCTTGATAGTGTCATATATTTACATATTTTATCTTTTTTCATGTTTTTACGTTGGTAAATTATATAAATAACGTGCATGTGGTAGTTATTTTAAGATAAATAATGAAGGTGAATGATTAATTTGTATGATTTTTCCTTAAATTGACGGAAATAGATGTTATGATTGATTCATGTGTAAGTGATTCATAGTTGTTTATAGTTGATTACTTCGGTTACTTATGGTTGTAACCTATATTAATTAAATTATTTAATTTATGAAGGTAATAAAAATTTTTTTAATAAAGACAATCTTATAGGGTTTAATTAAACATATTTTCTTAGGTAGTTTAGATTCCTTGGGGTTTGGGAAAACTTTCCCAGTTGACTACTTTTTATTATATTCCTACATATTTTTTGTACTCTGGATGTGGATCCTTGATATGAGACATGATGGTATCCTCATATTATTGATTATTTGATGATAAATGAATGGGTATGCCTAGCATTATGAAAGTATTCGATTCCTATGATTGTTGGATGGATGGTGATATATATATTGGTGTCATTGGTAGAAATATGACTAACGGTTCATGTTTAATCATTCATTGGACATTATTTTTTTCTAACAAATAGGATAACTGCTTATTCTAGATATTGTTTAAATTATAGATGGTAAATTTTCCCATTTCTACAATCATTTCCCCACTATATATCATACCTGGGTGTGTATGGTTAATTCAACTATTATGGAATCTTTGGATAAATCTGAGAGTACCTAGAATTATGTAATGGTAATGTTAAATAACATAAACCATGGGTTTTGTTTATTCATAGAAAAAATAATTGATGATAATTCTTGAGTAACCTTCGATGACCTTGGATTATGATTAGATTTCACGGATTTTTTCTAGTAATTAATATATGACAACGAATATTAATAATAATAATAATTTAAATTAAGTATCTTCTAATGTTTGTATTCATATATGATAATTAATCCATAGTAGTGGTATCTATTTATATGAGAGTGGATAACTATAGTTGAAGTTAAAGATAGGCAGTTTCACTTAATATGGGATTTGAGCTCTATATATTCCTTATGGTTGAAGATTTCAAATGTTACCTCAACCAATATTATTAGGTAAACTAACAACCAGTGCACTCTAGGGGGAATTCTAAAATTCCTAGGTTGAAAAGGACCAAATTGATAACTACCCACAATTCTCCCACTCTCTTATCCTAGTATTATTATGTGTTGGTATGATCTATGGTTACTTTTACATTATATGTGTGTAGGTGGTTCTAGTAGATTTTAGTTATTTAGTACACATGTATCTCCAAATATAATATCCTACGGATTATTACATGTATGTTGTGTATGTCTGTTGTTTTATTGTGGTATAATGCGCTATGTATGAGCTATGGTGACTCCTAAAAACTACACAATTACTGTCTTGAGATGTGCATGTGGATGATGAGTATATGTGATCCATGAGCTGCATGGTCTATTATGGTTTACTAGGTGTTTCAATAAATGATTACGTATTAGAGAGAGATGTCTTATGAAATAATTTGTTGGGGCCATGTTCAAAACTAGTGGGGAAGTGGTTGTGGGGTACCATCATCTTGATATTATATTCTCTACTATATTAATACATCTATTAAATACATTGTTTGATGCCCATGTTAAGACTAAAAAGATAGAATACCTAATTATTTCATGAGTTAGGTTCACTTATTGACTCCCTTTGATTTATTATGATTTATTAATCTTGTTCATGATAATATTTTGGGAGTATTCTTCTGATTATACCAGTCATGCTCACCCTACACCTATATAAAATTTCGTACACGTTCGTAGGAGATGGTTGTTTTTTGGGGTATAAATCACTAGCTTGTATTGTATTTTTGGTGTTATTTGGTATTTAACGTCACCAATTAGGATTTTAATTTTTTTATTTGTTTTTTTTGTAGTTGTTTTGTTTTTATGATGTTAAATACATGTACTGAGATATTTAATTCATTTTTGAGTTGATGTTTAGCAGTGGTTTTATATTTCCAATCTTTCTTCATGTTCTTATTAGTGGGTAATGACTATAATTTTTGTGTATAATATAACCTTAGTGGTTTTTGTTAACCCATGGCCTTTGAGAGGTAGGTTTCAAGCATCTTTGTATCCCATCTATCTTTACTAGACATGTTGTGGTACTTTTGGAGGGTGGGGTCGTGAAATTCCACGTTACATTGTAATAACCCCGCCTCACCATAGCACCTAGAAAGAATGGAATGTTAGTAGGAGTATGTGAACCAATTAGTGCAACATAAGAGTAAAACTCCCACTTAGTACTCATGTTACCGTATCCATTTGAAAATAGAGGTGATTTAACATCCAATCCATGATCAACACACAAGTCATGAGAAATAACTCTCCCTTTTTTGTATCACCCTCAAAATAAATTTACCTAAAAACTCTATAAATATATTTCTATAAAATGGTAATTCCCATACGAGGGGATAGTCATTCATTACATAATGATGACAACACACACAAGAATAAATAAAGATCATGTAATGATAAAAAATGAGCATAACTGTAACTCCGAAGGGACTCATGAGCTTCAAATGATATTCATTACAATGCCACAATAATGAAATTTCAATTTAAAATGGTTTTAAATTCTTATCCCTTCACAATCTTAAAGATATCCAACATTAAAAATCATTTATAAATCCATTGAAATCACAAACACCATTTAACATTTTTAAGCCCCACATTAAAACATTGATTTTCCTCTTAAAAAACTAAAATAATTCTAATGGAATTCTATTTCGTCCAAATAAAATTATAGAAGTATTATTTAATTTTCATTGGAGGAATAAGAACACCATCACTTCCATTAAAATTTGAAATCAATAAAAGAACTACTTTTTAAATAATTATGTGGTCAACACAACTTTAAAAAAATATCTTCTTAAAGATTCATTTTACCTCTTTGAAAACCAAAAATTATCCAAATCTGAAACACACAATAAAAATGTTATAATAAGACTGATTGTAATTACCTAAATTCTTTGAAGATAAAAAAATATATTTCAAACATTAAAACATGGAATTAAAAATAGAAACCAATTATTCCATTAAAAACCTTAAGTAAATTATTTTGAAACATCACATATGTATCAAATACTTTAATAACATCAATAGAAAATATTGGAAAACAAAAAAATCACAAGTTGAATTAAAAAATGAAAACAAATTACAGATACACATACTCATGAGTAATAGAAACCAATAAAAAACATGTCTCCTCCAACTTGAAAATCTTGAATAAGTAAGTAAGAAACGCTTATAGATCATAGATACAAAAAATCCCAATATTAGATCTTTTTTTACTATAAAAGGTCTATTGGTAAAACTAGGGTTCACTAGAGGAACCATAAATGTTCAAAAAGATGGTTAAAGTGTAAAAATATGATAAATAGGGAACATTATACCTAGAATCACCAAATATCCTAAATGAGGACCAAAATTGAAGATAGAAGGAAGGTGTAACTCTAGTATTTTCTAACAAGCTTTAGTTGATGTATATGGGGTAATAAAAGGGAAAAGACCCCTTTTTTGGAAGAAAAAAAATTTACAAATACATTTTATGTTATAAAAGTTATAACACATTGTTTGGATACATGGTATTCTAAATATTGGGCCAACCATGTAAAAGACAGTACCTTGACCATAACCACCCCATGTATTTAGGTGAATCTGCACATGGACTATTATACTTATATAGGTAGTGAAAATACCAATGTCTCCATGAATGCACCATCAATATGGACACTACATGGTTACCTCAAAACTTGTTGTTAAAACATTCAACACCCAAAAATCCTCTCAAACTCTGAATTTATAAATAAAAATATTAGAATAGAATTTAACCAAATATAAAATAAAATAACTCAAATTAAACTATAGAGGGACATATTAGTGTTATATTTATCACTCAGTTAACTATTTTTTTATTCTTTCTTTTTTATTTTTATTATTCCCCGTCACTATTTATGTAACTCATATAGTAGAGTTTGTCTTAGATAGTGTTATTTAGTGAAGAGTTCTTCTAACTGAATTCAATATAATTATTACCCAAATATAGTAGTCTTATTGTATGTTAATTTCTATTTTATTAAGATTTTTTTAGTTATAAACATTGATTTCAATTTTAAATAGTATAAGGAAAATATATTTAATGAAAACAATACCTTTACTACGAAATCCCAAGAACATATGTTTCATCTAAATAACTTTATTTTGTTTTTTATAATTATTTTTAGTTTATATGTATTGATATATATATATATTTATATTAATAATATTCATAAATTTAATAAATAATCATTATTTATGTTAGAATTTATATTATATATATTTTAAAAATTATGAAAATAAAAATTTGATGTTTATAAGTGGAATGATTGTGTTATTGAACCTAGCTCTAGACACTATCATATATTTTATGCTCATAAGAATTAAGTAATATTGATATAAGAAAAATCTCACCTCAATATGGTACTACATTTAAGGAGGTGAAAATACTTTCAAGACATTTTTTCATAATAACACAATAAATATCATAAATTAAAAAATTGACAAAATATAAATTTATTTTTAGTAAATATAATTATTTTCTTAGGTCAAGGGTCGATATTCATAGTTATTTTTCTTATTCTATTCTATTTTGATATTTGGAAGAGTCTAATAAAGAATTATAATTTAATATTCAATTGAAACAAAAATTTTGAGTTCTTATAGGTGTGAGAAAAAAATAGATATAGATTCATGTTCCCTTGATGTGATTAATGCATTACGATTGGAAAGAAATTCTAAAGAAGAAGATAAGCCCATTCCTCCTTTATTTTAAATTAAATAACATGATGGGGTTGAGTGGTAAAAACATGATGATATGTTATCTATGATTTCCAATAGAATTGAGCAATAGGTTCTTGAAGGAAACATATTATCAAATAAACAAGCGGAAGATTTAGTACATTTTGATGAATATTTGTCTAAAATTACATGTCCTGAAATTCCATGTAATTATATAATTGTTGAGAATAAATAATCATCACCTCTCAACCATGTTATTAAGTTTTAAAAAGGTAAAACTAAGGATAGTGAATTTAAATAACGGTTCGACTGTATTGAGCACCTACATCCAACCCCAGCAAACCAACACAATGATGATACATTTTATAGATGTAATATTCTCTTAAAATTATTTTTATTTAATTTTATCAAAAATTTATTCATTATTAAATCTATGTTTTAAATTTTATATTTATCAGACACTTTGATTTCCATGAAATATGATAATGATGAACAAGACGCACATGTAGAGACACATATTCTAGTTTTCTTTAATAAAACATTATTATTAAATGTTGACCAAATAAAATGGGAATATTTTTATATTGATTTTATATTTGATAATTAGTTTTAAATTTTAATTTTCACTATATTCCACTTTTATAAAAAATTTAATTCAACAGAAATGGGATATAACCCAAACTGAAAAAACATGAGGAAAAAAATGAAGTTTCAAAAAATTAAAAGGACCCATTATTTATTATACCCTAACTAAGGAATTTTTATCTGATTTATAATGGTATTAATAAAGAGTGATATATCCATGTATTCATCTAGAAATAGTGTGAAAGAAGATGGAATATAGTTTTTTGATTCATAACGTGAGAACCCCAATCTCCGTCATATTGGGAACAAAACACTATAATAGTTTAACTAGGGTATGTAAAATCATAAGACCCACATAAGATTTCAAACCTATATTTTTTGCCTTATACCATTTAATTTTATGTAGTTTTATTTTAATAAATTTATTTTTTTCTGTTTTTTTCTTATAGGTATAATTTTGTTGTATCTATGAGAACAACTCAAGGATTCCTCCACCCAAAGTATTCATATATATGATTATTTATGTTTCAGTTTAAGTTCATTATTTTGGTTAAATATGTTTTTTCCATTACTTTATGAGAATTATTGGGGGTGTTCTAGGGGTTTGGGAATGAAATAAGATGAAAAATGAATTTTTTATGCATGTTCCATGGTTTCCACACAGTTAGGGAAAACCGTGCGAAGCATCCTTGGTAACTATGCATCTGTAGATATAAGATTGTTCATGTTTATCACATGTTTATTCCAAACATGTTAAATTCACAGTAAAAATTATGAAGGGTCATTTTGGGATAGTGTATCCTGCACTGTTTGCATACATTTTGGAAAACCATGCAGGCAAACCATGTTGCCCAGTAAAGTTGAGAAATTTACTAAAATTTCATTATGAGATATTTAACACAATCTCAGGATTTCCTTATTTTTTCCAATTGAATCCCTATTAATTATGAATATCTCCTAATACCTTCCAATGGTTATACTCTATCATCTTTATGTCATTTTTTTCTTCATTAGTTGTGAATCTATGATCCGAGTATGTCTAATCTCGACCCTACTTCCTCTTCCATATTTGGGTTTTCATATTTCTCATATCTCCTTATAAATCTCTAAAAACCATTTTTTGATGAGATATAGGGTGATCCTTCATGGTTTGGTTGAATAGGTATATAGGGATTCTATTGAGGTAGTGTTCATTAATAGATTCAAGGTAGGTGGCCTACAAGTTATATCCTCTAGTTTCATTGGAGATTTTTTCATGTTTAGGATTATTTCATGGTTACAAATTGTTGATATTTTTATCATTTGATAATATTTGGTATAATTAATGTCTAAATGATATATTTAAACCCTCATGGTCCCCCTGGGACACATAAAGGATGACTTCAACAGGGTAGGGTCACCCATGGTGTGCGCCAAAACATTCCGTAAATAGATATTATGTAATTATGAGAAAGGATGTCATGTGACAATGTTTATCTCTTGATAAGAATGTTTAAATTATGAATGTGAAATAAAATGAATTATTGTCATGTGTCTATGATTAGTAATATCTTAAGGGACTGTTTTCATGGTAATAAAAATGGGATAAGTTAGTTTAATGGGGATTGTGCCTTGTGGATAATGAATTACGTTGAAAACCCTAAGAGTGTTGGGGTATCTGAAATGTTATAAATGTGAATTTTGTAATGGATTATGAATAAATGAATATGGTTAATGGGGTAATTCATGGGAAAGGGAATTGGGATTATTGGTTATATATTGTAAAATGTAATTGTGAAAAGGATATGGAGTAACATTGAATCCAATATTGATTACTATGAATCGTGTTGGTTATTTGTACTTGATGAGATATGAATAAATGTGGTTAGTGGAAAAATAATCATGTTCACATTGTTTGGTAGTGGGATAAATGAAATTTTCTCCTCCCATGGGTTGGGTTGGACTGATTCCTTGACCTACGAAGGATTGCACGTTTTGGGGAGTCTAACTAATTCTATATTCCCCCAAAATATTATATTCAATGAATATAAATGGAATGAGTCTCCAATGTAAGTGTGGTGATCACATGATATGATCATACATAGTGGAATATGTAATTAACTTGTTCTCTTATGTGTAATGATCAATAGAATGAATATTGTGTGAATATGGTAAATTTATTACCCATGTGTTATGTGTTGATTATGAACTAAAAGATATATTGATGTACTTAATGAATGTGTAACAATAATCCAAATTGTAATATAAATGTTGATATTCTTAAATAGTGGCCCTATATTTTAATTCACTTAATTTAAATTCATTTTTACTTGCATTCACTATCTATTTATAAAGAATATTTTGTAGAAACCATTGGCGGTGGCCTACTATGTTTTACTCCAACCCTTCTCGGGCCTCTGTTGGGAACCCAATAAAATTTAATGCTAGTAGTTCAGGGCAAGGACAATGGACTTATGATAGAGAGTTGACTTGGACATAGGAAATTAATGGATGTGGTTCCCAACTTGAGGTCATGACCATTTTGCGGATTCTACTATTTGTCTTTACTTTGGTTTTTTTCACTTGTAATTATAGCATTATGTAACATATTTTCTATTGGTTGTGGTTTGTACCAAATTGGGAAATAGTTATTTATTCTTTTTCGTTGATTATATCATGTTATATCCACTATTTAAATGTGTTTTGATGTGTCGTACTCTGGTTAGATGATACAATCTCCCCATGTGACTAAACTTGACCCCCGCTACTAGTCCGAAACCTCTGGAATTCAAGGAGGCACACTTGAGGTCATGTGATTACACTTCTCAGTCAACTGATTTTGTGGAACACAGGTTGGGGAAATTACAATGAGGTACCATAGGAGTTTTTTTCCTTGTTACTATTCTGGGATGGGAGATATGAGATTATGATAGTTTTGGGCCTTAGTAATGTGCTTCTTCTTGGGAGTATTTATCCCATGTACAGTGGAAAACCTATGTTTCCCTAGGTAGGAGTTTTTGTTTTCATTGTTTGTTGATATATTTGATTATATTTCATCATTGGGTGGTACACAGGTGGTGTGGTGGGACTATTTTGTGATATTTATCTCATGGAAAAAATGGAACGATGTTGTGCATTCATCTATCATTCTAAACCATAATGTATATAAGTGAGTTGCATTATTGTAAGTGCAAACACATGGGAAGGGTGTGTGAGACATATGATGTAAAATGTATTTGACCTTCTAAAAATTGTTGAATATTTTGGTAAACAAAACAATAGAAATACGATAAAAGGAAGGGAAATGTTAAACAATAGTAAAGGAATTATGCTTCATAAATTGTGGTATGTGAAATGATGTGTTATTGGTGTAAATTTGGATAAGGAACTCATTTATAAAGGGTGTAAAAGATAGGGTGTGTAACCATGTGAGTTAGTTTCCTCGTTATTTCCCTGGAATTAGGAATGATAGTTGAGTGTAGTGTTCTAGATATGATAATTCTCAACAAGTTGTGTAAGTGAAAGGATTTTTTTGGTCAATGATATGTATTAAATTATAATTTGTGAAAGTTTCGTGGTTGCATTAAATACAGTTCATGCTTCACATTTCAGATAAATTCCACCATAAAGGCATGTTCTATTTAAGAAACATAAGGATACTTCCAATAGTTATCTCCCACTAGTGGAGTAAGAATATTTAGTGGTTCAGGATGATAGGGAATTAAATTTCACCAATAATTTTTCTCATTTTATGTAGATGATGTAACGAAACTGTAACACCCCAAGAATTCATAGTGAGTTACTTCTTCAAAATAATTCAATAACTTGCACTACACGCAACATCAAGTTCAAGCCCACCATGACTTACCAAACAAGCCATTCAAAAGAGGTTATGAATAGTATTAACTAAATTTTTAACTTCATATAATCCTTATAATTTAAGAATCCCAATTATGAGTTTGTTAGACATAATGTAAGAACAAATTCATTTTTTTCAGTTAAAATAAGTATTTCTCAAAAATGCACTTTTACCAACTTTTAATAGTGAACCCTTTTTAAATACAATATTTTAAACTTTTATATATTCAATTTGACTAAATAAATTTATTTTTTATAATGGGGACATAAAAAATTTACAATTAAACACCCCAATATTCCATGGTATGCTTCTCTTTGAATAAAACAGTAGCGTGTGTTGTACGCAACTTCGAGTTCTAACACACACCACAACCAATCAAACTAGCCGTTACGAATAGTAATACCTACTTTATGAAATTTTATAAATTTTATCTCTCAAAATGGACTTCATATTTGGATTTGGAAATATATAATTTATCCTAGGGTGAAATTTTGGTACTTTTCGGATAAATTTTATATTTTTATGAATAGTGAAAATTACTAAATTTTAATTAAAAACAACTTTTTTATTCAAAATAATTAATAGTGATAAAATATAAATTTTAGTGGTTTTAAAGTATAATTAGAATATGTTTTTACTATTTAATACTGTGTTGGTCATTGGACATAATTTCACAATTAAACCGGATATAAACAAGTGTCAATCTTTTGATAGTTATTATATCAAAAAAACACGCTTTTTGTTTTGACAGCGGGAATTAATTTTAAATTAATTTCTTCCACTTATGTGATTTGAATTTTGAAAAATGGATTCCATATTTGGAATCAGGATTTCTAAATTGTGTAAATAGGTAGCTTTTATTTTTAGACATTTTGAATAATTACTTTGGTAAATATTTTATTTACCATGGTTAAATGGTAAATCTGGTAAATAATGGTTAAAAAATAATATTATAATAATAATAAATTACATCTAAAATGTGTCATAACATTATTGGTGGATACATTTCCAATAATTTTAATCTTTGGGTCAATTTTTGGGACCCCATGGAGCCACTTGTAGGTGATAGGGACACTTTATTTTAATTAAGATAAAGGAAATACAAAAATGACATAAGCATATATGTTTTAGCAAAAAAAAATTTACATAGGGTTATAAATGTTATATTTTCGATTATAAATATTCATTAGAAAGATAAAAATATTTTATACATAATGATATTTTATTTATAATTTTTAAACATTTAAAAAGTAAAAATACATATGACACAATAATGATGTAGTATTTTCATTATTAATGAAAGAATCGAATAATTGGTATTATAAATGTTTAAATAAATATAATTTGAATGTTTTGATTACATAAACGAATTTTATTGGTTAATATGACATTTTATTATTTCATAAATGAGTTTTTTTCGAATTAATAAAGTTGTTAAGTCTTTAACGAAAATCAATTTTTGAGTTGTGTCAAAATTGACATAAATGAGTTTTTAAAACAAATATTATATTATTAATTTATATTCTATTCATAAAAACCTATGGTTCGGCCAAAGGACTTATATCATTATTGGTGTATCATTAATGGACCACTTGGGGGTCGATTGGATGTATATAGTATGTTTATTAACTATATATTATAAAATTACAATGTGACATGGTAATTGTTAAACTAATTAACCAAGAGGTAAAAATAAAAGATATGGTTAATATAATTACCCAAACCTGTCCAAAATCTTTTGGTTGAAAATATTTCAACCCATACCCACCTTAGACTTTTTATTAATCAACTTTGGACCCATTACAAAATGAATATGATTTTATTATAAAATAATACTTTACGTTTTTCCTAAAGAGCCCCTCACCCCTCTTATAAAAGGGAACTCCCCCTTCTCATTAATTCACACCCCCAGAGCCTTTTTTCTCAGCCAAAACCTTCCCAAATATCCTAAAAACATCCCTCAATTCATCCTAGAGGCCTTAATTTTATCAGAAAGAAATCTTATGGAGCACTTTTGATCAAATCAAAAGAAAGAACCCGAAGAAGAGGTAACATCTTCACCACCCTCTTTAAAGTTCCGTTCTTCATCAACTTCTTCATTACTTGTTATTTACATTATAAAATAATAACTCCAATACCTTATATATACTGTTATTTTATTATAATTATGGAACAAACAAATTTATTATTCTATCCATCCATTGAATGACATGTCACCAAACGTGCGTACGTATGACCTACCGTCTCCACGTTGTGGTGTAATTCTTATTCAATATACTATTTTTTAGATGGTATAATAATGAAGTATAATTCATGTAAATAATAAATATAACATGATAATTATTCTATCTATATGATATAACATCCAATTATATATTATTTTAATATCAAAAGATGATATTTTCGCTCGTGCATACGTACGGATTACCGTCTCCACGAACGCGATGAGATTCATTCCCCATCGTATCCATTCAAGAATAAATTTTGTTGGATGATTAAAAATAATATTTAAGGAATTAATATCATTCTGGATATGAGTAAGATACAAACTGTCCATAACAAACAAGGCTTATATAAAAGAAAAAGAGCAAGTTAACACCCAAAACGACGATAATACTAAGATTTTATTAACAAAGCGATGTTAAAAGATCATATATGATATCATGTTAATATGTATGATTATTGTATAATTAAATAAAAATTATTTCTCCATTATAAAGGAGGTTAACCTACCATAAACGAAGGAAAATTACAAGGTAAGGGGTTTTTATCTCACTCCCTATTCTACTGAGATTCGTACCATATTTCCACTATTTCCTTTTGTGTGGTGTATGTACTGACTATAATTGTATTCTTTTTGTAATACACTTTAATTTATGTTTGTTTACATATTCATTATATGATACCTCTTTCATGGGGTGTATGTTTCGTAAGTTACCAAATTGGTAAGGGTTTATTTCACAATCTCATCTTTATCGGAGGTTGTTTATTCGTAATTATCTACTGGGGCATCTTTATCATCCACATCAATGTTTCTTAAAAATGTCTTTCAAATTTTTTTTACTATTTAATAGAAAATGGGTTAAATTAATTTATACCCTTATTTTAACATATACATTTTTAAAAGGAATCTTTCCGTTGTTTTCCAAACAAGTTACATTTAACCTTTTCGACCAAACTACGATAAGAATGTTTTTTTAACTTTTACAGCATGTGTGGTTATTCTCTGCTGTTATTACACCTTTGAAGCTTCCCATACACTCTTATAAAAATATTTTCAAAATAAAGGTTTTCTTTTATTATTATGTGATTTTTAAATGATTTAAAAAAAAGATATATTTCTCTCAAATACATGAAAATCCTGTGCAAATGTATATGTGTTTAACGAAAGCTTTAAAATACTTTCAGAAAACCCGATACTCGAGTGTGGTAGATAGGAAGGGATTGGGCATGGACCCATCATGGCCTGTAATTAGTCGAGAAGTCTCAGAATTAGTTGTTTTTTTTCAGAATCATGCATAATGTTTTTAGAAAAACTCTGGAGTATTTTTGAGAAATTTTAAACGCAAGTGTCTTCTAAAAAAATTTCATCGGTAGGTCTCATGAGACAACTAGACGTGGAATTGGCTGAGACCCTTTCCCAATTGGATTTATGGTTTTGGCCAAGGCCTTATTCATTTTCTACGTCTTGGACAAGGCCTTGACAAAATGTTTCAAAATTTCCGGCATTATACATTCCCTCATTATGGAAATAATATTGATGGTTCATGTAGTCATTCGACTAGTAGAATACCCATGATTATGTTTTATTATGGCATTATTTACTCATCTTATATTCTTTCCATAAACAAATTCATGTTTATTATTGTTAAGGCCATGTGGTTTCAATTATTTACCATGCTTAATATTTATGCCATTTTCCGCTATATTACATAACCTTAATGAGCGTTTGATCTCACCCCTTTCAATGTTTTATTTTTCATAGGATTCCAAGAAGTGTATTGTGATAGATTTTCATGGTAAATCCAAGGGAATAATTGAGTTAATAATGATTATTTATGTTTTTTGGTATGTCTTAAAGTGCAACGTAACATTCATGTATGTAATCTATTTTCCAAGAATGCTAAATTGATCGGTCCTTTGGGACTTGATTCCTCGGAATCATGCCAATGTATTAAAATAATGCACCGACTATGGGTAACTGGGGTCGGGGCATTATAGTTATTATCAGAGAATGTTTATAAATAACCTGGGAAACTAGATTTAGATAAACTCTGATTAGAGAACATTACCATAAGATGGACATTGAAATTATTATAGAGTAACATCCTAGAATTTTGGTATTGTAGAGAGTTTGTGAGTTTTTTGAGAAATACATCCCAGTCTGGATACTAGCAGGTAGAGGAGGCTCTAGCACATATGTACCTAGGGGTAAAACCCGAAAACACCGCTTTAAGCTAGACTCGATCTGGAACTGGTGCACGACAACAGGCCTTGTTGTACTCTTGGTTACGAAACTCCCGGGGATATTCTTTAGATAATTCTCATTTTCTTTACAAACTGCTATGAAGGGTTTATGAGTATATACCTAATCAATGAAAACATTTTTGTGATTATGGAATATATCCATAAACTATTCAATTTATGTTAGGTATTTTACATGTTTGGAATTATTCATTGCAATTCATAAACTGACCTAGTTTATGCTATTGTATAGAAATGGCGCCCATTAGAAGGAATGTGAACTAAAACAATACGTATGATCCATAGAGTAATAAGGATGGTATCTTTCATGGTATTAATCCATAATTTAGAGGGGAAATAGTCTCCCA
Source organism: Viscum album (assembly GCA_963277665.1). Classification (NCBI taxonomy): domain Eukaryota; kingdom Viridiplantae; phylum Streptophyta; class Magnoliopsida; order Santalales; family Viscaceae; genus Viscum; species Viscum album. The sequence continues at coordinate 1,236,993,658 of OY728122.1, read as the reverse complement.
CGTATTATCATCATATGAAGAAATAGTATCATGTTTTGAGAAGGTAAGTAAAGAGTTCTCTGAGTCCTATGGCTTTTAAGGGAAGCAAGAGAAGAAAAGGATGGAAGAGAGAAATATGGATAAAGGGAAGAGGGAAAAGAATAATTTTTCAATATGTGATAACTGTGGGAAGAAACACCCTTGAACTTGCCTGAAAAGAATGGGTGTTTGTTATAAGTGTAGAGAAAAAGGACACCACATTCGTGATTGCGAGGGTAAGAAAAAAGTTTCAAATGTGCAATGCTTCATCTTCAAGGAGTGGGGACACTACGCGAATCAGTGTTCAAATCATCAGAGTATGCCCCAAATGATGCTATTGGATAATAATAAAGTTATGGTACTACCACAGATGAAGAGGAATGACTAGTGTTCGTATGTTGTTATAAAAGAATTATTTCATTTGGGTGTTGTATCAACGATGTATTGGTTATATGAATTATGGAGATAAATAAGGATTGTACTGCAGTACTATTTCATTTTGGATATGAGATTATATGGTACTATGAAAAGTGACTCAACAGAAAGTTAATCATTTTTTTAAATACATGGTTGAAGGAAAGGTAATCCTTAATATGGTAATGATACTTAGGTAGTAATTTTGGAATAAGAGATGCTTTATTTGGATAAATTATATTAGATATTCTTGACTACCTTGGCACTAATTAATGGTTTGTTTATTTCATCGTTGTAGGATTATTCAACGTTTTTGGATATAAGGAATATATCTAGCATTCTATAAGGAATAAGGTAGCATGAATTTAATCAATAAGGTTTTATGGTAATTCAGTGTGTTACCATATTTTAAAATAATACATGATGAATGTATTCACATGTTATTACTTGGAAAAAAATACCATCATTATATTTACATTCCTTATTAATTTTGGATAGTGAGTTTGGACAGAGGTAATTTGGATAAGTCTAAAGGTTGGAATGGATTATATTTGACATTTGATATAATTTTTAAGGATAAATCATTTCTGAAGATTATTTTTGGATTGTTATAAAAAGGACAACCCAGAGGTCGGGTTATAACATGTCGCGTCCGGCAAGGCTGTGATACATGAACCCACAACTGAAGGGTGATAAGGGTGTATCACCTACCACTAGCCCACGAGATGTCCTGGATTAAATAAAGTAGTTTATTTTAAGAAGGTCTAGTAGATGAATTAAAAATTCATTTTTTTTAACCCCTAACTAATAGGATAAATAGAATATTTTTTAAGTCCTATTATCTTTTAGAGTGAAAGATTAGTTTTTTGTAGAAATTAGTTAAAGGATGAAACTCTACATGTCAAGTGTATATATTTCTTCTCCTCTTATTCTACGAATAAATTTATTCATATACATTATTGAAGGGATATTAAAACCAAAAATGTGTTATCCTAATACCTTATTTTTTGTTGAACTGATAGTATTTTAAATCATTATAGATTGATGAATTTAATGACCTCAATTTTATACTTGTTTGTGATTGATGGCCTCAATCAATACCTATAAATATTTATGTTTTTCCTCCAATTACATGTCTCTAATTTCCACCAATGTTCTCCTAATTGAGATCATAATTTCGTAATGACCCTTTTATTTCTCTTTTCCTCTTATTAAGACTACATTTTATTAACCAAATTTCCGATGTGGGTTTTCCCACAAAGATATTTTCTATTTTCAACCTTTATTTTCGAAAAACAATATCCAATTGGAGGACACAATTTATTGAAGGAGGTAAGAATGTAACACCACAAGATTTCATAGTGGGTTACTTCTTGAAAATAATTCAATAACTTGCACCACATGCAACACCGAGTTCAAGCGCACCATGACTTACCAAACAAGCCGTTCAAAAGAGGTTATGAATAGTATTAACTAAATATTCAACTTTATATAATCCTTATAATTTTAGAATCCATATTATGAGTTTCCTATACATAATTTAATAAAAAATTCATTTTTTTCATACAAAAAAAGTATTTTTCAAAAATGCACTTTTAACAACTTGTAATAGTGAACCCTTTTTAAATCCAATATTTTGAACTTTTATATATTCAATTTGACTAAATATATTTATTTTTTAGAATGGGTACATCAAAAATTTACAATTAAATACCCCAATCTTCCATGATACACTTCTCTTTGAATAAAAAAGTTGCGTGTGTTGTACGCAACTTCGAGTTCTAACACACACCACAACCAATTGAACTAGCCGGTATGAATAGTAATACCTAATTTTTTGGAATTTAACTAATTTTATCTCTCAAAATGGATTTCATTTTTGGATTCTTAATATTGAATTTATCCTAGTGTGAAATTTTGGTACTTTTCGAATAACTTTTATATTCTGATGAATAGTGAAAATTATTAAATTTTAATTAAAAACTGCTTTTTTAATCAGAATAATTAATAGTGATAAATTATAAATTTTAGTGGTTTTAAAGTAAATTTAGAATATATTTTTATCATTTAATAAAATTTTGGTCATTGGAAAAAATTTCACAATTAGACCGAACATAAACAAGTTTCAATCCTTTGATAATTATTATATCTTAAAAACACGCTTTTTGTTTTGACAGCGGGAATTAATTTTAAATTAATTTCTGCCACTTCTGTGTTTTAAATTTGGAAAAATAGATTCCATATTTGGAATCAGGACGTCCAAGTTGTGTAAATAGGTAAATTTTATTTTTAGACATCTTGAATAATTACTTCGGTAAATATTTTATTTACCATGGTAAAAGGGTAAAACCAGTAAATAAGGGTTAAAAATAATATTATAATAATAAAAAATTACCCTAAAACGTGTCCTAACCTTATTTTTGGATACATGTACGACCATGGGTATGTTTGGGTCGATTTTGGGGACACCATGGAGCCACTTGTAGGTGATAGGGGCACTTTATTTTAATTAAGATAAAGTAAATACAAAAATGACATAAGCTTATATCTTTTAGAAAAACAATTTTTACATAAGGTTCTATATGTTATATTTTCGATTATAAAAATTAATTATAAATATAAAAAGATTTCCTACATAATTATTTTTTATTTATAATTTTTATACATTGAAAAAGTAAAAATATATATGACACAATAATGATGCAGTATTTTCCTTATTAATGAATGAATCAAATAATTGGTATTATAAATGTTAAAATAAATATAATATGAATTTTTTGATGACATATACGAATTTTATTGGTTAATATGAAATTTTATGATTGCTTAAATGTATTTGTTTCGAATTAATAAAGTTTTTATCACTTAAAAAAATCAATTATTGAGTAGTGTAAAAATTGACAAAAATGAGTTTTTAAAACAAATATTATATTATTAATTTATATTATACTCCTAAAAACCTAAGGTTCGGACAAAGGACTTATATCATTATTTTTGTATCATTAATGGACCACTTGGGTGTATCTTGGGTGTATATAGTATGTTTATTAATAATATATTATAAAACTACAATGTGACATGGTAAGTGTTAAACTAATTAACCAAGAGTTAAAACTAAAATATAAGGTTAATATAATGACCCAAAACTATATAAAATCTATTGGTTGAAAGGATTTAGATCCATCCCCACCTTAGATGTTGAATAATCGACTTTTTATCCATTAGAAACTGAATGTGAGTTTATTACAAAATAATATTTTAAGTTTTTCCTAAAGAACCCCTCACCCCTCTTATAAAAGGGCACTCCCCCTTCTCATTAATTCACACCTTCCAAGCCATTTGGATCAGACAAACCCTACCCAAATATCCTCCCAAATTCCTTCACATCATCCAAGAGTCCGTAGTTTGATCAGAAATCCAACCTAAGGAGCCATTTTGATCAAATCAAAAGGAAGAACCCGAAGAAGAGGCAACGTCTTCACCACCGTCCTTAAAGTTCCTTTCTTCTTCAACTTATTCTTTCCTCGTTATTTACATTCTAAAATAATAACTCAAGTACCTTCTATACACTTTGAGATTATTATAATTATGGAACAATCAAATTCATTATTCTATCCATCCCTTGAATGACATGTCACCATACGTGCGTACGTACGGCCTACCGTCTCCATGTTGTGGTGTAATTGTTATTCAATATACTATTATTTATATGGGTATAATAATGATGTATAATTCATGTAAATAGTTAATATAAAATGATAATTATTATGTCTATATGATATAAAATCCAATTATATATTTTTTTAATATCAAAAGAATGATATTGTCGCTCGTGCGTACGTACAGATTACCGTCTCCACGAACGCGATGAGATTCATTCCCCATAATATCCATTCAAGACTAAATTTTATTGGATGATTAAAAATTATATTTAAGGACTTAATATCATTCTGTATATGATAATGATACAATCTATCCATAAAAACATGGCTTATATAATAAAAACGTGTAAGTTATCACCCAAAACGACGATAATACTAAAATTTTATTAACAAAGCGATGTTAAAAGATCATATATGATATCATATTAACATATATAATTATTTTATAATTCAATAACAATTATTTATCCATTATATAGGAGTTTAACCTACCATCGACCAAGGAAAGGTACAAGGTAGGGGGTTTTTATCTCACTCCATATTCCAGTGAGATTCGTACCATATTGCCACTATTACCTTTTGTATGGTGTATATACTAACTATAATTTTATTCTTTGTGGAATACACTTTAATTTAAGTTTATTTACATATTAATTGTATGATACCTCTTTCATGGGGTGTATGTTTCTTATGTTACCAAATTGGTAAGGGTTTATTTCACAATCTCTTCATTATCCGAGGTTGTTTATTCGTAATTATCTACTGGGACATCATTATCATACACGTCCATGTTTCATAAAAATGTCTTTCAAAACATTTTTAATATTTAATAGAAAATGTGTTAAATTCATTTATACCTGTATTTTAACTTATAATTTTTTAAAGGAAACTTTCCGTCTTTTTCCCAACAAATTATTTTTTGACCTTTTCGACAAAACTATGGTAATAATGTTTTTTTAACTTATATAGTAGGTGTGGTTATTCTCTGCCATTATTACAACTTCGAAGCTTACCTTACATGCTTATAAAAATATTTTAAAAATAATGGGTTTCTTTTATAATTATTTTATTTTTAAATGATTTCAAAACAAAGTGATATTTCTCTCAAATATATGAAAATCTAGTGCAAATGAATATGTATTTAACGCATGCTTTAAAATGTTTTCAGAAAACATGACTCTCAAGTGTGGTAGATAGGAAGGGATTGAGCATGGACCCATCATGGCCTGTAATTAGTCAATCAGTCTCAGAATTAGTTATTATGTTTTCAGAAGATTTCATAATGTTTTTAGAAAAACACTAGAGTATATTTGAGCAATTTGAAACATAAGTATCTTCTAAAAAAATTTCATCGGTTGGACTCATGAGACAACTAGACGTCTAATTTGATGAGGCCCTTTCCCAATTTGATTTATGGTTTTGGCCGAGGCCTTAATCATTTTAGACGCCCTAGCCGAGGCCTTGAAAAAATGTTTCAGAATGTCCGGCATTATACATTCCTTCATTATGCAAATAATATTGATGGTTCATGTGGTCATTCGACTAGTAGAATACCAATGATAATGTTTTATTATGGCTTTATATACTCTTCTCATATTATTTCCATAAAAGTATTCATGATTATTATTCGTAAGGTCATGTTGTTTCAATTACTTACCATGCATAATATTTATGTCATTTTCTGCTGTATTACATACACTTACTGAGCATTTGAGCACACCCCATTCAATGTTTTATTTTTCCCAGGATTCCGAGAAGTGTATTGTGATAGATATGCAGGTTTAAGCTAAGGTAATAACAGCATTCATAAAGATTATTTATGTTTTTTTGTATTTTTAAAAGTGAAATGTAACATTTGTGTATGTAATCTATTTTCCAAGACTGCTAAACTGATCGGTCCTTCGAGACATGATTCCTTGTAATCATTCCAATGTATTAAAATAATTCACCGACTCTAGGTAACTGGGGTTGGGGCATTACAGAAACCCAGGTAGGGTTACACCGAGGATGTTTGAGTTGACAATGGATATTCAGTTGTAGCACCCTCCGACATTTACCGAAGAGGGTGGGCCAGAGGTAGCTTAGTTCTAGATAAAGTCTATCAAAAAAATTCTTCATTATATGGAGACTCCTTCCAAGAAGTAGGTTATATTAGAACCCTATGTGTTGCTGGTCCAAGAAAATTATTGGTGGGATATCATTGTTCTAACTGAACAATTAGACGGAATGGTGTGGGAATATTTTCTGGAAACATTTTTGGAGCATTAATTCCCAAAAACCATTAAGTAGGAAAAGTCTAAGGGGTTTATAATTTTGATTCAAGGGATGATGTTAATAATGGAGTATATAGGTCGGTTCACAGACTTTCAAGGTTTTGTTCCTGTATTAGTGGGGGGATGAGGCAGTTATAGAAAAACTCTTCCTAGATGGGCTTCAGCATGTGATTAGATCCCATGTAAATATCATTCGGCAAAAGTGGTTTTCTGAAGTGATGGATTGGGCCCTCATCCAAGAAGGAATACTCAAAGAGTCCCCAGAAGAAGACATCTGGTTCTCTTAGGGTGAACTAGTATTGTGACTATTGATAGTAGAATGTTTTTCTTTAATAATTTCCACTAGGGAAGCAGCAGACAACACACCCATAAAAATGAACTACTGTCTTCGGTTAGTGATCGATTTTTCTACTATTAGTAAGACATGTCGGGCACGTTTGAATTCAGTGTTCCCGACCACCTATTGAATGCAGAGCATTATAAAAAATGGGACATGTTGAGAGTTTCATATGGAACCCAGGATTGTTGGAATATGGTGGAGGAAAGACACTAATGAAGAGTGTTGGTAGGGGGTTAATAACGCTATATCAGGTAGGTTGTAGGAGCACCATTGGATGTATCAGTAGGGGTGGTGGACGTGGAACTATAGGACATTAACATGAACACCAGTAGGGTATTGCACTGTTGGATACATAGGCTAGAACCTAGGTTATAGAAAATGTTCATCTTCTCAAACATCAGTCTATATATAGAGGTGGATTGGCTGAACAATATACCATTCGAGGTTTGATTCTTGTAGATACCACATATGAAGATGCTATATTTAATATATGCTTAATACAATCTTTTATCTCTGCATAGTTCATTTTTTTGTTGGGCCTAGTTGTGGAACAAGTGTGTGGGTTATTTTAATTGATACTGCATTAGGGTTGCGACTTAAGAATATAAGTTGGTGTAGAGTATTTTACATAGAGGTTAGTGGTTATCATTTTCTATAGAACATATTTTTCCATAAGATGTCAGGATTTCACTTAATCTTGTGTATGGATTGTCTCGTGTTTTATTTGACCTATATCTATTGTTATGTTGGTAGGGTAACATTCAAATCCAATAATGGAGACACATTTCTTCTTCTTGGCAAGTTCTATGTTCAAGAAGGTCATGCAGGGATAATTTTTTAGTAGTTGGGACAACTCACCACCCATGTTCCTTGAAATATTATAAATTATAAAGAGGTGGAGATACATTATTTCATCTTTTCATGGATCTATTTCAAGATGTTTTTTATGAGGATTTCGGAAGACTACCACCAACTACTTCCTGAAAGGGATGTAGAGTTCACAATTGATTTTCCACTAGGGAATAACTTGTTTTTAATCCTCCATATTGAATGGATATGGTAGAAATAATGGAAATGAATAATTTGTATAATTTTTTTGAGAAAAATGGATTCATTTGACCTATTATTTCTCTAAGGGGATCGCCCGTGCTATTTGCTAAAAAGGATGGTAGATTGTTGAGCTTATTTATAGATTACATGATGCTAAATCAGATGAAGGTTAAGAAATTTTAATTTCTTCCCAGAATGAATGAAATTTTTGACCAAATAAGGGGTGCCTTAATGGACATTATGATCTATTTGATATTAGGATACCATCAGTTGAGTGTGGGACCTTTTGATGTACCACAGACAACATTCAAAAGTAGGTATGAGTTTTTTGAATTCTTGGTGATGTCGTTCAGGTTAAAAAAATGAACCATTTTTGGTCATGGCACTAATGAAAATGATATTTCAACCCTATTTTTATTTGTTCATGGTTGTATTTGTTTACGAAAACCTATTGTAGTTTACAACTCTTGATGATCATGTCGAACATCTTGACATCGTCTTGAGTAAACTAAGAATGAATAAGATTTTTTCCAAAATATAAAAATTTCAGTTCTGGATTTATAAATTCATTTATTGGGGCACATAATATTGGACTTATGTGTTTTAGTGGATCCAGATAAGGTCCATGTTGTGGTATTTTGGGATTAACCCAAGAATGAATCATATTTTCTATGTTTTTTGGGCTTGGTCGGTTACTACCGAATGTCCAATAGTGATTTCCCTCGTTTGGATACACCACTCACACACATTGTCCAATAAGGTTGTTTTGTCTCAATGGTTAGAGGCATGTGATACTGCTTTTCATGAAATATGGAAGTGGTTGACAACTGTACCAATTCTATATTAACTAGAACTAGGAAATATGTACACCTTGTATAGTGATGTGTCCTGTGTGGGACTCATAGCAGTGTATAAGGAGGATGATTGTCTTATATCTTATAAGTCAAAATAGTTGAGGACTCAATAAATATATTACTCTTCCCATGATCTCAATATCGTTGTTTTGGTTTATGCGGTAAATTCTCCGAGGCATTACATGTTTGGAGATCAGTTCATGGTGTTTCTTAATCAAAATATTCTTATGTACATATTCCCGAAATGGGATTTGACTCTTCAATAATGAAGGTGGTTTGAGTTCCTACAATCCTTTTGTATTGACTTGGTTTACAAAAAAGGGAAATGGAATAGTTTTTCGGATGATCTGAGTGAGAAGAATCAAGACCATGTGGTTCCGGAATCCAATAATGAATGGAAAATTATGGAATTGTTTTCTAAGATGCACCTGGAGGTGTATGATGGGCATGTAAAAAGAACCCTTGCGTATATACTAATTCATTCCTCGCTTATGAGATGGGTTAAGTAAATTCACCAAGAATATCATGAGTTATTCTTTACATAAAGGGATGTCGTAAATGCGTAGAGTCACCTTCCAGTTGGGTTGTTGGTGTTGACAGAGTTGTCTATGTTCAGGGTCATGTTGTGGTATGGGTGGGTGTGTGCGAGGAGTTGAGTCATGACTTCCATTCCTCAATGGGGGTAGTACATCCTCACAGGAATAAAATGTATCATGATCTTCATCAGTAATATTGGTGGTTGAGAATGAAGAATGAAGTCCTATATTTTCTCGGGTGACACCTTGCGTGTCAATATGAGAAGGCTGAGCATCTGCATCAAGGTGCATTGTTAAAGAAATTTTCCATTTGACAATGAAAGTGAAATGAAGTAATTATGGACTTCGTAGTAGGTATTCTGAGGAAACCAAGAAATAATGATGCAATCTAGGTGAATTAAATCATCAAAATAGAGTGGATCATTTATTTCTAATTTAGGAGACCTACATAGTTGATTAGTTGGGTGTGTTTTATGTTCGTGAAATAGTGTGATTTCATGGTGTTCTGAGAACCAATGTTTTTTTATCATGATCTTCATTTCACATCATGATTTTGGTATGGATTATAGAGGGCACATAGTACCTAGATGTTTTTGAGTGAGGAATATAATCTGAAAATGGATGAGTAGTATAAGTATACAATTCCTATATTGGAGGACATGTTGAGAGCCGTTTTCCTAGATTTTAGGGGTTCATGTTAAAAGAACATACCACTCATTGTGTTTTCTTACAATTATATTATCCAAGATTCAATTAAGATGGATCCTATTTAGGCATTTTATGAGAGACCTTAAAGATATCTATTGTGTTTTTTAATTTCCAAGGGATCAGAGCTGTTGGAACTTATTTTCAATTAATAAAAATTATTGAATGTTCATATGATTTAGAATCATGTGATGGTTGATTAATGCAATGAAAAGTTATATGCATATCGACATCATAAAAATCATGAGTTTGTACTATGGGGTAGTGTGTTTAATCAGGTGACTCCATGGTTGGGTCATCATTTTATTCAGAAACTAGGTAAGATAGTGACCAGGTATGTGGGGTCATTTGACATCATGGAGAGGATTGGACTGATGGCTTACTGATTAGATCTTCCAAAAAATTAAATTGGGATGCATAATGTTTTTCATGTTTCATAACTTTGTCTCTATCATCCTTATCCATCTCATGTGATTAACATTGATGATGTTGGCCTAGATCAAGATGTGTGCTTTGAGGATAATTTGGCTCAAATTATGGATCATAGTGAGAAGGTCTATCTAGAAAAGTATTCCCATTTTGTATCTATTCTGTGGTAGCATAGAAATGTGCAGGAAGAAACATGGGAGTGAGAATCAGATATATGGGACCAGTGTCCTGATATCTTTTATTTGGAAATCCAATTTTTCTCAGAACAGTGTCCCAAGGTAGAGTCATCCTAAGGTGGGAGGTTATATGATCTCTAATTTTTTGAAAGTATGCATGTTTATATTTTAGTTTTAGTTCCTTATTTTGGTTAAATAAATGTTTATCGTAGTTCTTAAAAAGTGTTGGTGGTGTTTTGGCTGTTGGGGGAGTGAAATTGCAGGGAAAATTAGTTTTCTGGGAATATTGCACGATTTGTGCATGGTTATAGAAAACTGTGTAGAGAATCTAAGGTAATTGTGCATAGCTGGATAGAGTCTTTCACTTGGTTATCACACGGTTAAGCTAATGATGCATAATTCCTAGAAAACCATTTGATGAATTTATTTTTTTATATTTTCTCTTGCTTGGTTTGTGTACTGTTTTGAAAATCATGAGGGTAAATCGTGTAGACTAGTAATGTTGAGAAATTTACAAAAAAATCCATTATAGTATTTTTTACCCCAAATCGGTATTTTCTTTATTCTTCCTCCTTGATATCCTTTAGATGAGGAAGAGCACCCATGAACATACAATGGTTATTCTCCCTCATCTTTAGGTTGTTTGGTGTATTATGTTACAGATCAAGGATCTACGTAATTCTAATCCACTACATACTTCCTCTTATTGATTAGGGTTTGCATCTTTCTCCCATATCCTTATAAATCTCTAAACTCTTTTTTCCTATGAGATATATGATGAGGATTTAGTGGTTCACAGAATAGGGATGTAAGGCTTCAATTTATAGAGTGTTTTTCAATAGATTCAAGGTATTTGGCCTTCATGTTATATCCCATAGCTTTGTTTGAATCATTTTCATGATTGGGTTTATTTATTGGTTACCCCTTCTTGTGTTTTTAATATTTTAATTATATTTAGTATAATGGATGTCTAAATAATGAATATAAACCCTCATGGTCCCCATGGGACATATAGAAGACGACTTAACCATTTTATGGGAACCCATGGGTGGTGCCAAGACCTTCTAATCATATATGTTAGCGAATAATTAGCATTGAAATCTTGTGACAATGTAGATCCCTCGATAAGTATGTTGACATATTTAATTGTAAAGAAAATTAATTATTATTTTCTGCCTATACATTGTAATGTCTTAAGGAATTGTATTTAATGGTAATAAAAATGTGTTAAATTAGTTAAATGGTTATTGTTCCTTGTGAGAAATGATTATGTGGAAAACCCTAATAGGGATTGGTTAATTCAAATGTTTAACACATTGTATTGGTAATGGCTTGCGAATTTAGGAATATATTTAATCGGATGAGGCATGGGAAAGAAAATTGGGATAATTGGTTATGTATTGTAAAATGGAATTGAGAATAAGCTATGTCATAACATTGAATCCCATGTTGATTGTTTTGAATCGTGATTGTTATATGTATTGGTTGGGACATGGATAATTGTGGTAAATATATAAAAAATCACGTGCATATAACGTTGTGGTGGGATAAAGGACTAATGCTCCACCAATGGGTAGGGTTGGATTTATGCTCAAACATACCTAGGAATTCACAAATTGGGGAGCAGAACTGATGCTCTATGCCCCCAATGGTTGTATTAAAATGAAATACAATGACTGAGTATCCAAGTTAAGTGTGGTGATCATGTGATATGCTCGTCCCTAGTGAGATAAAGTTATAAAATTTCTGTTATGATATATGATAAATGTCATGAATATTGTGTGAATAAGGTAAATTTCTAGCTCATGGATTACATTTAGATGATGAACTAAATGACGAAATGATGTAAAAAATGATCATGGGACAATAATTATAATAGTATTTTAAATGTTGGTATTATTAAATAATGGAAATTGTATTGTCATTCAACAAGTTTCTTTTCATATTTTCATTCATTAACTCTCAATTTATAGTATATATTTTGTAGACACCATCAATGGTTGCCTACTGAGATATACTCAAACCCTACTTGGGGCCCCATTGGGAACCTGAGTATATTTCATTAATGTAGGTGAGGAAAATGGAAAGGGACATGTGATAGGGTGTTCTGTTGGACATGTAACATACATGTGTGAGGATCCAAACAAAAATTCATGCCCATTTTGGGTACTCTTATGTCTATCTTTATTTTATCTTTTTTCCCACTTGGCATTGCCACATAACATTACATATTTACTATTGGTTGTGGTTTTTACCCCATTTGGAAATTGTTATTTATGATTGTTCAATTAATAGATCATGTAATCTCCACTGTTCATATCTTTATTCTATTCCATACACTGATAAGAGGTTATAGTCACCCCATGAGACTAATGTTGACCCTCGCTGCTAGTTGGAAACCTCTTCCACATAAGGAGGCATGGTTGAGGTCATGTGATGACTTTGATCGACACAAATATTTTTTTTCACTTGGGATTGGGATGCTAAATTTGGAGTTGTGATCATCTATTTAATTATCCGTTATGCCAGCCATTAAAAACTACACTATAATATTTTATTATATTAAATTAATTATATGAAAATAAATGATAAATTTTATTATTTTAATGGGAAAATATAATGTTCTTATTTTTTTCATAACATTTATTTCACTAATTCAAACTGAATATTTTATTTCATTTAACTATAAAAAAATTTAATCATAACCATTACAGGCCAAGATTATGCAAACATGTAGAGCTATGAAATATTTCCATAATTTTGTAATCTTCTAAAGGTGGTCCTATATATCATAAAATTTTGGCCTAAAATTAGTTTACTTTTTTAATAAATAGAAATGAGTTTATTTAAAATAAATACATTTACTTTATTTTCATAATTTTCTATAGTTCCTTTGGAAATAAATTCATGGGAAACTGAATCAAGATAATTCAATGATTTTTTCAATATATAAATTTTAACTTTGGTAATTTGGTCATACATTTTTTACACATGTAAAATAGAGATAAAATATTGTTGGAGAATAATAAATATATAGCCTAACATCTTCCTAAAAAACCACTTTTCTAGATTCATCCGGCTATTGGTCCAAACAATAATGAGAATTCAATCGACACAATTGAAAGAAAATCTATCCACCTCTCACTTTTATAAATAGATAAAATCACTTATATTCAAGAGGTAGTTATTGCCAAAATATATGGAGGGTAATTTACATTAGTAAAAGACTTATAAATTTTTAATATATAGTATATTTAAATTTATATATTTATTTTGTTTTTTTATAACACCCTCACTATACTTATCTAATCTTGATGGTTATAGAGAATGAAAACTCATTATTGTTTTGGGAAGTGTGATGTTTTGAGTTCATTATACTCCAATGTATTCTTATTATTTTATTATATTTATAATATAGTATTTAAATGTATTAGGGTTTTCACTTAGTACTTTTCCCTTGTATTGTCTTCTTCTTTCTGGTTTATATTTATTCCTTATAAATGTTTTTTACATTTTTCATATGGTAGATATTTTCTTAAATTGTAATGTAAAATAAATATGATTCATTTATTAATTTAAGGAGTGTGTATTCTTACATACCAGTTTCATAGTGTGGGGTAATTAATAATATAATAAATTGTTTTTAGTGGTTGTTTTTATCTCAAAATTGAATAAGACAATAAGAATACATTTATTTTATATTATTTCTTTGTTTTAATTATCCAAAAATACCAATTTATTTTCCCTATAATCATTCTATTTTACATCATTATTTTGGTATTCATATCATTCATATATATATATTACCAAAATTTTACAAACACTAATTATTTTTGGGAATAATTTATAGAATATCTTATATTATAAATTGTTTAATAGTAATTAGATTTGTGCTAGTGACCTCCTAGATATATTTTCCTTAGGTCCTTCCACACTCGAGAACATATCAGAATTGATAATTTATTGATATTGATTAAGAAAAAATACCTCGATTAGTTCCTTCTAAAGTGAATTGTTTTCCACCACTGAGTTATATAAATTAAGAGTTCAAGTCCACATTGGATCCCCATGGATTATATTTTATATGTAATTTAGGTAATTGGTGACCCTAATATCTCTAGGGGACTATATTCCATTACAAGATTTGGTCTACACATGGATGGTAATAATAATTGAATTTGAAAACTCTTAGAATGGATTTATGATAGTTCATGTAATGAATTTTGAATGAAGTTTTTACCAAACTATCTATGAGTTAAATGACACATTATTATCATATTTGTCTATAAAAATAACTAAATTTCGACGAAAATGAATAATTAAAAAATTATAGAATAAAAATGGATATAGAAACATTAATAGTCATGATGTATTAGGTCATAATTCCCTTGGGATTATATTCAATAAAACATCTTATTGGTTTATTTTATGTATTCATTAAAAATTTATATTGATTATAATTAAAACATGAATATTAGTAACTATGATCAATCCTTGAGAAGTATACTATTTATTATTTTAAAAAAAATTGGAATTTTGAATTTATACATATTATCAAATAAAAAAATAAATAAAAATATATTATATAAATATATTACACGTCAAACTATAAAGAGATATAGTAGATCATTTTATTTTGGAAAAGGATATAAAAAGTATTTTTTAATCAAAATTGATATTTAAATATTTTCAATGAAGAAATGTGTAAATATATTAAAGGTAGGAATTATAATCATTATGAGTTCATGGATTCTTGTTAAATAGTATGTCTTTTATTGCATATATATAAATTTTATTTTTATTCATGGTCTGTCAACAAAGGGATTTATTCATGATTAATAAAAAAAGTTGTTGAATATGTTTTAGGGAAATATTATTTATTATATGAACATATAAATATAAATTATATAAACTATTAATCAAATATATAACACAGTTATTTATTATATGATATCTATTATTTCTAAAGTAACTTATTATGATATATCTAGTAATAATGCATCCAACGTTTCCATAAGATATGCATTGTCATCGTTTTTTATATATAAATAATTCATTATTTTAGAATTTGTATTTATTAAGATATATAAAATCAATTTAGATATAAGGAGGTATTAAAAATATTACCAGGTATGTTTGTGGTTTTATATAAAAGTGATGATTCTATGTTTTTTAGAAATGAAATTTTCAATGTATTCATTGTTTTCAAAATTATGAGTCATGTCTAATTGAAGTTTTACAACACTTCAGTGAGGTTAGAGTGAGAATTAATAAAAAGTAAAATTATTAAATATATTGTAAAATTGTTTCAAAATTTGTTTTGTATATATTTTATTTTTCATGGAGTTATATTTCACTAAACCCAAGTCAATCTTGGAAAATGGAAGAAACAACATATAATATTTGGATTAAGAGGTTTGTTATATTAATTAATGGAGATTTAGAATAGTTGAGTCATCCCATTGAGTTTGGATTCAGATCAATATTTTTATATTTTTAATTTATTTATTTCCCATGTTAAATAAATTTTTAATTGAATAATGTAATTGGACATATTTTTCATAATATATTCCTTGAAAAAGAGAGTGTAATTTCTTAAATTAGTGAGAATAAAATATGAAGTTAATAAAGATCATGACCAACACTGGTAAAACGATTCTAAGATATATAATGAGTCAATTTCATATGTTTAGTTAATGTTTAAAGTGATACATGGTTTATTATCTATTGAGTAATAAATTTTTTAGTGGGAGTATTATTTATTTTTCAAGTACAGTGTGGGATTTTTTTGAAAAATGATATATGATAAATTTTATTAGATAAATGGAATAAGAGTAGTGAGATATATAAATGAATGTATATGTGAAATATAATTTATTAACATTATCACTCACCAAAACCCCATATTTATATCCATGATTAAATGTACAAATTACATACTAGTAAATGTTATTGGATTTCATTGAAGATAATTTGTAAGGGTGTGTGAAGATACTAAGGAATATACATAGTTTTATTAGTACTATAAAAATTACTTTATATATTACAATAATAACACTTACCCATGTTAAAATTATCAATTAGTTTTCATTTTATATCAGTGAATATTAAATGAAAATGTTTTATAAATCAATATTAAATGAAAATGAAAAGTTATAAATAGTTATTAGAAAACTAAAATTTTATCATTGTATCATTGGATTTTTTAATGAAAATTATATTAAATATTTTATTTTTTTATTAAAAATTTATATTAAGAATCTTAATTTCATAATTATTCAAGAATATTTTCATTATAAATGATATATAATTAAATTATTATTGAGAGAATTTTTATGATTCACACATAATGATGTATATGATATTAAATTGTTATATAAGACTTTTAACATAGAGATGTAACATATTTTGATAAAACAAACAAAAATAGTCTAATATAGGGTTATTATGGTCACTATTGATTAAGATGAATAGATGGGGACAAATATATATATATATATGTTTCTTTATAATTTATTAAAATTATATTAATCTTATAAAAATGAATCATGTTATACATATGTATTTTTACTTTTTAATTAATTCATTTTTATTACATATATAATTTTATTAGAATGAAAATAAAAAAGATATAGTTAAATATTTTTATTATCCTTGGTCTATAACCATTATATAAAAGAATTGGTTTCTATTAGGTGTGATGAAAATTAGTAGGAAATCATATGAATATTCATAGTACACTCAAGAGATGAAAATTTGTTTTTTTTATTTTAAAATATACCCATTCTATTACTATAAAGAATTTCATGTATTATGTCATTAATATACAAGGAGAAATGTGGCATATTAATAAAAATTACATGAAGTTTAAAAAAAATCAAATGTGAAACACTATATTCTGACACATTTCTTACACCAACATTGAGGTTGAACTAATGGGGGGTTGATCGTTATGATTTTTATCATGTAGTAGGTATATCTTAATGAAGATAGGAAATGTCCTTCTATACGAGAGTTATGAAATTTGTTCTCTTGATTAATAAATATTTATTTAGTATATATTCATACCTATATTAATTACATGAGGTATAATTATATATATATATATATATGAGTAATGTGTGATATAATCACAAACATAGGAGAATGACATGAGTTATATTTATCTACCTTATTATATATTTACCTAAAAAATATTGAATATATTAATCAGACAATATGTGATTGGAATGATCTAAATCTAATTTTCAAATTCTATGTATAAGGGAAATGGATTATATGATTATTGATGATTTATGAGATAAATCTAGTGGGTGAGTTTAACGATATACATATGTTTTATGATTATAATACTTCTTCCATTTATTTATCTTCAAGATCATTCTTTTTTCTAGAGGTTTATTTTTTTATTACTTATACGAATTTGGTAATTCATCAACATTCTTAATTATATAAATGAATATTAATTTAGAAAAAAATTATGTCAATCGAGATTTTTTTACAATATGCTTATACAACACGAAGATAGTTATTTGACACCATAACCAAATGGTGTTTTGAGAATCTTCAAATTTGATCCATATAATATTTCAAAAACTATAACTTATTATGCTATATAAAGAGAACATTTTTTATTTAATAGGAAGATTAAATGAAATTGTTAGTATGATAATTATGTTTTTATGTAAATCCCATAAAATAAAAAATTATATAGGTATTTCATATATTGTGTTATGTTGTAATATTGGATATTGTTTTATGAATTTTGTGGATAGAATTGGATGTATATCATTATCCCTGATAATCATGTTCTATATGTATTTAATGTATTATATCGTGATTCTTCCATTATAAGGCTATCTATCCGTTGGATAATATAATTTATTGATATTTATTAATCATAAGGTGTTATATTTTCTTATATTAATAACATAAAAATTAAAAAAGAAATGTGTTATTTTAAGAGAACATTTTATAGGAGTTTTAAATTATAATAAGTTTAATAAACATATGAATATTGATAGATAAATTAATTTTCCTTGGAACATCCAATGAATGTCAAAAAACGTTATCACAACCTTTAGGTTATTATCGTTATTTAATCCCTCATTAAACTCTAAATCAATTCTATCATTTCCTCTTCACTCCATTGATAGATGTTCCCGAAGGATATGGTGATTTAGATAAATCTATCATATAATGGTTTTAGGTTATACACCTTCCCTTTGATACCTTTTGAGGAGGAAGTTCATTTTATCTATCAAATATATCTCCCTCAACCACATGTGAACATGATATTCAATATTAATATTAAGGTATATTGTTTATAATTGTAGATTGAAATTAAAACAAATACATGATTTATCATTTGGAAAACATTTTGATAATTGAATCAACTTACAATATATACATTTTATTCCCTAAAAACACCTAACACACTTAACATGTAGATGAATACATTGTATATCATGATCCTAGAATGGGAAATGGTCCATTGAGGAATGTTTTATCTTGGTTACCACATAAAAAGTAGTACCATGATTGAATCATAGTAAACACAAAATATAACATAAAATGAATTGGGTATAGATTTATTTTAACATGGTTTATTTCCTTTTATATATGATAAACCCAGATGAATTCAAGATAAATTTATATCTTCTTTTTGTATGAAACACAATGTATACCAATATTTATGGATTATTTATGTTATAGAGTATCGTTTTTATTTATTATAATAATTTTATAAATAATTTCGTTTTTTATATTTATTATAAAATTATCATTTGACTAACTTATTAAAATATTCCTAAGAGCAAATTGGTTCCCATAGATTTTTTTTATTAATGATTGTAATCAATATCTGGAATTTATAATGGATGAAAAATGGTTTTTAATTGTCCAACGTGGTAGGTAAAGTCATGTTTGTGGTGAGATATTATAAGGATTACCATTGTGGGATCTCTTCTAATGTGTAATATCTACAATACACCCTTATCATTTTATTTCAAAATGTGTTATAAAGAAAAAATATCTTATCATTGTGTGAATATCTCTCACATCCCACTTTCTAGTTATCTTGTTTAAGTTCTAAAATCATCAGTGTCTTTTTATATTGTTTTTTATGTGAAATTATTTTATAAACAATTTTTTATAATTTCATTAGGACTAATTTTAAACATGGGTGGTTAGAGAGATTTATTAATTTTCATTGGTGGAGGGGGATACTTTCAAATTATATATTGGTTTAAGGAGTGATTGAAAAGGATAGTGGGATACCCTAATTGATATTATGTTTCCTTTTATATCAAATAGTTGATATTAGGATTGTGATAATCTAACCTGAATGGTGGTTGATGCTAAATGGGATTACCAATAAAAGTAATTATAAAATTCTCATAGAAATTTTAAACATATGGGAAATGATGTAACATAAATCCTTGTTAAAACAATGTTTCCAAAACAATACATCACATAACTCCATGTGGGATCCCAGATCACCAGAAGATGTAGAATAATTATTAGGGTTTAGATGAATTTTATAGGGAGTGAATTACCCTTATATATATCAACATATTTTAAATTTAAAAAATTTAATTAAAATATTTATATATAGGTAAATAATTTAAAACTAGTAATTAATCAACTTTAATAATATTACCCATTGAATTTCAAATATAAAATGCATCTATACAATGTAGAACTACAACAAAATTATATATGATGAAAAATATTAAAGGTGAAATGACCAAAAAGATTTAACAGAATTAAATTCTATAAAATATTACAAAATCATTAGTAACACATCTCAATTGTTTTTTCTATCACTGTAATGAATCTATAAAGGCCCATTAAATTTCATTACAATACTACATATGAAATGTTTACACACACAAGTTGTGTATGTTCTAGGTGTGATAAATAAAATTAATAGATTACGCAATGACCAAAAACACCACCAAGATTTTAACATGTCATTATAGGAGTAATGTAATATAATAAAATGGTTTGAAGAAAAAATAATTAGACATATAAAAAATATTTCGGTACTAACAATGATAATTTGATACCATATTTTTTTGTTTAATCTAGTTCTATTTAATATATTGAATATTAACAAATTATATCAAATCCAAACATATGGATCTAGTAATATCACTATAAAAATGCATATCTCTAATAATGTAGACTGGATAATTTAAATCGTTAAAAGTTATGCAAAATCATAGATTCTATAAACCAATAATATATAAATATATATATATATATCACAATATCATATATCCCTTTATTGAATTAAATCCAATGAGCATGTACCCGAGTGGTAAGGGCTCCTGCTTGGCATCATAGTGACCTAGGTTCCAAACCGAGTGGAGGGGAATTTCCAGGAATTGAAGCGGCACTTTAGTATTACTGTAGAAGAACTGTAGTATTACTATAGTAGATAATGTACTAGGAACTATATCAGTTACTGTTCGGCAATGTAGCAGCTGGAACTATTCACCCGATTTAGGCTTTCGGTGAACCGGTTTGGTCCTAAGGGTTTCAAGGGCCTTCAAAGCATCAAATTCCTTCAGGCCACAAGGCCTTCGGGCTATTGAGACCATGGAGTATCCCAGTTCACACAGAGTAGGCCCCTGAAGGGGCTCATACCTACAAGAATAGTAGTCACCTGAAGTAGAGAAAACTGGATTGGAATAATGAGAGGGTATGGAAACCACCATCGGGACCAGGAATCGTGCAACTTTGTATGGGGAAATACTACCAATGAACAATACAATGTGGGGCACTAGGCAATCAATGATGCAAAAACTGGGGAGGGGTGATTCTAGTTGGTTGGGCCAATGGGTCAGTTTTTGGTCATGGTATGCCTCTAGGCCTTTGGGTCATGTATTCCTAGTCATCTTGGGCCTTGTGCCTTGGGTCTATGGGTCATGTACGGGTTCCCCATCAACCCTTAAAAGGGTTATTATCAATAATAAAAATAAAAATAAGGCCTTTAAAGTATTAAACACATTAACCATGGATCTGAATGAATATATCATAAATTCAAAATCATACAAAAACATAAAAAATATTTTATACATTCATTTACTATAAAATAATGAGTTAAAAAATCATTAAAATTCCAATTCAGTATATAAATTTTTTATTTATTCCCATGTTATTTACACAAAAACAAATCAATACTTCTATTTTCATCACATGGTAAATTAATTTATTAAACCCAATTAATATACATTGAAATTTAAATTTCAATAAGAAATTTATCCTTAAGAAATTAAATTTACACTAAAGAAGTTATTCATCAAATAACTAATATTCAAATACTAATATATTCTTTATAAAAACATGTTTTTTCAAAACACTTAAAAATAATAGAAAAATATATAATTTTCCAGAATATTTTAATGAGTTTAGAAAAATAATATTTCTAATTTGATACCTATATAGAAATAAATTCACAAAAAAAGTGAAAAATAAAATAATCTTAAATTATTCATTATAAGTTCATTTAATATGTATAATTATAGTTTTTAGATATAACAATTTCATTAATAATAATCTTAATAGTGTTAAAATAGTTATGTTATCTATATAAAATTAAATTCCAATGTATTAAAAATTACAAAAATGTTAAATACTATTCCAATACGAAATTACTTGAAAATAATTAAGTAATACCAATTTAATTCATCTAATTCAATTCATCAGTACAATTAAATTATTTATAATCACATTTGGAACAAACATTGCTAAAATCATAAATATAAATTCATGAAACACTTGAAAATTTGTATTCAACGTCAATAAAATGACATATACTGTCTGTATCTTGTTTTAAAAAAATCAACAACATAAAATTTATTCAAAATTCCTCTTCAAGAGTTGAAAATAAATAATTTCATCAAAATAATAGAAATAATAAAAAATATAAATGTTTAGTAATCAAAACATAATTTATTCTGACAGTGATGTTTCTTAAATAATTTTATTACCTCTACACTCACAAAAAAAATCCGAAATCATAAATATTATATGAATAAAAGTATAATTCCATAAAATAATTTATGGAGATAAAGATATATTTTATAGAGAAGTTCTATCAAGAAAAATCCTTTTGATATGGGAAATCTATATGGCATATAAAAATCATTTATTACCAAAATGATAGAAATATCTCATCTTTCTAATGATGCCAGTTAACACACAACAAACATTGTATATAACCAACATCCACGCAGTGGATAATGTTTTTCCAATACTGAAACACTAGATAATTGGTGTCCAATTTAATTATTTTACAATTTTTATCTTAACTAACATGTATAGAATTCCAAATACCCATCCAAAAAACACCCATTGGTTCTCATTTTTTCTTTATAGTATACACCGCCACTTTTTCCTCATGATCTCCTCACATTCACATAAAAATAATGAATATATCTGCAAATATTATATACAAAAATAAAATAAATTTTAATAAAAAACAACTAATCAATAGAAAATTAGAAGTAGTTATAATTGAATTTAAAAATATGAATCAACATAAAAAATTACATGATGTGTTTTAGTGGGTTGACATTACATCTTAATTTGATATTTAACCATCTATCATAAATAAGCATTTATTTAATATTACTTTTAGTGTCTACCATTTTTTATTAGTAAAATGTTGTTACCTAATACTTTACACTACTAGGTGTTATTACTCATTTATGGAATTATTGTTCATTTGTTTGCATATTGGAAATGAATTTGTGATTTCAAATGATAGTTATCTATACTAGTGTCATCACAATTATTAAATCAATATTTTCATACTATATGGGGATGTTTACTTCATATATATATGGATTAAGTAATTTTTCATTAATAGTGTGGTGAGGTAAATAATCAAGATGTCATTGTAAATTCTCACAATATTCATGAAATTTCCCACCATAATATTGTATAACACCAAAAAAATCAATAGATGTAGCATGATATGAAGGAAGAAACATCTTTAAAAAAATTTCTTTTCTGTTAACGAATCCCTATATAGTAATAGATAAGAAATGATATCCATCTTTGATTATATCCTTATGATAGTAATGAAATACCACAAGTTTAACGATACCATCGAACACTACTTGGGTTTTCATGGTGGAGTGCATAATGTTAAACTCTATTGGGGGAATATGTGGGGCCTAACATGTTAGATCTTATAATTTATATAGAAGAGTGAAAGAACCATATCATATCTTATTGTCAGCTACAACTTAAGAATTATTGATGTAAGAACATTACTTCTCTATAGTAGCTTCATTCTATTATCCATCATTAATCTTGTATCTTGTTCTATTTTAATATATTATAATTAATTTTTCCTTCAGTTTTATATTTTATTCTTACATTTTTTTATTATTTTTATTTTTCTAATATAGGACTATATATTATAGATTTTCCTAATTCCAATCTAAAATTCAACAAGTTTAGTTTTTATAGGGCATATCTATATGTCAATATTAATTCCAAAAGAAAAATTATTCTTGAATTTTATAATAATTATTAGTAAAAAAGAATAGGGTGAAAATAAAAATAAACGAACAAAAGAAAAAAATTGAAAATTTAGATTTACATATAAAAATTAAGTAGATTATAAAATAATGAGAAAAAAAATTAAAAAATTATATAAATGACTAAGATGATGAATCCTTTCTACCATAAACCTTATATATAAGAGATATCATATAATATTTTATTATATGTTCTGTAAACACATACTTCAAATATTTAGTGTAATTGTGAGTTGGTATAAACTAGGTAGACCAATTTTCTCCACAAACAACATCAAAATTTGACATCAAAATAAAATAAATAATGGGTAACTAAATATGTAAATAAATTATTTCAAAATAAATTATGTTCAAATATTATTGTTTATATTTATCTAAAATTTGATACATATTTTTCTAATATTTATTCATAATAATAGGAACCTCGTATCAACTCCCTCTGAAGACATAAATCATAAAATAATAAGATGAAATATATAAATTCTATATATTATAAGATATTGATAAAAAATGGTTAGGATTAGAAAACCCAGGGTGTAACCTTTTAATATTATATTTCACCCATTTTTTAATTGGTGTAATCACAACATGGGTAATGTGAGATAATTTAGATGATATTTGAGATCCATCTTACTAGTGGATCAATATCTATGTGTTGAAACCCAAATGTTGAGATGGATGTGGCCCCTCTTCAACTACTGGGGGAGGGTTATCCTCCATATAAGACGCTTTATTTTGATTTATATTTTATCTATATTAGATCAAATGTGCTCAAAATTCTTAAAGGAAAACTGATGAGATTTATCCCTGAGATCTTGATACAACAATATATTTTTGTTATCCTGCTACTAGTAGAATTATATGATCATTAAAATATTTATGTGAGTTTAATTGAAATATATGTCATTAGATATTGGGTTTTATATCATCTGGTAGTGCTCAAACCATAGAATCCATGAATCATTATTATTCAATTTTCTAATGATGAATATTTATATGAAGGATAGGTTTTGATCCCTAAGTGACATTATATCATTTCATTCCCATTTATTTTTATGGTTATATTCCTTTCATATGAATATGTATCCCTCCAACTAATTAATTATGATAGATCTATAGGACTTCATATTCCATTTCATAATCCTTTAATTATTAAAATGATAGAAAATATGATCGGTTATTTTCATTACATTGATGTATGTACATGGACGTTGAATCATATAATTATATCTAATATCTACATCGAAGATGATATTTTAATTCATATTATTTAATCTTTCTGGAAAAAATTTATTAAAAAGTATTTTCTTAAATATCTAGTTGTTTGTGAGCCTCATGTAGAATTTTATTCTCATTGTTATTTTTAGGGTAATGAAGTGTATCTATTTCTCTTTAAAGAGTTTACAACTAATGTGTTTCATAAGATGGGTATTAGTCTTTTGATTAAATTGAACTATCCCTGGATAGTGGATGTAATTTTTTATCCTATTTTATTTAAAACAAAAACTGTTGTCTATTCTACGGAGGAATTGATAATGAATCGGAAGGGGACATTAATGATCACATATGGGTTAAATTTTTATTGTATACTTCTTTGTCCCTCTAAATTGTTATAAGTATAGAGAAGATCAAAAGGGAAGTTTCTCTATAAGTAGGGGTGACTGTGGGTGTGGAATGTGAATGTTAGAATGTAAGGTATTCGGATTAGGATATTCTATAAAGTAGACTTTCTTAGTGGAGAAACAAGGTAGATGACCAATGTGACTCCATTTAACAGATATGGTAATCGGTCTTCAGTAACTACCTATATACTTTAGTTAATTGTTTATTTTGAAATACTAATGGATTTTATATATGGATGTATTAATGATATGGGAATAAGAAAAAATAATTCATATGAATAAATTACATTTTGATTGTAAATGGATTATAACTCTTAAAATATTGATGTTTTTCATCCTTAGTAGGTTGATAATACTTTTTATGGAAAACATGTTATCTCAAAAAAGAAAATGAAACAAAATTAAATTATTTTAGGGAAGAGGATTTTGTGAATTGTTATTCTCAATCACTAGATACCCCTCTTGGTTTATCATTGAGTGGTATTAATGTGATTTCACTTGTTTTTTACCTATATGTTTAGGTCACACATGAATAGTCTCATGACCATATTACAAGAACATAAGATATTCTATTCATGGTTCTATTGAAATAAAAATTATGTATTTGTCACTGATAATATGGGGGTTATTAATTTACCAAATATGTAAGAGGTGGTGAGGGTTATTTCAATCCAGTTTATATTGTTATTTTATATCACAATGAAATGGTTAAAGTTATGAATTAGTTTGAGGTTATTTAAGGTGCGTAGGATCTGAAGTTTTCAATTAATTTAACTAGAAAACAGATTACAAGAGGGATGTTGAGGAGTAAAAATGAAAAAATTTAAGGTATTTTATAGTATCAATTTTATTTACACCAAATCATATTTGGTTCTAACCAATAATTCAAAATATTGAGGTTGTTATAGAGTTTAACATATCTCCTAATAGATGTGACGTTATAATGATGGATTATACATTATCTAACAAGTTATTTTTTGTTTTTAGTGTCCTATAACTAAATTTACCAGTTACATAAAGTTTCTATCATTACTGAAATAATATATTAGAAGAAATAACATGATTTAAAAGATTATTGTAGTCATCCTAATGGATATCCCATAATGTTTTCCCTTATTTGTTTAAATATTTATTAGGTAAAATATTTTTATTTGAAATTTTAAACAAATAATATCATAATGTATATTATGTCTATATTATGATACCAAAATGGATTTTATTGGAAAACACAAAGTAATTAACAAATAATATCAATGAATTAAGTAGCTTTTGTCAAAATTTAAAATATACATTCTTCAAACAAACACATCAAGGAATTATTGTATTTTCGATTTTTATATATTTTATAACATGATTCTTTACTTATATGTAAAATTTTATGAGTTTTTGATGAGGAATCGGTCAATGAATATGATTTATGAGAGCTACATACATATGAAAAAAATTATAAGTGGATAATTCCAGTGTAAGTCATAATAGAAAGTACTTATCTTTAGATGTTCATTTGATTATGATAATATAATAACATAAATACATAAAAAGGTAAAATATACATGAAAACACAAGATAAAATCATCAAATTAATGAAAATTTTATTATTACTATATCAAATATTGGGAATAAATTAAGGATCTATGTTTGAATTATCACACTAAGATTATTAATTCATGTAGAATTAGAATACAAATAAAATAATAAAAATATCTAAAAATATCTATCTTATATATTTATATATGGATATTCCTTGATAATGTGTAATGTTGATACTTTTATTAATAATTATCATAAAATTTCAAAAAAATTAGTCAAGGGTAGAATTACTTGGATCATCATGCCTTCTTGTATTTACAATTGTAAATACAATATAATTATTTGATTTTTTTGTGAATTTTATAATTAATGTTTGGATATGAAATATATTTTCAACTCTTCTACAATCATCATAATTAGATCTTCCTTTCCCAATTAATTACATATTAACTATATATGGTTCAAATTCATCTAACCCAAAATTTATTCATTATATATTCCATAACTTTACTTATATCTTTTTATTCATCTTATTTTATTTTTGAATAAATTATAGTTACATGATCTAAATTGATAAAAAAATTATCAATTTTTATTTTGTGTATATATTGTTATATTAAATAATAATAAAAAACTAAGGAAATTAATTTATGAAATATTCGAATATATAATTTATGATCAAAAGATTATATAAACATTTAATTATGATTCAATTTAAGGTAAATGGTATATCTCACACCAAAATATGAATTCCTTCATTAAAAAAAAGAGATGTTGACTTATTATTATTCTATAAAAACATCAAAAGAAATAAATTCCCCCCTTTAACATATTTTCTAGAAATGTATTTAATTGAAAAATAATATCCAAAGTACTTTTATATTGAAATAAAAAATCATTTAACTGTTATAAATCCCTTATGAAATGGTAACATAAATGAAAAATTGAGTTCATGTTAATAAAAAGTGACAACATAGGAATTCAGTGTGTGTTTGTGTGTTTTTCTATAGAATTTGTATCGAAAACACCTCAACACCATCCCTATGTGAAATATCTAATGAACTTCTCATCTATATATAAAAAGATTGACTGGAATATTATAATTAAATGTTTAAAATTATGTCATCCTTTGAAAATCAAGAATAATTTCTGTAAAATTGATTACATTGACAGAATCAAAATACTGACCCACTTCATCAGCCCATGGAGATTAACAAAAAAATGAAATTTAATTTATACAATACATAAGTCTATGTAATGATACAAAGTGGTAATATAATAAATCTAAGTTCTCTTTATTAAAAATTTCACATATTATCTCCAATAAATCCACCTTAATAGTTAAAGATTCCTCTAGTTAATTTATATAATAATTGTCCTTATTAAAGTTTACTATCAAATACATGATACAAATTTTATATATTAATAATAAAAGAAGATTGATACAATAAAAATTATGAAATTACAAACACTATGAATATATAGATGCCAATGTCCCACTAATATATGGTGGAATCCATAAAGAGGGGTGTAAAATAGAATGTTAATGATTCGAAACATTTTCCTTCAATTTTACCTATAATTATATTTTATTCCCTCATTATAAGTAATAGAAATTGATATTTCATATAATAATAAAGTCATGATGAATAAAAGAATTATAAAAACAAAAAACACATAAAATTTCTTGCTTCCCTATCCAATGTAGATAAGTTAATATATTAAAAATAAAAAAAATAGTACTATAATGAAACAAATTCAAAAATTAATTATATTTTTATTATAATTTGTGGACAAATAATGCATTAATATATGGTTTTATATATGTCTACTATCTCTATACACTAATTTTATAAATAAAACACATTATATGGGAATCACACCTCCCACAAAATATGTTTATGGAACCAAATATAAGAATAAATTATAGATCTATATGTAAGGAGTAAATGTATTCAGTAGGTAAATTTGCTATCATGAAAAACCATGAGATGGTTTTAATCATAGTTTTTCCATATAAAATAAATCCTTCATGGATTTTTTTTCATAATATGGTTATATCTTGACCCTTGGGATAGTAGGGTCACAATTATCTCTATTTTAAATGATAAATTTTTTTTGATCATTCCCTCTAAATCATGAAAATCCTAACATATTATAATGATATAATATGTAATTCAATCAAACTAATTTTTTTAGTTCATGCAATGTGAGATAATACAAGGAGCGTGGGAAAATCTGTGAAACCTAAGACAAGTTATATTAAAATAGTAATCTAGTATAAATCTATGGAGTTTACTCTTCTCTAAAGGTCACAATCAAAGAAGGTGCGTAATAAAATTCCATTTTCGGGAAATATAATTTAAAATTTATATCTCAAATGTTATCATACTCATATTAAAAAAGGGAATGCATGAGATTACGTTAACGTCTTATGGTTCACCATTTTTTATCCTATTGGTTTCCTCCTTCAATGGGATATTTTCATCATTATCATCCACCACTACGTAGGATATGTGACTTTCATTAGGATAATTTTCATCCAATATTCTCATATACATATTGATCTAATAAATATATCTATGAAAACACATCTTCCTCAATTTTATTATCTTACATTGATCTATTAAATATTCAATATAAATCTATCTCTCTTATTGTAACTCTTATTTACTATAAGAAAAAAAATTATATTTCATAGGATATTCACACATATCCAATAAAAATATTTTATCATTGAAACCTATTAATTTATAATTTCCATGTAAGGATTGACCCATATATTCCATTTGGTCCTTGAATAATCACTATATGTTTGTAATCATATAACATTATGCAAGGTCATCATAAACTTTTACCATTATAATTCCAGGACCATCACTTTTATTTAGAAAGTACCTACATAATTTGGGTAAACAACAATTATATTTCCTATTGGGTCTATTGGGATAAAAAAATCCATGTGTAATGGAAATTAATACAATAAATATTATCTACATTATCCTATTATAATTTTCTTAGTTGAAAATGAGAAATGAATAACAACCCTCAATATTTTATAAGAAATCAAACCTTGTAATCAACATAAGTTATTGTGGGAGATCCCTTTCAAGAATCTAGTCAATTTTATTCTCTTTATATTTTTTATCTATTTGTTAATATAGAGAAAATATTATTAGGACTCTCTCTAAATCCTTTATCATGATATAACCATTTTGTTAAAGGTGGATAGGTAAAATAAAAGATTTGATTTTGAGTTATGCATTAATTGTATCTCCACATTGAAGAGGATTTTAGGATACTTGAACAACATTATATAGTCCTATAAAATATTTTATTTCAATTCATTGAAACTTCATTAAAATTACATGATAATATGTTATAACTCATTGTAAACATTAATTTTGTAATAACCTAACACATTACAAAATAAAAAATGAAATATAAATTTTGATTTTGATCTCTGATGTAGGGCTATTTTGATATCTCCATGTATAATAGAAATTCAAAGGGTTAATTTTAGTATTTTAAAGTGACTTAATACATTATCACAATTATTTGTTTCGAAAAATTACACTATTAACATTTTATTAAATTCTCAAGTATATTAAATTCATAAGTGTTATAATAAATTAATAACATTTGATTATAGTTCTATTTTTTTTAAGAATAGTTATTTTAATGTTCTAATTTTATGCTTCATGTAATTATTTCTTATTCACCCATGTTAAATTCTTGTTTAATTAAAATATTAAGGATAACTGTTATGATCCACTTGGCTAGACCTCTAACACATATGGGGCCATTAGGACAACCCCATATGAAGGCCCACCAAAGGCAGCCCACAAGGATGATGGAGGACGATACACATTATGAAGGCCTGATGAATTTAAGTCCATATATATGGCTGGTAAATCAATCCAATGAGAAAATTTATTGTAAAGGTCACGTGGTGGGATATATGCCCATTTTTTAAAATGAGTCAACTAGTTCTAAACCATGGTGGCTGTCTAAAATTGAGGATAATCATGGCTTGATTGATATATTGATCTCTAACCAATTTTCCAATTCAATCTGGGAGTGGGAAATATGTTCATTGTTCGTCTGAATTTAAAACCCCAGAAACTTTCTCTACCATCATATGACTTCTTTTTAATCCATGCGATCATTTTTTCGTATCTCGCTCCTTTTATTTCTTCTTCCCTCAGATTCTTATCTAAACATCCATTATTTTTATTTCATTATTTATCATTCCTATTGCTATGTGGTCTAACCATCGACATCCAAAACATTGGAGATATTCACAGTGTCTCCGATGAATCTAGTTAGGTTTCTTTAATCCTTGTGTTTGGAATTCTTTGGTTTTGGCTTCTCTTTGTGCATATTTTTCTAGGTTTTAACTTTATTTCCAATTATTCTTATTTGGGATTCATCACAATTTCATGGTTCCACATTGATTGTTTCTAGATGGGGCCACCATTGATCACCAATGGTGAGTCATAATATGCCATTAGACAAAAGTGATTGATGCGTCATTGTTGGACACCAATAGTGAGTCCAGTCCCTATGAGAAATTGACAGTGATTTCAGTCTCTGTCGGACACCAACGGTGTGTCGAGTCACCATTTGATTGCTTCCTTGAGTCATTTTCACTCACCATTAGTTATCTACGACTGGTTATTTTTACCCAAAAATTGTAATTTATTACTAATGTTAATGCCTTTAAATAATCTCTTCAATATCCAATATGAGATCTTCATCCTTCTTCATTCTATTGAAGTAATTAATTTTTTTTAAAAACAAATTATTATTTTTAACAGTATATTATTCCTTTTATATCCATTATTTATAATTTTTTATAGAAATTATTTTCATGAGCCTCTGTTGGAACCCAATGGTGGGTCACAAGTCACCATTGGGCATCTCTAATGTTGGGTTACTTTTTATTATTGGACAAATCCAATGGTGTGTACAAGTTACCATTGAACATCCATAGTAGTAGGTCATGAGTCACCACTGTCTTCTTTCAGTGTTAGTTCATTAACCACCAATCACTATTTTCAATTAAACATCATTAGCCACCAATCCCTATTTTCAACAATACAAAAAATAATCCACTATTAAATAAAACAATTTATCTAAAAAGCATACTTATTTTTCAATGTTTTTTTAAATAAATTATTTTATAAACGTTTTATTATTTAATGTTGAAATAAAATTTCATGGTGTGTACAAAAATTTGATTTATTTTATGTAATATGTTTATTTTATTTGGAATTCCATATAATTATTTATTTTTACAATAATTTTCTATATATATAATCTAAAAGATTTTATTTTCATTTGAATTGTTTTAAAATTTTAAATTATTTAAAATTGTAATATTTAACATATTAAATATTTTATATTAGTTTTTAATGAATAATTATAATTATGATATATTCTTTGTTTTTTAGTATAGATATTAAAAACATTGTTAATGATCATATTTTTCCATTTTTATTCTCTAAGATGTATCATTCAAATATTGTAAATGAAAAAACTCTTAGAAAAAAAGTTATTAGTGATCCAAGAGATATCTTGGAGGAATAAAAATGAACACCAGTGTAGATCATTCGATGAAACATAAAATTAAAATTTTAATACATATTATACATTCTTGATGCTCTAAAAGTTAAGTGAACTCATATTACTTTTGTTACATCAACTCGAGATTTTGTGCATTTTTTTAATTAATTTAATCATTTTGATAATTTGTAGATTACACAACACTAAAAAAAATTATATTATTTTAAATACGTTATACATAGGGAAATGTTAACAGTGAACATCACACAACATAGATTTTATATTAATTTACACAAAACACTAAGGTGAGCTTATGTTACAAGCAAGACCAAGTTCTACCAAACAATAATATATTATTAAAAGTATTATTATTTAAAATAATATGATATAAAATAGCCATTAATTTGACTACTATGAATATTATATAGTAACCTATGAAAATATCTGTTTTAATTCATTAGTTATTCATGAATTAAAAATGGATTTATGAACTAAGTGAATTTAACGATGATTTTTTATAGAAAAATATGTTTATTCCCATAATGATATTTTCCATAGTAAATTAAATTAATTAACATTAATGATTTATATAAATTTAATATATATATATATTATCCAATAAAATATTTCTTGTATTAAACCAATATAATAGACAAAAAATTATATAGGAACAAAGTCGATTTCACACATAAAAACATATTTTTTATAACAACTCCTTTACCGTCTTTTTATAGAGAACCTAATTTAAATCCATTTTATTTTATTTTATATAGATTAAATGTCAAAATAAACACAATGTTTTAAATATTCTAATCAAAATTAGGTTTGGGTGATTTTTTGTTGTTTTTCTGTGAAGTTTCATATTTTGTTGAATAGTGGAAAATACTGAATTTTATTTCAGAACTTCTTTTTCATCTAATTTATTTATATAGATAAATTAAAATTTTAATTTGTTTTAATTTTTAATAAAATAAATATCAAATAATACAATATTGGTTATTGAAATAAATTTCACATTGATATTTAATATACAAACACATAAAATTGTTGATCGTTTTTACTTTAAAAACCTGCAATGTCATCTTGTCTACAAAATTAAAATTAAATTAAATTCTTCCACTTATATGATCAAAGTTTCCAAAAATAGACTAAATATAAGTAATCAAAACAATATATATATTTTAACAGGTTCAGAATATTCTTTACCAAAAACAGATTTGAATGTAACTAAAATTTATTACAATGATTAAGAGAAAAATTTTCTTAAGAAAAGAGTATACCATAAATAGAAGACCCAAAACGTCCTATAAACTTATAGAAAAACCATTGAATGGAAATTGTGCTGATCTATACTCCATATTATATAATTTGAACCATTATAAGATATATATTACATGGGAAACATGTGGGTGGAATTTTTTTGCAAATATTTACAAGAGTTCCACTCATCCTCCACAATAAGATGACATCCTCTCTCTCCACTTCCTCACAGCTATCAAGTGACATGGGATTGAACATGTTCAAACAAAATAGATCATCAAAATAAGTCTCATAAATTTATAATCGTCTCCTTTGGAATAATTCAATCCATGGAATCTCTTTGGTGGAAACGAAAATAAGTTACCTAAAGAAGAGGTAACATCGTTCCTCAAACACATTTATCTTATTTTCATTCTCCACCCTCTAAATATACTTATTGCATACTTATAAAAGAAAAATAGTATCCTAAAATTATTTATATCTTTTTATTCTATGTTATATACCTACACTTACCGATATATACATCTAATGGGCAATGAATATACTTCATATATGTATTGTGAACTACCACATTACGAAATGATGAATGTTAATTTTTCCTTTACTACATATAATAGTGGGAATTATTATAGAAGATATATGTATATATGTTATATATGATATTTATAAATATTTTAAGAATAATTTATTATTTTACAACACATATATTTATACTTTTTATTTTTTGTAAATATGATAATTTTGTTTGAGGAAGTATGGACTACCGCCCCCACAAAGTGTTGTGAGTTGTTAACATACTCCATGGAATGTATTGATGATAGTATTAGATAAATTATAAGATAAATATAACAGTATAATATTACTTTAATTGTATAATATAAAATATTATATCTTTATTCTTTGTTTCAATACGAGAGAAAAAATGTTTATAGTGTTCATGTGTACGTGTGACCTATCATCTCTATCAATGGTGTATTCCCTTTCATACATAAATATTATATAGATTATTATAATAAAAATATAATAAATATACATGTTATATATATACTGTTTTAAATTCTAGAAATCATGATATATGTATAAGGAACTAATGTATAAAAACCAAGATACATGTGAAGAACAAAGGGGTTTTTACAGAATGTAAAATCCTAACATAGAATAGAAAACAAGTGGGTAATATAGACTCAAAATAAAACCTTATATGGTATTAGATATAATAATAGTCCTTTATTTTATATCAATAATAAAAATATATTTATTATACTTTATTTTTTAATGAGTATGATGAGTGTCAAAACATAAGGTATATAAATTTCATCTCACTTTTTATTTTCACGAGATACTTGCCTTATTAATCACTCATTTAAATTGTATGGTGTGTATAATGACCATGAATGTATTATGTTAATATGATAATTATTCATATTATAATTTATATATCCATTATAGGAGATTTATTTCTTGGTTTTAATGTTTCAAAAGCTACCAAATCAATAAGACAGTTTGGTCAAAAATTTCTTTCTTTGAAACACACATTTTTTATGAAACAACATTATTTTTGAGGTGTATATAATTACATTGTCATGTTATATCATGAATAATATTGTTTTTATTATATTTTAAGATCCTTTTAATTTCATTATCCTCCATGGGGAGTATGATTCAAATTTACCAAGTCGTAAGAGTTTAATAAAACAATCCCGTCGTTTATCAAGATTGTTCATGATTATTCTTTCATTGATGAAATTTGATATCAATAATTTCAAAAACTCTAAATAAATTTATTACCATATAGTTATTTTTGTTATATACCTGTAATGGTACCATTTATACACTATTTGGTACATAATATAATCAATAAATTTCTATTAAGAATGTCTAAACTAACCTGTCTCTTTGGTCAGAAAACTACGTTCCTTCAAAAACATATTATCTAAAAGGAATCCAAAATATTATAATATTATCCTATGAGCATTAAATTAATTTTTCCCATATTTTACCTTTTCTAAATAATATTTTTTAAAACACAATATTCAAATCATATTCTAGTTGAGGCATTTTTCTAATCTTTTTATTGTACAAAATGAATGTTCTACAAATACATATTTACACTCTTTAATAACCATAATTCCATTAATGATTCCATTAAAAGATTAAAAAATTGTTTTTTTCTAATAAAATTATTTCTTAATATTCTATAAATTCATTATTTTAATTTATTTTTTATAAATATTATATTAATAAATTTATCAAGATTATTTTATATATTTCAAAGGGAATAAGGGTTTTAAATCATTTTGAAGCTCCTTTTATTAGTTTTCAAGTAAAAAGTATTTAAAAAAATTTCAATATTTATATATAATATTTCAAAACATTTTCAAAGAAATGGGTTTCAAAACATTTCCATGATTTATTTATAATTTTTCAATATATTTTCAATGATTTTTTTTTCAAAACATTTTTAAAATTTATTTATATGTTTTCAGGATGTCTTCCAATGACAAGTTCTTCACAGGGTTTTAAAATATTACATTATAAGATTCATTTTTTTCTATTATGAAATTATTTTCAAAAGGTTTTTAATAAAAAAATTCCAAGTAAATAAATATATTTTCCTCAAGAAATGATTTTAAAATATATTTCTAAATATATTTCTCATCTAATATGACATATGTTAGAGTAAATTCTTCCTTTCTGGGAAATGATTCAATGATTCCATCCATATTCATTCTCTGAGTGGTTTATTTTTTAAGGATATGATTTTTATGAAACGTTTTTCCATTTCATCACAGAGGTGGGTTTGAAAATCATTTCTTTTAGTTGGAAATGTTTTTGATTAAGTGATTATGAAATATATATATTTTTCCATTGGTTATGATATTATTACTTGTTTATGATTCCCATTTCATTTCATGGGTTATGATATGATTTTTAATGATCTTTAGAATCATTGATGTAATATTTCACTATGATATTGGTGCGACCAATATCTCTTTCCAATGCATTTTATAAATATTTATATCTCATGAAATCGACTAAAATGGTCTTATGAGTTAAGGTGGACTACTAATATGGCCTTGGTAGTAAACCATGACCACCGTAATGGTGTGATGTGTGAACTTGTTATACTAATATGAAGACGTTATTGAACCTTGACTACCAAGATGGTAGTGGGAGTGGACCCATACTAATAATATGTCCTTGGATGTAATGCCTTTACATATTTGGAAATCAATTTATATTCTTTTGTTTTTTAAATAATTACGTGTCTTATTTATGTATTATTATTTCATGGAATATATTCATTATTTCAATATGACTCATGTATTTTGAACTACATTGATTTATGTAATGATTTATTTTTATTTTCATTAATATGTAGTGTGTGATATTATATTGTTATAATCATGTTATAATACCCATATACCCTTTTTTATTGGTACATGTCTCCATTTTTTATCCACAGATAGCATATAAGTTCAACGATTTTTATGTTTCCTTCAAAAGGTTATGAAGATATATTTCCATTAAAATATTTATATTAGGGGTTCATGTCATGGTGGACCTAGTGGGATATAATATATCTCAATCATGTTCGCTTTTTTAGCTTTCCATGTTTTATATGGCACAAAACTAATATGGTCATTGGGCATCCATTTTTATAATGTTTCATGTATCCCAAAAATTTTATGTAGTTTCTATGTATGTTAATTCATGGTCATTATAGTTGGTATCCAAGAAAATGTGTAGTTAACCTTTGAAAACTAGGATGATAAAACTATAGTGATAACCCAAGGTATGTTTCCAATGATATTTAAAATGATTTTTCTAAGGATCAGTATAAGGATGAGTTAACAGTTAGGAAAAAGTCTAGGATTTTTGGAAAATGATACAACATCTTTTTTCCTAGAATTACATCCATGTTTGTATACTAAAAGTTGATATAGATCTGGTATAGATATATCTAAGAGTAGTGGCTCTATCAAGGTGTGTTAGTCCTGACTCGGCATAACCCAATTCATGAAAGAGGGCCTTGCTGCATTCCTAGTATGACACTGCATCGATATATGCTTTGGGAATTCAAAAAAACATCATAAACCATCATGAAGGATTTAAAATGAATGTTTCAATGAATAACACAGGATAAAACTACGGGTTCATAGTTTATTGAATGTTTCTTAATAGAAAAATCCATAAGTAATTAGTTTTCGTTATCACATGGTTTTCTATAAGGATAAATATTACTCAAACTAAGATTTCTAGTTTTAGTCAATGTTTGAAATAAGAGAAGTTGGGTTAATGCAGAATGTGATGCACAATTTTATGGTGAATAATCAAAAAGGAATATCACTAGATTGAAGGATATTGTGATCATGACATGTTATTTTTCATGTAACATGATTGAAAACATATACCTTAAATAACTCAAAGACTCTCCATGGAATTAATGAATGGATTTTGCAAATATTTTACGTAATAGATACCATTGAATAAAGAAATTTTTTTTCCAATGTGTTTAGAATGTTGAAAGAATCACCGAGGTTAATGTTTTAGATGCACAAGATTTTTTTTGATTATGGTATATAAGGACACAAAGAAAGTGACTACAAAAGAAAAATGAAGAGATTTGTTGACAATGTTGGTGGGCAGATGTTCCTCTCTATTAAATCATTGAATGTTAAATGTATTTTGTGTAACGAATGGAAATTATGAAATAAATTTTGTATGTGCAAAGATCCTAAATTAAATCACCATTGTCATATGAGTAATGGATATGTGTCTGATGATGATGAGACTATTGGTAAAATTGGAAATGAAATAGGTATTAAGTAATAAAATGATGTAGCCTTATTAAGGATTCTGGGTAAAGTTGAATAATTGATGTTTTTATGTATTTGGAATCAATAATTATGTTATATAAATGGTGAATTATACAAGGATTTTCCATTTTATATTTTTTACTAAGGATTTAAAATATTCTATTGATATTTTCCAATGAACTGGTAATGTGATTTAATTACAAGCGGATATTTTAAATAAGGGATTATATCCCTTAATTTTTTATTTATGTTAAGAAAATGTTGTTTAGATAAAGATATATGGGATACCGATAAGTAAATTTTATGGTAATTATTACCTTGGAACTAATTGAGGTCTTTTTTTGATAAGTTCTTTATTATTTCCTTGAATAAGTTTACAAATTTTTTGGATTTAAGGAATAGATCCAATATACATTGGAAAAATGACGCATGCACATTTTCAATAAGAATTTATGGTAATTCAGATAATTACCATGTTTCAACAGAATAAATGATAAAGGTACTCACATTTTTTGAATGTAAGAACAATGATATAAATTGTAATATATGGGGGATCATTGTTATCATGATTTCAGTACCAAATTTTAAATATATTGGATTATCATCTTTTAGAAGGGTTAAAAACATAACCATTCATGATATGTTTTTGGTAAACTTCGATGTATTTATGTATTTGTATTGTATTGAAAACCTATGATAAAAATGAAATTTAGTGATTAATCATATTTGAAGGATGTCCAAAATATTTATTTGGAAAACTATATTTATATAGTTTCGTAAAAGAAGACCTTGAATGTTAGGTGACCACCAATAATGTCTAGAAAGTCAGTGGGTCTTGAACCCATGAGTAAAGGAATATAAGGATTTTACTCCTACCACAAGCCTACGATATGTCATAGTTAATGTGTAATTATTTATGATGATTAAATATTAATGATGAACCAGTATAGTAAATTTTTATTTTACAGATTAATTAATTAAACAAATTTATTTTCAAGAACAGTTGAAGAAATATAATTATTCATTTAAATATATTATGGGCCGTAAGATCTGCTAAAAGTTTATTTTATTACTTTTGGCATTGAAGTAAATTTGTAAAAATAAATTTATTGAAGTAATGGATATATTATAAATGGATAAAAGCACAAAAAATAATAAAATTTTGTTTATAAAAATATATTAAGTAATTTTATTTTCTTATATTCTTTGTCAATAATGGAGTTACTCAATATTATGAAAATCGATAAAAAAATAATTTTTTCGTAATAACGTAATTTTTATTAAATAATTTATCTTTAAAATCATCAGAGATTTATGATTTGGAGTCCCACAACATTTCAATTTTCATTCAGTTATTATTGTTTGATAACATCAATCCCTGCATACAAATATTTAACCTTTTACTCCATGTCCATGTTTCCAGTATCCACTTATGTTCTCTTATGTGGAAAAAAAGTTATAAGTTACTTTGGGTAATAGTTATGTTTCTATATATCCCTTTTTAATGGATTTTTAGGATTCATTTTTTAATGTAGCGTTATATGGAAGTAACATTAATTAATAAAAACATTGATATCCCAAAAAATTTCTAAGGATAAATTCATTTTAAGGGGAAGAATGTAACACCAAATGATTTTGTGAATTTTTTTTTTTAATTAATTGAATCTTTTTTATATTTTTTATTTTACCCAAAAATGAAAATAGTTTACTTTATATTAAAGATACATGTTTGGAATACATTATACACAACTAAAAATTAATATTTCACTACACACACGATAATTTTTTTCATTCATTAAATAGAACACTAAGGTTATCTTATGTCACACACAAGACTGGAATTCTTAGATGGCTCGCGTAACACGTAAGATCGAGTGTTACCTAAAAATAATATATTATTAAAAATATTACTATTATATTTAATATGATATTACCTAGAAGTTATGTTGATGGTTCGGAGAATGATTAACTGATATATGAAAATACAATATTTAATTAATTAATTACAAATGAACTAAAAATTGATATAATAACCAATTGAATACAAATGGAATATTTTTTTATAATTTTATTAAAGTCCCAGAAATATTTTATATAATTAAATAAATTAATTAAAATTTCTAATCGATTTTAATGACTTATTTATATTATATGTCCAATAAATTATTTTTTATACTCTTCCAATAGATTCGGTAATAATATGATTTGAAAGAAACCTAATTTAACAAATAAAAACCAACACCTTTATTGAGGTGCTTTTAAAACCATTTAATTGAGAACGTATTTTAAATCCAATTTTTTGATCTATAATAGAGATTATATATCAAAATAAATTTAACAGTGTCAATTGGATCATAATAATTATGTTATGATTAATTTTTGGTATTTTTTTAGGCTTCATATTTTTAGGAATAGTGAAAAATACTTAAATTTAATTCAAAACTTCCATTTCTTATTATTTATATATATAATAAAATAAATTTTTTAATTGTATTTAATGTTTTTTTATATTAAAATTTTATCAAAATAATAATAATTTACTTCATTGTAATAGATTTAATATAGAAATTTATTATTAAAACAAGGGAAACTTTTAAATGTTTTTTCTTTAATAACTTGTTTTGTTGTCCCGTCTGTGTGATTAAATATAAAATAATTTCCTCTAATTATATGGTTAAAGTTTATAAAAATGGATTATTTATTTTTAAATATATTAATTTCTAATTTATAATATGTTCAAAATTATTTCTTTTAAAAAAATTTACTGAATGTAATGAAAATTAAATACAATAATAAAGAAAATAATGATAATCTTAACAAAGGACTTACAATAAACATAATACCAAAAATGATATATAAACTTAACCAAAAAGACAATTTATGGATATATTTAAAATATATACTTAATTTTAATAACTTTTACCCTTTATTTTATCCACATGACATTGTAACAATGTATATGGAATTCCTTTTCCAAACAATTATAAGTGTGATAGTCCTCAATAATTATAAACAGGCCTCTTCTCCTCCCACTTAATCACACCTTTCAAGACAGATTATCATGTAAAATATATTCCAATAAAGCTCTAAAAAATCCATACCCTAATCCTGTAATCCGTTAATCTTTCATAAAATAAATCAATGGTATCCCTTTGGTGGAAACCAAAATAATTTACAAAAATAATATATAACACCCTTCCTCAAACTCCTTTATATTATTTCAATTATCCACCCCATCAACTCTACTTATTCCATTATTACATAACAATAATTTTATATTAAATATACTATGTTATTTTTATGTTATGTTTTTGACCAAATAATACACACACTCCAGTCTAATGAGTAATGTACATACTATTTATGTGTACGATGCACTACCACCTCAGGAAACGATGGTTGTTTGTTTTTTCATTATCACCTCTCATAGAGGGAATAATGATGGAAAGTCTATTTATATATAATATATATGATATTTATAATTTATTTAAACTTTTATAATTATTTTATTGAAATATCATTATACTTTCCATTTTTTATAAATATGATAATTTCGTTTGAGGAGGTGTGGTCTATCGCCCCCTCAATGCGATGTGATTCATTGACACACTACATGAAATGTATCAAGGATGTTTTGAGTAATATTATATGATATATATTAAATAATAATGACAAATTAATGATATTATATACATATATTTAATTTTTTTCCTTATTTAAATATGACCATAAAAATAGAAACAACATTTGTGTGTACGTACAACCTATCATCTCTATGAATGGTGTATTGCATTTAAAACATATTTATTTTATAGAATATTCTAATACATATATACTGAATATAAAATATATTTATATCACTATTTAAATTCTTTAGAAAATGATATATGTATCATGAAAAAATATATAACAAAATAAGACAATTGTTAAAAATAAAGAATATATTGTTTGAATTGAATCCTTAGCATAGACTTGTTAACAAGCGGTAATATAAAGTCATAATAAATACATATATGTTATTTGATATAATAATATGGTTATGTTTGGGATTTATAATTAACTTATATTTTTTGTACATGAATTCTTTACAAGTAAGATGATAGTGAAGACACAAGGTAAGGGATTTTTATCTCACTTTCTATTTTCATGGGGTTCATGCCTTATTCACCACTCATTCCATTTTTTTTGTTGTGTATACTAACCATGAATTTTTTATATGAATATTATTATTAAATTTATGGGTATTGAAAAATCCATTCTATCATCATCCAT
This sequence comes from Viscum album, assembly GCA_963277665.1. Lineage (NCBI taxonomy): Eukaryota > Viridiplantae > Streptophyta > Magnoliopsida > Santalales > Viscaceae > Viscum > Viscum album. The sequence goes on along the minus strand of OY728122.1, from coordinate 1,236,950,570 downwards.
TCATGGGATTAATGTTTCAAAAGTTACCAAAATCTGGATGAAAGTTTGGTATCAATTATCCTTCTTTCATACACTTGTTTTTTTATGCACCTACATTATTCATTGAGGGGTATAAACTCCCATTTGAAAAATTATTTAATGAATAAATTTATTTTCATTATATTTTATGATTCATTTAATTGAAAGTTCATACATTGGGATTATAATTCCAAGTTACCAAGTGGTAAGCGTTTATTGAAACAATACCATCATTTATCAAGATGGTTTATGATTATTCATTCATTGATGAAATATTATAACAAATATGTATATTACAGTAAATAAGTTATTTACCCTATGTTTATTCATGTTATATCTAGGTAATGGTAGCATTATTCATCTCTTTGGTACATAATACCACCAAGAATGGTTTTTCAGGAAAGTATTTATTTACCTCTCTCTTCGGTTGGAAATTTGACTTCCTCCAAAACCATATTTTCAAAAAGGATTCTAAAAATATTATATTATTATCCTATGATATTTAAATTATATTTTAACCCATGTTTTACCACATAAAAATAGAATTAATGAAAGGGATATTCTATCTATTTTTCTGGTCGATGAACTTTTCTAATATTTCTACTATGCAAATGGAATGTTTGGTATTTATAGATTTTCCTTCATTCCTGAAAATAATTCCATTTAATATTCCCTTAAAATATTAAAAATTTATTTTATTAATTAAATTTTATTTACTATTCTGTAAAATCATTTTTACTTTATATTTCAATAAATTGGTTTTACCTTTTTTTTCAATCTGATTCTATAGATTTTAATAGAAAAATTGTTTTTTCTAAATGTTTTCATGATTATTTGAAAAAAATTATGTAAAATGGTTTTCTATATATTTTTATGATTTATGGAAATATATTCTAGTTATTTTCAAATATGTTGATTCCACATGTTTTTAAATATTACATTATATATTTTCATTGTATATTCAAGGAAATTGTTTCAAACTTTTTTCAAGCATTATTTATAATTTTTTAGACCAATTTCAATGAAATGAATTTCAACAAGTTAAAATGAAATTTTAAAAATAAATAATTTTCCTAATTGTTTACAGTATACCTTTATAATTTTTATTTTTATTTTTATGTAAATTGTTTTTAAAAGATTTTATATTTCAAAAAAAACTTATAAATAAGAAATTATATTTTCCACATGATTTTTTTAAGAGATATGTCAAAATCATTTCCCTTCTAAGATGAAATCCTTTTGTGTTACATGTTTCTTTTTGGATAAATTACTAAACATTTACATCTATATTATTTCTCTAAATGGTTTATTATTTGATCGCGTGATGTTTATGAAACCCATTTCTCTTTTATGGATTATAATATTTTGTAACCCATTTTTTTAATATGTTGCTATTTTTATGAAATGATTATGAAACCTGTATATTTTTCTGAAGGTTATGATATGATTACATGTTTATAATAACCATTTAATTTAATAGGTCATGATATTATTTTTAATGGCCTTGTGGAACATGTTTGTATGATTTCATTATGTGATGGGTGGGAACTGTATCACCCTCATATGCATCGGGTAATGATTTATATCTCATGACATATACTTAGAGGGTCTTGGGAGTAAACAATAACTAATTAGATGGAAATGGGTGTCAACCATGACTAATAAGATGGTATGAGGATGTACTCATGCAACTAATATGTCTATGGGAGTGAACCATGACTAACAATATTGTATGTGGAGTGAACCCATGGTACTAAGATAGCCATGGTAGAAATTCCATGAACACTTTGAAAATAGTTATATGTGCTTATGTGATTTCTGTAATTATATGTATTGTTCCTATGTTTCTATTTCATGTATTTTTTTCCTTATTTTTTTATGATTCACATATTATGAACTTCAACGCATTTCTCCATGATTTGTGTTTATGATCTTTTGATATGTAGGGTGAGATCTTCTAATATTATGATCATGTTCTAATACATTATACTAATGTTTATTCTGAAATGAATTCCCTATTTACCTCAATTGAATATCTCCTCTCACCTATTTTTATGTTTCCTTCCCCCTGTTGGGATGATATATTTCTTCTATGTTAATTCTTAGAGGGGAACCGGTTTTCAAAAACCAAGTGTAAGATATGTAGCTTTTTTAGGTACTAGTGATGGCATTTCCATGATTTAAAAGGAACTAAACTAATATAGAAATTGGGAGACCATTTTTATATTGGTTTATTTATCCCAAAAAAGTAATTTTATTTCAATTAATTTTAAGTCTTAGTCATTATAATTTTACTATAGCTGTTATAACCAAAGGTCTTCATCGTTGACACTTTCCCTTCAATGTGATCAATGATCATCAAGCTTCATCTTTTTCAAAATTTTTATAATCAGAGAATTTCATTCTATTTTTTACTCTTGTAATATATATTATTATTTTATTATTTAATCATTTCTAGTTTATGATTTTTCCCATAAATATATTTTTTTTACATTAATTATTCCACCACTAAAATGTATATTTTGGTTGTCACTCCACATCATAATTCAAGTAAATAAACTAGGTCGGTCTCATGTAAAAGAACAGATTGTGCATTTGGATTTGTTAAAAGGATGTGTTTGTAAATAAGGTTCTCAAACCGTTGATATTGAGGAAATTAGTGGATACTAGTCTCCTTGATAAGTATAAAAGGGTGGGAGTGGACTGGGATATTTATGATGTAAAAATATATAAATACATTGTTTTCATTCAATTTATTTACTATCCAACAGAACTAAAGAATACTTCAGTCACTATAGTTCAATATTTTATAAAAAATGATTATGATTGTACTTAAATTTATATATGACTATCCCCCCCTGTAGTCATATTTTCAATTACTAATGATCTAACAATTGGTTTAAGGGAAAGGTCAATAGCCATATTGTTTTCATACCAAACAACTTATATACAACATTTTCTCTAATATGTTATACTTTGTTTTCTTATTATTATCTTTGTAATTTCTGAATATCCTAGACTTATCAATCTAGGGAATAAAATATATCATTTTTATGATGACGTTTTTAATGAAAATTATTGCTTGATTTCATAGGCATCCCTATTATTTTATGTGGTGACTATAGTTAATGACAAAACAAAATATAATACAAGTTAAAACAACAATGTTTGTATAACTAGACCATCATGGATAATCCATATGATCTACGCAACATTGATCCATAGAATCTAGTGGGTAATGATATTATAAAATATGTTAAGAATTAAAATTTTAAAAATATTTTGTATTATAATATATATAGAATTGTCTATATCCATATCTTAGCTTGCAATATTTCTCACAATATATAAAGGATACTACAAGTAACTCATTATAGAACTAATGAGCTTAAGATAACCAAGTTAGGAATTCTCTGATCAGAATACATATACATAATGATGCTATATGAATAATCTATAAACATGATGTCCCAAAGGTTTACCATTATCCCTAGTGATATGAGTGATCTTATAGAAGTCATGGAAAATATAGATCAAGTGGAATGCGTACTGAGTCATATTTGAATGAGATGACATGTAATAAAGCTATCCATTGATGATTAGAATAATTTTATATGGTATACATTAAATAAACTTATATGATCTCTATTATATTATGGTTTAGTTCTAAATATTATTAATTAGGAGGAGTCTACAAAAGGAAAATGTATTGCATTTAAATACAATGTTTTTAGTACCTATATTTCCCATGTGTCTAAATTCGAGGATAGTAAAAAATTTGATGGCTTATTTTACTATGATTAAGTGGAAGATCAAGAGGGTGTCTTGAAAGGACTATAAGAATGGAAATAATACTACTAGTAATGACGTTTTAGAATTAACATGCTATTATTACAATAATAAACACCATATAAAGACGGCATTCTCTAAGTTCAGACATCCAAATAAAGAAAATATAAAAGAAAAAAAGAAAAAATAAGCTTTCATTGTAGGTTGCGACCGTTTATACAATTATTACTAAACTGAGGATTCTGTAACTGAATAGTATAAATGTATTCATTCACTAATGGGTATTAAATATTAGGGAAATTTTTCAATCGTTAAATTTTAATAACTCCTAAAAATACTGTTCATAACTATTTATCTTGAAATGAAATAGAAATTGTTTCTAATTCATGCTCTGATTCAAATCTTGTATATTCAAAACATAATAAAATACATAAACAAAAGGAAGAATTATAAAACGATTGATTTAAAATAATTAAAAATTATACTGACATGATAATTTATATTAATAATTTTGTTGTGAAATATAATAAAATAAAAATGGAACCTGATAAGATGAAAAAAAATTCATAAAAAGATAAATCTAAATAGGATTATAATTATCAATTACTAAAATGAAATGAAGAAAATAAAATGACTAAATACATTCTGGTAGTAAATAATAATGATACAAATCTATTTATTAATTTATTTATGGATGAACTAACTAATGTAGAAAATGAATTTAAGAAATTAATGAAAGAAAATAAGAAACTGATCATATTGTTAAAATTTAAAAGTCATTACAGGTTTAGAAATTTTTGAATAAGAGAATATGTATTTAAAAAAATAATTTATTATTCCTAAAGAGGAATTATCTACATTTAGAAAAGTTAATTTTATTTATAGGATGGTTTATTTAAATAAGTTGAAAACCAATAAGAATGTTTTTTGAAATAGTAGTATAAATCCATAATTAAATGAGACTAACATAGTAAATATATCAAAGAGAATATTTTCACATATAAACTACTTTAAATATAGACGTATAGTTAATTATTCAAATGATTTTTCATTAAGACCTACATAATATTATTGAATAAGTGAATTATAATTTTTAATGACATAATTTCTAATTAAAATAATAATAATCGATTTAAATCAATTACGGTGAATAATATTTTCCCTATGAATCATGTTGGACCCAATTTAGAATGCATGCCAAAACATTCTATTTGATTATTTATTTTTATAAATATTCTTTATATGTATCGATGATTGATTTCACTTAGAAAGTGGTTATTCCCTGAACACGTGAGGTGATATTTCAAAATTACAATCATCTAACTCATTTTATGGTTGTCTGGTCACATTTGGAAGCAACTCTAAAGGTCATATTAATGGTATAAGTGAAGTTTGTTTTTATAAATTTTTTATAATTTCAAAAGTATTATATGTATTTTTATTAAAATATATTACATTAATAATATCATTGTTATGTAATGATGGTTTAAATATTAAATTTTAATATGATAAAAGTGATTTTTTGAAAAATAAATTACTTTAGTTTTCTGTAAATAAAAAAGAAAATTTATATACTATTAATGATTATATTATAACAAAAAAAGGTTATATTTCTAAAATTTTAAGATGAAAATGAAATTCTAGGGTATGTGACTATTTTTCATCAAAATATCATATTCTTCTAATAAATTATCAATGCTTGAATATGTTATTTAACTTCCCATGTTATATACAAGTAATTAAATCATGTGTGATTCCTTTTTAAATGGTAAACAATATAATGAAAATATTTAAATATATTATTGATGTTATTATTTCTAGATTTTTATAATTATTGAATATTGAAAATTTTTATACCTATATAACAATATTTTATGAGTGTTTAAAAGTATTGTTTTTAATTGTAAATGATTACAATATGTTCTTATGGATATATTTCGTATATAATAAAAATGATCCTTTATAAAAAAATTATACTTTATATAACATTATTCTATATTCAAAAAATATTCACTCAACTCTATATGAAGTGATATAAGTGGTGAAATTTTTAATTTTTAATTTGATACATTTTTATTGAATCAAATGGTTTTGGAAATTATTTATAAGACCATATGACACAAAAATTAAATTGTATGATAGAAATAATGAACATATCAACCCAATAAATTTCTAGATCTGTACTAATGGAATTTAGTGTTCCTAAATACTTTTGGGAAGAATCTGTAAATATTGATTTCCCTTTTTATATGGATTTTACATTATAAATATCTAAAATAAGTTCCCATATGCTCTATTAAAAGGTTTTAAACCAGAAAAAAATATCATGGTGTTTTTTTGTACAATGTTTATTTTGAAAAGAAAATATAATTTAGTAGAATTTGACTCTAAATCATTTGAACAGACCAAATCCCTCCACTATATCTACAAGGGAGTTTAAATCATCTAATTAGGCTAAAAACCTTGTTGAAATTAACCTTAATGGTCCCAATTATATGTGGTAAATAAGATAATATAATAGGGTGGTTGTTATAAAATGGGAAAAAGCATTCAAAAATAATATACCCCTTGATAAATTTGACACTATTTCATGAAACATAATTCTAACCATCGTCCCACCCCAGTCAATCTCTCTATCAAAAACCAGAATCCTATTATTCACATCATATTTAACAACTTTTCGACATTTTATCATGATTGAACTAACATTATTAAACATTCTCATGCTTCCATGAATAACTTAAATGATGCTTTTTCTTGTACCACTAAAATAAATAATGTAAAACATATCCTTAAAGGATGTTGGACTACAAAATCCAACAAAATTGATACAGAATTTCATTATTTTGAATAGGAGTATACCTAACTTCAATTCACCACTACTAGCCCTAATTGTTTCACTAATGTAAAACATGAAATCAAAATTACTACAAAACTTGTCTCCTTTATCACCTTTAAAGATACCATGATAAAACAAATTTCAAAAGAAAATGGCTTACAGATGGTGATAGAAAGACTAAATTCAACCACTACATTCAATGAATCAGGATAGATAATATACCTATTTCCTTGCTAAGAGATAGGGAATACCTCCTTGATACTAAGGATTATACTTCCATTTAAGTAGTCTCTTATTTTGAAAATATCATCAATGGTCCTACCACCAACAAGGACCTTTTAGAAAATTTCATCCCAGTTGTGGTCATTGATGAGGATAAATCAATTCCCTTAATCATACCTATTGATCATGATATCAGAGACATTATCTTTAGTTTAAATCTGGATTGTGCTCAAGGACTTGATGGTTTAAATAGTGGCTTCTATAGAAATTTTTGGAATGTTTTTCAAACTAGAATTTTTGGATTAGTTATGAATTTATTTTATAATTTTATGCTCCCTCATGAGTTGAACACCAAATTTCTCTCCTCGATCCCCAATGTGGATAATGCCTCATAAATTTACCATTTCAGACTCATTCCCTTAATTAATACTCTTTCTAAAATTATCATCAATCATTTTCCCAATATACATTCTTATATTATGAATGAAAATGTTTGTTGGAACAAACATGTCTTAGTTAAAGGTAGGTCTATTCAAAACAGTATTATTCATACCTATAAATATATTAACCTATTAAATAAAACTAATAGGGTTGGAAATTTTTCTATTAAGAATTATATAAGTAATGTATTTGATATCATGGATTAGAGTTTTATTTTCAAGGTTCTTCACAATATTGAGATTAATTATTTCATTATCAGTAGAATTAAATCACTTTTCTACTCATCATGCATGTCTATATATATTAATGGATCTCTTTAGGGTTACTTTAAATTCAATAATTGTTTTAGACAAGGTGAACCTATTTCTTCCATTCTTTTCTCCATTGATGAAAATTACGTAAGTATATTGATCACTTTCATTGCCGAGAAAAAAAAAGATAAAGCTGATTAAGTCTTCTATGAATTTGAATGTTCTCACACACCCATTATTTCTGGATGATATGATTCTTTTTTTACAATATGATAAATGGAATATCCAAAGTATAAATTGTTCCCCCTCACACAATAAATAGATTTCTGTTTAAATCATTAGTTAGATCAAATCCATTACTTGTTTGGGGAAAGTAATATTGCTAAAATAAAATAGAATATTGTTAATGAATTGGGTATTAAAGAAGGATACCATACCTTCACCTACCCTAGGGTTCCCATTTTCTAGGGTATACCCAATGAATGTTACTTTTATGAAATTTTTCAACAATTCCTAAACCAAATTTCATTGTAGAAAGGTAAGTCCCTCTCTATGGATGGAAATATTTCTCTTTTCAAATCTACTATTGAATCTAAAATTGTCTACAATTTGATGATTTACAAATGGAATGCTGTTCTTCTAAAAAAATAAAACTTGTAGTCAAAAACTTCTTTTGGAGTAGAAGCATTCTTGAAAGGAAACAGGTAAATATTTATTGGTTTATTTGTTCAAATGCTTTGGATAAGGGTGGTCTTGATATAAAAAATTTCAAACACTTTAATTATTCTTTACAAGATAGACTCACTTTAAACCTTCATCATAACAAATCATACTCCATTACTATTCTTAAAAAAATTCATGACAAACTAATGAATGGAATGTTTAATTAAATGATATATTCTATTTGGACAGCCATTAAAGATGATTTATCCGACATAATTTCTATCTCTCAATTGATGGTCAGCAGAGACTCTTCCATGAATTTCTAGCTGGAAAAATGGTCTAGTGCTCCTCTCATATCCTTGATTACCCCCAATAAAATTTATTTTTACACTAACTATACTATTAAGGATGTTTTTATCTCACACATAATTAATTTTCCTGGAAAAATTAGTTATATCATTGACAACTACACTTTATCCAACACTAATGTTTTTTTAATTTGGGTACCTGTTCATAATTGAATCCTCGATTCAAAAACTGTTTATAATCATGGATTTATTAATTCTTATATTACATTTAGTTGGATTAAAAACATTGATATATTATTGTTAAAACCTTCTGGATTCAATCAAGTTTGGATTATTACTCACAATAGGGTTTCCACTTACACTTGTCTTCAATCTTTTGGGTTCCATATTTTCTCAAAATGTGTTCTTTATAACCAACATCAAAGAGATATTAACCATCTTTATCTTTCTTTTTCTATTGATAATACTCTTATGAGTTATGTTATTGATATTTTTGAGTGTATATGGTTGATTATGACTTTATCAACTCTCAACTTCAATGTTGTGTTTATCTTGAAGCCTCTAAAAAAATCATGTGCATTATCATAATTGTTGTTTCTATACTTATTCATGTGATCTATTATGATAGGAAAGTTAATATTCATATCAAATAATCATTTATTATAAATATAGGTTGTATGTGGATCCTCATTTCCATTTGGTAAGCTACATCGATTTCAAAGGGATTTGTAAACAACATAGTGAATGAATTTGGGATTCAATGTCATCATGGGGTTAATGAAATCTATACTCAGCCTAAACTCACTTTTTATGTTTTATAGAAATTATTTCTCCCATTTTGGATTAGAGTTATTTTTTATGTTTCTTCTATGGGTATTTCAGGCCCCTTAGGTTGTGATTCTATTTTTAGAAACAACTCTTGGATGCATCATGGTTGTTTTAATGCAACTTGTGGCATATCCTCAGCTCTGGAGGATGAAATGATGGGCATGATATATGTTATCTCCATCTCCAAGAAACATTGCTGAAACAATATCTGGATTAAAAGTGATTCGACTACCATCATTCAATCTATTTGGAATGGAGGGATGTTGCTTATATGTCCTCTTACAATACACTAGATGAACAATCTTGATTCGATAATGGACTTAAACTGTATAATTACTCATGAATTTATTAAAGCAATCAAGGGGGAAGATGGTCTTGAAAATATGGGTATCAACCATGTCACTACATTAATGGATGAACTATATATTTATATAATTTCCCTTTATAATAGAGACTATAAAAAATCATGTCTTCTAGACTCATGTAATTATTTTTTTTAATAATTTTTTTTGTGTTGAGCTATTTTACCAAGGCCCCACATTCATAAAAAATAGTTGTTTTTTAAGTGTTTGTGCATGTTATGATTAATGAAAATAATTATAATAAGCAGGGTTCTAAATCTTTTAACAAAAATGGTAAAATTAGAGAATTTATTTTTGGTCATGATAATAATAATGATAAAGATTATAATTCAGTTGAAGGGGTAATATATCTTATAAATATTATAAAAAGGAATAGAAAACTCTTTAAAACCACTATATTAAATAATTTATTTGTAATATTGAATATGGAATTAAAACTAGATAATATTCTTTACTTTAATGGGATAATTCTTCTATTGTTGTGGAATTTGTTCTTGTCATTGTTAAAAATGATTTACATGATTCAAATTGGTTTACTATATTCAATGATGAATTAAGTAATATTAAAATGGAATAAAGTGTGTGATTTAGTTGATTTTACAAAATATAATCCTATTTTAGTGTCTAAATGGATTGTTTATTATGAACATGATGATGTTTTAAATATAGTTAAAAATAAAGAAATACTAATAGCTTAAGGTTATTCCTAAGAAGAGGGAATTGAATTTGAATATTCTTTTCTCCTATTTATTGGATGGAAACCATTATAATTCTATTATCCATTTCTAGTTTTTAGGACATCAAGATTTTTCAATTGGATTTAAAAGTATCATTTTAAAAGGAATTATTTTATAGGAATTGAATGTAAAAAAACCCTCATGATTTGAAAATAATACTATTTAGAATCTTGTTTTTGATGCTTCATAATGTCATATATTTTCTTAATAAATCTCTAGTAACATAGTAGAAATTAATTAAATAGTTTTTATTAAAAAATGATTTGTTAATGGTATGGTTGATTAATAATCATTTATAAAATGAGTTTGAAATCATATACATGTTATATAGATATATATTGATGATGAAATATTTTTCTCAAAAAATGGTTTTCTATGTAATGGTTTTTCTATGTTAGTGAAAAATTAAATTGACATTTGATAAATGGGAGAATTAATATTTTTTTCTTGCATTACAAATCAACCAAATATATGAATAAAATTTCATAAATCAATAATATTATGCTAAAAAAAATTTAAAACTGTTTGGACATGATTATATTAAAAGTATAAAAACACCAATGAGTAATAATTTTATATTGGATATAGATGAATCTTGTAATTAAATTGATATTAAATTTTATTGTGGAATGCAAGGATTTCTGCATTATCACCCACTATCTATACAAAACACCCTGATCTCAGTTTTATTATCTGTTAGGTTTTAGTAAAACCACCAATAATTCCATATAATATCTATTAAAAGAGTAATTAGATATATAATGGTATTTTTTGTATTATACTATTGTATTTTAATGGGAATTGTTTTGATTTACTCTGTCTTTCTAATTATAACTTTTTTGGTTGCAATACTAATTAGAAAATCACTATAGGTATGTGCCACATTATATGAAATTGTTTAATTTATAGGAGATCTATGAAATTAATTTAAATATAATTATCAATATTTTTGGTTGAATATGTTACCACAACTATTTGATATTAATAGAAAACTTGGTTATATCAACATTTTTTGATTTAAATATCACTTTGGATAAAATTATTATCTACTTTGAAAACTAAATTTATATTTAAATTTCAAAAAATCTTATCCATTATTTTGAGATCTAAACACATAGATATAATATTTCATTTTCATAAGGATCATGTGATTATATGTGATATATTCATTGAATTTGTTCCAACTCGGAAACTATTAGATGACAAGTTTGTAAAAACATTAGATGTTGTTAAACTTTAGGAAGAAGAAATTTGAATGGTAATGCTAGAAGTATAATATATCTGTCAGTATAATCACTTAAACTGGAATTGTTTTAAATATGTTCAGTAATTAAATAATTTTTAATAATCCAATTATATTCTAATTATTTTATACTATTTAAAATTGAATTATTATTCTATAATGTTGTCTTAATTATATATTCATTGAATATAATTTATATCTATTTAAAATCCTTTTAAATTAAATGATTTTTATTAAAATGGATACTATTTTATATTAATTCTATTATACTTTTTGATAAATTTCAAAAAGATGAATATTTTTTATGAAAATTTAATATTTTTTTTTAATTTATATAAAAGGGCATTTGTTAGTATTTAGAAGTAATTTACTTAGGTTTTTATGTTAATAAAAAATAATTATAGTTCAATTAGTATTTCTGTAATTATTTATTAACAATTTTTATGTGAATATTTTAATTTGATACTTCATGCTATTATTTTTTTATTTAAATAATTTAAATTTTTGTTTATGTAAATAATTAAGATCATCCTTTTTGAGCCACCTAGCTATCCCTGTATGATATAGGGGACCCATTAAGTCAACCCGTGGGAAGGCCAGTAATATTTTGTCCCTAATGAGCCTAAAAGATGGAGTGAATAGTTTAAACATAACATGTGTGGGACTATATATGAGGAAAATATAGAACTCTCATAGGTGCATGAGTTGGGATAGGTCACCCTTTAGACCATAGGACCATGTTTGTAATCTATGTAAAAGGTAAGATCCTGGACTACTGTTAGGCATGTTCCTCTGTAAAATTATTGTTTAAATACCTTTATAATCTTCATTAAATGTTTCCCAAGACAATGTAGAGGCTAAGGGGTGTCTTGGGGGTTCGTTACATGATCGAGGGGAAAAGTGGTCATCCAGTTCATGAAGCACCATTGTCACATGGTTATTAGTAATCATGCACTCAAGCCATGATTTACTATAGGTGGGGAACACAGTTTCAAGACACTATTCATGTGGAATGACAAGCCATGTGGTCTTCAACAAAGCCATCTGACACATTTGTCTCCCAAATTTTCAAACCATGTATAATTACTAGAAAACTATGATACCTATAACCCTTATTGATAGATGGTGGCTCATGGTTTGTGCAAGGTATAGTGAACTATATGACCAAACTATGATCCCTATTAAAAATGTGTTCTTAACATTTTCCCTCTAAGACCATAAGTGTTCAAAAATGGTATTTTCTTTTATTCTTCCCCCATCATCCCATTGGTGAAACCAAACCACCCTATACATCCCAAGGGTCGATCTCTCTCATTTTAAGCTATTTTGCAACACTTTTGTGTGCATAATGAAGATCTGGTTTATTTATATAGCCCTCTTCCTTCCTTTTCCCAAATTAGGGCATGTATATTTATTATTATTCTATTAATTACCTAAAACCCTCTCATTCCAATTGACCTTAGGTTGTCTTTTAAATTTTTTTTCAAATATATGTCAAATGATTATGTTAATGGAGTGTTCACCTTTCAATCAGGGTAGGTGGTCCATATATTATATCATATGATCTTTTTGATTATTTAGGTTTATTTAATTGTAATTCGGCGTCGTTGTGTTTCCCATTTTGGTTTCCTTAGTATAAATGATAAAAATTTTGAGTAGATGTTTAATTTAACCCCTCATGATCCTGATCGGATCTATTTATGTTAGTTTGATCATGTTACAGGCCACCCATGGGGTGTTCCGCTCCATTAACATAGAGATTAGAAAGATGACTATGAAATAAATATTTATTGACAAATATCCCCATATAAATATAATGAAATTTAATCATGGGTTATGAAGTCAAATAAATGATATTTTTTTCTAGTTATCAACATGGAATATATGGTTGTTTGGTATGATAATAAATGTGTTAAATTAGTTATGGATTGTAGAATATAATCTTTTTTTATTAGAAAAGTATTGTTAATGATAAATGAAATACATTAGTTATAGAATAGGAATGGAAAAATGTAAATGGGATGGGGAATAATGATATAATATGTTTTGAAAAATCTTTTTTAGGAAATGATGAATTTGTAAAATGGTTGTGGTTTATGTTTGGTAAATGAATTTTTGTTTAAGGAAAATATAAACATGGATTTGTGATATGTTGGGTATTAACATGGGGTTATATCCCATGGGTTTGTTTGGACTGAGGCTCCAAACCCAACACTTAAAATTAATGGGTAATGAAGCTGATCTGTAGCTATATACCATTAAAAGTTTCATTAGAGAAGACTAAGTGGACTAAGGCTCCAAAGTTTTGATGACGTAATTTTTTATGAATATATTTACCTAGGGAGATAGGGAACATTACTTCTCCCTTTATGAATGGTTTTTGGCCGGCATGGGTCTTAGTGTAGTAGACTAAAATATTTATCCCATGGAAGAAATGCTGAATATCATTTATGTGAACATTATTAACTAATTGAAAATGGTTTGTATTTTTTTGTCTTGTTATTCATTTATTTTATACATACACTATCAATTTAGACTAGATATTTTTATACATAGTTATTGGTGGACTAATGATATGTACACATATTGTGTTTAAACTTCCATTAAGTACCCAATAAGACTTCATTCTTCTAGGTTAGGATGAGGGAAGAAGGACCTATAACATATGACTGACTTGGGCATGGGTTTTTCATTGATGATGGATCTAGACTTGGGCCAGTACCTGTTTTCAATATTTATTTTTTTATTTATTTTGGATTTTGAAGACTTTGTATTGTACGACATTACAAAATATGATTACTATTTCGTTGTGGAATTTTACCTAGTTTTGGAAGAAACTAATGGAAAATGCATTTTTGTTTTTTATTTGATATTACTTTATTTATTTTAAACATAATCTATGTTGAAATAGTCTGATAATGAGGTTATATTCTCCCCAAATGATCTCTTTGACATTCGATAAAAGTCGTATGCCTCTTGTATATGGGGATACATGCCTGAGGATATGTGGTTCCCCAGATCAGGGCACCAATTTGGTGGGTTTCGAGTTGGGGATGTTACAAAGTGGTATCAGAGAAGGTTTTATTTTATAGTTTGTTATTATTTGGGGATTGTATATAGGAGAAAAGGATGTGTCGGTCCTTGGAAATTAGCTTGGTCATGGGATTAGCAAACCCATGTATGGGGGGTAAACCCATGTACCTTGGGTTGGATTGTTTTTCTTGAAGTGTGTTTTTACAATTGAATGATATTTCACCATTGGTTGATGATCATGTTATGTGATGAGACTATTTTATGATATCATTCACATGGGTAAAATGGTATGAGTTTTTGAATCCGTGTATCACATTATTAACTTAAAGATATAGGTGACACGCATCATGGTTGGAACAGACGGGGAATATATGTGGGAGATCAATGATAGAATGCATTTCATTGTCTTTTAAAA
The DNA here is from genome assembly GCA_963277665.1 of Viscum album. Classification (NCBI taxonomy): domain Eukaryota; kingdom Viridiplantae; phylum Streptophyta; class Magnoliopsida; order Santalales; family Viscaceae; genus Viscum; species Viscum album. The sequence goes on along the minus strand of OY728122.1, from coordinate 1,236,935,421 downwards.
TCATAAATATGTAGTCTCTAATAAAGACAATGAAAATGGTTAAATGGAAGAAATGTGGAAAAAGGTAAATGAATAGTTCCTAAAATCTATACAGATATAATGATAACCAAAAGAAAAATATTTTTGTTTTGAAAGTGTGAATTGTTAAAAGGGATAATAAATGAAATCCCATGTGGTTGTGTGATTTGGTTTACCCTATGTTAACCATTATATGTGATGGGGATGGATAAGGTTAGAAATAATAATGTTAACATGTATATTGGGATAGAGTTTACCAAAATTGTTGTCTTTGGCTAGTGGAGAGACTTATTTTGTCCACATTTTGGATGTTTCATGTTATTTGTTCTAATATGTTTATTGGTAATTATAGAAAAATTATTCCTTGATAATGTGTTCATGTTGGGAGATAATAGTATATCACTGAGAATCCTCCTCTAGAGGTGGATAAAAAAACCAGGCGATCCAGGGTAATATATAATTAAAGAATTTATATGAGAACTTTTTTTATTTTATGTAGATAATATAGTGGTTACTATGGATGGTTGAAATGAGAATATTTGAGCGGACTAACTAGTTTTTATTAAAACAGCCTTCGAGTTTTTCGAGAGAGGGTAGACCTGAAGCAAACTAGTTCACCAGTGAGTCCATATAAATGAATCCTCATCACATAGAAACACCACCTAATAAGAGTGTCAATTTGGATGTATACATGTTGTGAGGGAAGAAAAACAATTTTTTAGATATCTTAGTTTAGACTGAGTAGGAAGTGGTAATTTTGTGGATGATTTTATGGGAAATGATTCCAGATCATTTCCATATGGAGACCGTGAGGTAGTAAAAGGTATCGGTGATTAAGAGTTTGGAATAGGGAACAATGTTAATACAATATTATACTGTTCACTTCACTAACATGGATTTTTTTTCTCTTTGGAAAGGGATGAAGTAGCTATGGCGAGACATTTCTAGGAAGGAATTATAAATGAAATTAATTATCATGTAATACCTCCAATTTAAAGAGTTTTTTATGGGGGTGGATCAATACACTATTTCATATGGGAACTTTCTAGAGACCCGAAGATTGACGTACATAGATATTACATTACTTTTTCTGAATACTTAATACATAACAAAAACAGATACACAAGGACTGTAATAGTTTAGTGTCTTTGGAAACTTGGAACGTAATCTTCGAATCGTGGTTGAAGAACTTCAACATCTCCCATAAAGATCTTCCACTTTCTGTTTCCTTACCTAAAACCTTTATTTTAATCCTGGGGCAAAATAAAACATAAAAAGGGTGAGCTCAAATGCTCAGTAAGGGTAAGCATGGATAAAATAAAACATACCATATACATTTGAACATAAAAACATGAACATAATGTTTAAACATAAAAATCTTGAGCAACGACATAAAACATGGAAGTACATAAGGAATAGATCATAATGGAACATAAATCATGATAAAATAGCATGGGAATAAAACATGTAATTGTGGCATCCATTAAGCACATGTAATGATTTCCATAGTAGCCAAGGCATTGCTTCCAAGACCATCTTAGTGGACAAAGTCCCTTCCTGAATCGAGTTCACTCCTCGTTCCAATCCTGTAATACTGAACCAGATTAACTTACCGTTCCAGCCATGTCTATCTCATGAGATATAAATCTTCACCCAATGCATCGGAGGGAGATATAGGCCCCACCCATCTCATAATGAAATCATTCTTACTGCTGCCACAAAATAAACATACATCATTTATAAAAACCCAATAAATAAAATGGGTTTCATAAACATCATCCCATCATCACATAATCCATATAAAAGAAATGGATATCATTTCATAATAAGAAAATCTAAATCATTTAAATCATAGAGACATTATACTTGAAACATACACATATAAAATAATGTCATCTTAGATGAAAAATGGTTTTGATAAAACACTTGAAATGAATTCTTGAGGAAAATATCCTTTTTTCTTCAAAATAATTTTCTTTTAAAAAAATGTCATGAAATTTTAAAAGAAAAGGATTTTTGTTGAAAATATTCATGAAATCATTCGGAGGAAGCTTCATGAAAATAAGGCTTTATAAAACCGTTAAAATCCTTTCATGTCGTATACATTAAAAAAAATTCTTCTCGTACTTTTGTCGGAAAAGTCAAAAAGTACCTTGTAGGGTAAATAAAATAAAGATTCCTTCCATATCATTGGGTAAAAGTCAAAAAGGGTAAAAATTAATTTAAACATACATGAAACCATTTTTAGGAAACATGGACATGGATGATAACAATAACCCCAGTAAATACTTACGAATAAAAAATCTCAAATAAGAACGAGATTGGTATGGTTATCCCTTACCTTAGGTATGATATGCTTCGTATGGATCCAATACTCATGTATAATGATTAAAATAATTTCATTGACTTATTACACAATCATATTCATTGTTATTATATCATATATGTTTCACTTATGACTTTATATTACTCATTCTTTTGTAAATTCCATGTCAAAGTAGCGTTTTGGGTAAAATCATTTCATTTATCATATGTGTTTCGACATGTCGTTCTTGATATTATTACTTATATCCTGATTTACATAATTCCAGACTATAAAACATGATTCAAATATAATATAAATTCATCATATACATATATATGATAGATCTATAAAAAGAAAGGAAATACACTGTTCATGGAGATGGTAGGTCGTACGTATGCATGAACACTGTTTTCGTTTCCTTATTGAATTGAATGAAATTAAATAGATGACATACATATGTATATAAAAAAATATAGTAGCATTATTATGTCATATATTTCATTATTATTCATTATTTATACTTTATAATCATTCTTGAATGGTTAATCCTGGAAAATGAATCTCATCGCGTTCGTGGAGACGGTAGTCCGTACGTACACACGAGCGATGATATCATTCCCATGATCATGGGATTTTATTAAAGTGTATGTATAATATTACAGAATCAATATAACTTGATAATAATCATATATATTCATTACTTTCACCATTATACCCATCCAAGTAAGGTGGTGGTGGAAAATAGATTACACCACGGCGTGGGGACGATATTCCGTACGTATGCACGCGCGGTGATTTCATTTTCCGTAGGATGGATAGATGGTGAAATATGGTTGTTTCATACTAATAATAACATATCGGTATATGAGTGATACTGATGTTATTACTTCATAATGAAAAACTAAAGAAAAAGAAGTGGAAGAAGAAATAAAGTTGAATGAATCGGTAACGGACATTACCTCTTCTTTGAAAAGCCTCTTTGAGACCTCCTCTTAGGGAACTAAAATTGGTCTTTTAAGAAGACCATGACCTCTAGGATGTTTCTATGGAAGTTTAGAAGAGAATTTGTTAGGGGTTGGCCGAGCTTGAAGGCTCAATGTGGTGTGTGGAAGAGAGGGAGGAGGTTCCCTTTTATAAGGGAGGAGAGGGGCACCTTTGGAATAACTAAAAATATTATTTTATTATAAAGTCATATTCAGTTTCTAATAGCTCCAAATTGAGTTATTTATAAGATATGATGGGTATGGGTCGAAATAATATAATAAAATATAATTAAGACATGTTTAGGTTTCTATTTTAACCTTATCATTTAGATTTAACTTTAAGTTAAATAATTTAACTTTTACTATGTCTTCTTGTTTTCTTACACTATAAGGTTAATAAACATAAAATAACAATCCAAACGAACCCCAAGTTGTTTATTATTAATATATATAACCTTATCTAAGTAATTTTTCCGAACCTTACATTTTGAGGAATAAAATAACAATTAATAATATAATATTTGTTTTAAAAACTATTTTATGTCAATTTTGACACTATTTGGTAATTTATTTTTGGGAAAATTATAACAGAATGATTAGTTCGAAAAAAGTTAACTAAAACAATAATAACATGACATATTAACCTAGAAAATTATTGTAATTCATAAAAAGTCTCAAATTACATTTATTTGGGTATTTATAACATCAATTATGTCAATATTTCATTAATAAGATAATTACTGCATCATCGTTGTGTCATAAATAAATTTAATTATTTAATGTATAAAAATTATAAATAAAATACCATTTTGTAGGAAACCTTTTTATCTTTCTAATTAATATTTATAGTCGAATTTATCTTATATATAACCCTATAGTAAAAATGATTTACTTATTAAAAATTGATTTTAACTATTTTAACCCTTCTTTAAATAAATTAATATTAAATGTCCTAATCTAATCCAAGTGGGCCTAAATGGTCATATTTTATTCCTAAGGTTGTGTTTTGTCGAATTACACTTATCCAATAGGATTAGGACATGTTTTAGGGTAATAATAATATCATATTTACCCTTAATTATCCTATTTACTTTTAACCGTGGTAAATAAAAGTAAAAGTTACTATTCACCAAATAATATTTTCATCTCATTGAACCACATTTTAGTCCTTGATATTAACCGTGTCTCTTGGATTTTCTAAATTCCACTCACAGAAGCGGTAAAATTATGTTTTATGAAAAAATCAGTTTTTTAACTACCACATAGTGGTTTCACTATTCATCAAAAAATGAAAGTTTCTAGAAAAATACCAGAAATTAGGCCTAAGATATATTTGATATTATGAATTCAAAAATGATGTCTATTTTACTAAATTCAAAACATATAAGTTGAATTAATTAATTTAAAATTTTATTCCCGTCGTCAAAACAAATAGCGTGTTTTTAAGAGATAATAACTATCAAAACGTTTACACTTGTTTATGTCTGGTTTAAATGTGAAATTACATCCAATGACCAAAATTTTATTAAATGGTAAAAATATATTCTAAATATACTTTAAAACCACTCAAATTAATAATTTATCACTATTAATTATTTCGTTTAAAAAATTTGTTTTTAATTAAAATTTAGTAATTTTCACTATTCATCAGAATGTGAAAGTTATCTGAAAAGTACCAAAATTTCATCCTAAGCTGATTTAAATATTCCGAATCCAAAAATGAAGTCCATTTGGAAAGATAAAATTTATAAAATTTCAAAAAGTGGGTATTACTATTCATAATGGCTAGTTCATAAGATTATTATAACAATATCTCGTTTAGTGAAACTCGGTATTGGGTACTACACAAGCTATCGAGGAAGGTCTTTATTGGGTGTAATGAAATCCAAGTCAGTGCTACGTGTAGTGAAAGATCTGTTCGGTGTTGCATATAACATAATAAAAACTTATTTCATTTATACATTAAACAAAATCTATACATAATGTTGCATAGAATAGTTTCTACAAAATGAACTTGAAATTGTGTGTAACGCGAGCCAAGAATAGTGTTGCGTATATTGCAATAAAATACGGTGTTGCGTATATCACAATCTAAGTTTGGTGTAGCATACAACACAAGACATGAAAAAGAATGTTTTTCATAAAAACTCGGGGTGTTACATTCTACCCCCCTTAAAATGAATTTCTCTCTCCAAATTCGTCGGGGTTATAAATGGTTTATTACACGAGAGTTTATTTCATAGAAACCCACATCGTAAAAAGGAATAGTAAAACATTATTTAAAAAAGGAACGTTAGAAACATAACGGATACCCAAATAACTCATCACTAGGTTTCCACATAGGAGATCATAGGTGAAAATATGGATATGGAGGAAAAATCTAACCATCATGTTGTGATGGAGAGTGGTAGAGAACATGGGTATGAAAAATCAATCAATCACAAAGCCATAAATTTTTGATGATCTAAGGTACCATCTGATCCATCAGATATAAGATCACTAGGACAACATTTTTGGTTTTCAATATCATTTCCCTAAATATGAAAATTTTGAATTAGAAGAAATACTTGCTTGATTTTGGTAAAATCTCACTATTTTTCATGCTTTGAACAATTTCCACTTCATCCCTTAATGAAATGAAGTTGAATTTGTTATTCAGGATGTGTTAACAGATCATGTTATAGAATGATGGGTCATTCCATCTGTTTCAAACAAAAGGTTATCAAAAGTTATCAAATATACCTAAGTCCATCTATGGTGAGGATAATCACATATGATTCCAGAAATTAACTTATACTTCATATATCATACCTCTTAATAAAATAAAACTAGTTTCTACTAATCAGGGACTTCCTGTAGGCCAGTGGTAGGCGATAAAGGCCAGCCGCACTTCGGTTGTGGGTTCGATTCCCATATCCTTGTCCGACACGATGGGCTGTCACCTGTCCTGCAGGTTGTCCTTTTTCTAAAACTACATTACTATAAAATCCCATCAATAATATCGAACTAACTTATGTCCAACATAATCCATTCCAATATTTAGGCTTATCTAAAATACTTCGGTCCAGGCTCATAGTATAAAGAAAATGATTACTTGAAATGTCACATAACAATCACGTGAATGCCATCTTTTATCCCACATATATCATAAGATATATCATGTTGGTCAAATTACAAACATGTGAATACCTTAATCATGTATTCTCTTGAAGAATGAATACCCATTGAAAATTAGTGAAAACATGAAGGTTATTAAATTTTAACACCTTCCAAACACCAAAATCCCAAAAATTCTATATACTCAAACCATAATATCACTTAGTCCTTGTATCAGTCATGAGATCATGATTACCATCATATTATTTTCTCCTTATCCCTTCATTATGCGCATTTCATCTGCTTTCTAAAAATATTTCAATCACCTTTTCATGGTTACCGGTACCATATAATTATTGAAAACCAATGCATAGATATTCCAAAATTCCACAATACCATAAATGAGATTCCGTGATACTATTTTGAAATTCCATTTCATAAACACTTAATCATTACAAAACGTCATTTTCATACTCAACATCACAAATAGTGATCACATGAGACTTCCCTTTATCCTTTTACTTAAGAGGTTCCTCACGTTGATCATCTTTAACCAGTGGATTGGGGAATTTATTAGCATAATGCCCCATTTCCTTTCACTTGAAGCATTGAAGTGTTGGTGGAGACTTCTCTGTAGTCCTTTCTCTATTCACATCATTAGTAACCATTTTCCCATTACTTCGACAATCAACTACTCGATGACCTTCTTTTCTACACTTAAAACATTTTCTAGTACCTTTTAGGCAATCTCCACCATGCTTCTTTCCACACAATGAGCAAAAAGAAACATTCATCTTATTTTCACCATTGTTCTGAGATTTCTCCTTGAACTCCATCTTTCATTTCATGTCAAAACCCTGAGATGGATATGTTACACCAACTTCCAGATCTAACTTGATAGCACAACACACAATTTCTTCATAGCTACTAAAGTCTCTTATAGCTAATGCCCTTCTAAGACTTGGTTTTAAGCCACTGAAAAATCGATCAAATATAATTTCAGGTTGGATGATAATGTCAGATGCATACCTTGCATGTCTTGTAAAATTCGCTTCGTATATACCAACATATTCATCATCCTTCTGCTTAAGCTCAAGAATCTCTTTTTCCATCTTTGTTCAAAAAATATGAGGGAAGTACTTACTAAAAAACAAGTTCTTGAACTCGTCCCATTCCATGGACTCAATTTCATCCCTTTGCCTCGTATTCTTGATAAGATTCTACCATTGATCATCATCACCTTCCAAATGATATACTGCTAAGATGACTTTATCATTCTCAGAACATTGTAGAACTGAAAATATCTTTTCAGTAGTACTGATCCATTGTTCCTCCACTCAGGGATCAGAAGACCCACTGAATGAAGGTGGACGCTGCCTCATGAAGGATTCAACAGAAATTTTCTCCTTTCACTGCTCATTTTGAAATCCAGAATGATTCATAGCTTGTGTAAGTATAGAAATAAGATTGTGCACTCCATCTCCAATGACATTGGTTTTTTCAAGAGGACAATCATTTCATTTTCCATTACATTGATCAACACGGATCCTTCGGGTTCTAGGCATCGTCTAAAACCCAAAAATAATAGTGAGAGGAAAATACCATGCTAGGGAAAACACCATAATAAAGGGGGAGTACCTTCAATATCTAACATCTTAGGTTTAATTATACGATCGTTAGCGCAATTCTAGGACTATAACCTATACGTATACTTAACCTTAGTGACATCCCTAGACATTCCTTATAAATATCTCTAGGGATCTCACTAAAGTTTTCACATCCTAGTTTCCAAAGGTTAACTAAACCATTTCTCTGATACCAATTATAGAGACCCGAAGCTTGACGTACATAGATATTACATTACTTTTACAGAATACTTAATAAATAACAAAAACAGACACACAAGGACCATAATAGTTTAGTGTCTTTGGAAACTTGGAATGTAATCTTCTAATCGTGGTGAATGATATTCAACATCTCCCATAAGGATCTTCCATTTTTTGTTTCCTTACCTAAAACCTTTCTTTTAATCTTGGGGGAAAATAAAACATAAAAAGGGTGAGCTCAAATACTCAGTAAGGTTAAGCATGGATAAAATAAAACATACCATATACATTTGAACATAAAAACATGAACATAATGTTTAATCATCAAAATCTTGAGCAACGACATAAAACATGGAAGTACATAAGGAATAGATCATAATGGAACATAAATCATGATAAAATAGCATGGTAATAAAACATGTAATTGTGGAATCCATGAAGCAAATTTAATTATTTCCATATTAGCCAAGGCATTGCTTCCAAGACCATCTTAGTGGACAAATTACCTTTCTGAATCGAGTTCACTCCTCGTTCCAGTCCTGTAATACTAAACCGAATTAACTTATCGTTCCATCCATATCTATCTCAAGACATATAAATCTTTACCCAATTCATTTGAGGGAGATATTGGTCCAACGCATCTCATAATGAAATCATTCTTAATTTTGCCACAATATAAACATACATCATTAATAAAAACCCAATAACTAAAATGGGTTTCATAAACATCATCACATCATTACATAATCCACGTAAAAGAAATGGATATCATTTCATAATAAGAAATGTGAAACCATGTAAATCTTAGAGAAATTATACTTGAAACATACACATATGAAATAATGTCATCTTCGATGACAAATGGTTTTGATAAAACACTTGAAATTAATTCGTGAGGAAAATATCCTTTTTTCTTCAAAATCATTTTCTTTTCCAAAAATGTTGTGCAATTTTAAAAGAAAAGGATTTTTTTGAAAATATTCATGAACTATTTTGGAGGAAGCTTCATGAAAATAAGGCTTTATAAAATCGTAAATATCCTTTCATGCCGTATATGTTAAAAAAACATTCTTCTCGTACTTTTGTCTGAAAAGTCAAAAAGTACCTTGTAGGGTAAATAAAAGAAATATTCCTTCCATACCATTGGGTAAAAGTCGAAATGGGTAAAAAGGACGTTAAAAATACATGAAACCATTTTTAGGAAACATGGACATTGATGATAACAATAACCCTAGAAAATACTTACGAATAAACAATCTCGGATAAGAACGAGATTGGAATAGTTATCCCTTACCTTAGGTCTGATATGCTTCATATGGATCTGAAACTCCTGTATAATGATTCAAATAATGTCATTGATTTATTACATAATCATATTCATTGTTATGATACCATATATGTTTCACTTATGACTTTATATTACCCATTCTTTTGTAAATTCCATGTTAATGTAGTGTTTTGGGTAAAATCATTTCATTTATCATATGTGTTTCGACCTGTCGATCATGATATTATTACATATATCCTGATTTACATAATTCCATAGTGTAAAACATGATTTATATATAATATATATTCATTATATACATGTATATTATAGATCTATAAAAATAAAGTAAATACACCGTTCATGGAGACGGTAGGCCGTACGTATGCATGAACGTTGTTTTCTTTTCCTTATTGAATTGAATGAAATTAAATAGATGACATACATACATATATATATATATAAATCAAGTAGCATTATTATGACATATATTTCGTTATTATTAATTATATATACTTTATAATCATTCTTGAATGGTTAATCATGGAAAATGAATCTCATCGCGTTCGTGGAGACGGTAGTCCGTACGTACGCACGAGCGATGATATCATTCCCATGATAATGGAATTGTATTAAAGTGTATGTATAATATTACAGAATAAATATCACTTTACAATAATCATATATATTAATTACATTCACCATTATACCCATCCAAGTAAGGTGGTGGTGAAAAATAGATTACACCATGGCGTGGAGACGGTATTCTGTACGTACGCACGTGTGGTGATTTAATTTTCCGTGTGATGGATAGATGGTGAAATATGTATGTTTCATACTAATAATAAAATATTAGTATACTAGTGATACTGATTTTATGACATCATAATGAAACAACTAAAGAAGAAGGAGTGGAAGAAGAAATAATGTTGAAATAATCGGTAACGAACATTACCACTTCTTTGAAGCGCCTCTTTGAGACCTCCTCTTAGGGCAGTAAAATTGGTCATTGAAGAATACCATAACCTCTAGGATGTTTCTAGGGAAGTGGAGAAGTGAATTTGGCAGGGGTTGGCCGAGCTTGAATGATCAAAGTGGTGTGAGGAAGAAAGGGAGGAGGTTCCCTTTTATAAGGGAGGAGAGGGGCACCTTTGGAATAACTAAAAATATTATCTCATTATAAAGTCATATTCGGTTTTTAATAGCTCCAAATTGAGTTATTTCGAAGATAAGGTGGGGATGGGTAGAAATACTCTAATCCAATAGAATTAAGACAAGTTTAGGTTTCTATTTTAACCTTATCATTTAGATTTAACTTTAAGTTAGATAATTTAACTTTTACCGTGTCTTCTTGTTTTCTTACACTATAAGGTTATTAAACTTATTATAAAAAGCCAAACGAACCCCAAGTTGTTTATTATTAATATATATAACCTTATCTTAGTCATTCATCCGAACCATAGATTTTTAGGAATAAAATAACAATTAATAATATAAATTTTTTTTAAAACTATTTTATTTCAATTTTTGCACTATTTGGTAATTGATTTTTGTGAAAATCATAACAGATCGACGAGTTCGAAAAAAGTTAACTAAATAAATAATAACATGTCATATTAACCTATAAAATCAGTGGAATTCATAAAAATTCTCAAATTACATTTATTTGTGAATTTATAACATCAATAATGTCAATATTTCATTAATAAGATAATTATGGTATCATCTTTGTGTCATAAATAAATTAAATTATTTATTTTATAAAAATTATAAATAAAATACCATTATATAGGAAATATTTTTTATATTTATAATGAATATTTATAGTCTAATTTATCTTATTTATAACCCTATATTAAAAATTATTTACTTATTAAACTTTGATTTTAACTATTTTAAACCTTCTTTAAGTAAATTAATATTAAATGTCCTAATCTAATCCAAGTGGGCATAAATGGTCATATTTTATTCCTAAGGTTGTTTTTGTTCGAATTAAACATATCCAATAGAATTAGAACATGTGTTAGGGTAATAATAATAACATTTTTACCCTTAATTATAATATTTACTTTTAACCGTGGTAAATAAAATTAAAAAGTTACTATTCACCAAAAAAATATTTTCATCTCATTGAACCACATTTTAGTCCTTGATATTAACTGTGTCTCTCAGATTTTAGAAATATCACTCACAGAAGCGGTAAAATTATGTTTTATGAAAAATTCAGTTTTTTAACTACCACTTAGTGGTTTCACTATTCATCAAAAAATGAAAGTTTCCAGAAAAATACCAAAAATTAGGCATAAGCTATATTTGATATTATGAATTCAAAAATTATGTCTATTTTACCAAATTCAAAACATATCAGTTTCACTAATTAATTTAAAAATTTATTCCCGACGTCAAAAAAAATAGCGTGTTTTTAAAAGATAATAACTATCAAAAGATTGACACTTGTTTATGTCTGGTTTAAATGTGAAATTACATCCAATGATGATCATTGTATTAAATGGTAAAAATATATTTTAAATATACTTTAAAACCACTCAAATTAATAATTTATCAGTAATAAATATTTTGATTAAAAAAGTTTTTTTTAATTAAAATTTAGTAATTTTCACTATTCATTAGAATATGAAATTTATCCGAAAAGTACCAAAATTTCACCCTAAGATAATTTCGATATTCTGAATCCAAAAATGAGGTCCATTTAGAAAGATAGAATTTATAAATTTTAAAAAATTGGGCATTACTATTCATAACGGCTAGTTCATAATAATATTATAATAATATCTTGTTTAGTGGATCTTAGTATTGCGTTCTACACATGCTATCAAGGAAGTTCTTTATTGCGTGTAATGCAGGCCAAGTCAGTGCTGCGTGTAGTGAATGATCTATTTGGTGTTGCATATAACATAATCAAAACTTATTTCATTTATACATTAAACAAAATCTATACATAATGTTGCGTAGAATAGTTTCTACAAAATGAAGTTGAAATTGTGTGTAATGCGAGCCAAGAATAGTGTTGAGTATACTGCAATCAAATATGGTGTTGCGTATATCACAAGCTAATTTTGGTGTAGCGTACAACACAAGACATTAAAAAGAATATTTTTCATAAAATCTCAGGGTGTTACAAACTTGACTGTGGATTATTGGTGGTGGACATGTAGTTACAGTTGGTAAATCCATTACTGTGGAATCCAATGGTAATAAAAGCTACATCGATATTTTTCACCAAGGATGTGGTGAATAGAGTTGTCAAAAAAGAGGACCTACTTCTCAGGGTAGTGATTGAATTTTATGCTATCAGTTTGGTTGGATGGGTCACATCTGTGGTCAATGTCCCTAACCACCAATTGGGTGATGAGTCTGTGGTGGGATTGGGAATATTTAGAGGTTTTTTAGGAACCCTCAATAGATGTACATTGTTGGAGGATCATGGATGATACATAGTGAACGAAGGGGGTCAGTTACCCCGGATCAGGCAGGCAATTGGATATGTACTGGTCATACTAGTTGGGGTAGCAGATGTGGTACTCTAGGATGCGAGTGTCTATATCATTAGGGTAGTATTGCACTTATATCATAGTCCTAAGGCTAAGTTATATGGTTGGGTCAGCTTCATGATTTTCAACCAACATCTAAAGGTAATGTGGTTGGGCCATCAATAATTTGAGGAATGATTCTTGTAGCTTCCACACTCTCAAGTGATTTGTTTGATATAGGATCCAGGAAATCATTTATATCCCCAATATTATTTAAATTTATTGGGAATAGAGTTCGAACATATTAGTTGGTTTATGTTAAATGATACATCATTAGGGGTGTGATAAGTACATATCCAAAATTGTATGGGTTTCTCTATTCAGGATGGCGGTCAGTGATTCCTAGAGGATTTTTGTGTGCTCAAGATGACAGTTTTTTGTTTAATTTTGGATATGGAATGGTTTGTTTTGTACCAATAACTTATTGAATATTACCACCATGGGGTAACATTCATATCCCTGAAGGAAAATAATTAGGATCACTATGGGGACTGGGATATCCGAGCAGGTATTACAAGGACAATCAGTCATTAGTTGAGTGAAATCATATCCCAAGTATCTTGTATTTTTCTGGATGATTTGGGAGTGTATTAGCTTGTAATTTTTCCTATGGTGGATCAATTTCCAGATATATTTTTTGATGACTTCTTGGGGCATCCACTCGATAGAGATGTAGAGATTACTATAGACTTTTTTCTTGGAGAAGAACCAATTTCTCTTTCTCCATATAGAATAACACTAATAGAACTCACAGAATGTAAAATTCAATTGGAGGAATTAGATTGTAAAGGTTTTATTCATATGAGTATGTCACCTTGGGTATCTCCAATTCAATTTTACAAGAAGGCGGATGGTTCTTTACAGTTATACACCAATTACCAAAGGATGAATTCGATGATGGTTAGGAATTTATACATCATTCCATGAATTGGTGATCTATTTTAAAGGATGAGAGTAGATTAAGTGTTCTACAAAATTGATTTTAGATATGGGTATCGTCATCTGAGGGTGAAAATTTATGCCAAACTACAGAATTATTTCAAGAGAAGCTATGTGTTTTATATGTTTTTTGTGATTCGATTTGACTTGACTAATTATCCAGTAGTGAATATGATACCAATAAATTGAATATTTCACATGTACCTAGACCAGTTCATAGTTGTCTATGTGGATGATATCTTTGTGTACTCTAATACACGTGACAATCATGAAAATTAGATTGACATCTTCCAAAGTATAAAATATTGTACAGTCTATAAACAAAGAGATATATGTTTCATTTCTTGATTGACAAGGTACATTTTGGGGATCACGTCATCTATGAGTTAGGAATGATTGACGAAATGTTGAATGTGAAAGATGATGTATATGGAAAAAAACCAATAATTTTTTAGATGTTACATGTTTTCTGGGATTGGTGGGATATAATAAGAGGTTTATAAAATAATTTACTATAAGGAACCACCATTCATGGCATTAACTGGGAAGGGTATCATGTTTCAATGGTATGGGGAATGTGAGAATGCTTTCTAGAGGACACTGATTCAGAATCTACCTGATCAAAGTGTATAGTATACTTGGTTTTAGGATGTATCCAGTGTTGGGATTTGGGAGCTATTGACGTTGGTTGATTTTGTTATGTTGTATGGGTCACACCATTTGAGACCTCGTGAATTAAATATCCCTTCATCTAGACGTTACATATCCATGGTTGTTTATTCTTTAATGTTTTTGTGTCATTACATTTTTGTAGAATGGTCTACTATGTATACAGATCATAAAAGCATTATGAATATATTCTCTTAGTGTAATTTTAATATTAGTCAATGTAGTCCCTACATTTTTATATGTTTACACACATGGAAATGGAAATATTATTTTATATGATTTTCGATAGAAGACACAAAATCAGGATGTTCATCAATCCAGCATTGAGCGAGGAATGATGGTGTTGATTACTGATATGCATCTAGAGGTACATAATGGGAATGAATTGATGACCCTTGTATCCTTGGATGTTGAGTACAACCTTCTACAATGAACCAAATTGAGTAAATATAAGGATCCAAAGTGTTTATCTTTGAGGGTATATTATGATGGTGTGCATTCACCTTCCAGTTGGACTATGGGAGATGATGAGATCATTTTTATTTGTGTCCATGTTGTCCTACATACATGTATGTGGGAAGAGTTATTACACGCATTCCATGCCTTGATATATGTGGTGAATATTATATTTACAAAAAGATATCATGATCATCAGAGAATGTATTGGTGGGTAAAGATGAAGGAATAGGATGCATATATTTTTATGTGATGATAAAAATATTATTATGTGTTGGTCAAGCATTAGGGACCTGATGGTTTTTATAGCCTTCTCCCTTTCTGAATTGTAAATCGGATGATGTGACGATGGATTTTGGTCCGGTTCTTCTTAAGAAAAAGTGTAAGAATGGTGAAATCTGAGTTTTTTTGAAACTTTTGACCATAGTGACCATTTTCCTATCAATTCCAGAGACCTTCATCATTTAATATTTGTGTGAGTTGTATGTTTTAGATATAGTATGGGTGCATAGGGTTCCAAAAATGATAGTTTTGGATCATAATATGTGGTTTAAATTTTTCTTATGAAGGGGTTACATAATTCTCTTCATACCCACGTTTTATTGTATGGATTTCCACCCACATAAGGATGGGAAATAAGAGTATACTATTGAGCTACTGATGGAAATATTGCGGTACTGTGTCCTAGAATTTGGTTTAACATTGGAGAATCACTTAGACCATGTTGAGATTTCTTATAATAATAGTCACCAGCCTATGAATAAGATGAAACAATATATGGTTCTCTATTATAGGCCTTGTAGATATCTATTATGTTGGACAGATTCTTGAGGAACATAGTTATTGGGACTGCATCTCATACATGATATTTAATAAATGTTTTATATTATTTAGAATTGTATAAATATAGATCAGAGTTGGAAAGAGTCTTTTACTTATTGGATTCGAAGAACTCTAAAAATTAAGGTGGGTGATCGTGTGTTTCCTCAGATGTTTCCCTAGATGGTTCACTATCAGATTCAGAAAATGGGTAAGTTGGCACCCAAATATGTTGGCCTATTTGATATTTGTTGATGGAATCCTACTTGTGGTGTACTGATTGGAATTCTGCAGTGGTTTGGTGTCATGATGGATGTTTTTTTTCATGTCACAGCTTCTACAGTCTCACTCAGACCCTTATCGTGTGATTTATGTTGATGATGTTGATATTGGGGTCGATGAATCCTTCAAGGATGCAGTAGTACATATTTTAGATTATAGTTAGAAAATATTGTTGGGAAAGATTGTTCTTTTGGTTCATGTTTTGTGGATGTATTAAAATTTTTAGATAGATATTTGGGAGAAAGATTAGGATATGTTGTCTTATTTGTAACACCCCAAGATTTCATAGTGTGTTATTTCTTCATAATAATTTAATAACTTGCACTACACGCAACACCGAATTCAATTGCACCATGACTTACCAAAAAAAAATCCATTAAAAGAGGTCATGAATAGTATTAACTAAATTTTAAACTTAATATAATCCTTATAATTTTAGAATCCATATTATGAGTTTCTTAGTCATAATGCAAGAACAGATTCATTTTCAGTATTTCACTTTTATCAACTTTTGATAGTGAAACCTTTTTAAATACAATATTTTAAACTTTTTGACTAAATGGAGACATCAAAAAATTTAAAATGAAACATCCCAAGCTTCCACGGTACGCTTTCCTTTGAATAAAACAGTAGCGTGTGTTGTACGCAACTTCGAGTTCTAACACACCGTAACCAATCAAACTAGCTGTTATGAATAGTAATACCTACTTTTTGAAGTTATATATATTTTATATTTTAAAATGGACTTCATTTTTGGATTCGGAATATCAAATTTTGCCTAAGGTGAAATTTTGGTACTTTTCGGATAACTTTCATATTTTGATGAATAGTGAAAATTACTAACTTTTAATTAAAAACAACTTTTTTAATCAAAATAATTAATAGTGATAAATTATGAATTTGAGTGGTTTTAAAGTATATTTAGAATATATTTTTAATATTTAATATAATGTTGGTCATTGGACATAATTTTACAATTAAACCGAACATAAACAACTGTCAATCTTTTGATAGTTATTATCTCTTAAAAACACGCTTTTTGTTTTGACAGCGGGAATTAATTTTAAATTAATTTCTGCCACTTCTGTGTTTAGAATTTAGGAAAATGGATTCCATATTTGGAATCAGGATGTTCAAATTGTGTAAATAGGTAACTTTTATTTTTAGACATTTTGAATAATTACTGCGGTAAATATTTTATTTACCATGGTTAAGGGTAAATCCGGTAAATAAGGGTTAAAAAAATAATATTATAATAATACTAAATTACCCTAAAACGTGTCTTAACACTATTGGTTGATAAATGGTCGACCATGGGCATCTTTGTGTTAATTTTGGGACCCCATGGATCCACTTGTAAGTGATAATGACACTTTATTTTAATTAAGTCAAAATGAATACAAAAATGACACAAGCATATATCTTTTAGCAAAACAATTGTTACATAGAGTTATATAAGTTGGATTTTAGATTATAAATATTAATTAGAAAGATAAAAAGATTTCCTACATAATGATATTTTATTTATAATTTTTAGACATTAAATAATTTATTTTATTTATGACACAATGATGATGCAATAATTACTATAATAGTGAAAAATTAAAATAATTGATACTATAAATACCCAAATAAATATAATATGAAACTTTTAATGAATTAAACTAATTTTATAGGATAATATGATATATTAGGATTGATTTAATTGACTTTTTTCGAAGTAATCAATCTGTTATGAGTTTCACAAAAATCAACTATTGAATAGTGTCAAAATTGACATAAAGGAGTTCTTAAAACAAATATTATATTCTTAATTGATATTAAATTCCTAAAAATCTAAGGTTCGGCCAAGAGACTTATATCATGATAGGTTCATCATTAATGGACCACTTGTGGGTCTCTTGGTTGTATATAGTATGTTTATTAACCATATTATATAAAAATACAAAGAGACATTGTAAAAGTGAAACTAATTAACTTAGAGTTAATACTTAAAGATAAGGTTAATATAAGTACCCAAACCTGTCTAAATTCTATTGGTTGAGTGTTTTTAGACCTATCCCCACCTTAACCTTTGAATAATCAACTTTGGAGCCTTTAGAAACAGAATATGAATTTATTATAAATTAATATTTCTAACTTTTCCAAAGGTGCCCCTCACCCCTCTTATAAAAGGGCACTCCTCCTTCTCATTTCTTCACACCTTCAAAGCCTTTTGGCTCGGCCAAACTCTGCCCAAATACTCTCCCAACATACCTCACTACAACCTAGAGGCCTTAGTTTGATCAGAAATCCAACTTAAGGAGCCCTTTTGATCAAATCAAAAGGAAGAACCCGAAGAAGAGGTAATGATTTCACCACCCTTCTCCAAGTTCATTCCTTCTTCCACTTCTTCTTCCTTTATTCTTACCATTCTAAAATAATAACCCCAGTATCTCACATATACTGTGATGTTATTATAAATATGGTACAACCATATTCAGTATTCTATCCACCCTTTGAATAACATGTCACCATACGTGCGTACGTACGGACTACCGTCTCCACGTCGTGGTGTAATTGTTATTCAATATAATATTATTTGGATGGGTATAATAATGATGTGTAACTCATGTAAATAATAAATATAACATGTTAATGATTCTGTATATATGATATACCATCCATTTATATATTATTTTAATATCAAATAATGATATTTTCGCTCGTGCGTACGTACGGACTACCGTCTCCACGAACGCGATGAGATTCATTCTCCATCGTATCCATTCAAGTATAATTATCATTTGATGATTTAAAAATGATTTTTAAGGACTTGATATAATTATGGATATGAATAATATACAACCTATCCTTTACAAAAAGGTCTTACGTAACAAAACATATAAAAGAAAACAAGTAAGTTATCACCCGAAACAACGATAATACTAAGATATTATTATAAATCGATATTAAAAGATCATATATGATATCATATTAATGTATATGATTCTTGTATAATTTAGTAACAATTATTTCACCATTATACAGGAGGTTAACCTACCCCAAACAAGGAAAAAGTACAAGGTAAGGGTTATTTCACAATCTCTTCATTATCCGAGGTTGTTTATACGTAATAATCTACTGGGATATCTTTATCATCCACATCCATGTTTCTTAAAAATGTATTTCAAAACATTTTTACTATTTACAAGAATATGGGTTAAATTCATTTATACCCTTGTTTGACTTTTTATAAGAGGTTTATAAAGGAATCTTTCCGTCGTTTTCAAAACAAGGTCATTTTTAACCTTTTCGACAGAATTGAGGTAAGAATGTTTTTTTTAACTTATACGGCGGGTGCGGTTATTTTACGCCGTTATAAAATCTTCAAAGCTTCCCTTACAAGCTTATAAGAATATTTTCAAAGAAAATGTTTTATTTTATATGGATCTTAAATTATTTCAAAATAAAAGGAGATATTTCTTTAAAAAGAATTTTGATTTCATCTATGTCAACATCCTTTGATGGATTTTAAGATTATTTGAAGTTGATTTATTATGATACAAAACTTCTATATTGTATTGAAGGTTTTGTGATATGTTTGACTATGGGTGTGCTATTTTTATACCATTCATAGTTTATGGTGAAATTATTGACATTTTGTATGCTATTTTTAATATGAATGTTTATGTTATGTTTAAACCTTTTCATATGGGAATGCATTGGACTTAATAAGTGACGGGTGGAGCCCGCTATAGCTCCTCGATGCATCGGTAGGTCTCATGAGACAAACTAGTGTCTTGGAACAAGGCCTTGACAAAATCTTATTTGTAGTCTTGGCACGAGGCCTTGGCTATGTGGTTATGATAGTCTGGCATTATGCATTCCAACATTATGAAAGTGGTTATTGATTTTTGCATGTGATTATTCGATTAGTAGAATATCCATGTGAATAAGTAAATGGAATTATTTCATTTTATTTATGCCGTACCATGATGAAAGTTCATGTTTGAAAGACTTTTGTTTTAGTTATACATTTCTTTAAATGTTTATGCTTATTTTTGAATGTTCCGCTATATTGTTATCCTCACTGGGCATTTGAGCTCACCCCTTTTCTATGTTTTATTTTTCCCAGGAAGTGAAGAAGTAAATTATGAATGACCTGCAGGGATATTATATGGGGATATGAGTGTGGATTATGGATACATTATGTTGTTGTAGTAGTTTTTCATTTTATGATGTAATGTAAAACTTATGAATATATCTAGTATTTCCAAGGCTACTAAACCAATCGGTCTTTCGAGATTTGATCTTTCTTGTGATCATGCCAATGTTACGAAGTAATGCACCGACTCTGGGTAGCTGGGGTCGGGGCGTTACATTATTGGATTCATCTTTTCACCTCAGAAAAACATAGTTATTCTTTAGAATGTGGTTCGAGGATGAGAAGTCAAAAGGTGGGTAGGTTATAAGATCCCCGACCTCATTAAGGTATGTTATTTTTTATTATTTTGGTTCAAATTCACTTAATATGGTTAATTAAATAATTCTTGAGTCAATGGGGGGACATGGGGGGTCTTGGGGGTTTAGGACATGAAAGAGGATAAATGTGGCCATCATGTTCATGTAGCATTGTCCGTGCATGGTTTGCACAAACAATTCTCTAAAATAGGTCATTAATTGAAGTGGGTTCATGGTTTAAAAAATCCATGAAAGGGGGAATAAACCATACGGCCATGGATCGATCCATCCTTCTTGATCACCGTATTGTTTTTCAAACTGTGTGGGATTTACTATAAACCCTACAGCATTTCCACTTCTTGGACTTAAGGTGGCACATGGTTAGCACATGGTTTAGGAAACAATTTTTTCAAACCATACACACCTTTATAATGGGGTTTTTCAATTTTCTCTCTTAGTCCTTAAGATTTCTAACTCAATATTTCCCTCTATTCATCCCTCGGTATCTCTACTGAACAACCACATCTCCTTATACTTTCAATGGATTTATATCCCTCGTTTCTATGACATTTGGAAAATTATTGGGTGTATATTGAAGTTTTTCACATGTCCAAAAACCCTCTTTTATCTTTTATGTATTAGATAATTTTTAGTTGTTATTATTATGAATCCCAAAAAATAGTATCGTAATGGAATTTAGGTTTGAGGTTTAAGGGCTATTATAATTAGAATCAAAAGATATGGATAATCAAGTGTTCACTTACGGATCATGGTTAGTGGTCTATATTTTATATCCCATAGTCTTGTTGATTATTTTTGTGTATGTGGTTGTTATTTTGTTTATTTGTGTTTCTTGTTTGGTTTTCCTATTAAAAAAATATTATGTTGAATGGTATCTTTAATTTACCACCTCATGACCCTTGTCAGAGATTTTTTGGTTTATTTGACCGTGTTATGGGAAACCCATTGGGTGTTACACTCCTTGAACATAGATATTGAAATGTAAATTGTGAAACTGAAATATATTGACATATAGACCTTGATAATTTTATTAACATGTTATCTTGAGGTATGAATTGAAATTAAGGGTCTTTGTGTCATGTTTTTCAAGTGGAATAAGGGGGTTTTTGGTATAATGATAAATTGTCTAAATTTGTTTTGGATTATAAATGATAATCCTTGTTGATTGGGTAACATGTGTAAATGATTAATGGATTAAAAAGGTTAATTCATTTAAATGAGGATGTGTTTATGGTATAAGTGTTAATGATATCTTATATATTGAATGGACTTTTTTTATTAAATGATGAATGTGTTATATGGTTATGGTTTCTGACTGGTAAATGCCTTTTGGTTAAAGGAGCTTGTGAACATGGTTTGGTTGTATGAGGTGTATTGAATCGAGGTTCTACGCTAATGGTTTGGGTTGGAATGGGGCTCTAAACACCACCCATATAATGAATGGGTTAGGGAGTTATAAAATGGCTCTATTCACCAAATAGTTTCATTGGATGAGACTACCTAGACTAAGGCTCCAAGTTATGTGTGATGAAAGAATTTGTGAAATGTTTTTCCAAGAGACACAGGGAACATAAAGTGTCACCTGATTCATTTTATATGGACAAAATGGGCCGTAGTGTAGTTGATTAAAATTCATAACCTAGGGAACTACTGATGAAAAAGGTTTATATTAGCTTTTTCAACTACTAGAACCTTGTTTAACTTTATTATCATGTTATTCATTTAGTACACATATTCACAATTTGTTTGTACTGGAAATTTTTAGATATCATTGTTTGTGGATTACTAAGTTATACTAACACAACACTCAGGGCACCATTGTGTACTAGGGTAGACTTCATTCTGGCATGTCAGTATAAGCGAAAAGGACATATGCTATAGGTTAACATTGGCATGGGATGTGCATTTATGAGGGATTTAGACCTATCTCAGGAACCATTTTTGGGGTTTATTTCTTTTTCATTATTTTGGGTCTTCATTACTCATGGAACTGTATGAAATAACACATCCTGATTACTATTTCGTTGTGGGCCTGTACCAAATTATGAGAAAAGTGTTTGGAAATGAATGTTTATTATTTACTTCTTATATATTTCTTTGTTTTTTAATTTATTAGATGTGGATTACACTGATAAATAGGTTACAATGTCCTCATGATATCTTATAACCCCGTTACTAGTTTTACAACAATGTACTTTGTGGAGGCACACTAGAGGTCATGTGGTTACTCGGTTCCAGGAACATGCTTAGTGGCTTCTGGGTGGGGGACATTACAAAAAAGATGTTGATCCCTAGTAGCAAGCTCGAACTGAAGATCAACATATATTGATTGATAAACATATCAGCATTATATTCTCTATTTACAGTTGGGACATAGAAATATGTTCTCAATTTATCTAACTTACAAAACATTGATACTTTGTCGTTTTTCTGATCACTTATTTTAAAATCATTTGATCATTTTTTATTATCCCTCAACATTTATTTCTTCCTCTCGCTCATTCTTATTTTATCTTCCATGTATTTTTATTGCATTTTTTATCAATATTATTCCACTGCGGTTCAATCATAAACATACAATTATATGCGGATATTCATATTGTCTCTATGTTTTCTTTCTATGTTTCTTTAATGCTTTAGTTTTGTCTCATTTTGTTTTAGATTCCCTTTTGAATCCTATTTCTGATTTGAACAGCAGTTCTTATTAATCATCTTATAAATTATTATCTTGGAAATTTTCACATATATTGGTTACTCGAAGATGTCACCATTGATCACCTATAGTGAGTCATGATCCACCATAAGAAAATGGTGAGTCATGATCCATTTTTGGATAACATAGGGTTAAGAGTCCCCATTGGACCCCCATGGGGATTTGGTGAAGGTTTCAGGCGTAGCGGAAGCACGTGGGTGGATGTTCCCACTTGGATTTTTGTCATTAGCAATGATCAATCTAGGATCAATACGACGATAAATGCCAGTCTCTACGGATCGAAACACAGAAATAGACAAAATAAATAGAAAGTCTCAGAACCACAAAGTAGGATCGCTATAGGTTGATTATAATTAATTTAATGAATTTAAAATAAATACCTTTTGCGGTGTTCTTTATTAGTTGATGTTCATGATCACATTCCGATGTGAATCTTCGTTGCATCGTAGAAGCCAAGTGTAGACTTCCTCTAGCGGTGATCCACACGTGTACCTCGTATCTCAGGACATCACGAAAGGAGTCTCTGGGTGCTAGCGTGGAGAAAACTTTGCTTGTCTTGTCCGCCTTAGATCATCTTGATCCGATGGAAGTGGATCTCTCTCGATATTGAGAGAATTCTTTGAGGAAGAGGTTCTTTCGGCCTTGAAAGAATTCTCCAGAGTTGTTGTTCACAACAATTATCTTTTGTGTCAGGAAAAGAGTTGGGGTTGTGAGTATATTTATAATCAGGTTTGAGGATGTAGAGATATGACAATAAATAAATGTGTTGCACATTTTATTTATTTCATTGACTCTTATTTAAAACCCCCATGTCGAATAATTAATTCCTTGACATGTTCCCACATTGATTATAATAAATATCATTTAAAACAATATTATATCCTCAAAATCCCGAATACAAAAACTACACGGCGTGTATTAATAAATACACTGTGTGTACTTGTTTTTCATTGAAAACTACACGGTGTGTACATTCAATGTACACAGCATGTATATCTTGTTTTCATTTATTCATTTCCATTCCATAAATAAAACTAAATGACATGTATTAATAAATACACGGCGTGTACTTGTTTTCCATGAAAAACTACACGGCGTGTACATTCAATATACCCGATGTGTAATACTTGTTTTTCATTTCCTTATTACATCATCATTAAAATGAATTAGGCTTCCTTGAATAATTATTAAACCACTTACGAGAATAATCTTTATTCTACTTGAGATATTTTAATACACATAGTGTGTGACCCTCTAGGCCTCCTTCTCGTGAGCATTAGGCGAGCTTGCCTAAAGTTCAAGATTAATGTCTAGCAACGGGTTAAGGCACCCAAGAGAAAGAAGTTAACTCCACATTGACATATCACCTCATACGAATTCTTACCATGTAATTTAATCCCTTTGTCTAGATATCTCATCAAGCAGGTTCTGTGGCAGTGTCATAAACCTATATACTTGATTCGTCATTCATTGACTTCCTGAAATAAACTCGTTGTTTACACCATGGCCAGGGAATTTAATGCGACAGTTCTATTTCAATCAAAGGGCCGAGATATCAACTTCCATAAATGGAATGGACAAATCCTTCCTCAACTTATCCATTAACAACATGTCACTCGTGACACACCCAACGTACCATACTTCCCGCCAACTGTCTGCATGATGGTTTTCATCAGTAAATCTAACTGCACGAGTCATGACATGAGTCAATGATAATATTATAGTCTAAGGACCATTACACACACTCGTAGATAGAAATGTCTGATGACACCAAGACATGAGGAATTTCTACTGGCAGGTCTGTTCTCATAATCTTCCATCTTGGAGATTACCAAGTGCGAACTCTATGAGAGAGAGTCTCATCTTCTTACGAGTACTCGCACATGACATTCTGTATACTATATGTCCTATCATAGTATGTCATCCAACTGTAGAACATTATTTAAGAATATTGTTATATAATTTCAAAGTTCTCATCATAGAGGGGATCTTCTATTACCTTATTAATGAAACAAATATTCCAGAACATTATTATATTATATTCATGTAGAACAATGAACAATATATAATAAGTGACCTTTTATGTAATCAAAGTACAAATCGATTGGTTCTCAGGACACCAACCCTAAAAAAATCCCACTTGGAATAGAGAAAACTACCTACAACTTTTAGTCCACTAGACCGCACATGATGATCATGTTTCTGCTGAGTGAAGGCTTTATTCAAGGGGTCTGCTACGTTGTCTTCTGTGGAAATGATGCTCACTACAACTTCACCTCTCTGAGAAAAATCCCTCAAGTGAAGATACTTCCAAAGTATGTGCTATGTCCGTTGACGTGACCTAGGCTCTTTTTCAAGTTCCACCATTGCATTTTTATCACAATAGAGTGTGATAGGATCTTTACTACTTGGTACCACATCTAGCTCTTGGACAAAGCTTCGCACCCATACTGCTTCTTTAGCTGCCTCAGAAGCTGTGATATACTCAGACTCCATTGTAAAATCTACCACCACACTTTTCATTGAGCTCTTCCATCTCACTACACCTCCATTCAAACTGAAGATGTATTGTAACACCCCAAGCTTCAATGTTACGCTTCTCATTGAATAATAAAGTAGCGTGTGTTGTACGCAACATCGAGTTCTAACACACACCACGACCAATCAAAGTAGCCGTAATGAATAGTAATACATACTTTTTAAAATTTTAGAAATTTAATCTCTCAAAATGGACTTCATTTTTGGATTCTTAGTATCGAATTTAGCCTGAGGTGAAATTTTGGTACTTTTCCGTTAACTTTAATATTTTGATGAATAGTGAAAATTACTAAATTTTAATTAAAAACAACATTTTTAATAAAAATAATTAATAGTGATAAATTATGAATTTGAGTGGTTTTAAAGTATATTTAGAATATATTTTTACCATTTAGTACAATTTTGGTCATTGGACATAATTTCAGAATTAAACCGGATATAAACAAGTTTCAATCTTTTGATAGTTATTATATATTAAAAACACGCTTTTTGTTTTGACAGCGGGAATTAATTTTAAATTAATTTCTGCCACTTCTGTGTTTTGAATTTGAAAAAATGGATTCCATATTTGGAATAAGGATGTCCAAATTTTGTAAATAGGTAACTTTTATTTTTAGAAATTTTGAACAATTCTTTCGGTAAATATTTTATTTACCATGGTTAAAGGGTAAATCTGGTAAATAAGGGTTAAAAAATAATATTATAATAATACTAAATTACCCTAAAACGTGTCCTAACCTTACTGGTAGATACATGTCCGACCATGGGCATATTTGGGTCGATTTTTGGACCCCATGGAGCCACTTGTAGGTGATACAAACACTTTATTTTAATTAAGTTAAAATAAATACAAAAATGACATAAGCATATATCTTTTAGCAAAAACAATTTTTACATAGGGTTATATATGTTGGATTTTCAAATAAAATATTAATTAGAAAGATAAAAATATTTAATACATAATTATAGTTTAATTATAATTTTTACATATTAAATAATTTAATTTACTTATGACACAATGATGATGCAGTAATTACCATAATAGTGAAAAATTAAAATAATTGATATTATAAATACCCAAATAAATATAATATGAGACTTTTAATGAATTACAATAATTTTCTAGATAATATGAAATATTAGGATTGATTTAATCAACTTTTTTAGAAGTAATAATTCTTTTATGATTTTTACAAAAGTCAATTATTGAATACTATCAAAATTGATATAAAAGTGTTTTTAAAACAAATATTACATTATTAATTGATATTAAATTCATAAAAATATATGGTTCTGCCAAGAGACTTATATCATGATATTTTTATCATTAATGGACCACTTGGGGGTCTCTTGGATGTATATAGTATGTTTATTAACTATATAATATAAAAATACAAAGTGACATGGTAAGTGTCAAACTAATTATCTAAGAGTTAAAACTAAAAGATAAGGTTAATATAATGACCCAAACCTATCTAAATTATATTGGTTGAGTGGTTTGCGACCCATACCCACCTTAACCTTTAACTATTCTACATTGGAGCCATTAAAAACCGAATATGAATTTATTATAAAATAATATTTATAGCTTTTCCAAATGTTCCCCTCACCCCTCTTATAAAAGGACACTCCCCCTTCTCATTAATTCACACCTTCAAAGACTTTTGGTTCGGACAAACCCTACCCAAATACTCTCTAAACTTCCCTCACTTCATCCTAGATGCCTTACTTTAGTCAGAAATCCATCCTACGGAGCCCTTTTGATCAAATCAAAAGGAAGAACCCGAAGAAGAGGTAATGATTTCACCACCCTTTTTCAAGTTCCTTTCTTCTTCCAATTCATATTTCTTTGTTATTACCATTCTAAAATAATGAATCCAGTATATACTATATAATATAATATTATTATAAAAATGGTACAACCATGTTCATTATTCTATCCATCCTTTGAATGACATGTCACCATACGTGTGTACGTACGGCTTACCGTCTCCACATCGTGGTGTAATTGTTATTCAATATATTATTATTTGGATGGGTATAATAATGATTTGTAATTCATGTAAATAATAAATATAACATGATAGTGATTCTTTATATATGATATACCATCCAATTATATATTATTTTAATATCAAAAGAATGATATTTTCGCTTGTGCGTACGTACGGATTACAGTCTCCACGACGCGATGAGATTCATTTCCAAGTTCACCATTCATCGACGATTATAAAAATATATATTACTAATAATTATGTAATATATGATATAATAATGCTACTGAAGATATATATATATATATATATTTATGTACTTATATATATCTTATTCACTTACTTCTGTTCAATACTATATGAAAACAGAAACATCGTTTATGCATACGTACGGACTACCATCTCCATAAACGGTGTTTTACATTTCATATATATGCCTATTATACATATTTATATTCTAAATATATAAGATATATTTATCATGTTTTATATTCTGGATGTATTTAAATCATGATCTATGTGATACAACCAAGAGTGACAAGTTAAAACACATACGATAAAGAAAGTGATTATTACCCGAAATGTTAACTTAACATGGAAATTTTTATTAAATGGTAATATAAAGTCATAAATGAATCATGTATGATATCATAAATATTAATATGGTTCTGATATAATTTAATAACATACTACGCTCTTCGTACAGGAGGTTAAACGTACCCTCGACTAAAGGAAAGTGCAAGGTAAGGGGTTTTCATCTCACTCCTTATTCACGTGAGATTCATGCCATATTGCCACTATTACCTTTTGTGTGGTGTATGTACTGCCCATAATTTTATTATTTGTGTAATACACTTTAATTTATGTGTATTTACATATTTATTGTATGATACCTCTTTCATGGGTTGTATGTTTCATATGTTTCCAAATTGGTAAGGGTTAATTCCCCAATCTCATTATTATCCGAGATTGTTTATGTGTAAGTATTTACTAGGACATTTTTATCATCAAGGTCCATTTTTCATAAAAAATGATTTCAAAATGAATATTTTGAGGATTTTGAAAGGTACTCTTTATCAAGATCAAAATTTCAAATTTTTTAAAGATTTATCTTTCAAAATCTTTTCAATTAATGTCCATGTTTTCAAAATGATTTTAAGGATTTATTAATATTGAAATGAATGTTTTGAAATGATAATTCTTTTCAAAAGTTTCAATGTGGTATGGGACACTTTGATTTAAAAATCTCTTTTAAAATTACTTTCTTTATAAATGTGTGACTTTTAAATGATTTTAGAAAAAGGATATTTCTCTCAAAAATATTTACTCATCATTTGATAGATTTTAAGCTCATTTAAAGTTGATTTATTATAAAAAACTTCTATTGAAGGTTTTGTGATATGTTTGACTATGGATGTGTTATTTTTATACCATTAATGGTTTATGGAGATAGTATTGACATTTCGTATGCTAGTTTTAATACGAATGTTTATGTTATGTTTATACCTTTTCATATGGAAATGCATTGGACTTAATATGTGACTGGTGGAGCCCTCTATAGCTTCTCGATGCATCGGTAGGTCTCATTAGACAAACTAGTGTCTTGGAACAAGGCCTTGAAAAAATCTTATTTTTAGTCATGGTATGAGGCCTTGGCTATGTGGTTATGATAGTCTGGCATTATGCATTCCATCATTATGAAAGTGGTTAGTGATATAGCATGTGATTATTCGATTAGTAGAATATCCATGTGAATAAGTAAATGGAATTATTTCATATTATTTCTTCCATATTATGTTGAAGTTCAAGTTTAAAAGTTTTTTGTTTTAGTTTTATACATTTCCTTAAATGTTTATGTTTATTTGTGAAAGTTTCCACTTTATTGCTTACCCTTACTGAGTATTTGAGCTCACCCCTTTGTATGTTTTATTTTTTCTAGGATTACAAGAATTGTATTTTGAATGATATGCATGGTTAAGACAAGGGAATAATGGTGTTCATAAAAATTATTAATGTTGTTTTGTACGTCTTAAAGTGAAAATGTAACATTCATGTATGTGATCTATTTTTCCAAGACCTCTAAACTTATCGGTCCTTCAGGACATGATTTCTTGTAATCATGCCAATGTATTAAAATAATGCACCGACTCTGGGTAATTGGGATCGGGGCGTTACATGTATCCAGTCTGCGACTTCATGTCATCGTGATCAGTCTAGAAACTAGCATTTGCATGTCCTCTGATGACAAGTTCCTCATCTCCTCCATAAACCAAGAACATAGCCTTAGTACACCTCAGATACTTAAGGATAGTCTTGACTACCATCCAATGGTGGTCTCCTAGCTCAGCTTGGTATCTGCCTACCGCACTTAATGCGTAAGCAATATCTAGCCTCGTACACATCATATCATACATGAATGACCCAATCGCTGATGCGTATGGGATCCTTTCCATTCTCTTTCTTTCCTCATGTGTCTGAGGACACATTTTCTTGGAAAGATGAATGCCATGTGACACTGGAAACAATACCCTCGTGGACTGTTCCATACTAATTCTCTTAAGAATCTTGTAAATGTATGTACTTTGACTCAGGCCTAGAATTCTCTTTGATCTATCACGATGGATCTTGATCCCAAGAATATATGTTGCCTCGCCCATGTATTTCATAGAGAAGCATTTATGCAACCATGCCTTAAATGACTGTAAGACAGGTACTTCGTTTCCAATTAGTAATATCTCATCAACATATACTATTAGGAAAATGACCGCACTTCCACTAAACCCCTTGTAGACACAAGGCTCACATTCATTTCTAAAAAATACAAATTCCATTATAGCTTCATAAAAACGAATGTTCAATGACATTGATGCTTTCTTTAATCCATAAATGGATTTATGCAACTTGTATTCCTTGTTGGAATCCTTTGGAGTCACAAACCTTCAGGTTGTGTCATGTAGACATCTTCTTGGAGGTTCCCGTTAAGGAATTCTATTTTGACATCCATTTTACAAATTTCAACGTCATGGTAAGAGGTAATGGCCAACAGGATTCTGATGGATTTCAGCATTGCAAACAGTGAAATGGTTTAATCATAGTCAATTCCTTGACGCTATCTAAAACCTTTTGCAACTATTCGTGCCTTGTAGGTGCTGGCATGCCCCTCCATGTCCAGTTTCTTCTCAAATACCCATTTATTACCAATAGTCTTTACATCAACCGGAGGATCTACCAAATCCAGACTTGGTTTTGGTACATGGAATCCATTTCAGAATTCATGGCTTCTTTCCACTTGGCAATGTTTGTTCCCTCAACTGCTTCCTTGTAGGTATGAGGATCATCATTGTCAACCAATAATGAGTCACCATCCTCAGTGACAAGAAAACCGTATCGTTCTGGTTCTCTCACCTCTCTCGTGCTCCTACGCATTTCTTGTGTCTCGGGAACAGACTGTTCTTCAACCGGGATTTGTGGAATCTGTTCGTGTACCAACTCCTGTGTATCTTGAGCCTCGACTTCATCGATGTCTATCTCACTCCCACGATCTCTTTTGGATATGTGCTCCCTCTCAAGGAATATGACATGTCTTGCCATTGTAACCATTTTTTATGAGGGTTTATATAGGTAATATCTCCTTGTTTCCTTGGGATTTCCTATAAAGATACACTTTGTGCCTCGAGGTGCATGTTTGTTACCTGAAGAGGCCTTAACAAATGCTTTGCTACCCCACACATGTAAATTCGAAAACATGGCTTTGTGTCCACTCCATAACGCATATGGAATACCATTTATCGATTTATTTGGTACTTTGTTTAGTATGTGTGCTGCTGTTTGTAATGCATATCCCCAAAAGGAAAATGAATGACTTGCATGACTCATCATTGATCTCTTCATGTACAACAGGGTGTGTTTCCTCCTTTCACTTACACCATTCCACTACGGTGTGTAAGGAGGAGTGAGTTGAGATAGAATCCCAAACTCCTGTAAGAAATAAATGACGTCCTGATTAAGATATTCTCCACCTCTGTTTGAGAGGAGTTTCCTAATCTTCTTACCAAGCTGATTCTCAACTTCATTCTAGTATTATTTGAACCTATCAAAAGAATCTAACTTATACCTCATTAAGTAAATATATCCATATCTACTAAAATCATCAGTAAAAGTTATAAAGTACGAGAACCCATCCCTTGATTCAACTGGAAATGGTCCACACACATCTGTGTGAACTAATTCTAGAAGCTCTTTATCCCTTTCACCTTTCCCACTAAATGGGGATTTGGTCATTTTTCCTTGTAGACATGCATGACATACACCAAGTGGTTTTAGTTTGAAAGAATCTAAATACCCATCTTGATGTAATATTTTAAAACTTTTCTCAATGACATGACCTAGTCGGTGATGAAAATGTTGGGTGTGGTATGAGTCATGTGAATTAACTTAGTTATCGATTTCCCTTACATGGTTTGTGTAGTCTAACACATAAAGGCCGTTATATAAATGTGCCCTACCAAAACAAATGCTATCTTTATAAAAATAGCAACATCCACTTCCAAAATTGAAGATGAATCCATCAGTATCTAATCTGGATACTGAAATAATATTTTTGGTTACAGAGGGTACATAATAACATCATTTCAATACCAAGACCATCCCAATAGGCAATGTGAGGTGGTAGTCCCCGACAGCAACAATAGCAAGTCTGGCTCCATTTGATACTCGTAGATCTACCTCCCCTCTATCAATATTCCTAAATCTACATGGTTCCTATATTTGGATACATATGTGAGCACCACAAGCAGTATCTAATACCCAATTAGTAGAAATAAAAATATTGCATTCGATAAAAAATGCACCTGAAGCTTCCCCTTGCTTCTTTGGCTGAGTGCAGTTTTTCTTCCAGTGGCCCTTCTTGCCACATGGGAAACAAAATGAATCATGTTCCTTTTCCTCCCCTTTGATATTACTTTTCTTGTAAGGGCTTGAAGAAGATTTGGGCTTAGTTCTCTTTTCCTTCCCTTTCCTTTTATTCACCATGAGGATAGAAGGCTTTTCACGCTTCATGTCATTATCCACTTGTCGAATAAGGATAAGAAGTTCAGACATAGATTTCTCAATGTTGTTCATGTTGAAGTTCACAACAAAGTTTGAGAAGCACTGGTGAAGTGATGCAAGAATGAGATCGGTACCCAGTTCGTTGGGGAGTTTAAACCCTAGAACCTCCAAGCGCTCAATGTAGCCAATGATCTTGACTACATGAGGCTCGGCTAGAGCATCCTCTCCAAGCTTTCTCTAGAATAGATCCTTAGAGATCTCAAACCATTCCTTTCTTGCACTATCTTGTTATAGACCATGGAGGTGCTCTAGAATGCTATAGGAATCCATGTCCTCATGGGATTTCATGAGCTCACTATACATTGATGATAGCATCAAACATTGAATGTCAAGTGAATCATTAAAATGTTGATGATAGACTAGGAAATCTTCATCACTCGCCCCTATGGAAGGGGAATCAGGAAGTGAGGACTCCCACACGTAAAACTTCCGTTCATGGAGTAGGATAACCCGAAGGCACCTAAACCATTATTGAATGTTACTGCCGGTGAGGATGTTGCCTTTATCCAGAATTGATCGTAGAGAAAATGTGGTTGACGAGTTTTTCATTTCGATTCTACAAATTAAAAAGAAGATTTATCAGTACTTTCTTGATTAAATTTTATGATAAATAATAAATGAATTAATTAATTCTCCAACTATTTTTTCAAGTACCAATGGCCCTCACCATTAAACTCAGAATTTCCAGTTGCTTTGACATTCTAGTGGAAAGGATCCATATTCTCCTTCACATAACCCCAATAAGGGTTGGTCAAGCTATTTGAAGGTATTTAGGTAGGAAGGTCTTTGCCAACTGTGAGCTTACATTTCCTTGATCTGTTGAGTGGACTCCCCAATCCTGAAATCCTGACTTGGATTTCCTCAACTCCTGCCTCCAATATCACATCAAGTCTAGCAAGGGCTACTTATCTTGATGTAATATGGTTAAGTCAACCCAAAACCTTTCATAAGGGTTTCCTTTATAAAAGTATGTTTCCCAATAAGGGTTGGTCAAACACATAGTTTTATTGATTCTTTCCCTTATTCAAGTAATGGAAGGCTTGGTCTGAATTAATATGGTATTTGAGGGATTTTATTCTTTATGCGTATTTTTGAATGATCACATTCTTGTTAATATTAAGTTATGCTTGCTTAAGTGATTAACCCTGTTTCGATAATGTTTACGCATAGTCCATTTTTTATTTTATTCCATCGTTGCATGCTTGTTCATTTTATTAACTATGTGATCGTTACAACACATACATAATAAATAAACCATGCAATTTAGACAGAAATAAAATAAGATTTCATGATCATGAGCTTATATTGGTTAGCTTATCTAGTTGTTTGATAAGCTAACGATGACCCAGGGAAAAACACCTTGAACCGATGGTTCATGTTTTTGCAGCTCCCACCTGTCCAGCTTTGTATCTTCTTGGGATGGTTTTGCCTCAACTTCGGATTTTGAACCATCTCCTTTGTCTTCAGAGATCCTCCATTACATGGGTTTACATTAAAGAAACCATGGGCACGCATGCCCTACATTTTATTGGAAGAAGGCTCGCAGGACAAAAAATTTAAATTAAACAAATTTAAATGAAACCATACATACATACAAAGGGTCTTTGGTCTAGATCATGATCATCCATTTCATGAAACGACATTTACACATGTTTAAAATTAAAATTCTTTTAATCGTTATATTATTTAAGATAAGTTGAACTTGAATTCAATTAATTATGATCTTATAATTAATCAATTCTTTATCTTAAATTCCTTTATGATTTTCCTTGATATTCTTCTCATCCATATCCATTGTGCATGTATTTGTACTTTTGGAGGAAACCTGGTGAAATTCCATTTCTGGAAAGTACTCGGCATGTAGTTTATATTTACACGGCGTGTATTTATTTTCACCTTTTATCCAAAGTACACGCCGGGGGGTTTGGTGTGTTTTCTGTACTATTGGAAATTTTTGAGTACATGGCGTGTAGATAAATCATACACGAAATTTACTTCCTTGTTACGCGGTCACCGTCATGGCGATCCCATGTACGTGGGACACGAATTTTCCTTGTACATGGTTTCACCTTAGCCAGATTAGACTATACGACATGTTGCTTCAACATACACGCCGTGTGTTCCGGTTTCCACATGCTGTTCAATTCTGGTCAACACGACATGATTAAAAATCAGGCATAATCAATTCACACAGCGTGGTTTGGCGGACCAGTGCCGGTTCGTTGAACCTATGTACACTGCGTGTAGTTTTAATCACATGCTGTGTAATCCCATGTTGTACAGATAGAAAGAGCGGCTCCTCTGGATGAGTTCCTCGTTTTTATTTTAATCAAAATTAAAATTAAAAGGCCGTTTCAGTGATGTGAATCGAGAAATGAAAGAGGAAGAACATATCTCATATATTCAGATTTATAGAACGATTTATTTCAAATTGAATCAAATATAGATGCGTAAATTATCAAAGAAAATTAAATAACTATAATCAACATTGTATCCTCGCTCTGATACCATTTGAAGGTTCTGGGAACAACGGAAGAGCGTTAGTGGATGTGCCCACTTTTCTTTTTGTCATTAGCAATGATCAATCAGGGATCAATACAACGATAAACGCCAATCTCCATGGATCCAATCACAGATATAGAAAAAAGAAATAGAAATTCCTGGAACCACAAAGTAGGATCGCTACAGGTCGATTATAATTAATTTAGTTAATTTAAAAGAAATACCTTTTGTAGTGTTCTTTCTTTGTTGATGTTCTTGATCACGTTCCGATGTGATTCAGTATTTCTTCACAGAAGCCAAGTGTAGACTTCCTCTAGCGATGATCCACTTGTGTACCTCATATCTTGGGATGTCGTCAAAGGAGTCTCCGGGTGCTAGCATGGATAAACATTTGATTATAATAAATATAATTTAAAACAATATTAAATCCTCAAAATCACGACTAGAAAAACTACACAGCATGTATTAATAAATACACGACGTTTACTTATTTTTCATTGGAAACTACATGGCGTGTACATTCAATGTAAACAGCGTGTATATCTTGTTTTCATTTATTCATTTCCTTTACATAAAGAAAACTATACGGCATGTATTAATAAATACAAGGAGTGTACTTGTTTTCCATGAAAAACTACACGGTTTGTACGTTCAATGTACACGGTGTGTATATGTTGTTTTCATTTCCTTCTTCCTTCATAATTAAAACCAATTAGGATTCCTTGAATAATTATTAAAACACGTACCGGAATAATCTTTATTCTACTTGAGATACTTGAATACACTTAATGTGTGACCCTCTAGGCCTCTTTCTCATTGGCATTAGGCGAGCTTGCCTAAAGTCCAAGATTACCATCTAGCAATGGGTCAAGGCACCCAAGAGAAAGAAGTTGACGCCACATTGATGTATCACCTCATACGAACACTTACTGTGTAATAAAATCACTTTGACTCGATATCTCATCAAGAAGGTTTCATGGCAGTGTCATAAACCTATATGCATGATCTGTCATTCTTTGACTTCCTAAAATAAACTCGTCATTTACACCATGGACATGGAATTTAATGCGACAGTTCTATTTCAATCAAAGGGCTGAGATATCAACATTCATAAATGGAAGGAAAAAATCCTTCCTCGACTTATCCATTAACAACATGTCACTCGTGACGCACCCAATGTATCCTACTTCCCACCAAGTGCCTGCGTGATGGTTTTCGTCAGTAAATCGAAGTGCACGAGTCATGACATGAGTCAATGATAATCTTCCAGTCTAAGGACTATTACACATGCTAGTATATATCAATGTCTGATGACACCAAGACATGTGGAATTGATACTGGCAGGTCTGTTCTCATAATCTCCCATCATGGAGATTACCAAGTGCGAACTCCATGAGAAAGAGTCTCGTCTTCTTATGAGCACTCTCACATGACGGTCTGTTTACTATGTGTCCTATCATAGTATGTCATCCAACCATAGAACTTTATTTAAGAATATTTTTATAGCATTTCGTGGTTCTCATCATAGAGGGGATCTTCCATGACCTTATTAATGAAACAAATATTCCAGGACATTATTATATTAAAGTCATGCAGAACAATGAACAATATATAATAAGTTGACTTTTATGTAATCAAAGTACAAATCTGTTGGTTCTCAAGACCCCAACACTAACATTCAGGTCACAATTAGAGACCAACAGTGAGTCCGGATACTATCGTTCATGTATAGTGAGTAAATTCACATTTGGGAACCAATGGTAATTAATTGTCACTCCTAGTTTCACATCTATAGTTGGTCATTTTTATCCACCAATTTTTATTTTGTAATGTAGAAGAATTTCTTGGTACAAGATCTTCATGCTCTTATAGAATATCTTCTTCATTCCTTATTTGGTTTCATTTTTTTATTTTATTCCAAATTTTAAAACAAATATTATGCATATGTTATTCATTTTTTCCATCTGGTTATTTGGAAATGATTTTCATGATTCATTGTTGGAACCCAATTGTGGGTCATGGGTCACTATTGGACATCTCTAAAAGAGGACCATGAGTCACTACTGGACCTCTCTAAAAGTGGTATAGATGTATCCATTTTACATCCTTAGTGGTTTGTAATTATCCACTATTCATTGTTTTCTATTGTAGGTCATTAGCCACAAATCTCAATTTTTAGTAGTATGTCATGAGCCACCACTCTCTATTTTTTGCAGTAGCAAAAATTAATAACCAAGATATATTTTTTTAAAATTCGTTTTCAACAAATGTTATTAAAATACATTACATTATTAATTTTTTAATTATTGTGTGGTGTAATAAAATTTTATAGTGTGTAAAAATAATTTGTAGCATTATTTTACTGTCACTTATTCTTGTATAATGAATATCATCCAATTCTCTATTTTTACAATATTTTTGGGCCGGTATAATATAAAGGATTATATTTTTATTTCCATTTTTGTATAATTTATAATTTTTTAACTTACTTTTTATTTTAAATAATAATTAAATTAAATTAATATTTAATGAACAATTATATATCTTCTGTGTTCTAGGTTTTTCATATGGGATTTAACAAACAAGGGTAACGTTCAAATTATTTCATTTTTATTCTCTAACAAGTTTCATGAATACATTAGACATCGAAACACTCCATGAGGATATTTGTATAAATGATCTGGGATATATCTTCAATTAATTAATAGAGCACTAGTACAGAACATTATATATAATGTTCAATTCAACATGTGACACATCATCGATATTTCTGATGATCTCAATTTTTCTTAGAAATTTATGTATTTTTTACTATAGTTTGGAACACATATGGACTTCAAAATCCATATTTTTTCCTTCCATGCGTTCATTGATCCCGAGTCTTAATCATTTAAGTTTTTTATCATATTCTAGTTTTCATATATTTATTTAATTCATGTTATAGTTATATTTTTGTTTGTGATTCTTTATTTTTAGATTTTTTCTTTTCCCCAAAAAATGAACGTATTGATTTCTTTGGTTATACCACACCAAAAATGATATTAGGTTTCTTACAACTGATGATAATTAATGTAAAATAACAAGATCAGTCTCCTAAAACTAACTAGATTATTCCACCGGGTTTTTTAAAATCCATTTTATATAAACTAGGTTCTTAGAACATTAAAATTGAGGTTCATAGTGTTTTCCAAAACCCTCAAGGATTTGAGTTTAAGGAGTTTACATGGATTTTTAAGATCCAAATCATTATAAATTCATGCGTTCCTTCAATTTATTTCCACTATAACTCAACATAATAACACAACATTAGCTATAGTTCAATACGTTATAATCTCTGATTTTTTTTTTCATTAAATTTTAAAATAAAAATTAACCCGTAGTAATATTTTCCACCACTAACAATCCAATAGATAAAACATCCAAATGGGGTGTCATTGGATGTTTTCTGAGTGTTTTAGGTGGAATCAGTGATTAATTGTCCGGGGGTGAAGTAATGATTATATGGTAAACTATAGTTTTTATACATTTCACATAAGGCACTCGATATTGGGCCACTATGTTCTCAATGGCCAGGGAAGCTTTCTTATTGGTCTTATAGTTCTCCCAACTAGTCATTTGGGTTGAATTAGGTGGTTGGTGGACCAACAAGTACACGGTGATTCTTTACTTGGTAATATGTAGGAATGGGTTGCATTTTTTAATTAAGGGAAAAGGGGTATTTTCTAGTCACCTTATTTAGACCCCAATCCAATGTCACCTCATTTCGAGAAACAAATGTGAAAGAGGATCCACCACAATTTCCACTCCTCCCCTTTTTCTCCAATGGATCTAGGATGTAAGAAATATTTTTCATTTACATTAATGTGAAGTTTTTATTGCTACTTCCTAGATTGTCTTTCCCTCTTATCCCCTTTTTTAGGATGTAATTATATTATTTGTGTAATACTTCACCAAATAATTGTTAAATGATACATATATTATGGGGATTACTCCCATGGGACTACTAGGATCATTACATGGGATGATGGTGTTTTGTTTCCCATGGTTTCACTTATGGGAGTCCTCATTGTGCGATTTCATTTATTTTGGCTTAGTTTATTAAATTGAAGAATTAATTATAAATTCTAAAAATAATTGATGATATTTTATAGATATAAATTGGGTCTTGATAGAATGGTGGGTATTCTTCCAAATACGGAAGTTGACAGATATTGTGCAAGGAGGAATGAAACACTATTTTATAGGAACGTGTTCCCTTAAAACTAATCCACACATGAATCATCAAGTTTATAGAATACATGGTTTATATGATAGGTTATGAAAATATATTTAGGGTTGGATGAGAGAAGATTAGTTACATATGCATATGTTAATCCTTTGATTATTAACTGAAGTACTCCTCATAGGAGTTATAAGTTTGAGTGATTTCTATTGACTAAGTCTCCAAGGGGACAAAACGTTTAGAATGTATTAAAGGGCCTCAAAGTGTCCATGGACCATGAGATGATAATTTTTTAGATTAGCATTGTCTTTTTATGGCATTTTGAATGAGATATAAGTGGTTAACCCATTAGAAATGGACTTGTGAGTTTTATAAATTGGGAAAAATATGGGAAATGTGTTAGAAAGAGCCTTTCAACATTGGAAATCCTTTAAGGAAATTACTAAAATGTGGGATATGTGGTTAGTAGTCATTGAAGGTCATTAGGATTGGGATATGTGTGTCTTTTAGATTTGGAAAAAGGTAACCACTCTTATTTGGAATTCCTAGTGGCACATGTTGGTTGTAAAGATGGTACATAGGACATTTATGGATTTCAGATTTCAAGGGAGTGGGTTGAGAATGTAAAATGATTATGGGCTTCTAAAGAGAAGCTAGGTATGGATTCTCTAGTATTAAACAAGGTGTTACTATGTGTATAATGAGTAAATTTTGGTTATTCCACTAGAGAATTAGAGTAATAAATAGTCAGAGAAGAGGACCAAGCATGGAATGAGTAATCTCAATGCATGGTTGGGTACTTTTCATGTTTCAGGGTTGGAGTATATATTTTGGAGTCTCCATGATGGAAAGGGATGTTCCTAGAATATTTGAGAGACATAGTGTTAAATATATCTAAATATTTCCTATGTGTTGGGATTGTGAGATGAGAATTTCTAAAGAGTTGGTTAGGTTTATATGTATTGTTTATCTATGGATTGGTTTAATGGAGAGGGATGATGAGGTTAGTTTTTTCATTAGTTATATTTTTATACTCTACCGTTTATCAAAGGGCTAGAGGAAGGGAGTGCGACTGGATGAGGTTCAATTTATGGGAATATCTATAATGTTCTTCATTTCTTATTATTTATACTCTGATAATGCTATGTAGTAGTGAATAGATTTACACAAAGTGACTAATTAGAGGTATTTGATGTGATAAAAGTTATGATATAGCACCATACCCTATGTAAGAGGGTACTATTCAGGATGTCATATGTTACCTTACCCTTAGTTAGAGGGTGTTGGTGAGGATGTTATATTGTACCATACCTTAAGTGAGGGGTTAGTGTTTAATATGTGATACGTGACCTTACCCTTAGTGAGAGTATAATATCATTAATTTGGTATATGAATTTAAAATTAATAAAGGGAAACTGCTCAGGATTCATTACATGAACATACCCAGTGTGATAGGGTAATTGTCGGGGCATTATATATGCCCGTACCCTAACTGATTGTGTTATTCTATGACATAGAACATGAGACATTCTCCTAGACCTCTCCTTGAATGGGTGTGTTTTGGTATGTCACTGGGCACAATATTGGTCATTTTCATGGGATCCTTCCCAAAGTTATAGTGTAGTGGGTGAGACTATGTTAGGTGAATATACCCTGAGCATCAATCAGTGGGTTTTCATTTTTTGTGATTTGAATTATATTTTGGCA
Source organism: Viscum album (assembly GCA_963277665.1). Lineage (NCBI taxonomy): Eukaryota > Viridiplantae > Streptophyta > Magnoliopsida > Santalales > Viscaceae > Viscum > Viscum album. The sequence goes on along the minus strand of OY728122.1, from coordinate 1,236,893,961 downwards.
TTAACAGAAGCATGGGAGGATGATGGAAATTATTTTATGTCATTTTTATCCTCATAATTTATTTTCCAACACATTTATACTCTATATTTAACTGTTTATATGAGGGGAACATGGGGAGACCCTACTAAGTTACATGATCACACACATCACAGGAACCACAGTGCACATATATGAATTTTCTTTACTTTCATGTTATTGGTTGTATGGGAGATCTAGTAGATATAGCTGAATGGAGGTTTAAGATAGTAGTCTAAGGATAGATTGAAGTTTTATAATTGACTATCCCATATGCTTTTTCATTAGTTTAAATGTTTGATAAAAAATCAGTAAATTCATGTTCATGTTTTTATATATACATATTATGGGTATTATTCTACGATAATATATCATAATTCTTAATTATTGATAGCCATCTCTTAGTTTTTCTCCATGCATAACCTGTGTTTATTTTATATTTTGTTACTTATCCATTATTCATGTGATTATTCTAAGATTCTAGTTCTTCCAACTATTTTTTATAGGCTCTCACATCAAGTCATAAACCTCTATTGTGTGGGGAGGTTTGACTAATATAGTGTGTCACTTCAGCAAGGTTTATGTATGGGATATTTTTGATGGGAAATTATAAATAAAGTATCCTAGAATTTTTTTCATGGTATTTTGGATTATATTTGGAGGTAGAACGTTTTTAAAGATATGATTGGACCTTATTCTTGGGCATTACTGGCCCCTGTATAGGGACGATCAATATTATTGGGGATGGTATTGATATTAATTTATTTTTCAATTATTATTGAGATTATTATTCATGAATGTTTTTATAGTTGAGATTATTAATTTTAGTACTACATTATTTCCATGGTGGAAATAAAGTGTGGGTTCATGCATCATAATAGGAACAAATGTACTGTTAAATATGTGTGTGAATTTTATTGATTCTGTAATCATTTTCAAAAACATGAATGTGATATTTTAAAACCAATTTTATAGAAAATTCTGCAGAAATAGATGGATTAGGTATTGGTTAATTAATGAATCAATAATTACTAATTTCCTAATTTCTAAAATAAATTACTAGTGGATACTCAATTATTTAGTTCCACTTTTGTCAATTTTAGATGATAATTAATGTTATTTCATTTTTTTCATTATAGATGAAATTTCTATACTGGGTAGGTTTGAGTATGAGTTGAATTTTAATGGGACCTATGTTTGAGAAATAGGGTTTAGTTTTTGTTGATGTGAGAGGATTTAGTTAGTTTGAGTCTATTGAGGGGTTTAAGTTCTTTTATGATATCACCATGGAATTTTTGTATGTCTCTCTTTGAAGGGAGTGCAGGAATCACTGGGTAGTCCAGGTGTTACACTAATTAGGGGATTATGTTAAGGTGTGATAGTAGGGTTTTTTTTATCCTCATTTTTACTAATAGTTAAATGAGTTACTTATTATTGATCATAGGAAATATGAGGGTGTGGACTAGGTATATTGAATCATGAGTCTATTCCATGAAGGTGTATTGATTTATAACAGTGGAATGTTAGAGTGTCTAATTTTTTTAGGCATTACATTGTTTTGGTAAATAAAGAACCATGTTTTTTTATTCATTGGTTGGATGGAAATTTATAATTGAGTAGATTATGGTAGAATCAAGGATTCATATTGGAAAATAAAATGTAGTTTACAATCAGATAATATCATGATGTTAAGGATAAAATTCTATGACAATATATAATTCATTGTGGGTTGGGAATCGAGATGTTCTAACAGGAATAGGAAACCACGTTTTGGGATGTCAATGTGTTGGTTGTGAGGTTTTGAGGTACCTTAGAATCATGGATGGTTGAAGGTTTAATGATAAATTGATTTTTCATTATAAAATGGCCATCACATGATCACATTGATGTTGATGAGAAATTCCCAGTAAGGAGTTGTTAATGGAGCATCAACTATTACTGCGGAATATCAATATCGTTAAATGTATTGTTAAAACTAACTTATGAGAAGTATGTTGTGAATATAATAAACTATTGGAATATTACTCGCAAAGAGGGATACAATGGATTATAATGAATGTTACAATGAAAATTCATCCACTTTATAGAGGATTATCAGATATCTATAGTGGTTTATGGGTGATCCATTGGTCTTAAATATTAGGTCAACAAAAGTTTTTAATTTCATAATATTTTATACACATTAAATTATTACATTCCCAAACATATTTTATCACATTAAATAATGAACTAATACAACACCCAACTAAAAAACATGAAATATTAAAATTTAATGAATAATATACTCAAAAATAGGTAAAAACAAATTTATAAATTAATATATATATATATATATTTATTTAATTTTTTTAAAACGTTAATCTTTCAAATAATAATTAAAAATATGTAGTATTGTATTTTATTATAACAAATAAAATATATCGACATTGAAAATTTATTATAATAAGTACAATTTTAATTTATAAACTAAAAATATCGATATTGAATTATGTAGAAATATATAAGAAATAAGATTGAATATAATATAAGAATACAAATGTTTTTGATGTAGTTTTTTATTTTATTTTTTTTTTGTTTAGAAATTAATTTAAACATTTTGAAATTTTATTTTGAAAAAGTTATCAATATTTTTAGTTTTATTATAAAAATAACATCTTAGATATATTATTTATAAAAAAAATCATTTTTAGGTGAATCATGAAAAATATAGATTTTAAAATTAAAATGACTTTTTTGAAATTTTGAGTATTTAAGTATGAATTTAAAATAAGACTATATAATTATTTTATATGTTATTTTATTAATTTAAAAATGTTGGAGTTAATTTACAAAAAATATTTTGGATATTTTATAACATAGGTTATATTTTTTTCCAAAACAATTTTGTAATATATTATATATTTAGTATTTTAAAATTACTTTTACCAATTCATAAAATTGAGTCAAATAACATGTATTTAAAATTTGTTATTATTTGGGAATTATTATTTCATAAATAAAATTTTGTTTCATTTCACGTATTATATATTACATTATTCAAAAAACTTGTTACCATGTTAATAGAAAAAATTGTATAAAAGATAATAATAAAATTATAAATTGTAAAAAAAAAACTTAAAATATTTGTGGGAGATGGTATTTGATTCTTTGACATACCTTATATATTTACAACTCCAATACATTAGAATTTTTGAACTAATTTTTTATATATTGACTTCCCATTAAAAAATATTTTTTAAAAAATGTCATACCTTTTTACATAAAAATAAAGAATTACTATCCTCAGATACCCTCACACCAAAACCCAGTTATTTTAGGCCATAATATTACCAAAACTGAGATAGAAATATCAATATATCATCAAGATGATATATTTTTCTCAAAATAACATCCCTTAATATCTTAACTCTATTTTGAAAGGAGATAATCAAAGAAGTTGGAAAAAAAATTCAATCCAATCTATTCTCATTTATATTTCTTTATATGACTTTAATTTTCCTTAAATTACATTAATACCTCATTAAATGATAAAATTAGAATCATTATTATAGTATTATGTTATTATATTAATGTAATAACATTTAACAACTTTTCCCTCTTCTATTACGAATAATTAAATCACCATTCATGGGTTGTGTGGACTGCTACCTCCCGGAAGAAACATGTTTTGTTTTCCTTCATAAACATACTAGTCTAGAACTAATATGGAATTTACTATATAAGTAAAATATTTATAAAATATTTTTTATTTTAAAATTATAAACCATATCACTCATCTATTCTACTCAATGGAAAAAATCATCATACCTATGTACATGTTCAATATTTCCACCATCGAATGAATGATTTATATTTTTCTTTTCAACAACATCATACATGGATAGTCATTCGAATGCATTAAGTTGATAAATATTATTTTTTTAAGTATAATGTTTTTAGAATGATTAATTATATAATGTATTTAAAATATTATAAATAAACAAATTTGTTAAAAGCCACTATCCAAAAACAGTATTCTAAGAAGAAAATTTGATTTTATAGTTATATGTAAATATATCATATAGGTTTTGTACTTATTTGAACCATTAAAATTATGATTAATCAAACTATTAAACATTAAATATGACCATATTGATTCTAGTATAATGATATTACATCAAAGTCACTTAATATTCATCCATAATTTATTTTATGTTCTTGTTTAGGTTAGTTTAATCACCCAGTTGAAAATTTCATTAAATTTAAATAATAAAAGAATATATGATTTTAATTTCTAGAAATATAGGATATAAATAGATTAATAATGAGTTTTTTTATATTCAATACTAATATAAACTTTTTATTCAATATTTCAGAAAATTCCCTCTGATTGCTATGAATTATCGATACATTCTTGTCACCAAATTAATATTTAAAAATCACTGAAATATTATCCTTACCAAATTCATATTTGTGTTCAATTTTTTTGTACATTCTAGAAATATTTCGAAACCAATTTTTTCATTACATGGGTTCATTATGATGTATTTTTTGATTTTTTAAAATTTGGGCCATATATATGGATGACTGAATAGTGGGGTCTTATATAGCCCTCTATTGCATTGGTAATGATTAAATCCCATGAACTCAGAATGGTATATGGAAGGATTTATCTCAATCCCTAGGGTACAAAAGTGTATTTATCCCAAGCCAGAGGGTGAACATGTGGATTTAACTAATGTTAACATTATAAATCAAGATTTATCCCTAGATAAATGTAAAATGGGGTGATTTATCCTAAGATAAAGGTGTACACAAGATATTTTTCCCATGTCTCATTGGTACATGGGTGGATTATACCAATCCAAATATTGTGCAGTAGTGATAATCCTAAAACTAAAATGTGATTTTTTTCTTGGTGGGTGTCCTAGAAATTTAATTTCTAGGCATATGTTTACTCCACACTCTTATTTAATAATATTTTTCATATAATTTTGTTACATTACTCGTTTTTAATGTGTCATGATTCCACAAACATTGATAAATGTGTGTGATGTTTTATTTGAGAATTCATGTCCTTTTATCATGAATTATGAATAATAAATATTGTTCATTTGTCTTATTATAATATATTTATCACATGCTCATGCCTTTAATTTTCTTATGATCTAAGACCTCAGGAAATATAGGTATGTTTTCCCTCAATGAGAATTTTATACCACACCTTTATTTATTTTATTTCACTAGGTTATTAAGATGATTATAACCACTGAGTATTTTGAAGGGATTCAATTGTTTTTCGATTGTGTAGAAATTTTTATATGTGTCACTTATGTATCTTAACCTTAAAGACATTAAACCTTCAGTTTATCGATATGGGGGACTATTCAAAATAATTAATCATTATTCATATAAAATAATTATATAAATGTATATTATTATATTGGGCCTTTATAGGTGGTATCAATGGATGGTTTAGTTTTTTATGATTTATGTAGTTATTTGTGGAATATGATAAAATTAAAATAATTAAACCCATTGGGGTTACTCTAAGGGATAAGTATATATATAGAAAACCATCATGATGAATGGGTAAATTAGATATTATATGATTAGACTTGAAATTTCTTCCCTATATGGTCACTAAAACGTTGATGCAGTTTTGGCACAAATGTTCCACGGGGTATTTACCTAGAAAAGGTTGGATGATCTTTGACATGATCATCGCATTAATATATTATTAGTGGGTCTAAGATAGTAAAACTAGCTACACACTCTAGGGTTATATGATTTGGTAGATCATAAGATATTTATGAACAACTACGAATTATTAATATCCTATTTTATTTTAGGGTTATTTTTAATTTTTATGGGAGAATAAAACATAATGTAACAATGTTGGTACTAACAGAGTTATAAGATTAACCAAGAATGAATTTTGTTAATGGAATGTATCATTGGTTGAAATGAATAATACATCAGAGATTACATATTGGGATTAATATTTCATAGTCCTTTAATAATTTACATTTTTTATAGGATATTATAAAAATCATTTTTTTAGTTTGAAACAAGATCCTTAAAATGAAGCTGATTAAGGTAGGCATCCAGAAGTTAAAATTTATTATAACTAGATAAGGGATTATAAATAAATGTTTTTTTATTTTAGTATAGTATTTTCAGGATGGATAAATTTTAGTTTCCTTATCTAACCTAAAGAAGTAAGGCTGAAATATTAATTTAAATTAAATATTGATACACAAATATAGTTTTATTAGTGATTTATTTTTATCAATCATATTCATGTAAATTTTAAATATTATGAGGATTATTTGAATCATGCAACAATTTTTACTCAATATTTTTCCATTATTTGTATAGAAACATATATTGCACTGCATCAATTACCATGGAGAGAAATTTATAAATTTTTTATTCTTTGTTGGATAATAATTTGATAACCCATGATTGAGATATGGATAACTGTTAGGTATAATGTATTCTTGATGATGATCCCAAAATGGTCAATTTATTTTTCAAAAAATTTAGTTAGAAAATATTGATATTAATGGAATTGTATATAGATTTTATAAAAAAGTTATCCATGATATTTTTTGTGATGTTTGTCTCATTTTATGATCATGAAGTATATCAATAGGTGTGTCAATTTAGAACTTGTTATTAAATAAAAAAGTTAATTTTTGAAGGAATCCATTATTTCTATATGATTTAATGTCTTGGTTATTAAAATGATTTTGGGAAAGGTATATAAGGGTGAATATATGATTATCGTGTATACAGATTTGGGTACATGATTGTAGGAATAATTAATGTTGAATGAGGAATGATAAGTATCTTAGTATACATAAAAATAAGATATTATATATCACATTAGAAGTTATATAATGAAATAATGAGAAGTTATTATTTCCCCAAACTAATCTCCTCGGTGATGAATGAATAAATTTATTAATACATAACTTTTTTGATGTGGTTGAATGTAATGACATGAGATATTGGATGCTTTAAATTAACAATATATTCAATACATTATGTCACAATAAATACCAAACATATACAAATATGGACTAAAAAACAGAGAAATATTAAAATTACATTAATATTATAGTAATTAATAGATAAAAATATAATAATAAAATAAAATAATTAAATATTATTTTTTGAAGAATATTTGAAAAAGGATGTATTTTTTAAGAACCATTTAAAAATATAGAAATGCATTATAACCAAATAAATAAAATTTATAAAATCTAATAGTTTACTATAATATGTAATATATATATTTATTAACTAAATTTATCAATATATAATTATTTTTAAATTCATATCATATATGATTAAAAACAATCAATATTAAAGAAAATCTCTTTTTTAATTTAGATTTTTTATATATTGTATTTTAATTTAAATGTTAATTTATAAATATTCGATTTCAATTTCAAAATATGTAGTTTTTTTCCATTATCATGATAAATTTATCTTTTGATAAATTTTTAATATTTCTCTAAAAAATGTATTTTGTTCAACCGTCTAAAATCGCATTTTTACCAATAACATGAATTTATGGAATTATTATTATATAAGAATGAATATGAAATTCATGAAAACTTTTTTTAAGATAAAATATGTATTTTATAAGTGTATAAATACATTAAATAAATCTTATTTTAATTTACAAACCCATATCTGACATTTTAGAACATATGTTATATTTATTTCAAAAAATTGTATTAATACATTGTACTTTTATTATTGTAAAATTAATTTTTAAAAATTTTCATAAATTGAATCAAATGAAATTTATTTAAAATATGAAATCATTATTTTTTAAATTATGTTATTATGGCCATTTTATCATATGGCATACAATATTAGTTACCTTTAGTGACAACTAGTTACTATAGTAAAATCTAAAATGATAAAAGTGACAAAATATAATGGTAATGAGTGACAAAAATTTTAAATCATTGGTTTAAAATTATGTTTTTGTATTTTTAAAATATTTTATATCACCCTATACATTACTTAACTATTTTCTATCTACATTCCATGATAATAACCACCAATTAATAAAAAATTGGCTATTTATAAAAATATTATCTCTTTTCAAGTATAAAAGGTGAAATCCTCTCCTCACATCCCCCTTGTTGTAACCCATTTAGTGTAGAAAAACTGTTAATAAACCTCTCTTAATAATTTCTATCCCCCATAAACAGTTTATTTTCTTCTCAGAAAACCATCCCTTAATGGCTTACCCCACATTGAAAAGGGCATAATCTAAGAAATGATTTATAAATTTCTTACTGTTCCCTTACTAATATTATTTTTTATAAGATTTTATTCTCATAAAATTATATTTTAACTTCGTAAAAGGTTAAATTATATATCATTATTGTACTATTGTTTTATTATAATAATATTACAAGCATTAACCTCCTTTCCCTTTTCTATTATGGAAAATGAAACATTCATTTGTATGTTGCCTCCATAATGCAACGTTTTTCATTTTCCACCACCACAAAAAATGTATGGCTATAATATAGAATTTAAGATATTAGAATTATATTTAGGAAAATTTTATATTCTGAAATGAAAATCCATATCACTCAACATTCTGATTTTAAATGAAATGAAATCGTCATCTATCCACGAATGTGGACTACAGTCTCCAAGGAACATAGATTTCTATTTTTTTCAACAGAAATTTACATGGATTATCACGATAATGGTATTAATTTACAAATATTAATTGTATGAAATTATTAATCATATCAATATAAAAGATGGACAACCTATAAAAATATAAGTAATAAGAAATCGAGTTAAATTCAACTATCCATAATACTGTTCTAAGCGTACAAAAAATATTCATTTGTATTATATAGTTTATTATTATAGTTTATCTTATTAATATACTACTTTATAGTTATGACATATAAAAAAATAAATACTAAAAAAGATAATTATTCTCATGTAAAAATGACATTACATATAAATCACATCATAATCATTAATTAATTATAATATTTTCATTGAATTTATTTAACATCCTAATTGAAAAATTCTGTAAATATATATTAGGGGTGAATAGGGGTATATAATTTATGATTATATAGGTTTTAAATATTTAAATAATGTGTTATTTTTTATGTTATTTTAATATAAAAAATTATTTCATTACTAATGAAACACCCTCATGTCTTTAAGAGTCGTCAAAACATGATTATTGACAAATTGATCTTTAGGGATCATAACTAAAACTCAAATAGAATGAAGTTATTAAATTATAATTTATTTAAAAAAATAATTTCCACTAAACTTTCTGATTTTGGAATTATAAATTTTTTAAGAAGAATGAATTTTAGCATCACTATTATAAAACTACTTCAAAATGATCACGATTACTCACACCATATATTTAAAATAAAAATAAACTTACAAATATGCATACAAGGAATGATTTTTAATGATGTTTATAAATGATTATATGAATTAATACAGTTATAAAATATGTTATTGGTATGGTCGTGTTTTTTATAGTATTTTAGTGTGTGATCATATAATCCAAAATTCAAAGAAATTGTTTCATGTCACAACTATAATCTCTTGATACATATTTCTTATTGTACACTAGGAAAAGTTAGATTTGGTTAGATTACAACATAATGATTATAATTTTCAGTAGTCATGTAGTTAATTCATTTTTCATGATCAAAATCATTTTCATTCTTTAAATAGATTTTTATTTAAAAGATACTAAAATTAAAAGGGTTTTTGATAGCATAACTTCATTTATTGAGATATAACGCGTCATTTTAAAATTATATATTCTAAGATTGGTTTTTTCAATCATAAGATTTTGTATTATTTTACATTAACCTTACCTTCAGTGAAATTAAATTTTGAATCAAATATTATTTCCTGAATTTCATCCGCAAAAAGTAAATCATTGTTCAGAATATTCCGTATTATCTTTAATGGTGATTCCCCATACATGACCATGTTTTTCTTTTCCCACCAATGTTATACTTTATATTCAAAAATATAATAATGTTTTCTCCCATGTAACCTTAACATTTAAATTAACCTGTTTTGGTAATGGTGTTTTGTTTACTCTTTTATAGTTTGGGTTTCCAATAAATGTCTTTTAAAATGTTAAAATGATCATTAATCCTTCCAGAATGAAATTTTTTATCATTTGATACATATTAATTTTTTAAAACCTATTTTAATTTTCTATTCACATTATTGGTTGATAAATTTTAAAATTAACTTTTTTCAAATTTATTTCACTTAACCTTTTTGAATACTTATTATAATTTTTAATTCTGTATTATTGAAGTTACATACTATAATATAGAAATTTTTTCAATTTGTTTTCTAATAAATTTTTTTAAATGTATATATTTTATAAATGGAACTAATATTGGATGCTATTTTTTAAAAATTAAATATTTTTTGTAAAATACTTTACTACACATTTTAAGAATTAAAATTTTAAGGTGACGGTAACGTTGACGTTTACAGCAAAGATGAATACAATTACTAAAAACCATTTTACAATATCATTATAATTTTCTTATTTATCTCTTATTGATTTATTTAATTTTATGTTATTTTATATTTATCACCTTTTAAATGTTAATATGAGATAATAATTTTAGGTAATTGTATTTTTTATGAACCATATACATTATATAGATCATTTTTTATGCCATATTGTTAATGTAATTTTTATTTCCCATGAATATTTATGATTTGTTTAAAAAATTTAATTCATGTAGAACCATATGTATGGATGATTGATGTTTGGGGTCTAATATGACCCTAAAGTTAATTAATAATGTTTATATTTCAAGATCGCAAAATAGTAAGAAAGGGGATGTATCCCAAATCAATGTGTATATTAGGAGATTTTCCCCAACCTATATGGTACACATGAGGATTTACCCCCAGACAATGGTACCACTAGAGGATTTATGTCATTAAAATGGGTAAATGGTAGGATTTATCCCAAGGAAAATTGTACATTAGAGTATTTTTACATATTAAAAGGGTTAAAAAGAGGTTTTATCCCAATAACATGGGTATATTAGATAATTATCATGAGCCCAAAAGGGAAAATGGGTGATCCAAATCCTATTATGTGATGAAATATAGGGGTGTCATGGAATATGATTTCTATTATTATACGTATTCCTTATTCTAGTATCTTAATTCCATTATTATGAATATTCCCCATAAATCGTGTTTAATGTCTCCTCATTCTATACACATATTCTATAAGATATGTTTGTTAATTTTATATTACATGTCTTTATATTAGGAATAGTGGGTAACACATACTGTTCTATTATAATTTAACAAGATATTTATCAAATTCCATTTTATCTTAATATTTTTTTGATATAAACCTTGATTGAATATTAATATTTTTTCCATTACTAAAAATTTATGATTACACAATAATTATATTCCCATTCCTAATTTTATAAATTTGAGTATCTCTTATTTGGAGTCTAAAAGGAAGCCTAATTTGGTTCAATTATATAGTATTTTTTAAATGTGTTATCTATATTGAAATTCCTCAATGTTATTTAAAAATTGGTTCTCTAGTATGTGTCACTATTTAAGACATGGAATGATTATTATTATAAAACAATGAAATAAATTTTAATGTTTAATTTGGCTTACTAAAGTGGTGGTGAACATTGTGTTGATTTAGAAATGAGAAGTGGGTCTTTCATGTAGTGTATTACTATCCTTTAATAATGGATATAATTTGGTCTCAATGAGGGAAATGTTGGTTTGGTTGTATGTATTTTTTAGACCTTTTAGAGTGAAAAATGATTGTCACTATGTATTCTAGTGAAATTTGGGATAGTGGTTAGGGGCCACTATGATTAAATTAGATTGATTATAATGGTGTGGATGGTGTGACCCATGGTTTGAGAACATGTTATTAATAGATGGAGATTAATGTTGGTCGACTAGATTAAGAAAGGATTTTTGGCCAACTTTTAATTGTAATACAAAGATGTCGGGCTCTTGGGTCAATGTTGATGTGTGTTGATGTAGAATAACTTTGTAAAGAAATCATGATAGAATTGTCATGTTTTTTATGGTTGTGTTTGCGGTATGATAATATGGGTGATTTTATGGTTGAAAAATTAAAAACAATCCTTTTTAATGTAGAATTTATACCAAGTGGAAATGGTTTATATGAGGCTATATAATGTTTGGAACTATCGATGGAAAAATCAATTCATTAATGATAGGGATGGAGAAATAATGATCCATATTTGTTTATGGGATCATTATTTTTTGGTAGTTTTTATATTATAGTTGTTAATTTCATTTTTTTGGGATTGGTATGTGTTTTATCAGTGAAAATATTGGGGGGGGGGAGATCAAGTGATTTTATGATATCATTTGAGCGGTGGTATTGAATATTAATGATTTTATCGATATCTTGGTGGAATGGTTTTGGTCTTGAAGAAATTAGTGAAAATGGGATCCAATAGGAAATATTTAATGTGAATATGTCTAATAATGTGTTTTTGGAAATTAATACATATATTAACAATTGAGTTATTCATCTGTAGTTTCAATTCAATTTTTTCAGATAAGAGCCTGTGAAGTGGAATCATGTATTGGAAAACAGATTTTATGGCCAATGGGTGTCATTAAATAGTAGAGGAATTAGATCTATATGTTTTTATTTGTTATCTATAGATCATATTGATTGATTATTCATGGTGATAAGTCATGTATTTTACAATTTATAATGAATCACAACATAATGTGTTGTCAAATTCAATGGATATTTTACTTTTGGTCTCCGAGGTCGGTGCGTTTTGATATCGAGGACATAGATTAAAATTATAAGAGGTAAAACATCCCAATGGCGATTCTATGAAAGGGTTATTTATGGTTTTAAATGTTTGGGATGTGGTATGGGGATTAAGTCTAATGAATGTGTAGGTGGTAAAGAAATTATACAGTTTACATAGAGTACCTAGTAAAGTGCACATTGGTACAAGACTTCCTCGATAATGGCCATATAGGGAAAGGACACCAATTGTCCCTCTAGTTGTGTCACACTAGGTAGCTGGTATATATCCAATTATATTATGTTGGCTAAACAAGTACCTACTTGGCTAGGATGGCCATTTTTTGTGATGGGTAATGGGGACTTTTCTAGATTCCATATTTGACCCCCACCTAAGGGTCTCCTCCATTGATCAGTAACAAACAAGGAGATTCTTCCCCTTTCCTTATCAATATCCAACTTTTCCCCCATGGAATAGGGATATATCCAGCTTTTTATATCACATAATAGTGATGTAATTATTACTCCTTCTTCCCCTATTATTATTACCTAAATTATATCTTCTTTTTTATGCTCTTATGGATGGGGTTTAATCCATATTTCATTGATTCATGATAAAATCCAACAAATATGATGTTTCATTTGATTATAAGAGATCTGTGGGCATGCAATGAGTCAATGGAATTTCATTGCCTTATATTTTTCCATGGGATGTTCATATATGAGATTTTTATGTTTATACGACATTTAGTTAGGTTTAATAATTAATTTTAATTTGTTATAATTAATTGGTAAGGATTTGTGGATTGATATAGTGACATTGGGTTATTGAAATACTTTTTCAAATCTTGTATTTTGATTTCAAACTGGTATTGAGGATGGAAGCTACATTTTGGTTGTAGGTAGTTAATTTAATACTATTTCATAATTACTTCATCATGATTATTTCATGTGTGTGCCTCAGGTTTCTTTTAAAAAATCAATGAAGGGATCAGGTAGGCACATAATGGTGGGCATACTTCATTTAGGTTTTTTAATAGTAAGTATTGTGTGTCACAAATGAATTATATTTTGAGAGAGGCCTTGTTACTAAGCTTATATGAGCTTTAATATATATAACCTCTTTGAGGACCCCTGAATTGTCCTTGGATTATGAAGTAAATGTTTTGGAATAGGGTGGTCCATAATGGTCTAAATTTAATAAAGCCAACTTATTATCCCATGAAATAATTACTAGTTACTATCATCCCATTAGAATTATTTGGTAAACTCTATAGAAATATCCATGGAACCTTATAACTTCTAGAGAGAGATAAGTGACATGTTCCATACAGTTTGTGTAATCATGATAATGCAATATGTCGTTGATATTTTTTTCTTTGGGCTATAAATGATGGAAACCACTCTCTTTGGTCTTGTTTATTGGCACACCATGGTTCTAAATAGGGGTGTGATCACTCAATGAAATGTGGTTCTCGGTGAATAATTTTAAGAACATGAAATTTGTATGGAAAATAGAGGGAATTTATTTGAGGCTTGGATAATGTTGAAAATGTAATTCATATGGGTAGACTATGTCATAATTGGTTTTCTATAATCAATAATGAGAATAAATGTTTTGGGCAGTGGGAAAAGTATGTAGATTTAAATCTAATGTTTTGGTTTGGTACTAGCCTTGTGTTAAAGATATATTAGATATTTTAGTGTTTCCATGAGATCTTATTGTGAAAAAAAATGTTCTGAATTAGTGGTTTTGTGTTCAACATTTCTATGTGTGAATGATGGAATGGTCTTGTGAGTTTTATATTTACCCATATCCTTTTACACGTATTATTGCATTATTTATAAAAAAATCAATTAATTTCAACATAATGATCATGAGTCTTATATTCATTTGAAGAATATGTAAAAAACCAAAGTATATACTAAAATATGACATCATTATTTTTTATTCAAATTATTAGGATCCTAAAAATATTTTATCTCTTAAAAAGATTAGGATAACATGGGGAGTACATAAATACAATGGGTGAGTAAAAATTCCTCATAATGTAATAAACATGATAAGGAAATATTTTTTGTGACTGAAACGTATAACATGACATTATAGAATACAAATCTCATGAGTAATCACATTGAATAATAACATAATAAAGTATTGTATTTTAAAATCATAGAAGCAAAGGAAATTTTGAATTAACAAAAAACACAACATGAACATGTGTGAAGTCAAACAACATAGATAATATCATGTTGTGTAAAAATTCCCATAATGTGTTAGGATTACTCCCTAATCCCATATATAAATTCTCATGAGACTATATCATTAGTCAATTCATTAAAGCTATATCTGGGTGCACCAATCATAAAAATTTAATGATTACATATGTTGTAGAATGGAAAACAATCATAAGTCATAAAAATAAAAATTATCCATGAAAATAAAATTTCTTTCATAATATATCCTCATATCATAATAAAATGAAATTTCATTATTGATGAACTTGAGAGATGAACATAAGGTATTTATTTCCACAACTATGGTAGAGATAATAAGATAGGTACATATATAAGAAAAAATATACATAATTTAAAATCAAACCATTACATTAAATTTCGTAATCATTGATTAAAATATATGTAATAGATTACATATAATATTTATTTAGGGAAATATTGTATTCACCTAGAAATCTCGTAATTGAAATGAAAAATGTTTTATAATTTTATTGAAAATTTTTAATTTTAAAAGTTTCATAGTAACCTAAAATAGAATATTCAAAAAATTAATCATAAATCCTGGTGGGAAATTTTATTTATCTTGTGTAAGTTAAAATAAAACAATCCTTTCACACTATTGTAAAAAAAGTCAATAAGTGCCTTTTTTGGAAAATAATAGAATGATATATTTTAAAACTATATTTCAATAAGGAAAAATGGTTAGAAATGTCTTCCAAAATCATTGGAGAATTTAAAAGAATTATTATTAGACTTTATTGAAAATATATACATGGGAGTGAAATATTTTAGAACTAAAAAATAACACAGGAATATAATTTCATATAAAAGTATAGATGATTTTTTTCAATAAGGGAGAAAAAAGAAACAAAGAATATAAAAAATCATTGACAAGTGCTAATAAAAAATATATTTTTCCTAGAAATAAATTAATATTATTTCCCCAAAAGGAACACCATATATAAAATGTCTTTTAAATAAATAATATTATATCATAAAACTTTTACCAAATTCTTAACATTAGAATCAAACCCCTATGGATGATGTAAAATGAATTCTAACATAAATATAATAATGTGTGAATGATTCATGTTATAACATGGAAAATTGCTACTATATACACCATATTAAGGAAATTGTCACATAACATTGAAATATCCCTCAAAGTAGGAAAATTAAGAAGAAATCACTTCCACAGATTATATCATTAGAGTAATAATTAATCAATAAAGTGATTATCTAAAAAAATTTAAAGCTAAAGGACATTTGAAGATAATAAATAAGAAAATAATAGGTCATTTAACACATAATAACATCATAACAAACTTAATGAAGTATATTTATAACATAGTGAATTAAAATTAAGTTAAAAATTCCCATACCTCTATTTTGAATCATTATATAAGTAATTAATCTTCATATATAATAAAATAATCATAGTTTTTTTATATTTTTAATAATCGTATTCAACTATTTTATTCTTTTTATTTTATTTATTAACGTGTAATAGTTAATTAATTAATTAATTAAGTTCATGTTAGGCATTTTGATGGTGTTTAGTCTATACTTCCAAAATTTCGTTGATAGGATTGTTACGGTAAAAAAGGTAATTACTCCATAATATCCAAACTACTAATAATTAAATAATAATAATTTATATAAATCAAGAATAATTTAAAAAACAATTATGAATCATGATTATATAAAATTAACTACATTACAATCATAAAGAGGGTTGGTCGTACGTACACATAAGTGACATTTTTATTTTTCAGCGATCATGATCATAGAGGGTAAATTATATTTTATCATTATAGAATTATAATTATATCATAAATATCATATTATTTCATTAAATACAATCATATATAACATCCATGAAATTAGTCTAAGAAAAATGAATCCCATCACTTTCCTGAGTTGGTAGTACACACATACACACGAACGACGTTATACTTTTTATGTAAATTTAATGGTAAAAAATTAATTAACATTTTTATTTTACAAAATAAAAAATATTCCATTAATATATTATA
Source organism: Viscum album (assembly GCA_963277665.1). NCBI lineage: Eukaryota > Viridiplantae > Streptophyta > Magnoliopsida > Santalales > Viscaceae > Viscum > Viscum album. Next base: position 1,236,876,840 of record OY728122.1, on the reverse strand, counting down.
TATACATTAAATAAAACATCAAAATTTTTTGTGTATGTTGATTATGCAAAATAAATTATATCGTTTCGTGATGCGGAAGTCTGTTGTACGCATGAATGATGGTTCCAATTCCAGTTGATGGATGAGGATATGTATTTAGGATATTATAATAACATAATTAAATCTATTTATGTTTTATATTAAAATTTAATTATATGATAACATAATTAATAATATTTGATGTTTTTTGAAGAATAAAAAACAACACTCTATTTTAAAAAGAATACAACTTCTTCCAAAAACATCTTTAGGTTTTCTCTAAAACCATCCATATTAGGATTTTTGAATGAAAAATAATATTGAAAATGGGAATCTAATTAAAATAGGTATATGGGAAGTTATTTTATTAACTAAATTTATTTTTATGTTTTATGAGTATAGAATAGTATGTGATCTTTTATAAGACAGAAAGAGTGTCATTTTTGTACATAACAAAAATTATTCATTAAAGGGAAGTCACACTCAATCCATGTGACTCCAAAATTGATAAATAAAGGATTGGAAGGAATATAATGTATAAAAAAACATCCATAATAAAAAATAGACATATTTTAAACATTTTATTACCTTTACCTTCTTTGTTACTTTCATTTACCATTTTATTTTTCACCACGATAACTAATTTTTTCCAAGGTAATATATCATTTAATAATTTAAATGGGACTTATTATAAAATATGAAACCAGAAAATATAAATAAGAAACTTAATTTATCAAATAAAGTAGTATTATTGTGAAAAATTAATTTTAACACAAGCACACATAAGGCTGAACCCCCCCCGTTTTATCCTTAATCACTAAAATTAATTTTCATTGATATTATAATTCAGTAAGAATATATGATAAGATGAATTTATTACCTTACATTATTTATCTTGATTAGAAATATAGAATATTATTTTAGAAATAAATTTTATAGATTTTCCAGAAAATAATTTAAAAATAATCTCGTATATCCTTTTCAAAAATATTTTTTCAAAAAAAACTATTTTTTTGGCATAAGATGATATTACATTAAATGTAAGACTAATAATAAAAATTATATGAATTTGAATTCATAAAATTATATATAAAATATATGAAATTAATTTAAATATTCCCTTATTTTGGGTTATTTTAATTAATTAAAATTGATAAACATTATGCACTAAATAACTTGTTGTACAAAACCATATTTTTTAAAACCTAAAAATAAACTTATAAAAAAACAAGAAAAAGAATAGATTCAAATGATATTTTTTATATAATTAAAAATAAATTTTTTCACACTAAACATTAATAAGAAATAAAAAATATACTGGTCCTTTTAAAATAGATATTTAATGAAACTAATTGGCAGTTTTTGAAAATCAATAATTTTCACGATTCACAAAAAATCAGCCATTTTAGATAAAATTCCAAAATTTCACCCTTCGATGCATATTATATGATTATTTCAAATATTATGTTAATTTCATAAAATAATATATTAAGGAGATGTATAAATTCAATATATTATTTAATATTTGAAACCCAATAAAAACCAGTTTGAGGGAAAAATGTATCTTTAATGTGTTAATTTATTAATAAAAATATACTTTTATTATATAAAATCCATATACATAATCAAAAAGTTTTCATTCCTATGTATACCACCAATTTTAGTGGATTATTTATAGTGGCATCATTAAATGGACAATACTCTAACAATATATCATTGTTTGTTTAAACGTAGTGTTGCATGTAATAAAGTCTATCAAAGAAATTAACATTATTTAACGAGAAATGTATTTAAAAATATCAGGGTGTTATATTCTAACTCCATAAATTTATTTATCACTATGTATACTATATTGGTAGTAAATGTTTTAAAAATTGAAAATAATACAGTAGAAAACCTACATCCTAAAAATGGTTAATAAAATATCATTTTAGAAAGAGCTAAATGGAAATTCAAAGGACATCTCGAGTAACACATAAATAGTTTTCCATATAATATAACATTAGTGGGAAGTCAAAATATATATTTATTGGAAACAAATATTTTCAAAATAACAATTCTGATTGAAAAGGGTTACTGATCATGAGGAAGTGATTGATCTTGTGTATGTTAACCACCACAATATCGTAAACCATAGAGATAAAAAAGAAAATTGATTTATCATAAATGAAGGTAATATTAAAGTTATTTTATTTAAATATCTTTTTTTGATGTTGATTAATGAATTTCAAATCTAGACTAAGAACATTATAAAATTTACACGATAAGTATAATTTTATACTTTAATAAATTTCCCCAAATATCTGAATTTTTTAAACAAATAGTGAGTATTTAGGATAAAAATATTTCTTCTTCAATCCCGGAAATAAAATTCTACTGGACAATAAAATCCATAAAATTAAATCTGGACATTCCACCAATCATAATACATTAACAAAAAATATTATTGGTTATCATAAGGTAAGATAATTTTCCAATTTATGAATCCAACATACGAGGAAATACAATATACATATCTAAATCTAGAGCAATAACACCCAAAGTTCATCATAGATCACATGATAAATAACTAACCATAAAATTATTCATAATATTCTCAACTAGACTGGAAACCCATTTATTTGAATGATTTTATAACATATTATTCTAAGATAAAATGTACCACTCTTAATTTCTCATAAAAAAAATATGTCCACTGATTATATATGTTAGTAATTTATTTAAATAGCATTAATCTCAAAAAAATCACTATAATATCATATATGTTTCCAAAAATCAAGAGATCCTATATATGTTTTGTTATTCTTATAAAAAACAAAATTATTAAAAATATTTCTACAATATATTTTTTGAATCCCATTATGTATATATTTTCACCTAAATTATGCTATATAATATTTCTTTACATGATCTATGTGTAAAGAATTAGAAGTGGGAATTTATTTGGATAATACCGAGGTTCCAAACATTTATAATACTGATGTTAAAATGGATATCTAGGATGAAATTTATTTTTCCTCATTGAAATCCACATTTTATCGTTAGAAAATCATTTCACTATTAACTTCTTTTCCAAAAATTAAAAAATTATCCAATATCATTGTGACATTATCCTAAATGAATCTACCCATATTTCATTCATGAAAACAAATCTATATTTCCTCTATCGTATCATAAACCTATGATGTTAGAATAGGTTATCCTTGATTTTATTGGCGAGTCTTATAGTTTGTTAAGGTACCGCCTATTAATTGTATATCATGAAATATGATTAGGGAAATCATAATTAAAATCAATTTAATCATCATCACAATGGGTTTTATAATTTCCACATTATCCATCACATTCAACATTAATATCATTCCTCTTGGTCCAATCCATTGACCAAAAACAAAAATTATGGTTTGAGAATACATATTCACCATCAATAAATATCATTTATTAGATTTAGAAATAATGAATACTTTTTTTAATCTATGGATCCTTTGATTACCATAGTTTACCCATGAATATCTTCGATTGAAATCCTTAATTATGGTTTAGAATGAAAATGTGAATTCACAAAAGAATATATCCAAGGAGTGCTGAACCAGGAGTTAAATAAGGGAACACTCATCTGGCATCAAAATGGTAATTGAGGAATGATCAATGAACTATTTAATATTTTTTTCCAATTTATGAATATTTTCCAAAAACAAATTCACTTATTATTTCTAAACATGGATGTTTTACTAAAAACACAAATAATTTCATCCATACAAAAACTTGTGTTTGCAATCCTATGCTTAAACATTTCCCTTGGGTATTTTTCATAATATTTTCTAATCCTAATCCCAAAAATAACAATACGATTATCTGATAGAAAACATAGTGGCCCATATCATTTTATATATATTACTACATTATTTTTAATACAAATATAAATTAATTTCATCCCAATTATAATGAGTCCTAATTTATTTGGAAGACAAGGTATATAAAACGTAAAACAAAACTAAAATATGAAATATTTTTTATAATTCATTTGGAGATCGAAAATATATTGGAGCTTCTAAAACTCCATAATAAGGATTCAACAAGACTAAAAATAAATGGGTGATAAAAAAACCCAATTAAGCAATAAAAAATATAAAGAAACATAATGTGTACGTTAATGATATAATATGACATCATAAAACATATGTCTCATGATTAATCATAAGGATGAATAAATAATGAAAATAAAATTAAATGACCATAAAAACTTTTGAAATTAGGAGAAAACATATAACATGACATAAATATGATTCAATGATAACTACCAAGACAACATCACATAGTAGACAATGCTCTATAATAGAATAGGTTTACTATTTAATCCCATAAATAATGTCTCATGAGAATAAATATGTACCTAATCTATTGGACTACTTTCTCGATGCACAACTCACCACATGTTCATAATTACGTGTGCCACAAAAATTAAATCAACAATATGGAATAGTAATAAGAATTTACCGAAGAAATAAATTAGATTTCATAATAGATTTTCAGATCATAATCAAATGAAATTTTATAAAGAAATAATCTGAGATATGAACATAAGAAATGTATTATCCCATCAATTGAAGGGATCAAAATGTAGGTTTATATGTAGGTGAAATATATACATAATTTTTAATCAATCCATAACATCAAAAGGTGTTGTCTTAAATGAATATATCTATAAAGGATCCCAAGGAATATTTCATGAGGATAATATGATTCTCACTTTTTAATCACTTATTTAAAATAGATTTTTTTGAATATTATTAAAAAAAATCTTATAAAATAACAATAGAAACTCGTAAAAAAGGCATTAAAGCGTTGGGAAATCATAATAGTGGGAAACGTTTTTCATGTAATAAAATTTGAATGAAAATATTCCTTTCAATAATTTTTTAAAAATTTAAGAAGTACCTTTTATAGAAACTAATGAAATATCCCATTTTAATCCATTATATGAAAATTTATGCACGGGTGAAAATATATTTCATAAATTATTATATAACAATAAAAAAATCTTCAAAATGTTTTAAAGAGAATATAGACCTGGAAGAGAAGGATTCTAGAACTGAATTATAAGTATAACATAATCAATGTAAATTGATTAAATAACCCATACCACAAGTTCAACTCTTGACGTATGTAATTTAGTTTACTAAATTGTAAATTTATGTTAATAAATTAAAATATTATCATTCTTTTAATGTTTATTATAATTTTGATTTTTTATAAAAAAATATTATTTATTTTATTAATAAATTATTTTTACATATTTTTTTATAATATTCAGTTCATATGTCCAAAAATACTTTTATAGGTTGACTCTGGTAAAATAATTCATTGTTATATCATATGTAACATCTAAATATTTTAAAATAAGTATATTATGGTCAAAGAAATATGTGTTATGAAACTAAAAGATTAGAAGAGAATATAACTACCCAAGTCTTTAAAATATTTTTCTCTTAGAATCAATTTAATTTATTTGATACCTTCTCATACACACATGAACTAGTTTATTATGTTTCCTGTGTTACACACAAGGTAGAAATTAACCAAATAATAATATATAGTCAATTGTAATATTTTATTTTAAATTTATCTCCTAAATATTAGAATTGTGGGTATGAATAGTATCAACTAACTTATGAAGTTAAATATTTTATGCATGTTTTTTATTTTTTATTTTATTAGTAATAAAATATTAGTCTTTTAAAATAAAAATAAATGTTTACAAAAAAATCATATTTTTCTTAAAGACCATTTACTGGAACCTTGCACACATAATATAGAATTATCTATTACAAATTTCTGATAATTTGTTAGAAAATTAAGCTTCAATTTTAATATTTTAATTTAAAAATTATCCTACAGTGAATACCAGTTTTTTTTTAAATCATCCATATTTTGATAAATAGTGAAAAATTAATAAATTTAATTCATTATTGAAATTTTCAAAATATTATTTATAAAGACAAATTATATTTCATTTTTATTAAAATTAAAATTATATAATAATATATAAACTAATTCAATTTTTCTCATTGGAATAATTTTTATATTGGATTATAATGAAAACAATATTGTATACATTTGGTCTTTTTCTCTTTTAAAAGTCGATATCTCATCAGGTGTGTGAGTTTAATTTTTTAATTTAAAATTATTCCACTAAATTAATTGAATTTTTAAAAACGGATTCCATATTTCAAATTATAAATATTTATAAATAATAATAATTTTAACATAATTTTTGATAAAAATTTATATTAAAAATAGTTTAAAAAAATTTTCACGGTAAGGTTAAAAACAAATTTACCAAGGGTCAAATTAAAAATATAAGGATATAAATGAACTAAAATATTATATTATTTACTTTTCTGAGTATATTGAATACCTAGAGATTAAATTATTATTTTTTTGGAAATATCATTCCACTTTTCTTTTAATATGATGCATATAATAACTTATGTAAATAAAAAGTAAAAAACTAAACATCCATTGATTTAACATCTATTAAGATTTGTGATGGGGAAACCCATAGGTTTGGTTATGGATATTATTTTAAAATATAAATGATTATTTTTTATCACAATAATTTTTCATTAATTTTTATAGTTTAAATAATTACATAAAATTATTTGGATAATCCAACACAATAATTATTTAGATAATAACTATATAAAATAAATAATAATAAAATTATAAATATTGAAGTAATTTGAATGAACTGATGTGTTCCATTAACATTTTTGATGAAAATATCACGTAATTTATGAGTTAACATAATATATTCTATTTCAACTATTGTCTAGATATTTTTACATTCAAATAAAATTAAAAGTTCTTAAATTAATGTTAATATTATAATATAATAATAGATAATTTATTAAATTATATCAAATTCCTAAATAACATGTTTTGCAATGTGATTTTTTAATATCTCTAAATATAAACTATAATCGATTAAAAAATTACATTTATAGTTATTATATTGTCCCCTAAATTATAATGACTCCCTTATCAATCTTAATCTTGAAATGATGTTTTTACGTGTTACATGTGATTCTGGAAAAATTAATGTTCATCCCACATGGTATTTGTTTTTTATAAATTGGTTTTACTATTTATAATATTTTTTAACAAAATTATATAAAAAGGATAATTTTGATTTAGTATTAATGGATACATTCCCATGGATAGAAAACTTGTTTCCAAGATTAATCACAAAATGGTAAAAGTATGGAATATTTTAAGTTAAAGAAAAAAATGTATAAAATATTTGTTACATTATTTTTTGGATTTTTGGCTCTATCTTATAATCCCAAAAATAATAATTATTAATTCATGAGCCACATGGGGTATGTAATACCTCCCAATACTAAATATTTTTGGGTATTTACAAAATTACCACTCCTCCACAACTATAAAACGAAACTCACTCGCCGCACTACTTCATATATATCAAGCCATTTGGATTATCAAATATCAATCCAAATAAATTTACAATTTTCCAAATATCATCTTAGAAGATTTTTATTTATTTATTCAATCATATTAATGATTTATATAAAACCTAGGGTTGATACCTAACTAAGAGGTAATGTTCTTCAATGAGCATCTTTATTTTATTTTTTCTCCACTTCCTTCAATGATTATTAAACAATGATGATATATTGACCATAATATCTTTCATATAGTGAAATGTTTTTTTCAAAAATGCAATAATATGTAACCATATCCACTTCCATCAAATGTTTCATGAAATAATCATACGTGTTTATTGAGGATTACTACCTCGTGAACTGATGGTATTCCTTCTTCCATTACCACCTCTCATGGTTGGGTATGATGATGGATATAAATTGTATATATCTTATTTCAAAAAATTTATACATCTGTATTCATTATATCATATAAATATTTTTCACTTCAATTCTATAGGGGATAAGATAATGTCACTCATGGCTACACCAGACTACTCTCTCACAAAGCACTGTTATATATCATTCACTAAAACATAACATGGAAGGTGATAAGACTAAATTTATTGATTATATATTATATAAATTAAATAATTATGATATTAATGACATGTTTATCATTATGTAATTATAAAAAATTTCATATTATTTTTTACCTTTCCACACACTTATAGATGACAACCTCTTTCTTGTATGTATGAACTTATGCCTTCACGGAGTGATGTGACTCTCTTTTCCTCACCACATGACATGGATGATATATATATGTATATAATATAGAATATATAATATTATAATAATTATTCATTGATTAAAAATTAATTAAATTTTTTCTTTAATTGTCATTGAAAAATAGATACATTACTCTTTTAATCCTACAACCAACCATATCTATGATTGTAACATTATCCATTTTTCATAACCAAAATTCATGATTGGACATAAAATAATAATTTATTTACAAATATGATAATTAATTAATTATTTTTACTCTTTAGATGATGTAGCTACATGATGATAATATGAACTAGAACATTCATAATAAAACACAAAAGAGAAACAAAGGAAATTAACATCTAAAACAATGAAAAAAATGAAATATTATTAACAATTATGTGATAAGATGTTATAAAAAGATCGTAAAGGATATTATAAATATTAATATGGTTCTTTAATAAGTTAAAAAATTTAAAACCACAATATTTGTTGTTAAATCACTGTCTACCAAATGTATGTGTGGGATAATTCATTTTCATATAACTTTTTTCTTTTGTGAGACACATTCCAAACTCAACACATAATTATTTAATTGTTGCATATAAACTGGACAATAATTTATTTCATGAAATTTATATAGAAAATTAATCTTATGTACCTATGAATGTTTTTAAATGTATTTTAATGGGATTACGATTCACTGTAACTAATGTGGTAAGAGTTTTATATTATAACCTCATATTCTTTTAATTATTGTTTATGATTATGTCCCCAATGTTGTAATATTATGATATACCTATCATGAATTTTTCTGATTTTTATGCAACTATTGTTTTTCATGATTTTTTCATGTATTATTACATTATTCACTCGTTTTTTCATAATATAATGGAGAATATTTTTTTAATGAAATTATGACTTTATATTCCTCTTCGATCCAAAATCAATTTTATTTGAAACCCACTATTCAAGAAAATATTTTAAACATTTTATAAACTATTTAATAAATACATTTTTATAGAAAAAATTCCATTAAAATTTATAATATTTATGTTATTTTCAACGAAATTCATGGCTGGATTTTATAAAAAATGTGAAGGGAATTTTAGTGTCAATGTATTGGAAATGAATAGAATTTCTAGCTATCATGACAAATTAAATGATTTTAAAATACTTTATAATATAAATAGATTCTTTTCAAAGAAAATTAAGTTCAACAGTTTGATAACATCATGTTTTATAAATTTATTATCATAATTTAATGGAAATATTCATTAATAATATTTTTAAATATCATTTTATTGTATTAAATTTTATCAATGAAAATAATCCATTATTCTAATGCCAATGGCTATATTTCGTATTGATATAAATATTAATCTTTATCTATATAGATTATTATTTTTTTCAAATTTATTTTAATGGAATCAATTACATTTAAAGTGGTTAACCATGTTACAGTTAGATTTTTATGGAAACCAATTCATTTCCACAAGATAACCGTGTTTCAAAGACATTTATATAAAACACGATCCTTTTCCATATGTTAATCATGTTTCAATGATATTTACATGAAATCAATTTATTTTCCTTGGGTTAATCATGTTATGAATGGAATAACTATTTTTTTATAATTTATTTGATGAAATGAAATCACATTGTACATTATTCATGTTGTGATTTTTGAGCACTATATATGATGGCGGTGTGCAGATAACTTTGGGTGTACCCATAATAGATTATACAAATGTTGTGCATCGATGTAACTGTAATGATTTTTTTTATTATTATGTTCTCTAGATAATTATATTTCTATTTTTTCATATGGTTATTGAAATTATAAGGGTTATCTAAGGGTTTTGTAAGTGTTCAATGATGATGATGTTCCAGGATTCCAACATGTTTTATCTTTTAATGTTATTGGATTATAATGTTTCATTTGATCAATATGAATATCACATGGTTCATGATTGTTGCTCCCATAAAAAATTCCCTTTTATGTCCTTATAACTTGTTTCATGATTAAGGATTTTTGAATTAATAAGTATGCATTATTTTATGATTTAATCAAGAAAATTGATTGTTTCATCATACCTTACTCACTCATTATTTTCATTGATTAAATTATATTGAAAATGCATATTTTTAACCATTATGTGTATTTTCTCTCACCCTTATTATATTTTCTATTCCATGGGTCATAAATAATGAGGATTAATGAATTGTGTCTAAAATGGATTTCGTATGGATGATTATGGTAACATGCTGTGAAATATAAAATCATGGTTAAGTGAGAGAAATACTCATTTGATGACTTGGGTATTGTTTGTGTTATAGTTTTTCCTAAATCAGTAAAAATCAGAAATAAATTGGTCCTTAATAATGTAGTTGATACATATTTTTCTTTTAGTATTGTATTTTCTGTATGGAGAAAATTAAAAAATATTCTCATGATTATTGACATCAAATTTGGAAATGGAAATTTTAGGATTTCAAAAAACAAATCTCGGTGTGCGGTTTTGGGGAATTTATTATTGGTACCAAAGGTCAGGATTAGATAAATTTATAATTTATAATGTTTTAATAAGGGGTTAATAGATGACATTTGGATTCCCTCATAGTTTTATAAGATTAAGCTTGATCATAAGTTCATTTTCTTTGACACCCACTTTTGAGGGTTTTAATTAGTAAAAAATTTGAGGTTATTGATGACATATTGTGAGAAGGATTAATGGTATGGGTTATTTATAACCCCATGTATAATCAAGATATGTTATTTGGGGATGTATTCCATTTTCGGTTTTAAAAAGGGATGACACAAAGGTTGTGCCACAACCCATCACATCAAGAAAAATCATGGGTCTTGAACCCACAACATATGGGTGATAATGGTGTATCACCTACAACTATCCTACACTATATAAATGTTATTATAAAATTTTTATAGGTAACTATTTAATTTATTACATAAACCAATGTTATTTTATTTTAGGAATAAATTTTGATCTATCTTGAATGAATATAGGAAAAAATCATTCAAATATTTTGGATTTGAACATAGTCTCGAAATGGTTGATGAATTTCATAGATAAATATTTATTAAATTATTTAGTTTATTAATTCCATATTTCTATTGAATTTTTAATATTAATGTGTAATATAAAGTTTTAATCATTTTTAGAATTATCTTACCCTAAGATAAGAAATTTGGTTTTGGTAAAATTTCAATGACCAGCATAATATCTTGTTATGCTTTGATGGATTATGTTGTCCATCAATGATTATGTTACTGATAAAGGAATTAAAAATTCATCCTAAATACACGTAATTTTGATGAAATGAATATAGTGTGGTATAAATTTATTAACGTATGAAATTATACTAATCAGTAATTTATTTATTCATATTCTCTTAGTCAATATAGTAAACGAATTTCTCAACACTTGGAAACGGATCTTAAAAAACCTATTACATTCAATAATGACGAAACATTGGTCTTTTAAATCATTGTATATTTATAGATTTTAGGCCCTTATATTTTCATTTATAATTAAATTTATTGTGATCAATGGAATCAATATATCCCTATTATTAATTATTATTTTCTTCCATGTCAAAATATTCGCTTTCCTCTAATGTTATAATATTTGGAATCCTATCTATGTGTTAGTACATGTGACCATTATACATACCTTTATATCTTATTATGTGAATGTTTTTTAACCCTTTTAATCATGTGGTTTCACAATAAAAGTATTCTCAAATATTCATTATTCCATTACTGATATAAATATTAAATTTTGAGAATGTTATTTATTAATAGGGAATGTAATCCCCCGCGATTTAAAAAATTGTAATTATATTCAATATCATATGTGAATTGAAACACCAAAATTAAAGGAGAAAATAACACCATAATACATTAAAATGTATTTATTTGAGAATAAATTTATTTGTTTTGATATCTTACGATACATAAAATGATTATTTTCATCAATGGCTTGCATTACATGCAAGACTGGGTCTTACCAAACAAAAATACAATATTTTTATTTTTATTTAATATGAAATTTGTCTCCTAACTGTTGGAATGGATGGTATGAATTAGATTAAATATCTTATGAATATATATGTTTTATAAATATTTAATATTTAACAATTGATTATTAATAAAATAAGAATCATTTAAAATGGAAAGAGCTGTTTTTTAAAAAAAACTATATTTTATTAAAAGATGGTTTCATCGCGCCTTGAACACAAAAATTAAAAATAATTTATACCACATTAATAAAATTTATTTGAATATTTATACCTAAGTTTTTAAACCATAATACCAAAACAATATTTGTGTTAATTTTTTTTGTATTTTTCAAAATGTTTCATTTTTGATGAATTTGGAAAAATACTATATTTTAAATTAAAACTAATTTTTTAATAATTATTTATAAAGGTAAATATTTTTTATTTTTTAAATTATATATTATATCAATTATATAAAAATTATTACAATTTATGACATTTTAATAATATTCATAGTGAATAATAATGTACGGCATTGTAAAAATATGAACCTTTTCTATTTAAAAACCGGTATTCTTGTCACATCTACATGAATGATTAATTAATTTAAAATTATCCAATTCTATGAATTGAATATGGTAAAATGTAATCCTTATTTTGAATCATAATTGTGTATATTCTATAATACAATTATCATAATATTTTACCTAATTGAATATTGAAAATAGAAAAGAAAAATATTTTTAATGGTTAGGGTAAAAACAGATTTACCAAGGGTAAATGAAAAAAAGGAAAGAATAAAATTGGCATAAATATATTATTAATTTATTATTATTATTCTATTTCTAAATTTGACATTACATTTTCTAATATCTAGTAATTTGTTTCCACTTTCCTTTCAAAATGACCCATATAATGAGGTATGTAATGAAAAATAAAAAACAGGCACCTTCCTTTCATTTAATATATATAAAGCATTGGGATGGGAAAAAAACATGGATTCATTTATGGATACTTTTTGGAAATATAAATAATTCTCTATTATCAAAATAAATCATTTTTAAATTTTAGAGATACAATAATTACATAAAACCCTTATGATATGTTGATGTATAAATATTTAATTACTACTTCATTAAAATAATTTGTATTAAAAATATTAAAATTGAATAAATTATTGCATTCCAATTAAATTTTAAATGAATATATAATTACAGAGATGTTTTTGAATTATATAATCTAATTGGTTCATTTTATTGATATTTTTTCTATCAAAATAAATGAATAATGCAAAAAGTAAACATTAATATTATTTTATAATAAATTTCATTATATTAAATGATTTAAATTTATGAAAATTCTCATAGAATTTAATTTTTTTAAAATTTAAAAAATATCAACTATGGTCCATTAATTTAAAAATGGTTATTTTATAGTGGTTATATTGAAACCTAAATACTAAAAACACAATTATTGTGGTTATGGTTAAAATTATGTTCTTCGACATTACATATTATTGGGTTAAAATAAATTCTCTAAAAAATGGGATTTTTATTTAATAAATTATGTTTAATATATATAGTAAGTGGTTATATATTATATATTAATTATAATTTTATATTATTCTTAAATGATAAATTTAACGGGCTAGAATCATTTTCACCATTATTAAAACCCAAAATCGTTAGAGTAGTGAAACACAGATGTTGATGACAAAAATATAAATAACATGTGATTTACTGTGTTTTTAGGTTTTTATAGACAATATAATCCCTCAACGCTTTTTCATAACAATTATTGAGCAATATTTTATAAGAGATACATCCCAATAGTGAATACTTTTGGGTATTTACAAAAATTACTCTCCTCCTCAACTATAAAAGTGCAATCACTCCCTTCAATTACTCACACATATCAAGAAATTTTCATCATCTAATATCTACCCAAATATCTTACAAACATATCTCAACTAATATTATAATCCTTTATTGGTGAATAAATCCATCATAGGATGGATTTAGTGAAAACATAGGGGGGATACCCCAATAAGAGGTAATGTTATTCAACAAGCATCTTTATTTATGTCCTTTCTCTGTCTCCAAAAATTATTTTAAAACCCTGATGATATAATAAAACCAATGTTTTCCATGTAATAGAATTTTTTATAATATTTTAATTTACATTAACCATTTTCAATTCTAGGAAATGGGTTACGAAATCATTATTTGTGTATATAGAGGACTACTACCATGCGAACTAATGTCATCCTCTCATCAATTACCATCATTCCATGTTGCGTATGATGATGAATATTAATTATAAATTTTAGGTTTATAACATAGTTTTATTCTTGTATTCATTATATCATATATATATATATATATATATATATATTTCTCTAACTTTCAATCACTGGAGGGTATGATAACTTCTCTTATTGGTGTGGAGGACTATCACCTCATGAAGTGATGTGATTCTCATTTCACTAATGACTAACATGGAACGTAATGAGAATAAATTTAATAATTATATTTTATATAAATGAAATAATTATGAAATTAATGAAATATTTATCATTCTAGGATGATAATTTATAACATTTTATTTCTTAACTTTCCACTAAATTAATGATGATAACATTGATCACGTGTGTATGGACTATTGTCTTCACAAAGTGATGTGACTCTATTTCCATTACCATTCAATATGGAAAATATATATAAAAATAAAATATTTTATATGTAATATTATAATAATTATGTATGTATTATATATTACTTTACATATTTATATAACAATCATTGAGAAAAAGAAATGTTACTCATATGTACATACAACCTACCATCGCCAGGATTTTGACATAGTTAATTATTCACAAGTATCATTCATCAATTCACATAAATGTATAATTGTTGTTTAAATATGATCTTTATTTCAATATTATTATTCTTGAGATTATATAGTCGTATAATATACATAAGAACCATAACATTCATAATAAATAAAAAAATAAAAACAAGGAATTTATCAGTTGAAACAAGGAAAATAATGAAATATTATCAACAAAATGGTGAATATATATTATAAAAATATCATATATGATAATATTAATATTAATATGGTTCTACAATAATTTAATAATTGTTTTAAAAAAACATTACATTTGGTTATATAATGATCAAACAATAGGATGTCTGAGGTAAGATATTTATGTCTCACATTTTACTTATGTGGGAATCATGCCATATTTACAACCTATTTTTTTATGTGGTCTATATAACTACCATGATTTTATTTTATGATCTTTCTCATTATAATTCTTGGGATTTTAATATCAATTTTATGATATCTCTTTCGTGGGGTTAACAATTCAATGGAACCAATGTCATGTGAGTTTTATGTTACAATATCATTATTTATTGGGGTTCTTTATGATTAAGTCTATAATGTTGAAATCATATAATATAACTCTAAATAATTCTATTTTATATTGTTATACGAATTTTTAAATACATTTTCACATAATAGTACCATTTTTCCACTATTTATAACATAAAATAATTGAGAATTGTTTTTAAGAAAACCTGACTTCATTTTTCTCTTCAGTAGGAAATCTATTTTTAAAAAAATATAGCTTTCAAAAAATGATTTCAAAAATGATTTTAACATATTGTATAATATTTAATAAATAAATTTTACCTAATTTTCTTTTTTAAAATTTTTTTCTCAAAATAATCAATATTTCACTTTCAATGTAATGACTATTTAACTTTTGTCGAAAAAGTAAATAATGAATATTTATTTTTTCATGTACAAAATGAACAGAATTTCTCATCCTAATGAACTGTCAATATTTTTTAAAAAAATTATTAAATGTTTCAAATATTAAAAAAAACAATATTTGTTTTCAGTATTGTGGTTTTGAAATGTTTTTGTCATAATGAAAATGATATTTTCCTCAAAAGAAATTTATTTATCATTTTATTGAATTTCTGTTCATAAATGAAAACTGCCCATTTTTATTACTCCAATTGGTATATTTTATATTGTTAACGTCAATATCATTTATCTAGATATATTATGATTATCTAAATTTTGTTTTTATAGAACTTGTTTGTTTTCCATGGGTAAAACATTTTTCAAAGTGATTGTTATAGATACCATTTTTTTAAAGGGATAAAAATGTATCCATGATATTTTTATAGAACCCATTACTATATGATTTATTAATACTATTTCAAAGATATTTACATGACACCCAATTATTTTCAATTGTTTAATCATGTTACGAATGGAATGATTATTATTTTAATGCGTTTTCTGAAAAAATGAAATCTATTTATATTATATTCATGTTTTCTTACTTGGACTTTATATCTTATGGTTGCACCCTGATATCATTAGTTGAGATCATTGTATCATATGTTATAGGAGTTCCATTATAGTTTAGTAACTAATTATGTTAGGATTATGTTCTTTTGATAATTTCATTAGATGTAGTCTATATAGTTATTATAACTGTAAGGGATCTATAACGGGTTTTTAATTATTCTATATTGATGATGTTTTATGATACCAAAACATTTTATCAACTCATGTTATGGGTTTATAATATATATTTTAATCAAGATTTATATCATATGACTCATGTGTATTTATTCATATGTCTCTTTCCTTTTTTTAATATATATTCCATGTTTCATGATTGAGGATTCATGAATTTATGATTATGAGTTATTTTATGATTCACTCATGAAATTTTATTTTTTCATTAAACCTAATTCACTAATTATGCTCATTTTAAGCATTCAATTTTTTGGATTATGTTTACCCTTACTGATCATTTGATATCACCATTCTTATATTTCCTCTTCGACAGGTTATAAAAAATGAGGTTAGACGAATAGTGTGTAAAATGTATTTCATATGGATGATGGTGATAATTTAACGAGAAATAATAAAAACATGGTTAATTGGGAAAATTTATCATTTGATGAAATGGGTTTGGTTTATATAGGAATTCTTATTAATTAACTAATAATAATAACCTCAATGTTCCTTTAGAATGTATTTGATCCATGTTTTTTATATTGATATTTTAATATCTATATGGAAAAATATTTCATCACCGTTATCATCATCATAGATGAAAATATAAATGTTATGAATTCAACATTAGATCCAAGAGTATGTGTATGAGGATGTTACATAATATTAAAAATAATAATCATTACATAATTATAAATTTTAATCATTAATTATACTTTTAAAAACAATCATGAAATATAGTTAATAAAATTTAAATAAATTACAATCATTTGAATGGTAGGTCATACATATGCATGAGTGTCATTTTTAATTTTCAATGATTGTGTTGGAAAGAATGTATGAATTTTTTATAATTAAATAATGATCATTATGTTATTAATATAATATTATTTATTTAGATAATCATATATATACAATATTTGTGATTTT
Organism: Viscum album; assembly: GCA_963277665.1. Lineage (NCBI taxonomy): Eukaryota > Viridiplantae > Streptophyta > Magnoliopsida > Santalales > Viscaceae > Viscum > Viscum album. The sequence continues at coordinate 1,236,859,102 of OY728122.1, read as the reverse complement.
TTGAGGAAAAATGAATCACATCCCTTCGGGTAGATGATAGTCCATACATACGCATGAACAAAATTATTATTTTCTAGTAAATAGAAATGTAGGAATATATATGAAATATTATTTTTCGAAAATGGTAAATATTTCAATAATATAACATATAAATATATATTAAATTAATCATCATAATTATCTATGAGAGGAAATAATGGAAAATGAATTACAACGGTTCGTGATGTGGTACACCATTGAATAATGAAATGATAGATTCATTTCCCATTTTATGGAAGAGGATATAGATTTAGGTAACTCCATTTAGATGAAATTTTTTTTTATAATTTATGAACTTATTAAGAAAATATAATAATTTTTAATTAACGTCTAAAGGAGGTAGATTAAGAAATTAAAATATGCTCGATTTAGAATGATACCTCTTCTTCGAACAACCACTTTTCATTGGGACAAAAATCCTTACGAGAAGGTATTCATAATCAAAAAAAGGAATATAATAAGTATTAAGTGATTTATGGAAGTTATATAGTTATGTATATTCCAAATAATCTATGTTATTTAGTGTAAATAATAGATGAGTTGATGTGTACTTTTTAAAGTTGGAAATATTTGATTTTTCAAAATTTAAAAAACATTACAACAATGGGACATCACTCTCAATCCAAGTCACTCAAAGAATGTTTAATAACCAATATTAAGGATGATGCTATCAATCCATACCACCACCATTGAAAATATTAATGTTTAAACATGTTATTCTCTTTACATTCACGGTCACTTACTTTTACAATTTTTGTTTTCCACTAAGGTAACTTTTTTTCTAACCTAGAAATATTTTCTAAAATCTCATAATATTTCAGTCTAGGTTTTACATATTGGACTATGGTTATAATAAATATTGTTTATCTATTTATTATTTTTATTGATATATATGACGACGTTGGTAATGGCAGGTGATGTTGTGTGGTACGTACTACCCTCTAGCATGTAGATATTGAATATAAGTGTTGATGGATAGGTGTTGGGAAATATTATTATATACCATGTTATTATTTTCATATTAATTATAATATTATTTTGAAAAGAAATATTAGTTATCATCATCATAATGATGATTTAAGGTTTAGGTGATGTGATATGAGATGGGATATGGGTCTTTACCCTTAGTTACATGGTTTTGGTTAGGATATGTTATTGGACCTTTTTTAAGAGAGAGAGAGATAGAGGTAGTATGGGTGTTCTATAGGACCATACACTAATTCATATGACACTTATTAGGATGATATTACCCATAGTGAGAGGGTATTAGTTAGGATATTTTACAATATTGTACTCTAATTAACAGGTAGTGGTGAAGCTACAAATTAGTAACATGACCTATGTGGGATTGTAATGATCAACGTTGTTATATGAGACCGCACCCTAAATGACAGGTTTTTGGTATAACATGTACTACAAGCCATGGTACATAACCTCACCCTTAGAGGGATGGTGTAGGTATGTGATTGGATATAATATTGGTACTTTTTACAATTTACTACCCAAAGTGAGAGGGTAGTGGTTGAGACTTAGATGTGGTAATCACACATAAGTAGTCGGGTAGGGGTTTGGTTTATTTTGTGAGATGAATTCTCTTCTGAAATTGGTTGAAGAAGGTTACTATAGGTATATTTGTGTCTTGGATAGCACATAATGGTACAATTCAATTTATATCATGTTTTATATTTTAACATGATTTATTTTCCAACATATTCATACATTATATATGATTGTGTAGATCAGGGGAACATGATGACTCTATAATGATTCATATCCTCATAACCTCTAGGGGAACCCATGTGTAAATTTAAAAACATATGTTTTACTTTCGTTTGATTAGTTCTATGGGATATTTGTATGGGTAGCGAGATGTAGATTTAAGAGACTAGTCTGAGGATAGATTTGGGTTTTATAATTTATTATCAAATATGTTGTTCTTTTAATTGATTTTTATTATCATATTAGGGTTTCAATATGTATGTTTATCTATGTTTTGAGCTTGAATATAATTTTTTTATATCATGCTCGTATTGATTATTATTAATGGTAATCTATTAGTTATGTTCCAAGAATACATAGATGTTATAAATATTTGAATTCATATAAATTACTTATGTGGTGATACTAGAAATATATTCCCTCAAAAAAATTATATACCAAAATTTGATACTGGTCCTCACCCCCAAATTTATCGGGAATGGTTCCCATTTATATATTTTTCCCCATTTAGGGAATCATCTAGAAGATTTTAGCTAAATAATTATTGGATTATCCAAACATATAAATATGTGACTTTTAAATAATTAATTAAAATTTTAGAAAAACCATGAAATTATATATTAATAACTATAATCCAAAAGACAATGATATTCTATATGAATGAAAATGATGTCATTTTTTATTTCGTAACACATGTTCTACTATACACACATCGTGGAATCTAACCATGGCATAGTAACATTCACCACATCATTGTTGACATTGGCCCAAACACTGGAATGGTAAATATATTGTCTCCATGGTTTTTATTTAGCATATATTCCAATAAATAATATAATTACACTAAATTATCATTATAAATTTAAACCACCATATTTTACCACATCACAAATTATAACATATGATGTCAGATACAATCTTCATTTAGACACTCCATCATAATTCATTGAAATTTTCAAACAAAAATATTGTTAAAAACATTGTCTCATTAACAAAACATATATGATTTACCATATGGGTCTTTTTATAATTTACCATAACTATGAAATCTATTTACAACAATTTTAATTAAGGAGTTATCTTTATAAATGCATTAACACTACTCTCGATACAAAGGGATCATAAATTATCTAAATAAAACATTTTTATATTTAAACATATGCTTATCAAATATATATCTTGGATCATTCATTATCAAAAATATTCTCAAAACCAAACATATATTTTAATTTAATTTTATATATATGTTAATAAGAGGTGTTTTCCCGGATTTTCAGGATGAATTAGTCTAATTTTTTTGAAAATATCATCACAAGATCATTATTGGTGTATAGTTTGTATAGTGTGTCAACCATGAAAATATACCTTACCCATGCGAGGTTCACTAGATCATAAAGTATGTGGCACACAATTGGAACACATATTAAAACTACCATGTGTCCAAAACATTTGTAGTAACAAGAATCGTTAGAAATGGATAATTTAAAAAATTAACCCTCCAAAAAATTAACCTCCCCCTTTCATTCCTCACATTCATGTCTCGCACCACCATGGAGATCTATCGTCAACTCTCATCCTCTTTCTTCCATATTATAGTATTTTTATTCATGAAATTTAAAGAATCATATATTTAGGTAGGGTTTCCTCCTATTATATCCCCTCCCCTAATTTGTTTCTCCCCTACATCCTTTAGGAATCACCCCAACAAAAACCTATTATGTGTTTTGATTCATAATTATTCATATTTCATGTTGTAAAATTCTCTAGTCCTCACGCTCTATTGATTTGTTGTTGTGTTTTAATTCATTCATTTTTATGGTTTTTGTAACATTTATTCCATCTTTATTAACTTTTAATTGGGTAATTTTATATTATTTGGGATCCTCATTCTTGTATTTTCCCCTTCAAACTCTGTTGAGGCTGATAATCACTTTGGTTTATAAGGGCACCTTATATAATGATTTCTATGTTAGAAATTATCTTTAAATTATAGAACCACTTATTTTTTGGTCTTTTAATACATTTATTAGGACATTGAATAATGATTATTAATTATTCCTCCTATTTGAGTTTAAATGTATTTTGGAATATAAACTATATTCATGAATTTAAGAGATTAAAGTTGATTTATAAATCTATCCTTATAAATTTTTTTAATTTTATGCCTTCACAAAATGAATAATCATGTTATTGACTTATTAAATTTTAATAGTGGTTTTCATAGGAATGTAAATTTTTTGGTGTTTTTAAGTGGTTTTGGAAATAGTATGAATTGATGTATTTTTACACAAAAAACTATGTAAAAATATATATGTACAAATTCACATCATAATATATGAATTTTTTCATTATGAGACATTTAAATATATACATATATATATATATTTAAATATATATGATCATAATAAAAAATGAATAAAAATTAAATTTTAATCTTAGTACAAAATCCCAGTTTTCAATCAAGCTTAAAAACGTTTTTCTAAAACAGATTACAACTTCTTAAAGTGAATTTTTAAAAATAGTTTTCTATTTTATTATATAATTAGATGGCTTTTAATGATTTAGGTAAATCATGGTAAATGTGCTGGAAGTGAAAATTTCAATTTTGCAAATGGGTATAATACATGGAAACCCATAGAGCCAAGTAGGGAATATGTTAGGAAAATTTATATCCTCACCGTCTATTAGAAAACTCCACCACACTAAATAAATTATTTGATGGAATAAATTGGTTATTAAAAGGAAATTTTATTTTTTTCTACTTAGAAGATCATGAAATGGAATGGTTATGTGCGGTTTGATCACTGATAATGTGAGAATCCAAGGATGAGTCCTAACTGTAGTATATGTGGGTTCCCATGTTTCATAATTTTTTATCTTACATTCTTATTTTTCTTTTTTAATTGAATGGAAGTTATTTAACTTTTATAAATTGTATAAATTCATCCACAAATTATTTTTCTCTTCTAAAATATTTTACATAATTATTTAAACTAAAAATCATAGCCCACTATGTTTTCAAAGTAACGGATTTCAAAGGAAATAGGACATTCAGTTTGTAATAAATTAAAAATAAGGAAAAATAATTTTTATTTGTATTTCAAAATTTCATAAAATGAATTTTTATTTTAATGATAACATTTATAGAGATTTATAAATATAATTCAGAATGATCATACAGTTTCATACCCATATACAAGTTCTTAATTTCATGTTCTTAAATGGATTATCATTACTCTAAGATCATTCATCACATTGAGATTAGATGGTGACTCATAGAGGCACATGGAAGTTAGTATGATTTGTATTACTATCCCATAAATTATCACCCAAATTATAATTTCATATATTCAGTTATGGTTATTGGAGGTTCAATATATATATTGTGGTTCTAGTTGAAGAATTGTTTATTTTTAGCAGTTTTCTTTGGAGGGTAAGTTGAGGGATTATCTATGCATATATAATATCTTATACTTTATTTAAATTTGATGAAAATTTAATATTCATTTTTTTTTTGCATGGACATCTAACTTATGGATGGATCATGAAAAAATAGTAGAATTTTTATTTATATTAAATATTTTCTTATTTGGGAAAAAAATCCCCAATAATTTCTTTTGATGTCTATGATACTTGTTATTTTCCTGGTGGGATTTGGAAGCCCCTCTAATACGCCACGTGTTAGTTAAGAAATCTGGTGGATATGGTGATTTGTGAAAAAATGGTATCAGTGCCTAGGTTCTTTAGAGTTACTTAGTTTTAGATCCACCCTTTTTTAGGAGTGTTTGGTAGTTAGAGGTATTGTCATCGGGACATGAGACATATGTGTAGGAACATACTCACAATCACTTAATTATATCAAACATGATATTTTTTAAAAAAATTATGTGATTCATAATTTTTAGTAATATTTATCTATTATTCAGGGAATTTTATTTATCATAATTTTTATTTTAATTTTAAATATTGTATACTTCATTTGAGAAGTTCATGAATTTGATATTATATATTGGTTTCTGGTTTTTTTGTTAAAAAAATTGTGATTGAGAATTCATTTACCTATTGTGTGATTTTTAGAAATATTTTCATTATTGTTTGTGAAAGTGGAGATTAACCTATAGCATATAGTGACATTAAAATATCTAAAAAATCATATGGATCCCATGTTCATTTTTTGGTGAGGTGATTGGTGCATTTATTTCCAAACATGCATCTATGTTGTTCAAAGTCACCAAAACCACAAGAAATTTTTTGGAATATTATTTGATTCCAAACTAAATTGATTATCGAATGAACGTGCGATTTTAGGAAAATATGATTATAAAATTTTTATATTTTGGTTTAAAATATAAATGTTTTGTTTTTTAATATAGAGATTGTGTTTTCTAATGTAGAATGAAAATTAATCTGGTTTTTAAATTTTCTATAATATTATTTAATTGGTAAATTAGTTGATAAAATTTTCTTCTAAATAAATGGATAGATTTATTTTTTTAGTGGTTATAGAGAGTTTTAAAACTAATAAAAAGAGTCTCATTAATTTATTATAATATTTTTGGTTTGTGGTTTAAAATTTAAACATTATGTTAATGATAATGAAAAATCAATTTAATTGGTAAATATAATTTTTTGTTATTTTTGAATTAAATCCTAATTATTCATAAGATTTTCAATTATAAAAATTGTCGAATAATTAAATTATATTAATGTGGAGATTGATGATTTGAAGTTTTATTTTGTTGATTTCAATTATTTTAAATTGGAATTAAAATATCTTAATACTTATTAATTATTCAATGGGTTTATTTATTTGGGTTGGGATTAGAATTAAATTATTTATGATTCATGTTTAATATATTTTTATGTGCCTTTTAATACATTTATTATTTAATGTATGCCTCCAAGAATAATTCCATAGAATCGATGTGATTTAGTGGCTTGGTAAAATATTTAGAAATTTGTCTCCTAGGATTAGGGTTTCTTTCTTTTAGTTATTGATTCTACTCATAATATGGGTGGAGTACAAGATAGAACCCTCTACTATTTACTTTTTTATCTTTCACAGATCCCCTTTCATAATAATTTTCTTTGTGATGATACATTTTTAAAGTAGTTTGTGTGGTTTAAATTGAATAGAATTATTGTTATTCAATCCATCCAGTTAGAATTACTATATATAAATTCTTTATGAGTAAAATACTTGGTCACTAATGCATTTAGTTATCACTTGAGACTGCAGAAATGTTTTTTAGTTGATTTTTTCTTAAATCCCTTATTTCTTATGATTATTCTTTAAAGATCATGTGACCATCCTTATTTGATTAACATTCCATTTATTGTTTTATTTAATTTCTTATAAAGTAATTCTCCCTTTTGGAATTAATTGAGACTTGTTGTTAATAGTTATTCTTCATTCATTGTTTTTTCTGTCATTTATATCACCACTTTAGAAGGACTCCATAGTCATGGGGAGACCAAAAGAAATAATGTTTACCTACTTTCTTATGGGTTTTTATGATCATTCTAGTGAACACACTCAAAATATTTAGGATTTAAGATAATTTCAACATTAGGGATGGCCTATGCCATTAGTTAGTGGAGTTATTATAGTGAAATTACACCCTTCGTTCAATACAAATTTATATTATGTTCTAAATTTATGAAAGAATTGAATTTTTTGTGTATTTCATAATGGAATTAAAAATTGAAAATTTTAAAATTCAGTAAATATATAATGATATTATAATGAACGGAGAAATTTCCAAGCGAACCCCCAAAAGTGAGCCTTCATTGTGTACTATTTGTTACAAATTTAATTAATGGACAAACTATATAATATGTGTATACATCATATAATAACCATATTGTGAATATACGGTGTAATCAATTATATTTAAGTACACCATGCATCCCCTCCTAGGTCGAGGGAAAATAATGGACTACAAAATGCTAAACCTCGAGAGACACGTAGAGGCATAAATGTGACTTTCCCATTATGACCCCCTTTAGATAAATCAATGTAAATATGAAGAAATTTTAATGTATGATTGAACAATTAGGTTCATCAATATATTTTCCCTGGTAAATGCATCTGGATTGGTACTCATGACCATGAGTATTATTGATCAAATTTAGAAGAAAATTTGTTTATGAAACTAGAAAGGGACAGAATAAGGGAGAAATGAGAAAACTATATTTAAAATGATAAATGAGATTACATAATGAGAATAAAATACAACATGAAACACAATTATAGAATTTATTAAGATAGTCCTTTAGTTTAGCATCTGATCCCTTGAAATTTTTTGGAAGTACAAATATATATAGACATGGATAACTCATTTTCATTTTATATTTTTCATTCGAACAATTTTACATTGTAGACTTATAAATGAAAAAATTTCAAAATATTTGATTCCTGAAATTTATTCCCCTATTCCTTTCTCATGAATCCAAAAAATTCAACTTTATTGCCCATGTATATCCTAATTTATGATAAATTCACTTTAGAAAACATGTTTAGCCTATATGACTATTCATATTCCCCTATACAGATCTCTCAAGAATATATGGCACTATAGAAGAGAGAATAACACATCAATACTGTTATCAAAATTGTTTCCTCATAGATTCTATATCTATAAGTAATATTTTGAATCAATTGGATAAGTTTATTTTTGAGATATGGGTCAATATTTAAAAATCTTCTATTAGGTTATAGATTCTGAGGCCTAACATTTGAGCTTCATTTAGGCCTCAAAATATTGGATTAAGATTTATGTTTATTTGAAAAAAATTAATCCCAAAAACCATAAAACTCAAAAAAAAATTATTTTTTCAATTTGGGTCAGTGTAGTGAATGTTATGGTTGAAATACAAAACTGCCATAAAATAAATAAAATTTAGAAATAAGAAATTTTTATAATAAAGATAAAAAATACTTCTAAAAACATAAAATTTAACAATTTACATTGAAATATTAAATTAGTGGGATTAAAATTATAAATAAAAAATTACATTTTTGAGAATAATTGATTTTTCAATTCCCCAACTCATAAATAGTTAATTTATGGTGAATCCCCTATACTAATATTTAATCAAAAATATCAAATAATAAATGACAACACTAATAAATTATAACATAAAGGAAATATAATGTCTCATAAAATGATCAAAATTTCTAGTATCCCTTAAAATCGTAAAAATATGTTCAATCTCATGATAATCATGATGTTCATTTCATATATGGAAAATATTTCTATCATGATAAATGATTTTTAATTGGAATTATTTTTTCATTTTCAAATAAATTTTTTATCCTTATAAGATTGTTATGCTTTTAATATAACCACTTCAAAATGTCATAAATGGTCCAGTCATGAGGTATTTTATATGGATCATTCTAAGGTGGGGGGTTGTAGGTTTTAGGTATAAACCCATCTAGGAAAAAATGGGGAGGGTTAAACTATATATTTAAGTCAACTACTAAAAAAATTCTTCAAGAATAGTGCATTACTCGATCCAGTTAAAAAGGAATCTCTTTTATACACCACATTCATTTATAGTAGTCCAGGACATGGAATTTCAGCATCGATAATAAATTTATTCCCCCTTTTGCCACATTTTTACAATATTTTATATTGAATTCAAATCAATTATTTCAATTCAGACTAATATTTTTTAGGAAATGACACATATATTGTGATCTTTATTTATTGGTGAACTCGTGAACCATCATTGTAATATCATTTGGGATGAATTAATTTTAATCCAGTAATTTACACAAAATGTAATAAAAAATATGGAAATAAATTCATTTCAACATAAAAAAATCATTAAACCTTCACATCATAGCCAAAGTACACCCCCATTGACAAACATGAAATCAATAATAATCATGCATTTATCTTCTGTATAGTATTATAAAGGGACAAATGGTCTATAATGTTTCTTCCTAACAAATAATTTCAAGGATACTAATTGATTAATCATAATTATATGTATTGGTATCCCATAATAAGTGTTTAATGATAAAAGGGGCCTTCAAAATAGTTCATTGATCATACTTCATACATTACATGAACTCTTATAGCATTCCAAAAGATAAAAATATCAATTTAGGGATAACACATCAAATCTCAAAACTCTCATAAAAATTTTAATTATAAATATTATGTCAAATTAGTTATGAAAACTCTCATGTTTTGTAGATATTTCAATTTTGATAGCACTAGTGGATATGAGTTTTATAATCAATTAAAATTTATAAAATGAAAATACGTGAAATTTTTATTTAAAATGTATTTAAAACAAATTAAATCCTCAAATATTCAAATCATTTAATTTGAAAAAATAATAATATGTTTTTAATTTTACAAATTATTTAATTCATATCAATAGTCCTAGAAACATATTAATAATATAATACAGAGAGAAAACATGAAAATATCAAAAATAATAATACTAAATGAAAATGGAATAGCACATTAAACAGATAACATACCTCCCACATACTTATTCAATTTTATTACCCCATTTAATATCAAATCAGATCAATAAACATTTTCATATAAAATTTAAATAGGTTAGAAAATAAATTATAGGAAAGTAGAGACACTATATGATTATATTTTTAGTGGAATCCCTATTTTATGATACTATATTCTTCCACATAAAAACTACAAAAATAAATTAAACCCCATTAAAAAATAAATGAAAAATAATGGAGAAGGAAAATGGATAAATATTTCTCTAGAAACCCATGTGGGTTCTTTGATTTTACATTCTCTGATTAGGTAGGTGTATAATTTTATCCTCAATCAAAACGTGGAAGTCGATTATGTGAGATAAACCACCATATCTGACTTTTCCCAGTGACTATTAGTAAAAACCAAGAATAGAGACCACCAATGCAGAGGGTAAAATTAAAAACCACAAATAAATAATAAATAAAAATTTTGTGGTCTATAATGAGGGGGACAAAGATAGGGGTTCCCCATGTTTGCATATGTGGGGTCCATATCTTTAATATATTCATCTCGTTGTAGAGGATGAAGTCAACCACAAATTCTCCTCAAATTATTCTGTAATTCCCCAACCCTAGTTACCTAGAGTAGGTGAATTATGACATAACATTGGCATGATCACAAAAGATCAATTCTTGAAAGACCTATTAGTTTATTAGCCGTGGAAACACTAGATACATTCATAAATGTTATATTATATCATAAAGTGAAAAGATACAATAACATAGTATCTATTGTCCACACTCATATCCCCTCCACACTATCCCTGCAGGTCAGTCATAAAATATTTTTTCACATCCTGGGAAAATAAAACATAGAAATGGGTGAGCTCAGATGCTCAGTAAGGATAAAAATATAGCAGAAACATTCATAAATAAACATAAACATTTATGTCAATGTATACCTAAAACAAATGACTTTTAAACATAAACTATAGAATAATATGGCAACAATAAAATGAAATAATTTCATTTACTTATTCACATTGATATTCTACTAGTCGAATAATCACATGCAATATCAATATCCACTTTGATAGTGATGGAATGCATAATACCAAACTATCATAACCACATAGTCAAGGCCTTGTTCTAAGACTAAAAATAAGATTTTGTCAAGGCCTTGTGCCAAGACACTAGTTTGTCTCATGATACCTACCGATGCAACGAGGAGTTACAGCGGGCTCCACCCGTCACATACTAAGTCCAATGCATTCCTTATATGAAAAGGTGTAAATATATCATAAACCATAACATAATCGTATCACGTAAACCATGCATGAAAGAAAAATAACATTTCCACATTTCAATCACATGATATTAATACAACACATTGATATAATAAAAATATTTTCAATACCAAAATAAAAGAAAATTAAAACATGGTATTTATTTAAAAAAGGTTATGGCTTGTAGAGGAAGTTGAAACTCAAATAATGGTCACGGCGGCGAAAAAGTCGTTGTCACCGCATATGGATGACAAAAGAACATTACCTTTGGTAATTTAGTAAAATGCTTCATATAAAAATATTCCTTTTGAATAAATGTAAAACTCAAAGGTGATTATACACCGTATAAAAGAAAGTTGTGTATAAAAAAATGTGCCTCAATGAAAGGAGACTGAGACGAAGTCCCTTACCTTGTGGCCAACTTGACTCGATCGTTCTTTAATCTCCTGAATAATAAACTAGATTTAATCTCTACCTTGTTAATAAAATTTTTCAAGTCCATTATCCATTTTATATCACTTATTCCAATGTTATGAAAATTGTGTAGTTATTTAAGCTAATAACGTTCATTTTGTCGACCTTTGGTACTTGAGCCAATAATAAACTTCTTATAATTACAAGTTGTTTATGTGGTAGAATATCCATTATCTCCAGAATTATATTCATGATGTGGATATCATATATACCATATATATCCAGTATATACATGCATTTATAATATTACATAACATTTAGAGGTATGAAATAAAATGCAATGTTCATGAAGACGGTAAGTCGTACGTACGCTTGAAGACTACTTTCATTTATATTTCGTATTAAATGGAATGAAATCATAATGATATAAGAATATATTATAATTAAATTATAATATAATATATACTATCTTTTACTACATCCTTTATACGTCCCACATATGGCATTAACGATTCCAATTACTTTGAGAGGGCGGTAGTCCGCCCTTCCTAAAATGAAATTATCGCGTTTACCCATAATGGAAATCATAAAGGTATGAAATAAATGAAAAATACAGAAGCATAAGGAAAATATAAACATAATATATATCATATATTAATATATTTAAATCTTAATAGCCACCATGAGAGGTGTTAAAAGAAGATTGAACAATCATCGTTTCGTGAGACAATAATTCGCCACCCACAGAAACAGTATGTTCTTTAACCATTAGATGAAGGTGTGTGTAAGTGTAAATCAAATATGTCTCATAAAAACATATTAGTACATTGAATATACTGGTGTTTTTAAAAAAGAAATTAATAAAAGAGTTAAGGGGTTGGAGATGAAAAATAAAACAATAGAACATAAGAGACGACATTAACTTTAAATCGGGTAACTCCCCTCGGTTTGAACCAAAATGGTTTCTTGAAGAGATTCTTGCCTAAGGTAAGGCTTCTATGATTAAAGGAGGTATATGGAGAGATAAAATGAGCAGAGTTTGGATGAGCCAATGGCTTCAGAGGTGTGGGTAAGGCGGTAGAGTTGGGGGCCTTTTATAAAAGGAGAGGAGGGGAACTCTTTAAAAGTCATGAAATGTTACATTATTATGAAATCCTTTTCAGACATTAAAGGTCCCACAATGATATATTTATAGGATAAGGTGATAAGGGTTCGTAAAAACCCATAAAATAGGCTTTATACAAGTTTAAGTATTATATTTTACCTTACCGTTTCATTTTATTTAAATGGTTCATTAATGATGTAATCGCGACATCATCATGGTGTGATAAATATAATTATTTATTTAATTCCTAAAAATTATAAACAAAATTACCATGATGTTGGAAATAATTTTATATTTCCAATTTATATTTATAGTTTAAAATATAACTAGTATAACCCCTTGAAAAAATTGTTTTAGTAAAATAATACATGTTTGTGACATTTTTATTTTTACTTTAAATAAAAGGTATTAATGTCGTTATCATACCCAACTGGCTCCATGGGGTCCCAAAAATTGACACATGGATTGTATTGGTTGGCCATGAGTCATAAAATAATATTAGTACATGTTTCAAGGTAATTTCATATTATTATAACATTATCTTTACCTTAAATTACTTTAATTAACTCTAATCGTGGTTAATAAAACTCAAAGGTTACTATTCACCAAAAATTATTTTCATCCCATTGAACCAAATATTAATTCCTAATTAAAACCATGAATGTAGGATTTTTGAAATTAAATTCATAGAAGCGGTAAAATTTCATTTAAACGAAAAATCGGTTTTTTAACTACCACTTAGTGGTTTCACTATTCATCAAAAATTGAAATTTTTCAGAAAAATACCAAAAATTCACCTGATGCTATATTTGATATTCCAAATTCAAATATGATTTCTATTTTACAAAATTAATAACATATAAGTTTCATTAATTAATTTTATATTTAATTCTCGTTGTCAAATCAAATTTCGTGTTTTTAAGAAATAATATCAATCAAAAGATTGACAATTGTTTTTGTCCAATTTCAAATTGAAATTAATTATAATTAACATGATTGGATAAAATGGTAAATATATATTCTAATTATACATTAAAACCACTAAATAATATGATTTATCACTATAAATTATTTTTATTGAAATATCTGTTTTTAATTAAAGTTTAGTATTTTACACTATTCATAAAAAATTGGAAGTTCTCAGAAAAAAAAACGAAAAATTCATCTTAGGATAATTCCGATATTCCAAATCCAGAAATGAAGTCCAATTTGAATAATAAAATTTATAAAATTTCAAAAAGTGGGTATTACTATTCATAACGGCTACTTTGATTGGTCGTGGTGTGTTAGAATCTCGAACTTGCGTACAATGCAAGCTATTGCATTATTGAAAGAGAAGCATACCCTGGAAGCTTGGGGTGTTACATTCTCCCCTCCTTCAAATAACTTCATCCTCGAAATTTCTAGAATATTACTACATAAAAATACCTGGGTGGTTCTTCATTATAAGTTCCTCGGGTTCCAGTTCTTATTCAACATAGGTGCGTACATGCGTTGGGTCAAGCATGTATTTTCTCAATAGTGATACGTGGAACATGTCGTGAAATTTGGAGATACTTGGATCCATTTCCAAATGGTAAGTTATAGATTCAATTAGTTCTAGATTTTTGAATGTTCTGATGTACCTGGGACTTAATTTTTCCTTCTTACCGAATCGTATGACCCCCTTCCATGGAGATACCTTCAAGAAAACACGATCTCCTACCTGATATTCCAAATCCTTCCTTCAGTTATCGGCAAAGCTCTTATGTCTACTTTGATCTGTTTTGATGTGGATTTGGATTACCATCACCTATTCCATCGTATCCTCAACAAGTTCTAGGTCTACGAGTTTTCTTTCACCAACATCATCCCAACAGGTTGGTGTGGGACATCTCTTTCCGTATAACGCTTCATATGGTGCCATCTGAATACTTGAATGGAAGCTATTGTTACAGGAAAATTCTACCATAGGTAAATATTGATCCCACATACCCTGAAAGTCATGTGAGCATGATCTCAACATGTCTTCTATGGTTTGAATAGTGTTTTCTGATTGTCCCTCTTTTTGAGGGTGGTAAGCAGTGCTCAAACGAAGTTCAGTATCTAGGGATTTCGGAAGACTTTTCTAGAATCTTGATGTAAAACGGGGATCAAGATCTGAATCAATTGATAGGGGTACTCCATGAATTCTTACAACTTCATTAATATACATTCTTGCTAAACGTTCTACAAGTAAAACTTCTATAATATCAAGAAAATGTGCTAACTTGGTAAGACGATCAACAATGACCCATATTACATCATTCATTCTAGATGTTTTTGGTAGTCCCATGACAAATTCCATCGTAATATTATCCCATTTCCACTCCAGTATGGGAAGAGGTTTCATAACTCCTCTAGGAAGTTGCCACCCAGGTTTCACTTGTTGTCAAACTGTGCATCTTGACACAAAATCAGCAATCTCCCTCTTCATGTTGTCCCACCAAAAATGTTCTTTCAAATCGTTATACATATTAGTGTTACCATGGTGTATAGAGAAATTGGAATTATCTACATCATCCAATAATTCCCTTTTTAGACCATCTATATGGGGAACCCAAATTCTCTTCCCAAATTTCAAAATTCTATCTTCATACACAAACTCACTCAATCTCCCATCATTCACAACATTAATATTCTTTTGAAACTCTTCATTATCGGTCTAAGAACTATTAATCCTTTCATGTAAATATGGTTTGGAAAACATTTGAAAAAGAATTGATGTTTCACCTTCCATAGTTATTCCCATGTACATCTTCACTAGATCCATGAAAATAGGATCCCTTTCAATTCACATATTGGTCCAAACTCCATGATCTTTTCTCCTCAAAGCCTCTTCCACCTTAATTGCCTTCCCCGGGTGGTAGTGTGTCGTGAAATCATAATCCTTGAGTAATTCAAGCCATATCCTTTTCCTCATGTTGAGTTCATTTAGTGAGAAAATATACTTCAAACTCTTGTGATCAGTATAAATCTCACATTTTTCACCATATAGATAGTGTCTCCGTATCATCAAATAAAATATCACAGCTGCTAACTCAAGTTCATGAGTTTGATAGTTTTGCTCATGAATTTTCAACTGTCGTGATGCATAGGCAATAACCCTATCATTCTGCATAAGGACACAACCAAGTCCTTTCTTTGATGCATCACTATAAATAACGAACCCATCATTCCCCGATGGTAGAGTCAATATAGGATCATTGACTAATCTTCTCTTCAGTTCTTCGAAAAATTCTTCACACTCTTTTATCCAAACATGTTAAACCCCTTTACATTTCAGTTTCACCAATGGGTTATCCAAGCGGGAAAAATTCTAGACAAAGCATCGATAATAACCTGTTAAACCAATAAAACTGCATACCTCAGTTATACTTTTCGGTGTTGTCCATTCATGGATCTCTCTTTTCATAGAAGGATCAATATAGATTCTATATTTGGAGACAATATTGCTATGAGAAGAAATCTCATGAAGCCAGAATTCACACTTGCTAAACGTCCCATATAATTCGTTTCTTCTAAGTGTCTTATGAATAATTTGAATGTGATTTTCATTATCTTCATAGCTTTTGGAGTATACGAAGATATCATCAATAAATACCACTAAGAATTCATCATGATATTCCTTGAAAACTCTATTCATTAGATCCATGAAGACAGAGGGTGCATTGGTAAATCCAAAAGGCAATACTGTAAACTCGTAATTCCTGTACCTGGTTTGAAATGTCGTCATCGACATGTTTTCTTTTTTCACGCACAAATGATGATATCCAGATCGAAGTAAAATCATTGAGAAGTATTGAGCTCAATGTAGTTGGTCGAATAAATCATCAAAGCGAGGTAGGGGATTCTTATTCTTCATTTTTATAGCATTGATCTCCTTATAGTCAATGCACAGCCTCACAGATCCATCATTATTCTTAACAAAAAGAACAGGATCTCCCCATGGAGAAACACTAGGGTGAATAAATTCCTTATAACTCCATTCCTCTAGTTGATTATTTAGTTCCGCTAATTCCACAGTGGCCATTCTACATGGGGTCTTCGATATGGGCCTTGAACCAGGCATTAGGTCAATAGAGAACTCAACTTCTCATTCTGGAGGATGCCCAGGTAAATCTTGTAGAAACACATCAACATATTCTCTCACAATATGTACATCCTCTATTTGAACATTCCCTTCCTCTCCCACAGTTATTTCATTCTCTTCCTCCCCAATAAGTGAATTTAGTTGAGATACTGGTGGTGGATCTAGATAAGAATTAGGTGGTGACGATTCTGCTCTAAAGATAAGGTGTTCCTTATCATCGTCAATAAAAAATCATAACCTCTTTCATCTTAAAATAAATCTTCAAATCATGGTCCGAAAGCCAATACATTATGAGGATTATATCAAATTCAATCATGGATATGACATTGAGATCATTAGATAACCAACATTTATGTGCTCTAATGGCTACTGATTCACAAAACATTTTTGCAATGATATTTCCCTTAGGAGTTTTGACTCACAACTCCCTTGTTAAATCAAATTGGAAATATCCAATTTTATTTTCGAACTGGGAAAATATGAAATAATGCGATGATCTAGAATCAAATAATGAATTTTCTAAACTTGAGGAAACCATTAAATTACCTGCCACCATGTCTTTCGGAGCTTCTACCTCATCAGTAGTGATAGCATATGTTTGTCCTTGATCCCTTGGCCTTTTCTGAAGTAAGTTCCCCTAACTCTTAGGACATAAATTTTCATAATGTCCCATCTTCCTGCAATTATATCATTGAATATTGGTAGCTTCTTTCTTACCCATTCAATCACGATCTTAGTGTCCTTTTTCACCACACTTGTAACATACTCCCATTCCTTCCAAAAAAGTACCGGTGTGTTTCATCCCACATTTACTACAGGATGGATAATATGTTGGAACCAGGCGTGCAGCGGAAGCCCTAAACAGGTGGGTTTTTAAAACATTCCCACCGTTGTTCACCGTAAACTTTCCGACATCGGTGAAGAGCAGCCCTGTCAAAGCCGAGGACCACACGTGGAGGATTTTAAGCACAAAATTAAACCGTAAAATACCTGGTTTAAATCCGAAGGCGCGCACGACGTCTGCTCATCGTTGGTGATCGTTGGTCGAAGAATCCGAAGTTGAATTCCTCTAGATCGTCCACACACACTTCAAGAAATCCGCGGGAGTGCCGTTCATTATAATCCGGGTGCTAGCGCAGATTTGCGACGATGCCTTCGACGCTCCAACGACCACCGCATCGCTTCGCTAGCGATGCCCGAGAGAGAGCTTCATCCGAGAACCTTGGATCCAGAGCATCTCTCTTTAGAATGTGGGAGAGAGGAGAGGAGAGATAAACTCCACGAATAGTATTTGGAAAAGTCCCCTCCACTTATATTTATAGTGCTCAATTAAAATACCCAGTATCGCCTCGCCAGCCCCAAATACTTAACGCACTATTAATGACGTTTTATGACTACTAAACTGAGCCATAAATATTATTATCATTAAAATATATTACATGATAATAATTAAGTCATTAACCCGACTCGTCACTCCCATAAATATTAATTGAACCTTGAATAATTTAATATTCATCAATTAATATTTTTTCATGTATTTACTTAAAACTCATAAATACATTTAATAAATAAATTCAATACTCATTATTCTAAACTCGAATAATATGAATTTATTTATCGCATTGGTGATCGTTTATCTTTGGACAATTCCCGGACCCCTGTGGTGGGTCCCACTATGTCTAATGCTCCTATTCAACTAAATAGGGAAGATTCTTGAATACGCTATTGTGTGTGACCCTCTAGGCCCTTATTTCGACAGCCGTGAAAAGTATTCACAGACCAAGAGCGGGGTCTAGCAACCCATCATGGCCCCTGAAGAAATAAGGATTGTCACAGCAGCGACAACCAACCTATGAACACGCACTGTGTAATAGAATCTCTTTGTCTATAATATCTCATAAAGCAGGACGCACTCTCATGTCGTCTCCCTTTTCTTGTTTTATTGTTTGTTGATGTAACTGGATGGATATACCCTCGACTGCCATGGCCATGGTCTTATAAAGGTACTGCCATCCATATCAACATGGCCAGAGATATATTACTTCCATAACCTGGAAGCGACAAATCCTTTCTTGACCATTCAACCAATGACATGCCACTAATGATGCACCCAACACAAACTACCTCGCCACGACTTCATTGCCATGGTTTTCATCTTGCATCAAAGTACGCAATCAAATGACATACATTGTTAATGATCTCAAGTCAGGAGACCATTACACATGATCGTAGATAGGAACATCCAATGACACCTGAAACATGTGGTGTTCCTATTGGTGGGTCAGTCCTCATGATCTCACTACTAGAGATCACCAAGTGCGAACTTCATGAGAAGAAGTCTCAATGCTTATGAGCCCCAAGCACCTGATGGTCAGAAATCTACTATGTCCAATTAGTAAGATGTATCTAGACCATAGAACATATATATTTAATATTAATGTCATAGTATCTAGAGGATCTCATTATAGCCTGGGAACTACTATAACCTTTCGTTACGACAATTAATCTTTGGACATTACCATTTCAATAGTTGATGCAGAAAATTATACACTATAATAATAAGAATACATCATGCATACCTTACACGATATGGTAATCAAAATCACATAATAGTTGGGTCTAGGGAACCCACTATTTCAACATAATCAACTTTACCCTTCTTCCCCTTATTTCCATTTCAAGAGTGATCTGCTAATCTCTTCTTCTCTATCTTTTCATTAAACTCGTAAGACATAGAAAATTCCTTTTCTATCATAATAGCACATGAGTCAATGTCTTCATATAATGAGAAGGATTGGGAGACCAATGCTCAATTGAGAAATAGTTTTAACCCATCAAAGAAACGATCATTCTTACTTCTTGGTTTACATATATAATCTACATCATACCTTGCTATCCTTGTAAAGTTGGCCTCATACTTTGCGACATTATCATCGTCCTTTTTTCTCAGACTCAGAAATTGCCTTTCCATATCTGCTTGATGGTCACGAGGAAATTATTTTTCTATGAAAATCTCTTTAAACTCCCTCCATTCCATATTTGATACTTCATCATCTTCTATTGTGTTTTGAATCAATGACCACCATTGATCAGCATCTCCTGTGAGGCGGTAAACTGCCATGATAAGCTTTCCCCTTTCACTACTACCCAATGAATGGAATATTTTCTCTAAAGAATTTATCCATTGCTCAGCTACTAAGGGATTATTACTCCCAATGAATGTTGGTGGTTGTTTCCTCATGAAGCAATCTAACATTGACCCTCCACACTACGGATCAGGGTGCTCCATTCGGGGAAGGTTATTATTCATAACCTAAGTGAGTTGTCCCAGTATGGTGATAAAATGATCGACACAAGTTGTATCACCAGCTCCACCATAATTATCTTGAGTAGGAGGGAAATCCCTACATGGAGTGCGTACATTGATTTGGTTTCAATTACTTCCACTAGGAGACATTTCTAAATAATGGCATAATCTAGATCAGTTCATGAATCAAAATACATAATTCCATACTTGTAAAACACTTAACATAAAATGAACTATTTATGGATATAGTCCATAATCATAAAAAGAAATGTCTTCTTTGAGGAAGTATATACTCATAAACCCTTCATAATGGTATGTTATGAAAATGAGAATTATCCTAAGCATATCCCCCGGGAGTGTCGTAACCAAAAGTGCAGCAAGGTCCATTGTCATGCACTGGTTCCTGTTTGAGTCTAGCTCAAAGCGGTGTTTTTGGGTTTTACCACTAGGTACAACTGTGCCAGAGCCGCCTCTACCAGCTCATATCCAGACAAGGATTTATTGCTTGGAAAACTCACAAAATCTCTATAATACCCAAATTCTAGGAAGTTCTTCTATACTAATCCTTAAAGTCTATCTTAGGGATATGTGCTCTAATCAGAGATTATCTAAATCTAGCTTCCAAGGTTAGTACTAAACTACATCTGATACCAAATGAAACACCCTGACCCCAGTTTCCTAGAGTCTGTGCATTATTTCGTAACATTGGCATGATCACAAAAGATCATGTCTCGAAGGATAAATTAGTTTTGTGGCCCTAGAAACACTAGATACATTCATGAATGTTTCATTACATCATAAATTGAAAAACTACAATAACATAGTCTCCATAGTCCACACTCATATCCACTTCATACTATCCCTACAGGCTAGTCATAAAATATTTCTTCACATCCAAGGAAAATAAAACATAGGAAGGGGTGAGCTCAAACGCTCAGTAAGGATAACAATATAGCAGAAACTTTCATAAATAAACATAAATATTTAAGGAAATGTATAACTAAAACAAAATCCTTTTAAATTTAAACTCTAGCATAATATGGCAAAGATCAAATGAAATAATTCCATTTAATTAATTACATGGATATTATATTATTTGAATTATCACAAGCTATATCAATAACCACTTTCATAATGATAGAATGCATAATTCTAGACTGTCATAACCACATAGTCAAGGCCTTGTGCCAAGACTAAAAATAAGATTTTGTCAAGTACTTGTGTCAAGACACTAGTTTGTCTCATGATATAGACCGATGCATCGAGAAGCTGTAGCGAGCTCCACCCATCACATACTAAGACTAATGCATTCCTTATATGAAAAGGTTTAAACAAATCATAGACCATAACATAATCCTACCACGTAAAACATGCATAACGGAAAAATAACATTTCCACATTTCAATCACAAGATATCAGTACAACAAATTGATATAAGAAAACCATTTTCAATACCAAAATAAAATAAAAGTAAAACTTGGTATTTATTTAAAAAATATTATGGCTTGTAGAGGAAGTCGAAACTCAAATAATGGTCACGGCGGTAGAGAAGTCGTTGTCGCCGCATACGTACGACAAAAAACATTCCCTTTTTTCATTTAGTAAAACGCTTCATATAAAAAAGATTCATTGTGAATAAACATAAAATTAAAAGGGTTTTATACTCCGTATAAAAGAAATTTGTGTATAAAACAAAATATGCCTCAATGAAAGGAGATTGAGATGAAGTCTCTTACCTCATGTTCGACTTGACGCGATCATTATTTAATGTCCTGAATAATAAACTAGAGTTAATATATACTTTCTTAAGAACCTTTTTCAAGTTCATTATCCCTTTTATATCACTTATTACAATGTTATGAAAATTATGTAGTCATTTAAGTTAATAACGGTCATTTGTCGACCTTTGGTACTTTAGTCAACAATAAACTTCTTATAATTACAATTTGTTTATGTGGTACACTATCCATTATTTCCAGAATTATATTTAATATGTGGATATCATATATATCCAGTAGATACATGCATTTATAATATTACATAACATTTAGATGTAAGAAAAATGAAATGCACCGTTCATGGAGACGGTAAGTCGTACGTACGCATAAACGCTACGTTCATTTCTATTTCGTATTTAATGGAATGAAATCATAATGATATAAAGTTATATTATAAATAATGTATAATATCGTATATAATTTCATTTACTCCATCCGTTATACATCCCACATATGGCATTAACAATTCAAATTACTTTGAGGGACCGGTAGTCCACACTTCCTAAAATGAAATTATCACGTTTACACATAATGGAAATCATAAAGGTATGACATAAATGAAAAATACAGAGGCATAAGGAAAACATAAACATAATATATATCATATATAAATAAAGTGACATCTTAATGGCCACCATGTGAGGTGTTAAAAGAAGATTGAACAATCATCATTTCGTGAGGCAGTAATTCGCCACCCACAGAAACAGTATGTTCTTTAAACATTAGACGAAGGTGTGTCTAAGTGTAAATCAAATACTTATCATAAAAACAACCTAGTATATTTAATATACTAGTTTTGTTACGAAATAAAATAATATATGAGTTTAAGGGGTTGGATAGGAGAAATAAAACAAAAGAACATAAGAGAAGACATTACCTTTAAATCGGGTAACTCCCCTCGGTTTGAACCAAAATGGTTTCTTGAAGATCTTTCTGCGTAAGTTAAGCCTTCTAGGATGAAGGGAGGTATGTGGAGAGATAAAATGAACATATTTTTTCTGAGAAAATGGCTAGAGGTGTGGTTGAGGTGGTAGAGGTGGGGGCCTTTTATAAGAGGACAGGAGGGGCACTCTTGGAATGTCATGAAAAGTTACATTATTATAAAATGATTTTCGGATTTTAAAGGCCCCACAATGATATATTTCGAGGTTAAAGTGATAAGGGTTCGAAATACACCCATCCAATAGGCTTTAGACAAGTGTAATTCTTATAATTTACATTATATTTTCCTTTTATTTAAATCATTCATTAATGAGGTAATCGCTGAATCATCATGGTGTGATAAATAAATTTATTTATTTAATGCCTAAAAATTATAAAAAAATTACCATGATGTAGGAAATATTTTTTTCTTTACAATTGATATTTATAGTCTAAAATATAATGTGTATAACCCCTTGTAAAAATTATTTTAGTAAAACAATACACGTTTGTGACATTTTTGTTACTTTAAATAAATGGTATTAATGTCATTATCTTACCCAAGTGGCTCCATGGGGTCCCCCAAAATGAATCATGTATTGTCTTGGTCGGCCATGAGTCATACAATAAGGTCAGGACAAGTGTCAAGGTAATTTCATATTAGTATAACATTATTTTTACCATAAATTACTCTAATTACCTCTAATCGCTGTTTGTAAAACTCAAAAGTTACTATTCACCAAAAAAAAATTCATCCCATAGAACAAAATTTTACTTCCTAATTACGACCATTTATGTAGGATTTTTGAAATTAAATTCACAAAAGATGTAAAATTTCATTTAAACAAAAAATCAATTTTTTAACTACCACATAGTGGTTTCACTATTCATAAAAAATTGATGTTTTTTAGAAAAATATCAAAAATTAACCCTGATCTATATTTGATATTAAAAAATAAAATATGATGTATACTTTACCAAATTAAAAGAATATAATTTTCATTAATTAATTTTATAATTAATTCTCATTGTCAAAATAAATAGCATGTTTTTAAGAAAGAATACCAAGCAAAAGATTGACAATTGTTTATGTCCAATTTCAAAGTGAAATTAATTCTAAAGACCACCATTGGATAAAATGGTAAAAATATATTCTAATTTTACATAAAACCCACTAAATAATATGATTTATAAATATAAATTAATTTTATTATAAAAGTCATTTTTAATTAAAGTTTAGTATTTTACAATATTCATAAAAAATTGGAAGTTCTCAGAAAAAAAAAGAACAATTCAACTTAGGATAATTTTGATATTCTAAATCCAAAAATGATGTCCAATTTGAATAATAAAATTTATAAAATTTTAAAAAGTGGGTATTACTATTCTTAACTAATACTTTGATTGGTCGTGGTGTGTTAGAATCTCAAACTTTCGTAAAATGCAAGCTATTGCATTATTGAAAGGGAAGCATATCATGGAAGATTGGGGTGTTACATATTCTTATTATAACAATTTTTTTATTTTTTATTCATTAATAATAACATAAATGTATTATTCTATGGTTGTTGTCTTGTAAATTTTAGAAAATTAGAAGATAGAAAGAAATTAAACATGAATAAGATTAAACAATGTTGATTCAATAAAAAATTGTCCTCTTAAATTAATTCATTTTGGAAAATTTATCTCTCATGGAAGGGCCACTAGAAACTCAATCTCAATAGTTACATCTTCATTTCCTTCATCTAAATCTAGAGAGATTTAGAAAAATGTGGGTTTTTCATTGTTAATGATGGCTGAATCACTTACCATTTCATCATCTAAAAATCTTACCATTACACATCTAACTAATTTTAATCTAAAAAATGTTTATCCACTAAAATTTTCTATCAAATAATGTCGAGAATAAAATGTTGATATAGTAAAAAGGATATTCATTGAATTTATTCAAAACCTCATTAATTTCATCATCTTGGAAAAATAATGGGGATAATTCTACCACTACTGAATCTAATTATTGTTTTGGTTTCATCGCATATGATTCACAAACATATAATTTCATCTATTCTATTAGAATATATTTTTATTTTATGTTCTCTTTAAGACCAAACATATAAGCTACATCATCATTGTGAAATTATTCTTGCACCTAATAGTGGTCAGTCCATATAGAAGAATTTTAATTAAATACATTATGGACAAAGAAGAATTTCTATTTTTAAAAAAATGAAGTTAATGAAATTAATTTATAAATTTTTAATATAAATATTTTGGGAGGGATTCTTGGATCCCTAGAAATGGAATGGATTTGATTAGTGTTTTCATGAAAACTCTAAAAATATTGTTGAATTGAGATATTATATTGAATAGTTGTTGACCAAGGTAATTATATTGAAGATATATTATGGTAAAAACACTTAGTAAATATAAATCAATATTATTTTTAATATTATTTGTTTTAAATTTAGGATAACAATGAATTTATAGAGTTTTTTAATATGGAATGAAAAAAATTATAGGAAAATACGAAGATTCAATATAAACAGAATGAATAAAAACTGTGTAACATTATAAAATATAAGATACACTCCAGAGAACCAAACTGAGTGATCTTTCTTTGTATTGTTATTAATTTAAAATAGTCGTAATGATCACACACCATATTATGTATGACCATTCTCTTCTACTTATGTTATAAATCTACTATGTGCTCAACGATCAATAAGTTCCCCGCACATCCACCTCCACAATTAAGGGAAAATAAACTATAATAAAGGGTAAATCATCATTGGAACGTGTAGAAATAATGTAATAATTCCCACAGAGAAACCTCAATACATAACTCTAAGTAAAAAATTAGTATAAAAGCTCAAAGACATAGGTTCAGTACTATATTTCTACGCTAACAAATTCATCATTTTAGTTACTAATTTCCATTAGTATTAGAGATCATAGTGATAAAAATAATAGGTACACACTATAAGAGAGACAAATTATAATAGGCATTTGAGAAAAATAAAACTAAAACGTGAAATTTGATTATAGAATTAAAAAAATAAACCACGAAACAAATCTAAATCATAATTATTGTTAGATATATTGTGTTGTGTAAAATCTCTTGAAATGTTATGTATATTCAAATATATGGGGAGATAGGTAGAAAATTTTAAATCAATATTTTTCCTCTGAAATATTCTGACATTTTGACTAATTAAATTGACTAATTGGAAAAGTCTCTATGTTTTAAATTTTTTCCCATATGTAATTTCATGGACCCGCAAATTTTTATCTTCATTTTCCACATAGATATTTCTTTGTTACCGATTTAATCGTGAAATTATTTTTACATGGTTCATAATTTATATTCCCTTGAACATTGCTCTCCTGAATTTTTGTCCATGATGTATTTATAATCATGTATTTTCAATGTTATGAAAAATTTTCCTAAATAAGTTATATATTTCTTTATAAATTTCATCTGCAATGGATATGTTTTTTTTCAAATATGGTTCAATCTTCAAAATTTTCCATATTTGGGAATAGATTTCATGTCCTAACATGTGACCTTAATTTATTCCATAAAATGATCGATTAAGTAATGGGTATAACTGAATTAAATGAATTACAATGAAGATAAAACCATACAGATATGAATTTCACAATTTTTACCATTTGAGTGAATATTTTGTCTAAAATAAACAATTTTCATAAAATAATTAAAATTATAAAAACAATTATATATTCATAATTAATATCAAAATACTTATTATACTATAAAATATGATTTTTAATATTAAAATATAATTTTCTTGGTAATAATAAATTGAAATAAAATGGAAAATTATTGAAAATTTTAGCTCTGTCAGTTGTGGATCTCTATTTTACCCAAACCCAACCCTTCCTTAATCTAGGTTTTAAATATTTTAACCATTGGTTATTTTCAAAATATATTTTTGATTTTATTTTGATATTACCTTACATAGTGAAGTTATGATCTTGGAGAAATCACAACAATTGAGTTTCATTGGGGGATGTTTGTGGCTTGATCTGTATGAATCATAGCCTTTTTTTAGTAAGGGTTATGATGTTCTTTAAGATTATATATATCATGTTCTCATTAATATGGATTGACCTCCCTTCATGTTTCTGTGAACAATGTATAGTTGGGAATTTCTTATTGTGAAAAGTGTTTTGATAGAGATAATTGACTCACCCGAGCCATTAAAATTATTTTTTTATTTATTTATTATCATCACATCATTTCTCCATGTTTCATGTTGAACTGGTCTAAAAATTTGAATTTTTAGTTTGAACATAGGAACTTGGTTAGTAAGTGGTTATTTTAAGGAATGTGGACAACATGATGTTTTTTATATAATTAAATATATAAAAATTGATTTTTTTAGTGCAAGTTTTAGTGAACTATGGAACCAAATTTTTTGTAGTGCCCATGTGCTTTAAAATTTATAATTTATATAAAAAACAGCTTCACGTTTTCCCTAAAAAGCTACCCCTATCAATATTTTGCTTCCCACTCACAGTGCACATTGGCAAGGAGAGATGGTCATGCCTATATTCCCCCAACTCTATTATAATCACCTTCCTATTGTGATGTCATGAATCATGTTTTTATATCTTTTTTGCTCACCTAGTTCTTTTCTTTTATTATCATTTTTATAGCCTAAATTCATGTTACATTAACTAGACTGAACCTTTTTAGGTTTTTTTATTCTAAATGATACTTATTTTTATGGTAGGCTTCTATAATAACCATTATCTCTTTATTAGTTCTTTTTTCCTACACATTATTCCCTAGTTATGGTTTTAGTGACCTAAGGTTCTCACTTACTCTTTTTTTAAAGTGTATTTTTCGGTTTTTTGGTTTACTCTTTCTTTTTTTCCCCTTAAAATTGTTTTGAGGCATATTATCACCTCATTTCATAATGGAATCAAATTTATGGTACATTTCACCTCAATATTGTCATTAAATTATAGAACCATCAATTTCTTAGTATTTTAATCTTAATTTGGGGACATTGAATAATTGTTATCAATTATGCCTATTATTTTAGATCAAATGTATTTAGAAATATAATTTTTAACAATGCATTAAGAGATTAAATTTTATTTGTAAATGGGTTCTTATATAATTCCCTTATAAACTATATGCACAAAAAGAATAACCCTACTTTTGACTTAGTAAAAATTTATGTTAAGTTTCCCATGAAAGATAAGTGTTTCTGTGTAGTTTTTTAATTTTATTATTATTATTTGATGTGTTTGGAGGTTATATTAATATACAAGGGTGTAAATATATATATTCACTCTATAATATGTGAATATTATCATTATGAAACATTTGTGTTCATATATATATTTTAAAATGTATATGAGAATAATGATCGACAAAAAAATAAAGAAATTTTAAACATGATATTTAGTTAACACATGTAAAAATGTTATAAAATTAATTTCTGAAATAGATTAAAACATCTAGATTGGAATTTATAAAAATGGTATTTTGTTTTATTTTGAATTTGGAATGTATAGGAAGTATCATTTTTTAATTTTGAAATGATTTGTACGTGAAAATTGAGTTGATTTAAAAGGTAACAGAATAATGAATCATTGGTCACCTTAGTCATACAACATGAAAAAATACTCTATTAAAAGATCTAACAAAACAATCTTTTATAATTCACTTGTAATATATCGAGTTTTAGGAATGAACCACAAATTTCAATAGTGTACATGATGTGCCACATCAAACATAAAAAAGTATCTTAATATTAAAATGATACCTTATAACCTACTAGTTAAAATGATGGGGATGAACAATATTAATTGATTTATGAAAATAGTGTTCACACATGTATATAATTAATTCTTTTGTGAACAATTATATATAAATTAAAATAAAACCCTTTTAATTAAAAGAAAATAATTTTCTAAAAACTATTCAAATGAAAATAAGTTAGTTTATAAAATAATAATATCACTCTTGGTGTATTTCATTAGTGAAATATATATGTAATATATTCAATGTAGATTTAAAATTAAAAATATATGTTTTTTAGACATGATATCATTAAAAATTAAATTTTTTAATAAAATAAGTATTTTTCCAAAATAAATACAGTTTTACCGCCTTTTTATGGAGAACCCTTCTTAGTCTAGTTTCTACAACTTTTAAATGTTTTATTTAAAAAAAATTGTTATTTCTATTGGGAAATCATAATTTAATTTAGTTAAACATTTAAATTTTTCTGATTAAATCCATTTTGAATGAATAATTAAAAATTCTGCATTTTAATTCAATACATCATTTTCAAATAATTTTTCAAAATTGATAGATTGTCATTATAATTTATCATTTAATCCAATTTTCATCATCTGAGGTAATTTCAAAATGAAATTTAATATACACACATATCAATCTTTTGAACGTTTTTAATTTTAAAAACGTGTTTTCTCATTTTGATAACACGAATTAATGTTAATTGCATTACTAAAATTTCTATTTTTTGAATTTTGAAAAATATATTCTATATTTGGAATCAAATGTTCCAAATTATGAAAATATTTTCCCTATTTATTTTGACATTATGAATTATTACATTATTAAATCTTTTTATTTACCACGATTAAAGGGTAAATCATGTAAATAGGGGTAAACCAATATTCAAATATTATAAAACTACCCGAAAACGTGTAATAATTCTTTTGGATTTGAAATTTATGACAAAGAAAATCCTTTGGAAGAAATATTTTCCCTTTAAAGCCAATTGGGTTTGATTATGACACTTATGCCATTTTATTTAATGTAATGGAAAATATGTTATAAACATATTTCTTATTATTAAAACAATTTTAATATCCATATATATGAGTGATATCATTGATTATAAATACAAATTGAAAAGATAAAAATATTTACTACATCCTGGTATTTTATTTATAATTTTTAGACATAAATATTTTATTATATTTAATTATGACACAATGATGATCTAGTGATTCCTTTATTAATGAAGAAATCAAATAAATGATATTAAAAATATTAAAATAAATATAATTTTACATATTTTATTTCATTCACAATTTTCATAACTATATAAGAAATTTTAGAAGACTATTAAATTATTAATTTTTAATTTATCAATTTCTTTTGGATTTTATATAATTTCAATAAAATTAATTGTGTAAAAATTGACATAATGGATGTTTTTATAAAAATATATTTTTATTAAATTATTAAAAAATACTAATAATAGTTTAAAATAAAAAATTTAATATGATAGGGTAAAAAAAGTTCTATTAAGTTTCCAATTATGGGATTCTTTCCCTATATAAGTTAAATTAATAACCTCTTAAAAATTAAATTTTTTTTACTATAATTAAAATTAAAATAGAATTATTAAGGGTAAACCCAAAAAATATGTTTTAAAATAAAAAACAATATATGTCTCTAAATTATTGGATTATAGGATTTATACCTATACGCATATTATCTTATACATATCTCATTTTGGTGAAATTTGGATTAAAAATTTATTTTATATTAATTTAATATTTTAATAAATTCCCAGGGTACCCCTCTCATCTACTATAAAAAGGTACCCTCTATTTTATAATACTCACATTTCAAGAACCCTTTAGTTCTAGAAATCCATGCCTAGATATCATCCTACAATACCTTCCATCATCCTTGAATCCTACCTTAAGGAAGAAATCAATCCAAGGAGGCCTTTTGGTATAAACCAAAAAATGTTACCAGATTAAGAAGAAAATAAAGAAAGTGTGAGACAAGTCAGACATAACATAAATGAAATTTTATCTCAATATCAATTCATTGAGTTTAATATCCATGTCTTGGGTTATTTAATTACTATGTGTGAAGAACAAATTATTGTATTACACAAAATATCCACGAATACTATGTGTATTTATATTTTTCACAAATAATTATTTCATTGATTTATCCTTAATCTAATGACACAATTTTTGTAAGGTAATTTATGTCAATATCATTTCATTGTTGAATATCTTGATGGTATGAACCTTTATCGTCCTATAAGGTGTATATACAACCTTGTTTACATGTTATATCATGAATTAGTATATTATCAAGATATTTAAGGTTTTATTTACTATTATTCCTGAATTATTTTTATTAAAGTGTTTCTTAAGTTGAAAATGGAATCTTTAATTAAAACATTATTTTAAATTATTTAAATATTAATTCTTCTAAATTCATTTTTTTCATGTCTGTGTTTTCAAAAAGTTTTTTTGTGAATTTCTATATATGGACTTGAATGTTTTAAAATGTTTCAAAATTATTGTACACTTTTCTTCATAAGATTATTTATTAATAGTTTTATATGGTTTTGGAAGTGGATTGAATATTTAAATATCTTGAAATTAGTTCTTGTGATTGAAAATTATATTTTATTAGTGAAATTCATAAAATTTCAGTATTTTATGTGTTATGATTATAAAATGATACTTATACATTTAAGAGGTGGTACGTGATAAACCAAATATGATTTTTTACATGATAAAGAAAATGCGGTTTGTTCCACGATAAACTAAGGATGGATGGATACATTATAACCATCAATGCATTGGGTATGGAAGTCAGTTGTATGGCTGTTCCATTTAGTGATATGTGTGGAAATTTACTATATGGTTATTACATTTAGGTATGTTTTGTTACAAGATACATTTATATAGTATGGGTTGGTTTCTATGGGTTTATAGTTATCTTTTGGTTATATAAAGGGTACAGAAATGAACATATATTTAGTGATTATTTATTCCTAATTCATAAATGTCGAACATATTACCATATGATAATGTATTTTTGATTTTTATTTTTTTTCAATAATAATAGTTTTCATTATTTGTGTATCCCTTACAGATATTTTTATTCTCAACCCATGTTTTCTAAAAAAATCATAGGTTTTAAGGGAAAATAAATTCAAGAATGGGATCAATGAAAATCTATGATGTTTGAACATTAAAAAGACAATGTTTCTTTTTAAGAGATGTAGTTATATGAAAAAAAATTGTTAGTGAGAGGAAGTGTCCACTCTTCCATATTTGAGTTTCTATGTATGACTTATATCAAAATTCTATAAACCTATAAACCTGAAAATATCCTCAATATTAAATAATGTCAAATTATTTACTTATCTCAATATTAAGTAATTTTTAAGGATGGGGCCTTATAGTTGGTATTACAGGATTGATTGGAAAACTGTGGAGATTATGTTGTTTTCAAAATAGTTAGGGATATGATCATGAGTTTATTATTTTGAGGTTGATTATAATTTTAATTTCTTATAAACCCCTTTTGATGGTTTATGTTCCAGAAATTTAAGGTGATTATCAAGATTTTACAGACAAATATTTTTGAGATAATTATGGGTTATTAATTTTTAAATTGGTATTTGAAATGAATAAGGGTTTTTTGGTTAAAATATTTTATAGTTATTTTTTAGTATTTTATCTCATTTTTTGTAATTTTACAAAATTATATTTTTTAAAAATGGTCAACCTTTTGGATGGGTGAAAACCCGTCATATCTTGCAAGGCCAAAAAAATCATACCCACAACCAAATGGTGAAAAGGGTGAATCACCTACCACTGGAATATGTGATGTGTAGGTCCCGAGGACACCCTAAGAGGGGAGGGGTGAATCAAGGTTTCAACGTTTTCTCTCAATGTGATGGATCTTGTCCCCACGTTGTTTGGAACTTGTAAAAATTGTATGATGGATATGATCAGCAATCAAACATTTACATGCAAAGAGTTGACATCACACTTTTACTGGGTTCGTCACTAAGGTATACGTCCAAGGAGTATAAGATGACAGGTTACTGGTCATACCAAATTCCACTATTCTTCACTAGTTTTGGATTACAATGGTTTGGGGACAATCACGTTGTCCCATGCTCACTACCTTTATAAAAGTTCAGGGATAGCTCAATGCGTCCCTTGAGTCACTCCCGTTGACTGCCCTTGGCTCACCGCCTTTGGTGAAGTCCCACTCAGTATATATTCATGAAGGTCTCTTCAATATATAAACATAGAATTCTTTGTCTCTTGTTTATCATAAGACAATGCTTGCATCAGAGTCCTGAGTTGATGCGCTTTTTTATTCAATCTTCTACTTTAGTGCAATAACTGAATGAACTAAATATTCTTCTTATCATCCATTAATTCCCAATACTGTCACATGAGTTTTTCATTATATTTCACTCTTTCTATGCAGATCTGAGTTTAGTTTCATGAATCATTCTTCTTCTCTTTGAAAAGCACAACGAGGGTGTTAAACAATAGTCATGTGTGTCCAATAAAACTTCTCTTTGTAAAAACGAATGGTTCAATGTACTTCCTTCTTCACGAAGCCGCTTCGAGGGTGATAAGCACATGTCAAAGGCATGAAGGACCCCCAAAATTTTCCCTCACCCTTCCCAGTTTCTTGTGTGTAAAACTGAAACCTTGCGCATAAAAATACCTTTTGGAGTGAAAAAGGTTTTTCATGCAATTCTTCTTTTTCACACAGAACGTCCCTTTTTCACGCAACACCTTCTTGTTTGTGCAACCCTTATTATTTTCGTGCACCACTATATACCTCAATTTTTCTGTGCGCTAGAGTTTAGGATTTTTCAATGTGTCGAGCCGCTCCCCATGGAAGGGGTTCACCTCATATTTATAAGGGTTTTTGATCATGTGTGTAAAACCCCTTCCTGCGTGTAAAACTATCTATCAGTTCTTTGAATTACGTGAACCATCCATTTATTCACGTTCACCGCCTTGGTTTTTTCCACATCTCATTACTTCACCATTTTCATCATTCTGAACATGAATACTCTCTTGTGCATAAAACATCAAACCCAGATTTTGGAGACAACCAATTATTCACGCATACGTTTTATTTTCCGCGCACATCGAACAAACATCTCAGATTTTTCATGTGCCTCTTGCCTTTGCTGATTTTAAGTGTTTCGGATCTGAGACACAGCTTGCATGAAAAACTTACCCATCTATTTCATGCACACCATTTTTCCATGGACAACTCTGGATTTTTCGCGTAGCCCATGCTTTTTCCATTTTTCAACGCTCTGACTCTGAAACACCTCTTGTGTGAAAAACCATGCTCCGCTATTTCATGAAACACACTGTCTTACACACACACCATTATTTTTTCACGCAAAACCTCTGTTTTTCATGCAGCCATTGATTTTTGGTATAGACCTCCCGATATTTTTCACACCACTTCCTCTTTGTGCACACTTCCATTTTCCGTGAACTTGTGTCTTCATTTTAATATTTTGAGGCCCAAAAAGTTGTCAAACACTTGGAAACAGCACCACCTTCTATATATGCTTCGGCTGTAACCTTCATGGTTATTTTCTGTGATTTTGCTTCTTTGAAAACTATTCTTTGTCAACTGTCATTATCTACTTCATGCAAACCATGTGATTTAATTCGTCAAGTTGGCTCATGCATGGTTCTCATGAAATCATGGAGAATTTCATGGTCTTCATCAAACCCTCTTCTTCTTCATTCATCCATAGATGGATTATACCTCACCATTCTCCACTAATGTAAAAAATGTGTCACCATTGACACAAGTTCATTAAATTTATGATCAGTACAACAATCATCTGAATTTCCATTCCTCCATTTCATTGGAGTATATCATGATCTCCTTCATTTTGATAGTCATTGGAAACTATTGACAACAAATACAAACTTATACACAATGTGGTCCCTATAATCTACCCCATTGTATTTTGTTGTCAATACCTTACATATCGTCTGAAATGAATTTTTCAATGTCAAAATAAAAATATTCTCTTCAATCAACTTTTCTTTTCAAACTTTCATTTCACTTTTTCTCCCCCTTATTGAAAAAAAATAAAATGTTCATGGTATATAGGGAATAAATATATACATAAGAAACGTGTCATCAATAATTTCACTCTATGTCTACTTAAGAAATTCTCGGTTTAGAAAACAAGAGGAGTTGATTTAGAAAAAAAGGTTTTCCATTATTCATTGGTCATGATACCACATGTGATGAGAACTTATGTACTTTGTCTGCAAGGGTTTTCCACTTTCAATTAGGGATAATGAAATCAATTTTGATGGGGAATAATCATCCTGAAACTCCTACACTCACATCAGAAAACAGATCAATAACATTCACGTGCAAAAACATTAGGGCAGGATAATTGTCCTTGGGGTACGTCCATTCTTCTTATGTCACGGATCAATTCAGTTACTCCCCTTGGTAAAATGTTCTTTGTCCTGAGTAACCAAGGGTGAGAGATTGAGAAATGACATACCTTCTCCAATGACATGTTCTTTAAGAAATCTACAGAGTAATTTCATTTAATAAAAGTTGTATTTAATACTGATTGAAACAATGATTTTGGAAGCTTCTTCACCCCCCCCCCCTCCTCAAGGGAAACACTCCTCATCATCTTCATCAAGAGTAATCCTTTGTCATCTTAATCTTTGAATATAAATTGAATAATCTTCCAAGGATGGAATCTTATTCAGCATAGCTATCAAGAGTTGAAAGCACTCACTACTTCTCAGGTTCTCTCCCTGATAGCATGACTCGCCTTCAATTCCCTGCATTATTAGCACAAATACAATAAACAAATGATTAAGTGGATAGGGTGGATCCTCATTGAATCATCAATATGAGATGCATGGTTGTGGTGATTTTCTCAACCAAGTTCCTCTGTTCGCTCTAGTATTCAGGCCTACACATTTGAACATATGTTCTAATATGTGTTGATGTGGCATGGCTCTCTTCACATTCTCTTCTTCATTGTGTGGAGAATTTTTCTGGTTAATATCCATCATATAGGATACATTCTTACTCATCTTAAGGAATACATATTTATCTGGTATAAGGATTGCCAAACTTTTGCAATGTGGCAAAATTTCATACATCTCTCACACAGAATTTCGTTAACACATGGTGAAAATTTGGATTTACCATTTCCACCAACCTTGGATTTTTCATCTTCATGTTTCCTCATTATTTTCAAATCTTCTGGCCAGATGAATAACAAGTCATTTAGAACTGTTGCAACAGGTTCGGATCTTCCACACAGGTTCATCGTAATTTCATCTATCTTTGTTTCTCTTTTGGATGAATGGCCCTTCAATTTTATGGATCTAAAATCATGGGTCTTCTCAGCTTCCTTAATTGAGATGTTTTTGTGGAAATGAATGTTCACAATATTCTTCTGATTTATTCCCAAGGTACTTTATTCATACTTAGCCAGCATCAAAGGCCTTCATTTCTTATCAATAGTGAAATCATGTGGAAATGGGCATGTGCCTACCTTGTGACCACTATTGTTTCATACATCACAGATGTTATCAAGCATTCCAAATCGGTTTGTTATAAATAGATGCTTCTGGACCTGAAGATGTTTATTTTTCTTCTCTGGATTTCTTCCCTTTGATACAGGCTTTCTTTGTGCTTTTTCATTTATGGGATTCTTCCAACAATCTAGGGCACAATGCCCAAATCTATTGTAGCACCAACATTGTCCAACATATCATTTCCTCTTTGTATCATCGGTATGAGGTTATTGGGCCTTATTCTTATTTTTTGTGCTCTATGTTAGGAACCAACTTACTCCTTTTTCATCCCATATAACCTAGCCATAGTGGTAGATTTATTATCCTCTTCTTTCATCAACCAAACATGTTTAGAATTTTTCTTCCAACCTGCACATTTTGTAGATACATATTTAGAAGCAATAGTACAAGATTGTATGGATGGTACTTTAAAATTCTTAGCTTCTTGTGATAGATCAATGAGTGACAACATGATATTCTTATCACATGTTAGAGGTCGTTTGTCAGTAGAATCCTCCAGTGAACATCAAGTACCAGCATCAATGGACTATTTATTTTGTAAAGTCACAATATGTGTCTTCTCAATATAGGTCAACTTGGCTTCCAATTATTGACTTTCAATATTGAGGATGATATTTTGATCTTCAATCACGATAATCTATTCTTCACAAGTCTTCTTCAATCTTTCAACCTCATCTTCATGCATCTTAACATTGTTTTGTAACAAAAAGTCATGTTCCTTGAATCTCTTGGATGTATCTTCCAAAAAAAACTCTTGACTCCAGGGCACTTTTTTAGCTCAGCTTCAAGCGCATGGATCTATTATTCTAGAGTCTTATTGAATCCCTCTGTTTATTCAACAGATTTAATTTCACTAGAGTTCTTATAACACTATGAAATTTTCATTACCAAGACTTCCTCCATATTATCAGCTTCTCTTTCATATCGAGGGATCTCAGCCTGCATACATTGAAATACTCTACAAACAGAAACAACTCTATCTTCGAGAATAACATATAGATATGTTCTAAATTTCTTCTGATCACATGAAATTTAGATAGAGGTGTCTTCCTTTTCACTCGTAGAAACATGATCCACCTTCTCCTTACTTTCCAAGCCTAATATTTTTCATCTTTGGAAGGGCATGGAGAACCATACACTCCATCTTCATTGGATATGAGGGACTTCACCAATTGTCTCTTCTCTTTATTTTTCCTATTTTTCATCGTCTTGCTGGATGTATACTTCTTCTCAGAAATGACTGATTCTTCATCAAGACTGCACTTCATTGTAGACTTTAGGAAAGAACCTCCAATCCTCTTTTAATATAATTATTGTAAGGTATCCAACATACATGAACCTTTTTCCTCTGATACCACTTGTAGGACCCTGAGACACCCTAAGAGGGGATGGGTGAATCATGGTGTCAACTTTTTCTATCACTATGATGGATCTTGTCTCCACATTGGTAGGAACTTTTAAAACCTTAATGATGGATATGATCAGCAATCGAACATTCAAATGAAATGAGTTGACACAACACTTTAACTTGGTTCACCACTAAGGGATACGTCCAAGGATTATACGCCGACCATTTTACAGTCATAGCTAATTCCAATATTCTTCACTAGTTTTGGATTAAAATGGTTTGGGCACAGTCACACTATCCCAGGATCATTGCCTTTACAGAAGTTCAGGGATAGCTCACTGAGTCCCTCGAGTCACTCCTGTGGACTCCCCCTGGCTCACTGCCTTTTGTGAAGTCACACTCAGTATATAGACATGAAGGTCTCTTCAATATGTAAACATAGAAACCTTTGCCTCCTATTATGCATGATACAATGATTTCATCAAAGTCATGAGTTGATTCTCTTTTTTTCAATCTTCTACTTTAGTGCAATAAATGAATGAACTAAATCTTCTTATTCTCTTCCATTAATTCCCAATACCGACAGTAGAGTGTATCATTTTATTTACCTCTTTCTGTACAGATCCGAGTTAAGTTGCATGAATCGTTCTTCTTCTCTTCACAAAGCACAACAAGGGTGTTAAACCCCAGTCATATGTGTCCAGTACAACTTCTCTTTGTAAAACCAAATGGTTCAATATACTTCCTTCTTTGTGAAGCCGCTTCAAGGGTGCTAAGAACCTGTCAAAGGCCTGCGTGACCCCCAAATTCTCCATTCACCCTTCATAGTGTCTTGCGTATACAATTGATTCCTTGCACCTAAAAATAGCTTTTGGTGCGAAAATGGATTTTCGCGCAACTCTTCTTTTTCGCGCAAAACTTCCCTTTTTCGCGCACAACATTTTTTTCGCGAAATCCTTCTTCTTTTCGAGCAGTACTCTATTCCTCAATTTTCTAATGTGACAAAGCTTAGGATTTTCCAATGTGTCGAGCCGCTCCCCATAAAAGGGGTTCACCTCATATTTATAGGCTTTTTTGATCCTGCGCATAAAACCACTTCCTGCGTGTAAAACTGTCTCTCAATTCTTTGAATTACGTGCACCATCCTTTTATTCTCGTGCACCGCCTTGGTTTTTCATGCATCACATGACATTTCCATTTTCATTATTCGGAACATGAATCCTCTCTTGAAATTAAAACATCAAAACCACATTTTGTGCCCAACCAATATTTCACGCAGACATTTGATTTTTTGCGCACACTGAACAAAAATCTTAGATTTTTCACGTGCCTCTTCCATTTGCTGATTTTTAGTATTTCTAATCCGAGAAATGGCTTTCGCAAAACACATACCCAGTTATTTCGTACACAACATTTTCCCCCGCACTACTTTGGCCTTTTCGCACAGCCCATGCCTTTGCCATTTTTTGATTCTCTGACTCTGAAACACCTCTTGTATGAAAAACCTTGATCTGTTATTTCACACACCACGATGTTTTTTGCGTACGCCACTATTTTTTCAGGAAAACTTGCTATTTTTTCATGCATCCCTTTATTTTTTCTGCATGACTCCCGATATTTTGTACACCACTTCCTCTTTGCGCACACTTCTTTTTTCCAATAACCTGTGTCTTCTTTTTTCAATTTTAATGCCCAAATTGATGGCTAACACTGGGAAATTGCACCACTTTCAATATATGCTTTTTCCATAACCTTCATGCTTATTTTCTTTGATTTTCCTTCTTCAAAAACACTTTTTCTTGAACTGTAATTATCTACTTCATGCAAAACATGTGATTCAGTTATTCAAGTAGGCTCTTGCATGGTTCTCATGCAATCATGGAGAATTTCACAGTCTTCGTCAAATCCTAATTCTTCTTCAATCAACCTTTGATGGATTATACCTCACCATTTTCCACTATTGTAAACAATGTGTCACCTTTGACACAAGTTCTTTCAATTTCTGATCAGTACAATAATCATCTGAATTTCCATTCATCCATTTCATTGGAGTACTTCATGATCACATTCATTTTGATCATCATTGACTACTATAGACAAAAAATACAACCTTATACAAAATGTGGTCCCAACATTAAGTCCATGGTTAATTAATTATTTTTATTCAGAGTTAAAATAGTTCACGGAATAATACAACCATATTATTTTCAAAATGATATTGAGATTGAGTGGTACATGTTATTTTGGAAGAAATTTTCTATTTTGGGAAACCTATATGCCTATGTAAAAAAAGAATATTATGGTATTTTATTTGAGGATTTATGGTTTAATTTTTTCAGAATAGTCTATATTTTTTTAGAGTACTTCTGGCGATTTGGGTTATTTAGGAAAATGATTAACCTATCATGAAGAAAATAGGATTATTAAATTTATTTTTGGTATGAGACATTAATAATGAAATGTTAAAACATGTGCTTTAAGACTATTCAACCAAATCCTTTTTTATTTTGGGTTTTAATCCAAGTTTAGATTATTTTGGGGGATTTTAAGGAGAATTACTTATCTAATGGCCTTTGTTGAACTTCGAATATTACAATTTTATTTTGGTGATTAAAAGTAGTTTTTCGTCAAATTGTTGTTAATTATTTTTGAGGAACTATCTAATTTTATCGTAAATTTTTTAATGTGGTTAATACTTCATTATAGGATGAATAGATAGTTAATATTTTTTAGATTAGGTGATTCTCTGTAAAATGATTCTGCTACATCTGGTGTGACCATGTTTTCATGAATAAAAATTATTTGGGGAACTAAAGAGTGTGTGGTAGAAATTTATTAAAGGATGAAACAATACATAACAAGTATGTATGTTTCTTTTTTTTATCATTCAAAATTGTAAATAAATTCATCAAAAATATTAATAGGGTCTAAAAAAATCTATTTTCTTTCCCTACTAGGTAATCAATGAACTTTTAAAAAATAAAAAAAATTATGGTTTTTTTATATTTATGTTTATCATGATCATGTTTTCTATCACTCTCCATAAGAATATGATAGTTATTTTTTCATCTATATCAAATTTTTCTTAAATGGAATCGTAGTACGTGTTATCTTAGGTGACCTTTGTACCTTTTTTCATTCTTTTAAGTTGAAGTTTTGTTATTCCTTTTATTTGACGCGGGATAGCAATAAAAGTATTTTAAAAATTCATATGCTAGTTACCGACCCAAAATTCCAATTTTTAGGATGATATTTATTAAATTGGGGAGGATGTATCATCCAGTGTTTTATGAATATAATTCTATGTTCAACATCATACATGATACACCACATCAAACATAAAAAACAACTAAAATTTTTTATGATGCCTTATAACACAACAATAAAAATTTAGGGGATGAAAAATATTTATTGATTTATGAAAATATTGTCTCCACATGAATATAATAAATTATTTGTGAATAATTATTTATAAATGAATATGAAAACCTTTTTAATTAAAAATAATTTCTATGAAAAATATTAAAATCCAAATAAGTGAGTATATTATATTATAAAATCAGTATTGATGATATTTATTAATGAAATATATATATATAATATTAAATGTAATATTTAAAATTTATCATATATTTTTTTTGAGACGTGATTTGAGAACAAATTCATTTTTTGAATAAAATAAGTATTTTTTAAAAAAATAATACAGTTTTACTGCCTTTTTATAGAGAAATCTTTTTAAATATTGTTTTTACACATTAATATATTATATTTGAAAAAATAAAATTCTTCTTTATAATTGGGATATCAAAATATTCTTTGGAATAAGTTTTTTATTTTTTGAAAAAAATCAATTTTAATTAATAGTGAAAAATACAACATTTTAATTCGAAACCAACTTTTCATCTAATATATATATATATATATATATATATATTTTTTTTAATTGATTTTAATGTGTAATTTAATTATGTTATTATCATTTAATAAAATCTTGGTATATTTGTTTTTTGTAATTTGACTTCGAAATAATATATAATCACATGTCAATATTTTGATGGTTTTTTACTTTTAAAAATACTTTTCTTGTTTTGACAATGGGAATTACTTTTAAATTAATTACATAGACTTTTGTGTTTTGAATATGGAAAAATGGATTTCACATTATTATTTCCAAGGTTCAAATTATTTAAATATGTTCTTTTTTTGTACGTTATGAATTGTAACATTACTAATTTTTTTTATTTATTGCAGTTAAAGGGTAAATCAGGTAAATGATGGTAAAATAATATTATAATAATATAAAACACCCCTAACATGTGTAATAATTCTATTGGATGTGATATGGCCTACAAAAAAATCCCTTGGGATGAATATTTGGACCTACTTGGAATCAACATGGTTGTGATTATGACACTTATAACTTTTAATTTAAAGGAATGAAAAATATGTTATAAGGATATTTCTTTTTATTAAAACAGTTTTAAAATATATTTTTATAAGTGATATATTTGATTATAAGTATTACTTATAAATATAAATATATTTCCGACATCATCTTATTTTATTTATAATTTTTAGACATTAAATAACTAAATTTAGTTATGACACAATGATGATATGGTGATTCCTTAATTAATGATGGAATTAAGTAAATTATATTCTAAATAGTAAAATAAATATTATATTCCATACTTTATGTCATCCACAATTTTTCTAAGGGAACATTACTAGTTATAATACTATTAAATGCTTTGGTTCTATGTTATCTCATTGTTTGGATTTTATTTTAATTCAATAAAATTAATTGTGTCCAAATTAACATAATTTATGTTATATAAAAATATTAATTTATTAAATTATACAGATATTATAACATTATTTTAAAATCACAATGTGACTATGATAAGGACAAAAGGTTCATTATGTGTCTAATTATTGAAATTCTACCGCATATAAGTTAAATTAATTGCCTCTTTATAATTAAAATTGTATTACCATAAATAAAATTAAAAAATATATTAATTAAGGGTCAACTGAAAAGTTAAAGTTTAAAATAAAATTTTTACTTGTCTATAAATTATTGGAAGATAAAATTTAGACCTATCCTCATCTTATCTTTTACATATCTATTATTGGAGCCTATTGGAATAATTTATTAATTTATATTAATTTAATATTTTAATATTTCCAAAAGGTTTTCCACCCATATCTTATAAAAATTTACCCTCTTTTATATAATACTCACACATCAAGAACCCTTTGGTTTGGCCATGAACTAGGCAAAAAAATTTCTATAATCCCTCCTATTATCCTTGAATCCTCCCTTTGGTAAGAAAGCCTCTGAATGAAGAATTTTTTATAAACCAAAGGAATATACCCAATTAATAATAAAATAAATTACATATGAGACTAGTTGGACTCAAGGTAAGGAAAATCATAACTCAATATACACTCGTAGAGTTAAATATCCATGTAATTGGTTTTGTTTTTTCCATGAATATTTGTGAATGACCCTGATTATTTTACACAGAATATCCACTTATATTGGGTGTATTTATATTTTTTAGATATAATTATGTAATTGATTTATCCATAATCTAAAGATAATATCATTGTAAGAGACTTCATCTAAAATTCCTTTCATCGAGTAATATCATGTTTTTTTTCACCATTTTTATCCAATAAGGTGAACATAAAACCCTTTCTACTTGTTATATCATGGATTAGTATATTCTTATGATATTTAAATATTTATTAAATGTTTTTCCTGCATTATATTTATTCAAGTGTTTCTCTAGTGGTAAAGGACCCTTTAACTAAAATAATTCCTTAAACGATTTAATGATTTATTCATCTAAATCGTTCTATTTCATGTCCATGTGTTCAAAATGGCTGGATTCTTCATTTCCTTTTGTGGGTGTGTTCTTGGACTATCTCACGTCACTAGAAGGTTTGGGTGAACTCTGATCAGAGTTCATTGATGGGTTGGTGGTTTTGGGGCTGATGTCGATGGTCGCATCGATGGCATTCAAGGAGTCTAGTTATGAGGTTTGTTCAATATCTTCTGATGTTCATGAACCCAGGTCCATGATTTGAATGACTGTGTGGTTTTTTTGGTATCTGAAATCAGTTGATTTGATTTCTGATGTTTGAACATTGTAAGTCATGAAGTCATGGTGGGTTTACCACTTTTACTCAAAAGTGTTTGTTGTTTTCTCACTTGTTCCCCATGAGTGTTTGGATAATAAAAAAATTGATGAATTTTTAGTCACTGTTCTAAATGGGATTTTATGAATTTATTTATATAGACATGAATACATTAAAATGTTAATTTATTTCAAAAGTTTAAATGTGGTATGGGATACATTAATTCAAAAGGATCTTTATTAAATGTTTTAAATGATTTTGGAAATATATTGAATATTTCAATTTCATAAAATGATTAATTGTGATTGAAAAATAAATTTTATGAGTGAAAATTTTAAATTTTAAATTTTTTCTTTGTTGTGATTATATAATGGTACTTGGACATTTGATGGGTGGTTATTTGATAAAGAAATGACGGGTGGTTATGTATTAAACCAAATATTGGTCATTTTATGATAAACCATTGATTTGTGGTTATAGTGGTACCTAAAATAAATTAGGTATGGATGTTGGCAGAATGGCTATTCCATTTAGTGATATGTGTGGAAGTAAACCTTATGGTTATTCCGTTTAAGTATGTTTTGT
This sequence comes from Viscum album, assembly GCA_963277665.1. Taxonomy (NCBI): domain Eukaryota; kingdom Viridiplantae; phylum Streptophyta; class Magnoliopsida; order Santalales; family Viscaceae; genus Viscum; species Viscum album. Next base: position 1,236,814,456 of record OY728122.1, on the reverse strand, counting down.
TCCAAGTTACATTAATATCTTATATTGAGATTTATATGGGTTTATGGTAATCTTCTAGTTACAAAAAGGGTAATCAATATGAATATATTTCGTGAAATGTATTTACTACACCATAAAGGTGGAAATTATTAATTAATGATAATGTATTCATGGTTTTCTTGTTTTTTCAATACCAATAGTTATCCATATTTATGTATTTGTAACACATATTTTTATGATTGTTCCATTTTTGGAAAAATATCTGATGTTTTAGTGTTGAATATATTCAAGGATGGGATCAATGAAATGATATGATGTTTAAACATTAAATTAGACCATGTTTCTTTTTAAAATATTATTGTTTATGAAAAAATCGATATTGAGTAGAAGTTTATGTGTTATAATATTTGAGTTATTATGTTTTATTTATGGCCTAATTATCTATGGCTCTACACCAAAAGAGATCATCAATTTGAAATAAAGTCAAATTATTGAATTGTCCTACGATTATTTTATTTTTTAGGATGGGGCCTTATAGAACTACAATAAAATCAAAACAATATGGTGATATAGATACGTTATCACTAGGACACTGTACTTTTCCTCCCTAATGTATCATAAATGAGAAAAGTTATGTATAGTTTGATAACAAGTTGAATGAGGTTCCATGTATGATGCCTCCTATAATTCCCCAACACCAGTTTCCGAGAGCAAGTGCATTATTTTTATACATTAGCAAGATTACAAGGAATGATGTCCCAAAATACCAATCTGTTTTTCAGTCAAAGAAAATAGATTAAATAAAAGAACATAACACTAAGCTCTTTAACATAAAACACAACATAAATAATCCTATGAGAACATCATTATTCCCCCATCTTAACCCTAAATTTCAAGCATAATACACATCTTGACATCCAGGGAAAATAAAATAAATGAAACAGGTGCGCTCATATTATCATAAAGGTAAATTATTTGGGGGAGGATATAAAATTTTAAGGAAAGATGTATGATAAAAGTTAAAGACTTTTAAATCATAATATTGAACATAGTATGGAAATAATAAATCCAAAATTACCATATAAACATTCACGTGAATATTCTACAAGTTGAATAGTCACATGTAATAACTAATTTCATAATGAAGGAATACATAATGTCGGACATAATGACTACTACGGCATGGCCTTATGCCAAGACAATTCACGAATATTCTGTCAAGGCCTTGTACCAAGACACAAGTTTGTCTCATGTGATCTACCTATGCATCAAAGGGATATAGCGGTCCCCACCCATCACTTACTAAGCCCAATGCATTCCACATATGAAAAGTGTGAAACACAACATAAACATTCACATTAAAACTATCATACGAAATGATAATAGATTGACCATAAACCATGAATGGTATAAAAATATTACATCCACAGTCAAAAATATCATAATTCATTCAATACAATATGAGAAATTTTAATATAATATATCATCCTCAATCAAGAATAATATATAATAAAGGATGTTGACATAGTTCAAATTCATAAGTAATAATATTTTAGAGAAAAATACCTTTTTGTGAAATCGTATAAAATTTTCACAATTTATAAAGGAATTTATTTAAAAGATATTTCAGAATAAAGTTTTCCCATAACACTTTGAAACTATTGAAATTAATTAACATTTTAAAACAATTATGTCTCTATGAATAAATTATTAAAATAATATTTAAAACATGGACATTAATTAAATAGATTTAGAAAACAAAATATTTAAAACATGTAAAATGATGATCCTGTTAAATATTTCGTTCCATAAATCTGTGAAAGATTCATTTTGAAAAAAATATTATGAGACATGGACATGGATTATAAATCTGTCCTAGTATACACTTACACATAACCAATCTCGGATAATAATGACGTTGATGAATTAACCCATACCTTAGGTATGATACTCTTTAAACGCGTCTAAAACTCTGATATAATGTTTTTAAACATAAAATTAACTTATATCAGAATCATAATAATATTTATGATATCATATATGATTCTTTTATGAATCTATATTACCCATTTATTAACAATTCTAAGTTAATGAAACGTTTCAGGTAATATCACTTTGTTTATTGTAAGTGTTTTGTGTTGTTATTCAATATTAATTACATAGAACACGATTTATATTCATCTAGAATGTATAATATTATTTATATATAATATTAATTCATAATATATATATATAAGATAGATATATAAAATGGAATACGCCTTTCATTGAGACAATAGGTCATACGTATGCATGAACGTTGTTTCCATTTTAAATCGTAATAAATTAGAGTAATTGAAGGAAATATATATAAATAATTATATATATACATTCACTAACATTATTATTTCATATATTACATACTTATTAATAATATATATATTTATAATCATATTAAATGTTGAACATAGAAGTGAATCTCTTCACGTCATGAAGAAGGTAAGTCGTACGTACGCACGAGCGATGATATCATTTCATTAATGATTAAAAGAAGTGTAAAGTGATGTTATATTAGTTTTAAATAAAAATAAAAATGTTATATTTATTATTTAAATAAATTATACTCATTGTTATACACATCCAAATAAAAGTGTTGAATAAAAAACTATACCACGACGTCGAGAATGTAAGTCGTGCGTACACACGTATGGCGACCTTTTAATTCCTAAGATGGATATAATATGGAATTTGGTTTTAAAATATTTATAATAACATATCAATAAGTATAATTTATGGGATTTATTATTTTATTCTGGTAAAAACAAAGAAATAGGATTTAGAAGAAGAAAGAAAATTGAAAGAGGAGAAGAAATTACTACCTCTTCTTCAGGTGTTTCCTTTTGATTTGAACAAAAAGGATCCTTAGGTTGGATTTCTGATAAAAATGTGGCCTATAAGATAAATTGAGGGTAATTTGTAGTATATTTGAGATGGTTTTGTCCGAGAAAAATGTATTGTATGTGTTAATTTGAGAGAAGGGGAAGTACCCTTTTATAAGAGAGGTATCTAGATCATTAAGAAGAATTTGAAATATTAATTTATTATAAAATAAATTTCGGTGTCTAATTGCCCCAAATGGATTTATTTATATTATATGGTGGGGATGGGTAGAAATAATCTCATCTAATTGGTTTTATAAAAGTTTATCTCACCATATTAACATTATCATTTAGATTTAACTCTTAGTTAAATAGTTTAGCTTTTACATTGTCTTCTTATATTTTTATACTACATGGTTAATATAGATACTATAAAATTCCAAGAGAACCTAAAGTGGTTAATTAATTACATATATAACATTATATAATTCATTTTCCATATTCTAATATTTTTATAAATATTATATCATTTAATAAATTACTATTTTTAAAAAAAACATTTATGTCATTTTTGACACTATTTAGAATTTGGGTTTTTGTGAAAGTCATAACCACTTGATTACTTCAAAAAAAATAAATTTAATCAACTCTAACATTCCATATTCACCTAGAATATTTATTGATGGAATCAAATGATTCAATTTATATTTAATTTAATATTTATAATATCAATTATTTTAATCTTTCATTAGTATGGTAATTAATGCATCATCATTGTGTGATAAATAAATTTTATTATTTAATTTATAAAAGTTATAAATGAAATATCTTTATGTAAATTATATTTTTTGATTTCTAATAACTATTAATATACATATATATCAGTTATATAAGCCTATATTAAAATTTATTTAGTGAAAGATATATGTTTATGTTATAATTGTCTTTACATTAAACTAATTTTTATAACATGTAATTATTACACCCAAGTGGTCCCCAAATTTTAAACATTCTTCCTAAAGATTCTCATGGTCATATATTTCTCATGAAATCAGATTAGGACATGAATTATGGATGTTTTACATTCTTATAATATTTTTTTATTACCCTTATTTTCACGATTTACCCTTTAACCATGGTAAATAAAAATAATTACTAAAGTTACTATTCAAAATGTCCAAAAAAGGTACCTATTTACAAAATTTGTAAATTTTTATTCCAAATAAGGAATAAATTTTTTCCAATTCAAAAAACATTAGTTGTAGTAATTAGATTAAAATTATTTCCTACTGTCAAAACCAAAAACCGGGTTTTTAAGAATTAAAAACTATCAAAATATTGACAAGTGTTTATGTCCTATTTAAATTTTAATTTACTTTCCATGTCATAGACTATATTAAATAATAAAAATATTATCAAATTATAATTTCAAACCACTAAAATTTATAATTTAACAATATAAATTATTTCAATTTAAAATGTTTTTTCTATTAATATTTAGTATTTTTTATTATTCATAAAAATAAGAAAGTTGTCTGAAAATTACGAAACATTTATCCAAACTAATATTTTATGTCCAAATTATAAGGAAAATTTTAATTTCATTAAATTTAATATATAAAAATGTTAAATATTGTATTTAAAAATTGTTCTCCATTAAAAGGCGGAAAAACAGATTTTTTCAAAAAATATTTATTTTTTCTAAAAAAAATTATTTGTCCTTAAATAATGTCTAGGAAACACAAACAATGAATGCTAAAATTATATGGGATATATAAAATTCCAAATGTGGTTAATACTATTCATAACTTCTTTTTAAATGGCTAGTTTGATAGATCATGGTGCGCTTAAACTCGATGTTGCATACATCCCATGCTATTGAATTATTTCAAAAGGAAGTGTACCATGGAAGCATGGGTGTTAAATTATCCTCTCCTTCAATAATTCACATCCAGTTAATTTAAACTCAGTATTGAAAACAAGGGGTTTGACATTTTAAAATATCATAGTAGAAATCCCACATCAAAAAATGGATTAACGATGCCACTATTTTAAAATAAAAAATGTGGGTATGAAGGTTACCAAAAATAACACATACTATGGTTCCATGTATGAAAACATGGATATGGAAGATAAAAAAACCATAATTTTCTTTTAGAGAGTGATAAATAATATTATTACGATAAAGTTAACAACATTATATCTTTAAATTTGTGATGATCTAAGAGAAAATTTGATTTATCACAAAATAAAGTACTAGGAAAACATTTTTGATTTTCTTAACATTTACATAATGTATAATAATTCCATAGAATAAAAGAAATACTTCTTACCAAAAAATTTTATTTCTATAATTTAACTAATTTCTACCACAAACTCATCTTTCTCTCCAAAAGATAACAATAAAAAGTATTCTATTTATCTTTATTGTATAGGGTTAAAAAAAAGAATATATAATCCATATATCATACCATAAAAAATTGTGTTATACAAACTTGGAAACCACATATGCTAGTGGTAGGTGAGGCTCCACAGTCACCCTTCGGTTGATGGTTCAAGCCTCGCCTCCTTGCCAGATGCAAAGGGTTGTCGCTTGACCTATGGGTTTTCCTTTTCTAAAAATTATAACATTCAAAAAAAATCTTAAGAACTGTATTAACCTTAAACAATAGTATCTAATTTCCAGCACAATCCATTCTAAACATTAGTGTTATCCAAAATGCTTATGTCTAATCTTTATTTAATAGGTCTCTAAATTTCCATATTCAATAGTAACATCAGATTCCCCAAACAACATAATGTAGCAATTATTGTCACATAATGATATATGTTTACCTTATTCATATTAAATCCTTAATGAACAATCAATTTATGTAGTGAAATCCATATATATATATATATATATATATCAAATTCTTCTTATAACGATAATATAATTCTTGAATCGAAAAACATAGATACATTAATTCTTCAAATTTGACTATAGTAACAACAAAAGCTTATCCAAGATCCATTTTTTTCTGAGTTGTTTTTCCTTGACTCTTTGAATAATTGTTTGCATAATGACCCATATCATTACAAATATAACATTGTACAGATTATTTATTTTCCTTACAATCACGATACTGGTTGTAAGATCACGGTTTTTGGAAAGGTAGGTTTTCAATATGTTTTGGTTGAATACCTTGTTTTGGGATTCAAGGGATGTTTCCTATAAGTGTGAGAGGCCTTGGGGGTGTTCCAGGTTCTCGGGGAAAGGAAGAAAGGAAATCTAGGCAAGACATGCGAAGGCTCACGGCCTACGCATGACCAGCCAAACCGTGCGGCCTTCCCAAACGAAAGCGTGCGACCCCTCCTCTTCCTGACAGAAGCATGTGCATGGTTTGCAGACGTTTTGCCAAACCGTGTGGATTGATCGTGTGTCCCCTCCTCCTCTGGGGAGTGGCATGCACACGGTTTGCGTATGGTTTACAAAACCGTGCGAACAACTCGTGCAGCCACTTAAAGATGGGAAAAATTAAAACTTCGCCACTCCGGGCCCTTAAACCCCACTCGGGATTTGCCTCCTCTCCTCCCCACTCAACCCTAGCGATGAACTTGGCCGACCCAAGCTTCCCAAGGGCGGTTCTCCTTCGATTCTTGACCATTTTGAGCTCCATTGGTTGCGGATCGAAGCTCTGGGTAAGGCTAATCTCATCCTTGGTTCTCTTTTTGGTTTAGGGTTTGTATCTTCTCTTCCCCTTGTTCCGATGCTCTAAAACCCTATCTTTTGGGTGAGTTTTAGGTTGAAGCTCCAAATTATGGTTGGATCAAAGTCTAAGGACTCGATTGAGAGTGCGTTCAACCGCGGTTTTGAGGTAGGGGGTCTACAAGTGATATCACATAGCTATTTGGTTATTTGTGCATGTTTAATTATTTTCATATTTTCCCTTGGTTATGTTTTGAATAACCTAGGAATGTTTGGTAATATTGGTGTTTAAAATGGTAAATGGGAACCCTCACGATCCCCATGGGATGTGTTGGGATTGTCTTGACCTAATTTGGGCAATCCATGGGATGATCCGGCTTTTCTCGGGTTTCAGGATTGTTATTAAACAAGTGGACTTGTTGTAGTAAATTGTAGAGCCCTTGATGAACATGTTGGAATGATTGGTTGAACTTGGAATTGAATTTAGGTGATTCACCTAGACATGGCAATAACCTAGGTGTTATTTGAAATGGAATGAGTGGTTGATTCATGGGAATGATGAATGGGTTAAATGGGTTAATGCGTAAAAGGATTAAAGACAATAATAGGATAGATTATGGGTATAATGTTGAATGCTTAGTGAGACAGTAATAGCACATGGGAATTGGGTGAATGGTTAAATGATGTGAAATGGTAATGTGTTAATGGGTTAAGGCATGATGTGGTTTTCCATGTGGGTTGGTGTGAATATTGTTGGCCGAAGGGAAATGGTTTGGATGGTTTATGGTTACTTATATATAAGCATGTGCACATCGCTTCGTAGAGTGGGGTATGACTTAGGATCTACGCCCATGGGTCAAGTGAAGACTGAGGTTCTAAACTCCACCCTAAATGCATGGGTTATGAACGGGGACTGAGTGTCTATTCTTCTAATGGTTGCATCCACCCGAAATGAGGCTTTGAGGTGAGGTTAGGATTGCTATGAGGGGTTAGTCCTTGTGGGATAAGATAATGATGTGTTTACACTCTTACATGTGATTGTTGGCCTTACACCCATGTAACATAATTTATATGATTAACCCATAGAAATTTGATGAAATTGTAAGTGATGATAAATGGTACGAAATGAATGGTAGTGAAAGTGGCAATGTCTTGGCTCTGAACAGGCTAATTGAACCTTAATTAAATTGAGTGTCTTTATCATTCATTTTTCTTTGCATGCACTATCTGTTATTACTAGATATTTTGTAGACACCAGTGGTGGTGGCATACTGAGTTGTACTCACACCCTGTTTGGACCGTCGTTGGGTACCTAAGAAGATTTTATGATTGCAGTTCAGGAAAGGGGAAAGGGTCCTTGCTAGATAGTGAGTAGACATTGGTAGCACATAGTGGAGGATCTGGACTGGGAGTCAGGACCATTTTGGTGATTTTGGACATTGTATTCATTTTGGGGTTTTTGTTCACCCTTGAACTTGTAGTATGACATGGAATATTTGTTGTTGGAATTGGTTGTTATACATGTTCCTTGTTTAGTATTTATTGTTTCTTCTACTTGGTTTATTCTGTTGTGTCTTACTCTGATAAAATGGGGCTATAGTCTCCCCACATGACTACATAGACCCCTTCTGCTAGTCGGCAGCCATTGGCATACGGGGAGGTGTGCTTAAGGTCATGTAACCACCCGGCTCGAAGCACTGGTTTAGTGGATTCCGGTTCGGGGACGTTACAATGTGGTATCAGAGGAGGTATTTCTTCTCCTTCTATGAGATCTTGTTATTTTGGATTGGTAGCGATGGGTTAATATGTGTCGGGCCTTGGTAATGATCTCGTTCTTGGGAGTTTCTAACCAATTTAAGAGGGAAACCCCAATTCACCCTGGGTGGGAATTGTTTTTTTTGGGTTGTGTGTTGTTATAGTTGATGATTTTTCACCGTTGGGTGATGCACATGTGGTTTGATGTGACTATTTTATGATAATTTCCTCATGTCCTTGATGGTAAAAGGGTTTTCATTCACGCAACATTGTAGGAACCTAGGGAGATAGGTGACATGCACTATATTAGGCACACGCATGGTATGGGTGTGTGAGGTAGGAAAGTACGGTGTATTATGAATTTCATGAACCCAAGAAATACTGAGAAGAATGAAATGAAACAAGTGGGTAAATGATGTTAATGAAATGTTAGGGTGCGAAACAAGTTGGAAAATGTTGTTGGGTTAGAATATGGAAAGTGGGTTGTTGTAGCTAGTATAGTGCTTTTAGTGGGGTCATGAATGATTCTGGTATGTGTGCTAAAAATAGTGCTTGGCATTGTAGTGAAATTCCACCATGGCGTCGGTTACCAGTTGGAAAACAGGAGGGTGTTGCTGAGAACACTCCTCCTGTAGAGGTACAGGAAAATGTGGTGATCACTGAAGGTAGAGAAGACCAGTTCTGAGAGAACTTGACTCGCCTTATGCAGATGAGGGATCGAGACCCAGGGCGAGTTGCACCGAGTATGTATGAGCTGAACAGGGAGTTCCAGCTCTATCACCCAACAAATTTCACCGGAGAGGGTGGGCCAGAGGCAACGAAGATATGGTTAGATTCTATCTAGAAGATACTAGATCATCTAGAGACCCCTGTTGAATAGAGAGTAAAGTCGGCCGTTTATATGTTGCGGGTCCAGGATAGGCGTTGGTTGGACATTCAGGCTCAAATTGAGCAGGCTGAGGTAATGTCGTGGAAGGTTTTTTAGGAAAGGTTTCTACAGCATTTCTACCCAGAGACCTTGAGATAGGAGTGGGCTGCAGAGTTTAAGAGAATGACTCAAGAATCACTATCGGTGATGGACTATGCTAGTTGCTTCACTGATTTGAGATGCTTGGTCCCTATGTTAGCAAGGGATGAGGCAGCAGTAGCAAGGTGTTTCCAGGATGGGCTAAGACATGAGATCAGGTCTCAAGTAAACATCTTCTTCTTGAAGTGGTTCGCAGAGGTAGTAGATCAGGCACTAATATTGGAAGGAAACCTAAATGGAGCTTCGGGTAGTGGGATTTTGGTGCCAGCGGGGTAGATGAGCGATGGAACTACCGAAGGTCGGAAGCAACTCCATGAGAGCTCACAACATAGGGTAAGTGTGAAAAGTGTCTGGAAGAGAGGGTCATCCTCTTAGAGTGGAAATCATGTGTTCTGGTATCAGTGTGGTAGAGCAGGGCATATACGTGGTCAGTGTCCCTGACCTCTAGTCGAGTGTCGTTCGTGTGGCCAGATGGGACATGTGCAGAAGTTCTGCAGGAAACCTCAGTAGGTTGGAGAGTATGACGGTGGAAGGCAGGTACCAGATATGAGAAGGGGATCAATTTCCCCATATCACGAAGGCAGTTGGAGCTCCACGGGCCGTACTGACAGAGGTGGTCGACGTGGAACTCAAGTGCAAGATCACTCACACCATCAGGGTAGTATAGCGCAGGGTGTTCAGGCTGGAGCCCCGAGTAGAGGGGCAAGTCAGCTTCAGGTAGTTAAATTTGCGCCTGGTGATGGCGTGGCTGGACCATCGACTGTTTGAGGTACGGTCCTTGTATCTTCTACTTTTTCTAGTGCGTTGTTAAACATATGTGCCACACAATCTTTTATCTCTTCTCAACTTGTGGTAGCATTGGGCTTACCTATGGAGGGGGTGTGTGGGGTGATGTCAATTGACACTCTGTTGGGCGTGCAGGTTGAGTATATCAATCTATGAAAGGGATGTTCCTTGGAAGTTGGTGGGAGTCGATTTCAGTGGGACTTTTTCATTCTCCATATGTCAGGGTTTGACCTAATCCTGGGAATGGGTTGGTTGGTGTTGTATTGGGAACACATAGATTTTTACCATCACAGAGTATCGTTCAGGTCACTTGAGGGTGACGCTTATGTCCACCGTGGTGAATGGGATGTTCGAGCAGGGAGTGCGGGTTCGTTTTTTCAACAGATGAGTGGAATAGTATCTCGAGTGGCATGTCTCATGCTTAATGATGATGAGGAAGGGGAACAAACTAATTTCCATCCTATGGTGGATCTATTTCAGGACGTGTTTCCTGAGGATTTCTCGGGGTTACCCCCTGATAGGGATGTTGATTTCACGATCGGGTTGATGCCGGGAGCAGATCCAGTTTCTATTCTGCAATATCGAATGGCAGTGGCAGAACTCCAAGAACTGAAGGTTCAGCTTGAGGAGTTCGAGCGTAAAGGGCTTATCTGTCCTAGTATGTTTCCTTGGGGATCTCCCGTTCTTTTTTCAAAGAAGGCCGATGGGTCGTTAAGGCTGTGTGTTGACTATCGAAAGTTGAATAAGATGATGGTGAAAAATTAGTACCCTCTTCCTATAATTGATCACCTTTTTTATCAGTTGAGGGGTGCATCAATTTTTTCTAAGAATGATCTGAGGTCGGGTTATCAACAGTTGAGGGTGGGGTCTTCCGACATACTGAGGAGAGATTTATGGAGTCAGTACAAGGTTCTTGAGTTTGTGGTAATGTCTTTCATCTTGACTAATGCATCCACGGTGTTTATGTCTTTGATGAACCAGATATTTCACCCCCATCTATATCGATTTGTGGTTGTCTTTGTTGATGATATCTTAGTGTATTCTAATACTCACGAAGATCATTCCCAACATCTTGACATCGTCTTGGGTGCGCTAAGAGAACATTGTCTATACACCAATCTATCCAAGTGTCAATTTTGGATAGGTGAGGTTCATTTTCTGGGTCAACTCATCTTGAAGGTAGGTGTGTCAGTGGATCCAGAGAAAGTGCAAGAAGTTGTATCTTAGGAACATCCCAAGAGTGTTTCGGATGTTCGGTGTTTTCTTGGTTTTTCCGGGTATTTATGAATGTTCATTCTAGATTTCTTTCGTTTGGAAGCACCACTCTCGGTCTTGACCAAGAAAGGAATCAGGTTCGAATGGTCTGAGGCTTGTGAGAATTCCTTCCAAGTGTTGAAGAAGCGGCTGACGACCGCACCTATCTTGATCTTACCTGAGCCGGGTAATAAGTACGTCGTGTTTTGTGATATGTTCGGGATCAGACTTGGAGCTGTGTTGATGAAGGATGAGAGGGTTATGGCTTATGGGTCAAGGCAGTTGAGACCCCATGATCAGAACTATCCCACTCATGACCTTGAGTTGGCTGCAGTAGTGTACACCTTGAAGTGGTGGAGGCACTATCTGTTGGGAGAACGGTTTACCGTGTTTACTGACCATAAGAGTATAAAGTACATCTTCTCGCAGCGGGATCTGAATCTTCGGCAGTGACGATGGGTTGAATATCTGCAGTCCTTTGACATTAAGTTGGTATACACGCCAGGAAAGGGAAACAGTGTTTCTAATGCTCTAAGCATGAAGCTTCAAAATCAGATGGTTCAGGAGTCCAACACTGTGTGGAAAGTGATGGATTTTTTTCAGAGATTCACCTAGAGGTGCAGGAGGATTTTGGTCAGGTCACTCTTTCTTCCATAATGATGGAGTCGACACTCTTGAGTTGAGATAAGGAAATTCATCTTGATGATCCTGAGTGTTTGAGAATTAAGGAAAATCTTATTGGTGGGGAGCTACATTCTGGTTGGGCCTTCAGTGTGGACAGTTTTGTTCATGTTCGTGATTGTGTGGTTGTGCCATAGTGTGTGCGGGAAGAGTTGATGTGTGAGTTTCATTAATCGAAGTGGTATGTGCATCCTAGTTTTACCAAGATGTATTGTGATCTTTGAATGCAGTTTTGGTGGCCTGGAATGATGAAGGAAGTTGTGGTCTTTGTGGCATGGTGTCTTACCTGTCAGCAGTTGAAGGTCGAGCGTCTACGCCCAGGTGGTTTGTTACATCCATTGCCCATTACGGATTGGAAGTGGGATGATGTGACAATGGATTTTTTCATGGGTCTTCCGAGGATTCCACAGAATAATGATGCAATATTGGTGGTTGTGGATCGATTAACGAAAGTGGTTCATTTCTTACCGATTCAGGAGACCTTTACAGTTGACCAGTTGGGTGAGCTATATGTTTGGGAAATTGTGTGGTTTCATGGTGTTTCGTGGGCTATAGTTTCAGACTGAGATCCATGTTTTACATCACGTTTCTGGAAAGCGTTGCAGAAGGCGCTTGGTACATAGGTGTTTTTGAGTACAACTTTCCACCAGCAGACGGACGGGCAGTCAGAACGTACGATCCAAGTGTTGGAAGACATGTTAAGAGCTTGTTTCTTGGACTTTGGTGGTTCTTGGGAGAGACACCTATTGTATGTTGATCTTGCCTATAACAACAGTTTTCAGGCTACGATTCAGATGGAAAAGTTTGAGGAACTCTACGGGAGACCATGTATATCTCTATTATGTTGGATAGAGACCGGTGAATCCGAGTTTTTGGGGCCAAGTCTCATGCAGGAGACTTCCGAGATAGTCTAGTTGATCAGGAAGTGAATGGATATGGATCAGAGTAGGCAGATGTCGTATGCAGATCTGAGGTGTAGACCTCTTGAGTTTGAGCTGGGTGATAAAGTGTTCCTTCGGGTGTCACCAAGGTTGGGGAAACAACAGATTCGGAACCATTGTATGCTGGTGCCCAGGTATGTGGGACCTTTTGAGATTGTGTAGAGGATCAGACCCGTGGCATACCGATTGGATCTTCCACAGCAGTATGGTGGTATGTATGATGTGTTTCATGTGTCGTAGCTTTGTTGGAATCACCCTGACCCATCTCATGTGGTTGATTTTGAGGACGCGGAGCTTGACGCTGATGCGTCCTTTAAGGAGCATCTGGTTCGTGTGGTGGATCGTAGTAAAAAGGTCTTGCAAGGTAAGGATATGCCATTAGTGTGAGTACTATGGCAGCATGGGAATGTTTAGGATGAAACTTGGGAGCGGGAATCAGATATGCGGGCTCAATGGACCGAACTCTTCTCTTTAGTGGATCAAGGTGGCTTGGAAACTCGGCTCAAGGACGAGCCATTATAAGGTGGGGATGTTGTAAGATCCCAGTTTTTGGAAAGGTATTTTTTCATTATGTTTTGGTTGAATCCCTTGTTTTGGGCATCAAGGTACGTTTCCTGGTAGTGTGAGAGGCCTTGGGGGTGTTTCCGGGGCTCGTTGCACAGAAGAAGGGAAATCTCGGCAAGACTACCCAAGGGGCACGGCCTGCGCACGGCCAGGCAAACTATGTTGCCTGCCCAGGCGAAGTCATGCGACCCTTCCACCTCCGGACAGAAGTATGTGCACGGTTTGCACATAGTTTTCCAAACCATGTGGATGAGTCATGCGACCCCTCCTCCTCCAGGTAGTGGAATGCGCATGGTTTTCTCAAGGTTTACCAAAATGTGCGGACAAACCGTGTGACCACTTAAAGTTGGGAAAAATTACAAGTTTTCCACTCCTGGCCTTTAAACCCCACTCATGATTTTCCTCCTCTCCTCCCCTCTCAACCCTAGTGATGAACTTGGCCCACCCAAGATTCCCAAGGGTGGTTCTCCATTGATTCTTGGCCCTTTAGAGCGTCGTTGGTTGCGGATCGAAGTTCTGGGTAAGTCTAAACTCATCCTTGGTTCTCTTGTTGGTTTAGGGTTTGTATCTTCTCTTCCCCTTGTTAATAATCTCTAAAACCCAATCTTTTGGATGAGGTTTAGGTTGAAGCTCCAAAGGTTGGTTGGATCGAGGTCTAAGGACTCGATTGAGAGTGCGTTCAATCGTGGTTTCTAATTAGGCGGTCTACAAGTGATATCCCATAGTTATTTGGGTATTTGTGCATTTTTACATGTGTTATTGTTTTTCCTTGGTTATGTTGTGAATAAACTAGGCATGTTGGGTAATATTGGTGTTTAAAATGGTAAATGGGAACCCTCACGATCCCTGTGGGATGTGTTGGGATTGTCCTGACCTAATTAGGATCATCCATGGGATGGGCCGACTTTTCCCAGGTTTCAGGATTGTAATTAAACAAGTGTCCTTGTTGTAGTAAATTGTAGAGACCTTGATGAACATGTTGGAATGATTAGCTGAACTTGGAATAGAAGTTAGGTGATTCACCTAGACTTGGAAATAAACTAGGGGTTATTTGAAATGGAATGAATGGTTGATTCATGGGAATGATGGATGGGTTAAATGGGTTAATGCGTAAATGGATTAAAGACCATCATGGGAAAGATTATGGGTTTAATTTTAAATGATTAGTGAGATAGGCATAAAACATGGGAATTGGGCGAATGGTTAAATGATGTGAAATGGAAATGTGTTAATGGGTTAAGGCATGATGTGGTTTCCCATGTGGGTTGTTGTGAATAGTGTTGGACGAAGGGCATTGGTTTGGATGGTTGATGGTTACTTATATATAATCTTGTGCACATGGATTCATAGAGTGGGGTATGACTTGAGGATCTACGCCCACGGGTCTAGTGAAGACTGAGGTTCTAAACTCCACCCTAAATGCATGGGTTAGGAAAGGGGATTGAGGGTCTATTCTCCTAACAGTTGCATCCACTCAGACTGAGGCTTCGAGGTGAGGTTATGGTTTCTATGAGGGGATAGTCCTAGTGAGATTGAATAACGATGTGTTTACCCTCTTTCATGTGATTGTTGGCCTTGGACCCTTGTATCATAATGTATATGATTAACCCATAGAAATTTGATTAAATGGTAAGTGATGATAAATGGTATGAAATTAATGGTAGTTAAAGTGGCAATGGCGTGTCTCTGAACCAGTTAATGGAACCTTAATTAAATTGAGTGTCTTTATCATTCATTTTTCTTTGCATGCACTACCTATTATTACTGGATATTTTTTAGACACCGTTGGTGGTGGCCTACTGAGTTGTACTCACACCATGATTGGGCCATCGTTGCGTACCCAAGCAGATTTCATGTTTGCAGGTCAGGAAAGGGGCAAGGTTCCTTGCTGGATTGTGAGTGGACATGGGTAGCACCTAGTGGAGGATCTGGACTGGGAGTTGGGACCATTTTGGGGATTTTGGCTGTTGTATTTATTTTGGGTTTTTTGTTCACCCTTGCACTTGTAGTATGGCATGGCATATTTATTGTTGGAATTGGTTGTTATACATGTTCCATGTTTACTGGTTATTGTTTCCTCTACCTGGTTTATTCTATTGTGGATTACTCTGATAAAATGGGGGTATAGTCTCCCAACATTACAACACAGACCCATGCTGCTTCGACAGCCTTTGGCATATGGGGAGGTGTGCTTAAGGTCAAGTAACCACCGAGCTCAAAGCACCGATTTAGTGGCTTCCAGGTCGGGGATGTTACATTGGTGACCTTTTTCCCCACATTTTTAACAAACTCTCATTCTGTTTAGGCAAGTACCATAGCGTTTCTTCACAAAATTATCACATAATGTAAAATACTTCTATACCATTTCCCTTTATATATCTCTTTCTTCATTGTTCTCTTCTTCTCTTTCATTACATTAATTTCATAAGACATAGAGAATTCCTTTTTTTATTAATAGCATACAAAACTATATCTTCTTACGATGAAAAGGATTTTGAGACTAATGACTGATGGATAAATGGTTTAACCCATCAAATAATCGATCAATGTTACTTATAGGGTTATGTATATAATATGTATCATGCCTTTCTATCCTTGTAGAGTTTGTATCATACATTGTGACATTGTCATCCTCCTTTTTCCTCGGACTTCAAAATTGCCTTTCCCTATCCATTCTATGTTCACGAGGAATGTATTTTTCTATGAAATAACATTAAACTCACTTAATTACTTATTTAATACTTATTTATCATCCTTTTACATTGGAATTAATGACCACTATCAATCCACATCTCTGGAGAGATGATAAACATCAATGACAACCTTTTCTATTTCATTACTTACCAAATAAATAAATATTTTCCCTAATAAACATATCCACTTATTAGCTAAAAAATTATTAATATCACCACTAAATATTGTAGGATGTTGTCTCATGAAGCATTCTAAAATTTATCATATGCATTATGGATTTGGATACATCATACACGTATGGTTATAATTCATAACCAGAGTCAGCTGTCCCAGAAAGTTTATAAGGATTTCAGTGCCAGTTGCGTCACCAGCTCCACTATCATTATCTTGCATTGGAGGCAAATCCCTATATGTATTTGGTGCATTGATTATATTTCCATTTCATCTGATGGTCATCATTTGTATATAATGTCATACACTAGATTATGTTATGAATCATAATGCATA
Organism: Viscum album; assembly: GCA_963277665.1. Classification (NCBI taxonomy): domain Eukaryota; kingdom Viridiplantae; phylum Streptophyta; class Magnoliopsida; order Santalales; family Viscaceae; genus Viscum; species Viscum album. The sequence continues at coordinate 1,236,797,722 of OY728122.1, read as the reverse complement.
TTTATAAAAAAGTAAAATACTTAACATAAATTGAAATATTTTTTCATATCTAATCCTTAATCATAATTATGGTTACATTAAGGACATATTTACTCATAAACCCTTCATAATGGTATGTAATGAATATATGAATTACCCTAAGTATATCCCCTAGGAGTGTCCAACCAGGTGTGTAGTAAGGCCCATTATCGTGTACTGGGTTACCTCGAGCCAAGCTCTAAACACATTATTAGAGTTTTCAAGACAAGGTATATATGTTCTAGAACCACATTGTCATTTAGTATATAGATAGAGATGTATTTTCAAGTAATAGCCACGTAATATCTATTCCAAAAATCATGGATTCCCTTCAATAATTATCCTCAAATTCGATCTTAGGGTTATGATGCCTAATCATAGTTTATTTAAATCTATTTCTAAGGATATTAATAAACTTACTCTAATACAAACTATAACACCCCAACCCCAGTTTCCCATAGTTGGTGAATTATTTTAATACATTGGCATGATTACAAGGAATCATGTCATGAAGGACCAATCAGTTTAGCAGTATGGGAAAATAGATTACACATAAGAACATAACATCACACATTATAACCTAAAACAATATATAAATAACTTTTTAGGATGCCATTATTACCCTATATTAACTGTAAATATCAATCATAATACACTACTTGGCATCTTGGGAAAATAAAACATAAGAAAGGGCTGAGTTCAAAAACTCAGTAATGGTAAATAATTCAATAGATGCAATAAACCATTAAGGGTAGATGTATAATTAACCCAACATCCTTTTAAAACATAAACATGAATATAATATGGAAAAAATAAATCACAAATTAACATATAAACATGCTCATGGATATTCTAAAAGTTAAATAATCACATGTAATAACTAATTTCATAATGGGGGAATGCATAATGTCGGACATAATAAAAACTAAATCAAGGCCTTATGCCAAGAAAATTGAAAAATATGCTATCAAGGCCTTGTTCCAAGACACTAGTTTTTCTCATTAGACATACCGATACATAAAGGGGCTATATCAGGCCCCACCTATTACTTACTAAGTCCAATTCATTCCTCATTTGAAAAGGGTGAAACATAACATAAACATTCATATTAAAACATGCATGCAAAATGTTAATACTTTAACTCTAAACCATGAATTGTATAAAAATAGTGCATCCATAGTAAAAAATATCATAACACATTCAATTCAACATGGAAGATTGTATTACAATAAATCAACCTTAACCAAGAATAATATCCAATAAATAATGTTTACATAGTTGAAATTCATTAGTAAATATCATTTAGATAAATATTCCTTTTTCATGAAATCATTTAAAAGTCGCACAATTTATAAAGGAAGTGATTTAAAATATATTTTTAATTAATGTGTCTCATACCACATGGAATATTTTGAATTAAATTAACATTTTAAAAAAATTATGTCCATATGAATAAATCCTTAAATCATTTGGAAAACATGGACATTAATTGAATAGATTTAGAAAAATAAATCATTAAAACATTTAAAAATATGATCTCAATTAAATTCCATAAAACCTTAAAATATTACTTTTGAAAAAAATTTCATGAGATATGAAAATGGATAAAAAATCTTTCCTAGTATATACTTACACATAAACAATCTCAGATAATAATGAGATTATGGAATTAACCCTAAACATAAATCCGATACTCTTCGTACGTGTACGAAACTTTTGTATAATTATATTTAAACATATTATTAACTTATATCAGAATCATAATAATATTTTTGATATCATATTTCATTATTGTATGAAATTATATTACCCATTTCATAACAATTCCATGTTAATGAATCATTTCGGGCAGTATCACTTTTTTAACGTATGTGTCTTGAGTTTTTATTTTTGATCATATTACATTGATCTTGATTTACATACTAAAAAATTTATAATATTATTTTTATATCATATGTATTCATAATATATATAATATATAGATATATAAAATAAAATACATAATTCAAGGAGATGGTATGTCGTACAAAAGTATGAACGTTGTTTCAATTTTCATATCATATTTAGTGGATATAAGTGAATGAAATATATGTTAATACATATATATATTACTACAGTAGCATTATTATTTAATATATTACATACTTATTAATAATGTATAATTTCATAATCATCCCTGATAGGTGAATGTGGAAATGAATCTCACCTCATCGTGGAGACTGTAAGTCGTACTTACGCATGAGTGACGATATCATTTCCTTAATGATTAAAAGTTGTGGAATTTGATGGTATATTAGTTATAAATAAACATTAACATGTTAATTTAATTATTTATATCAATTATAGTCATTATTATACCAATCCAAATAATTAACTGTTGAATAAAATACTACACCGTGATGTAGAGACGGTAAGCCATACGTACACACGTATGGTAACTTTTTCAGTCTTAGGATATATAGAATAATGAATTTGTTTGTATGATATTTATAATAAAATCTCGGTATGAATGAGGAACTAGATTTATTATTTTATTAAGGAAAAAACAAATAAATATTATGTAGGAGAACAAAAGAACATATAAATAAGTGATAAAAAATTACCTCTCCATCGGGTGCTTACTTTTGATTGGAATAAAAAAATCCCCATAGGTTGGATTTATGATCAAATTAAGGCCTATATGTTGAATTTAGGGTAGTTTGGAGGATATTTTATCATGTTTTGGGTGTGAAAAATGGATTTGAATATGTGAATTTTAGAGAAGGGGAAGTAGACTTTTATTAGATGGGTGGGACCCACATTAGGAAGTGCATGAAATATTAATTTATTATAAAATAATTTTCAGTTTATAAGATCTCAAACTGGATTTATTTAGTGATTAAGGTGGGGATGGGTTTATATACACTTAAAAATAGTTTTTAAACAATTTTAGGTCACCATAATTACCTTATCTTTTAGATTTATCTCATAGTTAAATAGTTTATCTTTTTCCATGTCTTCATGTAATTTTATACTACATTGTTAGTATAGTTACTATAAAATTCAAATAGAACCTAATGTCGTGAATTAATTAAATATATAACATTATATAATACATTTTGCTGACTCTTATATTTTTATGAATGTTAATTCATTTAATATAATACAATTTGTTTTAGAAACACATTTTGGTCGATTTGGACTCTATTTAGTATTTGGTTTTTGATGAAGTCATAAAAATTTGTTTACCTGAGAAAATAAATTTAGTCATCCAGAACATGTAATATTATTCTATAAAATTCTTTTATAGCATAATAATATTCAATTTACATATATTTTAATATTGATAATATCAATTATTTTAATCATTCATTAATAAGGAAATTACCAAACCATCATTTTGTCATAAATAAATTTAATTATTTAATGCCTAAAAATTATAAATAAAGCACCATTATGTAAGAAATATTGTTATATTTATAATGAATATTTATAGACAAATATATCAATAATATATCCAAATATTAAAATTGATTTGTCAAGAGCTCTATGTTTATGTTATAATTATCACTTCATTAAATAGGGACCCAACCCTAAATACTACATAATCCGGAATTAAATGAATAATTCACATTTAGGATCTTTTAAAGTTTAGAGTTTTAGGTAATTTGGCCATAACTATTACATATATACTTGAAAATTACTTTTAGACACTACTACTCAGTATCCATTTTTTCTTAAAATAAATACTCTTAAAAACATGTCTACTTCTAGGTTTTAGAGAAAATGACTTTTCCATGATCCTATCCATGACCCTATTCATTTTTATGTACTATAGAAAACATTTAAAAAACTTGGGAGAAGCATAAAAATATCAGTAAGGGTTATAAAATAATTATGGAAAACATTATCCCATCATTAAATATAAATCAATGAAACCATAACTTTCAATCATAACATAACTTATGAAATTATTATATTTATGAATAACACACAAAAATCATAAATCATAAAGGTAAATTATGGAATTTATAACATACTTAAACTGTATCTATCATAGATCCATAGGGAGTCACATTTGGAATACTCATCATAGTATATTCCCTAAATCTATTAGGATAAACCTTAACATTTACCTTCGCCGCGTTACCTATTGCATTAGAGAGCAATCTCGGGCTCACCCACCCTAGGTTTATCACGGAACCACCGGTATATGTAAACAATGCCCAATAACCATAGAATATTCATAACACATTACATAAGTATAAAGGAAATAAAAAATTTCCACATGCCAATCACAATATATTAAATCAAGATATTGAAATAAACAATGCTTTATCAAATCATTTTCAAAACCATTTAAAAGATTTAATTAAGAGATTTTTGAATTATAGTGTCCCATTTCACTTTGAATATTTTAAATAAATTATCATTTAGAATCATTTATGTCCACATAAATAAATACTTAAAACGATTTTTGAAACATGGACATTAGTGATAATTATTTGGAAGAATAAATTTTAAAACATTTAAAATGATATTTTAGTTAAAGTGTTTTAACCAAATGAGAGACTCTTGAATACAAATAATTGAGGAATGACATTGAATCAAAACATTATAATAGAATGATAATAATGTTATTCATGATATAATATTTCAAATTAAATTATATACACCATATATAAGTGAATTGGTGCATAACATTAATGAAGTCTCAATAGAATGTAATTTGAGATGGAATCCCTTATAAAAATTGTATCCATAGATTAAGGATAAATCAATTACATAATAATGTGTGGAAAAAAATAAACTCAAAATGATGGGATATTTAGTGTGAACCAATCATATAACATTCACACATGTTCTTTTTAAGAAAAAACCAATGACTTAGATTTTCAACTCAATGAATGGAAATTTAGTTAAAATTAATATTATCAAGTTCATATCGATGACTTGAGAATTTATCAATGGATTGATTAGGTGTATCAAAAGTATATCAACAAAAAGGAGAGTTGGAATTAAAACCTAAATAAATAAATTTTTATTCCACACAAAATCATAGCATGACATAATTAAGAATTATAATATTAACCTAAGGAATAGAAATTGGGTTAAAAGGTTCCTTTACCGATTTGGTAACTTACGAAACATACAACACATGAATGAAGGATCAAAAAATGAAGATATAAAAACCCATAATTTTAAGTATATTAAACAATTAATAAAATAGTTTTCAGTTCATACACTACACAAAATGAAATTGTGGAAAATATAGCATGAATCTCAAGGGATTAAAAAGCGAGATGAAAATATCTTACCACGTTGTAATCAATCGAGTCGTATAACCAAATGTTAATAACCATAAAATTATTCTCAGAATAAATTCAATATAAATTTTATCATGATAATATATATCAATTGGCAGTACACAATACACCACATTCAATAAATAAGTGGTGAACAATGGAAATCTCATGGAATTAAATGTGAGATAAGAAATCCCTTAACTTGTGTCCAACATGACTCGTATGTTCTGGGTTATTCATGAATAATAAAAATATGTTAATTTATACTTACTATATAAAATTTTCGAATTTATTATTCCTTTTATATAACTTATTAACATTCTATAACAATTAGTTAATTATTTGAGTTTATATTGGAAATTTTGTCGATGTTCACAAATTGAGTTAAAAATGAACTTATGATAATTACAATTTGTCCAAGTGGTCAAAAGTACATTATCTCCAGAATAATATTAATGACTTATATATCATATATATCGTATATATCCAGTATATATATGTATTTATAACAGTATATAACATTCGGATTTAAGAAATGAAATGCACAATTCATGGAGACGGTAAGCCATACGTACGCATGAATGCTACTTTCATATATATTTTTCACTTTAATTGAATTAAATCATAATGAGACATAGTTATATTATAATTACAGTATAATATCATATATAATTTCAAAAACTCCATCCTTTATATGTCCCACATATGGTATGAACTAGTCATATCACTTTAAGGGGCGGTAGTCCGCACATCCTCAAATGAAATTATCGCATTTACCCATAATGGAAACCATACAGGTATGCTATAAATGAAAAAATACCAAAGAATAAATAAAAAATATACATAATATATATATATCAAATATAAATATATTTCAATCATAATATCCACTGTGAGAGGTGGTAGGAGATATTTGAACAATCATCGTTTCATGAGACAGTAGTTTTCCGTCCACAGAAACATTATGTTCTTTACCCATTAGATAGGGGTGTGTGTAAATGTAGTTCTAATAATTCTCATAAAAACATCATAGTATATTATGGATACTTTTTTAGTTATAAAATAATGTAATAAAAATAGTTAAGGGTTTGGAAAAGTAAAATAAAACAAACGAATTTAAGAGAAACTACTACCTTTAATACGGGTAACTCCCTTTTTGTTAGAACCAGAAAGCCATCTTGATGTTCTTTCATTCTGAAGGTAAGGGTTCTTGAAGGACTATAGGGATCTTGGGAGCTTATTTTTGTAGGGTTTGGATGATCCAAGAGGCTTGAGAGGTTTGAAGAATGGGTTACAAGTGAGGGCTTTTTATAAGGGGGAGGTGGGGCTCTTTAGAAAAGTGTGCAAATATTATTTTATTATATAATGATTTTCATTTTCTAAAGGTCCAAAACTCATTAAGATCAATTATAAGATGACTAATGTTAGAAATAAATTCATACAATAAAAATTGGATATGTTTTGGATGTTATTTTAATATTTATAATCTTATTTATTTAAATCATTTATTAATGAGGTAAATACTACATCATTTTTCTGTCCTAAATAATTTAATTTATATGGTGTCTAAAAATTATAAAAAATCCATTATGTAGGAAATATTTTTTGAATTACAATAAATATTTATGGTAGAAATGATAACTTATATAACCCCACGTAAAAATTAATTTACTAAAAGTTATTTGTTTATGTCATTTTGGTCTTTACATTAAATTAATTAAAATAAAGTGTCATTGTCACTCATAAGTGGATCCATGGGGTCCCAAAATCGACAAAAAGATTCCCATTGTCGTCCATGACTCATAAAATATGGTTATGACCAGTGTTAAGGTAATTTGGTATTATTAGGATATTATTTTTACCTTTAATATTTGTATTTACCTTTAACCTTGGTAAATAAAAGTCTAAAGTTACTATTCAGCAAAAATTATTTTCATCTTATTGAACCACATTTTACATACTAATAACAACCATGTATTATGGATTTTTCAAATTCAATTCATTGAAGTGGTAAAATTTCATTAAAATGAAATGTTCAGTTTTTTAACTACTTTTAAGTGGTTTCATTATTCATAAAAATTGAGGTTTTTCAGAAAAATACAAAAACAAATCATCCTAAGCGATATTTTATATTCAAAATTAAAAAATGATGTCTATTTTACAAAATTAAAAACATAAAAGTTGCATAAATTTATTTAAAATTAATTTCTGTTTTCAAAACAAAAAGCATGTTTTTTAGAAACAATATATATCAAAAGATTGACACGTGCTTATGTCCAATTTCAAAGTAAAATTAATTATAATGACCATCATTGTATTAAATGGTAAAAATATAGTCTAATTATACATTATAAAATTTTAAGAAGATAATATAACCATATAAATAAGTTAGATTAAAAGGATGTTTTTAATCAAAATACAGTATTTTCACTATTCATAAAAAATGAATTTTATCAGAAAAACACCAAAAATTTACCCAAAGTAAATTTTGATGTCCCGATTTTAAAGAAAAAAATTATTTTTTCAAATTCAACATATCAAAGTGACCAAAACTATATTTAAATAGGGTTCACCATTAAAAGGTGGTAAATCCATCATTTAAAGTAATTTTTTTTTAAAATTAGATTCATTCACATTTTAAGCCTCTAACGTTTATTGGATAAATGTAGAAACATTTAACAAAAATATTATATAATTTTTTAGTTAGTTCTGTTTATTCCCAACATTAAAAAGTCTAGGAGTTAACTACCATTTAAAATAATAATATTATATTATTAGTGGGAAATGTAAGATTTCAAAATAACCCATTGTTGCGTATCGGGTACGCCATCGAACACAACAGCCCCTTTAAAGTAGAATTAATATTTAGTTCAAAAATATTAATAAATCTGAAAAATGTAAGGTTTTTTATTTACAAGGGATGTTACATCCTTCCTCCCTTTTGGGAATTGCATCCTCACAATTTTAAAATTGGGCTTGGAAACATCATTAAAAGTCCCACATCAAAAAAGAGATAGTAAAACAATCACTTTAAAGGAAAGAAAGATAAGTAAAAAGGTCACCCTAGATAACCCATACTAGGATTCCATGTACAAAAACATGTATATAAAAGAGAGAAGAAACTATTAAGTTCTTATGGAGAGTGATAGAACACATGATTTGGAGAAAGTTAACCAGCAAAAAATCACAAACTTTTTATGTGTTAAATGGACATTGATTACCTAGTAGGAAACGTAAACCAACAACAATTTTGTTACATTCCTTTTCATAATTTTGAGGAAATAATTTACTACATAGAATACGAACATAAGTAAATATAATTACCTTCAAGTATAGTTTCATCCTTCAATAAGTTTCTACCAAAAACTATTCTTTTCCCCAAACAATGAGCATTCAAAAAGACTTAGTCACATCAAAAGCACAAGAATCATCTTCTATAGAATCACATAATCCAAAAAAGAAGAACTATATATTTCTTTTGTCTTTAGACATAAACTAACACAAAAATGGATAGTGTGAGAGTAGATAATACTCAAAAGGAAAATCTTTTACAAAAAGGGAAACTACTCTTAATCTCCAAAACATGTCAAACAAAACCCCAAGTTCAACAATGACCATTCAATAAACAATTTTCCACTTAATTCATCAAAAGCAATCAACTAAGTTTTAAACCCAAATCTCATAAGGATTTAATTACATAGTCTTCGAAGTTATATCTTAACATTTATCTCCAAATAACATTATTTTCTGATAAATTCTCATATTTAAAAGTAATTAACCTAATCACAAATTCTCTCTGATAGGTTAATCATTTTCATTAATAAACCAATTCTTCATTTGTCCACAATAAAAACATAGATTTTTCCAAACTAAAATTTGTACCATTATTCCACAATGGAAATCCCATAGTATTCTATCTTCCTTAGGCACATAGTGTTTCCTCAAAAGAGATAATGTCTACTATAATAACCTTTATCACTTAATCACCAAATAATTTTCCTATACTAGGTATATCCATTTCATAAAAAAATAATTTCCCAAAATCAACTTATTCTTCTTCCATAAAATCATTTTACTAAAAAAAATAATTCATACTAACCAGGGACATCAAGTAGGCCAGTGGTAGGTGATTCTCCCTTGTCTCCCATCGTTTGTGGGTTCGATTCATGTGGCCTTGCCGAATGTGATGGGTTTTCACACATTATACGAGTTGTCCTTTTCATAAATCTAAAAAATGACCCTAACATGTTTTAACATCAATGGATTCCTTATACCTATCATTTTCATCCCAATTCATTATGATCTCTACATCTTAATTCTTGAAGTCTTAAATATATTGTCATTTTTTTATTTCACTACCATATGATAAAATAAAATGATCCTCCAAATAAATAACATAATGCCTTGATCATGGTATTCATTTGGTTTCATGGTCATCTTGTTCGCGTAGGTAGAAGGTCCATTAATTGAAACAATTATTTAGAGTTCATTCAATATCATTTACTTCCTTCATCCAAATACATTTTGTTAAACATGGGTCATATGGGTGTTCACATAAAAACAGTTTTGGAAAATAATCATGTATGACATATAATTTCAAAACATCTGGTAAAACATGATATCTATAAAGCAGTCTGACCGATTTTGACATGAAACATTCAATTAATGGTCCTTTTCAAATACCATTGGTATATACTAAGAGACTATATTGTAAAAGAAAATATAAATAGGTTGCGGAAGGGTCTCCTTATTCATCACCTTTTTCATAATCATAATATCTTTAAAATCTTGTGATAATGTAAAATATTTTAAAATTCCTTGATAATATTTTTCATTCTTGAAAATATGAGAATATTGTGAAAATATGACTTATTTAAATTCAATAGATGATCCATGATGGTGACGAGGTATAATGGAGGTGTTTGATATCTCAAACAACATCTTTCAAGTGATTTGTATGCTAGAATTTTTTTTGCAATCATCCAAACATGACTTTTCAATAATTATTGCAAGCATGTCATCAGGAAGATATAGGGATGTCATTTGAGATCCTCCTTCTTCCATTTGTAATTGACTTTCCTTGATCTAAAAAGTTATAAACCAATTATTTAACAGAAATAATAGACATAGGGGCTAACCAAGTGTCTAACGAAAACCTTTAAGCCCTAAATTTTTTTAAATCGACCTCTGATACCTACTCTAAGGACCCGGCCTTAAATATTACATAATCCTGAATTAAATTAATAATTATCATTGAAGATATTTTTAGGTTTAGAGTTTTAATGAATTAGGCCCTAACTATTACATATCAACTTGAAAATTACATGTAGACACTACTAGTCAGTATCAATCTTTTTCATAAAATAAAAACTCTAAAAAAGATACATGACTACTTCGGTATTTTAGACAACATGAATTTTCCTTAATCCCATCCTTGACCCTATCCATATTTAAGACCTGTAGAAAAAATTTCAAAAACTTGGGATGAGCATAAAAAACTCAGTAAAGGTTATAAAATAAATCATGGAAACATTATCCCATCATTAAATAAAAATCAATGAAACCATAATTTTCAATCATAGCATACCTTATGAAATCATAATATTTAGGAATAACACACACAAATCATAAATCATAAAGGTAAAATATATAATTTACAACATACTTACATTTTAACTATCCCAAATACATATGGAGTCATATTTGGAATACCCCTCGTAGTATATTCCCTAAATCTATTAGGAGAAACATTAACATTTACCTCTTTCATGTTACCCAATGCATTGAAGAGCTATCTCCTGCTCACCCACCCTAGGTTTATCACAGAACCACCCATATACATAAATAATTTCCAATAACCATAACAAATTCATTACAAATAACACAAGCATAAAATAAAGATAACATTTCCACATCCAATCAAAATATATCAAATCACGATATTGAAATAAACAATTCTTTATCAAATCATTTTCAAAACCATTTGAAACATTTAACAAAGTTATTTTTGCTTCATAGTTTCCCATTCCACTTTAAAGAATTTAAATAAATTATCATTTGAAAACATTAATGTACATATAAATAAATCTTTAAAACAATTTTTTATACATGGTCATTAATGATAACGATTTAGAAGAATTACTTTGTAAAACGTTTAAAATGAAATTTTAGTTAAAGTGTTTTTTACAAAATGAGAGACTCTTGAATACAAATAATTGAGGAATAACATTGAATCAAAACGTAATAATATCATGAGAATAATGATATTCATGATATGTTATGAAAAATGACAGTATATACACCATATAAGAGTGAATTGTTGCATATCAACAATGAAGTCTCAATGGAATGTAAATTGAGATGAAATCCCTTATAAATACTATATCCTTAGATTAAGGATAAATCAATTACATAATAATGTGTGAAAAATATAAATACACTAAATATGATTGGATATTCAGTGTTAATCAATCATAGAACATTCACACATATTTTTTTAATAAAAAACCAATGACTTGGATGTTTGACTCAATGAATGTAAATTAAGGTAAAATTACTCTTATCAAGTTAATATCGATGGCTTGAGAATTCATCGATGGATTGATTATTTATTTCAAAATTATATCCACACAAAGGGTAGTGGGAATTATAACAAAATAAAAAAAAAATTTGATTCTACACATAATCATAGCATGACATAATTAAGAATTAGAAGATTAACCCAAGGAATAGAAATTCGGTTAAAAGGTTCCCTTACTGATTTGGTAACATACGAAACATACAACCCGTGAAATAAGTATCATAAAATGAAGAATTAAATTCCCATAAATTGAATTATATTACACAATAAATACAATAATTGTTAGTACATACACAACACAAAAGGAAATAGTGGAAAATATAGCATTAATCTGAAGGGAATAAAAAGTGAGATCAAAATCTCTTACCACGTTGAAATCAATCGAGTCCTATAACCAAAAGTTAATAACAACCAAATTATTTTCATAATTACATGAATATAAAGAGAATAATGATTATATATTTCAAATGTAAGTACACAACACACCACATACAACAAATAAGTGGAGAACAATGGAAATCGCACGGAATTAAAAGTGAGATAAGAAATTACTTACCTCGTGTCCATCTTGAATCGTATGTTTCTGGTACTTCCTGAATAATAAAATTATGTTAATTTATACTTCCTGAATAAAATTTGAAAGTTTTTTTTCTTTTATATCACTTATTAACTTACTATAACAATTATTTTAATTATTTGATTTCATATTGGACATTTTGTCAATGCTCGGAAATTGAGTTAAAAATAAACATGTTATAATTACAATTTGCCCATGTGGTCAAAATTACATTATCTAAAATATTATATTAATGATTTAGATATAAAATATATATTATATATCCCATATATGTATATATGTATTTATAACATTACATATCGTTCAGAGATAAGAAAAGAAATGCACCGTTCATGGAGATGGTAAGTCATATGTACACATAAACGCTACATTCATTTCTATTTTAATTTTATTGAATGAAAACATAATGATACATTGTTATATTATGATTAAATTATAATATCATATATAATTTCAGTAACTCTATCTTTTATATGTCCTGCGTGTGGTATGAAGAGTCATATCACTTTGAGGGGGCGGTAGTCCGCACTTCCACAAATCGAATTATAACTTTTATCCATAATGGAAACCATAAAGGTATGATATAAATGAAAAAATACAGAATCATAAAGAAAATATAAACATAATATATATATATATCATATATAAATACAGTTCCATCATAATGGCCACCATGAGAGGTGATAGGAGATATTTGAAAATCATCATTTCATTTTATAGTAGTTCACCGACCACAGAAACAATATGTTCTTTACCCATTAGATGGAGGTGTGTGCAAGTGTAGTTTGAATACTTCTAATAAAAACAACCTAGTATATTGAGGATACTGGTTTTGTTATAAAATAATGTAATAAAAAGAGTTTATGGGTTGGAGAAGTAAAATAAAACAAAATAATTTAAGAGAAACTATTACATTTAATTCGGGTAACTCCCTTTGGTTTGAACCAAAATGACATCTTCAAGTGCCTTTTGCATAAGGTAAGGCTTATAGGTGGAAAAGATGGATATTGAGAGCTTATTTGGGTTGGGTTTGGGTGAGACAAGGGGCTTTAGATATGTGACGAATGTGTTAGAGGACTGGGCTTTTTATAAGGGGGAGGAGGGGATCTTTAGTAAAGTGTAAAATTATAATTTTATTATATAATTATTTTCGGTTTCTAAAGGTCCATAACTCATTAATATCAAAGATAAGATGAATTTTGGTCAAAATAAAGTTATCCAATAAGAATTGGATAGGTTTTGGATGTTATTGTAATATTTATAATCTTATTTATTTAAATCATTTATTAATGTAGTAAATACTGCATCATTATTGTGTCATCAATAATTTAATTTATTTTATGTCTAAAAATTATAAAAAAAATACTATGATGTATAAAATATTCTTATAATCCCAATGAATATTTATAGTCGAAAATATATCTTATATATCCCCATTTAGAAATTAATTTACTAAAAGATATTTTCTTTTGTCTTTTTGGTCTTTACACTAAATTAATTAAAATAAAGTGTCATTATCACTATTATGTTGCTACATGGGGTCCCAAAATCGACCCAAATATGACCAAGTTAGGTACTTACTCATCCAATAAGTTTAGGACAAGTGTTAAATATTTTTTTATTTTTATGATATTCTTTTTACCTTTAATTACCCTATTTACCTTTAATTGCGGTAAATAAAAGTCAAAAGTTACTATTTACCAAAAATTATTTTCATATTATTGAACTAAATATTAATTAATAATAAAAACCGTGTTTGTCGGATTTTTGAAATTCAACTCGCAGAAGTGGTAAATTTTCATTTAAATGGAAAGGTTTGTTTTTTTAACTACAACCATGTGGTTTCACTATTCATAAAAAATTGATGTTTTTCAGAAAAATACCAAAATTAAAGCCTATGCAATATTTGATATTCCCAATTCAAAATTTTTTTCTATTTTACAAAATTAAAAACATAAAAGTTACATTAATTAATTTTAAATTAATTCTCATTGTCAAAACAAATAGCATGTTTTTAAAAAATAATATCTGTCAAATGATTGACACTTGTTTATGGCTAAATTCCAGGAGAAATTAATTTCAATGACCATCATTGGATTAAATGATAAAATATATAATCTAATTACACTTTAAAAAATTTAAAAAGATAAATCTAACTATATAAATAATTTAAATTAAATGGATGATTTGAATTAATATATAGTATTTTAACTATTAATAAAAAATGAATTTTATCAGAAAAATACAACGAATTTACCCAAAGTAAATTTTGATATCTCTATTATAAAGAAATATTTTATTTTGTAAAATGGAAAATATAATGGTGAAAAAAACTAGATTGAATGAGGGTTCACTATTAAAATATTGTATATCATCCTTTTAAAGTAAATAATGTTTAAAATTAAATTCATTCACATTTTAATCCTCTAAATTTTATTGGAAAAATGTAAAAACATTTAACAAACATATATAATCATTTTTTATTTAGTTCAATTGATTCCTAACATTACAACGGCTAGGTGTTAACTACCATTTAAGATAATACTATTATAGTATTAGTGGGCAATGTAAGATTTCAAAAAAACCCATTGTTGGGTAACGGGTACGCCATCGATCATAGAGTCCCCTTTAAAGTAGAATTAAGATTTAATTTAAAAATCTAAAAAAATATGAAAAATTTCATGTTCTTTATTTACCTTGGATGTAAAACATTTAATTAATTTCTACAATAGGTCATTATCATACCCATGTAGTCCCCAAATTCCACATTTTCTACCTAATATGCTCATGGTTGAATATATCTCATACAATAGGAATAGGACAAATGTTTGGGTAGTTTTATATTCTTGTAATATTATTATTTTACCTTCATTTATCTATTTTACACTTTAATCGTGGTAAAAAAAATAATTACTGAAGTTACTATTCATAATTCCCTAAATAAAGGGTACATATTTACAAAATTTGGACACTAAAATTCCAAATATGGAATCCATTTTTCAAAATTAAAAATACATAATTTTCGGTAATTAATTTAAAATTAATTCCCGTGGACAAAATAATAAAAAATTAGGTTTTTAAGAAGTAAAATCTATCCAAATATTTACATGTTTTTATGTCCAATTTAAATTTGAATTTACTTCCCAATACCTAAATTATATCTGATAGTGAATCAAGGAGTCTTATAGTGTTTTGATGGGATTGCTTCATTTTATTCTCATTTATCTCATTTTCAAAATCATCTTTTTCTACTTTCAGGTGTGGTTATTGGTGGTGCACTATATTTATATAGATTGCAGTTGAACAAGGTTATGTTTCTCAATTGGGAGATAAAGGGTTACATAAGATATATATTTGTGCATAGATGATATCATCTTCTTTATTTAAATGGTATAAATTGTTTTATCTTTTTTTTATTTCTTAGTATATGTATGACTAATAGAAAATTCATGTCTGAATTTTAGTAAAATTGAAATAATTAATAAATATTAATTGTCTAGGAAAAAACTCCTAAAACTTCTTTTTTTATTATAATTATCTTCTTCATCTCAGGGGGGTTGGGGATGCCCCTCAGGTATGTCATGCGATAGTTTTTGAATATAGTGGATGGATGGATCGTATTGGTTTGTTACACAATCCCCTATTATAATACATCAATTGACCATAAGACACAGAACATTTCATCCTCATATATTATAAGACCACGGCCTTAAACATTACATATTCTTGGGTTATTTCAATAATACACATTGACTATCTTTTCAGGTTTAGAGTTTAAGAGAATTAGATCATAAATCATGCATTACATTCCACATTTAAACAAAGTGTTTACATAAATGATAGTATTCATTTTTCCCTTCAACGGAATCATATTTAAAAAAAACAAGGATTCTATCTTGACACTTCCTTGACACTATCATCATATCATGTACCTTTCCCTTGACCTGTGAAGAACATTTAAAAAAACATGGGATGAGCATAAAAAGCTCAGTAAGGGATATAAAAATGTGGAAAGGAAACATTAGTACATGCATACATAAGAATCAATGAAATATTACTTTAATCATAAAACATAAGCACGTTAACAAACCTCATGAAATCATAATATTTATGAATAACTCATCGAAATCATAAGATATAAGGGAAACATGAGGCATTCATAACATTATTACGCAGGGAGTAACCCTCATGGTTACATTTGGAATACCCATGATAGTATATTCCCTAAATCTCTTTAGATAAACCTTAACATTTAACCCCTTCATGTTACCCAATGTATTGGGGAGCTATCACAGGCTCACCCACCCTTAGTTTATCACGGAACCACCCATCTTTATAAACAATGACCAAGAACCATAACGTAATCGTATCACATAAAACAAGCATAATGGAAACATAACATTTCCACATTTAAATCAAAAGATATCAAAAACAGATTGATATAATAAAAACATTATAAAATCCATTTTCAATACCAAAATAAAAGAAATGTAAGACATGGTATTTATTTTTCATTTAAAAAAAGCTATGGATTGTAGAGGATGCTGAAACTCAAATAATGTTCACGACGGCGGAGAAGTCATTGTCACCGCATACGAATGACAAAAAAACATTCCATTTTTTCATTTAGTAAATGCTTCTTATAAAAAACATCCATTTTTAATAAATGTAAAAGTCAATGGGGTTTATACACCATATAAATTAAAGTTGTGTATAAAACAAAATATGCCTCAATGAAAGGAGATTGAGACGAAGCCCCTTACCTCGGGTCCGACTTGACTCGATCATTCTCTAATCTCATGAATAATAATCTTGAGTTAATTTCTACTTTATTAAGAATCTTTTTCAAGTTCATTATTCCTTTTATATCACTTATTACCATAGCGTGAACACTCTGTAATTATTTATGTTAATAACGGTCGTTTTAACGATCATTGGTACATTAGTCAAAAATAAACTCTTTATAATTTCAATTTCATCATGTATACATTATATCCAGAGTTATATTCATTATTTAGATATCATATATATCAAATATAACCAGTATATACATCCATTTATAATATTACATAACATTTAGTGTTAAGAAATGAAATGCACCGTTCATGGAGACGGTAAGCTGTACGTACACATGAATGCTAATTTCATTTATATTTCATATTTTATGGAATGGAATCCTTATTATATAAATTTATATTATAATTACAGTATAATATCATATATAATATCATTAAATCCATCCTTTATACGTCCCACATATGGCATTAACGAATCAAATCACTTTGAGGGAGCGGTAGTCCGCACATCCTAAATTAAAGATATCGCGTTTACCAATAATGGAAAGCCTAAAGGTATGCAAAAAATGAAAAATACAGAAGATTAAGGAAACCATAAACATATTATATATCATATATAAATATAGTGACATCTTAGTGGCCACCTTTGGAGGTGTTATAATAAAATTTAACAATCATCGTTTCGTGAGGCAAAAATTCACCATCCACGGAAATAGTATGTTCTTTAACCATTAGATGAAGGTGTGTGTTAGTGTAGCTCGAATAATTCTTATAAAAAAATCCTAGTATATTTAACATACTGCTGTTGTTACAAAAGAAGTGAATAAAAAGAGTTTAGGGGGTTGTAAAAGCAAAATAAAACAAAAGATCATTAGAGACGACTTTTCCATTAAATCGGGAAACTCTTCTTGGTTTGAACCCACATGGTTTCTTGAAGATCGTTTTGCTTAAGGTAAGGCTTCTAGGATTAAGAGAGGGATTTGGATAGATAAAATGTGCAGATCATGGCCAAGACAAAGGCTTGAAAATTGTGTTTAAGTAGGTAGAGGTGGGGGCCTTTTATAAGAGGAGAGGAGGGGCACTCTTGTAAAGTTATAAAATGTTAATTTATATTAAAATGAGATTCGGATTTTAAAGGTCCCACATTAATATATTTCTAGGATAAGGTGATAAGGGTTACAAATATAATCATCCAATAGTTCTTTGACAAGTGTAATGCTTGGATTTTACATTATATTTTATTTTATTTAAATCGGTCATTAATGAGGTAATCGCTGCATCATCATGATGTCATAAATAATTTAAATATTTAATGTCTAAAAATTATAAAAAATACTATTATGTAGGAAAAAATTTTAGATTTCCAATGACTATTTATAGTCTAATAGATCATTTATTTAGAAAAAATTAAAAATGGTTTACTCAGGTGATACATTCTTTAGTGATATTCTCATTTCTTTAAAAATAAAAAGATAAAGTGTCACTTTCACCCAAAAGTGATTCCATAGGGTCCCTAAGTTTGGAACAAGGCATCCCATGGTCGGCCATGACACAACCAGTGGCATTAGGACACATGTTGGGGTCATTTTTTATTATTATGATATAATTTTATTATCCTTAACTACCTGATTACAAATTAATCAAGATAATTAAAGATAATTACCGTCGTTACTATTCATTGTGTCAAAAAAAAGAGTCTTAATTATATAATTTAGACCTTCTGATTCCAAATATGGAATCAATTTTACTAAATTCCAAAAAGAGAAATTTGAAAAATTAATTTAAAAATAATTCATGTTGTCAAAACAAATAGAGGGTTTTTTAGAAACAATATCTATGAAAAGTTCTGCACTTGTTTATTCCCAATTCCAATGTGAAATTAATCCCAATGACTACCATTGGATTAAATTGTAAAAATATATTCAATTTACACTTTATAACCAATTAAAAAGGTAAACTATCCATATAATTAAATTAGATGAAAATGCAGTTTTGATGTAAAATGCAGTATTCTTAACTATTCATTAAAAAATGAACATTGTCAGAAAAATTCCAAAATTTAATCCAAAGTAAATTTCATTGTCCCAATCATAAATAATAAGTTTATTTTGACAAATATATCTTATAAAATTGTCAAAAGATAGATTTAAAAATGGGTTTCCATCAAAAGACGGTAAAACAATCTTTTTAAAAAATATTAGAGAATTCTAGGCTTAAGATTGGATTTATTCTCATTTTAAGCCACTAAAATACTATATAATTCATAAATTGACATAGATAAGAATATATATTATTCATTATTTACTTGGGATGTTACATCCTTCTCCCCTTTATAAAATCATGTCCCTACAATTAATTTACTTATCGAATAAGTGGGGGTATTTATCCCTCATTGAATTTTTAGATTCCCATATTGCCTCTTCAATCATGTGATTTTTCCACAAAACCTTTACTTGATGAATCACCTTATTACACAACACATGATCCCTGTGGTCAAGAATCTGGACTTGTTGTTCCTCATATGATAGATTCTCTTCCAGCTAAACTACCTCTGGACTCAAAACATTAGATGGATCTGGCATGTACTTCCTTAACATTGAAACATGAAAAACATTGTGTACCTGAGATAAACTCGGAGGTAAAGGCACTCGATATGCAACTGATCCAATTCCCTCCAGAATTTCATATGTTCCAATGAACCTTGGACTCAACTTTCCATTCTTACCAAATCACATCACACTTTTCCATGGTGATACTTTGAGAAAAACATGATCGCCTACCTCAAAAGAGAGATCCTTCCTCCTGTTGTCTGCATAACTCTTCTGCCTACTCTGAGATGTTCTCATGTGTCTCTGTATCAGCTGAACTTTTTATGCCAACTCTTCTACCAATTCTGGTCCCATCAACTTCCTTTCACCCACTTCATCCTAGAAAGATGGTGTTCAAAACCGCTTCACATATAATGCCTCAAATGGTGCCATATGTATACTGGAATGAAAACTGTTTTTATAAGAAAACTCAACTAAAGAAAGATATTGGTCCCAACTTCCCTGATAATCCATCGAACAAGCACGTAGAATATCCTCTAAAGTCTGAATCATTCTTTATGACTACCCATCTGATTGAGGATGAAAATCTTAACTAAAATTTAATTGAGTACCCAATGACTTTTGAAGGCATTTCCAAAAGATATAAGTGAACCTAGGATCACAATCAGATACAATGGAGAGAAGAACTCCATGTAACCTGACTATCTCTTTAAGATACTAATGGGAAAGTTGATCTAGGGAAAAAGTATCTCATATTGCAAGGAAATGAGTAGTTTAGTCAAGCGATCAACAATAACATAGATTTCATTATTACCTCAAGGTGTCTTCTGCAATCCCACAACGAAGTCCATGGATATATTCTCCCATTTCCACTCTGCTACTGTTAAAGGCTGAAGCATCCATTTCGATAACTGCCGCTCGGCTTTGTCCTGTTGACAAGTCAAACACCTCATAGTAAAATCAGCAATATCTCTTTTCAGTCCATCCCACCAGTAATACTGTCGAAGAACTCTATACATCTTAGTACTGCCTAGACGAACTGAAAATGGAGAACTATGAGCTTTATATATAAACTCTCTATTCAACTGTGAATCACAAGGCACACACAATCTCTTCCCAAATCTCAAAACACAATCATTATCAATGTTGAATTCAGGCAACATACCCTTTTGAACCAGCTCTACCTTTTTCTGCAACTCACTGTCTTGCTTCTGTGCTTGCTTAATTCCGTCTGATATAGTAGATTTCACTGATACCTAAAAAAAAATAGAAGGACATCCTGCACCGACAACATCTATTCTAGAGTTCATCAAATCCTTAATCAAAGGATCACATTCAAAACTCAAAATTGTTAATGAAGCATTAATTTTTCGACTCAAAGCATCTGCCACTTTATTTGCTTTTCCCAGATGGTAATGAATTGTACAATCATAATCCTTGGTTAATTCTAGCCATCTCATCTATCTCATTTTCAATTCTATCTGAGTGAATATATACTTTAATCTTTTGTGATCAGTATATATTTCACACCTTACACCATACAAATGATGCCTCCAAATTTTTAAAGCGAAAACAACAGTAGCTAATTCCAAATCATCTGTAGGGTAATTTACCTCATGAGTTTTAAACTGACGTGAAGCATAAGAAATTACCTGATCATTCTGCATTAGGATGCAACCAAGTCCTTTCAATGAAGCATAACTATAGATAACAAACTCCCCATTCCTGGAAGGTAGGGCCAAAACTGGAGCATTCACCAATCTTCTTTTCAGTTCCTCAAAAAAATCATCACATTCTTTTGTCCAGATAAAATTAACACCCTTCCGAGTTAGCTTAGTCATTGGACTAGATAACCATGAAAAATTTCCAACCAACCTTCGGTAATAGCCATCCAAACCAAGGAATATATGAATCTCGGTTACCCTTTTGGATATTGGACATTCTTCAACAACCTTTGTTTTTGCAGGATCAACAGTTATTCCATCTTTAGAAACAATATGACCAAGGAAAGAAAATTGTTGCAACCAAAACTCACACTTTCTGAATTTCCCATAAATTTTTTTTAAGGTTTGAAAAATAACCCTTAAATGACTTTCATGCTCCTCTTTACTTCTAGAAAACACTAAAATATCATCAATGAAAACAACCAAAAACATATCCAAGAACTCATGGAAAATTCTATTCATAACATCCATGAATACAGTAGGTGCATTGGTTATCCCAAAAGGCATAACTAGAAATTCATAATGGAAATATCTTTTACGAAACGTGGTCTTCGGAATATCTGATTCCTTTACCTTCAACTGATGGTACCCCGATCTCAGGTCAATCTTTGAAAAATACTGAGCTCCTTGGAGCTGATCAAACAAATCATTGATATGAGGAGAAGGATACTTTTTCTTAACAGTTATGTTATTTAAGGCTCTATAATCAATGAAAAGTATCATTGAACCATTTTTGTTTTTAACAAATAAAACAGGAACACCCCATGGTGATGTGCTAGGTCAAATGAAACATTTCTCTAATAAATCTTGCAATTTCTCCTTCAACTCTAAAAGTTCAATTTTTCCCATTCAATAAGGGGGTTTTGAAATTGGCTTAGCATCAGGAAATAAGTCAATAGTAAATTCAACTTCCTGATCTGGTATTACTCCAGGAAACTCCTCAAGAAAAACATCAGGATACCCATTTACAACTGGCACATCATTAATCTAAAGAGTCCCTTTGTTTTCAACAATATGTGCAAGGTACCATTCATTCCCATATTTAACAAGTTTCTCAGCCTCTTGATATGTTATCAATACTAAGGGTTCATTCTTGTACACAAATTGAAAATCGTTCTAAAAAGAAACTTCTTTAGCTCTACAGTCAATCTTATCATGGTAAACAGAGATCCAATGCATACATAGGATAACATCAAACTCTACTAGAAGTAAAACAATAAGGTTTTCAAGTTGGTTCTTTCCACGGATATGGATAAAAAGATTATCATAAAATCTTTTTTGCCTCAACATTTCCCCCATGTGTTTTTACCACAAGTTCAGGATTCATTTCATGAGATGGAATTCCCAATTTACAATAAAACTTTTCAGAGTTGAAAGAATGTATAAACCATGAATCAAACAAAAAAATTGCATAATCTGAAAAAACAATCAAAGTACCTGATATAACTTCGTTTGATGGCCCAACATCAGCTGAAGTAGTAGAAAAGGATCTCACCACTCCTTTCTGCTTGTAGTCTAACTTCTTCCCATCAATCGAGCTCTTTGTCGGACACTCGTTTTCGTAGTGACCGATATCATTACACTTAAAACATTTCACTAACTGTAAATCAAATTTAGTATTACCATAACCCTGAGCTTTTTCAGTGCAATCACGAGCCTTATGTCCTATCTTACCACATCGGTAGCACTTTCCAGAATTCAGAAGGCATTCCACAGCATGCCTTTTACCACATTTACCATAAACTGGAAACTTAGTTTTCTTACCATCATTCCTTTTTGAAGAATTCTTCCCTTTCTCCTGCCCCCTCAGTATCTTCTTCTGTTTGTTGTTATAGATCACTTGATACTAGGAAATCTCCATTTCCACCTTATCAGCACATCGAAAAAGCTTTTCATAACTTTTGAACTCACGAGAATCCAATTCCCTTTGATATTTTGGCTTTAATCTGGAGTAAAAACAATGGATTTTACTATCAAGGTCTCAGATAAAATTTGGAGCATACCTTGCCAATCGAGTGAACCTTTCTTCATAAGCAGCCACTGAGTCATCCTCTTGCCTCAATTACAAGAATTGATTTTCCATCCTAAGTCGAACATCCTTAGGAAAATACTTCTCAAGAAACATACCTTTGAATTCATCCCAGTCGAGAGCATCAATCTCATCAGCGTCCATGATATTTTTAACCATCGACCACCACTGATCTGCTTCACCCTCCAAACGGTAAACATAAAGACTAACCTTTTGATTGTCTGAACACCCCATGACATCAAAAATATTCTCTAGTGCTTTAATCCACCCTTCAGCTAGCACATGGTCAGATTATCCTCTGAATGATGGGAGATGTTGCCTCAGGAAATGTTCCACCACTGACATTTCCTCTACGGTTGATCTGGCTGATCTCGTACATGGATACCACCACCATTTATCGCACCACCACAAAACTGGGTAAGTCTAGCGCCACCCCTTTATCAGCGCTAACGAACAAGCACTGATAAAGGGTGGGGCCCTTTATCAGCGCTTTTTAGCATTGATAAAGGACCCCCTTTTCCAGCGATTGTTTAGTAGCGCTGATAAAGGGTCGACTTAAAAAAATTAAAAAATATATTAATCTATAAATATAGTTATATAGTTATATTGATATAAATATAATATATAATTTTTAAATATATTTTAGATAAGTATAAATGTGCATTTACACTTAATATACTTAATATATAAGATATTTAGTGAAAATGGATTCTTAAAAAATTTAAAAAAAAATATTTTTAATTAATAATTTGATAATTATTACGGAGTAATAATCATTTAATAACAATTTGATGAATAAAAAAATATTAAAAAAAGATCCAAAATATGTTGAAAACGCAACTCAAACTTCAAACGGCCATAAATTTTGATCTAGGTGTCCGTTCGAGCTCTACCACATATCAAATCGAATCCTACGACGAGCTCTACGTCGCTATGATCAGGGAGACCCCAATCAAGCGTTTTTCCAGGTCAATAGAGGCCCATAATGCCTCCAAAACTGAGTTTTTAGTCGGAGTACCCAGATTTTTCATGATTTTGTAGATTTTCAGCCTCGTTTAAGGGGGTATTATTGGATTTTTTTGGTGGGGACTGGATTTATTCCAAGGTATTACATTCATATTGATTTTATGTATTTGAAATTTTATCAGTTTTTTTAATGAACTGCTATTTATAATCAAATATCTAACTATATGTACATATTTTTTATATATTCACACCTAAAAAGTAAATTTTTTAAATAAATAATTAAACATATATACATATAAAATATACTATCTTTATCTAAATAATAACTAATATCCATTTTATTTCAAATACCAATATATGAATATTTATATAACTACTATATATTAATATAACTATATATATATTAATATAACTAAATGTATATATTAATATAACTATATATATTAATATAACTATATATATATATTAATATAACTATATATATTAATATAACTATATATATTAATATAAATATATATTATTGTACAAATAAATATAACGAAATATATAAATAAATAAATAGATATATCATGAATAAGAGAAGAAATCAATATAGGGTAGTGGCAAAGGCTTTAGGTGCACATGGGGGAGGTCTCGAGATCAAATCCGGGTGGAGGCAAGGGTGAATTAAAGGGTTAGTGCTGATAAATGGTGTAGGCGGTGCGGGTGGGCATTGGATGTGTGGGAAAAGAGATGATAAGGGGGTGATCAAGCACTGTAAAAATCCCCCCCCCCACGATATTGGAAGTATTTTTTTATTTTTATTTTTTTTATTTTTATCAGGGCTTTTTTTAGCACTGATAAAAGGGGTCTTTATCAACTTTCTTTGGAGCGCTGATAAAGGGGACCCCCTCTTTATCTTCGCCAGCATTATCAGCACTTTTTCTAGCGCTGTTAATGGCCATTTTTAGCACTGATAAAAGCCATACTTGTAGTAGTGTCTCTTGAGTCAACTGCACCATTACTGCAATAAACTGTTCAGTTCCAATTTCGACCATCTCAAGATGCTGATTCGGAAGGTCATTTACTTATGTACGCCTTCCTAGAACTGCTTCCCTATTTCCTCTGCGGAAAACCATTCTGAACAAACATGTCTTAGATGAAGCAACATGGTAATCTTCAAATGATATATCATTTTAATTTGACTATAAATTTTTTTGGATAATCATTTAACAGAATTCTAACTCCTAAAGTTATCTAAACTGACCTCTGATACCAACTATAAGGCCCCGACCATAAACATTACTTATTTTTGAGTTATTTCAAGAATTCATGTTGTGGATATTTTCAGTTTTAGATTTTAAGATAATTAGATCATAAATCATGCATTACATTCCACATTTAAACAAAGCGGTTACATAAAAGATAGTATTCATTTTTCCCATCAATAGAATCATATTTAAAATATAACATGGATTCTATATTAACACACCCTTGACACTATCATCATATCATGTACCCTTCCCTTGACCTATGAAAAACATTTAAAAAAACATGGGATGAGCATAAAAAGCTCAGAAACGGATATAAAAATACGGAAATGAAACATTAGTACATGTATACATAAGAATCAATGAAATCATACTTTTCTCATAAAACATAAGAACGTTATCATACCTCATGAAATCAAATGATTTATGAATAAATCATAGAAATCATAATACATAACTTGAGGCATTCACAACATTCATACGTAGGGAGTAACCCTCATGGTTACGTTTGGAATACCCATCATAGTATATTCCCAAAATATCTTCGGAGAAACCTTAACGTTTAACCCCTTTGTGTTAACCAATGCATTGGAGAGCATTCATGGGCTCACCTTCCCTTAGTTTATCATGGAACCACGCGTCTTCATAAACAATGACCAAGAACCATAACATAATCGTATCACATAAAACAAGCATAAAGGAAACATAACATTTCCACATTTCAATCACAAGATATCAAAAACACATTGATATAATAAAAACATTATCAAAACCATTTTCAATACCAAAATAAATGAAAAGTAAGACATGGTATTTATTTTTCATTAAAAAAAGTTATGTCTTGTAGAGGAAGCCGAAACACAAATAATTTTCACGACGGCTGAGAAGTCGTTGTCGCCGCATACGTACTACAAAAAAACAATCCCTTTTGTCGTTTAGTAAATGCATCATATAGAAAGGATTCCTTTTGAATAAATGTAAAATTCAAAGGGGTTTGTACACTGTATAAAATAAAGTTGTGTATAAAACAAAATATGCCTCAATGAAAGGAGATTGAGACGAAGTCCCTTACCTCGGGTCCGACTTGACTCGAACGTTCGTTAATCTCCTAAACAATAAACTTGAGTTAATTTATACATTCTTAAGAAAAAATTTCTTGTTCATTTTTACTTTTATATCACTTATTGCCATGTCATGAACACTATGTAATTATTTATGTTAATAGCGGTCGTTTTAATGATCATTAGTACTTGAGTCAAAAATAAACTCTTTATAATTAAAATTTTTTCATGTATACATTATATCCAGAGTTATATTCATGATGTAGATATCATATATATCATATATATCCATTATATACATGCATTTATAAAATTACATAACATTTAGAGTTAGGAAATGAAATGCACCGTTCATGGAGACGGTAAGCCGTACGTACGCATGAATGCTACTTTAATTTCTATTTCATATTTTATGGAATGGAATCCTAATGATATAAAGGTATATTATAATTCCATTATAAAATCATATATAATATCAATAACTCCATCCTTTATATGTCCCAGATATGGCATTAACAAATCAAATCACATTGAGGGGCGGTAGTCCGCACTTCCTAAAATGAAGATATCGCGTTTACCCATAATGGAAACCATAAAGGTATGAAAAAAATGAAAAATACAGAATATTAAGGAAAACATAAACATATTATATATCATATATAAATATAGTTACTTCTTAATGTACACCTTTGAAGGTGTTATAATAATATTGAGCAATCATCGTTTCGTGAGGCAGAAATTCACCATCCACAAAAACATTATATTCTTTAACCATTAGACGAAGGTGTGTGTAAGTGTAGCTCTAATCCTTTTTAAAACAAAATCCTAGTATATTGAAGATACTGGTTTTGTTACAAATGAAATGAATAAAAATATTTTAGTGGGTTGGAGATGCAAAATAATACGAAATAACATTAGAGATGACTTTACATTTAAATCGGGTAACTCTTCTTGGTTTGAACCAAAATGGTTCCTTAAAGAGCTTTCTACCTATGGTAAGGATTATAGGATTAATAGAGGGATGTTGAGAGAAAAAATGAGCAGAGATTGGCCGAGCCAAAGGCTTGATAATTGTGGGTAAGGAGGTAGAGGTGGGGGCCTTTTATAAGAGGAGAGCAGGGGAACTCTTGGAAAGTTATAAAATTTTACTTTATATTAAAATGATATTTTGATTTTAATGGTCCCACATTGATATATTTATATTATAATATGATAAGGGTTCGAAATATACTCATTAAATAGGTCTCTGAAAAGTTTAAGTCTTAGATTTTTCATTAACATTTCATTTTATTTAAATCGTTCATTAATGAGGTAATCGATGCATCATCATGATGTCATATAAAATTTAATTTATCTGATGTATAAAAATTATAAAAAATAATAATATGATGTAGGAAATCATTTTATATTTCCACTGACTATTTATAGTCCAAGAGATAATTTATTTAGAAAAAATTAATTTTTTTTAGTCAGGTGATACATTCTTTAGGGATATTCTCCTTCCTTTATAAATAAAAAGATAAAGTATCACTTTCACCCAAAAGTGATTCCATGGGATCCCTAAGTTTGGAACAAGGCATCCCATAGTTGGAAATGACACAACCAGTAGCATTAGGACCCATGTTGGGGTCATTTTGCATTATTAGGATATAATTTTATTATCCATAACTACCCGATTACTAATTAATCAAAATAATTAAAGATAATTACCGTTGTTACTATTCATAATGTCCAAAAACAGGAGTCTTAATTAAATAATTTGGTCCTTCTTATTCCAAATATGGAATCCATTTTACCAAATTCCAAAAATAGAAATTGCAGTAATTAATATAAAAATAATTCTCGTTGTCAAAACAAAAAGCAGGTTTTTTGGAATCAATATCTATGAAAATTTTGGCACTGATTTATGCCCAATTCCAATGTGAAGTTAATCTCAATGTCCACCATTGGATTAAATTGTAAAAATATATTCTATTTACACTTTAATAAAAATTAAAAAGGTTATCTAGCCATATAACTAAATTATATGAAAATGCAGTTTCGATGTAAAATGCATTATTTTTCACTATTCATTAAAAAATGAACATTGTCATAAAAATACAAAAAATTAATCCAAAGTAAATTTCAATGTCCCAATAATAAAGAATAAGTTTATTTTGAAAAATAGACCTTATAAAATTTCCAAAATATATATTTAAAAATGGTTCTCCATCAAAAGGCAGAAAAACAATCTTTTTAAAAAATATTAGAGAATTTTATGCTTACGATTGGATTTATTTTCATTTTAAGCCTCTAAAACACTATCTAATTCATAAATTGACATAGATAAGAATATATATTATTAATTACTTACTTGGGATGTTACATATATACCTACACAAATATTTTCTATTATCCATGTAAATAATATATAATATAGTTGAGCACAACTTGTTTAATTAAATAAATAACATAAGAACATCACATGTTACTAAAGAAAATTTATTTCAATATCACATATCACTTATTTAAGTATTATAATATATATAATCATTATATATTAATCAAGAAACCATATTTCATACCAATCATGTATGTGGAAAATTCCATATTGTTTAACAAAAACCTTCCGTATGATCACAAATATACTCAACCATGCCTTAATTATGGAATAATTAATTCTTTAATTAGAAACATATTAAATAATGAATTTTCACATATAATATAAATTATTTACCACTAGTAATTTAAATTACTATAAAAAATCATCACAGTAAAAGAAATAACACAATTTTTAACACAAAATATTATATAGTCATGTGGGACCTCCAAAATAAAAAAAACCCCATTTATTGCCACATTAGTGAAATATATATCATTATTTGAGCCCCAAATCTTATTAGTCATATAATTTTTTCACATCTGATATCTTTTCATGGTGTTCATAAAATACTAATAAATTAATTTTAGTCTTTATGGTGTTAATTTTAACAATGTGTTGATGATATTTATTACACATATGATAGAATTATAAATCTCTAATTCCTTTTTATAACATGATTAATTTTTATATTATTATTCCCTTTTCATTAATTAATAACAAAAACATATGAATAATGTTTATTACACTATATCCAATACATAAAACCTTAATTTTGTAATTATTATTACATTTAATGATTTTATAAACATGTGATATCATATATAAAAAATTCATAGCACTATGTAACACATTCTACCTCACCATGTATCCAACTGATAAGTTAACTATCCCACTGAACAGTTCTTATGAGAATACCTCTTAGCAGAAATAATATTCAGATAATTGTGATATTAAATTTCACAATAAATATGTTTAGTTTATGAAAATTCCATGAAAATATATATACTTTATAATATCTAATATTCTTATATACATAGGTTAATTTTATCAAAATAGAGAACACATTAAAATCATTATAAAAATAAAATATTTGTTTGAAATAATTTTTAGTAACAACTATATAATTAATACATTATGTTATTATTTTGAAAAGAAAAAATTTATAAACTATTTTTGGAATAATTTAAATTATTCTTCAGTTAATATTTAATTTGTATACTATAAAAAATACTAAAGTTTGTATATAATATAAATAATTATTTTTAAATTAAATTTTCTATAAACATATTCCTAAAACAAAAAACTCTACTATTTAAAAAAATTAATTATTATTTATCATTGTTATATTGAATAAATTATTTTAATAAACATATCAAATTTGTAATTTTATGTGTTTGGTGGTGTAAATTGAAAATAAAGTTCTTATTTATTATAAAATTCCCCAAATGGATGTTGATAACTCATTCTATAATATTGTAACAAATAAATTATACAAAAAAATATTATCTTGTATAAAATTTCTTTTATCACTTAATTTCAAATCATTCTATAAAATCGATCAATTAATAAATGATGTGTATAAATAATAACTTCGGTTATTTAAAAAAACTATTACTTTAAAAACAATTCTAATATAAGATAACAATGAAATGAAAAAAAACACATCTAAATTTAGAATTCATAAATTCATGGATCCTAATGTAATCATTTATTTATTTTATAGATACAATGAAATACTTCCACTTTATTTATAAAAATTTTAATATTCATTAATAAATTATTATTATTTTACTTTTTTTACATATTTATAACAATATTTAAATTATATTTGTTATCATATTCCCTTTAAAACAAAATAACAAATTTATATAATATAACTCCCTTACATCAACTTTCAACTATGTTTATTATAAAACATCACGTATTCTAGGAAATCATATCTTCAATGTTGAGGTTTTTATCGTGAAATCAGTATCCATACTTCCAAACTCCTCTTTATATATTTGATGAATCGAGTAAATTATTGCCCCTCCCCCATAATTTTCTTCTTCTTGCAGCTAAAATTTCTACACTTATATACAACCATCAATGTACCAAAGTGTTGACCTCCCATGTTCTACTCAACTATCCTCAAAATAATGATAATCATATGTAAATTTTCCTTAAACTAATTAACATTGGAATTCATAGTATATTATAAGAATCATTTTAAAAATGATTATAAGATGAATTCTGTAGAATGATCAAACCTTAAATGGTATTTTGGCTAATCCTAGTCATTGATATTCTCACTAATACTAAGTACATGTGTGGTTATTTAACCAACTTTAATTGATTTATATCTAAAAAATCCCATGGAATACTTATTTTTCTTATGCATTTTTTATTCTTTATATCACCTCCTTAGGTAATTTATCTCCATGTATGCATACATATTAGAATATTTCATTAAAAAAATTAATTCTAGGGATTTGAAAATTATACTAGATTAATAAATATTACACCTATTACAATTCAAATAAACATTAATATTATAATAGTCCATGCCCCCATGATAATAATATTGTGTATTTTTTACCCATAATACATTGAACATTTTTTTCTCATGCATCCCTAAGAATAAGGACATGTGATGGGGGAGGTTTGTACATCCTCTCAAAAATATTTTATTATTCCACATCTCTTTTGATGTGGGAGACATCCCATTACACCCCCTAAGGGCCCAATATCATTACCTATACACTTACTGGTTAATATATAATATATTAATTATGTAGTTCAGGCCACCCATGATAACAATATTACCATACATGGCCCCAAAATCCCACATGAAATTATTTTTTTCAAGAATCCCCTAAAAATGGAACTATTGTGGGAGATGAATATACACCCTCATATATGGAGTGCTTCATTACCCACCTAAAATCATGTGGGATACTTCTCATTCATTATAATGCATCACCATGGCATTCTGGAAGTGTGTCCAAACTAGATAATCTGTGGACCTCAGTTGAACCTCCTTGTAAACAATTGGAAATAAACTAGTGTTTTGGGCCAAAAAAGGTCACGGGGAAACTATTATATCAATGGAAACACAATGAGGCCCCACCCAAATGAATACCAAATTAGTATGTCCTATATGTATTACAATCATACCAAAAATCTCCAGACAAAAAATAGGAGTAATACTGATTCTCACAATATATTATATAGATAATAAATCGTATGAATTATGTAAAATATATAATAGTGTATTATAAGTATGAATATATATAAAATACATCAAAAAGTAACAATTATACAATTAAAACTTATTATATATATATATTTTTCAATAATGAATATAAAGTACAAAGACCGGTAGCCAAACTAACTACACCAGCTCATGAAAATTCATTGGCTGCCAAAAACACTACTCATCCTAGGCCATTATTCATTATATATATGTATATATATATAAGAAATGTAAACATGAATCTATAAATATATAAATTTAACAACATATAAAGAATATGGTTTTGGTGATTCAATGACCTATTAGGATTCACCCACTCACTTCAATTCACAACATGCAAGTTATCAAGGGGATACATGTACATGTCTATAGTGACTACAGCTTATAGCACCAAAAAATATATCTTATTCAAGGAAATGTAATGTCATACCTATGTACCATCATTCCAGAAAGAGAAATATAACTTCAAGACTCAACTAGTACAACCCATATCATTCCATGTCCCATATACATGTTATCAATGACTCATATACCCTCATGTATCAATTAGGAATACCACATAATAATTCTCTTATCATCATAAACAATAACATAGAGTTATTATCATAACCATAAGGACTCAATCATGATATTCTAACATAACTCATCAATCAACTATGTACTTGTCAACTTCCAAAAACATTTATAAAAAAGCTAAATAATAATCATTTTATGGAATATAATAATAAATAATAAAATAAGGTCCAATAATAAATAAACACTACCAAAATATAAAAATAAAAAATGGAAATATAATAGTTCATAAAACATAAAACATTAACTTAATAATAATATGACAATAATATAAATAGAAAAAATAGATAGGCACCCAACCACATTAAACTGCAATCTTATATCTCAGACCTTGCATAATCAAATCTCAATCGTCCTCACTTGAACTATTATCAAGAATAACCATAAAGTTCCATAGGATCTTATCCTAATATATCTTAATAATTTATATTTCATAGCACCCACTACGTGATAGTAAATCCCTATGATTA
Source organism: Viscum album (assembly GCA_963277665.1). NCBI lineage: Eukaryota > Viridiplantae > Streptophyta > Magnoliopsida > Santalales > Viscaceae > Viscum > Viscum album. The sequence continues at coordinate 1,236,764,247 of OY728122.1, read as the reverse complement.
TACACTAATCCCTTAGAGCCCATATCCACATTATAGCACTGATCCCTGGGATCATGTATCACGCTATCACCAAAACGTGTATTCAATATCCATATTTTTACTATAGGTGATACCAAAACTGTTGTGTATCATATTTATCACATTCCATCAGGAACACCTCTCCTGACACCTTCACCATATCGACTAGAGGTATTTCAATCAACACATGATTTTTGGGCCATCAAAAATGAGATAAATTATATATATCTCACCTAATCTATGTATGAAATCAATACATGTATCAATGAATGTAAAATTAATAATGCTCCTTGAGATAACTTCAATACCATAACATCATTATATATGTTACAAACCAAATAGTAATATCATAATTAGGACGTTTATAAAATTATAACACTATATTAGAGACTAAATTCACAGTCACCCTAAATCGTAATATCATAAGACAACATAAATCTGGAGAAAATCCACATTCATAATATCAAAAAACAATATAAAGTCAATCAACTCACCACCAAATCTCAGATCGTGAGACATATAGATAATTTTCACAACAAAAAGACTACTTCCCTGGAATCATACATTATTCACCAATGAAATAATTACAATGACCACCAGTCATCTAAAATAATGTGTTTAATCAATTGGGAACTCCCATTAGAAGTATGGATTAAAAAATATGATGATTATTAAAAACCCCCCAAATGTTGATGGTGAATTGTTTCACCCTTCACTCAATCAATGTTTGTGTACCCCATAATATGATATGGTTTAACTTTTAACTGAAAAAAACATTAATGTTATCACTTAATCAAGGAATCACTAATCCCCTTGTATCACCGCATGTAATTTAGTTAAATAAAGACTCTTAGACGCAATCTCATCATGAAGGGTGTCCTAATATTTTTATGAACATATACTAATAAAAAACAAATTAGGCGCCCAATTCTAATATAAACAACCAATCACCCAAGTGAATGTATCATGTATGGTTCTTATAATATTATAAAACATCATATATATGTAATTTTATGAAAAGTAACCAATATCTAGAATGTTTTTTTCCTAGAAGCATTATAAAATAGAGCGTGAGACCTATGAGTTTAATAAAACCAAAAATTTCATAAAAATTGTATTTCATACATAAACTAGTTTATATACCTAAATTAAGGAATATTAAAAAAAATAACATCTCGATGCACTCACCCAATGTCCTATACTAAAATCTAGTAAAAATGTTCAATTAGGATAACCTAAAATACTATTTCAATCCCATTACTTTATCCACATTTTTAATTTCTAAATCTATTTCAAAATACAATCAAATTAAATAAACAATTTATAGGTAAAATAATTTACATTTATAAATACACTGTAAACCAATAGAATTTTTCAAATACATTTAAAAATGTGTAATCCATTTATCTTGTAAAAGAATATCATATCACTAAACAATCCCTAATATTGAGAAATATGAAATGTTCATCCAAGATGGGCCATGTGAAACACATATCAAGATATACAATCCACAGTGGTTATCATATTGACCCAGACCAATCCATCTAATGAAGTGACAAAATGTCACAAAATCTTTCCATCAAAAATAATAATATATCACATACACATAATATGTGACTTGGAAAGCCATTCATCATAGAAAATCACCATTATAATTAAATTAATCCACCTACTATGTACCATGGTCTATATATTTAATTAAATATTGGGTCAACCACCATCTAAAAATAAACTATATTTCATATATAGACACCATTGAGTTATTTTTCTAGCGACCTTTTTTAAAAACCCATGACTGAATAATACCTAAAACCCCAAAATGGAAATTATATGACATCAATCCGATAATAAAAGTGGTGTGGTGAACTTATCAGTAATACCCATGACTAAAACATACAAAATAAAAAATAATAGCACACATGTTTTGGGTCAATTTCTAAAAATCTCATCAAAACCCCTAATTAAATAAACTATGATACATTTTTCGACTAAAATAGGATAAAATATTGGGAATAAATAATTCAAATGATACAAAAATGTTTTATGCATGATAGATCCATAATAGATGAGTAACATCAACCTCATGTCATATAATCATAACTCAATACCTAGTAAAACATCTATAAAATTAGTTAATTGAAATGGAGTATGAAAGGATGCGAATTATGAGGAATTACTTCCATTTATAAATGATTAAACCTATCACAATTACCCTAGAAATATAAAATATGAAGTGAGTGAGAAGGGAATCAAATGATATCATTTTCTAACTATTTTACATATAGGAACTAATAATCCGGAATTGGATTTATAAAACAATCCCAATATACCAAGTTGTACCTTACAACATTAAATGGTAGTCGGTAAACTCTATCAGAAATATGATATGGAATACATTACTTTATAATTCCAAGGTTATTATACATACAAGTAATTCATTTCATCAATTACATTCATGTACAATTTCAATTGAAAAATTACGGTCTCTCATTAAGAGAATTACTAAAGCGGTGTTGTGGGTTGTTTATAATTAATAAAAGGTTAGTGTTTTATTGGTTTTTACATCAAGATATTAGATAAATCTTCAAAACACCATTTTATAATTTGGTACGGTGTTTCAATAACCAATGTATAAAAGGCATGACATTATTTTTTGTTCTTATGATAATTCATATATGACTTATAGAAAATTTCTCATTTTCTATGTATTAACAACACACACATTGATCAGTTAATGGATATATAGAGAAATAATTAAGTGAAAAATGATTTATGGAATCTCTATGTTGGAGGATATAATGGCCTAGTTTATAGGACTTTGTTGTAATTGGTTATGTCTAATTAATATTATTTACTCTTATATATAATAACATGCAATAATATTATGTCGTGTTATGTGATAGGTTGATGAATGTGGAACTACATACATGAATATGGAGGAGTAACATCCAAAAAATGATAAGTCGAATCATGAAGTTGTTCCAAATGATTAATACGGATTCAATTTCATCATGATATAACTCCCATCTAAAAATAGTGTAACACTATTTTAGTAGTTGGATTGATTCAAATCAGAAACATAAAATCACATCACAATGTAAAAGTTTCATATCTCAATCATTAGGCCATGAAAATATAATACTCATCATATAAATGGAAATTATGTTACCATAATATAAAGACATTTTACATTCCACAATAGGTGTATAGATTTTACTGATCTAGTAAATGATTTAGAAGGTTATATTTTTTACATAATCCATACATGACTATCACACCATATCTATGATAATCACACTACAAATTATAAATAGATGAAAAATATGTGTATTCTTACCCTAACAAAGTGAAAAATTGGACAGAAAAAACAATAAGGGCTCATGACACTTATTCAAGGATGGATTTCAATGTGATTTTAGTTAGGATTTTGCAAAAAAATATAGAGAACATATAAACCAAATTCCAAAAGAACATGGTAAGGATATCATAGATCAATGTACATGTTCACACTCATTTATATCAATCTTATAATTGATTGTTCATAACCATGTTACAACACCATTCCTTTTACCTATTAATAATAAGATATGAATTTGGATAGTATGAACTCAATCACGATACATAATGGATAATCCCTTGAATAGAAAAATTGATTGAACTATATTAAAACATTTTCCATTTGACTCCTTTCTCATTAATATATTTGTTATTATATATTTTAATATACCATAAATTTAATAGGTAATGGAAAAATACTCGAGAGTTGGTGTTTCTGCATGCCACTATTTCACTCCCCTATTTCAAAGTTGGCTCACTCTCACCTAGTCCAATAATTTGGTATCCCATAATACATGAATTATTTATAATTATTTTCCCATGGAGAATATCAAATAACCTTTAGAATTTCGTTTTGTATATTAACATTATTTTTTTCATTATCTATATCTTATTACTAAAATGGTTTTCATCTACCATGAGTAAGGGTTCAATTTTATCCATCTTCAATATCAAAACAAAAAATTGAGTCCCTATGTACGATAGGAATTAATTCTATATATAGAAACAGAGGATTCTTCCATCTATTTTCTCACTTTTATTGTATGTTCATGATATCAATGATAATTGTGTACATCATACAAAAGTTTTCATGGCCTATACATTAAATGATAAGTACAATATTAAATATTATGGGATATCATGTAATGTGTTTATCTCAATTATCATTAATAAATATTTTATACAAGTTATATGATTAAAAATAGAGAATTTAATTTGGTGGAGAATACATAATATCAATGGAGGACTTATAAAATTATGGAGTCACAGTTTTAAACAATCAGGTATAATTTTAAGATATTTGAATTGGATAAAATTAATCATTGGATGAGTTATTATTCAGTAAAATTAAATTTTAAGAAACAATTGAAGCTACATATAAAATTATATAATATTCAACCATAGTGACCAAGATGATGAAAATTTGTCATGATAATTTTACATGAAGATTTAAATAATTTAAGATAGACCCATGCATGAGTGTACAATTGATAAACTCAATAATGTATTGTTTTTTATGAGATTAGGAGAGGGAAAAAATTAAATATAAAAAGGAAAATTTAATTAAGAGATTTATTTTTATTATTCTCTTGGTTCTACACACATTAATCCAAAGAAATACTGTGAGGATAAAATTGATCCGAAAGAAGCTAACGTGGATTTTTATAAACTAATATCATTATTTTAAACATTCATGTTTCAAGGATGATAAAAAATTATGAGTAAAATTAATTTTAATTTTTTCATTTTACAAAATAATATACATTACATTTGTACATTTCTTGAGAGAAATAATTAGTATTAAAGTGATTATCATTCAAAAAGATTATATATAAGAAACATGGAGGAATGTTATCAAAATTGATGAAGGTTTTTAAAAGTAAAATAATATTACTAAATTATGATAAATATAATTTCTTTATTCTCAAAAAATTGGTTCCATGTCTCAAGATTATGGATTTGAATGAGTGTAGGAGGAATTTTAGGATGAATAAATTCTGGTTTTCATAGAAAAAAATATTACAGTACAATATTAGTGATGAAGATGTACGTAATGATGAGGTAGGTAGTGAATAATGTTGTGATTAGGAGATTTAAAATGAATTATAGTCAATGATAATAGTCATAAGGAAACAAAATAGTGGGAAAAATTAATTAATTCATTTTATAATGAGAATGGTTCATTAAGATATTTAACTTATGAATAAAAAATCAAAGACAATATTGAGATTCCGATGAAGTCACAAAAAATAATGGAGGTATTAATCAAATCATTAATGTTAAGGATATGATACTTAATGTTACAATAAATACAAACACCAAGAAATGAGTTTGAAATATATAGTGAGGATAATTTATGAGAAGATTTAAATTACTCCAAAAAATTTACATTTCATTGAGTATAAAAATTATATAAAATTATTTTTGTAATGGTAGAAAACATCAATGAAATTTATTTATTCTATTAAGAATCAAACCTAATGTATTATGGTACCATAAATAATTATGGTAGATATACTTTCATTCAATATATGTTCTTAAAGTTATTAACATTAAAAGTTATTTAATAAACCCATTATGGTGAACACACTCATATCTACATAAAATATTGGTGCTTAAATTTTCACGAATAATTAATAGTAATAGAGGAACTATGTGGAGTCTATTTATAAATTAGACTAAAATGTAATTGAATAATATATTATGTATTTAAATTTTCAAAGGTAATAATAGATATTTAACTAGAAAGAAAATCAATGAACATATTTTAAATAATAAATTTACAACGCAGGGATGTTTTTCTTTAAAGTAAGGGTTTGGTGTTGTGTAGTGTATAAGAAGAAAACATATATTTTCTTGAAAAATTTATCTCTCCATAAAATTAATAGATATTATTAATAATGTGGTATTAAATATTTTTTTCCAAGATCCCAGAAGATAAAACATCAAAAAGAAAAAGTAAATTTTAAAAATTCTTGTAATTCTCTTGATGAAAGTTGTGAGAGGTGTAATCAAAAGTGACACAACAAATAAAAATTTATCACAATACTAAAAATTATTTCAACTAATCAGAAATCTACATATAAATTATGAGGATGATTAATCAAGAGTAGGATATAGTGGTTGAAATTTCTTACGAAGGTAAAAAATGAGACAATACATGGATATTTCATTGTGGTTTCTCATTACATGGGAGTGTATTAAATTATTTAAATGTAGAGAAATTTATGTTGCAGTATCATTTAAATTAAAAATATATGTATCACTAAATGTGAAAGGAGGTTGATTCACCAAGATCTATAAAAAATCCAATGATGTTTCTTAAAGTGTTAGGTTGAGGAATAAAATAATATACTTCTACATTGTTTTTTATAATGGGAATGGGGTTATCTTTCCAATAAATGATATTTTGTTAGGATGATTAAGGAAGGTATACTTATAAAAAGGTATGTTGAATCGTTGAAATGAATTTCAAATTTTTTTGATCGAAATACATGTTTTATGAGTATTATAGAGAAAAATCACTCATGGAATATAATAGTTATCTATTTTCTAAAAAACAAAATATTGTCTTTTTCAAACATGAAGGATTGATAAATCTACTAATATTTAATTTTGAATATAGCAACAATTTTTATAGATGTCACTAATTAAAAATGGTATCTAAGAGTCATAAATTGGTGGAGATCATGATAAAAAAGCATAATTAGTTGAAAAACAAATATTTCTAAGATCTGATCAGATTGAAATCAACTAATGGATATTTTTATTTCAATAGATTTTTTGATGATTTCACAAATACAAATTATTCCTATTTTATATAGAGTAAATACAAATATCCTGAGAAAATCAAAATAAAATGGTGGAGTGTTGATGATCAGTAATGATAGGCTATTAGAATATTTTTATATGAATATAGACCTACATACATGAATTAGTTATTTGTAGAATATATTAATAAATATATAATTATACATGGATATAGTACTCTACACACACTGTAACAAAATAGATTAAGTGAATGGAAGTATTAGAGTTTGGTATGAATTGTTTGAACCGGGTTATTAAATCGGCAACCAACGAATTATATATTTAAAAAATCCTTGAAAATAGTTATTCGATTCTTAAAAACTATTTATTTGTTATCAGATTATCTCAAAACAAAATATGTTATCAACATTAACATAATTAAATCGAAAATAATAAATTTTTTCAGTATCCCTTGTTAAATCAATATCAATAGTAAATAATTATAAAAGATCATTGAGAGAGAAAAAGTGGGAAAATTTCTCGGATACCAAATTGGTGAAATATAAAATTATTTTATGAGAAACATCACTAATATATATGAAGTAATTATTTTAAAAAATAAAAAATAATTTAAAAATTATCACATATTGATGTTGATAATGAAGAATATCTTTAATGTGTTTTTGGATAGTATGAGAATATTAAGGAGGCAGAAGAAGTTTCTTAATACTACTATAATGATTCTAAAATATTTAGTGATGAGGAAAATGAAAGGTAAGGAGAAACTAAATTCAAAATTCTTGAAAGGCATGTGGAGTTAGTGAAAATTATTAAAAACACCAACAAGGGTTTTCAAAAGTACAGTTATTTTTGAATTAATAGTTATTCAATATTTCATTCAAATGCTCAATCAAAAAGTGTGGAAGAGTATTTGAAATATATGGTTTGTGTATCAATTATAGAAAATGAGTAAAATAATTGAGATGAATGAAAAATTGGAATTGGATTCACATCAAAAATATTATATTTTTACCAGTATTAAACACATATTTTATATAATATTCAATGATAAATGACTAATATAACATTAAAAACCATGATATATTTCTAAGGGATATGATCAAATTGAAGGTATAAACTGTTATGAGACCTTCTCTCAAAACATAAGGGTCAAAATTATAGAAAAAGTTCATATAATTAATCTCAAAGTATATAAAAATATTTCCAAACGGACGTGAAGACAGTGTTATCAAATAGTGATCCCGAGGAAGAATCCTATATTAAAAATTTTGATTATTTTTTCCTTGATGGTGTTGTTTTCGTCTTTTAAAGATGTAGAAGTATTTATATGGGATGAATCAATATCATTGATAATGATATAATAAGTAATAAATAAACATAAATAGAAATAAATTGAATTTATAAAATGTGAATTTAATCTCTATGTTAAGGGAGATAAAAAAATCCTTTTTAAGAATGTGTATATTGATGATAATATTTTTATAACAAATAATGAAGAATACTATGATGAATTTTATTCCCAAACGTGAAAGCACTTTTGAGTAGTCAATGATGGGTGAGATAAAATTTTTTAGTTTCTCGAATCATAAATACAACAGGTAATGTATTTATCTCCAAAGAAAAGTATTCTTGTGAGTTCGTAAATAAATTTGGTACGGAATAATCAATAGAGGGTAGATCTCCTATATAATTATGGACTATGTTTACAATTGAGGAAGGTTAAAAGATCTTGTATCAAGTATATTTTCAACAAATTATTTGTATCCTACTCTATTTTAACATATCAAGACTAGAAATTGTAATTGTTTTTACTCTAAATACATGATCCCAATGAAATCCTAAGTAATCACGTCATGCAATAGTTAAATTTATCTTTTTCTATATCAATGGAATATATATTTTAGTTTTCATTATGAAAAAAAATCATTTATTATTATTATTATTTTTATGTGGATTGGATAGAAGATACTGGTGATAAAATGTCTACATTTGAGGTACATTCTACATTAGATGAAACTTGATTTCTTTCCATTTTATGAAGAATCATTACATCACAAAAATAAAAATTGAATCTAATTATTTTGGGGTATAATGATCATTAAAAATTATGTGGAATTAGTTTTATCTTTAATATGTGAGGGTGTATATTCCATACCCATAGGTGATTGGGTGTGAAAACCTATGATAAATAAATTCATCCAATAATATAGTGTCATGTTTAAAGATAATTAATATTCATATTAAGTATCACTTTATCAAGGAGAATGTTGAGAATAAATAGATATAATTATTATATGCTTTGGAAAAGAATAATGTCATAGATATAATGAAAATTACATTTTTTAGGAATTATTCCTTCACATGAGATTCTTTTTTGGAATTCATTCTCACCAAAAATCCCTGTATGCTTTATAAATTATTTTCCCTCTTTAATTCCTTTGATATTTTAAAAAAAATAACACAAGGAAGTTATTTTTATACAAAGATGACTCTGTTTCTTCTAGAAGGCATAAATAAAGGGGAAAATATAAAAGATGTTTTCCTTATAGGGGTACACATAAGGAATAGTTATTAGCAACTATATATAGAATATAACATATAATGTTTAATATATTTTTGAAAATTGGTTGATTGATGTTATCTCATGAATATAAATGAAAAATATGGTATTTTGAGTTGATCGAAATTTAGACATGGTTGAAATGGTATTAATATACGCACATATTGGTTAGGAAACTCTAAAAACAACATGTTATGCTATGATGTCGTGTTTAGATAACCTTAACAGCGAAGGAATTTCATACGAAATTTACTAAAAAAATTCATTAAAAATGTATTCGTATTTTATTGATTAAAAATATTCACATTGACGAGTTAGAGGCTGGTTTGAGATGATATATTATGCTATGGAATGACGAGATAACTTGGTTAGAGGACACTACAATGTAATAGATAGGACTTCAATGTGATTATTTCATTATGTGGGAATTTTTTACAATACTGGATACTTTATCACAGTACTATGTCATTTAATATGATTGGTTTTGGTGAAGAAACTAATTTCCTCTATACAGATGATAAATTCTGAAACATGACATTTTGTATTATTAAGTGTGATGGAGGTCAAAACAACAAACAAAATATTATTTATACTTATAAACTAGATTATTAGTAAAGGGTAAAACATAATGGAACAGGGTTTTGTTTTAAAATACATTATTTCAAATCCAATATATATGAAACTAAATAATGAGAAACTTAGTTTGTATAATTTTAATAAAAATTTATAAAATGTATTTGAGGGAATTAAAATAAACTAAACTAAGGAACAAAGGCATGAATTTCTTATTATCAAGGATAAATCAAACTGAAGTTGTAAAATTTGATGTGTTTTTTAAGAAATGTGATAATCCCAAATGTGTAACCAGTTTTTAGACATTCTTTAATCTCAATTGATAATTATAATCCCTATAGGAGACAATTCATTCTTGATCAAAAACATCGTAGAAATAAAATTTTTATTTTATAATGAATATGAAAAATATGAAAAAATTAAAGATAAAAAAAATGAAATTTCTAAAATTAAATTATGTACAGTGGATGTAATGAATTTGGAAATAATATGTGAGAAAAATACTATATAAAATGAAGATAATGTTTAGAAGGAATATGAAATATTCTATCTTGATTAGAGTTCAATTCCCTCCCAAATTTTCTTCAAAATTATCCCTTGACCAAGATCCTTCTAATTATCCTCCCAATCTACTACAAATATCACTCCAAGAATTATTTAAAGGTTAGAAACTAATCCTATATAATTCCCCAGTGAAAATAACTCTCTACCCCCTATTTTTTATTTTTTACTAAATTTGTTTACTTTTTTATTACTAGGTTATAGAAACATTCCACAAAATTTTTTCAACCTTTACCTACTCACTAACCATGTGGTATTTTTCTTAGTATTTCTCCCATATTATTACCTAGTATAAACCCTTATAAAAAAATTAATCATATTATTTGACCATAGTTTAAAATATATCTGGATGTTCACCTACTATGATTCATTTTTATAAATAACATATTGTTACCTGATTGTTTTCTATATTTTATCACATTCAAAACACCTAAATTTTTCATATCATAGAAATCCCCATATGTTACCTCCAGTTTAAACTTTTCTTAGATATGATTATTTATTCAATTTGAGTGGTTCTTTAACCAAAAATCCAAACCATTATTAATTCTTACCTTGTGTATCCACCTCCTTGTAAATCTCTTTGTCCAAGATCAGTGGACATAAATTTTTTAAAACATATTTTCAATCTAGTAGAGTGAAAATTCTTCGAATAATATAATATAGTAGATGGGGAATGATGATAAATCCATATATTCTTCATATCATCATCTTATAAACAATCCAAAAACCCAATATTTAAAATTGATTTAGAACCCATTTAGATGTCAATATTTTAAATAACTTAATATATCATATTCTAGAATCATAGTCAAACAACACCAACTCTTATATCATTTTAGCATGTATAATATATTTATTTATTATATTAGTCCTATAAATGTTTTTATTTATATTTTCATATTCACCCTTACACTTAGAGTGTTTTTTGGGTGTCTCAATACCTAAGAATTAATTTATTAAAATTAAAAATATATTTTAATGAACATTCATGCATCACTATGTTATGAAATTGTATTTCATATTGATAGAAACATCAAATGGGAAATTGGAGACCATGAATGAATCTAGAACACAGGGTTTACCCTAGGCATCATATATGGTTGGTATGTAGAAGATGTTTCGTGGTAGGTGATCAATGGTGGTTGAGTTTAATAAAATAAGAAATTTATATTATTTATATTAATTAAATATCCTAAACATTAATTTATATTAAATACCTCATTATGATTCCTATTCTAGGTCATCTATAAAACCCTAACAGGATTTTAGAGGAGGAAAAGAATTCTTTATTAGAGTATTAGGATCAGATAACATCAACATTCAGATTAAGGTGGATAGAGTTGAAGATAGTGAATGGATTTAGACTTCTTCATCATTGGATAACACACTCTCCACCAAAAATAAATCTTTATTCGAGGTAGGTGGTGTAATTTATAGACTCCCAATATTTTATAATTTACTATGCCTGTATGATTTATCTAATTTCATTTCTTAAGGATTTCAAACTTTTATGAGCCCCAAATTTTGACAAATAATTCAATATCTATTAATTTCTTATTTTATTACCACATTCCACCCCTTGTTAAGGAATATTCATGTTTGTTGGTCAAGATCACATTGTAAAATGAAATGTTTCACATTGTAAATGTTAATTTCCCCTACCATTTCCCCACCCTTCACTATTTTCCTATTGGGTTATGGATTGACATTTATTGGACTACATTGAAATATAATGAAGCCACTTATTCAAGGATGATGTCAAAAAAATGGATATTTATTTTTTTAATGTATGAAATTAGATTGATGATCCTAAGAGTTAACGGGAGGTGCTATGACTCATCAATGGGTGAACAGATTTCTGATTTTTTTCCATCAATGGTTGGATATCGATGGATGACGAAAACAGTATTTCAATTTTGGGCAGTGAAATGGTTGATTTTTTTCAAGTAATGGTGGATCTAATATCTACACGATAATTTAGTGTTTCTATGAAAATCCCTAACTAAAAAGTGTTTACATTGATTATAACATTCCATGTAATCTACTGGCTATAGCGGATAGGGTTTCACATGAATATAAGAATCACCCAACACTGTTGGACAATACACGCCAATTGACCTCGTGATGGTGGATTAAGGTGTACTTTGGGAGTACATAGTAAATGAAATGGAAAACCAAATAAACATATCCAAGAGTACATAGGATATTAAACAAAGAAATAATACACAATCATGGACCAAAGTATATGGGAATGGAATGGTGTACCTATGAAAGACCTGAGATGAAACAAATAGGCCCTGGTGGTAGAGACACACCATATACCACCAGTACTTGTTATGTAGTGAAAAATGAATTCAGAATCCATGTAAATAGAATAAAATTACCTACAAATGATTTGAGGTAATATGTTTTGTGACCCCACATACATGACATGTACATTTCCCATGGACTTATACCTTCTGTATTCCCTTATCTAGGACTCCAATTTTGGTCTTAGAGTAGCATATCCAAATTAGTTTTTCATGTATTATGTAATGGTATCATTCATAGCGATGTTAATGATATAAAATGTGGTTTTTGGATTGAGGATATTCATTATATTATTCTTGTAAATTAAAAATAATTGGGTGGGATCATTAGATAGATGATGGGGTTGGAAAAGCCCATGTCACATTAGCGCATGGGTGCCCCATATTACTCTATCATATGAATGGAATCCCCCTGAAGCACTAGGGAGTGTTTCTATATATATTTAGTAAAACCCCCCTAATTCCCTAGTTTATGGTTTCCTTATCTACTATGTGGAATCCCTAATGCACTAACATTTTGGTCCTCTATCTATTGATCGGCACCCCCACCCCAACAACACAATATAGGGAGGGTAGTCTATCTACTAATTAGAACCCCACTAAAACACTATAACATGGGTTCTCTATTTATAATGTAGCACCCTCCCCAATATTACTTGGGGTCCTCTATATTCTAAGTGGATCCCCATTATAATGTTAGGGTGTGGGTACCCTATTCAAGATTGTTCCCCACTAAATGTGGGGCACTATAGTGAGATTCATGTCCTCAAAATGACTTCCTATTATGTACACATAAAGTATTTTCCATAAAATATAGACCATTAGATCTCCATTCATACTCTTCATCCTTTTATAGGTTATGGAGACACAGATCCACCTTCTATCTCATATAGATTTATTATAAGAATATATATGTTAGGTTTGTCCCTATATCTTTTGGATGATATAACTTTTATTTTTTATGTTTATTTCTCCCTTCTTAGTTTTTATAGCATCTTAATAGATATATATATACCCACCCATGCATGGGGTCCTCATTCACATTCCATGTCTTATGTAGACGATTGGAAGATCAGTTGTCATCTTGGTGGAGCATAGTGATACATGGGTGCATCGACCATGTTTGGTTGTTAAAAATGGATATCAGGAGCCATAATATCTACACCATTCTACAATATCAATTAATTACTAGGTGTGGAAATTATTTCCAGTTTGGAATATATTTTAAACTTTTTATGCTTTGGGTTTATATTTTCTTATTCAAATGTTTTCCCTGTAGATTATATCATGCATGGTTATACACTAGATGTTGCAGTCTATATTATATTCCCTTCAAATTTTCATGGAGATCGATGTGTGTATCCATACATGTACATCGTATAAGGTATCCAATTTTTTTATTCATTATCAGAATAATGTTATATCCCCCATCCTACTAGAGGTGGGATTCAGGTGGTCACACCCAATATTCCACCAACAAAGTGGGACCCAAGGTGTTTGGTCATGACAAAGTGGTATAAGAGGTGGTTAGTATTTAGTGCAGTATAAAGATGAACCCAGGGAGAGGATTTATGGGAAAATTAGAAGATTAATTTCATAGATTATGAAGTTCATTTTTTAGGTAAGTGAACCCAATGATGCTATAGGGGATAACCTATCCATTCCCCAATGCTCTATTTATGTTCTTTTTTACTATATATTTTGAGACATTAGTTACAAGTGACATTGATAAATCTATCATATATGATTATGTCCTTAGAATAACCTTAGTGATTTTATCAACATATATATGATCAACTAACCGTAGTACATCTTGATCACTCACAAGATGACTCAGTGAATATATCTAGAAATGTTATCGATGTTAGATCGTGATACTGATTTGTTTTGTGATGAAGCCTTAGATCAGGTTTCAACACATGATTTGCTTCCTCCAAGGGTTTATGGAATAGTTACCCCACGTATTTAGTAGTAGAAAATTTCATTATGACATGTTGAGGATGTTTGTAGGCCTACGTGAAAAAATTGTTACAGCACAAGAGACAACTTAGATTCTTCTATGATCTAAATCCCCAAGAAGAAATTGATTCAATTGAATCTGTGATTTGATTCTTTCGACATGTTAGGTACCCCACAGATCAAATGGCTTTATTTGAAAAAAATAATTAACATGGAGTATTAGGACATTGGTGGAGTCTGATGACATGGATACAACAAGATACAACAATCTCAATGTCATATCTCTAGCATCTATTTCGTGACTTGTATTACATGTCATTATTTCACTCTATATGGATTCATCAATACATAAAGATGTATAAGGGTTACGTAATGGTATTTGAGTATTCCTTGAGGTTCATTGACCACATGAGTTACTCCCTATACATGGTAATAAATGGATTCTTCCAAGTTTTGAAGTTCATATAGGGTCTCCACAGAGTGATCTGTTCAAGTGTATTCTCCTAATGAATTAACACATATGTATGAGTGTTGGAGTGAGCTCTATTTACAGAGATTTTCTTGGGAGAGGTACATCAGGTAATTATATCTTTTGGCTGATATTGTGGTGATGAGTTATCTACAGTACAAATTACGTGCTAGTGATCAAGGGATCAGTGTTGGAGAGAATCTCATGGAAGAGAATAGGAATTTGAATAAGTGGTGAAGGCTTCACGTTGACATACATTCATCTAGGAGAGGGTGGAGTCATTATTTTTATGGGTGAGGTCACAAGACACTTGATTTCCAAAACCAACATGCTAAGTAGGTCATGTATGTTATGGATAGACTATTATAGAATAGGTTTCCTCTTGATCAACGATCTTCCAAGCATGGTCAAGGCATCCCCCATAGAGGTGGTTCTGGAAGAGGAGATGATATAGATTTATAGGAAGGATATTTTTGTGGATGTAGATGCTAAAATATACATTCTCCACAACCACTATGAGGCCCATTCCATGATTAGATAGTTCTCAATCGAGGTTGTGGGTTGTTGCAATCCATGTTGGGATATAACCAAGTTTCTCATGAGATGATCAAAGGTATGATCTATTTATTTTAGACACTTACTATAGTACCTGTAGACATATCCATGAGTTATTCCTTCATCTACATATCACTCATGGTGGAGATAGATCTCACCATTGAGACCTTATCCAAAAATCTTTTTCTAGAGTTTCTGACTGGTTTCCAATCATTGATATCGCATATTTGTTAGTAGTGTGAGACGGTTCTTAGTGGTGAGAGTTTCTTGTGGGACATCTTGTTTGTCCCAATGAAATCATAAAACATCATATTGGGTATGAAATAGCTTTTCATGATTAAGGACCAAATTAAATTTCATCATAGAGGAGTTATATTCCTTTAGACATATATGATGAGAATCTTCTTTTCTAGATGCGAGATATCTCAGGTATAATAAAGTGGGACTAATAAGGAAGATAGAACCCATCACCCTACAATTGAAGAGTATATCCCCTAGTGTAGTGGGATCTTAGAGAATATAGAATCCTTAAATATTATATTACAATGGTGTATCATATCAAATGTCATGTACTGGGATTTAGGAGCTATGGGTATTATTGCAGGACTTTCAATGGAATAATTTAATCAGAACTGTTTTGTTCTTTTGAAATCTCATTTTCTATTCATGAAATATTGGGAAAATATATGGAGGATATGTATTGAATATAATCACCCTTATGAGGAAATGATTAAGAACATGTCTCCCTTGAAACGGATTGATGAACTCTTTCTCCATTTGAGTGGTATCAGTTGGTTCTTAGGGGTCGATGTAAGGATTATATACCACTAGTTAAGGGTTCAAAAGGATGATATTCCTAAATTACCATTCCTATACTAATACAGACACTATGATTTATAGGTGATTATTTTTGTTGTGATGAATTCCCCGATGGTGTTTATAGCTCTTATGTACTCGATCATCTAGCCACACATTCACTTTTTTTCTACACTAATGACACACTCATTTATTATATGTCATAGGAGGATCAAGGCATGAATTTAAGGATGGTTCAATTATTACATAGGTATAACCGTCATTATGGTAGTTTCATGAAGTGATATTTTTAGATAAGTGAGGTTCACTTTGTAATTTCATGTGTTTTTGAGTGGGTTGGAAATCCTCATCATATTTCAATTTTACTGTTTGGTGAGTGGGCCAAAATTCTGTTTGATCATTAAAAAATAATTCTGGGAGATTATTTTTACCCAATGCCTTGTTTTCTAGATACATTTTAAGTATCATCATGTTCCCTAGGGATTCAAGATAGTTTTGATAGTTTTATACCCTAGAATCTATATTTCGAGAAATCGCAGACAGATAGGCATGATTCTGAAAAAAAATTCAGCCTCCTAATAGAAATCATGAAACCCTATAGTTGAATTTGAAATAGTCTGAAAACTTTTATAGGTGGGGGCTTCCATCCATGGGAGACATAAAATATATTTAACAAAGGTATTTTAAAACAAATTTCACATTTTTTGGAAAATCATGCACCAAGAATGTGTAAGTGTGGTTCTTGAATAATGTGAACCACATGGGTTCCACACGATTATCCAAACCATGATGCCAAACCATGTGGCTCATTTATTTTCTCAAATTTCCAAAATACAGACATCATTATATGGTTTTTCATCCTATTATATTCCTACTTCCACTACATGAATAGGGGGCTCTCAATTTCTTCTCCACATAATCAATGGAATAACTCCTTTATTTGGAGTCTCATAAGAACATTGTATGTGCCTATGGATTCATCCCAGTATGACCTTAAATCGTATAGCATTCCTTTTATATTTATCTCAACATATAAAGTACTAAATATTTATAAGCTCTTTTACCCTATTTTTATGGAAATCGTCTAAAATGATTATTTATCTCAATTCAAATAAATTTAGTGGTCAGTATCAAATTAAAGTGCACCTAATTATGGAAGATAGGTGGTTGTTAGCTTACTCATTGATTTTATTCGTGTTTTGGTGGTTCATTATATATATTCTTTGTTGGTAGTGCCATGGAGGCTCATAATTATTTTAACTATACATTTTTAAGTTTCCAATTGATGATATGAGATGTCTATGGGAATGTGCCTACTTCACTAAAAATGGATAATTTGGGAAAGGGGATTGGACCACAATAGGGATTCTAGGCAGTGTGTGTAATTTTTATTAATCATATTGTTTCTATTGATTTTTTGAGATCCATGGAGACATGAGGGGCTTGGGCCAATGATTGAGCTGATGTAGATCACCTGGAATGAGGTGATGTTGTTCATAAAGATGGGATTATCATGGGGCACATGGGGTGATCATGATCACTTGGTTTAGAAAAAATGTTCATCATGTTGTGGGATTGGCTCTTGGGATATGGGAGGGTGTGGATCATCATAATTTTGTGACATGGTACTTGGGGAATGAGGTGTTAGATGATGTAGCTTAGGTTTTTTAGTGATATATGCACACTATTATTGGAGAAAATGTTGTATCAGTTATGTGCATAGTTATATGAATCATTCAAGGTGATGTTGACCAATCATTTTGGGTGGAGTCCCCATATATTATCAACATTAATGGATGGTGTTTCCAATCATATATTTCAACGGTGATCATAATGGAAATACATGTGGATGATGATGAACCACATGTTGATAGCATTGAGATCATCAATTGGGGTTGATACTCTCCATTATATTTGATGTCGTATGGCCATGATGTAAGGAGGAAAGATATATATATGCCTCAAAACATTGGTTATTGAGACAACATTGATTATATATTAGAGAATAGGTATCACTATGCCATGGGAATTCCCGCATCAAGATGGCATATATTTGTTTATCTATGTTCTGAGGGACCAAAGACATGATAGGGTGTGGCATTTGGACACTGGGTCACGTGTTTGATGGGATGAGCTACTAGTGGAACCTGAGGGTTCACCTAGTTGTTTATTCATTAAAAATTCAGTGGGAATTAATACATGGATCATCCCCACTAAAAATATATATATCTAGACAGATGTTTTATTCTAATTATATATATTTTTGGGAACATACATGGACTTATTCTTGCAATGTATGAAGCAGGTGATCACTTATTTTTAGATTCTAGACAAAAGGATAGTGGGTTATTTATTAAATGTGTGTGTTTTGAATTTTATTTACATTTTGTATAAAAACATATAGCTATGGATGTAATAAAGTAACATGTTTTTGGTGTCCTTCTATGTTCATAATCCTTCACCAAAAGATTCCTTTGGGACATGTGTAGAAATTATGTATCTGATATAAGGTATGGTATCATTCTCAAGAGATAGACCTTACTGATAAATATGGTCCTTTTAAAAAGGATAGATGGCAGTAGACCATGTTGGATCAACTAACTAATCTAGACTATATTTTTATTTCTTCATTGTTTATATATATGTGTGTGTGTGTGTGTGTGTGTGCTGATGGTCGGCCCTGAGTGACCCATATTTTTTATCTTCTTTTTATGACATATTATGATATGTGTTGCCTAAAAATGGTAATATTTTTTTTCATTTCTATGTTTATTGATTCTTCTTTTGTCTATGGTATTTTTTATACTATATAATATTATAAAGAAGATTATTAATATTACCCCCAGAGGGTATAATCAACCCATTATCACCTCTCAGAACCTCACAGAATGGTGACCACCATTGAAGTATAGGGAGGAATTCCTAAGGCCTTGTGGCCAACTGGCCTAGAGCACTCATTGAGTGGAGAGCCAGTTCAAGGAACTAAAAATGGTATTAGATGAGTTCTATTTTCCATTTGGTGGTACTATTTAGTCTATGGTTGATTGAATACTGTCACGACCCATCTTCGGGGCCCATGTCGTGACTACCCCAATCCCTCCTTCCATAGGCCAGGGGATGGCGACTAGCACCAAAGGCATAAATCCTGATAAAAGGGAATGCATTGCATTTATAAAAGTATACAAACACAATAGAGCACGCAAGATGAAATAAAACTATATAAACTGAGTAAAAAAGTAAGTGCTGGAAAGTAAATGGGCCAAAATAAAAACCCAACTGAAATTACAGTACAACAGTAAAGTAAGAACAACTACAACAAATTATACCAGCAACCACTAAGTTTCCCTCTGGATATCCCACTTGAAGGGTGGGTACAAATGGTCTCCTTAGCTCCTCGGGTCTGGTCGTCCGCTCCGTCTACGTCCCGCCAAGTGGTCCACCTCCAGGTACCATTCCGCTCCACAAGACCCCACCTCAATCAGTGATGTCTGTCGTCTACATACAACACAACGTAATGTAGGCATAGCCCATGCAGGGGTGAGTATACGATACTTAGTTGGGACCCCAAGACCCCCGAATGTCTCCTAGAATCCACAAAAGATAAATCACAAAGTAAAGATACAATCACAAAGTATCAACCAACTCCACTTAGGTATATTCTCATTCATATACCTAAGTCATAATTCCAGTTCATCTCCAACTCACGAGCCCAAGTACAACCCCTTCCACATAGGAAAGCACAACTCAGTCCACACAGGAAAGCAAGTCAATCACATCGATGATAATTTTTGAAATTCAAGACTCAGCTCACACAGGTATACTACTCACAAAGAGGGGTGGAGATGATTAGATGTAGCCTCTGAATCATCTCCTTTACCGAACCCACGTAGTATCCAAGTACAGAAGTCGTCGCTGCCGAACCCACTTAGGATCCAAGTACAGTAACCATCGCTGCCAAACCCACATAGGATCCAAGTATAGTCATCATCGCTGCCGAACCCATGGAGGATCCATGTAAAATCGTCCTCACTATCGAATCCACGTAGGATCCAAGTACAGTTGTCTTCATCTTCAAACCCACAGAGGATCCTGACATGGTAGTCATCGCAGTCGCAGCCAGCTCTAGGGTTCCGGCACACAGTGTTCTTGATTCCAGGAGGTTCTGACCCACTAGTAAAGAGGGAGGTCGATACATCAACTGTTACGAAGTCCAGTGTTGATGTATCCTGAAGGTCCACCACACGATAGGAGGATAAAACAAACAAACATGTCTAAGATAATGAGTACAAGATGACCAAGCCATTTTTCCAAAAAGTACACGGCGTGTTGGTATGGTTACACGCTGTGTCTTCAGACCTTGGGTACTGCCTGTGTACCACGGCCCATGTCAAAGGGCAGTTCGTGTAAAAAGTAAGTACACAGTGTGTGGTATGGTTACAGGCCGTGTATTCAGTCCCCGGGTACTTTCCGTGTACCACAGCCCATGTCGAAGGGATGTTCGTGTAAAAAGTATGTACACGCTTTGTGGTATGGTTACACGCCAGGTCCAAACGTCTGGGGTCGGGCCTGTGTACGTTTTCCATGTGCCCGTACATGGCCTCAACCCGTGTTCTCCAACCCGTTTAATTGGTACACAGGTTATCCCGCACCATTGGCCATGTCTGGCCGTGTGGTAGAGTACATGCCCATGTACTCCACACCGTGTCAGTGTATTCATGGGTTACATGCCGAGTCTCGCGTAGCTTCCACCTCCTTGCTATGTGGTGAGTACACGCCATGTGATAGAGGTCACACTCCATGTGTTAGTCATCTGACGTCCGAAACCCTAGCCACAAAATGCCAGCACTACACGGTGTGTTCTCTAGGAGTACACGCCGTGTAGTCTGGAATTTTCTAGAAATGACGCCTCTGGCCAGCACGCCTCCCTTGATGCTGGTTATTCATTTAGATCATTCGTTCGTCACGAAACATCAGACTCTAGGTCTCCCCATTGTCCCGAAGTCGATTCTGGTATTGTCGGGCTTCTGAATGGCTCCGAAAACACGTTTTGAATTCTCACTCGAGAACGGTCCATCCTGTTCTAGTCCGAACCGTCGCCTGCTATGGTCATCGGACCTCCTCTAGGTTTCCATGATGATGAGTCTTCAATTTTGGATCGTTGCGTCTCTTAACAAACTCATAACGATCCGTTGTTCGTCACCCATGAAGAACACAAAGAAATGCCAACAATCACAAAATTGGTGGAGGATTCAGACCGTGTTAGTTTGGCCTGGTCTCTCCACATTAGTTTGGTAGCAGGTGGTTAAAGAGAAAAAAAGAGAAGGAAAGAAGATTCAATCATTAATCCAATCAAAACACACCCCTGCCTCGCCAAATGATGTAGAACATCGGCGTTGCGGAAGACGACGTCGTGAGGTGTGGATTCGTAGACATCATCGGAGTGCATCCGAGGTGGAAGCGGCATCTCCTCCCTTGTCTCGGAGAATATAATAGAGGTGTGTTGTCATTCTTTGTCAGATATTTTTCATTCTCCAACAAAGGATATGAATCATTCTTCGAAAATCAAGAGCTCTCTCCCCAAAATCTCAACACAACAAGCCAACCCAAAAATAAAATAAGGTCACCCCTTATTTTAATTAAACAAGCCATGCATTTTAAAATTAAAATTTAGAATCTTAATTAATTAATGAAAGAGTTTCAATTAATTAATTAAGGTGTGTGTGTTGGAAAGTTTTAATGAAGTGAGAGGGAGATAGGAAAGGTCCACATTAAAATATGGAAGTTTTCAAGTTTAAAGGGGGTGTTTTATGAGAGTTAAGAGAGAGTTATGGGAATGTGAAAGGTTGGGGCTCGTGTGGGCCCCACCTAAAAAATATCCATACATGGGTAGTTAGGAGATTGTGGGTCCCATACCAACTCCCCATGTAGGATATAACCACTTAAGATATTAAAATAAAAATTGTCCCACATTTTTATTCACTTCTCATTTAATCCACAAATATTAACATCACCTCCGGAGCAAAAAATCTACGTTAAACGTTCTCTTAAGAAATTACTGGTGCTCCGAGTTCAATGGTGCCCTCGAATTTCAATTTCGATCACCGATTGAAAAGATAGAAAACCATGCTCGTTCATTCACTGAATGTACCCAAGCTAAACTTTGGAAATTTATTCCGAGTACATCGGGCCTCGGAATCAAGTGCCTTCAGAAGCCATAGACATGAAAAATTATAAAGTGTTTATGAAAAAAAATTCCATTAAATTTCTGAGTCTTTACATTACTCCCACCCGAGGACTTTACATCCCCATAAAGATACATCATAAACTTGTGAAACAAATGAGGGTATTTTGAACGCATCTGATCCTCCCGCTCCCATCTGATCTCCTTGAGGTTCCCGTTCTGCCAATGAATGCGCACCAGAGGAATCGACAGTCCATTTAGGACCCACTCCTGTTGATCCTTGACCTCCACTAGGACCTCCTAAAATGTCGCCACGTCATCGATGTCCAGCTCACCATGATCAATGATATGCATCGGGCCATGCACGTATCTCCTCAACTGAGATACATGGAAGACGTCGTGAACCCGGTGCAACTAAGGTGGAAGGGCCATGTAGTAAGCCACCTCGCCTACCCTTCTATGGACCTGGAATGGTCTGATGAAGCGTGGAGAAAACTTTCCACCCCAGCCAAATCTCTGTAATCCACATCGAGTCAAGACTCGTAAGAAAACGTGGTCCTCATCCTCGAACTCTAGTGGTCTTCGCCTCCTATCATCATAGGACTTCTGTCTGCTCTGTGCAGTCTTCATATGCTCCTGGATGATCTGCACCTTCTCTGTCATAGCCTGAACCATCTTTGGTCCTACGAGTGCTGACTCCCCAGGGTCAGTCCAGCACAGAGGTGATCTACTTGGTTGGTCATATAGTGCCTCATATGGTGCCATCCCGATGGTGGAGTGGTAGCTGTTGTTGTACCCAAACTCCACCAAGGGTAGATGATCCTCCTAGCTACGACCAAATCCAATGACACATCCACAGAGCATGTACTCAAGTGTCTAAATGGTCCTCTCTGTTTGGCCATCCGTCTGAGGATGAGAGGCAGTGCTTAGGCGTTGCTGTGTCCCAAAAGTTTCCGACAGCCCCTTCCAAACCTGAGAAGTAAAGAGAGAATCTCGATCAGAGACGATAGACGATGGCACACCATAAAGCTGTACAATCTCCTAAATGTAAAGGCGTCCCAAGCTATCCACTGAGCCCTACTCTCCGATAGGTTGTAATTGGGCCGACTTGTTGATTATGTCGACAATCACCCAGATGGAGTCGTGTTCTCTAGTAGTACATGGGATCCCTGCCAAGCAATCCATGGATATCCCATCCCACTTCCACTCTGGGACCTCAAAGGGCTTCACCAAGCATTCCAGTACCTGGTTCTCTACCTTCACCTATTGGAAGGTGAGGCATCGTGAAACTAACTCTGCCATAGCCTTATTTATAGCCGGCCACCAGTGATGTCATCTGAGATCTTGGTACATCTTCGCATCTTCTGGATGTACCGCATGTGGGGAAGTGTGAAACTCCCTCTGCACTTCCTCCTATAGTGCAACTGGTACCATGGTACATCCCCTGAAGAGGATGATGTGCTCTGATCCTTCACAAAATCCATCAGGCGCATGTCCTGTGGATATCTGTGCACGTTGTGTCTCACAGTCAACATCCACACATAGTTCCTCTCTGACCCACCGAAGTAGTGGAGGAGTGACTATGAGTGACTGTAGAAAGGTTGCTCCATCTCTATCCACGAAGGATATCTGCAACGTGGCTACTCGCTCTGTCACCTCTCCAAGTAGCTGAATTCCCAATCTCCTGCTGAGAGCATCAGCTACCACGTTCCCCTTCCTAGGAGTATAGAATATCTCAAATTCATAGTCATGGAAGAACTGGATCCATCGCCACTATCTCAGGTATAGGTCTTTCTGCGAAAAGATGTTCCTAAGACTCTGGTGGTCTGAGTATACTCTAAAGCACTCACCCATTAGATAGTACCGCCACATATTCAAGGTGAAGACCACTGCTGCTAACTCCAGTTCATGGGTAGCGTAGTTCTGCTCATGCTGCCTCAACTGTCATGAACCATAAGCGATCACTGCCTGATCCTGCATCAGGACACACTTGAGTCTGGTCCTGGATGCATCGTAGTAAACTACGTACCCTACACCCTCCTCTGGTAGCCTCAAGATGGTTTCACTGGTCAATCACTGCCTCATCTCCTGGGAGCTCTACTGACATCTATCAGTCCACACGGAGGGTTTCCCTTCTTCATCAAAGCAGAAAGTGGTGCTGCAACTCTGGAAAACTCTGGCCCAAATATCCAGTAGTACCCAACCAGACCTAGGAAACTCGACACCTCCGTCACACTCTTGGGTGGCTCCCAAGCAAGTATTGCCTCGATCATCGAAGGATCCACCGCATCTCCCTCCTCAGAGAAGACATTCCACAAGAAGTGCACCTCTCGAATCCGGATCCGAAACTTCGAGAGCTTACCATAATGCTGGTGCTCTCAGAGTGTGTCAAGTTCAACCCGCATGTGGTAGGCATTCTCCTCCTCAGTAGTCGAGTAAATCATTTTTTCATTAATGAAGAATACGAAAAAATGATCAAGGTATGGCTAGAAGATCCTGTTCATGAGACTCATGAACACTGCTGGTGCATTGGTTATGCCGAAGGGAATATCCAAGAACTCGTAGTGGCCATACTAACACGTAAAGGCCATCTTCTTCACATCCTCGTCTCGAACACTGAACTGATGATATCCTTACCTGAGGCCTATCTTAGAGAACCATCATGCTCCCTTGAGCTGGTCAAAGAGGTTTTCAATCCTCGAGAGTGGATACTTGTTCTTTTTGGTCACCTAATTCAGGTGATGGTAGTTGAAAAATAGAAGTAAGCTCCCATATGCATTCTTGGTGAATAAAATCAGAGAAACCCAGGGTGAAACACTGGGTCAGATGAATCCCTTTCCATGTAAGTCCTCCATCTGTACCTACAACTCACGAAGCTCGGTGGAAGAAAGGGTGTAGTATACATATATAGTACCTCAAATCATCTCAGGTGCACCGTGGTCATAGGCCTTGACTGTCAGGTGCTGAGCTTGCCCCTGTCTGCCAGCTCCCCGAGGTCGGGGTGGTCCTCCTAGTGGTGGTGGTGGTAGAGCCTCGAAGCATCGTCCACCACCTGCTGCTCGGTCAGCTCCTCTGCCTCATCCGCCTGCTCCCTGCAGATTTCCACAGTCAAACCTCTGCCTCTGACTAGGTGGTCCCTCAACTATTTGTTGCTCCTCTGCAAGGCAGGTTGGGAAGTCAGAATCCATGTGTCCCTATCCTCTGTATGCGTAGAACTGCATGCCTCTCGTATGAATATATTTGTTGTGTGTGCCCCGCACATCTGAACCAGTATCATGAGGTCACCCACCTAGTGGCCTGGTCCCCTTTGTCCTCTGCGACATCTGTCTAAGGCCAGCTTCTGAACACAGCACTAAGTGTCACCCTGCGGTGGTTCTTGCTGCTGGCATCGGCTCAGCAAGAAACCTCTCCCTAAGAAGGGCTCGCTCCAGTACTCCTACCTATGTCGGAATACTGAGGGAGATCATCAAAGCCCTGATATCAATCCTTAGTCCCTGGTTGAAGGTCCAGGCTCGGAAGAATGGGTCCCGTACCATGTCCGTGGAGTAGCGTGAGAGGTCGGTAAACCTTGCTAAGTACAGGGATACAGTCATGCTGCCCTGTCATAGCTATTGTAACTCCTGGATGTGCACCACACAGAGGGTGGCTGGAACGATCTCCGAGCGGAAGAGGCTCTCGATCTCTATCGAAAGTAGAGATGTCTCGTTGTGCACCTGGGTCATCAAGCTCCCCCATTTACCTGGTTCTACGTGCAGGAGACTCACCGCAAGGATCACCATAAGATCTGCTGGTGTCTCTACCAATATGAAGACTTGGACGATAGCCTCCATCCAATCCTTGGCTACCTGAGGGTCCATATCTCCACAGAACCTGGGGGGCCTATGTCGCTGAAACTCGTGAAACACAATCAGGCAGTGTGCACTCTCCACTGTTGGGGCTGGTGGTATCGGTGGCCAAGCAGGTAGAGGTACCGTCGGTGCCTCCGTTGTAATGGGGCACTGCACCGAGGCCTCATCGCTCAGTGGGCTGCCATCTTGCACAAAGCTCGGAACCCGAGTAGGATTCCTTCATGGATCCATCCTGAAAAGTAACAGGTGAGCCACGGTTAATACCTTATACTTGGTGAGCTTACACAAAGAAATCACCAAGAAATTTTTTGAAATACATAGGCAGTCAATGTTTTAATGCACTGAGTCGGAAATCAGAAGTTGAGGTCCTGGTGTACGGATACGTCGGACACCACACCAACACTAGACACCAGGGACTGATAACCACACTCAATACACTTAACACTATTCCTTCACAAAAAGAAAATATCAAAGTCCTGAGTTCTGTGGTAGAACCGACTCCTCAGATACCAATTTGTCACGACCCATCTTAAGGGCCTGGGCCGTGACTACCCCAAGCCCACCTTCCATAGGCCAGGGGCTGGAAACTAGTACCAAAGGCATAAATCTAGATAAAAGGGAATGCATTTCCTTTATATAAGTAAAAAAACACAGTAGAGTACACAAGATAAAGTAAACACTAAGTAAAATGAGTACAAAAGTAAGTGCCAGAAAGTAAATGGGCCAGAATACAAACCCAAAAAAAAGTACAGTACAATAGTAAAGAAATAACACCTATAGTAAAGTAAACCAACAACCACTGAGTCATCCTCCGGATATCCCACATGAAGGGTGGGTAAAAATGGTCTCCTCAGCTCCTCGGGTCCGGTCGTTCGCTCCATGTACTTCCCTCCAAGTGGTCCACCTCGAGGTACCACCCCGCTCCACAAGACTCCACCTCGATCAGTGTTGTCTATCATCTGCATCCAACACAACGTATTGCAGGCATAGCTCATGCAGGGATGAGTATACGATACTCAGTAGGGACCCCGAGACTCCCGAAGGTCTCCTAGAATCCACAAAAGACAAACCACAAAGGAAATATACAATCACGAAGTATCAAACAAATCTACTTAGTTATATTCCCATACATATACATAAGTCATCAATTCCAATTCGGCTCCATCTCATGAGCCCTAGTACAACCCTGTCCACATAGGAAAGCACAACTTATTCCACATAGGAAAGAAAGTCAATCACATTGATGATAATTATTGAAAGTCAAGACTCAGCTCACACAGGTATTCTAATCATTAAGAGGGGTGTAGAAGATTAGATTTAGCCTCTAAATCATCTCCTCTGTTGAACCCACGTTGGATCCAAGTATAGAAGTCGTCGCTTCCGAACCCACATAGGATCCAAGTACAGTAACAATCGCTGCCAAACCCACGTAGGATCCAAGTACAGTTGTCATCGCTGCCGAACCCACGTAGGATCCAAGTAAATTCATCCTCACTGTCAAACCCACATAGGATCCAAGTACAGTCTTCTTCGTCGTCGAACCCACGGAGGATCCAGGCACGGTAGTCATCGCTGTCGCAGCCATCTCTTGGGTTCCCGCACACAGCGTTCTCAATTCCGGGAGGGTCCGCCACATGAGTAAAGAGGGGGGTCGATACATCAACTGTCACAAAGTCCAGAGTTGATGTATCCCGAAGGTCCACCATGTCATAGGGGGATAAACCAAAAAAACATGTCAATGAAACTGAGTACAAGATGACCAATACATTTTCCAAAAAGTACACAGCGTGTTTGTATTGTTACACAGCGTGTCTTTAGACCACGGGTAATGCTCGTGTACCACGGCCCATGTCGAATGGCTGTTTATGTAAAAATTAAGTACACGGTGTGTGGTATGGTTACATGATGTGTCTTCAGTCCCTGGGTACTGTCCGTGTACCACATCCCATGTCAAAGGGTTGTTCGTATAAAAAGTATGTACACGACATGTGGTATGTTTACACGTTGTGTCCAAACATCTGGGGTTGGCTCCGTGTACGCTGGAAATGTGCCCGTACATGGCCTCTACCCACGCTCTCCAACCCGTGTAATTGGTACATGGGTTGGCCTACACCATGGGCCATGTTTGGCTGTGTGGTAGAGTACATGCCCGTGTACTCCACACAGTTTCCATGTATTCTCGGGTTACACGCCGAGTCTCGCGTCGCCGCCACCTCCTTGTTATGTGGTGAGTACATGCCATGTGACAGAGGTCACACATCATGTTTTAGTCATATGATGTCTGAAACCCTAGCTTCAGAATGCCCGCACTACACGGCGTGTTCCCTAGGAGTGCACGCCGTATAGTCTGGAATTTTCCAGAAACGACGCCTCGGGCCAGCGCGCCTCCTTTGATGCTGGTTCATCATTCTATCGTTCTTTCTTCACGAAACATCAGACTCTAGGTCGCCACATTGTCCCGAATTCGATTCCGTCATTCTCAGGCTTTCGATCGGCTCTGAAAACATGTTTTTAATTCTCGCTCGAGGAACGGTCGAGGAATGATCTATCCCATTCTGTGCTGAACCTTTTCCTGCTATTGTCGTCGCGCCTCTTCTTGGTTGTCGCGATGACGAGTCTTCAATTTTGGATCGTTGCGTCTCTTAACAAACTCGTAACGATCCTTTGTTTGTCACCCATGAAGAACACGAAGAACTGCCAACAATCACAAAATTGGTGGAGGATTCAGACCGTGTTAGTTTGGCCTGGCCTCTCCACATTAGTTTAGTAGAAGGTGGTTAAATAGAACAAAAAGAGAAAGAAAGATGATTCAATCATTGATCCAATCAAAACACACCCCTACCTCGACAAATGATGTCGAACATCGGCGTCGCGGAAGACGGCATCCTGAGGTGAGGATTCGTATACATCATCGGAGTGCATCCGAGGTGGAAGCGACATCTCCTCCCTTATCGCGGAGAAGATAATAGAGGTGTGTTGTCATTATTTGTTGGAGATTTTTCATTCTTCAACAATGTATATGAATCGTTCTTTGAAACTCAAGAGCTCTCTCCCCAAAATCTCAACACAACAAGCCAACCCAAAAATAAAATAAGGTCACCCCTTATTTTAATTAAACAATCCAAGAATTTCAAAATACAAATTCAAACACTTAATTAATTAATGAAAGAGTTTCAATTAATTAATTAAGGTGTGTGTGTTGGCAAGTTTTAATGAAGTGAGAGGGAGAGAGGAAAGGTACACATTAAAATATGGAAGTTTTCAAGTTTAAAGGGGGATTTTTATGAGAGTTAAGAGAGTTATGGGAATGTGAAAGTTTGGGGATCATGTAGCCCCACCTCACAAATATCCTTACATGGGTAGTTAGGAGCTTGTGGTTACCATCCCAACTCCCCCATGTATGATATAACCACTTAATATATTAAAATAATATTTTCCCACAATTTTATTCACTTCTCATTTAATCCACAAATCTTTACTTCACCTCTCGAGAAAACACATCTACGGTAAAAGTTATCTTAAGAAATTACCAGTTCTATGAGTTCATCGATGCCCTCAAATTTCAATTCCGAGCACCAGTTCCAAAGATAGAAAAACCCGCTCATTCATTCACTGAACGTACACGAGATAAACTTCTGAAATTGATTCCGGGCACATCGGGCCTCAAAATCAAGTGTCGTTAGAAGCCACAGACTTGTGAAATTCCAAAGTATTTAAGAAAACAATTTCCTTGAAATTTATGTGTCTTTACAAAGACTGATATGTAGTCAAGAATAGGTACATAGCTCTTGTTTTGGTTCCAACAACCCCATATTTTGGGGACAAATCAAGTTTTCAGGGGTGCATAATTGATGATATGGTGTGTTATTTTATAGTTTATTTGATTTACACATCATGTGACACAATTTGGTGTGATATTATCAAATATCTGGTGTTTCCCCATGGTCTAGTATGGAATGGGAGGTTTGATTATGCATCATGAAAAGCACAGGGGCTCATTTTATGTATTTTATTGCTATTGTAATTTGGAACCTAGAATGTGTTAAAGGGGTTGGGATATTTAATTTGTTTTCAAATAAGCCAAACATAGTTTTGTTACTTATCCAATTTTGGTGGAATTCTTCTCATCAAGCCCAGGAATGTTGTTTCAATTTTATCTATATGTGAAAATCTATAAGTATTATATATGGGAGTGGTCCTGATAAGTGTAGGAAGGGTTAATGACATGGTTTCAGTTGTTTAAAGAGTAAAAAGGAATCTAAAAAATATTTTCCTATGTAAACACTCTGGTGGAATTCTACATAGCTTCCCCAGATTTATGATACATGATAGGTGATCCATGACTCTATTGTGGGTAGGCAAGGAGGCTATGAGGTTGGGTTAAATGTGATGCTTGACTCCGATATGGGTAGGCAGTGGGCCATGAGGCTGGAAGATAATTGACTTTGATGTGGGAGGAAGGGGCCCTGAGGCAACATATTATCTAAAATGGAGTGGTAGGGGAGTGTAAGGGTGGTGAGATGTGTTGTAATTTGTATCTTTCCCAATATGTGATATGGACTCTGAGGG
The DNA here is from genome assembly GCA_963277665.1 of Viscum album. Lineage (NCBI taxonomy): Eukaryota > Viridiplantae > Streptophyta > Magnoliopsida > Santalales > Viscaceae > Viscum > Viscum album. The sequence continues at coordinate 1,236,732,998 of OY728122.1, read as the reverse complement.
CCAGGATGATACCCCCAAGTGTTGGATTGATCATGACCTGCATGTATAGGATCTAGTATAGGATGGATAGAAACATATGGTATACTATGCGACATTTTTTTATGAGTATCAAAGTGTGATATTCGGTTGTTTCATACAAGTTTTCAACATGGGGCTCAATGATATGATTTCTTGATGGAATATTTGACTCACCGGATATAAAATCATTACCTGCCACAATTATAGGGTGAGGGTTAACCACAAGAGGTAGTTAACTAGATCATGTTCGCCCCGACTATCATTTTCCTATCGAAACACCCCATGTGTGGAGGGGGATGCAGAAGATCTACATGATCACAGGATGGGCAAATAATTTTGTGATGTACATGTTTAAGTGGAAAGAACCAAGGGAATGGGGTGGAAATATTTCAAATCGTGGTTCTTTTAGTACATATTTACATAGAAACTAAGGGGAGATAGATCTTGTAATTTATTGAATATCATGATGGGGGCACTTCTATCATGTTTTCTGGGGACAATTTCAATGATGTGTCATGATTTTCACCTTCTATATTGGAAAAAAACATCACTATGGTGCAACATTTGGAGGATGTATTTTAGATGGACATCAACGTTCAGATTAACATCATTATTTTATCTTCATTCATATAGGTAGTCAATTATGTGATAATAGAAATGGGAATCCTGAAACACCTATCATATATAAGTCTGGTATTAATGATATGTGAGGTGACTAGTAATGACTCATGTATAAGTAAGTGAAGCTATGAGAAATCTCAGCATGGTATCCAGACTAGAGATTTTGGTAGTCCACGAAGGAGTGAGTTTTAAGTATTGTTCTTCCATTGAGGGAATTTGAGGATTTTTTTGACCCAATGTAGTCAGGTTTTTATGGACTATCTGACAAGCAGCCTTATGGTCCATCTCGATAGGATTGGTAGGAAGAATTTTCAAAAAAGTGGGAGATAAGGACAAGGGTACACTCTTGGAATTATGGTTGGGTATAGAGTAGTTCTATTAGGTGGTAGTCAAGATTCATCTTCATGAAGAGGGTGTGATAGAGATAGTGGGATCCGAATAGTGGGTTTAGTGGTCCGTTGATGGTGTTGCTTCACTGGGAGGTCAGGCCTTAAGTAGTTGAACTTCATTCTTGGTGCACATTATTGAGATTCTAGGTTCAGAGTAATCTGGGGATCCGACCATAGTTAGAGGTATGCTATGGAAAAGAAATGGTTTCATTTTTTTTCTTTGGCTATATTTTATGTATGAGGTTATGTGTTTTGTTTTAGACGAACCACGAAATTTTTTGTAGGTTGGAATCCATAATGATACATGATTTATATATATATATATGTTGTTTTTTGGCCCTGGGATGTATTGTGGGCATCGATGTGATGTTGATTTTTAAGTGAGGTTCACATGAATATTTTAATAAATGTTAAGAGAATTTTATATGAGTTCTATTTGAATTGGGATTTACGTATTAATTATTGTGATGAAGGACATGTATGAGGTGATTAAGAATTGGGATTTTGATGGGAAATCATATGTCTATTTGATATAGATTATTTTGGGAATCTGTTGAGATCCATGATATTCGTTATTATAATGATATATGGTTTATTATGAATTCCAAGTATAGAAAAGAGAGTTTTTGGTATCTAATGGGATGTATGAGTTTATGTAATTCATGTATGAGTTTATGTAATTCATGTATGACTCACACATGATTTGAGAACATGATGAGGTTTAGTGATGAATATGCATCATATGAGGAAATTGGAGTCCAATGATGGTCAGTGGACCATCAGATGTTTGTTTCGGGTAGGGGGGTGATCAGGTAGGTAACCCCTAAGGTGGGGAGAACATTGAGGGATATTGATGTGTGATTTAATAATTGAGTTAGAATATGTTTATTTTAATTATAGTTGATTATTTTGAACAACCTTCAGCTAAATCGTGATATCTCAGGGATGAGCTATGTTAAGGTGGGGAGATTGTAATGTTTCTGGATTTTGAGTTTGTCAAAAATCCTCAATATATTTTAATTTTCATGTTTTCAAAGAAGTAAAATTTTATTTTTTATTTCTGTAACCATATTTACCAATTTTTTTGACCCAATAAATTTTTTTAGATTGGTTTTATATCATGAAATGTGACATAGGGTTTTGGGTGGGTTTTGAGTGTGTCGAACCCCAAAAAGAACCCGCTTAATGAAATAACATACAAAAAAAGCATATTTTGGAAATACCCTATGGACACATAGGAGAAACTGTAATTCTCTCCTTTTGAACTGGACATGGTGTGAAAAACTATCCAGGTTGGGGAACCAGTCTATTTGAGCCTTCTAGAGTTTTTAGAAAATTCAATTTTTATGGTTTGCGCACAGTTTGGAAAACCATGATCCTAACCCATAAAAGTGTTCATTTTGAACAGTGAGTGTCATATCATTGGCACACAGTAATCCAAACCATTCAGCTCATTTATTTGGGTGAAATTACCAAAATTCCCCTCCATAATTATATAAATTTTATTCTTCCTTTCTTTATCATTCAATCACTTGCATAGGGGGAGCTCCCCTTTTATTCTTCACCTCATATATGGCCTAACATCATCATCTAGACTATAATTAAACCTCAATTGGAAACTAAATATTCATCATAATAATAAATTCAATCCCCTATCTTCCCTTTTCATTTTTTCTCTCCATATAGAATTATAAATCTATATGAATTCTTTTACACTATTTTCATAGTGTCCATCACAAATTTCAACTTCCCTCGTTTTGAATCAACCATAAGTCCAATATCCAATGAGCATGCATTTTTGGTGGTGGAGATATTGATCCTTGATTTTTCATATGTTTTGGGGTGTCTTTTAAGATTACCATTTGGGTAGTCTAAGATATACCTCTAATTATTTAGATACTTTCTTTTAAACTGTTTAATTGATGATATGAGATGTCTATGGCTTTATTCATTTATTCTTCAAATGGTTATACTAACATAGGGGCTTGAAACAACCTAGGATGTTTAGAATGGGTGTGTAAATTGAGTTAATTAAAATGTTCGTGTTTGTTATTTGAGTTCCATGGAAACATGTTGGGCTTGGCCCTAGGATTTAGATGAAGTTGATTACCTGGACTAAGGTGGCTTGGTTCATCCAGATGGGCTTGGCCTAGGACACTTGGGGTGAAGATGATCCCCAGGTTAACAAGACATGGATTTCAGGATAAGGATACATAGTCACCAAGTTTATGGATTTTATATCAGGGCATGGGGTAGTGTTCACCATATAGATTTAATGATATGGTTATAGGGAAATGAGGTTTTAGAGGAAGTTTCTATGGTTTTTTAGTGATTTCCACTCACCATTGTGGGTCGACACACCATTGGAGTCATGTTCACACAGATAGGACTCAGTCGACGTGGTATTGACCAATGGTTATGGGTAGAGTACCCCATAGATTATTTGGCATATTTGATTATGTTAACCATAAGATGTTCTAGGGGAAAACAGAAATAAATTATAAATGGATTTTGATAAACCACTGATGGATGGTTTAGAGACCGTTGGTATGGGATAAGGCTCACCGTTATACTTGGGGTCATTCATCCAGGATATTAGGATTATGGATATCATCATGCCTCATAATGGTTTTTGTTGAGATGATGGTGAATACCTATTTGGGGAAAGATATTAAGTTTCCTTGGGATGTTGGGATTTGAGCTGGTGATGATTTTCAAAGTTGTGGTCTGAGGGAACAAAGACTGTATCGAGCATGTTTTTTGGATGTTGGTGACATGATTGATGGAAATATGTTCTACTAACCTCATTATGGGTGGAACTAGACGGTAGACCTAGTTTTTTGTTCTTTAGAGGATTCCTTGGGTGATAATCCATGGATCACCACCATTGGAATTATATATACCGACACATGTCGTATGATATATAAATATATATGTGTAGTGGGGTGATGTAGTTAGACTTATAGCAGTGACGGTCGAAGTAGGTGATCACATCCACGTGGTTGTTAAGAAGAATGAAAGTGGGCTATTTATTAAATATGCATGTGTTGAATTTTATTTATATATTGTATACAGTTATATAATTTTTGATGTAAGATAGGAAAAAATTGGTGGTATCCTACTTAGTTCATAACCACACCCTACAAGGTCCCCAAAATACACATCTAGATATTATATTTAGAAGATCTAGTAAGCTATTATGCTTATGAGATATACCTTACTGGTCATGTTTGACATTTAACATAGGAAGAATGGAAGTTTTCGATGGTGTTTCTTCTACATTAGCTATATTTTCATTTTGTTTCATCATTCTTTATATATTTATATACTTATAGTCGGCCACAGGAAACCCTGCTTTTTTACCTACATTGTATGAACTATTATGATATATATTGCCGAAAAATGGTATCCCTTTGGGCTTATTTATTTTTTATGTGGAGTTTATTGATTATTTTTTTATCATTGGTATCTGTTCAGATACTATAGTCATATAAGAAAAATTATTATTATCACAATGGGAGGTTATAGTCTCCCTACTATCACCTCTCAGAACCTTGTTGGTAGTTAGTAGCATTTGGTATATGGGGAGGTGTGCCAAATCCGTAGTGTCCAACTGGCCCAGAGCACTGTTTTGGTGGAATAAAAGTTCAGGGTGCTACACACATTTGTGGAAATGTAATCATTGATCATATTTAAGCTTGTACCAGGTGAATATTGATACAACTATTTCTTGGGATCCACCCAAGAGTGTGTCAGTGGTGTAGAGTATTCATAGCTTGGTAGGTAATATATGTGTTTTTTGAAGACTTATCAAGGATTGTATCCCATTTGACTACCCTAACACAGAAAGGGTATCCATTTACATAAAAAGAGAAATTTTAGGGAGGATTCAATGAGTTGAGGTTGAGGCTAACCTGTTATCTTATGTTGAGACTACCATAGAAGGGTGTGGAGTACATAATATTTTGTGATGCCACTAGATCTGGGAATGAATTCATTGACATGTAATGTAAGGTCATAGTTTTATATGGGTTGATGTTGTTGAAACCCCACAAGCCTAACTATTTGACTCACAACGTAGACCTGGTTTTGTAGTCTTCTCTCAAAATATAAAGAGAAGTGGGGTGCAGTTTTTTTCTTCAGTCGATGGTGGTGAATACTCTGGTTCATCTACATATGAGAGAGCCATATTTGGGAGATATTAGTTGTGAGATTAAATTTAACCTAATATACATAGTAGAATCACCATATTAATCTTATAAAGGATTGGATAATGTAAATATTTTCTATGGATGAATGGTCGTTCTAGTCACATTACAAGAGGAGGTGATGAGGGAGAATCACACTCACCCCTGTATGTATATCCTTGGGTGGAAACTATGTAGAAGGACCTTAAGATATAGTTTTGGTGGGGTTTCATGAGGTGGAGTTTCACAAATTTTTTATATTGGTGTCTCAATTGTCATTAGGCAAAGGATGACCCCCAAATTTTAGTATTTTTAACAAAGCATCTTGAGATTTCATTGTGGAAATGGGACGACATATCCTTGGTCTTTATGAGGGTTCTTACATAGAATATGAGTTGTTATGGTTATATAAGGATTATATTTGAATGACTTACCAATTCAGTTGACTTCATTTCTATCTAAGAGGACGCCTTATTTTAGATTTGTAGGGTTGTTGAACATGTGGGAGGTAAACTATATTTCATATGGTACCCTTAAGGATAATCACTAGCAGTGACACTCATGTCATGTTAGGGTTGAGGATATTCTTTTAGGAGGATTTTGGGACCCATCTGAGGAAATAATAGAATTTATCCTCCCCCTCCCCCCAAAGAAAGATGTCTAAACCAAGCCTTATATTGTAGTATTGTAGGATAGGCTGAAATTCTTCATGTTAGAATTTATCCCGAGATGAGAGGATCAATTTTAAATTTATGATTTTTCTTATAATAATAGTTATAACTCTAACATTGACATGGAACCTATCGATACCCTATATGGGGTACCTTAAAGGTCACCCATATGATAGATTGTGATTGGTTAGACATCTCTATTGGGGCTAGATATGGTGTAGGAGAGGATTAAAAAGGATCATGTGATCTGTGATCTCAGGATGATGTTACTACGTAGATTGAAATATTAAATAGAATAATATCATTAGCCCTTGGAGTTTGCATAGGGAGACCATGTTTTACTTAGAGTCTCCTCATGATGAGTATTACAATGATTTTTTTAGCGAATCAAGATACCCTCAAGGTTTATAGGGATATTTGATATTCTAGAGAGGTTTGGAGAGTTTTCTTACCAATTATACATTCCCATGTTGTTGGACCGAGTATATAATGTCTTCCACATGTCACAACTGATGAGACATGTGCATGAACTAGAACATGTTTTGAAATGGGGGAGCTATAAAGAAATTATGTATAATCCTTCATGGATTACCTAGTGTAAATCAAGGATTATAATAATACTATCTAACATTGATGATCCATTCTCTTGTTTTATGTGATATGGTAGCATATGATAGTTGATGGTATATCCTCGGAAATGTTAGAGATACATAGAGGCTAAAAACCCCATTTTTTTGTTTTGATTGTAATTTTTTGGGAGAAAATGCATAAATAATGGGAGGATATAATGACTCTTATTTTATTTGAGTTGTCCATTAAATATATCTATTTAAATAACCATATTTTTCCACTATGATGGTGTATTTGTTAGTTGACTGGAGGCCCTGTAAAAAATTTATTAAAAAAATTAATATATTTTAAAGGTCGTGTGTCATTGTCTTATGATAAATTCTATTCCCTATTGATATAAACCTTAGATGTAAAATATGATACCATGGTTGAACAAAAAATATTAGGTTTACCCTAGGTGTGACAAAAGGTTTTTTAGATGTAGAAGTTTAGGGGGAGGAAACCATCGGTAGGTGCGTTTAATAAAATAAATTATTTTTAATACCTGACCTAACATATAAATACTCTTTAAATACATAATTAAAGTATTTATCTTGGATTATCCAAAGAACCCAAGTATTATTTTAGAGGTTGAAGATATTTCATCATTAATGGATCATAATTGGAGAACATCATTGATCAGATTGAGGTGGATTGAGGGGCTGTCTGTGAATGGAGTGGGTCTTCTTCATAACTAGAGAACACTCACATCACCAAATATGGATCCTTAATAAATTTATGGATTTCTTATTTGTGTACATCTTGACTTTTTTAATTTATCATGCATGGATTATTTATTTACTATGATTTTCAATTTTTTCTATTGTTATATGAGCCATAAAATTTGAAAACAAACACTGACTATTTATTTGTGATTGTTGAACATAATTACACCACTTGTTACAACATATTAATTGTTTACGATCAAGATGAAACTGGATTATTAATATTTTCACTTAATATTTGTGAATTTCACCCCACTGTTCTCCAGGTTCTTCATCGTTGACTCGTAGGGTCATGGTTCAAAAATGTCAATGATGGTTCGAGCTTGATAGAACCTCTGGATTCGAGGTAGATGTGAGAATGATATAAAAGATGGTGAATAGAGGATGTATTTGGATGGATTGTGGGTAATTTTTGATTCCTACATGGGTTTGGGATCTATAATTACGATAGGAGGTTTTATGTCTTCTTGGGGGAAACAGATTTCCTATTTTATGCTATCTGAGGTCGTAGATCGATAGAAAAAGATGACCCCCTTTGATTTTATATGCTAAAATGGTTGATTTTACGAAAACGAATGTGGATAAAAAATATACAATATGAAACATGTTTTATATGAAAAACATTACTATATAGCATGTACAGTGAAGAACACATGTATTCTATTCCCCTAGCTACGACAGCTAGGATTTCGGGGGAATATAAGGATCACGCATTGTTTGTGGATCTTACATTCCACGTGACCTGGTGTTGGTGGGTAAAAGTGTACATTATGGGTGAATAGGCACATACATAGTTTGGTATAATGGGGGGTATATAGATATGACCTAATACCTAGGCATGGCCACAATACATGGGAAAAAACTGAAGTACATGTGCAATGGCAGAAGTACATGGGCATGGGCCCGAAGGACATGGGAAATCCATGAGTTGTTGAGACAAACCAATTACCAAAAATAAATTCTATGTTATGATAAATGTATTTTCATATAATTTCCATGGGAGAACATAGACAAACGATAAGGTTAGGTGACACATTGTGTGACCTCACACACATGTCATGAACATCTCTGAGAGACTTCCACATTTTATATATCTTTATTCAAGACATGGATTTTATCTTATGTGTCTACTATCTTGAGTGATTTTTCATGTACAACATGATGGTATCCTTAATTATTTCATTTAAAATACCAAATGATTTTTTGGGATCATGATACTTCATCTGGCGTTGCTTTCCAGGTAGCATTGATCATGCAAGATCATTACAGAGATTTAACTATTGGAAATCCCCTTGTCACCCAAGGGTAAAATAACCCCCTCCCCCACAAAAATCTTCTACCTTGGGAGTGTAACCCCCTGAGTCACTTCTACACATGTTCTCTATCAACTATGTTCTACCCCACCACTAACACACTAGGGCACAATTCTTCTATAATATGAGTTCCCCCTTGTCATACCAGGACATGGGTCCTATATCTATTAAGTGTAACCCCCTATATCACAAGTGTGAGGGTACTCTATTATTGTTTTTTTCTGCTTCATTATGTAGTATAGTGGTAAGGTGTGGTACCTCCGCATGACTTATATCGTAATGCATGCTATTGGGCATCAGAGATGGACCTTTTGAGATTTAGACAAACTCATCATCCTTAGATAGTATATGGATATGGGTATCCTCTTTCTCTCATAGATGGGTTTCCAATTTTCATATACATATATATAATAATGGGTTTCATTGCCCACAATCTTTATGTTGGGATTACTTCTATTGTATATGTTCATTTCCGCTTTTTTGGTTTTTAGGGAATCCTACAGGTAATTTATACACTGAAAACAAAATTACATATTCCCAAACATTAAATGTCTTAAGAAAAGAATATGTTTATCATTTGTTAAATCTATGGAGCATAGTGATACTTGGGCGCATCTACCATGTTTGGTGGTCAAACATGAAAATTATAATTTGTGCTCTCTTCATCATTCCATTATATCCAATTATTTTTATTTTGTGACATTGTTTCTAGTTGGTTGCCTATTTCACCCCTTTTTTATGCTATGGAATTATTTTTTCACATTTTGATGTATTCCATATATTTTATTTCATGCATGGTTTTACTATAGATGAAACATTATTTATTATATTCCTTTTATGTTTCCATGTATTGTGATGTGTTGGGGTATATAGATACATATATATATGACTCGCATTTCATTTATGACTTCTTAGTGGTTTCACCTAACCCTAAACTATTGGAGTTGGGAGTGGGATTCTCACAGTCTTCTTGCCACTAACCCTATGCGCCCTAGTGGGATAGCTCATGATGAAACCTACATCATTGTCCATTCCTAATCCTTCTCCACAACAACATGGAAACTAATTCTTGGAATTACATTATATGATAGTATTAGAAAATTTCGAAATCGGTCAATAATAATTCATCTTCTTTAGTGCTTGGATAACCTTTCTTCATCCCTAGTTGACCAAAATTTAAAAAATAAACTCATTTTCCATGATTGTCCAATCGTCTTCCTCAATAGACCTCACGTTAAAGGATTAGGTTCAAAATTCATTCTCTTTATCAATTCAATAAACACATAAGTTTCACGATTTTATTATATTATATTCAAAAAAAAGAGTGGAGTCATTTCATTTCTTAATCATAGAGTTTCAGCCTCCCCTTCCTCATATCAAATGGTCGTCATTACATTATCATCATAGGTTTCAGATCACATTGAATATTAGTTATTCATGGTCAATCCCATGCCAACACCACACATGATGTGGTATATGAATCAAATTATCTTGGTAGATTAATGAAACCTATTCATATGAATTTATCGTATGGTATATGCCTTTCCATAATTGTTTAATCCCTTCTATTATGCATGGAAGATCTAGCTATCATCTATGTGGAAGATTGTTGATTGGCTTTGTCAATTTTCAACTCTCTTTTTTAGTTGATAAATTTTTAAAGAAGATTAGATTTATGTGTTGTAAAAATCTGTAGGAATATGAATGATTAACGATATATGAGTGACCAATTCAATAATTTTGATAACATTTCAACCTACACTTGTTTTATACATAACTATAGATACACCATCGTATGACTTTCATAGAAACACAGATCACGGTTGTAGTGGACATTGAAAATTTCATAAATAGAATTGGTCCAAAAAACCTTGTTTTAGTATTTTAATTAAATATCCATGAAAAAAATCAAATTCAATGTTCTATTCCAATTAATTCAAATGTTAATTATTAAATCTGAAAATTATTTATCAGGTAATATTACAATTTCTTTGCCCTTCATTTTAAATTTTGATGATAAAGAAAATTTCCATACACCATACAAAAAAAAGTCATTTCCAATTTAACAATTTTGACACATTCATTAAAAAATTTCAAAATAGAAAATTCATAATTATTTTTCAAATTTATTCACTATATTCAAAAATTAAAATTTGTATTAAATGATATGTAAAGTTAAAATAATTATCAAAAGTGTCTGAAACATTTTAACAAAACCAAAAAAATTAATATTTCAAATAGAATTCACCAAATTCATTAATTATTTTTTTATTAAATCTTTTGAATATTAAATAAAATTATATCATGGAATTTAATTATGAAAAATTATATTTTAATAAGTGTAATTTTGATTATTTAAATTTTGAAAACATTATACATTTTAAAATAGTTTTCAGAAAAATGTGTTTTTAATCCCAAAAATAATCCTATAATAAAATAAAATTTGAAGATAATTAAATTTTAATTAAGTATATTAAATATAAATAAATATTAATTAGGTTATATTATATCATATTCCAAACATAGTGGTACTTTTAAATTAATTAATTAATTTATTGAAAATAAATTATACTTTTACCAAAATCATTATTTATTACTATTCAATGAAAGATAAATATTAATCAAAATATCCAAAAATATTACTCCTTGTTATATTTTATATTATTTTTTCAAAAAGTATTTCCATTTTTGTAATTATTTATCATTATATTTTATTTATCTAACACCCTCATAATTTTTTGATTGATTTTATCTATATAACTACCAAAAATTATAATTGATATATTATAATAGTCTTTTTTAGATGATATTATTAATATTGTAACACGGTTTGTTAAAACATGATGTTGTCTGTAATGAAATATATTGAATAAATTAAATTTATTGAAAAATATATTATATAAAATAAAATTTTTTATATTATACCTTCCTTAAAAAATTGTGTCAGCATAATTTGGACATGTCTTTAGTAATCAAATGTTTGACATTCGAAAATTCCTTTACAGAAAACCCCCATAAAAAAATTTCTTCTTAAAACATCCTCTAAAAAATAATAAAACGGAACATATGAAGGTCATAAGAAATAAAACGTAACTAGGATTCGAAATATGAGAAAATTGGTGGTAATTTAATATATGTATAAGAAAAGTCATAAATAATTATTAAGAGTGACAATGATCCTTGATAATTATATTGTAGGTGATCTAGAGAAGGTTAATGGTCACAAAAACATTAATCTATCATACATTAAAAGACCAACAATTTAAAAAAACTGAAGTTAATGGGGAAAAATTTATGCTTCAGGATCCTTTTCCAAAAATATGAAGGTATTTTTTCTATCATGATACGGAACATGATAAAATATACTTAGTTAATTTTTTTCTATTTCATAAGAATGATATCTTTTTTTATATGCTTCATTCAATTTCCACTTCATCTCTTACAACATAAAAAAAAGAAAAATTTATTATTCCATTAGCACTAAGGGATCATAAGATCCCTAATATAATGATACTTGATTCTTTATATCCTTATTTATCATTAATACCAATACTATTTTGACAAGTTATCAAATATTGATAAATCATCATATGATGAAATAATACATAATCTATAAAACCTCAAAAAAACCCTAAGGGTAAAATTAATTCATTTCATATATTGTCATCCTTTTTACCTCTCAAAAATTAAAAAATTATAAATATGGTCGCTAAATTTTTAAAAATAAACTTTATAATCATCTCCAAAATATTATAAAGAGTATATTAATTAGCGCATACCAAATATTTGAATATTATTCATATTTTCTCTTGAAACATAAATATTATTATATAACCTCAATAAATACACACACTTTCCCTAATTAATTAAATAAAGCTGTATATTACTAAAAATATTAGATAAATACAATTTTCCTATAATCTCAATGAATGATAACATAAACCAATTTGTTAAAAAATAATTTATTTTTTCCAATTTCATCAAAACAATCAAATTTAATTTAATCATATAATTTATATTTTTTCCAAAATAAAAACCATTATACTAACTTCATGAACATACCAATGTTCATCTTAGCTTAATCAAATATTTTTCGTAAATTTTCACATTTCCATTTAATCACATTCATAGGTCATTAGTACCATTCAAAACATTCTTGAAATTAATTAATGAAAAATACTAAGGAATAATACATTTATTTTTCATGATTCTAAAAATTAAAATACCCCTGATAAAAATTCTTCCAAATGATATTTATTTAAATCTAACTACATAAAAACATCAATTATTCAACTTCCTTTGTACACCATTAACCAGGATTCATCATCTTATTCCATAATATTTATATTTTTCCTCAAGTATTTCCTAGTCTCTTTATGATAATAAATATAACCATTACTCATACAACCTTGTTGATTATCATCATGAACATCCCCCCTATGAAATAAATGGGTATGATTCTCATAAATTACAAATATAAAGCATCCAACAATCGATGATACCTTACTTTGACTATTTTTCACATTCATTATGTTGACCAAACGTTTCATTTTACATCTATAAATATTTTCTTGTTTCCATCTTTTACACACTCAAAACATCATCCCTTTACTCTAAAAAATTCACTTATATTATTCTTCCAACATTCTCAACATATAATAAACTGAATACTCATTCATCAATGGTCTCTACTATATGAGCTCTAAGATAACTCTATTCTTATTTTATTTGGTGAGTCTATTACATGGTTAGAGAGAATATAATTAATCATGTATCATTATAAATAATTTGTTATAATAACGATATTCTTCACTCTAGTTATCATCCCATCTGCTTTCCCATTTACACAGTATTTATAACCATCAATGTTAATCTAGTACCTTTTTGTTCCATCCATTGAAAAATTATAGAAATAATATGGTGAGAAACATTAATAATAGTGGGAAAACAAAATAATCCTGAAAAACCATTTTTAGTAAGTCTTAATAATTACACCATATCTTCCTACAATGAAACCTTATATTTAAAATATTTCATTCATGATCGTTATCTATTTAAATAATTTATGATAGTGAATACAGAAAAATCAAATTAACCAAAGCATAACCACTAGGAGTGCCAAACTTGGTGCATAGTATGTCCTGTTTTTGTGCAATTTAATTACTGATTCATGACCAAGATGAATTTTTATATTATTTGTCCGTAGGAATATTTTTTCTAGAACCACATAAACTTGTAGTATGTAGGCCAGGATGTGTTTATAAAATAATCCACCTAATCTCTTGCATTAAAAAACATTATAATTTTATTTTAAGATTATTCTCAAAGAAAACCATAATTTTTGGTTCCATAATCTAAATTTTCCAAAATATAATTCCCCATTTTTTTCTAATCTTCAACTTATAAAAATTGTAAATTCCCAAAAACCCATTAATTCAATTTTAGTGGTACATTATTACATTGGTTCCAGATAAAGGAAATTAAATCCAAAATTAGGTAATAGATTAACATACATTATGAAATAGGTATATATATATAAACTGCATTTAAATATAGAAACATAAAACACAACATATAATTTTTTTTGAAAAAATCATTACTCTATTTAGAATATCCCAAAATATTAATTATAAAACACTTCCTATACTCCTAGAGAAAGTAAACATAATAAAGGGATGATCTCAAACACTTATTAGGGATGTTTATATAGAAAAAAAAATCAATGTTCACATAATCATAACATGAGTATATGGGTACGATAAAATGACCATACATTTGAAAGACCATTCCATTAACATCATAGATTATAAACATGATACATGAAATAATTATTGGTAGTTCAAAATCCATGAATCCTAAAAAAATTAAAGAAAAAAATCCATGAGGGCTTAAAATTTTCAAAAGACATACTTTCCTTTCATACACATAAGAATAGAAAATATAATGTCAAGGATAAAAATAAAGAAATTCATAAATGTTTACTATTAGGATAATAACATGTATATCTACTTCGGAATTGGGTTAACCTCTTAATTAAATTCTTTTTTAGAGCTTGATAGAACTAACCATGTACCGCTAATTTCAGGATTTGGATAACCTCCCATGTTCTCTTTTATCTCACAAGATAAAAATAATTACATAATGGATTAGAGGGAGATATTAGTCCCACCAATCAAATAATACATTCATTAATGTCTTATAAGATCATAAAACATTCATCATTTCAGATCCCATGAAAATAAATGGGGTTTATAATCATCTCATCAATTGATCATAAATATAAACCATCTAGAGATAGAATATGGATGGTTTACTTGGATCATATCCCCATTAAATCAAACATAACATGAAATGATTTTATTTTATAATTAAATTTATTTTAAAATATATCCTTTAAAAATTATTAAGGAAAGTAACTTCTTTTTTAAAATCACCATTTTAAAACTATAAATTCTTTGAATATTTTTGGAAAAATTTCCATTAAAAATGTTATTTTCACTTTGAAAATTACCTTTTAAAAACTAAAAGTTCAGAGAATAAAATTTAATATAATTTTATATTAAAATAAAAATTGATATATTCAATTACATCATTGGAACATTATGTGGTCAGAATGGAAGTAAATTTCATTCATTTAATAGACTTTAAAATGTAGATTACTTTAAAAATTTTAGTAAAATCCCAATGGTCCATGTTTGGGAAATGACATGAATATTACTTTTATATATTTTTTAGAAAATAAAAAAATGGCTAAAATATCATCAAAAAACATTTGAATAATGTCAAAAAAATTTCTAGAGAGCATTTTTTGAAAATGTGTTTATAGAAGGAAAAAATTGATCGAAGAGAGAAATAAAATCGAGTGTTATTAAAAACCTTTTCTAAATAATTTAAAGCACCATAGAGGGGGAAAATGGTTATATAACATGAATATTTCAAATATAACCAGAGGGAAATAAAATAATTTTTTTTATTAATATATAAATCATAATATTTCATTATTGAAATCCTAATCATAAACAATCCTCATTAATGATGAGATTACAAAATAAAATATTTACCACATTTCATTTATTTTAATCAAAATAACTATGAAATAATAACATTAAATGAAACATTAAATATAATTAAAATAATAAACTTCATTATATAACATATCCTTATGGAATTATATATTCAAAACAAAATAAGTTATGCAACTAAGAAAACATATATCCCAACGAACACAAAATGGGACAAAAATAAATTATAACCTTTGTAACTTTTTATTTGAAATCTCTATTAAAGAATAATAATTGAGTGAAAATTTTAAATTAATTAAAAAAATATATTTTATTGATATTAAAGTTTATAGGGATAATATATACACCACATAAAAGTATCAAGTGGTGAATATGTCATACGTCTCACAAATAAAAGATACACTAAAAATCACTTACCGTACGTTTGGAATTCATTTATAGACATTTTAACCTCATGTATAATAAATATTTTTATATTATAAATATATTTCATATAAAGATATATAATAACATATATTTATAACTTTTTACATTTTATTACTTGTTTATTATCACTCCCTTGTTAAAATCATGTTTTGAATAATAACTGCATTGTTATTCATGTATGTCTTGATTTTTAAATATTGGTCCTTTCACTCTGATCATGGTAAAAAATGTATGAAATTATAAAAATTATATCAATATAATATATATTCATTATATATGTTTTATAGTAAAAAATAAAAATAATATATATATATATATATAATTAAATAAACAGTTCATGGATAAAATAGGTCATAGGTACGAATGAAAATTGTTTCCATTTTCAAGATGGATGTTATGAAAGAGATGTAAATATTAAGTTACCTTTAAAGAATAATTATCATTCCATTTATATCTTTTCTATTAAACAAATCTATCATTATTACTATCCATGTAAAAATAAAATGAATAACATTTAACATCATTATGTGAAGGTAGTTTTCAACAAGTACACATGAACGAGGTTATTGTTTTCTAGATAATTGTAAAGTATGAAGTTAATTGTGTTATTAAATATAAAAAACATTTTTATGGTCATAAATATATCATATACTCATTAACATTATCTTTGGTACATTTAATGTTAGTTGTTAGTGAAAAAATGCCTCGCTTTGTGAGATGGTATTTTTTCGTACACATGTGAAACTCGATCATATACCCTAAGGAATGGAATGTAAGAAGTTATATGTGATATAATAACATCAGAAGTTTATAAATTTCATAAATAACCTATTAATATTTTAAAAAACATTATATATTTCCTTCAATGTTATTTATGGAAAACTCACTACATCGATTCGTGAGTCGATTCTCCGCCATACACTTGTTCAACGATTTAATTTTCCACTTGATGGAAGTTGAGATATATATAAGCTATGGAATTGACATAATAAAATAAAATTTTATGGGATATAATGGTTATATCATACTGGTTGTTTTATTCCATAATTTAATGTTGAAAATGATGAATGAAAAATAATAATCTAAATGGGGAAAATTATCATAGCTTAGAAGAAACTCTTTTAGATCTCTTTTAAAGGACCCTAGTGTTGCCTTTTTTTAAGAAAATATACATCAAAACATGGATATAAATGTTAGGGATTAATTTTGGTATTGTTTTTATTGAATATATTACATTATATGTTTGAAAATTTTAAGGGTGGCAGTGGCCTTTCATAATTGGGGGAAAGGAACATACTTGGAAACTAATTGGAAATTTCCCAAAAGAATCCATATTGATTAAGATGTTATCAAAATAGCATCCAAATTACCAAATATTTTAACATGGGATGAAAAATATTGACGTATGGTTATAAAATTATAATTTTACAAGTTTCATATTCATTTTAATCCTTATCTTTTTTGTTCAACCCCCAACAAACCCATTTTTACATTAATCACGATAATTAATTTTTACTATATTCAACATTCATATTGGGAAAATATATGGTCACGTTATAATAAAATATAAATTATTTCTATTCCAAATATGAAATCCATTTTTCAGTATTGAATTCATATAATTTGAAAATGACAATTTAATATAAAACTTGTAGACGTGCTGAAATAGTTATTTTCGATAAATGTACTTTTTAGGGAAAGGCTGATTTTATATTAACTATATTAAT
Source organism: Viscum album (assembly GCA_963277665.1). Classification (NCBI taxonomy): domain Eukaryota; kingdom Viridiplantae; phylum Streptophyta; class Magnoliopsida; order Santalales; family Viscaceae; genus Viscum; species Viscum album. Next base: position 1,236,715,290 of record OY728122.1, on the reverse strand, counting down.
ATTAATAATATTATACGTATTTATATTATTTTTTATAGTTATATAATATATAAATTTCAAAATAACAAATTTTCACTATGGTTAATTTTATTAATTAAAATTTGGAAACATTGTTCACTTTAAAAAAGTTTTTAGATAAATGTTCGTTTAAACCCCAAAATAAGATTATACCAAAATCCAATATAATAATGGTTAAAAGGTAATTAAGTCGATAAAATTGTAATAAATATTAATTATTTTACATTTAATAATATTTATAACTTAATGGGACATTAAAATTAAATTTTTTATTCAAAAGTAATGATCGTTTTACAAAAATCTGTATTTTTCACTTTTCATAGATAGAAAATATTTACTAATAAATACCTAAATTAAAACCTAAAATATATTTTTTATTATTTTCTAAAAATTAGTTCAAATTCCAAAAAAAACTTATAAAAGGGTAAAAATTTATTTTATTATTTTTCGAAAAAAAATAGGTAATAGTTATTTTCTGATTAAAACTATTTCAAAAACATAGAAATATTTTACCAAAAAAAGAAGTACTTATTGATCCATATATACTATTTAAATGAAAAAATTATACTTTTTATTTATAATATAGAAAATTATTTTCATACTGAAATGTTTAATGTCATGGTTATAATGGTATTTTTTTAATTATAGTATTAATTGTTTATTGTCGTTCAATAAAACTCGGTGTTTTGTATAATGAAAGCTATCGAAAAAATTATATATACCGGTGAAAAGTTATTTCATAAAATATAATAGTGATAAATTCCAAAAAAATTATTATAATCCTTTCAAACAATATTTTTTTGTTTAAAAATTAGTTTGAGAATAATATTCTTATCATTTTCCAAACGAGGCACATTTTACCCTTTTTACAATAGTGTGAAAGGAATGTTTCATCAAAATTATACGACATATATTGTATTATGCACTATTATGACCACCAAAATATTTTAATATTCCTTCATATGTTACTATGGATATTTTTAAAGACAATTTTTACTATAATATTTTGGAAATTTTAATATTTTTAAGAAGTGATATCAAAGTGAAAAGATTATTTTTCCCAAAAAGTATTCCATGTAATATTTTTAAAAAAAACATTAACTATGATAACAGATGTTATTATTGATTTATTATAAAATATGTATATATGTCTCTTACATATATTCATATCTTATATTTCTTTTATTTTATGGGTTAATAAATTCCTTAATTTAATTTCTCAAATTACATCATTAAGGGATTTCCATTGATTATGATATGAGACAATATTATGTAACCAATTTCCATGATGAGATAATTATTTTTTATGAAATATGATTGATTCCATTTATGATAACCCATAATAATGAAAATATTATGATGGGTGCGCCAGAATCTTATAACATGACATACGATTGATTCCCTTTATCTCATGTTATAAGATTCTTACACATTTCATTAGTTTCCATGAAATTATTCTACAATATATTTTTGGTTTTTCTCCCATATTATTACATATAAACATTATCTTTTATGATATCCTCTTATACATTCAAATCACACATTATGTTTCCTTAATATATTTATTCCCTTATTGTCATTTTTATCTCACCCTATTTGTCTATATATTCCCTATATTATCCTATACTATTTTAGGAGATCAAAAGTATTCAGTATCTCATTAATAAGAATAAAATAAATATTTTATTTTTTAGTTACCATTTAATGTATTGTGAACCTTGTCTTCCAAAGGCACTTGGCCTTTTCATTATTTATATTTCCTTAATAGATATTTGTGATAAAAATAATACATTAATAAATATCAAAATCATTGATTTCTATAGTTGGTACTAGATGAAAATTTTACATTAAATTTGGAAAGTTGGATAGGAATCCTTTAGTGAGATCCAGCTGGATAAGTCTTAGTAGAGGAAAATATCCTACAATTTTGGTGAAGTATAGAGATAGAGGATTGTGATAAATTAAATCTATGTCTACAAACTACAATTGGATGTGCATCTGTGTTGAGAAACAACCTGTTTCGACCTTAAACTGGTCTCATGAACCAATATGTGGCATGACACGAAGGTAATTCCCGATCCCCACAGTCTGGAAACTAGTTTCGGGAATCTACATAGTAAAAAAGGGAACAATATAACCCAATAAATAAAAATCCTAAACAATAGAAAGATGAATAAAAAGTTCAATATAAATAAAAATGAACTGAAGATATTTTATAAACTACGTGAAAATAAAACTTAACTAGACCACAAGACCAACCAGTCTAGATGACCACATGATCTCCATGTTACCCCACATGTCACTCTCCAAAAAATGCATCAACAATATCCCAAGGCAATCAAACTCAAGCTGAAACAAACACCAAAGGATAAAAACCAAAACAATAAACATATATGTGTGAGTATTAAAACTCAATAGGATTTCCCAAAAATCAATTCCCAATTCACTTGCTTTAAATTAAATGAAACATAAACTTCTAGTTTGAAATACTATATATAAAATTAAAATGTTCAATATATTTACTTAAAATAAAGTCAGACCCATTTCCCATCTTTATTTCAAAAAACTAGGATTTGTTACCAATGGTGATACTATAACTTTTTCATGGGGAAAGTGATGCTTTTATTTTCAATTGGCACAAGAGAATATAAGATTCATTTATTTTGAAAAACATTTTTCATTAAACCTTTAGAATAAAACTCATCACATTCCAATAAAAATAACATACAAGATAAAACTACAAACATACATAATAAGGAAAATTGAAATAAACATAAAAGTAACACAATAATCACAGCAACAAGATAAGTGATAACATGAATGGGTAAACCTATGAGATAATAAACAATAAAGAACAGACTAATACATGGGTCCCATACTCAAAAGCATGCCTCACATGATGAAGATCAAAGTGCCCAAATAACTCATGGCCACTTGGACTCAGAACAGACATAGGGGGAAATCCAATTTCAATAAACCCATTATATCAACCTAATTTGGGCCTCCAGCTTATGAATAATCAATCTAGTGCATCAATAGTTCCATGAAAATTCACTCACTATGTCTAGTTCTAATTTCTCATGTATAATGGTGTTAATCCAACTGATGTTAGCTGAGAATCTAATCCTAGCCAAATAATAAAAATAATCCAATGACATACCTCATCCCGAGTCACTCTAAGGACCGATCTCATTCCATAGAACAAAAAACAGAAAGATTATATACTTAGTATCCTTAATAATGGACTCTAAGGATTACACTATAAGGAAATCCCATCCATTAAATATAGATAAGGAATTAGAATCATCAAATTAATGTTTTCAATATAAATTCCATCATAATTTTTACAATGATACCAAACGATCCTTTAATGATTTTTCACAAACAAAAAATCATCAAATATATTAATCCACATTTCATGAAGGTTGTAAAAACACCATTTTACATTTTAGAAAGCACTTAAATACACTTATAATACATTTACATCAGACTATCATGATAATACCATTTTTATAAAAATTCCAATTCAGACACAAACCAACAATAAATTCCAAACCACCATAAAATCCAACACAAATTATTTTATAAAAACAAATACAACTTGGGAACCCCATAAAAGGAACCCCAAACATAATTTGACATGTTAAAAATATATTTAAAACCCCAAAAAAATTCATTTTATATTACAAATGATCAAGTAAATCCAATATTGCATTTAATCGAAAACATGGTGTGGATTATATAACAAAACAATTCTATTAATCACATAAAAAGGCATAAAATATAACATTTCACAACAAAAATATATATCCAAATATCACATAATAACATTTAACAAATATGGATGGTGTGAAAAACATGACATTATATATTTGAAAATTTGAATGGAAAGTCCATGGGAAAACCTACCTCGAATCCATGGTGCACTAACAATGCACGCTCGAAAACTATCCACGTGCTTTCCAAACATATATATCTAAGAAGAGATACCATAAATAAGAAAAAACCACAATTTTCACCACCCTGGATATCCAAGTCAGCCAAATATGGCCACTAGGGTTATAGTATGAAGGGAAAAGTGAATAAAACCCAATGAAAAAGATAGAGGATCCCTAACCATTTGATTCAGGTGAAAAATCAAAAAGAAATCATCATGAAATCCACATGGCGGGGGATAGTGGATCCAAAATGATCCATGGTAGGCATCCAAGTTGGGGGATTTTGAGTGGGGTGTACAAAGAAAAAAAACAAAACATAAAAAGTTTACATGGAAAAATTACCCTTTTGAGTGGGTGGCAGAGTTAGCACCCAAGGTTTAACAAACAGTGGACAAACTATGAAATTGACCATTGGCTACTATTGTAAGAGTTTCAAATTTAAGCATCCTAGTTAGTAAAACTATTCACAAAAAATGTAACCCCCTCCCCCTCATACACGTACTTCATGGTTACACTAACTATGAGACTTAACCGTGAAACCTAAAAAAAGTCCCCAATTTTACAGCCTTTTGGCCCCAAAACTCATCTATCTCAAGGTAGAAACCATCCAACAAACATACCCCATAAGAATGATCCGCTATGAGTAATAAAAACCCATATTTAAAGCCACCAACTCCTCATACCTTCACTCTAATAATGGAAAAGTAATAATACCACCCAAAACATCCATGACTGAAAATTAAATTCAAGAACAACCGAGACACCAAATTTAATCCCAAAATAGGTGAAACCTATGTGAAAATATAAGATCCAAACGAAGAATCAAATAAAAAAATATGGAATTGAGTATTTGGGTATGATAATTACTCGAACGATTATGATTTCTACACTTATAATGCCACAACATCAAATCATTTATCAATCAAAAACTAAGGATTACTAAAACCACATAATCCAACCCCTTGAGACCAGAAAACCTCAACCACAACCAAACATAACTTATACCTCTTTCCTGAAACAATACAATAACCAAAACCCATTTTATACTAGTCCAAAATATGAAATTAATCCACATTCTCCATATGGGTAGGTGAAAGAGAATCCCCACCATTAGGAAGAAACTAACACTGATCAACTTCAGAAGAAACTTCATCAAGACCCAGAGTGGGTCTCCTTTCCATTAACAACCAACTAACGTGAACCGATAACATGGGACAACATGTAAATTCTAACAGGATCAAACACAAGAACTACCCCACATGGGACAAAAACTCCCCACCACAATGGGTGGAGGGGGAGGAAAAAAAGAAACACCAATCCATATGACAACCGAAACCCAACTGATCCTTAAGGAGGAACATTACACTATATAGAAAACTACAACAAGATCATTTAAACCATCCACTCCCTAATGGAGGTAACAAGACCTATGAATAATCTACCAAAACCCCTAGGGTTCCTTACTATTCCTCAGTTTCACTCTAGTACCTCTGGTTAGAGCTCTAATTGTTGAATAATATCCTACATCACATTCATGAATTGTTAATCCCAACAAGTAACTTCCATCACCCAATTAGATAATGAAAAAAAACATGAATTCCAAAAATGGACATCACATGTTCATTGAAAATCGGAGTTCATTAAAAGACTCACATCAAACCTAACCTTTTAAACTCAAAAACTCCACCAGAACAAAATTGCGAAACGACCATCGGCATAAATACAACAACAAATGAACCCTTACACTAGAAAGAATCATTAAACATGAAATAGTGAATTAGTTCATAACAACACATCACTTCTGAGAATCAAATCTATGATGTTTTCTATAAATTCCACAAAAAAACCACTGCATGTGAACCATGCTTCCACAAGTGTGGTAGGGTTTTGCAGTACTAGTACATGAATAATTCTTGTGTAATGATTTGCTACACTTTTCACACACCAAGATATCTTTCCCAGAAGAGGTTGATGAAACATTTCGTGGGTTTTTGATTCCATGACCCTCTCCATGAACTACCAACCTTTTTCTCATCTCCTTATCATAATTTTCCCTACTACTTCCTAGGATTGAAGTATGGAGAACTACATCTAGAACTCCATCCATAATAATTTTAATAAGGAATGGTTTCCCCACCACGTTGGTAAAATAAGTGACATAGAAATCTGACACCATTGACTGTAGATTGGGATGATGCCTAAACATTAAATTTATAACCTTCATCGAATCATCCATGAAATAATATAAGATGTAAGGAACTAGGTCCAAAAAATGATGGAAATACTCCAATACTGATCCATCACCCTACGGACAACAACACATCTACGTCCCCTTTCTCACCCTCACTTTCTCAATGAAATATTGACGAATGAACAAAGCCTTGAATAACTCCCATTTAAGATCTCTCTGATGAATGTTTTGAGATAATAACTTCCACCACCTCAGTGGAAATACTTAAAGAATTAATGTTTCAAAATTAACCATTAATATCTCAAGAATATCAATGAGGATAAAGTTTCTTTCAAACATTCACATCCCTAACCATTTTACCACGATTGAATACCATTTTCCATAACCAACATGTCAAAAACCATTTTGATATTCCACATTTAAAACCATTTTCAAATGATTGAAAACTAACCCCCATATATTTCAATCAAAAGTCATTTTCATTTAATTAAAAACACTATTTTTCATAATTTCAACAAATATCATTTCATCCATAACCATTTGGTTAAACACTGACTCTTTTTTATTTAAAATAAATTTCCAAAATAGACATCTATTTTCTATAAACACCAATTCCTGTTTATAAAATCCTAATTTCATTATATCAGTTCAATCTTTTTCCAAAAGGTCATTTTATAAAAAAAACATTTCTATAAAGTCTTCCAAAATTTTTATTTTCAAAATCCATTTTTCTCACATCACAAAATCCCAACCATTACCATTAAAACCCTGTTTTTACAATTCCACACAAGGGATTTCAAAATAATTTTTATATTTCAATGAATAATCAAAGAGACTCATCATAGGGAACTAGTGTGAGTGGGTGACTTGACCATATAGTTGGAAACCATATGTCAAACACACCACTAACATGGAGAGCCTTCTAGGACCATACCCCCTACTTCACATGGTCTGTCAAGCCCTATGACCTCATATATACCATTATCCCAACTCCCCTTTTCATATACTAATCACCAAATAATCCCTAAATACCAAATATACTAACAAAACTAGGATTCCCATGGAAACTCAAGAATGAGGAAATAAAAGAGTTTGTGACGATATTCCTGTGACAACCTATTGATTCCTTATAATCCTAATCTATCTACCCTGACATACCTAAGTAGTAGTGGGATCTCTGAAAAGAAAGGTCCTCTAAAGTGATGACCTACTCTAGTACAATTTTTTCATGAACCAACCATCCATAGCCCTCAACCAGTCACCCGTGCAAATCTATGGCTTGGACTGAAGAGAATTTCCCCTCCCCATGGGCTAGAAACTAGTCTTAGTCATTTAAAATTTAAAAAAATTTAACGATTTATTCCAATAAATTATAAGGAATCTAGATAGTGGAAAGATGAATAAAACAATTTAATATAAATAAAACCGAACTGAACATATTTTATAGAAAATATAATAATATAACCAAACTACAAAACAAAACCAACTGAACCAGACGACCACATGATCTTCATGTGAACCTACAGGTCACTCTCTAACATAGATATCATTCTTCACCCAAGGAAATCAGACTAAATCTAAAAAGTTCACCAAAGTCTAAAAATATAAATTAACAATAGGTGTGAATATTAAAACATAGTTGGCTAGCTTGATAAAATTTTCCCAGTGAAATTCCCTTAATATAAATGAAACATAAACATTATGTTTGAAATTATATATATAAGTAATATTTTCAACACATATTACATTAAACAATATATGTACCACTTCTCTTTATCATTTCCAAAACCATGATTTCTTACCAACAGTTACAGCATAATTTTTTCATGTGGAAAGTGATGATTTGATTTTCAAATGGAACAAGACACTATAAAATTTGTTTGTTTTGAAAAAACATTTTCATGAATCCTTTAGATGTAAACTCAACACATTACAAGAAAAACACCACACCTGAGAAAAATAAAATCATACATAATAAGGGTAATGGAAATAAAAATTCAAGTATATCAATCCTCACATGATGAAGATCAAAGTGACCTAAATACTCCTAGCCACACTATCTCCGGACAGACCCATGAGAAAATACCACCGTAATAAACCCAATATATCCACCTACTAGGGTCCACTATCTAGTTGGTAATATATCCATTGAATCAATAATTATCAGAAAATCCTCTTACTATTCTAGGTTCCCATGTCTCGTTTATAAAGGGGTGATCCAACCAATTTCATTCAAGTATACAATCAGAATCATATCGTAAAAATAATCTAACAAGAGGCCTCATCCCGAGTCACTCCAAGGACTGATCTCATGTCATAGAACAAATATAACCCAAGGAGTCTCTATTAGGGATCTCCCATAGTGGATCCCATGTATTTGACTATGAGTAAATCCAATCCCTTAAACATAGACAAGGAATGAGAATCATCAAATGTGGGTTTTTATAATAAACACTTTCTCCATTTTCACAGTGATTCCCAATGGGACTTTAAGAGTATTTCAAAAATCACAATTAATCATAGATAGAAATTCACATTTCATAATGGGTGTAAACACACCATTTTACTTATGAAAAATAATTTACAAATTCCTATAAAATGTTTACATCACACTATCAAGCCAAGACCATTTTTAAAGAAATGGAATTTGTGCCACTAACCAAAAATATTTTTCAAACCACCATAAAATCCAATACATATTCTTTTATAAAAATAGAAACTACTTGGGAACCCATACAAGGAACCCCAAACATAAATTCTCATGTTTCAAATATATTTACAAACCCAAACCATGTATTTTATATGAAAAATCACACATACAATCCAATTGGAATTTAATTAAACACTTGTTGTGAATTATTATAAAAAACAATTCTATTTATCACATAAAAATTCATAAAACACCACATTGCACCCAAAAAAATATCCAAATATCAAAAAAAGAAATTTATCATATATGGAAAGAAATTTTTTTCTAAAATTAATGATTCATAAATGAAAAAGGATGGTGCATGGTAAAACCTACCTCGAATCCATGGGGTACCAACAACGCATGCTCGAAAACTCTCCACGAGGGATCCAAAACCATAGATACATGAATATGAACCCTAAACAAGGAAAAACCCCCAATTATCCCCACCATATATTTCAAATTTATTCCAACATGGCCACTAGGGTTATCGGATGAAGTGAATAGGGAAGAAGACCAAACGAGAAAGATATAGCATAACTAACCTTTGGATTCAGGTGATGATTCACTAAGAAATATCCTCAAAATATACATGGAGGAGTTTAGAGGATCAAAAATTCTCCATGGGAGGCATCCATGTAGGGGGATTTTTAGTTGGGTGTCCAATGTATGAAACCCCACTTAAAAAAAGATTACAAATCCCAAATTACCCTTTCTTGATTGGGCGACATGGTTAGCTCGCACAGATTTAACAAAGCGTGAACAAAATATACAATTACCCACTGTCTAATGTTGTATGGTCTGAAAAAATATGTTTAATGGTTAGTTGAACCATGTGCAAACCACATGACCCCCATGAACACTTACTTCATGGTTATACTATTTATGCACCTTAATCAAGCAACCTTGAAAGGTCCCAAAAAATCACTGTTTTCACCCCAAATCTCATCTAACTCAAGAGGATAAACCATACAACAAACATATCCTATCAAAATTATTCACTGTGAGTGTTAAAAACTCATATTCCAAGCCACCCCTTCAACTTACATTCCCTCTAAAAATGTAAAAAGCAAAATGCCACCCAAATCATCTAATACATAAAATTTAAATCAAAAACACTCGAGATAATAAATTTATACTCGGAACACCCACAAACAAATAGAAAATCTATAATCCAAAATTACATTTGAAATAATGATTGGAATTAAAAATCAGGGTGTGAAAATCTGGAATATTTTTACCTTGGGATAATAAATCCAACAAGGGTGCATCGAGCTACACTTCATGATCACATGGAACATGCATGTGGGCCTTTATGAACACCTAGATTGATACTCCCGTGGGATTTTTTTAGAAATTCATAAACTCGTTACAAACCATTATGAAGGAGATAAAAAATTGTGTGGTTATAAAATGTAATAAAAAATGTTTCCATGGATATACAAGGTTGAAGCCTAGAGACTCATAAATCCTGATATAATTATTAACTACAAGTTATTGCTTCTTTATTTGAAAGTTTCCCTTTACCATATTAATTTATTGTAATATTTTTCATTTTATTATATTATATTAAAAGATGTAAATTGGAGAAATTATTCTAAGAAGAAATATTATGGGAAATTTAATGATTCTTCTAAAGAGATTATTATCCAAATGAGAATAGTAGTTCGATATCCTATGATCATTCCAAATAAGTTATCTCAAATTATGATTTACAACTAGAGAAATTTTTATTTTCAAAACACATAAAAGAAGAGAATTATGAAATATCAAGGAAGTTCATGTGGTAATGATTATAAAGAAAATAATATTTCATTTATTACATGTCAAAAATGTGCGATGAGGCACAATGAAACATGCTTTATAGGAATTGAAAAATTCATTATATGTGGAAAATGGTAGCATTAAGAAGACAATTAATGAGGAAAATGATGAGTCTTATGAAAAAAAGTCATGGTAAAAACATCAACCTATGATACCAACAACTATTCAATTCCATATATGCAGGTAACATGGTCATTATCTTATTCAATTTCCTAGTTCATGGACTAATTTTTAAGGGTCTATTTTAATTAAATAAGTAAATTTGAATGATGGATGTGCTTATATGTTAGATGTCAAGAATCATCCTATTGATGTTTTTTATAAATGGTATTATGGTTATAAGAATTGTGAATCTCTTATGGATGGTACTGCATTATTTTTTCTTTATTTATTTTCTAGAATATTTTGAATGGTACTATTGAACTAGAAATTTGATTTAATGTTTATGTTATATTTTATGGATAACATGTGATTGATGAAAATAAAATCATTATATGTTCTTTATGTTGAGGTTATTATAATCAATTAAGATTATATTATTTTTTGGATAAAAATAAGATGTATAGAAAACATTATTTTTTAAAAATGTATTTGATGATTAATTTTGTTTTTTATATATTCATAATTTTTTTAGAAATATTATATGATTTATAGTAATATAGTTTTTGATAAAGGAATACCAACATGGCCAATTAAAACTTACCTTATATAGAAAACATGTGGGACTATAACCCATAACCAAAGGGTGAGAGGGGTGCAACAAAAAACATTGGCCAACATAATGTACACGTTTGTATTATTCTTTTTTACTAAAATTTTTTTATTAATATATATTAATTTTATATTTTCAAACATATTTTTAGAATTCAATATTTTTCAATTTTTAGGATTTGGAGGAAATTAATGATATTTTGGTAATTATTTCATTGATTTAATGTATTGATCCAATGTATTTCATTGGAAATTCCCTTCGTATAAATATGTCATAAAATCACATGAAATCAAAACATAAGAAACTAATATGTTCTAAGTGACCTTTAATCCTTTGTTTGTCACTTCTGTATTAGGAATTTTGAAATTTTGACATACACGGTTGTGTTCAAGATGATTTTTGGAGTCTAATAAAACAAAAATAATTTTTGGTGAATAGTAACCTAGCCTTATGAATAGTAACATAACCTTATGAATAGTGATGTATCATAATGAATATTAACCTTACCTATGATAGTATAAAAATAATATTCACGTGAAAGTATGATGTACCTATATTTTAGAACAAGTAAATGAATATTTTAAAACTGTTTTTTAGTAATAAACTCTGATTTTAATTAAATATTAAATTAATCATATTTGTAAAATTATATTTGAAAAATGGACTTCTTTTTTGGATTCTACACATTGAAAAATGGTGGGGGAAAATTTTTGGGATTTTTCTGAGATACTTGAATTTTTGAGGAATAGTAAAATACAAAAGTTTACAAAATAAGCAAAATAAGCTAATTAAATAGTCATGTGTGATGTTATGCAGATGTAATCCCACTTGGTTCGGGATCACATGATAAAATTGCTATTCGTGGTCATTGAAGACTAACAATTCCTTTTCTTAGTGTAAATTAATAAACTAATGAATTTTATATTAAGGAAACCCCTCTCCCCTCCACTATAAATACCACCCTATACACCCTCATTTTTTCAAACCTCTCAAGCATGAAGCCTTCCCTAAAATCTGGCATAGCATATTCCCTAGCCCCTCCCCCACGTCCAAGATATTTTGGTTTCATCAAAAGAACAATCTTAGAGCCCTTAAAAAGGATCTCAATAGGAGGATTCAAGAGGTAACTTCTCTCCCTCTTCTTCATTAATTCCCATTCAATTTCATGTTCTTTTCTTATTCTCTCCCCACCTATATTTTTCCAAATGGTATTGTAAATATAGTATCATGAATATACCGGAATTTTATGGTACTAATGGGATATTATATCATCCAACCCATTTCCCTTTTCGTTTTATTTTACAAAAGAGAACGTTGTTCGTAAGGTGTTTATTTATCACCATCAAGAATGAAATGTTTAATTCTTCCATTTATACCTTCATATATGGTCATGAAACCATTTTTATGGTTGAACCAGAAACTTTTATATTTATTATGTCCTATTTAATGTTCTGGAACTGAATTATGTACATATTACTAAGTGATAAATTAAAACAAGTTCACTGTGATCAAAAAACGGCCCAAATTAACCCAAACAATCATCATTTAATTTTATCTAATGATTCATACAAATTGTATATAATATAACTCATTATAAGATCATTTTAAATTATATAATATCATTAATAACATGAAATATCATTTCTGTATGTTTACCCATGTTCTACCCAAACTTCAATTTATCAATACAAGTGAACCACTCAAGAAAAACCATAAAAAACGAACATTTGCGAACATTGTTTTTAAACACTATGACATATCAAAAGGCCCATAAAATAACAAAATGAAACCAAAATGACCCCTATTATTATATAAATGGTTTTCAATTTCTAATTAATTAATATAATTTGATTATATAGGACATTAAAGTGAAGGAAGCATTTGGATATAAGGTAAGGTGAAATTCTCGAACCCACATTTCATCCTTCGAGTTCTCCCTCTTTCACTCCATTTTTGATATGGTTACTCCTTAAAAATAATTTTTTCATCATTTTCTTTACTTTTATGTAATATACATGTTCACCACTGTTGTTTACGCAAACAAAATGTTTCCCAGAATAACTCTTCTTCAATGAACTCACCTTTTACATCTCATTCAAGGTTGATGGTTCATGAATCAGGTATGTTCTTCCGTCTTTGTTTTGGGAACCCAATGTTTATGAATGTGTTCATATGAGATGAAACCCATTTATTTCCATGATTTATTTACGTTAATAATTATTTTATGTTCTATGTTTCATGAATGATAATGATAATATTATGATGTGAGGGGTGTTCCCGGAATTACATAGCACAATATGAATATTTGAATCCGACGGGTGCACCTAGAATTATGTAGCGCAATATGAATGTTTGAATGTGAAGGGTGTGCCCAGATTTATATAGCGCTCCAATGCATTGGGTAAATTGTTAAATCTCATGAGAAAATTTTAAATGATGTGGACAAGATTCTGGCTTTGTTCACAAGAATGTGTGGTATTTAACCACTAAGACGTGATGTTTCATTTTTATGCATTTCCAGCATTCACGTATTTTATTTATGCTTCCTCTCATTTTCATGATATTTTTCCCATATTATGATTATGCTCACACCATGATATACTGTTCTTATCTATCCTCTTACTGGGATTTTAGCTCACCCCTTTTGATGTATATCCTCAAGTGGCTACATGTACTAAAGAGAGGTCAAGTTCCAATAAGAATCTAAAGAAGAAGAAATTAAGTAAATGTTTATGCTTGATGATGTAATTGCTATGTATGGTCCTAGTTTTCCCAAGAAAATAAACCTCTGGATCCTATATGTAATACTATTATTTTTTTTATCTTAAAATAATGTAATATTAAGGTAAGAAAAGGTTGGGTCACTATACTTGGTGTCAGAGGCAAGGTTTAGTTAATTTGGGAATTAGGATTAGTGAACCCTGGAGAAAACCTCTAGCATGAGACTAAGTACAAGTATGCACAAAATAATCTCTACATAGGGATACCATATATTAAGATTTTAGTATAAATTGTGAAAATGAATAAGTTATTTATTCATGAATTTTTGACTTATGTTTTGTTTTAAACTTTTCTTTTTTAGAAAGTGGTGTTAACAAGGAAATACTTGGCCAACAACTCATGCGAGGGCCAATGCAACGATTTCCCAAATGACATCCCCAATGATTTGGGAGGTGAAGATCAGAACTCCATGGAGATTATTACCCAATTATCTCAGGTTTTGAAGAATAAACATAATAATGGGGAACATACTCCTTCTCCAAAGAGAGAGAAACTAGCAATCAAATGATTTATGCAGCAACGAGCACCGACGTTTAGTGGATCTTCTAATCCTCTATCTTTGTAACACTAGGTCAACTCCATGGAGAAGATCTATTCTGTTCTTTACTATTTTGAGACAGAGAAGGTTACTCATTCCATTCATCGTCTATATGGAGAGGCCAATCAATTGTGTACATTCCTTAAAAACACTAATCCAAGGGAGGAAATTGAAGAGATGGAATGAGAAGACTTTAAGATCATGTTTCTTAATATATATTTCCCACAAAATCTTTTCTCAAATATAAAGAGAGAATTCATAGTGGTTAAGAAAAAATAAGGATAATCTGTCACAACCTATTAAGCGGGTTTCACAAGGCTTTCAAGGTATGCTTCAGGTTTTGTTATTAACAATGATAGCAAAATTGATAGATTCTTTAGTGGATTAAAACCACTCCTTCGAAAGGCTCTAGAATTCTAGACTTCATGAGTTATGAAGAAGTTGCTTGGTGTGCTCTCAAAGTGGAGATGGTGTTTGGAGAATGGTCCCACAGATATGGTGATAAGATACGAATGATGGAGTTTCACGCTAGTGGATCTAATGATAAAGGTGGGAAGAAACCTCAATGACCCACATTCGAAAAATGTGGAATGTTGCACCATGGGAACTGCCTTTAAGGGATGGGAAAATGATTCAAGTGTGGGAAAGAAGGAGATAATGCTCAAGAGTGTCAAAAAGACATGAAAAGGAGGGATAATGTAGCAGAAGAAAGGATAGAACCACCCATGGTTCAATGCTACAATTGTAGGGAGCTAGGGAACTATGCATACCTATGCACTAAACCTCTAGTTCTCGAGGGTAATCAGCGTCAGAAACCACTAAGTCAAAAGGAACAATGGAAGGATTATTCCATCACTACTACGGAGGTAGAGCAAGATTATGAACTTGTACATGGTAAACTTCTAATTCACTCAAAAATGGAAAAAGTATTATTTGATTCTAGTTCTGCACATTCCTTTATATCTTATAAATTTTCTAGAGCTATAAAATTGATGCCCTGAAACCTTGAAGTGGAGATATCAGTAAAAACACCATGTGGTGAAATAATCAAAACCCATGTGTTGGACTCTTCTCATGTTGGCTTATGTGGGAAGAATATTCTAGCAAATCACGTAATACTTCCCTTGGTGGAATTCGAAGCTATAATGGGAATGGATTGGATCTCGTTATACAGAGCACATATCTACTATCGGGAAAAGGAAATATCTTTTCATATTCCGAACCATCCCATGCTCCTCTACAAATTCCAGGAAGATCATGAATCTCCTTTGAAATATACTTCATCTATGTGGATGTTGATTCCCTACGAATGAGAATACCTCCCCCAAAAGGTTGAGTCAAATGAAGGTGCCAACCCTGCAGAAACACCTATCATGAGAGAATATAGTGATGTATTTCCCAAAGAGTTACCCGAAATTCCCCTGGATCGTGAGTTGGAGTTCTGAATTGAACTCATTCCTGGAGCTACTCCTATATCCAAGTGTCCTTATAGGATGGCTCCTTCCGAACTGGAGGAGTTAAAGAAGCATCTCCAAGAGCATCTGCACAAAGGGTTCATACACCCTAGTGCCTCATAGTAGGGTGCACTAGTGCTTTTTGTGAAGAAGAATGATAGAGCAATGCAGCTATGTATCGATTATCGTGAACTCAGCAAGATCACCATAAAGAAAAACTATCCGCTTCCAAGGATTGACGACTTCTTTGATCAGTTAAGAGGAGCTCAATACTTCTCAATGGTGGATCTTCATTCTGGATATCATCAGTTAAAGGTGAATAAAGATGATATTCAGAACACTGCCTTCCATACAAGGTATTGGCACTATGATTTTTTGGTGATGCCATTCAGACTTACTAATGCCCATCCAATCTTCATGGATTTGAGTAATAGAATATTTATACATTACCTCGACAAATATATGGTAGTGTTTGTTTATGATATTCTCATATACTCCAAGAGAAAGGAGGAACATGAAGAACATCTAATACTTGTGTTGGCGACATTCATAAAGGAGAAGTTTTACACCTATTTCATTAAATGTGACTTTTGGATGAAGCAAGTCACATTCGTGGGACATGTGATCACAAGTGACAGAATTTTTGTGCATCCTTAAAAGACAAAGGTGATTGAGGAATGGCCCAAGCCCTCTAGTGTCATAGAAATCCATATATTTCTCGAATTGGCTGGGTACTACCGACGTTTTGTGAGAAACTTCTCACAATTTTCAAGCCCGCTAACAAAGTTAACAAGGAAAGGGGTAAAGTATTTATGGACAGAAGAATGTCAGTTAAGCTTCAAGGAGCTAAAGTGAAGGCTAATGACTCCACCTGTTCTCACACTACCGAAAAGTGGAGAATATTTTGTGATATATAGTGATTCCTCAAAGAAAGTCTTGGGTTTCATTATCATGAAAAATGACAATGTGATAGCCTACGCCTCACGACAGTGGAATATTCATGATCAGAACTACCAGAAACATGATCTAGAGCTGGAAGTCATGATTTTTTCCTCCAAAATCTGGCGGGACTACCTTTATGGTGAGAAGTGTAACATATACACCGACCACAAGATCCTAAAGTATATATTCACCCAAAAGGAGCACAACGTGCGTCAAATGAGATGGTTATAGCTAATCAAGTATTATAATTTCTCTATTCACTACCATCCTAGAAAGGTGAACAAAGTAGCAGATACTCTAATTAGAAAAGAACACGTTACTCTATCTATGTTACAGATTGAGAAATACCCTATCTTCTTAAATATTAAAAGGATGGATTTTGAAACCATAAGGGCATGGGATACATATTACCTTTACCAAATGACTTCACAACCAACCATCCAAGGGAATATTAAGGAAGCACAAAGGGATGATGTGGATATAAAAAAGAGGTTGAATTCAGTAATGGAAGGGAAGCTGCATGAGTTCCATATCGACGATGATTGTGTGATTTGGTTTGGAACGCAACTATGTGTGCCTTCATCACTCGGGATAAAAATGAGCTATTGGAAAATGCACAGAGCTCAACATTCTATATCTATCCTGGTAGCACCATGATATACCATGATCTCCGAGAACACTTTTGGAGGGATAACATGAATAAGGAGATTGTAGAATATATATCATGGTTCTTGGTATGTCAGCAATTTAAAGAAGAGTGAAAAAATTCCAAAGGGATGATGCATCCATTTCCTATACCCATGTGGAAATGGGAAAATGTTACTATGGACTTTTTTACGGGTATCCTGATGACGTTGAAGGGAAATAATTCGATATGGGTTTTGGTTTATTGACTCACCAATACAATTCATTTTATCGTTATTGGGGGAGATATCTTGCTTGAACAACTTGAAAAGATATATCAGAAGGAAGTGGTGATACTATAGGTTTTTTCACCCTCAATTGTCTATGACCATGATTCATGGTTCACATCTAAATTCTATAGGAACCTTCAACATGATTTTAGTACTGAATTAAATTTCAGCATGACCTATCACCCCAAAACTGATAGCCTGTTTGAAAGGACTATTCAGACACATGAATATATCCTAAGATCTTGCTCTCTGCTTTTCAAAGGTGGATGGGATCAAAATCTCCCATTGGTTGAGTTATCAAACAACAATAGCTTCCACTCGTGTATTCAGATAGCTCCATATGAATCTTTGTATGGAATGTGATGTAGAACCCCAAACTATTGAGATGAAGTTGGAGAATGAAAGCTACTTAGACCCAATATTATGCAATAGATGACAAAGAAGGTTCAAGTCATATAGAAACACATCAAAGCTGCTTAGAGTCGGCAAAAGAGATATTCTGACAACCACTGAAAGGACTTTGAGTTAGACATTGGAGATAAAGTATTCATTCTAATATCACCATGGAAGAGAGTAATGTGGTTTGGAATGAGAGGAATGCACAGCCCAAGGTACATTGGCCCCTTTGAGATTCTTGACCGCATAGGGTTCGTCGCCTACCGGCTTGAACATCCACCGAATATGGCTCAATTTCATGATGTGTTACACGTATCACTCATGAGGAAGTATATACTGGACCCCTCACATGTACTAAACTCAGAGGTGGTACAACTGAAAGATGATCTCCCTTATGAGGAGCAGCCATTAGAGATACTGGACCAGAGATATAACATTCTATGCAACAACACAACCCACATTTTCAAAGAGTTGTGGAGGAACCATAAGATTGAAGAAGCTACTTAGGAACCAGAGAAGGTGATGAAGGAGAAGTACCCTCACCTGGTTGTGTAGAGTGAAATTTTGGGGATGAAATTTCATAAGGGGGAATAATATAACAACCCAATGATTTTTAATGGAAATTCATTTCTTATAAATATGTCATAAAATAACATGAAAACAGAACATAATGAACTACTATGTGCTAAGTGACCTTTAAACATAAGTTTGTCACTTCTGTATTGGGAATTGTGAAAATATGACATACACTGTTGTGTTCAAGATGTTTTTGGAGTCTAATAAAAAATAATAATTTATTGTGAATAGTAACCTACACTTATGAATAGTAAAATATCCTTATGAATAGTGATATACTCTAATTAATAGTATCCTTACCTATTATAGTATAAAAATAATAATCAAGTGAAGGTATGATGTACCTATATTTTAGAATAAGTAAATGAATTTTTTAAAACTGCCTTTTAGTAATAAACCATGATTTTAATTAAATATTAAATTAATCATATTTAGAAAATAATTTTTGAAAAATGGAATTCATTTTTAGATTCTACACATCGAAAAATGGTTTGGGTAAATTTTTTGATTTTTCTGAGAAGCATCAATTTTTATAAATAGTGAAATACCATAACTTACAAAATAAGCTAAATAAGATAATTATAGAGTCTTGTGTGATGTTCTTCTAATATAAGACCACATGGTTTGGGATCACATGATAAAATTAATATTATTGGTCATTGATGATTCACTATTCCTTGTCTTTGGGGAAATTAATAAACTAATGAATTTTATATTAAGGAAACCCCTCTCCCCTCCTCTATAAATACCACCCTTCACTCCCTCATTTTCCCACACCTCTCATGCTTGAAGCCTTGTCGAAACTCTCCCCAAGAATCTTCCTTAACCCCTCCCCCAATTCCAAGAGCTTTTGGTCTCGTACAAAGTCCTATCTTAGATCCCTTAAGGAGGATCTCAAGAGGAGGATTCAATAGGTAATTTCTCTCCCTCATCTTCTTTAATTCCCTTTCAATTTTCTAGTTCTTTTTATATTCTCTCCCCACCTATATTTGTCCAAATGGTATAGGAACTATTGTATCATGAATATAATGTAATTTTATGATACTAATGGGATATTATATCATCCAACCCATTTCCCTCTTCCTTTTATTTTATTAAAGAGAATGTTGTTCGTGAGGTGTTAATTTATCACCATCAAGAATGACATGTTTAATTATTCTATTTCCACCTACAGATCTGGTCATGAAACCATTTTTATGGATGTACCCGAATATGTTACGTGTATTATTTCCTTTTTAATGTTTTGTAACTGACTTATGTACATATTACAAAGTGATAAATTAAAATAATTTTATTGTGATCGATAAACCTTCCAAATTATCCCAAACAATCATCATTTAATTTTATCTAATGATTCATCCACATGGTATATAATATAACTCATTATAAGATAATTTTAAATTATTTAATATAATTAATAACATGTAATATCAGTTCTACATGTTTACCCATGTTCTAATCGAACTTCAATTTATTAATACAAGTGAACTACTCATGAAAACCCATAAAAATAAACATTTATGAACAATGTTTTTAAACACTATAACTTATCAAAAGTCCCATAAAATAAAATAATGAAACCAAAATTACCCCTATTCCTGTATAAAAGGTTCTGTAACTTCTAATTAATTAATATAAAGTGATTATACAAGACATTAAAGTGAATGAAGCATTCAGATATAAGGTAAGGGGAAATTCTCGAACCCAAATTTCGTCCATCGAGTTCTCCCTCTTTCACTCCATTTATGATATGGTTACTCCTTAAAAATCATATTTTCATAATTTTATTTTCTTTTTCTGGTATATACATGTTCACCACTATTTTTTATGTCAAGCTAAATGTTTTCCAAAACAACTCTTCTTCTAAGAACTCACCTTTTACTACTCATTCAAGGTTGACGGTTTTTGTGTCAAGTATGCAATTCCCTCTTTGTTTTTGGAACCCAAATTTTATGAATATGTTCTTATGAGATGAAACCCATTCCATTCCATTGGTTAGTAATGTTAATCATTGATTTATGTTCTATGTGGAATGCATGATAATGATAATATTATGATGTGATGGGTGCGCCCAGAATTAAATATGGAAATATAAATTTTGGAATGTGACGGGTGCGCCCGGAATTATACAGTAGTCCAATGCATTGGGTAAAGTGATGAATCTCATGAGTAAATTTGAAATTATATGGAAAAGATTATATCTTTGTTCACAAGTATGTGTTGTATTTAACCACTAAGATAGGATGTTTCATTTTTATGCATTGCCACACTTCAAGTCTTTTATTTATGCTTCCTCTCATGTTCATGATCTTTTTGACATGTTATGCTTATGATCACCCCATGATATATTGTTCTTATATCTCCTCTTAGAATTATTCTAGCTCACCTCTTTTGATGTGTGTCTTCAGGAGGCTGCATCTACTAAGGAGAGGTCATGTGCCAAAAATAAGATAGGGAAGAATAAATAAAATAAATGTTTATACTTGATGACGTAATTGTTATGTATGGTCCTTGTTTTACCAAGACACTAATCCTTGGTATCCTCTATTTGTAATACTATTATGTTGTTTATCTTAAAATAATCTAATAATACTGTATGAAATGATTGGGTCGCTATAGTTAAGGTATATAAAACCCTTATGTCTAGAATGTGGTATATCATGAAAGATAATTTTGGAATAATTTAATTGAATTTTTTAATATTAAGATTATTTTGGATGTAGGGTTATGAAATGATTTATGTTGGACTTGGTATTTTGATATTAATATGATGGTGTATTTATTTTTATAATATTCGTATATTGTGTGAACCAATTTTTATTTTTGTTGATATTTAAAGACAATAGTGATATCGTGATATCATTTTATGGAATTATGTGATCCATTAGAAGTTAATGTTAGTGATTCAATCATGAAAAAATCATCTTCAACCATCATCATATGGAATAATATAAGTGATTGTGGTGAAAATGATTAAAAAATGAAATTATACATTTCAATTATGTGTATTTCATTATGATCCTTATCTGGATGGTAGAAGGATCCATCTACTTTAGGAAAATGACCATGAAATAAAACTTTTTTTCATTTTCATTAAATTAATTGAATCGTCTCTCTTAAAAAAATTATAATGTAAAATCATAAATGGATATTATTAACGAATCCTTTTTTTACTTACAGACAATGGTCTACAATGTGGAAACCTATTTATCGGTGTACATTCATATTCACATTTCCTTCATT
Source organism: Viscum album (assembly GCA_963277665.1). NCBI lineage: Eukaryota > Viridiplantae > Streptophyta > Magnoliopsida > Santalales > Viscaceae > Viscum > Viscum album. Next base: position 1,236,693,074 of record OY728122.1, on the reverse strand, counting down.
ATAAGATGAAGTTTTAGTATACCGTTTTTATAATGTGGAATTTCAAAATTGTTATTTTAAAGTTTCAAAACATTGATTACCAATATCACGATGAAATTTTTTGGAAACTATGTATTTTAGGTGGTAGAATGCAACACTGAAATATTTGAAAAAGAAATCTATGTTCAATTGTATATATGAAATGCAACACTGATCCTAAATAAACAATGGAATATTATTTATTAAGTATGATCGTTATAACCTAGTCATTAAATTAAAAAGTATGAATAGTGTTAAAAAAATTATTAAATATATAAAAAATTGATACTCAATATAAATTTATTTATAAATTCTTAATAAATAAGAACATAAATTTTAATAAACATATTATATTCCATAAAAATATGATTCCTTAGAAAATGTATTTTATTAAAATTTGTGAGAACCTTTTATTATTAATTTATAGAAATTTTATAAATTTTATTATATCAAATAAATATTTTTTTGAAATATCATAATAAAATTATCTTAAGGGGGTTATTAGATTTTTTTAAAAATGTGTAATTTTTCAGTGAATTGTAAAAAGTTGCCTATTTTATGAATACTATCATTAATTTCCATTAAATGAAGTAATTTAAAAATATATATAATATGATGGATTTGGTATTAAGGTAACATATAAACCATTATATTTTCAATAACATAATATATTTCATATTAATCAAGAATCTTCCAGATTTTGGTAAAAGTTTATTTTTATACTTAAAAACAGGGTTCTCTATAAACTACTTTGAAATGCATACATTTATCCATTTTAATTAGTTAAAATAACCCCTAAGAAGGAATGATTTAAATTTAATTCATATATTATAAATCCATTTATGTGAATTTAAATTTATATAATTATTATTTCTAGCCATATATATAATATATGATCATCTATTTCAGGACAAAAGTATTTCTTGAAAATCTATTTTTAGATATGTTTTGTGGGATTATTTTTAAATTGGATTATGCCACATATGTGTCTTTAATTTTATAAAATGGATTAAATATTTGTAAATAGAATATAAAAAATTAAGTAATATATTCAATATAATTTCAGTGATAATGAATAGTAAAAACATTAAAAAGACAAGTTACCATGGTGATGAACTAAAATAGTAAAAGTGAGTAACCTTACTGGTAAATATAATTAAATTTTTAAAACGTGGTTTTTGAAATGTTGGATGTGTGTAATGACTATATAACCTATAATATAAATTATTAATCATTTTTTAGGCGCATTTCGTGAGGGTGACTTCTTGTTATTGATTAGTTTTGTGTATTTACAAAAAATAGTCACTCAACCTCAATTATAAAAGTGCACCCTTCACACAACTTCACATCACCAATAAATCAATTTAGATTAAGTAAACCTAGAATAAATATATATGTAACCCCCTTAGACACATTCTAAATCTTTTATTCTCCTAAGAATACGAATTATTGGATCCTTAATTAAAGATCCCAATTAAATTCTTTTTATGATGTACCATTCATTTTATGAAATTTAGGAATTTCTCTTCTCGATTTTGGTTTCCAATACTTTTGGGAACATTTTATGGTTTCCAAGGATACATAAAATTTTCTAGGAAAAAATAACTTAAGACAAGGGATTTATGTTTTTTCAATTTCCTAGATTTCAGGTATAAAACTGTTAAAAATAATTTGGGTTATCCCCCAGTTCAAAGAACAACAATTTTTTTTTTTGAGGATTTTGAGTTGAATCCAATGTTCCTTCATTCTACTAGATGATAAAAAACCATGTTATTATAAAATTTCATGAAATATTTTTTCATATTATTAATAAATTTCAGTTCTTGAAATGGATTACTAGAAGATTTCATGATTTTGGTTTATGACATGAAAATATTTCTTGTCATCATAAGTTTACACATCATGAAAAATATATTCACATAAAGTTATGAGTTCAAGGAATATTATAGAATGGGTATAAATCATGAAGGTTTTACACAACATTAAATTACTAAACATCATGTAATGAAAAAAATATGAATTTTTAATATGTCAAAACATGTTTTTGGCAATTTTTGGGTTTCATGAATTACATGACGAGAATAGGGGATTCACACCATTTAAATACCAAGACTGTTGATTTTAAGGTCATTCATGGTTGACATGTTATTTCATTAATCCTTGGTCTTTTCCCACACAACCGAGGAGTTCTCATAGGTTATTTTGGAGGCCACCCCTCTTTCCAAATGATTTAATTTCTTTATTGATCATAATTGAGGTTATGGTGAATTTTCCATAGCGAGTAATCCTTTTATTTATGTATTGTTGTTGATCGTGGTATAAAAATAATGTTTTGTTATTTTATTCATTAATCTATGATAATAATTTTACTGATCTTTTCAATATATATTCCATGATCTTCCTCTACAGGATAACCATTATATTGGTTTTTGTGATGTGTGTGAGTTCATTGAGGTATTTTTTGATCTATCCCCTCTACGAGAAAGTTTTTTGAATAGATTGGAATATTTCGGGATTGATTCAAGGATCACCATTTTTATGTATTCTTTCTCCCTTGTTCATTGATTCTATTTGAGGTGTTTGCGACCCAATTTTATGGTAGTTGGTTTCAACTCATCCTTTTTTTGGAGGAGCTGTATTAATTTAGTTTTATAAATTTTTTATAAATGAAATTGAATGATTTTATGATTGATTTGTGTGTGTGAAAATGTTTTGTTGATAAAATATGGGTTTTCCAATCTTTTCGTAAAAGAAATGTTATTTCATTAATCATTGTGAAGTGAATTTATGAAATGTTTTTCAAAGAATGGTTTTGATGAAATGGTTTGAAAAATATTGAATGTGGGAATCCTTGGGTACCTAGATGAAATGTTTAGCTTAAGTCTATCATCCTTGTATTATGGTGGTTTCACTCTAGGGTTATTCCCTTTCTTATGATGACCATTTTTGCATTTAATTGGTTTATATTGGGTGGTGTTACTCATAGAATGTTCTATTTTTTTAGTCATGTGTTCTATGGAATCAAGTGTGCACTAGTCATTTATTATGGTATGAGTATATTTCTATACTAAAATTTACTGATCCTTTTCATGATGTTTATTCTTCTTAAAATTTTTATTGGATTTGATATGTTATGTGATTCATTAACTAATTTTATTTAAATCCCTTTATGTAAATTAAATTCATTTAAACTGTTTTACCTTCCTTCTTATGGAAACGTGCCAAAGGGAAAATTTATATTTTTTTACATTATTTTGATATAATTTTTTTATCTTTTTATCATTTTAGTTTTTCATTAAAATTGATCATGTTTAGATTATTGGGATAAGATATTCCATAGACCACTTGTGTGGGGTCATATTGAGGATTTTATCAGACACCCTATGCACTCGTTCTACATTTCATAGACTATTATATGTTTTTCAATGTACATAAAGGAAAGGTACCATTGTGTGGTGGTGAGATTTCTGTCATCATAGTCTGAGTATCTTATGGAGAGTGGGTGGGGGTCTCCCACACTGTCACAATTATTATTCAAATTATATTTTAGTTTTCCATTGAAGTTGGACTTCTACATTGGGATGTTGTTACTATTTTTAAGAAGTATCACTTCCACTATCTTCTTTTAGTTATGGATTTTTTTCCCTATTTTGTGAACACTATATTTTATATATATTAATTTTTATAGGTTTAGGATTGATGAAATCGGTCCCTCCATTTGTGGAGAATTCCTAGGTTCAAGTCACCATCCCATAGGGATCTTGAATGCCCATCAGGTATGTGTAAATTTGGGTTGGTAATATATTTAGTTTGTGTTTGGAAATATTTTTCTATATTTTGGTATCATAGGGTATTTTTTTCTTCAATATCCTTGTGTAGGGACATTTGGTTAAATAAATATAGGATTTTCAGGACCTGAGAGGTAGGTTTTAGTGATTTATTTGATTGATATTTATATAATGAGACTCATGTTACCTTGGAATGTTAGGATACGTGTTTCTTATTTTGAGTTATAGATATTATTCTTTGTGTGTTATTATGGGTTTCAATTTTAAACTAGTATTATTCTATTGATTGATTATTTCTTTATTTTGGGGAGTGTTTTTATGCCTCTGAGACTTATTCAAAAAGTTCCAGAAAGGGTGAATATGATGTTCACCAGTTGAATCTTATTTTATATCATAATATTATTATGGTCATTATAAATGAAGTTTTTGTTATCGATCAAAATTTAATAAAATCCCAAAATATACTCTTTGAGGTACATCAGTGACTTATAGGAGAAAGGGATCAATCACAAGTGTTCTTATATAAGAATCCATAATCTTCTAATGGTATGAATGAACCTTTAGAGGAAGAGGTATAGGTGTAAAAAGTGATGAGATCATTTTCATATTGGAAAAACCTGAGAGGATCATGTTTAAGTGTGTGGAGTTCATACATAAGGGTCTCAAAATGAGATGGTGGGACAACATGGTACTATTAGATAGGCATGTGGGCTTGTACTGGAGGATTTTTTAGACTCTATACTTCCATTAATTTTATCAAGAGTTTTTCGTGATGGTGAAGTATCTAGATTTCTTCTCCATACATCTATAAGATCGTTCGGTGTCGGCATACACCAATATATTTACTGATCTAACTTTTTTTCCAAATATAAAATATAATGACTAGATAAAGGATCAAATATACCAGTAGGGTTTGAAACTAGATATCTGATCACAGTTATTTATTCACATGATTCTTACCCCTGTGGTGATGGAGGATAGATGATGACTGATGAAATAAATATAGTAGTTAAAATGGTAATTAATCCATTTCTCTTCCACCTAGTGGAAGCTTCAATGGAACATAATAGAAAACATGAATATGAAATATCATTATAGGTTTGGTGGATGTTTTTCTTAATAGAAGGCCTCATGTAAACCCTCGGTTAGAGAAAATAGTGTTCCTTGGAATTTCAATCAGTGGGGAATGTTCATGAACACACAGTGCTCTTGTTTTACACCTACAATGATGTGTAATAGTTGTGGATGTCATATTCATTTGAAGTGTTTCTTCCAATATATATCTATACCACGTTGTGGTTGGGGTTCATCGTCTATAAATGATATTGATACATGGTCTGATGATTCAAATACAACATGGTTATATATAGTTTAATTTGTATTAAACCACCTTCCTGAATTATATCAGTTAACAGTGGAGGTAGATACGAGTCTAGATAGAGTGATAGGTACAATCATTATTACATAATTAGTAGTGATTGATTTATTTGACATGGGTACTTCCCACTCATTTATATTTGGTCATTTAATTGATATTATTAAACCTACATCAAATCTCATGACCTTTTTTAAGGATTTAGAAAACCTCCTAGGGAGAGGGAAGAGGCTGGGTTTTAGTGTCCTTGTTATCTATCTATAGCTAATGTATATTTAGTCATGGATTTTTTCAATATAGATATAGATATAATTAACATATTAATCAAGATGGATTGTTGGGTTTCTAATAACAATGAACTCAATTTTTATCATTGGAATTCATCATTTCTTTAGGACTATGGGAGCTCTTAGGTGTTTCAGTAAGAGTTAGATCCTCGATCAGGTCATGAAGGTCCTTCCTACCCATTGATAATGAGTATTTCTACAGAAATAGTTGAGATCAATGATGTTTCTTGTATTATTGATATTCCCACTGGGGTTTGAGAATTTTTTAATTTTTTTTATAGATTATTTATATAATCATACACTATAGAGGGAGGTATAGTTTATTATTTACCTTATTCCAGGAACATAGGCAGTTTTGATACCTTCGTTGAATTTAGAACCGAGGAAGATGAATGAGATCGATAGTATGTTGGATGATCATATGGTGAATGGTTTTGTTCAGCCTGATCTTTTTTCAAGGGAAACCCTTGTTCTATTTTCCAAGAATAGATATAGTTCAGTCTGATTGTGTATACACTATCTATAGTTGAAGTACTTAATGATTAAGAATGGTTATCCTTTACCTCGTGTGGATTATTTTATTTAATATTTATTAAGGAATGGTTATTTTTAAATATATATCTTCAATCAGGATATCAACAACTCAATTTTTAGGTATCTAATTTACTAAAGATGACTTCTATGAAGTATTATGGTCATTATGAATATCCAGTGATGCATTTTGGTCTCTAACTAATTCTCTTAAATTTCTTATGTATTTGATGAATGAAATATTCTATGATTATCTCGACACTATTATGGTATTATTTGGGGATTCTATTTTTTTCATGATCCGAGGGAGTGAATGAATACCATCTATGTTTGGTTCTGATAAAACAAAAGAGTTGTTGAGTATATAGAATTCTTTTTAAATTATTTTTTTAGATCCAATATGTAATGTTATTGGGGAATTTGATTTTTAGGCGTAGATTATCTGTTGATCTTCAGAAGGTGAATACTGATTTTTCATGGGAGGAACAATATAATGTCCTAGAGATTTGGAAATTCATTTTTTTACTAGATAATATGATCAGTTCATTAATGATTTCCCAATATTATTGTTTCCATTGAATTCCCTTAATATGAAATTTGTGAAAATCATAGGAGATGGAATGTTTTAGTCTTATTTCAATGAGTAGAAATGTCATCATACATCAACTCCCATTATGATCTTTCCTGATCCTAATAATGGGTATGTAATTTTATGTGATTATTTTGGTGTTGGTTGTAGTTGTGAAATTTTGTAGATAATTATGTTTTTTCTTATATATATCGCAAGCAATGAATGCATGAGAATATTTATCCCACTCATGATTTAGATCCTATTATAGTTATGCATGCATTAAAATTTCAATGGAACTATCTTTATAGGTAGATTTTAAAATTCCTTTTTTACCATAAGAGTTTGAGCTATAACATTTCTCCAAAATACATGAATCTCAGTCAGAGGCGGTGGTTGGAATACTATCCATCATTTTTCATCAACATCACCCACACCATGGGGAATCAGAATGTCATTATAGACTCTCTCGGAAGGAAATTTTCATCATATAGTATTTTGGAATCGAACAGTGAGTGGAACCTCATGGGACTCCTCAGTCAGTTTCACCTAGATACATAAGAGGACTTTTTAGGTATTGTTGTGACTAGTATTAAGTTATCATCATCTCTCCTTGAGTTTATTATATATATTTAGAAGTAGGATTTTGAGTTTAGTTGAATTTTAGAAACCTAACAAAGTGGGGAGACTGCTTATCATTGGTCACTCTAATAAAATGGAATTTTTCATTTCGAGAATATATTATTTTTCCCAACATTAGTGAGGAGATAATTTTTTATTGATTGTCATAGTTCATTATTTTTCATTCATTGAGGAACTGTGAAGTAGTTTTATGACATGGGACCTCAATTTTGGTTACTGTGCTTGAAGCATGTCATCACTTATTTTTTGTCCCATTGTTACACCTAACAAAATACAAAGCCAGAGCATCTAGAACATTATGGATTTCTCCATCCTATTTTGGTGTGGGTTTGGAAATGGGATAAGGTGCTCATGGCCATTTTTGTTAAACTACCATGGACTCCCTAATGGAGAAATTGAATTTTGTTTTGTGATTGACCATTACAAAAATTAAATACATTTCATTATAACCAAGTACACCAATAAATTTAATGATTTTGGACACATGTATGTGTATGAGATCATGAGGTTACATGGGTTTCCTTCTTCCATTGTTTTTATATGGATATGGGGCATACATTGAGTTTCTGGTCAATTCATCATGATTTGATGGAGACCCAAGTCAATATGTATATATCATACCATCCAAAAATAGATTACTATATAGAGTGTTCTATTATGATCATGGATTATATGTGTCCTGATTGTGTGTTAGATTTTGGGGGATCATGGGATAGAAATTTGGGGCTGGTTATGTTTTCCTAAAGAAGCATCTATTTTTCATCGATAAGAATTTCTACCAATGTGTCTTTTTCTGGCCACTTATTTAGATAACCTCCTTGTTGTGATGAAGTGAGTGATTCCTATTTGGTGGGAATACGAGTTTTTAATAGATTCCATGTAGTATTTAGGATATAAATTTATTTTTTATATATTAGAGTCGATATTAATCATAAGATGATCAATGGACAATCCTTTAGAGTCTTCGATAGGTGATCATGTTTTCATGAATATTTGAACTCTGTTGGTCACTAATGGCTTGGAAAATGAATTAAATTTTATTTGAGATATGATGAACCAATTGTGGTCTCTATATGTCTTGCTTAGACTAATTTTTGATTGGATTTTTTAGTTCAGTTGATATGAATTCATGGTGTTTTCAACATATCATAGCTGAGGAAATATAATCTAGATCCATCTAAAATTATGTGTTTGGAAGAGATTGAGTTTGATTCAAACATTTATTTGTAGATAAGTCAGTGGATATGGTTGATTCACTGGTTAATGTATTTAATGGGATTTTTATTTCATTTCTTTGAGTGTTATTGATACATGGATTAGAATTTCACAAGACATGGGAGCACGAGTCATTGATGATGGAGTTTTTTCCTCACAACTTTTCTGAACATCATTCATTTATATTACATCCTATGGATGGAGAGTCTTATGGTGTGGAATTTTGAACATCATATAACCCACTTTCAGGTATTTATATTATACCTTTTCATTTCCATATTTGATTGGGTACATTTTAGGGTTTCTTATAATAAAGATAATTTATCGGTGAAAATGGGCTAATGTTATGAGATATATTTTTGTTTGAATTAATAAACTTGATGTAACATTGTGTTAATGGATTTGTGGGGTTCTCATCATGTTCAAAGAACATCAAAGTTATTTTGGATCTTTTGATCCAAATTTAGTGGTTTTTCTATCTACTAGATGATAACATTCCATGTACTGATTACATTATCTTAAATATTTTTACACAAAATTAAAAATGTTCATGTTATGGATTGGTTTCCAAAAATATGTTGTGTGTTCAATTTGTAGTGTGAAAATAATTCACAACATGGGAAGTTTATAAATTGTGGATAATATATTAATTTCATGTTATGATTGTCAAGAATATGGAAATAACTGATACAATGTGGGAATGTCTTACAAGGTGTGAAAATATTACACTACATGTGGTGGTAAAAATTTGTATTTTTAACCCATGGAAAACATTTTTTTATTTTTTGGGGTTCATGGATTACATGATGTAAAAAGGGGTTTCACACTATCAAAATATCACTACATGTGTTTTAGGTAACTACCTAGATGGGTTTTTATTTTATTCAATGGAAACATTTTTTTATATAATCTTGGAGCTCTCCTAGTAAATTTTTTGGATCTCTGGTCGTACTGAATAATTTTGTTAATCAGTTTATCATAGTTATGGTTGAGGATCATTTCTATAGGTGAGTAATACATTTATTTCATTATTTTTGTTAACCATGGTAGAACTATTGTGTATTTTATTGGATCCATTTTTCTATTGTGAAAATATTCTATATTCTTTCGAGATCATTATCAAGATATTCCTCTATATACTAACCATTTTGTAGTCCTGTTATGGCATGCAGGTTCTTCAAGGTATGATGTGATTTTCCATATCTGGCAACCCAATTTCTAGTTTAGATGAATCTAATATCTGTGTATTTATTATAGGGCCTATGTTTCCATCTTTTATTTCTTTCGTGATGGAATATTCTATTTTGGGTGCGTGAGACTTGAATTTATGTTATGTTGTTCCATATCTAGCTTATGTTGGTTGAACACCATTGCTCTAGTTTTATAAATTGTTTTATAAATTAAAAGGAATGATTTATTGAAATATTTGTGTGTGTCGAAATGGGTTTTTGAGAAAATATTTTTTACCTTGTTTTGGAAAATGAAAATTTCATTTTTCAAATCATTGTGAAATTGATTAATGAATATTTTTTCAAATGATGGTTTTGATGAAAGTGTTTGGAAGATGTTTCACATGAGAAGCCTTGGGTACTTAAGTAGAAGGTGTAACTTTGTTTTATCATCTATGCTCTATTGGAATAACATTCATGGGATGTTCTATTCTCCCTTGAAATTTTGTTCCATGTATATGATTTAAATTTGGTGGGATCACTCATTGGGTATTTCTTTGTTTTTATTCCAATGTTTTAAGGGCTCGAGTGCAAACTTTTCATTTATTTTGGTCTGAGTAATCTTCTAGACTAACCCTTATAAATCCTTAAAGTTATGATACCTATGATTCCAATTTTTATTGGGTTTGATATGATGTGTCATACTTTATTTGATTTGATTTTACTTAATTTAATTAACTGAAATTATTTTAACCTATTTTACATAGATTATTTTTAAATGTTGAAAAAATGAAAACTAAATGTTTTCCCATGCTTTTGATATAAAAAGTGTTTAATAGCTTACCAATAAAAGAATTAAAAAATGTTGATCGTGTTTAGATTATTTTATAGATATTTTTTATGGAACACATGGTTGATATCTTAAAATTCACATTATATCACACCATACACAAAATTTGGATAGTGTGAAGACCTTTGTGTTTCTTTGAATGTCGGTAATGTCAGGGCACCATAAAGAAGCTCTGAGGCTTCTATTAGAATAGTAACAATAGTTAGTGGGGATATGGTGGTGGTTTCCCATGATATCTCATAGAGTATTAATTTTCTATTTTTGAATTCCATTGATCATATACTTGTACTTCGTGATGTTTTGACTACTTTTGAGGGGTACCATTTTCACTGTCTTCTATTAGTTCTGTAATATTCTTATTTATTCTACTATTTCTCTCTGTTATATATATATATATATATATATCATGTTGTTGCTTTGGGTTGTAATAAATAAATCCTTATGGATATTATTGATGATAATATTCTAGTAACCATCTGGTGGGGATTAGGAACACCATTCTTTTATGTTGAAATTATTTTCAATACATGTTTGAGAGGTCATATGTGTTGGGTTCCCTACATAATCGAAGGGAATCGTCTTCACCATGATATTTACTATTTAACTATAATTTTTACACATTCAAATATGGATATAAAATCAATTATACATACAACAATATCCATTATCTACTTTGATATTATTATATTTATAGAATAATATTCAGCAATCTACTCTTCCATCAAATGGGATGATATCATCATTCATTTGTACGATGGACTACATTATCACCAAAAAATGTAATTAATTTTCTATAATCACATATAATGGTTATTAATGTTGATTGATTTAATGTTTATATATTTTCTTAACATCATGTTAAAAATTCTATAACTATAACATATCATATACCTTCTTACCTTACCATCGATATATAGATCATAACCTTGTTTATATGTATGAAGAACTACTACCTCATGAAGATATGTGATTAATTTTTATCAATGCATCACAGGGATTGTATATGTAAGTGTATATATAGAATTAATAAGATTTTTATTTTATAATTATGATTATAGAAATTTAAGATAACAATTTCAATATTTCCCTCCGGATCATCGAAAAATAGAATGGTTACACAGGAATACATATAGCCTACATTCTCAATGATGATAATATAGTTTATTTTTCATAACCATAATTCATGGTAATTTATAAAAATGATAATTTGTAGATGAAAATTATAATTATGATATGATTATTATTCATGAGATTATGGGAGAAATTCCCCTCTATCCATGGTCAACACACTAAGTTAGTTTTGAAATTATGAATTGTGCATCATCGACATTCCAAATATAGACATAACTAATTAAGCAATTTAATAAGTCGTTAAATTAAATGAAGAAAAAATTCTATGTATAAGGTATTAAACCTTAAAAAATTATTAATAGAACAAATAATTACTATAATTTTATTATATATGAAAATAAATACAGACTCATCAATCTCAATACTCGAGGTAATGGATTTATTTCAAAACATCCTTATTTGTGATACATGTTATTTTATGCACCTAATTTATTTTAAATGTTGAATATGTTGTGGAATGACATATAATATCATGAATCCAACATAATTTTAGATATTTTAACTAAAAAAATATTTGCATTAATCATGGGATTTAGGATTAAATAGTTACCAAAATGGTAAGATTTTATTATTCAATCCCATTTAAATGTGTATTATTTGTTACTAAATTTCTGTTTTATGAAATTGATTATATGTTTCTTATAAAACACTATCATTTTCTTATCCTTTAGTTATTCATCAAAATTTCATGTAATTGTATGATTTTCCCCAATTTGGTATATAATATGGATGATAAAATATTTCTTACGAAAAGATGACTTCGTTTATCGCTTTGGTCTGAAATTCTTTTTCATCCATATCCATGTTTTCTAAAAATACATTGATGAATATATGTAAAATTCCAATGAATATTTATTAAATAAATATTAACACATTTTTTAATTTCAAAAAAAAATTGAATGAAATCTTCTTTCATATTTTTTAATAAGGTACTTTTTAAATTTTTTACAATATTTTGAAAGGAATTATTCGTTCAACTGATATGTAAAGTATTGAATTATCAGTTATAATAAAAAATCAACTGATTGAATTTTATATAATAAATTGTTATTCTTAATTTTATATAAAATAATTATATAATATAATTTACTTTTTTAAGATTTTAAAGATGTGATTTCAAAGTAAAAATTGACTTTTTCCTATAATTATACCAAGTAATCATTTAAAGACATTTTAATCAATGGTGAAAACTTTTGAAGCCACAGATCACTTCAAAATTATGTATATATGTCTCTCACATATATTCCTATCTTATTCTACTTTACTTTTATTGGGCAATAGATGCCTTATTGTTATCTGTCAAATAACATCATTGTGAAATTATATTTCATTATGATATTAGACAATATTATGAAAATCATTTATATCCATGGAAATTTTTTCAGTTTATTAAAAATGATTTATTTCATTTTTTAGCTCACATATTCCAGAAAATTAGATAATGGGAGTTCATAGATATTGATACAATTCATTGGGTAGTTTTTTTAGTCTCATGAGACATTTTTATGGGATTAGAGTGTAAACCTAATTTTTATAGGACTTTTCGACCCTGTGATACTCTCTTGGTAGTTAACCCATACTCATGTTTATGTCAGGTTATTTATTCCTACCAAATTTTATATGTTTCAATGATATTATGATACCATTTTTTATGATAGTATCCAATGTTATTACTCATGAATATTTTATTTTATGATATCATGCCATTCCATTTAATGACATGTTATGTTTTCTTATACTATTTATTCGTTTTAATGAAGTTTTAGATCAAACCATTTGTCTATATATTACCTATATTATCCTATGTATTTTAACGAGATAAAAGGGATTTAGGATATCATTATTGAGAATTAAATAAATATTTCATATCTTTGTTCCATTTTGATATATTATGAATATAATATTCCAACGACACTACACCTTTTCAATCCATTTTTTACTAATAGATATTTATTTTAAAATATTAGGATATTATATGTGAAATTCATGGGTTTCTATAGTAATTTTGAATTTAGATTAATATATATCATGTAAATTATTTAATCATAAAAAATATTAGATTACTGAAAATGAAATCAAATGTTCTTAGGCTATTTAAGAACTTTTTTGGATGTCTAAATAGGGTTTTGAAGTAGGACTATAATAATTTTAAATGAGAATGAAATAATCCATAACTAAAACCCAATACATATAGAACAATCTAAAATTTTAAAATGATAAAATAGTATGAGATATTCCCTCACACATCATCCCACACTCTAATAATTGGTTTTCAAAAAAAGATGAATTCTATTCATATTCGAGTGAAGCATGAAATAATTTTTAAAAAATATGTATTCATGATGAGGGAAGAATTAATCTCCTTCTAAAAATTTTTCATTATTTAATTAAGCTTATTCAGGGATTTACCTCATTTATCATTCCAAGATACACATAGTCTCTCATGGATGGATTCATCGATGGAATATAAAAAACAACACATTGAAAATCAAAAAGATGAAACTATGATAATGGTGAGAGGGTGTATAAGTAAAATTTTTTAGTATATGAAAAAGACATACCAACTTCAATTTCATGAAAATGTGAGAAAGGGATAATGTGAGAATATATTATCTATGATGATGAGAGATTTTTATTACTAAAATTATAAGAAACAAACCCAATAAAATTATAACCTATTTTTTCCTTTCATGTATTTATAAATTAGTAGTCTTCAACAAGACATTATTATAAAATATATCACAGTCACTAGGTTTATGTGGTAAAATATGTTTGAAACACCATATATTTGTTTGAAAATTTTTCATAATAGTGATTTAATATTGGTGAGTACCAATATTTTTAAAAACACTCTTAACATCATTAAAATCCTTTTGAAATACCCCCATCATCAAAGAACTATTCAATGATTCCTCTTAGTGTAGTATAATATTAATCATCCATGCCTAATTCCTAGTGATTTTAAGGCATTCAAACTAAGGTGTAAAAGTTTAGACAATATCAATCAGTTCTAAGAAACTTTTAATCTATTCAACCACAGAAATATCAAGAAAATTACTCTTAGAATGGGTGCAAACCAGTTCTTGTATTATATAGAATTAAATAAATTAAAAACATTAATGAAAGTATAGATAGATATTGGGTGATCTTGAGGGTTTCACATTATCCTCATAGTATCCAAAACCATTCTCAATCTCAAAAGTTTCAAAAACAGGGCTGTAATTTGAAATGTTTTGGAAAACACATTATATGAGAGGATTTTAAAAACTGTTCTGAGTAGTTTTAGGAATATTGGACTTCAAAATTATTTACCCTTTAAAATTTATCTTATATAAAAATGACAATAATCACTCATCCTATTGAGGAATGGAATTAATAATAAGGAAGACTTATTTTTTATTAATCAATTAATTCATGTTTCATAAAATTAAAGCTTTCAACCAAAAATTACTCATTGAAAAAAGTTGTCAATAACTAATTGTAAGGATTTATTTATGATTAATTCATTTAGTGTTATCTCATCCATTCCATTCAATTTCAGGTTGAAAATTTTTATCCTCAAAAGTAAAACCATTATTGTTCATTAAACTTGAATTAGGGAATACTTTTCCAGTTCATTATTATGAAAAACTAATTAATTTGATTGGGGATTTATGTAATATTTCTCATGTTATTCTATATTTATTTTCATTTTATTGAATAAATACTTATACATAACATTGGTGAGAGGGTAAAGGAATGAAAAATCAAAATTATTTTTTATATCAAAGCACATTCCCTTATCATATTCAACAAAAACCATTCCATGAAAGGTTGAGTACCTATTTTCAAATCTAGGAGAAAATGTTTCCCATAATTTATCATATATTTTTGAATTTAAACATTCTGATTTAACAAAATCACTAAAAAAAATTTCACTTCAAACCCATTTTCAATGACTAACTATTTATTGGTAAAGAATGGACAAACATTAAAATTAAAATCCTCATTACAAATTTCTTCTCCTTGATATGTTTTCTTTCCCCAAAAACTCATATAAATTTTTTTATCTATGGTATCATTAAAATAATGGGATTTTCCTCTTTGAAATAATTAATATTCCTAGAACCCTTGAATTAAATTTCATTTAGGGTGTCCCTTTATAAAAAATAATTCATACTTTCTTAAGGTGAGTTAATTCTTCTAGTTGTTTCTTCATCAATCAGGGATCCCTCCATAAACGTTTATTGTTCATAAAATTATTTATCATTTTATATTTCACATTCATTATTATTTTTAAATATTTCATTCTCTTTCCCATAAATTTCATGTTTTTCTAGAATATCCATTTTTATCCTTAATTTCCCAATTTTCAATTTCTAATCATTGAATTCTGACATCATGGTCTACATAAAATTTTTCAAATTTATCAATTAATTTCATCATAAATTTTTTCATAATAGATTATTTTATAGGTAAGGGATTATAATAATTTTATTTATTTTCTAAATCATATAGATTTCATTGATGGTGATACACACATTCATTTACACTCTTTACATAATAGCATAAAAATAATAAATTTATTTCATTTTGGTTAATACCCCACAAAAAAATTTCATTTTTAACTATAAATACTCAATTAGTTTCCACAAAAAAAAATTAAGATAAAAATTAAAATGATCAAGCACAAATAAGAACAAAATCATATTTATACATTTGAACCAAATAAATAAACGTAAATAATTTTTTTTAAATTTATTTTTTTAACCCTTAACTACTCATCACCCACCTTCCACAGCAATACCACATAATTTATATATGCCTGTAGATGTTTATGGCCATCAAAATATTGATTATATTATTAAACTATAATAGTAATAAAGGGTCAAACAGAAGGGTAGTTTGGTGAGTCATCAAAGTGATTACTACTATTTTAAAATATAAGAAACCAAATGATGATATTTTGAGTGAATAACATATGAAGAATAAAATATGAGATACATTGTTAAGGTTTCAAAAATGAAAATGTGAATGAATGGATGCATGAATCAATTGTTATCAAATTGAAAAACCCCAGAAGTTGAAAAGAGGTAGGAGTTATTAATGAAATGTCAAAAATTATAATGTTCAAAATGGCTTGTTATACGTTCCATAATGTCCCTACTGTTTTATAATTACATCCATGAGAAAACATATTATTCCCACATAGTTATAAAAAATAATTATTTAATTGGGGAAGGAATATTAAAAACATGAAAATTATTCCTTCTAAAATAATTATATTTTAAAAATTTAACTAAACATAGTGAATGTTATAAAATGAAAATAGATAAATGGGTGTAAATAATAGAAAAATAAGGGATGATAACTGTGACAAATAATAGTGAATCTTTTCCCATTAGTAATGGTTTTTGTCTTCCCACTTCATTTTTAAGATATCTATCATCTAATAACCTTATCATTCTCCTCACTAACTCATCTAGGTCTTACTTTAATAATTATATAATGGTTAAAAATTAATCCCTTGGATGTCTTCACAAAAAAAATACACTCAAATACACCCCATTTTTTCTCCATGCTACTAAATTAATTTCATTTAATTACTACTAGGTGACAGATGCATTCCAATAACATAGAACAACATTTACCTAGTCAACAACCACTTTTTATTTTTCATAGTAGTTTGTTTCCTAATTGTGACTTAAGAATAATCCTTAAAAAAATTAAATATTTCTCATAAACTCTCTTTAAAATTTATAAGGACATGTATTCATCTTGATGTGTATTCCAAGACAACCTATTGGTCCTACGTGGTTTTCACCATTTAATAACTATAAAAACACCCTCTATATCATATAAATTATTATAATTTTCCTCTCATTTCAACCATTCTTCATGTTGAGTACTCAATCAACGTTACTGATTCATTAACAACAAATCCCAATTGTGATTCTTTAATATATCATTTTTTCAACTATGATTCAATCCTAATGTCTATAATCAATGAATTTGTTTTTATATATTAATATTTTAATGACCCAAACATTTTAATAATATTTGTTTCTATAATTTGGGTATTATTTTTTATTATAATCAACAAAACTATGTCATTTAATTAATGAAGTGATTACAATTAAAATAATACCACTGGGATCTTTCTGTTATATAACCACTAGAATATAAATTCTAAATGATAGGATTATTTATTATAATTACAAGTGATAGTGGTTAATTAATATAGAAAGAAGAGTCGATAACCTCATCCAATATACTTAGGCCATATGAAGCCCATCTGTCAAGGCCTGGGTAGGATGTTTTTTCACTGAGCTTTACTCTAGACCAAGCCCAAGCTAAGCTTCTATATGTGAAACTTGAATAGAATCATCTAATGAAAAAGTTCAAGATGATAGAAATCACCACACGGGAAATGTTTTCCAAGACACCCAAAGATTCTATCACCATAGGACACCTTACACTTAAGTCAAATGCAGATGTTATAAGGGTCTTTGTAACAAGGAATCAGTTACATTGTGTAATATTTTTGTATAAATAAAAATGATACTTATTCATATGGTATAATTTTTATATTTCAAATGTCTGGATAAATATAGTATGAATTTATATAATTTTCATATTATTTTTGATATTCTCATAAAAATGAAATTTTAAAATATTATTGTGTACCTTTTTTAATTGATAATTTAAAATTATTTTCAAAAAATATTATTCTATAGTTGTGATCAGTAAGAAATTTAGAGTCTAATAAGATAAACATATTTTTTAGTGAATAGTAAAGTATAAATTGTAATATTACACTTATGAATAGTAATGTGACCAATGGAATAGTAACCTCACTTAGGAATGTATATATATAATTTTGGCATCTTGAATGGTGAAGTGTTATAATAGCATAATTAAACAACTGTTTCAGAAATTAGTAGTTAAGTATTAGCATTTTGGGAGTAAATAACGTTTTTACAAAAAAAAATTAAATATCTCCTAATTAGAATATTATTTTCATAATATTGAGCTCATTTTTGAATTCAGTGAATTGATATTATGTTAGGGTTAATTTATGATACTTTTATAAAATGTTTTGTTTTTCAGTTAATAGTAAAAATATAATGTTGTGTTTAGCTGTGATTAATGAAATCATTAATCATTTAATAATGACATAATCATTCAGGTTGAATTTTGAATAGTAATATATTCTATGAGCTCTCCCAAGTGTCTAATACTATTGGAAAATTACAAGGACAAGCCCATTGTTTTTCAAATACCACCGATGAGGTGTCCATTGGAAATTAAATAATTATTTCCTCACTTTTTCTATAAATACAAACCCATTCCTTCATTAATTTCCTTCCAAATTCCAACTCAACAATATTATGTTAATTTTACCACCCAAGTATTACTTAAAAGTTTTCCTCAATCCCACCAAGGTCCCACCCTTTACGCTTCTGAAGTTACTCTTCATGGTTTGGGAACCTTTCACCCTCCTCTTTTAAGTCATGACTTCCTTTATGTTATGTCTTCTATATTCCATATTTTTATGTTGGGGTATATTATAATATATCCTTCTTACCTAAATTAAATGTTCAAATTATGAATGACCCTTTTCACTCTCATCAATTTATTTTTGGAATGTTTTTATGACGTTGTTAGGCAGTAGAATTTTTTGTAAAAAAATCACATTTTTTCTTTTCATTCAAGATTCGATTTCATGTTGTATGTCATTAAAATTACCACACTATGAACTTATTTCAATTTAATTATGCCCCTATAATGTAAAATGATTCATTTATGGATGGATGACCCTTGTCCTCTCCCTTTTTTATTGTTTTCTAAAACCATGTTATATAGTTGTTATGGTGTATAAATTTCATCTCAGAATTTCGATCTCTTTCTCTCACAAAATTCTCTTAAAATTTTATGTCAATACCCAGACCTGTTTAGTTTTTAGGGGTTCTCATAATGACATAAAAATAATAATATTTATTCTGGAATTGACATACATAAAACCCTTATTACCTTTCCAAGGGTTATAAATGACATAAGGATCTTTTTTTAAAACACTTTTTAAAACGTCATGATTCTGATTTGAAACACATTTATTTAGTTCTCTTTGGGTTATTAATGAAATGTATTATTATGATATAAATTGATCACATGAAAATAAATACATATTAAGGGTGAAGCCTGATAGCTCTCTAATGTATTGGGTAAATAATTTAATATCTAGAGATGACAAGTTTTACGAACCTTGATGAATAACCTTGGAATTTTTTATGACACCATGGGGATATACCTTTTTGATATGTTGAAGAATTTCTAAATAAAATGTTGTATCAAAATTTTAATGATATGATTCATGTTATTATTTCTTTGATAGGCCTCTTTATTATTCCTTTATGATATTCATCATCATCTTATTGATATCGCTCAAAATCACATATAAATTCTTTCACTTGTTTTAATTACTGGGTCTTCTGGTCATCCTTTCCTAGGATGTATGTATCCAGGATATGAGATGCAATAATTGTACATAGGATGAACCTATTATTAATCCTTACAAGTGGATTAAAATAATTTTTTATGTTTTCATTTTTTATATCCTAGATTTCCTAGACACTAAACTTTAAAGATCCTCTGTTTGTTAAATGTAATAAAATACTATGTAATAAATGGTGGAATTCCATAGTTGTTATCAAAGGATATTTTAGTTATTTAAGGAAATTTGGCTTTGAAAACATTTAGAATAACCTTATAGAAAACATTAAATATATTAAAACTTCATGTTATTTTAGTGAAATATTTAATAAGTGGTTTCCAAACAAATAAATATGTGTCTGGATATGAACAAAAGGATGTGGCACTGGCACATATGTACCTTGGAGTGAAAAATCCAACAATGAGTTTTGGGCTCGACTCAAGGTATCCTAGTACATGAAAAATGGCCTTGTCGCACTCCTTGTTTGACACTCCTAGGGTATATTTTTGCTTAATTGCATGCTTTTTTTTGAATAATTAAAAAGGATTTATAGGGAAATGTAATTGTTTAAGAATGAAGTTTGAAGACATAAAATCATTTATAGTTAAAAGATTCATAAATGAAATAAGATTATGACTAAGGTTTAATTCTTTTAGAAAATGGTAGTCAATAGGAGGAACCATGCAAATGGTGACCGTAGTGGACCATGTGCTGACGGCCCTATTATGGAAGGCAAAATGGAAATTTTCATGAGAATGGTAAACCAACTCATTCAAGTTATGGGAAATAACATGAATCATGCTAAGAGACCATTCTCACCCTGAGGGGAAAAAAATTAGTTGAGTCCTTTATGCATTAACGGCCACCAACCTTTAGTGGATCTTTCGACCCATTGATTATACAATAGTATATTAGCACTATCGAGAAGAAATTTTATGTGCACCTCTATTCAGAACAATAGAAGGTCACCCTGGCTATTTACTATTTAGAGGAAGAAGCTGATCGGTAGTGGAAACTGATTAAAAAAATGAGGACAACATTAGAGGATGAATAGAAGGAGTGGGAAGAGTTTTGAGGGATTTTTTAATATATATTTCACTCATTCTATGAGAAAACGAATATATAAGGAGTTTCTCAAGCTGAAGGAGAAGGAGAATGAATCTGTAGGAATCTACAAGATGAACTTCATAAGGCTTTCAAGTTACACATCTATATTTGTCATGGATCCAAATCACAAGGTTGATAGATTCTTTAATGTACTGAGGCCTCATCTATAGAATAATCTAGCCCACTGAGTCTATGATAGCAATGAGGAGATTGTACAAAGTGAAATGAAAGTCAAACTCGAATTTTGTGAGAGGAAATTGTCTCATTTCTCCAAGGACAAGAAAAGATCGATATATCCAAGCATAGGGAAGACTTTTGATTAGGTAAGAGGAGTAAAGAATGTGAAACGTCCCCCATCTAACAAATCTAGGAAGAAGCATTCAAGGAAATTCATGCTCGGGAGTGGGAAGTACAACAAGTGTGGAAGAGATGGAAATATCATGTGAAATTGTTATTCTGAGGATAAGTCTCAACTCCTAAAAAATAATGACCAGGGAAAAATGGTGTATACCCTACCTGATGTCCAATTATATATATGTGGACATGTTGGGAACTTTTCCAATAACTGTCCAAATCCAAGGGATGTATAGGGGAATCACCAGCAGCCTTAGTAGAGGAAACAGTTTACACATTGTAATTTTTCAATCACTATGGGTGAAGTTGAAGTTCCAAATGATGTGGTAGCAGGTACATATATTGTTCTCTAAAATATAGAAAGTACATTGTTTGACTCTCATTCTACACATTTTTTTCCTCCATGTTATCAATGAATTTAGAATCAACCCCTGAATTTCTAAAAGTAGGGTTATCATTCACGAATATTGGTGGGGTTATCCAAGCATGGTCAGTATTTAAAAATTCTAGACTTTACATTAGTGAGCACAATATTATTGAAAATCTGGTAGTCTTTCCCAAGCTAGAATATTACATTATACTAGTGATGGACTAGCTCTCCATGTATAATGCTAAGATAAAATGCAGAAGCAAGGAAAGATCAGTAGTCTTGAATGGAAAACCTACCTTTATATTCCAATGATAGATATCTCAACCCGATTTTTGTCTATAAGAACTTCTTATATACTTCATTATGGAGTTGGTCGGTGATGAAGAAGATGGAAATGATAGTATAAGGATAGAAAATTCCCCATCGTCCAATAATACATGGTCATATTTCAGGAAGAGATACTCGAACCTCCCTCGGAAATAGAGGTAGAGTTCTCAAGTGAACTGGTACCTAGATCTCATCCAATATCAAAGACCCCATATTGAATATAAAATGTGGATCTGGAAGAATTAAATAAGCAAATCCAAGATCATTTCGAAAAGGTTTTTATATGTACAAAGTGTGTCTCCTTGGGGATCACCTATTCTCTTTGTGAAGAATAAGGACAGATCAATGCACCTGTGAATTTATCATAGAAGTCTAAACGGGATCACAGTGATAAAAAATTACCCTCTTATATGAATTTATGACTTATTTGACCACTTTCGTGGTGCTCAATTATTCAATATGATTGATCTTCAATTTGGTTATCATCAATTTATGGTGAAGAAAGAAGATATTCCAAAAACAGCACTCTGATCAAGATATGAGAATTATGAGTTTGTTTTCATTCCCTTCGTACTGATTAATGCACCTCATATTTTTATGGATTTAATGAATAGAGTCGTTAAGGACAACCTTGATTACATTGTGGTAGTTGATGATATTAGAAAATATTCCAAAAGTCTCGTGGAGCATAAGGATCATCTAAGGGTTATTTTGAAAACTCTGAGGAAGGAGGGGCTTTTTAGAATGTTCAGAAACTGTGAATTTTGGTTAAAACTAGTTTCTTTCTTGGGGAACATTGTAACCAATGAAGGAATCACAGTTGACCCTTCATAGACAAAGGTTGTATTAGAGTGGCCTCAACAAACAACAATTACTGAGATTCATGGTTTCCTTGGATTAGCGGGTTATTATAGGAGGTTTGTGAAATTAATTTCACGACATTCTAATCGATTAACCAAGTTAAATCGAAAAGGGGTCAATTTCATCTAGACAAAAGAGTGTGAGGAATGTTTCAAAGAGTTAAAGAATTTATTGGTTAATTCATCCATGTTAACTCTACCCTCAAGTGGATATGGATTCATTATTTTTAGCGATTCATCTATGAAATGGATTGGGTGTTTCCTCATGCATAATTAAAAATTCATAGATTATGCATCGTGAAAGTTAAAGAATCCTGATCAAAATTATCTTACCAATGATCTCGAGTGGGTTGTGGTCATTTTTCTCTCAATATATGGATCCACTATATTTATGTAGAGAAATTTGATATATAAATAGACCATAAAATATTGATGTATATTTTAACACAAAAGGAATTGAATTTGAGACAAAGTATATGATTGGAACTTCTTAAAGGATATGATTGTTCAATTCTTTATCATCTCAGAAGAGAAAACATAGGAGTTGATTCATTAAGAAGGAATGGACCTACTGTTCATTCCATGATGATGATTCAAAGAGATACATTCATCAAGGAACTAGTTAAGCTAGAAATGGGAATTATAAGGGAAGGTACCACATCAACCCTAACCCAAATGATTTCTCAACCATCATTACTAGAGAAGATCAAGAATGCTCAGAAAGAAATCCTTTGTTACAGAAGTTGTATGAGGCTATGAAGGATTGGATGTTTCCTTGATATTAATTTTGAATAAGAAGGTGTACTGAAATTTCATACAAGACTATGATTTCCATATATTCCATAAATAAAGAAGTATTTGATGGATAAAACTCCTAGGTCTAATTTCTATATACATCTAGAAATCCTGATAATATATAGAGACCTTCATGATTATTATTGGTTGGATAATAGGAAAGGGAGATTGCTGACTACATTTCAAGGTTCCTAATATGTCAGCAAGTGAAGGTAGAGCAACAACTTCCTAAAGGGGTATTGTAACCACTACCCATACTAGTGTGGAAGTGGGATAATATCAAAATGGATTTCTTCACTGGTCTCCCAAGAACATCAAAAGGAAACATTGTGATATGGGTTATTGGGGACTATCACACCAAGACTTCGAATCTTAACTCTATTCGTGTAGATTTATTTCTTGATCAATTTGCCAGGATATATGTAAAGGAAGTGGTAAGGCTACATGGAGTTCCACTTTCTATTGTATTTTATTGTGATCCAAGGTTCACATCAAAATTCTACAGATTTCTTCTATATGATCTGAGTACAGAATTAAATTTCTTATATGTATTATCACCCCCAAACGGTTGTCCAATCTGAAATAACTATTCAATCACTTGAGGACATGATAAGAACATACTCAATGGAATTTAAAAGGTGGATGGGATCAACTTCCCCCATTATTTGAGTTCTCATACAACAACAGCTTCCACTAGAGCATTAATATGTCCCCCTATTAAGCTCTATATTAGAAGAAATGTAGAACTACTACTTTTTGGTATAAATATCATGAGAGAAATATTCTTGGGCCCGATAATGTGCAATAGATTACAGAAAAGGACTATGTCATCTAGAAACATATTATGGATTCTCAGAGTGGTCAAAAGATCTATGACAACAACCATCAAAGGGACATGGAGATTTATGTTGGTGACAAGATCATTCATCGAATTTCAACTTGGAAGAGATTCATGAATTTTGGTAAAAAAATGAAAGCTCAGCACTAAGTACATGGGCCCCTATGAAATCCATAATCACATAGGAGCAGTGGCCTATCGGCTTGCACTTCTTACTAATCTAGCACATGTTCATGATGACTTCCACGTATCCCTCTTGAGGAAGTACATACATGACCCTTCACATGTACTTAATCTAGAGGTGGCACAAATAGAACCTCACCTCTCTTATGAGGAGAATCCGGTGGAGATCTTGGATCGTAGAGACTTTGTTCTATACATCAAGACTATCCACCTTGTTAAGGTGTTTTGGAGGAACCACAAATATGATGAAGCCATGTGGGGACCAGATGACTCTGTGAGGCTGAAGTACCCACACCTTCTCACATCTACGGTTACGAGTTGAAATTTTTGGGATGAAAGTTCTAATGGAGGGAATAATGTAACGACCCGAACTTTTGAATAATATTTATTTCTCAAATTTTTGTATTATTTTATTTTATACTCAATAAAACTACATCCTTTAATTGATGAAGTGATTAAAATTAAAATAATACCACTGGGTTTTGAACATTATATTAATGTTGTCCAATAGGACCATTGAAAGATAAATTTTTAATGTTATAATTATGGTTTATAAATAAAAGTGATCATGGTTAATTAATACAGAATAATGAATCGATGGAATCATCCAGTAGACTCTGGAAATACGAAACCCATCTATTAGAGCTTTAGAAGGAGGTTTCATAACTATGATTTACTCTGGACCAAGCCCAATCTGAGCTTCAACATGTGATGCTTAACGGAATCACCTAAGGGAGAAGTTCAAGCTGATACAAATCACCACTTGGGAAATGTTGTCCAAGACGAACCAAGATTCTATCACCATAACACACCTCACACTAAGGTCCCATGAAGGTGTTATAAGGGGATATGTAACATGGCCTTAGGTACATTGTGTAATCATTTTTTATAAATAAAATATTTATTTATTCGTACGGTAATGTTATTGTATTTCAAATGTTTGGAAAAATAAAGGATGAATTTATCGGAATTCCATATTATTGACGAAATATTGGAAAAAATGATATTTAAAAATATTTTGGTATAATTTAAATAATTAATATTGTAAAATCATTTTCAAAAAAATCTCTTCAACATTTGTGATGAGTAAGAAATTTAGAGTTTAATAATATAAAAATAACATTTAGTGAACAGTAAAGTATGAATACTAGTATTACCCTTATGAATATTAATGTTTCCAATGAAATATTAACCTCACTTAAGAATGTATAAATGTAATTTAGGCATCATGAATGTTGAAATGATATAATAGCATAAGTAAGTATCTATTTAATAAATTATTAGTTAAGTGTTAGTATTTTTTCGAGTAAATAGTGTTTTACCTAAAAATTAAATAGCTCATAATTAGAAAATTATTTTCGTAAAATGGAGTTCCAATTTGAATTCAAATAATGGATATTATGTTAGGGTTAATTTTTGAGATATTTATAAAATGTTTTGTTTTTTGGTGAATAGTAAAAATACAGTTTTGAGTTTTAGTGTGATTAATGACATCATTAATTATGTAATAATCATGTTATAATTCTGGTCAACTTGTGAATAGAAATATATGCTATAAGGTGTCCCATGTGGAAAATATGATGAGAAAATACCATGGGAAATCCAATGGTTTTTCAAATACAACCAATGAGGTGCCCATTGGAAATTATTTAAATATTCCCTCAATTTTACTATAAATACCAAACCATTCCTTAATTAATTTCATTACAAATTCCTCCTCAATGAATATATGGTCTTTTTACCTCCCATGGAGTCCTTCCAAGGTTCCCTCAAGACCCACAAGGACACAACCTTTGAGCTTTAAAAGTTACTCTTCAAGGTACATGTCCAAATAATTATATACCCTTTCCACTCTCATCAGTGGATTTTTTTTACAATTTTTATGTGACGCTGTTAGGCTGCCGAATTTTTCTAAAAGAAATAGAATTCTCTCTTTTCTTAAAAGATTCCTTGTGTTGTGGTATGTCATTCAAATATCCACACCATGATCTTATTTCTATTTTTATATACATATACTGTAAAATGATTATTTATGGTTGGGATACCCTTTTCCCCTCTCTTTTTTATTATTTTATAAAACCACATTATATAGTCGTTATACTGTATAAATTTCATGTCAAAATTTCTCTCTCTTTCGCTAAAAAAATTATCATATCTTATTTATGTGAATACCCAAACCAATTTCATTTATAGGGGTGTTCATAAAGACATAAAAATGATATTATTTATTTTTTAATTGAAAAAAATAAAAACCTTATTCCCTTTCCATGGGTTATAAATGACTTGCACATGAGCCTCAGCCCAGTTGGTGAGGACTCCTTAAGTGCATCCAAGAGACCCGGGATCAAATCTAGGTGGGGGATAATTTCCGAGTACTATAGAAGTAATATAGTAGTACTGTAGTAGTAACTGTGCAGAACTGTAGCAGGTACTGTAGCGGGAACTGTAGTAGGCACTGTTTGGCACTGTTAGCAGCCGAGAATATGCCCCCATTTGGGCCTTCGGGCCACCGATTTGGTCCCCGAGTCCTTTAAGGCCTTCGAGTTAGTAAGTCCTTCGGGCCACCTCAAAGCCTTCGGGCCACATTAAAGTGTAGATGAGAATGAGACAACCTACAAGGAATAAGCTTCAGAATGAGGAGGAGAATGGAGAATTCACCATAGTAGAAGCTAAACGGATTGTGAGAATGAGAGGGTATGGCTCCTTCCATCGGGACTAGCCCGTGCATGCACAGGAAATCCGAGCCGAATAGCCATACGAAGGTGGAGAGCTGATTTCACGATGAAGATGCTGGGGATGAGCAGTTCCACGAATTTAGTCTAGGTTATATGTAATGTTTGAAGCCTATGGGAAAAAAATTCATCTAAGGCCTATGGGCCATGTAATGCTTATGCTTATGGGCCTTATAAGGGTTCCACCTCACCCCTTGAAAAGTGGATTATTAAAAACCGATAAAAAATGAAGGCCTTCGAGCCATTTTAGGAGGAGGTTGTAAATGACTTAATGATACCGTTTTAAAACACTTTTTTAAAAAGTTATGATTTCGATAAGAAACCCATTTATTTTATTCTATTTGGGTTATTTATGATATTTTTGATTATGAACAATGTATATCCCCTAAAATTAATGACATATTATGGGTTCTCACTAATAGTTCTCCAATGCATTGGGTAAATAATTTAATCACTATAGATGAAAAGTTTTATGATGCCTTGGTGAATAACCTTGGTCATTTTTATGACACCTTTAGGATATACCTTGGTGTTATGTTCTGGAATGTCTAAATTAAATATTGTAGCCATATTTTCAAGATACTATTCAAGTTATTATTTCTATTATATTCCACTTTATCATTCCTTTATGATATACATCGTGTTCTTATTAATATTGATCAATATCACATGTAAACTATTTCACTTTTTTTCTTTACTGGGCCTTCTTCTCACCCATTCCTTTGATGTATGTCTCTAGGTTATGAGATAAAGTAATTTTACATAAAATGAACTTATGATGAAGCCTTACCAGTGGATTATAATAATATTTTATGTTTTCATGTTTTATGTTCCTAATTTCAAAGACACTAGACTTTAAAGATCCTCTGTTTGTAGAATGTAATGAAAAGTTATGTAATAAAAGGTAGGAGTCCATAAATATAATCTATATAATAGAATGTATTGTCATCCAATATTGTAATTGGAAAAATGGTAGTTAGTATGACTCTCTAGATTCTTCAAATAATAGACCTGGAAGAAATCATTGAACTAGATAATGACACATGATATGTAATTTATTAGAATATCAACAGTAGATAAATCTTAATATCGTATCATATTCAAGATTAGGAAATAACTAACTTTTATCTTATTTGAACTCATATAATCTTATATGGTTGATCCTACTCAAAATTTTTACAATAACTCAAGCCTATAATTTACTAATGTTGAATGATTTAAACAGTATCTTGATCGGATGAGGATGAGTCAAATTTTAATGTTCTCAATTGATAATTCTCCATCCGAGGTCCATAACAATATTGATGAACCCCCATTACCAATCATAGATAATAATATTACATAGATTACCAAATATCAAATACTGAGTTCAAACATCCATTATCCTTTTCAATTTGATTGACACATGATATTGATTCCTGGATTGTCTTTGATCTAGAATAGATGATTTAAACAATTAAATTTTCAACTCTCATAGATTTAGTGTCCCCTTCCTCACATCGAACAAACATTGACCTCATCTTCATCATAGGTTAGGGTGAACATTGATTAGTACTCAATCATGGTCGATCACTATTCATCTCCTATCATCATATGGATGATGAATCCTAGTCTCATGGTCAATTTTTAAAACACAGTTGAATGAATTTTTCATGTAGTAGAATATTTCCCATATTTATTTGATCCCTTAATTTTGGCATGGTAGATAATTCTATAAACCATTTGGTATATAGTTCAATGTTATGATCGATATACATTCCCCTTTTATATTAAATAAATTTTAATATCCTTTTGATTTTGTTTTTGGAAAAATTTCTATGCATATAGAAATATAAAAACACAAGAACGATCAATTCAACTCCACTCTGAAATTTTCAAAATACATGTTATTTATTCAGCATGATAGTGGGGACATAGTACCACATCCTGTAAGCAAAATTCATGGAAGTATCGGACTTTAAAATTTTCATACATAGTAAAGGTCCACCTAACTAAATTCAATTATTTAAATTCAATATCCATATGAAATATTAAAATTTTAAAATTACATTTTATTAAATTCCAATCGTTATTTCCTATATCTAAAAATAATTGATTTGAAAAAATTACAATTTATATCCTCTTCATTTGATTCTTAGTAGAAAAAAATATTTCAATAAACCATATAAAGGGAATTTTCAATTTATCAATTTTCATTCCTTCAAATAGTAAATTTAATAATTAAAATTCATATTTAATTATAAAAAATATTATCAATATATTTAAATTAATATTTCAAACTAAAAATATGTAAAATTTAATGAATCAAAAAAAATTTATGAATCATTTAAAAAAATAAAAAATTAATATTTAAAATATTGTTTTCCAAATTTAAATATTACAGATGATCTAAAGGAATTTTAATACTAAAATAATAATCATAATTAATTTAATATTTAGAAAACAAAATTTAATAAATATTTTCAAAAAACATATTTTCAACATAACATATTAATATATTCAATAATAATACATTTAAATAAGATGTTTTAAATTAATTAATTGATATTTTCCCAAAAATGATGAGGAAAAAACATAATAAAAATGATCCACATCAGTCAGTATGGGGTTATTGAGGAATTAAATGACATTGATTTTCATGATATAGAGACCATAAAAAATTGGTTCAATATTATTTCTAAAGTATAAGTGAGTTGTTCCACCATCTAGAAGGGCACACCACAAGATAATGTTTTCATGATACAATCACGTGGCTATGAAAATATGGTGAGGTAGGGGATCTAAATAAATAATATTTTTATTCCACAAATGGAGTTCTCATTCTATAATAAGAGTTTGGAATTCATATATTTAATAAAATATTAAAAAAGATATCATTTGTTTTTAAATTTAGGATATAATACTCATGTTATATCAAGGAGTATCCTGCCACAATGTGTAAGAAGACTATAAATATGATGAGTCTCAACTAAACAAATGGAAAATGAAAATTGAGAAGAAACTTCACAAAAATTAGCCACCTTTTCCTGGAATAATTTCATTAGTTTTTTGGTCCTGATTATGAATGATAATGAAGGTGTATTCATGATCCAAATTCAGTAGTCAATTGAGGGGGCTATGATAGTTTGATCAACATGTTGACACTTGTCCACATTAATCATGAACCAGGGACTTTAGGACAATATTCTATCTATTTACCTTATTCTTAATGTTAATATGATAATTACAAGGATATAGAGATCACAATAACTAAACACAATGCATTGGACTCTTGACAACAGTATTCAATGAACCATATAAAAACCATTGTTCTATGTGTTTTTATTCACACTCATTCTTTAATCATTATTTTTACTAATCAATGAAAGGAAAATAATATGAGATTTTATGTTTTCAGTAACCACTATAATGCTTTCTGCCATTAAAAAGCCTCATGGATAACATATATATAACTGTTGACCGCAATCATTCGTCAATTCATTATTATATCACAACGATGCACCTCTGAATTCTTATTTTACATCAACTATAAAGCTCTAACACCAATGTATACTATTTGTTCAGAGTCATGTAACCTATACAAAATTACACTCACATGTGTCCCATGTTAACCATCCCAATGTTGGCCTCATTTTTATCCCAAAATGGGTCATCTGATAACCCTAGTAATACTCAATATCAAAACATCAAGATTCTACATGAATGCATCCATTAATCTCAAAATATTAGTTATCAATAAATTATGAACATTATTTTTCACCCCATTATAATAATTGGGTACTAAAATTCAATTTTTTATAATGGAACTCCATCACAACATAATATCCAATATAAAACTACTCACAATTGGTCCAATATATAAAGCCAAAAAAATTTACAAATGAATTTTTGAGACTAAACTAGAAATTAAATATTTTTTCTTTCATGTCCCAACCCACCGGGGAACCTCATGGGTTCGTAGTAAACCAATAGTGACAACTCAAGCCCACCTCTAATATGTCAAGGGCTGGTTACAAGTTCTGATTAGGAAAAAAGGGAATGGTATGGCTTAGCATAATTTACTTATATTCTCAAACAAAACTACCTCAATGAAAAAACATTTAGATATAAAAAAATAAGTATCCCCTAAAAGTAAACAATGCAAGAAAAAACCTCTAGCATAAATATTTGAGTGAATTAAAGTAAAAATATATTTATAAAGAAAATAAACACCCAACTAATAATACACAGGGAAACCCAAACTAGAAAAAACAAAAAATGGGGAAATGGGGTTGTTGGCTCAAGATCCTAGAGTTCAGCTACTAGACATGATCCTCCAATCCATGTAATACTTAACTCCCTTGAAATTACATCCACCATAGTTACCACTAATGTTTATGTCATCTTCATAAGACATGTCATCTGAATTGAAGGATCATTAAGGGTTTTTTATAAACATAAATAGTAGGACACACACAAAACCTTTAAGGTGTGTTAGAGAATAAAAAACATAACTCAATCGAAAAGGAAAGAGGATGAAGAAATCCAATATTAGAAATTCTCATCATGAACTAAAGAGGTGATAGAAATGTGATATCTATCTTTAAATCCATCTAGGAATGATAACATATCCTTCCACTCCCGCATGTCCCATATATCATAACAAGAAACAAGCAGTGCATCACAATATTTAGGGTGTAGGACCCACACCTCCCCACTACGCTCCAATATCGAGGGAGAAAACGGCAGTGGAGGACCATCATACTTACAGAGATCGAAGACAGGGGAGTACGACTCCATAGATATAGGACCCATACCCTATGTAATGTGGGGGGTACCAACTATACCATTATATGAGTATAGTGGACCCATTCCCTTGTGTGAAAGTTGATTACCATCCTTATCATATATCTGATGACCAAACCCGATCTCTTCAATTAGACAAGCATCACTAGAAGTGGTTTATTTTTTATAACACCTTGCATCATATCTTTAATTCAAAAATGAAGGCCACCATCATTTCCTATATATAAAAATGACTAGGGTAAGGTACTCTCAGACAACACTTTATTTATTTGGGTAGGATATATTCAAGGTATTTTTTTAATGGGATTTCACGGTGTGTCCACTGAGTACACAAAAAGTATCATGTAGCCAATCCTAGGCTATGTCCTATCACTACACTCAGCCAATAAAAGAAGAAATACATGACATATACATATGGTCACAATGCATGTTTCATAACATGTATCCTTGGGTATGTCCATCCCTAGACACGACTAGGGTATCCATGTCTCTTAACATGGTATGTCACTATCTAATCATAGTGGGTAATTTCACCTGGGGCCATGGGTGTGAGACCTCAAGATATGGTTCGACCAGCCATATAGATTCACTGGTCATGTACCTATAAGGACACAACATGTCTTTTCAGCTAGGGTCCATGGTGTAGTCCCTTATCACATGGATCAGATACCCATTTAGAGGAAAATAAAACATGGTCCCAACCACATGGGATGTGATACTTAACTCAGGGAAAACCCAATACATTGTGACATTCTAGGGAACACATCATATGTTCCTCTACTATCATAATGGGTGTTCATGTATTTCATAAAAAGTAACTATTGTCCTTACAATGATATCATATATGTGATATCTATCAAAATATATAATTTTTAACCAGCCTATATCAGTAAAATTAGAAGGTAGTCATCTCCGATCATCATTTCTGGAACCCTGTTGGCCAATAAACTAGATTCTAATAACTTGAGAGGTAAATATTGTGCCTACCACCTCCATATGGGGTCATCATCAATGAATCTAACACATGTTACCTAAAGAATATTTCTCAAATAATCTATAATTCTGTTATCCCTAGGTTATACAAGCATCTACCATGATTATGATGTTCTGATCATGCTCAAACCATCTATGAAATGTCAAACCAATAATATCAAATTCCAATGGTGATGAACAAAAAAATAGTGATAAAGTAACAAGAAAAAATTGCGGAAGTCTTTAAGCAACATGATCGGAATTAATAATTACAATTATTGGAATATAATGGGTGAAATGTAGGTTCATCATAAATTCAAAATCAAGATCATGAGCGGAAACAAAAATGGATCAAGAAAATAAATGGAATAAAATAAATTAAATAAATCAATAAAGTAATATTAATAATTAAATCATATGGGATTAAAAACATTAAAAAATAAACCTTGGATCATGAATGGATTTTTCAAAGGTGTTGAATTTGATTTCTAGCTATGTCATCAAAGATTCAAATATGTTCATCATTCACTTCATGAATCTCTTCATTTTGTTCCTTATTAATCCCCATTCATGAGCTCATCCCCACTAATAGTGTCTCCTACTCCTCCTCCATGAAAATATCATATGTTTATTTTTATAACCCTATATATTTTCTATAGTAATTTATTTATAGGAAGGTAGGATAGGTTAGATATTTTAATAAAATAAAAAAAATAAATTGTTTTACTTAATTAACACACCCACCAATGACAGCCTAACATGGAATTCATGACATCAACCAACCTTATATTACACATAGTGTAAACCCAGCATCTTGTAAATAGTTTTTAACTTGGAATTTAATTATAAGTCCCCATTTAATGGGAAAAAATATTGATTCTAAAAATATGTGTTAATATGCATTAATATTTTTTATATATTGATTTTTTTTCCTACAACACAAAAAATGTAGTGAAAAGACCAAGGAAAAATATAAAGAAATATTCAAGAAATATTAAAAGGATTACACTATGGATATCTGAGTTGTCTTATTGTTCGGTCTTAAAAGTCCATTTACCCCAACAAACTCATTATACATGGATAGATATTGGGGACTGAGACTACATCTGACTCTCTTTCTCTAATGATATCTCTTGAACACTCCCATGATACCAAAGAACATTAACTAGAGTAATGGTCCATCCACACATGATCTGAACTAGATTAAATTTGATCCTTACCATTCACTCTGAGAATGTGACCCCATAATCAATGTCCATCTCACCACATTAGATAATGAAATATGGTTTGTGCATGTGAATACACAGTTGTAACATATAGAAGATGTTATGAACTCAGTAAAACTGTGGGGTTAATTTAAAATTATATGAATCCTCACCAACCCCATGAAAATGAAATTATGACATGATGAACCTTGATGAAGATATTATTACACAAACAAGATTCCTAAATTCATCTCATATAGTTACTCTCAAGAATAAATAACCTCTCTAGTCAAACTAAAATTGATTATGATGACTATCTAAGACTAATTTTTATTCATACTGAACTTCCCTCTAAAGATCATAGCTCATCTAAAGCCTTCCCTAAAATTTCATGCACTTGTTCTATCCCATGAACAAGTTTCCCACAACCTAGAATCTAGTATAAGTGTAAAATATAGTGTCTCCTATGCAGTGAATCAAATTGTTCCATATGAATAAGGGATGATTCAATTGTATTATAAGTTATCTAATTAAATGTTATGTGATCCAAATTGATCTGACTGAAAACTAACACATTGTTTCATAGTATACCCCCCCAAACCTAGATGGTCTGCTCAGTTTGACCATCTATCAAGGGATGAAACATCATGATCATCCATAATTGGGTTCCAAAATCCTCATAAGAACCTATAAACAACCTTGAAGTGTACCAATAATGATTTCTCTAAATGATCATCATGGGAACTGCATTAAGCCTCATGATCTCTTACATCTACAAACACCCTAAACTCACAACTGAATTTTTCTATCAGATATTGAGGATGTTTGTATAATTCTTAAGTCCATAAATAATAACCTAGATATCATTGTTTAGTCTCACTATAATGGGAAGAAACTTAAAAATTTCTATCGAAATTCTAGCCCATGACATTTTATGAAACTCTAGAGGATGAAAAAGATATAAAAAACATGAGTTTCTTCCTTTAACTACTAACATGTGAGGATTTTAGAAACAATATTGATAACACACAACCTCATTACATACAACCAAAACTACCACATAAGGTCTTGGTATGACTTTTCAACCCTGGAATTTATCATCATTGGAGGGGGGTAAAAA
The DNA here is from genome assembly GCA_963277665.1 of Viscum album. Taxonomy (NCBI): domain Eukaryota; kingdom Viridiplantae; phylum Streptophyta; class Magnoliopsida; order Santalales; family Viscaceae; genus Viscum; species Viscum album. The sequence continues at coordinate 1,236,657,379 of OY728122.1, read as the reverse complement.
ACACCCTCAACACTTTCTCAGACAATGTGATTGAACCCTTCATCCATCCTTGGAAAATGATGATATAACCCCACCCCAACCATCATAAAACCCATAAATTGAACCTTCAAATTATATATATTCATTTATAACTTAAAAAACAATGTATCCCTACAAAGCCTCTCTCACATTCTAAAATGTGGTTGATTATCCCTCATTGATTGAAGATAAAATTAACCCCGTACTCCAATAAGGATAGAAAAAACATGTATAATTGCTCATCATCCACCTCCACCAAATGATAATGATATATCCAACTAAGTTCATATACTTCCACATTGAATCTCTCGGGAGTATAGAATATCTAGAAGAAATAGTCTCATAGGAACTCCAACTGATTCCTCTACCTGAAGATAAGCTCTCTATAGGTAGATATGTACATATAACTCAGGTTGTTTGAGAATGTAATGAAACACTCAACCAAAATATAACCCCTCCACATTTTCATGGAATTTATTTGCACTACCAAAAAAAAACTAGTTGTGGGTTATGTAGTTCTACTCAGGATGACTCAATTTCTTCCATCGAAAAGAAATCACTACCTACCTCTATATGTACATGAATTTGAGCCTAGATCTAGATTCATCACAAAACATTACACAATATAATCCCACCTACATAGATATCAATATTGGTTCACTAATAAATAGCTTCCTTACTCCTCTAATAATTTGGAACTTCTCAAGAAGATTAAAAATTCCCTTCATATGTAAGGGAATCCAAAAGGTGTTTTAGTCCAAGAAATTTCTATCACAAAACTCTAATTTTACCCTTCCAAAACCAATTTAACTCAACCATCCTACATTATCATAGAAAGATCACAAGAAAAAACTACATCATACAATTTTTTTTCATGACTAAAACATTCTCCAAGATCACATACCCATGAAATTGAACATCATGAATACAATTTATACACTTTGGGATCATAAAAAAAAGTGTTCTTCTTGGTTTAATTCTAGGACCATCCTACAAATATATGAATTAACCACCTCTTAAGAACATAAAAAATAATATCATTGATAAAAAATAAGCATTAACCAATTAAATAAATGTAATAAGATATGGTTAATAAGGTAAGTGAATATTTAGGATCCATTAGTCACACCAAAAAGAATCAACAAAAACTCAAAATAATCATAAGGATATAAAAATTAAATCTTTAGAAAATCATCCTAGAAAACCCAAAAATGACGGTTTTTAGACATGATATCAATTTTTCAAAACCTAATTTTAATTTTCAAATGATTGAGAGGATCATAAATCCTTAACACGGGGTACTTGTATTTGATCATCACATGATTGAGGTGATGGTAAAGAAAAAAAATCCTCATGATATCATGAAACTTATTCATGAATAACATAATAGAAACCAAGGGGTACACATGGGGTCTAATGAATCTTTTATCTTAGTATCCACTACACTAAGGTTCATACTATCCAATTAAAGAGAATTTGATTTTATCCTCGAGCCTATTATACCATTTTGATATATATAGTCGATATAAAGTATCCCCAAAAAAATAAAAAATCATCCATCCTCATATTATACATTGAAAAACATCATACGGTCTCATTTATACTATATAACACTCCTCTGACAATCCCTCTCCTCTAAGAGTCAATCTTCACTGCTAGAAGAAATGTGAAATCATATAAATTAGTCAATAAGAGTATCTAAAAAAATATTAACCTAAAGGATCCACTAGAATCCTAATATATCAAAAAATTAATTAATAAAGGAAGGAATAACCTACACATATGCCTAAAAAGTATAGATAAAGTAGGGAAGTCACAGGTCATACCATGGATCACTTTGGTTTTTTCATTTCATAATCATCCACTTGCTGATGCTATACATCCAATATTCCACCAGTTCCCCACAAAATTTTTTTCACTAACACCTTAGCACCACCAAAACAACCTCGAACATACAATTCAAAGGTACTCATCCACCATACCTTGAAATGTCTACTTGGGGTAGCACATACTGACCCCCATGACTTTAAATCATGTCATACAGGCATAGAAATTGGTGGGGGGGGGGGGAGTTCCCCTATTCCTGGTATGCTCGAATCCACATCACCCAACACAAACATAGAAATCCACAAAATACCTATGTTTCCCTATGTAAGTGTAGTTTTTAGGACCACCTCCATTTCAAGAGGGTTCCTATTGAAGGCAGAAAACCCAAGACATCACCTTCAATAAACATCACTTACCCACAGGGTCACGAAAATTCACTAAACATAGACATGAGTATTATATTTATAATAAGCGAGGGTCACCTGAAAATGGTTATGGATGACTGTACCTTACCTATATACTAATAATTAAAGAAGAATAGTGGTTATGAGCATAACTATTTGATAGGTCGGGATCTTCACAAATGGGAAAATCTGGACTATTACCTCGATTCAATCAAATGCTGCATGAGGGTATAGCTTTCCATGAAACTATTGAAAACTCTATCACTATTAATCATAAAAAATATTAATCATGTGTGAATTATCATCTCATATTTATATATATATTGACTAAATAATACAAAGATGATCATCTATGTCGGCCACTAGTTGTTGGTCTATTCTTTTATCATTGGGTGAAATCACTGCTCTATGCTCACATAGGGAGAAAATCTAAAGATAAAGTCCATAAATTGTGGAATTATCCATCAAATGGTAATTATCATGAAAAATTCATAAAATCATATCTATTTGTCATCAAATATTCTCCTTTTAAATCATCAAGACATATCACAATAAAATATCTTATATGGGGGGATGAATAGAGATAGACAAGGAAGTAAAAAAGATCACATATTATATCATGAATGTATAGTTGTTTTCACTACGACTATTTATGTAGTATATCATGTTCATAAGAATATAGTCATATTCATAGTGTATGGATAAATTGTCGACCACACCATAAATGGGTTCCCTATCCTTTGATACAAACTTAAGACACTCCAACATTATTTCGTTATATTCTTAAACTAATACTCACAACACATTTAACTCTGAACATTTCCCCTAGGTAAAACCCCTATTTATAGAACTATATCTTGACTCAACCCATTAGGTCCCTCCCTAGGCCAACATAAGCTGAGAGTGACACCCCAAGCCCACTTCCAATAAGTTGGGATTTGGAAAAAAGAACCATGTATGGAAAATTCATAAATGGGAGGTATTATATTAATGTAATTTTACTCAATCACATACACAACACCATGAAGTAGTTCAAAGATATAAATAGTTTAGTATCCATCAAAGAGTAATAAATTCTTCTGACAACCTCAATGATTAGTATCAGAGTAAATAAAATTAATATAAATCTTTAATAGAAAATTACACAACCATCCATGAATATAGAGGGAAACCCAAATTAAAAATAACTAAAAGGAGTAAAATACAGGAAACCCCTACTCCAGATCCGAGAGTATAACCATTTAACATTCTTAAATCCACCATGCCCTACTAAGATCCACTTATATCAAGTCATCCATAGTTGCAGCTAACCTATATGCCATCACTATAAAACAAGACTAATTCTAGAAAATCCCATATATGTGTTAGTTTATACATACCCAATAGGATACCTTAAAAACCAAAATGGTAAGAATAATATTAAAATGTTCATGTCATCCCATAAGGTAATAGGTTGAATTAACCCATTATTAAATATGCTCATAATGAAATCCAATGAAACAGAGAAAGGGGATATCCATTATCACATATATATAAGATTGATGATTAATACTATAGTTAATATTGGTTTTATCTCTAATGCAATGCACCATAAACAACATCACAAGAATCAGTGTGGAGGGTATGAACCTCACCAATTCAATCCATAGTCAAGGGATCACTAACACTAGTGGAAGAACCTATCCCCATAGAATCTATAATATGGGGGAGTATCACTCTCTAGATAGAAGACTCCTTATAACAATAATGTGGGGGTGTACCGAATCTACCAAAAAAATGTATGGGGACCCAGTCTGAGGCATAACATGAGAGTACAAACCTTGGTATACCTCTAATGATCAAAACTGATCACTGTCATCATCTAAGCATCACTGGAAGAATTATATAACTTGTAACTCCTTATTTCATATCCTTTATTCCTAAACAAAATCTAATTTCATGTCATATATATAAAACTACTATAGAGAGGAAAATCACATGCTGAAATATGAGTCCAGGAGAAGGAGATACAAAAGGAAAATGTTATAATGGGAGTATATGGTGTGTTATACTGGGGTGCATGGTGTGTCTCGTGAAGCTAAACCTTATTTATTTCCTATCACTATACATGAAATAAAAAATAAAATGTATATAGTGTATAAATAAGGTCACATGACAAGTTTCATATCCTATATGCTTGAGTGTTTCCATCCTTGGAAATGATATAGGTATACAAGTCTCCTAACATGGTGTGTCCCTAATTGAACATAACATGTATGTTCACCAGGGGTATTAGTAGTGTCCCCTCGACCCATGGATTATCAATCCATGTTTGTCCACTTAGTGTGTCCCCATAGTAACATGGCATATATATTCACCTAGGGTCCTCAGAATGATCTCTTAGAACACAACTCAGTTACTCTGGTAGAGTCACATGGCATGTGGACTTATCTACACAGTGTGTTATACATAACTCGGGTGAAACCCTATATATTTTGAGATTTTGAGGAACATTGTGTATTTTCCCTTGGAATAAACTTTTTGTAATCACCTATTTCAAAGAAAGTAACTCACATCATGACAAGTAATCCATATCTATGATTCAAACTAACCTTCTTGCCTTTTAACATAGCCTAATCCACAAAAATTGAATGTGTTCCTCTAAAATCATTATTTCCCAGTCTCTGATAGCCTTAAAATAAGATTCCATTCACTAGAGTAGTAACTATATCGCCTCTCATCACTATTCAGGGTCCTGATCCACAAATCCAACACCTATATTGAAAAAATCTATCTCAACCCATCTAAACCCCATCAATCCTTATTTTTTCCTCAAGATCATCCAAATTTTTTGGGTTTCTGTCATTCTAGAACTGGTATAGAAATGATAGATCGCAAACCCCATAGGTAATAAGGATGAATGTGATGAATGGTGGTGAGAATAGAACATGAAAAAGCTGAGTCAATAATTGGATAGTGTGAGCTTGACCAATGATTTCCATTAGCGGAATCCAAGGGGTGAAATTTCGGCACAATGTAAAAAAATAATTAGAATTCCAATGCCGACTCAAAAAGAAATATAGAAAATAAAGAAAATCTAGTAAATTATAGAAATGAATAATCCCTAATCAATGAATAAATCATTAGTGTTAGAATCCATAAAATAAAAATTTCTACTAAGAGAATAGATCAATTATTGGTGATGAATACATTATCTAGATGTTTCATTGAAAATTATTTTTTGTTCATCATTGGCATCAAGAATCTACTCATTTTTTTAATTTTAAATCTTTAGTCCCAATCACATCATCACCAATGGCGGCTCCTCCTCCCAAAAATCTCTAATATCCCAAGGTTTTGTGCAAAACCCAAAGAATTTTCCATAACAATATATTTATAGGAGGGGAGGATAGGTCATTTTTTTATTTAACTAAATAATTAAATTATTTAATATATTTATCACACCCATAAATTTTTTTCCTTCCATAGAAATTATGACAAAAAAAGCATATATATCACCTTGGGAAAACCCATTGCCTTAGAAAAAGATGTTATCTAAGATTTTCAATATGAGTTCCCATTTAATAGGAAAACCAATGATTCTAAAAATATTTCTGCATGTGATTTTATATATTTAATATTTTTAATATATTAATCCAAGGGTCTAGTGACAACCAAAATGCAACACCATCTCAAAGTAGAAATCCAGCGATACTTGATGAAATATTCAAATTATCAAACTATTAAAAATGGACTATTTAATATTCCCAATATTGTATCTCTTTAATAAAATGTGGTATATTATAAAAAACACCTAATTCAAAAAACATGGGTCACCTCTAGAATGTAAATTGAAAACCAAGAAAACCCTTTTATACATAACTAATTTAATTATTTTAAGAACCACCAAAATTATTTAACAAACAAAAACTCTATTGATTTTTATAAATAACTACGTTGAATAAAAGTATTTTCATCAAGACTAAAAAAACTGAAATCCAATGTCTATTCTATTTTTTTCTAAAAAATCATGTATTTTCAAAACAAAATTTCAAATATGGTTCCTATAAAAAAATTCCATATCATTCTCAAGACCCAAAAACCTAATTTTCCAAGCCTCATTGATCATTTCTGAAAATGTAAACTAATGTATATCTCATTCCCACATAGGATTTATCGATTCAAAGCATTGTATTTCACAGAATTCATAGTACCAAGAACTATATCCCTATGAAGGAAGATAAATCAGAAGAATAATAACATCAAGATTAAATAAAACTTCTATTCTAAAATAATATATTCACCCCTTATTATATTTATGAGAAAAAAATAACAAATTATTGATTTATTTAATTAAAAAATGGAACTATTTGTGGAAGTATGTTCAAGAACATTGACCATATATGTGTATCATTCCATAAGAAAGACACTACCACGATGCATGAATAATGAAACTAACTTCTAAGTAGACCATATGACTCATTCTGGGTCCTTTTCATATCATAATAACCAAGAGAATCCTTCCATGATCTATAGTACTCATTCCCACAACTAAACACTCTATAGAAACATAGGATTAAACCAAATCAATGTTATCCAGGAATGCTCCAAATCATCCTACCAAATTATAACATGTTATATCCACTATTAATTGTTATTTTCTTAATGATAAACATACACTAAAGTTATTTTTAAATTCCCCATACAAACATACCTTAAAAATATAAATCAGACTTTCATAAGACCTTCCAAAAACCTCCTTGTATGCCAATGTATTCTGAAAAACAGTTAGTTCCTTATAATTTTATGGGGAGACTGTGCCCCCAAAAAAACTCACAAGGGTCACTCTCAAGTCTATTTAATGTTTTTTTGACCAATATTTATTATAGAAAAGCCCATGAAATGTGGAAATTAATGATGGATCCAAGAGGATATCTTTCAATCTAATATATAAAAAATATATTTTCAATGTGACAGAACATACATACAACAAAGATGTGATAACAGGTATATAAAAAATATGAATCAACAAATAATACATAAGCTTATATACCGTAGTTTAAAACATGAAAAATATTATTATTAAAATAATTTAAAATTTTCTTCTAGTTAAACACACAAGATCACCCCTAGAAAATCATCAACATTTTAAAACACCGCTTATCCCAATGCATTCATCCAACTGTATGCTAAAAAAAGGTCATAAAATGAAAACACCAAGTTATACCAATTCATATTGAAACCCATCGTTTACATTTATATATATATGTGTCAAATGACCCAATAATGTTTCCCCAATCACCTCATGTGAAATTAAATACCTACATCCATTATTTCCATATTTCAAAAGCACCACAAATACATAAATATTATAACAAAACACAGGTTTGATCCCACTTAAATTTAATCGATTACATGTATTCCCCCATTCATGAATGGTTTATAAATCCTAAATACTCCTATTTGATTAGATGTTTCCATTAAGAAGTCTCACCAAATCCCAAAAAAGGTCTCATTTATCGGAGTCTCAACTAACCCAATTCCAAATCACTACCCATATATAACCAAATCCTAAAATATAATGTTAAATAATTATATTATCAATAAATATAATATATAGAAATCTAAGAGGTTCAAACCATTAATAAAAATAGCCCAATGAAAAACTTTTGGGTAAAAATCCCTAAAGGTAACATTGCAACATTTCGGGGATGCTTGTGTTTGTTTACAATGTATGTTTCCATGGTGAATTATCGAGTTCCAAATATGTTATTAAAAATCCATGTTGACAAAGAACCATAAAAAAGGAACATAAGATTTGGATGTGGTATAAATGAACAGATACAAGGTGGCGTCATTTTCCAGTGTTTGCCAAAATTTTGGGGTCCAAAATTTGGATTTTGGTGAGCATCGAGAAATAAGGATTTCCATGAAGATATCATCAAAATATTGCAAAGGCATGAGCTTCACGAATATGTTCTTCTTGATTTGGATTTCACGATGTCTAGAAGAAACATGATGGTGTTCTTCCCGATTACAACGAGCTTTGTGAACGTCTGATTTGAAAAGAATCGCAGTGATGAAGGGCATTACAAGTAGAGCTTCATGGTGAAGTCATGAATGAATTGATGGAATGCTCAACAATTAAAAAAAGATCTGTAATATGAAATATTCCTTGGTGCTTTTCTATATAGAAATAATTTCAAAAGAAATTTTGTTTCTTTGAAATTTAAGCTGACGGGGCGCTGACTTCGCGTGGAAGGTTCGAGCATCGTTTGAATCACCTATAAATAAACCTTGACCACCACAAGATAATTATAGATTTTTTCCAAGAAATAGGTTTTTCTCTTAACTCGTGAAGGAGGTTTGAGAATTTAGTATGCATCGTGAAAGAAGGAGCTTTGTGGCGGCTAATTTAGCTCTATGAAAGTGGGGTGTTCTGCATTGGATTAGTGAGTTTCATGAAGTCACTCTATGATGGCTTGAGCTCTATTAAGGCCTAGGATTTGTGAAGTTCTGAGATCCGTGAAGCATTGTACTCGATGGGGCCATGAGCTCCACGAAGGTGTGTACTTCTCGAAGAGGCAGGAACTTCATAAAGTATTGTTTGAGCTTTGAGAAATAGGGAGCTTTGGGACGTAGGGTTCTTTGCGATAGGTTTTACAAAGTGTGTTTCCCATTGATTAGGGGAAAAGGGGTATTCATTAGTGGATGAAAGTTGGACTTCAATAGAGCATCTACATAAAGTGTAGGATGCATTCATTAGTGATAATGAAGAGACCTATAGGACTATAAACTGTCAGTGGATCTTCTAAAGAAGTTGTGAGCTCACTTCAGTTGAGAGAAAAGTGTGTTCTCCAATTGTGAAAGGTTGTCAACAAGGAGGTATAACAACTCCGCTTTGAACTAGTAAATAGTATTGTGCTTATATTGTATTTGTTACATCGGAACATCACTAGGGTATGCTCCTTGGATGTAACCCAGTGAAGTTGAACCATGTAAAATTATTGTGTCTTGTCCATGCTTTAAGATTTATTCATACGCTGAAACACGAAGGAAATAGCGAAGAGGGTTTTTTATAACAACAAAACAAGATCAAAAGGTGAATTTGATTTAATTTTTCATACCCTAATTCCCCCCATAAGTGTATCTAGCGTAGTGGACCTAACATAAAGAAACCCAAATAAATTTAATGAAATGGTGAAAATGAATTAAATATCACCTAAATATCAATCCTATGACAAAATAAATAGGTAAAAAGTCAATGGATCCTTATAGATTGAAATAAAAAATCTATAACTAATGTCCAAGCACATTTAATCTCATAGGTCCATGTTAGAGTTATTGACCAAACTCCACACTGAGCACTATCATATCTAATCATTATATTTTATAATGTATCCTAAGGGATATCTATCACTACATAATAAGTTTACCCTATAAATACACACTAACCTATGGAATCCTATATAAACATCAAAAAAATAATCCCTCAAACCATGTACCAATTCCCTATCAATAAATGTGCTTTATGGTCATGGTCTTACAATATTTGGATCATGAATGGTTTTAGGTCTAATCTGTCGCATACACTATAAATACCTCCTAGTAAACCTCCATAATTCCAAGAGATACTCTAGTTTCAATAAAGAATTTGAACCAAAAATGAGTAGAGAACTATAATAGATAGACTATATAATTTTGGTAAATAATCAAAACACATGTCCCTATAAGTAAAAGTAGCCAAGATCCTTGAGTAAAATCCCAAACATTTAGGATATCCTTAACATTAACACTTATAATATTATATCCTTATTAAGTTTCTTAATAGATTACAACACTTACATACATCTTATATGACCATTAACTAAATCTTATATTCGTATAATCTAACATCATTTAGAAGTAAATCCACTCAACACATATCAATAAAAAATATATAATAAGTCCTTTTACCTCCCAATATGATATCTCGATTTATACTATGGACTGTTACTACATTGGGATTAAATATTATAAATTTATCCATAGCCATAAATTGGGACATTATAGTGACTATCTTCTACCTCAAACACTATGTTCCATAAAAATTGTACTCCTTTAAAAATAATAACGAAAACATATCAACATGAATATAAAACATTTTCATGTCAAACGTTGAATGGTATCAACCATCACTCCATCAATATTTCGGTATTCCATACAATATTTTGATCACCTTGTGTCATGATCACAACCACCAGGTGATCACTCAATAAAAGTACTATTGAACCCCAAGGCTAAATCTCAGTGGTTTGGTTATCCAAGGATTCCTAGACACAATCTCATATTGGAGGGTATCCTAATGTTTCTATGAACATATGTCAATATGAAGCCTACTAGACAAGCTAGGTTAATATAAAAAACCCATCACCCAAGGTATTTTTTCACATGTGGTTTATATATTATCATTAATAATCATGAATTAGGGAATAAACTACATGGAAACTATAAATAAGAATCATTATAAGTATATAACACTTATAAAATTTTGAATCACCCAAAAAAGTAAATAAGACTATAAAATTTTCCAAAAAAATAATTCCATACATTACATTGAAAATATGAGTCAATAAAAACATTTACAACCCATTTCAAATGGTATCATATAAAATAAATATAACCCAATACCCTAGGCCAAAAAATTGTGAAAATTCCTCTTAGGTAAAAATACATTTTTAAAAAAATAATAATTCCAACAATCACCTTATACATCCTTTTTCATTTTGAAATCCTATTGAAAATATAATCCATTTATAGTTTCAATTTAAAGGTCAAATAATTTCCATTTCTAATTCCCCTTTAAACCTATAAAATTTTAAAATATATCTAAAATGAAAAAATCATTTAATTTTAAAAACTAATTAATGCCACGATGTACTCTATAAGTTAGCCTATCAACTCTTGTAAGGAAAATTAACCACCGAAAAATCATATTTAAATATATATGGTTCTTATTGTATAATACATTATCCTATCCCACTAACAATGTACACTAATTTCTTATAAACATTCCATCGGGGATTATAATAATAATCAATTACAACAACATAATATTGAAAAAATCGATCCATACATACTAATGTATCAAAATTAAAAATGAATATAGTTTGGATACATATTATCATGATCTATTTATTTAATCAAATATCATATCCACCACTATTAAGACAATAATCACTTGTCTTAGAGGTAGATAGAATTTAATTATTTTCCCAACCACTTATATCAAAAACCCATTGTTGAATAATTTCTATAAAGAACACTTGATAGTGAAACATCAATAATATCATAATAAAATGGGAGTAGTATTTTCTCTACACAAATTAAATTTTATATTATACAAAATCCCTAATTATAAAAACTAAATTTCTGGTCTATATCTTAAAATATTATAAAAATAATGAATGATATGAACAAAATAAGATATATTATGTTAAATCGTTTCAAATGGAGAGAATCCTCAAATTGAGATCATTCTATATGCATCGCATATGAAATCCCCATCATAGAGGAACAATTTCAACATTATTAAATGAAATAACATCAAAATACCTAGATGAACATATATAAATAATTATTAAAAAAATAAAGAAAATAATTTAAAAGAGGACAAAACTAACCTTTATTAATTCAGAACCCTCCACCAAGAACCCAGTATCCATGGATGAAGAGGAGAAGGAGGAGGGAATTATATAAGTTTCAAGACCTTCAATTTCACTATTTTAAAAGAGTAATAACAAACAGGTTTAATAAAAATAATGACTAAAAGAGAAAAATATCCAAATGTTTAAATGGAGCAAAGTGTGTCAAAAAATAAGTTTGGTTTTCTACCGCTAAGATCATAGTGGGGACTAATACCACTCAACAACAATCGTTTACTTATTCACAAGATTAATTTCTTCCCATAGAATTTTAAATATCCTATTCCTATCCAAAAACATCCATTTAATATCATGAATGATCTCTAAAGAAATCCCACATCAATCAACCATCAAAAATTCAAATTTATCTACTCATAATATCATTAACTCCAAACCATCATTTTGGTTCACTAATACAAAAGGTTATGAGTTGTTTTAGATATACTATTATCGAATAGATTCACTAAATTGTTGTTAAGGAAGGGGTTCCTTGAGTTCATAAATTTTATATTCATGTTTAAAAAAAACTTCATTATTTTTTTATCACTCTAGGATGTTTCATCCATTGAACATATACTTTTATAAGATCAATCTCAAAGACATGATTTACGATGATTCCATTTTTATTTCAAATATAGATTTTTATCATATGGTTCTCATGTTATACATGTATTTATTAATGAATTTGTGGAAATATATTCTAACTACAATGGTGACCTATTTTTATGTCATTTCTCTTGGTGGTTCATGATCCATATTTCCCAATAAATTGTGTCACATTAGTGCTTCTAACATCATTTAGGAATTCAGGTTGAGAATCATGTAAATTATATCATATATAACTCTTTGATAGATTATTATAAAAAATCTTACCATAGTAAATTAAATGGATTATCCCAACATAATTCCTCTAAATAGATAATCACATTATGGACACAAATACATGTGTCACTTAGTCATTATGTTTAATATAAACACATAATCTTATCAGGTTCACCTATATTTATTATTATTTTCACAAGAAAATCCACGGTCACTCAGCTTGGGATTAACCTATACATTCGAATGATCAAGGTATTAATATGTGAAATATTTTAAATGAATCTGAGAGAGAATATTTTTAGTTGTTTTTAGTGTTATTTCACCATATTATCTCATGTATTCCCTACGTATATGCATTCATACAGTGATTTTTTATATCTTATACATTCCATAATATTAATGTGACCCAACATATTAGTGTATAATTCTTTACATAATTAATTATTTGTTTTATTTATTCAAAATAAAATCTATTTATATCTATATATATCTTAGTTCCATCTCATAAATTAGGTATAATATATCCATTCATGTAATGGTTTATATTCATATGCAATAAAAATATACTCCAGAGCATGTATGTTGCAATTGGTGTCCAATCAAACCTTTCAAAAATAGATCCTAATCACTCAAACTGGTGGGATATCAATCCCAAAGTCCCACTATCTATAAATCAAAAAACCTGAGATATATTAATTCTAATATAATCCCAACGATTAATTTTGAAAAATTAAAATAAAATACTATTATTAAATTTATAAAATAAAATAAAATCAATCTCATAGTTGACCAAAATTGGTACTTTTATTCTACCTAGCATGTAACTCCTTATATATCTGGTATGATATTTATAAGAATCACATTACATAATTTAAACAAAATTATGAATCTAATCATAATATAAAGAACTTATATTTATTAATAATCAAAATATATGCAAAAATAAATAAATAAAATATCCTAACATTAGATAATGGTTTATGAATATTAAAAAGATAAAAAATTATAAACAATTTATAATTTAAAAATACATATATATATATATATATATATCCAATAACATATATATATATATATGAAAAATTCACAATTATATTTCAATATGGACTCTTCATATTTATTTATTTCTTGTAAAAATGTAGAAATTCTATCATATTAAAATAAATAACTCATTATGAAATTTAATAATTCTATATTTCATGATATGTAGTGACTTTATAATTATGTACAGAGTTTATATTATTTTAATTCCATGTATTTTATATGAATATAAACCACAGATAAAATCAACAATAATAATTTTAGATGTTTAAAAAAAATATATCAATATAAGGCCATAAATATGATAAATTCATATTAAACATATAAAAATTTTATAAGAACTTATTATTTTATATTTCTCTATGTTTTATAATCTATGAGAAATTATAATTTAATTTATAATTTAACCTAAAAACATTATATTAAAATTATAAACATAAACCATTTGAATTCACTTTAAACCTAGATTTCATCCACTAAAAAATTGTATACTAAATCCCCCTAAGTATTTAGTGCAGGATGGTAGAAATAATATTATTCAAAAGTAATACCTTTTCACCAAGGTGTGGTTGTCCTCATCCGTGATAGAGTTTCCATATGAAAATTTCACTCTCAAACAAACCTTGTCAATTTTACATTAAAACAAAATTGGAAAAAAATATTTTTTTATGTTTATATTTTATTTTAAAAACATTTTTCTAAAATATTTTACTAATATCATGATGTAGAATGATACATGTTTCATAATCCAAGGCCATTTTATTTTCAAATTCATCATATTTATTTATAACACTATAAACCATGACCATTTTTATATATAATTTTGTGGTTATAAAAAAAATCATTTGTTGTGATCTTCATATCTTCAATCCAAAAGAAAACTACTTTCTCTGATACACCATTAAACATCAAAAATTAAGAAACTTTAATTCCATTCACCCTATCTATAACTAGCTTCATATAACCACCTATATTTGTTTATGTTTTTACCATAAAAATCGATCTATCTTCTATAGAAAACATTCTTCCCCTTGATCTCTATAATATTTATTTACAATATCAAATGATACCATATGTCCTTTAAACATATAGGGTAATTCATTTTTTTGATACCCAAATAATCAATATAATTATAAATCATTTCCTACATAGAATTGTCTATTTGAAGATCATCAACACAAATTTTTTTAAAGATTTATATTTAACTCATCACAGTGCATATAGAAGTCTATCAAAACTACTATTTGAGTTGAGTTCATAAGAAATAAACTACCCTTTTAATTTTATGTATTCTTTATATTTTCATCCATTTAGCATAACATAAATTAAATTAAACTGATTTAACCATTTTCATTATATAAAAATTAAAAATAAACCATGTTATTTTCTATGTTACTACTTTATTTACTATTCTTATAATGTAGACTATCATAACATGGAGAGTTTCATGACAAAAATGTTATATATGAATTACCTTATACAATAACAGGAGATCCATTATCCCAAAAACAAATAAGTGATGATCAAAAAATATATATGAAACCCATTCCCCTCTAGTGCAATGTGTTTCATCCTTAGTTAATTATTCATAACACTCATCTCTTTTGATGTGAGTGGTGTAATGCCTAGTTTATTAATCATCCTTTTAAAATTGGTTTTATTAAACCCAAGAATATATATTTCCTCTCTGGTGTGGTTATTTGAATCATAATAAATTGAATCACCATCTTAACAATGGAATCTTACACCTTATCATGTTTTCTATATATGGGACACAAAAAATGTTCTCATAATCATGTTTTTTTTGTTTTAGACACATTAAATGTTATCATCACTTCACAATCTATGTTATTACACATTTATTTTAACTATTCATAATAATAATTTGAACTCTTATGATCATGATAACATATTATATTGATTCTATCCATACACCATTATATAATTCAACACATATCCTCTACATTCACTAATATTTATCCTAGAAGTCATCATCTTGGATCTAATAAGGGTCTCAATCCGATCACACTCATCTAAATGTATATCCATCATTTCATTAGATTAATTGTGAATTTTTATAAATCCAATGTTTTAAGATACACTAATGGATACCATATTTCTTCCTCAAATAATTACTTACACTAGTGCATAGTAATATTATACATAATCATTCATAGAAACTCATTCCACTAATCCTAGGTCTATGTGAATTCTCTTCATATAACCATAATGTACTCATTAATATTGGTTTGAAAAAAAAGTAAAATTGCATCCATCTGTGATTCTAATTCACCCTATAATATAAATCCTAAAATAATTATGAAATTCCATAGTTTTGATAGGGATTATTCATTTATTATCATACAACTCATTTATTAGACATAACATAATCTACACCACATTAATTGTTTGTGTCGGGAACCCCACTATCTAAATAAAATATATAAAATCCACTAAAACCCATTTTCTAAAATATCCAATAACATATTACAATATAATAATATATAAATATATAATATATTAATTTATGATATTGTTTATCCAACAAATCTCATCTACCTGATATTTATAGAGATCTGTCAGAAGCAATAAATAGACTCCTTACTCCTAGGATAGCCTATGTGTTATATAAATCACCCAACTCTTATGTAAAATTTTGAACACCTTCATGGTATAATGGAACTATAATTAAACATGATAAAATATTTGTATAAATGGAATCAAATTGTTCTCATACACTATTTTATATCGCATTCATACATGTTCTCATATTCCACCAACCAAGAACTGGTTTATATATTGTAACACCATTCGTTTTTAGAATATATTTATATTTAATAAATTTAATTTTTTTAACATCTTTTCAGGATTTAATTTTAAAATTATGGCATAATGTCTTATTCAAAAATAAAATTAAATAAATAAAAATTTATTTAAATGAGAATTATTAAATTCAACATTTAGAATCAATATTTCTATTCATGAAATGGTTTAAGAATTTTCAGGAATTTTAGTCTAATAAACCATGTTTAAATAGAATTGTTTTATTTTCAAACACAATTTTTTTTATATATTTTTATTATAAATTTAATTTTTTTTATCCTTATACGAAAATTATTCATAAATGTGTATCTAAAGTCTAAGAATGAAGATAAGATCATTTCATGGAAAAATTATATATTTTAAGAAAAATATATTTTGGAATGCAAAGTTTTATTATAATAAAAAATTAAATTAAATACTATTTATGATTGAATTTAATGAAATTTTTATATAATATATTTTTTAAAATAAATTCACACCCATCTAATGGTTTTTATAAGGAAAATAATGAGAATAAAATTATATTTATTAACAAAAAAAATATGATAATGATTTTTAATTATCATATGCACAGTTATTTTTATTATTTTCCCACCTCTATGAATTAAATCATTAAAAATTGATTAAACATTTGGATTCCAAATAATAAATATTATTTATCATGTTAAAAATTAATTTTTATTCTCAATGAATAGTTACAATGGTAAAATTATTTTCACTATAGAAAGGGTTAAAAGGGTAAGAGGGGGGGGGGGTCAATCAATGAGATAAAGATTTAATTACCACTAAATATTATGAAAATATTATTATTTAAGTGTATTTGGACCTTAAATAGTGCTATATTGAAAATTTATCAATTTAGAACCGCTTTTCTTGGAAAATTACTTTATATTATTTTAAATATTTTATTATTTCGAAGGGTGTCGCTCCCCTAACTCATGAAAGTACACCATATCTAACCACTTATTAAAAAAATTGATCACTCCATATTATAAAATATATATACATATATAATCCAAAATTTCATCCTAGATTTCTAGAGGTTTTGGTATCACCAAAATACCATTCTATGTAGAATGAAGGTGTATCCCAGAAATGATACTCAAATAATAGGTAGTCATCTTAACCGAGTCATTCAAGATTATTTCTTCTTACACCTACTCAAAATATTCTAAATCCAAATTCATATAATTAAATAAATAAATTTTGAAAAATTAAATTATTTTATTTTAATGGAACATACATTCTCTATTACCTTTCCATGTAATAGAAAATGAAAGTGTTTCTCTTGAATATATATGGACTAAAGACTTTATGAAGATACTTGTTTCATTTTTCCTAAACACATCAGATTTGTTGTTTTGATGATGGTTTTAATTAATATATATAAAAATTATGATATATTTATGATTCAATAATGATGATATATTTTCCACCTTTCTTTCATTCCATCAATTGAAAATTAAAATTATCACTTATGTGTAAGTGATGATTACTACATCTATGAAGTGATTTAAATCGTTTTTCATCACCAACCTTCATTAATATTTATTTCATTTTATATAATGAATAATTATGGTATTTATTATAGGCTTAATCTTCTGATATAATGAAATTATGACCAGGTTACAAGGTCTATAATCTCTAAAATAAATCTTTCCTAAAAAATAAAATAGTTAACAACCAGAATATTGATTTTAGTGGATAACTATTAATAAATATGATATTGGAAATTATAAATTTATAATATATATAAATTTATGTATTAATATGGTTCTAAAATAGTTTTTTTCATAAATTTTAATTTATTATACATGAGGTTAGATAATGATCGAAGCTATTCGGGACATGAGGTAAGGCTTTCCTCATCTTAATTTACCTTTCATTGAGATATGTTATTTATTTACCACCATCATTATATTTTTAATGGTATATATCTATCCCATGAATGTATTCTATAAATATAAACATGAAAACTATTTATATTTTAAAACCAGTCTAAATTTATCTCATTCTTGAGGTTTTTATTCAAAACTCCCAATGTTGTAAGGGAGAATGATGCAATCTCATTTTTAATCTAGACTTTCAATGTTTAAATATTTATTGGGGAAATTATATAATATCAATATATATTATCCCCCTTATATTTTCATATCCTATAGTTATTTATGGTTATTTATGTAGTATTTCTATCTACCTCTACTTTGGTACTCAAAATCACTAAAATACTATAATTAAAACCAAACATTATTTTTCCCTTTTAGTTTAGAATATTTTTCCTCCATATCTGTGTTATAAATTGTTTTGGATATTATTACCTATGCATAAATGTTTTATAATAATTTTTTATATTATAATTTATTTTCATTACATGTTATTTAAACAAATGTTTTTCTAATGTTTTCTTTATGACTCACTTTGGACATTATTTATAAATTCATAAGAGAATTTCCTTATTACATGTATATGCATGGAATATATTTTTTGAATTCATATAATTTATCTATAAGTTTATTTAATTTAAACTATCCCATGGTTTTTACTATAAATAAATATTTTTATCACTCTTGAAATTTTTAGTTCTCTTAAATGTTACCAAATGAAATGTATATTTCTTCTTTATGTTCAAAGAACATATCAAATGATTTTACAAAAAATATTTTTTATTTTTGTAAAAATCCATTAAGGAATATATGTTTAACTACTAATGGTCACCAGTGATATAATCAACTTACTTCCCTCTATGTGTCACATAATAATGAATTTTGTGGGATTTTTTCATGAAACTCAGTACTTTCCCATAGATTAATTACGTTATAATGAAATTATGAATGTTTTTGTGGTCTTGGGGAACAAATGTGTTCAGATTTAATTATTTGATAGGTGGGACTGGAATTATATATCTCTATAATTCCTTGGAGACATATTTATATATTGTGATATAATATTAAAGGGAATGAGTTGTAAACAACATAAAATGTGGGACTTTACCCACCAAAATTAAAGATGGAATGGGGAGAGAACTCAACTCCCTTATGGACTCAATTCACTATTTTTTTATAGTCTTGGTATTGATCATTAAATAATGAAATTATTTTTTATTATTATGTTTATTCCCAAAAAATATATCTTATGCCTATGATTTTCTCTTATTTCTCTAGATATATTATTAATGATTCATAAACTTTTGAATCATGTGTTTTTTATGAAGAACAATTATCCCATGACTCATGATTTATGGAGTATAATTTATTGGTTATGTTTTTCTTGTTATGATAATGTTCTCAAAACATTATTCATTTCTAATTCACAGACATGCTAATCAATTGATATCTCTCATGTTTACGCTTACTGATAATTTTTTCTCACCCTTTCTAATATTCCCATTTCTATATATTATAGATAAATGTTTTAATATGGATATATCTAATAAGGGTACTATGTAATATGATCATTATTGGAGATATTGACTATATTTAATAAAATTAATTAATTATATAACTAGGCTTCCAAGACACTAAACCATTATAGAGATATGACTTGTATTATTGTAAGATGTATTGAATATTCATTCAAAATGATGTATTATTTATTTATGAAATGATTGGGTCCCCTTAGTTAAAATCAATGTAGTGTGGAGTTATTTTTGGATACTAGTTTATGTTTAATGAGATTATAGATCCTTAGATAACCCATAATAAACCAAACCCATATAGGATTAACATAAACTGTAATGGGTTGATTAGACTACGTAATAATGTAAGACATCATAGTATTTATAATTCTTATGATATGATTTATCACAATGAATATTACTTCTTGATGCTCAAACTAACCATTATTTGGTAAGGGATGGATGATAGAATGATGATGTTGGGATGGTCTAAATGATTATCAATATTAAAGTTATATTATTCGATATTAGTTCTATGTATTCCATTAAATATTAAAATTGCTCTAATACTATTAATTTATATCCTCAATTATTACATGTTGAATTATCGATGAGAACCCATAATGGTATGATTATCACATCTTATGTTTATATATCCTCTCAATATATGTTTATGGTAATGTTCTTACATTAAATAATTCTATTCATCATCTTGTTGAAGTTAATGTGACTTTGAGCAAGGATTTTCTCTCTATATATAGATCCCATATCAATTATTGAGGAAGCAAAATCATATTTGATATTATCAATCACCATATGATCATATATTGATGCAGTTATGAAAATGAACTTCCAATTGAAATTAATTTCATTATATGGGTCTTACTACCTATGCATGATGTTTATATATAACAAATGGTTCATGATAAAAAAATCATTAATGTTATTCCAATTTTTTAAGAATAAGATAATTTTTTTCTGA
The DNA here is from genome assembly GCA_963277665.1 of Viscum album. Taxonomy (NCBI): domain Eukaryota; kingdom Viridiplantae; phylum Streptophyta; class Magnoliopsida; order Santalales; family Viscaceae; genus Viscum; species Viscum album. Next base: position 1,236,636,406 of record OY728122.1, on the reverse strand, counting down.
ATAATTTCATAGTACTCTCTGCAGTTAAGATGTTCAGTTTTCAAAAAAAATCATACCTAATGATACACCCCTTTTAAGAAATCATTATAGAATTTCCCTCATTAAGATGTAGGAAATGAAGAAGAAACTCTATGAGAATCAAGATTAGGGATTCATTTATCCATGTTCTTTTCCATTGGGGTCATCCATTCATTTTATTAAGATAATATATATTTCAATATGTATTTTTATAGATTATTGTGATCATAATAAGATCACAATAAAATATTTATAATCTTTTAACCCATATTGAAGACGTTATTTATCAACTATGTGAAACTCAATACTTTTCCAATGATTTTTCTTGGATTTTTATATCATCAGTTAAGGATCAAAAGATATGACATACCCAATAAATCCTTCTATATGAGGTATGTAAACTATGAATTTATATTTATACCATGTATATTTACCAATTACCCCACTATCATCATGGATCTAATGAATAGTGTCTTTAAAAACTATATTAATTTTTTTTTGAAGTATATATGTCGGAACCACTTTGTATATGAAGATTTTTCTTTCAATGAGTGTAAATGGATGTAATGATGATCAACATAAAGACTAAACTATCCTAAGAAAAATGGAGAATGGAAGCCAGACATTGGATGATTTTGATACTATGTTTCATATATATGTATCAAGAGTGATAAATTTTCTACAACAATTATGGATGGTTGGAGTGTTATTTTGAAGGAGTAAAAGAGAAAGAGAAGAAAAGGTTGAGGGGAGTTTTGGAATGGAGGTTTGGAATTTTTATTTGTAAATAATAAGTTTTACACTGAGAAGTTATTTTATTCATTTACCAAAAATGAATGAGCCATCCCTGGAGTCCAGCCAAGGTCCTCACCTCAACAACATGTGGGACCTGATGGGTCAACCGCGCTTGAGGTAATCCCTCAAGACCAACCCCGAAAGAGGTGGGGTGTGTGCGGGTTGTTAACAAGCCCGAAGGTGTCATATGGTTGTGAAACTGTGCAGCATGGGTGGTAAGAGCATGCCTAAAGAGAATAGTGGGACCTAAGAGCACACTTTAAGGGTGAAAATAGTACGAGGTTGTACCATAAATGGAGAAGTAGTAATATGAGATGTTTCTGCCGCATTTTGGTTAATAGACCACGATAAAACATCATGGCATTTTGATGTTGGACAGGGTTTTAAAAAAATGCAGATGTTGTAAGATCTCAGTTTTTGGAAAGGTATGTTTTGTTGTGTTTTTGGTTGAACATTTCGATTTTGGGGCTTTGAAAGGTTTTTTGGAAGTGTGAGAGGCCTTGGGGGTGTTCCGAGGGCTCGGGGCATGGAAGAAGGGGAGTCTGGGAAAAGCAGACCAAGGCGCATGGCCTACGCACGGTCAGCCAAATTGTGTCGCCTGCCCAGACTAAGCCGTGTGACCCTCCCTCCTCTGGACAGAAGCGAGCGCATGGTTTGAACATGGTTTTCCAAACCCTGCGACTAAATTATGCGACTCCCCGTCCTTCGGGCAGTGGCGTGCCCACGGTTTGTGCACGGTTTTCCAAACCGTGTGGCCACTTAATGTTGGGAAAATTAAAAATTTTCCACACCAGGATTTTAAACCCCCACTCGGGATTTTCCTCCTCTCCTCCCCTCTCAACCCTAGTGACGAACTTGGCCAACCCAAGCTTTCCAAGGGTGGTTCTCCTTCGATTCTTGGCCGTTTAGAGCACCGTTGTTTGCGGATCGAAGCTCCGGGTAAGGCTAATCTCATCCTTGGTTCTCCTTTTGGGTTTAGGGTTTGCATCTTCTCTTCCTCTCATTTCGAAGCTCTAAAGCCCTAACTTTTGGGTGAGTATTAGGTTGATGCTCCCAAATTTGGTTGGATAGAAGTCGAAGGGCTCGATTGAGGGTGCGTTCAACCGCGGATTCGAGGTAGGTGGTCTACAAGTTATATCCCATGGTTATTTAGGGTTTTGTGAATGTTTAGTTGTGTTCTATCCTTCCATTGGTTATGTTTTGAATAAGCTCTGTATGTTTGGTAATGATGGTTTTTAAAATGGAAAATGGGAACCCTCACGATCCCTATGGGATGTGTTGGGATAGACTTGACCTAATTGGGTCAATCCATGGGGTGTTCCGACATTTCTCGGATTTAGGGATTGATATTAAACAAGTGACCTTGTTGTAATGAATTGTAGAGACCATGATGAATATGTTTTCATGTTTGGTTGAGCATGGAATAGAAGTTAGGCGATGCACATAGACTTGGTAATAATCAAAGGGTTTTTTGAAAGGGAATGAATGGTTGATTCATGGAATGACGAACATGTTAAATGGGTTAATGTGTAAATTGATTAAAGACAATAATGGGATAGATTATTGGTCTAGTGTTGAATGCGTAGTGAGATAGGCATAACACATGGGAATTAGGTGAATGGTTAAATGATGTGAAATGATAATGTGTTAATGGGTTAAGGCATGACGTGGTTTCCCATGTGGGTTGTTGTGAATGATTGATGCCGTGGGAAATGGTTGGAAGGATGATGGTTACTTTTATATAAGCATGTGCACATGGCTTGGTAGTATGTGGTATGACTGAGTCTCTACGCCCATGAGTCGTGTGAAGACTGATGCTCTGAACTCCACCCTAAATGCACGGGGTAGGTATAGGACTGATGCTCTGTTTCTCTATCGGTTGCATCCACTCGGATTGAGGCTTCGAGGTGGGGATATGGTTGCATCCACTGAGACATAGGATTCGAGTTGAGGTTATGGTTTCTATGAGGGGTTGTTCCTAATAAGATAGGATAACATTGTGTTTACCCTCTTGCATGTGAGTGTTTCCCTTAGACCCTTGTAACATGATGAGTGTGATTAACCCATGGAAATGTGATGAAATGGTAAGTGATGGAAATTTTTGGGAAATGAATGGTAATGAATGTGGTAATGGCTGGATTTGAACTAGATAATGGAACCTTAAATAATTACTTGTTATTTATCATTCATTTTCCTTTTTCATGCACAACTGTTTATACTTGATGTTTTGTAAACACCGTTGGTAGTGGCCTACTGAGTTGTACTCACAGCCTGCTCGGGCCGCCGTTGGGTACCCGAGAAGACTTCATGTTTGCAGGTCAGGACAAGGGAAAGGGTACCTTCTAGTAAGCTGAGTGGACATGGGTGTCACTTGGTGGGGGATCCGATCATGGATTCGGGACCATTTTGGGATTTTGGTCGTTGTCCTTATTTTTGGGCTTTTGTTCACTCTTACACTGTACTATGACATGGCATATTTATTTTTGTGAATGGTTGTTATACATGTTCCTTGTTTATTGGTTGTTGTTTCCGCTATTCAGTTATTCTGTTGTGGAATACTTTGATAAAAAGGGGGTATAGTCTCCCCACTTGACCCCATAGACCCCCTCTTCTAGTCGGCATCCTTTGGAATACGAGGAAGCGCGCTTAAGGTCTTATAGCCACCCGGCTCGGAGAACTGGTTTAGTGGCTTCTAGGTCGGGGACATTACAAAGTGGTATCATAGGAGGTCTTTATTATCACTCTCTAAGGTCTTGTTATTTGGGATTGGTAGACAAGGATTAAGATGTGTAGGGCCTTAGTAATGAGCTCGTGCTTGGGAGTAGCTAACCCATGTATGGGGGAAACCCCAAGTCACCCTGGGTGGGAAATGTTTTTCTTGGTTGTGTGTTGTTACAGTTGATGATATTTCACCACTGGGTGATGAACATGTGGTTTGATGTGATTGTTTTATGATATTTGGCTCGTGGTCTGAGTGGCACGAGGATTGGAATTTATGCATCATTATAGGCACCTAGGGAGATATGTGACATGCATTGTATGAGACACACACACGGGGTGGGTGTGTGAGGCAGGAAAGTAGGGTGCATTATGCATTTCATGAAAACAAGAAATAATGAGAAAAATGAACTAAAACAAGTGGGTAAAGGATGATTAATGAAACCTAAGGGTTTGAAATGAAGTGGAAAATGTCTTGTAAAATGTTGTGTGAGTTGGGGGTAGTGTGTGGTTGTTTTTCCCATATGGACCATGGCCACAGTAGGGATGGTTGGGTTGGTTGTAACTAGTGAAGATATTTTACTGCAGTTGTGATGTTTTATGGTACGCATTCCAAATCTCTTGTTGGGAATTATAGAGAAATGCCACCACGACGTCAGTTGCCCATTGGGAAATGGGAGGATATTGCTGAGAACACTCCTCCAATAGAGGAATAAGAAAATGTGGTGATTAATGAAGGTAGAGAAGACCAGTTCCAAGAGAACATGACTCACCTCATCCAGATGATGTATCGAGACCCATGGGTGGTTGCACCGAGCATGTTTGAGCTGACTAGGGAGTTTCAGCTGCACAACCCTCCGACCTTCACCGGAGATGGTGCGCCAGAGGCAGCAGAGTTCTGGTTAGAGTCTATCCAAACGATACTGTATCATCTAGAGACCCCTATCCAGAAGCGAGTAAAGATAGACTCTTGTATGTTGCGAGTTCAGGCTAGGCGTTGGTGGGACATTTAGGCTCAAATCGAGCAGGTTGAGGGAATGTTGTGGAATGTTTTTTCAAGAAATGTTTCTGGAGCATTTCTACCCAGAGACTTTGAGGCAGGAGCGGGCTATAGAGTTTATGAGCCTGACTCAGGGATCGATGTCGGTTAGGGACTATGCTAGTCACTTCACTGATCTGCAACGCTTCGTCCTAATGTTAACCGGGGATAAGGCAGTGGTAGAAATGAGTTTCCAGGATGGGATGAGACATGAGATCAGGTCTCAAGTAAATATCATTCTCTTGAAGAGGTTTGCAGAGGTTCTAGATCAGACACTCGTCTATGAAGGGAACCTGAAGGGAGCTTCGGGTGGTGGGATTTTCGTGCCAGCGGGGTGGACAAGTGGTGCATCTTCTGAATGTCGGATGCGTCGTTTGGAATGTTTTCATCATGGTGGTTAGAAGAAAAGGTCAGCCTCTCAGAGTGGGAACCAGGTGTTCTGCTATCAGTGCGGTAGGCTGGGGCATGTGTGTGGTCAGTGTCCTCGACCTCCAGTTGAGTGTCGTTCGTGCAGCATGATGGGACATGTGAAGAGGTTCTGTAGGAACCCGTGGCAGGTGGGCGAATGTGATGGCAGAAGGCATGTACCAGATATGGGAAGGGGATCAGTTTCCCCATATCAGGCAGGCAGTTGGATCTCCACGGGCAGTACTGGCAGGGGCGATGGACGTGGAACTCTTTCCCAAGATCACGCATGCCATCAGGACAGTGCAGCGCAGGGTGTTCAGGCTGGAGCCCAGGGTAGAGGGCTGATAGCGAAGCCGGACCATCGACTATTCTAGGTACGAACATTGTAGCTTCTACATTTTCTAGTACGTTTTTTGACATAGGGACCACACACTCCTTTATCTCTGCTCAGCTTGTGGTGGTGCTGGGTTTACCAGCGGAGAGGGTGTGTGGAGTTATGTCAATTTTCACTCTGTTGGGAGTACCGGTTGAGGATATCAAGCAGTGCAAGAGATGTGCCTTGGAAGTTGGTGGGTATCATTTTATATGGAACTTGTTCATTCTCGATATGTTAGGTTTTGACCTAATCTTGGGAATAGATTGGTTGGTGTTGTATCAGGCGCGTATAGACTCTTATTGTCGCAAAGTATCCTTCAGGTCGCTTGAGGGTGACGCTTATGTCCATCGTGGCGAGTGGGATGTTCGAGCAGGGCATGCAGGGACGTTTTTTCAACAGATGAGTGGAATTACAGCTCACATGGCATGTCTCATGCTTTATGATGGTGAAATAGGGGAACATACTGTTTTTCCTCTTTTGGTGGATCGGTTTCAGGATGTTTTTCCAAAGGATTTGTCGGGGTTTCCACCTGAGAGGGATGTCGAGTTCACGATCGAGTTTCTTCCAGGAGCGGGGCCAGTTTCTATTCTGCCACACCGAATGGCACCAGAAGAACTCCAGGAACTGATGTTTTAGCTTGAGGAGTTGGAGCGTAAGGGGTTTATCCATCCTTGTATGTCTCCTTGGGGATCTCCTGTTCTTTTTGCAAAGAAGGTCGATGGGTCATTGAGGCTATGTGTTGACTATCGAAAGTTGAACCAAATGACAGTGAAGGACAGGTACCCTCTTCCTAGTATTGATGACATGTTTGATCAGTTGAGTGGTGCATCATTGTTTTCTAAGATTGATCTATGGTCGTGTTATCACCAGTTTAGGGTGAGGCCTTCTGACATACCGCGGACGGCTTTCCGGAGTCGGTACGGGTTGTTTGAATTTGTAATGATGCCTTTCGTCTTGCCAATACATCGGCAGTGTTTATGGCCTTGATGAATCAGATCATTCATCCATATCTAGATAAGTTTGTGGTTGTCTTCATTAACGATATCTTAGTGTACTAAAAAAACACACGACGATCATGCCCAACATCTTGACATCGTCTTGGGTACACTAAGAGAGAACCGGCTATATGCCATGCTATCGAAGTGTCAATTCTGGATAGGAGAGGTTCATTTTCTGGGTCACATCATCTCAGAGGCAGGTGTGTCAGTGTATCTAGAGAAGTTGCAGCAGTTGTAACTTGGGAGTAGCCCAACAGTGTTTCTGATGTTCAGAGTTTCCTGGGTTTGGCCAGGTATTACCGAAGGTTCATTCAGGATTTCTCTCGCTTGGCAGCACCACTCTTGGGCTTGACCAAGATGGGAATCCAGTTTGAGTGGTATGGGGCTTGTGAGAATACTTTCCAATAGTTGAATAATTGGTTGACGACCACACCTATCTTGACCGTACCTGAGCTGGGTAAGAAGTACATCGTGTTTTGTGATGCATTCGGAATCAGACTTGGGGCAGTGTCGATGAAAGGTGAGTGGGTTGTGGATTATGGGTCGAGGTAGTTGTGGCCCCATGAGCGAAACTATCCCACTCATGACCTTGATTTGGCTGTAGTGGTGTACGCCTTGAAGTGTTGGAGGCACTATCTGTTAGGGGAATAGTTTACCATGTTTATTGACCATAAGAGTTTAAAGTACATCTTCTCACAGCGGGATCTAAATCTTCGTCAGAGAATATGGGTTGAATATATCAAGTATTTTGACTTTGAGATGGTGTACATGCTAGGAAATGGAAACAGTGTTGCTGATGCTCTGAGCAGGAAGGTTCAGAATCAGGCGGTTCTGGAGTCTAGCACCGAGTGGAAGGTGATGGATTTATTTGCAGAGATGCACCTGGAGGTGCAGGAGGAGAGTGGTCAGGTCACTCTTCCTTCCTTAACGATTGATTCGACACTTTTTATTTGAGTAAATGAGAGTTATCTTGGTGATCCTGAGTGTTTGAGAATGAATGAAAGTCTTAAAGGTGGGTTGTTACCTTCTGGTTGGGCTGTCGGCGTGGACGGTGTTGTTCGTGTTCATGAATTTGTGGTTGTGCCAAGGGGTATGCGGGAGGTTTTGATGCATCAGTTCCAGGAATCAAAGTGGGAAGTGCATCCTGGTTTAACCAAGATGTATCGTGATCTCTGAATGCAGTTTTGGTGGCCTGGAATGAAGAAAGAAGTTGCGGGATTTGTGGCACGGTGCCTTACCTATCAGTAGGTGAAGGCTGAGCATCAACACCCAGGTGGTTTGTTGCATCCATTGTCCGTTCCGGAGTGGAATTGGGATGATGTAACAATGGATTTTATTTTGGGTCTTCTAAGGATGTCGCGGAAGAATAATGAAATCTGGGTAGTTGTGGATCAGTTAACGAAAGCGGCTCATTTCATACCAATTTAGGAGACCTATACAGTCGACCAGTTGGGTGACCTATATGTTCGGGAGATCAGGCGGTTACATGGGGTGCTACGGACCATAGTTTCGGACCGATATCCACAGTTCACATCACACTTCTGGAGAGGGTTACAGAAGGCGCTTGGTACGTATGTGTTCTTGAGTACGACTTTCCACCCGCAGACGGACGGGTAGTCGAAGCGTACGATCCAAGTGTTGGATGACATGTTGAGAGCTTGTGTCTTGGAATTTGGTGGTTCTTGGGAGAGGCACATGTTGTTGGTTGAGTTTGCCTACAACAACAGTTTTCAGGCTACAATTCTGATGGCACCGTTTGAAGCGCTTTATGGGAGACCTTCTAGATCTTCGTTGTGTTGGCTAGAGGCCGGTGAATCTGAGTTGTTGGGGCTAAGTCTCATGCAGGAGACTATGGAGAGAGTGAAGTTGATCGGGAAGTGAATGGCTATGACTCAGAGTAGGCAGAAGTCGTATGCAGATCAGAGGTGTAGACCTCTTGAGTTTGGGGTGGCTGATAAAGTATTCCTTCGGGTGTCACCAATGTTGGGTCACCTTCAGATTCAGAAGTAGGGTAATTTGGCGCCCAGGTATGTGGGAACTTTTGAGATTGTGGAGTGGATCAGACTAGTGGCTTACTGATTGGATCTTCCAAAGCGGTATGGTGGGATGCAATATGTGTTTCATGTGTCGCAGCTTTGATGGTACCAACCTGACCCATCTCATGTTGTTTATGTTGATGATGTGGAGCTTCAGGTTGATGCGTCCTTTGAGGAGCATCCGATTCGTGTGGTGGATCGTAGTGAAATGGTCTTGCGAGGAAAGGTTATTCCATTAGTGAGAGTACTATGGAAGAATGGGAATGTTAATGAAGAAACTTGGGAGCGGGAACCGGATATGTGGGCTCAGTTGCCCGAACTCTTCTCTTCGGTGGAGCAATGAGGCATGGATGCTCAGCTCCAGGACGAGCCGTTATAGGGTGGGGAGGTTGTAAGATCCCGGTTTTTGGAAAGGTATGTTTTGTTGTGTTTTGGGTTGAACCCTTTGATTTTAGGGCTTTGAAAGGTTTCTTGGAAGTTGATAGGCCTTGGGGGTGTTCCGGGGGCTCGGGGCACAGAAGAAGGTGAGTCTAGGAAAAGCAGACCAAGGCGCACAATCAGCCAAACCGTGCGTCCTGCCCAGATTAAGCCGTGTGACCCTCCCTCCTCTGGACAGAAGTCAGCGCACAGTTTGTGCATGGTCTTCCACACCGTGAGGCTAAATCGTGTGACTCCCCCTCTTCCGGGCAATGGTGTGCACTGGGTTTGCGCACGGTTTGCCAAACCGTGCTTCTAAACCGTGTGGCCACTTAAAGTTGGGAAAATTACAAGTTTTCCACTCTGGGCTTTTAAACCCCCACTCAGAATTTTCCTCCTCTCCTCCCCTCTCAACCCTAGTGATGAACTTGGCCTACCCAAGATTCCCAAGGGTGGTTCTCCTTCAATTCTTGGCTGTTTAGAGCGCCATTGGTTGCGGATCGAAGCTCCGGGTAAGTCTAATATCATTCTTGGTTCTCCTTTTGGGTTTAGGGTTTGAATCTTCTCTTCCTCTCATTACGAATCTGAAAAGCCCTAAATTTTGGGTGAGTTTTAGGTTGAAGCTCCCAAGGTTGGTGGGATTGAAGTCTAAGGGCTCGAAGGGTGAGTTCAACCATAGATTCGATGTAGGTGGTCTACAAGTTATATCCCATGGTTATTTAGGGTTTTGTTTATGTTTAGTTGTGTTCTTGCCTTCCTTTGTTTATGTTTGGAATAACCTTGGTATGTTTGGTAATAATGGTGTTTAAAATGGAAAATGGGAACCCTCACGATCCCTGTGGGATGTGTTGGGATAGACTTGACCTAATTGGGGCCATCCATGGGGTGTGCCTACATTTCCTGAATTTAGGGATTGATATTAAACAAGTGACCTTGTTGTAATGAATTTTAGAGCCCCTGATGAATATGTTGGCATGTTTGGTTGAGCATGGAATTGATGCTAGGCGATGTACCTAGACTTGGTAATAATAAAAGGGTTATTTGAAAGGGAATGAATGGTTGATTCATGGAATGATGAACGTGTTAAGTTGGTTAATGTGTAAATTGATTAAAGACCATAATGGGATAGAGTATGGGTCTACTGTTGAATTCTTAGTGAGATAGGAATAACACATGGGAATTGGGGGAATGGATAAATGATGTGAAATTGTAATGTGTTAATGGGTTAAGGCATGATGTGGTTTCCCATGTGGGTTGTTGTGAATGATGGTTGCCGATGGTCAATGGTTGGAAGGTTGATGGTTACTTTTATATAATCATGTGCACATGGCAAGGTAGTATGGGGTATGATTGAGGCATTATTCCCACGGGTTGAGTGAAGACTGATGCTCTGAACTCCACCCTAAATGCACGAGGTAGGGATAGGACTGATGCTCTGTTTCCCTATCAGTTGCATCCACCCGGACTGAGGCTTCGAGGTGAGGTTATGGTTGCTATGAGGGGTTATTCCTAGTGAGATAGGATAACATTGTTCTTACCCTCTTGCATGGGATTGTTGGCCTTAGACCCATGTAACATGATGAATGTGATTAACCCATGGAAATGTGATGAAATGGTAAGTGATGGTAATTGTTGGGAAATGAATGGTAATGAGTGTGGTAATTACTATCTTTGAACTAGATAATGGAACCTTAAATAATTACATGACATTTATCATTCATTTTCCTTTTTCATGCACAACTATTTATAATGGATGTTTTCTAGACACCGTTGATGGTGGCCTACTGAGTTGTACTCACACCCTTCTCGGGCCGCCGTTGGGTACCCAAGCAGAATTCATGTTTGCAGGTCAGGACAAGGGAAAGGGTCCTTGCTAGTTAGCTGAGTGGACATCGGTAGCACTTGGTGGAGGATCCGGACTTGGAGTCGGGACCATTTTGGGATTTTGGCTGTTGTCCTTATTTTTGGGATTTTGTTCACTCTTGCACTATAGTATGACATGGCATATTTATTTTTGTAAATGGTTGTTATACATGTTCATTTTTAATGGTTATTGTTTCCGCTATTCGGTTATTCTATTGTTGCTTACTCTGATAAAAAGGGGGTATAGTCTCCCCACTTGACCCCATACACCCCCGCTGCTAGTCGGCAGCCTTTGGCATATGGGGAGGCACTTAAGGTCTTGTAACCACCCAGCTCAGTGCACCAGTTTAGTGGCTTCTAGGATGGGGACATTATAGATGTAAACCGAACCATCCATATGATCTTGTTGAAGATCTTGGCCGGACATCGCATCCCGTATACAATGATATAATATGATCCTCTCATCATCCCCGTGCCAATTGTGGTTAGATTAGAGTTTTCTGATCTTTGACCTAGGGTCGTCTCCAACATGTGGCCATCCAATGCGAACCAGTGCATTAGAGATGCTACTGAACATCCATGATTGAGTCTCCATACATTATATAAGATAAAATCCATAGCATGAGCATCGTCTGAGCAACATGATTCCATGCATGCTATAATGTTTTCATGCATGCATTGAAATAATGAAGAACGTGTTTTGGTCGAGGAAAATGATGATATCAGAGATCGTTCCGTGTCAAGTAAGAAACTCTGCGTATTTCATGATTGTTATTGGAAGATTTCAAAACTGCAATCTTCTTGCAACATTTTGAGGACTATGGACACAGAAAGATCTGTTCTCTTATTATAATAAGAGACTCAACGATTCAAGAAGTTGTTGCTTCTCCCAAGCCTTTGAGGGATCTTCTTTAGAGAAATAGTGTTTCTACGATCTTGAAATTTTATTAGGGGAATGCATGGTCCACGAACCATTCTATGTTAGTGAATTATATCCCATGTACTATTCTAGTTTGTGAAGAATAAGAACAGTGAACCACTTCGGGTTCATGGAGTGATGTTCATGTGTACATTTCAGGTTTGCGGAGAAGTGAACCGCCTACTACAAGGATAACTGTGGGGGGAGACCTGCGAACTGTCAATGGTTCGTGAGAAGAGTTTCCATGAACCATTCTAGGGTTTTTATGAAACTGTCCCATGTATCATTTTTGGTTATGTGAAGAGGAGGTTCAGTGAACCAACAGAACCACGTACCTCTTGGTACGTGAAGGAGGTCCGCAATTCCTGTCCAAACGAAGCCTGTATATCATTAGCACAAAGAGTGGCCACAAACCATTCTGGTTCACGGAGGAGACAATGTTCATAAGAGAACTCTATACTCGTTGTGTGTAAATGGAAAACAATACCATCAAGACATACCGAAATATACACATTGAAGTTTAATGAAAATCACAATCTCATAGCTATGACAAGTCAAAGTTAACCTTGTGTGTTAATAAAGGGAGAAAACAATAATATGCATGGTGATGAGAAGTGCATGCATGCTTTCATATGCATGATTTGAAGAAGAACCAAATTAAAGACCAAGAATATCCAAATCTAGTGATTAGCCATGGGGATAAATGGTCGTGTGTGTACTAAAAGGCGCCATACTCCGTTGGGCTTTCCCACAATAAAGAAGAATCAAAAGTTCATGAATACATGAATACTTTGATGAGGACAATCCTCAACCAAGGAGGCATGTGTCCAAAAAAGGAAAGAGGAAGGGTATATCTGTATTGTCACATGTGTAGTCACTTGCTTACATGGAATAAGAAGAGTTGATTTTGATGATGCCTAGTGAACTGGATTTCAGTTTTTGAACAATTACAAAAGAATTTGGGATTCTGGACAAGATGAATAAGATGCCTTAGTACACATGTTTATTACACTGGAGAAGAAGACTGAACATCAAAGAGAATAAACTCTACACCTAAATGTAGCAAATGTCTCATGCTGAACATGAGACAAAGAAAACCATGCCTATTCAATGATGGGACCTTCAAATCCATAATCAAAGTGTGACCTCTCCAAGGTAGTGAGCTGGGAGTCAATAGAAGTGATCTAAGGGAAACAGTGAGCTATCCATCAACATTTGTAAAGGCAGTGTGCCTATGACAGAGTGATAGTACCCAAACCTTTTAATCTACACCTATTGAAGAATAATGGGATTAGGTACGACCGAAAACCTTCTGGTCTTTTCTCCTTGGATGTATCCCATAGTGGTGAACCAAGTAAAAGTGTTGTGTTGTCTTTCTGCATGTGAATGTTTTAATTACTACACATACCCATCATAGAGGTTTAATTATGTTCCTACCAACATGGGAAAAAGATCCATTAAATAAGAGAAAATATAGACACCATGATCCCCCCCCTCTCTGGGTGACCTAGGGTCCTTTAATTGGTATTAGAGAGAAAAGTTTTACATATGATGGATAAATCACATCAATTCTATTTAGAAGATCATTTGAGTTTTTGTTTCCTAAGTTAACAGTGAATAGTAGTTTTGATGAATTTTCAGTTATCTCTTAGAAGAAATGTATATCCAGAAATACCTTGATGAATATGAAAAATAAAGAGACAAATCATTTGAATAAGTCTCTCCCGACCAAATAAGATACAGTGTCTAGTTCTCTATTACCTTCTTATAATGATGAAATACCAGGCATGGAATGTAAAGAGGAGGTGGATCGGGTTTCTACTAGAGGAATGGAAGAAACTCCTAACTCATTTTTAGGTGATCAAGAGAAATTAAGAACCAATATGCATGATATTCCTAAAGAAATATTTGCTGCTATTTTTAAAATATTTCAATGTGTGAAGGATGAGGTCACCTGATTGGTAAAAAATCTAAAAATTTGGAGGATGGCCTGGTTAAGAAAGTGTCATAATGATATAAGATCTCCCGATAGATTTAATCCCTTGAATAGAAATAGGTAGTCAATAAGACTCTAGGAGAAAATATCCATGAATTTAAAGATGAGCTAAAAAAGAGCACTGAAGTCAATACTCTAAATTCCGAAGAAACATCAATGAAAAAAAAGATCTTGACACTTTGTTATAGGGAAAAATTGAGATGAATGAATATGGGTTTGAAATATTGGAAAAGGAATGTGATGAGAAGATGTTCATGATTAAATATCAAACGATCATACTCAATATGAAATGTATGAAATTGGAATCCATGTTGACCAATCATGAGATGACACATATTGAGTCTTCTCAAAATAATAAAATAGGTGGTGCTGGTATTCATTGCTCAATGGAGGATTCTAAATCCAAAATACCTAAAACGTTTGATAAGAAGATCGTGACATCACTCCATGATCTATCACAAGTAGCTAAGAAGGTGAAGGTACAATCCATACCAACATGTACTATTTTTTATAAATATGTTTCTACTAAAAGTGTAGGTTGGAAGAAAAATTCCAAAAAAGTATGGATGAGGAATGGTGGGGAGAAGAAACCTACCCCCATGTCTAGGGTAGAAATCAAGAACAATCTGGATGATGGTTCCCCCGGTAGAGCACACCACATTATGAAAAAGGCCCAACAATATTATACCAAAGATATCAAGAAGACATGATTTGTGGGTTAATGCTGGTGCTCCAATAGATTTGGGAATTGTGCACTGGATTGTTGGTACAATCCTTTAAATTAAAAATAATAGATAATACCTATGTCAAAAGTGAGAAATCTAGAGAAGAATAAACAACATCGACAGGTCCAGAAGCATATGTATACCGCAAACAGATTTCGTATTCTAGACAACATCTGTGATGTATGCAATGGGAGTGGTTATAAGAATGTAGCATGCTTATCTAATCACATATCCAGAGTTTATAAGAATAGAAGACCACAGAAGCCGTATAAGAAATAATAATCTTCCTTCAGAAGAAATAAGAAGAATATTGAAAAAGAAAATTATACCAGGAAGAATCCAAGAAGAAAAGGTGAGAAGTGGTTATATTCAAAATCCAAGAAGTTTATAAGTGGAACATCCAAAATAATTTCTAAAAATGATGAGACTCTGAAGATTCCATGTGTAAAACCAAATCTTACTTCCATTGTTCCCATAGAAATATTGGTTATTTGGACTAATTATTTGGAAATAATGAGAATGAAAGGAGATGCACAGGCTAAGGCTAGTGTAAAAAAGAAATTATAAGATTACACATGATTATAGAAAAGTCATGTGTGTGAGGTGAAATGGGGAAAGTCACACTATAAAAAATTGCAGTGCATTTATTCCAACCCAAGAAGAATTCCTCAAGATGATGAAAGTTGCACTAGGAGATTCTTTTGATTTTAAATCTCTTAAAGAATGAAGACAAACACACAACGAAATTCATGAAGTATTGAGATATGAAAAACCCATGTCAAAACTACAGATCAAATTTGTAATTGTGAGGAGTGGAGAAAATGGAGAATCATGGTTGAGAATATTATCTCATCCTTACACCTCATATTGAAGAATCAAGGAGGATCCACCTTATTCCCTTAACATTTTGTGTTTTATACTAATCTTATAAGGAATTAAAGGTTATGCAAGAACTTTGGGGGACAACTAGAGAAGTGTACCCTTGATGGGGAGACACATCAAGAAGTTTCTAGAGTTATTATGTATCATGTTCAATTACATTAATTATTGACTGAAAATCATGTCATTGAAATGGGTGTGACATTTCTCAATCTCTCATCCTCGGTTACACAAAATAAAAATTATTTTACAAAGGCGGTTTAACTAAATCAATCAGTGAAAACAAATATTGGGAAGGGTATCAAAGACTATTTCATGAGTTCTCATCACTATGAGGTAACATGACTAGGGTATAATGGGAGTCTTTGTTGTCTAGATCAAATCCCCTTATTTTATACATCGACCATTGATCAAGTAGACATAGAGTGAAATGATTGATCGAATAATTTCTTATGTATGGACCGATACCCTCTCTACCATAAAAATTATATTTCTTGTCAATAAGAGGGAGAGAAGGTGAAATAAATGTTGAAAGTTCCAAGGGAGAGAGCAGATCATTTTGACATTAAGATGCCCATTTTTGAGAACTTTTAAGTATTGACAACAAACACAAAGGTGGAGATTTTTGGAACCACTTTGTATTTGATGATTTTATTTTTTTTTCAATGTGTGCCAATGGATTTCAATGATGATCAACATAGAGAAGGAACTATCCTATGTAAAATGGATAATGGAAACTAGACATTGGTTGAGCTTGTTCCTATGTTTTATATATGTGTGTCAGGGGTGATACATTGGCTACAATAATTAAGGATGGTTGGAGTGTTATTTTTAAGGAGTGAAAGATAAGGATAAGAAGAGGTTGTGGGGGAGTTTTGGAATAGTGGTTTGGAATTTTTTTTTGTAAATAGTTATTATTACACTAAGTAGTTATTTTATTCTATTACCAAATATAAAGGGGCCATCTAAGGAGTATAGATTAGGTCCTCATGTCAATCTCATGAAGGACCTGAGGGGTCAATTACGCTCGGGGGAAGACATCAAGACTATCCCCATAGGAGTTCGGTTATGTGCGGGTTGTGTATAATCCCTCAGCTGCCTCACGGTGGTGAACATGTGCATCATGGGTGCTAAGAGAGCTCCCAATGTGCAGAGTGGGTGCTAAAAGGGTGACTGAAGGGTGAACATGGTATGGGGCAGTACCGTGGAGGGAGAAGGAGTAGTATGAGATGATTTTGTCGCAGCTTGGTTGATGAACCACAAAAAAACATCACAGTGTTTCGATGTGTGACAAGGTTTTAAAAAATGCAGATGTAATCCTGATCGTCCATCTAAACTCGCAGAATATCCTAGCCACACATTTCAACCCACGTACAATGATATAATATGATCCAATCATCAACCCTATGAAATGTTTGGTTCAATCTTAATTGTTTGATCTTTGACCAAGGATCATCTTCGAACTATGGCCAAACAATGAAAACCTGCCCTTCGGAGAAGATATCGAACCTCCATGATCAAGTCTAATGCCATTATAGAAGAGAAAAATCACTAAATGTGCATCATATGAGAAACTTGATACCATGCATTCCACTACATTTAAAATCATGCATTGAAATAATGAAGAACAAGAATTGGCCAAGGCTAACATAGTTTTCGGTGGTCAAGCACTGTAGAGTGAGAAACTCGGTGTATTTCAGGACCTTGATTTGATGATTTCAAAACCACAATCTTTTTCAAATATATCAAGGGGTTTAGATGCGGAAAGATATGATCGCTTCTTATAAGAAGAGACTAATCAATTCTAGAAGTTGATGTTACTCTCAATCCTTTGAGAGATCCTATTAAGAGAAATAGATATTCTCTTATCTTCAAATTCAAGAAGGGGCATGCATGATCGGGGAACCATTCTAGGATTGTGAATTCTATCCCACATGTCATTCTGTTTTGCAAATTAGAAGAACCGAGAACCACTTCTGGTTCATGAAGAGAAGGTCTTGCATACCCTTTAGGTTCACGAGGATGTGAACCGCGTACAACTTCAGTACATGAGGGGGGAGACCCGTGAAATGTCCTAGGTTCGTGATGAGATTTTCTACGAACCATCATAGGTTTGTGAAGAAATGGTACCAAAAACCATTTTTGGTTATATTAAGTGGAGGTTCTATGAACAAACAGAACTGTGTACCTCTTAGTATGTGAAGGAGGTTCACACTTCTAGTGCAAAAGAAGCTCGTGCATCCTTAGCACAAGGAGAGGTCGTGAACCATTCTTGTTCACGGATTAGACAGAGTTCATAAGATAACTATATACTCATGGTGTGTGAAAAAGAAAAACAATACCGTCAATCATAACCAAAATATACACATTAATGTTTGGATAAAATCACATGCTCATAACTATAAACAAATCAAAGTGAACATTGTGTGTTTAGAAATGGAGAAGAAAAGAATGTGCATGGTGATGAGAAGTGCATGCCTGAATTAGTATACATGATTTGAAGAAGAACTCAATTAAAGGCCAAAAATATCTGAATCAATTGCTAAGAGAAGTACAGAAGAGGTTGCATGTGTACTAAAAGGCACGATACTCATTTGAGCCTCCACACAAGAAAGAAGAAGAGAAAGTGCATGCATACTTGAATAATTTTAATAGATGTATCCTAAACCAAGGGTTCTTGTGTCTAAATAAGTGAATACAAATGGAACATCTATATTGTTGAATGAATGGTCACATGAATACATGGAATAAGAAGAGATGGTTTTAATGATTCCTAGTGTACTGTTTTTTACTGTTCGAACAATCACAAACGAATTGGTTATTCTGGCCAAGAAGATTAATAAGTCTTAGTACATCTAGTTGTTTCATTGGAGAAGAAGATTGAAAATCAAAGAGAATCAACTCTAGAATTCTCTACAATAAATATCTCATGCTTAATAGTAGACAAAGACTTCCATGCCTTTTCATTGAAAGGACCTTTATGTCTGTAAACTGAGTGTGACCTCTCAAAAGCTGTGAGCCATGGTGAGTCGATGGAAGTGATCTGAGGGAGGCAGTAATCTATCCCTAAACTTTTGTACTGGCAGTGTGCCAGGGACAAAGTGATTGTACCCGAACCTTGTAATCCACACCTCTGTAAAGAATAGTGGAATTATGTACGACTGAAAACATGTCGGCGTATTCTCCTTGGACGTAGCCCTTATTGGGGAACCATTTAAAAGTGTTGTGTTGTCCTTCTGCATGTGAATTTTTTAATGACTAGACATATCTATCATACATGTTTAATTATGTTCCGACCAATGTTGGAACAATATCCAATAAACATGAGAAAAAGTAGACACCCAGATTCACCCCCCCCCCCCCCGCCTCAGGGTGACCTAGGGTCCATCAATATATATATATATATATAATATTTTTATTTATTCCATGATAAAGAATGATCATGATGATATTTTATTAATTGTTTTTAATACATTAATAAATAAGAAGATAAATTCAAAATTTATAAAGTGTTAATTTTTTCTATAATATATATCATTTTGTTGGCCATGTGATCATTACATAGATAATGTTGGTGGATACTTCCAAGATAGAAGTTATTGAACATTGGATTACACTAAACATAGTGACTATGATCTGTAGATGTATTTGATTGGTTTGATACTATGATTTATTTATGAGAAGAAACTCTTGGATATCAATTCCACTTAAAAATTTCACATGCAATGGATTGAAATTCATTTAGAATGATAAATGTGAAAATAATATCATGGAACTGAATAAAATTTTAGTTTGGGAACCGATGTTATAATTCCCTATAATAGAGATGTGGCTATGATCTTTAGTCACACAAAAAAGAGGTTATTATGATTTTTTCTCCTACATAATGGAGTCGTAGAAGAATATTCTTCACATTAATTGATGACTCATGAGAAAATATTACCAACCTCTTGATTTGGAGTTGGAAAAAAATCTTTTTTCTCACTTAATTATGATAAAGAATTATCTTTTTTTTGTGAAACATATGATATATATTGATCAAAAAATCATGAGGTATATATTACCATATAATGATTTTAATGTGAGATAAAGGATATGGTTGGATTTTATTAAATATTACTACCAATTCATACATTACCACCTAAGTAAGGAAAATAAGGATACTAATTTTTTGAATTAGAAGGACTATAATAGTTTTTTCATGATGAAGATTGAATGAGATTGATTTTTTTTGTATTTATAGCGAAAAAATATTGAAATTAAGATATATATGAATATATATTATCTTTATCAAATTAATTTTCAACCATATATATAAGTAAAAATTAAAGAGGAAGAGAAGGATAATTTTGACCTGAAAATTATGGTATGTAATTTTTTTGAATTAAACTGCGACAGTAATGGAATGATCAGTTTTATGAAATTAGTATATTTCATATAAATACAATAAATAAAGAACGTTTTTTATAAAAACAATTAAAAAGAAATTATCTATCCTTCCTTGGAGTACAAATATGTATAATGTTCTCAAAGATAATTTTTTGTGGGATAACATGAAGATGGATATTGGAGAGTATGAATTAGTATGACATCTATGTTGGAAAGTTAAAGTTAAATGTTAGATAGCTTAGGGGATGTTGTGAATATTTCCCATGATAAATGGAAATTAAAAAAATGACCATGGATTTCATCATAGGACTCCCTAATATATCTAGTGGAGATAATTCTATTTTTTTAGTTGATAGTTTTATGGTGTTAGTATATTTTATTCTTATAAGATAATATTTCATACTTGAATATATTTATAAGATATACATTAATAATGCGCTAAGGTTTTATTGAGTAACAAACCCAATTATATATAATTGAAATCCATGGATTACAAAAAATTTATAGATATGTAATCAATAATAATTTAATATAATGTTAATCATTATCACAAATATTATCCTCATATATATGGTATGTTATAGAGAATTATTAAAACCCTAGAAGATATTCTGAGAGCATTCACTTTGGATTTCAATGAAAATTGGGATCAAGAACTTACTTTAATTGAATTTTCCTAAAATAATAGTTATCAATAGAGCATTTAGATGAATCCTTATAAATCCCTATATGAAAATAATTTTATAAATACAATATAATTGGTTGAATATGAATAAAATAAAATATACTAGGACCTATTCTTGTTGAGTAAATTTAATAAAAAGATAAATCTAATAAATATCAAATCAAAGAAGCTCAGAGTCAACAAAATATTTTTTTTGTTAATCATTAAGAGGATCTATATTTTTAATTTAGTGAGAACATATTGTTATACATATCTCCTTGGAATAAGGTTATTAAATTTTAATGTAAGAATAAGTTATTCCTCACATTCGTTGGTCTATTCAATATTCTTGATTGAGTATGATCAGTATATTATCTCTTAACACTTCTACCAAACCAATAAAAGTTCATGAAGTTATTAATGTATCACTTTTGAGGTAGTATATTCCTTATCATATACATGTACATAACTCATAAGTTATAATATTAGATAATTATATTTATTACGAGGAATGATTAGTAGAAATATTAGGTTATAGATATAAAGTGGTGTTGAAATATAACACTCACTTATTTAAGGTTATCATGAAGAAGCATAAATTCAAGGAAGATGTGTGGGTCCAGATAAGGTACAGAGGAATACTTATCCTCATTTTTTCATCATAGTAACAAAATATTGAGGGGAAAATTTTTTGAAGTGGGTTAGAATGCAACACCCTTGGATTTTAAAAAATATTTTTCATTAATAAATTTAATGTGTTGGATAGATTTTAATACACATTATATAATAGTTGAGACCTTGTCACCTAATTAAATTGTGAGTTTGTCATGTTGAAGCCATTGGGATTGGGTTAAAGGGGTTTGTGTGGATTTGGTTTGAAATATCTTTGAGATGAGGATATTATAGTGTGGCACTATAAGATGAAGTATTGTAGAGGCCAATATAACGCAGAATGGTTCGTGTTGTGTGGAGTACTATGATGATGGGTTTTGGAGCCACATTCAATTCAGGAATGGATATTTTGTCGAGGTTAGATACAACAAGGAGGCTCAGTGGGTTGGGTTTCCCTTAGCAGTTCCTCCAGTATGGTGGATGTAGTGTAGAGATGTGTTGCGACAATGAGTCTTGTTGAGGCAAACCTTCTATATCTATAATATTAGTGGTATCTAGGGAATTGTGTTTTTTCTACATCATAGACATAGATTAATATATATGATCTTTGTGTGATCTGTAGGGTGGATCCCAGATATAATTTGGGCCAAGGGTGATTGTAATACCCCATGAATTTATTATGTATATTTCTTATAAATATATATAATGTGTTCAATAAATTGTTTCACATGGAACTACAAATTGAAATTAATTATGACATATTATATTCTTATTATTAATAAAATTTATGAAAAATTGAATATTTTCTTAACAAAAATATTTTAATCTATTAAAATGAATAAAAATAGAATCAAGATAAGTTTAGTTTTAAAAATAGAAATTTATAATCAAAGTATGTTTTTTATATATAATATTTTCAAATTCAATTAATATTAATAGATTTTAAAATTTTATTTCTATAAAATTAACTTCATTTTTAATCTAGAATATTAAAATTGTATTATGATTAATTTTTTTCTTTTCCCTAAAATAATAGTTTTCTTGTGAATAGTGAAAAATATCAATTTTACTAATATCATCACATTAATGATATATTAAAAGATGACGTCAAAGATTTGGATATTTTTTTACACAAAACATATTTTGATATTTTAAATTATATCATTTAAAAAAATATGTTGAATTTATAAAATCTATGTTTCATGTTTTTGAAATATTAATAGTATTTTACTTGAAAAACTTTTTTAATCACTTATATAAAAAAATTTGTTTCATCAGTTATACAAATTAAATATTAAAAAACATATTTTCTATTTTTGATTAACATTTTCATATTATGTAACAAGCCCAATTACATTTAAAGTTGTTAAAATATGATTACTATGAATAAAGTTATGTCTGTGATAATGGGGAATGATTTATTACCAATAAATTGATTTATTAAAGTTTTTAAGTTTTTATTTAATAAATTAAAAAGATATATTTTATATGATTACATTTATATAATGTTAACACATATATATAAATATATTACCACTATTATAATTCATAATAAATATCATATAATGTTAAGAATACAAAATATTAAAAAAACATTTTTTACCAAATAGTTTTTCTATATTATAAATCTTCTAATTTAAAAGTTTACTTTTAAATATATATATAAATTTAATTATATTGTATGGATATTTAATTTTTTACTAGGATATAAATGATTTGTAGGAATGGTTACTTTATATTTTAAATATATTATATATTAATTTGGTAATAACTAGTTTCCAATGTAAAAACCAAAATGGAAAAATGTAAAAAACAACAGGTAAAAGTCTGGAAACATGTTTAAAAAATGTCTAAAAATTAATGGGGGAGGCTAGTGAGACCTTATCTAACCCCACTATTTATTTTTTCTCACTTTTTGAGGCAATGATTCTTGAATTGTTTCAATCCATCCTTGAGAAGTTAATGAGTATTTATAAAAATGTAATTTTCTTCCCTTAAAAATGGGGATCACTTCCCCCATACCTCAGAAAAAATTAAAAAGATTTAACTCACCCAAAAATGATCCTCAGTCCCTCTTAAAATGTATCAAATTTTCCTTTAAGTAATTTCTTTTCCAAATGATCAAGGCATGGATCCTCAGGGTGTTACCCAAAAAAGAACATCAAAACTGATAGGTAATATACTCAGGGGATCTATCAAAATTAATTTCTTCTTCTGACATTACAAATTATTATATCCATGAAATTATGATAAAATAAAAATATATTTATTTTTTTATACTTTTTTAATATTTATTTTATAAAATCCTACAAAACTATTTGAAAAATGAAGACATAATAATGCTTACGTGTGGACTACTGCCTCTATGAATGGCTTGTTTCATTTTTCATCTAGGCATTAGAAATATGGTTGTAAAAGTATATTTCAAGGATTAAGATTATCTTTAAAATGTTTTTAATATTATTAAATATTAATAAATTCCATAGCTTCCTCGTGATTTATAGAAATATGAGATGTTACTTGTGTATATATGTAATCTATCACCTCCACGAATGTGAAAAATTCCATTTTCCACTCTAGTCGTTAATTAATTTTTTCAGATATCGTAAAATATAATTAATTATCTTAAAAAAATATAATTAATATAATTATATTTTTTAAATAATTATATTATGAAAAAAATTATCACTTTCTTAACCATGCATGCCAGTATATTATATGTTGATCTTTTTTAGTTTAGTTTAACCACATACATCAACAATATTATAAATTTATATCATAGATGACAAAAGAAACAAAAAAAACTTTTGTTATAAAACTTAAATGAATAAATACATTTTATTTGTGTTTTTATAAATGTTTTATTAATATTTTACTTTTTTTAATTCCTTTTGGTTGGTTATAAATTACTAAAATAAGATCGTCACAACCATCATTGTCACGAATCATACATAAAATGATATTGAAATAATATGAAAATTGTAAATAATTATAATAATATATATTCATGTACACATAATGGTCTCAAGATTATTATCATTAAATTTATAAATAAGAATCAAAAATTCTATTATGAAAGTGGTGTTGAAAAAAACCATCAAAAATAAAAAACAATTTATGATGAAAATAAAATATTAGCAACTAAAATAATTTTAATAATTGAATATAAATACATATTATAGAAAATAATAGGCATTAATATTTTTCTAAAATAGGATATAAAGATATTTATTATTTATAATAGAGTTAAATCAGTTTTTTCAAAGTGGGATTAATGTTTTGGGTTTTTTCATTTCAAATTTACTTCATTGAGATATAAGTAACATTCACAACTTGTTTTCTTTTGTAGTGTATTTATTGGAAAATTATTTCTTATTTTAATAACTTCCATTCATTTTAAAGGACTTAAAAATCTATCTCGCATTTTATCTTTCATGTTATTTCAATTAAAAAGATACCAATTTTTAAGGGTCTTTGTTAATTAAACTCATTTTATTGAGTAATAATGCCTCTTTTTGAACAACATTTTTATAATATTGGATTATTCCTAGTTAATATTTTATTTCATTGAGTTTAATACTCCCCTATGGGTATAATTTAATTCTGATTAAAATATTTTATATGAATTATTTTCATCCTCAAAAATTAAATTCTAGTTGAATATAATTATCATCCTTTTTAAGGATGGTTTCCAAAAATTTCTTCTCTCGTCTACTCTCACCAATGTTATCCATTATATTTAGAAACCCAACTATATGTTATATTATATGAAACGTATATTTCCCTATTCCAATTTTCAGAATTATATTTTATCATATATTTTTATGATGTATCTTTTCAATTAAAGTATTATAAATTATTAAAAATGTTTTTCCTTTCATGATTGTATATTTTATAATCCACTCTACATTTAATCTAAAAACCTTTTTATAAATTTCGATTCACTATTATTGAAAATAATAGCTAAAATTAATAGTTATAAATAGTAATAAAATAATATTTTTTGAATTTATTTTTGAATGTGATCCATAACAAACTCTACTATGAGTATGGTAGAAATATTTTCTAAAAACTATTTTATAATTTATCTAATAGTATAAGATTCTTGATTTGTGAATCGTACATTATCATTTTTTTAAATCGTTTTATAAATTATTTTAAATCATTATTATTTTCAAAAGGAAGAGAAATATATTTATACTTATCAAAATAAAAAATATTAATTTCACAATGTAATTTTTCATTTTAAAATGAATTTTTAAAGGATTATATTTTGCGAAACAATTCTCTAATATTTCTATGTTTTCTTAAATAATTATTTTGAATTAATATTTAAATTATAAAAAATTTCAAAACTAATTTTTTTTAATGAATTTTTTTTTTAATCTCAATGTATATAGTTTTAATTGTAAATTTTTTTGGTGTTTTGCAACCATTAAAAACGTGGTATTTCTTATCATTTTTCAAGTGATTTATCTAACGATCTTATAATGTTATTATATATATATCAATATCATTAATTCTCCTTATGTTTTTTGTGAATATTAATAATAAATTATCCACCTTTTTTGGATAGATTGGGAAATTTTCTATGAATATTTTGCTCATTTATTTTCCGTAGGTTAATTAAGTATTGTTTGAAATGTGATTGTTTTAATACTCTAATTGAATTAAAGTGTATGGGGGATTATTATTAAATTTGTGTCCCTTTATTTCTTTCTTATTCCCTATTTAGTTCGTTATATCACATTAGATAATGAATTTTTGCATGAATGTGATGTGTGTAGCTTTGTTCATAATTTATGTATGGAAAAATGACTTAGAAACTTTTATTCACAAGTTTAATTTGGACATTATTAAAGATGATTTTTTAAGTGGTATGTTTTGTGAAGGTGATAAGTGAATATCTCCTCGCATGTTGTTTGTGTGAATGTGATATGAGTATATTTTTTCTCATGTTTTTTGTGTGAACATGATGAGGGGAAACATTGTTCACCCTTAATTTTGGTGAACATGATGTGAAAATATTTTTTCAAAAGATTATTGTGTGAACATTATTGATTGACCATTGTTCACAAAATTTTATATGAATATATTTTGGTCATAATTATTTATTTTTATTTGTTTTAAATGAAATGTATTATATCTATTTTTCTATGGTTATGTCTCTTGGATCCTGATTATTATCTCATAATCAAGCACCATAGTCCAGTTTATTAATTTGAGAATACATGTATTTTTTAATGACTATTAGTGAACCCTTTTTGGTATATGTTTCTCTAATAAGATATTTCTTCACTAATCAGGATTTTCCATATGACTATGATTTAATCCATGATGACTTTTTTTTAATGTTTCCCTTTATAAGAATTTGAGATCCCCCCTTTTTGTGATTCCATTCCCAAGGATATTAATATGAGTATCACTGCTGATAATTCTTGAAGGGAGTCTAATGTTACACAACTAGTGAGAAATTATCACAGGTATTCTACAATAATTCTCGTCTATATATTATACTCAAATAAAATCACACTTTTTACTAGGTATTGTGTAATTGTTATGATTTTTAATGTCAAACTTTATAAAATATATGTATATTTACCTGAGGAAATCTCACATTATAAAAAAACTAGTGTTTAGATAATTTGTTTTTTTGCACCAAACCCAAGATTTCAGGTATGGTGAAACTTAGTTTATATAAAAGTGATTTTTAATTATTTATAATGATTATTTTAGTTATTTTGGTGACTATTATGAGATAAAATAATTGAAAAACCAATGGATAAGTCTATGTATATTATATTATCCAGAATTTTGGGTAAAAAAGAGATTATGTGGCAATATTTCAATTACATCCTTATCTTGATAATAAAAACTATGTATGATTGTGGAAAAGATATTCCAATATTTATTTACCATGTAAAGGATCTTTTAATATAATCTATTCCTTCACATAATGCATGATGAATGGTTCTAATTCTTTACACCCAGAAAACACTCATGTAGGATATGCTTTAGTGATACGCACAATATATATGAACCATTCTGTGGAATTTTAATATATTTACATTAAAGAACCTAATTGAAATATGATCATGGATAACTTAGGATATATATAGAAAATTAAAATTTGAACCAAATGTGAAATACTTGATGATAATGATTCATAATTTTAAATAAATGTTTCATTTGGGAGTAAATATTCTGATTATGTTTTCATATTCATAAGATTATTTATTTTGATTTTATTAGATTATATCATAACTACTTTGGATTTATTATTTGTATACAAAAATGACCATTACAATTTTATTTTGAGTTTAATATCCCTGTAAACCACTTTAACTAACTAATTAAGGATATTTGGATGATAATTTTGTGGTAACGTAAAATCTCAACACATGCCTATTATGTGAGAAATGGGGAGTCTCCTAGAATCTATGATTGTGAGGTCAATATGTATCCAGAAATTAAATCATGATTCCATGAATATATTTTAAAATCCATGAGATATTTTTTACCAGTGATTAATAATTTAAATTGTATGAAATCAATTTATTTATGGTGGGAGAATGTAAAACCCCATGATTTAACTATATATTTGTCCGTTAAATAAGTATACATTGTTTGATCAATTATTACACATAAAAAACAATCTAGAATCATTCATGATATATTGTATATATATTATTTATAAAATTCTATTTTAACAAAGTCTCTAGTAAGTAAAACTATTTCTATAAATTTGAAATGCATAAAAAACAAGGACAAAAAAATTAAATGTTTTGAAAGGAATTTTTTAGAAAATGTTTATTTCTCTATATATTATACAATAATTTCAAAAATAAATGTTTAATTTTATGAATTTATATTTTGTAAAATAAAATTAATTTTTTAATTCATCATTTAAGAATTATCTTAAGGTGAATTTCTTAAAAAAAATTAAACTAATTTACATTTTTTTAAATACTGTAAAATTACTGATTTTGCTAATAATGATACTTTTATGATATTATCATAGTTCAATAATGTATAAAAATATTTAGAAACATATTTTATAAAAAAAATATATTTATAATTATGAATAAATCTTCGAAATTACTAGTTTTAATTTATAAAAAAATGTTTATTGTTTTGGAAACCTGAGTAATATTTTACTCTAAAAACTATTTTTTATTCACTTATATTACAATGCTAGTTTCACCACATGCAGAAATTAAATATTGAAAATGGATTCAATATTTTAAATTAATATTTTAACATTATTTAATAATGTTAATTTCATTTTTTGGCACAAAATTATTATTACTACGATTAATGTTAAGGACCCTGATAATAGTGAAAGTGTAATTTTCAGTGAATTTTTTTGTTATTGTTCTATAATTTTTATCAAATAAATTAAAATTAAATATTTTATATATGTAATTTGATATGATGTTAATATTGTAGAAAAATATATTATCACTCCTTTAATAGGAAATTATTTTCATATATGTCTAAGAACACTTAACAGTAAAACAAATATACAAAATAGTTTATCTATATAAATATTTAAATTTAAAAGTTGTTTTTTACTTATTTGGAAATTGAATTATATTATATTGTACCTAATTTTAGGTTTTGGATATCAAAATTTTCTAAGTAAAATTACTTTATATTTTTAATTAATTATAAATTACTTGGGCGAAAACTAGTTTGTCCAAGTAAAATCCAAAATGGTTAGATACAAAAAATCTATTGGTAAAAGTCCTAAAAAATTATTAAATATATGATAAAATGAATTGTGTCATTTTTAATGACGTTATACCACCACAACCTTCATTATTTACCACTTTTGGAGTCATTGACCCTTTAATAGTGTGATTCCATCATTGAAAATTAATAAGATTTTATAGAAATTTCATTTTCGTTACTTATGTAAGGATATCACTTACAAAACATGTATCCACCCATTAAAAGGACTTATATTGGATAAAACACTAACATATACTCTCATAAACTCTCCCCTCATAAATTAAAAGTATTTTTATTTTCAAAATATTTAGCTAAAGATCCTTAAGATGTTGGAAAAGGGGGATATCAAAATGGAGATATAATATTCTCCACCGAGCACCCCAAATTCATTTCTTATTCCATGCCATAAAACCTATTACATCAATGAAAGTATATAGAATTATTATTATTATCATTATTGAATATTAATATAATATTGGAAAATCAATTTTCTATCTTCCTCTATAAATATTCAAAAAATGAAGACCGTAACATGTGTACATACAAATTACCACCTCTATGAACAGCATGCTTGATTTTTCATCACTGAATTACATATATAGTTATTAAATACTATTTATAGGATTAATATAATATTTATAACATTGATAAAATTATTAAATTATAGAAAATCCCATTTTCCTCTCTATATAAGAAAAATAGGTCTGCCTCATGTGTATATGTTTGGACTACAACATCTAAGAAGGTAATGCATTTCATTTTTCACTCTATTCATTTATTATTTATAAATAAAATTATTAAAATGTGATTAAAAACAATAAACAAATAAATAATATATTTATTCTACTTTTATAATTATATTATTCGTAATAATCACTTTCATGTCCATACTCACTCATAGATTTTATTTTTATCTTGATTGGATAGGTTTATCCCCCTTTTTCACCATTGAAAAATAATTATATCATGAATGATTATGTAAACAATAATAATGGTGTTATTCGAAAAAAATGTGATAATAATGTTTGGTTTAAGGTTATGGATGGTTTACTTTAATATTTAGCTTACATTAGTTCTTTTTGATTTATTATAAATTATCAAAACAATCATTTCACTGACTTTGTTATCATGAATAGTAACAAAAATATTTATAAAATGATATAAAAAATATAGATAATTATAAACAATATATTTTGAAGTGCCGAGATCAGTGTGGGTCACTTAAAGGGGGAGATGTGAATCAGTTACATCTTTAAACATTTTACAAATTGATTCATTCCAATTAATACTTTATGGATGGTTAAATCCTCAATCCACTCATCTTGTGTCTCTCAGAATTACCTGCAATGATTCTATAAATGTAAATGTGTTGAATACAAGGATTTACATGGTTTGGTTCAAATAATTACTCTTTGTTTTGGTTGTTATTCTATACAAAATAGATTCTCAACTATAATCATATGAATAATTACAATGGTTGATACAGATCCCCACTGTATCTCTCTTGAGTTCCACAAGAGGTTCTTTATATTTCACTTCACAATGTTACTAGAGTCCCACTGGCATGCTCCAGAGTACCACTAAAGACTTTTTCTCCTCCCTGAATCACACATGGTTCTTGTATCTCTCAAGTCACATGAGTATCTTCCTTCGTTGAATGATCTTTGATTAACTATAGATGATTTGGTTCTCTTTCCCCATGGGATTTTTGAATCACACATTCAGGTGTATCTCTTCATGAATCTTCAAATACCTTTAGTGTGGTCTGTTGGCCTTTCTCAAAGATACTGATCACTTCAGTTGATTAGTTTCCATAGTGAATCCATTGTCGAGAAATTATTTCTTCTACTGATGAAGAACTGACGTTATTTATATGTGTGCTAGTGGTGAATACAAGAACATCTAGAATTTTAATATGCATGAATGATATGTCACTATATCAGCTCTATCTTGAATTATCATGTACTATTTACTCAGTTATATAGTCTTCTATAATTTTTCCCAACTTGAGATTCAATTCAAATTCTCTTCATGAATGGCTTTCCCGACATTGAAAACATATTTTCTGTGTATCTCACTCACCTCTCACATTTTCATGTTATTATGTTTGTATGAATGCATATATAATTTGAAGTATGTCAACCCGACCACACAATATCCTCTTATATCAATATTTTAGGTTCTGTGTGTGGGTTATGAAATTAAACATTCATTTTACACTCAAACATTCTTATTTGCAAACCCATAGGGGTATTAATTATTGAAAACACACTCTCTATATTATTCTCATCCCTTTTTCTTCATTCTATTTGGTTCTTAGTAGATACACACTTTATTTTTAATTTTAGTTCAATGTTTATTATGTATCTGATTTCTTCACTCAATAGGATCTGACAATCTCCCTCTTGTTTATATTCTTTTCCTCTCTATTTGCATGAACAAGAACTATAAAAGTTCTTCCTCCTCCATCAAATGTAATTCTCAATGCACACACAACCCCTTATTATTATTCTTTCCCACACAAATCAATAGGGAATAAAAATGGTGTTCATGGGTTCTCCTTCACAAAAGGATGTTTATATGCACACGGTCTCGAGGGATTTAGAAACCATCATGTAGTCCTGAGGGTGTAATTCTTCTTTTTGTGAAACCGAATGGCTCACGAGTCCTTGTTTCATCATGCACAGGATGTACATGGATATACTTCACAGAACTAGGAGTGGGTCGAGGTTAGTGTCATCGTAGAGTACAACAAGGGTCTAGGTGAACCAGTTGATTACCAGAATGATGCTCTTCACAAAACATAGTTGAGGTTTTGAGAGAACCTATCGCATGTTTTTTATTCTTCGTCACACATTGGGTGTGGGTTCTCTCCTTCTTCTCAAGGACAACTCTAACAGTGAGTAGCACCTATCAATGTTATTTGGGATCTTATTTATTCATTTCATAGAACGTCGAACCACGGAATCCTCTATTTTTGAAATGGTAGCACTCAGGTATGCGAAGGGTGGCATCTTCCATCAACACAGGCTCCTCTATTTATAGGCGAGGGGCACTTATTTTTCTATGGTAACACACCTCATGATATGCTCCTAAAATCCTTTGAAAAATCGAGATCTTCAGTTTCAAATATTTTCAAATCTCAAACCACTGATGATATATACCTAATCAGTCATTATGTTTTCTATTAAACATAATGTCTTTATTTCTTGTGAACACCTCACGTGCATGCACAATGAGTCGAATGAAAAACTTCTTCACGAACATCAAATGGCATGACATAAAAATTATCATTTTCATCAATTTACATGGGTTCTTCATTTCATTCACATGCATGAAAATGTGATTGTATGCATATGTTCTTGGCCTCCAGATGATAATAAGTCATGAGGTTTTATAAGCAACGATGGGAAGAGTTAAAACATGGTGGATTGGATTCATCTACGATAAGAAGTGGAATCGAGATGATCAGAGGTTGAAGATGATGTGGCTGAGGATTCATCGAATGGTCCATGTTTAAAAAATGTGGCAGTGAAGGATGTACTAAATAGATTCGATCACTAAACACAGGATACGATGAGCGGATGAGATCTCATTCGAGATTAGATGAATGACCCTGTTTGTATCTGGGTTTTTTAAAAAACAGTCCCACATAGAAACCAACATGAGGGTTCCTCATTGATTAGGTATCACGTCACAGTATGCCTTCTCTATATTACTCTCTCCACCTATTTCTTACCATCCTCTATCGGCTTCTGTATGCATGTTTTGCGCCTAACACATGGTCCC
Source organism: Viscum album (assembly GCA_963277665.1). Lineage (NCBI taxonomy): Eukaryota > Viridiplantae > Streptophyta > Magnoliopsida > Santalales > Viscaceae > Viscum > Viscum album. Next base: position 1,236,604,031 of record OY728122.1, on the reverse strand, counting down.
AACCATTGTGCAACCCCACATGGTGGTCCTCTCATATCTTCTCAGTGTCCCCATGTAGTAACACTCTTATATGTATGGGTCGTGTCCCCATGCTCTCCTGTCGCTTCCCGTCTGAGCTTGATGGCCTCCCTTGGGTACGGCTGACACTATCCCACATGTGCCCAATGTTGAGGCTATCGACTGGCACTGACCTTATTTTTTATATGTAAGACCATGAAATATTTTTCAAATTGAATCATGCATGGCCACTTAGTAATCCAAACATGAATCGCTAGCTACTCAAATGAAAATTACATGCACCTCTCCTTTTCATTTCCTTTTATTTATTCTCTTTTATTTCAAACATCTAATCTTCATGAATTATGAATTAAATTATGCATAGATCCTATCCTGTCATGGAAATTCATTTATGTAATAAATTCTCTTTGGAATTTTTAATTCCAAAGACCTACACTCATATTCATTCATCTAATAATGGATGGTACAACTCTTTACTCCTTCAATCATTGAAACACATTGAATGCAAAGATCGTAGTTAATAATGTGTTCTCTTTATCACATGTCTTGTCCATTGAATATCAGCACAAAAATTCATCATATTCATTTCACAAACTTCATCCAATTATAAGTTATTGGACGGATCTTCCATATTCATCATGCAATCAAGTATTGATGACCTTCGTCAAATGTTGTAACAAAGACCCATTCTTCAAAACATGTCTTGGAACACAGGATCGGTTCAATAATCCTCTGAATTGGTTATGGAGAATTTCAAATCATGAAATCCAATTAAATTTCACATTGATTCTCCATGTGAAATAATCTTTGGAACAAATTCCCTTATTTAATCATCATCATCACCACAATCACTTACTTTACATACACATATTGTCACCTTTTTTACAACTAAGACAACATTTTTATATACTATATCCACCATTCAATTTTGTTTTTAATATCACCTTGGAAGAATTTTTATGGGTCAATATGTGTCCCAATATTTTCTCTCCCTTATTGTAAATCAAATGAAACGGTTTAGTGGGTTCTGTTCAAAGACATGTTCTCCTCCCTTTAATGAATATCTTCTTTAATATTTATGAGAGAGGGATGATGTCACATGGTTCACAAAGAAAATAGCCTTTAGTTAATAAAATATATGTCTACTTGGAATAACTTGGTGTAGAAAACAAGAGAGTTATAGAAAAGGTATTCAATGATGTCCATAAACAACTAAACTTGTGAAATCATGCTCATAGTTTATTAATTCATAACTAAGGGATTAGAAGTAGTCAAATTTATTAATGAGATGATAAATCCTGCATATACATCCAAAAACAAATTCAAAATTCAATTGAAAAAATAATGCTCCCCCTTACATCCCATATTGTCATCAATCAACCACTCCCCCTGAATTAACATGATAAATAATATTAATAAAAAATGATGAAAGTGTGATTGGAATACCTCAAGTTTCAATTTCTTGAGATGATATGAATTTCAAGATTTGTAATGATGTAATCCTTGATATAATATCCTTCATATTTTCTCCCCATCAAGGGGGCGAATCCCTTAGATTAATCAAGGTGGAAAATATCATTATATAGTATTCATGATATTCATGTTGATAATCTTCCACTTTGGAACACTTAATGTAAATATAAAATCATGAATAATTAGTCCAACTTGTTGTTCCCCACATTTTTCATCCAATTATAATCTTGATAATGTTTTCACCTTAAATTACCTATAATTTTAGCACACTTATATGAAAAAATAGGATAAAAAGATGGAACACATGTGAGCTTCTTAATATGAGAAATAAGGCTGAGAATTTACTATCAACCCATGAATTCCTTTCATAGTTTCTCTTTAATGTCTAGTACTCTTAATGTTAGTCTCTCCTCTCTATTTAACATTTTGATCATTCATGGTCATCATGGACCCTTTAATTTCATTAACCTTCAAATTTTGTGGATTTTTTGTCTTTACTTCTCACAATAGTAAAATAACATCTAATTGGGCATGTTTTTCAATTTTCAATATCTCCATTTGACCTAGTAAAATAGTTAAACATCTTTTTCATGATGTTTATTGTGTATGCACCTTCCACACAGTACTTGTGAGATACATGGGTTCTCATGTGCTCAAAATATCTCATGAAATTATAATTCATCTTCATGTTGAATTATATTGTTCCCTTTTGGCTTTTCATTATCTAGTACTTCATCTTTCATCTTTTTGTAGTTCAGTAAAACAATTTAATTGACTTGGATGGATAAAGAAACACTCCTTCATAACGTATTCTAATTTGTATATTACACAATGCTTCATCGAATCTTTCGAGGTACCTTTCTTAAGAAATATTTCATATTTATGAAAGACTTCAATTAATCTTATCTTCATCTAGATTGATTATCCGTTCAATTTCAGCTTTCTTCCATTAATTTCCATGTCCTTTGGGTAGTGATCCATGGTTTTAAATTTCATTCCACAATAGATTTAATGGACTGATGGACTTATTTTTTATTTTATTATAGATAATCCGCCTTTTTAAAGGGATTATGGGGAACCGTTCATGACATGTATGCGCAAGGAACAAGGCCCAACACGACTTGCAATACATGACCCGAAGGCCCAAAGGCATTCTATACACAATACATGACCCGTAGGCCCAACCAATAGGAACTTACACTCCCCCATCTTCTACATCCTTCATCACCTAGCCCCCCACCTTGCATAGTTGATCGACTATCATTGCCTCGTACAAAGCTGCACAGTGCCTGGTCCTGATGGCAGTTGCCATACCCTCTCATTTTTTCCAATCTGGTACCTCTGCTTCTAGTGACTGCTAGTCTTGTTACTCCGATCCTATTTTTCAAAAATAGAATAATCATCTATTGGTTGAAATGAAATTCTTGGACTTTTTCCCAAACTTATTCTTGGGAATAGTTTTTCAATTTTTTTTAACTTCTCTATTTTTTATATTTCCAATGGAAGATTTCCCAAAAATTGTTCCTTTCTTCTACACTAGTTTTTGACTTTTCATATTATCAACGTATTAATTTTTCATAGTTGGAATAAACTATAATTCATCATTATTATGACCACTTATGTTGCAATTATTGTAGAATTCTTCATGATATTCATATTTGTACTTGATAAACTGATTCTTGTTCATCTGTGTATTATTATTTTTCTTTCCAGGTTGAATCCTTTCTTCACGTCTACTATTCCAAAATGTAGGCCTTCAATAATTTCCATATGCTAGAAAATTATTCCAGAAACCATTAGCCTGATGCCCAAACATCCAATAACACCAACAGTAGCAAATAAATATCCTTCTTTTTCTTATAGTACCAATCTGGCTAGATTCTCTGCTTTTTTCTTTATGGAGTTGTCTTTATTTCTTTTGGGAATCAATATGGGATTTGGACTTATTAATAATTATAGTATCCATCCTTGAAATTTTTAGGTATGTATCAACTTTTTTATTAATACACATCTTTTCCACTTTTAACATTGAACATGTACTTGCAAATGAAATTGCATTACAAGAAATAGAAAAAACTGGGTTACAAGATACTGTCTTCTTGGATATTGTTTCCATTTGATCGGAAGATGATCTAATACTCATTTAGGAATCATGGTTCTCAATGAAAAAATGAGTGGGAACATATCTTCTTCCAACTGTTTGAGAAGTTCCAACAAAGATTGATTGCTGGTTCATCAATTTCACCACCAACTCTAGACATTTCATGTCAATAGAGTTTTTCTCATCTTCAACTGACCTCATCTTACTTTCCCAATTATTATTTAGAATTTTCAATTATTATTAATGAATATTCCTTAATTATTTCCAAGATATGTCAATCCCTTTTACCTTGTTATCATTTTCTTCCTATTGAGCATCCTTGAAAACCATTGAAACATTGTGAAATTTTTCAAATGTATGGGAAGCTTCTAAAATTATAATATTAAAGAATTATATCTAAAAAATACTTCCTTGAAATTATTCAATAAAATAAGAATGTGTTTCATTGAAAAGAGATATTTCTTCTTCCTTTCCCATCACTATTTTTGTGAGAGTTTTGTACATGCCAACCCTTTTAGCCAGTGCCTCTTCCATGGAATCAACTTTTTCTTCTAGATGAAGTTTTTAATCTTGAAGAGAACTAATGCTTATAGAAATATGTCTTACCACTTCTCCAAGGATTTTATTCAGATGATCTTTAAGTGAAAATTGAAGTTCACTAATTGACCTTTAATCAATTGAGCATGAACATTATTCATCCAAATATAAATAATAAAAAGTGTTATCACTTGTTATACCTTTCATATTAACTTCAGTATAAGGTGTCTCCCTATTAAAAGTGTGTTCCTTATTTAGCATCCTTTCTTGTTTCTTCTTTCTATTTTATTGAGTCATGGAAGAAATATCCACTGGGGGTTGCACAATCACTTCCTAAAATTTTCACTTCAAAAGACTCCATTTGATCTTTTAGTGGTGAACCTCTCTCTGATACCAATTGGAGTTCCCATATCAGTGTGAATCACTGATAGGGGAAGGGGGTGAATTAGTGATCCCGTTAAAATTTTTACAATTTTATTATTTTCAATTAACCATCTATAGCTGGTTAAAGCCTCGATTTACTCTTCTTGTGTCCATGAGACTTACCTCAAATGATGTTGTAATTGTAATGGAAATGAACACAAGGATTTACAAGGTTTATCTCAAATACATACTCCTTATTATGTTGAGTATTCTCCCCAACACAGATTCTCCACTATAATAAGACGAATAATTACAGTGGTTGATACAAAGTTTCAATTTCTCTCTCTAGATTCCCACAAGAGGTTCTTCATACATCTTCGCATCGTATTACCATAGTCCCACTATCCTACTAAGGAGTCCCACTGTAGACTTCTTCTCCTCCAAGAATCACAGAAGGTTATTCAATCTCACAAATCACATGAGTATCTTTCTTCTTTTAATGAAAATTGATTCATTATAGATGATCAGATTCTCTTTCCCCATGGCATTGTTGGATCACATGTGCCCCTTTATCTCTCTAAAATCATCAATATCCTTTGGTATGGTATGTTGTCCTTGCTCAATGATACGGATCAATTGTGTTGATCAGTTTCCTCAGTGTAACAATGCTTGAGCAATTATTTCTTCTTCTGATGAAGAACTAACCTCACTTATATGTGTTTCATTGGTGCACCAAACTACTTCAAGAATGATAATATGAAAGAAGGATCTTGCACTATATCAGCTCTTTCTTGAATTGTCAAACATTGTAAACTCTATTGTATGGTCTTCTTTAATTCTATATGACTTATATCTAAATACAAATTCACTTTATTCATGGATTGCATAGAACTCAAAACTACTTGTTTTTTATATCACTGACTTCTCACATTTTCATGTGATTTTTCATGTTTTCATGAAAATTTAATTTGTATCATGTTAACTCAAGCACACACAATCCTATTGTGTCAATATTTTTTGTTATCTGTGTGGTTTATGAAATTAAAAATGCATTTTCCACTCAAACATTCTTTTTTGAAACCCCCAATGGGTATCAATATTTGAGCACACACTCTATCTTATTCTATTTCCTTTACCTTCTATAATTTTGGTTCTTAACACACACACACACACATTATTTTTAATTTGTGTTCTATGTGTGTAATTCATGTGTTTTCTTTACTCAATATGCACACACAATCGGCCTATTTTGTATCTTCTTCTTCTCTCTCTTTACAAGCACACGAACCATTCATGTTCTTCCTCCTCCTTTAAATGAAATTCTCAATCCACGCAAAATCCATTCTTATACATTCCCACACAACCCAAATCTGTATAAAAATGGTGTGTGTGGGTTATCCATCTCAAAAGGAAGAGTATTTGCACACAACCTCAAGGGATTCTCAAACCATCATGTAGTCCTAAGGGTGTACTTCTTCTTTTTGTGAAACATAAGGGCTCAAGAGTCATTCTTTATTCATGAAAAAGGTTCACATGGATCACCATCATAGAACCAGGAGTGGTTAAAAATTTGTGTATTCATAGAGTACAAAAAGGGTTCAACTAAACCAGTTGTGTACCAGTAGGATGCTCTTCATGAAACACAGGAAAGGGTTATAGAGAACCTATCACATGTTTGTGATTATACATCGCATGGAGGGTGTGGGTTCTCTCCTTCATCACAAGGATAACTAATTGAGTGTGAAGCACCTATCGAAGGTCCACGAGATTATCTTTCTTCTTTTTGTAGAATGTAAAACCATGGAATGCTCTGTTTCCTAAATAGGAGCACCCATGTATGTGAAGGGAAGAAACTTCTTTCAGATTGGGGATCCTCTATTTGTAGGTGAGGGAAACTTAATTTTCTGTGTTAATGTTCCTCGAGATATGTTCTTCAAACTAATTGAATATCCAATATCATCGAATTAAAATATTTTCATATCTAAAACTGCAGATGAGATATACCTAATCTCTTGGAATTTTTCAACATGAGCTTGTTATTTCTCGTGAACACCTCACATGCATGCACTGTGTATCGTATGCAGAACTTCTTCTTGGACATCGAATGGAAAGGCCTCGGTAACTTCATTTTATTAGGCCTATGTAGTTTCTTCATATAATTTGTATGAATGAAAATATAATTTCAAGCCTTTGTTCATAGCTCCCAGGAAATCATCAGGTATGAGGTTTTATCGTCAACGATGTCCATAGTTCAAAAAGAGATGAGAAGCTTCATATATACTGAGCAGCGGCATCAGGATGATCATAGGTTGAAGATGACATGGAATAGGATTCCTCATATGGTCCCAGTTCAAAAAAACACAGTGCGGGATGGATGGATGGCCAAGATTCGATCACAGGATATGATATGTTATGTGTGTCTAAGATCTCATGCCAGATTTGATAAATGGATGTGATTGAATCTGTGTTTTTGAAGAATTGTCCCACATCGAAACCAACTCATGGGTTCCTCACAGTTTTATTATCATGTGGTAACAACCCTTCACTAGATTACTCTCTCCCCCTCTCCAGTACCACCCCATTCCAGCTTCTGTGGGTGTGCTCTACCCCGAATCCATGCTCCCTGCAGCCATGCCACCCCGCACAGTGGCACTATTTTCAGTTCTTCATAATCCCCTTTTGGTGTGCTCTTATGTTCACTGACCTTGCCCCCGTGATCGCCTACTGCTTCCTGACTAGCCTTGATGGGCTCCCTTGGGCACAGTTAACCCTGTCGTGCATGTTCCTAGTATAGAGGTTATCAAATTGCTGGTGGTGGACCTATTTTTTTTGTAATTAATCCCATAAAATATTCTTCTACGTGAAACATGCATGACCACTTAGTAATCCAAACATGAATAGCCACATCGTAAAATTCCAATCCCATGCACCTATCCTTCTCCTTTCCTATAATTTATTTTCTTTTATTTTAATTATTTCATCTTCATGCAATAAGAATTCATTTATTCATGGATCATATCCTTTCATGTCCATTATTATAAGTCCTCAAATATATTAGGACTTGTAATTCCAAATACCTTTGCATAGCTTCCTTCATCTATCCATGGATGGTACTACCCTTCACTCCCTCATGAATTGAAACATAATTCATGGAAACATTGGAGATAAAAATGTGTTCTTCTTAACACATGTCTTGGTCATTGAATTTCATAAAAAACAATCATCTCATTTTTTTCACCAACGTCATCCAATTAGAAGCTATTAGATTGATCTTCCAAATTCATAATTCAATCTACTGTTGCATGAACTTCTTCAAATGTTGTAAAAATGTGTCATTCTTTAACACATGTCTTGGAACATAGGATGTGTTAAACAATCATCTAAATTGGTTATGGAGAATGTCCCAACATGACATCCAACGTCATTTCATACTGATTCTATAAGTGGAATATTCTTTGGAATGATTTCCCTTTTCAATCATCATCACCACCACAATCACTGCCTTTCCATACACATATGGGAACCTTATTAACAACAAATTCAGCACTATGATCTACATATTTCAACACTTAAAATGATCTCAAAATTATAAAATTTTAATCTATATAAAATAATCAACACCAACATCTTTAAACTATTATTGATCAAAAAAATCAAACTAATAAACATTTTAGGATGAAAGAAATATTTATTAATTAGATATACTTATAATAAATTATTATAAATGAGGTTTATGAAATATTTTATGAATTAATTAGGCTATAAATAGGTGATTATGATATTTTTTTATTATATGTTATAGAACATTTCCTATGTCGTATAAATGGTAATGGGTTTAGCTTGATAATATTTCTTTATAGAGATATAATTTGTACTCGCCACTTAATTCATTTTTTTGGTGTATATATTGGCTCTGGATTTATTTTTATCATTGTTTTATTTTATTTTAAAGGATATTAGAATCTGTATCACATTTATTCAATCATGGTATTTTGATTCAAAATATATCAATGTTATAAGGGTATTTTATAACTCAAATCCCTTCATTTAGTTATAATTACTATTCATGAACATCATACTTCCAATATTGGTTGATTCAATCCAAATATTTCTTTCTTCATATATTTTTTCCCCTCTAATGGTAATGAATTTTTTGTTTAAAAATTTTCCTTTGATGAACTTCTTATTAGAATATTATATCATTATCGAGAATAATTTACATACAGTTTAATGATGATTGCCCAAGCTTATCCATATTTTATTTCATTTCAATGTTACATTTTATATATGGATGCTAAATTATGTATTATATCATGATATCATTAAATTTTTCATTCTCCATTTTTGAAAGGATGGATTACCTTTCATGATTTTATGTTTTCACTTAATAAAAACATTTCATTTAAAAACCTTTATATAGTTTTAATTGATATATTATTGAATATAGCTTTTAAAATTAAATATTTTCAAAATTTAATAATTCTAATTTTCTAAATTTAGATTTTAATGTCACCCATAACTTCACCATTTACAATTAAGGTAAACAATTAATAAAAACATATGGTTTTCTCACTATATGAAATTATTAGTTATAACGATTCCATTACATTTTTTAAACTATTTTCCTTATTGATTTTAACTCCTAATGATTTAAAAAGAAAATGAAATATTCTTATATTTTCCAAAAGTAAAATTTTGATTTAAAACATGAATTAATTATTTTTAAAGGTGTTTTAAATGGATTATTTTTTATGAATAAATTATTCAATGTCTCTATGTCCTCTTAATGAATTTATTTAAATCATATTTCTATTAAAAATTATTTTCTTAATGAACTATTTTTGTTTAAAAGAATAATTTTTATCATTATTAGTGTTTTAATTTTAACAAAAAAAAATCATGAGTTTTCAAGAAATTCAAAAAAATGTGATTTTCTTATCATTTTTTCAAGTAATTTGTCCAATTATCAGAAAAAGTTATTTTTCATCCATATTTACCTCATTAATAATCATTATATTACAGTATTGATATTTGTATTACATCATCCTACTTCTATCTATAGTTGGAATATGTAATTTTAATAGAAGGTTTTTCATGAAACTCATATCATTTCTACAGGTAAAATTAGTAATTGTTTCATGTTCTAATGGATGACACATGTATGGGTGAATATTATAAATTTTAGTTCCATATATGTCCCTAAAATGCATTGGTTATGGTTTAATATCACAAATTATAATGATTTTTTCCCTTAAAATGTTTTGGTTGATGTTTTTCACATGCTTGTCATGTGAATGTGATTTGGGAGATTTCATAACATGATTTTGGTGTGAATGTGATGTGAGGATTGTTTCATAATTTTTTAGGTAAGTGTGATGTGGGAAGAGAATTTCAAATTTTTTTTGGGAGAACATGACGTGGTAAGATATTTTCACAAGTTTTTGTTGTGAACATGATTTGGGTTGACTAGATTATATAATTAATAGGTAAAAAAACATAAGAAATATTATTAATATGATTTTTTTGTGAATGTGATGTGGATAGAACTATTAACAAATTTTCTATGCTTATGTTTGTATTATATTTACTTATTATACTACGCTTTAATGACATTACAAATTTATATATGCCTTTTATTATTTCCCTTTGATCATATTTATCATCAATTATTTGTAATGGTACGTGTTTGTAAATATGATATTATATTTCCTTCTCTTCTGACATATAGAGAAATCCTACTATTTTGGATTATTTTTAGTAAAATATTTCTACTATTCTCATGTTTTGTCACATTGTTATGAACTAACCCTTGATGGTAGGTCGATATGTTTTTACAGACTAAGATTTTGAGTTAATGCCTTTATTATGTTTTTATTCCTTGGTTTATGGAAATGGGTATCACTTATAATAAGTTAAGAGGGGATACTATTGTGGATAAGTTATATAGAAAATGATCACCTGTATTGTAAAATATGTTTTTTATTTAGTTGATATTTAAAGACAGCAAGACGTTAATTACTTGGATTTGTGATTATTAGGAAATTTAATGTTTAAATGATTTAAATATATGTATTTTTTTCCTAGAAATTCCCACTTAGTATCAAAGATAGTGCTTATAGAAAGTGTTTTCCTGAACCACACTAGGGATTATGTGTTTGGTTCTCCTTAGTGGTTTCGACGTAGCCTCTTAATTTTTGACATAATATTAGTTTAAACCCTATTTATTTTGGGGTGTCTATGGGGTATTCATTGTGGTTTTTAATTAATTTGTGTGTAAAATTTTTTTCCCACTTGAAACTCACCTTTCTCAAACTTATATATCAACTCTTGGATGACATAGGGTTTTCTATTAGAGTTTCTCAACCAATTTTTTGTGTCTTTTATTCCCAACCAGTATAGATTGATTCATGGAAAAAATTGGTGGTTTCTTTGAAATGAACCGATATTTTAAAATATCTTTTCCTCCAATAATGATAAATAAGTTTAACATCATTCTCCACATGAAAAAGTGAAATAAAACAAAGCTATTATAGGTTCATACCATTAAAACCAATCCATACAATTAGAAGGTATTAATTATAGTAACCAAATTATGAAATATAGTAAATTATATATTTATGTGAATGTTATTTTATCCAAATTTAGCTAATTCCTTGTTGTGTTTAATAATTGATCTTTTTTGTGATTTTTTATTATTAAAAAAACTAAGTATGTAATTTATAAAGGATTATATTATGAAAATATAATACTAATTTATTAATTATATATCTTATATTGTTCAATAGAAATTATAAATAAGTAAAACAAGTATTTTTAAAAAATTTGTTTTCCAAGAAAAACATTTCTCACTGTATTTTAATATTTCAATAATAATTAATGTCGAAATTTTTTGAAATTAATTTTTTTAAATTATAGATAATTTTTGGATTTAACTTTTCTATATTATATTAAGATAAACTTTGGGGTGTAACATACCATTTTTATAAATAGAAACACTTTTATAGCATTATTAGTATATAAGAATAGATTTTAGATTTATGAAATCTTATTATAATATCACATATATATTTTATAAGTGAATCTATAATTTTAAAGAACAAATATTTTAACTTAAAATCTCATATTTTACATTTTATAACTTAGGTTATATTATTTAAAAAGTTATTTTTAATTATTTATACAATTAATATTTTAAAATTTATTTTTATAATATAAAAAATTTGAATATTATAAAATTACATCCATTTTTTATTAATAATGTGAAAATATTTTAATTATTAATTAATAATATTTCACTAGAACAATTTATTTTTAAGATTGATAGTTATAAAATACACTTTTCCTAAATTATGACTTTTGTTACATTATTAGTATATCAGTAAGACATGAAAATATATGATATATTTTATATTATTGAATATCTATTTTTTAAAAAATTATATTAATGATACATTTTTTTAAACATATAAAACCTACAAAATAAATGTACAAATTTAATTATAGAGAAAACTATTTTTGGTCATTTAATTTAAATAAAAATTATTTTAGTAAAATTTGGTGTTTTATTTATTCAAATTCCACATAGAATTTATATGTTTTTTAATAATAAAATTTATATCTTTTTACTATAAAACATTTATTATCTTATCCAATGCCAAAATTTTAATTTTAAAATGAAACTTGTCTAATAAACGGTTTTAATGAGTTATGTACACTAATTCTAAAATTAATTACTCTAAATATTAAAGATATTATTTTATAAAATTATTTCCATATTTTAAAACATAATTTTAAAATTATTAAATAAAAAATAATAATTTTGTCTTTGAAATATATTTTTCATGGTTAAAAGTGGAGTTACCATGGTAAGGGTCTATTATGGTAAAAGTGGTTTAACATAGCATAAATGGATAAAACATATGAAACATGTTTGAAATTGTGTGATGGATGCATTGTCGACCATATCGACTTCTCCAACCAATTATTGTACATTTTTTCCCTTTTACCTTGAATAATAGAGTAATATTATTGAAAATTGATCATTTTTTACAAAAATCAATTGTTTCTTAATTTATAAATAGAGAGCATATTCCCCATTTCTTCTCTAATTACCAAACCTTATCTCAACCAAAAACCATTCAAGTCTATCCATAACACCCTAACTATGATTTTGAATCCATTTTCTCACAAAAATACCAATCTATGTAGCCTTAAGAAGTTACCCAAAAGAGATCATTGCAAGGAGAGGTAGAACTCTTAGCCAGAATTTTCTAGTTATTTTCTTATTCTAGACCCCTAAAATTCTATATATCCTTGAAGGTATGATAAAACCAAAACTAATTATATTATTATTATTTATTATAATAATCTAAAATTTATATTATTCTTTTCTCTATAATTAATGAGGAATATGAAAATTTTTTCATGCATGTGTGTGGAATACAACCTTTATGAAAAACATGTTTTGTATTTTATTAAAACTTAACTTGAAAGAATAAAAATTTATATGGTATGTAAAAATGATATTTTTTACACTATTAATATGATTTAATGATAATATATGTCAATATATATGTAATTAAAATAATAAATGGTTAAAGTCACATTAACCACCTTAATTGAACTTCTCAAGGTAGCCATCTTAATTTGGATCATTTTGGGATCACCACTGAAAATATATATGGGGTAGTACTAATATGATAATAAAGGAAATATTCCTCGAAAAAAATATATATCATGAATTTAATTTACAACACATTTTACCATATTCAAGAAACCAAAAATGAATTTAAGAAATTAACTAAATAATCCTGAGTTACTGAGCTTAGAAAAAACTATAATAACAATAATTACCAAAAATATATTAGATAGACCATATGAAATTAAATATATAATAATATGGGTTTTTATATTTTTCTAATGAAATTAATTTAATTATTGAGGATACAATGTGAAAGTGTAGAGAATTTTTGTACTCTGGGTAGGGGTTTCATCTCAGACCTTTTTTCATTGAGTCACATGTTTTTTTTTCAACTAATTTCATTTAAATGTAATGTTTACAACAATTTTTATGTACAATAATATTAAATATATTTTTTAGTAGTTATTTAACATCAAATTAATTTTTTTATCAATTTTAATATTTAAGAATGAATCTTAATTCATATGGGATTTATTTCTAATCACCAATCATTGAGTCATGCATGGATATTATATACCAATTTCTATTTTTATTATGTAACTAATTAGATCATGATTTATAGTATCATAATATATTTTTAAATTATATATTTCACATTCATTAGTAATCTTCCTTTTTTTATTTTATGGTTTATATCATTACTATAATATAAGGGTAATTCATAACTCAATCTAATTTATTGACATATAATGTTTATCCATAATACTCATCTTTTATTTCATATGGTATACCCTATTTCTATATTGGGATATCATTTTTTATTCAATTAATTCTCACTGATGACTTCTAATAATTTATTAAAATGGAACAATGTTTACAATAGTTCCAATTGATTTAAACAATAGGTTCCCATCCTTATCCATAATTTTCCATTGCGCCAATGTTCTCCTTTTTAATTGGAAATATAAGTACGTATTATCACAGCATAATTTCATATTTACCTTATCCTATTTTCAAAATAAATTTTTTTTAAACTATTTTCTATTGTTGGATATCAGAAAAGATGTTTTATAACATTAAAAGGATCTTGTGTTCCCCCTTTATGATTTCTTGGTCACACATCCTTTTTTTCACTTTTTATGAAATATTCTTCTTATTTGCCTCTTATATTTTTGTATATGTGTTCCTTACATATATATATAGTTAAATATAATTTTTTATTACTGGGGTTATGAAAGATTTTAATTCCATTCAAAATTCCCAATATAAAGTGAACCTAGTTTAATGTAACATTCATATTTTATGTCTCTCCTCAATCATCACCGTAATTAAATGTTTTGAAAACATGAATATATTTTTGAAACCATATTTATTTAACTGGGAACCCTCTTAGATTAATTATTATTTTATAAAAAAATAAATCTTTATTCTTCTATAAAAAATATCCTTCACTTATTTCACAAAGAATCACCAAAGTTGTATGTTTATAAAATTTATTCTCCTAGATCCTTATCATGAACATTCTATATTAGTACTCCATGTTTATGAACTATTTTCCCTATTGAATTTTTAATGTTCCAATAGTTCTTACGCCTTATTCACTTTGAAATCCTAATGATTTGACTGTTAGTTATTCCATAAATTAGAATTATGAAACCCAGTTCCTTTTCATGGGTTTTATCATGTTTATGATTAATGAATGGTTTCTTTTCTCTTATGGAACAAATCTACATATAAATATTATGATGTGATATTTGGGTTTCTTATCACCCTCCAATTCATTGTATAATGTCAATACCTCCTGTGATACCATTTATGGTTCATAGTATGTTATCTAAAGAACAATATGTTATGGTGGTGGTTAGCCTGAGCATATAGTGATTATGTTGTTGGTAAGCCGATGTTCTGTTGTCTAGGAAGTTGACCATGAAATGTGATTATTATGTTTCCTTATTCTTACAATTCCATGATCTTATCTATTCACTTAATTATTCCATCATTCCATTATTATTATCATTATCATTATGATATTATGTTAATCATTATGACTCTGATGTTATGCTTTATTTCGATAACTATTATTGTACTAGACTCTCTAGCTCTCCCATTTCATTATTTATTTTCCACAGGGTGTAATATAATGATTTATAATATCTATGGGACTTATGAGAACTAACTATAGTTTTAAATAAATATATTTTACGATAAGATGATGTAATTTTGTTCCTAACCATAAAAATACACTAGGAATCTAGATCCCTAGATTGTATTATTGGGTAAGTATATTATAAATCAAGAATTAAATTATTTTTATGTCTTGTGTCGAAATAGTTGGAATTAGAGTATTGGTATTGTTAATTTTTGATATTAGGATTATGAAATATAAAATACAAAGTGAAAATTGTAAGGGATTGTATTAAGTATTTCTGAAAATCCTAAAATTTTGTTTAAGTAGATATATTTTTATTTTCCTTTAAATTAAATTATTTCTCAAGTACTATAAAGTTGATGTAGGATTTAACAGAATTGTACCTAGGGGTAGTAACCTCAATAATTCTATGTTGCGTATTAAATCAACTATGACATAGTTCTCAGAAAAAGAGGCATAACTAAAATCCTGGATATATACTCATAATAGATATCATTTAATTAATCATATGTTCTTTACAAACGACTTTGATGGATTAACATTCGAGTTACATTAATGACCTAAATTGATAACTATAATATAACCCATCTTAATGTAACATAGGTTATATAAATATTGATATAAGTCAAACAAAAGAGATCACATGATAATGTGATGGTGAAATGTGTAAAATATTTTAAATATGGATCCATTTTAATTATTCATTTTTATAATCCTACTATTATGTTACATATTCATCACTAATGTTATATATTTAGATTATATTGGTGGCTAGAACCAGAAGTAAATGAGTTAACCCTATGTGTGAAGGAAAATGTCATGATTACCATAATAATGAACACATTATAATGTGATTATTCCAAAATAATTTATTATTTACAATGGTTTACCATGTGATCATAGATGAAATCCATAACCCACCAAAGAATAGAAATATGGATTCTCAAGGGAACTTGGATTAAGGAAATTATAAGGGATAGAATATCCAATAATTTACATTTCAAAAATCTGGGAAGAAGCACTGTGGTAATTTACAAAAGGGGACTAGATGATTTTTTACTTGTTGTAAATAAGGGAATATATAACAAACTAATGAAGGGAGAAAAGAAAGATATAACGAAGGAAGAAAATTTCCATCCTCAGTATCCCCTAAATATTAAATGTTTTGGATTTGAGTAATGTTTTCACTATAAAACACGGTTGAATCATCTGAAATTTAAAGTATAAAACCAGGAACCACAAACCACCACAACCTAGGTTTTGGGAATAAGAAAATTACTATGTAACAACTTCTGTTGAAGTATATTTTGATTTCTCAATCTATATTTTTCAATGTTTTAAGTTATGAAATATTTGACCAGTTAGGAATATATCTAAAAATAAAATACATTTGGTGGTGTAATTATTATATCTATGGGGTATGAAATTTCATAAAGGTTTGAGGAACATTAAAAATTATATATTTATATCTTCTTCACTTATTTCAATTCTATAAGTTTGGGATTATATGTTTTTCAAAAGGATTCTATCATATTATACACAGATATGTCTCACTTTAAATCATAAATCAAACCATTATGAACAACCATTATATATTTAATTAATATATCCATGTATAAATTACTTCAATAATATAAATATTTAAATTGTGAGGATGTAATTTATCTGAGATGGGGGAATATAATGACTAATTAATGAAATATATGTTTTCTTATAATTAAGTAAAATATGTTTTATAGTTCACTCTTTAAAAAACACCAAACTAAAATGAATCAGTGATATATTTAGAATGTCACAATCTATTCATTTAATTATTAGGTAAGAATTTGAGTAACCAAATTAAAAAATATATTAATTTATATATTTATATGAGGGTTATTAAATAAAAATTTACATAATTCCTTATTGTGTCTAGGAATCTACATATTTAAGTAATGTTATATTTATTAAATAAAATAATGTATATTATTATTAAATAAATATTTTAATTGAATTTAATATTTATTAAATAATTATATATTTGGTAGTATTACTCATAAATTAATTAATAGAGACACTCATTTCTTTTTAATATAATTTATATTATAGAGAACACTTTCTTATTGTATTTTATAATTTAAAAAAATTTAAAATTCTAGAAATTTAATTTTACATAATAATATTAGTCATCAGAACTAAAATTTAAATATTAGACTAAGGTTATTTTTTTGGTTTTTTCTACGAATATTGATTTTTAGGTGAATAGTTAAGATATTTATTTTATAAATAAAATGACTTTTATGAAATTATTAGTATATAAGCATGAATTGGAAATTCATGAAACATTTTTCTAAACCAAAATATGTATCCTTTATATGATTTTAATATTTTAAAATTTTTTGATTTAATTTCAAAACAAATATTTGATATTTTATAATAGAAGTATTGTTTTCAAAAAATAATATTTTTAATACATTACACATTAAGTCTTTTAAAATTAATTTTGTTTACCTGTATACTTTTAATAAAAAAATGTACGTAAATTTTTAGACTAATAATTCTAAATTATTCTTAGGACAAATTATTTATATTTTTTTAATTAATTGATTTTTAAGATGAATAGTGAGAAAATAGTTTTTCCCAAAATAGTGACATTTCTTTCATTATCAGTTTATAATTTAGACATATATTTATATAAAAAAATTAAATGATCAAAAATTATTTTAATTAATTTCATTATTTTTAAATATATTTTTACTCTTACAAAAGCAAAGAAACAAAAATAAACATCAGTTCTAATAAAAATCGGTTCTGTATTTTCATTTAAATAAAAACGATTTTGGTTAAATTTTTTTTTCTATTGATTTTGATGCGACATAAAATTTATTTTTCTATAATGTAATGGATTTTTTCATGAAACAAAATAACATTAATTATCTTATCCCACGTTATTATTTTATATTTAAAATTAATTATTTCTAATAAATGAATTCTAAGTGTTATGTGAGTAAAAACTACAATTATTCTCTCCACCCTTAGTCGTTTATTTTATAAAAATATTTCCAAATTGTAAATCATTATCTTTAAATTTTTGAAAAAAAGTAATTTTTATTTTTTCCTTTTAAAATTAATTCTCAAGGGTGAAATTGTATTTACCATGGTAACAGAAAACTAAGGTAAAAGTTTTTTATCAAAGTGAAAAAGTTTTAACAAAATGTGGAACATTATTTGATATAGAATTTCTGATGGAGTTTTGAAAATATATCCTTCCCCAAATCATTATTGAATATTTTTTGAGCCATTTCCCTTAAATAATTCAGTTATATTATTAGCAGATAATGATTTTTTACAAAATAAAACTTTTAACTTATAATGTGAGACCGTCTCATCCGCATTTCTCAAACCAATACAATGCATTTTCTCAACCAGAAATAAAACAAATTTTTTCCCCAAGACACAGAACAACATTTAAAAAACACAGAATCACTAAAATACTGAGGAAAGGATCCTTACGGAGGTACCCAAGAGAGAAAATTCCAGGGAGAGGTAATATTATAAACATGAAATCTCTAGATATTTTCTTTTTTCACCCCCCTAAAATCCAAAATATCCATGAAGTTATGATAACATGTTAATATTTAATATTATTAACTGTTATTATACTAATTTAATATCCATTTTATAATTTTATCCAACATTATTGAGAAAAGGAAAAATTTCATAATGTGTGTGTTTGAGCTACCACCTTCATGAAGGACATGTTTTTTTATGAACACCTATCTTGGATGACATTAAAAATGTATTTAGTATTTGAAAATTATATTATTAACACTATTAATATTTTATAATTATTACATATGAAAATATATAAGTTATATAGATAATAAACTATTTTAGTAACATTAACCTCCTAAAAGTCTTTTCAAGGAACCTCTCTTTATATATTTCTTTTTTAGGTATCCTTTAATAATATATAATTATTTTCATAAATAAATAATAAAGGAAATTTTCCTCCTCAATTTTGGAGATGATTATTTTATTTTAAAACACCTTTAGCGTCACTCAACAAACTAAATTTTTTACAATGAAATTAACCAAACATCCTCAAGTAACCAACATATAAGAAAACTATATTTAAAATAAGTAAAAAAAGATAATATAAAGACCTTATAAAATTAGATTTATATTAATATAGTCAAAAATTATATATATAATGAACATATTTTATTTATTTTGGATTTTATGTGAATTTCTGGGGTGCTTTTGTACATGAGGTTAAGGTTTTTTCTAAAAACATTCTTTTTTGAGACACATGTTATTTTTTCACCCAATTTCATCTAAAAAGTGTGAATATTTACAATTGGATATATAATATATTTAATTATCTTCCTTCATGTTACTTTAACTTAAAATTTATGATTTCCCTCTTTCAATAGGTTTTTATTAAAATGTATCTTAAGTCGTAAGGGTTTTTGCCTCGGTCACCCTCCATGGGGGAATGCTTTGATATTATCCACTTATCTTCATTTTTTTGATTTAACAACTACTAAAATGACTTATAATGTCATAAATTATTTATAGAATTAAAAAATTCAATTCCATTCATAGTATTACTTATTGAATGATTTTATTGGTGTGGTTCCTAAAATATATTGGTCTTTCGTAGCTCAATCTATTCAATTTAGTTATAATGTATCTCCTTGAGATTCATCTATAATTTTATGTAGTACTCCTTAATTCTATATTTTTGGATTTAATTTTATTCAATTACTCCTTTCTTGTGGATTATATTAATTTTTTAAAGTACAACTATGTTTATATAAATTCTCATCTATCAAGATTAATATTTCCCCTCTTTTAAATAATTTCCATTCCCAACAATATTCTACATCTTAATTGGTAACCAATTTAGGTTTTATCTTATGATAAAATAGTATTTACCTTACCATATTTTTAATATGACGATTTATTATCTTAGTTTATGATGTATTATTTCAACAATGGTTTCTTAAAACATAAATAGTTATATTCTGTTTCTCCTTCGTGACATATTGATTATGAATTATCTTTCTTTTTCTCAATTTGTATGTCATGTTAATCTCATAAACCTATGTTATTTCTTTATATATATCACTTAAATATATACGATGTTAAATATATTTTCCACTTCAACTGTTATACACATTTTTAGTTCTCTTAGAAATTCCAACATTTATGTAAACATTATTTATGGGATATTCCCTACTTCTTTCCCCACATAGAGAGTCACCCCCATAAAATGATTGTAAAAAATTGATATCTTTTGAAAATAATCATTAATTTATAGGAAATTATCTTGGTTAAATTCTAGTTTTTTGGAAAAAAATAAGATCACTTGTTCTATTAAAATATTAGGTACTTATATCACAATTAATAACCTTGAAGAAATGTTTTTTTCGATGAATAGACCATTCTAATGAATTTTCGACATTATAACCCCTTATTGATGGAAAATATTCCTTTTTAAATTTTTAATATTCCCAATGATTTTATTCCTTATTCTCTTGGTAATTTTTATTCTTTTTCCATTGGTTATGAATTATATAACAATTATGAAACCCACTTACTTTTCAGAGGTTTCATCGTTCTTATTAGTTATATGTGGTTTCGATTATCTTATGGAAAACATGGTAATGTACATCATTTAATTTTCAGGGTTGTTCTATTTCATACCTCTAATTAATTGTGTAATTTTAATGTCAAGTGAGATATAATTCCTAGTTCATGGGAGATTACCCAAATAACGCTATGTTATGGTAGTGGTTAGAATCATCATATGATTTATATGATGTTGGTTATCCTATGTTAGGTTTTCGTAGGCTATATCCCTGAAATATACTTATGATTTCATTATTTATAATGTTTTTACATTATATTAATTCTAAAATCAATGAGTTCTATTTTCTTATACCATTTTTTCATTATTATGATAATTCTCATTATATTATAATGATTTACCTCTTAACTATAAAATTATTATCTATAGATATATTTATTCCATTATTAGGATTTTTAGCTCACCCTTTTACATATATATTTTTTCCAAGGTATCCTATAATGTTTTACAAACTATATGGGAGTTTGGAGAACTATATAGAGTTTTAATCAATGATTTTTTTAATATTTAAGATGATTTAATGAGGTATATAATCATAAAAATATGTGAAAAATATATACCATTTTATTATATTGTTGGTTATTTTTATAATAAATCATGAATTATATTATGTTTAAAACTTGGGTCACTATAGATGGTATCATATGAAAGGTCTTCTAATTTTGATGAATAGTATTAGTAAATATTTCTAAAAAACCCTTGTAAAACATCTATGGGTAAGACTATGTGTTCCATAAAATCATAAAATTTTAAGTGTATATTATATAGTTTTATGTGAAATTATATCCCCAGATAGATACAGTAATATGGATACATACTCTAGAATTTTTTTATCCTAGTTATAATATCCCCAAATAGGGATTGTAGAGTATTAACTCAATTGTGACATGTTGTATGAAAAAGAGGCATAATTTAACACATGGATATACTCCTATAGAATATATGATTTTGTTATTCATATACCCTTTACAAACCACTATAAATAATTAAATTCCTAGTAACATTGTGGGAATAGGTTTAGAATTATACGAAAACACAACTTAATGTAACCTAGGTGAAAGTTAGTTTGATATGAGTTGAACTAATTAAATTTCATTCTAACATGATGAAAAAATGGGTATTGGGTTTTAAGGTTGAATCACTTCTTTTTATTGATTATTATAATCCCCCAATGATGATAAATTTTCATCACTCTTTTTAACCCCTTTGGTTTTAATGACGGATGGAACTAGAAGAGCTGAGTTAAACTTGGTTTGAAGGATAATGACATGATTATATGAATGTTAAACCCATTATAATGGAAGTTTTTCTAAGAAATATTGTAATTATTATATTAAAACCACTGTAAAATATGATAAACCACTTTAGTATAGTTGAAATTTGTGACCCATTAAATAATATAAGGTTGTATTCTTATAGGAACATAGGTGATGAAAATGATGTGGGAAATAATATTCTACATTCTATATGTCAACATTGTGGGAAGATTAACTGTGGTAATTATCTCAAAATGAAAATATGATCTTATACTTGTGGTATAGGAGGTAATTGGAATATAATAATTTGTTGAAAATGGAAGGAAATAATGAAGTACAGTAATGTTTTTCCTATGGATCCACTAATGATTTAATGTTTTAGATGTGCAGAATTTAGTCATGATGAAACCAAATTAACCAATCTAAGGGTTATAGTAGATTAATAAAATAAAACTTTTTTTTAGATATTTTTAATAAGGAATATCCTATGAAATGAATATTATTGAGGTATATAGTGTTGTTTCCCTCTAGATTTATCAATTTCTTGTGTAATGTTAGATTTGACATATTAATTATTTTTCAATAAATAAATAAAATTATTGTATAATTATTATATACATAGTGTATGAAAATATATCAAATTTTTAGGAATTTTACACCATATCGATTTATCTCTTGTTCACTTATAAGGATTCTATTAGAAAATGATTATCTATTTTTTACATAGGGCTTATATCATATTGCATATAGGGAAATGTAACTTTATTTAATTAATCAACCCATGATCAACTACTTGATAATGGTTAATTAAGATCTCCCCAATTAAATTCTTCTCATCATAGGAGTATTAAAATTTCAAGGATGAGTATTTATCTAATGGAGGGGGGAATGTAACCATCCAATATTTTCATATATATATTCCTCTACTTAGGTCAATTTTTTTGATAGCTTACTATATAAGAAAAATAAAACTAAAATCATGATGAAAAAGTTGTAGACTATAAAACCGCGGTCATTTAATTGTTATGTATAAGTTTTTGTATCTAAATAAAAAATATATATTAATTTATATATTTTTATGAAGGTTATTTTATACAAAATTACCCATTTATGTATTGTGTTTAAGAATATATCTTTTAATTCATTGTACCTTTATTTAAATATAAATAAGTGTATTATTTTAAAATTATTTTTTTATTAAAATAAAATAATTATTTTTCAATTCTATAATTATTAGTTTTTCATTGTAATTAAGAATAAGAACAACTATTATATTTATAAAAGTTAATTTTTTAAATAAATATCATAGTATTTTATAATTTTTATTTTTAAATTAAAATATAAATTAAAAAAATTAATTTAAAAAAATTAAAAATAATTTTTCTATTTATAATTTTAATATTAGTTTAATTTTATTTTATTCATTTTTTTCTAAAAGGATTTATTTTCAGGAGAAATGTTCAAAAAAACCTTTTTAAAAATAACATGAATTTTATGAAAATCTTTATACAAAAGGTTTAATTGGAAACTATTTAAACCATTTTCAAAGTAATATTTTCTATTATATAAGTCAATTAATAATTTTAACAATATTGGTATTAATTTTAAACCCTATATTTTGACATTTTAGAACAAAATTTAAAATTTTCAAAATATTATTTTTAATACCATATACATTTACCACATTAAAAAAATTCTTATCAATTACATAAGTTAAATATAATTAAATTAATAAAATTTATGGATTTATCATTTGTAAAATTGATTAGAATCTATTTTTTATATTTTTCTAAATTAATTTATTTTTAATTTGAATAATGAAAAAACAATTTTTTTCAAATACAATGACTTTAATATTATTATCAATATATAATCATGATATATAATTATATAAAAACATTTTATTGATAAAAAATTTATTGAAGGAATAAATTTCTGTATTTGAAATATTTTTCATTAAAATTATCAAGCCCATGACTCAAAATTATTATCTTAATTCTAAGAAAAAACAGTTTTTATTCATTTCATTTAATTAAAAATTTAATATTAAAAAATTTCTTATTCTTCATTGGAAATCCACATAATATTATTTTATTTTATTAAAAAAATATTAAAAGGGAATAAAAAATTTGATGATCATATAATACAATTAAATTTTAAGTTTAAAATGAAATTTTCTAAGAATGGGTTTTTACAATTTACATGTAATAATACTAAAATAAATTTCAATCAATCATAGTGATTTGTTAGTAATTTTATTTCTATATTTGAAATAAATTTCGTATATTATTTAATCCTTTCCATTATAATTTTTCTGATGAAAATTTGTTTTTAAGGATGACAGTTGAGTGACAACAATAATGGTAAATTAGGATAATAGTGTTTTAAAATCATGAATTAGGTTAATTTATATTTTAAAAAAATTTCATATTTAATAGAGAAGGATGGATTGAAATTATTTCCATTAAACCATTATTTTCCATTTATTGATCATTTTTTCATGAATAATGGATCAATATTATTGAAAAATATTGATTTTTTGTAAATGTACACTTTTCTTCACATATAAAATGAGACTATGTTCACCACCCTATATCACTAACAATTCCAAATAATTATTTTAAACACAAATATATAATAATATCACCTCAGAACCCTAATAATTTAGTTTAATCCATTTTCACTCCAAAATACCATGTTAACATTCATTAATAATTTACCTGAGGGAGAACTTCCAATAGGGTTGTAATACTCTCAACCAAACTTCTCTAAATTGTTTTCCTTATACAACCTAACAATATCCTCTACACATGAAGTTATAATAACACGATATTTTTTAATATGATGAATCATTATAATACTGATGAAATTATTATTTTATACTTCCCTCCATGATCATTGAGAAATAAAAAAGAAATGACATGTGTAACACCCCGACCCCAGTTACCCAGAGTCGGTGCATTATTACATAACATTGACATGATCCCAAGAATGATCAAGTCTTGAAAGACCGATTAGTTTAGTAGCCTTGGAATAACTGGATACATTAATAAAGTTTACATTACATCATAATATGAAAACTACAACAACATAGTCTCCATAGTCCACACTCATATCCCCACAAACTATCTGAGCAGGTCATTCATAAATTACTTTTTGACATCCTGGAAAAAACAAAACATTAAAAGGGGTGAGCTCAAATGCCCAGTAAGGATAACAATATAGCAGAAACTTTCATAAATAAGAATAACCATTTAAGGAAATTTATAACTCAAAAAAAGCCTTTTAAACTTGAACTTCAACATAATATGGAAGAAATAAAATCAAATAATGTCATTTACTTATTCACATGGATATTCTACTAATCGAATAATCACATGCAATATCAATAACCACTTTCATAATTATGGAATGCACAAGGACAAACTATCATAACAACATAGCCAAGGCCTCATGCCAAGACTACAAATAAGATTTGTCAAGTCCTTGTGCCAAGACACTATTTTGTCTCATGAGGCCTATCGATGCATCAAGGAGCTATAGCGGGCTCCACCCGTCACTTATTAAGTCCCATGCATTCCTCATATGAACAGGTTTAAACATAACATAAACATTCATATTAAAACTATCATATGAAATGTCAATACTTTCTAAATAAAACATGAATGGTATAAAAATAACACATCCATAGTCAAACATATCACAAAACCATAAATACAATATATAAGTTTTATATCACAATAAATCAACTTCAAAGAAGCTTAAAATCCATCAAAGGATGTTGACATAGATGAAATCAAAACTATTTGAGAGAAATATCTCTTTTTTGAAATCATTTAAAAATCACATAATAATAAAATAATTCTTTTAATTTGAAAATTTTCTTATAAGATTGTAAGGGAAGCTTTGAAGATTTTATAACGGCGGAAAATAACCGCACACGCCGCATAAGTTAAAAATACATTCTTACCTTAATTATGTCGAAAATGATAAAAAGGTCCTTGTTTGGAAAACGACAGAAAGATTCCTTTATAAACCACTTATAAAAAGTCAAACAAGGGTATAAATAACTTTAACCGATATTCTAGTAAATAGTTAAAATGTTTTGAAATACATTTATAAGAATCATGGATGTGGATGATAAAGAACTCCCAGTAGATAATTACGTAAAAACAACCTCGGATAATGAAGAGATTGTGAAATAAACCCTTATCTTGTATTTTTACATGGTTGGGGGTAGGTTAACCTCCTTTATAATGGTCAAATAATTGTTATTAAATAATACAAGAATAATATATATTAATATGATATCATATATAATCTTTTAACATATCTTTGTTAATAATATCTTAATATTATTGTCGTTTCAGGTGTTAACTTACTCATTTTCTTTTATATGTTTTTTTAAGTAAGAAATGTTTGTTATGGATAGGTTGTATATTATTCATATCCAGAATGATATTAAGTCCTTAAACATTATTATTAATCATCAAATGAGAATTATAATTGAATTGATACGACGGGGAATGAATCTCATCGCGTTAGTGGAGACGGTAGTCCGTACGTACGCACGAGCGACAATATCATTCTTTTGGAATTAAAATAATATATAATTGGATGGTATTTAATATATACAGAATCATTATCATGTTATATTTATTATTTTCATGAATTACTCATCATTATTATACTCGTCCAAATAATAATTTGTTGAATAACAATTACACCACGACGTAGAGACGGTAAGCAGTACGTACGCACGTATGGTGAAATTTCATTCAAAGGATGGATAGAATACTAAAATATGGTTGTACCATGTTTATAATAACATAAAAGTATATATAATATACTAGGGTTTTTATTTTAGAATGGTAATAACAAAGAAAGAATAAGTTGAAGAAGAAAGGAACTTGAAAGAGGGTGGTGAAAACATTACCTCTTCTTCAGGTTCTTCCTTTTGATTTCATCAAAAGGGCTCCTTATGTTGTCTTTATGATCAAAATAAGTCCTCTAGATTGAATTGAGGGAAGTTGACAGAGTATTTGGTCAGGGGGTGTCCGAGCCAAAATGTTTTGAATGTGTGAATTAGTGAGAAGGGGGAGTGCCCTTTTATAAGAGGGGTGAGGGGAACCTTTGGAAAAGCTAGAATTATTATTTTATAATAAATTCATATTCGGTTTCTAATGGCTCCAAACTTGATTATTTAAAGTTTAATGTGGGTATGGGTCTAAAACCACTCAACCAATCGAATTTAGATAGTTTTGGGTCATTATATTAACCTTAGCTTTTAGTTTTAACTCTTAGTTAATTAGTTCAACATTTACCATGTCACTTTATATTTTTATATTATGTAGTTAATAAACATACTATATACATCCAAGAGACCCCCAAGTGTCCCGTTAATGATAAACAAATCAGGATATATGTCTCTTGGCCGAACCTTAGATTTTTAGGAATTTAATATCAATTAATAATATAATATTTGTTTTAAAAACTCTTTTATGTGAATTTTGACACTTTTCAATAATTGATTTTTTTAAAGTCTTACCAACTTTATTAATTCGAACCAAATTTATTTAATCGATCCTATAATGTCATATTAATCAATAAAAATCTTGGATGTAATAAAAACTTTCAAATTATAATAATTTTAACATTTATAATACCAATTATTTGATTCTTTCATTAATACGGAAAATACTGCATCATTATTGTGTCATAAATAATATTAATTATTAAATATCTAAAAATAATATATAAAATACCATTATGTAGGAAATAGTTTTATCTTTATAATTAATATTTATAGTCGAAAATCCAACATATATAACCCTACGTAAAAAAATTTCTAAAAGATACATGCTTATGTCATTTTTGTATTTATTTTAACTTAATTAATATAAAGTCTCATTATCACTTACAAGTGGCTCCATGGGGTCCCAAAATCGACCCAAAGATTCCCATGGTCATAAATGTATCCAACAATAAGGTTAGGACACGTTTTAGGGTAATTTAGTATTATTATAATATTATTTTTTAACCCTTATTTACTGGATTTACCCTTTAACCATGGTAAATAAAATATTTACCGAAATAATTATTCAAAATGTCTAAAAATAAAAGTTTCCTATTTAAACAATTTGTACATCCTGATTCCAAATATGGAATCCATTTTTCCAAATTCAAAACACATAAGTGGAAGAAACTAATTCAAAATTAATTCCCGCTGTCAAAACAAAAAGCGTGTTTTTAAGATATAATAACTATCAAAAGATTGATACTTGTTTATGTTCGGTTTAATTGTGAAATTATTTCTAATGACCAAAATTGTATTAAATTACAAAAATATATTCTAAATATACTTTAAAACCACTCAAATTCATAATTTATCACTATTAATTATTTTGATTAAAAAGTTGTTTTTAATTAAAATTTAGTAATTTTCACTATTCATCAAAATATTAAAGTTATCCGAAAAGTACCAAAATTTCACCTTAGGATAAATTAGATACTCAGAATCCAAAAATGAAGTCCATTTTGGGAGATTAAATTTATAAAATTTCAAAAAGTAGGTATTACTATTCCTAATGGCTAGTTTGATTGGTTGTAGTGTGTGTTAGAACTCGAAGTTGCGTACAACACACGCTACTGTATTATTCAAAGAGAAGAGTATTGTGGAAGCTTGGGGTGTTAAATTCTCCCCTACTTCAAATAATTTCATCCTAGAAAATTTCTATAATATTACGGAAAAAAAAGAATTGGGTGGTTCTTCGTCATAAGTTTCTCAGGTTCCCACGTTGCCTCTTCCAATTTATGGTTTCTCCATAGAACTTTCACCAGACGATTTGTCCGGTTTCTCAACACTTGTTCTCTCATATCAGGAATCCTGATGGGCTCTTCGCAATAAGACAGATCGGGTTCCAGTTCTAATTCCTCATAGGTGAGTATATGTGTTGGTTCAGGCATGTATTTCCTCAACGGTGATACGTGGAACGCATCGTGAACATTGGAGAGACTTAGCGACATTGCAAAATGGTAAGCTGGAGCCCCAATTAATTCTAGAATTTCAAAAGGTCTGATGTACCTGGGACTCAATTTACCCTTTTTACCAAAAATAATAACTCCCTTCCATGAAGATAACTTCAAGAAAACATGTTCTCCGACCTGAAATTCCAAATCCTTCCTTCGGTTATTGGCATATCTCTTCTTCCTACTTTGAGCTACTTTGATGTGGTTTTGGATTACCTTCACCTTTTACACCGTTTCCTCCACAAGTTCTGGGCCTACAAGTTTTCTTTCACCAACGTCATCCCAACAGGTTGGTGTGAAACATCTCTTTTCGTACAACGCTTCATATGGTGCCATCCTAATACTTGAATGGAAGCTATTGTTATAAGAAAATTCTACCAGAGGTAAATATTGATCCCACATACCATGAATTTCAAGTGAGCAAGATCTCAACCTGTCTTCTAAGGTTTGAATAGTCTGTTCTGATTGTCCATCTATTTGTGGGTGGTAAGCAGTGCTCAAATGATGTTCAGTATCCAAGGCCTTCTAAAAACATTTCTAGAATCATGAAGTAAAACGGGGATCATGATCAGAAACAATCGATAGGGGTACTCCATGAAGTCTCACAACTTCATTAATATATACTCTTACTAGATGTTCTAGTGGTAGATCTTATCTTATAGACAGATAATGTGCTGATTGGTAAGATGATCAACAATAACCCATAATGCATCGTTCCTTCTAGGAGTCTTTGTTATCCCCATGACGAAGTCCATCATAATATTATCCCATTTCCACTTAGGTATGGGAAGAGGTTTCATGACTCCTCCAGGCTGTTGCCTTTTAGCTTTCACTTGTTGACAAACCATACATCTTGACACAAAATCAGAAATCTCCTTCTTCATGTTGTCCCACCAGAAATGTTACTCCAAATCTCTATACATTTTGGTGCTCCCAGGGTGTATAGAGAAATTGGATCTATGAGCATCATCCAACAATTCCCTTTTTAGATCAGGTATATTGGGAACACAAAGTCTCTTCCCAAACTTCAAAATTCCGTCTTCATACACAAAGTCATTCAATCTCCCATCATCCACAGCTTTAATATTCCTTTTAAACTCTTCATCACCGGTCTGATAACTCTTTATCCTTTCTAATAAAGATGGTATCGCAGCCATTTGAAAAAGTATTGAGGTTTCACCTTCCATGGTGATTCCCATATCCATCTTCAATATATCCATGTATATAGGATCCTTTTCTACTCACATCTTGTTCAAAACACCATGATCCTTTCTACTCAAAGCATCTACCACCTTATTTTCCTTCCCCAGGGGGTAGTGTATCAGGCAATGATAATCCTTGAGTAGTTCAAACCATATCCTTTTCCTCATGTTGAGTTCTTTTTGTGCGAAAATATACTTCAAAATCTTGTGATCAGAATAAATCTCACATTTTTCACTATAGAGGTAGTGTCTCCATATCTTCAAAGAAAAGATCACAGCTTCTGACATGATATCATGAGTAGGATAGTTTTGTTCATGAATTTTCAACTGTCGTGATGCATAGGAAATAACTCTATCATTCTGCATAAGGGCACAACCAAGTCCTTTCTTAGATGCATCACTATAAATAATGAACCCATCATTCCCCGATGGTAGATTCAATATAGGATCATTGACTAATCTTCTCTTCAGATCTTCAAAACATTCTTCACACTCTTTTTTCCAAAAAAAAAAATTTAACCCATTTACGTGTAAGCTTCGTTAATGGGTTAGCCAATAGGGCAAAATTCTGGACGAAACGTCGATAATAACCTGCCAAACCAATAAAACTGTGTACCTCAGTTATACTCATCAGTGCAGGCCATTCTTGTATTGCCTTAGTATTAGAAGTATCAACAGAGTTTCCTTCTTTAGAGATAATATGTCCAAGAAAATAAATCTCCTGAAGCCAAAATTCACACTTGTTAAACATCTCATACAATTCATGTCTTCTCAGAGACTTCAAGATAACGTGCAAGTGATTTTCATGATCTTCGTAGCTTTCGGAGTATACCATGATATCATTAATAAATACCCCCAAAAATTCAGATAGATATTCCATGAAAACTCTATTCATTAGATCCATGAATACAGAGGGTGCATTAGTCAGCCCAAAAGGCATTACCGTAAACTCGTAATGCTCGTACCTATTTTGAAATGGTGTGTTCGAAATGTCTTCCTTCTTCACACACAACTAAATGTATCTAGACAGAAGGTCAATCTTTGAAAAGTATTGATCTCCATGCAGTTGGTCAAATAAATCATCAATGCGAGGTAGGGGATACTTGTTCTTTATTTTTATAGCATTAATCTTCTTATAGTCGATACATAACCGCATAGATCTATATTTCATTTTATCAAAAAGAACAAGGGCTCCCCATGGAGAAATACTAGGGAGAATAAATCCCTTAAAACTAAATTCCTCTAGTTGTTTCTTTAGTTCAACTAATTCTACAGTTGCCATTCTATAAGAGGTCTTCGATATAGGCCTTGATCTAGAATTAAATCAATGGAAAACTCAACTTCTCATTCTGGAGGATATCCAGGTAAATCTTCCAGAAACACATCTACATATTCTTCCACAACAGGTAAATACTCTATTAGAACATTCCTTTCCTCACCCATAGTCATTTCATTCTCTTCCTCCCCAATAATTGAATATAGTTGAGCTACTGGGGGAGGATCTAGATAAGAATTAGGTGGTGATGATTCTGCTCTTAATATAAGGTGTTCCTTTTCATCATCATCAAAAATTGTAACCTCCTTCTTCTTACAATAAATCTTCACATCATGGTCCGGAAGTCAATCCATACCGAGGATTATATCAAACTCAATCATAAATATGATGATGAGATCAGCGGATAATGAACATTTATGTGCTCTAATGGGGACTTATTCACAAAACATTGTTGCAATGATACTTCCCTTAGGAGTTTTAACTGACAAATCCCTTGTTAAATCAAATTGGAAATATCTAATTTTCTTAGAAAACTGGGAAGATATGAGACAATGCGATGATCCAGAATCAAATAATGCATTTTCTAAACTTAAGGAAACCATTAAATTACCTACCACCACGTCTTTTGGAGGTTCTACCTCAGTAGTAGTGATAGAATAAGCTTAGACTTCCTCCCTTGGCCATTTCTGAGGTATGTTCCCCTGACACTTAGGAAATTAATTTGCATAATGTCCCATCTCCCTGAAATTGTATCATTGGACATCAGTATAATAATTCTTCCCCTTGCAATCACGAGCATGGTGGCCTTTTTCACCACACTTGTAACAGACCCCCATTCCATTTAAGCAAGTACCAGGGTGTTTCTTCCCACATTAACTGTAGGATGGACATTCAACTTTTCCATTGTTCCCCTTATTTCAATTACCAGATTTATCAGTATATCTCTTCTTCTCTTGCTTTGCTTTAAAGTCATAAGAGATAGAGAATTTCTTCTCTGTCTTGATAGCACATGATAAATGTCTTCGTACGACAAGAAGGATTGTGAGACTAATGCTCGACAGAGAAATGGTTTTAACCCATCAAAGAAAAGATAAATCTTACTTCTTGGGTTACGTATATAATCTCTAGTATACCTTGTTAAACATGTAATGTTAGCCTCATACTTTGTGACATTCTCATCCTCTTTTTGTCTCAGACTCAGAAATTGCCTTTCCATATCTGCTCGATGGTCATGAGGAGAGTATTTTTCTAAACAAATATCTTTGAACTCCCTCCATTCCATATTTTATACTTCATCATCTTCCTTTGTGTTTTGAATCAATGACCACCATTGATCAGCATCTCCAGTGAGGAGGTAAACCGCCATGATAACTTTTTCCCTTTCACTACTCCCCAAAGCCTGAAATATTTTCTCTAGGGAATTTATCCATTTCTCACCTACTAAGGTATTTTCACTCCCATTGAAAGTTGGTGGTTATTGCCTCATGAAGCGATATAGCATTGATCCTCTAAGGTACGGATCTGGGTGCTCCATACAGGTAAGGTTATTATTCATAACCTAAGTGAGTTGTCCCAGTATAGTGATTAGCTTATCAACACCAGTTGCATCACCAGAAATACTATAATTATCTTGAGTAGGAGGGAAATACCTACATAGAGTGTGTGCATTGATATGGTTTCCATTTCTTCAACTAGGTGCCATTTCTAAAAAATAGCATAAACTAGATCAGTTTGTGAATCAGAATACATAATTTCATACTTATAAAACACTTAACATAAATTGAACTATTTATGGAAATAATCCATAATCATAAAAATCTTTTCTTTGAGGAAGTATATACTCATAAACCCTTCATAATGATTTATAAATAAAATGAGATTTATCCTAAGCATATCCCTGAGGAGTGTCGTAACAAAGAGTGCGGCAAGGCCCATTATCATGAACCACTTCTCGTTCGATTCTAGCTCAATGCGGTGTTTTCGGGTTTAACCCCTAGGTAAATCTATTCCAAATCCACCTCTACCTCCTCATATCCAGATAGGGATTTATTTCTCGGAAAACTCAGAAAATATCTACAATACCAAAATTCTAGGAAGTTATTCTATACTAATCCTCAAAGTCCATCTTAGATCTATGTGCTCTAATAAGAGTTTATCTAAATCTAGATTCCAAGGTTTTTACTAAAATTTTTCTAATATCAACTGCTATGCCCCGACCCCAGTTACCCAGAGTCGGTGCATTATTACATAACATTGTCATTATCACAAGAAAGATCAAGTCTCGAAATACCGATTAGTTTAGTAGCCTTGGAATAACTTGATACATTAATAAAGTTTACATTAAATTATAAAATAAAAAATACAACAACATAGTCTCCATATTCTACACTCATATCCCCACATACTATCCCAGCAGGTCATTCATAAATTACTTCTTCACATCCTGGGAAAAATAAAACATTAAAAGGGGTGAGCTCGAATGCCCAGTAAGGATAACAATATAGAGGAAACTTTCATAAATAAGAATAAACATTTATGGAAATGTATAACTAAAAAAAGCCTTTTAAACTTGAACTTCAAAATAATATGGAAGAAGTAAAATGACATAATGCCATTTACTTATTCACATGGATATTCTAATAATCGAATAGTCACATGCAATAACAATAACCACTTTCATAATGATGGAATGCATAATGCCAGACTATCATAACCACATAGCCAAGGCCTCGTGCCAAGACTAAAAATAAGATTTTTTCAAGGCCTTATGCAAAAACACTATTTTGTCTCCTGAGACCTACCGATGCATCGAGGATCTATATCAGGCTCTACCCATCACTTATTAAGTACAATGCATTCCTCATATGAACAGGTTTAAACATAACATAAACCTTCATATTAAAACTAGCATATGAAATGTCAATACTTTCTACAAAAACCATGAATGGTATAAAAATAACACATCCACATTCAAACATATCACAAAACCATAAATATAATATGGAAGTTTTGTATCATAATAAATCAACTTCAAATAAGCTTAAAATCCATCAAACGATGTTGACATGGATGAAATCAAATCTATTTGAGAGAAATTTCTCTTTTTTGAAATCATTTAAAAATCACATAATAATAAAATAAAACATTTACTTTGATAATTTTATTATAATATTGTAAGATAATCTTTGAAAATTATATAACGGCAAAAAATAGCCGCACCCGCCGTATAAGTTAAAAAGACATTCTTACCTTAATTCTGTCGAAAATGTTAAAAAGGACCTTGTTTAGAAAATGACAGAAATATTCCTTTATAAACCACTTATAAAAAGTCAAAAAAGTGTATAAATGACTTTAACCTATATTATAGTAAATATTAAAAATGTTTTGAAATACATTTTTAAGAAACATGGATGTGGATGATAAATAAGTCCCAATAGATAATTACGTAAAAACAACCCCGGGTAATGAAGAGATTGTGAAATAAACCATTACCTTGTATTTTTCCGTGGTTGGGGGAAGGTTAACCTCTTGTATAATGGTGAAATAATTGTTATTATATTATACAAGAATCATATACATTAATATGATATCATATATGATCTTTTAACATTTCTTTGTTAATAATATCTTAATATTATTGTCGTTTCGGGTGTTAACTTCCTCATTTTCTTTTATATGTTTTGTTACGTAAGCCATGTTTTTTATGGATAGGTTGTATCTTATTCATATAAAGAATGATATTAAGTCCATAAGCATTATTATTAATCATCAAATGATAATTAGACTTGAATGGAAACGATGGGGAATGAATCTCATCGCGTTCGTGGAGACGGTAGTCCGTACGTACGCACGAGCGACAATATCATTCTTTTTGTATTAAATTAATATATAATTGGATGGTATTTAATATATAAAGAACCATTATCACGTTATATTTATTATTTACATGAATTAAACATCATTATTATACCCATCTAAATAATAATTTATTGAATAACAATTACACCACGACGTGGAGACAGTAAGTCATGCGTACGCACGTATGGTGACATGTCATTAAAAGGATAGATAGAATACTGAAATTTGGTTGTACCATGTTTATAATAACATCAAAGTATATATAATATTCTGTAGTTGTTATTTTTGAATGGTAATAACAAAGAAAGAATAAGTTGAAGAAGAAAGGAACTTGAAAGAGGGTGGTGAAAACATTACCTCTTCTTCGGGTTCATTCTTTTGATTTTATCAAAAGGGCTCCTTAAGTTGCCTTTCTGATAAAACTAAGACCTCTAAGTGGAATTGAGGGAAGTTTAGAAAGTATCTGGGTAGGGTTTGGACGAGCCAAAATGCTTTGAATGTGTGAATTAGTGAGAAGGGGGAGTGCCCTTTTATAAGAGGGGTGAGGGGCACCTTTGGAAAAGCTAGAAATATTATTTTATAATAAATTCATATTCGGTTTCTAATGGATAAAAAGTTGATTTTTAAAAGGTTAATGTGGGGATGGGATGAAAACCACTCAACAAATAGAATTTAGATAGGTTTGGGTCATTATATTAACCTTATCTTTTAGTTTTAACTCTTTATTAATTAGTTTAACATTTACCATGTCACCGTGTATTTTTATATTATATAGATAATAAACATACTATATACATTCAATCGTCCCCCAAGTGGTCCATTAATGATACACCTATCATGATATAAGTCTCTTGGCCGAACCTTATATTTTTATGAATTTAATATCTATTAATAATATAATATTTGTTTTAAAAACTCTTTTTTGTGAATTTTGACACTATTAAATAATTGATTTTTGTTAAAGTCTTAAAAAAATTATTAATTCGAAAAAAATTCATTTAATCATTCCTATAATGTCATATTAATCAATAAAATTCATGTATGTCATCAAAAATTTCAAATTTTAATAATTTTGACATTTATAATACCAATTATTTGATTCATTCATTAATACAGAAAATACTGCATCATTATTGTGTCATAAATAATATTAATTATTAAATGTCTAAAAATTATAAATAAAATAAAATTATGTATTAAATAATTTTATCTTTCTAATGAATACTAATAGTCTAAATTACAACATATATAACTCTTTGTAAAAAAAAAGTTTCTAAAAGTTATAGGCTTATGTCATTTTTGTATTTATTTTAACTTAATTAATATAAAGTGTCATTATCACTTACAAGTGGCTCCATGGGGTCCCAAAATCAACCCAAAGATTCCCATGGTCGGACATGTATCCACCAATAAGGTTAGGACACGTTTTAGGGTAATTTATTAGTATTATAATATTATTTTTTAACCCTCATTTACCTGATTTATCCTTTAACCATGGTAGATAAAATGTTTTCCGAAGTAATTATTCAAAATGTTTAAAAATAAAAGTTACCTATTTACACAATTTGAAAATCATGATTCCAAATATGGAATCCATTTTTCCAAATTCAAAACACAGAAGTGGAAGAAATTAATTTAAAATTAATTCCCACTATCAAAACAAAAAGCGTGTTTTTAAGATATAATAATTATCAAAAGATTGATACGTGTTTATGTCCGGTTTAATTGTGAAAAATTATGTCAAATGACCAAAATTGTATTAAATTGTAAAAATATATTCTATATATACTTTAAAACCACCCAAATTCATAATTTTTCACAACTAGTTATTTTTATTAAAAATGTTGTTTTTAATTAAAATTCAGTAATTTTCACTATTCATCAAAATATAAAAGTTATCCAAAAAGTACAAACATTTCACCTTAGGCTAAATTCGATACTCTGAATCCAAAAATGAAGTCCATTTTGAGAGATAAAATTTATAAAATTTCAAAATGTAGGTATTACTATTCATAACGGCTAGTTTGATTGGTTGTGGTGTGTGTTGGAACACGAAGTTGCATACAACACACGCTACGGTATTATTTAAATAGAAACATACCATGGAAGCTTCAGGTGTTACAACATGTGTGAGTGTGTGTGTGTGGAACACTACCTCAAAGAATGAAATTTTTTGTTTTCCATGACCATCTAACATTGATAAAATTAAAATTTTATTTATTATGTAAAAATGATATATTTAAAACCATTAATATTCTAGTATTATTATATATGAAAATCTATAGGTAATAATATTAATAACTTGTTATAGTAAATTTAACTCCCTTAAATTGAATTTTCAAGGAACCATTCCTAATTTAGATATTTTAGGGACAACCATTAAAAAATAATAAGTATTTTACTAATGGGATAATAAAGGATATCGTCATCCACAATTCTATATATCATGATGTTATTTTATAACTCTTTTTTCCATGGTAAAAAGACAAGAAGTGTTACAATTGAATTTATCGAATAACCCCAAGTAACCGATATAAGCAAAATCTAAATTAAAAATAAGTAACAAAAAATAATATATGCAACAAAAAAATTAAAATTATATTAATATGGTTCTTGGGTGTGTGTATATATATATATATTCTAATTTTATTACTCATTGAGTTAAGTGATAGTGTATAGTACGTTCAGAAACGTGGTAAGGGTTTCATCTGAAAATATTCATTATTGAGGTAAATGTACGTTTTTCACATAAATTCATTTAAATAGTGTGTATAAATAAAATTTGATATATAATATCATGAATCATATTTATAAATGGTAATTTAACTTCATATTGAAGCTATATCTCTTTAAATATTATTTAATTAAAATTTATCTTATGTTCTATGGTTTTTGTAACGATCACCCTTTATTTATATAGAATATGATATTATGCTCCATTATTCATTTTTATAGTGTAATTATATCCCTGAGGACATATAATATTATAAATTACTTTTGAGAATGGGAAATTAACTTTCACTCATGATCTTCCTTACTATAGGAGATAATTTATGTCTTCCCTAAAATATAAGTTTATTTCATAACTCTATTTTATTTCTTGATTATTATGTTTCTCCTTGATATTTACCTTAAATTTAATATGGTATACGCTACTTATATCTTGGAAGTTAAATTTTGATTCTGTTATTCCATACTAGTTTATTCTAATAATTTTTAAAAAATAGTGCTTTGTTAATATTAATTCTCATCCATTTAAATTATTTTCCCCCTCCTCGTACATAATTTCCATTCCCGAAATTGTTCTCCAATTTAATTGGAAACCTATTCAAATTGTATGTATCATTAAAAAAATATTTACATTATACTAATTTATTATGGATGTTTTATTATTTATTTTATGATATGGTATTTAAAAAAAATGTTAAAACATAAAAATGGATATTTTGTGCCCCCTTCATGACATGTCTATTACACATTTTCTACCATTAATCCCTTTTAATTCCAAATTAATCTCATGAACCTATTATGCTAATATATATACCCTTTATATATATTCCATGTTAAATATAATTTTCATTTTTTGTCTTATATGAGCTTTTTGTTCCATTTTAAATTCCCCCTTGTAACTAATTCTAGTTTATGGAATCATTAATATTTCTTGTCTCTTGATGATCATAAACCCCATAAAATTTCTTTAAACCATGAATAGATTTCAACACCAAAAATTATTTTAGTTTAAACCCTCTTGAACCAATTTTTTAATAGAAAAAAACAATCTATTTAATTCTTTAAAAATAACCTTTTTTTCTTCCATAATGCATCACCTAATATTGGTTTTCTTAGTTCTTCTCCAAGACCATTCCCTTGAATTTTCCAAAAAGGAACTCCATGTGCATAAAAAATATTCATTTTTCAGTTGTGATGGTTCAAAATGATTAAATTACTTATTATATTGGTAATACTTATGACTTCTCCTTCGGTAATGTCGTAAATCATAATTATGAAACCCACTTCCTTCTCATGGGTTTGATCATGCTTATTATTTTTTCATGGTTTCTTTCCTCCTATAGTGCACATATTATTGTACATATATCCCAATATTTAATTTTTTTATGTTAATATATCTTGAGATATTATGTATGTTTCACAAGTATTTACCCTAAGAATATTTTATTTTGATTACAGTTATCTTGAGAATTATATGATTACAATTTTAGATAGCTTATATTATGTTGTCTTGGTGGTTATCCTTGAAATACTGTAATAATAAAATTCAACATGATATTTTCACATGATTATGATTCCTTTATTTGATTATATAATTTACATATTCCATGTATTCATGTGTATGATAATTCTCTTTATGATATCATCTTATGCCTATTGAAGTTCATGTTTTGTGTTATTTCCATGTTTATTCCCTAACTAGGATTTATTTATCTCCATTTTCAATACATATTTTCCCCAGGGTATCCTATGAGTTATTAGATGATATATTAGTGTCAGTACCTATGGAATCTCACCTTTTATTACATAACTTTCCATTTCCTGGTATAATTTAGAATAATTTTTCAATTTTAGTTTCTTCTAAAAATGGTACATATTACATTAAAACATAAAACATTATTCTAAATACACTTGAAATAAATATCCATGGGTTCACCCTAAGTTATGTTTATTGAATATCATAACCTAGTTATGTAAATGAAAAGAAAGGGATAATCATGAAGCCTAGTAAGGTTGTAAACAAGAGATATATATAACATGTGATCTTGAGACATAACAGTAAGAAAATAAGGTATAGTGACAAGGAATGAAAAATGGGAACATAATAATAACAATAGCATGAATATTAACATGGAAATGTGGCTCCAAAATTTAATTAATACATTTATATACATATTGCTAATGTTTGTCACCTAGGTATCATATATATAAATTTCCAAGGTTATTGAATAATTTATTATAATACATGTCATCTATAGGGAGTAAATAATTTACCCATTGCATTATAGAGATATCTGGGAACACCTTTTATATTTCTTAATTTCAGGTAACCCACATAGATATAAATAAATCCATTAATTAATAACTTAGGAAGAATAAAGGATGTATTTCTTATCAAAAAACATGACATAGAAAAGTGCTTTAGAGACATGATAATTACATAATTTTTAACTCATGAAATGTAATGTCAGTTTCATATACATAAATCCCCAAATAAAAATACATTTTTAAATCTATTTTAAAACCCATTTTAAAAAATTGGGTATTAAAATTAAAAGTAAAATAGGATATCTCATGTACAATTGAAAAATTTGAGAACAAAATGTGGCAGCATGACGGGTATAAAAGATAGTTATATAATTGGGAAAAATTAGTGTGGACAAGGGTCACCCATTGATGAAAAAAAAAATTTAGTACAGTTATGAAGAAAAGTTTAATAAATTATAATGACCATAAAATTTATAAGACATATAAATAATAAGTTTCCTGAATTGAAAATAAAATAATGATAATTCCATAGGCAATAAGAGTTTTTCCTGAAATATGAGGATGAAACCTTTAGGGATTAAGGACACCTTGGGGGACTCCATGGGAGTGAAAATAACCTGAAATTTGTGGAGGATAAATTTTGAGTGAATGGAAATTGATAAATGTGATGGAATTTATAGGGGAAGTGGAGTATTTGTATAGTATTTTACAAATATTGGTCGTGGATAACTAGGTTGTGGAAAATGAAAAAAACATTGTCTTATCCATGGTTTTTTCTCATGATTTGGGAAATTTAGGTCACTTTTTTGATAATTTAATCCTCTAGTACTTAACACCATTATTTATTATATCTAAGGTCATGGAAAAGTAAATATTCCACAGTATATTATTTTAAAATTCAAATTCTCCTTTTTAGTCGTTCCAATGTATATTATAGTTTTAAAAATTGAATAAAATATATTAAAATAATTACTTTTAATAAAATAAAATATATTTTTTGGATTATGTTTAATTAATTATTATATAATAATTACATAAATTTGATCTCATAAAATGTACTAAACACCTGAAACTATATTTTTGACAATTCCTGAAAATGAAAATTAAGTATTTTAGAAAATTCTAATAAATTCCCCCTAAAATAATTTTCAAATACTGATTTAAAAAAATATTTTATCAGGAAAAAATCTAAAAATATTAATCTTTAAATTTTTTAATATACAAATCATTTTTTATTAAAAATTACAGTTTTATTGCATAATCACATTTTTGACATTTATTGAAAAATTCATAGGACATTATAAAATTATTTAATCATTTATTATCTAAATAAATGTTATTTGAAAGTATATTTCATTAAAATGATTATTTTTTAGAATATCATGTTTATATATAAAAATTTAATATATTTTTGTTAAACATAAAATTATGTTTTATTTATGTTAAAAAATAAAATAATCATGTTCATCTCAATTAAACATATGTTTTAGTATGAAACACTATTATTAAGAGGAATTTTACGAAATGAGAATTTTTAATTGTAAAAATTATATTACACATTATATAACTAAGGTCAAAAAATGTACCCCCTTATGAAACCAACACACACCTTGCATGTAATTTGTGTGATGGTGGTAGTTCCATGGAGTGTCTCGGTTAACATCGACCAAGTGGTAATCTCCACTAACATGAACTTATAATATAGGAGATTTATTTCAAGCTTCAATTGTTGAAGCTCAACTTGGGCTTGGACATGGATGAACCCAAATGATGATTCCTCCCTCCCATGTTTTGAAAAATGGGTTTCAAACGACATGACTCTACTAGTTAAGGCCATCAATGATCATTTATTTTTCAATTACCTTATGTAAATATAATAGAAGAATTATCATCTAAGTTATAGTTTCCAATATTCATATTGACCATCAGTTATATATTGGTCGAATATCAATGGTCATATTTCCTTTTATACCCATTAAATACCACTTCATTATTTCACTCAAAAAATCACTAAAATTTATCTTAATGTTATTTTTTTCATTATATGTTAATTCATTTACTAATAATTTGTTTAATTTATATTTCATTAACTGTAGGGGTGATGATTCTAGTATATTGGTGTGATCCACACATTCCCATATTAACTATTCTATTTTATATTCTTTGTCTTGTTGTAATGTTGGTTATTCTAGTTTTTTCATAGATGAGTAATCTAATGATATTCATAAATGATAAAAAATTCATTTGTTTCTCATAGTTTTTTATGTTTATTATTACTATATAAAACACAAATTTATACAATAAACAAATATCAGTTACAAATTCTTGGTAGTTACATTTCCCCCCCCATTAATATATTTTTTTCCCCAAAATATCAACTCAATTTATCAGTTGAGGGTAGGTTATAGTACTTATGTCTCATTATCATCTCTAGTTCGCACACCACTTCTTCATATTTATGGTTCCTCTATAAAACATTGACATGATAGGTAGTCTGGTTGTCTAAAAACATGTGTCTATGGTTTATGAACTCTACCAGATTTTCCTCTTAAGAGAGATCATGTTCCAGTTGCACCACCTCTAAATTAAGTACATGTGAGGGATCCTGCTTTAATATTATCAATAGTGATACATGGAATACATCATTAACTTGAGATTGATTTAGAAGAATTGATAGCAGATAGTCCATTATTCCAATGTGATCAACCATTTCATATGGGCCAATGTACCTAGTTCTAATATTCTCATTCAATCAAAATCTCGTGAATCTCTCCCATGGTGATATTTGAAGGAAAGCGTTTTCC
Source organism: Viscum album (assembly GCA_963277665.1). Classification (NCBI taxonomy): domain Eukaryota; kingdom Viridiplantae; phylum Streptophyta; class Magnoliopsida; order Santalales; family Viscaceae; genus Viscum; species Viscum album. The sequence continues at coordinate 1,236,560,691 of OY728122.1, read as the reverse complement.
CCAATATCAAACTCCATGTCCCGTTGATGATTTGCTTCACATTTCTTCTACCATATATTATCATCCTTTATATTTTTTGGATGGAATGAACCTTTTCTGTTATCATATTCACATGATCAAACTGAAATAATTTAATCTATCCAACATCATCCCAACAAGTGGGTGTTCTAAATTTCTTTCCATATAGATCATTATATCCAGTCATTTAAATATATCAGTGGAAGATGTTATTATATGATAACTTAGCTAATGGGGGGTGTTGATCCCAACCTCCTTTAAGTACCATTGAGCATGTTCTCAACATGTGATATAGTGTTTGACCATTAATTGCAAATTGTCCATCTATTTGGAGCTAATAGGCTATACTGAAATTCAATTCATTATTCAAATAATGTTGAAGAATTATCCATAATTTAGATATGAACCTTGTATCAGGATCTGAAATAATAGAATGTTTCACACCATGAAACTTTGCATATTATGTTACGTATATTTTGGAATGTTCGTCAAGGGATATATATTTACGAATAATAATGAAATGGGTAGTCTTGGAGAAATGATATAATATAACCCATGCCTCGTTGTTTTCATTATATTTTCTTAGGAGACTCGTGATGAAGACCATAGTGGTATTATCCCACTTCCATGTCAGTATGGGTAGTGGTTATAATTACCCTTTTGTAATTTATCTCTCTTAAATCACTTCATGAAATACCAATCACCTTGTAGTATAGATAATAATATACCTTATAATAATTTCCCACTAATAGTGTTCTTGACGGTCCCTCTACATTTTAGTGCTTCCCTGATGTATGGAGAATGTATTGATATGAGCTTCATCCATTAGATCCTTCTTTATATCAAGGTTATATGTAATACATAGCCTGTATAGAATTTCAATAAACCTTTTATTCAATATTAAACTCGAGAAACTTCCCATTCATCATAGTATATATGTTCCTTTTAATCAAAGTGAATTCTCTTCATTTTTACTTGATCATATCTAGTAATGATGGTTGAGAAATCATTTGGAATAGGTTTGACGATCTCCCTTCCATTACGATTATCATGTCAAATTTTACTAGGTCTATAATCAAAGGATATCCCTGAATCCTCACCATTGTTATAATAATAGGTTATTTCCTACATTATGCTTTAGGAACATTTTTTCTCTTTCAGGGTAATTAGGAATTGAATAGTTGTAGTCTTTATGATGTTACATCAATAATTTTTGTCTCATATTCAATTCCTCTTATGTGAAAATGAAGTTCAATCTTGGGAGGTTTGTGTATATATTAAATTTCTCCCCATAAATATAGTTCCTCTATTTATTAGATAAAAAATAACTGTAGGTAACTCTAGGACATGCATATTATAATTCATTTCATGAGTATTTAATTGATGAGGTTCATAAGCAATCCACATGTCATTTTTCATGATGACAAACCCAATACCTTTCAAGGATGCATTGCTATAAATAATTAATCCTTCCCTAATATAGGGTAGATTTAACATAAATGCAGTAACAAATATATTATTCAGTTATTGGAAACTTTTTTCACACTCCTTTGTCAATATCATCTTATCTCATTTTCAATTTAACTTTGATTGTGGATTCGAATTTCATGAAATATTTTTCATAAACCTCCTATAATATCCTACTAAACCAATTAATCTATGAATCTCATTTAATGTTGTATGATGAGGTTACTCCTCTAAAGCCTTTTTCATTGTATGGTCAAGGGAGAATCCTATATTTGTTAAAATTTTCCCCTAAAAGATACTTGTTGTAACCAAAAATCATATTTACTGAACATTCTAATAACATTCTATTTCCTTATAGTTTTCAAAACAATTCACAAATAATCCTCATCATCCATGGGTATTTTATATTAGGTCAAGATATATTTTTTAAAAAATATTATATAATAATATAATTGATAAAAAATACCCCAACTTTATCAAGGTATTCCTTAAAAACTATATTCATTAAATACATTAATATAGAGGGAGAATTAGTCAAGTTGAAGGGAATAAAAAATCATAATTGCCATGTCTTATTTAGAAGGCACCCTTTAAAATATCTTATTTCTTCATCCTCAATTGATGATACCATGATCAGATGAAAATATTTGGGAAGAATTGATCCCCACAAAGCTGGTCAAATAAATCAAAAATCCTTGGGAGAGGGTTCACAATATTCATTTTGATCAGATAATTTTCTCTATAATCAATGCATAAACTCATTAAACCATAATTAATCTTCACAAGGAGTACAGGTGCTCCATAAGGAAACACACAAGGTCAAATAAATCCCATATATTGAAGGACATGAAGTTATTTTTTTAATTACTATAACTATATATTTTTCATTCTACACATGGTATTTGATATTATCTTGGATCATGGAATGAGTTCAATGGAGAACTCTACCTCTATTTATGGGGGCAGTCCATGTAACTCTTAAAAAAATGTGTTAATTTATTTCTGAGTAATGGAGACTTTCTATATCATTATAATTTAATTTCCTTTTTCCACTTAACTGAACATCTCCATAAAGAATGCTATGGGAGGTCCTTCTACGAAATTATATCACTGGGATATCTCTACCTTGAAAATCAATATAGTTTTTCCTTTCAGGATGAATGCAATTTCATTGATACTATAGTCAATCATAGCATTATACATTGAGATCCAGTCCATCCTTGGTATAGTGTATAATTCTACCATGGGAATGATGACTATATTTTGGATGAAATTTAACTCAAAAAATTAATACTATAGTTCTTATACACTATAGATGCTAGGATAATTCATCCAAGTTTCTTGATGGAAAAATCTACTTCAAGGAGTTCTAGGATGGATTATATATTCTTTACCAAAATGGATGAAATAAATTAATATATAGAAAATAATCAAACAAATTACATGCTAAATTTGATAACACAATGAGTGTAACTACCACCAAATCATTCCGAGAATAAACTTTAGTCATCATTAAAGAAAAATCCCAACTTTGTTAAGGTTGATGGTGGTTCCCCTCCATAATATTATAATATAGAAATTTATTGGAAAATTTCACATGCTTGCCACACTTGAAGCATTGAAATTATAGAAGGGTCTCCACGATCATCCCTTTTTGGTTAGTGTTGAGATGTTAAGGCTTCACATAACCAAGATAATTTCAATCTCTATGTTCATATCATCCGGATGTATAGTATATTCAACTTCTATGAACCATGTTCCCAAATGGGTTTTCCTACATTTTTAACCCATGGGAAATTTCACTTTCTTTCCTCATTTTTCCATGATCAATGTTCCCTCATAATTTTTTCTATATATATCCCTTCATTTCATTAGATATATTTGACAATTATGTCTCTTAAAAATATAGTTCAAATATTAATATACTCTGTATTATCTCCCCATATCATTCATACTTTCAATTTTCTATTTTTCTCCACATTTGGGGTCTCAATCTACCAAATTCTCGTAATTATCATTTCATAGACTCTATCTAAAGAATTTTCTTTCTCCTTCTGTTCAAGTAATTCCCTATCTATTTTAATTCTCATAGAATGGGTAAATTATTTGTTGAAAAACATTCCACTGATCTCTTCCCACTCCATAGGTTTGATCTCTCTTTTTGGTTTCATGTTTGAATCAATTTCTACCACATATCTGCTTCTCCTTCAAATAAATACTATTAAAAGGTGAATTTATATTCCTCTAAGAAACAGAGTATACAGAAGATATTTTCTATAGAGATTAACCAGTATCCTTCAATCAATCATTTGGTAGATATACTATGATATGTTTTTTGTTGATGCATGAAGGTGTAAATAGAAATGTCCTCCCTTTGATGTGAATATGGTCTCCCAATGGGATTCAAGTTATTGATAAAAACTCAATTTACATGGTTCATTATCCTCATGATGTCATATATTCTCACTTCCATTAGAACACAGTCATTTCTTCTTCTGTTTCACTCAACCTTTACGTGGTACCTCTTATTTCCTGACATTATTAAAAATTATGAAAAAATTAATGAAGAACATGTAACTTTTACGATTTATATAATTATAAAGGTGTTTTATGTCTTAAATGATAAATATTTTATTAATTTATTATAATATAAAATAATATATTATCAATATCTATTATAGTGGTTCGTTAAAATATTTTCATTGACCAAACATTTCTTAAAGGAGTGTCAACCCAATAATGAAGCCCAGATCATTATCATTCACTAGTTCTCATTCGATTATAGCAAAATTCAATGTTTTTGGGTGATAGATGTGTCTATATATATATATATATTCTAGAGCCACATCCACTTGTTCTTATCTAAAACAGGGATTTATTTTCTCATAAATAACTTACTTAAAACTCCAGCAAAATGCCATGATTTTTTCCTATATTTATACTTTTCCCTAGGGTTTTCCTTAAATTTATTAAGTCCTAATTTCAAAAAAAACATACATTAATACCAACAATGGAATCCTATATTTTTATTACATAACACTTTATTTAGTAGTATAGAACAGATGATTTTTTCAAGTATAATTTCTTGAAAAAAAGATACATAATACATGAAAATATAAAAAATTCTTCTAAATACACATGAAATATATAATCATGCATCCACCCTAAGTAATATTTACTACATCTTATAACCTAGGGGGAATACATCAAATTAAAGGGGTGAGTATGAACCCCCAATAAGGGAATAAACAAGAGAAACACATAACAAGAGATCTTCAAACATAAAACATAAACATAAGGCATAATGATAAGGAAATATAAAGGGGTTTAATAATAATAAGAACATGAATCATAACATGTAAATGTGGATAAATCATTTAAATGAGACACTCATAATCATATCCCCAAGGTTTTGTTAATAAAACATTCCATGGATATTCATCATGGTATCATAAATCATCTAATCCATAGAGATTAAATTCTTTACACAATTCATTGGAAAACAATCAAGGAGCACCCTCATATGTCATAATTTCATTTAATCAAATATATCATACTAAATAATTTCATTAATAACTCCTGTAGAATAAAGAACACTTTTCTTAACAAATATTTCATATATAAAATATCATTAAATGCATGACCATTATATCATTTTTAATAGATAAAAGGAAATTTGGGTTTTATATATGTGAATACCAAAAAAAACTATTTTTAAATGTAGTTGAGTACCCATTTATAATAAAAGTGGATTGGGTATTCAGTCAAAAAATGAAAATATAATTACCAATATAAAAGTGAAAAACATAAGAAGAAAATTTGATAGCTTGATGAATATAAAACATGGTTTTAGAGAAGATAAAATGAGATGGGGAAAGGATAAACCATTGATAAAAAAATTAAAAGTATGATTATGAAAAATTGGTGATAAAAGAGAGTGACCGTAACATGTAGAATATATATAAAAAATAAGGTTCTTGAATTGAAGAGAAAATAAAGTTAATTTTCTTTAACTTGAAGAGTTCTTCCTAAAACATGAGGATAAACCCTTGAGGGCTTGAGGACCACTTAGGAGACTCCTTAGGATGACAAATCACTAAAAATTAAATTATTATGGATTTAGAGTGAATGGAAATGGGGAAATGATATGGTATATTTAAATTAAGTATTTTTTTAATATTTTTCTAATATGGGTCTTGGAAAACTATGTTTTGTACAATGAAAACCATCAGTTTACCCATGGTTTTTATAACGTTTTGGACATTTGGGACACATTTTATGATACATTAATCCTCTAGAACCCAAAAAACATTATTTAATACGTATTTATCTTGTAAAAGTAAATATTACAAAAAGTAATCATTTAAAATTCAAATTTACATTTCTGGTATTTCGGAAGTAAATCGTAGTTTTGAAAATTGAATAAAATATATTAAAATACATAGTATTAGTAAATTAAAATATATTAGGTCATGAATTATGTTTAATTAATTATTACATTATTATGACATAATTATTACATAAATATGATGTCATAAAATGTACTGAAGCCCAAAAACTATATTCTTTACTATTCATGAAAATGTATGTATTTTAGAAAATTACTTTAAATTCATCATAACATAAATTTGATATAATAATTTCAAAAAAAAAATTTGGAAAAAATATCTAAATATGTGAATTTTTATTTTTAAATATGAGCATACTCATTTATAAAAAAAATAGATGTTTTTAAGGCATAATCACATTTCAGACATTTATAAATCACTTCCTAGTCCTTCATTAATGTATTTAATAATTTAATATATTAATAAAATTGTTTTAAAATAACAATTCAACAAAAAACTATTCATAATACAAAGGTTATATATAAAAAATGGAAGTGTTTTCTTAAAAAATACAATTATGTTTTATTTTCTCCCAAAAATAAAATTACCAATTTCATTTCAAATAAACATATATTTTAATAATAAAAACTTTTATTATGAGGAATTTATTGAATTTCCATTTTTTTAAAAATCGAAATTACACATTATAGAATAATGGTCGAGACTATTGACCCCTTATTACACCCACATACGTTGTGAGGGTACGGTTTTTGATGGAGGTAGTTTTGTGGGGGGTCATGGCTATCATCAACCTAGTGGTAATCTCCGCGAACATTAACTTCTCTCATAGGTGGATTCATTCAAGATTCACTTTTTAATGCTTGTATTGGGATTGGTCAAGGGAAATCGAAATAGTGATACCCCCCAAGTTCTAACAAATGGGCATCATACAACATGACTCTACAGGTTAAGGCCATCAATTATCCCTTTTGTATCATTTATCATATATCATTATAATGGTAAAATTATCAACTATTTTATAGTTTCCAATGGTCATATTGAACAATGGTCATATTTACCATCAGCCATATCACGGTCAAATCCCAACAACCACATTTCCTTTTATACCCATTAAATACCACTACATTGTTTAACACAAAAAATCAATAATATTTCTCTTAAGATTATATTTTCATTTTCATAGGATATTGGTTGGTTTAATAATATTTTGTTTTATTTCTATATCATTTTAGTGGGTCAAAGTATTCTAGTAGATTATAGTGATCCATACTTTCCCATTTTAGCTATTCATTTTTTATTCGTTGTCCATTTGTATGGTTTGGCATTTAAATTGGTTTCATATGTGACTAAGGTACTGATATTTATTAATGATGTAATTTTTTTTGTTTCTAATAGTTATTTACATGTATGATAACTATACAAACTACAAATTTATTGAAGAAAGAAATATCATTTAGAATGTTTGGGGAATTATATTTAACTCTGTTGAGTTCAAAATAATGATTTTAGTTTTTATATTTATGATTATTTACTAATGTATCTACTATTATAAATACTTTGAACATCTAGATACATGGATTGAAATATATTTATTATATTTTATAAATCGTGAAATAAATTATGTTTAAGTTTTAGGGCACAAATTCCCCTTATTTTATCATCTATTTACACTAATATCTTTCAAGATGGTGTTATATTGTAGTATTGTTTAGTTAAAGTAGATTTATGGATTGAGGATGATTGGAGATTATATATTCATGGTTTCTAACAAATTCGTACTGTTGTTTTGATATTTTTTGAGTTTCTTATTTATATTTTCCTTCTATAGTGAGTCAGAGAGATTTATTTGAGGATGATGATCCTTATTATCTCATTATTATTAGGAAATATATTATAATGACATGATTTTATTTCACTTTGGTTAAATTTTAAGTTAAAAATAACAAATATAGTTAAGAAAGGGGAAACATTCATGTGTTTAACTACTTTTTTATTTTTCCCTTATCTATTTATGAATAATATTACTGATGATGGAAGAGGGTGTCAGTTTTTATTCCTTTTATGTGCTTTATTTAAGGGGGATTATTATCCATAGTTGGGTTTGATTACTTGAACCCACCTCTCAAAAAAGGTAAGAAAATTATATGTGTCTGATAAACCATTTTTGTGTGAATCTAGAAAACTGTAAGAAAATACCAGTGCAAGATTTTTTTAAATGTTGTGTAATCCCTCTTTAATCATGAAACTATATTATGATGGTTGTGGATGATAAAATATGTTGTTTTGTGTGTTTTATTTATTGATAAATTATATCATTTTTATGGTAACATAGTTGGTCTTCTATGGTGATTATGGTGACTAGACTCGGAGAAGAATATATTGGTTCTAGAGACCTTAGTTATTCCACAAGGGATAAATTGTGGGTTTATTTATGGTGGATGGTTGATTTTTGTTTGTGTATAGTGTTTGGGATATAGTTATAACCCGAGAGTGAGATGTGGTGTTGATGTTATGAGACTATTGGTTTGTGGTCTTGGGGAATGTGTGATAGTTTCCTATTATCTATGGGATAAGGATAATATTGATGAAACAGTAATGACAAAGGCTATAGTCAAATATATGGCATGGGGTTATTGACCTAAATGGAAAATTTTTTATTCGAATGAAAAGATTAGTCGCTAGAAATAATATTAAGGTGTGTTTAAGAGTGGGTTTTAATTTCATATATGATTATATGGATTAAAAATGGAACTTATTTAGTAAATTGTGAAATCAATAAATTTGTATAATTTATGATTAATGAAGGGGATAGTGGATTTTATTTAGTTGAATTGTTTGGTGAAGTTTCTTATAGTGGTTCAAGTATTCTGTCTTTAATGGTGTGCAATAAAGTGGAAGGTTTGTGGGATATGCTAGACTAATTTTATTAGAATCCTTGGGTTGAGTTTTGGGTATCTCTATTTTCCATTTATTTTCTTTTTCTTTCTATATTCACCCCACCCACATCCAGTATGACGCAATGATACCCAAATTATTTGGGGGGTTTTCTCTAATACAATTTTTTTTATGGAATGGATGGAAAAAATACCCCTCTTTGTCAGTCAACATTTAGTTCTAGTATCTGGTGATACCATAGTTAGTGTTTGAGGCTAACCCTTAATGATTTAATTGTTGGTGATGATGTGTGGTGATGACACAATGATGTGTATTTGAGGTAACGCATGGCTGGAGGAAGATACATGGTTGATGAATTTCATTTTTCAGATACACCACTACTCTATTTATTATTGGTGGATGAAATGATGATGTAGATGATGATATGATTGTGTAATGTGATAATAAGATGATGGTTTATGCAATTATTGGATGTTTATTCCTATAAAAGGTTATGGTTGGTGGTAGTATAACCAAACTCATATCAGATATGGCCTCATACAGAATGGTCGGTATACAAGGAAGGAATGGGAGTAATGGATGTTAAATTTCAGGGTATGATATAAGTACCACAATTTTAAATTGGATATGAGGAAACATTATCTATATTCCTTTGATAAAATTTTAATTTTGTAGATGAGATATTATTTTAGGAATAATTAGTGAGTCTAGGATGACTATTTGAGCTATTTATATTCATGTTTTTTATTTTATGTATACACTTGTGAATTAATATTCACTTACAACATTTCCAATATAGTCATTGGGTATAATCCTACTAAGATCATGTAACACCCAATGAATTTATGATAGGTATCTTATAAAAAATTAAATTTATTTGATAGTTTACATTGCATAAAGGAATAATTGTTTACTATTAAATATTAAAATAACTATATAAATAGTAATGTAACTATTAGGAGTAGTATTGTGGCCATTAAAATAATTAAAAATACTATTAATGTATAATTAAAATATACCTATCTCATAAATGAGTATATGATATATAGTTATATAAAATAATAAGTAAAAAATGTTTTAAAAATTATAAATTGGCTGTTAGTATTCATTGTGAAGTGAGAACATTTATTTAAAATTTTATAAATAATATAATAATATAATATAAAATATAATTTCATAATATAGCTTCATTAATTAATATTTTTTTATTATAATTATAAGATAATTTTATGAGACTATAATAAATTTTTCTATATGTCATTAAAATCTTTTATAATATTAAAATTGATATTGTTAGAATAAATGACTGTTTTAAAAAAAATCTCATATATAAACATTTATTTTCATAAAATGTAGTCCATTTTTGAAATCTACAGTTAAAAATGGTTGAATTGTAGGATTTTTTCTGAAATAGTATATTTATTAGTGAATGGTTAAATACAGTAATTTATTATATTTATCATTATACATAAACAAAAGAATTTTTGAATCATGGATTGTATAAGTGTACATGATCTTGAAATCACATTCTCTAGTTACTGTATTTAGTAAATAAAATCAATACTATTGATAGTGTTGTTCAAAAATAATAATAAAAATAAAAAAAATAGCTCTCATCCACATTAAATACCACCCCTTCTCCACACACCTTCAATGCTTTAGATCTTTATTAAATTATACCCTATTCCTATCCCAATACACTTCCTGAAGATCTGCTTTTTTTTAATAACAAAAAGGGAATTTTTCAAGTTCCATAAGATGGTTCTCAAGGAGACAACACTCAAGATGTAAAACCCTTCCCTTTCTCATTTATTTTCTTTTATTTTCTTATCATTACCTCACCTCCTATATCCAAAGTGTCATAGTATCTCTATTATCATATATATACTTTAATTTTTTTAGGTTAATGGAATATCTATCATCATGTCTCTTCTCTTATAATTTTATTATAAAAAAGAAAATATCATTTCTGATGTGTCGATTCACAGCCTTCATGGATAACAAGATATTTTTTCATCACCGCCTTCAAGTATGGTCATGAAACAATTCTTATGGTTAAAATAGATAATTAAATATGCATTTAAATTTTTTAAATCTTTTATAACTATTACATAGACATAATATAAAATAAAATTAAACTAGTTTATGATGGTCATAAAAACCACCATAATAAAATAGTCCCTTTTCATTAATGTTTTATCTAATGGATTATCTGCCTACCATATAACCAAATTATATATGGGGACCATTTAAAATCACGGTATTATAGTAATATCATTCCATTCAACTTCTGTATTTTTTCATCCATTTGAAAATAACTCCCATATTTTTAATCAAGGGAATAGACCAAAAAACCATGAAATGAATGCTCTTGGATCAATGAAATTAGACATTATAACCCATCAAAATTGACATAAATAAACTTCATAAAATTATAAAAACTAAAACATGCATTTAATAGGTTCTTAATTAAGTAATTAATTAATATAATTTGATAATATAGGAAATTAAGTACAAGGGATGAACGCTTTTTACATAAGGTATGGTTTCTTATCTCACTTTTACTTCTATGATAAATTCCTTATTCACCACTTATTTTCTATGTGTTGGGTATGTATACTGAACTTTTTTATGTCATATCATTAATCTAATTATATTCATGTTATTCAATGATTCATTTGTGTATCACTAATTTTTTGGGGCACATGACTGGACTATTTTTAAGGTGGTATAAGAATTACTAACCCAATTTCTGTCCTTTGGTTAATTATATTCTCCATTGATTATGTAATTCTATGATTACGTGTCAAATTAATTATGATTATGTTGTGTTGTATTTACAATTTTTTATGTGTATTTATATATAATATCCATAATTTATTATATAATTTTAATGCTTCATCATTCTTTTAAAAATAATTTTTAAAATGTTTCTTTATTTCAATTTTTAAAAGAATTTTTTTACATATATATAATAATCCAATTTCCATGATTTATTGATGTATTAATGTTTTTCAGAATACTTTACATGTTTATAGGGTTGATTTAAAATAAATAACTTTTCTTTAATAATTGTGTGTATTTTTAATTATATGATTCCAAATTTAGAAGGGTTTTTCACTCAATAAATTTACAAGGATTTTATTTGAGTTTTTTCATATATATCAACAACCTATGTTGAATATTATTCTAAATTGAGGTTAGTCCATTACGAAACCATGTTCCTGATTTTCTTGAAATGTTTTATGATCATTTTTACTGGGTTTGTACTCTCTTGATACAATTATCAATATTACTCTAGATAGTGTATGATTATGTTAACTGATTTATGAAATTATTTATATTTCATATGATAGTTTCTAAATGAATTTATATGTTTATTATGATTCAACCCATCCATATTTGGAATGAATTTTACTTATTAATATATTTGGGGGTCCTATATAGCCCCTTAGTGGACCGATAGGTCTCCTGAGACAAACTGTACAGGGTTTTGGTCGAGGCCATACCTATTTATATAGACGTCTTAACTATGGAATTGAGGGTATGTTTATGATGACATTAATTTTAAATTACCTCATTATTATATTATTTATTGATAATCCATGTGATTATTAAACTAGTATAGTATCCATGGTTAAGTATCATATCATGTGATTATTTATATAGTGGTATTTGATAATAATTTATTCTTTTGTATTATTCTCAGGATTATGTTTTAATGGAATGGGTTTTTAGATATTCTCCTTTTTGTATTGTTTATTTATATTAAGGATAACTTCCAATATATTTCATACCCTTATTGAGCATCTGATCTCACCCATTTCTTATTTTTAGTTTTTTCCTTGGATTCCACGATATATATTATTATTGACACGTAGGGATAATAATGGAGAATAAGAGATCTTATATTAGAGTTACAATGTTTTATTTCATTTAAATTTTTAATGTAATACTTATGTTTTTATCTAGTTTTCCAAAGCTAAATAACTATTAAGTCCTTTATTATGCAATTAATTTTTTATTATTCCAATATAATAAAGTGTGTAGATTACGTAGGTTTATTAGTGTTAGGGTATTTACAATTAGAATACGAGTATTTTTAGTAGAATCATTGGAAAGTGGATTTATAATAACATATATATTAGGGAAATATAACCCTATATATTACTTTGTGATTAATCCCAAGGTAACCATGATTATGATTTTGAGATTATTTATACTATAATTCTCTCCCTAGTTTTAAAATCTCATAATCTAATCTAGTGTAGTTATTTTTTAGAAATGCTGCTTAGTGGGAGGAATAGAAAACTATCAATATATGTATTCCATATAAGGATCACCTTACTATGAAATATAATGATGTTGGTGAGGGAATTGTAACTGGAGATAAAAAAGCATATAACTATATTAGGACAACCGACTAAGCTTATGATTGATAGCCTTACTCGTAGAGAATCCTATTCCACCACCCAGTGTAACAATGTTATACCACTTCATGCTATAACAACCTCTATAATTCAATGTGACTAGAAAACCAATTGTAGTTGGTAAATGGTTATGTTTCATATATAAGTTATCTCCCAAATATAGTGATAATGAAAGGGAGAATGTTATCAGGGGAATTTATCATATCTCGATATATAATTATTAATGGGGTCATTAATTCAAAACACAAAGGAGAAAAAAGAAATTTAAAATATGTAATTAGAGGATTTTATGTAAATTTTCATCGAAAAATATTTCCGAAACAAAACATCAAGTGGATATGTAGAGGATATTCTTCAATCTAAGATAGACAGAGGATAAAAATGATTCTTTTTATGAATCAAAAATTACAATTATATAAAGGCATGTTGTGGAGTACAAACACAATACAAGGATACATATTTAATTTTTCTTTAATAGAATTAATCTAATTCCATGTAGGTAACTAGTATCCTATACATTATCATAATTTGAGGATATAATATCTTGTTCCATTAATATGGAAAAATATTTTTCTAAGATATATGGCTTATGAGGGGAGAAATATATGAATATGGATGTTGATTACTCCTGAAAATGAAATAAAGGAAAAGGAAATAATAGAAGAATAAAATTTCCAACTTGAAATAAATTTTGAATGAAACATCATGGAACATGCCTACTGAGAAGGGTATATTGTTACAACTCTATAAAAAAGGGTCACTGGCTCCAAGATTTCATCGAAATGAAATATGTGAACAATGTGTAATGTTTCATTGATAAGTAGATGGGACATTGTGAACATGAATGGACTAGAAGTCAAGGGAATATTCCCCAAAAAAGTAAAAGGGAACAAGGATAAGATTATGTAGTCTTAATAGCTTTGTTTGAAGTCTCTAATAATTTTTTGGATGGTAATTTAATTATATTCTCAAATTTAGCTAAACCTTTATTTGATTCTTGATCATTGCATTCTTTTATATATTCTTATTTTTCAATAAAAATAGATATTTCCAATTAACCTTAAAAGGGATTTGTCCATAAAAAATATTTATGGAAACCTTATTAAAATAATGATGTTATGAGAAATTATAATTATGACACATAAACATTCTCTAACTGATTCTTTTATTATCATAAATATATTTTATTATTATATAATCATCAGTACTTACTGGATTTAAAAATATAATGAAAAAATGTATTTCAAAGAGAAATAATTGATGATTCGTGTTGAAGATATGGAATTTAATATTTTTATAAGGGAGACTTCATCATATGAGTCATATTTTGATCCACCTAATATGGTTATTCTAAATGAAATTCCAAGAGAAGAAGGGAAAATAGAATTTATTGATGAAAAAGTTTATCTTCAAATTGATTATGTATTTATTATATAGTAATACATGAATATATTTTTAGAGTAATTACCTGAATATCCTCCAAATATGTAGGTTGAGTTTTATGTAGATTTAATCCCTAATGAAATACCAATATCAAATAATTCTTTTAGAATGGACATAGTGGGGTTAATATTGCTAAAGATAAAACTAGAGGAATTGAGTGATAGGGGATTGATACACCCTAGTGTTTCATCTTTCGGAGCATCAGTTCTTTTTGTTAAGAAGAAATATGGATATATAAGTATATTCAATGACTATATAGAGATCAATGATATTATGATAAAGAACAAGTATCCACTACCTCTCATTAATTACTTATTTGACCAACTTCACATTGGTCATTATTTTGAAAGATTGATCGTCATTTTTGATGTCATCAATTTCATGTAAAGTAGTAAGATATTCCAAACAGAGTGTTTTCTATAAGGCATAGACATTAAATTTTTATAGTAATGTAGTTTTGAGAAACTACTTCACCGTATATTTTTATGGATCTAATGAACAATGTATTCAAGGAGTATCTTGATATTTTTCGTATTATTTATTGATGATATCTTAGTGTACTATAAAAGCTATGAGGATCATGAGAACCACATGGAGATTCTTTTAGATACTCTTAGAAGAAAAGGGTTATATGGGATGTTTATAAATTTTGAATTCTTGATTCAACATATTTCTTTTCATGGCCATATTGTCTATAAGGATGGAATCTCATATGATCTTCTGAAGAAAACAATGGTACATAAAGGGCCAACACCAACAAACATTACTGAGGTATTTAATTTCATTCATGTGGAAGGTTACTATCATCAATTTTTTCATACTTTTCACTTATTATTTAACCCATTAACTGATCACACTCATAAATGGGTTATGTTGAATTGGATAACAAAATGGGGAGAATTATTTGGAGAATTGACTAGAATAATATTGAACGGTCCAATAATGACTCTACCTTTGGGAAATGGTTGATTTTTGATCTATAGTTATAAACTAAAGATTGGAGATGGACTTATCCTTATTCATAATGATATAGTTACTTTATATACATCAAGGTGGTTAAAAACTCAGGAAAAGAACTATCACAGTAATTACATTGAGTTAGATGCTGTAACATTTTCAATGAATATATGAGGATACTATCTCTATGGTCAAATATAAAAGACATATATGGATCCCAAGTGTTTATAATATTTCTTCCCATTGAAAGAACTTAATAATAGGAAATTTCTATGCATTTAACATCTGAAAGATTATATTTAATCTATACACAACCACTAAGGGAAGAAAAATAAGTTAAGAGATGTATTGAGCTAGAAGGATATTTGAATTTTGAAAAAAAATTAGGATTGATTAGAATCCTATTTACATGGATCTATAAATATAGATATGGAAAATATAATGTAAGGTGAAACATCACAACTTTTTTTAAAAAAATTCAAACCATCTTTATTGAAATGGATAAAATGTTCTCCATCTAATGATGATATTTTAAAAAAAAATTATATCTTTGAATGATGATAAATTTGTAGACTTCATATATGTAGATGGATTTCTAAAATTGGGTAATGCTTTTTTCCCTCTATAACCAAGCTAAAATGATGATTATTGGATGATGGTGATGACAAAAATTTCTCTTTACACCCTGTTAGCACAATGATGTATAGATATTTGAAGGAAGAATTTTTGTGGAATAATATGAAGAAATAAATTACTAATTATGTATCAAGATGTTTATTTTGTAAATATGTGAAGGCTTAAATACAAAATCCTCCAGGATTCATGAAACCACTAACTATTATTATATATAAATCGGATTACATTAATATGAATTTCATTACTTTATTACTTTATAACCAAGAACTCTAGGAATGAAAGATGTCATATGGGTTATTATTGATCAACATTCCAAATATTCACATTTCCCTTATATAAGTGAGGATGTTACACTTGAGAGCCTTGAAAAACACTATCTTAATGAAGTGGTAAGACTTTATGGTTCTCCTATATCGATTGTGTCTAATTGAGATCCCCATTTTACATCAATATTTTTGAAAAGTATTCAGAAGGATTTTTATACAGAGCTTCATTTGAATGCTTCTTATAACCCTCAAACTAGCGGACAATCTAAAAGGAATATTCAAAAATTAGAATACATGTTAAGATCATAGTCACTTCACGTTAAAATTATGTGTGATCAATCCTTGGGTATAATTTTCCTATAACAATAGTTTCTATTCAAGCATTCAAATGGAACAATATGTGGTGTTATATGGAAAGAGATGTTATACACCAAATTGTTGGGATTATGTTGGTAAAAGGATTATTATAGGTCATTAACACATAGAAGAGTAAATGACCAATGTAAATACTATTTAGGATCATATCAAAGAAGATCAATGTAGGAAAAATATGTATACTAGTAACCTGAGGAAATATTTTGAGTTTCAAGTGGAAGATCATGTCTTCATAATGGTATCTCCCTGCAAGGGTGTTATATGATTTGGAAATATGGGTAATATATGCCCCATGTACGTTGGTAATTTTTAAATTCTATAAATAATTGGAGTTTTATCTTACAGATTAGAAATTCAATGATGTCTCTTTGAATTTCTGGATGTATTCCATATCTCTTTGTTAAGAAAGTACATGCCAGATGAAAAGTAGCTTCCCACTTATTAATAAATATAATTGAAGGATAATTTATCAAAATGTGAGGAGCCTATAAATATTTCGTAGACAAGAGAATATGTGTTTAGTAATAGGATGCCTTGGCAGATGAATGTACTTTGAAAAAATCATAAAATTAAAATGGTAACGTGGAAACCAGGGAAAATATGATGAAGAACTTCCAAAATCCTTGTATGATGTGATATTATAGAAATTTCAAGGATTCAATTTTTTAATTAGGGGAGAATGTAACACCCCATGATTTTACAGTATGTATCATCCTAAATAAATTCAATTTATTTTTTGTTTCCATTGCACAAAATAATTGTGTTATACTATTACATATTAACATGACTATTGGAATAGAAATTTAACCATTAGGAAAATTAATTTCTCCATTATAATTATATCCTCACCTATAATATTATAAATAAAATTTACGTATCTCATAAATTATAATATGATGTCTTTTTATCATAAAATTAGTAAATAAATGTTTTTATAATGATTAATTAGGTGTTGGAATTTTTGTGAAACAAGAATGTTTATTTACAATTTTATAATTAATATAATAATTTAAAAGAAAATTTATTTTCAAAAAATAGATTCATAAATTAATATTTTTCTCATTATAATTATAAAATAATTTCATCAAACCATAACTAATTTTTCCATGGTTCCTGAAATCAATTTCATTATTAAATTCAATATTTTTCTAATAAATTAATATTTTATTAAAAAAATTAAATTTCACATGTTCATGTAATTATATTTATTAAATATACTACATTTTTTAAATCTACACATTGAAAAATGGTTAGGGTGAATTTTTTGGATTTTTCAAAATTGGTTGATTTTTTAGTGATTATTTAAGTATAGTATTTTACAGTATTTAACGTTATAAATAAAGAAATAAATTTTTGAGTCATGGGAGAGTTTTGGATGATATAATTTTCCCTTATCTAAAAATTAAATTCTCTAGTTATAGTATTTAGTCAAAAGAATAAATATTATTGATAGTCTTGATCCCAAAAAAACAAACTAATAAAATGATCAAAAAACACATCTCCCCTCCACTATAAATAACATAACTTTTACTCACACTTTATAGGAATAAATGATTTCTTATATTATGTTAAATTATTCTCTATAACATATTCCCCATGATATGGTATTTCTGGTCTCACCAAAAGACAATTTTAAGGTTCTTTAAGGAGGTCCTCAAGGAGATGACACTCAAGAGGTACAACTCTCTCTTTTTCTCTTTCAACTTCATTTCATTGATTATCCTTTACACACATCCGCTATACAAAGTGGAATGGTTAATAATGTATCATAAATATTCTATACTATTAATATTTTAATGTAATTTCTATTATGAAGTCTTTTATGTTCACAGTTTATTCTAAAAATACATACCTTATCCATTGTGTGTTGATTCACCACCTTTATAAAAAATGAGTTCTTCTTCATTACCTCCTTCAAGGATAGTCCTAAAACAATTTTTCTGGATAACAAATATTATAATATGTGTATTAAAACATTTTTTATCTTCTTAAACAACTCTATAAACATAATATTAAATAAAATGATACTAGTCCAGGATGGTCATAAAAACTGCCAAAATAAACAAATCATTTTTCATCAATGTTTTATATAATAAATCATCATAATATAATATAACCAAATGATATATAAGTAAATTTTAAAGTCATGAAATAATATTAATATCATTACATTCCAATTTTGTAGTTTTTCTTTCATTTCACATGAATTGTCATATTTATAATCATAGAAATCAACCATAAAACCATGAAACGAATGCTACCAGAATATTAAAATTTAAAATCATAACCCATAAAAATGGCCACAAATGAATGCAATAAATTTATATTAAATAAAATATATGTTTAAGAGTTTCTTAATTAAGTAATTAACAAATTAATTTGATTATCCAATATATGAATTACAAGTATATAATGTTTTCATACATAAGGTAAGGGTTTCTCGTCTCACTTTTTTTCTATGAGATATGTCTTATTTTCCACTTGTGTATTTTTTGTGGTTTATGTATACTACCCTTTGATATATCATATCATGATTCTCTTTATATTCATGGAATTCATTTTTCATTTTATGATCTTTAATTTTATGCGGTATACGGTTTGACTGTTTTCATAGTGGTAGGGGAATTATTAAACCAATTTCCATTATTTGGGTTTAACATCTATTGAAATGATTATGTCATTCTATGATTATGTGTAACATTAATTTTTATTACATTGAGTTATTTTACACTTTTTTATATGGATTTACAGCTAATACAACAAATTTATACATTTTATTAATGCTCACACATTCTTTTTAAAATACTCTTCCAAATGTTACATTTTTTTAAAATTTAAAAAGAAATGTTTTTTTAACTTATACAGAATTTGAATGTTATCTAAATTTCAAAAATACATAAATTTTTAATGATTTATTTACATTTTGAAAATTTATTTTACAATAATTTTTTTTAAAATGGATTGGCTTTCTAAATAAATAATTTCATAGTCAAAAAAGGTATTTATCTCTTGAAATGTCCATTGATTATGTTAGAGTATTTTCATCAATATCAACAACCTTTGTTGAATATTATTATTAGTTGTGTTTGATATATTATGATATCATCTACCATATTTTTTAAGGGATTATGATCATTTTGACTAGGGATGTAATATCTTGATAAAATTATCCATATTACTATAGATAGTTAATGATTATATTTACTAATTAGTGATGTTATATAAATTTCATGTCAAAATTTCAATATGAAAGGTTATGTCGACTATGTTTCAACCCTTTCAAATGAAGAATGAATATGATTTAGTAACTATCAGGTGGAGCCTGTTATATCCCATTTATGCAATGGTAGGTCTCATGAGAAAAATTATATTGGGTATTTATTGAGGCCTTAACCTTTTAAATAGAATTATTTGCAAAGGACATGATGGTATGTTTTATAATGTCCTTAATTATCCATCCAATGGCCTTAAGGCCTTTATTTTTTTTTGATTTTTGATAAACCTCCTTTCAAGGGGTGAGGTGGAACCCTTACTAGGCCCGTATGAGTATGTATTACATGGATTGTAGGCCTTAGAGGAATTAAATACATATAGGCTTAAAACATTAAATATAACCCAGACTAACTACTTGGAACTGCTCATCCCCATCATCTTCATCATGAAATCTGCTCTCCACCTTTTCATTTTTGTTCGGCTAGGATATCTTGTGCATGCACAGGATTTTCCCAAGGGCAGTTGTCATACCCTGTCATTCTTGCAATCCGTGTAGCTTCTGTTGTGGTGAAATATCCTTGCTCATCCTCCTATAGAGCTTGTTCCTTGTAGGTTTTCTTGTTTTCATCTGCACTAATGGTGGCCAGAAAGCCTTGATGTGACCCTAAGGCCTTACTGGCCCGAAGGCTTGGGTGTCCCGAAGGCCTTAAAGGACTCAGGGACCAAATCGATGGCCCGAAGTCCCAAGGGGGGTAAAATTTTCAGCTACACCAGTGCCAAACAGTGCTTGGTACAGTTCTTGCTATTTTACCTACTACAGTACTGCACAGTTCTTGCTATAGTATTGTTACCGTAACCCCGGAAATTATGCCTCTACCTGGAATTGATCTCAGGTCTCCTGGATGCACTTAATAGTCCTCACCAACCGGGCTAAGGCTCATGTTCTAATGTCATTAATTATGAATTACCTAATTATGAGATCAGTTACTGATAATCCATGTGATTATTCAACTTTATCTTTGGTTATGCATAATTATCATGTTATTATTAATATTTCATTATTTTAACATCTTTTATACCTACTATATTATTCAATAGATTTTTTTAATGTATTTTATTAGTTTTTCTCCTAGAATTATTTTTTATGTTTCATTGGCATACCTTTTACTGTATTTCTTATCCTTACTGACCATCCGAGATCACCCATTTTTTATGTTTCATTTTTTTCCATGGATTCCAAGATGTATATTTTGATTGAAATTAAAGGATAATCAAGGATATTAGGTGTGCTTCTAATATACTTATTATGTTTTATTTAATTTGAAGTTGTAATGTGATACTTATGTTTGTATCTAGTTTTCCAAAGCTGCTAAATTATTCATCCCTTCCTGATGCAATTCAATTTTTATTATATTAATGTAATAAAGTAAGGTACCCTCTCCATGATACTAGAGTCAGGGTCTTTACTATGAACATGTTATGATCACCATATATATATAAATTTTTATTTATGTTTCTAGGGGGGTTTTACAGATCAATTTAGGCATTCCACTAGTACAAAATTTATTTTTCATGTTGTCTTTATCACACCAGTTATTAATAAATGCCATGAAAAATACATATCTATATCTTATTCACATTGGTACTATAATAATAGACTTGAAAAAGAAAGTTCCATGCTTTATCACATCTGGTATTCTATAACTGACGTGATAAAGCCAGAATCTATAATTTTCATGTCAGTTATAAAATAATAAACATGAAAAAGAACATTACCACATTGGTTATTATATAATTAACATGATAAACCAATGATATTTTCTTTTTCATGACAATTATTGTTTAACTGAAATTTTAAACCCACTTTTTTATGTCAGTTATTCTATAATAGACAACCAAAATCAGGAAAAAAGAATTATAACATCGTTTATATCATAACAGGCATGATAAACTTTTTAAATTTTTATAAATTCTTAAATAGAATGATTTATAATTTATTTGATCACACAAATTAAAACTCATCCCTCTCATGCATGGAAACTCTAACATCATTTTATTAACATGTGTCCTGAAATATTGGTTTCCCATCTTTATATATGTAACATCCCATTAACATTTTTTCAGTTATTCCCTTAAACCTCATTATGGTTTTTCCCTCATTCGTGATTGGGAGGATACCTATAATGGTGAAGTCATAGATATATTTGACATTAAAATTCAAACAAAATCTTTTGTGATATATAAGATGATTACATGATGTGTAAATGGGTTACATTCCATGTAACTATTGTTGGATACAAGCCATGACTGGGTATTCACGCTATGAAAGATACTTGTTGTGAAAGGGGGTTTCAAGTCCTGACTAAATTAAAAAATTGTTCTAAATATGAGGTGATGGATTTTTTGATGTACTTGTTCACCATGGATTTCACGACATGTCATTATATTATGCATCACGAAATGGACCGCATTAAGTTTTCAAAATGATGGAAAGATTGTTTTCTTATGTATCCTTCTCCAAACCTCTTGGCTATCAAACCATAACTCATCCCTGTTGATTTTGGGATACTGTTATCCATCTTGAATGATTTCTTTGGTGTTTTATCTCTAGTGATTCTATGGTACCCATCTCCAGGTAAGTAACCTTTTAACTTAATTATTTATTTTGTTCACAGTAACACCCTTGGGTTGCGTTATTGCATATTTTGATATATGGTTTTGGATTATTCATGTTTTCTTCCTAGATCTGTTGTTTTATATCATTCTAGAGGCCTTTTCAATAATTTATTGTAGTGGGTTAGGTGTTTTTATTTATGGATAGTAGGATTCCTCTCTTATACTAACCTCTTATCTTCTAAATTGATTCAATATTGTTGTGGATTTGATTCAATGGCCTTTATTGAAATTTTTGGGTTTTTTTATTTTTGTTTCCAATGCAGGCATGTCTGACTAGACTTTTGAGGTAGGTGGTTCCCTCTCTATCCTATTTTGATGAACCTGATTGTTTTTCATTATAAATTGTTTTTTGTATTGAAAGTAGCATGATTTTTGAGTGTGTGTTCAAATGGGGTTTTTTTGTGATAAATGGTTTTTAATTGGTTATTGGTTAATGTAGAGAAAATGTTTATTTTCAAAGCATTAAAATGACTTGTGAAAAAAATAACATGGGTTACTTTTTGTACTAATGTGCAAGGTTTATATTACATCCATTATCCATTTTTTGTGATTATTATAGAGGATTGTCTTGGGGATTTCCATTATTTCATAGGCTCATTGTTCACGGATATTGATATTGAAAATTTAGGTTGTTTACTCATAGGGTATTCCTCTACTTACTAGGCACCTTCTTCTAGGATCGGAATTTGGGCACTTGATTGATTATTATATGAGTAGTATGTATCCTGGAACTATAATATTCCTTGGGCTTGTGATACATGTGATTCTATTTTTTACTTCTTGGCGTTCTGATTTAGCCTTGATATACATTTTTATTCTTATGGAAAATGATATAGAAAATGTTCTTTGAAATTAATATACATAATTTTCTTTTAAACCAGTGAAAAATAGCAATTTTTACCATGATTACTATAAAATTTATTTACTACATATCATGACATGTTTTTATATAAAATTTGCATACATAGATTTTTATATAGATACTGGTTATGGATCACCTGGGTGGGATCCTACTAAACTTGTAATCTCACACCCTACACACCTCTTCGATGGTGCATAGACCATTTTTCATCTTATCCTGTAGAGAAAGGAAATGCGTCATAGTGAGGTGTTGAGGTTCGTGTTAGCTAGTTGTGTAGCTAGTGGTGAGGTGGTGGGAGTCCACCCCTACCATCATTTGGAGTAGCTATTGGGTTTGTAATCCTTTGTAGTTGGACATGACTTGGAGATTTCAGATATTTTCTTAGCTGTATGTTTTTTGTATTTTCTTACAGTTATGGCATATATATATTCTTTTTCTTCTGTTTTTGCTTCTTATTTTGTATATATAAGCCATATGGTTTTTCAGGTTGGGGGAAATAGTTCCCTATATTGTGTTGTTGGATGATCCGGTGCTTTTCCCCAGCCCATGGGGATCGGGAATGCCCTTTGGTTATGTGACGGATAGGGTTGGGGGCCCCGTTTGGGGGTAACCCGAGTTAGTTCTTTACTATTCATTATCAAAGAATGTATTTCCTTAAGTTTCCATGTCTTGGGTTATCTCTTAGACTGAATATAGGATTTTTTTTATACATGATAGGTATGTTGCAATGAGCTTATTGTAACGCCCCGACCCCCGAATCCTAGAGTCGGTGCATTATTTTAGTACATTGGCATGATTACGAGGAATCATGTCCTAAAGGACTGATCGGTTTAGTAGTCTTGGAAAATAGATTAGATACATACACATTACATTACACATTCAAACATAAAACACAACATTAATAATCTCTTTAGAATTCCATTATTCCCCCAGCTTAACCCTACATATCAAACATAATACCCTTCTTCGAATCCTGGGAAAACAAAACATAAGAAAGGGGTTTTCTCAAAAGCTCAGTACGGGTAAATAATTTAGAGAAATCAATAAACTTTTAAGTAAAGATGTGTAATAAAAATAACAACATTTTAGATTAAAAAATGAACATAATATGGAAAAAATAAATCAGACATTACCATATAAACATACACATGGATATTTAACTATTTAAATAATCACATGAAATAATTAATTTCATAATGAGGGAATGCCTAATGTTGGACATCATTACCACATAGTCAAGTCCTCATTCCAAGACTACAAATAAATGTTTTTTCATGTCCTTGTACCAAGACACATGTTTTTCTCATGAGAACTACCGATGAATCAAGGGGATATAGTGGGTCCCACCCATCACTTACTAAGTCTACCTCATTCCTCATATGAAAATGTTGAAACATAACCTATACATTCATATTAAAAATAACATATGAAATGTCATTAATTTAAACATAAACCACAAATGGTATAATAATAGCACATCCATAATCAAACATATCATAACTTATTCAACACAATATGGAATATTTATAATAAATCAACCTCAATCAAGAATAATATCTAGTAAAGTATGTTGACATAGTTGAAAATGATCAGTAAAACACTTTGGGAGAAGTATCCCTTTTTAAGAAAATCATCTAAAAGTCAAAAAATATCGAAAGGAAGAAATTTAAAAGATATTTTTTTAAAAAAGTATCTCATACAACTTAGAAACTTTAGAATGGAATCAATATTTCAAAACATTCATGTCTATATAAATAAATCATAAAAATCATATTGAAAACAAGGACATTAATGAGAATGATTTAGAAGAATAAATATTTAAACAACTTAAATTGAAGCATTAGTTAAAGAGTCCCATAAAAATAATCATTTAGAATACTCTTTTATGAAACATGGACATGGATAATAAATACTTCCCATTAAAATATTACATATAAACAATCTCAAATAATAATGAGATTGTGGAATTAACCCTTACCTTGCACATTCCATTGGTCGAGGGTACGTTTGACCTCCTATATAAAGACCATATTAGGTTATTTAATTATACCAGAACCATATTCATATGTAGTATATCTTATATGATTCATTTATTACTTTATACTACATATTTAATAATTATTTCAATGTTAAATTATCGTTTCGGGTAATAATCGCTTTCTTTATCGTACATGTTTTAAATGGTTATTTTTTATAATATCCTTTAGATCATGATTTAAATACATCCATAATATAAAACATAAATTAAATATAATATATATTTATAATATAAATATGTATAATAGATAGATATATGAAATGGAAAACACCGTTTATGGAGATGGTAGGCCATGCGTACGCATAAATTCTGTTTCCATTTTCATATTGTATTGAACTAAAGTAAATGAATAAGATATATGTACGTACATAAACACACACACATATATATATATACCTCCAATCGAATTATTATTTCATATATTACATACTTTTTAAAAATATATATTTTATTAATCATCGTTGAATGTTGATACTGGAAATGAACCTCATCGCGTCGTGGAGACTGTAAGTCATATGTACACACAAGTGACAATATCATTTCCTTAATGATTAAAAGTTGTTGAATTTGATCTTATATTAATTTAAAATATAAATTAGAATGTTATTTTCATTATTTATATACATATTATTCATCATTATATCCATCCAAATGACATAGTGTTGAATAACAAATTTCACCACAGCGTGGAGACGGTAAGTCGTACGTACACACACATGGTGACATTATCATTCATATAATGGATATAATAATAATTATGGTTATACCATATTTATAATAAAATCACATTATATAGAATGTACTGAAGTTATTATTTTGTTATGGAAATATCAATGAAAGGGAAAGTGGAAAAAAGGAAAGAACTTTTAAAGAGGTGATAAAATAATAATTTCTTCTTTGGGTGATTCCTTTTTATTTGAACAAAAGGAATCCTTAGGATGGATTTATGATCAAGATAACAGATCTAAGATTAATTGAGAGATGTTTGGTGGAGATTTGGGCTAGGGTTGGCCGAGCTAAATTGCTTTGGAGGTGAGATTTTTTCAGAAGGGGAAGTACCCTTTTATAAGAGAGGTGAGGGTCACTTTAGGAAAATCTTGAAATATTATTTTATTATACAGTCATATTCTGGTTATAATGGTTCAAAAATGATTCATTTCAAGGATAATGTGGGTATGGGTCGAAAAAATCTCAACCACTAGGTTTTAGACTGGTTTAGGTCACTAATTTAACCTTATCTTTTAGATTTTACTCTTAGTTAAATAGTTTAACTTCTACCATGTATTCTTGTATTATTATAATCAATGGTTTATAAACATATAATAAAAATAAAAGAGAACATAAAGTGGTTAATTATTTATATATGTAACGTTATCTATTTCCTTTTTCCAAACCTTTTATTTTTAGGAGTATTATATCAATTAATAATATTGTAATTGTTTTAAAAACTCATTTATGTCAATTTTGAAACTATTTGGTATTTTGGTTTCGTGAAAGCCATCACAACATTATAAATTCAAAAAAATTATTTTATCAATCATAAAATGTCATATTAACCTAAACTATTAGATTAATTCATCAAAAGTCTCAATTTACATTTATTTAGTTATTCATAATATCAATTATTTTATTCATTCATTGGTATGGTAATTACTTCATCATTGTTGTGTCATAAATAAATTTAATTATTTAATTTCTAAAAATTAAAAATAAAATACCATTATGTAGGAAATACTTCTATCTTTCTAATTAATATTTATAGTCGAATTTATCTTATGTATAACCCTATATTAAAAATGTTTTAGTTATTAAACTTTGAATTTAACACTTTTAACTCTTCTTTAAATAAAATAATAATAAATTTCCTAATCTAATTGTAGTGGACAAAAAGGATCATATTTTATTCCTAAGGTTCATTATGGTCGAAATACACTTATCCAATAGAACTAAAACATGTGTTATGGTAATTATAATACCATTTTTACCTCTAATTATTTTATTTACTATTAATCGCGGTGAATAAAAGTCCAAAAAAGCTATTCAAAAAAAATTATTTTCCTCTTATTGAACAATATTTTACTTACTAATGTCAACTATTTCTCTCGGTTTTTTGAAATTCAATTTAGAGAAGTGGTAAAATTACGTTTTATGCAAATTTTCTAATGTGCCTAGAAGAAGGGTAAATTTTCGTAAAAAGTTCAATAAAATTATATATATATATATATATATATATTATTTTTATAAACCGACTCCAATGAATTACATTGAACATATATAGGTAATATGTATCTATTTTTACATATATTAAATAAAATTATAATAATTAATTATTTAAAAAAAAGTCGGTTCTAAATAATTACGCAGTGTATTTCACTATTCATCAAAAAAAGAATGTTTTCTGAAAAATACCAAAAAATCACCATAATATTATTTTGATATTATAAATTAAAAAAAATTATATTTTACCAAATTAAAAACATATATGTTTCATTAATTAATTTAAAAATAATTCTCATGGTCAAAACCAAAATGTGGGTTTAAAAAAAGTAAAACTATCAAAAGATTGACATATGTTATGTTAAATTTAAAATTGAATTTACTTATAATGACCAAAATTGTATTAAATGATAAAAATATAATCTAATTATACTTTCAAACAATTAAAATTCATAATTTAACCCTATAAATTGTTTCGATTAAAAATTTTTTTTAAATTAAAATTTAGTCTTTTTCACTATTTATCAAAATATGAAAGTTATCAGAAAAGTAAAAAAAATTTATCCATACTAAATTTTTATGTACCTCCTCTAAATAAGTATTTAATTTCATTAAATTGAATATATTAATGTTTCAAATATTTGTTTTATGAAAAACGGTTCTCCTTTAAAAGGTGGAAAATTTCATTTTTTTTAAAAATACTTATTTTATCTGAAAAAACATAATTTGTTCTTATATTATATCTAAGAAACACATAATATGGATTCTAAAATTATATAGAGTATATAAAATTGAATATTCAGTTAATACTATTCATAATCGCTTTTTAACGGCTAGTTTGGTATGTTGAGGTGCGCTCAAACTCAGTGTTTCGTGTACCGAAAGTTGTTAAATTACTTTGAAGAGATAACATACTATGAAATATTTTGGTGTTAAATTCCCCCATCCTTCAATAAATTTAGTCCTCTCAATTTGAAATTGTTCTTCAAAAATAAATGGGTAAAAATAGAAAAATACCTTTTTGGAAAACCCATTTCGAAAATTGGGTTTATAAAATTTAGTTTTAATAAGAGGGAAAGGGGAATTAAAATCCACCACCAAATTATGATCTCAATTAGGATAACATTGGTGGAAATTTAGAGACACATAATTAATGGAAAATGTAAATATCTATAGGTTGTGATTGAGGTCATAAATCACAAACAAGTGTAAAATTCATGGCCTTAGAGCCATCAATCTTTGATGATTTAAAAGATCATAGGTTCAAAAAAACATAAGGTATTTGGATAACACTTTTTTGGTATTAAGATACCTTCTCTAAATTTTATGAATTAATTTATTCATAGAATAAGAAGAAAAAAATAAATACTTGAGAAGTATAGTTTCATCATTCAACTAATTTCTACACCAAACTCATCTTTCACTCCAAAAGATAATAGAATTCAAAAATACTCTATTTATCCTAATCATATAGGGTTCCAAAAATAATGAATTTATAATTAATTTGTCATAATTTAGAAAAAACTACATTTTACAAACTAGGACATCACGTTGGCCAGTGGTAGGTGATGCCCCCTTTTCGCCCTTCAGGTGCGGGTTCAAGTCTTACGGCCTTGCCGAACATAACGGGTTGTCACCCGACCTCCGAGTTGTCCTTTTTATAACAATCCAAAAATAATCTTAAGAAATTCTCTAACCATAATAATATTATCCAATATAAAACATAATTAATTCCAACCTTTATACTTATCAAAAATACTTCTTTCTAAACTCACAGTCCAACATTTATAATAAAGGTAAACACAATGAAGATCTCATTTTACCACGTAATAACATGTGAAGACCTTCATAATGTATTCTTTTGAAACATGGTAACACCTTGAATTACCATAAAACCTTATTGATTGCATTCATACTATATTATTATTTATAGAATACTGGATATACTTCTTATATCCAAAAATGATTTAAAATACAATAATAATTAAATAAATAAGCAATTAATTAGTTTAATAGTAGTCAAGAATATCGAATATAATTTATCCAAATCAATCATATCTTATCCAAAATCACTACTTTAGTATCAGAACCATATTGAGGTTTATATTTCCTTCAACCATGTATTTTCCAAAAATTTACCCTGTTATTGAATCAATTTTCATAGAAACAATTAATCTCAAATCCTCAAGGAAATAGTGTTGTAGTACAATCCTTATTTATATCCATAATTCATATAACTAGTACATCATTGATACAGCAATAAAATTAAATAATTATTTAAAAAAATACTAGTCATTCCTCTTTATCTGTGGTAGTAACATAACTTTATTATTGTTCAATAGCATCATTTGAGGCATACTCTGATGATTTTTACATTGATTCACATAGTGTCCCAACCCCATGCAGATGAATCATTTTACATTTGAAACCTTTTTCTTACCCATGAAATCATGTACCTGGTATCCTTTTCCTCCACACTTATAACAAACTATCATTCCCTTCAAGAATATACCATGGTGATTCTTTCCACAATTATTAGATATGGGAAAATCCATCTTTCCCTCGTCCCTTTATCCATATTTCTCTCTACCATCCTTTTCTTCTCTTTCTTCCCATAGAAGCCATAAGACACGTAGAATTATTTACTTATATTATTAACATATGATACTATTTATCCATAAAATGAGAATACATGAGAGACTCTTTCCCTTCTAAATTTTGGCATACTACTATGAATGATATGATCCATCTTACTCTTTGGATCATGTATATTGTTGATGTTCTCATTCCTTCTACTGTGCATCATTTCTAAATAACAGAATACACTATATTAGTTTATGAATCGAAATATATATATCTAAACTTGTAGAACACATAAAATAAATTGAACAGTTTATGGATGTAATACCTATTCAAAAAAAGGTTTTCTTTGAATAGGTATATACTCATAAATCCTTCATAATTGTTTGTATAGAATATTTGAATTATCGTAATCATATCCTCCAAGAGTGTCATAACCAAGAGTGCAGCAAGACTCTTTGTCGTGTACCAAGATACCCCGGGTCTAGCCTGAAACACCTTGTCAGAGTTTTCACTCCTATATACATATGTTTCAGATCCGCCTCTATATGCTCGTATCCAGATAGGGATTTATTTCTTGGAAAACTCAAAAAATATTTACATTACCAAAATTTTAGGAAATTCTTTTATACTAATCCTCTATTATATATTAGGGTAATGTTCCCTAATCAGAGTTTTTATAAATCTTTCTTCCAAGGTTTTTATTAAACGTCTTATGATACCAACTGTAATTCCCCAACCCCAGATTCCCGAAGCTAGTTAATCATTTTAATACATTGGCATGATTACAAGAAATCAAGTCCCGACGAACCGATCAGATTTGTAGTCTTGGAAAATAGATTACAAAAATGAATGTTTCATTACACATTCAATCATAAAAAATAACATAAATATTTAGTTGAGAACACCATTGTTTCCCAATCATAACCATGTATATCAAACATAATACACTTCTTGGAATCCTGGGAAATCAAAACAAAAGAAATGGGTGAGCTCAGATACTCAGTAAGGGTAAATAATTTAACGAAAGCTATAAACATTTAAGGCAATATATGTAATAAAAAAATAGCCTTTTAAACCAAAACTTGATTTTAATATGGAGAAAATTAATTAAACATTACCATATGAACTGGAACATGGATATTCTACTAGTCGAATAATCACATGTAGAAATTAATTTCAAAATGAGGTAATTCCTAACACCAGGCATCATTACCACATAGTCAAGGCCTCGTGCCAAGACTACAAATAAAATTTTTATCACGACCTTATGCCAAAACACTAGTTTGTCTCATTATACCTATCGATGCATCATGGGGATAGAGCGGGCCCCAACCTTCACATACTAAGTCAACTGCATTCCTCATATTAAAAAGATGAAACAAAAAAAACATTCATATTAAAAATAGCCTAAAAATGTAAATAATTTAACCATAAACCATGAATTGTATAAAAATAGAACATCCATATTCAATCATATCATAACTCATTCAATACAATGTGGAAGATTTATAATAAATCAAACTCAATAAATAATAATATCCATTAAAAGGATGTTGACATAGTTGAAAATGATCAGTAAAACACTTTGAGAGAAATATTCCATTTTCATGAAATAATTTAAAAGTAACTCAATTTAGAAAGGATTAAATTGAAAATATATTTTTGAACCAAAGTTTCCCATACAACTTTTAATCTTTTGAAATGAATTAACATTTTAAAACATTCACGTCCATATAAATAAATCCTTAAAACCATTTCAAAAACCTGGACATTAATGAGAATGATTTGGAAGAATAAATATTTAAAACATTTAAAATGATGTTTTTTGTTAATGATTCACTTAAAAATAATCCTTATGAAAACTACTTTATGAATGAAGGGAATGAATAATTAATATGTCCAGGTAAAAACTTATAGATAAACAATCTCATATTATAACGAGATTGAGGAACTAAACCTTACCTTGAAATTTACATTGGTCAAGGGTACATTTAACCTCTTGTATAATGATCATAGTAAGTTATTAAATTATACCAAATCCATATTCATATTTATTATCTCATTCATGTTTCATTTATGACTTTTTACTACCCATTTAACAAATTTTTCCATCTTAAATTAACATCTTGGGTAATAATCTCTTTATTTATCGTACGTGTTTTAACTCGTTATTTTTGTTCGTATCATTTAGATATTGAATTAAAAACATTCCAGAATATAAAACATGATTTATATTTAATATATATTTATAATATAAATATGTATAATAGATATATATATGAAATGGAAAACACCATTTATGGAGAATGTAGGTTGTACGTACGCAAAAACGTTGTTTCTGTTTTCATATTGTATTGAACATAAGTAAGTGAATAAGATATATGTAAGTATATATATATATATATCCAGTAGAATTATTATGTCATATATTACATACTTAGTAATAATATATATTTTTATAATCGTTGATGAATTGTGAACCTGAAAATAAATCTCATCGCGTCATGGTGACGGTAAGTCGTACGTACACAAGAGTCACAATATAATTTCCTTAATTATTAAAGGGTCTGGAATTGGATTGTATATCAATTTTAAAAGGAAATTTTAATTTTGTTTTCATTATTTATATACATATTACTCATCATTATATCTATCCAAATAACATAGTGTTGAATAACAAATTACATCACAGTGTGGAGACAGTAAGTTGTACGTACGCACGCATGGTGACATTATTATTAATAGAATAGATAGAATAAGGACTATGGTTGTATCATATTTATAATAACATCAGAATATGTAGAAGTTATTGGAGTTATTATTTTTTATGGAAATAACAAAGAAAGTGAAAGTGGATGAAGAAAAGATCATTGAAAGAGGTGATAAAATAATTACCTCTTCTTTGGGTGTTTCCTTTTTATTAGAACAAATGGGCTCATTAGGATGGATTTATGCTCAAGATAAGGCCTCTAGGTTGTAGTGAGGGAATTTGGGAGTAGATTTCGGCCAGTTTTGGCTAAGACAAATGGCTTTGGAGGTGTGATTTGGAGAGAAGGTGAAATACCATTTTATAAGAGAGGTGAGGGTCACTTTAGGAAAAGCTTGAAATATTATTTTATTATACAATCATATTCGGTTTTATAATGGCTCAAAAATAATTTATTTTGAGTTTATGGTGGGGATGGGTCAAAAAAATCTCATCCAATAGGTTTTAGACAGGTTTAGGTCACCATATTAACCTTATCTTTTTGATTTAACTCTTAGTTAAATAGTTTAACTTTTACCATGTATTCTTGTATTATTAAAATAAATAGTTAATAAAACTACTATAAAAATGAAAGAGAACCTAAAGTGGTTCATTATGGATATATATAACCTTATCTAAGCCCTTTGGCTGAACCATATATTTTTAAAAATGTTATATCAATTAATAACATAGTATTTGTTTTAAAAACTCTTTTATGTCAATTTTGACACTATTTGGTATTTGGTTTTTGTGAAATTCATAACATCTTTATTAATTCAAAAAAAAATTATTTAATAATCTCTATAATGTCATACTGACATATAAAATTAGTTTAATTTCACATAAGTCTCAATTTACTTTTATTTGGATATTTGTAATATCAATAATTTTATTCTTTCATTAATATTTTAATTAGTACATTGACATTATGTCATAAATAAAATAAATTATATAATGTCTGAAAATTATAAATAAAATATAATGATATATGAAATATATTTATATTTCTAATAAATATTTATAGTCTAATTTATCTTATGAATAACTCTATATTAAAAATGTTTATTTATTAAACTTTGAATTTAACACTTTTTCCAATTCATTAAATAAAATAATAAAAAATGTCCCAATCTAATCCAAGTGGACCAAAAGGGTAATAATTTATTCCAAAGGTTTATTTTTGTCTAAATAAACTTATCCAATAGTATTTGGATATTTTTTAGGGTAATTATAATATCATTTTTAACATTAATTACCCAATTTACTTTTAACCGTGGTGAATAAGTCATTAGTTACTATTCAACAAAAGTTATTTTATCATATTTAACAGAATTTTACATAATTATGTCAACCATGTCTCTTTGATTTTTGAAATTTAATTCACAGAAAGTGTAATATTACGTTTTATGCAAATTTGCTAACGTGCCTCGAAGGTGGGTAAAAGATGGTAAAAAGTTCACTAAAATTTAATATATCTAATATTATTATAAAATCACACCAATGAATTACATTGAACATATATAGGTATTATTAATCTATTTTTACCTAAAATAAATTTAAATAAAATAATTAATTATTTTAAAAAATTCGGTTTTAAACAATAACTTTGTGTTTTTCACTATTCATCAAAAAATTGAATGTTTTCAGAAAAATACCAAAATTCACCCTAAGATAATTTTGATATAATTAATTCAAAAATTAATTATATTTTAACAATTTAAATACATATAAGTTTCATTATTTAATTTATTATTAATTCTCGTCTTCAAAACC
Organism: Viscum album; assembly: GCA_963277665.1. Taxonomy (NCBI): domain Eukaryota; kingdom Viridiplantae; phylum Streptophyta; class Magnoliopsida; order Santalales; family Viscaceae; genus Viscum; species Viscum album. The sequence goes on along the minus strand of OY728122.1, from coordinate 1,236,525,747 downwards.
AAAAAGTGGGTTTTTAAAAAGAAAAAACTGTCAAAAGATTTACATGATTTTATGTAAATTTTAAATGTGAAATTACTTATAATGACCTATATTGTATTAAATTATAAAAATATTATCTAATTATAATTCCAAACCATTAAAATAAACAACTTAACACTATTTATTATTTCAATTAAAATAGTTGTTTTCAATTAAAATTTAGAATTTTCCATTATTCATCAAAATGTGAAAGTTATTAGAAAAGTACCAAAAAATTATCCAAACTAAATTTTTATTTCCCACTTCTAAATAATAATTTAATTTCATTACATTGAATATATAAAATTTTCAAATATTGGGTTTAAAAAGGGTTCTTTATTAAAAGGCAGTAAAATTGCCTTTTTTGAAAAATACTTTATCTGAAAAAATGAATTTCTTCTTATATTATGTATAAGAAACACATAATATGAATTATAAAATTATATGGAGTATATAAAATTCCAAATTCATTTAATACTATTCATAACCACTTTTTCAACGGTGAGTTTGGTAAGTCATGGTGCCCTCAAACTCAGTGTTGCGTGCAGCAGAAATTATTGAATTTATTTGAAGAGATAATGTACTATGAAATATTGGGGTGTTACATGTATGGACAGATCATATCATAATGAGACTCAAGTAGCCATGGTACTTTGGGATGTGTGTCTCCAGTATTGGTTTTTGTTTTTAAAATCTCAGTTGTTTACTTATGTTTTTTTAGATTTAGCGTATATTTTTTCTGTTGTCTAACCATTCTTATGTTTTAGTGTGAGTAGTATACCTCCGATATGCCTTCTACGAGTCCCTTAGGAATTTTCAGGTGATTCTTATCAGGGGAACCTATTTATATATTAGAATCTCACCAAGACTGATGTATGGGATGTATGTGTAGTTGATTAGGATGTTCCATGAGCTTAGAACGTAATGGTTGAGGAATATCCAAGAGATGTAGGAGAGAAGGAACGATCTCATGATTTCTTATGTGAGAAGCCCTTTCCCTTTAACGAAATGACATAACCACAAGACGTAGAGGACTGGCTGGAAAGGTAGATTAAATCATTGAAATTCTGGAGACACATGAAAATATTAGGGTAATGTGTGTAGCGTTTATAATTGATGGGTTCAGTAAGAGATGGTGGGATTTTATGGTCCATGTAGATAATCATGTAGGATTGTATTAGAAGGGTTTCAAAACCATGTTCTATTAGTAGTTTTATGGAGTCTTTGGTGATAGATAAGCCTATAGAGTTCCTATATTTACAATATGGAGAGAGTTTGGTGTCATCATACACCAATAGTTTTGTTGATCTTGTCTGTTTTTTCTAGATTTGGTAAAGAATGACTAGTTGAATGCTCATTAGTACCTACAGGGTCTGTGACTGGATATCATTTCACAGGTCTTTATGATAAATATTTCTACCTCTACATAGATGGTAGACCAAGCTATGATGTCATATATTAATATGGGAGGAAAGGTGGTACTTTCCACCTATTCTCATCTTTCTGGGGGATGATTTAGTAGTGCACATGGGAAGAAGAGGAAGTGGGAAGATCATCACAGGAACAGTGAAGGTTGGTCTCAGTAGCAAGCCTCCTCTTCACAATCTATTATAGTGGGTAATGTGCCTCTGACATGAAATCAGTGTAGAAAGGGTGGATACCCCAAATGTTCTTGTATTAGGCATGTGAAGATGTGAAATATTTGTGGACATGTTGGTCACTTATAGTTCTTTAGTTAGGATATGACTATGCCTCGTTATTGTCTGGGATTTTTAGATCCAAAGGATATTGTGGTGTAGTCAGATGATTTAGGACTATAGTTCTCTATCCATAGGCCTCAAGAATGATGAATTTCCACGACTTATATGAGTGTCTAGTAGAAATTCATTTTGGAATAGTAATATTGAGAGGTAATATATTTATTGCATTGTTATTAGAAATTTCATTATTTGATACCGGCTCCTCCCACTCATTTATATCGGCACATATTTTTGATATTCTTAAACTTCACAATGAACTTATTTCCTTCAAAATGGAGTTAAAAACCCTCTTGGTGTGAGGAAAGAGTAAGGGTTCAAGTTCCATTCTTGTTCATTCATGATAACTACAATAGAGTTGGTCTGGGATTTTCTCATTCCTTATCTGGATCTTTATGACATCATCATCTATATGGATTAACTTGTCTCTCATCGGGCTGGGCAAGATTTTTATCATCTGCGTGTTTCATATGTTGTTGTTGATGGAAGTTCGCATGTGTTTTAAGGGGAGTGGGACCCAAGTTTATGTCATGATGGAACTTACAGACCAGAGGTCAGCAGATTGTTGGTTATTGTTACATTTGAGACTGATGACATATCTTCTCTTGATGATCATTGTTAGGTCCACTAGGTCGAATACCCTGAGCGGGGGTGGGTGAATCAGGGTATGGTAGATTAAAACTTTCTCATTTTTGAATCTTTTTTTTGTTAGACAAAACTAAATTCTCTCTTCCTAATGTGGAAATATATAGACTGATATAAATCATGTGCATGACACAACTATTTATAATTGTTTCATCCTCACTGGGCTACGTCCATGGAGCACACAATGGCAATGTGTCGATGTACCAAATTCACTAAGGCTCATGGACAATAATGAGTATAATGTTCGGTCTAGATCTTTTATGCCTAGGATGACTGCCATTACTAGGTTTAGGGATTTCTCACTGCATTCCCAAGGGTCACTCACTATGCCTCATTCTATGGCTCACTATTGCTGAAAAGGGTCACCAACTTCCTCTTCCTTCGCTCACTGTTCATGGAAAGGATTCCACTCACATTTTATCGACATTTATGTCAAACCTAGATTATAGACATGTAGGTCCCTTAATTTTCATGAAATCCTAGATCTTTAACTATAGGTAGATGCACTATTGGTGTTCTGTTTTAACATGTATATGAATTCAACCTTCTTGAGAACTGTTAGGTACCGAAAAATACTTTCAGCAACTGAATTGAATCCTTTTCAAGATTCCTTTAGAAAACCAAGAACCACCTTCATTTCTCGCCTTTTTAGTGCGGATTTTGTTACGTGGGACACATTTTTTGCATACCTCTACTCCTACCATGAACATCCCTACCTCTTCGGATTGTCTCCGCCTTCACGATCGTGTACCGCTACCATGTATCGACTCCGCAAACTCATCTACAAATATAATGTCTTTTCTTTTTTCGATGTATTATTTTAATATTATATGGGAATTATTTCAAGACTAGTCTCTGAGATGGCATGTATTTATGAGGCCCGGTGAGCCCGGAATAAGTGTATGAATTTAATTTAATAATTAAATTACACACCCGTGCGGTTTTCCAGATAAAGTAGAATAACATCCAAACGGGTGCTCGTACTAGAAATGTGAGGGCACCATTGCGTTCGGAACAACGATTTTACCTTAGGCAAGGCATAACATCAACCGGCGTAGGTTGGTGGTGGAATCCATGTTTTGGGACGTAAGAGTAATAAAATATAAAAAATAAAAAAAAATTATTCTTCAACAAAATCTTTTAAATCTGTTTCAACAAATATCCCTTACTTTATTAATTAAAGGTTGGTGCAAGGGTCCAGGGTTACAAACCTCATAACCCTGAATCCCTTGGCGGCTCTGGAGAAAACCACCCAACGCGGTGATGACGACGCAGCGACCAGATCATCGCCGATGAGTGCCGCGGAATCCAGGTAGGATGTTTTGCTTATGATTTTCTTCCCCGTTTTTGATTTCCACGACGAATGTGGACTAATCCACAAATAGATTAGTCGGAGGATCGATCATTCATGCAGGATGGGATTTTTCAGAAATCATGGGGATTTGATTCTTGAAATTGTTTTGGTTTCGTTCAACCTCCTAATGGTGACCGACCAAGATCGACACGAACATAGATCGAGGTTTGTCCCTCTCGATTTGTTGTGTTATTCTTCCCCAAATTCTCATGTTCTTCACTATGTTCTACGCGTTCTTCGTGGGGATATGAACGATGGATCATTGTGCACCCATTGTGCGATGCAATGGTCCCAAATTGAAGATCTGGCGTCGGTACAACCCTACGGAGGTGTGGATATGGTGGCGATGGACGGATCGAAGCGGATTGGAAGAAATTGTTCTTCAAACGATTTCTGCACTGGTGACCGGAATCGGATTTTAGAAGCCAATCGAAGGCCTGAAAAATAGGGATTCGGCATCGCGATTTCGAGGTGACCCTTGATCTTGAGTTTCATAGAAAATGGACCAAAGAAACGCGATCCGGAAGATCGTCCGAAGCATGAGGAAGAAGACGGCATTTCGGGAAATTTCCCAACTACACGCTGTGTAGTATGGGCTACATGGAATGTGTTCGTTGGCAGACCACCTGGCGTGTACATTGTGAGTACACGGACACGGGCAGGGTACACAGCCAAGGACATGTCGTGTATACCCCTCCACAACCAGACCCAGCTAGATACACGGGATACCCCATGTACTAGTAAAAGGGCAGGTGGCACAGACACGGGCAGGGACCGTGTACGGGCACATGCCCAGCGTACATGGAGCGAGACCCATGTGCTCGGACACAGCGTGTGATTATTCTATACGCCTTTTAGTTTCTTTCTATCTGAAAAGCCAAATGACAGGGGCGGGTTACATGGGCAGTACCCGGGCTCAAGGAACACGGCGCGTACTTTTAATACACGCCGTGTATTTTGGTTTTACACGGTTTGAACGAATGACATGGGCCGCTTACATGGGAAGTACCCAGGGTCAATGAACATGGAATGTAACCATACTTCATGCTGTGTAACATGTCTTAAATGGATTGAGCCACTTGTATTCTGTGACTTGGACTAGTTTTCTTAGGGTTCGTACCCTTGGTCTTTTCCCTGAAGGTTCTGTTATCATTTAATTTACACAAGACTATGATCCCTTCAGCAGAAATTCCTAAATAGAGTTGTTGGAATACCCTCTGTGAGACTTAGAGCTGGATCCTCTATTCATTCCTAGAACCCTTGGTAGAGTTCGTGGTATCGATGTGACCAACTTTACCCGGGCACCGATCCTCTGCTTAGCAGATTAGCTCAAACTAAGTTGTCGGAATCACCCCATTACTTGGTTGTAATCCACATCTGAGCATCATTTTCTCAAAGTACTTGTAAAGTGTGTTCTCCTAGAATGAGTACTTCGAATATCTCTCTTCAAACCTAGGAGTGTGTTCTCCCGGAATGAGTACTGTGAATCTCTCTCTTTAGACCTAGGAGTGTGTTCTCTCGGTTGCATGCTTAGTGGAATCTTCGAGCTGGATCCCAGTGGCAGTATCACGATGATCGTTTGTGTATGAGTATATCCGAATATTCTTGTTATGTGTTCTATAGACATATACTGTGTGGAGCTGACTGTATATTTCCTTCATTGTATTTCCCTTCTTGTTTTTCCTTTGTGGTTTCGGGGTGTCCTACAGGGTATTGTTATACTCACCCCTGCACGGGCTTTGCCCGCACGTGTCGTGTCTTGTGCAGGCGAGCGATCCTTTGGCAAGATTCAAGGTAGACCAGGACCGGATGGTACTGAGTGAGATCAGGCAGGCCGAGGTGTGTTCCTACGGCTACAGAATACAGTTCCAACACCTTTCTTTACAGGTTGGATGTTGTTGCAGACTTTCTTTCTGTTGGGCTTGTACTTTTAGACCAGGGATTTACATTCTTTCACTTTACATTCATGTCGTACTCTATGGTTGGGTTTTAGTTTATGCATGAATCATTTCCATTTTTAGTAGTTTTTACTTTTATGCTTTGTGGGCTTGGAGATGTGTGTGCATGTGTACAAGTTTATATGTAATGCCTCCCATGTTAGTAGCATGCTTACTCGGTGATAGTCACCAGCCCCTGTCCAATTGGAGGCGGGCTTTCAGAGTTGTGGCATGGGCCCCACTGGGATGGGTCATGACAGAGTGGAATCAGAGGTGGTCGGTTCTACCTTAGTACCGAGAGTCTGTGAGTTGGTTTGGGGCAATAGTGTTAAGTGTTTCGAGTTTGGATTTCAGGCCAGGGACCCCAGTGTTGGTGCGGACTGCCGACGTATCCATACACCATGACTCTGATAACTTTATTTTTGACTCGGAACATGAGAGTGCTAGTTGCAGTGGAAAATAATGGTACATGGATCATATAGGAATGGGTTGTGGTTTCGGTTACCTTTTTGAGTTAGCTCTCCAGATATACTCACTGACTGAGATACATCTTGTTTATTTAACAGGATGCCTTTGTGACGCGCACCCGCTAGGATCCAGTAGCTCGATCACGAGGATGACCTCCTCACTGAGGAAGCCTCGATACAGGGACCAGATCCCCCAGTTTTATCATAGGGTGGTGTTCCAGTTATCCCGCCACCTATGGAGTAGTGTTTAGTGCCTATTGTATCAATGGAGAAGGAGCGCCGGCTGAGCGCTCTCTACAAGTTTTAGAGACAGACACCCCCCAGGTTTTGGGGCGAGCCTGCCCCTCATGCAGTAGAGGACTAGCTTGAGGCAGTGGAAAGAGTCTTCCGTTGGGTCAGGACACCAACAGACCAGATGGTGATCTTGGCAGCGAGCCTTCTGCAGGGCGCGGTAGCACGATGGTGGAGTTTGGTTTTCCAGACCCACGACGAGGCGACACTTGCATGTTTGGAGTTCGAGTGTCTCTTTAGAGAGGTTTTTTCACCAGTTATCGTGAGAGTGGTACACATACATGTGCTTCTTCAGATCCAGCAGGGAACCATGATGGTGGCTGACTATTCGTCGAGATTTACAGACCTCTCGCGATACTCGATGGATATGGCCAGAGATCAGTACTTCAGAGCTCAGACTTTTGAGTGGGGCTTGCGCAGATATATCCGAGATAGCATCATCCCTATGAGCATTCCTACTTATTTTGGGGTGCTTGAGCGGGCTTTGGTTGTCATGAGATTCTTAGCAAAGCAGAGATAGCCAACAGATGTCCGTAGTGGGCAAGCTGGAGCATGGACCTTAGCAGCAGGGAGCTGACGTCAGGGACCCAGGCGTAGGAGACATTTTCAGAGGAGATCCAAGGACAGGGGATCTTCCATACAGGGTTCGCAGGGCACATCCAGCCATCCTCGAGAGAGGCGATGCTACTCATGTGATGGTAGGGGACATATCGCTTGGGATTGTCCGACCCGCCGTACTACTGACATGAGACAATTGGATGGACCACCGAGGCAGAGGCAACGTGTGGAGCAGACAGATCCGCAGCGGCGGACGTGGTAGGGTAGCTGGGAGAGCATATGGAGGTGGTCGGTGTTTTGACCGTTTACCACCACCACCCCAAGGAGGTCCACCCTAGGCTTAGGGAGCTGGTGGATAGGGGTAGGGACCACTACAGGAGGCATAGGAATATGACCTAGGTACTCCCAGAATGATTAGAGGTATTATTTGTGTCTTTTCTACTTTGGTTGTCGTACTGATAGACACAGGTGCTAGTCATTACTTTATGGATTCGTAACTTTCTCGAGACCTTGAGATTCCATTTGAGCCATTGACTCGACCCTTACACTTAGAAAAAACGACTGGAGAAGATTCAGAGATCACACACCTCTGTAGACAGTGTAACCTGACCCTTGGAGGTGAGAGTTTTGGTTGGAACCTCTTGGTGGTAGCGTCTAGGCCTTACGATGTCATTCTTGGTATGGACTGGAAATCCACAGTTCATTCCCAGATCTACTATTTTAGGCGAAGGGTGTGGTGTGTTCGCAGTGATGGAACGAGGTTCTCTTTTTTCGGGGAAGGAGAGACCCAGGAAGCGCAGGATGGAATCCTGCATAGGAGGGCACAACCGATTTCACATAAGTTGGCTAGCCTGGCCCTTGGCATAGAAGATGTGACGAGTTTACAGTTTCTAGCAGTAGTGTATGAGTACGAGGACGTCTTTCCGAAGGATATCCTAGGGCTACATCCCCATCGGAAGATTGATTTCTGCATTGAGTTGCAGCCCGGGATGACACCGATATCAGCATTAGCATATCGTATGGCTCCTGTAGAGCTTCATGAGCTGAGGGTGCAGCTGGACGACTTGTAGAAGAAGGGCTTTTTGAGACCCAACGTTTCACCCTGGGCGGCCCCAGTGCTATTTGCCAAGAAGGGAGACAGGAGCATGAGGCTATGTGTGTATTATCGGTGCTTGAATCAGGTGACCGTAAAGAACAGGTATCCACTACGAAGGATCGATGACCTCTTCGACCAGTTGAGGGGGGTACGATGGTTCTTGAAGGGTGATCTACAATCAAGCTATCACCAGTTGCGAGTACGGGATGAGGATATACCGAAGATGGATTTCTCATGTCGCTACGGTCACTATGAGTACTTGGTGATTCCCTTCGGCGTGACGAACACCCCGGAAGTGTTCATTGGACTCATGAACCGGATCTTTCATCCCTACCTAGACCGGTTTTTAGTGGACTTCGTCGGTGATATCCTTGTGTACTCTACATCCAAGGAGGAGCACGCGAGACACCTAAGGATGGTTTTGGACACACTCAGAGAGCACCAGTTTTATGGGAAACTCTCGAAGTGTTAGTTCTGGTTATAGGAGGTCCACTTTCTGGGACATGTTATCTCGGCAGATGGTGTAGCAGTGGACCCATCCAAGGTGGAGGCAGTGCTAGCATGGGAGCCACCCCAGAGCGTGACGGAGGTGCGAAGTTTCCTTTGGTTGGCAGGCTACTATCGGAGATTCTTCCTTGATATCTCCAGGATTTTAGCACCCATGACAGCATTGACCCGAAAGGGGCAGCCTTTCGTGTGGACCGAGAGATGCCAGCAGGCTTTCCAGCTGTTGAGACAGAGTTTGACGAGCGCCCTGATCTTGAGATTACCAGAGGAGGGTGTTGAGTACATAGTGTTCTGCGACGGAGTAGGAACCGGGCTTGGATGTGTCCTGATGCATAGGAAAGCAGTGATTGCCTATGGATCACGTCAATAGAGGCTACATGAGCATAACTATGCGACCCATGATCTTGAGTTGGCAGTGGATGTCTTCGCATTGAATATGTGGCGGCACTACCGGGTGGGCGAGCAGTTTACCATCTACACTAATCACAATAGTCTCTGATATATCTTTTCTCAGAAGGTTATGAATTTGAGACAGAGGTGATGGCTTGATTTCCTCTAGTATTACAACTTTGAAATCGTTTATACACCTGGGAAGGGGAACGTAGTGGCAGATGCTCTCAGTAGTAAATCCAGTTCGCAGATGCTGGATGAGGCAACGAGGCAGTTGGACTCCTTACAACTATCCTTTTTTGATGGAGATGTGGGATCCTACCTTCAGTAGATGGTTGTTACCCCTCCACTCTTACAACGAGTCAGGGAAGCACAATGCGAGGATGCTAGTTGTGAGACTCTACGTGCTCAGATATCCACAGGCGATGCTGCAGATGGATATTCAGAAGGTGGGGAGGACGTTGTTCTTTTTAGATGGCGCACTATAGTACCAGTGACGTTGCGGGAGGAGGTTCTGACGGAGTTCCATACATCCCGTTTGGCGGTGAATCTAGGCATAGAAAAGATTTATCATGACCTCCAATGTCAGTTCTGGTGGCTGGGAATGAAGAAGGGTGTGGTAGAGTTTGTCTCTCGGTGCCTTATTTTTCAGCAAGTAAAGGATGAGCATCGGGTGCCAGTAGGTTTGACTCAGCCCCTTGAGGTTCCAGAGTGGAAGTGGGATGGGATATCCATGGACTTCGTGACGTGTTTACCCCATACGTCCAGGGGACACGATTCCATCTGGGTGATCGTTAATCGACTCACCAAATCGGCCCACTTCCTAGCCATAAAGGAGCAAAGTTCACTAGAGAGCTTCGGATGCCTCTATGTGCAGTAGACAGTTTGACATCATGGAGTTACTTCCATGATCGTTTTAGATCGTGATGCTCATTTCAGATCTTGGTTGTGGAAGGGATTGCAGGAAGCTTTTGGGACTCAGTTAAGCTTGAGCACAGTGTTTCATCCCCAGACTGATGGTCAGACAGAGTGAACTATCCAGGTCCTGGAGGATATTCTTCGATCTTGCATTCTTGACTTTGGTCATATCTAGGAGGATCACCTACCACTGGTGGAATTTTCTTAGAAAAATATTTATCATTCCACTATTGGTATGGAACCATTCGAGGCTCTATACGGGCGACCATGGAGGTCACCACTTTGCTGGACTGACCTAGGAGAGTCAGCACTCATGGGCCCAGAGATGGTGAGAGCTACTATAGAGAAGGTGCAGGTCATCCACAAATGGATGAAGACTACATAGAGTTCACAAAAGTCTAATTCTGATAGGAGGCGGAGGCCCTTGGAGATCGAGGATGGAGACCATGGGTTCCTTCGGGTCTCGCCTCGACGGGGACTGTAGAGATTTGGCCAGGGTGGCAAGCTATCTCCGAGGTTCATTGGCCCTTTTCATATTATAAATAGAGTTGGAGAGGTGGCGTATAACTTGGTACTACCTCCTCAGATGGACCAGGTAAACAACATCTTCAATGTGTCACAACTACTGAGGTACGTGCACGATCCATCACACGTTATCGACAAGGGCGAGCTAGACATCGATGATGGCGTGACCTTTGCAGAGTACCCAGTGGAGATCGAGGATCGACATGAGAAGATACTTCGTGGATGAGCTATTCCCATGGTGCATGTCCATTGGCAGCACGTGAATCTCCAGGAGAGCACGTGGGAGCGGGAGGCTCATATTCGCATGCAGTACCCACATCTTTTTGAGTAGCCCTTGTTTTGGATTTTTGGGGACGTAAAATCCCTAAGGTGGGTGTGATGTAATGTCATGGAGTTTTTCCCATGTATTATTTTAATATTATATGGGAATTATTTCAAGACCTGGCTCTGAGACGGTGTGCAGTTTCGAGGCCCGGTGATCCTGGAACAAGTGTATGAATTTAATTTAATAATTAAATTACACGTGCATGCAGTTTTCCTGAAAAAGTGGAATAACTTCCAAATGGGTGGTCGGATTAGAAATCTGAGGGCACCATTGCGTTCGGAACAATGATTTTACCTCAGGAAAGGCCTAACATCGGTCGGTGCAGGTCGGTGGTGGAATCCAGTTTTTTGGACGTAAGAGTAATAAAATATATAAATAAAATATTTTATTCTGCAGCAAAATCTTTTAAATCTGCTGCAACAGATATCCCTTACTTTTTTAATTAAACGTTGGCACAAGGGTACAGGGTTACAAACCTCATAACCCTAAAACCCTGGGTGGCTCTGGAGGCTCTGGAGAAAACCTCCCAACGCAGCGATGATGACGCAATGACCAGATCATCGCCGACGAGCACCGCGGAATCCAGGTAGGATGTTTTTCTTATGAATTTCTTCCATGTTTTTGATTTCCATGATGAACGTGGACTAATCCACGAACAGATTATCCCGCGGATCGATCATTCTTGAGGGATGGTATTTTGCATGAATCATGGGGATTTGATTCTTGAAATTGTTTTGGTTTTGTTCAACCTCCTAACGGTGACAAACCAAGATCGACGTGAACATCGAGCGAGGTTTGTCTCTATCATTTTGTTGTGTTCTTCTTCCCCAAATTCTCACATTCTTCACTTCCTTCTATGCATTCTTCGTGGGGATATGACCGACGGATCGTTGAGCACCCGTTGTGCGATGAAACGGTCCCAAATTGAAGATCTGGCGTCGTTACAACCCTACGGAGGAGAGGCTTCGGTGGCGACGGATGAATCGAAGCGGATTGGAAGAAATCGTTCTTCGAGCGATTTATGCACGGGTGACCAGAATCGGATTTCGGAGCCGATCGAAGGCCCGAAACCCATGGATTCGGCATCGCGGCATCGAGGCGACCCTTGATCTTGAGGTTCGTGGAAAACAGGCTAGAGAAACATGATCCGGAATATCGGCCGAAGCGCGATGAAGAAGATGGTGTTTCTGGAAATTTCCCGACTACATGCCATGTAGTATGGGATACATTGCATGTGTTCGTCGGCAGACCACCTAGCATGTACTTCAAGAGTACATGGACATGGGCAGGGTACACAGCCAAGGACATGCCATGTCTATCCCTCCCCGTCTAGACTCATCTAGATACATGGGATACCCCGTGTACTGGTACACGGGCAGGCGGTACGGACACGGGGAGAGACCGTGTACTGGCACATGGCCAGTGTACACGGAGCGAGCCCAAGGTGCTCAGACACGGCGTGTGATTCTTCTACACGTCGTGTAGTTGCTTTCTATCTGACAAGACGAATGACATGGGCTGGTTACACAGGCAGTACCCAGGGTCAATGAAAACGATGTGAACTTTTAATACACGTCGTGTATTTTGTTTTTACATGGCTTCAACGAATGACATAGGCCGTTTACATGGGCAGTACCCGGGGACAAGGAACATGACATGTAACCATACTACACGACGTGTAACCTGTCTTAAATGGATTTAGACACTTGTCTTTTGTGACTTGGACTAGTTTTCTTAGGGTTCGTACCCTTGGTCATTTCCCTGAAGGTTCTGGTATCATTTCCATTACACCTGAGTATGATCCCTTCGGTAGAACATTCTGAATAGAGTTGCTGGAATCCCCTCTGTGAGACTTAGAGTTGGATCCTCTATTCATTCCTGTAAGCCTAGGTAGATTTCATGGTATCGACGTGACCAACTTTATTGGGGCGTTGAACCTCTTCTTAGCGGATTAGCTCAGACTGAGTTGTCAGAATCACCCCATGACTTGGATGTGATCCTCATCTGAGCATCATGTTCTCAAAGTACTTGTGGAGTGTGTTCTCCCAGAATGAGTACTTTGAATCTCTCACTTCAGACCTTGGAGTGTGTTCTACCAGAACGAGTACTTCAAATTTATCTCCTCAGACCTAGGAGTGTGTTATCCTGGTTTCATGCTTAGTGGAATCTTCGAGCTGGATCCTAGTGGCAGTATCGTGATGGTCATTTGTGTATGAGTATATCCGGATATTCTTATTTTGTGTTCTGTAGTCATATAATGTGTGGAGCTGACTGTATCTTTCCTTTGTGGTATTTCCCTTGTTGTTTTTCCTTTGTGGTTTCAGGGTGTCCTACTGGGTATTGTTATACTCACCCCTGCACGGGATTTTCCCGCACATGTCATGTCTTGTGCAGATGAGCGATCCATTGACAGAATTCTAGGCAGACCAGGACCGGACAGTACTCAGTGAGATCAGGCAGGCCGAGGTGTGTTCTTACGGCTACAGACTGCAGTTCCAGAACATTTCTTTACAGGTTGGATGTTGTTACAGACTTTATGTCTGGTGGGCTTGTACTTTTGGCCTAGGGATTTAATATCATGCACATTACTTTTCTGTCGTACTTTTTGGTTGTGTTCTTGTGTATGCATGCATCTTTTCGATTTTTAGTAGTTTTAACATTTCAACTTTGTGGGATTGGAGATGTTTGTGCGTGTGTACAGGTTTATAGGAAATGCCTCCCATGTTAGTAGCATGCTTACTCGGTGCTAGTCAGCAGCCTCTGGACTATTGGAGGCAGGCTTGGGGAGTTGCAGCTCAGGCCCCACTAGGACGGGTCGTGATAGAAAAATACCCTCTATTTGTGATCATTTAGTTGTTATCAAACGTCCTTCTTCTCTATGTACCAGAGTTCCCCATCTTATTATTACTTGCATAACTCTCCCTCTCACGTACCAGAGATTCCTCCTCTGCATAACGAGACAACTCCTTCCAGGTTCCAGACTTCATCCTCCGTGTACCGGACTTCTTTTTCATGTTAAGAATCCCCACAAACATCTTCAACAGAATTCCTTCAACATGAACCACTTCATCAATCCTGATCCTCCCTTCTCAAACCACCTTCAATAATCACCAAATTATCTGGGAAAAATTTGATTTCAAGTGATATTCCATCTCCAAAGTTATATGTGGGGTCAGTGAATCTAATATAGGAAAAGATATCTGCTTAATCTACTAAAAAAATATTAATCGAATATTCAACCCACCTCTTACTGATACTCATGCCATTGCAATCCACAAGCCATCCGTAAACTTTTTTCATACATGCTCCTTGTACCGCCATTTCTCCTATGTGGTTGACTTCCTTCGCCAACTTCATCACATCCACATACCGCACTACCGTGTACCGCATCCGCGTACTGTTCCTATTTCCTGGTATGCAGTCGCGTACCCTTCTCGGACATGGAACATGATCCATGTCATGGGCTCCTCATTCCTCTTCCTTTTCAAAAAATTTTCACCAATATTCGCACAAATTCTCAATTTTGAGGCCCCAAAATTAGGAAAATGCTAGGAAACTACGCCACCTTAAAAACCTATTTTCGGAAAACACCAATCATTCTCATTTGTGGCCAACTAGATTTTTCAACAAACACAATAAAACTCAAAAAATTATGATGGAACACCTTGAGGGATTTTTCCCAAAAAAATCTTCATATTATTTGTCAAGATATTCTTAACATTTTTCCATTTTATTTCTCTGTTCTTCCTCCTAAAATATAGGTAGTGTTTACAATTGGTCAACTATCAAGTATGCATCCAATATCAATGCCTTTTATCATATGTCACTAGAAGAGCTAAAAGTACTCTAGATTTAGTTAGAAGATCTATTGGAAAAGGTTTTTGTTCTCCCTATCTTTTCCCCTTGGGTATCCTCTATACTCTTTTCTATGAAATCATAAAGTTCACTTAATTTATGTGTACACTATTAGAAGTTGAACATGGTAATTGTTAAGAAAAAAATATCATTTTCCCGTTGTGAATGATTTGTTTATTAGTTAAAGGGGTTAAATAAGTTTTCAAATAACAATCTTTAATCAGATTTTCATCATCTCAGAGTTCAAGAGTCTGATATACAGAATATAGACATCATGAGTAGGTATGCCCATCATGATTATATTGTGATGACTTTTGGTCTGACTAACACTTATATAGTTTTTATGGCTTTGATTGATTAGATATTCCATCAATATCTAGACACTTTTGTGGTAATGTTCTTGGATGATATTCTGGTTTATTTGAAATCTGAGTGTGAGCATGAGCACAATCTGATATTTCTTCTAGAGATTTTGAGAAGACACCATTTCTATATAAATATTTTGAAATTTATTTTTTGGATTATATAATTGTTATTCATTGGGAATAGAATTTCTAAGAATATCTTATTAGATAATTCAGAGAGGGTAATATTTGGTTTCTCATGGAAGGAACCACGAAATATATTTGAGATATAAAGCTTCCTTGGTCTTTTTAGATACTACATATTGTATTTCAAGGAATTATCTAAGCTAAATATCCTATGACTACTCTTACCAAAAATAGTAGTGATGTTCACCTAGGATTTGAACTGACAGAATTTTTTCGATGAACTAAAAAGGCTTCTGACATCGACTCCTATTCTGATCTTACTTGATCCTAGTAATGGATGTGAGGCATTTTTTTATGCTTTTAGTAGTGTTTTGGGATACACAATTATATAGTATGTCCCTGTGGTTTATGGATCTCATCAGCTTCGATTGAATGAGATGAATTACCACCTCACGATTTAGAGCTTATTGATGTCATGTATGAGCTCAAATGTCAGTTGCACTATCTCTTTGGGGACAAGTTCTTGGTCTTCTCTTAACATAAGAGTTTGAGTTATATCTTTTCCTAGAACAACATGAATCTTAGATGAAAATTATGGGTAAAATACCTTTAAAAGATTGACATAAATATTTCTAACACCCCAGGAAAGGGGAACATTGTTAAATATTTTCTTTTTACTAATGTACTGTCATAGAAAATTTTGTAATCAAAAGAAGACTACAACATTATGGGGCTTTTCACTTAGTTGAATCTAGATTTTCAGGAGGATATTTAAGAATTGTATTTGACCGACGTTTAGTTATCATCATCTCTCCTAGAGTCTTTTTTTAGATTTGATGTCAGGATGATGTGTATGAGGAGACTCGAGAGAGCCTTTATGGTGGGGTGACCATTTATATTTTTTCTCTTTATTCAGATGGTATGCTTCAATTCAGGAAAATAATTGTCTTCCCAGCATCTGTGAATAGTATATTCATGTTCAATTGTCATATCTCTTCATGAGTTGTATATCTAGAAACTACAAAGATGTATTATGACATGAGGCGATGATTCTTGTGGCCAGGTACGGAGTGTGACATCCTAGAGTTTCTGTCTCACTATTACACCTACCTATAGATAAAGGAAGGTCACTTGAAACCTTTTGTGTTGATTCAGCCTCTTATAGAACTGGTTTGGAAATGGGATGAGGTATACATGGATTTCATTGATGGATTACCATGGACTCTTCAAGGAAATAATTCTATTTAGGTTGTTTTTAATCAGTTAACAATGTATGATCATTTCATTCTGATCAAGGATACCATTAAACTTTAAGACCTAGGTAAGATGTGACCTAGGATATTGTAAAGCTACATGGGAGTTCTTATTCCATTATTTTGGATAGGGATCCTTGGTTTACCTAGAGATTCTAAGTCTCCATGTGGAAATGGGAACCTTGATAATGTTGAGAATAACTTACCATCAACAGACATACAGTCAAATAGCGTGAGTAATTCATATTCTATAGGATATGCTCTGTTCTTATGTCTTCTATTTTGGTAGATAATGGGATTAGAATCTAGGGCTTGTTGAGTTTTTTTACAATAACATTTATAAGTAATCTGTACGAACGGATCCCTTTGGGGAATTTTTTGGTAACCTGTGTACACCACCTATTATTTGGGATGAGGTAGGAAGAGTACATTTAGTTTAACCATGTTTCGGTTATGAATCATCTGTAAAGATTTAGGTTGTGTGTTGACATCTAGTTATATCATAGAGTTAAGAGAAATGGTATGAGGATTAGTGCTGATGACCTTTTTAGTTTAACATAGGTGACTGGGTTTTCTTGAAATTTTCTCCTCGATTGGGTCACTATTGTTTGGTAAAATAGGGAATATTATCTCTGAAATAAGTTGGACTATTTTAGGTCACCGACTACCATATAAAAATATCACATCAGTTATAATTTTTTGTTCTATTGACATGAATTAATGATTTTTTCCATATATCTTAACTTAAAAAATAATACCCTGATTCCACTCATGTTCTTGAGTTGGGAATAAAATTAGTAAGATCCAGATGCTTCTATTCTAGAGAAACCAGTAGAGATTGATGACTCTCAAGTGAATGTCTTATGTGGGAAGTAGATTCCATTGGTCCGAGTTCAATGGAAACAAGGATCGGATTCTCATGAATCTTTGGATCATTAATCATGGATGAGGTAGAAATGAACTCATCTAATTTTAGGAATTACAACTTCCACGTAACATTCCAGGGATTGAATGTATTTATGGTGGAGATTTTGAAACATATTCTTACCATTTTATCAAGTAATTCTTTAAACCTCATCATGGGTTTTCCCCCATTCGTGAGTGTGAGGATAAATAAAATGGTGAAGTCAGATATTTGTTTTAATTTCAACCTTAACCAGCCTTTTTTTGGGGATGCATGAAGATTACACATTATGTAACTGGGTTAAATTCCATATAACTATTTCAAGGTAGAATCCATGAAATAAGATTCACCCTTTGAAAGTTACACATCTTGAATGGGGGTTTCATGTCGTGACTGCTCTGAATAATTGATTTTAAATCTGAGGTGATGGAATTTTCTTTGTAGTTGTACACTATTGATTTAATGGTTTGTAAATATATCATACACCTTGAAATGAACCATATCTAGTTTTTCAAATGGTTGATCAACTATTTTTTCATGGATACTTTTCCACAACTCTTGGATCTTGAACTGAAACTCCACCTAGTTGATTTTGGGAGACACCTCTCCATTTAGAATAATTCATTTCGCATTGGATCTTTGTTGCGGTTGTGGTATGCCTCTCTCGGTAAGCGACCTTTCCACTTATTCTTTACTTTTGGTCATGGAAACACGTCGGGGTTTCGTTATTTCATCTATTTGTCAATGTTCTATGATTCTTCAAGGTGTATTCTTAAATTTGTTGTTCAATCTTGTTCCATAGTCCTTTTCTTCCCTTGGTTGTTGCCCAGCGGGTGTTCATCTTTGAGGGATGCAACATTCCTCTCTTCCTCTAACCCCTTGTCTTGTATATTGAATCAATATTGATGTGGATTTTATTTTAGTGATTTTTTGATTTTTTTGGGTTTCATTGATTTTGTTTTCCCTTTATGGTGTGTGTGACACAAGTTTTCACTTTAGTGGTTCCGTATCTGGCCTATGTTGATGACCCTGATTAAATTTCATTATAAACTATTTTCTATAACAAGATTGGAATTATTTGTCTGGTAAGATTAAAAGGGTTTTTAGTAAAAAATGGTTTCCCCCTATTTATTGATTAATGGAGAGAAAATGGGTGTTTTCGAATCATTGAAATGTATTGTGAAAAAGAGCACATGGTTACCTGGATTACGTAGGTGGAATGTTTTTATTGGGGCCATCATCGATTGTTTTTTATTATCAAAGATGATTACATTGAGGATTTCCAATATTTCCTTGGAGTATTTTTCAAATAGACATATAATGACATTTTAGTGGGTTTACTCATGGGGTTTTCCTATACTTTATGGCCACATTTTTCTGTGATCATAATGTCTGATCTTGATTGATTGTGGTATGAGTAGTCTCTAGCCTAGACCTGTAGTATTCCTTGGTGTTGTGATAACTATGCTTCTATTTTTTTACTACTTTTATTTCTAATTTATCCTTGATATTCTAGTTTATTCTTGTGGAAAATAATATGAAAAATGTTCTTTGAATTTTATATAAATATTTTTTAGACTACTGAAAAATGGGAAATGTTTACCATGTTTTTATTACTTATCATTCCATTTTTTTATTTAAAATAAGAATACATGGTTTATAGATACTTGTTATGGAACACCTCGGAGGGATCCTACTGAGCATGTTAACTCACACCCTATGCACCTCATAGGTGGTGTGTAGACCGTTGTGTATTATCTAGTGCAAGGAAAGGAAGGTGTCACAGTGAGTTGGTGAGGTTCTTCTGAGTTGGTTTGGTTGATAATGTTGATTTTTTTTGGAGTCTTTTCCTACCATTTTTTAGAGTAGCTATTTGGATTTTAGTCCTTTGTAGTTGGAATTTTCTTGGAGTTTTTAACTACTTTGGTAGTTGTATGTTTCTACTATTTTCTTAAAGTAATGGCACTTATATCTTCTTCATCTTTAATTGTAGATTTTTATTTTATAAATATATGTTTGTGTGTGTGTGTGGTGTTCTAGGTTGGGTGAAATTGTTTCCTCTATTGTGTTGATCGATGCTTGGGTGCTTGTCATCAGCCCATGAGGATAGGGAATTCCCTTCTGGTATGTGATGGATCTGGTCGAGTTCCATGTTTGAGGGTAATGAGCGTGAGATCGTTACAATAAATCCTGAAATTTTTTTCATGTCATTGTCTGCATTAAATCTACTCATCTATTAACAATCATGTAAGCTTCACACATCAACTCCCAGTAAATTTCAGTCATTCAAATTCATGGGTGCCTTATCTTTCTTTTTTTATTATGTTTACTCAAATGTCACATTACAAATCATTTTTCTTTGGCCTTATTATTGAACATTTGTATATTGATATTCTCATCAAGAATCTCATATTTCCATAATTATATTCCTTATATAACCATTGATTTAAAATAAAAAGTGTGAATTTTATTACATTTTAATGTAATATGTTAGATCATAAATTTTTTCATTATATCTTAACGTTCGGGTGTTTTTACTATATTGAAGCTTGTTTAAACTGAATTGTTTGAAAGATGTTTAAAAAACATTAATATAGTATTAAATCAAACTTTCATATAGGAAACCTTTTTTTGGTTTCTTGTAATGTAAATTATTTTCAATACCTTAGATAATTATATTAATTTTCTTCTTGAATTTGTATTGTTTAGAAATATTACAAATCCCTTTTATTGTCGTCCTCATATAACCTTTTCTAACATCGTTGAAGATACAATAATGTATTTATTTTTATTAATATTTTATAGATACAATAAATTATTTTAGGTAACATAGTATCAATGAAATTTAAGGCTTCGTGATTTATTATATAATTAAAAATGTGTCTCGTTAATCATATTACTTGTGTACTCATAGAAAACATAAAACCACTTCAAGTAAAATGTTAAGGACTAAACTTATGTAAAATATTTAGTAGAATATTTGGTTGTATAAATTAATTTTTTATAATTACTATTATAAATAAATGTCAATGAATTATTAAATAACAATTCATGAAGTATTCATAATTCACCTAAAATCCTTATTATATGATTAATAATTAATTAGATTCACTCTAATATTTGTCTATGTTTTGATTATTAGTTTATGTCATATTTATCAATTATATTTAAACATATATTCAATTATTTTCTCAAATATATAATTACACATTTAAAATAGGCATATATATGTTCAAATTTCTATGTTTAGTAGCTTTCAAATGATGTCATCTTTGATATAAATATAACCCTGGTTTGACTTGATTAATTTATTATCACTTTTAGTACCATTATATTATTTTGATAAGAAATTTATTAAAAAAAATTGATAATAATGATTCGAAACTATATTATGGAACATAAATAAGTGATGATTATAAGGAATGTGTTGATAATTTTTGGAATTTTCAAAACGAAATGTTCCAAAAATGACATTATTTTCTGCCTATGATTGATATATTTGAATATGGATAAGTTTAAAAGTATAAAGATAAAATATAATTTAATTTTTAAGGTCTTAATATAAGTTATAGCCCATGGATTTTTAATAGTGAATCTTGGAATAACTTTGGATTTAATGATGATGCTACTTTGAAATATGATAACTCGGATGAAATTAGAGAAATAAATCATGATATTGATGAATATACAATTGAGAAAGTACTGAAAATTACACATCTATATAGTGATGTTGAAAACCCATTATATCTAGGTTGTATGGAATTTATGGTTTTATAATTGGTGTTAATATTGATTAAATTTTAGTAAAAACATGGTTTATGTGACAACTATTTTACTAATTTTCTATAATTGTTAAATGATATTCTTCTTAAAGATAATAGTCTTCGTGATTCACATTATAATGGAAATAAATTAGTATTCCTGATGGGATTAGGGTACAAAGAAAATGTCTGTCTGAATGACTTTGTGGTATATAATAACTAATATGAATTTATATCAATGTTTCCTAAATGAGAGACGTCACAATATAATTTGAAAGGAAAATTACATATTGATTTAGAAATTAAAGAGACCATTGCCAATGAATTTTGGTGTCTTCCTATAATCCCTTGTTTAAAACATTTATTTCAAATTCAGTTGATGTAAAAAAGCTTAAGAGGGGATTCAAATGAACTACTATGTGATGGAAAATTACGACATCCAACAGATTGACCATAGTTGAAGAAAATTGATCAAAATTTTCATTTTTCATAAATAAAACTAGAAATCTCCGATATGAACTATACACGGATAGAATGAATCCATATCATAGCCTGAGTAGCATAGATAGTTCATGGAATTTTTATTTTTAATTTAAAAAAATATAAAATATTTTATATGATTTGAGAATATGTCTTCTTGAGTATAATGATCATAGGGCCAAAACAACAAATACATGATAATGATGTTTCCTTGTACTCATTAATTGATGATTTTAAACTATTTTGGGAGGATGATATTATGGCGTACGATTCTTATAAAATAGAATTTGTTCCAACTATAGGAAATGATTATATTCACTATAAATGACTTCCCAGAATATAAAATTTTTTCTTTGTACAGTATTAAGGGGCTTAAAGCATGTCCAATTTGAAAACAATAGACTCCAAATTATCATTTTCATCCTGGGAGAAAAAATTACACATGGGTCATCAAATGATTTTTCCTATGGATCACTCTTATTAAAGACTAAAAAAATATTCAATGGCTTAAAATAATTTGATATTTCCCTAACACATTTAACTACAGATCTATATTTTGAGAGGGTGAAAAACCTTGATGTGTCATTTGTAAAGAAAAATAAATTTGGTAATGATAGAAACATTTGGAAGAAATGGTAAATATTTTTGGATATACGATATTAGAAATATCAATAGGTGAAGAATAGCATTGCTGGATTACTTGTGGAGAAGAATATATGTGAAAGCTTGATTGGAATATTGTTAATTATTAAAGGATTGACAAAATATGTATTGAATGAATTATTAGATTAACTATAAATGGGAAAACCTTTGAATCTATCTCACACTTATTATGGAAGATGGACATTTCTTCCCTCATTTTTCATAAATTATCCATGAGAGAGAAAAATTGATTTTGTTAGTGTCTTAATGATTTCAATGTGCTATTGGGTTATTCTTAAAATGATAACAATTTGTTGTAACTAATGTATTTGAAGTTTAAAATTATGAAATCTCATGATTGTAACATCATGATGAAACCACTTATACCATATTCATTGTGTCAAATATTTCTTATCCATGTTAGCATGAATATCATGAAAGTGTGTTATTTTTTCAATTCAATTTGTAATAAGCTGATTGACCTAAATGCTTTGAACATTTTGGAAAAAACAGAAATTTATATACTTTGTCAATTGGAAATTTATTTTCCTACATCGTTTTTTGATATATTGGTTTATTTAATGGTTCATTTGGTTCGAGAAATAAATTTGGGTGGACTTGTATATCTACATTGTATTTATCCTTTTGAAAGTTATAGCTTTATATTGAAGGGACTAGATAAGAATCCATGTCTACTATAAGCCTCCATTATTGAAAAGTATATTTTTAAAGAGGTTGTGGAGTTTTTATTAGATACTTGTTTGTGATGTGGCATATTGGTTTGCATCCATCTCTCCATGAATGAGATAATTGTGGGGAAAAATGGATTCATGTATTGAATGTAAAATCTTTGATATGTAACCAGATAAATAAGATACATTTATACATATTGAATAATATAGATTATTATCAATCATATAGCACAAGACATATTAGTGTGTTGAAACAATGTCATCAAAAGATGAAAGACGTGTTGATTTTGAATTTTCATAATAAACATTTTCTCCAAGGTTTAAAAAGATCATGCTTAGTAGATCAGATGCATCAGAAACATAAAGAAAATTAGTGGGTGGTCAAAGATTAAACTCGACAACATGGAATGAGTATAAAAATAATGGATATACATTTCACATGAAAGATTAGGACAACAGATGTGTAGTTCGTAGTAGTAGTGTATTGGTGTTCATCTAAGCAATGCATTTTTTGATTTCTAAAGTTAAGTTCCCAATTTATGTGTTAAGTGCATGTTATAGAGCCATTGAAGAAATATGGGAGGTTGATTACAATAAAATTAAAGATACATTATTTAACTGCAAATGGTTTGTCCATAACAATAGTGTCAGATATGATGAATTTCGAATGATACCTATTTATCTGAATAGATTGGATTACACTACTTATCATTTTATAATTGAAACACCTAAAAAAATCTATGTTCTTAATCAATAATATATATAGTTGTGTATTATTTTAGAAGGAATAAATATGTTCGTGATGATCATCTTTACAAATATGCTAATTTATGTGAGATGCCTACTTTGATGGAATGATTAACGTATAATGATGATGATAATGTCATAGACATGGTTTCTTCCAAACATAATGATCATGATACAAGAATTTTGGAAAACAATCCTTTAGTAAATTCTGTAGATTATAGCTAACATAGGTTTATTTCTAATTTACATTTATAAATTTTATAAAATAATAGATATGTTAATTTTATTTTCATTATTAATACACATATTAAAACTAATAAGATAAAATGATTTTTTAAATTAGTTATGTTTCTTTTCTATAACATTTTAACCCTTATATAACTTATCAATTTATTTATTTTGATGAAATAAAATTATTTTCAATATAATATGTAAAATAAAAACAAAAAAAATATAGGGTTATATTGAAAAAACATTCTTTTTTGTGTAAAATGATTTATTAGTTTGGATCATTTTTTTCATTCATTTAAATGAAACATCATATATCATTACTACTATTATCATTTTATTTAAATATAAAAAATATTAATAATAATTTAATAAATTTTATTAAGTAAACTTTTGTGTTTCAAAATTTTTCATTATTTATTTATATTAGTATTTTAATAGTTTTATTTTTATATATTTGTACTAATTGATTGATGATTTTATTTAAAAGATAATTAAAAATAAACCAACTAATAAAATACATACTTCTGGTGATGAGTGTACTCATACCTATGAGGAGGAACATGAACATGATCCTCTTGATGATCCCGATACATATTTACAAGATTCATATACTCACATAGATCCAAAAAAGAGTTCAAGGGTTGGTAAATGTGGCAGCACACATTTACAAAATTATGAGTTGATCGTAGCCAGTACTAGTGCATACTAGTATACATTGATGATAATGATACCATAATAAGGGAAAATTGAAAAAATAAAGTTTTTTATATCTGTTCATGCAAAAATAAAATTCACTTTTTTTATTAAAGATTAGAGATGTTTTGATAAACGGGCATTATCTCAGTTTTGGGAGACCATTTTGGTAAAATCATTTGTTATTATTTAACAAATTTTGATCTTTTTATAATAATATATGTTCTCACCATTCTTATCTTATGAAATATGATATACATGAAATTGGAGGAGTTGTGAGGAAATGTTTATCACCGAATTCTTGGATATGGATTGATTTCAAATCAATTCTCAGATATGATTTCATTTTTGGACATAAGAAAAATGATAATCTATGTGATATATATCCTTTTATAAATGAATACACATGGAATAAATTTATTGAAATTATAGGAAAAGAATCATTTTAGGTAACTGAAAGGTAATATTTTAGATGTTTTTTATAGTAATGATCTTGTTAATGATTTATTAAAGTTAATTTAATGAAATCGAGGAGATATAATCAGGAGATCTGATCTTGAAATATATACCCTCATACACAATTTCAGGGTGGGTATACATTATTTTAAGAACAAATGATGGTTAATAATTTTAAAAAACTAAGATCTGAGCCTTCATTATCAAGAGTAGTTTCCCCACAGTCACCCCTTCCGTCGGTTATACATGAAAAATTGAAGGGGGATCAGATGAACCAAATAGGGAAATATGTTATAGAATAATTGAAAGTTATAGATAAAAGTATTATAATATGTTTACTTATTTAACTATGTTTATTCAATTATTTATATATTTTCAATCATTAAATAATTTTTCAAATAATTAATATAGGATTATCTTGAGTTTTGTAGAAATAAAAGGTCTTCATAGCTGAGGGGAGGCAAGATATATTATCTATAACATTGGGAAGTTCTGAACACTCAGGTCATGTATTAGGATACCTAAAAGGTGTATCAGATAGAAAAGAGTTTCCATGTTCTTTAGCTTCTACAAATTAGGGTTTTTATAAAAAAAATATAATATAAGGAGGATAAAATACAAAATATTAATTTAATGATAGAGAATAATATTATAGCATTGGTACAGTCCATGATTGGAGACATACAAAAACAATTTAATAATGTATCTCCCACACCTCCACCTATTCTAGAAGCTCCCACTCATCCACCTCTGCCTACAGACCCCACTTTTTATCCAACTCCTACACCCCCTCTTCAAAATATTCCTCATTATTATGATTTGTATATTGATGATCTATAGTGTCATCTTATTACAAATTGGATGGTATTTTATATAGATATAGAATACATCTTCAAAACTTTAGAGATAGAGCATCATAGGGTCACTATATAGGATATTATTGATATATTAGATGGAGTACCATTACCTACTGATGTGGTGATGATAGTTGGAAAAATAATCAGCCACATTTTAGTTTGTCTGTCTATACTTCTATGATATATCACCATACAGGTATGTGTATCTTTTGTGTTTTATTTCATTTATTTATTAAATTTGTCATAAAATTTGAAAGTTTATATATTTATATATTTATATACACGAATACATTAAAGGTAAATAAATATTGTATAGACAACTAAAAATATAAAGGTCTATGACTTTAGATACAGATTCTAATAGACTGGATAGATAGCCAAGTTATTACAATTGTTTGTTGGTTGTTTATGAGATTATAAGGGAAGATTATATATGTGGGTTTAAAATGACTATGGGTCTTTCAAAAAAATGATATCATGGGTCTTGTAATAGGATATTAGGTAGGAATTAACATGATACATGTTTTTTCCATGTAATTCTTGACATAAATCATTCACTACATTAAATTTATTGAACATTTATACTTATGTCTACTTTCTATTAGGTATATTTATGAAACCTATGAGGAGAATGAAAATATAGTTGTAGATGTATTTAAGGAAAAACTGTTCATTTAACTTAATGCTTGAATAATGACTAAAAAAGAAATAATAGTTCATATTGTGGAAATAGTTTATCAAAATATATTTACTCAGTGCTTGTTATTTCCATATATTGAGATGTATGTAACATATATCCAATAATTGGTCATTTATATTTTAACAAAATAACCCCTACCATAAATTTTTATTTTATATCAGTGGCCATTGTATGTTAGGTTTTTTTTTCAAGGGACGAGGCACTTTTCTAGTTATCTGATATCCATGGTGATGTGCATGGATATTTTAATAATGTATTAGAACTACAAGTTTTTATTTTATAATAGTAGTTTATATTATAATAAATTCTAAATTTCTTTCATTTTTTTATTTTATAATAGTGTATTAAATTTCATTCAAAAAATAATGAAAAAGTGTGCAATGGTCAATTATATTAAACCTAATGATATTTTTCGTTAATAACTAGTAAATTTTTGATATATAACATATTAATGTAATTTTGAATTGAAAAAATAATTTAAAATAGTATTTTGATGAAAAAGAAGGAGTAAAAGAATGTGGATATGATTTTGTTATGATTTATATATTAAATAAATTCAACTAGGATAGTTATGATGTTCTAGAAGGTTAGATTTCTTTAAAAAATACTTAATATTTCGTTTATTTTATCGTAATACACGTTAATTGACTTCATTTTAATATTCAGCATGTTTATGGATCTATACCTTATAGTGCACAAGATCGCACACACATTCAAGTTAAATAGTGAAATTATTTTATTTTTTGGTTGGATTTTAGTTTTTTAGTTTATAATGTAATTATGAATTATGTAATTGTAAATGTGTATTTTCAAGTTGTTTTTATACTACTTCTACTTGTCTTATATTTGTTTTTTTTCTTGGTCGGCAATGGAAGGGAGAGTTTAAATGAAATATTTTTAAAAAAAAAATCACACATCAGTTATTTTAAAATATATGTTAAAGACCTATATTTTTTTCATGTCAGTTCAAAAATTACAAATGTGGAATATGTTTTTTGATGTTAATTATCAAATAATTGAAGTAAAAACCCTTTATATCGAATCTCTTCCATGTTGATTATATAGGAACGGATGTGGGAGAGGATTTTCTATATTTTTTATTTAATAACATATGTAAAAAACAATTTTCCACAGGGTTTTTCACAACTTTTATTAAATAAATGACAACAAACCAACATTTTCCACACTATTTTTAGGATAACCAACATGAAAACCACCTTATCCCAGCAATTTATTTTGTTTTATATAATTAATGATGTGTAAACTTATTTTCTACATCAGTTACTAGAAAACCGATATGAAATTCCAATTCCATGAGTCAGTTACATCTTTAATTTTTTTAATATGATGTTAAATACATATTTATAGTATCGCATTTAAAAATGGAAGCTAATAACTGATGTAAAAATAAAAAAAACTGACATTATAAATCCTTTATGCATTAGTGTTCCTTAATTAATGGTTAGTGTTTTTTTTCCAAATTTCTACTTTAGTATTTTCCTTGACACTGATTTATTTTATTTTATTTTTATTTTTTGACATTAATTGTGGGATGCTTTACCTTTATTTACGATAAGTGATGACGTTTTTGTGGTAGTTAAAATTATCTATTGTTAATTATCATTAAATTGAGTATATTGCTTCCCATTTTAGTGTTTCATATACCCTTGGTGATGGTCAACAACTCATGGACTATTAGAGGTAGAAATTAGAGTTTATTATCTCTCATCTGTTCATTGTTATCCTAGGTGAGGTTCTTTAAGAGGGAGGGGTTATGACAGAATGGTGTGAAAGGTGATGGTTGGGAGATGGGATGAATTTTGGGGTTATTAACTTCTGTTTATTTCAATGGATGGTATGGAAATAGTGTTTTTTGTGCATTGATCATAATGTAAGAAAGGGATACTAGATAGGAAATATGATTTTAGGGACCCCTATAATCAAAATTTTGGATCATAAAATTTCTGAATGTGCAATGAAATGTGATTATTTTTATAAGGTAGTGAGATAGGGGTGGGAAATTTATCATTATTTAACTTTTGATTTAATGGTGTGATGTTGGGAAATTAATATAAAATGAAAAAATTGGATCTTAATAAATTCCCTACTATGAAGAATATGGTAGATTTTGTGAAATATTTCAAAAAATGGATCTTCGACATCTTTGGTGTTCAGATCTGGGAGGTGTAGTTTTATAGGATTATCAAGTATATCATTAGAGGATAGATTTAATAGATCAAGATATGGTCTGGTAGAAGATGATGTCTGTTTTCCAATGTTATGGTCCAGTAATGTAAAAGGGATGGTTTATGATTTAGAGATGATGCACTGCATAATGGATCTTGATATTTCATTTCTTTTGACCCATTGATGGAATGGGTATAGGGTTTATTTAGTGAACAACAAGATATTATGTTCATCATGTTAGTAGTGTGAATTATATCACGGATAGTAGGAGGAAGAAATCGTTTCTTGGTTATATTTCTAGTGGGGTCCCATTTAAAATTCTTATTATTGATAATAGTGGATGAAAAGGCGAAATATAATCTCTCCCTTTAGCAACAGATCCAAAGCATGTGGGTGTTTGGGATCAGGTTTAAATACCTCCTACTTTTTTCTCATAATCAATTTCCAAAAAAGGATTCTCAAGACTGATGTATTGAGGAAATTTTTTGTCTCATGATCAGATATAAGTCATCCCATTTATTCATCTTATGTATCCGGTAGTGCCTGAGAAAGTGGAATTAATCAAGTGTATACACTATCAGGGAGTGGTTTCCTAAGAGGATGTTCATCATAGTGTCTTGGTATGTAGAGCTATAGGTGGGAGACCATGGATGTTAGATAATTTATTGATTTTTTCAATAGAGAGTTAGTTATATTTGTATGCTTTGCTCTAGTATGGGGATAGCAGTTCCTGAGTGTCAACTAATATCTCTCTAATTTTGTGTTATTTTTGTGGAGTTCAGACACATTATCGGTCCTAGGACCCAACTATTCTGGGAGTTCAATTTTATTTGGGTAGTTAGTACACCTTTGAACCTCGTTAGTAGATGTTTCCCCTGAGAGAATATTAGTATCAAGTGCCACTGGTGTTTTTTAAATAGCCAGGTCAGAAAAAATTGGTTCATCTTAGTGAATATTAAGGTTGAATATGTCAACCACGTGATGGTACATTTCATTATGGAGCTTGATCAAAGAGTTTTCAGGGATTTCATCAGCATCATGGTAGAGAAGAAAATTATAGATAGATTCATTCAATTAAGGAACGATTACAAAACTAGAAAGAATTGATGTATAATCAGAATATCATCTACCTCATTTTCTCAATTTTATGATTTTGGAGCTTCACACACCTTTGTTGAACATGCTAAAGTCTTCACATTTGGACTATATGTGGATCATATATCAATTCCACTAACTGTTGGGAAAAAATCCCTCAAGGTTACATTTCATCATTTTTTTGTTGGTTGTGTTTGTTGAAAATGCAGGTTTTCAAGGTGAATTGTCGAGATTGAATGTTTTTTTTTGACAATCCATGTTGGTGAAAAACCATGAAAATTGAATGGATGATCTAGAGGTGGTAATAAACAATAGATATAAGGTGTCACCTTTTTCCAGTGTTTGCCAAATTTTTTGGGTCGAAAATTTAGGATTTGGTGAGCATCGCGAAAAGTGGTTTTCATTGAAGATATCATCAGAAAATATAAAATGAATGATTTTCTCAAATATGGGATTCATGAAGTTTATTTCTCAAAGACAATAAGAATTTTTATGGTGTCCTCAATTATTACGACAAGCTTCTCGAACAGTATAGATGAATAGAATTGCGGAAATGCTTTGCAGTGGTGGTGAAAAGGAATTGACTGAATGCTTTATCATTAAGATGAGCTCTGTGATCCTAAAATTTTCATGGTGCTTCTCGAAATAAAGATTATTTTGGTGTAAATTTAGGAGCTTTTAAATTTTAGCTGACGTGGTACTTAATTTGCATAGAAGGTTTCAAGGATAGTGGAGTCACCTATAAATAGACCTCAACCCCGTCAAGAGAAGCAGAGAGATCAAATGAAACACCTTAAGATCTCGAATTATGAAGGAGATTCGTAGAGGAGGGTTCTTCAAGAAATAAAATGTAATTCATAGAGTCATTTGAAATTTGAGAAAGGTAGGTGTGTTGTGAAAGCCGATTTGGATTTCCGGAGGACATGCGCCTTGCAAATGCTTGTTTAGATTTGCAAAATCGCAAATACCAGTGTGAAATCTATGAAGAAGTGATATTTGTGATCTAGAGATCTATTTTCTCTAGTGATCTTTGAGAACATATGGACTTTGGGAACCTATGAGCTTCGTGATGCAGTTGGAGAGTTGTGAAGGCTTGTTGGAGTTTTGCAAAATTGGGAGCTTCGCGAAGATGGGATATTTGTGAAGGTATTTCCAAATATTGTTTCTCAGTAATCAGTGGTAATGGGGTATTCATAAGTGGATGAAATTTTTACTTCTACATAGCATCTATATACAGTGAAGGATACAATTATTAGAGATAATTAATTAAACTACTAGTCTTTAAACTCTGAGTGGTTCTTCTGAAAAAGTAATGAGCTCACTTCAGTTGAGAGAGAAGTGAGGTATCAAATTGTGATTGGTTGTTAACCAAGTGGGAAAATGAGTCCACTTAAAACTTGTAAATAGCATTGCACTAATATTCAACTTGTTACATTAGCACATCACCGGTGTATGCTCCTTAGATGTATCCTAGTGTAGGTGAACAACGTTAAATTGTTGTGTCATGTGCATGATTTAAGATACATTCATACACTAAAATGGGAAGGAGATAGAAAATAGAGTTTTGTCTAACAACAAAACAAGATCAAAAGGGGATGTTGTATTAATTTTACATTCCTTGATTCACACCCCCCATCACTGTGTATCTATCCTTGTGGATATAACACTGTCATTACATATTCTCGTTTGAGGTCATACCATTTTATTTTATTGGTTGTGGGGGGTAAATGATGATGATGGAAAAGAATCAATTGTTGGATGGATTCTTTCTATTGTAGATACATGCATAATATGTTATTATTGGAATGTATTGGATGTATTTATTGTGTGGAATTATTGATTTATTCTAAAGTAGAGTCTTATTCTCTAATTAAGAGGGCCAAAGAATGGTATTATTTGAAAATAGGGGTAATATAATTGGTGGTATCCTTTTAGATCCCCTTATATATTTTATGGTGGAGTTTTCACTAGAATAATATGTAGTATAGTTTCCATGATTTATTAAAGAGTTTTGAATGTATTTATAGATTATATTGTAACACTTCCCCCCTTTTCATGACATTAGAATTGGGAAAGTGTTATACCCAAGTGAATCATTAATTTCAATGGAACCATATCATATATCACTCATGGTGATTCATGAGTTAAGAATATATATCTATGAATTATAGTAGAAGGTTTTTATCCAACCTATTATATCTCCTTGTGGTGATCCGGTCTTCTTTTTCGAAAAGGAAAATAATAGTCTAACGATGTGTGAGGACTACCAAAGTGTTATCCAATTAACATTCATGACCCTCTACATTATTTTGGTGATATATTAAATGTTCAACTAATTGAATGGTGATTATTTCTTTCCCAAGGTAGATTTATCATATGTATATCACTAAATGAGGTTAAATAATAAGAATATCAAAATTACTACCTTACAATGTTGGTGTGGTAACTTCATCATTGTATTCATTTCATTCATTCTCTCAAATGTATCAAATGTATTCATGGAACTCGTGAACTCCATGTTTGATAACTTCCTAGAAATGTTCGTAGTCATGTTTATCGAAGACATCCTTATATAATAAATGTCGGTGTAGGATAATGATGAGAACCATATAGATATAAAATTTCTCTAATACCATCTACTCTATGAGAAACAATCCATTTTTAGGTTTTACAAATGATAGGTACACTTTTTGGATATATTGTGTCTCGGTAGGCTATAGTTGTGGATTTTCAAAATAGTGATGTAGTTTTTTCTAGGGATACACCCAAAAATTTGGTAATGGTTTGTAACTTCCATGGAATTAAAGGATACTAATGATGATTTTCTTGTAAATCCTCTTAGAATATAGTCACATTAACAACATTGACTTGGAATATCTGGGATTTTATCTGGCCAGATCAGTTTCATGTGGTAGTCAACTACCTAACGGGGAGGTTGACCATTACCCCATTTCATAGGTTTCCTAAGGAAGGGATGAAGTTTGAGTTCTTTTGTGACAATTCTTCTATAGGTTTGGGATGTGTCTTCATGTAGTTGAGTATGGTGGTCTCCTATAGTTATAGGTTGTTTGTCCACAAAATAATAACCATTCCACCCATTATTTAGAGTTGGAAGTATCGGTATTTGTCTTGAATCTATTGTGACATTACCCCATCGGTGGCAACAACATGGTCTTTATTGACTAAAAAAGTTTGATGTGACTTTTAAATCAATTGGATATGAATATAAATTTGTTAAGGTGGATGGATTTACTTCAAGATTGAAATTTTTGGATCTCTTATCCCCTAGGGAAGTTTAATGTTATGGCTGACAAGTTGAGTATGAATTTTTGAGGATTTTTCATTTATGAATTCAAGGATACTTGGATATAAATAAAGGATTTAACATCCCTATATATTAGGGTAGTGGAGACCAATAGAAGATTAATTTTTTCCAAATAAAATAGGAATATTCCTATATGATAGAAAATTAATGGAGTCTCATTGGGCACACTTCAATGCGGTGGTGATATTAGACTATCATCCATGGGGATACTCCATTTGGGTGGTTAAAGGATGGTAAAAAATACATTATATTTCATGGGAGGTTATTTTTTCAACATTATATGTAATATATATTTATTTATGAGTTTCACATCTCATAATTAGAAGTTCATCATGGCATGTCTAATATGTACGTTGTATTAAGGGGGTAGTTGTTGTGTCCTAGAATGAAAGAGTCCATGGGAGAGTTTTTTGCATGATGTTTGGTATTTTAAATAGGGAAGTAATAGCAGTATGCCCCTGGAGGTTTGTTGTATCTCATAAATTTTCCCTATTTTAAATGGAAGTTTATATTAGTGGATTTCATTATCAAGTTTTCTCAGTCTCAAAGAGGATTTTATGTCATTTATGTGATCAAAGACCAAGTGATGAATCCATCCTATTTTAAGATGATTTGGAAATATAGAATCATTGATGTTTTAGTGGGTTTGTGTGTGTATTAGGTTTTAAGGATCCACAGAGTACTGAGAGACATTATCTCTAATTCAAACCCACACATTGCCTTATAATTATTTAGGGTATTTTAGTATGATTACATTTCTCAGCTATATCTTAGAACTAACTTCATCCCTAGATATATGTGTATAGGGATAATACAATATATATGATATAGGACAAGCATGTTTCATGAATTTTAGTGGATCATTGGTGAATCACATTCCCCTTTTTGTTTATAGAAAATAATATAAATCTCTCATTTATCAGTATGGCTCCATTCAAAGCCTTGTATATAAATATATTTTGATCATCATTGTATTATTCCAAGGTCAATTATTCATCATTCCTTTGAAGAAATGTAGTTAATAACACCAAAAAACTCCAAATAGTTCTGGCGAAAATAAATGAGTTTTGGAATATCCAAAATACTTATGATAATCAATGGTCAATAGACCTAGAGTTTGAGGTGGGACACCATGTGTTCTTAAGGGAGTCTCTTTATTGGGAAATGTGGATGTTTATATGGGTAGTAATCATTCTACCACATTTTTCATGAATTTTGAGGTGTTGAATTATATTGGTATAATGTTATATGGATTGGAACTTCCACTAATATAACTATAAAATCTTTTCATACAAAAATATTACATAGATTTTGATAAATATTCAAGATATATAAATATAATTTTTTCTATAACCAAAACTGTTTTAAGTAATTGGAGATTATATATTCAATATTATTATTTTATGAAGGATTTTCAACATATCCCACAAAGATCTTGTGAAATTGTCTCCTCTTATTTATACCCTACCTAAACCATTATTTATCACCTGGGGAAGGAAACATAAGAAAGGGTATTCTCTGATGGTTATTAAGTGTAAACATAATAGATATCAATATATGACATAATAAATAATAAGATATGAATAAGATTATGTGATCATAAACATATGTTATCAAGTTCATACCCAACATTTCATAGATCATAATAATGATTCATGAAATAAATCTTATCAATAAAGAAAACATGGAAAATAAGAGTGATAAAACATCGTTAATCAATCCGGAAACATAAGAAAATATCAAAAAAGTGAGGAAAAACCTAAATATAGAAAATAATTTCATATTTCAATGTTAACTACAAAGAATTTTAACATGGTGGACAAGGAAACACCTATATCCCATCGTATATTTGGATGCAATTTTTTCCCATTATTGATCAATGTCATAAACTTATTCCCATTGTTATCTCATGAGATATTAAACATTAACCAGTTCATTATATGGAGATATTGGTAGCACTCATCACATAATAAAACCATACTTATGTGTTCCACAGGACCATAAATCATTCATCACATCAAAACCCATAATATGAAATGGGTTTCATAAATATTTCATCAGTTTATAACCAATATAAAATAAAAGGGTTTCAAAAATATTTCAGCATATCATAAATAATGGAAAAGTAACGTGATTCATAATCATCGTTCAACATAAATATAAACCATACAGAGAAAGGATATATATGGTATATGTGGATCATAACCCTAGTAAAACATAAGTAATATCAAATAATTTTTTCTTCGATAAATAATTACATTAAAACATCACTTAAAATATTTCTTGCTGCAAATATCCCTTCAATTTTGAAATAAATTTTTTAAATTTTTTTCAATTATAAAAGAAAACATTTTCAATGAAAATAACCTTGTAAGAATTTATAGGAAGCTTTAATGAATTAAGGCATCATGACAGAAAAAATACCCTCATTCCATGTAATTTAAAAATCATTCCATCCATACTTTCATCACAAATGTAACAATGTTCCATATTGTAAAATTCTAAAAATATCCATTTCAAACCATTTAGTAAATGTCAAATATGGATAAAAATGAAATTATACAACATTAAGAGAATAGAAAAATAATGTTCCTAAAAATAGAAAACCTTGATAATAAAGATAAATATTCAATAGTGGTGTTTTAAATTTAAATAATTATAAATAATTATGAGATTTTAAATTAAACCATTACCTCGTGTCTTTCCTTTCTTCATTCTCATTCAAACCAGTTATTCTTAGAAATGTAACCATTGGGTCTCCTCTAAATAGATCTAAGGATGGTAGTTTGATAATTTCATCACCTGTATAATTCTTATTGGTAAGTTAGGAAGAGTAATATCTTGGGGCTCAATACGGTACAAGTCTCAATGTGTTGTAAATAAGTGGAGGAGGAGGCTCCCATTTAAAATTGAGGTGAGGGGCACTTTTTGATTTTCAAAAAAATCCTAAATTATAATAAATTCATTTTCCATCCAAATAAACCCTAATGAACAGGTATTATATGAAAAAAATATATATGGTTTTAATCTCATAATGCAATATATTTTATTCAATATGTTCTATTATTTTAAACCTTATCATTTTGATTAACGCAGAGTTAACCTATTTTAATTTCAACTGAGGTATTAACTTTCTCAATATTATAGGGTAGTTATTTTTTACATTATGGTGTTAATTAGACCATAAATTATAAATTTATGAATTTTTGAACCATTTCATAACCACTTTTTATTTTCTAAAAAAATTATGATATTTAAATAATTTAATAAAATATTAATCCCATAAAAGATCATTATAGTCAATTTTTATACTATTCAATATTTCAGATTTTTAAATATCAAAAAAACATTTAAAATTAGAAAAAAAATATTTTATTATATCCATAACTTGTCAATATAATCAATATAATTCATATATCTACAGAACTCTGTCATATTTTATTACATTTATTATTTTTAATATTATTTATTTCATTTTTCTGTTAATATAATAATTACTACATTAGTGTTGTATAGGAATTTAGGGTAATTATATTATTCATAAAAATTATAAATAAATTATCATGATGAATTTAAATCATTTATATTTACAATAATATTAATATTTGAACATATCTTCTGGATAACTCGATATTAAAAATGTTATTGTTCTTAAAAACAAGAAATGTGAAATCATTGTCTTTTAATTAAACAAAATATTATAAAATTTATATTCTCATAAAAGTGTCTCCAAACGGTCGTAAATTTGACTCTAGGTTGATTATTGTAGAGAAATATCTATCCAATAAAAATTTTCCATGTGCAAGGGTAATTTAATAGTCCTTAACGTATTATTTTTTCCCATAATTATATGATTTAGCCTATATCATGGTAATAAAATTTACTAAGGTTACTATTCATTTTCACCAAAAATAGAAGTGAAACATTTACTAAATTTTGACCAAATAATTCCTAATATTGAATAAATTTATCAAAATTAAAAACATTGAAGATCTAGAATTTAATTTAAAATAATATTGTAAAAATGTAACTGAAAAAAGTTTTTTAAAAATATATTATAATATAAATTGTTTTATACTAAATTCATGTATAAAATTGACATAAAATACAATAATTGGATTATTTTATTTAAAAATTAACAAATTAATTTTTAAAATAAATCAAAAACAAAATTTTACTTTGTAAAAACATGAAAAGGAAATACAATTTTTAAGAAAAATTATTACTTTTCATTATTCCGTAAAACATAAATGTTTTCATAAAATTTTCAATAAATAATTTCAAAATAATCCTGAAATGATGAATAAAAATTTTAGATTCATTTCTTCAAATATATTTAATAAAATTTATAGAAATTAATATTCCCTTACAAAAATAAAAAAAAATCATTTTTTAAGAAAATATATTTTTGAAGAATAACATAACCTTACAAAAAATTATGTGATTATTTTGTAAGAACACATAAATAAATTCATACATAGTGGGAAGATAATATTTTTTTCAAAAATTAGTTATTCTGCTTCATTATCATTAATTTAATGGAATTTTTTATAATGAACATTTAATATTTTAATACTATTTCACAATTCATCTAAACTAGTTGTTTGATGTAAGGCAAGCTATCAGTGAAATAAAATTATTTAAAAATATATTCCATTAAAATATAATGGTGTTACATTATACCCCCTTAAAATTAATTTTACCCTCGAAATTAATCACTTGGATACCAGAAAATGAGGATACCTCTACCACATCATATCCTCAGGTCCCCACATAGCTTCATCAAATTAGTGGTTTCCACACACAAAAATACCCTAATGAGTGCTTTATTTCTTATAGTTTTCTCTTTAAGTTGTGAAATATCTTCCAATTATTATTCATAAGAAATATCTTCTTCCAAAGGTATGTCCTATGAGTTTAGTACATATAATGGATCATATATAAACTTCCTTGAGAGAGGGATACATGGAACACATCATGAACATAAGAGATCATCAGAGGAAGTGAAAAACAATAAGCTATTATCCCAATATGATCATGTGTTTCAAAGGGACCAATATACCTAGGGATTAGTTTACCCTTATTTATTCCACATATAAATTCATTTATTGGCCTTCTCAGCAACATAAAATTCTAGATCACATAGATGATTATAAACATAATATGTCTTTTAAAATGGTTCGGTCCCTATGTGATTTTAAATGAATCTAACCTTATATTACATCTCATCTTCTTTCTCAGGTCAAAGTAGATTTATTTTTACAATTTCATTATAGTAGGGTATAATTCATCACTTCCATTCATAGTGATTCATCTAAAATCTATAGTGAAAGATATTGTTTTAAGAAAACTCAACAAGAGGGAGTTTTTTATCCTAACCACCTTTCAAATCCATAGAAAAATATCTTATTATAACATCTTTTGTCTAAAATATTCTCTCAGACTAACAATATGCATTTCTGAAACTCATCTATGTATTAATAGGTTTCTAATTACTTCACTAAAACATTAGGGGTAAACATCATAACCTAATTAGATACAATTTTATATGAAAATCCATGAAACCTTACCACTTCCTTAATATGTATTCTAGCCAGATGTTCTAGAGAGAAATATTCTATAAATGATTTGTTCTAACATTATAATGTTATTACCTACAACCCATAACTACCTCAATAAAAAAATAAGATAAACCCTAAAGGTTACCAATTTTTTAATATTCACACAAAGTGTAATGGAATTATTATTTAAATAAATTTGTCACACATACAATACCAAAGTTTTGTTTTTTTAAAAATATATTTAATTAGGACAAAATAACATTATGAAAAACCATAAAAGGGGTGTAAACATAATAACCAATGATGGTATCCACAAATATTATGTTAATGTTTCATAGAGACATACGCCAAAAAGATCATTCACCCTTTATTCCTTATAAAATCTACTATCTAATACCGAAAACGTTTCATTGGAAGTTTAATTTAATAATTTTTCCTATAGAGTATCAAATGTTATTTCAATGTTCTACAATCCATAAAATTACTCAAAAAGTTGAAAAATAAATTTTTTAATAGGGATCATTAATACAAAATCAAACATGAAACACGCAACTATGGAGGGTATAATTATTGTACCCAAATTATCTTGATTCACTTAATCTATTGTGATTTAATAAAATGTCCTTTTCAATTTTTATCGGAGGTTTTTTATCTTAATTCCACATTATCAATTTTATTGGGGCATTAATTTTCATGATTCCAAAACATCATTCACATGAAACAAGGTACTGTGGGTTGTTCATTAGTTGGAGTACTACCCTATACAAAAATAATTGTCCCAATAATCGCATTTCAATATTAAAGGGCATTATAAGAGACTTTTCCAAAAAAACATTCTCATCCAAGATCCATTAAAACCCTTTCCATAATGTTTCTTCCCACATTTCTAACATCTAGATAAATTGAATTTTTTTCACCATTTTATTTATTTTAGTTTTAATGACACTCGATCTTTATTCTCATATCAAAACAATGGGAATAGTGGGAATCTCCAATTTCCCTTTATACTTTGATTTAATAGTCAATGATTTATTCATAGCTATTAAGGTCTCATATATATAATTCCTTTGGTTTTAGGACACCAATGAACCAATCAGTTTTACATTCATGGATGATAATTAAACCAGAGGTATACCTTATAAACCTTGCCAAATTTTCATCATAAATACAAATGGATTCATAATTATTATTTTTTAGCTCACCAGATTAATTCTCCCTATTTGTATGTATAATTTGATGAAATTACATACTAATGAAAATCCCTTTATATCATCCCATTGTATAGATTCAATATTTTCAACTTACCTTGTATTCTTCATAAGATTACAAAATATATCCACCTCACATTGTAATCCATGTTTAGGTAGGGAAAAATATTCATGTTCCGATAATTGAGTAATAAAAAATATTTTTCCAATTTTTTATCCATTTCATATACTCTAGTAGATCAGATAACCTAATAAATGAAAGTGTATTTTTCCTTTGGAATGATTCCATAGTACGTTGTTCCCTCTTTTCATAATTTTGGAACTCTATATGATTCATGGCCCAAGAAATATTCATGGGAATGGATATAAGATTATTCATTCAATATTACATTACATTTAGCTGATTAGGTGAAGAATCATTGCGTTGTACTTAGTACACTACATTAACAGGATTATTTAGAGTTTCAACCATTAACTAAAACTAGAAATCATAGCTTCAGAAACACTAATCATAGTGGATATAAACATAATTATAAAAAATAATTTATTATATGTATGAATCATGAAACTTTATTCAATAAAACCATATATTTAATAAAGATCATTCATGATCATTATCAAAACATTGGGATTTTTTCTTATAATTAGTCTTACACCAAGGGTTTTCATAAAATATTTCTAACAATAATCTCTAAATATTATCTAAACCCTTATCTAATACTAATAATAATTGCTCGATATTTTCATACAAATATATTACATCTATTTAGATGAATATTATATACATAATAATATTATCTGTTCCATTACCATAAATTATTAGATTCATTGGAGATTATATATTCAAAATTATTATTTGATAAAAGATATTAAACATCTTCCAAAAATATCTTTATTTATAGTAATCCACTTAAACATGCCAAACCTAAACCTTTCTTCATCACCTAGGGAATAAAATATAAGAATGGGTGAGCATAGATACACAATAAGGGTAGGCATAAGTGATATCAATCCATGATCATAAGAAATAATAATATCATAATAATCTTATGTGATCATGATCATATCATACGATGTTCATACCCAATGTGTCATATATCAAAACCATGATTCATGGCATAAACATTGTCATTTAAAAAAACATCGACCGAAAGAGTGATAAATCACAATAAATCCATCATGGACCATAATATCAATTCATAGAAGTTTTGTACAATCACAAGTATTGAAAACCATTTCATATCTCAAGGTTAAATACCAAGGCATTAATCATAGTAGATTAGGACACACATATTTCCCATAATAGATTAGGATGAACCTTTTTCCCATTGTGGACCAAGCCAATCGACTTGTTTCCCATTATTATCTCATTATATATTAAGATTTACCTAGATAATATGAATGAGATATAGGTCACACCCATCACATAATAATAAATATACTTACTTTGTCTACAAGATCATAAATTAATAATCATATAAAAACCCATGAAAAGAAAAGGGTTACATTAACATTTCATCATTTCATAACCCATTTAAATTTAATGGGTTTCAAAAATATTTCATCATAGAATAAATCATGGATAGAAATGAGATTCATACACATCATTCCATAATAAACATAAGCCTTCCAATGAAAGAATAAGGATGGTATCCTTTTATCATATACCCAGTAAAACATAAGTAACATTAAATAACGTTTCCTTAGATATTATTTTTATTTAAATATCAATTTAAAGGATTCTTTATGAAAATATCCTTTCCATTTTGAAAAAAAAATTAAATTCATTACAATTAAAAAATAAAATATTTTTATTGAAAATAACCTTCTATGCTTGTACAATAAGCATATAATCATTAATAAATCATGGTGGTAGAAAAATACACTCATGTTTTGTAAGATAAAAAAAATTCCTTCCATATTTTTTCATGAAATTCACAATGTACATAATTTTGGAAAATGATAAAAATATTCCTTTCAAAGTATTTATTAAAAGTCTAATATGGGTAAAAATGAATTTAAATAATTTTAAAAGAATAGTAAAAACATTTTTGAAAACATTTTTAGAAATATTGGACATCAATGAAAAATTTCATTAGTGGAGTCTTAAATGTAAACAATACAAAATAATAATGATATTTTGAAATAAACACTTACCTAGTGTCTTCCCTTTCTCCATTCACATTCAAACCTCCTCTAATTCAAAATATCCCATTTTTTATTTCCTCTAAAGGGATTCAGGGATTGTCTTTTGAAAGGAAAAGAACTTATAGAATGTATATAAAGAAGTTTAGAAAATAAATTAGCATTGGAAGGTTGTTCTAGAATGCTCACATTGGTGTAAATATGTGAATTATGAGGTTCACTTTTATAATTGAGGTGAGTGACACTTTTGGAATTTATCCAAAGATTATATTATAATAAAATAATTTCTTTTTAAAATACCACAAAATAACCGTGTATTTGAATTTAATTTAAGATAAGTATGAAATCTCATAAACTAATAGATTTTAGATATGTTTTTTGTTATTTTAAACCTTATCTTTTTTATTAAACCTTAGATAAGCTATTTTAATTTCAACTATGGTATCACCTTTTTCCATATTAAAATATTCTCACTTTTTTAATTTTATGGTGTAAATTGTACCATAAATTTGGAGTTAATTATATTTTATACCTTATAATTATCAATTATTATTTTTTCAAAAATATTTATGATTTTTAAATAATTTAATTAAATATTAGTCCCATAAGATATCATTGTTTTCAATTTTGATACTATTCGCTACTTTGACATTCAAAAATATAAAAGAAAAATGAAAAATTCCTGAAATTTTTTATTATATCAATAACATATGAGGGTAACATTTATAATTCTTATATGTCCTTAATTATCACATATTACGTTACTTTTAATATTTGAATATTATTTATTTGATATTTCTATTAATTGAACAATTAACTCTTTAACACTGTATATTCATTTTGGGCAATTATTTAATTCCTAAAAATTATAAATAAATTACTCTTAGGAATATAAATATTTTGCCCTACCAAATAATATTTTTATTCTCAAATATCATCTAGATAACCCTGTATTAAAAATGTTATAGTAATTATTACCATGAATGTGACAAAATTGAATTTCCTTTAAATAATACATTATAATGGTCATAATCTCATTCAAGTGGCCAAAAAGGGTCATAAATTATACCATTGGATGATTATGGTCTAAACATGTTTATCCATTAAAATTGGGGAATGTGTTTGGGTAAATTTATTGTCCATATATTATTATTTTCATCATTAATTACCTGATTTACCCTTTACCATGGTAATAATATTTATTAAGGTTACCTTTCATAGTTGAAAAAAATGGTATATAATCTAAATTCAGACCCACTATTTCAAAATATTTAATCCGTTTTTCCAAATTCTATATATAGAAGGCTTATAATTAAATAGAAAATAAACAAAGAAAAATGATATGATTTTTTTTCTAGAAAAAAAATCCATTTACAAATGTAAAATGTTTTCATACTAAAATAAACAATAAAATCCTCTTAAAAATAAATAATTGATTTATTTTAAAACATCATTAACCCATATAAATTTTAAAAAAATTCAAAACGTAATTTTTACATATAAAAACATTAATTGGAAATATTTTTTTAATAAAAATTAGTATTTTCACTATTCATTAAAAAAATAAAATTTTTCAAAAATTTATCAAAAATGAATCAATTATAATATTTAATAAAGAATTCTAAAATGGAATTAATTTTTTTAAGTAAATTTTCTATAACTTCAATAAATTAATATTCACAATAACAAAAAAACTCATTTTTGAAGAGTAATATGAATTTACTAACAATTGTGTGATTCTTTTATAATTGTATACCAATGCATACATATTACGTTATACCATTATATGTATTTAATTAATAAGTTATTACTATTCATTCTCAATAATTTAACATATAGGTTATAAATGATACTATATTTCATGGTTTATTTGAACTTGTTGTTAGATACAATAAAATCATTCCATGAAAATAAATG
The DNA here is from genome assembly GCA_963277665.1 of Viscum album. NCBI lineage: Eukaryota > Viridiplantae > Streptophyta > Magnoliopsida > Santalales > Viscaceae > Viscum > Viscum album. Next base: position 1,236,481,759 of record OY728122.1, on the reverse strand, counting down.
TTTAAAAATATATTTCATAAAAATATAAGGTTGTTTAATCCATAGCCAAATAGGATCCAAAACATCTTATACATGTAATGTCATTTTCAGTACCTTCATGATGCTCCTATTTCATTTACATGGGATATGTATATTTTGATGATAACATGACATTCATTGATTATCTTACTGAGATATAAGATCAATGAGAGATAATATTCTGTAGGTATTACATTCCCTTAGTTTATTTGATGTAAAGGTGTGGTTGTATTAATAAATTTATTGGTACTATGAGTCACAGATTTGTACTCAGTTCACTATCTTCTTGTTGGTTATTGAAATCTATAGATTTACATCAAATTTAGTTTTTTGGTCTGTCGTTGTGTTTTGGAAATAAGAAGAACCCTAAGAGTTTACTCATGGTCTAGTTATTTGAATATTCTACTTTCTCTTTCCTTTATGGTTTTGGTTTTTATTCTCAAGGATGATAATTATTTGATAGAAACTAAGGTAATGGTTAGGATATTCCCAGCTGATTCCTCTATGATTTTTGGGCACTGGAGGTGTTGGGAGGAGTTTCAAGGAGATTTTGGGGTATTTTGAGCTAAAAAATCATCTAGAAGATTATATTAAATGGTAGATATATTATTTTACTAATTTTGGATACCCTTATAATGTAGAAATGGTTCTATAGTGTGTAGTATTATGATGATAGTTTTGGTGCCACTGCCAATTTAGGCATGGCTATAGTGTGGAGGCAAGATGCATCATGAATGTTTTGGGGCTCTACTTTACCTTGTCACTTCCTCCTAAGATGTGGTTGTGGAAAATATAAGGGATATTTAATATATTCTTCGTGAGTTTGGTCTTGTACTCAACCTTTTTTGGGGTATGTATGGAGTGGTGGTTTGGTTCGGCTATAGCCTTACCCTAGATGTATAAGATATCGATGTGATATTCTACACAGATCCTACATACTTTGGGTCGGAGGGTTGTAGTAGTATAAACCATTTTTTCATCATATTTATGTTGGAAACAAAATTATATTGGTGTTTCCATAGTTTTTAATTTCTATTCTTTAGCTTAATTTTTTGGTATAAAATCTTGATCCCCTTAAAAACTCAGCATTAAAAAACTTCTCTCCTGATTCTTATGTGACCTAGGTGATATAATTTATTGAATTTCACACTTTATTAGTGTATTTTATTTCCTATATTTCAAGATTTTTTTAGGAAAATATATGGTGAATTCCTCTTCATTCCTCCCTTATTACCCCTCTTATTCCCCCTTCAAAGGGTTTTGTGATTGGCTAAGGTTTTTTGAATGTTATGTTATGGTTTGAGGTTGATGGGTGTTATTATAATCTAGATTACTAATACTTTACTGATGTGGTTCAAAAATTCTGAGATTATCTAAATTACATTTTACTTTTTAAATTAATTTAGAAGATTTGTTTGATATAGGTAATCCTAGTTCACTCCTTTTTCTTGGTGCATATGTGATTCCAGGATTATTTTTCCCCATTGGGTGGATATTAAGGGTAACTAAAAAAGATAATAAATCAATTTAAATATAATTTAATGGGAAGGGGATAAGTTATATGGGTTTACCTGATTTTTTATTTTTATTTTTATATTTACTCTTATTAATAATGGTGTTGAAAAACAATACCAGTTGTTGATCCATATGTGTGATGCAATTGTTTTCAATTATTATAATTTGTTTGGTTTGATTGTTAAATCCCTCCTCTGATAAAATTTTCTGCACTCTCATATAGATTGTGAACTATTTGGGTGTGATTTTGAAAAAAAATGATAAAATTACCATTATTAATTTTGTAAAACGCTGCATAATACCTCTTTAAAGGTAAAAGTTAACCATTATAGTTGTGGAAGATGAAATATGATGTTGTGTGTGTTGGTGTGCATTCTGAATTTTTGTGTGGATGTGATAAAATTATGGATCTCATAAAGTGATGGTGGTGACCAATTCAGATAAACAATTAATTGGTAAGTGGGTTTTTTGGTTTTTGAATAGGATACAATGTGGGATGAGTTTTGGTGATAGGTTGAAGGCTATTCGGGAATATTGGTTGGGCTGAGGTGGCGACTTAAAAGTGAGACATGGTGTTTTTTGTGTGATAGTTGGGTTTTCATATTCTTTATTTTGTGGTAGTTTCCCTACAGTTATGGGATGAGGATACTAATGATGTAATAGTAACATCAAGGTCTATATTTGAATATGTGTCAAGGGGTTGATGAACTACATGATAATAAGTGGTATTTAATGAAATGGGTAGTAGCATGAAATAAATTCAGGGTGTGTTTAACTGTGGTTTTTCATTTTATAATTTATTTATTTGAATAATAAATAGAACATGGTTCGAAAATTGAGAAATTTGTAAACATGTTGATTCAATGAATAATTAAGAAAATTGTGGAATTTATTTCAGTTATATCATGTAGTCAAGTTGCATTTATTTATGGCCTTAGTTTATGGTGGATATCGTGTAAAGACATGGAAGGGTTATGGGACAATATAATAGAGTTTTATGAGAACCCTTAGGCTTGTTATTGTGTAAAATCTGTTATCCACGCATTTTCTGGTTATTTCTATATGCACCCCCACCCATATAGAGTAATGCATACTAGAAACCAATTGTTTAAGGGGGTGCTTCCCCAACATCTAGGTTGTTTTTGGATCAAATGGATAACATTCCGCACTTCCTAACTCTTCCTTCATTAGTATTGTCATGTGATGGAGTGGTTAGTGGTAGATCTTAGACCATGGGGAAAACACTATTGTTGGTAGCTACAAGCGATGATACAATGATTTGTGGTAGAGGTCATGCATGGTGGGAGGTGGGATTGAATTTTTTTTCCTTCCCATTAATTATACCCTACTAATTTAGTTACTATATTTTATTAAGATATGATGTAGATTTGGATTTTGATTTTGATGTAGCATTGGAAGGTCATATGAAGATGATGAATGGTTTCAGTGCTACTTTTTAGGACCTGTGAGAGACTGGGTTTGGTGGGATTGTGATATAAACCTAATCAGATGCAAATTAATATGATATAAATGTTATAATAGAATTAATCTAAGTATTGTATGTTCAATGTTGGGGAATGAAATGGAAACATAGTTGAGAAGTGGATGTGGTGTGCCTTTATCTATCTTACGATAATATTATTTTACTACATTGGAAGCATTATTTGGTGACTGGTCCTTTTTGAGGCTAGGATGTTTATTTCACCTGTTTAGGTGGATTTTTTCTCTAATATATAATAAATTTTTCCTTAGTGTTTTGTTCTCAAATTTTATTATATTCGTTGGCTTTTATACTACTATGTATACATGTTCTTCTCTATATATATGAAAATTATTTTTCAGGCTTCCATGAGGGTTTCTGAGATTGATCTTGGAAATTATATCTTCGATTTTAGACATGTGTTGGAGTTTCTACATTTTTATTTCCCCTGGTACTTTTTTTGGAGATTAATTTTTATTTCCTGACATCAAATACTGGATGGTTGTTGGTTTTTTATAATATTGGATAGTTTTATAGAGGGTTTTAATCATATATGTAGATCCTTTATATTATATTATGGGTAATTCCTCCAATTTTAGTGTTTTATATACCCTTGGTGATTTTTTCCATTGCATGTCCTATTGGAGGCTGCCTTTAGGGGCCATTATATCAATTTCCATCATTTCTGACCCATGTGGGGTATCTTTCTTGGGAGGGGATTATGACATGAAAAAAAAACTCAAGTGAATAATTAATTATTAAAAATATAAAGTAAAAGAAATATCTAGATTTATAAACTAAATTGATAAAATTCATGTAATAAAATCATGTAATGACATTCATTTAATAGTTGATAAATGATAAGGAATGTTAATCTCATTAATCTTTTTTTAAGTGTACATTTTTTATTTAAAACATTATTTTTATTATATATATATTTTAATTAATAATTTTTTATTAATATTTAGTATGAAACCTATGGTAAAATATTTAAACACTAATTATGTAATGGTTATAAATGAATAGAAAATCATTTTAAAGTGAAACGATATATTTCTGTAAAATTGTTTTTATGTGCATAATTTGTTTTTATATTAATAAGTTAAATTAATCTCAATTGATCAATTATTTTAATTATATTTTGAGATAAAATATTTAATAAAATAAATAAACCATCATTTAATGTTTTTAATATATAGGGAATAAAGAAATCATTTTTATGCTTTCAAATACATTTTTCTATAAAAATGGTTTTTATCAGTTTTGTTCATAGATATTTGAATTAATTTAATACACCTATAATAATTAAATATTAAAAATTGGATCCATATTTTTAATAATATTATTAAATATTACTTAATAATTTAACCATAATGTGAATCCAAAGTGAATCGTTATCATGGAAAAAATCTTATCATTGTGATATGGGGTAAACGGTTAAACAATCGGTTAAACTAAGAGAGAAGGCTTAAATTATATATAAAACCAAAATAAATTTTATTGTTTGAGTAAATTTAACCCTGAAATTTTCATATCATTTAATATTATCCCATTTGGTTCCACTTGACCAAGAAAATGACATTAAATTATTTAAAATCATTAAATATTTACAAGTGCGTCACTCCCCTCACTACAAAAAGGGAACATCTTATTCTCACTTCTTAACACACTTTGAGAACTCTACCTAATCCATTTCATCCAAAAATATCACCCCAAATTTCCTACACATATATTTGATTTCATTATCTCACCAAAATATTACCCTCAAAAGGTTTATGGTGTAAGACAAATGAATATACTCAAGGATATAGTAATCATCTTAACTAAGTTCATTCTTATTTATTTAATTTTCCACCATATCCAAATATTATATAATCATATTACTATAATAACATCAGAAAATTCACTATATAAAACTATATTATGTTCGTGATACAAAATTGTTTTATCACTTTTTTATTCAATGGTAAATGAAATAATTTATCAGGAACATGTGCATACTACCATCTCCATGAAGGGTTTTGGTTCAATTTTCATCACTTCCTCACATGGTTGGTAAGGTTGAAGGATTTTATGAATATATATGATATTATTTATATGACTATGATATTGAAAGATAAATAATTATTTAGCTTCCATTATTTTCATCATTTAATAATAAAAACAACACTCATGTTTATGTGTGGAAAACCACCTCCAAAGTGTAAGGTAATTCTTTTTTTACACCTCCTAACATGGTTGTCACACCTCAGCTTAGATTGTAGTAAGTAAATATTGTATTCTAAAAATTAACATAATGCACATATCTGTATTCAAGATTGTTATTGAAACCAAAATTCTCAAATTTTGTAATTTCAAATTGATGAAATAGATTTCATTTCTAAATTAATCATGAAAAATCTTATGATTTGGTGAATTTTATAATATTTTTCAAAAAAACATTATTTTTTGTTTAACAATAAAAAATATTATTTTAAAATAATGTCAATTTTAAGAAAATATAATTATTTAATAATTAATTTATTATCAATGAATCCTTTTTAGAGACTAAATATACATTTACAAATTATTATAATTATTATAAAATATAATGATTAACCTGGAGATCTATGTTTGAAATTTTGAAACACAAAGTAATGTTTTTATTGAAATAAAAAATATTTTTTTTATTATCCTTTAATAATGTTTTTAAATAGTAATTTTTAGTATTGGTTTTATAGAAATGAGGAATTTTCAAATATATATATGAAATCATAATCGATAAATATTTATCACAAAACATAAAATGGGCATGCCAAAATTGTATAGGTCCAGTGTATTTCATAACTTGGATACATAAAAAATGGGTTCATAAGTGGACTACATAACCTCTTAATATGATCTTCACAAATATCAGCCTTATTAGACATATCACACTTAATAACATTCCTCATAACCTAGGGAATCGAATAATAAGAAAGGGTGATCTTATATTCTTAATAAGGGTAAAGGGGGGATATATTAATTACTACATAAACATAACATGAGAATAAGTGTTTGGGAACATGATCATAAAATTTGAAAACTATACCCTATATATCATATATTATAATATTGAGTCATGGTATAAATTTTGGAAGTTCATAAGACATGAACCATAATGGAATAAAATAACATAATCAATGATAGAATAATGTTAGTATAAGTCATATATTTTTTATACAGACATAATAATAGAAACCAATTTCCTTATTATTCAAGGATTACTACCAAGACTATCATAGAGGATTGGGTTCACTCCCCAAACAATTTCTTTATTTAAGGTTCACTCCCACTATTATCATAGTGGAAGGAGTCCCATACAAAACTGGTTTCACTACCTATTCCTCTCTTATTTATCTCATGAGATATCCATCCCTATACAATTAATTGGAGGGATATATAATTCTATTCCCACCCATAGCATAAACAATCATATATATGGGTGGTAAAATATCATAAAACATTCATCATATAAAAACACATGAAAAGTAAATGGTTTCATTATCCTAGAATTACCCAAGGAAAAGAAATGTGATTCATAAACATTTCAAAATATCATCGTTGAATATGAAGAAAAAAATGTATTTTTTAAAAATATTTTCATCATAATCATAAACCATATAGATAAATAATAAGTATGGTATCATTGGATTAAATCTCTAGAAAAGAATAATTAACATCGTGGTTGATATCATTGATGAAAATTCATTTAAAATATCACATAGAACATTTATTGATTAAAATAACATTTTCACATTGAAATATCTTTTTTAAAATATAAAAATATACAAAATATTAAGGAAATAATTTTTTAACAGATAAACCTAGAAACATGTCTGGGATGTTTCAAATAATTAAGTAGTTATAATGGAAATAAATTGTGTTCATCATTTATATGTTAAAACATATTCCATTAATACTTTTAATAAATATTAAAAATTAACAAATTCCAAATATTATACACAGATTACATTAAAAAAAAATTTCAAAAAATCAAAAATAATTATAAATAAATTTAAAAAAGTCATAAGAGAATGTTAAAAAATTCGTGAGAAAATTTTAATAAAAACATTCACATGAAAGAAATGGGTTTTTCTAATGAAGAAAGAGATAAATTCAATTTATATTGGAAAAATATTTCATTATCTTGAGTAACTAAAGTGAGTAAAATGAAATGAAAACATGTATTCTCTATTAATTATAAGATTAGACGAAAATTCCTGATTTTCTTGATAGTTATATCATGAAATCTCATCATTATGAAATATACTCACAAACAATACATATTAATAATAATAATTATCATATATATAATACCATATATGAATTACCTATGACCTTTTAAAATTTTTTTATTAAAAATTCAGTATTAAAATCACTATTCTATGTGATAAATATTTATGTTTTTATATATGTTTGGGTTTAGTAGTTTTGCTCCATTTACATTTTTCGTGCTTCCATAGTCTATAAAATTTTATTAATTTTATAAATATGATATATATTAAATATATAAATATTAATATTCATCTATAATAGTTTTATATAGAATAATGTATTAAAATGTTCATAGAGATGGTAGGTCATACGTATGCAAGAATATTGTTTTAATTTTGCGATGGAAAAAAAAAGGATGATAAATAAAAAATAACATTTAAAGAATCATTATTGTAGCATAAATATAATATACACTCAAAAAATACACCCTTATTAAAATAAATTTTCAAATAAAAAAAACAAAGCACATCCCTTAATGGAGGTGGAATCCCTCACGTACGCTCATGTGCTGTTATCTTTTATCAATAGATTGTAAATAAATAAGTTAGATGAGATATTATAATTCCAGAATTATAATTACGTCATAAATAATATATATATATATATTTATATTTATTTAAAATATATTATTATATCTCGTCATGAGAGGGAGTGATGGAAACTAACTTGTATAGGTCTATTAGGTATTAGTCTTTCGTACCCATGATCAACAGTTTCATTTTCAATTTGATGGAAAATGATTTGGATATAGGTTATTACATTAACATGATTAAATATTAGTACATTTAATATATGATTTTTGTTATTTAATCGTGGTTGAATAAAATTTTAGGATTTAGACTAACATATAAAATTAAAATGTGTAGTTAAGAACTATTCCTTTTCCTCAGAAAACCTCATAAGGTTTATACCTAAAGAATTCATTGGATGGACTTCTGATTGAACTAGGGACTATAGGTCATTTATATGGATTTAAGGAAGGAATTTTATATGGTATTTTTAAATCAAAATTCTCTATATATTTGGTGGAGAGAAGAGAGGTGTATCATTTTATAAGTAAGGGACAGGACATACTTGGAATGTTTTAAAAGAATAAAATATATTAATTTCTTATTCCTACCCAATGGCCCAAAAATAGAGGATTATTGAAAATGAGATGATATATGGTAGAATAATTGATATAAAATATACTTTATTAATGTTTATAGGTTATTTTAACCATTATTTATTTATTTTAATCACTGATACACCTGTTTTAATGTTAATTGTGGTAATATATTTTAAATTTTTTTACTATCCATTATAACAAAATATTAAGTTAAATGAGATACATAAAACTAGATAATATGATTCCAAATATATAATTCATTTTATCAAATTCTATTCAAATAATTGAGGATTTTAATTTATCATTAATCCATTAAACACTATAAAAATTGGTTTTCTAAAGAAACATATTTTTTAGGTATAATTAGTTTTATACGAAATTCAATATAAAACTGATTCAAATGATCTAAATGGGATTAATAAAAGTAATGTTGAAAAAAATTACTCCTAATTTTTTAAAAAATAACTTTTTATTCTTAAATGATTTAAATGAAAATATAATTTAAAAAATAAATATTTTCACTATTCATGGAATAATTAATATTTTCAGAAAATTAGAAAATTTCACTCTATGATAATTTTTACAAGTTTATTTTAAAAATTAAGTTAATTTTATTAAATAGAATTAATAAGTTTGAAAAAAAATTATTTATATTATTCTCTCACAAATAGTAATAAACCCCATTATAATGAAAAATAATCTTTTAGAAACATATAAAGACATTTCTAAAAATATAATTTTTATTTATATAAAACCATTACATATGAATATTTTTTCAAATTTGGTTTTTAATATTCATTTTTAAAATTTAATATCTGGTTTGTAATAGTGAACTATATTTTTGTTAATTTGGATTTTTGGTTATGTTTATCACTAGCTATCGAAAAGATACAATTTATTTAAAAATTAATCTATCCTCATTTCTCAAGGTGTTATATTCTACCCCCTTAATGTTAATTTTTCTGTAAAAATTATATCGCTCTAATACAAAAAATATGGATTTCTCTATTTCATTAAATCCTTATGCACCCAACAATAATATTCTATTTTTTGATTTCTCCTGATAACATTAACAAAGTATTCCTATTCCATGGAACTTTATCTCGATGATAAAATATCTATATTGTTTATAATTAATATGAAATTTAATGCTTCTATGGTTTGGACTATAAATTCAATACATGAGAAAGATCTTGTTTACCCTTCCTATAGAGAGATTCATGGAACACATCCTAACCTCTAGAGAGTTTTGGTGGGAGTTTTAGCAATAATCAATCATCCCTACTTGATTATGAATCTTGAAGGAGACATTATAACTAGGGATTAGTATTCAATTAAACCAGAATCTAATTACCTTCTCCGATAGGGAAATTGATAAAAACACCTTCTCGCCAACATAAAACTCTATATCTCATAAGCGATTATCATCATAACTTTCATAATGTTTCTGAGCTACCTTTATGATTTGTTGGATTGATAAAACATTATCTATAATTTCCTAAGATAGATGAGATCCCAACAGCTATCATTTTAGAACATCATCCTAGAATTTAGGATTTTTTACTTCCTACCATTGATATCCTCATAAGGAGCCAACTGTATTCTAAATTGAAAGAAATTATTGAAAGGGAACTCAACTAGAAGATGGTGTGGATCCCAACCAGCTTTTAATTCTAGAGAAAAATATCTCAACATATCTACTAGAGTTTGAATGGTTATCATCTATATAAGGATGATATGTTTTATTGAAACTCAACTTTGTATCTAAAGCCACATAAATACTTCCAATATAATATTAAGGTAAACAATGTATCCTAGTTAGAAATAATAAAATGTGGAACTCTATGCAACCCTACCACTTCCTTAATGTATATTTTAGAAAGCTGATCAAGAGGAAAATCTTCTATTATATTAATGAATGTTTCTAAAATAATAAAGAGATCTTCAAGAACCCAAATAACATTACTGATTTAGATTTTTTTGAAGGTTTTCCAACAAAATCCATGGTGATATTTTTACAATTCTATTTTTTTAGGTAATGGTTGTAGCATCCCTTTAGACTTATGTACCTAGGCCTTATATGTTGTAATACCAAAAACCAAGATACATACTTAGTAGTATCAATAATCATTCCATCCCACTAGTGATACTATTTTAGATCTTTATAAATATTCATACACTTAGGATGAATATAAAATAATTAACTATGATCTTTATCCAACATCTCCTACTTCAAATCTGTTAAGGGTAGAACACATAGACAGTTCTAGACCTTATCATTCCATCATAATCAAGGTTGAACTATGGAACATTTTTTTCTCTCTATTACTGATCTTTTTCTTCCTTCTCTGCCTCTTTAATCTTAAATTTTATATATAGGGAAAATCATCATAGATTATCATATACTTTTTCTGCATTCACATGGTGGTAAAGTATTGATCACTCATAACCTTTTATCATCTCGAACCATATTTTGTTGTACAAGTTTAACTATTTTGGTGTGAATCTATAATTTAAACTTTTATGATAAGTATATATATCACACCATTCAACATATAGATTATACCACTATATACTTAATTAAAAAATTACTTCATCTTACTCTAGATCATGTTTTGGATAATATTTCTCATTAATCTTCATTTTTTTGGGATCCATCAGCTATAATCATATCATTAATCCTGATAATGATTCCCTATAACATCATTCATTCATAAATATATATTATAAACCCTTATCTATTGCAAGGTAATGTAATCAAAAGCACGACTAATAACTTTCTAGTCAATTACATGTACTATTTATCACATTAATATGTCCAAAAGAACTTATCTCCCTTCAATGTTCACTTGGGGAGTGGATTAGATAGTCATGATTAGTTTTTCACGAAGCATCATTATTATCCATTGAATCCAAGAAAATTTCGAATCTCAATCACTATGGTTGGTATGGTCTAGTCATAAATATCTTCTATCTTTTATGGATCCATATATATACCCTCTATTGATATTATGTGACCCCAAAATGAAACTTTTGGAGACCAAAGTTCAACCTTCGTAAATTTTACAAATGAATTGTCATTATTTACCATCTTCATTACAATCATAAAGTGATATTCATGTTATTACTTTATCTTTGAATATATTATAATATCATTTAAGAATACTAACACAAACTAATCAAGGAAATATCTAGAGACATATTTCATTATATCTAAGAAAATAGTGGGGGATTAGTAAGGCCAAATGGAATCATTGTTTATTCATAATGTTCTTAAATTTTATGGAATTTTTTATTGGGTAAATCATGCTTCATGACCATCCATTGGTGATATACATAATTAATATCAATCTTCAAAACGTATTGAGTTCAATTCAATTAATCAAAACTATCTTAAATATTAGTTAGAGGATAATAATTCATTATTGTGATCATGTTCATTTCCTGATAATCAATGTAGAGTTGTATTGAACTATATTTTTTCTTATAAAAAAACAAGTGAACTATGTGGTTGTTATCTTGATTATGTAAATACCTTGTGACCATTCTCTTGGAGTTTCATCTTAAATTCTAGTGACATAATCAGGGTCATTCTATAAAGAGTATTTGAAAAAGTTGTAGCACTGTAATTGAGTTATATTGAGAAATGAACTTCACAATTTTGGGGAAGTCAAGGAAATTATTCATTAAAGAAATAAAAAACTCCCACATAATAGTATTATAATAAAATATGAGTTTCTCCCCAAAAACATGAGATAAACACCCCTTTTGAATATGAATCAAGGATAATTAAATTTATGAAGTTTCCCTTATTAGTCTATATAAATCATCACACTAATCGATGAACATAGTTTGGTTTGGAATATCAAAGGTGATATCCCTTAAATATAAATTGATTTCAGATTTATATTTATAAATCCAATCCATACCTAAAATCACATAAAATTCATCCATATGGACAATTAACAGATTTTTAAGAAGAACATTCCCACAAAATTCAATTAGGAAAGAACCACAGACATGATATAAAATCTTAATACCATTATGGGTTTTCACTACTAATTCATCATGTATTCATTGAGGATATAGAATAAAATTCCTAGAGAATTGTCTTGACATATTGGAATTCATAAAACTATGCTCAAATGGGATACTTAAATATTTTTGAATACATTTTACCACATCATTCGCATCTTTGTATATTAAATCCCAAAAAAAATTATCATGAACATCAACCATTGTTAATCAGAGTGATTAATCCTGAAAAATTATTCAAAAGGTATCTAAAACATGACACCTTCTTTTTAATATATGAAACCTTAGTTTTGAACATGTTCATTCATGATAATTATCTATTCAAATCCTTCATATTGGTTCATAAATAAAATTTTAATTATCCAAAGCATATCCCCCTTGAGTTTCCAACCATTTGAGAAGTAAGGTAACACTCACCATGTGCTAGAATGATCGCTAATATATAGAAAAACAACTCGTTTTGGAATTATTATCCCTATATGAATGTATTTTTAAAACATGTACACATGTTTTATCCAGACATGGATGTTTTATAGGGAAACAACACTCCTTTATTTACCATCAATTTGGAAGATATCCTATAAATAGAATTATCTATGAGCTTTTTATAAAAGTGGTATTATCCTAGTTTAAAAAGGTATCTAAGCCTTTCCCTAATACCAGCTATAGTAAACCATACTTTTTATACATAGATTTTGTATCATAATATATGATTATTCAATACATTATATTATATAACTATCCACATGAAAATAATATAGTTATAGTATCTTTATAAACATTGATAAATAAACAACTAGATTATAAGTAAACTACATCATCTCACAAAATGTTCATCAAAACTAGTACCCTTATTAGAAATATAAAACACAATGCCATTCTACATATTTTGGTGAAAGGAAACATAAAAAAATGGTCATATCAGATACTTAGTGAGGGTAAAAAAGAGATATATCATTGATCACCTAAACATAACATGACAATAAGAGTATGAGAACATTATGATAAAATTTAAAATTCATGACCTAAATATCATAGATCATAATCTTGGTTTATGGACTAAATAGTAGTATAGTTTCATACATGAATTGAATAAGAATCAAAGAACATATTCTTTGAGAGAATAACGTTGTCATAAGACATAGATTAATGGAATACAGATAAAAATATAAAAAAACTTCCATAGTATTTGAGGGTTATTGATAATAATATCATAGTGGATGGATTTCTCTCCCTAAAATGTCAAATTAATTAAGGTGATCACTCAAGATTGTCATATTTGATAGATTCCCTTACTGAACTGAATTCACTCCCCATTCCATTCCTATTTATCTTTTGTTATATCTATCATTACCCAATTCATTATAAGGCTATATAATTTGGATCCAACAAATAACATAATGTAAATAATATATATGTTTACAAAAATATCATATAAGATTAATCATATCATAACCCATGAATAGGAAATGGTTTCTCTAATTGTATCATAACCTGTTGAAAATAAATGGGTCTAATAAATATTTCATCATTTAATCATAACATAACCTGTGGATAAGAAACATGTTTCATAAAAATCTTGTCAAAATAATCAAAAACATAAAAATAAATAATAAGGATGGTATTATTAGATCATATCCCCATTAAATAATAAATGATATCCTGGATGATATCATTGAAGAAAATTCCATTAAAATATTACTAGTAACATTTCTTGAGGAAAATATACTTCTCTATTAAAAACCATTTTTTTGAAATCCTAAAATTTAACAAATATTAAGAATAAAATATTATTTAAAAATAACCATTTAAACTATTAAATTTCGCTTTAACCTAGTGATTGGTCAAGAAATTAGGATATTTCATTCATGTTCTGTATGTCAAAACAATGATTCCTTTCACATTTTGGATAAAAATATAAAAATACATCATTCGGAAAAAGGTTGGACGATTACTTTTAAAAAAATGTATAAAATTAAAAATAAGTTAAGATAACATTAAATGAATCATGGGAGAATATTAAAAAAAATAATCAAAACATTTTAGTGAAATCAAGGACATGGAAGAAAAAGGATTTCGAATTGAAGAGGGAGATATAGTTGTTCATTCTTAAATACATTGTTTTAGTATATTGAGTACTTAATGAGAGTAAAATTAAAGGAAACATGTATTATTAATAAATTATTAAAATATAATAACATTTATAAGTTTATTGAGAGGTTTATCCCGAAATTTCATCATCAGAAAAATTTATAAAAACAATCCTGATAAACAGTGAGATTGTAACATAAAACTCTTATTCTATGTCTGCATTCATTTATATATGTTTTATCTACATGGATAATAAGTATAGATTTATTATACACATATTATGTAACTATACTATTATTTATCATACTTTATGTGACTTATAAACTTTTATAATCCTTTTATTGACAATTCAATATTAATATCAATATTCTGGGTGATAACTACTTCATTTCTGAAGTATGTTTTTATTCGATAGTTTTGGTCATTTGGATTTAATCGTGGTACCATAATCTCATGAATTTTAGAAATTATATAAATATGATATATATTCATTATAAACATATTTATGGTCATCTATAAAATATATAGATAGAAAAAATAATTACATTGTTCATGGAGACAGTAGACCGTACATAAGAATGAACAGTGCTTTCATTTTTAAGGGATGGAATTAAAGAATATTAAATAATAATTAACCATTAAAATATAATTTTTATATCATCTATATTAAAAATTATTCATCATTTTTACCCTCCATTCCAAAATAAAAAGAAAAACTAATCACCTCGCTTCATGGTGGTGCCAATCCATGTGTACGCATGGGCAACATTATCATTTTCCAATAGATTGGAAGGTAAGAAGGTATATGTGATATGATAATTAAATAAGAATAATTAGGTAATAAATAATAGATACATATATTAAATAAATTATTATATCCATCCATAAAATGTGGTGATATAAAACTAATTATAACTGTTCGTGAGGTGGTAATCCACCACACACATGATCGATAATTTCATTTCAAATTTAATTAAATAGGATATGTATAGATGTTATTACATTAAAATAATAACATTTAATTATGTGGATTATAATTTTTTCTATATTTAATCATGGTTTCATAGTATTTTAGTGAGGTAGAAGAATAAATAAAATGAAAACACTTGGTTATGAATTATACATCTTCTTTAGATAACATCTTTAGTTTTATACATAATGCCTTACTATAATGGTTTTAGGTTCCAAACAAGGAATAAAGGTTATTTTAGGTATTTTAGTAAGGTATATTGGTAGTTATTCTCTGAAAAAAAATCATCTTGATGTTCTGAGAGGGGAGTATTGGTGTTTTCTTTGATAATTTTGGGACATGACCATCTTGGAATTTTTGAAAATCATAGAATATATTAATCGATTACTCTAAAAAATAAAAAAAGGAACATAAAGAATTAAATTATTATATAAGATCAAAATATGGAAATAAAATATATTTTATACTATTTTTTAATTCATTTTAACCTTTATCTCCTTTCATTAACCCCTATGTTAACCTGTATTAAATTTAACAGTGGTAACTGATTTTTAATATTTTTACTATAATATATGAATAAAAATTTAGTTTAACTTATTAAATAATATTTATTATATTTATTTCATTGTATAATAAATATTATCTAATTAAATACACATAATTGGTAGAATTTAATTTTAAAATAAACATGAATCTGCGATGAAATTGAATTTTCAAACGAAATTTTTTTCATAATTATAAAAAGTTTTTATATTAAAATTCAACATAAAATTGATTCATATAACCCGAATTGGATTAAAAATAATATAATTTTAGTAATTTCACTTTTAAATCATTTTAAAAAAATGTAACTTTTGAAATTATTTAAACAAAAAGAAATTTTTTTATAATAGTCAATATTTTTCATTTTTCATCAAAAAATTATTCTTTTCAGAAAATTAAAAAAAATTCAGTCTAAGATAATTTTTGAATTTTGATTTCAAAAATTAAGTTGATTTATCCATATAAATAATATAAAATTGAAAAAATAATATTATTATTTTCTCACAAAAATAAATAAATACAATATTTGGCAAAAAGTATGTTTTTGAAACATATATTGACTTTACTGAAGAATATATTTTATTTATCTGAAAAATTTTAAGTATTTTTTTTAAAAATGTTATAAATATTCATAATAATAATTTAATGTATATATTATAATGGTATAATATATTAAATCTCATTTATTCTTGGGATTTCGTGTATCGGTTGTTATTGAAGATATTAAATTCATTTAATATTTCATATATCATAAAAATGTCAACATGTTACGGGTTTTTTAAAAATTAAAATAGGTACCCTTTGATTGAAAATAATTAAATTAATACCCTATGAATTATTATTATAAATTATTTTTCAATAAAATCATTTTTATGCTTAAAATGGTAACTTTTCAAAATGTTGTTCTTCATTGCATTGGGTAAAATATTATTAAATGTAATTTATGGCACTTCTTGTAATTCACTTGTAACATACTAGACAATAAGACAATATATTTGGTAGTTCTGTAACATTATTATCATACAATACAATATTTCAAAAAGTATAAAATATTTTAGTAGTCTGGGAAGACTAGTTACATACATAAATTACATTTTAAAACATAAAATACATCATTAACATATTGTGTAAAATTCGCTATCCCTCCCTAATATCACTAAAAATTACACATATTCGTCATCTATATTTCCTTGGTAAAGGAAAATAAATATGCGTGAGCTTGGATTATTATTAATTAGTAGCATAAAATAGAATCTATCATAATATAAACATGACATAAGTGATATGGCTTGAATTAATGAAAAACGCAAATCCATAATCAACAAAAATAGAGGGAATTAAAAAATATGGAAAATAAATGAAATCATGGATAAAAAATAGTCACTGATCTAATAATGATGGAATTATTAATTTCATACATAAAAGGATTTTTCAAAGTTCTTATTCTAAGAAACTATCTTATAATTGGAAGTGGTGTACACCAAAATCCATCTAATTTTTTCTCATGAGACTTGTTTATGCATCAAGGGGTTATATAAATTTTGGCCACGAGCATCACCTGATTGAGTCCAATACATTCCCCATAAGTGTAATCAACAACATTCATAGCATTATATAAGTAACTTTTTATATGTCTATACATATAATTGGAATTATAGAAAATAAAATACTTATTCTTTCAACAAAATAATATGAATGTACTAGAGAACATCCATTAATAAATTTTTAAATTCTAGGGTATCTTCAATGTAACATATAGTAACCCAATAAATGAAATATATAGTTAAAGGTAATTATGATTATCTATGTTATCCATTGGATATAGTAATCGGGTTCAATTGTTTTCATTATTAGGAGATTGATGAAATGGTAAGAAAATTACATCATCATGGTTCATTAAGAGTAAGTGAATATTCCAAATCATATCCCTTGGGACTATGTCTCTTAGTTTCCAGTATTAAGTCCACCCATCATGCATCATGTTGTTGGTTGATTCAAGGACCAATGAACCATTTTTGGGTTATTACCCTATGTTCTATATTTCCCAAAACCACGTACACTTGCTAATATAAATACATGGATGTAATTTCAATGAAATTATACACACTTGTACTTTAACAAAAACATACGATGGTTTTCTACCATAGAACAGATTGGGTTTTATAATTTTTTTAATAACTCATTAATTAAAATAAGGTGAGGTAAAGATAATAAAATAGACATTAAAATCCCATAAATTTTTTGATTAGTATATTTAAATTATCCCTAGTAAATTTATTCCCCCATGAAAAATTAATAGGTGTTCAATATACCATGATTCCCAAAGAATAAAAATTTAGTAACTAAAAACCCAACATATGGATTGTGTAGCAATTAAATAAAACCCCAGCTGAATTAGTTTTCCATAAATTGCTCTATAAATTCCACTAATAATGTAATTTCGTGATATATCATCTCTAATTGAATTTATATTCACACATAAGATTATTTAGGTGCATCATACCAAATATGTCTTAAAGAGAGAAATTTAAGATGGAAAACCCTTACCCGTTATCCTGAATTCGACAAACATTAAATAAAATATTGTATCACAATCATATATATACCTATCACATAATTAAGATCCTTATGTATATCCATTTTCATTTATATAGTTCATTAATTTTTATTTTTAAATGAATTCTTCTAATAATCCACATCTGGTGATTACAACTATGATAGTTTCTACTAGTTTCATAATAATATTTTTTATATACATAATTATTCTAAATTTATTCAATAATAGGCCATTAAATATTATTTTAGTTATTTTTTCTAATAATTTATTTAAATTTTAAGTTCCTTTCTTGATTGTTTTAATCATTATCCTTGAAAACGAAATTGATTACCCGAATGTCTCTATGATTTGTGATGATTGAATGATGTGTTCTTAGTTGAGGATTTAAATATTAATATAATGTTTATATAATTAAATAATACCACTAATTACACATTTATATTTTATTATGTAAGTAAATATGATTCCATAGTCATTCATGATATAAATTAATAATATTTTCAAGTTGTTGGTTAAACCAACGTAAAAATGAACATATTATGATTTAATGATTGATTATGAGGTTTTTTTGATGTAATATCATTAGACTAAAATAATAATTATTTTTAGAGTGTTTACTAAGGTTATATATCATAATAAATTGTAATTATATTTATAATTAATGGATAAAAAATATTACATAATTTGAATAAAATGTTTTCTTCTTAGAACTCTTATTTAATGATTAAATTAATGATGATCATTTATTGATAAAATCCTTAATAGGTAATATAATTTTTCAAAATAAAATCTTATTGTTATCATAAATGTAATATTTATTCTTTAATACCATTCTTATATAAATCATTTTAAGGTGGTGATGGAAAACAAAACATGATTTGTCATGAAGACAGTACTATTTGCAGTGTACAAACCATGATGTTTTTTTAAAGGATGGGTTATATGAATAAAAAATTATAATATCCATATTATAGTAAAATAAATTATTTAAATTATACCATTATAATTATAGTAGTGTGGATATAATAAATTTTAAGGAATAAAATTAAGTGGAAAATTTAAGAAGTTGATAACACTCAGGTTATGGAATTAACTTTTTCTTGTAAGACTCCATAGAAATTAAGGCCTGATTATAAATAATGGTAATAATAATCATTTGAACATAGGATAAGGATATATTTGGAAAAAATGAAATACTCTAAAAGAGTAATTAGAATTATAGGTGACCCTTGAAGTGGTGGTAGTATTACCCTTTTATTAGTGAAGGGAACCGTAGTTTGGGGACTTACCAATACATTTTCAATAATAGAAGGTTACTATTAATGTTTCATTGGACAAAAAATTGTAAATATATATGGGCTAGATATTTTTGGCCAAAAATATCCTCAAAAAAATTTAGACAAATTTTACAGTTTTAGGGGAAAAAATCTAACATGAATTTTATAACCTAATTTATTTTTACGTCTGTAATTAATTTCTAAACATAATAATTGATTTTAATGAAAAAAATTATTTTTAACCCTTTTACCTAATTTTATATTTATTATTTAAAGATATTAAAATTATATTATAAAATAAATTTTATAAGGTGTCGAAATTAAATTTTGAAATGAACACACTTAATCATGTCAAAACAGTTTTAAGAAAACAATGTTTTTATGATTAAAAATAAAATTCTCTTTGTTAATGATTTTGATGTCATATGTTAATTTATTATAAAAAAATAAAGGATATTATTCCTTAAATGAATTAAAAAAACAAAATCTCTCTTGAAAATATGTGACTCAAAGAAATGAAAAAATGTAGTTATTTATTAAAGTAACTTTTAATTATTTCTAAAAATGTTAGACAAATTATTTTAATGTTCGAAGAATAATTTACAATATACATTTTTTCCTAAATTTTTATCGAATTAAATGAAATAATTAGACCAATATAACATTATAATATAATAATATCTTCAAAAAAATTAATAATTTTCCAAAAACTATAATTTTTAACTAAGAATTATCTGTTTCTAAAATAGCTCAAAAAATGTATAATGTGATACTTTTGATATGATGAATTAAAATATAAAGTTAATTTGGTAAATTTAAAATCATAAAATTTAAATTTTAAATAACATATTTAATTTAGGCTCCTTAGGATGCACATTATCTAATATTTTAGGATATGGTGTTTACTTGTTATAGTAGAGTCACAGGAATTACATTCTACCCCCTTAAATAATTTCATCCTCAAAAGTGAGTTATATGATAGTTTTTGAAGAAACTTTGGTATTTCTTCCCCATATTTTTTCATAATCCAAAGTTTCCTCTTCTATTTTTTGATTTCACCATATTTATTTCAATAATCTACTTGATCGATTACACACTACATTCTCTCTGGTATTAAGAATCAAGATAGAGTCCCCATTATAATTAAATTATTGATCAAATTATATTCCCTAAAATGTGAGAACGTTCACTTGACATGGTATGTGATTCCTCAGTAATAACACCTATTAAACATACTATACTTTATAAATTTTGTGTGGTATAATCAATTGGTAAACAATAACTCTAAATGATTACAGTATTTTAATGTACTAATGTAACTACGGCTTAAATTATCCTTTATAAAAAACCGTATAACTCCCTTCCATGGTTTAGCCTTCAATAATACATGATCTCAAACTTAAAATCCTAATTTTTTTCTTATATGATCATCATAGATTTTTTTCTCTAGGATACTTTAATATGATCCAAAATAGTCCTCACTTTAACATTAATCTCCTCCACGGACTATGGGCCAACTATCATTCTTTCTCAATCTTATTCCCACTAGGTTGGAGTATGACACTTATTTTGATACAATTCTACTTATGGATCCATATCAATACATGAAGGGAAGATATTATTGTATAAAAATTATGGAAAAGGTATATATTAATTCCAAATACCATTAAATTCAAGAGAACATTATCTCATCATATCTTCAAAAGTCTAGATAGTTCTCTCAAACTACCCATAAATCTGGTAAATATAGTTACTAATTTAGTTTATCCTAATCTTTATATCCCTTCGATAAATCTTTCTAAATTTCAATGTGAACCAAGGGACACAATTAGATACAATTTATTGTGTTTCCCCATTAAACCATATGAATTCATTGATATATAGCTTGGTAACTCACTAAAGTGGTAGATCCTCTCTTATTTCTATGAAATGAGAATACTTAGTAAGATTATCAATGATAGGCCGTATATAATAATGCTTCCAAATAGTCTTTGGGAGTTTATATAAAAAGTATACGGTAACATTATCTCACTTCCATATTGGTTTATGAAAAGGTTACATGACTGTCATTGGATATTTTATTTCAAACATTACTTACTGGTCGGATAAAAATTTGGATACATAGTCCTCAATTTCCCACTTCGTGAAATCATATGATAAATGTTATCTTAAAATCATATAAATATTTATGATACTAAGTGGTATAGATAAATTTGAGCTTTGTTCTTCATTGAGAAATTCCCCCTTCAATTTATCTATATTTGGAACACATAATCTCTTCCCAAACCTCAACAGTCAAACTCTATAGAATAATTTCTTCAATTTCCCATGATTTACTACTTTAATCATCCTTTTCAAGTTTTGTTCATATTTTTGGATATTATATGTCTTTTATATAAATTATATATTACAATTTTCTTCAAAAAATAATGAATTCAACCCTTTACTAAAAATCACCAATCCATATTTACAAAATATTTATATATAAGATCCTTATTAATCCTCATCAGAGTCCAAACACTGTGGTATCTCCTAATAAATTCATTATACACTTGGATTTACTTCATATGTTGGAAGTGAATCGAGAAAATATAGTACTTTTTTATTTCTAACAATATTTGTTTCCTCATTTTCAGATCCTTCTGAGAGAATATATACATCACACTCTTGTTGTCAGTATATGTATCATGTATTTTAACATAGAGATATTTTAACCACAGTTTCAAAGAAAATATTATGACTACCAACCCTCAAGTTCATCAGTGGAGTAGGTATTTTCAAAGTATTTCAATTTTCTTGTTTCATGGGAAATCACCCTATCATTTTGAATAAGTACACAACCTTGTCCTCTATTTGGCGTGTCACTGAAAATTAAAAATCCTTCCTTAACTAATTATAGGTTTTATACCTATTCACTAAATAATATCATATTCATCTATTAAAAATATTTCCCACATTCCCTTGACCATGTGAATTTAACACCTTTATATTTTTAAACAGTTAATAGGTTGTCCAAGTATAAAAAATCTATAACAAGCCACAAATAGTCACCTTCTAATCCTCATAAAAGTCAGATATCAATTATGTCTGTTGATTTAGTCTGTTATTTGGATAAATTTTTCTTGGAATGGTAAAAAAATATTTCATCCTCATATAAAATATTTATATAAAATGAAACTTCATTGAGAAAATATTCACACTTACTATATATAAAATATAAAACATTTTTTTGAGGTTCTCTAAAATTATTTGTTGGTAGATCTCATGCTCTTTATAGATCTTAGAATATATAAATATATCTTTAATGAATACTCACACAATCTTATTAATATAATCCTCTAATAATTAATTCATTGTATATATAAATATATAAGGATCATTTGTAACAACCCAAGATTCTGCAGTATGCTTCCCTTTGAATAATACAGTAGTGTGTGTTGTACGTAACTTCGAGTTCTAACACACACCACAACCAATAAAACTAGCCATTATGAATAGTGATACCCACTTTTTGAAATTTTATAAATATTATCTCTCAAAATTGACTTCATTTTTATATTCGAAATATCGAAATTATCCTAGGGTTAAATTTTGGAACTTTTCGGATAACATTTATATTTTGATGAAAAGTGAAAATTAGTAAATTTCAATTAAAAACAACTTTTTAATATAAATAAATAATAGTGATAAATTATGAATTTGAGTGGTTTTAAAGTATATTTATAATATATTTTTACCATTTAATACAATGTTGGTCATTGGACATAATTTCACAATTAAACTGGACATGAATAAGTGTCAATCTTTTGATAGTTATTATCTCTTAAAAACACGCTTTTTGTTTTAACAACGTGAATTAATTTTAAATTAATTTCTGCCACTTCTGTGTTTTGAATTTGGAAAAATGGATTCCATATTTAGAATCAGTATGTCCAAATTGTGTAAATAGGAAACTTTTATTTTTATAAATTTTGAATAATTACTTCCGTAAATATTTTATTTACCATGGTTAAAGGGTAAATCCGGTAAATAAGGGTAAAAAATAATATTATAATAATAATAAATTACCCTAAAATGTGTCCTAACATTATTGGTTGATACATGTCCGACCATGGTCATCATTTGGTCCATTTTGGGACCCCATAGAGCCACTTGTAAGTGATAATGACACTTTATATTAATTAAGTTAAAAATAAATACAAAAATGACATAAGCATATATCTTTTAGAAAAATAAAATTAAATAGGGTTATATATGTTGGATTTTTGACTATAAATATTAATCATAAAGTTAATGAGATTAAATACATAATTATATGTTATTTATAATTTTGAGACATTTAATAATTAATATTATTTATGACACATTAATGATGCAGTATTTTCCTTATTAATGAAAGAATCAAATAATTGGTATTATAAATGTTAAAATTATTATAATTTGAATGTTTTGATGACATCCATTAATTTTATTGATTAATATGACATTATATGATTTCTTAAATTAATTTGGTTCTAATTAATAAAGTGGTTAAGACTTTATCAATATTCAATTATTGAATAGAATCAAAATTCACATAAAAGTGTTTTTAAAAAAAATATTATAATATTAATTGATATTAAATTCCTAAAAAACTAAGGTTCATCCAAGAGACTTATATCATGATAGGTGTATCATTAATGGACCACATGGGGTCTCTTGGATGTATATATTAAGTTTATTAACTATATAATATAAAAATACAAAGTGACATGGTAAATGTTAAACTAATTAACTAAGAGTTAAAACTAAAATATTAGGTTAATATACTGACCCAAACCTGTCTAAAACCTATTGTTTGAGTGGTTTTCAACCTATCCCCACCTTATCCTTTAAATAATCGACTTTTGACCCATTATAAATCGAATATAAATTTATTATAAAATAATATTTCTAGCTTTTCCAAAGGTTCCCCTCACACCTCTTATAAAAGGGCACCCCCCTTCTCACAAATTCACACATTCAAAGCCTCTTGGCTCGGCCAACCCCTTCCCAATTACTCTCTCACCTTCCCTCACATCAACCTAGAGGCCATAGTTTGATCATAAATCCAACCTAAGGAGCCCTTTTGATCAAATCAAAAGGAAGAACCCGAAGAAGAGGTAATGTTTTCACCACCCTCTTTCAAGTTCATTTCTTCTTCAACTTCTTCATTATTTTTTATTCCCATTATAAAATAATAATTTTAGTATCTTTTATATATTGTGATGTTATTATAAATATGGTACAACCATATTCATTATTATATCCATCCTTTGAATGACATGTCACCATACGTGTGTATGTACGTCTTACCGTCTCCACGTCGTGGTGTATTTATTATTCAATAAATTATTATTTACATGGGTATAATAATGATGTGTAATTCATGTAAATAATAAATATAAAATGATAATGATTCTGTATATATTAAATACCATCCAATTATATATTATTTTAATATCAAAATAATGATATTGTTGCTCGTGCGTACGTACGGACTACCGTCTCGACGAACGCGACGAGATTCATTCTCCATCGTATCCATTCAAGTATAATTATCATTTGATGATTACAAATAATTTTTAAGGACTTGATATCATTCTAGATATGAATAAGATACAACCTATCCATGACAGACATGGCTTATGTAACAAAACATATACGACTATGTTAACATCCGAAACGACGATAATACTAAGATATTATTAACAAAGCAATTTTAAAAGATCATATATGATATCATATTAATGTATATGATTCTTGTATAATTTAATAAAAATTATTTCACCATTATATAGGAGGTTAACCTACCCTCAACCAAGTAAAAGTACAAGGTTAGGGTTTATTTCGCAATCTCTTCTTTATCTGAGGTTGTTTATACGTAATAATCTACTGGGGCTTCTTTATCATCCACATCCATGTTTCTTAAAAATTTATTTGAAAACATTTTTACTATTTACTTGAATATGGGTTAAAGTCATTTATACCCTTTTTTACATTTTATAAGAGGTTTATAAAGGAATTTTTCCATCTTTTTCCAAACAAGGTCCTTTTTAACCTTTTCAACTGAATTAAGGTAAGAATGTTTTTTTAACTTATGCGGCGGGTGCGGCTATTTTCCACCGTTATAAAATATTCAAAGCTTCCCTTACAAGATTATAACAAAAATTCTCAAAGTATATATTTTATTTTATAATTATGTGACTATTAAATGAAATCAAAAAAATAGATATTTCTCTCAAATAGTTTTGATTTCATCTATGTCAACATCCTTTGATAGATTTTAAGATTATTTGAAGTTGATTTGTTATGATAAAAATCATCTATATTATATTAAATGTTTTGTGTTATGTTTGACTGTGGATGTGTTATTTTTATACCATTCATGGTTTATGGATGAAGTATTTACATTTCTTATGATAGTTTTAATACGAATGTTTATGTTATGTTTAAACCTTTTCAGATTGGAATGAATTGGACTTAATAAGTGACGGGTAGAGCCCGCTATAGCTCCTCGATGCATCGATAGGTCTCATGAGACAAACTAGTGTCTTGGCATAAGTCCTTGACAAAATCTTATTTGTAGTCATTGCATGAGGCCCTGACTATGTGGTTATGATAGTCTGGCATTATGCATTCCATCATTATGAAAGTGGTTATTGATATTGCATGTGATTATTCGACTAATAGAATATCCATTTGAATAAGTTTAGGGAATTATTTCATTTTATTTCTGCCATATTATGCTGATGTTAAAGTTTTAAAAGGCTTCTGTTTTAGTTATACATTGCCTTAAATGTTTATGCTTATTTATGAAAGTTTCCATGATATTGTTATCCTTACTGGGCATTTGAGCTCACACCTTTCTATGTTTTATTTTTTCCAGGATGTGAAGAAGTATTTTATGAATGACCTGCAGGGATATTATAAGGGGATAAGAGTGTGGAATATGGAGACTACACTGTTGTAGTTTTTATTTTATGATGTAATTTAAACTTTATGAATGTATCTACTTATTCCAATGCTAATAAACTAATCGTTCTTTCAGGACTTGATAGTTTTTGTGATCATGCCAATGTTATGTAATAATGCACTGACTCTGGGTAATTGGGTTCGGGGCATTACAGTTGGTATCAGAGGACGTTTAGTACAAACCTTGGAAGCTATATTTAAGTAAACTCTGATTAGAGCACATAGACCTAATATAGACTTTGAGGATAAGTATAGAAGAAATTCCTAGAATTTTGGTATTGTAGAGATTCTGTGAGTTTTCCACGAAATAAAACCCTATCTGGATATGAGCAGGTATAGGCGGCTCTAGCACAGATGTACCTAGGGGTAAAACTCGAAAACACTGCTTTGAGGAAGACTCGAACGGGAACTGGTGCATGACAACAGGCCTTGGTGAACTCTTGGTTGCAACACTCCTGAAGGATATGATTAGGATAACTCTCATTTTCTTTATAAATCATTATGAAGGGTTTATTAGTATATACTTCCTCAAAGAAAACATATTTATGATTATGGATTATATTCATAAATAGTTAAATTTATGTTATGTGTTTTATAATTGTGGAATTATGTATTTTGATTCATAAACTGATCTATTTTATGCCATTGTTTATAAATGGCACCTAGTGGATGAAATGGAAACTGTATCAATGCACGCACTCCATGTAGGGATTTCCCTCCTGCTCAAGATATTTATAGTGGAGCTGGTGATGCAGCTGGTGCTGATCAACTAATCACCATACTGGGAAAACTTACTCAGGTTATGAATAATAACCTTACCCGTATGGAGTACCCTGATCCGCAGCGTGGAGGATCAATGTTAGATTGTTTCATGAGGCAAAAACCACGAAATTTAAATGGGAGTAAAAATCCCTTAGTAGTTGAGCAATGGATAAATACCCTAGAGAAAATATTTTAGTCTGGGAGTAGTGAAAGGGAAAAAGTTATCATGGCAGTTTACTGCCTCACTGGAGATGCTGATCAATTGTGGTCATTGATTCAAAACATGAAGGAAGATGATGAAGTTTCAAATATGAAATGTAGGGAGTTCAAAGATCTTTTTTAGAAAAATACTTTCCTCTTGACCATCAAGCAGATATGGAAAGAAAATTTCTGAGTCTGAGACAAAAGGAGGATGAGAATGTTGCAAAGTTTGAGGCTATCGTTAAAAGGTTATCAAGGTATGCTGGAGATTATATACGTAACCCAAGAAGTAATATTGATTGTTTCATTTATGGGTTAAAACCATTTCTCCATCGATCATTATTCTCACAATCCTTCTCGTCGTACGAAGACATTGTCTCATGTGCTATCAAAACAGAGAAGGAATTCTCTACGTCTTATGACTTTAAAGCAAATCCAGAGAATAAGAGATCTTATGATCCATCTGGGAATGGAAATAAGGGGAAAGAGGGAAAATTTTAATATCCATCCTGCAGTAAATGTGGGAAGAAACACCCTGGTACTTTCTTAAAAGGAATGGGAGTCTGTTACGTGTGTGGTGAAAAAGGCCACCAAGCTCATGATTGCAAGGGGAAGAAGGAAGATACTGACGTCCAATGCTACAATTGTGGGTAGATGGGACATTATGAAAATGAATTTCCTAAGCTTCAGGGATACTTGACTCAGAAAAGGCCAAGGGATCAAGGACAATCTTATTATATCACTACTGCTGAGGTAGAAGCTCCGAAAGACGTGGTAGCAGGTAATTTAATGGTTTCCTCAAGTTTAACAAATGCATTATCTGATTCTGGATCATCAAATTGGTTCATATCTTCCCACTTTACTAGGATAATTAGATATTTCTAATTTGATTTAATAAGAGAGTTGTCAGTTAAAACTCCTAAGGGAAGTATCATTGCAACAATGTTTTGTGAATCAGTCCCCATTAGAGCACATAAATGTTCTTTATATGCTGATCTCATTGTCAAACCTATTATGGAGTTTGATATAATCCTCGGTATAGATTGGATTTTGGACTATGATGCGAAGATTTATTGTAAGAAAAAGGAGGTTATGATTTTGATGATGATGATAAGGAACACAATATCTTTAGAGTAGAATCGTCACCACCTAATTATTATCTAAATCCACCCCTAGTATCTCAACTAAATTGAATTATTAGTGAGGAAGAAAATGAAATGACTGTGGGTGAGGAAAGGAATGTTCAAATAGAGGATGTACCTATTGTGAATGAATATGTAGATGTGTTTCCGGAATATTTACCTGAACATCCTCCAGAACGAGAAGTTGAGTGTTCCATTGATTTAATTCCTGGATCAAGGCCTGTATCGAAGACCCCTTATATAATGGCCACTGTAGAATTATTTGAACTAAAGAAAAAACTAGAGGAATTGAGTAATAAGGTATTTATTATCCCTAGTGTTTCTCCATGGGGATCCCATGTTCTTTTTGTTAAAAAGAAAGATGGATCTATGAGGTTATGTATCGACTACAGGGAGATCAATTCTATAACAATAAAGAACAAGTTTCCCCTACCTCGAATTGATGATTTATTTGACCAAATGCATGGAGCTCAATACTTTTCAAAGATTTACCTTTGATCTGGATACAATTAGTTGTGTGTGAAGAAGAAAGACATTCCGAAGAGAGTATTTTGAACAACATACATGCATTACGAGTTTACGGTAATGACTTTTGGGCTGACTAATGCACCCTCTGTATTCATGAATCTAATGAAGAGAGTTTTCAAGGAATATCTCTATGATTTTTTAGTGGTATTTATTGATGATATGTTGGTATACTCCAAAAGCTACGAAGATCATGAAAATCACTTGCGCATTATCCTGGAGACTCTGAGAAGACATAAATTATATGGGAAGTTTATCAAGATTGAATTCTGGCTTCAGGAGATTTCTTTTCATGGCCATATTATCTATAAATATGGAATCTCTGTTGATCCTTCTGAGACCAAGGCAATCCCTGAATGTCTAGCCCCTACTAGTATAATTGAGGTATGAAGTTTTATTGTTTTAGCAGGTTATTATCGATGTTTCGTCTAGAATTTTGCCCGATTGGCTAACCCATTAACAAAGCTCACACGTAAGGGGGTTAAATTTGTTTGGACAAAAGAGTGTGAAGAATGTTTTGAATAACTGAAGATAATATTAATCAATTCTCTTATATTCACTCTACCATTAGGTAATGATGGGATCGTTATTTATAGTGATGCATCAAAGAAAGGACTTGGTTGTGTCCTTATACAGAATGATAGGGGTATTGCCTATGCATCACGACAGTTGAAAATTCATGAGCAAAACTATCCTACTCATGATCTCGTGTTAGAAGCTGTGATATTTTCTTTGAAGATATAGAGACACTACCTCTATGGTGAAAAATGTGAGATCTATACTGATCACAAGAGTTTGAAGTATATTTTCTCACAAAAAGAACTCAACATGAGGCAAAGGAGATGGCTTGAATTACTCAAGGATTATGATTGTATGATACACTACCACCCGGGGAAGGCAAATAAGGTGGTAGATGCTTTGAGAAGAAAATATCATGGAGGTTTGAACAATTTGAGAATTGAAAGGGATCCAATTTTCATGGATCTAGTGAAGATGGACATGGGAATAACCATGGAAGGTTAAACATCAGTGCTTTTTCAAATGGTTGGAAAACTATATTTACTAGAAAGGATTAAGAGTTCTTAGGCCGATGGTGAAGAATTTCAAAAGAAGATTAAAGAAGTGAATGATGGGAGATTGAGAGACTTTTTGTATGAATATGGAATTTTGAAATTTGGGAATAGACATTGTGTTCCCGATATACCTGATCTAAAAAGGGAATTTTTTGGACGATTCTCATATTTCCAATTTCTCTACACACCCTGGGAGCACCAAAATCTATAGAGATTTTAAGGAACATTTTTGGTGGGGAAACATGAAGAGGGATATTGATGATTTTGTGTCAAGATGTATGGTTTGTCAACAAGTGAAAGCTGGAAGGAAACAGCCTGGTGGAGTACTGCAACCTCTTCCCATACTTAAGTGGATGTGGGATAATATTACGATGGACTTCGTCATGGGGCTACCAAAGACTCCTAGAAGAAACAATGCAATATGGGTCATTTTTGATCGTCTTACCATGTCAGCACATTTCCAAGCTATAAGAGAAGATTTACCACTCGAACATCTAGAAAGACTATATATAAATGAAGTTGTGAGACTTCATGGAGTACCCCTATCGATTGTTTCTGATCGTGATCCTCTTTTTACTTAAAGATTCTAAAAAAGTCTTCAGAAATCCCTGGATACTGAACTTCATTTGAGCACTGCCTACCACCCTCAAACAGATGGACAATCAGAAAAAACTATTCAAAACTTAGAAGACATGTTGAGATCTTGCTCACTTGACTTTTAGGGTATGTGGGATCAATATTTACCTCTGGTAGAATTTTCCTATAACAATAACTTCCATTCAAGTATTCAGATGGCACCATATGAAGTGTTATACGGAAAGAGATGTCGCACACCAACCTGTTGGGATGACGTTGGTGAAAGAAAACTTGTAGGCCCAGAACTGGTGGAGGAAACGATGGAGAAGTTAAAGGTAATCCAAAACCACATCAAAGCAGCTCAATGTAGGTAGAAGAGCTATGCTGACAACTGAAGGAAGGATTTGGAATTTCATGTAGGAGATCATGTTTTCTTGAAGGAATCTCTCTAAAAGGGAGTTATACGTTTCATCAAGAAAGGTAAATTGAGTCCCAAGTACATCAGACCTTTCAAAATTCTAGGGAGAATTAGGGTTGTAGCATACCGTTTGGCAATGCCGCCAAGTCTCTCCAAAGTTCACGATGTGTTCCATATATCACTGTTGAGGAAATACATGCCTGACCCCATGCATGTACACACTTAAGAGGAATTAGAACTAGAACCAGAACTATCTTATTACAAAGATCTCGTTAAAATTCTTGATACAAGAGATCAAGTGCTGAGAAATCGGATAACTCGTCTGGTAAAAGTTCTATGGAGGAACCATAAGATGTAAGAGGCAACGTGCGAACCCGAGGAACTTATGATGAAGAACCACCCGAGTCTTTTCATGCGGTAGTATTATAGAAATTTCGAGTATGAAATTATTTGAAGGGGGGAGAATGTAACACCTCAATCTTTCACGGTACGCTTCCCTCTGAATAATACATTAGCGTGTGTTGTACGCAACTTCGAGTTCTAACACACACCACAACCAATCAAACTAGCCGTTTTGAATAGTGATACCCACTTTTTGAAATTTTCTAAATTTTATCTCTCAAAATTGACTTCATTTTTGGATTCGGAATATCGAAATTAGCCTAGGGTAAAATTTCAGAACTTTTCGGATAACATTTATATTTTGATGAATAGTTAAAATTACTAAATTTCAATTAAAAACTACTTTTTTAATCAAAATAATTAATAGTGATAAATTATGAATTTGAGTGGTTTTAAAGTATATTTATAATATATTTTTACCATTTAATATAATTTTTTTCATTGGACATAATTTCACAATTAAATCGGACATGAACAAGTGTCAATCTTTTGACAGTTATTATCTCTTAAACACACGCTTTTTATTTTAACAACGGGATTTAATTTTAAATTAATTTATGCCACTTATGTGTTTTGAATATGGAAAAATGGATTGAATATTTGGAATCAGGATTTCCAAATTTTTTAAATAGGTAACATTTATTTTTAGACATTTTGAATAATTACTTCGGTAAATATTTTATTTACCATTGTTAAAGGGTAAATTCGATAAATAAGGGTAAAACAATAATATTATAATAATAATAAATTACCCTAAAACGTGTTCTAAAATTAATTTTTGATACATGTCTGACCATGGGCATCTTTGGATCAATTTTGGGACCCGATGGAGCCACTTGTAAGTGATAATGACACATTATATTAATTAAGTTAAAATAAATACAAAAATAACATAAGCATATATCTTTTAGAAAAACAATTTTTAAATAGGGTTATATATGTTGGATTTTAGACTGTAAATATTCATTAGAAAGTTAAATATATTTCCTACATAATTTTATTTTATTTATAATTTTTAGATATTTAATAATTAATATTATTTATGACACAATAATGATGAAGTATTTTCCTTATTAATGAATGAATCAAATAATTGGTAATATAAATGTTAAAATTATTATAATTTTAAAGTTTTGATGACATACATGAATTTTATTGATTAATATGACATTATAGTATTTTTTAAATTAATTCGGTTCGAATTAATAAATTTGTTAAGACTTTAACAAAAATCAATTATTGAATAGTGTCAAAATTCTCATAAAAGAGTTTTTAAAAAATATTATATTATTAATTGATATTAAATATCTAAAAATCTATGGTTAGGACAAGATACTTATATAATTATATTTTTATCATTAATTGACCACTTGGGGGGTCTCTTGGATGTATATAGTATGTTTATTAACTATATAATATAAAAATACAAAGTGACATGGTAAATGTTAAACTAATTAACTAAGAGTTAAAACTAAAAGATAAGGATAATATAGTGACCCAACCTGTCTAAAACCTATTGGTTGAGTGGTTTTCGACCTATCCCCACCTTAACCTTTAAATAATACACTTTTGAGCCATTAGAAACCGAATATTAATTTAATATAAAATAATATTTCTAGCTTTTCCAAAGGTTCCCCTCACCTGTCTTATTAAAGGGCACTCCCCCTTCTCACTAATTCACACATTCAAAGCCTCTTGGATCGGACAACCCCTTCCCAATTAATCTCTGAACATCCCTCACTTAAACCTAGAGGCATTATTTTGATTATAAAGCCAACCTATGGAGCCCTTTTGATCAAATCAAAAGGAAGAACCCGAAGAAGAGGTAATGTTTTCACCACCCTCTTTCAAGTTCCTTTCTTCTTCAACTTCTTCTTTCTTTGTTATTCCCCTTCTAAAATAATAACTCCAGTATCTTATATATACTTTTATTTTATTATAAATATGGTACAACCATATTTAGTATACTATCCATCCTTTGAATGACATGTCACCATACGTGCGTACGTACGGCTTACCGTCTCCACATTGTGGTGTAATTGTTATTCAATAAATTATTATTTGGATGGGTATAATAATGATGTTTAATTCATGTAAATAATAAATATAACATGATAATTATTCTTTATATATGAAATACCATCCAATTATATATTATTTTAATATCAAAAGAATGATATTGTCACTCATGCGTACGTACGGACAACCGTCTCCACGAATGCGATGAGATTCATTCTCCATCGTATCCATTCAAGTATAATTATCATTTGATGATTAAAAATAATGTTTAAGGACTTGATATAATTCTAGATATGAATAAGATACAAACTATCCATAATAAACACGGCATATGTATAACGACCTGAAATTTTGAATAAATCTTGTTTCCGAATTTTGTGTGTTGTTTTATTTTATTTTTTATACTCAACAAAACTGTTTCATTGGAAAACATGAGTATAATTAAAATGATACTGCTGGTTTTTTTATTGTCATATGACCATTGGTCAATATGACCTCTAGAAACTAAAAATTTCGATATTTGTCTCTAAATACAAGTGATCTTGGTTAATTAATATAGAAAGAAGATTTGATGACCTCACCCAGTAGTCTTGGACCGATCGAAGCCCATCTAACAGAACATGGGAAGGAGGTAGCACCACTGGGGTTTCCTCTGGACCAAACCCAAGCCGAACTTCATCGTGTGAAGCTAGAACGGAATCGCCTTCGCAAGAAGTTAAAACTGATAGAAATTTCTACTCGTGCGATGTTGGTCAAGCCTCCCTCAGATTCTCTCACCTTAGCACACCGTACACATAGGTCTTCTACTGGTGTGATAAGGGGCTATGTAAGGAGACAGTAACTACCTTGTGTAATCCTTCGTTTTAAATAAAAAAATTTGATTTCTTTTTATGATGATGTTTATGAATTTTCAAATGTCCGGATGAATATAGTATGCATATTTGTTATGAATTTTAGAGAAAGGATATTTTAAAAAATGTTTATGTAAACCTTAAATAATTAAAACTGTGGAATGATTTTCAAAAAAATGGTCTTCTACAAATATGTTCAGTATGAAATTTAGAGTCTAATAAGATCAAGTTGATTTTTGATGAATAGTAAATTATGAATAGTGATTTTATCCTTAGGATTAGTAATATGACTAAATGGATTAGTAATCTAACTTAAATAAAGCATTAATATAATCTGGGCACTATGATTAAGTAATGTGATTCAATAAAATGGTTAAATAACGGTTTCATAAATTATTAGTCAAGTATTAGTTTTTTTGGTGAATAGTGTTTTTTTTATTAAAAATTTAATTAAAAATATTTAGAAAATAATTTTTATAAAATGAATTTCATTTTTGAACTCAGAGCATCGATATTATCTTAAGGTAATTTTTTGGGATTTTTCTGAAAAAAAATTATTTTTCGGTGAATAGTGTATTTATTTAAAAAATAAATTAAAAATATTTAGAATTTTTTTTATAAAATGGAGTTCATTTTTGTAACCAGAGCATAAATATTTGGTGAAGGTGAAATATTGGGATTTTTCTGAGAAAGTTGAATTTTCGATGAGTAGTGAAAATACAGTTTTTAAGTTACGGGTGTTTAATGACATAATTAAAAGATATATTAAGTATGTAATCAATATGGTCGACTTATGAATAGTAAGATAAGGTATGAGGTGTCCCAAGTGGCCAATACCATGGAAAATACAATGGGCAAGCCCATGGTTTTTCTAAAACCACTAATGAGGTGTCCCTTGGCCATTAATGCCTTGTCCCCTCACTTTCCTTATAAATACCAAGTCGTCCTCTCATCCATTCGACTCCAAAATCATCCTCAACGATGTTCTGGTCTCCCTACCTCCCAAGGAGTCCTCCCAAAGTGCCCCCATGCCCTCAAGGTCCCATTCGTTGAGTTTTAAGAGTTACGTTTAAGGTAAGGGATCTGACCTCTCTCTTTCTTTTCAAGTAATCTCTTTTATGTCATTTCTTTTATGCTGCATGATCTTATGATGAATGATGTTCTTTTATATTCCTATTAATTCCCTTTTCATTTTCCTATGATGAGATACCCCTATTTCTCTCATCATTTCATTTTAATAATGTTAAAGTGGCGCCGTTAGGCTGCCGAGTTTTTAAGGGATTCTTTCACCCTTCTCGTTTTCAAGATCTATTTTCATGTCAAGTCTTTCATGTTCATTTTTTTTATGTTAGGGTATGATATATAAATATCTTATACTTATATTTTATGTTCATATGATGAGATACCCTATTTGATCTCGTCAATTCATTTTTGTTTATGTTTAAGTGGCGCTATTAGGCTGCCGAATTTTTAAGGGATCCTTTCACCTTTCTCATTTTTCAAAGTTCTACTTTCATGTCAAGTCTTTCAAGTTCCTTTTTATTATGTTGGGGAATGATCTATAAATATATAAAACTGATATTTTATGTTCATATGATGAGAGACCCTATTTGATCTCGTCAATTCATTTTTGTTGAAATTTAAGTGGCGTCGTTAGGCTGCCGAATTTTTAAGGGATCCTTTCACCTTTCTCATTTTTCAAAGTTCTACTTTCAGGACATGTATTTCAAGTTACATTTTATTATGTAGGGGTATTATCTCTATATCTATCATACTGATCTTTTATGTTCATATTATTAAGGACCATATTTTATCTCATCAATTCATTTTTGTTGAAGTTTAAGTGACGTCGTTAGGCTGCCGAATTTTCATAAGAGAAATATTATTTTTGTCTTCCTTTCATGTTCTTCATTTCATATGGTATATCTTTAAAATTTCATTAACATGTTCTTAAATCCTTTATATTATCTCCCCCTACTGTTTTATGGGTCATTTATGAATGTTTAACCCATGTCCCCTCTCTTTTCACTGTTTTCTAAAACCTCGAAACATAGTTGTTATGCTGCAGAATTTCCGTCCCAAAATGTCTCTCTTTTTATAAAGTTATTATATTTTATTAAGTGGATACTGAAATCTCTCTCTTATATATGGGTATTCACATATATACACCAAAAGTTCTATTTTAAATTCTGGGACTTACATATATGAAACCCACCTTCTTTTTCTGTGGGTTTTAATGTGACATAAAGATCATGTCTTTAAAGCAGTTTTTAAAACGTTATGATTATGAAATGAAACCCATTTCTTTTATGCTATATGGGTTTTTTATGAAATTCTTTATGATGATATTTGTGACTCATATGATAATAAATACATGTCATGGGTGCTCCCAGATATCTCTCCAATGCATTGGGTAATGACTTAATCTCTAGAGATGACCTTTTAGACTGATACCTTGATGAATAACCTTGGTAATTTTTAATGAAACCTTGGGGATGGACCTTGGTGAAACGAAATGATTGTCAATATTAAGTGTTTTAGCCACATCTTCAAGTAATGAAAAATGTTATTTTTATTATGATATATCTCATGATTTCTTTCTCATGCCTTAATGTTCTTTTTCATGACATTGTAGATGTATCTCAAGTTCACATGTAAATGTTTCCCCCTGTTTCCCTTACTGAGCCTGGTGCTCACCCTTTCTTTTGATGTGTGTACCCAGGTTATGAGATGCGGTAATGAACCTAGGAAGAACATAAGGAGAAGCATTTCAAGTGTTTAAGAATAATGTTTTGTGTTTTCATGTTTTAAGTTCTTGGTTTCCAAGACACTAGACCTTAAAGATCCTCGGTTTTGTAAAATGTAATGAAAGTTTATGTGATAAAAAGGCGGGATGTTATAGTTGGTATCAAAGTATGGTTTAGTTATTTGTGTAAATTAGGATATGAATAATTTAGGAAGAGCCCTATAGAAAAGTTTAAATATAGGAAATATTCCTGGTATTTTGGTGAGTATTGAGTAAGGGGTTGCCAAGAAAATACATCCCTGTCTGGATACGAGCAGGTTGAGGCGGCTCTAGCACAGATGTACATAGGGGTAAAACCCGAAAACACTGGTTTGATCTAGACTCGAATGGGAATGGGTACACAAAAATTGGCCTTGCTGCACTCTTGGTTACGATACTCCTGGGGGATATGCTTTGGTAAATTCATAAGCTTAGTATGAACCATTTTTAAAGGAACAAATATAAAATAAAATAAAGATTCATATACTAATATATGATCATGTATAACCTAGATTGGAACCTAGGGGATCACAAGTTAGGGTATACTTTTCTTCTACAAGTTTATCCTTTTATGCTTAAGTTTCCTTTTCATGATTATTGGCTAAGTATTTAAGCCCCCTAATTATACGTTCTTTTCTTAGTTAATGGCGGGAAATGGAAGAGCATGTCCCAACAACCAATGTGATAGGAAATGTGACGATTTCCCTATTAATGTGATAGAGATGATGAGATATCAATTTGAACATGTTGTTATTATGCCAAAGCAGCTATCAAAAATCACAATTAATAATTGGTACTTATTTGAATGCCCAAATTCATCAAGGAAGAAGAAGACAAAGTCTCTAGGATGTTCATCTAATAAAGTTGATTAGGGAATGAAGACCCAATTTCTTTTTTGTAAAAAGTGTTGGAAGAGGCACCAAGGAGAATGTCAAAAAGGAACCGGGAGATGTTTTGAGTGTGGGAAGATAGGGCATAAAGTAGCCAATTGCTTTAAAAAATGGATAATGTGATGAATGTAGATAAGGTTCGATCTAATGTACCTTATACATTTAGATGTCATAAATGTGGAGAAGTTAGACATTATCCAAGGCAATTATCTCTTGGAATGGGTGAGAAGCATGATGATAATCAACAATCTTAGAGGACAAGGGAACAATGCAAGTCCTATGCTGAGATGGATCATGATGACTGAAGTACATGTAACTTCTTCACAATAATTGTCTATGTCATGTTGTATTTTAGTTCGTGCTCTATGATCATATCTTTTATGCTTTCTAATATCTTAGAGTGACTGCCTAAGATTATTTTATATCATTAAGGATGACATCTATTGTTATGTACCACATGTTTATGTAGTGAAGCTGTTCTTCTTTAAAAAAAGGTGATTAGGGGATTAAAATATGATTATTATTTTGGAAGACATTCACTATTTTGGGAACCCTATTTGATCGAGGTAAATAGATTACTACGGTATTTTCTTTGAGGAGTAATGGTTGACTTATATTTTTTAGAATTGATGAATTTAAGGTGAACTTATGGTATTATAGGTTACTTATGTAAATGATTGACCTATCTTGGGAAAAATATGTTTAGGTTATTTACTTTTGTTATAAGATGTTAGGAGTGGTTGATATTGTTGGGAGATGAACGATAAAGTTTATCTTGGAAGACTATGTTATCAAGTCCTTCTTGTATTTGGATTTCAATCTTAGTTTGGGTTATTTTGAGGAATTTTAAGGAAAGTTATTTATGGAATGGTCTATGATGAACTCTGGGTAGTACCGTGGAAATTTGAAGATTTAAAAGTAGTTTCCCTTCCTATGGGATTCTTTCTTTTTGAAGAGTTGTTTTATCTTACCCTTTTTGTTTTTGGGACAATGTTTAAAGATAGAAGAAATTGATAGTTAATCTTTTGTGGATTATGTGACTCTCAAGAAGATGATTCTTGTGTTTTGATGAGTCCAAGTGTTTTTGAATGCTCATCGTTTGGAGAAAAGATTAGTTTTGGTAGAAACTTATTAAAGGATGAAACTCTACTTGAAGGTTGGTATATTTCCTTATGTTTTGTTCTATGTTGTAAATGAATTCCTCATAATTATAAAAAGGAACGTAAAACAAAAATGTTGTTGGTTTATGTTTCCTACTAGGTAATCAAATACCGTTTACACATATCATAAGTTTCGGATTTTCTCATGGTTAACTTTCTCCTAATCATGTTTTCTATCACTCTCCCTTAGAATGTGACCCTTTTTTTCCTCCGTGTCCATGTTTTCCTACATGGGATCCTAGTATGGGTTAACTCGGGTAAACTTTTTACTTCCCTTTCTTTCTTTTAATGTAATAGTTTTAATGACTCATTTTCTGATGTGGGACATTCAATGAAATTTCAAAACCCAGTTTTAAAAATTGTGAGGACGCAATTTCATAAGGGGGGAAGATTTTAACGACCCAAAATTTTGAATAAATCTTGTTTCCGAATTTTGTGTGTTATTTTATTTTATTTTTTATACTCAACAAAACTGTTTCATTGGATAACATGGGTATAATTAAAATGAGACTGTTGGGTTTTTGACTGTCATGTGACCATTGGTCAATATGACCGCTAGAAACTAAATGTTTTGATATTTGTGTCTAAATACAAGTGATCTTGGTTAATTAATATAGAAAGAATATTTGCTGGCCTCACCCAGTAGTCTTGGACCGATCGAATCCCATCTAACAGAACATGGGAAGGAGGTAGCACTACTGGGCTTTGCTCTAGACCAAACCCAAGCCAAACTTCACCGTGTGAAGCTAGAACAGAATCGCCTTCGCGAGAAGTTCAATCTGATAGAAATTTCTACTCATGCGATGTTGGTCGAGCCTCCCTAGGATTCTCTCACCTTAGCACACCTTACACTTATGTCCTATGCTGGTGTGATAAAGGGTTATGTAAGGAGACCGTAACTGCCTTTTGTAATCCTTTGTTTTAATTTAAAAAAAATTATTTCTTCTTATGATGAAGTTTATGAATTTTCAAATGTCCGGATAAATATAGTATGCATATTTTTGGTGAATTTTAGATAAAGTATAATTTAAAAAATGTTTATGTAAACCTTAAATAATTAAAAATTTGTAATGATTTTCAAAAAAATGGTCTTCTACAAATATGTTCTGTACGAAATTTAGAGTCTAATAAGATCGACTTGATTTTTGATGAATAGTAAATTATGAATAGTGATTTTTTGCTTAGGATTAGTAATGTGACTAATTGGATTAGTAATCTCACTTAAATAAAGCATTAATAAAATCTAGGCACCGTGATTAAGTAATGTGATTCAATTAAATGGTTAAATGACGGTTTCATAAATTATTAGTCAAGTATTAGTTATTTGGGTGAATAGTGTTTTTTTAATTAAAAATTTAATTAAAAATATTTAGAAAATAATTTTTATAAAATGGATTTCATTTTTGAACTCAGAGCATCGATATTATTTTAAGGTAATTTTTTGGGATTTTTCTGAAACAAATGAATTTTCGGTGAATAGTTTATGTATTTAAAAATTAAATTTAAAATATTTAGAAACTTATTTTTATAAAATGGAGATCATTTTTGAAATCAGAGCATCAATATTTGGTTAAGGTGAAATTTTGGGATTTTTCTGAGAATGTTGAATTTTCGATGAATAGTGAAAATACAGTTTTTAAGTTACGGGTGTTTAATGACATCATTAAATGATTTATTAAGTATGTAGTCAATATAGTAGACTTATTAATAGTAAGATAAGGTATGAGGTGTCCCAAGTGGCCAATACCATGGGAAAATACCATGGAAAAGCCCATGGTTTTGCCAACACCACTAATGAGGTGTCCCTTGGCCATTAATGCCTTGTCCCCTCACTTTCCCTATAAATACCAAGCCATCCTCTCATCCATTCGACTCCAAAATCATCCTCATCGATGTTCTGGTCTCCCTAAATCCCAAGTAGTCCTCCCAAGGTTCCCCCAAGCCCTCAAGGTCCCAACCATTGAGTTTTAAGAGTTACGTTTAAGGTAAGGGATCTGACCTCTCTCTTTCTTTTCAAGTAATCTCTTTTATGTCATTTCCTTTATGCTCGATAATCTTATGTTGAAGGACATTATTTTATATTACTCTTACTGCCCTTTTCATTTTCATATGATGATATACCCCCTCTTACTCCCATCATTTCATTTTAATAATGTTAAAGTAGCGCCGTTAGGCTGTCGAATTTTTGAGGGATTCTTTCACCCTTCTCGTTTTCAAGATCTATTTTCATGTAAAGTCTTTCATGTTAATTTTTATTATTTTCGGGTATGATATATAAATCTATCATACTGATCTTTTATGTTCATGTTATGAGAGAACCTATTTGATCTCGTCAATTCATTTTTGTTGAAGTTTAAGTGGCGCCGTTAGGCTGCCGAATTTTTAAGGGATCCTTTCACCTTTCTCATTTTTCAAAGTTCTACTTTCATGTCAAGTCTTTCAAGTTCCTTTTTATTATGTTGGCGTATGATATCTAAATATATCATACTGATCTTTTATGTTCATATTATGAGAGACCCTATTTGATCTCGTCATTTCATTTTTGTTGATGTTTAAGTGGCGCCGTTAGGCTGCCGAATTTTTAAGGGATCCTTTCACCTTTCTCATTTTTCAAATTTATACTTTCATGACAAGTATTTCAATTTACATTTTATTATGTTGGGGTATGATCTCTATATCTATGATATTGGTCTTTTAGGTTCATATGATGAGAGACCCTATTTGATCCCATCAATTCATTTTTTTTGAAGTTTAAGTGACGCCGTTAGGCTGCCGAATTTTCATAAGAGAAATCTTATTTTTGTCTTCCTTTCATGTTCTTCATTTCATATGGTATATCTTCAAAATTTCATTACTATGTTCTTAAATCCATTATATTCTGTCCCCCTAATGTTTTATGGGTCATTTATGAATGTTTGACCCATGTCCCCTCTCTTTTCAATGTTTTCTAAAACCTCAAAACATAGTTGTTATGCTGCAGAATTTCCGTCTCAAAATGTCTCTCTCTTTTTATAAAGTTATTATATTTTATTAAGTGGATACTCAAAGCTCTCTCTTATATATGGGTATTAACATATATACCAAAAGTTTCTATTTTAAATTTTGGGATTTACATACATGATACCCAATTTCTTTTTCTGTGGGTTTTAAAGTGACATAATGATCATGTCTTTAAAGCAGTTTTTAAAATGTTATGATTATGAAATGAAACCCATTGCTTTTATTCTATATGGGTTGTTTATGAAATGATTTATGATGATATATGTGGCTCACATGATAATAAAGACATTTCAAGGTTTCTCCCAGATAGCGCTTCATTTCATTGGGTAATGACTTAATCTCTAGAGATGACCTTTTAGACTGATACCTTAGTGAATAACCTTGGTAATTTTTAATGACACCTTGGGGATGCACCTTGGTGAAACAAAATGATTTTCAATATTAAGTGTTGTAGCCAAATATTCAAGTTATGAAAAATGTTATTTTTATTATGATATATCTCATTATTTCTTTCTCATGCCTTA
Organism: Viscum album; assembly: GCA_963277665.1. Taxonomy (NCBI): domain Eukaryota; kingdom Viridiplantae; phylum Streptophyta; class Magnoliopsida; order Santalales; family Viscaceae; genus Viscum; species Viscum album. The sequence goes on along the minus strand of OY728122.1, from coordinate 1,236,438,548 downwards.
AAGTTCTTTTTCATGACATTGTTGATGTATCTCAAGTTCACATGTAAATGTTTCCCCTTGTTTCCCTTACTAAGCATGCTGCTCACCCTTTCTTTTGATGTATGTCCCCAGGTTATGAGATGCAGTAATAAACCTAGGACTAACATAAGGAGAAGCCTTTCAAGTGTTTGAGAAAAAAAATTTATGTTTTCATGTTTTATGTTCCTGGTTTCCAAGACACTAAACCTTAAAGATCCTCGGTTTTGTAAAATGTAATGAAAGTTTATGTGATAAAAAGACGGGTTGTTATAATATGTAACAAAACATATACGAGTAAGTTAACACCTAAAACGATGACAATACTAAGATATTATTATCAAAGAAATGTTAAAAGATCATATATGATATCATATTAATGTATATGATTCTTGTATAATTTAATAACAACTATTTCACCATTATACATCAGGTTAACCTACCCCCAACCAAGTAAAAGTATAAGGTAAGGATTTATTTCACAATCTCTTCTTTAACCGAGGTTGTTTCTACGTAATAATCTACTGGTACTTCCTTATCATCCACATCCATGTTTCTTAAAAATGTATTTCAAAACATTTTTAATATTTACTAGAATATGGGTTAAAGTCATTTATACCCTTGTGTGACTTTTTATAAGAGGTTTATAAAGTAATATTTCCGTCGTTTTCTAAACAAGTTCCTTTTTAACCTTTTCGACATAATTAAGGTAAGAATGTTTTTTTATCTTATACGGTGGGTGCGGCTATTTTCTGCCGTTATAAAATCTTCAAAGATTCCCTTACGAGCTTATAAGAAAAATTCACAAAGTAAATGTTTTATTTTATAATTATGTGACTTTTAAATGAATTCAAAAAAAGAGATATTTCTCTCAAATAGTTTTGATTTCATCTATGTCAACATCCTTTGATGGATTTTAATCTTATTTTAAGTTGATTTATTATGATACAAAACTTCTATATTGTATTGAATATTTTGTGATATTTTTTACTATGGATGTGTTATTTTTATACCATTCATGGTTTATGGATGATGTTTTTACATTTCATATGCTAGTTTTAATACGAATGTTTATGTTATGTTTAAACCTTTTCATATGGGAATGCATTGGACTTAATAAGTGACGGGTGGGGCCCATTATAGCTCCTCAATGCATCGGTAGGTCTCATGAGACAAACTAGTGTCTTGGCACAAGGCCTTGACAAAATCTTATTTGTAGTCTTGTCATGAGGCCTTGACTATGTGGTTATGATAGTATGGAAATATGCATTCCATCATTACGAAAGTGGTTATTGATATTGCATGTGATTATTCGACTAGTAGAATATCCATGTGAATAAGTATATGGCATTATTTCATTTTATTTCGGCCATAATATGTTGAAGTTCATGTTTTAAAAGGATTTTGTTTTAGTTATACATTTCCTTAAATGTTTATTCTTATTTATGAAAGTTTCCTCTATATTGTTATCCTTACTGGGCATTTGAGCTCACCCCTTTCTATGTTTTATTTTTCCCAGGATGTGAAGAAGTATTTTATGAATGACCTACCGGGATAGTATGAGGGGATAAGAGTGTGGAATATGGAGACTATATTTTTGTAGTTTTCATTTTATGATGTAATGTAAAATTTATGAATGTATCTAGTTATTCCAAGGCTACTAAACTAATCGGTCATTCGAGACTTGATCTTTCTTTTGATTGTGCCAATGTTATGTAATAATGCACCGACTCTGGGTAACTGGGGTCGGGGCATTACATCATTAGTCATTCATAAAGGAATTACCATAAAATCATAGTGTACATACCTTGTTTGAAATGACATTATTGATATATCATCCTTATTTAACCTTCTTTGATGATAATAAGAGAAAATATTGAACTATAAAAAGTGTTGGGAACATGGAATTTGATCTAATAAGTCATATATTCCTGGAAGAGTATGCTTTAAATTTATATTAATTTATTTTATCTCCCTATAATTGATGCAAAAAACTCATAGAACAACCATTATTTTCCCTAAATAAAATAGGGTCTCCCCATAGTAAATCCCAATGGTGTATAAATTCATTATCGCGCAACTCCTACAGTTGTTTATTCAAATCCAACAACCCCATAAGTTCTATTATATAGGTATTTTTATATATAGGTCTTTCATCTGTAATTAGTTTAATGGAGAACTCAACTTCACTATTAGGTGTATAACCATGTATTTCTTCTGAAAAAACAATAATTATTTTTATATCTCGGGTACATACTCTATTATTAATATATCTAATTTTTCTATAAAAACTCTTCACCCTCTTATACTCCCAAAATATAATTATGGAGAGCTATTAGGGATGGTTCTAGAAAATACTCAGGATATCAAGTACCTCCCTTAAAATTATGGTATTATATACCCCCTTCCCAGAAAGTAATCATTTTTCACTAATCAGTATCTTTAAAAATTGTAATATAAATAATTATATAAAGATATTAAATTTTCAAATAAAACACATTTTATTTTTTCATTAGTGTTCCCTATAAATCATCATTGTTATTTATAGTATATGTGTTATCTCACAAGGTTAATATAAATATAGTCTTTGAGGTTCTTACTAAACATTATCAAATACTAAATGTAACATATCCAACTCTAGAAACCTAGAGTCGATAGTTATATTAAAACTTTATATATAATACAAGAGTTTCCAAAATATTCAATAGTTTATTATTATTGGAAGACTAGATAGATACATACATTATATTTCAAAAAATAATATACCATGGAACATATTGTGAGAACATTATTTTTCCTTCCATAATATCCCAAAAAAATTACATAGTCCCCCTCTAGTTTTCTTAAGGAAAGGATAAAAATTAAGGGTAAACATATATTAATATTAAGGTGAAATATATAGTGGAAGAGTTCCTAACATAAACATGAAATAATAGATCGTACACATATAAATGAACTACATGAAGCTATAATCAATAGACACTAGGGGAATTGTATATCCCTGACAATAAATTAAAACAAGGATAATAATAATCTTTGATACCATAATGATGGAATGTGTACTATTGGATATTAAAACATGATGGAAAGGCCTTGTTTAAATACACTAACATATCATGGGAATAGATATACACTAAAAACTAGCATTTTTTGTATTAGGAGACCTATCGATGCATCGAGGGTTTATAAAATTTTGGGGCCATCCCATCATCTGATTAAGTCCAATGCATTCCTCATAAGAATAATAATGATTATCCATACAAATACCTAAGGAACATATTATATGTCTATCCAAAAAACAAGAAATATGGAAATAAAATATTCCCTCATTCAATAAAAAAATGTTGATGTCTATGAAAAGAATAATTAATCTACTTATAATCTATGTAGTATCCTTAAAGCAACATGAATTTGCCTCATCAGACAAATATAAGTGAGAGTAATTACAATTTTTAAAGTTCTCTATAGAAGATTGTAATTGGGATTAATATTTTTCATTGTTGTAAGACCAGGGAAATTGTATGAAAAGTAATTCATTATAGTTCATTAGTAGCATGTGAATATTATAAAGCATATCCCTCAAATGTACCTTTCTGGTTCTGTAGTCTTAGGCCCACTGATTGTGCATTGTGTTACTGATTGAGTTAATTCTTAATCAATATTTTTTGGACTGATTACCAAGAGGTAAATCTATGTAAAAATTATATACACGTGAATTTATCAATATATGGATTTATATTATAGTAAATTATAAGCATATTTAATTTTCCAAAACATAAGATGGGTTTTCCACCATGGAATATATTGGGTATTACAATGGTTTTGGTAACTCTTAATTCAAAAGAATCTGAGGGTGGGATAGTAATATAAAATTAGAAATAACTAAAATTCAATGAATAATATATGAAAAATATTCCTTTTAAATTTATTCATAAAATAAAAAAATAGTTTCTGAATATAACATGAATCATAAAGAATGAAAAATTGGGACAACAAACCCCCACACATAGATTAAGTAGCAATTAAATCGAAAACCCTTGAATGAAAAGGATTTTATTTGATATTTAATTTACAATAATAAGTTTATTTGAGGATATAACATCTAAAATTGTAAATATATACACTATATAATGTAAATTATGTGTACAATACCAAAAATGTCCCAAATAACGGAATTTGAGACAAAAAAAACCCTTACCTCATGTCCTAAATTCCACAAATGTATTTTAACCTCTTATATAAGAAACATATATTTCTTAATAGCCTGATTGAGAACCTTATTCACATTGATTTTCATTTATACCCTTCATAACTAGTTATTCTCTACATGAATTCTACTGAATTTACACGTTAGGTTCTTATAGTATTGATCATTTGTACTAGTTTCATAATAGTAGTGTCCATATTCATTCTTATTCAAAAATTAATCATTAATATATCATAAAATAGACTTTTCTGATATTTGTATAATAATTTATGTTGTTTCTCATTCCTTTTATGAGTGTTTTATTCATTATCCTTGAATATGAAACAAATAACAATATTATTTTGTTGATTCTCAACGATCGAAGGGTGTTTTCTTGTTTGATGAATTGAATATTTTTATAATGTATCTATAACTAAAAAATAATTATTTTTTACAAATTTATATTATATTATTCCTTTTATTATTTTCTCCTAGTCATTCATGATATAAATTCATAGTATTGTTCAAGTAGGTGGTTAGAACAACCCAAACATGATCCTTAACTGATTTAATGAAGGATTATGAGGTATAAATGTTGTAATATCAGTATAACATAATCATAATGATATTATTTATTACTTATTACCATCATATATCATAATTTTATATATTTATAATAAGAATACATATATATGAAAATATAAAATAATTTGAATTAAAGGTTATCCTCTTAGTACGGTTATTTTAACTGATCCAATTAAATATGATCTCTTATTTATCATATCCTCAATATGTTATCAAATATATCTAAACCTAACCACAATAATATCATAAAAATAATATTTATCCTTTAATATAATCCTTATATAAACCCTTTTAAGGCGATGGTGGAAAAAAAACATTATTCCATGGAGGTGGTAGTCCGCACAACGTAAGAATAAAAGTTTAGATTTCCATAATGGATGTGGAATATGAATAAAAAAGTATAATAAACCATATATAGTAACACATTAGAATATAAATGATACTAAAATAGTTATATTATAGTGGATCTAATAAATTTTAATGAATATAATTATGAAATAAATCTAAGTAGTTGATTATACACATGTCGGGGACTTGAAATTTCCTTAGATGTATAATTCGAAATGAAGTCCTTATGATAACTATAGGTGACAATAATATTTTAAACATAGGATATGGTTATTTTAAGATAAAAAATGGTATATTTTAAATAATAAATTATAAATATAGGTGAGCCTTTTAGTGGTGGTATTGTTACCATTTTATAAGTGAAGTGAAGTAAATTTTTAAGAGTAACCTATACATTTTCAATAATGTAATGTTACTATTCAATTTTTATTGGCCCAAATTTATAAAAAATGGTGGGGATAGTGATTTTGGGTCCAAATGAACCTCAGAAACACCTTTATTAGACAACTTTGACTGTTTTATTGATTTTTGATAAATTTTATCTTTTACCCTAATTTACTTTTAACATGGTAATTAATTTCCAACCATAGTATTTAATTTTAATGAAATAGATTAAAATTGACCCTTTTGAATAATTTTAAACATATGATTTTAAATTTTATAATCAATTAATAAAAAAATTGGTGTGAAAATTTAAATTTAAAATAACCATGCTTAATCTTTTAAAAAATTTAAAAAGATAACATTTTTTGAAATTCATTTTAAATATAAGATAAAATTATTTCAAATACTGATTTAATTATCATTAATTTTTTTATTATAAAAAAATAGGAAAGTATATATTTTATGTAAAAATAAAACTGAATTTCCTTTGATAATACATTATTCAAATAAAAGGAAAAACATAGTTATTTATTAAATATAATTTTCAATTAGTTCATGATATTCTGTCCATAGGACTTATAGTTCAAAGAATACATTAATATTACTATAATTATTACATACTTTCATATTTTATTTCCCAAAAAGTTTTTAAAAATTCCTAGGTAATTATTATATTATGATATATTTATATAAATTAAAAAATTCAAGAAAACATGATTTTTCAACTAAAAATGAAATTTAAAAAAAACACCTCAAATTTAATTATATGATAATTTTTATATGATTTATTAAAATATGATGTTAATATGGGTAATTTAAAATTCAAAATTTTATCATTAAAATAAATTCTTGAATAAATTCCATTTAGAGTGTGCATTGTTTTCTTAGTTCATGATATTGAGTTTGCCTGCAGAATTAGGGTATCAGGTATTACATGAATATTAAAAAGTGGAATCTATATTTTAAATAAGACTACTTAATATTATATAATAAGTTAAACTAATTTTATGGTTATAAATAATAACAACCATGGTATAAAATTTCACCATGGTTAAGCGTAAAATTAATTGAAATTGTTAAAATAATGAGTGAGTCCCCTTTTATCTGTTGGGTGGGTGAAAACATGTAATTACATGAAACATTATTATATAATATATGTTTTACTCAAGTATAGTGTCTCTAACACATTAATTAAGAGGTTATGATGCATCTGACATATAAAAATTACAAGAAATTGTTCTTTTATCTAAATTTCACTCCTTTGATATAAATTTTATATTATGGACCTAATTTCATTTAAATAGTTTATTAATTTATCCTTTGACATATTATATCATGAATTATTCTTTATTCGGTTGATTTAGTGTCTCAATTAAAGTTTGTAATTAAAAATTAATTAAATACATAATGGTTTATTTTTGAATTTCATTCTTATTCTGTATTTTTCATGTTTAAATTAATGTTAGAAAAAATTTATTAACTTTATCTTCAAATACAACTTGTATTATGTTCACCTTTATTAATTTAAATTTTTTTCATATTTTTTTATAACTTTTTCACTCTTTAGTACTCAATTATGGAATGAGTTTTTCTAAACAAAACCAACCATATTTCCCTTTTATGTTAGGTATCATTATATTATATATCTTTTTTCATCAAATTTTATTATGGGAGATTTTATATAAATTTAAATTATTAGTATAGGTTTTTTTAAACAACCATTGGATTTAATTACAAAGTCTTAAGAGTGATCTTCTAAATGTTTCTAAACAATCAATTTTTTACTTTTTACAATGGTGAAAAATGAAATTTTTAACGTATATGATGTGAATGACTTTCCATACCCCCATGATAATTATTCACTATTTAGGTTCCTACATAAGTTTCTATGGGTTTTCAAGGAATATACTTTTCAATTATTTTTATAATTTTTTAAATTTAATTAAAAAGGTATGAATTTTCTAAAAGGTTGAACATAGTTTTGAAAATGATGTCTAACATCACCATTACAAAAAAAGTTAAAAAATATTTAAGAAGATTTATTTTTCATGTTTCACTTTTATTTTCTTCTTTGATTGTAAAAATAATTTACTTTTTTATAACCATAATTTATGATGAATTGATGTAATTCTATACTCCTTTACTAATTTACTGATTTTACATTATTTTGTGATTACTCATATTCATATGATCATATTTTTTTCACTCTTTATTACTCAATAGACATTATTTCTCTCCTTCTTGTACAAAATTTTAGTATCATGGAAGTATTATGTATCCTTTGTACAACTTTTATATTTTATTTTTCATATTCTATTTTAGTATATGATGTTAGTTTAATTATCCATATTAAGTAAATTATTTCATTTATTGATGAAATACTGATGTTATGTATTCTTGATTAATAATTGATGTCTTTTTAATGATAAAGCATATAGATTATGTGTTATGTTTTTAATTTATTATACGAGGAATGCATTGTAATAATATAAGTGAAGGGTGGGGCTTGGTTATTTATATCCCCTCGATGCATCGACATGTATAATGAGACTAAATATTGGAAAAAAAATTTGGGTATTTGATCTATACATATAGATTTATTTAAATGTATTGGAATAAGGTCTTGATGGTAAGGTTCAAGATGTATTGGAACGTGGCCAAGATGGTAATATCATGACATTCAGAATTATTTATGTTCTTTATTAATGTTTCAGTTACTATAATCCATGTGATTGTTATGTTTATATTTCTTATGAATACATTTTCAATCATAAGTGTTTGATTAAATGTATCATGTATCGATTATTAACACTGCCATATTACTAATTCCTTATCTACCCATGATATCTTCTTTTTTTTATTTCTCTTACTCTGCATCTAAGATAAACCTTTGTTATTTTTTCATTTACCAAGGATATGAAGCAAAAAAATTTAAATGGTCATCAAGGATGAAATAATTTTTTTCATGTTATGTTTTATTTTTCCATTTTAATACTGACATCATGTATGTGTTTCATCAACCAAGACTATGTATCTTATTTTTCCTCCTTATTTTGATTCCTTTTATCTTATACTAATGTGATAAATTAAACCATCACTATAGGTTACCAGCGACTGAACATAATAAACACATGAGTTAAATAATACATTGATCTTATGATTTAAATAATACATCTCATCATTATTCTCACAACCAAACTACTAAAAGGTTTAGTGATTTGAAAATTATAAACATTAATAAATTATTATACAAGACTTGAAAAATCATATCCATAAAAATTCTCCTCTACTCCCTTTCTACAAAAATCACATGATAAAATTATATTAATAACCTAGGGATTAGTAATATGAGGAAGGTGTGAGATCATATTCTAAATAAGGGAAAAGATATATCATAAATTATTATACAAAAAAATGAAGGATAATATGATAAATATATAAAGAACATAATAAAATATCAAAAGGACGTGGATAATAATCATTAAACATAATGGGGAAACATATTCTTGTAAGAACGATTATAAGGAACCATAAAATAAATTAAATATCTTCCAAATAAAAATATCAATAATAATAAAACAAATTATAAGGATATAAAAGTGTTAAAAATTAAAAAATAATTCATAACCTTGAAAACGTGTCATAACATGACAAAAATAAGAAAAGGTGGAATAATCATAAACATAGTACTTAATATGATTATGTTCTTGGAAACTTGCGAACCTCTTCCCCCATAAAATTATTAGTAGAGAATAATTCCATTACACTCAACCTTTATCAACCTAAATACCTATTAACTTATCCAAATATGAAATTTTGAGTAAATATTGTTATCATCAAACTCATCTTGTCTGGTGAAAATGTATTGGTATCATATTCACATGTAAGATTGTTAGTAGAGTTTAAGGCTATCACAATCACCCTTTGTGAACCTTGATACAAAGTAACATATTTATATATAAATTTTTGAGTAGATATTATGGTCATAAAACTCACCCTTTGAGAAGGTAGACACTTTCTAACTTGTTATCACATAAAATTGGGAGTAGATTTTAACACCATAACACTCATAATTTGTTAACCTAGAAACATGCTAACATTTTTAGAAATAAAATTCTGTGTACATATTAATTCCATAACCCTCACCATTTGTGAACATAGTAACTTTGTTATTGGTTCACAAGTAAATTTTTAAGTATATTTTAACACCATCACACTCACCCTTTGTGAATATAGTGACTTGCTAACCTATTCATATAAAATTATCATCTCATGAGATGTAAACGTTTACCTAAAAAATTTTAAGGAGATATAAGTCCAAACCATCTCATAATCCATATATTTTTTTGCCACATGAAAATCATGTATTCTTCATCTCATAAAGAACCCATGACTAAAATAGCAAGTTTCCTAAAAAATTAAAAAAATATCACAAAACAAGAACTTATGAAATTATAGAGTATCAAAACTCTAATTTTCTTAAAAAAATAATATAATAATAACATGTAAAGGTTTATCAATACATAAAATAAATAAAAAAATATAGGGTAAATATAGATGAAAATAAAAAAAATTCAAAAAACCATTTTAAAACATTGAATTGGAAATTACTTTTAAAAACATTTTTTTAAATGGAAATGAAATTATTTTAAAAAACATACTATAAAATTTTCTTAATAAAAAATTTTTTAATGACATAGAGGTTTCAAAATAGATAAGTGAAAATAATTTGAAATTTTATAATTACAAGTGAATATTTAATAATGTAAACATAAAAATTACATATTTTTTCAATAAACAAAATTAAAGACACGTTAATAAATTTCAAATTTTTAAACAAAAAATAATTATAGATTAATGGAAATGAAATAAAATTTTCCATAAAATAAGGGTCAGATATTTAAAATGTTTTACATTAATAAATAATATTTAATAATGGAATTGTAAAATAGTTATATTTTTTCAACAAAATATGTAGAAATTATATGAAATATTTTACATTACAAAATATTATTAAATATTGTAAAGTCGAAAAAGATGTATTTTTTTCAATAAAACAAGTTTATATAAATTGAAGAAATTCACTTTTAAAAATAATATTTAATATTTTACCATTTAAAAATACATAATAATAATAAAATTAAAATTTGGAGTGGATGATAGAACATTTATTTTTGAAATTATTGAAAAACATTTTTATCATTTTGAAACAACCTTGTTGAAAACCCACATTTCATCAAAGATTTTAAAACATCCAATTTAAATAACGTAAAAATAATTTATGTTTTCCAAATATATGTTTGGAAAATAAAATGATATAGTCTTTTGAATTAATGTGAATACAAATACCCAAAAAATTTTATCACATTTTAGTGGTCTTGATTTTTGGAAGGAAGTTTAAAATAAACCATTATGGATTGTATAAAATTTAAATCAAAAATATTGAATGATAATTACCATGAAATTGAAATTATAATGCCATAAATGAAGAATTAATTCATTATAAAACATATCATATATTTATTATACATACTAATTAAATGAAAATAAGTTCATAATATAAAAAATGTCTCAATAAAGGGGAAATTAAGAAGGAACCCTCTAACGAATTAAGAAACTCTGTAATAAAAACACAATGAATTATAGAGAACTCATAATTGATAATAAAATACCATGATAAAGATAATGTATGGTATTATATAACCAATAGGTATAATAAACACCATTTATATGAAATTAGGTGTATAAAAGAAAGTGTGAATTTGAGGAAAGTTTGAGATGAAACCCTTAATAATTGGGAAGTTAATTGATTGAAAAAACTTGTACGAAATATTGTGAAATAAAAACTTATAAATCATGAAAGGCATTATTTATGATTAATTAATTCATTTTGTAAGTATATATACCTCATCAATGATAAATATGTTCAAAACATGAAATAATGCATCAATGAAACCGGACTTGAGATAAAAAACCATTACCTTACTTCATTGGTATGGTGAGGAAATTTTAACCTCCTGTAAATAATGTAGCTAACAAAATAGTCTATTTAATTACATTAATCATAAATATTTCCGTTTTATATACCATAGAATTATTATTTATCATGAGTATCATAATTGTTTATAGCGTGTCGGGATTATTAGGTGTTAATAACATTAACTCTTTAGCGCATGTTTGATAATTTTGATATCATAACCCATTATTTGATACCAACTTGACCATCGATATATAATTTATTATTTATTTATATATAAATTATATTTTTTAAAACTTTTAATATTTCATCCCATATTCATTTTTTTATTGTTTGAAAATAAAATTGATAACAACTAATTTCGGTAATTTTAGCGAACGAAAATGTTACATTAATAATAAGTTGTATAAATAATATTATATTTACAGAACTGTATAAAAATAATTATTTAATTATTTCTGTATAATAGTATTGGTTTTCATTTTTCCATATTTACCCATAATTTTATTTTAATTCATTTTTCTCGTAGGTTGTTAAACTATCCTAAACATAAACACACATTAACTCGACTATCGACTATGGTTAAGCTGTTGTTTATTTTCACATAATATCATTATAATATAATAATTGTGATATTATTTTTATTTTTTCTGATTTTGAACCATATTTTATGATGTTTAGGAATTTTATGAAAATCTAGATGAAAAATGAAAAACATTTTATCATGGATTTAGTAATCTTCACATACTCAAAATTAGTGTCCATGTTTTTCAATAGGTGAGAGGGGTGAAAATGGATATCAAAATTAAATTTTAGGATAAAAAATATATTATCTATAAAATATTTATTCATAATTAACATTATTAATATAATTCATCAAAATTGGTAATTAAAAACAAATTATGTAACATTATAGAGGTGGTAGTCCACAGAATGAACTAATGACGTTCTCTTATTTTTTTCAAAGTGGATGGAAATGAATAACTAAGGGTTTGAAAATTAATACAACAAAATATAATTATAATAATTATATGTAAGTTATCATATTATTTTTTTATAACAAATATGTAATTTTTAAATTAAGAGTAAAATCTTAAGAGGATATAACACTTACATGGGAGACTTTATTTTTTCCTTAAAGGTTCCATTGAAATTGATGGGATTGGGATAACTATGAGTAAATATTGTTGTGGGAGAGGTTTATAGAGAATTTAAAAGGTAATTTTTTCATTGAGGTATTCTAAATGGATGTTTTTTTAAAGGATGTAAGTGATACCATTTTATGATAGGAAATTGGAACTTTGGGAAATGCCATTTATATTTTATTAATGTCATGACACTATTTCAATTCTAATGGATTAATTTTTTAAATTTTATTTTATTTTTTGGTGTATATGGTTTCATTAGAGTTAATAATGTATTTTTTAAAAAAAATTAAACATATTATATTTAGTTTACCTTTTTTTATTAATTTTTTACTTTTTAATTTTAAACAAGGTAACTCGTTTTTTAATTATGTAAATTTAAATTTTATTAATCATATAACATTACACAAATAACCAAATTATTGTGTGATGGAATAAAATTTAAAATATATTTAATCCAATTCAGTTCCTAAATATTATAACATTATATTTTAAAATAGTACATATAATTTGTAAGACAACATTTTGATTAGAAAAACTACATTTTTACCATTATTTATTCAAAATCTTATTTATCATCACTTAAAAACTAAATCAATGTTTAATATTTTTAATCATTATTTTATAAATATATTAATTATTATTATTTCTATTTAATTTATTTGATATAAATTACATGATATTAATAAAATAATATGTTTCTAAATAATTGTGTCATTATTATTATATTAATTAGTATTATTCCAAATAAAGTAAATTTCATACCAGAAATTAAAATCAGTTATATTAAATAATTTGGAAATTATTATCTAAAATATAAAAATCTCTTTACCAAATTGAATTTCTATGTAAAGGGAAATTAATATTAACATTAGCGCATATAACCCGCAAAAACCTACTGCTTGAAAAAGTTTATTTATAAGAAAAATGATTTATGATTATGATTGAATAAAAAATTTCATTGACTAAAATGATTTCTAAATAATTTTTTTTATTTAACCATTAATTTTTTGACAAAAAAAAGAAATCAAAAACATCATTTCATCATGTTAAAATTAATTGAACAAAACATGTGAACAAAAGTTATCTTTAAATCACTATATAAACATTCAGAATGTTGATCATCGGTTTATAAATTTTACATAGTACTATAAAAATATTTATCATAATTTAGAATATATAATTTTTTATTAAAAGGTTTCAAAATATATCAATTTATACATTTTATAAAATAATTTCATAATAGTGATGACATTAATAAATTCATTATGTCATTATTCACCTGGAGATTGATTATTTTAAAAAGTCTCAAAAATTCATCTTAAAATAACCTTATTGTGAGGAATTAGAAAATTAATTTTACTTTATCAAATTTAAATTCTAAAATTTTAATATATATATATATATATATCTTTATTACTGAAAATATATAACATATTGAAAACATATTTGATAGAAAATAACTTTTTCAATATTTAATCATGTTAAATATTTATCTTTTAAAGGAAATAACTATTAATGGTTTACCATATTAGTTTTTTTATAGATTAATTATGATTATATTGTTAATATGTTGTGGTTTTTCCATGTTTGGTTTAGAGTGTAAGACAAGTTATAAAAATTTGTATTTAATTTAAAGGATCCAAAATATTGTGTTGTTACAACATGTGTCTGAGTCATTACAAAGGGAGTTAGCATTATTAAAGTGGATATCAAAGGAAGATTAGTAAGACCCTAGGGAACTAAATTTTAGAGTCAAATATATAGTATTATAGTAAAGATAACCCCTTATAATATAAAATAACTTTTAATTTTTTTTAGATTTTGAATCAATAATAATGATCATACATGTAATTATATGTGTTCTATATTTTAGAAATGGTGCATAGACGAAGGTATTTAAATTTTATTAACACTAGTGGTTAGTAGAGGCATTTCCCATATTGTCAAGTAAATACGATGGGTTTTAGATCTAAGAAAATATGGAATGTATTATAGAAACTGACCATGGTTATGAAAAATAATTTTGATTGTATGAAGTAAACTATTTTCCCATAACATGATGCACTTATATTGGGTCACATTTTAGGATATAGTCTTCTATAATTTAATCAACAAACTTTCCCACGGGTACCTAAGAAATAGATTAGGTAACCTGAAAATATATTATAGTATTGGGTAAGTGATGAAATAAAATGTTTATTTTGGTAATATATTTTTTAAGGGAAATTTTGATCAATGGTGGTCATTGATCCAACATAATACAGAAGATGGTGAAATAGAATGTATGGAATGGTGATATTTTTAAGTGATATTATTCATGAAAAAATTTCCTCTAGAGGAATGAGAATAAATGGAGATAAATTTCCATAAACAAATGTAATAGGAATAAGAAATTTATATTTAATATGAATCTTGATTCTGCAAATTAGTAAGTCATGTATAAAACTATATACGCAATCTTAAAAGAAATATTGAACATTTATTTGATAGGTTTAATTCTAACCTTTGAAGGGAACTAGTCTCCCTAACGTTTTCATCATATAATAATATAGTGTCATCTTTCATAAAGATGGATAAATAATTTTCTATTTCTTATATATTCAATTAAAATCAAGAAAATAAGAGTTTGATTGAGAAAAAAGGAAAATTACATTGATAAAATAAGAAGAAAGGTAACATGGGAGTTTAACATTTTGTTATTTAAGAAAAATAAACATCATTTAAAATGATTTAAGGGGTTCTAATATTGTTACATGTGTGGAGATAAAGTCAATTTGTCACATGAATATAAGGGAAATAAAGAAACCACTACTATCTAGTTATTAAAATATATGGAGATGAGGAATTGGTCAGAAAAAGTCCCCCACCATATAGGAAAAGTGTCATAAAATAATCCATCATTATGTGATTACTACAGTTGAAGTTGATGTTCATAAAGATTTTATATAACTCACATTGATCATAAACTAAAATTTAGTTAATGTTTTTTTTTTCTGAATCTTTCCAAAATTTTATATATTCATTTTTTCCATGAACATTAAATCATTACCTATCACATTAAAAAAATATTTTTCAATTATGAATAATAGAGTAAATATCATTTCTATAAGGATACACCATTTCATCCCTATTATGATATATATAGGTAACATATTGGAAAACATTATTATAATACCAATTGTTGACATTAATATAATCCTTAGTATGGATTGACTTTCAATATATGATATAGGAATTTATATCAAGTAGAAGTATATAACAATTTCTAACGGATATTAGGAGTCCATTATATTTAGAGGGGAGGCTTTATCATCTAAATCATGTCTAGATACACCTCTAGTATCTCTCCTTAATGAAATTCAGGGATAATAAGAGAAGATACAACTTGTGGATGTGATATTTAACCTTATAATATAATATATAGCTATTATTCATTAATACATTGATATGTTTACTAAATAGTTACTTATAAATCTACTCGAACATGATGACGATTGTTATATTAAACTCAACCCTAATTAAAAACATATATCCAAGTCCCCCTATAGAATGGTCATGGTGGAATTAGTGGAACTAAAGAAATAAATATAGGAGTTTCATAATAATGGATTCATTCACCCTATTTTTTCACCTTAGGGATCCCCTATTGTAATTATTAAGAATAAGGATGGGTCATATATTTTCTCATCAATTATAGGGAAATAAATGAAATTACTATAAATTAAAATTATCAACTACCTTACATTGATAAATTTTTGGATCAACTTAAAGTAGGTAAATATTTTTCCAAGATTTATCTTAATTATAGGTATAATAAACTATGATTATGGTTGGAAAATATTCTAAATATGGTATTTCACAAAAGGTATAGACATTATAAGTAACAATAATTCGTGTCGGATTAACTAATTCACCCTCTGAATTTATTTATCAAATGAACAAAGTATTAAATTGTTATATTGATCATATTCTATAGTATTTAACAATGATATATTATTATACTCAAGAACATTTGAAGAGTATAAAATCCATTTGAGTCATTTTTAAAACTCTCGTATGAAAGGAGTTATTTGGTAAATTCATTAAGTGTGAATTATGGTTTCAAGAAGTTTCTTTTATTTGACATATTATCTCTAATGATGGAATATTATTTTATCCTTCAAATATTACTTTACTTAATTAATGGCCTACTCTAATGAAAAAACCAAAATTCATAATTTCCTAAGATTATCATGTCACTATCATCAATTTTTACAAACCAATTCCTGATTTTATGACCTATTAACCCAGCTGAAACACAAAAGGGTTATGTTTATATGGTAATAATAATGTAAATAAAGTTTTTGAGAACTTAATATATGCTTTTTTTATGCACTTATATAGAAAATAGCATCAACAAGGGATGGTTTTCTGGTCTGTAATGACGTAATGATGAAAGAACAATGATGAATCCTTATATAGATTTATAGAGTTATTAAATATGCATCAAGATAATTAAAGATCTATGAATACAATTATCCAACCCATGGTCTTGAGGTGGCAGACATAGTATTTTCCTCGAAGATATGGATGAATTATTTACATGGTGAATGACGTGAGATATATGTGAATGATAAAAGTTTTAAATACATTTTTTAAAAAGTATATTAATATAAGACAATGTGGATGTTAAGAGTTACTCACATATTTTGATTTCTCAATACACTAACACCTTAGGAATAGAAATACTGTTTATATATTGATTTTAAAATATCATTGTATTTTTACTAAAATATGGATTTTAAGCGATCATATATTCCTGGATTTCATATATTTGTATATGTGAATCATTATGGTAGGGGAAACATCAATAGTTTTTAAATATTATTTCAAAATAATCTTTACTATA
Source organism: Viscum album (assembly GCA_963277665.1). NCBI lineage: Eukaryota > Viridiplantae > Streptophyta > Magnoliopsida > Santalales > Viscaceae > Viscum > Viscum album. The sequence goes on along the minus strand of OY728122.1, from coordinate 1,236,421,017 downwards.
GAAGAAAAAAATATCTGGTCTTGATGGAAGGGGTTTAGGAAAAAAAATTAATTTCCATAATGATGGGAATCTTGAAGTATTTATTTATGAATATTGTGTGATGATGTTTGTAAATATTTTACATATTCTATAAATACCATATGTACAGATGGAATTACTTGATTAATCCTATATCTCAAATTTCTCTACACACCCTGGTAGAACCAATTGGTATAGGGATTTAAGATAACATCTTTTTTTGGATAATGTAAAGAAAGATATTAATGACCATATAAGTATTCTTATTTTTTCAATATGATAAATATTGAAGAAAACATCTTAAAGGAGTTACGAAACATCTCCATATTCCTTTTTGAAAGTGGAATGATATTACTATGGACACTATATCTATATTTTCAATGTCTCCTAAAATTAATTATTTCATATTGGTTATTGTTGATCTCCTTACCATGTCTATAAATTTCCCCACTATATGGGAGGATCTACATTTTGATGTCCTCGAACGACTCTATACCAATGAAAAAGTGAGACTTCATTATGAACCACTATTAATTTTATCATATCATGATAGACGATTTACATAAAAATTATAGAAAATTTTTCATAAGGATCTCGTTATCGAGCATCATTTTATCACTACATATTATCCTAAAAAATATGAATAACCTGAATGTACTATTTAATGATGACATTTTGAGGTGGTTATCACATGAAAATCAATCTATTTGGGATCATTTTTTTCCAAATTTTTAATTTTCATTATTAATAGATTCCATTTAAGCATTTAAATGGAACTAATTGAATAATTATATGAAAAAATATGACACATAAAAACTTATTGGGATAATTATAGTGAAAGTAAGATTTTAAGCCAATGAATTTTTGAGGAGACAAAGATGAAAGTGATAATTATTCAGAGGAATTCCAAGGAATCTCAATTCGGGAAAAATAATTGCACCTATAAAAAGAATAAGGATTTAGAATTTTAATTATGGGATTATTTTTTTCTTGAATGTATCTCAATGGAAGGTTTTTATATTTTCTATAAGAAAGGGAAAATAAGTCTTATGTACATTTTTCCTTCTAAAATTTTTGAAAAAAAAATAGAATGATGGATTACTATTTGTAAATTCCACCCAACCACTCAAATGTGAAAAATGTGTTCAATTATTTTAACTGAGGATGTATATTCCAGATCGAACCCATGTAATCACATCTGAGGAAATAGAATTAGAGCTCGATCAACATTACTATAAATAAATTTTCCATATTCATTATAATAGTGAACAAATGTTTCAAAATAGGGTGACTTGACCGGTAAAGATACTTTGTAAAAGTCATATGATTGAAGAGGAAACGCGGTAATATGAATAAGTTATAATAAAGAACTACCAATTTTTTTTGTTAAGTTATATTATATATATCTCTAGGGTTAATTTTTAAGGGGGATAATTTGTCACTTGAGATTCATTTATAGTATGTAAATATTTTCTTCTAAGGAAACAATAGTGTAATACACATAACTTTATTCAAAAATATGATTAAAAACTTATTTCCCCAAAAAATAATTTTAATGGAATTTAAACCATTTTTTACTTTATCATATCATAATGTTATTAGTTTGATTTTTTACGATTTTTTAGAAATAGATTATTTTTGATTGAATAGTCAAAAATATGTATTTTACAATAATATCAATTTTATGTCAATATAATGATGTATTAATGAATTAAAAGGTTATAAAACCTTTTTATTAAATAAATATATATTCATTAAGTATTATAATTGATTTAAATATAAAAGTTTTATTTTTTAAGTCCAGGTTTGTCATTTCAAATTTCTATGTAATGTTTTTGTTGAAATAAAAATTATTTATAGTTATTCACATTTAAAAATAATTTAAAAAGATTTTTTTGGATTTTTTTGGTTAATATTAAAATAATTATATTTTTATTTAACCAAATTCAATTAATTTCATTATAATCAACTTCATACAAGATTTTGGAATAAAATCATTTCTAATCTTAAAATAAACATTTTTTAAATGATTTTTAATTACCTTTTATGAAATTATTTTAAAATTAATTTCATACCCTAATGGAAATTTAATCTTATAAAATGTATTCAATTTTATAAATTATAATATTAATGGTTAAATAATTATTTATATTTAATTTTCATTCAGAATGAATAATAAATATGGTAAATATGTATCACCGCAGTTAAGGGTGAAATGAGTTAAAAGGATAAAAATAAAGGAATAAGGCTTTAAGAAAACCCAAAATACTTTCCTAACTATATTTTTGTTTGACTTTACCTTTATAGTATTTGAATATCTGAAAAGTTTTATCCAATTTTCTTCATTAAGACATATAATATATAATAATGATTTATGTATTTATGTGTTTTCTTCCCACCTAAATTATAAATGGGCACTTACTCTCCTAAATTATCTACACTTATTGAGCCACTAAAATCAACCAATACCTACCCAAATTAATTTTTTTTACCTAGATGTTTTCGTCTTTCCAAAGTACCACTTCAAGATAGCTTAGGGGAAGCCAATGTAGATTACTAAAGGAAGTGGTATATCTTCTTGCGAAATGTTTCCAAGTTACTTTATTCGTAAAACTCCTCCAAATATTCAATAGAAATATTAAAATAATTAAATAATTATTTTTAATATAATAATATATATTTTAATATAAAATCAATTTTATATATCCTTTCTAACATAGGGAAAATGAAAAAATCACTCTTGCGTATGTGTGGATTACCTCCAACACTAAGAAATGTGATTTGTTTTTCTATTACCACCTTGCATGTTTGATTATAAAATTTTACATAATTAATAAAAATTACATTCATGAAATTATTATGATTTTTTTAATGATTGAAAAAATTCATAACATCATTAACTATAGTTAATATACTGAAGTAATTTTGGATAAATTGACCGAACAACCATAAGTGGTCATAATAAGTAATAAATATATAATGAGTACATTTAATATGATTTTGAAAGGACCTAATATTAAATACAAATGAAAAGGTTATTAATTTATTATTTAGTAAATTTAAATTTATTATTTGGGTGAATATAATGTTTCTTTCCAAGAAGGAATCCTAGGTAAGGGGTTTCTATCTCAATTATACTCCATTAATACTTATTTTATATTATAAACCTTATTTATTTAGTATGGTTGATAAACAAATACATTGATAAATTATACCATAAATCTCTCTTTGTAAATTTTATTTAACATTATAATCTTGGTTTTCTTTTTTAAGGGGTTTTGATTCAAAATTTATAAATTCGTAAACGTTTATTTTATAATATTTCTCTTATTCAATGTTATTCATCTTGAAATTTATATTGAAGGAATTTCATCCTTTAAACTTCATAAACACATAAATTTTATTATCCAATTTTTATTTTAGGGTATTTCATATTTTTTCTGATAAATTTTACTCTTTTTTGTTCCTAATGATAGAAACAATGTTTTTAAACAAAACTGACCTTATTTCTCTATTTCGGTTGAGATACATTCCATTCCAAAAATATATTCTTTAAATTGTTTTATAGAATTTTTTAACACATTTTAAATTATTAGTAAGGTTTTATTTCTATTACTTTTTATGTTTTTCAAAAAAATTAAGAGGAATATTTTTATAAATATATTTTGATTAAGTCACTTTTGAATTTCTACAAAATTGTGAATGGAATTTTATTTTTAATGTATACAGCAAATAAAATCTCACCTATATTAACTTTATTCTCTATTTAGATTAGACTATAAGTTTATATAGATTTAAAAAAATTAATTTTCCACTATTATTTTATTTTTTCATTTAAAAGAAAAAAGAATTATTTTATAAAAGGATGAAATGATTTTTTGTAAAATATTTATAAATTTATTTTTACTATAATAGTATAAAATATTTAATTAATGTTCTATTTAAAATTTCACAACCAGTTTCCTCTCTAATTTTCAAAATATCACCCTTTATTAAAAACACATTTTCTGATGAATTTATTTTCATCTATCATCCTTTAATTATTTTTGTGTTATACGTTTTTTATCATTAAATTTTTTAAAACCATGATATCTTTCACTCTAAATTATTAATTATAACTTATTTTCCCCCTTCTTGATCAAAATTTCATTTGGGATTGTGAGAAGATGAAAAAGATGTTCCTATCCAGATATGGGTTAAATTGGTAATGATAGAGCCAAAATTTGTGGATATGTTTATCAATTTGAAACATGATTTGTGTGTTCTAGAGGTGAAGGTTGTGTTTGGTTTGGGGGTAGAAGGATTGGGAGGATTAGTTCCTTCCATTTCACCCAAGGAAACTTAATATGATGATACTGTTAGAACAGGAAAAGGGGTTAATCACAAATATGGGTTCAAAGGAGCAAGGACCAAGGATCCAACCCTAAACATGGCTCAGGAAGAGAGTATTAATTTGATAATGTAAAAATGTTCAGGAGAACCTGTGATTCTGGTAACACATGTTTTAAGGGTCACCGATAATGTAGCAATTGGGCCCAATTCAAAAAAAAATATGGCTCATGTCTCAGCTGGGTAATAGCTTCGATGGTTTAGATATATAAGGGTTTTCCCTAGATTAACCAGGCCCATCCCGAGATAATGACTCTTTCTATGGAAAGTGAATCAATGGGATAGGGTGAAGTGATGGGAACTCTAGAGGCTTCTTAGATGAAAATGAGGATGGAATTCATGTTAGAGATTACCATAATCAAAGGATGAAGAAGGGAAAAAAAGAGTAAAAGGAATCAGAAAGATGTATCCTTACAAATAAATATAAATACAAATGGCTTATAGACAATTCCTACCTACCGAAATAAATGGAGACAATTTATACTTAAAAAGCATGATTTAAGGCAAAATAATTAGAACTAAATAGGGAGTAGGGTTAGATAGTGAGTGCATCTCTATAGTGTGGACCCTAAATGTATAAAATTTCTATTTCCAAAGAACACGATGTTGGAGAATCATATAAGACATAAGATGCCTTAGTGGTGGTATTTCAGAATTTGAAACCCCTAAATTGAGTTATTATCTATAAGGATGTCTAGAAGTGTGATGCATGTGGCAATGTCCTTGACTGAGAAGCCACTAACCGGTGCCCCAAGACAACACTCTATATGACATCAATCATTACACCCCATGCACCATAGGTTGTGGACTAGAATCGAGGGTCTAATAAAATATGTGGTGTGACTATAACCTCTTTACCAGAGTAATCCACAACACAAAATTCATTAAATTTAAGAAACTAAAATGAAAAATCAATAACCTGCATAAATAACCAATTACCAAATTGTGTACAACTATATACAACTAAAAATATTTCATTCCATGTTATATTTCCACATGAACAAAACACAAAGAAAGGAAAATAGTAGGATCCCCAAAATAATCCAAACATCATGTTTGGAACCTCAAACATACATGTCCCACGTTCAACTGAACTCCCTAGAATATGGCCCTTTCCCTTTTCCTGACCTACAATTTTGAAATCTGCTCAGGTACCCAATGGTGGCCTGAGTAGGGTGTGAGTATAACTCAGTAGTCCACCACCAATGGTGTCTAAAAAATATCCAATAAAAGTAAATAGTGCATGAAGCTTAAAATAATGGTAATTAAAGGTAAACAGTTCAATTGGTCATTCTAGACTAAGCTTCTTTAAATTATGCTATCATCTAATACAGGTTCACAACATAGTAATCCCATGGATTAATCTACATTTTTCATGAGTTCAATGGATTAAGAATTTTCAATGATCTCAGGAATCTGAGAATAAAATAAAGTCTTATATCACTAGGAATGACATTATAAAAATAACATAATACTCTCCTCGAAGCCTCATCCTAGGTGGAATACAACCATTGGTGGGATAGAACTATGTCCCATTCCCTAACCCATGCATTTTGGGGTGGATCTAGAACCTTGTTCCAACTCAACCCATGGGTGTTGAACCAGAAGTCTATACCCCACTCTACCAAGCCATGTGCACATGATTATTTATCATTCACCACATTTAACCACATCACGTCAAGCATATCCAATATCATTTACAACATCAAAATAATATCAATCAATGGGAAATTATAATTTTTCTTCAATCCATTGACACATTCATCAATTATAATACTTAACCCTTTAGCCCCATTTCTGATTTCCCCATGCCTATCTCACTAAGAATATTCAAGTGTAAACATAATTCCTTATCATATTCTCATTAATCTTGTTTAACCCATTTTAATTCCAACCAACTATCCCGAATCCTTTATCCACATAAGACATAACTTACCACAATCCATTATAACTCATTACATGACCCAATTAACCTCTTCACTATGATTCTACATCATCATGTGTTAATTTAACACATTTGATTTCTATTAGCCCAACTGGGAAAGTCGGGACACCCCATGGGTGGCCCAAATTTTGTCAAGTGATCCTACTTACATCCCATTGGGATCAAGAAGAGTTAAATTAATTATTTATACACCCAATACACCACACCTTTCTAAAAACCTCAAGAACACATCAAGAGGGGACACCAGAATTAAACCATACATGCAGAATCTACACAAGAACCGAAGAATATAACTTGTAGACCACCTACCTTGAATTTGTTGCAGAATGCACTCCCATCAAATGCCTTAAATCAAGATTCAGCTCACCTTTGAAGCCTAATCCTGCATATCATTGGAATAGAATGGTTTTAGAGCTTCATAAAGTGATTGAGTAAAGGTTGGAACCATAACCCAAAAATAGAAACAAGGAGGATAATAGACTTACCCAAATATTCAATCAGCAACTAACGGTACTCAAAACGGACAAGTATGGAATGAGAATCACCATAGGAGATCTTGGGAGCATTGGTTCTTCCTACGGTTGTAAGAGGGGAGGATGAGTAAATCTTGAGTTGGTACTTAATTCCCCGTAATGACATTTTTGTAATTTTTTAAATGTTTTTGGGCAACACAGTTTACCCACATAGTTTTCCAAACAATGAGAAAACCATGAGGAGTTTCTTGTATGAAAATCCTTCTTTCTAAATGGTTTACCTGGGTTGTCCTCACAGTCCAGACTAATTGTGCGCAGACCTTGTAGCATTCCCAAAAAACTCATTTTGCAACTTTTTGTGACTCGAACCCCTAGAACACCCCCGATCTGTCTTAAGGAATTGGGAAAACACTAATTCCTCCAACAGGATGTACTTAAACTAAAATTTTGGGGAAGATGTACCTTAACGGATATGTAGGATATTACAACAGCCAAACATTATAACATCTCATCCCCAATATGCTCTTCCTAAGCATCATTGAGTTCTCAAAGAAAAGAGATCAGGCCACTGGGCTCGCATATCTCATTCTCTCTCCCATGGTTCTTTATGAATGTTTCCATATATTGATAGAAGACAAACCAAGGGCACAACCTTTCCCCCACAAAATATTCTCTTTATGACCCACAAAATAGACCAGGTGATCCTCAAAGGACCAATCATCCTCAAGATCGACATCATGGGCGTTTATCACATGAGATTGATCAAGATGATTCTGTCAGAGTTGTGAAACCTGGAAAAAATCATGAATCCCACTATAATTCTATAGAAGAACCAATCGGTAAGGCACCAGCCAGATCTTTTCCACAATATCAAGTGGCCCCATATATATAGGTGACAACATTCCCTACTTCCAAATTCAATGGTGATCCAACATTGGTGACACTTGAAGAAACACACTATCACCCACCATGAACTCAAGAGGTCTACGATGCTGATCTGCATGTAAATTAAAACTACTATGAGCAACTTCCAAACACTTTTGAATCAATCAAACCTTCTCTGATGTCACCTAAACAAGACCCATTCCTAATAGTTTAGACTCCCTATCCTCTAACCAACACAATGGAGATATACATGGTGCCACATAAAGTCCCTCAAAACGTTCCATCTAAAATGTATCCAGAAATCTGTTGTTGTAAGCCATCTCAGTAAGTGACAAGTGCTTTTCCCATGAACCACTGAAATCCAGAATACATGCTCTCAACATATCCTCTTATACCTAAATTGTATGCTTCGACTATCTATCAGTCTATGGGTGGTAAGTCGTACTCAAAAACACTTGGGTACCAAGTGCCTTATGTAGTCCCCTCTAGAATCGCAAGGTGAAACATGGATCACAATCCAAAAATATAGTTCTCATCACACCATGTAACCGTACTATTTCTCAAACATAAAATTCCCCAACTAGTTTACTATATAGGTCTCCTGAATCTGTAATAAATATACCACATTAGTTTTCCAATCTACCACCACACAAATTTGATCATTCATCTGATACTTCCTTGAAAGACTCACTACAAAGTACTTTGTGACATTATTCCACTTCTACAATTGAATTGGAAATAACTACAACCACCCACCAAGATGATGATGTTCATCCTTAACCTACTAATAGGTAATGCACCGGGAAACAATACATGAAACTTATTTCTTCATTCCCGACTACTAACTCTCTTTATCTCAGTTTAGAAGTGTGGATTCAATTCCTATAGATGAAAGGGTCATCTTCTTGTTCCCATAATGTACCTCCAAATGTATCTCAATAAACAAGGCCATCATCACCCACTCTGAACAAGATTCTGGAACTATCTGATTCTGAGTCTTCAAGCTCAGAGCATTAGCGGCACTATTCCCTTTCCTTGGTGTGTATAGAAAATCAAAATAAAATGATTTATGGTACTCAACCCACCGTCACTTTCCAAGATTAAAATCCTACAGAGAGAATATATACCTGATACTTTTATGGTCAGTGAACACCATGAATGTTTATCCCAACAAGTAATTCCTCCAATGCTTGAATGCATGAACCACAACAGGTAGGTCTAGGTAATGAGTAGGATAATTCCTTCCTTGTGGACTCAACTATCTCAACCCATAAGCTACAACCTGGTCATCATGAATCAACACTTCCCCAAGTTCAACACCTAATGTATCACAGAACAAGGTGTACCTCTTACTTGGTTCAGATATGCTCATAATCAGTGTGGTAGTCAACCTCTTCTTCAGCTCCTGAAATTGACTCTCAAAAGCCTCTGACCAATCAAACATAACCCCCTTATTTGTTAGGCATGTGAGTGGTGCCACAAAATGAGAGAAACATCTAATAAAACTTATGTAATAACCGGCCAAACCCTGAAAACTCCAAACATCATATACGCTAATGGGATGCTCCCAAAACACCATAGTCTTCACCTTTCTAGGATCCATTGACACACCAAACACAAAAATTATGTGTCCCATAAAGTGCACCAAATCAATCCAAAACTGGAATTTTGATAGCTTGATGTAAATACTATGCTCTTTTAGGGTACTCAAGATGATGTGAAGGTGTTTGGAATGATCATAATTAGTTATGGAGTACACTAAGATATCATCCATGAAGACAAATATGAACAGATCTAGATACAGGTGAAATATCTGGTTCATCAGGTCCATGAACATCGCAGGTGTGTTGGTCAATCCAAATGGTATCACCAGAAATTCACATAACCCATACCTACTAAATAAAGTTGTACGGGGTTTGTCAGAGGGATATACCCTCAACTGATGGTACCCCGATCTCAAATCAGTCATGGAAAACACCAAGGAACCTATGATCTAATCAAACTGGTCATTGATTCTAGGAAGAGGGTTTCAATTCTCAACTCACATCTAGTTTAGCATCCTATAATCGACAGATAGCCTTAGTGATCCATCAACCTTCATAGAAAACATCACTGGAGATCCCCAAGGTTATGTACTAGGACTTATAAACCCCTTATTCTCTAATTCCTCTAACTTAACCTCTAGTTCATAGAGCTCTGATGGATCACTTTGATATGGGGGAATGGAAATTGGCTCGGGTCCTTTAAAAATTTCAATCGTAAACTCAACATCACTCTCTACTCGTAACCTCGAGAAGTCCTCACGAAACACATCCTAATCCTGGTCCACAACAAAAGTGTAGACTTGTTTTCCTTTCTCCCCATCATGTAACATAAGGCATTCCACTTGGGCTATGAGTTCTCCCAACTGGTGATATAGTAGCCCTTTGCAGCCCGCTCGAGTATCCCACTCACCAAGAAGGACATAAGTGCTTCCACTGAGAGATTTGAACATTACCCAATGTCAGTAACAGTCAATATGAGATTGATATTACACCCACCAATCAATTTCCCAATGTTAGGTCAAAACCTAACATCTCTAGGGAAAATAGATCTCATAGAGAATGATACCCACCAATATCTAGAGAACAACCCTTATACTGCCAAATTTCCTCAACTCGTAACCCTAAAGGAGTATCAAGAAACATTACCCTGCACACAGTCTCCCTAGTTAATCCCATCACAACTATGAACTGGGCATAAATAATGGAAATCATATCACCTATATCAAATAAATTAATAGAAAACATATAAGATACAATAATCATACATTGAATAGTAGATGGTCATACCTCATCTCATTTAGGTGTAGCCTAGACAACATGGAGATGACTAGTCCCTTTACCCTTGGATCCAGCCAGAATACCCAACACTGCACTCCTCAGTTGGTAAGGATGATCTCACCCTAGAGTTCCACATTCATCGCCTTGACGTGTACAACCTATGGACCTCCAACTTCCTATGTGATATAGGGTAACATACTCCTTTCCTACACTAAGCACCTTCCTCTGACCTCCATAATTCCTTTACTGTCATTTTTTTCTAAAGAACCTCTACATGTGGCCTAACCTGCCACATGCACAGAACTTGGTCGGTGGGCGGGGACACTGGTCACACTTGTGCCCCGACCACCCACACTCATAACAAAAGTCCTGGTTTCCACCCTGAGAATTTGACTCTGTCTTCTGACTCCTCTATGTGCTTTCTCCCTTCGGAATGATTCTGATGTGGCGCTTCCTACTATCATAATCCACACCACTTTCTCAAAATACTAGAACCCCAAGTTCACAACCAAAAGTTCCCTTCAAGTTTCCATCTGAGATAAGGTCTTGATAAACCACTTTTGAAAACATTTTTAGAAGAAATAAATTCACCTGCGACCTGATCTTGTATCTCAGCATGTCCTGGAATAATTTTCCTACGGCTTCCTCGTCTCCTATCCATGTTGGAACAAAGCGTCTTAGATCGAGGAAATTACAAGCATAGTTCATTGACAACATTGTCCCCTGAGTAAACCTTATAAAACCTTCATCCATAACCTGCCTCAAGGTTTCTAGGTAGAAGTTCTCAAGGAACTTCTCCTAAAAATCCTTCAACAACATTCCTTCATACTGCTCTGTTTGGACCATGATGTCCCACCAATGTTTTTCCTGACCCCTCAACATATAAGCCTCCATCTTAACTCTCTTATCAATATGTGTCTCTAGGTTGTCAAGAATTGTTTGGATGGACTCTATCTAAAACTCCACTGTCTATTTCCCACCCTCTCCTATAAAGGTCGGAGGGTGTTGCAGCTGAAACTCCCTAGTCATCACAAACATACTCTATGAAACCCACCCTGGGTCTTGTTCCATATTCCGCATAAAATAGAAATAGTTCTACCGGAACTGTTCTTCCATATCTTCTTGTATCAGCATATTCTCCTACTCCACTACTGGAGGAGCATTCTCCACAATATCATCCAATATCCTAATAGGAACTCATCTTCGAGGTGGAATTTCTCTACAATACCAAGCATGAGCTTTAAAACATAACCATAAAACATGTAAAAATAGAAAAAATTCATATAGGTAGAATCTTCATTTGCCTCCAAATCAGTTTGAATACATTTCCCAAATGATCCCACTCACAACTGGATCACTACCCCGGGATATCACTCCTTTGGCCTTGGCTAACACAGGTATCTAACTCACATGGTTACAGGCCTTATCTTTTAAACCCATCTTAAACCATTTCCATACCCCAATTTACCCTTATGATTGTCTAACTAAATTTTATTTAATTGTTAATCACCATTTTCTAATTACTACTTTTACTTTTTCACTTCTATTTTTACTCATTCATATAATCTTATTATGAACATTTTTTATTACTTTTGAGAAAAAATTGCATCCTAACCTTTATATCCCGCACACCTATCCTGTGTGTGTGCCTACAATGATGCATGTCAATTACCTACTTATGTTCCTAGAATGATGCATGAATGCACAACCTCATACCCTATTGTGCATAAGAAAAATATCACAAAACCGTCCAATTAAATAACAAGTGCATCACTCGATGGTGAAATATCGTCAAATATAACAACACACAATAATAACAACAATCCCTCTCATGGTGACATCGGTTTTCCCCCAAACATGGGTTAGCTACTCCCAAGAATGATCTCATTAACAAGGCCCATCACTTTTCTAAAATCCCTTTACCATACCCCAAATAGTAATAAAGGGAAAATAACTTCTCTAATACCACTATGTAACGTACCCAATACGGAAGCCACTAATTGGTGCCCCGAGAAGGGTCCCCACATGACCACAAACAAACCTCCTCGTATGCCAGAGGTTACTGACTAGAAATGAGGGTCTATTAGGAAACAAGGGGAGACTATACCTCTTTACCAGTGTAATACATAGCATAAAATATGTAAAATAGTGGAAACAAAAGAGATCAATCAATAACAAGCATAAATAACCAATTCTGAGACTGGGTACAACCATATACAACTGTAAATATGTCATGCCATGATATGGTGCCAAGTGAAAAAACCCAATGAAAAGAAAATAGCAAGATCCCCAATATGATCTAGAATCCAAGTCTGGAACCTCTCCCATACATTTCCCACATCCAACTCAACTCCCTAGCATAGGTTCATTACCCTTGTCCAGACCTGCAAGCATGATATCTTATTGGGAACCCAATGATGGCCCAATCAGGGTGTGAGTATAACTCAGTAGTCCACCACCAACGGTGTCTAAAAAATATCCAGTAAAAGTATATAGTACATGCATGTGATAAATAATGGTAAGTAAAGGTAAATAGTTCATTAGGTTATTCTAGTCTAAGATCCTTTAAATTATGATATAATTTAATCTGGGTTCACAACTGAGGAATCCCTTGGTTTAATATAACTTTTTCATGTGTTAAATGGATTAGTCATGTTCAATGTTCCCATGTATACAGGAATAAAATCATGTCCTATCAAATCAGTAATCACATTATAACAATGTCACAATCCTTACCTTATAGCCTTAGTCTGGGAGGAATGAAATCACTACGGGAATAGAACATTGTCCCCTTCCCTATCCTATGCATTTAGGGGTGGATCTAAAACCTCATTCAAACCTAACCCATGCACGTAGAACCTCAATTATAAACCCCACTCTAACAATCCATGTTCATATTCTCATTTATAATTCACCACAATTACCCACATAAAATCAATCATAGCCAGTATCATTTAAAAATTCATAATAATATCTATCAATGGGAAATTAACATTTTTCCTCAATACATTGTCAAAATAATAATTTATACTACTTAACCCTTTATTCTCATTTCCCTCTTCCCCATTCTTATTTGACTAAGAATATTCAATTGTAAAAAAAATCCATATCATAATCTAATTAATATGATTTAACCCATTCATATGTCAACCAAAAATACCCTAACCTTTATCCACATTAGACACAACTATCAATAATACAATATAACTCATTACATGACCCAATTAACCTATTCTCTAATCCTCTACATCATCATGTGTTAATTTCTCACCTTAAATTTCCATTAACCCCATCAGGAGGGTCATCACACCCCATTGTTGTCTCCAATTTGGTCATTTAATCCTCCATGCATCCCATGGGGATCATGAATGGTTCAATTAATCATTTAGACACCCAATACACAACACCTTTCTAACAACATAGCAAACACATCAAGAAGGGAGACAAGAACGAAACCCTACATGCACAATCTACACAAGAACAACAAAATATAACTTTTTGAACACCTAACATGAATCCATTAGTGAACTCACTTCCAATATAGGCCATAGATCCCAATTCAACACACCTTTGAATCCTCAACCATGATCTCATCAGAAAAGAAAGGTTTTAGATCTTCGGAAGGAGATGGATAAAAGACATGAACCCTAAAATAGAAACATAAACAATGATGATATTATACAGACCTGGATCTTAAATACACAATAGAATACACTCTAAATGGCCTAGTATTGGAGTAGAATCGCCCTTGGGATATCTATATAGATTTAGTTTGTTTGTAGGGTTGCAGAGGGGAGGAGGAGGTAAATCCCGAGTTGGTACTTAATTCCCCGTAATGGAATTTTTGTAATTTTTTATAATTTTATGGATGACATGGTTCACCAAACCATGCACAAACCGTGCAAAGGATACTATCTGAAAATACTTCTTCATCACGGTTTTCCTATGTTTTCACCATGGTCAGGACTAAATGATCCCAAACTATACGACTTTCTGAGAAAAAATATGTTTCACCTTTTTGTGTCTTGAACCAACGGAACACCCCGACCCTTCTTAAGGACTTGGGAAAACACTTATTAATCCAAAAGGAGAAACTTAAACTAATATGTGGGAAAAAACATACCTTAAAATATATTTTCGATCTTACACATGCAAATAGGATTCATATAATATTATTCTATGGGAGCTCATTCTTAACTCAACGAAAGAAATGTTGGAGGAATCATTGTCAATTAATTCCTCCCTCGATGTGGCTGAAAACATGGATGAGGGATTATTACATATGGAAACTAATAATGAGCAGACGGATTGGATCAATTAGAATGATTGTATTCTGGTAAGAATTTTTAATGCATGGAAAATAAAAAATGGAGGAGTACATTTAAATGTTAGAGAAGATGTATTATTGGTTCAAAGATCATATCAACGATGATCTATCTAGAGAGGTAAGAAATATTAATTGGAAATAATTGAAGGATAATGTTTCAAATAGGATCCAGTTAGTTTTTAATGGTTCATCAAACTCATATGAAATTTAATTTTTTGTTTTATGTACTCCCTAGGTTCTCACTTTTTCCCATGAATGTGTTTGGAAAATAAAAAAGATAATTTTCATTAAGTCATTGGAAGGTATCATGCGAAAAATAGTTAACCAAATTAGTTGGGTATTTGGTGTTTTCATACCCAGTCATTATAAGGTCCTGGATTAAGTCCTTAGCAGTAAGGTTTATAATGTCTTCGAATATGTCCTTGATAGTAATATTTTTATATTTGATGTTATAAATTTTTATCATCAAGATGTTATTTATTATAATAATTATGATTATTATGTTTATATTTCCTATAGATAAATTGTTAATATCAATTTACTGATTAAGTGTAATTGGTATTTTTTATATTCTCTACTATATTTTTAATTCCTTTTTTTCCCATGATATCTTCCATTATACACTTTCAATTAATGATTATTTGAGCTCACTCTTTATTATGAATTCATTTCCCTATGATATGAAGAAGGAATATTTGAATAATATTAATATATGAAAAAAATCATGATATTTTTTTATAATATAATAAGGAAACAATGTAAACATATAATCTCCTAGGATTGTTAAATTGAACATTCCTTCATCTTATGATATGTTGAATATTGTACTAATGTAATAAAATAAAAATTTCCTCGGGGTAATCATGTTGAGGTCATTATAGTTTAATTTTATAAAATTGAATATAATAAATAAATATGATAGTTATAAAATGATTATGATTCATTATATTATGATGAAATAAATAATGTGAAAATATTTGAATCACTAAACTGAAACATGTATGAGAGATGAAATAGTTAATTCCTAGAATATTTATTTTAGAGGAAATTTATTAAAAAATGGGTTATTATAAACTATAAATGAATTATATATATTAATATTAATATTAATACAGTTTTTATTTAGAATAATAATATGTATATATTTATTTTATTGTATTTTATATCATGTATTTTGAAATTCACGGATTTTTTAATGCTTTCCTCCTCTCAATTTCCTTTATTGGGATATCTTATATATTCTCCACCTTTTATCTTTTATGTGGTATATATAATTCCCATGAATGTTTTTTATGATTAAATTAATGAAATTTATGGGTATTGAAAATTAAATCTAAATTTATCTCTTTCTTGAGGTTTTTGATCAAGGATTACCAAAGTTGTTAGTGTATATATTACAATTTATTTTATAAATGAGATTATTCATGTTTAAATATATGTTGAGAAAAATTCATTATCAATATCTATTAAACCACATATAGTTTTTTCTTTTTTGGTTATTTTAATTTTTTTCAATTATTATTTGTGTTTTCCCCCTCTTTGGTACTCAAACGTACTAAAACAGTGTTTTTATTAAAAAAACTACAGTATTTATCCTATTAGTTGGGGATTGTTTTCCTCCATATCCATGTTTAATAAATTATTTTATGGATGTTTTTATTTAAACATTACTAATTGATAGATGTGTCTTCTACTACCTTTTATTTTTTTACAATGGATTAAATGGAATCTTTTAAAATATTTTCTATGACACACTTTTTAATTTCATTATAAAAGATTGAAAATAATGTTTTTCTTAAACTTTTATAGAATAATGATATTTTCCCATAATAATTTAATTTATTTGTCATTTAAATTCCTTTACAAGTTCTAATAATTTTTTAAATAAAATATTATTCTTATTATTCTAGGAATTTATAGTTTTTTAAGTTACAAAAAGTGAAGGGTGTTTCCTTTTGTTTTTAGAAGCATATTTCAAATTCATTAAATAATGTATTATTCAACTATGTTAACATAATTCATGGAATATTATGCATCACTCGGAATATGACCATATGATACAATCTAGATTGTTTATCTTCTTGTATTATTATGATGGAGGTTAATTGATATTTCCATGAAACCCATTTTATTCCTAGGGGTTAATTAAGATATGTTGAAAGAGTAAATGTATTTTGTGATCTTGTGGAAAAAATATGCTTAATTTTCATTATGTTATTGATGGGAAAAAATAAATTGGAAATCCAATTAATTAGGTAAATATTTATAAATTATGATATAATATAAAAGGGATTGGGGAGTGAATCCAATCTAATTTGAGACATTATCCTCCATGAAAAAGGGAATCGAGGGTGTGCTTAATCCACTATAGGACTCTTTCCACTATGTTGTGATGGACATATTAGTGAGACATGACTAAGGAAATTATAATGAATAGTTATTTTTATCCCAAAAACGTATATATTATTCTTATGATAGGCACTCATTGCTTAAGATTTATTATCGATGATTCTTTACGATTTTGAATTGTGCCTTTTGTTATGTTAATGATTTATCCCATGAATCATGTTTTATGATCATTGAATAATTGGATATGTTTTTATAATTTATTATCAGGTTTTAATATTCATATTTCTATATTATTATTAAATATGATCATCAACTATTATCTCCAATGTTTACCCTTATCTGGAATCTATGCTCATGCTTTCTTATGATTACATTTCAATATTTTATGAAGAAAGGTTTTAAGTGTGATTTGTATAACAAGGGTACTATATGAGAATAACATTTATATATATGTTGAATATATTTCATGAAATAATTTTATTTTTTTATCTACTCTCCAATGACACTAAAACATTGCATTTCTAGGGAGTGGATTGATGTTATATGTATTGAATATTCATCTGAAATGATGTAATATTTTTGTATTAAATGAGAATGTTGCCTAATATATACTAATAAGGATTATACTTGTAACATTAAGTGTTTAATAAATGTTTATCCATGCCTAAAATATTTCATTAACATTTTATAACATCAAAACTCATTGTAATGTGAAATTCAAAATTATAAATGGATTGTTTAATTTTTAAAAAAATAGAATAGATATTTAGACATACTTAAATGTTATAAAATTAATTTTTAACTAATATATGATAACATAAAATGAATTAAAGATATATTTTCACAATATCTCATAATGTATGCACCACTATGCACTAACCCACTATTTGGTGATATTCATTATGACAAGGTTTACTCAATCCGAAACAATAACATGGAAAACGAAATTTCATCATGGTTTTAATTTAGCACGTATTTATATCAATAAACCACTTTCACTATAGCCTCAAAAACAGAGTAATTTTACCTTAGTTAAATCACTTCTAAAAATTTATGAAACCATTTCCAAAAATTCTTTTTGATATCCTCTAAAACAATTTTGGGAAAAACATTTATCAAATTTTATCATAAATTACATAATATATAATAAATTCTCATAATCTACCAAATATTACTTTTAAATATCCTCCAAAACATTTTTTAGAAGTGATTTATGTTTTTTGAATAAACATGTTGTAAATAAATTAATCCTTATCCAGAAAACCATAAATTATAACATCATCATCCATTACAGTGTTGAAAAAATGAAACATTATTTAGTACATAATTTCTTGTAGTGACTAGACTCTATTAAAACATAGGTGTTACTAATTCTATGAAGAGAGGTGTCATGATCTTTTTCAAACACTTGTATTTCTATACCTATGTACACCTGTTGTATCATATATAATAATCTTAATCAAGTAACACATTTTCCTAATACATCAAGTGACCAAAAAATGTGTAGTGTATCAATCTCGTATAGCCAACTCATATTTTATCAATTCACGAAGTATAAACTAGTTAGATAGATAAACAAATAACTTGTAATTTACCAAATATATAATAAAATATAATATACCTCATCCATATAGATAATTAAATCACATTTCACTTATCTAGATATAGATATACTCTTCCTTACTCTCTCTCATTTGAGTGCCGAGATGTTATAATTTTCACCATAGATTAAAAATCCCATATTAGTTAAATTTAATTGAAGACATAATTAGAAGCATACCCAACCACCCATAGTTTAGCTCATCCTTAGGGTCAACATAAGAAAGGTATCAATGTATTGTGTTTATCTTACTATTTATTTTATCAACCTGGATTAATAAAGACTAAATATGAAATATACACCCCTAGTGTACCCATAATATAAGGTATGACACTCTATGTAGTATACTTGGTTTGTCAATCAGTATACAAGACTCATTTTGGGACTCATGAGGGAATTTTATTTCACTATATAAAACGTAATGCAATTTAATATTCATATGTAATAATAAATTATAATCCTAAATAATTATCATTGATTTTGTATAAAATCAAATTCCTATATTAATAGGCTATCTGTTATTATACATCATGTAGAATATTCATCTTTAATAAGGAATGATAAAAAATAAATGACTTTTTATATAACATGATACATTCTAGATATTCTTTAAAAAAATAAGAATATTAAAAAGGTAACAAATTAGAATCTATTACATAATTTCTCATTTGGTAAACCAATGGTGAGACATTAGGTTTGATACATTTTTAAGGTTTGTTTAAATAAAATCATTACATCACTATATAAATTTTTTCACATATCCATGTTACTATTTGATAAGTCCTACCACTAAATAGTTTTAATGGGATAACACATATAAAGAAATATTTTTTTAATAATGATGAAATTAAGATTAAAAATCCTCATGTTAAACTATTTGAATATGATTTCCAAATTATTTACTTCACAATATCCAATAATATAATAATATAATATTAATAATATTTATTGTTTAATTAAATAACACTCTTTCTAAGTTTATCTCCGTATTTATAAAATTTCTATAAAAATTATCCTAGAGACAGTTTAGTAATAAATTAATATTGTAACTATTAATTTTAATATTATTATTTACTAAAAAATCTTAAATACCATTATAAAGTAAAGTAACATTCACTTTTGATTAAATTGGTATGATTTATTTATTTTATTATTGAACTAATTTAAATCAAAACATACTCACACTATCCTCCAATAATATATAGTTTTTATAATATGTATATATATATATATGACACAAAATCATTTTTTATATTAAATAACACTTCATTCCTTTATGTTATTATTTATTTTTTAAAATTTTGGATCAATTTATTATATGGTATTCCATGTGTTTGGATCAATATCCTAAAATTATGATTTTATTATTTCAAATATGTCATTATTGGGTGGTGGGCTCTTTTTTCTCATGTTTTAAAAAAACATTGAAAAAATATATTATCCATGATAAAATAATTATCTGTATATCCTTCTAAAACATATTACAAAATTAGAAAAATAATAAAAAATTTGTATAAAAATAAACATTGAATTTTGTTTTGTAAAAATCATTGTTTGTAATTAACATTTTATCATGTAAGAGGAAGGAAATGATATAAAATACACATACTTTATTTGAAATCTCTTAACACTTTAAGTAATTTTTTGTATTTACTTATATGATATAGAAACCCTTTCACTAATCACATGAATTCATACTTCATAATCCATTCATCAATTCTTCCATTGTTTTAAACTCCTATATTTTTAAACAAATTATAAAATATTTAATTTTATCATATACATTTCAAAGTAGAATAATTCATTTCTATAACATTAATACCCAATGTTTAATCTTCACGAATTGAATTTCACCCCTTTGAGTATTTTGGATAATTACATCTCTAATAAAATTCCTTTTCACAATGGAATCATTTCCATATCTTTATTGACCCCCCCCCCCCTTATGATTCAATGTCCAAACCTGGATATTGGACCATCCAATCATTTTTTTCTCCAAAAAAACCATATATCCTTTTTTATTTTCATCATAAAAGGAAAATAATGGCCTTTAAATATTTTTATAGATATCCTTATCATATTGATGACATCTGGTAAATTTTTATTGAACTTGCTGAAATTATAATTCATACAAAATTATTGGAAACATTCTGAAAATGATTAAAAAATGAAGATTATAACTAGATCCATCCATAAAGAACTCAATACTCTACTAACTGATAAATAATGAACTACTCATCCAATCAACACTGTGATCATTCATGAACCAAGAATTAATATTATACCAAAATTGATATTGTAAAATTCGCTATATTCACCCACTAAATGAATAACTATATAATTCCAAAAATATGGACTCTTAAATCTACCTCCCTTCTTCCAAATAATTCATTTAAGGCCTTTATCTCTCTCTCTCTCTTCACATATATCTTTAAAAAACTTCTCAATTTTTTGTTAAAGACACATCTTCCTCAAATTAACATATTAGAGAACATCTAAATTTATCTCAATTGATAACATTAATTTTCATTGAATGTGTTTGTCAATTTCATCCTACATGGACTTCCAAAACTAAGTCATTTTCATTCAATTTGGATCACTTAAATCCTCTCAAAAATAGAGAACTATAAATATAGATATTAATTATAACTCAACCAATCATGGAGTGGATTGATTCAATATAACATTGTCTACTACATGTAAAACATTTAATACATAAAAATCAGACTTAAAAAACACGCATATCCTACAAATCATGTCATTTCAATAATTTTAAATTTCAATAATGGACTTTTCCATTGGTTATAAAACCTCTAGACACAAAATCAACTAATTAAATTTATAACTACCAAAACCACACCATGAAAAATAGCATGTTGTGTGTTTTTAATGAAAATATAAAAAATGATATGAAAACAAATTCATCCATTCTAAATTCTACTATATCCACATATTTCAATTAATCATATATAAAACTGCAAATCTTGATGTACAGCCTTTTGAGGCCTCCTTTTCCCCAACATGAATTTCTATATTATATAATGATCATGGTTATGCCTAATTAAAGTCATAGAATATCATTTATAATCAACATGTAAAACTATGATTTCCACCTTCAACCATATAAGTTGATTGAGTATCCAATTTTTGTTGAATAATTCTCATCAACATAAGAATATTGTAATTTCTAGTCGTATATAAGAAATTTAATAGTTTAAATTATATAGTATCTAGGGATCAACAATGCTTATTATAATAATTGGAAGACATTTGAATCCATATTCCCAAGAACATCACAGATTGAAGCTGAAACATTGCAAATATAAAATTATGAACAAATATGGTTTACTATCCATCAACTAATATCAACGTTGTTATCATATAATACACATTATAAGAAGATCACAATGATGTAGGAATCAGACTCCCTCCACCATGGTGTGTCCATGGGTAGAACTAAATCACCTAATTCCTATTAGGGATGGTTCAAATATCTGTGATATTCTAGTATCTCAAGTAATATAGGGTGGAGGAGAAATAGCATTGGGTATAGTAGAATCAGTTTTATAATAATCATGCACCAACTCACACTATCTCAATGGATGTTTTCCTATATATATCCCTTTATATATTCTTTAGTAGTCATACATTTACATACACATTACAAAATTCATGAATAATGCTTCAACTATTTCATTAATATAACATTTAAATAAATCCTATGATTCTCCCATAAGATTCATATTGTGAAACATTATAATTATTTCACTTGTGAATATGTATTTAAAAGGTAACTATTAATTTTTTACTACCCTTATCAATTATAGTATGATAAGTAAATCATGTATTAAAATTCACATATTATGATATATTTAAAAAATATAATATGACTACTATAGAAAGTTACATATTATCAATCTAACGTACCTTATGATATTACCTTTAACTAGGAATATGATATTCCTTATATCCATGAATTTTTTTCCATATGTCATGTCCATATCTTATATTATGATATCGGGGATTTATGACATTTTTATTCCAATCTCATACTTTTACTAAATGCATGTATATTTTTTCCACTTCATCATATATTGTACAATGTATAATAACAAGTGAACCCATATCAAAAACTCATTATTTATCTCTTCTATCAAACTATTAGAGTGATATATTAAACTTCATTATATATTACATCATATGAAATACCTTATGAATATCCTATAAATAGTCCTTTTTTATAAACTCTAAAACACTTTTAGAGCACCTCAATGAGTTTCTTAAAACTCAGTCAACATTTAGTGAACCACCAAGTGTGACACCATGAGAATTTTCATCATTGGAAACAAATATGAATTTCTATAATCATAAATTTATACAAAGGGTAATGTCTATAAAAGTATCATTGTTACTCAAGAAAAAAAGGATCCACTGTGATCACAAACAATCACATGAATCTCTATGATTCTATCCACAAACAAACATCATAAAAACGTGTTCATGGAAATATAATCCCTTTTTCCAATATATTGAGTGACCATGGAACATAAAGACATAACCCCCATATAAAATCCTTATATGTTATTTATTTTATAATTACTGACTGACCAAGTAGATGAATAAATCACTGTAATTCAAAGAATTTCATTGTCTTGTCATAGGACCATCATCTAAATGAAAAATCACATTATATGTACTTTATAAGTGCCAAACAATTTATGATATATTTATATTTAAATAAATTTCATTGATATCCTACATTACATGAAAAACTAAGTTTCAAAAAACCATTAAAACCTATTAAAATATATATTTTTTTGAAATTATATCATTTTGAATTCGCCATGTTAATATTATCTTAGGTTGATATTTTTCTATATTTCTAAAAGGATTGATATTTCTGTGAGTAGTGAAAAAATGCTAATTTTGGTAAAACTATAATTTCATTGAATTGAAAAAAGTATACAATAATTTTAATTCAATTCTAAATTTACATAATCTTCATTTACTTATAAATAATATAATTAATTAAATATGAATCATGATAGTACCTTATTTTTTATAAGTTCATTTTTGGACATAAAATGTATTATTATGAAACAAAATAATTTTCATTAAATTAATTTCAGACACTAATATAAATTAATTTTGATAAAAATAGATTCCAAATTTGGAATCATTATGTTCAAAATTTTAAAATATGGCCCTTTTAGTTTTTTCATTAGGAATAGTATACATGGGCTATTTGTCACCTTAGTAAGGGTAAAATGGGTAAAACAGGATTATAACATTGAGACATGGAAGTAAAATTTTTATAAAACTTTTCATTATCCAATTTTATTAATGTATATCTTCCATTTCAATCCAATTCACAAAAATAAGACCACATTTTCATTTTTAATTGATATTAGCTTTTATTTAATCGTGAAAAAATAATTAAAATAAAATATCACACTCCTGACTATAATATCTCAAAATTTTTCCATAAGTTTAAATATAGGTAATCTCTGCTTTGAAATTTTCATTTTAAATATTTATTGATATTTTTATCATGGTAATTTAGTTTTAATTTTTAGTGATTTCCTTTTTACCAAACATAATTTTGTAACGCTAACCTTATATTTATTTTATTAATAGAAAAAATGTTTTTTAAAAAATAAAAGTAATAAAACATTCATGAATTATAGTATTAAATGAATGTTTTTGATTAATATATCATATTATGTTTCTATTAAAGGATTATATTCTAATTAAATTTTTGTCTCAGAGTATTTAATGTCAAATTAAATTAACAGTGACAAAAAAGACATTAGTTATATTTTATGAAATAAATAGATTATTAAAGTATTTAAAAATCATAAAAATATTGATATAGGAAAAGGTGATAATATATTTTCTAAAAAATCATACCTTTTATATTTGTGATTAAATTTTCACCTATTAAAAAATTATGACACTTTAATATTTAAAAACTCATTACCTCGGTTTTAAAATTGGTTAACAAATGGGTTAATCTATAAGATAAGGTCTAAAATTATTTCTAAGAAAATCCAAATTTTATTTTATAATAATATTAATACCATTTCATCTTTATCTAATAATATTTTCAATTATGGAACCATTTTACCTGTGTTTAATGTAGAATATATTAAAATATTTTATGAATTTCCATAAGTCCTCTTCCCATCATTTATAAAAGGAAACCCCTTCAATCTTTTCATTAAACAACATTGAAGCCATATATATTAAAAAAAACCTAGAAAAAAGTCCCTTAAACACTCCCATATCCCTGAATTATATGTTTTCTCTCCGTAACAAACCATCCCAAAGGACCTTAAGAATGAATCTAATAGAAGTCCACCGAAGAAGAGGATATCACCTTTACCGACTGTTTCAAGTTTTTTTCTTACTATAAATCCTCTAAATATATTTCACCCATCCTAAAATAATTAATTATATATCATAAATATAATTATATTTTATTATTATTATAGGAAAACCATTTTCCCCTTATTTTAAATCCTATTAAAATTGATAACATTGTTTGTGCAAACATATGGATTATTGTTTCCACGTAGCATTGTAACTCATTTTTAATCACCATATTACATAGATGGTTATAAATATATATGAAATTAATATATATGATTTTAATTAAATAATTGTGTCTTTTTAATTATAATATTATATCTACCTTCTGACCTTCTAGTCCATTGTAAAATGATAACATCTTCACTCATGTATACATGTGGACTACCACCTCCATGAAGTGATGTGATTCATTTTTCATTACAATTTTACATGTGTGGAGATAAAGAAATATTTAATAAAAATATAAGATATATATGTTATAAAAATTAACCTATAATAGTTAAATATAATTCACTTTTCTTTTTTTCCATCCATTGAGAAGTAAAAACATCATTTATGCATACGCACGACCTACCGTCTCTATGAATAATGTAATTCATTTTTATATTTCTATATTTTATAGATGAATATAAATATTTATATATTTAATATATATTATATTTATATCAGGAATAAAATTATTTATACTATGGAACCATGATAAAGATGCAAGGACTAAAACAATTGAATCAAAACATACATGAAAATTGATGTATTTAACACCAACAATTGTTATAATAATAAAATTTAATTAATAAATGGGTTATGAAATATTATAAAGGGATCATATATCATATTATAGATAGTTATATTATTATTTAATGTAATCATAATAAATATAAATTTGTCATAAATTATATTAATATCACTTACGGGGAAAATCAAACTTGAGGTAAGAGATTTCATCACAATTTCAAGTCAATTGATACATATTTAATATTACACATCTATTTAACATAAATGGTTTATAAAATAACCCTATTTTGTATTTAAAATGAATATAAATTAATTAATTTTGATTGATATTTCAATTAAATTTTACTCAATCAAGGTATTAGAGTTTGAAATTTATTAAAGAGGTATTAATTTATTTTATAATCTCTTTTTTGGGATTTTCAAAATTTTCATTAAAGGGATATTATAATATATACTTAACAAAATCCATCTATTTTCTTTATCCTCTTGTTATTTAATGATTTTCCATGTTATCTTAATAATTTTCAGCTCTTTGTAACTTTAATCAAACAACGAAAAAATTAAAATAAAAGTCGACTTTATTTCTCTTTCTCTTTTTAATGAGTTATATTTTTTTACCATGTCATTATTTTTCAAAATTGAATGGAAAAAGTTCTTTTTAATTACAAAAATGATTTATTAAAAATATTCAAAGTTATCTTTTAATTTTTAAATTGTTTTAATAAAATATTTAAAATGGGTTTTCAAAGGTTTCTTATTTCACTTTATTTATAAAAATTCAAAACGAATATATATTTTTAACATATACATCATTAATGGATTTTCCAACCACCATAATAATTATACAATATTTAGCTTCTTTTATAATTTCTAAATGGTTATAAAATAGAAATCTCTTTAATATAATTTTTTCAGTTTACTTAATCCGTTTTCTTTACTTTTCAAAATAATATTATATTATTAAAAACTCTATATTTTAAATAAATTTAGGGTCATATTTGATCTCTTATTAATTTTTTGATCATTAAAATTATCTTGAAACATTCACTTTCATGTTATCATTTTTCATTCATTATTGAGTTTCACTTAACTATCCATATTCTTTTTACCATGTCTATAATTATTTTCATAACAACATACCATTTCTTCATAAGGTGTCTTACTAGGAATATTATTTGATTGATTGGTAAACTATTAATATTCAATACTGAATATAGATATTTCATTGATAAGGTATAATATTTATGATATAAAATGATCATTCAATAGAAGAGGACTAAATTGAAGATGTTTACATGGGAGTTTACTAGTAACACATATCCCCTTGATGCATTAATAGGTATCATAAGACAAATTGGTTGGCCAAACATATTTTAATGGTTTTTTTGTATATACCTTCCCATTGATTAGTCTATTATAGTATAAAGATTTGATAGAAAAGATGTCATGATGGCTGAGATTATTGTATCTAATATTAATAATTTCTTTCCATGAGAATTTAGTTATTATTATCAATGAGATTAATGCATTGATATTATTTATAGATGTATTTATTGTTAAATTTATTGATTAAATGGAATATAATTTCAGTTACTTACCTTTTCATATTGATTATTCCGTATTTACTCATGATATATATTTATTTATATAACTCATAATGAGTGTTTGATCTCAACATTTATTTTATTTACTTGACCAAAAATATAAAGAATTATATTATGAATAATATAAAAGATGTAATATTGTTTCATGTGCCAGGTATTTTATATTTATAGTATAATATGGGAATCTTGTATGTATCTGGTTCTTAATGACTACTAAAAGGATTAGTCCTTTGATATGGTATCAATTATACATTATTCCAACATAATAATGTAGACACCGGCTATAGGTAGCTGAAGTTTGTGTCTTAATAGTTGGTACTAATGAAACTTCAGTAGAAAAAAAGGGAAATAGGTTTCACATGAACTTATCTAACTTGAGAATTATGATAATCCTTTATAGTATTTGAGAACATTTACCAATATAGATGTTTTAATTTTATGGAAAAATATTCATCAGGATTATATACTAACTCTATGTATTCGATTATTTAGTTATGGTGCCTAAGAGAAGAAAGGTAATAAACACCCGAATAAAATGTTGGGAATACCTTATTAGAAATCCATTAAAACTATAATTGCAACTAAGTCTATCATATCCATATTAGGTAATATCACTCAAGTTATGTTGAATTACCATGCATTAATAGATCTAACTATTGTTCCATAGGTTTATTTTCCTATGTTTGATCACATCATATGATAGAATCCTAAAACATTTATTAGAACTACTAATCCATTGGAATTCAAATAATGTATTAAGTCACTCAAAAAGATATTCTAGAATTTGTTATGTAATGATAGTTAAAAATTTATTCTATTATTGTATGGTTTGAAATGATATGTCGATCAATGGTGGTTATTGATCCAAAACACTGTACAATAAGAATAAATAAAAATAATGGAATGTAGAAATTAAAAATTGGTTTTCTCTAAGAAATACTTTCCCGATGAATAGTGAGATAAAATAGAGATTTGGTTCCAAACATTAAAGAAAAAGGTTGAAAAAGTGTGATAGAGTTTGATTCTAAACCTACCAAATTATCTAGGCATGCTTCATACTATATACATAATCCCTAAAGTTATACAGTACATTTCATTGATGGTATTAATTTGAGTCTTCGAAGGGGTCTACATTCTCAAAAACATTCATCATATATTGAAATAGTTTCATATACCATTAATATAGAGAAATAATTTTCTAAATGATTTATATTTAAATGAAATAATTTGAAAAATTGGTTGGTTTAACACTAAGATAAAGGGGACACATCAAAGAATACTAAGGTATTAAAGTAATTTCCAACTTATAAATTTTTTGGAGAGAAACATCTTGGAAAATTTATGAAGGGCATTGGAGTTCCTCACAAGTATAGAGAAAAGGTTTTTCATGATAATAAATTTAAGGAAATGAAATAAACCACTAATATTTATTGATTCAATTGGAAAGATATGAGGGGAATATTCCAAAAAATGTGCCCTAATAATAATGTGAACTTACTATATAAGAATCCATGGGATAAGGGAAAGCATATTTAATTACTAAAGTCAAAGTGGAATTTACAAGAAATGTGGTAAAAGGTACACATATCATCCAAACTATAATTGAAATTTTTTTATTTGATTTCGGTTCAACACAGTCATTTATATCTAAATAATTTCATATGGTCATCACATCACCACCTCAATGATTAGATATCTAGTTGGTAGTGAAAATACTTAATTGTAGGATGATCACATCTCAAGATTATATCTCCTCTCCAATAAAATTTTATCAATGTGTGATTATAGTAAATATTATTACTCTTTATATAGTTGAATTTAATTTAATATTGGTCTTGTGTTAAATATCTCGATATAAAGAACATATCAACTGTTGGGGAAGGTAAGATTCATTTGATACCCTAAATCAACTAGCGATAGTCTATCGGTGTGAGAATGGACCTAAACTCCCAATAGAGATTATTTACATAATATGGTATTTACAACCTATTCATGAAGTATATATATCTTATATGTTTGGGTATAAATGCATCATTTATGATATTCCTACTTTATGGGAGTTTTATGATGTCTTTCCAGAATAGTTTCCTAGTCTTCCCCTAAATCGTGAAATTGAGTTTTCAGTTGAACTCATACCTTGTTCTACACCTATTTATATGAATCAACATAGAATATAACTAATTGAGTTATAGTATTTCATGAAGAAAATTTAAGAGAATATTGATAAGGGGTTTATTTTTCATAGTTCAACATTATGGGGTGAATTATCACTTTTTTTAATAAAAAATATGGTTCAATGTGTCTTTGAATTGATAATAGAGTACTTAATGAAAACAATATTAAAAAAATTTATCACATATCCCATATTGATGATCCACTTGATAAATTTAAAATATTTTTCTATGATTGATATTTAATCTAGATATTATTAGATAAGGTTCAAAAATAGGATATACCCCAGATAACATTTCATATGAGGTATAGTCATTATGAATTTATTATAATTCAATTTTTATATACCAATGGTCTAGTTCTCTTTATGGATTTAATGACCAAATTATTTAGAGATTACCTTTATTATTTTAGGGAAGTCATTGATAGTAATATTAATATATATTCAAACAGAAAATAATATCTTAAATATATTTTATAATTATGATGAAGACATTAAGGAATTAAAAGTTTCATTATAAATTTACTAAGTATAAATTTTGACTTAAAATGTTTCATTATTGAGACATATAATCTCAAGTTAGGATACAAGGGTGGATCCATAAAAGATAGCAGTTAACGAAAAATGTCTAGACTAATTACGGCAATCAAGATCCATTGTTTTCTTAGGTTGATTGGATATCACTGAGTCTTTGTGGGATATTTATCATGAATATATAATCCAATAACCATGTTAAAATTGGGTTATGTTCATGTTCATAGATGTATATGAGTATAATTTCAAATAATTTAAGGGAAGCTTAGTCAGTTCACATATTCTTACATTACCCTATAGTGGAAAAGGGTTTGTGATGTATAGTGGTGCATCAAAGAAGGGACTAGGATTAATCATCATTTATAATGATATGGTGATAGAATATTCCTCCATATAATTGAAAATTCATGTGTAAAAATACCTGAATCATGATTTGGAGTGAGAAACGAAAATATTTTCATTAAAAAAATAGATGAATTATTTGTACAGGGAAAGTTGTGTTATATATAATGATTATAAAATCATAAAGTATATATTTACATATAAATTATTCAATATGTTCCAAAGAATATGGCAGGAGTTGATCAAACATTATGAATTCTCAATACATTACCACAATAAGAAGGTGAACAAGGTGGTTGATGCTCCATGTTCGAAGGATCATGGTAGTTTGTCTCTGATGAGGATGAAAAGATATCCAATATATATATTTAGAGAGGTTGGATCTT
Source organism: Viscum album (assembly GCA_963277665.1). NCBI lineage: Eukaryota > Viridiplantae > Streptophyta > Magnoliopsida > Santalales > Viscaceae > Viscum > Viscum album. Next base: position 1,236,390,063 of record OY728122.1, on the reverse strand, counting down.
GAAATATTGAGGAAAGGGGATAGATATTATCCTTCTCAGAGGAATGTTCAACCATCCATCAATGAAATTATTAATAAAGTGCAAATGGAAGATGTGGAATTATAGAAGAATGTGATGAATGTTCTTGAGTTCAACCATGATAATGAAATAATAGTATGGTTTAAGAACATAGTATGCTTAACTATAATACGAGAGTTGAAGTAGATATTGGATGAAGCTCATAGTTTATCATTATCTATTAATCATTGAAGTAAAAAAGTTGTATGGAGATACGAAAGAATATTTCTAGTTGGAAAGCATAAAAATGGATATTTCCAGGTATGTATCACGATTCTTGATATGTTATCAAGTTATGGTTGATAGATATATATCTATGGGGATATTATAAATATTACCTATACTAGAATATAAATGGGAAAACATTACCATTAATATTATAATCAAACTACCCAAAACATCTAAAAGTAACAATACTATTTGTTTTGTAGTAAATCAATAATGAAATCAGTGTTTTTTCAATATTGAATAATATTTCTCTCTTGATCGACATACTAAATTTTACATTAATTTAGTTGTGATATTCCATATGGAATCCCGCCTTTTTATTACATAACTTTTCATTGCATTTTACTAATAGAGGATCTTTAAAGTCTAGTGTCTTGGAAATTAGGAACATAATACAAGAAAATAACATAAAAAATTCTTCTAATCCACTTGTAAGGATTCATAATATAGTCATATTAACTTCAATTATTTCATCTTATAACATGGAGACATATATCAAAGGAAAGGGTGAGCAGAAGGCCCAGTAAGGAAAGCAAGGGAATCAATTTACTTGTGATATCAATAAAAACTTGATAAAAACATAAAGACATTAGCAACATAAGTATAGGCATATCATAATGAAATGAACTTGAAATATAACATGAATATGCGGCTACAACATTTCATTTATACATTCGTGAACATATCACTAATGTATAAACCTGAGGTGTCATAAAAATTACCATGGTTTTTCACCAAGGTATCGTGAAACTTGTCATCTCTAGAGATTAAATTTTTTACCCATTGCATTGTAGAAATGTTAGGTAACACACTTAATATGTCTTTATTTTCATGTGATCCACACAAATCATAATCAAACATTTCATAAATAACCCATGTAGAATAAAAGAAATGGGTTTCATTTCAACATCGTGACGTTTTAAAAGTTCTTAAAAAATAATATCATAATATCATTTATAACCCATGGAAAGGGAGTGAGGGTTATATGTATGTCAATTACTAAATAAAATATATCATATTTATATATTTATGAACAACCATGTAAACGAAATAGGTCTGGGTATTCACATAAATAAAAACCCTAATTTCTGGAGAGAAAGAGATAGAAATTTTGAGGCCAAATTTCTGCAGCATAACAGCTATATAACATGGTTTTATAAAACATTGAAAAGAGATGGGTCCAGGGTCACAAATTCATAAATAATTCATAATAAATTATGGGTAATTAATAAGATCATGTTATGGATATTTTAATGACATACCACATGAAAAGGAAACATGAAGGAAAAGAGATGATGTGAATTCTTTTACAAGAAATTCGGAAGCCTAACGACGTCAATTAAAAATTCAGAAAACAAATTGATGAGAGTGGAAAGGGTATCTCAACAATAAGACATGAAATTTATAGTAATGATAAAATATAAGAACATACCTTCAACTAAAAGATATGTAAACTAGAAGACACGACATAAAGGAAGTCATGGCTTAAAAGAGGAGGGTGAATGATTCTCGTACCTTGAAGAGTGGCTTTTTCAGCTTGAAGGTTGGGACCTTGTGAGGCTTGAGGGAACATTGTGAGGATTATAGAGATAGTAGGGCAGAGTATGGACGAACATAAAAGGAATTTAGTGTAACATCCCAAGTAAGTAATGAATAATAGATATTTTTATCTATGTATATTAATGATTAAGATAGTGTTTTAGAGGCTTAAAATTAAAATAAGTACAATCTTATGCATGGAATACACTAATATTCTTAAAAGATTGTTTTACTGCCTTTTGATGGAAAACCCTTTTTAAATCTATCTTTTGAAAATTTTATAATCTATTTTTGTCAAAATAAACTTATTATTTATGATTGGGACATCAAAATTTACTTTGTGTGAATTTTTGGTATTTTTCCGATAAAGTTCATTTTTTAATGAATAGTGAAAATGTTGTATTTTAATTCAAAACCTCTTTTTAATCTAATTTATTTATATGATTAGATTATATTTTGAATTGGTTTGGAAGTTAAATTAGAATATATTTTTACCATTTAATCCAATGTTGGTCATTGAATCAATTTCACTTTGAAATTGGACTTAAACTGGTGTCAATCTTTTGATACTTATTATTTCATAAAAACACGCTTTTTGTCATGACAGCGGGAATTAATTATTAAATTAATTAATGTGACTTATATGATTTGAATTTTTTAAAATAGACATCATTTTTGAATTCAGAATGTCAAATATATCTTAGGGTGATGTTTTGGTTTTTTTTCTAAAAAACATCAATTTTTGATGAATAGTGAAACCACTAAGTGGTAGTTAAAGAAACTGATTTTTCGTTTAAATGAAACTTTGTCACTTCTGTGATTTTATTTTCGAAAATCGGACATACATGATTGTCATAAAGAATTAAAATGTGGTTCAATAAGATTAAAATAATTTTTTTGGTGAATAGTAACTTTTATGTTTTTAATCGCGATTAGTGGTAATTAGTGTAGTTTAAGGTAAAAATAATATTTTAATAATATGAGATGAGCTTGAAACATGTCCTAACCTCATTGGATGAGTCATGGAAGACCAAGAAAATCCATGGGTCAACTTGGGGACCCCATGGAGCCACTTTGGTTGGGAAATGATATAAATAACTTTTTTTTAATGTTAAAGTAAAAATGACACAAACATGAGATGTTTTACTAAAAGAATATTACATGGGGTTATACAAGTCAGATTTTTGATTATAAATAGTAATTGGAAATATAAAAAGATTTCCTACATCATAGTATTTTTTTTATAATTTTTAGACATTAAATAAATTAAATTATTTTATGACATCATGATGATGCAGCGATGACCTCATTATTTAACGATTTAAATAAAATAGAAAGATAATGTAATATCTAAGACCTACACATGTCCAAAACCTATTGGATGAGTGGATTTAGAACCCTTATCACCTTATCCTAGAATTATATCAATGTGGGACCTCATAAATCCGAATACCATTTTAAAATAAAGTGACTTTTCTTTACTTTCCAAGAGTGCCCCTCCTCTCCTCCTATAAAAGGCCCCCACCTCTACCTCCTTACCCACACATCCAAAGCCTTTGGCTCGGCAAACCCCTGCTCATTTTGTCTCTCCACTTCCCTCTCTTACTCCTTGAAGCCTCACTTTGGGCAGAAGTCTTACCAAATAAGCCTTTGAGCTCAAACCAAAGGGAGTTACCCGATTTTAAGGTAATGTCTTCACTTGAGTCCTTTTGTTTTATTTTTCTTCTCCAACCCCCTAAACTCTTTTTATTAATTTATTTTGTAACAACTCCAGTATCTTCAATATACTAGGATGTTGTTATAATAAGTATTCGAGCTACAATTACACACACCTACATCAAATGGTTAAAGGATATACTGTTTCCGTGGATGGTGAATTTATGCCTCCCGAAACGATGATTGTTCAACATTCTTTTAACACCTTCAAAGGTGGCCATTAAGATTTCACTATATTTATATATGATATATAATATTTTTATGTTTTCCCTAAGCTTCTGTATTTTTCATTTTGGGCATACCTTTATGGTTTCCATAATGGGTAAACGCGATATCTTCATTTAAGGGAATGCGGACTACCGCCCCCTCAAAGTGATTTGATTCGTTAAATACCATATGTGGGACGTATAAAGCATGGAACTATGATATTATATATAATATTATACTGTAATTATAATATATATTTATATCATTATGATTACATTCTATAAAATACGAAATAGAAATGAAAGTAGCGTTCATGCGTACGTACGGCTTACCGTCTCCATGAACGGTGCATTTCATTTCTTACCTGTAAATGATTATGTAATATTATAAATGCATGCATGTACTGTATATATATGACATATATGATATCTACATCCTGAATGCCGTTCAGGATATAATGGATACATTAACAACTTGTAATAATAAAGGGATTATTTTTTACTGAAGTACCAATGATCGTTAAAACGACCGTTATTAACTTAAATAATTACATAGTGTTCATGAAATGGAAATAAGTGATATAAAAGGAATAAAGAACATGAAAAAGGTTCTTAAACAAGTAGAAATTAACTCAAGTTTATTATTCAGGAGATTAAAGAACGACTGAGTCATGTCAGACCCGAGGTATGGGACTTCGTCTCAATCTCCTTTCATTGAGGCATATTTTATTTTATACACAACATTATTTTATACGGTGTATAAACCCCTTTGACTTTTACGTTTATTCAAAAGGAATCTTTTTTTATACAAAGCGTTTACTAAACAAAAAAAGGGAATGTTTTTGTCATACGTATGCGGCGACAACGACTTATCCGCCGCCGTGACCATTATTTGAGTTTCGGCTTCCTCTACAAGCCATTCTTTTTTTAAAGAAAAATAAATACCATGTTTTACTTTTCTTTTATTTTGGTATTGAAAATGGTTTTCATAATATTTTTATATCAATTTGTTGTATTGATATCTTGTGATTGAAAGGTGGGAATGTTATGTTTCCTTTATGCATGTTTTATGTGATACGATTATGTTGAGGTTCTTGGGAATTATTATGAAGACGGGTGGTTCCATGATAGACTAAGGGCGGGTGAGCCCGATATAGCTCTCCAATGCATTGGGTAACGCGAAGAAGTGAAACTTTAAGGTTTCTACGAAGAAATTTAGGGAATATACTGTGATGGGTATTCCAAACGTAACCAAGAGGGTTACTCCCTACGTAAGAATGTTATGAATTCCTCAAGTTACCTTTATGTCTTATGATTTCTATGATTTATTCATGATTTGATGAGGTATGTTAAAGTGCTTATGTTTTATGGGTAAAGTATGATTTCATTCTTATGTATATATGTACCCATGTTTCCTTTCCGTATTTTTATATCCCTTACTGAGCTTTTTATGCTCATCCTGAGTTTTTTTGAAATGTTTTTCATAGGTCAAGGGAACGGTACATGATATGATGATAGTGTCAAGGAAGTGTCAAGAAAGAATCCATGTTTTATTTTAAATATTTTTCCATTGATGGGAAAGAAGAATACTATCTTTATGTAACCACTTTGTTTATATGTGTAATTTAATGCAAGTTTTATGATCTAATTCTATAAAACTCTAAACCCGAAAAGATCCTCGATGTGTAATCTTGTAATAACTCAAGATTAAGTAAGGTTTAAGGCTGGGGCCTTATAGTTGGTATCAGAGGTCGGTTTAGATAACTTTAGGAGTTATAATTCTATTAAATGATTATCCAAAATATTTTTTTATAGTCAAATTTAAGTGATATAGCATTTGAAGATTACCATGTTGCTTCATCTAAGACATGATTGTTCAGAATGGTTTTCCGCAGAGGAAACAGGAAAGCAGTGCTAGGAAGGAATACAGAAGGAAATAAACTTCCAAATCAGCATCCTGAGATGGTCGGAATTGGAACTGAATAGTTTGTTGCAGTAATGGCGCAGTTGACTCAAGAGATAAATGGTGGTGGTATCCATGCACGAGATCAGCCAGATCAACCGCAAAGGAACATGTCAGTGGTGGAACATTTCATGAGACAACATCCCCCATAATTCAGAGGATCATCTGACCCTGTCCAAGCTGAAGGGTGGATTAAAGCACTGGAGAAGATTTTCGATGTCATGGGGTGTTCAGACAATCAAAAGGTTAGTCTTGCTATTTACCGTTTGGAGAGTGAAGCAGATCTGTGGTGGTCGATGGTTAAAAATATTAGGGACGCCGATGAGATTGATGCTCTTGACTGGGATGAATTCAAAGGTATGTTTCTTGAGAAGTATTTCCTATGGCTGTTCGACTTAGGATGGAAAAGGAATTCTTGGAATTGAGGCAAGAGGAAGACTCAGTGGCTGCTTATGAAGAAAGGTTCACTCGATTGGAAAGGTATGCTCCAAATTTTATCTGAGACCTTGATAGTAAAATCAATCATTTTTACTCAGGATTAAGGCCAAAATATCGAAGGGCATTAGCTTCTCATGAGTTTAAAAGTTATGAAAAGCTTGTTTGATGTGCTGAGAAGGTGCAAATGGAGTTTGCCGATGACCAGGTGTTCTATAACAGCCAACAGAAGAAGCGACCGAGGTGGCAGGAGAAAGGTAAGAATTCTTCAAAAAAGTCTGATGGTAAGAAATCTATGTTTCCAGTTTGTGATAAATGTGGAAAAAGGCATGCTGGGAAATGTCTTCTGAATTCTAGAAAGTGCTACTGATGTGGTATGATTGGACATAAGGCTCGTGATTGCACTGAAAAAGATCAGGGTGATGGTAAGACCAAATTTGATTTATAGTTAGTGAAATGTTATAAGTGCAATGAGATGGGTCACTATGAAAACGAGTGTCCGACAAAGAGCTTGAGTGATGGGAAGCAGTTAGACTACAAACAGAAAGGGGTGGTGAAATCCTTTGCAACTACTTCAGCAGATGTTAGGCCGTCAAATGAAGTTGTATCAGGTACATTGTTTCTTTTTTCAGATTATGCCAGTGTGTTGTTTGATTCGGGGTCTACACATTCTTTCATCTCTGAAAACGTTTCTAGTAAAATGGGAATACCATCTCAAGAAATGAGTCCTGAACTTGAGGTAAAGACACCAAGGGAAAATGTTGAGGAAAAAAGAATTTATAAGAATCTTCCTATCCTTATCTGTGGAAAGAACCTACTTGCAAACCTTATTGTTCTACCTCTAGTAGAGTTTGATGTTATCCTGGGTATGGATTGGCTCTCTATTTACCATGCTAAGATTGACTGTAGAGCTAAAGAAGTTTCTTTTCAGAAAGACTTTCAGTTTTTTTAAAAGAATGAACCCTTACTTTTGATAACATATCAAGAGGTCGAGAAACTTGTAAAAGATGGAAATGAATGTTACCTTGCACACATCGTTGAAAATAAAGGAACTATTCAGATTAATGATGTGCCAGTGGTAAATGAGTATCCTGATGTTTTTCTTCATGAGTTTCCTGGAATAATACCAGATCGGGAAGTTGAGTTTACTGTTGACTTAGATCCTAATGCTAATCCAATTTCAAAACCCCCTTATCGAATGGCTCAAATTGAACTTTTAGAGTTCAAGGAGCAATTGCAAGATTTATTAGAGAAAGGTTTCATTCGACCTAGCACATCACCATGGGGTGCTCCTGTTTTATTTGTTAAAAAGAAAGATGATTCAATGAGACTTTGCATTGATTATAGAGCCTTGAATAACATCACTATTATGAACAAATATCATTTGCCTCATATCGATGATTTGTTTGATCAGCTCCAGGGAGCTCAGTATTTTTCAAAGATTGACTTCAGATCTGGGTACCATCAGCTGAAGGTAAAGGAGGCAGATGTTCCGAAGACCGTGTTCCGTACAAGATATGGCCATTATGAATTTGTAGTAATGCCTTTTGGGCTAACCAATGCACCTGCTGTATTCATGGACTTAATGAATAGAATTTTCCATGAGTTCTTGGATAAGTTTGTTGTGGTTTTCATTGATGATATTTTGGTGTTTTCTAAAAGTAAATAGGAGCATGAAAGACATTTAAGGGTTATCTTGCAAACCTTAAAATAAAATAAACTGTATGGAAAATTCAGCAAGTGTGAGTTTTGGTTGCAACAAATTTCTTTCCTTGGTCACATTGTTTCTAAAGATGGGATAACTGTTGATCCTACAAAAACAAAAGTTGTGTAAGTCTGTCCAAGACCCAAAAATGTAACTGATATTCGTAGCTTCCTTGGTTTGGAAGGATATTACCGAAGGTTTGTTAGATATTTTTCACGGTTATCTATTCCAATGACTAAGCTATCTCGGATGGGATTTAAGTTTATCTGGACAAAAGAATGTGATGATTGTTTTCAGGAATTGAAAAACGATTGGTGAATGCTCCAGTTTTGGCACTTCCTTCCAGGAATGGTGAGTTTGTTATATACCGTGATGCTTCATTAAAAGGACTTGGTTGCGTCCTAATGCAGAATGATCAGGTAATTGCTTATGCTTCACGACAGTTGAAAACTCATGAGGTAAATTACCCTACACATGATTTGGAATTAGCTGCTGTTGTTTTTGCTTTAAAAATTTGGAGGCATCATTTGTATGGAGTGAAGTGTGAAATATATACCGATCACAAAAGTTTAAAGTATATATTCACTCAGAAAGAGTTGAACATGAGACAAAGGAGATGGCTAGAATTAATCAAGGATTATGATTGTACAATTCATTACCATCCAGGAAAAGCAAATAAAGTGGCTGATGCTTTAAGTCGAAAAAGTAATGATTCATTAGCAATGTTGCATTTGTAACGTGATCCTTTGGTTAAGGATTTTATGAACTTTGGCATAGAAGTTGTTGGTGCAGGATGTTCTTCTGTTTTTTTCAGTTATCAGTGAGATCATCTCTATTAGACAGAATCAAGCAAGCACAGAAGCAAGACATTGAGTTGCAGAAAAAGGTAGAGCAGGTTCAGAAAGGTAAGTTCCATGAATTCAACATTGATAATGATTGTGTTTTGAGATTTTGGAAGAGATTGTGTGTGCCTTGTGATTCACATATGAAGAGAGAGTTGTTATGTGAAGCTTATAGTTCTCCGTTTTCAGTTCATCCTGGCAGTACTAAGATGTACAGAGATCTGCGGGAGTATTACTGGTGGGATGGAATGAAAGGAGATATTGCTGATTTTTCTGTGAAGTGTTTGACTTGTCAACAGGTTAAAGTAGAGTGGTAGTTACCAAAAGGGATGCTTCAGCCTTTACCAGTGCCAGAGTTGAAATGGGAGAATATATCCATGGATTTTGTTGTGGGATTACCGAAGAAATCTCGAGGTAATAATGCAATCTGGGTTATTGTTGATCGCTTGACTAAATCTACTCATTTCCTTTCTATACGAGATACTTTTTTCCTAGATCAACTTTCCCATTTGTATCTTAAATAGATAGTCAGGTTACATGGAGTTCCCCACTCCATTGTATCTGATCGTGATCCCAGGTTCACTTCTAACTTTTGGAAAGGCCTTCATAATTCGTTGGGTACTGAATTAAATTTTAGTACAGCTTTTCATACTCAATCAGATGGGCAGTCGGAATGGACAATTTAGACCTTGGAGGATATGCTACAAGCTTGTTTGATGGATTATCAAGAAATTTGGGACTAACATCTTTCTTTGGTTGAATTTTCATATAATAATAGTTTTCATTCTAGTATACAGATGGCACCATTTCAGGCATTATATGGGAAGCGGTTTCGAACTCCAGCTTTCTGGGATGAAGTGGGTGAAAGGAAGTTGATGGGACCAGAATTGGTAGAAGAGTTGGCAGAAAAAGTTCAGCTGATACAGAAACACATGAGAATAGCTCAGAGCAAGCAGAAGAGTTATGCGGACAATAGGAGGAAGGATCTCTCTTTTGAGGTAGGTGATCATGTTTTTCTCAAAGTATCACCATGGAAAAGTGTGATGTCATTTGGTAAGAAAGGAAAGATGAGTCCAAGGTCCATCGGACCATATGAAATTATGGAGAGAGTTGGATTAGTTGCATACATAGTGGATTTACCTCCGAGTATATCTCAGGTACACAATGTTTTTCATGTTTCGATGTTGAGAAAGTACATGCCAGATCCATCTCAGGTTTTGAGTCCAGAGGTAGTTCAGCTGGAAGAGAACCTATCATATGAGGAACAACCGGTCCAGATTCTTGACCACATGGAGCAAGTGTTACGAAATAAGGTGATTAATCAGGTAAAGGTTTTGTGGAAAAACCACATGATGGAAGAGGCAACATGGGAATCTGAAAATGCAATGAGGGATAAGTACCCTCATTTATTCAATAAGTAAATAAATTGCGGGGACGCAATTTTCTAAAGGGGGGAAGGATGTAACATCCCAAGTAATGAATAATATATATTTTTATCTATGTCTATTAATGATTAAGATAGTGTTTTAGAGGCTTAAAATGAAAATAAATACAATCTTATGCATGGAATACACGAATATTCTTAAAAGATTGTTTTACTGCCTTTTGATGGAAAACCCTTTTAAAATATATCTTTTGACAATTTTATAAGCTATGTTTGTCAAAATAAACTTATTATTTATGATTGGGACATCAAAATTTACTTTGTGTGAATTTTTGGTATTTTTCCGATAAAGTTCATTTTTTAATGAATAGTGAAAAATATTGTATTTTAATTCAAAACCTCTTTTTAATATAATTTATTTATATGATTAGATTATCTTTTGAATTGGTTTTGAAGTTAAATTAGAATATATTTTTACCATTTAATCCAATGGTGTTCATTGGAATCAATTTCACTTTTAAATTGGACTTAAACTGGTGTCAATCTTTTGATACATAGTGTTTCCTAAAAACGCGCTTTTTATCATGACAGCGGGAATTAATTATTAAATTAATTAATGTGACTTATATGATTTTAATTTTGTAAAATAGACATCATTTTTGAATTCAGAATATCAAATATAGCTTAGGGTGATGTTTTGGTTTTTTTTCTGAAAAACTTCAATTTTTGATGAATAGTGAAACCACTAAGTGGTAGTTAAAGAAACTGATTTTTCGTTTAAATGAATCTTTGTCACTTCTGTGATTTGATTTTCAAAAATCCGACATACATGGTTTTCATTAAGAAGTAAAATGTGGTTCAATGAGATTAAAATAATTTTTTTTGGTGAATAGTAACTTTTATGTTTTTAATCACGATTAGTGGTAATTAGTGTAGTTTAAGGTAAAAATAATGTTTTAATAATATTAGATGATCTTGAAACATGTCCTACCCTAATTGTATGTGTCATGGACGACCAAGAAAATCCATGGGTCAACTTGGGGACCCCATGGAGCCACTTTGGTTGGGAAATGACATAAATAACTTTTTTTTAATGTTAAAGTAAAAAATGACACAAACATGAGATGTTTTACTAACACAATTTTTACATGGGGTTATACAAGTCAGATTTTTTATTATAAATAGTAATTGGAAAGCTAAAAAGATTTCCTACATCATAGTATTTTGTTTATAATTTTTAGACATTAAATAAAATAAATAATTTTATGACATCATGATGATGCAACGATGACCTCATTATTTAACGATTTAAATAAAATGGAAAGATAATGTAATATCTAAGACCTAAACATGTCCAAAACCTATTGGATGAGTGGATTTCGAACCCTTATCACCTTATACTTGAATTATATCAATGTGGGACCTCTTAAATCCGAATTCCATTTTAAAATAATGTGACTTTTCTTTACTTTCCAAGATTGCCCCTCCTCTCCTCTTATAAAAGGCTCCCACCTCTACCTCCTTACCTACACTTCCAAAGCCTTTGGCTCGGCCAACCCCTGCTCATTTTGTCTCTACACTTCCCTATATTACTCCTTGAAGCCTCACTTTGGGCATAAGTCTTCCCAAGTAATCCTTTGATCTCAAACCAAAGGGAGTTACCCGATTTTAAGGTAATGTCTTCACTTGAGTCCTTTTGTTTTATTTTGCTTCTCCAACCCCCTAAAATCTTTTTATTAATTTCTTTTGTAACAACTCCATTATCATAAATATACTAGGATGTTTTTATAATAAGTATTAGAGCTACACTTACACACACCTACATCTAATGGTTAAAGGACATACTGTTTCCGTGGATGGTGAATTTATGCCTCCTGAAACGATGATTGTTCAACATTCTTTTAACACCTTCAAAGGTGGCCATTAAGATGTCACTATATTTATATATTATATATAATATGTTTATTTTTCCCTTAATATTCTGTATTTTTCATTTTGGGCATACCTTTATGGTTTCCATTATGGGTAAACGCGATATCTTCATTTAAGGAAGTGCGGACTACCGCCCCCTCAAAGTGATTTGATTCGTTAAATACCATATGTGGGACGTATAAAGGATGGAACTATGATATTATATATGATATTATACTGGAATTATAATATACCTTTATATCATTATGATTCCATTCTATAAAATACGAAATAGTAATGAAAGTAGTGTTCATGCCTACGTACGGCCTACTGTCTCCATGAACGGTGCATTTCATTTCTTACCTCTAAATGATTATGTAATATTATAAATGCATGCATGTACTGGATATATATGACATATATGATATCTACATCATGAATACCATTCTAGATATAATGGATACATTAAAAACTTTTAATTATAAAGGGCTTATTTTTGACTCAAGTACCAATGATCGTTAAAACGATCGTTATTAACTTAAATAATTACATAGTGTTCATGACATGGAAATAAGTGATATAAAAGGAATAATGAACTTGAAAAGGGTTCTTAAACAGGTAGAAATTAACTCAAGTTTATTATTCAGGAGATTAAAGAACGACCGAGTCAAGTCGGACCCGAGGTATGGGACTTCGTCTCAATCTCCTTTCATTGAGGCATATTTTATTTTATACACAACCTTCTTTTATATGGTGTATAAACCCCTTTTACTTTTACGTTTATTCAAAAGTAATATTTTTTTATACGAAGCGTTTACTAAATGACAAAAGGGAATGTTTTTGTCGTACGTATGCGGCGACAACGACTTCTCCGCCGCCGTGACCATTATTTGAGTTTCAGCTTCCTCTACAATCCATACTTTTTTTAAAAGAAAAACAAATACCATGTTTTACTTTTCTTTTATTTTGATATTGAAAATGGTTTTCATAATATTTTTATATCAATGTGTTGTATTGATATCTTGTGATTGAAAGGTGGAAATGTTATGTTTCCTTTATTCATGTTTTATATGATACGATTATGTTGAGGTTCTTGGGAATTATTATGAAGACGGGTGGTTCCGTGATAGACTAAGGGCGGGTGAGCCCGATATAGTTCTCCAATGTATTGGGTAACGCGAAGGAGTGAAATGTTAAGGTTTCTCCGAAGAGATTTAGGGAATATACTGTGATGGGTATTCCAAATGTAACCAGGAGGGTTACGCCCTACGTAAGAATGTTATGAATGCCTCAAGTTACCTTTATGTCTTATGATTTCTATGATTTATTCATGATTTGATGAGGTATATTAAAGTGCTTATGTTTTATGGGTAAATTATGATTTCATTCTTATGTATATATGTACCCATGTTTCCTTTCTATATTTTTATATCCCTTACTGAGATTTTTATGCTCATCCCAAGTTTTTTTGAAAATTTTTTCACAGGTCAAGGTAAAGGTACACGATATGATGATAGTGTCAAGGAAAGTCAAGAAAGAATCCATGTGTTATTTTAAATATGTTTCCATTGATGGGAAAGAAGAATACTATCTTTATGTAACCACTTTGTTTATATGTGGAATGTAATACAAGTTTTATGATCTAATTCTCTAAAACTCTAAACCCGAAAATATCATCAATGTGTAATCTTGTAATAACTCAAGATTAAGTAAGGTTTAAGGCTGGGGATGTATATTTAGTGAAGAGGAAGTGCGATTTTGGGTGGGTTTATATAGGAAATGAGAGGTAATTGTTTATTATTTAGGTTTGGGAAACCACACATCAATCTAACCAAACCCACAAACCTTCCCATGTTTTTTTATTTTGTTTTCCGTTAAAGGGGAGTGGAAAAAATATTTTATAAAATAAATGGCCTAACTTCTTAAAATAATGGGGTTTATTATGTGGAGGTGAGCCACACTCTCAAAAAAACAATTTAAAAAGATAAAATGTTATATAAGTCATGGAGGGTCCACTAAAGCTTTGAAAAATCAATCAAACAAACCCAAAATCACATTATTTTAATGGTAAAACATATATTGTATGAATATACTGTTTATAGTATTTTATTACATCACTATTGGGTCATTATGATGTCATAGAACACATTATATATTTATATGGTATTTAATTTTTACCCAAAGATTTGACTATCTCAGAAAATTATGAAAAATTCACCATTGGATAATTTCGACGTCCCATTTCTAGAAATAATACTCTTTTTATCTAATTAATTTTTTTAATATCTTAATTTTCACTTTTAAAATAAAAACTGACATTTATCGAAAATTTGTGGGTTTTGACAAAAATGGCTTTCAAACCATAATAAAAATTACAATTTCATTCATAAAATATACGATCATTTATTTTTAATAAAAATTAATTTAATAATCATAATAATATTTTATTAAAGTATTATTTAATTCAAAAATCCATTAATTCATCCAAATAAATTTTTTTTTTGAAAATTTAACTACAATTACTATTTTTGCTTTAAAAAATACTTACAAAGTAGCAATAATAAAATGAAAGTACATTAATTAATATATAAAAAAATATCTTACATAATAATAGTAATATGTTCTGGTTACATAACCCCTTAAAACACCTGCATAAGACATTAGGGTAAGGTCTGTGATGGTGAAAGACTCTTAGGGTTCCTCGGATAACATTGCTCGAGTGGTAATCTCTATCAACTTCGACTTCTCCTATAGGCGGTTTTTCTCGAGCACAACGTATTCAAGATCCGCTTGGTATTGGTTAGGAGCGAAGCCCAAAGATGCAACCTCCTTTCTGAGCTCTGTTAAATGTGCTTCATACGTGGTAAGTCAATTGGATGTGGTCATCGATTCCTTTTCCTGAGTAAAAAGAATTTGTTACGACCCTATATTTATACTAATCATGTGATCACTAATCAACAGTTACATTAGAAAAGGTCACAATTCTTAATGGTATTTTAAATTCCAAAAAATCATAAAACAAAAGATGTGCATATGTTGTTTAACCATTTCACATATTTAATTAGATCAAGAGGGATTTTCAGTAACAAAATTTTGGGTCGTTACAATCATCCAACTTAGGAAATTTAGTCCCCAAAATTTTAACTCATACCCTAAAAAGAGAAAAAGTGTGGGTACTTCTGTCTCGTAGACTCTTCCAATTCCCACGTGCCTTCTTCGTATTTGTGGTTCCTACACAACACCTTAACAAGGTTGGTAGTCTTATCGCATAGAATCTTTTCTCTATGCTCCATGATCTCCACCGGCTGCTCCTCATAAGAGAGGTCATGTTCCTGTTGTACCACCTCTAGGATTAGTACATGTCAAGGGTCTAGTATGTACTTCCTCAAGAGGGATACGTGTAAAACATCATGAACTTGTGAAATATTTGGAGGAAGTGCAAGCCGATAGGCCACTGATCCCACGCGATCAAGTATTTTTATAGGGTCCAACGTACCTAGGGTTAATCTTTCCATTCTTCACAAACCTATGCACTCTCTTCCAAGGTGAAATCCAAAGAAAGACTTGGTCCCCAACATCAAAATCCATTTCCCATTGATGGTTGTCGAAGTATCTCCTTTGCTGACTCTGAGTAGCCTAAATGTGTTGTTGGATTGCGTGGACTTTTTCTGTCATCTCTTGTACAAGATCGGGACCAAGAAGATTTCTCTAACCTACTTCATCCCAATAAGTATGAGTTGTACATTTCTACCCATATAGAGCTTCATAGGGTTCCATTTGAATACTCAAGTGGATGTTATTGTTGTAAAAGAACTCGACTAAAGGAAGATGTTGATCCCATCCACCATTAAATTCTATTTAGCATGTTCTCAACATTTTTTTTCAAGTGTTTGAATAGTCCTTTCTGATTGGCCACCAGTTTGGGGTGATAGGCTGTACTGAAATTAAATTCAGTTCTTAGAGCATATTGAAGACTTCTCCAGAATTTTGATGTGAACCTTGGATCATGATCAGCTATGATAAAAAATGGAACTCCATGTAGCCTTACCACTTCCTTCATGTAAATCCTTGAATGTTGATCAAGATAGAAGGCTTCCTGAATGGAGATAAAATGCGCATTCATAGTTAGACGATCCACAACAACTCATATCGCATTGTTTACTTTAGAAGTTATTGGGAGGCCAGTGATGAATTCCATAGTAATATTGTCCCACTTCAATGTTGGTATGGGTAGTGGTTTCAATACCCCTTTAGGAATTTGTCGCTACGCCTTTACTTTCAATCATATCAGGCACCATGAAGTGTAGTCAGCAATCCCCCTTTTCATATTATCCCACCAATAATGATCATGAAGATCCCTATACATTTTTTTGCTTCCTAAATGTATAGAGAAAGTAGATATATGAGCTTCATCCATCAGCTCCATTATTTCTGGAATAAATGGAACACATAGTCTTGTACAAAATTCTAATACACCATATTGATCAATATTGAACTAAGGAAACATCCAATCCTTCACAGCCTCAAACTTCTTCTATAACAAAGGATATTCATTCTGATCTTTCTTGATCTTATGTATTAATGATGGTTGAAAAACCATTTAGGTTAGGGTTGATGATTTCCCTTCCTTTATAATTCCCATTTCTAGTTTTACTAGGTCATTTATCCGAAGATCTATTTGAATACACATCATAGAAAGAACGACTGGGTCTTTCCTACTAAATGAATCATTAACTTTGTTTTCTCTTCCAGGGTGATAATGAATTGAACAATAATAGTCTTTAAGAATTTCCAACAATCTTCATTGTCTCATGTTCAATTCCTTTTCTATGAAAATATACTTCAAACATTGATGGCCTATATATATATCACATTTCAACCCATAAAGATAGTTCCTTCATATATTTAGAGAAAAAAAGACTGTAGCTAGCTCCAGATCAGGCGTAGGATAGTTCTGCTCATGATTCTTCAACTGTCGAGATGCATAAGAAATGACTGTAATTTTTCATGACGATGCACCCAATCCCTTTCAGAGATACATCGCTAAAAATAATGAATCCTTATCCACTTGAGGGAAGAGTTAACACGGGTTCAATAAGCAATCTCTTCTTCAGCTCTTGGAATATTTTCTCAAATTCCTTTTTCCAGATGAACTTGACCCCTTTTCAAGTTAACTTGGTTAATGGATTAAAAATTCGTGAAATTTTTTCCACAAACCTCTTCTAATATCCAACTAAACCAAGGAAACTAAGAATCGCAGTTATTGTTGATGGTTGAGTCCACTCCTCTGAAACTTTTTCCTTTGTATGGTCAATTGTGATTCTTTCATTGGTAAAAATGTGCCCCAAGAAAGCATCTTGTAGTAACCATAAATCTCATTTCATGAACTTTCCAAAAATCATCTCATTCTATAGAGTTTGAAAAATAACCCTAAGATGGTCTTCATGCTCCTCTAAAATTTTGGAAAATATTAGAATATTATCAATAAAAACTACCAAAAAATTATCAACGTAGTCTTTAAAGACACTATTCATCAAATCCATAAAAATTTAGGTGCATTAGTTAGTCTGAAGGGCATAATAAAAAAAGCATAATGACCATATCTTGATCAGAAGACAGTTTTTGGAATATCTTATTTCTTCACCCTAAATTGATGATAACCAAAATGAAGATCAATCGTAGAGAATAATTGAGCCCCACGAAGTTGGTAAAATAAGTAATCAATTCATGGAATATGGTATTTGTTCTTTAATATAATCCCATTTAGTTCTATATAATCTATACATAGCAGAATAGATCCATCCTTCTTCTTCACAATGAGTATTGGTGCTCCCCAAGGAGACACACTCGGTTGGATAAACCCATTCTCCAAAAGATCTTGGAGTTGTTTCCTTAATTCCTCCAACTCCACATTTGACATCCTATATGGGGTCTTTGATTTCAGATGACATCCAGGTATGAGCTCAATGGAGACCTCTACCTATCTTTCTGGGGGAGTTTCGGGTAACTCCTGGGGAAATACTTCAACATATTCTTGGATGATGGGGACATTTTCTATCCATAAACTCACATATCCTTCTTCTTATTCACCGATCAACACCATAAACAAGTATATAGGGGTTCTTTAAGACAAGGATCTGGTTGAGATATCTCTCCCTGGAAGATAAATGTAGTTTTTCTATTCTGGACTACTAATATTTCTTTACTTCTGCATTTCATCATAGAATTATACTTTGAGAGCCATTCCATTTTTAGTATAATGTCAAATTCCAGCACAGGAATGACTATTAGATTTTTGATAAGATTTTTCTCAGCAATGTAAATACTATAGTTTCTAAACATTGACGATTCTTGGATAATCCCACCAGGAGTCTTGACTGATAACTCTACTTTTATAAAATTTGGGGTTGATTATAAATTCAATGAAAATATGGAGGAAATAAAGGAACGTGTAGAACCAGAATCAAATAAAGTACTTGATAGCATTGATTGAATAACAAGAGTACCTGCTACCACATCATTTAGAGCTTCAACTTCAGCTGTCGTGATAAAAAAAAGCATGTTCTTTCTCTCTTGTCCTTTTCTTAGGCGGATAGTGGTTCCCCTCGACTACCCTCAGTTTTGGACAGTGATGTAAAAAGTAACCATGATGTCCACACATAAAGAACTAGACCTCAGGAAGGGAATTCATCATCTTCCCCTTATCATTAGTGTTTTTAAGTTGAGGATTCACCTCACTATGACAATTCCTTTCAATATGGCCATCTCTTCCACACTTGTTTCATTTCTTGATCCTGAGTAGGCAGTTCCCCGAATGCTTCTTCCCACATTTATTACACATGAGAATTTGCACTTGCTTTCCTCCTCTTCCTTGATCAAAGGTCCTACCTAAGCTGGGCTCCGTAGATCTATTCTTTTCATTTTATTTATGAGACCACTACATCTCAGCAAACCCTGGCTCGACTTTCATCGCACTGCACACGATATCATCGTAGCTATCATAGTCTCTTTTGGCTAGATTTTTCTATAGATGAGGTCTCAGTCCACCTAAGAATATATCAAACTTCCCATTTGGGTCCCTGAAAAATCTTGAGGTGTAATGTGAAAGCCTTGTTAATTTCATCTCATAGGTTCCAATAGATTCATTCTTCTTCTGCTTCATCTTGAGAAACTCCTTCACCATTCTTGTTCTCATCGATTGAGGGAAATACTTGTTGAAGAATATCCTTCTGAACTCTTCCCACTCCACAGCTACAACTTCCACTCTTGGCCATGTGTTTTTAATCAATTCCCACCACTGATCAGTTTCTCCTTCTAAGTGATGGACAACCAGGGTAACCTTCTCTTGTTCATAACAACGGAGCATAGAAAAGATCTTCTCGATAGAGCTGATCCACTATTCGGCGATCAATGGGACGGTCGATCCACTGAAGGTTGGTGGTCATTAAAGTGTAGATTATTCCATAGAAATTTTTTCCCTTCGATGTGAGATTTGTCTATTAGCTTGATTCAAGTTATTTCTAATAACTTGAGTTAGTTGGTTCATCATTCTCATAAATGATTCCATTCCAGCTTCCATTGGAGGGTCGTCAGTACATGGTCCATTGCGGTCACCAATTCCATGGTTCTGCCTATTTCTCGTCATTTTCTAAAAGAATAAAACCTTAGTGAGAAAAATATTTCATTTTAAAATCTTTTAAATATCAAGGAATTTTTTTCTTAAAATATCATGCTTAAACAATTACATTTATCTATATTCCTTCATAATGATTTATAAAAATCTGGAGATTAACCAAATATATCCTCTGAGAGTGTTTTAACCAAGAGTGTAACAAGGCCCATTTTCATGAACCATCTCCCGTTTGAGTTTAGCTCAAAGAGGTTTATTCAGGTTTTACCCCTATGTACATCTGTTCCAGAGCTACCGCTACCTGCTCGTATCCAGACAGGGATGTATTTTTTTGATAAACCACTTACTCATTACTCACCAAAATACCAAGAAGTTTTCTTATATTTAAAATTATCTATATGGTTTTTCATAAATTTTTCATAGCCTAATTTCCTAAAATAACTAAACTATCCTCTGATACCAACTATGGAATCCCGCTTTTTTATTACACAACTTTTCATTAAATTTTACAAACGGACGATCTGTAAAGTCAAGTGTCTTGGAAATCGATAACATAATACATGAAAATAACATAAAGAATTATTCTAATCTACTTTTAAGGATTAATCATAGATTAATATTAAGTAAAATTACAACATCTTATAACCTAGAGACATACATCAAAGGAAAGGGTGAGCAGAAGGCCCAGTAAGGAAAGAAATGGAATAAGTTTACTTGTGTTATCAATAAGAACATGATAAAAACATAAAGACATGGGAAACCAATGTATATTCATATAATAATGAAAATAACTTGAAACATAACATGTATATGTGGCTAGAATATTTCATTTAAACATTCATGAACATATCACTAAGGTACAACCCCGAGGTGTCATAAAAATTACCAAGGTTATTCACCAAGGTATTGTGAAACTTGTCATCTCTAGAGATTAAATTCTTTATCCAATGCATTGGAGTTATATCAAGGCGTACCCTTAATATTTCTTTATTTTCATGTGGTCCACATATATCATATTCAAAAATTTCATAAATAAACCATGGAGAACAAAATAAATGGGATTCATTTCTAGATTGTGACGTTTTAAAAGTTCTTAAAAAATAAGATCATTATGTCATTTATAACCCCTGGAAATGGAGTGAGGGTTATATGTATGTTAATTATAGAATCAAATATATCATATTTTTATTTTTATTAACACCCATATAAATGAAATTATTCTGGTTATTCACATAAATAAAACATGAGAATTTCTGGAGAGAAAGAGATAGAAATTTTGAGGCCAAATTTCTACAACATAATGGCTATATAACATGGTTTTAGAAAACATTGAAAATAGAGGGGACAAGGGTCTAAACCTCATAAATAATTCATAATATAGTATGGGTAAATAATAATATAATGGTATGTATATTTTAATTGCATACCACTTGAAAATTAAACATGAAGGAAAAGATAGGATGTGATTTCTTTTATGAGAAATTTGATAGCTTAACGGTGTCACTTAAAAATTCAGAAAAAAGATTGATGAGAGCAGAAAGGGTCTCTCAAAAATAATACATTAAATGGACAGTAATGATAACATATAATAACATACCCTAATCATAAATAGATTAAAACTAGAAGAAACTACATAAAGGAATTCATGGATTAAAAGAGGAGGGTGAAAGATTCCCTTACCTTGAAGAGTAACTTTAATAGCACGATGGTCGGGACCTTGGGAGGATTGAGGGAGCCTTGGGAGGATTCTTGAGAAAGGGGGGAAGATTTTGGAAGAACATAAAAGGAATTTATTGAAGAGAAGATGGTAGCTTGGGTGGGTTTATATATGAAACGAGAGATAATTGTTTATTATTTAGTTTTGGGACACCTCATATTAAACTAAACAAAACCACAAACCATACAATGGTTTTTGCCCATTGTTTCTACCAAAGGGCAGTGGAAAGAAATATTTTATATGTTCAATGGCCTAAATTCTTAAAATAATAGGGTTTTGTATGTGGAGGTGAGTCACACTCTCAAGGAAAACAATTTAAGAAGACAAAATGTTTTATAAGTCTTAGAGGGTCCACTAATGCTTTGAAAAATAAATCAAACAAACCCAAAATCACATTATATTAATGTTAAAACATATATTGGCCGAAAATATTGTTTATATTATTTTATTACCTCACTATCGGTTGATTATGATGTCATAAAACACATTATATATTTATACGGTATATAATTTTTACCCAAAAATTTGACTGTCTTAGAAAATTATGAAAAATTCACTATTGGATAATTTTGACATCCTGATTTTTGAAATAATGTTAATTTTATCTAAGTAATTTTATAAATATGTTAATTTTCACTTTTAAAATAAAAACTGATATTTATCAAAAATTCATGGGTTTTGACAAAAAATGCCTTCAAACCTTAATAAAAATTACAGTTGCATTCAGAAAATTATACAATAGTTTATTTTTTATAAACATTAATTTAAAAAATAAATATATATTTTTAAAATATTATTTAATTCAAAAATCCTTTAATTCATGAAAATATATTTCTTAGTTGAATATTTAACTAAAAATATTATTTGTTCTTTAAAAACTATTTACAATGTAACAATAATAAAATGAAAGTACATTCATTATTATATAATAAAATAATTTACATAATCATAGTACTAGGGTCTTGTAACATAACCCCTTAAAACACCTGCATAACACCTTAGGTTAAGGTTTGCAATGGTGAAAGACTCTTCAGGTGGCTCGGATAACATTTCTCGAGTGGTAATCTCTATCAACTTCCACTTCTCCCATAGGCGGTTCTGATCAAGCTTAATGTATTCAAGCTCGGCATGGGCTTGGTCCAGAGAGAAGACCAAATATGTAACCTCATTCTAAGCTATGTTAAATGGTATTCATACGGGGCACATCTACCGGATGAGGACATCGCTTCATTTGTCTGAGTGAAAAGAATTTGTTGAGGCCCTATATTTATACTAATCATATGATCACTGATCAATGGATATATTAGCTATAGTCACAATTCATAATGGTAATAAAAAATCCAAAAAAAACATAAACAAAATAATAATTGAATATGTTGTATAACCATTTCACATATTTAATTAAATCAAGAGGGATTTTCATAAACAAAATATTTGGTCGTTACACTCAATGGAGTAACAGTCTTAATCATTTTAGATTATGATCTGAGGTTTAACTCGATGTATTGGAGATTCCTTTAACAGGATATGGATATATAGTTGTGTTTTAGTACTATTTATTATCCATAGAGAGATTCTTAGTCTGATAGGATTGTTTAAAATTTAAAAGACATGTTATGATCTTTCTCTATGGATTTTTTGGAGTTTGGGATCAATAACTTCTTTTAGTATAATTTTATTACAATAAAAAATCTCACTCCACCATTCAGCTACCTCTATATGAATCCCTCTAGGGAAATAAATGAAAAACAACAATTTTTTGGAATCATGAAGTAGAAATAAATCTATTATGACTTGATTTTCCTAGGGAAATGGCATAGAAAGTAAGATCGATTTAGTAGTATATAATGGAATCTCAAAGTAGAAAAATAATAATAATGTTGAAAATCATTGTAAATATCTATAGTTTGATGTTTCTGAAAATTTAAGCCTCTGGATATCTCATTATAATAGGGTTTTGAGATTTTGAAATAAGGTAAAGAAGAGCCCTAGATTTAAATATCCCTTCAAAATTCTTGATCGTATTGGGATGGTAGTTTATTGCTTGGTGCCTCCACTAAATAAATCTGAATTTTGTGATGGTTTCCATGTATATATCATTATTAACTACATATCTAATCTTTCAAATGTACTAAACAAGCATATCCTACTTCGAGAGAAATACTATTTTTATGATGAATAAATAGTTGATATTTTGGATCATAGAGAGAAGTTATACAAAATAAGACCACTCATCTGGTCAAAGTATTCTGGAGAAATCATTAAATTAAGGAAGATATGTTGGAACATGAGGATATAATGTTGTATAAGTATCACCATTTTTTATTCGATTGATTGAATTTTTAATGTCAAATTCTTTTAATGGTGTAGAATTTAATAGGCCAATATTTTTTCAAATACTTCTATTTTAATAACTTTCATCATTATCATTCTTTAAAAACAACTCTATGTTTATAAAATTTGATAACATATTAAAAAATTTTAATCTTAAAAATATATAATTTTTTAATTCATCATGTTAATATTATCTTAGGTTGAAATTTTGGGATTTTTCTGAAAAGACTACTTTTTCAATAAATGGGGAAAAATAATGATTTTTGTAAAAATTCCATTTCATTTAATTGAAAACTCCCCATAATGATTTGAATTTAATACTAAATTTACATAAGACTCGTTTGTTTATAAAAAATATCGTTAAATAAATTTTATTTTTCATTGTTTCTTATTTTGGAAGATGACTTTTTTGTACATAAAAAACACATTTTTCTAAAAAATTGTTTTCCATTGCATTTTCTATTTTTATTTTTATTTTTTTACTAATATGAATTAAATTTGATAAAATGAATCTATATATGGAATAATGTGGTTAAAAATTGTTAAAGAGGTCCCTTTTATGTTTTTCATTAGGAATAGTAACCTTGGTGGATATTTGTCACCCCGATAAGGTTAAAATGGGTGAGATAAGGTTAAAACATTGGGATAAGGCTTTAAAATTTATATAAAACAATTTTTTATTCTATTAAATGAATTTAATTTCTATATATACATCCAATTATAAAAAATATGGCCAATTGGTTTCATTTTTCTTTGATTTTGACCTTTATTTTACCTTAATAATAGGATAAAAAAAATGTCACACTCGTGTAATTAATATATATAATATTTTTCTATAAGGATAAAAAGTGATTTTGTTATTTTTTAAATGTTAATTTCATATATAAATTAATTTTTTTGTCATGTTAATTTATATTTAATTTTTTTGGGTTGAATAATTACATTAAATGCATATGTAACGCCGATATGTTTTCTATTCAATTAATAGAAAAATAAACAAATGATTTTAATAATATTAAAAGTAATAAAATTTGGTTGAATTATTATGTTGAAAAAAATTATAGATGAATATATCATATTAGGTATTTTAAAAATATTATATCTGAATTAAATCTATTCATTGTGTCTTTAATGTCAAATTAAACGAATTGTGTCAAAAATGACATTAATGATATTTTATGAAATATAATATATCATTAAATTATTTAAGAATAATAAAAATATTGAAAGAGGTTATTGGGGTATTTTATAGTCAATGATTTCATAATTCATCCCTTTATTAACTAATTTCCATCTAATAAGTATTATTATAACCCTTTTATATTTAAAAAATCATTTACATGGTAAATGTTACAAATGGTTAACCAAGGGGTTAATCAGTATGATAAGTATTATAATGATATATCAACAGATAAAATATTTATTGTCTGATTATATTAAAACCATATACGTATTATATTATAATATATTCCATTTTGGTACCATTTTACCTGAGTTATACAGATATTATATTATATTATTTAATAAATTTCCAAAAAGAGCCCCACCACCATCTTATACAAGGACACCCCTTCTTGCTTTTCATTACATCACATTGAGCCATATTTCTCAGAAAACCCCTAAATTATTCTCTTATCCAAATAAATATACTTTAATTAGAGGTTTTCTTGTTTTTAAAAGAAAATTAATTGTTTCCTTATGAAATAATCTTAAGGAAGTCTTCCAAATAAGAGGTACTTTTCTTTACCGACTCTTTCACATTTATTGATTCTTATATTTATTATAAATTTATTGTACTAATAGTAAATTAATAAAGATATTATAATAAATATATTTATATTTTATTAAAATTATGGGACAACAATCTTCCATCTCTTTTCAATCCCAAGGAAAGTGAATACATCACTCATATTTATGTATAGATTATTGTCTCCACAAAACAATGTAATTTGTTTTTCATCACCACTTCACATGGATGATTATAAATATTTTAATAATGAATATATATATATATATATGTATCTGATATTTATGACTTAATTATAATTTTATGTTTTAATATAAAATTTTTTATTTACTTATATTCCTTTTGAAAACGATAGTGTCCCTCTTGCATATGTGTGGACTACCATCACCACGAAGCGATGTGATTAATTTTTCATTTATTTTTTTAATGTATGGTAATAAGTATAGATTTAATAAATATTTAAAATATATATTTTATAATAATTATGCTATAAATATTAATTATTATTTAAGTTTTTTCTCGTCCATCGCAAAGTTACAACATCATTCATTCATATATACGACCCACCTTCTCCATGAAAGGTGTAATTCATTATTCTGTCTCTATATTTCATTGATGACTCTAAATTACTATATATTGAATATATATAATATTTATATCAATAATAGGACTCTTGAAATTGTTTAATCATGATCTAATTCAAGGAAATAGACTACTCACTCAAATTATATATGAAAAATGAAGAGTTAACATCTGAAATAATGATAATAATAAAACATTATTAAAAAATGGGTGATAAACTATTATGAATGGGTAATATATGATATTATAGATAGATATATATTTATTTAAGGTATTTATAACTAATTTAAATATATTATACAAGAGTCTAAAATCACTTAAAAGGAAATTCAAACATGAGGTAATGGATTACTTCATAATTTCTTTTTCATTGAGGCTTATTAAATATTATGAACCTATTTAATTTTATGAGGTTTATATACAAACCATATAATGTATTTAATATGAAAATATATTTATTCATGATGATTTGTGTTTTAATTCTGGGTTACTCTCTCAAGGAGTTACAATTTCAATGTTACTAATGAGGTAAGAATTTATTTTACAATATCATTTTTGTGATTTCAATTATTTTCCTTGAAGGAATATTATAATATATACTTCATAAACTACATATATATTCCTTATTCAATGTATATGTAAGGATTTTCCCTTTTTTCTTCCAAATTTTCCTCTTTTTTACTTGATAAAATAATGAAATTTATAAAAGAAAACTTTCTATTAATTCTATGTTTGATAGGGTATATTTTCATTCCTTTTATAAGATTTTCAAAATTATCATACAAAAGTAATTATAATTTCATAAATTTATTTGTTAAGATAATTTTATGGTATCCTAGACTTTTTATAATTTTTTTAATGGATGATTTTTAATTCCTTTCAAGAAGGGGTCATTTTTACCTTTCTCTACAAAAATTCAAAAAGAATTTTATTTTAAAAAAATGTGGTATTAATAGTTATTCACTTTTTCATACCCATTTTATGATATTTATCTTTTTCTAAACTTCATTAATGGGTTGATAAGGAAAAATATTTAAATAAATTTTATTTTAAGGGTTCTATTCTTTTTTCATTATTTCATAAAAGGGCATGATTTTAGTAAAAAACTGAAACTTTTACTGAATTTATAGTCATATTTTATCTCTTATTAATTATTATTCATTATCTTTGTATTAGAACATTCAATTTCTTATGAAATTTTTTCTTTGGACATTTCATTTCTCTTAAATATACATATTATTTATATCATGGACATGTTTATTTCCTATACCATATATTATTTGTATATATAGTGTTTTACTATGAAATTTATCTGATTGACTGGGGAAATATTAAAATTATGTACCCTTATATATATTTGTTGATATGTAATTTTTTTATAAATTAAATTGATCTTTAAATATATGAGTAATGAATTATAAATGTGATTATGGGTGGGCCTGGTTATATATAACCTTTTGATGCATCATCAAGTATCATGAGATAAACTAGTTAGACATACTTATTAAAATATTTTTTGGTATTTATCAACACATTTATTAATCTATATTTACATAAGGATTTTATAGTAAAGATATCATAATTTTTTGGATCATGACATTCAATATTATGAATTTCATTATTTGAAAATTAATTTATTATTATCCATGGGATTACTATATTTATATTATTCATCGATGAGTTTCTTTCTCAAGTTATTGATTAAATTTCACATGTTTTTATTTATTTACCATTCTATATAGATTATATATTATTTACACTTAGTAGATTCTATTCTACTGAAATATTATTGGGGATATGAGATCATTGTTTATTGTCGTCCATTTCCCCAAGATATAAATAAGAATATTATCAATAATATCAAGGATGAATTATTATTTCTTATGTTGTGTATTTTATATTTCCAAATTAATTTGGAATTCATGTGTGTGCATGGTTATTCAAGACAACCAAACTAATCAGTACTTTTGGATGAGATTCATTATATTTTGTTCTTGTATAACAAAGTGCCCACTATATCTATATTTCTAGAGTTTATGTTTCTACATAATTTTTCAAGGTGTGACCATAAAATTTCTTACTCTATATCAATCAAGGTAATAGTTGTCATACACATAATACCATAGGAAAAATCCTATTTGGGCTAATATCCAACTGAAGACTGGATCAGTTGCATTCCATACCACCCCCCTGTTAGTTAATCTTAATGGTTTACATAATAAATGTATAAAAGTATAAACATTCTCATGTTAGGTGTCTAATCTTTCTATATTATGGTGGTTTAATAAGGAACACACACCCCTAGTATACCAACGACATAGTGTATGACACTTTGGTATACATGGTGAGTAATCTTATAAAAAACCAATTTTATGATCATTAAAAAATCTTTTATATATATATATAATATTACCCATGAATATCGTAACCATTGATCTAAAACTATAATTTTCCATGTTAAAGATTAGTTGGGAATAACCCAAATTCATACCTTGAGAGTTAAATTATAATTTAAATTCATATAATATATGAAACCATCATGAAATAATGATATATTGGATACTATCATTTTTATATAATGACACATTTTTTATACATAAACAATTTTTCAAATAAAAAAACCATGAATAATTTCTTATCTTATCATATCAAATATGATAATCTTCCATATCAGCATTATGTTTTCTACACTATTTAGGTTTTCATGAACTCATTACATATTAATGTTTTTTCTAATAAATTAACATATGACCATATAATAAAACATTCCTACTATAATATTTAGTGGAAAACTTCTATGAAGTAATCCACATTGAATAATGGTGACACTTAGGAATCATATTTTAATTTTTCATCTCTTTGAATATGAAATCCATTCCCTTTTACTTCACAATATCAAATGTTTTTATGTTAACAACATTGTTTGTCTACATTGATATATTTCCCAGATCATCGTCATCGTTATCCTAAAAGACACTTATATGAAACTTTTTCCTTGACGTATTATGGAAATTATACTCCTTAAAATAATATTTTACCAACATTCCATAAACATTTTAGAATCTTGAGAAACATTAAATGTTAGTTTCAGCTTGTAAAATCCATTATTATTAAACTTTAACTTATAAAAATACATTTATACACCCACTAGTCTCATAGAAATGATATTCTATCTATAATGTAATTATAATAATTATAGAAACACATTGTGTTAATAAATAAAACTTCTTTCATTTAGTGTGAACATTAAACAAATATTCTAGTGTACAAATATATTATATGTTATACTATGTATTTTTGTGTTATTCATCACGGCTTGATATATATTTGTTTTACATTAAATTTTTTCATGTAGAAACACTTTACTTATAATCATGAATGAAAACTATAAATTCCATAAATTATTTATTTGATTTGAAATCTTTTATAATTAAAACATTTTTTTAGAATAAATTTGTTATTGTATTGCAATAAAATTGAATAATTGATTTATATGACACTAATACCTAACATGTAATTTACATGAATTTTCTTAAACTCTATGAATTTTTAAAAAACGCATCACATATGAACATAGTTTCCCTTCCTCCTGAAACAAATTTTAGTTTTCCATTCCCTTAAATAGGTATTTGAAAAAAATATTATTATACCTTCCAATTATATTTTTATATTTCTGATTTTAATTTTTACCCACATGTGCTATCAATAAAGCATTGAATTCTAATAATTACTTTTAAAGCTCATTTATTATAATCATTTTGAAAAATTAGGTTTAAATTCATAAACACTCCCATGTTATTAGAACAATTCCAAAAATAATATAAGAAAGAATTCTAAATCCATAAAAATCATTAAGGAAACCTCCAACCTCTCTGAGTCATGACCCTATCCAATTATATTAGACATATGAATAGAGACAAAGGTTCCTTAGGTCGTCCTATAATTGATGCTTTTGAGATATTATGTATATTCAATTATAGTTATCATAAGAATCTATATCAACATGTTGAATAAGTTTTAACATCTATATACATGGGAATAAACATTTAGTTATCACGTATATTTTTTCCTCTTTCTTAAAACAATTATTATATTTTATAACAATCTAAGAGGTTTCATACATTAATCTTCCCCTTTTCTATATATAGATATCAAAGTAAAATTGGATGATAGTGATTACATTTATATCTAAAATAGAATCTTTTATATTATTAATATAATATTTTTCAATCTTTTAATAAGTACATTTATTAAATTTTCTCCAACTAAAATGATGACCCCATTAATATTCCATTATATAAACTAGTGGGACAAGATCCATATATCACCATAACATACACTAGTTATTCTTGAAAATAATTTTTCAATATATATGACAGACAACCATGTTGACCATACCATATATGACTATTGGATAGTTTAAGGGATAACTCTTTGCCTAATATTTCATATGGATAAACTCAACACCATTCTGTTGGAATCATTCTAAAGGGTTTCCAATCTAAGTGTAACCAAAATAAAATGCCAAATATGTGGCACATACATATTATGTTCACCTTATTAATTACTTTCCATACATGATATATTCCAAGGGAATCCTACTTTGGAGAAATTTACTCGATTGGAAGGTCAACATCTTGAAAGGTTTTTCCTTTAAAAATAATATATCACTTAATATTTTAATTGGGACAAGGTTCAATCTCATCATCTTATATCATGTTATTACAATAACACTTATTAATGATTCCAATTAATTAGTTTGGAAACAAAATTCCTTTCACCAAATCAATATGTTCAAATCATATTGATGTGTCAATGTTTACATAACTCATAGTTTGAGTTACTAACCCAAATCAAAATTCAACTATATTCATACATATCAAAATGAATCTCATGAATAAGGAAAAAGAAACCCATTATTGTAAAGGTTAAGAATCATATTAAATAAATAATCCCTAAAAGAGTATCCTTGGAGAGATATACAGTTGACCCCTACTTTTTTAGATAATGAATAAGCATCTAAGATAGTGAGTAGACTAACCCAATATCCCTCTAACCAAGGTTACCTTACTCATGATATACAAAAATTATTTCACAATTATAACACTTAATATATAAAAACTATAATAAATTCTTACATTTAAGTTCACAATCCAATAAAATATAAAGTCAAGGTAGAGAAAAACTAAATCAATTATCTTTCCTAGCGTGAAACTCATTATAAACATGTATAAGTATTTATAAAAGTAGTTCAACTATTCAAACTAAAATAAAAATGATATTCAGAATATAAAATCATATCTATAAATATTGTATAGAATATAATAAATAAACTAATAATTCATTTATCTAAACATGAGAAAACCCATTTTTGAAAAAGTCATGAATCAAGCAATAATAAACACTATAATTTATCAATGCATAATGTATATTCTATAATTAAATAAATATAAACACTTTATGTTTGCTTCCAATATAAACTCCGTTGTATTATCTTTTATCTTTTATTTGAATTAAATATATTATATTAGACATATAAACAATATATATATATTGTAAATATATTATGAAAATATTCAGAATATCATATATGTAATATTATTTCAACATTTATCATATAAATCATTAAAACTCATTTTTACAATGTTTTAATGATTTTATAAAAGCAGATAATTTGTTGATTTTAAATTAATAATTATGTACAATTTAATATATAAATATATACTCTTTTAAATTTATCCTTATTTTGTAATTTATAAAAAATATATATATTAAACTAATAATTTCCTTGTAAAATTTGTTTATCCAAATAATAAACTATTCCATATAATTTTGAAAATTTATTTTTAATATTATAAATTACAATTAAGAAATATTTATTTAAAAAATAATTCGTAGGAATTTAATAAATAATTATAATAAATTTAAAATAAATTTATTAATAAATAAATAATTTTTAAATTAAATAAATTTCCCAAAATACTTTTTCAATTATTTATAATCTTTTTATAAACCATATAATTTAATGCTAAATTGAAATTTAGTGAAAAAAATATACATATATCATATTTTCTGATAAATCCATATCATAAGATGAGGATTGTTAGAGGATGTGAACGATATTTATCAAACATTATGATATATAATGAAAAGATTATGATATGCCACGATGCCTCCATAATAGTAACCAATTGCACAAAAGATCATAGCTTATGACATGTATCATGTTAACCCTTCAATTCATAGGATGTACTATGTTACAATATCCAGTATATTTTATGTATGATGTGATGCTTTGTTTTATATGCACGTCTCATTTATATCACTAGATAAGACATGCCATATCATACACTACAATATATTTAATGATAATGGATTACAACTACATCACATATTATGATATCGTATATTGTATTTGGTCACTATATCACATTTTATGATATCTTATAATGTAATACTATCCACGGTTGAAAATTTGATTCATATTTTATGATATTCAATATAAAATCTACATGTTATATTATTTATTCACTTTTCAAACATTAATTTAACAATAAAATATCATGGCATACATTAATATGAATATTAGGTTTCTAGGGATCAAATAGTACATCTTCTAAATAATGAGTTACTTTTGAAATCATATTATCAACACAATCATATATTAAAGTTGAAACCATATAAATATATAATGTAGAAAATGTATTTTTACCATCATAGTTAAATTCCATTATTATTTTTGTATGTCGTACATTAGAATAAAACCACTAAGAAGAAGCAATCAGACCCCCTCCTCTATGTTATTTACACATGCATAACCAAATCACCTAGTTCTTTTATGGGATTCTCTTACCTTCCATGATATATTAATATATTAGGTACAAAAGGGAGTTGGTTAATGGAGCTTTAGGAATGGGATAATTAGTAGGATCATGGAAACACAGCAACACACACTATCTCAATGGCACCATCCCCTTACATATCCCAGGGGACATTACTGAGTGTTTGTGAATTAAATATTACGTAATAAAATTCAATAATAATAATTAAACCATTCCATAAATTTAACATCTAAATACAACCTATGATTATATCATAAATTTCATATTATAATTTTTTTAATGATTTCTAAAGTGAAAAAAAATCCAAATGTGAACTATTAACATTCAATTTCATTTATTAATCATTGGATTATAAGTAAATCATATATTATGATTAATGAAATAAGATATATCTAAGTCCTAAAATATGACAAACATAGGAAGTGTAATGTTATCTACTGGGAAAACCCCCCTTAGAATAGATATTGGGTTATTTTTTTTCACAAAATTAATGAAATAATTTCCAAATTAGATTTCTAAGTCGTGTGAAATATGTATTTAGAAGTAGTGAGGTGTTTTTGAATAGTCCTAAAGTTCATTAATCACATATAATATTATAAATGTTTATGGATTTTGGATTAGTCCAAAAAAAATTATGTCTCGTCATAATGATCATTTCTTCAAGGTTCATTCTAGGACATCATATTGTTTAATTTTTTAAAAAAAATTAGTCAAGAGGTAGTACATAAAAATTCATAGGGTGTATTCCTTTAGTATTTTTTAGTGATTAACCATCCAAAGAAATATAAAATTGGGTCATTAATAAAAAAATATGATTAATAACTTATTCAACTACATTAATAGAAAATAAATCCAAATATTAAGTATGATTATGTTTTGATTTCTTAGAAACATTAAATGTATATTTTAAAGAGATGAAAATAAAAATGTGAATCTAAGAAGTGTTCCATGTGTTTATATTCATGGGATAATTATTAAAAATAATTTAAAATTAATATGTTATAAAAATATAATTAAGGATGTTTTTAAATTCTAAGATGATTGATAGCCAAGAATCATGGGAATTTAAATAAAAATGAACTCGTGATTGAGATTTAAGGAAGATTTTCTTTATTCATAAAAGTAAATATTTCTCATTTCGAAAAATAATATTTAAAATATAAAAAAATAATATGAATAAGGAATGATGGATATTGGCTCAACCTATATAAGACATACATTATTTCTATTCAACTTAATTTAAGGATGGGATATAAGAATATGAGATATTTATTTTTATTGAACTAAAGTATCAATATTCTAGAATAATGTGTGAAGAATAAGGAGGATGAATTATTTTTGGATGTGATCTCTGAGGAAGTTCATGTATCTTTTGTTGAGTTCTATATTTTTCCTTATGTAAATTTTTGTTCAATTTTTGTTAAAAATTAATTTTAAAAAAAGGGGAGTAGTGAGTTTCTTCTTGTGGGAAGAATAAAAAGTTATTTTATTTTTATTGCAGGTTATAAATTAGGAGGGTCAGTGTAGCCAATCCAATATTTTATCCAATGAAGAGATCTACGTGTTTCAGGGTTATAGGCACATTTCCCTACATGTTCCTTAGATGAACGTATTTGGGTAAACCTAATAAAAATCCTTATATATAATTTTATTCTTTTTTAAATATCCATGAAGATTTTGAGGAGGATATAAAGGAATTTTAGTTAAAATTGGAATAAGTCCAATGGTGATAGTTGTTTAATGAATGTTAATACCTAGATTTACCCCCCCCCCCCCCACCCATCTCTAGGTATTTCGCAATTTTAAACCATTAATGGGTATCAGATCAATGGTTCTTTGTGGGCCTTTTTCTTCTTCATAATTAACTATTGTAGTTACAAATCATAAGGTAGTTCTTATATTTATGGAAAATGGTTTTTATTTATAGATAAATCAGATTTAGCTCTTCTTATAGTCATTGTGGATATATTTGTATATGTCCTCTATGCATATAATATTTTCTAACAAGTATAGTTGATACCTATCAGACAATAATGAAAATATTTTGGATACTAACAACAAGGAGATTAATATATTTGGGGGAGAATTGCAACATCCCAGATAAATAAGATATAAGAAACATTTCATATTTA
Organism: Viscum album; assembly: GCA_963277665.1. NCBI lineage: Eukaryota > Viridiplantae > Streptophyta > Magnoliopsida > Santalales > Viscaceae > Viscum > Viscum album. The sequence goes on along the minus strand of OY728122.1, from coordinate 1,236,355,093 downwards.
TTAATATTTGTGAATTAAATATTAATTTTACATTAAATGGGACTCTATATTCGATGGCCTACTCGATATGCAACAACAGGTTTCTTTGAAATCTTACATTGGACACTAATAATATAATATAATTATTATTTTAATTGGTAGTTAATGCCTAGATATTGTATTGGTGGAAATGAATAGAACTAACTAAAATATGATTATATATGTTTGTAAAATGTTTATACAATTATCCAATAAAAGTTAGGGGCTTAGAATATGAATGAATCTAATTTTAAGTATGAATACTCTAATATTCAGTAAAAGGTCAATTTGCCACCTTTTTGATGGTGAACCCTCTTTAAATCTAGTTTTGGACATTTTTATATGTTTTATTTGACAAAATAAAGTTATTCTTTAGATTTAGGACATAAAAAATTACTTTGGGTAAATTTTTGGTATTTTTCTGATAAAGTTCATTTTTTAATGAATAGTGAAAATAGTGTATTTTAATTCAAAAGTGCCTTTTAATATAATTTATTTATATGGTTATATTATCTTTTTAATTGGTTTAAAAGTGTAATTAGAATTTCTTTTTACCATTTAATATAATTTTGGTCATTGGAAATAATTTCATTTTGAAATTGGACATAAAAAATTGTCAATATTTTGATAGTTATTATTTCTTAAAAACACGCTTTTTGTTTTGACAACAAGAATTAATTTTAAATTAATTAATGCAACTTCTATGTTTTTTAATTTCTAAAATATACATAATTTTTGAATTCGGAATATCAAATATATCTTAGGCAGAATTTTGGGAATTTTTCTAAAAAACTTCAATTTTTGATGAATAGTGAAACCACTTAGTAGTTGTTAAAAAAACTGAATTTTTCATTTAAATGAACTTTTACCTCATTTTTGAATTGAATTTAAAAAATCCTACCTACATGTTTGTTATTACTGAGTAAAATTTGGTTCAATAAGATATATATAATTATTGGTGAATAGTAACTTTTGACTTTTATTTACCGTAGTTAAAGGTAAATAGGGTAATTCAAAGTAAAAAAAGAATATCATAATAATAATAAATTACTTTAACACTTATCCTAACCATATTTTATGGGTCATGGCCGACCATGGGCATCTTTGGGTCGATTTTGGGACCCCATGGAGCCACTTAAGATTGATAATGACACTATAGATTAATTAATTTAATGTAAAGGAAAAAATGACACAAACAAAGATTTTTTAGTAAAATAATTTTCCCATGGGGTTATATAAGTTATCCTTTCAACTATAAATATTCATTAGAATGATAAAATTCTTTCCTACATCATAGTATTTGTTTTATAATTTTTAGACAAAAATTTAAATTAAATTATTTATGACACAATAATGATGCAATATATACCTCATTAATAAATGATTTAAATAAATAAGATTATAAATATTAAAATAACATCAATAAAATGTCCAATAATTATTGGATGATTCTTTGGACCTTTAGAAAGAGAATATCATTATATAATAAAATAATATTTTCTTACATTCCTAAAGAGACCCTCCTCCCCCTTATAAAAGGACACCACTCATAAAAGATTCCTTACACCTCTCAAGCCTTTTGGATCTGCCAACCTATTCCCAATTAATCTCCCTACATCCCTCTCCTCCTCGTAGAAGCCTTACCTTATGCAGAAGGCACATCAAGAAGTCCTTTTGCTTCAAACCAAAGGAAGTTACCCAAATTAAAGGTAACAGTTCTTCTTAACTTCTTTCCTTTTATTTTAATTCTCCCACCCCTAAAATCTTTTTATTAATTTATTTGATAATAACACCAGTATCCTAAATATACTAGGATTTTTTTATTAGAAGTATTTTAACTACACGTACACACATCTCCATTTAATGGGTGAAGAACATACTGTTTCTGTTGATCCAAAACTAACACCTCACAAAACGATGATTGTTTGATTATCTCCTACCACCTCTCATAGTGGCCATTAAGATGGAATTGTATTTATATATGATGTATATTATGTTTATATTTTCTTTATGTTTCTGTATTTTACATTTATAGCCTAAATTTATGGTTTCCATAATGGGTAAATGTGATAATTTCATTTGAGGAAGTGCAGACTATCGCCCCCTCAAAGTGATATGACTCATTAATGCCGTATATGAGATGTTTAAAGGATAGAGTTGATGATATTATATATTATATTATATTGTAATTATAATATACCTATGTATCATTATGTTTTAAATCCATTAAAATACGAAATAGAAATGAAAGTAGCATTAATGCCTACTTACGGCTTACCGTCTCCATGAACAGTGCATTTCATTTCATATCTCCAAAATGTAATGTTCTATTATAAATAAATATATATACTGGATATATATGATTTATATGATATCTAAATCATTAATATCATTCTGGAGATAATATACTATTTATCACATGGACAACTTGTAATTATAAGGTGTTCCTTTTTTACTCAAGTACCAAATATTGACCAAACAATCATTATTAACTTAAATGATTAAATAATGTTTATAACATGGTAATAAGTGATATAAAAAGATAAAAAACTTGAAAAAGGTTCTTAATCAGGTAGAAATTAACATTAGTTTATTATTCAGGATGAACAAGGAACAAACGAGTCAAGACAGACATGAGGTAAGGGATTTTCTTATCTCACATTTAATTCCGTGAGATTTCCATTGTTCGACATTTATTAATTGCATGTGGTGTATTGTGTAATTCCATTTGATATATATTATCATGAATCTTAAAATATTCATGGTATTCTGTGATTTATTTTGTGGTTATTAACATTTTCTCATACGATTTAGTTGATTACAATGTGGTAAAGGGTTTCATCTTACTTTTTATTCCCGTGAGATTCATGCTATATTATCCATTATTTAATTTTTTCTGCTGTATGTATTTCCCATGATTGAACTCTTTGTGTAATATAAATTTATTTATGAGTATTTACATCTTCATTTTATGATCCTTCTTTCATGTGGCATACTATTTGTAACTTACCAAATCGGTAAGGAAACCTTTCACCATCCTATTTATAAAAGACTTCTTTTTGTTATGTATTTTCATTTACATATTATTATGTTGGGATATGTTCTTCTATATCTTAATTTATGTAAAATTTATGTCCAAGTGATGATATACCCTTTTTATCTCATCAAATCATTTTCTGAATTTTAAAGTGACGTCGTTAGGCTATCGAATTTTTACAAGGGAACTTCTAAATCCAATTTCAATTCTTTGGGTTCAACTTGTACTTCTAGAATATGTCGTTCAATGAATATGTGTGAATGGACTATGAATGTTTTACACTTAATATAAACTTATATTGGGTGTATTTATATTTTTCACACATAATTATGTGATTGATTTATCCTTAATTTAAGGATACCATCTTCATAAGGGATTTCTTCTCAATTTACATTTCCATTGAGAATTCGTTGTTGTTATGCCCCAATTCACTCTTATATGGTTTATATACTGTCCTTTGACATATTATATCATGAATCCCTTTATTATCATGATATTATAAAGTTGTGATTAAATTTTATTCCTCAATTATTTGTACTTAAGTGTCTCTCTTTTTATTAAAAAATTGTTTAACTAAAATATTGTTTTAAATGTTTTAAAGATTTATTCTTCCAAATATTTCTCATTAATGACTATGTTTTCAAAATGGGTTTTAGGATTTATTTATATGGACATTAATGTTTTCAAATGATAATTCATTTAAAATCTTCTATGTTTTATGGGATACTTAGATTCAAAAATATCTTTTTAAATGGTTTTGAAAATGATTTGATAAAGCATTTTTTATTACAATATCTTGATTTGATATATTGGAATGTGGAAATGTTATCTTTTCTTTATACTTGGGTTATGTGTAATGATTATGTTATTTTTATTGGGTATTGTTTATGTATACAGGTGGTTCTGTGATAAACCTACGGCGGGTGAGCCCAAGATTTATCTCCAATGCATTGGGTAACATGACGGAGGTAAACATGATGTTTCTCCTAAAAGATTAATGTAATATACTGTGATGGGTATTCCAAGTGTAACTCCCTATGTAGCTATTATAGAAAAAATTTATGTTTTATATGGATTCCATAAGTAACCATTATGAATTATGATTTTTGTGTGTTATTCATCAATCTTATGATTTTGTAAGGTATGTTATGATTGAAAAGTATGGTTTCATTGATTTGTATTTATTGGTGGGATAATTTTTTCCTTCCTTATTTTATAACCCTTACTGAGCTTTTTATGCTCATCCTAAGTTTTTGAATTTTTTTCCACAGGACTTAAAGATAAATAGGGTTAAGGATGGGATCAAGGAAAATTAATGATATCTAAAACATGGAACTTGAAAAGTTTCTTTTTAAGAGTTTTTATTTTATAAAAAATGGATACTGAGTAGTATGTCTACATGTAATATTCAAGTTGTTATATAATACTTGTGGACTAATTCTCTAAATATATAAACATGAAAATACCCTCAATGTGAATTATTTATTTAATTCAATATTATGTAATGTTTTATGGTCGGGTCCTTATAGTTGGTATCAAAGGCCAGTTTAGACATCTTTAGGGATTGGGAGTTTTCGTTAAACACATGGTTACTCTCTAAGCCTATTTTTTCAGTAAAGTTCTTGATTTATAACTTTTTTTTATCAAGGAATGTTAGTTACAAATGGAAGTATGAGGATCTCAAATGACATTCCTGTCTCTTCTTGATAAATTTCTTGTAATAATTATTGCAATGTCATGTTCGGGTGATTGTGAAACTTTCTCTAGAATACAACTCACTTGAAAGCAGTTGTTTAAGATATCGAAAACCTCCACTATACCTCTTTATCATTTTGGATCATGGTTTGTATTTAAATAAATCCTATTTTCATAATATTCTCATATTTTAAAGAAAAGTAAATATTATCAAGGCATTTACAAATATTTTACCTTATCACAATATTTTGAAGAATATTATTATTTTAAAAAAGGTTCTTAAGAAGGAGACCCTTGATCAATCTATTTATGTTTTCTTTTACAATATAGTCTCTCAGCAAATACTTATGGTATTTTAAAAGGACCATTAATTGAAAATTTCAACTCAAATTCAGTCTGATTGTTTTATAGAAATCATGTTTTATCATATCTTTTTAAAATATATGTCATACATGATTATTTTCGAAAACTATTTTTTTGTGAACACCCATAAGACCCATGTTGTACAAGGTGTATTTGGATGGAGGAAGAAAATGATTTTAAAGGATCTCAAAATCATTTTTTCAATGCATGGACCTTTTACCTACGTCAAAATGATGACGATGAAACCAAATGGACACCATGATCAACGTATGATGTTCTTCATTTTGGGGAACATTTTATTTTATCATATGGTGGTGAAATAATACTTTAATAATTAAGATGTTGAGATCAAAATTAATTTGGATGAAAATGATAGGTATAAGGAAACCATTGAGGTTAAAACATGTTAGGGTTATTTTTGAGTTTTATAAAAAGGACAACCCATAGGATGGGTGACAACTCGTCGCAACCGGTAAGGCTGCAAGAATCAAACCCGCAACCAAAGGGTGACAAGGGTGCATCTCCTACCACTAGCCTACATGAAGTCCCTAGTTAGTATGACTTATTATTTTAGTAAAATTATTTTATGGAACAACAATAAGTTGATTTTTGGAACTTATGTTTTATCAAAAGGACATTCTTAGTATAGGAAAGTGAATGGGTGATTAAGTGATAAAAGTTATTTTAGAGGAAATTCTCTCTTTTGGAACACGATATGCTTAAGGAAAATAGAATACCTTGGGATTTAAACTGTGGAGTAATGGTTGAAATATTATTTTGGAAGAATATTTTTTTTGTGGACATAAGGTGATTTCGGTTATTTATGGAAATGATAAACCAATCACAGAGAATATGTGATTTGGTTAATTACACATCAGTATGAGACTTTAAGAGTAGTTTATGTTTTTGGGGATAAATATTAAGATTTACTATGGAAGACTATATGATTTAAATATTTCTGAGTATTGGGTTTCAATATTAGTTTTTATAATTTTGATGAATTTTAAGGACAATTGTGTATTGAATGGTCTTTCTTTAACTTTGGGTAATTTTTGTTGAATTTTGGAGATTAATAGTAGTATTTCTTTTTATAAAGGATTATCCTTTTGGGGGATTATCTGATCTCTCACTAACCATTTTGGTTTTAGTTGATTTCTGAAGATAAGGGAAATATGTAGTTCTTATTTTGTGGATTATATGATTCTCTAGAATATGATTCTTATTCTTTTGAGGTGACCAAGTCTTTTTGAATTCTCATTTCTTGGAGAGATGATTATTTTTTGGTAGAAACTTATTGAATGATGAAACTCTACTTGAAGGTAACTGTATTTCCTTATTTTCTTATTCTATCTAGTAAATGAATTCTGAAAAATTATTAATAGGAATTTAAAACAAAAAAATTGTTGGTTTATGTTTCCTACTAAGTAATCAATTACCGTTTAACACATCATAAGTTTGTGATTTTATTGTGGTTAACATTCTCTTAATCATGTTTTCTATCACTCTTTATCAAAACTTGAATGTTCTTTCTCTCTTCTATATACAAGTTTTCCAATATGGAATCCTAGTATGGGTTATCTCGATTGACCTTTTTACTTCTCTTTCATTCTTTTAAATTGGTAGTTTTTACTGACTCTTTTTCGAAATGGGGCATTTAATGAACTTTCCAAGCCCAGTTTTAAAATTGTGAGGACGCAATTCCCAAAAGGGGGGAAGGATGTAACATCCCAGATAAATAAGGAATAAGACACCTTTCATATTTATTCATATTTTTGAAATAAATATTAATTTAACATTAAATGGGATGCTATATTCTATGGAATACCCAATATGCAACAACGGGTTTCTTTGAAATCGTATGTTGTATACTAATAATATAATAAAATTATTTTAAATGACTGTTAATGCCTAGCCATTGAATTGGAAGGAATGAATAGAAATAACTAAAATATGATTATATATGTTTGTTAAATGTTTTTAAAATTATCCAATTAAATTTAGGGGCTTAAAATATGAATGAATATAATTTTAAGCATGAATACTCTAATATTCAGTAAAAGGTCGAGTTATCGCCTTTTGATGGTGAACCCTCTTTAAAACTTGTTTTGGTCAATTTTATAAGTTCAATTTGACAAAATAAAATTCTTCTTTAGATTCGGGACATCAAAATTTACATTGGGTAAATTTTTGGTATTTTTCTGATAAAGTTCATTTTTTTAATGAATAGTGAAAATTACTGTATTTTAATTCAAAAGTTACTTTTAATCTGGTTTATTTATATGGTTATATTATATTTTTAATTGGATTTAATGTGTAATTAGAATATATTTTTATAATTTTATATAATTTTGGTCACTGGAAATAATTTTATTTCGAAATTGGAAATAAACAAGTGTCAATCTTTTGAAAGTTATTTTTTCTTAAAAACACGCTATTTGTTTTGACAACAGGAATTAATTTTAAATTAATTAATGCAACTTCTATGTTTTTAATTTTTTAAAATAGACATCATTTTTGTATTCGGAATATCAAATATAGCTTAGGGCTAATTTTTGTTAATTTTCTGAAAAACTTCAATTTTTTATGAATAGTGAAACCACTTAGTAGTAGTTAAAAACTCACTTTTTCATTTAAATGAAATTTTACCACTTCTGGGAATTTATTTTCAAAACTCTGACATACATGGTTGTTATTAGTAAGTAAAATTTGGTTCAATAAGATAAAAATAATTTTTGGTGAATAGTAACTTTTGACTTTTATTTACCGCAGTTAAAGATAAATAGGGTAATTCAAGGTAAAAATAATATCATAATAATATATAATAACCTTAACATCATAACCTTATTGGATGAGTAATGGCTGGCCATGGGTATCTTTGGATCGATTTTGGGACCCCATGGAGCCACTGAATAGAGATAATGACACTTTAGATTAATTAATTTAATGTAAAGGCCAAAATGACACAAACAAATATCTTTTAGTAAAATAATTTTTACATAGGGTTATATAAGTTCTATTTTCGACTATAAATATTCATTGGAAAGATAAAATTATTTCCTAAATAATGGTATTTTTTTATAATTTTTAGACTTCAAATAAATTAAAATATTTATGACACAATAATGATGCATTATATATCTCATTAATAAATGATTTAAATAAATAAGATTATAAATATTAAAATAACATCCAAAACCTATCCAATTTCTTTTGGATGATTTAATTTATACCATGAGTCATCTTATCTTTGAATTTAATTTTTTTTGGACCTTTATAAACTGAATATTATTATATAATAAAATAATATTTTCATACATTCCTAAAGAGCCCTCCTCCCCCTTATAAAAGGGCACCACTTATAACCAATTCCTCACACCTCTCAAGCCTTTTAGATCGTCAAACCTATACCCCCATTAATCTCCCTACATCCCTATACTCCTCCTAGAAGACTTACCTTATGAAGAGGGAACTTCAAGATGTCCTTTTGGTTCAAACCAAAGGATGTTACCAAAATTAAAGGTAACAGTTCCTCTTAACTTCTTTTCTTTTATTTTACTTCTCCAACCCCTAAACTCTTTTTATTCCTATATTTTATAAAAACACCAGTATCCTCAATATACTTGTATGTTGTTATGAGAAATATTTTAAGTACACGTACACACACCTCCATCTAATGGGTGAAGAACATATTGTTTCTATGGATAGAAAACTAATGCCTCACGAAATGATGATTGTTCGATTCTCTCCTACCGCCTCTCATGGTGGAAATTAATATGGAACTGTATTTATATATGATATATATTATGTTTATATTTTATTTATGCTTCTTTATTTTAAATTTATATCCTACCTTTATAGTTTCCATAATGGGTAAACATGATAATTTCATTTGAGAAAGTGCAGACTACCGCCCCCTCAAAGTGATATTACTCGTTAATGGCATATATGGGATATATAAAGGATAGAGTTAATGATATTGTATATGATATTATACTGGAATTATAATATACCTATGTATCATTATATTTTAGTTCCATTAAAATATGAAATAGAAATGAAAGTAGCGTTCATGCGTACGCACGGCTTACCGTCTCAATGAACGTTGCATTTCATTTCATACCTCCAAAATGTTATGTAATATTATAAATACATATATATACTGGATATATATGATTTATATGGTATCTAAATCATGAATATCATTCTGGAGATAATAGACTATTGACCACATGGACTACTTGTAATTATAAGGTGTTCAGTTTTGACTCAAGTACCTAGTATCGACCAAACAACTATTATTAACTTAAATGATTGCGTAATGTTTATTACAAGGTAACAAGTGATATAAAAAGGATAATAAACTCGAAAAATGTTATTAATAATTTATAAATTAACTTTAATTTATTATTCCAGAATAAATAGGAACAAACGAGTCATGTCGGACACGAGGTAAGTGATTTTCTTATCTCACTTTTAATTTCATGAGATTTCCATTGTTTGAAACTTATTCATTGCATGTGTTGTATTGTGTACTTACATTTGATATATATTATCATGATTCTCATTATATTAATGGTATTATGTGATTCATATGGTGGTTATTAACATTTTTTCATATGACTCAGTTGATTACAACGTGGTAAAGGGTTTCATCTTACTTTTATTCCCGTGACATTCATGCTATATTTTCCACTATTTCATTTTGTGTGGTGTATGAACTGCCCATGATTCTACTCTTTGTGTAATATAAATACATTTATGAGTATTTACATCTTCATTTTATGATCCTTCTTTAATGTGGCGTACATTTTGTAAGTTACCAAATCGGTAAGGGAACCTTTCATTATCCTCTTTTTAAAAGACTTCTTTTTTTTATGTATTTTAATTTACATCTTTTTATGTTGGGATATGTTCTTATATAACCTTATTAATGTAAAATTTATGAACAAGTGATGAGATACCCTTTTATATCATCAACTCATTCTCTTAATTTTAAAGCGTCGTTGTTAGGCTGTCGAATTTTTACAAGGGAACTTCTTAACCCAATTTCAATTCTTTGGGTTCAACTTGAACTTCGTGAATATGTCATCCTATGAATATGTGTTATTGAACTATGATTGTTTTACACTTAATATAAATTTATATTGGGTGTATTTATATTTTTCACACATAATTATATGATTTATTTATCCTTAATTTAAAGATACCATCTTTATAAGGGATTTCATCTCAATTTACATTTCCATTGAGACTTCATTGTTGTTATGCACCAATTCACAATTATATAGTGTTCATACTATCCTTTCACATATTATATCATGAATCATTTTATTCTCATGATATTATAATGTGTTTATTAAATGTTATTCCTCAATTATTTATATTCAAGCGTCTCTCTATTTTGTTAAAAACTCATTAACTAAAATATCGTTTTAAATGTTTTAAATATTTATTCTTCTAAATATTTCTCATTAATGTCCATGTTTTCAGAATTGGTTTTATGATTAATTTATATGGACATTAACGATTTCAAATTATAATTCATTTAAAATCTTCAAAGTGTTATGGGACACTTTGTTTTAGAAATCTATTTTTAAATGGTTTTAAAAATGATTTGATAAAACATTGTTTATTACAATATCTTGATTTGATATATTGGAATGTGGAAATGATATCATTCCTTTATACTTGTGTTATGTGTTATGATTATGGTATGGTTATTGGGAATTGTTTACGTATACGGGTGGTTCCATGATAAACCTCGGGCGGGTGAGCCCGAGATAGCTCTACAATGCATTGGGTAACGTGACGGAGGTAAACGTGATGTTTCTCGTAATAGATTTAGGGAATATACTGTGATGAGTATTCCAAATGTTACTCCCTATGTAGCTATGATAGATACAATTTAAGTATGTTATTATTTCTATAAGTTACCATTATGATTTATGATTTGTGTGTGTTATTCATAAATCTTATGATTTCTTAAGGTATGTTATGATTGAAAAGTATAGTTTCATTGTTTTGTATTTATTGATGGGATAATGTTTTCCTTCCTTATTTTATAACCCTTATTGGGATTTTAATGCTCATCCCAAGTTTATGTAATAGTTATGTCCTAATTCTCTAAAACTCTAATCCTAAAAGGATCCATAATGTGAATTATTCATTTAATTCAATATTATGTAATGTTTTAAGGCCGCATCCTTATAAGAATTGTCAAAACTCTTCTACATAAAGGGGATTTCAGGTATGAATTTTGATTCTTTGTTGGAAAATATTCTCAACATTTATGGGGGTGGTTCCAATTTATTAGAGGTAAATGTACATGTATTATGTAATTAGTATGAAGTTTTAATAATGAACCTAGATGAGAAATTTGAAGTGTACCTTGATATAGTTAACATTTTTATGGATTATATGAATAAAATTTTAATGAACCATTATGATATCAAAATCATGAGAATAATATTTATAATATTTAAGCATTGTTTAAAAGAAAAATTGGAATTTATTATTGAAAAATATCTAAGGGAGTTAACACTGGATAACCTTCATTGTACTCTCATTATATAAAAATGAGAAAAATGATAATGAATCTATGAAAAAATAAAATTATAAATCGGGTATAATTCAAGGATAAAAAAACTCTTATTGAGAGATGATCCAAATAAAATTAAGTTGAAGGGGTGATGAAGAAACTCCAACATTACATACATAAATATTACGTCACATTAGGTGAATATTAAATACATATCATAATAATTCATGCCTTATAACCATAATATTTTAATGTATTTGAAGACTACATACATAAAAATATTATTTCATGAAATTTATTCAACATATCAATGTTATGTATTCTCACATTATACACATATTAAACAAACCAACTTTCAAAACCTTTTTTCCTAATCTAGGGAGAGGAAACATATGAAATTTTTATCTCATATGATCAATAACGGTAAAAATCGAAGATAATATTCAAGGATAATATTTAATCATAAAATACAAATAAGTGTATAAGAATATGAACTTATCTTTTGAAAATAACACCCATAAATTCATAGATCCTAACCATGTCATAAGTATTTTTTTGTTCATAAGACATGAGTCATTGAAGAATCAAATATCATTATCCATGAGATCATTTTATAAGTATAAGACCATTTAATGTATGTTTTCATAATTTTTGGCATAATAATACTCATAAAAATTATTTTTCGTGTCCATATACCAATATATTTATCACCTCTTAGGCTTGGTCTAACCATATGAGCACCCTATTACGGCTTGTGATAACCTCTCGTGTAGACTCTTCTAGGTGTGGGATAACATCCCATGTACCCATTTAGCTCATAAAAATTAAAAATTACCTAATAAATTTGAGTTATCTAATGTACCCATCCATCACATAATCAAAATTCATTCATATATATGCAATAATATCTTGATAATATTAATCATTTCTCAATAGCTTAATTGTGGAAAATAAAATGGGTCTCATTAAAATTCCATCATCATAATCAAAAATCATCTAGTCAAAGAATAAGGATTTTATCATTGGATCATTTACCTAGTTAATCATAAGTAAAATATAGGGATGTGGTCATAGATAAAAATACTATTAAAATATCACTCGAATATTTCTTCGGGAAAATACAATTTTATTTGAAATTACATATTTAAAATCCAAAAAATTTACATAATATTTGGAATAAAATTCATTGAAAAAAACCCTTTCAAGCTATAAAGTATGATTAAAATCAAATAATAGTCATGAATGAGGGAGAATCAGTTTCTGTGTTATATGTTAAAAAATATTGTTCTCACTTTATCTAAAACATCTTTCTTTCAAAAAAAATAAGATTACTTTCTAAATTTTTTTAAAAGTAACACATGGGTAAATTTACTTTAGTAAATAATTTTATAATATTAAATATATTCTTGAAGAAATGTTTAAGAAAGTATGGACATAGAAAATGAGATTCCTGACAAAAGAGAGAAATGTTGTTGGTTTTACTTAAATCAAATATTTTAGAATTTTGAGTACTTAGAGAGAGTAAAATGAAAGGAAATTTTCAATATCTAGAAATAAATATAGGATAATAACATAAAAAATGTGAGAGATATATAATATAATTTCATCATTTTAAATATAAACCTAAACAATAATAAAAAAAGTTTTATTGTAACATAAAACCCCTACCTCAAGTCTGAATTTCTAATTAATTTATATTAAACTCTATATAATAAATTTAAAATTATTATAAAAAATGAAAAACAATATTTATACTCAAAATGTCATATATTATTAACTTATAGAAACTTATCACCAATTTACTGAAAATTCTTCATTAAAATCATTATTCAAAGTGATAATTGTTTCATTTTTCAAGCATGTAATGGTTCGTAAGTTCCAATACATTCAGTTTGACAATGTTTTAAACATCACCATAATATTAATATTGAAATTTATATAATATTATAAAAAAAATATTATACGTATTTAACATTGATTAATTATTCATGTCAAAGACCTTATAACATCCCTCATGAAGATGATAAAAAACAACCTTACCAAGAGCATGTTATAAATTCTGAATGAGTTAGAACATGTTATTGTATAATGATAATGTAAAATTTAAAAAAAGATTATTCATTTCATAATTATCATATATATTAGTTATATACGACTTAATAACCTTCCATAACTGGTGAATATTGAAAATGAAATATATCACTCATGGAGATGGTAGTCTATATGTACACTTGAACAATACTTCCATTTTATAATGATAAAGAAGAAAAGAAAATAGGTAATATTTTTATATTAAATAAAAATTATTATATCATAAATAACATATATAATTGGTAAATTCATCATTATAACCATTTATTATAGGAAGTGATGAAAAACTTATCATATCGTTACGTGGAGGTGGCAGCCCACAAATATGTAAATGTGATACTTTCATTACCCATTTGATATAAAGGAAGAGGAAAATGGTTTTAGCATAATAATAATGAAATATAATCATATTTATGATTCCATATTCATTATATTAGTATGTATAAAACATATTAATAAGAATTAAAATAATAAATAATATTTTAAAGAGTCGAGTAAGATGATTACATCTTTATTGAGATACCTCCTTTTTTAACATAATCTCTCTTAGGATGGTATTTGGGTAAGAACAAGACCTCAATAATGAATAAAATGAAGATATTAATGGTTTAGAAAGTTATAGGATAATATATATGACTAAAATATTAGTAATAAGGGTGGAGAAGAGGTTCCCTTTAATAAATTAAGAGATGGGAAAACATGGATTACATCAAATATTTAAAAAATATAATTCCATTTTTTTTACTAAACCAAATATCCAATAATTTTAATTTAAGATAAGTTAATGTGTAAATATATTCAAAAATTAATATTTAATCATGATTAAGTGGACTTTTACCCTTATCTCTACGTTTATGCCTCTTCATTAGCTTGTTTTAACTTATACTCTATTAACAAATTTTAAATATTTTTTCTTTGAATTATGACCAAAAATGAAATTGTACTTATTAATAAATTTTTAAATTATAATTAAATTATTTTATCTATTTTATCAAATTAAATTTCTATAATTAAGAGAAATAAACCTCAAAATAAGTTCGCAAAATGCAATGAAAATCATTTTTAGACAAATTCATTTTTAAGTATAAAACTGAATTTACATTAATTCATTTCCTTGTAAAAACAAGTACATGAATATAAAAATATTTGATAGAATATATAATATAAATATATCATTATCATCATAAATCAATATTTATTTATTTATTTTATTATTATAAAAACATATTTCACATAGAAAATGGTTTGTTAGGAAATTACTCTTTTTTCATTAATGATTTTATCTTTACTCCAAGTGATTAGATAGATGATGTAATTATTACCACAATTAACTCCAAATCATGTGTAAGGTAATTTTTATCATGAAAATTTAAATGATGGGAGGTGCAAGATATCACTGTATTATTCTTCATAATACCACATCCCAACCCCTACATAGAATCATCATTATAGAACAAAAACCTATTTCCATTGTATGGTAGTGTGAGTACAGATGTTCTAACTATCCTTTTCATAAACTCTACAAAATTTTATTCGTATTAATCAGTCCAAAGGAAGTTGACTCCCTCCAGATTTAACTTTTTGAGTGAATTAGCATGACATGTTTTTTTTAAAAAAAGTATCAAAAATATCTATCCAATCCATAAAAATTACTTATATTAGTCATTGGGTTTTTATAGTCTATTTTTTCAATTAATTATATCTTATGAGGATATAATAATATACCCTCTCTTTTGATCATGTTTCTATATAATGATACTTTCTATTACTAGAATTCACACTCGCTGAATTTGTAATATAGTATTTATTTCTTCTAAATCATCAACATAATTCTCAAGTGATCTTTACACTCTTCCTTGTTCTTGGATTATATAATAATATCATATTTAAATACATCCACATGTTGATCTGGGTAATTTCTCAATACTATGTTCATCAAATACATGAAGATAATTGGGAAATTAGAAATTATAAATTGGATCACAATAATTTCGTAGAATCCATACATCATACTAATGTTTTTCTTAAGTATGTATTTACTTTTGAACTATGATTGATAGTATTTGGAATGAAGTTAAATAATTGAGAATTATTTCACTCCTCACAATTGATCAAAAAATCATCAATATGTGGAAAATAGTACTAATTCTTTATCTTCATCTTGTTACGTTCACAATTAATAATAACGAGTCACATTGATCCATCTTTCTTAATAAAAATAATAATAGGTTCACCCCACGGTGATGAAATGGGTTGAATGAATCCCTTATCAATATTATCATGGATTTTATTCTTAAATTCATACAACTTAATTGGTTACATTCTATGTAGAGTCTTTGAAATTGTTGTTGCACCAGGTATAATTTCTATTGAAGACTCAATTTCATAATTTGAAGGAATACTAAGAAAATATTAGGAAAATACATGAATAAATTGCATACAATAAGAATATCTTCAATGTTGAGTATCTCCCAAGATATAAATGTTAAATACGACTTATAAATAATAATAAAGACCCATAAAATTGATGCAATTTCCCTTGGAATCTCGTATTTATCCTCAAACTGATAAATGATCATATTTTCATTTTGAATAGGAAATGTGACTACAATTTCATAGTAATTTACTTAAATTATATATTATTATAGTTAATTTAAACCCAAAATCACACCAAATTCAACTAATGTTAGAATAAAAATATTTTTAGGAATCATATTCCCACAAACATTAATTGAATAAGAATCGTAGGCCTGATATGTGATCATCATACCATTGTCAATTTTCACAACTAATTCAACATCTAATCACTGTGGTGGAAATTAATACCCTTAGAAAATTCAATAGATATAAAAGATTCTATATCATAAAAATAAAATAAGATGTTAGTGGTTATAGAGTGGATGAAAAATGTACCATTCCACACTTCATTCATGTAACCCACATTGGTGATAGTGATTCATTGATATTTCTCTTTGTCTATATCCTTAATAGGTCACTGGCATTGATCGTCATCATTAACCCTTTGATTCAATTACAAGTTATCATAATTCCCATACACCATGAATTGGAAACATTGGAGTGTGGGTGGGGAATTCTATGGTGATATCTCTCTATTCACATCATTATCTAACTTATTTCAATCACTTTTACATTTAATTATCAGTTGACCTTCCTTTCCATACATAAATCATTTGTGGGTCCCCTTATGAAAATTTTCATTATTCTTATTTCTATTCTTTTGACATAAAGTAATACTTATCTTATTCCCTATATAGTTTTATTAATATAATTTCCTTTAAAACACATCTTTATTTTCATATGAAATCGATGGGTAAATTTGATCTCCATTTCTACCTTGAGAGCGCATCAATCTTTTTCTTCATAACTACTAAAATATCTTATGGATCATTGCATTCAGATTCATGTTTTTAAGCTACCAAATAATTTTCTAGTCTTTCTTCTTGGATGGATGGTAATACTATAAGTGTACCTCACAAGTCTTGTCAATTTTACACATATGTACTAACAGATTCAACATATCTCTAATTTAGTTCAATAAATTTTATCTCAATTCTCATTTTAAGAATATGAGGATTATAATTATTAAAAATAACCAATTAATATCATCCCACTCCAAATATCCTTTTTTTTATACTTTCCACATGTTTTTTATAAATGTTATACATTTATCTACATTTTCTTCTAAAGAAAAAATAACAAAATTAATTTTTTAATACCCCAAGAATAGTAGAATGAAAAATATATATTTATTTCCACTAAACCATTCTGGAACAATTATTGGATTAGTAGAGCCACTATAATAATGTCTATATTACCTCAATAAGTACTCAATAGTATATTGTTCCCTTGTTTTCTGGTTTGGAATTATAACATGATTTATAGATTGATAAAGTTATGCAAGTATATAAACATGATTTTAAATTCTAAATCCTAAAAAATATTTTTTATTAGAAGGTAAATCAATAAATTTCCCTTCACATTCCGCATTAACATGATTCCTTGCCGTTAAATCCATTGGATAAAATAAAAAAAACATAGTGTGAGAAATAATAGTCCTAGGGATAAATCATATAATCATGGAAAATATTTCTTAGGATTCTGAAATCATGAAACTTTAATTTAAATCGATGGAACCCTATTTTTAGACAAGGTCGTCCATCTTCATTACCTACTAATATACTTTATAATATTTCCAGAATAAAACATTAATTAACCCAAGAATATCCATTAGGAGTGTCTAACTATGTTTCTAGTTTTCATCCCACTCATAATGTACCAGTGATAATCAAATTAATACCCAATTCGTCCCTTTTATAGTTGTTAACCCTAGGTGTATTTGTGACATAGAAACATCCACTTTATAATATACATATTGGCATATATTATATTGGAAAAACACATTTTTTTCTTTATCATAACAGAGGATGTTCTCTTAAACATAATATTATCCTCATGATTCTCACTAAATTTTTCACATTGTAATTTACAAAAAATAACAAAATCTTTCTAAGATACCGATTAAGGAAACCAAAATAGTTGATACATAAATATTAAATCATTTTTGATGAATATTCAATAAAAATAATAAAAATACCCACCCTAAAACTACAACTCTTTTGTTTCATTACTACCTACATACATAATCATCTTATTTCATTAAAGATATTCAATGTATCCCACAAGGGTCTTCCCTCATTATACAATTATTATACATACCCTATTTAAAAAAGAATCAAAGCCTATTGAAATCAAACATAATAAAAGGTTATATTGGATGATACATAAGGATGAACAAGGAAGATATCAGTCAACGATCATATTTAATAATAACATGAGTATAATGTTATGATAATTTTGATATAACATTTGAAAATCATACCCAAAAATTCAAATATCATAATCATGGAATATGGATTTGTTGGTTCATAAGAGATGATTCAAAGAAGAATAAAATATCATGATTCATGAGATCATATCATAAGAATAATAATATTTTCTAAGGAGTGGTATAATTTATGGTTTAATCATAATCATATAAATCATTTAACAAAGCTATCTTCCAAGACATTCATCACATGTTTGGCTTCAGTTGACCACAAGTATACCCTCTTTGGGTTTAGGATAACCTCTCATATACCCGATTGGAAGCTTCGTATAACTTCTCAGTTACCCTTTATGATCATAAACATTAAATAGTACCCTATTCATTTGATTTATATGAGAAATCCACATATCACATAAAAAATTTATTTATATGTATTCCACAAGATCATGAAAATAGTTACCATTTAGTTATAGATTCACCCATGGAAAACAAAAAGGGATTAATTAAGATTTATTCATCACAATAAATAATAATCCAGGCAAAAAATAAGGATATAATCATTGGATGATATCCCTAGTGAATCATATGTAATATAAAGGTATTCTTTTATAGATGAAAATAATATTAATATATCACTAACCTAATTTATGAAAAAAAAACTCTTATATTTTGTAATAACTTATTTAAAATCTGAAAATGTATAGAATATCTGTAAAAATGATTTATTTCAAAACAAAAATATTAAATATTAAATAAATATTAAAATAAAATTATATTCCTAAAGTTAGGAAAAATATTTGTGTGGTATACGTTAAAACAAATATCGTATTCATGCCTTTGGTAAAAATAAACTCATTCAAAAAATGAAAAGAATAATATTTTTAAAACGTTTTATAGATATTAAAACATGTGGAAAATGAAATTAATCAATTATTATAGAATATTAAAAATATTCTACAAATCATTTTAACTAAAATATGGACATGGAAAAAATCATACAAAAGAGATAAATGAAGGAAGTTTTTCATGAAAAAATTCTTCCATAATTTTTCACACATAGATAGAGAAAAAATAATTGAAAACATGTAATATATATAAACTAATATGGGATAAAAAAATATATTAGATTTTTGAGAGATATATCATATAATTTCATCATCATAAATAATCCATGTAAAAATCCAAATTGCAACATAAAACCCTTACCACAAGTCTAACATGCATTATAAGTGTTTTTAACCTCCTAAATAAAAATTTTTAATTTAATATACTTATATAAAAGAATAATATTTATTATTTTAATATTATATATTATTCACATATAACATTTTATCACTTGTTTATTAATTATTGATTATTAAAATCACTATTATCTACGATAACTATTCAATTTTTCATGCTTATTTCAATTTTGAAATTCACAAACATTCACTTTAATCATGGTTTCATAATATATTTAATTTTAATAAATAAATTTATAACATATTAGTACATAATATTAATAGTATTTAATATTACCTAACCATTCATGTCATAATCATTAAAACATTTCTCATGTATGTGGTAAAACCGAGCAAAACATAAGCATGTTATAAAGAATGAATGAAAAAAACATGGCATTGAATAATAATAATATATAATTTAAAAAATATTATTAATTTCATAATATTCATATATATTCATTATCAATAAATTTATAATAATCTATAAAAAGTTAATACTAAATATTAAATATATCACTCAAGGTGACAATGGTTTGTTAGTACACATGAACGATAATTCAATGTTCTATTGACAAAAAGTAAATGAAAATATATAATATATTATCACTATTGAATAATTATTTTACTAAAAATATCATTTATATTAATTATTTCTATCATTATAACCACTTATTATAAGTATTTATAGAAAATTAATCATATTGATGCATGGAGGTCGTTGTCTGCATGTATTTATATGTGATACTTTCATTTCCCATTTGATTTATGGGAAGTAAAAAATTGTTTCCCCTTAATTGTAATAACATATTAGAATATTTTTTTATAATATATTAAATAATTAAATACTTTAGAGTAATTATAAGTCGAAATAAACTTTGAAAGAGTCTCGAAAGATGCTTTACTCTTCTTTGAGAGACTTCCTTTGATTACAAATTCATCCTTCCAATGATTGTCATAGGAAAATACTAAGATCTCAATAATTAATTGAATGGATATATGATCTTTTTTTGGTGGGTATTGGTTATCTTTATGGATGCAATTTTATGAATAATGTTGGAGAAGAAGTTCCTTTTAAAAAGTGAATGGAGGGACATAGAAATAATTTTAAGAGATTTAAATAGTATAAAGTAATTTTTGTATTAAAGTGGAATAAAATGAATATTTAATAAAATTTAAGATAATATATGTTTTTAATATCTTCACAAAATATTTATTCAATTTTAGTTGGCATTTTTACCCTTACCTCTTAGTTTAACCACCGTCATTAACTTGTTTTAACCCTTACGATAGCAAACAATTAATATTTTTACTCTTTAATATTAAAAAAAGAAAGTATCCTCAATAATAATTTTGGACATACATAGTCAAAATATGGAATTAATTTTATAAAATTAAATTCATATAAGTGGTAGAAATTAATTTTAAAATGAGTTCACAAAACACAATGAAATCCTTTGGTAGAAAAAATGAATTTTTAAACATAAAACTAAATTTACATTCATTCCCTGGCTTGGAAAACATTATTTGGATGTTAAAATATTTTATTGAATTAATAATATACCTATTTATTTATAATCATTAGTTAATAGTTACTTATTTAATATGTTTATATAAAAACACATTTTACCCAAAAAATAGTTTCTTAAAAATAAACACCGCTTACCTTCAAATGTTTTTTTATTAATTCATAATCCTTAGATAAATAATGTATGAAGAAATTTCATTATAAAATATGTATCATTAATATGAATTTATTTTAATAAAAAAATAATTATTTTTAGGCATAAATAAATACATTTTTATTAAAGAAAACATTTCAATATATATTTCATAATATTGTTAATCCTAATCCAACCCATCAATCCAATGACTAGGTTATAAAGGTTAAAATATAT
Organism: Viscum album; assembly: GCA_963277665.1. Taxonomy (NCBI): domain Eukaryota; kingdom Viridiplantae; phylum Streptophyta; class Magnoliopsida; order Santalales; family Viscaceae; genus Viscum; species Viscum album. The sequence goes on along the minus strand of OY728122.1, from coordinate 1,236,333,387 downwards.
TTTTGTTCATTTATAAATGGGTTAATGTGTAAATAAACATTATAAATAATTAATATTTATATTAATGGAATAAATATAATATCTCATGGTTTTATATGTGAGGTCTTTTCTTTACTTATATGTTAAAATAGGAATGGAAAAATTCAAACGTAAGTTTCCAGTTTCTTACTTTCAGTGTGGAATATTAGGAAATCTCACTAAAATATGTTCAAATAAGATTTTACATTATGATGAATTGGATGATCTCTTAAATTAATCATTTGAGGGTGATAATATAAAGAGTAAACCAGAATATAAATTCATCAAAAATAAGTTCATACTCTCCCAATAAGATGTCATCCCAAATAAATCATAAGGGGAAGAAGATAAGGAATATAAAAACCTTGGTTATTTACTTCTTATTTCTATCGTTGAAAAACCAAAATTATAATATAATGATAATAAAGGTATTGAATTTGATCATTTGATTGACCTTAAAGCTGAAATTGAGGCTTTTCTTTAAGAAATAAATTTTTATGGATAAAAAAAAGAATGAAAATAGAGTGGTATGTTACTAAAAAACACTATATAAAATAAAAATAAGAGGATAGTTTTTAGTTAAAATATAATTTTGAGTGGCTCAAATCTATAAATTTTAATATTTTAGTTAAATAAGTTTATTGCAAGACAAAAATTTATGAACTGGCCAAGATTATTGATTTCCTAACCAACATAGTAAAATATCTTGTTAAAATTATTATAGCGCTCAAAGGCGAATTCATGATTATACAATGAAATATTGATGGATAAGAAAAACTTTTAACTCTCAGTTTGAAACTGTTATGTTTGAGTTCATTAGTCTCTAAAAAACTAAGGAGGTACATTAAAAGTTAACATAATAATTAGTTGCATGCCCAAAATTTTAGTGTGTTAAATATAAATGAAATTATATTAAGGGGGTTGATCATAAGAAAATATTAGTGGTATTAAATGTGTAACCATAGGCATCTACTCCCTATAAGATTTTTTTATGAGTTACTCATAGTAAGATAAAAAAGATTCACTTGGAGAATAGGATACACATAAAAATGCACTATGAATATTATGTTGTTGTTGTGAAAATATAGATAAACCCAAATATATGTGTTCTATAGGTAGAATAAATTTTAGAGATCAGGAGAAACAGAAATAGGGGAGAGTAATTACATTTACATGAAATGTTTTTCATTGTTATTTTTAATTTTTTAATTTTTTTTACATAAATCCATGTATTCCTCATTAATATTACAATTATTTATACAAAAGGGTACTCAAAAAATTAAATCAAGGTAGTTTTAATCATCATCAAGAAAACTAAAACCCAAAAAAATATGTAACTTTGAAATATGGGGATGAAACTAGAGAGCTAGAAGGGGAAATTATAATTTTCCACCAATGGATGCGAAGTAGTGTAAATGGATAAAAATTTGAAAAGATGAGACATCAAATTTCATTGAAATTTATTTTGAGATAAACTGATATAGGATGAAAATTAATTTTTGATTGTGGTGTACATCCCATAATTCAGGAAAATAATTACTTTTCATTGGCCTAAAGTACAAGAAAGATGGTATTTTTTAATATTTTGAAATGATGAGGAGATAAAGATTATTAGCTCTAGGAATCCCACTATATGATGAAGAGACTTGAGGTTCATTTATGTCTTACTAGTTGAATGATTTATTCACAAATTAATAAATGTAAGTCAATGGTGAGACTTCTTGTATGTGATAAATTTCAAAAAGTTAATCTATTTCATTAAAATAAAAAAATGACATAGTATTTTTCAAAGAAGGAACACCCATGGAAATTACTATTCCATAAATTAAGGAATTATATTTCCCAAATAGTAGGAAAATTAGTTTTGGAGATAATTAATTAGTTGTTTGATCCAAAAAAATTGATGATTTGGTGAAAAATAAACAATCACTATATTTCGAAATACACTCATGTGGTCACACTCATGTCTGTAGTACCTATAAAAACAGGAAATTATTTGGAAGACTTACAATTCAAATGAGAATAAATTGACCTAGTTACTTGAGTTAGTGCTTTTTTACATGTGAGTTATTAAGACACCAAAATACATGGATATAAAGAGGTATTAATTTGTATTGATTATTATAATATTATGAAAAGGTTGATGGTCCTTACTCCCAAATATGATGTGTTAAAATTGATTACAAATTATTGGATTTTAGTGGACAAGATTATTACAATGAGAATTCGGAAATTGAAAATCAATAATGGAATAGAGTTCAGTAATAGTAGGTTTCATAATATCTTAAAAATTATGGGATGATACATCAAGTGTAGGTAGTATGGAATTTTCATAAAAATGCATTCATCGGAAAGAGGGATCTAATTTTTTATACTATGAATCATAAAATTATCATTGGAAATAAAATCCTGGAGACTTATTGAAAGGATTTTTTACTTACATTAGTATACATTTCCAATAGAGAAATTTTATTTATGAATGAAAATAAAACTCTCTATGAGATGTGATATAGGAACAATCTAACAATAATGAAATTTTTAATCTTCATATGTAAATTATTTATTCTCAATAAGTAGAAGAACTATAAGTTTTAATCTCTTGGGTATGAGGATATTTTCCTTAGATATTAATCAGAAATCATGGTGTATAAATTCTATAACAAAATTCTTGGGAATATTTTGGACGTTAATTATATAAATCTTTTATAAAATTAGTAGATTTTGTAAACTAGGATTCATATTTCATAGAAGAATAGTGTGGTAATAGAGAAAAAATACATTGTTATGGTGGGGGTTCAGTTGGGGTATATGGGGATATAAAAGTATTAGAAGAAGATATTGATCATGAGAAAAATATAATAGGTAATTTATTAATAAATAAAATTATAAATATAATATAAATTAGTGATAACAGTATTTTTGTAAACCAGACAGCTTAGGTTCAAACACAAAGGATGAAGTATCAGTATAAAATCACACATTTATCTCAAATAGAGTTTAAATTTTTTTAAGACACTACTATATTGGAGAATTGGGTCTTGGGTATGTATGAAGAAGTATGAAAAATTTAAAAAAACAAAAAATGGAAAATTATTCCAAGGAAGCAAAACTGCAATGGAATTATAACCAAGTGTGTGATCTGGAATAAACTCAATAAACATGGAAAGGTAACATAGAACAAATAATATCTAGTGTGAATTGGATATTAGAAAATATAAGGGACATATATGGATGAGACCATCACCCCCATGTCCTAGTTGGGAACTATATAGTCTTATTAGTCCATGGTTGTACAAAGGGGATTCAATGTGTATGAAATGGATGTTAAATTATTATTCTAAAACAAATTTTGTGGATAATAATCATACATTGAGAAACCAAATGTATTTCTTATATATGAAGTTGATAAAAAAATGTTTAATTATCAAAGAAGTTATTATATGTCTTAAAGGAAGTACTTAGGTCTTGGTACTCTTAGCTTTCCCTATATTTGAAGAAGCTCGCATTCCAAAGAGATGGAGTTAACAATAACCTTTACATTAAGAAAAAAACAATCAAAGTGTATTGGTGCTCATCTATGTGGAAGATATCATTTGTGGAAGGTTGAATGGTGCATAGTGAAATATATTTTAAGAATATGTGAGGTAAAATTTTGATAATTCCATGATTGGATAGATAATATTTCTTTTCAGATTATAGGTGACTCAAGGATAAAATTGATTATTTATTTCTAAAAAAATAATCCAAATAAGTGAAAGTGATTCAAAATGGTGGGTTTTTGGAAAATGAAAATTGTGGTGGGTACATTGATTATGTTATCAAGGGATAATGATAGGAAGAATATTGATATAATGAATACAAGTAGACTAATGAAAGATCCTATACATTATAGAAACACTACCTAATATAGTGTTGTTTATAATATATGATTTTAACAACCAAAGTCTTCCAAAGGATATATACCTTCTATCCCTAAATTTTTTACTTTTATATGTTAAATATATAGTGAAATTTAGGATAATTTATCATAGATCATCAAAGAAAGAGTTTATTGGATACACATATAGGGACAAAGTATGTTCAAATGATAATGAAAATTCAATATTTGGTGGACCTTTTTATCTTATAAGACCATGTATTTCATGGATGAGTAAGAAAAAGGACAACATTTCATTGATAACTATAAAATATGAGTACATAACACCCACTAAAGCACTTACTTTGTAGATATAGATTAAGAAATAGGTGAAGGATGTTGAAGTGGATGTTCCTTCTCTGGTTGAAATAAACTGTGATAGAATGAATGATATCAATCCTAAAAACAATTATTTATTTTTATAGTAAAAATAACATCAAAATTGAATACCTTTTCATTAGTGATAATTTTGAACTGGGCATAGTGAATTTGGATTATGTGTCTACATAGAATCATATTCCATATGTTATAAGAAATTTCACTACCAAAATCAAATTTTAAGGGGTGTAAGTTCAATCACAGAGTCCAAAAAACCATATATAATTGAATTTTTCAAAAACTAAAACCCAAATACCCCCAAGTATATTTTTAATCATATTAATTTAAAGTTACTCTATTTAATTAATTTTTTCTATTTATAATACTCTATTATGATCTTTCATGGATATAATCTTTGGGTTTTTCGATATAGGGGGATACGAATTTCAATTTCATTACGTGGTAAAATACATACATGTATTGAGATGATGTTTTCTATGGTCTTTCATTCCTATTTAAAATGGGGAGAACTAATGCTAATGTTTTGAATATGGGTAATCATTTTAATTCATTATCATGGGAAGAATTTTTTTGGAGAATTTAAAGATCATAGATATCATTGAAGTGTTTATATGATGATATTTTCATTTATATATTTTTTCCATAAAAATATTGACTCAAGTGGTCTTATAGTTTGTTATTAGTGAATCATTAATACACTTTCTAAAGAAAAAAATGCTTATATTGAAATGTTTTATGATATATAGTTATTTTTAAAGTTATTAAACATGGAGATTATTTATTTGTTTTTTAATTTCCAAAACAAACTAATGGGGAACAGTTTTGTCCAACACCCCCATTATATTTGTTCATGGGTTGTTTTTGTTGAAAAATGTAATGAAGGGTTCTCCAAAAGTGCTGACTAAGCTTTATGAAACTCATATATTGAAATTTTGAGGTACCTTTTAATGACTATAGAGTTAACTAGTAAAATATCATAGTTTATTGGTTTTTTAGAAAATTCCATTCTTCATAAGATTAATGGTAATTTACTATCATTAAACAACGTCAATAGGATCATTATAATGATCAATATAGTTTTTTAAGGTTGAATAATAATGTAAGTTCATAGTAAGGTTCAATATGGTCTCTATATGTTTGATAAAATATTCAGAAGGTTAATCATAATATTAAAAAATTACCTTTATGTTTCACCATGGGAGTCTAAAAGGGATTATTCCCTGACATCAAAAAATCCATTCCTTTACAAAATTTGGTAATGGTGGTAGTATAAGAATGATTTTTAAGGTTCATTCATTTATAAATTTCTAGTGAATAATGAACCAAATATTCTTAAAGGGTTTTTTTTTTAATAAAATATGATTAATAATGATATAGACTATTTAAATAGAAAATAAATTCAAATATTATAGTGGATAGGGTTGTGAGTTCTTAAAAAAATTAAATATAGATTTTTTATGATAAAAACAATGAAAACCCCAAACTAATCGCCATGTATCTATATGAATGGGGTAATTATTGATCATATTAAATGGTTAATAAGTCTATAAAAATTTGAAGAAAGGAACTTGTAGATGTTTTGGAAGACTACAAACTGAGAATCGTGGGAGTTTAAATAAAAAGGATCCCATGATCAAGATTAGGGGAATATTTTCTATATTGAAATTCATACATCATATAGATGGGAAAAATTCATTAAATTTAAAGGAAATATGGTAAGAGAAAAAATAATATGGTATATTCAGTTATTTATTACTGAAATATAATAATTTTATACTCACGTTGGAAGGAATGATGGGGGAATGTATTCTATGAGGTCATCTCATTGGTATTTTAGGTATTTTGAACTGAGTGTTTCACCTACTATAGTGTCAATTATAATTTATTTTTCATGGAGAAGAAACCACTTGTATGTGTCAGTGAATTAAAAATTATAGTAAGAATAATGATTTCTTATATTTTTTTGAGGGTTTTAAACTAGGAGGGTCAGTTTGGTTATTTCCTAATTATAAAAAAAGTATTGAGAATATTGTTTTAAGTGCATAGGTAAATTTCTATGAATGCTCCTTATATAAACCCATTTAATTAAACCCTATAATAATAATGGGGTGTCTCGTTTACTATTTTATCTTTCCATTTTGACTATGAATATGAGATAAAGGTGTTCCTATAAAAATTGGAAGAAGGTCATTAGTGAGGGTTATTTAATTTATTTTTATTACCCTGATTCAACCCCAAGTTATTCAACTTTCATTGGAAGAACCATACTAATATAACATGTTTTTTTATATTCCCATTAACAAGGTAAATGATATTCCTAACATCCATTAATGTTAAAGGATAAAACATGTCCATATTTTATGCAATAACATAGGGTATTTAGGGAATATCCCTATTAAAAATAACATTCCAAAATAAATAATACATATGGATTCCCAATTTTCGTAAATAATTTGAGAAACAAAATTATTTCTCTATTATTATAGTTTTTTTACTTATCATGGTCACCACCACAATATTTGTATCATCACACCATGGAATAAACAAAATGTTTATTCAAATATTCAAGAAATTTTATTCCAAACATCTGTTAAATCATTTATCACTCATGATGATTCTATTTTACTATTAATTGTATTTTAGATGATATATATTATTATTTCATAGTAAAAATATCCCAATAAATCTTGAGAGTATTTTTTCTATAAATTTTAACCTTTAGGTTTATTGAAAACACCCTTCTTTCCAAAATATTATCTATAAACACAATCTTTCTAAAACTACCATCATTTCTCATATAGTAAATTTAATAATTAAAAAATCACCCACATTAATCAAACATGATTCATTATAGTCTGTAGAAAAAATAGTGCAATAAAAAATTTATAATGAAACACTTTATTCCTCCTCATTTTTTTTAAATACACTACTTGGTAATAAAAGCTTTTTAAAAAACCTCAATGTTCTTCTTCCATATATTGACTCACAAATGCTCCTGACACCAATTTGTTTCTATAACACCTAGATCATTTATTTGGTTTTAAATTAAATTCCCATGTATTCACATATTTTTTAATTATTCATGATACTTTACTTCACTAATCTCCGGCTGAAAAGACATTCACATTATCTCTCTTGATAACTTCTCAATAAAATTTTCATACATTTTTTATGTGGTATTTATTTCTTTTTACCAATAAAAACACCTTACATAGTATTATATCATCTTTTATATGATATTGATATATATCTCCCACTAATTTAGGTTATATCCCCCCCCTTCAATGAAACCAAAGATGATTTCCTTGAATGGTTGACAAAAATGTAATAGTAATTGAGTAAATCAAACCATGAGGGACAAAAAACCATTACATGAACAAATTTATGAATAAACCACTTCTTGATTATAATAATGAAACTATAATCATGGAATATAAAACTAATTAGGGTAATAGGGGTCCTTTCTCCCAACCATCTCATGGGATAGAGAAGGTTGAAATCTATGATCCTACCAATGCATCTCAAATACTTCTTTAGAGAGTTCCTTTGTCCTGATATCTAAAACCAGAATATTTACGTATAAATACTCCAATATAACTAATCCTTGCTGAAATTTATACTTGATAAATTCATATTTAGTCAATATATTCTTTTTCCTTTAATAATATAAAACATTTTTTTTAATATTATTAGCACTTGAGTTATCACAGCTAATAGAAATAGGATATTTCACCTCAATTAAAATATCCTTATTTTATTCCCTCACCCATAAGAATTGTATTCATTCCTAAGTGGTCAAGTTATATTAGTCTTATATAGTTCTCAAATTGATGAAATATTTCTTCTAACTCAATTAATAAATACACAAGTCATTTATATAAAATCCATTTCATGATGTAAATATTTTATAATCAACTAAACAAATAGAGTCCTTATTTTAATTTCCTAATATCTAAAATTGTGAATCCCTATTATAAAATTAAATAATTCTCCATTCCTTTAATATATCATATAATTCATATAAATTCTTAAAAGTTGATATATTTTTGGAAACATTTGTACCATTTGACTTGAAAATTTGTAAAATAAATGTTGATACTTGTCACTATTAAGTATAATAGGTCCCTGATGATTTTTCTATACTTTATCATAAAAAATTATTTTTTATTTTCCTCCCTTCAAAAACCTATATGGGTAAAAACTAGTGTTTTATGAGCCTTTGGATCCTCTATTAAAATTAATTTAATCACATCTATGAAATATTTTTATTGATAAATATACTTTACATACCTTCCTTACATTACTTACAATCCAAAGAAAACTTCCATCTCACCTATCATTGAAATTTTGAAATAATTACACATGGATTATATAATCATTTTTATTTATGATTCATTCAATACTAAAAAAAATAATTCATTAATATAAATGATAGACATGATCCTCTCATCACTCGATATCATGATATAGAGTCCCTGCTAGAAACCAAACATTCTTATGTATTGATCAAGCACATAATTCCATTCCATCAGTGCTTTATTCAGACCATAAAATTCCTTATTCAAAAGTTAAATTTTTATTTAATATTATAAATAATTAATCATTTGGGATTTTCAACATAGTTCACATCCTCAAAGAATCTATTATAGAATTCTATTTTTACCTCTATCTGGAAAAACCTGATCATCATTTTCCATATTATGGACAACAATAGTAAAATTATCTCCATGTTATCCATCAAATACAATTTTTCATCCACATTAATTACTTTATTATAATAATATCGTTTTCATGAAAGTATTCCTTTATATTGAACCACCATACCATCTTCATTGATATTTTTATAAAAAACCTTTTTTCTTCTAATAAGATTTTTGTTACATGATCTTGAAACAATTTCACAAGTATAATTCTTCTAAATTTCTTCTAACTTTTCATTCATAACATTAACTGAACTCTTGTACTTATTAGTATTACAAAACATTTATGCTTCATCTTTTATATTACTAGTGTTTTTTTATCGACTGTATTCATAATATTTTCATTGGGTCTTTCTAATCACTAATAATGTTTTATTTATTGATTTAACCCCAATTTCATTTCATTCCAACAGATTCTAAACTCACTTCAACAACTTCACTTTTGGTTTCCTAAAAATAATAATCACTATAATCTTATTATACCAATAATATTATTAACTCAACATCATATTCCTTCATAATTTTATCACTTCATTGATACAAAATCTACTTATTTTACACAATAGTAACATCTTATCCATTAATTATTTTCCCAATACATTTATTGAAACATTTTTATGAATTTATTTTATAAGAGTATCTATGTAATATACCTTTAAATCCTCAAGATTAAAACTTTTCATAGAAATTCTCTTTATGGAGAATAAATCACATGATTTTGAAGATTTAAAATTATATTAATATTGGATTCTTCTCAAAACACATCTATTATAGAGTACATCCATCTAGAAATTCTATAATGCATCCTTCCCAAAGATAATTATTTGATCCATGATTTTGGTCATTTAGTTTCTCCTCTAAACTACATTTATTTTTTGAGGAGTCTTTATCACATGTACATGGATCCTTATCCCATGATTCTTGAGATAGTACCCAAATTAGTTGTTAGAAAATTGTTTCCCATTATCATTTTGTAATTTTTGATTTTTAAATCAATGAATATTCCCTGATAATATAAGAAAACATGTAATTAAATTAAAAACTTCTAGCTTATATTCGATCATCATCAACCATTCCATCAAACTATAATCCTCAATTAATATTGTATAGTCCCTCTTTTTATCAATGGGTCTTGTTGATATAATCTCACAAACATCATCATTAACTAATTCAAGAAAATTAATTGAAAAATTATCTTTTGGATTATAAGACTTATAAATTATCTACCATTATTGAAGAATGTCACATGTATAAGTAAAATAATTTGTAATATTAAAGATATAATTTTCATCATCATGTTTCGCGTATTGCTATGAAGATTATTTTGATCAAGTGTCCAAAATATTTTTTCTATAACTTCTTATTTTATTTCATTGAAAGAAATCACGTATCATATTCACCATCAATGATATATTTATTCTAATTAGTATACATTACTTGAATCATAATCAGATCATTCATTCCATTGATAATATAATCATTCTTGATGAATCTTAATTTATGACCAAAATCACACAACTGGATAACACTAGTGACCATCCATCCATCTAACATCGAGAAATTTTATTAGAAGGGTGAAAGGCCTATGAACATAGTATAGGGGGCATGAAATAGTAGTGCCCCATCGAGCCATATCTTACATGATTATTACATTCTATGGGAAAGAATCCAATGGAAACAAAAACATTATATGGATTAATAAGAGTTTCCAAAGAGGATAAGAATTCCTCCACCATATTCACCTCCCGACATGTGTGGGTAACAATATTATGATAATTGAAGAACATATATCATCTAATAACTAAATAATATATATTCAATGGAATATATGTATCCACCAGATGGACTTGTGAAAAAAATGGTGAATCAGTTTCAACCCATTTTAACACAATACTATGGGAGAGACAAAATTAAATCCTTATAAGCATAGAACAGGATTCAGAAAAGAGGGAATACCATTGGACCATGGAAACGATTAATGAAATAATTATCAATATAACTTTGTTATGAACAACCCCTCCACCTTGTATATTTATATGGGTGTAGGATCCATCAATATTTAGTTTAATTCCACCAAAATGGTTGTATCTAGTGTAGCCAATTTACCTACATGACTGGAAGATGATCCTTGTGTACCATATGCCTACTGGCCATGAGAAATATCAAAGAGGTAAAGTGTACCTAGTGTCTCAAAAGAGGGTCCATCTCTGCGTCGAGGGCCCATTCCCTATTCATCATCACCAGGTTTGAGCTATGAAGACCCTCATGCCAAGATTTATTATACGGGTTCCAAATATATCTGCATTTCGATGAAAAAAGTTTCATCTCACATTATGTTCCATCCTATTATTATGTGATACATGGATCCATATCTAAAGTAAATCATCACTGAATGTCTACCCATATATAATTTTGAATATGAAAAAGCTTATCTAAAAGAAGGAAACCACTCTCCCTTGAAGAATAGATAAACAATAGACTCTTCCTCTACTCTGATGTTGCAACTGCATTGGGAAAAAAATGATATTCCATTAAGCCTTACCCTATTATCAATGGGAAGAGGTTGTTTGTATATGTTACAAATAAGTAAATTAATCTTTGTTGGGATCTATTTACACCATAGTAGCATATCCCATTATTCGTGATTCCAATTATCATGAATGAAACATTAATACATTTTCAAAGAGAAGAAATAAATTTATGATTCTGTAGAAAAAGTCTATTATGTTCCAAATTAAGAACGGTTCTATTTTAAATATCCTGTTTTTGATTTTTGAGAGTGGCGTGGATAGAATTTGGAAAGTTATTGGCTTTAATGAAATAAATATCTATGACGCGACATCCTTGGAAGGCCACCTCAGTTACCACCGATTTGGAATTCCAGTAATTAATTGAGCTGCACTCAATGACCCATCGGGAGTGATGTTGCATTGTGGTAATATGTCCCTTAATCGAGTCCTTGATCCTAGAGAACATACCCACAAAATTATCCATTCAATTTCATTATTTTTTAATCATGATTTTTTCCCACAGAAACAACCCCTCCCTGAAGTCTCGTTCTAACCTCTCTCTAAGGAAAAACATGGTCTCAGAGATGCTTCTAATCCCAATGAATTAGTTACCAACCTCCCTTTCCAACCTTTCCCATAAGTCCTAGTGATATTTTCTATCTTCATTGGTATCCTAGATTAAGGTAGTCAGAATGTTCTAATTTCTTATAAGACCTCTTTGTGTATGATGAGGGATGACATGACCTGAATATGAAAGGAATTATGCCCAATATTGACCAATGTAATGGAACCTCCAATGGAAAAGAACTATTTTTTTCAATTGAGAATAATTTTGGATATTTTTTACCCCTTAAAATTGAAGTGGTGAATGTGGATACATAACTTGGATATTAGGGAACCCAAATACTCCATCAGAAATGGTGTTCTGCGAACTCTCAGTATTTCTTCAATTTGTGTCCCTCTTCTATTGGAGCATGATTGTGTGAGTTCAATATTACCTTTTTTATAGTTAATAATATGGCCACTCCAATTGAAGTATAATTCAAGGAAACAATTAGGATCTTGAGTTGTTATGATATTTTTATTGATAAGATAAGTAGATCATCCACGAATAATAAATGAGAGATACCATTTAGGTTTATCCTACAACAAAAAGATCTAATATAACCCCCATAGAGACCTTTGTCAAGATATCTACTAAACGTATCTTGAACCAGAATAAAGATGATTGGGGAAATTATATCCCCTTGTCATAGTCCTCGAACTGACTTAAAACCCATATCTCTTCCCTATAAAAGAAACCACAGACTAGGGGAGAAAATTCACTTGAAGAGTATGTCAATGACCCACTCAGAAAAAACCCATACATCTCAAGACACTAATGATAAAGATCCATTCCACCAATTCATATTATTTTTTCATATCAAATTTGATAGTAATGTTAAACCCTAGGATATTATTAATAATATCACATATCATTTCGTGTGTCATGGTGATGGATTTTTTGGTAGACTCACTCCAAATGAAGCCTTATTTCTCTTCTAAAAACTAAATATAGATATTTTTTGAGAGCCTCATATTAATAAGAGTAAAAATAATTTTATATGGGATGTTACACATGTTATTTGGATGATATTTCTTAAGATAATTTGGGTTTTTGGTATTTTGAATTAGGATTAGTGTAGTGGAACTGGTCACCTGGGAAAGCCTCCTTAGAAGAAGAAGCCCGGGATGAGACTCACTAGATCATGTTTGATGAGATCCCAATGGTCGGAGTAAAATTACCATATTAATATTTATGGTCTTGGGGAACATCTATAATTGAGATAATAAATGGCCTCCCATATCACCCTTTCATCAAGGATTTTTCAAGGAAATAATTAATCTTGAAAGAAGAAACCAATGGTATGTTATCAAAAATAAAATCATGGTCTCTATGATAGCTTCCATGCATTATAGGGTTATTATCTAAAATCAAGGATAAAAAAAATTACATTTCTATACTTCTTATGAAATTGGGGTCACTAGTATAGGATCAATCATCATCCAGGATATTTGGATCATGAATTCGAATCCTTTATCGAATGATTCGTCGAAAAAATGCCATGTTCTTATCCCCCCTCAGAGCCATGTTTCCTTAGGAATTTCCCGTTCCATTGTTTCTTTCTCTAAAAGAAGGATAGAAAGATGATTTTTCATGAAAACCATCGAACCAAAGAGATCATCATCCAAATAGGCTTCAAGGGTCACCTCTACCAGCTCAATATCCTTTTAATGATTATCCAAATTCAGATAGAGGGATGGATTAATAGACTCCCACATGTGATTATCCTATTTCATTCTTCAGTGTTTATTTTGAAAACCATCCTAGGACCCTTCACTCATGTTCTTATCCCATGTGGTTCATACCACCAAATCATATTTGAGGTCAGACACCCACGTATTGTGATAGAAAAAATGGCCTTCGTGAGAAGCACTAGCATTCATATTAATGAGAAGAAGAAAATGGATAGACATATCTCAAACCAAGTGATCCTCTTGTGAATAAGGGAACCATAACAGTAGCTATGAAGTTTTTCAACCAGAACTATATTTGACAAATCCCCTTATGATTATTACACCATGTAAATCAGTTGCTGATAAACCCCATATCTAATTGGCCATTATGGGTTGTGAATTTAGTGATGGAATATCTATCCGTCCATGAATAACCCCCCCCCCTTCTTTTATTTTACATCCATGGTGATGTTGAAGTAACCCCCAACCAACTAGATGGAGTCCTTTAAGTTGAAACTAGGTAGGTCCGACCAAAGCATATTCCCATCCCTTGCATTTCACTTTGTATAAACAAAGGAAATAAAACATTTATAATCATCCAAGATGACCATTACATAGATATAATTATGTTATATGGAAACCCTCCCCATGGAAACATATCTCTTCCATAAAACATGTATACGATAACTAATAGGATCCCCCTGAAAATAGTTCTGTAGCCCCATCCTTGATGTGAAGTCCTATAATTTTCATTGATATTATTTATGATCAAGGATAGAAACAAGAGGAACGTTGTGATGAAGGAGCACATAAAAAATTAATTTTTTCCTCACCCTTTACCATACACCTCATGCATTGAAGATTAGAAAATATATATTTTCATCACATAACTATAGGATTTGACCTCTGGCATCAATAGACTCTTGGATTTAGAAGAGGATAGGGTTTTTTCATGTTTGGTATGAGCCCTAGTTCAAGCTCCATAGGTTGATAGGGTGGGGTTATTCACATCCATGGCCGAATCCAAATGTTATAATGTGCTGAAACCATTGTATTGTTACATAGGATATGTGAAAGAGGATTAATGGTCAATTTACATAGTATTTTAGGATAGAATTGGTTCCTTCCCATGACACTATATAATAGTCTCTTAACTGTGAGAAATCAATTCATAGGAAGAGGCTATAAGAAATGGGAAGGGTTTCACAGGATTGGGGAAGTGGTCAGAAAAAGGTCGTTGGAAAAAAATCACCATATCAGTACAAGTTTCCTTTGAGTTTGGGGGGAGGAACCTGGGATGATGTTTTAATCTTCATCAGAGGTAAAACATATATCATATAGTAAATTTATCCACTTTCAATAATCCACAAACTGAATTAGTCAATTTCCTTCCAAGTAATATCCACTATTACCACATTTTTAGACCTTTTCTTCTTAATAGAAGCCTATTTTTCATATCTGAAATTGATTGTTATGCATATTCATTATCCAAATATAATGAGATTCACTATAGTTTTATAGCTATAAAATATTTTTTATTTTAAGCTTTCTTGATGATTCATTAGGATATTATAATCTAACACATTAAGTCTCCTTAGATAAATTTATCCTCACACATAATGAGAAATAAAAATATTTCTATTAACATCATTATTACTAAAAAAAATAATGAACACACTGAGTATACTAAAATCTACTTTTTCATCTATTTTACTTTTACCTTGAAAAGTATTTTGTTTACTGAACACACAATTTTTGTATTCCCTCTCTTTCCATAACAATAAAATGAAATTTATTATGTATTCCAGGGTGTATTATTTAATTATTTGGTAGGATTTTGGGTTTATCCCAAATCAATCATTCTCTATAGAGTGAGATCATGTAGTTTCTCATCCACCATGGTTGAATTTTTCTTATAACCAATCCCCACACAATTTTTTGGGTTATTAAGCAATGATTTTGTAGGAACTCATTCAAATTCTCTATTAGATCTCCATGTTTCTCCTTAAATTTCTCTATATATTGAATTATTCCTATTTATGATGTCATACGGAGAGACATGATCCTATTTGGATCATTGAGATTTTTTCTCATTTCAATAACATCACCATAAATCTCTTCAATTTGTTTTACTTGATATTTTATAGAATTGGACAATCCATAAATGATTTAAACATGATATAACACTTTTAACTTGATCTTAGTAACTTTCTTTAAATTATCTAGATTCATATATTAGATATTTTCAATCTCATGAATCTAAATAGCATTATCATTTTCTTGATACTATATATACTTTTTAAAATTTCA
Organism: Viscum album; assembly: GCA_963277665.1. NCBI lineage: Eukaryota > Viridiplantae > Streptophyta > Magnoliopsida > Santalales > Viscaceae > Viscum > Viscum album. Next base: position 1,236,317,317 of record OY728122.1, on the reverse strand, counting down.
TTCCACACCATTGGTTTCATTTATTTTGTCTTTACAAATATCAATTTATTCAAGTGACACTTATAAATCTACATAGAGGTCAACCATACCCTGAAATTCATCATACTCACCATCACATTGATCATTAATTTTTTCTTTTACAATGATATTCATAATAACTTCTTCATTAAGTTCCTTTCAATCATCAATATTCTACACTTCCATTTCTTATAAGATATTATCCTTTTATGAAATAAAGTTCTTCTTGAATAATTTTGACATATTTCACTTGACTTTCACCACTATTAAATATTTTTTATGGCTGTAATCATAATTTTTATCTCAAAATTATTATAAAACATTTAAGTGAGGTGAAATAATTTCCACATCACGAAAAAGATTTTGGATGTTCCCCCATGAGTTTGGTTTTACCTATTTTAAAATTTTAGAAAAAGAGTCACATGAATTCACAACCCTCCACTATTTGGTCATCTTCCATTATGAGATTATGTATTTCCATGAACACCACTTCCTGATATTTATTCTTCCCCATTATATTATATTTAACCAAGCTAAACATAACATAAATAATACATTAATCTTGTGATTTAAATGATATGTCTCATAAAATAGTCGTACCAACCAAGGACCTAAAGTTTTATTGTCGTATATATTTTTTATATAAACAACTAAATTTAAAAAACTAGTGAAAATTTCCCCCTATTTGTATTCATATAAACTTTTTCTAGGCATCCCACATGATATAATCATATTTACTACCTAAGTATTGGATATATAATAATGGGGTGATCTCAAATGCTCTATAAGGGGAAAACATATCATAGCGTCAAGGAGGACATGATAGAAAAAATAATTTCATAATAAAATATCATAATAACATAAAAAAAAATCATAAAACATGTTAGGTCAAGATAATATCATAAAAAGATCATCAAAAAATCATAATGTTATAACATGGATCAAAACACATCTCAATAATCATATAACATATGATCATGACATAGAATTGTAGAATACATTAAGAATAAAGTGTAATCATGAAATCATTTCATTTCATGGATATAAAATTAGTATTGAAAATTTGGAATAACTTGATAAAAATTAGGAAATTTGGGACTACTATAAGAATAGTAATATATGTGCGAGAAAACTCTCTATACCCATGCTTATTTGAACAAAATCCTTATATTGTAGCCTAAAAATATGATCGCACTCATCATGAACATGCCAATGGAAATGTCACGACCCTACCCTACCTGGGCTCGACCCACAACAACCCCAAGACCACCTCTATAGGATAGGGTATGGTGACAAGTGTCGAAGGCTAAACAACTCAGGGAGGCCTTTGCCTAAGTACCTGTACACACACATGCATCCCACTCAATGTAGAAGTGCGGAGTAAAAAAGAAAGAAAAAATACCAACTTCTATAAATAAACCACAAAGTGAATTGACCTTTAAACAGTAAAAATCAAGTGCTGAAGGTAAACTGAAAAGAAAAGGGGAAAAACACGCACCCAACCAGTAAAGTGCCACAACCCGACAATAGGTAAATAAAAGTAAAACATCTGGGAGAGTCCCACACCTGAAACCCAACTACGACCACTACATAGGGTCCAAGCTCCCAAACTCTTATGCTCCTCTGAAATCATGACCAACATGTCTATCATCTGCCAGGGCACCCAAGTGCGGGAAAAGCCCAAGCAGGGGTGAGTATAAAAATACTCAATAGGATGCCCTGAAGGGTCGAGGGAGAAACAAAGGATGTACTGAAGAGGTGACCAGTAGATCAAATATGGAAAAGTAAAGGAGTACAATAGAGAGTGAAAAATAGTAACAGTAGAGAGTCCAGAAGAATCCAACAAGTGAAAGGAAGTAGACTCGTCCAAACACTAGGATCTAGAAATGGTGAGAGGATGAACTTCTCGTCAAATCTTAGCTACCTATAGTAGGAGATTAGACTCGTCCAACCACGAGAATCTAGACACTGAAATCACGTGGCATTCCCTATGCGTATTCACCTCTCCTAGAAGGAGATTAACCAATCCCAAGGAGTGGGTACTAGAACAAGGTATACATATCCATATGATCAATCAAGAAACAAGAACAAGATCGTAAGGGGATCTCCATCCTGTAGCTCAGCCCAAGAAAGTGAGTAGCCAACATTCCCAGAAGTAAACACCATCGATGCCCAGCATCCCACCCATCTGCCCCGAACTACAAGTCAAGGGACTCAAATCACAGCACCTTGACACTATCTTCTTTTGGCGGTACTGACTCGCCCGCACTATTTTAGGTCGCGTCTCAAGGACGCATCTTGATGGGGAAAGCACCCATCGTACTTGGGAGTTCTGGGTAAAGTCAAACCGCACCTCTTCACTAACACATAGTCAAGTGGTCTTCTCAAAGTCAAATTTGTCACATCACTAACCCATAAAACCAAGGGTCCTGCTCCGGTAGTCACGGAGAAAAGCCACAGACTAGCCTAGTAGAAAGGACTGAGTCTGAAAGAAGCCATCGGGTAACCCACTGCCCATCCCTGTTGAAGGGTAAACCCTAAGAGGTCGTCGGGTAACCCACTGCCCAGTCTATGATGGAGGGTAAACCCTAAGAAGTCGATGAGCAACCCACTTCTCAGCCCCGCTAGAGGGTAAACTCGAAGAAGTCGATGAGCAACCCACTTCCCAGCCCCGCTGGAGGGTAGAATCGAAGAAGTAAATGAGAAACCAACTGCCCAGCCCCACTGAAGGGTAAACCCAAAGAAGTTGATGAGCAACCCACTACTCAGCCCCGATGTTGGGTAAACCTGAAACTGCTCTGAAAATCCCTACTTGATGGTACAACACTAGCCAACAAAACACAGAGCGGGTATCGTGAAACCACCCAACTCCAGAACAATTCGCCTAGTAGAGGTTCAGCGCCCGTGTAGTGTGGGTCACGCTGATACCTAGAGCTCTGCCTTGTGAAACACATCACAGTAGATCGCGGAAGGAGGATATGATATCGAAACACAGCTAGGGAAACTGCGCCCAGGCTCATTAGGGCTCTGTACCCTACCGGAAACAACCTATTGGGTAGAGGATCTGTGCCCACATATAGTATTGGTCACACTGAATCCACAATAACCATACCAGATAACACAAAGGGACGTGATACTGAAATCCCACATGGCTAAAGGAACAGGGGAACCCATACAACTCCACCGATCAAACTGTCGAGAATAGAACCAGGGGAAATCACTCCACCCTACTGGTCTAAACCATCGTTAACAGAAGGACCCTCTGCGTCACGAGGGGGCAAAAGTACATGAAGTAGAACACGGTACGCACATGGGGCCCTCATGTCGTGTGACCCTATCTCATCTCAAAACCAAAAACACAAATTTTCCTAGGCAAAACTACAAAATTTACCTCCCAACATTCTCGTATACTCCCATAGTATATCACATCTCTAGCCCAAATGTTATCGAATGCATGGCACCCAAAGTCAACGCGAAGGGAGAAAACGTAACATCACCAACCTGATTCCTCCACAACCATAGAACTCCCAAACACATCTCTTTAAGAATTTAACTCACTCTCCCAAGAGTCAACGCGATCACCTGCCAAGGGTTCTCTACAAACACCGCAGGAACTACTGCCACCAGAGCACCTTTTAGGCTTCCACATTTAATGAGTTCTTAAAAGAGGCTCCTGACTTCCAAATGGATCACACCGTTGTAATCCTTGTAGAAAAACACACGATATAGACTATATACTCCCCTCAAACAGATATCTGACACAAAAGTTGTCTGACATTGCTTTATGCCCGAACGGCGTCCCGTGGTCCCGAGCCTTGGTCCTGAAAACAGTTGTGTGCATCGCAACGTTGTGAAACACTGATCGCAGCTTAAAATAAGGGTCATGCGGCCCACTTTTCAATTCCGTTTTCAAGTCCTGAAACCACCCATGAAAACTCCGCCTTGACGCTAGGGTCTCAACACCGCTGACAGTGCTCAATTCAGACATCGGATGTGTCTGTGCTGCCCAAAACAAGAACCTTGGGAAAAACGCTAATCCACCTAATGTACGTGTCGTGCAACCGAGCCCCTCATCTTGGGAATTATAAATTCCCAAGACCATCTCAAAAGCTTCATCTCAACACCCGGAATTTACTGCTATAGACATCATGCAAAACGGACACCCGTAGCGAAAATTACAGGTGTCCGATGTTGGAGGGGACGAACCCCTTGGGATGGACCGTCATGGTCCGCCCGGTCCGTCTGGTATGGGTCGGCCCGCGCCGACCGGCCCGGATCGTAGCGCCAGCCCGCGATTCAGCTGCGCGACCCAGAACTGACCCGCGGTCCACCAGCAGACCGGCCCACATTGTCGGTCATCTTTTCACGTGAAGACCCGCGGAGGGTGGGTCTCTACCCCGCTCAGCGTTGCGCACCGCACAGGCGGCTTCAACCCGCCGTGCCGCCTGGGGGGATGCTGCCTCCACCTCATCCTACTCCACCGCCTAATCCCGTGCCTCTACCAAATCCCACCAAAGATGCCCAGCCAACCGTGCCTCCACCTAGATCCCATGCCTCACTGCCGCTAAGTCTTGGCGGACCACCGGAAAAACTCCCAAAAAAACACCAGAAACTTCACCGGATGATTGTGGATGCCTCGGAACTTAGATTCCAAATATGAAAAGTGAAGAGGAGATCTAAATATATAAACTATGAAAATATGGGCTTCTCTTGAAATTTAAACAGTGTTTCGACATCATTAATTTAGATCGAAGATGATGCAGGAAATTGAAATGGAAACGAGATCCTACCTCGGGGGCTTAGCTCGTCGCTTCGCAAAGATCCGCCAGAGCTGCAACCTTGGAGAGGTGGAGGAGAGGCTCTTGAGGAATCTTGAGAGGAAAAACCTCTAGGGAGGAACAAAGGAAGGGTAGGGGGATGAGGGGGATATTGTTTAAATAGAAAAACACTTAACCCTCCGCCCGAAGTCCCCGCACCCGAACACTCGGCGGGGTTGGGGTTAAGCTTCCCCTAGGGTAAACACCTCCTCCAGAGCCCAACGGTGGTCTTGAAATTTTAATCTGAGACCCTGTTAAAAGGCTATAAAACTTAACTTCTAAGGCTGCTAAATTACAAAAATACCCCAGGTGGCATTTTTCACAGGAGGCTTGTGCATGTGAAAGTTACACACCTTCTAGGGTAAATGGCCTGCTACGAACTCAACGGTGCCTCGGTTTTCCCATTCGAGCTACTATTTAGGATTTATTCTGTTAATATGGCATTCCCAGTGTAAACGCACTAAAAATTTCATTTCAGCCACACTGGGGCTCAGAATCGCACGCCGTCTGAAGGCGTTGCTCTGGAATAAATCAAGAAAATTCCAATGTCTTTTATATAAAAAATTGGGTTCTTACATCATTCCATCCTTCATTATTTTCATCCCTGAAAAGAAAAACCAGGGAACAACTCAGGGTACTATGCCCACACCTGGCTCTCCCATACCCAGAAGAACTCTTGCACGGTCCGGCGTCACCGCACATCGACCAAAGGATTTGATCTGTCCGCGAGAGGTCTTCCCTTTCTGATGATGTTCATAGGAGCACGCACACGTCTCCTCATATGAGCCACGCGGGAGATGTCATTCACCCACTCTTGACCTTGGTGTTAGGTCAAGGTGGTAGGGAACCTCTCCATCCCTTCGCATGGTCTAAAACGGCCTGAAGGCCCCCGGGGGTAGCTCACCTCCCCAACTGAACCCCTATATCGCACACCGCGAGTGGAATCACTGTTTGGACCTGGTACAAAGCCAGGTGATTCCCCCCTTCAGAATATCCATATGGTGTAACCCCCGAGGATATATGGTCGCACAAGATTTCATAGTCGATGTCCCATGAACTAGACTCTCTTACACGCTCGAAGAGCATACGAGTCAACACCATCGACTAAATGAAAGTTTCCATGCCTTCTACCCTACTAAAAAAGTGTTACACCAATGCCCCGTGTCACCCTGGTAACAACTCAAGAAAGGAGAAGAGAGAAAATCATTTCACACATAGAGTCTCACAATTCTAATGCAAAAGTAGAAGAGTCGTAAACTGTACCTCTTATCACCTCATGCCCTGCAGGATCATAGACATCCAAACTCGCGGCTGTCTGCGGTCCAAACTGTCAGCTCCCATAGTCTGACGTGGACCGCCTGGTGGTGGTGGGAATACCTCGTAAGGTTTTCCCCCACTTCCTACTCTTCCTGGTCCTCTGCTAAAACCAACTCTTTGGGTGCTACTCCGATCACGATGTCGCCTCTATCGCTGTGGTGCACCTGCTGTCTTCCCGAAGTTCTCAATATACCTGGTCGGGCAGTCCCATGCCAAGTGACCTCGCACATCGCAAGCATAACACCGACTCTCTTCGGGCTGCACTAGTGCCCTCTGGAGCCACTATGGTGTACAACCATTCCCCTAAGTCTGGTTATCGGAAATCCACCAGCGTCGAGGTTCTGTCAGCCGACGCCCGCTAGCTGCGACAGACATATCAGCTCTGTCGAGCCTGCTGCCACCACCAACTGTAGAATGTGAAAAGAAGATATCTGTCACTAGAACCTTCTCTAGCACCTCGAAATAAGGGGAAACGAAAAAGGGTACTATGATGGAAAAAATCTCTCTACGGAGACCCTGCTCGAACTTCCGTGTTGGGAAGTTGCCGCAATGGACCAAGTCTGGGTAAAAACATGCACAGTCTGCGAAACTAGTTGCATACTCAGTCACCATTATCCCTCCCTGCCGAAACTGAAGGATGTCCTGGATCCGAATGGAGCATAATCAGGAGGGGTAAAACTCCTCACAGAACAGCAGCTGAAAGTCACCCCACAAAAGTGACGACTCATCAAGTAACTGGGTCACCAGACCCCACCAACAACTAACTGCTCCATGGAAAAGGTTGTCGGCCAAATCCTCAATCTGATCATCCAATGTTTGCACAAGACTGAAGAGACAACCCACTGTCTCAAGCCAAACCTCTACTGCCTGAGGGTCTGGATCACCACTGAACCTCAACGGTCTCTGTCGCTGGAACCCACGGAGCATGCTCAACCTCCGCTCAAGCTCCATATGCTCTGCTGGAGCTGTCTGCTTCTCACCAGGTTGGGGTGCTACTACCGAACCACCTAGAGAAAGGGAATCACATGATGGTTCATGGACTGGGGCCTTGTAGCTCGCAGGTTCATCATCACGAACCAAAGCTAGTATCCTAGCTGGCTATCTCCGCAGAGGAATCCTGAATGATATCATGGAGTACCACGATTAGATGGGCATATATATATATATATAACCAAAACAACAATGGGGAGCTGACTCAAGAAGGACAATCAAAGACTCAATCATAGGTGATGCACAAACCAATTTCCCCAGCAATGAGGGTCTCAGCATGCCGAGTCGACAAGCGGTTTATCAGAGTCCAGGTGAATGGATACATTAGCCATCGCACCATCACTAGACTCTCTGTCCTGAGAGCTGCTCTCGAGATACGTTTACACGGTCTCCCTAGATCCCAACCAATTAATTTTTAAGGACATCTGAACAATGTCCCAAGGAACAAACCACCGCTGATACCACTTTTTCATGACCCTACCCTACCTGAGCTCGAGCCACAACTACCCCAAGACCGCCTCCATTGGCCAGGTGCTGGCAACAAGCACCGAAGGCTAAAAAACCTAGGGAAACCTTTTCCTAAGTACCAGTACACACACACACGCAGCCCACTCAATGCAGAAGTGCAGAGTAAAAATGAAAATCATAGTACCAACTGCTATAAATAAACCACAAAGTGCATCGACCTCTAAACAGTACGAAGCAAGTGTTGAAGGTAAAATGAAAAGAAAAGGGGAAAAACACGCACCCAACTAGTAAAGTGCCACTACCCGGCAACAGGTAAACATAATAAAAATTGATGGGAGAGTCCCGCACCTTAAACCTGACTACGACCACCGCACGCGGTCCAAGCTCCCGAACTCCTAAGCTCCTCTGACATCATGACTAACCTGTACGTTGTCTGCAATGGAACACCAAGTGCGGTCAATTCCCAAGCAGGGGTGAGTATAAAAATTCACAGTAGAATTCCCCGAAGTCTTGAGGGAGCAAAAAAGGAGGTACTGAAGAGGTGAGCAGCAGATCGAATAGGGAATAGTAATGGAGTACAACAGGGAGTGCAGAAGAGTAACAGTAGAGAGTCCAGCTCAACCCAACAAGGGAAAGGATGTAGACTCATCCAAACACCAGGAGCTAGGAATGGTGAGAAGATGAACTTATCATCAAACCTTCCCTACCTATAGTAGGATAGTAGACTCATCTAACCATGAGAAACTAGAAACAGAAAGCATGTGGAATACCCCACACGTCTTTGCCTCTCCTGGAAGGAGAGTAAGAAATCCCAAGGAGTGGGTACTGGAACAAGGTATACATATCCATATGCTCAATCAAGAAAAAAGAACAAGATCGTTAGGGGATCTCCATCCTATAACTCAGCCCAAGAAAGTGAGCATCCAACAGTCCCAGAAGTAAACACCATCGATGCCCGGCATCCCACCCGTCTATCCTGAACTGCAAGTCAAGGGGTTCAAATCACCGCACCTTGACACTATCCGCTTTGGGTGGCACTGACTCACCCACACGGTTTTAGGTTGCATCTCAAGGACGCATCTCAGTGGGGAAAGCACCCCTTGTACTTGAGAGTTCTGGGGAAAGTCAAACCACCACTCTTCACTTTCACACAGTTGAGAGGTCATCTCAAAGTCAAAGTTGTCACATCACTTACCCATACAACCAAGGGTCCCGCTCCAGCCGTCATGGGTAAAATCCACAGACTAGCCTAGTAGAAAGGACTGAGTCTGAAAGAAGCTGTTGGGTCACCCACTGCCCAGCCCCGCTGGAGGGTAAACCCTAAGAGATCGTCGGGTAACCCACTACCCAGTCTCTGCTGGAGGGTAAACCCTAAGAAGTCGATGAGCAACCCACTTCCTAGACCCACTAGAGGGTAAACCTGAAGAATTTGATGAGAAACCCACTTCCCAGCCCCACTGGAGGGTAAACCCGAAGAATTCGATGAGTAACCCACAGCCCAGCCTCGATGGAGGGTAAACCGGAAGAAGGTGATGAGAAACCCACTGCCCAGCCCCACTGGAGGGTAAACCTGAAGAAGTCGATGAGAAAACCACGGACCCTCCCCGTTGGAGGGTAAACCTGAAGAATTCGATGAGCAACCCACTGCCCAGCCCCGCTGGGGGGTAAAACCGGAACTGCTCTGGCCATCCCTACTGGATGGTATGACACTGGCCAATAGAAAACTGAGCGAGTATCGCACAACCACCCAGCTTCAGAATAATTCACCTAGTAGAGGATCATCACCTGTGTAGTTTGGGTCACACCGATACCTGGATCTCTACCTAGGGAAACACGTCATCATAGATCTTGGAGGGAGGATATGATCTCAAAACTCGGCAAGGGAAACTGTGCCCAGGCTCACTGGGGCTCCGTACCCTACTGGAATCAATTGTATGGGAAGAAGGATTGGTACCCATGTAAAGTAATGGTCACACTGAATCCACAATAATCCTACCAGAGATCCCGATTGGATGTGATACTGAAAGACAACATGGATAAAGGAATAGGGGAACCCAAACAACTCCGCTAATCAAACCATCGAGAACAGAACCAGGGGAAACCACTCCACACTGCTGGTCTAAACCATCATTAATAGAAGCACCCTCTACGTCACGAGAGGTAAAAGGTATGTGAAGTAGATACGGTACTCACATGGGGCCCTCACGAAGTGTGGCCCTGTTTTATTTCCAAACCAAGAACACAAACGTTCCCAGTTACAACTACAAAATGTACGTCCTATCATTCTCGTATACTCCCAGAGTATATCACATCTCTAGCCTAAAGCCTATCGAACGCATGGAACCCAAAGTAAACGCGAAGGGAGATAACATAACTTCACCAAACTGCTTCCTCCACGGCCCTAGCACGGCCAACCACATCACTTTAATCATTTTCTTCACTCTCCCAAGAGTGAACGTGATCACCCGACAAGGGTTCTCTACAAACACCATAGGAAGAACCTCCACCAGGGCACCATTCAAGATTCCACATTTAATGAGATCTTGAAAGAGGCTTTTGAGATCCAAACTGATCACACCGTTGTAATCCTCAAGTAAAAACAAGTGAGATAGACTATATACTCTCCTCCAATAGATATCCGATGAAAAAGTTGTCTGACACCGCTTTTCGCTCGAACGGCATCCTGGTGTCCTGAGCCTCGGTCCCGAAAACAGTCGGGTGCGTCACACTATTGCGATCTCCTCGAAAAGACCTGTTAAATTGACTGCTTACATGAGCGGAATGGATATCCAAGGAAAAAGATGCATTTTTTTATACTGCACACGAGCAATGCTATGTGGCGCCTGCAACACGGTCCTAAAGCTCTGCCAACGGATCACACCATTGTGATCTTCTCAGAAAAGTACCCAAGTTTGACTAATCACTTGTCCAAAACGAACACCCGGTGAAGAAGTTAGAATTCATCGTCAACTCCCAAAATGGCCCTCATGGGGCCTGCACCACTGTGCAGAATTAAAGCAGGTAGATTGTGCCATTGCAATTCCCTTGGAAAAACACTCTGAATCGACTGCTCGCATGCCCCAAACGGACATCCGATGAAAAAGTTGTGAAATTCTACTCGCAGCTTAAATGATGGGCCATTGGTCCCACACCTAAATTCCAGTTTCAATGCCTGAAACCACCCTGGAAAACTCTTCCTTGACACCAGGGTCTCAATTCTGCTGACGACACTCAATTCAGACTTCAGATGTGTCTGCGCCGCCCAAAACAATAACCTCGGGAAAAACGCTAATCCACTTAACGTATGTGTCGTGCCACCAAGACCCTCATCTCTAGAATTAAAAATTCCTGATACCACCTCGAAATATTCGTCTTGATGCCAAGAATGCACTGCCACAGACGGCACGCAAAACGGACCCACGCAACGAAAATTACTGGTGTCCGAAGTCGGAGGGGACGAACCCAATGGGCTGGACCGGCCTGGTCCGGCACAGGCCAGTCGGCCCGGCTCGCAGCGCCATCCCGCGGTTCAGCCATGCAGCCCAGCACTGACCCGCGGTCCACCCACAGACCATCCCACATGTCCATTCATCTTTCTGCATGAGGACCCACCGAGGGCGGGTCTCTGTCCCGCTCGGCGTCGCGCGCCGCACCAGCGGCTTCAGCCCACCGCACCGCCTCGGTGGTCGCCGCTTCCTCCTGAGCCCACATCGTTGCCTGAGCTCACCAAATATTCCCCACTGACCACGCCTCCACCTGGACCCCACGCCGTGCCTCTTCTAAGTCTCACCGGACTGCTATAAAAACTCCCAAAAAAACTCCCGAAACATCGCCAGACGATTGCGGACGCCTCGGAACTCAGATTTCGAATCCGAAAAGTGAAGTAGAGATCTCAAGATATAAACTATGAAAATATGGGCTTCTATTGAAATTTAAACTGTGTTTCGACATCTTTAATTTAGATCAATGATGATGAGGGAAATTGAAATGGATAGGAGATCCTACCTCAGGGGCTTAGCTCGTCGCTTCGCAACGATCTGCCGGAGCCGCAACCTTGGAGAGGTGGAGGATAGGATCTTGAGGAATCTTGAGAGGGAAAACCACCAGTTAGGAACAAAGGAAGGGGAGGAGGGGGAGGGGGAGAGTTTTTAAATAGAAAAAAACTTAAACCTCCACCCGAAGGCCCCGCACCCCAACTCTCAGTGGGGTCAGGGTTAAGACTCCCCGACGGTAAACACCACCTCCTGAGCCCAAAGGTGGTATCGGAATTTAAATATGAGGCCCCATTCAAAAGTTATAAAACTTAATGTCCAAGGCCTCTAAATTATGAAAACTCCCCTGGTGGAATTTTTCACAAGAGGCTCGTGCCTGCAAAAGTTACACCGCTCCTAGGGTAAACAACACTCTCCAGACTCAACGGTGCCCTCGGTTTTCCCGTCCGAGCTACCTTTTAGGAGTTATTCTTCTAATTTGGTGTGCCTAGTGTGAACGCACTAAAAATTTAATTATGCACACACCTGGGCTCGGAATCGCATGCCGTCTGAAGGCGCTGCTCTGGAATAATATCAAGAAAATTCCAATGCCTTTTATATAAAAAAATGAGTTCTTATAGTAAAAAACCCCATTATGTTCATGTCATAGTATATCCTGAGATATAAGTATAATCCAGTGAATCGGAGGTCAATATAAGATCCAACCCATAATCATCCATCTATATGTGTGACACTTAAAATCAATCCTAAACATATCATAAAGAAACTCATAGAAAAAGAATGGGTTTCTGAAATATCCCAATGGAATTCATTCATTATTAATAAAAGACTCATGTTTAGCATCCCACGCCAACCCATTAGATTAAGAAGATATGGAGTGATAATAACCTTATGTGACATCCCCAAGATGTTAAGGGATGATAATAAATTCCATGGTATTAGGAAGAAATGGTGGGATAATCTTTCTTTTAAATATAATGCTTCCTAAAAACATAAAATATAAACACCCAAACCTCTTATGATATTAATGAGAATAGGTATTAAAACCCAAATTTAAAACCAATGTAAATACAATATCAAAGTGAAAAAAGAACAATGACTATCAATTGAAAAAACTAAAATACAGTTGGACTCAGTGACTTCAAAGTAACATGATCCCAAGCACCACCCTGACTGGATATAGACACCATCATCACTTTCTATTCCCATGTTATTAAGATGAATCACTAAATAAATAAGTTATGTTTCCCTTCCCTATGTCTTCATATAAAAAATTAGTAAATGAGACAAATTTCATAAATAGGGGTGATTATTAACTCAATAGACAATCCCTAAACACTTCCCAACACATGCTACTAAGAGAAGAACCCATTATCACATTTTATATAAAATAGTTGAAAATATATAAAGATATTATACAAAGACATATGTGACTGACAAGTGAGATAACTAAAAAAATTACCATCATTTCTTATACTATGAATAAACAATACCATTTTCACACATAGGAACATGCATCCATATACTCAATCTTGGTGTTGCCTTTGATTGTGGTACTTTATGTCTATAATCTGTCCTACTTTGATGGGGTCACTTCCAGGCCACACTCTGTCCACTTTAAACACACACCAACCCAATTATTCTAAATTTTATGCCAATCCATTTTATATAAAAAACACTTCCATTGTAATAATTTCATCAAACATTTGGAAGGCATGATAACTGAAACATAATTTTAAAATTATCATTTTAAAATTATAATCAAATAGGGTTTTACCAAATCCATTCTATTTTCCATAATCCCAGATTGTACACCAAAACTATTCCCTTCCATAAATCAAAAAATGATACAATATAAAATCCATGAAAACCATTTAATAAAACTAATACTTCTAGTCTCGAACAAGTGGAGATGATAGAGAATACACTTAACTTTCAATAGATGGTGAAAACTAAGAAAAACTCTAAGAACCTCTTGATATGGGCTGAAAACACATTCCCTTCAATATATATAACAACATCTCCTAAATATTCAAAAAAAATAAAATATATATCCATAAAAGACTAGATATATAGTTTCTAGAGAGAGTATAAGAGAATATTTATAAAGAAAAAGGGAGAATAAAGAAGATAAAGGACTTACTGATGATTTCGGGTCTCCATTACATATTGATTCATTTAAATGTTTATTTCATATCTAAGGGAATGGTCTTGGGATACTAAGGGTTGAGAGTAGTTTGAGACCCTAGATGAATTGGATAATAATTTGGAGTCAGGGGCCCTAATATGATTTAGAAAAAAGAGATCATTAACTAGATGTCATACATCTTTTCAAACCACCCACTAACCATGTTCATGTTAATGGATAATATCTAAAGAGCCATGTAGTTTACACCACACCATTTGGAAAATAATTCCCCAATTGTGTGGTCCTATTTTCCTAAATTCAAACTCACACTTAGTTTTCCCATACTGTTTTAAAAATTTTGTACCAACCATGTCTCTCCCGTTATCTCTATCTTCATGGTTTCTCCTATAATGAACATGGTTTCAGAAAATAATTCTCTAACTATGTGCCTACTATATGACTTATATCATCACCTTGCATGCTTTCCTGGATATAGTTTTTGGTTTCTAATAACCATGATCAAACTATAAAACATCAAAAACACATCCAAAACATTCCAAAATCTTCCAAAAATAATGAAACATAACCCAAGAATTATATAAATTGAAATACATAATGGTAAAGTACCTAAAACCAAGGGTGTTACACCAAGGAAATAGAATGGGTTTCATGGAAAAATTAAATTTAAATCTTTAAATTTTTCAAAATATCCTATAGAAATAATAAAGTGTTCCATAACATTTAAAATATTATAACTTCATGAAATAAATCGATTGACATAAAAAATTTGATCACCCAAAAATAATCACAATTTAATAAGATGAAATTAGGGTAAAATATAAAACTTACCATCATTGGAAATAGATATTTTTGAATATAGAGAGTAAAATGAAATCTAAATACTGAAACTTATTTCGTTAAATCATTTTGAAATCATCTATGTAAAATTCATATTTATGATTTTCCTTTAAAAAACCCCATTTCTTTTCTAAAAAAATGAAAATAAAGTAATTCTTGAAAGTGGATTGAAATTAAAAATTATTTTTCCCTATAAATAAAATTAGTGCATCCTTCAAAATGAAGATTCTTGGAAAATTAATTTTAATAAGAAATTATATAACATTGAAAAAATGAACATATTAAAGAGATATATCACATATATATCATATATACTTATCAAATATAAACTAAAACCATCCATATTTTGAAATGAAGGAAAAAACATGACTATTCATAGAGGTGGTAGTCTGCACAACGCATGATTAATTTTTTAATTTCTTTTCTTAATATAAATGAAGATGGGTTTTAAAAGATTCTACCATAATTATAATAACATAAAATTATGACAATGATACTGATGCTTTGTTTTATGATGGAAAAAATGAATTATGAGGAAGAAGAAAGTCATATATTGAAATAGAAAATGGAAGAGATTTTTAGGAACTTATACCTCACTTCCTGGATTATCTCCTTTGTGAGGGGGACTAAATATCCGAGGGATAGTCTATTGAGAAGACTAGAAATTACGTATAGAGTATACGATTGTTTAAGATAATTTCGGGCTGAAATTATATGGGTTTGGAATAAGGGGAAGTGATAGTACAATAAAAAGGAAATTTTAATAGAACTAAAATTATTAATTTTTATCAAAAAAAGAAGCATTGAATATTATAGAGTGACAAAAATCCATAATATTTTATATTCAATAGAGAATCACTAATAATGTATCACTCTATCAACTCTAAAAAAATTGATGAAGGGTCTCTTTAACTTTTCTTTTATTTAGTGATAATAAAGGTAACCTTTATCAGAGAAACCAATATCACTAAATAAGGTGGTCGTTTATCACTGGTTAAAAAAGAGCTGTAAAGGGACAATTCATCAGTGCTAGAAAAAAGTTTCGATAAAGGGACATACTATAGTGTGATGTTAATTTTATAGCACACTACACTGGAAAAAGAGAACTTCAAAAAAAGGTTGCAAATACAAAATTTAAATGAAATAAAATTTGCGACACAAATATAAAAAAGGACAATCTATTATAGAAATTTCAAAAAGAAAATTGTAAAATTATAATATTAATTTAAAATTATCACATTTATTCAAAAACATCAATGTTAATTTATATTTAGCCCCTAACCACCAGTGATGATGTTGGCGAACAGACCACCTGATCCTCAGAAAAATAATTCACCATTATAAGAATATAATTGTTCTGTTAATAATACTATAAAGAAATAAATTAAATACATTGTTTCAATTTCATAACAGAACTAATGTACTATGATTCATACCAGGAACACTGTGTATCATTTCGAGTGGTGGTGAATTATTGCACATCTCAGTATTTCTTGTTCATCTTAAAATGGTAACATTTGGAAAATTAACTAAATAAGATTATAATTAAAATTATATATAAATTAATTAAGTAATATCATGAAAAATGATGAGAAGACAATCTAATCTGGTTTTCTCAATTTTGGCAATGTGATTTGTGTTAAAAAATAAAAAAGAACTTATATATTGAAAACATGCACTTTTGAGTAATACTGTAAACATCATGTATAGGATTTATATACAGTAAATTAATATATGTCACAAATGATAGACAGATCATTTTTATAATGTTTCAAAAAAATCCTATTGATTTTTCTTGGTTTTGAGTATATCACCTTTTTTTATTTACTAAAATGCCATTATAAATTGGAAACATGCACTTTGAGTCATTTTGGGGAAATTATGTGTCAATTTTATGTGAGATTGATTCCTACAAATGAAAAATTACATATGAATAAAATTACTAAATTATAAACAAAATATGAGGGTGCTTGGTCAATTTACAATGAGTGACACTTTTTGAACTAAAATGTCACTTTTAAACTAATAATCGAAACATTGATTCACAATAGTCACATTGTGTGTCAGATTGATGAGAGTATTATTCTTATATGTCACTAATGACATATGGGTCATTTTCATAAAGCATAAAAACAATCTAAATGTGTGTTCGTGGTTTTGAGTATGTCACTTGTCCTTCTCACTAAAACTAATGTAAATTTTAAATAAAAATAAAATCATAGATTCATACCTATCACACCATGCATCAGATTGAGGTGTGGATGATTCTAATACATCTTAAATAAATTATTAATCATTTGAATAGAGTAAAAAACAATATGAAAACATTTTCTCATTTTTTAGTATGTCACTAGTCTTCATTACAAAAAATTAATTTTAAATTATAAACACATACTTGAGTGACACCAGTCACAACATGTGTCAGTTTTTTGTGAGAATAATTCATACATTTCATCAATAGAAGTTGTATTTTTTACAAAATTATCAAAAAAATTCTAGAATGTTTTCTAATTTTTCATAAAGTTGCATACATTTTAAAATAAAATATCAATTGTAAACTAATAACAAACACATTGGATTACACAAGTAGAATTGTGTATCTAATTGAAGTGAAAATGATTCTTACACTTCAAAAATCACATATCGATCATTCTCTTAAATTATCAAAAATATATAAATGCATTTTTTGGTTTTCAGTATGCATCATCTATATTTTACAAAAAATAATATCAATTTTAAATAAAAAAGACAGACTTGGAGTCATACCAGTCACACCATGCATCTAATTGACGTGAATCTGATTTATACACATCAAAAATGAAATTTTAATCATTTTCCTAATGTATCAAAAATCTCGTAATGTGTTTTCTTAGTTTTGAGTATCTCACTTTTCATTATTTCTGAAGTTCCATTTTAAACTAAAAACATCCACATTGATACATACTTGTCACACAATGTGTTGGTTTGATTGAAGAATGATTCACATAGGTCATAAATTAATTATGAATCATTTTCATAAATTACAAAGATAATCTGAGCATGTTTTAATTGATTTTGTTGAGTGACACACTTTTTGAACAAAAATGTGAATTTTTTACTCATAACAGACACTTTGAGTTATATTGGGCATGTCATGTATTATATTAAGTTGTGTCTTATTCCTACACATCATAAATAAATTGTGGATAATTTTCCTAAAGTATCAAAATAATATGAATGTTTTTTTCTAAATTTTGAGTATGTCACTTGTCTCTTTTAATAAAATTTGTGAAATGTTTTTAAAAAAAAGACACACATGGATTCATACTAGGAAAATAGTGTATTAGATTAAGGTGAAAATTAATCCAATGCATCATAAAGTAATTCATGATCATTTTTATAAATCATAAAATGAATCCAAATGTGTTTTCTTAGTTTTGAGTATGTCACTTTTTTTTACAAAAATTAATGTCAATTTTAAATAATAAGACACACTTACATTCAAACTCGTCACATCGGGCATCGAATTGAGGATAATCTGTTTTATAAATGTTACAAATGACATATGGATCATTTAACTAAAGTGTTAAAATAATCTGAATTATTTTTCTCAATTTTTAGTATGTCACTTTTCTTTTTCACTAAAATTTCATTTTAAAAAGTAAACTCTCACATTGACTAATACTGGTCATATTGTGTGTCGATTTAATGTGATATTAATTCTTACACATAAAAAATGACTTATGAAACATTTTAATAAATTATCAACACAATAAAATAATTTTTTCTTGGTTTTCAGTGATTGATACACTTTTTGAACTAACATGTCATTTCAAACCGATAATGGACACTTTGTGATATACTGGGCACACCGTGTATCAGATTGAGATGAGGAAGATTCTGAAATGTCTAAAATGAATTAGTCGTCCTTTTTAAGTATCAAAAGAATCCGAATTCCTTTTCTCAGTTTTGAGTATGTAACTTTTTTTAGTAAAATTACAATCAATTTTTTAAAAAAACACACTTTGAGTCGTACTGGTTACACCAAGTAACAGATTGAGGTGTGGTTGATTATTAGAAATCACAAATGACATATGTATTATTTTACTAAATTTTATAAATAATATGATTGTATATTATATGTTTTAAGTATGTCCCCTTTTTTATTACAAAAATATAATTTAAACTCAAAACACGTACTTTCAGTCGTACCATTCACATAAATTATCTAGACAATAAAATTTAGTTTTCTTAGTTTTTAGTGAGTGAAAACCTTTTTGAACTAAAATTTCAAAATGAAAATGATAACGTACACTTTGACTATACGAGTGACAAATTGTATCATATTAAGGTGACGATAATTCATATAGATCATAAATGAATTACAAATCATATTCCTAATGTATTAATACAATCTAATTTATATTTATAAGTTTTGAATAGGTCACTTTTTCCATAAATTAATGTCAATTTTAAATAAAAATAAACACTTGGGATCATACCAGTCACATTGGGTATCATATTATGGTATTTCTGATTCCTATACACCAAAAATGGATTTTAGATCATTTTACAAATGTATAAAAACAATACTAATGTTTTTTCTCAATTTTGAGTATGATAATTTTCATTTTTAGTAAAATGACATTTTAATCTCAAAAACACACAATTTGAGTCATACCATTGAAATCATGTGTCAGTTAGACATGAGATTAATTCCAACAAATAAAATAATTATTTATGAATCAATTTTGTAAATTAAAAATAAAATCTGAGTGTATTTTCTCATATTTTATTGAGAGATAAAAATTTTGAGCTAAAATGTCAAATTTAAAATGATAGTGGACAATTTGAGTTTGAATGGGAACATTGCGTATTAGATTAAGGTGTGGCTATTTATAACACATCAAAAAGGAATTATAGATCATTATAATAAGTTATAAAAATAATCCAAATGATTTTTTCAGTTCTAAGTCTGTCACTTGTCTTTTTTAGAAAAATTAATGTCAATTTTCAATAAAAAGTCACACTTGGTTTCATACCGAGAACACATTATATCTGATTGAGGTGTGGATGATTAAAATATTTCACAAATGACTTATGTATTATTTTTATGAAGTATAAAAACAATTTTAATGTGTTTTCTTAGATTTGAGTACGTCACATATCTCTTTTTCTAAAATTAATGTCAATTTAAATTGAAAAGACACACATGGAATCATACAGGTCACATTGTACATCAGATTGAGGTTATGTTCATTCCTACACATCAAATATGACTTATGGAACGTATTTTTAATTTATCGAAATAATTTTAATGTTTTTGTTCTGTTTTCAGTATGTCACTTATTTATTTTACTAAAATGACATTTTAAACTAGAAACATGAACTTTGAGTAATATCATTAACATCGTGTATCAGTTTGATGTGAGACTAATTCCTATAGGTCCCAAAAGATTTATTAATCCTTTTAATAAATTATAAAGTCAACATGAGCATTTTTTCTTGGTTTTCTGTGAGTGAAAATCTTTTTAAACTAAAAAATAAATTTTTAATTTATAACAGACACTTTGGGTTATACCAGGAACACCGTGTATCATATTAAGATGTGGTTGATTCCTATATGTCAAAATTTACATCTGGGTCATTTTCCTAAAGAATCATAATAATCCAAATGAAATTGTTTTGAGTATGTCACTTGGATTTTTTTAATAAAATTAATTTAATTTTTAATTAAAGGATGTAATTATATTAATAATGGTCACATCATGAATTGGATTGCGGTGTAGCTGATTCCTACACATCAAAAATGATTATAGATCAATTTTATAAAATATAAAAATAATTCGATTATGATATATAAGTTTTTATTATTTCTTTTTACTTTTTTACTAAAATGTCATCTTAAATGAAAACACGCACTTTGTGTCATACCAGTCACATTTTGTGTCGGTTTGACATGTAAGTAATTCATACATGTAAAAATGTATTATGAATAATTTTTATAAATTACCCAGATAATTTGAGTATCTTTTATCAGATTTCAGTGAGTGAAATACTTTTTTAACTAAAATGTAAATTCTTAACTGATAACAAGAAATTTGAGTTACACCGAGAACACCATGTATCTGATTGAGGTGAGGTTGATTCTTACATTTCAAAAATAAATTATAGCTAATTTTTCCAAAGTGTAAAAACAATATTAATTCCTTATCTTGGTTTTGAGTATGTCACTTTTCTATTTTAGTAAAATTAATGTCAATTTTAAATAAATAGACACACTTGGAGTTTAAATGGGAACACCGTGTATCTGATTGAGGTGCAGCTGATTCCTATAAGTCAAAAATGAAATATGAATAATATTCTAATGTTATAAAACATTTTAATGTATTTTATTAGTTTTTATTATGTCACATTTCTTTTTTACTAAATGTTATTTTAAACTAGAAACATACACTTTGAGTAAAACTATCCACACTGTGTGTTAGTTTGAAATGAGGCGTATTTATACACATCAAAGAATACCTATGTATCATTTTTTTAAATTTATTAGGACAATAGGAGTGTTTTTCCCTTATTTTAGAGAGTGAAAATCGTTTTGAACTAAAATATTAATTTTAAACTATTAATGGACACTTCAATAAATTCAGAGCACATTGTGTGTTAGATTAAGGTTATCCTAATTAGTACACATAGAAAATAAAATATGGACCATTTTATTAATGTATTAAAACAATATAAATGTTTTTTCCTCAATTCTATATATGTCACTTGTATTTTTTACTAAAATTAATGTCCATTTCAAATAAAATACATATTTGGAGACATACCGGTCGCATCGTGCATCAAATTGAGGTGCAGTGGATTCCTACATGTCAAAAATATCTTGTGGATCATTTTTATAATGTTTGAAGACAATAAAATATTTTTTTATTGGTTTTGGATATTTTGACATGTGTTTTAAACTAAAATTTCTCATTTCAATTAAAAACACTTATTTCAAGTCCTATCAACCACATCAATGTCATAAATTGATTTGAGGTCAATTCCTACTCATGAAAAATTAATTGTGGATATTTTACCTAATGTTCTAAAACAGTTTGATATCATTTCATTAGTTTTGACTATTTGATGTATTTTTTAAACTAAAATGAAACTTTTATACTTAAAACATGTACATCAAGTCATACCGATCACATTGGGTGTTTGATTGATGTGATGTTAATTATTACATGTGAAAAATAAATTATGTATCAATTTCAAAAATTTCCAAAAAAAATCCCTTTTTATTGGTTTTGACTATTTTATTTATGTTTCAAACTAAAGTGAAACTTTTTTTGTTGAAAAATGAACTTTGAGTCATACCAACCACAAAGTGTGTCGGAGTGGTGTGTTTTTAATTCTTACACATGAAAAATGAATTATCGATCATTTTGCTACATTTTAAAAATAATAAAAGCTCATTTTCTCAGTTTTGAACATGTGACATGTGTTTTGAACTAATGCATAAATCTGGAAGAAAAAAAGTATCATAAAAATAATAAGGAAATTAACTAACAAAATTAGATAAAATGATGATAAAATTAACTAAATATTTAGTAGGAATTTATAGCTTCATAGTGCGTGTATATATTTATAAACCATGTATTCATGTAATTTTTTTCTAAACAAATTGATTTCCTCCGTTATAACCCTCCTTATGAGTCAGTTCAAAAAAAATTATAATTTTCTTGATACTAATGATTCACAATCCAATTATATTTCTAAGGTCGTAGACCATAATAGATCACAAGCAAAT
Organism: Viscum album; assembly: GCA_963277665.1. Classification (NCBI taxonomy): domain Eukaryota; kingdom Viridiplantae; phylum Streptophyta; class Magnoliopsida; order Santalales; family Viscaceae; genus Viscum; species Viscum album. Next base: position 1,236,294,952 of record OY728122.1, on the reverse strand, counting down.
AATGTAATAACCTAAATTTGATATCGGAAAACATTACAACTCCATGTTTGATGTCAACTCATATCTAAACAAGTTTACTTCTTCTTCTTATTAAAAAGTTTGTTGGAAATTTGAGTAGTATGAATAAAATATATACAAACAAATTATTATGAAATATTCATAATGAAATTGTAATTACCTTCAAAAATTATCTGTTTAGGGATTCTAGTCTTTTCATGGTTTATGATCTCTCTCATTAATTTTAATAAATAATGTCTAAAATCGTTTCTATTATCATACTTTGGATACTATAGAAACATGGACCCAAATAAGTAAATTGTATTGAGATATTTTTTTGATGGTTAAATATGTTTATATATACCTTAATTTTCTCCCATTTGAAGTAATCCATAGGATTCTTATATTCAGTCATGGACTTCATACCATGATTTATCCTATATTTAGTCATCTCTGTATTATAACAAAATTCTTGTTAAAACACAAACTAGAACATATAATTTAAAGTTTATCTATAAAATTTTGATTTTAGTGCATTAAAAATTAACCATACACATCATGTGTGGATGGTTTTTTGGATATCTAATCATTGGATCAAAAAATGAAATATTTTTGGTTTCTAGATTGTTTTTTATTAGAATCAAATGCTTTATAAAAAAATAAGTGATGAAAAAAAAAATATATATATATATTATTATTATTAGTTTTTTTAGTTTTTCCCCTTCATTTTAGGGAAAAAAAAGAATATATCATATGTTATTTTTTTGTCAAACTCATCATTTAATGTATCTTTTTTCTTATCAATTTCTTTCATTGAAAAAAAAATTATTAAATAGATATGATACAGAGATTAATGAATCCAAATCATACTTCACAAGGTTTTCCCTTTATTAAGTAGTAATATAAATAACTATAAAAATATGAATATTTATTAACTATGTGGAATGTATTAAAAAAAATTTTGTACATACGTATAATAAAGTTGTACCTTATGTATGTATTCACAACTAAGACTCCTATCCATTCAAACATGAGAATCTCATTTATACTGTCAAGACCATCCAAGTCTGTAATGATAGATCCAAATATTTATTCCTCATATGGAATGTAAGATATATCAAATTATTTAATTGTGGGTTTTCGTGATGTTTTAATGATATTAAATTTTTTATTGGAACTATTGGATTGATGGAACTCTCATAAGATCCTTTTTCATTATTGGTCGATTCACTAGATTTTCATGATCTAACCTTCCATTTCACTATAATTTTATTCATCTATAATACCATAACTCACTTCATAACTTTTTCATTAAATTTTATAGGTTTTTAATTTGAAAGAAAAATTTTAAAAACTAATCATGTATCTTTATAAGATTAGACATCCATGATATGAAATTTCATATAGCATCAGTGATCGTTGTAATATTCAGATCAGCAAGTGGAATAGGAAACTCAGCAGTTGGATCTTTAGCTACCTCAATCTCCACTCTCATGTGACGTTTAAGATTTATTTATTTTTAATCTTTTCTATGAGGTTATTATACATCATACCCCTCAAAATAATGCAGTTTGTGGGTATTGATAGATAAAAATCACATACAACTTTAACCTATAGAATTTTGGTAATATAAAGTTATCCAAAGTTTGATTCAAATATAGGGGTGGGAGTGATGAATAAATTTATTTCTCTAAGAACCTGGTTCTTTATTGAGGTAAATATTGTTCTCGTTCTATTTAATTGTTTTTACATGCTAAAATACAACCTAATATGAATTAACTTTGAGTTCAAGGAGCCAGCAGGGTTGTCTGGGGCTTATTCGGATCTCTGAATCCGGATTTATTGGAGATGCAGGCATGCCTCATGGATTGTAGAAACTGTTTGGGGTAGGATGATGGGTTACTAAAACCATTTTAGACTTTAGAAAATATCAAGGGTAGCTCCCATGGTTTAAACCCCATTTTATTTGAGGCACACGCCCATGCAGTTACATCTGCAGTTTTTAATGGTGGGTTGAGACACAATTTGTGTATGGTTAGTCAAATCGTGCATACAACCCATGTGAAGTACCCTTCTCTATAGAAGTGGGCTGATAGATGGGGAATGGTTTTCCAAACCATGTTTCCCAGTATTTTGGGTGAATTTATGAAACATCCCTTAAAATAAATTATATATCAAATCTAATTTTTCTATTCTTCATCTGCATAGTAGTGGTTAAAATCGAGATCCCTATTTGAATCTAAATCTAGTATTCAACAACGATCTTCCAAATAGACTTGGATTCGAGATTCAATTATCTCATTGGATCTTCATCACTAAGTACTCAATTCCTTTTGTGTTGTTCCTTATTCTTCTTGTTATTGTAATTGCTCTTTAGAAGTAAGATAAAATTCCATATTTCAATTTTTTTCCTCAATTATTCGATTTCCTACTGATCTGAGTCAAATCAGGAGTTGGTACTGGATGATCACTCTACTATAGACCTATAGTAGAAGGTCTCATTATTCTCCCTCAAATTCGAAGAGTTCATAAATATGAGGTTGTACAGCAAAACTATTTTTCCAAATTACTGTCTTGAAATTGAATTTAATCAATGAATTAAATGGATAGGTATAACCTATGAAATTAATGTGACTATTGATAAATGATTAAAGGTCATGAACCTTGAATTGGAACCACACCTAGGTGTGTTTTTTAATTAAATATACCAACATGGGTGGAATATGGATTTGATAACTTTTAAAGTGTGTAATTTACCCCTTACAATGGGTTGTCGAATGATTAATTGAATTGTAATTTTAATTATAAACTGAATTGATTAAAGAAAAGGAATTGATTGCCATGTTTTTAGTCTTTATCCATGTAATTTCATGCCTAATGTTGAGATGATCATTATATTGATATTCCCATGTTGGAAAATTTTTATTCCTAGACTTCTAAGCTTATACCATGCGTTGATCAACCTCATGAGGTGTGGTTTAAATGAAATAATCATTGTGATGACCTTGACATAGTAATATAATATTGATTGAATATTTATCATATTTTTTGGGTCACACATGGATCCATATATGAACACCATGGATGGAATAATTTGGTTGTTTCTCAACAAATGCCTGAGTGACACATAGACTCCTTAGTGGACTCCTGAGGACGGACTCAAGGGGGCAGGCTATTATAAGATTGAGTGGTACTTGGACTCCTTATGGTTTTCCAAGGATGGAATCAGAGTGAAATGGATTATAAATTCTCGAGTGACAAATGGAATACTTATATAGATTGTTAAAGATGGAATTAGATAGAAGATTATATATATTCCATGGGTGAAACTTGGGCTCCCTAGGCAGACCACCAAGGATGAACTCATCAAGAGTGGATGTTATTCCACACATAGAGTGATACCAGGATTCCAATGAAAAATTCCTTGGACATTATTTTATGTTGTTTGGTTTATGAAATTCCTAGAGAGATATATGGATTGAAAATAAATAATTCCATGTGTGGGATCGTGTTCTTAATTTATAAATTAATGAAACGGTTTACATGATGTGTCTTTCATGCCAATTCACAACTATGGATTCCTTCATCTTACACCTATTTTAGGGATTGTTTATACATCCTTGATCATATCTCTTCATGGGGGTATTGGGATACATGGTAGGTCTCAAGAATTCATTATTTAACAAGACTTATTAATTAAATGATCTTCTTTATAAATTGATTTATATCTAACAATAATTTAAATACTTTTTTTGATTTGCTGAAGTAAGTAGTAGAGGATGAGTGTCCCTTGGAACCCAGACCTTTATAGTTTGTTTACATTCAATACATCCTTTACATATTCTATTACTACCTGCAAAATATTATTCTTATATATTTACTCCATGGATTACATTGGACCATTGGGTGGTTTCCTACTAGGATTGTATCTCACACCCTCTTTGGGCCACTAATGTGTACCCAGATATATTATATTACTATAGGTATGGATAAGTAAAAGAGTCATGTTGTATGTTTCTAATTTCTTCATAGAAAAATGGGAGAATAGTACCAAGAAGAAGCACATGATTCTTTCTGAGAGATTTTTTGGCCTTTTGGTATTTTTTTAAATGTATTTTACACCTTCCACATATAAATTTTTTATATATTTGGTATAAACATGACGTGTATCATCATCTTTTCTGTTTTAGATTCTTTTTTAGTGTTGATTTTTTATAAATATTCCTACGATGTATCTATTTTCTAATTAATTTACTTATTTCACTACTTATATGGTATTTTATATCCATTGTGCTTCACTTTGGTGATTACATCATAGTATCCCCAAAGACACAGCTTATGCTCTCACTACTAGTCGTAAGCCTCTTGAATTTTTTGAGATGCACCTAAGTCCATGTGGTTATCCAGGGATAGAGAACCTAATAGAGTTATGTGGGTTTGAGACATTAAAAGTGGTATAAAATCATATTTTTTCTTTTCTATTTTTCATTTATATTTTGAGTAAATAGAAATTTATTGAAATGAAATGGAATTTGGTAATGATATATGCTTGGGATTATCTCCACATACATGAAAAATCCAAATTATAGCGAATGAAATTGATGGTTTCTAGATTTTTACTATTATAGTTGATTTGATTCAACCATTGGGTGATGCATTTTAATACTAATGTTATCATTCATATGATTGTGGATTATACTATATTGAAACCTTATAATATGAGGGAATTCCCACTAATGCATCATTTTAGGAACTTGTTGGAATTAACATGCCATGCATTATGACATTCCATATAGGATGCATTTCTTGATTTCATTCTATTTGTTACATGTTCCATGAAAGATACAATTTCTTAAATGATAAATGATTTCGACAGTGGACTGAGAGAAAAAATTCCTGCATAAAGTTCCTTACATAGAATAAGTATTGTTTTCTTAATTAGACTATAGAAAACACCATAAAAATCTAATTGTGTCACATTTATTCCTGACCCATGAGTATCATGGACTGGAACATGTTTTGGTGTGGATTATGTGGATTCCTTATTTAGGTTCATGGAGAGTATGGTCCTTTATGGATAAGAATTTGGGGAATCATTTGGTTCGACCATTTCAAATTAATTGTTATGTGATGGGAATGAATAAAGGAATAAATATATATTGATATTTTTTATGGAATAGAGCTTGGCCTAGTCCTAACCATAGTAGTGGCCAATAGGAAATACATCTTGTTTTTTATGATTTATATAATGCCCAGACCCGAATCATGGAGTAGGCATTGGGGTCTATTTCTTATAAAGTAAGGCTCATACCTTCCAAATTCAGTATCTATGCTTTTAGATATTAACATTGATAATGTTATATTTTGAGGAATGGGTTTGGAATTATCGGGGCATACAACCATGAGAACCTCTATTCACATTCTTAGAGGGTGATGGCCACCATGCCTCAAAGGTGGTGGTCCATCGGCTACCAATAGATCCTATAGTATTTCTAGATGAGGTTCCATTTATTGTTCCAAAAATAGGTGGTGAGTCATAGTTTCATGAAGGCATTATGTGTTTCATAAAAATATTTCAGGGGGCACTTCAACCTTCCCTGACTGTGATAGAGTTGACACATGAGTTCCAACAGCAGAATCTCCCCATGTTTTCATGGGATGGGGGACCACAGAATGAGGATTCCTTGATAGGGTCCACACTATATATCTCCAATAACCTTGAGAAACCTTTCTATATGAGAGTAAACCTAGAAACTTATTTGTGGTGTGATTCCTCCAAGATATGGTGGGGTGTCATTACATAGATGGATCATCATTAGGAGATGGCTTAGAAGTATATTTATATAGTATTCTTTGATTAGATCTATACTAAGACATTGAGGGATAATATATACAAAGAGTTCATGCACTTGAAGTAGGGAGCGTTTTCAGATATGGATTACTCAACCCATTTTATTGAGCTCTAGCACTTCTACCCTATTCATATGGGTGATGATTTATCCAAATACAGGTGATTCTAGGATGGTACAGGTATAAAATTCAATCATAGGTGAATGTATTTTGGATTAATAATGTTTATGGAATATTGAATCAAGGTCTTATCACTAAGCATAACCTGATATATGATGGGGTGTGATCCAAAGTGGTTTGGAACATAGATCTGGTACTACATTAACCAGCAGTTGGAAGCATTATCTGATGTTTCTACACCATGATATTAGTAACTACATCACATACTTGGTTATCTATGTAAGGTGCCACCAGCATTGTATACGGGGACATATAAGGCCTTAGAGTATGAGATAGCCATTCTAGTGTCAATCTTGTGGCAATATGAGCCATCTATTTCACTTTTAGAGAACCTTTACTTTCGTAGCCATTGAGATAGGATACATGCCAACTACATAATTAGAAGTGAGGTCAATAGAATCTATTAAGGTAGGGATTTGAGTATAGTTGGTTGATCAGTCCGAGTTGATGGTCGTGGTCATGCTAGTCAGAACCCGGATTAGAAATAATAGTAGAGGGGATCTTCTGAGGGTATCTAGGCTATATAACAGGGACAGGGAACATGCCAGATATACATAGTATAGCCAACACATGGAAAGCAGATTCTTAGACATTCTACTATGATATTTACTATTATAGTATCCTCAACTTCTGCATCTTCCCTTTTAAATGTAGGCACTTTTCATAGCATTATATATGTTCATGTTTTGGATATCCTTGGACTCATAATTCAGTGTTTTACTAGTGTTTTGATTCTTGAAACTCCATTGTGGATTAGAATAGAGGATTTTCATCATTGTAGGGAATTACACCTTGATAATGGAGTGTGTCACTTCATACCAGACCGCTTTTTCCTTGTGATAATAGGTTTTCACATCATTATCAGGATGGACTATTGGGTTCCCTTTCATGATTTAGTTGGTTGTTATTATCGATGGGTGAACATAACATCACTATAGGGTGGAGAGTTTATTCACAAGGGTCAATGCGATGTCCAGACAAGATGATATGGACCCAAGCATCACGGGTTAGGTTGGATGACATCCCATATTGAGAATTTATATCTAGATGATCAGGAACACATCAAGAAGATTTCCCATCAGTGGTTGATTATTTCACAGATGTTTTCTTGGATGAAATTTCTTGATTACCTCCAATATGAAAGGTATAGTTTTGAATCGAGCTAATTTCACGATCTTCACCAGTATCCGTTCTTTTTTATAGGATAGACACTATTTAGATGTAGGAGAGCAAGAGGTATCTAGAGGATTTAGAGGAAAATGGGTTTATCTGACCTAGAACTTATTTTTGTGGTTCTCCAATCCTTTTTGTAAAAGGTTAGATGTTACCCTTAGGATATGCATGGATTACCAAAAATTTAACCAATTGATGTTTAATAAATTTTATCCCCTTCCATAGATAGATGATCTTTTTCATCTTCTCTAATGATCTCATGTGTTCTCAAAAAATGATTTGATAACATGTTATAATCAGGTGCATGTTAGAACTTTAGGAATACATCTCATATATATTTTTTAGTATGTATGGTCTATATGATTATTTGGTTATGTCCCTTGGTCTTATGAACAATATAGAGTATTTCATGGAACTGATAAAATGAGTTTTACATCCTATCTAGATTCATTCGTTGTAGTTTTCATGGATCAAATCTTGGTGTATTCTAAAAATTGACGTGACCATGTAAAACATCATGAGATCTTATTCAATTCACTAAGATAGAAACAATTATATAATATTCTCACAAAGTGGAACTTTTTGATGGATTAGATTCACTTCATGGGTCACAATATCTCAGAGATAAGAGTATCGGTTAACCTTGAGAATGTGAGAGAGGGTGTTGGGTACACATGTTCTTCAGAGCACATCAAACCACCCTCACACCGAGGTCCAGTCAAATCACAAGATACGGGTTCTTGAGGACATGTTTCAAGAAAGTGTCCTACATTTTATGGTCACTTGGGAGAGTCACATACCCCAGATTGAATTCTCCCACAAAAATAGCTTTCGTAAAACTATTTAGATGGCAATTTATGATTATTGTTATGGTAGGACATGTTGATTGGCCATGTGTTAGTTAAAGTTAGGATAAGAAGCTATGTGTGGACCTCATATTGTATAAGAGACTACGGAGCAGGTTCAGTTGATTTAAAAGTGAATGGAAAATGTACAATCTCGATAAAAATATTATATTGATCACTATCAAATAACTCTAAATATTTAGTTCAGGGATTTGGTATTTTTATGTGCCTCACTGGGGCTGGGACACTAGAGGATTAAGATATAGGGTAATATTTCACCACAATATGTCAGTTCATTTGAGATTCTGGTGAGAGTTGGGCTGGTAGCCTAACGATTGTAGTTACCTCAAAGATATTGAACCATGGATGACGTATTCCATTTATATCAGTTGGGCCTTTATCATTTAGACTAATATAATGCTTTTCATCCCAAGGAGGTTGAGTTATAGGTATATGCATCCCTTGAGGATCATTTTATTCATATTATGTATCATAGCACAAAGGTTCTCTGAGGTCATTAATTTCCTCCAGTACAGGTTATATGGAAGCATGGACATGTAGAGGAGGAGACCCGGGAGTGTGGGGTTGATGTATAAGCATAGTGGAAGGATTTTTTCACATATTATAAATCACCACTCTAGGAAGGGGAAGTTGGGGATGAATTTCATTAAGGGGGATGTTTATAAGAACCTTATTCCTTCTTGAGGTACTAATCCTTTTATTTTTGTTAAGTTGTAGTCTAAATGCTTAAATAATACCTAATGTGAATTCCCTTTGAGTTTATGGATCATTCGGGGGTGTTTGAGGGTTTTTTGGATCCTAGATCCCACCATTAGGGTTGAAGAAGGCATGTCACGCAGTTAGTAGAAACTGTGTGGGGAAGGACGCATGGTTACTAAAAACCATGTGAAACTTGGAAAGAGAGTAGGAGGAGCTCACATGGTTTTATAACACATTCTATTTGAATAAAATTCCCATGTGGGTGCATATATAGTTTTTTAAAGTGGTATGACTCACAGTTTACGCATGGTTAGTCAAAACATACATGAAATCCATGTGAAGTGTCCCTCACAATAGGAGTGGGCATACAATTGTCGTATGGTTTTGCCAACAGTCTGGCCAAACCAGATTTCCCACTATTTTTGGTGAATTTAAAATATTTATATTAAAATTAACTTTATCGTAAACTTAATTTTTCTATACTTCCTCCACATAGAAGTGGCTCACATTGAGAGCCCTCGTTGAATCCAAATCTAATATATTCTACCAATCTTCTATCCTAACTCAGATTCGGGTGAAAATCATCTCATTAGATCTATATAGGTGAGTAATCAGATCCTTATATTTCACTCCTTGTTCTTCTTGGAATAATTTTTTCTATTTAGGTGCAAGTTAATATTACCTATTTCTAGGTTCCTTATCTATTCTTCGATTTTCTCTGGATGTGAGTCAAATAAAGAGGTTATACTAGGCTAGAAAAATACTACAAACCTACGGTAGTTGGTCTTTTTCTTTTTCATCAAAATCAGGGTCTTTATATATATGTCATTGTGTCTCAAACCAATTTTTTAGCGACGTCCTTGAAATGGAATTTTATCCTTTAATTAAATGGATAGGTGTGACCTACATTATTAATGAGACAATTGATAAATGATTAAAGGCATGAACAATGAATTAAAACCACCCCTTGGTAGTGTTATTTAATTATATAGAACACCATGACTAGAATATGAATTTGATCACTTTTAAAGAGTTTCATTTAACCCTTTCTATTGGATTTCAAATTATGGATTGAATTTTAATTTTAATTTTAAATTAAATTGATTTAATTAATGGAATGGATGACCATATCCCTTGTTTATAGCCATGAAATTTCTTATCTATGACTTATTTTCTTCTTATATTGCTATTCCCATGTGAGATAATTAGTAGGCCAAACCTTCTAATATTATACCATGATTTGTGCCACATTTTGAGGTCAGGTTTAAATGAAATGATCATTATGATGACCTCAACATAGTTAAATGATATTGATTGGATATTTATCATATGCCAAGGGTGAAACATGGGTTTATACATGAACACCATGGATGGAATCATCTTGATGTTTCTCAATATATTCTTGAGTGATACATGGACTCCCTAGTGGAATAAAAAAGAAAAAACTCATGGGGGATAACTATTATAGACCCAAATGATACACGTACTCGATATGTTTTTTAAGGAAGGAATTAGAGGGAAACGGATTATAATCACCCGAGTGAGACTTGGACTCCATATATGGACTAATAAGGATGGAGTCATATGGATGATTCAATATATTCCATGGGTGAAACTTAGGCTCACTTAGCAGGCCGCTAAGGATAGACTTGGTGAGAGTGGATGTTATACCACACCTATAGAAATACCAGGATTCCAATGAGTAATAACTTTGATAGCCTTATAAGGTGTTTGGTTTATGATATTCCCAAATCAATACCTATATTATGAATAAGGAATTCCAAGGAAGGGCTCATGTTCCTAATTTATTAATTGATGAAGTGGTTTATATGATGTATCTTCCAAGACAAATAACTATCTTGGATTTGGTCTTCGCCTTACATCTGATTGATGGCCTAGTTATGCACCCTTGATCACATAACTTTGCAGGGGTTTTGAGATGCATACCAGGTCTTGATACATCTTTATTTAACAAAACATATTAAATAAATGAACTTTATTATAAATTGATATAGGACTAACTGCTATTCGGAGGCATTTTTAGCTAGGCCAAAGTAGGTAGTAGAGGAAGGTTGTCCATGGGAACCCATACCATTATGGTTTTTTTCTTTCGGTACATACTTTACATATTATATGATGGACTACACACTATTATTATTATATATTCATTGGATGGATGTAATTATAACTTTTTGTGCATGCCTAATGGGATTGTATGTCACAACCAGTTCGGTTCGTTGATGGGTGCCCGAATAGATTATATGATTGTAAGTATGGGTATTGGTAAGTTCCATGCTACAAGTTTCAGATTGTTACATAGGAGTAGAGGAAAACATGACTGAGATGATAATATTGATGCTATCTAGGGAATTTATCCTTTTGGTGTATTTTTAACATGTATTGTACACCTTCCATGTATACCTGTTTTGGATGTTTTGTAGAAACAAGACATGTATCATCATTTTTGTTTATAAGATTTCTTTTTGGTATTGTTTATTTATATCTATTCCTAATGTTCATATGTTTTATGATTGATTTTTATCTTCTTATACTAATCTTATAATGTGTATCTTTTATACTACACTCTCGTGATGAGGACGTAATCTCCCCACGGACACACGCTAGGCCCTCGCTTCTAGTCAATAACCTCCGGTGTTTAGAGAGATGATCTTTAATCCATATGGCCAACAAAACATGAATCTCCTTTCAATGGAATCTAGGTATGGGATGTTACAATTACCTTAGGTAAGTTATGTGGTTGAAGGGAATGAATATTCTAAATTATAGAAGGGTCATTTGGTTATTTATCTCTTGTTCTTGGTTCCACCACCTCTTCTCGTTGATCCTTTCTCATATATTGTTCTTCCAAACCAAACCAGACAATAATATCATGAAATGAATATATTTCTGCCTGTAATCATATTATAATATTATATGTATCTTCTTGTGGTTTTTTCATCTCAAAATATTTTTAGGAGACCCTCCAAAACTAAAACCTCAAACACGACCATATTGTTATCACTACTTCAAATCTAATAAAAGTAGTTTTTATTTAGGTATGCTCATGGTCAATTCGTGTTTCAATGCCATGTAAAAAAATATGAATATAAATAGATATTTGTATGTAATATTTTTATAAATATCAAAAAAATTATATTATTTCATATTTACACATGTTTCCCAAACAATGTTTTTTTCTTTTCAACAACTAGTTTACCCTGCTTATATACGTGAGCCTACATCCATAGAAAAAGTTATGGAATGGATGTGGCTTAATATTTTTATTCATAAATATTTATATAAAAAATAAATATATGTTGTCTCATATCATATAAAACTTTTATTATTGATTTAAAATACATACCAATTTTTCTCTAGTGAATCATACACCAACTTTTCTTTGGGATAGGGGTGCATCGGATTTTATGGATGTTCATTATTTTTATAACCCCTTTTTTGTTTCATAAATTAAAAAATTTTAATCAAATTGGATAAAATACATAATGTAAAATAATATATTATCGAATAAAATGCACCTAAAATTATTTATCATCATGCTGACTGATGAAATCATTCCATGTTTCATGCTTTATAATGTGTGTATAGCTAACTTGTGGGTAGAGATTTACTTTCCCCTCTATATCCAAAAGATATAACTTGGTAAGAAGAGACCATAAGCATCTTTGGGATTTTCTAGTGGCCATTAAGATATATTTCATAGGTAAATATTTTAAAATAAACAACCTTTAGAAGGAAGAATGAAAATTAAATTAATTTTTAATTATATAATTTTTTGTTACAATTGAGAAAGTATATTTTAAAATTACAATTATATCATCCCAAAGGGATTATTTCATTATAGGTTTAATGTCGCACCCTGAATCCATATCAGTAGATACATTAATCCTTTCTATGACCCCAACATAACTAATGAACATTTACATGTTGAGGTCAATAGGTTTGTCACGTTGATTTCATCTAACATAAAATTTTATACCCCTAAATATTTCATTTAAATTTTTATTCAACACTATGATGCTATATAATTCTTTTTTCACCAAAACATATTTGATCCCCTAATAATTCCATAGTTTCACCATCAACCATATGTTCTTCCCTGGGATAAGTATCATCATCATGGGAAGAAGACATTTTATGCATGAGTATTTGAAAATTTAATTTAGATTATGTTAATATTGTAAAGAACATATAATATTATGAGCAAAAGTATAGTATATTAAAAACCATTAATCTTATCATTTAACTCCCTTTCTTTAATGGTTGAAAGGATTTATATCCTATATCAATAATAAAAATCCCCCTTTTGTGGTCCCCTCAAATGTACAAGACATTGTCTACATTTGGTACTCCATGAAATGATTTTGATCTATTAATTAAATGATCATCCTCAATTTAATTTTCATCTGACCCAATATTTATTTTAATTGAGAGTATTTTAATAGAAAAATTATAGTTTGTTGGATCTGAGATATAAAATACTTTCACTTATGGTGATTCCGTTTTGAATGGCACATCCTTTTCCTCGTCCTCACTAAAATTCACCTTCAAAAATATCATTTCATCAGTTTTCACTTCACTCCAATTTTCATCCAATTTTCAATAGAAAATAATCACTTGAAATGTTGTATAATCCAACACTTATATTTTTTTGATAATGCTGAAATATGACATATTCTCATAAATTTAATTTATATCCTTGGAAACAGATATGCGAATCACTTCCTCCCCATGCATAACTCCACTATTTTTCATCATATTCCAATTATCATTCACTTTTTATAGAATGTATAACCATTATTTCAAAACAAGCATTAGATATGAAATTTAAATTTTGTTCCCTAGATAGCCATCGAAGCGATTTGATAATTGAATTTAGGTTTTCTGATAACTCCTAATAAATATGTTCTCAAAAATATCCTATAAACTATTGATTATGTGTATTTGATATCCATCCTTTAATCCTTGATAGATTCAAATATATAAGAATTTCTATGTGGGATTCAACATATAGATCATCACCTTCACTATTATGGAAAATGTAAAGTTGTTCTTGATCCTGCTATATGATGGTAATTCTAAAAACATCTCTTCTTAAAATCCATTCCCCCATAAGGAGTTATCTATTATTATACTTTAGAAGATCGATGCTATAAAAATATGATATTTAATCGATACATAATTAAACATATCGTTCAATAGTATATCATTCTATAATAAAACCATCTAGATGACTTCGATTCTTTACATCCCCTTTCAAAATAATCATAAAACATTCAATTGTGTGCATCCATCGATAATAGATAGGGCCACATAGTTGAACCAATCTAACCAAGTGAATCAACAGGTGGAATATTATATCAAATAATGATGATGGGAAGAACTTCTCTATTTTACATAATTTTACTAGAAAACCTCCTAATTAATTATTGGGAAATTCTTATGTTTTATCTCTTTACTGTATATGACATTCAAAATGAAGCGGAGTTTGGTTAATTTATCTATTTAATTTTTAGGAATAATGAAATGTAAAGCGATGAGAATCAAATATTGTATCAAAACATTACATTTGTGGGATTTTATCCCATGTAACTTCTATTTATTCATTGAAACAAAATTATTTACATTTGATAAATAACCCTCGGGAACTTTTACACCACTAAGGAAAATAAAAAATTTCAATTTTTTCTATCTGGATAGAGTGTATGATAGTAAAGGAAATAAATCTACCCTTACCCTTCAATGGATCCAAATATTTCATTATCCCCATGTTAATCATGTCCTAACTAACTATGATGCCATATTTTTTTGTGAACATTTAGAAACATGTCAATTACACTATCAAATACTTTCTTTCTACATGCATGACATCAATAAAATGTTTGAAATATAAATAATTACATTACTATAATTAAAAGAAAATTCATCACTTTTTTCGACCTAATTTTTTATGTTTTTTAAAAAAATGGTTTACCAACAATGGTGTCAATATATTTTACCTTATCAAATAGTTTGTCAACTGTTAGTAGACATGGTGATGTTCTGTGTCCAGTATTCCCTTCGAATATTTTTGTCCATAATCAGTATTTATAGAATCGATGTAAAAATTTATTTTATCTTAAAAACATTGTATTAGAGTAACGTTTCATGAATAATTTTTGTGTGGAATCTTCACAAATGGGACACCCTAATAGTAATTTAATGCTTTATCCTGACCAATTTTCATAAGAAAGAAAGTCATTTATCATCCTGCACAACATATCCCTCAATGTAAATTCTTCACTTCAATAATAATCATACATTGTAACACATATATCCCAAAAAAAATAGATCTTTAAAAAATGTATCCGAATTGAAATAAATATTATTACCACATTATTTTGTTTCTCTATATAACCATATATAATATAATATATTTTCACTTCATACCTAACCATAGAGGTATGTTATAATTTACTAACATCACTAGCCATGTATTGTGACTACTACTCTATATAGATAATTTATTTATTCTATCTGTAGATAACACAATAATGAAATTTCTTGACTCATTTCCAAATTCAATATTTTCACAATAAATTTTCTTTAACGAAGGTGAGTTCGGTGGATAATGTAGTTTCCAATATCTAATACTTATATCTGCATTCCATATCAATTGTGTCTCCATTTCCTAAAATCCAAATATTCTTATAAACTATTTAATGATAGTAAATCACCATAAATATTTCAAAGTATTTGATTCATAATTCTTGTATTGATCTATGCCACACTTAGGTTATTTTATTAGTGATTCAGGGTCCTATTAAAATAATATTCAATCATTTGGACAAGAGAGTATTATTTTAGATATCATTCCCATTGTACATAGTATTCATTTAGTGTTATATGTTTGACATGTAAGTTTATTTTCTTCTATTTTCTTGTCTTTCAAGAGACCAAGTAGTTCTATAAAGCCGGTTTCACTCCATCCTCTACCATCTTTCAAATCATATAACCTCAATAAAATGGAAAATGTTGTGTATTTAGTATATCCAGTATATAATTTTCTCTTGGAGCATAAATTAAACATATCAAAATTCTTATGACAATCATCAAGGTCATCTTCAATTTCAATTTTCATTTAATCCATATGTTCTACATCATCATTTACACTAGCTTTCATATAAAACAATTCGTATACCATAGTATAATCCCAATTGGTATGAGAATTCATTTTTTCACATGTTTAGCCCAATATTTAAATCTCTAATCTATTCTATTGAAAATAAAATGTTCTTCCAACTATTACAAGAAAATTTTTCATAAATAATAATAACAAAAATATGGACAAAGTATTTGAGATGTGGTGTATTCATGATCTATTGTAAACTTGAGAAAATATTTAACTCTATTTTAATACTATTTTGTCGCATGATTTTTTTGTATCCATTTTCAATTCATATACATCTTATTAGGTTCCTAAAATATTCATTTGGTAAAAAAATAAATAAATACACATAAGATATTCATAGACAAAGGTGAATGATATAGATAATTCTAATTAGGGGAACACTAAATTATCACCAGTACCTGGTATGGTATGACTACTACTCAAAGTAGTTCGAGAAATGTAAGTTCATGTACAGAAGATATAGGGGATGAGTAGAAATAAAAAATATAGTAACAACTATTTAGGAGATGAAGAAGTTGAGGGTAATTTTTTACTCCATAAATCTAAAATTTCATAGGCTAGGAGTTGGTGCAGCACATGACAATAATTCTCAGTTTGTTTCAAATAGATGAAATGCTTCTCCAGAACAAAATAGTTTGACAGATGATCTTATCATATGAGATATATACATAGTCAAATTACTCTTTTAAACCCATTTCCCCATTTCTAATGGGTTGAGATACATGATCAGCCTCTATTGAGTACACATGAACCATTATTGATTAAATAGAAAAATTATTTCATCAATACTACAATATTATATCCTAGTGGGAACTCATGCATGATTTCATAGTCCTTATTATTTTAGAAACTATAGAAAGGATCCTATTTGGTACAAAAGGAATAAAATATCCTGTAATTGGTAGTGATTCGGGATTTATGTCTCTATATGATGTTGTATTGTATCCTTATAACACCCTAATATTTAATTGTGTACATTCATTTTTTAAAATACTTTGTTGGGTAAATTTTATCAAATGAAACACTAAACTAAATCAAACAATAATATACCATATTATAGTGAAAGGTAATCATTAATACAATATGAGTATGAATTGTGAAAATTCATTCTTAAAATTACAATAAGAATAAAACCTCATGAAATTAAGAATACATTTATATTATTTTTAATAAAAACATATATTATAATTTGATATATATATTCATTTCAAATAATGATTTAATTTTTTCAAATACCAAGGAAGTGATGAAATTTAATGAAGATGAGTACTAAATATGATATTTTGGAAATCATCAATGTTAAAAATACATATTTTTCAAAAAAAATGTTGTTAAAGTGGAGAGTATATTATCATAAATAAATAAATTAATATTATTTGAAAGATGATTCAAATAATATTTAAGGTTTCAATATATTAAAATTCATTCTTTAAAAATGTGTTAAATTAATATATAAGGACCAAAATATACGGATTTACATTTACCACGGAGTCTTCCCCTATTGCGGCAGCCCCTCCTCTGATGAAACCCTATTGCCAATAGCGGCCGCGGTGGCCCCTCCTCCACCGGGGGAGGGGTATCTTCCTCACAGTCTCATCAACAGGGGTCCTAGGATCGAGGTAGGGTTTTTGCTTCGTTTCCCCTAGTCGTGGAGCACTCCTTCTTTCCTAGCATTTCCGTTTCCCCAAAGCTTCCGGGGGTTCTTCAAGGACAACCCGTGGTCCCGATTTCTTCGCAGGAGTTCAACGCAGCTATCGCGCTTCTCTCTTCGTCTCTGGTGGCTCAGTTCATGCGGCGTCACCCACCGGTTGAGTTTTTTGATTCGCTTGTGAATGAGGAATGGGGATTCGCTCAACATGCGGTTGTCAGATTGCTTGGGCCTTGACAGATTGTTCTCAGCTTCTCGTGTGAGCAAGACCTCATGCGGGTGTGGTCTCGACCTGGAAGATCTACTCGTGGCTTCCATTTTCATCTGCTCTGCTGGTTGTTTGATCTCCATATGTAGCGGGACCCTTCTACAACAGCGATTTGGATTCAACTTCACGGCCTTCCCCTGCCTTTCCAAAATCCAGCGCTTCTCCCTTCGATGCGTAACTCCATAGGTAGATTTATTTGTGCTGATCAACAGTCTTCCTCCCTAAAGCATCTGATCATGGTGCGGTTATGTGTGGAAATGGATATCTCTCGGTCCCCTCCATAAGTCATGTGGATTGTGATTGAGGGGGAGTATAGGTATTGTCAATCGATTATCTAGGAATCATGGACCAAGTTTTTCTCTTGCTGCAATAGATAGGGTCACTGCTTTCTCAATTGCGGGAAGAAGGCTCCAGTATCGGATGAGGTTGATCCCTCGGGTCTGTCTGCTGGGCACGATTCACAAGAGATTTCTGAAGGGGAAGCCCTTATGGAGGGTCCTCCAGTTTTCCAGGACAAGGGGTACTCTACCTTTTTGGGGGTGGACCAACCCGGGCAGGGCCTAGTGCGCGCAGTCCAGGGGTTCTCTTCGGGTGCACCTAAGAAATGTGGTCCAGAGGCATTCGGGCCTCTTGTTTCAGATAATTCTGATCGGTTGCACCGTGATCTGGGAGAAAGTAGCTCACGTGATGACATGCAAGGGTGCGAAGCTGAGAAATAGGTGAGGCCCTTTCTTACGGTTGCGGGTCAAGTCAGCCAAAGGGCTGAGCAGTCCGTGAGTGAGGCCTCACAGGATTCTCCATAGGTTTTCCAGGAGGCTTCTCCAAAGACTACTGTTGTTGTTGTTCTGAAGGATGATAGAAAGAGTCTCAGTTCCAATGAGGGGTATCAGCACATGGAATTGGAAGGAATCCCCAATCATTTTATGGGTCATGGCCTTGAAAAGTAGGGAGTCCTAGCCAAGTAAAAGACGGCCCCTCAAACATCCTCTTATGTTGAGAAGCTGTTAGAAGGGGGGCCAGTCAGGGCCTCCCAAAACTGGTATGCAGTGCTAGGTGTAGAAAAGAGCCCTATCAAAGAGGAATATGCAGGGCTGGATTACGGTCGGGACTTATTGGCCGATGAGGAAACATCTCAAGAGGAAATGGTCGAGGCTTTAGACTGTGATGAGCCCAAGGAACTGTTCATAGAGGCGGATTATTTTAGACCCTCTATGTGGAAGGGAAAGAACAATGTTATTGACTCAGATGGTTTCATTTTGAACAACCGGAGATCGCGCAGAAGGAAGGATTACTCCAACCTTCATAGCCCTCCTATTACTAGATTCGCTAGTAAGGGAAATTTGTCCTGGAATGCCTCTACTAAGGTTGGCATCCCAACCACGAACAAGTCCAAAGACCTTGTCCAGCCAGAGGTGGCCTCCATCTCCAAGGACTTGGTTCTGTCAAGCTGTGAGGCTGCTCCGCCAGACTCTTCTTCAGGTGTGGAGTTGAGGGGTCGGGAGAAACAGCACGAAGGTGGTTATAAAGCTGACTCACAGCGACAAATGGTCTTTGTGCTAGAACATAGGGATCTACTCATGAATTTTTATAAGAAAATGATGGAGGGAACTTTGGATATAAAAGCTTTGAAGAAGAGCATACCGATCCAGGTGGCCACTACAAAGGACCAAGACGAGTGGGCTGATAAGCAGGCTCACATCATGCTAAGAGGCTCCAAGATGGGGAAGATTAGTAAAGGGGAGTACAATAAATCCTGGGACAACATGGCTCTTATTTTTGAGGTCACCTTGAAGGATTTCCCCGACACGAAGGTAAGCAATATTCCTTGGGTTTTGTTCAGGGAAAACGATTCCAAAAAACTCACTCTTTTCTTTAATAGATCTCTCGTATCCTTCGGTACTGAAACTAGTTAATTGTGACGGTTCCCACTTTACCCTTAAAAGTGATTTCTCTAAATAAAAAATTAACATTTGATGGAAGGACCAAAATATAACAAAAAATTATATCTAATTGATTGGATGAGTTAGTTGTATATATAACCAATATATTAAACAAAATATTCCTAATTTGGGTCATGTTATAGAGAATATATATTCTCTTTTTATAATAATAAACATATATTTTCATATTATGAAACTATTTTATTTTATATTAATAATATGTTTCATAATTGAAATATTAAATCTTAATCAACTCTTTAATCATCGTATTTAAATCTAGGATTCATATTATTTCTCAAATGGGGTTTTGATTAGAAAATTACCAAATATTTAATGGTTTTCTATATCAATTGGAGAATCATCTGATGAATGATACATGTTCAAATTTATTTCATTTAGACTAAAGAAATTATATTTCCATTCCATTATGGAACCAAGATGAATTCAAATTACTCTAGTTCATTGAAACTTGAGAAAATTTTAGTCTGTAGAACAAATAAATACTCAACTTGGGATTTGTGAGAAAGAGCACCAAATATCAATTGAGAATGATAATGGAATTTATATTATCATGGATAAATTTGAGATTATTTAATACAAAATATCACGAAATGAAGACAGATTGTGGGCCTTCCTCCAAACAACTAATGACGATATAAAAAATATAGAAATCACATTCCCTAGAATTAATGAAATAATAAGTGGATGACTTCAAAAAATAGGTTTTGGGAAAGATATTAATGAATAATAAATTAATGATCCAATGATTATGAATTCCAATGTTAAACAATCTTATGGATATTATATTCAAAAAATATTTCATCTTATGAATAATGAGAAAATATATAGGGGAGATGTAAAAAAATTAAGTAGAGTTGGAATTAATTGGGGAAGAGACTTGTTATGTGATAGGGGTATATTGCTTTGGAAGCTTCTCTTTCATAAAAATAATTTCCATTAGGGGTATATAATCAAAACACAACACCAATCAAAGTCACACCACAATAAAAATCACAAAATGATGGAATATCCCCAACATCAACCAAAATTTGGTTTATCCATGTCAACACATCATAATAAACAACCTTTATTTGAACATATTTTCCAGGTACCTTTATGATATCACTCACTCATTTTTTCAACCCCAACCCCATTTAAATAATCATTTACCAAATTCCATATTAAAATCGACCCCTTTCAGAAACACTTTCCAAGATATCAAAATTTTTTATTTTACCACATCTTATTTTAAAATTCCAAATCAAAGGGATGATTTTTGAATTTTTTAAAACCCTTCTTGAAATCAATTTTTTTAATTCCACGTGATAATTAACCCTTTTTTCAAAAAAAAAATATGGTATATGAACCCCATTTTTCTATAAAACATTTTAGTATCTAGTGAATAATTTTAAAATCATATTCAGAAACCATCAATAAAAAATCAAAATTTCAAAATAGTTTCCATATAAAGATGGAAAATTTTAAATGACTAAATCATTATTTGTTCACTTTGTAATCACTTCATTATATTCAAAACACTAAATCCATTTTAGTTAATTTTTATGTAAAACCACATTTTTTCATTTAAAACCCCACTTTAACATTTAAGAAATGTTTCCTTGTTAAAAATTGAAATTTAAAATAACCAATATAATAAAAATTCTATCTAGGCCACCACCCACCTTTCCCCATGCCATGATATTAACCAAAGATCCATTTTCTAGATAGTTTGAATTATTATAATTTAAAAAGATTTTTTTAACAATTTTATAAAAATTAATAAAAACCCTTTAATAGTATGTTTATAATAAAATAATCCCACTATTGTCATTTTAATAAACACGGGACATAAAGATTATTTTACACATTCTAAAGAAAATAATGATTATTAAGAATTCCCTAAACTTTTTATAAATCTAACATGAATAAAAAAAACATAAGATATGGGTAAATTAACAATTTAAATCCTAGAACCATGGTGAGGAGTTCCTTGAGTATGTTAGTCCATGGCCCAAGGAACTACATACCCTCAGTTATCATGGATACCTGTTGTGCACATTATCCTAGGGATACAGGCCTAGGGTAATATTACACCGCTACTTGTGTCTCCCTAAATCACCAATTCATAGTTATAGTTTCCACCATAGATTCTAATGTAATGTAGAGATAAAAATGCCTAACATTATTGTCTTGGACTACCCGCTTAAATATTGAGGATCCCATGGGATTTTTTAAAAATTAAATCAATGGAATATTAATATTTCAAAATCCATTCTTATCAAATATCATAAAATAATCCATAAATCTAACTTTCAGATGCCATACAATTTATTAAATAATAAACATTTAGAAGTTTTATCAAATATTTGTGATATTGAAAAGTATTTTCCAAAATATCATGAGTCATTCTTTTAAAAAAATTGAAAACATAATTTGAGGATAATAAATCATGAAAGATTCTCTAAGTATGAACTTATAAGTATAACCTGAAATACCTCATTCAAAAGCATAATATTTTGAGAATAATACATAAAAGATCCAAACAGACCTTGGGGTTAGATATCATAAATACTTTAAAGGATTGATACTTGATCCCCTAATTTATCCCTTGATCCAAATAAGGTATAAACCTTTATTAAACACACATTTTATTTTAAACCTATCCTGAAACATTTTCACAGTGATTTTCATTTCATGTACTATTTAAATTTATATGAAAATTATTTATGAAAATATTTTTCAATCAAAATACATCATTTTAAATTTAAAATATCATTTTAAGGGTCCAATCGATCTATTTGAAAATTGAGTAACTTGAAACCACATTCATACCATTATTTAAAGAAATGAAACCCCTTAAATCTTTGAAAACCATATAAAAACAAATTTCTTCCCTAGAGACTCAATGAGTATAATTAATATTATTATTTAATAATTGAAACACTAATATAACCTTCATGTAAAAAACAGTTCTAAAATTAAAGAATCAAGCATGGGGAAAACATATTGGTCCAAGAGAATATGAAGAGACAATCGAGAATAGAGAGAGGACCCCAAGGGAAAAAATTCCCTAGAAATCAATGCTATAAAAAAATCATAAGCCATAACCCCATAATGTTTTGCCTAGTGTATGTACAGTGAAAAATTTAGTGAAAATGAGAGGAAAAAATAAATAAAAGGAATAGGAGAAGAAGAATGAATGTGGACTATGAAAATCCAATCTTGAATCACAAGAGAAGGTTGAAGATCATGGTTAGAGAAAGATACCATATACTTTTAACCCATGAGAGAATCAATACAATAAAATGCTACACTAATGCATACCTCAGAACCCAAAAAACCAAGAATTGAAAGAGATGGTGAAAAAAAATACCTTAGATTTGAGGCTTGATTCATTCAAGATAAAGTCAAGGGGGAGCGATGGCATTAGTGGACATCCACAAAACTTGAGAGGAGTAAATGAAATTGGTTCGATTAGGGTTATTTTAAAAAGATCACAGAGGGTATTATCATCTAATCCAAAAAAATCGCAAATAAATATATCTTTTATAGGCACTAAAATAATAAGCGTTGATTAAAAGTATCTTTATCAGCACTAAAACATTAAGTCTAATAAAGGATTTAAAATTATAACTATAAATAAATATATTTTTAAGTATTGGTTTATGATTATAAATGTACTTATATCATTATATATATATTTATATAATTATAAAAATTTATGAAATATATTAAATATATTAATTATTTAAATATATTTATAATAATTTTATAATTATTTAAATTTATAATTATTGAAATTTATAATTACTTATTTATAATTATAGAAATAATTTTAAAAATAATATATATATATATAATTATATATATATATATATATATATTTAATAAATATATATAAATATAAATATAAATATAAATATAATTTAAATATAAATATAAATATAGTAAACGTATTCAAATTTTTACCAAGGTTATTTATCCATCAAATCCAAAAAAATAAAATGGTCATTATTATATATTTTGGACCTAGTGATTAAAAAATTTTAATCCATTTGGTTTGATTCGGTTTTTAAAATCCATAAAAAATAATTTTAAATTAATAAATGCATTATGTATTAGAAAACAATTTTTTTGAAAATTATAACATAAATTCTAGAATATTAAATAAGTGTTTATGAATTAAAATAGAAATTTATATATTTATTTATTCACTTATAAAATACATATTTGATCTTAAAAAAGGTATTCATAAATTTCCAATTCATAGTTATTTACTAATAATGTCATAAAATCATGTTATTTGTGAAAATGGTATTCTACAGTATTCACCTAAAAATAAATCATTCTTGAAAAATTTAAAAATTAAACATTATGATAATATGGCCATTATATATCCAAAAATGGATTTTATGTATTCAAATTCACATCCTATAATTGATAAATTTAACTTTAAAATAAAATCATGAAATATCATTAAACCAATTTTTTATAAGAAATAATTTTTTGATATATTAACTACTCTACTAAAAAATTTTCTAATCATAAATATATCAAACATGGAAAAATATAAATTTAATAAAATAAAGTTTAGGTATAAAAATTTATTTTATTAGTTACATAGTTATACTAATTGAGTCTGTATTTGATGTAAATTTCATATATATATATATATGTATATATATATATATTTGATAACTTTGTTACCATTGTTTATATCTACTAATTTTATAGCTACCTTATAATGGTATATATTAATTTGGTTTTTGAGATGCATGTGATGCAATCCACAGATCATAATATTTATTTAAGGATGAAAATCGTGGGTCCTTACATTCTTCCCCATTAAAATATTTTAATCTTTGAAATTTCATTACATGGATGAAAACATGTGAGAGTAATTTTCTACACTAACATCCTCTGGTTACCATGTATCCTCCTCAATGTTATTATTTATCCATATAACATATAATAGATCAGTGGTCTTGTTCCACATCACCTTATCTCTTTGATCAAAAATTACCACTGGTTCTTCCTCATATAAGGGATCGTGGTTCAATTTTATAGCTTTAGATATTAGCACATGTGAAGGGTCTAGTCTTTAATTTCTCAAAAGATATACACAAAACATATCATGTACTTGGAATATGTGTATAGGTAGTGATAAGAAATATTCAATAAACTCAACATGACCAAGGATCTCATAGGGATCGATGGGTGTTGAGAACAGCTTCTGTTTCTTCCCAAATCTCAAACCTCACTTCCATGGAGATACTCAAATGAACACCTTGTCACTAAATCCAGACACAAAATATCATCAATTATTATCTATATATCTTTTATATCAAATGTTTTCCACCATCATATATCATCGACTTATTTTTACCTTCTCCTTCATTTATTGGACAAGGTCTAGACCTATCAGCTTCCTCTCTCAAACATTATCCCAGCATGATGGAGTCCTGCATCTCTTCCCATATAAATAATCATATATTTCTATCTGAATAATATAATTAAAAAAAATTACTTTGATAACTCTACCAAGGGGATGTAATTATCCCAAAATCCTTGTCAATCCCTTGAACAAGATCTCATCATGTCCTCTATATTTTTTATTGTCCTCTCAGACTGATCATAATTCAGAGAATGATTTTAGGTGAAAAATATAATATTTGTTTCTAAATATTTTTGACGACTTATCCAGAAAATAAAGGTAAACATTGGATCTGTATCATATTCAATTTAAAGGGGTACTCCTGGAAGCCTGACAACTTCCATTAGGTTTATCCTGGAATTTTATTCATGGGATAAATCTTCTTTGATGGAAATAAAATTTATTGAATTTATAAATTGATAAAATATAGCTCAAATAACATTATGTACATTAGTCATTTTTGGGAGTCCTATTATGAAGTCATTAGTTATGTTTTCCCATTTCTATGCTGGTATTTGTAATGGTTGAAACATACCCTTAGAATTTTTTCATTCATCCTTAACATTATAGCATTCTAAGCATTGATATACATATTATGAAATCACTCCATTAATATTATCCCACTAGAAGTATTGTTTTAGATCTTGATACATCTTATTACCTCCTAGATTTATAGATAAGAATGATCTATGTGCATCATCCAAAAGTTAGTTCTTCAATTAAAAATTTTATCAGACTCATATATAGGTTAAAAACTATATAAATATATATTTATCAAAGTTGAACTCCACAATATTTTCTAACTTTTTCTATTGTTCTACATATACTTTCAAGGATTCCCTGATATTTAAATAAATGGAAGGATGACTTGTTAGTTGGGAAAATATTTTTTATCACCCTAATTATGAAATTAATATTTATCCTCTATTAATCCATGAGTGGTAAAACTTTTTTAACCCTCATATTATATAGAGTAACATAGTATTTTCTTCATGGATAATCAATGACCCTATTTTCCTTCATCAGGTGGTGATTTATTTAGAAGTAATAATCACTTATCAACTACAACCAAATCCATTAAAGTATATTAAATTACTTTTATGTGAACATATTCAATCTCTTTTGATCAGAATATATATCACAATATTCTTCCCATAGATGATATATCCAACTCTTTATTGAAAAGATCATTGTCCCAAGAATTGAATCATGTGATAGGTAATTTTTCTCAGGATTATTTAATTGATTGGAACCATAAGCAATTACCTTATCATTATTCATGAGGTAACAACCAAAAACATTTTTCAAAGCCTCACTATATATTAAAACCCATTCCCCACTGAAGGGTAATGTAATTATAAGAGTATTGAATAACCTCTTCTTTCGTTCCCTAAAATATTCTTTACTTCCCTCAATCCAAAGGAAATTTACTCCCTTCTATGTTAACTTGGATATTGGATTTTATAGCCATGATAAATTAATCCCAATTCATTGCTAATATTTTAATAATCCAAGGAAAATATGGATCATAGTTAATGTGTTTTGTGTTGGCCATTTCATAATAATTTTTTTCTTTAATGGATCTACAGACACTCCCTTTATTGTGATTACATGACATGAGAATGATACTTTCTTTAGAAATAATTAAAACATTCTAATTTTGGTAGAAATTTTCTTCTTTTTCATGGACTTTAACCTAATCTATAAATGTTATTCATGATATTCCTTTATCTTTGATTATATAATAATGACATCTATAAAGAAAATCAAAAATTGATCAAGTTAATCTCAAATGAATCTATTCATAAGATCAAAAATTATTTTGGAGGGATTTGTAAGTCCAAACAGAATCATTATAAACTCAATATGTCCATGCCTTATCATAAATGTTGTCTTTATAATATCCCCACTTTATTCCCTCAACTAATGATATCCAAATAGTAGTTCAACCTTTGAGAAGTATCAAGATCCCTTGAGATTATTGAATAGATTATCGATACAATATATAGGATACATATTCATAAACATGATTTTAATAATATTTTTATAGGAAATACAAATATTCATCAATAAATACTTATTTTGGACAAATAGGACATGATCACCCCTTGGTGAAGCACTAGGGTTATTAAAACCCTTATACAGTTTTTCTTGCAGTCACTTTTTTAACTCTACTAATTAAATGGGATCCATTCTATACAGACACTTTAAGAAATTAATGGATCTAGGTATGATTTTGATTGAAAAATCAACCTAATTCTCTAGGTTAAGACCATTTATATCATCAAGAAATACTTACATAGTAATATTATCAATGTTGAAATCCTCCATTGTCATTTGATCCAAGAGTCCCTTGTTGTTGTGTTCCATAACACACATTATAGAATTTTATTCCACTAGAATTTCATAATTAGAATTATGATGATACATGATAATAAGATGATTTGGGATATGAAATGTGTCTTCCTTTCACATAAATCACTTTAGTGTGGTAATATTTTTAGTTGGGACCTTTTTCACTTATTTTTGCATTAATCATATTCTTAACCTCAATTACATAGTTTTTTGAGTGGTGTCCTTATTTACCACACATAAATCACTTCCCTGGCCCATTGAGATAATTAATTGAGTGTTTTATTATTTCATATATTAATGTTTTATTTCTTCCCACCTTATCGGTTATCGTTGGATCTTACATGATTCTTCACTTTCCCTTTCTTTTACATGGAATATTGAGAGGTTCTAGTTTCAATCTAAACCTTAAGAACACATCAAAAAATATATATACATATTCTCAAGTATCTTATAGAGAACTCCAATATAATACCATTATTTAAGCAATTATTGAAGTGATTGATTTTACTCTCCATATCAGAGCTAAAACGAAAGGCATAACTCACAAGTATTGAGAATTGTTTTTCAGATAATCCAATAGATCCATCCTATTTTTTCTTTAATTATAATAATTTACAATCTATTATTCTATGAAGAGACCATGGAAAATACTTTTTGAAAAATACATACTTAAACTCTTCCCATACCATTGAGTCTATATCCTCATTTTCCGTGGTGTTCTTAAGAATACTCTACAAATAGTTAGCATCATATTCATAATGATAAAATTGAAAAACAACCTTATCATGGTCCAAGTACTAAAAAATGTAAATTTTAATTTCCATTTCATTGAACCACTACTTAGAAACTATTGGGTTATAATACCTTCTAAAATAAGGTGGATGTTCCCTCATAAATGGCACAATATTGATTTTCTCCCTCCTTATAGTGTTTGGGATATCAAAACAAATTGGGTAGTTTCCCATATTTTTAGATAGTTGTGTGATCATTTATATGATATTTTTTCATTAGATCACAAATATAATTATGTTTTCCATTGGTAAAATCTCCACATTATCAATTTCACCCATTGTTAACTCAGTTCTTTTGGGTTCCCCACATTACCTTGAAAAACGTAAAACTAGGAATGTGTATACTTAAATTGATGATTATATAAAAAATAAGACTATAAAATTAGAATAAGGATTTAATAAATGGAATGCAAATTTTAACCGCTAAATATATTGATTTCAATATAGTTTATCCATTCTATGTTCCCTAACTACAGTATTTATATATATTCAAATCCTTTTTGACAATTTTTAATGAAAACATTATCGACCAAATCATATCACTCGGGAGTCTAAAACTATGTGTGATGTTTTTTTCATTGTCATGAAACAATTAATGGTTGATTTAATACCCAAAACATCATCATCAAGTTTATTACCCCTAAGTACAACTATTAAAGATCCTACATCCACTTTTAGTATCCATATAGGGATATACTTTCTAGGAGAATTTCACAATATCTAATTTACAAAAACATAATAATGTCATCCTATATATAGACTCAACCGTTAGACTTTTCCCTTGGGTGTTCACTAAATTTCTCTAATCTAATATCAAAAATTAAGTAAACTTTTCTCTCATACCAATGTGACCCAAGATAAAAAAAACATAAATAATACAATTAATCTCATGATTTAAATAATATATCTCACAAAATAGTGGAATAACCTAAGGAACAAATGGCCTAGTTTCTTGAATATTATCTACAAAAAAACATAATTTATAATAATTGTGAATATTTATCCATAATTGTGCTCTTATAGTCCCTTTATAAACATCTCACATTAAATAATCATCTTCAAAACCTAGGTATTTGAAACATTATAAATGCAAGAGCTCAAATAATCAATAAGGGAAAAAATCATAACATGAAGGAGATAATTAGGTAGAAAAAAATATTATAATAAAACATTATTATACCATAGATAATAATAATATAACACATTATAGATACATAAGATTATGAAATTATTATAAATGAATCATTAAAGGTATGGCATGGATCAAAACACAACTCTGTATTCATATTACATATTAGAATCACATAAAAGTGTGGAATACTTTAGTAATAATGTGTAATCAAGAAAAATGGAATTTTATTTAAATGAAATACATTTTGAAATTTTGGCATAACATGATAAACAACTTCGAAATTTGGAACAACTATAATCATAGGAAAACATGTTTGAGAAACAGTTCATTCAAATGCTTAAGTGAACAAAAGTGTTATATACATGACTTAAAATTATTACCAAACCATTTATGCCCACCCATGTTTGAAGAAACCAATTATGTCCTTTAAAAACTATCTCTAGAGATATTAAATTTAAAAAAAAATTAGAGGATAATATAGGACCCCAACCAACATTATCCAGGCATATGTGTGCAATATAAATTTTTTCATAAACATATATTAATGAGACCGTGGAAAAAATAATGGTTGTCTTAAATATCCAAATGGAATTCATTATACATTCATAAAGAACCCATTTAAATAATATGGGTTTCATAAAACATTCAACATGGTATCATTAAATTTTTATAAATAACCCACAAAACTAAAAAATCATTCCATAAAATTTCCAAATAGTATGAAAATTTGAAATAAATCAATTGATATCAAAAAATTGATCACCCAAAAATAATCAAATATTAACATAATAATGGAGGGTAAACCTAAAATTTAACGTCATTAGAGAAATATTTTTTTATATAGAGTGTAAAAAAAACAAATCATAATGGGTATTTCCTAACAACATTTTGAAATAATTGAAGTAGTAGTCATGGTTATGAGTCTCTTTTTGGAAACCATCCTTAGTTTTCATAAAAAAGTGATAAGAAAACAATTCAGGAAATTGAATTTGAATTAAAAAATATTTCTTCATTAGAATACAATTATTAAAACTCTAAAAATAGAAATTCATGGAAAATTAAGTTCAATAATAAATTTTATATCTCAAATGAAAAAGATTAAGTTTCCATGTCCCTTAATGTTTCCCTTGATTTACATATAAATACATTAACACCCTATAACATAAAGATAAAAAAATTAATTACTAATTTCAAAACCTTATTCATATATATTTTCATTTATACTCTCCATTAATAACAATTATATTCATGTATAATATTTTTATAATCTCTTTTAAATATATTGTCTAAATAATCTTAAGCGTTTTGAATTCAGTTTATAAAAGAGGTTTTGATCTTCAATTTTCTCTAAAATATGATCATTTAAAAAAAGGATTTGGAATTTCTATTTTATGAATACTGATAATGTTATAATTCTATCTCTTTTTATTTTTAGTCATGTTTCCTAAAAAAGAAAATAGTGATGAACTAGTTTTGTGTTATTTTTTAATATCAACATATTACCTTATAATGATCATTATTTTTTATCAAAAAGAAAAATATTAATGATGTATAATAATGATATATATTTTATATACTTATCAAATATAAAATAAAACCATCCATGTTTGTAAATTAAGGAAAACAAAATGTGATTTTTCTTGGAGGTAGTAGTCTAGACAATGAACGATTCACGTTTTCATCTTTTTCATAATGAAAAAAAGGAATGGTGGTTAATTATTATACTATAATTTTTTCTTGTCGGATACACATATATATACATACTAATATAGATATAGATATATATATATATATTATGAAGTTAAATGATAATTGAACTCTTAAAGTTTGACTTCGAGTTATCTCTAACAATTTATTATTATAGAGTATTATAGGTTTTCATGAAATTTTGAGGTTATCATGGGTTGGATTATTGTATTGAGATATAAAATATTCTCCTGAGGAACAAAATGGGTTTTTTGAAATAGATGACTCGCTAAGTATATACTACATAGAGTTTCATACACTATGTATTTGGTATACTAGGGTTTCATGGTTCAAATTTTGTTTCCCCACTTCCTAAAGTTAGAATTCTATATAGTGTGATGAAACATATACATTGATACCTTTCGTATGAGAACCTTAATTCTTAGATAATTTGGGGATTTTTTTGTATGTATTTAACCACATCATCGGTTGGAACTTAACTAAGATGATCTTTTTCCTCTCAAATGACAAGTGTGACATATGTGACCTCAATTTTGATAGCATGAGGAAGTGTATAGTTATACCTAGAAAGTATATTTTATGTGGATAGTTATTATAGTGAGGTTAATGTGATGTACTCACCCAAAAAGATTAATAACATGTGATGTATTCATTGACCAAGTTAGTCTATACTCATATAATTAATAATATACGAGTTCTCTATATCGGATAGAAATACTTCATGTATCATGATCACTTGACTTCATGGACAAAGTGGTCATATGAAAACTAATTCTTTAATGTGATGCAACTTGTGGATGTAGGTATAGAGATACATTTGTTTGATATATATCATGCTATATCCCTATATTTATTGAACATCATTTATTATTTTCTATTGGTATCACTTTTATACCATTTATAAATTCTGGAAATCATATTTGTTTTCGATTTCACAAAGTCTCATGGTGTTACCCATTGTATTTCATTAAATGGGGATTTATTTTACTCATAGAGATTCTCTCAAAGTGTTTTAGAGTTTATCTATGTGAGTTTTTTTATGGTTATTTAAAATATGTATCATATAATGTGATACATGTTGAACATAATGGAATCTTTCCAAAAAAAATATATAATATCCAAAAGTATTTTGGGATATGATTTCACAAGTAATTATATATGATAATATATATGTTGAAACGACACTATGTTTATGAGGCTTTAGTACAAGTGGGAGATTGTTATATTTATTCCCCAAATCCATATATATGTATATAATTTATTTATTACAATATTATTTTGTAAGATATTGATATATCATATGGTATGATATATATAAACTATGTAATTTTATATTTCTTTATTTTTTAATATAATTTGATATGACACGGATATATCATAGAACTTCTTGGGCATAGAATTATAATGCTAAAAAGATTAAGGTTTCGATCTATTCCCCCAAACAAACTAATTAATAGAGAATGTTTTATAAAATGAAATGTATGGGAGATGAATTTATCTAATGAATTCTTGAATGATCAAATTCCATATACTCACATGTTTTAAAACATGAGTAAATGAATTTGAACTAGATGAGAGTCCATGAAGTCCTTATAAGGTGTCATATCCCAAGATATGGGAATGATAATGTTTTGTCTACTTATCTTCTAATCATGTTGGTTTATAAATCTTCCTCCCTTAACATCTGAGTGGTGCTGGCACATCATGGACCATAATAGGGCCTTGTTTGAGAATTTATTGATTCATGTAAACTTATGGATTCACCATAGATTTTTTATTATGATTTCAATAATTAATGGATATTAATCATTCTTTTTAGTGGAAGATAGAAGAAGCATCATTCATTATTGAAGGTTACACCATACAAATATTTCTTTATTTTATCAAAAATATGATTTTGAGTTTTATTTAGAGTGACCTTAGGATTTTGGGGTTATAGTTTTTTTCTAATACTTATTTTAGTTATTTAATTATCCAAAGAAACCCAAAAAAATTACCCCCATGGTCTACTCCATGATAAATATGCGACTCATCCCATCCATTGGGATCAGATTTAGGGTATGTTAGAGGATACTCACTTAGAATCTCTATCTATGAAAAGCCTCCAAATTAATCTTATTGGGATCACAATAAGTAGTGGTGAAATCCTAATAGGGGTCTCAAGACCAATATATTATCTAGAAAATAAAACATGGAGGTGGATTCTGATCTAACCCATGAAGAATACTCTTATGTTTATAAGGATCCAAATTTATTCTAGGTTGATAGGGTATAGTTTCTTACATGTTATCCATGTTAGTAAATGTTTTCTATATAAACCATTAGTATGTTTTAGAGTTTAACACTAAAGGGAAGGGTCATGATAAATAGAATAAGTCTATTATTTATTTTGATCTACGGTGAAGTGTCATAAGAATGTGTTAATAGTTGATTTTAGTAACATGATCTAGGAGATCCTCTCAATATAAAATTATCACCTACTCAAAGATATCTTACCAATGAAAATGGTAAATGTGTAGTTACATCCAATTCCCATAGGAATTAATATTCTTTTGACCAAGAAATTAATTTTCTTGTAAACTACTCAGAAGAAACAAACATACTGAGTAAAAATCCTGAAATAAATCAATCATGCCTCATCTATTTTATTCTCTTAAATAAAATTATATTTTTTGACTAAAAAATAATGTTTTTTACCACCAATTTAACCAGTTGTTAAATAAATCTTCCTACCCAATTCTAGCATCAGTTGATTGTAAGTAATTTCATCCTCTATTTAAACAACATACACTATTTCCATAAATTCATTATAGGCCAAATTAGTGAAGTCACGCTTTATTGGTTTAGGTGAACTTACAACATCAAGATCTAGTGAATGACATAGCTCAAACACTAGCTTAATTTGTGCTGGCATAATAAATACAATGAACCTCTTTTTTCTTAGATAGAATCTATGGAAGATTAGTGCACACTAGTCCCTAAAAAAGAGGAAACCATATCCTAATTGGTTAAATTTGACTCCTCGTACATTAATCATTACAAATCATAGATTTTAAATTTTTAATAACATTGGAGATCTAAAACAATTCCATACATACATTTCAACTTGTCGAAATCCATTTTTGGGAATAGTAAATCAATAATAAGCAGTGAAGTTATTTCATATAGACTTTAAAGGGACCTATGTTTTTTTGGTGTAACAATATTATAGATAAATAAATAACTATTTAGGATGTTCTCTAACATAAGATCATATATTAATTTATCTTAATGATGAGGAAGAGTAAAAATGGTAACCTATAAAATTATAAATAGTATAAAATTTTTAGGGTAATGGAATTCATTAATTGGTGGAAGGGTTTAACTTATTCCCTAGATATAAAAATCCCATAGGAATAATTAAAATATATTTATATAGATAACCTTCAAGATGATCTATAAATAGTTCTTTTAGTGACCCATTTTTCATATAAGACTTTGAAATATATTATGGATTATTTATAGAGCCATGAATTGAGATGGAAGGTGATTTTGAGGAACAATGTGCTCGGAATATTTTTTATTAAAATATTAAATAAATTATAAATCATGTGTCGATGGTTTTTTTAGAAATAATCGAACATCTCAAAAACAAAGTATCAAATATAAAATCAAATAAAAAATAAAATACCATGGATAAATCTAGAACATGAGGTTTACCCTAGGTGCAACATAAAGTTGGTTATCACTCAGTGTTCAGATAAGGTGTCCATTAGCAGGTGTGTTCAATGGATTTATTAATTAATTAATTAACTAATTAGTTTATGAAATGTCCCAAAACCTACTTTCTTCTATAAATATAATATTATATAAAAAAATAGGGATATTCACATAACCTTGTGATATTTTAGAGAAGAATTTCAAATTCCACTTTGGTAGATTGATATTAGACATTGATAAGCCTTTGGATCTAGGTTAATTGAGGAAAAACAAATGTAATGGATATTTTTCATTCATTAGAAATCACAGTATTCCCCCAAAAAATTTCCAAATCGATGTAGGGCTTGTCATTTTTGTATTTCCTTGCTTATGATTAAATTTTTGAGCATGATCAATTCCTTCTCTTTGATCTGGGTTAATTGATCATATTCTTGAACTTGTGCATTGGATAAAAATTGTTTACTCAATTAATTCTCACCTCGTCTATTAATGATTTTATTCATTAGCTATTAATTCATGGTAAATGATTTTTTCACACCTTTTTATTTTATTTCCACCATTTTTCTTCTTGATCATCATCGTTGACCTATGGGTAGCACGGTTAGTCATTTCCAAATGAGATTGAGCATGATCGGACCCACAGATTAACAAAAAATTATCATGTGATGAACAAAATGGTGATCAAAGGATGAATTTGTATGATTTTTGGGTTTTGGGTTATTAATTTAGAGATTCATAATCTTAAGTAGAGTTTTTTATGCATGGTAAGTGTTTTACAGGTGTATGAGTATTGAAAGAACTCATGAAAATCTCATTCCTAGAAAACAGATGGCCAAAAACAATGAACAAAGCCTTCCCCATTCGATTTGGGGAGAGCATCAGGAAGGATCTAATTTTTAAAATTAATATCTTGAGATAGACATGGTAGATATAAGTTTCCCTAAAAAATGACAACATGTCATTTAGTTTGTAATAACACACGTTGTGTTCTTCAAAAATCCCTAGTGCTAGAGTTTCTGGGGTATTATGAATATCACAGGCCTTGTTACTCAGTGTGGGAAACCTACTGTGTACTATGGGAGTACATGAACAACAGAACATCTATTAAAAATTCATGTACCTTTACATGAACATGGTACACAAACACATCTCGAGTACACTAAAAATTCCTAAAGGACACTGGCATAGCCAAGAGAACACATCTCAACCCCGAGTGGCTGAGACATGCCATGTAGTCCCCTTAAATGTCATATAGGGGTAAATGGATAGTGTGTTATATACTACTGATGACACATCTAGGTAGTAGGGTGGGACCACATGTTGTGTGGGTCCCATTACATGTCATGTACCCTTCCTTTTAGTAAACTTTTACCTCTTATATCTCCATTTTTTACTCATCTTTTTTCCAACAAGTAGGCAATCTTAATTGTTTTCGACATAGAATGTAATTCTATAAATTGCAGTAAATTTGGAGATATTATGTGATATTTTATGAGTGTGTCACTTATTTATGTGGAAATTAAAAATGGTAGTAATTATACTAGATCATCGGAGTGGAACCCACCAATTGGGATAAATCATGGGTCCACTACCTATAGAGTGGAACCCTCTAGTAGTGTCAAGGAATGGGTCCTCTTTATATCTACCATTAGAGTAAAACCCTCTTATGGATTCAATTAATGGTTCCTCTACAATTAGAGTGAAACTTTTTGTGTATTCAGGGAAAGGATCCTCTACCATTAGAGTTGAAACCTCCTACAAAGTCAAGTTATGGGTCCACTACCATTAATGTGGAACCCACTACAGATTCAATGCATGGATCCTCTATCATTAGAGTGGATAATTCCTATGGATTCATGGAATGGATCCCCTAACATTACACTTGAAACCTCCTGTAGAGTATGGGTAGGGGTCCTCTACTCATATAGTGGAAACCTCCTCTTGGAATAGAGCATGGGTCCTCTATCTATCCATAGAGTGTAACCATCCTATTGTATCTGGGCATATTTTCTCTACTGAGAGATTATGTGCCATCGACTCTGTGGAATTATGGTGAGGTGTGTCTTGATATTGATTATTCTCCTAGACAGACATGTGAGATATTGGGCATCAGTGTTGGACCTATGTAACTGATGGCAGACTCTTTTCCTCAGATGGTCTATGAGATATAGATTTATTTTCTCTCTAATTTGGATTTCTTTTATGAGAATATATCGATGTTGATTGGTTTACATTTCAATATTTGTATGGGTTGAGCTATTTACTTCTATTATGTATTTTATTTCTCCCCCTTCATCTTTTACGGTGTCCTACTGAGTATTTATATACTCACTGTTGCATTTTCATTTACTACACATGTTGTGTCTTATGAAAACTATGGACAAGTAGGTGGTTATTATATAGGATCATAGGGATACCTAAGTGCACTTGACCATGTATGGTGATCAGATCAGGGAGATCTTGATCTAGGATCTCCCCACACTTTACATTCAAGTTATTGTTTGGTTTGGTCATCTTTTTGGTTGGGTGTTCATTTTTTCCCATTACTTTTTAGATTATATTAGCATACCCTTATATTCCCTAGAGGTTTCACATGAATAGTTTATTCTATATATTTTTCATCTTTCATTATTATTCCTTTAAAAATTTCATTGCGATTATTAGGAGTCTGATTATATGTACATTAGGAAAATTCTTCCCATGTTAGTTATGCCTTTCATGTCTTATTTTCATCCCCTAGGTTATTGAGGTGGGATTGGGGTTCTTATAGCTCAAGCCTCATTAGTTCAGGTCATGATAGATTTGTATAAATGGCAGTTCATTCCTTTGGATGGTGTAGGGAGTTATCCCCTTACAAAGATTTTTTTAGGACATAGTCAAAAAGAGTCAAAGTGTTGTGAGTGAGGATTCAGGCTAGGGAACCCAATGGTTGTACTGATCCCGATGTATCCATACATCAAGACTCTGATCACCATATTGTAAACTCAGTATATCGAGACATTATTATAGGTAACTTTGGTGCATGCATCGTATAGGGTTGATTCTTTTGATTGTCCTTCTTTGGTAACCACCCTATATATTTATGTTCTCATCTAACTATAGTAAGTCCTTATTAAATTTTTAGGATGCCTTCAGGAATACTACCATCTAGGATACCAATTTTGGATCATGATGATTATTCTATGAGTGATGAGCCCACGGTTCATGGGCCATCTTGTGAGTTCCTTCCTCTAGGGGGACAGGTTGGAGCATCCAAACTATCAAGAAGCAGATCATACCATCATAGTAGGCTGAGTTTTTGCACTTAATTAGTGAACTCCATGAGTTTCAGTGCTAGAGGCTTCTTAGTATCTACTGTGAGCCAGATCCCCATGTGGTGGAAAATTTCGTTGAGTTGGTGATCTGAGTTTTTAGAATTATCTGAACACTGACTGATCACATGGTTGTGTTGGAAGTCATCCTATTCCATAGAGCAGTTGGGATCATGTGAATTCTATTTATGTAGATTTATGAGGAGTCCACACTCTCATAGAACACAATCAAGTAGTTGTTTCATGAAGAGTATTATCCCTCATTCTTGTGTCCTAATCTAATTAATGAGATTATCGTGCTACATTAGGGATGGATGATTGTTTTTTAGTGTGTCGTGAGGTTTAAAAACATTATGTCATACTCCCTCACCATGATTCTAAATGTCTACTTCAAGTCATAAAATATTGAGTAGGGTCTCTATAGAGACATGTGAAGTCTGTTATAGCAGTTGATGAAAGTGAAGTGGACGATGCTGACGGGGTGGTGATAATAGAGAAGTACGATGGAGATAGTAGTAATCCTAACTTATCATCTTGATACACATGATATTGTAGATCGTGTGGGGGTCTGGTTTTCAAATTTGAATCTAGTTCTATTGGTTTTTTGTTTTGAAATTCTAATATTGAATTTTTCAATGTTTTTGCTATATTTGATTTCTGAAAGTGTTCAATTCCCCTAACCCATAAAGTGTATTTAGAAAATTTCAAAAAAATGATATTTGGATGGATTTAGAGGTAGGAGGTTATTACATATGGGTTGATGCAGTTGAGACCCCATGAGTATAACTATGCGTCTCATGACTTGGAGTGGGTAATGGCAGTCTTATCTCTACGGATGTGGAGGCACTATCTTCTGGGATATCAGTTTATGTTTACTCAAATCATTAGAGCATTAAGAATGTATTCACATAGAGATGATTGAACCTAAGATAGAGTTGTTGGTTGTATTTCCTAAATAATTAGGACTTTGAGGAAGAAAATACTCTAAGTAAGGAAACGTAGTGGTAGATTCCCTTAGCAGGATGCCCCAGGATCATTTATTGTAGGAGACATCTAAGCAGTTGGATTACTTTCAGCTGACAGTGGTTGAGGGGGAGGGTGCATCTTTTCTTTAGTTGATGGTGTTGAATCAATCACTCCACCAGTGTATGAGGGAGTTCTCGTTGGTAGAAATCGACTGCTAGGTATTAAATGTCCTCATATCCTCAAGAGATTTACAAAATGGATTTACTGAAGGAAGGAATCACATCATCATTTTCCAAGGATGGAAGGAGGGCCTAGTCACGTTGTAGGGGTGATTATGGAGTTCCACACATACCCTTTGAATGTAAATTCTTGTGTAGGGAATAATTACATAATCCTTTTTCGGATGTTTTTGGTGGGCTGACATGAGGTAGATCATGCTTGAGTTCATCTCTCAATGCCTCACATGTTATCATGTAAAGGATGAGCACCAGGTTCCATCATGTTTTTTTATCCTCATACTATCCTAGAGTGGAAATGTAATGGAATATCCATGGACTTTTTCACAAATATTTCATAGACAATGACAGGTCGCACCACCATCTAATTGAATGATGAGAAACTTATGAAATCGGCACACTACATTTCTATTAAGTAGTAGAGTTAGGTAGACATTTTGGGGAAATTGTATGTGTTGGAGATCATTTACCTTCATGGAGTTCCCTCGATAATTTTCTTCGACTGTGATGCAAGGTTAACATCCTAATTATGTAGAATCTTGTACGATGCATCCAGGGCCTTATTGATGATAATTACAAACTTTAATCCCTATAAATATGGGAAGATCGAGTGCATAGTCCATGTGTTGGTGGATATGTTGAGGTCTTGTGTGTTAGTCTTCAATCGGAGCATGGATAATCACTTTACATTGGTAGATTTTGTGTATAATAATATTTGCCACTTTACTATTTGCATGGAACTTTTCAAAGCCCTATAAGATAGACCTTGAATGTCACCCTTATTCTAGACTAACATTGTCTAGGAAACTCTTATTAGGTTATAGAAGGTTTAGGTAGTGATAAAGAAGGTACAGGTAATCCGAGAGCAGAGGAGGACAACTTAGAGCTGGTAGATATCTTATTCAAACTAATATTATAGGCCCATGGTGTTTTTGTAGGTAGAATTTTTTTTTCGAAAGAGTCTCTCCGTGATGTGGACTGTGGATATTTGGTTGGGGAGGAAAGTTATCCTTGAGGTTCATCGAGCTAGTCAAGATCTTGTAGAGGGTTGGTGAGGTTTCCTAAAACCTCACCATATACCCACATTTGGATCGAGTGATCAATGTCTTCCATGTGTCACAATTAAAGAGATGAGCCCATAATCTCTTGTGCGTTATTGACTTGGGTAAGATAGAAATTGAGGATATATCCACTTTTTTGGGGAACCCAATGGTGATCTGGGATTGGAAGGAGAGGATCCTACATAGATGGATCGTTCCCTTAGTTTGTGTGTTTTATAGAAACCTGGGAGCATGAAGGAGAGATCTTGGGAGTGGGAGATCTAGATGTAAGATCAATATCCAAAACTTTTGTTTAGATTTTTCTTTTTACGTAAATAAATATTGAAGGAGGGAATAATATAGATACCATGTTCTTTTAATTGTAATACTTTGAAATATATCATGGAATATTTTTGGATCTATGGGATGATAAAGAATGTGATTCTGAGGACCAGTGTGCCTAAAATTAAATTTATGAAAATATAATATATATTTTATATCACTTGTGCATGATTTTTCTGAAATAATGAAATATCTCATAAATAGTGTCTATAATCGGAATTCAAAGAACATTGTTGAATCCAGAACCTGAGGTTCACCCTAGGCATTACCTAATGTTGGTCAATGTAGCGAATTCAAAAAAATAGTTCATTGGAGAATGTGTTCAAGGGATTAGTTAATTCATTAATTCATTAAATGACCCAAAACCAAATTTCCTATATAAATATTCTATTATAGAAAATCACCATGATGATTCTCATAAACATGGGATCTTTGAGACAAGAATTCACCATTTTTTATTGGAAGGTTGAGATCAGATGATGATGTGCCTTCAGATCTATGGGACTCAATTTCCAGTGAATGCAATAGATCATACTCCTTATTGGTGAGTGAATTTTTCATCCAAGAATTATTTTAATTCGGGTAAGACTCATCATTTGTCGGTTTCGTCCCTTGTGATTAAATATTTGATCATTATCAATTAATTCACTATGAACTGCATTGATTTATCCTTTACATGTTCTCACACATTGAATTAAAATATTTATTCAAATGTTTCTCACCCTCACTATTCATGATTTGTATTATTTAGGCAATAATTCTTCACAAATTATTGGTTTACTCTTTTTTATGTTCTTTTTCCCCATCATTCTTTTTGATATTCACCATTTGACTATGGGTACCATGTTTTAAAATTTTTCGGCAGGATCGAGCATGATCAGACCCCTGAATTCCTAGAAGATTCATGTGTGATTATTAGATAAGAGATTATAGGATATATTTGAATTATTTGTTGGTTTTAGATGACTTGTTTATGGTTCTAGGTTCTAAATAGGAGTTGGTTGTGGCACAAAAGGTGTATGAGTCATGTACAGGTGTTGAACGGACCAATGAAAACCTAATTTTCAGCCACTGGATGGCCAAAAATGATGAACATAGCCTTCCCCCTTCAATTTCGAGAAATCATCATGTGAGATATGATATGGAAAAGGAAGATATATAGATACACATGATAGAACTTATTTTATATGAAAAATATGAATACACGCCATATAGTTCGGAAGAACACATGGTGTTTACTTCCAAAATATGAGGAACTAGGTTTTCTAGGAGATTATAAATATCACACGCCATGTGGAACCCCCATGCATTATATGACTCAGTTATGGTGATATGATGTGTACACTTATAGTACACAGATATGATCAAAATCATTCATATGGTATGAACATATTAACATCCATGGTACGCGGACATGACCAGAGTACATAGACATGGAACTAAGGACATCAACATAGCCAAGAGAACACATTCTGACCCTGAGTGATTGAGACATGACATGTAGTCACCTTACACATCATGAAGGGATACATGGATAGTGAGGAATTTACTTGTTTGTAAATTCTATGAAGTAGGTTGGGACCACATGTCATGTGGGTCCCATTACACACTGTGTGCCCTCCTTTTTAGGGAACATCTACCTCTCATATCACATTTATTTGGACTTGGATTTTGGTATGTAATTATCCTATCTTATGTTTTTTTCCCTCATAGAATGAAATGGTTTCCTTCATAGAATATTTTGATATATGACATGAGATGTTTGGAGTGTTATTCATTTATAGGAGGTACTCAATGATGACAATGATTGGATGAGATCATCAGAGTGGAACCCACCTACTAGGATAGGGAATGGGTCCTATAACTATAGAGTGAAAACCTGTAACAATGTTAGGTCATGTTTCCTCTATATATGAACCATTATAGTGGAATCATCCTAAAAATTAAAGGTATGGGTAATCAACCATTAGATCTGAACCCTCCTAAAGATTCAAGGCTTCGGTCCTCTGCCATTATAGTGGAACCCTCCTATAGAGTCAGGGAATGGGTCCTCTACCATTACAGTGGAACCCTCCAATGGATTCAAGGGATGGTTTCAATATCATTAGAGTGGAACCATCCTATGAAGTAAGGTCATGGGCCACTAACATTAGAGTGGAACCCTCTTGAAAAGTCACGGAATGATTCCTACCTATAGAGTGGAACCCTCCTGTTGGAACTGGGCATGGATGCTCTCTTTATCCACAGAGTGGAAACTTCCTATTATACTATGTAATGGTTATTTTACCTATATTTTTTTTTTCTCGTGACTATGTGCCACATTTGGAAGGTGTGTCTTGATATGGATGCTTCTCCTAAAAAATGCATGAGATGTTGGGCATCATTTTTTATAGCTCTATAACTGATGGGAGAGTATATATATGGGTTAGTCTATGATATAGAGATCCCATTTCTCTCTCATATAGTTTTATTTTATGACAATATTTCCATGTTTAATTGTTTTAATTTCACTCTTTCCATGGGATAATATTTCCACTTCAATCATGTCTCTTACAGCTATCCCTTGAGCTTTCAGGGCATCATAATGAGAATTTTTATACTCACCACAGAATGGACTTTTCCAAAACATTTTGTGCATTATATAGATAGAATATAGGTCGAAATTGATTACCATGGTGCATAGGGATAGTCAGGTTCACTTTAACATGTGTGGTGGTTAGATCTTGGAGGTATAAAGCTAGGATCTCTCAGAACCTTACATTCCATTTATAATGAGATTGGGACACATTTCTAGTTGGGAATGCATTTTCCCTCTTTAATTTTTAGATTATGATGTCTCTATCTCGTATTACCAATAGGTTTCACATGTATAGTGTATTCTATATATGTTTCATCATTAAATATTATTACTCTACAGTTTTTCATGGAGATGATAGGATCAATGCATATATGTACACTATACAAAGTCCTTCCATGTTATTTATTACATTCATCACCTGTCACTAGCCCATGGACTATAGAGGTGGGCCTGGGGAATTTTCTACTCAATCCCGGTTGGGTCAACTCATGATAGATTTGAATCAAAGGCAGTTCATTCCTTAGGGTGGTGTTTGTAGTTTTCCCCTTATGAGTATTTGGTTGGAACTTAGGGAAATAGTTTCAACATATTTTGATTGTAGCTTTTAGGCCAAGGAACATAGTTTTAGTGTGGCGGCTAACATATCCATTCATCGGGAATTTGACCACCTACTTGTCAATTTGGTATACCAACACATTGGTGTCATGGAAATTTGGTACATTCATCGTATAGGATTGATTATTTTTACTATTATTCTTGATTAATATCCACACTAACAAACACGCACATATATATAAACTCATATAACCATGTTAGATCTTTATTAAATTTTTAGGATGCCTCTGTGAAGACAACTATCCAGGTAACCTATTTTGGATCATGACAATGATCTGATGAGTGATGAGGCCTTAGTTCGGTGTTCATCGCATGAGGTCATTCATCTAGGTGGATAGGTCACGGAACTCCCAATTGTCAATAAGTATATCATACTCATAGAGAAATATGATTCTTCATTTAGGGTTAGAATAATAAATGAGTTCCAACAGCACAGGTCATTGATGATCCTTTTCGATCCAAATCCCAGGGTGGTGGAGGATTGAATAAAGTCAGTGATTGTATTTTTCATGCTTATTAGAACACCAATAGATAATATGGTTTCACTATTATTAAACCTCTTCTATGGATCATATGGTTTTTGTTAGAGTCTAGTTACATAGATGCTTGAGAAGTTTACACTCTCATGGACCAACTTAAAGTTTATTATTTGTGGGGAGTACTACTTTTCATGCTTGCACTCAGTTCAGAATCAAGGGATTTTGGTCCTATGGTAGGGAAGGATGACTATTTTGT
Organism: Viscum album; assembly: GCA_963277665.1. Lineage (NCBI taxonomy): Eukaryota > Viridiplantae > Streptophyta > Magnoliopsida > Santalales > Viscaceae > Viscum > Viscum album. The sequence continues at coordinate 1,236,250,201 of OY728122.1, read as the reverse complement.
AGTATGACATGATGTTTAAAGGACTTTTTCAATACTCTCTTGACATTACTTGAGATGTATACTTAAAAGTGTGGAAGTTTCAATAGGGTCCCCACAAATAAATTCATGCAAGTTTTTTACCCTTTTGCATTCCCACTTATACTGGAGTGTTATAGATGGTGCAGGTGAAAGAAAGATTCTTGTCAATGGGATGCCATCAAGTCAGAGCTAGTAGTCATTTTTATGGGGATGATTCAATTATAGAATCTAGAAAAAACAAGTTTGCATGATCTTAGTGCATGAGATATTTCTTTTGATAAGACCTAGACACGTTGTCTAGCATAGGGACCATGCGGAGGACCATAGTAGCCTATAGATGGGTGATGTTATGCATGTGATGGTCAAGGTCACATGGAATGCGATTTCCTAGCCTGACATACTATGGAGGGAAGGAAGATAGTGGATGGAACACCATGAAAGAAGTTGTGTAATGATCTGGGATCTCTAAAATGAGGGTAGGGTGGCCCCCAGGGTGGTAGCGTTAGAATCGAAGCAGGTGGGGCTCCAGGAAGAGTTATCAGTGTTAGATGATGATATTATATCCATACACCACCACCACTGTGTGGTCCATGTTAGGCTTAAGAAGCTATTTTTCGGGGCTATGGGTAGTTTTAGGCAATTGAGGTGTTTGAACTAATATCTTGTGAGATGATTAGATGTATGATCTAGGTTTATTTTACTCTTTCTTCAGTACTTATAGACTTAGGTGAAAGTCATTCCTTCATCTACTTACTCTTGTTGTGAGATTTTGATCTCCCATTTGTGTATTTAGCCGAGCATTTTTCCTTGATGTTCCTATGGGGAATGCTTCTTTGATAACTTTTATCTTTTAGTAGTGGAATAAATATATTGATGCATAGAGTTTCTCATGGTACCTTTAGTTCCTCATGATGAGACCTTATGGTGTCATATTGGGTGTGTATTGGTTTTCCATGGCCCTTTCCCAGAATTATTTTCGCCGCATATGAGTCAATTCTCTTTGCACAAATGGGAGAAGATTATCCTTCTTGAGGGATAGATATATCATGGTGGGAAGATTCGGTTTTATGAGTAGAGGTATCCATCCCATTACACATCATTTAGATATTTTATCCCTTAGTGGAGTGGTCTATTCGATTATATGTTTCCCTTCATTCAGGGATTATTTTATGGATGAATTTCCATATAATGTTTTGGGACTAACAATGAGGATGGAGATGAATTTTTCATCAAATTTATCCCTAGGATCACTCTGATATCTTTGAAAAAATATATGATGGTCCCTACCAAGCATCGGGGTTTTTGTTTTCTTTTTGAGGCCCTTCAAGAGAAGGGTTTTATCTGACCCATTGTTTCCCCCTGGGATGATCATGTGAATTTTGTAAAAAAAAGAGGATAGGATCATGTAGATTTAAATATATTATCATCACTAGAATGAGACCATGATAAATTATAAGTACCCCATTCCCAGGACTGATAGGTACACTAATCAGTTTCAAGTTATGGGATGGTTTTCGAAGATCAATCTCAATTCTGATGACCATAAGTTGATAGTTTTTTAGGTCAATATTATGAAGCTAGGATTATTATGTTCCTACTGACACTATGTGCTCCTGGTGATGCCTTTCAGTGAGATAGATTCCCCTATTGTGTATATTTTTTATTAAATAGATCTTCCAATTTACATGGAATGATTTTTTGTTTTCATTATTGATGAGATGATCATATACTATCTATCAAAGGAGGATCATGTTGAGAACTTGAGGATAGTATTAGACTTTCTTCGATATCACTGGCCTTATGGTAATCTTTCTATGTTCTGGTTCTAGATCCATGTGGTTCACTTCCATGGGAATGTCATTTATAGGAATGGATTAGTTGTCGACCCAGTGAAGTTTGATGAAGTTCTTTATTAGGATCCAACCAAGATTATGTCATAGGTGTGTAGTTTTTTTGGATTGGTGATGCACTATAGGAGGTTTTTGGAATACTTCTTCATGATTGCATCCACTTTGACTATAATTATGTGGAAAGGGTAGCTATTTACCGAGACAAAGAAATCTGAGAAAGCCTTTGAGGGGTTGAGTTTGAGGATAATGAGTGCTTATATATATATACTACTAGAGGAGGGTGTGGAATATGTATTATATTGATATTATTCTAGGGATGGTCTCAGATGTGTATAGATGAAGTGGTTGTAAATTATCACATATCATTCATGGTAGTTGATAACCTATTATTTGAATTGTGGTAATAATGACCTAGAGATGGAACCAGCAGTATTTTCTTTGAATATGTGGTGGAACTATATTCTAGGATAGTGATTTGTTGTTTTCTCACACCATTAGAGCCTCATTTATTTATTCACATAGAGAGACATGAACCTGGGATTGAGGTTCTAGATGGATTTCATGTAGGAGTATGAAATTGAGATAGCATATAATCTGGGGAAGAGAAATGTGGTATTATATTACCTTAGTAAGAAGTCCTAGGATCATTTGGTGTTGGAGGCGTTGAAGTAGTTGTATTGCCTACAACTGACCCGGGTTGGGGAGGAGGGTGGAGATTTTTTTAGTTTATTATTCTTATTACTCCATTCCTCCAACATATCTAGGAGTCCCAGTTGGGATACATCATTTGTGAGGTCTTATGTGACCAGATATCCTCAAGAGATCCGCCAAATGGATTTTCAAAAGGAGGGAATCATGTCATCCTTTTCTGGGGATGTACCTAGACACTATAAAGTAGGAGTTGATGAGGGATTTTCACACATATTCTTTATCTATACATCCCAATGTAGGGAATATGTACAGAGACCATCAGTTGTAGTTTTAGTGGGTTAGCATGAGGTAGAGTGGGGTTTAGTTCATCTCTCAGTGCCTCATATGTCAGCAAGTAAAGGTTGATGACCATGTTCTAGTAGGTTTGTTGTAGCCTCTTAAGATCTCAATGTGGAAATGGAATGGAATATCCATGTACATTGTGACATGAATTCCACATACATCAAGAGGCCACATATCCATTTGTGTGACAGTTGACCAACATATAAAGTCAGCACACTTGCTGTTAGGGAGAAATGTTCAGTGGTTATTTTAGGGTAGTTGTACATGCGGGAGATCATCCACCTTCATGGAGTTCCCCTATTGATTTTCTCCGACCTTGATTCTAGGTTTATGTCACAGTTTTGTAGATTCATGTGGGAGGCATTTGAGACATAGATGAGGATGATTATATCCTTTCTCCATTATAAATATGGGTATACCAAGAACACTATCCAAGTGTTGATGGATATTCTAATGGATTAGGTGTTATACTTTGGCTAATACTAGGAGGATCAATTTACATTGGTAGAAATTTTATATAATAATTACTATCACTCTAATATCAGCATAGACCTATTTGAGCCCCCATACGGTAAACCCTATAGGTTACCCTTTAACTGGATTGGGATTGGTTAGGCATCTCTTTTTCGGTCAATGTTGATCCAGGTGATGATGGTGAAGGTCCGGGTGATCCGCAAGTGGATGAGGATAGCTGAGAGAAGGAAAAATATTATGAAAACATATATCCTAGTCCCTTGTAAATTGAGCAAGGACAAAAATTTCTCCTGAGAGTCTCCCAAAGAAGAGGATTTCAAATATTCAAATGGGGTGGAAAGCTATCCCTAAGATTTATTGGGTTGTTCAAGATCTTTCAAAGGGTTAGAAAGGATTCCTACCACCTTGCATTTCCCCCGCAATTGTAGTGGGTGAATGACATATTCCATGTATCTTATATGAGGAGATATGTGAATAATCAAATGAAAGTTATAAAATGGGGGGATCTAGAAATTGAGAATTGATCCACTTTTTTGGATCACCCTATGGAATCGATAATTGGTAGTAGAGGATCCTTCATGGATAGACCATTCCAATATTTCATGTGTTCTGTTAACACAGGAGAATGCAAGAGAGCTCCTAGGAGTCAGAGAGCTAGATGAAGGAGCATATCCCTATATTTTTGTTTACTTTTTCTTTTCTTTTTTGATTAAAATATTCAAGGATGGAATAATATAGTGCAAATATTTTCTCCCTGTAAGACTTTGAAACATATCAAGGAATATTTTAGTGCCAAATGTTTAGATGGTGTGTGATTCTAAGGCATGATGTTTCTAGAATTAATATTATAATAATATTAATTATATCATATATCATGCTTGCAAGGATTTTCAGAAATAATGGATTATTTACTAAAAAGTATTTAATTATAAATCTAATACCACATTTTAATCTAAAATTTGAGGTTGACCATAGGTGAAACCAAAACAGGGTCAGCATGGGGTGTTTGGATAATGCATCCCTTGGAGGGTCCATTCAGTGAATTAATTAATTAATTAAATTAAATTAACCAAAATCTAATTTCTCTATATATACACAATTATATAAAATCTATAAGTCTATTCACATAACCCTAGGATCTTGGAGTGAAGAATTCCATTTTCTTCATTGGCATATTGAGATCAAAGGATGATGAACCTTTGGATCTAGGTGAATGGAGGCATAATGAATGCAGTGGATCTTCCTCCATCATTGGCAAGAATGTTCTTCCCCAAAAAATGATCTGAATTTAGTTAGGGATCATAATTTTTTGGATTTTTTACCTTATGATTAAATTTTTGAGAATGATAAATTCTTACTCCTTTATCTGCATTAAATGAGACTTTCATGCACCTACGCATCAGATTAAATTTTTTATTCAATTGTTTCTCACCCTGTCCATTCCTGATTTTTATTAATTATTCTAGAATTATTGGTCAATTATTTTTGAACCCTTATTTATGTGATTTTCCTCTATCACAATTCATTATCATCATCTTAGGCCTATGGGGACCACAGTTCGACATTTCTGGGCAGGATCGAGCATGATTGTACCCCTGGATTCATGGAATATTTGCCTCTGAAAAAATGGATCAGTGATTATAGGATGGATTGGGATGATTTGAGGGTTGTGGGTGATTTATTCATGGATCCTGGAACTGAAGAATATATTTCCACAACACGGGAGGCATCTAATGCACGTACAAGTGTCGAATGAACAGACAAAAATATGATTTTCAGCCACATGATGGAAAAATGATTAATGGAGCCTTCTCCCTTGGAATTCAGGTTAATATTAGGCAAGATATGAATTATAAAAGGTGTATATGGATATATATGTAGAAAATATGAGTTTCTATGAAAAATTTTAACATAGTCCATGTAGTAAGGATGAACTCATGGTGTATTATTCGAAATTATGCGGCTCTTGGGTTTCCAAGAAATTATAAATATCACATGCCTTGTGGGAACCCCACACACTACATGATGTGGTGCTGGAGACATGGGGTCTACTCTAAGAGTACATAAACTTGGATGGAAAGTCACATGGAGTGTACCTATACATGATGGATTCAATATTAGATATATTGATATTAAGATCAAAATAATATGTTCTTGATTGATCAATTATGAGAGGGGGCTAGATTGTAGTTCTAAAAACATTAGTTTAAAAGAATTAAACTAAAAAATTTCAAAAACCACTTTTGGTTAAAATGATCGGATTTAGAGATGGACATCATTCTGACTACCTAAGTATCATATCATGTAGACATTGACATGTCAGAGTATAATAATCACATTCACATAATATTCAATTAAAATAATGTAAACAGATCATGTTCATAAAATATCCAATAAAAATATTAATTTTTATCATATTCAAATACGTTATGATAAAAAAAATTACAAATAGGCTTGGTAAAATAAAATAATTGTAATAAACAAGTAATATAATATCTTTAATAAAGTTATAATGACATACAACTATTAAAATGAATAAACCTCTTTAAATTTTAAGAGTACGATGGCCAAAAACCTTGGATAAAGGTATTCCTTATTTTATACTAACAAGAAAGTATGGCTTTCATTAATAAGGAAATCCCTTGATATGAATATAGGATTCTATCTCTACCTATATTCAATAGCCCTAGATTTGATGGATTAGCTCTATCCTATTATCCCCTCAAACCCTCAAATAGAACATCATATTCTCTGTCTGGCTATCACCACAAGCCATAAATCATAATCACATATCAGACATATGATTATAGAGTCAAATTATTCTTAAGGTGAAAACCTGAAAAGGTTCCCCTAATTAGAAAAAACTCTAAAGCAATTATGAAAGACGAAGAATAATTTGTTCAAACTTTTTAATCTTCAGATCTCTCACAAAATTTGAAAATTAAAAATCAAATCGATCACCACAAACTCTTTTAATGGAAATGAATTTATAGGTGACATCTTAATGGTAATATTTCTATCCCAATGTAAATATTTTCCCAATTTTTTCATAAGGAAATGGACACCTATAACGTAAAATTCTCTTTTTAATTGATTGTATAAAGTGAAATTTATTTAAATAATAATAGTGTAAAAAATCATTATGTTAGAAATTAGTTTTCCATACAACGAATTTAAACTTAGTCATTATGAAGGACTTTCTTACATATTTAAATACAATAATCCTTAGTAGTTTGAATATGATGTTTATATGTTCTGTAATGAGTCTAATTAAAATGTATTTTGAGTATAAAAGATAAGGAAAAAATCTTACATCTGGCCTAAAAAAGGTGAATCTCATATTTATTAGATCCGTACTCATTACGATAATCATAATGAAAATTGGAAGTTTATACTCATGAATACTTTAGAACTAATTCTAAGTATGGAAAATGATTATTTTTTATACAAAAAAAATCTAAAAAATTTGGACATAAAAAGTTATTAATCATGTAATTGAGAATGTATTTTGGATTTCCAAATCTAGAGGAATGGAAAAGTCATCAGTAAAAATCTGGACTCAAAAATCACCCTTTTTTTGGAACGAAAAAAACCAAAACATAAATTTAAAATAAACATTTAAAAACTTACAGTCCAATTTATTTTAGGTACCAAGTATTCCATATTGAACATAAATCCTTCTCTCCCCCTGAGTTTATAATTCTACTAAATACTATGATAAATTTGATTAACTCCACGATTGGATAAAAACTCCCCCTAAATATCATATTATCTTCTTTATTATGATATTTTCATCCTTTAATAAAACTTCTCCCCCTTTCTATAAAATTATCCCCCTTTGTGAGTTTTAAAAAGGAATGGGAAAATTTTAGAGTATCCTACAAAAGGGTTATAAGGAAAGTATAAAAAATATATAATGTACTAACAAATTATCCAAAACAAATATGAAATAATATTAAACCATTTAGAATTAGGAAAATATTAAAAGAATCATATTTGGATAAAATGATTAATTCATTCATAGTGAAAAAAATAAAAATATTATAGAAAGAGTTCAAAAAAATCAATCTTTCTTCTTGAGAGTTTTGACAAAGGATTTGATGTTCTAAAAATTGTATTTCTCTACTCCTACTTCTAAATATTTTCATCAAAAATCTGAATCTTTTCATCTTGATACCTAGAAATCCCTTATTAAATATTATTCTTTTCCAATAATTCATTTTTTTGTTCCTTCAAATAATTAACTTCTTCTACATGGGTTTTTTCTGGGAAAATACAACTGTAAATACTGAATCTTTCAATTCAATGTTTTTATTTCCTTAGTTTGATCAACTTGAGTACCTTTTAAACATTCCACAAACATTATTCTCCTTGTGGAATCTTTTTTAAAAAAAATTAGGATTATTTGGATTCATTCATCAACTTCTTTACATATTTAAAATTCTCATCAAATAACATGATATCGATATCAATCTAGTGAGATCACTTCGCATATTTTTTGCATGACTTTTTATAATCCTAGGAAATTTATTGAAAAAAATTTAAATAAACCTCTAATTGAATCATTATTTCAGTTATAACATTGATTGATTATGATTTATAACAATAATTTTCAGGAACTAATTCCACTCAAGATTCAAGACTGTTAATGTATGGAATTGTTCCTCCAATCCTCTATAAATCATGTATGGTATAAAAAATCGTTGATAATTTAACGTATTTTATAAATACAATTATTCAATATAAATGTTTGGAAGGTGGTAATGACTTGTTCAGACTTCAACCACTTTTATTTTCAACTTATCTTACTTTGAAATTGTTTCTTTAACTCTATCACTAAATTCTATTCAATCAGATAAATCGATGACATTTCATTAAATGGTGTATGATATATCTCCTTTTGTATTTGAACATTGATCTATCACATCCTTCTTATATAAATATGTGTCTTCTTCCTTTTATGAACATATTTTCTTCTTAGAACATTCAAATTCACTACCCTTATTAATCTTTGTGGGAAAGGCAGATGAGGATGACTGTGCTGATGAAATCCTATCAGATTGAATTTTTTCATTATCCGTATTTTTATTTTTTTCATATTCCTCATCTTATTCATCTTCATCTTCTTATATTTATTCTTCAAAAAATACTTCTTTTTTATTGAATTACTAATTCTTCTTCTTGAACATATTTAGATAAAAAAATCAATCCCTTTACAACCTTCATCGATTAATTTAATGAATTCTTCATGAAGCTATGACTTGGTTATTGATTAAACATTAAGATATGGTACTAATTATGATGAATCTTATTGGATTGAGGGTACGTATTATTTATTAGGTACTTTATACATTCCCTTATATATGATAGAGGGAACATTAATACCAACCACTACAGTTTCTTGGAACGATAATCTGCCATCCAAATTTGGTTGATCAAACTGGGAGGAAGGTAACACAATATTTGATGAATCACTTTATATTCCTTTCAAAAATATATCATACAAATGAACTTTGGAAATCCTTTTCTTCTTATTCTTTATCTTTGATTATTCTTGCAGAACATTGGCAGGACATATTCTTAAAGATTTGGTTTCAGCTAGGTTAAGTCCAAATTTAGTGTCACCTTCTTTACTCTTAGCCTTTTTCTTCATCCAATCATCTATTTTATCATCTGGGAAATTATTTTATTTCTTTTAATTCATAGGTGAGGAAGATTAAGTTTTTATTTTCTTCTCTTACTCATGTTTATTTGATGGTTCTGCATCTGAAGTAGCAATCCCAGGTATGTAAATAAACATATTTCATTGTACAGAAAAATTTAATCTAATTATATTTAGTGTATCATAATTAATTTATAAAGTATTTAATCTCTCTAGATATGATTTAATTGGAATCTTATGAATATTTATCCACTTACCTATTAACATACTTAACAACATTAGAAACATGATGATTTTTTATTTGATATCTCAAGACATCATTTTTTATGGTAAGTAAAATAAATATGATCTAATTGATCTTCCTTAAATTTAATAAATAATCGAAAAAAAATCATCATATACATTAAGTCTATATCAGTATCCTTTTCTTGGAATAAGAAACCCCTACATCCAATGGTACATCACACAATTATTCGGAGTTAGATGAGTCACCTCATAAACTTTTTTTCAGGACTAAACAAATAATATTTTAATTTGTTTTTATTAAAAGTTATGATATCATCTAGAAGATTATGAGAATGATAGAAGGAATATCGTTCCGAAATTATTCCAATCAAACAGGTAGATTTTTTATAAGATAATTTACATCTTTTTTATTTATTGAAAAGGAAAAAAATAAATTCCTTTCTCCTTGAAAAATATTTCTGAGCCATAAAAACTTATGAAAACATCCAGATAAAATAGTTCTGAACCTTTCTCCAAACTTTAATCACAAACTAGATCCCATTCTTGAAACTACATAATAATTGTTAGAGAAGAATAATATTTATCACATAAGTATCTTTCTTCTAACCTTTCACAAAAAAAACTAATCTTTGTAATCATTTATAGAGTCCATCATATTGAGACTGAGGGTGAATCTTGAGAATTCGAGGAGAACTCTAAAACATGGACATTTGAAGGCTAGTAGTAAATCATAGAAAAATATATGGAAAACATATTTGAGTCATAGTGGGGTCCCCCTTTATATATATTATAGGATATTTGGTTCATCTTATAAATCAGATATAATAGTTTAGATTAAAAAACGTTTGATCTAATGGTAGAAAAGTATACAAAGAAAGATATAAAAAAATTGAACTATTAAGGTTTTGAAAAAATTTATCATATTCAGAAAAAAGAAATATTTTAAAAAATAATTATGAAGGATGAAATAAAACAGGTTTTTATAATTACAAAATTATAATAATAATAAAGATAACAAATTTTAATGAGATAGTGAAAAAAAATTATTAATTTTGAATACCTTTCAGAGTTGGAATAATTTATTAGTATGATGATGAAGTTCTTCTTGAATTTAGTAAACTAACATGATTGTGAAGAAATAAAAATAATAGTTTCAGTATGAAAATGAACATGATAGTTTTTAATATTTATAATAAAAAATTTTAAGATCTGAAATGTTTTCTTGGGAGAATTATGTGTAGAATAAATTATAACATTTTCCGGGTCTAAAAATCATTTAGAGATTTATGAAATTGAAAATTCATTAAATACATATGAATACTAAAAATATTTATGATAAGATTTTGAGAAACTAAAGATTCCAGAAAACTAAAATTCTTAAAATATAACAAACATATGTACTCCCCTTATGAAGAAGAGTGTATCAATACAAGGATATGGGTAAACAATATGTAGATATGAATGACTGCATTACATTGATCATTCCAAGGATCTGTTTAATGAATTGAAATCTATCATAAGCTAATATTTTTATAAAAATATCAACAATTTTTTTATTCTAATGAATTGTAAAATGATATCTATTTTAAGTGTGTGATCCCTAAGAAATTGATGACTAATATCTATGTTTTTTCATTGGAGCGATGTACAGGTTTTTTACATAATGAAATTGAACAAGTATTATCACATTGTATATGAGTATTTTTATAACTCATTCCATAGATAGTGAGTGTATGTTGCATTCACAACACTTGATCACAACAAACTTCCATCAAACACATCCCCAGCTTCAGCAATGGAAAGTGATTTCTAGTGTTGTTTCTGATATGTCCAAGAAACTAGTGAGTCTCTAAAGAAATTGTATGTTCCTAATGTTCTTATCCTATCCATTCTACAACCAAAAAAATCAACATCCAAATATACATTTAAATTAAAAAATATTTCTCAAAAAATAAAAAATTCATAAACTCATAGTTCCCTTTAGATAATAAAAAAATAGTTTTATAGCTTTTAAATGTGATTCCTTTGGATTTACTTGATATCTTTAACATAAGAATACAGAAAACATTAATTCCGGATGACTAGTGGTCAAGTAAATTAGACTTCCTAGCATACCTCTAAAATTATTTTGATCAACTAGTTGTCTATCCTCATCAAGATCAAGTGTATTTGAGGTACCGATGGGAGTACTAATACTTTTATAATTGCCATATCCAATCTTTTAAAGAATATATTTTTTATACTAATTTTTAGGTATATATGTTCCCTCTAGTTCGCGTGATATTTGAAAACTAAGAAAAAAGTTAACTCACCCATGGTATTGATCCCAACTAATATTTCATAAGACCCGCCAAGGAAATAGTTAATGAGTGCTCAGTTGATTCCAATATAATGGAATCAATATATCTTTAGACAATCTTAATATATTTGTAAACATGATTTAAAAAAGTCATGGAACCACCACTCATTTAAAAAAAAATTATTATAACAAAAATCATGTCAAACTATCATACCAAGCTCTAAAGGCTCGTTTATGTTTGTATAAATATTTGGTAATTCTATAAATTTATTCATAATTTTTTGTGTTATCAAGACTAGGGGTTGTTCAACATAAACTTTCTCCTGAACATATCTATTAATAAAAGCACAGGTCACATTCATTTGAAAAAGATTGAAATTATAGAATGATACAAAGTCTAGTAGAATATGAATATATTGCAATCTTTCTATAGATTCATTGTTTTTTTCATAGTATATAAATTCATGTTCATTATAGCCTTTTTCAACATGTATCACTTTATTTCAAATGATTATGTTATTTTTATCCCATTTGTTTCTAAAAACCCATTTTAATCAAATTACAGAAGTTTCTTTTAGTGTTTCAACCAAGGTCCAAACATTGATAATCTAAAAAAAATTGGATAATCTTACATATATTTAATTCAATCCTCATAAAATATATCCACATAAATAATCATTGGATGAAATTTGGAAAGGAAACCTTTATGTTCAATTTTATTTCATAAGGAACTTCTAGTCTAAACTGGTTGATAAATATCACCAATGATACACTCACTTGGATGATTGATAAGAAAAAAATGACTTCTTGGGTTGTGTAAACTCTATTCATCAACATATGGTATAAAATATTCCTGATTAAATAATTCAGAACCTATTTCTTAGGTACTTTCCTTATAAGAAGAATTTTCTCTCAACGGTTGAAAATCAATTTTTTAATTAACATCTATGGAGGATGTACGTTTGGGTTGTTTGAAAAAAAGGGTGTATTTCATAAAAAAACTTGTATTGTATCTTCTATATTATAATAATTTTTATGTAAAACACTTTAAGCCTTAGAAGTAATGGAAAAACATAAAAATATTCCTTCATCGTATTTGTGTAAAAATTTATTTTATTTGTCTTTTTTATACATGATGAATACCTTGTATCCCAAAACTATAATGTAAGAAACTTTTTTTTCATCATATCCACATTTCTTAAATTTTTTATTAAGAAATGGTATAATTAGAACTTGATTTATAGTTTAGTAGGCAGTACTAACTGCTTCATCCTAAAACAATTATCAATTGAAGACTCACTCAACTTGATTCTTTTTATTTCTTGAAGAATATGATTTCCTCTTTGAACAACACCATTTTGTTGAAGTGTTCTATGATCTAAAAAAATTATTTTTTGTACCTTTATTACAATAGAAACATTCAACATCAGAATTTAAATATTCTTCACCCTAATCGCTATGAATAGTTATCAAGGGATGGTTTTCTCATTTTTAACTTTAGCTACAATTGTTTTGAAAAAAAATTGATTCATAATACTTTATGAGAAAATAAACCCATGTGTATCTAGTATAATCATCATATACATAGTATATTCCCCCAATACTTTCAATTTTTTAGGATCAAATAAATCCATGGGAACAAACTTTAAATACTATGTTGTTGAGACATTACTAATAGATTTAATTCTAGACTTCTATTTCGTACCATATTGAAAATGTTCATAGACTTTTAAGTATTCAAACTGAGGTTCTGGAAGATATTCAACAAGAATTTTCTTAGTTAGTTTGTATAAGTTTTTAAGGTTACAGTGTCATAACCATCAATTTCATAACCATGATTCATCTTTCATTGCACTAAGGTGTGGTACTTCTTGGATCATAAGTTCCTTTAAGTTAAGTGTGTAAATATTCTCAATCGGATTGAATGAAAGAATGTATTCATCCTTGGAATTGTGTACTAAAAAATTATGGTTTCTAAAAGTCACAAGGTAACATTTATCACATAACTGACTTATGATTATAAGGTAGTTCTTAGGAACATTAAATAATAAAACATTTGAAATTAAAACTTTTTCTAGATAAACTATGTTAGTTATACAGATAATCTCTCTTGGAGCAGTATCTCTGAAGGTAAAATTTCCACTTTTCAACTTGATAATATTTTTTAAAAAGTAATTTTTACCAGTCATATAACTTAAACAAACATTTTTCATGTACCGTGTATTATTTTTTATAGTACATTGTTTGTTTTCCTTCAAAAAAACAATATCCTTTCGATGAAAAAACCTCCTTAGGTTCAGTAGTGTTAGAAAAAAAATCAGAATCCTATTTTTCGATTAACTGGATTTGTGAAAATATGGGGATTGAAATTTATTTAGAGGAAAATTATTTTTCTACTGGCCTCCACAATAAAACTTTGTAAAAAAGGTTTCATTTTTCTAACAATGTAATTGTTACTAAAAATAAGGGTTTTATAATTATATCATATTCCATAACTATTTCCATGAGAACAAATTTCTTTATACAGCTTATCAAATTTTTCATTATCAGTTTTAATGTTTGATAAGAGTTTATTCAAAGATGAAGTTTTAGACTTTATTTTTTCATCAAAATTATTATCCTCTTTAGTGGAAGTTTAAAAATTGAGTTTATCCAAACTTATTTATACAAAAAATTTCTCAGAAATAAATTTTTATAAATATTTACAAATATATTGATTTTCCAAATATTATTTATACGGATATCTAGAAATATATGAAATTTTAGTTATTAATATATTTATCCTGGAATTATATTTATCTATTTTTTTATCTTTTCAATTTTCATTCTCATGTAATTTAGCAAAACATTAGACTTCATCCTAGGAAGGTAATGAATTACTGTCATGACCCATCCCACGGGGCCCGAACCGTAACTACCCCAATCCCACCTTCCATGGGCCAGGGGATGGTGAATAGCACCAGAAAGGCATATCCCTAAATACAAGAAGGAATTGCCTTTGAACCTGTACAAACACATAGTCCAAGAACACAACAAGATGTAACCATGGAGAAAACCTATTTTAGTAAAGGAGTGTACTAAAAGTAAAGGGGCGGGAATATAAGCCCAACTGAAAAGATACAACTACAACTAAAAAAAGAAAATAGCTCTTCAGATCATCCACCAAGGATCCTACCTAAAGGGTAGGTATAACTCGTCTCCAAAGCTCTCCACATCAACTGTCACTACCTTCCATTGTCAGGTCCTAGATCCCTAAGTATTAGTCAAGGTTGTTCATCGCCTACACAAGACATAACAAGGTACGGGTGATGCCCATGTAGGGGTGAGTATAGAAATACCTAGTATGGACTCTGAGACCCTTGAAGGTCTCTCATAATTCCACAAAGTAGAACCACAAAACATGATCTCAATTACAAAGCACAATGAAAAATACTCAGCTCCAAAACTAGGTATAACTAAAGTACATAACTACAAATGATTATTCGTAAAGATTGATCATCTTATTCTATCAAGAGGAACTACTACAGGACATACGGAGTATGAACCACATGGGAACGATAGGTACTAACCCCCACTGACCCACACACGATCTGATTCCCCTTGAATCGACACTTACTAAACCCTGCAAGACCCACACAGGATCGGTATGTCGCTGATCCACTACGGGTCACTCTAAAGTTTTACGATTCTATGTCTGAGAATGATATAATCTATAATACCAAATGTAGGATCGAATATGTAATGAGATTCTCAAATACAAGAGGGGGTGAATTGTATACTTTAAAAAGTTCCTAAGGGAATTTTTTCGTAACCAAAATTCACAACACCTCTAAGATCTATTATCTTTCTTGATTCTGAAAAAGTGATTCTGGAAATGAAATTTAACAAAATTTTACACCAACTAAGATTCTACCATAAATCATATAGAATCTAACTAAATCAGAGTACAAGTTAAAGGAAGTATATGAAAGTTATAATTTCCTCAACAACAAAAATACACAGCGGAAAACAAAGTAGTAACACTACAAGTAACAATTAATAACTCTTTTAACCAAAAGAGGAGGGTATCCAACAACCCTGTATAAAAGGTCCCTTGATATATACATTCCAGAAAGTCTTTCTTAACCAAGCCCAGGTAAGCCCTCAATCTGAAGATTGGTATCTGTCTTTCTATCCCCACAAGCCCTTCATTTGTAAGGAAATCGACACCTATGAATTCACAACCCGATGTCTCTGATTTTAAGGAAAACAAACCACTGCACGAAGCAAATATAAACAAAGAAAAGTTTGAACAAGATTTTTAAACTTTATGCATGAAGTCTAAGAGTTTATAAGATCCACTCTCTCTATAAATCACTTCAACAGCATGTGGGCACAGTTGTCAATGTTTAGTGTTGAGCTCTTTTCAAATGAGCTCCTATTTATAGCCACAGCTCCAATGGTTGGCTCCCTCCTCCAACGTTCATATTCTTCCTTGAATTTTGGAGGGACCTGTACATGTGTCACTCAAACAATGGTTAGTTGATAAATGAAATCACGACATCATTTTATAACTAAACATATGTAAGCATAACCAAACCTGATATTCGGAATGTAGGTAAATGAACGATCGGAGTCTAGGAAAAAATTAATTCAGAATGTTAGTAGATGAGAGTTCTGTTTCTACAATATAAGGATATTCGGATTCGGTATTCACAAGAATTCGGAACCTGAACTTACGAAGTTTGGACTCAGAGTTCATGATAATTTGGAGTCAGAACTCATAGGAGTTCGAAGTTTGAATTTAGAGAACTCGGAGTTAGAACTTAGAGAAGTTCTTAACTAGAATTTGTAATCATAATTCGTAGTCGAACTTTACATAAGTTTTTTAACAGAATTTGGAGTCGAACTTCATGAGAGTTCATATCCAAAATTCGGAGTTGAACTTCCTAAGAGTTCATATCCATAATTCAGAGTTGAACTTCATGAGATTTCATATCTAGAATTCGGAGTTGAACTTCATGAGAGTTCATATCTAGAATTCAGAGTTGAACTTCATGAGAGTTCGTATCTGGAATTCGGAGTTGAAATTCATGCGAGTTCATATCTAGAATTCGGAGTCTTAAACAGAATACCCCATATCTATGTATTATATGATTCCAAGGTTATTGGTTTCAATCCGAGTTTTATACTTAGAAAATTTATGATATGAACAATGAAATCTAGGCAACGGTAAATTTCCTTGGGGAATGAAATTTTCCTTATAGAAGTAAAATAGAGGTAAAATAATATTTTCCATAAAATAAGGTGTTTTTGATTTTCAAAACAAGAGGAATGGTAAAGTCATAAGGATACCTTAATGACTCAACAATCTTCCCCTTACATGATGGAATGGAAATGTCATAAGGAAAACCTTAATTACTCCAGAATATCCCCCTTTTTGGAAAGCACAAACATCCTTATGAAAACGAATGTATGGACTTAGAATAAATTTCTACACTTTGAAATTAATACTTATCTCCCTTTGTTTATGGACAATGGTGAATACGACTAACTCCCCCGTAGGCTTTGGAACTCTAAGGATCATATTCTAGATTTCTGGAATGAGAAATTTCATTTGAATGGGGAAATATTTTTAATGCTCACTCCCCCTTAAATAAAAACCCCCTTACTTAGGGATAGTTCTTCTTTACTTAGAAATTTTTCTTCCCCCTTTTAGAATTCTTTTTCCTTCTCCCCCTTTTTTATTTTCAAAAAGTTTTTAAGGGAATGGAAAAATAATTAAGTACCTGAAATATTAGTATAGGAAACCATACATAACAAACAACCAAATGTTTCATTATGATTGAAATAATTATTACAAGGAAAAATACAATAAAAGATCAAAGTGGTCTATTTGGTTTCTTTTTCCTTGGGCATTAGTATCTTGACAATGGTCTTCAACTTCTTCATCTCTTTGTGATCTTCCTCGGCTTTATTTTCTAATTCCTTGATCCTATATTCCTGAGACTTCAGGACCTCTCTCTGATCCTTCATGGATTCTTCCTGAGCCTTTAGAAATTCTTCTTGCTTCAAAATCTTTTCTTGCATCTCACTCCGGAGATTCTTCTCTATTTTCAAGATTTGAAAAATATAGCTCAGCTTCCCATTCAGATCTTTTACATCCTAAATATGAGTATTTTGTAGAAGGTTTAGCTTTTCTAGAAAGCTATCTGAATGATTTTTGATTTTGTCATCTTCGGTACCAAAGGCTTCCTTGACATATTCTTGGAACTGATCAAGATCTTCCATATATTCAATAATTTTCTTAGACCATTTGGTCATATGCTTGCACGATTTCCTGTGGGCTTCATAGTTGATCAGAAAATTTTTGTGATCAGACTCTATATTAACACATCTGTCCATCACCATGGATACAGAGTCTGACTTCTGATTCATATTGTGCTGAAGCATCTGGCATTGGGAGTCGATTACTGGAAAGATCAGAATGGTATCCACCAGCTTCTTCAGGGACTGAACTACAAAATCATGTCCTAGGGTAGATGACTCTGAATCAGACATTTTGGTTTGAGATGGTTCTTCCTCTAACTCTACCAATTTACTCTTTGAGGTTCCTCAAGCTTATTTCTTCCTCAGAATGTCTTTCGTTGGAGTGTCAACAAGCACTTGTTACCCTTGCTGATTTTCGGTATGGCTTCCTCATCATGGGATTCATGCTCACTCTCGGAAAACTGTTCAATCTTCTCTTCATCAATTTTTTCTTTCTGAGTTGTAGCTTCAATATCCTTAGGAAGAATAAAGTCATTATTGTGACTCTCTTCCTTAGTTAATTTGTTCACTTCTTCTTCTTCTCCTTTCTCATCAAATCCCAGATTAGCAATTTTTGAGGATCTGGCTTGAGAAGTCCAAATTGACAACTTTTCGGATGGGGTTCCCTTATCTTAATATTATTCAACTTGATTAATTACATCATTGGAGATAGCACTCATCTCAGCTTGTTGAACTTCATCCAAAGCTTCATGAACATCATACATCACTTCTTTCTCAACTTCCTTCTCTTTGGGATTTTTCGGAGACTTCATACCTGGAGTCTTAGGCAATGATTCCACCAGAAAAGACATCAGCACTGGGATATTCTCAGATGAAATTTTTGTTACCATCAAAAGTGATTGAAAAATCTCTGCCTTAAACATTTTCTTCTTTATCTTCTTCTCTTTAGCTTGTTTCTCTATCTCATCAGCATCTTTTTCTTTCAAGGCCTTAGCCTCACCAGGATCCAAACTGAACTGTGTCTCCCCTGCTTTTCTATTCTTCTTTTCCTCTCTCCACTTTGCTACCACCTCATCCGGGTAGGCCTTTTGCTTCTTTGGTTTAGGAGGTGTGGATTGGACTACCTTAGATTTTGGGGTTTTATCTTCAGCTTCCACTTCCTTCAACTTTCTTTTCTTACTGGCCTTCTTTGAGGGTTCATCTTTCTCAACATTTTCTGGAATGGGTTCTTCCTCCTCCTCTGGAAGATAATAAAAATCTCATGTCTCCTAGGAAAATCGACTTTCATCCTCTTTAAGGTGTCATCACTAATTAGCATCACCTTGAAATTCCTCGGCTTGGAACTGCATGGAATTTTGAAGGACTCAAGACACCGAACTATCAACTTTGAAAGAAATGTCGGATATATAATGATCTGAGCTCTATGATTTCCATTGTTGATGTTCTAAATCGTAATGAGGCTATGTCTCATGAGATTCACCTTCCTTATATTTACCAAAAAATCTAGAATATACATGTCGCTCTTCTTAAGGGAATCCTTATCACCCTTAATCAGTAGGATAAACCCTTGCACCCAAAGCTGTAGAATTCAATCGTTGGTTGAAATATGGGTGATCTTCTTTGTAGTGTTGATATTAGAAAGACCAAGGAATTCCATAGCCTTTTCCTCAATGAAACTTCCCTGAACCTCAGGCAACTTGTGAGAGCGAAATACAGCCTCTCCTTCGTAAGGTATGCCTACCAAGCTAGCCACCTTGGTATAAGATAGAGAATACGTCTTCCCATAACTTTTGAAGGAGAAATTCTCCCTTCCATATTCCTTGAAAAAAACCGACTCATAAAACTCTTTGAGTAAATCCAGATTTACCACATCTTGATCTCGAGTCTTAAATATAGCTACACTTTCCCATCCATTGAGTATAATATTCTTGGAAATAATGGAGTCATACTTATTGAAGAAGTTCAGGTGTACCATCCTTTCCCTATATATTTTTCACTCCGAAATAAGCTTAATGGTAGAGATATCTTGAGAAGGAGCTTCTGCAAACATCCAGACTAGAGTACTTCTGAAAAAATCAGAACGGGCTTTTGTAGAGGGTCAGAGGTTCAGCACGCACAAGCTTGATAATTGATGTAGGACAACCATTAGGGTCCCCTTTATATAGGCATTGAAGCGACATTTCGACTTCCAAAACCAATCTAAAGGTTGAGAAACTATCTGATCTGATCTGATAGTTGATATAATTGCAACAATGAAAATTTGCGTGATTCTGATCTTTTGAGGTTTTTAAAAAATGGATTTGAGAAAACTAGAATCCGAGAAATTTTAAAATCAAAATAAACTAACAACAATGATATAATTACTAGGAAAATTTAAGAAGGAGAGCATACCTTTCAGATTACTAGGAAGGTTATTCGTAATAGGTGATATTCTTCTTGAAAAAACTAACTTGACTACGAAACCCTTATTACGAAAAATCCACGACGAAAATTTTAGTATGAAAAATTTCATTAAGAAAATTACGAGTAAGAAAAATTAAAAAAATCTCGGTCCAGAAAATTTCCATTACGAGATTTTCCATTAGGAAAATTTCTATTAAAAAAATTCCATTAGAAAAATTCAAGGTACAAAGATTCTCATTACGAAAACATCAGTTTCGAAAATTTCATTACGAAAACTTCAGGTCCAACGAATTTCATTACGAAAACATCAGGTCTGAAGAAATTCATTACGAAAACTTATGATTCAAAGATTTTCATTACAAAAACTTCAGGTCCAAAGATATTCATTATGAAAATTTAAAAAAATCGACTACGAAAATTTTCATTATGAAAATTTTGAAAAACCAATAAAATTTTTTTTGAGAACTTCATTATGAAATTTTTTGAAAAACATACGACAAAAATTTTCATTACACAAAATTTTGAAAAACTGACTACGAAAATTTTTATTACGAAAAAATTTGAAAAACTAACTATGAAAATTTTCATTACAAAATTTTTTGAAAAACCAAAAACAACAAATTTACTCCACCTATGAAAAGGATTTTTTTACTGTTGGAAGATTGGTTGAACATAATGTTAATAGAGGAATACTACCTCACGGTTATCATTCCTAACTTCTATTTAATTTATTCAAATCTATTGGTAAGTAAATATCTTGTGAAAATATCAGCAATTTGATCTTGAATTCCGATAATTGAAGAATGATATCTCCTTTTTGTGTGTGATCTCTGAGAAAGTGATGCCTAATATATATGTGAATTGCATGAGAGTGATGTTTAGGGTTTTTACTAAGGGAAATTCCACTTGAGTTATCACAAAAAAAATTGAGTTTTGGTAAAACTCAAGCCATAGTCTGTGAGTGTGTGTAAACATTCTCTTTCTTACTGGAAGAAAGAATAAATTCTTCCTTGGAATTGTGTACTAAGAACTTATCATTCCTAAAATTCACAAGGTAGCCTTCATCACATAATTGTCTTATGCTAATGAGGTTGTGCTTAAGACCCTTAACAAATAAAACATTTGAAATTAAACTTTTTCCAAGAAGAACGATGTTACCTATACCAATAATTTCTCCCTAAGAATTATCTATAAAAGTTACTTTTCCTCCTTTCGTCTTGATAATATTTTCAAAATAATTTCTATTACCAGTCATATTTTGGGAACATCCACTATCCATGTACCACGTATTGTTGTTGGTACCTTCTCTATTTTCCTGAAAACATAATAGTTAGACTTTCAGAATCCAAACATTCTTGGATCCAGAATTGTTAGAGAAAAAAAATTTGGGTATCCTTATTTAATTAGAAATATAAGCTTTATGAAACCCAAGTGATTTAAATATATTCAAGGAGAAATTTTTCTTCCAATGCCCACCACTTTGAAACTTAGTGCAAAAGGGGGCTCTAGAAGGAACAAAATAGTTGTTTTTGAAAACTGATTTTTGGTGAGTATAAACTACTCCAATGGTGTTTCCTTGAGGTTTAATTGGATAATACATCTTGTCAAAATTTTCCTTCCTAGT
Source organism: Viscum album (assembly GCA_963277665.1). Classification (NCBI taxonomy): domain Eukaryota; kingdom Viridiplantae; phylum Streptophyta; class Magnoliopsida; order Santalales; family Viscaceae; genus Viscum; species Viscum album. Next base: position 1,236,228,383 of record OY728122.1, on the reverse strand, counting down.
GGTAATGTTTTCAAGAAGTTTCTTAAGATAAAATATTTCAGACTTTAGTCTGATAACTAAATTCCTATCCTCATGAGTTTTTCCTTAGAGTTAGATTTTTCCTCAAAAACTTTTATCTTTAAAATATAATTCTTAAGATCTTTAGAATGTTATTCTTCAGCATAATTTTCTTTCTCAAGGTCTTCAGAAAGTTTTTCTAAAATCACTTCTTTATCTCTAAGATCTGTGGAAAGATCTGAAATCTCTTTTGTAAGAATTTCTTCCCTAGTATTTTCCTTGTCTAATCTCTTAGAAATTTTAATGTTTTTTACTTCATGTAACTTGGAAAATCTTGATACTTCTTCATATTAAGGTTCTTCATTTTCTGAGGATTAAGTATCTTCATTGGAAGTACTATTTTTGGAATAGTAGTTCTTATCAAGAGATAAATTTTTTAAAGCCTCAGAAGAGCGTACCTTGTCCATAAGACATGTATTAGGGAGAGATGTAGTAGCAATGAATCAAATATTCTTCTGAGCTACCGAATCATATCCATAAGATTTACTTTATGAAGAGTCTCGAAAGATAGCACTCCATGTATCATTAGCTTTAAGACTTTTCTTGTGTTTTGAATGATAGAATTTTTTCTTGTTCCTTTCTGAATTCCTTTCTTTCTTTTCATTCTTCTTCAACAAAGGACAATTAGGTCTGATGTGACATGTTCTTCTAAATTCATAACATGTAACTTTTCTATCATTCATATCTCTATAATATTTCTTCTTTTACTTATTCTGATAATTCTTCTGAGTGACAATCTTTTTCATTATCCGATCAATATTAGCTAATTCATTCTCATACTTTTCTGTATCACTAGATTCTGACTGAATAATGACTTTCTTTGACTTTGATCTAGTTACTATTTCTAGGGTACTGACTTTCATATATTTAGATGTGGTTGTAAAAGCAACTCCTCCATTCTCGTTCTTCTTCTTGACATTTTTAGTATCTCTCTTCATTCTGGTTTCATGCTAAAGAAGAGTTCCAAACAACTCATCTAAGGAAATCTAAGTGACTTTTATGTTCTCATCAATAGTTGTCCTCTTGGACTCCCATTCATTTGGCATGTTATTTATGATCTTACCCACAAGATCTTCATCATCCAAACCTTTTTCTACCATATATTGTAATCTATTCACGATAGTCATAAACCTTTGTTGTACTTTGCATATGGGTTCTCCATATGGAAAATTAAATCCACGGTATTCTACTGTCAACATAGCTCTCCGGGTCTCTATGACTTTGGATGTACCAAAATGTGTAACTTCACATTTCTTCTAGATATTGTTTGTAGCTTCACATGATGATATTTGACTATAGATGTTCCTAGTCATGGAACATAACAAAGTATTTTCAGACTTTGAAATTTGAGTGATATTTTGATTTCTACTGATTCGTTAAGGTTCTCAAATCATTATCTAGAATCTTATAATCTCTAGTCATCATTAGATAGTTATCAACTCTAGTATTAATAACAAACGTCTTCATCCTATCTCTCCAGTACTCAAAATCATTTCCATCAAAAATAGGAGGTCTGGTAGGATTTAGATTATCTATAAAACCAACATTTAAACCTTCCATTCTTAAGAAGATCATTGGCACACAAACATGTTAGTAGTAACAGTTTGTAAAAAAGGAAAATATTCCTAAGAAAGAAAAATATAGAGTAAAAGTATCTCTATGAAAAACTGAATCTGTACTATATGAGTCTGAAAAACGTATTCTGAAAAATATGAATCCGGAAAATATGATTACGAGAAATCAATTCTGAATATTCTCTTCTGAATCTAATCGTGAGATTAATTCAGATTGAACCAAACCCTCTGATACAAATTGTTATGATGGTATATATGAGTATGATATACTCTATAATACCAAATGTATGATTGAATATGTAATGAGATTCACAAATACAAGAGGGGGTGAATTGTATACTTTAAAAAATTCCTTAGGTAATTTTTGTGTAACCAAAATTCACAACACCTCTAAGATATATTATCTTTTTTGATTATAGAAAAGTGATTCTTGAAATGAAACTTAACAAAAGATTACACCAACTAAGATTCTACCTTAAAGAGTATATAATCTAACTAAATCAAAGTACAAGTTAAAGGAAGTATATGAAAGTTATACTTTCCTCAACAATACAAATACACAGTTGAAAACAAAGTAGTAACACTACAAGTAACAAGTAATAACTCTTTTAATCCAAAGAGGAGGGTATCCAACAACCCTGGATAAAAGTTCCCTTGATTTATACATTCTAGAAATTCTATCTTACCCAAACCCCGGTAAACCCTCAATCCGATGATCGGTATCTTTCTTATTATCCCCACAATCCCTCTATTTGTAAGGAAATCGGCACCTCTGACTTAAAAACCTGAAGTCCCTGATTTTAAGGAAATCAAACCTCTTCACAAAGCAAATATGCATGAAGCAAAGTTTTTACAAGTTTTACAAACATTCGGCTTGAACCCTGAGATTTTATAAGAGCCTCTCTCTCTAGAAGTCACTTCAACAACATGTGGGACAGTTGTCAAATTTTAGTGTTGAGATCTTTTCAAATGAGCTCCTATTTATAGGCATAGCTCTAATGGTCGGCTCCCTCCTCCAACGGTCATATTATTCCTTGAATTACAGAGGGACCTATACATGTGTCACTAAAAAATGGTTAGTTGATAACTGAAAGCACGACATCATTTTATAACTAAACAGATGTAAGAATAACCAAAACGGATATTCAGAATGAAGGTAAATGAAAGTTCGGAGTCTAGGAAAAAATGAATTCGGAATGTAATTAGATGAGAGTACATTTTCTACAATACAATGATATTCAGATTCTATTTTGTAGGAATTCAGAACCTGAATTCTATAGAATTTTGGAGTGTGAATTTCAAGGAAATTCGGATTCTGTATTCACAAGAATTCGGAACCTGAACTTATGAAGTTCGGAGTCAGAGTTCATGAGAATTCGGAGTTAGAACTCATAGGAGTTCGGAGTCTGAATTCAGAGAACTCGGAGTCAGAACTTAGAGAAGTTCTTAACTATAATTCATAATCATAATTTGTAGTCAAACTTTACATAAGTTCGTAATCAGAATTAAGAGTCGAACTTCATTAGAGTTCGTATCCAGAACTTAGAGTTGAACTTACTAAGAGATCACATCAAGAATTAGGAGTTGAACTTCATGAGAGTTCGTATCCAAAATTTGGAGTTGAACTTCATGAGAGTTCGTATCTGGAATTCGGAGTTGAACTTCATGATAGTTCGTATCTGGAATTCGGAGTTGAAATTCACGAGAGTTCGTATCAGGAATTCAAAGTCTTAAATAAAATACCTCATATCTAAGTATTATATGATTATGAGGTTTTTGGTTTCAAAACGAGTTTTATACTTAGAATGTTTATGATATGAATAATTAAATCTAGGCAAGGGTAAATTTCCTTGGGGAAGGAAATTTTCATTATAGAAGTAAAACAGGGGTAAAATAAGATTTGTCTTAAAATAAGGTGATTGTGATTTTCAAAACAAGAGTAATGGTAAAGTCATAAGGAAACCTTAATTACTCAACAATCTTCCCCTTACATGATGGAATGGAAAAGTCATAACGAAAACCTTACTGAATCAACATAAAGCTAGTCCTCGTTGGGTCGCACACTGCTGATCCAAACATGGTTGCTAGAATGTTGATCGACATAGGGTCACAAGGTTCTGATCCACACAAAATCACTAGGTGATGAGCCACATAGGATCACTAGGTGATAATCCACACAGGATCGATAGGTGTTAACCCAAACCGGCTCAATCGATACTAACATTCATATGATCTGTCTCCAACCTCTATCTCGCATCCATCCACTAGATTTCCACTCAAAACACACTTGATTCTCAGATAAATTGATCCTCAATCCATCAGTCATTTTTTTTAACTAGAAAGAATTCCCACGTAGAATTTACCCATAGATCCATCATTATATAAGGGTTCCAATACAACAGATGGCACATCAACCAGATACCTGTTCTGTATGTTATTGGCATTTTAGTGCTGAGGGATCGGTTGGATTAAGGGTCGATCCAACCCATCCATACTCCAACATTCTCTAAAACTCATGTGGATTGTTTCAAAAGGGTTGTCTTGATCCAAAGTTCTTAGCGTCGTAGCAGGTTTGTCAAACGGACGTATGGTTCGCAAGATAGGGCTCTTTAAGTGAAACTAGACCTGAAAGGGTCTAGGTCCGGGATGACCCAGGTGGGCTAGGCCGTGGTGGGATCAGCCCATTGGGTTGTGGAGGGATTGGCCCACTCGGTCATGGATCATCCTAACCTCCCCCGGCTGGGCTGGTCTACAGCGGCTCAGCCCACCGACTAGAGTAACCCGCATGGGGGTCAGGTGGTCCACCTCTTGAACGACTCAAATAATTGTTCAAATCTTGGATTGGCGGCGCCAGGTGGTGCCTCCTGGTTGTCTGCGCGACCCTCATGGGGAGGGTCCCCTACCTTAACATAGTATTTGAAGCTACGGACTACACCACTATGGTTCATGATGGCATGCCGCCTCGCCATCACCACAGTGCCTTCAGGTGCCGCCTCACTTCCGTGGTCAGTGAGCGCCAGCCCCTGCCCTTGCTGTCGGCACCAATCACTGGTGTCGCACTAGAATAGCTTCTGTAGGACACCAGGTGAGCTTTGGTGGTCCTTTATTCCTTATGTATGTGCCTACGGCCCTCCCGGGTTTCTGTTGTTGTTGTGGGACAACTTGTTTCCACTTGTCGTCAAGTTGAAAATCCTCCCATGAAGAAAAAAATGAAAACCAAGTGGTGGAGGGTCCAGGCCTTTTTCGTTTAGCATGTTCCCTCCATGTTAGCATTATAACAAGTGGTACTAATTGATACATCACATTAAAATAATGATAAACCCCATTCCAAACATAAACCCCCTACCTCAAGATTCGTTGGGGACGTTGTGGTTGTGGATGAAGAATCCTTGTCCGTGGAAGCTGTCGGTGTTTTTCTTTGATCCCTCCAACAATGTCTTAGCTACTCTTCCTCATCAATAGAAGACATTGCATTACTTCATCAGAGATTCCTCTCTTGATGAATTTGTGTCAAAACTCCAACCCGAGCCTCACTTAATTAGACGGGGGATTATAGTTTAATGCAACAATACTTTGATGACGTTCATTAATAAGTTAATTAATTCACCTCTCATATCTCAATGGAGTGGTTACAAAAACAAAGGGTTGAGTGATTAATGTCTTGAAAACTCAGTGGTCCCACCCCCACCACTCAATCTCCAGTGAAAAATAAAATAACTTTATTATTCTATTTTACTATTTTTTTTGTAAAGTCCAAAAACAAACTTTTTCTCCCAACCTACCATGGTCAAAGTGAATATTCCATTGAGAAAATAATGGTGCTAAAAAATTCAACCATACCCTCAGATTTTTAATCCAAGCACCGGATAAAAATATTGAAAATGTTACCTGTGCGTTTACTAAATATACCTTTAAAAAAATTGAAAATTATATTCTGGGCACACAGGGCCTCAGAATCATGCACCTTCAATTTTTGAAGAATCTCTATAATCCTAAATAATTTAAAAAAATTACATGGAATTTCCCGGTCTTTACATTCTCCCCACCTTAGGGATTTTTTTCCTAGAAAGCTATAATATAACTTGGAAAAAATGGAGGTACTAAGCACGTATCTAAGCCTCCAACTCCCATGTAATTTTCTAGAGATTCATGTTCTATCAAAGAACTCACACCATAGGAATCAATCTCCCACAAAGAACCCACTCCTATTGAACCCCTATCTTCACTAGGAACTCCACAAATGTTGCCCCATCGTCGATGTCCTACTCTCCCTAGTCGATAACGTGTGATGGATCATGCATATATCTCCTTAGCTACGACACGTGGAATACATTATGCACACGGTGAATCTGTGGGGGAAGATCTAGATGGTAAGCCACCTCTCATATTCTTCTAAGAATTTGTAATGGTCTGATGAACCTTGGAGATATCTTTCCTCCCTAGCCAAACCTCCATAATCTTCAATGGGTTGAGACCCGTATAAAGAAATGGTCTCTCTCCTAAAACTCCAAGGTCTTTGTCTAATGTCGGCATAAGACTTCTTTCGGCTATTTCCAGTCTTCATATGCTCCTAGATGATCTGCACCTTCTCTGTGGTTTCCTATACCAACTCTAGACCCATAAGTGCTGACTTCCCTAGGTCTATCCAGCAAAGAGGTGATATGCATGGTCATCCGTACAAGTCCTCAAACGGATCCATGCCGATGGTGGAGTGATAACTTTTTTTTATGAGAACTCCAACAGGGGCAGGTGGTCCTCCCAACTATGTCCAAAATCGAGGACACAAGCCCAAAGCATTTCCTCGAGTGTCTGTATATTCTGCTCCGTCTGACCATCTGTTTGAGGATGGAAGGTGGTGCTCAAGCATAGCTGAGTCCCAAACGCCTCGTACAATCCCTCCCCCAAGAGGGATGTCAAACGAGCATCGCGTTCTGAGATGATCGTCTATGGCACCCTATGTAGTCTCATAATCTCTTACATGTAGAGGCATACAAAGACCTCTACTGATCCCTGCCCTCGGATGGGTAGGAAGTGGGCCGACATTGTGAGTCAGTCAACGATCACATAGATGGAATTGTGGCCCCTGGATATGTGTGATAGCACAGTCATGAATTCCATGGATATACCATCCCACTTCCACTCTGGTACCTCAAGTGGTCGAGCTAAGTATGCTTGTACCTAATGCTTGGCCTTCACTTGCTGACAAGTGAGGCTTCGGGATACAAACTTTTCCACTACTTTCTTTATCCCTGACCACCAGTACTGACACAAGAGGTCCTGTTACATCTTCCCCACTCCATGATGTACCACTAAAGGAGATGTATGGAACTCCCTCCTAACCTCCTCTCATAGTTTCACTGGTACCATGGTGTATCCTTCAAAGAGGACAACATGCTCCCCACCTTCAGAAAACCTTCAAGAGCCTGTCCTGAGGATATCTAAGAACGTCGGGCCTCACAGTCAATGTCACCATGTTGTGCCTCTCATGTTCACTATAGAAGTGGGGGAGTGACAGTCATAGACTAGAGCTAAGTTTCTCCATATCCATCTACGAAGGATGTTTACAATGCGGCTAGCTGATCTGTCGCCTCACTCATCAATTTTAGACCAGACCTCATGATGTATGTGTCTGCTACTACGTTCCCCTTCCTAAGAGTATAGATAATCTCAAATTTATAGTCCTGGAGGAACTCTAGCCATCACCGTTGTCTTAGGTTCAGGTCCTTCTGTGAGAATATATAACTGAGACTCTTGTGATCAAAGTAAATAGTAAATCGTTCACCCATAAAGTAGTGCTGCCACATCTTAAGCACAAAGACCACTGCTTCTAACTTCAGGTCATGGGTAGCATAGTTCTGCTCATGTTGTCTCATCTTTTGTGATCCTTAGGCGATCACCACTCACTTCTGCATCAGCACACAACCTAGTCTATTCCCGGATATGTCACAGTAGACTACACACCCAATGCCCTCTTCTGGTAGCCTCAAGATGGGGGCACTCATCAGTCTCTGAATAATCTACTAAAAACTCTCCTATCACTTCTCCGACCACCAGAAAGGTTTCCCATTATTTATCAAGTCTGACAAGTGTGATGAAAATCTGGAATAGTCATGTGTGAATCCCTGGTATTACCCATCGAATCCTAGGAAAATCTGCACCTTGGTCACACTCCTGGGTGGATGCCAAGAAAGTACAGCCTCTATCTTCGCCGGATCCACTACAACTCCAGCCTCTAAGACAACGTGCCCCATGAAGTGGAATTCCAGTATCCAGAACTGGAACATCGATTTATTTCCATAAATATTGTGCTCTCTGAGTGTATCTATAACTATATGCAAGTGTGTGGAGTTATCCTCCTCCGATGTTGAGTATGTCATTATGTCATCAATGATGACCACCATGAAGAGATCAAGGTATGGCTAGAATATCCTGTTCATGAGCCCCATGAACACTAATGGAGAATTGGTCATACTAAAAGGCATCACCAAGAACTTGTAATGGACATAACGACATCTAAAGTTTGTCTTTGGTACATCGTTGTTCTGTACCCTAAGCTGGTGATAGCCTGATTTGAGGTCTATCTTCAAAAACTAATGAGCTCCCTTCAGCTAGTCGAAGTGATAATCGATCCTCAATAGAAGAAACTTGTTCTTCACGGTCACCTAGTTTTGGTGTCGATAGTCCACACCAACCCTTAAACCCCCATATGCCTTCTTGGTGAACAAGATCGGGGATGCCCATGGAGAAACACTGATCCTTATGAACCCCTTTCTCTGCAAGTCCTCCAACTATACCCTCAACTCACGAAGCACCACGGGAGCCATCCGATATGCTGGTGTAGATATCGGTGTCGTCTTGGGGTACAGGTCGATGTAAAGGTATGCCTCTTTATGAGGAGGTAGTCCCGAAATATCATTAGGGAAGACATCGGAATACTGGTCGACCACTACAGGATAACTCGAACTCCTCACGTCAACTGCTCTGAGGGTGAGGTTGGCCAACTGACGAGTAATCGGCTGCACCCTCCTCCGAGATAGTCCATCTTGTACTGCAAAGGTTTCCTCCTCACTGGTGAAGGTAAACATGATCCCAGCCTCGCAGACACAACACACTTTGCACCTAAAACAGTCGATATGAGCATGGATTGTGGATATCCAGTCCATACCCAAGATGACAACGTAAGGGCTCGATGCTACTACTAGGAGATCCCAGCTGAAGATCTCAGCTCCTAGTGTGATATCACACTGCCTGAAGCAGTGTGTAATCATTGAATCATCTCCCATATGAGTCTCTAATCACAAGGATTGATCCAATGGATCCATAAAAATCTCTGAGCTCCGAACGAGTGTCGTGGAAATAAAAGAGTGACTGGAACATGTGTCTATAAGTACAACAGCTAGGGTGGAATAGACATAGATCGTACCTCTAATCATCTCGGGAGTGCTGTGGTTGTAGGCCTTTGTTTCCTATAGCTATGCTCACCCATGTCCTCTTGTTCCCTATGGTCGGGGTGGACCACCTGGTGGTGGTGAAAATAGAACCTCAAATCGCCGCCCACCGCCTATTTCATTGTCTGATCCTCTACCATGTCCACTTCCAGGTGGACCTCCTCGCTTGAATATCTACCTTTGCATCGGCAGTCCCTCAACCTTCTGCTGATCTTTGGTATGGTGGGTCGGGAAGTTGTGAGCCATGTGGCCCTGCCCGCCACACATGAAGCACAATCTGCCTCCCAGCTAACCTCCTCTTCCTCGCGAACTCTGCATATCCAACCCTGCATCCCAGGGTCATCCACCGGAGGGTCTGGCCCGCTTTGACCTTAGCGTCATCTGGATAATACCTCCTGCAGGTGACTCGGCTACCTGTTGTCTAGTGGTAGCTCTCACCGTCAGTTCCAGATTAGCTAATAATATCTCCACCTACAATGATCGCTCAAGCACTCAAGCCTACGTCGAGATATTCAGAGATATCATCGATGCTGTGATCTCTTTCTGGATACCCTGCGCAAAGGTTCGGGCCCTAAATAATGGGCCATGTTCCATGTCAGCAGAGTAGAATGAGAGGCCAGTGAACCTTGCCAAGTACTGGGTCACTGATAGTCCACCCTACTGTAAGTGAAACAGCTCATGAATACGCAAATAGCATACTGTTACTGGGATGAACTCCACCCTAAATAGGCTCTCAATGTCCTTCCAGGTAGGGTTCATCTCATCATGTAACCGGTGCTTTTGGTTCCATCATCTTCCTGTCATTCCCAAAAAAAGAATAGAGGCTAGGATCACTTTCTACTCTACCACTATACCTACTAGGTAGAAAACATGTGCCATAGACTCCAGCCAGTCATCAGCTACCTGGGGATTTTTCTCACCTCGAAACCTCATAGGCCTCCACCGCTGGAACTCATGCAACACGTTTTGTCGGCATACACCATATTCCACTGAGGATTGTGGAAACTTCTTCCCAATGGGAGGTGGTGCTGCTGGTGCACCACCCAAAGGTGATAACGCAATAAGAGGGCCCTGCACTAAAGCCTCGTCGCCGGTGGCCTTCATCGTGTACTCTCTCAGGAGTCCTAGATGGTTGTCTATACAGGGGAATCCTAAAAAGAAATAGGTTTTCCACGGTCAATAAGTTATACCAGTTGAGATGACTCACAAGATATCAAAAGTAAAAATTTTCAAAAACACACATGCCATCAATGTTTTAGTGCACCGATTTGGAAATCAGATTTCAGGGTCTTGGTGTATGGATACGTTTTCTTCCACACTAACACTGGACTCCCCAAACTGAAAACCACACTCAAAAAACTTAACACTATTACTCCATTAAAAAGATTAGAGTCCTAGTTATTCGGTATAAATGACTCCTATGATACCACTTCGTCACGACCCGTCCCCCGGGGCCTGAGCCGTGACAACGCCAAGCCCGCCTTCCATAGGTCCGGGGTTGGCAGCTAGCACTAGAAAGGCATATCCCTAAAAACGGGAAGGCATTGCGTTTAAACCTGTACAAACACACAGTCCAAGAATACAACAATTCGTAACCACAAAGTAAAAATGAATTATTAAAGGATTGTACTGAAATTAATGGGGCCAAAATACAAGACCAACTGAAAAGATACTGTAACTTCCCAACCCTAGTAAACTAGAGTCAGTGCATTATTACATAACATTGTCATGATCACAAAAGATCAAGTCTCTAAAGACCGATTAGTTTAGTAGCCTTGGAATCACTAGATACATTCATAAAGTTTACATTACATCATAAAATGAAAACTACAACAACATATTCTCCATAGTCCACACTCATATCCCCTCATACTATCCCTACAGGTAATTCATAAAATACTTCTTCACATCTTGGGAAAAATAAAACATTGAAATGGGTGAGTTCAAATGCCCAGTAAGGATAATAATATAGCGGAAACTTTCATAAATAAGCGTAAACATTTAAGGTAATGTATAACTAAAACAAAATCCTTTTAAACATGAACTTCAGCATAATATGGAAAAGATAAAATGAAATAATTTCATTTACGTATTCACATGGATATTCTACTAGTCTAATAATCACATGCAATAGGAATAACCACTTTCATAATGAACAAATACATAATGTCAGACTATCATAACCACATATTCAAGGCCTTGTCCCAAGACTACAAAAAAGATTTTGTCAATGCCTTGTGCTAAGACACTAGTTTGTCTCATGAGACCTACCGATGCATCGAGGAGCTATAGCGGGATCCAACCATAACTTACTAAGTCCAATGCATTCCTCATATGAATAGGTTTAAAAATAACATAATCATTCGTATTAAAAATAGCATATAAAATCTCAATAATTTCTCCATAAACCATGAATGGTATAAAAATAACACATCCATAGTCAAAAATATAACAAAACCTTCAATAAAATATGGAAGTTTTGTATTATAATAAATTAACTTCAAATAAGCTTAAAATCCATGAAAGGATGTTGACATAGATGAAATCAAAACTATTTGAGAGAAATATCTCTTTTTTGAAATCATTTAAAAGTCACATAACTGTAAAATAAAACATTTACTTTGAAAATATTCTTATTATCTTGTAAGGGAAGCTTCGACGATTTTATAATAGTGGAAAACAGCCGCACCCACTATATAAGTTAAAAGAGACATTCTTACCTTAATTCTGTCGAAAAGGTTAAAAAGGACCTTGTTTGGAAAATGATAGAAAGATTCCTTTATAAACTTCTTATAAAAAAGTCAAAAAGGGTATAAATGACTTTAACCCATAGTCTGTAAAATAGTAAGAATGATTCGAAATACATTTTTAAGAAACGTGGATGTGGATGATAAAGAGGTCCCAGTAGATAATTATGTATAATCAACCTCAGACAATGATGAGATTGCGAAATAAACCCTTACCTTTTACTTTTACTTGGTTGAGGGTAGGTTAACCTCCTTTATAATGGTTAAATTATTATTATTAAATTATACAATAATCATATAAATGAATATGATATCATATATGATCGTTTAACATTGATTTGTTAATAGTATCTTAGTATTATCATTGTTTCGGGTGTTAACGGATTCGTTTTCCTTTATATTATTTTTTATTTGAGCCATATTTTTTATGGATTGGATGTATATTATTCATATCCAGAATGATATCGTGTCTCTAAAAATTATTTTTAATCATCAAATGAAATTTAGTCTTGAATGGATACGATGGGGAATGAATCTCATCACGTTCGTGGAGACGGTATTCCGTACGTACGCACGAGCGACAATATCATTCTTTTGATATTAAAATAATATATAATTGGATGTTATATCATATATACAGAAACATTATTATTTTATATTTATTATTTACATGAATTATACATCATTATTATACCCATCTAAATAATAATATATTGATTAACAATTACACCACGATGTGGAGACGGTAGGCCGTACGTACGCACGTATGGTGACATTCCATTCAAGGGATGGATAGAATAATGAATTTGGTTGTTCCATATTTCTAATAACATAACAGAATATAGAAGATACTGGAGTTATTATTTTAGAATGGAAACAACAAATAAAGAGTAAGTGGAAGAATAAGACAACTTGAAAGAGGGTGGTGAAATCATTACCTCTTCTTCGGGTTCTTCCTTTTTATTTGATCAAAAGGGCTCCTTAGGTTGGATTTATGATCAAACTAAGGACTCCAGGTTGAGGTGAGGGAAGTTGAGAGGATATTTGGGCAGGTTTTGGCTGATCCAAAAGGCTTTGAAGGTGTAAATTAGGGAGTGGTGTGAGTTCCCTTTTATAAGAGGGGTGAGGGGCACCTTTGGAAAAGCTAGAAATATTATTTTATAATAAATTGATATTCGGTTTATAATGGCTCCAAAGTGGATTATTTAAAGGTTAAGGTGGGTATGGGTCTAAATATTTTCAACCAATAGATTTTAGACAGGTTTGGATCACTATATTAACCTTATCATTTATATTTAACACTTAGTTAAATAGTTTGACATTTACCATGTCACTTTGTATTTTTATATTATATGGTTAATAAAATTACTATATACTTCCAAGAGACCGCCCAAGTGGTCCATTAATGATACAACTATCATCATATAAGTTATTTGGGTGAACCTTAGATTTTTAGGAATATAATATCAATTAATAATATAATATTTGTTTTAAAAACTCTTTTATGTCAATTTTGACACTATTGGGTATTTTGTTTTTGATAATTTTATAACAGCATTATTACTTCGAATAAAATTTATATAACCAATCAGAATATGTCATATTAACCAATAGAATTAGTGTAATTCATAAAAAGTCTAAAATTACATTTATTTTTATATTTCATTAATTAGGTAATTACAGCATCACCATTGTGTCATAAATAAATTAAGTTATTTAATATCTAAAAATTATAAATAAAATACCATTATGTAGGAAATCTTTTTATATTTCTAATTTATATTTATAATCGAATTTATCTTATTTATATCCCAATATTAAAAATGTTTTAGTTATTAAACATTGATTTTCACTCTTTTAACTCTTCTTTGAATTAAATAATAATAAATGTCTTGATATAATCCAAGTGGACCTAAATGATAATATTTTATTCCTAAGGTTGTTTTTGGTCAAGATAAACTTGTCCAATAGAATTATGACATGTTTTGGGGTAATATTAATATCATTTTCACCCTTAATTACCCTATTTACTTTTAACCATGGTAAATAAAAGTAAAAAGTTACTATTCACTAAAAATTATTTTTATCTTATTGAACCACATTTTACTCCTTGATGTTAAACTAGTCTCTCGTTTTTTCGAAATTCCACTCACAGAAGTGGTAAAATTATGTTTTATGTGAATTTGAAAATTCTCCTAGGAGGTGGGTAAAAGACGGTGAAAAGTTCAATAAAATTTTTATATATCTAAAATTATTCTAAACTAACTCCATTGAATTACATTGAACTTGTATATGTATTATATATCTATTTTGATCTTTATTAAATTTAAATAAAATAAATAATTATTTAAATAAAAATTTTGATTTTAAACTATAACTCAGTTTTTTTTTCACTATTCATCAAAAATTTAATGTTTTTAGAAAAATACCAAAAATTCACCCTAAGATAATTTTGATATTTAGAATCCAAAAATGAAGTCCATTTTGAAAGATAAAATTTATAAAATTTTAAAAAGTGGGTATTAATATTCATAACGGCCTAGTTTGATTGGTTGTGGTCTATGTTAGAACTCAAAGTTGTGTACAACACACACTACTATATTATACAAAGAGAAGTGTACCGTGGAAGCTTGGGGTGTTACATTCTCCCCTCCTTCAAATAATTTCGTCCTCGAAATTTCTAGAATACTAATGCATGAAAAGACATGGGTGGTTCTTCATCATAAGTTCCTCGGGTTCCCACATTGCCTCTTCCATCTTATGGTTTCTCCATAGAACTTTTACCAAACGAGTTGCCTGGTTTCTCAGCACTTGTTCTCTTGTATGAAGAATCTAGACGGGCTCTTCGCAATAAGATATATTGGGTTCCAGTTCTAATTCCTCGTAAGAGAGTACATGCATTGGGTCAGGCATGTATTTTCTCTACAGTGATACGTGGAACACATCATGAACTTTTGAGAGACTTGGAGGAATTTCCAAACGGTAAGCTACAGCCCCAATTCATTCTAGAATTTCGAAGGGTCTGATGTACCTGGGACTCAATTTACCCTTCTTACCGAAACATATAACTCCCTTCCATGGAGATACATTCAAGAAAACCTGATCTACTACCTAAAATTTCAAATCCTTCCTTCGGTTATCGGCATAGCTCTTCTACCTACTTTGAGCTGCTTTGATGTGGTTTTGGATTACCTTTACCTTTTACATTGTTTCCTCCACTAGTTCTGGGACTATAATTTTTCTTTCACCAACGTCATCCCAACAGGTTGGTGTGCGACATCTCTTTCTGTATAACTCTTTATATGGTGCCATCTGAATACTTGAATGGAAGCTATTGTTATAGGAAAATTCCACTAGAGATAAATATTGATCCCACAAGCCCTGAAAGTCACGTGAGCGTGATCTCAACATGTCTTCTAAGGTTTGAATAGTTTTTTCTGATTGTACATCTGTTTGAGGGTGGTAGGCAGTGCTCAAACAAAGTTCAGTATTCAGGGATTTCTGAAGACTTTTCCAAAATCTTGATGTAAAATAGGGATCACGATCCGAAACAATTGATAGGTGTACTCCATGAAGCCTCACAACATCATTAATATATAGTTTTGCTAGAAGTTCAAGTGGTAGATATTATCTTATATCAAGAAAATGTGCTGACTTGGTAAGACGATCAAGAATGACCCATATTGCATCATTCCTTCTAGGAGTCTTTGGTAGTCCCTTGACAAAGTCCATCGTAATATTTTCCCATTTCCACTATGGTATGGGAAGAGGTTGCATGACTCCTCCAGGTTGTTTCCTTCCATCTTTCACTTATTGACAAACCATACATATTGACACAAAATCAGCAATCTCCCTCTTCATGTTGTCCCACCAAAAATATTCCTTCAAATCTCTATACATTTTGGTGCTCCCAGGGTGTATAGAGAAATTGGAACTATGAGCGTCATCTAACAATTCCCTTTTCAGATCAGGTATATCGGGAACACAAAGTCTCTTTCCAAATTTAAAAATTCCTTCTTCATACACAAAGTCTCTCAATATCCCATCATTCATAGCTTTAATCTTATTTTGAAATTCTTCATCATCGGTCTAAGAACTCTTAATCCTTTCTAGTAAATATTGTTTGGAAACCATTTGAAAAAGAATTGATGTTTCACCTTCCATGGTAATTCTCATATCCATCTTCACTAGATCCATTAATATAGGATCCCTTTAAATTCTCATCATGTTCAATACTCCATGATCTTTTCTACTCAAAGCATATTCCACCTTATTTTCCTTCCCCAGATGGTAGTGTATCGTGCAATCATAAACCTTGAGTAGTTCAAGCCATCACATTTTCCTCATGTTGAGTTATTTTTGAGAGAAAATATACTTCAAACTCTTGTGATCAGTATAAATCTCACATTCTTCACCATAGAGGTAGTGTATCCATATCTTCAAAGCAAAGATCACAGCTGCTAACCTGAGATCATGAGTAGGATAGTTTTTCTCATGAATTTTCAATTGTCATGATGCATAGGCAATAACCCTATCATTCTGCATAAGGACACAACCAAGTACGTTCTTAGATGCATCACTATAAATAACGAACCCATCATTCCCCAAGGGTACAGTCAATATAGGATCATTGACTAATCTTCTCTTCAGTTCTTCGAAACATTCTCCACACTCTTTTTTCCAAACAAATTTAACCCCTTTACGTGTGAACTTCATTAATGGGTTAGCCAACCGGGCAAAATTCTGGACGAAATGCCGATAATAACCTGCTAAATCAACAAAACTGTGTACCTCAGTTATACTCGTCGGGGCTGTCCATTCTTGGATTTCCTTGGTCTTAGAAGGATCAAAATAGATTCCATATTTGGAGACAATATGGCCAATAAAAGAAATATCTTGAAGCCAGAATTCACACTTGCTAAACATCCCATATAATTAATGTCTCCTAAGAGTCTTCAGGACAATGAGCAAGTGATTTTCATGATCATAGTTGCTTTTGGAATATACCAAGACATCATCAATAAATACCACCAAAAAATTCATCATGATATTCCTTGAAAACACTATTCATTAGATCCATGAATACAGAGGGTGCATTAGTCAATTCAAAAGGCATTACTGTAAACTCGTAATGCCCGTACCTGGTTTGAAATACTGTCTTCGGAATGTCTTCCTTTGTCACACACAATTGATGGTATCCAGATCGAAGGTCAATCTTTGAAAATTATTTATCTCCATGCAGTTGGTCAAATAAATCATCAATGTGAGGTAGGGGATACTTGTTATTTATTATTATAGCATTTATTTCCCTATAGTCGATACATAACCTCATAGATCCATATTTCTTCTTAACAAAAAGGATAGGGGCTCCCCATAGAGAAAAACTAGGGAGAATAAATCCCTTATTACTCAATTCCTCTAGTTGTTTCTTTAGTTCAACTAATTCCACAGTGGCCATTCTATAAGGGTTCTTCGATATAGGCCTCGAACCAGGAATTAAATCAATGGAAAACATAATTTCTTATTCTGGAGGATGTCCTGGTAAATATTCTAGAAACACGTCAACATATTCTCTCACAATTGTTACATCCTCTATTTGAAAATTCCTTTCCTCGCCCATAGTAATTTCATTCTCTTCCTCCCCAGTAATTGAATTTAGTTGAGCTATTGGGGGTGGATCTAGATAAGAATTAGGTGGTGACAATTCTACTCAAAAGATAAGATGTTCTTTATCGTCATCATCAAAAATAGTAACCTCCTTCTTCTTATAGTAAATTTTCGTATCATGGTCTGAAATCCAATACATATCTAGGATTATATCAAATTGAGTCATGGGTATGACGATGAGATCAGAAGATAAAGAACATTTCTATTCCCTAATGGGAATGGATCCACAGAACTTTGTAGCAATGATACTTCCCTTAGGAGCTTTAACTGACAACTCCCTTGTTAAATCAAATTGGAAATATCTAATTTTATTATCAAAATGTGAAGATATGAAACAATGTTATGATCAAGAATCAAATAATGCATTTTCTAAACTTGAGGAAACCATTAAATTACCAGCCATCACATCTTTCAGAGATTCTACCACAGTAGTAGTGATTTCATAATCTTGGACTTGATCCCTTGGCCTTTTCTGAGGTATGTTCCCCTGAATCTTAGGACATTCATTTGCATAATGTCCCATATCCCTACAAATGTAGCATTGAACATCGGTATCTTCTTTCTTCCCCTTGAAATCACGAGCTTGGTTTCCTTTTTCACCACACTTGTAACAGACACCCATTCCATTCAATCAAGTGCCAGGGTGTTTCTTCCCACATTTACTATAGGATGGATATTCAACTTTTCCCTTCTTCCCCTTATTTCCATTTCCAGAGTGATCAACAGATCTCTTCTTCTCTTGATTTGCTTTAATGTCATAAAACATAGAGAATTCTTTTTCTGTCTTGATAGCACACGAGACAATATCTTCGTATGACGAGAAGGATTGTGAGACCAATTCTCGACGGAGAAACGGTTTTAACCCATTAAAGAAATCTTCAATCCTACTTCTTGGTTTATGTATATAATCTGTAGCATACCTTTCAAACCTTGTAATGTTAGCCGCATATTTTTCGACATTCTCATCCTACTTTTGTCTCAGACTTAGAAATTGCCTTTCCATATCTGCTCGATGGTCACGAGGAAGGTATTTTTCTAAAAACATATCTTTGAACTCCCTCCATTACATATTTGATAATTCATCATATTCCTTCATGTTTTGAATCAATGACCACCATTGATCAGCATCTCCAGTGAGGCGGTAAACTGCCATGATAACTTTTTCCCTTTTATTACTCCCCAAAGCATGAAATATTTTCTCTAGGGAAATTATCCATTGCTAAACTACCAATGGATTACTCCCATTGAATGTTGGTGGTTGTTGCCTCATGAAGAGATATAACATTGATCCTCCACGCTGCAGATCTATGTGCTCCATACAGGTAAGGTTATTATTCATAACCAGAGTGAGTTTTCTCAGTATGGTGATTAGCTGATCACCACCAATTGTATCACCCGGTCCACTATAATTATCTTGAGTAGGAGGGCAATCCCAACATGGAGTGCGTGCATTGATACGGTTTCCATTTCTTCCACTAGCCACCCTTTCTAAACAATGGCATAAACTAGATTAGTTTATGAATCAAAATACATAATTACATACTTGTAAACCACTTAACATAAATTGAACTATTTATGGATATAATCCATAATCATAAAAATTTCTTTCTTGAGGAAGTATATACTCATAAACCCTTAATAATGGTTTGTAAAGAAAATGAGAATTATCCTAAGCATATCCCCTGGGATTGTCGTAACCAAGAGTGCAGTATGGCCCGTTGTCATGCACCAGTTCCCATTCGAGTGTAGCTCATAGCTGTGTTTTCAGGTTTTACCCCTAGGTACATCTTTGCTAGATCCACCTCTACCTACTCGTATCCAGACATGGATGTATTTCTCGGAAAACTCACAAAATCTCTACAATACCAAAATTCTAGGAAGATCTTCTATACTAATCCTCAAAGTCCATCTAAGGTCTATGTGCTCTAATTAGAGTTTATCTAAATCTAGTTTCCAAAGTTTGTACTAAACTTCCTCTGATACCAACTATAACACCCTGACCCCAATTACCCAGAGTCGGTGCATTATTACATAACATTGGAACGATCACAAAAGATCATGTCTCGAATGGCCGATTAGTTTAGTAGCCTTTGAATCACTAGAAACATTCATAAAGTTTACATTACACCATAAAATGAAAACTACAACAACATAGTCTCCATAGTCTACACTCATATCCCCTCATACTATCCCTACAGGTCATTCATAAAATACTTCTTCACATCCTTGGAAAAATAAAACATTGAAAGAGGTGAGCTCAAATGCCCAGTAAGGATAACAATATAGTGGAAACTTTCATAAATAAGAATAAACATTTAAGACAATGTATAACTAAAACAAAATACTTTTAAACTTGAAATTCAACATAATATGGAAAAGATAAAATGAAATAATTTCATTTAACTATTCACATGGATATTCTACTAGTCGAATAATCACATGCAATATCAATAACCACTTTCATAATGAAGGAATGCATAATGCCAGACTATAATAACCACATAGTCAAGGCCTTGTGTCAAGACTACAAATAAGATTTTGTCAAGGCCTTGTTCCAAGACACTAGTGTGTCTCATGAGACATACCGATGCATCTAGGAGCTATAGCAGGCTCCACCTGTCACTTACTAAGTCAAATTCATTCCGCATATTAATAGTTTTAAACATAACATAAACATTCGTATTAAAACTATCTTACGAAATTTCAATACATTCTCCATAAACCATGAATGGTATAAAAATAACACATCCACAATAAAAAATATCACAAAACCTTCAATATAATATGGGAATTTTTCATTATAATAAATCAACTTCGAATAAGCTTAAAATCCATCAAAGGATGTTGACATAGATGAAATCAAAACTATTTGAGAGAAATATCTCTTTTTGAAATCATTTAAAAGTCACATAACTGTAAAATTAAAGATTTACATTGAAAATATTCTTATAAGCATGTAAGGGAAGCTTCGATGATTTTATAATAGTGGAAAATAGCCTCACCCACTGTATAAGTTAAAAAAGACATTCTTACCTTAATTCTGTCAAAAAGGTTAAAAAGGACCTTGTTTGGAAAACAACAGAATGATTCCTTTATAAAAATATTATAAAAAATTCAACAAGGGTATAAATGACTTTAACCCATAGTCTGTAAAATAGTAAGAATGATTTGAAATACATTTTTAAGAAACATGGATGTGGATGATAAAGAGGTCCCAGTAGATAATTAAGTATAAACATCCCCCAAAAATGAAGAGATTTTGAAATAAACCCTTACCTTGTACTTTTTCTTGATTGAGGGTAGTTTAACCTCCTGTATAATGGTGAAATAATTGTTATTAAATTATACAAGAATCATATACATTAATATGATATCATATATTATCTTATAACATTGATTTGTTAATAATATCTTAGTATTATCATCGTTTCGGGTGTTAACGGATTCGTTTTCCATTATATTCTTTGTTATGTGAGCCATATTTGTTATGGATGTGATTTATATTATTCATATTCAGAATGATATAATGTCTCTAAAAAATATTTTTAATCATCAAATTAAATTTAGTCTTGAATGGATACGATGGGGATGAATCTCATCGCGTTCGTGGAGATGGTAGTCCGTACGTACGCACGAGCGACAATATCATTCTTTTGATTAGAAAATAATAAATAATAGTATGGTATATCATATATAAAGAATCATTATCATGTTATATTTATTATTTACATGAATTATACATCATTATTATACCCATCAAAATAATAATATATTGAATAACAATTACACGACGATGTCTGTAGCAGGGCACTATAGCAGTACTGTAGCAGTCGTGGAACTGTAGCAGTGGCGACACTGTAGCAGCAGAGGGACTGTAGCAGGTACTGTAGTGGCATAGGTATTGTAGCAGTACTGTTCACTGAGGGGTCCTTTGGGCCAAAAAATGGGCTTTCAAGCCTTGTATTCAGGACACATGGCCTTGGGCCTTCAGGCTATGTAATGGGTCACCCTCTACCCAGTCTAAAGAGGTCTTTGATTTAAATAATAAATTGAGGCTTCGGCCCCAACCTTTTAAAAAAAAATTACACGACGAAGTGGAGACGGTAGGCCGTACGTACGCACGTATGGTGACATGCCATTCAAGGGATGGATAGAATAATGAATTTGTTTGTTCCATATTAATAATAACATCAAAATATATATAATATACTGGAGTTATTATTTTAGAATGGAAATAACAAGGAATGAAGTAGTTGAAGAAGAAAGTAACTTGAAAGAGGGTGGTGAAATCATTACCTCTTCTTCAGGTTCTTACTTTTTATTTGATCAAACGGGCTCCATAGGTTGGCTTTATGATCAAACTAAGGCCTATAGGTTGAATTTAGGGAAGTTTGGAGGATATTTTGGCAGGTTTTGGCCGAGCCAAAAGGATTTTAAGGTGTAAATTAGAGAGAAGGGGGAGGGCCCTTTTATAAGAGGGGTGAGGGGCACCTTTGGAAAAGCTAGAGATATTATTTTATAATAAATTCATATTTGGTTTCAAATGGCTCAAAAGTGGATTATTTAATGGTTAAGGTGGTTATGGGTAGAAATAATTTCAACCAATAGATTTTAGATAGGTTTGGGTCACTATATTATCCTTATCATTTATATTTAACTCTTAGTTAAATAGTTTGACATTTACCATGTTACTTTGTATTTTTAAATTATATGGTTAATAAACTTACTATATACTTCCAAGAGACCCCCAAGTGGTCCATTAGTGATACAAATATCATGATATAAGTCCTTAGGCCGAACCTTAGATTTTTAGGAATAGAATATCATTTAATAATATAATATTTGTTTTAAAAACTCTTTTATGTCAATTTTGACACTATTGGGTATTTTGTTTTTGAAAATTTTATAACAGCATTTTTACATCGAATAAAATTTTTATAACCAATCATAATATTTCATATTAACCTAGAGAATTATTTTAATTCATAAAAAGTATCAAATTACATTTATTTTGATATTTATAATATCAATTATTTCAATATTTCATTTATTAGGTAATTACTGCATAACCATTGTGTCATAAATAAATTAAATTATTTAATGTCTAAAAATTATAAATAAAATACCATTATGTAGGAAATAATTTTATATTTCTAATGAATATTTATAATCTAATTTATATTATGTATAACCCTATATTAAAATTTTTTTATTTATTAAACTTTGATTTTAACTCTTTTAACTCTTCTTTTAATTAAATAATAATAAATGTCCTAATCTATTCCAAGTGCACCTAAATGATAATATTTTATTTATAAGGTTGTTTTTGGTCGAGATACACTTTTCCGATAGAATTAGGACATGTGTTAGGGTAATATTAATATCATTTTTACCCTTAATTACCCTATTTACTTTTAGTCGTGGTAAATAAAAGTAAAAAGTTACTATTCACCAAAAAATATTTTTATCTTATTGAACCACATTTTACTCTTTGATGTTAACCGTGTCTCTCATATTTTCAAAATTCAACTCACAGAAGTGGTAAAATTAAGTTTTATGTGAATTTGAAAATTCTCCTAGGAGGTGGGTAAAAGACGGTGAAAAGTTCAATAAAATTTTTATATATCTAAAATTATTCTAAACTAACTCTAATGAATTACATTGAACATAGATAGGTATTATGTATCTATTTTGACCATAATTAAATTTAAATAAAATAAATAATTCGTCAAATAATAATTCAGTTTTAAACTATAACTCAGTGTTTTTTCACTATTCATCAATAATTGAATGTTTTCAGAAAAATACCAAAAATTCACCCTAGGCTAATTTTGATATTCCGAATCCTAAAATGAAGTCCATTTTGAAAGATAAAATTTTTAAAATTTCAAAAAGTAGGTATTACTATTCATAATGGCTAGTTTTATTGGTTGTGGTGTGTGTTAGAACTCGAAGTTGTGTACAACACACGCTACTTGATTATTTAAAGAGAAGAGTACCATTGAAGCATGGGGTGTTACAGATACAACTACAACTAAAAATAGAAAATACCTCCTAAGATAGTACAACAAGGATCCTATATGAAGATTAGATACAGCTCGTCTCCACAGCTCTCCACGTCAACTATCACTTCCATCAACCGTTAGGTCCTAACTCCCTATGTCTTAGTCAAAGATTCATGTCATTTGTAGAAGACACAACAAGGTGAGGGCAATGCCCGTATAGGGGTGAGTATAAAAATACCCAGTAGGGACCTCGAGACCCACGAAGGCCTCTCAGAATTCCACAATGTAAAACCACAAGCATGATCTCAATCAAAAAGCCCAAAGAAAAATACTCAACTCAAAAAACAGGTATAACTAAAGTAACGAAGTACAGATTATTAGTCATAAAGCTTGATCATCTTATTCTGTTAGGAGGTACTGCTACTAACCATACGGAGTCTAACCCTCATAGGATCAATAGGTACTAACCTCCACTGACCCACACAAGATCTGACCCACCTAGGATCGATTGGTACTAACCCCAACAAGATCCATATAGAATCTTACCCACACAGGATTGTTATGTCACTAATCCATGATGGGCTGCTTTAAGGTTGGTCCTCATCGGGTCTGCACTGCTGATCCACACATGGTCTCTAGAATATTGATCCTCATGGGGTTGCTAGAATGTTGATCCACATAGGGATGCTAGGTGATGATCCACACATGATCGTTATGTAACACTCCGAACTTCCACAAGACATTTCCCTTTGAATAATGCAATATCTTGCGTTGTACGCAACATCGAGATTCTAACACACCACGACCAATCAAACTAGCCATTATGAATAGTAATACCCACTTTTTGAAATTTTAAAAATTTTATTTTCCAAAATGGACTTCATTTTTGTAGTTTTAATATCAAATTATCTTAGGGTGAATTTTTGGTACTTTTTTTAAAACCTTCAATTTTTTGATGAATAGTTAAAAATACTAAATATTAATTAAAAACAACATTTTTAATAAAAAAAATTTATAGTGTTAAATTATAAATTTGAGTCATTCTAAAGTATCATTAGATTATATTTTTATCATTTTATATATTTTAGGTCATAGTATATAATTTCACCTTTAAAATGGACATAAACATATGTCAATAGTTTAATAGTTATTATTTCTTAAAAACACGCTTTTTGTTTTGACAATAGAAATTAATTTTAAATTAATTTCTGCCACTTATGTGTTTTGAATTTGGAAAAATTTATTACATATTTGTAATTAGGAGTTCCAAATTGTGTGAATAGGTAACTTTTTTTTGTACATTATGAATATTTACTTCATTAAATATTTTATTTACCATGGGTAAAGGGTAAATCTAGTAAATAAGGGTAAAAAATATTATTATTATAATATTAAATTACCCTAAAATGTGTCCTATTTTATTTGGTTGATATATACCCGACCATTGGCATCCTTGAGTCGATTTTGGGACTCCATAGTTCCACTTGAGAGTGATAATGACACTTTATATTAATTAATTTAAAGTTAAGTCAAAATGACATAAACATATATCTTTTAATAAAATAATATTTAAAATGGGTTATATATGTTATATTTTCGACTATAAATTTTAATTTTAAAGCTAAAAAGTTTTCCTACATCATGGTTTTTTTTATAATTTTTTATCATCAAATAAATAAAATTATATATTACATAATAATGATGCAGTTTTTACATCACTAAAAATGAGTTAAATAAATGAGATTATAAAAATTAAAAAAATATCAAAAACCTCTCCAATTTTTATTGGATGAGTTTATTTAGAACATGAGTCATATTATCCTCAACTTTAATGAGTTTTGGACATTTAAAAAATGAATATATTTATATAATAAAATAATATTTTCAAACATTCCTAAAGAGACCCTCCTCCCCTTATAAAAAGCTCTGACCTCTAACCCATTTCTCACAACTCTAAATCCCCTTGGATCATACAAAATATAACCAATTAAGCTCCCTACATCCCTATCTTATTATTAGAAGACTTAACTTCGGCAGAAGGCACTTCAAGGAATCATTTTTGTTCAAACCAAAGGGAGTTACCCGATTTAAAGGTAGCATCTCCTCTTAAGTTCTTTTGTTTTATAATACTTCTCTAACCCCATAAAATATCTTTATTCTTTTATTTAATAAAAAACTGGTATCCTTAATATGATATGTTGTTTTTATGAGATTTATTTGGACTACACTTACACATACCTCCTTCTAATGGGTATAAAACATAATGTTTCTGTGGACGGTGAACTACTGTCGCACGAAACGAATTGTTCAATCTTCTACTACCACCTCTAATAGTTGTCATTATGATGGAACTATAATTATATATTATATTTATAATATTTATTTCATCTATAATTTTCTCTATTTATCTTTTATAAAATACCTTTATTCCTTTCATGTTGTATATATAAGATATTTTCATTTGAGGAAGTACGGACTACCGCCCCCTCAAAGTGATATGACTCATTCATACCATACATGGAACGTGTAAAGGATGGTGTTAATGAAAATATGTAACATATATAAAATAGTAAATTATACTGGAATAATAATATACCTATGTATCATTTGGTCTTCATTACTTTTAAATTAAAAAATGAAATGGAAGTAGCGTTCGTGCTTACATACGAATTACCATCTCCACGAACACGATGAGATTCATTCCCCATCGTAACTATTCAAGAATAATTTTAATTTGATTATTAAAAATAATATTTAATAACATTATATAATTCTCGATATGAATCAAATACATCTTATCCATAACAAACACGACTTACGTAACAAAACATATAAAGGAAAATGGATCAGTTAACACACGAAACAATGATACTACTAAAATATTATTTACAAAGAAATATTAAAAGATAATATATGATATCATATTTATGAATTTTTTTCTTGTATAATTTAATAACAATAATTTTACTATTATACATGAGGTTAACTTACCCTCAACCAATGAAAAGTACAAGGTAAGGGTTAATTTCACAATCTCTTTATTATACGAGGTTGTCTTAATGTAAGTGTCTACTAGGACCTCTTTATCATCCACATTCGTGTTTCTTACAAATGTATATCAAAAAAAATTATTCTTTACTAGACTATGGGTTAAATTAATTTATACCCTTGTTTGACTTTTTATAAAATATTTTTAAAGGAATATTTTCGTCATTTTCTAAACAAGGTACTTTATGACCTTTTCGAGAAATTAGGGTAAGAAATTTTTTAACTTATACAGTGGGTGTGATTATTCTCCGACATTATAACACCATTGATGCTTCCATTATATTATTATTATAATATTTTCAAAATAAATGTCTTATTTTATAATTACATAACTTTTAAATGATTTAAAAATAGAAAGAGATTTTTCTATAAAATAGTTTTCATTTCATCTATATCAACATCCTTTAATGGATTTTATACTTTCTTGATGCTGATTTATTATGATAAAAATTTTCCATATTGTATTGAAGGTTTTGTACTGTTTTTGACTTTGGATGTGTTATTGTTATACCATTCATGGTTTATGGTTAATGTATTAACATTTTGTATAGTATTTTTAATACTAATGTCTATGTTATGTTTCAACCTTTTCATATGAGGAATGAATTTGACTTATTATGTGACAGGTGGAACCCGCTATAGCTCCTTGATGCATCAGTAGGTATCATGAGATAAAATAGTGTCTTGGCATAAGGCCTTAACAATATCTTATCTGTAGTCTCAGGATGATGCCTTTACTATGTGGTTATACTGTCCAGCATTATGCATTCCATCATTATGAAATTAGATATTGATATTACATGTGATTATTCAACAAGTAGAATATCCATGTGAATAAGTTAATGGAATTATTTTATTTATATTTTCCATATTATTATGAATTTTATGTTTAAAAAGATTTTTTTTAGTTTTTTACATTGCCTTAAATGTTTATTCTTATTTATGAAGTTTCCGCTATATTTTTATCCTTACTGA
This sequence comes from Viscum album, assembly GCA_963277665.1. Classification (NCBI taxonomy): domain Eukaryota; kingdom Viridiplantae; phylum Streptophyta; class Magnoliopsida; order Santalales; family Viscaceae; genus Viscum; species Viscum album. The sequence goes on along the minus strand of OY728122.1, from coordinate 1,236,200,862 downwards.
GCATATGAGCTCACCCCTTTTTATGTTTTATTTTTCCTAGGATGTGAAGAAGTATTTTATGGTTGAACTGCAGGGATAGGCTATGAGATATAAGTTTGTTCAGAGGGAAAAAAATGTTGTTGTTGTTTTTATCTCATGATGTAATGTAAAACTTATGTATGTATCTAGTACTTCCAAGGCTACTACACTAATCAGTCATTCGGGACATGATTCCATGTATCATGCCAATGTTATGTAATAATGCACTGACTCAGGGTAACTAGGTTTCGGTCATTACAGTTGGTATCAGACGATATTTAGTACAAACCTTGAAAACTAGATTTAGATAAACTCTGATTAGAGCATGTTACCTTAAGATATACTTTGAGGATTATTATAGAATAAATTCTTATAATTTTTGTAATGTAGATATTTTTTGTATTTATCATTAAATACATCCCTTTATAGATATGAGCAGGTAGAGGTGGCTCTGGCACAGATGTACCTAGGAGTGAAAACTCCGACAATGAGTTTTGGGCTTGACCTGGGGTATCCTGGTACACTACAACGGGCCTAGCAACACTCTGGGTTACGACACTCCCATGGGATATGCATATGATAATTCACATTTTCTTTACAAATAATTATGAAGTATTTATGAGTATATACCTCCTCAAAGAAAACATTTTTATGACTATGGATTATATCCATAAACTATTCAATTTATGTTAAGTGTTTTATAAGTTTGGAATTATGTATTGCAATTCATAAACTAATGTAGTGTATGCCATTGTTTAGAAATTGCGCCTAGTGGAAGGAATGGGAACCGTATCAATACATGTAATACATATAGGTATTTCCCTCTTACTCAAGATAATTATAGTAGAGCTGGTGATGCAACTTGTGCTGATCAACTTTTTACCATATTCGGACAACTCACTTAGGTTATGAATAATAACCTTACCTGTATGGAACACCCTGATCCACAATTTGGAGGATCAATGTCAGACCGATTCATGATTCAACAACCATCAACATTCAATGGTACTACAAATCCATTTGTAGCTAAGAAATGTATAAGTTCCTTAGAGAAAATATTTCATTCTTTGGTGAGTAGTGAAATGGAAAAAGTTTTCATGGCAGTTTATCGCCTCATGGGAGATGCAGATCAATGGTGGTCGTAAATTCAAAACACAAAGGAGGATGAAGAAGTATAGAATATGTAATTGAGTGATTTTAAAGGTATTTTCTTAGAAAAATACTTTCCTCGTGACCATCGAGCAGATATGGAAAGACAATTTCTGAGTCTGAGGAAAAAGGAGGATGAGAATGTTTCAATGTATGAGGCTAACATTACAAGGTTAGCAAGGCATGCTGCAGCTTCTATACATAACCCAAGGAGTAAGATTTATTGATTATTTTATGGGTTAAAACCATTTCTATGTTGATAATTAGTCTCATAATCTTTTTCATCATACGAAGATATTGTCTCATGTCCTAGCAAGACAGAAAATGAATTCTCTAAGTCTTGCGACTTTAAAGCAATTCAAGAGAAGAAGAGATCTACTGAACACTCTGGAAATGGAAATAAGGGGCGGAAGGGAAAAGTTGGAAATCCATCATGTGGTAAATGTGGGAAGGAACACCCCAGTACTTTCCTGAAGGGAATGGGAGTCTTTTACAAGTGTGATGAAAAAGGACACCAAACTTTTGATCGTAAGGGAAATAAAAAGGTTGTCAATTTTGAATGCTACAGTTGTAAAGAAATGAGGAATTATGAAAATGAATGTCCTATGCCTCATGGAAAATTGCCTCAAAAATGCCAAGGGATCAAGGACAAGCTTCTTTGATCACTACTACTGAGGTTGATGCTTCGAAAGACGTGGTGGAAGGTAATTTAATGGTGTCCTCATGTTTATCCAATGCTTTATTTGATTTTGGATCATCGCATTGTTTCATATCTTCCCAGTTTTCTTAGAAAAATAGATATTTCCAATTTAATTTAACAAGGTAGTTATCAGTCAAAACTCTTAAGGGAAGTATCATTGCAATAATGTTTTGTGAATCCGTCCCCATTAAGGAATATAAATGTTCTTTATCCACTGATATCATTTTCATACCCATGATTGAGTTTGATATAATCCTCAACATGGATTGGATTTCAGACCATGATGCGAAAGTTTATTGTAAGAAGAATGAGGTTATAGTTTTTGATGATGATAAGGAATAACTTATCTTTAGAGCAGAAATGTCACCATCTGATTCTTATCAAGACCCACCCCTTGTATGTCTACTAAATTAATTTATTGGGGAGGAATAGAGAGAAATAACTATGGGTGAGGAAAGGAATTTTCAAATAGAGGATATACTTATTGTATAAGAATGTGTTGATGTATTTCTAGAGGATTTACCTGGACATCCTCCAGAATGAGAAATTTATTTTTCCAATGATTTAATTCCTAGTTCTAGGCCCATATCGAAGACCCCTTATATAATGGACATTGTGGAATTAGTGGAGATAAAGAAAAAACTAGAGGAGTTGAGTAATAAAGGATTTATTCGCCCTATTTTTTCTCCATGGGGATCCACTGTTCTTTTTATTAAGTAGAAAGATGGATCTGTGAGGTGGTGCATAGACTACAGGGACATAAATGCTATAACAAGAAATAACAAGTATCCACTACCTTGAATTGATGATTTTTTTATCAACTTCATGGAGCTAAATATTTTTAAAAGATTTACCTTTGATCTAGATATCATCTGTTGTGTGTGAAGTAGTAATACTGTATTGAAAATTCTTTTTTATTATTATGAAATAAATTCAAGTGCCTTACATGGAACCGTAAGGTCACAGTGGTCTAAAGTGATAAATACCTAAGGCATCTCCTTGAACAAAAAAATTACATTCCTGGGGTAATGATCCAAAACTAGAAAAGACCAACAAAGGTTCCTCCAGTCTACCACATCTCGAAAGAGAATCTGCAGCAAATTTGGCTTCCCTTGGGACATAGAGAACCACACAGTATAGGCATTACGAGTTTACAGAAATGCCTTTTGAACAGACTAATTCACCCTCTGTCTTCATGGATCTAATGAATATAGTTTTCAAGGAATATCATGACGAATTTGTACTGGTTTTTATTGATGATATCTTTGTATACTAAAAAAGCTATGAAGAACATGAAAATCACATGAACACAATTCAAAAGACTCTTAGAAGAAATGAATTATATGGGTAGTTCAGCAAGTGTGAATTCTGGATTCAGGAGATTTCATTTGTTGGCTATATTTTCTTTAAGGATGGAATATCTATTTATCCTTCAAAGACCAAGGCAATCCATGAATGCCTAGCACCGACAAGTATAACTGATGTATGAATTTTTATTTTTTTAGAAGGATATTATCGGCATTTCATCCAAAAAATTTCCCGATTGGCTAACCCATTAACAAAGATCACACGTAAAGGGGTTAAATTTGATTGAACCAAAGAGTGTGAATAATTTTTTGAATAATTTAATAGAATATTAGTAAAATCTCCCATATTGACTCTACCATTGGGGAATGATGGGTTTGTTATTTATAGTGATTCTTCAATGAAATGACTTGGTTGTGTCCTTGGGAAGAATGATAGGGTTATTGCCTATGCATCATGAAAGCTAAAATTTCATGAACAAAACTATCCCAATCATGATCTTGAGTTAGCAGCTGTAATCTTTTCCTTGAAGATATGGAGAAATTATTTCTATGGTGAAAAATGTGAGATTTATACTGATCAAAAGAGTTTGAAGTATATTTTCTCAAAAAAAAGAACACAAAATGCGACAAAGGAGATGGCTCGAACTACTCAAGGATTATGATTTGACCATACACTACCACTCGAAGATGTAAAAGAATGTGGAATATTCTTTGAGAGGAAAGTATCATGGATTTTTGAACAAGATGATAGTTGAAAGGGATCCTATGTCCATGGATCTAGTAAAGATGGATATGGGAATAATCATCAAAGATGAAACATCAATACTGTTTCAAATGGTTGCTAAACCATCATTACTAGAAAGGATTAAAAGTTCTTAGACTGATGATGAGGAGTTTCAATAGAAAATTAAATCTGTGAATGATGGGGGATTAATTGTCTTCGTATATGAAGATGGGATTTTGAAATTTGGAAAGATAATTTGTGTTCCTGACATACCTGATCTAAAATTGGAATTTTTGGACTATGCTCATAGCTCCAATTTCTCTATGTGCCCTGGTATCACTAAGATGTATAGTGATTTGAAGAGACATTATTTGGTGGGACAACATGAAGATAGAGATTTATGATTATGTGTCAAGATGTATGGTTTGTCAATAAGTGAAAGATATAATACAATATCCTTGAGAAGTCATGCAACCTCTTCCCATACCTAGGTGGAAATGGGATGATAATACGATGGACTTTGTCATGGGGCTACTAAAGACACCTAGAAGAAATGATGTAATATGGGTCATTGTTGATCTTCTTACCAAGTCAGCTCATTTTCTTGCTATAAGAAAAGATTTTCCACTTGAACATCTAGAATGATTATAAATTAATGAAGATTTAAGACTTCAAGGAGTACCCCTATAGATTTTTTCTGATCATGATTCCCATTTTACATAAATATTATGGAAAAGTCTTTAGAAGTTCATGGATACTGAACTTCATTTGAGCATTTCCTAACACCCTCAAACTGAAGGAAAATCAGAATGGACTATTAAAACATTAGAAGAAATGTTGAGATATTTATCACTTGACTTTCAAGGTATGTGAGATCAATATTTACCTCTTGTAGAATTTTCTAATAACAATAGCTTCCACTCAAGTATTCATATGGCACCATATGGAGCATTATATGGAAAGGGATGTCATACACCAAATTGTTGGGATGATGTTGGTGAAAGAAAACTTTTAGGCCCCAAACATGTTGAGGAAACAATGGAAAAGACGAAGATTATCCAAACCCACATCGCAGCTATTGAAAGTAGGCAAAAGAGCTACGCCGATAACCGAAGGAAGGATTTGGAATTTCATGTAGGAGATCATGTTTTATTGAAGGTATCTCCATGGAATATTGTTATATGATTCAGTAAGAAAGGAAAATTAATTTCCATGTACATTGGACCTTTCAAAATTATAGAATATATTGGAGTGTAGCTTATCATTTGGAAATTCCACCAAGTCTCTCTAAAGTCCATGATGTGGTCTACGTATCACTGTTTAGAAAATACATGCCTAAACCAATGCATGTACTCACCTATGAGAAAATAGAACTGGAACCTGATCTATCATATTGTGAAGAGCCTATCATGATTCTTGATACCAGAGAACAAGTGTTGAGAAATCAGACAACTCGTCTGGTGAAAGTTCTATGGAGAAACCATAAGATGGAAGAGGAAAAGTGGAAAACCAAGAAACATATGATGAAGAACCACCCAAATCATTTAATGTAGTAGTATTTGAGAAATTTTGAAGAATAAATTATTTTAATAAGGTAAAAATATAACTCCCTAAGATTCCACAGTATGTTTCCCTTTGAATAATGCAATAGCTTGCACTGTACGCAACTTTGAGATTCTAACACACCACGAACAATCAAACTAGTCGTTATGAATAGTAATATCCACTTTTTGAAATTTTATAAATTTTATTTTTCAAAATGGACTTAATTTTTGGGTTCAGAATTTCAAAATTAGAATAGGGTGATTTTTTGGTACATTTCTGAAAACTTTCAATTTTTGATGAATAGTGAAAAATACTAAATTTTAATTAAAAACAACTTTTTTAATAGAAATAATTTGTAGTGTTAAATTATACATTTGAATGGTATAAAAGTATAATTATATTATATTTTTTTCATTTTATATAATTTAGGTCATCGAATGTAATTTTAATTTTAAACTGGACATAAACAAGTGCCAGTCTTTTGATAGTAATTATTTCTTAAAAACACGTTTTTTATTTTGACAACGGGAATTATTTTTAAATTAATTTCTGCCACTTCTGTATTTTGAATTTGAAAAAATGGATTCCATATTTTTAATTAGGACTTCCAAATTGTGAAAATATGTAACTTTTATTTTTAGACATTATAAATATTTACTTCAGTAAATATTTTATTTACCCTGGTTAAAGGGTAAATCTAGTAAATAAGGGTAAATAAATATTATTATAATGATATTAAATTACCCAAAAATGTGTCTTATTCCAATTTTCTGATACATTTTCAACCATGGGAGTCTGTGGGTTGATTACGAGACCCCATGGAGCCACTTGAGAGTGATAATGACACTTTATATTAATTAATTTAAAGTAAAGACAAAATAACATAAACATATATCATTTAGTAAAAAAATTTACAAGGGGTTATATAAGTTATCTTCAAAAATATAAATATTCATCTAAAATATAAAAATATTTCCACCCTCATTGTATTTTTTATAATTATTAGACATAAAATAAATAAAATTATTTATGACACAATAATGATGTAGTGTTTACCTCATTAACAAGTGATTTAAATAAATGCGATTATAAAAAAAATAATAAAAAAACCTATCCAATTATTGTCGAATGATTTTATTTCAAACATGAGTCATCTTATATTCAACTTCAATGAGTTTTTAACATTTATAAACTGAAAATAATTATATAATAAATTAATATTTACAACCATTCTTAAAGATCCCCTCCTCCCACTTATAAAACGCCCTCACATCTGAACCATTTCTCACACCTATCAAGCCTATTGGATCATCCAACCTTTTCCTAATTTATTTCACTACATCCCTATCTTCTTCTTGGAAGCCTTGCCTTAGGCAGAAGGCACATGAAGGTATCCTTTTGGTTCAAACCAAAGGGAGTTACCCAATTTAAAGGTAACATCTCCTCTTATATTCTTTTCATTTATTTTACTTCTCCAACCCCCTAAACTCTCCTTATTATTTTATTTTATAAGAAAATCAGTATCCTCAATATACTAGGTTGTTTTTATGAGAATTATTTGAACTAAACTTACCCAAACCTCCATCTAATGGGTATAGAACATAATGTTTCTGTGGACGGCGAACTACTGCCTCACGAAACAATGATTGTTCAATCTTCTACTACCACCTCTTATGGTGGCCATTATGATGGAATTTTAATTATATATGATATTTATAATAATTATTTTATCTATAATATTCTGTAATTCTCTTTTATATCATACCTTTATTCTTTTCATGTTGTATATGTACGGTATTTTCATTCGAGGAAGTGCGGACTACTGCCCCCTCAAAATTATATGACTCGTTCATACCACACATAGAACATATAAAGGATGGTGTTAGTGAACATAAGTAAAATATATAAAATAATATATTATACTGTAAAAATAACATACTTATCTATCATTTGGTCTTCTTTCCTTTTAAAATAAAAAAAACGAAATGGATGTAGCGTTCGTGCGTACGTACGGATTACCGTCTCCACGAATGCAATGAGATTCATTCCCCAACAAAACCATTGAAGAATAATTTTCATTTGATTATTAAAAATAATATTTAAGAACATTATATCATTCTAGATATGAATCAAATACATCAAATACATAACAAACATGCCTTACGTAATAAAACATATAAAGGAAAACGAATCAGTTAACACCAAAAACAATGATACTTTAAAATATTATTAATGAAGCAATATTATAAGATCATATATGTTATAATATTTATGTATGTGGTTCTGGTATAATTTAATAACAATTATTTGACTACTATACAAGAGATTTATGTACTCTCTACCATGAAAAAGAACAAGGTAAGGGATAATTTGACAATCTCTTTATTATCCGAGGTTGTTTTTATGTAACTGTCTACCGAGACCACTTTATCATCTGCATCTGGGTTTCTTATAAATGTATTTCATAACATTTTTACTATTTACTAGATTATGGGTTAAAGTCATTTATACACTTGATTGACTTTTAATAAAATGGATTGAATGGAATCTTTCTGTCGTTTTCCAAACATGGTACTTTATGACAATTTAGAAAAATTAAGGTAAGAATATTTTTTTAACTTATACAGTGGGTGAGGTCACTATAACACCGATGAAGGTTCCCTTAAAATATTATATGAATACTTTCAAAACAAATGTTTTCTTTTTATAATTACATGACTATAAAATGATTTCAAATAGAAAGAGATATTTCTCTCAAATAGTTTTGATTTCATCTATGTCAACATCCTTTAATGGATTTTTTAATTGTTGGAAGTTGATTTATTATGATACAAATCTTCCATATTGTATTGAAGGTTTTGTGATATATTTGACTGTGGATGTGTTATTTTTATTCCATTCATGGTTTATGGTTTATGTATTAACATTTTTAATTCTAGTTTTAATACGAATGTTTATGTTGTTTTCCAACCTTTTCATATAGGGAATGCATAGGAATTTTAAGTGACGGGTGGAGCCCCTTAAAGCTCCTCAATGCATCAGTAGGGCTCATGAGACAAACTAGTTTCTTTGCACAAGGCCTTGAAAAAATATTATATTTATTCTTGGCATGAGTCCTTGACTATGTGGTTATGATGTCCGACATTATGCATTCCATCATTATGAAATAATCTATTGATATTACATGTGATTATTCGACCAGTAGAATATCCATGTGAATAAGTAAATGGGAATATTTAATTTATCATTGCCATATTATGCTGAATTTTACATTTAAAAGTCTTATTTTTTAGTTTTATACATTGCCTTAAATTTTTATACTTATTTATGAAGTTTCCGCTATATTGTTATCCTTACTGAGAATCTGAGCTCACCTATTTCTATGTTTTATTTTTCCTAGGAGGTGAAGAAGTGTTTTTTGGTTGACCTACAGGGATAGGATAGGGGATCTAAGTGTGTTTAAAGGGGAAAAAACTTATGTATGTATCTAGTAATTCCATGATTTAATGTAAAACTTATGATGTAATGTAAAACTTATTTATGTATCTAGTACTTTCAAGGATACTAAACTAATCGGTCATTCGGGACATGATTCCTTGTATCATTCCAATGTTATGTAATAATGAACTTACTCTGGGTAACTAGGGTTAGGGAGTTACACATTATGTGTTTATCCACACAGTATAGCTAGGTGTTGATCCACCAAGGATCTCTAGGTGTTGACCCACATCGGATCGCTCGGTACTAACCTCCGTCTGATCTATCTCCAAACTCCATCTCTCAGCCAGCCACTAGATTCCCACTCAAAACATGCTTGATTCTAAGAGAAACTACAACTCAAGCCATCAGTCATTTTTCAAACAGAATGAAGTCCCAGGAAGAAGTTACCAAAATATCTTTCACGATATAAGGGTTACAACGCAATAGAGGGTGCATCAACTAGATACTCGGTCTGTATGTTATTGGCATTTTAATGGTGTGTGAACGGTTGGATTCAGGGTTGATCCAACTGAATCATACACCAACTTTCTCCAAAACTCAGGTGGAGTATCTCAAAAGGACCATCTCGCTCCAATGATCCCAGTGCTGCATACAGTTCATCAAACTAATGTCTGGATTTCAAGATACCACTCTTTAAGCGAAACTAGGCCCGAAAAGGCCTAATTCTGGGCCAAACCGGTCGGACCGACCCACCCTGACCCGATTCGGGTTGACCCGGCCTAGTTTGGGTCAACCTGACCCGGTCTGGTTGGGATGGACAACGGACCGGCCCAGCCCGCCCTGGTGGGGCTTGGCCCACTGGGCCGCGGAGGCTCGGCTCGCCGTCTGGCACGACCAGTGTGGGGGTTTCGGGGTCCACCTACTGAACCACTCAATGTACCATTTGGCTCTTTGATTGGCAGTGCCAAGTGGTTCTACATGGTTTTCTGTCGGGCTCATAGGGAGCAATTCTCCTACCTTTTTTTGGCTTCAATTCCGCGTCATGTACCATTGTGGCACATGACGGGGCGCTGCCTCACCATCACTGCGGTCGGCCCATGCCGACTGCCCCTTCGATCTGCCGCGGTGCATTCGGGCGCCACCTCTCTTCCACGGTCTGTGAGCGCCATCCACCACCCCTGTAACAACCTAAGATTTTATAAGATATATTCATTTTAATTTCTTTCATATATTCTATTGTACGCTACACCAAGATTATCTTGCGCTATAGGCAACACCGTATTAGCTTGCAGTATACGCAACACTAATCTCGGATCGTGTTACACACAATTTCATGTTTGTTTGATAGTAGTTATTCTACAAAACATTGAGTATATATATATATATTAAATGTATTTTTTTTATATGCAACAACAAAGGAGTCGTGCACTACACGCAACCCTGACTTGGCTTGCATTACACGCAATCACGACCTTTCTCGATAGCGTGTGTTGTACACAATACCGGGTTTTACTAAACAACGATATACTATTATAATGTTATTATGAACTATCCGTTATGAATATTATTAACTAAATTTTGAATTTTATAACATTATTATTCATCTTACATATTTTCTAGAACATGTTATAAGAACAAAATAAATTTTTCGGGTAAAATAAGTATTTTTCAAAAAATGTTGTTTTGCCGCCTTTTGATGTCGCACCCACATTAAATCTAGTTTTTGACATTTTTATAAGTTTAATTTTACAAAATAATATTATTCTTTGGAATCAGGATATAAAATTTTACCTTGGATAAATTTTTCATTTTATTCTGATAACTTTCATATTTTAATGAATAGTAAAAACACACTATATTTTAAATAAAACAAATGTCATCGTAATAACTTCTGTGGTTAAATTATAATATTTAATGGTTTTAAATTATAAATAGAATATATTTTTACCATTTAATATAATTTATGTCATTATCATTGATTTTACATTGAATTCGTAGGTTAAATAAATTCAATCTTTTGTAATGTTTTAAACAGAAACCTGTTTTCTTTCGACAACGGGATTAATTTTAATTTAATTTCTGCAACTTCTGTGTATTGAATTTGGAAAAATGGATTCCATATTTGGAATCATTGGGTACAAATTACATTAATATACTACTTTTTATTTTTGGGCTTTATGAATAGTAACAATGGTAAATTTTATTTACCATAGTAAAAGGTAAATTGGGTAATTAAGGGTAAATATAATACTATAAAATTATCCTAATACTTGTATTAATACAATTGGATGATTATAATTCGTCCTAAGACATATTTTGGTCGAAATGGAATCCATTAGAACCGACATGGAGGTGATTAAGACCTTTTGTTTATTTTATATAAAGGAAAGTGAAATATGTCTCACTCAACTTTAATAATTAATGTATTTTTAATATAAGTTTATACAGAATATAAATTCGGTTATAAATACTCATTTGAAAGATAAAATGTTTTTATTTATCATGGTAATTTATTTGTAATTTTTAAGAGTTATTCAATTACCTTATTATCTTATACACTAATGATGGAGAAATTATTTATTTAGTGAAAATCAATAATATAGTTTTTATTGAAATAGTAATACATATCAAAATGACCAAAAATCTACACAAAACTTATTAGTAGTGTATATATAAACCCTAATCATCCACTGGACGAATTTTTGACCATTTTGATCCTTAATATGGCGATTATGACACTTATAGTACATTATTTTAAAAGATTCCAAAGCTGTCACCATCATAATTTAATAAGGAAAACAATTTACATGTTGTTATTTTAAGATGATTAATTAGAGTAAAATTATTATTATAAAAGCTTCGATATTTATCTTCATCAAAGGATTTAATTTTATTTTTTCTGCAACAAATAAGTATATTAAATAATTATACAAAAATGTGGTACTATTTATTTTATAAAGAGATATACCAAATAAATGGTTTTAAAAATATTAAAATAAATATTACATGAACTATTTAATGTTCTCCATGAATTTTCTAGACAAATATTACATGTTAGAAATCTATTAAAAATTTTATTTTGAATATATCCTCTGTGTAGATTTTATTTAAATTCAAATAAATGAATAGTGTCAAAATTGACACTATTGTTATTTTATAAAAATAACATATTATTAAATTGTTTAATAATCACAAAAATATTTAAAAATTATAAATTGAAATTTATATAGTCTAAAATGTCATAAAGTATCCAATTATGGAAAATTAACAACACATAAGTGATTATTTATAACCATTTAAAGATTAGAATTTTATTTCCACAAATAAACTTAAATAGATTAAATAAGGATAAATCAAAATGATAAGGTTTAAAATAAGATCAAAACATGTCCAAATTTTATTTGTTGATGATATTACAACCCTATCTCATCGAATATTTAAGGTGATTCATTTTTGGATGTTTTTATGTGGGGTTTGAATTTAAATTAAACTAATATTTTTGAGGATTCCAAAGGTGCCCCTATCCTCCCTTATAAAAGGGCACCTCCTCCCTCTTTTCCTCACACCATTTTGAGCCTTGAAGCTCGGCCAAACTCTTCCTATTTCACTCACCCACTTCCCTAGAAACCTTATAGAGGTACTGGTCTTCTCAAAAGACCAACCCTAGTGCCCTAAGAATAAGTTTAAAGGAGGTGCGTCGAAGAAGAGGTAATCTCTTCTACCGATTATTTCAAGATTATTTCTTCTTTAACTTCTTCTTATTTAGTTGTTTCATTATAAAGTAATAACATAAGTGTCACTAATATACTTATATGTTATTATAAATCTGAAAAAACTCCATTTTACCTTCTATCCATCCTACGGAAAATGAAATCACCGCGTGTGCATACGTACGAAATACCGTCTCCACACCGTGGTGTAATCTGTTTTTCCAACACCACCTTACATGGATGGGTATAATGGTGTAAATAAGAACTATACATAGTTATTATAACATCATACTGATTATGATATATTTTATCATCCACTCCAAATCAATTCAATAATTATGGGAACGATATCATCGCTCGTGCGTACGTACGGACTACCGTCTCCACGACGCGATGAGATTCATTCTCAAGGATTAACCATTCATGAATGATTATAAAGTATATATAATAAGTAATCATGAAATATATGACATAATAATGATACTGGATTTATGTATATATATATTTATGTCATCCAATTAATTCCATTCAATTCAATGAGGAAATGAAAACAACGTTCATGCGTACGTACGGCCTACCATCTCCATGAACAATGTATTTCTTTCCATTCATCAATCTATTATATATATGTATATTATGAATATATATTATATATAAATCATGTTTTATATTCGGGAATTAATTAATCATGATCTAAGTAATCATATGAATAATTACAAGTCAAAAGAAGGATGAAAAATGAAACAATTTTACCCAAACACTCTTTAACATGGAATTTACAAAAGAACGGGTAATATAAAGTCATAAGTGAACTATATATGATATCATAACAATGAATATGATTCTGTAATAATTCAATTACATTATTTGAATCATTATATAGGAGTTTCGGATACGTACGAAGCATATCGGACCTAAGGTAAGGGATAACCTTTCCAATCTCGTTCTTATCTGAGATTGTTTATTCGTAAGTATTTGCTGGGGTTATTGTTATCATCCAACTCCATGTTTTCTAAAATTGTTTTTATGTATGTTTAATGTACTTTTTATCCATTTTTTCTTTTACTACATGGTATGTAAGGAATCTTTCTTTTCTTTACGTTACGAGGTACTTTTTGACTTTTCCGACAAAAGTACGAGAAGAATGTTATTTTTAACTTATATGGCATGAAAGGATTTTTACGGTTTTATAAAGCCTTATTTTCATGAAGCTTACTCCAAAAGATTTCATGAATATTTTCAAGAAAATCCTTTTCTTTTAAAATTTCTTTACATTTTGTGAAAAGAAAATGATTTTGAAGAAGAAAGGATATTTTCCTCAAGAATTAATTTCAAGTGTTTTATCAAAACCATTTTTCATCTAAGATGACATTATTTCATATGTGTATGTTTCAATTATAATGTCTCTACAATTTACATGGTTTCACTTTTATTATTATGAAATGATATCCATTTCTTTCATATGGATTATGTGATTATGGGATGATGTTTATGAAACTGATTTTATTTATTGGGTTATTATGAATGATGTATGTTTATTTTATGGCACAAGTAAGAATGATTTCATTATGAGATGGGTGGGACCTATATATCCCTCCAATTCATTGGGTAAATATTTATATCTCATTAGATAGACATGAATGGAACGGTAAGTTAATCCGGTTCAGTGTTACAGGACTGAAATGAGGAGTGAACTCGATTCATAAAGGGACTTTGTCCACTAAGATGGTCTTGGCAGCAATGCCTTGGATACTATGGAAATCATGACATGTGCTGAATGGTTTCCACAATTACATGTTTTATTCCCATTATATTTTATCATGATTGATGTTCTGTTATGATATATTCCTTATATACTTCCATAATTTATGTCTTTTCCCAAGATTTTGATGTTTAAATTTCATGTTCAAGTTTTTGCTTTCAAATGTTTATAGATTGTTTTATGTTCACTATGTTTACCCTTACTGAGCATTTCAGATCACCCATTTTATGTTTTCTTTTCCCCAGGATATAAGGAAAGGTTTTAGGTTAAAAAAAGGGAAGATCTTTATGGGATATGTTGAGGATCTTTCACCATTATTAGAAGAATATATTCCATGTTTCCAAAGGCACTAAAATATTACGGTCCTTTAGTGTCTGTTTTTGTTATGTATTAAGTATTTCGCAAAAGTAAAGTAATTTCCATGTACATCACGATTTGGGTCTCCACAACCCCCTCCGCTTGCGCCATTCGTCGGTGTCGTCGCGTCGGCGGAGGTTTCGCGGGACATCGGGTGAGCTCCAGTGGTCCATTCTTTCTATCGTACATGCTTACCACCCTCCCGGGTTGTCGTCGTTGTTGCATGCCTCCCAGTTTCTGCTTGTCATTGAGTTGAAAATTGTCCCACGAAGAATGCAATGAAAATCAAGCAGTGAAGGGTCTGGTCCTTGTTCATTTTCCCCGCACCCTCTACGTTAGCATTATAATAGTTGGGAGTAATTTATACATCAATTAAAAATAATGATAAACCCCATTCGAAACATAAACCCCTACCTCGAGATTCATTAGGGACATCGTAGCGGTGAATGAAGAATCCTTGTCCGTTGAATCCATTGCTGTTCACCATTGATCCCTCCAACGACGTCTAAGATTTCATTCCTTATCGGTGGACGACATTGTGTCACTTTGTCAGAGGGTCCTCTCTTTATGAATCTATGTCAAAACTCCAACCCGAGCCTCACGTAAATAGATAGAGGATGAGAGTTTAATGCAACGAAGAATTAACAAGGATCATTAATAAGTTAATTAATTCACCTCTAATTTCTCAATGGTGTGGTTATAAAAACAAAGGGTCAGTCCATTAATGGCTTGACAACTTAGCGGCCCCGCTACCACTTCTCAATTGCTGGAGAAAAATAAATTAACTTAGTTAAGTTATTTTATTATTTTTTTGTAATTTCCAAAAACTAACTTTTTATCCTGACTTATAGCAGTCGAAGTGAAGCCTCCCTTAAGTGAATCTCGATTCTGCGAATTCAACGATGCCCTCATATTTTTAATCTATGCACTAGTTTAAAATATAGAAAATTTTTCTTCCATGTTTTCTAAATGTAACTTAAAAAAAGATCAAAATTATATTCCAGGCACACCGGGCCTCGGAATCATCTGCCTTCAATTTTTACAGACTTGTAATAATCCCAAATAATTTAAATGAAATTACATGGAATTTATGTCTTTCAATTATCTTCTACTGAGAATTATTATTTATCAAAATTTATTGAATCCTTCTCATCTGGATAATTAGTAATAATAGACATATTTATGAGGTTCTTAATAGTTCATGCCTTATCCATTAAATAAATATTTTCTTTAGTTACCTTGGAAATAAGACCAATGTTCCTATGTCCAAAACTATTATTATTAGAAGAGTTATTTGAGGAATCTCCTCCACTTTTACTCCAAGAATCATTAGATTTATAAACATTCAAGCCATTATATTTTGAAAATCTCTTTGAATTCCATTCAAAATTTCTATCTTTTCTACATTTATTTTCATAATAATACAAACTGGTCTGGTATTTCCACCTTTACTTCATTCATAACAAGTGACATCATCCTTCTAGACACTTCTATCCTTATTAAATTTCATATAGAATTATTAAAAATCATTCTTACCAAAAAAAATTCATCCATCCAGTGATATTTACCAACTCATTTTTGGAATGATCAAAATTACTATAATCATATTGAATAATAAATTTTTCTTTCTTGAATATCGAAAAACATTTTCATCCATTTGAGATTTTGTGCGTAAAGTTTTTGTAGAAAAATAAACTCTATCATTATTCTTTTTTTTTACTATCTGCATATCTTTTCAGTATACTCTCATACTACATTAAGGTTCCGATAAGATCTTCTAGGGTAATATTATTAACCATTCTTTTTTCATCAACATCAGTTCTCTTATATTCTCATTCATTGGTCATGAAATCAATGATTTTATCAACCATTATTTCATTATCTAAAACTTTCTCACCAATAGATTATATACTATTTTTAATCCTCATGAGTCTTTGATGAATATTGGAAACTAATTCTCCCATTTAGAAATCTGAGGCTTGATAGTTATCTCTTACCATCAGTGTTTTATTTTCAATAACCATAGATGTAAAAAAATAGTTCACCTCTAACATATTCCAAATACTATTAGCATATTTATTGGATGATATTGGGTTATAAATTCTTCTCATCGTAGAACATAACAAACTGTTCCTTACTCTATATTTTAGTTCATACTCTTTCATTTATTTATGGGGGAACACTATAAATTACATATCATTTATTTTGTAATCTTTTATCAACATGGAAAAATTATCAACCCCAATGTTGATAATTAATGTATTCACTATGTCTCTCTAATATTCATATTCAATTCCATAAAAAATTTGTGGTCTATTGGGATTGAGATTGTCTATGGATTCTATATTGAAACCATCCATCTTAAAAGAAAAACGTTCTTTTACATAAACATGTTTGTATAAAAAATATTTAAAAAAATTGTAATTAAACTTAATAGACATGAAATAGTAAAGAAACAAAAGTTTATAAATTAAAAGAGCAGTGGAAACCTACTCTAATACCAATGGTTGGATATAAATATTAGATATATTGATATTAGTATCAAAATAATATTATCTTGATGGATCAATTAAAATAAGGGTGAATTTTAGTATAAAAACATTATTTTAAAAAAAATAGTTTAAAATAATTAAACAAATCAACTTCTAAACCTCATTTAGTTAAAAATATCATATTCAGACTTCTCCCTCAGTCTGATTACCAATGTTTTATAATCAGAATGATTTCGATATGTCAGGTATAATAATTTTAATCACATAAGATTCAATTAAAACAAAGTAAACAGATTTAATTCATAGAATATTTGTTTAACATATTAATTCTTATCATATTTAGATACATTATGATAAAATAATTACAAATAATCCCAATGTAATAAAATACTTGTATGAAACAATTAATAGAATAGGAGTTATAATGTAATAATGACTTGAAATTATTAAAATTAATAAACCTATTTTAACCATAAGAGAAAGGTAGCCACAAAACTAGGCTAAAGTTATCCCTTGTTTTATACTTACAAGAAATTATTTCTTTCCTCAACAAGGAAATACCTTGATATGAATATCAGATTCTTTTCCTACCTAGCCTCAATATCCCTCAATATAATGGATCTGAAATGTCTTATTGTCCTCGACATCCCACAATCATAAAATTATATTCTATATTTTTCTATCCCTGTAAGCCCACTATCGTTATCATATATCAGACACACAATTACAACACAAAATAATTCTTTAGGGGACAAAGTAAATTAGGTACCCTTAAGAAGACAAAAATCTAAAACAATTACAAAATACTAAGAACAAGACATTAAATATTATTAATTTTCAGACCTCATATGAAATTAGAAATTTTCAAATGAAATTCATCAGCTGAAAACTCTTTGAATGACCAAGTATTTATAGTTGATCTCCCAAATGTTATATTTCTTTACCATAGGTCATATTTCTATGAGTTTTTGACAATGGCCTACATACCATGCACTTCAATGGATATTCTATAACTGATTGTCCAATTTCATATTTATTTACACTATTATAGTGAAAAAAATTCCTTCCATTAGAAATAATTTTTTTTATTAATAATTTAAACTTATTAAGTCTAATGGACATTGTTACAGATGTCCTTAAGATAATATTTAGGAGTGTGAATTTGATGTTTATCAGTTCTATCATCAGTCTGATTGTAAGGTCTTTTTTAGTATTAAATACAGGGAAAAAATTCTTACCTATGGTCTAATAAAGTTGAATATAATGTTTTTGTATCTATACTCATTGTGAAAATCATAATGAAAATTGTTATTTATACTCGTGAATATATTAGAACTAATTCTAAGTATTTTAAAAGATTATTTTTTCTAAAAAACAAACTAAAAACATTGGACACAAAAAGTTAGTAATAAATTAACTAAGAAAGTGTTTTTGATTTCAAAAACTAAAGGAATGTAAAAGTCAAATGTAAAACTTTTTAATCAACAATACACGACCAGGGTACAAGGACATGGCCAGAGTACATGGACACAGACTGAAGGATGCGGACACGGCTAGGAGAACACAAACTGGCCCCAGGCGGCTAGGACATGTTGTTTAGTCCCTTTATACACCATGTAGGTATACATGGATAGTGATCCCTGGATAGGAAAGGATATTCCTAGGTATAATGGTAGGACAACATGTTGTGTGAGTCCCCTTACACACCATGTACCCTCCATTTTTAGGAAACATATACCTCTTACATCTCCTTCATTTGGACTTGTTTTTTATCCTATTAGTAGCCTAACCTAACTATTTTTTCATATAAAATGTAATGGTGGAATTTTTAGTGTAATTTGAGATATGATGAAGCATGTTCCAGTTGTGATGCTCCTTTTTGAGGTACTCGATAATAATAGTGATTGGATGAGGTCATTAAAGTGAAACCCTCTTATTGGGATATGCTATGGGTTATCAACCTACATAGTGAAACCCTCATATGGTTTTAGGTAATTGTTATTATATTCATTTACCTTTAGATTGTAACGCTACAGTAGTTTTAGGGAATGGGTCCTCTACTATTTGAGTGGAACCCTCTTATACAGTTATGGAATAGATCCTCAACCATTAGAGTGGAAACCTCCTAAATATTCAGGGCATGGTTCCTCTACCATTTGAGTAGAACCCTCTTGAGGATTCAGTAAATGGGTCCTCTACTATTAGAGTGGAACCCTCCTATGGAGTCATGGAATGGGTCATCCACCATTAGAGTGGAACCCTCCTATGGATTCATGGCATGGGTCCTCTACGATTAGCGGGGAACCCTTGTTTGTAGTTAGGGAATGCTTCCT
The DNA here is from genome assembly GCA_963277665.1 of Viscum album. Classification (NCBI taxonomy): domain Eukaryota; kingdom Viridiplantae; phylum Streptophyta; class Magnoliopsida; order Santalales; family Viscaceae; genus Viscum; species Viscum album. The sequence goes on along the minus strand of OY728122.1, from coordinate 1,236,181,324 downwards.
ATAACATTAGAGCGGAACCCTCCAGTTGAGTTAGGGTTTGGGTCCTTTACCCATATACTAGAATCCTCTTATTGTAATAGGGCATGGGTCCTCTATCTATCGACAGATTTTAACCCTCCTGTTATACCTAAGAATGGGTCCTCTACCTAGGGATTGTTTCCCCTCAACTTTGTAGCATAGTGGTGAGGTTTTTCTTAATACATATTCTTACCCTAAAAAACAAATGATATGGTGGGAATCATCATTAGACCTCAAGAACTGGTGGTGGAATCTTTTCATTGGAAAGGTTGTGAGATTGAGATCCTCTTTCTCTCTCATATTGGTTTCTTTGATGGGAATATATTATTGTTTATTGGTTTTCATTTCACTTTTTTTATGGGTTTAGTTATCTATTACTATCATTACTCTTACTTCTCCCCCTTCGTCTTTTAGGGTATCCTAATGGGTTTGTATATACTAACCACAATAAGGGATTTTCCCACACATGTCATATCATAGGAAAATAACCGACAAGTCGGTGGTGATTACTAAGAAGAATAGGGATGCCTAGGTGAACATGAACACGTGTGGTGGTCAAATATTGGAGATATTGATTCAGGATATCATAACATGTTACTTTCCAGTTATTTTCAGGTTGGGACATATTTTTTCTTAGGCGTGTATTTTTCCCATTTTTTTCAGATATGCTTTTATACTCTTGTATTCCAAATATTTATCACATGTATGATTTATTCTATAGATATTACATATTTTATTATTATTCATCTTCACTTTTTAAAGGAGATAATTTGGTATGTGTGTGTACTAGTAAACTGGAAAATCTCCTACTTTTTTAGTTATGACTTTCGGAACTTTTATCCAGTCCCTGACCTATGGGGGTGGGCTTGGGATTATTGTAGATTTTTCCTCTTCAGTTCGGTTCATGAAAGTGATCATTACATTGAAGTATTATAATTGATTTTTATAGTTATAAGTAATTTCATAATTATTTTAATATTCACCTCATCACTCCAAATTCAAATCTCATATGAACTTATCAACATGGGCAAGGAAGTATGGTAAATCAAAGACAATGATTGTCTCCCTCAATCCAGCACTAGTGCTACCTCTAGCCCCTAAACATGTAAAATATATCATGGTTCCACCTCATGGTTAATATAAAAAACACCAATATACTAATAAAAATATTGAGGATTCTAATAGGGAGTAAAACCATCAAAACATTAAAAATAAAAAGAATAAAGTATATTCCTCCAAAAATGATCATTCCTTAGTGAATTTCATCATCATCTTGGAGAAAACAATCCTAAAAATACTAAGGAACCGAAAATCCAATATGGAAGGGTAAAATGTTCATCCAAAATATTTTCCCTACCATTAAATACTATTTTATAACATCCAATATTGATTTGATTTCAAGGAATTACTTCAAATAATGGTAGACCAAAAGAAGGTAACCCTGGATAGTCTCGTAATATAATTTAATTATTTTTATAATAATATTCATAATAAATTAAGTGTATAGAATGTATTTATAGATATTAATGTGAAAATTTTTTATGACTGGTTGACTCAAAAGTTGGTCAACCATGCATAGGAAATTGTCAGTGTGTGACTGAATCAAACACTCATGACTTCAATTCCCTCTACAACTCCTGAAACACCATAATCTATTATGAAATATTTAAAAATTCAATTAAAATACTACTAGAAAGAAAATAACAGGAAGTGGAACCCCCTTAGACACCAAACCTATCCATAATATTCTTGAATTCTTACCACTCTCACTATTGGGATGGGTGCTGCCTTTCAAAATGTAATTTTCCTCTAATGGGGAGTCACAACATGATTTTGAAAATATCATCCACTTCAAAAACCCATTTTATGATGAATAATATACTTATGAATCATGGTTTATTTATAATAGAATTATAGGTGGTCATAGATTCAAAATAATGCATAGTCTAGCTAGACCCAAAAACATTTGTGTTGCTCCTACAAAAATCATGCATGAATATGAAACAAGGAAATTGATGATCAATGATCCCAATAAGAACATCAGTCTAATCCAAAATACACTATGAATCATTCCACATTGATTATTATAATGGATTTAATAGGTAAAGAAAAACCACCAAGATACTCACGGGATATAGTGTAGTCGAACCAATAAAGCCCGCAAGTAACAGGAACAATCCAAAAATATAACCCGATAAGGGTAAAATCATCACTATCATTTCATTTTACCATACCCCAATTTTAAAAAAATCCAAATGTTATAAGTGATAAAACATTGGACTATAATTATGATATATTAAAACATCTCTTTCTCACCCCTATCTATCTTCCAATCGTGGATTCCCTTTACCTATCAAAGGAAATTAGAGTGGCCCCATTAAATCTCTATCAAACCCCTAATATTTTGAGACTCAATTGGCCACTTGAAAAATATAAAATACTAAAAATTATTTTATGTAGTGTCATAATATCATTTCCTTCAAGGAAAATTATTAGGATTTTATCATACATGGGAACATTAGTCCCATATATATGTTCAGAAATCTTGATTATATCAATATATGTTAAACCCTAGTGGATAATGTAGATGGAATCGGCCTCATTATGGTTTTAACAATTCTATGTTTGGGAAATCATGACTCACATTAGTCCCTTTAAAATTTAAAAAATTAGAGGTATGGAAAAACTAGGTAGATACAATGACCCATTATTGACATACATAGACATTACATAACTTTTTTGGAATACATAAAATATTATAGAAATAGTTGCTCAAATACTGTATTAGTTTAGTGACTTTGGAAGCCTAGAAACAAAAACACTCATAGATAAGTGTGGTACATTATCTCCCACTTGTTTATTCATGAATATAACCTTACTTAGACTCATCGTACATAATACATATCTTCATAACCTAGGTAAGGGAACATAAAAAGGAGGTGAGCTCATATTCTCAGTATGTGTAAACAAGGGAGACATGTAACCATAAACATGAGCATACCACTAGGATAATAAATTCCCTCTTATGAACTTATGTATGTGCCTTCATTTCGATTTTGTTTCTTAGGTCTACTTAGATAAAAAATAAAGTGGTTTCTCCTAGTTATTTTTTTGATCCACCATGTTAGTAGATTACAAAATGGTGTGGAGGCCCACTATGGGTATCTATATCAAAATATCATTGTTGGTTTGGTTAGGTGTGTGTGGTTGGATTAGGTGATAGGTTTTTATTTGATGGTTTTAGTTTATTTTGGGGAAATTTTGTGCATCCAGTTAAGTTGTGTCACTCTATCTTATCAGTTAGAACCCTTGGATTATTTTTCCAATATTTATAACCTCATGAATTTTAGATGGAAAAAAAGTGTTATAGTGGGGATAATTGTCACACAATGACCCTTTATTTCCCAATTTATTTATTTATTAATATTTGGTCATTTTTTGAGTTTTAGGTTAAACCATTTAAAAAATATAAATTTTTAGAGGTACGTAACAGGAACACTATTAGTACTAACCATTTAAGAATTCATGTGGAGTATTGAAATATTTCAAAGCGGCATTCAACTCCATTAGTGTACGGTTTCAAAAAGGGTTCATCCAAACTATATAGGTGTATTTGTGAGTACAGTGAGGGACACAGGATTGGGAAAACTAGGTTGTTTACCCAATGATTTTAAAACTTGAAATTCCAATTCTACCCTCCCCTAATTATAATGCCCATTCAAACCAACTTCCTCCCCACTCAGATGAAGCACCTCAAGGGTGACCTAGGAAGATACCTAATTCTTACTCCTTGATTTTTTAAGACCTATCCTTCAATTTAATGTGGTTCTATCAGAAGTTAATCCACATTGATTTATTGCAGCTACTTTATTTCTTTTTCTTTCTTCCTCCATTTCCATAGCATCATGCTGGATGAATACTAAATAGGTATCTCAACTTAATGTAATTCAGTTATTGACTTTAGAGTGTGTGCATCATGTCTCAGGTCTTTTTATTCTATTTTATAAAGGTTTAATCACATATAAACTCTATTTGAGGTAAGGGGTTATATGTTTTTCATTTCATCACATGCCATGTATGCTTGAGATTTTAAAATTTTGTTTTTCATAAAATTTCAATTCATTTAGTGGTTTTGATGAATTTTATAAATTGATTTATAAAAGTTATGAATTTATAAGTTACATTTAAGGATATATATGTCTAAAATATGTTTAATAAAATGCCTAAAGGGGTTTTTGACTTGATTTTGATGGATGAAATTTTTTTTTTCTTGATTACAAATGCTTCCATAGGATTTTTTATGGTTGTAAGGTGTTTTTTAATTTTATTTCCTATTTCTTGTGGATTTTTTTTATTTATCTTTTGAATACCTTAGATTTTACGTGTTTCTTTACCATTGTTTTCATGTTGGTCTCATCAGTGCCTTCTGGGAATGTCAATATATTTGTTCATGTAGATACAAACCTATATATGAATGTGTATGAATGCATTTATTGATATATATATATATATATATATATTCATAGGATTCTTCTATTTTCTTTTGTGTCTCTAAGTTATATTTTTCTTTTCAAAGTGACTTTAAAATTTGTTTTCTAATTGAAGATTTCTAAATGGAAGTCTTAGGACCATTTGGAACATTTAATTTGATTATTAAGATAATATTTAATTGAAAATTATTTATCAAGTTATTTTTAGAACATTATACTACTTTAAAATATAAGGCTTCTGTAGATCTAGGAGAAAATGATTTGAAACTTCCATTAGGATTTGAAATTTATTTAAAATAAAGAAATAGTTTACCTGGGAAATATTATTACTCTTAAAATTATTGAATCATAGTTGGTAACATCAAATGGTTTCTTTATAAGTGTTCACCTTTATAAAATCCCTCTATTCTAAAGTGCTATTTTTCATGGGTGGGTATATGGAGGTAGGATACATAGATTTTATTGGTTTTTTTATTCCTAATTAGTCTGCTCTTGTAAATTCTACCTCACGTACCATTATAATTACCATTATGGGATCCAAGGAATCTTTTTGATGGATGATAAATAGTTACTAATTAGTCCCAATTATATGGACTAGATCTGTTATGGTGTCATTGGCTATATAGGACTGGAATTGGTGAGGTAAGTTGAGAGAAGCTGGTTTCTTATAGTCATAGGAATGCATCCATAATCTTTTATATGGTTCTAACCCAATTGAATATGGGGTCTCATCATCGGATGATTAAGATATTACATGATTTTCCATCCTTGAATATTTTCCATTTATTCATATAGTTTTATTATTATTCTCTAAAGATATATCCAAATTGTTCACTTTTAATATTTCATTCTTGATTTTATTATTTAATTTTCTTTATTTATTGATAGTTCCTTTTAGTGTGTGTTGGATTTTTTTAAAATACTTTTTAGAATGGTTATTTTAAAAGTTATGATTTTAGAAAGGTTTAAAATGATTATTTAAAACATGTTTTGGGTTTTAAAAACTAAATTCCAAGGAATCTCTCGATTATTTATTTAAAGTGATCAAAACTAAATTTTAAAGTATTGTATTTCAAACTATAAATTGTGGTCTAATTTAGAAAAATAAATGAATGCAATATAAATTGGTTACCTACTAAGATATGTTATTTTTACACCCTACTTGTGGTACTTGGAATCCATAGACCCAAGTCTATTTTACAGGTATTTTTTGGTTTTGGGATGCTTATAAAGCAAGCAGTATTATGGATAGATGGTGACCTAGTGGTATCATGGAGATTATGTTGGGTGGTTACCTTTTGTGTAGAACTTTATCATCCATGATTCCCTTCTTTATTTTGTTTTTTGTATCTATTCCACTGAATTTATATATTTATTTATACTCTGTTATATATTTATTGTAGTTATAATCCATATTTTTCATAGATTTTTTATTTCTTTATGCATTTTTGTGCATGGACTTTGATATATGAAAAAGACATGCCATAATTCTAAGTAAAATATCAGTGTCTTTTATTATTTATCATGGTGAATTTATTCCAATTATATCTTATTGATTCCCATGAAAATTGTCATTATCTTATGAGGATCAAGAATGACCATTGAGTATATCACGGACTAGATCAGGTGATGGTTTAGGGGTTATCCCAGGATGGTTCATGGAAAAATTGTATCAGATCCTAGGTTCCTCAATAGGGGCCTACGTTCTTAGAGCACCCTCTATTATTTATGGTGTCTAGTATGTTAGATAATAGGGTTTTAAAAACCCAATAGGTAGTTATAGGGTGAGTATTTAAAGATCTTACATATCTTGGTCCTTTGGTTACAATGGGTTTTTGGGTGGTAAGTCTTCATTTTTGGGTTATCTTTGTTTATTATTGACATGTTTTGGTTTATATTGGTGGAATTTGAGATTATATCAATGTCCCTTAGGTGATTAATAGATTTTATATGTTTTGAAATTGAGCAGTAAGTGAGAATCATAGGTTCATGATTATCCCTCATGGTTTGGAAAAACTTATATAGATCGAGTGAGTGGTTTTATTACCTTCTAATGAAAATTTTAACAATTTGTTCATTTTCCACTAAGTCATGTGGCCAAACCATATACTTCCATTAGCCTCTCTTAAATTTTTTTTATTTATCTCCCTTTAACAAAAATTATTTTAAATTTTTTATTTATGATATTTTATATTATTTTAATGGCATCTTCTTGATATATTGATGAAAAGTGTCTTCATTTCAATAATATTTTGATATTGAATTCTGGTTTCAAACTATAAAAAGGGGTGTTTTGAAATTTTAAAAGGGGTATTTATTGAAACAAAATGCAATGTTTCTAAGGTGAAGGAACTATGTATATTTTAAATAATAGATATGTGTGGTTTTAAAATTATTTAAAGTGGAAAATTAATGTTTTAAAATTAATTCTACCCTTTAAAGTGGTTTTCTAGTGATGTATTAGAATTTTTATATTTTGAAAGGTAATGTTCTCAAATGGATTAAAAGAGTTAATTTTCAATTAGTTATTATTTGTAACACCTCGACCCTAGTTACCTTGAGTCAGTGCAATATTACATAAAATTTTTTTGATCACAAGAGATAAAGTCTCAAAAGACTGATTAGTTTAGAAGCCTTGGAGGTTTTAGATACATACATAAGATTAACATTGCATTATGTAATGAAAAAACTATAACATTGTCTCTACTTTGAAGATACTCATATCCCATAGTCTATTCCTATAGGTCAATCATAATATACGTCTTCACATCATGGGAAAAATAAAACATAAGAAAGGGGTGAGCTCAGATGCTCAGTAAGGATAACAATATAGTGGAAACTATCATAAGAAAACATAAACATTTAAGGAAATGTATAGTATGAAAACACAATCCTTTTAAACTTAAACATTGGAAAAATATGGAAAATATAAATCAAATAATTTCATTTACTTATTCACATGTATATTATACTAGTCAAATAATCACATGTAATATCAAAATCTAATTTTATAATGATGGAATTCATAATTTTGGACATCATAACCACATAGTCAAGGCCTCGTGCCAAGATTACAAATAATAATTTTTTCAAGGCCTTGTGCCAAGACACTAGTTTGTCTCGTGATACCTACTAATGCATAGAAGAGCTATAGTGGTCTCTACCCATCACTTACTAAGTCCAATGCATTCCTCATTTGAAAAGGTTGAAACATAATCTAAACATTCGTTTTAAAACTAGAAAAAGAAATGTCAATATTTTACCCACAAACCATGAATGGCATAAAAATTGCACATCCAAAGTCAAACATAACTCATTTAATACAATATAGAATATTGTATTATAATAAATCTACCTCAATCAATAATAATGAAGTATATTGACCTAGATGAAAATAACCAGTAGAACTTTTTAAGAGAAATATCCCAGTTTTCTTGAAAACATTTAAAAGTCTCATTATTTATCAAGAAGATGTTAAAAACAGATTTTTGAATAAAATTTTCCTATACTACTTTGATACATTTAAAAGGAATTGTAATTTTTGAAACATTCATGTCCATATAAATAAATCTTCAACACAATTTTTAAAACATGGTCATTAATGAGAAAGATTTAGAAGAATAAATCATTAAAACATTTAAAATGATATTTTAGTTAGACTTACTAACCAAATGAGAGATACTTGAATAAAAATAAACGTGCTAATAAAAACATTATAATATCAGGACAATAATGGGATTCAGGATATAATATGTCAAAGTACAGTATGTACACCATATAAAAGTGAATTGGCGCATAACAACAAAGAAGTCTTAATGGAATGTAAATTGATATGAAATCCAATATAAAGACTGTATCCTTAGGTTAAGGATAAATTAATGACAAAATTATGTGTGAAAAATATAAATACACTCAATATTATTGGATATTTAGTGTAAATAAATCAATGTACATTCACACATATTCTTGTAAAAACAACACCAATGACTTGGATATTTATCTCAATGAATAAAAATTGAGTTAAGATTACTCTTATCAAGTTCATATCGATGACATGATATTTTATAAATTGAGTTATTATGTGTATAAAAATTATATCCAAACAAAGGGGAATGTAAATTACTACATAAATAAATAAATAGTGATTTCACACATAATATTAGAGTAAAATAATCAATGAAGTTTTCGTAAAACCCAATGAGTGGAAATCGAAATTTGAAATTCCCTTACCGATTTGGTAAATTACAAAACATACACCCCATGAAAGAAGGATCATAAAATGAAGATTTAAATACCCATAAATTAAATTATATTATTCAAATAATATAATCATGGTCAGTACATACACCACACAAAAGGAAATACTGGCAATATAGCATGAATCTCTCGGAAATAAGAAGTGAGATGAAAACCCCTTACCTTGTATTTTTCCATTGTCGAGGGTATATTAAACTCATGTATAAAAGTTAAATCATTGTTATTAAAATATACAATAATCATATACAAAAATATGATATCATATATGATATTCTAATATTTCTTTGTTATTAATATTTCAGTAGTATCATTGTTTCAGGTGTTAACTGATTCATTTTCGTTTATATGTTTTTCTATGTAAGTCATGTTTATTATGGATAGGATATATTTTATTTATATAAAAAATGATATAAAGTTCTTAAACATTATTTTAAATCATAAAATGAAAATTATTCTTGAATTGTTACGATGGGAAATGAATCTCATCGCATTCGTGGAGACGATAATCCGTACATACGCACTAGAGACAATATCAATGTATTGATGGTGAAATAATATGTAATTTGATGATATATAATATATAAAAATCATTAAAATGTTATATTTATTATTTACATCAATTATACCCATTATTATACCAATCTAAATAATGAATTGTTGAATAACAAACAACACCACGACGTGGAGATGGTAAGTCGTACGTACGCACATATGGTGACTTTGTCATTCATAGAATGGATAGAATATTTAATATGGTTGTAACATATTTATAATAACATTAAAGTATTTATAAGTTACTGTGTTTTTTTATTGAAACAACAAAGAATAATGAAGTGGAAGAAGAAAAACACTTTGAAAGTGGTGGTGAAATTATTACCTCTTCTTCGGGTGATACCTTTTGATTTGATCAAAAGGGATCCTTAGGATGGATTTATGATCAAAGTAAGGACTCTAGGTTTATGTGAGGGTAGTTGGTAGGATATTTGAATAGGTTTTGGCCGAGCCAAATGGAATTGGATATGTTAATTTGAGAGATGTGGAAGTTCCATTTTTAAGAGAGGTGAGTGTCAATTTAGGAAAATCTTGAAATATTATTTTTTTATAAAATAATTTTTGGTTTTTAATGGCTCCAAATGGATTTATTTCAAGGATAATGGGGGGATGGGTCGAAATATTATCAAAAAATCTGTTTTAGACAATTTTAGGTCACCATATTAACCTTATATTTTAAATTTAATTCTTAGTTAAATGGTTTAACTTATACCATGTCTTCTTGTATTTTTATATTACATGGTTAATAAATATACTATAAAATTACAAGAGAATCTCAAGTGGTTCATTAATGAAATATATATCATTATATATGTTATTTGTACTATCCTTATATTTTTAGGTATATTATATAATTTAATAAAATAGTATTTGTTTCAAAAACTCATTTATGTCAATTTTGACCCTATTAAGTATTTGGTTTTTTTGAAAGTCATAAAATTTGATTTCATCAAAAAAAAATACTTTTAATAAACTCTAAAATTTCCTATTAACCTATAAAATTTGTGTATGGCATCAAAAGTTTCAATTTACATTTATTTTAATATTTGTAACATCAATTATTTTACTCATTCATTTATAAGGTAGTTACATCACCATCATTGTGTCATAAATAAATTTAATTATTTAATGTCTAAAACTTATGTATAAATACCATGATTTAGGAAATATTATTATATTTCTAATTAATATTTATAGTCGAATTTATCTTTTGTATATTCATCTATTGGAAATTTATTAGTTATTAAAATTTGAATTTTACACTTTTAACTCTCCTTTAAATAAAATATAATAAATGTGCTAATCTAATTCAAGTCGATCAAAAAAGACCATATTTTTATCTTAAGGTATATTTTGGTCAATATAAACTTATCCAATAGAATTATTACATGTGTTAGGGTAATTATAATATCAATTTTACCAATAATTACCCTATTTACTTTTAACGGTGGTAAATGAAATTCAAAAGTTACTATTCTCCAAAAAATATTTTCATCTGATTGAACCAAATTTTACATAATGATTTCAACTGTGTCTCTTGGAGTTTGGAAATTCAATTCACAAAAGTGGTAAAATTATTTTTTTTGCAAATTTACAAATGTACCTAGAAGGTGAGTAAGAGACGATAAAAAGTTCGATAAAATTTTATATATCTAATATTATTATAAAATTACTTCAATGAATTAAAATGAACTAATATAGGTATTATGGATCTATTTTTACATTAAAATAAATTTAAATTAAAAATAATTATTTAAATTAAAAGTCAGATTTAAACAATAAGGCAGTGTTTTCACTATTCATCAAAAATTGAATGTTTTTAGAAAAATACCAAAAATTCATCCAAAGATAATTTTGATATTCCCAATTCAAAAATGATTTATATTTTACCAAATTCAAAACATATAAGTTTTATTAAATAATTTAAAAAATATTCCTGACATCAAAACTAGAAAGTGAGTGTTTTTAATATAAAAACTATAAAAAGATTGATATGTGTTTATGTCTGATTTAAATGTAAAATTAATTACCATGACCAAAATTGGATTAAATGATAAAAATATAATCTAAATATACATAAAACAAATTCAAATGTATAATTTAACACTATAAATTATTTTGATTAAAAAAGCTGTTTTCAATTAAAATTTTTTATTTTTCACTATTCATCAAAATAAGAAAGTTATTAGAAAAGCACCGAAAATTTATCCAAACTAAATTTTTAAGTACTTCTTCTAAAAAATAATTTTTTTTTAAATTGAATATTTTAAAGAGTCAAATATTATATTTAAAAAGGGTCTCCATTAAAAGGAGGTAAAATTTCATTTTTTTAAAATTACTTATTTTATCAAAAAAATTTGAATTTGTTATTATATTCTATCTAAGAAACACATAATATGGATGTTAAAATTATATGGAGTATATAAAATTCAAAATTCAGTTAATACTATTCATAACTGCTTTTTGAATGACTAGTTTTGTAAGTCGTGGTGCGCTCAAACTCGGTGTTGCGTGTAGCGCAAGCTATTGAATTACATTAAAGAAAATAACATACTATGAAATCATGGGGTGATATATTCATTTAAAATTTAGGAAATTGTTTCCACGCAATTTTAAAATTAGGATTGGGAACTTTATTTAAATTCCCACATTAGAATAAGAGTCAATAAAACTATCACTTTAAAAGAAAGAAAGAGAAGTACAAAGTTCCCCTAAGATAACCCATACTAGGATTCCTTATAGGGAAACATGTATATGGAAGATAAAATAAGTGTCTTGTTCTGATGGGGAGTGATAGAAAACATGATCTGGAGAAAGTTAACAAAATGAAAACTAAAAACTTTTGATGGGTTAAATTCTCATTAGTTTCCCAATAAGAAAAGAAAAAGGAAAACGTTTTTTGTTTTAAGTTCCATTTCATAAAGTTGATGAATTTTTGAATGAGATTGTCTATAAGCATAAATATATATACTTACTTTTCAAGTAGAGTTTCTTCCTTTAATAAATTTCTACCACTAACTCATCTTTTCTCCAAACGGTGAGTACTCAAGATAACTTGGTCACATCTGAAGCGCTTGAATAAAATTATAGAGAATCACATAATCCACAAAGTACGAAATATATATTTCACTTGTCTTTAGAGATTAACCAAAACCAAAATGGTTAGTATAAGATCAGATGATCCCCAAAATGGATAAACCATTATAGAATGAAATAAAAATATTAATTTCCAAAATTAAACAAACAATACCCAAATTTCAATAAAGACCATTCAATATACAATTGTCCTTAAAATACTTCAATATAATCCAAACTAAGATTGAAACCCAAAACTTAGAAGAATTTAATCACGTATTCTTTCCCAGTAAATCTTAACATTTATCTCCAAATTACATCAACTACTCTTAAAGTCTCATACTGAAGTGTAATTAACAAGATCACATATTCTTGATGATAAGTTAATCATTTCCATTAATATCTCGAATCTCTATAAAAACATAGATTCATACAAAATAAAAATCCACCATTAGTCATCAAATTAAATCCCATAGTATTATATTTTCCATAGGCATATAGTGTTCCCAATATAGAGAACGTCTTCCAAAATAACATTTATCACTTAATCACAAAATCATTTTTCTATACTAAGGATATCCATTTGATAAAACATATGATCCCAAATCAAATTATTATTGATAAATAAAATCATTTAACTAAAAATAATTAGTCACACTAACCAGGTAATTCATGTAGTCCAGTTGTAGGTGATAAATCTCAATCACACTTTGGTTGTGGGTTCGATTTCCCACATCTTTTTCTGATGTGACGGGTTGTCACATGGTCTGCATCTTGACCTTTTTTAAAAATTATATTTTATAATATTCCCAAAATGAGATACATTCCTCAAAATAACCATAACATATTTTAACCATAAATTTTATCTCATTCCTTTAATTTTCATCCCAAGAATTAATAACCTATAATTGCCTCATATTCATGGATCATATAAACCCAAATGGTTATTTATAACAATATCCATAAAAGAAAAAATAATTCTTCATCAAATGTAATTTCACATAACAAACAGCAGGGTTGCACATACATGAGAAATGTATTCCAAAGTAATCACATCAACAAAAATCATTAATACTTTTAAGCATTTCACCATCCATTTATTTCCACATATTTTCTTCCTTGACCTAGTGGATATCCTAAATAATAGGGAATTGAATTTGGTAATGACTAGGACCCCTAAATTTAGGGAAAATGACTGTAAATGGATTCTTATGATCATATTTATTTTCTTCCATAGTACTCTTAATTTTTCCTCAAAAATTCATTACTTTATGTCCTTCTTTCCCACACATAAATAATTTCTTTATTCCATTGATATACTTTGATGGGTTTCTACTTCCATATTTCCTGCATGATGGAAATTGAGCTTTCTTTTCGCCAGGGTCTCCACTGCTGGAGCTATTATCATTCTCCACTTTTATCTTCTTTGTTGAGTTTGAGAGTTGGTTAATGTATATTTTTTTTTTATATTTTTTGAAACCTACTCCGACATGAACATGATATCATTTATGCCTATCAACATTCCATTTATTTTCTCATTTCCACCATCATGCCCACCTTGTACATCATGTTAAATGTTACTATGACTTCTTTGGAATCCACCCTCTGACTAAAACCAGAAATCATAATGTGAGTAACAATAGTTATAAAATCATATAAAGAATATCATGACACCTTATTTTCAATCTAAAACACCTTAGGATTAACCAAGGTTATTTTTTCTCATCTTATAGTAAAATTCTTCAAATCGGTTTGTAAAGAAAATGTTACTTTTCCTAAGCAAATCCTCTAGGAGTGTCGTTACCAAGAGTACATCAAGGCTCGTTGTCATGTACCAGTTCCTATTCGAGTTTAACTCAAAGTGGTGTTTTTAGGTTTTACCCCTAGATACATATGTACTGGAGTCACCTCTACCTTCTCGTATCCAGACATGGATGTATTGGTTGTAAAATTCACAAAATCTATACATTACCAAAATTCTAGTAAGTTCTTCTATACTAATCATCAAAGTCTATATTAGGGTAATGTCCTCTAATCATATTTTTTCTAAATCTAGTTTCTAAGGTTTGTAATAAACATAATTTGATACCAACTATAATGCCCTGCCCCTAGTTACCCAAAGTCGGTGCCATATTACAAAAACTTTTCATGATCACAAGAGATCATGTCTTGAAATACTAATAAGTTTAGTATCCTTGGAGGTACTAGATACATACATACATTTTACATTTCATTTTGAAATGGAAAAACTACAACATTGTGTATCCTTTGAAAACACTCATCCCTTAGCCTATTAATGTAGTTTAATCATAATATACTTCATAACATCCTAAGAAAAATAAAACATAATAAAGGGGTGAGCTCAGATTCTCATTAAGGATAACAATATAGTAGAAACTATCATAAGAAAATATAAACATTTAAGGAAATGTATAAGACTAAAAAACGAGCCTTTTAAACTTAAACTTTAGTATAATATGGAAATGATAAATCAAATAATTCAATTTACTTATTCACATTAATATTCTACTAGTTGAATAATAACATGTAATATAAATAGCTAATTTCATAATGATAGAATGCATAATTCCGGACATCATAACTACATAGTCAAGGCATCGTACCAAGACTACAAATAATAATTTTGTAAAGGCCTTGTGCTAAGACACTAGTTGGTCTAATGAGATGTACCAATTCATGGAGGAGATATAGCAAGCTCCACCAATCACTTACTAAGTCCAATGCTTTCATTATATGAAAAGGTTGAAACATATCAAAAAATTCATATTAAAACTAGCATATGAAATGTAAATATTTTAACCACAAACCATGAATTGAATAAAAATTGAAAATCCACAGTCAAACAAAACTCATTTAATACAATATGGAAAATTTTATTATAATAAATCATCCAAAATCACGAATAATGAAGGATATTGACATATATGAAAATAATTAGTAAAACTATTTGAGAGAAATATCCCCTTTTCTTGAAAACATTTAAAAGTCTCACTATTTATCAAGAAGCTCTTAAAAATAGGTTTTTGAATCAATGTTTCCCATACCACATTGAATATTTTAAAATTAATTTAAATTTTTAAAACATGCATGTCCATATAAATAAATCCTAAACACCATTTTTAAAACAAGTACATTAATGAGATAGATTTAGAAGAATAAATCTTTAAAACATATAAAATGATATTTTATTTAAAGTTCCTAACCAAATGAGAGTTTCTTGAATAAAAATAATTGAGGTAATAAAATCTTTATTATATCATTAGAATAAAGGGATTCATGATATACTATGTCAATGTACAATATGAACACCATATAAATGTGAATTGGAGCATAATAACAAAGATGTCTCAGTGGAATGTAAATGGATATGAAATCCCTTATAAAGACTATATCCTTAGGTTAAGGATAAATCAATGAAATAATTGTATGTCAAAAATATAAATACACTTAATATTATTGGGTATTCAGTGTAAATAAATCAGAGGACATTCACAAATATTCTTGTAAAAACAACACCAATGACTTGGATGTTTAACACATTGAATGGAAATTGAGTTAAGATTACTCTTATCAAGTTTATATCGATGGCTTGAGAATTTATAAATTGTGTAATTATGTGTATAAAAATTATATCCACACAAATGGGAGTTTAAATTACTATATAAATAAATAAATAGTGATTTCACGCATAATCTTGTAGTAAATTAATCAATGAAGTTTGTGTAAAATCGATAGAGTGGAAATCAAAATTAGAAATTCCCTTACCGATTTGGTAACATACGAAACATACACCATGTGAAAGAATGATAATACAATAAAGATATAAATACTAATAAATTAATTTATATTAAACAAATAATACCATCATGGATAGTATATACACCACACAAAAGGAAATAGTGGAAATATAGCATGGATCTCACGTAAATAAGAAGTGAGATGAAAACCCCTTACCTTGTACACTTCCTTAGTCGAGGTTAAGTTAACCTCCAGTATAATAGTCAAATAATTTTTATTAAATAATAAAACAACGACATACATAAATATTATATCATATATGATCTTCTAATTAATAATATTTCAGTATTATCATTGTTTCGGGTGTTAACTGGTTCATTTTCCTTTATATGTTTTGTCACGTAAGTCATGTTTTTTATGGATTGGATGTATTTTATTCATATAAATAATGATATTAAGTTATTAAAAAATATTTTAAATCATAAAATTAATATTATTATTGAATATTTACGATGGGAAATGAATCTCATCGTGTTCATGGAGGTGGTAATCCGTACGTAGGCATGAGCGACAATATCCTTCTATTGATGGTTAAATCATATGTAATTGGATTTTATATTATATATACAGAAATATTAACATGTTATATTTATTATTTATATCAATTATATGCATTATTATTCCCATCCAAATAATGAAGTGTTGAATAACAAACTACACCACGACGTGGAGACGGTAAGCCGTAAATACGCACATATGGTGACTTTGTCATTCATAGGATGGACAGAATATTGAATATGGTTATACTATATTTACAATAACATCACAGCATGTAAAATTTACTAGAGTTATTATTTTGGTATGTAAGGAACAAAGTGAGAGGAAGTGGAAGAAGAAAAGAACTTTGAAAGAGGTGGTGAAATTATTACACCTTCTTTGGGTTCTTCCTTTTGATTTGATCAAAAGGGCTCATTATGCTAGATTTATGATCAAAGTAATACCTATAGGTTGAATTGAGTGTAGTTGGGAGAATATATTTGAAGGTTTTTTCTGAGAAAAATGGCTCTGTATGTGTGAATTTGTGATAAGGGGAAGTACCCTTCTATAAGAGAGGTGAGGGTCACTTTAGGAAAAGCATGAAATATTATTTTATAATAAAAATATTTTCAGTTTCTAATGGATCCAAATGGATTTATTTTATATATGAGGTGTGTAAAGGTAGAAATATTCTCAATAAAAATGTTTTAGAAAATTTTAGGTCACCATATTAACCTTATCTTTTAGATTTAATTCTTAGTTAAATCGTTTAACTTTTACCATGTCTTCTTGTATTTTTATATTACATGGTTAATAAGCATACTATAAAATACCATGAGAATTTAAAGTGGTTAATTAATGACATATATATCATTATATAAGTCCTTTGTGTGAACCTTATATTTTTAGGAATATTTTATAATTTAATAAAATAATATTTATTTTAAAAAAATACATTTAATCAGCTCTAACATGTCATATTAACTTATAAAATTAGTTTATGGCATCAAAAGTTTCAATTTAAATTTAATTTAACATTTATAATATCAATTATTTTAGTTTTTATTTAATAAGGTAGTTACAACATCATCATTGTGTCATTAATAAATTTAATTATTTAATTTATAAAATTTATAAATAAACTAACATGATTTAGGAAGTTGTTTTAGCTTCCTAATTAATATTTATAGTCTAATTTATCTTATCTATAACCCTATATTAAAAATTTATTAGTTATTAAAATTTGAATTTAACACTTTTAACTCTTCTTTAAATAAAATATAATAAATTTCCTAATCAAATCCAAGTGGATAAAAAAAGATCATATTTTTATCCCAAGGTTTATTTGGGTCGAAATAAACTTATCCAATAGAATTATGACATGTTTTAGGGTAATTATAATATCATTTTTACCTTTAATTACCATATTTACTTTTAACTATGGTAAAAAAAAATTCAAAAGTTACTATTCACTAAAAATTATTTTCAACCTATTGAACTATATTTTTCTTAATGATATTAACTATGTATATTGTATTTTTGAAATTCAATTCATAGAAGTGGTAAAATTATGTTTTTTGCAAATTTGCAAATGTGTCTAGAAGGTGAGTAAAAGACGGTAAAAATATCAATAAAATTTTATATATCTAATCTTATTATAAAATTACTTCAATGATTTAAATTGGAATAATATAGGTATTATGTATCTATTTTCACATTAAAATAAATTTAAGTTAAAAATAATTATTTAAATAAAAATTCAGCTTTAAACAATAACGCAGTGTTTTTCACTATTCATCAAAAATTGAATGTTTTTAAAAAAATAGAAAAAATTAATCCAAAGTTAATTTTGATATTCCAATTTCAAAAATGATATCTATTTTACTAAATTCAAAAACCAGAAACTTTGTTAATTTATTTAAAAAATATACTTGTTGTCAAAACCAAAAAGTGGGTTTTTGAGATGTTAAAACTATCAAAAGATTGATATGGGTTTGTGTCCAATTTAAATATAAAATTACTTCCAATGACCAACATTGGATTAAATGATAAAAATATAATATAATTATACTTCAAAATCATTCAAATGTATAATTTAACACTATAAATTATTTTTATTTAAAAAGGTTGTTTTCAATTAAATTTTTTGTATTTTTCAATATTCATCAAAATATGAATGTTATGAGAAAAGAACCAAAAATTTATCCAAACTAAATTTTTATTTCTTTCTTCTGAAGAATAATTTTTTTTTAAATTTAATATAAAAAATTTTCAAATATTGGATTAAAAAATGGTTCACCATTAAAAGGTTGTAAATTTTCATTTTAAAAAAAATATTTCTTTTATCTAAAAAAATTAATTTGTTCTTATATTGTGTCTAAGAAACACATAATATGGATGTTAAAATTATATGGAGTATATAAAATTTAAAATTCAGTTAATAATATTCATAACCAATTTTTAAAAGGCTAGTTTGGTAAGTCGTGGTGCACTCTAGCATGTCGTTGCATGTAGCGCAAACTATTTAATTACTTTAAAGAAAATAACTTACTATGAAATCATACGGTGTTACATTAGTGATATTAGATTAATTCATTAGAATATTTTTTTATGTTGTAATCTATTTCTGGTTTCTTAAGATTCATAATTTGATATTTTCATAATTAGATCCTATTTTTTCTTCTTTATTTAGAATATGACCCCAAGAAGAGTTCTGAAGAACAATAATGGTTTGAGTGTGGCTTATTCGATTGACGGAAACACCCAAACTCATTATAAAAAGGCTAAAATAGTTTTCACTTAGGTTTTGTTTATATATTAAGATATTTTAGGTCCTCTAAAGGTTATTGAGTTACTCTGGATTGTTGAGGTGGTCTTTGAATCATTGGGAACTCTTGATGTCATGAGCGTGAGAGTCATTCTGAGTTTCTTTGAAGGGTCGAGTCTTGATTAGTGGAAGGAAACCATTTGGGATTAGTTATAATTTTGGATGACATGGGAATTCCTTAAGACTATGTTTTATGAGTGGTTTATTCTTAAATAGTTTAAGGGGGAGAAACTGGTAGATATCATGAGTCTCTAATCGGGTCAATGGATGGTGAAGTGGTAAATATACCATTTTAATTAGTGGATCATTTTTCTTCTAATATAATGTCAAATTATTCCATGAAGGTTCACTTATTCAGGAAGAGACATTATTGGGATCCCAGTTCTAGAGTCATTTTCTCTAGACATTCCATGTTTAAAGAAATGGTGTATAAATAATTCTTGTTGGATGTAGTTTTTGGAGTGAAACACATGATGGTTGATAGCCCTATACCCTTAATTTTTTTGTAAAGGGTAATTTATCTAGTTATGAGTAGAATCTAGAGGAACCTATCATGGTATATTCCTCCTCTATAATTGTAGATTTTTCAAGATATAATCACTCCCTCATGTTATTTTAGTGTGGTGATATTAGACATTCTAAACCATATTTCTTAGGTGTCCCAAAGACATATCATCATTGTGGTTATTTGAGAAACCCCCAAAATATACATATGCAGATTCATTGCATAGGGAAGAAACTCTTATTGGCCTTAGAATCTTTTTCGTGGTCCCTTTTTTTGAAGTGTTCCTTATTTAAAGCTATTGGTTTTGATCACTATCATGTAATTAGATAAGTTTAGTGTTTTTTTCCCACTTATAGAATAAATTTAATATTTTGAACTTATGTATGTTCCTTTTTTACCTTTGGTTTCTTGAGTCTCCTTAGAATGAACTTCATGTGGTGCCACCTAGTTGTTTTGTTGATCTGTCATTCTAATTGATTCTTAAATAGTGGGTACACCAACATTATCTCTCCATCTCATAATTTATTCATTATTTTAGTCAAGTGTGAGTTGAATATTTTGGAGAAAGATTTTTATTTAATGGATTTAGTTTATTTTGGTAAAAAAATTTGAATCTAGATAAGTGGTTCTACTCTCTCTTTATAGTTAGAACCCTAGTCTTATGTTTCCTTTCCTCAAAACCCAGTAACTTTATGGGGGAAGAAAGTGATATGGTAGGGATAATTATCACAAAATAACATTTTTCCCCCTATTTATTTATATATTTATAGATATTTCATATTTTCCTTAGATTTTGGGTCAAATTCGGGTGAAATTTTTAAAAGCTTGAGTTTGCAGCATAGGCTCATGGTTGGAAAAAAATTAATACAAGTTGTGTGGATAACTATATAGAGTCCTAAAATTTTTAAAAGTGTATTTTTACTGGGTTGGTACACAATTTAACAAAATTTGAAGCCAAACCATACAGGTGTCTTGATGAGTCCAGTGAAGGGCTCACAGTTGGAACATGGTTTGGTAAACTATGCAACATAATATAAAGATTATAATAGGAAATTCATATTCTATCATACCTTAATTTTAACCCTCATTTTACCCCACTTCTTAACCACTTGAATGCGGTTCCCCAAGGTATCCCTTGGTGAATACACCATCCATCTATGATTTTTAATCCCTCTTCATTGATTTAAGGTGGTTCTCTCATGATGTAATCACCTTTGTTTAATTCATCTTCCTCTATTCCTTATTTTTCTCTCTTCCTCCCATTCCTTATAATTATTTTGGTTTATCCCTAAGGAGGGGGTTTTATATAATTTTAATCAACTCTTAATGTCACAGGGTTAAAATCATCTATTGGGTATTGCACTTAATATTTTTTAAGGTTTTATTACATCCTCACTCAATTTGGGGTAGCTAGTTTTGTGTCATTGCCTTTTTATCATACAAAATGTATGATTGAGATTTATAAAATAGTTATCTTAAAAAATTGCGACTTTTAAATTTTTGACTAAGCTTATAAATTTATTGATAAAAGGTAATATTTTTTAAATTGGATTCAATGAATATAAATGCATTCCATATGTTTGATGAAAGAACTAAAATGGGTTTTAAGTGTATTTTGATGGCTTAATTAGTGTTTTCTATTTAAAATGTTTCCATTAATATATTTTAAGGTATTGATATGTTATTTAATTTTAATTCATATATTTTGTGGACTTTATGTGATTTATCTTATGAATCTATATTCTTATATGGGTGTCTTCATAAATATTTTCATATTAGTATTCTTAGTTCTTCATATGTAAGATGATATATATATATATATGAATATAGATAAGAACTTATATGTTTATGTATTTCCATAAATATATTAGTGTATGGACATAAATATATATATAATTTCATTGGATGATTATATTTTCTTTCTGTCTTTTAAATTTTATTTTGGTTTTCAAAGTGACTTTCAAAATTGGTTTAAAATGATTCTTTATAAATGAATGTATTATGTCCTTTTTGAAATATTAAATGGATTCATAAGATGATATTGAATTGGAAATTTGTTTAATGGATTTTTATAAAATGATACAACTTTAAAATATAAGGCTCGTAGGGTAGTTTGAGTAAATGGTTTGATAGTACCTTTGGGTTTTGAAATTTATTTAAAAGAAAGTAATATTTTAATTATAATATATTATTACTCTTTAAATTCTTTAATCTTGATCAGTACCTTAAAATAGTTTCTTTTCAAGTTTTCACCTCCATGGAATCTTCTTATTCTAAAGATGGATTTTTCATGTGTAGTGGTAGGGAGGTAGGATGAGCATATGTCATTGGATTAAGGTGATTCATAGTTGGTATATTTTTATAAAGTCTACCACACAACCCATTATTATTACCATCATGGGATCTGAGGCATATTAATGAGGTATGATAGATTGTTACTATTTAGTACCAATTAGATATACTAGATCTGATATGGTCTTAGAGGTCATAGGGGTGTTCTTCCTATGAGGATATTTGAGAATAGCCATATGGTTATAGAATTAAGAAATAATCAATAGGATAATATATGGGTGAAAAATTATTGTGTATATGGTCTCCTAAAGGGATGTTTATGATTGGAAATTATTTTTTATCCTTTATTGTTTTCCATTTATGGAATGGAGCTTGATTATTATTCTCACATAATATTCCTTGTTGGTTATCTTTTTACAATGTTCTTTTTCTTTTATTCTTTTTGTTTATTTCTACATTGATGTTTATTTTGGTGTGAGTTGGGTGTCTAATTAAAATATATTTTAAAAATGGTATTTTAAAAGGGATGATTTTAGAAAGGTTTCGAATGTTTATTTAAAACATATTTTGGGTTTTAAATACTAGTTTCTTAAGAAGTTTTGGATTGCTTATTTAATGTGATGAAAACCATTTGTCTATGTTTTGAATTTCATACTAGCACTCAGGGTAATTTTTATAAAAATATATTCATAGACACTCTGGTGGTTGCCAACTAAGCTTTGTTATGCTCACACCCTACATGTGTCACTTGGATATGGTACTTCCATGTCTGTTTTTCATATCCAGTTCAATTTTTGATTTCTCTTGAGTGAGAGGTATTACAGATAGATAGTGACCAAGTGATCACATGGAGATTATGTTATGTATTTTGGTTTTATTTTTTTAGAATTATATCATCCATGATGGCCTTTAATATCTTGGTTGTTGTATTTTTTTCATTGTAGTTACTTTTTTGTTTATGTTAAGCTGTATTTTTAATCTAGTTATGATCCATTTAGTTTTTCATATATTTTGTATTTGTTTATACTTTTTTTACATAGACTCTGACATAAGAAATGTACTTTTAGGAATTTTGAGTGGAAGATCCATGTCTTTTCTTATTTATCATGGTGAATTATTTCTCATGAGCTCTTTTTGATCCTCATCACTCTTTCCCTCATCCCAAGGGGATCTAAAACTCTCCACAGGTATGTCACAAGCTGAATCGATGACCAGTTCATGGGATTTCACTAGTCAGTTCACGAAACGACTCTAAATCAAAAGCACAAAAACTCTTTCCAATTCATCCTTAGATAAATATTTACATATATATACACATAAAAATCACTAAAACAATAAATCATTCTAGTTTATCCTTTGATAAAACAAGTAAAATTATATAATCAAAGAGAAAATTAAAAAATATTTAAATACAATAAAGTTTAAATTTCCAATACATTTCATATAATTGATTTGAATTATTGTAAAAATACTTTCGTATATAAAATCTTAAATGTAAAATCAATCTAAAACCCCCATAAATAGAAGGTATTCATTATAAACATCCATCCAAATAAAAAATTTATAAATATATAAATTAATTGAACATCACTCATAACATATAACATGAAAAGAAAAAATATCTATGACCCATAAATATACCAAATCTATCAAAAAAGATACTTTAAATGTATTTTTTACTTTTAATTAAACAAAAGAATTCAATGATATAGTTAATTCAACATAATTAAATAAGAATGATCCAAATTTTTTTGTAATGTAACTAATTTTATAACCTATTTGATTTTAACAAGTTATAGTGATGTTTGAAAAGTTAAACTTATATCATATTATTTACCAGAAAACATTATAAAAATTAAATTAGTCAATTTATGAATTTAATTATAAATTGATTCTCAAAAATAGATGCTTAAAATTTAATAGCAGTCTATAGAAAATTTTTCTAACAATATAAATATTATATCCCATATTTTAGTCATTAGTATCCTTCAAACTCTAGGAGGTCTCAAACCACTCGTAGTTATTTTCACTTGAAGAATAAAAAATATAAAATATGTCAATGTATTAATTAATTGGATACGCAATGTAATATGAAAAATTAAAGAATAATAAATATACTTTTACATTTAAAGATACACATCCCCCAAAATCTATATGCATTTATCTAATACAGATTATAACACAAACATTATTATTGATAATTAATATAAAAATCAATTAATTTAACAACTATGATGTCACTGTAGAGTTTATTTTTTATTTTTTTATGTTAATAAAATTCATTTTGATTTTTATTGATATTAATGATTTGAAATTATAAATTATGAAAGTTTTTAGGAGTGTATTATTATCTTGTATAGTTAGGGAAATTATGATATGCCCTTGTAATAGTGATGAAACTTTTGACTAGTCAATTTGAAATGATTGTTGCATGGTTTTTAAAATCATGAAAATTCCCCAGGGGTAACTTTGTGAGGTACTTTGGCCTTGGAAATGGCTCCCATACAGTTGGTATATTATTTGATAAAATGTGAAGCTAAACAATTATGTCAACCCAATCACATAAAATTTAATAATTTACCCAAATTTACTTATAGAATTTATGGTTTTAGATCCCCATATTCTACCTCAAACTCTTGTTCTAAACTCTTTAGTGAATGGGGATTCCCCCCCCCTCTATATATTCATTTTGGTAGTTCTCTTCTTCTATTCAAGGGAGTTTCTATGGGATATATCATTCTCTTCCCTTCATATGTAGTCTCTACAATATCACCTATTTTTTTCACTTTTCCAATGAACCCCAGAAGTAATGGGGTTTAAATTAGGGTTATTGTGACTTTAATCAGGGTTTTTTTTATTTTTAGGGCTAGATAAGGACCTCTTATGGATAGATTATGTGTTTTTCATCAAAGGAAACAACTTCCAACTCATTTTATCTTGACATCAATGGATTAAAGTACTTTTTTCTTTGGCATTACTCTATATTATATTAAATTAGGTACATAAGTGTTTTACAATGGTTTTCTTTTATAATTATACTTATTAATTTTTTCCACAAGGGAATGAAGTGTATTTAAAATTGTGTTTAACCCTTGGCATGGAATTTGATCCCATTCCCAATGTTTGTAAAAATGGACAAGTGGATTTTTAAATGTATTAAAATGATTTGCAGGTGCGGTGGATCTCAATATGATATTTTAAAGGTTTTACACATCAAATTTTTTCTTATTAAATTGTTTCAAGTATTTGAAATGGGGTTTTTTAAAAAAGGGTTTGTTGGCCCCTGTGAATTTAATGTTAAAATTGGTTGATAACATTGAACATTTAAAAGGGTTTTTTTAAAAATAGTTTATATTTAAAAATGGATATTAAGAAATATTTTATTAATTTAGTTTCAATATTGGATTGAAACAGGTTTCAATAAGGGTGTTAGTTGTCTATGTATCCCAAGTTTATTTCAAAGGGCCTATTAGGCACCCAATGATAAAGTGATATTTCATGAAGTTGGTGTGACCATATTTATGTCCATTTTAGTTATTCTCTTTAATGGGTGGTGATTAATATATGTGATGATATTGTGATGGGTCTAAGGATTTATTTCATGTGAGGGTGTTGTGGGTGAGGTTAGTTATTTTTAAAATGTTTTTAATTAATTCATGTGTTAATCATGTGGTTGATTTCTTTCCCACCTCCTTTGTTTGACGTCATGAGAATACTAAAAAGATAGTAGGTGACCTATATGAGTCAAATAAGTTTTATATATCATGTTATGACTAGGATAATGACCCATTTAGAATGACTAAGATAACATTTTGTTTCTTGGGTCCAAAAAATTATTTGAAAGGCCCAAGGTTTCTGTTTTGTTCCTTAGTCAAGATAGATCCTAATTACTTATATCGGACTACTGACACCTTAAATGTTCAGTATTTTTAGCCAAGTTTCCTCATTACTAGTTCAATTATTTATTATCAGAGTCTTAGAGATTCTACCATGATGCTCGGATCCTATGCAGGACCTCATATGGGGTTTCTTCCTTTACTTCGTATCCCATTTCTGTTGTATGATATCATAACACCTTTGAATTAGTTATCTATCTCATTATATCATCTAATAATGGTATCATGGTTCCCACTTTTGTATCCTCCATATTCCATGTATTATGGATTATTTTTAAAATGTTTTTGAAAAGGTATTTTGTGAATGGTTTTCAAAAAAAAGGAAAATAAAAGTGTAGTTTTTGTTTTCTTTAGAACAGTTTTATCATGGGTTTGAATGGTGTTTTCTTTAAATTTTAAAATATTTTTTCCAAAGATCTTATGGAATGATTTATAGAGAAAGACAAAGTGATGTTTTGTTTCATTTTTTGAAAACTTAGACTCTTTATTTTATTTTAAAATAATTCAAAGGAGTAAAATTTAAACCAGTGTGTGGGTTGTGAATTATGGTTTTAGGCTTCATGTGCCTTATTTATTTATAAAGGTTTTACCTTGGTTTATCAAAATAAAATAGAACTAGTTGAAATTTTTTTCCTTGTGGTTGTTAATGAAAAAAACCTATTTTTAAAATTTTTTTCAATCAAGTATTTGTATAATGAACTATAAAATTGATTTAATAGACTTACTAGGTGGAGACCTACTAGGATTTATAGCTCACAACGATATTTTAATGGTTCTAGGTTTTAGATGTATTATTTGTTTTTTTTCATTTTTCTTTTTGATGGATGGGGATGAGAAACCATGTGTTTCATGTATTTGGGTTTGGGGAATTATCCATTTTATCTTTGGATTGTGACTATGGGTCACATATAGGTGTATTGGTTTGGCTCAAGTCATCTGTTTTTTGTTTTGGTTAGTGTATCAGCATTGTGACCTAGCATTTTTTTCCTTTGTTTTATTTTTTTCATTTTCCGTTGTTTCATTATTTAGATATTTATTTGTATCCCAAGATTGTATTTTTATTTGATGAATCATTCATGGTTGGTAACCACTTTTATTTCCTATACTTATTTATATTATTTTGTGGGGGGAAATTGTTTCCAAAGTGTGTTTTTTGAATCTCATTCACTAGTTACCACCCTTTTGGGATTACGAATTCCCTTTGGGATAGTGGAGGACTTGTTTGGTAATAATTCACATGAAAACTTGGTCTAGTTCATTACAAATAGTATCAGATCATGTGTTCTCAATGGGGACTTGGATTAATAAGTTAACTCTTATTTTTTGGGAATGTGGTAGTTTGGAGATAAGGATGTGAGGTCATAAGATTTGGGCCAGAGGAGAGTCTCATGAGATATTTATCACCATGATCCTTAAGTATCCTTGGGTAGTCAATATTTTATTTTATTTTTTGCCTAAAATTTGATGGATTTGTTTATTATTATTTGATGTTTATGGTAATGGTTCTTTGATCCTATTTGGAATATCTTCAGTTTTCTGGGGGGTTATGTGTGGTGTTTTGGTATGAATATGAAAGGGGAATCACGAAATGTGTCTAGATTGTAGGTCTTAAATATCCTTTTAGAAACCAAGTGCTTGATTTCAGACATGTTCTAAGGACCATTTCACGATTGACACATGGTCATGAACCCTAAATACAAGATGATAATAGTTCTACATCCCATTTAGTTTCATTATTTAGATACCTTGATTCTTGGAATCACTAGTGTGATTCGGGTAATGTGAAAAGGTTCAAGTTGAATCTTCTAATGTGGTAATGTTAGTGGATTTTTATTTTTGTTTATGGTTTTGGAATGTTTTGTTTATTACATTTTTAGGAAAAAATTAATTTGTTTTTGAAAAGTGGATTTCATGAGGAAAATGTTTTTTAGTGTGAAATAAGGCCTTAAGGATTGTTTGGATAATGTGATGTGGTTTTGAGAGAAAAAAATAGTATCTCAAAATATTTATTAATGTGGTTGATTTCATTATGAAATGTATAAATTTTCTTGTTTTTTATACAATTAATGTTTTATTAAAATGGAAATGTATTTTATAAGTGTTTTTTAGAGTGATTCATTTTTTAATCAAGGGGACATAGTATTTTGAAATATTTAAGTGGGTAAGGTGTTTTTTAAAATGAATAGTAATCCTAAAAGATGTCCTTTATTAAGAAACTGTCTTGGTTCCAAAATATTGACTTTTAAAAGAATATAATAATGGTTTTTATTAGATTTCAAATCGAAATGAGGGTAATGAGGGAATTTTGAAATAATATGGTGTTTTTTAAAACTATATCTTGGGTCTTGTTTGGTTTGTGACCCTTGGATAATGATTTGGAATTCTTTCAAAATATAAATGTTTTAAAATTAAACAAGGAGTTTTTTTTGTTATTAGTTTCAAAAAGTTTTTGTTCTTGGGAATTTACATAGTTTTATTTTGGGACTCTTTATCAAGGGTTCCATAGTTTTAAAAGAGTAACTTTTTGGAAAAAAAATATTTCTCTTATAAATGCTGTTATTTGGGAGGAATGATTGTATTGGGTATATGTCTTGTGTTAACCAAATTTAATCCTCATAGAAACATATCATATAAAGGTAAAGTGTTTATCCTTAGGGTGTTCTCCTCCTTCTTGCTTTCACACTGCCTAAACTTTGAATGGAGTGGAAAGTGTTGTTTCATTCTCTTAGTGGTGTGTCTTGGAATTATATAGTAATATGATTTCTTTTATATATATTTGATAACATTATAGGTTTATTGGTGTCTAATATGATCCTTGGTTGGATAGTTGGGCTGATGGGGGTCAATTTTCCAACATAACTGGGTGTGGGATCTAGTTTGGGGTTGTTGTTTATTCCGGATGTTTTCTTGAGAGGTGGTCATTGTTTGATGTACCCTTATAATGAAATTTTATTTAAATGTTAGGAATAATATTAATCCAATATATGATATTTTTTATCATGTTCTTTCTTGGTAAGTTTGGAGCAATGGTGACCTGGAGTAAATCTGTGTCTGGTGTGGTCCTTAGGTTCCCTTTTCATTACTATTTATGAGTAGTGGTTTTTTGGAAATGACCATGACTCATTCCTTAGTATTTTTTATTTTTTCTTGTTCATGGTGTAAGCCATGTTTTTGGTTTTTAATTTTAGGTTTGGATTTGGGAAACCTAGGTTGTGTGCATGGATTACTTGGGGTATAGTTAATCTCTTGTTTCACTTTGAGTGATGCTAATTTGAGTTTTCTATTGAAATCACTATTGAGATGTGTTCCCAGGTTTGGATATACAAGACCTCGTATGAAGCTCATTAACCTAGAGTTACATCCTTGTTATAAATTTAATCAGAATGTATCTAGGTGTTATGTTCCTTGGTTTTGTGATGCCACATATTTGGTGAATTTTTTTGTGGTCATTTCATAAAAAAAATCTGCTTAGTGCCTGCCTTATAGATTGGAGCTGGTTTTCTGTGATTGGATATGGTCAGAGGAATATTATGAATCCTTTTTTGAAATTTTAAAATATTGTTTTCTTGGTGATGTTCTCTTTTCAAAAGAAAGGGGTTTTTAGTTATTCCACTATTTTCGAATAGTTTTAAATAGTGGGGAAACCTATGTTAGGACTCCATCTTCTTAGAGATTTATGTTGGTTTGTTATGTATTGGAATTTCATTGAGTATGTATGGTGTTTTTTTGGATTAATAATAATGATTGGAGAGTTGACACTTTATTTTTAGGGTTTTATTTAGTTTGGTGGTTCTTCTTTATTTAGTATTGTCTTTGGGAATTCATTCTAGACACTCCTAAAATCCATTCTTGATTCACCTATCCTTTGACCTGAGATTCTATTGGGATATAAAATGGAATTGAGGGGATAATTGTGAAACCCATTATGTCCATTTGAATTTTATTTTTTATTTTCATATTTTATGGAGGTATTTTTTGAGTTTCAGTAATTTATGGGCTTTGAAATCATGTTTTTTTATGATTTTAAAGGTTGTATGGTTAGCCTTCATAGTTCAGGAAACCATGTGGTGTCTATGATATTGTGATACAACTTTTTAAAGTTTCATTTTGCATGAATAATACAATTTTATTCAAAACATATTGAGTACCCAATAGTAACTATGTGAGGTGGGTTGGCCTCAGTAGTGACTCTGGTATAGTTGTTGCATGGTCCCAAAAAACATATTCCAAACCATGAGGTCTACCCAGTTATTAAAAATTTGAGAATTTACCCAAATTCCCTTTTCAAATTTAAGGCTTTAGAGCCCCCTATTCCTCTTGTCACTCTCTTCTAACCCTACTTGGTATATGGGGAGATTCTATCATAAGCCACTTCCTACATTAGTACCTCTCCTGAGGCAATAATGAAAGAAGAGAGATTATAATAACACAAAATTATATAAATAAAATTTACCTTCTTATAATTAATGTTTATAGCATAAATCACATAAAACACACAAATAACACAATAAAAAAATTACAAATTAATAATGAATGAAATAAGAGGTGTTTATAGAAATTAAGGAATCTAAACCAATGGAATAGTAATATGAACTTTGGAATAGTAATGTGACCATTAAGAATAGAAACCAAGCCAATAGAATAGTAACCTCACCTAGGAATTTATAAATAAAATATAGGAATCTTATAAATAAAGAAATAATATATTTATTAAATAGAATAATTAGATAAATGTTTTAAAAAATAATAAATTAAGTTTTGATATTTTTGTGAGATGTAAATGTTTATTTAAAATTTTAAAATTAGTAGTTGGGGTTTCACTTAGTGGTAAGAACCCCGTAATCCTACATGAAAAATGGGGGTTCAAAACCCATTGGGAGAAGGTACTGTAGCAGTCCTGTAGCATACTATAGCAATGGAAATACTGTAGCGGTGGCAGAGCACTCTAGCGATGGTGGGTACTGTGTGGTATTGTAATAGGCAGGTACTGTAGCAGTACTATTCATAGAATGGTCCTTGGGAAAAAAAATTGGTCCTATGGGCCATGTAATGGCCTATATGCCCACTGGGCCTTTGGGCTATGTAATGGGTCTCCCTCTACCCAGTTAAAGAGGTCTTTGCTTTGATTTAATAATTATTGAGGCTTGGGCCCCAACCATTTAAAAAATTCAATTTAAAAATTAATATAATGATTTAAATGAAAATTTATTTACATAAAATAGATTCATAAATTAATATTTTTTCATCTTATTATTATAATATAATTTTATGAGACCATAATTAATTTTTCAAAGTGTTATAAAATCAGTTATAAATTTAAAATCTATATTTTCCAAATAAATGATGATTTTAATTAAAAATTAAAATTTCCATATTTAGATAATTATTTTCAAAAAATGGTGTCCATTTTTTAAATCTACACATTAAAAATGGTTAGGGTTCATTTTTGATACTTTTCTAAAATAGATTAATTTTTTATGAATAGAGAAATACAGTAATTTACGGTATAAGCTAAATACATAAATTATTGAGTGATGTATGATGTATGGATTATGTAAGCACCATTGTTTCAAAATCACATGCACTAGTTACTTTATTTAGTCACAATAATCAACACTATTTATAGTATTGAGTAAAAATAATAAACAATTGAATAAAATAATCAAAAACACTCCTCTCCTCCCACTATAAATTCCACCCCTCCTCACACCTCCAAAAACTTGAATATTTTCAAAATTATTCCAAATCCTATCACAAGACTCTCCCTAAAATCTAGGATTATTTTTTATCAAAAAAATTACAACCTAATTACCCTGAGGAGGTTCCCAAGGATAATTAATTCAAGAGGTGAATCCTTTTTTGTTTTCGTTTAATTTATTTTCAATTTATTTTATTTTCTTATCCCTCCACAAAATACACTATCTAGAGTAGCATGAGAGATATAATGTTATTTATATAATTTAATGTCATTATTATAATTTTATATCGCCCACAAATTCAATTTAATTCCCTTTTTGTTCTAAAAATGAAAACATCATGGGGTGGATTCACCGGCTTTGTGAATGATGATTTTTTGTTTTCTAATAACTCCTTTTAGTCTGGTCATAAAATTATTATAATGGTTGAAAAATATTGTAAAATTTATTTTATAAACTATTTTATGTTTTGTAACTAACATATATACAATGTATTAAAAAATAGAACAAAACTAGTTCATGATGATCAAAAAACTGCCAAAAATAATCTAAATGGATATCATTAACATTTTAACTAATAAATCATCATCATATCTAAAAAAATATAATATCATTTAATATTCTATATTTTTATTAATAACATATTATTTTAATTATGTATAACTATTTCCATTTTACATGATATTCTATACACATATACAATTGAACTGTTCATGAAAACCAAGGAAACGAACACTCTCGAATGATGAAATTGTGGCTTATAACTCATCAAAAAGTCCATAAATGAACATAATAAAATTATAATAAATCCAATAAATGTAAAAAAATTATTAATTAATTAATTAATAGATTTTATTTTATTATCCAAGACATTAATTACCAGCGTGGAATAATTGAGAAACTAAGGTAAAGGTTTCTTTCCGAACCTCTATTTTTTCCCCAGGCTACGCATACTCTCACTTTACCCCAATGAAATTCTTAGTTATTATTATGTACCCTTCCTATTTTTTGTATTTATGTTCCAAAAATATATTCCTTACCCAATTTTTCTTTATTTTATGGGTAAATACATGTTTTATAAGGTTCTCTTCTCAATTCCTCCCAATAAGCTAGACTAATTAAAGGGAACTTCACGATTTACTACCCATTTTCAAGTGAACTAAATAATCTATTTTCAACCACCATTATTTTTATAAAATCCCTAATTTTATCATAAAAACCCATCATGTTTATTTTCTAGTTTTATACAAACAATTATACCATTTCTTTTTTGAAAAATATTGAAACTTTTCCCTCAAACTGCACTAAAGAGGCTCATTTCTAAAGTTTCATAAACACTCTTTTTACGTGTTTTAAATTCAGTTGTAAATAACTTATCATTATATATGAATATTTTCCTTTATTAATGTCCATTTATTATTTAAATCCATTATTTCATGGACACCTTTATGATGCACCCATTGTTCATGAATTATGACATGATTATGATACCCATTTCATTCCATGGGAAAGTCTTATGTTTAATCCTTATGTATGATTAATTAATGTGGAACAAATATGCATGAACATGTTATGATGGGTGAGCCAAGATATCACTCTAATTCATTGGGTAATTTTAAGTCTCAATAGTTTTCATGTTGGGATAGAGAGTAAACCTGATTCTTTTATGGGACTTGGTTTTCCATGTGAAATGGTCATGGAATTTAGCATTGATTCATCCTCCACCATCTGGAATGATATTGTAAGTTATCCTTGAATCATTATTATGTATTATTTTATATTCTTTCCACATTCTTATGATTATATGATTGCATGATCTTGTTTTATGCATTTTATGCTTCCTTATGTTTATTCATGTTCAATGCTTTTTTTATTTCATCTTATTATGCCTTCTAACCCATGTATTATTCTTTATTTCTATATTTATACCCTTACTGGGATTTTTATCTCATCCATTTGTTCATATATTACCCAGGTTACCCTATACATATCTAAGATCTCAACGGAATTTAGGATATTATTATGGAGTTTAAATAAATGATGTTTTTATTGTGGTTCCATTTTTTAGTTTTATGTAGTTAATCTTACAAAGACACTAGAATTTATTATCCTTGGTCTATATTTAATGACAAGTTATGCTTAAAATCTTGTAATAATATGTGTAAAAGTATAGGACCATTATAGTTGGTATCAGAGTACAGTATAGTTATTTTGGGAGATTACGATTAGAAAACTTTAGTAAGAATCTTAGGGATATTTCTATCACCATCAATAACGAATATTGGAACTCATAAAATCACATGTTTGGATATACTTTACATTTGAAAGTTTATCCTTCTATGATCAAAGCTTAATTTTTATATTCTTGTTAGATGAGTATTCAAGCCTCCCTAATTATTCTTTCTTGTTCTTAGTTAATAGAAGGAAATAGGATATTTCATGCCAATAGTCAATGTGATAGGAAATTGGAATATTTACCTACTGAAGTGACAACTCTTTTGGAATGAGAGCTTAAAAAATCATGATAGTAATTCCTCAACTATCTCAAGTTATGAGTAATAACTTGAATAATGCGGAACACCCTCCTTATCCTAAGAAAGATAAAGTTTTAGTCAAATCCTTCATGCGACAAAAGCCTCCCATATTTAGTGTACCTTATGATCCCCTCATCGTGGAATAATGGATTAAATCAATTGAGAATATATTCTATGTCCTCCAATGCTCACATGTAGAGAATGATGTCCTAGAGTCCTATTAGTTTTATAGGGATGCTGATTGGTGGTGGACACTTATCAAGACCACAATGTCCAAGGAGGAAATTGATTCCATGGAATGAGAATATTTCAAGGAAATATTTTTTAATAAATATTTTCCTCTAACTCTACATCTTAATATGTTGAGGGATTTTCTTAGTTTGAAGTAAAAGAAATATGAGTATATGAGGTTATATAATAAAAACATCACAATACTTGTATGATATGCATATTCCTTTTTCATGAACACTGAAAACAAGGTGGATCTCTTATTTAGAGGACTAAAGACGAGTCTACAAAAAATGTTGGTGATTCAAGACATTGATAGTAATGAGTAAATTGTATGTTTCTCCCTCTAGTTGAAATGGAGATCAAAGACTATTAGTGGTCTCATGGTCCTCGAGATAAAAAACATAAAATTGAGTTTAATATGGGGGTCAATAGATAAATACCATGAAGGAAATAAAACCCAACATCCTAGGTATCAAAATTAAGGGAAGAACAATCTTGGTAATTTTCTAAAGGGAACCAGAAGATGTATTAAATGTGGAAGAGTGGAGAATATGGATAATAACTATCAAAGGGATATATAGAATCCCACTAATGAGGAGGAATAAAAGAATGTTCATATCAACACTTAGATTGAAATGCATTGTTTTAACTATAATGAACATGGGCACTATGCGAGATATTTATCTTAGCCAAGGGTTA
This sequence comes from Viscum album, assembly GCA_963277665.1. Lineage (NCBI taxonomy): Eukaryota > Viridiplantae > Streptophyta > Magnoliopsida > Santalales > Viscaceae > Viscum > Viscum album. The sequence continues at coordinate 1,236,145,956 of OY728122.1, read as the reverse complement.
TTGAAGGAAATAAAAAAAAACAACCTAAAAGGTAGTATGTAAGGGAATATGCTATCATTACTATTGTGGTTGATCCTGAAAATGTTGTGATGAAAGACATGTTGTTTATTCATTCAAGAATAGAAAATGCACTATTTTATCCTTGTTAAAATAATTCTTTCATGTCTGGAAACATTAGTAGAACTATTCAAACACCACCTCAAATTACGGAGGTTGGGATATCTATGTGGACAAAAAATGGATATATTATTGAAAAAAAAGTTTATAAATCATCCCCAATTAATTTTTGTGCATTTAACTTCTTAAAAAGTCTCATATTAATTACATTGGTGGAGTTTGATGCTATATTGGGCATTTATTGGCTATCTTTATACAAACCCAACATCAATTGTTTAGAAAGGGAGATCACTCTTCTCATCCCAAAGAATACCCTAATTCTATACTAGTGTATAGTGGAAGATGTATCTCCTTCAAAATCATAATCTCAATTGTGGATATTTTTTCTTAAGATCAATCATATCTAGATCAAATGATTAAGACAAAAGAGATAAATCATTCTCTAAGACATTCCCATTGTGAGGGACTACACTGATGTGTTCCTTGAAGAATTTATTATTCTTACATTGAATCGAGAGGTTCATTTATTAATTGAACTTATACTGGATTCTCTTTTTATATCAAAGTCACCTTTTTGAATGGACTCTATTGAGTTAGATGAACTAAAGAAGTGGCTACATGAGAATCTATCAAAGGTTTTTATACACCTGAGTACTTCAACATGGGTTGCACCAGTCCTCTTCAATGCACCTATGAATTGATTATCATGTAATAAATAAAATAAGGATAAATAACAAATATACCCAATTATGGAGAGATGACTTTTTGATCAACTACATGGGGATAAGTATTTCTCTAAGGTGGTCCTTCATTTAGGATATCAACAACTAAAGGGGAAGAAGGAAGATATTCCCAAGACTTCCTTTTGAATGAGATATGGGAACTATGTAATGACCCACCAGTTCTCATTGGCTTGAGGGTACAATGAGTCATTACTTGGCCTTAAGAGACATCCCCAAGGTGCCAAAGGTTGGAAATAAATATCGAAGGGTTTCAAAATAAGTGGGGGACAATTTACCCTTTTAGAACATACCATAGAGCAAATGACCATAACCAAACAAATCAACTAAATGATGCATGATAAAAGCTAAGACAACTCAACCATTCATTTTATCATAAACCAACAAAAAGCACCACAGCGGAAACAAACACTAAATCAGAGTAAACAGCAGAAAGAAAAACTAAAAGACTACAAGACGACAACCCAACTCCATGCTCCACAAGCTCCAAGCTTCAGAATCATGAACCATCCCAAGTATCACGAAGTAGTGCTATAATCATGTGACACTTTACCTTTTCCAACATCCCAGTATATGAAATCTGCAAAAGCACCAACGTGCCAAAGCAGGGGGTGAGTAATTAAAATCAGTAGGTTTTACCTGATGACTTCCCAACCCATGCCTCTAGGATAAAACATGTTATCACATTTATATAAAACAATTTATATAAAACAATTACAAAACAGTTCACAATAAAACTAGTTCCATGCCAAAACCATTTTCTAACAAAACCAACTTTCTCAAGAAAAGAAACCAAGCAAAGTTTCCAATCAAATTTCAATTTCCATTTTGGCACATTCATTCCATTTCACAAATCCACAAAACCAACCATGCATGCAACCTGGACCTCCCTATACTCGCGAGTGGTGAGTTATCCTTCCACTAAGTCATCACTTAGTGGACTACCTTGACGGGGTACTTCATGCCCTTATCAGTCCCTTTTGATGGGGGTACTTCTTGCCCTTATCCATCCCAACCTTTTGATGGGGGTACTTCTCGCCCTTATCCATCCCAATGCATATGAACACACACCACAACCCATGAAAATCCATGCCAAAACCAAGTGTGGTCAAAACCTTTCAATAAAGCATCAAACCTTTTATTGAAAACCATTTCCTTCAAGCATCAAAACCATAACTAGTTTTAAATCACCATTTTAAATTCACTTCAACAAAAACATTCCAAAAACACACAATTTCCATCACCTGTTACTTAAAAGGGGTCTCAACCATTCTTTATCAGTAGATAAACAAACCATTTCAATAAAGGAAATCAATTTGAAACTAAGACTTAAATTTATAAGAAAGAGTAATCGGGAGTGAAGCCACCTACCTCAACAAATTGGGTGAAACCAACCAACGGATTAAGAACGTCAACAAAACCGAGTCAACTACTCCCCTAAACCTCCTTAGATTCCTTCCCCTAGTACCAAAAAAACCAAAACTAGACTTAAATGTCATCCACTACCTTATATCTACCCACCTTGGGCATAAATCTAAGGATCCATCAAGAGGGAAGAAGGAGATCTAAGAAAACTAAAGGAAACGAGACTTACCCTGATGAACCATCCTCTAAACACCAAGGCAAACCTCCAGATCACTTCTAAAAGGCCTGGTAAGGGTTCTACCACATTCACTAGAGAGAAATCCCGAGTTAGGGCCATCTAAGAGAAAAAAAAGTGAGTTTAAAGATAAAATGGATTAGATCCTTAAAATAGGATCTAAGTTAACCCCGTGCACGGTTAGTCCACACGGTTAGTCAAATCGTGCGCTAACCGTGAAGTAGTCACTACTTGGAAGGGGCACTCCACACGACCTCCTCACACGGTTTGCCAAAACCATGCTCACATCGGGCGGTCTCCTCTGTCCAAGTGACCACCACCTGCACGGCTTTCACATGGTTTGGGCAACCCGTGCAAATCTCGTGCATCACCACTTTTTTCCCATTAACACTTTAAAAGTATCTAAACTTTCCCAACCATTTCTCATATGTTTCATGTACTTAAAAAGAAAAAAACATGGGTTACTTACCAGAAACTAGGGGTACTACCTTCTCCCCACCATTGGCCTTTCCGTCCCCAGAAAGTAGAAAACCATCGCTTTCCTGAAACAGATCTGGACACTGCTCTTTCATTTCATTCTCATGTTCCCAAGTCTCTTCTTGAATCTGACCATGTTTCCACAAAACCCGCACTAGACCGATGGTTTTTCCACACATGACTTTATCCTGCCTATCCACTATTCACACTGGAATATGTATCAATGAAGCATCTGACTCTAGTTCAACGTGATCCCATCTGATCACATGGTTTGGATCGGGCTGATAATTCTTCAACTAAGATACATGGAACACATTATGCACTACACTGAACCGTGGTGGTAATGCCAACCGATACGCCACCTCACCAACCCGTTCCAATATCTCAAAAGGGCATATATATCGAGGAGATAATTTTCCCTACTTCCCAAAATGACGATGTCCAAGCCTTGGAGAGATTCTAAAAAAGACATGATCACTCACCGCAAATGAAAACGGTCTTCGACGATGATCCACCTAAGATGTCTGAAGACTTTGTGCCGTCTCCATCCTCTTTTTAATCAACTGAATCTTCTCTGTTGTTTCTTGGACAAGGCTCGGTCCAACTAGTGAAGTCTCACCTGTTTCCACCCAACAAAGTGGAGAACGACAAGGACGCCCATACAATGCTTCAAATGAAGCCATGTATATTGAGTCCTGATAACTGTTGTTATATGATAACTCCACTAAAGGCATGCACTCTTCCCAAGAGCCACCAAAATCCATTACACAAGCTCGAAACATTCCTTACAACGTCTGTATCATCCTTTCAGATTGTCCATCCATCTGAGGATGATACGCCGTAATCATATTCAACTGAGTTCTGAGGGATTTCTGTAAGGATCTCCAGAAATGAGATGTGAACCTCGGATCTCTATCTGATATGATTGAAACTGGTATGCCATGTCATTTTACCACTTATCATATATAGATTTTTGAAAGATCTTCCACCATATGGGTTTCATGAATAGGGATAAAATGGGCCGACTTGGTTAGACGGTCCACTATCACCCAAATGGAATCGTGTTTCTGGACCATTCTTGGAAGACCTGTAACAAAATCCATTTCTATCTGATCCCATTTCCACACTGGGATAGGTGAATATTGTAAATACCCACTGGCCGCTTATGTTCTTCTTTAACTAGCTGACAAGTTAAACACCTTGAAACAAATTCAGCTACCTTCCAGTACATGCTGCTCCACCAAAATTGTGCCTTTATCTCCTTATACATCTTCTGTATTCCTGGATGGATAGCCCATATGGAATGGTGGTAAGCATGAAGGAGTTTTTACTAAGTAGTTAAAGTTATAACCATCCGATATCGAAACTGCAAAACTAAAATCCCATCCAGCTTCCATCCCTCAATGGTCTCCCCACCATTGAGTTTTGAACTCATTTCAACATATTTTACATCGGATTTCTATGCCTCCTTTACTATCACCACCAAATCAGGAAGGAGAGAAACTGGAAAGAAGACCGAAACATCATCTCGGTATTCACATTCCATATGCATGTCAGCTAAGACTGACATCAACTGTCACTCATCTGAAGCTTCTTGCGCCAATTGAGCATATTAATTTCTGCTTAATGCATAGGCCACCGAATTTCCCTTACTCGGTGTATACATCAATTCAATGTCGAGCATTTGAAGATACTCCATCCATATCATCTACCTCAGATTCAAATTTCGTTGTGAGAAAATATGCATCAAACTCTTATGATCTGTAAACATAGTGAATTTCTCCCCAAAGAGATAATGATTCCAAGTCTTCAGGGCATGTAAAACTACAGCTAACTCTGAATTATGCGTTGGGTAGTTATTTTCATGCACTCTCAACTGTCTTGAACCATAAGAAACAACATGGTCTCCTTGAATGAGAATAAATCCCAACCCATATCTTGAAGCGTCAAAATACACCACGTACCCCTATCCTGATTCCAGAAAAATCAAGATGGGTGCTGATGTAAGGAGAACTTTCAACTCTTGAAAATATCTCTGACATTCCTCAGTCCATTGAAATGCGTTGTTCTTCTTTGTAAATTCAGTCATAAGCGAAGATAGTCATGATACTTCACGCACAAAGCGTCGATAATAACTGTATAGATTGAGAAAACTTCATATTTCAAATACATTCTTCGGTGTTTTCCAAGAAATAATAACTTCTATCTTTTCTGGACCCACTGAAATACCTTTATCAGAAACAACATGGCCCAGAAATCGTACCTCTTGTATCCAAAAATCACACATTGATAATTTGGCATACAACTGATGGTCTCTCAAGATTTCCAACACTATCTCCAAGTGTTTCTCATGCTCAGCCCTTGTTCTTGAATACACCAATAAGTCATCTACAAACACCACAACAAAAGAATCCAGATATCACTGGAATATCCAATTCATCAATTCCATAAAGACTGTTGGTACATTTCTAAGACCAAAAATAATGACTACATATTCTTAGTGACCATATCTGCTTCTGAAGGCTATCTTCAATATATCCTCCTTCCGAATTCGCAACTAGTGATATCCTGACCGCAAGTCAATTTTAGAGAACCACTGAGCTCCCTCAATTGATCAAATAAGTCATCAATGCGTGGAAGCGGATATATATTCTTTATCATATCTTAGTTAAGTTTAAAATAATCCATACATAGCCTTAAAGTTCCATCTGCTTTCATTACAAACAAAACAGGTGCTACCCAAGGAGACACGCTTGGCTGAATAAAAACTTTGTTTTCCAGTTCTTCCAACTGCACTTTCAATTCCTTTAACTCCATTGGTGCCATCCTATAAGATGGAAGTGAGATAGGACTGGTCCCCGGAATGAGATCAATCATAAAATCCACTTCTCATATAGGCGGTAACCTTAAGAAGTTTTCTGGAAAAACATCAGGAAATTGATCCACGGCTACTGGAAAACTGTTATTCGGGATCTCATCCATCGATTCCAAGTTTAACTCAGCCAACTGGTAAGATATTTTTGCCACTACTAGTGCCAACAAGCTTGTTGCACCTGCCTTCACCACTTTTTCTTCTCTAAAGAGATGCTCGACAGCATCCTCAGTCGTGAAACTGACTGTTCTGCTATAACAGTCGATGTGAGCCCTGAACTCTGTCAACCAATCCATACCCAGGATTATATCATAGACATCCATCTCCAGCATAGAGAAATCCCATTTCAGATCAACTCCATCAATAGTTATAGAACATTCTCTACACACAAAGGTTCTACATTTTCTTTCACCGAGAGGAGTTTGAAGATTTATCACAGAAGGAATCATTTCATGTTTTAAATTAAGAAAATCAGCAATAAGAGAAGAAAGAAAATAATGTGATTCACCAGTATTGAACAACACTTTCATGAGTGTAGAATTCAAAATAATCGTACCTCTCACCATAGACGGTCCAGACTGGTCATCCACAATCACCTGTTTCGCTCCATATAATTGCTTTGTTGCTGCACTTTTCCCCTTACTGCCTTGTTGAGATTGTCTTGCCTGAGGAGTCATGGTATTCCTGGAATCAACATAGCTAGCTTTGTTCTCCTAGAGAGACTGATTTTCCTTTCCTCACCCTGTCGAAGCATAAGATGCTTGTGACACCTGATAAGTGTCATGAACACCCGCCCGTGGAGCACTACGACAATATCACTGAATATTCCCCATCTTGTTGCAATTGTGGCATGATCTCGGTGGTGCTGTACATTCTCATTTCATGTGATCAATCAAGCCAAATTGAAAACACTCAGCTTTCATCATGGGTTGTGGAGGAAGATTCATCGATCAATTCATCGGATTCTGATTCTCACTCCCACCTTGGAAGTAGGTGTCCCTCTTCCACTTGTTCCCAGCATTAGATTTACCACCTGTTCTCGTGGGTATCATCATACTTCCTCCTCCCATAACTCCTGAGATGTCTCTTTCAACTATTGTTTCTCTGTTTACCATCTCCATATAATCTGTAATATAGAGCACAGCTATCTTCCAGCGAATATCCTATCGCAACCCTGATTCAAATATGCGTGCCTTCAGAGACGCACTTGCAGTAATTTCCAGTGTAAAGCGCACTAAATTCATGAATTTAGCTGCATATTTCGTGACAGAGAGATTCTCCTGCTTCAGGATAAAAAATTATGTCATCCTATGGATGTTGAACGTGTGAGGATAGAATGTTTTATTGAAAAATTCCTAAAATTCCTCCCAGCCCAAGCCTTGATCCACCTTAGCCTGCACCACTAGCTCCCACCACTGTCGTGCAAGATCCTCCAGCATATATGTCTCCAACTTTACCTTCATTTCTGTTGGTGTGCCGATGAAATCGAAGATATGATTCATCCTATTTAGCCACACCTCTACCCTTTCTGGTTCAACATCACCCCGAATGATGGGTGGATTCAGCTTCTGGAACTGGACAGAATGGTCTACAGGCCTTGACTCATTCCTCTGATTCCCCGTGTCCATAGCCTGAAATTCTTGAACTACACTTTGGACTAGTTTCTGGTTCACATGTGGCTTAGGTGCGACCACATTCTCCACAGCCTCTTACGTTTGGTTTCTACGACGCCTAACTGGTGCCATTTTCTATACGAACAACGCACGTCGTTAGTATCACTTCCTAGCAAATAAAGTCTTAGCATTTCAATTTCTATCACATCACTATAACAACATTTTTTTCCAACCATCAAGATTTTCCACATTTACCCATTTCTAAAAAATCATTTCTTTATTTTGAAAATCAATCTATTTTCAAAATACATCAACCATTCTCTTTTCAAAATATTTCATTTGAAAACAAGTTAAAAATTTTCTGAAATCATGCTTTTGCATCAAACAATAATCCATTTCTCAAAATGTTATATTCACTCCTAGTGGGAATTCATTCCTCTAATGCATGTCATTCTCATATCATTGGATAAACCCATGAAAATGATATTTGTTATCCTATAAGTTTCTTCAAAACACTTATGTACCTAACTCCCTGGTAACTTAAAGTTCAGCATAAAAAGGATAGCTACGTCTTTTTATTCTCTACATTCAATGTTCCAAAAATCCTACTCCTTCCTAAGATGACCACCCAAGGAATAGACACGTAAGAATTCAATGCCAAGACCAACAAAAACTGATTACTACTTGTTCCACAAATAAAGGAACAAGCTGATTGCATTTATACCCCAAGGACCGAATAAACTGATACCATTTGTAATGACCCACCAATTCTCATTGTCTTAAGGGTAAAACGATTCATTACTAGGCCTTAATCGATATCACCAAGGTGCCAAAGGCTGGAAATAAATGTTGAAGGCTTTCAAAAGAACTAGGGGACAATTTACCCTTTTAGAACATATCACAGATCCAACAAAAATAACTAAACAAATCAACTAAATGATGCATGATAAAAGCTAAGAAAACTCAACCCATCATTTTATCATAAACCAACAAAAAGTTCCATAGTGGAAACAAACACTAAATCAGATTAAATAGAAGAAAGACAAACTAAAAGACTACAAGATGACAACCCAACTCCATTCTCCAAAAGCTCCAAGATCCAACATCACGAACCAGCCCAAGTATCACGAAGTAGTGCTATAAACATATGAAACAATACCTTTTCCAATATCTCGGTATATGAAATCTGTAAAAGCACCAACGTGCCAAAACAGGGGTTGAGTAATGAAACTAAGTAGGTTTTCCCTGATGACTTCCCAACCCATGCCTCTAGGATAAAACATTTAGCACATTTATATAAAACAATTTATATAAAACTATTCCAAAATGGTTCACAATAAAACAAGTTCCATGTCAAAACAATTTTCCAACAAAACCATCTTTCTCAAGAAAAGAAACCAAGAAAAGTTTCCAATCAAATTCCCATTTCTATTTTGGCACATTCATTCCATTTCACAAATCTACACAACCAACCATGCATGCAACCTGGACCTCCCTATACTCACAAGTGGTGAGTTATCCTTCCACTAAGTCATAACTTAGAGGACTACCTTGACGGGGGTACTTCATGCCCTTATCCGTCCCTTTTGATGGGGTTACTTCTCGCCCTTATCCATCCCAACCTTTTGATGGGGGTACTTATCGCCCTTATCCATCCCAATGCATATGAACACACACTACAACCCATGAAAATCCATTCCAAAACCAAGTGTGTTCAAATACTTTCAATAAAGCATCAAAACTTTTATTGAAAACCATTTCCTTCAAGTAGAAAAACCATAACCAGTTTAAAATCGCCATTTTAAATTCACTTCAACAAACACTTTCCAAAAACACACAATTTCTATCACCCATTACTTAAAAGGGGTTTCAACCATTCTTTCTCAGATGATAAACAAACCATTTCAATCAAGGAAAACAATTTAAAAATAAGCTTTTAAGTTCTAAGAAATAGGAATTGGGAGTGAATCCACCTACCACAACAAATTAGGTGAAACTAACCAACGGACAAAGAACGTCAATGAAACCGAGTCAACTACTCCCTGAAACCTCCTTATATTTCTTCCCCTAGCACCAACAAAACCAAAAACAGACTTAAAAGCCGTCCACTACCTTAGATATACCCACCTTGGGAGTATATCTAAGGATACATCAAGAGGGAAGAAGGAGATCTAAGAAAACTAAAGGAAATGAGACTTACCCCGATCAACAGGCCTATAAATTCTAAGGCAAATCTCCGGATCACTTCCAAAATGCCTGGTAAGTGTTCTCCCACCTTCACCAGAGAGAAATCCCAAGTTAGGGCCATATAGGAGCAAAAATGAGTGGGTTTAAAGATAAAAAGGATTATATCCTTAAAAATAGGATCTAAGTTGACCTCGCGCATGGTTAGTCCTCACGGTTAGTCAAATCGTGCACTAACTGTGCGGTAGTCACTGCTTGGAAGGGGCTCTCCGCACAGCCTCCTCGCATGGTTTTCCCAAACCATGTGCACACCGTGCGATCTCCTCTGTCCAAGTGAACACCACATGCATGGATTCCACACGGTTTGGGAAACCCATGTGAAGCCCGTGCGTCACCACTTTTTCCCCTTTAACACTTTAAAAGTCTCCAAACTTTCCCAACCATTTCTCAGATGCTTCATTTAGTTAAAAAGCATAAAACAAGGGTTACTTACTAGAAACCGGGGGTAATACACACTATGAGTTCATAGTGATTCCCTTTGGACTCACTAATGATCAAAAAAAATTAATGTACATAAAAAATAGATTCTTTAGAGATTTACTCAATAAATTTTTGGTAGTCTTTACTAATGAAATTCTAATATACTTCAAGATAAAGGAGGAACACAATGAAAATTTTAATATTGTTCTAAATAATTTGATAAGGGAGAAAATATATGCAAAGTATAGTAAATGTGAGTTCTCGATGGAATTAGTATCATTCTTGGGTCATGTTATCACTAAAAAGGAATATTAATAGACCCTCAATAGATAAATGAAATCAAAGAGTGTCCTAGGACAATATCTATAACAGAGATCCATTGTTTTCTTGGTCTAGTTGGGTATTACTAATGATTTTTTAAGAACATATCATGATTTTCAAACCCACTAACCAAGATAACTAAGAAGTGAGTAAAGATGATCTAGACTAGTGAATGTGAATACTACTTCTAAGAGTTTAAAAAGAGAATTATCACTACACCTGTACTCACACTTTCAACAAGTTGGGAACTCTTTTTGCTGTATAGAACTTTTTCAAAGAATGTATTGGATAGTTTACTGAGGTAAAATGATAAATTGATAGCCTATGCCTCAAGGAAGTTGAAAATTCTTAAATAAATTATCCCACACATGATCTAGACTTGGAGGTTTTCATCTTTGAGTTGAAAATATGGCAGCATTGTCTCCATGGGGAGAAGATTGAGATATACACTAATCATAAGAGTATCTAATATATATTCACATAGAAGGATCTTAATATGCTCTAGCAAAGATGGTTTTATCTAATCAAGGATTATGATTGCTCAATCTAATACCATCATGGTAAATTAAATAAGGTGGAAAATGATCTAAGTAGAAATGATCATGAATCATTATCAATGATGATAATTGTGAAGGATCCAATCTTCTTAGACCTACAAAATATGGGAATGTGAATTGTTAATTAATTAAAATCATCAATCTTTTCTCAAATTATTTCTCAACCATTCCTTATAAAGAAAATAAATTGTGCTCATAGAAATTATGTGTAAATTTTGGAAAAAGTAGATGTTATCAAAAATGGGAAATCCACTTAGTTTAAAATTGATGAGGAATGTGTTTTGAAATTTAAGACACAATTATGAGTACAATCTATTATAGAGATAAATAAATATATTCTTAATTATTCACATAGCTCAACTTTCTCAATTCACCCAGGAAGCACAAATATGTATCGAGACTTCTAAGGGAACTATTGGTGGGACAATATGAATAAAGAGATCATTGAATATGCATCAAAGTTCCTGGTTTTTTAGAAAGTGATGTTTGAAAGGAAAATTATAAAGGGATTATGAAAACATTACCCATACCAACATGGTAGTGGGAAAACATCACCATTGAATTTTTAAAAATACTTCCAAATACATCTAGGGAAATAATTTTATATGGTTCCTTATGGATCATCTTAAAAATATAGCTCACTTTATTTCCATTTAAGAGGACTTATAACTCAATCAACATTCATGGATATACATCAAATAAGTGGTGAGGATGCATGGAGTAACACATTATATTGTATCCAACTGAGATCTGAGATTTACCTCAAAATGTTCAAAAAGCCTCTAACATGATCTAAACATGGAGTTGAACATTAGTATGTCTTATCATCCCTAAACTGATGGTCAATCCGTGAAAACTATTCAGACACCAGAATATAAGTTAAGAACTTTTTCAATGGAATTCAAGGGAGTATGGTACCAGCATATACTTATCATCGAGTTCTCTTAAAACAATAGCTTCCACTCAAGAATCCAAATGTCTCCATATGAATCCCTTTATGGGAAAAGATACATAACACCAGTATGTTAGGATGAAGTTTGTGAATGTAAATCTAAAATGGTTGAAGAAATGGTTAAAAGGAGAAAACTATTCAGTGTCACATCAAGGAAACCCAAATTTCATAGAAGAGATATACATAAAATCATAGATGGAAATTTGCGTTAAATGTTAGATTAATAGTATTCCTTTGAATATTTCCATGGAATAGGATCATGAGATTTGGGAAGAAAGGGAAGCTAATTCCAAGGTACATCGACCCCTTTGAGATTATTGATTATGTTAGAGTTGTGGCCTATCGACTAGAAATTCCACCCACCATTTCTCAAGTACATGATGTATTCCACATATCCTTATTGAGTAAATACATTCCAAATCCCAAACATGTACTGAATTCAAAGTTAGTATATTTGTTAAATGATCTCTCTTATAAGGATTATCGGGTGAAGATCTTGGAATATAGAGATAAAGTTATACACAAAAAAGAATAATCACTTAGATTATTATGGAGGAACCATAAGTATGAAATTCCAAATGATAACAAGCAGAATCAATGAAGGAAAAGTACCCTCACTAGTTTCCCCTTAGTTTGTAAATCAAATTTCCAGGGATAAATTTCATAAGGGGAAAATAATGTAACAAACTAGAATTCTATAAATGAAATTTCCCATCTTATAATTATTTTATATAGTATAAATCACATAAAAATCACATATAGGACACAATAAAAACATTATAAAGGAATAATGAATGAAATAAGTGGTATTTATATAAATTAATGCATTTAAACCAATGAATAGTAACATAACCTTTGGAATAATAATGTGACCATTAAGAATAGTAACCCATCCAATAAAATATTAACCTCACCTGTGAAATTATGAATAAAATGTAGGCATCTTATAAATAAAAATATAATATATTTATTTCATGGAATAAGTAAATAAATGTTTTAAAAAATGATAAATTAAATATTTATATTTTTGTGAAACATAAATATTTATTAAAAATTTTATAATTAATATAATGATTTAAAATAAAATATATTTTCATAAAATAGGCTCATAAATTAATAATTTTTTGTCTTATGATAATAATATAATATTATGAGACCTTAATTAATATTATGCAGTGTTATAAAATTAGTTATAATTCTAAAATTGGTATTTTCCGATTAAATGATCGTTTTAATTAAAAATTAAATGCATCATATTTAGAAAATTATTTTCCTAAATGGTACTGTAATTTTGAAATATTCAAGTCTAAAATGGTTAGGGTGAATTTTTGGTATTTTTTAAAATTGTGGAATATTCTGTTAATACTGAAATTTGGTAATTTACAGTATAAGTTAAATGCATGAATAATTGAGTCATGGATGATGTATGACTGATGTAAAAAACATTGTTTCTAAATCACTTGTACTATTTAATATATTTAGTCATATGAATCATCACTATTCATAGTCTTGAGAAAAATTAATAAACAAATGAATAAAATAATTAAAAATACTCCTCTCCTTCCACTGTAAATATTATCCTTCTCCTCACACCTCTAAAGACTTGATTACTTTACAAATTCTACTCAATAATCTCCAATGACTACCCCCCTCTATGTAAATGATAGTTTTTTCTAAAAACAATACCAAACCAAATTTCCAAATGGATCTTCTCAAGGAGGAGAAGTTCGAAAGATAAAATCCTCTTTCGTTTTCCTTTAATTTTATTTCAATTTATTTTTGTTTATTATATGTCCCTCACCTCCCCTATATAGAGTAACATGATAACTCCAATATTATTTATATACATTAATTTTATTATTTTAATGTTATATCTATATTCAATTCTCTTCTCTTCCCATTTTGTCCTAAAAATGAAAACATTGTCTATGAGGTGTTGATTCACCACCTTCATGGATGATAATTTTTAATTTTCTAATACCACCTTCAATTCTAGTCACAAAATAATTATATTGGTTTTAAATATTTTAAAATGTATTTTATAACATATTTTATGTTTTGTGACTAACATATATGCATAATTTTAAATAATTGATCAGAACTAGTTCGTGATGATCAAAAAACTGCTAAAAAATATCTAAATGGTTTTCATTAATATTTTATCTAATGAATCATCCTCATATCTAAAAATAAAATAATATATAAGGACATATAAGATTTTATAAATTAATTAATAACATATAATTTTAATTTGGGATAATTATTTCTCTTTTACATGATCTTCCAAACACATATACAAGTGAACAAATCATGTAAACCAAGGAAATGAACACTGCCAAATGATGAAATTGTGTCTTATAACTCTGAAAAAGGAAATATATGAACTTAATAAAATTATAATAAATAAAATAAATTTATAAAGGTTAATTAATTAATTAATTAATTAATATATTTAATTAAATTTTCCATAAAATTAGTTACAGGTGTATAATAATTTCAGAACTAAGGTAAGAGATTCTCTCTGAACCTCCATTTTTTACTTCAGGTTACACGTACTCCCTCTTTACCCCAATGTAATTATTAATCGAAATTATTTAAAATTAATATGTTCTTTATTTATCTTCCAAACATACATTCATAGACCAGTTATTCTTTATGTTATGGGTAAATACATGTTTTATGAGGTCCCCTTCTCAATTCATCCCGTTAAGAAAGCCTGGTTAAAGGGAACTTTCCAATTTCTTACACATTATAAAGTGTGATCTATAATCTATTTTGAGCCACCGTTATTTCTATAAAATCACTCATTTTATCCTGAAAAAAAAAATCTTGGTTCATTTTTTCTTTTATATAAACATTTATTCCATTTCTGTTTTGAAGAATCTTGAAAAGTTTCCCTTAAACTCACTAAAGTGAATCATTTCTAAAGATTATTAAACAATCTTTTTACATGTTTTAAATTCAATATGAAATAATTTATCATTATTTATGACTATTATAGCATATTAATTTCCATTTATTATTTAAATCTAATCTTTCATGGACAAATTCAGGATACATAAATTTTTTCTACTTTATAACATGATTATGATACCCATTTATTTCCATGGGTAACCCTTATGTTTATTCCTTATGTATAATTATTCATGTGGAATACATATGCATGAACATGTTATAACGGGTACACCCAGGTAACAATCCAATGAATTAAACTCATCATCTCAGATTTAAGAGAAGTGGAAATGCCGCAACTACCCATGACGCATCCAAGGATCTAACTGAGTTGATTACTACCCATTGTACGGACTGCATCTATTCTCTTATCGATCTAAACTATATCATCAAACATGTTTATCAAGAATCAAACATAGTGGGATATGGCCTAGAAAACATGGGTTTAAATCAACTCATTACATTGTTTGATGAACTCCCTACTATTTTACTTTCTTTTCATGAAATAGATTATAATATGATCCCGTATTTCATACTTCTATAAACGTTTTTTTAATAATTTGTGCCTTGGTCATTTTGGGCCAAGTTATCATCATTTTTTAAAAAATGAGAAAACCCAATTCCTTTATTGGACTTGGTTCTCCATGTTCAATTAACTTGGAAGTTAGAATTGACTCATTTTCCACCATATGCATTTATCATTGACTCGTGTTTATGTCATGTTGTATGTTTTTTCCACATACCTATGATTTCATGATTACATGATCCCATGTTATACATGTTATGATTTCGTATGTTAATTCATGTTCCATGCCTTTTTATGTCATCATGTTATTCCTTATAAACAATGTTTTATTCTTTATCTATATGTTTATACCCTTAATGGGATTTTTAGATCATCAGTTTGTTCATGTAATCCCTAGGTTACCCTATGCATATCTAAGATCTCAAATAAATTTAGGAGATAATTATGGAGTTTAAATAAAATATTTGTTTATTTTAGTTCCATGTTTTAGTTTTATGTATGTAATCTTCAAAAAATGCAACAATTTTTTATCCTTGGTTTTTATTTGAATGATATTTATTTTTAAAATATTGTAATAATATGTTTAAAAGTATATGGCCATTATAGAGATAATGAACCATGAGTCCCACTTCCAGTGGGCCTAGGGTTGGTGACTAGAACTAGGGGTATAAAATAACACTTACGGGAGGAATTAACCTCTATATAATATAGGATTAGGAGATAAGATTATCAACCACTAAGAAACAATTCTAGATAATATAAAAAAGAACTCAAACTATCCCACAAGTCATGAAAAATTTCAACCAATACAAACCAAAATACATTCCTATGTTAGTGACTCAATAAAAGCACCAAAACCTAAGTTAATAATGTATTTCTCAGTGACTGAAGTCCTTCTCAAAACTTGAAAAGTAGGTTATTTATGTAGGTTGAGAATAACATATATACTCAGGAGGATTATACCCATGTTCTTATGTGATCATGTGAAAAGAGTATATTAATATACCAGTGAAAAAAAAGAACAAACATACACCTAAAAATGTCAACATTCCAATCCCAACCTCACCATGTCACACTCACCAAATCATGAATCCAATATAATTACATAATATCCATAACATAAATAAAATGAACCATGCAACCACTTCACCACAAATTTGTTTCTCTCATACCCCATCATCAAATTCCAGGTGTTCTTATCACATATCCATTCATCTATGATGTGGGTTGAGATGCATTCCTACCTACCCCACTATTATAAGGTCTAGAATATTTTGCTAGAATTAATCATCATCAAATCACATCCTCACTACATCACATCAAAACCACTTTACATAACCAGGGAAGTACGGTATCATGATCATGAAGGAAATAAACCTCATGAACTTACGGTAATATGCATGACCCCCCACCAAATGTCGCATCCTCATCAACATTGGGTAAACTCCAACACTATCTTGTATCATCAGTAGGTAATCTCTAACACCAACCTATATCATCGTTGAGTAATATACCACACCAACATGTATCATCACTGGGAACACTATCTTGTATCATCGCTATAGTTAAAAAAGGTGGGGTAGAGGGGGTTTCCAGCCATCTATATCACCCCAAAACTGAATATTGTGGAAAAAAATCGAAATCCAAAACAATTGGATATTGGTATTTTTATCCAATTTGGGTGTGGTGTATATAAAAATAACATAAAATACATGATATATAGATATAACACAGTACCCAAACTATTGTTTCACATCAACTATACTATCACGCAATACAACACCACCATTGCATGACACGATATCCATCATGACCACCACCATCACAAAAAAGCACCATGCCAAACAAACACCATGAATAACCACACAATTCAACTTCCAATTATAGGTTACACTATTTTTTAGATTTTAATGAGTTTCCACTAACTCCCATTTACTAATCTATTCATTCACATTTACACAACACTTTCATTAATCATTAAATTAAGTCAATTATCACACATCAATTTCATCCCATTATTATTCATTTATTTACCCAGGATATTTAATTTTCAGTATTACAATTTAATCCATGGTTAACTGGGAAACTAGCACAGCCACACCACACAAAACAGCTCACCCATCTCACATCAACCACTTCCACTACACATTATATGCTAAAACATCTCACTACAACAACCACATGTCTTAACAACCACACATTACAACCACATCACAACACAATCATAATAAATCACCACTATCACACATCACGACCACTATACAACACCACCATTACAAAACCACCCACATCCCATCCTATTCCAACCAACCATCACATCATTTCCCCACACTTTTCACACCCAATTAAGTCACCACCATCACCACACAACATCACACCTCAAAAAAGTTATCATAAACACACACCACTATAATTAAGCTCCCAAAATAATAGATTCAATTTGGGATTTATTTAATTTACTTCCATACTTCGCATTGGTATTGTCACAAAAAAAATATTTCTATGGGTGATAAAGTAATTATAAAGATATAATTGATTATCCAATTCATTCATAGTGATGAAAATCAATTAACACATCAAGGGTATCACATCATATCAACCACGGCACAAAGAATTCTCCCAACAGCCATGATTTTTTGTATTGGAAACAAGCATGTATAGTCACATTAGCAATAACATAAAAAGAAATAAAACTTTTGACTTCTCCCCATTCCCATAAATTTCATATTAATCCAATTCATTATATTAATTAAGTCGACCATCACTATCAACCTAATTCAAGGTAAAAAAACATGAAATCCCCACACATGCACATAAATAGGGAGAGAATGAGGATTCCCTGCCTCAAATGAGCTTTCAAAATAACCTTGTACAATAGGTCCAAGGAGAAACAACCTAAAGAACCCAAACCCAAAATAAAACCTTGAATCAACCTGAACCATACTGAGGTATCATAAAAAACACAGGCCAAACACTCCCAAACCAGAACAACACCACCATAAATAATTCCTAAAGAGAAACCAAAGAAAATGAGGGAGAAAATGTAATTTATTTAATAAGTATTACAAAAGATAAACCTATAGAATACAAGGAACAAATCCATATGAAGGGGACAAATATCCTTGAAAAGTTATTAGGGTTTGCCTAATTTTTGAGGGAAATAATAGAGAAATAAATGATTTTTAGTGAGCCATAGTATTTATAAACAAGCGAGACCGTGAAAATTTCATTTTATGAAACCCATATTCACATAATGATTTTTCATGAGGCCCTCCAATTCATGCTCTAAAACATATTTCGGTCATGAATCCTTTAAACTCTAAACATGATGAACATCCACCGGTTTTCAATGCTCTTATTCATGTCTTCAACAATTCCTTCATGCCGTGAGTTCTTTAAGAACATAACTCCCATTTGAAACATAAATTTGTGAATCTTCATCCCCAATCCATGAATAACATCTCAAATTGTTAATACCTATTAATGTTATGAAAAACCTTCAGTAGTATAATTTCTTCTCCAAACTTCAGTACACCCTCCTTGAGCCTACTTCAAACATATAAAATTCCCAAACCAGTAATTTGATGGGTTAATAAGGCATGAAATATTACATAAGATACCTATTACATGTTTCACATCCCCGAGAATCAAGGGAAACCCAAAATAAAAGGAAAGGGTTCAAAACACTATCCCGCAAGATACCTCTCATGGATCTCTTTATACCCCAAACACTAACTCCAACCAAACACACAATAAAAATACAAAAAAGTATGAAAAACACCCCACAAAAACACATCACCATCTCACCATGAACAAGCCTCATATTGTCTAATTAACCACTCACAAAACCATTTATACCTCCATAAGGACCAATTCAACAACCACCTAAAATTCCAAGAAATAGTATCCCAGGAAAACAAGTAAAGAAAACCCACCCTTCATATCAAGATATTTTCCAATTTGGGAATCACTGAACTACCTGCATGATTTTAAAATGTGTCATTAATATAACATGTCTTGATTAGGTAGGTTTGTTCTCTTCTTCATGTACTTTAATACATAACACACACCATTAAAAAGGGAAAATACACATATAATAAATTAAAAATATTTAAATATCACATTATAAAGGAAAAAAATAAAGCAAAAGTCGAAACAATATAGTGTACTGAGTGTGCATATAAATCTCACACTCCAAAGTACTCTCCCCCGTCTCACCAGGCCTCCACAACACACGAACCAAGGGGATGTTTCATTTATGAAACACTTTCTCTAGATAACCTTGGGTATCTATAGGATGTTCCATGAACATAGAATCATCCCTAATATCCAACTATCCATAGTCAATTATGTGTTAGTCCTTGTAAAGATACCATATAAGCAGGGAAACTTGGAAGATTTCAGGGATCATGTCGAGTTTCGGTGGAAGCAAAAATGATACACCATTGTGCCAACACACATTAACACATCCAATGACCCAAAGAACTAGAATAAAGCTTACTCCCCCTTCCAAAACACATCTTCTCTTGTTAAGGGGATACCCTCAATAACACATGGTCTTTGATCTCAAACTGTAGGGGACTCCGTATATGATCATCATAGGCCTTATGATGATCTTGTTCCCCCTCATCCATTATTAGACTATCTGGATCTTCTAGATCATGATTTTCACTATATCATGACCAAGAACTACTAGATCCATAACCTCCATCTAGCATAGTCGATACTTACACATCCACCCATACAACTCAAAAAATGAATACATGTCAATGAATGAGTGGTAGATATTTTTATTGGTGAAATCAACCAAAGGTAGATTATTTTCCTAGGATCTACCAAAGTATAAGATGAAAGATAAAAACATATCCTCTAGAATTTGTATTTCCTTCTATATCTTCCCATTAATCTGATTCTAGAAAATAGTGATAAGGTAAAACTATTAGTTTTAGTCATGCTACAATCCTCTCCATACAAGTGAGGTAAATGGGGATCCTGATCAGAGATGATGGTCCTTAGTACCCCATGATGACTAATCACATTTTCCACATAATAGCTTTACAAAACATCCACAACACTAGATTCATGAATCTCTAAAAAAATTATTTTATTTCATCAGTCATTCCATAATCACCTAAACTAGATCAAAAAATTCTTATGATTGGGATAACCCAATAAAAAAATTCCATTTATGCCTCCTCCGATTTCTACTCAAGGACATATAAGGACTATAAAAACCCTCCAAGAACATGGTGTTTATCATTCAGCTACTGAAAAACTAGGAACTCCACCACAAACTCTTCCACAAACCATTTCATCCTAGGAAACCAAAGATATATCCTCAATCCACGATACATCTTAGTCACACTAGGATGCACCACTAAGGGTGTGTTTTGAAACTCAAGGAGAACTCTCTCGCATATCCGCAATGGACAAAAAACTAACCTATAATAATATATTATAATATCCATCCAATAAAAATAAATTAAAGTCACCACTATGGATGACACAGTCACGCATAACCTCTACATTTGAGTCTCCCCATTGAGACTCCTACATCTACTGCATCTGGGAAGAATCCGTGAATATTTGATAAAGATAACCTTAGTCACTACATTCTTTGAAATTAAGATGAACCACTAAACACTCCTCTATCCCTTTTCAAATATATATATATTTTTTAATCACATGTATTTAGGAATTCTAATTCAACTCATTTGCAAAAACATTCCAATTTCTTGTATTTAATGTGATCTAAAAACCTTAATCCTTGAGAAACAAAGTCCACCTATATTAGAATAGTTTTAGATTTTTAGGTCCACACGGTCAAATACCCTGAGAGGGGGGGTGAATCATGGTATCATAGATTGAAACTAATACCCCTTTGGATATTTTTTTCCTTAAATAGCACACCTATATCTTTCTCCTATAGAAATATTTGAATAGAAATGTAATCATGAACACGACACATCGATTTTTACTTGTTTCACACTCATCGGGCTATGCCCAAGGACCATACAATGATGATGTGCCGATGTACCGAATCCACAATTACTCACTACCAATTACATGGTTTAGGATAGATCTTCTATGACTAGGCTCACTACCTTTATAAGGTTCAGGGTCTACTAACTGCATTTCCAAGGGTCACTCTTTATGTATCTTCCTCTAGCACACATCTTATGGGAAGGATCATCGTCTTTTTCTCCCTTCTCTCACTACACGTGGAAGGGATCAACTCACAATTTATGGACTTGTAGGTCAATTCATTTGCGTGAAAGAACACATCCTCAACTATAGGTAGATTCTCTATTGATGTTATTTTTGTGCTGTTTCACCAATTTGATTTTGGTACTTTCTCCCTTTGGAGTGTTGACCATAATGACTTTTACTGTATATCTTTCATTATTAGTGGAAAAATTTATTCCCTCTTTATTCTATATCATGTAAGGTGTTAGTCTCCAACCCAGGGGGATTGAGAATTCCCTTTAGGCCATGTTAGAGTCGGTTTGAGTTTTAGGGTAGTAGGGTATCCATGATAGTTCATAATAATTGGTTTTTATAACTTGTCATCTAACTTGGACTCATACCAATTAATTTCAAAATTTCCCAAAAGGTTCTTTAAAATTGTTTCAAGAATTGTCAATATTTTCTTATAAAGGTAGAAGTTTTTTACATTATAGATTTATTTTAAAGTATTATTCCAAATATTAAGCCACCTACAATGGACCTTGGTCACATAATAAGTGTTGGATTAAATGATATTTTTGATTTTCTAAAGGTATTTAGATATTTAAAAAATATATTTGAATCTGGTTTTATTTTAGAAAAATGGTTTGATTAATTTTTAAGGACTTGTTTTATAAAACATGGTGGGTTGAACCTTTTTTAAATGAATTGGATATTTTTATATGTTATTTGGCTATATTTGTAATTGATGGTTTTTTCTCTTGGAATCATGTTTGGATTACAGATTGTTTGAGAAAGGGTTTTCCAAAATTTATATATTATATATGATAAGTTAAATTCCCAGTTGGCACTTTATGATGTGTTGATTTCAAATTGTTACCTTGTTGATACACCTTGTTCGTTGATGATTTTTATCTTATCCATGTGATGGATGTTTGTTATGTGACTCATGGTGTGCTTATGGATTGGGACTCTTTCTAAGGGATGGGAGTTGGGAAGGATGTGATGGAAGTGTTATCCCATGTGGCATATTATTATCATGTGATGACATGGTTTGTTTAGGGCCCACATTCGTTTATTATTTCATGCGGAGACCAAAACTATAATGTGGGAATTATCAAGACACAAATATGACTATTTGAGATTACACAATGTCTATTTTCCCCTAGTTGAGAGTCACATGGTGTCAAGTGGTTTGTCACTGATTAGTATAGTTGGGAGAGATTTAGATGATGTATTTGAGAAAGTATATTATTTTTCGGTAGCTAGTTCCACCCTTTGTGTATTGAGAAGTCATGATTTTCTCTATGGTGTTACCTCATGATATGTATGGAATGTTAGGATTTATCTTTTTTATTTTGATCATGTGAGTTTCTTTCTTATTATATATTGAATCCCCAAACACACAACTCCAGATTCAGTACATTAAACACTATGTATTTTTTTATTTTTATAAAAGATAAATGAAAAATACACATAAAATTTTATATACCATGAAATTTACCTGTCTAGGTTTTAGAGAATTGGAATATTACATTACAATTTAACAAGATTTAAGAAAAAATTAAACAAAATTATTTTTGTGAATTACCTATTAATGTGAAACAACACCAAAATATAGTCTACTAAACCAGTGAAAAATACTTTAAAACATAGGGTGAACATTAATTTTCTCTTAAATGGGTTTTCAATTCCTTTGGAAATACTTTTCTTGAAAACAATAAATCTATTTAGAAACATTTATCATGTGATAAAACCTATTCTTAAAAAAAGGGTTTTCCAAAAAAATTGAATCTTTTTCTAAATATCCTTAAATAGTGTATATTACTTTAAAAACCATGTATATTAAAAATAATAATTATGTTAAAATAAAATTTTCGATTTCTCTACATAAAAAATAATATTTTTTGGATTAATCATGATACTCAGCAGGTCATAAAAAACCATAAGGATACTTAGTTGTATCCCATATAGGACAGTATCCCCTAATGGTAATGGTTTCACCCCATATTCCATAACATATCATTTGATACTCTAGTTCCAATTTCAAGGAATGATTTTAAATGGTCCTACCTTTCTCACTCAAATCCCGAAAACAACTCAAATCTATACTTACATTATTTCCTTAGAATAAAATAATATTACATATTTCTTTACGTGGAAAAAATAATATTTCTTAGAATTTCTAAAAATTACTAGAAAAAATTCATTCTTAAAAATAATTGCTTTTAATTTGTAGAAATAAATAAAAATGATTAATAATTTAAATTAATGCTTGAATTAAAGTTCATGGAATGTAAACAATATTTTAGATGATGACCATATCTAATGTTATGAATGACATTCATAGAAAAATAAAAATAATTTACACATAAAATGATAACTTTTATAATTCAAATGAATGGTTCACATAAAATGATTGCATATAAATAAAATTATAACTTTTCTCATTTTTTAGAGACAATTTAATGATAACAATAACAAAACACTGTTTTTTTATTGTTTTGATAAAACATATTTAAAATAATTAAATAACTCTTTATATCATTAATTATAAAAAATATATATACTTATATAAAAGTAAATATATATATAAAGAGAGAGAGAAATCATTGAAATTGATTGGATTTCTTAGAAGGGTTATAATCCAAATCAATGTTTGAAAATAAATTAGAGACTTTTGTTTTTCAAAAACATAAATTTGATAGAAATTATGAAATACCAATATTCATTTATTATGGAATTTAAAAGTATATACATATAGATATATACCCATAAATATTTCTCAATTAAATACATCCCTTACTGAACCATAAATTAAACAAATTATTGATAGATTAAAAAAAATCTCTTTACCCTGTATTAAGAATCTACATCAAAAAATTATTCCCCAAAAAATAATTCCTCACACTCACAATAATCAAAGATAATATTTTTTTCTCATGAGGATGAGTACAAGGTATCTTGTTTATAACCAGTGAACATACTCAAATTTAAATCGGGTAACTTTAAAATGTTTATACAGTAAAATATGGATAGCCCATGGTTTTCCTTACATGGAGATTCATTAATATCTCACTAAATTTGATGTTTATTAAAATATAGGATTTTAAAACAAACAACATCTCCCACTACTCCATAAATAAAAATATCTTCATCCTTTTAATAATAAAATCATTAACCAATATAAGAAAAAATCATTAGTTGGATAGGAAGTCTAATTAAATATGGTTATCTGTCATTTATTAACTCAAAAAAAACTTATCTAATTATTATTTAATCAATATTCTTTTGAAATCATCAAAAAAATACAAAAGACTCAGTATTGGACACTCTTATTTTTCAACTAATGGTGTTATTAAAATAATCATTTGATTATTAATATATATATATATATATTGGTAGACAAAAATTGTATATCCCGGGTGATTTTATCCATAAAGAAAGGTGTTATCAGTGATGGTCATGCAATGAGTAATCGGTGTTGACTGGTGTGAGTTAATGGAAATGATGGGTGGAAGATGATGGAATGGTTAAAGCATTAAGTAGGTGATGAAGGAGGTTACACATGGTTGTTTCAGGAAGAAGATGGTGGTTTGGCTTCGATTGCAGGTGGTGGGGATGGTCACAAGTAGGTGTGCAAAGGGATGGATAGCAATTGTTGAGTCCATTTCTGATAGTTGTCAAGGGGAAACTGATCGATATCGGGAGTTTGAAGACAACCTCTTATTTCATCCTTTTTTTAATAGTTTTGTCATTTTATTTTATTATTATTCCATTCCATTTTTTTACACATATGAAATTCAATTTTAATAATAAAATTATCATAATTATAATATATGTCTAATTTCAAAATTTAATTAAAATAATTAATTATTGTTATAGTTTCTTATTTATATATAATCATCATTCATAGTTTATCAAAAAAATATTAATAATTTTATAAAAATATTATTGTAATACATATATCATAATTTATATTTTAAAACTACATAAATTTATAATAGTTTTGTTTATAATAATATAATACATTTAATATTACCTTTAATTGATTTTATTTATTTTCAATAAAACAATATTTATATTACGAAATATAATTTCAGGAATAATCCAATAAAACATCATTTATAATATTTTTTTGTCAACTTATAAACAGTTCATAAAAATCATTTCAAAAATGATTTTATTAAAAACTTATTCATTTATTTTAATATAAAATGTATTTAAATTATTTATAATAACTTTATAATTCAAAACAATACCATGATTATAAAAATGTAATTTGTTTGTAATTTTTAATATTAAATTAAATTAAAATATTATTTCTTAAAAATTTATTTAAAAATATTATAACATAATATTTGAAAAGTCTATTTTTAATAAAATCATAATTTAATAATTTAATATTTCATCATGTACAATAAAGGTGATGTTTTTGAAAAATAATGCAACTCAAAATAAAAAAACAAATTATTTTTAATAAATAAAATCACTTAGTTTTATAAAATATATTTTAGAACATGATTTATTTAAATTATAAATTAGTTTTTAAGCACCTATAACTTTCTGTGATATTATATTCTTCCCCCCTTAAAATAATTTCACCCTCGCAATTTTTTCATCAGACTAAAAAAATTATGAATTCTCATAATCAAAATTAAGAAAAACTAGAACTGCTAAACTTTTATACTCTACCGCTTAGACAATATCTAATCTCCAACGTTGTCTAGACCATTGATTTGATACCAAGTGTGAAGCCCTGAAACCACTACTCCAGATTTAGTACATATAATATTATGTATTTTTTTATTTTTATAAAATATAAATGAAAAATATACCAAAAATTTTAAATACGACGACCTATATCGATCTAGGTTTCAGAGAATTATAAAATTGCCTTAAAATTTAACACATTGTACAAAAAAATAAACTAAAGTATTTGTGTGCACTACCACCTTATGTGAAACAACTCTAAAAGATATTCTAAAAAACCTGTGAAAAATAATTTAAAACCCAGGGTGAGAATTAATATCCTTAGAGAGCTGTTTTAAAATAACAAGGAAATACTTTCCTGGAAACTAATAAATATCTTTAGAAACTATTATCATTTGATAAAACCAATACATAAAAATGGGTTTTACAAAAATTGAAAACATTTTATAAATATCCTTAAATAGTGTATATTACTTTGAAAACCATATATTTTCAAAATAATAATTCTTTTGAAATACTACTTTGGATTTCCCCATTTAAAAAAAATAATATTTTTCGAGGAATAATCGTGATATTCAGTAGGACATAAGAAAAACTATAATTCCACTTAGTTGTATCACATGTGGGACATAATCCCCTTGATTTCATTGGTTCACTCCGATGTCAAAACATTCTAATTGATACTCTAGTGTCAATTCCAAGAAAACATTTTAAATGGTCCTTCCTTTCTCACACATAACCCAAAAACACCTCAAAACCATACTAAAATTACTTCCTTAGATAAAAAATAATCTTACATATTTCTTTACATGGCACAATCAGAATTTTATGATTTTTTAAAAGTAGATAAGATAAATCAATACTTATAAATAAATAGTTTGAATTAATATACATAAATAGAACAATTTAATAATTTAAACAAATACTTGAATTGAAGTGTGTGGAATGTCAAAAAAATAGATTATGGTCATATCTAATATTATGAATGATATTCATGGAAATATAAAAAAATAACACATAAAATGATAACTTTTATCTTTCATATAAATGGTGAACATAAAATTAGAGCATATACATAAAAAATAACCTTTCTCTTTTTTGGTAAAAGAAACAGTTTAATGATAATAATAAAAAAATAATGTTTTTTATTATTTTGAGGAAACTTAATTAAAATCATAAAATAAATATTTATATATACACACACGTATATATGTATATATATACACACACTATTTATATATACACACACATATATAAGTATAATAAAATAACTATTTAATTCTCAAATATATATATATACACACACACATATATATAAGTATATATATATAGATAGAGAGATCTTTGAAAGTGAACGGATTTCGTAAAAGGGTTATAATCCAAATCAAGGTTTGAAAATAAATTAGAGACTATTTTTCTAAAACATAGACTTGAAATAAATTATAAAATACCAGTATTCTTTTATTATAGAATTTAAAATTATATACATATAGATATATACAGATATATAAATTTTTAAATTAAATACATCCCTTACAAAAGAATAAATTAAAACATAAATTGGTAGATTTAAAGAAAATGATCTCATTACCTTTTATTAAGAAGCCACATCAAAAAATTATTCCCCAAAAGAGACTTCCTCAAACTCACATTAAGCAATTAGATTACATCTTCTTATGAGGAGTAGAAGGTAGCTTGTCCATAACCTGTTAACAGAATCATCCTTAAATAGAGAAAACTTTAAAAAAATTAGATATTAAAATATGGACAACTCATGGTTTCCCTTACAATGAGATTCATTAATATCTCATTGAATGTTATGTTTACCAAAACATAGAATTTTAATAAAAACACCATCTCCCACTACACCATAAAAAAAATATTCAGCCTTTTAATAGTAAAATCACTAACCACAATATGAAACATTCATTAGTTGAATATGAACTCTTATTAAATATAGTTATGTGTCATTTGTAAACTCCAAAAAACTTATATAATTATTATTTAATCAATCTTATCTTGTAGGCTTGAAAAAAATTCCAAAAACATCACTATAGGGTACTCCTATTTTTCAACTAAAGGTGTTCTCAAAATACTCATTTTATGATATATATATATATATATATGTAGAAAAAACATGTATATATCTAGTGATGTTATTTTTGGCGAATGGTGTCGTCAACGGTTGTCACTTGATGGGTAATCAACATCGACTTGTGTGATTCAGTGATGGTGATGGGTAGAAGATAATGGCATGGGTTGTGTTTTTAGGAGGCAATGGTGAAGGTCTCACATAGTGGTTTTAGGAAGAAGATGGTGGCATGGCTTTAGTTTTATGTGGTGGGGATGGTTTTCGGTATGTGTGTAGAGGGATATTTGGTGATCACATAGACAAGCTTCGATGGTCATCAGGGGGAAACTACTAGGCATCGAGAGGTTCAATACAACCTCTAGTTTCTTCTATTTTTCTAATGGTTTTATCATTTTATTTTATTATTTTTCCATTTCATTTTTTTACACATATGAAATTATATTATAATACTAAAATTATCATAATTATAATATATATATAATTTCAACATTTTATTAAACCAATTCATTATAGTTATAATTTCATATTTACATGTAATCATTATTCATAGTTTTATAAAAAAAATTAATAGTTATAATTGTATAAAAAAATATAACAATAAAAATATAATAATTTTCAATTTTAAACTATATAAATTTATAATACATATGTTTATAATAATATATTACTTTTAATATTAACATTAATTTTTTTATTTTTTTAAAACAATATTTATATTACAAAATATTATTTCATGAATAATTCAATAAAATATCATTTCATAATATTTAAATGTCAACTTATAAATAGTACATAAACATCATTTCAAAAATGATTTTATTAAAATACATTTTTATTTCTTTTAATATAACTTTTTTTCAATTATTTATAATAACTTAATAATTCAAAATAATATCATGTTTATAAAAATTTTATTTGTTTACAATTTTGAATATTATATTGAAATAAAATCTTATTTCATAATAATTTTCTTAAAATATTATTATATAATATTTTAAGACAATATTTTTCCTAAAATCATAATTTAGTAATTTAATATTTCATCATATATAATAAGGGTGATGTTTTTGAAAAATAATACAAATCAAAATAAAAATATATATTTTGATTAAATAAAGCCACATAGTTTTATAAAAGATATTTCATTACTTAATATATTTAAATTATAATTTGTTTTTTAATCACTTAGAAATTTCTAGGATGTTACATATATTAATCATGTGTTGACATGTTGGTTATTTTATGATTGAAATTTAATACTTTTGTTTTCCTTATAATAGTGTTGCTTCTCATTATGACTCGTATGAGACCACCTTTTGTTCATTTAACTTACATTTAAAAGATTTATTTTTTAAATGGTTTGAAAGTAATATTTGAAAATGAATTTCTTTAGGTATTTCATTATGAATTTTTAATAAATGGGATCTTACTTAAAATTGTTTATGAAAATGAGATGTCCATGCTATGGTTTGGAAAACGGGGGGAATTGATTGGATTATTTTACTTGGTTTAAAATTTTAATTGAAAATATTTAAAAATACTTTTTTATTTTATAAGAATGATAGTCATTTGGGAAGTGTACTTGTGTTCTACTTTTATAAATCATGTGAAAGCACTACTTCGATACTGTATGTTCAAACTAGAATTTTATAAATATATTTTCTAATAAATTTCCATAGATTCAGTGAGTAGTGTTGGCCTACTGATTGATTATGTGCTCATGCCTATATATCATTTTCATGATCCATTTAGGGTTAAATGCTTTGCATGATCTCATTTTGAATCGTGTGAATGATTAAAGGTGTGATGGAATATTACTAGAAAAAAAAAGTTCTAATGCCATATAGACACTCCAATGCACGATTTATTCCATCACATAAGGACATTATATTCATTCAGATGATGTGAAGGGAAGGCGGTATCACACTTCATGTGATCCCTTTGAAATCACATGAACAGTTATGATCACAAGAACATGTGATTGAGTGAATGATAAGAGGCCATGTGATCATACGGTCTGTTCACATGACCAATAGGACATATCATGATCATATAATCATCATAGGACCAATAAATAATCTCATAATCAATAGTCATTATCATAAATGAACCTCACACAACTCCTTATCCTTCTATTTTACTTAAGTTACTAGACTTATACGGTGAATATGGGGATCATGTGATCACTTCTCTCTGGAAAGTCA
Source organism: Viscum album (assembly GCA_963277665.1). Lineage (NCBI taxonomy): Eukaryota > Viridiplantae > Streptophyta > Magnoliopsida > Santalales > Viscaceae > Viscum > Viscum album. The sequence goes on along the minus strand of OY728122.1, from coordinate 1,236,115,370 downwards.
TCTTCTATTTTGTTTTTTTTCATTCTACATAAGGTTTTTTATAGGAAATTTCTCCCCTTTATCTATGTCACTTTTTGTGGTGATAAGCTAAATAACTCACCTTAGGTTAGTTAAAGGGGGTACACATAAGTATGAAACATATTATATGCTTCATGTGATCTAATTAAATGTCAGCAGGGATGTAATATCTTAATTATATGATAGAAAGAGGCCACATGATCAGTTCGTGATTACCAACCTCCTTAATCATGTAATCCTTTCACATTTATTTATTTATTTGGGATTTTATCATGATACTTCAATGGGTCATTTCCTTATTTTTAATACGGATATATTCGAAGGACTTTCCAGGATCAAGCTAAAATTTTGAAGGGATTTCACATAATCAAGAAGACATGTCCAAGGGATTCCATGTGATCAATATGGCATGAATAAGGTATTTCACATGATCAATGAAATGATCACATGAATCACATCAGTCCTTCATGTTAAAAATAGTATAAATTCCATCACATAAGGATATCATCATTTACATCAATTATTGCATGATCCCTTTAGTGATTTCTAATGGTTTTCCACTGGGGTATTGTATGATCAATTTGGATATTTCCAATGGTCTTCTCATGATCATGCTAACATGTTTGGGGGTCTTATCATGATTAATGAACTTATCATAAAAATAGAATAGTTATTTCACATTAAAAATATTATGACTTCCATCGTGTAAGTATACAGTGGTTTATATACATTATTTCATGATCCCTTTAGAAATTTTCCAATGGTTTTCAACATGGGTGTTGCATTATCAATGCGGACATGTGTAAGGGTCTCCATATTATCAAGCCGGTATGTCTAGTGGCCTTTATCTGATCAATGAACTAGTCATGCAAACCTTTCAAGAGCTTCGCATGACCCGATTTTCATTATGCTAATTACATTACTTTAAGGGCGGGATCACTTGATAAATCATGGATCATGCATTGAAGAAAAATCCTTTTGTGAACAAATTTATATGGTCATCCTCTAAGAATTGTGTGATTATTTATATGGTTGAGAGTCTTTGCGGGGGTCTTTTGACTACATGACCACTATGTGTGGCCTCCCATATAGTATCCTAGTCTTATTTTCATTTTTTGGGAAATTAACAAGTCTGTTTTTGGGAATTTTTTACTCTGATTTCACTAATTTTCATTTGGAATGTGTCAAAATATTCCCCCACCCCCCTCAGAAGCAAAGTTTATAGGAAGGAACAAGGAGTCAGTTTTGTGGAAGTAAATGTCTTTCTAATCCCCTTGGGATTCATTCAGTTAGTATCTCAACCATATCTGGGTATTCCATGAAACATTTTTTATTCTATTAGGTTTACCATAAATAAAATGGAAAAGGTACTAGAATTCCACTTGTGACTCGAAAATTTATAGATCTCTCAAAATTATTACTTTTGTATGATTTATTCATGAGACTGCATTGTGGAATATATTCATGAGAACAATTCATGCGATCTTCTCACATGACCTCATCATGTAATGACATTTTCCATACAACTAATGAATCCAATCATGTAACTAATAAAAGGTAATTTACATGACCCATGATGCACTTCCTTGGTCACGGGGTTACATCATCTGATGTACTTGGGATTCAAACTATGGTATAATGATCTGGGTGATTCTCATGACATTTCCATGGTCACGAGATTTAGAGACACTAAATGGATCATGCAATCACAATACCTTACAATGTTCACATGATCATGAGACTAAAAATAGATCACATTCTCTATGTGATTCCATCCAAGTCACGCATTTTTTAAATAGTCTGCCCTTTTTTAAGATTCCAACTTTGTTCTAATGCATGATTTTTATTTCATGATCAAGATGGATTTAGGCACACATAAATTACCCAACACATCCCCCTGGAGGGATATGATATCTATTAACCACAATTTCAATCCTTGATATTAGGTATTGTTTGAAAACAATGTTTTAAGGGGACTTCTTTTGACCAATATTCAGAACTATACTCTTTCACCTAAACTTCCTCTATATAATTTTGTTCTTTTTGGGTGATTTCACCATCCCTTTTCAAAAATATAACCTTACACATTACTAATTTTCATCTTCCTTCGACTATATCCATGTAATTTTCTCTAAGAATAGTCAACTAACCATGGAACCATTCTTTGGGTCATCCTACTCATTGAATCACTCCTCTATGAGCCTAGATGGATATCATCTTTCCCATAAACTGATTTTCTAGAGTTACTAATATATAATCATATCCTATTTGGATAATTTAAATGGTTTCTAGAGTTTTAAATGGGATATATTACCTAGAGGAAATAAATTTATTGAATGGGCATCACCATTCTTGGATGGAGAAATCTATAAATAATTTTCTAATCAACTTCACACCATCCACCTCTACAGGTGACATGGGTTTTTTAATTCATCATGTAACTTCAATCAAAACTCCTTAGAGAATGGATCATTCATTAGTACCCTCCTACAAACTCTTTTCACCTGACCTATGGTAAAGTAAAAATCATCATAGGAGACATATATCATCTTGAGGGAATACTTCCTTTTGGGGAGATACATGTTGAATTTCTCCCTATTTTTAATTTTTAGGATGACCTTCAACGGACTCTAAATTTTTCTTGGGATATACTCAACATTGTGAGGAATAATCTAATAATGAGATAAATCTACACACAATCATATCCTTTAAAGACTGGAAATGAATATATATTTTAAAAATAAGAGCTTAGAAAACTATGATATGTCCACATCGCTTCCCTTATATATAGGTCTAGGACAGTATGGGATCCTATTTGGCCACTATGGAGGCTAAGGATTAGACTTTATGTGGATAAAAGGTGAAACCTAACATGTCATAAAGTCTCTAATTGGTGGGATTTTTTGACATGTTTCTAAATGGATGGATTTTCCCTACTAGGGATGCACGTCTAAGAATCTGGGTTGGCACAATATTGATAGTATCCAAAATGTAAAAAGGGAAATCCCTCAATCTTTCTATGACACCCCTTTCTCATCGTTATTAACTTCACAATCACATTAAATAGGGTAATACCCTTTAACATATCATAAGACTCTTCGAGCTTCTATTTGGATGGATAATCGATCACTTCTAGTGTTACGGGTACCAAAAAAAACTAAAATTTATCATTCCCTATTTCACCCTAGAATATTAAATGCCCCTGGGGTTGAGGAAACTCCATTAGACGTTCATGGGGTTTTTAACATGTTGAGTAAGCATAACTATTTTAATTATGTGCCATACCATTCCACTTTTGGGCTGATCATTAATGATGAAAGTGGTTCCCTTGATGATAGGTCATAAGAATTTTCATTCTAAGATAGGGTTATTGTATCTTGTTTAGAAAATCTAACCATCTACGATCCATACATACCTTATATATTTTCTCATTAGTTTCACTACAATCATAATGTTACCTCTATTCCTTTTACTGGAATTTGAGGGGAATGACATCCTTGACACATTTTTCAATTCTAGTTAGTGATAGTGTGTGGGGATACTAATACCAAGATCTCTTTTCCACTTGTTAATGCTCCTACTTATTTGTATCAAAAATATTACCAAATTTTGATGAAATACTACACGGTTGGTGTCCTCATCCATCTAGTTTGATGGGTGGATACACTCTATACTACTTCAAACCCTTTTCTCATGGCCTAAATTGAACCGTTTTAGGACTTAAGAGGCCCTTTCAACAAAATACCTTGTCATAAAAAAAGATTCCTTTGATGATGAGGTATAACTTATTGGGGAAACTAGCCTCTTGGTACTAATAACATATGAAATTATGACCATAAAAGTGTCAAAGTATGAAATTGATGGAGGTAGAGTAGTCTAAGACACTATATTTACTATTTCATTGGTTTATTTGGAACTTCCTTTAATTTATTTTATAACTAAATATGTCTCAACTATTTTTCCTAATGTTGACGCACCCTCTAAAATGTATATCAAGAGTGGGATAACCTAAGGACTAGTTTGGCACCAGATTCACACCTTAATTATAAAGACTTACTTAGAGTAAATATGTGGTCGAGCGGATAACCACCACCAAATTTTATATATCCTAGGGGTAGGTAGATTCATTTATCATAGATTATTCAAAATTACACTACAAATACTCCTAGAATTGAAACAATTTTACAACCATGAAAAAGTCTTTCATGACCTTGGAAAAAAATTATTCTCCAATCTGTGAGGGATTTCACAAAGATGCAGGATCAAAAAATCATATATCCTCTTAGTTGTGGGATCATATGAGCAATTTTCCACATAGATACAAAAACATGAAGTGTTCATAAATTACATGAATTCTGATTTCTCAAAGTAATTTTCTTTTCTATACCCCACTCAAAATAGAATAAGGAGTTATCTTATTCAATTGAGAATCTTCATCCACTAGAGGCGATGGAGGAAATTCAGTGGGTGACACATCAACATTAATTTGATGCCTCTGTCCAGACTCTGGTTTATCTAGATAACTCAAAAGAATAATTTTTATAATGATCATTTTTATGTCCCCTGAGGAGCCCTGGGAGATTCTCCAAATGATGTATATTACTCCTTCAATTTTAAACTATTAATGAATCAATTATTTAATTTTTTGTTTTTTATCATTCTTCTATTTATTATGTCCATGTAATTTCATCATATTGGTATCATATATATCATCAAATATATAAATCATTTTATAATACCAAGTGATCCTAAACTTGAAATTCAATGCTCGAATCATAAAATTCCTCTTGTGAGAATTACCCATGAATGATTGCATAAATGATTAATATTATAGTCACCCTTATTGATGTATCAGTGAAAATACTTATTATATAATCTAATTAGAATAGATAATTTGGGTAAATATGTCCTAGATGGAGAGTACTGTAACTTTTTCCTAAACTAGGGGACTGGAGAGCATAACATAATTTTTTACTAGGTTCATATAATGGTCGGTCCATAAAATATTTTTATCTCTTGTTTTTTAGCCCTAAATTTTTCCTAAGTGGTTGGTGGAGAGGATTAGTAAGCATGGAATTGAATTTTTATCAGGCTTCCCTTTATGGGTTTTCATCCTAAAAATTTTTATATATTTTCCATTTCATAGATTTTCAAAGTTTCTTAGAGCACACTCTGTATGTGTACAGTGAGAAAAAAATCAAATTTTTCTCAGGATTCCCTTTATGGGATTTCATACTTGTGAGAATTGTGTCTCTTTAAATTGATTTTTAAGGTCTTATAAGTTAGATTAATGAGGTGCTATAATTTTATGTCGAATATATATATGACACTTTTTATTGTAGTTTAGTGTCATCTAACTCAAACCTTCTTTTTTTTAGTTTAGGTTCACATTTCTCATACCTTCATTTTCTATATTATAGGTTCATATAGCTCAGACATCAGTTTTATATAGTTTAGTGTCATATATCCCAAACCTTCTATGAATTCAGATTCTGAATACATAGGGTATATATATTCATTAAGGTTCATGAAACCCTATATCCTAGTTGATATTATCAATAATGAATATCCATGAAGGGTTAGTACACCCAAAATCCTTGCTATGATTTTGAATTATGGATATTCATGAAGGATTTGAACACCCTGCATCCTTGTTAATATTGTGAAGTATGGATATACATGAATGGTTCGGACACCCTTCATCCATTCAAAGACTGTAAAGGATGGATATTCATGAAGGGTTAAAACACCCTACATCCTTTCTCATAATTTGAATGATGGATATTCAAAATGGGTTTAGAATCCCTGAATACTAACTAATATTGTGAAGTATGGACATTCATGAAGGGTTTGGACACCCTGCATCCTTAATAAGATTGTGAAGTATGGATATTCATGAAGGATTCAGAAACCCTGTATCCTTACTATAACAGGTTTGGTCTATGGTGATGTAACATCAAGGATGTAGAATCTTATTAGATAGTTAGATTATGTAATGTGTAAATCAAATTCCATAGAGTTTTAATCCGGTAAAATGAAAAGGGGTAGACACTAAATGGATGATCACAAAACACTTTGAGGTTTCACGTTCCACTATAATGTTGTTAGGGATCACAAGGATCATAGTCCCTTTATTTTAAGGTAGAGATGGCTCTATTATATGGGTCAAGGGACCTTATGCATGAGCCTAGATGTGGTTATATTCATGTTCAAGCATAGGGGTACTCACTTCATTTCTAGGGCTATGTAAGATTTATAAATATTCAAACACTAGTATAGTGAAGTAGGTTATGGAAGAAAGATTATACAAGGGGTGTTATAGCACTCTGGGGATAGTTTGGTTTATGGTTGTGAAGCCTGGTCCCTATAACATGTGTCTTAAGATATTACAACAAGGGCCACTAAAAAGGGTCAAGAATGAAGTACCACATTCTTTCTTTGAGAATGGGTCAAATAGATGGTAACATAACATCAAGGATGTTGAATCCACATGAATATTTTAGTCATGGGACTAGTAAATCATGGATTGGGAATGCCTGAGCCAATTTGGAATAGAGGCTGTTGGGTACATGTTGAAACTTGTATCTCATGCAGCCATGGAAATAGCTCATGGATTTAAGGGGTGCCTTTCCTCCAAAGACAAAACATCCACAAGGAGAAGGATCTATGGCATTGAGTTATTCACTAGTTAATCCTACTGGGGGTCCCTTTAGAGCATTCAGTCCATGTTACCAATACACTGTAGGTAAGAACCAATAGGAATGACTCAAGGTAATTGGATTCCAAGAGATGTATAACATCTCAAGTAATTGATATGTATCAACTCATGCTTTAAATACATGAAGGTGATTTCTGAAAAATGAAATTTTCAAGAAGGGTTCAAGCATCATAAATGGATCCAGTGAGCATGGATGATCTTTTAATAGGTCCAAAATATGGTCCCTATATGTATTATTACTTTTTATTTATGCTCTATCTTTTACCTAAACATTGGAAATGAAGTTCTTAGCAGGAAGAGACTTGAATTTTTCCCATATTTCCCATTTTTAGTGTTCATCCTAACAATTTTTGTGTCTCTTTCACTAGATGTCTAGGGTCTTGTGATTTAGACCATTAGGGGATAAATTTTAAGGTCACACAACCTTGAAAAAAGTTTACATAGATTATGGTCATGGTACATAGACCCAGTATCATGGAATTATTACACAATATCCTAATTAGGATTCCAAAGGTTGGGATTCCTCTAAATCCCTTTTGAGTGGTGGTTTAAGGTGAGGTAAATCATGGACCAAGGTTCTCAAATCATGAGTTATGGTATGAGATATACATTCATTGATGATCGTGAATCGTACTATGGTGAAGAGTTCTACTATGATGCTTTCAGATCTCATAAGGATCGGAAGGCTCTTCTTGTAAGGCCAAGATACATCAAGTGGATGGGTTTAATGCCTTTATATGGATCCAACTTATACATGGTAAAAGATATGGATATTTTAATATTTTAAAGGGTAGTGGAAGTTATTTAGAAACCCTAGATGTTCAATACATGAAGTGATAATTATTAACTGTGGTTATCCGAAAGATGATGGAAATACCCATAACATTAGTTGAAAAGTTTCAAGCTCTTTTAGTTATTGGATAATTAGTAATGATGGATTATGGTCTAAAAAGTTTAACATCATTCATTGGGGATGCGCCTTCAATTTCATTTAGCTTCATGTGAATAGGACACAATTTCATATATTTTATCATCATGTGACCAAGATTTCATTCTTCTAGTTTAATGTTAAATGGTACGGAAATAATTATCATGTTATTTAACATCACATGACTAGGATGTATTCCTTGAAGTTTAAAGTTATGTGGTGATGTAATTTTCATGCAGCTTAATGTCATGAGACCAGGATTTATTCCTATAATTTTAATGTCATGTGGTAAAAATGAAATTATTTCTCAGTTTAACTTCATATAGCTAGTATTTATACATTGTATATTAATTTCATACGATAAGGATGTGGGAACTGATGTGAAATTATGAAATGTATCCCTTGGGACACCCATCATTGTGTAAGGGAATTCTAATATAGGAGTCATTATATGTCCTTGAATAGGCTTACTAGTGGGTATCCATATACTGGAGTCCCTTTTTGGAAAATTTGATTCATTTGAAAACATGATATACACAGTTCTGATTCATGTATAGGTAAATCGATTTTGTATAACTCGATCATCCTTAAGAATTTTAAGGTCTTGAAAGGTGGATCAGAGCTATGGGAATGTGAAATTTCTATGGTTGGGATTCTCGGGGTTTACCAATGCATTTCATAAGTTAATGAATCATGCCACAAATAGATTTCTCAAAAAGACCCCTCTACATATATCTAGATCATATGTGAAATGGGGAAAGACTTTTTTTATTTTGTACCTGGTAATTGGTTTGAAGGATTTTGGGGGTTCACTGTATATATTTTTATATTAGGAATTAAACACACTTAGTTATCATATGAATTCCTACATAGATCAAACTCCTTCGTGGAGAGGGGGAATTTGCTTTTTTTTCTTTTTTTTAAATCACTGGATGGGATCAGTGATAGGTTGTCTGAGAATCAAGACATATCCTATTGGTGATAGGTGGTCTTAGAATCAATATCCCTTGAGTGCATGACCTAAAACCATCGGTGATACTTTTCAGGTGAAAGGGATCTCATATTAGGAGATGCTTTAACTATTGGTGGTATATTTATATTCTTATATCCAAACAAGGTAAATATCTTTCAGAATGGGTCAAGCACCTATGAAGGTCATGATAGTGGAAAAACTTTGTTTGGGCCTAGGATAATATGCTTAAGAATCACTACGTATCCTAATAGGTCATGAATCAAGTCACATGTAGTTCTTATAAAGGTTCCTTTAACATATCTGGTTGATGCTCAGGTAAGGGGAGATTATTATTTTGAATATTGTGGATGAGACCAGGATTAGAGAGCATAGATGTCACTATGGATCATGTGTTGATAGTAATCAAGGAACAAATAGTTCTTATATACAATCCCTTTATAGATCTAACTCATATGTAGAGAGAGGGAATTTTTTTATCTTCTCTTGGTGATCCTTAACATCATAGTCTGGTAAAGATTCCACTATCTAGATCAATATCATACTTCCTAAAAGGGTATTTCCATGTCCTATTCTAGTATGGAGATGTAACATTCATCCTTATCACATATTTATGGATATGAAAACCCACTATAAGAAGTTTTAAGTATTTTAGGATGAACCATACAACATACAATTTAACATCATGTGACCATGACATATGAGGGATGATGGTTTATGGTCATATAGATTTGACAAAATAGGATTTCCTGGATGATTGGGTATCTCAAGTCATTTGGGTCTTCCTAGGAGATATATACCCTGAAATGAGAGGGTAAAATAATATTACATTATAATTTGCCTTTAAAAATGACTTTGATGCGTAGATGAGTAACATAAATGATATCTGAATATTCTTGATTAGTTGGGTTATGGGAGGTGTAAATCATGACCCAAGAATATCAGTCATTGGGAGGTAAAAAATTATTGTTACAGGTTAACCATTAATAAGGGAATAAATCGGTATCATATGCTAGTAGGATAGTAGCTCATGGATTTAAGGGGGGCATCTCCTTTGGGACCATAATATCCCCTGGGAAAAATATCTTATGATTTTTATATTCACCAATGAATTCTATTGGGGTACCTTCAGATAAACCATTCCATGCTACCAATATTCTATAGGGTATAACCAAGAGTCCCTCAGATCAAGGTCCATGGTTTTCTAAGAGAAGTATATCAACTCATGGAATTGGTTTTTATTAAATTATATATCAAATATATGAAGCTATTTTTTTGAGAATGTAATATTCAAGAAGGGTTCAAGAACCCTAAAGGCTACGCCAATTTGTATTGAACACGTTTTTAGGATAAAGGGATAAAACTTTCAATACATGAGTACACATTCATTAGGGTATGATATTTTTAGAATGAAGATATTTTATTGTGTAATTTAACATCATGCTACTAGGTCATGGTCATACAGTTTAACATCATGTGATTAGGACATTTTTCCCTCTCAAGGAATATAATGCACCTCAATCATTCTGTTCAGAGTGGATTTCTAGGTTCCCTAAACTCACATGAGTCATGATTTTCATGTGAAATAAAACACAACTGGGTAACCAATTTAGCCATGAAAGAGTGCATGATAGGGAATATTTGGAGGAATGTTCATTTCAGTTCAAGTAGAAATCCCCACAAAAAAAATCTCATCAAGGGACACAATTAAAAGTAATGAATATTTATGGATGGGCCTAAAATAGAAGATTAAAGAATCGCTACATATCATATGATGACAGGAATCAAGCCCCACAGAATTCTCAAAAATATAATTCCTTGCTTAGATCTAACTCATATGTAGGGAGGGTCATTGATTTTTTTACATTATAGGTGGGCCTAGGATTAAGGAAAATTGGGAGTTACTACGTATCCTTATGAAAAGAATCAATCCACACATATTTTGGGATAAATATCCATGAATAGGTTTGGCCTATATGAAAAGATGGGTAATTTTTTTATTTCAATTGGGCCCAAGATTTGATATATGGATTTTACTACATATACTATGGTAACATGAATCAATCCACACATATTTCTTATATATTATCCCTTATACATATTGGACATGAACATAGGGTTAGGGGAATCTTACATTTCTATGTAAATCTATCACATGCATAGTAATTTTCCATTGAAGAGGTATCCTAGCTTGAGAAAGAAGGAAATCGAATGTGGGTGAGATTTTGGTGCCAATATAAAGGTGGGATCACTTTTTCCTCATGAATGGTTATTGGAGAAAACTCAGTGTGATCTAGTAAGCCCATATGTTAGAAACCATTTACCTAGATTTGGATCACCCAATAGAGGGGGTGAATCCCACAAGTTGACCACATGTCAGGTAGTTTAATGGAATGGAACTAGTATGTGTCCCATGTAGTTTAACATTATTCATTCAATATGCATTCTATTCAATTTAACATCATGTGTTGAGGATGTGTTTCATGAATTTTAACATCATTTGTTAAGGAAATGTTCTATGTGGTTTAACGTCATATGGTAAGGACATGTTCTTTGTAATTTAACATCATGTGGTAAGGACATGTTCCATGAAATTTAACATTATGTATTAAGGATGTGGAGATGTTTTATATTTTAAATTCTTGTTGTTGGGACTTGGGTATAAAGTCATAAAACACTGAGTCCTTGATTTATCTTGGATTTGAGAAAATTGGTGAAATAAATCTTGTTTTTGAATTAATATATCAAGGATCATTTTATGATTATTTGTGGGATTATCATAACACTATTAGACAAATATCTCATGGATTTTAGGGTGACCTTTCCTCTCGGACCACAAATTACCACTAGTAACAAGCTCTGTGACTTTGTGTTATTCACCAGAAAATCGTAGTAGGGAATATTTGGGGACAAAAATATCCACTATGCACAAGCTCTGAGTCATTGTGTTTTTCCCCAATGAATCATCGTGGGGTATCTTCTGGGAAAAAATATCCACTAGGTACAATATATGGGGAATTATCTTTTTCACCAATGAATCTTAGAGGGGTCTCTTCAGGGACGAAAACATCCCCTAGGCACAAGATGGTGGGCATTATATTATTTAGTGGTAAATCTAAGTGGGGTCCCTTCAGGTCATTTAGTTCCTATAATATATATTCTACAAGGTAAACCAAGTGGAACTGGGTTCACGGTCCATAAAATGAAAAGAAAATATGCACTCAAGGAATTTGGAGATTTAGACATGAAAAGGGGGCATAAATATTTTTGGGTGGAAAAGGGGTTTCCGAATGGATTCAAAATTCAAGGAAGTTGTGTCTTCATTGGAGATACATACCCTAATATTAAATGGTACAAGAATGTGATGTTATAATATTACTTTGATAATGTGTATGATTCATATATGAGTAGCATCAAGGAAATCCCTATCTTCATGAATAGTTGGGTTATGGGAGGTATAAATCATAACCCTAGAATATCTGAGTCAATGGGAGGTGAAGACCAGTGGGTACAAGTCAACCATTAATAATGGCGGAAGTCCATATCACACATGATCAGGATAATATCTCCTGGATTTAAGGGGGGGCATTCCTTCAAGACCAAAATATATATTAGGAATAAGATCTAAGGTGTTTTGTTATTCACTAATAAATCATAGTGGGTTCCCTTTAGAGAAGTCAATCCCTGTTACCAATAAGGTATAGGGAGAACCAAGAGTACATGGACTCATGGTCTATGGGGTTCCAAGAGAAGTATATCAAATCAAATAATTGGTAAGTATTAACTCTTATAATGATTATATGAAGTTGGTTCATGGATAATATAATATTCAAGAAGGATTTCATTGCACTAAAGGAAATTACAATTTGTATTGAAGACATTTTCGAGGAGAAGTAATAGAACATGTGATTCCTGAGTACACATTCATCATGGAGATTATTTATTTAGCATAAAGACCTTTTGTCATGGATTTTAACATCATGTGACTAAGACATGGTCATACAGTTTAACATCATGTGACTAGTACATGGTTCCCTATATTAGAATAGATCACACATTGATCACACTAGTCAAAGAAGCTTACTAGATTCCCTAATCTCACAAGAGTCATGCTCGTTATGAAAAAAAGAGAAAATTGGGAAATAAATTGAGCTATGTGAATGTTTCTGGTAGGGAATATGTGGGGATGTTCACATTTTAATTTGGATTGGAATCTCTACATCGATCTTATTCTTGTATAGGTACATGGTTGGGAGTGATCATACCTTGTGGTTGGTCATAAAATTCAAAATCCTAACATCACTACATTTCCTGTATTATGGGAATCTAGTAACACATTGTTCTTTTATAGTCCCTTATACAGATATTAACTTGAACATGGGAATGGGGTACTTCATTTTACATTTCTATACATAGATCTGGCTTGTGTATAATGAATTGATGATGAAGTGATTCCCTGGATTGGGATTGAAGGAAACCTATTAGGAATGAGGTTTTGGTTCCATGATCAACTGAGGTCACATTTCACTCAGGGAAGGTTATTATAGAAAACTCAGTATGGGATGGTAAACCCCTATATTGAAAACCTTTTATATAGATCTAGATCATACACTAGTGGATAATTCCAACAATTTATTCACATATTGTTCAATTTAAGGTCTTTTGACCAGGACCTAGGATGTTGTTCAGTTTAAAGTCTTGCAGCTAGGACCATGTTCTGTGAAGTTTAACATCAGGCTATAAAGATGTTCTTCATTCATCTTAACATCACCTGGTAAGGATTTCGTCCATGAATTTTAACATCATATCATAAGGATGTGTTCTATGTAGTTTAACATCATGTGTTAAGGATGTGTTCTATTCAATTCAACATTATGCAGTAAAGATGTGTTTAGTGCAGTTCAATGTTATGTGGTAAGGATATATAGATTATATATAGTTTAAATTCTTGAAACCGAGAAATTTTTTATCTTGGTGGTAGTTATGAAAAGTAATTATTAGGAAACTTCACATTGTTGGAGGAATAATTCATTCCTCGTCCATTATTTCCAATAAGTAAGCCCCATTGGAATAGACCTTTTGTATGATGTAACATCCTTCCCATGTAGGTTCCATCTATGGGGGTTTATTCCATTTTATCATCAAGATTATGAGAACCAGTAACATTTCTCCTTAGAGGAATGACCATAGGTGAAACGTTTTTCACGAGATTGTGCAGTTTATGAATACTTTTCTCATTGAGTCGTTCCAACTCATTGAGACACTTTTTTGGTTGTTCATCGTCTGCTATTTTAATAGATATCGTTATTTAGAGTGAGGTAAATTTCAGTTTAATGGATAAAAATACCCCTATTACATAAAATAGTGAATATGGGGTCACTTTTGTGGTAGTGTGGATAGTGTTATGGTAGGACCAAAAAGCAAGAAATATCTTGTTTGGCCAAGAACTCTTGTCATTGTCCACAATTTTCTAGAGTATATTCAATAGAGTCTTATTTAAGGCCTCTATCTATCCATTATCCACTACATGATAGTGAGATTAATGGTTTTAATTTATGTTATATTCCTTATATGTGAGGAACCTAAACTAAATACCCTCTCAAACTGGTACCCGGCCTGAGCCATCACATACCTAAAGGGAATTATCGATCCCCACGGGCTGGTGACTACCACCCTAGCATCAACAACTAGAGGTAACGATTTCACCCAACCTATTGCAAAAAACATGACAAATATAAACACATGATGGGAAGAAATAGTGTAAGATTACATCAAGAAATATATTTCATACCAAAAAGGAAATAGCATAAGTGATAAAACTCAAAATGAGCTAAAAATATCCAAGATACAAGTCCAATGGAAAAAAACTAAAACAGAAACAACTACTCCATATGATAGTGTGGGAAAATCCCACCATCTCACCACTAGCTACCCAGACACAATTGATAGAAATCATGCCACCTCACTACTTCACCTTTCCTTTCCCTATATAAAATGATATATAAAGGTCTAGGCACTACTGAAGGGGTGCACAAGGTGTGATCAAAAAAGGATCTGTATAATCCCACCCAATAGTTCCCTAAAAAGGCTTTGTATAACAATATTAACAATATCAACTTTAAAGAAAACAAGGAATGATAAATAGTTAAATGTTTTTTATATAAAAATCAGGTTAAAATATTTCCCCTTTTCCATAGCTCCAAATATAGAAGTTAAAATAGTTTAAAATCATTTTGTAGGAATTAAATAAGTAAAATTAAATCAAAGAATGTATCACATATAATATCAAATCCAATAAAAATTAGGAATTTGTAACATCACTCCAAGGATCATAACTAGCTAGTCTAGATAGGGAACTCATACTCAGACATAGAAAATCAAGCACATCCATCCTATAGACATATTCATTGAATCTAGATAGCATAATAACACCCCAAAAATAAACCTCACAATAGTTTCTAACAATTCCATAGAAAAAATAGACCTATGGAGTAGAGGAACACCTCATGAGTAAACCCCCAAATAATATCAATGAATAGGGCCTATTACTAAACCTTTCACCTAAGTACCGAAGGCTTCCCATGTGCTATGTTTTCCATACCATTTTATCAAAACCATGCTTTGAAAACCTTTTCATAAATCCATTTCAAAATTCATTAAAATTGCATTTTCTTTTACCAAAAAAAGGGGGAAACCATATTTTATCAAAAACCCATTTATACACACACAATTCAATCTTTTTTATTTATTTATAAAATAATTTATAAAACCATATCAATACAGTTCATCTAACATTGGATAGATATGAAACCACCTAACTCAAACTCAAGTTTCACATGCCCACAATGGGATCCACCAATAAGGAAGAAATAAAGGGAAAGGTGAAGGCCTTATATTCAATCCCCACATCTTAGAATCAATTCCACAAGAGAAATGGTCGGTGGATAGGATATATCACAACATACCTAAAGGGAACTCTCTTAACACACCATAACTAACACAAGAGTTAGCCTCCAAAATATAATCACACAATGGATCTAGAGAGGATCAATAATATTATCATCAGATATCAATTATTTTATAAACATAGGTAAATGGTGCTACCATGATCAAGTGAAATTAATAATAAAAAGGACAATTGACCTGGATAGGTGCACTACAACCACAACTAAGATAAATCACTAAATGAAATGAAAATAGAACCAGTCTAATCGTGCCTAAAATCTAAAAACCATGATAATTACATGTTTTCAATCCTTATATCGTGATGTGAAATACATGAAATCCAATCACACTAAAAACATGTCACCTTAGATTAAAAAAATCATTTTTAACGTTACATGATGTGAACATGATTCATGACATGTACAACTTTCATGATTTAAACCAATTCATGAAATATTCCCAGTAACCAATAAATGATGTGTAAACCTTTCACATTGTGAAAATTCCCAATAGATAGTAAACACTCCATATTCTGTACTAAAAACCCAAACCATATCTAATGTTCTCCATACTCAGGGAGAATCCCACAAATCCTTTGAAACATTTATACCTATAGTTTATTAATTAAAAAATTCATTCCTAAATTTTAGTTTATTTTTTCCAAAAATTCTCCCCATCCTCAGGAGTCCCAAAAATTCACCCAAATAAAGAGGTAAATGAAAACGGAGAAGAGAAATACCATGAAAAAATGTTACCAGATGTTACAAAATCCCCACCATAATACTTTCCATACATGAGATTTCATATGGAATAATATTTTTTGGAAATAAGTGAGGCCACTTCTCCCTCATCAATGATTTTTTTAAATATCATGAGAATAAGATATGTGTCACTATAAAAATCAAACCAATGGATTCTACTTCCCACGCAATACATTCACCTAAGATTAAACCATCTCAATTGGTTTCCCTATAACATAAACATCTAGATCCAACACTGTCTCTTCCCAACCCAAAACGTGAGGGGGATCAGGATGGTATTTCATGAGATATGATATGTGGAAAACACTATGAATAACCATCAAATGAACTAAAAATTGCAACTGATAAGAAACATGCACAAGTTTCTCGGTGGCCTCAAATGGTCCAACATATCTTGGAGATTATTTTTCTATTTTCCAATATTAAAGTGACCCATCCAAGGAGAAACATTCAATAAAACCAAGTCACCACTATAAAACCCCAAAGGATGATGTCGCTGATCTAAATATGATTTCTTTCAACTCTGATTTGTAATCAGATGCTGGCATATAACCTGAATTCTTACTAATGTCATATAAACAAGACTCGGTCCTAAATGAGATGCTTCTTCCACATCTTCCCAATAAATATTTGACCTGCATATTAAACCATAAAAATCCTCAAATGGATTCATTCTAATCAATTAATTATAATTTGTTTATAAGAAAACTCAACTAGTCCTAGATGACTATCCTATGATCCACCAAAATCCAAGATGTAGGTGTAAAGCATATCCTACACGATTTGAATAGCATGATCCATATGACTAATTTTCTATGTATGGTAATCTATACTCAACCAGACATAAGTCCCGATCACCTCATAGATACTCTTCTATAACCTTGATGTAAACCAAGGATCCCTCTCAAAAAAAATGGTAGAAGGAACCCCATGTAACCTCACAATCTTCTGCACATACAGCTTTCCGAGATCTTAAAATTTTTTAGTGTCTTAGATTGTAATAAAATGGTATAACCTTTTCAACTGATCAATCACCACCCAAATAGAATTCCTCCCTCATGGAGTCTATGGTAAACCTATAAAAAATTACATAGACATTATGTCCCATTTCCAAACTAACAACAGAAGAGGCTGGAGAAAACCAAAGGGTTCCTAATTCTCTTCCTTTATCTATTGGCATGTATAAATGTAACACCCCAAGCTTCCATGGTATATTTCCCTTTCAAGAATGTAATAGCTTACATTGTACACAACTTCGAGATTCTAACACATCGCGACCAATCAAACTAACTGTTATGAATAGTAATACCCACGTTTGGAAATTTTATAAATTTTATCTTTCAAAATAGACTTCATTTTTGGATTTTTAATATCAAAATTAGCTTAGGGTGAATGTTTGGTATTTTTCTGAAAACTTTCAATTTTTTATGAATAGTGAAAAACACTAAGTTATAGTTTAACACCGAATTTTTATTTAAATATTTATTTATTTTATTTAAATTTATTTTAGGTCAAAATAGATACATAATACCTATATAAGTTCAATGTAATTCTTTGGAGTTATTTTATAATAATTTTAGATATATAAGAATTTTATTGAACTTTTTAACCCTCTTTTACCCACCTCCTAGGAGCATTTGGAAATTTGAATGAAACATAATTTTACTGCTTCTGTGAATTGAATTTCAAAAATATGAGAGACACATTTTATATCAGTAAGTAAAATTTGGTTTAATAAGACAAAAATATTTTTTTGCTGAATAGTAACTTTTGACTTTTATTTACCACGGTTAAAAGTAAATAGGGTAATTCAGGGTAAAAATGATTTTATTGTCGCCCTAAAACATGTCATAATTCTATTGGAAAAGTGTAATTCGACCAAAAACAACCTTATGAATAAAGTATGATCCTTTAGGTTCACTTGAATTAGATTAGGACATTTATTATTATTTAATTCAAAGAAGAGTTAAAAGTGTTAAATTCAAAGCTTAATAACTAAAGCATTTTTAATATAGAGTTATACATAAGATAAATTCGATTATAAATATTAATTAGAAATATAAAAATATTTCCTACATAATGGTTTTTTATTTATATTTCTTACAAATTAAATAATTTAATTTATTTATGACACAATGATGATGCAGTAATTACATAGTTAATGAAATATTAAAATATTTGATATTACAAATATCCAAATAAATTTCATTTGAGACTTTTTATGAATTACACTATTTTTTTATGTTAATATGACATAATAGGGTTGGTTAGATGAAATTTTGTCGAAGTAATAATTCTTTTACGAATTTAGAAAAAAAAATCCAAATAGTGTCAAAATTGACATAAAAGAGTTTTTCAAAAAAATATTATATTATTAATTGATATTATATTCCTAAAAAACTATGTTTGGCCAAAAGACTTATATAATGATAGTTTTATCATTAATTAAGCACTTGGGGTTCTCTTGGAAGAATTTAATAAGTTTATTAACCAAATAATATAAAAATACAAAGAGACATGGTAAATGTCAAACTATTTAACAAAGAGTTAAATCTAAAATATAAGGTAAATATAGTGACACAAACCTGTATAAAACCAATTGTTAGAGTGGTTTTCGAACCATCCCCAACTTATCCTTTAAATAATTCATTTTGGATCCATTAGAAACCGAAAATTATTTTATTATAAAATAATATTTCTAGCTTTTCCTAAGGTGCCCCTCACCCCTCTTATAAGAGGGCACTCCCACTTATCACTAATTAACACCTTCAAAGCCATTTGGATCAGCCAACCCATGCCCAAATACCCTCTCAAATGTCCTCCCTTCATCCTAGATGCCTTACTTTAGTTATAAATCCAACATAAGGAGCCCTTTTGATCAAATCAAAAGGAAGAACCCAAAGAAGAGGTGAATATTTCATCACCTCTTTCAAGTTCCTTTCTTCTTCCACTTCCTTATTCTTTCTTGTTTCCATTATAAAATAATAACTCCAGTATCTTCTATATATTTTTATGTTATTAGGAATATGGTACAACCATATTCATTATTCTATCCATCCTTTTAATGACATGTCATCATACGTTCGTACGTACGGATTACCGTCTCCACGTCGTGGTGTAATTGTTATTTAGTACATTATTTTTTGGATGGGTACAATAATGATGTTTAATTGATGTAAATAATAGATATAACATGATAATGATTTTGTATATATTATATATCATTCAATTTTTATATTATTTTAATATCAAAAGAATGATAATATCGCTCGTACGTACGTATGGATTATCGTCTCCACGAACGCGATGAGATTCATTCCCCATCATATCCATTCAAGAATAATTTTAATTAGATGATTAAAAATAATTTTTAAAGACTTAATATCATTCTGAATATGAATAAGATACATCTTATCCATAAAAATCATTACTTATGTAACAAATCATATAAAGGAAAACAAATCAGTTTACACCTGAAACGAAAATAATACTAAGATATTATTAACAAAGCAATGTTAAAAGATTATATATGATATCATATTAATGTATATGATTATATTATAAATTAATAACAATTATTTCACCATTATAAATGATGTTAACCTACCATTAACCAAGTAAAAGTACAATTTAAGGGGTTTTCATCTCACTTTAATTCCCGTGAGATTCATGCTATATTTGCCACTTATACCTTTTGTGTGGTGTATGTACTACCAATGATTGTATTGTTTGTGTAATATAATTTAATTTATTGGTATTTACATAATCATTGGATGATAATTATTTCATCAGGTGTATGTTTCATAAGTTACCAAATCGGTAAGGGAATTTCAAATTTCAATTTCCACTCATTGGTCTTTACGCATACTTCGTTGATTATTTTACTCGATGATTATGTGTGGAATAACTATTTATTATTTTTGTAGTAATTTATACTCCAATTTCTATGTATACACTTTTGATACACATAATCACTGCATTTATAAATTCTCAAGTCATCGATATGAACTTGATAAGAGTAATTTTAACTTAATCTCCATTTATTGAGTTAAACATTAAATTCATTCGTGTTGTTTTTACCAGTATATGTGTGAATGTCCTCTAATTGATTTACACTTAATATCAAATCATATTGAGAGTATTTATATTTTTCACACATAATTATGTCATTGATTTATCCTTAACCTAAGGATATGGTCTTTATAATAGATTTCATCTCAATTTACATTCCATTTAGACTTATTTGTTTTTATACGCCAAGTCACTTTTATATGGTGTATATAATGTACTTTGAAATATTATATCATGAATACCTTTATTCCCATGATATTGTTAAGCTTTTATTACCTCTATTATTTTTATTCAGGTGTCTCTCTTTGGGTTAGGAAATCTAACTAAAATATCATTTTTAAATGTTTTAAACATTTATTCTTCTAAATATTTCTCATTAATGTCCATGTTTTAAAAATGTTTTTAAGGATTTATTTATATGGACATTAATTCTTTAAAATTAAAATTCCTTTTAAATGTTTCAAATTGGTATGCGACACTTTGATTCAAAAATATATTTTTAAATGGCTTCTTGAAAAATAGTGTGACTTTTAAATGATTTTAAGAAAAAGGGGGATATTTCTCTCAAATAGTTTTGATGATTATTTTCATCTTTGTCAATATCCTTCATTATTCTCGATTGAGGTTTATCTGTTACAATACAATCTTCTATATTGTATTGTATGAGATATGTTTGACTGTGGATGTGCGATTTTTATACAATTCATGGTTTGTGGATAAAGTATTGAAATTTCTTATGCTAGTTTTAATATTAATGTTTATGTTATGTTTCAAATTTTCATATGAGGAATACATTGGACTTAGTAAGTGACGGGTAGAGCCCGCTATAGCTCCTTGATGCATCGCTAGGTCTCATGAGATAAACTTGTGTCTT
Organism: Viscum album; assembly: GCA_963277665.1. NCBI lineage: Eukaryota > Viridiplantae > Streptophyta > Magnoliopsida > Santalales > Viscaceae > Viscum > Viscum album. The sequence continues at coordinate 1,236,094,085 of OY728122.1, read as the reverse complement.
GGCATGATTCCTTAAAAAAATATTATTTGTAGTTTTGGCACAAGGCCTTGACTATGTGGTTATGCAGCTTGGAATTATTCATTCCATCATTATGAAAGTGGCTATTGATATTGCATGTGATTATTTGACTAGTAGAATATCCATGTGAATAAGTAAATAGAATTATTGGATTTTTATCTTTTCCATATTATGCTGAAGTTTGAGTTTAAAAGGCGTTTGTTTTAGTTTTAGACATTGCCTTAAATTTTTATACTTATTTAAGAAAGTTTCTGCTATATTGTTATCCTTACTGAGCATCTGAGCTCACCCCTTTCTATGTTTTATTTTCCACAGGATGCGAAGAATTATATTATGACTGGCCTGTAGGGATAGTCTATGGGATCTCAGTGTTGTCTATGGAAACAAGGTTGTTGTAGTTTTCCATTTTACGATGTAATGTAAACCTTATGAATGTATCTAGTACTTCCAAGGCTACTAAACTAATCGGTATTTCGAGACATGGTCTTTTGTGATCATTCCAATGATACGTAATAATGCACCGACTCTGGGCTTCTAGGGTCAGGGCGTTACAGTTGGTATTAGAGAAAGTTTATTACAAACCTTGAAAACTAGATTTAGACAAACTCTGATTTGAGCTCATTTCCCTAAGATAGACTTTGAGGATTAGTATAGAACAACATCCTAAAATTTTGGTATTGTAAAGATTTTGTGAGTTTTCAGAGCAATACATCCATGTCTCGATATAAGAAGGTAGAGGCAGATCTGGTACAGATGTACCTAGGGGTAAAACCCAAAAACACTACTTTGTGAAATACTCGAACGAGAACTGGTGCATGACAACTGGCCTTGCTGCACTCTTGGTTACGACACTCCCAGGGGATATGCATAGAATAATTTACATTTTCATTACAAACCGATTTGAAGGATTTTAATATAAGATGATAATAAATGACCTTGGTTAATCCTAAGGTGTTTCAAATTGAAAATATGGTGTCATGATATTCTCTAAATGATTGTATGACTACAATTACACACACAATGCTTTCTAGTTTTAGTCAATGGATGGATTCCAAGGAAGTCATAGTAACTTTGAACATGATGTACATGGTGGGAATGGTGGTAGAAATGAGCAACAAAATGGAATGTTGATAGGCTTAAAAGATATAGTGTTCATGCCAAATTAGTTTTCCAAAAATATGATCAACAATATATATATTAAACAATTACCAGACTCAACAAAGAAGAGAATGGTGATGAATGATAAGAGCTCCAGTAGTGGAGACCATGGAGAAAAGAATCCTCAATTTCCATCATACATGAAATGTGGAAGGAGACACCCAGGAAAGTGTCTCAATGGAACAAAGAAATGCTTTATGTGTGGGAAATAAGGACATAAAGTAACGAATTGCTGAGGAAAAATGAAGATTACTATGGAAGAAAATAAAAATGGTCACAAGAATCCATTTATAGTCAGTTTCCATAAATATAGGGGACCTAGCCATTACCCGAGTGAATGCCCTATTCTATAGGATATTATCTTGGTCAAATAAGAAGCTATGTGGAAATAAATGGTTGGAGAAATGTTTAAAAGTATTAGTGCTCCTTGTTGATGGGATTACTTTGGAATAACTTTCTCTTGTATTTGTAACCTGTAGTTTGTCATGTGAAAATCATATTTGAGGAATAATTATCTTTTCTCTTGTGGATATAGTTATAAATAACCATTTGGTTTTATATGATCATTGAGTTTGAGTCAATTACAAGTTATTATATTTTATTATGAAAATGAAATCTATGAGATAACATTTGTGGTTAAATTATGTTATGGTTATTTTGAGGAATTTATCTCATTTTGGTAATGTTATAAAATATAGTTTTTGATAAAGGACCACACGCAGACCTTGTGACAAACCGTCGCGTCTGACAAAGCTGTGGGAATCGAACTCACAACCAGAGTGTGATTGAGATTTATCACCTACCACTGGACTACGTGAAGTCCCTGGTTGGTGTGAATAATTATTTTTAGTTAAATGAATGTATTGATCAATAATAAATTGGTTTTGGATCTTATGTCTTATCAAATGAATATCCTTACTATAGGAAAATGATTTGGTGATTAAGTGATAAATGTTATTTTGGAAGACGTTCGCTCTATTGGGAACACTATATGCCTAAGGAAAATAGAATACGATGGTATTTCATTTGAGGAGTAATGGTGTATTTTTATCTATGTTTTTATTATGGATTTATAGTGATTTGGGTTATTTATGGAAATGATTAACCTATAATAGAGAATATGTGATTAGATTAATTACACTTAAGTATGTGACTTTAATAGTAGTTGATGTCATTTGGAGATACAATTTAACATGGAAGACTACATAACCAAATTCTTATATGTTTTGGGTTTCAATATTAGTTTGGATTATATTGAAGGATTTTAAGGACAATTGTTTATTGAATGGTATTTATTTAACATTGGGGTATTGTTGGTTTAATTTTATAAAATTAAGATTAGTGTTTCTTTATCTAAAGGAATATCCTTTTGGGGGATCATCTGATCTTGTACTAACCATTTTGGTTTTGATTAATCTCTAAAGAAAATGTAAATATATAGTTTATCCTTTGTGGATCATGTGATTATCTATAAGTTGATTCTAGCTCTTCTGGTGCGACCAAGTCATCTTGAATACTCATTGTTTGAAAAACATGAGTTAGTGGTAGAAATTTATTAAAGAATGAAACTATAAATAAAAAGTAACTATATCTCTTTATGTTCTTAGTCAATATCATTAATAAATTCTTCATCTTTATGAAATGTAACTTAAATAAAAAAATGTTGTCCGTTTACTTTTCCTACTGGGAAACTAATGACCGTTTTTTTCATCTCATGTTTGTGGTTTTCTTATTGCTAACTTTTTCCTAATCATTTTTTCTATCCCTCTCCATCATAACTTTATGCTTATTTTATCTTTCATATCCATGTTTTCTTATATGGAATCCTAGTAAGGGTTATCTCGGGTGAACTTTGTACTTCTCTTTATATCTTTTAAGGTGATAGTTTTATTTACTATTTTTCCGATGTGGGACTTTCAATTATGTTCCCAAACCCAATTTTAAAAATTATGAGGAAGCAATTTCCAAAAGGTGAGAATAATGTAACACTCCAAGCTTCCACGGTATGTTTCCCTTTGAATAATGTAATATATTTCATTGTACGCAACATCGAGATTCTAATACACTGTGACCAATCAAACAAACCATTATGAATAGTAATATCTACTTTTTGAAATTTTATATATTTTATCTTTAAAAATGGACTTCATTTTTGGATTCTTAATATCGAAATTATCTTAGGGTGAATTTTTGGTATTTTTCTGAAAACATTCAAATTTTGATGAATAGTGAAAAACACTGAGTTATAGTTTAAAATAGAATTTTTATTTAAATAATTATTTTTTTATTTAAATTTATTTTAGGTCAAAATAGATACATAATACCTATATAAGTTCAATGTAATTCATTGGAGTTGGTTTATATTAATTTTAGATATATAAAAATTTTATTGAACTTTTTAACTGTCTTTTACACACCTCCTAGGAGCATCTGCAAATTTGAATAAAACATAATTTTACCACTTCTGTGAATTTAATTTCAAAATTCTGAGAGACACGGTTGATATCAGTAAATAAAATATTGTTCAATAAGATAAAAATAATTTTTGGTGAATAGTAACTTTTGACTTTGTTTACCATAGTTAAAAGTAAATAGGTTAATTAAGGGTAAAAGTGATATTATTATTACCCTAACACATGTCTTAATTCTATTGTATAAGTTTAATTCGACCAAATACAACCTTAGGAATAAAATATTATCCTTTATGTCCACATGGATTAGATTATGACATTTATTATTATTTAATTCAAAGAAGAGTTAAAAGTGTTAAATTTAATGTTTAATAACTAAACCATTTTTAATATATAGATATACATAAGATAAATTTGATTATAAATATTCATTATAAATACAAAAATATTTCCTACATAATGGTATTTTATTTATATTTTTTAAAAATTAAATAATTTAATTTATGTATGACACAATGATGATGCAGTAATTACCTAATTAATGAAATATTAAAATATTTGATATTATAAATATTAAAATAAATTTAATTTAAGACTTTTTACGAATTAAAATAATTTTCTAGGTTAATATGACATATTAGGGTTGGTTATATGAAATTTATTTGAAGTAATAATGTTGTTATGAATTTAGAAAAAACAAAATACCTAATAGTGTCAAAATAGATATAAAAGAGTTTTTAAAACAAATATTATATTATTAATTGATATTCTATTCCTAAAAATCTATGGTTCAGCCAAAATAATTATATAATGATAGGTGTATCATTAATGAACCACTTGGGGTTCTATTGGAGGTATATAGTATGTTTATTAACAAAATAATATAAAAATACAAAGAGACATGATAAATGTCAAACTATTTAACTAAGAGTTAAATCTAAAAGATAAGGTTAATATAGTGACCCAAACTTATCTAAAATATATTGGTTGAGTGTTTTTTGACCAATAACAACCATATACTTTAAATAATTCATTTTGGAGACATTAGAAACAGAAAATTAGTTTATTATAAAATAATATTTCTAGCTTTTCCTAAGGTGCCCCTCACCCCTCTTATAAAAGGGAACTCCCCCTTCTCTCTAATTCACACCTTCAAATCCATTTGTATCAGTAAAACCTGACCCAAATACCCTCTAAACTATCCTCCCTTAATCCTAGAGGTCTTCCTTTAGTCATAAATCCAACATAAGGATCCCTTTTGATCAAATCCAAAAGAAGAACCCGAAGAAGACATAAATATTTCATCACCTCTTTCAAGTTCCTTTCTTCTCCCACTTCCTTTTTCTTTGTTGTTTCCATTATAAAATAATATCTCCAGTATCTTATATATACTTTTATTTTATTATAAATATGGTACGACCATATTCATTATTCTATCCATCCTTTGTATGACATGTCACCATACATGCGTACGTACGGCTTACACTCTCCACATCGTGGTGTAAATATTATACAATACATTATTTTTTGGATGGGAAAAATAATGATGTGTAATTGATGTAAATAATAAATATAACATGATAATTATTCTGTATATATGATATAATATTCAATTATATACTATTTTAATATCAAAAGAATGATATTGTCGCTCATGCGTATGTACGGATTACAGTCTCCACGAACAAGATGAGATTCATTCCCCATCATATCCATTAAAGACTAATTTTCATTAGATGATTAAAAATAATTTTTAGAGACTTAATATCATTATGAATATGAGAAAAATTCATCCTATCCATAACAAACATTACTTACATAACAAATCATATAAAGTAAAATGAATCAGTTAAAACCCGAAATGACAATAATACTAAGATATTATTAACAAAGAAATGTTAAAAATCATATATGATATCATATTAATTTATATGATTCTTTTATAATTTAATAAAAATTATTTCACCATTATACTAGAGGTTAACATACCCTAGACCAAGGAAAAGTTCAATTTAAGGGGTTTTCATCTCAATTTTTTTCCCGTAAGATTCATGCTACATTTGCCACTACTGCCTTTTGTGTGGTGTATGTACTACCCATGATTATATTGTTTGTGTAATATACTTTAATTTATGTGTATTTACATCATCATTGGATGATCCTTCTTTCATGGGGTGTTTTTTTCATAAGTTTCCAAATCGATAATGGAATTTCAAATTTCATTTTCCACTTATTGGGCTTTATGCAAACTTCATTGATTATTTTACACCATGATTATGTATAGAATCACTATTTATTATTTGTGTAGTAATTTCCACTCCACTTTCTGGGGATATACTTTTGATACACATAATCACTCCATTGATAAATTCTCAAGTCATCGATATGAACTTGATAAGAGTAATTTTAACACAATCTCCATTTATTGAGTTAAACATCCAATTCATTGGTGTTGTTTTTACAAGTATATGTGTGAATATCCTCAGATTTATTTACACTGAATATCCAATAAAATTGAGTGTATTTATATTTTTCACACATAATTATGTTGTTGATTTATCCTTAACCTAAGGATATGATCTTTATAATTGATTTAATCTCAATTTACATTCCATTAAGGCTTCTTTGCTGTTATACGCAAATTCACTTCTATATGGTGTATATAATGTACTTTGACATAGTATATCATGAATCCATTTATTCCTATGATATAATTAAGTTTTTATCACCTCAATTATTTTTATTCAAGTGTCTCTCTTTTGGTTAGAAACTCTAACTAAAATATCATTTTTAAATGTCTTAATGATTTATTCTTCTAAATATTTCTCATTAATGTCTATGTTTTAAAAATGGTTTTAAGGATTTATTTATATGGACATTAAAGTTATAAAATTAAAATTACTTTTAAATGTTTCAAATTTTTATGGAACACTTTGATTCAAAAATCTATTTTTAAACGGCTTCTTGAAAAATATTGTGACTTTTAAATGATTTTAAAAAAGGGGGATATTTCTCTCAAATTGTTTTGATGATTATTTTCATATTTTTAAATATCCTTCGTTATTCTCGATTTAGGTTAATCTATTACAATAAAATATTCTATATTGTATTGATTGAGTTATGTTTTACTGTGGATGTGCTATTTTTATACCATTCATGGTTTGTGGATAAAGTATTGACATTTCTTATGCTAGTTTTAACACGAATGTTTATGTTATGTTTCAAATTTTCATATGAGGAATGCAGTGGACTTAGTAAGTGAAGGGTGGAGCCCACTATAGCTTCTCGATGCATTGGTAGGTATCGTGAGACAAACTAGTGTCTTGGAACAAGGCCTTGAGCAAATCTTATTTATATTCTTGGCACAAGGCCTTGACTATGTGGTTATGCAGCCTGACACTTTGCATTCCATAATTATGAAAGTGGCTATTGATATTGCATGTGATTATTCGACTAGTAGAATATCCATGTGAATAAGTAAATGGAATTATTTTATTTTTATCTTTTCCATATTATAATGAGGTTCAAGTTTAAAAGGATTTTGTTTTTGTATTATACATTGCCTTAAATTTTTATACTTATTTATGAAAGTTTCCACTATATTTTTATACTTACTGAGAATCTGAGCTCACCCCTTTCTATGTTTTATTTTCCATAGGATGCTAAGAAGTATATTATGACTGAACTTTAGGGATAGTCTATGGGATCTCAGTTTTATCTATGGAAACAATGTTGTTGTAGTTTTCCATTTTACGACATAATGTAAACCTTATGAATGTATCTAGTTCTTCCAAGGGTACTAAACTAATCGGTCTTTAGAGACATGATCTTTTGTGATCATTCCAATGATACGTAATAATGCACCGACTCTGGGCTTCTGGGGTCTGGGTGTTGCAGTTGGTATCAGATGAAGTTTAGTACAATACTTGGAAACTAGATTTAGATAAACTCCGATTAGAACATATAGCCCTAAGATAGACTTTGAGGGTTAGTATATAATAACTTCCTAAAATTTTGGTATTGTAGATATTTTGTGAGTTTTCAAAGAAATTCATCCCTATCTGAATACGAGTAGGTTGAGGCGGCTCTAGCATAGATGTACCTATGGGTAAAACCTGAAAACACTGCTTTGATCTAGACTTGAACAGGAACTGGTGCACGACAACAGGCCTTTCTGCACTCTTGGTTACAACACTCTCGAGGGATATTCATAGGATAATTTAGATTTTCTTTACAAACCGATTTTAAGTATTTTAATATAATATGAGAATAAATGAACTTGGTTAATCCTAAGGTGTTTCAATTTGAAAATATAGTGTCATGATATTCTCTAAATTATTTTATGACTACTTTTACTCACATAATGATTTCTGGTTTTAGTCAATGGCTGGATTCCAAGGAAGTCATAGTAACTTTGAGCATGATGTAAAAGGTGGGAACAATGGTGGAAATGAGCAAAAAAATGGAATGTTGATTGGTGTAAAAGATATCATGTTCATGCCAAATCAGTTTTCCAAAAATATGATCAACAACATATATATTAACCAACTCTTGGACTCAACAAAGAAGATAAAGGTGATGAATGATAAGAGCTCTATTAGTAGAGACCATGGAGAAAATAATCCTCAATTTCCATTATAGAGGAAATGTGGAAGGAGACACCTAGGAAAGTGTCTCAATGGGACAAAGAAATGATTTATGTGTGGGAAAGGAGGATATAAAGTAACGAATTGCTGAGGAAAAATTAAGAGTACTATGGAAGAAAATAAAAATGGTCCCAAGAATCCATTTACAGTCATTTTACATAAATTTAGGGGACCTGGCCATTACCCAAGTGAATGCCCTATTCTATAGGATATTTTCTTAGTCAAAGAAGAAGTTGTGTGGAAATAAATGTTTGGAGAAATGTTTAAAAGTATTAGTGCTCCTTGTTGATGGGATTACATTGGAATAATTTTCTCTTGTATTTATGACCTCGTAGTTTTTCATGTGAAAATTATATTTGAGGAGGAATTATCTTTTATCTTATGGATATAGTGATAAATAACCATTTGGTTTTATATGATCATTGGGTTTGAGGCAATTACAAGTTATTATATTTTGGGATGAAAATGAAAGTCATGAGATAACATTTGTGGTTAAATTATGTTATGGTTATTTTGAGGAATTTATATCATTTTGGTAGGTTATAAAATATAGTTTCTGAAAAAGAACAACGTGCATACCCTGCGAAAACCCATCACGTCGGACAAAGCTGTGAGAATTGAACCCCCAACTAGAGTGCGATTGGGATTTATCACCGACCACTGGACTACGTGAAGTCCCTGGTTAGTGTGACTAATTATTTTTAGTTAAATTATTTTATTGATCAATAATAAATTGATTTGGGATCTTATGTCTTCTCAAATGAATACCCTCAGTATAGGAAAACGATTTGGTGATGAAGTGATAAATGTTATTTTGGAAGATGTTCGCTCTGTTGGGAACACTATATGCCTAAGGAAAATAGAATACTATGGGATTTCATTTGAGGAGAAATGGTGGATTTTTATCCATGTTTTTATTGTGGATTTATAGTGATTTGGGTTATTTATGGAAATGATTAACCTATAATGGAGAATATGTGATTAGGTTAATTACTTTTAAGTATGTGACTTTAAGAGTTATCGATGTCATTTGGAGGAACAATTTAATGTGGAAGACTACATAACCAAATTCTTCTAAGTTTGGGTTTAAATATTAGTTTGGATTATATTAAAGGATTTTAAGGAAAATTGTTTTTTTAATGGTATTTATTTAACATTGGGGTATTGTTGGTTTAATTTTAGAAAATTAATATTAGTGTTTCTTTCTCTAAAGGAATATCATTTTGGGGGATCATCTGATCTTGTAATAACCATTTTGGTTTTGATTAATCTCTAAAGAAAAAGTAAATATATAGTTTATCCTATGTGGATCATGTTATTCTCTAGAAGTTGATTCTAGCTCTTCCACTGTGACCAAGTCATCTGGAATACTTATCATTTAAAAAAAATGAGTTAGTGGTAGAAATTTATTAATGAATGAAAATCTACTTAAAAAGTAAGTATATCACTTTATGTTCTTAGTAAATCTCATAAATAAATTCCTCATCCTTATGAAATGTAACTTAAATAAAAAAACATTGTCCGTTTACTTTTCCTTCTGGAAACTAATGACAGTTTGTCCCATCACATGTTTGTGATTTTCTTATTGTTAACTTTCTCCTGATAATGTTTTATATCCATATCTATCATAACTTGACACTTTTTTTATCTTTCATATCCATTATTTCCTACATGGAATACTAGTAAGGGTTATCTTAGGTGACCTTTGTACTTCTCTTTCTTTCTTTTAAAGTGATTGTTTTATTGACTATTTTTCCGATGTGGGACTTTCAATTATGTTCCCAAGCCCAATTTTAAAAATTGTGAGGATGAAATTTCAAAAAGGGGGGAAGAATGTAACACCCCAGGCTTCCATAGTACGTTTCCCTTTTAATAATGTAATATCTTGCATTGTACGCAACTTCGAGATTCTAACACACCGCGACCAATCAAACTAACTGTTATGAATAGTAATAACCACTTTTTGAAATTTTATAAATTTTATCTTTCAAAATAGACTTCATTTTCTGATTCATAATATTGAAATTATCTTAGGGTGAATTTTTGGTTTTTTTCTGAAAACTTTCAAATTTTTATAAATAGTGAAAAACACTGAGTTATAGTTTAAAACCAAATTTTTATTTAAATAATTAATTATTTTAGTTTAATTTATTTTAGGTAAAAATAGATAAATAATACCTATATAAGTTCAATGTAATTCATTGGAATTAGTTTATAATAATTTTAGATATATAAAAATTTTATTGAACTTTTTAACCGTCTTTTACCTTCCTCCTAGGAGCATTTGAAAATTTCAATAAAACTTAATTTTACCACTTTTGAGAATTGAATTTTAAAAATCTGAGAGAAATGGTAGATATAATTAAGTAAAATGTGGTTCAATAAGATAAAAATAAGTTTGGGTGAATAGTAAGTTTTGACTTTTATTTACCACGGTTAAAAGTAAATAGGGTAATTAAGGGTAAAAATGATATTATTGTTAACCTAACACATGTCCTAATTCTATTGGATAAGTATAATTCGACCAAAAATAACCTTAGTAATAAAATATGATCTTTTAGGTCCCCTTAGATTAGATTAGGACATTTATTATTATTTAATTCAAAGAAGAGTTAAAAGTGTTAAATTCAAAGCTTAATAACTGAACCATTTTTAATATAGAGTTATACATAAGATAAATTCTATTATAAAAATTCATTATAAATCTAAAAATATTTCCTACATAATGGTATTTTATTTATATTTTTTAGACGTTAAATAATTTAATTTATTTATGACACAATGATGATGTAGTAATTACATAATTAATGAAATATTAAATTATTTGATATTATAAATATCTAAATAAATGTAATTTGAGACTTTTTATGAATTCCACTAATTTTATAGGTTAATATGAAATATTAGGGTTGGTTAGAGGAATTTATTTCGATGTAATAATGCTGTTATGAATTTATAAAAAACAAAATACCAAATAGTGTCAAAATTGACATAAAAGAGTTTTTAAAACAAATATTATATTATTAATTGATATTATATTTCTAAAAATCTAAGGATTGGCCAAAAGTCATATATAATTATAGGTGTATCATTAATGAACCACTTTGTGTTCTCTTGGAATTATATAGTATGTTTATTAACCAAATAATATAAAAATACAAAGAGACATGGTAAATGTCAAACTATTTAACTAAGAGTTAAATCTAAAGGATAAGGTTAATATAGTGACCCAAACCAGTATAAAACCTATTGGTTGAGTTTTTTTAGACCCATACCCATATTATCCTTTAAATAATTCATTTTGGAGCCATTAGAAACCGAAAATGATTTTATTATAAAATAATATTTCTTGCTTTGCCTAAGGTGCCCCTCACCCCTCTTATAAAAGGGCACTCCCCCTTCTCTCTAATTCACACCTTCAAATCCATTTTTCTCGGCCAAATCCTGCCCAAATGCCCTCTCAACTGTCCTCCCTTCATCCTAGAGGCCTTACATTAGTCATAAATCCATCATAAGGATCCCTTTTGATCAAATCAAATGGAAGAACCCAAAGAAGAGGTAAATATACCATCACCTCTTTCAAGTTCATTTCTTCTTCTAGTTCCTTTTTCTTGGTTGTTTACAATATAAAATAATAAATCTAGTATCTTCTATATACTGTGATTTTATTATAAATATGTTACAACCATATTCATTATTATATCCATCCTTTGAATGACATGTCACCATACGTGTGTACGTACGGCTTGCCGTCTCAACGTCGTGGTGTAATTGTTATTCAATACATTATTTTTTCGATGGGTACAATAATGATTTTTAATTTATGTAAATAATAAATATAACATTATAATTATTCTATATATATGATATACCATTCAATTATATATTATTTTAATATCAAAATAATGATATTGTCGTTCGTGCGTACGTACGGATTACTGTCTCCATGAACGTGATGAGATTCATTCCCCATGGTATCCATTCAAGAATAATTTTCATTAGATGATAAAAATAATGTTTAAATATATAATGTCATTATTAATATGAATAAGATACATCCTATCCATTACAAACATTACTTATTTAAAAAAGCATATAAAGGAAAATGAATCAGTTAACACCCTAAACGACGATAATACTAAAATATTATTTACAAAGAAATGTTAAAAGATCATATATTATATCGTATTAATGTATATGATTATTGTACAATTTAATAAAAATTATTTCACCATTATAAAGGAGGTTAACCTACCATCTAACAAGGAAAATTACAATGTAATGGGTTTTCATCTCACTTTTATTCCTGTGAGATTCATGCTATATTGGCCACTGCTACCTTTTGTGTGGTGTATGTACTACCCATGATTGTATTGTTTCTATAATATAATTTACGTTATGGGTATTTAAATCATCATTGGATGATACTTCTTTCCGGGGGTGTATGTTTCATAAGTTACCAAATCCGTAAGGGAATTTCAAATTTCAATTTCCACTTATTAGGCTTTATGCATACTTCATTGATTATTTTACTCATGATTATGTGTGGAATCACTATTTATTATTTTTGTATTAATTTACACTCCCCTTTATGTGGATATACTTTTGATACACATAATCACTCCATTGATAAATTCTCAAGTCATCGATATGAACATGATAAGAGTAATTTTAACTCAATCTTCATTTATTGAGTTAAATATCCAATTCATTGGTGTTGTTTTTAAAAGTATATATGTGAATGTCCTATGATTGATTTACGCTGAATATCCAATCATATTGAGTGTATTTATCTTTTTCACACATAATTATGTCGTTGATTTATCCATAACCTAAGGATACAGTCTTTATAAAATATTTCATCTCAATTTACATTCCATTGAGACTTATTTGTTGTTATATGCCAATTCACTTTTATATGGTGTATATAATCTACTTTGACATTGTATATAATGAATCCATTTATTACCATGATATTATAAAGTTTTGATTTCCTCAATTATTTTTATTCAACTGTCTCTCTTTTGGTTAGGAACTTTAACTAAAATATCATTTTTAAATGTTTTTAAGATTTATTCTTCTAAATATTTCTCATTAATGTCCAGGTTTTAAAATTGGTTTTAAGGATTTATTTTTATTAAATTAATGTTTTATAATTAAAATTCATTTTAAATTTTTCAAAGTGTTATGGGACACTTTCATTCAAAAATCTATTTTTAAACAACTTCTTGAAAAATAATGTGACTTTTAAATGATTTCAAGAAAAAGGGGGATATTTCTCTCAAATAGATTTGATGATTATTTTCATCTTTGTCAATATCCTTAATTATTATCGATTGAGGGTAATATATTACAATACAATCTTTTATATTGTATTTAATGAGTTATGATTGACTGTGGATGTGTTATTTTTATACCATTCATGTTTTGTGGATAAATTATTGACATTTTCTATGCTAGTTTCAATACGAATGTTTATGTTATGTTTCAAATTTTCATATTAGGAATGAATTGGAATTAGTAAGTGACGGGTGGAGTCCGCAATAGCTACTCGATGCATCGGTAGGTCTCATGAGACAAACTAGTGTCTTGGAATAAGGCCTTGACAAAATCTTATTTGTATTCATGGAACAAGGCCTTGACTATGTGGTTATGTAGTCTGGAATTATGCATTACATCATTATGAAAGTGGCTATTGATATTTCATGTGATTATTCTACTAGTAGAATATCCATGTGAATAAGTAAACATCATTATTTGATTGTTATCTATGCCATATTATACTGAATTTCAAGTTCAAAAGGCTTTTCTTTTAGTTTTATACATTGCCTTATATGTTTATACTTATTTATGAAAGTTTCCGCTATATTGTTATCCTTATTGAGTATTTGATCTCACCCCTTTCTATGTTTTATTTTTTCCAATATGTGAATAATTATATTATGACTGACCTACAGGGATAGTCTATGGGATCTCAGTGTTTTCTATGGAAACAATTTTGTTGTAGTTTTCCATTTTATGATGTAATGTAAACCTTATGAATGTATCTAGTACTTCCAAGGCTACTAAAATAATTGGTCTTTCGAGACTTGATCTTTTGTGATCAAGCCAATAATACATAATAATACACAAACTATGGGCTTCTGGGGTTGGGGCATTACAATAAAAGTAGAACACATAATCTTTAATGTCAAACTTTATAAACTGACACCATAATCATCATTTCATGTCATAATACGTCTTTATAGTTCCCATATTAATGTACCATAAATAGTTATGAAAATCAAACAGAAATTTTCTCTACATAGATGTGGGGATGAAAAACCAATCCCCAAAATTGAGAGTACCATCTGAAGAGAGAGAACAAACTGAAATGGTCTCCCCAACATATAGGGTTTCTCAAATTCACCTAAACTCATCATCCTATTGCTAAACCTATAGAATATACTCAAGGAGTGATGATGATAACTGAACACTGGTGAGAACCATACCTAAAACATCCTCTTGAGCATCTACGTGCAACTAATCAAATAGAACCATAAGGTTCCACTCTTCCATAAATTCTAAAACAACCTATGATTGTACCTTCTTTCTGAGAGCATATTCAATTACATTCCCCTTACTTAGTGTGTAGCCAATTTCAAAGTCAAACATCTGAATCTATTCCACCCATCACCTCTATATGATATTTAATTCTTTATAAGAAAATATATAACTCAGAACCTTATGTTCAAAAAATACCATAAACCACTCCCCAAAAAGATAGTGTCACCAACACTAAATCACATTCATATCCATAGAAATATATAAATCATGATTGGGGTAATTCTTATCATGTGGTCAAAGATGGGTAGATCCGTAAGATAGCACATGATTACCCTACAAAATCACACAACCTAAACCAGCACCAGAAGCATCCCAGAAAACCACATACCACATACTAGGCATTATTAAGATCAAAATAGGATATGATGTTAGAATTAATTTAAGATCATTGAAAGAAGATTGAAACTTTGAATCCCATATCAATTTTACCTATTTCCTTGTAATAGTAGTCAAAGTTGATGCCAATTTTGAGAAATCCTTGATTAATCATCGGTAGTATACAGCAAGACAAAGGAATATATGAATCTAAAATATGTTTTATGGATCTTCCCAAGAAAATATAGTCTTTACCTTCTCAGGATCAACTTATAATCCATGGTTAGAAATAATTTTTCCCAAGAAATTCAATTCATAGATCAAAAATTTTCATTTTGAAAGCTTTCTATACAATTATTGAATCCTCGTGATTTCCAAAAATAAACTCAAATAGTGCTCATTCTTGTACTTGGATCTCAAATAAACCAAAATATAATCCATGAAAACTAGAACAAAATTTTCAATATACACATGGAATATCTAGTTCATCAAAACCATAAAAATAATATGAGTTTTATTTATGAAAAATTCCATCACAATATATTCTTAATGACTATACCTACTCCTTTAATCCATATTTGGTAAATTAAACTCCTGAACTCTGATCTGATGATAACCCGAATGAATATTGATCTTTAAAAACACTATTACCCCTTTAACTGGTCCAACAAATCATCCAAATGAGTAAAAGGATACTTGTTCTTAAAAATTAATTGGTTAAACTTTTGATAGTCCACACACAATCGGAGTGAACTATCTGAATTCTTAGAAAATAGAATAGGGTCTTCCCAAGGTGAAACACTAGGGTGACCATTACCTTTCTCTATAAAATCATCCAAATGGATCTTGAGATCTTTTAGTTTCACTAGTTTCATGCGATAAGATGCTATCGAGATCAGTTTTATACTTTTCACAAAGTCAATCATAAATTATACCTCCCTCTCAAAAGGAAGACTAGAGAAAATGGCTTGGAAAATGTACAGAATGTCCTAAAGAATAGTGGGTAGATCCACAACAAAAGAAACATCATCAGGATCAATAGCCACAATAGAAAAATACTCATAATATATGGGTGATAAGGTCCTGCATGACGTGACCTTGGATCCCACTCTCCCTAAAAACCCCAAGAACTCCCATACTCCACTAAAAATGGGACATACTAATTATAATGGTCAACCTCAACATTATGATAAATAATCCAATCCATCTCAATGATGATGTCAAACATATCCAGATTGAGAATGAGGAAATCCTATATTAACTATGCATCAATTATTGATTGAGAATAAGGACACTGAAAATCGTACTCTTTCCTCTTCCCGATAGGTGTTTCTAACTCCATGAAAAAGGACATGAGTTATATTGTATATTTAATCATATCAACAAAATTACAAGATGTAAATGAGTGGGAAGAACCAGTATCAAATAAATCAATCACTACTGATGATTGTATAAATATGGAGCCTCTCACTATCACTGGAACTTCATCTACCTATGTTGGAAACTAATCTACTACATGAATTTGATTCACTCCTATGTCTTATGTCTAGATCCCTATAGTATTTAAATTATCTAATTGTACCACAGTAGCCATTGGAACCAAATATCCCTAACCATAACGAGGCATAGACATATCCTAATAGAAACATTGTAGATAACGATAACATCCATAACCATTTCACATCTTTTAAGGTGCATAACATGAATGTCAGGTATGTTTTACCTTTACAAATTGATAGAAATTTAGGGGTATACTAATAGATATAAATAAAGATGCATATGAGGCCTACTGTTGAGAACCACCCCAAATTCTATTAAAATGATCATTCCACTTCCTATTTCTCCCCTACATACCACTGAAGCTACCACTAGGTGGAAGATAAGGGGAGGAATAACCATCTTTTCCTATAATATTCATCTCTACCATCATTTCCCCACCTACCACCTATACATAGGTCAATAACTTCAACATAAATACCTATGATATGATATCCTGTCATAAACACTATAGGTACTTCTAAGCCTTCATCTTATCAGTATTTACTACCTATATAGAAAGTATGAATAGCTCCATAAACTTATTGGTGTACACCAACATGAAACTTTATCCATGATATAAAGAAAGGAACTCAAAACATGTTTCCATCAATAGTGACTCTAGAAAAAACTTCTAATAGAAGAGGGTATTGAAACCCATTCAATCCATACATAAATTCTTATTTTCATGTACCATGGAATCCCATCATCACTTTTTAGTACCCTAATTTTTTAACATAGAACACTTCCCCTTGATACTCATAGTTGTATTCTGGAATTAAAATACTATATTGATCTTTTCTATCCATTCATCTACCTATTAAGGTTTATTTATACCCTAAAAGATGGTTTCCCCTTGTGTAAGAACTCCCATGATCAATCCCTTTCTCTTTCAACGCTTAGATATACCTCAAAAATTGATTTATGTGCTTGTTTTACATTTTGGTTGACAGCACAAACTTCTCATATGATATCCTCGATAAGATTTTGATCTACAGGTAGATTTCATTGAGGATCATTTATTGTACCCTCTTGAAGAACCCATGAAAGATGTCTTGGAGGAAAATTATTGTACACAAAAATAAAATAAATGATCAGGAAATAAGATAATATTAGTTCGTACCATAAAAATATAAGAAAAAAACTAAGATTAATATTAAGAACTAAAAACAGAAGACACACGTCCCAACATCCCTTGGTAACATGAGTCTCTTCATGGAAAGATCTAGCTAAGAACTTAGAAAAACCTACCTATCAAGTCCCAATAATCCTATATAAATTATATTAACTTCCTAAGACAAGTAATCTTGATAAAAAAATCAACACCTCATACACCAAGCTTTGAAAACCCTAACTAGGATACCCACTCAAACTAGTACCTGACCCAATCAGTCACATACCAGAATGGAATTCCCAATCACAACGGGCTGGTGACTAGTACTCAAGCATCAACAACAACCTGAGGGAACGATTTATCCAAACCTATAGTAGAAAAAATGAAATATATATATATATACACACACAATGGGAAGAAGTAGAGGAAGATTAAAATAGTAAATATATGACATAACAAAAAGGAATTAGCATAACTGATACAACTCAAAAGTATCAAAACAATCTCCAAGATACAAGTCCGATTGCAAAGAAAAAATAAAGCCAAAATAGTTACTCAATATGATAAAATCGGAAAAATCCCACTATCTCACCACCAGCTAACCAAATATAGCTGAGAGAAACCTCATCACCTCACTATGTTGCCTTGTCTTTACTTAAACCAAAAGACAGACAAAGGACTACAGACCACCAAAGGGGTGTGCAGGGTGTGATCTATATAATCCCTATAGGATCTCACCCAAGTGTTTCATAAAAAGTCTTTGTACAAAAATTTAAACAGGATCAACATTAAATAAAATAAGGAATGATAAATTGTTAAATATTTTTTATATCAAAATCATGGTAAGACATTTCCACTTTTACCACAATTCCAAATTATGTTGGTAAAATAATTTTAACGAATTTCATATACATCAAAGAAGTCAAATAAAATCAAAGTATGTATCTAATATCCTATCAAATCCAATAAAAATTAATCACACGAAACACCATTCCAAGGATAAAAATAGGTAAGTTTATCTAGGACACTTGTACTAAGAGATAAACAATTTCATGCATCAAACCTTTAGACATAAGCATTGAATCTACAGAGCATAGTAATACCCATAGTGAACCTTACAATAGGGTTTAACAATTCTCTAAAATAATAGGCCTAGGGGGTAAGGAAAAACCAAATGAGTCAACCCCTCTATGGTATCAATTGATTAGTCATATTAATAAACCTTCCACCTAAGTACCTAAGGCTTCCCATGTCCTATATTTTCTAAACCATTTCATCAAAATCATTCTTTGAAAATAATTTCATAAATCCATTTCACAATGATATGAAATTACATTTTCTTTTAATAAAACAACGGAAACCCCATGTTTTCTAAAAAAACAATTTATGTGCACAAAATTCAATCATGTCGATTCATTTATAAAACAATTTATAAAACTAGAGAAATATAGTTCATCTAACATAGGCTAGATATGGAACCACTTGCCTCAAAATTGGGTTTCACATGCCCATAATGAGATCCAACAACATACATGAAATAAAGGATATAAACATAGGCTCTATAATCAATCCTCACATCTCAAAATCAATTCAACAAGTGAAAATTTTGGTGGATATGACATATCACAACGTACCACAAGGAAACTCGCACACCACTCCACAACCAACATAAGGGTGAGCCTCCAAAAGAAGATCACACAATGGATCTAGAAAGGATCCACAAGATTATCATAATAGAACAATATATCAATAAAAATAGGGATATTTTAAAACCCCAAGCTTCCACGGTACGATTCTCATTGAATAATACAGTAGTGTGTGTTGTACGCAACTTTGAGTTCTAACACACACCACAACCAATCAAACTAGCCATTATGAATAGTAATACCCACTTTTTGAAATTTTATAAATTTTATCTGTCAAAATTGACTTCATTTTTGGATTTCGAATATCTAAATTAGCCTAGGGTAAAATTTTGGAACTTTTCGGATAACATTTATATTTTGATGAATAGTGAAAATTAATAAATATTAATTAAAAACAAATTTTTTAATCAAAATAATTAATAGTGATAAATTATGAATTTGAGTGGTTTTAAAGTATATTTAGAATATATTTTTACCATTTAATACAATTTTGATCATTGTACATAATTTCACATTTAAACAAGATATAAACAATTATCAATCTTTTGATAGTTATTATTTCTTAAAAACACGCTTTTTGTTTTGATAACGGGGATTAATTTTAAATTAATTTCTACCACTTATGTGTTTTGAATTTGGAAAAATGGATTCTATATTTGGAATCAGGATGTTCAAATTGTTTAAATATGTAACTTTTATTTTTAGACATTTTGAATAATTACTTCGGTAATATTTTATTTACCATGGTTAAAGGGTAAATCTGGTAAATAAGGGTAACAAATAATATTCTAATAATAATAAATTACCCTAAAATTTGTCCTAACCTTATTGGTGAATACATTTCCGACCATGGACATATTTGGGTCGATTTTGGGACCCCATGGATCCACTTGTAGGTGATAGGGACACTTTATATTAATCATGTTAAAGTAAATACAAAAATGACATAAGCTTATATCTTTTAGAAAAACAATTTTTATATAGGGTTATATATGTTATATTTTCGATTATAAATATTAATTAGAAATATAAAAAGATTTAATACATAATGGTATTTTATTTATAATTTTTAGACATTGAAAAATGAAAAATATATATGACACAATAATGATGCAGTATGTTCCTTATTAAAGAAAGAACCAAATAATTGGTATTATAAATGTTAAAATACATATAATTTGAACTTTATGATGACATAAAAGAATTTTATTGGTTAATATTACATGTTAGTATTACATAAATGAATTTTGTTCGAATTAATAAAGTTTTTAAGACTTGGAAAAAAAATTATTGAGTAGTGTCAAAATTGACATAAATGAGTTTTTAAAACAATTATTATATTATTAATTTATATTATATTCCTAAAAATCTAAGGTTCTGAAAAAAGACTTATATCATTATTTTTTTATCATTAATGGACCACTTTGGGGTCTCTTGGATGTATATAGTATGTTTATTAACTATATAATATAAAAATACAAAGTGACATGGTAAGTGTCAAACTAATTAACTAAGAGTTAAAACTAAAAGATAAGGTTAATATAATGACCCAAACCTGTCTAAAATCTATTGGTTGAAAGTGTTTAAACCCATACCCACCTTAGACTTTGAATAATCCACTTTGGATCCATTATAAACCTAATATGATTTTATTATAAAATAAAACTTTATGTTTTTTTAAAAGAGCCCCTCACCCCTCTTATAAAAGGGAACTCCCCCTTCTCATTAATTCACACCTTCATAGCCATTTGGCTCGGACAACCTCTGCCAAAATATCCTCCCAACTTCCCTCAATTTATCCTAGAGGCCTTAGTTTGATCAGAAATCCAACCTAAGCATCCCTTTTGATCAAATCAAAAGGAATAACCTGAAGAAGAGGTAACATCTTCACCACCCTCTTTAAAGTTATTTTCTTCATCAACTTCTTCTTTCCTTGTTATTTACATTATAAAATAATAAATCCAGTATCTTATATATACTATGATGTTATTATAATTATCTAACAAACGAATTCATTATTCTATCCATCCCTTGAATGACATGTCACCATACGTGCATACGTACAGCCTACCGTCTCCACGTTGTGGTGTAATTGTTATTCAATATATTATTATTTAGATGGGTATAATAATGATTTATAATTCATGTAAATAATAAATATAACATGATAATTAATTTTTATATATGATATACCATCCAATTATATATTATTTTAATATCAAAATAATGATATTTTCGCTCATGTGTACGTACGGATTACCATCTCCACGACGCGATGAGATTCATTTCCAAGTTCCCCATTCATCGATGATTATAAAAATATATATATTACTAATGAGTATGTAATATATGACATAATAATTCTACTGGAGATATATATATTTATATATATAATTATTTATGTAGTTACATATATATTATGCACTTACTTCCGTTCAGTACTATATGAAAACGGAAACTGCGTTTTTGCGTACGTACGGACTACCATCTCCATAAACGGTGTTTTCCAGTTCATATATGTGTCTATTATACATATTTAAATTCTAAATATATATGATATATAAATAAAGTTTTATATTCTGGAAGTATTTAAATCATGATCTATGTGATACAATCAGGAGTAACAAGTTAAAACACGCATGATAAAGAAAGCGATTATTACCCGAAATATTAATATACCATGGAAATTTTTATTAATTGGGTAGTATAAAGTCATAAATGAATAATGTATGATATCATAAATATTAATATGGTTCTGGTATAATTTAATAACATACTATATTCTTCGTACAGGAGGATAAACGTACCCTCTACTAAAGGAAAGTGCAAGGTAAGGGGTTTTCATCTCACTCCTTATTCTCATGAGATTCATGCCATATTGCCACAATTACCTTTTGTGTGGTGTATGTACTGCCCATAATTGTATTCTTTGTGTAATACACTTTAATTTATGTGTATTTACATATTCATTGTATGATACCTCTTTCATGGTTTGTATGTTTCGTAAGTTACCAAATTGGTAAGGGTTAATTCCTCAATCTCATTATTATCCGAGATTGTTTATGAGTAAGTATTTACTGGTACATTTTTATCATCCATGTCCATTTTTCATAAAAAATTATTTCAAAATGAAGAATTGAAGGATTTTTAAAGGTAATCTTTATCAAGATCATAATTTCAAATATTTTAAAGATTTATCTTTCTAAATCTTTTTAATTAATGTCCATGTTTTCAAAATGATTTTAAGGATTTATTTAAATGGACATGAATTTTTTGAAATGATAATTCTTTTTAAACGTTTGAAATTGGTATGGGAAACTTTTATTCAAAAATATCTTTTAAATTACTTCCTTTATAAATGTGTGACTTTTAAATGATTTTACAAAAAGGATATTTCTCTCAAAAAGTTTTACTCATCATTTTCAACTATGCCAGCATCCTCTACTGGATATTATTTTGGATTGAGGTTGATTTATTATAATAAAAAATTCCTTATTGTATTGAATGAATTATGATATGTTTGACTATGGATTTGTTATTTTTATACCATTCATGTTTTATGGATAAAGTATTGACATTTCGGATTCTATTTTTAATACGAATGTTTATGTTATGTTTAAGAAATTTCATATGTGGAATGCATTGGAATTAATAAGTGACGGGTGGAGCCCGCTATAGCTCCTAGATGAATCAGTAGGTCTCATGAAAAAAACTAGTGTCTTGGCACGAGGCTTTGAAAAAAAATTATTTGTAGTCTTGGCACGAGGCCTTGGCTATGTGGTTATGATAGTCGGGCATTATGCATTACATCATTATGAAAGTGGTTATTGATATTGCATGTGATTATTCAATTAGTGGAATATCTATGTGAATAAGTAAATGGAATTATTTCATTTCATTTTTTCAATTTTCTTCTAAAGTTCAAGTTTAAAAGGCTTTTGTTTTAGTTATACATATCCTTAAATGTTTATGTTTATTTATGAAAGTTTCTGATGTATTATTACCCTTACTGAGCATCTGAGTTCACTTTATTTTTCCCCGGATTCCAAGAAGTGTATTGTAATTGATAAGCAGGGTTAAGACAATGTAATAATGGCGTTCATAAAGGATTATTTATGTTGTTTTGTATGTTATGAAGTGTAATGTAACATTCATGTATTTAATCTATTTTCCAAGACTGCTAAACCGATCGGTCCTTCGGGACTTGATTCCTTGTAATCATCCCAATGTATTAAAATAATGCACCGACTCTGGGTAACTGGGGTCGGGGCATTATAGTTGGTATCAGAGGAAGTTTAGCAATAACCTTGGAAACTAGATTTAGATAAACTCTGATTAGTGCACATTACTCTAATATAGAATTTGAAGATTAGTATAGAAGGACTTTCTAGAATTTTGGTAATGTAGAGATTTTGTGAGTTTTCTAAATAGATACATCCCTGTCTAGATACGAGCAGGTAGAGGTGGCTCTGGCATAGATGTACCTAGGGGTAAAACCCGAAAACACTGCTTCGAGATAGAATCTAACGGGAACTGGTGCACAACAATGGGCCTTGCTTCACTCTTGGTTACGACACTCCCAGTGGATATGCTTAGGATAATTCTCATTTTCTTTACAAACCACTATGAATGGTTTATAGGTATACATCTCCTCAAGAAAACATTTTTATGATTATGGATTATATCCATAAACTATTTAATTTATGATTAAGTGTTTTAGAAGTTTGGGATTAGGTAATGTTATTCATAAACTAATCTAGTGTATGACATTGTTTAGAAATGGCGCCCAGTAGAAGGAATGAGAACTCCAGCAATACGCATGATCCAAAGAATAAGAAGGATCATATATTTCATGGTATTAATCCATCATTTAGAAGGGAAATAGTCTCCCATGTATTATCATCATATGAAGCAATAGTATCATGTGTTGATAAGATAAGTAAAGAGTTCACTGAGTCTTATGGCTTCAAAGGGAAGCAAGAGAATAAAAGGATGGAAGAAAGAAAGATGGATAAAGGGAAGAGGGAAAAAAAGAATTTTCCCATATGTGATAACTGTGGGAAGAAACACCCTAGAACATTCCTGAAAGGAATGGGAGTTTGTTATAAGTGTGGAGAAAATGGACACCATGTACGTGACTTAAAGGGTAAGAAAAAGTTTTCAAATGTACAATGCTTCATCTGCAAGAAGTTGGGACACTACGCAAACCAATGTCCAAATCATCAGAGTATACACCAAATGATTCTATTGGAAAATAATCAAGTTATGATACTACCTCAGATGAAGAGGAATGACTAGTGTTCTTATGTTGTTATTATAGAATTCTTTATTTGAGTATTGTATCAACAGTATACAGGTTACATGATTTATGGAGATAAATAAGGATTGTACTGTAGTACTATTTTACTGAGGATTTGAGATTATATGGTTCTAAGAAACGTTACATAATAGTAAGCTATACTTTTTTGAAAATACATGGTTGAAAGAAAGGTAATCCTAAATATGGTCCTGATAATGAGGTATGGATTTTGGAATAAGATATGGTTGATTTGAATAAATTATATTTGATATTCTTGACTACCTTGAAACTGATTAATTATTTTTAATTGTTGTAGTTTACAACTTTTTTTGGATAGAAGGAGTATATCCAGTATTCTATAATGAATAAGGGAGCATTAATTTAATCAATAAGGTTTTATGGTAATTCATAATGTTACCGTGTTTCAAAATAATATGTGATGAAGGTATTCACATGTTATTACATGAAAAAAAGGATCTTCATTGTGTTTAACTTCCTTATAAATTTTGGACTATGAGTTTGGACAGTAGTATTTTGGATAAGTCTAAAGGTTGTAATTGATTAAGTTTGAATGGTTATTTTTGGAGCTTTTATAAAAGGACAACACGCAAACCGTGTGACAACCCGTCGTGTCGGACAAAGCGGTGGGAATCGAACCCACAACCATAGTGCGATTGAGATTTATCTCCTACCATTGGACTACGTGAAGTACCTGGATTTTATAATGTAGTTTCTTTTTTAAACGGTCTGATATGTGAATTATAAATTCATTATCTTTGGAACCCTATACGATTCAGATAAATATAGTATTTTTGAGTTGTTTTCTGTTTTGGAGTGAAAGATGAGTTTGTGGTAGAAATTTATTAATGGATAAAACTTTAATTATAAATTGAGAATATATCCTTATGATTTTATATTATCTCATAAATAAATTCCTCAACATTAAGATAAGGAACTTAGAACAAAAACGTTGTCCTAGATAGTACCTTAGATCATCACAAATATATGGCTTTGTGATTGTTGGCCTTTTCATAGCCACGTCCTCTACCACTCTCCATCGGATATTGATGGTAATATTTCTCTTCCATATCCATTTTTTCCTACATGGAACTCTAGTATGTGTTATTTTCAGTAACCTTCATACTTACCACTCTTTATTTTAAATAGAGGCCTCATTAATCCATTTTTCGATGTGGGATTTCAACTATGATATTTTGAAATGTCAACCCCAAGTTTCCAATACCGAGCATAAATTTAGAGGATGCAATTTATTGAAGTAGGGGAGAATGTAACACCACAAGCTTCCATGGTACGATTCTCTTTGAATAATACAGTAGCGTGTGTTCTACGCAACTTCGAGTTCTAACACACAGCACAACCAATCAAACTAGCCGTTATGAATAGTAATACCCACTTTTTGAAATTTTTTAAATTTTATCTCTCAAAATTGAATTCATTTTTGTATTCGGAATATCAAAATTATCCTACGGTAAAATTTTGGAACTTTTCGGATAACATTTATATTTTGATGAATAGTGAAAATTAATAAATTTTAATTAAAAAAACTTTTTTAATCGAAATAATTAATAGTGATAAATTATAAATTTCAGTGGTTTTAAAATATATTTAGAATATATTTTTATGATTTCATACAACGTTGGTAATTGGGCATAATTTCACATTTAAACCAGACATAAACAATTATCAATCTTTTGATAGTTATTATTTTTTAAAAACACGTTTTTTGTTTTGACAGCGGGAATTAATTTTAAATTAATTTCTGCCACTTATGTGTTTTGAATTTGTAAAAATGGATTCCATATTTAGAATCAGGATTTTTAAATTTTGTAAATAGGTAACTTTTATTTTTAGACATTTTGAATAATTACATCGGTAAATATTTTATTCACCATGGTTAAAGGGTAAATCTGGTAAATAAGGGTAAAAAATAATATTATAATAATAATAAATTACCCTAAAACGTGTCCTAAACTTATTGATGGAAAAAGTTCCGACCATGGGCATCTTTGGGTTGATTTTGGGACCCCATGGAGCCACTTGTAGGTGATAGGGACACTTTATATTAATTAAGTTAAAGTAAATACAAAAATTTCAAAAGCTTATATCTTTTAGAAAAACAATTTTTATATAGGGTTATATATGTTATATTTTAGATTATAAATATTCATTAGAAATATAAAAAGATTTTCTACATAATGGTATTTTATTTATAATTTTTATATATTGAAAAATTAAAAATATATATGACACAATAATGATGCACTATGTTCCTTATTAAAGAAAGAACCAAATAATTGGTATTATAAATGTTAAAATAAATATAATTTGAAAGTTTTGATGAAATAAAATAATTTTATTGGTTAACATGATATGTTAGGATTGCATAAATTAATTTGGTTCGAATTAATAAATTTTTTAAGACTTTAACAAAAATAAATTATTGAGTATTGTCAAAATTGACATAAATGAGTTTTTCAAACAATTATTATATTATTAATTAATATTATATTCTTAAAAATCTACGGTTCTGCCAAAGGACTTATATCATTATTTTTTTATCATTAATGGACCACTTTGGGGTCGTTTGGATGTATATAATAAGTTTATTAACTATATAATATAAAAATACAAAGTGACATGGTAAGTGTCAAACTAATTAACTAAGAGTTAAAACTAAAAGATAAGGTTAATATAATGACACAAACCTGTCTAAAATCTATTGGTTGAAATGATTTCGACCCATACCCACATTATAATTTGAATAATCCACTTTTTATCCATTATAAAATGAATATTATTTTATTATAAAATAATACTTTAAGATTTTCCTAAAGATCCCCTCACCCCTCTTATAAAAGGGCACTTCCCCTTCTCATTAATTCACACCTTAATAGCCATTTGGCTCGGCCTACCTCTACCCAAATATCCTCCCAACATCCCTCACTTCATCCTAGAGGCCTTATTTTGATCATGAAGCCAACCTAAGGATCCCTTTTGATCAAATAAAAAGGAATAACCCGAAGAAGAGGTAACATCTTCACCACCCTATTTAAAGTTCCTTTCTTCATCAAATTCTTCTTTCCTTGTTATTTCCATTATAAAATAATAAATCCAGTATATTCTATATAATGTTATGTTATTATAATTATGGAACAAAAAAATTCATTATTCTATCCATCCCATTAATGACATGTCACCATACGTGCGTACGTACGGCCTACCGTCTCCACGTTGTGGTGTAATTGTTATTCAATATATTATTATTTAGATGGGTATAATAATGATTTATAATTCATTTAAATAATAAATATAACATTATAATGATTCTTTATATATGATATACCATCCAATTATATATTATTTTAATATCAAAATAATGATATTTTCGCTCGTGTGTACGTACGGATTACCGTCTCCACGACGCGATGAGATTCATTTCCAAGTTCACCATTCATCGAAGATTATAAAAAAATATATATTATTAATGAGTATGTAATATATGACATAATAATTCTACTGGAGATATATACATTTATATATATAAGTATTTATTTACTTACATATATCTTATTCACTTACTTTCATTCAATACTATAAGAAAACGGAAATAGTGTTTATGTGTACGTACAGACTACTGTCTCCATAAAAAGTGTTTTAAATTTCATATATGTGTCTATTATACATATTTATATTCTAAATATATATGATATATAAATCATGTTTTATATTATGGAAGTATTTAAATCATGATCTAAGTGATACAATCAGGAGTAACAAGTTAAAACATGCATGATAAAGAAGGCGATTATTACCCGAAATATTAATATACCATGGAAATTATTATTAATTGGGTAGTATAAAGTCATAAATGAATAATGTATGATATCATAAATATTAATATGGTTCTGGTATAATTTAATAACATACTATAGTTTTCATATAGTAGGTTAAACGTACCCTCAACTAAAGGAAAGTGCAAGGTAAGGGGTCTTCATCTCACTCCTTATTCCTGTGAGATTCATGCCATATTGCCACTATTACCTTTTATGTGGTGTATGTACTACCCATAATTGTATTATTTGTGTAATAAACTTTAATTTATGTGTATTTAGATATTCATTGTATGATACCTCTTTCATGGGTTGTATGTCTCATAAGTTACCAAATTGGTAAGGGTTAATTCCTCAATCTCATTATTGTCTGAGATTGTTTATGTGTAAGTATTTACTGGGACATTTTTATCATCCATGTCCATTTTTTATGAAAATGATTTCAAAATGAAGATTTTAAGGATTTTGAAAGGTACTCTTTATCAAGATCAGAATTTCAAATGTTTTAAATATTTATCTTTCTAAATATTTTTAATTAATGTTAATGTTTTCAAAATGATTTTAAGGATTTATTTTATTGGACATGAATGTTTTGAAATGATAATTCTTTTCAAAAGTTTCAAAGTGGTATGGGACACTTTGATTAAAAAATCTATTTTAAATTACTTCCTTCATAAATGTGTGACTTTTAAATGATTTTAAAAAAAGGATATTTCTCTCAAAAAAATTTACACATCATTTTCAACTATGTCAGCATCCTCTACTGGATATTATTTTGGATTGATGTTGATTTATTATAATACAATATTCCTTATTGTATTGAATGAGTTATGATATGATTGACTGTTTATGTGTTATTTTTATACCATTCATGGTTTATGGAGAAAGTATTGACATTTCATATTCTAGTTTTAATATGAATGTTTATGTTATGTTTAAACCTGTTCATATGAGGAATGAATTAGACTTAATAAGTGACAGGTGGAGCCCGCTATATCTCCTCGATGCATCAGTAGGTCTCATGAGACAAAATAGTGTCTTAGCATGAGGCCATGACAAAAATTTTATTTTTAGTCTTGGCACGAGGCCTTGGCTACATGGTTATGATAGTCTGGCATTATGCAATCTATCATTATGAAAGTGGTTATTGATATTGAATGTGATTATTAAATTAGTGGAATATCCATGTGAATAAGTAAATGGAATTATTTCATTTCATTTTTTCCATTTTATTTTGAAGTTCAAGTTTAAAACTCTTTTTTTTAGTTATACATTGCCTTAAATGTTTATGTTTATTTATTACAGTTTCCAATGTATTATTATCCTTACTGAGCATCTGAGCTCACCCCTTTCTATGTTTTATTTTTCCCAGGATTCCAAGAAGTGTATTGTGATTGATAAGTAGGGTTAAGACAAGTGAATAATGGCGTTCATAAAGGATTATTTATATTTTTTTGTATGTTATGAATTGTAATGTAACATTCATGTATGTAATCTATTTTCCAGGACTGCTAAACTGATTGGTCCTTCGAGACTTGATTTCTTGTAATCATGCCAATGTATTAAAATAATGCACCGACTCTGGGTAACTGGGGTCGGGGTGTTATAAAAATAATTCTATTTTTATGAAAGGAAATGAATAAGAAGAATGAATAATCACCTAGAGAGACACACTACAACTATAGCAGGGATCAATCGTTGAATGAAATGATCTAGAAAGAGTCAAGTTCTCCAAAATCACCTGGGAGAGATCCTAGGTCTGAAAGTAAAAGGGTCACATGTGAATGAAAATATAATGAGGCATGAAGTGCCTAAAACCTATATACCATGATAATTATACATCGTTAATCCTTATTTCATGGCGTGAAATCCATGAAAGCCAAATACACCAAAAAAGTGTGTCACCTCATATTAAAAATAAAATTTTTACCATTACACAACATGAACATGATTTAGGAAATGTAAAACATTCGCACCTTAAACTAATTCACAACATCTTACTGAAAACCAATACATGACATGTAAACATTTAACATCATGAAAGAACACATAATAAAGAAAACACTCCAGATTATACACCAAAAACATAAATCATCTCTGATGTTCTCCAAACATTGGAAAAATACTACAAATCCCTTGAAATATTTATACCCAGACTCCATTAATTAAAATGAATAGACATCGTAAAAAATTAGGTCATTTTCCCTAGAAAATGCTCTCTATCTTCAGGAGTCCCCAAAATACACCCAAATAATGAGGGAAATGATAAGATAAAAGATAAATAACTAGAAAAAAAGTTAAAGGGATGTTACATGATATAACCTCTTCAACTCAGAAGAAAAAAAATTGGTGCCACTACCAATCAATATTGTTTAAGGGGAATAGAATCTAGTGATAGTTTTGGAATTTATGAAGTTTATGACACTCTTTTTCCTATATTCCTTGATTTTTATAGCCTTATACCATTTGTAAAAGACGTTATTATAAGTAAGGATGTACTTAAACTTCTTAGTTGTGGTTGGGGGATATATCCCCAAAATATATATTCCCCACAATAAAAATGTTAGGAATACTTAGTTGTGAGTAGTAACTTTGGGGGTTTATGGATGAAGTTTTCATGGATCTAACATGAATGGAACTTCATAGTGAATTATACTTAGTCTTGCATCATCATCTATCAATAGTAACCAAGAATCCTAATATGATGGTAGAGACTAATTTTAGACCGGTGAGCATTGTAGGAGCCTGCATGGACTTCCTTCATGACAGCAGGAGTCTCTCCTATAATTAACATGAGGAGGACTCCATAAAACCCACATTTATATAGATCTTTATTCCCTTTTAGCCCATCATGAATGGTGAAGTTCACTACCCAGTATCGAATATATTCCCTTCTAGATTTATCTGATAGGTGGGTCCCATTTTTGAGGTAATCTATTATGGTAACCATCCATATAGAGGAGGATTTAGGCTCATTTTGCTCTCGGAATCACTGATCTAATCAGTTTCCTCCATTTCACAAACAATGACTAGTGAGACTACCATTTGGTGTGTGATGTGGAAGAATACCTCATTCTGATCAGGGCCAGCCAGAAATATGGCTGCAGTATCCAATGTATCAGTATGAGCATTCTTTGATGAAGGGGAATGATAAAGCATTGGTTTAAAAGGGAATTATTCCATCAATGCTCTCATATAATTGATGATAGGGGATATTTCTTCCCTCTTGAGGGCATGCTCATTATTGATCTATTTGATCATTGGATATGAGTCCCCTTTGAAATTTAGGTTGGCTATATACAACTACAGGTCTAGATCCACTACTACAATAATAAATTGGTATTCTACCTCATTACTAGTGCATACATTAGACAATGAGAAGGAATAAGGCAAAATTACCTTGTTTGGGGAAACAAATACAATACCTATAATATCCTAGTTTAGATTTGAGTTCTCTATTTTATTTCTAGTTTGACATTAGTAGGAACCATCAAAATACATATCACACATTCAGGGAGTATCTTGGGAACAAAAAGCTTCTTAATATAGAATTTCAGGGTCCATTGGCACATTTTCTAGGGTAGGATGTCCTACAAGAAATCATCCATAGAAAACCCTTTGATTACCTTCTGGGGCACAAATTTAATGTCATACTATTATAGTATAACCTCCCATTGGGCCAAACACCTAGTTAACATAGGGTGGGTGAGAATATATATGAGTGGGTCAATATGAGAGACCAGGTGTACTTCATGATGCTGCAAGTAATTCCAAAGATTTTACACTATGAAGATGAATGCAAGTAAGTTATTCTCTATGTAAAAATATCAAGTCTTAGTATATAGAATTGTTCTGATGAGATATTAGAGGATGTTTTTTCCCTACATCTTTTTTCAATGAGTAGGGAACCAATATATTGTTCTATGGTAGTCATGTATATAATATGTGGATTTCCTTTTATGAGTAAAATCAAGACTAGTAGATATAGAAGGTACTACTTCATATTCTCAAAAGATTCTTTTCAATCATTATCCCACTGGTATGTGACTCCCTTCATCCTTAACTTAGTGAAGGAGAGACATCATCCATCCAGGTAGGCTATGAAAATCTCAATACATGTGAGGTTCCATTGGATAACTCTCACTTATTTAAGATTAAAAGGAGGTGGAATTTATTGAATTTCACTAGAATTTTCTGGATAAAATTTTATTCCATGATTTCATACCACAAAGAAAGGAATTTCCCTAATGTTACTCAAAAATCATACTTCATAGGGTTCATCTTCAAACTAGGATGCTGAAATTTTTCAAATATTGTTTAAAGATCGGTGAAGTGATCACAGCACTATCAAGATTTACCAACCAGGTCTTTGAAATAGAACTTTATGATATGTCACAATCAGGGTTTAAATATGTGATTCATGGTGTGTTGGTAAGTGGCATTGGTGTTCTTTAAGCTAAAAAAATTACTTAGCATAAAAATATCCCTTGAAGTACTTTTAAGGAAGTGCCTTCCTCATCTTCAGGGGCTATCGTGAAATGGTTCTACCTTGAATACCCATCAAAAAAAGAAAGGAATTGGAATATAGTTCTTTCAATGATCAAATTTTTTTTTGATCGGTATTAGGAAATCAACATTTAGGCAGTTTAAATTAAGGTTCTTAAGAATAATGAAAACCCTAATATGCCCGTTATTTTTTATAATAGCGGTGATGTTGTTATGCCTTTTTGTGTATTTTACATCTCATAAAATTCTTTATTTAATAAATTTTCTAACTTAAGATTCTTCCTTGGTATCATGAGAGGGTTGAATCCTCTTGGATTCCTACTTGAAACTTTGGGGGTCATCTGGAAAGCCTAGATGATGAGTAGCCACATTGGGGTTCAACCCTAGAATCTATGTATAATTTTAAGAGAACATGTGTTAATGATACTTTATAAATGAAATATACATCTTCTTCTCTTCTAGAGGCATGGAGACACTAATCAACGCAGGACACAAGTCATATTTTGTTCCCAGATTTACCTAACTAAGCTCATTAATGGTGTTAGATATTCCTTCCTCAAAATTTGAAGAGGAGTCTCTGAGGCCACCTTCTTCCTCTTTTATTTCCACATCTGTGGTAGAACCTTCATAGATAGTGGACAAAATGGGGGTATCTTTATCACTTTTAAAGGATAAGAGGCTACAAGAAGAAGAATTGGCACCCCAAACTATCAAGGGTGGTGTTTGGGTATTGTGGAGATGTTTTCTTCCCTCATTGTTATTACCAAGGATATTAGAGTTATAGACCACCGAGTTGAAAGGGATTTTATAAGGTCTTTCTTAGTTTCAATTGATAAAACAAGTAAATTTTCTAGTTAAAATGGAGCATTGGTTCGACCATATTTTAGAAATACCACTACATATTTTGAGATCATTATTGGATATGCATGGTCCAGTAGAGTTTTTCATTTATAATGGAATTTTGGGACTAAGTCCACTATCTTTATCTTGTTTACAGGTAGTACATAATCATTGATGAGCAAACTCTATGTATTTTTAGGGGTGGTTTCCAATATGTTGGAAGTGGTGACCTATATGTCATCCTCTATCATTGGTTATTTTCCTTACCTCTTATAAAAAATTTCATCATCATGCCTGGATAAAAAATATTTAAAGGGGTTTTTTATCATATATTATATCAACCTTCCCATTAATGGGGTACTTCAAAAAAAAATTTGGAATATTGATGGCACAACCACAAGGATATGAATCCAATGTATTCCAAGCAGGACATTGTATACTATATCTTACTGGATAACCATGAGCTCAACTTTAGATGTGAGGTCCCTGAATTGGTCCTTGATCTTGATAATTCTGAGGATCCTTTTCTATCTTTTTTTATTTTCTTGAATGGTCAGCTTCATTGGAGATAAATCATCCTTGATGTATCTCAAACATCAGAGGTTATAGATTAGGATTAGGTTGATTTTGGAACCATTTTCAACTAGATCCCTCTATAGTTCTATATTATCAATATTTCTTGAAACAAATAGGGGTCATATATGTCTCTATATATCTTCTTCACAATCTTTCTCTGTGAATAAAATGGTGGTATGACATTTGGCTAGAGTAGTTTCCACCTGGTAAAACTTAGTTGTGGAAACTTCTATCACAATCTTCTAGGGACTCTGGAGTGCCTTGATAAATTCCTCTATGAGATATTTTAAAATATGGATAGCATCCAAGATTTATATTTTGGTGAGTATAGTTTCCAACTATTTTATAATATCATATTTCTATTCTAGTGGTCTGCACTTCCCAAGGTGTGGTTACTCATCAACATGCAGCTTATAATCTAAAGTGTATGAGGTAGATGGACCTCATTTTTAGGTATTGGTCAAGGGAGAATCTATTTCTAATGGAATATGTTTCACTAGTCTACACCTTTTTGGGATGATCAGATAGTTTCACACCCACTATCTGGTTGTCCAAAATTATTAGGTTTGAATGACCATTGAAAGGCTATAAGGAATCTCAATACTCCTATTGGGATTTTAGAAGTTCTTACCCATGGGTATCGATAATGTATATGGATTTAATGGTGATGTGGCTAGGATATTGTGTTCATCCATGAACATTCCATCCCCTGCCCCCTTGGATTATGAAACTTGTGCATCCAGCTCCTCAGTCAGGTATAGAGAAATCATTTTCTGGGGTGTATTCTTCATATGATAAATGTTTTTTAACTTAATAACATTAATAGAACCAAATATAATCTCTTTATCCAATGAGGATTTACTTTGGTGGAATGGTTCCTGTTATCTAGAAGTTCAAGTAAATAAATACATTATAGTTAGAGTCAGTGTAGTCATTAGATGAGACTCTATTCCTGAGGCCTTTTCCTACCTTTGATTATTACATCTAATTCTGGGAGGTAGATTCAATGGCATCTCCCTAGGTAATAGAATCATTACTGGTTTATGAAGTTTTTTGTAAGGGTGGTATGAGATAGATCTATTTTCTTTTGAGTCATCACTTTATCAAAATTTTAGTCATTTCTAGCTGGGACATCTTTTCAATCACCCTCTACTTCTAATTGTGTGGTGTAAACACATGTTACTTGTGTTGGGGCCTTTCCCAATATCACCTATCCACAATCAACCATGTACCAAAGGATATCCTTGAGAATGAATCTATCTTAGATGATATGACCCAGTATCCTATAAAAAGGAAAATAGTCATAGAGGTTACTAAATTTGACCTTATTGGGTTTCTTAGGTTCTGAAATCTTGAAGAGATTGTTTTCCATCACAGTGATGAAATAACCAGGGACTTATTCATTTTGGAAAGAATGCACTTTGTTATTAATTTATTCAAATAATGGGTGTAGTTGATTTCTCTTTACCACTTATCAAGGGTAGTTTTGATACTAATGTCACTCAGTGGAAGGCATCAGGTCATTCGAGGTCTCCCTAGGATCTCTAGTGAGCATTGTTACTGGTTTGAGGGTGACGAAATCAAACTCTACTCTACTAATCCCTTTTCCCTATATCGTGGGTGTAGGTAGAGATTTTTCATGAGTTCACAAAATAGAATCTTTTATTCATTTTAATATTTTTGTGAAACTGTGGAATCCACCTAGGTAATTGATTATGATAAAAGGTGTTTGAAGATCATCTTGGAGGTTCTCAACAAAAATATCCAATGATTTCTCTTATGAGAGTGGAATAATGAGTATGTATGTTAGACCCTTACATCAAGATATAAAGTTATATAGACTCTCATTTTCATATTTTTTGTAATTTTTGAGGTCGATGATCATCATTTTCCTTAGTGTGGAGATAAATTTATATATGAATTGATGAATAATGCCTTTCTAGCCCATGAAAAACTTTACTAGAGGATATTGTATTGAAGAGGTTTAGACCCACTAGATTATATGCAAATAATATCAGTTTTATTGCATATATATGGTCTTTAGGGCCCATCATAGGGCCACATGGGGTTAGGAAGTGCATGAGATGTTTTTCTGGGTTTCTTGTGTCATTGAAGGTTAAGAAGATAGGATTGCCAAATTGGGTAGGGGAAATGTTTTATCCAATAATTCAGTGTATGGATTCCTTCTAGGCTACATGGGGGTATAGAGACCATCCATGGCTTTCATCCAAGAAGCTAGGGACTCAATGTTGTTGAGGAATTATGGAGGTACCACAATTTGGACTAGCTCTAGTGAATGAGGAGTGGGTGATACTTGACAAGGTTGTCCTGATTTCATGTCCTGCTAATTTTTAATTCATGTCGGGGTCATATGATAACCTCAATAAAGAAGAGTTTTTCACTTTAATGGAGGAAAATTGTGGCCATCTTCAATTTCTGTGTTAATGTAAACTATTTTTTCTGGATCTAGATCTATCTTGATGCTCAAATTACACCCTTGTAGGCATATTATCTCTCTATTAATGGTTGTAAAGAGAGATATATGTTTCCTCTTGAAATAAATACCCATTAGGAATATTTCCCCTAAGTAATTCCTTATTTATTTATCTATGGTTGTGAACCTCCCTCTCATATCGTTCTAGTTGTTCCTTTGTGGAGGGGATATTAGCCCTTCTAGGTGGAGAGGAGGATATAGCTACACCCTTCCCTTTATCCATGGTGGGATTCCACTGAGGAGTTGGAGACACATCATTCATTGGTTCTAGGTTATGGTTCATCCTATGACTATGTGTATGTGAAACCTCAGTTTGTGCAATAACATCACCTACCTCTCGAGGTACCATTTCTGAATTTCACCCCTTTATGTTTTCATTTTGGTCTATATCATTTTCTAGATTTATTATTTCTGAAAAAAAAATGCATGTTGGCTAACATTCAAATGAGATTCATGTCAAGTTCCCCATTTTTTGTCTCTAAAAAAACTCCAAATGTTTCTCATATCCATAACGATCTATGAGAATTCTTTCCAAATTTATACATTCATTTTATATTCCTTCCAATGATTCTTAAGAACTCACATTGTTCAAGAGGATTCGAGGTAAGGATCACCACACCCTTTTGGTGGGATTATTGCTTACTCTAGGACTCTCTTATATATTTAAGATATGTTCATGAAATTTTTCTAAATACTGGTATAGTATTGATTTCCCTAATATTTTATTACAAGTTTCAAGGAGAATATGGTATGTAGGATGGGGCTTCATAAGGCATCCTATATATCCTTTTCGTAATAGGAATCAGAATCCTCATAGTTTAGTTAGGACCATATAGTGCAGTTTATTTTTATGTGG
Source organism: Viscum album (assembly GCA_963277665.1). Classification (NCBI taxonomy): domain Eukaryota; kingdom Viridiplantae; phylum Streptophyta; class Magnoliopsida; order Santalales; family Viscaceae; genus Viscum; species Viscum album. The sequence goes on along the minus strand of OY728122.1, from coordinate 1,236,056,213 downwards.
AAATGATGTTTATGAGGGTATTAGAATATTAGATGTGGAGCACAGGCCTTATGAAGGCATCCTACATATTATATTTATAATAGGAATTAGATTTTTTTTAGTTCAGTTTGGACTATACTGTGTATTCTAATATCATATGGTAAGGAATCTTATGAGAGTATTTGAATATTAGATATGGATATTGAGCATTAGGAAGTCATACTATGTATCTTATTTATAAAAATAATATAATTCCTCATTATTCAGTTCATTCCTAACCCACTGATGTGTGAGTACAAATAATTAATACTAGGGAGGATTATTTCCCCAGAGTTCAACAATATGGGAATACCTTAGGAAATTACACCAGGGTAGAGGCCCATGTATAAACACACATCTTGTCCTCTGATAGATGAGAAAGGATTATAGACTCATAAAGGAATTTGGGTCTTATGATATAGAATAATTAGGATATAGATGTACTTTCACCAAGGTGGATTCCCATGTATAGAGGCATTTGTATCATATTGTTAACATGATCATCACAAATCTCTAATCCCACATGAGTCACACTTGGTGTGAGAAATAAAAGATGGTAGAAGATTAAACACGTCACAATGAATATGAGATTGAATTTTTATGGGGCCTACATATAGAGGCTAACCTGGGGGAGATGTGATTACAAGTTCTGTAGATTCCCTTATGGAGATGTGATTATAAGTTCCACAGAGAATATATATCCCAAAGAAATGATTCGTGGGATTCCATGTGGGATATTATAATGGGAGGGCTACATGAAATTTGTGAGGGCATTATATAGCTCAAACATCAAAAGGGATTTCCTATTAATCCTACATAGAATAGTAATATGATTCGTCATAGTGCATATAATCTTTTCCTATTAGTAAGAAAGGAATCATGGTTAGGCCTATAGGCACCTTGTCCCCATGAGTTAGAGACTTTTAGAGGAAATTTGAAGTAATATGTCTTTAATTAGAAGATAAGGTCTTAAAGGAGTTCAAGTGAAACCTTAGGGAATCATGAAGCCATGTTCTATTAATGAAAGAATATAAATCATGTGCTTCGCATGATCCATTTAGGATTACATGCTCATCATGATCTCATTTGTAGTAACACATACAAGAAAGGGTGTGATGGCCTATACCTTGAGTGAACATTCTGAGGTCATGTAGATGTGCCAAGGCACTAACCATACCTTCACATAAGGAATATATTTTTATACTATTCATTATAAGGGAAGGAATTCTCACAAATCATGTTATCCATTTGGAGTCACACAAATGGGAAAGGTCACAAGGACATGTGAGTAAGAGGCTAGGTGATCACGCAGATTGGTCGCATGAACAAGTGGCCATCTCATGATCATATTCTCATCAAATGACTAATTATTTCTCTCGTGATCATATCCATTTATCAAGATAAATATTTCATCTCATGAATGATCCTCACAAAACTCATTCTCCTTATATTTTACTTAAGTTACTCAGAAAAGTTAGATGGAGGAATTTGATGATCGCATGGCCACTTCATTCTGGAAATTCAACATCTATTTGTTCATTTTTTTAATTCTTATAGGGGGTTTTATGGGAATTATCTCCCTTATATTTATGCTACTTTACATGGTTATCAAGCATAATACCTTGTTTTAAGTTGGTAGAAGGGGAGTCTGCATAAGTAAGCAATGTCTTATGTGCTTTATATGATCCAACTAAATGTCATTAGTGATGTATTCCCTTTATCCCAAGATAAATAGAGATCACATGATTAGTTCTTCATTACTATCATCCTCAATCATGTAAGCCTTTTTCATGACCTAATTATCATGGTATTGATCATGAAACTTCTAGGTGGTCTCCTAATATTTAATACTGATATGTCCAAATGCCTTTTCATGATCAAGATGGTATGTTCATGGATTTACACATGATGAAGCCAACATTTATAAGGGGTTTTACATGATCATTCTAACATTTCCAAGGGATTTCACATGATCAATGTACTAATCAAATGAATATAATCATTCCTTTGTGTAAAAAGTAGTGTAACTTCCACTGCATAAGGATCTCATCATTTAAAGCCTTTATTGTGTGATCCTTTCAATGATTTTCAAATTCTTTTACTATAAGGAATCACATGATCAATACAGACATGTATAAGGATCTACACATGATCAGTCTGACAATTTTTAGGTCCTATATATAATCAATGAACGGATCACACAAATCACATAAGTCTCTCATGTTAAAAATACCATAACATCCATTACGTAATGATCCCATAATTGATAAAATTTATTGAATGATACCTTCAGTGATTTTCCAATGGTTTTCCACCAGGGAATTGCATAATAAATACGAACATGTTCAAGGTTGTTTTCATGATAAGGATGACATGTATGGGGGGGGGACTTCACGTGATCAATTAATTGATCATGAAAACCTTTTAATCACTTTGCATGACCCTATTATCCTAGAGTTAATTACAAATCTTCCAAGGTGGAGTCACATGATAATTCATAGGTCATGCATTGTAATGAAACCCTTATCATAGATAAATCTATTTATTTATCCTCAGATCATCACTCAGTGCTTTATAATGTTGTGAGTCTATAAGAGGGTCATGGGATTGCATTACCTTGGTGTGTGACCTATGCCTGTGACATCCAACATAGTCTTTCTTTATTATTTTCCTTTTATGGAAAATTGATACCCATATTTTGGGTATTTTTAACTCTAATTTTACTAAATCTCATTTGGTTGGTGTAAAAAATACAAAACATGACATAATTATAATTCAAGGTTAACTTCCAAGACAACATCACATAGTGTACATAGTCCTGTCATAGATTAGGTTTACTCTCTAATCTCATACATAAATATCACACACAAAAATGATACATAATGAATTAGATCACTCACTAGGTTCAACGATAATAACATGTTCATGATTATTTGTTCCACAAAATGAAATCAATCATAAAAAATAATTATAATAATTACCCATGGAAAGAAATGGGTTTTATAATCTTACCTCATATCATAATTAAAGTAAATTTTGTAAAGATTTAAAATATAAGAAGGAATTAAATATTATGGATATTAAAATCTATGGACATGATCATAGGTATCAAAATAATGTTTTTATTTGGGAATAAAATCTTTAAATGAGTGTTACATAAAAGGATTAAGGAATAGAAAAGTTCCCCTTAATCGGGTTTGATTTGGAAGAATGAATTTGAGAAATGAATTTATGGAATTTATTACCCAAAAAATGTATAGTGATATAGTTATATATTTAAGATACATATATAAATAATTTAGAATCAATATATAACACAAAATGGGGAGTTAGAGTGAGTTAGAGAGAGAATGATCCTAACATGGGGTAAAGGGTGGTTTATAGAGATCTCTTACCTTAAGTATTGTATTTATGCGTACACATTACAAACTCATATAAAATAAATATATATTTATTAAACCTGTATTAAATAAACATCATCATATATATCATAAAATATATAATTTTATTATAACATCCTACCACCCGTTTATTAAAAATTCTTTATTAAAATCACTATTATGGGTGATAACTACTTCGTTTTTCATGCATGTTTTGTTTTTCAATCTCGATATTTATAAATTGATCATGGTTTCATCATATAAATAATGTTATAAATTATATTAATATCTTATATATTAATTATATATATTTATATATTTATAGTCATCCATAAAAGGTAGAGATAAAAAATGAATTATAAAATAAAAATAAATAATAATTAAACTTTAAAATATCATAATAATTCCATAGATAACATATATATTTATTATATCCACCATTATAACCATCTGTGATAGGTGGTGATGGAAAAATAATTGCATCGATTCTATAGGTGGTAGTGCGTCATACACACGAACGACGATTGTGTTTCCCATTTCAAGGAAGATGATATGGATTTATTTGAATCCATTTACATAATAAAATATAATTAAATTTATTATATTTCTTTTATTATTTCATCATGTTTGAAGAATATTTTAAGGAGGTATAATATAAATAAAAACATTCAATTAAAGATTATGCCTCTTCTTTAGAAAAATTCTTTTACTTTACACATTAAACCCTCTAAGGTTGGTATTATAAAAAAAATACCTATAAAACATGTTTAGTTATTTTAGTAATGTATTTTGCTAGGTATTTTACAAAATACAAATCTTTTGAAGTGTGAAGAAAATTTGATACGAGGTTCCCTTTTATAAGTGATGGGAGGGGCACTCTTGGAATTACATAAAATATTAAATTAATATAAATCAAATTTCATGGAAAAAGGATCCAAAATTATATAATTTTAATATAGTATGAGTATAAATCTAAATAATATCATACAATAAAATTTTTACCTTCTTATTTTAGTTTTTTACCCTTATCTCTTTTTTTACCTGCATTATCCCTTTGTGAAAATTATCATGATAATGATGTTTTCACTCTTTATGGGTCATTATAGTTACTTTGAGATAAAAAATAGTACATAACTAGAAAATATTTTATATTTAAAAATATATAAACTAACTTGGGTGAATATATTTTTTTTGGAATTTTAAAACATTTAATAAAATATTATTTATTATAAAATAAAATTAATGTTATTTTTGGAACTATTAATCTAATTTGATTTGAAAACAACATGAAAAATATAGAATTATAATATAATACATTAACACAAATATAATATTTTAATTTTATATAAATAATTCATCAAACATAATAATTCGTTAAAATTACATTACATTTATCATTTTTAAAATCATTTATTTAATTTTTCTATTAATTGAATAAATTATGTATTAGCCTTGTGTAAGAATTTAAAGTGATTATTTCATTCCTAAAAATTAAAAATAAATTAACATGATAAAAAAATTATATTTCAAATTACCCTTTTATAACTGAACATTTTCTTTTTTATCCCTCAGTAAAAAATTAGAGATCACAAAATGAAAGAAATGATATTTTTACTTTTATTTACATAAAATAATATAAAGGTAAAAATTAAATAAATATGGAACCCATTTTCCATATTTTTAATAATTGGATTTAAATTGACAAAATTAAATAATAAAATAGAATAGATGAAAGTTTTAGGCTCATTTTTCAGTCCTTATAAAATTATTTCTAACTTTAATTACCTGATATACCCTTATAGAGGTTAGAAAAATCTACTTAGGTTACTATTAATAATGAAAAAAATAAATGGGATATATTTAAAACTTTTAGACCTCATGATTCAAAATATGGAATAATATTTTTGATATTAAATTTCTATAAGTTTAAAAAATTAATTTAATATTAAAATGAAAAATGCAATGAAAAGTAGTTTTTTTAGAAAAAAATATCTTTTAAGTATAAAATTATTTCTATAAAAATTAAACAATAAAATTGATTCAAATGAATTTAATTGGATTATAAGTATAAATAAGGGTACTTTGAAACCATTAAAATAAAATGTAACTTTATAAATTCTTGAAACAAAAAATACATTTTTTTATAAAAATCAATTTTTTACTATTTACTAAAAAATTAATCTTTTTTAAAAATCCAAAAAATCCACTCAAAGAAAATTATGAATTTATTATTTAAAAAAATATATCCTTTTTATAAAATAAAATTTTTAAAAGTTACAAAAAATTATTATAATATTCACTCAAAAATATAAATAAATATTGTTTTTGAAGAAAACATATTATTGAAAAAAATAACTTTACTAAAAAATTGAGTGCATATTTTCTAAGCATTAATCAAACATTTGTATTGATTATAACCCTTATATATATATATCATAATTAAATTAATTCTATTCATACCTTCTAATTCAATGGCTAAGTTATAACAATCACATTTAAATAATAATATCTTTATAATATATTTTAATTCTCATAAAGTTGGATGTTATGTATTAAAAAAGCTATCAAGTATAGTATTATTTAAAAAAAATAGTGTTTTAAAAACACTACCATCAATATTTACAAAATAAAAAATGAATAAAAAAGGGATAAAAGTTAATTTACTCACCCTGGATTATTAGAGAATAACCTCTAGAAGCCAAGGATCAATGGAGTATAGGGGATGAAAGATCCTAAAAAAATGCCTAGGGTACACCCATGGTTCAAGGAAAATGAGAGAGAAATAAAAAAATTCAGGTGTTCTATATAATTTATATCCAAGATGGACCTTATCACATTTATGATTTGAAGCCCAAATTCACATTGTGAGTTTTCATGAGGCCCTTAAACTCTTGTTGTGAAATATATTCAGTATGTGAATCCATAAAACTATAAACCTAAAAAACATCCACTGATTTTCATGGTGATTGTTCACATCATGGGTTCATTATTCATATAATTTCCATCTAAAACATTAATTTTTGAAACATGAAACTCAAGTCATTAACAACCTCTCACATCGTGAATACCTATTCACGTTGTTGGAAACTTATTACTGTATAATTGAAACTCAAAACTTCACTAAACACTCATTGATCCACCTTAAAACACATCCAACTCGAAAAATGATAAATTAATGGGCAAATAAGTCATGGAACACTACATTTTATCCACCCTCTCCATCATTTTTTTTCTTCTTCTATTCACGGTAGTTTATAATGGTAATCTTCTTTTATTCCCCTTCTCTTTTCTCTATTACCTCTCTTGTCATAGTTTTCACTACTACCATGAACCGTAAAAGCCCTAGGAATCTAAATTAAGGTTGGTGTGAATTCAATCATGAGGATTTTGGTTTTTATTTCTTAATAAACACCTAATGTGGCATGTTTGGTTGTTCTCCAACGTAGGGGACAACTTCGAACTTGATTATACATTTTATTTTTTCATTAAGGTATATATTTTTTATCATCAATTTATATTATATATCATTTGGTTCTTGATTGTTTTATAATGGATTTATTTTTAAATTATTATTATGTATGTTTCTCATGAAGAAATAAATTTTATTTCAAAGTGGTTTTAACCATTGGCATGGAATAAGATCCCATGCAAAGTGCTTGTAAAGATGAAAAAGTATATTTTCAATGGTATTGAAAAGTTTTAAAGAGGTGGTGGACACCAGTTTTATATTTTAAGGGTATTCTACACTAAATGGTTTCAAATTAAAGTATCCTGAGTTTTTGAAATGGGTTTTTTTATTTTAAAAAGGGCATGTTGACCCATGTGAATTACATTTTGAAATTGGTTGATAACTTTGAAAATATCGAAGGTGTTTTTAAAGAGAGTATGGATTTCCAATTGGATTTAAATTTTTTTTTTAATTCAATTTCAATATTTTATTTAAATTATCTTTAAAATAGTATTGATTCATCTTGGCATTCTAATTATATTTTAAATTGTCCATCTATAACCTTATGAAAAAATGATTTCTCATTAAAGTAATAAGTACCTATTTGTGCCCCTTATTATTTTTATCTATAATGGTTAGTTCTTTATATATGTATAGGTAAAAGGATGGATATAGTGGGTTTTTTCTTGTAAGTAGGTTGTTTATGAGGTGAGTTTTATTTAAAATAATCAATTGATGCATGTGTTCATCATGTGGTTGATTTCTTTCCCACCTCCTTTATTTAATGTCACGGGAATCCTAAAAAGATAGTAAGTTACTTTTATGAGTAAAATACCTATTTTAGATTGTTTTGTTCCTTATTTAAGAACCTATTTAGGAAGACTTAAATAATGGTATGTTTTTTGTCTTGGAATGTATTATAAGGCCATAGGGTTTCTATTGAACTTATTGGTCATGATGGATCCCGGTAAGTTATATAAGACTATTGAGACATAAGAGGATCAGTAATGTCATCTTAGGTTTCTCTTCATTAGTTAGGGTCATTATTATATATTCTTAGTGAGTTTATTAGGATGCTAGGATCCTATTTAGGATCTCTTAGTGGATTTATTCCTTTACTTTTTTTATATCCCCAATCTATTTTATGATTTCTTAGCACATTTTCATTGGTTTTTTTCTATGTTTTTCATGTCACATTGGTATTATGGTACCTAATAGTATATACTATTTATTCCTTATATTGTGGGTTTACTTTTCAAATTTTTTGGAAAGGGATTTTGTGAAATTTTGTGAAGTAAAGAAAATAAAAGTGTGGTTTTTGTTTGATTTCAAACTGTTTTATCATGGGTTTGAAAGGTTTATTCTTTGAATTTGAAAATATATTTTCCAATGATATTTTGGAATGTTTTTTAAAGAAATTGGGAAAGTAATTTATTTTTAATTTAAAAATTATAATGTTTGTTATGTTTTAAACTAATTCAAAGGCACATACTTTAAAAATTGTGAGGGTTTTGAAGTATGATTTTAGTCCTGATGTTTCTCATTTCATTATAAAGATTTTCCCTTGGTTTAGAAATCTAACAAGGAACCAGTTGAATTTTTTTTCTAGTGGTTATTATTTTGAATAAACTATTTTATAATTATTATTAAACTAGAATTTATATGATATAATATAAAAGTTATTTAATAGACTATGAAGGTTGTGGATAACTGATCTGTATAGCTCACACCTATATTTTGAAAGTTCTAGGTTTTAGATGGATTATGGTTTTCCCTTTGGGATTTTTGATGGGTGAGTTTTAATGGGGATAAGAAACCATGTGTTTCATGGATATGGTTTCAAATATTGATCCAGTTAGGTTTTGGATAGTGATAGTGGGCCACATTGATGTATGTTCATTTGGATCAGGTTATTTTTCTGTTTCAGAAAGTGTATTAGTCTTTTGGCCTGGTGTATTTTTTTCCTTGGTTTTATTTGTATCTTCTTTAATTGTTTCTTTATTTATGGATTTAGTTGTATCCATAGATTGGATGTTTATTTATTGCATCATGATTATTTGGATACCTATTTATTTTCCAAATCTTATTTATATTATTGTGTGAGGTTGAAACTATCCCCAAAGTGTGTTTTGTGATTCCCATGAACTAATTTATAGCCTATAGGGATCGATAATTCCCTTCAGGTTAGTGGTGGAATGGTTTGGGTGCTGGTTAACATTAAATCCTTGTTTGGTTCATTATAATTAACAAAATGTGACTACAATAAAATAATAAATTCAACCCAAAATATAATACAAAACTTATAGGTGTTAGTTTCAAAGAAAACACATTATTAGTTATTAAAAACTAGGTTTAGTTTGTAAACCCATTAAAATAATAGTGGATCAAAGATAAGTGATCATGTATGAAACATAAAATAATTAATTCATCATAAGATAAATTAATAGTTAAAAAATTAATATAATTTATAATTTAATTTTAATCTCTAATTTGATAATATTTCATAAAAATGTCACTTACCAACAAAAAATTTTATATGCTCAAAAATATTAAATAGGCTCATATTCGTCACCATAACCACCACCACCACCACCATCACCAGATTCTATATTTTTTTTGGCACTAACATTCACATATATAGAAGTAACATCATCATCATAACCATCAAAATCATTAGTATAAGTGTATGTGGAACATGTGAACCATTGGGAGTAAATGATTCCAATACAGAAGTCATCCATGCATTGACCTATGATTAAATGTTTTGTGGAATCATGGATCATATAAAATTGAATCTAGTGTTCATCAATTGATGCATACAATCCGTTTTTTATCAATTTTAACTAAACGTTACTCTTTAATAGTTGGAGTGGAAGAACTGTTGTTCAATGATGGACAATTATTTTTAGGCCTATATCAAACCTTGCTTGGGTTATCACAACCAAAACTAGACTGAAATGGTCATTAAGACCCAAAAGTTATTCTCCCTCTCTATCAAGATACTTTATAGAAACCTATGAAAGTAATCTTAAAATAAAAAATATATACAGTCATAAATTACTTAAGTATATTAAAGATGAAAATAACTTACAATTTTATATCTTTATATTGGATTGTCGGGATTATTATCTATTTTCTTATAGATTAATAAAAATAGTTGGGCACATGGTACCTAAATATTAATATTCAATTATTTATTCTAAAAATTTAATTTCATAAAATAAGAAAATAAATATTAAAATTTTATGTGTGTGAAAAAATATATATCTAAAACTAACTGAATGAAAACTTACCAAATTTTTCTCATGGATGGATAGACTCATCAGCCTGGAAGTGTGAAAATATTACATCACTAATATATTATTTATTCTTATGTGATCATTTTTAATTAAATTAAAACTAAATAAACATATATTAAGAAAATAATTTATTTATTTCATATAATAATTGAGAAATAATGAACACATTTACCTGAATTGTGGGATTGAACCATTGTACAATCATCATAGAATACTAATAGATGGGACAGTCACTATATCAAAGAACACCCTCCAGGGGGTTCTAACTCTATCCTTCAATCCTCGATACATATCATACTTATGGATATAAAAAGACCATGTATATCCATAATGTGATCCACCCTTGTATTCTTTTTGTTGGGAAAATTGTAACATCGTTACATAAATTAAATAATTGATTTTATATTAGAATGTATAATAATATCATAAAAAATAAATATTTATATTCGTATCTCCACCCAATCTCAATGTTTAAATAAATAATCCACCTTAGACCACTGTATAGGTTGTATAAGTATGATGTTACTATATCTAAATAATGTTCCCATTAAAATTTTTCATTCTTTTCCATGATTAATAATCATCTATTAATCTTCATTATAGTCAATTATGATTTGTGTCTATCTATCCAGATAGACCACATTCTTGTGTGACCATGGTGTTTGGTAGAAGAACAACAATCAAAACCACTTATAAATTAGAATAAGTTAGTAAAAAATAATAAAATAATATTAATTATTAATATTAATAATAGAAACAACAATTTACTTAAATCACATGGGTGATTCATATCTATATCAGTAGGATGATCAGTTTCCCATATGTTCTCTATGTTAGGGAGAGTCACAATACCCTCAATGGTTATATAAGGAGGAAGCATGGGAAGAGGGGTAGAAGTATTGGGTCTTAATAAATCAAGAGAATGTGGGAAATGGGTATAATTAGGTAGGCATCATGGGATATGGATATTTAATGAAGGAATTGGAAAAAAAAGGTACACTTAGAATATATAGAGGATATATGGTTGACATCTCCAATCAAGGTGGACTAGTTAAGGGACATAATTTGGTAGACATTCCTAATGAATTGATTGAAGATGGAGGGGTTGAATGTGGTCATTGTGTATTTAACCCCTAAAAAATTATTAATCATGAGATATAAATATATATACAAAAGAAAATTATATTAATATAAAAATGTATAATCTCATGGGTGAACATCGGTTCTACTCCTCTATCTTGAAATTTTCATTCATTCTAAGAAATCATCCATCTTGTAACATCTTCGTAATTTAACATAATATGAGAAAAATTTTAGAATTTATATATGTAACTATAAGGTAAATCAATATCAAATAAATTATGAAAGTAAAGTTATATTACCTACATTTATCTTTATTTTTCACTAATACTTTGTGTTCACAATCTTCTTTAACAACTAAAATTCTTTATCATCATATACAATACTATAGTGATCACCTTCTAACATATTATGTAGGAAAATATCATTTATTCCATCCTTGAAAATATATATCATGGTATTTTATGGTAGGGGTTTTTAGTTGCTTCACCCTATTCAATTAAATTCTTATTTTCCTAGGAGTGTAACATACTTGCACAACCTAGGGTCGATCGCAAGGAGGTAGCTTGCAACACACAGTCTTTCTATTATCACTATTATTATTTAACTAATAAAAACTAACCTATATAATATATATGTGGTGATTTGAAATTACACATGAAATATAAATATTATATATAATAATTTAATGCAAACACAAAATGATGTTATAATAAAGAAAAGAGGAAATTACTCTTGGGAGTATATGGTGGTTGAAATCATTGTTTAAAAGAATTATAAATATTAAATTCAATGTAGTGATCAAGACCTGTCACACTACACCTTCTCATTTCAAATGTCATTACCCCATACTGAGACCTCAGCATATAGGGTAATTCTCTTCCTTAATATAACATTGATACCTCTTTGTTTACCATCACAATCAATGACATGCTCCACTGTATGCACGAAAAAAATAATGAAGGGGAGGAAAATGATAAACAAGAAGAATAATTCGAATGATATTGAAAATGAGGCAACCGTTCACATAATCAATTTAACCATCACCGAAATTTATAGAATTTAATAAAAATATTAGAAATTAAGGAATAAGAAAACTCAATTGATCCACCATTCCCTCCCTCGAACAAGAGCCGATTTTATTTCTCTATTTTTAATGGAGTTGAGAAGGGAAAATGGTGGGAGAACACATAAAATAAATAAAATGGAAGAAGAGATATATGAAGAAGAAGAATAAATTAATGTACATTAAAAATATAAAGAACAATTACAATAATAAAACTCATCCTCAGTCCCCGGAAACGGAGCCAAATTGATGGTAGGGTTTTTTAGTCGATTTACCCTATTCAATTAAATTTTTATTTTCCTAAGAGTGTACCACAGTGTCATAACCTAGGTTCGATCGCAAGGAGGCCTCTTTCAACACACAGTCTTTCTATTATCACTATTATTATTTAACTAATAAAAACTCACTTATATAATATATATGGGGTGATTTTAAATTACGCATGAAATATAAATATTATATATAATAATTCAATGCAAACTCAAAATGATGTTATAAGAAAGAAAGGAGGTAATTTTTCTTGGGAGTTTATGGTGGTTGAAATCATTCTTTAAAAGAATTCTCAATATTCAATTCAATATAGTGATCAAGACCTATCACACTACACCTTCTCATTTGAAATTTCATTACCCCATACTGAGACCTCAGAATAAAGGGTAATTATCTACCTTAAGACAACATTGATACCTCTTTGTTTACCATCACAATCAATGACATGCTCCACCGTACACACGACAAAAATAATGAAGGGAAGGAAAATGATAAACAAGAAGAATAATTCGGACGATAGTGATAATGAGACGGCTTCTCACATAATCAATTTAACCATCACAGAAATTCATAGAATTGAATAAAAATATTAGAAATTAAGGAATAAGAAAACTGAATTGATCCACCATTCTCTCCCTCGAACAAGAGCTGATTTTAGTTCTCTATTTTTAATGGAGTTGAGAAGGTAACAATGGTGGGAGAAACCATAAAATAAATAAAATGGAAGAAGTGAGATATGAAGAAGAATAATAATAAACTAAAGTATATTAAAAATATAAAGAACAATTAAAATAATAAAACTCATCCTCAGCCCCCTATAATGGCTATATCTCAAACTGGGAGAAGGGAAACATATTTATAGGGAGAAGGGGTTAAGAATTCACACTCAAATCATTTAATCGGAACATTTCAGCATGGATGTGCCATTAAATTACCGAATTTGTAATAGGTTTCTTCATCACAGTTTCTCCATAATATCTCCTCTGTTTGACCTCCAAATTTCAGATTCATTTGACGCTCCTAGAATGCATTATTAATTTATTACTGGCGGTTTCTATTTCTGGATGCTAGTTCCAGAAAGGTTCCTTCACAAATATGTCATTCAACGTCCCCAATAATGGATTTGAAACACCCTGAAATTTATTTTGTGAATGCACCATTGAGTTATCATGAATTCCCAAGTAGAATCACCTAATTAGTAGTTTTGAAGATCGAATTGGGTTTCCATTATTGAGGTGGGATCCACGTAGTCCGCCCAGAAAAATCTTTATTTTGATTGATTTATTTAGGCCTCTAGATACATGAATAAGACCCTGGTCCTGAAGAAAAATTTAAATGAAATAAAATTATGGTTCTAAAAAAATAGAATCACAAAATTTAGAAATATATTTTATGATAAATAAGAAAAATATTCTTGTGATAAAAATCTGTTAAAAATCACGAATTAAGTTATTTTTGTATTTAAGCTCAAAATAACACAAAAACCTAAATATATAACAATTTCCCATTAAATAAAACTATTTTGGGTTCATAAACATTGAATTACAGTATAAAATATTTCAAAATATTAGATTCATCAATCCCCCACACTTAAACATTGCACTCCCGAGCAATTATCATATATTTTGATCAAAATCCACACAGTAATCAAAAATGAGAAAACATCCACGATCTTATCAAAAACAGAATTTTTTCATGTTTCTTTTATGAAAAACAATTTCCTTTACTTTTCATTCCACACATTTAAATTTATTAAGTCCTCATAAATCAATCCATGTCCCAATCACAACCTACCTCACAATGAATTTTTTGTCACTCTTCACCCAAGAAAAATGAATTCTGGAGTTATGCCCATACATGGAAATTTCATGTACCACCAAAGGCTTCTGAAAATTCTCATTTATCCACAGAATGAAACATGAAAATGAATTCAATAATTAGGGATTTAATTAATGGTTTAAATGACTCTATGTATTTGGGTTAGTGGGTAGATTATTTGAAAATTCAAGTCTAGAAAGAGGAGTTTTGACTCTTAAGTACAGTGCATGAATAATCAAGTGAAAACACAAAAAATTCCTCACTCAATACTCCTTGAGAATGTGAAACAAAACACCACCTACATTTTTTATATAATGGAACATGAGACAATCTATTGTTACAAATAATGATATCATCCAAGTTCTCCAAATTTTTTTCATTTATTCTAAATCTCTAGAAAGGCAGAGCTTTATTTTCCTTTTTTAATGCTCTAGAAATGTAGACCCACACCTCACACCACCTATCAATGAAACACATCCCAATAAACTCACAAAAAAGGCCCTTCCTCCACACTCAAACTTAATATATCAATTCCAAAATACTAATATCATGGGTAGGTAAGGATAAATAGGATTGTAATATGGCTTAAACCTATAAGACAATTCATGGTATCTAAGTGATAACGAAGGATATATGTAATTTTGGGTCTCATGATAATATGTGGCTAGTCAAAGTAGTACCTCAATCATATTAAAAACATTCAATTAAATCCAAAGCCTCACGGGATGGGAAAAATATTTTGAGTTAGTGTTTCATGGGCATGGATTTCAAATATCAGTTAAACTCATAAAAATGATAGGAAATACAATTAAAAGAAAATATTTTCACATCAACAATCAGTTAAAATCCATTTTTTTCATATATAATTTTTATTTTTTCAAAATAAATTAATATGTGAAAAGTGATCAGAATATTCATTAAAGATCAAGGTTCCTAAAAAAGGAAATGAAGAAAAACACACAAAAAGAACTAATAAGGTAGACAATACCCCCACACTTAAATTTAACTACCCTTTATTTTAGCATGACAAAATTAAATTAATGGCCAAAAAACTAAAGAGAAGGAAAGACACAACATGACTTTATTCTTCAATGGCACCATTGAGTTAAGCTCCTCGATTCTACCACCTCTTAATAAAAAGAAATAATTAAAGAAATGCATTATAAAAATAAATAAAAATAAATAGAATGGGGAAAGGTGAGAGATAATTCTTGGTTTGACCCCTAAGTGGGTGTTAGGTTTTTTCTTCACCTACTCAAGTAGTTGTAGCAAGTTAAACCTAATCTGAAGGTGGATGAGGTTTCTTACTCAGAAACCAACATATTTTATTTTTCCCAGCATCCATCATTATATGCTAAGAGTGAGTATCCCCAATGAAGATAAAAATGGCCCCAACCCCTAGAAATGATGAAGGAAAGAATTTGAGTTGAAGAGGGGAGGAAAAATGATAAAGGGGTGCTCTCTAGTTTATTCATTTGGAGGAGTGGTGGCCACTAGTGATTAAGGTAAAATAATAAGATGTGTCTTCTCTTCTGGCTTAGGTCCATCAAATTATTATTCATAGATTTCATCCTTTATGCCAGAATCCTCGTTTGCACCAATGTACAGCTCAACAGGAACCTCCATTCTCTCCTCAATATGAGGACCTTCTTCTTCTTCATCCAGATCCTACAATAGTGATGTTGAATCTAAAATATATTCACAAGGGATATTAGTTTTCAATTTATAATCAACTAAATTTGAATAAAAATAAGTCTTATAAATTAAATCTCCCTCATAAATTTCAGCTTCAGTCTCCTTTTCTTCATGCAAGGCAGTTGGGAACTAATTTGTTGCAGAGGGAATTAGATCTTCAAGAATTTCTTCAACCTCTCCAATTTCTTCTTGAAATATAGGTTGAACATGATTTTTATTCTCCTCATATTTTATTTTTTGTTGTTCCATCCATAAGACTTTAACTTCTTCAACATGGGCAGCCAGTGATTTTATCATCTTGCTTTCTTTTTCCATCATTCTGCAATTCTCTTGAATTATCAAAGAATTTTCTTCCAATTTATGGGCATTTTCAATAATTTGAATACTCAATGTATCTTCCCTTCTTTGCTCACTATAAAATTTATCCTCATTCCAATAATTATAACAATTTACATAAACATCCTTATTGGCTGATGAAATGAATGATATGCAACAAAGCTCATTTTTTTGTTTTTTTATGAAAAACAGTATGTGTAGGCACTTGGCCTCCCCAGAAATGGTTCCAAATTGATGGTAGGGGTTTTTAGTCTCATTAACTTATTCAATTAAATTTTTATGTTCCCAAGAGTGTACCATAGTAGAACAACCTAGGGTCGATCGCAAGGAGGCCACTTGCAACACACAATCTTTCTATTATCACTATTATTATTTAACTAATAAAAACTAACTTATATAATATATATGTGGGGATTTGAAATTACACATGATATATAAATATTATATATAATAATTATTTGAAAGCACAAAATTATGTTATAAGAAATAAAGGAGGCAATCGTTCTTGGGAGTTTATGGTAGTTGAAAGCGTTGTTTAAAAGAATTCTCAATATTCAATTCAATGTAGTGATCAAGACCTGTCACACTTCACCTTCTCATTTGAAATTTCATTACACCATACCAAGACCTCAGAATACATGATAATTATATTCCTTAAGACAACATTGATACCTCTTTGTTTACCATCACAATCAATAACATGCTCCACCATATGCACGACAAAAATAATAAAGGGAAGGATAATGATAAACAAGAGGAAGAATTTGGACGATAGTGAAAATGAGGTGACCGCTCACATAATCAATTTAATCATCACCAAAATTAATATAATTGAATAAAAAATTAGAAATTATAGAATAAGAAAACTCAATCGATCCACCATTCCCTCCCTCGAACAAGAGACGATTTCAGTTCTCTATTTTTAATGGAGTAAAGAAGGGAACAATAGTGGGAGAACACATAAAATAAATAAAATTGAAGACGTAAGATATGAAAAAGAAGAATAAACTAATGAATATTTAAAAAATAAAGAACAATTGCAATAATAAAACTCATCCTCAGTCCCCGAAAACAACACCAAATTGATGGTAGGGGTTTATAGTCACGTTACCCTACTCAATTAAATTCTTATTTTCCTAAGAGTCTACCATAGTGGAACAACCTAGGGTCTATTTCATGGAAACCGATTGCAACACACAATCTTTCTATTATCACTATTATTATTTGACTAATAAAAACTAACTTATATAATATATATGGGTGGATTTGAAATTAAGCATGAAATATAGATATTATATATAATAATTCAATGCAAACACAAAATTATGGTATAATACAGAAAGGTGGACATTGTTCTTGGGAGTTTATGGTGGTTGAAATAATTGTTTAAAATAATTCTCAATATTCAATTCAATGTAGTGATCAAGACCAGTCACACTACACCTTCTCATTTGAAATGTCATTACCCCATACTGAGACCTCAGTATACAGGGTAATTCTTGTACTTAAAACAACATTGATATTTCTCTGTTTACCATTACAATCAATGACATTCTCTACCTTATGCACGAAAAAAATAATAAAGGGAAGGAAAATGATAAACAATAAGAAGAATTCAGATGATAGTGAAAATAAGGTGACCACTCACATAATCAATTTAACCATCACCGAAATTCATAGAATTGAATAAAAATATTAGAAATTAAGGAATACAAAAACTCAATCGATCTATCATTCCCTCCCTCGAACAAGAGCCAATTTTAGTTCTCAATTTTTAATGGAGTTGAGATGGAAACAATGGTGGGAGAGAACATAATGTAAATAAAATGGAAGAAGTGAGATATTTAGAAGAGTAATAAACTAATGTATATTAAAAATATAAATAATAATTAAAATAATAAAACTCATCGTTAGCCCCCTGGAATGGCTATATCTCAAACTTGGAGAAGGGAAACATATTTATAGGGAGAAGGGGTGAAGAATTCACACTCAAAACATTTAATCAGCAAGTTTTTGTGTGGGTGTGCAATTAAATTACCGAATTTGTAATTGGTGAATTAATCATAGTTTCTCCATAATATCTCTTCAATTTGACCTCCAAATTTCAGCTTCATCGGACGCTCCTAAAATGTGGTATTAATTTATTACTGGCAGTTTCTGTTTCTGGACGCAGGTTCCAGGGTGGTTCCTTCACAAATATGTGGTTCAATGTCCCCCATAATAGATTCCAAAAACCCTGAAATTTATTTTTTGAATTCTCCATTGATTCCTAATGAATCCCCAAGTATAATCACCTAATTTGGAGCTATTTATATCGAATTGGGTTACCGTTATGAATGTGGGGTCCACGCAGTCTTCCCAGAAAAATATTCATTTTGATTGACTTGTTTAGGCCTCTATATGCCTGAATAAGACCCTAGTCCTGAAGACAAAGATAATTGAAATAAAATAATGGTTCTAAAAAAATTCTAATCACAAAATTTAGAAATAAATTTTATGAGAAATGACCAAAATACCCTTGTGATAAAAATATTTCAAAAATCCAGAATTAAGCCATTTTTGCATTTAAGCTCAAAATAACACAAAATCCTAAATATGTAACAATTTCCAATTAAATAACACTATTTTGGATTCATAAACATTAAATTACAGTATAAAATATGTGAAAATATTATATTCGTCAATATTTTAATATAAATAACACCAAAACAAGGATTTAAGACTTTTTTATATAGAACACTTTTCTCGCATGAGATGTTAATGTTTAGGGTTCATCATTTTTCAGGTAACGATACATGTCCACAATAGTAAAGGTATATTTATTAATATAAATTATTTAATAAGTTAATATATCAAAATAATTTAATTTTAATATAACAACTTGACCTTGAGAGTAATAATCTAATATTATTATTTTCACCACTACTCCATAATATAATACTTTAGTTGAACATGGTTTAAGTCACCTTTTGTCACATAATAATATATTTCATCACTTGACATGAAATCATTATTTTTAGTTTTTATTATTAGTAAATTATTATTAACAATGAACATTTATCCATTGATCATAGTTGATTTACACTCGTGTATCACAGTATTAACACTAAATGAAAATACTCTAATTTCATGATATATCACACTACTCAGTAAAATCTCAACTATACATTTATAAAAGTTTCATTAATATTATTAAACATAAGTGAAACAAAAAAATTTACCAAATTTGTGGACTTATATTATATTTGAACCATGTATGAAACTTTAATCAATAAAAATTCACACTTTTTTAAGAGGTAAAGAATAGTGTGTTTGATTTATAATTTTCATATGTTACCTATAACATTTTTGAATAATATATACTAATAGTATAAATATAATACGAACTAAATATAAAGTAATCCATAAATGATCTTACTTACATAATGTATTCATATACAACATCGTAATTAAACAACACAGTATGATTTGCATCTCTTTCTCTGCAAGGATCAAACTAGTCAATGTACATGAACCTAGAACTCTACTTGATTATGGAACTGATGGGAATGTTTTCTAAATTAGATCATATTCCTCATATTCATTTATAAATGGTTGATTACACCACAAATCGACATTATTCAAATAAATATAACAAAAAATTATGCACTCTTGGGCCCAATAACCTTTTATAATGATCAGCCAGGATAGTTCTTATTTCTTATATAAGGCTTCAAATTTTATATCATTCCTTAAGTGGAATACATCCAAGGAAAATAAATAGGACCCCCATAAGAACTTATATGGTAATATGTATATTAATATGAAACATGTATAAAAATATAGGTGAAAAAATAATTTCTATAATTCATAGCTATTGATTTATTCATCTTGTTTAATTTTTAACACATTATTTTTAGTCAATATTTTATAATAGATATATTTATATAAGTTATATAAATGAATAATAATTTCCCTTTCATTTTATGACAGTTCATGTAATATGATTATTGGAATCATATCACATAAAAACATGTGATAATAAATTGATTTCAATTATTTAGCTTCACCCCTATAGTATTCACTTCTTTTGAAATGTTACTTAAATTATGATACCCTAGACCCACACTCCTGAGTCTGGTGACAAAAATACATATTTTACATAGTAACTTTGATAACAAATATAGAGAATCAAACTAAAAATATATTTATTTTACATCATTCCCATAAGTTAAACCTTATATCTCATAACAATATCATAATCCCAAGAACTGAATGCTTAGTGTCTTTTAGGATTATCTATAAAAGAAAGTTGTTTTATAATAATTGTGAATATTTCTCCAAATCGAACCACAATAGACTAACTTTTAGATATCTCATATATTATACTCATCATCATAACATAGGGAATATGAAAATATAAGAAGGGTTCATCTAAAAGGTAACATCCCAATATTTTATGAAATATTTTTTTCAAATAAATTAAATTTCTTCAATGGATTTCATTACACGCAACACCAAGTTTTAATGAATCATGATATCCTATTAATATTATTATTTAAACTTGGACATTATAAAAAATACATTAAATATACAGGTATAGGAATAAAAAAAATTAAAATTATTTATAAATTTTTTAGATAAAAAAATATATTTATAAATATTTACTTAATTTTTTATTAAATTCTTTATATGCTTTGAAAATACCTTTTTTCTCAAAAAAATTATTTTTATTTCATTCTGTGAATAAATAATCAAATTATTTTTTGAAAAAAATAGATAATTTATTTCAAAAAAAATAAATTAATTTTTGGGATAAAAATTTTAAAATTAGCTTAGGGTGAATATTTATTAATTTTCTAAAAAGATTAATTTTTTAGTGAATTGTGAAAAATATGGATTTTATTAAAAAATGTCTTTTTGTTTAAAGAATTTACAACGTTCCATATTGTTTAAAAATGTTTTAAAATTAATATTTGATCAAATATATATTTATTAATCAAATTTATATTATTGAAATCAATTTCATATTGAATTTTAATATTAAAACATTCTATATTTATGAAAATTTTATCTTTGGAGAATCATTTTTTCATGGCATATACAGCTTTAATTTCAAATTAAATTTTGACACTTCTGCAAATGGAATTTGGAAAAAAGGATTTCAAATTTTGAATTCGAATAATTTAAATTATATAATAAATTTGACTTAGTTTTTTTCAACATGAATAGAAAAAACAATAAAAATTAATTATCACAGTTATGGTTAAAATCGGTTTACGAGGAGTTTAAACTGAAAGGATAAGGGATAAAATGACAAAAAAAACATATCAAATTCTTATTGAATAGAAATATTTATACCCTTATTATCTTATTATCTTTTTATATGTGCATTTTGGACACTTTTATTGTAATTTTACCCATGTAATAATTTAAGTAAAAAAAGGAAAAATGTCAACCACTTGCTTTTAAATGTCAATTATATTTTCACATAGGGACAAATAAAAGATGTGAATGAATATTGATGGTAATTTTGATCATAATAAATTAATTTCTTGGGGGTTAATTATTTTTCCATTTTATTAGTTATATAATTACTTTAACTAGTTAAAAAACACCCATGTAGTAATTATTTAATTTAGAGAAAAATAAAATAAATGATACTAAAAATATTAAAAGTAATATAAACTGAATTAATTGACGTATTTCATAATTTTTTTAGATAAAAATAAAATTTTAGAAAGTTTTGAGACTAATATAATAAAATTACACTTTTTTGTGATGTTTTTTAATGTCAAATTATATGAATAGTGTCAAAATTTAAATTAATGATGTTTTATAGTAAATAATATTTAATTAAATGATTTAAAATTACTAAAAATACTTTAATATGAAATTTTATCGGTATATTTTTTAAAAAAAATAATTTCAAGGAATAATGTAACACCCCGAGATTCCACAGTACGCTTCTCTTTGAATAATACAGTAGCGTGTGTTGTATGCAACTTCGAGTTCTAACACACACCACGACCAATCAAAGTAGCCGTTATGAATAATAATACCTAATTTTTAAAATTTTAGAAATTTTATCTCTCAAAATGGACTTCATTTTTGGATTCGGGGTATCGAATTTAGCCTAAGGTGAAATTTTGGTACTTTTCGGATAACGTTAATATTTTGATGAATAGTGAAAATTACTAAATTTTAATTAAAAACAACTTTTTTAATCAAAATAATTATTAGTGATAAATTATGAATTTGAGTTTCTTTAAAGTATATTTAGAATATATTTTTACCATTTAATACAATTTTGGTCATTGTACATAATTTCACAATTAAACCGGACATAAACAAGTATCAATCTTTTGATAGTTACTATATCTTAAAAACACGCTTTTTGTTTTGACAATGGGAATTAATTTTAAATTAATTTCTGCCACTTCTATGTTTTGAATTTGTAAAAATGGATTCCATATTTGGAATCATGATGTTCAAATTGTGTAAATAGGTAACTTTTATTTTTATACATTTTGAATAATTACTTCGGTAAATATTTTATTTACCATGGTTAAAGGGTAAATCTGGTAAATAAGGGTTAAAAAATAATATTATAATAATACTAAATTACCCTAAAACGTGTCCTAACCTTATTTGTTGATACATGTCTGACCATGGGCATCTTTGGGTCGATTTTGGGACCCCAGGGAGCCACTTGTAAGTGATAATGACACTTTATATTAATTAAGTTAAAATAAATACAAAAATGACATAAGCATATATCTTTTAACAAAACAATTTTTACATAGAGTTATATATGTTGTATTTTCGACCATGAATATTCATTATAAATATAAAAATATTTAATACATAATGGTATTTTATTTATAATTTTTAGACATTAAATAAGTTAATTTATTTATGACACAATGATGATGCAGTAATTACCATAATAGTGAACAATTAAAATAATTGATATTATAAATACCCAAATAAATATAATTTGAGATTTTTAATTAATTACACTAATTTTAGAGGATAATATGACATATTAGAATTGATTTAATTAACTTTTTTCTAAGTAATCATTCTGTTATGATTTTTACAAAAGTCAATTATTGAATAGTGTCAAAATTGACATAAAAGAGTTTTTAAAACAAATATTATATTATTAATTGATATTAAATTCCTAAAAATCTAAGGTTCGGCCAAGAGACTTATATCATGATATTTGTATCATTAATGGACCACTTGAGGGTCTCTTGGATGTATATTTTATGTTTATTAACTATATAATATAAAAATACAAAGTGACATGGTAAGTGTCAAACTAATTAACTAAGTGTTAAAACTAAAATATAAGGTTAATATAATGACCCAAACCTGTCTAAATTCTATTGGTTGAGTAGTTTTAGACCCATACCCACCTTAACCTTTAAATAATACACTTTTGAACCATTATAAACCAAATATTAATTTATTATAAAATAATATTTCTGCTTTTCCAAAGGTGCCCCTCGCCCCTCTTATAAAAGGATACTCACTCTTCTCATTAATTCACACCTTAAAAGCCTTTTTATTCGGCCAAACCCTGCCCAAATACTCTCTCAACTTCCCTCACTTCATCCTAGAGGCCTTACTTTAGTCATAAAGCCATCCTAAAGATCCCTTTTGATAAAATCAAAAGTAAGAACCCGAAGAAGAGGTAATGATTTCACCACCCTTTTTCAAGTTCCTTTCTTCTTCCAATTATTCTTTCTTTGTCATTACCATTCTAAAATAATGAATACAGTATCTCCTATATACTGTAATATTATTATAAATATGGTACAACCATATTCATTATTCTATCCATCCTTTGAATGACATGTCACCATACGTGCGTACGTACGGCTTACCGTCTCCATGTCGTGGTGTAATTGTTATTCAATATATTATTATTTAGATGGATATAATAATGATTTGTAATTCATGTAAATAATAAATATAACATGATAATTAATCTGTATATATGATATAACATCCAATTATATATTATTTTAATATCAAAAGAATGATATTTTTGCTCGTGCGTACGTACGGATTCCCGTGAGATTCATGCCATATTTCCACTATTACCTTTTGTGTGGTGTATATACTGGCCATAATTGTATTATTTGTGTAATACACTTTACTTTATGTGTATTTACATATTCATTGTATGATACCTCTTTCATGTGTTGTATGTTTCGTAAGTTACCAAATTGGTAAGGGTTTATTTCACAATCTCTTCATTATCCGAGGTTGTTTATATGTGATTATCTACTGGGACCTCTTTATCATCCACATCCATATTTCTTAAAAATGTATTTCAAAACATTTTTACTATTTACAATAATATGGGTTAAAGACATTTATACCCTTTTTGACTTTTTATAAGAGGTTTATAAAGGACTCTTTCCGTCGTTTTCCAAACAAGGTCATTTTTAACCTTTTGACAAAATTAAGGTAAGAATGTTTTTTTAACTTATACGGCGGGTGCGGTTATTCTATGCCATTATTACACATTTTAAGCTTCTTTCACAAGCTTATAAAGATATTTTCAAAATAAAGTTTTTCTCTATAATTGTGCGACCTTTCAATGATTTAAAAAAAGAGATATTTCTCTCAAATATTATTGATTTCATCTATGTCAACATCCTTTGATAAATTTTAAACTTGTTTCAAGTTTATTTATTATGATACAAATCATTCATATTGTATTTAAGGTTTTGTGATATTTTTGACTATGGATGAGTTATTTTTATTCCATTAATGGTTTATGATTAATGTTTTGACATTTTGTATGTTAGTTTTAATAAGAATGTTTATGTTATATTTCATCCTCTTCTTAAGATGAATGTGTTGGACTAGTATGTTCCGGGTTGGGGACCGGTAAAAGTAAGCCCTCCGGGTTGGTGTCCGGTTATTAGAGTCACTCCGGGTTGGTGTCCCGTTATTAGAGGCACTCCGGGTTGGTGTCCGATTATTAGAGGCACTCCGGGTTGGTGTCCGGTTATTAGAGGCACTCCGGGATGGAGTCCGGTTATAGAGGCTCTCCGGGTTGGGTTCCAGTTACAGTTATCCCTTAGGTCTTGGCACGAGGCCTCGACACAGAAATTAAAGTTTGGCATCATTCATTCCATCATTATGAAAGTGGTTAGTGATATTGCATGTGATTATTCGATTATTAGAATATCCATGTGAATAAGTAAATGGAATTATTTCATTTTATTTCTTCCATATTATGCTGAATTTCAAGTTTAAAAGGCTTTTGTTTTAGTTTTATACATTTCCTTAAATGTTTATGCTTGTTTTTGAAAGTTTTCGCTGTATTGATTACCCTTACTGAGCATTTGAGCTCACCGCTTTCTATGTTTTATGTTTCCCAGGATTCCAAGAAGTGTAATGTGATTGATATTCAGGGTAAGCCAAGGTAATAATGGTGTTAATAAAGATTATTTATGTTGTTTTGTACGTCATAAAGTGAAAATGTAACATTCATGTATGTGATCTATTTTTCCAAGACTGCTAAACTGATCGGTCATTTGGGACTTGATTCCTTGTAATAATGCCAATGTATTAAAATAATGCACCGACTCTGGGTAACTGGGGTCAGGGCGTTACATTTGGTATCAGAGGAAGTTTAGCAATAACCTTGGAAACTAGATTTAGATAAACTCTGATTAGAGCACATAGCCCTAAGATAGACTTTGAGGATTATTAAAGAAGAAATTCCTAGAATTTTTGTATTGTAGAGATTTTGTGAGTTTTCCAAGAAATACATCCCTGCCTGGATACGAGCAGGTAGAGGCGACTCTGGCACAGATTTACCTAGGGGTAAAACCCAAAAACACCGCTTTGATCTAGACTTGAACGGGAACTGGTGCACGACAACAGGCCTTGCTGCACTCTTGGTTACGACACTCACGGGGGATATGCTTAGGATAATTCTCATTTTCTTTACAAACCATTATGAAGGGCTTATGAGTATATACTTACTCAAAGAAAAAAAATTTATGTTTATGGATTATATCCATAAACTATTCAATTTGTGTTAGGTATTTTACAAGTTTGGTAATTATTCATTGCAATTCATAAACTGAACTGGTTTATGCTATTGTATAGAAATGGTTCCCATTATAAGGAATGTGAACTCCTGTATTACGTATGATCCAAAGAGTAATAAGGATCATATATTTCGTGGTCCTAAGCCAGAATTTAGAAGTGAAATAATTTCCCACGTATTATCATCATATGAAGAAATATTATCATGTGTTCATAAGATGAGTAAAGAATTCTCTGAGTCCTATGGCTTTGAAGGGAAACAAGAGAAGAAAAGGATGGAAGAGAGAAAGATAGATAAAGGGAAGAGGGAAAAGAAGAATTTTCCCATATGTGATAACTGTGGGAAGAAACACCCTGGAACTTGCCTGAAAGGAATGGGAGTTTGTTATAAGTGTGGAGGAAAAGGACTCAAAGTACGTGACTGTAAGGGTAAGAAAATGGTTTCAAATGTACAATGCTTCATTTGTAAGGAGTTTGGACACTACGCGAACCAATGTCTCAGTCATCAGACTATGCCGCAAATCATGCTATTGGATAATAATCAAGTTATGATACTACCACAAATGATGAGGAATGACTAGTGTTCTTATGTTGTTATTTTATAATTATTTCATTTAAGTGTTGTATCAATGATGTTCTGGAAATACATAAGGATTTTACTACAGTACTATTTAATTAAGGATTTGAGATTTTATGGTACTAAGAAAAGTGACTCTATAGTGAGTTAATTTTTTTTTTGGAAATTACATGGTTGAAGGAAAGATAAACCTTAATATGGTCCTAATATTGAGGTAGTGATTTTGGAATAAGAGATGGTTGATTTTGTTAATTCAGTATGTTGCGGTATTTTAAAAGAATATATGAGGAAGGCGTTCACATGTTATTACCTGGAAAAAAGGATCCTCATTATGTTTAACTTCCTTGTAAATTTTAGACTGTGAGTTTGGATAATATTATTTTGGATAAGTCTAATGGTTGGAATGGATTAAGTTTGAAAGGTTAGTTTTTTGGTTTTTTATAAAAGGACAACACGCAGACCGTGTGACGACCCATCGTGTCAAACAAAGCTGTGGGAATCGAACCCACAACCGTAGTGCAATTGAGATTTATCGCCTACCGTTGTGCTACATGAAGTTCCTAGATGGTATAATGTAGTTCCTTTACATAAAGGTTCTGATATGTGAAATATAAATTCATTATATTTGGAACCCTATACGATTAGGATAAATAGAGTATTTTTGAGTTGTATTGTGTTTTGGGGTGAAAGATGAGTTTGTGGTAGAAATTTATTAATGGATAAAACTCTAATTATAAAGTAAGTATATCTCCTTATGATCTTAGCCAATCTCATAAATAAATTCCTCGACATTAAGAAAAGGAACTTAGAACAAAAAAAATTTCCTAGACGGTACCTTAGATCAACACTAATTTATGGCTTTTGGATTTTTGGCATTTTCATAGCCATGTTCTCTACCACTCTCCATCAGATAATTGATGGTTATATTTCTCTTCCATATCCATATTTTCCTATATGGAACCCTAGTATGTGTTATTTTTGGTAATCTTCATACTTTCCACTCTTTATTTTAAATAGAGGCCTCATTAATTCATTTTTCGATGTGGGATTTAAACTAAGATATTTTGAAACGTCAAAAATGTGTTATCCTAATACCTTATGTTTTGTTGAACCGATGGTATTTTAAATCATCATAGATTGATGAATTTAAGGACCTCAATTTTAAACTTGTTTGTGATTGATGACCTCAATCACTACCTATAAATATTTATGTTTTTCCTCCAGTTATATGTCTATAATTTCCACCAATGTCCTCCTAATCGAGATCATAATTTTTCGGTGACCCTTTCATTTCTCTTTTCATCTTGTTAAGACTAAAATTTTATTAACCAAATTTCCGATGTGGGTTTTTTCCAAAAAGATATTTTCGATTTTCAACCTTTATTTTCAAAGAAAAATATCAAATTGTGAGGACGCAATTTGTTGAAGGAGGGGAGAATGTAACACCCCGAGATTCCACGGTACGTTTCTCTTTGAATAATACAGTAGCCTGTGTTGTACGCAACTTTGAGTTCTAACACACACCACGACCAATCAAAGTAGCCGTTATGAATAGTAATACCTACTTTTTAAAATTTTAGAAATTTTATCTCTCAAAATGGACTTCATTTTTGGATTCGGAGTATCGAATTTAGCCTAAGGTGAAATTTTTGTAATTTTCGAATAACTTTAATATTTTGATGAATAGTGAAAATTACTAAATTTTAATTAAAAACAACTTTTTAAATCAAAATAATTATTGGTGATAAATTATGAATTTGAGTGTTTTTAAAGTATATATATAATATATTTTTACCATTTAATACAATTTTGGTCATTGTACATAATTTCACAATTAAACCGGACATAAACAAGTATCAATCTTTTGAAAGTTATTATATCTTAAAAACACGCTTTTTGTTTTGACAACAGGAATTAATTTTAAATTAATTTTTGCCACTTCTGTGTTTTGAATTTGGAAAAATGGATTCCATATTTGGAATCAGGATGTTCAAATTATTTAAATAGGTAACTTTTATTTTTAGACATTTTGAATAATTACTTCGGTAAATATTTTATTTATCATGGTTAAAGGGTAAATCTGGTAAATAGGGGTTAAAAAATAATATTATAATAATAATAAATTACCTTAAAATGTGTCCTAACCTTATTGGTTGATACATGTCTGACCATGGTCATTTTGGGGTCGATTTTTGGACCCCATGGAGCCACTTGTAAGTGATAATGACACTTTATATTAATTAAGTTAAAATAAATACAAAAATAACATATGCATATATCTTTTAACAAAACAATTTTTACATAGGGTTATATATGTTAGATTTTCGACCATGAATATTCATTAGAAATATAAAAATATTTCCTACATAATGGTATTTTATTTATAATTTTTAGACATTAAATAATTTAATTTATTTATGACACAATGATGATGCAGTAATTACCATAATAGTGAAAAATTAAAATAATTGATATTATAAATACCCAAATAAATATAATTTGAGACTTTTAATGACTTACAAACATTTTATAGGATAATATTACATATTAGTATTGATTTAATTAACCTTTTTCGAAGTAATCATTCTGTTATGATTTTTACAAAAGTCAATTATTGAATAGTGTCAAAATTGACATAAAAGAGTTTTTAAAACAAATATTATATTATTAATTGATATTAAATTCCTAAAAATCTGAGGTTCGGCAAATAGACTTATATCATGATATTTGTATCATTAATGGACCACTTGGGGGGTCTGTTGGATTTATATTGTAAGTTTATTAACTATATAATATAAAAATACAAAGTGACATGGTAAGTGTCAAACTAATTAACTAAGTGTTAAAACTAAAAGATAAGGTTAATATAATGACCCAAACCTGTCTAAATTATATTGGTTGAGTAGTTTTAGACCCATCCCCACCGTAAACTTTAAATAATACACTTTGGAGCCATTATAAACCGAATATGAATTTATTATAAAATAATATTTCTAGCTTTTCCAAAGGTGCCCTCACCCCTCTTATAAAAGGACACTCACCCTTCTCATTAATTCACACCTTCAAATCCTTTTGGTTCGGCCAAACCATGCCCAAATACTCTCTAAACTTCCCTCAATTCATCCTAGAGGCCTTACTTTAGTCAGAAAGCCATCCTAAGGAGCCCTTTTGATCAAATCAAAAGGAAGAACCCGAAGAAGATATAATGATTTCACCACCCTTTTTCAAGTTCCTTTCTTCTTCCACTTCTTTTTTCTTTGTTATTACAATTCTAAAATAATGAATCCAGTATCTCCTATATACTGTAATATTATTATAAATATGGTACAACCATATTCAGTATTCTATCCATCTTTTGTATGACATGTCACCATACGTGCGTACGTACGGCTTACCGTCTCCACGTCGTGGTGTAATTGTTATTCAATATATAATTATTTGGATGGATATAATAATGATTTGTAATTCATGTAAATAATAAATATAACATGATAATGATTCTGTATATATGATATACCATCCAATTATATATTATTTTAATATCAAAAGAATGATATTTTCGATCGTGCGTACGTACAGATTACCGTCTCAACAATGCGATGAGATTCATTTCCAAGTTCACCATTCATCGATGATTATAAAAATATATATTACTAATAAGTATGTAATATATTAAATAATAATGCTACTGGAGATATATATATATATATATAAGGATTTATGTACTTACATATATCTTATTCACTTACTTTCGTTCAATACTATATGAAAACAGAAACAACGTTTATGCGTACGTACGGACTACCGTCTCCATAAACGGTGTCTTCCATTTCATATATATGTCTATTATACATATTTATATTCTAAATATATATTATATATTTATCATGTTTTATATTTCTGGAATTATTTAAATCATGATATATGTGATACAACCAAGAGTGACAAGTTAAAACACATACGATAAAGAAAGTGATTATTACCCAAAATGTTAACTTAACATGGAAATTATTATTAAATGGGTAATATAAAGTCATAAATGAATCATGTATGATATCATAAATATTAATATGGTTCTGGTATAATTTAATAACATACTATTATCCTCATACAGTAGGTTAAACGTACCCTCGACTAAAGGAAAGTGCAAGGTAAGGGGTTTTCATCTCACTCCTTATTCTCGTGAGATTCATGCCATATTGCCACTATTACCTTTTGTGTGGTGTATGTACTAACCATAATTGTATTCTTTGTGTAATACACTTTACTTTATGTGTATTTACATATTCATTGTATGATACCTCTTTCATGGGTTGTATGTTTCGTAAGTTACCAAATTGGTAAGGGTTTATTTCATAATCTCTTCATTATCCGAGGTTGTTTATACGTGATTATCTACTGGGACCTCTTTATCATCCACATTCATGTTTCGTAAAAATTTATTTCAAAACATTTTTACTATTTACAAGAATATGGGTTAAAGAAATTTATACCCATGTTTGACTTTTTATAAGAGGTTTATAAAGGAATCTTTCCGTCGTTTTCCAAACAAGGTCCTTTTTAACCTTTTGAAAAAATTATGGTAAGAATGCTTTTTTAACTTATATGGCGGGTGCGGTTACTCTCCGTTGTTATTACACCTTTAAAGCTTCCTTTACAATCTTATAAAGATATTTTCAAAATAAAGGTTTTCTCTATAATTATGCGACCTTTAAATGACTTAAAAAAAAGAGATATTTCTCTCAAATAGTATTGATTTCATCTATGTCAACATCCTTTGATAAATTTTAAACTTGTTTCAGGTTGATTTATTATGATACAAATCATTCATATTTTATTTAAGGTTTTGTGATATTTTTGACTATGGATGAGTTATTTTTATGCCATTAATGTTTTATGATTAAAGTGTTGACATTTTGTTTGTTAGTTTTAATATGAATGTTTATGTTATATTTCATCCTCTTATTAAGATGAATGTGTTGGACTAGTATGTTCCGGGTTGGGGACCGGTAAAAGTAAGCCCTCCGTGTTGGTGACCGGTTATTAGAGGCACTCCGGGTTGGTGTACGGTTATTAGAGGCACTCTGGGTTGGTGTCCGGTTATTAGAGGCACTCCAGGTTAGTGTCCGGTTATTAGAGGCACTCAGGGATGGAGTCCGGTTACAGAGGATCTCCGGGTTGGGTTCTAGTTACAGTTATCCCTTAGGTCTTGGCACGAGGCCTCGACACAGAAATTAAAGTTTGGCATCATGAATTCCATCATTATGAAAGTGGTTAGTGATATTGCATGTGATTATTCGATTAGTATAATATCCATGTGAATAAGTAAATGTAATTATTTCATTTTATTTCTGCCATATTATGCTGAATTTCAAGTTTAAAAGGCTTTTGTTTTAGTTTTATACATTTCCTTAAATGTTTATGCTTATTTTTGAAAGTCTCCACTATATTGATTACCCTTACTGAGCATTTGAGCTCACCCCTTTCTATGTATTATTTTTCCCAGGATTCCAAGAAGTGTATTGTGATTGATATGCAGGGTTAAGCCAAGGGAATAATGGCATTCATAAAGATTATTTATGTTGTTTTGTACGTCATAAAGTGCAAATGTAACATTCATGTATGTGATCTATTTTTCCAGGACTGCTAAAATGATCGGTCCTTTGGGACTTGATTCCTTGTAATCATGCCAATGTATTAAAATAATGCACCGACTATGGGTAACTGGGGTCAGGGCATTACAAATAATTTTCATTTTATAATAATTATATTTACCCCTAAATAGTAAAATATTTGTTACCATTGTAAAGGGTAAAGCATGGTTTTGTGTGTTTCATGAGATGTGGTTAAAATTAATTTTCCACACACATTGTATTTTTATTTTATAATTTTTATTTCATATTCATAACTAGTGTGTTCATATTATCTAATAAGTATCCTTTTATTTATAGTCTTAAATAAAAAATTACATTGATAAAAAAAGTCTAGTTACCGTAGTGATAACTAAAATGGTAAAATTAAGGAAATATAAAAGTAAATGAACAACATGTTTAAAACATTTGTTTATTTTTATATTTAAGGAGTGAACTTTTTTTTCTGT
Organism: Viscum album; assembly: GCA_963277665.1. NCBI lineage: Eukaryota > Viridiplantae > Streptophyta > Magnoliopsida > Santalales > Viscaceae > Viscum > Viscum album. The sequence goes on along the minus strand of OY728122.1, from coordinate 1,236,023,064 downwards.
AAAATCCTTTTGTTTTAATTTTTTGTGGAAAATGGGTTGATATTAACTTCCCATTATTGAATGGTTTCGGGTATATACAATAATGTCACTCATCCTCAATTATAAAAGGCCATCAATCTTCTCACTTCTTCACTCCTCGTAAGACATTTTTTTAACAAAATCTTACCAAAATACCTCCCAAACATAATTATCCATGTTACAGAGCTAATTTCCATCCCAAAAGACCAACCATATGGTCCTTAATAAGAGATCCCAAGGGGGTTGTTCTAAGTGAAGGTAATTGTCTTTACTAAACTCTTTCTTTTTTACTTAACCTATTACCACCCTAATTCATGTATTAATAATTAAAATATAATAAATACATTATATAATATATAATTAATTTTTATTATAGTTATTTAATAACTAGTATTCATATCCTCATCCATCAAATGGGAAACAAAACTGTCGTTTGTGTGTACAGCGGACTACTACCTCACGAACCGATGTAATTTGTCTTTCATCATCACCTCTCATGGCTAGATATAATGATGGATTAAATTTATATATATTATATTTATAATATTATTATACTTTTGGAATTATAATATCACATATACCTTTTAACTTTCTATTCTTTGGGTATACGATAATGTCGTTCGCTTGTACGACGGACTACCGCCTCGTGAAGCGATGTGATTCGTTTTTTTCATACTCTTTACATGGAAAGTAATAAGGGTAAATTTAATGAATATATGTGATATATATAACATAAATATTATTTTTTAAAGGGAATATATTTTTTACCTTCCTTTTTTTCATCTGTCGATAAAAAGGAAACAGGGTTCATGCGTACGTATGGCCTACCATCTCTATGAACAATGTAATTTATTTTTTTATCACTAACTTTAATGGATTAATATAAACACTTATATAATGAATTTATATGATTTTTATATCATGTTAAAAAAAATTATATTATTAAAATGAAAGGACTAAATATATTAAACCAAAACATATATGAAAACGAATCTTTTATTACCTAAATCATAATTTTTACAAATAATTGTCTATAAATGAGTAATATAATGTCATAAGTAAATCATATTTGTTATTATATGTATTCTTATAGTTCTATAATATATTCATAAAAAACAATATTTATTATATTGGTGGTTCTAATTTTCATGAATAAATTCAAGATTCAAGGTAATATATTTTCATCTCACATTTATTTTTGTGAGACACATACCATATTCACTACTCATTTATTTTATGTGGTGTATATAATACCCATGAATGTATTTTATGATTATTGTCCTGAAATTATGGGATCTACATAACCATATAATTCTATTTATTTAATGGGTATTATGATTCAAAAGATAACAAAGTGGTAAACAATTTAGGTTACAATCCCATTGTTTATCAGGATAATTTATGATTACGTTTATAATTATGAAATATTATGACCTATATATCAAGAAAATAAATAATTTTATTCTAATTTTTTTATTTCAAGAAAATAAATTTGTTACTTTAATTTTACTCTTTTTATTTACTCATGATTTTAAAAAAATGTTTTTAAGAAAAATCAACTTTATTTCCCTCTTCGGTAGAAAATAATTATTCTTCCTTATCCATATTTTCTAAAAATGTTTTAAGGAAATATTTTACTATTCTTAATTTTTTTTAAATAAATATTTACCAATTTTTGAATTTTTAAAAAAAATTGAAAAGAATCTTCTTGGCATTTTATAAATGAGGTACTTTTGAATTTGTACAAAAAAATGTGAAAGGGTTATTTTTTCTAATGTAAAAAACATGAATGGAATTTTCTACCATAATAACCATTAAATTATCTAAATATTACATTAAAAGTTTACAAGGTTATTTTCAAATAAAAAATAATTAATATTTTAGAAAATAACTGATCTTAAATAATTTATTTCAAAATGGAAATGATATTTTTCTAAAGAAATGTTCCAAGTGATCTTTCAAAATCATTTTTCATATAAGATGAAATATTTTGGTATTATATAATATTTATTGGGTATATGATTAAATTTTACCATCCTTATTATTTATATGGATGTTTTATGTCAATTATGAAAAAAAATTATTAAACCTATTTCTTTCCCATGGGTTATGCAATGATTAAGTGAGGAAATGTTCGTGAAACTAGTTTCCTTTCCATGGGTTATTCTATGAAAAATGTTAATGAAACCCATTTCTTTTCACAGGTTATGATATGATGAATGTTTAATGATATTGCAAAATAAAAATATATACTTTATTTCAAAGTTAGGAACAATGTCTACCTCCCTTGAATTGGGTAATGATTAATGTTATATGGTCTTAAAGGGTATATAGGAGGTTATCTCAAACCTAAAAGAGGAAACATAAGAGGTTATCCTAATCCCTAAATAGGGTATATGGGAGGTTATCCCACTCCCAAAGAAGGTACATGTGTAGTTATCCCAATCTTAACTTTTTTGAATTTCATGGTGGATATACTTGGTATAAGATTTATATTCTTGTGTGTATTCCAAGAATATGTATCTTATGATAATGTTATAATCTCAAGTCTCATGTTCTTTGATTACTTTAGGATTCATGTCTTATATACTATCAAGATTTATTCCATGAATCAATTTTATGATCTATGATATTTAGGGTATAGTTTTCCAAATGGTATTCTAATGTCCTCATAATATTATTCTCTTGTTATGATGATATCTCCATTTTTTACCCTTACTAATAATCTTGGCTCACCCTTCCTTATATTTCCTTTCCCTAGGATATGAAGAAATTTATTATGTATGATATGTCTAATAATGGAGATAGTTATGAAAACCTTAGTGACAGGTTATGTATATCACTTATGGACCAGTTTCTCATGTATCAAATTACCTAAAGGAATGTGAAATAAATGATTTGGGCATAGATCGTTATATTATATAATGAATACTCATCTTTTAAGATGTAATATTTATGTATGAGAAGTTTGGGTAGTTTGTATCAGAGTAAAGTTTAGTTAAATATTGGAAACTAGGATGAGAAACCTTTATTGATATCCCTAGGGATATGTCTAAGGACAATTATAAGGATAGGAAAATATCATGGAATATTGGTGAAGGATAGAGTGAGTGATTTCTAAGAAATTACATCCCTATCTGGATATTATAAGTGAACTTAGTTATGGAATAGATGTACCTAGGGGTAATAATTCTAAAAAAGGTATGTTGGGATTGACTCAAATGTTACCTAGTATATGAAAACGAACCTTACTATGCATTCGGTTTGACACTCCCAATGGATATGCTTTGTAAATTCACAAACGCATTACAACCCATCATGAAGGATTTAAATAATGACCATGAATGACCTAGGTTAAGCCTAAGGTGTTATCTATTTAAAATAAGGAGTAATTATTTTGACATCCTATAATTAATTTTTAATGATTATGTGGTTTTCCAATAAGAATATTTTTTCTCACACAATGATTTTTGGTTTTATGCAATGTTGGAAACTAGAATGAACTGGGATAACATTGAATGTTATAGACAATGTGTTGATGATAAACCAAACGGGATTATGATTAGAGTGAATGATATTATGATTATTCCTAATTAGTTATCATGGTATATGATTGATAACTTTCACCTTAAAAAACTATCAGACTCAACAAAGAAGATAAGGATGGAGTTCATTGAGAGTTTTGGTGGTGGAGACCATGGAGGAAAGCAGTATCAATTTCATATATGTCAGGAATGTGGGAATAATAACTCAATTTAATGTCTAAAAATTATTAGAATATGTTTTATGTGTGTATAATAAGGTAATAGAGTAAGCAATTTCAAAGTAAATATGAAAATTATATTTAAAAAATGGATGATAATAATGGTTTCTCTAAGTAATCATCAATATTTGAATGTTTTAAATGTGGAATGTATGGGAATTATAAAAATATCTTTTCTTGGGGGAAAATATCAAAAATAATACCAACATTTTTTGTGTGATTAAAGTTTTTACTATTGATTATGAAGAGACTACAAATAAAATATGAAATGAAATAGGTATTAAGGAATACGATGATCAATCCTATTTAATAGATCAATAATGAAGAGGAATGATTGATGTGTTTATGTATTAGAATTCAAGAATTAGGAAATATATAAGTAAATTTAAATATAATTTTTCATTAAGGATTTGGATGAATATTTTGAATGATACTGATGACCTAGAAAAGTGATTTAATAGAAAATTTGTATTTTATAAAAAACAAATAATTAAGGTAATGATAACCCTTAATGTGTTCTTGATGTTGAGATAATTATATTTGGATATAGATATGATTGGTATGGAAGAAGTAAATTGGATAGTATTTATAAATTTATAACTAATTAATGATTTTATGAAAAAGTTTTTTATGTTATCATTGATAGATTTTACAACATTTTTGGATTTATGGAATATATCCAATAATAAATGTTTTATTTAATTAATAAGGAAGAATGTATGTTGTCATTGATGTTTTATGGAAATTTTGGTTATTACCATGTTTTTAAGGAATATATGACAATGGTATTCACATATTTGGAATGTGATAATTAAGATATACTTTAAGATATTTGGGGGTTTAATGTTAAGTTAATTTTTGGAAATTTAGTGGATTTATTTATAAATATTTTAATTTTGGATGGGTCTTAAGGTTAACCATTTACAGATTGGTTTAAGATGAACATTGGATATGGTTTTAATGATTAATGTATTATTTCACTGTATAAAGATTTTTGTATATTAGATAACATGTTATATCAATTTATTTTTTTATGTTAACTATAGTTAGAAGGAATGACTTATCATTCTATTATGGATCTATTGATTTGTTAGAGCTTCAAAAATGTAAAATTCATCTTCATTTCTTAGAATAAGATATAAAGTTAAAATTGATGAAATCACAAATAAAGGATATTATTTTTCTAATGAAATGAAAAGAAATAAAGTAAATATATTTTCTTGTGTTTTATATCATGATATTAAAAATTCCCTCAACTTTAGGAAAAAGGATCATTAGAAAAAAAAATCTTATTACTTTCATTTCTGTTATATTAATAAAATTATTATGCAGCATGGATTTATAGATTTGTGGTTGTTAACTTTCTCCTAAACATGTTATTAATCACTCCCTATTAGTCATTAGGAATGAGTATTCTCTTTTATTTCCATATTTTTACTTCCCACCAATTTTCACTTATTTGGAAATTTAGCTATATTTTTTCCCAGATGACCTTCATAATTTCCTTTCCCACTTTTCAAGTGTAATTTTTATTTATCCGTTTTATAATGTGGTTTTTCCATGAAGTAATTATAAAATTTCAAGCCCTTTATTACTGAGATAAAGTTCAAATGGTGAGGATGAATTTTTTTAAAGGGGTATAATGTAACACCCCAATATTTTATAAAACATTTTCTTTAAATAAATTTAATTTCATTGCAGGCTTACGGTACACAAAGCATTGAGTTTTAACAAATCATGATATACTATTAATATTATTATTTAAAATTGGTTGTTGTAACCTAGAAAATAAATTTAGAAGTATAGGAATAACTAAATTTTTAAAATTAATTATAATGGTTTTATATAAAGAAAACAAATTTATCAATAAGTACTTAATTTTTTAATAAAGTCTTTATATTCTTCAAAAATAAATTTTTTTAAAAAATATGATTATTATTTCTTTTTGTGAAAAAATAATAAAATTAATTTTTGAAACTTTTAGAAAATTTATAAAAAAAAATAATTTCATTTTTTCAATCAACATTCCAAAAAAATAGGTATAATTTTTGGTAATTTTCTGAAAAGATTCTTTATTTCGATGAATAGGAAAAAATACTAATTTTATTAAAAACTGCCTTTTCATTTAAAGAATTTACGAAGATATATATTTTTTAAAAATATTTAAATGTAAAATTAGTTCAATTATATATTTATTAATCCAATTTATATCATTTTAATCAATTTCATATTGAATTTCGATATTAAAACTTTCTATACTTATGAAAATTTTCCCTTTGGAAAACCATTTTATCATCGCGTCAGCAAGTTTAATTTTAAATTAAATTTTTCCCCTATTATGAATACAATTTTAAAAAATGGATTCCATATTTTTAATCATAATAATTATAACTATATTATATCATCAACTTAATTTTTTTCCAAATGAATAGTAGAAACAGTAAAAACTAATAACCATGTTTAAGGTTAAAATGGGTTTACTGAGAGGATAAAATAAAATGATAAGGGCTAAAATGACCTAAAAACTTGTAAAATTCCTATTTTTTTACATATTTCTACCCTTATTTCCTTAGGATCTATTTTTATACTATTTTGGGACACTTTTCCATGAATTTGACCAATATAATAATTTAAGTAAACAAAAAGACAAAATATCACCCCATATGGATTTAAATTTAAAATATGTGCTCACATAGGGATAAGAGAAATATGTGAAAAAATATTTATGGTAATTTTGATAATAATTAAATTACTTTCATAATTGTAATTTATTTTTTATTTTTTTGTAATTATATAATTACATTAAATGCATAAAAAATATTTAATTTTGGAAAAATAAAGTAAATGATGTTATAAATATTAAAATAAATATAAATTGAATGAATTATTATATTAAATGAATTTTTTAGATAAATATAACATGATATAAAATTTTTAAATAATATATTAAAATTATTCCTTTTTCTTGATGTTTTTTATGTCAAATTAAATGAATAATGTCAAAATTGACATTAGTGTTATTTTATAATAAATAATATTTTAATAAATGATTTAAAATTTTTAAAAACATATCCTCTACCATGTTATTGGTATATATTTAAAAATATCAACTATTTTTCATTCATGCACCAATTACCCTTTTATAATAAATATATTGACTCCTTAATAGTGAAAATTTGTTATCATGATAAAGGGTAAAATGGGGTTTTGAGAGTTTCATGCGCTTGCATTAAAATTAATTTTCCACACATATAGAATTGTTATTTTATAAATTTTACTTCATATTAATAACCCTTACATTAAAATTATTTGATAATTCTAATTTTATTTCTAGTATTAAATAATAAATTACCAAAATAAAAAGGCTAGTTAACATAGTGAAAAATAAAATGGAAAAAGTAAGAAAATATATAAGCTAAGGAACAACATGTTTAAACATGTGTTTTTTTTTTGTGTTAATAAAACATATATTCCCTAAAATCCTTCAATTTTTAATTTTTGAGGGACATGGGTTGAGAGTAACTTCCCATTATTGAATGGTTTTAGGTATTTATGGAAATGTCACTCCTCCTCAATTATAAAATGACACCTACTTCTGACTCTTATTCACAAATCCTAAGACATTTGGATCCATAAAACCCTGGAAAAAATCCATCCTAAATATCCTTATAAATTTTTTGAGATAATTTTCATCCAAAAATACCAACCCTATTGTTTTTAATAAAATGTCCAAAGGGAGTTGTTCTAAGAAAAGGTAATTGTCTTCAAAAAACTCTTACTTTTTAATTATTATCTTACCATCTTCATTCATTTATTAATAATATAAATTTAATAATACAAGTATCTAAAATATACTGAGATATTATTATGTTTATGTAATAACCTTTATATATCTCCTCTTCCATCAAATGAGAAACGAAACTGTCAATCGTGTGTACATCGGACTACCACCTCAAAAACTGATGTAATTCATTTTCTTTCACCACCTATCACGGTGGGATATAATCATAGATTTAATGTTTATATAATATATTTATAATATTATTATTATTATTATGTAATTATAATATCACATATACCTTCATACTTTCCATTCTATGGGAATACAATAATGTCACTCATGTGTACCACGAACTACCACCTCATGAAGCGATATGATTCCTTTTTCACATTATCTTTCAATAGAAGGTAATAAGGATGAATTATTGAATATTTGTGACATATATGAAATAAAAATGATTCTTTAAAGGTAATATATTATTTAAATATCTTTCATTTCATCCATCAAGAAAATGTAAATGACATTTATGTGTACGTACGACCTATTGCCTCCATGAATGGTGTAATTCATTTTCAATCTCTAAATTTAATGGATTACTATAAATAATTATATATTTAATTTATATGATATTTCTATCTTGGTTAAAATTATATAGATGATGTAATTATGATAAAAATTAAAGGATTGAAGATTCCAAACTAAAACATACATGAAAAATATTATTACTTGAAACATCATTTGAATACCGAATTATTAATAAATATGTATTGAAATTTCATAATTAAATCATATGTAGTATGATAAATATGAGTATGGATATATAATATATGAATAATAAACCTATTTTTATTATAAAATAGGTTCTAATATGTTTTAAGGAAGTCGATACATACGATAGGGTATTTTTATCTCACTTTTATTTTTATGGGATGCATGCCATATTCACCACTCTTTTTTTATGTGGTGTATACACTTAGAATTAATGTCTTTTTGAATTATTATCATGAAATTGTTGTATTTACATATCCATATAATTCTTTTTATTTCATGGTTCTTACAATTCAAAATATACCAAAGTTATAAAAGTTTTATGTTACAATCTCATTGTTTATCAGGATTTTTTATAAATAAGTTTATAATTCTAAAATATTATGACTTATCTCTCAATAAACTCATGAACTTTATTATCCATTATTTAATTAAAATGAATTTTATCCTTTTATTTTCCTCTATTTATATACTCAAGAGTTCCAAATAATGTTTTTAATAAAAATAAACATTATTTCTCTCTTTGGTCAAAAAATGTTTTTATTCCCTATCCATGTTTTCTAAAAATGATATAGAGAAATTTTTTACTATTATAAAATGATTGTTAATGAAATTTTTAACCAATTTTGGATTTTTCACAAAATATTTTTAAATAAATCTTATTTTCATTTTTCTAATGAGGTACTTTTATATTTTTACTGAGAATATGAAAGGAATATTTGTTTAAATGTACATGACATGAATTTAATTTTCCACCATCATGACCACTAAATTATTTTAATATTTCTTTAAAAGTTTCCAAGGAAACATTCAAATAAAATATTTTCTTTAAAATTTTATAAATTTTTATATTTCAAATATTTGATTTCAAAATGGAAAGGATATTTTCCTCAAGAAACATTCTAAGTGATATTTCAAAATAATTTTCTATATAAGATGAAATACTATGGTGTTAATTGATCTTGACTAGGAATATGATCCAATTTTACCATCCTTATAATTTATCTGGATGTTTGATGTCTATGAATACATGATGTTTAGCAAACTTTTTAATTTTCCATGCGTTATTCTATGGTGAAATGATAAAATTTTTATGAAAATCATTTATTTTCCATGAGTAATTCTATGATGAAATGTTTATGGAATTCATTTCTTTTCATGGGTTATGATATAATGAATGTTTTATGATTTTAGGTCATACAAATGTATGGTTTATATGATATGTGGGACCTATATCTCCCTCCAATTTATTGGGTAATTATTAATGTTATATGAGCTCAAAGGGTATATATGAGGTTATCCCAATCCCGAAAAGAGGGTATACATGAGTTTATCCCTAGACTAATAGAGGGTATATGGGAGTTTATCCCATTCCAAAAGTAGGTACATGGGTGGTTAGTTGAAGCATAACATGTTATTAATGTCTTAGTAGATATCCTTGATATAAGATTTTATATTCTTGTATGTATGACACAAATATATATATTATTCTAATTTTATGATCTCATGGCTCATATTCTTTTATTTCTTTATGACTCAAGACTTACGAACTACAAGTATTTATGCCATTAATCAATTTTATGATCTATGATATGTAGGGTATGGTTTTTCAAATATTATTTTCATGTTTGCATACCCTTATTATCTTTTTATGTTGATATCTACCTTAGTTACCCTTAATGAGAACATAAGATCACCCTTTATTATGTTTCCTTTCCCTAGGATATGAAGAAATGTCTTATATATGATATGTCTAAGAAAGGTTATAGTTATGAATAACTTAGTGAGAGATGATGTAGCTCACTTTTGGACCAATGGTTTATGTGTCCAAGTTTACAAAGACACTAGACTTAAATAATTATAGAATGAATCATTATGTTATGTAATGTACATTCATATATTAATGTTTAATATTATTGTTTGAGAAGATTTGATCTTTATATCAAACACTCAGTTAAATAGAAACTTATCAACTCACCATCAAAAGTAAGATCATAGGTGTGTGATAAAACATGATCGGTGTAAAAATATCTTATTAAAAGTACATGGAATAATAATAGTTTCTCATAACTCATAATAGAAGTAAATGTGACATCAAATGATCAATCGTGTATCATTGTATGAGAGTATAAAATCATGATACAATAATCATGATCCATGGATCATAATATAGACATATAACATAGAAATGCGGCATAATCATAATCATAAGAAATCAAAAAATTATGACATATAAATTTGTATTATTCTAATGATAAATCTTGTGTGACATAGAAACCCTTATCATGTATATGATCAATCTAGTGAACATTTTTAATTTTATCATGTCCATGCTCAATATTGTCAACATAGCTAATTTCATCATGTACACACTCAACTTAAATATTTCATGAGATATAAAATCATAAAGAATGCATTGCAAGGGTAAATAGGGACCCTTCTATCTCATAATTAAAAACCATATGCAATTTTTCCACAAAAAATCAATCATAGATCATATCATAAATAAAACATTCAAATAAAATTAGTTTCATAACATTTTAAAATGGAATCACATGAAATGACCACAAGATATAGAACAATTGATACCCAAAATAAAATCCCAAAAATGGAGTATATCAAAAAACGAAATTAAAGGGTGATTCATGAAACATTACTTTAAATAATATAGATATTTTTTAGATAATGATTAAAATTGAAGAAAAATCATGAAAATATATTTCATAAAACATTTTTAACCATGTTTTAAAATAGAAGAAGTTATGAGTCACCTTAAAAAATAATTTTCAAGAAAATAAAAAAATAAAACATATTTAATATAATAATTTAAAATAAATACCAATAATAGAACATTAAAAAATACATAAACTTTTTTCAGTGTAAATTTTTATAGGAAGATAAAATATATTATTATGAAAGTAAAAACCTTTTCAATATTAAAATTTTTATCTTGAAACCCATATCATAAAAAGATTGAAAAATCATCCATTTGAAAAGGCATAAAGAGAAATTTAAATATCAAAAGAAATAAAAAATATTTTGATTTCAAACTAATAAAGTAGAACATTTTAATAAGTATTGAATATGTACATGTAAACATAGACCACATTTGGAGAGGATTAGAATTATTCTTAACATCATCGAATTTTATGAAGAAAGAAATCCATTAAAGAATATGTATTTTATGTGAAAATTTAATTTCCTATAAAATAAGAAGTAAACTCAATATAATATCACCATTTTATAGAATAAAAATGTATTTTAAAACCATAGTTAAATAGGAATAATTATGAATTATGAAAATAATTTTAGTCAATAAAAACCCCTTACAACTTTAGTAACCCTAGAATCAAAAAACTATTGAAAAATAAAAGATATGATGGATTTCTAAATCCATTTAATTTCATTAAAATTATGATAAAAACATCCATATTTTAGTATGTAAACCACACAAAAGAAAAAAATGGTGAATATAGAATACGTCTTAAAGAAAGAAAGTCGAGATGAGAAAAACCCCTTACCTTTTACTCCCAAATTCCATGAAAGCTCTTCATCCTCCTATATAATAAAAATAACAATATTAATAACCTATTTAAAAAAATTATTAATACCTATTAACCTATATAATCTTTAATTTTAATTATTTATTAAAAATTTATTAGTTAGTTAGAGTTTATTTTCATCATCGGATGTTATTAATTTTAATTATTTTGTTCATGATTTTAAAATGTTTATTTCGATTTTCATTCAATGATATGGATTTAATAATTAATATATTGTAAATTATAATATAGTACATGGTTTATTATAATTATTTATTAAGTTTTAGTATCATTCCATGTGATATTTTTTCATGGTTCATAATGAAAAAAGTTATGATCAGGTCATTTTGGTAATTTTAGTTAACAAAAGTTAGTATATTAACAATGAGTTAAATATTAATATAAAATTTCAAGAACCTTAATCATTTCATAAAAATATTTTTAATTTATTAAATAAATTATTATAATCATCCAACTAGGGTGGTGATTAATAATTAAATTTCTAAATAATAGAATAATAACTGGGAAGGGGGTTGAATCAGTTGGTCACTTTTTATGAGTTTCAAAACTTTTAGAAACATAACCCCTACATCCTGTTAAGATTTATTTCCTTTTCAAATTTTAGTAAATAATCATGCATAAAAATGTAGGAAATAAATTAAATAACACAATATTTATAAGTTTATTCCTTATTGTTAGAACCTATATATTTTCCATAGCCACTCTCATGGGTCAATGTAAATCCACTATTATGAAGAAGTGAAAAAAACTTGTGTCAAATCCCATTAAAAACCTTCTATCTCACAATAGGAATGAGTATAATGACTCCTATCAGTTTAAAATATTTTCTTATAAAACAATTGAGAAAAATAAAAGAATAAAGAATTTTTTCAAACTACTCTACAATTTAGTAAACTGAATCCTCAGTCTGATTTGGTTGGATCAGATTTTCTCAATCCAATGAGTCTGGATCAGATTCTCACAAAATGAAGAGTCTGGATCTGATTCTCCCAATACAATGAGTCTAGATCCAATTGTCTCAATAGGATGGACTTAATAAGATGAACCCATTCTCAATCTGCAAAACTCAAACTCTATACAAATGCTAAATAAGATCTTTCTTGGTCTGATCAACTCAATATGATCTTATCAATATGATATTTCTCAATCTGGTAAAAAAAAATTCATCTATCTCATCCTACACATGAGATCATTAACCAAAAATTACTTTCACTTGATTTTCTCATCACTCTACCTTTTCCACTTACTTTAAAATTTGACAAAAAATGAATGATCTGAGAAATTATTTATATGAGACTTAAAAAACAAAAGTGGGAAACTTGAAATATTTCACATCTTCCTAAAATTTCAAAAAAATCTGAAAATAACTTGTATTTAAACTTTAAATTTGACTTATTAATTCCTCCTTGTATTTCTATGAGATTTACACTAAATTGAATTTCATGTTTGACCACATAAACTCTTCATAAAACTTATGGAATTTTCTTTTTGAGACTTCTTCGTAATCAGTTAATTATGATCTTCTTTTCCTTCTTAGTGATTAAAAATTTTGAATCCATGTCAATGATTATGAATTATATTTCCTTCTAAGATCATTACAATTTTTTTTTGTTTCTCATCTCATTAAAATTTATGTTTCTTTCTCAGCTCATTACGATTTTTGTTTCTTTCTAAGATCAATATGATGGAATTCCCATTATGATGGAATTCCCATTATAATGGAATCTCCATACTGTTAATCTTAAAATCTTTAAACCTCTCCACCATTTCTTAAATATATTTTATCATGATTGTTTTCATGATTTTTGAGAACTTTATATCCATCAAATCATCATATGATTTTTTTAGAAAGTATAAGAAATTTCTAACTCCTAACATCACAATATTCTTTAGAAACTCTCCAAGAACAATATGCCTTCTTAAAATAGAAATATATGACTTTCTAACTCAAAAACTTATTTATTAATCTGATTACAAAAAAGGTAAATTTCCATCAATCAACAATTTCTACCTTTGATTCATTTGGATACTAGGATCTGAAACTAATGCATATGAATACGATACTATAAGTCCAATGAATCTTCATTACGATGGATATGGGTCTAATTCCGAAATAACAAAAACATTATTTTACAAAGAGGTTAGTAGTCAAAAAATACAAAAAATTTGTTAAAAACAATTTCTCACAAAGGTTCTTCAATCCCCCCCCATTGGAATTGTAGACATCACTCGTTAACAACATTTATAATTCTATGATTTTTTTCACAACTAAACTTTTGTAAACAACTCATGTTTTTTTGAATTTTATCAAAACATATCCTTTCTCAAAAGAGAGTGTTAGGACAACACACTACTGGATAATATAATGTTTTAGAAGGAATTACATCCCTCAATGAAATTTTTTTTGGGATTCATGTAAAGATATACTCCCCCTCACTTTTATCTTTTCCTCTCACTTTTATTTTTCACTCCCCCATTTCATGATAACCATAGCTTCAGATTCATAAATAAAAATAAGTAAAACTTCTTAAAAGTACAAAGTTGTTACTTTATCTCCCCCATTTTCAAAATAATCCAAAACATGGTGGTGGGGTTCTTTATGCAGTTTAGGATGTCATGATAGGAGGCAGAACATGAAGTTATAGCCTCAATTCCACAAACCTTTATTTTGGAATTTCTTTTGTAAATATATCATTAATTTGATATATTGATGAAATGTATTCTAGTAAAATATCTCTATTAGAAACATTATCTTTTATAAAGTGAAACGTTATATCAATGTGCTTAGATCTTGTATGTTGTACATGATTCTTATAAAGATCAATTTGAATCTAGTTATCACAAAGTATATTTAATATTATAGGAACTTTTACTTTAAAATATTCTAGATTAAATTTCATCCACAACATTTGAGTAAAATCCTTAGTAGATGCAACATATTCATATTCATCTATGATCAAAGTTATTGATAATTGTTTCTTACAATAATAACTCACACAACATTCACTCGAAAAAGAATTTCCTCCTAATGTTGATTTTCTATCATTATAAACTCCATCCCAATCATCATTAGTATAACCATGAAACTTCATCTCACTATTTATTTTTTATAAAAACCCATGTGAAGTTATTCATTTTACATTTCTCAGAATACTCTTTGATTCCAACATATGTAATACCTTCAAATTACATTGAAACCTGTCACAAAAAGTCACTGTAAAAACAGTATCAATCCTTGAGGTTATAAGGTAAATAAGACTTCCTATCCACTTACAAATGTCTTTCTAATTCATACTTATTATGGATTCATATTTACTCAACTTTTTGATCATTGAAATAGGATTTTAAACTTATTTGGATTCCTCTATCCCAAAATTCTTTAAAAAATCCCTGGAATACCTCTCTTGAGATAAGAAAATTTATTTTTATTTTTTTAATCTTTTAAACTAATGATGAAAGTTAATTCTCCCAACATTAAAATTTCAAAATTATTCTACATTTCTTCAAAAAATGTTTTACAAAAATATTATTTATCCCTATAAAAATTTATATCAACCACATAAACAATTACAATTAGAGCTCCATGGTCAACATCTTTCACATATAAGTTGCTATCAACTTTTCCTTTATAAAAATTTAAAATTCTCAAACATTTTTCAAGTTCTAAATACAAATCATGTGGATCTTCTTTTATCTGATACAAAGATTCATTTAGTTTATATTTTTTTCATCCTCATCAAGTATAAACCCACAAGGTTGTTCAATGTAAAATTCTTCCTCAATATCACCTTTTAATAAAGATGACTTCACATCCATCGGATAAAATTTCTAATTCCTATGTGAAGCTACAAAAAGAAACATTTTAATAGTTTCTAATCTTGCAACTTCTGAAAAATTTCTTCAAAATCCACATCATCCACATGTGCATAGCCTTTACAAAAAATTCTGGATTTCTTTCCTGAAACTTCTCCATGTTCATTTAACTTGTTTCTGTAGACCCACTTGGTTATGATAACATTTTTATTTTTTTCCATAAAACATGTTCCCATGTTTCATTATTCTCAATATTATTCAACTATTCATTCATATAATCCATTAATTATTTTTATTTACTAGCCTTTGAAACTAATTTTAGTTTAACTTTTGAGATAAGTGATGTCTGACTTTCTTATCTCAACTTCCTTCTAGTCTAAACCATTTCTTTTTAATTCCCAATAATGTTTTTGGATCCAACATGTTTTTTTAAGGTTGGAAATTTCTAAGTTTAATTCCAAACTAAAATTTCATCATCACACAATTCTTATGAATCTTGATAAGGATGTTTGGAATTAATTTCACTATTTTTGGAAATCTCCAAATTATCCTCAACATTCTTGAAGAACCTTTGTGATAAATTTTTTTAACAAATTTTTTGTATTCGTTCAAAACTAACCTATTTATAAAAAAATGTTTTTTGTTATTCTAGAATAATAACCATATCCATCATAATGAAGATTCATCAAAATAATAGTATCGTTTTCATCTTTATCGTATTCAGACCATCAGATCCAAAAGAATTGGAGGCATAAATTGTTGTTTATGGGAAGTTTTCCTCTATAGTAATCAGAGAAATAAATAATTTTTCAAGTGCAGAAGTCATTTTTTTGCTAAATAGTTTTGAAAGAAGATTATTAATTCATAAGTTATAAGGTTTTCATACCTTCTAAAACACATCAAATGATGCTTTGATGATCAAGAAGTTCTCACAAATCATGAATACTTTCATGATAAATTTTTTTTTTCTATCATAATGGGATTTCTATCATAATGGGATTTCAATTATAATGGGAATTCCATCATAAGGAGATAAAGAGGAAAGAGAAATCATAATGATATTAAGAGAAAACTAAAGTTTTAATAAGCTAGGAAAGAAACAAAAATTGTAATGAGATGAAGAGAAATAAAAATCATAATGAGAAAAATAGGAAACATAAATCATAATAACCTGAGAAAGAAACATAAATCGTAATGAGATGAATAAGAAACATAAATCATAACAAGATAAAGAGGAAACTAAATTTATAATGAGATGAATTGGAAATAGAAATTGTAATGAGATCAGAAAGAAATTGAAATCATAATGAGCTGAGAAGGAAACAAATCTTAATGATTTGAGAAGGAAACATAATCGTAATGAGATTATTATGAAGAATACTCAAAAATAAAATTCTAGAAGTTTTATGAGGAGTTGAAGAGATAAAACATCAAATTAAATTTTTCATAAATCTCATAGAAATATAAGAATTATTGAAGAATTCAAAGATTAATTTTAAGTGTGATATATATTTTAAGATTTTTCAAATTTGAGGAAGTGAAGAAATTTTTCAAGATTTATGCTTTTATTTTTTGAGTCACCTATAAATACTTTCTTAGATCATTCATTCATTTTTATCTTTAACGCAAGAGAAAAAGGAATAGGGAAAAAGAAATAAAGTGAGAGTCATTTCTGTCTAGAGATTTTATGGGGAGGATCATATAGTTTAATTTTTTTAGCATATTAAGAAATATCATATTGAGAAGATCATATTTAGTCAATTTGATTGAGTCAATCAGACTGAATAATATCGTATTAAGAATTTGAGCATAGTTTGAGTTTTTCAGATTGAGAATGGTTTTATCATATTGAGTCCATCATATTGAGATAATTGAATCCAGACTCATCGTATCGAGAGAATCAGATCCAGACTCATAATATTGAGAGAATCATATTCAGACTCATCGGATTGAGAAAAATGAATCCATCCAAATTGAACTAATAATTCTAACTGAGTAATTATTGATTATTTCAAAAAAAGTATTTATTATTTTTTTGGATAAATTTTTTTTATAATAAAACATTGTAAACTGACAGGATTTAGTATAATCATTCAAATCGAGAGATAGAAGGTGTCTAATGGGAGTTGGAAAAACTTGTATTTTCTTCTTCATAATAGTGGATTTCCATAGACCCACGAGAGTGGCTATGGAAAAAATATAGATTCTCACAATGAGTCTAAACCTTTTGAATCTAGTATGATTTACTTTATTTCCTACATTTTCATGAATTTGTATTTATTAAAATTAGATAAGGAAATAAATCTTAACTATTTGCAGGGGTTAAGTTTTTCAATGTATTGAAACTTATAAAAATTGAACAACGGATTCAACCCCCCTATCAATTCTTATTCAATCCATTGTAACTTCAATTGGTATCATAGAGAAGGTTCCCTTATTGAATCCTTACCATGGATAATATCAATTATGTCAATAGTAGAGTAATTCCTACATTTTATGGAATAAATTATTATGGATGTAAAAATAGGATGATTCCTTATCTCTTACCCCTTGGTCTAGATATTTTTGATGATGATACTATTAGGTTTCCACATATTGAGAGAGACTCCCCATTGACCTTTCCGGATAATAGAATTATATAATTTGATGGAAAGGCTAGAAATTTTATTCTCATATCCTTATTAGAAATTTTTTATCAGAAGGAGATAGGTCTCAAAACATCAAAAATTATGTGGGATGAGATGGAATATATTTTCAAAGGAAATAAGAAAGTTAAGGAAGAGAAGATACAAATCTAGAATAGTAAGTATGAGACATAAAAATGAGAGATAAAGAAACCACTGATGAATAATTCACTAGAGTAAATGAAATTGATTTCAACATCATAGGATTTATAGATATCTTTTAAGATTCTAAAATTGTGAAGAAACTTATGAGAAACTTTCCAAACCGGTTTCATTATAAAATTTATTCTTTAGAAGATAAAGATTATTTATATCTTGATGAATTGCATAACTATCTTGTTTCTTATGAAATGTGGAAAGTTCCCATGTTTAGAAATAATATGAAATATGAAATGGATTTTGTAGCTATGAGAATGATGAAAATACAAGATGTTGAATAAGTTGATCCTTATGAGTTCAAAGATAAACAAGATGATGAGTTTAATGAAAAAAAATCATGTATCTTATATCCAAGAACTATCTAAGAGGAAGAGGAAAGTATGGATGAAAAATTACTCTCAGTTGTTTTGATTGTGGTGGAATCAAAAACATTGTTATAAATTTTCTCAAGAAAAAAGTAATAGAATGTCAAGATGATTCTGATGAAAAAAACTCTATGGAATAAGTGGAACAAAAATTATAAAGAATAAAAGTATTCCAATATATACAAGAAGAAGATTAATGGAAACAAAACAAGTATGTTGGGTAAGAAATTTTAATTGTACTCAACTGAAAACAATTCTTTTGAATATGAATGTTTAGAAAAATTCAGAACCTTCATTGAAAAAAATGAGAAAACAAAAGATTCCTCATAGAGTAGAGAAGGTGGTGAAGAATCTTATAGAGAGTATTATCTCAAAGTAGAACTTTTTGTATGCTTGGAGAAAAAAACACTCAAGAATGAAATTAGTGTAATGAAGAAATATTTTGAATAAATTTCTAATGGAATAAAATATGTCATCAAGAAAGATGATGTGTACATTCAGGATATTTTAAGTTACAAACTAATAATTACAGAACAGGGAAAGATGATTAAAGATCTTAATAAGAAGCTATAATATAATAAGAAGAGGTTAACAAGTTTCAATAAAAACTTCTTGAGTCCTAAATTACCTTGAGTAAGAAGAATGAAAACTTCAACAAATATTCAGAAGTAAAAAATTGAGACTTTTAAAGATATTGAGAAGGATTAATACATGAATCGGGTGAAATATTCTCTTACCAAAAATAATGATTCATCTGATTCTTTTAACATTTTAGGTTCTAGAAAAAGTATTCGGAAATCTTGGGTGGAGAAAGGATCTGAGAAACCTATCAAATATGAAAAATTATAAAACTCAATCAAAAGAAAATATGGTCCACACCCTAAGTATGTTAGAGATGAAAGAAGTTACCAACCTCAATAAGGTTTATAAAAAGAAAGATCTTTCTTAAATAAAAAATAAATATATAATGGCTATTTCTGGTGTTGTGGAATCTATGGGAATAGGGCATACAATTTTTTGAAAATACTTATCTCTACCTAGAAGAATATTTTAGAAAAGTGTAAGAAATAGTGGAAGTAAAATGATAAACCTTCTAAGATTATAGAAAGATGAAAAAGTGAATTATAAAGATGTTAGAAACATTCTAAGAAAAAAATAAATTTGAATGTTTAGGAGAAGTTTGTGAAATATTTGATCAGGCTGGTCATCAGGAATATTGTTTTAGACACACCTTTCAAAATAATTTTCGTATAATAGAAAAGAAAAGAAATATGAAAGGAAGAAGTTTGAGGAAAGAGCTTTTGGTGTTGAAACATCTTTCAAGGAAAGTAAAAGGAACAATCCATGGATACTTGATAGTGGTTTCTCTTCATATATGATAGGTTATATATAATTCTTAAAACATGTTGAAAGTCATGATGGAGGAGCAGTTACCTTTGGTAATGATAGTTCTTTAAAAATCATAGGAATCAAAAAGGATGAGATTGAAGCCAAAATGTTGAAATCTAAGAAATTTTTATTTCATGATGGGGTAAAACATAACTTACTTAGTGTAAGTAAACTTTACGATGATGGAAAATAATTTGTTTTTAGAAAATATTTTTCATCATTAAAAGTGTGAAAGATATAAAAGTTATTACAAAAGGAGAAATAACCAATGGGAATCTCTTCTAAATAGGATAATTCAAAAACTCATGTTACTTGAGTAAGAAATATGAAAACAAATTATGGCATAGAAGAATTGGTAACCTTGGATAGAAAAGTATAAAAAAAATTCTAAGGTTGATTCCATTTGAAATTTTTAGAATTAAAAAGAAAAGATGAAGGTGTTTGTTTTACTTTCAAAAAATAAAATATGACTAACAAAAGTCACAAGAGAATCAGGATTCAATCTATTATACCTCTTGAACATATTCATTCCGATTTATATGGTATGATGATACATCCATCAAAAAAAGGAGATTTATAATTTATCACTTATATTGATGATTTTAATCATATGAAAAACATCATTTTTGTGAAGCATAAATCATAGGTTATTTAAATGTTCAAGTTCTTCAGAAAATATGTTGAGAAAGAAATTGGGGTTTCCACAAATAATTTTAAAATATATAATTATATCAAATTCAAAAAAAATCTTTTCAAAATTATTTGATAAATCATGGTACCAAACATCAATATATTTCTCTCTATACTCCAAAAAAATGGTGTATCATAAATAAAGAATAGAATTTTGGTGGAAATGGGTATGAGTATGTTAGCATAATAAAAACATTCAAAATTCTATTAGAGTAAAGCTTTTAGTACTGTTTTACATGTTCAAGATAGATTATTTTTGAGATAGGAAACTAACATGACACCTTATAAAATGTTTTATAACAAAAAAACTTCTTTTAAATATATCATTTTTTTTAAATTCTATGTTTTCTCAAAATATAAAATCCAGATTTGGGAAACCTTGATGAGGAAGATGAGGATGGAATATTTATGGGTTTTTAAAAAATATAAGTGAAAATGATGGGAATTTTTTTTACAAAATTTAGTAGACTCATATGATGTGAAGGTAAGTGAAAATCAAAGTTCCTTAAAAAAAATTTAAGAATTCTGAGGAGGATAAACTCGAGAATAACAAAAATAGTGAATGTAATTCAAAACATCCTTATCAAGATTCAGAAGAGTCGTGTGATGAAGAAATTTTATCTGGGAAAGAAACTTTTAAATTTTATACCTTATAAGAACATGTTGAATATGAAAGAATTATTAGAAATCATAATGTTTTGGTTCATAATAGAAGGAAGTTGATATTAGAAAATCAGACTTCACTTATCTCAAAAGTTAAACCAGAATCTATTTTAGATGCTACTAAATACAAAGAATGGGTGGATTCTATGAATGATGAGTTAGATCATATTGAGAAGAATGAAATGTAACATCCTGGGTTTTTGACTCGGGTTGATATTCACTCCCTTTTTAAATTTTTCAATTATTAGATATGATAATTTTTTATTCATTGATAGGAACTCGACTCTGAGGGTTCTGTTGGATTTAAATAACGGTTTGGGGTAAGTCTAGGGGCTTAGAGAGTGCCCCATGTGGTCTAATTTGGTTTTACGAGTGTCATAGGACAAATGGACTACTTTGAAGTTGTATCTCAGGGCACACAATTTAAGTAAAATCATGAGGCCCCTTATAGGTAATTGTGTGGATCAGTTTTGTATTGTTGTGTGATTATGTGAACCATGCATGGGAGGTGCACGACCATGTGACCACCTATTTAGTTTTGACAGAGGGTTACTGCATGGTTTGAACACGATTGGAAAGTTGTGTGGGTAGCTCATGTGGTCCTGGAACCTTATGTAGTGGCTTCAATGTGGTTGCCGCATGGTTTTGAAATCTATATAGGTAAACCGTGCAGCCTATACATGATTCTTTTTTTAGTTTTTATTTTATTTTAATTTTACTTTTTTATTTCTTCTTTCCTCTCTTTCTTCTCCCTTATCACGCATAGTAGAGGGTTTCACCCTCATTTCTCCTCCTCCGCTAATTTTGATCCCTCTCCTCAATGAGTGATCCTTCCTTTGATCCGTCGGAATATATATGATTTCATTAGTATGGCTAACTAATGTGTTCTTCCTCTTTATTTATATTTCTCCTAACAGGACACTGTTTCTATCCGATCCAATTTCCGGGTATTTAAAGGAAACTCAGATATACGTCGATCAGTTTCATGTTGGATCTTGATATCAGATGTTCCTACATCTATGAGTCTAAGGTAGGTGGTGTATACCATGATTTATGTTTTTGTGTACTTCTGGGGGGTGGCTCAAAGCACAAATTTTGGGTATTTTGACAGGCACCCTAATATACCTCATTCTTTATATCAAAATGAATGTGTGACAATAAGGGATGTCGTTGGGCATGCCTGACCCTTTTTTTTATGATCGATCATGAGTTATAGGTCATCGCTCCTCAGGTTATTTTGGTTAGGGTTCCAAAATCATCTAAATTGAATAATTTTATTTTAAATTGATTTCTTTAATTTAATCTAGTTGGCTTAAGTGAATTAGAGGCATTCAAGACCTACTGATTAAATTTTTATGACTTTTTAAGTTGTTCAATTGAGTCTTCTAAATTGAATTGATTAATTAATGTGTTTTCCTCAAACTGTATATATGTAATTGTTTTAATTACAAGGGATGGGACCCAAGTGGTCATGATGGGATCGACCCAAGGTTGGGATGGCATGGACATCAAGTTTGAGTGATGTTGATCACTGGTTGGACTTGGCCTGGATTTTCTTGAGTGTTTTTGACAATAGGATTGGATGTTATGGATGTCGGATTAAGGTGGTGAGGCTATCAAGTTTGGAATGGCTTGTGATACATACATGGCATGGCCATCAGATTTGAGAGATAGGGATGCAGGTGCATGAGGTGACAAAGATGGTGTGTCTTAGGTTCTTTATTTGATTATTTACGCTCACTCGTGATGGAAAAAGTGTTTATTGAGTCATGTGCACATAGGTTGACACAATGGTGAGTTGGTTTTGACCACTTGTGTGGGTAGAGGCCCCAAATAGTTTTAGGTTAAGTATTTATGGTTTTCGGTGCTTGTCGTAGAAAGCCACGTGAGAGGTGAGGAGCCTTTAGTTGATAATGATGAGGCTATCTGGTTGGGGGATGATGCTCACCGTGATTGAGGCCATGATCATAGATATTAATTGAGGACATGTATTAATGTTCCAATAATTTTTAGTCCTTGGGATTATATGAACTTTTAAGAAGGGGTTCATGGGACTAGGTTACTGATTACATGGAAGTGCCTTTGGGGTGTCTGTGGTATTTGAGACATGAGGTGTTAGGAGGCACATGGTGTCAGGTTACATGATTTTAGGTGGAACCTGAGGGTTCACCTGGATTGTGTTACTTCTGGGGTACCTTGGGACATGGTCCAAGGAACCTCATTACATCTAATGTTCTGGCATTGGTTGTGGTAGGTAAGGGTTTCTTGGTGGCTTTTGAGCACTGATGAAAATTTGTTTATTATTTCACCATACTGCTTACCTTTTTTTTACATACACCTATTTAAACACTTATGCTTGGTATGCACCATTGGGTGGTATCCTACTAAGATTAATCTCACACCCTACATGGTTTCTTCGGGGTGCATGTAGACTTTATGAATTTACGTTTAGGTAAAGGATGGGACTTAAGATCAGGAACTTATTATCCACTTGCATGGAGTTTTCATGGACTTTGAGGTCATGTCTAGCTAGATTTTCTATTTAGTTTCTTCTCTATTTTAGCATGGGATCCCTTTTTTTACATGACATGTATGACCTATCATGAAATACATGCCTTGATTGTTTGTTTAGTAGGGGATACTAGTGATTGTTGTCATTTTGATCTATTTGTTTACTTTCCACTACTACTTTTATTTATCCTTTGCTTCATCTATTTATTTGATATCGATTGTTCTTCCACCATTGGTGGGTCTGGTTCAAGTCTACTGAGTAATTTATTTCAGCTTCATGTTATATATTATTACTCATACCAGTATTATTATAATTCCCAAAGGTTATATCCTCCCCGCTATACCGATTACACCCTCACTGCTAGTCCACAACCTTTGATGTTTGGGGAGGTGCACCTAAGTTCAGTGGCACCTAGTCTGATAGCACTATTTTGGTGGTTGTTCAGGTCGGGGATGCTACAAGTGGTATCAGAGGTGTTTCTTTTACCTCTATTTTATTGATTTACAATTTGGGTTTATGGTAAACTATATATTAGGTTTTGGTTGGAACTATATTTCAAACTCGTGCTTGGGTACCTATATCCCCATGCACGATGAATAGATTAAGTTACCTTGGGTTGTAATATTGTTCTATTTTTCTCAAAATTACAATTTATTTTATTTCCACCTTGGTGGATCACTTGGAATGTGATGGTTATTGATTGTGACATGTTATCCTTGTCCTAGAGAGGCAACGATGAGATTGGAACCATAGCCCAGTATGGAAAGGAAGTTGTGATGCTTGTTTTCTTAGATTTTGAAAGGAACATTTTACGGTATTTAAATTTTATAAATGCATGTGTGCTTTGTAATGTGATCATACGGTGTGATATAAAAATAAAATTCCATGATATGATTGGATTTATTTTATTATAATAAATGTGATATGAAATGATTTATATAAATGAAGAACTGAATGTGGAACTAGAAATGGGTCTGACACTTATAGGAGTAGGCAGATATTATGGATGAGTTTATTTTGATCACCAGGACTGGGCAACTAGTTCATCAGTTTGAGGCAATGTTGGTTTCCAGGACGGGTGTGTCTTGGGTTTATATTAATACTTGGCTATATTAAGGGTGGGTTGGGAGTTCATGAGGCTTGTATGCCATGGTGAATTGTTGTGAGAGGGGAGAGTAAGGGTATTTTTTATATTCTACCTTTTACTATTTTTCTTATCTTGTTTATATATATATGTCATGTCTGACCATTTATGGTATTCATTGGGTTCTTCCTAGATGGATCATATGGAGCATCAAGCGGGTCAAGATATAGTGCCATAAGAGCACAATCAGGTTCAGAACCTTAAGGATCAAGTAGAGCATGAGCCACAGGTACATGCTCAGGGATAGGCTCAGGTTTAGGAACCAGTGAAGGTAGGGAAACTGTAATATTTCACATTTTTAAGGTCATGTCTTGATGAGAAGATCTGGTCGAGTCTGTTTTTTATCTTATAGGGGATCGACTGAGGTGATCGTGGAGCATAGCCTTCAATTGTGTATATGATATGTGAGTTATAATCGTAGCACCTGCCACTTTTCCAGGGCGAGGGTGGTCTGTAGGTAGCTGAGAATTGGATTGAGAGCATGAAGATGATCATTAGGTAGCTTGAGAAACCTTCAGGATAGTGGGTAAATCTTGCAACGTATATGCTAGGGGGTCCAGCTAAGAGTTGGTGGGATGTGAAATTTTAGGCTGGCACACATGAGTGAGTAGTCTGGAAGGATTTTGAGGCTAGGTTCTTCGAGCACTTTTTCCCAGAGATTCTGAGGGTGGAGAGAGATTAAGAGTTCTTAAACCTTTAAAAAGGTGACATGTCAATCATGGACTATGCATATGCCTTCACTGAATTGTCTTGCTTCACACATGATATGCTAAGCAATGACACCTTAAGGGTGAGGTGCATTGAATATAGTTTACAACACGTTATTCAGGTGCATATGAACATCTTTAGGCTAGCCTCTTTCTCAGAGGTGTTGAATCAGGTGGTCATAACTGAGGGAAACTGGATGGACATATCCCACATGAGCTGGGTGGTGGCTTTATGTGATGGTTCAGTTGGTAGGAAACTAGTTCAAGATGAGTTCCAACTAGATAGTCAGGAAAAGGAATCGAGAAGAACTCCTCAGTGTGGCTCTTAGATAGTTTTATTCTAGTGTGGATAGCCAAGTCATGTCCGGACTCAGTATGATTATCCTCCAAAAGATTTTTGGGCATTTGGGTAGGTCGGGCTTCTTTAGAGGTTCTGTAGGCATCCTTCTCAGACATCCATCAGACAGAGATCGAGGAAGGCTTTAGAGATTGCTTTCGGATCGGTACCGGGTGAGGGTAGCCAAGATTTAGCTACATGTGAGGGACGTAGCAGAGACAGTGGTACCCAGCCATGGGTTTAGTGGCTGGTGTCTAGAGAAACACCATAGAGAGGCCTGGATTTAAGTATTCTTGTGTCAAACTAGGTGCATGTCATGGAGATACTAAGGGATGATCATGCTAGTGACCTGACAATGGTTAGAGGTATGTTGTGGGAGTGTTCATGATTTAATTTTTTTTCTTTTGGAATGGTTTGTTGAGGCTTATCCATTTTTAGTGCATGAGGTGCATAGGTTTTATACAGACTTATTGGACACTGATTAATAGTTTGGCACTATCTTGGGTGTGTGATTTTATATATATAAGGTTCTTGGAATCATAATCATCATTGGATGTGATTTCTGAGTTGCTTAGGCATCGGGACATCTAAGGGATGTGGGTTATGTGAGGTGCCTTGGGCATTGAGGAATTTAGGATATCGTATTTGATTGAGGTGTGAGGCACTGAGGATTGTTTGAGATTACATGGGATGCGGGGCCTCATTGTGCCATGGGTTCCATGGGCCCAAGGCTGGCACCGATGTGGTGCGGTGTATGATTCTGGGTGTTGAGAGTGACACGAGAGAACCTATACTAGGGAGACCTCTTTGAGGAAGTAGACATGTGCCTTTAATAACAAGTAAGTATAGGTTAGTTTTACTAGGATGGGTATGTTTGGTACTATCTCCAAGTTTCATTAGATATCTTGAAGATGAGCTATGTTAAGGTGTGGAAATTGTAATGTACCGGGTTTTCTAGTTGGGTAAAAATTCACTCCCTTTTCAATTTTTCAATTATTGGTTATGCTACTTTTTGTTTCATTAATTGGAACACAATTCTAATGGTTCTATTGGCTTTATATGATGGTTTTGGTTTAGTTTAGGGGATTGGATAGTGCCTCAGGTGTTTAGATTTGGTTTTGGGAGAATCAGAGGCCAAATGGCCTTGTTTGAAGATGAAGGTCAGGGCACATAGTTGAGGGAAAACCATGTGGCCCTTTTCAGGTAACCGTGCAGCCCAGTTTTGTACTTTCGTACAGTTTGTGTGAACCATGTGTGGGAGTTGCATTGTTGTGCAACCACCTCTGTAGTTTTTAATTAGGGTTAGGTCATGGTTTTTTTACAATTTAAAAATAGTGTGGGTAGCTCATGGGGGCCTGGACTATTAGGAAGTGGCTTCCACATGGTTATCGCAAAGCTTAAAAATCGTGTGGGTAAACCATGAAGCCTGTACATGATTCTTTTTTTAGTTTTTCTTTTATTTTATTTTTCTTTTTTCTTCCTTCTTTCCTCTCCTTATTCTCCCTCATCATGAACAGTAGAGGGTTTCACTCTCATTTATCTTCCCCCATCAATTTTTATCCCTCTCCTCAACCGATGATCCATTCTTCGATCTTTCTGAAGCTATAAGACACCATTGGTAAGGCTAACACCATGTGTTCTTCTTCGTTGTTTATATTTAGCTTAACATACTGATGTTTCTATCTTGATCAAATTTTAGGGTTTTTGATAGAAACTGAGATCTACATCAATCGTCTTTGATATTTATATCAATATCGAATGTGTATATGTCTATAAGTCCAAGGTAGGTGTTTCATACCTTGATTTATGTTTTTGCATAATTTTTTGGGGAGTGGATCAAAGAGCACATTTTGCATATTTTGAGTTGGAATCCAATATACATCATTCTTTATATAGAAATGATCATCTAAACCTAAGAGATTTTTTTTTTCATGACCAACCTTTTTTTTTTGGATAAGCAAGGTTGGGTTAAGGCCTTTGTTCCTCGAGGTATTTTGGCTGGGGTTCCAAAGTTGTCTAAATTGAATTTTTTTTATTCTAAATTGATTTGTTTAATTTAATATAGTTGGGTTAATCAAAATAGAAGCATTTAATTCCTCCAAATTAAATTTTAATGACTTTCCTATTTTTTGTGAAATTTAGTCATCTAAATAGAATTTCTTATTTAAAGTGTTTTTCTCAAAATGTATATATATATTTGTTTGAATTACAAGAGATGGGACCCAAGGGGTCATGACAAGCTCAACCCAAGGTTGGGATGGCATGGCCATCAAATATGAGTGATGTTGATCCCTAGTTGGGATTTTCCCATTTTTTCTTGAGTGATTTTGACCATAGGATTGGGTGTTATGGACATTGGATTGAGGTGGTTAGGCCATTAGGTAGAGAATGTCTTGTGATACTTTCATGGAATGGATATCGTATTTGAGAGATAGGGTCTTAGGGGCATGAGATTCCAAATATAGTGTGGATTAGGTTATTTATTTTGTGATTGTCCCTCACCCTTGAAGGCCAAAGTGCCATTTGAGTCATTACACATAGGTTAAATCTGTGATGAGGTGATTTTCACCACTCGTGTAGGTAGAGGCCCCTAATTATTGAGGCTTAGGTATTTATAGTTTGGGGTTTCCTTCCATGGAAAGATATTTGGGAGGTGAGGAGCCTTCAGTTGACAGTGATGAGCCTATCTAGTTGGGGTTAAGGCTCACCGTGATTGAGTTCGTGGGCCTGAATATTAATTAAGGAAATATATCATTGTTCCTCTAGTTTTCAGGACCTGGGATGACATAATCTTTTAAGAAGGGGTTAATGGGACTAGGTTAATGATTACTTGGGTGTGCCTTCAGGGCAGTATCACTATTTGAGACACAAGTTTTCAGGAGGCACATAGTGTCAAGTTACATGATTTGAGGTGGAACCTTATGGTTCACCTAGATGGTGTTACTTCAGGGGTTCCTTGGGACATCGGCCAAGGACCCTCGTTACTTATAAGATTCTAACATTGTATGAAGCAGGTAATGGTTTCCAAGGGGCTGTTGAGAACCAGGGAAACCTTGTTTATTATTGAACTATACTACAAACCTTCATTTGTTATATAAATCTTCTTAAATACTTATGCTTGGTACGCACCATTGGATGGTATCCTACTGAGATTCATATCACACCCTTCATGGGTCCTTCATGACCTGTGTAGACTTTATGAATTTACATTCAGGTAAAGGACCATCCTCAGGAGCTGGATCTTAGTAGCTTCTTGCATGGAGTTGGTATGGACCTTAATTTCGTTCCTAGATAAAGTTTATGTTTAGTTTCTTCTTTGTTTCAGCATGATGTTTTTTATATAGTATGTAGCTAAAGTGGTTATCCATGGTCACCCTTTTGTAATTGACATGAATGACCTGTCATGAATTACATGCCTTGATTTTTTGTTTTGTAGTGGCTACTAGTGATTGCTATCATGCAGGTCTATTTATTCAATTTCCTCTACTACTTCTATTTATCCTTTACTTCTACTATTTAGTTGGTATTGGTTGTGCTTCCTCCATTAGTAGGTTTGGTTAGATTATACATATTCATTTATTTCTTATGCATTTATATATTATTACTCAGACTAGTATTATTATAATTATTATAGGGTAAAGCCTCCCCACTATACCTGTTACACCCTTGCTTCTAGTTGGAAGCCTTTGGAATTCAGGGAAGTGCACTTAAGTCCAGTGGAACTTGATTCGATAGAACTGTTCAGTTAGTTGTTCAGGCCAGGGACGCTACATGAAACATGGGAACTTTTTTCGTAGCCATCAAATAAATATTTTATCAGAACTAGGTGGGTTTATAGAAACAATTTAAATAAACATAGATATGTTTCAAGAAACAAGTCCAGGATTTTTTGTAAAGGATATTCACATGTGGAAGGTGTGTATTTTAAAGAAAAAATTTCCCTAATTACAAGATTATAAACTATTAGAATGTTTCTTTCAGTTGTCGCACATTAGAATTAAAAATTTTATTAGATGGATGTAAATTCATCTTCCATAAATGGTGGGATTGAGGAAGAAGTTTACTTTGAAAAACCTTGTGGTTTTTTAATTGATGAGGTTGGAAAAAAAATTAAATGGAATAAATCTTTGTATGGGCTGAAAATGATCCACATTCTTGGTATTATAAACTTCGAAATTTCTTTGAGAATGTTGAACTTTCCTAAATAAAAAGTTGATAGCAACTTATATGTCAAAGATTTTGACTCCAGATCTCTAATTGTTATTGTTTATATGGATGATATATTTTTTGGGGGATAGAGAAGATGTTTGTGAAACATTTTTTGAGTAAATGAAGAAGAATTTTGAAATTTCTATGTTAGTCTAATTAACTTTCTTACTTGGCTCGCAAGTTCAACAAAAGGAAAAATAAATTTCATTATCTGAAGAAAATTATGTTAGGGAATTGTTAAAGAAGTTTGGGATGGTATAATCTAAATAAGTTTCAACTACTATTTCAGTGAGTACAAATTTGAGTAAATATGAATTCAGAATAATTGTGAATCAGAAAGACTTTTGGAAGATAATAGGAAGTATGTTTTACCTTACAGCCTCAAGTATTGATATTATTTATGTTGTGACTTTCTGTTTAGGTATCAAATTAACCCAAAAGAATAATATATGTTGGTAAAAAATAGGATTCTCATATATGTCAAAGGAACAACTTCACATGTATTTTTATACAAAAGAAATAGTGTGATGAAGTTTCGTAGTTATAATGATGTTGATTGGGTTGGAGATTTTAATGATAGAAAATCAACCTCAAGAAGAACATTTTTTTGGGTGAATATTGTGTGAGTTGGAATAGTAAGAAATAAATATTAGTAACTTTGAGGGAAGCTGAATCTGAATATGTTTTAGCTACACAAGATTGTACTCAAATGTTGTGGATGAAAGTTCGGCTAGAATATTTGAAAGTAAAAGTTTCTAAACCATTGAAGATTGTTTTTGATAATTGGAGTTCAAATGATCTTTATTAGAATATTTTCCAACATTCAAGATCAAACCACATTAAAATAAAGTTTCAAATTATAAAATATAAAGTTGTTACTGGAGATGTTTTGATAGAATACATTTCAACAAGGTATCATATTTCTAATATCGTTTCAAAAGAAATTCTGAAAGAAAGTTCTGTGGAATTGAGGATGAAAATTCATGTTTATCCTCCTCCAAGGCCTTCCTAAACCTCATAAGGAAGGACCTCCACTATAATTTGGATTATTTTTACAAAGAAAGATAGAAAGTAACAACTTTGAACTTTGTAAGAAGTTTTTACTTGTCTTTTTTAAATGAATCTGATGTTTTGGTTACCATGTAATGGGGGAGAGAGAAAAAATAGTGAGAAAGGAAAAGATAAAAGTGAGGGGAGATTATCTTTACATGGATGAAAAATTGTATTGCCATCTAGGGATATAATTCCTTCCAAAACATTACTTTATTAATTATTGTGGTGTCAGGACACTCTCTTTTGAGAAAGGTTGTGTTTTGATAAAAGTCAAAAAATAAAAGTTGGGAAAAAATTATGAGAGTTGGAAAAGTTATTAATAGGGGTTTTTAACAAATCCTAAGGGGGGATTGAAGAACCTTTATTATAAATTGTTTTAAAACATTTTTTTATTTGTTTAAAACTTATAAATTTGTAAAGTAATGTTTTTTTATTCAGTAATCAGACTTATATACATCATAATGAAGATTCATCAGACTCATAGTATCATATTCAATTGTATCATATTTATATCATCGGATTCAAAGGAATTAGAGGTAGAAATTATTATTTTTTGGAAATTTTCCTTTATTGTAATCAGAGAAATAAAGAAGCTGCTGATTGAAGAAGTCATATTGTTGATAAAGAGTTTTGAAAGAATATTATGAAGTTATGAGTTATAAAGTTTTCATACATTCTAAGCCACATTATATTGTGTTTTTATAATCAATAATTTATAAAAAATCATATATAATTTCATGATAGAATCTTTTTTCTTCCATCATAATGGGAATTTCTTTATAATGAGATGAATAGGAAATAGAAATTGTAATGTGCTGAAGAGGAAATAGAAATAATAATGATTTGAGAATGAAACAGAAATCACAATGAGATGAATAGGAAACATAAATCATAATGAGATGAAGTGGAAATAGAAATATTAATTAGTTGAGAAAGAAATAGAAATCATAAGGATATGAAGAGAAAATAGAAATCATAATGAGATGAATAGGAAATAGAAATCATAATTATCTAAGAAGGAAATATAATTGTGATGATTTGATTATAAAAAGGACACAAAAATTAAATTCTATAAGTTTTATGGAAAGTTTAATTGATAAAACATGAAATTAAATTTTTCATAAATCTCAGAGAAATCTAAGTAGGATTGAATAATTCAAAGTTGAAGTTTAAGTATGATAGATATTTGGATATTTTCAAATTTGAGGAATTGGGGAAAGTTTTTAAGTTTCCTGCTTTTGTTTTCTGAGTCACCTATAAATAATTTGTAGATCACTCAATAATTTATAACTTCCACATGAGAGGAAAAGGTAAGTCATTAAAGAAATCAAGTGAGAGTCATTGTCAGCCAGATATCTCATGAGGAGGAACAGACAGTTGAATTTTTTTCTACCATATTGAGAAAAATCATATTTAGAAGATCAAATTCAATCAATTAGATTTAGTCAATTAGATTGAAGAAGATCGTATTGATCATTTGAGAAGTGTTTGATTTTTTCATATTGTGAATGAGTTTATCATATTGAGTTTATTATATTGAGAGAATCGGATCTAGAATTATTTTATAGAGAGAATAAGATATAGATTCATCGTATTGAGATAATTAGATTCAGACTCATCAGATTTAAAAAATTAGATCCATCCAAGTTGGAATAAGGATTCAAACTGAATAATTGTGGGGAAGTTTCAAAAAATTCTTTATTCTTTTATTTGGATAATTTTTTTTATAAGAAAACAGTTTAAACTAATGGGTGTTAGCATAATCATTACTATCAGGAGAAAGAATATGTATAATGGGGGTTCTCACAAGGTTTATTCACTTCTTCATAATAGTGGATTTTCGTAGACCTGTGGGAGTGGCTGTGGAAAGGATGTAGGTTCTCACACTGAGGTTGAACCTTATAAATATTATGTTCTTTACTTTCTTTCCTACTTTTTCATGCATTATTTTTTACTAAAATTGTATATGTAAATAAATCTTAATAGGTTATAGGGGTTAAGTTTTTCAAAGTATTAAAACTTATAAAAATTGAACAACTGATTCAACCCACCCCCTTCTCAATTGTTATTTTAACCTTTGGAACTTCAATTCTCAACAACTTTTGTTAACTAACTTTTATTTTAAATTACCTTCACATCATATGAATCCTCAAAAATTTTCAAACATGTTTTACTAAATTTTTAACTTCTTCCATTTTTTGAACAACCTAAAAAAGTTCCTTCTTCATATTTCTCATCAAACATTCCCAAATCCGGATTTTTTATTTTGAGAAAACATAGAATTCCAAAAACTTTAAAGTATTTAAATGAAGTTTTTTTGTTATACCACATTTCATAAGGATTCATATTATTTTATGGTCACAATAAACATCTATTTTGAACATGTACAGTAGTACTAATAGATTTTCTCCAATAGAACTTTTAAATTCTGTATTCTACTAACATATTTCTTCCCATTTCTACCAAGTTTCTATTCTTTCATTATTAAACTCCATTTTTTATAGATTATAGGGAGCAATATAATAATGTTTGATACCTTGTTTTCTAATATATGATTCAAAATAAGTTTTTGTGAATTAAATACCATTATATGTTCTCAACTTCTTTATATAAGTCCCCTTTTCTTTCCCAAATTATTTTCTAAAAAACATAAACATTCCCACAACCTCTAACTTTTTTTCATAAATAAGATGTTTTTTCATCTAATTTAAATCTTTATTAAAATTGAGAAGTATAAATATTCTTTTTATAATTGATGTATCATTAACCCACATGAATCCAAATGAATAAATTCAATAGGTTTGGTAGCTTGAATCACAATTCTCTAATGAATTTTGTTAGTCATCATTTCTCTCTGAAAAGTAATAAAAAACTCCCCATCTCTTCTTTTAAATTCTAGAAAGTTTCGGATAGCATCATGTTTAGAAATTTTATTCAATTTTTCTACACAAGGTTTCCAAGTCTTCAGTGCCACAATTTTTTTTCATCTTTATCACTCAAGTAAATGAGTTGTTGAATTCTCATATTTGAAATATATTTATGCTAGTTCTTTATCCTTTTGTAAAATATTATCTATCTTTAACACTTTTCATGATAAACAAATATTTTCTAAAATAGTTATTTTCCACCATCCCAAATTTGACTTACACAAAGTATGTTATGTTTTATCCCATTAATAAATAAAACTTACTTAGATTTCAACTTTTTAGATTCAATCTCAACCATTATGATTCCTCTTCTTTTTAAAGAACTATCATTACCAAAGGTAACTGATCCTCTACCATGACTTTCAACATGTTTCAAGATTTTTTTATAACCTATCATATGTGAAGAACAACCACTATCAAGTTTCCATTGTTTTTTCCTTTTAATTTCTTTCAAATATGTCTCAACAACAAAATATCTTTCCTTAAATTTATTCTTTTCATCTTCATTTTATTTTCTATCATAAGAAAACTGTTCTGGAAGGAGTTTCATAAATCTTTTGGCATGATGACCAACCTGACCACATCTTAAAAAAACTTCTTCCAAACATTCAAATTGATTTTTTTGTTGGAATGTTTTTTCAGCATCTTAAGAATTCACTTTTTCAACTTTTTTGTAAGCTAGGAAAGTTACTCATTCTACTTACACAATTTCATCTACTTTCCCAAAAGTTTCTTCTAGGGAGAGATAATTTGCAAAAAAAATTATATAACCTATTCCCATAGATTCCAAAACACTAGAAATAGAAGTAAAATATTTTTTTTAATAAATATATTTCTTTATAGAAAACTTATTAAGTTTATTAACTTCTTTAAATTCTATATTACTCATGACGTGGACCATCTTTCATTTCAAGTATGATTTCTAATTTTGTATATTTGATAGGTTTATTAAATAATTTATCCACAAAATATTTCCAAATACATTTTACCAAACCTAAAATATTAAAACAATTGGATGAAACATTAATTTTGGTGAGTGAAGATTTCACCAAATTCTCATATTGAGCCTTCTCAACAAATTTAGAAGTCTAAAATTTTAATTCTAAAGCTTTTCAGAAATTTTCATTAATCTTCCTCAAGGTACTTTTCAACTTAAGAAGTTTTGATTGAAAGATGTTAACTTATTATTCCTTAGCTGGCAACTTTGTATTGATATATTCAATCATTTTTCACTATTCAGTAATTCTATGTTTGTAACGTAAGATCTCCAAAATGTATTCTTCCTCTTACTTGATGACATATTTTATTCCATTAGAAACTTATTCAAAATATTTCTTCATTACACTAATTTATTTCTTGATATTTTTTTTCTAAAGACATGTAATAAGTTTTTTTCCGAGCTGATACTCTCTGTATGATTCTTCACCGCCATCTTCACTCTAAAAGGAATTTTTTTATCAACTTCTTCAATGAAGGTTCTGAATTTTTTTGAACCTTCAACATTAGAAGAATAGTTGTAAGTTGATTTTGATTTAACTTTATTACTCAAAATAATTCATTTGTTTCTAGTAAACTTATTCTTTTATTTTTTGGATGAAGTTTACTATTTATCATTTTTATTCCACTTCTTCCATCAAGGTTTTTCATCAGAATCATCTTGATATTCTCCAACTTTCATCTTGTGGGAATTCAAAGCAAGTTGTTTGATCCCCCCACACTCAAAAAATTTGAGATGAAGTTTACCTTCATATTTTCTTCTTCATATCTAATATTTTTTACATATAAGAGACATAATCTTATAATTCAACTCATCATCTTCCTTATCTTGTGAATCACAAGGTTCAGCTTCTTCAATATCTTGAATTTTCATCTTTCTCATAGCTTCAAAATCCATTTCATCATTCATCCTATTTTTAAACATTGAAGATTTCATCATTTAATAAGAAATAATAAATTTATGAAATCAATTAAGAGATAAATCATATGTATCTTTTATAAAGTAAATTTTAGAATCCAACCTATCTGGAAAGTTTCTCATGAGTTTCTTCACAATTATAGAATCTTTTAATACATATATGAATCCTCTAATGTTGCAAATAATTTCATTTACTCTGGTGAATTATTCATAAATTATTTCTTTATCTCTCATTATGATGACATAATACTTACTAATCTATATTTTTAGCTTTACTTCCTTAACTTTAGTTTCCCTTCGAAAATGTGTTCCATCTCGTCCCACATAATTTTTGAAGTATTGAAACCCATAAAATTTTGATAAAAATAATCTAATAAGGGCATAAACATTTCATTTATAGACTTTCTATTATCTTATATATTTCTATTATTATCAAATGTCATAGGATAATATTTCTCAATAGGTGGAAAACCAATAGTAGTAGCATCAATAACTTTCAGACCAAGAGATAAGAGATAAGGAATCATCCAATTTTTCCATCCATAATAATTTTTCCATAAAATTTAGGAATTACTCTAATATTTATAGAATTGATATTATCCATGATAATTATTCGACAAGGTGACCTTCCCTCTAATAAAAATTTAAGTTCCAAAGGATTGAATAACAACTGAGAAGGGGAGTTGAATCATTTTTTCACTTTTTATCAGTTTCAAAACTTCTATAAACTTAATCACTATTTCCAGTTAAGATTTATTTCTTTAAAAATTTAAGTAAATACTTATTCCTGAAAAGGTAGTATAGAAAGTAAATCACGCAATATTTACAAGGTTTGGCCTAAGTGTGAGAACCTAAATCCTTTACATAGCCACTCCCTTGGGTTTATAGAAATTCACTATTATGAATAAGTGAATATAACTTTTTCCAAATCTCATTAGACACCTTCTATCTCCTGGTAGGAATGACTATACTAACTTCCATTAGTTTTCAATTTTTTCTAATAAAACAAATAAGAAATAAAATAAATACTTTGTTAAAACTTCTCC
This sequence comes from Viscum album, assembly GCA_963277665.1. NCBI lineage: Eukaryota > Viridiplantae > Streptophyta > Magnoliopsida > Santalales > Viscaceae > Viscum > Viscum album. The sequence goes on along the minus strand of OY728122.1, from coordinate 1,235,985,558 downwards.
ATAGTTTATCAAACTGAATCCTTAGTCCAATATAGATGGATCATATTCTCTTAATACGATGAGTTCATTTCTGATTCTCTCAATAGGATTAGTCTGGATCTGATTCTCTGAATATGATGAGTATGGATCTGATTCTATAAATATGATGGACCCAATACGATGAACCCATTCTCAATCTGCAAAACTCAAAATCTGATCAAATTCTTAATATGATCTTTCTCAGTCTGGTTGACTGAATACAATCTTCTCAATATGATATTTCTCAATCTAGTAAACAAATATTCAACTGTTTAATCCTCCTAATGAAATCTCAAGCCAAAAATTACTTTCACTTGAATTCATAAATGCTTTACCTTTTCCTCTTTCTTGAAAAGTTGAAAATGAATGAATGATCTAAGAAAGTATTTATAGGTGACTTGGAAAACGAAATAAGGAAACTTGAAAAGTTTCCCCACTTCCTCAAATTTCAAAGAATCTAAAAATATATCACATTTAAAATTGAACTTTGAAGTCTTAAATCCTTATTATATTTCTCTTAGATTTACACAAAATTGAATTTCATGTTTGACCACTTCATCTCTTCATAAAAATTCTTGAATTTTATTTTTGAGTCATCTTTGTAATCAACTCATTATGATCTACCTTTCTTTCTCAGTTCATTACGAATCAGTTTCCTTCTTAGTTATTATGAATTTTGTATCCTTCTCAGTGATTATGAATTCTTTTTCCCTCTCAGATCATTAATATTTATATTTATTTCTCATCTAATTATGATTTTAGTTTCTTTCTCATCTCGTTATGATTTCTATTTTATTCTCTACTCAATCTGATGGAATCCTCATTATGATGTAATTCCCATTATGATGAAATTTCCCTTATGATAGAATCTCCATACCATAACTCAAAAAATATTCAAACCTCTCCACTATTTCATCAAAATATTTTATCATGAGAGTTTTCATGATTTCTGATAACTTTATAACCATCAAATCATTATCTAATTTTGTTTTGGAAAGTATCAAAACTTCCTAACTCCTGACTTCATAATCTTCTTTCAAAACTCTTTAGGAAAAATACGACCTCTTAAAATAGAAATATATGACTTTCTCACTTAGTAACATGTTTAATTATATGATTATGACAAATTTAAATTTCCATCGATCAATAATTTAGTCCTTTGGTTCTTTTGGATCTACGGATCTCAAACTAATGCAAAGGAAAATGATATGCTGAGTTTGATGAATCTTCATTATGATAGATATGTGTCTGATATATGAATAACAATAACATTATTTTACAAAGAGTCTCATTTTAAAAAAATACAAGAACTTTGTTAAAAATAATTTATTACAAAGTATCTTCAAAAATGATATACATAATTTCTTTGAAGTGGTTGTATGCACGTACACATGGATGATGTTTTCATTTTCCATAAAATGGAAAGAAGGTAGAAATTGATTTATATTTTCAGAATCATAGTCATGTTATAAATATAATATATATTCATTAAATATCCCTTTTAACTAGCCTATTAATGTGGTGATGAAAAATAAAACTCTTCATTCAAGGAGGTGGTAATCTACACAAAACACAAATGATGTTTTTATTTTTCCATAGAAATGGAAAAGGTGTATTATGGTTATTAACTCAATATAAATTTTTTTTAATTATAATAATAATATTTATTGAATTATATAATAATATGTTAAATATATTTGATATTAGTTAGGATAAGGATGAATGGAATAATCATTATAGGGGAGAAATACTTATGCGGAAGAATTTTACTTCTTCTTGGAAACCTTATAGTTTAAAATGGATTTGAGAAATATACAGGGAAAAAATATATATCAAATGAGAATTAATTATTTGAGAAGGAAATGAGGTATATTTTAGTTGAGAATTAAAAATTCTTTGTGTAGATTTTAATGGGTGGTGTGAGGATCCTTTTATAAGTTAAAGTAATGACATTTTTGTAAATCTAATTTCTCAATATAAAAAAAAAGAAATCATTTTAAACATAGAAAGTGGATCCAAAGTGGATAATAATGGAAGGTATGATAAGTTAAGGTTTATTAATTCCTCAAACACTAAACTGGTGACATGTCTTTAACATGTTTTCATTCTTTCATCCCTTTTATTTTACCGTTTTACCTTTTTAACTTTTACTGTGGTAACGAATTTTTAATTACGTAATTTATTTTTTATGACTAAAAATAAAATTGACCTTATTAAATAATTTGGACCTTATTATTAGAATATAAAATCCATTTTTATCATATAAAATTTATAAAGTAATAAAAATTAACTTTGAAATATTAAATTCACAAAGCGTTAAAAATATTTTTTAGGAAAATATATTTTTAAGTATAGAAATGATTTAAAGATAGAATTGTGAATATGACTGATTTTAATGGAATTAATTTGTTTATTATAAACCAAATAAGATCAAGGTTGATTTTAAATCAATTTAAAACATAATTACACCTTGAGAATACTTAATTATAATAAAATACTAAAAATTGTTATTATTAGAGTAAAATATTAAGTAAGTTCCAAAACATTAAACATGGGTTTTATAAATTCAGTATAGTATATTTAAATGAATAATTTTAATAATTAAATATATTTTTGTTTGATAAAAAAATTAAATTCTTTTAAGTCATAATTATGTCATAATGAAATCATAAACGCTGCGGTTTTGGGGAAAACAATATTTTTCACTATTCACCTAAAAACAACCATTTCATAAAAAAACTAAAAAATTCACCCAAAGATAATTTTGATATTCTAAATTGAGAATGAATTTCATTTTTTAAAATTAAAATTCAAAAATTTAGGGATTTAACTTTTACATAGAATTATAAAATATAATAAAAATTTGTTTTATAGAAAAATGAATATAGAAAATATTAATTATATTTATTCTTATTTCCCAATAATTATAAATTAAATTAGTGTCAATATATTATTAATATAAATCATTTAACAATAATATATTTAGTTTCTAAAACAAAAAATTCATTTCACATAAAAAGGAATTTTTACTAACATGTATTTTTAAGCATAAAATGAATTTATTATTATTACATACCAAGCAATAACTATTGGATTATTGTTAATTTATTTCTTTATGTGCATTATCAATACATTTATCTAAAATAATTAATTATTAGTGATTGATTTTATTAAGATAAAAATACATGACACTTTAAAAATATCCCATTATATTAAATGATATTCTCCCAAAAATAATTAAAATTATTTATATGTGTTATAATAATTAAATTTTATCAATATATTGATATTAAAATGTTTATTTTAACGTTATCATATCATTATTTGATAATAATATTTTTAATTCATAAAAATATTCTTGTAATAAAATATTTTAATTATATATTTTATTTTTGTTTCGTTATTTTATATTTATAATATTTAAATTTGTTGCTAATAATAAAAAGCTTCAGTATACCTATTAGATACATGTAAATCCAACTATCATATCTCCAATAACCATATTTATAATGACCATATTTTTAATGACCATATTTCCAATGACCGTATATATAACGGTATGATTTCATATATATATATATATGTATATATATATATATATATCCAAAGACCATTCATCCCAATAATTAACTTCTTTATAAACATTCCTATAATAGTTTTAGTGCTTATACTTCTTTCCATAGTTTTGATTGGAGTTATTATATTCATGTTAAACCATGAGGATGAGGACTATATGTTGGTTTTATTTTTATATAATTTTTCATTTATTCTACTTGTATTTTACTTATTGTTTTTTATTTTTGCATCATCATAATGTGTTAATATTTATTTTTGAATTATCCTATTTTATCTCAATTGTGTGTATCTTATTTTATTTTAGTTTGTTTTTTCATGTAAAAAATATATCTAATATATTATTAATTTAAAGGAAAACTATTACTAAAATTCATGGGTGTTGCAGTCTTCCCCCTTTAAATAAATTTCTTCCTTGAAATTTTAATTATCTCTCTCTAATGAAAATATATAAGGGTGTTTAAAAGATAGAAATGAATCAAGATATAATTTATAGAGATATATCAACCTTATTAACATAGGGAACATATAATTTTACATAAAATAGGCTTATTGCTAATATTTATTCCTTCTCAAATAATTTTAGCTAAACATCCCTCATTATCGGGTATCATGACTCCTATAATAGAAATAGTTTTCCTAGAGAGTTTATAGTCAACATTTCACTTATAAATGTTCATAGGTTGGTATGAAATATGAAATTTGGTTTCCCTATTTAGTAATTAATATAGATTCTATGGATATAAATAATAAATTTCCAAAATCACATCAAATTCATCAAAAGAAATAATTTATATGATTTACAAAAATCTCATTATATAAACTTTATCTTGTGATACAACAATATTACAACTAGAAGTTTAATTTGAGATTGTTATTTAATTCTCTAAGAAAACATCATATATATATTAGAGTTCCTATAATTAAATTCTAATAAGACATCCAAAACTATGGAGTAGAGGATATTTGTACCTTAATTATCACAATCCAATTCAACATCAATCCTTTCATAGGTTTTTTATTTTGTTACCTTAGTCTAAGAGGTTGTTGATGCTCATTATCCTTGATAAACCTTGGATTAAGGAATTTACTTGTATAATGAACATGTTCCCCAAATTTAAGACATTAAACTATTAGTGGTACATTAGTATGAAATTTATTTCCCTCCATCTTATTAAACAAACTCTTCATTTCCCCTTAATAATTATTTTCTTTATGCCTTCATTTTCTACATATAAAATATATTTTAGTTCCTTCGATATATTTCCCTGGGTTCTTCTTCCCACATTCCTAACACTTAGGAATCGTAATCTTCTTCCCTCTATGATCTTTATCCCTAAAACTTCCATGAATTTCCATAAAAGTCCATACATAGATTATTTGGTGTGTTTGAAAATTTAATTAGGTTGAAATTTTTAATCATAATTCATGATTTATAGTCAGGAATAAATATAATATTCCTCACTTAAAATCCTATATTTTTTTGTTACTAAAATTAAAATTCACCACATTGTCCATCAATTTTATTGTTAACTCAATTTCTCATTTCCCTATCCATTACTTAAATAAAGGAAATTTGAAGTAAGATAAAATTAATAAATGAATAAAAGGAAAATATAAGCATAAAATAATAAGTCATAAATGGTCTCGAAAACATAAATTATGAATCTCTAAGTTTCAATCTAGTTTATCCATAGTCATTTCCAATCAGGATCGCTAATGTAAATATATTAAAATCCCATATAATGGTTTATAATGAAAGTGTGAATCACCAAATAATATCCCCAAGGAGTTTAAAACTAGGTGTATGATTAGTCTTATTTATCATGCACTGAGTGAAGATCAATTTAATACCCATCCATCCTTTTCATGGCTACTACCCCAAGGTGCATTTATGTATGATCATGTATCCTTATGTTTATATCTAGAAAGGGATGACATTTCTAAGAAACCACACAATCTCTACTTTACCAAAATTTTAGGATGTTATCATACACATAGACTTATCCCTAAGGTTGTTTCTAAATTTATCACATTCTAATTCCTAAAATAAGTAAATCAATCCCCCAAACATCTAAATCCTTCTTTGATAGAAACTGAGACACCCCAGACCCACACTCCTAAGTTTGTTTCTAAAAAACATATTTTCATACTATATTTGATAAGAAATCATGTGACTCAATCTAAAAATATCTTTATTTTATATCATTCTTAAAATTTAAACATTATATCACACAAAAATATCATTATCATAATAATTAAAGGTTTAGTATCTTTGAGGATTAGCTACAAAGGAAACATATTTTATAATAATTGTGAAGATTTTTCTGTCATAAAACTATACTAAACTTTATTCTAGATATATCATAAGATATATTTATATTTATAACCTGTGGAATAGAAAAACATAGTAATGGGTTAGATCAAACACTTAGTAATGGATAAACTTATCTACATTTCATCAAGGGTTGGATAATAAGTATAAGAGAAAACATGGGCATAAGAGAAATATCTTATTAAAAGGAAATGGAAATATAAGAGTTTCCAATATGGAATAAGATAAGGAAATTTAATCTCAAATGATGAAACATATATCATGGAATAAGATTTAAAAATCATGATCCATAGATCATAACATAGGCATATAACATAGAAATGTTTCATAATCATAATCATAGGAAATAAAAACATTATGAACATAGCTACCTACATCATAACCATTCTCAATTTTGTGAACATAGAAAACCACATAATTTCCATGACCAATATTTTGAACATAACTTACAATAATGTTTCCATGCTAAATCTTGTGAACATAGCTAATTGTATCATGTCCATGCTTAATCTTGTGAATATAGCTAACTACATCATTTTCATGCTCAACATCATTATCTCATGATATATAAAACCTTAACGAAGGATTTATAGGGATATATAGGACACCACTCATCTCATAATGATAAAACATATTCATGTGTGCTATAAAAAACAATCATATTTAATATCATGAAGAAACCATGGAAATAAAATGGTTTTTGTAACAATTACAAATGGTATCACAAGAAATGACATCATGATTTAAATAAGTTGATATGCAAAATTCAATCACCCAAATGGAGTAATTAAATAGGAAATTTAGATGTAGATTCATGAAACATTACACAAAAAGGTATAGATGTTTTATAGATAAAGAGGAAGATGAAATTGGAATCATGAAAATAGATTTCATAACATATTTTTAACCTTTTTTAAAAAATAAGAAGTTATGAGTTACCTTTAAAATAATTTTCAAGAAAGTAACATGAAAACATTTTGAAAATACCACTTTAAAATAAATACCAATAAATCAGCCGTGAAAACTAAATAATGTATTTATAAAGTAAATGTGGAGTAGAAGATAAAATTTATCTTCTGGAAAGGAAAAACCTTTTCAATATAAAAAATACCTTTATTGAAACCCGCGTCGTAAAAAGAGTGATATATATTCTATTTAAAAAGTATAAAATATAAATTTAAAGATAAAAAAATTATTATTATTATTATTTCAAAATAATTAAGGATAACATTAGTAAAAAGAGTAAATATGGACATGGATGAAAAAGATATCATTTGTAGAGGATGAGAATTATTCTTAGGATCATCAAATTATATAAAAAAATAAATACATCAAATAATATGTATTTAATGTGGAAATTTCATTCTTATAAAACAAGGATAAAATTTAATATAATATCATAATATTATTGAAGAAATTAATCTTTTCAAATCGTAGTTAAAAAAAATAATTATGACTTAAAAAAGAATTTTTGTTAAGAAAAACCCCTAATGGATTTAGTAACACTTGAATAAATAAGTATTAAAAAAATAGAACTTGTAATGGTTTTTTAAATACATTTCATTCCATTAAATTTTTTATAAAAATAATACATAGTGTATTTTATACACTAAAAAAATAAAATAAGTGGTGAATATATAATATGTCTCAAAGAAAGAAAATCATGATAAGAAAAACACTTACCTTTTACTCCAAACTTCCATGAAAGATCTTAAACATCCAATATAATAAAAATAAGCATATTAATATCATGATTCATAAGATTATTAATATATATTACCCTATATACTATTTAATTATAATAATTTATTATACAGTTATTAGTTTTTTATATTTTATTTTTATCATCAGATGTTAGCAATTTCAATTATTTTGCATAAGATTTTAAAATATCAATGTTTATTCTCACTCTTTGATAAAAATTTCTCATTCATAGATTATTCATGGTTCTATAGTATATTATTTATAATTATTTATAAAGTTATAATTTCATTCTATGATAGTTTTAGTCATGATTTGTGAAGATGGAATTAATTACGAGCTCATTTTAGTAAATTTTAATCAAAAAAAGTTGGTATAAAAAAATTTGACAAATTAATATAACCATTTTATAATATTAATAATTTAATAAAAAAATTAATCCATTTTATAAATTATTATAATAATTCTATTTATTTGGTGATGAAAATTGGAATATGTCATTCCATGGATGTTGTAATCAGTATATACACATGGACGACGTTTTCGTTTTCCATAAAATGGAAAGAAGGTAGAAATTGATTTATATTTTCAAAATATTTATAATGTTATAAATATTATATTTATTAATTAAATACCTCTTTTTAGAAATCCATGTAAGTTAGTGAATAAAAATAAAACACATCATTCATGGAGGAGGTAGTATGCATATAACACGAACGATGTTTTCATTTTTTCAGGGAAAAGGGAAAGGTAGATAATGGTTATTCCCTAAATATAATAACATTTAAATATAATAATAATACTTATTTAATTATATTATAATGTTTAAAATATATTTTAAAATATCTATAAGAATAATAAGAAATGGAATTTTGATTATAGAGGGGAAAATACTTACATTGAAGAATTTGATTTCTTTTTGGAAACCTTATTGATTTAGAAGGGATTTGGGAAATATTTGGGGACTATAATGTCAATAATGTCGGAGCTAATTATTTGGGAATGAAATTATGTAGATTATAGGGGAGAATTATAATTTTTTGTGTAACTTTGATAGGGTGGTGTGAGGTTTATATTATAAGTTAAAGGAATGGAATTTTTATAAATATAATTTATTAATATAAAAAGAAAATAAATCATTTTCAACATGGAAAGTGGATCCAAAGAGTTAAATAATGGATTTTAGGATAAGTTAAGGTCAATAAGGACCTCAAACACTCATTTTTAGAAGAAAAAATTAACATGTTTTATGTCTTTTACACATTTGATTCAACCCTTTTCCCACTATGACTTTTACCGTGGTAACTAATGTTTACCTAATTAATTTATTTTTAATTATAAAAATAAAATTTATATTATTAAATAATTGATAACTTATATGAAATCTATTTTATTAGATAAAATTTCTAAAATTTATAAAAATTATTTGTATAATAATAAATGTATAAATACTTAAAAAGGGTTTTTGGAAAAAAAATATATTTTAAATCATAGAAATGAGTTTATGATAAAATTATGAATGTGGTTGATTTGGATGATATTAGTTTTTTTATTAACCAAAAAATAGTTATGTGGATTTCAAGTAAATACAATACCCAATTACAACTTTTAAATTCGTAATTAAAATAAAATACTAAAAATAGTTTTTATTTAAGATAAATTTTTCTTAAGTTCCAAAATTTTAAACATGGGTTTTCTAAATTAAAAATGGTATATTTAAATAAATAATTTTACTCCCTTAAATAAATTTTATATTAATAAAAATACTTTATAAGTTTTTAATTCATATTTATGTCATGATGAAATCATAAATTCTATGGTATTAGTTAAAACATTAATTTTCACTATTCACCAAAAAATCAATCATTTCAGAAAAAACCCAAAAAAAATAGCCTAATATAATTGTAATATTATAAATCCAGAAATGAATTTATTTTTTTTTATTCCAATTATAAAATTTAGTAATTTAACTTTTAAATGGAAACATACAATATACGGAAAAACAATTATAAGAAAATGATTTTTCAAATAATAACTATATTTATTATTATTTACCATAAATTAAAAATTAAATTATTGTTAATCAATTATTCATATAAATAATTTAACCATGATATAATTATTTTCTTTAAATAAAAAATGCATAGTGTATAAAAAGGTATTTTTTAAGATATATTTTTAATCATAAAATGAATTGGTTCTTATTACTTTTCTAGTAATAACTATTGGATGATTGATAATTTAATTAATTATATATATTATAGATAAATTTAATTAAAATAATTTATTAATTTTGAGTAATCTTATTAAGATAATAATACTAGAAAAATGTGTCTTTGAAAACATCAGTATACCTTTTGGATACATGTATATCCAATGACTATATCTCCAATGACTATATTTCCAACAACCATATCTCTAATAACCATATTTATAAACATCATATTCCATTCTTATATATATCCTAAGATCATTCATCCCATTTATTCACTTCTTTCTCACCATTCCTATAATAGTTTTAGTGATTGGAATTATTTTTGTAGTTGTTATTGGGGTTAAAATCTTCATACAGAACCCTGAGGATAAGAATTATATGTTAATTTTTTTATACTTTTGTAATTTTTCCACCAATATTTTTTTTATTGATGTGTCATCATAATGAATTAATTTTTATTTGGAAATTTAATATTTAATCTCAATAAAATATATTGTGTTTCATTTTAGTTCAGTGTTTCATGTGAAAAAAATTTATCTAGCATATTATTAATTTAAAGGAAAATTAATACATAAATTTTCAAGCATTATATGAGTAACAATTTAGAACCATGAGATTATTTAACACATTAAAATATTTTTATAATAAAATATTTTAATTAAATATTATATTTATATATTATTATATATTATTTCTAATATTTAATTTTTTTTCTAATAATAAAAAACATCAGTAAACCTATTGGATACATGTATATCCAATAACTATATCTCTAATGACTATATTTCCAACAAAAATATCTTCAATAACCATATTTATAAAGATCATACTTCATTCTTATATATATCCTAATATCATTCATCCCATTCGTTCACTTCTTTCTCACCATTCCCATAATAGTTTTAGTGATTGGCCTTATTTTAGTAGTTGTTATTGGGATTAAAATCATCATGTAGAAGCATGAGGATAAGAATTATATGTTGATTTTTTTATAATTTTTCAATTTTTCCACCAATAATTTTCTTATTTATGTTTAATCATAATGAATTAATGTTTATTTGTAATTTTAATATTTAATCTCAATAAAATATATTGTGTTTCATTTTAGTTCAGAGTTTCATTTGAAAAAAATTTATCTAACATATTATTAATTTAAAGTAAAATTAATACAGAAATTTTCAATCATTATATGAATAAAAATTTAGAAAATTGAGACTATTTAACACATAGAAAACCCATTTTCTATCTATAGTCATTATAATATAAAAGGAATGAGTAATTGAGCACTTATTTGTAGCAATTTTCTTGGGATAATGTTGTTTCTTAATACCCCATTCTGGTAAGCCTTTACTTTCTCAAAATTCATCCTTCATTTTACCCTTGATATTAAAAATTAATATGTGTAAAAATTCATATAATTTATTTACAATATGCATCTAATGGAAACAATTTCTCATCATATTCAATTAAAAATATAGTAAATAAAGGAATATACCTTTTTCCTTTAATTAATGTGTTCATCTTTATATGTACATATTATCTTTGTAAAAATTATATGTCCCTTTCCAAAACAAATTGTGTCCCTCAAACTCTTCCAAGTGTCCACTTCCTGTAATATATATAATAACATTATCTTTCTTAAAAATATACTCAAAATGGAATCAATTATTTCTATATGGATGACTCGTCGAGTTGAAACAATGATGTTCTATAAAACTAAAAATCTAAAAATATTTCATTCTTATTAATAATATATTTTTTCTATACAATAGACAATATTGTTTCCCTTTTTTTATCCATCCATTCATCATTCCATGTGTGGTAAAATCATTTATGGTCTACATAAGAGTAATCCACATTTGAAATTACTCCTTCCTTAAAACGGCATATGTAGGCACACATATAGTCTACAATTGATTCAAAACTACTATCATGAGTTATATATGAATATATATATCATTATTAATATTATTTCGCCCTAAAAAAATATATTCATGAAAATATATGGATTTTTCATGCACATACAAGGTTAAATATCATTTATATGAATTAATATTAGTCATGTGTAGTGTAGTTTTTGAGTTTTTTCAAATGAATTAAAACCATCACATGATAACCCAAATCTAAAATTATGTTTCTCATATAAAAAATATTGAATTCATTTAGTAAAATACTATAAATCTAATCCAACTTATGGGAGCTCTAAATTATCATTATTTCCATTTCTTTCTACATTATATCTCATATATTTTTCCATTTTATATAACATAAACATTTATTATAACCTCTATGTCAAAGTAAATTTCAACCATGACCTTCTAGGGAACTCGAGAAAGTGTGAAATAATTATTTGAATTCTATTTAAATGTAACACACTAATTATGATCATTTAAATATGAATTCAAATTCCAATATAACATATAATCATTAAGGCAGACATGTATTTTATTGAAAGAAAAATCCAAGCTAGTTAATCATCTTTATGCCTTGTGATAAATTTTTTGAATGTTTTCACTGTCAAGAAGCAATTCCTTCAAAAATTCAAGCAGGTATTCAAAAAATTATTTATGAATCCGTACATTTTTTCCCATGAAATAAACACATCATAAATTCAAGTTTTCTCATCTTTGTAGGATCGAAATATGATATAGATGCCCAATATACAAGAGGGGTGAATTGTATACTTTAAAAATTCCTTTGGAACCATTAAAGTTGATATAAAACTTTCTATGTTTAACAAGGTTAAACAAGGTAAATTCAGAAGACCTCTTAGTTCTACAAACTTGTTAGGTTCCAGATATATGGTTCTGGAAATGAAACTTAAGAAAAGTTTACAAGGAAAAAGATTATACCTTAAAGAATATAGAATCTTACTAATCAAAGTATACAAGAACAAGAAAGTATAAGATAGTTATACTTTCCTTATTAATAAAAATTCAGTGGAAAATAAACTTGAAACAATACAAGTAATAAGTAAGAAGTATTTTAACCCAAAGAGTAGGTTATCCAACAAACTTGGATAAAGGTCCATTGATTTATACTTTTAAGAAAGTTTTTCTTACCCACACTTAGGTAAGCCCTCGATAGGAATATCATATTCTGTCTTGTTATCCTCGCAAGTCCTTGAACTTAAAGGTAGTCATCACCTATGTATTCTTTATCAAGTAATTCCTCAAACATTAAGTTAGTCAGCACCTCTGTCTTCTTATCCCCAAAAGCCCTTGATTTTACACAGCAACAATCGGAGTCGTACAAAGCATGCGGAACAAGATGTTCAGTATGTACAAAGCATGAGAGTCTCTCTCTCCCTATAAATTACTTCAGCAACATGTAATATCTAGAGTGATCAACAAGTATATATAGTTTTTTAGCTCATTCAAATGATATTCTCTTTATAGGAACTTCTCCAACGGTCGGCTCCCTCCTCCAACGGTCATATTTTTTCTTGAATCTCAGAGGGACCTACACACATGTCACTCAAATAATGGTTAATTATAATCAGATTACATGAAATCGTTTCATTACTATAAAAAGGGTAAGAAAAATATGGTTGCTTAACCAAATCCAATTTTCTGGAGTATAGGAAAATAAAGTTTGTACTCTAAGAAAATAAACATTCATAGGCTATATTACATGGATATTCAGATTCTATTTTTCATGTAATTTGGATTCAGAATTATATAAACTTAGGAGTCTGAATTCCAAGTAATTAGCAACCTGAATTCTAAGGAATTCGGAACTAGAATTCTAAGTAATTCAGAACCTGAATTTTGAAGAATTCAGAATCGTAATTTCAAAGAATTCGGAGTCTGAATTTAGAGAATTCAGAATCTGGATTTCATATAATTCGGAGTCAGAATTTTGAACAATTCAGAATCATAATTCTGAGGAATTCGGAACCTGAATTCATAACCTGAAAATAGAATACTCTAAATCTAATTACTTATAAGATTCCGATGTTTTTAGAAAAGAAACTGAATTTTACACTTAGTAATAAAATGGGTTAGATTTAGAGAAATTATAACGTGAACAATGAAAATAAAGATAAGGGGAAAATTTCCTTGGTGAAGGAAAAATTTTCATTATTAAGAGAAATATTTGGGGAAATAAAATTTTCCTAGAGATAGAGTGTTTGTGATTTTCAAAACATAAAGGAATGGAAAAGTCATAAAGAAACCTTATTGACTCAAAAATATCCACTTTTGGGAGAGTAAAAACATCCTAACTAAAAAGAATCTAAAGACTTAGAAATTTTATGGACTTAAAAATAAAAAATTATCTCCCTTTACTTATGGATCAAATTGAATACAACTAACTCCCCCTTAGGCTTTGGAATCACTAAGGATCATATTCTTGATTTCCATAATGAGATTTTACATTATCTTGCATACGAAAATATTCATTGATAAGAACTTTCCCTTAGATGAACTCCCCCTTACATAGAAAAATCTCTTATTTACTTTGTATTCTTTTTATCATTCCTTTCTCCCCTTTTGTGATTTTCAAAAAAAATAGGGAGAATGGAAAAAATGCTACCCGAACCATTAGTTATAAACAACCACTAACAAAATATAAAGAACAAACAAAATTTCATTAATGTTGAAAGAATTTTTATAAGGAAAATTACAACAAAATATAGGAATGGAAGGAAATTGTCCTTCTTTATCCTTCGGAATAAACTTCTTCACAATGGGTTTTAGCTTCTTGAGCTCCTTGTGATCCACTTTTGAGCATTTATGAAACTTTTCATATTCTTCTCTTTTCTTCTCTACGTATTTAATTTTTTTTCCTGATCCTTAAGACATTATTCTTGAGCTTTCAACACTTCGTCATGCTTAACAAGATTCTCTTCAATCTCAATTCTGAGATCCATTTCCCTCTTCTAATTCATGGCCATAGAATTTAGCTTTCCATTTAGATCCTTAACTTCTTGCTTCTGAGTAGTCTGTTCGATAGTTAGCTTTTCCTCAAAACTATTTATAAGATCCTTGATCTTCCTATCTTCAGTGTCAAATGCATCCTTGAAATTATCATGAAATTCATAAAATATTCTCAATTATTTGATTGTATTCTTTGAAAATATTTTAATTTTCTTGTGAGATATTTTATGAGACTCATAACCAATTAGGAAGGTTTTGAAATCTACCTCTTGTGCGACACATTTTTTCATAACCATGGAAATTGAATCTTATTTTTGATTAATCATATGCTCGAGCATTTGGAATCTTGAGTATATGCTTGGGAATAAGGGAATAGTATCAACCATCTTTTTTAAGGACTGAACAACAAAATCTTGTCCAAGAGAATATGATTATGAATTCGAGTGTTTGGTTGGTGAGGATTCTTTTTCTATGTCCTCATCTTTCCTCTTTGATGAAGAACTGACATCTTTTTTCTTCACCATAGATTTACTAATTGTATCTACTGCCACCTGATTTCCCTTATCATCTCTTGGAATGATGTCTTGTTCTTTGGGAGATTCATGTTCACTATCCGATAGTTGAACAATCTTATCTTCCTCAACATCCTCTTTCACTACATCATCCACTTGATCTTTTGAATGAATGAAATCATGGTTACTTATTTCATCATCTTTTAGATTATTTACTTCTTCCTAACCTTTCTCATATTTTCCTAGAGTATCAAGTTTTGAGGATTCGGCTTGGGATGTCTGGATCGACAATTTTACAGACAAACTTTCCTTCTCATGGTAATCTTCACCTTGCTTTATTATATCTTCTAAATCACAATTTCCTTCTTCTTATTCTTCTTCTTCTTCTTCCACTTCTAATTCTTCCACTATTTTTTCTTCATGATGTGATTCCAGAATCACCACTTTATTTCCTGGAGTCTCTGGTAAAGGTTTTAATAAAAAATAATCTGGTACCAAAATTTGTTCAAATGATTTCTTTGCATCCTTGAGAAGTGTTTAAACAATCTCATCCTTAGATATATTCTTATTTTGATTCTTCTCTGTTTGTTGCTTCTCAATAACTTCAATAGACTTTATTCTTAAAGATTTTTTCTCATCAAGGTCCAAGCCAAACTTAGGCTCCCCTTCCTTTATATTTTTCTTATCATCTCTTCACTTAGCCACTACTTCATCAGGATAATCTTTTTTTCTTATTTGGCTTCAGGGGTGCTGATTGAGTTTCCTTAGCTGTAGGGGTTTTTCTTTTGTCTTCCAGTTCCTTATACTTTATCTTCCTTCCACCTTTTTAGAGGTTTCATCCACTTCCAGCTTCTTTGAAAAAGCTTCTACTTCTTTTTCAGATAGATCATAAAATTCTCCAGAATCACTGGAAAAACTAAATTTCATTATCCTTATAGTATCATCACTTAAAAACATTACCTTGTAATTTCTCGGCTTGGAACTGCATGGAATTTTTAACAATTCTAAAAAAAGAACTATAATATTTGAGAGAATATCTGAATACATAATGATTTGAGATTTCAGATTTCCATTCTTGATATTCTCAATTGTTACCAAATTATACTTAACCAGGTTAATCTTCCTTAGGTTCACCAAGAAATCCAATATGTAGATATCACTCTTCTTCATATTATCCTTATCCCATTTCCTTGGAATTATAAATACTTGAACCCATAATTCAAGAATCTATAAGTTCATTGATAGATGAACAATCTTTAGAGTCTTCACTCCTTTTAAGCCAAGAAACTCAATAGCCTTTTACTTATCAAAAGATCCTGACACATCAAGCAATTTGTGAGTGCATAATTTTATTTCTCTTTCATAAGGAATTCCAATCAGACTTGTTTCCTTGCTATATGAAAGAGACTAGGTCTTTCTATAACACTTAAAGAAGAACTTTTATCTTCCTTCTTCCTTGAAGAAACATGTTCTCTCATAGAACTCCTTTAATAAGTCTGGATAGACCGAATCCTTTGCTCTTGGTTTCGATACACATACACTCTCCCAACCATTCATCTTGACATTCTTATATATGATAGAGTCATAATTATCATAAAAAATTGGATTTACCAACCTTTCTCTATATATCTGCCACTTAGATATTTCCTTAACAGTCGACATTTATTTCTGGGGAGAGGCTTCAGCAAATATTCAGAACTGAGGAAACTTTTGAAGATTCGGAATGGACTTAAGTACAGAGACAGATCTTCAGCACACAAAATCTTGAAAAACTAATGTGTTAAAAACATCAGGGGGCTTTATATAGGCAATTGAGGTGATGGTTCAACTTCCATAGTTGATCAAACGGTTTAAAAAATTCTGACCAAATTTGATAGTTGAGATGATAACCGAAGAAGGATTTTGATAGGTCTCAATCTTTTGAGGATTTTAAGAAAAATATTTAGATTTGAGGAAAGGTGAATTCGAAAATTTTAAAATAGAATGAAAATAAAAAAATTAAAAGTTGATTACGAAAACTTAGGAAAGGAAACATACCTTTCAGATTACTTAGGGAAAATTATTCGTAATGAGGAAAATTATTCTTGAAGAAATTTAGATTCCGTAAAATGACTATGAAGAATTATAACTATGAAAATATTATATTACAAAAACATTAGATTATGAAAAAAAATTACGAAAAAAATTAAGACTATGAAAAAATTTAAACAATGAAAAAAATTTGACTATGAAAAAATTTTGACTACGAAAAATTTTGACCACGAAAAATTTTAGTCTACAAAAAATTTTAGACTACGAAAAAATTTACTAACATGAAAATGTACTCCCCTTATGAAAAGGATTTTCCTACTGTAAGAAGATAGGTTTCAACAAGAATTTAATATGGAATATTACCTTATGGTTGTCATTCCTAACTTATATTTAGTTAATTCAAATCTATCAGAGGGTAATGATTTTTTGAAAATATCAGCAAGTTGATCTTGCATTCCGATAAATTAAAGAATAATATCTCATTTTTGTGTGTGATCCCTAAGAAAGTGATCCCTAATATCTATGTGTTTTTAATGAGAGTGATTTTCCTGGTTTTTACTTAAAGAAATGGAACTAGTATTATCACACATTGTTTTTGTTTTGGTAAAACTCATACCATAGTCTGTGAGTGTGTGTTGCATCCACAAAACATGAGCACAACAACTTCTGGTTGCTACATATTTAGCTTCAGCAGTGGAAAGTTCTACTAAGTGTTGTTTTTTTCATGACCAAGAAACTAGTGAATCTCCTAAGAAATGACAAGTTCCAGATGTACTTTTATATCCATTCTACATCCACCAAAGTCAGTATCCAAAAGTATTTTTAAGACAAAATCATTTCCAGAAGTATAAAAGAGTCTTAAATCCATGGTTCCCTTTAAGTAGCGAAAAATCATTTTCACTTCCATTAAATGAAATTTCTTAGGATTGGATTAATATCTTGCACATAAGAATACTAAAAACATCAAGTTAGGACGACTAGATATCGAGTATAGTAAACTTCCTATCATACCTCTAAATAATGTTCGATCTACTGGTTTCCCAGCTTCATCAATATCAAGTGAATTTGAGGTACCAATGGGAGTACTTATACTCTTAGTGATGTCATATCCATACTTTTTAAGAAGATCTTTAATATACTTCTGTTGGGATATATAAATTCCTTCTGGTTTTTGAGAAATTTTAAAACCAAGGAAAATGTTAACTCATCCATCATACTCATTTCAAACTCAGGTTTCATTAGATCTGCAAAGAAATCAGTTAAATATTTCTAAGTTGAACCAAATATAATGTCATCAACATAAATTTGAACAATAGAAACATTTTTCTTATCTTTCTTTATAAAAAAGTTTGGATCAGCATTTCCCTTAACATAATTGTTTTGAAACAAAAATCATGTAAGTCTATCATAATAGTCTCTTGGGTCTTGTTTAAGTCCATACAAAACTTTGATAAGTTTGAAAACATGTTTAGGATTTTTTTTGTCTTCAAAACCAAGATTTTGTTCAACAAAAACATCCTCTTGAACATAACCACTACGGAAAACACATTTAACATCCATTTGAAAAAGTTTGAAATTAAAGAATGTTGCAAAGGAATGTAAAATACAAATAGATTCAAGTCTATCTACTGGAGAATAGGTTTCTTCATATTCTATTTCTTCTTGTTGATTATAGAATTTAACAACCAATCTATCTTTATTTATTACTATGATTCCATTTTCATCACACTTATTTCTGAAGACCCATTTTACTCCAATAACAAAATTTTCCTTAGGTCTTTCAACCAAGGTCCAGACTTTATTCCTTTCAAATTCATTTAGCTCATATTTCATAGATTTTATCCAATAATTATCACATAAAGTTTCATTAGTTCTTTTAGGTTCTAATTGAGAAAGTAATTCTAGATGTTCTACTTAATTTCATAAGGAACTTCTAGTCCTTATAGGTTGATTTACATCACTAATGATACTATAACTGGGATGATTCTTAAGAAACAACTGATTTGGGTTTTTTAAAACTTGTTCATCAACATATGGTAGGTAATATGCTGGGGTAAATTCTTCAAAAATATTTTCTTATACATTTTCCTTATCAGAAGGATCTTCTATTAAGGGTTGATAATTAGTTTTTGAAAACACATCTGAAGATGTAGGTTAAGGGTGTTTAAAAACAAAAGGATCAGTTTCATAAAATTTAACATATATTGTTTCTTCAATAGTACAAGTGTTTTTATTAAAAACTCTATATGAATTAGAAGTTGTAGAGTAGCCTAAGAAAATTAATTCACCACATTGGGGTGCGAATTTATGTAAGTTATCTTTAGTATTCAGAATGAATACTTTGCAACCAAATACCTTGAAGTAGGAAAGTCTAGGTTTCTACCATTCCATAACTCATAAGGGGTTTTTTTAAGAAAAGGTCTAATAAAAACTCGATTTATAGTATAACAAGAAGTACTTATAGCTTCAGCCCAAAAAATTTTGGCTATAGAATATTCACTCAACATAGTTCTGGTTATCTCTTAGAGAATTAAATTTCTTCTTTCAACAACACCATTATATTGAGTAGTTCTTGGTGTTGAAAAGTTATGATTAATTCCTTTTTTACTACAAAAAGTTTCAAAATATGAATTTTGAAATTCTCCTCTATGATCACTATGAATAGTTATCAAAGGAATATTTTTCTCATTTTAAAATTGGTCTCTAAAAATTTTGAAATAAGAAAAAGATTTATATTTCTTTGCTAGAAAATAGACCCATGTAAATCTTGTGTAATCATTAACTAAGACAAATATATAATATTTGCTTTCAATACTTCCAGTTTGTGTTGGACCAAAAAGATACATATGCACCAATTGTAATTCATTATAAGTTGAGACTTCGCTGACTAATTTAAAACACGGTTTATGTTTCTTTCCATATTGACAAGGATCAAAAACTTTTGAAGAATCAAATATAAGATTTGGTAAATCCTTAACTAGTCTTTTCATAGAGAGTTTTCATAGGTTTCTAAGGTTATAGTGTCCTAACATTCTATGCCATAATAAAAAATGATCTTCCATTTCACTAAGGCATGGTAGGTATTGACTCCTAACGTATTCTAAGTTAAGTGTGTATACATTCTCTTTCCTATGGGCAGAAAGAATAAACTCTTCCTTCGAATTTTGTACTAAACATTTATCATTCCTAAAATTCACAAGGTAACCTTCATCACATAATTGACTTATGCTAATAAGGTTGTTCTTAAGACCCTTAACAAATAAAACATTCGAAATCAGAGTTTTTCCAAGAAAAAAAATGTTACCTTTACCAATAATTTCTCCCTGAGCATTATCACTAAAAGTTAATTTTCCTCCTTTTGTCTTGATAATATTTTCAATGAAGTTTTTGTTACCAGTAATGTGTCGGGAAAATTAATTATCCATGTAAAATGTATTTTTGTTGGTACTATCTTTACTTTTATGAAAGAAAGAGTATTAGTCTTTTGGAACCAAAACTTTCTTGGATCTGGAAACTTCATAAAGTAATATCTTAGGAATCCACATTTTCTTATAAAAATATTCTTTATGAAAACCTAAAGACTGAGTTTTGTTTAAGGAACAATTTTTTGCTCAATTCCCACCACACTGACACATAGTGCAGAATGGAGCACTTTGAGGAACAAAATAATTATTACTAAAAACTAGTTTTGAATGAGTATAACCAAATCCAGAATTATTCCTTAGAGGTCGAATTTCAGAACACATATTATCAATGTTTTCATTAACTAAGTTAAAGTTTGACAAACACTTACTCAAGGAAAATATTTATGACGTTAGTTTAATAACTATGTTTTTATCCTCAAAAACATTAGTTTTAGCACTAGAGTTAGTCTCTAAAATATTTTTCTTAGAAATTACTTTTTCTAGATCCTTAGAAAGTTTATCCTTCTTATAATTAACTTCCTTCAGGTTTTTTGAAATATTTTAAAAAACATAAATTTTCTTATCAAGATATTTAGAAAGATATGATACATATTTAGTAAGAATATAAATTCTATAATTTACCTTATCAAGCTTTTTCTTGATTTTAGAATTTTCATTCTCAAGAAGCTTAGCAAATCTAGACACTTCTTCATAAGTAGGTAAAGTATTATCTTCATTAGAAAAAGATTCTTTATCTGAGGATTTATAATATTTATTATCCCTATAATTATAATTCAAGGATACATTGGTTATAGATTCAGCATTGTGTACCATTTTCATTATACAATGATTTTTGATGGGTAATCTAGATAGTAAACCAAGATTCTTCTGTCCAGAAGATTCATACTCTAAGGATTCATCAGAAGAGTCTCCACCAATAGCACTCCAGGTGTCATTATCTTTCAAAACTTTCTTAACTTTATCTCTTTATTACTTTTTTCTATTCTTCTTATAATTCTTTTCTTTCTATCCTTTCTCTTAAGCATAGGACAATCTGGCCTTATATGCCCTACTCTTTTTCATTCATAACAAGTAACTTCAGAGTCTGTCTTGTCCTTTATTTCTTCTTATATTTATACTTAAATTATTTCTTCCCAACATTCTTTTTAATCCTTCAATCAAGATTAGCTATTTCATTCTCAAAATGTTCATTTTCACTTGATTCAGATAAAACAGTGAATTTCTTTGACTTGGATCTTGTAACCCTTTCCGGAGTCTTTGCTTTTGTATTAGTAAAGGCTACACTTCTATTACCATTATTCTTTTTGTTCAAATTAGCATCTCCTTTCATTCTAGTCTCATGTTGAGGAATAGTTCCAAAAGCCTCATCAAGAGTAGTCTGAGATACTTTCCTATTCTCATCAATAGTTGTTCTCTTGGATTCCGACTCATTAGGCATGATATCTATAATCTTGTCTATAAGTGCTTCATCATCTAAACCTTTATCACCCATGGATTGTAAAATATTAACAATAATCATAACCCTTTGTTGTAACTTGCACAATAGTTCTCCATAAGGAAATACAAATCCATGATATTCTGCTCTAAGCATAGCTCTTCGAGAATCTATAACTTTGGATGTACCAAAATGAGTAACCTACAATTTCTTCCAAATACAATTGGTTGCTTCACAAGAAGAAATATGACTATATATATTCCTGGTCATGGAACACAGTAAATTATTTTCTACCTTGTAGTTTAGTTGATATTCTGACTTTTCTTGATTAGTAAAAGTTCTTACTTCCTTATCAGTAATCTTGTAATCTCCAGTAAGAATAACAATGTTTTCCACTCTAGTATTAAAAAAAAGTCTTTATATGATCTCTCCAATATTCATAATCATTCCCATCAAATGTAGGTGGTCTAGTAGGATTAATATTTTCAATCGAACCAACATTCATTCCTACCATATAAAAGAAAATATCTTTCCACAGAAACTTGTTAATAGTAAAAGTTTGTAAACAAAGATAAAAATCCTAAGCAAGGAAAATATTTTCAGAACAATGAAAACATGAGCAAGAAAACTTATATGTGAATATAAGTATTCCAGAGACCTACTCTGATACCAATTGTAGGATTGAAATATGAAGTATATTCTCAATATATAATAGGGGGTGAATTGTATACTTTAAAAATTATTTTGGAACCTTTAAACTTCATATAAAACTTTCTATGTTTAATAAGGTTAAACAAGTTTAATTCACAAGACCTCTTAGTTCTACAAACTTTCTAGGTTCCAGATATATGGTTCCAGAAATGAAACTTAAGAAAATTTTACAAGGAAAAATGTTCTACCTTAAAGAATATATAATCTTACTAATCATAGTATACAAGAACAAGAAAGTATATGATAGTTATACTTTCCTTATTAATAAAAATGTAGTGGAAAATAAACTTGAAACAATACAAGTAACAAGTATGAATTCTTTTAACCAAAATATTAGGGTATCCAACAACCTTGGATAAAGTTCCCTTGATTTATAATTTCATGAAATTCTATCTTACCCACACCAGGATAACCCCTCGATAGGAATGTCGAAGTCTTTCTTGCTATCCCCGCAAGCCCTCGAACTTCAAGGTAGTCGGAACCTCTGTCTTCCTTATCAAGGAAATCCTTGAACTTTTAGGTAGTAGACACCTCTTTCTTCATATCCCCAAGATCCCTCAAACTTTAAGGTATTCAGTGCCTCTATCTTCTAATCCCCGAAAGCCCTCGATTGTACAAAACAACTATCAGATTCGCACGAAGCAAGATGAACAAGATGTTCAGTACGCACAAAGCATGAGAGTCTCTCTCTCTAGAAATTACATCAACAGCATGTAATATCTAGAGTGATCAACAAGTATATAAAGTTTTTAAGCTCGTTCTAATGAGATCCTATTCATAGGCACTTCTCCAACGGTCGTCTCCCTCCTCCAACGGTCATATTTTTCCTTGAATCTCAGAGGGACTTGTACACATGTCACTCAAACAATGGTTAATTAGAAATAGATTTCACGACATCATTTCATAACAATAATAAGGGTAAGAAAAATATGATTGCTTAACCAAATCCAATTTTTCAGAGTCTTGGAAAATAATGTTTATAGTCTAAGAAAATAAACATTCTAATTCTATATTACATGGATATTCAGATTCTATTTTTCAAGGAATTCATAATTAGAATTCTATAGACTTTGGAGTTTGAATTCCAAGGAATTAAGAACCTGAATTTTGATGAATTCGGAATATGAATTTCAGAGAATTCGGAGTCAGAATTCTGAACAATTTGGAATCAGAATTCTGAGGAATTTGGAACCTGAATTCAGAACCTGAAAACAAAATACTCTATATCTAAGTATTTATAGAATTCTTAGGTTTTTATAAATGAAACTGAATTTTACACATAGAAATAAAATGGGTGAGATTTAGAGAAATTATAACATGAACAATGAAAATAAAGATAAGGAGAAAATTTCCTTGGGGAAGTTAAATTTTCCTTACTAACATAAATCTTTGGGGAAATAAAATTTTCCTAGAGATAGAGTGTTTGTGATTTTCAAAACATAAAAGAATGGAAAATTCATAAGGAACCCTTATTTACTCAAAAATATTGACATATCCAGTATAAACTAGTGTCTTAGAATCCTCTATCACCTTCCTAAATTACTTAGTTCCATAATTCTAGCTATTAGTAATTGTACTTGAAATTCAATTTCTACTATTAACTTATTATTATGTTATGGGTGCATGCTCAGGTTAACAAACAAAATGAAACCGATCAAATATCATATCTTCCAAACCACACCTCTTGGGTCTTTTAATTTCTTCTATTTATTAAATTATTTCTCTATTATGGTGGCATACCTCACAGTTTATTTGAAATCCAACTCTAGTTATGTGATAACTTACTTCTTCCAAAGTTCACCATGGTCTATTAATATAATTAAAATAATGAAATCAAATAAGCTCCCCCTCTAAATCATAATTTAAAGTAAAATTAAAAAATATTTCAATATTATTCTGAAATATATTCGAAACCTGATCAATAGCATATATCCAACTTCTATTCATACAATAAAATAACTATTAATTAGTCAATTGAAATTTTTGAAAAAATAATTTTATTATTATAGAAGTATAGAAATTTATATATTTATAAAAATCATAAAATTATATAGTTATTGGTATATATAATTTATAAAGGTTTAAAAGTATATATAGTATAATTTTTAAATTATAAAAAGTATATATAAAAGTATAAAATTATAGATAATTTCTAAAACTATATATAATTTATAAAAGGGTATATAATTTATAAAAGTATATATAATTTATAAAAGTATAAAGATTTATAATAAAATAAAATTATAATTAATAAAATTAAAATTTATAAAATTATAAAAGTGTAAAACTATTAATAAATTTTTAAAAGTATATAAGTATAAAAGTATAATTTATAAATGTATATACATTTTTAAAAGTATATATAATTTATAAGAGTGGATATTTTATAAAATTATACCTGATTTTTAAAAGTATATTGATTTATAAAAGTATATGAAATTATAAAAATATATTTCTCTTATTAAAGTATATATAATTTATGAAAATATATAACTTAATAAATTTATAAAGTAAAATTTATAAAAGTATACGAGTATATAACTATTGATAAATTTATAAAAGTCTGAAATTGTATAGTATAATTTGTAAATGTTTATAAATTTATGAAAGTATATAAATTTATAAACATATAAAAGTATAGAAGTTTAAATAATTTATAAAATGTTTATATATAATTATAATATGATATACTATATAATTTATAAAAGTAAATAAAAGTATAAAAATTATATATAAATGTACAAAAGTATATATAAAACCATAAAAATGTAAAAGTATATTTATAAAAAATATAAATGTATATTCATTATTATTTATAAATATATAAAAGTATTGATTAACATTTATAAGACTAAATTTAAACTCTAATTAACATCCCCAAATATGAACCAATGTTAGAAAAAAAACATTTTCAAACTATGTATGGGAATAAAAAATCATATGTAAACTATGAAACCCAAAATAACACTCAAAATAATAGAAATAAATTTTAAAATAATTAAATGTATAATAATAATATACCTTTTATCTAAAATTGAACAGATAATGTGAGAGTCAAGTCTAAAATGTGAATTTTCAAATGGAGGGGTGACGACCATGTTGGAAATTTTTCTATTTCATAAATCAATTACGATTTCCCACAATCTCATGTAAATAGATAAACCACTATAGAGAGATTAAATTAAATTAAATTAAATCATACCTAAATCCATGGAGGATCAATTTTTTCTAGGGTGGAGGGTTTCTAAGTATGGAATTGTCATATCTCTGGTGTTTTCTCTGAAGATATGTAAGGTAAACTAACGGTTCATATTTTACATTGGACCACATTTCCTTTATTTACCTTTATATGGTAAATTTAATTTAGGTCCCATAAACCCTATTTAATTTAGTATTGGTCTTATATAAATTTATGGCTCATTCTTAATAAATTTTTTAATTCATTACACTAAATATAGATCACTTTTTTTCAATAAAAATATGACAACCCATAATATAATTATTTTAATATATAAACCCATAATAATAATTATTAGGTTAAAAATATAATAATATCCCACTTAGGATACATATTATATCAGGAAATAATTATATTTTATTTTATGTTTGAAAATGGATATAAATTCTTGAAACATCCCTTTAATAATAATTCGGTCCATCTCCCATATTAATATGGAACCAAAAGAGATCTTATCAAATTACTTCATAAATCAACCCATCAATGATCACCATACCAATATATTCAATGACATAGATAAGTTATAGATGTATATCAGGGAAATTACATTTAATATGATCAAACTTTCCAATTTCCAATTATTCCTTCCTTAATATTTAATGAGATCACAAATAACTATAATAAACCATGGGATATTCAGAGTAAATATTGATGGAGATATTCCCTAAAGACATTAGTATATATGATGTGTAAATGGCCTATATTATATTTCATGATATAAATGTTTTTTTATGTTATAATGTATATAAACCAAATTCATATCATATTATTTGGTTTGGTTATATCATAGGTTGTGATATGGGGTATTTCACTATTGTATTAACCTTTTAGTATCATATGATATGATGATATCGCATGTAATTATGTGGATCAATTGTAGTGAACATTTGATAAGGAAACTGAACATTAGCATTCAAAAATATTCCATTTTTTCTATCATTGATCAAAAATTTCATAGATGTGTGGATAATTAATGATGTATTTATATGATAAATATATAAACGGTTGAGGAATTTACTCATACATTTCATAACATATAAGTAAATTCTGATAAGACATGAGAATGTCCTAGGGACCTTTATAAGGAGGCAGTCACTATAAGATGGTGTTCATCCAAGTATTTCTTTCTTCCTACCAATTATCTCTCTTCCTAAAGCTCTCTTATTCATCCCCCTTTACCTTAATAAATACTATCATATCATGTGATTAAGGAGGGTCTTTACCATTTGATGGGTGATTTAGTTCATCCCATAGATACACCACAAATGAGAGAGTGTGTTGGTTTCATATTAGGGGTTTCTAGTAAACATATTATTAAAGGATAATGTGGTAGTTATCTCTAATGTAAATTATAGAATAGGTTATTCATTTTATATTTATCATGAATTTGGGTTTTGTACATTTTTATATTTGAATTTTGAGGTTTCTAATTGCTTTTTGTGTTAAAAAAATGTTTTTTGATCCTTGGAAACCCATTAGTGGTATTAGAGCTTCGCCGTGCTTCATGATTCATGAAATTGTGTTTAAAATGAAGAGAAGATGAATATCATTTTTATGATGTATACTGAATCATTAATAATAATATGGATTGTATATTGTGGATACACTTACAATATAGGATATCATAAGGGATGATTTAAGATTTTCACCATGGATGGTTTTATGAAATAAGATGTCAAAGGTAGTGATTTGGTCATGTTGTACAATATCTGATATCATAGTTGATGACAAAAAACAAATCTCTTGGTTTTAATAAATTGTTTTATATGATATAGGGAATCATATTAGATGAAAATGTTGAGCCGTACTTGTAAGAAAAATCATTGTATTACTAAAGAGATATTGATGCTAATCATATAATATAATTTTCAAGGTGCCAGGGTTTAATCTTATATAGTATGAAAATATTAGTTCATGATTACTGAATTTCATGGATTAATATTACATGGCCTTCCAATGATGGGTTACAACTACATCGAATGTTATGTGCTGGTTTAAATATTCATAGGTACATGTTATAAATTGTCACTGCCTATGCTTTTGGGTTTATATTATGTAGGCCACCCCAATTTATCATAAGTTAAATTATTAATAATATTCTTTAATAGATATTTTCTAAAGGGTTTTGAACACTGTGACCTTTCAATCCCGGATGAAGATATATGTGGTATTGTTAAATTTGATATGAATAAAATCTTTATTTTTATAAAATTTCAATTATGAATTGAGTTATATGGTTTTTAAATTGTTTATAAATCATGGGAAAAATATATTTTGACATATTTATTTAATTTATAAAATTTTTATAAATTAACTATCTATAAAAGGTTTATAATTAATTAATTAATTAAAATTTTATGAAATATTTATTAAATAAATATCCAGAATATTAAATATTAATTTTAAATTAATTTTAAAATTATATTTCATGACTTATAATTTAGATATAAAATGTTTATATATAAATTATAAGAGTAATTTATAAGGTTTTTCAAAATTAAAAATAAGGAAATAATATTAAAGAATTTGTACTTAAAATTATGAATTGTTCATGATTATTCAATTAGAATTATTTAAATTAAAAAAGGACTTATTTAATACATTATTTGAAACATGTCAAAAGGATTTTTGATAATTGATGTGATCAAGGTTTAAATAATATTAAACATGTGATATTATGAATGTTTATATAATGTATATATATATTTAAAGTAAATTACATATAAAAGGATAATGTGACGGAGATTGTATTTGGAATAAATATAAAGTGTTTATATTTATTTAATTATGGAATTTACATAATTAATGGATGAGTTATAATAATTTTATAATTGATTTATTTATTAATTGTTTATAATGTTTGTCTATCATATTTAAATCTATAAATATTTCATTATTTTATTTTCTTCCCTTATTTATTATTCATGAATATAATTACTATATTATGAACATATGTATGCTTTTGTTTAATTTTTAAACTTCTTATATAATTTCCATATATGCATCTAAAGAGTTACATGTTGGATATGATAATTGATTTAGTTTTCTTCTACTATGACATTGGATTGTATTGTATTGTATTGTAAGCTTGAATTTGATAGTTGATTATATTTTATACATATTAGGTGTTCGAATTGGGATGGAATTATGGTATATCTTCAATAAATTATCCTTGGGTAGAGTGAATTTGGTTTAGACTGATCACTATCCTGGAGGCTTATGGTTTATCCAGACTAGTTGGGGTCAGTTATCTATCGATGTTGACTCTCGCTAAATGAGCATTGACAATTTTAGTATTGAAGAAATACCTAAAGCATGGGTATTATTTTCTCTACAAAAGGAAGAAAGGGGAAGCAAGGCTACATGGATATTAGGTGACTGGATCATAAGAATCATGTGAACCCAAGAAGACACACACTCCCATTTCCCTAGTAATGCCACGTAGCTAGATTATGCGTTTCATGTAAACTAATAAAGATCACACAAAGCCCCTTCATTGAATTCTTCTAATCATACAAAGCCCCATAAAACATCCCACTTCATCATGTGAATCCCTTCTGACAAGTATTCCTAATTATACAAAACTTCATTAGATTATTTCATCCAATCATGGGACATGTCCACCAATAGATGCATTAAAATCACCCAAATCCCCATATAAAATAAAATCTAAAAAAGGAAGAAGATTCATGTGATGGAAGTTACATTGATTTTCACATGAAGTGATTATAAGGATCATTTGATAAGTTCAATTATCACATGAGATCCCAAGTGGCATGTCATCCATGTGGTATGAAAGCATTTGAGTATGTTACCTTCATCATTCAAAGGCCCTCAAATACATCCATTCTATCATGCAACACCCTGACAGAAAATCAATGGGGAAATGCTAAAAGAATTTTCAAATAAATAATAAAATATAAAAAACGTGGTATATTTCTGTGAAAGGGAGTTGTACTAATTTTTATGAAAATTCTTGATGCATTCTACATGACCAGACCATTGATCGCACAAAATCCCCGTCAATATTTTGGCCTCATCACATGAAGGATTCTAGACATGTCACCTCCTTCATGTGAAGGATATAAGACATTTCCATTTAATTATGTGACACCCTAATATAAAATAAATCGCATACCTCCATAGTCCTTATAAAATAAAATATGAAAAAGGTTTTACCCTTATATAAAGGAGATTTATACTATTTTCATGCGATGAACCTCCGACGATCCAACTTAATCACATGAAAGGCCCCAGACAAGTCTCCCTTGATGATGTGAAATCCTCTCTAATAGGCATTCTGGTCTCGCAAATACTCCCTAACATTTCATCCTGATCTAATGAAGGACCTTTGACATATCAACTTGATTATGTGAAATCCCTATGACAAGCCACAGGTCCAATAAATATGGTGATGGTGGAGTTATCTCACAATAATTGTTTATCACATGACATAAAGATGATGTCAAGGATGAATCATGGTAGGTTCATGTCAAATTCATGATGCTCCACTAAATATATCCCATTTCTTTGATATACACATTGTGCATAGTGGTGTAGATATGGGGTCTATATGCCCATAACTTTCACCCTATCAGCACAAAACACACACACATGGAAGCGTAGAGGAAAGAGAGGTATTATCCGAGCTGAAATACATGAAATCACAAGGGTCCTACACCAGGTAAACCAAGATAATTACTTAAGGTATTAAATAACATAAACTTCACTTGATCACTTGAAGGAATTCTGGTGCACTGAATTGATTACGCAAAGGAGTTTCCATGTTCGACTTGGTCATGTGACATCTCAGTAGGACAATGCTTGATGAAAATTGTGGAATTTATATGATAAAGCTGAAAATTTCGGAATCCTTATGAAAAATATATATTATGAATTTCATGAAAAGGGGTCATGTGTTTCACAAGACCTATTCATTATGTAACAACCTGAGTTTTTGGAATGGTCAAAATCCCCACCCGGTTTAATTTTTTCAATTAGTGGTTATGCTACTTTTTGTTTCCTTGATAGGAAGTAAATTATATGAGTTATATTGGCCTTAAATTGTTTTTTGGATTGGTTTAGAGGCTAGATGAGTTCCATGGGTGCTCGGAAGGGTTTTGGGAGCATTGGAGTCCCAAAGGCCTGGTTTTTGGGAAGCAGTTACAAGCGCAAGGTTTAGGGAAACCATGTGAGTTAGGTTACATAGCCATGTGGATGCATCAATAGAATTGCAGAGGGTTTTCACATATTTTTTTCACATTTTGGAAAACCATTCAGGGTGGTCATGAAAATCTAGAGTTCCTAGGCAGTGGCTTCCTCATGGTTATAGCACGGTTTGGAAAACCTTGTGGGTAAACCGTGGGGTCTATACTGGATATTTTCTTTTAATTTTTTTTTATTTATTTTTCTTTCTTATTTCTCCTCTATCCCTCTTTCTCCTTCTTGGTCACATGCTACACCGGAGTAACCCTACTCCTCCTCTCTTCAACCATATTTGATCCATCTTCCGACTTAGTGATCCATTCTTCGATCTGTCGAAAGATACGGGATCACCTCTGTAAGGCTAACCCCATGTATACCTCTTATTTGTTGATCTCTCGTCTTATGGACTATTGTTTCCATCTAAACTAAATTCATGGTTTAATATGAAAACTCAAATCTATTTCGATCCATTTCGAGTTGGACTTCGATATTGGAAATGCCTATGTCTATGAGTCTGAGGTAGGTGGTTTATACCTCATTTTGAGTTTTCACAGACTTTTGGGGGTTGCGTATTTTTAGCACAATAGCGGGTTTTGAGAGTAACCTTATTATATCATATTCACCTGACTGTAAAACTATATGGGGTTTCGGGTTAATTCCATGCACCTATTATGCTTGAGTGTGGCCAGGTGAGAGGTTGTTTCTCCTTGGGATATTTGGGATGGGGGTACCCAAAATGGTTTTAATTGAATTGTTTTGATTTAAAATTGTATGTTTAAATTATTAAATCTTGATTAAGTGAGTTATAGGAATTCAATACCTATGTGCTAATGTGTTATACCTGGTAGCTAGTGTAATTCAATCTGTTTAAATTGTGTTACTTGTTTAAAGTGATTTAATGTGTTTTATATATATGTAATTCATTATATTACATGTGACGAGACCCTTGGGGATTGTGATAGGATTGACCTAAGGATGGGATGGCATGGCCATCAGGATTGAATGATTTTGATCACTAGCTGGGCTTGGACAGGGTTTTCAAGGGTGGTTTTGACCATGGTATTGGGAATCGTGGACGTCGGTATTGAGGTAGTGTGATTGTCATGTTGGGAAAGGTCCATGTTACTTAGATGTTAAGGCCATTGAACTTGCATGACATGGTCATAGGGGAATGAGTTTCTAGAGATGTTTTGGATTAGGTTGTTTTTGCAGATTTCTTCGCACTCATGATGTCCAATATGCTAATTGATCCATGTGAACATAGGTTGACTCTATGATGAGGTGGTTTTGACCAATACTATGGGTAGTGGCCCCAAATAGTTGTGGCTTAGATATTTATGATTTGGGGGTGATTCTCATAGAAAGCCATGTGGAAGGTTAGGAGACTTCAGTTGATAGAGATGAGGCTATCGGGTTGGGGGTTGAGGCTCTCTATGGTTGAGTTCATGGTCATGGATATTTATTTGAGGACAGAAATCATTGTTTCTCCAGTTTTCATTCCCTAGGCCAACGTGATATTTCGATCAGTGGTTTGTTAGACTGGGATACTATTGTTGGGTGTGCCTTCAAGATGTCGGTGCTTTGAGAAATGAGGTTTCAAAAGGCACATGGTGTTGGGCTATATGATTGAGGTGGAACCTGAGGGTTCACCATGGCTTTGTGACGATAGGGGTACCTTGGGCTATGGAAGAAGGTATCTCTTTACTTTAGAGATTCTGGTGTTGGTTGAAGCAAGTGACACTCCCTAGTGGCTGCTGAGTACCAATGGAGATTGTGGTTATTATTACATCGTACTATTTACTTTTCTTAGAGGTGCATGTCTGCTTAATCACATATAGTAGGTACGCACCATTGGGTGGTATCCTACTAAAATTCATCTTACACCATACACAGGACCTTTGGGACACGTGTAGAATTTATGGATTTATGTACAGGTAAAGGATAATATTCAGAAGTTGGATCGTAGTGATTTTTGGCATGGAGATTGGAATGGACCTTGAGGTCATGCCTAGATGGAGTTTTACTTTTGTTTATCTTTCATTATGTATCATCGTGATTATTTAATATATAGCTACAGTGGTTATCCATGGGATCCCTTTGTATATTGACATGTATGACCGACTATGGATGCATTCGTTTATTGTTTTTTTATGGCTACATGTGGTGTGTTGGCATGCTATTCTATTTACTTTCTTTTGCTTTGGTTTCTATATTGCTTTTGTTGTTCATTGATATTGGATGTGTTTCTGCTTTGTGAGTTTGGTTCGAGTCAACTAAGTTATTTATTTATACTGCATGTTATCTTGTTCTTCTTGGACCATTATATTATCTATTCCTAGAGGGTATAGCCTCCCCACTATACCTTTTTACACCCTCAGTACAAGTCAGAATCATTTGGAGTTCGGGGAGGTGTGCCTAAGGCCAGTGGAACCCAGCCTGTTAGCAATGTATGGGTGGTTTTTTAGGTCGGTGATTCTACAAGTGGTATCATAGGAGTTTATTTTACCTCTTTTCTTGGTATTACTATTTAGGATTATGGTAGGATAGAGATAGGTTGTTTTCGGAACTAGATTTTGACCTCATGCTTTGGTGTCTACAGTCTCATATATAAGGTATGTATTGAGTTACCTTGGGTGGGTTATGCTATTTTTATTTTTCTCAGATTACAGTTTATATGATTTCCACCTTGGTGGATCACTGGGTTAGTGATGATTATTGGTTGTGATATGTGACCCTTGACTCAGTGTGGTAAGGTAGAATTGGACCTTGGCCCATTAAGGCAAGTTGTGGTTTTTGGCTTTTTATAGGCCCATTTTTAGGGTATCTCAATTTCATATATGCATGTACGCCTTGTGAAGTGATAATACCATGTGATATATGTTAATTTCCATGTGAAAAAGGTAAAATTCATAATATAATTTCATGTATTATGAAATGTGATATGCCATGATTTATATATGTGTGTGTGTGTGTGTGAAATTGCATGTGGCATGAGGAATGGGCCTGGATCTTTTTGGAGTATGAATTTTTTATGGTTGATGTGATTTTGATCACCAGGATTGGGTGACTCGGTCATGAGATTGAGGAAACAATGGTTGTTAGGATGAGTGTAGCCCAGGGATATTGTGATACTTGGATCTATTGAGGGCGGGTAAGGAGACCTCAAGGCCAGGATACCATTGGGATGGTTGTAGTGGTGGAGAGTAAGGGTAGTTTTTATATATTTCCTTTTTATGTCTTTCCCTATCTATGATTTGTGTGTGTGTGTGTGTGTGGGTTGTCTGACCATTTTATGGTATTCAAAAAGTTCTTCCTAGATGGCTCAGATGGAGTGTCAAGTGGGTGATGGTACAATGTATCAGGAGCACGATCAGGTTCAAACCCCTAAGGGTGAGGTAGAGCATGAGCCGAAGGTCCAAGCTTAGGGACATGATTAGGTTCAGGATCCATTTGAGGTAGGAAATCTATCAGGATTGACATCATTTGGTTCGTGGCTCAATGAGAAGCTTTAGTCTAGCCTGTTATATGTTTTTTAGGGGATTGACAGAGGTTTTCGGAGATAAAATCCATCATTGTAGTATCTGACATGGGAGTTCCAATCACAGCATCCACTACTTTTTTAGGGTTAGGGTGTCCTGCAGGTGTAAGATAACTAGATAGATGGGATACATATGATCTTTGAGTAGATGGAGATGCCTCTAGGGTGGAGGGTCAATATAGAGACATATATGTTTAGAGGGCCAGCTAAGCGCTGGTGGGATGTATAGTTTCAGGCTCATAGACATGAGGGACTGGCCTGGAAGAACTTTGAGGATAGGTTCTTCGAACACTTTTTCCCTGAGATGCTAAAGGTGGAGAGAGATTCAGAGTTCTTGAGCCTTCAGTATGGTGACATGTATATCATAGACTATCCATCTACCTTCACTGATTTTTCTTGATTTTCACCAGGTATGGTAAGTGATGACACCTCGAGGGTGAGGTGCTTCCAAGATGGATTACGGTATGCCATCTGGGTGCAGGTAAACATCTTTAGGCTGGCCTCATTCTCAGAGATGGTGAATATGGCACTCGTAATCAAGGGAAAATTAATAGATGGGTCCCTTTTGTGTTGGGAAATGGCTTCAAGAGATGGTTTTAAGGGCAGGAAACAAGGTTTGGATGAGTTCTAGTAGGGTGTTCAGGTCAAGGACATTGCTAGACCACATCATGGCAGTTTAGAAATGGTTTTATTTCTATGTCGGAATCCAGGGCATGTTTTTACTTAGTGTGATCGGACTTCAAAGGAGTGTTGGTCATGTGGATACATGGGGAATCTTGAGTGCTTCTTTAGGTAGCCCTCTTAAACAATCAACAGACAGGGATCGAAGCAGGCACAGACTTCAGATATTGGTTCAATATCGGTACCCGGTGAGGGTAGATGATATTCAACTACACATGGAGGACATGGTAGAGACATTGGTACCAAGTCGTGGAGTCAATGGTCAGTGGATGCTACAGCGCCGCATGGAAGTAAAGCTTCAGGCAGTCATGTGCTAGGCTAGGTGCATGCAGTGGAGGTGCCAAGATCTGAGCAGGCTGGAGAGTAGAAGATAGTTAGAGGTATGTCATGGGCATAGACGTAGTTTGTTTTTTATTTAATTTGGCATGTCCTTTTTAGGCATGTCTTTTTTGAATGCATGAGGTGCAGAGGATGTATATGGACTGGACAGATACTGGTCAGTGGGTTTATACCATCTCCAGTGCATGAATATATATATATATGAGGTGATTGGTATTAGGAGAATCATTGGATACATGTTTTTAGATGTTTGGAATTAGGTCATTGTTGGATATGGGAATACTTAAGATGCCTTGGGCATCAAACATCAAGGATGTAGGTTGTGATTTAGGTGTGAGGTACCAGATTTGTTTTTAGCATCCAAGGGATGTGTGACCTAATTGTGCCATGGATTCCATGGGCTAGAGGAAGTCATCGATGCGGTGTGGGATATGATTGTGTGTCATAAGTGACACAGGAGCACATGATAAGGTGTAGGGGTAATGATACATCACGAGAGGACCATGGGTCCAGAAACAGATCAATGGACCTTTCTGAATTTTGAGTTTTGATCAGGTTGGGACCAAGTTAGAAAATTCCTAAGGTGGGTAGCCCCTTGTGGAAGTTGGCCTATACCTTTTAGACCAATGTATTTCAGGTTCTTTGTACCGAGATGTTTTCATTCAGAACCTTCTCTAGGTTTTTTATAGCTCTAGGATGATCTATGTTATGGTGGGGATATTTTAATGACTTGGGTTTTTTGGAATGTGTCAAAATCTTCACCTAGTTTGAATTTTTTTAATTAGTGTCTATGTTAGTTTGTGTTTCATTGATCAAAACTCAATTCCGAGAGTTCTTTTGGACTTAAATGGTGTTTTTTGGGTTGTTTTAGAGTCTTGGAGAGGTCCTTAGGTGTTCGGAATGGTTTTGGGATTGTTGAAGGCTCAAAGGCCCGGTTTTTAGGAAGCAACTATAGGCACACAGTTTAGGGAAATCATAGGAGTCAGGGCACATGGTCGTATGGATGCATCTGCATAATTGAAGAGGGTTTCTACACAGTTTGTGCATGGTTTGGAAAATTGTGTGGGGTGGTTGTGTGAATTTGGAGTTCTTAGGAATTGGCTTCTCCATGGTTTCCACACTGTTTGGAAAATTGTGTTGGTAAACCATGTGGCCTTTACAGGATATTTTCTTTTAATTTTTCTTTTTATTTATTTTTATTTATTATTTATCCTATCTCCTTATTTCTCCTTCTAGGTCGCACACTACAATGTAGGAACCCTCCTCCTCCTTTATTCCACCAAATTCAATCCATCTTCCTCCTCGGTGATCCGTTCTTCACTCCATCAGAGTCTATGGGATCTCCTCGATAAGTCTAACCCCACGCATACCTCTTAATTGTTGATCTCTCATCTTATAAATTGTTTTTATATCTGAACCCATTTCAATTATTAATATAGAAACTTAGATTTTTGTTGATCCACTTTGAGTGGGACTTCGATATCATGTGTGCCAATATCTACGAGTCTAAGGTAGGTGGTGCATACCTCATTTTGAGTTTTCACTAACTTTTTGGGGTTTCACCTCTTTAGTGAAACATTGGGTTTTGAGAGGAACCATGTTATAGAATATTTATGTGACTAATAGACCATATGGGATGGTGTGGGCATGCCCTATACCTATTACACTTGAGCAAGGCCGTGTGAGAGGTTGTTTCTCCTTGGGATATTTGGGTCATGAGTGCCAAAATGGTTTTAATTGAACTGTTTTGATTTACACTGGTATGTTTAAATTATTGAAGCTTGATCAAGTGAATTAGAGGCATTCAATACCTCTTTGATAATGTACTATAACTGGTATCTATGTTTAATTCAATCTATTTAAATTGAATTACCTTTTCAAAGTGATTTAATGTGTTTTATATATATGTAATGATTGATATTGCATGTGTTGAGACCCTTGGGGATTGTGACGGGCTTGAACCAAGTATGGGATAGCATGGTCATCGGGATTAAGTGATGTTGATCACTGTATGGGCATGGTCTAGGTTTTCATGGGTGGTTTTGACCACAGGATTGGAAATTGTGGATGTTGGTAATGAGGAAATGTGATTTTCCAGATGGGTATGCCCTATGTTACTTGGATGGAAAGACCATCATACTTGAGTGACATGGTCGTAGGGGCATGAGGTTCTATATATGTTGTGTCTTAGGTTCTTTTTGGTGATTATCACTCACCTGTGATGGAAAAAGTGTCAATTGAGTCGTGTGAAAACAGGTTGACTCTGTGATGAGGTGGTTTTAACCACTCGTGTGGGTAGAGGCCCTTGATAGTTACATCTTAGGTATTTATTATTTGGGGTGATTTCTGTAGAAATCCTTGAGGAAGGTGAGTATCCTTCAGTTGATAGCGATAAGGCTATCAGTTTGGGGGCTAAGGATCTCCATGCTTGAGGTCATGGGCCTAGATATTTATTTGAGAATAGAAATCATTGTTCCTTTGGTTTTCATTCCATGGGATGACGTGATCTTTCAAGTAAGGGTTTGTTAGATGAGGATACTATTGTTGGTCATGCCTTCGGGATA
Organism: Viscum album; assembly: GCA_963277665.1. Taxonomy (NCBI): domain Eukaryota; kingdom Viridiplantae; phylum Streptophyta; class Magnoliopsida; order Santalales; family Viscaceae; genus Viscum; species Viscum album. The sequence continues at coordinate 1,235,947,157 of OY728122.1, read as the reverse complement.
TTGGTACTTTGATACATGAGGTGTCAGGAGGCACATAGTTTTGGGATATATGATTGATTTGGAACCTGAGGGTTCACCAAGACTTTGTGACTATAGGGGTACCTTGGGTCATGGACAAAGGACTCTCTTTACTTTCGAGATTTTGGAATTGGCTGAAGTAGGTGATACTCCCTGGTGGTTGTTGAGCACTAGTAGAGATTGTATTTATTATTGCATCATACTATTTTATTTTCTCAAAGGTTCATGTCTGCTTAAACACGTATACTCGGTATGCACCATTGGGTGGTATCCTACTGAGATTCATCTCACACCCTACACGGGCCCTTTGGGACATATGTAGACTTTATGGATTTACATACAGGTAAATGATGAGGTTCAGAAGTTAGATCATTGTGCTATTTTTCATGGATATTGGCATGGACCTTGAGGTCATTCCTAGATGGAGTTTTACTTTTTTTTAGCTTTCATTCATGTATTATCATGCTTATTTTATATATAGCTATAGTGGTTATCCATGGGAGCCCTTTGTATATTGGTACGTATGACCTACTATAGATGCATGAGTTTCTTGTTTTGTTGTGGTTACATGTTTTTTGTTGGCATGTTGTTCTATTTACATTCTGCTACTATTGTTTCTATATTTCTTCTTTTGTTCATTTCTATTAGATGCGTTTCCACTTTGTTGTTCTAGTTCGAGTCTGCTAAGTCATTTATTTCCACTACATGTTATCTTTCTATGCTAGAACCAGTATATTTCATATTCTTAGAGGGTATATCCTCCCCAATATACCTATTTACACCCTCACTGCTAGTCATCAGCCTTTGGTGTTCGGGGAGGTGCACCTACGGCTAGTGGTACCCGGCCCATTAGCACTATTCAGGTGGTTGTCTAGGTCATGGATGCTACACATTAGTCATGTGAAGGCACCCATACATGTCATCTAGATCATATGACATCACCTGAGTATATCATTCAAGTCACATGAAGTCCTCTAAACATATCGGCCTAGCCACATGAAGTTATCTGGACAAGTCAACAGAATCATGTGGAATCCCTTTGACATGTCTTATTGAATCATATAAAAAACATTATATATGTAATCCTTTTCATATCACAACATCAGTATGTAGGTTCTGGGTGTAGTGGAAGTATAGGATGGGCATATACCCAAGTTTGAAAGTTATCATAATCGATGATATATTCGGGATCAATATGACGATGAATGCCAATATCCATAGAATCGAATCAAAGATAAAAGATAGAGGAGAGAACCTGAAACTAAGAAAATAGGATTGACATATTTTTTTTATAGTTAATTTAATTATATTATATAATTACCTACAAGGTGATTCTTTTTTCGTTGATTCGTCCGAACACGAGTCCAAGGTGCAGCTTCATTGTGTTGTATAATCCAAGGACATGAATCCTCTAGTAGTGATCCACACATTCTCTACATATCTTTGGATGCTGCTGAAGGAGTCTCCAGGTGTTAGTGCAGAAGATCCTTTTACTTGTGATGTCCGCCTTTTATTGCCTTGAGAATCGCTTCCAAAACATTCACCTTGATCTGGCGGTGGAGGATATCTCTCATTCTTGAGAGCATTCTTAGAGAAGGAAGAGTTCTCTATGCTCAAGAGAATTTCTCCAAGGATTTTGTTTACAAACAATTGGTTATCCATTCTAATGACCCCTTGGGTAATTTAAATAATAATAACATAATAGGGAATTTAATTCACCAGGTAATAATAAATAATTTGCACAAGTTCGGTTACTTAATTTATTATTCCATGTGAAACCCTGTGTCAATAATAATAGCAATTCTATTATTTCAATGACATGTACTTAACATTCATGTTATATTTAAATATTATTTAACCAAATAATATTTAATATTATTTCTCACTAGACCCATAACTTGGTATGCCAATCCTACTCAATATTTATCAGGACTTGAATAATGACTATTTATTTAGTAAATAAATATAACTACATTATTTTCTGATAAATAAATATTCCATCTGCAATATATTCTCTCAAATAACTATTGATGAAATAAATGTGATAATGCATATTTTAATAATTATTAAACCACAATAGGGAATAATATTTATTCAACTTGTTAAATAAATAAATTATTTAACTGAGATATTGGCTACACTTAGTGTGTGACCCTCTAGGCCACTTTCTCATTGGCATTAGGCGGGCTTACCTAAATTCCAAGATTACTATCTTGAAATGGTTCAAGGAACTAAATAGAAAGAACCTGATATCACAATGACATGTCATATCATATGAATTCTTACCATGTAATATAATCCCTTTGTCCCAATATCTTCAATCAAGTAGATTTCATGCAAGTTTCATCAACCCGTGTACTGGAATTCTCATTCTTTGACTTCCTGGAATTGAACTTTCCTAGAGAACACCATGTCCTTGGATTTAGTTAGTCTATATCATTTCCATCAAAGGTCTTGAGATATATTCTTCCATAGAAGTGAAAAATCCTTTCTCACATCATTCATTAATTTAGTATTACTCATGAAGCACCCAACATATCCTGCCTCCCTGCGAACATTTGTCATCACAGTTTTCATCAATACATCTAAGTGTGCAAGTAATAATACCCAAAGTATAAGGACCAATACACACATCTGCAGATAGGAACATCCAATGACACTTATTAATTTTGATTTCCTATTGGTGGGTCTTGTTCTTCTTATGTCCTCCTATATTTACCAAGGGCGCACACCATGAGAAGGTGCCTCAAAGTTTCATGAGTCCCCACCCCTGATAGCATGTATCATTTGTTTCCCTTAAAATGATATCATCTAGCCATATAACATATATTCAAGAATATTTTCATGGAACTTCTTGGTTCTCATCATAGCAGGGACCTGGTGTGACCTTTTAATGTGATTGATATTCTTAAGACATTATCACATACTAGGTCATGTAGAAGAACAATCATGATGTGATAAGTATTTTATTAATATTCATCCAATGAATAAAGGTTTATCATAATGTACAAAGAAGTTGGTTTCCAGGGAACCAACTCCAACAGACTCCGACTTTAACTAGAGCCAACTACTAACAACCTTCAGCCCACTAGCTCTCACATGATATTCATGATTCTACTAAGATAGGCCTTTTGTCAAGGGGGCTTCCACGTCCTCTTTCATAGACAATATTTTCACTACAACTTCACCCCTTTGATAGAAATCCCTCAAGAGGTGATACTTTTAGAGTATGTTCTTTTTCCATTGATGTGACCTTGGATCTTCTGCAAGAGCCACCACTATAGTATTATCACATTACAATGTAATGGTATCTTTACTTATAAGCACCACATTAAGCTCCTAGAAAAAGTTTCGAATATAGGCGGCTTCTTTAGCTACATCAAAATCCACTATATATTTAGAATCTTCTGTAGAATCAGTGATAACTAGATACTTTGAACACTTCCAGATCACAACTCTTCTATTGAGGAATTAAACATATCCTGATTGCGACTTCAGATAATTTTGATCTGTCTAAAAACCAGCATGAGCATACCCTCTGATGAAAATCTCCTCATCTACGCTATAAAACAATAACATATCCTTAGTTCTTCTTAAATACTTAAGGATATTCTTGACAGAAGTTCAATGTTATTCTCCTGTATGTGCTTGATATCTTCTTACCATGATTAGTGCATAGGAAACAACAAGTCTATTATATAACATGGAATATATGATAGATCATATCGTTGAAGCTTATGTAATCATACTCATCCTATCTTTCTCATGTTGTTTCTAGGGACACATTTTTATGGAAATAAGTATACCATGTGACACTGGAACCAATCCCCTCTTGGATTGTTCCTTAATAAATATCTTTAGTATTTGGTCAATGTATATACTTTGACATAGTCTAAGAAGCCTCTTATATCTATCAGGAATGATCTTGATCCCTAGAATGTGGGCTGCTTCTCCTAAGTCCTTCATAGAGAAGCACTTGTTCAACCAGTCCTTGATTGACTACAAGAATGGTATATCGTATACAATAAGCAATATGTCGTTAACATACACTACTTGGAAAACAAATGAATTCCTATTAAACCTCTTGTAAACACATGGATCACATTCATTCTTAATTAAACAAAATTTTCTTATGGCTTCATTGAATTGGATGTTCTATGATCTAGATGCTTGCGTTAATCTATAAATTAATCTCTACAACTTACATTCCCTTTTAGCATCACCTGGTGTCACAAACCCCTCTAATTATGCCATATAGACATCTTCTTTAAGGTTCCCATTAAGAAATGTAGTTTTTACATCCATCTACCAAATCTCTTAGTCATGAAAGATGTTATGGTAAGTATGATTTTTATGGACTTAAACATGGAAACTAGTGAAAATTTTCCATCATACTTAATTCCCTAATTTTATTTAAAACCTTTAGATAATATCCTTGATTTATATGTACTAACTTGACCTTCCATTTCCAGTTTATTTTTGAATAACCATTTATAACCAATATTCATTACATAAATTGGAGCATCAACCAGAACCGATACTTGTTTATGATACATGGAATCCATCTATGAATTCATAGCTACTAGAAATATTTCATCTTCTAAGCTCTCTACTTCTTCCTTGTAGGAGATAGGTTCATCATTGTCCAATAATAATGATTCACAATCCTTAGTGAAAAAGAAAACCATATCTCTTTGGTTCCCTTACCTCTCTTGTGATCCTACGCAGTACTTGTGTTTCAAGAACTACCTCTTCCACATGGACCTATGGAACTTGTTCCTATAACAAGACTTTTGTATCTTGAGCATCAACTTCATCAAAGTCAATCTTTCTCCTAATATCCATTTTGAGGGTGTTCTCCCTCTTAGGAAAGACAACCTATTTGGATATAGTCACTTCCTTGTCTGAGGGGTTGTATAGGTAGTATCCCTTTGTTTCCTTGGGATACCCTATAAAGATACACTTCATGACACGGGGTGCTAGTTTTTTGCCTAAGAAATCCTTAACAAACTCCCCATATCCCCATACACGTGTATGAAACAAATTGGTTTTCTTTTCACTCTATAGCTGAAAAGGAATCTCATTTTCTACCTTAGTTGGTACTTGGTTTAATGTGTATGTCACAGTTTGCAATGCATATCCCTAATATGATGATGGAAGATCTTCATGACCCATCATCGACCTTACCATGTCCAACAAGGTACATCTCCTCCTTTAAATAACACCATTCCAATGTGGTGTATATGGTGGAGTGAGTTGATATATAATCCCAGACTCCTATAAAAGTTCGATGAACTCTTGGTTAAGATATTCTCCACATAGAACCGATCGAAGGTTCTTTATCTTCTTATCAAGCTAATTATCTAATTCATTCTTGAACTCCTTGAATTTCTCAAAGGACTAAAAATTAAAACATATTAAGTAGAAATATTCATATCTAATCAAGTTATCAGTAAAAGTAATTAAGTAAGAATATCCACCTCTAGCTTCTATTAGAAATTTTCCACACATATCAATGTGTACCAATCATAGAATATCTGCGGCCCTTTCACCATGTCCACCAAATGGTGGGGATTCTGGACCCTTAGCACGTTCTTATTTGCTTCGTGATTGAAGACAACCTTATCTCCACCTGGACTTAAAACAAACGTACCTACAACAGATCCCACTTATTCCTCTTTTGATGGTCCTACAATTTTCATTTGAGGTGTGATCCTCCGATGGCTCCAATTTGGGTAAGCTTCCCCAGTATTCCTCTTCCATTCTAAAAAACCACCATACATTCGATGTTTGGTAATATGGTGGGTAGGTTCCTATGTTTTGATGACCGATATCGATCCCTCTACCATCCAATTTCTCTGTGGATCTATGTGGAGGTCGATGTGTCCAAACCACCAATTGATTTTGTGAGGATTTAGATTGAGAATGAGTATCGGATCAAACAGAGAGTTATTTTTGATTATTGGATCGATTTCAGTTCTTTTTGTGGTCATCAGGGTCATCTCCAATAGGCTTGTAGTCATGGGAAAGGAGGTTATTCCACAGGTATGTTCAGCGAAGGTGGGTAAAAGGTTACTGGTAATACGAAATCCTATAAGACTTCTTTATCTTCCCTCATGAGTTGTAATTTGGAAGCAGATGGAGCTAAGGGTGGAAACACCATCTCATCACCAGTTCGTGAGAATAGACCCTCAGGGTATAGTCCAGGAATTACTAGATCAGTATCTCTGAGGCTGGGAGGAAGTTCTCTCCTATAGCTGACTCATGGTGTTTATGGGGCCAAGGATAATGGGGAATGGACCAAGGTGAATCGCAGGAAGGCCAAGTATAGGTGTCCATCCACTACTGATGAAGCATCCTTAGATGAGACCCCTAAGTCTCCCCCGGAGTCTATAGAAGATGATAAAATCAATAGGATACCATATGATAGGATTTCAAAAGGGAAACTAAAGCTCATTGATGTTGGGTACTATTCAGTTCATACTAGGAGGAAGACCAAGACCCATAGAGATCACTCATACCTTCCAAAACCGATGACTACCCGATCTTCTACAAAGGGTATAAATTTTAGGGTGCCTGACCAACCATCCTTATATGAAAATGTGGAGGAGTCTTAAGGTGACAAGTGTGAGGATCCAAACCAGTCAAGGGACATGGTGGAATTGGAGGATGTCCAAGAGAAGAAAATGAAGGAGGAGGCTGGCCTAGAGATTCTCCTACTTTCTGATGAAGAGATTGTGGATAATCATTTTATTGTCAATGTCACAAAGAAGGAAGCTAATAGACTGTATGATAGATCATTGCATCTTGACCTTAATGAAGAGAAATCTGGGTGGATCGGCAAGCAAGACTGGATCTTGTCTCATGGAATCAATGAGAAGAAAATAAACCTAGATGAATACATTCAGAATTGGGATAGGATGGCTAACCACTTTGAGGATCTCATCAAAGACAACCCAGATGCAAAGGTAAATTCTATCGCATGGAGCATACATATGGTGTTTAATTCATAAGTTTTAAAGTTTTTTTGGAACAATTCGGTAACCTCTTATGAGGTTTAACATGAGGTTGTCTTGTAATATGGTTTTATCACTTTCCCTCAAATTTATCTCTTTTATAAAAAATTTAATTGGATGGATGGTAACACTAGGTACATAATAATATCCATGTAAAACCAAAATCACTCCCATCGGAAATGTGAGGTGGTATAAGATTATTCAGTGGTGATGTTGTCAACGGGTGAACATGAACGAAACCCTAATCTCGGTGATCGAAAGGGGGTCCTAAAAGTTAGATCCTTTACGGATGTTGTTGTGGGTTGTTCCACTTGCGCTGAATAAAATATCTCTAATAGTATTGATCCAAAAAAATATAGACATCAGGGTCTATCGGTGATTTATTTCTCCAATGATGAGGTACACATACTCTCCCCATATCTTAGATTTATCCTCGTTGGTAAGTTTTTCAAGCGTTAACCTTCACTGGTGTTTCTACACAAAACCATGGAGGGTATAGTCTCCATGAATTTTAATATTAGACTACTGAATTTGTGGCATGTTTGTTTTCGTTTTTCCTCAGAGAATAACTATTACTGATTCTGGACCCATGGTTCTTGGACTTCTAGGGGGTCTCTTATGAAAGTCTTCAAGTGGACTCTAGATTTTGATGTAGGTTATGAACCCCCCGTCATTTCTACCTAGATTGGTTTCCCTGGATTACCTCTTCATCTCTTCAAATAGAGCACTTTATTTCTCATTACTGAACTTTCCAGACACCCAATTAGGTTAGACACCGCTACTTCAAATTTGTCCAGACCTTCAGTTTCTAGGATTTGTACTGAGTTAGACAGCTCCCATGAATTCTCATCACGATTTTGAATTCAAAATGGAGATAATGGGTTTATTCAAGAGGTTTTAATTGAAAATTTTCCAAACTACTGTAAAAAATGTTCCAGAATTGGTCATATTATGAAAGATTGTGAGGCTAAAAGGGATCATCCCCCCCACCCCCCACCCCCCCACCCCACATTTCAAGTCAATTTGGGAGGGAAAGGTTGTGGAAAAAATACTACAGATAAGCCTGTTGATAACAACAATGTTTTAATTTCCGCAGAAGTTTCTAATATTATTCCTGAGCCATCAACAACTGATGATAATACTATTAGTATTGAGATCAGTGAAGCTGTTGAGGAGGGTGGACCCTATAATGTTAATCTAGTGCTTTATCAATCTATCCCAAAATCATGCCCTGCACAACCTCACTGCACACCCTTTATGGAGGATGAATATAAAGCTTCTCAAATTGAGGACTTCTTATAATCAATCACTAGAAAAGAGAAAAAAACAAATGGTGGATGTTGATGGATTCATCACTCTCAATACCAAAAAAATGAGGAAACGAAGGGACTACTCTCATCTTGAATAAACAATTGTTACAAGATCACTTGATGCTTCCAAAAAGGAAAACACTGAAATTACAACATTAGCAAGTGTAGTTTATTTGACTACTATCACTTTTGATGCTTCCCATAAAATTGTTTCAGATTTTCCTATGCAGCTTAAGGTTGATCCACATGTACCTCCTAAGGGGAATCTAAATGAAGACTCATACCAGTCTATTGAAATAACTTATCAAAGGATCATAAATGTTGAAATTTTTGTGGATACTTATCTATATATAAAATGACGAATGTTTAATAAGAAGTTGATGAAGGAGTCTAAACAAACACCGTAATTTATTATCAGTACTACTTTGTTTTTGACTGCCTTCTGCTTTTATGCCACATACATGCCTCTAATACAGATGTGATGGACCTGCTTTTGGATGGGTTACTACTTATTTTGAGGCATTGGAGATTTCTCTAAGTTATGCAATTTAGATAGACGTGTTTTCTTACTTGTAGGTTCATTGTATAGACTCTCCATGGTTTTCTTACTTATGTACTGTTGAAGTTTTTAGAGGTGTTGGAGTGGATTTAGAAACATAATTTGGATGGATATTTCTTGGAGTTGATGTCCTTCCTAAATGAGGTGATCTATTACTTGAAGGAAAGGTTTGTGCCTGTTTGATTCTTTGTGAACTGTTGTTCGAGATTTCTTGCTACATCATCATGTATCTATTTCAATTTTGAGTTGGTGTAAACTAATTACACATTGAACATGCATTGTAACCCTTTTTATTCAATAAATTTCTTTGGGTAATTAATTGGGTGACCAATTCATGTCACCATTTGTCTAAAAAATGTGAGGTGGTAGTCACTAATGGAAAGAGTAGCTAGCCTCACACAATTGGCAGCTCGTAGATCTAACTCTCCTATGGAAATTTTCCAGAATCTACATGGTTATTACATTTGAATACATATGTTATCCCCACAAGCTATATCTAATACACAATGTGTAGAAATGGAAATATTTCACTCGATAACAAATGAACCATTGGCTTTCCATTGCCTATGGGTGCAGTTCCTCTTCCAATAGCCTGACTTGCCACATGCAAAGCATACTGCCTCCTTTTCCTTTCCCTATATCTGGATCTTCATCTTCTTGGTTAGACAGTGCTCAAAGGATTTATATTGTTTATAAACCATAGGCCCCTTTTCCTTTTCCTTCCTCTTCCTATTCACCATAAGGACTCCAAGTTTTTCATGCCCCGTATCCTTATCAACATGGTGAATTAGGGTATGAAGCTCTAATAAACTCTTCTCATTATTGCTCAAATTATAATTCACACTAAAACTAGATAAGTTCTTAGGAAGAAATGGTAGTATTTTATCTATACACAACTCATCTGGGAATTTAATCCCTAAGATGTTCAAATGCTCAATGTAGCCAATAATCATGACTATATGTGGTCCAGCTGGCACATACTCTCCAAGAATATAAGTGAACAAATCACTGGAGGTCTCATACCTCTCATGTCTCATCTTCTGTTGATAGAGATCCTGAAGGTGATACATCATGTTATAAGCATCCATTTCCTCATATTTCTTCAAGATCTCATTAGTCGTAGATGATAGCATGAGGCACTGAACATCCATAGCATCATTCAGAAGTTTTTTATACATAGAAAGTTTCTCATCACTCACCTCATTTCCAGTAGTAAGTGCTAAAGTATCTATTAGCACATAAATTTTCCTCTCATGGAGAAGGATTACCTGAGGGCGCCTTTTCCACTCTTGGAAATTAGTTTCGGTGAGAATTTTTTTCTTCTTGAGTATGGATCGCATTGATATGTTTGATGTAATTTTTTTTTGTTTCTAAAAATTAATATGAATAGAGTTTTATCACTTTATCTTGATAAATATAGAAAAATAAATATATTAATATCTATTATTCTCCCACTATTTTGTCCAAACCCAACATCCCTCACCATTGTCTTTGGAATATCCTGTTTCTTAGACATTCTAGTAGCAAGGATCCATATTTCCCATCACATTACCCCAACTAGGGTTGGTCAAGAAATTTGAAAGGTTTTAGGTAGTAATTCCACATGACAACTACATTAACTCACGGCTCCTTGATCTATTGAGTGGACTCCCCAATCCTAGAATCCTTAATTTTGGATTTCCTTAACCTTTTCCTATTAGTTATACCAAGTCCTACTAGGGAAATAAACCCTTTATGTAAACTAAGTTAACTCAACCCAAAACATTAAATTAGAATTACCCAGTAATTTAAATCACCCCAACTAGGGTTGGTTAAGTACTTTGAACTATGGTTCGACTCTAACTGAAGTAATGGAAGGATATACCAACTTAATATTTTTATTGAGGGATTTTATCCTTTATGCATAAATTTGAACTTATTATTTTTTTCACAAGCTTTTTAATGTTAAGTGGGATATACATAACTGATTAACCATGTATAGATAATATTTATGCATAAGCCATTTTTATTTTAGTTCCATCTTGTATGATTGTTAGTTCATTAATTATCTGATCATGTCAAATATCTATAATGAATAACCATACAACTGGAAGAAATAAAATAAAGGGTTTGATCATGATATTTAATATTGGTTAGTTTATATATTGGTTGATAAACTAACTCTTACCTAGGGGAGAAACAACATAAACCATTTAAGGTTTTTTGTTTAAAGCTTTCCACATATCCACCTTTGTATCTACTTGGATTGGTTTCACCTCGGCTCCCAAATTGAACCTCCTATACTATCTTGGGTGCTCCATCCATTACATATGCTTTTAACTCACACATAGGTGAGGGGTTAAAGGGGGTTTACATAAAAGAAACCATGGGAATGTAGGCCCTACATATTAATTAGGAGAAGGCACGCATGCCAACAATTTTAATTTAATAAATAAATTAAAAGGGAACCCATCACATACAAACGTATGGTCTAGCTCGTGATCATCCATATACATGCAATTAATTATACATTTAATAAAACTATAATTCAATTCACTAATCATTATTATTAAGATAAATTATGCTCAAATTGATTAGTCATTATCTTTAATTAATCAATCCTTTATATCTTAATCCTTTTCTAAATTTCCTTGAGATTCTCATCCATAAACTTGTACATAACTTGTACCTTGTATGAAACCCAGTGAATACCTGTCCAAAACTACACATCATGGATTTATACTTGTATGCACTTTATTATTTGTGACATGTAGCATGCACGCAGAATTATAATTGTAATACAACTCAAACACGATGTGCATATTTTTGAACAATATGCAGATGTTAATTAAACATTTATATATATATATATATTAAATACCTATCACATGTTGTGTCCCAGATTTATGCCCACATGAAGGTACATGTCTCAAGGGTTACATAATATAATAATAAATTTTTAAATCTATGTAATCTGGAAACAGTACATGGCGTGTAGATCCGACTACACAACGTGTACCCTCCTCACCATCCATCGGAAGTACGTGCCTGGGGAAATGATATGTGAGGTGTACTTCATAAATCATTAGAGTACACAGAGTGTCTAGTAGTCCACATTCCATGTAGACTTCACGTTACATGGTCACCAACTGGGGAAGCTGTGTATGGGATACACGACTTGACCCTGACCTGAAGGGACTACATGCCATGTCTAGTGGGAAACACGACATGTAGTCCAGCTGACTGTGCACCTGTCTGTCCTGGTCAACATATGGTGTAATAATTAACTGCACTATGTGTCATTAACTCACATGGCTTGAGTAATTTCTAAATTATACCTGATGTATTGAACACAGATACACTACATGCAGATCTGACTACATAACATATATTCTTGTGGTATCTCGAGAGAACCGTTGGCACCTCCTGGGGAGTTCCTCAATTTAATATTAATCTTAAAATTATTAATTTTTGTTAGATCTATGAGAAACAATAAGGAAGGAATATATCTCAAAATTAAAATTTAATGAAGGTTTAAACATGAATTGAAAAACTAAATTATTAAATCATAAATCATCAATAAATTATTTAAATAATTATAAACAAAAATATGACCACTCAGATACCACTTATAGGTTCCGAGTACAGAAAATTTGTAGGATGGGTGTGTACTCAAATTTTCAAATTGTCATAATTGATGATTAATCCGACATCAACATGATGATGAATGCTAATATCCACAGAATTGAATCAAATATAAAAGAAAAAGGAGAGAACCCAAAACTGAGAAGATAGGATTGACATATTTTGTTTATAATTAATTTAATTTAATTATAGAATTACCTCAAAGGTGATTATTTTTTCATTGATGAGTCCAACCATGGGTTCAAATTTTGGTTTCTTTGTGGTGTAGAATCCATTGATAGGAATCCTCTAGCGGTGATCCACACATGATCCATGTATCACCAGATGTCACTGAAGGAGTTGTCTGAGGCTATCATGGAAGATCATTGGTCTTGCAATGTCCTCCTTCGATCACCTTGATAATTTCTTCCAAAAAGTCCTCATTGATCTAGTGTAGGAGAATCTATATAATTCTTAATAGCATTATTGGAGAGGGAAGAGTTCTCTAGGCTCGATAGCTTTTCTTTAAGGATTTTGTGCACAAAATTATTGGTCAGTTAGTTGAATGACCCCTTGGATAATTTAAATAATAATAAAATAAAGGGGAATTTAATTCACCAGATAATAATAAATAATTAGAACAGGTGTTTTTACTTAATTTATTATTCCATGTGAAACCCTGTGTAAATAATAATAGGAATTATATTATTTCAATGACATGTTCTTAACTTGCATGTTATGTTTATATATTATCTAAACAAATAATATTTAATATTATTTCTCATCGGACCCATAAATTGGTCTGCTAATCCTACTCAATATTTATCAGGCCTTGAATAATGACTATTTATTTATTAAATAAATATAACTACATTATTCTTTGATAAAAAAATATTTTGTCTGCAATATATTCTCTCAAATAACTAGCGACCAAATAAATGTGATCAGAAATACTTGAATAATTATTAAACCACAACTAGGAATAATATTTATTCAACTTGTTAAATAAATAAATTATTTAACTGAGATATTGTCTACACTTAGTGTGTGACCCTCTAGGCCTGTTTCTTGTTGGAATTAGGCAGGCTTGCCTAAAGTCCAAGATTACTGTCTAGAAAAGGGTCAAGACACCCAAGAGAAAGAAGTCGATGTCCCAACAACATGTCACCTCATACAAACACTTACTATGTAATATAATCCCTTTGTCCTGATTTATCCAATCAAGCGGGTTGTATGCAAGAGCCATCAACCCATGTGATCGATTTATCATTCTTTGACTTCCTAGAATTGAACTTTCCTAGATAACACCATAGCTCTAGATTCAGTTAGGCTATATAATTTCCAAAAAAGGGCATGAGATATCTACTTTTGTAGAAGTGAAAAATACTTTCTCACATTATTGATTAATGCAGTATTACTTGTGACGCACCCAACATATCTTACCTCACCGTAAACATTTTTTGTTATGGTTTTCATCAATACATCTAGGTACACAAGTCATAATACCCATTAGTAATAATAGTAAAGTCTAAGGCCCAATACACAATTCTATAGATATGAACATCCAATGAAACTTATGAATTTTTATTTCCTACCGGTGGGTCTTGTTCTCATAATATCCTCCTGGATATTACCAATAGAGAATACCAAGAGAAGGTCACTCAAAGTTTCATGAGTCCCCACCCCTGATAGCCTATATAATTTGTGTCCCTTAAAATGATATCATCCATACATAGAATATATATTCAAGAATAGTGTCATGGAACTTATGGGTTCTCATCATAACATGGACCTATTATGACCTTTTAATGCGATATCTATTCTTAGGACATTATCACATACTATTTCATGCAGAATAACAATAGTGATGTGATAAGTAGTTTAATAATATTCATATAATGAATATAGGTTTATCATAAAGTACAAATAAGTTGGTTTCTAGGGAACCAACTATAACATGGTGTATATCAACTATATCATGTGGTATCTCTCTGACATGTCAGCCTTGATCACGCAACACCCTTGGATGTGTCTGCATCGATCACATGAAGAGTCCCCAGACAAGTCAGTTGGATCACATGACCATTCTAATACATGTATTCAAAACAACCAGGACATGCCCATACATCCTCATACATGTCAGGCGGACAACCTAGACATGTACAATAGACACTAAGGACATGTCAAGAAAATAATACTGACATGTCAGGAAGAAACTCAGGACATGTCAGGTGGACACCCTCAGACATGTAAACATTGTCCAGTAGGGTAACTAGGGAATGTTACCTCATACCATGTAAACCTCAAACCATTAATCTTTGGTCGGGAATTCCCCTTTTATATGGTAAGTTTCCATAAAATGTTTAGAATGGATACTCATGAAATCATATGGGCATTATGGGATCCTTATACCATCCCAACATACTCAACTTCACACTCATGGTTTTTCCTCTTTATCCTTCAGAGGGTAAGGGTTTGATATCTTTGAATGGGTATACACCTTGATGTAAGTTTCTCCATATTTCATACACTCTAACCCATGGGACCCAAGCTCTCATGTGATTTTACCATTCTTCCTCATCCATCAGTGGATTGAGAAGCTAATTAAACTATGAGGACTCTGATTCTTTATAGAAGTAGGATATGTTGGATTCCTTCCTAAGGTCCAAGATCGATATCAAACACCCCATTATGGACACCTCAGTACATTTGTCCTATATTCATATGTGGTGACTTTGATAACTTTTTATATCTTGTTTCTAACACTGATCTTGACTCTCTTGGGCTTAGGGATTTGAAATAATCATATCACTAGGCTCAAAAAATTTCCCCATCCAGGAAAACATCATTGTGTAAGACTTGTTTAGTGATACGATAAGACTACCCCTATATAAGGTCATCCACCTCTGTTTAAGTCCTGAAGGAATTCACATATTTGTAAGCTCTGAGGAAATAACCCTTATAGGTACTTATCATATATCCCTTCCCATCAGGGTGTTAAGGGTAGATCAAACTATGATGAATTTGATTCTTATTATAAGAAAGATATGTAATATTTTTTTCCAAGACTCATGATCCATACCTGGTGCCTAAGTTCCCTCATATACATCATTTCTGCATGAAATTAAACTGCACACTTTGGACTCAAATGAACTACATTGTTTTTGATTCCTATTATAAAAAATATATGTAGGAAACCGCATAAAGGTTTAATCCCATCCTTGAACCACCAATCGCCTCCTTGGATGGAAGTAAACTCTAGAGTTCCTCATTATATAGATTAGAAATATGAGCAGCTACCCATTGATAATAAAAAACAAGAAAATGATAGATAACCTCATATACATACATATGGTATCATTAATAGAACCCCCTTTACACACAGAAGAATTCAACACCCGGTCATTTTATTAAGGTAACAAGTCATGTATTGGGATTTGTAAGAGATTGATGAACATATCTTAAATCTATAAGAGAGTTTTGGAATATGTAATAACTCCTCCCAAAATGGGTGTGATGAGCCTAACCTACCATCCTCTCAACCAATGTGAGTTCCTAGGTGTTGTTGGGCTTGAAACACCAAATAACCAACTACCTTTGGAAAGTAGGCATGTACCTTATTATGGATGTGGGAGCCATTGGTATTTTCCTTGAGAGATGAGAATAATAGACTCAATTTGAATGATTGTACAACCATACTTGAACCCCCCATAATTAATCATCATCCCCAACTCTTCAAATGGGAAATAGGAATGTTGAACCCAGTGTGAAAGAATATAATGATGGATTAATGAATCATTATAGGCACCATAAATATTGTTTCCTAAACCTAGGGAACCATAATATTCCAAATGAAACAAAAATGATGAACCTAATGTGAATATCATAAATAATAAAAATGACTAATTGACCATGTGTCGGGCTGTTTTTTCATCCCCTACACAAATGAAAATGGTATTCCCAATGTAAAATCCTTTAGTAATGAAATGTAACTGGGGTTCCTGTGACATACGACATTCTCACCGCAAAGATTCCACATGATAAAAATGGTTGAATCGAGAACAATAAAGGATAATTGTGTTACCCATGAATTATTGATTGATCATGTTTCACACTTGTGATGATGTACTAATCAGTGACCTTGTTCCTTTTTTTATTTGTGACTATAGAAACTACTCTCACAAACATATTGAATCAAGATCATGTCTTCATCAAAAAAAATTGAACCTCAGCTACAGTAATAAATGGTGTAGGTTTCAAGTCAAAATCACCATGTTGATGCCTTTGGCTTTAGGTGGAGAATGTTATGGTTCTATAATACCACTAACATGGTACAATCCCAACCCTTGAGGATACACATAGAGGTATCTAGAAACTAAGGATGAAAACACCATCTCATTCAAGGAAATATTAAATGAAACCAATAGAACCTTTTGTCACCACCAATCTATTCAAAATATTGTCCTTTGAGTGTAGTAATTAGAACCTTACATGTATTTGAAAGGTAGATTAAGGATTTGACTATGGATCCATCCTAGTGTAGAAGCTACCTAGTAGGGATCCTATCAACCACCATCATCGGAGGCATCCTACCAATTCCCCTCAGTCACTATCTGAGAGAACCACATGAAAATTTACCACCCTAAACACTTGTGAAATGGTACTAATGAGGTATTTCTAGGTGTGGAAATCTGTGGATAAATGGGATTGGGATCATATACCCACTTTCACTAATGACTCACATCAACAGATTCTAGCAATCTCTAATGGGAAGGCTCATATCTCTGCTCACTCATATCAGGTCCGTATGCATATTATTATAGAAAGCATGGATGAGTCACATATCCCTTCCCCCATGCATGAATCCCATCAGCATATTCCAATAGAACAAGGAGAATATGAGTGTGATTATATACCTACTTCAATAAAATACATGTTTTAGTATATCATGGATATCAATAATGTGTAGGACTATATTCATTCACACACTTTTCTAAAGTGTCAATAAATTATATAAATAGTAGAATAGCTCTGCCAAAGTATTCTAGAACTTGTACATAAATAGGTATAGGTTCATATCTCTATCCCAATACCCTTAGAGGAATATCATCATGATCAATACGAACAGGTGGACACTTAGGAGAAAACTCACATCCTTGCTCCTATCCAAGAGTATTATTAGAAAATTCTAGTAAATTATGAGGCATTGGACTAGGATCATATCCCCATTCTTAATAGGGCTCGCTATCTCAGTTTGGAACATGCAGTGAGACAAGCATCCATTCCTGTCAAAAAAGACCAGCAGCATACTCCAAAGGCATAGGCCCATGCCCATATCCTCATTCTGACTTGGGCTCACCAGTTTAGTATGGAACATTCTTAGAGATAGGTTCACATTCCTATAAAAAAACCATCACCATACTCTAAAGGAATAGGACTAGGATTATATCCCCACTTCAACTAAGGTTCATTGGTAAAATATGGAAGTCACCTCAATGCAGGATCATATACGTACTAATGAATCTAATCAATATATTCCAGTACCTCATGAAATCTAGGCTCATATCCCTACTTTTTCTGATGAACAACAACACCAGCATCATTTAGAGGCTATATGGTAGGAGGCTCATATACCTTCTCTTATTCCATAGGTCCATCAGTATATTCTGATAAGGAATGCATATTTGAACCAGGCATGTACCTTCACATCGACCAGGATTGACCAACATATTCTAAAAACCACCTATAGGCAGGCTAATATTCCTACCAATAATATAAAATCTCACTAGTATACTCCAAAAAATTCTTATAAGTGGAATAATATCCTTAAATATTCAAATGGATATAAACATTTTCTAGTGACTGTCATATAGCATGCCCATATCCCTACGCAACCCTAAATGGAAGGTCATCATATTATGTCCACAATGCATAATGAATCACATATCCCTGATATACTCAATATCAATTCCCCTGAAGTTGTACTAAGTATATCTACAATGCCTCAAGGGTTTGTCGACACTTCAACAAGAGAAAAATTCAATCGCTACCTCAATAGTCCTCCTCAAAGTAATACAGAGATAGATCATAGGGACTCTACTCTTGAAGTCCTCCATGGACAACCTCCTCATTGTAATATCTCTCTCAAACAAGGAAATATTCTTATTTCCCAAACACCTTTATATATAGAGCTGTTAAAAACTTAGACACCTCCATATAGAGAGGTGCACAAAACACTAAGGTTTACCATATATAGTGCCCCATAAACTTCACTACTACAAATATGTCTTTTATCGATGATAAAAATGTCCTTTAACAGCACTAGAAAAGTGCTGTTAAATCCGGAGAAGATAAAGGGGGGGTCCCCTTTATCAGCACTAAAACAAAGCGCTGATAAAAGGGTCCTTTATTAGCACTTTGTTTTAGTGATGATAAAATACCCCTTTATTAGCACTTCCTTTATCAGTGCTTTCATTTTAGCCTTGATAAAGGACCCCTTTTATCAGCACTTTTTAAAAAAGCACTGATAAAAGGTAAAAAAATTAAAAAAAATACTGCCAATCGGGGGGGCTTTTATAGTGCTTGAGACCCCCCTTTTACAACGCTTTTCTGCCACCCTACAGCGCCTCACGCACCCCCCCCCCCACCCTTTATCAGTACTTTATCCCATATTCCCCCATGCGCGTGCGCCCCTGCCTCCACCAGGATTTGAACTCGAGACCTCCCCCTTGCGTGCCTAAGCCCTTACCACTCCTCTATTTTGATTTGTTTTCCATTTCATGATATCTATATATATATATAGTTATATTTATTCATATGGTAATATATATTTATATTAATATATATATAGTTATATTAATATATATATATAGTTATATTAATATATATCTCTATTTATATATATATATATTTAGTTATATATTTATTCGTATAGTAATATATATTTATATTAATATATATGTATATATATAGTTATATTAATATATATATAGTTATATTAATATATATCTCTATTTATATATATATATATATTGTTATATTTATTCGTATAGTAATATATATTTATATTAATATATATATATATATAGTTATATTAATATATATATATAGTTATATTAATATATATATATATAGTTATATTAATATATATATATATTTATATTAATATATATATTTATAGTGATATTAATATATATATTTATAGTGATATTAATATATATATTTATAGTAATATTAATATATATATATGTGTGTAGTTATATTAATATATATATATAGTTAGATTAATATATAGGTATATAAATTTTCATATATTTTTATTTTAAATAAAATGGATATTATTTATTACTTAGATAAAGCTAATATATTTTATATGTAAATATATTTTATTTTTTATATTTATAATTAAATTTTTAGGTGTGAATATATAAAAAATATGTATATATTGTTATATATTTGATTATAAATAGTAGTGTATTATAAAAAACAATGAAATTTCAAAGACATAATATCAATATGAATGTAATACATTGGAATAAATTCAGTCCCCACCAAAAAAAGTCAATAATACCCCCTTAAACGAGGCTGAAAATCCACAAAATGATAAAAAATCGGGGTGCCCCGACTAAAAACTCGGTTTTGGAGGCCTTCTAGGCATCTTTTGGCCTTGAAAAAACCTTGACCCGAGTACTCCTCAGTCACAACGATGTATAGATCATCTCAGGCTTCGATTTGATATGTGGTAGAGCTTAAACGGACACCCGGATCAAAAGTTATGGTCGTTTGAAGTTCGAGTTGCGTTTTTAACATATTTTGGATCTTTTTTTAATTTTTTTTATTTTTTTAGTCTTCAAATTGTTATTAAATGACTATTACTCCATAATAATTAGCAAATTATTAATTAAAAAAAATTTAATTTTTTTATAATCCATTTTCACTAAATATCTTATATATTAAGTATATTAAGTGTAAATGTATATTTATACTTATCTAAAATATATTTAAAAATTATATATTATATTTATATCAATATAACTATATTTATATATTTATATATTTATATATTATTTTTAATTAATTTTTTTTTAAATTCGACCCTTTATCAGCGCTTTTAAAAGTGCTGATAAAGGCCCCCCTTTATCAGCGCTACTAAAAAAGTGCTCATAAAGGGGGTCCCTTTATCAACGCTAAAAAAAGCGCTGATAAAGGGGGTACCTTTATCAGCACTGAATAAAATTCTGATAAAGGGGGTACCTTTATCAGCACTGAAAAAATCGCTGATAAAGGGGTGCGTTTATCAGTGCTTTTTTAGCACTGATAAAGGCACCCCCTTTATCAGCGCTTTTTCGTTAGCGTTGATAAATGTTAGCGCTGGGAAAAACTGTTTTTGTGATAGTTCTTTTAGAATCACTTCATTATAGTTAGCAGGTGACCCAAATAAGAAACCTCTAGGTACTGACAAGGTGGGGACATATAATTCTAATGATGAATATGACAACATGGATATATGGAGATAGTTAGATAGATACAACCTCCAAACCATGTTCTATCCCATAACCACTTCTGACTATGAGATCCCAGATGACTTAGAGAATGAGTGTGTGACTTACTTTTTCTATAACATGTGGGAGAATCATCAGTGGTTGGAGGATAAACACCTCCCTTATCAAGGATATGAGGTTAATCTCCAGATTATAAATACACGTTGTTGTCAGCTAGACATGGTCGTGTTCTCCATAGCCTGAAACCCAGGGATGGAAGAGCTTAATAAACACCTATGAAGTGTTTGTATATGTATCATAACAACTCTCAATAAAATAATTTTCATAGACCCATAAAAAATATTTATCTGAGGATGGGTAAAATACGGAACATCTCACTTCACTATGTCCCAAGAATAGTAAATCTCCCAAGATACGACATCCTGTAATGTTATAACCATAGAAAAAATCAAGGGACCGGGTAACATATAGGCCAATTGGTCAATAAAGAGATATTCCCCCACATTAAAAGTTAAAAGACATCATGAAAAGATGGAGAGCTTTGCTAAAAGGCCCTTGAGTTAGGCCCCTCAAAAATGGGAACATATTTCAAACATGGAAGTCGAAGTTGTAGACTACCCGACAACTTCCCATAGAAGATGACTCCCATTATAGATAGCCATTGAACCTAGCTCAAACCCAATTATAATTATGCCAAATCAAATGGATCTTAATAAAAGACACTTTATAAATCATTCAATAGAAAACCTAGACCACAGGTTTGGGGAAAAAATTTCCACTACCACCACCCCTCGTGTCTTTAGAAATTGAGAGGATCCAAGAAATATGGGCAGCAATTGCAAACCAACCCCATCCTGCAGGGATAGGGGAATTTTTATCTCAATCACCATCACCAATTCCATCACACCCTAAGTGGGTCCTAGAAAAATCAGCAAAAGTTCTAGATCAACCCCATCCCACAAGTCTATGGGAATTTATATCTCAATCTTTGTCTCAGGAGACATCTGATCCTCAACTAGAATCATTAAATCCTTAACAACATGATCAAAAGTACCAACATAAACCTTGAATCATCCCCATAGTACAATATTTGGGGATTTTTATCATCACCCTATAAGGAATCAGTCTTCTCTAGGTTGGGAGGTAAATATCAACATCTGGAATCCCATATGTTCCTCTCGCTACAAGATATACCTTTTCTATTTGGGGATTTTTCAGAAAGTATGAACCGAAATTATCTTAAGGTCAATATTCATAGACTGATATAGGAGGAATTTATGGAAAAGGATATAAAAACCTTTAAGTTTCATATGCCAAAATATTCCAATATGTCCAGGGGTGATAGAAATTACCCTGATACAAACCTCAAATGATGGTTAAGTGGTATAGAATCACCTTATTTCCTGGAGAGTAATGAGATAACTACCATTTCCCAATACACATTAGTGAATTTCATCACCATAAATCCATAAAATGATATGGACCATGACATAAATACATAGGGGCATAATGAAGAAACTATTCCTTGAGAGGTAGGTGGTTTGGATGCACAAATTAAGGTTTCACATACACAGACTCAGAGAAGGATCGAGAACTTAGAACCTATAAATGATTAATTTACACTTCCATGAATAAAAACTTCCAAGGATAAAGGGAATAGTGTAGCTACATCCCATTCACTAACCAGAAGAGTTGAAATTCCATCCATAGAGGAACGACTAGCATAGTTTGAGAATGAGATACAAAATATCATAAGGATCAATGAGGAAACACTCAGGGGAAACATTCTTGATGGGTATCATCTTCAGAAAGAGACAAATATTCCTCAAAAAACATATTAGGAGATATCCTATTCATCTTCAAGAGTGGTAGTTGAGCATCAGGATAGATTTGGATTCAGGAAAACAGTCTACATAAATGAGGAAGTTGAGAATGATTATGAATTTCCTCTATAAAGGTGATAGCCTCTCCCATAGTAGGGTGATCATGTAGTCATATAATAGATCTAGAATTAGTAGGATATGAAAATATGTCCAACTAATCAAGAATAACCCACTCCTTATATATGGGAAGTAGTTTAGACATAGGTACCTCTAGAACTCTTCAACGTCATTGAATCCTTTGCTATTATAAAGGAATCCATAGAAGGGAAATGCAAACATGTACATCTTGAAAGGAATCCATATAAAAAATGGGTGGATGAAAATTTCCCCCAACCTAATTTTATAAATCTTATCTTCTCAACCTTTGATGGTGTGGGAGATCCAGAACAACAACTTGTGAACTTTGTGTCCTAATGCGACATAATGTTGGGCCTTCAAGATCAGTAGGAGGTAACCAAACTAAGATGTTTTGTACAAAATATGATAGGGATATCCTTTTGGTACAATATCTATATGATATGATCCGTTTTTGGATGGAAAGACATTATTAATAAATTACATTATTATTTTAGCTCCAAATTAATGTTAAAAAACAATTTTCAACCTCATGAATTTTGAACAATGTGAAAACAAGAGGGTTTCTGACTTTATTTCCAGATGAATGTTTTAACCTATTCACTCAGTATCCCTATATCACAAGATCAATTGTTGGAACTCTATGATAAAAATCTTTGGGATGTTCTATAAACACCTTTGATCTCGATGAAGGATCCAAAAGGATTCTATGTGCTTATAGATATGGAACAATTCCTAGAAGATTCCATTCAACAAACCCATGATAAATCTTGGTCTAATCCCTATACATAAGTAAAGAATAATTGTTAAGGAATATATTAATGATTTTATCATAAAACTAGTGGAAATTTCTATTCAAGCACCCTGGATGGCCCTAAATCATCTTGCACCTCCCATTGAGAGGAATAAGTAACAAAATCACCATTGTCCATAAGAAGAAAGAGATCAGGGTCCCCAGTGATTTGAGTAATGGATAAATAAAGTGTATTCCTTCCAAAATGAGTGGTTCCCACATTATTTCCATGAATCCATGGAAAATAACCTACTCAAGCTACTGGAGCCCAGTAAACCGAATGAGATCATCCTTATTGATCATCCTAACTACTTCCTTTTTCATAGGAGGATGGGTCACACTATCAAATATATATTTGTCTTAAAATACATCCTCCAAATTATGGTTGATAATGGATAGGTGATACTAGAGAAGGCCTCAGTACAAGTGTCCCTTATAACTATCAATCTACCAAAATATGATAGTGAATGGAAAAACGTTTTGGGTAGGTTTGGATTGAATTTTGATAACTGGATGAATCAAAAGATAGTTGACCATGATCATGAAACCCTTAGATCCTAGAAAAACCAACAACAATCCTAGTACCTATGGAAGAATAATCGAATAAAACTTTTTAAGGAAGACATAATCATCATAAATAAGAAAAGTAAAATGAGAAATAATCATATCCATCTCTCGTACAAGCTTTGACTCTTGCAGACTTCTTTCTTTCAATATTCATATTATGGTAACTGCCCCACCAAATAGAAGCCTTATCGAATGAGGAACTCATTTTTGGTTCTATTAACATATTTCACTTAAAATGTTACTTCTATGATGACTAATATTCCTATGAGTATGATTTATTCATACCTGACCAAAGATCTAGAGGTCAAGGATGCAGAATCCAAGGATACATGGGATGATGCGGGAAAGGTCAAACCCCATATTTTGCTCACATCCTTGAAAAATACATATATGTAGCCAAGAAAATGGGAGATAACTCCATCGGTCCTAATATAATCATGAAGATGCCTTATATCACTCTATTTATCATTCAATCCCAATCATATTACACAAATGTTTGGTGGGGTGTGATTTTAGGATCATCTTAGACAAAGGGGAAGGTTAGTGTGACCTATGCATCTTAAATAAGATGCTCCTTAAACCTCTACTCAAGAACCTAGACCATCTAAATCAAACACCTAAACTCTTGAGACACATAATAGAGAGAAATCCCACTATGGGAAGCATATACCTCTGGAACAAAAATAAGATATTCTGAAATAATTTATGGTTGTACTATCCAAAATCTCATTCCTGGATTCTCTCTATATTTCAAAAGGACTCATAGAGGAACTCATCAAGGCTCTATATATCCCATAAGATTTTGAGATATAAGTCATTTTAGATGAGGTTTACTAAGTGGAGACTATGTCATTATAATTTCATGTCACCATCTCATTCACAGAATAGGAACATGAAGAATTTATATAGGGACATATCAGACCCTTTTATGTTTTATAAAAACTCGATAATGTGGACATATGAAGGGATCTAGTTGAAAATGGTTATGGGATCAACCTCATACTAATTTGGACCCTCTTATGTTTGGGATATAGTGAGGGGTAATCATCTTCAATAAAGCTAACCATTCAATGGTATGATAAGAGTGAGAAATGGAATATCGGGAAGATCAAACTCAAGGCTCAGTTTGGGGATCTCATATATAACACTGATTTCATGGTTATAATACAAGAAAAATAATATAATTTACTTTTTATAATACCTTGAGTTCATATCCATATATCAGTTTCTTCAACATTCCATATATTTTTTAAATATCTCATCAATGGGAAGACCATAATACTGTATGGTGACAGTGCCCCATTAGAGTCTTGAAAATCCATTTATGTTGTGGAAGTTTTCTATAAGATGTAAGGAAAAAACCAATGGTGGATGATGATATTTATGTTTCATCCCCCAATATATTGGGGACCACCCCTGAAAATACCTAGATCATTCTCTATAGTGATTATGTGCTACCCATAAACCTAATTGAGGTAGAAAACCAAATCCTAGTAATCCATAGTGAACCATAAAATTCATTATCTCATGTCCATGTGATAGTAGTCACATTAACTAAAGTGGATTCGTCAAAAGGGGATCATAATAATTATCTATCAAAATCTAAAAGTTCCCACACACTATCATTAAAAATTGATGATACCCATAAGACATTCTCTGTAAGTCAGTACGTCTAGGCTTCTCCTACCCCTGGTGGTAGCATAAAAGAAAAAAAGAATTCCTATAATCTCTCTACGATGACTTTGGAAGTTCAGGATGACAAAATCTTTTCCCATGGCCTCTCCTACCTAGATAGTGATATATATTCCCTTAGATTACGTGTCATTTTTAAAAATTCCTCTATGGATTCCAAGGTGAAATAAGAAAGAGGATGACCTCTGGAACACTCATCCTGAATTTAAAGAAGGAATATCTGCCACCATCGATGAGCTCATTTAGGTGAATCTGGGAATAGAAGAAGATCCACAACCTACATTGATTTGTTCCTCCATGCCTCTCAAGGAGTAGGAGATGTATATTGCATTTCTAAAGAATAATAGAAATGTGTTAGTTTGGAATTATTCAGAAATTCCCGGAATGACCTAGAAAAAAGTGATGACCATCTAGGTTTCAAGAAGGATGCTAGGAGAATTCACCCATATCATGCTACAAATTTATAATCCTAATTTGAAAAATTTATCAAATCCAGCTTTTTCTAGGAAGCTAAATACCCAAAATGGATCGCCAACATCATCCTCATCAAGAAAAAATGGGAAATCATATTCTATATTGATTTTTGTAACAACTAAAGATTTTACAAAATAAGTTTAATATTGAATGCATGAAATATTGAGTCTCTAAAAAACACCACTTTGTTATAACCTATCTAGTAAAGAATATTTTTCCACCTCTATGATTTTAATTTCAAAAAACTAACATACACGGTTGTGTTTAGTAAGATATTTAGAGTCTGGCAAGACAAACATAATTTTTTGTGAATAGTAACATACCCTTAGGAATAGTAGTATGAATAGTAATATGAATATTTTGAATAGTAAATAATATTATTATTAGTTTGTCTTAAGGTTATAATATAATGAGATCTTGATTAATTTTTCAAAGTGATATAAAACCAAATATAGTTTTAAAATTATTATTTTTCGAATAAATTAAGATTTTATTTAAAAATTAAATTTATCATATTTAGAAAATTTTATTCAAAAAATGGATTTCATTTTTTAATTTTACACATTGAAAAATGGTTCGGGGGAATTTTTTGGATTTTTCTAAAATACTTGAATTTTTATGAATAGTAAAATACGGTAATTTACTGTATATATACATTATCAGTTAAATTCAATATTACTAGAATCATGGATGATGTAAGCACACTTATTTAAAACTCACATTCACTTATTACTATTATGGGTCACATGAATCAATCCTACTGGTTTTCTTGAGGGAAATAATAAAATAATGAATAAGATATTCAGAAATCACTCCTCTCCTCCACTATAACCCCCCCCCCACTCCCTCTTCTCTTCACACCTATAAATACTTGTGCTTTGTCTAAATTTCGATAAAATATCCTCCCAAGATCCTACCTCATTTCTATCAGCCCTTGGTCTCATAAAAATATCAAAACCTCCCTCCTAAAGAGTCTCTAAAGGAAGATTACTTCAAGAGGTAAATTCCTCTTTTCTTTTCTTTCATTTAAAGTCCCTTTATTTTATTTTTCTTTACACACCTTCTTTCATCAAAATTGTGTGATGACTCTAGTACCTTAAATTTTACAATAAATTAATAATTCTTCATCATCTCTCTTTTCCCCTTATTTTATACTAGAAATGAAAACATCATCTCGGATGTGTTAATTTATCACATTCAAAGACAATGAGTTTTAAATTTATATTACCATATACAATTCTCATTATGAAACCATTTGGATGATTGAAATAGACTATAATATATGTATTATAACTTATTTAATGTTATTTGATCGTTTTTTACACAATATATTAACTTATAAATAAAAATGAGTTCGTTGTGATCAAAAAATGACAATTAACCAAAACAATTGTCATTAAGGTTTTATATAATGATTCATCTTCACTCCCAATAAAAAAATGAATTTTATAAACATTTAATCTTCTGTTTTTTCACTAATAACATAAAAATTCTTTTCTGGATAACCACTCTCATTCTACAAGCTTATCTGTACATGAATATGAGTAAACTGTTGATGAAAACCAAGGAAGAAAACGCTCCCAAACAATGAAATTGAATCTATTAACCCATAAAAAGGACATGAATGAACCTAATAAGGTTATAGTAAATCAATTAAAATTTGTGTAGGTTATATAATCATTAATTTATGAACCTAAATTTTATTATTCTGGTCATTAAGATCAATTGAGGAACACCTTCGGACTTAACGTAAGGGTTTTCTACCCGAACCTCCATTTTCATTCAGGTTACTTTTAATATCTGCATACATAAATTAAATTATTATTCATTAATATTTACTACTCATAAATTCTATTTTAATGTTATATTTTTTTAACAACCATAATACCACCTTCATTTATGGGAAATTATATGTTTTAAAAGGATCTTTCAAAAATTCTTCCTGAAATAAAATCCTGACTCAAAGGAATTTCTCAAATTCTTACCCATTTTCAAGAGCACTATATAGTCTCTTTTTAGAAACAATTATCTTTCCAAAATCACTCATTTTATTATTAAAATACTATATTTCTTCATTTCTAGTTTTATACAAACACTTTTCCAAAAGAACTCTTCTTTTCAAAGAAAAAGAGTATTTATCTCAAGAGTTACTCAATAATTTTATAAGAGTATCTTCATCTATTTCAACACTCTTATTGATTATTATGTATTATTGGGACTAATATTTTATGATATTAGATAACATATTATATTGAATTTTTTATGATCAATTTTATTGTGGATGTACTATTTTGATACCATTCATCTTACTACTCAGAATTGTTAGTGATTATGTTATAGATTGGGGAAATTTATTTACATCTCATGTGTATATATTGTTTATGATTATCCACATTCATATGAAGAAGGAATTGGACTTGTTATGTTATAGGTAGGGAATTATATATCACATCTATGAATCAGTAGTTCTCATGAGACAAATATATATGGACTTGGTCGAGGCCATGCCCATTTTTAGATATTGTTTTGGCTGAGGCCTTAATCATTTTTAGATGTCTTGGTCGAGGCCTTAACCGTATATTTCAGAATGTTAAAAATATGCATTTACCTCATTATGAAGTTATAAATTCAATGTTCATGAGGTTATTTGACTTGTATAATACCCATGATTATGTTTTATTATGGAAATATTTACTCATCTCATATTCCTTCCATATTATGTTCATGTTTATTTTTAAAGTCATGTGTTTTAAATTATTCATCATTACCAATGTTTATGTTATATTCCACTGTAATGTTTACCTTTAATGAGAATATAAGCTCACCCCTTCTTATGTTTCATTTTTCCTAGGACATGAAGAGTTATATTATGATTTACATTCAGGGAAAATCATAGAGTGGTGGATTATCCCAATGGAACTTATTTGTTGTTTTTAATTTCAAGTTGTAATGTTGAACATATTTATGTATCTTGTTTACAAATATACTAAACTATTCATTCCTTTGTGATACGAATTTCTTGTAATCATCTCAATGTAATGTAATAAGGAATTATCTCCATGTAACTAGGTTCGGGTCTTCACAATTGGTATGAGATGAAGTTTAGTAGAAAACATGAAAACTGGATTTAGAAATCATATATTAGGGAACAAACCCCAAAGATAGTATTTGTGGATAAACATAAAAGAACATATTGGAATTTTGGTAAGGAATAGATTATGTAGATCTTTCTAGAAAATACATCCATTTATGGATACTACAAGTGGACATGGTTCTAGTACAGATGTACCTAGGAGTGAAAACTCTGACAAGGAGTTTCAGGATTGGCCTAGGGTATCCTGGTACACGACAATGGGCCTTATTGTGCACCTATTTTAACACTAATAGTGGATATTATTAGCATAATTCACATTTTCTATACAATCCATTATGAAGGATTTAAATGTAAATTTTTCCTTAAAGAAACTATGTTTGTGATTATGGGATTATCCATGCATAGGATTTCAATTTATGTTAAGTATTTTTCAAAGTTGAGATAGTACATTATGATTCATAACCTAATCTAGTGTATGCCATTATTTATAATTGGAGCCTAGTGGAAGGAATGGAAACATCATGAATGCATGTATCCCATGTAGGTATTTCCCTCCTATTAAAGAAAATGATGTTGTCTCCAGAGCTAGGACTGGTGCGGAGCAAGTTATAACTCTACTGGGATAGATTACTCAAGTTATGAACAATAACCATACCTAAATAGAGCATCTGGATCCACAACATGGAGGAGTTATGTTAGATCACTTTATGTAATAAAATCATCCATCATTTAATGGGACTACAAACCCCTTCATATTAGATTAGTCGATAAGTACCTTAGAGAATATATTTCTCGCATTGGGAAGTAGTGAAATGGAGAAAGTTATCATGGTAGTTTATCATCTGTTGGGAGATTATGATCAATGGTGGTCACTATTGAAAAAAACCAAATATGAGGAAGAAATATAAAACATGTAATGGAGTGAATTTAAAGAACTTTTCTTAGAAAAATAATTTCCTCGTGAATAGCAAGTGGATATGGAAAGGCAGTTTCTAAATTTGAGGCAAAAGGAAGATGAGAATGTTGTAAAGTATGAAGTTACATTCACAAGGTTAGAAAGGTGTGCTGTGGACTATACACGTAATCTAAGGAGAAAGATTGATTGATTCTTTGACGGCCTAAATCCATTCCTTTAGTGGGTGGTGGTCTGAAAAACTTTCTCATCATATGAAGATATAGTCTCATTGTGCTATCAAGATAGAAACACTACTGAAAAAATGACCCATACCCATGGTTTTAAAACTGTGGGTATAAATTGTAAAAAAATATATCCATAGGAATAGAACCCATGACCTGCATTTCAAATTCATGGTGCCTCACCAGTCATGATACGCCACTTATATTTATATATATCTATATTTTTCTAAAAATATTAATTCACGCCCGTATTAGAAAAAAAATCACCTCGTGGGTTTTGATCCTGTGACCTTTCCTTCATAGTTCGAATGATAAACCAACCCAACAAAATCACTTATATAATTATATATCTACATTTGTTATAATATATTAATATCGCTCCTAGTATTATAAAAAAATCGTTCAGTAGGATTAGATCCCACAACCATGAAAAACATCAAATTGTGCTTCACTAACTCATCTACAAAACTTTTGTTGTTATTTATTTGTATCTATCTATATATATTAATCCAAACCATGGGTATAGGGGGGAAACCGTGGGTATATGTTTTCCCGCTAATTTTTTTTGTGTCCCCCGGAATTTTTTTCCCCCACCATAATGAGGGAAATCTATACCCAAGGTTTTATAAAATCGTGGGTATAGGTCTTTGAGAAAAAATCATATACCCACGTTTTTTCCAAAA
The DNA here is from genome assembly GCA_963277665.1 of Viscum album. Taxonomy (NCBI): domain Eukaryota; kingdom Viridiplantae; phylum Streptophyta; class Magnoliopsida; order Santalales; family Viscaceae; genus Viscum; species Viscum album. Next base: position 1,235,915,752 of record OY728122.1, on the reverse strand, counting down.
CTATGGGTATAGGCCTTGAAAAAAATTCTTATGCCCATGGTTTTGACCAAAACTATGGGTATAGCTATTTTTTCCCCATGGTTTTCCAAAACTGTGGGAATAGGTCTTTAAAAAAACCTATACCCGCAGTTTTTTCCAAAATCATAGGTATAGGTGACCTATACCCACGGTTTTGAAAAATTATGGGTATAGGTTCCCATACTACCCCTATACCCATGGTTTTGTGCAAAACCGTGGGTATAGGGATATTTTCTAGTAGTGAAAAGGAGCTCTATAAGTCTTATTTCTTTAAAGGAAAGCAAGAGAAGAAGAGGGCTTTAGAAAAATATGGAAAATGAAGCAATGAAATGGTTAATAAGGGAAGAGTTGTCTTTCCACCCTATGATAATTATGGAAGGAAACACCCTGGTGACTCCTTAAAAGGAAAAGGGGTGTGCTACAAGTGTGGACTGAAATTTCATCATGATGGTGATTTTAAGGGATTGAAAGAATCTATTAATGTTCAATGCTATAATTGTAGGGAAATTAAACACTATTCTAATGATTTTCTAAAGCATCAAGGAAACGTGCCTCAGAAAAGTCCAAGGGAGCAAGGACAAGCTTATGTGATCACAACTACTGATATTGAAGTTCCTAATGACATGGTGGTAGGTAATTTAATTGTTTCCTCAACCTTATCCAATGCTTTATTTGATTCGGGATCATCTCATTATTTTATATATTCCAAGTTTTCTAAGAAAATTAGAGATGTTCAATTTAATTTAATAAAGGATTTTTCAGTCAAAACTTATAGGGGATGTATCATTGCAACAAATATGTGTCGATCAGTCCCCCTCATGACACATAAATGTGCTTTAGATGCTAACCTTATCATCATACCCATGATTGAATTTGATATAATCCATGGTATGAGTTTTCTTTCATATTATGATGCGAATATCTATTACAAGAAGAGGGAATTTATGATTTTTGAGAATGGTGTTGAATCCCTTATCTTTAGAGAAGAAACCTCACTAGCTGATTCTTATCTAGATCCACCCCTAGTAGATCTACTAAATTCAATTATTGTAGAGGAAGGGAATGAAATATCTATGTGTGGGGAAAGAAATGTTCAAATAGAGGACATACCTATTGTGAAATAATATTTTGATGTGTTTCCAAAGGATTTACTAGGACATCCTCGAGAGCAGGAAATTGAGTTTTCCATTTATTTAATTCCAAGTTCAATGCCTATATAAAAGACTCCAAATATAATAGACATTTTGGAATTAGTATAACTGAAGAATCAACTAGATAAATTGAGTGATAAAGGATTTATTCACCCTAGTGTTTCTACATGGGGAGCCCCTATTCTTTTCATTAAGAATAAATATGGATCTATGTGGTTTTACATTAACTATAGGGAGATCAATGCTATAACAATAATGAACAAGTATCCCCTACCTCGCATTAATGATTTATTTGATGAACTTCATGGAACCCAATATTTTTTTAAGATTGATCTTCGATATGGATATCATCTGTTGCATTTGAGGAAGTAATATATTCCAAAGACAACATTTCGAACCAGCTATGGGAATTATGAGTTTATAGTAATTCCTTTTTGACTGAATAATGAACCCTCTGTTTTCATGGATCTAATGAATATAGTTTTCAAGGAATATCTTGATGACTTTTTGGTGGAATTTATTAATGATATCTTGGTATACTTCAAAATCTACAAAGATTATAAAAATCACTTTCACACTATTCTGAAGACTCCTAGAAGAAATGAATTATATGGGACATTTAGAAAGTGTGGATTTTGGCTTCAATCAGTTTCTTTTCATGGCCACATTTTCTCTAAGAATGTAATATATGTTGATCTTTCAAATACAAAGGTTGTTCAAGAATGGACTACTCTAACAAAAATAACTAAGGTACGTATTTTTATTGGTTTATAAGGTTATTATCAGTTTTTCTTTCATAACTTCGCCCATTTATCCAACCCAATGACCAATATTGCACGTGAAGGGGTTAAGTTTATATGGACAAAAGAATGTGAGGAATATTTCAAAAAATTGAAGAAGAGATTAGTGAATGCTCCAATCCTAACTTTATAATCGAGGAATTATGGGTTTGTGATCTATAGTGATGCATCTAAGAATGGACTTGGTTGTGTCCTTATGCAGAATGATAGAGTTATTGTCTGTTCATAAAGGTTGTTAAAAATTCATGAACAAAACTATCATACTCATGATCTTGAGTTAGTTGTTGTGATCTTTTATCTAAAAGTATGGATACACTATCTATATGGTGAAAGATGTGAGATATGTATGGATCACAAGAGACTGAATTATATCTTATTATAGAAATAACCCAACATGAGGCAAAGGAGATGGATAAAACTACTCTAGGATTATGATTGTTCCATACACTACCACCTAGAAAAGGAAAAGAAGGTAGATGATTCATTCAGCATGAAGAATCATGGAGTTTTAAAGAAAATTTGGATTGAAAGGGATCATGTATTCATGAATATAATAAGAATGGACATGGGAATTATCAAAGAAGGTGAAACATCATTACTTTTTTAATTGGTTGCACAACCATATTTAATAGAAATTATTAAAATCTCTAAGCATGATGATGAGAACCTTCAAAAGAAAATTAATGTTGTGAAATATGGGAAGTTGGCTGACTTCTTATGTGAAGATGGAATTCTAAAATTTGGGAAGAGGTTATATGTTCCCTTTATACCAAAGCTGAAAAGGGAGTTTTTTAGGATTCACATAGCTCTAATTTCCCTATACACCCTATTAACACTAAAATGTATAGATATTTGAAGGAACATTTATGGTGGGACAACATAGAGTAGGAAATTGCTGATTATGTATCAAGATGTTTAGTTTGTCAATAAGTGATGGTCGAATGAAAACATTCTAGAGTCATGCAACCTCTAACTAATATTACATGGAAATGGTTTGAAATCCCATGTATTTTGTCATTGGATTACACAAAACTTCTCGAATGAATGATGCAATATGGGTAATTTTTGATCGACTTACGAAATCTACACATTTCCCCACTATAAGGGAGGATTTTCCACTAGAGTTCCTAGCACGACTCTATGTCAATAAAGTTGTGAGACTTCATGGAGAACCTCTCTCAATTTTGTCTAAACGTGATCCATGATTTATATCAAAATTATAGAAACTTCTTCATAAATATTTGGATATTGAGCTTAGATTGAGTACTAATTATCACCCACAAACTAACAAGAAATTAGAAAGGATGGTCCAAACCTTAAAGGACATGTTGAGATCATGTTCACTTGACTTTAAAGGTATGTGGGATCAATTTTTACCTTTAGTAGAGTTTACTTACAATAATAGTTTCCATTCAAGTATTCAAATGGAACTATATGAATTATTTTATAGAAAGAGATGTCATACACCAACTTGTTAGGATGAAGTTGGAGAAAGGAATCTTGTGGGACCAAATCTTGGAGAGGAAACAATAGAGAAGGTAAAGACTATTCAATGCCATATCAAAGCAGCTCAAAGAAGACAAAAAAAACTATGTTGATAATTGAAGGATTTATAATTTCAAGTGGGATATCATTTTTTCTTAAAAGTATCTTTATGGAAGGGTGTTAAAAGATTTGGGAAGAAAGAGAAACTGAGCCCTAAGTACATAGGCCCTTTTGAAATTCTGGATATAATTGGATCTATTGCATATCATTTGGCTATGCTGCTTAGAATGTCTAAATTACACAATGTGTTCTATTTTTCATTTCTGAAAAAGTACATGCCAGACCCAATGCATGTCCTCACTTCTAAAGGTATAGAATTGGAACCTGACCTATCTTACTATGAAGAGCCTATCTGAATTCTAGACACTAAATAACAAGTGTTGAGGAATCGAATAACTTGACTGGTAAAGATACTTTGGAAAAATCATAAAATCGAAGAGGCAATAAGGGAGCCTGAAGAGCTTATGATGAATAACTACCACAATATTTTTGAGAGGTCACATTCATGTAATTTCGAGGACGATATTTTTGCAAGGAGGGTAGAATGTAACACCCTAAGATTTTAAAAATAAATTTAATATTGAATACATGAAACATTGAGTCTCTAAAAAACATCACTTTGTTATAACCTAGCCAGTAAAAATAATTTTTCCACATCTATGATTTGAATTTTGAAAAACTGATATACACGGTTGCGTTCAGTAAGATATTTAGAGTCTGATAAGACAAACATAATTTTTGGTGAATAGTAACATACCCTTATAAATAGTAATATGAATAGTAATATGACCCTACTGAATATTAAATCATATTATTATTATTATTTCTTAAGTTTATAATATAAGGATATTTTGATTAATTTTTCAAAGTGATATAAAACGAAATATAGTTTTAAAATTGTTATTTTTTGAATAAATTTTGATTTTATTTAAAAATTAAATTAATAATATTTATAAAATTATTTTCAAATAATGGAGTTCATTTTTTAATTTTACACATCAAGAAAAGGTTAGGGTGAATTTTTTATATTTTTCTAAAATACTCAAATTTTTAATGAATAGTAAAATACAGTAATTTACCATATATGTACATTATCAGTTAAATTCACTATTCCTAGAATCATGGATGATGTATGCACACTTGGTTCAAACTCACATGCAATTATTAATATTATGGTTTACATGAATCAACACTATTGGATATCTTGAGGTAAATAATAAAATAATGAATAAGATATTCACAAATCACCCCTCTCCTCCACTATAACCCCCCCCCACTCTTTCTTCTCTTAACTCCTCTCTAGCCTTGTGCCTTATCTAAATTATACTCAAATATCCTCCCAAGATCATACCCCAGGTCCAGCATCCCTTGGTCTCATAAAAAGACCAAAACCTCTCACCTAAAGAGTCTCTCAAGGAAGATTACGTCAAGAGGTAAATTCCTCTTTTCATTTCTTTTATTTCAAGTTCCTTTATTTTCATTTTATTTCCCCACATCCTTTAATAAAACTATTGTGATGAATACAGTACCTTACATGTTTTGATAAATTAATAATTCTTCATCATCTCTCATTTTCCCTTCTTTTATACTGGAAATGAAAACACCATCTGAGATGTGTTAATTTATCACATTCAAGGATGACGAGTTTTCAATTTCTATTACCATCTTCAATTCTGGTCATGAAACCATTTTTATGGTTGAACTAGACTATAATATATTTATTATAACTTATGTAAGGTTCTAGAATCCTTTTTTACACATGATATTAACTTATAAAACAAAATGAGTTTGTTGGGATAAAAAACTAACAATTAACCCAAACAATTATCATTAAAGTTTTATATAATGATTCATCTTCACTCCCAATAACCAGAAAACTTTATAAACATGTAATATTATGTTTTTTCGCTAATAACATACAAATTATATTATGGATATCCATTCTCATTCTATAGGTTTATCTGTATATGAATATAAGTAAACCAATCATGAAAACAAGGAAGAAAATTCTCCCAAACAATGAAATTGAATCTCTTAACCCATCAAAAGGACATTAATGAACCTAATAAGGTTATAAAAAATCAATTACATGTAGTTGAGGTTATGGAATCATTGATTTATAAACCTAAATTTTATTATTATGGTCATTAAGATCAAGTGAGGAACACCTCTGTACTTAAGGTAAGGGTTTTCCACTAGAACCTATATTTTCAATCGGGTTACTTTTATTATATACTTACCTCAATTAAATTCTTATTCATTAATATATAATCTTCAAAAATTCTGTTTTAATTTTCTATATATGTGTATCAACCATAATACTACCTTTATTTATGGAGAATTTTATGTTTTAAAAGGATCTTTCAAAAATTCTTCCTGAAATAAAAGCCCGATGCAAGGGAATTTCTCAAATTCTTACTTATTTTCAAGGGCACTCTATAATCTCTTTTAAGAAACCATTATCTTTCTAAAATCACAGATTTATTATGAAAATTATATCTTACTTCATTTCTGGTTTTATACAAACACTTTTCCAAAAGAAATCTTCTTTTCAAAGAGAAAGAGTATTTATCTCAAGAATTACTCGATGATTTTATAAGAGTATATTCATCTATTTCAACAATCCTATTGATTATTATGTATTATTGGGAATAATATTTTATGATATCATATACCATATTATATTGAATTTTTTATGATCAATTTTATAGTGGATGTTCTATTTTTATACCATTCATTTTACTACTCAAAATGATTAGTGATTATGTTATAGATTGGGGAAAGTTATTTACATCTCATTGTATATGTTGTTTATGTTTATCCCCATTCATGTGAGGAATGAATTGGAATTATTATGTGATCGGTGGGACCTTCAATATACCCTTGATGTTTTTTCAGGTCTCATGAGACAAATAGATATGGACTTGGCTGAGGCCTTGCCATTTTTAGATATGGTTTTGGCCGAGGCCTTAATCATTTTTAGATGTCTTGGTTGAGGCCTTGATGGTATGTTTCATAATGTCTGGTATATGAATTTACCTCCTTAAGAAGATATAAATCCAAAATTCATGAGGTTATTAGACTAGTAGAATACCCATTATTATTTTTTATTATGGAAATATTTACTTAACTCATATTCCTGCCATATTATGTTCACATTTATTTTTAAAGGCTTGTGTTTTCAATTATTCAGCATGCCTAATTTTTATGTTATCTTCCACTCTAATTTTTACCCTTACTGAGCATCTGAGATCACCCCTACTTATGTTTCAGTTATTCCAGGGCATGAAGAGGTATATTATGATTGACTTGCAGGGATAATCTTAGAGTGGTGGATGTTCCCAATGGAATTTATTTGTTTTTTTTAATTTCAAGTTGTAATTTTGAACTTATGTATGTATCATATTTCCAAATATACTAAACTATTCATTCCTTATGGATATGACTTTCTTTTAATCATGCCAATGTAATGCAATAAGGCACCAGATTCGAGCAACTAGGATCAAGACATTATAATTTTAGAGACCATAAAAGACACTTTCCAATGGAAGATTTCCCATTGTCGATCACATAACTTTTGATCGATGCAACTAATAGATTCCAAGACCATTCCATCATGGATGGGTATTCAAATTATATTCAGATAAATATGTCCCCTAAATGTGAGGAAACCACCACCTTCATATCACCTCAGAGTATATTTTTCTATCACTTAATACCCTTTGTATTAAAGAACATTTGCACTGCTTAATAATGCACCATGCCTCATATCATTAATCCATTCTTGACACAAATAGCAAAATGTTATGTCAATGAACTATTATTCAAATCTGGACTATGATGTGATCACCTCATGGTTCTTTAAACAGTCTTCAGCAAGTTGGAGCAACATAGTTTGTAGATGAATCCTCTAAAGTGTGCTTTTGGAGTAAAGTTAGGGAAATTCCATGGTTTTGTGGTATGCCATTGTAGAATCAAGGTCAATTTGGAAAATACTAGTGAAATCCTAGCAATATCACCCCATTGGAATCTTCAATAACTGAGGGGGATCCAAGGTCACCTCACTTACATTTAGAATTTCATAGCTAACCTAGTTGTAAAATATCTCTCCTTCACCAAGTTAATGAAGGAGTCACCTACTAATGGGATGTGGAATACCAATAATCCTTTGATAATCTCAAGAAGAAATTATTGTACCCATCAATCTTGATGCCACCAGTGGAAGGAAATCCGCTTATCTTATATGTGGATACTATGGAATGATCACTTGGTGTTACCCTTGCATAAAAATGATGTGGGGAATGAAAATAGCTTCTACTATCTCAATCGAACAATGTTAGTTAATAAGACTTGATATTCCAACATCAAGTAAAAATGAATCACACTCATCTTTATAGTTAAAAAGTTGATTCATTACTTGCAGGATCATGAAGTCCAATTGGTCTCTTGTATTGACCCACTCAAGTACATCCTTTCCCAACCTATGTTGACTAGGAATTTGGCCTGATGGGTAGTTATTCTACAATAATATGACATACAATTAGTTTCATAGGAGGCAGTTAAAGGGTAGTCCCTAGATGATTTCCTTGGGGCACATAGCACCTCAGAAATTACACTAGTTTAAACTGAACATCCAAACAAAGAATTTTTCTATGCCCCAGACACTCCCTGAATGTGGGAGATGTATTTTTATGGTTCCACCCAAAGTCCTATTAAAAATTGGATGGAAAACCCAAATCTAAATTAGGTTAGTCTAGGGATTTTGTTTGTTTCCCTACACAAAGATTTGTTTCCCTACTCTTTCTCACTATCAAAAGGATACACTGATAATGAAGAAAAATACCAAGCCCTCATTGACAACTTGCAACTAGCCATACAACTGCATATAGCGTACCAGAACATTAAAGGGGATTTGAAGTTAATGATAAAAAAAATCAATGGTGATAATTCCATTAGTAAGTAATAATTATCCTCTCTCATCAGTTACATCATAGGTTTTATGGTAGAATTCCCTTTTGAACCAAAGTTTTATCACATATCTCAATAAAAAAAATGCTCATATTGACACACTGGCTAATGGAACCATAGTCTTGGATGACCCCGATTAGAAAGAGGTGGTTTCCCACATCACGTACCAAAGGGTGGTCTCATCAGTCATCATTTATGACCTGGAGGAAATCAATCAGTTTAACACTTCCTTGGAGCATGATAAACTTATATCCACCCCAAGATGGATGGAGCCCATAATCGATTACCTCCAAAATGGGACCCCCATTAGATCAAGCTAAAAGGGAATATACTCAATGTCGAGTAGTGAAATTTACCCTTTGGGATGTTCCAAATGAGAAAAAAACCCCTATACAAAAGTGGATTCTATATAATCCTCCTTAGATTCATAACAAAAGGAGAGATTCCCACTATCATGGAAGAAATCCATGATGGCTCCTACGGCACTCATTAGTCTCGGACCAGACTCTCCCACTAAATTAGGAGGCTTAGTTACTACTATAAAATAATGATACAAGACTATGTAGAATTTACTAGGAAATTTAATTCATTCTAGATTCAATAAAACTTCATCCATAAACCCCCAAAGTTTTTATATACAGCTAAATATTCCTATTCATTTCTTGTATGGGGAATGGACATTTTGGGGCCATATCCCCCAACCATAGCTAAGTAGTTTATGTACATCCTTACTGCTACCAACTTATTTTCAAAATGTTCATATGAAATAACCCTCAAGGAGGTTGGGATGAATAATATCTTCAAATTTTTGAATTCCAACATCATCACCAGATTTAGTGTCCCTCACACGATTTTGATGAACAACAACACCAACTTTTGTTCTTTCGAATTAAATAAATTGTACCATGAGTTACACATTGAATCAAGTCATTCATATCACTATCATGTAGTAGAAAATGGAAAATGTAGGCCTTAAATAACACTTTACCAAATATTCTCCATAAAATGGTGGATAAGGAAAAGATGTCCTAGATGGAAAAGATCCTACGAGCTTTATGGGCCTACCATTCCCCCAAATGAACTACCACACAAGAAAATCCATATTCATTGGTGTGTGGAACTGAATCAGTGATTCCTATTGAAGTTTAGTTTCTCTCACTCTGAATAGTTATCTATGTAAAAATCTCATATGATGATAAATCACAAAATAATCCTAATGAGTTATAATGGATTGATAAGAAAAGGTTGTGTAAATTTCACAACTTTTAAGTTCATCAGAATCAAATCCTGAAATCCTTCAATACAAACATTGGAATTATTTTATTCATTCAAGGAGAACTATTATTGGATCTCATAACCCCAATGTTACTAGGAAAGAAACCTATAAAGATGGAACCCAAGTGGGAAGGGTATTAAATCATATATAAGTTCTATTCCAATGGATCTTACTCATTGGAAACAATTGATGGGGAATGCATTACACCTCCCATGAATGCAGGGTTTCTGAACAATTACTTGGCATAGATGTCATCAAGAACCCTAATTCCTGGTAACAAGAATTTAAATTGCATGGAATCCTAATTCTTGGTAGTAAGACTTTAAACTTTATTGAATCCTATGTCCTAGAAGTATTACTGTAAACTACATATCACCCTATGTTCTGGCAGTAAGACTTTAAACTGCATAGCATCTTTCATCCTTACCACATGATGTTAAACTACATGGAAGATGTACTCACCACATGATGTTAAATAGTATAGAATACGTCCTTACTATAGGATGTTAAACTAAACAGAGAATTTTAATTCATGGATAGTTCAATACACATAATCTTGATCTTTGTGAAAGAAAAATGAAGTAATCTCATCCCTATGTGTGAGTTAGATCCACATTGGGAATCTCCCCATTCAAGAACTACATATTTCTTGACTCTTATTAATATATGATACATAGTGATACCCAGATCTCAAATCCCGGGTCCAGGTACAATATCAATAGAAAAAATATCCCCCTCTACATATGGGGAAGACCTACATAAAGAGTTTTCCATTTACAAACTGTGTGTGTCTTGATTCCTATTACTACATCACACATAGTGACACATAAATCTCAAAAAATTGGTCCAACCACAATATCAATGTAAAACTTTCGCCCTTTATGTATATTTCGGACTTACATAGAGAGTTTTCCATTAAAAAACTATGTGTGGCTTGATTCTTTCTATCACAGGATACCTAGTGATGCCCAAATCTCAGATCCTTAGTCCAGTTGTAATATCAATGGAAATATTCCCCCTATAAATATGGGTCATACCTTTATGGATATTTTTACATTCAAGAAATATGTGTGTCTTGGTTCCTACTATTAAGAGATATATAGTGATGCCCATATCTAAAATCCTGGGTCTAGCTATAATATCAATAGAAAAAATGACCCCCTCTGCTTATGGGTCATACCTGTGTGGAGATTTTTCCACTTAAGAACTATGTATATCTATATTCCTACTATCACAATACATGTAATGACACCAATATCTCAAATCATGGGTCCATCCACAATATAAATGGAAACAACACCCTCCTTTACATATGGTTCAGAGCTATGTGTAGATTTTTTCATTCAAGAACTACATGTGGATTTATTCTTTCTATCATAGGATACGTAGTGACACCCAATTCCCAAATTTGGGGTCCATCCACAATATAAATGAAAAAATAACCCTTGTATTTATGGTTCATAACTGCATAGAGATTCATCCATTTAAGAACTATGTGTAGCTTAATTCCTATAAATATTGGATACAAAGTGATGCTCAGATCTCCAATATTGGGTCCATCCTCAATATATAAACTAATAAAAAATCACACCTCCCTATATATGGGTTGGACCTATGTAGTGAACTATCTTAGAACTACATATGGATTGATTTTAACCATCATATGATATATAGTGACACCTAAATCCTCCCTTCTAAGCCCATATATGAGTTATCATGACTCCTAATCTTGATCCTCCGTGAATTGAGATCCGTGTAGAGGCTCCATTCCAAAATAAATTGTGAAAAATCCCACATATTCACCATCATGTACTCTCACGCTAATTAATGGACTACCCAGTTATCCCTTGTTTCTCACACAGATCAGGGAGCATATAAACTTAGGGAACCTAGAAAGCCACTATGTCCAGTTTGAATAAGGAATGTCTTAGATATAGAACCATGTCCTAGTTTCATTATGTTAAATTTCATGACAATGTCCTAGTCAAATGATGTTAAACTGAACGATAATTTCCTAGTTTTATGAAGTTAAACTGCATGACAAGAGGTCTTCATGCCATAAATATCACCCCCTACTAACTGTAAATTCAAAAATTGAATATTTTATCATTTTGACCCAAAATTTTGTTCAAATTACACTATAATATATTTTAGGGTGATCAAACCCTTATTTAATATTAAATTCTATGTAGATCAAATTCATATCCTCAATATTTGAGTTAATACCAACCAATTCCTTGAGTTGATATCATTCTCTTGGAACCCCATGGACCTTGGGATTCCTTGATCCAAGTTCTTCCCTATAGAAAATTTTTAACAAGGACTATATAATACAAAGAAACACTACTATGATTCATTAGAGAGTGACACAATTACAAAGAGAATGTTCCTAGAGGATTTTTGGTCCCAGATGAGAGGACCCCCTTAAATCCAGTAGTTATCATCCTAACTATATGGATTATGGGCTTCTACAATTATCAATCGTTGACCTATAACCAGTGTTTTACACCTCTATTTAACTCATATATTCTTATTTTATGATTTACACTCCCCATAACCCAACTACATAAGTGGATTTGGATACCATCAATGTTACTCATTTGTGAATCATACCCATTTTTTGTAGCATGATTATGAAATTATATTCAGATAACCCTTCATTTTTTCTTATGTATCCCTCATGAAGACTAACTTAATTAAAATTAAAAAACCCATTGGATTACCCCTTATCAAACTTCATGCCCAGGATACATATCTTCCATTTTCCTCATGTCTAAGAGGGATCAACAATGACTTTGTGGTTTATTCCTTCATGTTCCAATTCATAGAGGAAAGACTCTAAATTTCATGGAATTTACATAAAAACTATATATAGATTGATTCCCATCGAATGGGATATATAGTGACTCCTGGATCCTTCATTTTAGTCCTAGACATGAAACTTCCTAGTTGCATGATGTTAAAATGCATAACAATTTCCTATTTTCAGGATGTTTAACTGCCTGAAAATAGGTCTTCACATTGAATAGATCATCCCCTATAATTATTTTGAACTCAAGAATCACTTATTTTATCCCTTTTCCTTGAAATGTGTTCAATAAATGTTTCTGTATCCTTTAGGGTGATCAAAAGCTTATTGAATTTTATGTTCTCCATGAACAAACTTCATATCTTCAATATATGAGTTGACACCAACCAATTCCTCAATTTTATATCCTTTTCTTGGAACCCCAAGGACTATGGTATCCATTTCTCCTAGTTCTCCAATATAGAAAACTAGTTATAGGGAGTGTATAATCCAAAGGGACCCCACTAGGATTCACTGGTGAATGAAACAATTCCAAATAGATTATTCCTAGAGGATGTTTGGTCTCAAAGGAGAGGCCCCCTTAAACCCAGGGGTTATTATCCTGACTAGGTGGAATATGGGATTCACCCATTATCAATAGTTGACCTGTACTCTCTAATTTCAACCTCTAGTAAACTTAGATATTCTTATTTTATGATTTAACCCTTCCATAACCCAACTATTCAAGAGTATTCAGATACTCTTGATGTTACACATCTATGCATCATACCCATTTTCAAAGAATGATTATGACATTTTATCCTTGTACCCTTTCATTATGGGGTATTCATATTCTATGAAGACCCAATTTCTCTAATTTATTCACTCCTCCCAACAATACATACTAGTTTCATTATGTTTAATGGAATAGAAACTTCCTAGTCACATGATGTTAAACTACATGGCGTATGGTATATCCTATAAGACCAAAAAATAATTAGAGTGGGCCATCTTATCTATGAATCTGTGATAGGGATGGATTTTTCACCTCCACGCCATAATGAAATATATAAATTTCCTATCCCAAAATTTAATCTTATCCTTTTTAGAGTACCCCTTATTAAACCTTGATGTTGGGACACACTAAGGGAAGAAGATAGAATTCCCCTCTCCCCTATATATGAGTCAGATCTATACAGATGGATCTCCTTAAAGGAGAAGGATGTGGAATTATTATTTACCTTAAATATAAAAAAGGAAACCTAAGTAAGACTAACCATAAAAATTTCATATACCTCTTTTTAAAGAGGTCTAAGTCATACAAACTCACTCTGCCTATGTATAATTTATATCTATGTACATCTTTCTTTCTCATGAGATAAATCTATACAAGAAGGTATCCAGCATATGGATACCTATAAATAATCTTGTGCATGGATAAAAGGTACTTCCGAACTGGATGGGTGCTATTATTGGGTTTCTTTGATGTCCTGCTCCTAGGATCACATTCAAAGATGCCATCAAATTTTTGAGTTTCATTGATGTTATCCTGATTCTTGAATAATGAGTTATTTTCAATAGCATGGAACCCAGTTCGGAGATAGATAGATGTGTTTTTATGGAGTCCAATTCTAGTTATTTTTCTTATAAGGAATACTATAGGGTGCTTCATTTTGGAGAGGGGGTGGACATATAGGGGAGATATTGTGGATAAAGGAAATTCTAGAAAAGATGAACTTCCTTTTATTAAGAATCAGAAATAGAGTGTTGGCCACTGATGACAACATCCAGTGTATGGGAATTTTCATGGATTCTAAGATCTATTATTGCATAATGTTCAAGGTAGAGACCTCTAATAACATTTTCTTTGAAAGATATGGGGGATAATCAGTTTGGAGTTCTCTCAATGAGTTCGCAAGCTTCCATTATGTTGAGGGTCACTCTTCTAACTTCCTCCATACATGGCTTCATAGTGAACCTGCTAATGGTTTGGGTAAAAATGTCAGATCCTTGGTTTTCTTAGCTAGATGATGGTGTATTTGGAGGGCTCAGAACTTAGCTCCTTTTGAAGGTGTGGCCGCCCAATGTCATTATTTGATCATTCGTACCAAACTCATGTTGATTTAATTTACCATCTTCCTAAATAATGGGGAGTACTCTCCCACTCTCAGTATCATCCATGTGGGGGGACTTCCTCCTCCATTAGATATAGGCAAGGGCTTTGGGTCCATTGGGTTCCGCACCCTTCGGGCTTCAAGCTCAATACTGATGGTTCTTATAGCTTGAGTATCTTAAGTGGGGGAGGGGTTGTGAGGGATTTTAGTGGCTATGTTATTTTTTCATTTAGATCATGATTTGGTAAAGGCCATGCTCTTAAAGCTGAGGTGATGATGCTATTTATCAGTCTTCATATTTTTCACCAAAGCCAGGTTCCTCTAGCGGCAGTTGAGATGGATTCCTTGGTTATTCATGATTCTATTATTGGAATTGGTAATGTTTTATGTTCTATCATCTATATAATTAAAAGTTGTAAAAGGTATCTCAATATCACTACGAAGGTTCTTCACATTTGGAGGGATTGGAACAAAGTTTTGGATTTTTTGGCCTCCATGGCATCTCACAGCACTTATATCACTTTGTTTTTACATTTATACAATTTACCTCTGGAGAGGAAAACCTTTTAATAGGGGATTCCCTTGGCCTTCACTATTTTAGGCCTCCATAAGTGGTCTTCTGTTTTATTCTGTATTTTGTGACTTTTTTGAATAATTTAACAATGATTAGTAATAGTAAGAACCACAATCCATAAAAAACACTTCATGTATTGATCACCTTGGGTTATCACAAAACTTCCATATCCCTTGTAAATGATAAATAATCCCTCTCTTTGACCATGTTTAAGATGGATCTGCCTAAGTTTCTTACACCCATCAACCAGAGTCCTCTTAGCCCCATATAAAGGGCCTTATGATCCTTCCCAATAGAGCTCGTCTCTATAGAGTGATTCATGGTCATTTTTTACATGACTGTCCCATACTATTACTCGTGAATCAAAAACTGTGAACCATGATTTATATAATTTTCATCCACCAATCAAAAGGATTTTGAGGTGATATTGACCTTGGAAATACTAATTAGGTTATTTTGAGACACTCCCCTCATGTTAGGTCCACATGTGTCATGAAATTTGGTTAAATTTATACAACCTTAAACTCCATACTTTGATGGTCAAATTTACAAGACCTTAAACTACTATGAATGATACATAAATATTTCCAATATAAAAACCCTCAAAGGGTGGTATGAGAAAAATTAAATTCTTCAGTCACTAAACTTTTCACTTTTAGAGTTTAGGAAAATGTTAGAGCATGAATAAAAAGTTCCAAATCTCATGAGGCATATATTATGGCCTTATAAAAATATGATCCATGCTCATTGGACCCCTTGGTCTAGAAAAAAGTTAGAGAGATTATTTATCACATCCCCTCACCATGATAATATATTTAGTATGTGGGAAAAAAACTTTTAGGTTGCTTGAAACCTTATGGAATTTTACTTATTCCATAAACCACATTCATGTCTTCGAAGTCTTGGATGACACTACCAATTCCTTGAGTAGATACCCTTCTCATGAATCCCATATCTTAGAGTTATTTCTCTTGGTTTTTACCCTCTAGAAAGATGATAATAGGGATTGATTGATCCAAAGGGACCCTTTTAGGATTCTATAGTGAATGGAAAAATCCAAAGAGTTTTTTCCCATAGGATGTTTGGTCCTATAGGAGAGTAACCCCTTAAAACTAGGAGTTATTATCCTGACTACATAGAATATGGGATTCCTCCATTATCAATGGTTAACCTATACCCACTAGTTTCCACCTTCAATTGACACAGATATTCCTAGACCATGATTTACAATCCATATAACCAAACATTTTTGACATCATAGATGTCAGGCCACCATGTATTATACCCTTTCTCAAATAAGGAATGAGATATTCCATTCCTAGACCTTTTGATGGCCCACACCATGAAACTTGAAACCACATGTCATAGGTCATGAGCATCTCGACTAGAAACTAAACTATCTTAGGGTGTGAGAAATTTTCTTGGATAGCTCTTTTCTTCATATCCCACTTCATCATTCAAATTCTTGAATCATCACAAATCTTTGATGGACCTTGGAAAAGAGTGGGGACCCTTATAATTGACCATGCATGTAAGCCCTATGGGGTCATGCATAAGGGTCTCTAGCCCATCAACTAGAGGCATCTCCTCCTTGTAGTAAAGGACCTCCAATCATCATAAGCCACAAAAACACCATGGTGGAGCTTAGTAAATAGGGTGTTTTACCGTCATACCAGTAAATTCTACCCCATTCCATACTCACCATTTCAAGATCCTAGAAATTTGATTTACACATCCCATGTTCCAAATATCCATGTGGAATCGGTATCCCTAATATTGCACCATACATAAAACTGTATCTCATAAAGTATGAAGGCTGTCCAAACCCATCATAGATATTCATTCTTTATGTTTTCTATAGGAACATAAGGTTACAGAACCCTTCATGAACATTCATTCTTCAGAATATCAATTATGAATGCAGGGTATCATAACACTTCATGGACACTCATTCTTCAGAATCACTTTAAGGATATGGGGTTCCCAAACCCTTCATGAATGACCATACTTCACTAAAAACAATAGATGGTATAATATAGAAGAACTTAAAATACATGAATAGAAGGTTCAAGATAAAATAACTTAAACCATATAAATAGAAGTTCTGAGCTAAAAACCCTAAACTACATCAAAAGATAGTCCAAGATAAAAGAGACTAAACTACAATAATAGATATTCAAATCTAAAATACCCTAAACTATAGCAATAGATGGTATAATCTAGAAGACCTTAAGCTATATAAATAGTCTATTTTTCAAGACCATAAGAATATAATCAAAATATATTCAATGATTACAAGGTTGAAAACATAAAAAGGGAACCCTAGGAAAATGTTGAGTCTTTGTTCGCTGGACATGAACTTTGTGTGATCTAGGAAATATTAAGCACTCATGAAATGTAAAAGGTATAAACTTATTAGGTAAAAACCTTATAAAAGGGTCACTTGAGAAAAATCCAAGCACATGATTGCCAAGCCTTCCCCATGTGATGCTTATGAAAAAGTTAGGGAAATATAAAAAAAAGATACAAATATTGTAGCTATCATTATTTATCTCTATAAAATAATATATTCTTTCTAAGTCCACTAACTTAGGAATAAATTAAGTCACTTTACCTCTAGGAAATATTTTTACCTAAGTTTCCATTTTGAACCAAGTGATTTTCGAATAACTGAAGTAGATACATCAATGAGGAATATCATGTTAGTAGTCATTCATGGGAAATTATCAAGATAAATCTATTAAGATTTAAGTATTAAAATCTAGGAGTATGGGTTTACTTAGTATTATAAAATGGAATGCTATCATTGATGATCCATATGATAATAATTCAATTAAATGTGATGCATATCATGAATAAAAGAAGTATTTGAAAATAAATGTAAAGTAAAGAATATTTTTCATTGATAATGTGTATATTATGGATTAATCTTAATATTATAGAGTCTATCCAAGGTTCTATAAAAAAAATTGTGATCTTATTACAATAAAATCAGATCGACAGGGTTTTCTAAATCGATCAAATTCTTGCGAGAGGCATTAATTTATCATTGAAGTGTTGTTCACTCTATTTTATCAGCTTCCACCTGAGGATGAAGAGTCTTAATAAAATAAGATAACTCTTAACCTCCTTTTTAAGTGGTTATTAATAAGTATAATGAAATAGAAATATAGGATCATTTGTGTGCTATGATCACTTCCTATTTTTTAATCTTTGCAGTCATGTCATCCATCTAGACATACAGATGAGAGACCTTTTGATTTCTCTATTCAAGAACCTTTGAAGCTTCACTTATTAATTCAACTAGAGGATTCATGTCATTAAAACCAAGAAAGTACCTCTCATTTTTGGCCAATTTTCTCCCAAATAGGATAATATGTATCATGATATAATATAATTTCCAATAGTTAAAGCCACTGTCTCCCAACTCATGAAATAGTTATCGAAGAGCTTCTTCATGGTCATGAATATTCTCCAATGGAATATTCATAACTAGGGTGTGGATTTACTATAAAATTATCCTCCATGGTATCAAGTATGTTTAAGGAGGGATCGTAAGATATAATAAGGTAGTAAGGGAATGAGTATGAGGTATTTCCCCCCCAATGGGTACATTATCTGTCACTGGCACTGAAGGGTCGGCCTCCTCAAAAAACTTTGTCCTACTAATGGGAGGTTCATTAATTTTTTAAGATACCTTCTTTAGGGTCTCCCCTAAGTCTTGAAATAACTCTATTACTATTACAGATAAGGGTCTCGAGTAAGTGTAGATATTTTCCACCTAACAAATCAGTTAATTCAATATGTCACTCGGGTAAACCTCCACCCAAGCCTCAACATAGTCATGAGACCGACAGATTGGGGCATCGACGGGCCAAAAATGATTCTAAAATTTTTATATTCATTCACTAGCATAATCCAAAATTGGTAAATGATCCCAGGATTTCATTCTCTCAACATGATAGCTAAAGAAAAAGGGGAAACCTTTTGAATACAGTAAAATAAGAAAAAAAATTGGTAAGGGGTATATGGATAGTAGATAATTATATTTTCTACATTAATTACAAGAACCCCATCTCAAAGATATATTTTATATAACCTCTCTTCAATAAATATGCTACCATTATCAATAAATATCCCAATTAGTGTTGAATAGGGCATGAATTTGAAACGTTCATGTTGTCTCAATATATCAATAACCTCTTTGGGATATAATGGTATCACCCTGACCCCAAAAACATTCAACATCCTAGAATATAATGAATAAAAATTGATATTAGTAGTGTTATGATATTTGTAACACTGTAAATGATCTCATATATATCCAAATAAAAATTGGAATGGGCCTCCAATCTGGTAGGTTATGTTTCCATTTTGGATATGACCAAAGAGATGAAAAATATTTGAAAGAGTCGGCACAACTAGATTAAGATACCGACCCTCTACCAATAGGGATTCCATCACCAATTTACCTACTTGAATGGAATCATGCATCACCGGCTAGGAAAATCCATCCATTGAGAAGCATATCCAAAAAAACCACTAACTAAAAACTTGGGGACACCTTTTGTCTCACTCGATATCCCAATAAGGTATTCTCTCCTGCTTCCATAATATCCCAGTAAGATTCTTCACTATCTTGGACATATAGAGAAGGACATATATGGGGGTGTATAGTAGTCAGATGTGCCCTACTGTTATAAAGTAATATGTTGATCCAATCCTAGAAAGAAACAAGAGAGTGTAGGTTTAGACCCTCCTTTAACTTCTTCTTTGTAATATTGATAATGTCTCACACCAATGTTGGAGTTTTTTTAGGGTCATCCCAAACATCCATAGTAGGAAATAATTCATCATACATTTCCCCAAAGAGGAAGTATCCCTTCCAACTAATAAACATCCAGGCTGATCCCTACTTATTAGTGGGACAAATGAAAGGAGTTTTTATCATGAATCTAGTGGCTAATCATCTCTATAAGGAGTTATGATTAATGGTACATTAAAAACTAGGAAATCTATGTCACCTCATAAAGATGGATATTGTAACATCGTGTTACTCACTTTTAGATATTTTCATCCCTTTTCTTTTTTTACTCTTGAATTGGGTACGTATTGGGGATCTTGGGGATGGAAAACATTTGCTGAGAAAAATGACCTAAATTTCAAGGTTGTGTGTTTTTTTTTAATTAATGGAATCTATGTATAAATCTATAATGAATTTGTTGGGTTCTCCCTGAGTTTTTAGAATTCCTGAGGTGGTTTTTTTTGGGTAAGAACCTATAGTTTTTGCATTATATGGGAGAAATACACATCATGTAATGGGAGTACATGACATATAAGTTATATATAGAATATTTCATGAACCTTCTACACAACGTGAATGGAGTACACTCCATGTAAGTATTACATGCCGTGTAATTAAAAAATATCATTTTTTATTAAAAATATATTGGTTTTTCGGTGTATCTAAGTCCTAAGGATTACATGATATGTAAAGAGATTAAACACCGCATAAATGTTGTAGTTTTTTATTTTAGGGTGTTTCTTAGCTAAAAATTTCATTGTTTCATCCATAGATTCTTTATCTCTCAATATAGATCCCTTCTCCAGTAATTTTTGGAGTATCTATTTGATCTAGATTGATTTTTTCGATGATTAATCACCATTGTGATAAGATTGAATCTCTCTAGGTGAGTAATCCTTTCTAATTCTCCATTTACTTTGATCATGGTATCATTGTTTCATTGTTTTATTGGTTTTGTTGATCTTTGGTGATGTTTCTTCTTGATTCTCTCTAGATTCATTGAGCAATCTCACTCTGAGGGCTATTTCCATATTGGTTGGGTGTGGTGGGTGTGCGTTCTTGAGGTATGTGTTGCTTCCTCTTATCCAATGACCTTTTTTCTAAATTGAATAAATTATAAGATGTGTAGGATAGTTATATGGGCCCTCTTGTCATTTTTTTGTTCTTATTATTGGTGGATCCTTTGTGGGTGTGTGTAGCCCCGAGTTTTGAGTTAGGTGGTTTCATCAATAACATGTGTTAGTGAACCACATTGATCCTATTTTTATAAAATATTTTGTTAAATTAAATGGAATGATATGATTGATTTTTTTTGTGAATGTGGAATAGGGTTTTTTATAGAATGTGGTTTTCCCCTAGTTTTGGTAAATGAAAAGGGTTTTCAAAGAATTAGGAAATGGTTTTGTGAAATGGTTTTCAAATAATAATTTGACAGAAATATTTTGATAAACTGTTTTGGAAAATAGAGAACATGGGAAGACTTGGGTACTTTGGTGGAAGGTATAGTAATAAGTCTCATCCACTATCAGGGTGTTTTCTCATGGGAATTTTCTCTACTTCCTAGTCCCATTGTTATGGAGACTTGTTAGATATGTTGGGAGGTTCACTTTCTAGGGTGTTCCTCTACTCTCTAAACTGGATGCATATGTCTAGTGGATTGTTGTGTATGTGATTGTCTATATTAGGGATCAATGTCCTAGTTATCCTAACCAACTGTGATCCTTAGCATGATATTACATGTGCTTATGCTTTTGGAATGTACTATTTTTTATAATTCCATGGATTTGATATGATATGTGATACAGGCTTTGTTTTGAAACAATATATCTTTTGAGATATTTGGTTATGAAATGCTTTGAAAATGATTAATGTTCTTTATTTAGAAATATGGATAAAGGGGAAATTAAATTTTTTTTCAATCTTTTGATATAAAAACTCTTAAATTGTTATCATGTCTTTTTTTCTTTAAAGTATAGCATGCTTGGATTATTGTTTAGATACTTGATATGAAACACATAGGTGGGACCCTACTGATCCTGTTATCTCACACCCCAAATACCCCTTTGGTGGGGTGTATACCTGGTTATGTCTTTCGATATAGGGAAAATAATGGTTTCACAATGATGTTATGAGGTTTTCTGTTAGCTGAGTTGGATAGCTGGTGGTGAGATGGTGGGAGTATTCCCATGTGATCACATGGAGTAGTTGGTTTTCTTGTTTTGGTAGTCCCTTGTTGTTGGACTTATACTTGGAGATTGTTTCTACTCTTCAGTTGTTTGGTTTAAACTGTTTGTTTTCTTTTATGGAATAAATTTATCTTTTTGTTGTTGTCTCTATTGTATATATGTGCCAAGTTATGGCTTTAGGTTGGGAGAAATAGTTCCCTCTATTTATTGTTTGATGTCCAAGTGCTAGTCCAGATCCCATGGGGATCAGGAATTCCCTTAAGGTATGTGGTGGATTGGGTTGAGTACATGTTTGACTGGATATTCAAGTCTGTTCATTACAAAATGGTATCAAAGGTGGTTTTTCCTAAAGATTCTTTATCTTTGGAATTTTGGTATACTGGAGATAGGATTGTTGGGACTTGAGAGGTATGTTACGGTGAGTACCTAGCCAGCTCTTGTCATGATAAGACTCAAGTTACTATGGTATGTGGGATGTGTGTCTTCTATTTTTAGTTCCTGATGTTAATATTATTTTTTATTATATGTTTTCTAGTTTTAGTTGTGATTTTTCTATTGTTTGATCGTTTATTTTATTTTTATGTGAAGTAGTATGCCTCTAAGATGTGTTATGCGAGTTCCTCAGGAGGGGTAGTTGATGCTCCTCAAGGAAATCCTCTGATGAATTATGACTTTATCGAGGCTATCATGTGGGCAGTTCATGTGGTTGACTAGAATGTGCCACAAGTTCAAAACATGGTTGTTGAGGTACATTTAGAAGCTATTGGATAAAGAGATTGATCACAGGAGTTCTTGCATGAGAATCCACCATACTTTAAAGGTATGAATAAACCTCCATAGGCATAGGACTATCTTGAAAATATTGATAAGATCTTTGACTTCATGGATACAGCTAAGAGTATCAAGGTAAAGTGTATAGTTGTCATGACCCGTTCTCGGGGCCTGTTCCGTGACTACCCCAAGCCCGCCTTCCATAGGCCAGGGGATGGTGACTAGCACCAAAGGCGTAAATCCTGTAAAAAGGGAAGGCATTTCCTTTATAAAGTATACATACACAACAGAGTATGCAAGTGAAGTAAACACTAAGTTAAACTGGGTCCAAAGTAAGTGTTGAAAGTAAATGGGCCAGTATACAAACCCAACTGAAAGTACAGTACAACTTAAAGGAAAGTACAACAGCAGTAAGTAAAACAGCAACACTGAGTCGTCCTCCGAAAATCCCACCTGAAGGGTGGGTACAGATAGTCTCCTCGGCTCCTCAGGTCCAGCCATCCGCTCCGTGTACGCCTCGCCAAGTGGTCCACCTCCAGGTATTGTCTAGCTCCACAAGCCTCCACCTCGATCAGTGGTGTCCGTCATCTGCATCCAACATAATGTAGTGCGGTCATAGCCTGTGCAGGGGTGAGTATACGATACTCAGTAGGGACCCTGAGACCCCCCCCCCCCAAAGGACTCTCAGAATCCATGAAGGATAAACCACAAAGGAAAGATACAATCACGAAGTATCAACAACACTACTTAGGTATATGCCCTTACATATACCTAAGTCATCAATTACGATTCGTCTCCAACTCTCGATCCCAAGCACCATCCAGTCCACAAAGGAAAGCACAACCCAGTCCACAAAGGATAGAACAACTCAGTCCACATAGGAAAAACACAACCCAGTCCACACAGGAAAGCAAGTCAAACACATCGATGATAATGATTGAAGTCAAGACTTAGCTCACACAGGTATACACTTCATAAGGAAATATAGATGATCATATGTAGCCACTGATTCATCTAATCTGTCGGACCCACATAGGATACAAGACCAGCTAAGCTGTCAGACCCACAAAGGATACAAGACCAGCTACTCCGCCGGACCCACGCAGGATACAAGTACAGAGGTCATATACTGCCAGACCCATGTAGGATACAAGAACAGTAGTCAATCGCCATTGAACCCATGTAGGATCCCAGTACAGTCGTCGTCGCTGCCGAACCCATGGAGGATCCAAGTACAGTCATCCCCGCTGCCGAACCCACGGAGCACCCAAGTGTAGTCGCCATCGTCGCAGTCGCAGCCAGCTCTAGGGTTCCCGCACACAGCATGCTCGATTCTGGGAGGGTTCTCTCCTCGAGAAAGAGAGAGAGTCGATACATCAACTATCACGAAGTCCATAGTTTATGTATCCCAATGTTCCATATCGTCAAAAGAAACCCAACGCGATAGACGGTGCGTCAATCGGACGCCCGGTCTGAGAGTTATTTGCTTTTCTGTCCCAAGGGCCCGGTTGGTTTTTAAGCTAAAACCAACCCGACCATACTCCATATACATCCAAACCTCAAGCAGGGTAATCCAAAAGGACTATCTCAACAAAAGGATCCCAATGCAATTGACGGCACGTAAATCGGACGTCCGGTCCTTAAGTTATAAGAGTTTCTGTTCCAAGGGCCCGGTTGGTTTCGAGTTCGAACCAACCCGGACATAACCAAACTTTACTGAAACCTCAAGTGTAATATACCAAAACGTCCGAATCAATCCAAGGATTCTTATGCAACTAACGGTGCGTCGATCAGAGGTCCTTAACTCAAGTTATGGGCAAAAGACTGAAAATGATCCGAAGTGGGGGTCTGGGCCCGGTCCGACTCGGCCCAACCCCCCCCCCCCCCCCCCCCCCCGGGTCGGCCCGAATTGGGTCGACCCGACCTGGGTCTGGGTCCGGCCCGGTAGGGTGCGACCCGGCCCAGCCCGCGTGACCCGGCCCGGCCTGGCCGGGGGGCACGCTGGCTAGGCCAGCAAGCCGAGTAGGGGGGTGCGACCCCCCTTCTATTTCACGGATGTGGCGCCTGGCGTCGCGTCTCCCCCGGATCCCGTGCGGCCACCAGAGTCATTCTGGTGGTCTGATTTTGCTCCTGTCTATGCCTATAGTCATCTCGGGACCCGTACATCATTGTGAAGGCCTCCAATCACCCTTTCGGTCCCACTTCATCGTCACCAAATGATCCACACATCAAGAACAAAATAGTGGTTGGTTCGAACTTGTTTGTTAGTCCACACCCACCGTGTTAGTGGTTCTAAACATCACCAAACAATTTTCATGCCATTCCGAGGGTATACAAATCATATAAAGAAATTTATACCAAATTTCCCTACCTCAACAAAGAAGACGGACGTCGGCGTTGCGGTAGACGGCGTCGCGATAGACGGCGTCACGGGGAATAGGGTTCGTAGGCATCGTCGGAGTGCACCAAAGAGGAAGCGACATCTCCTCTCTTGTCGCGGAGAAGAGGATTGGTGGCGCATAATTGTTCTTCGAGGAACTGGAATTCTTCATCATTCTTCGTCGGAGGCCAGCGTTCTTCCAAAACCTCAAGAGTTCTCTCGTTCTTCCTTGCACAACGAAGCTCTCCTCCTTAATAAAAAAAATAGGTTCCTTCTATTATTTAATTATACCCGCAAGGTAACTCTCCCATAATTAATTCACCACATTAAATAAAATGTGTTGACAATTAATTAAAGAATGGAGAGAGAAGGTTCCCTATTATTAAACATGTTGGCAGTTAAATAAAAAGGGGGAAAGATGAAGGTTCCTCATTAAATTATGGGTTGACATAATTTAATGGATTGAGGTGGAGAGATTGGAATTTAATGGAGGTTTACCAATTTAATGAGGGGATGTTAATGAGATCAGAGGGGATTAAATGGTGGAGCTCGGGCGGGACCCCACCTCTCTAACATCCACACTTGGGTAGTTAAGTGGTTGTGAGCCCCACTCTTAACTACCCATGGGAGGGAATAACCACCTTAAGAAATAAAAACTGTTCCGACAATTTTTATTTACTTCTTAAATAAACCCCCAAAATTATCTTCTCCTCCTTTGTGAAAGCAACTACGATAAGTGTCCCCTTAAGCAATTACGGGCGATGCGAGATCATCGATGCCCTCAGATTTTAATTCCAAGCATCGGTTCAAAAGTTAGAAAAACCCGCTCGTTCCTTCACTGAATGTACCCGAGCTAAACTTCGGAAATTGATCTCGGGCACACCAGGCCTCAGAATCAAGCACCGTTAGAAGCCACAGACTTGTAAAATTCCAAATTATTTAAAAAAAAATCCTTTAAATTTTTGGGTCTTTACATTACTCCCACCTCAGGGCTTTGTGTCCCCGTAAAGCTACAACATAAACTAGGGGGAAAATGAGGTTACTGAGCACGCATCTGAGCCTCCCGCTCCCATGTGCTCTCTTGGAGGGTCCCGTTCTACCAAAAAATGTGCACAAGAGGAATCGACCACCCATGTAGGACCCGCTCTTGTCGATCCTCGATCTCCACTGGGACCTCCGCAAAAGTTGCCCCGTCATCAATGTTCAGCTCCCCATGGTCGATGATATGCATCGGGTCGTGCACGTATCTCCTCAGCTGAGATATGTGGAAGACGTCGTGAACCCAGTGCAATTGTGGTGGAAGGGCCAGGCGGTAAGCCACCTCACCTACCATGCTGAGGACCTGGAAAGGTCCGATGAAGTGCGGAGATAACCTGTCGTCACAGCCAAATCTCTATAATCCACGTAGAGGTGAGACCCGTAAGAAAATGTGGTCGCCATCCTCGAACTCCAGTGGTCTCCACCTCCTATCATCATAGGACTTATGTCTACTCTGTGTAGTCCTCATCTGCTCCTGGATGATCTGCACCTTCTCCGTCGTAGCCTGAACCATCTCTGGTCCTACAAGTGCTGACTCCCCAGGGTCAGTCCAGCATAGAGGTGATCTGCAAGGTCGACCATACAGTGCCTCGTATGGTTCCATTCCGATGGTGGAGTGGTAGCTGTTGTTATATGAAAACTCCACCAATGTTAGGTGGTCCTCCCAACTATGACCAAAGTCTAGGACACATGCACGGAGCATGTCCTCAAGTGTCTGAATGGTCATCTTCGTCTGTCCATCCGTATGAGGGTGAAAGGCAATGCTGAGGCGTAGCTGCATCCCAAAATCCTCCTGTAACCCCTTCCAAAGATGGTAAGTAAAGAGAGAATCCCTATCGGAGATGATAGATGATGGAACACCATGAAGTTTTATGATATCCTAGACGTAGAGGCGTCCCATGCTCTCCACTGAGCCCTGATCTCTGATCGGTAGGAAGTGGGCCGACTTGGTGAGTCGGTCTACGATCACCCAGATGGAGTCGTGTCCTCTGGAAGTACGTGGAAGCCCCATCATGAAATCCATGGATATCACATCCCACTTCCACTCTGGGACCTCTAAGGGTTGTACCAAGCCTGTAGGTACCTGGTGATCTGCCTTCACTTACTAACAAGTGAGGCATCGAGAAACGAACTATGCCACAACCTTCTTCATACCCGGCCACCAGTACTACCGTCTGAGGTCCTGATACATCTTCGCTACTCTAGGATGTACCACTAGATGGGAAGTGTGGAACTCCCTCAGAACCTCCTCCTGTAGTGAAACTGATACCATGGTACGTCCCTAGAAGAGGATGACGTGCTCCCTGCCTTCAGAAAATCCATTGGGTGCTAGCCCTGAGGATATATGATCACATTGTGCCTCACAATCAACGTCCCCACGCTGCGCCTCTCTGACCCGCTGAAGAAGTGGAGGAGTGACTGTGAGGGACTATAGATAGGCTTCCCCATCTCTATCCATGAAGGATATCTGCAAAGCGGATAACTTCTCTGTCACCTCCCCAAATAGCTGAATGCCCGATCTCTTGCTGAGAGAATCAGCCACAACGTTCCCCTTCCCAGGAGTATAGACAATCTCAAAGTCATAATCCTGGAGGAACTTGAGACATCGCCGCTATCTCAGGTTCAGGTCCTTCTGTGAGAAAATGGACCTGATACTCTGGTGGTTAGATTAGACTGTGAAGCGCTCGCCCATGAGATAGTGCTGCCACGTCTTCAGGGCGAAGACCACTGCTGCTAACTCTAGGTCATGGGTAGGGTAGTTCTGCTCATGCTTCCTCAACTACCGTGAACCGTAAGCGATCATTTCCCGCTTCTGTATCAGGACACACCCGAGTTCGGTCCCTGATGCATCGCAGTAAACTACGTACCCTACGCCCTCCTTCGGTAACCTCAAGATTGGTTCACTATTCAATCTCTGCCTCAGCTCCTGAAAGCTCTGCTGACATCTGTCTGACCACACGAAGGGTTTCCCCTTCTTTGTCAAGCAATAAGCAGTGCTGCAACTCTGGATAAGTCTGTCAAAAATCTCCGATAGTACCCATCCAGACCTAGGAAACTCTACACCTCCTTCACACTCCTAGGTGGATCCCAAGAAAGTACCGCCTCGACCTTCGTGGGATCCACTGCAACTCCTGCCTCTAAGATGACGTGCCCCAAGAAGTGAACCTCTCAGAGCCAGAACTGGCACTTCAAGAGCTTACCATAAATCTGGAGCTCTCGGAGTGTATCCAGCACAACCCGTAAGTGGTAGGCGTGCTCCTCCTCGGTGGTCAAGTAAATCAGTATGTCGTCAATGAAGACTATGAAAAACCTATCAAGGTAGGGCTAGAATATCCTATTCATGAGACTCATGAACACTGCTGGAGTGTTGGTCACACCGAAGGGCATGACCAAGAACTCATACTGTCCATACCGACACCTGAAGGTCGTCTTCTGCACATCCTCATCCCGAACTCGGAGCTAATGATAGCTTGACCTGAGGTCTATCTTCGAGAACCAACGTGCTCCCCTGAGATGGTCGAAGAGGTCGTCAATCATCAGAAGTGGATACTTGTTCCTCATGGTCACATGGTTCAGGCGACGGTAGTCGACACACAGTCGCAAGTTCCCATCCGCCTTCTTAGCAAACATAATCGGAGAATCCCAGGGTAAAACATTATCGGCACCAGTGCGTAATCATCGAGTCTACTCCCGTAGGAGTCTCTAGCCATAAGGATCGATCCAACGGCTCTGTCAGAATTTCCAAACTCTGAACAAGGGCAGCAGAAAAAAAAGAATGACTCGCACTTGTGTCTATAAGAACTGCAGCAAGGGTGGAGTAGACACAGATAGTACCTAGAATCATCTCGGGTGCATCGTGGTTGTAATCCTCCGCTGCCTGGAGCTGAGCCTGCCTCTTCCCGCCAGCTCCCTGTGGTCGGGGTGGACCTCCTGGGGGTGGTGGTGGTATAGCCTTGAAGCATCATCCACCACCCACTACTCGGCCAGCTCCTCTGCCTCGACCGCCTGCTCCCTGCGGACCGCCATGGTTGAACCTTTGCCTCTGCCTGGGAGGTCCCTCCACTGTCTGCTGCTTGTCTGCATGGCGGCTCGGGCAGTCATGAGCCATGTGGCCCTACCCGCTGCATGCATAGAACTGTCTGCTCCTCATAGGGTTGGCTCTACGTCGTGTTCCCCGCACAGCTGAACCAGAATCCTGGGGTCGCCCACCCGTCGGCCTAGACCGCTTGGACCCCTGCATAATCTGTTGAATGCCGGTTGTAGAAGATTCTGATCTATGTCTTCCTGCGGTGGGTCTCGCTGCTGATGGTTGCTTGGCGAGAAATCTCTCCACTAACAGGGCTCGCTCCAGCACCCCCTCTTGCGTCGGGATGCTAAGGGGAATCATCAAATCTCTGATCTCATGCCTCATCCCCTGCTCAAAGGTCCGGGCCCGGAAGAATGGGTCTCGTACCATGTTCATGGAGTAGTGCGAGAGGTCGATAAATCTCTCCGAGTACTGGGCTACTGACATGCTGCCCTACTGCAGCTGTAGTAACTCCTGGATGCGCACCGCACGGAGGGTGTTTGGAATGAACTCCGAGCGGAAGAGGCTCTCGAAGTCCGTCCAAAGTAGAGATGTCTCATCATGCACCTGGAACATCAGGCTCCAACATCTACCTATTGTTGCGTGAAGGAGACTCGCGGCAAGGATCACCATAAGATCGGATGGTGTCCCTACGAGTCTGAATACGCTGACGATGGCCTCCAGCCAACCCTTGGCTACCTGAGGATCCGTCTCTCCGCGGAACCTGGGCGACCTTTGTCTCTAAAACTTGTGCAACACGCTCAGGTGGCATGCACTCTCTGTCGCAGGGGCTAGTAGCATCGGTGGCTCAGCGGGTAGAGGTACCACTAGTGCCTCCGCTGTAATGGGGCTCTGCACCGAGGCCTCATCGCTCGGTGGGCTGTCATCCCGCACAAAGCTCAGAACCCTAGCTAGCTTCCATCATGGGGCTATCCTAAAAAGAAACAGGTGATCCACAGTTAATAAAGTATACCTGGTGAGATGACACAAAGTAATCACAAAGAAAACTTTTTGAAGGAAACACACATGAAAACAGTGTCTTCGTGCACTGATTCAGAAATCAGAGGTCAGGGTCCTGGTGTATGGATACGTTGGCTGCCGCACCAATACTAGAATCCCTGTACTGAAAACCACACTCAATACTCTTAAGACTATTGCTTCACAAGAAGGAAAGATCAGAGTCCTGAGTTCTGCTATAGAACCTCCCTCTGATACCAATTTGTCATGACCCGTTCTCAGGGCTCGTGATGTGACTACCCCAAGCCCGCCTTCCATAGGCCAGGGGATGGAGACTAGCACCAAAGGTGTAAATCCTAGAAAAAGGGAAGGCATTGCATTTATAAAGTAAACATACACAACATAGTACGCAAGTGAAGTAAACACTAAGTAAAACTGGGTACAAAGTAAGTACTAAAAGTAAATGGGCCAGTAAACAAACCCAACTGAAAGTACAGTACAACTAAAAGGAAAGTACAACAGCAGTAAGTAAAACAGCAACACTGAGTCATCCTCTAGAAATCCCACCTGAAGGGTGGGTACAGATAGTCTCCTCGGCTCCTCGGGTCTGGTCGTCCGCTCCGTGTACGCCCCTCCAAGTGGTCCACCTCCGGGAACCGTCTAGCTCCACAAGCCTCCACCTCGGTCAGTGTTGTCCGTCATCTGCATCCAACACAATGTAGTGCGGGCATAGCCCATGTAAGGGTGAGTATACGATACTCATTAGGGACCCTGAGACCCCCCAAAGGTCTCTCAAAATCCACAAAGGATAAACCAAAAAGGAAATATACAATCACGAAGTATCAACAACACTACTTAGGTATATGCCTATACATATACCTAAGTCATCAGTTACAGTTCGTCTCCAACTCTCGAGCCCAATAATCATCCAGTCCACAAAGAAAATCACAAACTAGTCTACAAAGGATAGCACAACTCAGTCCACATAGGAAAAACACAACCCAGTCCACACAGGAAAGCAAGTCAAACACATCGATGATAATGATTGAAGTCAAGACTTAGCTCACACAGGTATACACTTTGAAAGGCGATAAAGATGATCAGATGTAGCCACTGATTCATCTAAGTTGTCGGACTCACATAGGATACAAGACCAGCTAAGCTTTCGGACCCACAAAGGATACAAGACCAACTACTCTACCGGACCCACACAGGATACAAG
Source organism: Viscum album (assembly GCA_963277665.1). Taxonomy (NCBI): domain Eukaryota; kingdom Viridiplantae; phylum Streptophyta; class Magnoliopsida; order Santalales; family Viscaceae; genus Viscum; species Viscum album. Next base: position 1,235,884,093 of record OY728122.1, on the reverse strand, counting down.
TACAGAGGTCATATACTGCCGGACCCACGTAGGATACAAGAACGATAGTCAATCATGGTCAAACCCACAGAGGATCCCAGTACGGTCTTCGTCACTATCAAACCCACAGAGGATCCAAGTATAGTCATCCCCCACTATCGAACCCATGGAGGACCCAAGTGAAGTCGCCATCATCGCAGTCGCAGCCAGCTCTAGGGTTCCCACACACAGCATGCTCGATTCCAGGAGGGTATGCTCCTCGAGCAAGAGAGAGATTCAATACATCAACTATCACGAATTTCATAGTTCATGTATCCCAAAGTTCTGTCTCGTCAAAAGAAACCCAACGCGACAGACGGTGCGTCAATCGGACGCCCGGTCTGAGAGTTATTGGCTTTTCTATCCTAGGGGCCCAGTTGGTTTTTAAGCTAAAACCATCCCGATTGTACTCCATCTGCATCCAAGCCTCAAGAAGAGTAATCCAAAAGGACCGTCTCAACAAAATGATCCCAACGCAATTGACGGCACGTCAATCGGACGTCTGGTCCTTAAGTTATAAGCATTTCTGCTCCAAGGGCCCGGTTGGTTTCAAGTTCGAACCAACCTAGACGTACCCAAAATTTTCCGAAACCTAGATTGTAATATATTTAAATGACTGTCTCGGTCCAAGGATTCCTACAAAACTTACGATGCATCGATCGGAGGTCTGTAGCTCATATTCTGGGCAAAAGACCAAAAACGGTCTGAAGTGGGGGTCTGGGCCCAGTCCGACCCGGCCCAACCCCCCCCCCCCCCCCCCCCCCCGGGTCGGCCCGAACCAGGGCGACCCAACCTGGGTCCGGGTCTGGCCCGGCCCGCTTGACCCAGCCCGGCCTAGACGGGGGGCACGCTGGCTCGACCAGCGAGTCGAGCAGGGGGGCGCGGGCCCCCTTCTGTTCCACGGATGCAGCGGCTGGTGCCGCATATCCCACGGATCCCATGCGGCCACGGGATCCGGCCCTTGACGTCGCGTCTGAATCCACCACGGGCTTCTTTCGATGGTGCGTCGGGGCGCCGCCGCCTCTAGGCGGCCGACCGGTGCCGGCCGCCGGGGACTTCCGTGGGACACCGGAGTCATTCCAGTGGTCCGATTTTGCTCCAGTCTGCACCTGCAGTCATCTCAGGACCCATACATCACTGAAAAGGCCTCCAATTTCCCTTTAGGTCCCGCTTCATCATCGCCAATTGATCCTCACATCATGAAAAAAATAGCGGTGGGTTCGGACTTGTTCGTTAGTCCGCACCCACCGTGTTAGTGGTTCTAAACATCACCAAACAATTTTCATGCCATGCTGAGGGTATAAAAATCATAAAAATAAATTTATAAAAAAATACCCTACCTCAACAAAAGAAGACGGACATCAGCGTCACGGTAGGCGGCATCGCGATAGACGGCGTCGTGGGGAATAGGGTCCGTAGGCGTCATCGGAGTGTGCCGAGGAAGAAGCGGTGTCTCCTCTCTTATAGCGGAGAATAGGATTGGTGGCGCTTCATTTTTCTTCGAGGAACCGGTGTTCTTCATCGTTCTTCGTCGGAGGCCGGTGTTCTTCCAAAACCTCAAGAGTTCTCCCATTCTTCCTCTCACAATGAAGCTCTCCTCCTTAATAAAAATAATAGGTTCCTCCTATAGTTTAATTATACCCGCAAGGTAACTCTCCCATAATTAATTCACCACATTAAATAAAATGTGTTGACAATTAATTAAAGAAGGGAGAGAGAAGGTTCCCCATTATTAAACGTGTTGGCATTTAAATATAAAGGGGGAAAGAGGAAGGTTCCTCATTAAATTATGGGTTGACATAATTTAATGGATTGAGGTGGAGAGATTGGAATTTAATAGAGTTTTACCAATTTAATGAGGGGATTAAAGGGTGGGGCTCGTGCGGGCCCCCACCTCTCTAACATCCACACTTGGGTAGTTAAGTGGTTGTGGGCCCCACTCTTAACTACCCATGGGAGGGAATAACCACCTTAAGAAACAAAAATTGTTCCGACAATTTTTATTTACTTCTTAAATAAACCCCCAAAATTATCTTCTCCTCCTTTGCGAACGCAACTACGGTAAGTATCCCCTTAAGCAATTACTGATGTTGCAAGCTCATCGGTGCCCTTGGATTTTAATTTTGAGCATCGCTTCAAAAGTTAGAAAAACCCGCTCGTTCATTCACTGAATGTACCCGAGATAAACTTCAAAAATTGATTCCGGGCACACCAGGCCTCAGAATCAAGCTCCGTCATAATTCACAGACTCTTAAAATTCCAAAGTATTTAAAAAAAATTCTTGAAATTTGAGGTCTTTACAATAGTGTTCAAACTTTAGGGTCCTAGTAAGAGTTGGTGGGATTTCATGGTACAGGTGGATATGAATGAGGGATTGGATTGGAATAGTTTTAAGACTCCCTTATTCCAATAGTTTTTTCTAGAGTCACTAATGTTGGTGAAGTTTCTAGAGTTACTCTATTTTTAGTATGGATAGAATTCGTTGTTAGCATACACCAATCAGTTTTCCGATCTTGTCTATTTTTTTACTAGAGGTTTTAAAGAATGACCAGTTGAAAGCTAAAAAGTACCTATATGGTTTTTAGCCGAATATCATATCATAGGTATTTATACTAAACCTTTAAACCTATGTAGAGATAGTGGGTAGGGATTTGATTGAAGAAATTAATATAGTAGGAAATTTTAGATATTTCACCCCTTATCTTTCACCTAGTGGAAGCTTCAGTGGCACACTAGGGAAAAAAGGAAGTGGTGGGATCATCACAAGAGTGGTGGAGGTCATTCTCAGCAGTAAGACTCTTCGACACCTCTAGTAGCAGTTAGTGGTGTACCAATGAATTTCTATCAGTATGGTAAGGTTGTATACACATGGTGTTCTTGTCCTTTACCTTTTAAGATTTGTAATATATGTGGATGTTATGGTCATCTTCATCACTTCTGCTAGTCTATGTCTACACCTTGATATGTCTAAGGACCATCAGCTCCAAAGGTTACTACGGCATAGTCAGATGCTTCAAAGACTATAGGGATCTATCCACACACCTTATGAGTGAATCACCTTCACATAGTAGATGATTTTCTAGTGGAGGTAGATGCGGTTCTAATGATAGTCCGAGGTAAAATATTTATTTCATCCTCAGTAGTGATTTCTTTATTTGATACTGGTTCTTCCCACTCATTTATATCTAGATTTTTTTGATATACATAACATTATAATGGAACTCATGTCATTTATTATAAGTTTAGTGAAACCTCTTGGGAAGAAAAAAGAGTATGGTTTTGGTTTCCATCTTGTATGTTATCGATAGTGGATGCAGAGTTAGTTTGTATTTTTTTCTTGATCTAGATCTATTTGATGTCATCATTGGGAAGGAGTTTCTTATTGATTATCATGACGAGGTTGATTATTATCATCATTTTTTCTTGTTTTGTGTGGATGATGGGAGATCACATGTGTTCTAAGGAGATTGGGATCCGAGGTATGGTTTTATAAGACCTTCCTACCTAGATCCCTAGAGTTTTTTATCTTCTATTTTAGTTGATCCCAATAACATCTCTTTTATTTTTGATCATCCCACTACTATTAGGGATTTTCCTGACTTTTTTTCAGATGATTTCTTCTAGATTTCTCAAGAGAGGGAGGTATATTTTAATATTGACCTAGTTCTAAGGACATAGCTAATATCTATACCTTCTTATCATATGGAACCTGCAGAGCTAAAAGAGCTCAAGATTCAGTTGGACAATCTAGTGGTGAAGTTTTTTGTTTTCCCTAGTTTTTTGTCTTGGGCATCCCTAGTGATCTTTTTCAAAAATTTAAATGGTTCACTCTAATTTTTTTGTATTATCGGATGTTGAAGAAGGTAATAGTTAATAATAAGTATCATTTTCCTCATGTGGATGATTTTTTTGGTTAGTTAAAGGGGGGAAATATATTTTTTAAGATTGATCTTTGGTCGAGTTATCATCAACTCAGAGTTTAAGAGTGTGATATACTGAAGTTGGATTTCAAGAGAAGGTGTGTCCATTATGTATATCTAGTGATGTAGTTCGGTCTGACTAATGATCCTATAGTTTTTATGGATTTTATGATTTGGATATTCCATCCGTATCTCGACACTTTTGAGGTAGTTCTTGTTGATGTTTTTTTTGGTTTACATGAGATCTGAGCACGAGCATGAGTATGATCTGAGTTTGGTTTTGTAAATCCTGAGTAGTCACCGTTTTTATAAAAATATTTCCAAATTCACATTCTAGAATCAAGAAGTGAAATTCTTAGGACACGTGATTCTTGATCATGGATTGTTAGTTGATCCTGATAAGGTAAATATTGTTTTTTCGTGGTAAGAACCATGGAATTTCCTTGATATTTGGAGCTCCCTTGGTCTTTCTGGATACTATCAATGGTTCTTCAAGAATTTCTCAAATTTGGTGTCACTTTTGAGTGGTCTTACTAGGAAAGGGGTGAAATTAACATGGGATACAAAGTGGAAGTCTTCTTTTTATGATCTAAAAAACTTATATCATTGGATCTTATTCTAATATTACATGAGACCAATAAGGGGTATGTTGTTTTTTATGCTTCTAGAACTAGTTTGGGTTATGTGATCATATATAATGATGGCTTACAGTTATCATCATCTTAGACTGCATGATAGGAATTACCCCACTCATTATTTAGAGATTACTATAGTTATGAATGTTCTTAAGTGTTGGAGGCATTATCTTTTTGGGGAAAGGTTCACATTATTTTCTAACCGTAAGAGTATGAGATATATATTTTCTCAGAAGGACTTTAATCTTAGAAATAGGCAATGTGTGGGATATGTTCTTACATTTTATATTGATATTACCTACACCCTGGGAAAGGGGAATGTCCTTATAGAATCTATTAGCAGGAAATTGTCATCACAAGCTGTTTTGGAATTGAGGGAAGAGTGGAACCTTATGGGGATTTTTTCTCAATTGAATCTGGATGCTCAGGGGGATGTTTCAGGAATGGGTTTGACTTTTTTTAGTTATAATCATCTCTCCTTGAGACTATTCTTTAGATTCAGTTGCAGGATGTCGAGTTCGTAGAAATTCGAGAAACCCACTATGGTGGGGATACTATTTATAGTTAGTCTCTCTCTTTATATGGTATTCTTAGTTTTTGGGATCAGTTTTTAGTCCAATCACTTGTGAGGAGATTATTTTTGTTTGATTTTCATTGTTCTTCATGGGTTTTTCATACAAGCACTATGAAGATGTACTATGATAAGAGATGGTGATTCGGGTGGTCAGGTATGAAGCGTGATATTGCTAATTATGTGTCTCGTTGTTATACTCTCCAACAGATTAAGGTAGATTATATGATACCTTCTAGTTTTCTCTAGACTCTTCTAGTGCTAGTTTTGAAATGGGATGAGGTATCTGTGGACTTTTTTTTGGATTAACATAGACACCCTAAGGGAGGAATTCTATCTGGGTGGTGATTGATCAGTTAAAAAATTAAGCCCATTTTATTTTGATCAAAGACACCATAAATTTTAAAGATCTAGGTAATCTTTATATGTAGTAAATTATGATATTACATGGGGTTCCTTTTTTAGTTGTTTCAAATAGGGATCATAGGTTTAATTTGATGTTTTAGAGAAGTATCTAGAGGCCATGGGGACTTAGGTCAGGTTGAGTATAACTTATCGTCCACAGATTGATGGTCATATAGATCATGTTATTCAGATCCTAGAGGATATGATTTGTGCATATGTCTTGGATTTTAATGGATCTTGGGATATCCATCTGGTACTGGTTGAGTGTTCTTATAACAATAGTTATCAGTTTTCAATCATAATGGATTTTTTTGAGGATTTGTATGGTCACCCATGTAGATCACCACTTTGTTGGGAAGAGTTGGGACTGAGTTTGGTTCAAGAGAAATCTATGAAGATTTAGGATATATGCCGATGTATGGTTACAGTGAAGAGTTATAAGAAATCTTATGTGGATCAATGGTGTCTTCCTTTGGTGTTTTCTTTAGGTGATCGGGTTTTCTTGAAGGTTTCTCCTCAGTTAGATCACTATCAGATTATAAAATAGGGAAAGTTGTCTCCCAAATATGTTGGACCATTTTAGGTCATTGAGAGGATTGGGAAGTTTTCTTATCTATTGGAATTTCTAACTCAGTTAATATGCATTCATGATGTTTTCCACATATCACAACTCAATAAATTACATCTAGATCCCTCCCACATTCTGAGTTAGTAAGATATCGAGTTAGAGATAGAAGTTTCTATTATTGAGCATCCAGTTGAGATCATTGACTCTCAAGTAAAATCATTTCATGGGAAGTCTATTACATAGGTCAGAGTGTTATAGTGTCATGGATCGGATTCTCATGATACTTGGGAGGATGATTCATTTATGAGGGGGAAGTGGCATCACATATTTACCAAACTTCATTCTTCCACAATACTTCCCTGGGTAAAAATTATTATGGTGGGGAGTCTGTTACATCTCATTACCCTATTTTAGGTATTTCCTCCCATTTCTTATTTTCCTCTTGAATTGGGTGTGTCTTGGGGCTCCCGAGGATGGAGAACATTTTTTTAGGAAAATGGCCTAAAGTTAAGGTATGTGTGTTTTTTGAATTAATGGAATATATGTATAAATGTGTAATGGCTTTGTGGTGTTCTCTCTATGTTTTGAGAATGTCGAAGGTGGATTGGGTTCTTTTGTAAGAAACTATACTTTCTATAGTATGTTGGAGAAAGACACATTGTGTAATGGGAGAACATGATGTGTAAGTTCTATAGATAATATCTCTTGAACCTGGTACATATCATGAAAAGAGTACACTTCATGTAAATATTACAAATCATGTAATAATAAAAGACCGGTTTTTAATTAAAAAACTATGGGTTTTTCAGAATATCTGAGTCCCAAGGATTATACGATGTTTAAAGGGATTAAATTCCATGTAAATGTCAGGGTGTTGGATTTTAGGGTGATTCCCAGCTGAAATTTTTATCCATTCATCTAAATATCCCTTGGATCGTGACACAGATCCATTCTCCAGGGATTTTTGGAGTCTCTATTTGATTCGTACTAATTCATTATATGATTTGTCATCATTTTGGTTAGATTGCATCTCTCCGAGTGAGTAATCCTTTTTATTATTCATTTCCTTTTATCACAGTATCATAGTTTCATTGCGCTATTGGTTTTTTATCTGAGTTGATGTTTCTTTTTTATTCTATCCAGATTCATTGAGAGATCTCATTCTGAGGTTCATTTCCTTATTTGTTGTCATACATTAGGTTTTTGTTCTTGAGGTATGTGCTATTTCTGCTTATCCACTAGACATTTTTCTAAATTGAATTAATTTTAATATGTGAAGGTTGATTCTAGAGCCACTGTTGTCATTGTTTTGTTCTTCTTGTTGGCGGATCCTTTGTGGGAGTGTGTGACCTTGAGTTTTGAGGTAGGTTCTTCTATCTCTATCATATGTTGGTGAACTAAATTTCTCCTTATTTTATAAAAAATATTAAATTAAATGGAATGATATGATTGATTTTTTTTGTGGAATTGGTTTTTTATAAAATACGGTTTCCCCAAGTTTTGGTAAATGAAGAGGGTTTTCAAAGAATTGTAAAATGGTTTTCAAATAATTTTTTGATGGAAATGGTTTGATGAATTGGTTTTGAAAATAGAGAACATAGAAATACTTTTCTACTTATGTGGAAGGTATAGTAATAGACTGTTTCTACTATTAGTGGGTTTTCTCATGGATATTTCTTTTTCACCCAAGGCCCATTGTTCTAGGGACTTATTAGAACTATTTGGAGGTTCACTTTCTATGGTGTTCATCTACTCTTTAAACTCAATGCATATGTCAAGTGTCTTGATGCATATGTGATTGTATATGTTAGTAACAAGTTTCCTGGATATCATGACCTAGTGTGATCAATGGTGTGATGTTACCTATGCTTCTACTTTTATCTTGTACTGTTTGTTTTACTTCCCTGGATTTGATATGATATGTGATGCATGATTTATTTTCACATGATATATCAACTGAGATTTTTTTTTGTGAAATTATTTGAAATTGATTTACCTTCTTTATTTGGAAATGTGTAAAAGGGTGGAATTAAATTTATTTTCCATGATTTAGACATAAAAATTGTTAAACTGTTATCATTATATATTTTCTTAAATTTTATCATGCTTGGATTATTGTTTAAAGACTTGATATAGAACACATGGGTGGGACCCTACTAAAAATTGTTAAACTGTTTGTTTTATACCCATTTGGTGGTTCATAGACCTGGTTATATCTTTTGATACAGGGAAAGGAAAGGCACCATGGTGAGTCAGTGAGTTTTTCTATCAACTGAGTTGGGTATCTGGTGGTGAGATGGTGGGAGTATACCCATGTTATCACATGGAGTAGTTGGTTTTCCTATTTTTATAGTCCCTTATGGTTTGACATGTACATAGAGATTGTTTCTTCTCTTAAGTTATTGGATTTCATCTATTTTTTTCTATTATGGAATATATTTATCTTTTCTATTATTGTCTCTATTGTATATATGTTCCATGTTTTTGCATTAGGTTGGAAAAAATTTCTCCCTTTGTTTTTTGTTCAATGTCTGGGTGCTAGTCTCTAGACTATGGGGATTGGGAACACCCATTGGGTATGTGGTAGATCGGTTCAAGTGACATCTTTAGAGGGTATTTTGGTTAGTTCATTGTAGATAACCTACAGTTGATCATAGAATTATAAGAAACTCTTTCTAACCTAGAATGTTCATGCCCATTCTTCAGAAAAAATTATCACTAGGATGCAAGTACCACTTTGAACTCTATGCACTTGTCAGATTGTTCAAATAGGAGACAAGTGTGTTTGAGTAACCTTGATCAATTGGTTGATGGGTGATATCATGACCATCTAGACCAAGTTGGGAGTTATCCAACATGTAGGATAGCATTTGGAGTAGTTCCTTGATCAATTGATTATCTTTGGAAGTTTTCATTTGAATAAAATCGAGAGAAGAGGACAACTAGTGAGATGGAAGATTGTTATTAGGAAAAGGAATGGAAGTATCATCTAGAAGACCTAATATATAAAAAGTAAGTTTGTGTGAAAAAATGTATTTCTGAAGTTTAGTCATAAGAAACCCCTTCAAAACCTTGTTGTCAAAAAATACATAGATCCAAGGTTTGGTATTTCAATTCCCAGTAATCATAACCCTCTGGCCAGCCGCTTTAGGATATTTCTATGAACTTGAATCCATTTTCATAAGAGTAAGAAGCATACATGAGAAAAAGTAACGTCTTGAAAAGGGGAATCATTTAAAAGAAATGTGTAACATGGGTAGCATCACATGAATCGCATGACCCCTATAGGGGTTCACGATCACGTAACCCATTAATGGTATCTCAAATTTCATGAACCATGTAATGACTCATGATCGTATGATAAAATTTTAATCCTTATGAACGCGTTACCATATGGGGGTCATGAAAATCAAAAAATGATTAAGTGATCACATGAGAAATCACAAGCAGACTATGAGAAACACACAAGATAGACCACATTCAAATTCATGAAATAATGGGTTGACGAAATTATCGTTTATTAATTCATAGATCAATTAATCAAGTCGTTGAGACAATTAGGTCACACAGTGAGATCATGTGATCGATTATCACAAATGGTTCCCACATGGAGGTCTTATCAAGTAGTCTTGTGAAACATTCACATGTGAGAGGATATTTTAGGATCTCTAAAGGTCTAAATTTCAAGTGAGATAAATTCCCCTTAGCTCCCTTATTTATAGGGTTTCCTGTGAAATACAAAAGGTCTCCTAGAAGATAGAAATTTTTTCAAAATTCAGGACATAGAATCCCAAAGTACTTAGGTGGGAATTTTAATTCCTCAAAACAAAGTCCTCATTTTTTCGGACCTCACTTCTGAGAGGGGGTCATTTGTTAATGCATGCCAAATGAGCATCAAAAATTTTAGAATAAAGTAAATACCTAAAGTATAGGTATTATTTTATCTACAAAAGGGAGAATGGGGAAGTGTGGATACATGGAGAGGAGCTGGATAGATCATGTGAATAATGTTATCCCTAAGAAGACATGTAGTCACATGATCCTAGGAATTCCATATAGCTAGACTATGCATTCTGCATGATTTGATATTGATCATGTGAATCCCCTTAAGTGAATCCTTCTGATCATACAAAGCCCCATTAGACATCTTGCTTTATCATGTGAATCCCTTATAAAAAGTCTTACTGATTATAATAACCTATGTTAGATGAGTTCCTCCAATCATGAAACATGTCAACCAACAAGCACCTGATAATCACCCAAATACCCTTATAAAATAAAATATGAAAAAGCAAGAAGCTTCATGTGAGGGAAGTTATGTTGATTTTCATGTGAATGGATTATATGGATCACATGATCAGTTCAATGATCATGTAAGATCCATAGCGTCATGTCATCCATGTCATGTGAAAACCTTTAAGTATATCACCTTCATCATGTGAAGGACCTCAAACACATCCATTTGATCATGTGATTCCCTGAAGTAAAATCAATGGGAATGTTTTGAAAGTATTTTAAAATAAATAATAAAATATGAAAAAGATGGGAGATTCATGTGAAAGGGATTTTCACTAATGTTTATGCAAAGGGCTTATGCATTCTTCATGACTAGTCTATTGATCATGAAAAATTCTAGCTGACCTACCAGCCTCATCACGCAAAGGCTGGTGTACATGTCACCTATTTCATGAAAGGTATCTCATACATGTCCATTTAATCATGTGATTATCTGATATAAAATTGATGGGAAAGATCCATAGGCTGTATAAAATAAAATCTAAAAAAGTAGGTACCCTTATGTGAAGGAGATTTATACTTTTTTTATGTGAAGGGCATCCAACAAGGCAACTTGATCTTGTGAATAGCCCTAGAAAAGTCTCCCACGATCACATTAAATCATCTTTGACAGCCATCCTAATATCATGAAGACTCCCTAATATGTTATTCTAATCTAGGGGATGATATTTGATATATTGATTTCATTATGTTAAATCTCTTTGAAAATATATGGGTTCAATAAATATGGTGATGACAAAGTGATCTTGTGGTCTCTATTTATCATATGACACAAAGATGAAACCATGGATGAACCTTGGAAGGTTCATGTGAAATTCGTGATGCTCCACCAAATCAAGCCCATATTTTTAATATATATTTCATGTGAAGAAACATAGATATAGGGTGGTGATGATAATAAATTCCTCCCTCTCGGCACAAAAAAACACACACATGGGATAAAAAAGGTGAGAGTATACTTCTTGGAACAGAAAGTCATGAAATTGTAGGGGTCTTCTTCCAGGTAAACCTAGGGAATGACTTAAGGGATTATGATGCATGTCAATTTGCTTCGTGTGAGCACCCTATTGATCAAGTGAAGGTATTTTAGTGTGATAGTCAAATTACTCCAAGGAATTTCCTTGTATCGACTTAGTAGAAATATGTTTCAATAAGACAATTCCTGAAAAACATTGTAGAATTTATGAGATAAAATATGAAAAATTTAGAAGCCTTATGCATAGAAGGATATGATTATTTTAATAGGAATGGTTTATAAAATTCATTTAAATTATCCATTAGTCATGCGATATCACTTAGACATGTCATCCAGATCATACAAAATCACCTAGGCATGTCAGCCAAATCATGTGAAGTCCTCCAAACATATTTTCCAAGCCATGAAAAGTTCTCCATACAAGTAAACTGAATCATGAGGAATCCATATGACATGTCTTCTTCAATCATGTGAAGCACCTTGGACATGTCAGTCTTCTCATATGACAGCACACAGACATGTCATACCAATCATGCGGTAGCTCTACAATATGTCAGCCTTTATCATGAGACACCCTTGGATGTGTCTGCTTCGATCACACAAAGGGTCCCCAAACAAGTCATCTAAATCACATGATCTTCCTCGAACACATCCACCAGACATATAAGACATGTTCATACATCCTTAGAATTGTCACGAAGATAACTTTTAAATCTCCAAAAGACACTTAGGACGTGTCATGTAGACAATCAGTACATTTCAAGAAGACACTCTAGGCATGGCAGGTGGACACCCTTAGACATGTCAGCCCTATCTAGTAGGGGTACTTTGTCTTGTTCCCTCGAACAATTTGAACCCCAAACCATGAGTCTTTGGTTTGTAATTCCCCTTTCATATGGTAAGTGTCTATAATGGTTAGGAATGGATAATCATGAAATCTTATGGGCATTATGGGATCCTCATACCATCCATACATGCTCAGTTGGCCACTCATGGTTTCTAATTTTTACCCTCTATAAGTTAAGGGTCAGATATCATCCAATGTGCATACACCTTGGAATAAGTCCCTCTATATCACATACTCTCTAACCCATGGGATCCAAAATCTCTTACAGGTTTATAATTATTCCACATCCATTAGTGTATTGATAATCTAATTTAACTATAAGGACTCTGATTCCTACTATAAACATGATATATAAGATTCCTTCCTAAGGTGTGAGATCTATATAAAACACCCCCTTAGGGTTACCCTAGTGCATAGTTTTGTATCTATATGTGGTGATTTTCTTGTATAAAAGGATTTTTTAAATAAAAAACTTATAGAGAACATTTTTTATATTATTCTTAAAGTGTGGGAATCTAAGAGAACGAATATAGATTATAAAAAAACATCTAAAAAATAAAATTCTAGATGATATTATTGGAAATATTATGAAATATAAAAATAGATTAAAAATATATGTGAAATAAATAATGAGGTAGCTTTTTCCTCTATTTCTAAAACAGTTACAGCTAAAAAGTATATGACTGGTCATAATTGTTTTTAAAATCCTCAAAGTATAAGTGGGTAGTTAAAGATAAATCAAATTGTAGAACCTCCTAGAAAATTGAAAGTAAACATTCTCAACTTGTGAAATGGATGAATAATATTATTGGAAAGAAATATTTTATTTAAAAGTATAGAAAGAATAATAAATATATAGGTCAGAAGAAATATATTTCTGATTTGATTTGTTATGAATGAAAAAAAACCAGGGTATATTAGACCTTATTGTACAAGGTTAAAAACAAATGAAAGAACTTCAAGGAAATATTATAAAATTAAAGAGAATAAAATTTTGAAATATTTAGATACTTATATTGCATGTGGTGGATACATGTATTCAGATATTTCATCATATGGAAATAGTGGTAACAATAAGGTTATTAAATTTTATGATGATATTCTGAATACCAATCAATGATACACGGTCAAGGTATATTCTGAGTCCCTTACAAATTTTTATGTAAGTTAAAATTACCATGATACTTCTGATGATGAATTTAGTTAAAATTCTTCTGATGAATAAAATTTTATTACATCATAAGATGTGGACACTTTACCTTCTTTTGAGAAAATAACAAGATATATAACTTTACTTGAGAAAAATAATTCTGAATTATTGAAAGACAATGATTATGATAAGGATGATACTTCTAAATCCAATAGTATAATTTTAAAACTTACTTCTAAATTTTTTAAACTTACATCAAAATTAGATGGAAAATATAATTCTAGATCAACTCATGATGATATGAATTTAGTTATAAAACTTTCATCTAAAATTATTAGTTTGAAAACCCTTATATAAAATTTTACTTCTAGGAAGGAAAATTTTTATAATCCTTAAATGAAGTTTACACTATATAGAATAAATACTAGAATATTTTTTCCTTTAGAAAAGTCTCATTTTCAGTCAAATTATTTTGTTCCAAAAAATACACCTTCTTATAAAAAATGTAAAATATGGGGACATTAGAAAATAAATGTTCTTTAAATTGTGTTCAATCATTTATTTTTCATAAATCCTATATTTCTATAGAATTATAATCTATAAAACATAATACATTTGTAATTATATGAATTCCAAAAGTGTTATTTTCCAATAATTATCAACAAATGATTTTTTTTGTGCCAAAAAATTAGTAGTTTTATTTCAATGAGAAAGGTTCTATATCAACAACTAAAACATATAATACATGGATAGTGGTTGATCAATGAAAATGATTGAGAACACAATTTTCTTCTATAAAATTAAAGTGATGAAAGATGAAAAAGTAACCTTTAGTGACAATTATATAGGATAAATATTTGTAATTAATGATTTTGAATTTCTTATTCAGGGTTTGATTTAAAATGTGTTATATATTATTAGACTTAATAATAATCTCATTATAATTATTCAATTATGTGATAATGGTTACCTTGTGAACTTCATGAATAATAAATATAATGTTAAAAGGCTAGAAGGAAAGCTCATTATTTCTACTAATAAGAATGAAAATGTTTATAACTTAAACATAGAGGACCATAGAAACTAAGATCTACCTTTTTTAAGTGCAACATAAAATAATTCTTGGTTTTTTCACAGAAGGCTATGACACAGTAATATTCGATCTTTAGAGAAAATTTATGATAAAGGATTGTTTTGTGATTTACTATAGATTAGGTTTAATTATTCAAAATTTCATGATTCATGACAATATGGTAAGAAACATAGGTCTATTTTTAAATATAATAGTGAATTATCAACTTATAAAGATTTATAGTAAGTTCACATGGATGTATTCAATCTAACAAAAACTAGATTTATAAGAGGGAAACACTATATGTATGTTGTGGTTAATGATTACACTAGAAATACTTGAGTCTATTTTTTATAAAATAAATTGGACGATTTTTATGTTTTAAAATTTTTATAAATCATTTAAAAAATGAGAAAAACCTACCATTGGTTACTATTTAGAGTGATAATGATTGTGAGTTTGAAAAATTTCATTTCAAAAATTTTTTAGTAAAAAAGGAATTGCACACAACTTCTCAGCACCTATAAATACTCAATAAAATGGAGTAGATGGGTGAAGAAATATAATTCTTCGAGAAATTACTAGAACTATATTGACTGAATACTTATTTTCTGAACATTTTTGGGATGAATCTATTAGTACTTCTTGTTATACTATAAATTTATTTTTACTTAAACCTTTTCTTAATAAAACTCTATGATTTTTAGACTAGAAGAAAGATTAAATTTTCTTAATTCAAATCTTTTAGAAGTAAAGTATTAATTTTTAATAAAAAATATATTTTACATAAATTTGATCTAAAAATTATGAGGGAATATTTCTTAGCTATTATGCAACTAGTAATTCATAACATATTATTAACAAATGAACAAACATCGTTGAGGAAATGGTGCATGTTAATTTTTATAAAACTGGTCCTTTTGTTTTTAAATTTCCAAAAGTTGTGCCTTCAAATTATGTTTTAAAAAACCTATTTTTTAAATTTTGAAACTAATTTTTGACCCATGTTGGAAAATTATTGAAATAGAAGATAAATAGAAGCAATATTTTAGGAATTTATACTTTTGTAAGAGGACTAACATATTGCTAAAGAACAATGTTTTACTTATCCAAGAAATCAGTCAATATTAAGGAATCATCTCACTAATAATATCATTGTATATATTGATCAACCAGTCAAATATCAAATTTCCTTAAGCATTTAATGTGTAAATTTTTCATTATTTTCACATTTTGAACCTAAAACACTTGATTAGGCCTTAGGTGATGAAAATTAGATAAGTAAAATACAAGATGAACTTAATTAATTTGAATATAATAGAGTTTTGAATTTGGTTGAATGACCTAAATATCTTCCTATGATTGGAGGAAAATGGGTTTTCCAAAATAAACATGATGGAAGGAAATTATTGTTAGAAATAAAGCAAGAATTTTTTCTAAAAGTTGTAATTAATGAGAATTAATAAATTATGATGTAACATTTACACTGGTAGGAAGACTCTAATCTATCTGAATACTTCTATCCTTTTAAGAAAATATAAATTTCACCCTTTATAAAATGTATGTGAAGTGTGTTTTTATTAATGGATATAATTAGGAGTAATTTTTTATAAAACACAAACCAGGTTTTAAAAATGAAAAATAAATTAGAAAATGTATTTAAAATTACCAAGTCACTTTTTGGACTTAAACAACCATCTAGATCCTGGTATAATAGTCTTACTAGATTTTTACCTCAATTTTTTTTGTTAAGGTGGAAACTAATCCAAATCTTTTAATGAATAAAGTTTTTAAATATACCATCATTATTAAAATTTATTTTGATGGCAATATATTT
Organism: Viscum album; assembly: GCA_963277665.1. Taxonomy (NCBI): domain Eukaryota; kingdom Viridiplantae; phylum Streptophyta; class Magnoliopsida; order Santalales; family Viscaceae; genus Viscum; species Viscum album. The sequence continues at coordinate 1,235,867,798 of OY728122.1, read as the reverse complement.
AGTTAAACTCAAAATTGTATTTCATATCCTCTTTCAGAACTTGTGAAATCTGAGTTTGAAATGAGGATGGTGGGTAAACTAAATTTATTCCTTGGTTTTCAAATTTCTCAAAAAACATAAGGAAATTTTTTGTCTCAAAAAATTAACATTTAATAATTACTCAAATGTTTTGGTTTTGACAATGATAAGAGTATAAGTACTCCTATAAAAACATTTAAAACTCTTGATCTTGATGAATATGGGAAACTGGTTGATCAAAAACGTTTTAGAGGGATGATTGGAAGTTTAATTTATCTCATGGATAGTCAATCAAATTTAATTTTTTTTGTGTGGTTGTGTGTGAGATTTCAAAATAAATTAAAAATAATCTCATCTTAAATATTTTAAACAAAATTTTCATTTTTTTAAAGAAAATTTGGATCTTGGTATATTCTTTTCTTCCAAAAGTGATTTTTAACTTAAAAGTTTTTAAGATGCTGACTTTTTTGGATGTAAAATGGATATAAAAAGTATATCTAGAACTTTTCACTTATTAAGATAAGTTTTATTATATTTTTTATTCAATAAACAAAACTAATTAGAATTTTATATAGCTAAAGTTGAATATGTACCAAATGGAAGTTATTGTGTCCAAGTGTTTTGGATTCAACACACACTCACTAATTTTTTTTGTATTTTACTAATAATCCAATTATTTTTTGTGAAACTGGTGCTAAAAATTTGTATAAAAACCTAGAACATATATCATGAGAAAATAAAATGGATATAAGAATACATTTACTTTAATATCATACCTAAAAATGAGATATTATTATTCAATTCATTAGATTAAAATATCAACTTTTTGATATTTTTATAAAACCTCTTCATTATAAAATATTTGAATATATTAAGTAGAAATTATGTATAATCAATATAAAGTGATCATTAATCTACTTCTTGTTTTATCTATCTCTCTAGAGTGAAAAAATCATTGATAAAGTGGGTTTATATTTTTTTTAATCGTTATCTTGTTTACCTTAGTTTTCATATTTACTAAAAAAATATATAGATATAGACTTTGTAAGGTAATAAATTTATAGCACCTAATGTTCATACGATGTGGAAAATTCCTAGGAGAATTTGAATTTTCAAGTTTATTCGATGGGTTTTTTTTTTGAGAACCAAGATTTAGAATCATATTTTGAGAGTTTTAACTTGTAAAAAGAAAGTTTTTGTATGAGGAATGAACATTGGGTTGAGTCTTAGGGGCTCAAGATGTCCAAATAGAGGCCAGAGTGGTTACTTCATCCTTAGCTGTAGTAAACCATTTATTAGATGGTGGGATTTTTAAAGGAGGAAATAACTATATTTCCCCCTCATATATTTTAGGAGTCATCTCTGATCCTCCCCTTTTTTTATCATGTGTGGCCCTAATAATCCCTCTTCCCTTCTCTCTTTAGAACCCCTTGGATTTGGGGGTGTTTTGAGGCATTCTTCAGTGATTCTTGGCATGTTTCACCCTCCATTAATCTCCATTTTTTTACCCATCCATTCTGGATTAATTTTGATTTTTCTATCTAGGGTTTTTGTTCTAATTCCACTAGATCATGGTGAAATTGGACAATATGGTTGGGAATTTTATTCTAGTTGTAATGAGGGTTTCTTGAGATTCCATTTTCATGTCACTAATTTTCATTAGTGTCAGGTTTTGTGTAACCACCAAATTATTTATTGTTTATCCTTTGAATTAAATTGGTATATGAAATGGTATTTCATGATAGGAGTTTGACCTGAAATGGTACTAGGGATATACTGTAAGCCTCTTTCGATTGGTTGTACTTGAAGTCGATGTGATGTAATGACTCGGTGACTTTTCATTGAAATTCATGTTTGAATTAAAAAAAATTAATTAATTTTAAATGATATAATTACTTTATTTAGGTTTCATGGTTTTAGTTAAGATCCCAGGTGGTTACCGCAGGTTTAGTTGAGCATGCACGAACCTCAGCAAGCCTTGGAAGAGCTTCCGGACTATGAAAATAAATGAGAAAATATCCAAATTATATAGGTGTACCTATTTACAAGGCCACTGTATTTATGTTTTATTATATGTCATGAGATGTGAGGACTCACCGCTGTATGAGGTTTCTTTATATTTAATTATAATGTATAAATTGGATTAAATGTTTAATTTGGTATTTACTGATTTACTGAATGACCAAAACTAAGTGAGTGAGTGCCTAGGACATGTAGGTCCTAGGGAACCAGTTTGATACCTTGGTCACTGATGGTTGAGTAATTGACCTAACATGTCCCCTATGTAATACAAACCCTCTATCGAGAGGTGTGTCCTATATGAATGAAATGCATTAGGCTTAGTGACCCTGCTTAGGAACCTTTGACACCACCTAACATGGGTGAGTGGACTTAGAAAAACTTTTTCCCCGTTGTAATTAGAGGACCATTATGACACTATAAAACCAATAGCCTTCAATGTTTACTTGGTTTAAGTGATCCTCCCATGTTCGATGTGACTATACCTAGGTGAATATACCTTAGGTATAACCGGTTTGGGTTGGGTGAGCATACATACCTAGAGAAACCTTGAGGAACAAGGAGATCCATGTGTCATATCTTAGTGAATTTTCAGTATGGTGTACCCATGTAGTTGATGAGGCTTAACTATGTTAATGATAATGCTAAGGGAATTAGTATCCTTTGGGAATTGGGTGTTGACACATGTGACTTTATGGATATTGAGGACCCCCATTGGGGTTCCTCTGTTGATGTTTAAATCCAAAGGACCCAAGTAGGTTCCTTAACTCATATTTTACCCTAATAAGTAGTGTTTGTGTGTGGGTAGAGTTGATTAAAGGTGTCCCCTTAGAACCCATACTATGCATGTGATTCTGAGTTACTATGGTAAGTGGTGATATGTTTAGGCATTTGGATAGTCCTTGTTCTTACTTTTAACTATAATGTATTGTGGTATATTCCCTTTGGGTGGTCTTGGTTATGAAATGGAATACTCCCTTGTAGGGTAGTATTTTATTTTGTATGGGGAAACACCCAAGGGGAAGTGTGTTTTATTTTGATTCTTGGATAAGAAAACTCCCATATGGGAAGTCCTTAATACTTATGGTCTATTACTATGGATGATAAAACTCTCAAGGGGTAATTATGTGATACTATTGGTGGGGCTTCCATGGATATATATTTAGGATTGATCTAGTATAATGGGATGGAACTTTCTAGGGGAATTTCCCATGTCTATGATACAATTATATAATAAAACTATTGTAAGGGAGGTATGTGTTACTTATATTCATATGACACAAGATGATAAAACTCTCATAGGTGAGGTATTTGATACTCATTGGTATACAGGGGAGAGTTGGGTCTGTTATATTGTGATACCTGATCATCGTGATGTGCTCGAAGTCACCTCAGCATTAACCAAAGTAGATATGGTTGATCAGGGTCATGGAACTAAGGATTGAAAATGGTATAGTACATGGTACATGATTTGGTGTGGTCCATGCGATGTGATCAGAGACATTCCATCATCAGTTCAAAGTAGGTATTAGTGGTAGTTTTTTTGTTTCTTTCTATAAGTTTCTTATTTATTTAGATAATGTCACATGCACATATCACAGTATATAGTGGAAATTATAGGACCTTGTTGATGGTTCCCTACTTATTTTTGTACTCACACCCTGCTCAGGCATCCACAAAACTTGTGTACCTAAGCATACCTCAATTTTTGCAGGTTCAGGTTGTTTCATGGCCTTGGTTGATCAAGAGGGATATCTTAGTCATGTTTACAGATCTTAGAAATGAGGTATTTCTTATGTATATAGTGAATCATATCTTTGATTTTATTTTATCTTATAACATGTGTACTCATGATCATCCTAGTGGGAATACTATCTTGTATTCTTATATGTTAGTATTTTATCTGTTGTTGCACAATTTTATGAACTTGTTATATGTGTAATCTAATGTATATTTACTGTTATGAATATTCTTAGTTAATTTACTTATTATTTCACACTTTGATATAGGGTGTATAGTCTCCCCACAATACTATCGTGGACCCCCACTACTAGTCAAAAGCCTCTTGCATATAGGGAGGAGCACATGAGGTCTCATGGTAGTTCGATTCGGTTATTGTTCACTGTGATCTAGGCAGGACATTACAAAACTTCTTTATTTCATCAGAATGACATTTGTAGAATGTTAAATCATAAAAACTCTATTTTAGTCTAACTATCATGTGCATTCAAATTATAAAACCATCAGAAAAACTTTCTCAAGTAAGTAATTTCATAAGTTCTCTAGAATATAAACACCATATCCTTATTACTTTGTTATGTTTTTCTGTGGAGGAAATTTTATAAAACATTTTTTATAACCTTTTAACTTCTACCAAAATTATTTCTATACAATAACTTTAGAATTTCTAAAAAATTAAATTACTATAAAAAATTAGAATAAATACTTTCTTTTTTTTGACATCATCACCTCCAAGATTTAATCTCGTTCATCAGATCAAATAAAATTCCAACCATCACTCCATTCTGATTATATATAGAAGGAGTGTTTTGTTTTTCTCATTGGTTGAATTTAGTAAATAGTTCTCATTGCATTTTTTATCCTATATCCAATATTATTTAAACTTTTTCCAATAATTTTTAGATCTTTAGAGTTTTCCTCTATCTGTTAATTTTCTCAGGGCCTCATATAGTGATTTTTCTATTAGATAAATTGTCAAAAAAAGGTTAATTGGTAGAAGTTTCTTTGAAATGTATGATTTCATACTAAATTAGGAAATTATTTTTCAAGGTTGTTAATTTTTTACCATCACAAAAGATGAATTTGATCTATATTACCTGATAATAGTCATGTAGTTTTATTTCATCTCATTTTTCAATAAGGTAGAGGTCCTTAAAAAAGGTTTCTTTCAGTTTGTTTAGAAATAATTATAGCATAAATATTTAGATATTGGATGGGTTAGTAATACTATATTTATATGGAGAAGCTATTTTTGTTACTCATAATCTTTCTGGTGTAGTTAGATCTTTTTTTAAAAATCATGCAGAAGAAGACCTCTTTCTTGTCAAAGAAAAAGTGCATAAAATGAACCATCTATCAGCAGAAATAATAGTTTTCTTCATGTGGATTCAATGTTTTTTTTCTTTCAAGAAAATGTTATGGTGATACAATTAAAGTACATGATATAAATATCATGAACCATCCCGATGAATCCCAAGTTGTGACTACCACAAGACTACCTTTAATAGGCCAGGGGATGGAGACCAGCACCGAGTAGTTATATCACACACATGGGAGATATTATCCTAATGTACTTATATAAACACACATATATCCAATCTTATACAATGATGGAATTTAAAAAACTGATAAACATTCATGCATAGATCTATAATCCCATAATCGGAGTACATCAAAAGTACTGAAAATCATAAAGGTTCCAAATACATGCCCCACTAAAAGAAACTAAAAACTAGTCCAACCTACTAATTAATAGGGGAATACTATCAAATCCAATAATTGGTACACACCTCAGTTTTCCTATCCAACCGGTGCCCTGGAAGACACTGTAGAGAAATCCAGGAGATCCTAGGATGCCAGAGAAGACAACTTCCTTTGATTTACCTTGGGGTTCCACTCTCTCCCGGACGTGTTAAACAAAGCTTTTTTGAAGATATCATGAACCGGATTCTGGGTATAATTCTAAACTAGAAAAACAAATTCCTATATTTTGGGGGACGTGTCACGCTCATCAACATTTTTCTCACCTCCATTATGTTGCATTTACTGGCGATTATCAAACCACTGAAGAACACTATTGTAATAATGGAGAAGGTGATGTCTGCTTTCCTATGGGACTCCAATCAGAATGGCCGCTATCACTAGGCATCTTGGCGGCGTATGGCGCGACCAGTGGAGGAGGGCGGTGTGGGTTTACGCGATATCACGGAAAGCATGCAAGGAATGCAAGCAAGACTTGCATGGGAAATCATTACGGGGATATCGATGTGGGCTTCTTTCTTTAGGAATAGGTACGGAGATCAATAGAATTATGCAGGACCCCGAAGAGAAGTCCATTCTGGTTTGGCATGGTGTATGTTCAACCACTTGGAATAGATATCCGAATCAACTTGGTGGGTCATAGGAAGAGGATACTTTGGCTTCTGGGAAGAAAACTGGGTAGGGGAATGTCTCGGATTCCCGAAATGTCCTGCACCTGGTATCTCCTTCAAAGAAGCAAGAAATTATCCTTCGTTTATTGAGGCAGTTCTTAATGAAGATCAGAAGGTGGTATTCTACATTATCAGCTTGGTTGAGGAGGAGGACAGATGCTGTTACACGGGTTCGAGTCTGGGCATTTTATCCACCTGGGAGTATAGAAGAAGCAGACATGCAGAATCTGGTCCGGAGGAGAGGGCTGGCGTTTACTGGTGTAAAGATAACCCCACCAAAATGATCTTCCTCATTTGGCGTATAATAAATAAGTCTTTACCTACAGATGAAAACATATAGAGAAGGGGTATACAGTTAGCCTCACGGTGCTTTTGTTGTGCGAGTTCGAAGAGGGAATCCACTGACCATCGTTTTTCTCAAAGCTCCTGGGCGGTTGATCTTTGGTCGATCTTCTCTCCATTGCCAAGGATCGATTCTCAACAGCCTCCCTTTCACAGTCTCATGGCCTCATGGATGCAGGGTGTGGAGGGTAAAAGCATGGAATGTAAGGTCCGTGTCATCATCCTTACATCCATATGCTAGAAAATCTGGGAAGCCAGGAATCGGGCACAGTTGGGTTCCTGTGTTTCAGATTCATTTCTGTTTATGAGGGCAAGGTCCCTTATTCATAATATTCTCTCATTATTGAAAGGGAGTCAGCAATCATCCCTGATTTTCAAAATCCTTAATAGACCCATTTCTCTTGGAGGCTTGGGAGGTAGATGGGTCTGCTGGACCCCCCTTCCAACGGGCTGAAACTCAACATGGACGGTTCCTTAAGAAACGGATTAATGGGAGGTGGAGGGGTCCTGTATAATACTTACAGTTCTGTTATTGTGGCCTTCATATCCTTATATGGCCCAGGTTCTTCCCAGGGGGTGGAGGCTCGGGCACTGCTTACTGGACTCCATGTTTGCAGGGAACGCGGTCTTGAGGTGTCGGAGGTTGAGTCAGATTCCGAAATTCTGGTGAAGATGATCCAAGGAAGACATGAGATCCCATGGGATTTGATCTACATGATTAGAAGGTGTGTAAGGGAAAATTATTTGGGAAAAGTCATTCAGAATATCTGTAGGGAAACTAACTTTGTTTTAGACACTCTTGCAAGCCTCGGATGCCTAGAAGAAGGACTTTCCATTTTTTCGGCTTGGGGTCTCTTCCGCGAGAGTGCCAGATATTTGCATAGAAATATTCCCTTGGATTACATTATTTTCGACCCCCTTGAGGGATCTTTGTAACGGAGGTACTTGTCCTTTCCCTAGACGATAATAAAAAAAGTACTTTTCAGTTACTATGATCCACCTATTCTTGGTCCCTCTAGGACTCCGTAAAAAAAATTCATCTGCATAATACATGGCACGTTCGGGAAATTACCAAGTAGGGGTGAGTATAAAAATACCCAATAGGACACCCCTAAATCAATAAACATAAATAATCAAGAGTGTTCAGGTTATATAAGTAATACTACAAAAGTAAGAATAAAAACCTAGATATACTCAGGAAGGACACCATGCCTCCATGCAGTCTCAACCAAACTACTGGCCACAAGATTCTACTCGAATATTCTTGGCAATGCTCATTCCAGGAGAACCAAATCCACAAACCATAATATCATTGGAGACACTCAACTAAGTGGTTGTGATTTTTGGGTCCCATTCAATAAAAATCACTAGTCTCTGAAGATCTTGATACATAGATAAGGGATCACACCCAAGACCGATGTGGGATACCAAAAATCCAATCTGGATAAACCCACTATATAGGGGACTGTTTGCTAATGATACCATAAACCCTACTAAAATGGACTACTAGATGGAGGATCAATTCCCTTAATGAGGATTTCAGGTTGATTCCATAAACACCACCTAGGGTATAAGAAGGAATAATAGGGGATCACAACCCATTCTCACAGAGGGATACCACAAACTCTATATGTGACTCATCCTCAAGTGGGGGTCACAATCCATATTTATGGATGTAATTATGCATTTTTCCCTTTAGGTGATATACCAAGGGAATGAAGTCGACCAATACTATTCCAAAATGAAGAAATAAAGGGATTAAAACACCCTCAAAGGTAGTGAACATTGTGTACTTGGGAGTACAATGTGTGTCCATCCAACCCCTGTTCTACCCGTGTGTTACTTCCTCACATAGCATATAAGCCTAGAAATACATGGTGTGTCATAATTGGGTACATGGAATGTAGAGGTTTAGTTGACACTCTTTCTGTGCCCATGCAATTTTGTACATGCTTGTATACCAACCCCCATGTACACCTAGCCATCCCCCTGTACACCCGGTCATGTCTAAGTACCCAGCTCTACTCGTGTACTCTGATCGTGTTCATATAGCAAAACCTACCCATGCCTGTGTATACTCTAAGATACACTATGATCAACCAGAATGGGTCATAATTCATGTGATAGTTTTCACACAACATGTGATCTTTTCTTCTCTGCGGAAACCCTAGAGTCGCAGTCAAGGCCCCACATAGCGTATAGTTTCAGATTATATGTCGTGTAACGTGGGATTTTCCAAAATCACATGGTTCACCTACACATTATATTTCCACACCACCCCACTTAAAAACATACCAGGAATCATGGATTTGGGTTTAGGTGACCTTGTTGTCACCAAGGATCTGATTTTGGACTTCTAATATGCTCTGAAAATTCCCCATCGAGCCATATGTAGTTGCACCGCACCGCCGCCACACATAAAATGGTAAGAACAAGAATCCTTAGTCTAATATATTATAAATCTAATCATTATTCATTATCACACCTTGATTGAATCCTTTGTCATGAACCTCACCTACTTTATTGATATGTTTCATAAAAGAACAGTCATTCAATGATCATATACTTGGTATTTTTCAAACTATTGGACAAAGAAAATACCAAAAATGAACCTACCAGAAATGGGGGAGAAAACCATAAACCATAAATTTGAGGAAATAACCTTATCCCTTATTTATTTTTGGCCTCAATCCATTTTTTAGAAAAGAAAAACTAAGAGGTATAAGCATAAATGAACAAATAAATCAATCGTAAAATAAATAAATCATTGATGCACGAATCAATTATTGTTCTTGTAATTGATCCAAATTTAAATGAAATAAATAAACGGGACGCAATCACATAAATCAAACAACCTACCAAGATTTTGGATCAATCACTAATGAATAACGGTCTTGCATTGTCATTATTTTCAAGATCCTTTAACTCAATTAACGCATGATCCTAGATCTGATCTCAATCTAATATTGATCTGATCTCGATCTGATGTTATCTTCCAACAATCCTACAATGGATCATCTCAAAGGGTCCATCTCAATCCCTATGTTATGTGGATAAACCTAGGTATTTAGGCATAATTTTTTTTAAATAGATGATTCTAGGTTATTGCATCGAAATAATGAAATAAATTTATTAAATTTATTTATTTTATTATTTCCACCTGCGATATCACTTTACCAAAACACACAACTTAGATAAATATTATGTCATTCCTAGTATAAAAATAATGTTTTTAACTCAACGTTGGTCTCATATTTCTGATCCGGGCCTTATTTTATAAGTTATTTAACTTTTTTAGGAAAGTTGTGTGAATTTCATATTAATATATTTAATATTTTTTAAATGAAAATTTCAGGATCATTGGTCCCCGTAATCTCACTTTGTCTCATCATTTTTCTCCAAAAATAATATATATAATATTCTAAAGTAATACATGGTAAAATAAGAGTCATTACATTCTCCCAGACTTAGGGATTTTCATCTCAAAAATTGAAAACCCTACTAAAAAAGATGAGGGTATTGTGCTTGCATCTAGGTATCCTGCTCCCAGGTGCTCTCGTAAAGATTCATGTGCTTCCATCAGACATGAATTAGGGGAATCTCTCACCCATGAAGGATCCTCTCCATCCAATCCTCAACCTCCACCAATAAATCTGCAAAAAGTATCCCCATACATGATGTCCAAATCACTCCATTTCATAACATGGTACAAGTCATGCATGTACCTCCTTAGGTATGATATGTAAAAGTAATCGTTTACCCATTCTAACTGTAGCTTTAGAGCTAAGTGATACACCACCTTTAAAACTCTATATAGTATCTAGAACGGGCTAATGAATCTCAGAGATATCTTTCCACCTCCACCAAATCTCGGTAATCCACATCGAGGTGAGACCTTGAGGAACACATGGTCTCCATCCTCAAACACCAAAGGCCTCCATCTTTGGTCTTCATAGGAATTATGATGAATCTGTGTAGTCCTCATCCACTCCTAGATGATCTACACTTTCTCTTTCATAGTTCGAACTAACTCTAGTTCCATGACTGCTGACTCACCTAGATCGGTCCAACAAAGTGGTGACCCATAAGGTCATCCATAAAAGGCCTTGAATGGTGACATAGAAATGGTGGAATGTTATTTTTTGTTGTATAAAAACTCCACTTAGGGAAATTGATCCTCCCAACTATGTACAAAATCCAACATGCATGCCTGAAGCATATCCTCTAGGACCTGAATGATCTTCTTAGTTTGGTCATCATTTTGGGGGTGAAACACCATGACTAAACACAATGAGCCAAAAAGGCCTCTTACAGTCATATTTATAATCATGACATGAATTTAACATCATAGTTTTAAATAATATTTTTGTGAACTCCATGGATCTAGACTATATTCTACATATACAAGTGTCCCAAGATCTTTACTGAACTCTGCTCTTAAATAGTTATGAAGTGGTATGACTTGTTGAGTCGGTCTATGATCAACCAGATGGAATAATTTCCTCTAGATGTACATTTTAACCCCATCATGAAGTCCATAAATATCTTATCCCACTTCCACTTTGGAACCTCAAGGGGTTGAGTTAAACCTACTGGAACCTAGTTCTCAACCTTCACCTACTAAAAAGTGAGGCATCGAGAGACAAAATATTTAACAAATCTCATCATTCATGGCCACCAAAACCAACATCAGAGGACTTGGTACATCTTTTACCTCCTAGAAATACCTCTAAATGGGATATATTAAACTCCTTCAAAAACTCCTCCCACAATATCACGAGTACCACCATACATCGTATGAAAAGGTTAAAGTTCTCCCACCTTCATAAAATCGTTCAAGAGTACATCCTATATAAATATGAGTACATAAGGTTTCAAAATCAGTACCTCTATTCTAATATTACCTGACACATTGTAAAATTAGTGTGGTGACAACCATCGATTGAAGATATGAAGCACCATCCTTATCCACCAAGAACAACTGCAACAAGGATAAATTATTTAATGCCTCGAACAATAACTGAGAACAAGTTTTCCTATTGAAGGTTTCTACAACTAAATTCCCCTTCTCAATATTATAGACTATCTCAAAGTTATAGTCCAAGAGGAACTATATCCATCACCTCTATATCAAGTTAATATCTTTTTAAGTGATGATATACTTGAGGCTCTTGTAGTCATAGTAGATGGTAAATTGCTCACCCATAAGCTAGTTTTTTCACATCTTCATGGAAAAGACTATCACTAATAAATCAATATCATGGGTCAAATAGTTTCAATCATGAGGTCTCAACTAACTAGACCCATAGGAAACAAATTCCTACCTCTTTATTAAAAATAACCAAGTTCGATCCTTGAGGAATCAAGAGAACACTATGTACTCAACATTATCCTCTGGTAATCTCAATATGGCTCATCAACATCTACCTCAACTCCTGAAAACACTACTATAACTTTTCCATCCACATTAAAAGTCTTACCCTTTCATTTCAAAGTTATCATAGGTGTTGTGACTCTAGATAAATCGGGTACAAACCTCTAATGGTACCCTGCTAACCCAAGGAAATTCCGCACCTAGGTAACACTCTTGGTTGGATCCCAATCTAGTATCGCCTCAACCTTCATTGGATCCACTTCCACTCCTTCCTATAAGATGATATGTCCCAGAAAGTGGACCTATTAGATCTAAAACTGACACTTCAAGATCTTCCTATAATGTTGGTGCTCCCATAGTGTGCCTAGGACCATCCTCAAGAATCTAACATTCTCCTCATTTAAAGCTGAGCACACTAAGATATCAACTATGAATACCACCAAAACTTGGTCTAAGAAAGGATTAAAGATCCAATTCATGAGTCACGTGAACACTAATGGGGTGCTCATCATGTCAAAATTCATCAAAAAGTACTCATAGTGACCATAGATACATCTTAATATCATCTTCAGTATATCCTCATCTCATACTCACATATGGTGATATACTGATCTGAGGTCAATCTTTGAGAACCATCATGCCTTTCTAAACTAATCAAAGAGGTCATAGATCCTTAGTAGTGAATACTTATTCTTCATGTTCACTTGGTTCAACCATCAATAATACATACATAAACTCAATCTCTCACCTTCCTTCTTGGAAAATAACATAGGGGTTGACTATGGGGAAACATTGGGTCTCATGAATCCCTTCTTCTGAAAGTCCTCCAACTACACCATTATCTCACAAATATCTATGGGATCCATCTGATATAATGGAAAACATATCGGGGTTTTCATAGGGTGTAATTCAATGTAGAAGTATATCTATTAGTGGGGAGGTAATCCTGGAACATCCTTGAGAAAATAGGTTGTTATACTCCACCACCACCACCACAGGAAACTGGTATCCTATAGAATCCACCGCTCCATGAGTAATGCTAGCCAAATGGGGTGTAATTGGCTACACTAACCTATGTTTGATCATTTCCTACTCCTAATGGGTTTTCTTTTCACCCACAAAATAAAACCTCATCTCGTTACTGTAGACACACTACATCCTCTACCTAAAATTGTCAATAGAGGCATGAAATATGGATAACCAGTCCATACCTAAGATGAAATCATAAGGCATAATCACTATTAATAAGAGATCTAATACTAATATTTCACCACCAAGCATCATATCACACTATCATTAGAAGTTTGTAATCACTAAGTCACCTTCTATTGGTGTCTCCAAGTTCAAGGGTTAGGCCAAGGGCTCAACCGAAATATCTAAGTTTCAAACCAAAGAAGTGGAAAGAAAGGAATGAATTTAACCTGTGTCTATCTATAATTTAAATAAGGTAGAAAATAAATAGATCATACCTCATATAATCTTTGGAGCCTCAATTTCATAGGTCTTTATAGCCTTTAGTTGTCCTTATACTTGACCACTAGCTCCCTGAGTCTGGTGCGGACTGCCTGGGGTAGTGATGGCAATAGGTAAAACCTCCTACCACCTATTTTTGGTATACCTAATCATCTTAAACATTAGAGTATCTATGTAAATCCTTACTCCTATCTATATCTCTTTCTATGTGTCCCCTAGACCATCTCTTGATCAGTTTTACAATGGTTCAGACAATCCCATTCAATATGTCTTTAACTATCACAGGAGAAACATCGTCTCCCCATTAGCTTACTCGATCCATCCTAAGATCCCTTCACCATTGATCCTCTATCTTGGGATCACCTTCTAAAGTGTCTGAAACACTCTAATCCCTATGATTGTTTTTGGTTACCAACTATCGAGGTCTTCGCTCCTAGGTTCCCAAAACTAGCACCCATTATCGGTGTCAGCTATGGTGGGAAGATCTACCCTACTAAGGCCCACTCAAGCAATCCATAAGAGGTGGAAATGAAAATATATATCATTTAATCCCTTATATCCCAACATAATCCCTGATCAAACTTCTATACCCTGAAAAACAAATCTCGTTCCATGATCTGGGAGTACCATGAGAGATCAGTAAACCTTGAAAAATAATCCACCATGGTCATATTTCCTAGTTGTAGATGCAATAGCTCCTGGATGTGAAATGATCACAACATGGCTAGATAAAATTCCTACCTAAATATATTCTCAAAGTATGACATGGAGAGAGTTATCTTGTCATGTAACTGAGTCATAAACTCCAACATTTACAAGAAGATCCCTGAAGAAGACTCATTGTGAGGAATTACATCGAATATGAAGGCATCCTCATAAGGAGGAAAACTCAAGTTATTTCCTCTATTCCTTCCTTAACCATATGGGGGTTTGGATCACTCCAAAACCTGAGGGGTTTCTACCTCTATTAATCATGTATCACAATCAGACTGTATGCATCCTCAGATAGTATTGTCGGTGCTAAATGTTGCTTAATAGGTGGTGGAATATCCGGTAAACCACCAGGAGGTACTACATCTGGTATAGTCCCCTATACTAAATCATCTTCACTCAAAGGATCATCCTTTTGGTCATGAAGTGGAATCTATATTGTCTATCCTCACAGAGGCATCCTAAAATAAATAATATGTACGAAAATCAAAGAGTATATCTTGGGAGCTAACTCAAGAAGGATATAGAAACCATAATACATTAATATATGATCCATATACCAATATTTTTTCCTATAAACAATGTATATATGGACTAATTCAATAAGTAGGTTGTCAGATTCCTAATGAATGGATATGTCTGCCACCACACCAACACTGGGGTCCCTAGCCTGAAAGTCTGAGCTCGAAAAAATTTAACACTATTTCCCAAAATCTCAAACCAATCTCATAAAATTTAGTCCTAATGTAGAAACGACTACCTTTGATACCACTCTATCATGACCCAGCCTGGTGAGGCTCGAGTCCTGACCACCCCAAGCTCGCTTCCAATAGGCCAAGGGCTAGTGACCAGCATTGAGTAGTCATATCACACACATGAGAGGGATTCATCTAATGTGCATATACACACACACATATCTCCATGTCCATAAAATTCCAAAATATAAAACAACTAATAATAATGCATTCATACATCTATTATTTCATAATCAAAGTAAAAAAGTATTAGAAATCTTAAAGGGGCCAAATACAAGCCCACTAAAAAGAAACTGAAAACAAGTCCAACCTTCTTAGTAGGAGGAGATTGTTTTCAAATGAAACCAATTATATACCCCTTGGTCTTTCTATCTCATTATACTCCTCCCAGTCCATGTCCCTCTATGACTCTATCAAAATGACTATTATCTATATAAGACACAACACGTGTGGGTAGAGACCTTATAGGGGTGAGTATAAAAATACCCTGTAGAACACCCTAAAATCATCAAACATAAAGAATAATGATTGTTTAGATCATAATAGTAATACTATAATGAAATAAATAAAAAATCATAGATATACTCAGGAAGGACACTGCACCTCTAGGTGGTCTTAACCAAAGTACCGGCCATGATATTCTGGTCGAATCATATAGAAAAATCCCATTCTAGGTGAACCCACTCCATGAGCCATGCTATAATTGGATACACTCAACCAAGAGGTAATTATCATTGGAAACCACCCAATAAAACTCACTGATCACTGAAGATCTCAATACACATATAGGGTATCACACCTATGACTACTGGGGGATACCACAAATCCAATTTGGATCAACCTTCTATGTAGGGGTTATATGTTGATGATACTATGAACCCTACTAAAATGAACTACTAGATGGAGGATCAACGGCCTATATAAGGAGGTTATGTTGATTACATGAACCCCACATAGGTTATAATAAGTAATGATAGAGGATCACACCCTGGTCTCACGTAGGGACACCACAGACTCTATCTGAAACTCATCCTCAAGAGGGGGTCACAATCCTGATATGTGGATGAAATTATACACTATACCTTAAAGGATATGGAACAAGGGAATGAACTTGACTTATACTAATCCAAATTGAATAAATTAATTTCTCTAAACACACTCAAAGTGTGTGTATGGTTTGTACTAGGGAGTACATAGTGTGTCCATTCAACCCCAAGTTTTACCATGTGTCACTGCCTCACATGGAATGTAAACCTCAAAATACACATCTTTTCATAACTGGGTACATAGAATATAGAGGTTGAGTTGGAACTCTACTCATTACACATTCATGTGCCTCTATACTTCTAGTTTTTTCAGTATACCAACCCATGTACACCTAGCCATGTTAGTGTTCACCTGGACAAGTCTGAGTACCTAGATCTGCCTGTGTACTTTGATCGTGTCTATGTACACCGACCTGCATGTTCCCATGTATCCATTGAGATAAACACAAAGATTATAGCATGGGTCTCATGTAATGTGATAGGTATAACATGGAGTGTGATCTTTTATTTTATACGGAAACCCTAGCTTCGCATCCAGGACCCCACACGATGTGTAATTTACGATTACATGTGGTGTAACATGGGATTTTCTAGAATCTCATGGTTCTCCTACACATCATCCATAAAAACATCCTATACCACCATAAAACCTACCAGGAATCATGGATCTAGGTTTGGATGACCTTTCTATCATTGGGATTCGAATTCTCTCAAAAAACACCCCATGAAGCAATTTGTAACTACAATGCACTTCCACCACATGTCAACCAAGAATGACAGGGGTCCTTAGTCTAATCTATTCCACCTATGATCATCCTTCATCACCACACCTTTATTCCACCATTGATCATGAAAGAACCTATGGTATTGATCTATTTCATTGAATAATGGTTGTGTAATGATCATATACCAGGTATTCATCAATCCGTTGTCCAAAGAAAATAACAATAATGAATGTGTGAAGAAATAGGGGTGAAAAACATAAACCATAAATGTTAGGAACGAACATCATCCTTTTTTATTTTTTTTACTTGATATATTATCATATAAAAGGAATAAGAAGATGTATAAACATCAATGAACAAATAAATCAACCAAAAAATAAATCAACCATCGATGCACAAATAAATTTGTTTTCATAGAATTGATCCATGTTCAAACAGGATGAAAAAATGGGATGTAATAACATAAATCAAACATCCCACTTAGAATTAATATTAATAACTAATGAATAATGGTTATGTATTTCCATTATTATTGATATCCAAGAACTTTGTTGGTGCACGATCCTTGATCTGATATCAATTTGATATCATCTTCTAATGATCCTACGATTGATCCTCTCTAAATTCCCCTCTCAAAACCTAGGTTATATGACTAATATTATATATTTAGGTATAAACATGTTTAAATAGAGTATTCTAGGTTTTTGTGTCAAAATAAAGAAATAAATTTATTAAATTTATTTATTTTATTATTTTCATCCACAATAGCACTTTATTGAAATGCTCGACATTGAAAATGATTATGTCATGCCTAGGGTAAAACCTATGTTCTAAACTCAATAGCGGTGTCAGGTTTCAAATTCGGTCCACTATTCCAGAGTTATTCCACTATTTCTAAAAAACGTCACATATGTGATATTAATATATTTAATATTTTTCAAATATCAATTTTGGGCTCACTAGGCCTCAGAATCCCACGTCATCTCAACACATAGCTCTAAAAAATCCATATAGTATTCTTAATTAATACATGGAAAAATTTGAGTCATTACAATATATATAATTTTTTTTCTTTATAATATGGATAAGTTCAATATTTTAAATTTTTTATGGAATCATATTGAGGTCATTAGAATAGGAATAGTGATGCTGAAGATTTTATTACATCCAAAAATTTTAAATTTTTTCCTTGTTGAGTTTATGAAAGTTAAAAATAATAATGAAGCAACTATATTTATAGAGAAAGAATCTTTTTTAGAGATGAAACTATCTCTAAAATGAGACTAGTTTATTTTATTACTTAGAATAAGTTTACTAAGAAGTCTTCCAATGCTTCTACTATTGAAGAGATTAAACCTCTTAAGAAGAAAGTCCTTGGGAATAAAAATATTCCTAAAACATCTCATAAATATCATTATATTCATAAAAATAAATTCAAGGTTGTTTCTATTGAAGCCTACATAGAGATGATGAAAAAAAAAGAAAAAAAGGATAGTGAACCTATGTTTTTTCTTGATCTTGTTAAGGATAAATATTTGAAAGAATAAATCTACAAAAATGAAGGTATAAGAGAAGAGGAAGTGAGAGCTAGATAAGGAGAAGGAATACAAGTTTGATTATGATTTTTATAATAAAATAAGTTTTTAAAAACATGAATTAGAAAAACAAATAGTAGGGTGATTATCCCATAGGTTTTTGTGTCTATTATAAAGGGAAAATGAAAATAGGTTGTTGAGGTTGTTTAGGGTGATTATCCCATAAATTTTTGATAAATGCATATATATCACTATTTTTTTAGTAGGGTTTTTTTTTAAATTACAAGATCATATAATACCAAATTACTTTTAATTTATTTTCTAAAATCACAAAGGTAGATAAAGGAAAAGGATTCTAGAGATGTGTAATTTGGGTGGATTAATCACAAAATTTCATATTTTAAATTTCTATTTGTGTTATGTAATGTGATTTTAAAAAGGGGGGATATTTTTTAGTGAAAAAAATATATTTCTACTCTTAATTTTAAAAAACATAATTCAATCTCATAATAATTTTATTTGTAATCTTAATTTCTTCCATGTTTTAAGGTTTTGTAGTAATTCTTATAGTTATGAAGTTTGAAGTTTTATTGGGTGAAGGAAATTCATTTTACTGGAAGGAGTTCGTGTTTAATCAATAAAAGGAGGATTAATTAGTATAACGGTTGAATAATTACTCATCCTACTAGAAATAAATTTATTAATACTACCAGTTGAAACTTTATACAAAGAATTGTGATGGTATAGAACCTCATGACCATCAGATAAATAGATAATATTTTGAACCCATAGAAAGATGAAGATTTTGTGTCTGAATCCATTACAACTGACCCTGATATTTTCATTTTCTGAACGTTCGAGGTTTGTTGTGCTGAAATCAATAAATTGTACCACAATCACATGGAGAGGAATCATTGAATAACGTTAAACCTAAAGTTTTCATTTGTTGTTTTTCAATGTCTTTTTGTCAAGAGTTCTTTGAATTATAATCTTTAAAGATATTATCTTAGAGCATCTACTATGAGCTATCTATTTTAAATAATCTAATCTTGTATTATATTTTTATATTTGTCCAATAATTTTGATCGAGGGATCCCAGGGATAGAGAGACAAAGTTTTTTTGATCAAATGAGATTAAGGGATTCTGTAAGGAAGAAAGATCTTATACTGGTCAAGTTTAATAAAGGATTTCAACACCCGGAATATAGAACTACCGAAAATTTTATAATCAGGGATGTATAAATTTTGATATATATAATTTCTTATCACATTAGGTGAAAGTGAATACCTCACTTAATGGAAGTGTTGTAATTTTTTTATATCCTTTTATAAAAATTAATTTTATATTTTCTTAAGTTTTATCTCTTTAGAAAATATAAGTGTTGTTTTTTTCATTTTGTTTTGAATTCTAAATTATATTTGTATTCTTCTGTTCCATCTTGAGTTTACTCAAATTTTATTAAGTTCATTAGAATAAACTTATTCTAATAAATTAAATATATTCCATTGTATTTACATATTACACTATATAACTATTAATTTTATCAAATTTATCTCATTATAATTAACTTGTAAACTTGAGGTGTTGGAAAAATTGTAAAATATTTAATTTACACCCCCATGTTGTAGTATATTTTTTATAAATTACTAAGAAATAATTAGTTTTAAGATGGATAAAGGAACTATGGTCTCCACTCATATACTAAATATTATTGAGTGGTCCAATGACTTGGAGAGACAAAAGAATTATTGGAAATTTTCTAATAATGTGAATGAGTTTAAGAAATGTTTACACAATTTTCTCATAGTGTTGAGGATAGATGAACTAGGGAATGTTATGTTTAGGTTCTGGTGTTGTGTTGATAGTATATGTGGGTAAATTTTCAAACTATAAGAATAATTGTTAGTTATAAATTCCAACTATGTTTCTTCAAATATCCAGACAAGGTTATTGAATCCTAAAGGTAGTACCAAGAAGGTAGGGAAATGATTCTATAGGATAGAATATTCTTGGATGTTTGAAGGGGTTTTGAAAACTCCATGGAATCTTCTTGTTATGTATTTGTGTTATAGAAATTAATTCTTCAATTTTAAAGGGTATATGATTGAAAATATATACCTTACAAAATTTTTAAGTATACATGAGTTCAAAATCAAGGAAATAGTTGATAGATCTTTTAGTTTGAATTTGATTTATAAAGAAAATGGTTTTTGAATCAGGGATTTAAATATAAATAAATATATCAAGCTCAGATAGATCTTAGTAACAAATTTTTATATATATCTCATTTATCTTATGTAATAAGAGAAGATGCTTATTTACAAATTGTTTTTATGGAAAATATAAGATGATAGATTTAATAGACCTGGTTTATGATTCATCGTATTCTAAAACATGATTTAATGGAAGATGAGGATAAAAATGTTTTATCCCAAGTAAAAAATTTATCCATTTTTTTTTGAAATATAAGGGATATTATCCCATAACCCTTAAGTGGTATATTTTAAAGAATAAAGTCTTATTTTTTGAAAAAAATCTCCAAAAACCTAGAATATCATATAAGATATGAATATTATAGTTTATCTGTTAAAATATTTTCACTAAAAGGAAATATGTGTTATTTATTGATAGAATATAGTTTTTTGTATCTTAGCTTGATATTCTGAAGAGATTATAGCATCTAAGAGGCTGTGGGGGTATGTTTGGACTAAGTAAAGTTCAAAGTTAACAATTAAAGGATTATTCCTATAAAAATTCCAAGTGAATTTCACTCAATATCCTAAAATATTTTATGATATATTAGTATAGGGAAATGTAAAGATTTAAATTTAGTTACTGTAATAAATTTAATATTACTTTATACCAAAATAGTTTAAGATGTGTTGGTAAATAACAATTAAAGGATTTACATATTATTATCAAAATGATCACAAGGAAAAAAATTATGTAAAGGGTTCCAAAAATGATCATTATGGTGAACTTAAAAATAGTGTAATATGTAAAATAGAAGTTATTAACATCAAAACATTTTATATTGTGAATTTTAGGATTTTTAATACTTGTTTATTAGGATGAACATTCTAAATATGATTCCTAATTATTATAATTATTCAAAAATTCTTGTTTTATAAATGTTACTCACTAAAATAGTTTATTGGGAGGGATTTTTATTATATGGACACATAAATATGTGGTAATAATTATATACATATGTAATTAGTTTAACAAAACCTTAAAATTGAAGTAAAAAAGAGGTTGATTTAATGGTATAACATATATGATATGATTATATGGGTACTTATTTATAGGTTTTTAAATATTATTAAAATATTTTAAGAATATAAAATGTTTACTAATTAGATAAAAGGTAGTCTCCACTTTATCATTCTTTCATGTTGTCTATATATACTCATTAATTAAAATGATTATTAACCTATCAAAGTGAGACTTTATGTCATCCCTAACTAGTGATTTTCATGGAGTATTATATATTATGAAACAAATAATGGTTTGTGTGGGTGGGATTTCATATATATATTAGGAAATGATCATGAAGCATAAAAAGAGTTTTTTGTGCTGAATACCCCCCCCCCCCAAGTATACCACATGGAGTGTCATACACTATGTAATTGGTATACTAGGGGTGTATGTTTTGTATTTGGATTTCCTCAATACCTAAGGTTATCAAGATACCGGTCATGAGAACCTTCATAATTTGATACCTTTCTTATGCAAACCTTGAGGCTTAGCTAATTAGGGGAAGTTTGGGTAAGTTTTTGATTATTTCATCAGTTGGATCTTAACTAATATGGGGTTTTTCCTCTCGTATGATGAGTATAAAAACTGGACCCTCAATTATGGTAGACTAAAAAAGTGTACGAATATAGTGACCCAACCTTTTCTTACATTAATATTACATCATTTCAAAGTTAAAAAACATAATAGTATTACACATAGATGATCCAAATGTTTAGTGTCTTGGGAAAACTTGGACTATACATAACAAATACAACATCAAGCATAAACATTTATTTAATTTATTCTTCTTTAGCTTCTTATTGGAACTTGTCCTCTCTTTATTACATGTAGCCACATGAAGATATACATAAAAAGGGTTGAGATAGATTCCAAATAAGAGGATAGATAAGAACAATATAGCATGGGGTGAGCATAATCATAACATAGGCAAAAGATCATGGACATGAGAGGAGCATAAATAAAATACTTGAAATGTGGCAATGCATAAAAATGAAACATCATGTTTTAGTGGTTAACTAACACAAATACTTGTGAACCAAGATAGTCTCTTGTTGAAACATCATTTCACATTTACTCATTAGATTAATCACTTTACCCAATGCATTGGAGCGCTATATAATTCTGGGCGCACCCATCACCTTCAAACATTCATATTGCGCTATATAATTCTGGTTGCACTCGTCATGTCATAACATTATCATTATCATGCTTTCCACATATATCAATAATGAACATAACTAACCCATGTTAAGTAATGGGTTTCATATCATAATAATACATTCATAAACTTTGGGTTCCCAAATGAAAGAGGGAACAACATACTTGATACAAGAATCATCCACTTTGAGTGAGAAGTAAAAGGCGTGTTCTTAAAAGAAGAGTTCTTTTGGAAAAAATTATGTTTAAAATAAAAAATAGTGGAAACATGAATATACTAGAAAAGGAAATAAAAATATTAACAAATAATTTTATAGGAGTAACCATATCAAAAATGGAGTGAAAGTGGAAGAACCCAAAGGATGAAAGTTGGGTTCGAGAATTTCCCCTTACCTTGTATCTGAATGCTTCCTTCTCTTTAATTCCGTGTATAATGACATTATATTAATTAATTAGAAATTAAATAAACTTTTATACATTAATAGGGTTAATTATGGTTTCATTATGTCATTTTATGTTCCATTGGATGACTTATAGAGTTTAAAAACATTGTTCGGGGATGTTCATTTTTATGGTTTTTCTTGGGTGGTTCACTTGTATTCATAAATTGAAGTTTGGGTATAACATGGGTAAACATACAGAAATTATATTACATGTCATTAATTATATTACAGGAGTTTTAATGATATTATAATGAATTATATTAGATCTGTGTGGATGAATCATTAGATAAGAATTAAATGAAGATTGTTTGGGTTAATTTGGGCGGTTTTTTATCACAATGAAGTTGTTTTAATTTATCACTTAGTAATATGTTCATAATTCAGTTACATAACTTTAAATAGGAAATAATACATATAAAATATTCTAGTTCAACCATATAAATGGTTTCACTACCAGATCTGAAGGTAGAAGTGGAAGAAGAAAGAATTTCGTTCTTGAAGGTGATAAATTGACACCTCACGAACAACGTTCTCTTTAATAAAATAAAAGGAAGAGGGAAAGTGAGTTGGATGATATAATATCCCATTATAATCATAAAATTATATTATATTTATAATAATGTAGTTAAAATACCATTTGGATGAATATAGGTGGGGTGAGATCAAGAAATGAACTTGAACTTGAAAGGAAATTAAAGGAGAAGAGGGAGATAAATTACCTCTTGAATCCTTCTCTTGAGAACCTCCTTAAGGGCCTAAGATTGGTCTTTTGATGAGACCAGAAGATATTGTACGTGGGGTAGGGGCTAGGGAAGGTTTTTGGGCAGAGTTTAGAGAAGTCTTGGAGCTTTAGAGATGTGAGGAAATGAGGGTGTGAAGGGTGGCTTTTATAGTGGAGGGGAGAGGGGTTTCCTTAATATAAAATTCATTAGTTTGTTAATTTCACCTCAGACAAGGAATAGTGAGTCTTGATTGACCAAGAATAGTAATTTTATCATTTTATCCCGAAAAAAGTGGGCTTACATCATCATAGCATCATCAATGACTCAATTAATCCATTATTTAGCATTTATTGTGAATTATCGGATTCTACTATTCATAAAAAATTCAAGTATTTCAGAAAAATCCCAAAAATTTACCCCTTCCATTTTTCTATGTTTAGAATCCAAAAATGAAGTCCATTTTTCAAAAATAATTTTCTAAATATTATTAATTTAATATTTAATTAAAATCATAATTTACTTAAAAACAGTTTTTAAGATTAAAACTGATTTTATAGTTCTTTCAAAAATTGCGTAGGGTCTTATAAAATTATATAAAAACTATAAGACATTGATTTGATAAATAATTAATAAATTTTAAGAAAATAAATTTTCCTTTAAATTAATTAATTAGTTATAATTAATTATTTATGACTTACAAAATTCCAAAAAGTTTACTAAGGTCAAATTGTCACTTTCTAAGATGTCTAAATTTTATTTAATTATTCATGGGTAAGTTTAATCTTATGTTAGATGATTTACTATTAATAAGGGTCATATTACTATTCATAAGGGTATGTTACAATTCCTAAGGGTACGTTACTATTCACTGAAAAATATTTTTGTTTCATTAGACTCTAAAAAACATCTTGAGCACAACCGTGTATGTCGGATTTTTAAAATTCCAAACAAAAAAGTGACAAACTTATGTTTAAAGGTCACTTATCACTTAGTAGTTCATTATGTTGTGTTTTCATGTTATTTTATGACATAAATATAAGAAGGTAATTTCCATTGAAAAACATTGGGTCGTTACATTCTTCCCCCCTTAAGAAATTTCGCCTCCAAAATTTCACTTTACACAAACATGTGAGGGTACATCTCCTTCATTGTCTCTTCTGGTTCCCAAGTTGCTTCCTCAAAATTATGGTTCCTCCACAATACTTTGACAGGATGGGTTTTCTTATTGTGTAGAACCTTATCTCTCCGATCCAAAATCTTTACCGGCTTCTCCTCATAAGAGAGATCATCTTCCAGCTGCACCACCTCTGAGTTTAGTAAATGTGAGGAGTCTGGTATGTACTTCCTCAGTAGTGATACATGAAACACATCATTAACTTGATCCATATTTTGTGGAAGTGCAAGACGATAGGCCACGACTCCTATGCGGTCAAGGATTTCAAAGGGTCCAATATACCTTGGTCTTATCTTCCCTTTCTTCCCGAATCACATGACTTCTTCCATGGAGATATTCGAAGGAAGACTTTATCTCAAACGTCGAACTCCAAGTACCTTCGACAGTTTTTAGCATAGCTCTTTTGCTGACTTTGAGAAGATTTGATGTGTTTCTGAAGGACTTGAACCTTCTCTGTCATCTCTTGAACAAGATCGGGTCCAAGTAGCCTTCTTTCTCCAACTTCATCCCAATAGGTTGGAGTTCCACATCGCTTTCCATACAGAGCTTCATGTGGAGCCATCTGTATACTCGAGTGGAAGCTATTGTTGTATGATAACTCAACCAATGGGATATGCTGATCCCAACCACCTTTGAATTCAAGAGAGTAGGCTCTTAGAATATCTTCAAGCGTCTGAATAGTCCTTTCAGACTGGCCATCAGTTTGGGGGTGATAGGTTGTGCTGAAATTTAATTCAGTACTCAAAGCATGTTGAAGGCTCCTCCAGAACTTAGATTTGAACCTTGGATCACGGTTATAGAAAATTGAGAGTGGAACACCATACAGTCTCACCACTTCCTTCATATATATCTTTGAAAGTTGTTCAAGCGAGAGGTCTTCCCGAATAGTGATAAAATGGTCAGTCTTGGTGAGTCGGTCAACCACAACCCATATCGCATTATTTCCCTTTGACGTCTTCGAGAGACCCATGACAAAGTCCTTAGTAACATTTTACCATTTCCACATGGGTATAAGCAATGGCTGCATCATGCCTTTGGACTTTTTTCACTCAAATTTAACTTGCTGACATACCAAGCACCTTGATATATATTCTGAAATATCATTCTTCATGTTACCCACTAGAAGTGTTCTCGGATATCACAGTACATCTTGGTACTCCCAGGATGGATGGAGAAATTTGAGCTATGTGCATTATCCAATAGCTCCTTCTTTATCCCAGGTGATGAAGGCACACAAAGCCGCGTTCCAAACTGAATCACACCATCATCGTTGATATGGAAATCTGGAAACTTCCCTTCCTTTACTACATTCACCCTCTTTTGTATCTCCACATCATCCCTTTGTGCTTCCTTAATCTTCTCCTGGATGGATGGTTGCACAATCATTTGGGAAAGGTAGGATGTATCCCCTTCCCTTATGATTTCCAAATCCATTCTTTGCATATCCATGAAGATAGGGTCTTTCTCAATCCACGTCATGGATAGAGTAGTAGGTTCTTTTCTACTTAGAGCATTAACTACCTTGTTTTCCTTTCCAGGATGATAGTGAATATAGAAATCGTAATCCTTGATTAGATCTAACCATCTCCTTTGACGCATGTTGATCTCCTTTTGTGTGAATATATACTTTTGGCTCTTTTGGTTGGTGTATATGTCACACTTCTTGCCATAAAGGTAGTGCCTCCAGATTTTCAAGGCAAAAATCATGGCTTCCAACTCTAGATAATGCGTCAGGTAGTTCTTCTCATGGATCTTCAACTTTCGTGAGGAAAAGTCTATCACATTGTCATTTTTCATGAGTACACAACCCAAGCCTTTCTTTGAAGCATCACTATATATCACAAAACTCTCTCCACTTTTCAGTATTGTGAGTACATGTGTAGTGATCAGCCTTCTCTTTATCTCCTTGAAGCTTCCCTCAAATTCTTCCATCCAAACATACTTTACCCCTTTCCTTGTTAACTTAGTTAGCAAGATTGACAATCATGATAAGTTTCTCAAAAAATGTCGGTAGTACCTAGCTAATCCAAGAAAACTACAGATTTCTATGACACTAGAGGGCCTGGTCCATTCCTCAATCTCCTTTGTCTTTGAAGGATCCACATAAATTCCCTCACTTGTGATCACATTTCCCAAGAACGTGACTTTCTTTATCCAAAAGTCACACTTTCTGAACTTGGCGTACAACTTCTCCTTTCTTAATGTCTCTAACACAAGTCCTAGATGTTCTTAATATTCCTCCCTGCTCTTGTATTAGATGAGAATATCATCGATAAACACTACCAAAAATTTTTCGAGGTAATGTCTAAAGACTCTATTCATCAAATCCATGAAGATTATAAGGGCATTAGTAAGTCTGAAGGACATCACCAAAAACTCATAGTGCCCATACCTTGTCGGAAGGCAGTCTTCTGAATATCTTTCTTCTTTACCTTTACCTGATGATATCCAGAATGAAGATCCACCTTTTTGAAGTATTGAGCTCCTCTTAACTAATCGAACAAGTCATAAATCCGTGGTATAGGATACTTGTTATTTATGGTGATCTTGTTGAGTTCCCGATAATCGATACACATCCGCATTGGTCCATCCTTCTTCTTCACAAAGAGCACTGGTGCACCCCAAGGTGATGCAATAGGGCATATGAACCCTTTGTCTAGATACTCTTGTAGCTTCTTCTTTAACTCATCCAGTTCGATAGGAGCCATCCTATAGGGACACTTCGAGATTGGAGTAGCTCTAGGCATGAGTTCAATTGAGAAATCTACCTCACGATCAGGGGGAATTCCGGGTAACTCTTCAAGAAATATATTGTTGTATTCCCTCACGATGGGCATTTCCTTAAGGTTGGCACTTTCCATCAACTCAACAATTTGGGCGAGGTATGATTATTCATAGGGAATCAAGATCCACACCATTTAAGGATTTTTCAAAGTAGATTCATGATCTTCCTTGCATTTTTAGAGGAGCATGGGATGGTTTGGAATATGAAAAGATATTTACTTTTCCCGAAAGTTGATATGTGCTCTATATAGTGAGATCCAATCCATTCCCATTATAGCATAGAATTACACCAAGGGAAGTATTACGATATTTTCCTGAAGAATCTTCCCACATACACCAATGGGATAAGAGTAAAACACTTGGGTGGAAATGATTGCACCACTCGGTGTTTTTACAGGTATCTCTACTTCAAGGTTTCAGGGCTTAGATTCTATAGTTCTAGAAAACTTGTAAGATATAAAGGAATACGTAGAACTAGAATCAAATAAGACTTTTTCCATTCTTGAGTGAATAGGAAGTGTACCTTGTATGACTTCATTATCATGCTCCACCTCTGTAGTAGTGATGGCATAAGCATTCCCTTGTTCCTTTGGCTTTGGTGGTTACTGACACTGATTACCCTCGAGAGCTCGAGGTTTAGTGCACTAGTTTTCATAGTTCCCTAGCTAACTACAGTTGTAGCATTGAACCATGAGTGGTTATCTCCTTTCATCGGCTATATTCTCCTTCCTTTTCATGTCTTTTCAACACTCTTGAGCATGGTGTCCTTCTTTACCACACTTAAAGCATTTCCTCGTCTCTTTGAGGCAGTTTCCATGGTGCAAATTCCCACATTTTTGGCATGTCGGTCGTTGATTTTTCTTCCCGCCTTTTTCATTAGATCCACCATCTTGAAACTCCATATTTATTTTCTTATCACTATATCCATGGGACCATTCTACAAACTCCATTTACACTTTGAGATCACACCGAACTACTTCTTCATAACTCTCGAAGTCTCGAATTTCAATATCCTTTTGAAGGTGTGGTTTTAATCCAATAAATAATCTATCAATTTTGCTATCATTGTTGATAAAAAAACCCTAATCATACCTTTTGAGCCTTGTGAAATTCTCTTCATAGGTTGTGATAGATTCTCCTTCTTTTTTCTTGAGCTCTATAAATTCTCTCTTCATCTTTGTATGAAGATTTCGTGGGAATTACTTATTAAGAAACATTATCTTAAAGTCTTCCCATTCCATCTCTTCAATTTCCTCCCTTGGCTTGGTGTTCTTAATCAAAGCCCACCATTGATCAGCTTCTCCATCTAGACGATAAACATCTAGATTCACCTTCTCCATATCAGAATAGTGAATAACAGAAAAGATCTTCTCCATGGAGTTGACCCACGGTTCCGTAACTAGTGGATCAGAAGATCCACTAAACGTCAGTGGTCGTTTCCACATAAAACATCTGATAGCCAGTTTCTCCCTCTTTGGTGAAGGAGGAAGTTCCCCATTATTATGGTTATTGTTAATAACTTGAGATAATTGGGTAAGAATCTCCATGATGTTTTAAACTCCACCTCCCAAATCATTGGGGATGTCGTTCGGGCAATCGTTGCATTGGCCCTTTCAAGAGTTGTTGGCCGGATTTCTCCTGGTTCCCACCATTTTCTAAAATAGAAAAGGTTAGAACAAAACATAAGTAAAAAAGTCATGAATACATAAATTATTCATTTAAACAATTTATAATAAAATAATAACATATGGGATCCCTATAAATACTCTTGTGTGCATATTTGTACTTAATATCATACTAGATGTTTTCTCTAGGGTTCACTAATCCTAATTCCCAAATTAACTAAACCTTTCCTATGATACCAACTATAGTGACCCAACCTTTTCTGAAATTACTATTCCATAATTTCAAATTTAAACAACATAATAGTATTACACATAGTGGATCCAAAGGTTTATTGTCTTGGGAAAACTAGGAACATACATAAAAAATACAACATCAAGCATAAACATTTATTTAATTTCTTCTTCTCTAGATTCTTATTGGAACTTGTCCTATCCTTAGTACATGTAGCCACCTCAAGATATACATAAAAAGGGGTTATCTAGAAGCCCAGTAAGAGGATAGATAAGAACAATATAGCATGGGGTGATCATAATCATAACATAGGCAAAATATCATGAACATGAGAGGAGCATAAATAAAATACTTGAAATGTGGCAATGCATAAAATTGAAACATCATGTATTAGTGGTTAACTACCACACATACTTTTGAACCAAGATAGCCTATTTTTCACACATCATTTCACATTTACTCATGAGATTCATCACTTTACCCAATGCATTCGAGCGTTGTATAATTCCAGGCACACCCGTCACCTTCAAACATTCATATTGCGCTATATAATTCCGGGCGCACCCGTCATGTCATAACATTTTCATTATCATGCTTTCCATATATATCAATAATGAACATAACTAACCCATGTTAATGAATGGGTTTCATATCATAAGAATACATTCATAAAATTTGGGTTCCCAAAAGAAAGAGGTAACAACATACTTGATACAAGAACCATCCACTTTGAGTGAGAAGTAAAAGGCATGTTCTTAAAAGAAGAGTTCTTTTGGAAAACATTATGTTTAACATAAAAAATATTGGAAAACATGTATATCACATAAAATGAAATACAAATTTGAAAAAATGATTTTATAGGAGTAACCATATCAAAAATGGAGTGAAAGAAGAAGAACTCGAAGGATGAAAGTTGGGTTCAAGAATTTCCCCTTACCTTGTATCTGAATGCTTCCTTATCTTTAATGTCCTGTATAATGACATTATATTCATTAATTATAAATTCCATAACCTTTTATACATTAATAGGTTTCATTCTGGTTTCATTATGTCATTTTATGTTTCATTGTATGACTAATAGAGTTCAAAAACATTGTTCGGGGATGTTCGTTTTTATGGTTTTTCTTGGGTAGTTCACTTGTATTCATAAATTGAAGTTCGGGTAGAAAATGGGTAAACATCCAGAAATGATATTAAATTTCATTAATGATATTACAGGATTTTTAATGATCTTATAATGAATTATATTAGATCCCTTTGAATGAATCATTAGATAAGAATTAAATGAAGATTGTTTGGGTTAATTTGGGCGGTTTTTCGATCATAATGAAGTTGTTTTAATTTATCACTTAGTAATATGTTCATAATTCAGTTAAAGAAATTTAAATAGGAAATAATACATATAAAATATTCTTTTTATACCATAAAAATGGTTTCACGGCCAGATATGAAGGTAGAAATGGAAGAAGAAATCATTTCGTTCTTGAAGGTGATAAATTAACACCTCACGAACAACGTTCTTTAATAAAATAAAAGGAAGAGGGAAAGGGGTATGGATGATATAATATCCCATTAGAATAATAAAATTACATTATATGTGTAATAATGGAGTTAAAATACCATTTGGATAAATATAGGTGGTGAGATATCAAGAAATGAACTTGAACGTGAATGGAAATTAAAGGAGAAGAGGGAGAGAAATTACCTCTTGAATCCTTCTCTTGAGAACCTCCTTAAGGGCCTAAGATTGGTCTTTTTATGAGACCAGAAGCTCTTGTACATGGGAGAAGGTCTAGGGAAGGTGTTTTTTCAGAGTTTATAGAAGGCTTGGAGCTTGAAGGTGTGAGGAAATGAGGGTGTGAAGGGTGGATTTTATAGTGGAGGGGAGAGGGGTTTTTTTAATATAAAATTCATTAGTTTATTAATTTCCCCTAAGACAAGGAATAGTGAGTCTTGAATGCCCAATAATATTAATTTTATCATATGATCCCGAACCAAGTGGGATTACATCAGCAGAGCATCATTGATGACTCAATTAATCCATTATTTAGCATTTATTGTGAATTATCGGATTCTACTATTCATCAAAAATTCAAGTATTTCAGAAAAATCCCAAAAATTTACCCATACCATTTTTCGATGTGTAGAATCCAAAAATTAAGTCCATTTTTAAAAAATAATTTTCTAAATATTATTAATTTAATATTTAATCAAAATTATAATTTACTTAAAAAACAGTTTTTAAGATTAAAACTGATTTTATAGTGCTTTCAAAAATTACATAGGGTCTTATAAAATTATCTAAAAACTATAAGACATTGATTATATAAATAATGAATACATTTTAAGAAAATAAATTTTTATTTAAATTAATTAATTATTTATGACTTACAAAATTCCAAAACGTTTACTAAGGTCAAATTGTCACTTTCTAAGATATCTAAATTTTATTTAATTATTCATGGGTAAGGTTACTATTATTTTGGATGATTTACTATTCATAAGGGTCATATTACAATTCATAAGGGTATGTTACTATTCCTAAGGGTACGTTACTATTCACCAAAAAATTATTTTTGTTTCATTAGACTCTAAAAAACATCTTGAGCACAACCGTGCATGTCGGATTTTTAAAATTCCAAACACAAAAGGGAAAAACTTATGTTTAAAGTTCACTTATCACTTAGTAGTTCATTATGTTGTGTTTTCATTTTATTTTATGACATAAATATAATAAGGGAATTTCCATTGAAAAACATTGGGTCGTTATAATGAAAATGCCTACATAATACATAAGGTGTGTTTATCTATCGGATGAGGGGAATGTGATGTGATCATCTATAAGGGTGAGTAACATGTGATGTATTTATTGATCTAGTCAGAATATACGTAGAGAATAGAGAATGTTTGAGTAGATATATAGTATTGAATTACTCTATTTCCCATGGTTACTTGATGTCTTGTATAGAGGGACTATATATAAATTCATGCTTTCATATGATGAAGCTGGAGGACACAGGTATAGAGATACATGTGTTTAATGAAGATCATGCTAGATCCATTTGTGTCTTGAGTAGTACTGATGCTTTACAAAAGGATTTTCTTTACTTATATTTATGAATTTATGAATTCATATTTGTTTTTAATGATACAAAGTCCTATAGGGTCATATTTTTTGGTTAATTTAATAGGTATTGAGTTTTAACTAAATGAGTTACTCTAAATTGTTTTAGATTATATTAAAATGGATTATTTTTATGGATATTAATAAGGGATGATATATGATATGATACACATTGAATTTGATGATTTCTTTCCCAAGTTTTTTTGGAAGATATCCAAAAGAATTTTTGGATATGATTTTATAGGTTATTTTATATGATACAATATAAGGTTAAATGGTGAAAATTATATGTTCCTTTAGTGAAAGTGGGTGATTGGTGGAGATATTCCCTAAATCCATGAGTATATATGATGTGTTAATAGCATATATCATATTTTATGATATAAATATGTCATATATTACATTATATATAAACCAAATGAATTTGTATGTTTTTGTTAGAATATGATAGGCTGTGATATGGGATATTTTACTACTTATATAATCTTTTCATATCAAACTATATGATGATGTTTCATTGGATAATTTAGATCAATCATAGTGTATATAGATGAGGATTTCAAACATAAATGTTTAGGAATATTAAATTATTGTCTATCATTGATAAAAAAAAATTATATGATGTAATGTATAGATAATTAATTATTAATTTATATGATAAATGTATAAATGGTTGAATAATTTACTTGTATATTTTATAATGTACAATTAAATACTTATAAGACTCGAGAATTTCTTGAGGCACACTATTAGGAGGTCATCACCATGATATGATGTTCATCCAAATTTTCCCTACTTTTAGATGATTTTCCCTCTTTATGAAGCTATATTATTTTTCATCTCTTTACATAATGATATACTAGAATATCATAGGATTGATAGGGTCCGGGTGATTTGATGGGTGATTTGGTTTAGCCTATGGATACACCATGGAGGAGGGAGACTGTTGGATACCCCTCAGGGGTCTCTATCAAACATATGATTGAAGACTAGTGTGACACTTATCTTTAGTGAAAGGTACAAAATGAGTTCTCTATTTTATGTTTATCATGGTTTTTAATTTGAAACATGGTGATCTTTGGAATTTTAGGTTTCTAATTTATTTCTCTATATTGAATGAGTGTCATTCAATTGTTATAAACCCATCAAAAATAATCATATACTTTATTCTATATAAAATTTAATATAATTTTCTTTTAAAAAATATTAAAATAAAAACTATACATAAAACTACACGTTAAAAGTAAGTAACAAATATATAACAAATATGCTGAAGAAATTTATTGAGTACCAAAACCTTAGTGAGTGGATCTTTAACCATGAAGTTTGTCCCAATATGCTCTATACACACTAAGATACTCTGAACTATTTCTTTAACACAAATAAACTCAATATTGATTTTCTTTGACTTTTTTTAGATCTTATTTTTATTTATAGTGTTGTCACAAAATTACATAGTTATATTCTATTATTGGATGCCTCATAGAAATTTATAAAAACAGGTGCTATGGTGGAATATCCTATGAGTGTCTACTTGGAACTCTAAATGTTCTGATCACTTAAATGTGATCATGAAATATGTTTTCTCTATAAGTATCACATAACCATTTTTTATTACCTCACATGATACATTATAGGGTTACTTAATATCTTAACAATATACACTATGTCTAGACACATACACACATGAGAATACGTCAGAATCCCTCCTATCATGGCATAAAAATATTTTACATCTCAATTTATTCAAATTCATTTTTGGAGCACTAATTGAGATTTTAATTGACTCATTTTGTAATTGGTGTCCTATTTTACATTCTTTCAATAAAAATATAATATAAACCATTCCATGATATCCCTTTTGGGATAAACTAAAAATACCATAAGAGTGATCTCATTTTATCTTCATGCCTAACATAAAATTCATTTCCCCACGATATTTCATTTAAAATTTATTTTGTTGAAATATATTAGTTTAATGAAATAAACATATATTATTACAAGAAATAAATTTGTCATAAATATATAAAAAAATAAAAATATATTTACTTCCATTTAAATTAAAGTGTACACAATCATTAACAACATTCATTTCAAAGCCAAATTAAATAATAATTTAATGAAACTTATGATACCACTAATGATGATTAATCGTATAATTTTCAAACCATTCACTTTGGATCACCTAATAAAAAGTTTTAGGTTTTCACAATATGAATAATTTAATTAGTGTTTCCATTGATAAATACAACCATAAAATCCATCTGATGTAGCACAAGATAAAAATTTTCCACTAGTTCCAAAATAATTCTAAAAGAGTATTTCAATGAAATTGGGGAGAAAATATCTTTATAGAAAACACATTATTGTTAATTAAATATCTTTACTATATGAAAGGCCTTATATATCTCAAAATTTCCCTATGAATCCCTTTTATTCTTAAATATCTATTTACAACCAACAGGTTTCACAACTACAAGTAATTTGATGAGATCTCATACATCATTATCTTTTATAAACTTTATCTCATCATTCATGTCACTAATATTATTATTTTAATTATAATAATGATTAAATTAATGAAATTTGATTATATCATATTCCATTACTCCTATTATAAACTTTTTTTCTTGGATATAAATAATGTAATCATTTGAAATCTCACTTCTCCTTTCTCAAGTAGATCTCCTTAGTGTAATTTTCTATTAAGGTTGTTGAGTTTTCTATTGAGGAGAGACTTCTGGATTTTGGATGGGTAACTCATTATAAATATCCAAATTTTTCATATTTTCTTCTTGAATTATTTCAAGTAAATAAATATTATCATTTCCAATAAATACTTTAGAAACAAAAATAAATTCTCCTTCAAAATTAATGTTTCTAATAACTTCCCCTCCAAACTCAACATCCAAAAAAACATATCATTTCCCATCACAAAAAAATATCAACAAGTGGTATCATAAAATTTGTTACCCCTTAACATTTTAGGATATCTAAAAACTTAGAAACTCACAGTTTTAAAGTCCAATTTATTTTACTTTTTTCTAAATGGCCTTTCATTAATAGTATAACCCCAATGTGTAAGTGCCTAATGCCAAGATTCTTTTTTATACATATTTCATAAGGGGTTTTCTATATTCCTTAGTTGGAACCTTAATAAGGATATAATTTTTGGTCTTTATTGCTTCTCCTTAGAGGTATTATAGTAAGTTATAATGACTAATCATACTTCTTACCATATCCTTAACCATTTTATTATGTATCTATGCAACATAATTAAGGCTAGGTTTTCCTAGAATTGTGTATTAAATCATAACACAACATTCCTATAGGATTTTAACAAAATTTCCTAGATTTTTTCACCTGATATATCATATCTACCATATTATTCACCACTATTATTATATTTAATTTCTTTAATTATTTTTCTAAGTTTATTCTCAACATTAGTTTTGAAAAACTTAAAAAAATACAAAGATTGAGACTTCTGATTAATTAAACATCGGTATTCATATCTTGAATAGTCATCTATGAATATAATAAAATATTAGTGACCATTCCATTAAGTTGTAGGTAATGAAGAAAAAATATCAATATTTATTATTTCTAAGACATCAGAGTATCTGTTGGAACCTAATTTACTTATGTTTATCAATTATTTATTAATACACTCAATAAAAACTTACAATTTTGAAAAATTGAATAGATCAAGTATTCAATTAGATACAATATTTTAAATTCTATATTTAGAGATACATCCTAAAAACTTGTTAAATAATAGATGGGTCTTGTACAATCATTATATGACCATATGTAGTAGAATATAACCCAAACAAAGGAATTTTTATCTTCAAAAATCAATGCATAAATAAAACTATCAAACATAGTACTTAGAAAATGCCAAAATCATAAATATTATTCTTCCTTGGAAAAGGATAATGCTTGATAAATATGATGAAGAAATCTACAAAATAATCGTGCCTATGAGGGGGGAACACTGGCTAAAGGATTCATAATCATATTGTGAGGATACCTGATTGTTAAAGGGGTTATAGTGCCTAAAACTCATATAATGAATAGAAGTATGGGAGGAATAGAAACTTTTCCACCCCTAATAGAAGAGGACTCCATCATCTTATATAGGCAGAGTTCGACGATCCTCGCATCATATGCATTTCATAATATTGGGTTAACTCATTAATCCTTTTTAATGAATTAATATAAATTCATTAAAACATTCATAATGGTTTGTAACTGATAATAAAATATTTCAAGAGAAATAAATATATATCACATATATATATATATATATATATATATTATTTCATGTATATTTAATACATGTATAAAAATACCTAAATCACATGCATGTATTGAATATAAAATTATATATATAATATTTTATTGTATTTTATATTTATATAAATATATTAGCATGCATCCAAAAAATATCCCATGTGCACTAAAATCCAATAGGGAATTAATGCATAACTTCGCACCTCTTTGTGAATCCATCAGAACTCTTTTGTATACAGTTTTTTCATCAAACTCTCTTTATTTTGAGAAAACACATTGTCCAAAATTTTATCCTTATCCAAGGGCCTAACTGTGTGACCCTATGGGCCATAGTAGTGTTGAAAACAACTATGAAATCTCTATTTCATAGATGTAGGCCAAAAGTGACCTCTAGAAAAACATCAGTGCTACTCAAGATACTAAGGGGTCTGGTGTGATCTCCATCAAACATACTCATATCTCTATATGAACATGTAAACCATAAGATATATCATATACATCATAAATAGATTATATACTCTCTTTTTCCAGGACATTGATTGAACATTATACATGGAACATGTCAATCTAGTATAGGCCTATCATCATTTTCTTGATTCTATGAAAAGGACTAACCAAGTGGATGAATGAATCACATGTCATTCATATATCTATAAGAACATCCCATGTCACATATCCAAGTATTTGAGCACATCATATGCTAAATAATTAAGTGCAGCCATGCATTTCCTCAGTCTAATTCTGTAGAGTCCCAAGCTTGACGTACATGGACATTACATTACTTTTTAAGAATACTTAATACATAATAAAAACATATTCCCAAAGAACATATTAGTTTAGTTTCTTTGGAAAATCAGAACATAATCTTATAATCATGGTGGAATATCTTCAACATCTCCCATAAATATATTCCCGTTTTTGTTTTCCTACCTAAAACCTTTCTTTATATCCTGGGAAAAATAAAAAATATAAAGGGTGAGCTCAAATGCTCGGTAAGGGTAAAAATGGAGAACATAAAACAGTCCACAAACATTTTAATGTAAAAACATGAACATAAAGTTTAAACATCTAAATCTTGATCAATGACATAAATCTTGGCAATATGTAAGGCATAGATCATAAAGGAACATTAACCATGAAAGA
Source organism: Viscum album (assembly GCA_963277665.1). Classification (NCBI taxonomy): domain Eukaryota; kingdom Viridiplantae; phylum Streptophyta; class Magnoliopsida; order Santalales; family Viscaceae; genus Viscum; species Viscum album. The sequence continues at coordinate 1,235,829,668 of OY728122.1, read as the reverse complement.
ATAGCATTGGAATAAAACATTTAATTGTGGAAAAATAATAATAACATATTATGATTTCTATAGTATACAAGGAATTTCTTCCAAGACCATCATAGTGGATGGAGTCCATTACTGAACTAGGCTTACTTGTCATTCCTGTCCTATATTACTGAACTAGATTTACTTATCATTCCAGCCATGTCTATCTCATGAGATATAAATCTTTACCCAATACAATGGAGGGAGACATAGGTCCCACCCATCTCATAATGAAATCATTCTTATGTGTTCCACAAAATCATAAATCATACATCCTGGCATAACCCATGTAATAAAATGGGATTCTTAAACATCATTTCATCATAACATAATCCATATAAGATAAAAGGACTTCATAAAAATAATTCCATCATAACATAATCAAATAAAAGTAATAATAGGGATATAAACATAACCCTGTATCATCTTAGATGGAAAATAATTTTGATAAAACACTTGAACTTAGTTCTTTAGGAAAATATCCTTTCTTCTTCAAAAACATTTTCTTTTCTCAATATGTCATGAAATTTTAAAATAAAATAAGTTAATTGAAAATAAACCTGAAAACTTGTAATGGATGCTTCATGGAAATAATTCTATATTAAAGCATAAAAATTCGTTTATTCCATATAATTTAAAAAAATTCTTTTCATACTTTGGCCAAAAAAATTCAAAAAGTATCTCGTACTGAAAACGACAAAAGATTCCTTTCATATCTTTTACTAAAAATTCACCAATATGTAAAATTGGATTTCAAAAATTGTAGGAGGATAGAAGTAATATTACATATTTAGGAAACATGGATGTGGATGGTAAATATTCCCCAGTAAATACTGAAGTATAAACAATCTCAGATAAAAATGAGATTGGGAGATTTTCTCTTACCTTAAGTATGATATGCTTTGTACATATCTGAACCTCCTCTTCTTCGATGTGCCTCTTCTAAACCTCCTCTTAGGGAACTAAATTGGATCTTTGAAGAAGAACAAGACCTCTAGTATATTTATAGGGAAGTTGATAAGGTAAATGGTCAGGTTTTGGCCAATTTTGAAATCTAAAAATGGAGTTAAGGGGAGAGGGAGGAGGTGCCCTTTTATAAGAGAGGAGAGGGGAACTTTTGGAGACCTCCAAAATATTAATTTATAATAAACTCAAAACCCACTTAAAAAACTCAAAAATGACTCAACTTAGAAGATAATATGATATAGGGTTATAATATCGTCATCCAATAAAATTTATAAATATATTTATTTTATTTTAAACCTTATCAGTTTGATTTATCCTTATTTAATCTATTTAATTTTATTTATGGTAATAATATTCTAAATTTTAAAAGGTTATAAATACTTACTTATGTGTTATTAATTGTACATAATTGTATAATTTAAGACATTAGAGACCATATAATTTTTAATTTGTAATTTTTAAATATTTTTATGATTTTTAAACAATTTAATAATATGTTATTTTTATAAAATATCAATACTGTCAATTTTGACACTATTCACTAATTTAAATTTAAATAAAATCCACACAGAATATATATTCAAAAAAATATATTTAATATATTACTAACATGTCATATTCATATATAAAATTCGTGGAGAACATTAATTAGTTAATATAATATTTATTTTAATATTTTTAATACCATTTATTTGATATTTCTCTTAATAAAATAATTACTACAACATTTTTGTATAATTATTTAATATACTTATTTTTTGTATAAAAATTAAAAATAAAATACTATGATGAATATAAATCTAATATATTTCATTATAATACTTTTATTCGAATTTATCTTCCAAAATACCCAACTTTTAAAATGTTATCTTTATTAAATTATGAAGGTGACAACTTTGACATCATTTAAAATAAAATAATATAAATGTAATAATCTCTTTTATAAGGTTCCCAATGGTCCCCAAGTAAACCCTTGGATTATTATGGTATATATATACTATACCAATAAGTTTTGGTCAAGTTTTTTGTCCTTTTTATGGGTATTCTTATTTTAATAAAAACTATATTATTGATTTTTCACTAAATAAATAATATATGCATTATTAATGTATAAGCTATTAAGGTAATTATATATTTATTAAAAATTAAAAATAAATTACCATGATAAATAAAAACATTTAAGATTTCAAATGAGTATTTATAATACAATTTATATTTTGTATAACCTTATATTAAAAATACATTAATTATTAAAGTTTGAGTGAGACATATTACACTTTCCTTTAAATAAAATAAATTAAATGTCTCAATCTCATACAAGTGGATTCCAATAGATACCATTTAGACCCAAGTATATTTTAGGAAGAAATATAATCATCCAATTTTGTTAATACAAGTGTTAAGGTAATTTTATAATATTATTTTTACCCTTTATTACCCGATTTACCTTTAACTATGGTAAATAACATTTACCGTAGTTACTATTCATAAGGCCCAAAAATAAAAGTAGCCTATTAAAATAATTTGGACCTACTAATTCCAAATATGAAATCCATTTTTCCAAATTCAAGACACAGAAGTTTCAGTAATTAATTTAAAATTAATCTCATTGTTGAGAAAACGGGTTTTAAAAGCTAAAACATTGCAAAAGATTGAAATGCTTTTACCTATGAATTCAATGTAAAATTAATGCTAATGACATAAATTATATTAAATGGTAAAAATATATTCTATTTGTACCTTAAAACCATTTACTATTATAATTTAACCATATAAATTATCTCAATGAAAAAAAGTTGTTTTTAAGTAAAATTTAGCATATTTTTACTATTCATCAAAATATGAAAGTTATCAGAAAACTATCAAAACTTTATCCAATGTAAATTTTTATATCCTAATTCAAAATAAGAATTTTATTTTGTAAAATTGAACTTATAAACTTGTCAAAAATTATATTGAAATGGATGCTCCATCAAAAGGTGGCAAAATTGCATTTTTTTTTAAAATACTTCTTTTATCCGAAAAATTGATTTTGTTCTCATACCATGTTCTAGAAAATGTGTAAGATGAAGGATAATTTTATAAAATTTAAAATGTGGTTAATATTGTTCTTAACGGCTAGTTCATAATAATATTATAATAATATATTAATTTTTAGTGAAACTCTGTATTGTGTACAACGCAAGCTATCGAGGAAGGTCGCTCTTGTGTGTAACACAAGTAAAGTCAGTGTTGCATGTAGTTCAAGATTCATTTGGTTTTGTGTATAACATAATCCAAACTTATTTCATTTATACATTGACCAAAATATATATTCATTGTTGCGTGAGATGAATTCTATCAAAAGAACTTGAAATTGTGTGCAACACATGCCAAGTATATGGTTGCGTATACTGCAAGCTAATACAGTGTTGCGTATAGCGCAAGATAATATTGGTGTAGTGTAAAATAGAATACATAAAAGAAATTAAAAATGATATATATATAATAAAATCTTGGGGTATTAAAAATTCAATCAAGGGACATATGTCTGGTCTTATCATATAAGTGGACAAATCCCATCTTGGTTACACTCCAACCAATGACATGATTAGAAACATACCCAACCACCCCTAGATTAGCTAAGTTCATGTGGTTAATTGAATTAGTACGGTATTAAAGTATGAAGTTTCTCATGCTAGGTATCTCACCAACCTCTAGTAAGAAGGACTGATAATAAGCATACACCCTTAAGTATATCCATGACCATATGAAATTCCATGATATATACTTTAGAAGATCATTCCAAGTAATAAGTATTTACTTATTACCTCAAGAATATATTCTTAAATATCACATATAAACCCCTTTTCAATATATATAAGAAATTGTTAAATCTAACCTTTACGCATCATCACAACTCATTATACTTTGTGATGATCATCAGTTAGGGACAACTCAATGTTTTCACTTTGAGAGGATATTTATAATTTTACCATTCATGTAAAATAAATTACATCATACATGAATTAATGATAAATGGATATTGCCTTTATTATAAATACATGATATTTTTACAACCATTACAACCAATATCTTAAGAGATTATACAATACTTTTATGTTTTTTCTACATAAATGTTTTTTTTAACATTACATCCAAATGTAATTCTTATCTCATCCATGTGTGGCCATTTGTTAAAATAGACCCACTAACCTCTTAGTGAGTAACATTTATGAAGAAATCTATTTTGAATAATGGTGAGATATAGGAATCATATTCCTTAATTTTAACTCTTTGAACTTATATTAAAGCTCCTTAACTTCATAACATAAAATGTTATATCTTATTTTCTACCTAGAACTCTTTCTAAGTACACCATCATCATTATCCTTGGGACCTTTTCCATCAAAATTTTTCCTTCAAATATTTTGTAAATAATGTAACTATTTACATTATCACTTTACTAAAACATGCTAAACACTTTTTAGGAAAATTGATATCCACTTTGCTATGGTAACTAATGTAACTCTTTATATTTTTCATTACTTTCATATCCTAAAACTTATATTAGGATATAAAGTGTATTTCATTTTCTCATGATAACTAAATATAACTCTTTATATTTATTTATAATAATATATCCTATTAATTTTATGACATGAAGTGAAGAATAAATTTTAATATTAGATTAGCATAATATATTAGTAAAATAGTGATATTTTATTTCTCATAGTAACTAAATGTATCTCTTTACATTTTTCTTTTTTGTCGCATATACTAACTCTTTAATATATGAATAAATAATCACTTAAACTAAATATGGTATAATATTTTATTTTCCACCTTTAAACTTATCTAAGTCTAAACATACTCTCATTAGTATCTTAGATACTATATTCTTTTCAGAATATCTTTCTAATATAGCACAAACTGCTTCATGTTTTAGAAAATAACATTTATTTCTTTCTAATAGGAATATATAAAAAATAAACTATTATTTACATATCATATATGGTATTCTATATATTTGGATAATTTTTCATTTAAAAATATAAATTCATTAAAAAATGTAACCCATAGGTAACAGGAACAACTTACTTATATTTTAATGAATTGGATAAACTTTTTATCCTATATAGAACACTTTTTTCCATTTATTTTCCCAATTGTAGAATTTAATGGTGTCAAATGTGCATCAACAAATAAATCTCATTTATTAAAAAAACCAAATTGTTTTAAAAACTCTAAATGAGAAAACAAATACAAATAATTTGTAATTACCTCTCCAATTTGGTGTCATACATGTAGAAACTACTTACTTCATAATGTCAAGCTCCATGATTCAATTCTTCATTTCAACTTCTGAACTATTATATATTTACAACATTTTTAAAATATATAGTTGATATCATATACCCATAATAATAAAAGAATTTAACTTTATATTATTCATACCTGGTGTTTATTATCTACTTGGTTTCATTTGACTTTTAAGGTATTTCGGACAGTTTCTCCTCCAATGGACATTTTTGCAATAATGGTAGCATTGTCCTTTCCTTTTATTGTTCAAAGTGATGGGTGATGTGAACTCTTTGGAACCTCTTTTCTTGATTTTCTATCCATGACCATTTCCTTTATTTTTTTGTAGTATCATAATAGTAATTTATGTGGGACCACCCATATCATACTCATAAATCCTTAACATGTTAAGGAGATCATATAAAGGTTTTCAGAATTTATTCACGTTGTAGTTAACTACAAACTATTATAACCTTTATGGTAGTGATTTTATAATGAAATATATATCAAGAACTTGCTTAAGAGGTGAACCCATTCTCTCTAAATTGTTGACATACCCAATCATATTGAGTACATGGGTTGACACTATGGTTCCTTCTTCCATTTTACTTTGAATAAGGGATTTTGAAACATCATACCTTTCATGACTCACTTATTCTTGATATAATATCTTTAAATTATCTATCATTTTCAAAGCATCCATAGACTTATGTTTTTTTTTTGAAACTTGGGATCTATGATAACAAGAATAAGATTCAAATCCTCTAAATATTCCTTTAGATGATTATTTGAGACATATAACTCTATTTGTGGAATATCCTTCACATTAGATTTATTTGGAAGTGGATACTCTAGTACATAGAATTATTATTCTTTCTCTAGAATGATTCTCAGTTTTTTATACCAATAAAGAAAGTTTCTTTCATTCATATTTTTATTTCTTAAGACATATCTAAAGTTTGGAGTGGTGAATAATAGCATTTATCTATAATATAAATTTTTATCAAATGAAAATCATGTCTTACATATATTAATTAAGTAATTTTAATGATATATATACCACTAAAATTGATGACCCAATACATTATATCCATTTAGTGATCTGAGATCCATATTTAACTAAGCAATGAGTCTTCTTGGTCACTCATCTCACTAATTAGTTATTTAGGTTAGGGTTTATCCCAATCACAACAATTGTGACTCTTGGATAGTTCATCAGAAAACCAATTATCCTAATCCAACATGTGGAGTTATAGAAGTTAAACATTTGTATGATTCATATGTATGAGGCACACACTTAATGTAAAATTGTAGAGTTATATGTGATACAGAAACTCCATAAGAGTAAGCCCAGAGTGATAAAAGCCAAACATATTCATACATATCCAAATGAATCATATGTATGAGGCACATGAACACTTCGTGTAAAAGTTTAGAGTTATATGAGATCTAAAAATTCCATAAGAGTAAGCCCATAGTGATAGATATCCAACACCAATTCACTTTACTATACAAGGAAATCCTCTGAGACAGTAGGTGGTACAACCCAAATTCCCTCTACCTAGGGATACTTTACACAAGATATAATTCAATTAATGAAAATTATAACACCTAATATGCACAAAATATATTCAAAAAATAAATTCAAGTTTATAACTTCAATTACAAACAAATGTCAAGGTAGATGAAAAACTAAATTCATTATCATACCTAGCATGTAATGCAAGGATCTATCCAATAAGTGGTTTATCATATAAAATTTGGCATACAATTATTCATAATATAAACAATTTATAACTATAAATAAAACATTGAATAACCTTCAAATAAATGAACAATTCAATTATTTAAACATGAGATAAACCTTTATGAACAATTTAATAAATAAAATCTCATTATAAACCCTTTTATAATTTCATATTTACCATTATAGACATTCCATAATTTTGAATATAAAATATTTATATTATTTACAATATGAATTATTTCAAATTCATCATTATATGACATTTTCTTTTTAAATATATGATATTATATGAATTATAACCTATTTATAATTCAATTTCTATTCTATAAACCTTTTTCATAATCTAAATATAACATATATAATTATTATTTAAACCTTGGTCATATCAATTATCAAAACAATTTTTGATGTGGATTAAATAATTTTCAAAATAAGGCCCTTTTAATTTGAACAATTTCAAATTATTTAATTATGAACTAAACATGAATATAAAGGAAATTTAAAAAATAAATAAACAATTTATTTATTTTTTAAAACATGAGACATTTATGAACTATTTATAAATTAATTATAATTATAAATTAGCAGGAATATAATCATTTTTTATTATTTTAAATATGAACCCCTTCATATTATATATTAAAAGAAATTTATATAATATTTCTTGAATTATAAACATTTTATAATTAAATATATATTATATAAACATTTTTATATACTCATATATGTTTCATTTATAGACACTTTATAAATAACATTTTATGATTTCTAAATAAAAAATGTATTTCTATATCATAAAGCATGTCATTTAATTTGTCAAAAGGTATTTAAAATATTAAAATTTAAAATTTGGAATATTTTCTTAATAAATTATTCATAAACATTTATACGATCAATTATAAAAAAAATTATAATTAATTAATTTATAAAAAATAATAAATTAATATATTCCCAAAATACCATTTTTATGATTTATAAACTTTTATAAACCATAAATATTTTAAAAATATTTATCAATTAACCATAAACATTTTATAGTTAATTAATTTATAAAACACTTTTATAAATTTTTATAAACATTTAAAAATAGATTTTTCATTACTTGTAAATAAATTATAAATAATATAATCCAGTTCATAATTAAATTCTCTTGATTAAAATAAAAACTTTATTATTTTCATAAACAAGAGTAATAAATATGAAATTTTCATATTTGAAAAATGCTAATAAAACAAATTTTATTAATCTTGGATAAATAATATTATTCCCATTTTATAAACCATTTTTTAAATATGAATAACATAAATAATTAAATAATATTTTTATTTAATTATTAAATATGTATTTTCATATTTATTTCCATGCTTGAAATATCTCGTATTACAATTTTTAAAATATGTTCTTCATAAAATAATAAATACATTGATTATTCAAAGAATTATACCCATTGATACAACTTATGGGTTTCATACGATCATCGTATGACCATATGCAGTGGAAGACAACCCAAACACAGGTATATCTATCTTCAAGAATCAACACGTAAATAAAACTGTCAAACAGAGTACTTGGAAAATGCCAATAAAAACAGTCTTATTCTTCCTTGGTGAAGGAGACTGCTAGATAAAGATCATTAAGTAGTACACAAAATCATCCTACCTTTAAGGGGGGAACATCGACCAAAGGATCTGAAATCATATCACGAGGATACCCAAATGATAAAGGGGTGTTATCACCTTCATCTCAGGTGATGAATAACATTATGGGAGGAAGAAATAATTTTTCACCCCAAATGGAAGAGTACATCATCCTCTTATATAAATAAATCTCGAGGATCCTTGTTTCATATATGTTTCAGGATAAATAAATATATATCAACTATTTATTTATTTATTTATTATAACATATATATTTAATACATGCATAAAAAATATTGAATCACATATATTTATTAAATATACATATATATATATATATGATATCATATATTATGTATATTTTTAGTGTGCATCCAATAATAATGTAGCAGAATCTTCATTTGTTTTTTTTGTACCACATGAACTAGTAAGAAAGGTTTCATAATATAAATCATGGGTTTCTAAAAAATACACATTATCATCCCCAAATAAATATCCAGTACTTATGATATTAAAATTCTGAAAAGGAATAAATAGTCTATTTCTAAATAAACAAGTGTAACGTCTTTTTTTATAAATAAGAAATATAAATAAAATTATAACTAAATGATGGTGCTATAAAATTATCTTTTAAAATAAAATAAAAAATATTCCATAATAAAAATTTGAAAAGTCCTTATAGCTTCAACCAAAACTAATTTTCTATTTCCCACAAAGATGAATCTATCAACATCACTTGCCTTTTGTCTCATCAGAACCTCTTCATACACACACTTATGTGAGTAGTAGCACAAGAATCCATCCACTAAATGTATTTAGATATAAAATTAAAATTAACTTCAGAATAAAGAAAATTTAGAAGTGTTCCTTTCTTTAAATATCGATTAGCATACTTATGACATGTAATCTTCCCAGCCCAAGACCACTTGATGGTGTTCATATCGATTGTGTCACATGACCTCAGGAACACATCCCTGTATGGATGAGGCTATCGACTAGTAGTGAGGGTCTAGGGTGTTACTGTGGGGAGACTATACCCTCATATCAGAGTAATAAGAAACACAGGAAATAATGATAACCACATACACATAGATAAATTATGTACTTGGATATTATAGAATGTTACAATAACACAAATAACCCATGATATATTAAAATAAATTCTATACAATTACATGTGATTCATAAATAAAAAATGGATCCCATATGGTAAATCATATACACCAGAATCCAAAAAGAATAAATAAAAATAATAATAAAAACTGGGAAACTCCAAAAAAATGGTACAAAGTCCTAGATCAGTCCCATCCATCATACTCCAAACTATCAAATCATAAACCCTCAATCATGGATCACTTTCCCCTTTACTTTCCAGAAACCATGAAGTATTATTAGGTACCTAAGGAATATTAACCAGTGTTTTAGTAAAAATCAGAAGACCACCACCAATGGTGTCTATAAACATATCTAGTCTGAGAAATAGGTGCATACTAATTTTCATAGTAGGATAATAAAAATAAAATAAAAAAACTATTATCGGTCCTTGGGTTATAAGGTGACACCAAGGACCTACCATGCCTGCTTCTTCCAATATTATATGTCTCTAAACACAATATATAATTAGGATTAATTTCGGAATCCTATTAAATATACTAGGAATCCAATATTCAATAAGTATAATCTCCAGATCCTAGGAAATATCCTAAGCATCCAATAGTCATCAGGCATGATCGTATGATCCTAGGAAATATCCTAAAAATCTAATATTCATCAGACATAATTTTAGATCCTAGTAAATGTCCTAGGAATCCAATATTTATCATGCATAACCTTTGGATCTTATAAAATATCTTAAGTATCCAATATTCAACAGTTGTTTTATTTACATCAAATGATAGGTATCTTCATTCATTCATTATGTTATTGATTAGTTTAGGGCACCCTATGGTTCATCACTTTTGAACTCTCATTTTTCTCTAAAATTAAGGTTAACATAACATGGTGGTTTAAATTCTAACCTTTAAATTCATTAATGGGCCACTCACAACCTGATGGTGGGATTTAATACATTGAACGACTGTTTGAGTCATTTATTTGGGTTTTTATGTCAACACATGATAAGTCTATGGCGCCACAGATCACTCACACGTAGAAATGAAGAAAGTATTTAAGGGATATCTTAGAGACAACCTACATTATTCTAGTAAAAGTATACTCATCAAGTCTTATCCTCTTATTAAATCTCTAATATAAAAAATTGAAAAACCACTTAAATAGGGAAAATTTTCCATGATTGTCTTAAGACTATGAAATGTTAGGGTAAACCAATGAAGAATGGATAAAAAGTGTTATATTTACCTATATCCACCCACCATATCAAATGAAACCTAAATATGATGATATTTAAAATATATTTCACACGAAATAGGTGTGCTTGATAGGCTAGGGAAAATTACAGAAAGTAAAATGCAGGGAAATCCCTTTCCCATCCCTTAAATATTCATTCTTTCATTTTCCACCCTTTTTATTTCCATTATTTACTTATTTATTTAATTAATTGTTTTATTAATTTTTTCCTCTTATTTACCTTACTATTTTTTTATTATTTCCTCTCCAATAGGACTAATTGAACCCAACATCTAGACCTATGTATGGGTCTTCTAGTATTGGGACTCTACAAAATTTTATGGAAACTTCCAGCTATATAGGGGGATCAAGTTGTCTTAGGGGGTCATATAAGGGTCATAAAATGGGGGTCCCATATATGGGTCCCCTGTATAAGGGAATACAATGTAAGAGATCTATGTAAGGAAATCCCTATATATAGGGATCTAACATAAAGGGATCCCTCTATTTGAGGATCCCACATAAGGGGATCCCATGTATGAAGATCCCGTGTGGAGAGATGTAAGGACCTGATATTTCCCTGTATATTCTCATTAAATAAATAATATATTAAATATATTGTTTCAAAAACTATACCAAACTAAATAAAAAAACCATGATATATTTTGAATATTAAATATGTTCATTAATACATATTCTTTAAATTAGTTGGTATAAATTGAAGTAACCACACTGTGAAATATATAAAGAAAGTAAGGAGAAATGGAATCCAGAAGTATAATTCCTCTTTATCAATCCCATGTTCTTGAGCTCAGAAGATATGTATCTTCTCTAAGTTTTTCCCTATACTATTCACAAAAATTACTTGAGAAATTTTGATTTGAGAAAAACTGTATATGGGAGAAGTTCAAGCACATGGAGATTGCCACAAGATCAATGTTAGTTGAACCACCACCCGAAATTGCAACCAGAGCTTATATGATGATTAGGTATTACTCAGATATCCAAATGGGATATTCAAATAGAAATTAGTATTATAAAAACATATAATAAAATATTTATATGTATATATATATCATGAATTTTTAAACTTTTTGAAAGGTAATTTTTACTCAATTCATTTTATGATTAAAATATATATTTTTTAGCAATTGGAATTTTATTTCAAGGGAATAATTTTTATATGATTTAATAATAAAAAACATATATTTATTATATGAATAATAAGTTAACACTAGAATAATTAGTAATTTATGGTAAAAATAATATTTAATATGCCAAAATTTGTTTTCCTATAAAAAAAATTTGCTATATTTTAGGTTTTTAATTAAAAATATAATTTATATATTTTAGAATTTTTATTTGGAAATTTTAATTTAATTTTTTGATTTATCCTATAAATATTGGCTTAAGACATTTTTTATATTTTTTTTGAAAGATGATTTTTCAGTGAATAGTGCAATATACTATTTTTATAAATACCATGCCTTTTAGGGAATTATTAGTTGACAAGAATGATTTGGAAATTTATGAAAAATTTTAAAGAAAAAATATCCATTTTATATATTATATTATATTTTTAAAAAATTTATTATAGTTTACATACCTGTATTTAATTTTTTTCAAACTTAAGTAATATTTTTCTCAAGAAATTGTTTTTAATGCATTATATACTTATCATTTTAAAATTAATTTTATCACTTTTAGAAATTTAATAAAATTAAATGGATTTAAAATTTTTAATCATTGAGTCCAACTTATATAATAAGTACCATTTTATTTTTTTAAGCATGAAGGATAAGTTACTTAGGTAAAAACTAGTTACTGTGGTAAAAACTAAAATGGTAAAAGTAAAGAATTTAAAAGTAAATTACTTAAAAAATGTTTAATTTTTTTTTGGGAATGTGTGGTTAAGGTATTTCTTAACCTTATCACTTACACTCTCCACTATTTCTCAATTTTGGAGAAAATTTCCTTGAGAGTTACTCCCTATTATTAAAAATTGATTGGTATTTACAAAAAATCATCCCTTTTCATTTATAAAAGAGGCTCTCTTATCCTCACTTTCCCTCACACCAAAATACCACTAATTTAAGCCAAAAATCTATTCAAACCTATCATAAAAACTCATATAAACATTAAATATTTTATGTAATTCTCAAAATTACATCCATCGAAGGTTTATACCACTTCACAAAGGAGATAATCCAAGTAGTGAGGTATAAATTTATAACTTCTCCTTTATATTTTCTATTTCTTTATGTGGATTTATTATTTATAAAATTACATTAAAACATATTAAAATGAATACATATTTATCACTAGTATACTAATATGTTATTATAATTATGGTATAATCATTGGTCCCTGTTTCCTTTCATTTTCCATTAAGAAAAATGAAAATATGAATTGTGTGTATATTTAGACTACCACATCCACAAAGTTACATGTTCGTTTTCCTTATCCACCTTTCACGGATAGTTAAAAATGAAATTTAATTTATAGTTATTATATTTATAACTTATCTAGTATTATTAAATGATAAACCATATTACTCCTCTCTCACATTCTATGAAAATGAAATCATCATCCAAGCATATGTGCGGACTACCGTCTCCATGGATCGATGTATTCTGTTTTTCATTATCATATTTCATGGTTAGTTATAAGAATGGTTTTAAATTATAAAAATTATTTTTATGATATTAATAAGTTTATATAAATATAAATTCAAGATATTATTAATTATATTAATGATAAACAATTTTTATAAAATTTACCCTCTTAAACAAGCGAACTAAGAAGGAAAATAATTTATTCATACTATGTAATTATTTTGTATCCATCAATTATTCTCCTAATTATTTATAATTATGATATATAACACAAATAAATAATAAATTTTATCATTATTCTGTTATTATAATGATATTTAAACTAAATCACCTTATAATCATCCATTAATCGTGGAATTTTCATGTTTGGGTCGGTTTGACCACCTACTTGAACAATGCCACAAAATTATATAATGGATTACTATGAAAACATAATTAATGGTATAATATGATTTTTTAAAGGTAAATCCTTTGTCAAAGACCAAGATCTAATTTATAGAATATAAAAAATAAGCTACAAAAGTATGAAGGAGGAGATCTTATTACAATATTTTTATTAAATCTGAAGAAGATCAACCAGCCTCATCCCACCAAATAATGCATTGGTTTATCACTTTTTTGGCTAGACCATCAGTAACCATGTTCGCTTTTCATTAGGCATGAGTGGAGATGTATATTATCCCCAAGAGTGAAGTTAGGCAATACATCCAACGAGTAGTGAGCGACCAGGCAAGGTGAACTACACCACTCCAGATAGCTTGGACAATGGTGGTTGAATCACTTTCAATCCAGATGTTGTTCCATACCTTTTGTTTAAAAAAATTGACTGTATGAATCACTACCTCCATATCAACTTCAAGAGAAGAGGTGATCTCATAGCCGCCGTTGAAGCAGCCATGACAATGCCCAAGCCAGTCTCTGAAGATATCACCATAGCCTACAGGCCCCGGTTTCCCTTTTGAGGCTTCATCAACATTGATCTTGATCCATCCGGGTAATGGGGATTTTCAGAACACCTCAAAAGTGTGTCTTAGTTGTCTGTAGAGACCTTCAATCCTGGGATAATGAAGGATCACAAAGTCTCCAACCAAGTTGTCACAATGAGCTTTCTACAGTGAGGCAACATCCTTAATGTCAATGATAATTCTCATCCAAAATTTATTAATATTAAATGAGGATTTGTTGTGAATATTAGAATTTATATCATACCAAATCACATGGAGGAGCTCAGAAACAGTAGCTAAGAAAATATTCTTTATTTGTTGCGAAGTGTCAAGCTCAACACAATGTTTTATCTGCGAGTAAATAGAGTCAGATATTAACCATCTGCAATCAAACATGTCAGTGATAAAATTATAGAGAGAAGAAGTCATGGAACAAGACAAAAATAAATTATTCATTTCTTCTCTATGTTGATGACAGAAATGAAATTTGGAGCAGAGTTGGATACCAAAGTCCTGAAGACAGACTTCAGTAGGGAGACGGTTGTGTGCAATACACCAAACAAGGTTGATCCTTGAGGGATTAATCCAGGGCTTATCAAAATAATTTAACCAATGAAAAATAGGATCCGATGTTGAGAAGTTTTTATTGTAAAAGCATTTAGAGTCAATAAAACTATTGTGGGAAGGCTCCCAAATTAGAAAGTCATTAGAGATAGAGAAGTTGTAATTATCAACCACATGCATGATGGTATCTGGAATATTAAGATTTCGAGATTGAAGCACCTCCTTTATAGTGACGTTGGAATTCTCCGGAGGTGAATTGGGTGGTAACATGGAAATAAGGGGGTTTCTAGTCCAATTGTCAAGACAGAATCTCATGGAGGAATCCATTTGAACCATCCATTGAGAGTTGTTCATAATATTGGCAAAGGAAATTTTGATGGAAGGCTAGATCAAAGAATTAAAATGGTTCAGATTCGTTTTTTTAAGACTTGGAAGGAATTTTTTTTAAAAAAAACTATATAGATTCTGAGTTGTTAATCAGTCTCCAAGTGATCCTAGCTTTAAGGGCCTCATTGAAGAGTTTTATATTTTTAATTCCAAGACCACCCTTTTCAAGAGGTTTACAACAGGTGGACCAGGGGATGTTAACAAGCTTCCTCTCCAGAATGCAACCAGTCCAGATGAATTTTTTGATGTAAACATTAATATTTTTAAGAAGACCGATAGGCCATTTATAAACCATCATCGAGTAAACCATTTGATAGAAAATGGTGTAGTTCACGAGACAAATCATGTTATCCATGGAGAGGGGTTTTACTTTTCAGGAGGACAGTTGTATGATAACTTGATCAACAACAGCGTTGAAAATCCTGGATTTAGGCCCTCCCTAGAATATGGGAACTCCCACATAAGTAAAAGGGAAGGATAATTCATTAATTCCTAGGCTATCAATGATGCAATCTTTAAGAGTGAGAGATAAATTCTTACCAAAGAAAACAAAATATTTGTTCCAGCTGATGGCTTGACCAGAAATCTCTTCATAATGAGATAAGGCATTTTTTAAGTTTAGAATATTCATTTTGCCTCCATGAAGGAATAGAATGATGTCATCGGCATATATAATATGAGTCGACATGTTTAGGTTTTTGGACGCTTTAATGGGTTTAAGTTTGTTTTGTTCAACAAGACAAGTGATTAATCTACTGAGGTAGTCTTTTATAATTGCAAAAAGAGTGGCCGATAAAGGGTCTCCTTTCCTAACACCTTTGGTTCATTTGAAATAACCATTAGGAGATCCATTAACAAGGATGGAGATATAGGCTGATTTAAAAAGAGTGTTGATCCTTCTTATAAAGATATCATTGAAACCAAAGCCCTAGAGAACTTTAAAAATAAATCCCCAATCTATGGTATCAAAAGATTTCCTAATGTCAAGTTTGATAGAAATACTCCCACCTCTAGAAACATTGTTAAGAGAGTTGGTGCATTATGAGGCCAAGAAAATACAATCTTGGATGGATCTACCCTTAATAAATCCAAATTGATTTTAAGAAATGATTTTATTACATATAGGAGAGACCCTATTTGCTAAAAGTTTTGTAATAATTTTGTATAGAGAATTGATAAGAGAAATAGGATGAAAGAGATGAATTTAAAAGGCATTAACCACTTTTGGAATTAAGGTAAGAAATTGGGCATTAAGACCATTAAGGAGAACACCATTTTAAAAGAAGGTTTTGACAAGTTTACAAATATCAATGTGAATAACCTCCCAAAACTGATGAAAAAACCCATTGTTGAACCCATCAAGCCTCATGGAACTATCCGGATTTAGACTAAAAACAGTGTCTTTAATTTCATGATCAAGGGGAATACCCAAGAGAAAACGATTGTACTCCTCATTGACCATGACCAAGATAACTCCAGGAAGAAGATCTTGGTTAATGTTAGCCCCATTGAAAATATTGTCAAAGTAAGAGACCACATGCTCTGTGATATCCGCTTCAGATTCAAGATGGTATCATTGTCCCTAAGATAGGACAACGTTCTGCAAACTTTCCTAATTCTTTGAAGGGAATTTTAGAATTTACTGTTACAGTCACCGTCCGTGAGACACTTAGTTTTGAACACCTTCTTGCGCATATTGTCTTTAAGCACCAAAAGAGAATTAATTTTCATCGTGTTGTTCACTTAATTTTGGGGATCTGAGGAAAAATTGGGTTTTGTGTTGGAGTTTTGAATTTGATTGAGCACATTTTCAAGGTCAGTGATTTCCTTGTCAACCTTTCTTGATTTATCACTACACCATCCCTTGAGACATTGTTTGTGATGTTTGAGTTTAGTAACATAGGAAAATGCATCAGGGTTATGATTCATGGATTCCCAATAGTTCTTAATGAGTTGTGAGCATTCCAAGTCAGCAGACCAAGCATTGTTAAATCTAAAGGGAAAACTAGTCTTTTTATTTTTGGGAAACATACTAACCAGGATAGGATGATGATCAGACTTTATTCTAGGAAAAGTAATGTTGGATATGGTATCCCATTTATTCAGAGCTGGATTATTTGTGAAGTCCCTATAAAGTTTGTTATCAATGAATTTATTAAGGTTTCTTCTATACCAAGTGTATTTGGTACCTGTAATATTGATTTCTATGAGGTCACAGTCTTCTAAAGAAGCTTTAAACTCTCTAGAGGAAATATGAGAGTGGGAAGGTCTAATTTTTTCACAAGGGGAAATAATATAATTAAAATCACTAGACACAATCCAAGGGTCATTAATGTTATTAACTAACATAGAGAGGTCATGCCAAAGCAGTCTTCTTTCTTGATATATATTATTGTCATAATACAAAGTACAGAAAATATGTGTGTTATCAAGATTAAAGTCACAAGTGAACTGATTTTCAGAGAAACTATACACATTAACATTTTGTAAGGAAGAATAATAAAAAAACTATAAAGACTCAATAGTAAGACCAGTTTTACAAGCACCAATAAATTTATAACTAGCAGCATAGAGATGCATAAAATTCATAGAAAAAATTATTTTTGGTTCATCAATTGCAAATATTTTTGGTTTATGAGTCAAAATAAAACGTTTTAGAATAGAAAGTGTGTTAGGGTTCACTATACCCTAACAATTCCAAAAAAAGATATCCATTTAGATCTTGGATTTGGAGCAGGATCTCCCCTTTTTCTTCTTTGAGCCACCTGAACCTTTCATTCTCCTTGATCTTCTAAGAGTTTGAGAAGAGGGTGGGCTATTCTTCTTGTTTTTTTTCTCATAGAAGAAACAAAAACATTGTTAGAAGCACCTGTATTACTAATGGCATGAGTAATAATAGGTGATTTATTTATCAGGGGGTGGTCATGTGACCATCCTTAGACCTCTTGAGAGATTCCATGTTCTGAGTAATAGTAAGAAAACTAGAAGGAATCTGTGTACCTATTACCAAATCATATTCAAGAGAGACATTTAAGGATTTATGATCATCTGAGAGTGCATTAAATGTGGGTGACTTAATTTCAAAACACAAATCAGAGGTAGTGTATTTAACCACTGTCCTAGGTGAGTCTAAATGAGAAATATCAGAGCTATTAATACCTGAAACCTCATCCAGTGGAGCCCGAAAGGTGTGGTTAAGATCTAGTTGGTTGATAGTAGGGATGGGTTCTGGTACAAACCAATCTGTAGGAAGAAGATCAACACCAGAGATATAATGGATAGTTGATTGGAGGGGCTTACCCATCCACTATGTCAAAGGGATAACAGTAGAAATAGGACCATTGGTTCCCGGTTTAGTCTTGCATGAAGTTGCGACATCCAGTGGAACTCCAAAAATGGAGTCAACAATAGATACCTCAATCATGCCATGAGCTGCATTGGGAACCACCAGCGAGTGTCCATCCTTGATATAAATAGCCTACTTTGGGTCCTCAATTGAGTTGTCATACCAGGATTGATCACAAACATCCAAGATCATATGTTCAATATCCACAAGGATGCTAAGATCATTGATTTCATTTTCTTCCTCTTTCACCTGTTCTGCCCAGGTGATACCCGAACTCTCACCCAGAAACCTTGATTTCTTAACCCAGATATCTGATTTTTTTGGTTGGCTCAGGATTCTCAGGCGCATTGATCTTACCTTTCTTATTATTCTTAAAATCATTCCACTCATCCTCACAAGGATGAGAAACCTGGCTCTTCATAATACAACATTTCAATAGAGAGTGGACAACAATTTTACAGAACTCACAGTAATGTGTCATACGTTCACATTCGACTCTAACCTTGGTTCTGAAATCATCTACATTGAATATAATTACCTCTGGAAATTTGGTAGCAATATTAACTTCGATCATGACCCCAGATTAGAGACCGATCTCAGCATTTAGAGTGTGTTGATCAATCTTGAGTGGGGTGCCGATACAGGAATCTATGTCATTCAGGATTTTCAAATGCCAAAAATACCAGCTAAGTCCATGAAGTCGAACCTAGATCAGGACCATGGAATTATTTGAAGTGTGTGAGTTGAAATAGAAATACCACTCTGAGATCCAAATCACTTCAGGCTTAAGTTGAATATTTACAAGATTCCAAACTCAGTCAAGTTCCTCTTGGGATTTCAATAACATATGAAACTATCCTTTCCCTATCGGAACCAGCTACCAATCAGTAAAGCCCCAAACATGATCTATCCTCATCTTAAGATCTGAGTTCGAACATGGCTTGTAACCTTTTATATACAAAATATGCCCCATAATTGAATACTTACATAGAAGAAATCATTGTTGAAGCGCATCAGGATCTTCTTCAACTGCAAATCTTCCATCATCAAGTTTCTTGCAGAGGATCGCTTTCAAAGCAATCGCTTTTCATAAATCAGTGCCCTTGAGCGCTTCCAGAAAGGATATGCCTCAAAACCATTCCATGGGATGTGATTCTTCAATTTGATATTTGGGACCATGATCTGTGAAATAGGTTTCCCACACAGGGTCTAAACCCTCCATGAATATCTAAGCTAAGATGATTTCGCACATAAATGGCGAGCATCGTGAAGAAAAACTAGGGTTTGCATAGGCGCCGCCAAGAGCACCCAAGCCTCCTCCATCCTAAAAGTTGTAGGAAATGGTTCTCAAGTAATCCAATTAATGTTATAATATGATATAAATATTTAAATAATTATTATGTTTTTTTTCTAAAAAGGATACATCAATATTTAACTCAATAATTAATAGAGTCTTTTATTATTTAAGAAAATCACTAAAGTATCCTTATTGTTGATTTTAACTTTATGTTTAAAGAGTGAAACGTTCATAAAAGGAAATTGAAACTTCATAAATAATTATAATTCATCCATTACAGTAACTTTTATGATCTTTTAATTATGAACTTTGGAATAATAGTGAATACTAGCATGGAATTTACAAAACTCTTATAAACAATCTAAACTATAAACACCTGATATGGGAAAATAGGTAAAAAATAATTAATATATATATAGATAATGATTATAAATAAAAATTATAAATATATTCATGTATTAATATGTATCTAAAATAAGTTATTAAGATAGTTATATTTTTTATATAGGATTTTAGACTACGTTCATGGAAAACAAGATTAAATGTATGGGTTATTTGTCTCTATTTTAAATTCCATGAGACATGTTTGTTGTTACACACCATTTTTTTATTTTATACGGTGTATTCACTATAATATTGATTTTATATAGTATAATAATATTATATTTCATGATATTTTAAGGATCATTTTTAGAACTTCCTATCATATTATCTTGATTCAATCATTCCTTGGCCCATAAGGGACTTTGGTAACTCAAATCACTTTCTTTGGGTTACACAGTATCTTTTGAACTTAGACCTTAAATGTTCCACATATTCAAATATATACTTTATATAATATTTTAAATTTTATCTATTTTTTTAAAATGAGTTCTTAATTCAAATCCCCTTCCATGAATGATTTTCTTTTCTATAAAATTATAATATGTTACGGATAATTCTTATCCTCATAAGTGTTGATTTATCTTGAATGACTATTTATTTAAATTACATGTTTTTATTTACTATTAATTTTATCCTTTATAATTTTTAAATATAAATATGTATTAATTCATTTTAAATGTAATACCATTTGAAATGTAATTTGAAACCCATTATTATTCCTAGGTTTTAATGATGTGATAAGAAGATGTTTTCTTATGGCACACATTTGTATGGATAATATTTAAGTGATGGGTGGTCCATATATATCCCTCTAATGTAGTGGTTAAAGCTTTACATGTCATGATATAATGGTGAAATGAGTAATGATGCTCAATCCAAAAATGTAAAATAGGTTTTGATTCCTGGTCTACTATGGGGAACGGGTGGTGATGCCTAATCCAAAATGTTTTGTTTATATTATTATATTTGTGAAACACTCCTTTGGTATGTGACTATTATATACTCCTTGGATCATGATTTTAGTCCCAGGTTTTTTTAGTATTTATTCCATGTGATATGTTTGATCATGTGGGATTACTTATTCTCTTATCATTACATATGAACCATTTTTATGATTCCATGTTCTTTTACTCATATATTTCTCTCCTGCTTATGTTTTATCATATGATTCTGATCTCACCCTTTGTATCATGTTGATATGTTTATTAATCTCTTACTAGGAATTTGATCTCACCCCTTTATTATGTTTCCATTTCCTAGGGAATAGGGATGAGTTTAACTTGGGATATGCTTAGAATAAGACCTAGTATAATGAAATTATAAGGAAATGATCATAATAATTGTAAAATAAGTTACTTATGTAGCTAGTCTCCAAATACCCTAAACCTATATATTCTAAATATTTTTAGTTTATTATGTGATGTAATTTTTTAATTATGGAAGTGATATAGAATAAAGGTATATTTAACTTAGTTCACCTTAGGGGATACCATGTACGAGGATCCCATGTAAGGAAATCTCGCATACAAGTCCTCCAGGACCATTATTACAGTGTCACACTTTAATAATTTTTTGGAAAAAACTAGACACATATGGGTTTCCCAAAACCCAAGCCTAACACCTATATATAAACTCTAGATCACATGAAAACCTCCCCAAATGTTGTTTCAGATGAAAAAAATCAACTAAATCATCCTCTAAACTTTTCCAAACATTGAAACTAGAATTGTACCTATCCTAACTCTTCCAACACCACCAAAAGGCCCCATTGTATATGAGTGAACCTAAGTTCATCCCAAAATTGGTCTCTAAGCACCTGATCGTACCTAGTAGCCCTAAAAACATCTAATAATACCATTTAAAAAAACTCATATTAAATGGAGAAATAAAAAATAGGCATGGAATGTAGCCAAAATGTATACAATATTAACCAAAAATTAACTAGGTCCACACCTCGATAATAGGAAGGGTGTTACAACCACCCTTCCATAAAGTATTTCACCCCAGATCTTCATTTATGAATATCACCAAGTCTTGTTGGTGAAAAAATTATTTCATTATGCTCGCATATCAAACTTCTTATCCCATGTATCCTCTTGGATATGATCATGCTGCCATTTCACCCATACCAAAGGAGCCATATTTCCACATAGTGTCTTCTAACTCTGGTCTATAAGACAAATTAGTCATTACTTAAATGGTATATTAAACTCAATATCAATTTCATCAATATTTATTATATAAGTTGGGTTAGGGAAATTCCTATAAGGATTAGATACATGGAATACATCATGCAGAGAACCAAATCACTAAAAATGGGCTAGTCAGTATACCACTATATATATCCTATCTATTATCTCAAACATCCCTACATACATGGGTTCCAAATTCACCTCCCTTCAAATCCGATAGTTTCCCAATCTAGGAAACACCCATAAAAATACATTATCACCCACATCAAACTCTAGGGGATAATTTATTTGAACATATTATGATATTTTCATACTTTGAACAATCACTAATCAATTTATAATTAAATAAATATGCTATTATATATCTTACACGAGACTCAGACTAATAATTATGAACCTAGTGGCTTATAGCTAACATAAGTGTTAATGACAAGGAATTTCATAAAAATCCTCAAATAGATTCATTTGAATCAATTCCTGGTAACTATTGTTGCATGAGAGATATTCAAGCACTGAATAGTTCTCCTAAGAACCTCCAAAGTCTAGGACATATTTCCTAAGCATGTCTTCCAAAATTTGAATCCTGTGCTCAGACTTCCCGTCTGTCTGAGGATGGTTAGAGGTGCTCAAATTCACTTTTATTCCAAATGAATTCTATATACCTCTCTAAAATATTGACGTAAAATAGAAATCCCTATAATATATAATTCTTTATGTAACTCTATGAAATAACACTATTTTCCAAACATATATCTTACCCTAATCATCCACTAAAAAATTCTCTCAGATCAGTAAGAAATGAACCAATTTGGTTAGAAAATCCATAATCACCCACACTAAATCATTTACACTGGGTGTCCTAAGTAAAATTTTCATTAAATCCATGGACACATTATCACACTTCCACTTGGGAATGGGTAATAGAATAAAAATACCAATGGGTCACTGGTTTACATCATTCACATGTTAGTAGGTGGAGAATCATGTTAAGAATCACACAATATTATTTTTCATCCCAAGACACAAATACTTCCAATATATATCATGTTAAATTTTAGTTCAACCTGGATATATATCCCACTTTGAGGTGTGTAAGTCCATTGTCAATTCCTCATGCATGGTAATTAAGAAAAAAACATGAACTCAAACATTAAATATATCTTCCACATCAAGGGAACAATCCAATGGTGTCTCCCAACCATATATATCATCTCTCATAATGAATAAATCAGAATCTGATAGCTGAATGTGATTCACCCTAGTATGAAGTGAATAGGTAATAGTTAAGGATTTAAGGGTCATTCATCCCTGGTACTCTTGAATACCCAATTGAGTCACAGTAAATAGTTCTATTATATTCCACTCATAGCTGGACTCCCTCACTACCTGGGCCTCGGTATTTCAAATCAATGCATATTCTTTAATGTTCCCTTTCCCTAGGGTATAATATCGCTCAAACTCAATGGACCACAAATACTCAACCCACCTTCACTACTGAAAGTTCAATTCCAACTATTATAAGATGTAATTTAGGATCTTATGGTCATTTTACACCATAAATATCTCACTCAAAAATTTTAATTTTTATAATATATCAAGGAAAACACCACCATTCCTAGATCTAGGTTGTGATTTGGGTAGTTTTTTCTGATACATGCTTAGCTTCCTGAATTCATAAGATTCTACTCAACCATCCTACATTAGAATTGTTCCTAGACCAACCCATGATGCATCACAACATAGGGTATATTACTTTCTCAACTCAAGAAAAATTAGAATCAATGATGAATTTATACTCCCTTACATCTTTTGAAATTCCTTTTCATAAGTACCATACCAACTAAATCTCACTCCCTTTTGGTTAAGCTTTCCATCAGTGCTTCCAAATGTGATAATTCCAAGATAAATCTCCAATAATAAATATCCAAACCTAAAAATCCATGTATGTTAAAAACATTCTTGGGTCACTCCTAAGAAATAAATTGTCTAACTTTCTCAAGGTCAGCTGATACTTCAACTTTTGATATAATGTTCCCCAATTAGTGCACTTGTTCAATCTAAAAATATCACTTTGATAGCTTGGTATAAAGTTGATGCTACCTAAGTATACTCAAAATGATCTCTAAATGACACCTGATATCCTCCCTCAAATTTTATTACATGAGAATTTCATCAACAAAAATAAGCATAAAAGTATCTAGATAGGGATGGAAGACCCATTTCATCAGATCCATAAATACTACTATCACATTTGTTAGACCAAACAACATCACCAAGTACCTATATTAACCACACCTTCTCATGAATTTCATGTGAGGTATGTTTGAAGATATCACCCTTAGCTGGTGATAATGTAATCTCAAATGAATATTAGAGAACACATGAGCTCATCTAAGCTAATCAAATAAATCATTGATACAAGGGAGTGGATATCAGTTTTTGGCCATCACTTAGTTAAAATTATGATAATCCACACAAATTCTTAAAGATTCATCCACCTTCTTAGTGAAAAGGACTGGGTCACCCCAAGGGGATGTACTTTTTTGTATGAATCACTTAGCCTCTAATTCCTCTAACTAAGACTTATTCTCTTAGATAACCATAGAATCCTTCCTGTATGGTAAGATGGAAATTATCTCTCTACCCAACATGAGCTTGATAGTAAACTCAACCTATCGTTTCCTAGATTAAACCTAGATAAATAATTAGGGGAAAAATTTTATAAATAATCAACAATGAGAGTAAAAACATCGTGTTTCACCTCCCTATCATCAAACACAAGAAAATCCATCTAGGTTTTAATGTTTCCAAGATGTTAACGGTCAGGTCCTACATGCCCTATTTGTAATCCCCTTTATTCATCATGGGAATAAATTTCACCCTCCAGTAATGTAAAAGACACTTATTATTTAAAAATATATATATATTCTTGATACGTATCTAACCAATCTATCTCAAGGATCAAGTCAAATTTTATCATCTCTAGCAGAAAGAGACCCTAGAGGAATCTGTAATCATAAATCACAAGGGTGAATTCTCTAAACTGATGAGCACCCCCACATTACACCTATATAGGCATTTTGATCAACATTAATACATATAAATACTCTTTGGATAAACCCATACATCAATGAATTTATTAGAAATAAAATAATATGATACCCCTTTATCAAACAAGGCATGTGGTAGAGCAGAAGCCACTAAAATCATACCTTAGACGGTAGATGGTCCAATATCTTGGTTAGTAGGAGTGGTCTAAATGACATGAAACTAACTCATGCCTCAACCCTAATCTTATATATATGTTCCCTATTAATCACCACTCTAATGAAGTTTTCACCCCTTCCCCTGGGCACCACATCCTCTATCATGACCTGGATGCTTTTTAGAACTCCAGATGTCCACTTGTCTTTGAGTTGTAAATCTAACTCAAGAAACCTATGCTTTCATGGATCCTCTAACACTAGGAAATAACTGATCAATCTTATAAAACCTATACATATGTCCTATCCTCCCACATACTCAAAACTCCATGGGTGTCCAATTTCACTAAGGAAGATTGTGTCCATTCATTCAATAATAATAACACTATATTGAACCGCCTTCCTTAGAAGGAATTGATGATCTTACACCATGGATACTCCACCCTCCACCACTCTTATGATAACTATAAAAAAATTTCTTCCTAATAGATGAATAAGAACTATAAATCCCACTAGTATAAAACACCTTCCCTAAACCTTAACCTTCCCTAGGGCTCCTTTTAGTAAAAAATTCTAGTTTTACAACCCTAGAGAAATATGGTGGGTGAAAAACATTCATGTACACTCAAACCTCATAACTTAGACCATACTTAAAACATATTTCTTTAGATACTTCATCGCCTACTAGTATAGGGTAAAATTATTGTAGGTATATAAATTATTCATCATAATCTATCATTTACATACTTCCATATGTGAGGTACACGAACTCCCTAGCCATATATTATATTAGGATATCTAGAAATAAATGATTGAGAAACTTTATCTCAAAGTAATTTTGGGATAAACCCATGTGTTAATCTAATATCCCGCTTGTTCTTCACTAGGAATTGGGGAATATATATGGATATCTTTTCCCTTCTATCTAGGGGTGTCTCAAGATCATAAAATATCATCCATATATACTCTATCAAAAACTCAACTACTTTGAGACCACCATTCTCAATAAATAATGGAAGATGTGGCATCTTCAATTCCCAAGTTAGATCATAAATCATAAGTGTACCTCAAGTTTACTCTCTCTCTATCTACTATATAACTCATAACATGCTCTCATGGATCTAAACATCCATCGTTATTCATGGAACCATAGGAGGTTTTAACCCAACCACTAGTGGGGCATGATCATTTCCACCCTCTTAGAATTCTACAAGAGGCCTTCATAGAGGAATCCCTTTATAATTACACACACACACCCCAATAAACATGATTAAAATAGTTATTAATATCATAATATAGGGAAATAAATATCAACATAGCATTCTGTTATTCTTTATACCCTTCAATATAGACATCTCATAACTTGGGTACTCTCTCTAGCCCAATATATTCATACTCAAGCTCAATTAATGTAAATATAGGGTCCCAATTGTTTATTTTCATTTAATTTTGAATAAAAATTCACCATTTGAGCTCAGTTATATTATATTTAAATTAAAAGTTATAAAGGAAAACACTTTAAAAGTTTCAATTGTAATTTCATTTAATTGACACCACATAATAACAGATAAGTAATCATGAATATTAATTTTTTTCATCTATTTAAGAATCAGTTAGAAAATATAATTACATTAAGTTATATGGGAAAACACTATATAGGTTTATGCATACACGTTAAATAACCAACTTGGGTACCATGAGAACGTAAATAATTATAGGAAATAATACAAATGACATGTGAATCTAACATGAATGATATGATGCATGGATGAAATATCTCTTAAAATTTTAGGAAATAGATAAATACCTTAAATCAATAATTCCAAAACTATGTGTGCCACACTAGGTGAAATAGCTCAACTATAAAAATGAAAACCAAGAATAATAATCTTATCCCTGAAAACTTGTACTTTCCTTATACATTGGTTAGCTACTCTCAAGAACAAGTTTCATTCCAAGTTTCAATAATTTCCTATCTCATATACACCTTTCCCAAATAATAATACATAATAAAAGATGCATTGATTCCACTTTGTGACATCCCCATCCCAAGACCACTCAATGGTGTTATGTGACCTTAGGCAGGCCTCCTTATATGCTAGAGGCAGCATACTAGCAATGAGGGTTTAGGGTGTTACTTTAGGGAGACTATACCCACATATTAAATTAAGAAACGATATCATAAATAATTAAAACCACATACACCAAGATAAATTAATATCACAAACATCATGGAAAGTGTTGATAACACACATAACCCATAATATATCAAAATTAAGGCTATAAAATGTCATGTGGGTAATACATACAAAAAATATCCCCCATGGTGGATCATATACACTATAATCTAAAAAACAAAAAAATTAAAAAAATGTTAAACTTTATAAAACTGGTCTTGGGTCTTATCCTAGTCTGAACCCCCATGCTCCACATGAACAAATCATCAACCCTCAGTAATAGAGAAATTCCCCTATCATATCCTGCAACCATGAAGTTTTCATAGGTACCCAAGATAGCCCAAGTAGGGTGTGGAAACAACTCATTAGTCCACCACCAATGGTGTCTATAAACATATCTAGTCTGAGTAATAGATGTATAATGATGTGTATAATAATACAAGAAAACAAATTAAATAAAAAACCATCGGTCCTTGGGTTCTATGGTGACACCTAGGGATAACCATAACTACATTGGACAATAACGTATGTCTCTAAACACAATATGACATTAGGTGTAATCACTAGATCCTAAAAAAAATCTAAGGCATCCAATAGTCATCAAGAAATGATCATCAGGTACTAGGAAATATCCTAGGCATCCAATAGTCATCATACGTAATCATTGGATCCTAGTAAATATAATAAGAATACAATAATCATAATTTATTTTATTTACCACACATGATAGATATCTTCATTCATTCATTATGATACCTATTAATTTAGATCAACCTACGAGTCACCACTTTTAAACACACATTTTCTCCAAAATTCAATATCACTTTACATAGTGGTTGAAAGTATAACCTCTACATTCATCATTGGAACACTCACAATCCAATGATGGGATTTAATATAAGGAACAACAGTTTTATGCATTTATTAATGTTTTTTGGGTGATTCATGGTAAGTCAGTGTGTCCACATATCACACACACATAGAAAATAAGTATGACTTTAGGGGATAGCTTAGGTACCACATACATTATGCTAATAAAAGTATATTAGTAGGGTATCATCCTCAAATTCAATATCAAATAGCTGAAATAAATAAACAATGAAAAAATCCTAAAATAGGGGAAAATATCCATGACTAGCATAAAACCATTAAATTATAGGAGAAACTGAAGAATAAAGGTTATGAAGTGATATATTTACCTCTAGAAACCCACCAGATCAAACAAAAACTAAATCTGAAAATATTTGGAAGTGGTTGAATGTGTAAGATGAGAGCTTAATGGGATAGGGAATATTCTAGAAAGCAACATGCAAGTAAATCCCCTTCTCAGCCCTTAAATACTCATTCTTTAATTTTCCCCCTTTTATTTCCATTATTTAATTGTTTATTTAATTCATTATTTTCATATTATTTTTCTTATTATTTCCTTTATTATTTTTCTTATTATATTCTCTCTAATAGTTCCAACTAAACCTAGCATCCATACCTACATATGGATATTCCAACATTGGTACTTTGCTATGTTTTTTAGTAAAGCCTACCTATGAAGGGGGATTAGGTCGTTGTAGGGATAGGGGGCACATAAGGGTCATCATGTCGGGGGATCTCACATATGGAGATCCCATGTGAGGGGATCCCATGTACGGGTCCACCACATAAGGGGATCCCATGTATGGGGATCTATATAAAGGGATCCCTATGTATGTGGATCCATGCATATGGGGATCTCACATAATGGGATCCCATGTATGGGGCCCCACTTATAAGGATCCCATATATGGGTCTTCCAGACCCCTTATTCGAGTTCTATAATTTAAAAAAAATCAAAGTATAACCACATATGGGTTTCCCAAAACCCATTCCCATTACCTATCGGTCACCTCTATATCACCTGCGGACCACCACAAACATCTTTATAGTGTAAAAAATCCATATATTCATCCTTTAAGGCCATCCAAACAGCAAAACTTGACTTGTACCTACCTCAACACATAAAACACCACCACTAAGCCCCATTGTGTGTGGTAAAACACATTTTTTTTTCCAAAAAAAATCCAAAATCACCAGTTCATACCTGACTTCCCTTATAAATATCTAAGAATTATATTTAAAACTAAAATCATAAATTAAATGGAAAAATAAAAAAACCATATCTTGTAGCTAAAAAGTATAAAATCTTGCCTAGAAATTGAACTAGTTTCACACCTTAATATGGTTTGGGGTGTTAAAACATCCCCATTATTAATATGATCATCTTTGAGCTATATTCATGAACATTATTAGGTCTCCTAGGTGAAAAAATCTTGTCATTGTGCTTGTATATTGGACTCTTGATCCCATATCTCCTCTTGGATATGGTTGTATTGCAACAAACCCACACCAAATGAACTATCTATATACTGAGAGTCTTATCACTCTTTCCCAAAATAAGGATCAATTATTATTTAAAATATTCCATAATCCTCATGGTTGATATCATCAATGTTGATTACATGAGTTGGGTTGGGAAAATACTGTAGAATTTGAGATACATGGAATACATCATGTATGGAATTATACCACTATGGAATATTCATCTGGTATGCCACCATACCAATATTTTCTATAATATCAAATGGATTTGTTTACCTGGTCACCAAATTCCCCAACCTATATACCTGATGATGTCTAGATGTAACAGATATCCTTAGAAATACTTGACCTCCCACCTCAAACTCTAGAGGAAATATTCTTCAATCAATATATTACCTTTGAATACTTTGAGCAATTGTTAACCACTTTCTAATTAAGTGGGTATACTCTAACATATCTTGCATGAGACTCAACCTAGAAATATCAGACTCACTATATTTTAGCCAATATAATGGTGAATGATAAGGTCTAACATACAAAGACTCAAAGGGATCCATTTGAATCAATACCAGGTAACTATTTTTTATGTGAACCTTGTAAGTTTTAAATAGTTGTCCCAAGAACTTCCAAAGTCCAAAAAACATTCCCTAAGTATGTTCTCCAAAATATGAATAGTGTTCTTAGACATACCATCTATTTGAGGGTGGTAAGCAGTGCTCAGATTCACCTATATTTGAAACACCATCTGCAACCCTCTCCAAAATAATAAAGTAAAATGATTTTCCTTTTCTGAGATAATTATATGTGGAACTCTTTTCAACTATACTATTTTTTTAACATAGATATTAGCCATCTCATCCACTAAAAAGGTCTATTGGGTAAATAATAAATGATCCACTTTAGTCAACCTATCCACAATCACCCACACTACATCACTACCTTAGGGTGTCCTTAGTAACCCCATCATTAAATCCATGGTCATAGTATCTCAATTCCACTCAATAATAGGTAATGGATGAAGTATACTAGTAGTTTGATGGTGCATGACCTTCACCTGTTGACAAGTAAAGCACCATGTAATAAAGCTCACGGTATCCTTTTTAATCCCAACCCACCAATATTGTATTCATATATTACAGTACATATTAGTCAAACCCATATTTATATCACACTTAGAGGCGTGTGAGTCCCTCATAAGTGCCTTATTCATACTCATAGGTACAATAACATAACCTCGGACATTAAGGATCTTGTATGTGTCCAGGGACCAGTCTGGTGGTCGATCCCCACCAAATATATTATCTCTCATAACCAAGAAACCATAATCTAAAAAGTAACTCCACTTCACTATACTGAGGATTGAATAGAAAAAGTTAAGGGATTAAGGGTCATTATCCCCTACTACTCATGAATATTCAATTTTATCTTAGCAAATATGACCATCATCTATCAATCACTAATGGACACCCTTACTAATTAATCCTAAGTATTTATACTCAATTCATCTACCATAACATTCCATTTTCCCAGGGTGTATGATAGATGAAAGTTAAACGAATTCAAATAATCAACCCACCTTCATAACTAAAGGTTCAAGTCCTGCTGTGAGAAGATGTGCTTCAGGATCTTGTGGTCTATCTACACTATAAATATCTCGCCCAAAAGGTAATGTCACCAATATCTCAATGTGTGAACCACCACTAATAGATATAGGTCATGATTTAGGTAGTTTTTCTCATGTAGTCTTAGATACCTACACTACGGTAAAAAAGGCATTTAGCGGCGGTTTTTTATTCGTTTAGCGGCGGTTTAAACCGCCGCTAAATCGAGCGTCGGGAAACTATTTCGCGGCGGTTTTTTAATTTTTTTTATTTTTTTATTTTTTTTATTTTTTTAATTTTTCTAAATAATATATATTTATTTATCTATTTATTTTTTGTAATTATTTTATTTATTTATCTATTTATTTTTTGTAATTATTTTATTTATTTATCTATTTATTTTTTGTAATTATTTTATTTATTTATCTATTTATTTTTTGTAATTATTTTATTTATTTATCTATTTATTTTTTGTAATTATTTTATTTATTTATCTATTTATCTATTTATTTATTTATTTATCTATTTATTTTTTGTAATTATTTTATTTATCTATTTATCTATTTATCTATTTATCTATTTATCTATTTATTTATCTATTTATTTATTTATTTATTTATTTATTTATCTATTTATTTATTTATTTATTTATTTATTTATTTATTTATTTATTTATTTATTTATTTATTTATTTATTTATTTATTTATTTCGTATTTATTTTATTTGGTATTTATTTTATTTGGTATTTATTTTATTTGGTATTTATTTTATTTTGTATTTATTTTATTTATTTATTTATTTATTTATTTCCGTATTTATTTATTTATTTATTTATTTATCTATTTATTTATTTATTTATTTATTTATTTATTTATTTATTTATTTATTTATTTATTTATTTATTTATTTATTTATTTATTTATTTATTTCGTATTTATTTTATTTGGTATTTATTTTATTTCGTATTTATTTTATTTGGTATTTATTTTATTTTGTATTTATTTTATTTATTTATTTATTTATTTATTTCCGTATTTATTTATTTATTTATTTCCGTATTTATTTATTTATTTATTTCCGTATTTATTTATTTATTTATTTCCGTATTTATTTATTTTTTATTTCGTATTTATTTTATTTCGTATACATGCACATGCCCATGCGCATGCGCATGCACATGCACATGCACATGCACATGCACATGCACATGCACATGCACATGCCCATGCACATGCACATGCACATGCACATGCACATGCACATGCACATGCACATGCACATGCACATGCACATGCACATGCACATGCACATGCCCATGCAATATAAATAAATTCTGCGTTTGGTGAGATTTGAACCCCTAACCTCTTGCATATTTTCCAAAGACTTTACCACTCCAGCAAGCTCGCAATGTGTTTAATAAACAGAATTTAATATACTTATATATATTAATTCAAAAAACAAATAATACATAAATAAAAAATATAAACTCAATAATAATAAATAATAAATAATAAATAATAAATAATAAATAATAAATAATAAATAAGGAATAATAAAAAAGGAATAATAAATATAAATAATAAATAATAAATAAATATAAATAATAAATAATAAATAAATATAAATACTAAATAATAAATAATAAATAATAAATAATAAATAATAAATAATAAATAATAAATAATAAATAATAAATAATAAACAATAAATAATAAATAATAAATAATAAATAAATATAAATAATAAATAATAAATAAATATAAATAATAAATAATAAATAATAAATAATAACTAATAAATAATAAATAATCAATAATAAATAATAAATAATAAATAATAAATAATAAATAATAAATAATAAATAATAAATAATAAATAAATATAAATAATAAATGAAAAATAGAAAATAATAAATAATAAATAATAAATAATAAATTAATATAAATAATAAATAATAAATAATAAATAAATAATAAATAATAATAAATTATAAATAAATATAAATAATAAATAATAAATAATAAATAATAAATAAATATAAATATAAATAATAAATAATAAATAATAAATAAATATAAATAATAAATAATAAATAAATATAAATAATAAATAATAAATAGAAAATAATAAATAATAAATAATAAATAATAAATAAATATAAATAATAAATAATAAATAATAAGTAATAAATAATAAATAATAAATAAATATAAATATAAATATAAATAATAAATAATAAAAAATAAAAAATAAAAAATAAATAAATATAAATAATAAATAATAAATAATAAATAATAAATAAATATAAATAATAAATAATAAATAAATATAAATAATAAATAATAAATAGAAAATAATAAATAATAAATAATAAATAAATATAAATAATAAATAAAAATAATAAATAAATAAATATAAATTATAAATTATAAATAAATATAAATAATAAATAAAAATAAATAATAAATAAATATAAATAATAAATAATAAATAAATATAAATATAAATAATAAATAATTATTAATAATAAATAATAAAAAATATAAATAATAAATAATAAATAAATATAAATAATAAATAAAAATAAATAATAAATAAATATAAATAATAAATAATAAATAAATATAAATATAAATAATAAATAATAAATAATAAATAAATATAAATAATAAATAATAAATAAATATAAATATAAATAATAAATTATAAATAAATATAAATAATAAATAAAAATAAATAATAAATAAAAATAAATAATAAATAAATATAAATATTAAATAATAAATAATAAATAAATATAAATAATAAATAATAAATAATAAATAATAAATAAATATAAATAATAAATTATAAATAAATATAAATAATAAATAAAAATAAATAATAAATAAATATAAATAATAAATAATAAATATAAATATAAATATAAATAATAAATAAATATTATTAATAATTAATAAATAATAAATAATAGATAAATATAAATAATAAATAATAAATAAATATAAATAATAAATAATAAATAATAAATAAATATAAATAATAAATAATAAAAAAATATAAATAATAAATAATAAATAAATATAAATAATAAATATAAATAAATAATAAATAAATATAAATAATAAATAATAAATAAATATAAATATAAATAATAAATAAATATAAATAATAAATAATAAATAATAAATAATAAATAATAAATAATAAATAATAAATAATAAATAATAAATAATAAATAATAAGTAATAAGTAATAAATAATAAGTAATAAGTAATAAATAATAAATAATAAATAATAACTAATAAATAATAACTAATAAATAAATATAAATAATAAATAGTAAATAATAAATAATAAATAATAAATAATAAATAATAAATAAATATAAATAATAAATAATAAATAATAAATAAATATAAATAATAAATAATAAATAATAAATAATAAATAATAAATAATAAATAATAAATAAATATAAATAATAAACAAAAATAAATAATAAATAAATATAAATAATAAACAAAAATAAATAATAAATAAATATAAATAATAAATAATAAATAATAAATAATAAATAATAAATAACCAATTACAAATAATAGATAATAAATAAATTAATGTATATTATAAATAATAAATAATAAATAATAAATAATAAATAATAAATAATAAAGAAAACACATGAAAAAGTATGAAAAGACGTTATAAGGGATGAAAAATCATGAAAACAGATGAAAAATGATGGAGAAACATATGAAGAATGAGGCATTATAAAAAATGAGAACGCATGAAAACTCGTGACAACTCTGGAAAACTTCTTAATAATTCAACATAACCATCATAATAACCCATAAAAACCATTGATAAAGATAAAAAGTCATGGAAACCCAAATAAACAGTAATAAATGGAGCTACCGTTGAAACCCGTCAAAACGGTCATAAAGAGACAAAAACATTAGACTCACATTAATGGAGATAACTTATGATCCGAGAGTCCGTTTTAGATCCGCGACCTGTCAAATTAAAGATCCTGAAACGTTCTTCAACCTGAAAGGTGAAAGAGTTTGAATGGACAGACGGATCGGAAGTTATAACCATTTAAAAAAAGCTGACGGAGAACGGGTGCTAGAAACGAGACACTGAAAAACATAACAAACCCGATACCCACTAAAAAGGCCATAACATATGATCTAGGAGTGCATGTGGGCGCCGCGACCAGTCAAACTGAAGCTCATGGAACGATCTATGATCTGGCAGGTGGAGGAGGCCAAACTGACACGCGGATTGAAAGTTAGGTCTGTTTGAAGACAAGTTCGACGAGACACCGGTGACGGAAATGGGGTTTTGAAGGCCTTCGGAGGGGTTTTTGGGGTCGAAAAACCCGACAGAAGCATGCTTGTGTTCAAATAGTGTGTATCTCTCTTCGCTGGCTTCGATTTGATATGTGGTAGAGCCCAAACGGACACCCGGAGCGAAAGTTATGGCCGTTTGAAGTTGGAGAACTTTTTTCAACTTTCTTATAACTCTAATATCTTCCACACCTTAGACCATCTCATGGTTTTGATGATATGTGCCTCTAGATCTCTTCATGAGCTTCGATTTGACTGGTCGTGGCGCTTCAACGGACGCTCGAATCAAAAGTTATGGTCGTTTTAGTGATTTCGGGGTTTCTCACGTTTTTTTTCATTTCATTTAGCGGCGGTTTTACCGAAACCGCCGCTATTTCGCGGTGGTTTTTTAAAAAACCGCCGCTAATCCTCAAATAAAATTAAAAAAAAATTAAAAAAATTAAAAAAATAAATAAATTTTTTTTTGCCGTTTAGCGGCGGTTTTTTTTGCAGCGGTTCTTAAAACCGCCACAAAATGACGGCCCAAAAATGCGTTTCGCGGCGGTTTTCTTGTAGTGCTAGACACATCCAATAATTCATTATATTACATTAGGACTAATCCCATACTAACACCTAATGCATTACAACATAGGGTGTATTCCTCACACAAATCAGGTAAGGTTAAAATTAGAATTATATCCATCATACATTTTATCTCCTAAAATTCCTTCTCTTAAGTATAAAACTAATCAAACATCACTCCATTTTATTCGATACTATAATTGATGCTTTAAATTATAGAAATCCTAGATAAATTTATAAAAATAGTCAACCAAGTTTTAGATGTAAAAAATGGTCTTGGGTCACTCTAAAGAAACCACTGCTCTAAATTTATCTGGTTCTACTAATACTCCAGCCTCAGACATAATTTTCCCCCATAAGATCACTTATTAGATCCAAAATTGGAGCTTTGAGATCTTATCACAAAGTTAATTCTCTCTAATTCTACTCAAAATTATCTCTGATTGTCATGTGTGGTCCTCCCTTGAATTGGACTATATAAGAATTTCATTAAAAAAACCACAAAAGTTTCAATATATGGATGTAATTCCTAGTTCATCGTGGACATAAAAACCATTGATTAATTCATCAATATGAGTGAAATCTCCAATTACTCCCACATACCAAAGTTTCTCATGAATGTCAGGTGAGGTATGTGTGAATATCTCACCCTTAGATGGCAATAACCTAATATCATATCAATATTAGAGAAAAAATTATATCCTCTAAAATAATTAAATGATTAATTAATATGAGGGATTGGGTGTCATTTTTTTATCATCACTTGGTTCAACTTTTGATAATCCACACACATCCTTAAATAGTCATATGTCTTCCTGGTGAAAAGGACTAGAGCACCCCAAGGGGATGAACTTGTCCATATAAATTCCTTGGGATCCAAGTACTCTAACTAAGTATTCAACTCTTGGTTATCCATAATATCCATACTATAAGGTATAGCGGTAATAGTATTTTTTTCTCGACATGACATTGATAGGGAAATAATTCTACTACACCTCCCCATCATCCAACACTAGACTAGATACTTGGGGTGTAATTCTACCTAGCTATTGATGGTCAGGTCTTGTAGGACCTACCTATAAGTATTATTCTCCATAATGGACATAACTATCACCCATGTATGATGTAAATAACACTCATCAATGATAACAGTCGATATGGTCTCGATAAAATACCAACCAACCCATTCTGAGGATAAATCCAAAACTAGTTATCTCTAGAAAAAATATATCCCAGAGGAATATATAGTTTCTAATCACAAAGGCACATTCCCTATACTTATGTATTCCCTCATATCGCACCCCTATAGGAAGGACAATTGAAATTACTCTATGTAAATACTCTATGGATAATCCCAATATATCTAAAAACTGATCAAAAATAAAATAATATGGTGACCCAATATTATACAAGGCACATGTTAGAGTAGAAGCCACTAAAATATTACCTCAGATAGTAGATGATCCAATAGGCTGGTAGGTAGGAGTGGGATTAATGGAATGAAACTATATCATACATCGGCCCTAAGATCTTGTTTGTATTCCCTATGAAGTGTCACTCTACTAGCATTGGTGTCCCTACCCCAAGACACCACATCATCCATCCCAACCTGAATGGTTGGTAGAACTCCATATACCCACCTATCATGGAGTAGCTAATCCAACCTTGGAACCCTATGCCTCTCAAGATCCTCTATCACTGGGAAACAATTGGCTGCTCCTACAAAACCTTTGCAGATGTCCCATTGCCCCACAAGTTTATCAATCCACAAGCACTCAATTTTACTATATATAGATGTTTATAATCTTACCACATTGATGATATTGTACTAAACTACCTCCCTAAGGAAGAAGAGATGTTCCAAAACTCTATCTACTTATCTCACCACCACTCTAGTTCGAACTATTAAAAAATAATTCATGATATATGAATACCCACTATTGGTCCCTCCAACAAATTCCACTTACCCTAAGCCTTGTCCTTCCCTTAAGTTCCTCTCAGTAATAAGTTTCTACTTCACAACCTTAGAGAAAGATGGTAAGTGAAAAACAATCACCTACACTCGGGCCTCATTGCTCATCCCATACTTAAGAGAATAAATCCATCCACTTCATCTCTTAGTAGCATAGGTAAAATTTGTTATAATACTGTAAAGTGAGTAGTGTAATCTATCACTAACATACTTCCCAACATAAGGTGTATGAACTCCCTATCCATGTATGCTCTCATGGTCTTTGTAAATAAATGATAAATAAACTTTGTCTAAAATTAATTATATGAAAACCCCAGGTATTAGTCATCCTAGAAAAAGATATCCCACTAATACTTTTCATATCCTCATAGAATATATATTTTTAGCTTCACCCTCCTCTCTAGGAGTGTTTCAAGATGATTAAAATCATCCAGATAGACTCCAACCAAAACTCAACTTCCTAGGGATTGTCCTCTCTAGTGAAAAATGGGGGATACTGCATCTAAAATTTCAAAGTTAGATAAAAAAATCATAATCATAGCTCAATTAGGATCTCTCTATATCAATTGTACAACTGGTAACAAGATCTTGTGGATTTGAACATTCAATACTAGTCCGAATTCTATAGGGGGATCTATCTCAATCGTCAATGTGGCGTGCTCATCACCACCCTCTTGATTCTTTATCAAAGGTCATCATGTAGGAATCCCTCTATAATTCCAAACACATGCCTCAACACACATTATTGTAATATTTCTCAATATCGCAGTTTATAGAAAGAAATAACAATTATAGTGTCCCACTAATATTTAAACCCTTAAACATAGACATATCATAACCTAGGAACTCTCTCTAGCCTCATCTATGCATACTTAGGCTTAATTAATGTGAATATCGGATTCTCATCATTTATTTTTATTTAATTTTGAATAAAATTTCACCATTTAGGCTCAGTTGTATAATATTTCAATTATTATTTATAAATTAAAAACTTTATAAGTTGTAATTTTCATTTCATTTAACTAACAACACATAACAATAGATAAGTAACCATGGATATAAAAAAATCAATTTAATAATCAGTTAGATAATATGTACCCATAACTTTATATGGTAAAACACCATATAAGTTGATGTAGACACTTTAAATAACTAACCCAAGTACAATGAGAATGTAACCAATCACATACAATCATACAAATTATATTTTAATCATGTGTGCATGAAATGAAGCATAAATGCACACTCTCTTTCCATTTTAGGCAAGTGATAAATCCCATAAATCAATAATCCTAAAACAAAGTGACTCACACTAGGTGAAATACACCAACTTTAAAAACAAAAAACAATAACAACAATCTCATCCCTCATAACTTTGAATTTCCTCGTACATGGGTCAGTAAATCCTAGGAATAAGTTCCATACCAAGTTTTAATAATTTCTCATTTTTTATCTACCTTTCCCAAATAGTAATATAAAATAAAAGATAGTATGATACTACTTTATGATGTCCCTAAACCAATACCAATTGATGGTGTCCTGTGACCTCATGCATCCCTCTTTGTATGTTAGCGCTTGCCGACTAGAAGTGAGGATCAAGGGTGTTAATATAGGGAGATTATACCCTCATGTAAAAGTAAGAAAAAATAATGAAAAATAATGATAACCACATACACTCATATAAATTAAGATCTCAAACATCACAAAAAGTTCCAATAACACACATGACCCATGCTATATCAAAATGATGGCTATATAATGTTAGGTGAGTCATACATACAAAACGGATCCTACATGGTGTATCATATACACTAAAATACAAAACAAATGAATAAAATAAAAAAAATTGGAAACTTTGTATAACTGATCTCAAGTCTTGTCCCAGTCTCATCCCCGTGATCTATACCGATGATGTTTGTTATGGTACCCAAGGAAGACCAAGAAAGGTGTGAGTAAAACTCATGAGGCCACCACCAATGGAGTCTATAAACATATCTAGTATGAGTAACTGTTGCATAATAGAATAAGAAAAACAAAATAAATAAACCTTAATTGGTCCTACGGTTCTAAAATGACACCCATGACCAACCATACCTACTTCAGCCAGCATTAAACATCTCTAAACACAATATGTCATCAGGTATAATCGCCATATCCTAGGAAATATCTTATGAATCCAACAGTTATCAAGCATAATCATTAGATATTAGGTAATATCTTAGGAATCTAATAGTCATAATGTATAATCATAGGATCATATAAAATATCAAAGGAATCCAATAGTCATCTGGCATAATCTTCATATCCAAATAAAAAACCTAGCCATCCAATAGTCATTGGGCATGATTGTATATTCCTAGAAAATATTATAGGTATCTCATAATAATCAAGAGTACTCACCAAATCCTAGGAAATATCCTAGGAATCCAATATTCGTCAAAAAAATCTTCATATCCTAGGAAATATATTAGGAATACAATATTTATTAGTTATTTTATTTAATGAACATGATAGGTATCTACATTCATTCATTAGGTTGCTGATTAATTTAGGGAACCTTATGGGTAACTTATTTTAATGTCCCATTTTTCTTTAAAATTCATTCTCAATTTACATATTTGTTTAAAATATAACATATACATTCATCAACAGGACACTAACAACCCAATTATGAAATTTACCATAAATAACAAACTTTTAAGTCATTTATTAATGTTTTTTATCAATGCATAGTAAGTCAATGTGACCACACATCACACACACTTAGAAAATAAGGAATAATTTAAGGTGTATCTTAGGCAAAACCTAACTTATACTTTTAGAAATATACTCATCAGATATCAACCTCTGATTCAAGTTTAAAAAATAGGAATCAAAGAACTAGATGAAAAACCTTAAATAGGGGGTAAATAGACATTACTAGTATAAGACCATGAAATAATAAGAGAACCCAAGGAATAAAGGTTAATAATTATTATATTAACCTCTAGTTACCAAATAGATTTAATGGTACCTAAATCTAACAAGATTAAAAAGATATATCATGTGGAAGAGATTGATGGGCTAGGGAATGTTTTGGAAAGTATCTTGTAGGGAAATCCCCTTCACAGCCCTTAAATACTCATTCTTTCCTTTTTACCCTTTTTTATTTCCATTATTTACTTATTTATTTAATTCACTATTTCCTTATTTTTTTTATTCTTATTTACATTATTATTTCATCTTCTCTGGGCCTAGTCGAACCCGTCATCCAGACCCATGTATAAGTCTTCCAGTGTTAATACATTACCAATTTTTTAGAAAAGTCTAGTTACGTAGGGGGGTTAGGTATTTATAAGAGGATGGTTTTATGTGAGGGTCACCATCTAGGGGGGATCTTACATATGATGATCCCATGTGAGGGGATCCCATATAAGGGTCTGCTATGTTAGGGGATTCCATGTTTGGTGATCTATGTAATGGGTTCCATACATATAAGGATCCAAAGTAAGGGGATCCCTACATATGGGGATATTACATGTAGGAATTCCATGTGAGTGTATCCCATATAAAGGGATCCAACATGAGAGGATACCATGTGAGGGGATCCCGTGTAATGGGATCCTAAGTACGGGTCTTCCAAGGCTCTTCTTCCAGTGATTTACTTTACAAAAAACAATTAAATTCTAGACATGTATGGTTTGTTAGGTCTCAGTGATATGGAAAGTTTGAATCTAGGGGTGAATATTCTTTTTAAAAATTAATCAATTAATTATAATTATTAGAGTGATTAATAGTGTTAACTGTGTAGTGGAAATTAAAATAAACAAAGGATGTTTTGTATAGTAGTTCGGATAACCAAGATCCTATTCTACTCTTTAATATTATCTACTCAGTAAGAAACTTTTTATTCACTAATACCTCACTTTTGATAGGTATTTATGACCCAGTTATAAATTTATGTACCTTTTACTCTCCTGGTGGTATAACCCCAACTGAATTTTATAAGAGTCATAACTTGAATAAATTTTTTCTAGGATTTACAACACAACCATCTTTTTATATAGGAGGAGTAACCTAGTTCAATATATTCTGGATGGGAAAATATTAAACCGGCTCTATAAGAACAAACAGAAGATAGAATAAATACAATGATGAGAACCATATAGAAATTAAAATCAGTAGTATAGTAGATTATGTTGAATGTCAAAATAGATTAATGAATTCATTCAATTCAGTAGTGGATGGTTAAAATGATGAATTTTTTCATGATCACAATAATGGAATAATAGTCTTATTCAAGATTCGGTACTTCAAAATTCTCATAAGAATGTTTTATTCTTCTTTCTCTATGATTGTATCAATTTTTTTTGGTTGAATAAACTTTGTTAAGTTTATTTTATCATATTCATTGATTTGCATTGCAATGGAAAATTGAGTGTCATTAACTCCAAGATCTTAGAGAGTCTCAATATATAATAATATAAATACACATTAGAAA
Source organism: Viscum album (assembly GCA_963277665.1). Classification (NCBI taxonomy): domain Eukaryota; kingdom Viridiplantae; phylum Streptophyta; class Magnoliopsida; order Santalales; family Viscaceae; genus Viscum; species Viscum album. The sequence goes on along the minus strand of OY728122.1, from coordinate 1,235,786,245 downwards.
AATAATAACACTTAGAATAATACTATTAAATTAATTTGAATTATCATGATCATAAAAAGAGGGTTCCAACACTTTTTATTCCTACATGAAAAATCTTGGAAATACTTAAAATTTGATCATTAAGATAAATGATAATTATTAAAATTAATAAAACATTAAAAAATATTTAAACAAGATTTTGGTGGTTTAGTAATTCAAAAGATATATAAAATAGATCATAAAATAATTGTTATGAAAATAATTATTTCCATGATAATTTTTGTCATATTTTCTCCATCAAATAATTTTCACATAGTCTTTATAATATATAACTATTTTAAAAAGTAATATAATAGTTAAACTTAATATAAAAAACTTGAAATTATTAAAAATATTAAAATAATGTTAAAACATAGTGTTCTGGTAAATATAAATTTTATCAAAATAAGAAAAGGATAGTAATAACCTTGTGAAGCATAATTCATGTGGTAGTTATACTTATTGTGAAACTAATTTAGTCGTGTGGTCAGTATATTGACTGTGTAAAAAAATAATGAATTCAGTATACTAACCATGTGAACATTTTTAATTGTGTGTTTAGTATAAAAATAACCCATGTGGTCACTTAAAAAATACTACACAGTCACTATAAAATAATATACTTACCTTCATGATAGGTATTATAACTCATGGTAAGTTGGAGAAACCTATTAAAGGTAGGTAGATAATTGTCATGTGGTTTGTACTTGAAATTCATGGTAACTTCAAAACCTACATGGTAGGTTGGTCTTCCGTATCACTGTAACTATTATAATGCTTTACAGTAAGTATGAATACCTCTTGTGGTAACTTCTAAAAATCACAATAGGTACTCACTCATTTGCAGAAACTTCAATTATCTCATTTCATGGTCACTTTTATTTACTCATGTGGTAACTACACAAAATCCACAAGGTAGGTAGAAAATAATTTCCACTTCACAGTAACTAGTTGGAGGCTTCACGGTAGCATTTCTATTGTCACATGGTAAGTTGGTACAGCCTTCACAGTGGGTGGAATAGAACTCCTACATGCATGGAAGAAGTGTTTCGGTCAGACGATGGTGTTTCAAGGTTTTTCTACCATGAATAAAGGTGATACTAAAGGTGACACAAGTGAGCTAACTACATGAACAAAGAGTGGTGTCAGTGTCACGTACGGTCGGACTAAAATAAGTGGTGTGTTTCTATGCTGGTATGGCTACTTGCAAGGATTTAGTCGACATTGGTATCACCAAACTTACTAATAATCCTATGTACAATGTAGTAAAGATAAGATATAGAGGATCTTTTATGCTAATGTCGCACATGATGATAATTGGTGTTGCACTTCCAGCATTGCATGAAGGGAGGTGTTGGTGATGTGCGTGCAAAATGAGCTGGTTTAGTTGTTCTCATGCAAGTGTGTGGTGTTGTACACATGTATAGGCCACTGAACATGCATGATGATGATGTTAAATCTTTAAGGATATTATTCATTAGGTGTCCATCAAACTTCTATGTGAAGTTGAGCTACCATGCGTGAAGGAGAGAAATTCTAAAGAAGCTAGTGTCACGTTGTCCACATGCTAGAGAAGAGGTTCCTGCAGAGAAGAAGACACACACGCATATATATATATATATACATAAAATACTATATATAATTATATATATATAAAAACTGATAAAAATATTTATAAAAATATGTATATATATAAAAAACTCAAATATAAAACATATTTAAACATTAAAATTAAAAATAATATATGATAAAAAGTTTTAAAAGAAAATATATATGTATTAAAATATATATATATATACGTATGTATGTATGTATGTATATATGTATGTGTTGATATATATATATATATATATATATCAAAAAAGATATAAAAATATGTATTAAAAATTTTAATACAAATTAAACTAAACTATAATTAAAAATATTATTAAATTTAAATATTCAGAAATAAATATTAAAATATTTCAAATATTAACTCATGAAATAATATAAAAATAAAAAAAATATTAAAAAAATATTTTCAAAAAATATTTTAAGAGAATGGATTCCAATTTTAGAAAACAATAAAACAAATAAAAATATAAACAATCAACACAAACAATCTCTCCCTTTTTTTAGATTACAAAACCAAAACCAAAATTTTAATTTTAAAGTATCCAAAATATTCTCCCCCTATTTTAAATTTATCAAAAAGTATAAAAAAACTCCAAAAAATATTATTATGAATAATATTGAAGAAAATAAAAAAAATCAAGCAGGGGATAACTCTCCCTAAATTCATGCATTTCTAATAGAGATATAAAAAAAATATTAGCATTCTCTAAAAAATTAAATATTTATAATACCCAATTCAAACTTTAATTTTTCAAACCACACAGAATCTAATGGTTTATTACCAGACTCAACCATTTTATTTCAAAAAAATCCATTTGGTTCCAATTGACTATTTATCTTTAGTCAATTCAACCAGATTCCAGACTTTATTTTGATCAAAATGGTTAAGTTCATCATGCATGGAATTTTTCAATTTTTAATCTTTTAAATATTATTTAATATAATAAGAACAAAATAAGAAAAAAATTAGAATTAGAAAAAAAAATCAAATCTGATTTTCTATTTATAATTCTAGATTTATCATTTCCAATAAAAAATTAATGAATGATCTTTGTGTGTTTGAAAAATTAATTTATCACTTTTAGTATCAAATTTTTCTATATTATCTTTAGTATTTAAAATATAAACTCTAAAAACAAATACTTTAAAGTAACCAATATTAGGTTTCTTTTCTTTAAATAGATTATAAGGGGTTTTATTTAACATGGTTACAATTTAAACTCAATTTAATATATTTCATGTAGTGTTAACCGATTCATTCTAAAAATATTTTGAAAAGTTGAATTCATTTATCATATTCCTTTCCATTTATTGAGTAGTTCTATTTTTCCTCTCTATAGTTCCATTTTTTGTGGTGTTCCAGGTGAAAAAAAATTGTGGAAATATCCATTATCTTCAAAAACATCTCAAAGTATAAGTTAAAAAATTATTCACATTTATCACTTATAATTGATGTTATTAATTGAACTTTTTTATTTTGAACTTGTTTAAAGAAAATAATAAACTTATTTAGGGTTTCACTTTTATGAGATAATAAAACAATCCAAGTGAATCTATTTAAATTATCTAAAATTACAAAAATGCATCTCTTACTACCGAAACTAAAAGTTCTCATGGGTCCAAATAAATCAATATGAATCGGTTCTAAACATATAGTAGTATTAATATTATTAACATATCTAAAAGACTCTTTGGGATGAATACCCTTTATTAAAGAATCACGCAAAAAATAATTACTTGCTTTAAATTTTGGAAGTTCCAAAACTTATCCATGTTTACCCAACTTGTACAATTATTGAAGATAAACATTGTCCCAAAATTTTGTGCCACAAAATATGGTCTCTTTCTATAGTATTTAAGCACTTAAAATTTAGTTGAGTTAGTTATGAAAAATCAATAGAGTGAGTATTTTCTTTTCTATTAGAATAAAATAAAATAGTATTATCTTTATAAACAAGATATTTATTATCTTCAAAATTTAAACAAATTCCATCATCACAAATTTTTGAGATACTAATTAAATTATGTTTCAATCCCTCTATGTACAGTAATTTAGAAATTATAATAGATTTAAATATTCCTACTTCTCCAAAAGCTTTGACCTTAACTTTAGAGTTATCATTGAAAGTGATAGTTCCTCCATCACAATAATTAAAAAATAAAAATTTAGAAATGACACTAGTAATTTTCCTATAGAACTCATTATCCATATATCACATATATTTATAACTCTTTATGTAGGTTTTCAATAAAACAGATTAATCATATAATTATTTTGGTACCCAATCTATTTTGGGTCCAATTAGATTAGTAATAAAACTTTTAGGAACTCGTGAATATTTAATGAATTTATTATAGGGTAATATAGAACATAGATTCTTAGAAATAAAATTAATGGTGTGGCCTAGTTATTGAGTAGATCTTAAAAGAACATTTATTTTCATAATACCCTTTCAGATTACATCTAAATCATGTAACATTTGAAACATTTACTTTACTACTTTCAAAAAAAGTAATTCTATACATATTAGGAATTTGGATATCATAACCAAATCCATTTTTATCATTATTAGGTTTTTTCATAGCCATCACCTTTTCAAATTCTTCGTTTCCTTAAACAAAAACAAATAAGGTTTCCTTTAATCCAATAATTTTCCTTTTATGATTTACATTTTTTTTAATAACTTCTATGTTATCACAAACTTTCACATTTGAACATGATCCTATATTTTTCAATTTCTTATTTTCATGTTTGAGTTTCTTACATTCCTTTTCAATTTTATCTAAAGTATCACAAAATAAATTAAATCTCATGCCTTGATCTTAATCAGTTTTTGACATGTAATATATCATTCTTTCATTCCCATATATGAGATTTATCATTTCAAAATTCACAACATTTTTCTAATTCAATATTATTTAATAGAGAAACTTCTAGTTTCTAATTTTCTTCCTTAATTTTCTTATTTTCTCTTTGCTGGTCTATGTATAGTTCATCCATTCTAAAAATATCACTTTGAAACTTTTCATTTTTTTTAGTTAATTATTTAACTTTATTTTCAATATCATACTCATAACCTGAATTTTAATCAAAATTAGAGTTTATCTCGTTCATTTTTTGGTCATTAAAAATAGATTGTATTCATTTTCACTCTCAAAATCATCACTACTCGAGTCTTACTCCTATATACAAATCTATTCAACATGATATGATCATTCTAAATCCTTGTATTATTTTTCTTTACCTTATTGTTTTAATTTTGGATAGTCTGATTTGATATGTCCTTTTTTCGTACACTCATAGCATATTAATTATGAAACATTTTATTTACTACTTTTACCTTTCTTAATTACCTTTCTATCATCCTTTTGATGATATATTATGGGATGATTCTTAAAACCTATATTTACTTTCATGTAATTGTAGACTTCTTTAGTAAAATTTGTTGTTTCATCTTTCTCTCTTTATTGTAACTCATAATTAGAGTAATTATAAAAAAACATTTATATTATATTTGAATGTTATACCTTATCTTTTCTCATGTTCTTAACCGTTATCATTCTTCATTTTGAGCTTGTATTGAAGAGGTGATCTTATTAGTGTATCCATTAAATACTCAATGAAATCCTTAATTTCTTCAATCATAACCTTATTTGAGTGGAACCTTTTTTGTAGAGATTTAATTATTATTTCAATGAGAAATTTATTCTTCATGGTCTCCCTGTATACAACCATGTTGTTTACAATATTAGTGAATCTTTTTTATATCTCATTGATTCTATCTTGATCATTCATTCTGAATTCTTGAAACTAAACTCTATGAATACCCAACTTGGTTATCAACAGCTTATCAGTTCCTTGATGAGTAACTTTTAAATTACTCCAGATTTCAAAAGTATTTTTACATGAATAAATATAGATATACATATTTTTAATAAAATAAAAATATAGATAATTCATAACTTTTTAGTTTAGAACATATTTTATAGAATTATTTACTATTATATTTTCTGAATCTACATTAGGTAGTTTATAAGGTTTTGAAATGATAGCCTATAATTAAAGACGTATATTTTTTAGAAATACCACCATTCGATCCTTTTGGTAAACATGAAAAATTACAATAAAGTGAGGTGGTATGATGGGATTCAACATATCAAATTTTTGACTTTCCATAACAAATCAGTGGATCTTTCCTTATACTATTAATTCTAGGATAAAGTTCAGTTCAAAACAATAATGAAACAAAAATAACCAATCCCTGAAAAAGGCACCATAGTTTAATGAAAATTTCTAGGTCCTATTGATATGGAAATGTTGACTAGAGGGGGTTGAATATTCCTTTTAAAAATTAATCAATTAAATATAATTATTAGAGTGATCCACAATGTTAATTGTACAACAGAAATTAAAACAAAGAACACGTGATGTTTTTTATACTAGTTTGGATCACCAAGATCCTAGTCTACTCTTAAATCTTCTCTAATCAGTGAGAAGATTAGTATTCACTAATACCTCAGTTTTGATTGGGATTTATAACCCAATTACATATGTATGTACCTTTTTCTCACCTAGGGATATAACCCTAACAAACTTTTATAGGATTCACAACCTGACTAAATTTTTTCTAAGAGTCACAACCTATCCTTCCTTTCATATTGGAGGAATAACCTAGTTAAATAGATTTTGGATGGGAAAATATTAAACCAAATCTAGAAGAAAAATTGACATATAGAAAAAAATAAAACTATGAGATCCAAATAGAAATTAAAATTGACAGTGGAGAAGATGATGTTAAATGTTGATGAAACTCAATAAATTCATTCACTTCTGTAGTGGATAATAAAAATGATAAAGTAATTCATGATAATAGCAATGGAAAAGTATTCCTAGTTAATATTTATTACTTCACAATGCTTATAATAATTTTTTATTCTTCTATTGTTGTGATCATGTCAATTTTCATTGATCTTGTTCAATAAACTTTTTCAGGTTTTTTATCACGTTTTTTGATTCGGATTGTAGCAACTAATTGTGTGTCAATAACACCAAAATCATGGATTGTATCAATATATAATAACAGAAAGACACATTAGAAAAATGTTAACACTTATAATAATATTTTTACCTTAATTTTAATTATTTCTCTCATAATCAGATAGTTCTTATTCCTTTTATTACTGAATTAAAAATCTTGGAAACAATTAGAATATGATCATTAAGATAAATTAGAATTATTCAAATGAATAAAACATTAAAAAAATAAAAAATATTGTAGTGGTTTGATAATTCAAAAGATATATAAAATATAGTAAAAAATAATTGATATGAAAATTATTATTTCTATAATAATTTTTGTCATATTTTCCCCATAAAATAATTTTCACATAGTTGGTATAATATATAACTATTTTAAAAATTAATAGAGTGGTTAAAATTAATTTAATAAAATTGAATAAATTAAAGTTATTAAAACAATTTTAAAAAGAGTGTTCTATAAAATATAAATTTTTGTAAAATATAAAAAGGAAAGTGTTAACCATGCAAGGAATAAGTCATGTGGTAGTTATACTCACCATGTGACTAATTTGGTCATGCATTCAGTATACTGACCATGTGAACATATTTTTCATGTCGTCGGTATACTGATTGTCCATATATTTTTTATTATGTATTCAGTATTAAAATAAATCATGCGGCTACTTAAAAAATAGTGCATGGTCACCATAAAATAATATACTTACCTTCACAGTATGTACTGGAACTCACAGTAAGTTGGAAAAACCTCTTCATTGTAGGTATATAATGGTCATGCAGTAGTTACTCATAATTCATGGTAACTCCAAAACCCACACTATAGGTTGGGATTCCTCTTCATAGTAACTATTATAATGATTCATGTGGTAAGTATGAGTACCTCTTATAGTAACTTCTGAAAATCATGGTAGGTACTCCATCATTTGCGGTAGCTTCAATCATCTCGATTCATGGTCACTTTTCTTTACTCATGCAGTAACTACACACAATCCATACAGTGAGAAAAATAAAATTTCCACTTCACAGTAACTAGCTGGAGGATTCACAATAGATTTTTCATTTCCACATGGTAAGTTGGTGCAACCTTTATAGTAGGTAGAATAGAACCTATACTCTAATGGATGAAGTGTCACGGTTGGATGGTGGTGTTTCAAGGTGTCTCTACCATGATAAAGGTGATATTGAATGTGACACAGGAGAGATAACTATGTGAACAGAGATTGTTATTGGTGTCACATGTGGTTGGACTGAAACAAGTGGCACATTGCTACGCTAGTATAGATGCTAACAAGGATGAAGTAGATATTGTTGTCATCAAAGTTTCAAAGCTTCTATTCATAGTGTAGTATAGCTAAGCTATATAGGAGTATCCAATATAATTTTGTGTGCATGGGGAACTGATGTTGTGCTTCCAACATTTCTTGAACAAGGGTGCTGGTGATGTGTGTGCAAACTGAGTTGGCTAAACTACGTTGATGTGGGTATGTAGTGATAAACACATGGAAGATCTTCTGAAATTTTGTGAAGATAATTTTGAAGCTTGAAGGAGATGATGTTCTTGGTGTATATTGAACTTCTATATGAAGTCAAGCAGCCATGCATGAAGGAGTGAAATGCTAAAGAAGCTGGTGTTGCGATGTTTGCAGGTTGGAGAGGAGGTTCTCACTAAGAATAAGGAACACACACACACACACACAGATATATATATATATATGTAAATATTGTATATAATTATAAATATAATATGATAAAAATATTTATATAAATATTTATATATGTAAAAAACTCAAATATAAAACATATTTAAACATTAAAATTAAAAATAACATATGATATAACATTTTAAAAGACAATATAAATATATATATATATATATATTTATATTTATATATATATTTCAAACAAAATATAAATCTATATATTTCAAAATTATAATATTAATTAAACTAAACAATAAATAACAAAATTTGTAAATTTAAATATTCAAAAATTAATATTAAAATATTTCAAATATTAATACATGAAATAATATTAAAGTGAAATAATATTAAAATAAAAAAATTAAAAAAAGTCAACAATGATTTTAAAATAATGGATTTAAATTTAAGAAACAATAAAAAAATATAAATATAAACTATCACCACAAATATGAGTTTCCCAAAACCCATGCCCAGCACCTATAGCTCACCTCTAGTTCAACTGTAGACCACCCCAAACATCACTGAAGCTAGAAAACATCCACCAAATCATCCTTCAATCCGGAAAAACACTAAAACTCAACTAATACCAACCCTTACATAACCAACACCACCACTAGGTCCCATATTTCATATAAGAGAACCCAATTTCACCCCAAAATTGGTCCCTGAGTCGTCGATCATAACCGAAAGCACTCAAAAATGTCTAGGAATACTATTTAAAACTAAAATCTCAAATTAAATGTAAAAATAAAAACAACCAAGGATTGTATCCAAAATATATACAAGATTTCCCTGAAATTAAATTGGATCTACACCTTAATAAGGGGTAGGGTGTTATAGGAATCTTTCTCTATGTGTCTAGGTTTCTTATAAAAGTAACATCTAACTATCGAACCTTGTTTATTTTACACTTTTACTGCAACTTGTGTTTCAATTTTAGAAAAATATTTTCCAAGAGTATTTATAAACTCCTTGGATTATCCACTCTTTTGAATAACACCCTTGAATGTTTCTAGGACTGGACACTTCATGATCATGAAACTCATGAAATTATATAATTCTCACTTTTTTAAGTTCCTTTTATCCTCAAGGTAAATTTAATATATAGGAGTTGTGGGCCATTATATCCTTAGCACAAGGTCAATATCCATGAAAATGAGAACTATTTGGATATTCACTTTCTATCTCTTGATATATTTTTCCATTAAGAATTGGAATGGAATTAATTTTTGCATATATATTAGTAATATAAGTTGAATAGAGAACAATAAAATTGTAATCAATGCTCAAAATACTTAAATTTAATAATTTTCAAGTAATGATTTCAAATAATCATACACCCTAAAACAAGATACCTAATATAACATTAATATTTTTTCTTTGGACAGAAATATTAATTAGAAGTGGTACTTTCAATACAACAATCAAATATTGGCTATTAGTTCAGTAAAATAATAAAACTTTCTTCGAAATGATTTATTATTCACATAGAAAAATCAAAATTTTCACATATTTATCACCACATGTGCATTTATTATTTTTTCAAATAGAAAAATTTATTTGGGTCAATCACTATTCGAATACATAATACATACACACACCTAATATTTCAAATAAATTAATCTATACAAAATAGATCACTTTGGTGATGTTTTTATTTAATCAATTTAATTCAAAAATATTGTCTTAGTCTAGAATTTATTTATTTTAATAATCCTAAATCATTTTTCCTATGTTACTAATGAATTATGTTTTTTGTGAGAGTAAATTATTTTTCTTGAAAAATTGTGAAAAATAGCTAGGTATGGAAGTGACCACATGATATATGGACATAGACCACATGACCATTGAATCAATAATGAATAAATTTCTCCAAGTGTCAGATCAACTACATGATGAAGTGGAATGACCACAAGAAAAATTTTGACTGACTGATCCAGTCATCCAAAATATTTCAAAGTGTTGAATACACCATAAGAAGAAAATTCAACTGATCATACTTTTCAACTGACCGCATGTTGAACTTTTGAGTGATTGCATGTTATAGTAGAAAAATCACAAGTATATATAAAGAAACCATATGAAAAAATAAACTGATCATATATTAGGAATTTTAAAAATATTCTGAGTATGGAGTGACTACATGTTGAGACCAAGTGACCACATGATCAAATCATGCTATCCTAATTGAAAATATTACTAAGTCAAGTGATCGCATGAAGTTTTTAAAGTGATTGTATAAAATATTTATAAACCAACCACAATGAATAAATCAAGAAACTATGCCTAAGTTACTTTTTAAAGGACAAACCTATCATGTATAATTTCAAATAAATTCATTTAATTACTCAATCAGCTATATTTTTTATCATTTATTGAAAATTCAGAGAAGTTGTGAAATTATTGATTGATTTATTAATATTAGTAGTTATTTATGATTATTCCTTAATTTCTAGTTATAGAAGATCTCTATATAAAAATCCTCTCTCGTACAATGTGGGTGTGTGGATCAAAAAGATGATATTCTTTCATACTATGACTTTATATTTTTTCCACATGATATTACAGATCTGAAAGAATCTTTACAATAATTGTTTTCATCTGATCTCAAGGATTTATTTAAATAAAATTATTAAATAGAAGATATCCTTGTTTATAAACCAAAATTTGATCAATGATAGAGATATATCACACTTTAATTATCTCTATACCTTAATATATGTATTTTACATTTTGAGTTGTGTATGTATTATCTTGTATATCTATTAGAACTTCACTTGTATTGTAAAGAGGGGTACTCTAATATTCCTTTTTCATTTTCTTTTACATAATATATCCCATATAAGAACTATGGAAGAGGCTTGGTATAGCCTGAACTACCTTGTGGGTAGTTTTGTTTGTAAAACACAATCCAGGTTTTTTATTATTTATTATGTTTTAATAAACATGCTTGGAAATTGTTAACTATCAATTTGAGAGGATTCAAATCCACATTAGATCTATCCTCTTCTTTAATTATGTTTTGATTTTAATTTTTTTCACTGCATGTTTTAAATTTACATGAAAACCTTTTATTTTTAGTAAGTTTTTTTAAACGGTAAATGAAAATTTTAATTCAATAGTTAATATTTTCAGGTGACATATATATTGTGTTTTATGTGAGTAGAGTATTTTCAATGCTAAAATAATTTTAGTTATTTGAACTATGTTTTGATAAAACCATTGAGAGAGTATTTTAAAATATAAAATTATATATACCTACTTCTTTTTCTAACCAGAATAGTATTTTATATTGAGGGGATTTAAATTTATAATTTTGTAAAATATAAATTTTTATATTGGAAGATCAATTCACCCCCCCCCCCCCTCGAGAATTCCTCTTAAACCAAAATTTGGTATCAAATGTGTTCTTTTATTTCAGGCTATCTTTTTTTACTATATTAATTTACTTTTTAACCTTGATCAATTCCTAAGGGAAATATTTTAAATTTCAAAGTATTTATTACTCTATTATTATGGATTCTAGAACTAAAGATCATGATACTAATCGAACTCTATTTTTTAATGTAACTAAATATTCTTAGTGGGTAATTAAAATGAAAATCTATTTATAAATCGTGGCATTTTATATCTAGGGAACTATAAAGGATAAATATGAAAAACCCAAGACTCTAATAAAGGAATGGGATGATGTAACTAAAGTTTCTTATGATTGTAACTATAAATTTATGAATTATTTATTTTTTGATTTAAGGGGAGATTATATTAGTATAATATCTTCTTATTCTGCTGCTTTTAAAATTTAGGACACTTTAGTTGTTTCTCAAGAAAGAACCTCTAATGTTAAATAAATGAGATTGAATATATATATACCATAAAGTATGATTATTTCAATATATAACTAGATGAGTCAATTTTTTAAATATATTATAGATTTAATGATATCATTAACCCCATGGATGCACTTGAATAGCCAGTGGATAAAAAAAAGTTATAATATTGCTAAGAAGCTTACATAATAAGTGTAGAAGCACTTATCTTTTTATTATAGAATCCTATGACATTAGAAAGTTACTAGTCAAATAAAAAATTAGAAAAATGATTATGTATGAAGAGGAATTAAAATATTTAAATAAATATGTTGAACTTAAGAAGAAAATCATATCATTTAAAACATCTGAGTCAAAATAAAATGAAGTTTCCCCAGATGAAAACTCAAGTGGAAATGAATCTGATTTAGAAAGTGATGAGGATATAGATCATTTAGCCAGAAGATTCAAAAATTTATACAAAAAGAATAAATTCTTTAGGAATTAAAACTACCAAGGAAACTATGATAAAAAAGGGAAACTAGAAAAAATTATAACTTCACTAGTGACATTACATTTTATGAATTCGATAGTAAAGGAAACATCAAAGCTAATTTTCTTAAATTGATGTATAATAAGTATAATGATGGAGAGAAGAAACCAAATAAAGTAATGAAAGAAAAATAAATTTCATATCAGGAAAATTCTAGGGATTTTAATTCAAATAGTAATGATTCAAGTGAAAAAGTTAATTTTTACTTTATAGTCTGTGAACCTAAGGTATAAAATACTAATATTACTTATTCTTTGTCTGGTGATGATGTTTTAAATTAATCTCAAATGTATAATGAATAACTATTAAAACACTACTCTATGTTGTAATACACTATTAATGAGCTTAAAGATAAATAAAATAATTTGAAAAATGTGTATGATTTATCTTTTAATACTAATAATGACCTTTGTATTGAAAAAAAGAAGAATTTCGGCCTATTAAAAGAAAATGCATATTTGAAATTGTAAAAAGGATCAACTAAAAAAATATTTAAAACAATTTAAAAATGGGACTGTCACTTTTAATATGATATTAGGAAGTCTAAAACCACCCAAACTTAATAATTTAATAGGATATAAATTTTAAAAAAACAATAAGTTGTATAAGAACTATTTTGTTCCAAGTTAAAAGAATAAAACCTTAATCTACAAGACTAAAGGGAATTTTAGTTATGAAAATAGATTTCATTATTTTAGACCTAAGAATTTTTTTTGTTTAAATATTTTATTTTTGTAGTTAACAATCCTGTAAAACAAATATGAATTCTTAAATATTTAATTTATAACATTTCTAGACCTAAGAAAATCTGGGTACTAAAATCTTTTCTTTTTTTTTGATTCTGTATTGGTAAAGTTCATAAAGAGCTACAGTAAAAGTCTATGGTATCTAGACAGTGGATTTTCTAAATATATTAAGAGAGACTACTCGATCTTTAAGATTTTAGTAAAAGTCCACAGTGCACATATCACCTTTGGTGACTATGAAAAAGTAAATATAATTGGACTTGGAAAAATTGGTAACCCTGAAAATGTTTCAATATATAAAATTTTTTTATTAATGGTTTAAAATATAACCTGTTTAGTATATATCAATTGTGTGATTATGTTTATAATGTTATATTTTCAAAAAAATCTTCCAAAATTTTTTATTCCAATCATGCTTTAGTGTTTACTACCTTAATAAATGAAAATGATTATACTATTAATTTGGATTCTTTATTGTCTCAAAATGTTTCCTACTTAAGTTTATTTCATAGAAAATATTGGATTTGGTATAAGAGATGAGGCCACGGTAATATACACTCAATTAGGAATCTAACTAGAAAATTATTAGTTAAGGATCTACCTAATCTGGAATTCCCAAAAGACAAAGTGTGCAATCCTTTCCAAAAGGGAACGTAACACAAAATTTCATCCAAACCAAAGAAAGAAGTGTCAACATCTCAACTAATATAATTGGTTCACATGGATTATTTTTCATTATAGAGCTTCTATTCTTGTTAGAAAATAACGTGTGTATATCATTGTTGATGATTATTAAATATACACATGGGTATTCTTCCTTGATCACAAAATTGAAGCTCCTTCTTATTTTATAAAATATAAAAATTTATAGAAAATCTTAGTGGTCATTCCATAAAAACATTGATAAGTCATCATGGCCATGAATTTAAGAATCATGATTTTAAATATTTATGTTCGAAATAAGACTATAATCACAATTTCTCTACACCTCAAACACCTCAACAAAATGGGGTTATTGAAAAAAGAAACATAACTCTTCAAGAAATTTATTGGACTATACCTAGTGAATGTGACTTACCTATATATCTTTGGGATAATTTTGTGAGAATAAATTGTTATGTGATTAATAGGGTTCTTATAAGACCTATCTTAAAAATGAATCCATATAAATTAGGGAATGATAGAATACTGAAATTTAATTACATTAGAGTTTTTGGATATAATGTATTTATTTTAAATACTAAAAAGAATTTGGAAAAATTATCACCAAAGATTTATAAAGAATTTTTTTAGGTTATTCAACCACTATTAAATTATATAGAGATTTAAAAAAAATATGGTCATGGAAGAGTTTGTTCATGTCAAATTTTATGAGACAAATCCACATAAACCCAAACCTGTGACTGAAAAACTTGAGGATAATATATTCACTCTGAATATCAATAAAACCCGTAAAACCTATGATCATGATACTAATTTATATAAATAATCACCCAATAGAGACCAAGAATAGCAACCTAACCATAAATAGGACTTTGAATAACCAATTACTTCAATTAATAGAACCATTAAGACCCATAAGTATCACCCTATAGGTATTTAAGTTAGTGATCTTAACAAAGGAACTCAAAATTGATCTTCTCTTAGAAATCGGGTTGAACATCAAGTCTCTTTTTCTCATCTACAACCTAAGAACATCACTGAATCATTTAATGATGATCATTGGGTAATGGAAATGAAAGAAGAAAAAAATTGGTTTGAAAGAAATAAAGTCTAGGAAATAGTTAAAAGACCTAAAGTCTACTTTATTATTATCACTAAATGGGTATATGAAAATAAGGTTGATGATTATGGATCTATAGTAAAAAAAGGATGGATTTTTTTAACAAGGTTATATTCAAGAGGAATATATTTATTATGAAGATACCTTTACACTGGTATCTAGACTTGAATCCATTAGAATACCTCTTTCTTATGCAACACTTCTAAATTTAAAACTATATCAAATGGATGTCAAGAGTTTATTTCTAAATGGTTATATTATTGAGGATGTTTTCATTGAAAAACACCCTATTTTTTAAACCCTCATTTACCAAATCATGTTTTCAAACTATAAAAATAAATTTATGGTTTAAAACAACCTTCTCGATCTTGGTATGATAGGTGAAGTTCCAAAGGATTGAATAACAACTATGAAGGGGGGTTGAATCAGTTGTTCACTTTTTATAAGTTTCAATCATTTTCTAAAATTAACCCCTAAAACCTATTAAGATTTATTTCCTTATCATCTTTTTGTAAATAGTCATACATGAAAAGGTATTAAATCAAGTAAAGAACATAAGATTTACAAGGTTCGGGCTCAGTGTGAGAACATAAAACCTTACCATAGCCACTTTTGTGGGTTTATAGAAATTCACTATTATGAAGAAGTGAATAAAACATGTACCAACTCCCGTTAGACACATTCTACCTCTCGATAGGAAATATTATACTCACTCTTGTCCATTTACAATGTTTTATTATAAAAAAATTGATCCAAATAAAAGAATAAAGACTTTGTTCAAACTAATCCATAATTTCTCAGTCTAAATCCTCTGTCTGATTTGGATGGATATGATTTTCTCAGTCCGATTAGGCTATATTTGATTCTCTCAATATGATGAGGATAGATCCAATGAACTCAGCCTGATGAATTCATTCTCAATATACATTAATCAAAATATGATCAAATGATCAATACGATCTTTCTCATTCCAATTGACTCAATATGATGGACTCAATACGATGAACCCATTCATAATTTGAAAAACTAAAACTCTTATTGAATACACAATAAGATATTCCTCAGCCTGATTGACTCAATACAATTATCTTATCTGGTAAACAAAACTTCCAGGTGTCTGGTCTTCTTCAGATATATCAATTCGGAAATAACTTTCACTCTAAAACATAAGCACTCCGCCTTTTCCACTTGCGTTAAAGTTATAATGAAAAAATAAACTAAGAAATTATTTATAGGAAACTCAAAAAAACAACAGTGATAAACATGAAAACTTTCCTCACTACCTCATATTTTAAAAACTCTGAAGATCACTCACATTTTAACTTCAAATTTGACTTCTTCAATCCTCCTTAGATTTCTCTGAGATTTATGAAAAAATTGAATTTCAAGTTTGGAACTCTTCAACTCATCATAAAACTTATAGAATCTAATTTTTGAGTCTTCTTTGTAATTAGATCATTAAAAATTTATTTCCTTCTCAGCTCATTATAATTATTTTTCCTTCTCATCTCATTATGATTTCTGTTTCTTTCTCATCTCATTATGATTTATATTTCTTTCTCATATCATTATGATTTTTTTTCTGTATAATATCATTAAGATTTATATTTCTTTATCAGTTCATTATGATTTCTATTTATTTATTAGCTTACTATGATTTAATTCTTCACTCTACAACTTTGAAATTCTTTAAACTTCATCAACTTTAAATATTATAATTTCTTTGAACTTTTGAGTCCAGTACTTATAGAACCGATACAATATTTATGATTCCTAAATTTATTCAAAAGATTTTATCATGAGTATGTTTCATAATTTATGAGAACTTTATGATCAACAAAGAATCATCTTAATTAGATAAGAAAGTTTGAGAACTTTTTAACTTCTGATTTAACTTTCTTCAACAAAAATTTTTAGTATCATTATAACTTCTTCACTTA
This sequence comes from Viscum album, assembly GCA_963277665.1. NCBI lineage: Eukaryota > Viridiplantae > Streptophyta > Magnoliopsida > Santalales > Viscaceae > Viscum > Viscum album. The sequence continues at coordinate 1,235,769,044 of OY728122.1, read as the reverse complement.
GAAACATCTATATTTGAAACTTAGAAACTTATTTCCTTCTCTGGTTATGGAAAAGGAAAACTTCTAGCAAACAAAAATTTATGCCTTTGATTCTTTTGGATTCAATGATCTGAATCTAATGTCGATGGATCCAATAAGCTGAGTCTGGTGCTTCTCAATCAGAAAATGTGAGTCCAGAAACTTGTGTCATGAAAATAAATTTCTTAAAGATAAAAACTTTTCTCTCCCTATATGTTTGTGTTTGAACATTCAGAAACTCTCAACTTTCTTAAAAAAATCTTTATGGTTGACTAGGTCTGATTCCTGAATAAAAAAATTATACAAAAAGGCTATTTTTCAACAAATACAAAAACTTTAATAAAATAATTTACCAAAAAGGTTCTTCAATATCCCCCTTTGGATTTGTTGACAACCCTTGTTAATAATTTTTTCAGATCTAGGAAATTTTTCACATCTCAACTTTTGTAAACAACTCAAGTTTTTTACTTTTATCAAAACATATCATTTCTCAAAAGAGAGTGTCTTGACACTACACTACTATATAAAGTAATGTTTTGAAGGAATTACATCCCTTGGTGATAGGAAAATTTTTCTACCATGTAAAGATAAACTCTCCCTCACTTTTCTTTTTCTCTCCCCCATTTTATGATAACCACAACTTCAGATTCATTAATAAAATATAAGTAAAAACTTATTACAAAGTACAAAGTAAAATTTTTTAATTTCTCTACCCCTTTATCAACATAATTCAAATCATGGTGGGGTATTTTCTTATGAGATTTATGAAGTCATTGGAGGAGGCTAAACATGAATTTGCATCAACAATTCCACAAACCTTTCTTTCAGTATTTATTTTGTAAAGATATCAAAAATCTGATACTTTGTAGCAATGTATTCTAGAAAAACATCATGAGAAGAAAATTTCCAAATTATAAAGTGAAATTTTATATCAATGTTTGTTGATATTGAATGTTAGATGGTATTTTACAAGGATCAATTACACTTTGATTATAATAAAGTATCTTCAATGGTTTAGGAAAAATTTCTTTCAAATATTCCCACTAAAGTTTCATCCAATAAATTTGAGTACAAGATTGAGTAGCTAAAATATATTTGGATTCAAATGTGCTTAAAGTTACTGAACTTTATTTCTTACTCTTCCAACTCACACAACATTACATAAGAAAAATGTCCCTCCAGAGGTTGATTTTATATCATTATAATCTTCAGCCCAATCAGCATCAGTATAACCATGTTACTTCACCCCATAATTTCTTTTATATAACAACCCATGTGAATTTGTTCCTTTTACATATCTCATAATCCTATTTGGTTCCAATATATGTGATTCTTTTGGATTACTTTGATGCTTGTAACATAAAGTCAGAACATAAACAATATCAGGCCTTGAGTCTATAAGGTAAAGAAGACTTCCTATCAGCTTCCAAAAGTCTTTATTATTCACACTTATTCTGAATTCATCTTTACTTAACATTGTTCTTATTTAAATAGGAGTAGAAATTTTTTTTGATTATTTTATCCCAAACTTCTTTAACAATTACATAGTATAATTTTCTTGAAATAAGAAAATTTATATTTCCCTTTGTTGAACTAGTAATCCAATGAAGAAAGTAAATTCTCCTAATATATACATTTCAAAATTCTTATTCATTTACTTAAAAAATGTTTTAAAACTATCTTCTCTATCCCCATAAAAAATTATATCATTCACATAAATAATTAAAATTATAGTTACAGAGTCAACATACTCCACATATAAGTTACTGTCAACTTTTCCTTTATAAAATTTCAATATTCTCAAACAATCATCAAGTTTAGAATACCAACAAGAACATTGATCTTGTTTCAGTCCATACAAAGATTTATTTAGTTTAAAAACTTTTTTTCCATCCTCATAAAGTATAAACCCACAATGTTTTTCAATGTAAACTTCTTCCTCAATATCACTATTTAAGAAAGCCAACTTTACACCCATCTGATAAACTTTGTAATTCTGATGTGTAGCTATTGAAAGAAATAGTAAAATAGTTTCTAATCTTTCAACTGGGGAAAATTTTATTCAAAATTCAGACCTTCCACCTATGCATAGCCTTTACAAACAAGCTTTTATTTGTTTCTTGAAACTTCTCCATATTCATTTAACTTGTTTATGTAAACCCTCTTAGTTCTGATGATATTTTTATTTGATAACATGAAACAAGAACCCGTGTTTTATTCTTCAAAATCTGATATAACTCTTCATTTATAGAATCCACCCATTATTTTTATTCAATATCTTTTGAAACTTATTCTGATTCAACTTTTGAGATAATTGAAGTCTAATTTTATAATCTCAAATATCTCCTTGTCTGAACCAGAGCCTTTTAATTTACAATAATGTTTTTAGACACAACCTATTTTTGTAAAGTGGGAAAATTCAAAGTTTCATTCCCAACTCAACTTTCCTCGTCACATGAACTTTATAAATCTTGATAAGGATGTTATGGATTACTTTCACTATTGTTTTAAATCTCCAGTTTATCCTCCTTATAATTCTAAACAACTTTTATTAAGGAATTTTTATTTTCAATTATTTTCTCATCATATGAGTCCACTAAATTTTGTAAACATTTTTTCCAATATTTTTTACTTCTTCCATTTGGTTAATAACCCATAAAAGTTCATTCCTAATCTTTCTCATCAAACTTTCCCAAATCCAGATTTTTTATTTTGAGAAATCATGGAATTATGAAAACTTTAAATTATTTGAATGGATGTTTTTTGTTATACCACATTTCATAAGGAGGAATGTTGGTTTCTGGTCTCAAAAATAATCTATTTTGAACATGTACAACAATATTAACATCTTCTCTCCAATAGAATTTAGAAATTTTGTATTATGAAAACATACTTCTTCCCATTTACACCAAACTTCTATTATTTATTTCTATTTCTATATTTTTTTGTGGATTATAAGGATCACTATACTAATTTTTGATACCATTATTTCTTAGATAAATTTCAAAAGTATTTCTTGTGAATTGGGTATCATTATATGTTCTCAACTTTTTTATGGAAACCTTTATTTCTTTCTCAATATCTTTTCTGAAGAATTTGAATATTTCAATAGACTGTGACTTGTGTTTAATAAACATGATTTTTTTCATCCAAGTGAAATCATCAATAAAAGTGATAAAGTGTAAATCTATTTTATTCAATTGATGTATCATTATCCCACATAAATAATAATAAATAATATCAAGTGGTCTGGTAGTTTGAATCTCAACTCTTTTATGACTTTTTTTAGTCATCTTCCCTTTTTTGACAAGTTACACAAATATCTTCTTCTCTTATTTTAAATTCTAGAAAGTTTTGAATGAAATAAACTTTAGAAATTTTGTTCATACTTTTTGTAAAATGTGTCTAACTCTTCAATGCCAAATTTTTTTTTCATCTTCAACGCTCAAGTAATAGGAGTTGTTGAATTCTTATATTTGGAAGAGATTCCTACTGGTTCTTTCACCTTTTGTAATAACTTTTCCATATTTCTCACTTTTGATGATACAAAAATATTTTCTAAAAACAAATTAGTTTCCATCATCACAAAGTTGTATTATACTAAGTAAGTTGTGTTTTATCCCACCAACAAATAAAACTTCTTTAGATTTCAATTTTTCCACATCAATCTCAGTTTTTCTGATTCCTCTAATTTTTAAGGAACTATCATTACCAAAGGTAAATTCTCCTCTATCATGAATTCAACATGTTTCAACATTTTTATATCACCTTTCATATGTGAAGAAAATCCACTATCAAGTATCCATGGTTTGTTCCTTTTACTTACTTTCAAATTTGTCTCAGTAATAAAAGATATTTTCCTAACTTTCTTCCTTACAGAGTCTTTTTCTTTACTATTATAAGAAACTTGTTCTAGAAGGAGTGTCATACATTTTTAATATTTATTATTAGCCTCATGAAATATTCCAAAAACTTCTTATAGACATTCAAATTTATTTTTTGTTGGAAATTTTCTAACATATTTAGATTTTTATTTTCTAACTTCCTATGGGTTAGGAAATTTACTCATTCTATTTTCACTATTTCTTCCAATTTTCTCAAACCTTATTCCAAGTAGACATAAGTTGTGCCAAAAATTATAAGCTTTGTGCCCATATATTCCACAACACTAGAAATATTCATCAAATCCTTATTTTCTATTCAAGAAAGGTCTTTATCTATAGAAACTTTGTTTAGGTTGGTAACTTATTTCAGCTCTAACAAACTTAGTACATGGACCATCTTTTCTTTTGAGTGTGTTTTCTACTTTTGTAGATTTGATAGGTTTATCACATCCTTTATCCATCCAAGATTTCCCAACACCTTATCCAGAACCTAAAATGTTAAAATGATCAAATGAAACATTAATTTTAGTGAGTGAATATTTTACTTGATTCTCATATTGAGCCCTATTAGCAACTTTAGAAGTCTCAACTTTTACTTCTCAAGATTTTTTGAAATTCTCATTCATCTTTCTTAAGGTACTTTCAGACTCAAGAAGTTTTTATTGAAACTTTTTAAATTCTTCTTATTTAGCTATTATCTTCTTACTAAGATCCTCAACCATCTTTACCTATTCACCAATTCTAAGTTTGTAACTTAATATCTCCTCAATGTATTCTTACTCATCATTGATGACATCATTTATTCCATCAGAAACTTCCTCATAATAATTATTCATTAATATAATTTCTTTATTGAGATTTTTGTTTTTCTTAAGACATGAAGCAAGTTTTTTTCTGAGTTGATACTCTCTTTAATATTCTTCAACACCTTGTTCACTGTCTGATGAATCATTTTTTTTCCCAACTTTTTCAATAAAGGTTTTAAATTTTTATGAACTTTCATCTTCAAAAGAATTTTTTTCAGTTGATTCTGATTTATCATTCTTACTCAATATACTTCTTTTATTTCTAGTAAAATTCTTCTTGTATTTTTTGGATGACTTTTCTTCTTTATCATTTTTCTTCCACTTCTTCTATCAAGTTTTTTCATTGGAATCATCTAGATATTCTCCAAATTTCTTCTTGGGGAAATTCATAGCAAATTGCCTGATTCCACCACACTAAAAACATTTGAGAGGAAGTTTACCTCCATATTTTCCTCTTCCTGACAGATATTTTTTAGAGATAATACACATAATATTATCATTCAACTCGTCATTTTCTTTATTTTAATACTCATAAGGATCATTTTATTCAATATCTTGGATTTTCATCTTTCTCATAGATTCAAAATCCATTTCATCTTTAATATTATTTTTAAAAAATTTAGATTTCCTCATTTCATAAGAAACAAGAAATTCATGAAATTCATCAAGAGATAAATCATCCTTATCTTCTAAAAATGAAATTTTAGAATCAAACATGTCTAGTAAGTTTCACATAAGTTTATTCACAATTATATAATATTCCAGGAAATCTCCGAATCCTATAATTTTGCAAACAATTTCACTTACTCTGGTGAAGTATTCATCAATTTTTTCTTTATCTCTCATTCTAATGTTTTCATACTTACTACACCAGATTTGTATCTTTTCTTCCTTCACTTTAGTATTCCTTCTAAAATACATTCTAGATTCTCCCACGTACTTTTTAAAGTATTGAGACCAATAAAATTTTTATAAAAATTATCTGATAAGGACATAAGGACTTCTTTTCTATTTTTTCCATCAAATTTTATATTTCTCTTATCAGTAAATGTCATAGTAGCATCTTTTTCAATAGGTGGGAACCTAATAGTAGCATCATAAACAACTTGTTCCAACTCTTATTAGACACATTATATCTCCCTATAGGAAATATTATACTAACTCCTATCATTTTACAATGTTTTCTTATAAAAAAATTGATCCAAATAAAATAATAAAGACTTTATTGAAATTGATCTATAATTTCTCAGTATGAATCCTAAATATGATTTGGTTGGATCCAATTCTCTCAATATTATAAGGATGGATCTGATTCTCACAATATGATGAGGCTAGATCTGATGTACTCGTCTGATGAATTCATTATCAATATGCATTACTCAAACTCATCTCAAATTCTCAATGCGATCATTCTCAGTATAACTAACTCAATACGATGGAATCAATACAATGAACCCATTCTCAATCTACAAAACTCAAACTCTACTCAATTGCTCAATATGATCTTACTTAGTCTAATTGAATCAATATGATTCTCTTTTCCAATAAACAAAACTTATCGGTGTCTAATCTTCTTCAAAGATCTTAGTCTAGAAATAACTTTCACTTGAAATATCCAGTGATCTGCATTTTCCTCTTATGTAAAAGTTATAATGAATAAATTAAATGAGAAAGTATTTATAGGAAACTCAAAAAAAACAAGATTGAGAAACTTGAAAACTTTACATGCTTCCTCATATTTCAAAAACTCCAAATATCACTCACATTTAAACTTCAACTTTGACTTCTTCAATCCTCCTCATATTTCTCTGATAATTATGGAAAATTGAATTAAAATTTTGGACCTCTTCAACTCTTCATAAAACTTTTGGAATCTTATCTTTTATTCTTCTTCAGAATCATCCCATTATGAATTATTTTCCTTCTTATTTCATTATAAATATATTTCCTTCTCAAATCATTATGATTTCTATTTTTTTCTCATATGATCATGATTATTTTCTTCATCAGCTCATTACGATTTATTTTTCTTTCTGATATCATTATGATTTATGTTTCATTCTTATCTCATTACAATTTTTGTTTCTTTATCATCTCATTATGATCTAATTCTTCACTCTACGAATTTTAAATTCTTCAAACATCATCATCTTTAAAAATTATGACATCTTTCAACTTTTGATTCCAGTACTTATGGAATTGATACAATCTTTATGATTCATATATTTCTTCAAAATATTTAATCATGATTATTTTTCATGATTTATGACAACTTAATGATCAAAAAATCATCTTATAACTTAGATTAAAAATTTTGAAAACTTTCTAACTCCTGACTTAACTTTCTTCAACAAACCTTTTCAGCATCATTACAACTTCTTCACTCAGCAACATATCTCTTTCTAACTTAGCAACTTCTTTCTTAATCTGATTACAGAAAATGGAAACTTCCAACAAATAAAAATTTCGACCTCTGATTCTTTTAGATCTGATGATTTTAATCTAATTTTGATGGATCCAATACACTGAGTCTAGTGATTCTCTGTCTAAAAATGTGAGTCCGGAAACCTATTTCCAGAAAACAACTTTCTTAAAGACTAAAAATTTTATCCCCTTATATGTGTGGGTTTGAACATTAAAAAATGATCAATTTTATTACAAAAATCATTATGATGGAATAGGTCTGATCTCTAAATAACAAAAACATTCTAATACAAAAATGTTAGTTGTCAAAAAATACAAAAACTTTGTTAAAACAATTTATCACAAAGGTTCTACAATAGACTTATCTCTTTTCTTATCACAAATGAATTTTTCAAAAGGTGTAGTTGATAAAACTTTATTCATAAAAATATGTTTTAATATTATAAATTTATATTGATGACATTATTTTTTTTTCATCTAAAAATTCTTTATGTATTGAATTTTCTAAATTTATGAAAAATGAATTTAAAATAAGTTTAAGGGGATAATTATAAAAAATTATTAGTGTTTAGATTTTTCAAAATAAATTTTAAACCTTTTTTAAACCAAATTAAATACATAGATGATTTATTGAAACTTTTTGTTCTAGATAGAACAAAAGGAAGTGATTCTCTAATAAGTACAATTTTTAAACTAGATTTAGATGAAACAAAGAAACCAGTTGATCAAACTTATTATAGAGGTATGATTGGAATTTTACTATACTTAAATACTATCTAGATTTATATAATGTTTTGTGTGTGTATGTGTGCATATTTTTAAGAAAACCCAAAATAATAATATTTAAATGTTGTTAAAATGATTTTAAAATACCTTAAATTCTTAATATTGGAATTTTTCTCTAGATGACATGAATTTGAGTTGGTTATTTATTTGGATGTGAATTTTGGTAGTTGTAAGTTAGATAAGAAAAAATAACCTATTGTACATGTCACTTTTTGTGTAAGTCTTTAATGTCTTGGTGTAGTAAAAAAAGAAAATCATTACCTGCTGTTGAAGTTGAGTATATAGTTGCAAGTAGTTTCTATGTACAAATTTTTTGGATGAAACACTTTACTAGACTATAGAAATTAATTCATACATGTCTCTATAAACTATGATAACATAAGTGCTATTAATATTTCCAAGAATCTTGTATCCAATTTGAGGACTATATATATTGATATAATAAATCACTTTTTGATAGATAATTTTCAAAAAACTGATAGAACTCTTGAGTTCATTATCACTAAATAACATCTTGCTAACATCATTATAAATCCTCTAAATGTAGATAGGTTGCATTATATCAAACGTGAACCAGGAATGATTAATTACTCTTAATACTTTGTTTATTGAATAATTTTTTTTTGTGATCTTTATAAAGTTTTTTTAGTATATTTCAGATGATATTTATAATAATTCATTTCTTATATTTTATATTACTTAGTTATTTCGAATTATTTTTTCTTAAATCTTAAAACTATGATATATTAGTTCTAAATATCATAAGTGACTATGAGGTATCAAGATATCATAATACCCAAAACTATCATGAAGATTTTTTTTATATAGTGGGTGAATCTATCATATGACTTCAAGCTACCGTGGAACTTTTTCATGTGGTAGGTCATACTACCATGTTATCTCAAACTGTTGTAAGTCTCATGGTCAGTCATGATACCAAGCTCCATAAAGATACATATAGACTCAAGATCAGTACATCAACCATGTCTATTTAAGTGTACTTAACTTATTCTATTTTATTATTTCTTTTCCTACTCTTTATTATTTAAAAATCCCAAAATAATTTAAAATAACCCTAAATTAAAATTGTAATCGGTACCTCTCTTTCAAAACCCTAAACCCTTAAAATTTCTAATGTCTCTCTCTCTCTCTCTCGATCTTCCACATTAAAAAAAACCCCATCCTCTATAACTTTGAATATTATAGGAAGATATTTAGTATGAATTTCTCTTTTAGGTTCTCATTTTATATAGCTTCACCTCCCTCAAAGATAAGGAAAGTTACTTCTAGTACTCCAGTTGAACCCTTAAAGCTACATCTTTCAAACTGAATGGTAATTCTTGAAAATGAAGTGTATTTTTAGTGGATAATATCTATTAGATATCTAGTTTGGAAATTTTTATTGTATTAGGGATGGATTTACTAGTCCAATAAGAATAGTGGGATGTTTTATCCAAGGTTATTAAAAGAGTTTTATATAAATATGAAATTCAAAGCTTGTGAGAAAAGGTATTTTATTTAAACAAAAATAATTGGGTATAATTTATCATTTTATTCAAAGATATTGTCCAAGATTTTAAATGTTTCATATAAAGTATAATATGAGTATTTTCAGAGTTATTATCCCATCAATCATCCTCGTTTTGTTATTAAAAGATCTCTAGAGGAGCTCACTAGAGATAGGAACTCTACATGGTCAAATGTTGTTGAGATAAATGGTGAGGATAAATTTTAGATTAAATTTATTTAATATTTTATGTGTCCTTGGAAAGAATATTTTAGGGTGTTAAAGCACCAAAATATCTTCTTTATATATATAATGAAGAACGATGTGAAACTTAGTCTGAAAAAATCTCATGAGGCATATAGAATAGTTGAGTAAGCCATATTCCAGGTTTAATTCATTTCCATATCCAAATATTATTTCTGCTCTATTGGAATCAAGGGATTTATTTCTAAAGGGGGGGATATGTCTACTACTTCTAGTGGAGTTTTCTTAAATCTAGTTATTTGTAAAAAAATGTGGGTTGTAACCTGTAGTGGAAAACATAGGCTAAGGATAATGATAAATTATATGAGATATTTAATCTAGTGATGAATCCCATGAGGATAAAAGATATATCAGATCCGAGATTGGAACCTGATGAGGTTTTACAGTATTCCTCTGATAATGAAGAATATTCCCATGATGTTAAGTCCTTAAGAGCTTCAAGTAAAGATGAAGATAATGTGGTTGTTGACCTGGATGAATAATATGTAGGATCCTATAAATAAGAAAGTGATTATATTAATCAAGTGGATATAGAAATCTATACACCTAAGGGTGTTTCCTTTGGCTCTCCTAATTTTCCTCTCTCTTTTCCTTCTAAGGAAGAATATTTTTATGTTGAAGAGAGTAAATAATCTTTACCTAAATATCTTGAGATAGTTTTTTGAATTGGAGAATTCTTTACCTCACATAAACCCAAATATTAGTATTTTCCCTAGGTCTATGCAAGGGGGAGCATCTTCTGAGGGGGGTCTAGTTTATATAGTGGAAATGATCAGGATGGGGTAGTCCCTATAAACATGGTGGGCCTTTAATATAAAATGTATCCAAAGATACTAAGGTGTCTATTATTACTCAAATTAATCTTGAAATAAGAATTTATCTCTATTCTCCCAAAGCAGTGGTGTCTGAAAGTGAGACAAATATAATAGATTAAGAAGTTTTTGATACTATATTCGGAAATATACCTATGAAAAATGCTAAATATCATGTTGAAAGTAGTGAATCGAAACCAGTAGAATCTAGTGGAATATAATTAATTGATTTTTGTGAGTTAAAATATGTTTATAAATAATATTTAATATTATTAAAATATTATTTTATGACTATATTCAAGAAATTATTTTTCATATTTGTAGATTTAGTTGAACCTACTAGAGAAGAAGAAATCTCCAAGATTGTTTCTCTTTTTGTAGCTCATGTTCAACCTATGTTTATTCTAAGGGTTGATCATATGGATCAAGAGATTCAATGTTTAAGAGCTAAAGTAGGAGCTATTCAAGCTATCTTTAGTGACATGATGGGAAAGATTTATCATAGATACTTCACCCCGTAATTTCTTTTATATAACAACCCATGTGAATTTGTTCCTTTGACATATCTCATAATCCTATTTGGTTCCAATATATGTGATTCTTTTGGATTACTTTGATGCTTGTAACATAAAGTCAGAACATAAACAATATCAGGCCTTGAGTCTATAAGGTAAAGAAGTCTTCCTATCAACTTCTAAAAGTCTTTCTTATTCAAACTTATTCTGAATTCATATTTACTTAACATTGTTCTTATTTAAATAGGAGTAGAAAATTTTTTTGATTATTTTATCCCAAACTTCTTTAACAATTCCATAGTATAATTTTCTTGAAATAAGAAAATTTATATTTCCCTTTGTTGAACTAGTAATCCAATGAAGAAAGTAAATTCTCCTAATATATACATTTCAAAATTCTTATTCATTTACTTAACAAATGTTTTAAAACTATCTTCTCTATCCCCATAAAAAATTATATCATTCACATAAATAATTAAAATTATAGTTACAGAGTCAACATACTCCACATATAAGTTGCTGTCAACTTTTCCTTTATAAAATTTCAATATTCTCAAACAATCATCAAGTTTAGAATACCAACAAGAACATTGATCTTGTTTCAGTCTATACAAAGATTTATTTAATTTAAAAACTTTTTTTCCATCCTCATCAAGTATAAACCCACAATATTTTTCAATGTAAACTTCTTCCTCAATATCACTATTTAAGAAAGCCAACTTTACACCCATCTGATAAACTTTGTAATTCTGATGTGTAGCCATTGAAAGAAATAGTAAAATAGTTTCTAATCTTTCAACTGGGGAAAATTTTATTCAAAATTCAGACCTTCCACCTATGCATAGCCTTTACAAACAAGCTTTTATTTGTTTCTTGAAACTTCTCCATATTCATTTAACTTGTTTATGTAAACCCTCTTAGTTCTGATGATATTTTTATTTGATAACATGAAACAAGAACCCGTGTTTTATTCTTCAAAATCTTATATAACTCTTCATTTATAGAATCCACCCATTATTTTTATTCAATATCTTTTGAAACTTATTCTGATTCAACTTTTGAGATAATTGAAGTCTAATTTTATAATCTCAAATATCTCCTTGTCTGAACCAGAGCCTTTTAATTTCCAATAATGTTTTTAGACACAACCTATTTTTGTAAAGTGGGAAAATTCAAAGTTTCATTCCCAACTGAACTTTCCTCATCACATGAACTTTCTAAATCTTGATAAGGATGTTATGGATTACTTTAACTATTGTTGTAAATCTCCAGTTTATCCTCCTTAGCATTCTCAACAACTTTTATTAAGGAATTTTTATTTTCAATTATTTTCTCATCATATGAGTCCACTAAATTTTGTAAACATTTTTTCCAATATTTTTTACTTCTTCCATTTGGTGAATAACCCATAAAAGTTCATTCCTAATCTTTCTCATCAAACTTTCCCAAATCCAGATTTTTTATTTTGAGAAATCATGGAATTATGAAAACTTTAAAGTATTTGAATGGATGTTTTTTGTTATACCACATTTCATAAGGAGGAATGTTGGTTTCTGGTCTCAAAAATAATCTATTTTGAACATGTACAACAATATTAACATTTTCTCTCCAATAGAATTTAGAAATTTTGTATTATGAAAACATACTTCTTCCCATTTACACCAAACTTCTATTATTTATTTCTATTTCTATATTTTTTTGTGGATTATAAGGATCACTATACTAATTTTTGATACCATGATTTCTTAGATAAATTTCAAAAGTATTTCTTGTGAATTGGGTATCATTATATGTTCTCAACTTTTTTATGGAAACCCTCATTTCTTTCTCAACATCTTTTCTGAAGAATTTGAATATTTCAATAGACTGTGACTTGTGTTTAATAAACATGATGTTTTTCAGCCAAGTGAAATCATCAATAAAAGTGATAAAGTGTAAATCTATTTTATTCAATTGATGTATCATTATCCCACATAAATAATAATAAATAATATCAAGTGGTCTGGTAGTTTGAATCTCAACTCTTTTATGACTTTTTTTAGTCATCTTCCCTTTTTGACAAGTTACACAAATATCTTCTTCTCTTATTTTAAATTCTAGAAAGTTTTGAATGAAATAAACTTTAGAAATTTTGTTCATACTTTTTGTAAAATGTGTCTAACTCTTCAATGCCAAAATTTTTTTCATCTTCAACGCTCAAGTAATAGGATTTGTTGAATTCTTCTATTTGTAAGAGATTCCTACTGGTTCTTTCACCTTTTGTAATAACTTTTCCATATTTCTCACTTTTGATGATACAAAAATATTTTCTAAAAACAAATTATTTTCCATCATCACAAAGTTGTATTATACTAAGTAAGTTGTGTTTTATCCCACCAACAAATAAAACTTCTTTATATTTCAATTTTTCCACATCAATCTCAGTTGTTCTGATTCCTCTAATTTTTAAGGAACTGTCATTACCAAAGGTAACTGCTCCTCTATCATGAATTCAACATGTTTCAACATTTTTATATCACCTTTCATATGTGAAGAAAATCCACTATCAAGTATCCATGGTTTGTTCCTTTTACTTACTTTCAAATTTGTCTCAGTAATAAAAGATATTTTCCTAACTTTCTTCCTTCCAGAGTCTTTTTCTTTACTATTATAAGAAACTTGTTCTAGAAGGAGTGTCATACATTTTTCATATTTATTTTTAGCCTCATGAAATATTCCAAAAACTTCTTGTAGACATTCAAATTTATTTTTTGTTGGAAATTTTCTAACATATTTAGATTTTTATTTTCTAACTTCCTATGGGTTAGGAAATTTACTCATTCTATTTTCACTATTTCTTCCAATTTTCTCAAACCTTATTCCAAGTAGACATAAGTTGTGCCAAAAATTATAATCTTTGTGCCCATAGATTCCACAACACTAGAAATATTCATCAAATCCTTATTTTCTATTCAAGAAAGGTCTTTATCTATAGAAACTTTGTTTAGGTTGGTAACTTATTTCAGCTCTAACAAACTTAGTACATGGACCATCTTTTCTTTTGAGTGCGTTTTCTACTTTTGTAGATTAAATAGGTTTATCACATCCTTTATCCATCCAAGATTTCCCAACACCTTATCCAGAACCTAAAATGTTAAAATGATCAAATGAAACATTAATTTTAGTGAGTGAATATTTTACTTGATTCTCATATTGAGCCCTATTAGCAACTTTAGAAGTCTCGGCTTTTACTTCTGAAGATTTTTTGAAATTCTCATTCATCTTTCTTAAGGTACTTTCAGACTCAAGAAGTTTTTATTGAAACTTTTTAAATTCTTCTTATTTAGCTATTATCTTCTTACTAAGATCCTCAACCATATTTCCCTATTCACCAATTCTAATTTTGTAACTTAATATCTCCTCAATGTATTCTTACTCATCATTGATGACATCATTTATTCCATCAGAAACTTCCTCACAATAATTATTCATTAATATAATTTCTTTATTGAGATTTTTGTTTTTCTTAAGACATGAAACAAGTTTTTTTCTGAGTTGATACTCTCTTTAATATTCTTCAACACCTTGTTCACTGTCTGATGAATCATTTGTTTTCCCAACTTTTTCAATGACGGTTTTGAATTTTTATGAACTTTTATCTTCAAAAGAATTTTTTTCAGTTGATTCTGATTTATCATTCTTACTCAATATACTTATTTTATTTCTAGTAAAATTCTTCTTGTATTTTTTGGATGACTTTTCTTCTTTATCATTTTTCTTCCACTTCTTCTATCAAGTTTTTTCATTGGAATCATCTAGATATTCTCCAAATTTCTTATTGGGGAAATTCATAGCAAATTGCCTGATTCCACCACACTAAAAACATTTGAGAGGAAGTTTACCTCCATATTTTCCTCTTCCTAACAGATATTTTTTAGAGATAATACACATAATCTTATCATTCAACTCGTCATTTTCTTTATTTTCATACTCACAAGGATCATTTTATTCAATATATTGGATTTTCATCTTTCTCATAGATTCAAAATCCATTTCATCTTTAATATTATTTTTAAAAAAATTAGATTTCCTCATTTCATAAGAAACAAGAAATTCATGAAATTCATCAAGAGATAAATCATCCTTATCTTCTAAAAATGAAATTTTAGAATCAAACATGTCTAGTAAGTTTCACATAAGTTTCTTCACAATTATATAATATTCTAGGAAATCTATGAATCTTATAATTTTGCAAACAATTTCACTTACTCTGGTGAAGTATTCATCAATTTTTTCTTTATCTCTCATTCTAATGTTTTCATACTTACTACACCAGATTTGTATCTTTTCTTCCTTCACTTTAGTATTCCTTCTAAAATACATTCTAGCTTCTCCCACGTACTTTTTAAAGTATTGAGACCAATAAACTTTTTATAAAAATTATCTGATAAGGACATAAGTACTTCTTTTCTATTTTTTCCATCAAATTTTATATTTCTATTATCAGTAAATGTCATAGTAGAATCTTTTTCAATAGGTGGGAACCTAATAGTATCATCATAAAAAACTTGTTACAACTCCTATTAGACACATTCTATCTCCCGATAGGAAATATTATACTAACTCCTATCATTTTACAATGTTTTCTTATAAAAAAAATTGATCCAAATAAAATAATAAAGACTTTATTGAAATTGATCTATAATTTCTCAGTATGAATCCTAAATCTGATTTGGTTGGATCCAATTCTCTCAATATTATCAGGATGGATCTGATTCTCACAATATGATGAGGCTAGATCTGATGTACTCGGTCTGATGAATTCATTATCAATATGCATTACACAAACTCATCTCAAATTCTCAATGCAATCATTCTCAGTATAACTAACTCAATACGATGGAATCAATATAATGAACCCATTCTCAATCTACAAAACTCAAACTCTACTCAATTTCTCAATATGATCTTACTTAGTCTAATTGAATCAATATGATTCTCTTATCCAATAAACAAAACTTATCGGTGTCTAATCTTCTTCAAAGATCTTAGTCTAGAAATAACTTTCACTTGAAATATCCAGTGATCTACATTTCCCTCTTATGTAAAAGTTATAATGAATGAATTAAATGAGCAAGTATTTATAGTAAACTCAAAAAAAACAATATTGAGAAACTTGAAAACTTTACATGCTTACTCATATTTCAAAAACTCCAAATATCACTCACATTTAAACTTCAACTTTGACTTCTTCAATCCTCCTCATATTTCTCTCATAATTATGCAAAATTGAATTAAAATTTTGGACCTCTTCAACTCTTCATAAAACTTTTGGAATATTATCTTTTATTCTTCTTCATAATCATCCCATTATGAATTATTTTCCTTCTTATTTCATTATGAATATATTTCCTTCTCAAATCATTATTATTTCTATTTCTTTCTCATATGATCATGATTATTTTCTTCATCAGCTCATTACGATTTATTTTTCTTTCTGATATCATTATGATTTATGTTTCATTCTTATCTCATTACAATTTTTGTTTCTTTATCATCTCATTATGATCTAATTCTTCACTCTACGAATTTTAAATTCTTCAAACATCATCATCTTTAAAAATTATGACATCTTTCAACTTTTGATTCCAGTACTTCTGGAATTGATACAATCTTTATGATTCATATATTTCTTCAAAATCTTTAATCATGATTATTTTTCATGATTTATGACAACTTAATGATCAAAAAATCATCTTATAACTTAGATTAAAAATTTTGAAAACTTTCTAACTCTTGACTTAACTTTCTTCAACAAACCTTTTCAGCATCATTACAACTTCTTCACTCAGCAACATATCTCTTTCTAACTTAGCAACTTCTTTCTTTATCTGATTACAGAAAATGGAAACTTCCAACAAATAAAAATTCCGACCTCTGATTCTTTTAGATCTGATGATTTTAATCTAATTTTGATGGATCCAATACACTGAGTCTAGTGATTCTCTGTCTAAAAATGTGAGTCCGGAAACCTATTTCCAGAAAACAACTTTCTTAAAGACTAAAAATTTTATCCCCTTATATGTGTGGGTTTGAACATTAAAAAATGCTCAATTTTCTTACAAAAATCATTATGATGGAATAGGTCTGATCTCTAAATAACAAAAACATTCTAATACAAAAATGTTAGTTGTCAAAAAATACAAAAACTTTGTTAAAACAATTTATCACAAAGGTTCTACAATAGACTTATCTCTTTTCTTATCAAAAATGAATTTTTCAAAAGGTGTATTTGATAAAACTTTATTCATAAAAATATGTTTTAATATTATAAATTTATATTGATGACATTATTTTTTGTTCATCTAAAAATTCTTTATGTATTGAATTTTCTAAATTTATGAAAAATGAATTTAAAATAAGTTTAATGGGATAATTATAAAATATTATTAGTGTTTAGATTTTTCAAAATAAATTTTGAACTTTTTTAAACCAAATTAAATACATAGATGATTTATTGAAACTTTTTTTTCTAGATAGAACAAAAGGAAGTGATTCTCTAATAAGTACAATTTTTAAACTAGATTTAGATGAAACAAAGAAACCAGTTGATCAAACTTATTATAGAGGTATGATTTTAAGTTTACTATACTTAAATACTATCTAGATTTATATAATGTTTTGTGTGTGTATGTGTGCATATTTTTAAGAAAACCCAAAATAATAATATTTAAATGTTGTTAAAATGATTTTAAAATACCTAAAATTCTTAATTTTGGAATTTTTCTCTAGATGACATGAATTTGAGTTGGTTATTTATTTGGATGTGAATTTTGGTAGTTGTAAGTTAGATAAGAAAAAATAACCTATTGTACATGTCACTTTTTGTGTTAGTCTTTAATATCTTGGTGTAGTAAAAAAGGAAAATCATTACCTGCTGTTGAAGTTGAGTATATAGTTGCAAGTAGTTTCTATGTACAAATTTTTTGGATGAAACACTTTACTAGACTATAGAAATTAATTCATACATGTCTCTATAAACTATGATAACATAAGTGCTATTAATATTTCCAAGAATCTTGTATCCAATTTGAGGACTATATATATTGATATAATAAATCACTTTTTGATAGATAATTTTCAAAAATCTGATAGAACTCTTGAGTTCATTATCACTAAATAACATCTTCCTAACATCATTATAAATCCTCTAAATATAGATAGGTTGAATTATATCATACGTGAACCAGGAATGATTAATTACTCTTAATACTTTGTTTATTGAATAATTTTTTTTCGTGATCTTTATAAAGTTTTTTTAGTATATTTCAGATGATATTTATAATAATTCATTTCTTATATTTTATATTACTTAGTTATTTCGAATTATTTTTTCTTAAATCTTAAAACTATGATATATTAGTTCTAAATATCATAAGTGACTATGAGGTATCAAGATATCATAATACCAAAAACTATCATGAAGATTTTTTTTATATAGTGGGTGAAGCTATCATATGACTTCAAGATACCATGGAACTTTTTCATGTGGTAGGTCATACTACCATGTTATCTCAAACTGTTGTAAGTCTCATGGTTAGTCATGATACCAAGCTCCATAAAGATACATATAGACTCAAGATCAGTACATCAACCATGTCTATTTAAGTGTACTTCACTTATTCTATTTTATTATTTCTTTTAATACTCTTTATTATTTAAAAATCCCAAAATAATTTAAAATAACCCTAAATTAAAATTTTAATCGGTACCTCTCTTTCAAAACCCTAAACCCTTAAAATTTCTAATGTCTCTCTCTCTCTCTCGATCTTACACATTAAAAAAAACCCCATCCTCTATAAATTTGAATATTATAGGAAGATATTTATTATGAATTTCTCTTTTAGGTTCCCATTTTATATAGCTTCACCTCCCTCAAAGATAAGGAAAGTTACTTCTAGTACTCCAGTTGAACCCTTAAAGCTACATCTTTCAAACTGAATGGTAATTCTTGAAAATGAAGTGGATTTTTAGTGGATAATATCTATTATATCTCTAGTTTGGAAATTTTTATTGTATTAGGGATGGATTTACTAGTCCAATAAGAATAGTGGGAAGTTTTATCCAAGGTTATTAAAAGAGTTTTATATAAATATGAAATTAAAAGCTTGTGAGAAAAGGTATTTTATTTAAACAAAAATAATTGGGTATCATTTATCATTTTATTCAAAGATATTGTCCAAGATTTTAAATGTTTCATATAAAGGATAATATGAGGATTTTCAGAGTTA
The DNA here is from genome assembly GCA_963277665.1 of Viscum album. NCBI lineage: Eukaryota > Viridiplantae > Streptophyta > Magnoliopsida > Santalales > Viscaceae > Viscum > Viscum album. The sequence continues at coordinate 1,235,749,758 of OY728122.1, read as the reverse complement.
TTATCCCATCAATCATCCTCGTTTTGTTATTAAAAGATCTCTAGAGGAGCTCACTAGAGATAGGAACTCTACATGGTCAAATGTTGTTGAGATAAATGGTGAGGATAAATTTTAGATTAAATTTATTTAATATTTTATGTGTCCTTGGAAAGAATATTTTAGGGTGTTAAAGCACCAAAATATCTTCTTTATATATATAATTAAGAACGATGTGAAACTTAGTCTGAAAAAATCTCATGAGGCATATAGAATAGTTGAGTAAGCCATATTCCAGGTTTAATTCATTTCCATATCCAAATATTATTTCTGATCTATTGGAATCAAGGGATTTATTTCTAAAGGGGAGGATATGTCTACTACTTCTAGTGGAGTTTTCTTAAATCTAGTTATTTTTAAAAAAAATGTGGGTTGTAACCTGTAGTAGAAAACATAGGCTAAGGATAATGATAATTTATATGAGATATTTAATCTAGTGATGAATCCCATGAGGATAAAAGATATATCAGATCCGATATTGGAACCTGATGAGGTTTTACAGTATTCCTCTGATAATGAAGAAGATGCCCATGATGTTAAGTCCTTAAGAGCTGCAAGTAAAGATGAAGAGAATATGGTTGTTGACCTGGATGAATAATATGTAGGATCCTATAAATAAGAAAGTGATTATATTAATCAAGTGGATATAGAAATCTATACACCTAAGGGTGTTTCCTTTGGCTCTCCTAATTTTCCTCTCTCTTTTCCTTCTAAGGAAGAATATTTTTATGTTGAAGAGACTAAATAATCTTTACCTAAATATCTTGAGATTGTTTTTTGAATTGGAGAAATCTTTACCTCACATAAACCCAAATATTAGTATTTCCCCTAGGTCTATGCAAGGGGGAGCATCTTCTGAGGGGGGTCTAGTTTATATAGTGGAAATGATCAGGATGGGGTAGTCCCTATAAACATGGTGGGCCTTTAATATAAAATGTATCCAAAGATACTAAGGTGTCTATTATTACTCAAATTAATCTTGAAATAAGAATTTATCTCTGTTCTCCCAAAGCAGTGGTGTCTGAAAGTGAGACAAATATAATAGATTAAGAAGTTTTTGATACTATATTTGGACATATACCTATGAAAAATGTTAAATATCATGTTGAAAGTAGTGAATCAAAACCAGTAGAATCTGGTGGAATATAATTAATTAATTTTGGTGTGTTAAAATATGTTTATAAATAAGATTTAATTTTATTAAAATATTATTTTATCACTATATTCAAGAAATTATTTTTCATATTTGTAGATTTAGTTGAACCTACTAGAGAAGAAGAAATCTCCAAGATTGTTTCTCTTTTTGTAGCTCATGTTCAACCTATGTTTATTCTAAGGGTTGATCATATGGATCAAGAGATTCAATGTTTAAGAGCTAAAGTAGGAGCTATTCAAGCTATCTTTAGTGACATGATGGGAAAGATTTATCATAGATACTTGAATTCCCTAGTTCAAGATCCCTCTTCTATTACTCCTCCTACTCCTGCTTCACCTTTTCTTCCTCTAGTTATTGTTTCATTGGATGAGAATCTAATTAGACTTATTTTCAGAGATGAGATGAAGGTTTTTATTGATGATTTTTATATTATAAGGGAAATGGTGACTTCTAGTTTTCAAACTCATGCTTCTAAGACCCTTGATATAGTAAGAGATGATACATAGCAATCTAGAAGAGAATTAGATATCATAAAAAGATACATTGTTCATTATTTGTGTAGGATTTTCACCAAAAATGTATTTTATGACCATGTTTAGATCCCTAGATAATAACCTTCATATGCCTCAACTGAATTAATATTTCAAATCTCAAGTTGATAAATTGAAGGTGATAGCCCCTATTTGGGAAATATTTATAGAAGATAAGGACACCTCTTTCCAAACTATGGAGTAAGGATATTTATCCATGAAGGACTTCCCTCAACTTATAGAGCCTTGTTTGTAAAGTGATTACACTACCATAGTTTCGCCATCATCCTTTTATATACCTATAGGTGCTTCAACCATTACATATTTTGTGTTTTCCTTAAAAAACTTTTATGTTCCTCCTTTTGGTTTTACTCTTGTCCAAGCAGTTCAACATTTTAGAACTATTTATAAGAGAGTTATCATATCTAAACCTTCCTCTTAGACACATATTTCGCCTAAGACTTTCTCTAAGCCTTCTCAGGAGAATGAAAAATATCATGTTGATCTAAAATCTCTTATAGAAGTAGATGTTGAATCTTTATATTCTAATTAATATTATATGATAGGGAATATGTATTTTGTATTACACTTCTTATAAATGAATAATATTTGTTCTTATCATGATTATATTTATTATTATCTTGATTCAATTTATTATATTATTCCTTATATTTTTAGTAATCCCAAAATGTGGATAAATTTGATATGGAAGTACTGTTTCATTTGTAATAAAGTAGACAATGTTCATGTTTTGAGAAAAAACATTTACCTTTAAATTTTATTTTACAAGATTTTTGATCATCAAAAAGGAAGATATTATTGGATTAGTTTAGATATTATTTATTATAATTATCTTAGATCATGTTTCTTATGTTTCTAATGAATTATTTCTTTTGTTATAGTAATTTTTTTTCTAGAAAAATTGTGAAAATTTCTTAATTATGGAAGTGATATCAAGATATATGGCTATTGACCACATTACCATTAAAGAAACCATGAAGAAATTTCTCTAAGTGTTAGATTGGACACATGAAGTGGATAAAAAAAGAGAATAATTTCAACTAATCATGCCAGCCAGTGAAAATATTTCAAAGTGATGAAGTTAACCTAAGAAGAAATTTCATTCGACCATGTCTATAAACCAATTGCATGTTGAAATTTTAAGAAACTGCATTTTATAGCTAATTTTCCACAAATATAAATCAAGCGACCACATGAACAACTCAACTAACCACATATTAAGTAGGTGAAAAAATATTCAATTATGTAGTGACTACATGTTGATACCAAGTGACCACAACTAAAAATCTCACTAATTCAAGTGATCGCAAGAGGGATTTCAAGTGATCGGATAAAAAAAGTATCAACCTACCACAAGGACTAACTCAAGAAACCATGCTTAAGTTAATGTTTTAAAGATAGACCTATCCTTTCTAATTTCAAATAAAATTCATTTAATTACTAAAACGACAATACTTTGGAGCACTTAATGAAAATGTATAGAAGTTGGGGAATTCCAAATTTCTTTCTTCATACAAGGATTTATTTATGATTATTTTTCAATGGCTAGTTAGAGAAGATCTCTATATAAAAAACCTATCATGTATAGTGTTTTTGTGTGGATCAAAGAGTTAATATCCTTTTGTACTATGACTCACTATTTTTCCCACATGATATTACACATCTAATAGAAGGATTAATAATATATATTTTCATTTGATCTCAAGGATAGATTTAAATACAATTATTCAAGATAATAGAACCTTGTTGGTCAATCGAAATTTGATCAATTATAAAGCTATATCACACTTTGATACTCTCTATCTCTTACTATGTTTCTTTTACATTTTCATTTTTGCTTGTATTCTCTTGTATATTTGTTAGTAATTATATTATAGTGTAAATATAAGTACTCTGAAACTCCTTTAATTTTCTTTATATCTATTATCCCATTTATAATTTTGGAAGAGGCTTGGTATAGCCTGGACTGCCTTGTGAGTAGTTGTGTTTGTAAAACCTGATCCAAGATATGGATTGTTTATTAAGTTTTAATAAATGTTCTTGGTGGTGAATTACTACCAACTGTAGAGTACTAAGCTCCAACTTTTAAATAACATCTTGTTTAATTTTGATGTGTGCTTAATTTTTTTATCACTTCTTATTTTAAATTTACTAAAAAAACCTTTTTATTTTTATTAAGTGATTTTAAGTTATGAGTGAAAAATGTACTTTGATATTTAGTATTTTAAAGTTATATATATACCATGTTTGATGTGAGCCAAATATTTTTAAAACTAAAATAATTTCAATTATTTTAACTATGTTTTGATCAAACCTTTAAGAAATTATTTTTAAATATCAAGTTATATATACCTATTACTTCTTTTAATTGGTCACCCCAACCCTCTTGAGCATTCCTCTTTGAATAATAAAAAATATTAGGCATCATTATATAAAATGATGAATACTAAATTTGAACTAGATCCTTGGAACATAAATTTTCATTCAAGATATTGAAAATTAAAATTTTATATATAATTAATTTCTTATAATATTCCAAAACAAAAGATGATATTTCTATCTAAATCAATAATTTTTTTCTTACTGAAAGTTTTTTTAGATTCTTAGAGAAGTACCTCTTTATATAAATTATAAATTATATTTACAACATAAATCAAAATCACATGATTTAATTAATATAAATCCTAAATTGATATTCTTTATGATTTCAACATAATTAATGAAAATTGAAAGACTTGTCAAAAAAATTAATCTAAATAATATCTTATGATTTAGATATGATGAGATCTGATACCAATAGTTGGAAATTTTCCAATTTCACAAACAAATTACAATGTCTTATAATATCATTTAAATCATTATACCACCACATATAGATTAAAAAAATTAAATTCAAGTGTACTTGAGTCCATAGCAGATCAAAGTTTTCTAGGGTGGAGGATTTCCAAGTCTTTAAACATCATCTCTCTCACATTTAATTTGAAAATGATGCAAGAAAATTAACAAATCATATTCAACTTAGGACCACAACCCCTTTATTTAACTTTATATACTAAATTAAATTATAGCCCTATAAGTATATCGATGATTGTATTCCATTATATGAGATATACTATGGAGGGTCAGTCTAAGTAATAATACATGACTTATTATCTCATAAAAATATTATATGTACCTCATATAAAACTATTGTAATGATTGCAATATTCTATTCATGATAATCTTAGTATGTCATTACAACCCATAATAATTTATGATGTTCATCGATTAAGTACAACTCATAGTTGTACTTTTAGTAGATTTCCATGTAAATTAAATTACAACATGCATGAACAAATGATTAAATAATATTTCCTTTATTTATAAAACCATGATACAATTACAACCATTACATCAATCACTTATATATTATATACCAAGAGATATAACATGAACCTCATATTTTTGTTATGGTAATGTCCTTTCCAATTGATCCACTGCACTATACACTATAACCACCTAACATATTAACACATCACCCCTTTCAATAATCTCCCACGTGATATGGTATTTGCAAAGGATAGGTTTGGTCCTTTAGTGATATAGGGGTTCTTTTTCCCAAGAAATTACTTTATTTTTTTTCATAGTAAATCTCAATTGATTCTTAAATGCTAGGAACAACCTCATGTTCATAGATTAAATTCTTGATCCAAAAAACTTCCCTCATATAATCTGATGTAGTGATGTACTATACCTCTATTGTTGATTTCACCCTGATAAATTTTTTGAACTCATCCAGCTGATAGATCTATCATTAAAGAAAAACATGAAAACAAACTATGATATTATGTCATATATTTCATATTGGAAACTATCACCTATGGAACCCTTTATACAAAGATCATCCTCTCCTATAAATACCAAGAACACATCCTTAGTTCTTCTTGAGTTCTTCATAATGTTATTCACAATAATATAGTGGATCTTATTAGGATTTTATTGGTATCTACTAGTTTTTATAATAGCATAGATGACATCAGGTCAAGTACACAACATGGAATACATGATAGAGCCTATAGAGGATGCATAAGAATTATATCTGCCTTTTATAACTCCCTAAAAGGATCCTAAATCTTCCTAATATCTTTGGCATATAACACTAGTAAGGATTCCTTTATGAAATTCTTCATGCTAAACTGCTTTATTGCTTTACCAAAGTATATGTCTTTAATGAGTCTAAGTATCCACTTAGATATATCTATATAGATATTAATACCTAGTATATAGGCTTCTCCGCCCATGCCTTTCATTGAAAATCATTTTCCAAACTACATCTTTATAAAATGTAAAATCGTGATATCATTTCAAATTAGTAGTATGTTATCTATATACAATATCATAAACCCCACTATACTCCTACTAATTTTCTTAAATACAAAAGAATCATTCACATTCTTAATGGAACTGTACTCTTTGATTACATCACTAAACCGAATATTCCAACTCTGAGAATCTTGTTTCAGTCCATAAATATATAGTTGAAACTTTCATACCTTATAAGACATATTGGTATTTCAAAACCTTTTTCTTGTATCATATATACACCCTCAAAAATATTCTTATTAAGGAAAGAGTTTTTGAAACCAATTGATAAATCTCATAATCAAAATGATAAATTATGGTAATAAATATTTTAATGGACTTTATCATTGCTATAGGTGAAAAGGTTTCTTTATAGTCAATACCATAAATTTTATTATAACCTTTTTCCTCTGTGAATGCTTTATAATGAGACACTTTATCATACATGTCATATTTCTTAAAGAAAACCCACTTGCACCCTATAGGTCTCACCCTTCAAGGTGTATCCACCAAGTTCCAAACATAATTAGTGTATATGGGGTCCATTTGAGATTCAATGAATATTGATCATTTATCATAATCAAATTTATTAAAGACCACATGGAAGGTAGTAGGTTAACCTCTTATGAATGTTAATTTGTCTTAATTTTCCATGATAAATCCATATCTCTTGTGATTTTGATAAATCCTACCAGACCTTTTAGGTACTTGTGTAACTTGATCTAGTTCTTCTTCCATAACACTTTATGGAGCCGATTTGACCTATATCACAGGAAAACATCCTTCTGGTTGGTCTTTAACTTATCCGAGTTCAATTTTCCTCCCACTAACACCTCAACTTATGTGTTTCTTTTCAAGGAAAGTAATATGTTAGGACATAAACACCTTTTGGTAAATAGGGTTAAATAAATAATGTTCCATTATTTCCTAGGGATAACCAACAAATAAGAATTTATTTGACTTGTTTCCAAGATTATCATAATATAAATGTCTTATGAGTTCCTCACAAACCTAAATCCTCATGAAATACATTTTGGGATGTTTCTCAGTCCATAACTCATAGTGTCTTTATGGGTTCTTTAGATGAAATGTGGTTTAGTTGGAATTTATTAGTCACCAGAATATAAACTAGGAATGTAATATTAAGGTTACACAAACTCAACATCAATAAAACCATGTCTAATAGGTTAATATTACTCCTCTTAGACACAATATTCCACTATGGTGTTCTAAGAGGAATGATTTATGGAAAAATTCCATAATCTCTCAGATGACCGGTGATTTCTTAGATCAATTTTTCACCACCTTGATCTGATAATAAAATATTATTTATTTTTTCCAATTGATTTTAAACTTGGTCATGAAACTATTTGAACTTTTCAAAAGTTTCATACTTGTTTATCATCAAAAACACATAAATATACCAACTAAAATCATTGGTAAAGGTAATAAAGTACCTAAAACCACCACTTGCTTATATTCTCATTAGTCCACATACATCACTATTTATCATATCCAAAAATACACTAGCCCTACTAAAAGGTTCATTTTCCATCTTTCCTAATAAACAAGATTCACATATATTAAATGTTTCATAATCAATTTATTTCAATAATCTATCTCTAATGATTATTTAGATGCATTTCTCATTTATATGCTCAAGGAAAAATTTCCAAAGTTGAGTGGGATTAGAATCAACCCAGACCTTCTTATTATAAATATTATTGACAGTATTAGCCATATCTAGAATGTATAAACCCTTAATTGTATTCTCAATGCCATAAAACATTTAATTATTATATACAGAACAACTCTTATTCATGATTTTGAATGAAAATCTAATTTTTCCAATCAGGATACAAAAAAAATTATGGTAGGATCATAATAATAGTTCTCTAACTATAGTACCAATCCATTGGGTAAACTTAAACCATAAGTTTTAACTTCTAATGTAGAAACTATTACTCAATTTCTAATATAAAGTTCTACTTCTGCCTTCATTAATTACCTCATATCTTTAAGTATGTGTTAATCAACAAAAATGTGTGATGTACACTAGGTATCTAATACCCATGAGTCAGAGTTAGAGAAATTGATCTTTATAACATTCACATTCAGATGCTCAAAATGCTTCTCTTTGAGAATATTTTTCAACCATAGATACCAATATTGAACTATATTATATTTCATATTTATAAGTAATCTCAAAGGATTATCATGAAGTATTCCAATATCTAAAACAAATACATGTATGTGGATGAGTATCATGTTTTATATCTTTCTATCAAATTTTTTTAATGAAAGTACTCCCACTGAGATTATGACCTCATGCATCATGTTAATTTAGTGATTCAATATCCATACTTCACTAAGATTTTAATCCAACTTAGTGATCATCTCATCACTTAGCTATTTTAGTAGGAAAAATTTCCAATCATAACAATTATTATTCTTGGATATTTGAGTAGATAACTCTTTATCCAAATCCATCATATGGATTCACTCATATTTATTCCTCTTGTATACTAACCATTAGTATTTTCTAGTTAGTTTCTCATAAATAAAAATTCCAAGAACATGGACCTAAATGATAAGGTAAACTCATTACTTACTTTCCTTACACAAGATAATCTAGGGGTACCTAAATTTTCATAATATTTCCCACTTGGATGATTGAGGTCTTAACAAGTGTCTCTTTGGAATGAATCTCACACTTAGTATTTGTGGGGTTTTATTTAAAAGTCTCACTAAATTAATATAAATCATATACATATTAAATTTATAACTATTGAATCATATAAAATATTTATATTATCATGTTTCATTACTTTCTATAATAATTATTCTAATGATTTAGTTTTGGAATCCATATTCCATCCACAAAATTAATATGTTCACACCACATTAATGTGTAACTCTTTACACAACCCATAGTTGGTGTTAATCACCCAAAAATAGAATCCAAATATATCCATAAATATCCAAATACATCCTATTAAAAATGTATATAAACCCTACATATAATGTTTTGGAACTATATGATATTGAAAATATCTATATGAGTAAACTCGAATCAATAAATATCCAACTCTGCCTTTTTAAAACAAGGAATAAGCCTCCAAGACAATTGCTAGTCCAAACCAAAGTCCCTATACCTAGGTATACTTTACTTAGTGGATAATCCAATTCATAAAAATTATAATACCTAATATACACAAACCATTTCTAACAACTAAATTCAATATAATAACTTCAATTACAAACCAAGTTTAAGGTATGTGAAAACTAAATCTTATAAAGTTATATCTATCATGTAATCTATGGATAAACATTTTACTAGAATCAATTTATCACATAAATCAAGAATACACAACATTCCCTATTTACAAACACTTTATAAACATAAATATTCTAAATGAATTAACAAATAAATTAACACTATTTATTTTCTAAAACATGAGATACAAATAATAACTTTTCATATTTAATTTAGGTATGAAAATATCATATTTTTAATCCTTAATATTTATAATTTATAAAACATTTATAAACTATAAGAAAAATATCCAAAATATTACTTTTTTACATTTTTGGCAATTTCGTAAGGCCTTAATCGTATTTTATGATATAGTTGATATCATAATTACATTATGACACATTGTTTTCTAGGAACTCGGGACTAAGTCATATTTTAAGACATCCTATATCATATATTATGTCATAATTCAAATATGAAGGTTTCAACTATATCATACCATACAATATATGGTTATACACTATTAGAAAAATAGCATTTAACATCGGGATTTTTTTACCATTGACATTGTTTTTCTATCCAACATAAATTCAATCAATGTTGTAGCTTCTATTTTTAACATCAATTAAATAAACTAACATTAAAAAATTATTCTTTTTGTATTTTAACATTGGTAATTATGATATCCATCATCCAAAGTAAAACAATTGACTTTCAATGTCGGTTATCCAAAAAAATGACATCAAAAGTACTTTCCATGTCGGTTTTTTTATAACCGATGTGAAAAGTGTAATATTTTTTAAAAAAAATATCAATGCATACTACTCTAATAGAAGAAAAAATTATAAATATGAACTAAAAATTAAATAAACTAAATGAAAATAAATAAATAAAATGTTAAATCTTAGACTTAATTTCATTTCTTGTGGTGATTTACTTTGAATCAACATATTTTATTTTGATATTCCTCTTCTTTTTAGGAAATAACTCATGAAACAACCACAACAATGGTTGATAAGGAATTTCAAACTCTGACTAGTAAATATCATGCAGAATATTTATCTTATTAACTCAATTAGAAGAATTATACTTTATCATAAAAAAATAAACTGGAAAAAATTTTATCAATGAAGAAAATAAATAATAAAGAAACTAAATGATGAGAATAAATACCATGTTGAAATCATCGAATGAAGAAGAGATGGAACTTTTATGTGTATTGAAGAGAAATAGATCAAATATATTGAAAGAGAGAGTATGATAAGTTATATAATGTATTCTAAAATATGTTTAGTGGTGATGTAATCAAATTTATGTGGGATTTTTAAAATTGAAACCATGTTGTTGAAAATTTGAAATATCAATTCTGAACTTTTTTTATTTTACTTTTAATATAGAGTATATATATAAATGAATTTAAAACCCTTATCACATCAGGTTTTTAATTTTGGTTTTATTAAAACTAAATTTAAGAGATTTTTTTGGCATTGTTTTTTTATAAAACCAATATGAAAATCTTTTTAACTTTATTTTTAAGAAAAACATAGTTAAAACCTTTATGTGAATTCTAGTTTTTCTACTAGTGATCGTATTCTACAATTAAACCAAATAGAATAATTTCTTGGTATTTTATTTTATGATATAGCTTCAATGCCTTATGATATACATGTTCATTGAAAAACACATATTTTAACATGTTAATTCATTAAAAAATAAGGATATAACACCACTAATGGTTTTTATGGTGTTCATAAAATGAACCATAAGTAGAAGAAACCCAAATAATAGTCAAATATACCATCAACAAAAAAACATGTTGGAAAATATTAAGAACAAAATCAGTGTGTACCTTTACTATTGTAAGATCCATCCTTATTCTTTGATGGATTCCATTTGATGGGGGTCATTAAAGTAGTAAACAAATTCTTCCTACCTTTTATGAGATTACACTAGACTTGGATCCTTATTCTCAATGAGAGGATTCCCAATCACCAAATGGGTGTTATCACCTTACCCATGAGACAAATGATGATTAAGGGAAAAAAGTGTATTGGATTTGTTAACATGTAACAAGGATTAAAAATTAAAAAAGTTAAAACTTCTATTTTATAGTTTATCCTAGATTATTTTCATTAAATAAAGGGCATCGGCCTTATCAGGTGTCATCTCATGGAACCCATACATTACAGCCCATTAGATTATATTATTCATTGAAAACTTCAATGAATATGATAATCCATTAATAACTCGATCACATTGAATTATAAATGAAGATAAAATGAAGGAATACATTTTAGTGATACATGCATTTGTATCCCATGAAACCCATATCATAAAGCCTCTCATACGCTATGATATCATCTTAACAAATTCATTCCAATGCCTTTATGATATGATTCTATCGTAAGAAGTGATATAAATCACATGCATATCATTTCATATGACCCAAGGGATAACATAAGATATGATATCCATTATTTTAGTATATATATAACACTATCTAATTTCCCTAATCTTATATAAAAATTAAAATATATGTAAATTTACACATAGTGATCTTGTTGGTTTATTCTCTCTAGGTCTTAATATAGTCATGGTGTGTGAGATATGGCCATGTTGAAAGTGATAGAACTTCTAGTTCCATGTAAAAAAAATGATGTCCCATACACCATATCTAGTAGCCATTATCATATTATTTACACCAAAATTTGCACACCCAAGCTGTAGGAATCACCTTCACATCACATCTAGAATCACCATGCCACAAAACAACTCACATGGCATTAACTCGTGATATGAAGACTCTATATAATATTAACACCCTTATATTCTTAAATACCCCTAGGAAAGGGGTGGTCATGATGAAATAAGTTTTGTTTCATTGTAACCCTACTATTAGGGCTAAGATAATAATTCATGAAACCTTGTATCACGGAGTGACATGACTTGTCTTGGTACAATATGACCTTACACATCACAAGTTTATTATTATCATTATTTTCATCTTGTACCATCACTTTCATTTCATGCCTCTAATTTTGTACACTAGTACCATACCCCATCATATTAAAGTACAATGACCTATACTCAATTGAATCATGAGATGAGTAGTGGAATTGAGAGAAAAATTTAGTAACATGTTATCAAATATGGGAGAACTAATCAATAATGGTTTGTTTACAAAATAAAGAGAAATTTTTATAGAAATTGAGAGGGGATTCATGTAAGTAATATCATAAGGTAAATGATGAACAATAATAGATACATTTATAATCAAATTCTTGAAATAATGGTGCATGAGATGAGAATAGAGTCCTACCTAAAATAACATTATCCAATACTGCATGAATCCATACTTTGGGACCACTAAGGGATCACTACATGATCATTGTCAGTCAAAAGATCATCCAAGATTACTAGGGCTCCATAAAGACACCGCAAAAATATAGGAATTGGAGAGGAAGAGAATAAAATCTAGGGGAGAGAGGGTTTGGACACTATTTATAATAAAAACTTAGTTTGGTCCCATCTTGATTCAATATAAAAAGTTATGGAACAATTCAAAAAAGTTGAACTAAAACCATAGCACAATAGGAACCATCACACCATAAAGAGACTCTGTTAATTTGACATATGAAAAATCATAATGCATTAAAATCCCTTCTTAACTTCTAAAAAAACTCATTCAATATCCATAACTCCATGTGGTTCGACCCCTATTGCAACACAACACAAGTAATTAGGAAAAAACTTAAAACTCTAACAATCATTAAGCAACACACGTTATTCCTCAAATATCCCTCAATAATGGTCACAATGCAATATTATCCTTATGATTCAACACATCCTATAGAAAATAAAACAAAAGGAGTCACACATATCATGCCTCCCATGTGTGATTAACTTGAGGGTGCATGACTCCCCACACTACAACTAAAAATACCACGGCACAAGGTAAAATTGACTATGAAAAATAGAACATCATGCCACAAATAGGTTATTCAACTAAAAAAATTATAAAGGGTGGAAGAGAAAAATTCTAGGTAGATATAATTTATCCCAATCCGTACATCAGATAAATTTAATGTTTTAATAGATATTTCATTCTATATAAAATTTATCTCATCGACTATATGAGATAAACTTTATTTTATAAAATATGTATCATTCATTATAGGTGAAATTTATCTTGTCTCGTACTAGAGATTAATTTCATTTCACAAATGATGTTTCATTGTAAAATAAACTTATCGCATATCATATAACAAATAAATTTCATTTTTTAAAAGATATAATACAGGACATGAAATTTATCTCATATACTCTATGAGATAAAATTAATTTTCTAAAATGAAATTTCTATATATTTTATGAAACGAAATTTATCCTATGTATTATATTATATAAATTTCACCTACAATGATTGATAAATTTAAAAAAAATGAAATTTCTCTTGTATGATATGATATAAATTTTGTGTACAACAACATATCTTTTAAAAAATTAAATTTAATGAGATAAATTTAACATAGAATGAAACATTTGTTTAAAAAAATTAAAAAATATATTTTCTAATCTCATATTATATTTTTTAAATTATTTTTGACTCGTATCTTAAATGTAAAAAATTTATTTTTTTAATGATAAAATTTTTAATTTATAAATTGATATAAAATAATTTCTTAATCTTAATATAACATTATTTTAAAATAGTATAAAATTTTATTTTTTATAATATTTAGTTTTTTATAAAAATATTATTTGGTTGTTGTGAAAAAATTTTTTAATGAATAGTGTAATAAATGTTTTCAATAAGTATTTAAAAAAAATATAATATGTTTTTTTAAAATTTTTTATACAGTTTATCTCACATGGTTGATAAATTAAGTTTCATTTATAATAAAACCATTTACCGAGTGAAATTATTTTCAAATTTTATACTCTGCTTTATAATTGATGGTAAATTTTCAAATGATAATAGATATAAATTGTTTTAAAATAAAATATTTTTGAAATAAAATATTTTTTAAAATGGTTTTGTTTTTTTAATTATAAAAAAATTATATATATAATTTTTTAATTAGTTGTATTGAAATTTATTTTTTTATGAAGATCTGATTTAAATTATATTATATTAATATATTAAAAATTATTATATTAATTTTTTATGAATTTTTTTATTAAGTGTGATAAAATTTAATTTATGAAAAATATTAAAATGAATATAAAAAATATTTTTAAAAATTAAATATAAATTCTTAAAGTGTAATATTTTTTAAAATTTATTTTAGATTTTTTAAAATAAATAAAATTATTAAATTGATAAGGATAAAGTTAACATTTTAAAAATATATATATAAATAAAAAAAATTAATTATGAGGGATGTTTTATAATCATGAGCAGAGATGTTAACTTTTTTATTAATTTTTTTATTATGTATATATGATGAAATAATCGGGGTGTAGAATCTGGTGTAAAGAATCAATTATCAAAATAACTAAAAAATATAATCTTAAATTCACCTCTCAAGCTAACCGTCTAGTTGGAAATCGGATATAGGTTGCATGTCTAGTATTAGTCATGGTATTTTGATATGATTTGGGGATTGAAATTCAAATTGGGATGCATGGATCGCATCAGAAGAAACAAAAAATTTGGCACTCTATAGAAATCCCTATAGAACCCCCATCATTAGTGTTCTGAAAAACTTGGTGCTCTAAAAAAACCCCTTTGATAATGAAATCAGTGGTCAAAAAATGGCACCCTGATGAATCCCTTATCAAACCACTCAATTTTGACACAAACGTCAGTGTTTTGAAAATAAAATCAGCATTTTAGGGACACCCCTCTAATGATGGAATTGATGATTCCAGATATTCCCTTGGAAAGGAAGGTGTGAGTTTTTTTGGTGTTGGTACAGACTAGGTTTTCTATGGGAAGAAATGGAAGATGAAAGGTGTTTTATGTGATTTATTTATCTATGTTTATTTATAAATTTTGGAAGCTGATTTCTAATACAATGAAATTCCTCGGATAAATTTTATTTGGTTATGTCAATTAAACTTGAAAAGGGTTTGATTTTTACAATTTTTCTGTAAAAATGGAACACAGTGGATGTAATGATTATTTTCTTTCTTTTTATTTAATTTTTGAATCATTATTATAGTATAATTATTTTATTTGATAAAATTAAAATGATTATTTTTTTGGATTTGATTGGGATTACTGGAAATATAAAGGGTAAATATCAACTATAAATTGATGGTGGAGATTTCTTATGTGACATTTTAGTGGAAATTTCCAATATAATTTTCAATGGTAATTAATATTGTAAACTTCCATTATATTATTAGTGTAAATTTTCTAAGAAAAATTCATTTTTCGATTTCATGTAATTTCAATTGGAAATTTGTGGTGGAAATTTTCTGCATAAGTTTCTTGTGAACCATGGGGAGTAATCTTTGGAAATTTCCAGTCTAAATTTATAGTGGGAATTCCTATAGCGAATTCCCACTAAAAATACTATTTTAACCACTATCTACTCTGAAATTTAATTAGAAAATTGACTAGTAATTCCCAATAAAAATTCCACTATAACCTCTTACTGCATATTCATGTAGTATGATTTAAAATCTAATTGATAAATCAACAGGGAATTTGTACTAGAAATTCTCACTGGTAATTCTCACTATAAATTTTCACTAGAAATTTCTAATAGAGAGGTCTCTATAAAATTATTAGTGTTACTCAAGATACTAAGGGGTATGGTGTGATCTTAATCAAAAATACTCATATCTATATGCAATCATTTTCACCACAAGATTCATCATATACATCATATGTATACCTATATAATACTTTTTTCCATGAAATTGAGTGACCACTAGACATGGAACATGTCAATATAGTACATTCCAACTTTACCATATCTTGATTTTCTAAAATAGACCACCCAGGTCAATAATACATCATATGTTATTCATATAATGTATGAGCATGTCACATTTCCCTCATCCAAGTATCTAAGTACATAATATGTAATGTAACTAATCCTGGTCATTCATTTACTCAATTTAATTCAATAAAGGTCCCATAAATCTTAACTCATCATATTAATGGACAAATTCTATTCTGGTGGAGGTCCAACTGACGACACGATCATCAACATACCCAACCACCCCTAATTATCTAAGAATAAAGGCCTAAAAAATAAAAGTATCAAATTATAAAGTTTATCATCTTAGGAATCTAATGACATTAGTTTTTCAGGAACCACTAATCAATTAAATTATTATTCTTCTAAGAATGTACCTTAGTGTCACAACCTAGGGTCAATCTCATGGAGGTCACTCACATGTACTGAATTTTTATTATCACTATTATAATCAAACTAATATAAAAATACAAAACTAATATATATTTGGTGGTTTGATTATGAAATAAATGTAATATAATATATATATATATTAACTAAAATACAAAACATAAAGAAAATGAAAGAAAATGCACAAAGAAGTTAGCATAAGAAAATTGTTTCTCTCAGGGGTTTAAAGTGATGTTATCATTATTATTCAAAATATATTCCTCATTATTTTATTTAATGTAGAGATCAAGACCTATCACTCTACACCCAATCATTAGAATTCTATTACCCTACACCAAGACCCATACATATAGGAGTAATATCTTCCACATCTAAACCAAATGCGCACTCCACTATTTTAATGACTTAGATATCAATGAGAAGGAAAATAATTAAATGGGGAGGAAGAAGATAATAGTAGGGAAAGTGGGGTGACTATGCACCAAAAATACTTTAATTTCTACTAAAATCATAGTATAAAACATTAGAAATCATTAAAGCATCGTCACTTGTCCCCTCAAAAAATAGTGTGGGTTAGTTCTCCACAAACATGGAGATAAAAAGCATGGTGGTAGAAACACAAAATATAAAATAAAATAAAATAATAGAATAAGAAGAGTGACATGTTGGGCCACAAAAGATTTGTGTTTTATAGGGTTATAGAAAAAATATTCCATAATTTCCTTAGACTAACCAAAAAATAAGAATTTATTTGACATGGGTATGACCTTATCAAAATAAAAGCATCATACAAATGTGTCACAACACTAAATCCTCCTGAAATACATTTTGGGATATTTCCCAATCCATATCTCATATGGTGTCTTTATGACTAATTTATATGGAATTTTGTTTAGTTAGAATATATTAGTCTCTATAGTATAACCCCAACTTGTAATAAGAAGGTTACACTAACTTATCATTAATTGAACCATGTCCAAATGGTATGATTCCTCATATTAGACACACAATTTCACTATAGAGTCCTAAGAGGAGTGATTTATAGAACAATTACACAATATATTAGATGATCAGTATAGAGACCTAGGATTAACATACATGTGTATTACATCATTTTAGATGAATACTCAGTACATTACAAAAATACATGCTCGAGGACCATAATAGTTTAGTGTTTTTGGAAACTTTGAAACCAAATCATCTATCCTGGTGTAATATCTTAAAAATCTCCCATAAATATTTCCACCTTTAGTACTTCTACATAAAACATTTCTTCATAACCTAGGAAAGGAAACATAAAAAAGGGGTTATCTCAGATGCTCAGTAAGGTAAATAAAGGGAATGTATAAAAATAACATGAAAAAAATGGTATGAAACTTGATCATATCATTTAAAGATCATACCCTATATATTAAAGATCATAATAAAGATTGGCAGTTTATAAGACATGAATCGTAAGGAAATAAATAACATAAGCCATGAAAGAATAACATAGGAATAAAACATGGAATTTTGGTAGACACGTAAGCATATAATATGATTTTCATATTATCCAAGGAATCATTTCTAGGACCATATTTGTTGTACAGGTTCACTCCCCATACCATCTTGGTAGTCATGGTTTACTCCCATGTCCATCATAGTAGCATGAGTTCAATCTCATACCATCTTGGTAATCATGGTTCACTCCCATGGTCATATTAGTAATCAATGTTCATTCCTAATACCATATTAGTCTATCTCATGAGATATAAATCTTTACCCAATGCATTGGAGGGAGATATAGCTCCCAACAATATTATATTGAAATCATACATATATGTTCCAAAAGATCATAAATAATCATATCATAACCCATGAAATGAAATGGGTATTATAAACATGTAATCATATCATAACCTATGGAAAGATACAGGTTTCATAATCATTTCATCATAAACATAACCCTTTAAAATAAGTGGGTTTCCAAAGTATATAACATATGAAAGAGAAATGGGTTTCATCAATATCATTCCCTCAAAACATAATCCATTCATAGAAAGAATATGAATGGAAACATTGAATAATTTCCCCAAAAAGTCATGAGTAACACCAAAGGATGTTATCTTATATGGGAAATAATTTTGAAATATCTTTTAAAAACCTTTATTTAGAAAAATATCCTTTCTTCATTGAAAAATTGTTTTAAAACATAAAAAAAATTTGAAAAAAAAAATCTTTGAAAATATATTTAAAAAATATGAAGGGCACATTGAAAACCATAAAAAAAATTAAAATCATTTTTCCTTGAAAATGGTATTCAAGGATATTTTGAAAACATTTTTAGAAAATAGTTTTTAAAACTTGGTTTTTGAATACAATATATTTCCAACCGGAGAGAGAGATGGTCAGATTTTACTTAAAAACATTATCTTAAGTACCAAAGAGTAGAAAAATGGTACTAATACATGAGGATATCCTGAATATATAGAGGTTAATGAAACTCATGAATTTTCTTGAGATATGGATCATAATATTTTATCAAAATAATCATAAACATAAACAATCTTGAAAAAATGATGGGATTGTCTCAATAAACTCTTATAACTTGGTAACTTAGGATCATACTCTCCATGTAATAAATGGAAATTAAATGACTATTAAAATATCATTAAATAAATTAAATTTATGATATAACATGTAAAATTTAATTATATACACCTTGAAATATAATATAGGTGCATAACAAAACATGAGTCTCAATGAAGGAAAATTGAGACAAAACTATTTTACCGATTTGGTAACTTTTGAAACTTAAACCCCGTGAAAGAAATATAATAAAATGGATATGTGAATAACCATAAATTTAAGTATAAGATACATATTATAAAATCATGGTCATTACATACACCATACAAAAGGAAAGAGTGGCGAACATAGCATGTATCTCAAGCACAACGGGAAAAATGGGTATTTGTGACGGGTTAGTTGCGACGGGATATAATCCTGTCGCAAAAAGTCCAACGAAAGATGTATTTGTGACAGGATTGTAACCCCGTCACAAATGGTCAATTATTTTCGATGGGGATACGGGTCCCGTCGCAATAGGTTTGGCGTGATTTGCGCGCCAAAATGCGGGAAGTGTATTTGCGACGGGGGGCTTTGACCCGTCGCAAATACCCGGCGGCAGTAAATACTATTTGTGATGGTAAAGGTATCCATTGCAAACGTTTTGTCGGCATTTCGTTATTTGCGACGGGTCCCATCGCAAATACCAATGCGAACGGGATTAATTGTGATGGGACCCGTCGCAATAGGTTTGGAGTGATTTGCGCGCCAAAACGCAGAAAGTGTATTTGCGATGGGGGGATTTGACCCATCGCAAATACCCGGCAACGGTAACTACTATTTGCGACGGGTCCCGTCGCAAATACCAATACGGACAGGATTATTTGCGACGGGGCCCATCACAAATAGTCCCGCCACAATAAATCTAACCTATATATATGCCTACCCGTTTTTTTCAAATCACTCCAACTTCTCTCTTTTCCTCTCTTTCTCCCTCTTGAATCTTCAGTTAGAGAGTTTTTTTTAATATTATTTTTTCATAAATATGTATGTTTATTTTAATAATAATAATTTTATATTAATTTTTTATATTATTAATATTTTTATTATTATATTCATATTATTGTTATTTTTTATATTAATATTTCATAATTATATTTTATATATTTTTTATTTTTAATATTATAATAAAATTTCTTTTTATTATTAATATTATTATAATTATTATTATGATATAGTATTATATAATTTTTATGAATTATTTTATTTTTTTCTTATTTTTACCCGTATTTGCGACAGGAGTATTTTCGACGGGGTTTCTCGTAACAAATAACTTTTTTATATATAAACGAAAAACCATTTGCGGCGGGGAAAAAATACCATCGCAATTGGCCCGTTGCAAATAATCCGTTTTCCAGTAGTGAAGGAAATAAAAAGTGAGATGAAATCCTCTTACCTTGTGTCTTGACTCTCATCATACTTATTCAAACCACCTATATAATAAATATAAATTTATTATAAATATTTTATAGAACCATAATATTATATATAATACCATATGTGGTTTGATTATGACCATATATTACCCTCTTGTTAACCATCCTATGTTAAGGTTTTGCTTTGGGTAATATTCGCTTTATTCTTCACATGTCTCTTAATTTGTTATATATTTGGTACTTATACTTATATCATGATTTCCATAAAGTAAACTGTGATATAAGTATAATTTTTATACATTATATTTTTATTATAATAATCTATAGAATATATAAGTATGAAATGGAATACACCATTCATGGATACGGTGGGTCGTACGTACGCATAAACGCTGTTTTTGTTTAATTATTGGGTTTTAAAGGAAAAAAGTAAAGTAAATATATGTTTATATATATATATATCATTAAAGTATCTTTATTATATCATATATATTTTCTAAAACTATCCTTAAAACAATCCATTTAGTGTATGAAAGAATCATATCACTTTGAGGGGGCGGTAGTTCACACTTCCTCAAATGAAATTATCGTAATAACACAAAAAGGCAAAGAAAAAAAGGTATATTCTAAATAAAAATTACAGAAGAATAAATACATTATAAATATAATATATATCATATATAAATATATTTTCCATCATAATTTCCACCATGATATATGGTAATGAAAAAATGAACAATCATCATTTCATGAGGCAGTAGTTCACCGCACACAGAAACAGTATGTTTGTTGCTAATTAGATGGAGGTGTGAATAAGTATAGTAAAAAATTTATATGACAAAATTTTAGCATATTTAGGATAATATTTTTTTATATAATCATAGAATAAAAAGTGTTATAGTGTTTGGAGAAGGAAAATAAAATAAAGGACTTGAGAGAAGATGTTACCTCTTAATCGGGTAACTCCTTTTGGTTTGTACCAAAAGGATTCATTAGATTTACTTCTACCCAAGGGAAATATTATAGGAGTAAGTTAGTGATTATGTAAAGTTTATTTGGAATATATTTTCTGAAACTAAGAGTTATTAGAGGTGTGAGGATGTGGGAGAGGTGGTGGCCTTTTATAGGGAAGGAAAATGACTCACTTGGAATTTTTAAAAACAAGTTAGGTGTGCACATATTCTTTCCTAAAAAAGTCATACCAAACCAGAATAAATAAATAATGGAAGGTTTATGTACTAAATATTTCCATAAAATGGGTTGTGTACAAGTTTATAGGTCATTTATTTCTCTAATATTAAGGTTTAGTCCCTAATTAAGCTTAATTTGACCTTAATCGCTCTGATTAATTTTAATCACTTTTACTAATATTTTTGGTTAAAAATTAATTTGATATTATTATAATATAAATATTATACTTATTACAATGTTTTTTTTAATTTTTTATAAATTCAATTCACAGAAGCATCAAAATTGAGATTAATGTTAGTCCCGTAAACAGGGTGAAATTACGGGTTTTTAAAGTAGAAAGAAGTTCAAAAGTTTATTAAGTTTTTATATTCAATTTCAAATTTAAATTTATTATAATGAAATAAATTTTATTAATAGATTTATAATTGATATAATTTAACCTTAAAACAAATTTAAAATATAATTTAACATTAATAATTATATAAAAAAATGTAGTTTTTTACTAAAAGGTCGTATATTTCACTATTCATAAAAAATGAAGTTTCTCAGAAAAATCCCAAAAATTAACCATAATCTAATTTAGAAATTATAAATTCAAAAATGAAGTTTATTTTATCAAATTAAATTTCAAAATGTGTCTAAAATTAATTTTATTATTAAAACTGGTTCATTCGAGAAAATAGTATTTTTAAACAGAAAAGGAATTTAACAAAAATCATATCTTTCATTATCAATATGTTTTATCTATATAAAACAATTATAAATGATATTTTAAAATTAGTTATTAAAAATAATATAAATAAGTTTAATTTATACATTATAATTATCTCATTTAAATAATTATAACAATAAAATGATGCTTTGTAGAAACATCTATGTTGTGTGTAATGTACGCCAAGTTGGTGTTGCTTATAACATATGCCAATTCGGTGTTGTGTGTAACCTACGCTGAGTTAGTGTCATGTAATGTATGCTGAGTTTGTGCCATGTGAATGGAATGTTTGAATTAGTGTTTTAATATATATATATATAAATAACTATTTCTAGTGTCACGTGTAATACAAAATATCAAAAGGATAAATTAATTTAAGAAAAAATAATTCACAAAATCTTGGATCATTACATTCTACCCCCCTTAAAATGAATTTATCCCTAGAAATTATTCTGGGTTATCAAAGGTTTAATACTTGAAAGTTTTATTCATAGAAATCCACATCGTAAAAATGAATACTAAAACTTCCCTTAAAAGGTAAAGTTTGGACTATAATGGTTACCCAAAGTAACATATAACTAGGTTTCCACATAGGAGAACATAGGTTGGGAGTAATGATTGGATATAGAGGGAAAGTGTAAATATTTATAGGGAGTGATTGAGGTCATCAATCACAAATAATTGAATGATCAAAGAAAATTTTAGGGCCTCAAAGTCATAATTTTTTCATGATTTATATGTCCATCTGTTCAAAAAAAATAAGGTATTAAGACAACATATTTTCTTTTGATCATTATCCTAACATTGAGTAATTCTTTTATTAACCTATAATATAAGGGAATATACTTACTTGATATATTTCTATAAAAAAAATTCATTATTTAGTTATGAATTTAACTATTTATAATTATCCATTACTTTAAGAAATGGATGTCAAGAAATTAACTTTGATGTCTAAAGCACTAAAATACACTTTTACCAGATATTAAGGCCCATAAAAGAATGAATAATATAACTGTTTATCTATAACTATTCTTAAAATAATATGGTTAATGAATTAATATCTAAATATAAAAAGTAAAAAAATTGTTTCATCATAAATAATTATCCATCAAAAATAATTATACATTAACCAGGACATCATGTAGGCCAGTGGTAGGCGTGAAACCCTTCTCGTCCTTTAGTCATGGGTTCAAGACATATATCCTTGTCGGATTTGATTGGTTGTCAGTTGACATACATGATTTCCTTTTCTAAAACTTCACTAATATAATTTCCAAAATAAATAATATTAACATCCTTGAAATAAGGTTAATCACTAAATAGACTTTTAACTAAGGTTTTCGATACAAAATCCATGCATAAATACTTCCTCCGGAGTTTAACTTAAACTTTTCATGAATGGTTAACCTCATAACCCTTATGAAAGTTGAAAATAAAAAATGTTAGAAATAAAGTCACAAAATCTGCTTAACATTGATTCCCCCATATATCAGTAAGTATCTCTTGGTTGTCACATTCCAAACATGTGAGTACCCCCATCATATATTCTCTTGAAATGTGGTAATAACCTAAATTACCATAAATCCTTATTTAAAACATGCATTCTTCCATATTCAAAGTATATTGGATTTATTCCACAAATCCAAAAATGTTGTAAACTTCATCAATGATAGCATAAACCACCTATCATCAAGTCCTTAATTAGTTCCAAGGTAATAAGTACCATCTAATTTACTTATTCATATCCCACATATCATTATCCAAACATCATTATCCAAAAATCATTATCATAACATAATAAACATATTGAGGGTTATCTTTCACTTAATCATGTGTTTTCCATGTACATCACCTTTTTATTATATCACTTTTCTATTTCATCAGAACCATTCAATGTTTTCTTTTAAATTTGTAGTGAAAACATAAACTAAAAAATCCTTATATATGTCGCCTTTCATATAAAATAATTCTTGAATATAAATACATAAAATCTTTTATTATTCCACTTCATCCTTATGCCATTATCAAGTCTATCTCATCCTATTACACAATACCTATTTCCATTCACATTTCATCTGTAGTTTCTTCATCATAAAAATTGTAACCATTAATCATACCACCTTGTTGATCCTCTTTAGGAGCTTTCCTCTTGGGACATTGAGTTTCATAATGACCATTTATTCCACACTTAAAATAGTTAACCTTTTATGATTCCTTAGGGAGGGAAATATTCTCATCCATTTTGTTAACTGAACTCTTCATTTTTTTCCCTATAGTAACTTTCTTCATGTCCTTATTTACCATAGTCAAAACATCTTCTTATTCCTCTAATAAATTCACTTAGGTGATTCTTTCCACATTTTCGACATAAAGGAAATTGAATCTTCTTTCTTATATGGTCTCCATTACCTGAACTCTCAGCGAACTCCTTATTTCTCTTACTTGGTGAGTCTAAGAGTTGGTTATGGTACAATTTGTTAATCATGTTCCATGAAAAATGATTAGTCATGATCACAACATCTATCACTCCAGTGATCATCCCACTTGACTGATCATCATCAAATTTTATATCTCATTAAATGTTAATCCAGTTCCTTCTAGTTCCCGCAATTGACTAAAACTAGAATCACAGTGCAAGCATTACTTATCAAAGTAGAAAACCACATAGTCATGAAAAGATTTATAGGATTCCTAGATCATGACACCTTCCTTAGTCTATGATACTCTAGTTTCATCCTAGGTTATTCATAGTCAGATTATATTTAAATCCTTCATGATGGTTCGTGAAGAGTTTGTGAATTCCCAAAGCATATCCCCTGGGAGTGTCAAACTAGGAGTGTAACAAGGCCTATTGTTGAGTATTAGAATACCCCGAGTTAGGCCCAGAATATCCTGCCATAGTAGTTACCACTAGGTACATCTGTGTTAGAGCCACATCCACTTGTATTATCTATACAAGGATGTATTTATAAGAAACCACTCACTCTATCCTTTAACAAAATTCTAGGACATTTTCCTAAATGTTAACTCATCCTTATACTTATCCTTAGAGACATCCCTAGACATATCCTTAAAAATATACATAGGGATATCATTAAATTTTTCCCATCCTAGTTTACAAAGGTTGAATAAACCTTTATTTTGATACCAACTATAGAAACCTAGGCTTAATATAAATGAATATTACATCATTTTAGATGAATACTCAGTACATTAAAAAAATAAATACCTGAGGACCATAATAGTTTTGGTGTCTTTGGAAACTTGGAAACAAAATCCTCTATTCTAGTGTAAGATCTTCAACATATCCCATAACGATCTCCACATTTATTACTTTTACCTAAAACCTTTCTTCATAACCTAGTAAAAGGAAACATAAGAAAGGGGTGAGCTTAGATTCTTAATAAGGTAAATAAAGGAAATTAATGAGAATAACATGAACAAAAGGGTATTGAACTTGATCATAACATTTGAAGATCATACCCTATATATTAGAGATCATAATAAATATTAGAAGTTCATAAGACATGAATCATAAGGAAATAAAGAACATAATCAATGAAAGCATAACACAGAAATAAAACATGGAATTGTGGAAAACACATAAGCATATAATATGATTTCCATAGTATCTAATGAATCACTTCCAAGACCATCTTGGTAGTATAAGTTCACTCCCCATGCCATCTTGGTAGCCATATTTCACTCTCATGGACATCTTGGTAGCATGAGTTCACTCCTCATTCCATATTGAAGGTCATAGTTCATTCTCACGGTCATCTTAGTAGTCAAGGTTCATTACCAAGACTATATTAGTCTATCTCATGAGATTTAAATCCTTACCCAATGCATTGGAGGAATATATATGCCCCACCCATCTCATAGTGAAATCATACATACATGTGCTACAAGATCATAAATAATAATAGCATAACCCATGAAATGAAATGGGTATTATAAAAATGTAATCATGTCATAACCTATGGTAAGAGACAAGTTTCATAATCATTTCATCATAAAAATAAGCTGTAAAAAGAAGCGGGTTTCAAAATCATATAACCCGTGAAATAGAAATGGGTTTCATCAACATCATGGCCTCAAAACATAATCCATTCGGAGAAATAATATAAATGGAAACATTGAATAATTATCACAAAAAGGCATGATTAACACCAACAAATGTTATCTTAGATGGGAAATGATTTTTAAAGATATTTTTAAAAAAATCTTAAGGAAAATATCCTTTTTTCATTGAAAACACTTTTTAAAACATAAAACCTTTTTGAAAAACATTTTCTTTGAAAATAGATTTGAAAACTTATAAAGGAAGAATTGAAAATAATAAGACATTTTTAAAATCATTTTTTCCTTAAAAATGGGCTTCAAAGATATTTTGAAAACATTTTGGAAAACATTTTTGAAAACATTTTTGAAAACATGGTTTTTGAATACAATAGATTTCCGACCTGAGAGATAGACGATCAGATTTAACTTAAAAACATTATATTAAGTACCAAAGAGTGGGAAATGGTACTAATACATGAGTATATCCAAAATAAATATAGTATAAGGAAACTCATGAGTATTCTTGAGATATAGATCACAATATTTCATTAAATTAAGCATAAACATAAACAATCTCGAAAAAATTATGAGATTGTCTCAATAAACTCTTATAACCTAGTAACTTGGGATCATACTCTCAATGTAAGAAAATGAAATTAAATGAATCTTAAAATATCATTAAAGAAATAGAATTCATGATATAACATGTAAAATGGAATTATATACACCTCTAAATATAATTTAGGTGCATAACAAAACATGAGTCTTAATGAAGGAAAATTGAGACAAAACTATTTTATCGATTTTCTAACTTTAGAAACTTAAACCCCATAAAAGAAATATAATAAAATGGATATGTGAATACCCATAAATTTAAGTATAATATACATATAATACAATAATTTGTATTATATACACTAGGAAAAAGTAAATAGTGGTGACCATAGTATGTATCTCACGGAAATAAAAAGTGAGATGAAATCCCCTTACCTTATGTCTTAATTTGTTATATTTTTTGTCCTTATACTTATATCTTGATTTCCAGAATTTAAATCATGATATAAATATAATTTTTATACAATATATTTGTATTATAATAATCTATGTAATATATAGGTATGAAATGGAATACAACGTTCATGGAGATGGTAGGTCGTACGTACGCATGAACGTTATTTATGTTTAATTGTCGTGTTTGAAAGAAAAAGAATAAAATACATATATGTATATATATATATATATCATTATTAAAGTATATTTATGATATCATATATATCATATATATTCACTAAAACCATCCTTAATAAAATCCATGTAGTCTAGGAACGAATCATATCACTTTGAGGGGGTGATAGTCCACACTTCCTCAAACGAAATTATCATATTAACACAAAATGGAAAGCATAAAGGTATGTTATGAATAAAAAATACAGAAGAATAATACATTATAAATATAATATATATCATATATAAATATATTTTCTATCATAATTTCCTCCATGATAGGTGGTAATGGAAAAATTAACAATCATCGTTTCGTGAGGCAGTAGTTCATCGTACATAAAAATAGTATGTTTGTAACCCATTAGATGGAGGTGTGTGTAAGTGTAGTTAGAAAAATTTACATAAAAAAATACTGGTATATTTAATATAATTTTTTTTATATAATAATATAATAAAAATAGTTTTATGGGGTGGAGAAGGAAAATAAAAGAAAGGACTTGAGAGAAGACGTTGTCTCTTAATCAGGCAACTCCTTTTGGTTTGTGCCAAAAGGATTCCTTGGATTTCCTTCTTCCCAAGGGAATGATTATATGAGAAAGGTAGAAATATTTTTAAGTGTATTGGGAAGATATTTTCTGAACCTAATAGGTTTGATAGGTGTGAGGATGTGGGAGAGGTGGTGTCCTTTTATAGGGAAGGAAAAGGACTCACTTGGATTTTTTGAAAACAAGTTAGGTGTACACATGTTATTACCTAAAAAAAGAACTAACAAACCAAAATAAATCAATAATAGAAGTTTTATGGATTAAATATGACAATAACATGGTTTTTGGATAAGTTTATGGGACATTTGGGCCCCTAATATCAAGATTTAGTCTCAAATTAAGCTTAATTTGACTTTAATCACTGTGACTAATTTTAATCAATTTTACTAATCTTTTTGGTAAAAAATTAAGTTTATATTATTAGAATATAAATACTATAATTATTAAAATGGTGTATGTCAGTTTTTTGAAATTCAATTTACAGAATCTGAAAAATTAAGATTAATGTTAATCCTACAAACAGGACGAAATTGCGGGTTTTTAAAGTAGAAAGAAGTTTAAAAGGTTATTAAGTTTTTATATTCAATTTCAAAGTGAAATTAATTATAATGACATAAATTAAATTAATAGATTTATAATTGATATAATTTTACCTTAAAATAAATTTAAAATATAATTTAACATTAATAATTCTTTAAACAAAAAAGGTAGTTTTTAACTAAAAAGCGGAATTTTTCATTATTCATCAAAAAATGAAGTTTCTCACAAAAATACCAAAAATTCTCCCTAATCTAATTTAGACATTATAAATTCATAAATTAATTTTATTTTATCAAATTAAATTTCTAAATGTGTCTAAAATTAATTTTATTATTAAAAGTTGTTCATTTGAGAAAACGGTATTTTTAAACATAAAAGGACTTTACCAAATATCATATCTTTCATTATAAAAATGTTTTATCTATATAAAACAATTATAAATAATATTTGAAAATTATTTATTATTATTCATAAAACTAAATTTAATGGATTTTTTATAATTATATCATTTAAATAATTATAATAATAAAATGATGTTTCGTAGAAACATCTGTGTTGCGTGTAACGTACACCAAGTTGGTGTTGCATATAACATATGCCAAGTTAGTGTTTCATGTAACGTATGTCGATTTGGTGATGTGTAATATTTTTCAAGTTGTTTTCATGTGAAATTAATGTTTGAATTAGTGTTTTAATATATATATATATATATATATATATAACTATTTCCAATGTCACTTGAAATGAAAAATATCAAAAAGATAAATTAATTCGAAAAAAATAATTCACCAAATCTCGAGGTGTTACAATCAATTAATTCCTAGATAAAGCATTCACTACCCCAATATTATTGGAAAATATTAATGCTTTTTCCCAGTTGATTCTATCCTTTATTATGAAATACGTTAAACTTTTAAAAAGTTTCTTACTTATTTATCATCAAAAAACATAACTATATCAACTAAAGTCGTCAGTAAAGGTAAAAAAATACCTAAAACCACCACTTTCTTGGGTTATCATTGGTCTACATATATGGCTATGTATAAGATCCAATAATCCACTATAACTTTCACCTTTTCTATTAAAATTTTCCTTTTTCATCTTGTATAATAAACAAGATTCACATATATCAAATGACTAATAATTAAATGAGTCCAACAATCCATCTCTATGGAGTCTTTGGATGCATTTATCATTTATATTCCCAAGGAATCAATGCCAAAGATAGGTGGGATTAGAATTAACACTGACCTTCTTATTTTTAATATTATAGATAGGTTTATCCATATCTAAAAATTATAAATCATTAACCATATTCTAAATTCCATAAAACATTTCATTCTTATATATAGAATAAATTTTGTTCTCAATAATGAATGAAAATGTAAATTTGTCCAAAAAATAAACAAAAATAATTTTTTTATTTATGGAAGGAACATAATAATAGTTATCTTATTCTAATACCAATCCACTAGGTAGACTTAAATCATAAGTGTCAACTTCTATTGAAACAACTATTTCTCCAGTTTTGACATGAAGATATACTTCTCCCTTCATAAATTCCCTCCAATATTTGAGTCTCTATTTATCAACACAAATTTGTGATGAACACCTAAGATCAAATACCCATGAATTAGAGTTATAGAAATTTATCTCTCTAATATTCACATTTAGATGCTCAAAATGCTTCTCTTTTAGACTAATTATCATCCCTAAATACCAATCTCGAGATGTCTTATAGGACAAACCTAGAAGTTATCTCAATATGATTATCATAAAGCATGCTAAAATATAAAACAAAGACATTTTTTAGGTGAGTGTCATGTTTTATATCTTTATATTAAATAATTTTAATGAAATTACTCCTAATAAAAATGATGACCTCATACATTATATCCATTTAGTGATCCAAGATCCATATTTCACTAGGATTTGAGTCCACTTTAGTGTCCATACCATCACATAGATATTTAGGTGGGAAAAATTTCCAATCAAAATACTTATTATTCTTTCATAGTTGAGTGTATAACTCTTTATCAAAATCCATAATATAGATTCACTCAACTCTATTCCTCTAGTATCCTAATTGTTAATGTTTTCTAGTTAGTGTATTCCAAATAAAACACCAAGAAAAATACCCTTACCATTAGTGTAACCTCTTTAAATTATTTCCTTTCACAAGATAATTCAAGGTAACTTGACTTTTGCATAAAATTTCCCAGTTGGATGATTGAGTTCTTGTCAAGTGCTACTTTAGAAGTAATCTCACACTTAGTATTTGAGGAGTTTTATTTAAAAGTATTTCCAAATTCATATACATCATATTCATATTAAATTAATATCTATTACATCATATGAAATCTTTATATTCTCATATTTTCTTATTTTACTTATGCATGCTTCTAATGATTTATATTAATAATCCTTATTTCATCCAAAAAATCAACATGTCTACACCAAATTAATGTGTAAATCTTTACACAACCCACTATTTGTGTTAATCACCCAAAAATAGAAACCAAACATATTCATACATATCTAAATTCATCCTATTCATAATGTATATAAACCCTTCATGTAAATTTTTAGAACTATATGATATTAATAATATTAATATGAGTAAGATTAAAGCCACAAATAGATAACCCCCACCTTTCTAGAAAAAAGGCATAAGCCTTCTGGCCAATGGGAAGTCTGACCAAAATTTCATTTACCTAGGGATACTTTACTCAAGGGAGAATCAAATTCATATTAATTATAAAACCTAATATAAAAAAATGATGTATAACAAATAAATTCAAGATAATAACTTCAATTAAAAACCAAGTTCAAGGTATATGAAAACTAAATCTTAGGAATCTATACCTAGCATATAATGCTTGGATAGACATCCTCATAGAATAAATTTATCACCTAAATTGAGTATACACAATATTCATTGTTTATAAATGCTTTATAAACTTGAATATTCTAAAGGAATTTACAAATAAATAAACACATTATTTATTTTCAAAAACCTGAGATACTAATATAAAATTTTCATATTTAATTTTGGTATGAAAAAATCATATTTTCAATTCTTTATACGTATCATTTATAAAAAAAATTATAAACTATAAGCAAAAATATCCAAAATATTAAATTTTTTACATTTTTTATTATGTTGTATGAATTCAATTTTATTTTATGATATAGATAATATCACAATTACATTAAGACGCTTTATTTTCTATAAACTTGGGATTGATCTGCATTTTAAGAAACCATATATCCTATCTTATGCCACAGTTCCAATTTGTGGGTTTCAACTATATTATACCTTATGATATATAGTTATCATATGCTATGATTAAACCAAATAAAAAAATTTATTCATATTCTATTTTATGATATGTCTTCAATTTCTTAAAATATACAAGTTAATTGAAAAAAAATAACATGTTGATTTTTTGAAGAATAAGGATATGATACCATTGATGGATTTTAGGGTGTTCATTGAATAAACCAGAAGTGGAAGAAGTCTAGAGAATAGCATGATTTATCTTTAGCAAAAATAATGTATTGTAAAATACTAAGAAAAAATTGGTGTGTACCTTTACTATTGTAAAATCCACCCTTATTCATTGATGGAGTATATTTTATAGGGATCGCTAAATTAGTAAAAAAATACTACCTACCTCTAATGGTTTACACTGGCCTTAGATCCTAATTCTTAATGAAAGGATTCCTGATCACCATAGGGGTGATAATTCCTTCTCTATGATACAAACAATAATCAAGGAACAAAATTGATTATCTTCTTATATTTCAAGAAATAAGTATTAAAAACCAACAAAGTTAACTCTTCCCTTTTACAGGCCATCCCTTACACTTTTCATTAAATGAAGAGCATCGGTCATGTCGGGTGAAATCTCATAGAAGTCATATGTTATAGAACAGTGGATTACATTATTTATTAAACACTTTAATGAATATGTTAATCCATTAATAACTAAAACACATTGAATTATAACCAAAGATAAACTAAAAAAAGAAATATAGGTGATACATACAGCTATATCTCATGGAACCCATTTCATTAAACCTATTATACACTATGATATTGACTTAACTGAGGAATCCTAATACCTTTATGAGTATATTGTAAGAAGCAATATGAATCACATAAATATCATTGTATATGACTTAAGGGGTATCATAAGTTTTAATATCCCTTTTTTAGTGTATATCCAACACTATTGCCTCATTCTAATCTGATATATGGATGAAAAGATACTTAAATGCTCATGCAGGGCCCTTGTCATGTAATTCACTCTAGGGATTAATACAGTCCTGGCATGTGACATATTGTCATAATTAAAGTGCTCGACCTACTAGTTCCAAGTCAAAAATGATTCCCCACATGCCATAACTAGGGTCTATTATCATCCTCTCTACACCACAATCCACACACCCACACTATAGGAATCACCTTCATTTTACAACCAAAATTTCCATCCACAAAACACCTCACATAGGATTAACTTGGGATATGCAGATTCTATGTAATATTAACAACCTTTTATTCTTGAATACCCCTAGGAAAGGGGTGGTCATGATGTAATAATTTGTGTTGCAGTGTGACCGTACCATGAGGGAAAGTATAATAATTCATGAAATCCTACATCATGAAGTGACATGATTTATCACAGTGCAATGTGACCCTACACAACACAGACTTGTTGTTATCTTCATTTCCATCTTGTACCGTCACTTCTATGTCATGCCTCCATTTATGTACACAAAAATCACACTCCACCATCTTAAGTTTCAAAGACCTCCAATAAATCGGACCATGAGAATAATAGGGTATTTAAGAGAAATATTTGGTAACATGATATCGAATATAGGAGAACTAGTCAATAAGGGTTCATTTCCAAAATAAAGATAATTTTTTATTGAATTTGAAAGGGGATTCACAACAATAATGTCATATGTAAAAATTATATACAATAGTAGATTGATTCATAATCAAAATCATGTGATAATGGTGCATGATATGAGAAAATATTCCCACCTCATATCTTTTTTATCAATACTTAATTAATCAATACTTCATGAGTGTTAAGGGATCACACATGATCATCATTGGTTAAAGGATCACCTGAGATGACTAGGGCTTCTCATATCACATTTTTCAATACTTGAAGGTTGCGGGAATAGTGGAATCACCTATTAGGCATAACCAACTTAGTTTTTTATAATAATTAACATATAATCTGAGAATTACATGATGAATAACATCATGACTAACAGAATTAAATTGAAGATTAATTGACTTTGAGAATTTCGTAACCAAGAAGGTGGTGTCATCACATATAATTTTTAATTAATTTATAGATATTATAATAATTACATTGTCTTATAATTATTTCTTCATTGATGAATATGTATACCACTATCATCATACTGTCGTTGTGTTATAGGGTCCAAGGTTATAATCCCTCAACTGGTGATCCACATGTGCTTCAAAATCTTGAAACATTGTTGTATAATCATCGGGTTCTAGTGCAGTCAATTCTAATCACTTTCATCATTCATCATTAATTGAATTAGGATTATCTTCATGAATGAATTATTATTTTCATTCTCTCAAAGGTTTAAGAGAAATTAGTAGGATGGGTGCTCTAGTTCTTAAGCACATTCTTGAGAGGGTCCTCTCTAGGGATTGATATAATTCTCTCTCGGTTTGTTGTGCACAACAAGAAGCTTTTCCTAGAATGTGATATAACCTAGTATTTATAAAAATAAGGTAGGTTTGGTAATTATACATAGTCTATTATCCAATCCCTTATTCCTTAGTTAACCCCATGTTTAATAATAATATAAATATATTTTTTTCTTAACATGCTCAATACCTATGGATAAATAAATTAATATTTATTCAAATGATATTTAATATATCATTTATAGCTAGACTATTGAACTTAATTGTCAGTTATTCCCAATATTTAGTATCCCTTAAAAATGAATATTTATTGAATAGATAAATATCATTGCATTATTTTTTTTATAAATATAATATACATTTTATTCATTGAATATGGTGAATAAAAATTTATTATTATTTAATTCACATATTTATTCTTCTGAATAAATCATGATTAAATCTTAGTGATCAAATTATCCTGGATAATTATTAAACCAAAAAGTTGGAATAATATTTATTTTAACTTTTCAAATACAAAATATAATTTAACTAAGATTTCAGACACACTTAGTGTTTGTACATTTAGGCATCTTTCTCAATGGCATTAGGTGGAACTCCCTAAAGTCCAAGGTTAGAATCTAGAAAAATTCCAAGGCACTCATGGATAAAGAAGTTAATTTTTAAATTACATACTATAAATTCACTATTTGTTCAATGTAAAGTATTATAATATATCTAGTAATATTTTTAAGTCCAATCACTGAGATGACACGTGATTCTGAGGCCCGGTGATCCTGAAATTAATGTTTAAAATATATTAAATATATATTTTCCACATGTGCATAGTTTTCCTAAAAGTGGAATAACTCCCAAATAGGGACTCTAATCGGCTATCTGAGGCCACTATTGAGTTCAAAGCTTGGTTTTTACCATAGGAAAACCTAACCTTGGGGCGCCTCAAATGCTCAGGTTGGGTGCGGTCATGAGATAATGTTTAAATAAATTATTTAAATTAAAATAATTTATTTAATTAAATTTTTGTGGCATAATGTGGTCGATAAATATGTTGTTATAGAAAAATCATAGGGTTATCTACATAACTCCAAATATTTTTGAGAGAGAATTGGAGGATGATTCTCAAGATAATAATGACCAGATCGTCGATCGTCGATCGATGTGTAGCAAATTTCGAGGATCTCACCAATGACAATGACGTAGATTCATTATTTTTTGACAATCATTCTATCTTGAGGTAGGAAGTTTGACTTGTATGGATTTATCCCTATTTGATCATTCATTAAATGAATGTTAATCAATCAAATTACGAATTGATTCACATATCAATTTTATTTCATGTACGAGTTATATTATCTGGGATTGGGGAATTTTTATTATTGATTATATTATATCTATTCATTCATCATTCTACCAAAAACAAATCAAGGCTAACATGAACATTGGTCAAGTTTCATTTCTCATGTTTATGTTTTGTTCATTTATTCCACCATTCTTTTTTCATGCATCACCGGCATTCCCTTTGGCTGTTGGTTCAAAAAATACTCAGTAATCAATCATTATGACCTGATTTATTGGTGAAAATGATTAATATTGTAGATATGGGTTTGTATTGATGATGGTATCTAGCTACAATGATGGTTTAGGATCTAATTGGAGTTTTTAATGTGGTTTCTGTAAGTGGCTACTAGGAGATGTGACAAAAGGGTTTTCCCATGTGATTCGGTGGCTGATTTCCAATGAGTGGCGATGGAAAGTCTTGGCCAAACTAGGTTCTTTCTTACCAGTGTGATTCATGACTAGATTAGAGGCCGAAGGATTGGATGATGATGTGCGAAATGGATTTGGATTTATAGAAAATATTGGGTTACACACCGTGCAATACATAATTACACACCGTGTGGTACCCCTTGAGCGGTGGTTAGGGTTTACGCATAGAGATAATAATTACACATTGTGTGATCCATAGTTAACCATATTGGAGTGTACAGGAGGTACATGCCTAGGAGGTCGGATAGAGTTACACACCATGTGGGTCATACCACACGTCATGTACACCCTGGCATGAGGCTTTTCATGTACAAGGGTTACACGCCTAGGAGATCAGTTTACCCTACACACCATGTGTGTCGGACCACATGTCATGTACTTAGACACAGACACAAACATAGTCTATGTTACATAAGAAGAACTCAGTGTCATAGGGACACATCGTATACTCATTTTACACACTGTAAAATTTCTCAAAGAATTATTGGATCCCTTGTCATTTTCATCTTGGAAAAGTTTCATTAGGGTGTGTTCCCTTGATCATTTCCCTAAGGGTTTATTATTGAATTGTGTTCTATGTATGGGATAGTAATCTCTTCTGAGGAACTATAATCTCAAATAGAGTGGTTGTAATCCTTCCATGAGGCCTGGAGTGAGATCCTCTATCATCATCATTAGCCCTGGGTGGGGTTCTTAGTATCATCATGACCAAAAATATATGGGCATTGATCCACTACTTAGCAGGTTAATCCAGATTGGGTTGTTGGTATACCCCATTTCCTTATGTGTGATCCCCATTTATATATCATTATCTTTAGACTTAAATCATGTACTTCTTATGGAAATACATGAAGATCATGAAATCTATGATGGATTCCATCAGTTCTATTTGACTCAGGTAGTGTGTTCTCTTAAATGAGTGTTATAAGGAACCTTAAAACAGGAATCCTAGGTTGGCTTTATGGTTGTGACCTTACCTTGAGATTGTGTGTCTACTATGAGTATATTTGGATGTTCTTGTTATATATATTTTTTACATATCCTTATTATGATTTGACTATTATTCTTATATCTATATGATTAGTGATTTGGGGTGTTATATTTGGTATTTTTATACTCACCACTTCATGGTATTTTCCCACATGTGTCATGTCTTATGTAGAAAAATGAACTTATAAAGGATTCTTGGAGGGACCAGGATCAGGAAGGGATTAGTGATCCAGACAGATAAAGGTGTGTTCCAACAGTTTTATTTAAATCATTCCTCTTCTATTTGATAGGTTGGACTTGTTTTTAGTTTTTTTATGGGATTATATTTATCCCTTACTTTCTAGTACATTGTTCTCACACTCTAATGGTGGGATTTTAGATGTATTAATGCATGGTTATTGGTTGTTTTTCATTTCATTGTTGTATGGGCTTGGAGATGTGTGTGTGTTTATAGGTACATTTGACTAAGGCCTCCCATGTGTGTGATATTCTTACTCGGTTCTTGTCACCAGCACCTAGCCTATTGTAGGTGGCTTTTTGGTATTTGCAGATCAGGACCCATTGGGTTGAGTCATGATAGTGTGGTATCAGAGGATTTGATTCTACCTTAGGACCAGATTCTGTGAGATTGGTTGGGTTTTATGGAAATAGTGTTAAGAGTTTCGAGTTTGGCTATCAGGATAGAGATTCCAGGGTTAGTGTGGCGGATGAAGTATCCATTCACTAGGACTCTGAAAATATATTTTTCGAATCGGTACATGTAGACATTGGTTATAGGGAAAAACATTGGTATATGCATATGTGGTTTCCATTTCATTCTTGTGTCAGATCTCCTTATATACTCATTGATCATGGTACATCTTGTCTATTTCAAGGCGCCTTCATAATTTTTCTGTATAGGATTAAATAGTAGGATCGTGAGGATGATCCCCTCATTGATAATAATTTGATATAGGGACCTGTTTTATAGGTTTTACCTACATTTAGTCCACTAGTCTTACCACTTCTTGTTGAGAAACAGTTTTTACCAATAGTACCAGAAGATGAGGTGCGTAGGCTAAGCATGCTTCATGAGTTTCATCGACAAAGACCCCCCTGGTTCTGATGTGATACAGACCCTTAGGTGGTTGAGGATTGTCTTGAGGCAGTTATGTGATTCTTTCATCTCTTCAAGACACCTATAGACTAAATGGTGGTCCTGGAAGAAAACCTTATCTATAGCTATTCAAGACGATAGTGGGGCTTAGTGAATCAATCGTATAATGAGGAAACTCTTGCATTGTTATATTTTGAACACCTTTTTAGAGAGTATTTTTCTCCATATAAATTGATAGGTGTTCACATCCATGAGATTTTACATCTTCATTAGTGTAATACGATTGGGGATGAGTATTCATCGAGTTTCACCAACCTATCTTGGTACTCGATGGATATAGTGCATGATCAGTTATTTTAGGCTTGGACCATCGAGAGAGGCCTACACAGAGCAATATGATCTATCATGATACCTCTATGAATTAATACATATTATTGGGTGTTGGTCATGCTTTGGTGTTCAATAGTTTCCTAGCAATGCATACACATATAGTTGGTGCCGGCAGTGGACACACGGGAGCTGAGACTTTAGCGGCGCATAGCTGACAACAGACGTAGGGTCCTGGATGTGCGAGAGATTTCAGGAGGAGATTCCAATATAGAGAGTGTATGGTTCATGGATCGTATAATGGATCTAGTCAGCCTAGAGAGGGGTGGTTCTACTCTTTTGATGATCAGGGACATATTACACGAGATTTCCTAACTCAGCGTGTGGTTGATAGAGAGACAGTGAATGGGTCACCTAGGTGGAGGTAGTGGTTGGAGTAGACAGGTTCGTAGGGTGGAGTACTTGTAATATGAGATGGTAGAGTTACTTTATTTGGTATACATTTTTACTTGTTACCACCACCACCCCCAGGTGGCCCCCACCAGGCTTAGGGAGCTATTGGACAAGGGCAAGGACAGCTGCTGGCAGTTGAGTCTTATGACCCAGAGGCTCCATGAATGATATGAGGTATGATCTATGTTTTATATACTTTAGTTGTAGTATTGATATACATTTTTATGATCCACTCCTTTATTACCACTTATCTAGTTCATGACTTAGAGATTATGGTTGATCCCTTGGCTCGACCCTTGCGCTTGGAGACTCCTGCTGGAGGTGACTCAGTGATCACACACTTCTGTTGATTGTGTGACCTGACATTTGGAGGTGAGAGTTTCTTTTGGGATCTCTTTATAGAATATATAATTACTTATGAAATCATCTTAGGGATGGAATTTTTATCTATAGTTCATACCTAGAGAGACTATTATAGGCAGAGGATGTGGTTTTTCCATGGTGATGGGATGAGGTTTTCCTTTATGGTTGAAAAGGAAACCTAGGTAGAGATATAAGGGCTCATTGTAGGAGGGTATAGATGATTACTCACTTGTTGGTGATCGTGACTCTTGGTGTAGTGGGTGCTCTAAGCTTATAGTTTCCTATAG
Organism: Viscum album; assembly: GCA_963277665.1. Classification (NCBI taxonomy): domain Eukaryota; kingdom Viridiplantae; phylum Streptophyta; class Magnoliopsida; order Santalales; family Viscaceae; genus Viscum; species Viscum album. The sequence goes on along the minus strand of OY728122.1, from coordinate 1,235,709,840 downwards.
TGGTGGTAGAGTATGAGGACATATTTCCTAAGAATGTTCCAGGTTTACCTCCCCACTGAGAGATAGACTTATGAATTGAACTAAACCCCAATATGACCCTGATATTTATTCCATAATATCAGATGGATCTCATAGAGCTTCGTGAGATAAGGGTGCAGTTGGAGGACTTGCATTGAAAGCTATTTATTAGGCCCAATGTTTTACCCTTGGTAGCCCTAGTTTTGTTCACCCAGAAGGCAGATGGGATCTTGAGGATTTGTATGGATTATCATTCCCTAAACCTAGTGATTGTAAATAACATGTATACACTACCAAGTATTTATGACCTCTTTGATTAGTTAATAGGGGAATGGTAGTTCTTGAAGATTGGACTCATATCAGGTGTCACTAGATGCGAGTATGGGATGAGGATATACCGAAGATGCCTTTATAATGTCATTGTGGTCCCTATGAGTACTTGGTGATTTTTTCATCATGAATAATTCCCTATAAGTTTTTATAGGACTCATAAATTGGATCTTTCATCCTTTCTTATACCTCTTTTTAGTAGTCTTTATTGACGATATCCTAGTGTACTCAGAATCTAAGGAGGAGCATGTGAGACAATTGAGGATGGTATTACACATACTCTGAGAGAACCATCTTTATTGAAATATCTTGAAGTAATATTTTTGGATCCAGGAGGTCCAATTTTTAGGACATGTCATATTAGTATATGGTGTAGCAGTAGACTCAATAAAGGTTGAGGTAGTGTTAGATCGGGAGCCACCTAAGAGCGTGATGGAGGTACGTAGCTTCCTTGGGTTGGGAGCTACTATCAGAGATTCATACCTAATTTTTCCAAGATATTAGCTCCATTGATAGTTTTTAACTATAAGGGGAAGCCTTTTTTGTATACAGATAAGTGTCAGCATGCTTCCCATGATTTGAGGTAGAGATTGACAAGTTCCCCTATCTTGAGATTTCCAGAGGAGGGTTTCAAGTACGTAGTGTTATACAATGCATCAAGGACCAGGATTGGTTGTGTTATGATATAGACGTAGGTGGTGATTTCCTATGGTTCATTTCAGTTGATAATACATGAGAAAAACTACATGACCCACAATCTTGAGTTAGCAGAAGTAGTCTTCACACAGAAGATGTGGAAACACAATCTATGGGTGAGTGGTTTATCATCTATTATGACCAAAAGAGTCTAAAGTTTATATTTTATCATAATGATATTAAATTGATACAAAGGATTAGGAAATAGCTCCTCTAGGATTATGACTTTGAGATTTTCTATACTCTTGGGAAGGGGAACATGGTAGCAGATTCTCTTAGCAAGAGATCGTGTTCAAAGCTACTGAGTGAGGCATCAGAGAAGTTGGCCTTGTTATAGTTTTCCTTTATGGATGGGGATTGATCATATTACCTTCAGTAGATGGTGTTTACCCCTATTATTTTATAGTGAGTCAGGGAGGCACATCTTATGCATACTGATGGTGATACCTTACTTACTTAAATATCCACTGTACATGATCCGGATGGATTTTATGAAGGTGGGGATCATTTCATTCTTTTTAGAGGACAAACAATGGTACCAATTGTGCTAAGAGATGATATGATAAGTTATTTTCATACTTCACCCTTATTGGTACATCTAGATGTGAAAAATATGTACTAGGACCTCCAGTGGTAGTTTTGATGGTCAGGGATAAAGAGATGTGCAGCAGATTTTGTCTCTTGATTCCTTGTCATCAATTAAAGGTCGAGCACTAGGTTCCAATGGGTTTTACTCAACCCATTGTGTTTCTAGAGTGGAATTGGGATGGGATATGCATGGAATTTATAACTGGGATACCTCATACATCTTTGTGACATGATTATATCTGGGTGATCATAGACTGAATCACCAAGTCATCCCACTTCTTAGCTATTATAGAGTAGAGTTCGGTAGATAGCTTAGGAAGATTGTACATGTAAGAGATAGTTTGGCTCTGTGGAGTTCCCTTGATGATCATTTCAAACTATAATGCTCACTTCACATCATGATTATGAAGTGGATTGTAGGATGCCTTTGGGACTTAGTTGTGTTTAAGCATGGTGTTTCACCCCAGACTGATGACCAGACAAAGTAGACCATTCTGGTCTTGGAGGAAATGTTTCAGTCTTGCATGTTGGGATTTGGATATATTTAGTAGGATTACCTACCCTTGTTGGTGTTTATAAACAACAATAGTTACATTCAACCATCGATATGGCACTATTCTAGGCCTTGTATTGGTGACCCTATAGGTTACCACTGTGTTGGACTGACACAGGAGAGTTATCACTTATGGGCCCAGAGTTGGTGTGATCCATGAAAGAGAAAGTATAAATCATCCAGGAGTACATGAGGAATACCCAGAGTCATCATAAGTCTTACGAGGACTAATGGAGGTGGGAATTTAAAGTTTGAGGGGGGGAGACCATATGTTAATGAAGGTCTCACCTCGACATGGATTGTAGAGATTTGGTCGGGGTGGAAAGTTATCTCTAAGATTAATTAGACCTTTCTAGATACCGTATAGAGACTTGGAGGTGGTGTACCACTTGGATCTGCCCCTGAAGTTAGATTGGGCACATTATTTCTTGCACATGTCATAGCTAAGGAGGTACGTGCATGATCTGTCACATGTTATCAACTGGGGAAAGCTGGACATCAAGGATGAAGATGATTTTGTAGAATTCATGGTAGAGATTTAGGATTTACAATATAATATCCTCTATGGGTGATTGATTCATTTAGTGTGTGTCTGGTAGAAACACAAGAATCTTCTGGAGAGTTCCTAGGAACATGAGACCCAGATGCATGCTCAGTACCCACAACTCTTTATGTGGTATTTTTTTTCTTTTTGGGACATAAATCCCTAATTTGGGGAGAATTTAACATCTATTATTTTTTCATGTAAATACTTATAATATATATAATAATATTTTTGAGACTAGAAACTAATACGACACATGATTCTGAGGCCCGGTGATCCCATAATTAATGTTTGAAATATATTAAATATATATTTTACATGCACACACAATTTTCCTTAAAAATTGGAATAAATACAAAATGGGGAATCGAATCATAAATGAAAGGCCACAATTGAGTTCAAAGCATGGGTTTTACCATAGGCATAAGATAAATTTGGAGCGCGCCGGATTCTTGGATTGGGTGCGGTCGTGGGTGAATATTTAAATAAATTATTTAAATTAAAATAATTTATTTAATTACATTTGTGTGACCTAGCATTGTTTATAAATACAATTATATGGAAAAATCTCTGGTTTATCTGTATAACCCTGGATATTTGTGAGAGATCATTGGAGGGTCATTCTCGGGTGAATAGTGATTAGATCGTGGATCATCGATCGATGTGTAGTGAATTTCAAGGATCTCGCCAACAATTAATAAGAAGGTTAATTATTAATTTTGGATAGATCCATCATGAGTTAGGATGATTGACTTATGTGGATTTATCCACATTTGATTATTCCTACAATAAATGTGAATCAATCAACTAACAAATTGATTCACAGATTAAGCATATTGCAGGTATGGGTTAGATTATCCAGGATTGGGGAATTTCTATTGTTGGTTATATTATATTTCTTCATTAATCATTCTAATGGAAATAAATTAGGTCCAGCATGAACATTAGTTAAGATATGTTCCTCATTTTTTTGTTTTGTGCATTTATTCCCCCGCTCTTTGTTCGTTCATCACTAGTATTTTCTTTGGAAAGAAGTTCAATAAATACCTAGTAATAAATTGCTGTGAACCTTTTTCTTGGAAAATGGATTGATACCACATATCTAGGTTAGGGTTGATGATGGTATTGAGCTATGATGTTGGATCTGGACCAGATCGTAGTTCTTAGTGTGGGTTTTCACATGCGGCGATCAGGAGATGTGACAGAAGGTTTTTCCCATGTGATTTGGTAGCTAGATTCTAGCGAGTGGCAATGGCAAGGCTCTTCCAGACTAGATCCTTGTATACCAACATCATTAATAGCTATATTGGAGTTAGAGGAGTGGTTGATTTTATGTGAAATAGATCTGGATTTCTAGAAAATACCAGGTTACACGGCGTGTAATCTTGAATTACACACCGTGTGGGACACCTTGAGCAGTATCTAGGGTTTACGCGTAAAGATAAGGATCACATATCATGTGGTCCCTAACACACACCATGTGGTCCCTAGACGGCCATCTTGGCATGTACAGTGAGTATATACCCAAGTGGTCAAGTGGCATTACATGTCGTGTGGGACATGACACATGCCACGTACACCCTGGATGGTGGCTTGGCGTTTATAGGGGTACATGCCCAAGAGATCATGTGGCCCCACATTCCATGTGTGATGGGCTACACACCATATAATCGAACATGAATATGAGCATGGTCCATGATACATGGGTGTAACTCAGTTCCAGAGGGACATGTCGTGTACTCATTGTACACGTTGTATACTTTCTCAAAGAAGGATTGGAGCCCATGTCCTTTTCAACTTGGACAAGTTTTGTTTGGTTGGGTTCCCTTGATCCTTTCCCTGAGTGTTTATTATGGAATCACATCCTGTATATGGTATAGTGATCCCTTATAAGGAACTTAAGTATTAGATAGAGCGGTTGAAATCCCTTCCTAAGGCCCAAAGTGAGATCCTTTATCATCATCATTGTCCCTGGGTGGGGTTCTTGATATCATTGTAACCATTACTATGTGGGCATCAATCCCCTATTTAGAAGTTTAATCTAGATTAGGTTGTTGGTATACCCCATGGACTTAGGTGTTATCCCCATTTGTGTATCATTCTATTCAAAATTCCATCACATACTTCTTATAGTGTGGCCCGATGAGCATGACATCTCAGAAGGATGCAATTAGTGTTATCTGACTTATGGAGTGTGTTCTCTGATATGAGTGTTATATGGAATGTTTGAATAGGAATCATATGTTTTATTTATGGTTATTACCTTACCTTGAATCTGTGTGTCTACTATGAGTATATCAGGATATTCTTGTCTTATAATTTTTGACATATCCCTCTTATTATCTTACTATTATTCTTGATTCTATATTCTTAGTCATTTCGGGGTGTCCTACTAGGTATTTTTATACTCACCCCTACATGAGATTTTCCCACATGTGTCATGAATTATTCAAAAAACCATCATTTTTATAGATTCCTATGGAGACCAGGACCAGATGAGGCTTAATGATCCAGATAGATCAAGGTGTATTATGATGGTTTCATTTACAGTAGTCCTCTCATACTTCATAAGTTGGAATTTTTTTAGTTTATTTTGGTGGGATTTTATTTGTCCCTTACTTTCCAGTTTTTTTCACTCTAATGATGGGATTTTAGATGTATGCTTGTAGGATTATTTGTTTTTTTATATTTCATCATTGTATGGGCTTGGATATGTGTGTATGTGTACAAGTATATTAGACTATGGCCTCCCATGTTTGTGATATATCAGTTCGGTGCTGGTCACCAACCCCTGGCCTATTGGAGTTGAGCTTGGGGTATTCATGGCTTAGGCCCTGTTGGGCCTTATTATGACACATACAACCTTATAGGAATGATTATATTGTAATATAATCCCTTTATCACGATATTTATGATCAAGAAGGTTGCATGTTGGTCTCATTGACCTATGTACTTGATAACTCTTTCTTGGAATTTCTGGAATTGAATCTTCCCACAGAACACCATGGACATAGATTTATTTAGGATAAAAGGGACTAATATATCAAATTTTGTTAAATAACAAAAGGCATAAATCCTTCCTCTCATTATTCATTAATGCAATATCACTCATGATACACCTAATGTATCCTACTTCATAGTGAATATATGTTGATGCAGTTTTTGTTAATACATAAAATTACATGACTAATGATACCAATTAAAAACAATATTCAAGTCTCAGGATCAATTCACATGTTCACATATAGGAACATCCAATGAAATGTATAAATGATTATTTCCTAGTGGTGATTCATGTTCTCATAATCTACTAAACTAGAAATTACCATGGGTGTACACCATGAGAAAATGCCTCAAATTCCCATGAGTCTACACCCCTGATATCCTATATCATTTGTGTCATTTAAAATGATATAATCTGACTATATAATATATATTTAAGAATATTATCATAGAAATTCTAATTTCTCATCATAGTTGGTAATTACTATGACCTTTTAGTGTGACAATTACTCTTTGGACATTATCACATACAATGTCAAACAAAAGAACAATCATGATGTTATTAGAGGTTTATCAATATTTAAAAAAAATGAATACCAATAATCGTAAAGTATATAAAATTTGTCTCTAGGTTATAGACTCCCACTTACACTATATCCAACTTCTAAAAACCTTTAGTATGCTAGATCTCACATGATATTCATGCTTCTATTGAGATAAGGCTTTATCCAAGGGGTCTACCACATTCTATTTTGTGGAAACTCTACTCACTACAACTTCACCACTCTGATAAAAACATATGTGATACTTTTAGAGTACGTTCTTTGTCTATTGGTGTGACCTTGGATCCTTTGAGAGATCCACCATTGTAATACTATCCCAATATAATGTTATAGGGTCTTTAATATTAGGAACCAAATCAAGATCTTAAAAAAAATTGTATCCAAATAGGTTCTTTGACTACATTAGAAGCTTCTATATACTCAAACTCTATTGTAGAATCAATGAAAACTAGTTTCTTTGAACTCTTCAAGCTCACAAATCATCTATTGAGACTGAAGAAATATCCCCATTATGGCTTTATATCATTCTAATCTATTTAAAATCTAACATATATATAACCCCTAATGACTAGCTCTTTGTCTCCTATATACACTAGGAACATATACTTAGTTCTTCTTATATACTTAAGGACATCCTTAACAATATACAAATGTTGTTCACCTAGATCATTTTGATATCTACCTACTATACTTAAATTGTTGGAAACATCAATCCTATTACATAATATCTAATACATGATTGATCTTATCATAGAAGTGTATGGGATATTACTCAATCTCATTCTTTCTTATTGTGTTTGAGTAAATATTTTCTTAGAAAGAGATATAATATGTGACACTAGAACCAATCCACTATTGTATTGTTCCATACTAAAATATTTAGTATCATTTCAATATATATACTCTAACTTACTCCAAGAAGCCTCTTAGAACTATCACAGATGATCTCGATCCCTAGAACGTGGGATGTTTCACTTAAGTCCTTCATTTAGAAGAACTTGTTCAACCAGTTATTAACTATTTTTAAGGATGGTGTGTCATTTCCAATAAGTAAAATTTCATTAACATATACTATTAAGATAATGATCACACTTCCACTAAATTTCTTGTAAAAACATGGCTCGCATTCATTGTTAATGAAACAAAATTCTTTTATAGCTTCATAGAATCGAATGTTCCATGACTTGGATTCTTACTTAAATCCATAAATGGATCTATATAACTTTCATAACCTTTTGAAATTATCTAGAGTCATAACCCCCTTTGGTTGTTTCTTATATACATCTTCCTGAAGTCTCCCATTATTGAAGGTTATGTTGACTTCCATCTATAAAATCTCATATTCATGTAATGCTACTACAGAAAGTATAATTATGATTAATTTAAACATCGAAACTAGAGAAAATTTTTCATCATATTCAATGCCTTGATGTTTTTTAAACCCTTTATCCACTATTCATGATTTATAGGTATTTGTTTTACCTTCCATGCCCAATTTTCTCTTGAATACCCAATTTCACCCAATGAGATTTACATCAACCAGTGGATAAATTAGAACCCAATCTTGGTTTTGATACATGGAATCCATATTAGAATTCAAATTTTCTTACAATTTTACAAATTCTTAGCTCTTTACTACATCCCTGTAGAAAATAATTCCATTATTGTTAGTTAATAATGAGTCTCCATACTCAGTGACTAGAAAACTATATATTTCTGGTTATCTAGCATCTTTGGTGCTCCTATGTAGTAATTTTATTTCAAAAAATATATATTCAATGTGGATTTTTGGAATATTTTCATGTACCAAATCTTGTTTATCTTGGGAATTAACTTAATCTAAGTCAATATAGATTCTATTGGAGTTTGTTTCCAAGATATAATTTTCTATACTTTGGATTACATGTATTTTCAAAGAATTGAATATTAATATCTTTTTACATATTTTTTACAGTTCTTCATGAATTTAATGTAATAATTTCAGGTAGGAATACTCATAATAATATGATACTTCATCTCATGAAGTTCTCACTTATTAATCTCCAATATGGGAGATTATGGGAACAGACCCACCTGTAGGAAATTCATATATTTACGTGTCATTGGATTTTCTTCTTTTTGATTCTATGTGTATCAATACTTCAACTTTAAAATTATTATTAATGTATGTCATGACTCATACACTTTTATGTATTATCATAAATCACGATGATACAGTTCATGGTGAAGCTGGGTATGTTGGGTGTGTCGTGAATGATGTGTTATTAATGAATAAGTAAAGGAAGGATTTGTGCCTTCCATATTTATTGAAGTTTATATCTCATCTCTTTGATTTCAATGGAACCATCACATTAAATTCCATGGTCATGTTGTAACAACATGTTTATTTCAGATATTCAAATAAAGATTTATCAAGCCTATAGGTTGATGACACATGTGTGCAACTTTCTTAATGAGATATTGAGATAAATGAATTATATTACATAGTGAGCATTCATATAGGGTTTTGTTGTTGTGGAATATTTTCTTCCTCTATGGGTATCTTGACCTATTTTTATACAGTAATCTTGTAAATTATTAAATCCTACTAAATGACACTGAGAAATAGTCCTAGAGGTTCCCACATAAATATTTCCTTTGATTGTAGTTAAATATTATTTATAATTAAAATTTGGAATGAATATTATTCCTTAAACTGAGATTTAATATTTATTCAAGATTTATTAAATGATTACAAATATCAAATAAATATTAATTTTTAAGTTAATTATTTAATTATGTGAATATATAATATTTATTTATCTCATGTCATTCGCAACATAATAAATAATTATTTATTCATTGAATAAATAATTTATTTAGTTATGTGAATATTAAATATATATTTATTCATCAGTTTTTGAATATAATATTTATTTATTGAATGAATGAAAAAATATTTAATATTTATTTTGGAATTTGATAAATTTTTAGGAGGACAAGCAGACCAAAGATTAGGTTTGGTGAAAAATATTAATTTGAAATATTGTAAAATAATATTTATCATTGAACCAGTTAGCACACACCATGGAATAAAATAATATTATTATTTCATTACATGGAATGGGGTTTCTCAAGATTTAATATGTTATTAAAGGGACCTTGTGTGATTAATTAAATATTAGACTCGAACACTAGGTCTATAAATAGACTACTTTCACATTCTTGAGAGGGTTAATTGTGATTTGTTGTGCACAACAGATTCCTCTCAATATCTTCCTCCTCTTATCATCCCATCAAGAACAAGAAGACCAATAGAGGTTAATTTAAGCCTAAATGAACCGGATCACCACTAGAGGGGATCTATTTTGGGTCCTCACAACACAAAGTCACTATATTGATCATGTTATAATTATCAATATCCTCAATAATAAATATTTCAAGACTGATTTAATCATTCTTCTTGTGTTATGATTAATTCTAAAATTGATGTGAAAGTATCTTCTCTTAGTTTGAGTGTTTTATTTTTCAAATTATTCAGAAAATTTTCCATTGGTCGTGATGTTTATGTCTTGTACATTGTGAAAGATCCATCAAATCCAATAAAATATGAGTTTTCCATTATCCCAAACACACACTTTTTTTCATTTTGAATCTTCAAGTGGTATCAAAGTGAGTTTGCGTTAAAATTTATAATTATTTATTTGATTGTTGATCTTCAAGCATTTAAAAGATAAATTCCATTTCAAGTTTTATTCATTCTATATACAATCATTGAGATCTCTACTTCCTCCTCTTTATTTTTCGGTTACATAACCAAGATCAATTAAAAATTAACAAAGATTGCATCTGAAGAACTCATCCAGAGGTTCCAAGAATTATGGCTCGATAAAATAGGGTTACATTGTATGCACTCCTTTGTCACATGTTGTGTATCTTTGTTCATTACATCTGGATGCCCGCATGGAATTTGAGTCATTTTTCAATGAATACAATCCCCATGCATTAAAATAACCATGTGTTGACCATCCATGGCAGAACATTACTTTTTTAGACTAAATTTCCAATATATTTACTACATGCCATTTAGTTCATGTGTTTTCATGGTGGAAAACATAGGGTCAAGACACGTCATGAAATTAATACACCAATTGTATTTAATACACGAAGCTTATAGGCTAGCTACCGTGAAACTTGAATTATATGTTTTGTATCCTTCTTAGACACCATGTACCTCATAAAGTTTTTTGATAAGTACATGTAGAGTCACTAGGTGTGTACTACAGACATCCGACAAAGAAAAGTACATGTCATGTAGTCGGCATGCACATGACATGTACTTTACCTTTTTATAAGGAAATGTTAAATTTAATTTATTAATCCATTAAACCTCATTTAACTAAGTTACATGTTTCATTAATTTGATAATACAAACTAGTTGTTTGGTTTAATATTATATTAAATTCTTAATTAATTCTATGTAATATTAAAAACTAAAAATCATGTACTATCAATGTATACTAAATACTCAACACATTAAATTATATATGAAATGTAATATTAAAGTTCTGCTTTAGATGTAATCTTACATTTATTATTTGAGAAGTTTTCTTTAAAAGTCTTTCCAAATTAATATAAATCATATTCATATTAAATTTATATCTATTACATCATATGAAATATTTATCTTCTCATACTTTCTTCCTTTACTTATGCATGCTTATAATGATTTATATTTAGAATCCTTATTTCATCCACAAAATCAACATGTCCACACCAAATTAATGTGTAACTCTTTACAGAACCCACTATTTGTGTTAATCACCCAAAAATAGAAACCCAACACATTCATAAATATCTAAATTCATCTTATTCATAATTTACATAAAACCTTCATGTAAAGTTTTATAACTATATGATATTGATAATATTCACATGAGTACGATTAAAGCCACAAATATACAACCACAAACTTTCTAGAAAAAGGTAAAAGCCTTCTGACTAATGGGAAGTCTGACCAAAATTTTCTTTACTTGGGGATACTTTACTCAAGGAAGAATCCAATTCATAATAATTCTAAAAACTAATATAAAAAAACAATATCTAAAAACTAAATTAAATATAATAACTTCAATTAAAAACCAATTTCAAGGTATATGAAAACTAAATCTTATTAATCCATACCTAGCATATAATGCATGGATAGACATCTTTATAGAAGAAATTTATCACCTAAATTGAGCATACACAATATTCACTATTTATAAATGCTTTATAAACTTGAATATTTTAAAGTAATTTACAAATAAATAAACAATTTATTTATTTTCAAAAACATGAGATACTAATATAAATTTTCATATTTAATTTTGGCATGAAAAAATCATATTTTCAATCCTTAATAATTATCATTTATTAAAAAATTATAAACTATAAGAAAAAATAGCCAAAATATTAAATTTTTTATATTTTTTATTATGTTGTGTGGCTCCAATTGTATTTTATGATATAGCTGATATCATAATTATATTACGAAACTCTATTTTCTAGAAACTTTGGATTGATCCATATTTTAAGATATCATATATCCTATCTTATTCCGCAGTTCCAATCTGTGGGTTTCATCTATACTATACCTTAGGATATATGGTTATCATACGCTATGATTAAACCAAATAAAATAATTTATTCATATTTTATTTTATGATATGGATTCAATTACTTAAAATATATAAGTTAATTGAAAAAAATATATTTTAACATGTTTATTTGTTGAAGAAAAAGGATCTGATACCATTGATGGATTTTAGGGTGTTCATTAAATAAACCAGAAGTGGAAGAAGTCTAAAGAATATCATGATCTGTCTTTATCAAAAATAATGTATTGTAAAATACTAAGAACAAAATTGGTGTGTACCTTTACTATTGTAATATCCCCCCTTATTTTTTGATAGAGTACATTTTATGGGGATCCCTAAATTAGTAAAAAAAAATACTACCTGCCTCCAAGGGTTTACACTAGCCTTAGATCCTCATTCTCAATGAGAGGATTCTTGATCACCATCACGGTGCTAGTACCTTCTCTATGAGATAAACAATGATTAAGGAAAAAAATTAATTATCATCTTATCTTTCATGAAATAAGGATTAAAAACCAACAAAGGGAACTCTTCCATTTTGTAGGCCATCCCTAATGCTTTTCATTAAATGAAGTGCATCAGTCGTGTCCGGTGAAATCTCATAGAAGTCATACGTTATAGCCCGTTGGTTGCGCCCAAATTTACCCTACTGGTAAAAGTGGTCAATGTAGTACATGTAGGGGTCGAATCCACAGGGACCGAAGAAGTAACCTTGAGACGCTATGATTTGGTGAAGGATGGGCTATGAAGTAGCCAACTTTGGGTTTGATTTTGGATGGTTTAAAGAACACTAAGAAACCTAAGTGAATTCAATTCAAATAAAATGGGTTGATCTTAGGATTATGCTCAGGGTGGATTGAATGAATTTTACTTCTTTAGACAATTTTGGTTTTATTAATTCTTGATGAATCCATTCTTCAAAAATAACACTACCTTCATCATTTTCTGGTTTGGTGCTTACTACACACAATTACTAATCCCCTATACACTTAGAGAACCAAATTCATGATCTCTCTGAGGTATATGGTCATTTAGTAATTGAATTTAGTTTGGTCAAACACAGTAAAGATGAATAGTAGAAATAACTGAAGAATGGATGTCTTAAATTAATTATCTAATTAACAACAATTCGTTCATAAAATAACATTCAATCCAGCCTTTGCATCCTCCTAATATCATCCCATTAAAGGGTTAGCCCTCCATTGATGGTATACTCTCAATGGTGGGCGGAAGATGGCTAACAAGAATTGGATTGAAGAAATTAAAACTGCAGAAATAACGAGCACTCCTCCGTGTGTGTGAATGAAATTCACACCTATGTGTGAACTAATTCACAACAACACAGAGATATCACTGTACTTTGTGATAAAAAAGTTTTAATAAATGAAATGGAAAATATAGAAGAGAAAGAAGTTGATTAAGAACATAAAGATACAAAAAAAAGAAACTTATATGGAAATGGAAAACATTACAAAGGAAATTTGGAAGCATAACCTTACAATGAAACAAGAAACAAAATATGATAAGAAAAATATCCACCCTTATTTCCTTCACTACTAGATCATTATATAGGCATATTAGGAGCCTTAGGTACATCCCCCAACAATTAATTCACCCCCCAACAATTAATAGAGTCAAATGGAGGGTGAATAATCAAAAGGAAATTGATGTTTCGAATTTGACCCGGAAAACTGTCCAGATTCGTCCACCATATTGACGTGTGAATTCACAATTGAAGACGGCTGAATCCGGAGGGGTTGTAGAAGAGAAATATCTTCTTCCATCTGTCCTCTATGATATTTAAAAAGTTCATGAAATATGGCTCATCCGTTTGGAATTTATGGTCGAAATGGTGGGACGGATTTCTGTGCATTAATGTCGGGTCCACCATTTAAATCTCAACTTCAGATCCATTTGTTTGATGGGCCTTAGGCCCATTATGCTTTTTCCAGAAAGTTTTTGCCTTCAGGTGCAAAAATCTCCATCTTCACTTGTGATTCATTCATCAGACCTAAAAGAAAAAATGTTCCAAATAAAGTGATGAATCATATACCAAAATATAAAATTAAAATGATGAATATTGTAATTTACACAAGCAAATTATTGAGTGGACCCAAATTGACACTTTAAGCATGAATTGCACAATGATGGGAAATGAAGTTCAATTTCTGAATTGTACTAAAATTGATGTTTATGAACTTTTAAACACATTAATATTAATATCTTAATGATGAATATTAGATGCTTTCAGTGACTAATCACACCCCCCAACTTGAGTTTTTCTAGTCCCGAGAAAAATATATTACAAATATGAAATTAAAATCCCCTTTTCCAAAAAAATTTAAATACACATTGTTCACCCAAAGACCTCATACCAAAAAAATTATGGAACCCATCAAAATCATTTAAAACAAGCTAGGTCTATAAGAATATCCCAAGCCCAAGCTCATTCCTTTTTTCAAATTCATCACCACATTTCATCCAATTTCAATTAAGCATGATAAAGTGTTGTGCATCACAAAAGATATGGGGCCCATTTTATTGTTCAAGGGGAAAAAATGGAAGCACTAGGTGGTAAGCACATTAAACCTTAATATGAGTATCCATTTTTTATTTTTATTTTTTTGATTATTTTTTTATCCACAATAGATATGAAAAGACTAACTCTGGGCAAGACAACTATGGAGTCACGATTCCCAAGTGTCGGACTCCACACATATTGTCAATTTCATGCTCTACAATAGAGATATAAATCCTAAATCTGGGCAATACAACTATGGAGTCACGATCCCCAAGTTCCAGACGCCACGCATTTGGACAAAACATTGCTCTATGTGGTCAAAAAAAATTTGTTTTTTTTTTGTTTTTTTTTATGGATACTCAAATTAAACTAAAAGTGATCCCAAAACCCTATGCTATAATGAAAGGGACCCAAGAACTCAAATTTACACCCACGATCCAGTAGACGTGCATTGTGGCATTTTTATTAAGAGGATGAAAATGTAAACATTGAAAAATCACATCGGATAACCGCACTTTCCAAAAACTATGCTCAAGAACTTAAACTTGCATTAAAATCAGAATCAAGGCATGCAAAATTTATTTGATATCCAATTTTAGAGTTTTCAATGTGTGTTATCATGTTTATGGTTAATGGAATTTTTCTTTTCATGCATTTTTTTATTCAAAAAATAAAAAAAATCATTTTTATCTCCCCCCAACTTAGAATGACACTGTCCCCAGTGTTTAAAGAAAAGAAAAGTTAGAAGGGGGTAGGAGAGGAGTTCAAAGATGAAATTGAGAATGATAAACATGGAACAAATTCACCTGGTTTTTAAAGTTGAAGTTCATGATGCTCCAAATTACTCCTTTAATCTCTTGGGGGATGTAGGCACCTCCTTGATTGAACATGTATCACCCAAAATAGTTCATGAACCAATAAAAAGAAGGACAAAGCAGAAAAAACAAACAACACAATGATTTATTTAATTCCAAGTACCATCATTTTAATGTTTTTTTTTAAATCAAACTAATGATACATTGTCTTCTTTTAAATTTTTGGGTAAGGTATTACTCAGGGATCACACTACGTGACACGGATGAATACGGTGCTCCCCTTTCATACCCATCCATACTCATAAGAGAAGAACAGGTCAAGAGTCTAATTTTTTTTAACCTAAAAAACATAAATAAAATAAAATAAACTGATGATACATTGTCTTCTTTATATTTTCTGGGTAAGGTATTACTCAGGGATTACACCGCATGACACGGATGAATACGGTGCTCCCTTTTCATACCCATCCTTACTCATAAAAGAAGAACAGGTCAACAGTCTATATAAAAAAAATAACAAAATTAAGCAGAAGGAAACAAAAGATGATTCACAGTGATTGGAAACATGAAAACCACGAGTTGCCTCCCATGCAGCGCTTTTTTTTAACGTCGTTAGCCCGACTTGTACCCTAAATCTATCAATTTTTCTCTAGTTCATATGTTAGATCAGTTAACTCCTCCTTGGTTTCTTGTTTATTGAATGATTCAATGAATGGTTTTAACCTATGACCATTGACTTTGAAGACATGAACACTTGTGGGATCCTGAATCTCTATTTCCCCATGAGGGTACACATGATTCACTAGGTATGGACCACACCATCTGGACCTTAGCTTTCCTAGGTGTAGATGAAGTTTTTAACTATACAAGAGCACAAATTTTCCCAGTTCAAAGTGTTTGACTTTGAGATTCCTAGATTGGTAGGCTTGAACTTTAGATTTATTGATCCTTGAATTTTCATAAGCCTCCATCCTAAGTTCCTCGAGTTCATTAAGATCTAATTTCCTTTTTGTTTCAGCCAAAGAAATTTCAAAGTTTATTTTTGTATTGCCCAAAAGGCCTTATGCTCAATTTCAACAGGTAAATGACATGCTTTTCCATAAACCAATCTATACGGTGAAATGCCTAGGATAGTTTTGAAAGTAGTTCTATATGCCCAAAGGGCATCTAAGAGTTTCTTGGACCAATCTTTCCTAGAGGGATTGACAGTTTTTTCAAGAATTTGCTTAATTTCTCTATTTTCCAACTCAGCTTGACCGTTGGTTTGAGGATGGTATGTAGTGGAAACTTTATGAGTAATACCATACTTAGACATGAGTGAAGATAATGGGCGGTTGCATAAATGGGTTCCATGATCACTGATTATATCCCTAGGAATTCCAAATCGAGAAAATATATGATCTTTCAGAAATCGGATCACAACATGGTGGTCATTGGACTTGGTGGGAATGGCTTCAACCCATTTTGAGACATAATAAATAGCTAAGAGGATGTAGAGGTATCCCTTAGAGTTTGGAAATGGTCCCATGAAATCAATTCCCCAATAATCAAATATTTTAATGACCAGAATGGGAGTGAGGGGCATTTGATTCCTTTTGGTAATGGATCCTAATTGCTGACACTGAGGACAACTTTTGCAGAATTGGAAGGAATCCTTAGTGAGGTTCGGCCAGTAGAAACCACTTTGGAGGACCTTTGCAGTGGTTTTCTTTGTAGAAAAGTGGCCTCCACATGCCTCTCCATGACAAAATTTTATAATGGACTCTTGCTTAGACTCGGGAATACATCTCCTGATGATTTGATCAGGATAGAACTTGAAGAGGTAAAGATCATCAAACACATAGTGTTTGACATCAGAAAGGAATTTTCTCTTAGCTTGGGTCCCCAAGAATTTTGGAATGTCACTCATCACCAAATGGTTTGCTATGTCAGCATACCAAGGGCAATCATTCACTGAATAGAGGTTCTCATCGGGAAATGAATCAGACACAGAGAGGTGGTGTGAGTTTTCTTTGAATTCCATACTAGAGAGATGATCAGCTACAATATTTTCAACACCCTTTTTATCATTAATGGTTAAATCAAACTCTTGAAGAAGAAGGACCCACATAATCAATCTAGCCTCGGCATCTTGTTTTTGGAAAAGGTATTTTAGGGTTGAATGGTCAGTGAAGACAATGATGGGTGATCCTAAGAGATAAGACCTGAATTTCTCTAAGGAAAAGACAACGGCAAGCAACTCTTTCTCAGTGGTGGTGTAGTTTATTTGTGCATCATTTAAATATTTGCTTGTATAAGCAATGACATGTGGATTTTTCTCACATCGTTGTCCTAAGACTGCTCCTACAGCGAAATCACTTGCATCACACATGAGCTCGAAAGGAAGTTTCCAATTTGGAGGTTTCATGATAGGTGGAGATATAAGAGTTGACTTGAGTGTAGAGAATGATTCCTCACAGCTTTATGTCCATAAAAATGGAGCATCTTTTACCAATAGAGCACAAAGTGGTCGAGAAATAGAGCTGAAATTCCTAATGAACCTTCTATAAAAACCAGCATGTCCTAATAAGGACCTCACTTCCTTAATAGTTTTAGGAGAGGGAAGGTGACGAATGATGTCAACCTTAGCTTTATCAACTTCAATCCCTCTACCAGATACCAGATGACCTAGAACAAGTCCTTCCCTTACCATGAAATGACATTTTTCCCAATTTAGTATGAGATTCTTATCCTCGCACCTTGACGAAACCTTTTCAACATTTATAAGGCATCCCTCAAAAGTATCTCCAAAGATGGAGAAGTCATCCATGAAGACCTCTGAAAAATCTCCCACCATATCTGAGAATATTCCCATCATGCACCGCTGGAAGGTACCAGGGGCATTACATAACCCAAAGGGCATGCACTTGAAGGAAAAAGTGTTGAATGGACAAGTGAAGGTTGTTTTTCCTTTATCTTCTAAGGAGACTTCGATTTGATTATACCCTGAGAATCCATCTAGGAAGAAATAGAATTGATGACCCGCCACTCGCTCGAGGACTTGATCAATAAAGGGTAAGGGGAAATGGTCTTTCTTGGTACAAAAGTTGAGCTTCCTATAGTCAATACAAACTCTCCATCCACTACTGACCCTTGTTGGAAGCATCTCTCCATCCTTGTTGGTTATTACTGTGATTCCAGCCTTCTTTGGAACCACGTGGATTGGGCTAACCCACTCACTCTCAGCTATAGGATAGATGATACCAGCTTTTAACAATTTCAAAAGTTCTTTTCTCACTACTTCCATGAGATTAGGATTGAGTCGCCTCTGAGGTTGACGACATGGCTTTGACTCAGATTCAAGAATAATTCTATGAGTCCCGATAAGTGGGCTAATCCCAAGAATATCAGATAGGGTCCATCCAATGGCTTTATTGTGTCTCATAAGAACATCTAGAAGCATCCTCTCATGATTGTCTTCAAGAGAGGAAGAAATGACAACAGGAAAGGATTGATTGTCCCCTAAGAACGCATACTTCAGTGATGAAGGTAAGACTTTAAATTCAAGATCAGATTGTTCATGACTTCCCAAGAAAGGATGAGACTTTGTATTGAACTCAGTTTTTTTGTTCAGATTTCTTGACAAAATTGGTTCCTTGTGAACAGAATTTTCATCCACTAAATTTTCCAGAGTAGTGTCATGAATAGCTATGGACTCAATGTTATTTATTTCAACCATGGTATCATTGATTGGTGATTCTATAAATTCATCAATAGAGCTATTTGAAAGAGATTCAATCCAATGAGACAAATTTCCCTCATGTGAATAAAGAAAATCAATCTCTTCTTGACTTAACCATCCTTCGGTAATTCCTTGATGTTCATTGAGTTCATTATCCACACTACCAATCCAATTAACCTCATGGATCTCTTCATCATCCCCAATTTGAGATTTTGCATTGTAGATATTCAAGTCTATACTCATGTTCCCAAAGGTGATGGTCATGTTCCCATTTCGGACTCGGATAATAGAGTTGATTGTTGCAAGTAAGGGACGACCAAGTATGATTGGGGTTTTCTCCCTAGGACCTAAGCTTGGGTGATTTTCTAGAATAATGAAGTCAGCTGGGTAAATGAAATTTTCAACTTTCACCTAAACATCTTTTAAGATCCCCTTTGGAACTCGAACACTACGATCAGCAAGTTGAAAAGTGATAGATGTGGGTTGGAGTTCTTCAAGCCCTAACTGACAATACATGGCATAAGGAATGAGGTTCACACTGGCACCTAGATCACACAAGGCTTTGACAACTTTGTTCTCTCCTAGTTCAACATTTATGTAAGGGCATCCTGGGTCTTTCATCTTAGGAGGAATAGTCCCTTGAATGGTGGTACTCACATTAGCAGCCAAAAGGACTTGGTTTTTATGTGAAATTTTTCTTTTAAAAGTGCACAAGTCCTTAAGTTACTTTGAGTAGGAAGGTATGGTTTGGATGGCATCGAGAAGGGGAATGTTCAACTTGACTTGTGAGAAGATTTCTCTCAATGTGTCACTCAATTCAGGCTTGGTTTTCCCCCTCATGCATTGAGGAAATGGTGCAGGTTGTTGAGTTGTTTGTTGGATTGTTGTTTCTTTCACATTGTTATCAGTTTCTTCAGTTTGAGCTTGTGGTTCATTTGAATTTTCATTAGAGTTTGAAGCTTCACATGGTTTTTGACTTATTTGTTCAGGTTTTTCAATTGATTTCCCACTTCTTAAAACTGTCACATCCTTTAGTTGTTCGTGAGTTGTTTGAGTGAAACTTGACTCTCCCCTTGATGTTTGTTGTGGAATGGCCTGTGTGGGCATGGGTTCCTTTCCATTTTTTATGGTTTGAAGTTCTTGTTTAATGGATGAGAATTCTGAGTTCATTTTGTCCATTTGTTTGCACAGTTGTTCTAGTAGGCTTTTTGGAACAATTTGGGTTGGTGCTTGAGCTTGTGGGTTTATCCCAGGAGGATACTTTGGTTGTTGGATGGGTTGTTGATATTGTACATGAGTATGTTGGAATTGGACTGGTTGTGGTCGGAACTAATTATGAGGTTGAAAGTTTTGTTGAGGGTATGGGTTGATACATTGTTGTTGTGTTGGTTGTTGATTTTCCTTCCAACGAAAGCCAGGATGGTCATTATACCTTGGATTGAAGGTGTTCGTGAATTGTGGATTTTGAAAGTTCATTGCATTAACTTCTTCTGGTGGTCCTCCTAATATAACATCCTTGATGGAAGGAATGGTTGGGCAATTATCAGTCTTGTGGTCATTCTTGTCACAAATTGTACAAACAAGCTCAACAGTTTGGGTTTTGTGGACCTTCCTAAGATCAATCTCCTCAACTTTCCTCGTGAGTGTAGCAAGTTTTTCTCTAAGGTTTTCTTCTTCTCCAAGATTGTACATTCCACCAGATTTGGGTGGCTTCTCATAGTATGGTGATGTTCCCCATGTTTGGTTTTGTTCAGCAAGATTTTCTAGATACTCGTAAGCATCATTTGGGGCTTTGTTTTTGAAGGTTCCATTACACATCATATCAATGAATTGTTTGTTTTTGGGACCCAACCCTTGATAGAAAATTCTCACTTGTTCTGGGATTAAGAAACCATGGTGCGGTACCATGTTTAATGTGTCCTTGAACCTTTCCCATGTTTCATAGAATGTTTCTCCCTCTCTTTCAAAAAAGTTTTTTATGCTCTTTTTAAGTGCAATTGTTTTGTGATGGGGGAAGTATTTTTTATAAAATTCTCGTTGAAGTTGGTCCCAAGAGTGAATGGATGCTGGTCTCAAATTGTTTAACCAATTCTTTGCTTGGTCCTTAAAAGAAAAAGGAAAAAGACTCATTTTAGCAGATTCAATTTGATTTGGTGGGCACATGGTTTCGACAATGTCATTAAATTCTTTAACATGAAGGTAAGGCATCTCAGACTCCATCCCATGAAAGGTTGGAAGGTGGTTCAGGACATGGGGTTTGAAAACATATTGGGCATATCCTATGTTATCATGCCTAATGCATGAGGGTGCATTGGTCCAGGTTGGTGTGAGGTATTCATTCATGGTCGGGTCTACAACAATTCCCAAGTTAGGGTCTTGCCCATTATTTTGGTTCCCTCCCCGGTTTATGATTTGGTTTTGTGGTAGATTCTCCATTGTATCGAACTCAACGTCTGAATTTGGAGTATTAGGAAGATTTGGATTTAAATGAAATAGACCTATTTTAGTTCTTGACTCCCCAGCCCTAGGAGTATCCACCCTAACTAATCTATTTGATTTATCGCGGTTATAGGCGGACATGCGCCAAAAAAAAGCGAGAAAGGGAAAAGATAAGAGAATTGGGATGAGAATAGAAGAATGGGGGTAAGAAAAGAAGGTTTTTGGTCTAAGGAACTTACTTGGTCCCCGGAAACGGCTCCAAAATTTGGTTGTGCCCAAATTTACCCTACTGGTAAAAGCAGTCGATGTAGTACATGTAAGGGTCGAATCCACAGGGACCGAAGAAGTAACCTTGAGATGCTATGATTTGGTGAAGGATGGGCTATGAAGTATCCAACTTTGGGTTTGATTTTGGATGGTTTAAAGAACACTAATAAACCTAAGTGAATTCAATTCAAATAAAATGGGTTGATCTTAGGATTATGCTCAGGGTGGATTGAATGAATTTTACTTCTTTAGACAATTTTGGTTTTATTAATTCTTGATGAATCCATTCTTCAAAAATAACACTACCTTCATCATTTTCTGGTTTGGTGCTTACTACACACAATTACTAATCCCCTATACACTTAGAGAACCAAATTCATGATCTCTCCGAGGTATATGGTCATTTAGTAATTGAATTTAGTTTGCTCAAACACAGTAAAGATGAATAGTAGAAATAACTGAAGAATGGATGTCTTAAATTAATTATCCAATTAACAACAATTCGTTCATAAAATAACATTCAATCCAGCCTTTGCATCCTCCTAAGATCATCCCATTAAAGGGTTAGCCCTCCATTGATGGTATACTCTCAATGGTGGGCGGAAGATGGCTAACAAGAATTGGATTGAAGAAATTAAAACCGCGGAAATAACGAGCACTCCTCCGTGTGTGTGAATGAAATTCACAACTATGTGTGAACTAATTCACAAAAACACAGAGATATCACTGTGCTTTGTGATAAAAAAGTTTTAATAAATGAAATGGAAAATATAGAAGAGAAAGAATTTGATTAAGAACATAAATATACAAAAAAGAAACTTATATGGAAATGGAAAACATTATAAAGGAAATTTGGAAGCATAACCTTATAATGAAACAAGAAACAAAAGATGATAAGAAAAATATCCACCCTTATTCCCTTCACTAATAGATCCTTATATAGGCATATTAGGAGCCTTAGTTATATCCCCCAATAATTAATTCACCCCCCAACAATTAATAGGGTCAAATGGAGGGTGAATAATCAAAAGGAAATTGATGTTTTGAATTTGACCCGGAAAACTGTCCAGATTCGTCCACCATGTTGACGTGTGAATTAGCAATTGAAGATGGCCGAATCCGTAGGGGTTGTAGAAGAGAAATATCTTCTTTCATATGTCCTCTATGAGCTGTAAAAAGTTCAGGAAATATGGCTCATCTGTTTGGAAGTTATGGTCGAAATGGTTGGATGGATTTATCTGCATTAATGTCGGGTCCACCATTTAAATCTCAACTTCAGATCCATTTGTTTGATGGGCCTTAGGCCCATTATGCTTTTTCCAGAAAGTTTCTGCCTTCAGGTGAAAAAATCTCCATCTTCACTTGTGATTCATTCATCAGGCCTAAAAGAAAAAATGTTCCAAATAAAGTGATGAATCATATACCAAAATATAAAATTAAAATGATGAATATTGTAATTTACACAAGCAAATTATTGAGTGGGCCCAAATTGACACTTTAAGCATGAATTGAACAATGATGGGAAATGAAGTTCAATTTCTGAATTGGACTAAAATTGATGTTTATGAACTTTTAAACACATTAATATTAAGATCTTAACAATGAATATTAGACACTTTCAGTGAATAATCACCCGTTGGAGTAAATTATTCATTAAACACTTTAATGAATATGATAAGCCCTTAATAACTAAATCACATTGAATTATAAACAAAGATAAATTGAAAAAAGAAATAGAGGTGATACATACACCAATATCCCATGGAACCCATTTCATAAAACCTATTATACACTATAATATTGACTTAACTGAGGCATCCTAATACCTTTATGAGTATATCGTAAGAAGTGATATGCATCACATAAATATCATTGTATATGACTTAAGGGGTATCATAAGCTGTGATATTTTTTTAGTGTATATCCAACGTTATAGCCTCGTTCTAATCTGATATATGGATTAAAAGATACGTAAATGATCATAGAGGGCTCTTTTCATGTAATTCACTCTAGGGATCAACACAGTCATGGCATGCGACATACTTTCATACTTAAAGTGCTAGACCTACTAGTTCTAAGTCAAAAATGATTCCCCGCATGCCATAACTAGTGGCTATTATCATCTTTTCTACACCATGATCCACACACCCACATTGTAGGAATCACCTTTAATTAACAACCAAAATTTCCAGCCACAAAACACCTTACATAGGATTAACTTGGGATATGCAGACTCTATATAAGATTAACACCCTTTTATTCTTACATACCCCTAGGAAAGGGGTGGTCATGATGTAATAAGTTGTGTTTTAGTGTTATCATACATTGAGGGAAAGTACAATAATTCATGAAATCCTACATCATGAAGTGACATGACTTGTCACTGTGCAATGTGACCCTACACAACACAGGCTTGTTGTTATATTCATTTCCATCTTGTACCATCACTTCCATGTCATGACTCTATTGATGTACACCAAATTCACACTCCATCATCTTAAGGTCCAGTGGCCTCAACTCAATCGAACCATGAGAAGAATAGGTTATTTAAGAGAAAGATTTGGTAACCTGATATCGAATACAGGAGAACTAATCAATAAGGGTTCATTTCCAAAATAAAATGAAATTTTTATTGAAATCGAAAGGGGATTCACAATAATAATTTCATATGGAAAAATTACATAAAATGGTAGATAGATTCATAATCAAAATCATTTGATAATGGTGCATGAGATGAGAAAAGAGTCCCAACTCATATCTTGTTTATCAATACTACATTAATCCAAACTCCATGAGTGCTAAGGGATCACACATGATCATCATTGGTTAAAGGATCATCTAAGATGACTAGGGCTTCTCAGATCACATTTTTCAATTCTTTAATGTTCAGGGAATATTGGAAGCTCCTATTAGGAATAAACAACTTAGTTTTTGTCATAATTAACATATAATCTGAGAATTACATGATGAATAACATCATGACTAACAGAATTAAATTGAAGATTAATTGACTTTGAAAATTCCATAACCAAGAAGGTGGGATCATCACATATAATTTGTAATTAATTTATATATATTATAATAATTAAATTTTCTTATAATTATTTATTCATTAATGAATATGTAGACCAATATCATCATACTGTCATTGTGTTATAGGGTCCAAGGTTAGAATCCCTCTACTGATGATCCACATGTGCCCCAAAATCTTAAAACATTGTTGTATAATCATCGGGTGCTAGTTCAGTCCATTCTAATCACTTGCATCATTCATTATTAATTGAAGTAGTAATCTCTTTAGGAATGAATGATTATTTTCATTCTCTCAAAGGTTTGAGAGAAATTAGGAGGATGATTTCTCTAGTTCTTCATCACATTCTTGGGAGGATCCTCTCTAGGGATTGATAGAATTCTCTCTTGGTTTACTATGTGAAACAAGTATCTAAACCTGGAATGTGATATAACCTTGTATTTATAAAAATATAGTAGGTTTGGTAATTATACATAGTCCCTTATCCAATCCCTTATTCCTTAGTGAACCCCATGTTTAATAATAATATAAATATATTTTTTCTTAACACGCGCAATACCTATGGATAAATAAATTAATATTTATTCAAATGATATTTAATATATCATTTATATCTAGACCATTGAACTTAATTTTCATCTCTCCTCAATATTTATCATCCCTTAAAATTGAATATTTATTGAATAGATAAATATCATTGCATTATTTTTTGATAAATATAATATACATTTTATTCATTGAATATAGTGAATAAAAATTTATTATTATTTAATTCACATATTTATTATTCTGAATAACTCATGATTAAATCTTAGTGATCAACTTATCTTGGATAATTATTAAACCACAAGACTGATATTTATTTTAAATTTTTAAATACAAAATATAATTTAACTAAGATTTTAGACACACTTAGTGTTTGGATATTTAGGCATATTTCTCAATGGCATTAGGTGGAACCGCCTAAAGTCCAAGTTTAGAATCTACCAGAACTCCAAGGAATTCATGGATAAAGAAGTTTATTTTTAAATTAAATACTATAAATTCACTATTTTTCAATGTAAAAGTATTCTAATATATCTAGTAATATTCTCAAGACCAATCACTAAGACGACATGTGATTTTGGGGCTAAGTGAGCTTGAAATTAATGTTTAAAATATATTAAATATATATTTTTCACATGTGCATAGTTTTCCTGAAAGTGGAATAACTCCCAAATAATGACTCTAATCAGAAATCTGAGGCTACCATTGAGTTCAAATATTGGGTTTTACCAGAGTAAAACCTAACCTTGGAGTGTGTCAGATACTCGGGCTGGGCACGGTCATGGGAGAATCTTTAAATAAATTATTTAAATTAAAAAAATAATTAAATTGGTGTGGCATAGTGTGGTCTATAAATATTCTATTATAAAAAAACCTAGAATTATCTGCATAACCCCATAGATTTGTGAGAGATCATTGGAGGATCATTCTCAGGATAACAATGACCAGATCATCGATCATCAATCGATGTGTAGCAAATTTTGAGGATCTCTCTAATGACAATGACGTAGATTCATTATTTTTCTATGATCATTCCATATTGAGGTAGTAAGTTTGACTTATATGGATTTATCCCTATTGTATTATTCGTTCAATGAATTTTATTCAATAAACTAACTAATTGATTCGAAGATCAAGTGTATTATAGGTACAGGTTAGATTATCTAGGATTGGGGGATTTCTATTCTTGATTATGTTATATCTATTCATTCATCATTCTACCAACAACAAATCGAGTCCAATATGAACATTGGTCGAGGTTCATTTCTCATGTTTATGTATTGTTCATTTTAGCCACCATTCTTTGTTCATGAATCACTGGTGTTCTCTTTGGATGTTGGTTCAACAAATACTTGGTAATAAATCATTATGCCCCGATTTATTGGTGAAAAGGATTAATATTGTAGATCTGGGTTCGTATTGATGATGGTATCTAGCTACAATGATGGTTCAGGATCGAATCAGAGTTTTTAATGTGGTTTTTTCAAGTGGTGACTAGGAGATGCAACGAAAGGGTTTTCCCATGTGATTTGGTGGCTGATTTCCAATGAGTGGCAATGGAAAGTCTTGGAAAAACCATGTCCTTTCTTACTAGTTTGATTCATGACTAGATCAAAGGTAGAAGGAGTGGATGATAACGTGTGAAATGGATTTGGATTTATGGAAAATATCAGGTTACACACCATGTAATACAGAATTACACATTGTGTGGGACCCCTTGAGCAGTGGCTATGGTTTATGCATAGAGATAAGAATTACACATTGTGTGATCCCTAGTTGACCAGCTTGGAGTGTACAGGAGGTACACACCTAGGAGTTCGAGTGGAGTTACACACCGTGTGAGTCATACCACACGTCATGTACACCCTGGAAGGAGTCTTTTCATGTACAAGTGGTGCATGACTAGGAGATCATTTGACCCTACACACCATGTTTGGCAGGCCACATGTCATTTACTCAGACACGTACATAGGCATAGGCTATGTTACACAAGTACAACTCAGTGCTATAGGGACACATCATATACTCATTTTACACTGTAAAGTTTATCAAAGAGGGATCGAAGCCCTTTTCCTTTTCATCTTGGAAAAGATCCATTAGGGTTTGTTCCCTTGGTCTTTTCCCTAAGGGTTTATTATAGAATTGTGTCCTATGTATGGGATGGTAATCCCTTATGAGGAACTTCAGTCTCAAATAGAGTGGTTGGAATACATCCGTGAGGCCCAGAGTGAGATCCTATATCATCATCATTAGCCCTGGGTGGGGTTCTCAGTATGATAATGACCAAAAATACATGGGCGTCGATCCCCTACTTAGCAGGTTAATACAGATTGGGTTATTGGTATACCCCATGGCCTTAGGTGTGATCCCCATATATGTATCATTCTCTTTATACTTTCAGCATGTACTTCTTATGGAAAGACCTGAAGATCATGAAATCTCTTATGGATTTCATCATTTCTATTTGACTCATTTAGTGTGTTCTCATACATTACTATTATAAGGAACCTTAAAACATGAATCCTAGTTTGGCTTTATGGTTGTGACCTTACCTTAAGATTGTTTGTATGATATGATTATATCTGGATGTTCTTGTTATATATATTTTTTACATATTGCTATAATGATTTGACTATTATTATTAATGTTATATGATTAGTGATTTTGGGGTATCATATTGGGTATTATTATACTCACCACTTAATGGTATTTTTTCACATGTGTCATGTCTTATGCAGATAAATGACCTTTTGATAGAGTCTTAGAGGGACTAGATTAGGCAGGGATTAGTGATCCAGACAGATCAAGGTGTGTTACAATGGTTTTATTTAAAGCATTCCTCTCCTATTTTATAGGTTGGACTTATTTTTAGTTTCTTTTTATGGGATTGTATTTATCCCTTGGTTTCTAGTACATTGGTTCGATTCATGACAGTGTGGTATCATAGGATTAGATTCTACCTTAGGGCTAGCTTTTATGAGATTGGTTGGGTTTTATGGAAATAGTGTTAAGAGTTTCTAGTTTGGATCACAGTCTAGAGATTCTAGTGTTGGTGCAGCAGATGAAGTATTCATTCACTCGGACTCTGAAAACATATTTGATGAATCGGTACATGTAGACATTGGTTATAGGGAAAAACATTGGTACATCCATATGTGGTTTCCATTTCCTTCTTGTGTCAGATCTCCATATATACTCATTAATCATGGTACAACTTGTCTATTTCGGGATACCTTCACAATTTTTTATGTATAGGATTCAATAGTAGGATCATGAGGATGATCCCCTTAGTGATAAGGCTTTGATATAGGGACCTATTTAGTATGTTTTACCTATAGGTGGTCCACCAGTCTTACCACCACTTGTTGAGAAATAGTTGGTACCAATAGTATCGGAATAAGAGGTGCATAGGCTAAGCATACTTCATGAGTTTCATCAACAATGACCCATCTGGTTCTGAGGTGATCCAGACCCTTAGGTGGTTGAGGACTTGCTTGAGGTAGTTATATGAGTCTTTCATCTTCTCAGGACACCTATAAACTAAATGGTGGTCCGGGCAGCGAACCTTATCTATAGATATTCAAGAATATAGTGGGTCTTAGTGACTCAATCGTACAATAAGGAAACTCTTGCATTGTTGGATTTTGAGAACCTTTTTAGAGAGGAGTTTTCTCCATGTAAATTGATGTATATACACATCCATGAGATTTTACAGCTTCATTAGGGTAGTATGATTGTGGCTGAGTATTCATCAAGGTTCACCAACCTCTCTTGATACTCGATGGATATAGTGCATGATCAGATATTTCAGGCTTGGACAATTGAGTGAGGCCTACATAGAGAAATATGAGCTGTCATGATACCTCTATTAATTACTATTATTATGTGGTGTTACAGTATTCTTTGGTGGTCAATAGTTTCCTTGATATGTAGACACAGATAGTTGGTGCTGGCAGTGGGAACACGGGAGCTGAGACTTTGGAGGCACATAGCTGAAAATAGACCTAGGGACCTGGATGTGTGATACATTTCAAGAGGAGATCCCAAGATAGAGTTTGTGTGGTTCAAGGATCACAGAATAGATCTATTCATCCTAGAGATAGGTGGTTCTACTCTTTTTATGATCAAGGACATATTGCATGAGATTTCCCAACTCGACGTGTGGTTTATAGAGAGAAAGTGAATGGGTCACCTAGGTGTAGGCAGTGGTAGGAGTAGGAAAGTTTGTAGGGGGGTAGGATGTGTAAGAGGAGATGGTAGAGTTACTGGAGGTGGTATAAATTTTTACTTGTTACCACCACCACCCCTAGGTGGTCCCCACCAGGCTTAGGGAGCTGGTGGACAAGGGAGAGGACAACTGCTGGCGGTTGAGGCTTATGACCCAGAGGCTCCATGAATGATATGAGGTATTATCTATGTATTCTATAATTTAGTTTTATTATTTATATACATGGTTATGATCCACTCCTTTATTAACACTTATATAGTTCATGACTTAGAGATTATGGTTGATCCCTTGGCTTGACCCTTGCGCTTGGAGACTCCTACTAGAGTGACTCAGTGATCACACACTTCTGTTGATGGTGTCACCTGAATTTTGGAGGTGAGAGTTTCTTTCAGGATCTATTTATAGCATCGATAATTACTTATGAAATCATATTAGGTATGAAATGGTTATCTATAGTTCATACCTCGCGAGACTATTTTAGGTGGAGGATGTGATGTTTCCATAGTGATGGGTTGAGGATTTTCTTTATGGTTGAAAAGGAAACCCAAGTAGAGTAAGAAGGGATCATGTGTAGGAGGGTATAGATGATTAATCACCAGTTGGTGAGCATGAATCTTGGTGTAGAGGATGCTATAAGCTTACAGTTTCCTATAGTGGTGGCAGAGTATGAGGACATCTTTCCTAAGGACATTCCAGGTTTACCTCCCCATCGAGATATATACTTATGCACTAAACTACACCCCAATATGAACCTAATATTTATTACATAATATCAGATAGATCATATAGAGATTCGTGAGCTAAGGGTGTTGTTAGAGGACTTTCATAGAAAGATCTTTATTAGGCCCAATGTTTCACCCTAAGCAACCCTAGTTTTGTTCACCAAGAAGGAAGATGGGATCTTGAGGTTCTGTATAGATTATCATTCCCTAAACCTAGTTATTGTAAAGAAAATGTATACACTAACAAGGATTTATGACCTCTTTGATCAGTTAATAGGGGAATGATAGTTCTCAAAGATTGACTCATATTAGGTATTGCTAGGTGCAAATACAGGATGAGGATATACCAAAGATGCCTTTATGATGTCATTATGGTCACTATGAGTAATTGGTGATTTTTTTCATCATGAATAATTCCCTAGAAGTTTTTATAGGACCCATAAACTAGATCTTCCATCCTTTCTTATACCACTTTTTAGTAGTCTTCATTGACGATATCCTAGTGTACTCAGAATCTGAGGAGTGTGTGAGACAATTGAGAACGGTATTACACATACTCTGAGGGCACTAGATTTATTTTATTATCTTGAATTAATATTTTTGGATCCAAGAGGTCCACTTTTTAGGACATGTTATCTTAGTAGATGGTGTAGCGGTGGACTCGATGAAGGTTGAGGCAGTGTTAGATCGGGAGCCACCTAAGAGCGTGATGAAGGTGCATAGATTCCTTGGGTTGGAAGGCTACTATCATAGTTTCATACCTCATTTCTACAAGATATTAGATCCCTTTTATAGTTTTTAACTATAAGGGGGATCCTTGCTAATGAGCACGTACCCGAGTGGTAAGGGCTCCTTCTTGGCATCCAAGAGACCCGGGTTCAAAACCAGGTGGAGGCAAATTTTCGGTACTGTAGCAGTATTGTAGCAGCACTGGGGAAGCACTATAGCAGTTACTGTAGCAGGTACTGTAGCAGTTACTATTCGGTACTGTAACAGTTACAGTTCGGTACTGTAGCAGCCGGAACTATTCACCCGATTTGGGCCTTCGAGCCACCGTTTTGGGGCTACGGGTCTCCAGGGCCTTCGGTTCATCAAAGGCATTTGGGCCACAGGGCCTTCAGGTCACATAGACCATATAGTATCCCAATTCACACAAAACAGGCCCCAGAAGAGGATCAGAGCAATAGGAGTAGCAGCCACCAGATGCAGAGCTAACCGAATTGGAAGAATGAGAGGGTATGACAGCCGCCATCGGGACCAGGCACCGTGCAGCTTTGTACAGGTCAATGCTAGCCGATCAGCAATGCAAGGTGGGGTGCAAGGTGATCAATGATGCAGGCAGTTGGGGAGGGGCAGTTCAAGTGGGCTGGGCCTACGGGTCATGTATTGGGCATGGTATGCCTCTAGGCCTTCGGGTCATGTATTGTGGGTTTTTCAGGCCTTGTTCCTTGGGCCTACGGGTCATGTACGGGTTCCCCTTCAACCCTTAAAAGGGGGATTATCCATAATAAAATAAAAAAGAAGGCCTTCAGGCCATTCGGGAAAGGGGGACCCTTTTGTGTGGATAGATAGGTGTCAATAGGCTTTCCACGAGTTGAGGTAGAGATTGACAAGTTCCCCCATCTTGAGATTTCCAGAGTAGGGTTTCAAGTACACCAAGGTTCATACTCACTATATAATGAGTAATAGTTTGAAACCTCTTGCTCATAGAACCCATTATTCCTGCTACGAGGTCTCTCTCACCGAAGAAGGAGAACCTCATCCCATTAGCAGGTAAACATTTGACTAGTCTATGGTGATAGTCAATCTAGGATAAAACCATATAAATTTAATTCATTCCCAATATAACATCATAGGGTTCCATTGTGATGACCAGTAGGTCCCATGTGAACCTCTCTCCTCCAAAGATAACTCGCACTGCCGGCAGATGAAAGATACGAAGGAAGTGTTCCCTGTAAGAACATCAAGGCATAGATGTTGTGCTAGCCTCACTACTGGGAGCTCTAACTCCCACACCAAGAGTCAAGAGATAAAAGAATGTATAGAACCTATTTCTACTAATACTAAGGAAATGGTAGAATATACATAGATCATACCTCAAATTATCTTGTGCGTTGCAGGATCATAGACGTCCAAAGCTTGCAGCTGCCCGTGGCCCTGGACGCCCACTCCCTGAGCTTGATGTGGGCCACCTAGTGGTGGTGGTGGAAGAAACTCATACCATCATCCCCAAAATTCAACTCCTCCTACTCCTCTTCCAACTCTACCTCCCTAGGGACCCCCTATCCCCACCTGGGAGATCCCTGATCGTAGAACTCTCTCTGTCATGGCAGTACGTCCACTACTTATATGGGATGCTCAGCTCACCTAGTCGGGTAATCTCATGCCAAGTGACCTCACCCATCACAAGTATAGAACCAACCCTCTCTAAGCTACCCTGGTGCTCTAGGCTACCCTTGTACAGCACGACCATGTCCATGGGTCTGCTCACGAAAGGGTCTCATGTTCCAAGATCTATGGAATCTACCTACTGTTGTAGATGTCTCAACTCTATCATTCCTGCCGCCAACTCCAAATATATGACATCCCTCTATTAGGAAGCTCTCTGTAACAAGTGACTACTACAACACCTCGGCATAGGTGGGGATGCACAAGGACACAACATTGTCCTGGATCTCTCTACAGAGTCCCTGCTCGAACTTACATGCTCGGAAGTAGCCATCTCTGATCATGTCAAGGGAGTAGCGCATAAGTTCTATAAACCTCTCCATGTACTCTTCCACTTTCATCCCTCCATGATGAATCTCCAGAATCTCTTGGATCCAAACAGAGTGTAATAAGGAGGGGTAATACTCACAAAAAATAGATGTTGGAAGTTATCCCATGAGAGTGTCGACTCATTGTGGATCTGAGTAACTAAACTCCACCAGTACCTAGATTCTCCATGGAAAAGACTAGCTGCTAGAGCCAGAATCTAATCTATTGATGTCTAAAAAATCCTAAAGATGTGGACAAAAAATTCCATATAATCCTATGCTACATGAGGATCTAGATCGCTGAGGAACCTCAGTGGTCTATGGTGTTGGAACTCGCAGAGAGAACTTATTCTACACCCATCCTCATCCTGCTCTACTAAGAATATTTGTTGCTCAATGGGTGGCAATGTTTCTACCTTCCCACTAGGAGGAAGGGGGTCACAAGATGGACCCTGAACTAAGGCCCTTTCGCTCATGGGGTCTTCATCATGAATCGGAGCTGGTATCATGGCTAGCTTTCATCGCGGAGGCATATTGAAAATTATCAAGGAGTACCATGTCCAGATGATCATATATATATATAAGGATAATGGGGACATGACTTAAGAATAATAGTCAAAGATTCAATCTTATATGATGCATGTACCATTGTTCCCTGCAAAAAATGTCTCAGGGTGCCGAGTCGACAAGCAGGTAATCAAGGTTCTGGTGAATGGTTGTGTTGGCCACCCATACCATCACTAGACTCCCTGGCCTGGGAGACACTCTCAAGACACTTTGAAAGTGTTTCCCTAAACCCAACCAAGACCTTTTTAGGGAAACATATGAACAACATCCCAAGGGTCTAACCACATTTGATACCACTCTTTCATGACCCAACCCAAGCCTAGGATCGATCCACAACTACCCCAAGCCTGCCTTCATAGGATAGGGGTTAGAGACAAGAGTCGAAGGCACAACAGACTTAGGGAGGCCTTTTCCTAAAACCTATAAACATTCACACATCCTACTCAATGAAAAAGTTCAGAGGAAAAGTAGAAAAAGTGAAAAATTCTATAAAGTAAAATAAACATGCATGAACCTCTAGATGGTACAAGAGTACGGTAGTGTCAACTGAAAAGTAAAAGGGGAAAAACACATGCCCAAACCAAAAACCTATCCCAACCTTAAGGAAACTAAAAAATAGTAACAAATGAGAGATCCACTCTCCTAAATCCCAACTCTGACCACCGTATGCAGTCCACACAACCCGTATCCCTAAGATTCTATGAGATCACGATCGACTTGTCTTCCATCTACAAAAGACACAACATGTGTTGGGTAAAGACCATGCAGGGTTGATTATATATATACCCAGTAGGATGCCTCAAAAAGTTGAAGTGGGAGAAGTAAGAGATACACTAAAAACTAAAGTAGTATAGAGAACAAGGTATGGTAAAAGTGAACGGAAAGAGTACAGATCAGCCCAACAAGAGAGTGAAAGTAGACTCATCCAAACACAAGGATCTCAAAATGGTGAGGATATTAACTCCTCGTTGAGTCTTCACTATCTATAGCTGGAGAGTAGGCTCGTCTAACCATGAGAATCTAGACACAGAAAGCACATGGCATATCTCACACGTCTTCACCTCTCCTGGAAGGAGAGTAACCAAGAACTAAGGAGTGGGTACTGTAATAGGATATATATATATATATGAGTGTGTGTGTGATCAATCAAAGAAGCCCAAACAAGGGAGTAAGTGGATATCCATCTCACATATCATCCTAAGAAAGTGAATAGACAACAGTTCCAAGTGAATCCATCTATGACACCCAGTATCTCATACATTTTCCCATGAGGCACAAGTCAAAGAGGCTAAAATCACCGCACCTTGATACTATCCACTTTGAGTGGAACTAACTCACCTTAATGGTTTTAGATTGCATCAAAAGAACACATCTCAATGGGGAAAGCTCCCCTCTTCCTCATGGGTCCAAAGGTAAGTTGAACCATGCCTCGCCACTACACCGCAAAGTCAAGGTTTTTCTTTGGTAGTCACCAAGGAATGCCAATGCCCAGTCCTAATAGAGGGTACCACTTGGGACAGTCACTGGGAAACTTCACTACCTAGAAACTACTGGAGGGTAAGCCTCGTGAGTCATCAGGGGGACACTACTACCTAGCCCAGCTGAAGGGTCATTCCTGGAAGGTCATCGAAAACTACATTGTCTAGCCTAGCTAGAGGGTCAGCCTGGAACATCAAGGAAATCCACTTCCCATGTCCTAATGGAGGTTAACTTGAAATCATCGTGGACTATACTTCCCATCCCAGCTGGAGGGTTAGCCCAAAATCATCAGGGACTACACTGCCCAGTCCAGCTAGAGGTTTAGCCCAGAACTAATCTGGTAAGCCTTCCTAATTTCTTCCATCATTGTGTGTCATATCTATGTGTTTCAACCTGGAACATTCATGTCATATCTCAAAATATACTTCTAGAGGAACCATCACATTCTATATGGAAAAACACTTAGGATAGTTATCTCATAAGCCAAAATTTGAGTCCAAACAAAGAAGATATGGGGGTTTAAAGATCGCTTGAAAGATCCCAATAAGAACATGGAATATAAGGGGCCCACACGGTGTGTGGTCCTTCTACGCTGCATGGTCATGTCTTTTGTATGGTACATGGGTCTCATCCATGTAGGGCTACATGTCATGTAGGTGGACTACATGGCGTATCCCACCTATCCAGGGACCGGGCCGTGTCTTCTGGTCGTGTCAATGTACTTTGGTACAAAGTGTGTTGGTCCACACCGGATACTATCCATGTGGCCAACCCATGTAGCCGACACATGGTGTGTGCCTGGTCATGTGTTCTTTCACATGTCTTGTTCACATGGAAAGGTAATACACGACATGTCAAGGGGTGTACACATCATGCCATCCTTATCTACCTTGAAACCCTAGCGTCGTCGCTGAGGGAGGTTACACACTATGTGTTCTTCGAGGTACACGGTGTGTAGTTGGGTTTTTCTATAAACCCTAAGGTTTCTCAAATTTTTTGTCACTGCTTCTAAATCCTCTCCAACCATGGCCGAAGTCACCTGATTCCACTCCAAAAACACCAGATTTGACCGAAGAATGTAGAAACTCATCGTTGTTTATCATGAATCAGAATCATTTAGAAACAAGGGTTTGGCCAGATATTTTTCACACCATCTCAGCTTTGATCCTCATCATATTGTTTTGAAACCTACAAATTTTTCATCCTTACATCGTGTCGTTTCCAGATCTATGCCTTGCTCAATAATCCATCGTTTTTTGGAAAATCTATCTGGAATCTAGGCGCCTGATAGAGTTTAGGTCACCTGGCAATTTTCAAGCTAAGAACTAGAGGGTTTTGCCGATGAAGAACATGAATATTTGAGGGATAAAATCACCATAATAAAGTTTTTGTATCATTGTCCAATAATTCTTGTCCAACCAATCAAGAACTAGCATCTAGGTTAGATGAATAATTAATAAACAATATGTTTTTAGAAATTGGGATCATGCAAAGGGGGAGCAGATTGAAGAAACAATATTCAAAATGCTCAAACATTTAATCCATGTAATAAAAACATTAAAGAAGAGTCATACCTCTACTTGAATCAATCATTGGTGAATAATGCACTTTCCAACAGGTTCGGGAGGAGTTATTATGTTCTCTACGCTTCGATCCACCCTGAATCAGAGGTTCGTCATTCTTCGTCACTCGTTATTCATCTAGAAATGAAGAGGAGAAGAAGGGAGGAACTATTGGTAGATCTCAGGGTTATGAAAAACCTAGAAAATATATTCATTGAGATATTTAAAGATTATCACTTAATTAATATTGCATTTAATTAGTTAAATAAATTAATTATTTAATCACTTAAATGCACCACCAAAAAGCGAGGGGTTCGAACACCCCACACCGACTCATTTTATGTCGCGCCTAGGGAAAACACCACATTCTGGACCCAACCACAATCTCATATTTCTGTTCTGATCACCCTTTTAATATTTATCTCAATTTATTTAATTAACCATGCACACACAATATAAAATATATTTAATATTTTTATCTATTTAATTCTGAGAACACCGGGTCTCGGAATCGCACGCCTTCTCATGGCCTATCTCTGGAAAAATATTAAGAAATATTTCAAAGTCTTACAAGTCAAAAATCGGGTCTCTACAGCTTATATTTGGTATCAAAGGTTGGTTTAGATAAATTTATAGGTTAGTTTAATATTAATAACTTTACCTTGAAATATTTTACCTTATGGTCAAGTTAAAATGTTATAGCATTTGTAGATTATCATGTTGATTCATCTAAACTATGTCTTTTTATAGTGGTTTTCCATAGAGGAAATAGGACATATGTTGTGGTAAGGAATCGAGAGGAATATTTCTAGTTGCACCCAAATTTACCCTACTAGTATAAGCGGTAATTGAAGTAAAATTAGGGATTGAATCCATAGGTACTGAAGAAGAAACCTTGAGACACTAAAATTTTAAAGGAGAATTGGATATGGAGAGGCAATATTTGGGTTGATTTAAATTTGGAAATAGGAATACTAAATTTCCTAATAAAATGGTTTTAATTTATGAATGAAACACCTAATTATTTTAATGGAAATAACTAATGAAGATGGTTTGATCCTAGGTTGTTGTTAGGGGTATAATGGATGTAATTGTTTTTCATTGGATTTTTCATTCACTAGTTCAAGAGGTATCCAATCAATGGGATAAATGTAACGACCCAAAGTATTTCAATTGAAAATTTCCTTCTTATATCTATGTCATAAAAACACAAAATAATGAACTACTAAGTGATAAGTGACCTTTAAACATAATTTTGTCACCCCTATGTTTGGAATTTTAAAAATCTGACATACACGGTTGTGTTCAAGATAGTTTTTGGAGTCTAATGAAACAAAAATAATTTTTGGTGAATAGTAACCTACCCTTATGAATAGTAATATGACCCTTATGAATAGTAAATAAGAGTAACATTACCTATGAATAATAAAATAAAATTTAGACATCTTAGAAAGTGACAATTTGACCTTAGTAAACGTTTTTGGTATTTTATAAGTCATAAATAATTAATTATAATTAATTAATTAATTTAAAAGAATATTTATTTTCCTTTAATGTATTCATAAATTATTTAATCAATGTCTAATAGTTTTTAGATAATTTTATAAGACCCTACGTAATTTTTGAAAGAACTATAAATTCAGTTTTAATCTTAAAAACTGTTTTTTTAAGTAAATTATGATTTTTATTAATTATTAAATTAATAATATTTAGAAATTTATTTTTGAAAAATGGACTTCATTTTTGGATTCTACATGTTGAAAAATGGTTGGGGTAAATTTTTGGGATTTTTCTGAGAAACTTGAATTTTTTTTGAATAGTAGAATACATTAATTTACCATATAAATACATTTTAATTAAAACCCACTATTCTTGACATCACAAGTGATGTAAGCACCCAAATCCCGAACTCACATGCCGTTTTTACTATTCTTGGTCATCCAAGACTCACTATTCCTTGTCTTAGGTGAAATTAATAAACTAATCAATTTTATATTAAGGAAACCCCTCTCCCCTCCACTATAAAAGCCACCATTCACTCCCTCTTTTCCTCACACCTCTCAAGCTCCAAGTCTCTCTAAACTCTGCCCAAACACCTTCCCTAGCTCATCCCCCACGTCCAAAAGCTGCTGGTCTCATCAAAAGACCAAGCCTAGCTTCCTTAAAGAGGATCTCAAGAGGAGGATTCTAAAGGTAATTTCTCTCTCTCTTCTCCTTTAATTTCCTTTCAAGTTCAAGTTCCTTTCATGATCTCTCCCTAACTATCTTCATCCAAATTTTTCTGTAAATCCAGTATTATATATATAATGTAATATTATGATTCTAATGTTATATTATACCACCCCACACCCTTTCCCTCTTCCTTTTATTTTATTAAAGAGAACGTTGTTCATGAGGTGTTAAATTTATCACCTTCAAAAACGACATGTTCTCTTCTTCCATTTATACCTTAAATCTGGTCATGAAACCATTTTATAGTTTAACCAGAATATTTTATATTTATTATTTTCTATTTTAAGTTCTGGAAATAACCTATGTCCTTATTACTAAGTTAAATGTTAAAACATGATTGTTGTGATCCAAAAACCGCCCAAATTAACCCAAATAACCATCATTAAATTTTTATCTAATGATTCGTCCACTTGGATCTAATATAATTAACTATAAAATTATTAAAGATACTGTAATATCATTAATAACATTTAGTATCAGTTCTGGATGTTTACCCATGATCTACCCAAACATCAATTTAAGAATACAAGTGGACCGCTCAAGAAAACCATAAAAACTAACATCCCCGAACAATGTTTTTAAACTCTATAAGTCATCCAAAGGAACATAATATGAAATAATGAAACCAGAATGAACCCTATTAATGTATAAAAGGTTCTATAATTTCTAATTAATGAATATAATGTCATTATACAGGACATTAAAGAGAAGGAGTCATTCGAGTACAAGGTAAGGGGAAATCTCGAACCCAATTTTCTTCCTTCGGGTTCTCCCTCTTTCACTCCATTTTTGATATGGTTACTCCTCAAAGATCATTTTTTCATCATTTCCTTTACTTTTCTGGGATATACATGTTTGTCACTAGTTTTTATTTCCATAAAAATGTTTTCCAAAAGAACTCTTCTTTCAAGATCTCACCTTTTACCTCTCATTCAAGGTTGATGGTTCTTGTATCAAGTATGTTGTTCCCTCTTTATTTTGGGAACCCAAAGCTTATGAATGTGTTATTATGAGATGAAACCCATTCCTTTCCATGGGTTATTTATGTACACTTTTTATATGTGTTCTATGTGGCAATCATGATAATGATAATTTTATGATATGACGGGTGCGCCCGGAATTATATAGTGCAATATGAATGTTTAAATGTGACGGGTGCGCCCGGAATTATACAGCGCTCCAATGCATTGGGTAAAGTGATGAATCTCATGAGTAAATGTGAAATGATGTGTGAACATGATGCTATCTTTTTTCACAAGTATGTGTGGTAGTTAACCACTAAGACATGATGTTTCATTTTTATGCATTGCCACATTTCAAGTCTTTTACTTATGCACCTCTCATGATCATGATCTTTTGCCTATGTTATGATTATGCTCACCCCATGATTTATTGTTCTTATCTATCCTCTTACTGGGCTTTTAGCTCACCCCTTTTGATGTATATCCTCAGGTGGATACATGTACTAAGGAGAGGACAAGTGCTACTAAGAAGCTATATAAGAAGAAATTAAATAAATGTTTATGGTTGATGTTGTATTTGTTATGTATGGTCCTAGTTTTCCCAAGACACTAAACCTTTGGATCCTCTATGTGTAAAACTATTATGTTGTTTATCTTTGAAATGATGTAATAGTAATGTAAGAGAAGGTCGGGTCGCTATAATAAATCCCCAATATCATTATCTGATTTAATCCATAAAAATTTCAATTCTAATCACCAATGCACTTAGAATATCACATTCATGATCAATCTAATGAATTGGATCATACTAGCACTCAAAATGTGTCATCGTTAAAATCGGTGAAGACAAAGAAGAAAATAAGTCAAATAATGGAACTCTCAAACCATTGAATTAATTTAAGAATTTAAGTATATAAAATAACATCAAATACAGCCCTAATAAACTCCCTAAAATCAAACCACAAAAGTTTTATCCTTCCATAGATGCAAATCTCTCAATGGAAGGTGAGATTTGACTTAAAGAAGTGGGATTAAAGAAGTGAAAACATAGAAATAAAGATCACTCCACCATTGTGTGAATAGTTTCAAAAAAGATGATGTTAATAGACTCACTCCCTAAGGAAAAGGTATGAAAATGATATTGAAAAGTAAATATGAAATGAAGAAGAATAAAAATAAGAACTTTTGTTAAGAAACTAATGTTATTGAGAAAAAACTTACATGGGAAAAAATCAACAAACAATTACAAAATGAGAGCGAAACATTATAATTGAAAGAATAACATACACATAATAAATAACTTCACTACTAGATCCTTATATAGTAATATTAGGAGCCTTAATTATATCCCAAAAAAATCAATTCCCTCCTCATTAATTAGTAGATCCAAAAGGTGGGTGAGAATGAAGGAAATTGGATGTTTCAAAGTTGACCACAAAAATAGGACCAGATTCATCCTCCCTCTTAGTGTGAACATAATTCATTAAATATGGATGAATATTTGATGGTCATAGAAGATAAATATATTCATATAGATTTCCTATAATATATTTCAAACTTTCATGACCATTGGATCATAATTTTGTAAGTTGTACTCAAAATGATGGTTTGACTTTATGGGCATTTAGATCTAACCATAAATTTAATCTTCATCTTTGACCACCTGGATCACCATGAAAACTTCGGAATTTGCTCCATACATAATTTAATTAAATTATAGACATAATTTTTTCTTTTTAAATTTAAAATTTTAGCTTCATTGGGCTTGTATTGTGGTCCCCACTTTTGTTTGACGGGCCTAAGGTCCATTTTACTTTGTCTAGAAATTTATGTGTTCATTGCCAAAAATATACATCTTCCTTTGGAATTAATTCATCAATCCTAAAAGATAAAATGTTCCAATTAAAGTTATAAATAATATATCAAAATATCAAATTAAAATAATTAATATAATTTTTCCACAAATAGATGATTGATTGGGCCCAAATTTTCACTTTAAACATGAATTGCACGTGTGATGAGAAATGAAGTTCAATTTATAAAATGCACTAAAATTGGAGTTTATGGACTTTTAAACACATGAATATTCAAATATTAACAATTAATATTAGCCTATTTTATTTTATATTCAATATCCTTCTAAATCATCATCCTAATATGGTTGTAATCGGAACAAAACATTTTATTGCAGTGATGGCTTGGTTGAATCAGTTGATAAATGGTGGTGGTATCCATGCTATAGAGGAACCCAATATAACCCTAAAGATCATGTATTTTGTTTATAATTTTATGAGGAAGCATTTCCCATCATTCAGTGTATCATATAACCCAGTGGTAGTCAAAGGATGGATCAATTCTCTGGAAAAGATATTTGATGTCATTGGATGTTCATAACATCAAAAGGTAACCCTTTCCATTTATCATTTTGAAGGTGAAATTAATAGATGGTGGTATTTGATTAATAATAATAGAGAGAAATATGATCTTTATTCCATGAAATGGGAAACATTCAATGATATTTTCCTTGGTAAATATTTCCCCAAAGTTGTTTGAATCCGAATGGAAAAACAATTCCTAGAATTGAGGAAAAAAGATGAAGATTTCATAGTTTCATGTGAAGGAAGCTTCAAAATATTGTTCATATATGTGATGTATTTTATTCTAGACACGTATATAAAAATTAATCAGTTTTACTTAGGATTGAAACCAAGTCTACTAATAACTTTGTATTAGTGATAATTTAA
Organism: Viscum album; assembly: GCA_963277665.1. Classification (NCBI taxonomy): domain Eukaryota; kingdom Viridiplantae; phylum Streptophyta; class Magnoliopsida; order Santalales; family Viscaceae; genus Viscum; species Viscum album. The sequence goes on along the minus strand of OY728122.1, from coordinate 1,235,667,335 downwards.
AAGCTATGAGAAAGTTGTTTGTTGTGCTAAAAAGGTTGAGATATAGTTTTATGACTCTTATGTGACTTGTGGTGATGAAAGTAAAAAATTAGTCATGATGGAAAGTGATGGGGAAAAATGTAACAAACAAATATATAGGTAATAAAATAAAGTTCCAAAATTATGGTAAGTGTGGTAAAAGGCACCATGAAGAATGTCTTATAAAGACAGGGAAGTGTTACTGATGTGGAAATTTTGGACACATGTCCTATGAATGCAAGGAAAAGAATCTTAAATAATAAAAAACTATGGTAATTGGTATCCATCCAATGGTAATATGTTTTATCTATAATTAAATGGGTCATTATGTTAATGTGTGTCCAAATTTAGTTGCATAGGATAGAAATCTTCATGATCAAAAATAGAAAGGTGTAGCGAGGTCATTTGCTACTACTATAGTTGATGTTGGGCCAGCGAATGAAGCAGTGATAGGTATGTTGTGTATTCGAATTATGCCAATACCCTATTTGACTCTAGATCTTCACATTCTTTCATTTATGAGAAATTTTTAATTAAATTACTAATATAACCTAATTAAATTAAAATAGAACTTTTGGTGAAAACTCTGGGTGGAAGTATTAAAGTAACTAAGATTTATAGGAATCTTCCTATTGTTATCAGTGGGATGGTATTTCCTGAAAATATTGTTGAATAGGACATAGTAGATTTTTATATCATTCTTAGTATGGATTGGATTTCATTTTATCATGATAAGATAGATTGTAGTGTTAATAAAGTTATGTTCAATGATTTCATGCCTTTGATAACTTACCAAGAAGCTGAGAAATTGATTAGAGATGATAATGAAAGTTACCTAGATCATATTGTTGAAAATAAAGTGTTTAAATTAGTGATGTGTCAGTAGTAAATGAATACATGGATGTTTTTATGGATGATTTTCCTAGTGTTATTCCTGATCAAGAAGTTGAGTTTATTATTGACTTAGTACTCAGTGTTAATCCTATTTCTAAACCCCTTTATCGAATGGATCAAGTGTAACTTTTAGAATTGAAAAATAAATTGTGGGATTTTTTAGATAAAGGTTTCATCCAACCTATCACTTCACCCAATATTGATCCTATCTTGTTTGTTAAAAAGATAGATATATCAATGATACTTTTCATTGATTATAGAGTTGTGAATAACATCACTGTTAAGAACAAGTATCCTTTACCACATATCAATGATTTTTTTGATCAGCTCTAATGAGCATAATATTTTTCAAAGGTTGATATGAGGTTGGGGTATAATCAATTGAATTTTAGGGAAGCAGATATTATGAAGACTGCATTTCGAACTAGATATAACCACTATGAATTTGTAGTTATGCTATTTAGGTTATCTAATGCACCTTCTATATTCATGAATATTATGAATATAATTTTTCATGATTTCTTGGATAAGTTTGTGTTTGTGATTATTTATAACATTTTGGTATATTCTAAAAGTTAAGAGGAGTATGAAAAACATATAAGGGTTGTTTTTCAAACCTTAAAATAAAAGAAACTTTCTGAGAAATTTAGAAAGTGTGAATTTTGGTTGTAACAAATTTCATTCCTTGGTCACATTATTTATAAATATGGAATAATTATTGATCTTTCTAAAATGAAAGATTTTGAAGAATGAACAAAACCCAAAAATATCACCAAGATTCATATTTTTATTGGGTTAGTAGGTTATTACTGTTGGTTTATTGAAAACTTTTCTCAGTTTTCTAGTCCACTAACTAAGTTAACTCAAAAAGGAGTTAAGTTAATTTGGATAAAGGAATGTGATGATTGTTTTTAGGAACTAAAAATAATATTGTTGAATGCTCTAGTTTTTCCTCTTCTTTCCAAAAATGGTTTATTTTTCATCTGCAATGATTCTTCATTGAAAGGAATTGGTTGTTTCCTAATGTAGAATGATTAGGTAATTTCTTATGCTTCATGTCAGTTGAAACCTCATGAGGTTAATTACCCTAAACATGATTTGGACTTAGTTGTTATTGTTTTTTCTTTAAAATTTTGGAGGAATAATTTGTATGGAGTAAATTTTGAAATGTATATTGGTCATAAAATTCTGAAGTATATACTCACTTTGAAATAATTGAATATGAGACAGAGAATATGGATAGAACTAATCAATGATTATTATTACACAATTAATTATTATCTTGGAAAATTAAACAAGTTGGGTGATACTTTGAGTCAAAATATAATTCTATGTTAACCATGTTGTGTTTGGAACATGACCCTTTGGTTAATGATTTGATGAATTGTTTCCTAGAAGTTATGGATGCATGGACATCCTCTATTTTGTTTCTAGTTTCAGTATAGTTGACTTTGTCAGAAATAATTAAGATGAATCATAAGGTGGGTAAATATTTGTAAAAAAATGTATAATCCATTAATAATGGTAAGTTTTATGATTTTAATATTGATGAAGAATGTGTTTTATGATTTAGAAAAATATTATGTGAACCTTGTGATTCATAGTTGAGGAAAGAGTTGTTAACTAAAGCTCATAGATCTCCATTTTATGTTAATCTGGGAAGCACTAATATGTACAGAGACCTTCAAGAGTATTAATGGTGGGATGGAATGAAAAGATACATTGTTGAATTTACTGTAAAGTTTTTTACTTGTTAGCAGGTTAAAGCAGAATAACAATTACCAAATGGGGTGCTTCAACCTTTTCCAGTGCTGGAGTGGAAATGGGAGAATATATCAATGTATTTTTTGGTAGGATTTACAAATAATTCTTAAGGTAATAATGTGATTTTATTTATTATTTATTAATTAAATAAATATTCACATTTTCTTCCTATTCAAGATATGATGTATTTAGATAATCTTTCTAGACTGTATCTAAAAAAGATTATCAGGTTACATAAAGTGTCTCTCTCCATTATATCATACCATGATCCTAGGTTCACATAAAATTTTTTGAAAGGAATTTAGAATTTTTTGGGTATTGAATTAAATTTCAATACATCTTTCCATCCTCAATCTGATGGACAGTCTGAGTAGACGATTCAGACCTTGGAAGATATGCTTCATTCTTGCTCAATGGATTACCAGGGAAGTTGGGATCAACATCTTTCTTTGGATGAGTTTTCTTATAATAAAATTTTTTATTCTAGTATACATATGGAACTATTTGTGTCATTATATGTAAAGAGGTGTCAGACACTAGTGTTTTGGGATGATATCGGAGAAAGAAAATTTATGGGACTAGAGTTGGTAGAGAAAATGGTAGAGAAAGTTCAATTGATTCAGCGACACATGAAGAAAGCTCAGAATATGTAGAAAAGTAATGAAAATAACCAAAGGAAATATATTTATTTAGAGGTAGGTGATCATGTCTTTCTCAAAGTTTCTCTATGTAAAAGTGTTATGTGTTTTGGTAATATGAAGAATTTGAGTTCATGGTTCAGTGGACTGTATGAAATCCTTGAGAAAGTTGGATTAGTTGCCTACTGAGTGGTTTTTCCTCTAAGTTTATCCCAAGTACATAGTATATTTCATGTTTCAATGTTAATAATGTATTTAGAGGATTTATATCATGATTTGAACCCTGAATTAATTCAATTGGAATATAATCTTTCTTATAAGGAACAACCAGTTCAGGTTCTTGACCATAAAGAGCAAGTGTTGTGGAATAAGGTAATTAACCAAGTTAAGGATTTATGGAAAACCCATATGGTTGAAGAGAAAACATTTTAATATGGAAATTATATGCGGGAAAAATATCCACACTTATTTAATATGTGAATAAAATTGTGAGGATGCAATTTCTAAAAGGGGGAAGGATATAACATCCAAGGTAATAACAAAATAAGTCTTTTTCATATTTATTAATATTTATGAATTAGATAGTAATTTTAAATTAAAATTTATGATATCTTCAACAATGTATATGATATTCAATAATGAGTTTCCTCAAAATATTATGTTCCATGCAAGACTAAGTTATACCGAACAATAATATATTGTTAATATTATTATTTAATATGATCGTTTTACCACCTTTTAATAGAATACTTAATTTAAACCTAAATTTTGACACTTTTATAATTTTTATATGAAAAAATAAACTTAATTTTTTGAATCATAATATCAAAATTTTCTTTCAGTTAATTTTTTGTATTTTTCTGAGAAGTTTCATTTTTTGATGAATAGCGAAAAACATTGAATTTAAATTGAAAACTGATTTTTCGTCTAATTTATTTATATACTAAAATAACATTTTTAATTGGCTTTAAAGTATAATTATATCACTTTTATATCATTTAAACTAATTTAGGTAATTTTAATCAATTTCACATTGAAATTAGATATAAAAACATTTCAAACTTTTGAATATTTTTACTTTAAAAACTCGTTGTTTCGTCCCATCTACGAGATTAATTTTAAATTAATTTATGCCACTTCTGTGATAGAAATTTGTAAAAATGGATTATATATTTTAAATAGTCATAAATTATAATTTCTAATAAGGTAAAAAATAATTTACCAAAAATATTAGTGAAACAACTAAAATTAATTACAATAATTAAGGTAAAAAATGTATTTACTTAGTGGTTAAACTTTAATATTGAGGGGTCAAATGACCTTGAAACTTGTCCAAAATAAATATTATGTACATAATTATACTATATAACCTATTTTATATAATTTTATTCATTATTTTAGTCACATTATGTAAGTAAGACCTCCCAATAGTGTTTACCTTTTTATATTCACAAGAATGTCACTCCCCCTCCACTATAAAAAGGAACTCACCCCCCTCCCATCACTTATTAACACATATCGGGCCATTTTTATCATAAAAAAACCTACCCAAATAATCTCCCAAAATCCCTCCCCTCACCCTAGAGGTCTCACTTTTTGCAAAAATCCAACCAAGAAGTCATTTTGTGTAAACCAAAAGGAGTTACCCAAAGAATAGGTAACGTTCATCAACATGAATTTTTATTTTTTTTTCGTATCCACTCACTTAATTTAAATTTTTATCATGATTATATAATTACATAATTATATAAATTATAATAATATGTTTTTATGTTAAGGGTTAGACCTAAACCTACACTCACTTCCATCAAATGGGTAACGAAATCATCGTTCGTGTGTACGATAGACTACTGCCTCGCAAAATGATGTCATTCATTTTTCATTTACCACCTATATATCATGGTTTTGAATTATGATGGAAACACTATTTTTATATAATATATATTATATTTATGATTTCTTCATACTTATGGAATTTTTATATACACATACCTACATTATTTCCATTTTTTGGGAATACAATAACATCATTTGAGGATGTGTGGACTACCGCATCCTCAAAGAGATGTGATATGTTCACACTTTATATGAAATGTATCAAGTATGATTTTAATAAATACATATGATATACATGACATCTATATTATATTCATTACATAATTACCTTTCTGTAAATATAATATATCATTTTCTTTATTACCCTTTCACACACTAAAAATGTGATAACGTCGTTCGTGGATGTGTGGACTACCGCCTCCTCAATGTGATGTGATTCCATTTACATCATAAGAATTATATATATAAGTATATATGATTAAATAACATGGTATTTATGATATTTTTTCCCTTATAATTCATACCTCATGACGATTTTCTATTTCTGAATGGTTTCTAATGGGTTGTTTTATAGAACTGGAAACACCCAATGGTTCTATATCCAAAGGGACCTACTTTCCAAAGGTAGAAACTCATTAGGTATTTTGTTAAATGATGATTAATAAATCACATTGGTCTATAGGATTTTAGTTTGGGATCATCACACCCTTTTGGGGGGGATTATTGCCTACTCTAGGACTCTCTTATATACTTAAGATATGTTCATGAATCCTTCATCAATTCCCAAGAATGATGTTGATTATCCCAGAGTTAAAAATCAATTATTAACATGTATAGATGTTAGAATCATTTGTATGTATATGAGTTTCTTCATAAATGGATATATCTATATGTATCTGAGGTTCTCTATCGATGGTAGCCTCTTATATAACACTTAGATATTCTTTGGTCATTATTATAATGATTTTGTTTTCCTAGCCACTCAATGGGGAACTCTAGAGTATATCATCATATAGGGATATGGTAGTTGTTTTGGTGTTAAGATCAAACCCATAAATGGGCTTCCTACATATCCTTGTGAAAGGAATCAGAACCTACGTAGTTCGGTGTCACTTAATAGGGAATGTCATTCCTTTTAAGGTCATGTGATAAGGACCTGACTATATAATTTAACATCATGTGGTAAGGAAATCTAGGAAGAAGATGCCTAGTAAAATTTTGGTGTGGAACTTATGTTGAAGTATCCCAGGTAACCTGGGAGGAAAATGGTTTCCTGGGTTGAATTATACCCTACTGGGAATGTGGCCCAGAGAAAATATGGTTGATTTGGGGTGTTGGGTTTGGACCTCATGGAGGATTCCTACGTATCTCGTTTGGAGGAGAATCAAAGTCCACGTAGTTTAGTTGTGAGGACCCATGCCTATGGAGGCCCTATAGGTTTATATAACAGGGGAGTACGACCATTTGAGATGGATGAGTTGGGAATTAATCCTAAAAAGGATTCCCTAAAAAGAGACTGTGAGAGATGTCTCAAATCATGGTGGTTTGGAAGCTTGTTTAGAGGCTTACTCCTGAGGAGCATGCCTAGATTAGGGGAATTATGATTGGGGCTCAATCCTAAAGAGGATGATCATTGTAGGTTATAGTTTCCCATCTCATGGATGATATGGTATGGAGATAGGGCCTTAGGAAATCATTCTATATATCCCAATTATAGAGAGAATCAAAGTTCTCATAGTTTGTTCTATTGCATGGATCATACGGATTTTGTGATCGTCATTACCTATAAGCCCATGTGATTCATACTTGGTGTGAGAAACAAGGGTAAATAGAAGATACATAAAATCACACACTCTACTTTTGTCTGTTGGTAGACATGGAGACAAAGCCCAAAGGGAGAGGGATGGGGCATTGAGTGTGCCCACCTCCTCTGAACCCTCTCCCGCTTATAGAATAGGTTGGGACTACGGTGGAAGATGTTGGGTCTAAGAAACTTACCTTTCTTCACTATACCCTAGAATGAGTCTAGGGTATAGAAAATGAGGAAGGAAGGCAGCATGAGAGAGGGGAGAGGCTCGAGTACCCATCCCCTCTCTGACCTAGTGGCTAGGAGGTAGAGAGGAGCAAGAGTGTAACCTCCTAAAACAAAGGATAGGGGATTAATCTAGGATGTATTCCCTAAAATTGGTTTGTATAAAGGAAGGAGGATTTCATTACATGTCAAAAGGAAATGAAATCGTAATCCTCATCCTACATGCTTGGAAATAGAGGCTCTAGATCTTAGAGATGAGAAGGGGAGGATATGGTCCTAACCCTTATTCCTGATACTGGGAAATCCCAAACATTTTCCCTGGGGTAAGGGTCCTCATAACCATAGATATACAAATCCAAACATGACCCGATAATCCTAACTATCTAGTAGGATCAGTTCGATAAACCTTTGACCATATAAATACAAATCCAAATGGGAGACACGATGGTGTTCCTTTTCTCATGGCTTTGTAAGTACAGAGGTATCGGTGGAGGTTTAAAATTAGTCCCTTTAAGACAAGGGAGATAAGGAATGAGGGACCCTACTATAGGTGGCTTGAAAAAGGGGCTTAAGGGTGACTCGCATGAGCCTTGGGTACAGGTGTACTGCGCAGGTGTTCCATACAGGGCCTGGGAGGAACTAAAAATGTTTCGGGTAGAGGGTTATAAGCCTATAAAAAGTAGATATTCCTTGGTAAATAGACCAATAGGGTAAAAACACTTGGGTGAGTATTTTCCCTAGCCACCTAGGGTCTCCTCTGGTGTCCCTAGAAGGGTCTCGTGCAGGTCCCTGATTAGGGAGAGGGGCCTTGTGTGGGTGGTTTTTCTTTATAGGAGAACAGACCTCATGTAGGTGTCTTATGTTTGGGACCCTAAAGGGAATTTTATCTTACTTATACCCCTTAATTCCCTCTTATATTAGTTTTTATAGGGATACCTGAGAAATTTAAGGGAACCTGAGTGAAGGTTCTATGCAATCAGAGCTTTAGGGGTTCTTTTGATATTTCAGTTGTCCAAATGAGGAGTCTCCAGGTCTTATTTATAAGAAAATAGGGTGCCCTATTCAAATGAGGTTTTCCGTATAGGTACATGGTGTAGGTTTCCAATGTAGGGGTGTCCATATCCTTTGGTCCATGTAGGGTAGCTACGTGGCCTTTGTAATGCATAGGGGTCTGTGTATATAGGTTGGTTTGGGAAAGTCCTTTGGTTTTCCTTAAGTCTCTTTATCATTTTAACATGATCAAGAAATTATTCATAATATTTTTATCCTCCTTGATAAAAATTAGTGTCTAAAAATCCCCCCCCCCTCAGGATTGGATCCAAATATAGGAAAGTCTAGTCCTAAGGTAAAACAAAATGGGGAAAATATTATGAGGGGATGAAATGATGGATCATGTGGGGTATTCACGCAGGATCTCCACGTAGGGTCTCCACACAGGTCCACGACATAGGTTTCCCCGTATAGGTGTTGTTCATAGGGTGTCGGAATATGTGCACATTATAGGCCAGCGGTGTCTATAAATACCCACCTATCATTTTACTCATATTATGAGTTTTTTATTTCTTCTCTCGCTACACAGGTCTTCCACCTAGCTACATTTTTCTTTGATTTCATGAAGGTCTCTCAAGGGTTCTATCAAGGTACATATACTTGTGTGATGGAGTTTCACGGAGTTACCTTGGTGAGGAGCCTAGTCAAGGCATCTCATCGAAGGACTTTCATGATGGACTTGGTAAAAATGGGCTATGTAGGAACCCTTGTTGAGGAACCAGCATGAGTTTTTCCCTTTACCAATTTTTTGGAATTATTATAAGTTAAAATTTGAACTTTATTAATTCAATATTTCAACTTATTGAGATAACTCGATGTCTTATTATAGGTTTTCAATGGATTCTTTAATGACTGAAACTGAGCAAGATGTTGTGTGTTCTTCTGAAATGATCAAAGCTATCATGCCTAAATATTATGACATTGTTGAATCTAATTTTATAGATTTGGAAAAGTATTTGATACCATGTCAATGCGAGTTCCCATGAAGTGACTACTTGCCTCTATACGAGTATAGACTTCTTAGGGATGCTCAGATTCCATTGTTTAAGAAATACTTCCCAATGTCTTCATTTGTGAAGCACATCAACTGCCATGCTGCTAACATATCCTTGAAGGGTGTTCTTGTCAAAGAAGGAATAGTCCCTATCAGTTGTATTCTGCATCATAGTGTCTACACTCCAGATATGAAGCCGTAAATTGAAGATTTTAGGCCTCGGTTTTATGACTCAACCTTCTTTACTTCAAAGACAGATCAAACTCAAGGCTGGAAGGAAGATTAGGACTTCCACTCTGGCAGGGGAGTCCAACCTAAGTGGATGTGGGCATTCTGGGTTCACCAATCTTGTATAGAATTTAAAAAGGAGCTATAGTATGTTTATATTTATGAGGATGTTTGGGTGGGGCAGACTTATGTTTATAAGAACCCAGACATCGTCCCTAAATTACTGAGTTGTTGGATTCCATAGACAAATTCTTTTCACCTAACACACGGTGAAGTTGGCATCATCTTGTGGGATCGCTACCAAATCTATAGGGTCCTCATTCTTTGGGACATGTATGAGGATTTCATACCACTAAATTCAACTTGGTATGATGCTAATAGGACGCCACTATTGGCCTATAATCTCTTCAAGATAGTTAATAAATTGTATAGAGACGGAGATCCTCACCCTAGGGCTAACATCTATGCAAGAATGTGGATGAAGACTTTCTTAGAACCGGTAGGATAGGGTCCTAATTCCAGGCGCCCTACTACTTTCTCCACTATAGAAAATCAGGGTACTTCAGGCATATTCTAGCCCATATTGGAGAAGGGTGTGTATAAGCGTTGGGCTTACAAGATTAATCCCAAGATCGATGTGAAGATTCACCTAGCCGGATTCCTTGCTATGTGGATGATCATTTACCAAATCTCATTCCATGAGTCTGGTGGTGGTGTGAGGCTAGAGAATTTTTTTATCACATCCAAATTAGCAGAGGGGAAGTACATAGGGTTTGTTTCCCCTATTTTGGAAAGGATTTATTGTTGTTTACCACACACATACAATAGGAAGTCCCCATTTATAATTTTAGGGCTATTTCAGGTGTTTTAGGGGTGGATTGCAACACATTTTAGGTCATATTTAGTGCTGAGTTTAGTTAAAATCCCCAATAGATGATTACACCCATTTGTTTAGAGATTCTCTAGGATTTAGCCTCTGAAACTGGAGCATGATGATGTGCTGAAGGTGCTAAATGTATCTAGAGACTTTAATTTCTTCCCATGTGGTAACCCACTAACCGTAATGTTTACTGATGATGGTAAGGAGAATAATTGTGAGCTGAGGTCATACATGATAGCATTTAGGGACAGTATATTGGTAGCCCGTATTGATAGTGAGATCATATACGATACTTATGCTCCCTATCGATTTGATCTCAAATTTAAATGTCTTCAACAATCAATCACCTTTCCTCCTATGCATGTTAGTCATGAGAATCATTTGATGGTAGCTCAAAATTTATGGATTATGATGGATCTTGAGGTATCCAAAATGTCAATTGTGTTGCCTCTATCAGAGGAATCAATCAGGCTGAAGGTCAAATATACCAAGGCGTGAATCTCTTCATACCCTCAGGGGTCATTGAAAAAATACATTCATTGGGTGGAGTCCACTACAACTATTATTCAAGGTATACACGGTAAAAAGTCTTTAACCAAATATGATATAGATACTTTGAAGCCTTTGAAATGTTCTCAGACAAAGAACATAAAGAAGGATGGGGTTGAGAAGAAAACAACACCTTTGGTGTCAAGGCGGTCTAGTTGTCACCATAAGGAGGAGGCCTCTTTCCCGTATCCTCATTCTTCTAAAAGATAAAGGAGGATTAAATAGGATTTCCAATTGAAGGGAATCAAGTCTTATTCCTAGCCAGCAATATCAAATCCAAACTACGTGAGACCCTTAGCGATCCAATTCTGGGAGAACATGACTCGTGATATCAAGGATGCATGGGAGTTTCTCCAATCCATCCTGTGAATCTTAGATATGATTGATATTAGATCACCATTTGATCTTCATCCTGACAATAATTTGTATGAGGTAACAAAGTATTTCTAGAAGTTGGAATCCTTCATATATGAAACCAATGATCAAGTCCCAGTCTCAAAGCGAGTGTCTGGCATTATGGATCAAGGAGTACTTGAAGGGGTAACTATTCATATTGGGGAGTAATTGGACATTTATATTAACCCATCTGAAATATTTCTCTTTTCTTATTTCCTTTTCTTTCTCTTCAACCAACCATTATTAATCTTGAGGGGATTTTATTTTTTAGCTTGGAATAGTATAAAGGGGAGAAAGAGAAGTAGCATTGGTGTCTAGTTCATCAAAGTATGGGCCCACAGGTACCCCAATTGAGGTAGTGGATGAGGCCCTTGATTCCCCAAAATTATCCCTAGGTCAAAGGACCATGGTGTAGGTGATGGTGGTGGAAACTCCTCAGTCATTACCTCGGGTTTCTATTACTAAGAAGAGTGGTACGGGCTCTTTTCTATCTCGTGAGAGGAAGTGAAAGAGAGCATTAAAGTTAGTCTAATGAATGTGTTATGGTGAGTCTTTATGTTTTCATCTGATATTAAAACTCTTTTGACACACCTTTATGACCATGGTTATCTTTTATAGAATCTACATCACTTTCCTCTCTTAAAGGATCTGATACTAATCCTTTAAGTATTGAGGAGGATACTCTGAAGGAGGTACAGAATAATGCTGATGAATCTGTCATCTAGATAAAAGAAGAATTAAGAGGAATGGATGCATACACCCCCACTTCCACAGAGGGGGAAGAGATTCATGGTAATGTTATATGAACTCATTTAAGTGTTGAGTTCAATTTTTTACTTTTCCCTTTTCATGATATTTCATATCCTTTTTCTGCACCATAGGGCTATGTTATAGTCAACATTGGCCCTAATACTACCCCAAAAGGGGTTTTTAGGGATCCCAGGTAGTTTGATGAAGGTTTTGACACTAAACCTAACTCTGTGGGGGATGATAATGTTGTTCTTGCTGAGTAGTCAGTAGAGGGGATCATCGGCGGAGCCAATTCGGGTTTTGAGAAACCTTCCTTAGATACCCTTACTGGTGAGAATGTTGCAAGTCTTAATTACATTTATCATGGCATGATGGATTTACTTGATCCATCCATTGATATTCTAAGTTGCATTAAGTAGTTTGAATGCTTCTGTAAGGAATTGGAAGGATGTGAGTTTTATTATCCTTTTATTTTGAAAACATAGTTTATTTTCTTTCACCTAGTGTTTCACATCAAGGCCCAAATTGTGCATCTTTGTTTGTGGAGATTTTTTCCAAGACACTTCAAGAACAGGGAATTCAAATCCACCCTACTCCTTTTTTCGAAGGATAAATGGTTTAGAATCCTAAAATTGGGGATTCTAGGGGTTCTTTGATTTTGGATACTGAGCAGACTAAATGGGATGCTCCTCATCATGAGGTCCTGGCCCCAAGGGCTGAAGATAGGGGTGCTCGAGAGGTACCGGTTCTGACAGTTGATCCAAAAATGGGTGATCTTCATCAACTATTTCTGTTTTTTTACCACCCCCACTACTTTTTGATCTTTTGATGTTAAATAAAATCATAATTTTCTATTCGGTTTCATCAACTTTGACAACTGGTCTTGCAATGGGGGCTTCTATGTCAGGTCTACCAATGTTGGTTGGTGAGGCCAGAGCTACTTTGGAGGGATAAAATAAAGGAGTCTCGTTGAGTGCATTGATCTTGAATTATTTATCTCCTTCCAAAATTGGCTTTGAGTATGACCTAGATATGTAGGAATAATTTTTTCCTACATGTCTTCTTATCAGATGAGATATCTAGAAGGCAGTCGGTGAGACACCTCTTGAAGATATTCCACCATGATTTCACTGACTTCCATTCAAAATTTCCATGTTGGTATATGGAAGGTTTGACTATCTTAGTATCCATAGTATGGTGAAGGATATCATTCATCAAAGGGAGTAAGAGCGAAGGGTATAGCAGGCTAAGGTGCAACAGGCGGACCAATTTGAGAAACTTAGAGTTGTTGTGATCCAAGATGATGTCAACCACTCCAAAAAGGTAGAGGAGTACCAAGATCACCTCTATGTGAGGTTTCTCCAAATAATGCACCTTGAATAATAATTACATGTTGTAATAGAAGATGTAGTTCAACTTCACCAACCCCTGAAAGAGGCTTCAGAACAAAGGAGATAATTTTTTAATACTGAGTAGGAGAAGCTTCATAAAGCTAAGTAGGTTATCACTGTGAAAAGGGATGAGCTTCATGAATATGCACTAGCTTCTCAGGGTTCAGTTCAACCTATCAAATATTATATTGAGGATAAAATAAAAAATTTGGTAGAGAGGCTATGACATGTGTAAGTTCCTCCATGTTTAAAAACTTAAATGAATAGGATTGCTTTTTTTCCAAATCACTTGTGTCTTCATCCCTATTCCCTTTATGTGATTGTAGCATAACATTGAAACTAATTTTCATAACAAAACATCTTTGTTCTAACAAGTTGTAACCACAATAACAAAGATGGGGAAAATTCTCTAATTTTTACCTAAGCCAAGGGGCCTAGTGAGAATAGTTCAACTATTTCTAGGGTTTTATGAACTGCCCTATAAGCTTTCTATCTTTTAATTTCATCACCCTAATTTTTTTCCTAAGCTCAATATGAAGGAGACTTAGTGGGTGAGACCTATATTTTTCTTAGGCCTCCCTTTTTTGGTTTTTATCCTAACAAATTTTGTGCCTTTTAACTTTTTATTACTCGATCTTTTTCTTAAACCTTACAGAGCATGAGTCTAGCAAGTTGAGACTCAACTTTTTTCCAGAGTTCCCTTTATGGGTTTTTAATCTAGTGAGTATTGTCTCTTTTCATGGGAATTTTTAAAGTCATTCAAGTTAGACTAATAATTCTAGTGTTTAAGGTCAAACATCTTTGACCATAGATTTTGAAATAATGACCCAAACAGAGATTATGGGATGGGAATGTTCTGAAATTATTTAGATATCCAGTAGGGAATATTGAGACATAATTTTTTGGTTTCCAAATCTAAAACATTATATTAATAAATAGATGAGGTCTCTCTTTATAATGAAATTACCACTAATTGACAAACCCATTTTGTGGGTAGTTTTATGCAAGGCTAAATAGGGTGCATACTTCATAGTCAATAGTGGCATCCTTTGGATGATAGGGCTGTTATGAGGGTCAATTTATGCAAGGACAACTAGGGAATGTACTTCATATTCAGGTAAAGGATTCCTCATAAATTCATACATTCTATTTCTGATGGTAAAAGATTAATATTTGTATGTCTCAAGACCACGGTGGGTGGTTTTTCCAAAGGGATCCATCTGAGAATGAAGGGAGTATCTGTATTGGCATTGGACATGAATGGTAAACCACTCCTATAAAAATTTAGCTCAAGTGTAGGAGGTTACATTTTTTTAAATAAACAATGTTAAGGGGAAGGACCCTTTCTGACAAGGGTTAAATCATCGTGCAGTTTAATGTCATGTGACTAAGACATTAATCATGTAGTTTAACATCTTATGGTGAGGACATTATGCTATGCAGTTTAAAGTCATACTATAAGGAAATTATGTTGTGTAGTTTAAAGCTACACTGCAAGGACATTAGGGGTCTATAATTTAAGGTCATTATATTTGACTTAAAGCTTGATGATTCTTCCATTATTGGTAATTTTCTTAGAAATTTTTTACCATATTCATTCATAAGAGGATAAATTTGTAATTTTTTATTTGGGGACTTCTATATCTGAAGAGAGGTATGGAAAAGGGTATTATGATGTTAGAGGATATCTATCCCAAGGAAGAAGTTACCTCTGGTTGAAAACCCTATTTTGTGGGTTGTTTTATAAATGGCCAACTAGGGTGTGTACAACATAGTCAAACAGAGGTATCATTTGGCTGAAAAAACCCATTTTTTGGGTTGTTTTATGAAAGACCAACTAGGGAATATACTACATAGTCAGGAAAAAGAGTTATCAAGTACTCTGGCACTCTATCTCTAAAGGATGATGAAAGTTTATGGAGATTTTAATTTCCCCAAACATAGAGTTTGGTTTGTGGAGGAAAGTACCTGAATACGGAAGGGTTATTCTAAGAAATAATTGCCAAAGAATTGGGGGAATGGTCTCTTTACATAGGTCTGACCTAAGTGTATAAAATCCAATTCATATAGTTTTAGTTTGTATGACTAGGATCATAATATCATGGAAACAACAGATGATATGTGGCCTTGTCAGACCAATATCTTTCTTGTATACTCTTGAAATGAGGGAGGAAATTGTAAACCATGATATTGGAGGTTTTTAGATTGAGAGAGATAATATGGGACAAATATGCATGAGATGACTGCTGACTTTGAATCACAGGTTCTAGCATATTGTCTCAAAGATTATAGGGATAGAAGAGGATTCTACCAAGGTGTAAATTACTGCTATTTGAAAAACCTGTCTTGTGTTCTGTTGTATACAATTCCAACTAGGGAACATACTACATAGTTAAATAGTGATATCCTTTAGCTGACCAACCCATTTTGTGGGTTGTTTTATGCAAATCCAATTGGGGTGTATTACTGCATAATCAAGCAAAATATCTCTCATGTATCATAAATTCTGCCACCAAAATCCAAGGAAAGATTATGAAGATCTAAAAGTGTTCAAGATTATGAGTATGATGTGTGTAAGAGATATGTCTAAACACAAAGGAAGCATTTGAACTGATATTGGCCATGATTTGGAAGTCCCTTGTATATATCTGACTCATACGCAGAAGGGGGCATCTTTGTTTCCTTGGTGTGCCCCCTAATGAGGGGACCCAAAATAAAAGCTCCTACATGGACATTTTTTTGTATGTGGGAGAAGGAGAATTTTTATTTACCTTGGGTTTGGGACTAGGATTAAGTCTTAGGTGTCACTACATATCTCAATAGGATGAGAATCAAGCCACATGTAGTTCTAATAATAAAGTCCCCCCATATTGATTACATCCATGTGTAAAGGACATAGGGCATTTGGATATGGGTTCATGCATAGGGTGAGAACTTATATTGGATATCCTCATATAGATCTGACTAATACATGGGGTAGTAGAGGCATTTTCCATGTTGTGATGCGTCTAGGCCCAAAATTGAAGATCTAGACATCACTATGTATCTCATAGGGGTGAGAATCAAGCCACATGTAGTTCTTGAAGAACCGTGCAGTTTATCATCATGCAATAAGGACATGGTTGATTTCAATATGAAAAGGAATGTCATGATTGGACCATGGTGTAGTACCCAGGAATCACTATGTATCTTTATAGGGTAATAATCAAGCCACGCTTAGTTATAAAAAGAGATTACATGTGCAGGTTTGAATTTGTACATAGGGAATAAAGTGGATTTTGTGGTTTAAATTTGTTTGGAGTCAAGATTGGAGATATGGGCGTCACTATGTATCTTGTGAAAGCAGGAATCAATCCACACATAGTTCTTGAATATGGTTCCCCACACCAACTAGGTTTTGACATGGGGAAGGGTCTTTAAAATTTTCTAGGATGGTGGTTAGGCTTGAAACATGAGTTTTAGGCATTATTGTGCATCCCATTGTAATGGGAATCAAGTTTCATGTCCTAGAAAGGTT
This sequence comes from Viscum album, assembly GCA_963277665.1. Classification (NCBI taxonomy): domain Eukaryota; kingdom Viridiplantae; phylum Streptophyta; class Magnoliopsida; order Santalales; family Viscaceae; genus Viscum; species Viscum album. The sequence goes on along the minus strand of OY728122.1, from coordinate 1,235,650,398 downwards.
CTTTGTGTAGATATGATTAATGCACAAGGAATAGGAGGGGGTTTCTTTTCTTTAATCACAACTAGACCTAGGATATGAGATCTAGGCATCATTACATATCTCATTAATTCTGAGAATCAAGCCACACATAGTTATGGAAAACATTCCCTATGAAGGTCTGATCCATACACACAAGGAGTGAGTGGGATTTTTCTTTTATCGTGGTCATGGATGGACCCAATATTGGAGATCCGGGTGTTACTAAGTATATCATTGGAATGAGAATCAATCTGTATGTATTTCTTATAAGTAACATTCAGTTTAATGTCATGCGATATGGACATGATAACATTAGGGCTTATACCTATAAAGGATCCCAAGTACCACTATGGAGTGGTTGTGATGTGAGTGGGGATTATGAATGGGAACTTCACACCCTTTCTTTATCATATTTGAGGGATTTGGGGGAGTGTCAAATCATGGTATTTTTAAGTTTTTTATCATCAAATAAGAAAGATGTTAATCCTATAGTTTAATTTCATATGATAAGGATGAATGATATATTACAGTTTTGGGTCATACGACTAGGACCAACTATGCAATTTAACGTCTTGTAGTGGGGAAGTATATAGTGATATACAATTTAATATCCTGTAGCAAGGATGAATATCATGTGATTACATGAAATATTTCTTTAGTAATTGATAAGTGTATTTCATGCATATATTTTAGAGTGTTTTATGTATTGATTTTTGTATTTAAATGAATAATATTTTCAATTTTGGAATGATTTGACTTGTTTCATGATTTATGGAAGGAAACAACTGGTATTTGGAAAAGTAACGAAAAGGGATGGAAATATAATCCAAAAGAAGTGGAGCTGGAAAACTGATGCAGAATGATTATACACTATGTAATTCAATTACATGTCATGACTTTTTAAAATAGAATTTTTTGTGTAAGAGAATTCATGATTACATTTCACATTGTGAAACATCATTACACATCATGAATCCCAATTTCATGACTTGACATTTTTTGAGACAATATTTTAGAGAATATTTTTCCGATATTCAAGATGACTAAAGACTGAAGGATTACACACCATGTAACCAAGTTACATGTCCTTACAGCACTGACATGTTGAAAAATAAATGCGATGTTGTGAGGGTGTTGATGGGTTTTCCTATAAATAAAGACCCCCAGACACTACTTTGGGATACTCTGGGATGAGAGAATCTGGAGTGACACCAATGGAGACTACAGAACATAAAGTGATGATATGGGGTCCCGCTTCACTGCCATTCTTCTTTGGGTACCCATACTGCTCGTTCTCATCATGCCTAGCATGAGTGAGTAGTCTCTTTAGTATTGGGTGATGTGATTATAGGGGTATGTGATGCTTAGGGATTAATTAGATTTTATTATTCATGTTTTGGATTGTTGCAACTTAATTTATCAATTCCAAATCTCTTTCTGTTGCAATTACATGACCATTGCTTGTGAATTGAGGAGTTCTATTTCATTGCATCAATTAATCAGCTTAGTTTTTGTATGAACATTATGAATTCTAGGCTAGTTATGTTTAAATAAGGTTTTAAGTTACCTAGTTTGGAATTTTCACCAAGTAGATGACCATTCCAAAGGTGAAACCAAATTTTTAGGGAAGGATACCAAGACCAAGGATCCATACTGACCCAATTCCAACACCAAGACTGAATAAACCCATAATCATTTAAATCTCTAGCACACAAACTTGAAAATCACTGAACCTTGAATGCCTCCCATATTGATATTAAACCTAATCAATATTTCTATTTATCTCTTTCTTTCAAACCAAACTAAAAAAATTCACTTTTAGTTTCTTAATTAATTTAGAACCTACAATCTGTCTTTGTGGGTTCGACACTTGGAATTTCTAGATACTATATATTTAGTTAGGTTGTCATAGTTTTAATAAAATACTAAAAATATTTAGCCCCATAATAATTAATGATGCCCTGTGGTCTATTAGGGACCTTGCATTGGTTGGAGTTGTGATGACTTATCCATCCATTGAGATCAAGGAATAAGCTCTGTTAGAGTGAATTTTGTGTATGGAGTAAGGTCCCCACCACTTAGGCTCAAGATTTTGAGGATTCTTTCCTAGTATCATTGGAGTCCTAAGGACCAATACCAATTCTCCTTGGAGGAATTAATAGAGACAAACCTTTTTGTTAAAGGATCGTGCTATCCAATTCTGATAGACTTCTAAGTGATGTAAGGTATGAAATATCTTTTCATATAGTCACTCCAATTAATCTAGTCATTTATGGGATTGTTAATCTATATATATCTAGTCGTAGATGTAAATATGCAGTGATGGAAATTTAACCTCAATGGAAAGAACTACTTATGTTCTGTACACCAATGAATATGGGGTCGCTCGTGTAGAAGTACGGGTCTTAGTCTAGTAATCCCATAAGGCATGCAAGATATTTTCAGGCCAATAATTTTTATCTTTGTCTACCATCTTTTGTAGTATGTTTAATAGGGTCTTTTTAAAGGCCTTTATCTATCCATTAGCCACTTCATGATAGTGGGATGAATGGTTGGATTTGATATTGTATTCTTAATATAGCTTTTCCACATTAGAAGAATATAAATTTGTTCCATTTTTCCATAAGTATAGTATGAGGGTAAACAAATATGGTAATAATGTTATCTTTGATGAAGCTAAAAATTATTTTGGCCTTGAATTCTTTTAGGGTTATTACCTCATACCATTTAGAGAAGAAATCGGTAGCAGTAAGGATGTACTTGAACCACTTGGTCATGGTTGGGGGTTATGGCCCCACTACATCCATTCCCCACATGAAAAATGGACATGAGTATTTTTATATATATAGAAACTCTAAAGGTTGATGGATGAAGTTAGAATGAACTTTACATGAATGGAATTTCTTGGTGAATTTTGTACAATCCTAAGTCATTAAAGGTCATAAGTATCCAAGCCTTCAGATTTTATCAGAAAGCCTGTACCCTGACTGGTGGGCACTATAGGATCCTATATGTACTTCTTCCATAACAACCATTATGACAACCCTGCTTTTTATTACACACTTAAACATTATTTATTACATAAACTTCACTTGATACAACATACAAGATCAAAAGGTCTAGTGTCTTTGGGGATTAGGATCATTGAATAACAACTTAAAACATGAGATACAACATCATTATTTAAAACTTCCTTTACATGACCACTACATTCCCTCGTACTTAGCATTTCATGGGATAACCTAATGACATGCATAAGAAAAGGGTGAGATAAAAAGCCCAGTAAGGTAATAAACATGGAATAACATGAGGAATACAATACATGTTAGAAAATAGGAAGATCAATAGAGCACAAGGGAAGCATAAACTTAAAGGCATGATAAAGCATGATAATCATAACATGGAAATGTGGTAACAACTCTTAACATGGAATTAGCATGAGCCAAGGCTCATTGCACATAGAGCATGAGTAAACCCTCATTGCACATGAAGCATGATTAAACCCTCTTTGAACTTGAATTATCATGAGTAAACCCTCATTTCACATAACGTGTCATGATACTATACTTTACCCAATGCATTGGAGCGCTATCAAGGCGCACCCTTCTTTAAACATTTCATTTCATGCATAAGTGTGCCACATAGATCATAAAACATTGAATCATTCGACATAATCATTTATTCCACGATAAAAGAATGTGTAATACATACATGAAACTCTTTAAACAATAAGAAAATGTTCATAAAGGTGAATACCCTTGATAGAGAAATGGGCATGGTATTCACTACACAATTACTTTGGCTTGGAAAAACGCAGTGCAATTTCGGCAGCATAACAACATGACATAATAACTCATAAAAATGGTTGATGAGATAGAAATGGGTGTCTCATAATATTTACATGACATGGAAAGTAATGGGGTCATATAGATACATGTCCCAACAAATTTAATTGAATTTAGATTCATGATACAAAATAATTTCTTGAATGTAAATGAGGAGAGGGAAATTCCTTTCGAAATTTTGGCACAGTAACGGGTGTACATGGGAGGAATTTAATGAGAGATAAAGGGGTCTCACATCATTCAAAAATAAATAGGGAAGTATGGTGGAAGTGTGAAACCATACCCTAACATTTATAATTGAAATTAAAAGGGCATAACAACATAAAGAAAATTGGACCAAAATTAGAAAGGAAGAAAAACCCTTACTTGGAAGTGTGCTTCCAAAGGCTTGAGAGAGGCTTGAGAGAGGATTCTTGGGAGCTTGGAGCACCTTTTGAGGATTCTAGAGAGATTAGGGTAGAGTTTTTACGTACTCCAATGGCTTTGAGTGAGGAGAAAGTGGGAGATTGGGTGGGTTTATATAGGAAAGGTGAGGGAATTCTTTATTATTTAGGTTTGGGACACCTCACATTAAACTAATTCAAACCACAAACCATCCCATAGTTTTTTCCCATGGTTTTTGGCAAAGGTAATTGAAAAAAAATATTTTATAAGGCCAAAGTCCGAACTTCTTAAAATAATTAGGTTGCTTATGTGGAGGTGAGTCACACTCCCAAGGAAAACAATTTAAAAAGACAAGATGTTTAATAAGTCTTAAAGGGTCCATTAATGATTTTTAAAATAAGTCAAACACACCCAAAATCGCATTAATTTATTAGTAAAACATATATTGGCCAACAATAAATCTTATAGTATTTTATTACATAACTATTGGGTCATTATGATGTCATAAAACACATTATATATTTAAACGGTATTTAATTTTTACCCAAAAATTTGATTGTCTCAGAAAATTGTGAAAAATTATCTGTTGGATAATTTTGAAGTCTTGATTCCAAAAATAATATTTATTTTATCTAAATAATTTTCTAAATATGTTAATTTTCACTTTTAAAATAAAAATCAACATTTATCGAAAATTCACGGGTTTTGAAAAAAATGGCTTTCGAACCTTAATAAAAATTACAATTGCATTCATAAAATTATACGATCATTTATATTTAATAAAAATTAATTTAATAATAATATTATTATTATTATTTTATTAAAATATTATTTAATACAAAAATCAATTAATTCATCAAAATTGATTTCTTATTTGAATATTAACTAAAAATACTATTTGTGCTTTAAAAACTATTTACAAGGTAACAATAATAAAATGAAAGTATATTCATTATTATATACCAAAAATAATATACATAGCCATAGTACTAGGGTATTGTTAAATAACCCCTTAAAACACCCGCATAAGACCGAAGGGTGAGGTGTGCGATGGTGACGGACTCTTGGTGTGGCTCGGATAACATTGTTCGTGTGGTGATCTCTATCAACTTCCAATTATCTCGTAGGCGGTTCTGTTCGAGCTTAACCTGTTGAAGCTCATCTTGGGCTTGGTCAAGAGTGAATCCCAATGACGCCACCTCTTTTTCTAGCTCCAACAAATGGGATTCGTATGGAGAAATTCTACTGGATGAGGCCATCGCTTCCTTTGTCTAAGTAAATTGGATTTGTTAAAACTCATATTTATACTAATCATGTGATCACTGTTCAACGGATACAAAAGAAACGGTCACAATTCTTTATGGTATTTTAAAATCCAAAAACAAAAGAAGTGCATATATTGTATAACCATTTCACAAATTAAGACATTTAATTAGATCGATAGGGATTTTCATTAACAAAGGTTTGGGTCGTTACAACCATAGTCTTTTCTCCATCAATAAATTTGAGAATTAATCCATCAAAGCCTCATTTATAGAGGACTTTCTAGTTATTTGATCCATTATAAAGAGTGAAATTGGTTTCTCACCACCAGATCTTGTCTCTTACAGATCTATCCATTGGGAGTACCCCACCATGAAGGTAGTCTATGATGAGTGTCATCTATACCATGGTAGGACCATGTGACTTAGGGATGGGGCTGATTTCATTGATCTCCTCTATTATGACTTGAACAAAAGGTGATACCATTCAATAATGGGTGATTTTAATGATTATTATGTCCCATCTTGGATCTTCTAGGGTTGTGGATACATTTTCCAATGCATCATCCTGGGTGTTCTGTGATCATGGAGTGTGAGTCAATATTGGCTCTAAGAGTAATTCTTCCATTAACCCTTATACATAATCACACAGGGGAATTAGATCCTCTTTTTTGATGGTGTAATACCCATTGATTTTCTTGATTACCAAATCTGAGTCACCTTTCACTTATAGAAGTTTTATCAGTATTTGAATTTTCAATTCTATGCCTTCAATGAGAGCTTGATATTTCACCTCATTGTTGGTATAACCCTTTGATAACAGGAAGGAGTACGACAAAAACTCATTCTCTATGGAGATAAGCACAATTCCTAACCCAACTTTTTGAGCTTAGGTTATTCCATTATCTTCCCCATTAGGCTCCTAGATGTACCATCAAAATACATTTCCCATGTTTGGGGGCCACCTTTAATGGAGAATATTTATTCATTTGTAAATTTAGTATTTAATTATGTCTCTTATACAAATGGGTTCTCAATGAGGAAATCCGCCAAGGCCTGAACTTTTAATGCTTTCTGAGGCACAAATTGTATATCAAACTGATATAGAATAATTTCCCACTGTTTTAGAAGTCCTATTAGCATAGGGAAACTGAGGATAAATTTGAGTGGGTTATTGTGAGAAACCAAGTGGATCTCATGAATCTGTAGGTAGTGACTCAATTTATGAACTGCAAAGATTAATGCCAGGAAGCTCTTATCAACATATGAATAATGATTCTCAACATAAATCATGGTTTTAATGAGATAATAGAGGCTATTTTCATTCTCTTCATCATTATTTTGTGCAATGAAGGAGCATAGTGATCATTCCAAAGTTGTCACATAAATAATGAAGAGATTTCCCTAAATGAGTGGTATCAACACTGATGGGATCAAGAGGTACATATTGAGTCTATCAAATGCTTCTTAATAGTCATTTCTCCATTGATATGTGACTCCCTTCTTAATCAATTTGGTGAAGGGAAAAAACTTCCCTGCGAGTTTGGCTATAAAACGTTGGATGTAGACCAAGTGTCCTTGAATTCCTCTCAACTCTTTCTGGTTTCGATAAGGTGACATGCCAAGGATATATTTAATCTTATCGGGATCAACTTCTATGCCACGATGACATACAACAAAGCCAATAAATTTCCCTGAGGTTACCCCGAAATCACATTTCAAGGGGTTCATCTTCAAGTTATTCTATTGAATCTTATTGAAGATGGTCTCTAAGTTTGTCAAGTGGTTAGGAAGTTGTTGAGACTTAACCACTAGATCATCAACATAACATTCAACAAGCTTCCCTAAGAAGGGTTTGAAGATGTGATGCATGGTATGTTGGTATGTGGCACTGACAATCTTTAAGCCAAAGGGCATTACTCGATAGCAGAATACTCCTTGAGGAGATCTGAAGGCTATGAATTCTTTATATTCTAGGGCCATCCAAATTTGATTATATCCTGAATATCAATCCATGAAGTAGAGGGCCTGATAACCAGTTGTTGCATCAATTATTTGTTCTATGATTGGAACTGGGAAATCATCTTTGGGATAATTTCAGTTGAGATCTATGTAATTGATGAAAAATATAATTATATCATTCTTTTTCTTTATTGGGACAATTTTGGCTAGCCATTTTGGATATTTTACTTTTCGAATGAAGTTTTCATTGATTATTTTGTCCACTTCAGCCTCAATTTTGGAGACGTGGGTCGTGTGTGTCCTTCTGGATGCCTTCTTGTATCCCTGATGATCTTCCAAAAAACCCAAGTGATGGGTGGCCATGTTAAGGTCAAGGTCTGGAATCTCTATGTAATTCTAGGAGAACACATCCTAGTGCTTCTTCGGGAAGGAGGTATACACCTCATGTTCATCATGAGTCATGGTCGCACTAATCAAAGTGGGTCATGGATCCTTTTTTATACCTATATTTATCTCTCTGAGTTCATCCACAATGGTGGAGACACCTTCTTCAAATACTGGAGGGGCCACCCTGAGGTCTTCCTCTTCTTATTCTTCCTTGGAATTTACTTATTTTACCTCTACTTGAGGAGTAGGTTGTAACATCATGTTACTTTTTTATTAGGTATTCCCTTAACATCATCATGGTTTTCCCCTCCTTTGATATTGGGAGGATACCTATAATGGTGAAGCCAGAGATTTGTTGAACTTTCAACTTTAACCATAAGGATTTCACACCATATAACTAGGTTACATGCCATGTAACTGTTGCTAGGTACAAACTATGAAAGGGGATTCATGCTATGAAATTTTATACGTCTTAAAGGGTGGTTTCATGTCTTGAATTATTTAAATAACATATTTTTAATCTGAGGGAGACATATTTTTCAGCATACTTGTACACCATGGATTTCATGGTGTGTAACTATATTACACATCATGAAATATCATGCATATAATTTTAAAACATGTTCAAAACTGTTTTGTCTCGATTCTTTTCTCTAGGCTTCTTCACCCTCAACCTAGGGCTCTCCCCAAGCATTTTTTAGAGAATTTTCTCCTAGATCGATCTGATCGACACTCGATCTCCATTGAAATTTTGGTACATCTCTTCGGGTAAGTAAGCTTTCCACTTCTTCATTACTATTGATCACAGTAGAATCCTTAGGTTGTGTCATCGAATCTGTTGATCTAATTTGGTGTTTCCTCTTTTCTTCTTCTAATATCTGTTGTGCGGTCTCATTTTAGAGGTTATTCCTCATTGGTCGTGGTGCATCGGCTTTTGTTCTTGAGGTATGTGGTTTCATCTTCTCCACTGACCCTTTTATTTTCCATTTAAATTGATCCTAAGGTGTATATATTTGGGTTCTAGGGTCTCCACTAGTGTTGTTGGGTTTCATTTTTTGTGGATCCCATTGTGATCACGTGCGACCTAAGTTTTAAGGTGGGTAGTTCAGTCTCTAACCTGTGATAATTATCCTGATTTATCTTACTTTATAAATTGATTTATAAAATTGGAATGACTATGTTTGTGTGTTGAAAAAGGGTTTTTTTAAGAGAAATGGTTTTTTCCTGGTTTTTGATAAATTATAAGGATATGGGTACTTTTGAAACAGTGAAATTGATTTGTGAAAATGAGCATATGGGTTACCTTGGGTACTTAGGTGGAAGGTTTATCTTGAGGCCATCATCCATGTTTTTTTATTATCAAGAGGTTTTATCATGGGGTTTTCCTCTATTTCTTAGGCTTGTTGTTCTAGGGGATGAATATTGACATTTTTTGGGGGATTTATCATGGGGTATTACTCTGCTTCCTAGGAATATGTTATAGGGACTGGATTGTACATTTGAATTATTGTGGTATGAGTAGTCTACTAGTCTGACCTATAGTGATCCTTGGTACTGATTCTTATGTTTCTGATCTTGTTTTTTACTGCTTGGATTTCTAAATTATCCTTGATATGCATGTTATACCTGATTTTGTTTAGAACTATGAAAAAGGTAAATGTTTACCATATTTTCTATAAAACTGTTTTACTGCTTATAATGCCATGTTTTATTTAAAATAAGCATACATGAATTTTTATATAGAGAATTGATATGGAACTCCTGGGTGGGATCCTACTGAGCCTGATATCTCACACCCTATACATCTCTTTGGTGGTTTATAAACCTTTGTATGTATTTCAATGTAGGTAAAGGCAAGGTGTGGTAGTGAGGCGGCAAGGTTTCGTGTCAGTTGAGTTGGGTATCTAGTAGTGATATGGTGGGAGTGTGCCTACGCCATCACTTGGGGTAGCTTCTGGTTTTAGTCCTTTGTAGTTGGACTTGTCCTTTGGAGTTTTTTATATTTTCCAGTTGTTTGTTTCTGTTGTCTTTTCACTATTATGGAATATATATATTCATTAGTCCTCTGAATGGCCCGAAGGCCTTCTTTTTTATTTTATTATAGATAATCCCCCTTTTAAGGGTTGAAGGGGAACCCGTACATGACCTGTAGTCCCAAGGCACAAGGCCTGACATGACCCGCAATACATGACCCGAAGGCCCAGAGGCATACCATGCCCATTACATGACTCGTAGGCCCATCCCACTAGAACTGTCCCTCCCCAGCATCTTGCATCATTGATCGCCTTAGCTCCCCACCTTGCATTGTTGATCGGCTAGCATTACCCCGTACAAAGTTGCACGGTGCCTGGTCCCGATGGCGGCTGCCATACTCTCTCATTCTTCCAATCTGGTTAGCTCTGCATCTGGTGGCTGCTACACCGGTTTCTCTTGATCCTCTTCTGGGGCCTATTCTGTGTTAACTGGGCTACTCCATGGTCTACATGACCCGAAGGCCCTATGGCCCGAAGGCCTTTGATGACCTGAAGGCCCTGGAGACCCATAGGCCCAAACTGGTGGCCTAAAGGCCCAAATCGGGTGAATAGTTCTGGCTGCTACAGTACCAAACAGTACCTGCTACAGTACTGTTACAGTAACCTGGAAATTCACCTCCACCCGGTTTTGAACCCGGGTCTCTTGGATTCCAAGCAGGAGCCCTTACCACTCGGGTACGGGCTCGTTGGCTATATTCATTAGTCTTTATCTATTTATTTATCTCTCTCTCTCTCTATATATATATATATATATATATTCCATGTGGTTGTTCAGGTTAGGATAAATAATTCCCCTTACTTTGTCATTCGATGCTCGAGTGCTTGTCGTCAGCCCGTGGGGATCGGGAACACCCTTTGGGTATGTGACAGAATGGGTTGGGTTCCCAGGTTTGAGGGTAACCCAGGTCAATTCATTAAAATTTGGTATCAGGGGATTTCTATCCTCAAAATTCCTTGTCTTGGGATGTCTGTTAGACTAGAGATAGGATTTTCGGGACTTGAGAGGTATATTATGATAAGTATCAGGTCATCTCTTATTGTGATGAGACTCAAGTTTCCATGGGAAGCTGGGTTGTGTGTATCTAGTGTTAGGTTTTATTTTAAATCCCAGTTTCTGCTTATGGGTTTTCTAGTTTTAATTGAGATTTATTCTATTTTCTAATTGTTCTAATGTTTCAGTGTGAAAAAGTATTCCTCTAAGACATATTCCACGATTTCCTCAGGAGGTTGAAGCTAATGCTCCTCAAGGGAATCTGCCTATAGATAAGAATCACATAGAGACTATCATATGAGCAGTTCGTGTTGTTGATCAAGATGTACCGCAAGTTCAGAATACTATTGTTGAGGTATAACCAGGAGATGGAGGAGAGTGAGATCGATCATGGGAGTTCTTGTGCGAGAATCCATCATCCTTTAAGGGAACAACTAAACCTCAAGAGGCATAGGACTGGCTGGATAGGATCAATTATATCTTCAACTTTCTAGAAACACCTAAGAATATCAGGGTAAAGTGTGCAGCATTCATGCTCAAGGGTTTCAATAAGTGATGGTGGGATTCTATGGTCCAGGAAGGCATGCACGTGTACTTGGATTAGAAGGGTTTCAAAACCCTGTTCTTTCAGTAGTTTTTTCTAGATTCTATTATGTTGGTGAATTATCTATAGTTATTGTCTTTACAATAGGGATAGTGTTCGGTTTCGGCATACACCAACCATTTTGCTGAGCTTGTCCATTTTTCTCCAGACATAGTGAAGAATGACCATCTAAAGGCACAAAAGTACCTGCAAGGTTTGCAATTGGATATCAAATTGTATGTGTTTATGTTGAATATTTATACCTATGTGGAGATGATGGAAAGATCCATGATGTGAAAGATGAATATGGTAGGAAATGTTGGATTTACCACCTCTTCTCTTCCATCTAGTAACATCTTTAGTGGAATGCATGGGAAGAAAAGGAAGTGGTAAGATCATTGAAGAAGTGGTGGAGGTGAGTCTTAGTATAGAGCCTCCTATGTACCGTTTGTTACAGTTGGTAGTGTGACTCTGACTTTCTATCAGTGTGGAAATGGTAGAAACATAATGCACTCTTTTCTTATGCTCGTGAAGACAAGAAATAGTTTTGGATGCATTGGTCACTTACAGTTCTTCTGTTAGGCTGTGAATATGCCTCATTATGGTCAAGGTTCATCAGCTCCAAAGGAAACTGCGGTGCAGTCAGAATCTTCAAAGACTACAGGGCTCTAGCCACAGGCCTCAGGAGTGAATCATTTTCACATAGTAGATGAGTGTCCAATGGAATTCGATGCAGGTCTGTAAATAGTGAGAGGTATACTTCTTATTTCATCTTTAGTATCACTTGCTTTGTTTGATACTAGTGCCTCCCACTCATTCATATCTACACATTTTGTTGATATACTTAAAATTCCAATGGAACTTATGTCCTTTAAAATGGAGTTAGAAACACCTCTTGGCAAGAGAAAACAACAGGGGTTTCAGTGTCCTTGTTCATTAACAATATCCAATACGGAGTTGGTATGGTATTTTCTCATTCTTGATCTGAATCAATTTAACATCATCATTAGTATATATTTTCTTATCACTCATTGAGATGAGGTTGATTGTTATCATTGGTGTGTTTCATTTCTTAAAACCAATGGGATCTCTCACATGTTCCAAGGAGAGTGGGATCCGAGATCAGGTCGTGCAGGGCTTTCTCTCCCAAATCATAAGAGTTTGTTGTGTTTTGTTGTGTTTGAGCCCACTGATGTTTATCCTTTTGTTGATCTTCCTGTTGTTGTTCAATACTTTCCTGACATTTTCCCAAATGTCTTCTTCGATCTTCCTCCAGAGAGAGAGGTAGAATTTACAATTGACCTAGTGTTAGGTACACAGTCGATATTGATACATACTTATCGTATGACACTAGAGGAGCTAAAATAGATCAAGATTCAATTGTAAAACCTATTGGAAAAAGGTTTTGTTCACCCTAGAGTTTTACCTTGGACATCCCTTGTGCTCTTTGATAAGAAAGAAGGTAGTTCACTTTGGTTATGTGTGGACTATTGGAAGTTGAACTAGGTGATGGTTAAGAAAAAATATCATTTGCCTCGTGTGGATGATCTGTTTTATTATTTAAAGGGGGAAAAGTGGTTTTCAAAGATTTATCTCCGGTCAGGTTATCATCAGCTCAAATTTTAGGTTTCTCAAACAGATTTCAAAATTAGGTATGTCCATTATGAATATCTTGTGATGTATTTTGGTCTTACTAATGCTCCTATATTTTTTATGGATTTTATGAATCATATATTCCATAAATATCTTGACACTTTTATGGTAGTGTTCGTGGATGATATTCTAGTTTATTCTAAATCCGAGCGTAAGCACAAGCACTATTTGAGTTTGGTTTTAAAAATTTTGAGAAGTCACTATTTTTGTGGAAACTTTTGAAATATAGTTTTTGGATTCAAGAAGTGAATTTCTTAGGGCATAATATTTTTGAACATGGCTTATCAGTTTATCAATAGAAGGTTAAGGTTTCTTTTTTATGGAAGGAACTACATAATGTCTTTGAGATACGGAGCTTCCTTGGTAATGATGGATACTACCGACGGTTTTTCAAGGACTTCTCTAATTTGGCATCACCTTAGACTTATCTTACTAGGAAAGTGGTGAAATATACATGGGATGCAAAGTATCAATATTATTTTTATGAACTTAAATGAATTCTGACATTGGCTTATATTCTGATCTTACATGATCTCAATGAGGGGTACATGGTGTTTTGATATGCTTTTGGTACTAGTTTGGGATGTGTGATTATGAAGGATAACCATGTGGTAGCTTATGTCTCTCTTAAACTTCAACCGTATGAGAATAATTACCCCACTCATGATTTAGAGCATGTTTCAGTTATGCATGCGCTTAAATTTTAGCAGCACTATCTTTTTGGGGAGAAGTTCACAGTCTTCTCTAATCATAAGAGTATGAGATATATCTTTTATCAGAAGGACTTGAATCTCATACAGAGATAATGGGTGTAATACCTTTAGAAGTTTGACTTTGATATCGCCTACACCCCAAGAAAGGGAAGCATCATTGCAGATGACCTTAGCAGGAAAGTTCCATCGCAGGTTGTTATAGAATCGAAGGAGGAGTGGAATCTTATGAGTATTTTTACTCAGTTTCACTTGGATTATTAGGAGGATGTTTTAGGTATGGTTCTGACCAGTGTTCAATTATCATCATCTCTCATAGAGTTTATTTTGTGGAGTCGGTATCAGGATGATGAGTTTCAAAATAATTGAGAAATCCTTTATAGTGGGGAGATTGTTCCTGGTTGGTCTCTCTCTTCAAGTGGTATTCTTCACTTCAGAAAAAGTATTGTTGTCCTAGCATCTACGAGAAGTTTATTCTTGTTCGATATCATATCACTTTTTGGGACATTCATCCAAGCACTAAAAATATGTATTATTACATGAGCTAGAGATTCTGGTGTCCAAGTATGAAGTGTGACATCACAGAGTTTGTGTCTCACTATTACAACTTCCAACATATAAAGGCATAGCACTTGAAACCTTCTAGTTTTATTCATCCTCTTCTGATGCCGATCTAGAAATGGGATGAGGTATCCATGGATTTTTTTTGTTATATTACCATGGACTTCCCAATATAGGAATTATATCTGGGTGGTTGTTGATCAGTTGATGAAGTATACTCATTTAATTCTGATCAAAGATAGCACTAAAGTTAAAGATCTGGGTAAGCTATACATGCAAGAGATTGTGAGGCTACATGGGAGTTCTTATGTTGTTGTTTCGGATAGGGATCCTAGGTTTACCTCAAGGTTCTGTAGGAGTCTCCAAGAGTCCATGGGAACTCAGGTCAAGTTGATCACAACTTACCATCCTCGGACAGACGGTCAAACAAAGTGTGTGATTCAGATACTGGAGGATATGCTTCATACCCATGTCTTGGATTTCAGAGGATTGTGGGATATCCATCTGGTACTGGTTGAGTTTTTTTATAACAATAATTATTATTCTTCAATCATAATTTATCCCTTTGAGGTGTTGTATGGTCGCCCATGTAGATCACATATTTTTTGGGTTGAGGTGAGCAGGGTATCTTTAGTTGGACCAAGTTTGGTTCAAGAAACATTTGTGAAGATTCATGATGTACATAAACATCTAGTTATATCCCAGAGTCAATAAAAATCGTATGAGGATCAGTAGTGTCTACTTTTGTATTTTTCCATAGGTGATTCGGTTTTCTTGAAAGTTTCTCCTCAGTTGGGTCACCGTCGACTTGGAAAGCAGGGAAAGTTGGCTCCAAAATATTTTGGACCATTTGAGATCACTGATCAGCTCATACAAGTTTCTTATCAGTTATCATTGTCGGTTCAGTTGAAGGGTATTCATGAGACTTAGGAATGTGAATTGTTGATGAGGGAGTAGTGGCCTTATCTCTTTTCAATGATTGTATCTTCCACATGACTTACAAGGGATGAAAATTCTTTATGGTGGGGAGTTTTTAACATGTCATTACTATTTTATCAGGTACTCCATTAACCTCATCGTGGTTTTACCCTCCTTTGATATTGGGATGATACCTATAATGGTGAAGTCAGAGATTTTTTGTACTTTCAACTTTAACCAATTTTTTTGCAGGATGTAGAAGGATTTCACACCATGTAACTGGGTTACACATTATGTAACTGTTGTTGGGTACAATCCATGAAAGGGGATTCATAGTGTTAAATTTTACACGTCATGAAGGGTGGTTTCACATCTTTAATTCTTTAAATAATGGATTTTTAATCTGAGGGAGAAATATTTTTTAGCGTACTTGTACACTGTGGATTTCATGATGTGTAACTATATTACATGCCGTGAAATGGCCCGTGTCAAGTTTTAAAACACACACACAGTAGTTTTTTCTTGGGTATTTTCTCTAGGCTTCTTCACCCTCGACCTAGGTCTCTCCCCAGGACTTTTTGAGAGAATCAGCTCCTTCTATATCGATCTGATCGGCACTCAATCTCCATTTCAATTGCAGTGTGTCTCTCCAAGTGAGTAACCTTTTCAATTATTCATTACTATTGATTGCAGTAGAATCCTTAGGTTTCATCATCGGATTTTTTGATCTAAGTTGGTTTGCTATCTTGTGTTCTTCTAATATCTGTTGTGTGATCTCGTTCTAAAGGTCATTCCTTGTTAGTCCATCCAACATT
The DNA here is from genome assembly GCA_963277665.1 of Viscum album. Classification (NCBI taxonomy): domain Eukaryota; kingdom Viridiplantae; phylum Streptophyta; class Magnoliopsida; order Santalales; family Viscaceae; genus Viscum; species Viscum album. Next base: position 1,235,634,276 of record OY728122.1, on the reverse strand, counting down.
AAGTTTTTAATAAACTTTTAAACTGGGCAGTGCCCCATACAAAAACAATTTTAAGGAGGCCTAAAATAATGAAGTCCCAAAGCATCTTCCCTAACAAAATTACCACATGCCTGTGGAAGAGATCCCAATGTAGAAAACAATAGAATTTGATCGCCAGTGGTAATCCCGGAGGCCAAAAAATATGCCACCTTATTCCCCTCATACCAAGTGTGACTAAGGATCACCTGAGAGTCCATTTTGCGCTTTCATCTATGAACAATGTAGGCAATGGTCCATGGAATGAGGAGTGTCCCTCATAGCGACCTGTGAAGGATAGTCGAGTCAATCTCCACCAACTCAAGCACAAGATTATGAGAATGACAGAGCTCAATTCCTTTCAACATTGCATACGCCTCTACCATAAGAGAGTCTCCCATTCCAAAATCATCACTAAAATCCAGTAACACCGACCCTTGGGAGTCACGAACCACTCCCCCTCCTCTCATAAAACTAGACACGCAAGACCCGTCCACATTGAGATTCAGACCACTGCTCAGAGGTTTCCACTGCACCCAACATCCCTGCTTATTCACACCTCGTAAAAATGGACTACAAGAGTTACCTGCCATGAAAATTCTTAGTAGTGGAATGGCCTCCCCACCCTTAAAAAGTGGGATAAAATCGGACCCAGTACAACAGGCGCGAAAAACCAAATCCAGCCTCGAAAAGCCCGTGCCCCCAAGCCGCCTCTGGTTGCGAGCGCTCCAAAGAGTCCAACATCCCACACTAAAAAGCATCACCCTCACCTTCTTCTCAGAGACATTGTCATCAGTTCCCGAGAACCATGAATGCAGAAAAGACACTGCTGAAGCCGCCTGACCTCCTTGTCCGAAGACATCACCAAGGAAACCCCAAACTGTGGTAGCCCAGTCACTGGTGAATAAAAGGTGGTCAATCGACTCTTTGATGGGAACCGAGCAGCATAGACAATTAGATGCAAGAGGAATCCCCCTACGCTTCACCTGCTCATATGTAGGGACATCCAGATTCTGAAGGCACCAGATAAGAAAATTATACTTCACCGGCAGATCATTACACCACAGCGCTTCATTCCAGATATCCGAAGAGCCCTGCACCCGAGTCATGGAACGATACCCCTTGGCCGAGAACATCCCTGAGGCCGACCCGGTGAAAATGAGTTTATCAAGCTCATCATTCAAGGTGATGCCATCAAAGACCTTCATCTGGTTGTGCATGATAATGGCCTGGATAAAGGGTCTGAAACTGCTAGCATGAGCAAAGGAAATCTCCGGAGTCGGGCAGCCAGGGAAGCCAAGCGTTGAACCAATCCAATTATCATTCCAAAAATTTATTTTCCCACAACCAACCAGACATTTGGAGTGAGAGAGAAGAACTGATAAGTAACTAGAAATTGTGCGTCAAAGATGGGAAACAATTATTCTGCCACCAGTTAAGTGAGTTCCATATCTATTATTAATAAACCTTTCCCACAACGATTTTTTCTCCAGAAAGTCCCAAGTAAGCTTAGCTTGCATACCTTGCATTTCCCCTCTTACACTCCGGACACTAATACCGCCTTCAGAAACCTCTCTAGCCATCCTGTCCCATGAAGTCCAGTGAGTTCTGCCTTCATTAAGAGAATCCCATATGAAGTTGTTCATCACTTTTTCAATATTAACCAACACTGCCTTTGGAACCTTGATCACCGAGAGAACATGCATGGGTTACCTTGGGTACTTAGGTGTAAGGTTTATATTGAATCCATCATCCATGTTTTATGATTATCATAAGGTTTTCTCATGGGGATTTCCTCTGTTTCCTAATACCATTGTTATAGGGGATGGATATTAACATTGTTAAGGGGTTTAATCATGGGGTATTCCTCTACTTCCTAGACCTGTGTTCTAGGAACTGGATTGTACATTTGAATTATTATGGTACGAGTAGTCTACTAGTCTGACCTATAGTGATCCTTGGTACTAATACCTATGTTACTGATTATGTTTTATACTTCTTGGATTTATGAATTAGCCTTGATATTCATGTTATACCCACTTTTGTTTAGAACTGTGAAAAAGGGAAATGTTTACCATGTTTTCTATAAAACTGCTTTGCTGCTTTTCATTCCATGTTTTATTTAAAATAAGCATACATGAATTGTTATATAGAGACTTGATATGGAACACCTAGGTGGGATCCTACTGATCCCATTAGCTCATACCCTACGCACCTCTTCGATGGTGTGTATACCTTTGTATGTCTTCCAGTGCAGGGAAAGGCAAGGCGCCATAGTGAGATGATGAGATTTCTTGTCAACTAAGTTGGGTAGCTGGTGGTGAGATAGTGGGAGTGCGTCCACACCATCACTTAGAGTAGCTATTAGTTTTAGTCCTTTACATTTGGACTTATCCTTTGGAGTTTTTTGATAATTTACAGTTTGTTTCTACTATCTTTTCACTGTTATGGCATATATATATTCGTTAGTCTTCTATTGTTTATTTCTTCCTCAGGATTTACTTCTTTTACCTCTAATTGGGGAGTAGGTGATGAAGAGTGTTCCTCAAAGTGAATAGGGTAGTCTCCATTTGGGCGTCCATAAGATAAAGCAATCATTTATAGCTTAATAAATGGTAATAGTACTTTTTAGAGATCAAAAGGGGAAAATAGGGACTGATAATGAGCCTCTTCACATGCTCATGTTGCCATGATAACTTCTTCTAAGCCAGCTAATGAAACCAGGCTTTGTTGGAGCTCAAGGGATATAATGAAGATGTTTTCATTCAATCTTTCATTATTACTCAAAGAGTTTATAACTTATTCAATGACATTGGGATCATCTATCATAATTGACATCAAAGAAGTCTCTAAATGAGTGCTTGAATTTGAATCCACCCCTTTGATTTGATTAATGGGTAGCACATAATCTGCACTTAGCTTCTTGAAAGGGTTAGATGATATTGTCTCCAGACCATTTGGGGCATTAATCTGGGCAACATCATCAACCATGGACTATTTTCCTCCCTTATGGTAGAATCTTGCAACAATGTATTGTGACTCATAGGATTTTAATGGGTCATTTTCACCATTAAATGTCCCAGTTTGACCATTGATACGGTATTTGAGGTATTGGTGATATGATGAAGGAATGACTTCATGATGATGCATCCAAGGTATTCCCAACAGGGCATTTAAAGCTATATCCTACTAAACAACCATGAACTCTAAGTCGAAAATGAGATCCTTGAACTAAGTTCTGAGTGTGATATCACTAAGAGGCTCTTTCTCATTCTTATCATAATGTTGTAACGTCATAGTGGAGGGAGACATGTGAGATTAATTGATACCCAATTGGAGAAGTGTACAAACCGAAATGAGGTTGAATCCTAAGCCATTATCAATAAATAATCATTTTATATCAATGTAATTTATCCTTATAGATATATACAAGGGACTTAAGTGTCCTTATATGAAAGCATCCTCATCCTGGTTTGTGAAAGAGATGACTGCATGACATTCTGCGGGATCATTCTTTGCATGATACACTGTGACAGCAGCAACCATAACTTCAAACTCCTGAGGGCTTGATAAGTCCTCAATGAATGCTTCTAGGATATCTTTTTATAGACTCAGGGCATCCAAAATTGGTAATTTAGTCGGTACTTAGGCCAGTTTCTTCAAAACATCATACTTATGGTCCAAAGTTCTACGCTTCCCAACATGGGGGTGTTCTTTCACATGTGCTTTGGGGGATGATTTTCCTGATGTAGATGGACCATACCTTAGATTAGGAGTCAAAAGTTCTTCTACTCTTGGTGAATTAGGTCGACTGGGTCTTTCTACATGCCAAGGTTGATCAAGTGATGACACATCCTCTAACCGATCTTCTAGGATGATTTTGTCAGGGTGGATCATGTCATGCATGGAGGAATTCTGTTGTTCATGATGAACTCACTGAAGATATATTCCATGAGTTTCGTCCATTTAGACATCTTGATCAAGGGTGTGGATGAAGTAGTGACTTCTGTCACAACTACGTCCACCCCTATACCCTCAGTTCTTAAATCTTATTCCCTCAGTTCCCCAATAAAGTGTGGGGAATTCAAGTTCATAACCATAATAATCATGTGCGGAGGGATCCATTAAGTTAATAATGTTAATGGATGAAGATTTTGATGAATATTTTTTCTAACGGGTCAACTATCATTGTGTCATTTGGTGGGGTGGTGCCCGTGCATTTAGGACTGTTATCATGAAGTCTGATAAAGTTAAGGATAGATTTGGCTTCAGTATAATCTCATCTTCTTGAATTTTCTTCTTACCATTTTGGCTATGTTGCTTTTTGGAGGGATGGCCTTCAGAGGGTTGAGATTTTGATGGAGATAGTTGTGTTGTAGAAGAAGTGGATGGAGGCATAGTTGGTTGTTTCAACTATGTTTAGAGAATAACATGGGTCTAGTTGATCATTTTCCTAACCATCAATTCATCAAACTTTTTTGCACTCTTTGCATTCATTTTACTCCTCTATATTAGTGGAAGAAACACATGAAACCTGATCATGTGAATTTTTTTTCTTTACTTTCCTGGAGTCCACCATATTTTGTAAGAGGTATTTAAAAACAAAACATTCCTTGATGTGGGGCCCTAGAATTTTATGGAAGTGGAAATAGTTTGGGATATCTTCATCGCCTTCTTTGTCGAGCTTCCTTGGATTTGGAAACCTTGATAAGTTTTTTTCCAATGGTGAGAAGAAGTAGTCAGGTACTTGGTCATTTCTAAAAGAATATAACTTGTTTTTTTATATTGTTAAATTATTTCTACCTCTAATCTCTTTGATAATCCTGACGAGTTGGGAATTATTACTAATGATTGGGAGATTGATTCATATGATAAGGTGTGGTATTTGAAGTAGGAGCAGGTATAGGGGCCTAATTTAGTGTAACTGTAGCAACCTCTACTTTTCTTGTTCTCCTAACCTAAGTTTATGGAATTACTTGGGACTTTTCTTTAGTCTTTTTGAGGTATTTTTTCACCTGTTGAACAATTAATGAAAGGTCCCAAAACCCCCCTATGTATTTCATAGGTATTAACATTATGAATAACTCATCACGAAGATTCACTATACATATGGGAAATAACTCTTCTTGGGGGAGTGGTAGGTTTAATGATTATGTCAATACTTTCCACCGAGTAATGAAATCTGGAACCCTTTCATTCTCTTATTGTTTTCAGTTCATGAGATATAATACTATTGTCTTCTATAGTGTTGATCTAAACTGGAAGAGAAACTTCTAATGAAGGTTTTCCCACCCAATAATCGACTGAGACTGCAAACTTGTGTACTAGAAAAAGTTTGGTCCTTGTAGTGATTGCATGAAGCACCTGAGTTTCACCACCTCCTGTTGTTCATGGGTACCCATCATGGGATCACAATGAGATACGAAATGTGTCAAGTGTTTCTTTGGGTCTCCTGATCCACTGAATATTAGAAATATAGGATTCCCAAAGTTTGGTGGGGGTTGGATAAACCCATTCAGGGTAAGGATTATTTTCCAAATGTATTAGTGCGCATCATTTCTATGTGGATTCCAATCAATCCATTGGTGACTCAATAATGTTCATAAGAATTCAAGGAATTTCTGGATGAGTTAGATCCTAGATAGGTGTGGAAACTGGTGCCTGAAAGGGTGCAATGACTAGTAGGTCTACCGATGGTGGAACTGCTAGTATCCATCATGGGTAATCCATAGGGGAAGGCTTGTAAGGATGTGACTGAACCTTCTTTGGTTGCACACTTAATGTAGGGAATTCGCATTATGCTACTGTAGGATCCAAATATATTGGTGGTTTGTACCTTGCATTGAGAGGATGTTCCAAGTCTGCTTTAGTTGTTGTGATAAAATATCTTTGTTGAGGTGCATCAACTGGGAATATTGGTTGAGGATCTTCTTAAAGAACATACCTATAAGGAAGGTTATCTCGGAGTAATTCTACATTGAGTCTCAATTCTTTCATCTCTTCCTCTTATTGAGAAAATCTCTCCTCTAGTAAAAAGGACTTAGCCTCTCTAGGAGGGAGGTGAGACGTGATCTGACCCTTGCCTTTTTCTTTATTTTGAGAAGGTAAAGGTAGATTTTTCAAGAGAGTTACCAAATTTAGAGTGATTGTTTGGTTCCATATATACAAACCTCCTTCATTTGTTTTGGTAAAAACTGCGTTAAGAACCAGAACTTCCTCTTCTGACTCCTTTGGATTGGCCTTGTGTTCTGCAGAATCTGTGAGGGTGACATTGATGATGTTAACTAATGTGAAATGAATTTTGGGCATTCTATCAATGTATTTCTAAGACTGTCTTCTTTTTCGCCCTCCATGAGGCCTTGTCCTCTCCTTTTCTGATTCTTTGGGAACTATTTGGTAGAAAGTAACCCAAAGGGAATCTCCATATAGTTCATTCATGCATGTTCCAATTGAAATTACTAGAGCATGGGATGGGACGAAATGGGAGTATTTATTCTGAAATATCTTCCATAATTAGGAGAAAATTGATTCCCACTGAGTAGGTGATTTATGAGGTGAAAAAACCCCCTGCCTTGAGGGATAGGTTTGTTCCTATTCCACTTTCACAACCCTTCGGGCCTGATTGGATGACCTCGAGGGTTGGGTTAAAAAATACTCCAACCCTATAGACTGGATTTTCTCCCGAACTTTCATGGATAATATTACTGCGGCTTCTCTTCTGATTTTAGGGAATTTTATTTGAATGTGGGATGGGTGTATCATTCAGCACACACACTTCTGAATACTGATGTGATATTTCTAACATTTTCACTATCTGATGACTGACATCCTCTAAGTGGGAGGCTTGCTCAATATTCTCAGATTTTTAATGAATTTTTTTTCAACAACCTGCTCTATTCTGGCTCGACATCGGTGAGAGTTGGTTGGGACCTATTCTTGTGGATCATATCCTTGGTCATTAATATATTCTATTTGTTAGAGTTGGCCTGGGGTTATGAAAATTCATGATACCACATTCAATGGTCTTTTCTGGTTAGGAAGTGTAGTGAAATTCAATGCTCCATGTGCACCCCATCCTCTAATACGAACACCATATGGGGTATCTATGACCATTTGTAGCAACCTCATTAATGCACTGAGGCATTCATGTTGAATGGATCCTTATTGTTTCTCGATCTTTGGATATTGTGAAGCCATTAGAGATTTCAAGTCAATTTGGTGCTACTACCCTTTTATTAACTTGATGTGAGTTTTAGAATCATCCTAAGTTAATACCTTTTCTTTTTAAGTGATGAATATTTTTCTATGTATTGAGGTAGATTTCATGAATACAATCTTCCAAAAATTCATCTGAAATGCTATATTGAGGGGTTTCCAAAGGCCAAAACATGACTGGTATGTCAACTTTATCTAGTTGTTTCCTCATTTTTAGCATGTCTTCTTCATCTTTCTCCAAAGGTTCCTCGACCTAGTCTGACCAGAGAGGATGCTTCCTGACCTTTTTATCATAAACGGTAATATTAGTATGGAATTACTTCATTGCACTGGAAGGTAAGTAACCTAAGGGTGGTTCGGAGAATGGTTATTACCTTGGGATATATTCTGGTTGAGAAAGTATTTCACCTACCGATGATAAGTCATGAGACATTATTGGCCTTATTGTCACAAGTGCCTTGTGATAGAAGGGATTTCTTATTACTACATTGTCAATTGGAGAATTCTATTGACAATTTGAAACATTGCTGTGAAGATAAATTTCTTAGAGAACACCATCATGGGGAGGACCACCAATATGGATTACAACAAGGGGAATTCCCTCTTGATCCTTGATCTTTTTCCCATGCGGAGGGATACCGTGGATCTCATCAGGAGATGGGCTCTCAAGACCGATCAGATTATAGGCATGAAGTAATCCGTAATGGTGAAGTGTCTGATGAGGACCTTCAAAATTACTGTTATTTATTCTGTAATTTCGTAACGAGAGGGTAGTATCTTGATCCACAATCGATAAGCATCTGAGGTCTTCAAGAACTCCAGAATTAAGTGGATCTAGATAATAGACTGACTCTTGATTTTCCAATTTTGTTTGATGAGGCTTCTTCTTGGATGCCTTTTTATGAGCGATAAGGGACACTTTCTGGAAGAAGTGGTTGTCAAGGGTAGGTGTTTGTGTTTTCCTAGGAGTGTCCATTGGGATGGGCTAATTACCTTCAATTAGAGCGGGTGTATGTTCCTAATCTGGTTGTCCGTATAATATGGGGGAATTTTCCCCATGACCCTCCTAGATGAGATCATAGGTATGTATCTGCTCTAGGATGATATAATGATGATCCACCCCATTTGTGTGGATAGAGTTATGTTTCCATACCTATGGCACTACTAGTTTCGTCTTTATGATGTCCTGGAAAGTCTGTGTGATGTGGGTAGGAATTTGTGTCTTATCTTTCACCATTTATAGGATATTCTTGGTGACTTCAGTGACTAGAACATGGATATATTCTCATTCTGTATCTAGAGTAAGTGTATTTTCTTGTTCCTATCCTCCATTTCCTTCTAGTGGATACTGACAGTACTCATGTGTGGGGGAAAAGAGTTGGGTATGCCCCTGCTCGTCATCGAGACTTTCTGACTGACTTCTCTGGGTGTTGTTAGACGAGGTTGTTGGTAGGATTGGTGGTTGAAAGAAGTTATATGTTCCTACTCATAGTATGACTCTAGATATTATTGGTAGGATTCTTTGAATTCCACTAGGTTATTATTCTAGCTAGCTAAATGAAGGAGGACAGGTTTATGTTCCCACTCATAATTTTCCACCAAATTGGGTTGGTAGGCTTCTCCAAAGGGGGAAAATGTGTGACCCTGCTCCCTGTTGGTCGGTTTTCATCCTCTGAGGGTCATCTTGAATGCCCAAGTTCAAAGTTCATGAGCCAGATAGCCGAGGAAAATATCCTCATCATGTTGAGGGTTCACTTCCATATGACGTTGGTAGTGGCAATTGTTGGCAGGATCCCTTGGAAATGTCCCATGTTTCTTCTATACAAGATTTTATGTGTCCTCTTGTTACACCTACCTAGGATATGGGAGGTACTGGTTGTCACATTTTGAGGATAAGCTCCCAAAATATTTAAAGATGGTTGCCAGCACCATCTGCATCTGGACCATCAGTCATCGTTGACCAGATGATCGGGGGGGCTTTGTGAATTGGAGGGATTTTCGAGTGGCCTCCAAGGTTGGGATTGTACTGTTTTGGAAGTATTCTAGAACCAGTGAGTTTGAGACCCAAAATTGAAGATGTTGGGTTGGTGATGGTGTCCTTCATTTGAATGAAGACCAAACCTGAGTGGCTACTAGGGCATTCATTGATGAAAGCTGGAATGATGCTATTGGATCAAGGGGAGTTATAAAGAGAAGTGCCTAAATATATGACAAACAAAAACAAGAAACTCCATAAAAGAATCATATCATTTGACTAAAAACATGCATGACTGATTTCCTTGTCTGAACGCCTTTTATCAAGTGAAAGGGGCCTCACATATGGGTGACACTATCATCTTGGTTAAGGATTAATGTTGGGTTCTCCATTTTTTCCCTTGGAATTTTTTCCTCATGATGATTTACTATTTATGAATGGTTTCCAGTGAGTTTTTTCATGGAACATAAAACAACCACTGGTTATATATTCAAAGGGACCTACTTTCCAAATACAGGCTCTCATTATGGATTTTGGCCAACAATGCTTAAGAACTCACATTGGTCAAGAGGATGGGAGGTTGGGACCATCACACCCTTTTGGAGAGAATTATTGCCTACTCTGGGACTCTCTTATATACTTAAGATATGTTCATTAATCCTTCATTAATTTCCATGTATGATGTTGGTTATCTCATAGTTAACAATCAATTATTAACATGTATAGATCTTAGAATCATTTGTATGTATATGAGGTTATTCATCAATGGAGATATCTTTATGTATTCGAGGTTCTCCATCAATGGTATCCTCTTATATACTACTTAGATATTCTTTGGTCATTATTACAATGATATTGGTTTCCTAACCACTTAGTGGGGAACTCTATAGTATATTGTCATCTAGGGAGATGGGAGTTCTTTTGGTGTCAAAATCGAACCCATAAATGGGCTTCCTGCATATCCTTGTGAAAGGAATCATAATCCACGTAGTTCGGTGACACTTAATAGGCCACATCATACCTTTTAAGGTCATGTGATAAGAAATTAACCGTACAGTTTAACATCATGTGGCAAGGACGTCTAGGTGGAAGATTCCTAGTAAAATTTTGGTGTGAGACTTATGTCAAAGAATCCTAGGGAACCTAAGAGGAAAATGGTTTCCCAGGTTGAATTAGACCCTGATAAAAATGTGTCCTAGAGAAAACAGTGTTGATTCAGGGTATTGGGTTTGGACCTCATGGAGGCTTCCTATATATCTTGTTTGGGGGAAATCAAAGTCTGTGTAGTTCGGTTATGAGGACCCAATCCTATGGAGGCCCTATAGATTTATCTCACAGGGGATTATGGCCCTTAGAGATGGATGAGTTGGGATTGCTTCTAAAAAATATGCCCTAAAAAATACTATGGGAGATGTCTCAACTCATGGTGGTTTGGAAGCTTGTTTTGGGGCTTACTCTTGAGGAAGATGTCTGGATTAGGGGAATTGTGATTGGGAATTACTCATAAAGATGATTATTGGTGAGGAGTATGGTTTCTCATCTCATGGATGATATATTATGGAGCTCGGGCCTTAGTAATGCATCCTACATATCCCAGTTATGGAGAGAATCAGAGTTCTCATAGTTTATTTTGTCGCATGGATCATGTGGATGTTGTGATCATTGTTACCTCTAAGCCCACGTGAGTCATACTCGGTGTGAGAAACAAGGGGAAATAGATGATACAATAAATTTTACACTCTAATTTTATTTGTTGGTGGACATGGAGAAAAATCCCAAAGGGAAATGGATATGGAATTGAGTTTTCCCACATCCTTTGACCCCTCTCCTACTGATGGAAGAGGTTGGGGATATGGTAGAAGTGGTCGGGGATACATCATTTCACTCTCTTAAATTTACCCTAGAATGAGTCCAGGGTATGGAAAACAAGGAAGTAAGGCATCAAGAGAGAGGGTATAGGTCTTGGGTACCCATCCCCTCTCTAACTTAGTGTCTAGGAGGTAGAGAGGAGTAATAGTGTAACATCTTGCAAGAAAGGATTGGGGCCTAATCCAGGAGGGATGGCCTAAAATTGGTCCCATGGAAAGGAAGGAGGATTTCATTCCATGTTAAAAAGAAATTCAAGAGTAATCCTCATCCTCCCTGCTTGGAACTGGAGGATCCAGATCTCAGAGACAAGAAGGGGAGGACTTGGGTGTAGGTACTTGGTGTAGGTGTACCACGCAGGTGTGTCGTGCAGGGCCTAGGAGGAACTAAAAATGTTTCATGCACGGGGGTATAAGCCTATGTGAACTAGATATTCCTTAGGAAATGGACCACTGAGGAAAAAAACTTGGGTGAGGATTATTCCTAGTCACCCTGAGTCTCCTTTGGTGTCCCTGGAAGGTTCTCACGTAGGTCCCTGATTAGGGAGAGGGGCCTCGCACAGGTGGTTTCTCTTTAGGGGAACAATCCTTGTGCAGGTGTCTTATGTTTGGGACCCTGAAGGGACTTTGATCTTAATTATCCCCCTTAATACCATCTTATCTAAGGTTTTTTATAGATACTTGATAAATTTTGGGGGACCTTAGAGAAAGTGTTACGCAATCAGAGCTTCGGGGGTTCTTCCGATTTTTCAGTTGTCCAAATGAGGAGCCCGGGGGTCCTATTTATAGGAAAATAGGGTGCCCTGGTTGAAGGAGGCTATCTATACAGGTCCACGGCATAGTTATATGGTGCAGGTGTCTAGATTAGGGGTTTCTAACTCCTTTGGTCCATGTAGGGTAGTTGTGCAGCCTTTGTAATGTGCAGGGGTCTGTGCATGTAGGTTGATTTGGGGAAGTCCTTTGGTTTTCCTCAAGGCTCTTTATCATTTTAACATGCTCGAGATGTTCTTCATAATATTTTCATCCTCCTTGATAAAAATTATTTTCTATGTATATAATTATCTTTCTATAAAGATAAATGTTACTTATCTTATTTCTATAATGATCATTAAAAAATGGGAATGTTGCTCATGCGTACATATGACCTACCATCTTCATGATCGTAAAGTTGGTTCATTTTTCATAACCATGTTTCATGATTGGTTTTAAAAGTATAATTTATTTATAAATATGATAATTATTTTATTATTATTATTATTTATATGTTTTAATGATGACTCCTTTGACCATATTTTAACTACCAAATTTTTTTTTGGATACATAAATCGAATATGGTCAAAACACCCGATGTAAACTTAATTGTTTAAGTATTTATTTAAAAAATTGTAATAAGTGAAATAAAATAAATTATAAACTTGAAAAATTTTATGAATCAAGTAAATAATTAATATAATTTTATTATTCAAAAATATAAATACACACATGACAAGTCGGACTCAAGTTAAGGGATTTCATCCCAAACTCCTTTCATTGAGGCATATCTTGATGTTATGCGCATTTATTCTTTTATAAGGTGTATATAAAGATAATTTAACATGTTATATCATGAATTATCTCTATTATCATGATATTTAATGTTTTTTTTAATGTTATTCTTTAATGAGTTTTATGATTCATATATTTCAAAGTGGTATGGGACACTTTGATTTAAAAATCACTTTATGAATGTTTTAAGATTTAATTTCAAAATCTTTTCCTCCATATAAATATTCTTAATATTATTTTATATTTTTATATATAAAAAAGGATTATAAATTAAATTTTATTTCTATTTTTAATTTGATTCAAATTTTTTTTAAAAGTAATCTTTTTAAGTGTTTTATACAGAATGTTTTGACAAATGGTAAAAGGAATGTTCTATTCTTAACGTACATGAAGAAAATGACTTTTTCGCTGTTGTGGAAATTATTTTTATTTTTGTATTCCTTTTTAAGATTTTATGTTTCATTAAATGAAAACGCCTCTTTATTATTTTTGGTATTTTGGTATTGGAAATGGTTTTTTAAAGAAAAAGTGTATTTTGTGTTGAAAATGGGATTCTGATAGAAAATGGTATTTTAATATCTAAAAATGATTTTCATAAATGTTTAAAATAGTTTTTCAAATTATGAAATTTTTTATTTAATGTTGTGGTTCTTGGACATTATAAATTATGGGTGTTCCGGATGAGACCGTTATTTCTTAAATGATGGGTGTTCCCAGATAGCGCTCTAATGCATTGGGTAATGATTATATTCTATGAAGAATTATAATGGATGTTGGATATACGGTTTTTACGATCTGTAAGGGTTCTGTAAAGGTTCTATGTGATGATTTCCCAAGGTATATACATGAATTTTCTATGTTTTCTAATGATTTTTCATGGAAATCATTTGTTTTCAAAAGGTAAAATAAATGATCTAGGAATGATGTTTCCTTTTTTGTGTAGAATGTTGTGTTTTCAAGAAAGGGTTTTTCATGGTTTTTAATTTTTATCAATGGACTAATGGTTTCCTTATTTTTTGTATCTCTTACAGAGCTTTTTATATACATTCCATGTTTTTAAATGTTTTTCATGTGATTTAATGATGATTAAGGGATTGGAAGAGGTCAATTTGAAAGTTATGAAGAGTTTTCATAAAAGAGATCATGCTTTATTTTAAAAGTTTTATATTATGGAAAATGGATAATAATCAAAAGAGTCCACTTTATATTATATGGTTTTTTTATGTATAAATTATGGCCTAATTCTATAAAACTCTAAACCTGAAAATATCCTCAATGTGAAAGAATTTCTTGACTAAAACTCAATATTATGCAATGTTTAAGGTCATGACCTTATATAAAAAATAGAATACCATGTATGATTTTTATGTTCCTTCACTTTTCTATATTTCAACTAATATTTATTTGTTTTTTTTGGCTTCTCTAAACAACTTTTAAACCTATCACCACATTTTCTTTTATCTTTCTTCTTAAATTTTGTTTTAGATTTATATCGATATTTTAAATTAGTACCAGCCCATTTTTCAATGGGTAAATTATTTATACCTTCTTTCAATTCCCCTTCATAATTTTTTAGATTTTAAAACCCAATTATATGTCCCTATTAAAACTCATAGGATTCCTTTAAAATCTTTATTGACATCCATGACAACTATTAGTAGCATTTTTACTTTTATTTATACCATGTTTTCTTCAACATTATTAACTATGATGTCTACCATGTTGATGTAATTATCATTTCATGTATACATATTAAGGATATGTAACTTTGGAATTCATTGTAAATCTAATACCTCAAATATTTTCAGTGCATGGAAACAAAAATACCCATAGCACTCAAATTTCATGCAACTACTATAGGTTCCAGGAACAATGAAATAATACTTTGATGGTATGAACAACTCATATTTTAGTCATAAATCATGTTTAATCATCGTTTTGTATGATCAAAACATCATTTACAATTAAAAAATTAGATTACTTGACTATATTAAAATGTTGGAACCATAAGCGAAGGATCTTTACATGAAATTTATAATTAATTTATAAGAAAATATAGAATTACCTCAACTTGTAATTCCACTTTCATTGATGATCCAGTGAAATCGATCTTATCACACTATCATTGTACTATTGGATACAAGTGCATAATCTCTTTATAGGTGGTCCACACATGCACCACAATCTATGAACAATGTTGTAGAACTACTAAGTGCTAGCATGATCAATCCTGAGTGCTTGTATTGTTCATGGTTGATCACGATAGAATTCTTTTTGAGAGAGGACTAACTCTTGATGATCACTTATTTTCTTGAGAGAGTAGGGGAGGAGAAAACTCTAAATATCTTAATCTCTCTCTAGGGATTGAGATAGTATCACTCTATCCATTGTGCACACCAATTTTGTTTTAAGAAAGTGATATAATTAGATATTTATTATGGAATGTTTAGGGTTGGAAAATTGTACACTAAACCCTTACCAACTTTAATATTCTTATTTAACCCCATGTCCATTAATAATATTATTATTATTAATTGTCTGACATGTGAAATGCATTTAAGAATGTAAATAAATATCATTTAAATTATTTCTAATCAGACCATTAAACTTAGTATTCTTTATCAAGTCAATATTTATCATTCTTTAAATAATGACTATTTATTTAATAAATAAATATCAATTTATTATTCATCGATAAATATAATAAATATTATATTCACCAAACTTGAAAAAAAAAATTATTATTATTATTCAACTCACTTATTATTTTGAATAAATTATGATTAAATTATGAAAATAAACCAACCTGAATTAATATTATTTATTCTAACCTGTTAAATTCAATATTATAATTTAACTGAGATTATAGATACACTTAGTGTGTGACCCTTTAGGTCTCTTTCTTAATGGAATTAGGCATAACCTCCTAAAGTCTAAGGGTAGCATCTAGAAACACTCCAAGGAATCTATAGAGAAAGAAGTTAACATTGCAACAATGTCCAATATCTTAAAAATGTTTACTATGTAATATAATCCTTTTATCATAATATCTTGAATCAAGCATGTTGTGTGCTGGTGCCATCAACATATATGCTTTATGTATATTTATTTTACTTTTCAAATATGAACTCACCCTTTGAACACCATTTACATGGATTTATTTAGGTGATTTCATTCTTTTCAAAGGGCCTGAGATATTAACTTTTATCAAGAGATAAAAGGGATAAATCCTTTCTTGCATTATTCATTAATGAAATATCACTCATGATGTACCCAATGTATCCTACTTCATTGTAAACATATGTCGACATGGTTTTTTTCAATACATCAAAGTACATGATTCATGATATCCATCAATGATAATCTTAAAGTATAAGGATCAATACACATGTCTGCAGATAGGAACATCCAATGACACATGGAAATATGGATTTCCTATTAATAGTCATGTTCTCATAACCTCTTATCTTGGATATTACCAAGGGTGAACACCATGAGAAGTTGTATCAATGTATTATAATCCACTTACCCCTGATATCCTATATTGTATATATCCTATTAGACAACATCATTTGTCCATAGAAAAAGTTCTAAGAATAATGTCATGGCACCTCAAAGTTCTCATCATAGCGGAGAACTACTATGAACTTTTAGTGCAACGTATATTCTAAGGACATTATCACATAAAAATGTCATGTATAAGAATAATAATATTGTGATAATAAAACTTCATTGACAATGAAAAAATGTAATTAAGTACCAAATAGTTTGGTTTTAGTCCACCAACTCCAACAGGATCCTAATTTCACTAGAGTTAACTAATAAAAACTTTCAATCCACTAGCTCTCACACGATACCCATGCCTTTTCTGAGATAAATCTTTAGTAAATATGTCTACCATGTTTTCCTCCATATATACTCTTCTCACCATAACTTCACCTCATTTATAAAAATCCCTCAATAGATGAAATTTCTAAAGTATGTGATTTTTCCTTTTGTGTGACCTTGGCTCTTTAGAGAGAGACATCATTACAGTGTTATCATAGTAAACTATGATAGGGTATTTACTACTAGGCAACACATCAAGTTCTTGGAAAAAGTTTTGAATCCATAATGATTCCTTGTATGCATCAAAAGACACAATATACTTAGACTCCACTTTAGATTTAGAAACAACTAGTTGCTTTGAACTCTTCCAGCTCACAACTCCTCTTTTGAGATAAAAAATATATCCAGACGGTGAATTCAGGTCATTCTAGTCTATTTGAAAACTAGAATATATATAACCTATGATTACTAGTTCTTAATCTCCTCCATACACTAGGAACATATCCTTAGTTTGTCTCATATACTTAAGGATAGTCTTAACAATATTCCAGTGCCATTCACCTAGATCTGCTTGGTATCAGGCTACTATACCCAAAGCATAGGAAACATCAAGCCTTATACACAACATGTCATGCATGATAGATACTATTAGAGAAGAGTGTGAGATATTACTCATTGTATCTCTTTCCCCTTGTGTTTGAGCACACATTTTCTTGGAAATATTTATACCATATGACACTGAAACCAATCCTCTCTTGGATTGTTCTATACCGAACTTATTCAATATTTGTTCAATGTATATACTTTGAATTAGCATGAACAACCTCTTGGATCTATCACGCATGATCTTGATCTCTAAAATAAGTATGTTTCACCTAATTCCTTCATGGAGAATCATTTTCTCAACAATGCCTTAACCTCTAGTAAGGATGGTATATTGGTTCCAATTAGTAATATGTCATCAACATACACTAAGATGAAAAAACCCATACTACCACTAAACTTCTTGTAAATACATCGCTCACATTCATTCTTAATGAAACCAAATTATTTTATGACTTCATAAAACTAAATATTCCATGACATGGATGCTTACTTTAATCCATAAATGATTCTTTGTAACTTTTATACCTTTTTGTAATTTCCTAAAGTCACAAACCCTTCTATTTGTGTTATATACACATCTTATTGAAGGTTCCCATTAAGGAATACTATTTTGACATCCATTTTATAAATCTCATAGTCATGGTAAGTTTCTATGGAAAGTGGGGTTCTGATGGATTTAAACATGGAAACTAGCGAAATGGTTTTTTTATAGTCAATACCATGACATTATCTAAAACCTTTGGCCATTATCCATGCTTTATATGTATTTAATTTACTTTTCATGTCTATTTTTCTCTTTAATACCCATTTAAACCCAATGGATTTTACATAAACTAGTGGATCGATCAAAACTCAAACTTGGTTTTGATACATGGAATCCATCTCAGAATTTATGGATTTTTTCTATCTCATAGACTTAGATATTTCTATTACCTTATTGTAGGAGATAGGACCATAATTTTCAACCAATAATGAGTCACCATCATCAGTGACCAAAAAACCATATCTCTCTGGTTCTATTACCTCTCTTGTGCTCATACATAGTACTTGTGTTTCAAGAACAACATTTTCCATGGGGAATTGTGGAATAATTTCTCATACCAACTCTTGTGTATCTTAAGCATAAACTTCATTGAAGTCGATCTTTATCCCACTATCCTCCTTTAAGATGTGATCCCTCATAATAAAGATGGCATGTCTTGAAACTGTTACTTTTTTTTCTTAAGGTTTGTATAGATAGTATCCCCTCGTTTTCTTGGGATACCCTGTAAAGATACACTTCATGTCTCAGGGTGCTAGTTTATTGCTTAAGCTAGACTTAACAAATGTCTCGCCACCCCATGTATGAACATGTGACAAAACAGGTTTCTTTCCACTCTATAACTCAAATGGAATACCATTTTCTATTTTTTTAGTACACAATTTATTAAGTATAATGTTTTCTTTAATGCATATCCCTAAAATGATAATGTAATACTTGCATGACTCATCATCAAACTTACCATGTACAATAAGGCATATTTACTCCTTTAACTAACACCATTACACTATGGTGTATAAGGTGGGGTGAGTTGAGATAAAATCTCATACTCCCATAGAAATTTGATTAAGTATTGGTTAAGATATTCACCACCATGATCTGATCGAAGTTTCTTTATCTTATTACCAATATTATTCTCAACCTCATTCTTAGACTCTTGGAACTTCTCAAAGAATTCATATTTGTACCTCATTAATTATATATAACCATACCTACTCAAGTCATCATTAAAAGTAATAAATTATGATAATCCACCTCTAGCCTCTAATTAAAAAGGTCTATACACATCAGTGTATACTAATTCTAGAAGATTTTTTTCCCTTTCACCTTAACCACCAAATGGTAGTTTGTTCATATTTCCTTGTAAACAAGTATGACATCTCACAAGTAGATTTAACTCAAAAGAGTCTAAATAACCATCTTGATAGACCTTTTTCAAATGCTTCTTTTTTATGTGACCAAGATGATGATGCTATAGCTAGGTGTCATATGATTACCGTATATTAGTTTCATTATCAATTTCCAATATTTGGTTTTCATAATTCAATACATAAAGACTATTATTTAATTATTCCATATCATAACATATGCTATATTTATAAAAGTATCAACCCTTATTTTCAAATATGAAAATAAATCCATTCATATCTAAGAAGGAAATAGAAATAATGTTCTTGGAAACACTAAGAACATAATAACATTTCTTTAAAACTAAAATCAATCATGTAGGCAATGTGAGATGTTAGTCCCCAATGGATAAAGAAGTCAGCCTTGCTCTATTAGCAGCCCATAGATCCATCTCATATTTGGTAATCTTCTGAAATATAATTGGTTTATATATTTGGATATAGATGTGAGAACGACATGCAGTATTTAATACCCAAATTTTAGATATGGAAAGATTACACTCAATAACGAATGCACCTGAAGCTTCACCTTTATTCTTTGGTTGGGTGAAATTCCTCTTCCAGTGGATCTGTTTATCACATGTAAAACATACTACATATTATTATTTACCCTACCTTTGGATCTTCTTCTTCTAGGAAGGAAAGTGCTTCAAAACCTTATAATTGGGATGATTCTTCAGTCCCTTTTCCTTGTTCTTCATCTTCTTATTCTCTATGAGGAATATGGTTTTTTCAAGACCCATATATTTATCAACTTGGGGAATGCATGTAAGAAGTTCTAAAAGTTTCTTCTCGCTATTGTTGATATTATAATTCATAATAAAACTATAGAAGCTTTTGGGTAGAGAGGATAGAATGAGATCTGTGCATAACTCATCAGGGATCTTAAATTCTAAGATGTTCGGGCACTCAATATAGCCAATCATCTTGACTACATGTGCCCTAGATAGAATTTACTCTCCAAGCTTGCATGTGAATAGTGCATTAGAGATCACATATCTCTCTAATCTCACATTCTCTTGATAAATATCCTTAAGTTGATAAATAATGTTATGTGCATCCATATCCTCATGTTTCTTTAGAATCACATTAGATGTGGAGGGTGGAATAAAACATTGGAAATCCCTAGAATCATCTACATGCTTTAAATAGATAGATAATTCTTCCTCATTAGGCTCTTTGGAAATGAACTTAGGAAGTGGGGTTTCCAACAATTACAATTTCCTTTCATGGTGAAGTATAACATGTAAGTTCCTCTACCATTCTTGGAAATTCATGATGGTGAGAAGGTTATTCTTATTAAGTATGGATCGCAATGATATTATCAATGTCATTTGATTTTCCATTCCTATAAATTAAGATCAAATAATTAGTACTTATTTTGATTATAAAATTAGATTAATAAATTTAAATTTAATTAAATTATTATTAATCTCACACTATTTTTCAAAACCCAATAGCCCTCACCATCAATTTCAGAATATATTTTCACTTAGATATTCTACTGGCAAGGATCCATATTCCCTTCTCATAACCCATACTTGGGCATAACAGACTATTTAAAGGGCTTTAGGTGGGTGTAACTTTCCAACTACATTAACGCATAGTTCCTTGATCCGCAGAGTCGACTCCCCAATCCTGAAATCATGTTTCAATACTTCTTCAACTTTTTCCTCTTAGTTACACCAAGTCCTACTTTGGTAGTTATACCTTGATGTAAACTAAGTTAAGTCAACTCAAAACTTTAAATTAAAAGTTCCACTATAATTGAAAGCACACCAACTTGGGTTGGTCAATCAATTTTAACTATGAGGTTATTTATAACTTAAGTAGTGGCAGGATCTACCAACTTAATATTTTAGTTGAGGTATTTTTATCCTTATGTGTAAATCCCATTTTATCCTTTTACATGCCTTGTTAATATTAAGTGGATTTTACTTAAGTGATTGATCATGTTTGATAAAACATTTACGCATAATCTGATTATAATTTATTCCATCTTGAATGCTTGTTAATTCATTTATTAGGTGATTATGAATCATCTACATAAATAAGTAACCATGAAACTGAAAGAAATAAAATATAAGTGGCATGATCATGAGATTTTTCTAGTGGTTAGTTTATCTAGCAGATGATAAACTAACCCTCTGTAAGAACTCAATTCTTCTTTAAGGTACGAATCCTTTTATTTCTATCAATTCTCAATTTGGATGTCTAAATATAGCCTAATTTGAATGCCCCTTGAGGTCATGGAGGTAACAGGAGTGTTTGGGGATAGTTCAGAGCCTGGAACCCAATTTTGGGGTGAAATGGACTAGAGCATAGTTAGTGAAAACCGTATGAGTTGGGCCACATGGTCGTGCGGTCAGGTTTACAATTTTGATAGTGGCTTTTGGAACAGTTAGTCAAACTATGTAGGTAAACTGTGTGGGTTCCCCTTCCCTATAGATAATTGTGCATGGTTGATACATGGTTTGTCAAATTGTGCACCTAAATCGTGAAACCCTTTAAATTTTGGTAAATTTAATAATTTTAAATTAAATTAAAATCTATTATAAACATAAAATTGGTTTCATCTCCCACACAAAACCTTTGATATTTGGAAGCTCCCTTTGACTCCAAAGGTAGGATTTGAGGTAACTTCTTCATCTGAGCTCAGAATCATGATATGTCGGAAGCATCGTACCCATCTCATTGAGTTCCCCACTCCTTTTGTGTTGTTTCTCTTTTGGTTTGGTATCAATGATGATATTTAGGTGCAAGATGATTTTACCTATTATTATATTCTTTGTTCATTATTTAATTTTCTTCTGGTCAGATCTAAATTAGGAGTTGATATTAGACTAGCTATCAACTACAGACCTATGGAAGGTGGTTTCATGTCTTTTTCTTAAAGTCGGGTTGTTTATATATGTAATTGTTTCACGCACCCATTTTCTCAGGCATCACCTTGAATGAAATTAAATACTTGAATTATTTAGCATGGCCTATGTGATTAAAGAGGTCATTATTGAATGATTATAGGTTGAGTACCTTGAAAAAGGAACCACCCATTTGGGTGTGTTGATTAATTGAACTAGACCGCCATGGGTGGATTTTGGAATTGGATGCCTTAGGGTTTTCCCTTTACCCCATGATTGGGATGTCAAGTGTGAATTGAATTATGAATTGAATTGAAATATGAAATGAATTGTAATTGAATGAATTAATGGTTGATTAATAATGAATTTATCTTTAAATGGTTATGCTTATATGATATAGATGGAGATTATTCCATGTAATAGTTTATTTAACCTTGAAAATCTTGTTATCAAGATTTTCCCATGTGAGTATTTGGAAGCCAAGCCTTTTAAGCTTGGACAATGCTTGAGTCACATTTTTAGGTTAGTTGAATTAGAATGTTCTTGGTCTAGACCTTAGCATGTTAAATGAAATTGATTAAATGATATTTTTGAATGATAATGAGTAGGCCTTGGGTGACACATGGATTTGAATGACGAATTCCATGGATGGATTCATATGGCCTTGACCTTGCTTATGCTTGAGTGACACTTGGACTCCTAATATAGACTACCAAGGACAGAATCAATGGGGCTGACCTTTATATGTTGAGTGATACATGGATTCATATGAGAATGCCATAGACAGACTCAAGATGGAATTTTATCATATTTAAATGGGTGATACTTGGGATCCTTTAGTGGACCACCAAGGATGGACTAATTTGGTATAGATGTTATACCACACCTAGAGTGATGCATGGGTTACTAAGGATCATTATGGATGGGATTATAGGGTGTTGGTTCATATTACACCTAGAGTGATACTTGGATTCAAACTTAGGAATGCCAAGGACGGGCTCAGGTTCCAAATTGATTAATGAATGAATGAATTATATGGAATATCTACCAAACCAAAGCACAATCTTGGATTTAGTATTGACTTACAAATTATGGGTGGCTTGCTTAGGCATCCTTGGATACATGTGATTATGGGGGATATTGGTCTTTATACCAGGTCCCAAGAATTGTTAATGAAATGAACTGTTAGTTAAATGAGCATGTTATAAATGACACAGTCCTGACTGTTAAATCATAGACTTACATTTTAAATGAAATTGATTAAATGAATTGGTTATAAAATGAGAACTTGGTTTTATAGGATGTTTACTTTTGATTACTTTCTTTTCATATTATAATGTTTTCTACACACTGTGATTGTTATATATTCACTAACTGATTGGCACCTGACCTTGGGTGGTTTCTTGCTAGGATTATATCTCACATCCTATTTGGGTCACCTTTAGGTACCCAAATAGACTACATGATTGCAGGTATGGATAAGGGCAAAAAACCTTCTACAAGTTTTTGATTTATGCTTATGAGCATGATCATGGGACCAAGATGAGGCTCTCGATGCTAACTGGGTAGATTTTGGACTTTTTGTAATTTTTTTACATGTATTGTATATTTTCCTTGTATACATGTTTTGGATGCTTTATTAGAGACGCATGAAATGTATCATCATCTTTGTATCTAAGATCCCATCTGGATTATTTATTCATCCATGTTGTTTATCTATTTTCTGATTGTTATTACTGCTTCCACTACTTGTATATTATTGATATTCCATTGTGGTACACTTTGGTGATGGGGGAATGGTCTCCCCACAGACACACCTAGGCCCTCACTACTAGTCAGTAGCATCTAGAATTTGGGGAGATACGCTTGAGGCCATGTGACCCACTAGGCTCGGGGCACTGTCAAGTAGCACCCTAGTCTGGGATGTTACAAAGTGGTATCAAAGGTTGTTTTCTAGTTTTCTTTACTATTTAGAGACAATAGAAAGGGATATGAAGGAAATGAATTTTGGTAATGAGTTAAGCCTGGGATTAGCTACCCCATATATAGGAAAAATCCAAATTGACTTAAATGAAACTTTTATTTTATAGATTTTGAAAATTACAGTTGATTTGATTCCATAGTTGGGTGATGCACTTGATTTATGTTGTTATTATTGAGATGATTATGGATTATATTTTGTTTAAACTCAATGATATGAGGGTATGTCATCTCATGCATCATATAATCACTTGTTAGAAATCACATTTCATGCAACTCGATGAGATGAGGGTATAAAATCCCATGCATTATATAGGAACTTGTTAGAAATCGCATGCCATGCATTGTGTCATTCCATTTATGATTCATTATTTATTGTGTGTTGTTGTGATAGGTGTCATGATAGATATACTTTCTATTGTGATAGGTATTCTGTAATGTGGTATTGTATGGTTTAGATGGATACCAAGCCTCAATCCATAGGGAGTATGGTCCCTCATGGATTAGAATTTGGTGAACCATTAATTCAACCTTTTAAATTGAACTGTGATCTAAATGTGAAATGATCATGAATTAAAATAGAAAATTAAAATGAATATGTGAATTCAAGTGAAAATGAAATGGATCTTGATTTTATTATAGTAGAGAACTTGATCAGACCTAACCTTAGTAGCGGGTCATTGGTAGTGTCTCTTTCTTATACCTGATCTTTACGTCGCCCAGACCCGATTCATAGAGCAAGAAGAGGGGTGTGTTCTTATATATGAAGGATTATACCTATCCTATTGAAATATCTACTCTTTTGAGTTGCGAACTTTGATGATGTTATCAAACTGATATATTCTCTTGGCATTTGTAGAGGCATGTCATTGTGATTTCCTCTAATCGTATGCCAGGAGGGTGGTGGTGATCATACTCTGGAGGTGGTGGGATATGGGATACTAGTGGATCCTCTAGTCATGCTAGCTATGGAACTAGTAGATGTTTTAGACATGGGTACTGAGGCATAGTTCTAGGAAGGCTTTATTTGGTTCCTGTAGACCATTCAGGGAGCACCGTGACCAGCCCTGACTATGGAAGAGTTGATGCATGAGTTTCAGTAGCAGTATCTACCCATGTTTTTGGGGGATGGAAAACCACAGACTGCAGAGTCATGGATAGAATCCATGCTATCTATCTTCAAGAATCTAGAGACCCCTTCTAAGATGAGGGTAAATCTCACTATGTATATGTGGTGTGATTCCTCCAAGAGATGGTGGGATGTCATTACTCGGACGAATTATCATAGATAAATGTCCTAGAGGGATTTTCATGTGGCCTTCTATGATTACTTTTATCCCAAGATGCTAAGGGACAATAGAGCTTGGGATTTCTTATACCTGGAGCAGGGTGCGCTATCAGTTATGGATTACTAGGCCCGTTTTACTAATATCTATCATTTCACACCTATTTTGATGGGTGACAAGCGATCGAAATCTAGGAGATTCAAGGATGGTCTCAAGTATGAAATCTGACCACAGGTGAATGTATTTTGACTAATTAACATTTATGGAATAGTGAATTAGGTGCTTATCACATAGTGTAACCTAAGAGAGTATAGAGGTGAAATCCAGGGCGGTTTGGAACTGAGATCTGGTACTATGTTGACCAATGGTAGGAAGCATCATCTAGAGCTTCTATATGGTGATATTATCAATTTGAGTACATACTCAGGTATCCAGGTGAGGTGCTACCAATGTGGTAGGTTAGGACATACAAGGCCATAGTGTACGAGGAACCTAGTCGAGTGCTGATCATACAGCAAGATGGGTTGTCTAGAAAACTTCTGTAGAACATTTCCTTTGATAGCTAGTGAGAGAGGTTTTACAACAACTCCATGTTCAGGAGAAGGGTCAATAGCTTCTAATCAGTTAGGGAGTTGGAATGCATCTAGATGATCAGGTCGAGGTGGTGGTCATGGTAATAGTAGTCAAACCCTAGTTTTACAGTGAAAATTGGGTGGATCTACTCAGGATAGCTAGGAAGTATCATAGTATCATGGTTCAGGCTAGATATACGCAGTGAAACATACCCTTGAGAAGCTAGATCCCAGACCTTCTATTGTCATGGGTACTATTCTAGTAGCCTCTACTTTAGCTTCTACACTTTTTGATATAGGTGATTCTCGTAGTTTTATATCTATGACCATTGTGGAGAGACTTGGGCTCAGTGTTCAAACTTCTGATGGCTTCATGAAACTTGAAACTATGTTGGGGATTAGAAAGGAGGATGTACGTCAATGTAGGGAATGCCCCCTTGATATCGGTGGGTGTCACTTCATATGGGACCTCTTTATCCTCAAGATGATGGGTTTTTACATCATTCTAAGTATAGAATGGTTGGTTCCCTTTTATGATTTCATCGATTTCTATACTCATATGGTGACCTTCACATCACCAAAGGGTGTAGAGTTCATTCACAAAGGTGAATGGGATATCTGGGAAAGATGAGCTGGACTCGAGCATCGTGGGTTGAGCAGGATGATAGCCTAGATTGTGAGTTTATATCTAGATGATCAAGGAACATGTCAGATAAATTTCCCTCTAGTGGTTGATCATTTCAGGGATGTTTTCCCGAATTAATTTTTAGGATTGCCTCTGGTGAGATAGGTAAAGTTCTCTATCGAGTTAGTGTTAGGAGTTGCACCAGTATTCATTCCTCCATACAAGGTGAATACTAATGAGATGTAAGAGCTCAAAAGGTAGCTAGAGGATTTATAGGGAAATGGTTTTATCTAACCCTGTACTTATTTGTGGGTTTTTTCGGTCCTTTTTGAAAAAAATTCAAACATAACTTCAGGTTATGCAGGGATTACCAGAAATTGAAGCAGCTAATATTTAAGAATCGGTATCCTATTCTGCAGATAGATGACCTCTTTGACCAACTCTGAGGATCTTGTGTCTTCTCAAAGATTGATTTGAGATTCAATTATCATCAAGTGTGTGTTATACCATCAGACATACCTCGCAGGTCCTTTAGTAGCAGGTGCAGTTTATATGAGTATTTGGTTATATCATTCGGTCTCATGAATGCACCAACAGTCTTTATGGCATTGATGAACCAAGTGTTTTATCCTTATCTTGATTCATTTGTGGTGATTTAATGTATGATATCTTGTTGTATTCTCAAAATCAATATGACCATGCCAAACATCTTAAGATCATATTTAATACACTAAGAGAGGATCAGTTATAGGCTAAGCTCACAAAGTGCCACTTCTAGATGAATTAGATTCACTTCCTAGGTCACATTATCTCAAAGACAGGAGTATCAGTTGACCCAAAGAAGATGATATTTTTATTTTAATTTGTTCATACCAATAAAATCTTTGAGGTGTGGAGTTTCTTAGGGTAGGATGGTTACTATAGGCGTTTCATACAGTACTTCTCACGCCTAAGAGTGCCGCTTACAGTATTGAATAAGAAGGGTGTGAAGTTTATATGGTCAGATTCCTATAATAAAACCTTTCGTGAGATTAAAGGGAGATTGAATTCAATGCCGATACTAATTTTTATGGATCTAGGAAGGATTTACACTATTTACGATGACACATTAGGTATCAGGCTAGGAGCAGTGCTTATGAAGGGTGATAGAGTCGTGGCATATGAGTCTCGATAGTTGAGGCCACGCGAGAAAAATTAATCGATGCATGATCTTGATCTAGATTTAGTTGTTCACATATTGCATTTTTGGAGAAACTACTTACTTGGAGAGTGTTTTGTGGTGTTCATGGACCACAAAAGCCTCAAGTACATATTTACATGGTGTGGTCTAAATCCAAGGAAATAAAGGTGGGTAGGATACCTATAGTATTTTGATTTCGAGCTTGCCTACATTTACTGGTAAGGGAAATGCAATGGTTGATGCATTGAGCAGGAGGACTCAGATACAAGTAGTTCAGTAGGCCAGTAGCTAGTTGAAGCCCATGGAATTGTTCTCTAAGATGCACTTGGAAGTGTAGGGAAATCAGGGGTGGACTTTTCTATCATACTTGTTGTTGCCTCTACACTTATAGATAGATTCAGGATGAGGTAGCTATCGAACTCAGAAGGCCTAGTTCTACGGGAGAGTGTGGCAGGTGAGGACCATGTCACGACCCATCCCCCAGGGCCTGTATCATTACTACACCAAGCCCACTTCCCATAAGCCAGGGGTTGGTGACTAGTGCCGAATAGGTGTATCCCACTAAGGGGAGGTATTTGACAAAGTACTTGTACACACGCACAAGTATCCAAGCAAAGTGTTGAACTGAAAACACTGAGTAAATAGGTATTCATTCCACTAAGATAGCCACTGAGTAACAATACAAAACTGAAAAGTAAACGGGTTAGAATACAAGCCCAACTTAAACAAAAAATATAAGCTCCTGGATCTCATCTATAGAAAACCCTACCTGAAGGGTAGGTACAATAAGTTGTCTGAATGTCACTGAAGCATACCACATTCACAGGGTCACCCTAAAGAACCCCCTATCTCTGTACCACTATGGACTCTTTCAAAGTTGTTGATCATCTGCATAAGACATGACATGTGCGGGTGAAGCCCGTACAGGGGTGAATAAAACAATACTCGGTAGGGACCCCAAAACCACAAAGGTAACACCACTAAAAAATACATGAAGTACACCACAAAAGAAATACATAAATTATTCCATAAAGGAAACACATGAAGTACACCACAAAGTAAACACACAAAGTATACCAAAAATAAGATCACTACGAAATACACCAAGTAGACTACCAAAGAGGCACACAAAGTTTATCCTCTAAGAGGTACAGTCAAGAGAGTCACTAAAGTCATCTCACACCAAGTATAGGTATATGGTATGTAAACAGTATTTTCGTAAGAATCCATAGTACCCTTAAGTAGTAACACATGGAGTTTCTATAACACGAGAAGTGTAGGTAACACACGGAGCATTGGTAACACATAGAGTGTAGGAAACACATGGAGTGTTGTCAAAGACTAGAAGACCCACACCCTGGTGGGACAGGGGAGTACTGACTCAGTCTTGGTAAAACACAAAGTCTAGATAATACACATATTATAGGTAAGACATGTAGTCTAGATAAGACACACAGTCTAGGTAATCAGATATCTTCTAGGTCACAGTCAGCCATAGGATTCTGTCCTTAGTACGCTCGTTCTGGGAGAAACTAATCCTTGAGACAAAATTCCATATTCTAAATTCCACGGAAACTCACTTAGAGTATCTCAAAAGTACCTTTTTATAATGATGGTCCCAACGCTTCAAACATATCATCAAATGGACACGCGGTTTGAGAGTTATGAGCATTTAAGTAAAAAAGGTTTGGTTGGGTCTGAGTCTAACCCACCCTGCCTGACCCGCCCCGCCAGGTCTGACTCGAACCAGCCTACTGTCAGTTTGTTCCATTGGCTCTATCCCGGTCCACTGAAGTGGACCAGTTCGTTCGACTGAGACGTGGTGGTTGTTGCATCTTCTCACTGTCAACGTGGGATGACCATCGCGTTTGACGCGGGGCGGCCACCACGTTTGATGCGGCGGTCCGCCGCATAACCACCCTATGGTGGTTGCTGTGGCGTCCAGCCACCGCGGTCTAGCTAGACCACAACCCCCATATCGTTTCCATCAAAGCTTGCTGCCTATTTCAGCCCTCCTTCCGCGGGTCGCCACCGTCACTATGGTGGCCCATTTTCCGAACCGCAAGCACCCTTGCGATCCATGGGTCGTTGTCTCCTCTGTCATGTGCTCCAAATTTTCTTGCCATCAATCTGAGGGTCCGGCCATGTTTGGAACCTCCCAAAAGGAATCTAACACTACCACGGGGGTTCGTCGGTGAAGAACGCAAGAGATAGAGAGAGCACCATGAACACATGAGGAACGAACGTCGGCCTTGTTCGTTCGGCCTTCATTTGTCCCATTAGAAAAGGGGGAACTAAAAGATATTGATAAACACTAAGGCATAAACCCCTTTAATCCTGAAGCAATAGTACCCATCTAGTATGAACGTTCAATCCCTAGATCAACCTGTTGGTGGTTTGATCCGCATTAATTGTTGAAAGAAATAATGGGGAAGAATGATCACATAGAATTAAAACCCCTACCTGGATTCGGTTCGATTTTTTATGAAGTGTGGTTGTGTCTTCGTTGTTTGTTGATACTCAATCCTCGATTTGTCAGATCCTAAGGTGGTCGATCCTCCATCTCTCTCCAATGCTTTTATCCAGAGCTTCCAAGGAAAGACCATTAATCTAATCATGTATCCCTGTCAACAGTTAAAGAATAAAGACATATTTCAGAGTTACCATTGTAGTGTTGCAGCATCACCATGTTATTTCATTCATGAAAGAAAATGGGTTGCCCCGTCGATACATCGCAGCGTCACCACGATGAAAAACATTAAAATGAAATAAAATAAACTTCTTTAAGTTTATTTTACTTTTCTTTAAAACATTCAAAAAATAAATTTCACAGTCAACCCACGTCAGTCGATGTTAGGACCCTCCTAAGTAAAAAATCCACATTATGAACTCAAAGGAAGTCTCGGGTTTCCGATCTAAGTCACCATTCATGAGTTATTAATATTTTAAAATAAAATGATTTTATTTACGGTTACGTCCTTTTTAGGTTTTCTCATTGGAGACCTGTGTCGACTAAAGTTAAGTCGCGCCTAGGGTAAACCCACCATCCTAAACGCAACGATATCCTTAGATTTCTAATATGGATACCCATTTAAGAGTTATTATACTTTTTCAAGAAAACCACTCACACACACTATTAAAAACTTAAAATTTTTTGTCGAACCATTTTGGGCACACCGGGCCTTGGAATCGCACGCCATCTCAGTGCTTGGCCTCAGAATTGTCCCAATTAATTTTAAAAAATAAACTGGAGAAAATATGAGCCATTATAGAACCTCCTCCTAGTTAGACCATAGGTGAGGATGATATCCTACAAGTACATAGTCATTTATGGGTTTATTTAGACATGTGCGAGGAGCCGATGTGAGACTTTCATGCTTCATCTTGGGTAGTGCATCCTGGCATCACAAAGATGTATCAGGATTTACATCGCCAGTACTGGTGTCTAGGTATGAAAAGAGATGTACCTGGTTTTGTCATGAGATGTTCCACATGTTATCAGGTGACGGTGAAACACCAATGACCATCCAGAATTTTGCAGTAGTTACCTATCCCTGAGTGGAAATGGAATGATGTCATGGTGGATTTTGTGATAGGTTTACTGAGGTCGCCTCATGGTAATGATGTTGTATGGGTTTTTTTTTTGATAGGCTCATGAAGGTTTCACATTTCCTTCCGATCAAGGAAACCTTCAGTGATGATGAGATTAGAATGTTGTACATCTGTGAGATAATATGACTTCATGGGGTCTCAAATACTATCATTTTAGATAGGGACGCCCAGTTTACTTTAAATTTCTGGAAATGGATACAAATTTATTTGGGTATACAGGTTCTTATGAGCATAGCATACCACCCCCATACAGATTTCCAATTAGATCACATGATTCAGGTGCTTGAAGACATGATACGAGCATACATCCTAGATTTCAAGGGCTATTGGGAGAGGCTTATACCCCTGGTTGAATTCGACTAAAATAATAGATTTTTGGATACTATTCATATGGTTCCTTATGATTCTTTGTATGATAGGACATGTTGATCACCCATGTGTTGGTTAGAGGTAGGAGAGGTAGCTATGCTTGGACCTCGACTTGTTCAAGAGACCACCGAGAAAGTATAGTTGATTCGGAAGCGAATGGACACTACGCAATCTCATCATAAATCATACATCGATCACCGCAGACATCCTCTAGAGTTCAAGGTTGTGGAATGGGTTTTCTTATATGTTTTGTCAAGGTTGGGACATAGGAGGATCTAGATATACGGTAAGCTTTCACCACATTACATTGGGTCATTTGAGATTCTAGAGAGAGTCGGGTCGGTAGCCTATCAGTTGTAGTTACCTCAAAGGTATCAGGTCATGCATGAAGTCTTCCATGTTTCTCAACTACACCACTATTATTCAGACATGTCTCATTTCTTTCATCTTGAGGAGGTTGAGTTATAGGTAGATGCATCCATTGGGGAGCATCCCATACGTATTGTGGATTGTATCAGGAAGGTTCTATGAGGTCGGTCAGTTCCTTTAGTACTGGTGTTATGGAAGAACAGTTGAGTATAGGATGAGACCTAGTAGTGGGAGTATAATGTATGATTATAGTGGTTAGAGTTATTCACAGATCATGTTTCACCACCCTTGAAAGGGAAATTTAGGGACAAATTGATTTAAGGGGGAAGTTTGTAAGAACCCAGTTCTTCTTTGAAGTATGGATCCTTTTATTTCCATCAGTTCTCAATTTTTATGTCTAAATATGGCCTAAAGTGAATTCCCATTGAGTTCATGGAGGCAAAAGGGGTGTCTATGGCTTTTTCAGAGCCCGGAACCCAAGTTTGGGGGGAAATGGCCTGGAATGCGGTTAGTGAAAACCATGCAAGTTGGGTTGCATGGTTTTGTAGCCAAGACTTAAATTTTGATAGTTTCTTTTGGTATGGTTTGTGCATAGTTAGTCAAATCATGTGGCTAAAACATGTGGGTTCCCCTTCCCTATAGTTAACCATGCACGGTTGGCGCATGGTTTGTCAAACTGTGCGCCTAAACCATGCAACCCTTTAAATTTTGGGAAATTTAATAATTTTAAATTAAATTAAAATATATTATAAACCTAAAATTCATTTCATCTCCCACACAAGACCTTTTAGCTTTGGAATATCCCTTTTATGCCTAAGGTATGATTTGAGGTAACTTCTTCATCTGAGCTCAGAATCAAGATCCATTGGAAGCATCAGATCTGTCTCGGTGAGTTCCCCATTCCTTTTGTGTCATTCCTCTTTTGGTTTGGTATCAATGATGATATTTAGGTGAAAGATGGTTTTCTCTATTATTAATTTTTTTATCCGTTCTTCAATTTTCTCCCAATCAGAACAGAATCAGGAGCTGATACAGTACAAGCTATCAACTATAGACCTACAATAGGTGGTTTTGTGCCTTTCGCTTAAAGTTGAGTTGTTTATATATATTTTTGTTCCATACGACCATTTTTTTAAGCATCAACTTGATTAAAATTAAATCCTTGAATTTTTTATCATGGCCTATGTGATTAAAGAGTCTGTTATTGAATGATTATAGCTTGAGTACCTTGAAAATGGAACCACCCCTTTGGGTGTGTTGATTAATTAAACTAAACCACCACGGGTGGATTTTGGAATTGGATACCTTAGCCTATTACCTTTACCCCATGCTTGGGATGTCAAGTGTGAATTGAATTATGAATTGAATTGCAATATGTGATGAATTGTAATTGAATGAATTGATAGTAAGGGATCGATGACCATGCCCTTGGACTTGGATATGTATGGCTTGTTGAAGCTTGACTTTCATTATTAATGTGAATTTCCCATGTGATTTAAATCAAGGCTATGCCGAGTAATGGTTTATTAATAATGAATTTATATTTAAATTGTTATGATCATGTGAGATAAATAGAGACTATTCCATGTAATAGTTTATTTAAGCTTGAGAATATTGTTATCAAGATTTTCCCATGTGAGTATTTGGAAGCTAAGCCTTCTAAAAATGGACAGTGCTTGAGTCACCTTTTTAGGTGAGTTGAATTGGAATGTTCTTGGTTTTGACCTTGGCATGTTAAATGATATTGTTGAATGATAATGAGTAGGCCTTGGGTGACACATGGATTCAAATGAAGAATTACATGGATGGATTCATATGGCCTTGACCGTGATTATGCTCGAGTGACACTTGGACTCCTGATATGGACTTCCAATGATGGATTCAATGGGGCTGACCATTATATTTAGAGTGATGCATGGATTCATATGAGAATTACATGGATAGACTCAAGAGGGAATTTAATCATATTGTTATGGGTGATACTTGGGCCCCCTTAGTAAATTTCCAAGGATAGAATCCTTTGGAAGAGATGTTATACCACACCTAGAGTGATACGTGGGTTCCTAAGGATCACCATGTATGGGCATAGAGGGTGTTGGTTCATGTTAAACATGGAGTGATACTTGGATTCCATCTTAGGAATGCCAAGGATAGGCTTAGTGTAACGCCCCAACCCTAGTTACCTAGAGTTGGTGCATTACTACATAACATTGGCATGATCACAAGGAAATCATGTCTTGAAAGACTGATCAGTTTAGTATTATTGGAAACAAGATTCATACATAATTTCAACTTTACAACTTGAAAAGAAATACAACATGAATTTATTTCATTAGAAACATCCAAGCCTCCTAGATTATGCCTGCAAGTCACTCATAAATAACTTTTCCATATCCTAGGAAAATGAAACATAAGAAAGGGGTGATCTCAAATGATCAATAAGGGTAAGAAATACAGTAGAATATAATATAAATATTAAGCATAGTGAATAATTGAAACCACATGCCTTTACCAATAATAAACCTGGATTCTTTTATGGCAGAAATATGAGCTGAGTAAATAATGCCATAATAAAACATAATCATGGGTATTCTACTAGTTGAATTACCACATAAACCATCAATATTATTTTCATAATGAGGGAATGTATAATGTCGGACATTCTAAAACATTTTGTCAAGGCCTCGGACAAGACGTCTAAAAATTATTAAGGCCTCGACCAAAACCATATATCAAATTGGGAAAGGCCTCGGCCAATTCCATGTCTAGTTATCTTATGAGACCTACCGATGCATTGAGGAGCTATAGTGGGCTCCACCTATCACTTACTAAGTCCAATGCATTCCTCATATGAAAAGTTTTAAACATAACATAAACATTCGTATTAAAACTAGCATACGAAATGTAAATGCTTTATCTAGAAACCATGAATGGTAGAAAAATAACACATCCATAGTCAAAAATATCACAAAACCTTCAATACAAAATGAAAGATTTGTATCATAATAAATCAACTTCAAACAAGATTAAAATCCATCAAAGGATGTTGACATAGATGAAATCAAAACCTTTTTTTAGAGAGATATCTCTTAATATTTTGAAATCATTTAAAAGTCATATAATTATAAAAGAAAAAATTTATTTTGAAAATATTATTATAATCTTGTAAGGGAAGCTTTGACAATGTTATAATTGTGGAAAATAGTTTCACCCATTGTATAAGTTAAAAAAACATTCTTACCTTAATTTTGTCAAAAAGGTCATAAAGTACCTTGTTTGGAAAATGACAGAAAGATTCCTTTCAAAACATATAAGTTAAAATAATGGTATAAATGAATTTAAACCATTGTATAGTAAATAGTAAAAATGTTTTAAAATACATTTTTAAGAAGCATGGATGTGGATGATAAAGAGGTCCCAGTAGATACTTACGTAAAAACAACCTCGGATAATGAAGAGATTGTGAAATTAACCCTTACCTTGTACTTTTCCTTGGTCAAAGGTAGGTTAAACTACTTTATAATGGTGAAATAATTTTTATTAAATTATTAAAGAACTATATAAATTAATATGATATCATATATGATCTTCTAATATTTCTTTGTTAATAATATTTTAGTATTATCGTCGTTTCGAGTGTTAACTGATTCGTTTTCCTTTATATGCTTTGTTATGTAAGTAATGTTTGTTATGGGTAGGATGTATATTATTCATATTAAGGATTATATTAAGTCTTTAAACATTATTTTTAATCATCAAATGAAATTTATTCTTGAATGGATATGATGGGGAATGAATCTCATCTTGTTCGTGGAGACGGTAATCCGTACGTACACACGAGCAACAATATCATTATTTTGATATTAAAATAATATATAATTGGATGGTATATCATATATAAAGAATAATTATCATGTTATATTTATTATTTACATCAATTACACATCATTATTATACCCATCCAAATAATAATGTATTGAATAACAATTACATCACGATGTGGAGACGGTAAGTCGTATGTACGCACGTATGGTGACATATCATTAAAAGGATGGATATAATAATGAATACGATTATACCATATTTATAATAATATCAAATTATATAGAAGATACTGGATTTGTTATTTTTTAATGGAAACAACAAAGAAATAGGAAGTGGAAGAAGAAAGGAACTTGAAAGAGGTGATGAAATATTTACCTCTTCTTCGGGTTATTCCTTTTGATTTGATAAAAAGGGCTCTTTAGGTTGGATTTATGACTAAAGGAAGGCCTCTAGGATGAAGGTAGGATAGCTAACAGGGTATTTGGCAGAGGTTGGCTGATCCAAATGGCTTTGAAGGTGTGAATTAGAGAGAAGGGGAATTAACCTTTTATAATAGGGGTGAGGGGCACCTTAGGAAAAGCTAGAAATATTATTTTATAATAAAATAATTTTCGGTTTATGATGGCTCCAAAACAAATTATTTAAAGGATAAGGCGGGGATGGGTCTAAAACAACTCAACAAATAGGTTTTAGACAGGTTTGGGTCACTATATTAACTTTATCTTTTAGATTTAACTCTTAGTTAAATAGTTTGACATTTACCATGTCTCTTTATATTTTTATATTATATGGTTAATAAACTTACTATAAACTTCCAATAGAACCCCAAGTGATTAATTAATGATACACCTATCATTATATAAGTCTTTTGGATAAACCTTAGATTTTTATGAATTGAATATCAATTAATAATATAATATTTTTTTTTAAATCTTTTATGTCAATTTTAACACTATTTGGTATTTTGTTTTTGCTAAATTCATAACAGCTTTATTACTTAGAAAAAATTCATTTAATAAACTTTAACATGTCAATTTAACCTATAAAATTCATGTATGGAATCAAAACTTTCAAATTATATTTATTTTAACATCTATAATACCATTTATTTGATTCTTTCATTAATAAGGAAAATATTGCATCATCATTGTGTCATAAATAAATTTAATTATTCAATGTCTAAAAATTATAAATAAAATACAATTATGTAGGAAATATTTTTATATTTCTAATGAATATTTATATTTTAATAGATAACATATATAACCCTATGTAAAAATTGTTTTACTAAAAGATATATGCTTATGTCATTTTTGTATTTACTTAAACTTAATTAATATAAAGTGTCATTATCATTTACAAGTGGCTCCATGGGGTCCCAAAATTGACCCAAGGATACCCATGGTCGGACATGTATCATCCAATAGGGTTAGGACATGTTTTAGGGTAATTTAATATTATTATAATATTATTTTTTTACCCTTTAACCATGGTAAATAAAATATTTACCGAAGTAATTATTCAGAATGTCTAAAAATAAAAGTTACCTATTTACACAATTTGGACCTCCTGATTCTAAAAATGGAATCCATTTTTCTAAATTCAAAATATATAAGTGGTAGAAATTAATTTAAAATTGATTTCCGTTGTCAAAACAAAAAAGCGTGTTTTTAAGAAATAATAACTATCAAAAAATTGACACTTGCTTATGTCCAGTTTAAATGTAAAATTACGTCCAATGACCAACATTATATTAAATGGTAAAAATATAATATAATTATACTTAAAAACCACTCAATATTATAATTTATCACTATAAATTATTTTGATTAAAAAAGTTGTTTTAAATTAAAATTTAGTATTTTTCACTTTTCATCAAAAAATGAAAGTTTTTAGGAAAGTACCAAAAATTCACCCTAAGCTAATTTTGATATTCTGAATCCAAAAATGAAGTCCATTTTGAAAGATAAAATTTATAAAATTTTAAAAAGTGGGTATTACTATTCATAACGGCTAGTTTTATTGGTCGCGGTGTGTTAGAATCTCGAAGTTGCGTACAACACAAGTTATTGTATTATTCAAAGAGATGTGTACCGTGGAAGCTTGGGGTGTTACATTCTCCACTCCTTCAAATAATTTCATCCTAAAAATTTATATAATATTACTGCATAAAAAGATTCGGGTGGTTCTTCATCATAAGTTCCTCAGGTTCCCACGTTGCCTCTTCCATCTTATAGTTTCTCCATAAAACTTTTACCAGATGAGTCGTTCGGTTTCTCAACACTTGTTCTTTTGTATCAAGAATCTTGACAGGCTCTTCGCAATAAGACAGATCGGGTTCCAGCTCTAATTCCTCATAGGTGAGTGCATGCTTTGGGTCAGGCATGTATTTTCTCAACAGTGATACGTGGAACACATAATGAACTTTAGAGAGACTTGGCGGCATTTCCAAATAGTAAGCTACAGTCCCAATTCATTCTAGAATTTTGAAAGGTCCGATGTACCTAGGACTCAATTTACCCTTCTTACCGAAACGTATAACACCCTTCCATGGAGATACCTTCAAGAAAACATGATTTCCTACCTGAAATTCCAAATCCTTCCTTCGGTTATCGGTATAGCTCTTCTGCCTACTTTGAGCTGCTTTGATGTGGTTTTGGATTACCTTCACCTTTTCCATCGTTTCCTCTACAAGTTCGGGGCCTACGAGTTTTCTTTCACTAGAATCATCCCAACAAGTTAGTGTACAACATCTCTTTCTGTATAATGCTTCATATGGTGTCATCTAAATACTTGAATGGAAGCTATTGTTATAGGAAAATTCTACCAGAGGTAAATATTGATCCCACATACCTTGAAAGTCAAGTGAACATGATCTCAACATGTATTCTAAGGTTTGAATAGTCTATTCTAATTGTCCATCAGTTTGAGGGTGGTAGGTAGTGCTCAAACGAAGTTCAGTTTCCAAGGCTTTCTGAAGACTTTTCCAGAATCTTGATGTAAAATGGGGATCACAATCAGAAACAATCGATAGTGGTACTCTATTAAGTCTTACAACTTCATTAATATATAGTCTTGCTAAACATTTAAGTGGTAAATCTTCTCTTATAGCAAGAAAATGTGCTGACTTGGTAAGATGATAAACAATGACCCGTATTGCATCGTTCCTTCTAGGAGTCTTTGGTATCCCCATGACAAATTCCTTCATTATATCATCCCATTTCCACTCAGGTATGGGAAGAGGTTGCATGACTCCTCTAGGCCGTTGCCTTCCAGCTTTCACTTGTTGAAAAACTATATATCTTGAAACAAAATCAGAAAGGGCCCTCTATATGTTGTCCCACCAAAAATTTTCCTTCAAATCTCTATACATCTTAGTAATACCAGAGTGTATAGAGAAATTGGAACTATGAGAATCATCCAACAATTCCCTTTTTAGATCAGGTATATTGGGAACACAAAGTCTCTTCCCAAAATTCAAAAATCCATCTTCATACACAAAGTCACTCAATCTCCCATCATTCACAGCTTTAATATTCTTTTGAAACTCTTCATCATCAGTCTGAGAACTCTTTATCCTTTCTAGTAAATGTGATTTTGAAACCATTTTAAAAAGTATTGATGTTTCACCTTCCATGGTGATTCCCATATCCATATTTACTAGATCCATGTATATAGGATCCTTTTCAACTCTCATCTTGTTCAAAACTCCATGATCCTTTATATTCAAAGCATCTTCCACCTTATTTGTCTTCCCCAGGTGGTAGTGTATAGTGCAATTATAATCCTTGAGTAGTTCAAGCCATCACCTTTGCCTCATGTTGAGTTCTTTCTGTGATAAAATATACTTCAAACTCTTGTGATCAGTATATATCTCACATTTTTCACCATAGAGATAATGTCTCCATATCTTCAAAGAAAATATTACAGCTGATAACTCAATATAATGAGTGGTATAGTTTTTCTCTTGAATTTTTAGCTATCATGATGCATAGGAAATAAATCTATCATTCTGCATAAGGACACAACCAAGTACTTTCTTTGAAGCATCGCTATAAATAACAAACCCATCATTCCCCGATGGTAGAGTCAAGATAGGATAATTTACTAATCTTATCTTCATTTCTTTGAAACATTCTTCACACTCTTTTTTCCAAACAAATTTAACCCCTTTACGTGTGATCTTCGTTAATGGATTAGCCAATTGGGAAAAATTCTGGACGAAACGTCGATAATAATCTGCTAAACCAATAAAACTGTGTACCTTAGTTATACTTGTCAGTGCTGGACATTCTTGGATGGATTTTGTCTTATAATGGTCAACATAGATTACATCCTTAGAGATAATATGGACAAGAAAAGAAATCTCCTAAATCCAAAATTCACACTTGCTAAACTTCCCGTATAATTCATTTCTTCTGAGGGTTTTTAGAATGGTGCACAGGTGATTTTCATGATCTTCATAGCTTTTTGGAGTATACTAGGATATCATAAATAAATACTACTATAAAATCATCAAGATATTCCTTGAAAACTCTATTCATTAGATCCATGAAAACAAAGGGTGCATTAGTCTGCCCAAAAGGCATTACTGTAAACTCGTAATGCCCATACCTGGTTCGAAATGTTGTTTTCGGAATGTCTTTCTTCTTCACACACAACTTATGATATCCAGATCAAAGGTCAATCTTTGAAAAATATTGAGCTCCATGAATTTGGTCTAATAAATCATCAATACGAGGTAGGGGATACTTATTCTTTATTGTTATAGCATTGATCTCCTTGTAGTCAATGCACAACCTCATAGATCCATATTTCTTCTTAACAAAAAGAACAGGGGATCCCCATGGAGAAACACTAGGGTGAATAAATCCCTTATTACTCAATTCCTCTAGTTGTTTCTTTAGTTTCACTAATTCCACAGTGGCCATTCTATAAGGGGTCTTTTATATGGTCCTTGAAACAGGAATTAAATCAATGGAAAACTCAATTTCTCATTCTGGAGGATGTCCAAGTAAATCTTCTGGAAACGCATCAACATATTCTTACACAATAAGTACATTCTCTATTTGAAAATTCTTTTCCTCACCCACAGTTATTTCATTCTCTTCCTCTCTAATAATTGAATTTAGTTGAGATACTGGGGTGGATCTAGATAAGAATAAGGTGGTGACGTTTCTGCTCTAAAGATAAGGTGTTCTTAATCATCGTCATCAAAAATTGTAACCACCTTATTCTTACAATAAATTTGTGCATCATGGTATGAAAGAGAATACATACCTAGGATTATATCAAATTCAATCATGGTTATGATGATGAGATCAGCAGATAAAGAACATTTATATGCCCTAATGGGAACTGATTCACAAAACTTTGTAGCAATGATACTTCTCTTAGGAGTTTTTACTGATACCTCCCTTGTTAAATCAAATTGTAAATATCTAATTTTATTAGAAAACTGGGAAGATATGAAACAATTTGATGATCCAGAATCAAATAAAGCATTGGCTAAACTTGAGGAAACCATTAAATTACCTGCCACCACATCTTTCGGGGCTTTAACCTCAGCAGTAGTGATCGCATAAGCTTGGACTTGATCCCTTGGCCTTTTCTGAGTTAAGTTTTCCTGACACTTAGGACATTCATTTTTATAATGTCTCATCCCCCTGCAATTGTAGCATTGAACATTGGTAGTGTATTTCTTTCCCTTACAATCACCAGTAAGATGGCCTTTCTTTCCACATTTTTAGCATACTCCTTTTCCTTTTAGACAGGAACCAGGGTGCTTCCTTCCACAATTATCACAGGGTGTAAATTCAATTCTTCCCTTATTCCCTATTTCCTTATTTCCTTTCCCATAGTGTTCAGCAGATCTCTTCTTCTCTTTCTTTTCTTTAAAGTCATAAGACTTAGAGAATTCATTTTCTATCTTGATAGCACACGAGACAATATCTCTGTATGATGAGAAGGATTGTGATACTAAATCTCGATGGAGAAATGGTTTTAACCCATCAAATAAATGATCAATCTTACTTCTTGGATTACACATATAATATGCATCATGCCTCGCTAACCTTGTAAAGTTAGCCTCATACTTTGCGACATTCTCATCCTCCTTTTGCCTCAGACTCAGAAATTGTCTTTTCATATCTACTCGATGGTCACGAGGAAAGTATTTTTCTAAGAAAATCTCTTTAAACTCCATCTATTCCATATTTGATACTTCATCATCTTCCTTTGTGTTTTGAATCAATGACCACCATTGATCAGCATCTCCAGTGAGTCGGTAAACTGTCATGACAACTTTTTGCCTTTCACTACTCCCCAAGGTGTGGAATATTTTCTCTAAGTAATTTATCCATTGCTCAGCTACTAATGGATTAGTAATCCCATTGAATATTGGTGGTTGTTTCCTCATGAAGCGGTCTAACATTTATCCTCCACACTGTGGATTAGGGTTCTCCATACGGGTAAGGTTATTATTCATAACCTGAGTAAGTTGTCCTAGTATGGTGATAATCTGATCAGCACCAGTTGTATCACCAGCTCCACTATAATTATCTTGAGCAGGAGGGAAATCCCTATATGGAGTGCGTGCATTGGTAAGGTTTTCATTCCTTCCACTAGGCGCCATTTCTAAACAATTACATAAACTAGATTAGTTTATGAATCGAAATACATAATTCCAAACTTATAAAACACTTGACATAAATTGAACAGTTTATGGACATAATCCATAATCATAAAAAAAAAATTCCTTGAGTAAGTATATACTCATAAACCCTTAATAATGGTTTTTAAAGAAAATTAGAATTATCTTAAGCATATCCCCTAGGAGTTTCGTAACTAAGAGTGCAGCAAGACCCGTTGTCGTGCACTAGTTCATGTTCGAGTCTAGCTCAAAGCAGTTTTTTTGGGTTTTACCCCTAGGTACATCTGTGCCAGAGCCGCCTCTACCTGCTCATATCCAGATAGGGATGTATTTCTTGGAAAACTCACAAAGTCTCTACAGTACCAAAATTCTAGGAATTTCTTCTATACTAATCCTCAAAGTTTATCTTAGGGCTATGTGCTCTAATCAGAGTTTATCTAAATCTAGTTTACAAGGTTTGTACTAAACTTTCTCTGATACCAACTGTAACACCCCGACCCTAGTTACCGAGAGTCAGTGAATTATTACATAACATTGGCATGATCACAAGGAAATAATGTCTTGAAAGACTGACTAGTTTAGTATTATTGGAAACAAGATTCATACATAAGTTCAACTTTACAACTTGAAAAAAAAATAAAACACGAATTTATTCCATTAGAAACATCCAAGCCTCCTAGATTATGCCTGCAAGTCACTCATAACTAACTTCTTCATATACTGGGAAAATGAAACATAAGAAAGGGGTGAGCTCAAATGCTCAGTAAGGGTAAGAAATACAGTAGAAGATAACATAAATATTAAGCATGGTGAATAATTGAAACCACATGCCATTACCAATAATAAACTTGAATACTTTTATGGCAGGAATGTGAGATGAGTGAATGATTCCATAATAAAACATAATCATGGGTATTATACTAGTCGAATGACCACATGAACCATCAATATTATTTTCATAATGAGGTAATGTATAATGTTGGACATTCTGAAACATTTTTTCAAGGCCTCGGACAAGACGTCTAAAAATGATTAAGGTCTCGGCCAAAACCATATATCAAA
Source organism: Viscum album (assembly GCA_963277665.1). Taxonomy (NCBI): domain Eukaryota; kingdom Viridiplantae; phylum Streptophyta; class Magnoliopsida; order Santalales; family Viscaceae; genus Viscum; species Viscum album. The sequence continues at coordinate 1,235,590,887 of OY728122.1, read as the reverse complement.
TTGGGAAAGGCCTCATCCAATTCCATGTCTAGTTGTCTCATGAGACCTACCGATGCATCGAGGATTTATAACGGGATCCACCCATCACTTACTAAGTCCAATGCATTCCTCATATGAAAAGTTTTAAACATAACATAAACATTCATATTAAAACTAGCATACACTACTAGAAATGGGTGTTTTCCCAATGATTTTATCCCAACGGTTTACAAAAACCATTGGGAAAGAGAGGCTATACCAATGGTTTAACAAAACCGTTGGTATAGGCCTATTTGTAGGAGGCATTACCAATGGTTCTAGAGAACCGTTGGGAAAGGCTAGTTTGTAGGAGGCTTTACCAACGGTTCTACATAACCATTGGGTAAAGCCTGTTTTTTAGGGGATTTTACCAACATTTCTATATAAACCGTTGGGATAGGAAATCTTTTCCAACAGTTTTTAAAACCCATTGGGAAAATTTTTCCCCAATTAGTAGCCCCTCCTCATTCAAGAACAGAACTGAATGTGCAGCAGCGGCAGTCCATCCTCGCTCGACTTCCCACATCCAAACTGCTAAATCTCTATCAGATCCATCTCAAATCAGGTATTTTCTTCTTTCTACACTTAAAATCTTTAAGTGTTACCTTATTATTATTGTTATTAATCTAATATTTTAGTTTTGTGTTTTGATTTTGATGTGTATGTTTTTTTCTGTTTTTTATTTAATCTAGATTTTCTCCATCCCATCGGATCCATTTAATTAATCAAATATTTAACCCTCAATCGGAGGTGGGGGGGATATCCGGGGTGAGGGGGTGTATGGGGGGTTGGGGGGGTTGTCCGGGGTGAGGGGGGCTGTCCGGGGGGTGGGGGATGTTCGGGTGGTTTGGGGGACTGTACGGGGGGTGGGGGATGTCCGGGGGGTGGGGGATGTCCGGGGTTGGGGGTTGTCCAGGGTGGGGGGGCTTTCCGGGGGTGGGGGGTTGTCCGGGGTGTTGGGGGAATGTACGGGGTGGGGGTCTGTCCAGGGGGTCGGGGGAGCTGTCCGGCTGGGGGTGGGGGGTTTTCCGGGGTGTTAGGGGGTTGTCCGGGGTGGGGGCTGTCCGGGGTGGGGGGGATATCCGGGGTGGGGGGCTTTCTGGGGTGAGGGGGTTTTTCGGGTTGAGGGGGGATGTATGGGGGTGGTTAGGTTGTTCGGGTGGTGCGGGGGGCTATTCGAGGGGGGGGCTATCTAGGGGGTGGGGGGCTTTCCGGGGGTGGGGGCTGTCCGAGGTGGGGGGGATGTCCGGGGTGAGGGGGATGTTTGGGGGTTGGGGGTGTTTTGGGGTGAGGGGGGTTGTTTGGGGGGTCGAGGGGGGCTGTCTGGGGGTTGGGGGCTGTCCAAGTTAAGGGGGGGCTGTTCGGGGGGTGGTTGGGCTGTCCGGGTGGTGCGGGGGGGCTGTCTGGGTGGTGCGGGGGCTGTCCAGGGGGTGGGGGGCTTTCCGGGGGTGGGGGTTGTCCGAGGTGGGGGGGGGGGCTGTCCGAGGTGAGGGGGGCTGTCCGGGGGGTGGGGGCTGTCCGGGGGTTGGGGGGGATTTCCGGGGTGGGGGGGTTGTCCGGGGGGTGGGGGGCTGTCCGGGGTGAGGGGATGTACGGGGGATCGGGGGGGCTTTCCGGGGGTGGGGGGTTGTCCGGGTTGAGGGGGGGTTGTCTGGGGTGGGGGTTGTCCGGGGTGGGGGGGTTGTCCGGGGTGAGGGGGTTGTCTGGGGGGTCAGGTGGGGGGGTTCGGGGGGTGGGGACTGTCTGGGTTGAGGGGGGTTGTCTGGGGGGGTGGTTGGGCTGTCTGGGTGGTGTGGGGGGCTGTTTGGGTGGTGCGGGGGGCTGTCTGGGGGGGGGCTTTCTGGGGGTTGGGGGGATTTTCGGGGTGAGGGGGGCTGTGAGGGGTGAGGGGGGCTGTCTGAGGGGTTGGGGGGTTGTCCGGGGTTGGGGGGCTATCCGGGTTGAGGCCCATATTTTACCATGAACTAAAAACCCTCTCATGTCCTATTATGTTCTAATCTATTGTATAACACTTCTGAATGATCAATCTCTTTATCCTCCTTTTATTGGAAAAAATATGATGTGGTGGCCATATCGAACAACAATGTTTCATTATAGACTACAATAATATGATTCTATCTTCTAATAAAAATTCTAATGGTTCAGATATGCATGGTTACAGAGAAATTATCCCTTGAACTAATAATTTTTACAACACAATAATGTATTCATGGTTTATATAACTTAGGTTCTTATTTGATAAAAACATGATGACAGATAGTTTTAATTATGACTATGTAGTTTTTTGATAAGATATCAAATAGTTTTTCAATAATTTTATTTGTTTTCTGATGGTGATTTAGATTCTCTTATTGTTGTTTTTTTTTATTATAATCATTAGACTAGTCATTTATCTAATTAAATTTGGTTCACCATCTATAATGGCTATTGAAATATTTTTACCAATAAAGATTTATACAATAATTAAGAACCTCTCTCACTGATAAGTCGCTTGGATCTATACCGAAATCAATGTTTTGGAGGAACTACTATATAAAATTTGGATTTGAAATGGATCAATGGGGGTTTATCAATCCAAGGCACGGTGTGGTCGGTATCACTCTAAATGTCTCTCTTTTGTTTAATGGTCAAATGCATGTCGAACGACATCGGAATAACTTGAAATCACATGAAAGAACCCTAATTATTATTCGTGAGGTGTACGAAAAGACAACACGTCATTCGTATGCGCGGTTTGCGCAGCACGACTGAATATGGGTTTTTAGGTGTTTGGTGCGCTTGAAAAGCATGTGTGGGGTGGTCAAAACCAACCGAATGACCTCGGAATGCCATGAAATCAGACGAAAACAAAGGGTGGGTGAATTGTGAAATGGTCGGATAGACTTCACTTCAATCGGAGGTGTCGTGTGACCGCGGTGGCCGAAAACGCACTTCACATGTCGTAAATGGCCAAAACATGCGTTTAACAGTCAAATTCATGCTTAACGACATTAGAATGACTTTAAATCATATGAAAACACCATAATTATTATTTTTGAGATTTACGAGGAGACGACATGTCATTCGAATGTGTGGTTTGCGTGTCACAGCTGAATATGTGTTTTTTAGGTGTTTGGCGCGCTTGAAAAGCGTGCGTGGGGTGGTCAAAACCGACCAAACGACCTCATAATTCCATGAAATCGGACAACAACAAAGGGTGGGTGAATTTTGAAATAGTCGGCTAGAAGTCACATCAATCAGAGGTGTTGTGTGACCGCGGTGGCTGAAAATGCACTTCACATGTCGTAAATGGCCAAAACATGCGTTTAATGGTCAAATGCATGCCGAACGACATCAGAATGACTTGAAATCACACTGAAACACCATAATTATTATTCGTGAGGTGTACGAAGAGACGACACGTCATTCGGACGCGCAGTTTTCGCGGAACGACTAAATATGTGTTTTTTAGGTGTTTGGCACGCTTGAAAAGCGTGCGTGGGGTGGTCAAAACTAGAAGAACGACCTCAGAATGCCATGAAATTAGATTAAAAAAAGGGTGGGTGAATTGTGAAATGGTCGGCTAGACGGCATGTCAATCGGAGGTGTCGTGTGACCGCGGTGGCCGAAAACGCACTATGTGTGTCGTAAATGGACAAAACATGTGTTTTACGGTCGAATACATACCCAATGACATCAGAATGACTTGAAATCACATGAAAATACCCTAATTATTATTCGTGAGGTATACAAAGAAGACGACATGTCATTCGAAAGCGCAGTTTGTGTGGCACGACTAAATATGTATTTTTTAGGTGTTTAGTGTGATTGAAAAGCATGCATGGGGTGGTCAAAACCATCCAAATGACCTCGGAATTCCATGAAGCCAGACGAAAAAAAAAGGGTGGGTGAATTGTGAAGTGGTCGGCCATACTACATGTCAATCAGAGGTGTTGTGTGACCGCGGTGGCCGAAAACGCACTTCGCGTGTCGTAAATGTCCAAAACATGCGTTTAACGGTCAAATGCATGTCGAACGATATCATAATGACTTGAAATCACACGAAAACACCGTAATTATTATTCATGAGGTGTACGAGGAGACGTCACGTCATTCAGACGCGCAGAACGGTTGAATATGTGTTTTTTAGGTATTTGGCACGCTTGAAAAGCATGCGTGGGGTGGTCAAAACTAGCCGAATGACCTTAGAATTCCATGAAATCAGACAAAAACAAAGGGTGGGTGAATTGTGAAATGGTCGGTCAGACGACAAGTCAATCAGAGGTGTCGTGTGACCGTAGTGGCCGAAAACGCACTCTGCGTGTCGTAAATGGACAAAACAAGCGTTTAATGGTCAAATGCATGTCAAAAGATATTGGAATGACTTTAAATCACATGAAAACACCCTAATTATTATTTTTGAGGTGTAAGAAAATACAAAATGTCATTCAGAAGCGCAGTTTTCATGGCACGACTAAATATGTGTTTTTTAGGTGTTTGGCGTGCTTAAAAAGCGTGTGTGGGGTAGTCAAAACCAGTCGAACGACCTTGTAATTCCATGAAATCAGACAACAACAAAGGGTGAGTGAATTTTGAAATGGTCGGCTAGACATCATGTCAATCGGAGGTGTCGTGTGACCGTAGTGGCCGAAAACGCACTTCGCATGTCGTAAATGGCCAAAACATGCGTTTAACGGTCAAATGCATGCCGAACGACATCAGAATGACTTTAAATCACACGAAAACATCATAATTATTATTCATGAGGTGTATGAGGAGACAGAACATCATTCGGATATGTGGTTTGTGTGGCACGACAGAATATGTGTTTTTTAGGTGTTTGGCGTGCTTGAAAAGCGTGCGTGGGGTGGTCCAAACCGGCCGAACGACCCCAGAATGCCATGAAATTGGATGACAACAAAGTGTGGGTGAATTGTAAAATTTTTGGTCAGATGGAACGTCAATCGGAGCTGTCGTGTGACCGCGGTGGCCGAAAACGCACTCCGCGTGTCGTAAATGGACAAAACATGTGTTTTACAGTCAAATACATATCCAACGACATCTGAATGACTTGAAATCACACGAAAACACCCTAATTGTTATTAATGAGGTGTATGAAAAGACGACACGTCATTCGGATGCGCGGTTTGTGCAGCACGACTGAATATGTGTTTTTTAGGTGTTTGGCGCGCTTGAAAAGCATGCATGGGGTGCTCAAAACCATGCGAACGACTTCAGAATGCCATGAAATCGGACGAAAACAAAGGGTGGGTGAATTGTGAAATGGTCGGCTAGAATTCATGTCAATCATAGATGTCGTGTGACCGTAGTGGCTGAAAACGCACTTTGCGTGTCGTAAATGGCCAAAACATGCGTTTAACGGTCAAATGTATGCCAAACGACATCATAATAACCTGAAATCACACGAAAACACCCTAATTATTATTCGAGAGGTGTACGAGGATACATCACATCATTCAGACATGTGTTTTGCACGGCATGACTGAATATGTGTTTTTTAGGTGTTTGGCGCGCTTGAAAAGCATGCGTGGGGTGGTCAAAACTGGCCGAACGACCTCAGAATGCCATGAAATTGGACAACAACCAAGGGTGGGTGAATTGTGAAATGGTCATCCAAACGGAATGTCAATCAGAGGTGTCGTGTGATCGCGGTGGCCGAAAACGTACTTCGCGTGTCGTAAATGGACAAAACATGCGTTTAACTGTCAAATACATACCCAATGACATCAGAATGACTTGAAATCACACTAAAACACCCTAATTATTATTCATGAGGTGTACGAAAAGACGAAATGTCATTCGGATGCGCGGTTTGCGCGGCACGACTAAATATGTGTTTTTTAGGGGTTTGGCGTGCTTGAAAAGCGTGCGTGGGTTGGTCAAAACCAGCCGAATGACCTCAGAATGCCATGAAATAGGACGACAACAAAGGGTGGGTTAATTGTGAAGTGTTTGGCCAGACGGAACGTTAATCGGAGGTGTTGTGTGACTGCGGTGGCCGAAAACGAACTTCGCGTGTCGTAAATGGCCAAAACATGCGTTTAACGGTCAAATGCATTCCGAACGACATAGGAATGACTTGAAATCACACAAAAACACCATAATTATTATTCTTGAGGTGTACGAGGAGACACTACATCATTTGGACGCACGGTTTTCACGGCACGACTGAATATGTGTTTTTTAGGTGTTTGGTGCGCTTGAAAAGCGTGTGTGGGGTGGTCAAAACCGGCCGAACGGCCTAAGAATGCCCTGAAATCAGACGAAAACAAAGGGTGGGTGAATTTTGAAATTTTTGGCTATACGACACGTCAATCGGAGGTGTCGTGTGACCGTGGTGGCTGAAAACGGACTCTGTGTGTCGTAAATGGCCAAAACATGCGTTTAACGGTCAAATGCATGCCGAACGATATCGGAATGACTTGAAATCACATGAAAACACCCTAATTATTATTTATGAGGTGTAAGAAAAGACAACACGTCATTCAGAAGCGCGGTTTGCATGGCACGACTAAATATGTGTTTTTTAGGTGTTTGGCGCGCTTGAAAAGCGTACGTGGGGTGGTCAAAACCATTCGAATGACCTCGGAATGCCATGAAATCGGACGATAACAAAGGGTGGGAGAATTGTGAAATGTTCGTCCAGACGTCACGTCAATCGGAGGTGTCGTGTGACCACGGTGGCCGAAAATGCACTTCGTGTGTCGTAAATGGCCAAAACATGCATTTAACGGTCAAATGCATTCCGAATGACATCATAATGACTTGAAATCACCCTAAAACACCATAATAATTATTTTTGAGGTGTAATAGGATACGTAATGTCATTAGGACGCGCGGTTTTCATGGCACGGCTGAATATGTGTTTTTTAGGTGTTTGGCGCGCTTGAAAATCATGTGTGGGGTGGTCAAAACTGGCCGAACGACCTCAGAATGCCATGAAATTAGACAACAACAAAGGGTGGGTGAATTTTGAAATGTTTTTCCAGACGACACATCAATCGGAGGTGTCGTGTGACCGTGGTGGCTGAAAACGCACTTTGTGTGTCGTAAATGGCCAAAACATGGGTTTTATGGTCAAATACATACCCAAAGACATCATAATGACTTGAAATCACAGGAAAATACCCTAATTATTATTTTTGAGATGTAAAAAAATACGACACATCATTCGGAAGCGCAGTTTGCGCGGGAGGACTAAATATGTGTTTTTTAGGTGTTTGACGCGCTTGAACCAGGTGGTGCCATGTGTGGCATGACATACCCAATAATTGCAGTTTGATTTTTTTTCTATTTTCATTCTACAATTAAAGTGTCATGATTATATGAATCAACTTGATTTGAATTCATTATAGCCACTCCTTTTATGTAGTTAGTGAATCATATTGAGGCATAGTGTGGTCGGTACCACTCAAAATGTCTCACTTTTATTTGAAATGGACATAATTTTAAGTAAAAACAATAACTTGCATACGGAAAACTGACCAAACGCTTTCATATTGTATTAATACTTTAGGAAAACGATCCATGAGTCATTTTTGATGTGTACGAGTCAACCCTGCCTCAATCTGAGGCACGGTGTGGCCGGGTACCACTCAAAGTGTCTCACTTTTATTTGAAATGGACAACATTTTAAGTGAAAACAACAACTGGCATATGGAAAACCGACCAAATGCATTCGGATTGTATTGATATTTTATCACAACTATCCATGGATTATTTTTGATGGGTATAAGTCAACCCTTCCTTAATCTGAGGCACGGTGTGACCGGTATCACTCAAAGTGTCTCAATTTTGTTTGAAATGGACAACATTTTAAGTGAAAACAACAATTGGCATACGGAAAACCATCCAAATGCATTTGTATTGTGTTGATACTTTATAGAAATTATCCATGGTTCATTTGTGATGTGTGTGAGTCAACCCTGCATCAATCTGAGGCATGGTGTGGCCGGTACCACTCAAAATGTCTCACTTTTATTTGAAATAGACAGGATTTTATGTGAAAACAACAACTTGCATACGGAAAACCAACCAAATGATTTTAGATTGTCTTGATACTTTAGGAAAACGATCCATGGGTCATTTTTGATGTTTTAGAGTCAACCTCGCCTCAATCTGAGGAACGATGTGGCCAGTATCACTCTTAGTGTCTCTCTTTTTGTTTAAAATTGACAACATTTTAAGTCAAAACAACTGGCATATGGAAAACCGACCAAACGTATTTGAATTGTGTTGATACTTTAGAACAATGATAAATGAGTCATTTTTGACGTGTAAAAGTCAACCCCACCTCAATCTAAGGCACAGTGTGACCGGTATCACTCAAAGTGTCTCTCTTTTATTTGAAATGGACAACATTTTAAGTGAAATCAACAACTGTCATATGGAAAAACTGATCAAACGCATTCGGATTATGTTGATACATTAGGAAAACAATCCATGGGTCATTTTTGATGTGTATGAGTCAACCCTGCCTCAATCTGAGGCACGGTGTGGCCGGTACCACTTAAAGTGTCTCACATTTATTTGAAATGGATGGGATTTTAAGTGAAAACAACAAATGGAATACGGAAAACTGACCAAACGCATTAGGATTCTGTTGATAATTTAGAAAAATGATCCATGGATCATTTGTGAAGGGTACAATTCAACCTCGCCTCAATCTGAGACATGGTGTGACCGGTATCACTCAAAGTGTCTCACTTTTGTTTGAAATGGACAACATTTTAAGTGAAAACCACAAATGGCATACGGAAAACTGACCAAATGCATTTGGATTGTGTTTATACTTTATGAAAATGATCCATGGATCGTTTGTGATATGTAAGGTTCAACTTTGCCTCAATCCGAGGCAATTTTTGGCTGGTACCACTCAAAATGTCTCACTTTTGTTTAAAATGGACAACATTTTAAGTCAAAACAATTGACATACGGAAAACTGACCAAACATATTCGAATCATGTTTATACTTTAGAAAAACGATCCATGGGTCATTTTTGATGTGTACGAGTCAACCCCGCCTCAATCTGAGTCATGGTGTGACTGGTATCACTCAAAGTGTCACTCTTTTATTTGAAATGGACAGCATTTTAAGTGAAATCAACAACTGGCATATGTAAAACTGATCAAACGCATTCGGATTGTGTTGATACTTTAGGAAAATGATCCATGGGTCATTTTTGACATGTACGAGTCAAACCTACATCAATAAAAGGAATGGTTTGATGGGTACCACTCAAAGTGTCTCACTTTTGTTTGAAATGGACGAGATTTTAAGTGAAAACAACAATTGGAAAACGGAAAACCGACCAACCACATTCGGATTATGTTGATACTTTAGCACAATGATCCATGGATCATTTGTGATGGGTATGATTCAACCCTGCCTCAATCCAAGGCACGGTGTGACTGGTATCACTCAAAGTGTCTCACTTTTGTTTGAAATGGACAACATTTTAAGTGAAAACAACAACTGGAATACAGAAAATCTTCATAAGGCTACACATAGATTCTTGAAATTAAGGGATAAAAAATAAAATATGGTCTATTGGTCATATGTTATTAGAATAAAATATTCACAAGGCATAGATTGAAACATAATGGGTCATAGTATATATAGAAAAACATGAATTATATTAGGAATGAGTCTCGACATCCCATCATGAACATGCACCAACACTCATGTTCTAATTCTCAATCATGGGTCATTCATTCTATACAATAACATACAACAAATAAATATCATATAGATATTTCATATGAAACCTATGAACACTCAAGCATACCATATAACAAATTGGTCAACAAGGCTACACATAGATTCTTGAAAAATAAGTTTCAATGTCTCATAAAAATACCCCAATGGTGAGGAATACATATGGTGACACCATAGCCCCATGGATAACCTCAATCCCATCCTCAAACAGTGGGTTCTATGACCAAACCAAAGTCCCTTTGGGAACCCAATACCAAAGACTTAATTGAATATTCATACCCACTACCCAAGATGGGGATTCATCTCACATCACATCCAGGAGAGAAAATTACAATTAGCCACATACCCCCTTATTCTAATTAAAAAGTCTATGAAAAACATGTAGCCTATTTTGGTAACCCATCTCAAATGTCTATATTGTCCATTGTTTCCCACTAACACATCAGGAATCATTTATTTCATTTGAATTTTTAAATTTCTAAATTTCTAAATTATGGAATGAATTCTAATTTTTGAATACTTTAGATGGGGATTTTGTATTGGTGTTGTTGCAGGTCTAGAGAGGGGGAGGTGTGTTATTGTGGAGCTTTTTTTTCAGGTTTGGAGAGGGGGGAGAGGGGCATGCTTCTTTTGAGTTGAGCAAATGTATACCAACAGTTTTAAAACCGTTGGTATAGATTCTATAATATAATTATACCAACGGTTTTGTTATAACCATTGGTATAAATCTATACCAACAGTTATAACAGAACCATTGGTATATCCTTATGACTTGCCATATCCCCTATATACCAATGGTTGAAAACCGTTGGTATAAGTGTAACACACATATACCAACGGTTTGTAAAACCGTTGGTATATGTTATATTTAACACACATATGCCAACGGTTTTTAGAAAACTGTTGGTATACCTTCTATTTTGAAACCTATACCAACGGTTCTCACAGAACTGTTGGTATAGGCCTATTTTCACGTCTTACTTAGCCACGGTTGAGGGAACCGTTGGTATACTATATACCAATGGTTTTCAGGCCTTTACCAACAGTTGTGAACCGTTTGTAAAGTGTAAAATTCCAGTAGTGATACGAAATGTCAATACTTTATCCATAAATCATGAATGGTAGAAAAATAACACATCCACATTCAAACATATCACAAAACCTTCAATACAAAATGGAAGATTTGTATCATAATAAATCAACTTCAAACAATATTAAAATCCATCAAAGGATGTTGATATAGATGAAATCAAAACCTTTTTTTAGAGAGATATCTCTTACTATTTTGAAATCATTTAAAAGTCATATAATTATAAAAGAAAACATTTATTTTGAAAATATTATTATAATCTTGTAAGGGAAGCTTCGATGATGTTATAACGGTGGAAAATATCCGCACCCACCGTATAAGTTAAAAAACATTCTTACCTTAATTTTGTCGAAAAGGTCATAAAGTACCTTGTTTAGAAAATGACGGAAAGATTCCTTTCAAGACATATAAGGTAAAATAAGGGTATAAATGACTTTAACCCATTTTTTAGTAAATATTAAAAATGTTTTGAAATACATTTTTAAGAATCATGTATGTGGATGATAAATAGGTCTCATTAGATACTTACGTAAAAACAACCTTGGATAATGAAGAGATTGTGAAATTAACCCTTAACTTGTACTTTTCATTGGTAAATGGTAGGTTAACCTCATGTATAATGGTGAAATAATTGTTATTAAATTATTAAAGAACTATATACATTAATATGATATCATATATTATCTTTTAATATTGCTTTGTTAAAAATATTTTAGTATTATCGTCGTTTCGGGTGTTAATTGATTCATTTTCCTTTATATGATTTGTTATGTAAGTAATGTTTTTTATGGTTAGAATGTATCTTATTCATATTTAGGATGATATTAAGTCTTTAAACATTATTTTTAATCATCCAATGAAAATTAGTCTTGAATGGATACGATGGGGAATGAATCTCATCGCGTTCGTGGAGACGGTAATCCGTACGTACGCACGAGCGAAAATATCATTCTTTTGATATTAAAATAATATATAATTGGATGTTATATCATATATACAGAATAATTATTATTTTATATTTATTATTTACATCAATTACACATCATTATTATACCCATTCAAATAATAATGTATTGAATAACAATTACATCATGACGTGGAGACGGTAATCCGTACGTACGCACGTATGGTGACATGTCATTCAAAGGATGGATAGAATAATGAATATGGTTATACCATATTTATAATAATATCAAAGTATATATAATATACTAGATTTATTATTTTAGAATGAAAACAACAAAGAAATAGGAAGTGGAAGAAGAAAGGAACTTGAAAGAGGTGATGAAATATTTACCTCTTCTTTGGGTTCTTCCTTTTGATTTGATCAAAAGGGCTCCTTAGGTTAGCTTTATGACTAAAGGAAGGCCTCTAGGATGAAGGTAGTACAGTTTAGAGGGTATTTGGGAAGATTTTTTCTGAGAAAAATGGCACTGAATATGTGAATTAGAGAGAAGGGGAAGTGCCCTTTTATAAGAGGGGTGAGGGGCACCTTAGGAAAAGCTAGAAATATTATTTTATAATAAAATCATTTTCGGTTTCTAATGGATCCAAAATGAATTATTTAAAGGATAAGGTTTTGATGGGTCTAAAACCACTCAACCAATAGGTTTTATACAGGTTTGGGTAACTATATTAACTTCATCTTTTAGATTTAACTCTTAGTTAAATAGTTTGACATTTACCATGTCTCTTTGTATTTTTATATTATATGGTTAATAAACTTACTATAAACTTCCAAGATAACCCTAAGTGGTTCATTAATGATACACCTATAATTATATAAGTCTTTTGGCCGAACCTTATATTTTTAGGAATAGAATATCAATTAATAATATAATATTTGTTTTTAAACTCTTTTATGTCAATTTTGACACTATTTGGTATTTTGTTTTTTCTAAATTCATAATAGCTTTATTACTTAGAATAAAATTCATTTAATAGACTTTAACATGTTAAATTAAGATATAAAATTCGTTTATGGCATCAAAACTTTCAAATTATATTTATTTTAACATCTATAATATCATTTATTTTATTCTTTCATTGATAAGGAAAATATTGCATCATCATTGTGTCATAAATAAATTTAATTATTCAATGTCTAAAAATTATAAATAAAATACCATTATGTAGTAAATCATTTTATCTTTCTAATTAATATTTATAGTTTAAGATACAACATATATAATCCTATGTAAAAAAAAATTACTAAAAGATATATGTTTATGTCATTTTTGTATTTACTTTAACTTAATTAATATAAAGTGTCATTATCATTTAAAAATGGCTCCATGGGGTCCCAAAATTGACCCAAGGATACCCATGGTCAGACATGTATTATCCAATAGGGTTAGGACACGTTTTAGGGTAATTTAATATTATTATAATATTATTTTTTTACCCTTATTTACCGGATTTACCTTTTAACCATGGTAAATAAAATATTTACCGAAGTAATTATTCAGAATGTCTAAAAATAAAAGTTACCTATTTACACAATTTGGACCTCCTGATTCTAAATATGGAATCCATTTTTCTAAATTCAAAACATATAAGTTGCAAAAATTAATTTAAAATTAATTCTCGTTGTCAAAACAAAAAGCGTGTTTTTAAGAAATAATAACTATCAAAAGATTGACACTTGCTTATGTCCAGTTTAAATTTGAAATTGCATCCAATGACCAACATTAGATTAAATGGTAAAAATATAATCTAATTATACTTAAAAACCACTCAATAGTATAATTTATCACTATAAATTATTTTGATTAAAAAAGTTGTTTTTAATTAAAATTTAGTATTTTTCACTATTCATCAAAAATTGAAAGTTTTCAGAAAAGTCCCAAAAATTCACCCTAATCTAATTTCGATATTCCAAATCCAAAAATTAAGTCTATTTTGAAAGATAAAATTTATAAAATTTCAAAAAGTGGGTATTACTATTCACAACGGCTAGTTTGATTGGTCGCGGTGTGTTAGAATCTCGAAGTTATGTACAACACATGCTATTGTATTATTCAAAGAGAAGTGTATCATGGAAGCTTGGGGTGTTACACTTAGGTCCCAAATTGATTAATGAATGAATTACTTATATGACACATCTAGAAAGCTGAAGCATAATCTTGTATTCAATCTTGACATACACATTATGGATGGATTACTTAGGCATCCTTGGATATATGTGTTTATGAGGGATGTTGGGATTTATTCCAAGTCCTGAGACTTGTTGATGAAATGAATTGTTAGTTAAATCAACATGTTATAAATGAAATAGGCATGACTGTTAAATTAAATATTTGACTTTTAAATGAAATTGATTAAATGAATTGGTTATAAAATGAGAACTTGGTTTTATAGGATGTTTACTTTTGTGTACTTAATTTGCATATTATAGTGTTGCCTGCACACTTTGACTATTATATATTTACTGACTGATTAGAACCTAACCTTGTATGGTTTCATACTAGGATTATATCTCACACCTTATTTGGGCCGCCTTTGGGTACCCAAACAGACTATATGATTGAAGGTATGGATAAGGGAAACCACCCTTATACAGGTTCTTGATTGCTTCTTAGGAGCAGGAGCATCGAACCGAGCTGAGGATCACGATGCTAGATGGGAGAATTGTATCCTTTTTGTACTTTTGTTACATTTATTGTATATCTACCTTGCATGCATGTTTTGGTTTCTTTATTAGAGACATGTGACATGTATCATCATCTTTGTATTTGAGATTCCATCTCGCTTGTTTATCTACTGTCTGATTGTTATTACTAATTTTGTTACTTGTATGTTATTAATATTTCACTATGCTACACTCTGGTGATGAGGGCATAGTCTCCCCACGGACACACCTAGGCCCACACTGTTAGTCAAAAGCCTCTTTTGTTTGGGGAAATGTGCTTGAGGCCATGTGACCCACCAGACTTGGGGCACTGTCAGGTGGCACTCGGGTCTGGGACTGTAATACCCCAACCCTAGTTACCCAGAGTTGGTGCATTATTATATAACATTGTCATGATCACAAGAGATAAAGTCTCAAAAGATCGATTAGTTTAATATCCTTGTAAGTACTAGATATATACATAAGTTTTACATTAGATCATGAAATAAAAAAACAACAAAATTGTGTCCCATTTGAACACACTCATATCCCTTAGCCTATCCATGTAGGTCAATCATAATATAATTATTCACATCCTGGGAAAAATAAAACATAAAAAAGAGGTGATCTCAGATGCTCAGTAAGGATAATAATATAGTAGAAACTTTCCTAAATAAGCATAAACATGTAAGGCAATGTATAAGACTAAAACACAAGCCTTTTAAACTTAAATTTCAGTATAATATGGAAAATGTAAATCAAATAATGTCATTTACTTATTCATATGGATATTCTACTAGTCGAATAATCACATGTAATATCAATAGCTACTTTCATAATGATGGAATGCATAACGTTGGACATCATAACCACATAGTCAAGGCCTTGTGCCAAGACTACAAATAAGATTTTGTCAAGGCCTTGTGTCAAGACACTAGTTTGTCTCATGAGACCTACTGATGCATCAATGAGATATAGAGGGCTCCACCCATAACTTACTAAGTCCAATTCATTCCTCATATGAAAAGGTTGAAACATAACATAAACAATCGTATTAAAACTAGCATACGAAATGTCAATACTTTAACCATAAACCATGAATGGTATAAAAATAACACATCCATATTCAAACATATCACAAAACCTTCAATACAACATGGAATATTTTATAATAATAAATCAACTTCAAACAAGTGTAAAATCCATCAAAGGATGTTGACATAGATGAAATCAAAACTATTTGAGAGAAATATCTCTTTCTATTTTGAAATAATTTAAAAGTCGCATAATTATAAAAGAAAACATTTATTTTGAAAATATTATTATGAGATTGTAAGGGAAGCTTTGAAGGTGTTATAACGGTGGAAAATAGTTTCACCCTCCATATAAGTAAATAAAACATTCTTACCTTAATTTGTCGAAAAAGTCATAAAGTACCTTGTTTGGAAAATAACAGAAAGATTCCTTTCAAAACATTTTATAAAAATTAAAACAAGGGTATAAATGACTTTAACCCATATTCTAGGAAATATTAAAAATGTTTTGAAATATATTTTTAAGAAACACATATCAGGATGGTAATGAATTCTCAGTAGATGCTTACATATAAACAACCTCAGATAATAAAGAGATTGTAAAATTAACCCTTACCTTGTACTTTTCCTTAGTCGATGGTACGTTAACCTCCTGTATAATAGTTAAATCATTGTTGTTAAATAATACAAGAACCACATACATAAATATGATATCATATATGATCTTCTAATTTTTATTTGTTAATAATATTTTAGTAGTATCATTGTTTCGGGTGGTAACTGATTTGTTTTCCTTTATATGTTTTTTTATGTAAATCATGCTTGTTATGGATAGGATGTATTTGATTCATATCCAAAATGATATTAAGTTCTTAAACATTATTTTTAATCATAAAATGAATATTATTCTTGAATGGTTACAATGGGGAATGAATCTCATCGCGTTCATGGAGACGGTAATCCGTAAATACGCACAAACGACAATATCATTCTATTGATGGTGAAATCATATGTAATTGGGTGCTATATCACTACTAAAAATATGATCTATACCAACGATTTTGGGAAAACCATTGGTATAGTTTACTAATTTGGACCTATACCAACAGTTTGGCCAAAACTGTTGGTATAGGTACATTATAGAGACCCTATACCAACAGTTTGGCCAAACCGTTGGTATAGGTCCACCGTATATCAACGATTTGTCCAAAACCGTTGGTATAGGTCCCAAAATCAAAGGACCTATACCAAAGGTTATCAAAACCGTTGGTATAGGTACATGTATTTTTAATGGAATCTTCTTACAACAGACATTAAATAAATCAAAATTTAAAATACTTATGATAACACATATATATATTTATGAAATTATGTTCACAAAAGTAATTTAGGTTAGTGGTTAGGTCATTCAATCACAAACGAGAGGTGTTGGGATCAAAACCAACCGAATGATTATTTTTTGAATTACATATACCAACGGTTTATGGAACCGTTGCTATAGATTTCTATATTAATTATACCAATGGTTTTGAAAACCGTTGGTATAGACCTATCCTCACGGCTTACTTGGAAACGGTTCTCCAAACCTTTGGTATAGCCTATACCAACGGTTCCAAACCATTGGTATAGGGTATTTTTCCAGTATTGTATTACATATAAAAAATAATTAACATTTTATATTTATTATTTACATCAATTATACTCATCCAAATAATAAAGTGTTTAATAACAAACTACATCACGACGTGGAGACGGTAAGTCGTATGTACGCACATATGGTGACTTTGTCATTCATATGATGGATAGAATAATGAATATGGCTATACCATATTTATAATAACATCACGGTATGTAGAAGTTATTGGAGTTACTATTTTGGTATGGAAACAACAAATAAAGAGGAAGTGGAAGAAGAAAAAAACTTTGAAAGATGTGATGAAATTATTACCTCTTCTCTGGGTGCTTCCTTTTTGATTTGATCAAAAAATATCATTAGGTTGGATTTCTGATCAAAGTAAGGCCTATAGGTTTAAGTGAGGGTAGTTGGGAAGATATTTAAGCAGGGTTTGGCTGAGCCAAATGGCTTTGGAGGTGTTATTTTTAGAGAAAGGGAAGTACCCTTTTATAAGAGAGGTGAGGGTCACTTTAGGAAAATCTTGAAATATTATTTTATTATAAAATAATTTTCAGTTTATAATGGCTCCAAATGAATTTATTTAGAGTCTAAGGTGTGTATGGGTATAAATCCTCTCATACAATAGGTTTTAGAAAAGTTTAGGTCACTATATTAACCTAATCTTTTAGATTTAACTCTTAGTTAAATAGTTTAACTTTTACAATGTCTTCTTGTATTTTTATATTACATGGCTAATAAACTTACTATAAAATTCTAAGAGAATATCAAGTGGTTCATTAATGACATATATATCATTATATAAGTCCTTTGGATGTACCTTATATTTTTATAAATATTATATCATTTAATAATATAGTATTTTTTTTAAAAACTCATTTATGTCAATTTTGACACTATTTAGTATTTCGTTTTTTTGAAAGTCAAAAAAACTTGATTACAGAGAAAAAAATACATTAAATCAATCCTAACATGTCATATTATCCTATAAAATTATTGTAATGCATCAAAAGTCTCAATTTACATTTATTTGGATATTTATAATATCAATTATTTTAATCTTTCATTAATAAGGTAATTATGGCATCATCATTGTGTCATAAATAAATTTAATTATTTAATGTCTAAAAATTATAAATAAAAAACCATGATGTAGGAAATATTTTTATATTTCTAATGAATATTTATAGTCAAATTTATATTATGTATAACCCTATATTAAAAATGGTTTAGTTATTAAAATTTGAATTTAACACTTTTAACTCTTCTTTAAATAAAATAATAATAAATGTCCTAATATAATCCAAGTGCATCAAAAAGGAACATATTTTATTCCTAAGGTTGATTTTGGTCGAAATAAACTTATAAAATAGAATTAGGACATGTGTTATGGTAATTGTAATATCATTTTTACATTTAATTACCCTATTTACTTTTAACCGTGGTAAATAAAATTCAAAAGTTACTATTCACCAAAAAAATATTTTCATCCTATTGAACCACATTTTACTTAATGATTTCAACTGTGTCTCTTGGATTTTTGAAATTCAATTCACAGAAGCGGTAAAATTACGTTTTATGCAAATTTGCAAATGTGCCTAGAATGTGGGTAAAAGACGTTAAAAAGTTCGATAAAATTTTATGTCTAATATTATTATAAAATGTCTCTAATGAATTACATTGTACTAATATATATATATTATGTATCTATTTTGACTTTAAGATAATTTTTTATTTAAAAATAATTATTTAAATGAAAAAGTCATTTTTTATCTACAACACAGTGTTTTTCACTATTCATCGAAAATTGAATGTTTTCAAAAAAAATACCAAAAAATCACTCAAAGATAATTTTGATATTCCAAATTAAAAAATGATGTCTATTTTAACAAATTAAAAACATATGAGTTTCATTAATTTATTTAAAATTAATTCTCGTTGTCAAAACTAGAAAGCGGGTTTTTGAGAAGTAAAAACTATCAAAATATTGATATGTGTTTATGTCCAATTTAAATGTGAAATTACTTCCAATGACCAATATTGGATTAAATGATAAAAATATAATCTAATTATACTTCAAACCCATTCAAATGTATAATTTAACACTGTAAATTATTTTGATTAAAAAAGTTGTTTTCAATTAAAATTTTGTATCTTTCACTATTCATCAAAATATGAAAGTTATCAGAAAAACACCAAAAATTTATCCAAACTAAATTTTTATGTTCTCCTTCTAAAAAATAAGTTTATTTTTTTCAAATTGAATATATAAAAGTGTCAAATATTATATTTAAAAGGGGTTCACCATTAAAAGGTGGTAAAATTGCATTTTTTGAAAAATACTTATTTTATCTGAAAAATTGAATTTGTTTTGATATTATGTCTAAGAAACACATAATATGGATGTTAAAATTATATGGAGTATATATACTTCAAAATTCAGTTAATACTATTCGTAGCTTGTTTTTGAACAGCTAGTTTGGTAAGTTGTTGTGTGTTCAAACTCGGTGTTGCGTGTAGTGCAAGTTATTGAATTATTTTAAAGAGATAACGTACTATGAAATCCTGGGGTGTTACAGGAACATTACACCCTCAACCTTAGGGTAAAACACACCTTTAACTGTATCTTGGTTCGTGTTATAGTATTCCACCTTGGATCCCATGTATCGCATCGATTGGATTCACCTCAAATCCATGACTCGGACTACCTCCTCTCAACTAGGAGCTCCTTACTTACATAAGTTTTTACTCGCATGCAGGTGAGGGGATTCAATGGATTAGTTAAAGGGGGTTTTCATAAAAAGAAACCACAAACATGCAGGTCCTTACATGATAAGGAGGAGGGAATGACACACAGGACATCATTAATAATGTAACCAAAATGAATTAAAAGAAAGCAATCACATAAAAATGGTTGGTATAATCTCATGATCATCCATGCATCAAGCAACGAGTATACATTTTCAATCCATTTATCAATTACTTCAATTCATTGTTTAATTAAGATAATGTGCCACAAATTAATCTAATTAATTCAATTTATCTTAATTTCATCCAACTATCCTTAACTCACTATCATCTATAATTTTAATCAAAATTAACTTCATTTAAAATTAATGTAGTACATAAATGTACTTGGAGGCAACCTCGTGTGTTCATCAGAAAATTTAACATGAAAATTAATCTAACATATAATTGTTAATCCTATGACATGATGTGTACTGATGGATGAACGACACATTGAATACATAATAAATAGGTTTAATTATACATTTAATTATTCTTTATGTTAAAATATGAGAACATTGTTGGCAGTAGACTACATAGTGTATACTTGTCTTTTGCCCATGTCCACAACACGTGCCTTGGGTCTGGTCATATCACTTGTCATAGACATGTTCAAGGTACACAACGTGTACTAAGAATATATGGCATGTAACCTCATATTGCATAGCATGTCGGTCCTCATGCCATGTATCTGGTACATGACACACTTGGGACACCCCATGAACTAGGCCATGAGATATAAGGGACTACATGTCATGTACAGTGGTTATATGACGTGTAGTTCTTCATGTCATGTGTCAGTCTATCTAAATATATATGTTGACCCGATATATTCAGATCTTAGATATTATTTTGTCAGATCTGACCTCATATAGCAAGATATGAATGTGAAAGCAAAATTACACAATGTGTATATCGAAGGTACATGCCTTGTACTCTGGTTTTGTCCAAGTAGAGCCTTTATCACCTATAGATGGTGTGAATCGAATGCTTCTTCATTTTTATTCATTAACCGATTACTAGTTATGTTATTGAGAACGAAGAAAGGGAAGATATGATGATATAAAATATTAAAAATGAATCAATTTATCTAAAAGAAAATACAAACACATGCAATCAATAAATGAATAATAAATAATTATAAATGAAATATGTGACCCCTCTAATACCACCTGTAGGTTCTGGGTGCAGTAGAAGCATCCTTTGATGGTACGACCAACCCGAATTTTAGTATTAAATCATGTGTAATCATTGTTTTACATGATAAAAACATCATTTCCAACAAAAACAATAGATTGCTTGACTCGATTAAAATATTGGAACCATAAGTGGAGGATCTTCACGTGAAATTTATAATTAATTTATAAGAAGATATAGAATTACCTCAACTTGTAATTCTGCTTTCATTGATGATATGATGAAATAGATCTTGTCACAAAATCATTTTACTATAAGATCTAAGTGCAGAATCCCTCTAGTGGTGATCCACATATGCACTATAATCACTGAACGACATCGTAGAACTTTCTAGTGTGAGCATGGTTAATCTTGATCACTTGTGTTGTTCGTGGTTGATCGTAGCAGAATTCTTCTCAAGAAAGGAAGAACTCTTGATGGTCTCTCATTATATTAAGATAGGAGATGATGAGAGAATTCTATATCTCTTGATCTCTCTTTAGGGATTGAAAGAGTCTCACTCTATATGTTGTGCACACCAATTTCCTTTTAGAAAAGTGACATAATTATATATTTATTATGGAAGGTTTAGGGTTGGAAAATTGAACACTAAACCCTTACCGATTTTGATGTTCTCATTTAACCCCATGTCCATTAATAATAATATTATTATTAGTCTCTTTACATGTGCAACACGTTCAAGAATATAAATAAATATACTTTACATTATTTCCAATCGGACCATTAAACTCGGTCTGCTTTCCCTCGCCAATATTTATTGATCCTCTAATAATGAATATTTATTTAATAAATAAATATCACTGCATTATTCATTGATAAATATAATAAATATTATATTCACTAAACCTACAAAAAAATATTTATTATTATTATTTAACTCACTTATTCTTTCAAATAACTTATGATTAAATTATAGTGATCAACCAAACCTGAATAAATATTATTTATTCTAACTTATTAAATTCAATACTAGAATTTAACAGAGATTACAGATACACTTAGTCAATGACCCTCTAGGCATCTTTATCGATGGAATTAGGCATAACCACCTAAGGTTCAAGGTTAGTGTCTAGAAACATGCCAAAATATCTATAGAGAAAGAAGTTAACATCATAATGATGTCCAACCTCCTATGAATGTTTACCACATAATATAATCATTTCATCATAATATCTCGAATCAAGCATGTCACATTCTGGTGCTATCAACCTATATGCTTGATGTATCTTTCTTTAACTTTCTAGAAATAAACTTTCCTATTGAACATCATGGACATGAATTTATTTAGGAGATTTCATTCCCATCAAAGGGCCTGAGATATTAACTTTTATCAAGAGACAAAAGGGATAAATCTTTTCTCGCATAATCCATTAATGCAATATCACCCGTGACACACCCAACGTATCCTAATTCATCGCAAACATATGTCATCACAGTTTTCATCAATATATCAAAGTACATGAGTCATGATATTCATCAATGATAATCTTAAAGTTTAAGGATCAATATGCACGTCTGCAGATAGGAACATCCAATGACACATGAAAATATGGATTTTTATTAACGAGTCTACTCTCATAACCTCCTATATTAGAGATTATCAGGAGATAACACCATGATAAGGTGTCTCAATGTCTTATGAGTCTCCTGTCCCTAATAACCTATATTGCATGTGTCCCATTATACAATACCATCTGGCCATAAAACAAGGTTCAAGAATAATATTTTAGCACCTCTGGGTTCTCATCATAGCAGGAAACTATTACGACCTTTTAGCATGACATATATTCTTAGAACAATGTCACATACAAATGTTATGAAGAGGAATAATAGTAATGTGATAAGAAAACTTCATTAACAATAAAAACATGTAATCAAGGACTAAATAGGTTGGTTCTAGGGAACAAACTCCAACAACTACAATATATTCTCATAGGTGAATCTTGGTAGATGACAGTAGAAAATTCATTTGAGGAACCATTAATTCCAACAACAAATGGTTTTGGGGCTACAATTTTATCACAAGACTTGAGGAAACAAGCACCACAAATATAGAATTCATGCTAAAAAATATTGAATATTTTTTAAGTGTATAACTTATTTCCTTGAACCGCGATTAAATTATATGGAAAATGATTGTGCATGAGAGTTTCCTTACCCTCAAATATAGGCTTCATTTCCTAATACTGATTCTTCTCTAGCACATGCTCAAATTACTCAATGAATTCCAAGACACTCAAATTATGATGTTAGTAATCCTTTAATACACTGTTGAAACTCTCACTCAATTGTGCAATTAAAATTCCTAATGTTAATGTACTATTTATAAAACAATTAGCCCATTTTCCCCTAATTTATACACATCTTGTAACAATGTTGAATTGGAATTGATGCATTCTGATTGGATTTCTTTCCATGGATCCTTAAATGTTGAAATATCATCAACCTTATACATCCACTTATTTAATTTTGTTATGAATGTTGACCCAACTTTTATTAAAGGTTCTGAGTGTTTAATGCCGTTTTTCATTAGGAGCCAAGTGTATAGGCCATGTCTTGTTTTAGGTGGAGTTAAAATGATAGTTTTAGACATAACCAAATCTTGATCCATGAAAATCATATCGGGAATCTTCCCACCATGAAAATCAAAAAATCCACCAAACAATAAAAAAATGATTTTTTTGTCTCATCATATAACAAGGCCACATCAAAAATTACAATCTATTTGTGATGGTTTATGCCAGTAAAAATTCCCAAAGGTTTACACTCCTTGGTTGTGTTGGAAGTAGTGTCAAACACAATGACGTCTCTAAAATGATCACCATCTACCTTTATTTTGGGATCAACCTAAAAACATTGGTAATTAGACTACACGTGACAAGTTGTATAGAGTATAAAAGGGATATGTGCTCCATTGATTGCTTCTCTAATTAGTGTAACGTGCAGTCAACATCATCAAGAAGAAACCCCCTCAACCTTTTGGACTGCAAAAAATTCCACTGGTTAACACGTGTATATCCAAGATTACAAGACCACCCGCAATGGATGTTATGGATTGGAAATTAATCAAGAGTCTTTAGATCAGATTTATCATTTACATCCAACTTTATAGATTTTTCATCATTGATGTGTCATTGTGACTACATCATATGCATGGTTTCCAGAGAACGTCATGGGAAGTTATGCTCCTCAGCAAACTTCTTACACTCATATTGATGGTTAAACATGTAAATAACTCTCATTCGTGTAGGATGATCTATCATTGTCTCAACACATGGAAGTTTGAAATTGACATAACATTTGTCTGCTTTTCTGTGTCCTCCTTTGCTACATGTATATAATGTTGATGTCACTGAGCTTTTATCCTTTTTATGTTTGTTAAAATACTACTTCGTACACTGAAACTAAAATGTCTCCAAAAGCAGTATAAAATTAATAGTCTTTGGACTCTGATTTAAAAAATATCTCAATGCTTGGTTTCCATGCAGTGTTTGTTAATTTATAAGGCTATCAGAAGGGGTGATTTCTTATGAATCTGGAACATCGTATTTATCGATTAACATGTTAACATTGCAATTTGGTTTTGTAATCTAACCATTGTCATGTCTCCTCATGATACAATCAGTTGAATGTCACATGATATTTAGATCCACTAAATTTTTGTGTTCCAAATTCTATAATCCATTAAGAACCAGCCCGATCTCATCCATTTCATCTTATACAATCCCTTTCCACAGATATAGACATAATTGATGAGACAATTCCATTGCATTGAAAGCTTGTAGTGAAATTTTCATATGTCTTCCAATAGGAATTCTTCATCGAAAACTTGCATTGAAAATTTATAGCGAAAACTTCACTATAATTTTTTCAGGAAAAATTTTATTGGAGTGAAAGTTTCCACTGAAAACATGCATTGTAAAGTTCCATTGGGAACATTTGAAGTAAATTACCACTGAAAACTTGAACTAAAAATTTCCACTAGTATCTTGCATCATAAATTCCAACTGAAAACATGCATTGGAAATTTTCACTAAACATTTTACAGATAAACCTCTATTGTAGTGAAAATTTCCACTATAAACATGTGTTGAAAAGTTCCATGAGAAACATCATATATAAATTACCATTGAAAACTTGAATTGAAAATTATTACTTGTATCTTGCACCAGAAATTTCCACTAGAACCTTGTATTGGAAATTTCCACTAAAATATTTTTAGGGAAACTTTCACTATAGTGAAAATTTCCACTAGAAACATGTGTTTTAGAGTTCTACTGAAAATTTTTGATGTAAATTATCACTGTAATCTTAAACTAAAAATTCTCACTAGTATCTTGCACTAAAAATTTCATTGGAAACATGCATTAGAAATTGTCACTATAAATCTTTCAGGGACACTTATCGTAGTGAAAATTTTCATTGGAAATGTGCACTTGAGAGTTCCATTGGAAGCATCTGATGTAAATTATTACTGGAAACCTGCATTACAAATTCTCACTGATATCTTGCACTAGAAATTTCCATTGAAAACTTGCATTGGAAATCGCCACAAAAAATCTTCCAAGTAAACTTTCACTATATTGAAACTCTCCGTTGGAAACATGCATTGTAGTTTCATTGGAAACGTCGGATGTAAGTTATTTTTGGAGGCATGCACCGAAAATTCTCACCGATATTTTTCACTGAAAATTTCCACCGAAAACTTGCATTGGAAATTTCCATTAGAAATATTCCAAGTGAACTTCCACTGCAGTCAAATTTTCTACTAGAAACATGCATTGCAAAGTTCCATAAAAAATGTTTAATGTGAATTATCAATTAAAACTTGCACAGAAAACTCCCACTAGTACCTTGCACTGAATACCTACATTAAAAATTGCAACAGGAAATCTTCCAGGTAAACTTCTATAGTGAAAATTTATACTAGAAACATGCATTGTAGAGTTTAACTGGAAACGTCCGATGTAGACTACCATTAGATACTTGCATTGAAAATTCCCACTATTATCATGCATCAGAGATTTTCACTGGAAATCTGCATTGAAAATTTCCACTGAAAATTTCCCATGGAAAACTTTTGAAGAAAATTTCCAATTAAACACATATTTTTCACTAAAGACATGCACTACAAATTTCATTATAAATTTTCAGTGCAATATGACTTTTCACTGCAAAAATGTCATTTACATCAAAACTAAAAACTTATTTAGAAATGAAACTATAATTTCACACTTCCACCACAATCTCCGGACTTTTATTAAAAAAATATAAGTGAAACATTTTTTAATTAATGAAACTAACACAAATCTTATGATAAACAATTCTAAAACATTTCACTAAAACCTTTAGTGTCTTGCAATGAATACTTGCATTGGAAATTGCAACAGGAAATCTTCTAGGTAAAATTCTACAATGACAATTTATACTATAAACATGCATTGCAGAGTTCATCTCAAAACCTCTGATGTACACTACCATTAGATACTTGCATTGAAAATTCCCATTGTTATAATGCATCAAAAAAATTCACTGGAAAATTGCATTGAAAATTTCCATTGAAAATTTTTCAACGAAACTTTCACTACATTGAAAATTTCTGCTCGATACCTGCACTAAAAAATTCCTACGATAAATTTTTGAGGAAAATTTCCAATTAAATAGATATTTTCACTAAAGACATGCACTGCAAATTTCATTATACATTTTTAGTGCAATGTAACTTTTCACTGCAAAAATGTCATTTACATCAAAACTAAAAACTTATTTAGAAATGAAACTATAATTTCACACTTCCACCACAATCTTCAAATTTTTATTAAAAAAATATAAGAGAAAAAAATTTCAATTAACAAAACTAACACAAATATTATGATAAACAATTCTAAAACATTTCACTAAAACCTTTATGTTCTATAGAAATGTTCACTACAAACATTCAACAACATATAGTCACATGATCAAATTTATAAACGACTAAATACAAATTTTGGAAACTAAAACTTTAAAAAAACATCATCCGGCTCCTATATCATTCATTTATTGTACAATATCAAAATAAAACACTACCAAAAAACAGGGAAAGGGAAGCGCTGCCCTTTATCAGCGCTAAACAGAAAGCGCTGATAAAGGTAGCTCTTTATCAGCGCTAAAAAAGCACTGATAAATGAATGTTTTATCAGCGCTTTTATTTTAGCACTGATAAAACATACCTTTATCAGTGCTTTTAATGATCACTGATAAAGGTTATGTCAGTTTTTATTTAATAACCCTAACAGGCCATCCTCGCTTGCACGCGGTCAAGCTCTCACGAAAGCTGAACCAGGCCCCTCGCCGCGTGACCTCGTCCTCCTCCTCCTCGTCCTCCTCATCCTCCTCCTTCCTCCTCCTTCCTCCTCCTCGTCCTCCTCGTCCTCATCCTTCTCCGCCGTCGCCGCCGCCTCGTCCTCCTCCTCCCCGTGCTCTCAAGGTGGGATGTGAGTTCCATGGATGGAATTCCCTTGGTATATTATTTATATATTGTGTGTGTGAGGACCAAATAGTGAATATAGATGTGAGATAGGAATGATACCATATCTTGAGCCCAATTCCAGTAAGGATTTCCATAATAGATAGTGTGGTCTTAATGTGATTATGATTATGTCTAGGGATGTGATTCATAATTAGTGATGAGTGTATAGGATGATTCATGTTGGTCAACTTGTTTTAGAAATTGTTTATCTTCATCTGTGCCTTGTAATTGCACCCATGAATTTGAAGGTGAGTATGCATACACGATAGTTGACCTTCTTAGAGAAGAGTTTCTGGAAGAGTATAAGAGACATGAAGCAATGAAGATCATTAGAGTGTTGGAGAAAATGTGGTTGCTACAAACAATGTGGCAATCGGCTTGTGCAACGTGTCCTAAGTTACAACTTGCAGGTATTGTACTTTATTTTTTTTTTATGGAGGGTTTTAGTGTAAATGCATTTTGGAATGATCATTGTTATTCATTGTCTTTTAGTTTTTTTTGACAGCCGAGGAGAAAGGGTGGGGTCTACAGACATTAGAGGATATGTCGAAGGGTGACTTTATGGGAAATTACATCCTATATTTTTGCAACATTTCCATAGTATCTAACATCTAACCAAATGGCCTTTTTGGCCTTCAAACTCCTCAAACCCCGATGGTGATCGGGGTTCGGGGAGCTTGAAGGGCAAAGAGGCCATTTCTTCAACATATTCACACACAAAATCACCCTTCGACATATCCTCCAATGTCTGCAGACCCCACCCTTTCCCCTCGGCTGTCAAAAGAACCTAAAAGACAATGAATAGCAATGATCATTCCAAAATGAATTTACATTGAAATCCTCCAGAAAAAAATAAATTACAATACCTGCAAGTTGTAACTTAGGCCACGTTGCACAAGCCGATTGCCACATTATTTGTAGAAACCACATTTGCTCCAACACTCTAATGATCTTCATTGCTTCATGTCTCTTATACTCTTCCAGAAACTCTTCTGTAAGAAGGTCAACTATCGTGTACACATACTCACCTTCAAATTCATGGGTGCAAGTACAAGGCACGGATGAAGATAAACAATTTCCAAAACAAGTTGACCAATGTAAGTATTTAATGGTACCTTTATGCTTTATAGCATGTTTTTTTATAATTTATTTATTTGTATATGTGACAGACATACTAGGTGATATGTTTTGTATTATGGGTTTATCAGGAGTCTGTATGATTTCCTATTTCCACATTTCATTTTAAATAGCATGTTATAATTATATATTTACTGTACCCTAATGGATCAAATAGTCAGGCATATTGTAGATGTTGCTAGAATGTTGTAGGATTATTTTTCCCCAATGGTAGTACATTTTTAGGATGTTTTCACTGATGAGGTATAAAATTTACTTCTTAATAAAGAGATAAACTTTATAATCTAGTTAGTTTTGGGAGAAAATTCAATTTCTATCACAATTTCTAAAATAACACCAAAAGAGCATCAGTTGTTTGAATTGCAATTTGATGATATAGAATATAATGGTTTCATATGGCATAGTACTTTACCATGGGGTTTTATAGTTCTCTAAAATAGATGTTTGATTGGTATTTATTCTTTTGTTGGATTATTGGAGATTGAACCTGATGAGAGTCATGAATATGTATCCTCATCCACGCATTGATAGTCACATTGATCATCTATGAGGTTCTATGATCTTCTCCAAGATAGATTTGACATTAGGATACCATTAGATGAGTTGGACATCGATGGACCTACCATGGACTGATTTTAGGAGTAGTTATGGCCAGTATGATTTTTTAGCGATGATTTTTGGTTTAACTAATGCATTGGTTGTATTAAGGGACTTGATGAATAGGATATTTCATCGTTTTCTGGATTAGTTTTTAGTAGTTTTTTTCAATTAAATATTAGTTTACTCCTCCCAACCCATAGTTGATCTTGACCAACATCTTATCATCACCTTGAGTACATTGAGATAGCATCATATTTATTACTGTTTTCTCCTGTTACTCATTGGTTTCCTCTTGTTCGCATGTCATGTATTTTCTAAGGCATCATTCAGTCTTTGTAAGACTAACTTGGAATAAATTTGATATATGTCAGATTAAATCAGGTATCTTATACATACACGATGTTCACCCTACTGGACAAACCATGTATATGGATTTCACATGTGTTTAAAGGCATTTGTACCATGATTTGTTTTTATAAAACCCAAACAATGCTACCTGATTAATTAAAACATAATATTAGGAAAGTTCTCGAGATCGAACCCATAAAGATGATGAATATGAATAAAGAATGGATGAATGCCAATCGGTTGACAAAAGAGTATGAAGATGGCGTGAAAGAGTTTATCAAGTTTGCAGAAGATCATGCATGCGACCCTTCTCAAATCCTTTGTTTGTGTTTACGCTGTTGTTATTCAAGACAAATTAGTCCAGAGGAGTTGGAAGAACACATGATCTATCATGGAATAGATCGAAGTTATACGTGTTGGAATAAACATGGGGAAAAAACCAATGTAGGTAGTGACTTAGAGAACACAACATTTTATAGATCATCTGATATGATTAGAAGCGTGAACAGTGAAGACGATCGTATGGAGGGTGTGATTACAGATGTGAAGGATGATGAAGATCGTATTGAGGAAATGACAAGGATAGTTGAAGATGAACTTCGTGATTGCCCAAAATTGTTTGAGAAGTTAGAGAGTTGTGAAAAAACGTCATTGTATGCTGGTTTCACTAAATATATAGCATTGTCATCTGTATCAAAGCTGTATAATTTGAAAGCAGGCAACGGGTGGAGTGACGCCAGTTTTATGGAACTACTTGCTCTCCTGAATGACATTCTCCCAGAAGATAATGAACTCCCAAGCCGAACATATGATGCCAAACGAATGCTACGATCGATGGGTATGATCTCTGAAAGAATACATGCTTGCCTGAATGACTGTATATTGTTTCGTAAGGACCACAAATCACTTAAAGAATGTCCAAAGTGTGGTGCTTCCCGATACAAGAAAGATGATTCTAGTCCTACGAAAGTTGTATGGTACTTTCCAATCATTCCTAGGTTTAGACGCCTATATGGAAGTGAGGAGACTACAGGACAATTGACATGGCATGCAGATACAAGAATTAAAGATGGGAAACTACATCACCCTGCAGACTCTCCTCAGTGGAAGAGAATTGATCATGAGTATCCTGAATTTGGGAACGAGCCGAGAAACCTTCGTTTGACATTATCTACAGATGGGGTGAATCCTTTTGGTTTTCAAAGCAGCAGTCATATTACATGGCCGGTTATGTTGGTAAATTATAATTTACCACCGTGGTTATGCATGAAATGAAAATACATCATGTTATCTATGCTTATATCAGGACCAAAACAACCGAGTAATGATATTGATGTTTATTTGGCCCCATTGATCGAGGATTTGAAAATATTGTGGGATTCAGGTGTTACGATGTATGATACTTACAAAAATGAACAGTTCACTTTGAAATCCATGTTGTGCGGGACGATAATTGACTTTCCTGCTTATGGAAATTTGTCAGGATATAGCATTAAAGGAACTCAAGGGTGCCCCGTTTGCGAACAAGGTACACAGTCAATTAGGTTAAAACATTCATCGAAAACCGTGTTTCTAGGACATCGCAGATTTCTACCCCGATGACATAAGTACCGATCTTGGAAGACATCATTCGATGAAAGTTCAGAGGAACGTACAGCACCGTCTCCACTAATAGGTGATCAATTGTTTGATAAAGTGAAATATTTGGACACTACTTTTGGTAAACCGTTTTTGAAAAACCTTACGAAAACTGGTTGGAAAAAGAGATCAGTTTTTTTTTGAATTACCATACTGGAATTGTTTGTATGTCAGACATTTTCTTGATGTTATGCATATTGAAAAAAATGTATGTGATAGTGTCATCGGCACGTTGCTAAATGCACCTGACAAAACAAAGGATGGAATTAAGGCTATATTGGACATGGTTGAGATGGGAATACGAGAAGAGTTGGCACCAATGAAGGGTGAAAAACAAACATTTCTTCCTCCTGCTACTTACACTCTTTCTAGGCAGGAGAGATATCAGTTTTTCAACTTCTTTAATGACGTAAAGGTTCCAGAGGGGTATTCATAAAATATCAAGAACATCGTGTCAATGGGAGATTTAAAATTAAAGGGTCTGAAATCACATGACTACAATGTTTTGATGTAAGATCTAATTCATATAACTTTACGTTGCATTTTTTCCAAGAATGTCTGCCATTCATTAACGAAACTTTGTTTCTTCTTCAAAGCTATATGCAGTAAAGTTATAGACCCGGCGAAATTGCCAACTATGGAAAGAGAAATTGTCGTCATATTATGTGAATTTGAAATGTTCTTCCTGCCGACATTTTTCGATATGATGGTTCATTTGATGGTTCATTTGGTGAGAGAGATTCGACTATGTGGTCATGTACATTATAGATGGGTGTACCCCATTGAACGGTATATGAAGATTTTGAAAGGGTATGTCAAAAACCGAAGTCGGTCAGAGGGTTGTATTGCGGAGCAATATATTGTTGAGGAAGCTGTTGAATTTTGTACCGAATACCTGTCTGGTGTAGAAATCGTTGGCCTACCGAAATCTCGTCACACTGAGTGGCTTGAGGGTGAAGGAATTTCTGGAAGAGAGGTTGTCACAATCAATATTACAGATCGGGAGCAGGCCCACCTTTACATTTTTCATAACAGTTTCGACGTTGACCCATATGTTCAAACCCACAAATAAATTCTTAGGCATTTGAATCCTTCTAGGGCTGAAAAATGGATATCAGATACACATAATCGACAGTTTATAGGATGGTTTCGAGACCATATTTTTAAGCAGTTAGATGAAAATCCAGACTGAATTTCAGAACGACTTTGATGGCTGGCCGGAGGAGCAAGTGTGTACGTATTATCTTACAATGCTTATGCAGTTAACGGTTATACATTCTATACTAATGAACATGATGAAGACAGTACCATGAAAAATAGTGGGGTTACACTTGTGGTTGAGGTGATACATGTTTCCGGTGCTAAGGACAAAAATCCAATTTATGCGAATATGTCATACTTTGTCATCATAAAACAAATATGGGAGTTGGATTATACGAAATTCAAAGTGCCGATTTTTCAATGCAAGTGGGTTGATAACAGGAGTGCTGTTAAAATAGATGAATTAGGATTTGTGAAAGTTGATTTCAGTAAGGAAGGGGAGAAAGAAGAACCATTTATAATGGCATCACAGGCAGTACAAGTATTTTATGTTCCAGACCCCGCAAACCGAAATTGGTCAATTGTTCTGTTATCGACCAAAACAACTAAAGGGTCAGATGAAAGTTCAACAGAGGTTGACCCTTTTATAGGGACTTCACAATCATTTCACAGTGGTCCAAATGTAGATGGAGTTTTGTATGTCAGAGGAGACCACAATAAAGGAATTTACATAGTCGATAGAGGAGTTAAATCACTTCAACCTTTAAAGAAAAAAAAGAGAGTACAATAATCAGATTATTTGTTTATTGTAACATACATTGTGTTACGTTATGTTATTATCTGTTCGCTGATGTTTTTATGTAATCTAAATTAAATATTAAACCACTTCTGTAGATAATGACTTCTGCACCTGCTGATGCGCCCAATCCCAAGGCACAAAAGGTCTCTCAACCAGTAGCTGGTGGTCTCACTACAGAGCAATAACAAGTTTCTCAACCAGATGTTGGTGGTCCCAGTGCAGAGCAACAACAGGTTTCTCAACCTGTTGTTGCTAGTCCCAGTGCTGAGGTACAACAGGTTTCTCAACCTGTTTCTGCTGGTCCCATTGCCAATGTTAGCACTCCGGGGGAAGATATTGATGCTACTTCTGAGGAAATGGTAGGAAATGAAACCCTGAAAGTGCAAAAAAAACAAGAGCGTCGTAGTTTGACAGTGTTGGCCAAAATCCTTAAGGCAAAATCAAAAGGCATCAAATTTTGAGGTGGGATGGAATAAGTGAGTCCAACATGTTAACCCCAACAGAGTCATCTTTAGTAGCTACATTGGAATCGTCACTCGGCAACGCGTGCCGATTGATGTACAGTCATGGCACCATGTTGTCACCGGGATGAAGACACTAATGTGGGAAGAGATTATGGTAACATTATGATATCATTTTTTTAATTTATTAAAATAAAATAAAATACCAAAACATTGACTTACTCTTCATCATCCATTGCAGAGTGCATTTATAGTAGATGTCTCGCACAAGGAATATGTATTAAGAGTTGCAGGAAGGATTCATAGAGATTTCCGCACAATTTTAACGAAATATCATCTTAAAGATGCAGAAGGGAAAATCAAGTCGCACTCACCTCCTCTTTACACGCACTTGATATCCCAAGGAGCGTGGGATGCATTTAGCAACCGCCATGGGGAGAATACTTTTCAGGTACATTGTGTGGGGTAATACGTTGTTTGACGTTTTCTTGTATTCATCACTCTGA
Organism: Viscum album; assembly: GCA_963277665.1. Lineage (NCBI taxonomy): Eukaryota > Viridiplantae > Streptophyta > Magnoliopsida > Santalales > Viscaceae > Viscum > Viscum album. The sequence goes on along the minus strand of OY728122.1, from coordinate 1,235,556,759 downwards.
TTGACAGTTTTTTATTTATGAAACAACTACTGAGTGCTGAAAATAAAAAATGCACAACAGAACCAGCGTACCCTTACCGTAAAGCAAGGATGGGGTACGCTGAACTTGAGAAAAAATTGGTACGTCTTTTAAATCTACCCTACTACTAGTATGTGACATAAAACAACACCATAACCATGTTTCTCTATTTATATGTAGATTGATGAATCGAAATCGAAAGCCATATCCATCCCATGCCATGTGCTATGGAAGGAGGCTCGTGTAAATAAAGAGGGGACATTGATAGATGAAAACGCACAAAAAATGTGGGAAACATGTGTAAGTATGACATAATATAAATTTGAGTTGCTTTGAATCACTATTACATTACAATAACTACTTATTTTTCTATATTTTCTATCTGAAATAGTCACAAGAATCAACAACAACCGCACTAGATGCAGACATACTTTCAGCAGCCTTGAAGTAGCCAGAAAAGTATGGTCGCGTCAGAGGTGCGGGTTTTGGGGTGACACCCCGAACATATTTTCAAAAACAAAAACAAGCGGGGGATCAAAATGAAAAAATGGAAAAGCTGTAAGAACAATTATCTATTTTTCAAGAATAATTACAATACCAGAGAGAGATGATAGAAAAATTGATGGGGGAGAGGCAAAGAGAAGAAACAACTCAACAACAACCCGTGCGTGACGATCTCGCCCCACCCCCCACCAGCTTTGAGGCGAGCCATTCCCCTAAAAAACCTGACTTAGATGAGGTAATCAATGTTTTAATAATTGTTTCTGTGAAATGTGATTTACATAGACACTGATACCTTTCCTGTACTAATATTCCATAGGGTGAAAATGACTGTGATTTATATTTATCAACTCCCACCTATCGCCTTGTAGCGAAGGCTACGGTGTTACAAAACGACATGCTGCACAACAGACAGCTTCCAAAAGATCATCTAAGAGTGTCAATTAACATAGCTAATGAGCCGAGTGTCGAGCTACCTGTTCCAAATGACGATGACAACATTCATACGGTTGAACAAGCTATTGGAACATTCATTGTATGGCAGACAGTTCTTGTAAAAAAAACATGTCAACAAAAAGGTATTCAATTCTAATTTATTTTTCAATATGGACCTTTAACATTTAATGAAAAAAGGTCTGAACCTATGACTATTATTACAGAATGACAAAGACTGTGGGGTGAAACGAAATATCATCTCAAAAACTATCTCAAGGATCAACCAACCGATTGAAACGGTCTACTAAGAGCACATTCACCCCGCTCGTTCTATATCCACAGTTAATATCATTGCAGGCTCATGTGGATACAAAGTTGAAAGACGGCAGTACTCACATAGTTTATTTCGAAAAAGATATGTATGGAGAGGAGATGTCAGATTTCATTAGTGCTGAAAATGTAAATGAAATCCTCAATTATGAATGGCTAGGCGCCTCAGTTGTAAATGTATACATGAGGTAAGTTTTCATGATTTGATTTTACAAAAGCTGATATACTCTGATAATTTTGACTAAATACATTTTATATTTGTCGCAGACGTATATATGAAAAACAATTGAAGGGATTTCCCCATGAACAAAAATTTGGACTCGTTAGTCCTCACACCACATCTTTAAAAGACGAAATAGATTCTGTTAAAGAGGCTAAAATAATGTCATCCCTGCTCAAATCGTTTGAAAACAAAATTACGGATGACAGACTCTTTTTAATACCAACGATGTAGGGGTAAAACTCTACAATTCAATCATATCAACTATATTTTCATTTCTTTCTTTACTTATTCCTTTTTGTATTTTTAGGGAGCATTGGATGCTGATTGCAGTCAATTTGGATACTCCAAAGATTTATTTTCTGGATTCAACGCATGGATATCCAACAAATCAACCACGCGTGATGGCGTTTGTTAATTTGTAATATACTAGATCCAATAATTTAAAACTAAACATCTAGTTATATAATTTATGTTATCTTTTAATGAGGATCCTGTTATGATAGGGCGGTGCATCAATATAGTCTAATGCATGGAATGAATTCAAGGCATAAGGATGAGCACGCCTACAAGATCTACAACTAGAAAAGTATCTGGGTATATATAATAACATTTCACTATCCAAACACATATCAAAACAAATTACTTATTGTTGTCGATGTTTCTGTAGTGTCCAAAACAAACAAACGGAAAGGATTGTGGTTATTGTGTTTGTAAATTTATGAAAGAGATCGTATTTCATCAACAAACTAGCATCCCTGATGAGGTATTTTTGAAAATAATTACGAGTTCATTTAAAATATTTATTAATCCTTTGTGTATTTATATTTTTTCAGTACTACTATGACTGTCACAAAAACTCATATTCAGAAGATGATATACATGTGTTTAGAAACGAATGGGCAACATACCTGATGGAAGATTGTACACAAATAGGATGAAGGTGAATTCCAACCACTTATGTTATCTATATATGATCATTGATTATCCTCCAACCTTCTTTGGTGAATTGAGAATGCTCTGATGTATTGAAATCTTAATTTATTACTCAATGTTTTCTATCCCCAGATTCATATTATTGATCTTTGAACAAATCAATATTGAAGTAAGGCATGATGGTGTGCAGTGCGTATGGGGTGAATGACGAAACCACCGAGGATCAACAAAATCCATTTTCTGTATCTCGTTTGTTTGAACTTATATTTGAGCACATGTGTTGTTGTTTGACTTGCACAATTATTTCTAGATAGATGCATGAGATAATCGGTATCGTTGGGGGATTTTTTGGAACCAAAATATATGTCCCAGGATAATTCAAGTAAGGGAAAGGTTGGTTGAGATGAAATCCAAGCTCAAACAACCAGTACATCATCAAAAGAATCAACCATGTGATGCACCATCATATAGAATCTGGTCCTCGTGATGTTTTGAGGTGTTTATGAAATGTATGGGGAGTCTGATAAGCCCCATGGCCACCATAAATAATGTTTACAGATAGCTCCACATGTTTTTTGTGCCTCGTGCCTCTTTACAAGGATCACGCCATTCACATGGTTCATCTTAGCACGTATGTCCCATTCATCCCATTGCTACTCTTGGAAGAACCTGAGAATCTGACAATGCATAAGCCCCACAAAACCCATACTCATCCAACCAAGAGTATTTCTAGTGTGAAGGGAAGCTAACCATGGGTAACACCCACAATATACCTCTTTTAAATATATGGGTTTTGATCCTTGTATTCTAAATAGGGTACATAGGAAGCCTCCATGAGGTTAAATCCCAACCAATGGTAAACCATGGTGACCCCCTCACTGGGATACACCTTCGCTTATTTTCCCTCTTGTATTTCCCTTAGTGGCGTTCGAATAAGTCTTCAAAATGAGAAACTTTACCTTTATGGGATGCACCACACTTGGGTCAGACCTCATTGGGCGTTTTGATCCATCTATCAGGTAAACATTCCAGGTGCTCCCTCCTAGAGATGTACCTACCTGATCCACCTTTATAAGTGTTTTGATCCACCCAGGTCTTACATCTCTGTAATACATTAAATTATGACCCTCTATCCTTGTGGGATGTTAAACTCATGGAATACCACAAGTTAAACATGGGTTTCCATTAATATATTCAATATTATTGTGTAATCAGTCCTTATTAAGGTATTGTGGAGGTGTGGTTTTATGTTTTCCAGCAGATTTCGGAAGATTCAACGCTTTATGTAGGTGATTCCATGCTTTTACATTATATGATGATTTTATTATGCTATATTTTCTTGCTAAGTGTACTATATGAAATGTTTGTGTGGTTAAAAATGTGTTATCAAAGGAATTTGGGGTGTGTATAGACTTGAAAGTTATTTTTAAAATGAATGCAGTTGTATTTCTTGTGGATTTTCATGCTTAAGTCCTTTAAATGTGTTTGAAGAAATGAGAAAGTTGTGTGATGGGTGTTTTCAAATGGATTTAATGTGTTTGTGAATTTTAAAGAGGGTTTTCTTATGAGATGTAGAGAGTCTATATATGTGTATTTACATTGAATGAAAGTACATGAGAATGTGTTGATATATATGATGTGTATAATGTAAATTGAGCACAATTTCCATACAAGGTATTTTCTTTATGATGTGTAGGGGACAGGGTGAGAGGGCATGGGTGGTTTTCTGGGGGAGGGGGAAGGGGGCAAAGTGGTAGGGGGAAGGGGTAGGGGGTGTGCTGGGTTCTTTTGAAATATGTAGGGGGTGGGCAGAGGGGTGTGCAATGGGCAGGGGGAAGTGCAGTGGGCAGGGGTGTGCTGGGGAAGGGGGCAGGAGGTGTTCAGGGGGCAGGGAGTGTGCAGGGGTAGGGGGTGTGCTCGGGGGTGGGCAGTGTGTAGGGGGTGTGCTGGGGAAGGGGGCAGGGGTGCTTCTTTTTTTATGGAATGGGGGGACATATAACCATGGTATTAAACTGTGGGTGTGCTGGGTAGGGGTGGTTTTCTGGGGGAGGGGGAAGGGGGCAAAGTGGTAGGGGGAAGGGGTAGGGGGTGTGCTGGGTTCTTTTGAAATATGTAGGGGGTGGGCAGGGGGGTGCAATGGGCAGGGGGGAAGTGCAGTGGGCAGGGGTGTGCTGGGGAAGGGGCAGGGGGTGTTCAGGGGGCAGGGAGTGTGCAGGGGTAGGGGGTGTGCTCGGGGGTGAACAGTGTGTAGGGGGTGTGCTGGGAAAGGGGGCAGGAGTGCTTCTTTTTTATGGGATGGGGGACATATATTCATGCTATTAAACCGTGGCTATAGGTATATAACCAAGGTTTAATGTCGTTGCAAAAGACTCATCATTGGTATCCAATAGAGGAGGATAATAGGGTTGAAGATATTCCACCACTCTTTTAATGTAATTGATAATATTTGATTTATCTCAAAAGTAAGGGAGATATCCCATGGGGGAAGGGAGAAGGAGGAGAGTGCATGAAAATGATTTTGTTAAGTGGAATGAAGGATATATGAGGGTAACCCGCTTTAATGGTTGATAGTGAAAATTTGTTAATTCCACTCATTAATTAGGTGAATTATTAGGCCTAAGGGTAAAATAAATCATTTTCCAACAATGTGGGAATCAATATACACACACTTCTAATCTGTATAGTTTCATTGAGTGGCTTACAATCCATTATTCAACCATATAGAGATACTTCCCCAAAAACTCATACCTTACACAAGTTCATCACATTATTTGACAAACCATTAACCATCAATGTGAGACCATCATAACCTTAGAACCAAACTGTAGGTTTATCTATTCCCCCTCGAATCATTAAATAGCCCATGTTCTACTAAACATTGGGCCATTTGATTATTATAGATGATTAGCCCTAACCATGCACCAATTTCGTTAATTTGTTATTTTATGTTTTGTGTCTCGCTAGTATAATTCAATTTAGCAACCTCATTCTTTATTTCATTATTGTATTTCTAACATAATGTTTGTTTTATTATGTAGGTGAAATCTTTTTCCTCAGTTCGAATGCTTTGTTCAGAAACCGCCGCCATGGACGACAATTTTTTAGAGTGGATGGATGAAAAAAGGATGGAACATCATTGTTTTTTAACTGTTTGTTGGATAAATGTAATTGTAACCAAATTAAACATTGTTTGAAATGTATATAGAAGTGTGTTGTTTTGTATTCATGATTTCAAGTAAATGTATGTATCATTTTTGTTCTTCTGTGCATTGTGTGTGAGTGTTGTGTGTGCTGTGTGCAGGTTTTGTTTGGACTCTGTGCATGTGCTGTAATGTGTGCAGGTGCTGGGCAGGTTCTGTGCAGGTTCTGGTTTTGGATAAGATATTTGGCCTTTATCAACGTTAGTTAAGCGCTGATAAATGGATAATATATCATCGCTATTTTGAGTGCTGATAAAGGTAGTTTTTATCAGCGCTCAAAATAGCACTGATATATTATACATTTATCAGCGCTTGCTTAGCGCTGATAAAGGGGACCCCCTTTATCTTCGTCGAGATTAACAACGCTTTTTTAACGCTGTTAAAGGTCGTTTTTAGCGCTATTATAAATCATATTTGTAGTAGTGCAAGGTTTGTGTCGATTTTCAAATATGGAAATTCGTCGCCCAATGAATGAAAAATTCAGTCTGTGAGAAATAAAAAAAAAAAACGGCCGACATCAACTTTTCTATAACTTCCAATAATTAGCCCCCAGGGTCCAGCTCAGGTGGTAGTGGCTCAGCGGGATCTCGACTAGATATCAGGTTCTTCCTTGTTAGTTTAGAGTGAGATTTTCATTGTATTTCCATCCCTCCTAGGTAATAATATAAATTCCAATAATCATTTTTTTTGATTTTTTTGTTTGTTTATATTATATTTAAAAGTCTTTTTCTGATCGGGTGCCTCGGAAGCTTCCGGAGCAGGAGAGCTATCTATTTAAATACTCATAGCTTTGACTTTCTCCTTTTCTCGGGTCTTGTTTTAGCTCCCGTGCCCGGTAGCATCCGCCCATCTTCCTCCAAGCTGCTTGGTGTTTCAAAATTGAATTGTAGTACTTCGTGGTTTGGGTTCGAGAGATAGGGGATTTAATCTCAATCTAGCTGAGCTTCGGGTTTTGAAATCCAGTTATCTGCATCTGGTGTAAATTCCCCAAACCGAAAGGGATTGAAATCTTCGGTAACCCGTGTGGCGCGGCGGTAGCGCGGAAGAGGGAAGGATGGAGGATGCCGTGTCTGATAAGTTGTCAAAGCCATCTTACACTTACTGGCTGAGGGAGGCTCAACAGGATGCTGCTCCTCTTCCCGTTCCTCAAAAGCTCACGCCTGAGGATATCCTTTCCGACCAAAGTCGTCCCGCTACTCTAGGATCTGTTTGGAATCGGGTACCAACTCATGCAGCTTGATTCTTTTTTTTTTTGTTGTTGAAATTAATGCTTATTTTTGGTAGCTATTAACTGTTCGATCACCTTGGGTGCTCAAAACATGAGCAAATCGAAGGCAGGTAATGTTCATCATCTCGATTCATCTGATCACCTCAGGGCCTCGTGTGTGATACTGTCAGGCATGAATGCGTGTTTTGATTAATTACAATTGTTGCAAGGAAATTTGGATTATTACAATTTTTACTTTCTCCACATCCATTTAGTTGTCCGCATATGAAACATTGAAGTTTGTCATAAATTTCATAAAGAGTGTACATGGAATAAAAACGGCAAGGATACAACACACTCCATGTAGCATTAACACCACACGAGCACATAATTAAAAAATGCCTGTTTTGGATCGTTACAATTTTTGGATCGTTACAATTTTTAAGTTTCGCTCCACATTCGTTTAGTCTTTTGAAATGTTATGCTATTTGGGATTAAAAAAATGCCCCTTTTTTCGAAACATGATGAATGCAATTTTTAATCCACAATCAAAATTAAAAAAAAAACATATAAATGGTGTTTTGATATTTTCTCAATCAATAAATCAACATTTAAAGCGCCTAAATATCTTTAAATGTCATTAAAAAACAATATTGTAGTTTTACAACTCAAAATAACATTACAACAACAAACCAACCTTAAACCCAATTAAACGAGGTCAGTTACATGGATCAAATGTTGCCAATAAACTCTATTGAAGATCATATTTTTATTGAAATCATTAAGAACAAGATCACCTTGAGTGATTTGTTTAAGGGTCCTTTTAGGTCTACCTCTACTTCTTTCAGTTAGTGAATTTGTCAATAAACTTACCCTGATAACAGATCTATCTCTAGGCTTTCTTTTAACATGTGCATACAATCTTAATCTAGTCTTAGTCATCTTTTCATCAATAACAACCACTCCAATTTTATCTCGAACACATTCATTTCTAATTTTATCCTTCTTAGTATCTCCACATGCTCATTTTAACATTTTCATTTCCGTTACCTTTATTTTTTGTTCAAGATGCCTCATCAAAGGCCAAGACTCACTACCATATAGATTATGTGGTCTAATGACATTCCTATAAAATTTATCCTTTAATTTCAAAGGAATTTTAAGATCACAAAGCACCCCAAATGTCTTTCTTCATTTTATTCACCCAATTTAAATCCTATGAGAGACACCTGCATTAATATCTCCATCACATTGCGGAAATGAGCTTAAATATCGAAAACGGTAAACTTCTGAAATAACGCGGTCTTCCAATCTCACATCTATAACATTACTAGACAATCATTTGCTACAATGACTCCATATATTCCATTTTACCCCTATTAAGACAAAAACCTTTTGATTTTAAAGTCTTTCTCCAATGCTCTTAACTTTAAATTGATAGTCTCTTTGGATTCTGCAACAAGAAATATATCATGCGCAAAAAGCATGCAATTAAGTATCTCATCTTGAATATGCTTTGTAAGTTCATTGAAGGCCAAAGTAAAAAAGCATGGGGTTAAAGACGAATCTTGATGCAGTCCTATCAAGACAGGGGATTTTTTAAAATCACCCACTTAACTTCTAACTCGAGTTAAACTCTCTTCATACATGTCTTGGATGAGTTTGATATACGTCACCCACACCCTTTTTTTTTTCAAGAGCATTCCATAAAACATTTTTAGGAACTTTATCATACGCCTTTTTAAAATCAATGAAAATTGTAGAATGATAAAAAGAGGTAGACTCCGAATCCCCAAGGTACTCTCTAAAGGAGGCCTAGAGGTTCTTTTATAATGAATAATTAAGACCACATCAGACCATAAGTCCGATATGAGATACAGACTTCAACACTCCCCCTCAAGCTAGGTGTACTTAGCTTGGACACATGAAGAAAAGAGATCAAAGCAACAATAATACAAAGCAAACAAGAAACGCTGCAAACACTTCCTCTCAAGCTGGATACCCAGCTTGATTACAAAACAAGACGAAATAAAAAGAAACAAGCGACGATCGTAGCCCCCCCTCAAGATCGCAACTCCCTCTCAGGATGATGGATGAATGAAGATGTCGCGGGCGCAGCAGAGAGACCACACAGACCGGGTCAGTTGACGGAGCGCCAGAAAATCCGAGCTAGCGGGGCCGATCGATGATACGGCAGGAAAGCCACACTAGCACCGGGAAAACCGCACTTGCGGGGCCGGCGACGGGAGGCGGGGATTCCGCAGAATCGTTGCGGGATCTGGCGGTGCCAAATGGCCCAAATCCAAGGCGGTCGAGGAGTTGCGCCACGGTGGAGGAAGCGCGAGGACGTGCTGACGAACAGGAGAGACAACGCTCTAGATCCGGAAGGAGCGCGCAAAAATAGTTTCGCCGGGAAAGGGAGGTGACTGCCGGGAGAGCAACGCAGGAGGAGGGGATCGACGTGGAGGCAGAGCTGCTGCATGAGGCAGACGTGGAGGGAGCAGCTTTGCAGAGGCGGTGTGCAGGGAGGCGGAATCGCAGCGAGATCTGGCGGTGCTGAGTAGGAGCCCAGGCGGACGGGCTGACATGTCGTCGCACGCAGTAGGAGGGAGGAGCGACCCGATGAGGGAAGTCGCTAGAGGGTCGTCGTGCGCTGGAGGGCCGGGAAGCTGTGTCTGGATCTGGCGTCCGGACGGGGAGGCACGCGCTGGAGGGTTGTCGTGCGTTGGAGGGCTGGTCGTCGGAGGAGCACCACGTCGGATGGGAGGAAGGGGTCGTCGGGATCGGGCAGGAGGAAAGAGCCGTCGGGATCGGGCGTCTGGCCGTCAGCCGTCGCGCGCAGCGTGAGAACCGACAGGAGCGGCCGCTACGACAGGAACCGATGGGAGGGAAACCGACAGGTGAACCTGGAGGGCGGCATCGGGATCGGCTGGAGGGGGGCCGCCAGAACGCGATGGGGATCAGGAGGCGCGACGCGAGGCGCGACCTAGGGCGGGGTCGTCGCGCGCAGTGGGTAGGGGACGCCGGGGAAGGAGGCGCCGTGAGGGAGGGATCCGTCAGACAAAACCAGGAGGTCGAACAGAACCAGAAGGCCGCCTGGGAAACGAGCCCGGAGGGGCGGCGACAGAAAATAAACCCAGCCCTACATGGGGGGCGCCGCCCCCCAGGGGGAATTTTGGAAAAACTAGGGCAGGAAAAAAAACTGGGTGGGAGGGTTCGGGTTTGGAGACCACCCTCTGATACCATGTAGAATGATAAAAAGAGGTAGACTCTGAATCCCCAAGGTACTCTCTAAAGGAGGTCTTGAGGTTATTTTATAATGATTAATTAAGACCACATCAGACCATACGTCCGATGTGGGATACAGACTTCAACAAAAACCACATGCAAATCTTGAGTTTTTTGTCGATAATACTCCATTAGTCCTCTAATCAAATAAATTGCTTTCGTGGTTGAACGTTCAGTTATAAAACCAATTTGATTCTTTGAAATTTTAGTTTCCCTTTGAATCCTCTGTTCATTCACTCTTTTCCAAAGTTTCATGATATGAATCATAAGCTTAATGCCTCTATAATTCCCACACCTTAAAATATATCCTCTTTTTATGCACAGGTGCTAGAGTGCTCTTCCTCTATTCATCAAACATTTTCTTAGATTTCATAATCTCATTAAATAATCTAGTGAGCCAATTAATACCCAACCCACCTGAATATTTTGACGCTTCAATTCAGATGTTATCAAGCCCCTCACCGTTACCATTTTCCATCCTTTTTTCCATCCCTTTTAAAGCATCTTTAACCCCGGAAGGATGAATTTTTCGATAATAGGTGTAATTGTGTTCCTATCACTAATGCTTAAATTATCTAAATCTTTTCCACACATCCTCTCTTCATTGAATAGATTAACCCCGGAAGGATGAATTTTTCGATAATAGGTGTAATTGTGTTCCTCTCTTCATTGAATAGATTATTAAAGTAACACCTCTTTCTCATCCTTAAAAAGGGTACCCCTTCATCTTTTATGCGCCGAACTTGATCTAAATCTTTAGATTTTCTCCCTCTACCTCTAGTTAAATTGTAGATTTTTCTTTCACCATTCTTAGTATGTTATGAATGGTGTAACTCCTCAAAAACTTGAGATGTAGCTTCACTAACTGCTTTCTTAGCCTTTCTACGAGCATCATGACATCGAACCCAAGTATCTTCATTACTGCAGAAGTGCAAAGCTTTAAAACGCTCACGTTTCGCTTCAACTTTTAGTTGGACATTCTAATTGAATTATCACGATTCTTTTCCTTTTAGACAAAACCCTTTTGATACTCCTCGAATAAAAGTAGCTATATTGCGAACACTTTTAGCCACCTTATCCCACATATAGTCGGCGGTTCCTTGAACTTCCCAATCCACTTCTTTCAAAAGTTTGTTCTTAAATTCCATTATAGGGTTATCCTTTAGGTGCTGCCATCCGATTATTGGATTCCTTAATTGTTTCCTATTTCTCTTGTAATTATTAACTTGAAGGTTTAAAACTAATAAATGATGTTGAGTGGTGCCTTCTCGGATATAACCCTAAAACCCTAGATAAATCTTCCATCCGACCTTTTTACCAAGAAATAATCAATTTGGGATCTTGTGACTTCGCTTTAGTAAGTGTAGAATAGGAAATCTTCTTAACTAAAGGTGAGGCGGATCCCTACTTTTATAGATTGAGAATACATAATACATACAAGAGTATTTCGATGTGGGACTTGGAAATACCCAGAATAATAAAAATAGGGTTTAACACTCCTCCTCAAGCTGGACATACAGCTTGGACAACGAGTCCCACAAAAAAGAAAAATGACATCATACAAGACCAGACACACTCCCCCTCAAGCTGGGCCGCAGATGTTGTGGATGCCCAGCTTGGAACTGAGCGAGGCTAGGCGAGCCCTTGGGAGGCCTTTGGTGAAGATGTCGGCAAGCTGGTCCGCCGTCGGGATGTGGCTAAAGCTGACATGATCATGCTCCAGGTGGTGGCGAAGAAAGTGACAGTCCACCTTAATATGTTTCGTGCGTTCATGGAAGATGGGATTCGAAACTATCTTGGTGGCTGCCCGATTGTCACACCAGATGTGAGCAGATGTCTGCGGAGGAAAGCCAAACTCCTGGAGGAGATGTTGAACCCAAATGATCTCCGTGGTGACGGTGGCCATGACACGGTACTTGGATTCTGCACTGGAGCGGGAGACGACCGTCTGTTTCTTGCTGCGCCAGGAGTTACCTGCCAAGAATACGGCAGACCCAGAAGTAGATATCCGAGTAGCAAGACAACCAGCATAATCAGCATCACAAAAGACCTCAATATTCAGATGAGCATGTTGGGAGTAGCGAAGACCACGGGCAGGATCTTGCTTGATGTATTTGGCGATGCAGAGGACAACGTCCCAATGAGAGGTGGTTGGATGCTCCATAAATTGGCTCACTTTGCCAACAACGCAGACAATGTCGGGACGAGTCATTGTGAGATAATTGAGTTTGCCCACCAGTCGACGGTACCGCTCTGGGCGTGAATACGGTTCCGAGGAGTTATAACGAGATCGTTCCCCAGGCTCCAGAGGAGTGTCCACAGCAGTGACCTATGTCAGCCCAACATCCTGCAGAATATCCAACGCATATTTCCGTTGGCAGAGGGAGATGGTGTCCGAAGAATAGGATACCTCGATGCCTAGGAAGTATGTGAGAGGACCGAGATCCTTAGTGTGGAAGTGCTGGTGAAGATGCCCCTTGAGGTGGGTGATACCAGCAAAGTCGCTGTCGGTGATGATGATATCATCCACATAAACGACCAACAGGATGCAGCCAACGAAGGTCGTCCTGGAGAACACAGTGTGGTCCTTCATGCTGCGAGAGAGCCCAAAGTCGGTGATGACAGTGCTGAAGCGGTCGAACCAAACATGAGGAGATTGCTTGAGGCCGTAAAGAGAGCGGCGGAGTCGACGAACTTGAGACTCAGCGCCGAATGCACAAAATCCGGGGGGTTGTTGCAGATAAACCTCTTCCTCAAGAAATCCATGGAGGAAGGCATTCTTGACATCTTGATGAAGAGGCCAATGATGATGAGCCGCCAGAGAGATGAATAACCGAACGGAGTCCATCTTGGCAACTGGAGAGAAGGTATCAAAATAGTCAATACCGTAAGTCTGTGCGAACCCCTTTGCCACAAGGCGGGCTTTGAGTCGATGGAGAGTGCCATCGGGATTCAGCCTGACTGTGTAAATCCATTTGCTGCCAACCGCCTGTTTGTCTGCTGGAAGGGAGACAAGATCCCAAGTATGGTTTTCTTCCAGAGTCTGCAACTGATCCCGCATTGCTACTAGTCATCCCGGGTGAGATTTTGCCTCACCAACTGTGCGGGGAATAGATACTGTCTCTAGAGCTGACAAACCCCTGTATGAAGATACAAATAGAGGAGTACTCTGGCAAGAGCGAATACCCTACCAAAATGGGTGTCAGCAGCAGGGGGAGACACCGGAGGAGGGTGGATGATGTGAGAAAGACAATCATCGACGACAGAGTCAGGATGAGGAGAGAAGGGAGAACGGAGAGCTCTCAACAAATGAGACGTCAGCAGAGATGACATACCTCCGGAGGTTCGGTGAGTAGCAGCGATATCCGCACTGAGTGCGAGAATAGCCAAGGAATATGCACCAGAGGGATTTGGGAGAGAGTTTGGAGAGGTCGGGACGTGTGTCTCGAACATAACAGAGACATCCAACACTCGAAGCGGAAGGGAGTGAGGAGGGAGAGACTAGAACATAGCCCGAAATGGAGTCTCCCCCTGAAGGATAAAAGAAGGAAGTCGGTTTATAAGGTAGGTAACAGTGAGTACCGCATCTCCCAAAAAATGCAGAGGCACCTGTCGGTGGAAGAGGAGGGCACGAGCAGTCTCCAGAATATGTTGGTGTTTCCGCTCGACCACTCCATTCTGCTGGGGTGTATAAAGACAGGAGGTCTGATGACTGATGCCTTTCGCCTGGAGAAAGTGCCGAAAGGGAGTGGAGAGATACTCACACCCATTGTCCGAGCGGAGACATTTAACAGAGGTGGAAAATTGGTTATGAATTTCATTGTAAAATGTCTGAAATGTGGAAAACACTTCGGAGCATTCTTGAAGGAGGTACAACCAAGTCATTCACGAAAAATTATCGATGAAAGATATATAATATTTATACCCCAAATGACTCGAGATGGTACAAGGACCCCAAACGTCTGAATGAACCAGATCAAAAGGTTTGGAGGCCCTTGTATCCACTCGAGAAATGTATGAGGTGCGATGATGTTTCGCAAATGTGTTGGGCGGAGAGTGATGGCAAGAGGGAGGGTGAATTGCCTTTTAAAAAATAATTAACAATTTAAAATCAAAGTTAAAGGTGCAGCGGAAATAAAAGAGGCAAGACACAAAACTTGATAACGGAGTTCGGCTTAAACCAAAGCCTACGTCTCCGCTCCCAACTCAACCGTTGAGAGATTTACTACCGCTTGCTTTTTAATGGTTTTAGCAAGAAACCCACTAGACTTTAAGGTAGTCTAGGACCTATTACAACTTGCTTTTAATGGTTGAGCAAGAACCCACTAGCCTTCTTACAGGTGAAGGCTAGCTCACCTATGACTCAAGCCTTTTAAAGGGAAGGCTTGACTAACCTCTTCACACCTTGAAGGTGGTGTGAAAACCCAAATGAAAGGAAGATGAAAGAAAGAGGGGTTTGTAGGCACAAACCCAAAATGATGCTCAAAAAGATAAAACAAGAAAAACCGTAATGTAGAGAAGTCTTGGGCGCCAATGGATTGATTGGAGTTGATGAAGAGCGCTCCCAAGCTCCTATGGTGATGCTCCTTGGATGTGGAAATGGGTTGGAGCAATTGAGGTTCCTTGGAGGAATCCGCCGGAGGTTCGCCAAATGATCGTAAAATGTTCCCGTGGGCTTCCGTACGTTTCCGGGGCTTCCTAGTCCTTTATTTATAGAGGGAGAACCCTCAAATGGCCTTTGGGAGTCTTCGGAGCCGTTGGAGAGGCCTTCGGAGCCGTTGAGAGTCAAGTGGACAAGCCTGGTCAAAGCCCAACGGCTAGTTTGACTGGCTCCACCGGCTGACCGGTGCTTGGCCACCGGTTGGCCGGTGCTTTGAAAAGAGGAGAGGGCTTCTGCCTAGGCACCACCGGCTGGCCGGTGAGGAGGCCACCGGTTGGCCGGTGCTGAGACAGTAGCTGTCCCTATTTGTCTGGGTTCCACCGGCTGGCCGGTGGTGGGACACCGGTTGGCCGGTGGTCTGGACAGAGGGGATGCCTTCTGTCCAGGCTCCATCGGCTGGCCGGTGGTCATACACCGGTTGGCCGGTGGACTGAAAATCAGTCCACTTCTGCTTTCAGCCTTCAGCTTTCTTGGCCCAATTCCTTGGCAACCTTTTGCCTATCAACAAAAACACTTAAAACAAGATTAGATAAAAAAGAGAGTGATTGTGATCATGAAAATTAAACCACGAGGGGTACGAGAGGTACAACAAAATGTACAAGACTCACAATGAAAAGAAATATGTTGACTAAAATCTGGATAAAGCTGATGAATGGTGGAGGCGGGGGGATGTCCTAACCAAGAATGAAGATCCAATGCGCGAGCAGAGACAGACGTGCAAGCAACGGGTGTCGGTCCATCGAACATGTAGACCCCGTCCCGAAGTTGACCTCTACTAAGTTCCCGATTCGTAGTCCGCTCTTGAAATACAACAACAGGGGAGGTAAATATGGCAGCACCATTGTAATCCTTTGTAAGCTTACTGATGGAAAGAAGATTAAAGAGACTGCGGGGCACATGTGCCATAGAGGGCAGGTGAATTGATGAAGTCAGGGAGTATGCACCGAATCCCGCAATGGGGATAGTGGAGCCATCTGTGATGGTGATGGCTGAAGGATCGGTATAAGGACAGTAGGAGGTCAACATACCAGCATCACCGGTGAGGTGGTCGGAGGCACCTGAGTCGAGCATCCAGGCAGGGGAGCGACGACCGACGAAGGCGGCAGAACCAACTGAATGGGCCAGAGAAGCCGAAGATGGACCGTGTCCGGCGGGGGTCTGAGGATCATGACTCAGCCGGATGTCCGCCATAGACAGGTCCAAAGATGGTGGAAGAGTGACGACTGATGAGGAAGCCTCCTGGATTGCTGTCTGACCTTACCGCGGGTGCTGAGATGGGCGTCCGTGAAGAACCCAACATTGGTCGATTAAGTGGTCGAGCTTGCCACAGTGTTGACAGAGGGGACGTGGACGACCCTCCACACGGCCATGACCACGAGTGCCCGAGGAGCGGCTACCGCCACGACCGACGAGAGTTGAGTAGTCGATGATGGGGGTGGTCGGGGGAAGAGCTCGTTGGGCCTTGCCTAGGCGATGATACACCTGTGGTATATCCAGCGTAGAAGGGCTGACGAGCATTTCGGTAGCTGTCGTGACATACTCAGGGGCAAGGCCATTGAGAAGATTGAAGTTGCAAAGTTGGTCCCTCTGGGTCTGAGCGACCGCCTGTGTCTGGGGTACGGGCCACAACTCTTGCAACTCATCGTGAAGACCTTTCCATTCCATGAAATAGGCCGGGAAGGGCCGATCCTGCTGTCGAATAAGCGACAACCGCTGAAGAACATCGGAGACCCGAGCCAAATTGTTCGTCTCAGAATGCATGATGTGCAAGGAATCCCAGAGTTCCTTGATGGTATTCGCGGTCCGGGTGACATCCTTTACTGAGTGATCCATGGAGTTGATCAGCAAGGCGAAGATTTTGCTATCAGTAAGCTTCCATGGACGGTATTCGGGATCAGTCGATGCCGGTGGAGGATCCTCAAGGTGAGAATCCAGGTTCATTCCTGTTAATGATATCAACACAGTCTTCTGCCAGATGAAGAAGTTGGTGGTGTCGAGCCGCTCATCGACGAGGCGGGTGGAGACAGTGATCATCTGGGGCAGAGCAGAAGAGACGGCCATGGAGGCGTGGGACAGCCGCTGAAGATGGCAGGAGTAGCGGGATGCCACGATGCGTGGCCGGTAGAAGGCAGGGCCTGTGGAAGCCGGGAAGCCGCAGTTGCGGGCAGCGCCCAGAGCCGCGAGGAGCAGCGGACAACGGGAGGTGCGCCGGGGTTCGGTGCAAGCCGCACGCAGGAAGAGCTGGGAGGACGCCGGGACGCCGCCTAGAAGGGAGGGCCGGTCGTTTTGGAGGATACCTTAGGGAGGGGCGGAGCCGGTGGAAACTAGGAAACTGCTAGAAACCGGGAAATTGCCACGTCGGGAGGGACGCCGAGAAGGAGCCGTGAGGGAGGGCCGCAGGACGCGCAGAGGCAGTATTCTGTCGGGGGGGACGGGGGTGCCGGGCAACGTCGCGACGGAGGGGCGCAGGGAGATGCGTCGCGGGAGGGCTCTTGTCGCAGGAGGAGGTGGCGCCGTGGGAAGCCGCAGCAGGAGACGGGATCGGGAGGGAGGCGGTGCTGGAAGCCGCTTGAATGAGAGGGCGGTTCGTGCGTAGCGGGAGAGGCGGGAGCTGATCGTTCTGCTTGCTTGGAGAAGCGGGAGCGGGTGCCGACAGTTGTGGGAGCCGGAAAGACTGCCGGGGAAGGCGGGAGTCGCAGAGGAAGCGGGGCCGGTTGTCGCTGGGAGTCCGTAGGAGAGACCGCCGGGGGAAGAGTCGCAACGGAGGGGTGACGGGTCGACGACGCCTAAGGGAGCCGCGTAAGGAAGGAGGGGGGGTGGCCGCATAGGGCAGACCCGGGAGGAGGGGGTGGCCGCGTAGGGAAGACCCGGGATGGGGGGCGGCGTTGCCGCGTAGGGCAGAGTCGAGAGAGAAAAAAAATAATAATAAAGGGATTATCCTTTTGATACCATGTAAAATAGAAAATCTCCTTAGGCGGAGCCCTACTTTTATAGATTGAGAATACAGAATACATATAGGAGTATTCCGATGTGAGACTCAGAAATACTCAGAATAATAAAAATAGGGTTTAACAGTAAGTAATAACATATTCCTCTCGTTTCCTAAAGTGCATATTTGCTATCACGAAATCACAACTATGGAAGTCTAAGATAGCCGGTCCTTCATCATTTACTACACCCAAACCTCCATGACAATTTATGTGATCTCTACACCAAAATATCATTATTCAAAAACAAAAGGTTTGTAGACTAAATTTTTGAATCATGACGGTCATTATTTCAAAGAAAATGGAAAAATCTGTTAGCTTGGACTGATTCAAAAGACTAAATTCATTTCAAAACATGTTCTTGTCTTTGCATCTCACATCCAAATATCTTTCTAATTGTATAAACAAATGATTTTGATTTATGATTTGGAATAGTATTGAAATAAATATTAGATGGAAAAAAATTATAGTTAAATTTTGTAGAAGGATAAGAGTGGTGTGGACCCAATACCCAAGGTTTCTATCTAAGGGAGGCCTTGAGGTTATTTTATATAGAATGATAAAGACCAAATCAGACCACAAGTCCGATGTTGAACGCGGACTCCCACACCCCCCTTAGCTAGGTGTACCTAGCTTGAACATAAAGAAAAACAAATCAGAGCAAAGAAAAAACAAAACAATCAACAGACGCTGCAAACACTTCCCCTCAAGCTGGACATGCCCAACTTGATTACAAAACAAAATGAAACAAAAAGAAATTCTCGGTGATCATAGCTCCTCCTCAAGATCGTAGCTCCCCCTTGAGATGAAAAAGATGGATGATTGAAGATGTCGCTGAAATAGCTGGATGACATCTGTGGCGCGATAAGTTTCGAGGCACAACAGAGGAACCGCGCAGGTGGGGCCGGATGACGGGAAGCTGGGAAAGCCGCATTGGCGGGCCGATCGATAAAGCGCCCAGAAAGCTGCACTGGCGGGGCAGGTCGTCGAGGCGCCGGGAAATCCGCACAGGCGGAGCCGGTCGTTGGAGTGCCGGGAAACCTGCACAGGCGGGGCTAGACGACGGAGTGTCGGGAAACTCGCATAGGCGGGGCCGGTCATCGGAGTGCCGGGAAACCCGCACAGGCGGGGCCGGTCATCAGGACGCCGGGAAAGCCGCGCTGGACCGGTGTAGGACTGCCGGGTGGAGGGCCAACAGTGGGGCGAGGGGATTTGCTTTGCATGAGAGGGACAACGACCAGAAAGGGGGAGCCCGACGCGAAGGAGGGACGTGGTGATGAAGAACTCCGATGCGTGGATCTGGCTGGAACAAGAGGGGGGGGGGCGAGAGGACGCGACTGGGAGGGGCTGTCGATGGGATGAGGCGCCGTTGTGCAGGGAGAAGCCGTCGAGGGATGCTCCGAGGGAGGAAGGCCCGGACCGTCGCACGCACAGGAAGGGTTCTGCCAAGAAGGAGCTGCCAGGGGCCGTTAAGCGAGGAGAGGTCGACTGCTGGAGGGGCCAACGTGGAGGGCCGCCGAGGGAAACGAGGCCGAAGGGGCGACGACAAACGAGGCCTACTGGCTATGGAGGCCGTCGTCCCCCACGGGTAGAATTGTTGGGAGCCCTAGACGAGAAAAAAAATGGGAGGAGACTCGGGTTTAGAAAACCTCCTCTGATACCATGTAGAAGGATAATAGAGGTGTGGACCCAATACCCAAGGTTTCTATCTAAGGGAGGCCTTTGAGTTATTTTATAAGGAATGATAAAGACCACATCAGACCACAAGTCCGATGTGGGACGCAGACTCCAACAAATTCCATTCAATAACATGAAAGATCGGAAACATGAAGCACGAAACTTGTGAAGATTGTATCCTTAGGAAGGGAAGGTGCCAAAGGATCAGAAGTTAGAGCCGATTCATACAGACAGTCGTATAACTGTGGTCTGTTTTCTCAGAGGCTCATTGTACTTTGTTACCTTCACTAACAACGCGACATGGAATGTGTGAGTGTTCTTTCTCAATCACATGTTCGAAGTTTTCAGAACCTTCGTCCGATGAAGTGCCATGGTGGAAAAGGAGATCAGAAGTAATTTGAAACGTTTGAAGTCCGACAATGGTGGAGAATACGAAAGCAGGGAATTTCGAAGGTTTTGTTGGTGGAAAGACATACGGTTTGAGTAGACCGTATTGAGAACTTCGGTACAAAATAGAGTCATAGAGAGAATGATTCGATAATGGAGAAGGCAAGGAGTATGAGGATACTTGGTGAATAGAAATCCATCATCTTTGTTGGGGCTTGTAACGTACCGACCTGGGAGCCACCGAAACGGTGCCATGAGTCAGTGAGTCACATGACCTCAAGCGCGCCTCTCTGTACGCTAGAGGTTGCTGACTAGAACGGTGCCCCGAGCCAGTGTGACACGTCATGCCCATCACCCAACGTAAGGGAGTGTGAAACGCTATACTCAACAAATCCCTTAGCCGTTGTCAAACGACCAATAACCATGGTCTAACCATGGTCTAATCATCGTCATCATGAGGGATTACCTCTAAAACATTTATAACCATTTAATCCTATATAACCATGGTTGTCACAATTCATATAATTAATACCTATAAATATATAACACGTGGTGTGGCCTTGCCACCCACTTCCATTCAATTAAATTAAGCCCTTTTTCATTTATATAGCAAGGCAATTCCATTTCAGGGTCAAGCCACGATGTTTGGGTCAATTAAACATTTACATTCAAGTGGGCAATTATTTCTACACACCCAAAGAGGTGGTGATCACTGAGGTAAACATCCTCTAATAATTTAATAAGGCTCTACGGGGTATCATAACATGCTTCATTTGATTTAGAAAGAGGAATGACATTTTAAGGCAACGCGCGGAAATGTCTGGAGTGAGGCACGACGACAAAATGTTATAAAACTCGTCCAGTGTCGGCCTTTGAATTGAGCTAGAACGAGAGAAATCGGAAGAACGAACTGGTGCCTTGAAAGAGGAAGTGCGGAGAGGCAAATTACTTGTGTAAGAATCAATTATGAAGTTATGTACGATGTTCTCGACATTCACGTGGGTTATGTAAGTTGTTCTTCAAAAGGCTACGAAAGGAGAACTCATTGAGTTTTCGGATGCGCACACTGTTCACCGGACGAGTTGTGGCTGTGACACTTGATCAAACCTTGGTGGACGATTGCCCGTGACTTTCAGAAGGAGGTGGAGCCAGTTGCACTGGCATGACCCCACTATAAATTGTAGGATGGGGTCATTTGCTTGTTAACGGTTCGACATTGCAATCTTCTTCTGCTTCTTTAATAAAAGAGTTTGCAGTGTTCCTTCCATGAAGTAGGACTTCGTCTGAACTATGTAAATACTTGCGTTGTTCTTTGTCTTGTTCTTTCTATTGTTTATCTTCCGGAAGTTCTTGTCTGGTGTGTACGTGAGCGTTGTTGCAGTGCGTGGTTGGGATGCTTTGTGTTAGGAATATAGGAGGTGTGTCTTTGCTGGAGGGGCTGGCCAGGTGTGGGTATATTTGTATTTTTCCTTTTATTAGTTTGTTGTGTTTTGTTGGCTGTCTTGGTGGAGTATTAAAAGAGGGACCAGCTGGAAGGGAGGAGGTAGGAATCATTTTATTAGCTGGAGAAGACCACCCTTCCGCGAGCCTAGCCGAGACCACCGGCGAACCTGCTGCCAAGCTAATAAAATGATTCCTACCTCCTCCCTTCCGACTAGTCCCTCTTTTAATACTCCATCAGGACAACCAACAAACACCCAACCAATTACAACTGTCAACAGCTGACAACACAACAAACTAATAAAAGGGAAAATACAAATATACTCACACCTGAACAGTCTCTCCAGCAAAACACCTGGACAACCCCCTATATTCCTAACAATTCCCTCCCACCTAAAAACCACCTTGTTCCTCAAGGTGGAACAACCAAAGCTTTGCTCAGCTCTGCATTGGGACAGTAGCTTCTGGTGGCGGCTTTGGTGGAGGCCTCAGTATCAATGCATCTTCATTGGAAGTCAGCAACACACTTGGGCAAACTAGGACAACCATTGTTGGTGGATAACTTTTCCGATATAATTCTCCACTGAATTTCCAGGATTCTGCAGCCTCGGTAAAGTTAGAAGCAAAATAGTCTACTTTTTTAGCTGCCCCGCGCAAGATTGAAGCTTCACTGGTACCGGTTTGGAAAATAGCAGCAATGAGCCCACTCTTTCTCTGGTTCATAACGGTGTCAGGAAAGACCACTGTCATATATCGAGAACTGAAAAACTGTGAGCTTCCCCTCAAATCTTGAACAAATGGAATATCCTCACGTAACAGAACCATCATTTCTACTTCCCCCACTCTCAGGTACTCCACTGGTAACCCTTGCACTGCTGACTGTAGCCATCCAAGCAAAGATGGAAAACCAAGTAAAGACTTCCAGGTTGTCCACTCACTTAAACTGCAAATCTCAGCCAACTGTTGTAACACTACCGCAGCCTTGTGAACCCTTGACATTGCTGAAACGCCAAACAAAGTGTAGATTAAATTTGATACGAGTCCCTTGCTACTGTAACATATGACATGAGAAAACATGGTACCCAATGAATCCTTTCGATAACCCACCAACAGATTCCAACAAAGACGTCATGCCAACCTCAAAGAAACAGGTCATATATGACAATGATGATAATGCTGCCCCGCGATGCATAGTTGTGCAAAATACAACTGCCTTCTGGAAAGACAGTTCAAGGAAGGAACTAGATGCAACCAATGCTTCCTTAGAAGTGCCTCGAACCAATGTAGAGGCACAATTGGCATAGGCTTCCACCAAATCAGGCTCTTGGTCACAAACATAAGAACTGACAGCCAGTACTGATGGAGCATATGTAAACCTTTCAAAAGTTCTCATAATTAGAGATCTGTACTCCTCCATATGACTAAATTCAAAAATGTCAGTAGCTGCTCTGATATAACATTCCTAATTTTGAAAAGATAGAAAACTTGTTGACAGATGTTAAAATGAGGAAACCCCCTCGCCTCCTTACCTCAAAGTGAGGCGGAGACGTTCATTTATAATGAATGAGAAACTCCACATCGGACCACAAGTCCGATGTGGGATACAGACTCTAACACTCCCCCTCAAGCTAGGTGTACCTAGCTTGGACACATAATGAAAAGAAAACAATAAAACAGACGTTAACACTCCCCCTCAAGCTGGACATACCCAGCTTGATGACAAAATATGACGAAATAAAAGAAAGCTGCAAAAGTTGCTGCTCCCCCTCACGATCGAAGCTCCTCCGCAGGATGATGGATGGATGAGGTTGCGGGCGCAGCAGAAGAAACCACTCAGATCGGCTGGTTGACGGAGCGCCAGGAATGCCGCACTAGTGGGGCCGGTCGTTGAAACGCCGGGAAATCCAAACTAGCACCGGGAAAACCGCACTTGCGGGGCCGGCGACGGGAGGCGGGGATTCCGCAGAATTGTTGCGGGACTGGCGGCGCCAACGGGCCCAAATCCGAGGATGTCGAGCTACTGCGCCAGCGAATGGACGTGCCGGCGGAGAGAGATGCCGCTGCCGGGAGGTGCCGGGAGATGCCGGCGAGGCGGGGGTCCGCAGGAGGAGGCCGGCGAGGGTGCAGGAGGCCGGGAGGCGGCGCCAGAAACCGGAGGAGGCCCCTGCGTGGAGCGGCCGACACGGGTGGAGGCCGGAACAGTCCGGATCTGCCCGGATCTGGCCGGAAATCGCTGGATCAGGCCGGAGTAGCCTGGATCTGGCCGGAAATCACCGGATCCGGCTGGATTCGGCCGGAGCTGTCCGGATCTGGCCGCCGGACAGCAGCAGGCGAGGTCGCCGGGAGGGGAGCGGGACGGGAGAGGCCGCCGGAGAGGGTTCGCCGGCCGGAGAGGGGTCGCCGGCCGGGAGAACGCCAGGGCGAGGCGCTGAGTGCGGGGCGCTAGGGCGCGACGCCGGGAGGAGGTGCGCCGGGACGGTGGGGCGAGCCGGGAGCCGGGGAGCCGGGAGAAGCCGCCGGGAGCAGAGGGACACGAGGCGGAGGGCCGCCTGGGAGCCGCGGCGACGGGATGAGCGCGCAGGAGGAGCGGGCCGCGCGCAGAGAGTCGCGCCGAGGTGCCGGGAGCCGCGGCGTGCCGGGGAGCCGCGCAGGGGGGGGAGGAGGAGTGCGCCGGGAGAGGGCGCGGGCGCCGGGCGAAGGTCTGCTGGGACGAGGGCGCACCGCGGAAGGCGGGCCGTCGCGCAGGGAGCCGTCGCGGAAGGGAGCAGCTGCGGAAGGTCGGGGCCGGGAGAGTAGGCCGCCGTGCGCTGGAGGGCTGCGCGACCAGGAGCCGGCAGGGAAGAGGCGGACGGGAGGGAGGGCCTGCCGGGAAGGGAGGGCCGCCGCGCGCAGCGGGGAAGCAGGCGCCGGCAGGGGAGACCCGCCGGAGAAACGAGCCCGGAGGGGGCGGCGGCTGAAAAAAAAAAAACTAACCCTACATTAGGGCCGCCGCCCCCACGGGGGAGAAATAAAAAGAACCCTAGATGAAGGGGGGGAAATAAAATGGGAGGAAGAGGGGTCGGGTTTAACTTCCCTTTGATACCATGTTAAAATGAGGAAACCCCCTCGCCTCCTTACCTCAAAGTGAGGCGGAGGCGTTCATTTATAATGAATGAGAAACTCCACATCGGACCACAAGTCCGATGTGGGATACAGACTCTAACACTCCCCCTCAAGCTAGGTGTACCTAGCTTGGACACATAATGAAAAGAAAACAATAAAACAGACGCTAACAACAGACAATCCGGAACTTTGGGCAGCAATGGAACAAAGTGCTGAGCAGAAGATTGAATTGCTTGTGATAGAGAGCGACAAGCTGTTGACAAATTTCCATTCTCTGTGTGTAAAACTAAAAAGATTCTCTAGCATTGGCCAAAACACTATCAACAAAGCAAGTAGCGGGTCATCTGCAGCAGGTGCAACAAGCATAATTGCTCTGGGAAGATGACTGACTACAGTCCCAATTCTGCAGAGCCCTCTTGCTGCAGATTTCACAATTTCTGCATAAATAGCTGCACTTTGTCTAGCAGATCGATCGTTATCTTCATCAATTTTCCGGTGTGGTGGATCGTGTTCCTCTTTGTCCTCCCTTCGGTCCCCAACAACAAGCTCAGTAAACTCTAGTTGTTGTGCAACACAATAAGTCTTCATTTCACCATAAATTCCAGCCAACCCTCCATCCGGAATTTCCACTTCTTTAGGCTGTTTTGGATATCCAACAGCTAACACATGTGACCATACACAAATACAAGCATCAAATGCATGTGGGTGGCAGATGAAGTCAGTCCCCACAGTCGGAATTATGCCTGAGTTCGCTGCATCTTCAACAAGAGGTTTCAAGTGCAGACCCGAAACAAACTGCGCCTCTCGCTCACCTTTATTGATCTTTTCCGGACCAGCCTTGATACTCAACAAACCTGCTGTTAATTCTCCCATCACATTGTGAACTTCTTTTTCTACAAGACATTCTAGAGGTTCCGAACTAAGCTCAAACCGGTCCTCTCTGCCCAGGATAGCCGAACTGAACCCCTCAAGCACAGGCATTGTGTTAGGAACCCGCACCAATAGTAGAATTGTATAGAATGTGATCACAACTATTGGCAGAATTACAGGCGATGCGAAAGAGAGAGCAAGCAAGAAGGGTGGAGGACGAAGAAGAAATCGAGAGGCATGCAAGCTCTCCCGCCCAAGCCAACATTGGCCGAATCCCAAGCCTAAGCTGAACTAACTGACTTCCCCCCCCTACTCTTACCCGATGCTACTTATTTATATTTGAATCCTAACATCCATGTGGACCCAGCCTAACAAAATACTAACCATAATCTCTTTCTATCTAACAACTAATATTCCAATGCTAAAAAGACACTTATACCCCTGCTCTCCTATAACAGGTCTCTATCACTGCCACCGTCTTGAAAAACCACCTTGTCCTCAAGGTGGTGGATCCTGCCGACATGCCAAGCAATCTCCCATACCAGTCGTGCTCCATGTAACTTGACTTTACGTATTCCCCAGGCAATCTCCCAGATGGACCTTCCAGCCTTGTGGACCCTTCGCATGTGTTGCGGCCCAAGCATAGCTACTTTCCAGGCAATTTTCCATATAGTCTTTCCCGAAAGATGGTCAACCGACAGAATGTATTTCAGCGGTTTGCGATGCTGCTCCTTTCGGTATGAGGGGTCGTGATCCGTCATGTGCTTTTGGCGGTTCTCAATGATCTCCATCAGAATAACTTGTTCCCCTTCAAAGGAGGCTGAAAGAGTGGCATGTGCTGCGTGGCGAATGGCGCGACCAGTGTTTGTCGAAACGGATGTGCGGCCACCCTCATTTTGCAGTCCAACACCATGATAGAACTAGGCGCTATCGGTGGCGTCACTGTGTCCGATTGCCCGTTCACAATCACTAATGCAGGTGTGCCTACGACCAACTCTTCTTCCTGCTGTGTTGCTGCCTCCCGATGGCACAAACCCCTGGCTGCCTGATGTTCCGCTACACCGACGGGCCATAATTCCACCGTCGATGCGTGGCTGGACAACACCCCCTCGTCAAATTGCTTCGCCGCTATACCGTCCAAAGTTGAAGTCTGCATGGTGCCAGTAACAGGGGTTGCGAAAAACACATCCCGTTGCACGTTCGCCTCCAGCTTTGCCGGTCCATCAATGTCATCGCCGGCGGCAGGCTGTACAGAGACAAAGTGCACCCCCTGCTGTGCGGTCATCAGTGGAAGCGGGTGCACTGCCTGTGAACACTAGCTGACCGCCTCCCTAGTTACCCTGCAAGTCTTTGACATATCCTCTAGTTCACGCTATTGTAGTGGCGGGTTAACAAATTTCGTCGGTTGTTGTAGCTCCTCTTGACGATTCATCCATAATATCATTGTTTTTCTAAATTTTGCCTCCTCTCGCCAATGGTGAGCCCATTTCTCCTCCCACAAGTGCTGGTCGAACTGCATTTGTAGGAGCGCAAAGTGGTCCTCCAACAGGATTTTTTTTGTTTTTTTTTTGTTTTTGTTTTTGTTTTTTTCCCCTGCTTTTCCCTCCCGAGGCAGAAACGCGGGCCGCCCCCTTTTGTTTCTTTTTTTTTTCCTCTGCTTTTCCCTCCCAAGGCAGAAACGTGGGCCGCCCCCTTTTCTTTCTTTTTTTCGTTTCTTTTTTTTTTCCTTCTAAAATCGAGCGTCTGGGCCGATCGTTGTAGCGCTGTACTTCAGGGAAAGCGGGACGCCGACGGTCATGCGGCGCCTCCTACATGAGGAAACCCGAAAGCCGAAGGTGCGCTCCTCAAACCGCGAACTCGCGACTGCTTCTGCGGACGACACCAGTTATGCTTCATCCGATCAAGATGAGGAAGGGCGCAACATCGTCGCGGCATCGAGCATCGAGCTCGGGAGTCTTCGTCTGCAGTGGTACTCTCCAGCGAAGTCGAAGTCGTGGCGGTGTGCGATGCAGATGGAGAGTGCACACGCCGGCTGAAGCGGACGGGTCGCACAAGTCGTCTCGTCCCAAACTAGCAGCGCGCCTCCTTTGATCAACAAGAAGGCATCCTCCTCATTGCGCCTCCTCCAAAACGAGCAAGAACTCCAACAGAACTCCGTCAACGGGGGAAAATCGCGGTCCTACAGAAACACGACGAAGCAGCAACAATATTCGCCTGTGGTGAGTGTAGGCTCGTGTGTGAAAGGCGATTCAGTAGTGCACCTCTGTTGAGCAAGGAGGCGTAGCGGCAAGTCAGACCAATTGTTATGAACCCGCACCAATAGTAGAACTGTATAGAATGTGATCACAACTGTTGGCAGAATTACAGGCGATGCGAAAGAGAGAGCATGCAAGAAGGGCGGAGGACGAAGAAGAAATCGAGAGGCATGCAAGCTCTCCCGCCAAAGCCAACATTGGCCGAATCCCAAGCCTAAGCCGAACTAACTGACTTCCCCCCCTACTCTTACCCGATGCTACTTATTTATATTGGAATCCTAACATCCATGTGGACCCAGCCTAACAAAATACTAACCATTATCTCTCTATATCTAACAACTAATATTCCACTGCTAAAAAGACACTTATACCCCTGCTCCCCTATGGCAGGTCTCTATCACAGTGACTGACCTCCTCCAAGCGTCGCTCTAGCAAGACTGATCTGCCCTGCCGACTCGCCTGGTACTAACTCCTTTGCGGAGTCTTCACGTGGCTGCGCACAATCATTTTGCGAGAATTCTCCTCCTTGAATACTAACTCTGATATCTCCCTCTTGCGGCACTCGTGTAGGTTTTAGTTGCCCTTTCCCCTCCGCAAGTACCACCGGAAAAACAGCAGTGCTGCTGGTTCAGCCCCCCTTGCTACAACCCTTCTCCATAGTCACAACAGCCATCGGCTGCTCAATCTGGAAACTAATTTGCTTCTCAAGCTCTTCATTGATAAACCTGTCTTGCTCCACTACCTCCTCAACAGGTTCTACAAATTTTGAACCGGACTCAAATCTTTCCCCATGAATTTGATGTTCAGTCAGACTGATCGCCACCTTGGTTTCTTCCAAAAGCTGTGTGGACTTTTGCACCTCACACTGTTGTTGAAGAAATTCTTTCCGCTCTTTGTTGGTCCTGAATTGTGCCATTAGTGTTGGCTTTAGTTCCTCCCACGGCGAACCTGGATTTGCATTCTACCAAGTGAAGAACCAGGTTAGAATAGTGTACTCTATACTTATCTGCGCCCAACATATTTTCATGTCCTCTGCTACACGTGCACTCAGGAAGAATTCCTCTATTTCCATGATCCAACCCCATAAATCCTTTCCTGAAAACATTTTGGATGGCCAAACTGCAGCTGTGTGGATGTTCTGCACAACAACTTTTTTTTTCAAACTTTTAGTCCAATTGTGTACATGTCTCAGTAGTGCTTTTTTTCCTACTCCGAGACTTCTACCGCAACGACCGCGTTGGATTTTTTGGGTTCTGCTTGAGCAGCGTTAAAAGGTTGTTGCCGAAAAATAGTCACCGTCATTTCCTCTCTCCTTTGTTCGTTTCTTCCGCACGATTGTTTCCTCGATTTCCAGCTCCGTTTCCCTCCTGTGACCGCACTGCATAACCGCAAATGACTCCCTCGCGCGATTGCAAGTAGGAAGGCGTGTCGGTCTCCAACGTCACCATCAGCGTACGCAGCTCCAGCCAGATGATCGGCTAGCTCCTGCGATCGGCTTGCTCCGATTGTATCTTTTTTCTGCAGCAACTACTCACTCTCCGATTGTATCTATTTTCTTACTTTTTTTTATAGACTTCCAATGAACAACGCCTCCTCCAGGACAACGTGGCAAAAACCAGTTTCCTCAGTCTGAACTGCCTCTTCAATCTTCCCTAGCAGCGATCTCTCTCGCACGGCATTCCCCGGCGAAGTCGCCAAATTGTTAGGACGTTGAGTACGCAAGAGAGAGAAAACACTAAATGTAGAAGAAACAACCTGTAGTTCTATATTGCTGCATGCTGTACAGATTGCCTGCCAGAAAAATTACAGTAGGTAGAAGAATGGAAGAGAAGTGGGAAGAGAAGTGGGAAGAGATGAGTAAAAGAATACTCTCTGTGGAAGACCACTTCCAGGAGCATGGCAGAATCCTCCCAAGGATCGAGCCCCGCAATAGCGAAATCCTCTAAAATGAATCCCCTCTTCCCAGCCCCTTGCTGCCCTCTTTAATACCCCACCAGCTCACTGCTACAACTGACAACTCTATTACAAAATACAATATTGCCTCTAACCAACTAAGAAACTCTAACAGCCTACTTCCAGTTGTCACCTGCCCTTAACCAACTATCAAACACTAACAACAATAATGCCCATGCCACAATAGAAACTAACAAACAACCCCCTATATTACTAACACTTTGTCTTTCCAGTTCCGGACACATTGTAGACGCGGGTTCATTCCTATTATTGGAAGTTTCGGAATTTTGTTCCGCGTTTGAAGCTTCCGGTGGTTTGCTTCCAGTGATCGGAGGTTCCGGGACCCAACAACACATACTTTGATTTGTTCATAGGATGATTTTGTAATTGTCGATTGGTTGCTCTAGGCAGCCTACTGGTTATTCACTCAAAGATGCCTTTATGCCTTTGACATTACTTTGAAGCAATCGACTAATTTTCTTCTTGAATGTCTCTTTCATTGGGACAATAAATTGATATTTGGGGATTGGTCTTCATGTTATTTTCATTGTACTTGAGAAATACTTGGTTGTTCTTGGCAATTGATTGGTTGCATGGTTTGGTTTTCGATCTCTATAGAGTGTCTTCAGTTTGAAATAGTTGATTGCTTGTAATTGAATAGTTGACTACACCTTTGTATTATGCCGGGAAGTCCCCTTCCCTTGCCTTCAGTTAGTTGGTCTCATGCATAATTACCATTCATTATGTGGGGTCACTCTTTTTGTTTCATACTTTATGAGTTTTGGGCGTGTCTTCCCTTTAATTCTTACTAATCATCCATTCCATTCTGGCTGGCTCAAGTTCCTTCAGGACTTTTCCATATTGAGTTGCTTCCATGTACCTATATCTTCTTAGAGCATGTCTATTTAGTTGGGTATCAAGTTTGATAGGAACCAAGCACTGACTACTTTGTATTTATATAATAAGGGGACAGAAATACAGCAGAAAGGAGGAAATAACAGCAGAAAAAGGGGAAGAACAGAGAAACAGTGGGAGGAAGAGAAACTCAGGAAGGGGACTCACCCTCAACCTGCCCAAGCCTATCGGCCGATCTGCTCAAAGCAGCCCACTAAACTGATAAACTCCAGGATGCCCTCACCTTAACCCTCCACCCTAATTTATAATCTCCCTCCCTAACAAACTAAGAATATTCCCCCATAACAAACTCTAACAAACTCACCCCACTAACTAAGAATATTCCTCATAACAAACTCTAACAAACTCACCCCACTCCTGTTGCGGAATCGTCGGGAGACGCAACGACAGAAACGAGGAAACGAAAAAAAAGAAAGTAACAAGAACACGGCGATTTACGTGGTTCGGGAATAATCCCTACGTCCACGGGAGAGACAAAATTTCACTATATCGAGAGCACAAAATTACAGAGGTTTTTTAGTAGTAACCCTAGCTCGAAAATGGGCTGTAAAACAATGGAGAAAACGATCACTGTTCGAAAAGCGAGTCCGCGTCGCTACAGTGAACGACGACCACCTTTGTCAAAAGCGCTACAATGGCTGCCGACTGGAAGTCAAAAGTGCTACAGTCCAGTTGACCCCGAAGTCCGCACTGCTACAGTGCCTGTCGGTGTCGGTCGGTTAGCTCCGCTACAGTGGCTGCCAGCTTTGCGGGCCACAAGCATTCGGCCCAACCGGATCGGGCTACACCAATCCAACAATCTCCCACTTGAAGCCTGATCCGCTGCACTGCTATGCTTCGATGCAACTGATGAAGACAACTTACTTAATTTAAGTTCTTTCTCTTCTTCACTCACTAGTGACGTGCTTTCCATTCACAGATTCATGAAATACAAACTGTTTTCCTCTTGTGCTCCTATCAGGTCCTCCATCATTCTGCCTCTCATCCTCCGTTCATCAGTGGAGACCAACAGAGGCACAACAGTGCCTCAACATCTGTATCACCATAGGCTTTGTCAACATGTTTTCCGGATTGTTGGTTCCACAGATCTTCCTCTGATGAAATGGTACTTCAACTAAATGTGCTTCGTTCAGGCATGAAACACTGAGTTCTTTGCAAGATGTATAGCACTCTGACTGTCACAGTGCAATACATTATCCTCTCGTTTTCTTCCCAATTCATCCAAGAAGTTCTTCAGCCAAACCATCTCTTTCCCAGCTTCTGTTACAACAATGTATTCTCCTTCTGTGGTGGATAAAGCCACCACCTTCTGCAATTGTGATATCTAACTTACCGCAGTTCCTCCACAGGTAAAAACATAACCCGTGGTACTCCTCCTGCTGTCGACATCGCCTCCAAGGTCAGCATCCACATACCCCTGTAATGAGTTTCTTTTCCCAAAGCACAAAGATACCTCTTTGCTGCCCTTCAAATACCTCAGTATCCACTTCACTGCTTCCCAATGTTGCTTTCTAGGGTTAGCCATATACCTGCTCATAACTCCTACTGCATGAACGATGTCAGGTCGAGTACACACCATGGCATACATCAGGCTTCCAACAGCTGATGCATATGAAACTTTTGCCATGTACTCCACCTCTTCTGCCGTCTTCGGTGATTGCTCCTTTGATAGTTTGAAATGACTCGCCAGGGGAATAGTGACTGCCTTTGCTTTCATCATACTGAATCTTCTCAAGACCTTCCCAATGTAATCAGCCTGTGACAACATTAATGTTCCAGCTGTGCGGTCTCTCTTGATCTTCATCCCCAGAATCTTGCCAGCTTCTTCAAGATCTTTCATTTCAAACTCCTCAGCCAACTATCCTTTCAGTTCATTAATCATCTGCATACATGATCCTGCAATAAGCATGTCATCCACATACAGAAGCAATATAACGTATTCATCACCAAAGGACTTGATGTAGCAACATTGATCCATGCCACATCGTTTATATTCATTTTTAGACATAAATGAATCAAATTTCTTGTTCCACTGCCTTGGTGCCTGCTTCAATCCATATAAGCTCTTCTGGAGTTTGCACACCAGGTCTTCCTTCTCAGATTCTACATATCCCTCTGGCTGCTGCATGTAGATATCCTCCTCCAAATCTCCATGAAGGAAAGTAATCTTGACATCAAGCTGCTCAAGGTGCAAGTCCTCTGACGCCACAATGCTGAGAACCACCCGGATGGTGGTAAGCTTCACTACTGGTGAGAATATTTCAGTGAAATCCACTCCCTCCTTCTGTTGGAAGCCTTTCACCACAAGCCTTGCCTTGAACCTCCTCTTGCCATCACGTTCTTCCTTGACCCGGTAGACCCACTTGTTCTGCAATGCCTTCTTTCCTGTTGGCAGAGGTGTCAGCTCCCAAGTGTTGTTATCATGCAATGAGGAAATCTCCTCCTTCATAGCCAACTCCCACTTGTTCGACTCCTTCAGCTGCATTGCCTCTTCAAAGCATTCTGGTTCTCCACCGTCAGTCAATAATATATAATGCAGGGATGGTGAATACCTCTGCACAGACCTTCTCACCCTCATTGATCTCCTCAACTCTACTAGAGTAGTAGGTTCCACCGGTTCGGATCTCTCATGCTCAGATACACCTTCAAGCTCCACTTGCTCTTTGCACTCTGATTCAATGTTCCCATTTTCATCTTCAGCTACATGACGATCTTTGTACATGACACCTTCATTGAATACCACATTCTGGCTCCCGATGACCATCTTCTTGAGATCATCTCAAAAGCGGTAACCAAACTCGTCAGCACCATAGCCAATAAAGAAACATGGCTTGGACTTAGCATCGAGCTTGTCCTTTGCATTAGCATCAATATGAACATATGCCAAACTGCCAAAGACTCGTAAATGTGAGAGTCTTACCTCCTTCCCAGACCAGAGCTCCTCAGGTAAACGTTCTCCCATTGGCACAGATGGACTCCTGTTGACCAGATAAGCTGCCATGTTCATTGCATCAACCCAGAAGGTTTTGGGCGACCCCGAGTGTAACCTCATGCTTCTGGCACGTTCATTCAACGTCCTGTTCATCCTTTCAGCTACACCATTCTGCTGTGGTGTTCCTGGGATAGTTTTTTCCCACCGAATTCCATTATCAGAACAGAATTCTATGAACTCCTGGTTGCCATACTCTCCACCGTTGTCAACCTCAAGCATTTCAGCTTAGCTCCTGACTCATTTTCCACCATGGCCTTCCACTTCTGAAACATTTTAAACACATCAGATTTACTTTTCAGAAAGTAAACCCATACCTTGTTGAGTCATCGATGAATGTCACATAATATTGTGACCCTCCAAGGGAATGTCTTCGATATTTTGCCTCTTTTTGCAAAAGACACCTTCTGCTTTCCGAAGATACAATCTTCACACATGCCAACATCCACAGACTTCAGCTCTGGTAGCAACCCCTTTTGTTGCCAGCACCTTCATCCCCTTCTCACTCATGTGACCTAGCCTGTTGTGCCACAGTTGTGAATCTCCCACAGTTTTGAGTGATGCAACCATGTCCATGCAAGTTTCTGTCATGTTGTATAGAGTACCATTCTTTGCTCCACGAGCTATGACCATAGCTCCTTCGGTGATCTTCTATGCACCACCAGTGAACGTGATACTCAACCCTGCATCATCAAGCTGTCCCACAGAAATGAGATTTCTTCTTAAACAAGGGATGTACCTCACGTTTTCCAGAACCAGCAAGCTCCCACTGTTGGTCTTGATTCGTGCATCGTCTTTTCTCACAATCTGCAAGGGCTCATCATCAGCAAGATGTACCTTGCCGAAATTTCCAGAAATGTAATTTTCCAGAAATCCCTTCTCCGATGTAGAATGGAAAGACGCCCCAGAGTCTAAAATCCAAGACTCCATTGGGCTGTCCACGCTCAACAGCAGCACATCATCAGTTCCTTCAACCGCCATGTTTGCTCCACTGGTTTCAGGTCCCTTCCGTTTTTCTCTGCACTCCTTTTTGACATGCCCTTTCTTCCCGCATGTCCAGCAGGTAGGACCAGTCCCCTTTGCCTTGTCTCGGCTTTTTCCTCTTGACCTTGATCGCCCTCTACAAATGTCTCGTTGTGGGTATCTTCCTCTTCCTTCGACGTTCAGAGCAGAACCAGAGAATCTGCCTAATTCTCTTCTTCGAACATCCTCACTAAGGATCAGGTTCCGTATATCTTTTGGAACCAGTTTGGTATTCCCCGAGGTAATGCTCACAGCTGTTACAGTTGCTTCCCAACTGTCAGGTAAAGAGGACAGTAAGACCAGTGCACATACCTCGTCACCAAGATCAATCTTCACCGATGTCAGCTGACTGATGATGGTGTTGAATTCGTTGATGTGGTCTTCAACGATTCTTCCTTCTTCCATTTTCAGGTTGAACAATCGGCGCATCAAGTGCACCTAGTTTGCCGCAGAAGGCTTCTCGTACATATTCGCGAGAGCTTTCATCAGGTCCACCGTCGTCTTCTCCTCTGTGATGTTGAATGCCCCGTTTTTGGCCAACGTCAGGTGCACAACACCCAGAACCTGTCGATCCAGCAGCTCCCACTCTGACTACTCCATGTCCGTTGGCTTCAGTCCCAAAGCGACAAGTGCATCTTTTTTTGATAAAGATAGTCCTCGATTTGCATCCTCCAGAAACTGAAATCAGTTCCATCGAAGCGATCGATCTTCACTTTGCCTTCATCCAAAGCCATCGTTGGAGAATTCCGAACTCACCCTCCGATACCAGTTGTTGCGGAATCGTCGGGAGACGCAACGACAGAAACGAGAAAACGAAAAAAAAGAAAGTAACAAGAACACAGCGATTCACGTGGTTCGGGAATAATCCCTACGTTCACGGGAGAGGCAGAATTTCACTATATCGGGAGCACAAAATTACAGAGGTTTTTCAGTAGTAACCCTAGCCCGAAAATGGGCTATAAAACAATGGAGAAGACGATCACTGTTCGAAAAGTGAGTCCGCGTCGATACAGTGAACGACGACCAGCTTTGTCAAAAGCGCTACAGTGGCTGCCGGTTGGAAGTCAAAAGTGCTACAGTCCAGTTGACCTCGAAGTCCGCAACAGTTGCGGGCCACAAGCAATAATACCCCCCAAAATAATTGGTAGCAGGTCTCTATCACTGCCACCGTCCCGAAAAAACCACCTTGTCCTCAAGGTGGTGGATCATGTAGGCATGCCAGGCGATCTGCCCTATCATCCGTGCTGCAAGGAACGGTGGACAAGGGTTGCTAGGCAGACAATGGTGCCAGACAATCTTCCATATCCTCCTCTGCAGTCCGGTATAAAGTGCCTGTGCCGCAGGTGTTCGCCACGCAATCTCTCAAACACGTCGGCCGCTGTCATGAATCAGGGATGAAGAGACGAAGGTGAGACCCCATTCTGACACCGTGGGCAAGCCCTGTACAACTGGTGGAAAAATAACAAGAGCCCATATATGAGCCGGCTCAATCTGCTGCAGCTCGTGCTTCATCATTACGAACTTCGAAGTGTCCAACTCCTCAATATTCAGGAAGACAATCACAAACTGGCTGGTGGGAGTGTCAACAGTGGTGTCAGGCAGAGTTGTCGCGGCGCAAAGTGTTGTCCCCATGATCATTGTGGACTGACCGGTACCCTTATTTGGTCACCCATCTGGCATAACTGGAATGGGTGTAACGTGCCCTTGCTCAGGTGTAATGTGCTCTGGCTGCTGCAGCAAAGGCAGCGCGGGTGCCCTTCGTTGCTGCTTTGGATCACATTGGTGTGCAGAGGGGGATCGTCCAATTTGGTCGTCAGATGCGGCATGCCGACTTTGATGAAACTCATGCACGAAATTGTCCCTTCGGGTTGGCTCGGGTTTGCAGTCAGAGCGCCAGACCTCGCAGTATGTGCAGCAGGTAGCGTGGTTATGTGAGAAGGTAGAGTCGCCTCCTCTTACGGCAGTAGAGTCTCAAGACGTTGCTCCAGATGTTTGAGATTGACCCGAAATGCTGCTTGCCCCTGCAATAACCGAAGCGAGGCGCTCCTGAGTTGTTGGCTGATTGCTTCGAGGCATTGGTCCATAGCGGCGTCGGTTGTCCAAGGGCTGCGTCTGAAAACAAGCTGCACGTTTTTTTTTACAGAGTCGGACACCCTTTTTTTTGTGTTTCCCTTTGTTCCAGCGTTTTCCTTCCGAGTCAGAAAACCGGGCCGCCTGATATATATGAAAAATGAACATGACCGGTCGTCAGAGCGGTTGCTCGCAGAAACTCGTGCGGTCCGCGCGACCTGGTAAAATTCGCCGCACTGCTAGAGCAGTGGTCGGTGGACATGACGGAGCGGACGGTGCGCACCTTTGGTGCGTGCGTCAACTGGTGCAGAAGACGGCGGTAGTGCGGGGCAAAAGAGCGGACCAGTGTGGAGCGCGCCTCACGATGAAGACAAATCGGCTGGGGGAGGCGTCGACTGAGCGAGGCAGGACGCCTCGTCGTATTGGATGAAAGCCCGCGGGAGAACAGTAGTGCGCCTGCACTAGACGAACGGTGTCGCGCGTCTGTTTCGGCGGCAGAGGAAGAAACGAGAGGTGCTTATGCCGCCGTAGCAGTTGTTCGAGCGTCCGAGGGAGCGGATAAAGAAAAACAGTGCTGCGGCTGCTGCTGTTGTGTCCGTGGCATGGGCCTCTGGCGTGATTCCTAAAAAACGAACAACAGAGGCGAGGCTCCGATTCGGTACTGTACGAGGCTCTGATCCAGTACCTCGTTGCGGAACTGCTCGTGCGACCAGCAGCAGAGGATCGCAAGTCCAAGGGAGTCACAACAGTGGCTCCAACAACTCTAGCAACGGACGTTGAAGTGGAACCGACAGTGGATGCGGCGCTGCAATACCGGCAGAGGAATAAATGGCGGGGGTGCTCCAGCAGCGGGAGAACAGTTGCGCGCGCCCCTGTAGGAGAGGCGAGCAGGCCTGGATCGTCACTTCCGTGTAAATTCCCAGCACAACGGTGTGCGCTGCTGCTGGATGTGATGAAACCTGTAGTGCGCCTCCTTTGAGGAGTCAGGAGGCAGCGGTAGGTATCCAGTTGTGCGAGTATGGAGGAAAGAGGCAGGCCGGACCAATTGATAGGAACCAAGCACTGACTACTTTGTTTTTATATAATAAGGGGACAAAAATACAGCCGAAAGGAGGAAATAACAGCAGAAAAAGGGGAAGAACAGAGAAACAGTGGGAGGAAGAGAAACTCAGGGAGGGGACTCACCCTCAACCTGCCCAAGCCTATCGGCCGATCTGCTCAAAGCAGCCCACTAAACTGATAAACTCCAGGATGCCCTCACCTTAACCCTCCACCCTTATTTATAATCTCCCTCCCTAACAAACTAAGAATATTCCCCCATAACAAACTTTAACAAACTCACTCCACTAACTAAGAATATTCCCCATAACAAACTCTAACAAACTCACCCCACTCCCCTATAACTAACTACCCCTTGCAAAGACAATAATACCCCCAAACTAATTGGTAGCAGGTCTCTGTCACTGCCACCGTCCCGAAAAAACCACCTTGTCCTCAAGGTGGTGGATCGTGTAGGCATGCCAAGCGATCTGCCCTATCATCCGTGCTGCAAGGAACGGAGGACAAAGGGTGCTAGGCAGACAATGGCCAGGCAATCTTCCATATCCTCTGCTGCAGTCCGGTATAAAGTGCCTGTGCCGCAGGTGTTCGCCACGCAATCTCCCAAACACGTCGGCCGCTGTCATGGATCAGGGATGAAGAGACGAAGGTGAGACCCCATTCCGACACCGTGGTCAAACCCTGTACAACTGGTGGAAAAATAACAAGAGCCCATCTATGAGCCGGCTCAATCTGCTGCGGCTCGTGCTTCATCATTACGAACTTCGAAGTGTCCAACTCCTTAATATTCAGGAAGGCAACTCCTCAATATTCAGAGTTGCCGCAGCGCAAAGTGTTGCCCCCATGATCATTGTGGACTGACCGACACCCTTATTTGGCCACCCATCTTGCAGAACTGGAATGGGTGTAACGTGCCCTTGCTCAGGTGTAATGTGCTCTGGCTGCTGCGGCAAAGGCAGCGTGGGTGCCCTCCGTTGCTGCTTTGGATCACATTGGTGTTGGTGCAGAAGGGGATCGTCCAATTTGGTCGTCAGATGCGGCATGCCGGCTTTGATGAAACTCATGCACGAAATTGTCCCTTCAGGTTGGCTCGGGTTTGCAGTCAGAGAGCCAGACCTCGCAGTATGTGCAGCAAGTAGCGTGGTTATGTGAGAAGGTAGAGTCGCCTCTTGCGGTAGTAGAGTCTCAAGACGTTGCTCCAGAAGTTTGAGATTGGCCCGAAATGCTGCTTGCCCCTGCAATAACCGAAGCGAGGCGCTCCTGAGTTGTTGGCCGATTGCTTCGAGGCGTTGGTCCATAGCGGTGTCGGTTGTCCAAGGGCTGCGTCTGAAAACAAGCTGCACGTTTTTTTTTACAGAGTCGGACACACCCTTTTTTTTGTGTTTCCCTTTGTTCCAGTGTTTTCCTTCCGAGTCAGAAAACTGGGCTGCCTGATATATCTGAAAAACGAATGTGGTCGGTCGTCGGAGCGGCTGCTCGCAGAAACCCGTGCGGTCCGCGCGACCTGGTAAAATTCGCCGCACTGCTAGAGCAGTGGTCGGTGGACACGACGGAGCGGACGGTGCACGCCTTTGGTGTGTGCGTCAACTGGTGCAGAAGACGGCGGTAGTGTGGGGAAAAAGAGTGGACCGGTGCGGAGCGCGCCTCACGATGAAGACAAACCGGCTGGGGGAGGCGTCGACTGAGCGAGGCAGGACGCCTCGTCGTATTGGATGAAAGCCCGCGGGAGAACAGTAGTGCGCCTGCACTAGACGAACGGTGTCACGCGTCTGTTTCGGCGGCAGAGGAAGAAACGAGAGGTGCTTATGCCGCCGCAACAGCTGTTCGAGCGTCCGAGGGAGCGGATAAAGAAAAACAGCGCGCTGCGGCTGTCGCTGTTGTGTCTGTGGACGCTGGAGGTGAAGAAACCCGCATGGGCCTCTGGCGCGACTCCTCAAAAACGAACAGCAGAGGCGAGGCTTCGATTCGGTACTGTACGAGGCCCTGATCCAGTACCTCGTTGCGGAACTACTCGTGCAACCAGCAGCAGAGGATCGCAAGTCCAAAGGAGTCACGACAGTGGCTCCAGCAACTCCAACAGCGGACGTTGAAGTGGAACCGGCAATGGATGTGGCGCTGCAATACCGACAAAGGAATAAATGGCGGGGGTGCTCCAGCAACGGGAGAACAGTTGCGCGCACCCCTGTAGGAGAGGCGAGCAGGCCTGGATCGTCGCTTCCGTGTAAATTCCCAGCACAACGGTGTGCGCTGCTGCTGGATGTGATGAAACCTGTAGTGCGCCTCCTTTGAGGAGTCCGGAGGCAGCGACAGGTATCCAGCTGTGCGAGTATGGAGGAAAGAGGCAGGCCGGACCAATTGATAGGAACCAAGCACTGACTACTTTGTATTTATATAATAAGGGGACAGAAATACAGCAGAAAGGAGGAAATAACAGCAGAAAAAGGGGAAGAACAGAGAAACAGTGGGAGAAAGAGAAACTCAGGAAGGGGACTCACCCTCAACCTGCCCAAGCCTATCGGCCGATCTGCTCAAAGCAGCCCACTAAACTGATAAACTCCAGGATGCCCTCACCTTAACCCTCCACCCTTATTTATAATCTCCCTCCCTAACAAACTAAGAATATTCCCCCATAACAAACTCTAACAAACTCACCCCACTAACTAAGAATATTTCTCATAACAAACTCTAACAAACTCACCCCACTCCCCTATAACAAACTACCCCTTACAAAGACAATAATACCCCCAAACTAATTGGTAGCAGGTCTCTATCAAAGTCTTTAGAACATACATACATGCTTCACACACTGCCATACTTTCTTTTCGGATCTTCAAAAACTATCAAAGTACTTCCTTAGAATCGTGGGCAAAGCATGTATGTTTATCCAAGATTGTCATATGTTTCCTTGCATGCTTGAGAGAATTCTTATTCTTCAATTTCTTTTAATTTTCATCATCAGTCCACCGCTTTTCTAATGCAGTTTTGTTTTTCTTCAAATAGCTCATCTCTTTTATTAATGTATATCGACTAATCTTCGTGATTAATCTCGCCAACATTTATTTTGTATCATTTGTAACCGTTGTTTGGTCTTTCCCAACAACCAACTTCATCAATGCATGGTTTCCAAAGAATAGCTGATTGTTTTTTTTAGTAATAGTTGACCCTTAAACACTCTACAGTTCTATTTTTCATCATGAATGGCCAGTTGGTCCATTACTCATTATCGACTGTTTTCATACAGAATTTTTTTCCACTAGATATTCAAGTTTTTGTTTTGTTATTATCAAAATCCAGGATGGGAGTGTAGAGAACCCAATGACTCATGGATAAACCTTGCTTTTAGCAACACGAAAGTTGCAAACATATTTTTGGACCAAAGCTCATTACCTGATAATTTTTACAGAACTGATCCAAGCAACTCACTAATGATGTCGGAAGGTGAAGTAATGACTCATGGATAAACCTTGCTTTTAGCAACACGAAAGTTGCAAACATATTTTTGGACCAAAGCTCATTACCTGATAATTTTTACAGAACTGATCCAAGCAACTCACTAATGATGTCGGAAGGTGAAGTAATGACTCATGGATAAACCTTGCTTTTAGCAACACGAAAGTTGCAAACATATTTTTGGACCAAAGCTCATTACCTGATAATTTTTACAGAACTGGTCCAAGCAACTCACTAATGATGTCGGAAGGTGAAGTAGTTACGGTTCATACAATTGAACCTCATGATATGGTTGGTCTTGTATAGGATATTGTGTTGGGGGCTTGTGGCTTTGGTTTGTTTAATCATGAAAGTGGGTAAATTGGACATGCTGAAATTTTTGAAAGGTGCTCCATTTTGTTGTGGTTGGGAGTTTTTGGGAGTAAATGTTGGTGTCATGTTTATAGTTGATGTTAATAAAAATGTTGTTGTTGCCCATTGGTTTTGTTATTTTTTTATTCGTAGTTCCAACATCAGAATCTTTTGTGCATGGTAATGTAAAATGCTTTACATTTGTCACCAGCGTTTATGCTCGGACCTTTCTGATAATTTGTTTCAGTAGATTGGTGGATTTCACCGAGTGCTGGAGTCTATTGGTATTTGCAAGTCATCACCAGCAATCACTGGACTGAGATTTGGTTGGCTTTCAAAGATCATCAGACTTTATTGGAGATCCCACTGCTATAGGCCATCATCTACAACGTTCTTGGGTTATTTAACGTGGATGGCTCTTATAAGTTTTTAAAACATTTGTAGTTGTTTGTAGTTTGGTAATCACTCTACTTAAAAAAGAGGTGGTGACCTTTATAGATAGAGGAAAATAAATACATGTAATAGGAAAACAATGCGGGACTCTAAAATACACTAAAACGGGTCCAACACTGACCCTCAAGTTAGAATAGGGATAACTTGGAATAAGAGTCCCACAAAAAAAAAGAGAGAGAGAAGACACTAGAAAGACCGAACACATTCACCCTCAAGCAGGGTTGTTGATGCTGTGTATGCCCAGCTTGGTGCATTGGGAATCCAGTCGAGCTCCTGACAAGCTTTTGATGAAGATTTTGGCAAGCTGATGAGTTGTTGGAATGTAGCTTAAAGGTGATATGTTTTTGCTTAAGGTGACGGCGAAGGAGTGTCAATCAAATTTTAATATGCTTCATGTGTTTATTGAAAACTGTATTAATACAATCTTTGTGATTGCCTGATT
This sequence comes from Viscum album, assembly GCA_963277665.1. Classification (NCBI taxonomy): domain Eukaryota; kingdom Viridiplantae; phylum Streptophyta; class Magnoliopsida; order Santalales; family Viscaceae; genus Viscum; species Viscum album. The sequence goes on along the minus strand of OY728122.1, from coordinate 1,235,514,541 downwards.
ATCACACCAAATATGAGCATGCGTCTGTGGCGAGAAGCCAATTTCAGGAAAAAGGCGATGAAGCCAAAGAATTTCGGTATTGACCGTGACCATCACATGGTATTCAGATTCAACGCTGGATCTGGATCTGGAGATGACAGTTTGTTTCATGCTTTGCTAGGAGATTATGTTACCAGCTAGAAAAATCGCAAACCCAGAAGTAGACTTCCGAGAGCAGCCAACGCAGTCGGCATCACAAAAGACCTCAATGTCTAGATGATTGTGATTTGGATACCGAAAACCACATGCAGAGTCTTTCTTAATGTATTTGACAATGCGAAAGACAATATCCCATTGAGATTTCGTCGAATGTTCTATGAATTGACTGACCTTGCTGACAGCGCAGACAATATCCGAACAAGTGATGGTAAGATAATTGAGTTTTCTTACAAGACGACGATACCTCTCTTGATGAGAATATGGGTCAGTGGGATCATGGAGGGACTGCTCCCCTAGTTTAAGAGGAGTGTCGACGACAGTTGCCTGAGACAAGCCAGTATCCCGTAAGATATCCAACACATATTTTCACTGTGAAAGAAAGAGTTGGTTGGAGAACGAATGACTTCAATGCCAAGAAAATATGTCCTAGGACCCTAGTCTTTGGTATGAAACTGTTGGTGAAGATAAGCCTTGAGATGGACAATACCATGTAAGTCACTACCAGTAATAATGATATCAACGTACACAACCAACGAGATACAGCCAGAAGACGTTTGTCGATAAAAAACAGTGTGATCCTTAACATTCTTAGATAGACCAAATGCAGTGATGACAGTGCAAAATCTGTCAAACCACGCACGAGGAGATTGCTTGAGACCATAAAGAGACCGACAAAGCCAACAGACATGCGAACCGGCCCACGAGGCAATGATGTTAAGAGGTTGTTGCGGATAACCTTCCTCGTCAAGAAAACCATGTAGGAACGCATTTTTGACATCAGTTGGTAAAGAGACCAATGATAAGCAGCTACAAGAATAATTGAACAAAGACCATTTTAGCAATCAGAGAGAAGATGTAAAAAAATCAACACCATATGTCCGAGCAAAGCCTTTAGCCACAAGACGTGCTTTAAGGCGATGAATAGTACCATCAATATTTAGACGGACCGTATAAATCCATTTACTGTTAACAACCTGTTTACCTACCAGAAGGGGGACTGAATCCCAAGTGTAATTGTCGTCCAATATCTGTAATTCATCCTACATTGCTCGAAGCTGACCAGGTGGAGAGGACGAGAATGTAGAGTTCTCAATAAAGGAGACATCAACAGAGATGATATAACGCCGTAAGTCTGGAGAGAAACAGCGACATCCGCATTGGGTGCGAGAGTAACCCAAAAAAATGCAACAAAGGGCTTTTGGGGAAAATTTGGATAAATGAGGACAAGTGTCATGAAGGATAGAAGAAGGAAGACGATTTATAAGATAGGTGACGGTAAAAATAGCATCCCCAAAAAATGAAGCGACACCTTCAAGTGAAATAAGAGGGCACGAACAAACTCTAAAATATGATGATGTTTACGCTCAACCACACAATTCTGCTGAGGTGTATCGGGGCAGAATGTTTGATGAAGGACGCCATAATCTTTGAGAAACTACTGAAGTGAAGAAGATCAATATTCTCGTTCATTGTCCGAGTGGAGACATTTAATAGGCGTGGAGAACTGAGTGTGAATTTCATGGTAAAAAATCTTGAAAATATCAAACACCTCAAAACGATCACGAATGAGATAAAATCATGTCATGCGAGAGAAATCATCAATAAAAGATACATAATAACAGTACTCTAACTGATTTGGGATCGCGCAGAGACCCCATACATCAGAATGGAATAAGTCAAAAGGTTTATATGCCCGCCTCACCAAACGAGGAACATAAGACGTGCGATGATGTTTTGCAAACTGGACTCACTATGAAAAGAAAAGTGCGGACTGAAATGAGAGTAAAGGCGGCGTAAGACTAAAGTCGGCGGATGACCATGACGAAAATGTAGATCCAGAGCACGAGCAGAGATAAACGAGCAAACAAGGGATGTCGGGGTATAAAAAATGTGCACCCCACCGCGAAGATGACCTCTACCAAGCTCCCAATTCATCGACCACTCCTGAAAGACAAGAAATGATGTAAAAACAATAACATAGTTCAAGTCCTTTGTGGGCTTACTAATGGAGAGGTGATTAAAAGGACTTTGAGGAACATGAGCCACTAAAGTCAGACAAATACAAGGATTTAAGGAGCAAGTGCCAAATCCCACACTAGGGATAGCGGATCTATCAGCAACAGTAATGACAATAGTGCCAGTATACGGACGATAAATAGTTAACATACCCGCATCACCAGTGAGATGACCAGAAGCACCGAAATCAAGTATTCAAGCAATCGGGCGACGAGAGACACAAGCGGTAGGACCACCAGTTTGAGCAACAGATGCCGAAGAGGAGGTAGGTAGCGAAGCATCTCGATGAGAGTGTATAAGCTCGATCTCATCTATTGATAGTTTCAAGTTGTGATGGATATCAGATGGTGGATGAGTGTAGACCAGAGCTGCTTGAACTTGCCGAGGTGGCTAAGATGGACATCCATGGAGAATCCAACAACGATCAATGAGATGGCTAGGGTTGCCACAATGGTGGAAAAAGGGATGATTGTGGCCCCCCACCATGACCACGACCACGATTACCCAAAAAACGATCACCGCTTCGGTCCAATAGTATGATTTGAAGTGTCAATAGGTGGACAAAGCACCCGATGAGCCTTCTCAAGGCGATGATAGACCAATGGAATCTCAAGAGTGAAGGGGCTGACCAACATTTTGGTAGTAGTTGTTGCATACTCTGGATCAAGGCCACAAAGAAGACTGAAGAGACATAACTGATCCCGCTATGTCAAAACAGCCTCTGGTATTTGAGGAAGGGGCCAAAGCTCAAGTAACTCATTGTTGGAGTTGGTGCTCTAGAAACCAACTTCTTTGTACTTTATGATAAACCCAGTATTCATTGGATGAATATTAATAAACTTTTTATCACATCATGATTGTTCTTCTGCGTGACATAGTATGTGACAATGTTCTAAGAATAACTGTTACACTAAAAGGTCAGCGGATCTCTGCTATGATGAGAACCCGGAAGTGCCATGACACTATTCTTGAATACATGTTCTATGGTATCATTTGAAGGGACACACATGATACAGGTTATCAAGGGTGGGGATTAATGAAACTTTGAGGCACCTTCTCATGGTGTGCGCCCTTGGTAATATCCAGGAGGATATTATGAGAACATGACCCGCCAATAGGAAATTCATATTCATAAGTGTCATTGGATGTTTCTATCTACGGACGTGTGTATTGGTCCTTAGATTTTAAGATTATTAATGGGTATTATGACTCGCGCACTTAGATGTATTGACGAAAACCGCGACGACACATGTTCGCGGCGAGGTAGGATATGTTGGGTGCGTCGCGAGTAATACTTCATTAATGAATAATGCGAGAAAGGATTTGTCACTTCTACGGAAGTAGATATCTCAGGCCCTTTGATGAAAATGATGGATAGCCTAACTAAATCCATGACGATGGTGTTCTCTTGGCAAGTTCAATTCCGAAAAGTCAAAGAATTAGAAATTGAGCACATGGGTTGATGACACTTGCATGCAACCCGCTTGATTGGAGATATCGGGACAAAGAGATTATATTACATGGTAAGCGTTCGTATAAGGTGATATATCGTTGCAACATCAATTTCTTTCTCATGGGTGCCTTGACCCGTTGCTAGACAGTAATCTTGGATTTTAGGCAAGCCCGTCTAATGCCAACGAGAAAGAGGCCTAGAGGGTCACACACTAAGTGTAGCCAGTATCTCAGTTAAATAATTTATTTATTTAACAAGTTAGAATAAATATTATTCCCAGTTGTGGTTTGATAATTATTTAAGTATGCCTGATCGCATTTATTTCGTTGCTAGTTATTTGAGAGAATATATTGCGGACAAAATATTTATTTATCGGTGAATAATGCAGTTAAATATATTTAATAAATAAATAGTCATTATTAAGGCCCGGTAAATATTGAGGAGGATTGGCGGACCAAGATATGAGTCCGGTGAGAAATAATATTTAAATATAACGTGCAAGTTAAGCACATGTCATGTAAATAATAACATTGCTATTATTATTTGACATGGGGTTTCAAATGGAATAATAAATTAAGTAATGACACCTCTGCTAATTATTTATTATTACCTGGTGAATTAAATTCTCCGTTATGTTATTCTATAAATTAGCTAAGGGGGCATTCGACCGGCTAACCAATCGTTGTGTGCACAACATCCTTGGAGAAAAACTCTTGAGCCTAGATAACTCCTTCTTCTCTAAGAACGCTCTCAAGAACGAGAGAGATCCTCCTTCACCGGATCAAGAAGAACGCTTTGGAAGCGATTTTCAAGGCGATCGAAGGCGAACATTGCAAGCGCAAGGATCGTCCGCGCTAGCACCCGGAGACTCCTTCGGCGACGTCCGAAGATATGTGGAGCACGTGTGGATCACCGCTAGAAGACTCCTATCCTTGGATTCTACATCGCAACGAAGCCGCACCTCAGACCCGTGGTCGGACGCATCAATGAAGAAAGAACCACCTTGAAGGTAATTCTATAATTTAATTAAATTAATTATAAACAAAATATGTCGATCCTCTCTTCTCGGTTTCGGGTTATCTCCTTTGTCTTTTATCTTTGATTCAATTCCGTGGATACTGGCGTTCATCGTCGTATTGATCCTGGATTAATCATTGATTATGACAATTTGCAAAGTTGGGTACATGCCCATCCTGCGCTTCCGCTGCGCCCGAAACCTACACTCATCACACAGCGCCCTCTATTCAGTGAAATATGCCGGAAAAAGACGATTGTGCTGACGGATGATGGAAAGTCGTTGAAAAACATACGACACCCGAGCTAAATTATTGGTTTTGGAATACATGGAGACCAAAGAGCCCTAGAGTTCTTTGACAGTGTTCGCCTTCCGAGTCATATCATTGATTGAGCGTTCCATAGAATTTGCAAGCATAGCTTTCAAACCTTGTACTTCGGATCTGATAGCGGTGGGGGAGGAGCAACAAGGTGCGAGTTTAGATCCATATCAGTGAGTGACATAAGAATTGTCTTACGCCTGACAGAGAAGTTAGTTGTATCAAGACGCTCATTCACAAGGCACATGGAGGCAGTTATCAACTGTGGGGAAATTGATGAGGAATCTGTCATGTTAGGAGGTATAATGGAAAGAGGCTACAAGATACGACCAAACCGATAAGAAGGGCTGGGCGAGGAATCCAGTAGTAATAGCTAGAAACGGGAAATCGAGCCTCAACAGGAAAATCAGGGCAGTAGGTTACTGGGTGGAACCACCATTAAATCGCGCAGGAAGAGCACAAAGGAATTAGAAGGTGAGAAGCAGAGGAGGAAACTGCGAGCGTCATGATGCCAGAGAGAGGCGCCTGGAGTAGTGGCGCTGGGAGGCCGTGACTAGGAGCCCTAGACGTGTTCAGCAGGAGGCGGAGGTTGAAGGGCGCCCGAAGAAGCGCTGTAGGAGGGACACCGAGAGTGGCAGGGGCCGCGCGAGATGCTGGAGCAAGGGTCCTGGGCGTGCACGCGGAAAAGCACACAACAACGGGCACGTCATGGGAGTCGCCTAGTTTGCCTTGATCGCGCTTGGAGGGGGGTCGCGCTTGGTGTAGCGTTGTCAGGGAGGTCACCGCTAGGATCGGACGTCAGAGAAGGATGACGCTATCAGGAATCTTGACATGTGCATACGCACTCGCTAGGGAAGCCACAAGGGTGGCGGGGCGCGCCGGGGAGGCGCAACTAGGTCGTGCTTAGGGTGGAAAGCTGCTAGGGTTGGGGAGTGGAGGAGAGTGGCAAGGCTTAGAGGAAGACGGTAGGGTGCAGTAGGGCCCGTCTTGGATGAAGGGAGGCGGCGTCAGGGTGTAGTGGAGGGAGGGGGAAAAAATCGGGGCGGGGGGTTTCCTTTGATACCATGTATGGTAATTCTACCTCAAAGAGAGATGAAGACCTTTATTTACGGATAGCGGAAAATAAATGCATGTAAGAGGAAAACAATGTGGGACTCTAAAATACACTAAAACGAGTCCAACGTTGTTAATCATGTTTTCTTTCCTTTTTTAATCTAGAAAATTCAGAAAAAACAGCAAGGAGCAAAAAACAAATATTAGAACTAGAGCATGAAAACAAAAACAAACCCAAATTGGGCTAAAACAAAGCTTGGTCTTGCCTATGGCATGAAGTTCGGTGCCTTACATAATTTGGAATTGAGGGTTTCATGTTTTGATGGGTTGTATCAAGTGATGCTTATATTCTGTTTTGTATTGTTTTTAACTTTTACTGACTGCATCGTGTTCTTATCTTACAGGCTGGAACATGGGAGGAGAAAAATCTTGACAGATGGGCAAGTGATAGGATTAAGGTCTGTGCTTAATGCTCAATGCAATAATTTTGAATACATGGTTAGATTTTAGAAATCATGTATTGTGTGTTATCTAACCTGAAGACATGTTTAATTTTGTAGTTGCTGACTATTCTTTGACATTGCATTTGAATATTTTTGTATTTTTTATAAAGGAAAAGTTGAAACAAACAAGGTGTTAATCATAAACTAGTGCAATGCATCTCATTCTTCAAATATTGATGAAGGTTGACTTTGTAAAAACAGTGGCTTTTTTCCATTTTCTTCTAGGTTTTCTTCTGCCTTGTCACTTTATTTTTGCCAAATCTCTCATCGTGAAACAACTGCTATATTAGTTGTGGAAATTATCCTCTCCAGTAATGGGGGGATCCAGTAGGGTTTTTTAGGCCAACTTCCAGTTGAAAAGCCACCGAAAGCTGGCCTAAAAATTGTGTACATAGGGATGGAGAAATGCTGATGTTTTTTGGTGTTTGATGGGCAATCCTTCGATTTCCATATGGGTAATATGTTCCATCTTTAGTATGAAGTGGAACTAGCCCTGCAATGTTTTGTTAGATCCATGTATTAGCAATTGTAGTTTGAAGTGATGAACCACCCTATGTTTGGTTTTCATGCAAGCAATTATGGAGGAATCTTCAAGTTCATGAAATTTACTAAAAGTGGCGCTTGTTCAATTACACCCCCCAAGGTGTGGAAGGTGATTAGATGGTGGTTGTGAAGTGATCTTGAGAAATTCTTTTCTTGTTTTCACTTAGGGTATGTTTGGTAGATATCAAACATGGTGAGGTAAAAAGACAAGTAGAAAATTAGTTTCTAATGTTTCATATGCAGCATTTTCAATTTACTGGAAATCAAAATGGGCCCTAGTGGAGGGTTTTGAAGGGGAATGGTCCTATAAACCATCGTTCAATACTTATGGTTTGTGTTGGAGTTTGCATCCCACATCGGACATGTAGAAGAGGTAATCTCCATGAAAAACAGGTCATTCGCTTCTGCAACCCTCCGCCCTTCCTTTATCCCCACCTCGCGCCGCTCCTCCATGTCGCACTTGTTCCCCACCAGCATCCGCCCCAATGTCATATCGCAATAAGCGTTGAGCTCATCGAGCCAGTGGGGGACGCTATCGAACGTACTCCTCCGGGAGATATCGTAGACGATTAGAGCCCCGAGGGCGCCCCTGTAGTAGGCGGAGGTGACGGCCCTTAACCGTTCCTGGCCGGCGGTGTCCCAGAGCTGGGCCTTCACCTCCTTGCCCTCGGGCTCTTTTTTTCCCCAGGCGGCGGATCCCTCCTTGGCTGGCCTCCGGATTCCCGGCTCAACCAGGCCCCATCTCCGGAGCGCTGCTCGGCCCCGCCGCCCCCGCCGCCCCCTCCGGCTCGTTCCCAGGCGGTCTCTCGGTGCTCTCTTGGTGCTCTCCCGGCGCTCCTCCCATGCGGCCTACCCCGCCTCCTTCCGCTCTGCGCGACTTTCGGCGTCGCGATCCCGACGGCCAGCCGCGGATCGTCCTCCTACCGACGCGACCTTCCCTCCCGCGATGGACGCGGCGGCCAACGGATCTCCTCCCGGCTCTCTGACGGTGGCGCTCCTGTGTGAGACTCCCGCATCTCCCGCGCGGCTCCTGCATCTCCCGCGCGGCTCCCGCATCTCCCCTCGTCCAGGTGCGCTCGGCCGGCCTCGTTGCCCTGCTCCCCGACCCCTCTTCCCGACGGCTTTCCCTCCCGACGTCGCCCTCCCTCCCGCCTCTCCCGCTACGCATGACGGCCCTCCCGCTGCACTTCAGGTGGCCCTCCTCCCGGCTCGCCTCAAATCGCTGCGCCTCCGGCTCCCAGATCCTTGCGCAACTCCCGGCCCCTGCAACGCCATCGTCCAGGCGTAGCCCCTCCGTCGCGAAGCAGCCTGTCGCCCCGACTTCTTGTGCGCTTGATCCTTCGGCGCCCTCTCGCGATCCCGACGGCAGGCCGCGATGCACTCCCGCAGCGCACTCCTCTCGCGTCTCCTCCCCTGCCGGCATCTCCATCCCAGCGGATCCCCCCCTGCCGGCATCTCCATCCCAGCGGATCCCCCCTGCCGGCATCTCCCTCCCGATGGCTCCCTCCCTTCTCCCTTCCGGAGGTTCTCCTTCCTGCCGGACGACCTCCCCTCTCCTGTGCGCCAGTTCCGATGGCTCTGCTGTTGTCCAGCGGCTCCCTCGTTGCGCGTCGCCCTGCACGACGCCTCTTGCGCTGCTCCTTCCATGCCGACCTCTCTCTGCGGCAACCCCCCCTCCTCCTGCGCTCCTCTTCCGGCAGCCGACTCCAGTTTCTCCCAGTGGCTGCCCTGCTTCTAGTTTCGGATCTCCGGCACCTCCTGCGGAATCCCCGCCTCCCGGCATCTCCCGACGACTCCCAGAAGCCGCATCCCTGTCCGCCGGTACGCCCTTGTGCTTCCTCCATCGTAGCGCAGCACTTCGATCACCTCAGACTCGACCCTTTGGCGCCGCCAGATCCCGCAACATTTCTGCGGAATCCCCGCCTCCTGTCGCCGGCCTCGCAAGTGTGGATTTCCCGGTGCTAGTGTGTATTTCCCAGTGTCTCATCGACCGGCCCCACTAGTGCGGCATTCCTGGCGCTTCGTCAACCGGCCCGGTCTACATGGTTTCTCTGCTGCGCCCGCGACAACTTCATCCATCCATCATCCAGAAGGGGGGCTGCGATCGTGAGGGGGAGCAGCAGCAACAATTTTATATTTTATTTCGTCTTGTTTTGTCATCAAGCTGGGTATGTCCAGCTTGAGGGGGAGTGTTTGCAGTCTGTTGATTGCTTTGTATTCGTTGGTTTGGTTTGTTTTTTTTCTTTATGTGTTCAAGCTAGGTTCACCTAGCTTGAGGGGGAGTGTTGGAGTCTGCATCCCACATCGGACTTAAGGTCCGGTGTGGTCTTAATTATTTGTTACAAAATAACCCCAAGGGCTTCTTTAGAGAGAATACCTTGGGGGTTCGGGTACCTCTTATTATCTCTCTACAGTTTGAATAGGGTTTTGAAGGGGAATGGTCCTATATTTTATGTTATTTTGATGAATAATGGACAAGCTAAATGTGGATGGATTTTAAGTGGTCTGAACAAGGGATTAGGGTTTTCCATTGAAATAGATGCGTCTTAAAGTGTCGAGGAAGTGCAAAGGACACCTGGATGTTTAACATTCCCACTATTACTGAGAGAGAGTTGTGGGGTGGGGTGGGGTGGGGTGTCCTTTCTTGCTACTGAGTCAATTATATTGCTTAATTTGTGGGCTTGTTCTAGGGCATTATCTACTAAGGCTATTTTTTGGATTTAGTGGCGCCATGTGACAATTGCCCCTATGAAGTGCAGTTGTAGTCTACATCGATGCAGAGAAAGATGCTACATTACAAAGAAAAGCACGCAATATACAAATGCAGGGAAGTACTTGGCGATGCTCAAACTCGAGACAACGCCGAGACCCATAGGGGTAGCTACCATGCACTCATAGTTCCTTTCATTGTAGTTGATGAAACCAATACCAGTACAAATATGATGTTGTTGGCTTAAACCTTGGTAAGGGTAAGAAGGTTGGATTAATAATTCTTTATCTTATTTGAGGGTATTGTTGCCTCATGTTTTCTTTTAGTGATTGAATAAAAATTAAAGCATAAAAAATTCATGTTGATAAGGAGCATGACTCTAGGTTTTCTTCTATGAAGAAATTGAATCGCTAATGGTTAAGCTTTGTTGATGTTGAGAAAATCATTTATCACTTGAAGTGTGTTTCTTTTTATGTGCAGTTTGATGGTGGTTACTATCATATTCATATCACATATTAAACACAATATAATATAAATGAATGATGAATGATATTATCTTAAACCAAGTCTTCCTGTTGCACCAAAACCAAATTTCCATGTTTCTAATACTTAAGGACCTAAAAAAACTTCCGTAATTCTATTGCTTGAATCGGTTGGTGGATCAACAATGTATTTTTGTTAAGATTCAAGTTTCTTCTCTTGCGCGATTACTTCATTATTGATAAGACTGGGATTCTATTAGCATCAACGAATGAGATTACAACGGTTACAAAAGAAGAAGATGGAGAAGAAAGCAGAAGAATGCAGAAATCTCCCCAGGGCAGGCGGCCCCTAAGGCCAAGGCAGAGGCCTCCTCTGAACTGCCTGTGCTGCACAGCCAAAATAGAAAAATATCCAAGACCCCATGACCTACTCCCCCTGCCCCTATTTATTACCACCAACCTACTACAGCCTGATCTGACAAGTAATAAAAGGGAAATGGACAACATTGCCCCTGGAAGTAAACAACCCCCAGCATTACCACCGCACAGCCCACAGCCCACTGCACAACCCACAGCCCCATGCTCCTATCATTCCTCTCCGCTTGAAAAAACCACCTTGTCCTCAAGGTGTAAATAAAGGAACATGTCCACAATATCAAGCTTGGCTGCAAGAGACCTTCTGATTCCGCCATCACCAGCTGGATCTTTGATCGGCTGGGAAGTAAATCCAGCACTGGAATTGCCATGGCCTGATTGCCCCTTAACACTGGCTTTGCTGCAATGTTGCACAACATCCTCAACAACATTTATTTCCTGCCAACATCCATCATTGTCAAGATATCCTGAACCAGATGCTATAACCTTTTCAGCAGTAGTTTGGCCTCGAAGAAATGCAAGTGTTGGGTTGTCAACAGCACCCGGGTTGGCATCTAATCTGTCTAGTGCAAGAACTGCCTTCTCCCAACTTTTATATGCACCTTATGTAATAATACTTTCATCTTCCATTGAACTTCTCTCAAATACAGCTGCAGTTAGACTCCCTATTGCATCTTCAACTCTTTCAAAAGCTTCAGAACTGGGAGGAGCCAAGCACTGAGCAGAAGCAGCAAACTCCAAAGCTTGTTTAAGTTCTTCTTTATGAAACATGGATTGTTTCCCCTTTCCAAACTCGTCAACTTGTTGAACCTGTTATTTTAGTGTACCAATAGCCTGTAATACTGCAAAGCTAAAAGTGTATTCTCCAAGTCGCAGGAACTCATCATCATCATCTGGAGGCTGTCTCATCTTGTGGTAGTAAGACATTCCTAAAATGGAAGCCAGTCTCACAACAGCAGCAGAATGACCCTCAAATGTAAGAATTGGTGTTCTGATTTCACTGTAATTAATGTTACGACAATCAAACCTTTTAACAGAATTATCGCAATAGAGTCTGAAATGGAAGCTGCTTCCAGGAATGGCCTAAATCCGGTTGGAAGTTTTTCTGGTCTACCAAGAATTTTTCAAGGTCAACGACTAAATCTAGAGAAGCCGTTTCCGATACTTGATGGTACCGGTTCTGGACGAGCAGCTTGAAAGGTTGTAAGTGGGAGCTATCAACGGCAGCTAATAGGTGCTGCAGTTACCGGGAATCGCAAGGCAGACTTAGAGGTTCGAGAACCCCCACACCGAAAGGAGCATCGTCGTGCTCCTAATACTGATACAATGGAGGAGGATCCAAGTTAAGTCTTCACTGATGCAGACAACCAATTTGCTGTTCAGACTGCACCTAATTCAAAACAATCAATGTTTCCTTACGTTTTACTTAAAGATGTTGTGGTTCAATTGCAGTATGGTGTGAAAGATAGGCTGGCTCCTGAAGAGGACTATAAACCTTGGGCTCCCGAGGTTGAGGAAGGGAATTCAATTAAGGGATCCTGCTTTTGTGAAGAAATGAAGATGAATGGATTGCCAGATCTTGTTTGTTATGCTGCCCAATACCCACATGATTTGTTATTAGAAGCATCCAGAAGGGAACAAGCCAAGGGACATGTTGAAACCGAAGTAGTGCCAAATCAGGATATTCTGGGCAGTGGAAATGTTTTGAGGCGATGGAAAATAGCACCAACACGATGCGAAGAAGAGGAATGAGATTGAGCTACTAAAATCGCAACTGGTGGAAGTGATGTTTTGTTTCGTGAATTAAGGCAGTCTCAAAATGTTCCAGCACTGCTTGCTGCCGAGTAGGGAACATAATTCTAGTTCTGGTGCTGGATTGGTTGGTTCTTTGGTATATTTTCGAAAGCCTGGAGGCAGTGAGAGCAAGGGACTAAAAGCGCAGTTTGAAGAGTTGGCAAGAAGAGTCAAGCATGTTGAGGCTGAAAACCAAACACTGGTTAACTGCTGGTTACTTCTGCACGCAAGAGAGGCAAATGACATGCATGCAGGAAAAGTGCTGACGACTGAAGCTGGGGAGCAACAGCTGAGGCTGTGTTGGCATAGTTTCCTATACATTCACCTTGAGGACAAGATGGTTCTTCAAGGAGCGGGAAATGATAGGAAGGTGGGGCTGGGGCTGGCCTGACCTTGAGGAGCAGTCTCAGGGGAAACCTTTTGTAGACCCTGCGTAAGGGTATTTGGGGTTGGGGGTCTTGCTTTGCTGTTGCGTAAGGGTCCTGTTGGAGCCCTGTGAAGGGGTGCTGGGAGCTGCTGTGCGAAGGGGCCTTACTGCTGTGTTAGGGGCTGGTTGGGAGTATTCAATACTTGTCAGAGGCAGATTAGTATATTCCCTTTTATTAATTGCTGGGGCTGGTTGTAGTGGGTGAGAGTAGTTTAATGGTTGGCCGGGATATTAAATAGGCACTACAGTTACAGGTGTGGGGTTACGGATGTCTTTGGAATTGGCTTCCTACGGAAGCAATGGAGGGTTAGGCCTCAGGCTCAGGGTGCAGCGCCTCTTCTCCGTTCTACCGCAATTCTTGCTCTTGTCAGAGGCAGATTAGTATATTCCCTTTTATTAATTGCTGGGGCTGGTTGTAGTGGGTGGGAGTGGTTGGATGGTTGGCCGGGATATTAAATAGGCACTACAGTTACAGGTGAGGGGTTATGGATGTCTTTGGAATTGGCTTCCTACGGAAGAAATGGAGGGTTAGGCCTCTGGCTCAGGGTGCAGCGCCTCTTCTCCGTTCTACCGTAATTCTTGCTCTTGTTGCTGCTAGTAATAATAGGAATACTCTCTCCTTTCTCTCTCTCGCACTTGAACCCTATCATGAATCATGCCAATCTTATATGACCCAACCATAATTTCTCGATTCCCAAACAAGCTGGCTAAGAAAGATAAAGATATCACCATTCATTTTACTGATCATGGCCATACATTTCTGTAGTTAAAGGTTTACAATACCATTTTTGTCATAAATAGGATGTAGATCCTGTCATGATTAAACAAATTCATCCACATGACCCATAACATACTCGATCTGTTGCGGAAAAGCCGGGAGTCACAACCACAGAAAATGTTTGCAGATGAAGAAAAGACAGAAGAAAGAATCCCACATGACACAAAGATTTATGTGGTTTGGTAAATGATCTCTATGTCCATGGAGAGACATAAATATCACTAAATTGGGAGCACAAATTACAGGGAGTATCTCAAAGTTTCAAGTACACGAAACCCTAACCTGAAATGACCTAATAAAGAAGATGAAGTGGTGTGCCACCAAATGCACAAAAAGTCTGCACTGCTACAGTGCCGTGACCATCTGAGTCCAAGATGCTACAGTGCTCGGCGGTTGGAAGTCAACGGAGCTACAGTAATACTGTCGGTGGCGGCCGGTCAGCTCTGTTACAGTCAGTCAGAATTGCTACAGTGTCCCAAACATTTTTCCCGGGGGCTTTCGACCCCTAGAGCAAGGCCCCCTTACCCCCTAACGAGCTCATCGCGAAGCTCGACCTGCAGAGTTGCGGCCTGGTTCGCAGTATGGGCCGCAAGCATTTGTCCTAACATCATCCAATCAGATTGGGCTACACCAATCCAACATGATCTTCTGCCCTTATGGAAGCTTTCTTGAACGACGTTTGATAAATTTTAAAACATTATATATTACTTGTTGCGAATCTTTCTGATTTTGGGTACAATGGCAAATTGTCAGCATCCTCTCAAGAAATACTATTTACACTTGATGACCTGTAGGGATGTGCTGGCTGGGGGGCTGCCAAGTGTGGGCGTGGGTATTCTATCATCTGCCAGGGCAGTTTTGTACATTTCTGTTGTCGTAGTTGGGGTAGGTAGTGTCTGTTGGCTGTTAGGTTGTGTTATTAAATAAGGGAGAGGTTGGTGAGGAGAATCACAGATCATTCTTGGGCATTTACAGCATGGTCCCTGGGCACTTACCAAATACAGTTTACAGTCTGTTCTTCTATCCTCTTCTATATTTCTACTGTTCGAATCACATGTCAGGCAAGAGTCCTAACATGATCCATATAATGTTCTTACATCGAGCTTATCAAACCTAAAAATTCTCCAACAAGTACTGATTGTTGGGCTTTGCATCTCTATCCAAGCCTTGCTTATGTTAGCCTTGACATATTATCCCAATGGGCTTTTATTGAGTGGGTTGATGTGGAGTTCAGCCAATTAATGTGGTGAGATTTAATATTTTGTTTTTAGGGTTGATAATGAAACTCTTGTTCCGGATGGTTATATGAAGGGTTTCTTTTTTATCAACTGAGATGTGGATGATGTTTCAAGGTTTTTGTTGAATCATACGATGATGAATTTTTTTGCCCGAGTCATGCAACCTCGTCAAGGATCTGTGACTATAATTACTAAGATTTTATGATGATAGCCAAGGTTCTTATTAAACGATTGTCAAGGGTTATTAAAAACCCTTGGTGCTTTGGTTGGGGTTTGACACATTCTAGGTGTCCTTGTTGCAAATAGAGCGGTGGAAGATGTAAATGGAGAAACCCACTTCCCTTCAAGGTGAGGTGGGGCTATTCTTTTATAGAATGATAAAACGGAATGTACAAGAGAGTATTCCGATGTGGGACTCGGAAATACCCATAATAATACAAAAGAGGGTTTAACACTCCCCCTCAAGCTGGACAGACCCAGCTTGGACAACGAGTCCCACAAAAAAGAATAAGAAGACACCACACAAGACCCATAACTACTCCCCCTCAAGCTGGGTGTCAGATGTGGCGGAGCCCCAGCTTGGAACTAAGCGAGGCAAGGCGAGCACCAGGGAGGCCTTTGGTGAAGAGGTCAGCAAGCTGGTCTGCCGTCGGAATGTGGCTAAAGCTGACATGGTTGTGCTCCAGGTGGTGGCGAAGAAAGTGACAATCCACCTCAATATGCTTCGTGCGTTCATGGAAGACGGGATTCGAAGCAATTTTAGTGGCTGCCTGATTGTCACACCATATGTGAGCAGAAGTCTGCTGAGGAAAGCCAAGCTCCTGGAGGAGTTGCCGAAGCCAAAGGATCTCGGTAGTAGCGGTGGCCATGGCACGGTACTCAGACTCGGCACTGGATCGAGAGACGACCGTCTGTTTCTTGCTGCGCCAAGAAATGAGGTTGCCTGCGAAGAAAATGGCGAACCCAGAGGTAGATTTCCGAGTGGCAAGGCAGCCAGCGTAATCAGCATCGCAAAAGGCCTCAATATGCTGATGAGGATGCTGGGAGTAGTGAAGACCACGGGCAGGATCCCGTTTGATGTACTTGGCGATGCGGATGACAGCATCCCACTGAGATGTGGTGGGATGCTCCATAAATTGACTCACTTTGGCTACCGCACAGGAAATGTCGGGTCGAGTCATGGTGAGATAATTGAGTTTGCCCACCAATCGACGGTACCGCTCGGGATGGGGGTAGGGAGCCGAGGAGGCATAAAGAGACCGTTCGCCAGGTTCCAGAGGAGTATCGACCGCAGTGGCCTGAGTCAGCCCAGCATCCTGCAATATATCCAAAGCATACTTCCGTTGGCAGAGGGAGATGGTGGCAGAGGAGTAGGAAACCTCGATGCCGAGGAAGTATGTGAGAGGACCAAGATCCTTAGTGTGGAAGTGCTGGTGAAGATGAGCCTTGAGATGGGTGATACCCACAGAGTCGCTGCCGGTGATGACGATATCATCCACATAGACGACCAATAAGATGCAGCCATGTGGAGTCGTCCTGTAGAAGACAGTGTGGTCTTTCATACTGCGGGAAAGCCCAAAGTCGCTGACGACCGTGCTAAAGCGACCAAACCAAGCACGGGGAGACTGCTTGAGGCCGTAAAGAGAGCGGCGGAGACGGCAGACACGAGATTCAGCGCCGGCGGCACAAAATCTGGGGGGCTGCTGGAGATAGATTTCTTCCTCAAGGAAGCCATGGAGGAATGCATTCTTGACATCCAATTGATGAAGAGGCCACCGATGATGGGCGGCGAGAGAGATGAATAGCCGGACAGAGGCCATCTTGGCAACCGGGGAGAAGGTATCAAAGTAATCAACTCCGTATGTCTGAGCAAAGCCTTTGGCCACAAGGCGGGCTTTGAGGCGATGAAGAGTACCATCGGGATTCAGCCGGACCGTGTAAATCCATTTACTGCCCACTGCCTGTTTTCCTGCTGGAAGGGAGACAAGATCCCAAGTATGGTTTTCCTCCAGAGCCTGCAATTCATCCCGCATGGCTGCGAGCCACCCGGGGTGAGATTTGGCCTCACCAACTGTGCGAGGTATAGAAACCGTCTCCAGAGCGGACAAACCCCTGTAAGAAGATGCAAATAGAGGAGTACTCTGGCAGGAGCGAGTACCTTTCCGTAGGGCGATGGGCAAGTCCACGGGTGGCGGAGCAGGAGCAGCGGACGAAGCGGGAGCATCAGAGTCACTGGCCGGAACGGGGAATACAGTCGAAGGACGGCGGGAGTAGACCTGACCAAAATGGGTGTCAACAGGGGTTGACGCCGGTGGAGGATGGATGAGGAGAGGAGGACAATCATCGAGGACAGGGTCAGGAGGAGGAGAGGGAAAGGAGAATGGAGAACTTTCCACAAAGGAGACATCTGCGGAGATGACATACCGGCGAAGGTCCGGGGAGAAGCAGCGGTATCCGCGCTGAGTGCGGGAATAACCGAGGAATATGCAGCGGAGAGATTTGGGAGAGAGTTTGGTGCGGCCAGGGCGAGTGTCACGAACATAACACAAGCAGCCAAACACTCGAAGAGGGAGGGAATGAAGAGGGAGAGTGGGGAAAAGAGCCCGAAAGGGAGTCTCCCCCTTAAGGATAGAAGAAGGAAGACGATTGAGGAGGTAGGTAGCAGTGAGAATGGCATCGCCCCAAAAGAGCAGAGGCACCTGTCGGTGGAAAATGAGGGCACGAGCAGTCTCTAGAATATGTCTGTGTTTCCGCTCGGCCACGCCGTTCTGCTGGGGTGTATCAGGACAGGAGGTCTGATGAAGGATGCCATTTTTCCCGGAGAAACTGCCGAAAAGAAGTGGAGAGATACTCGCGCCCATTATCCGAGCGGAGACATTTGACCGAGATAGAAAAACGATTCTTAATTTCATGAAAAAAGGTTTGGAAGGTGGAAAACACCTCGGAGCGTTCCCGAAGAAGGTAAAGCCATGTCATTCGCGAATAGTCATCAATGAATGAGATATAGTATTTATAGCCCAAGTGACTCGGAACGGTACACGGGCCCCAAACATCGGAATGAACCAGAGCAAAGGGGTGGGAGGCCCGTGTATCCGTGCGAGGAATGTAGGAAGAGCGATGATGTTTCGCAAAAGAGCATGACTCACAATGAAAAGTAGGAGTCCTACGGAAGTCCGGAAACATCTGATGAATGGTGGATGCAGGCGGGTGCCCTAATCGGGAATGGAGATCAAGTGCCCGAGAAGAGGTAGATGTGCAAGCAATGGGCGCGGGCCCCTCGAACATGTAGACCCCGTCTCGAAGCCGACCTCGACCAAGTTCCCGGTTCGTAGCCTGCTCCTGAAACACAACACCAGAGGAGGTAAATATGGCCGCACAGTTATAATCCTTAGTGAGTTTACTGATGGAAAGCAGATTAAAGGGACTGCGGGGCACATGTGCCACAGAGGGTAGATGTATCGAAGGAGTCAGGGAGCATGCGCCGAAGCCCGCTATGGGGATAGTGGACCCATCAGCGACGGTGATGGCTGAAGAACCGGCATAAGGGCAATAAGACGTCAACATACCAGCATCACCGGTGAGGTGGTCGGAGGCACCTGAGTCCAGCAGCCATGCAGGAGAGCAATGGCTGACCAAGGCAGTGGGGCAAACTGTACGGGCCAGAGAAGCCGAGGAGGGAGCGGGGCGGACAGAGGCTGGTGGATCATGAGGCCGCCTGAGGTCGGCCATAGACAGGGCCAGAGACGGGAAAAGAGAGGCGACAGTCGAGGACACGTCCCGGACCGCGGGCTGTTCCGGCCGCAGGTGCTGAGAGGGTCGGCCATGCAGGACCCAACATCGGGCGATCAGGTGGCCAAACGTGCCACAATGGTGACAGAAGGGACGGGGACGACGTGAAGCACGACCACGTCCCGAGAAGTCCGCCATGGAAGCGGCGGGAGCTGAGGCAGCGGGCTGGCGGGATGACCGGGCGCAGGACGTGCGCGTGCTGGAAGGGCTGCCGGAACGAGGGCGCTCGGCGGGGAGGAGGGTGTGCTGCCGGGAGAAGGGGGCTCTGCCGGGAGCGCGCGGGAGCAGCAGGAGGCGCCGGGGGAATGGAGGGCTGCGCGATGGAGGGCTGCGCGACCGGGAGCCGGCAGGGAAGAGGCGGGACACGAGGCAGAGGGCCGCCTGGGAGCCGCGGCGACGGGACGAGCGCGCAGGAGGAGCGGGCCGCGGGAGGCGCAGAGGAGCAGCGGGAGGAGCCGGGAGCCGCGCAGGGGGGAGGAGGAGTGCGCCGGGAGAGGGCGCGGGCGCCGGGCGAAGGCTGGCTGGGACGAGGGCGCACCGCGGGAGGACGGCGGACGCAGGGAGGAGAGGTGCGCCGGGAGCCGGGAGCCGCGAGAGGCCGCGGGAGCAGAGGGAGGCGCGGGAGGCGCGGGTGAAGGCGGCGGGAGCAGCGGGAGGCCGCCGGGGCGCGCGGGTGAGGCCGTCGGGAGCAGCGGGAGGCCGCTGGGAGCAGCGGGTGAAACCGCGGGGAGGGAGCGCCGTCGGGGAGCCGCGGGGCGCGCGGGTGATGCCGCCGGAAGGGAGCGCGCAGGGCAGCCGGGAAGAGGGAGCGCGGTGCGACGGGAGGGCCGGAGAGGAGAGGAGCGCCGGGAGGGAGGGCCTGCCGGGAAAGGGTAGGGCAGGCGGGAGAGAGGCGGGGCCGGGAGAACGCCGGGAAGCCGCAAGGGAGGGAGGGGTCGGGATAAAAA
Source organism: Viscum album (assembly GCA_963277665.1). Classification (NCBI taxonomy): domain Eukaryota; kingdom Viridiplantae; phylum Streptophyta; class Magnoliopsida; order Santalales; family Viscaceae; genus Viscum; species Viscum album. The sequence goes on along the minus strand of OY728122.1, from coordinate 1,235,494,901 downwards.
TCCCTCTGATACCATGTAAATGGAGAAACCCACTTCCCTTCAAGGTGAGGTGGGGCTATTTTTTTATAGAATGATAAAACGGAATGTACAAGAGAGTATTCCGATGTGGGACTCGGAAATACCCATAATAATACAAAAGAGGGTTTAACAGAAGACATTAGGAAAGCTAAGTACCATCAAAATTTATTTTAAAAAATGTTTACAAGTGAGCTAGGATTTCCTGGATCATTTGTTGATGTGGGGTTATGCCGATGAATTTGGTGAGATTTAATATGTTTTTTTTAGGGATGATAGTGAAACTCTTGGTCCAGATAGTTATATGAAGGGTTTCTTTTAAACAATTGAGATGTGGATGATGTTTCAAGGTTTTTGTTGAATCATATGATGACATTTTTTGCCCGAATCATGCAACCTCATCAAGGATCTGTTGCTATAATTACTGAGATTTTATGATGAAGAGCTCAGGTTCTTGTTAAACAATTGTCTTGAGGGTTATTAAAAACACATGGTGCTTTGGTTGGGGTTTGACAAATTCTAGATGTCCTTGTTGTAAATTGAGTGGGTGGAAGGCATTAGGAAAGCCAAGTACCATCAAAATTTATTTAAAAAATGTTTATAAGTGAGACAGGATTTCCTGGATCATTTGTTGATGTGGGGTTACGCCAATGAATTTGGTGAGATTTAATATGTTGTTTTTTGGGTTGATTGTGATACTCTTGGTCTAGATAGTTATATGAAGGGTTTCTTTTTAAACAATTGAGATGTGGATGGTGTTTCAAGGTTTTTGTTGAATAATATGATGATGACATTTTTTGGCCCTGAATCATGCAACCTTGCCAAGGATCTTTGGCTAAGGTTATTAAAAACCCTTGGTGCTTTGATTGAGGTTTGACAAATTCTAGGTGTCCTTGTTGCAAATAGAGTGGTGTAAGACATTTGGAAAGCCAAGTACCATCAAAATTTATTTTAAAAAATGCTTATAAGTGAGTAGGATTTCCTGGATCAGTTGTTGGAGATGCAAGGCTTTTGCTGCTCATCAGTGAAGTTTGAATTTTGGTTTTATTTTTGTTGCTTATGTTTTTGTTTAGTTATTAGGGATTCCGGTGAGTGGTTCTTGAATTTTATGTATCTTCTTCAAGTTGATTTTCTTGGTCCTTTCTTGTTTATTTTAGTGGTGAGTGTATGCTGGAGAAAAGCATTTCGATTCTTTGTTTCAGTTCGCAGATAATAGTATTATCTTTCTTTTTATATGGAAAACATTTTTTCCCCATATAGTGTTTGCTTTGTTTGGACCTTTGAGATAATTTTCACTATAAATTTAGCCTTTCAACAGGGGACTTTTATTGGTTGGCTGTGAACGGTCAAACAGTGAATTTTGTTAGCTGGGTAATTTGGTGATTGGGAAACATCCTTTGTGGGGATTTATTTTTGGAGATTTCCTCTTGAGTACAGTTTGGGATTAGGTGATCTTAACTAAATACAGGTTTTATGTTAATAATTGGGATAGCAACATCTCCAACGTAGTCACTGTTGGAAGTTTTTTTTGTCCTAAAATGTGCCTCGATGTTTATAAATCACATTTTTTCTGTCCTGCTCGAGGGGGTGGTTAATGATCCTAAAGTGAGGAATATAGGCTCCCTGTCATCTGTATTGGTGAGTTTCACTGATGTATAGTTTCTTTAAGGTTTATGTATGCCCCACTTGCAGATCTCTCTGCATATTCATTCACTGTTTGCTTGGTTATATGATATGTGGATGTTTTTGTTTGTCATTGGTTCTTGTTGAAGTATGCATCCTACATCGGACTTGAGGTCCGGTGTGGTCGTTACTATTTGTTATAAAAGCACCCCAAGGGCTCCTTTAGAGAGAACACCTTGGGGGTTCGGGTTTCTCTTATTTTCCCATTCTACATGGTATCAGAGGGTTTTCTAACCCGATCCCTCCCTCCCGTCTAGGGTTTTCCGACGTCAAGTCCCCTGCGGGGGGCGGCGGCCTCGGTGGCCATAGGTTTTATGCCGCCGCCCCTCCGCCTCGTGGCCCTCCTGCCCTAAGCAGATCTCCCCTCTGCCTTTGCCCTTCTCGGCGGGCCTCCCATCGCGGCGGAGCCTCTCCCTCCCGGTGATCTCCTCTTCCCTCGCGCGACACTTCCGCCCGCGGCCCCTTCGACGTCCAGATCCAGGCTCCCTTCTCGGCAGATCCTTCATGCGCGGCTCCCGCTTCCCCCGGCGCGGCTCCCCTCCCGGCGTCCCTCTCTCCCGACGGTCTTTCCGGATCCCGTAACTGCCGGCGCGACTCCCCTCCCGGCGTCCCTCTCTCCCGGAGGTCTTTTCGGATCCCGTAACTGCCGGCGCGACTCCCTTCCCTGACGGCTTCGCTCCGCCCCGCGCTTCCCGTCAACCCGCGCGATTCCCGTCCGGCCTCCATGCACGTCACCCCGCGGCTCGCCTCTTCCCTCTGCGCGATGGACGCCGGCTCCCCCAATCCCGGCGGAATCCCTCTGCGCGCTCCGACGACTCTTTTTTTTTTCTGGCGTTTCTCCCGCATGCGACTCTCCAACGGCTCTTTTTTTCTGGCAGCTTTTCTCGCCCGACGGTTCGCTGCTTGCCGACCATCCCATCGATGGCTCCATGTGCGACACCTCCTGCACGCGCAACGGACTCCAGGCATTCCCTGCTGCTTCCTGCGCGCAAAGACCGGCTAGTCCCAGCTCCTCCAGCAGCAACCGGCCTCAAGCCTCGCCGGCCCCTCTCTGCGCGACAGCCGGCCTCCATTCCTGCCAGCTCCTCCAGCAGCCGGCTTCCAGCCCTGCTGGCCTCTCGTGCCACCTCTGCTCAACTGCTCCCTCCATACCGGCCTCTTCCTGCTTCCTGCGGCATTCCCGCCTCAATCGCCGGCCTCCTCCTGCGGATTTCCCGGCGCTTCGACGACCGGCAGTGTGGATTTCCCGGCACTCTGTTGTCCGGCCCCGCACTTTTCTAACTATGACCCATCCATCATTCTAAGGGGGAGCTGCAATCGTGAGGGGGAGCATCAGTCTTGCAGTTTTTCCTTTATTTTATTTCGTCTTGTTTTGTCATCATGCTGGGTATGTCCAGCTTGAGGGGGAGTGTTTGCAGCCTGTTGCTTGCTTTGTTTTTTCTTTGTGTGTCCAAGTTAGGTTCATCTAGCTTGAGGGGGAGTGTTGAAGTATGCATCCCATATCGGACTTGAGGTCCGGTGTAGTCGTTACTATTTGTTATAAAAGCACCCCAAGGGCTCCTTTAGAGAGAACACCTTGGGGGTTCGGGTTTCTCTTATTTTCCCATTCTACAGTTCTCAAGTGATATGGAATCACCTTTCTCTGTCCTTACAAAACTTGGCCTTGTTTGATTTTATTGTTTCTTGGTTTTGATCCTAGTGAAAAAAAAGAAAAGGGATGATTACTTAATGGACCAGATTTGGGCCAGGATAATTTTTGTGGCTTTTTTATTGGGGGAGGTCTTTGCCGTAAAATGTTTTGCTTGAGTAGCAGTTTTAGATTTTTAGAAGAATGGGATGATCACTATTATTTGATCTGAGATGTGCATTTTTTTTTTTCATTTTTGGCTTTTAATTTTCTGACTCATCATCTCCACTTCTTGTTTTGCTATGTTTTCCTTTTCTCTTGTTGATTTCTTGCCCTCCTAATTGTATATTTTCCTTCTAATATAATTCAGGGTTTATCCAAGAAATCATAAAATATTTATCAGTTTTCTTTCTTTATTTGAAAACTGAGTTTTATTTTTTTAAAAGTTCAAGTTGTTTTCTATTGTGGAACATGAGCTGCCTGTTTAATTTCTGCAAGCATTGGTTTCCTATCTGTGAGATATATTGGCTTTGTCTATCTTTGTGCTTGTTCATATTTTTTTTCACTTTTGGACCCGTTTTATAGGTATTGATGTCATCCGTGGGCTTCCTAGAGTTTCCTGGCGGCAAAGCATGGCTGACAGATGTTTCCAAATGCACAGGCGATGTGAGTTATTTAAAATTTCTTCAGCTGAATATTGTCGAAATAATTAGTTTTGTCTTTTTATTTGTATTTCTGGTTTAATGTTCCGTTAAAAGAATGCTTAGTTTATTCTGATGTTTTTAAAGTTTTGGTTTTAATTGTAAAAATTTTGCTGTTGTATTAGCGTGTCTGGTTTTGTGGGATTAATTAATGACGTTGGTTTCTTACCAAGAAGCATAGGCCTAGTAGGCTATCAATGCATTTAGGCTTTTACTAGCACTTACTGATTGCGCTGTTCAAGGCATATATTCCATTCTACTACTCTTGAGCTGCAGAAAATACATTCCAAACTCAAACCGGGGTCATGAAGATTGAACCTAAGATAACCGATCAAAATGATAAGGATCTTTTACTCCGCTGTTTTTTATATTTTGATGAAAGTTTGAAAAGGGTTTCATAAATCATATAACGTACATGTTTACTTGGGCATGCTTCAGGGAATGAATGCAAAGCATCTGTTGCCATTTCCAAATGGCAATGCAACTAATAACTAAAAAAAAAGGATTACATAACTACATGACAAATGGAAGAGATTTCATCATGGTAGTTTCGACTGCCACTCTTACCACAACAACCCAGCATTCAAAGAAAAACAACTGTATTACTGGCGTTAGGTTTTGGCTTGCTGTGTTTTGAAGGGGTTCTCTAATAGACTCCTGGTACCACTAATTCTCCTAGTACCAGAATTACAGGAGGAAGAATCAGAAAATGAGAAATACAAGAGAGTTCTTCCACTCTCCCGCCCATGCCAAGTTGGCCGAAATCCGCAACAAACTATTCCCCCCATTCTCTCACATTCCCCTCTCCCTATAACCACCTCTTTGTTTAGGACAAGCTGTGTGAAAACCATTTTCCGGGCAAGTAATTAAAAATATCGTATGTAGTGATTCCAAAGGTTTAATTTCTGATTTCGGATGGTGATGGTGGAACAACAACAACACAGTTCGGAAGTCCGGAAGCAGGTAGATTGGAAGTTAGCAGTCGGAAGTAACAATCAGAAGTTACCTCTTGACAAGTCTGAAGGTGGAAGTGCGGAGATACAAAGGACTTGCGTAAGTTTTACACGGTTGATATGTAAGGATTTTGCCTAGCAGTTTTGTGGCAAAAGGAGCAAGGATCTTCAGAATGTTGCATAAGGGTAAACTCTTGGAGTTTCCGAAAGCGCACACTGTACATCGGAAGGACGAGCTAAGACGGTGGATGTCTTTGACCAAGTGGAGGGTTACTCGTGAAGATCGGACTCACTCTCCGCGAAGATTGGAAAGTGGACACCGGTTGCATCGACTGGGCTCTACTATATTTTGTATGGTGGGGTCACTTGTTTAAGACTTGATTTGTTCAATTGTAATCATCTTCCGTTTAATTAAAGTGATTACAACGTTCCCTGTGGAGTAGGATTAAGTCTGAACTGCGTAAAATACTTGTGTTGTTCGTTGTCTTTGTTTCTTTCTTTTGTTGTCTTTCTATGTTCTTTTCTGGTTTGGTTTTGAGGAGTGTGTTGTAGTGCAGTGACTTAGGTGTGACATGTCCATTAATCAATATGGTCGGCACACTATTATTGTACTGTTATTTGTGAAACAGGTCTTAGAAAGAAATTATGGAAGATTTGCAATACATGTAAGACATTTCATCGATCTTTTTACCACCATTAAAAACATTGATATATAAGGTAATGTGAGTTTGGGATTACCTTTATTCCACATATTAATGATCGATGAATACTTGGTTATGATACACTTCGACAAGCCCGCCCGAACGATCTTGTATCTTTTACCAAGTGTATTCATTTTTTTAGCAATTGTTTCTAAAATCTCTAAAGGGAATCTCATGAAGTATATGAACTTACCTCTTAGCTTCACTTTTAGAGCAATTCACATGGTCTTGGTGAACTAAGTGTAGTAGCTTTGTGGCATTCCTTTATTTTCTAAAGGTTTGTTCAAAACTTGATATTGAGTTTGTTAGTATACCTAATGTTTGAGGTCAGAGAGACTAAAACACACTTCTGGATATAAACATGTAAACTATTATCAGTTTTTCTTGACATAGAATTATCTTGCTACAATTATGTATTATAAGTCTTATATTTATATTCATCAATAATTGCCGATTTTGAATATCTCTAATTCAAGAATTACGGAACTATGTAGTTAAGTATGAAATACCATAACAACATTCATTCCAAACATGAAATAATGTCTCATTGTTTTTAATTAGACACCGGGGAAAATGTTTTGGTAATAGTCAATACAAAACAATAGTTTAACTTGAATCCATTGGACAATCCTAAAGCCATGCACTTCTCTATACTGATCTAAGAATCATCCTTCCTATGCTCCTTGGAGAATGCACCAAACTTCTTGTATTCTTTGTATACTTGCTTGATTCCCGTGTTCGAATACACACATGTAAACATATTGTATTAAGATCCAAGAAGTCAGAAGAATTACATTGATGAATATACCTGAAGTAGTAGCTTTTACTTCAATTCATTGTAGTTCCTCTTTCAGTGTTTGTTCTTATCACATGAGAAGCAAATAGCCTCTTGTTCATCACTCTCCCTTTGAATCCTTTGCCCCTATTTGAAGGACGTTGTAAAGGTACCATTGTTTTTGAATCGGTCTTGGTTTTTCAAATCCGATCCTTCACTCCACTCATCATAAGGAATGAGGAACCAAGCTCCGAAGAATCCTTATCCTGTTGGATTGGTGTAACCCGATCCGATTTGGATGATGTTTGGGCCGAATGCTTGTGTCCCGTACTACGCACCAGGCTGCAATTTTCGCGGGTCGAGCTCCGCGGTGAGTTCGTTGGGGGTCGCAAGGGGCAACGCGCCCCTGCTCCGGGGGCCGAAGGCCACTGACCCAAATTTTGGGGCACAATAGCATATCTGACACTATAGCAGGGCTGACCGACCTACACCGATAGGGCATTGTATTAGGTCGGACTTTAGAGTCAACAGTACTATAGTGGTGCGGACTTCCAGCCGCCAATCATTGTAGCACTTTAGACTTGTGTGGCCGCGACACTGTTGCGACACAGACTTCCAGCCACTGCAGCGATGTAGACTTTTTGTGCGGTTGGTGGAATAGCAGATCATCTTCCTCCTTTTGTAGCCCATTTCGGGCTTGGGTTTCTGTGTTAGAAACTCTGAGAGATCTCTTTGTAATTGTGCTTCCAGATTTTTTTCATAGTGATATTTCTACCTCTCCGTGGACGTAGGGAACATTTCTCGAACCACGTAAATTTCTGTGTCCAAGATCTTTTTCTTTTTCTTTTGTTTTTTTCTCTCTTCTATGAATTGTTTCTTTTTGTCGTTGCGACTCCCGACATTTCCGCATCAAACATTGAAGTGCTCTGATGATATTCTTTAATATATGTTCTATGGTTTTATGATATCATCTACTTGGACACAAATGATACAAACTATCAGAGGTATGAGGTTCATAATACATTGAGACTTCATCTCTCAAAGTTTGTTCTTGATAATCTCCAAGATGAGAGGTTATCTGAACATACCCATTAGTAGGAAATCCACATGTTTGCGTGTCATTGAATATTCCTGTCCGCAGATGTGTGTAATGATCCTTAGACTTTAAGATTATTATCAATGTATGTTATGACTCACATACTTGGATATATCACCGTAAACCGTGACGACAAATGTTTACGACGAAGTTGGGTACGTTGGGTGCGTCACGAATGATACGTTATTAATGAATAAATCGAGGAAAAATTAGTCTCTTCTATCTTTATAGAAGTTGATGTCTTGACCTTTTGATTGGTAATGAAACCATCGAACTTAAATTCATGGCCTTGGATGGTGTATTAATGAGTTCATTTTAGGAAGTCAAAGAAAAACGTATCAAATATATAAGTTGATGACACGAGTGTGAAACTTGTCTGATGAGATATCATTACAAATGAATTATTTTACACAGTGAGCGTTCGTATGTGATCGTCGTTTTTGCGGCATTAACTTCTTCCTCTACGAGTGCCTTTACGTGTTGCTAAATGCTCATATTGGACTTTAACCAGACCCGTTTAATGTCATTGAGGAAGAAGTTTGAAGGGTCACACACTAAATGTTTCCATTGATCTCAATTAAATTTTATTTAAATTTAATTATTGGAATAAATATTATTCACTAAATTAGAGAATAATATTTATTCAAGATTTATTGATCGCATATATTCAGTCATTATTTTATTTAAATTTTTCCATTGATCTCAATTAAATTTTATTTAAATTTAATTATTGGAATAAATATTATTCACTAAATTAGAGAATAATATTTATTCAAGATTTATTGATCGCATATATTCAGTCATTATTTTATGTGAATTGAGTATTAAAATAAATATTTATCTGAATATTATATTTATTTATTTATTGAATGACATGTGGCTTGATTCTCATTCTAATGAGATACGTATTGACGTCTGGATCTTCAATCTCGGATCCAGCCGAGACACTTTCTTTCTTTCACGTTGGTTCATCTTTGTTCTTATCGCATGACATTAAACTGCATGGGATTTCAAGAACCACGTGTGGCTTGATTCCCATTCTTATGGGATACGTAGTGACGCCCAAAATTTTTTTTCCAGGTCCAGCCGTAAGTTTATCAAATCTTCGGCCCCTTGGCCTCAGCGTAGTCCAAGCATCGCGACTTTAAACTGTATGCGAGCCCCCCAGGAATGCGTATGTGGTGTTGGGCCCCCTTTGTCCCTCATCGTGCCGCATTACGCATATACCTTTTGGAGACCAAGTCCAAGCATGACCACTTTAAACTATATATGAATTTTCCCAGGGATGTGTTGTGTGGTGGTGGGCCTCCTTTACATCTGGTTTGCCATAAAATCGCACCACAAATACCCACTAACAACATTCCCCCCTCATGGCTCAAACTCCGTGACCTAAAACTAAGAGCTAATGTCCTCAATGCATGAAATGAAACTGTGACCTTACCGTAAACAAGTTCAAGATGCCTCATTTCCCTCACCATAGAGGATCACCTTTGCCAGTGTTGGTTTATCACGGCACTGTGTTCCAGGACTACGTGTGGCTTGATTCTCATCCTTATGGGATACGTAGAGACGCCTGACGTTGTTGCGATCCGGACTTCCAGTCGCCTTTTACTGTAGCACAACAGACTTTCTGTACGGTTGGTGGAATAGTGCTTCGTTCTCCTTATTAGTCCATTTCGGGCTAGGGTTTTGTGTTAGAAACTTTGAGGGATCTCCTTGTAATTGTGCTCCCGGATTTCATAGTGATATTTTTGCCTCTTTGTGGATGTAGGGAACATTTTCCGAACCACGTAAATCTTTGTGTTCAAGATCTTCTTCTTCTTTTTATGTTTTTTTTCTTTTACTCTTCTATGAATCGTTTTTTTCGGTTCATTGCTCTCGGCGTTTCCGCAACATATCCGCCCAACGAAGCATAGTCAAAGGATTCCCGATTTATCCGGTTATTCTTGATGAATATGGAGAACTGGGAAGGTATGGATGATAATATGAGATTATTGGTTAAAATCTTATCCACATGAAAGCCAAACTTCGCTAACTGGTCTACATACTCCAACATTTTGAAGGCATGATCACTAGCTAAGTTGAAGTCTTCCAGTTTCCTTGGTATAGTGGAGTGACAAATTCAATTATCTCAAGCCTCTCCTCTTTTTCAAGTTCAAGGAGATGAGTTTTCATGTTGTAAGCATTCTTGTCCTTATGTTTTGCATCATTAGCTCTTCGGACATAGCTGATAACATGATGCGACGAACACAAGAAGCATCTTCCATGAATCTCTGGTAGGCTTCCTTTTCACCTTTGTCCGCTTGTTGGGAAGGCTGATCATGTATCGGGGACTCCAACGCATAGAACAGATTTCCCTGTAGTTGTGCCGTGTTACTAAGGGAAATTTGTGTAAATAAGGACACACCCTTTCAAAGAATGATCGTAGTGTTCCCGTGCACCTTTAGAAAAGTTCCAAAAACATCTCAAAAGTTCTCCAAACTCTCCTAGACTTCACCCATAAGCTTTACATACTTAAAAAGTTTAAAGAAAGGGTTACTTGAAACCGGGGGTGCTACATTCTCTCCACCATTGGCCTTTCCGTCCCTGAAAAGTAGAAAACCACCAATGCTATGAAAGTGTTCTGGCCATAAATCTTTCATTTTCTTCTCGCGTTCTCAAGTCTTTTCCTGAATCTGACTATGTTGCCACAAAACCCGCACTAGACTGATGCTTTTTCCATGCAAGACTTTCTCTTACCTATTCACAATCCACACTAGCATGTGCACCAATGAAACATCTGACTCTAGGTCAACGTGATCCCATTGAATCACATGGTCAGGATCCGGCTGATACTTTTTCAACTGAGATATATGAAACACATTATGTATCACACTAAACCGTGGTGGTAATGCCAAACGATATGCCACATCACCAATCCGTTCTAGTATCTTAAAAGGGTCTATGTATCGAGGAGATTACTTGTCCTGCTTCCCAAAACGCCGACGTCCAAGCCTTGGAGAGATCCTCAAGAAGAATGATCACTCACCTCGAATGACAACGACCGTCGACGATGATTCGCATACGATTTCTGTAGACTTTGGGCCGTCTCCATCTGTTTCTTGATCAAGTGAATCTTCTCTGTTGCTTCTTGGACAAGGCTCGACCCAACTAGTGAAGTCTCACCTGTTTCCACCCAATTAAGTGGTGAACTACAAAGACGCCCATACAATGCTTCAAAAGGAACCATATGTATCGAGGCCTGATAGCAGTTATTATACGAGAACTCCACCAACGACACGTGCTCTTCCTATGAGCCACCAAAATCCATTACACAAACCCGTAACATGTCTTCTAGCGTTTGTGTCGTCCGTTCGTCTGAGGATGATATGCCGTACTCATTGTCAACTGAGTCTCAAGGGCTTTCTGTAAGGATTTCCAAAAACGAGACGTAAACCTCGGATCTATGTCTGACGCTATTGAAATTGGTACGCCATGCCTCCACCACTTATCAGATATAGATCTTTGACAAGTCCTCCACCGCATGAGATTCGTGAATAGGGATGAAATGAGCCACTTTGTGAGCCGATCCACTATCACCCATATGACATCGTGTTTCCGAACTGTTCTTGGAAGACCTGCTACAAAATCCATAGCTATATGCGCCCATTTCCAAACAGTAATCGGTAAAGACTGCAACATACCTGCTGATCGCCGATGCTCTACCTTAACTTGTTGACAAGTTAAGCATTTTGAAACAAATTCAACCACCTTCCTTTTCATACCGACCCACCAAAACTTTGCTTTCAACATTTTATACATCTTCTGTATTCCAAGATAAACAACTCATCTTGAATGGTGGTAAGCATGAAGAAGTTGTTCATGACAAGCCATAGGTAAGACCATCCGATTTTCGTACCACAACACTGAACTCGCATCCAGCTTCCAACCCTCAATGGTCTCCCCACCATTGAGTTTTGACATCTTAGCCACACATTCTGTATCGGATGTCTGCGTCTCTTTAACTGTCTTGACCAAATCAGGAACAAACAAAACTGGAAAGCAAACCGCAACTTCACCTCGATCTTCACATTCCAAGTGCATGTTGGCTAGAACCAACATTAACTGCCACTCATCTGAAGCTTCTTTTGCCAACTGAGCATATGACTGCCTCCGAATTGCCTTTACCCGGTGTATACATCAAGTCAAAGTCAAACATTTGGAGATACTTTATCCATCTTCTTTGTCTCAGATTCAAATCCCGTTGTGAGAAAATATGTTTCAAGCTTTTATTATCTGTAAACAGTAAATTTTTTTCATCAAAGAGATAATGACGCCAAGTCTTCAAAGCATGGACTACAACAGCTAACTCCAAATCGTGTGTTGGGTAGTTCTTATCCTGCACTCATAACTGCCTTGATCCATAAGTAACAACATGATTTCCTTGCATGAGAACACACCTCAACCCAGATCCCGAAGCATCACAATACACCACGTACCCTTGTCCTGATTTTGGCAAAATCAAGATTGGTGCTGATGTAAGGCGAGCTTTAAGCTCTTGAAAAGTCTCCTGACATTTCTTGTACCATTGGAATTGAACATTATTCTTTGTCATAACTTTCATAGGCGAAGCTAGTCGTGAGAAGTCACGAACAAAGCGTCGGTAATAACCAGCCAGTTCAAGGAAACTCCGTATCTCGAAGACATTCTTTGATGAATGCCAAAAGATAACAACCTCTATCTTTTCTAGATCCACAAAAACATCTTTTTCAGAGATTACATGGCCAAAGAAGCGTACCTCTTGTATCCAAAAGTCACACTTTGATAGTTTGGGATACATACGATGATCCCTCAAGATTCCCAACACTGTCGCCAAGTGTTGCTTATGCTCAGGCCTTGTCCCTGAATATACCAATATGTCGTCCAAAAATACCACCACAAATGAATCCAGATATTTTTGAAATATCCGATTCATTAATGCCATAAAGATTGCTGGTGCATTCGTAAGATCGAAAGATATTACCACATATTCATAATTACCATATCTGCTATTGAAAGCTGTTTTTGGAATATCCTGCTTCCGAACATGTAATTGGTGATATCCTGATCGCAAGACAATTTTGGAGAACCACTGAGTTCCCCTCAATTGATCGAACATATCATCAATGCGTGAAAGTTAATACCTATTCTTTATAGTAACTTGGTTAAGTTTACGATAATCCACACATAGCTGAAGAGTTCCATCTGCCTTCTTGACAAACAAAACCGGTGCCTCCCATGGAGGCGTGCTCGACCAAATGAAACCTTTGCTTTCCAACTCTTCCGGCTACACTTTCAATTCCCTTAATTCTGTAGGTGCCATCCTATAAGACGAAATGGACATAGGACTGGTCCCTGGGAGAAGATCAATCATAAACTCCACTTCCTTTATAGGTGGAAACCCTGAGAAATTCTCAGGAAAAACATCAGGAAATTGATCAACCACTGTTGGAAAACTGCCATTGTCGATCTATTCCATCGATGCCAAGGTCAAAGCTGCCATCTGGTACGAAATCGTTTATATTGCTGGTGCCAACAAACCCGTTGCACCTGCTTTTACATTCCAGTCTCCTCGAAAGAGATGTTTGACGCCATCATCAGTTGTAAAACTAACCTTTTTGGTATAATAGTCGATGTGAGTCTTATTCATTGTCAACCAATCCATACTTGGAATTATTTCAGAAACATCCATCTCAAGCATGGAAAAATCTCATTTCAGCTCAGCTCCATCAACGGTTATAGAACATGTTCTACAGACAAATGCTCGACATTCTCTTTGCCCAAGAGGAGTTTGAAGTTTTAGCACAGAAAACATCATCTCAACTTTTAAACTTAGCAAGTCAACAACACGAGAAGCAATAAAGAAATGGGATGCACTCGTATCCAACAAAACTTGCATAAGGGTAAAATTCAAAAGAATCGTACCTTTCACAATCGATGGTCCAGACCGATCATCCACCATAACCTGTTCATCTCCATATAATTGCTTGCTTGCCATACTTTGTTCCTGGTTGCCTTGTTGAGATCATAGTTATTAATGGCGCGCGCCATGGTGCACCATTGCGCCATGGCTAGCGCCAGGGAGTGGTGCGCCGCGCCATGGCTTCGCCATGGCTCATCTAAGATGGCTCACTGTGGCGTGCGCCATATTGCGCAGTGGCGCGCGCCATTGTGCCTTTTTGATTTTTTTTTGTATTTTTTTAACTTATCAACTTTTACGTCCCAATTGAAAATACCTCTTTTGAGGTCAAACAACAACCTTCCTTGTCGACTCTATGCAAGACTCTTCTCGTAAGCGCAGCGACCCAGCCAGTGTTGGACCACATTGACCGCCACGACCAAATCGAGATCTCTCGACCGTCGTGACCCAGTCGACCACGACCCAACCGAGCTCCCTCAACCACCGTGACTCAGATACGCGATGTTGTCCAGGGCAGACACACCTTATGTGCGAATCAGTAACTTTTTTTGTTTTTAATTCAATTTTATTTATGCTGCTCGCCCCTTATTTTTTTTCAAATTACTCTTGTTATTTTTACTGCCATGTTTTTTTTCCTGTTTTTTTTCCTTTTGTTTTTTTGAGATGTGGTTTTTAATATTTAATTGTTTGTTTTATATATTTCACAAATTGTGATTTATTTCAAAATGTCTAAGGCAAGGCAAGGAAATACCCGTCTTGGTTTTTTGAAATATATGGTTTTTAATATATTTCAGGAATTAATATATATGATTTTTTGAGATATATGGTTTTTAATATTTAATTGTTGGTGTCATTGTTGACTTCATTTGTTTTTTGATGTATGGAATATGAATTATTGACATAAATCTTTGTTTTTTATGTATATATTGTATAATTTATTATCTGTTATTGTTGATATATGTATACACCTCCTTTGTGCGCCGCAAGTTAATATAGCGCCGCGCCATGCGCTTTTGCGCTGGGGGACCTTGTCGCCGTTGTGCGTCATGCGCCGTAAATAACTATGCTTGAGATTGTCCTTGCTAAAGAGTCATGGTATTTTTGAAATCACCATGGCTAGCTCTATTATGCTAACGAGACTGATTCTGCTGACCTCATCTTGTCGAAGCATACGATGCCTACGACACCTAAGAAGTGTCCCGAACACCCGACTTCGGAGCACTGCGATAATAGCGTTGAAGATGTCTCATCTGATTGCAATTATGACATGCTCTGGGTGGTGTCATACACTGTCGCTTCATGTGGTCAAACGAACCACATTGAAAACATCCAGACCGGCTCTTTGGTCGTGGAGGAAGATTCACCGATCCAGTCGTTTGATTTTGATTTATGCTTTCATCTTGGAAATAGGTGTCCCTCTTTCGCTTGCTCCCAGCATTAGAGTTTTCACCGTTTCCTGTAGGTATCAACATACTTTCTCTTCCCATAGCCACTGAGATGTCCCTTTCTGCCATTGTCGCTCTATTGAACATCTCTGTATAGTCGTAATACAGAGCACAACAATCTTTGAGCGAATCTCCCACCTCAGTCTCGATTCAAAGATGCGTTCCTTCAAGGACGCACTGACAGCCTCTTCGGGTGCAAAGAGGATTAAATTCATGAATTTAGCTGCATACTTCGTGACTAAAAGATTTTCCTGCTTCAAGCTGAAGAAGTTTGTTCTTTGAATTCTGAACGTTTCAGGATAGAATTGTTTGTTGAACAATTTCCTTTAATCCTCTCATGTTAGGCCTGGTCCCATTTTGCTTGGACTATTAAATCCCACCATTGGCGTGCAAGATCCTCTAGTATATACATCGGCAACTTGACTTTGAGCTCTGTTGGTGCGCCGATGAAATCGAAGATTCGATTCATCATGTTCAGTCACACCTCCGATTTCTCTGGTTTCAAATAACCCCGAAAGATGGTTGAATCCTGCTTCTGGAATTGGACTGAATGATCCACTTGCCTTGACTCATCCCTCATGTTCCCCGTATCCACAACTTGAAAAATTTGGACTATACTTTGAACCAATTGGTTCACTTGTGGCTCAGGTGTAACCACATTCTCAGCAGTTTCTTCCGGTTGGTTTCTACAACGCTTACCGGGTGCTATTTTTTAGAAACATAACGAATCGTCGTAAGTCCCACTCTCTATCAACTGAAGTCTTAACATTTCAAATTCTATCACATTTCCAAAATCAACTTTTACTATGTTCAACCATTTTTGAAAATTTTCAACTTGCTTTTGAAAATCAAACCATTTTCAAACTACCACAACCATGCTCTTTCCAAAAACAATTTCAACATTTTTCAAAAATCAACACATTGCATCAAATCATATATCATTACTAAAAATGAAATATGCACTCCTAGTAGGAAGTCATTTTCTAATCCATATCATTCTCGTCTCATTGGAACCTGTTGAACCCTGTTTTTTATTCTGGGTATTTCTGAGTCCCACATCGAAATACCCCTTTATGTATTCCGTATTTTCAATCTATAAAAGAAGGCCTCCGCCTCACCTTGAGGTATGGAGATTACCTCTTTACATGGTATCAGAGCGAAATTAATCTCGAACCCTCCCTCCCTTGCGGATTCCTGGTTCTGTCCGGCCCTGCCTCTCACCTGCCCTCCCAGTTCTGTCCGGTTCCGGCCCTCCTCCTTGTGCACGCTGGCCAGCCGCTCCCCATCTGGCGCGTCTCTCCCTGCTGGATCCCGACCGGCGGGCGTCTCCTTGGTTCTCCAGTCGACGGCCCCTGCCGGTTATCCCTCCCATCCGGCGGTTCTCCCCCTTCCAGCAGGCAAACAAGCGGTTGGCTGCAAATGGATTTACACAGTCCGGCTGAATCCCGATGACACTCTCCATCGACTCAAAGCCCGCCTTGTGGCCAAGGGCTTCGCCCAGACTTACGGTATTGACTATTTTGATACCTTCTCTCCAGTTGCCAAGATGGCCTCCGTCCGGTTATTCATCTCTCTGGCAGCTCATCATCGCTGGTCTCTTCATCAACTGGATGTCAAAAATGCATTCCTCCTTGGATTTCTTGAGGAAGAGGTTTATCTGTCTCAGCCCCCCGGTTTTTGTGCCTCCGGCGTCGAGTCTCAAGTATGTCGACTCCGCCGCTCTCTTTACGGCGTCAAGCAGTCTCCTCGTGCTTAGTTCGGCCGCTTCAGCACTGTCGTCATCGACTTTGGGCTCTCTCACAGCATGAAAGATCACACTGTGTTCTACAGGACGACCTTCGCTGGTTGCATCCTGTTAGTCGTTTATGTGGATGATATCATCATCACCGGCAGCGACAGTGACGACATCACCCAACTCAAGGGCCATCTTCACCAGCACTTCCACACTAAGGATCTCGGTCCTCTCACATACTTTCTTGGCATCGAGGTATCCTATTCTTCGGACACCATTTCCCTATGCCAACGGAAATATGCATTCGATATTCTGCATGATGCTGGGCTGACATAGGCCACTGCTGTCGACACTCCTCTGGAACCTGGGGAACGATCTCTTTATGACTCCTCCGAACCGTATTCACACCCAGAGCGATATCGTCGACTAGTGGGCAAACTCAATTATCTTACCATGACTCGTCCCGACATTGTCTGCGCTGTCGGCAAGGTGAGCCAATTAATGGAGCATCCGACCACCTCTCATTGGGATGCTGTCCTCCGCATCGCCAAATACATCAAGCGAGATGCTGCCCGTGGTCTTCGCTACTCTCATCATGGTCATCTCAATATTGAGGCCTTATGTGATGCGGATTATGCTGGTTGCCTTGCTACTCGGAGATCAACTTCGGGGTTTGCCGTATTCTTGGCATGCAACCTCATCTCCTGGCGCAGCAAGAAACAGACGGTCGTCTCCCGCTCTAGTGCGGAGTTCGAGTACCGAGCCATGGCCACAATCACTACAGAGATCATTTGCCTTCGACATCTCCTCCAGGAGCTTGGCTTTCCTCCACAGACATCTGCTCACATCTGGTGTGACAATCAGGCAGCCACCAAGATTGCTTTGAATCCCGTTTTCCATGAACGTACGAAACATATTGAGGTGGACTGCCACTTTCTTCGCCACCACCTGAAGCACGATCATGTCAGCCTTAGCCACATCCCGACGGCGGACCAGCTTGCTGACATCTTCACCAAAGGCCTCACAGGAGCTCGCCTCGCCTCGCTCAGTTCCAAGCTGGGCATGCACAACATCTGCGACCCAGCTTGAGGGGGAGTGTGTCTGTTCTTTTCTTAATGTTATCTTTCTTTTGTGAGACTCGTGTGTCACGACCCGTCCTCAGGGCCCGTGCTGTGACTACCTCAAGCCCGCCTTCCATAGGCCAGGGGCTGACGACTAGCACCAAAGGCGTAAATCCCGATAACTGGGAAGACATTGTCTTTATAAAGTAAACAAAACACCACAGAGTACAAGCGGAAGTAAAACACTAAGAAAAACTGAAACAAGCTGTGCTGAAAGTAAAGGGGCCGGAAATACAAGCCCAACTGTAAAGTACAAGGAAAAAGATAAAACAGCCGGAAGGTGACAAGCAGCTCCTGGATCGTCCACCAAGGATCCTACCTGAAGGGTAGGTACAGATAGTGCAGCTCCTGGATCGTCCACCACGGATCCTACCTGAAGGGTAGGTACAGATAGCCTGCACAACGCTCTCGCCCGTCAACCTCCTCCGAGTGTCGTCTCGTCGTGAAGTCCACCACCGGATACTGTCTCGTCGTGAGGTCCACCTCCAGGTACCGTCCAGTCCTCGAACACTCGGCCTCTGTCTACGCTGCCCGTCGTCTGCAACCAACACAACGAGGTGCGGGCATAGCCCGTGCAGGGGTGAGTATAACGATACTCAGTAGGGACCCCGAGACCCTCAAGGTCTCACTAAATCCAACAAGGATGACCACAAAGAAGATCTCAACAGATAACCCTCTACTTAGGTATATATGCCCATACATATACCCAAGTTATCAAGTAACCCATCTCAATCACGAGGAAACACAAAGATTATGAAATCAACGGATAACCACTACCCAGGTATATGCCCATACATATACCTAAGTTATCAAGTGACCCATCTCAATCATGAGATAAACACAAAGGTCATAGACTCAGCTCAAACCAGGATTTTCTTTATCGAAACCGTAACTGTTGAAGAGCCCCATCTCTGGAGTGTACAGTGGTCCTGTCACGACTCCGAGACACTGCTCATTAACCTAAGACTGCTGAGGTACTCCTCCTGTCGAGTACCGCGGGTCAGCCACCCAAACACAGTAGTGCTTCCCACCGGGGTATGCCACCCAAACACAGTAGTGCACACCCCCTAATAGCCCGCAGAGGTACTCTCCGGACGAGTACCGCGGGTCTGCACTGTCACACAGTAGTGCTCCGTCCGCCATGGGTCTGCACCCAAACAATGTAGTGCTCCGTCCACTGGGCTAGTCGACTCACTCCAAGTCGAGTCGGTCAAGCAGTCGTTAGGTCTCAGCCGGCTATACGGTCTCCGTACTCCGTACGCTTGTCTCCGGGAGGGTCCGCTCCATGAGCTACAGGTCGATACTCCAAGTATCTCAAAGTCCCACGAAGAAGTATCTCAAAGGACCGCCTCGTCATAGGGGTCTCAATGCAACAGACGACGCGTCAATCGGACGCCCGGTCTGTGAGTTATTAGCCTTTTCGTTCCAGGGGCCCGGTTGGTTTCGTGTGCGAACCAACCCGGCCGTATTATTTCAACTGTACCCCGAACTCTCATATGATATACTCATAGGGACCGTTTCTCAACGTGATCACCAACGCCGCTGACGGTTCGTCAAACGGACGTCCAATCTGAAAGTTATCAGCTTTTCCGTTCCAGGGGCCCGGTTGGATTTTGGGTACAATTCAACCCGACCACTATCCAACTGCAACCAAAACTCAGGCGAAGTATGCCAAAAGTTCCGTCTTCTCAAGAGGAATCCAACAAAGTCGACGACACGTCAATCGGACGTCCGGAGCTCAAGATGTAAGCGTTTCCGCTCCGAGGGCCCGGTTGGTTTAGTGTTCAAACCAACCCGGCCGTACCCAAAGTTCTCCAAAACCCTGAGTGTAATATACCGAAACGACCGCCTCAATCCAAGGATCGCTACGCAACTGACGGTGCGTCGATCGGAGGTCCGTGGCCCAAAATATGGGCATTTGAACGGAAACTGCCCGAAAATAGGGGGTTCGGGCCCGGTCCGACCCGGCCCGAGACCCCTGGGTCGGCCCGAACCGAGTCGACCCGACCCGGGTTCGGGTTCGGCCCAACAGGGTGCGACCCGGCTCGGCCTGGGCGCGGCCCGGCATGGCGCTGGTGCTGGCGCGGCGCCCGCGTGGCCAGCGGGTGCGGGGGTTACAAACCCCCGCGGTCGACGTAACCGGCGCGGCTTTGAGCCGCGCCGCTCCGCCTCCGGAACGGCTAAGCCGTTCCGGTTCGGCCCACCGCCGAGGCGGTTCCGTTCTGGCGGCGCGCCGCCGCCGCCTTCCGCGGACCACCGGACGCGCTCCGGTGTTCCGTTTTGCTCGCCGCCTTCGCCAACGGTCCTCCCGGGACCCGACCTTCACTGCGGAGGCTTCAAAATGACTTTGCGGCCCCGTTTGTCGTCGCCCGTCAATCCGCGCACAACGTTCAACCAGCGGAGTCTTCGAATTGCCTCCGCGGCCCCGACTCCGGCCGCGGTTTCGTTCGGCCTCAACGGCGCAGCGCATCCTTGCCGTATTTCTCCATGATTCCGCGCGGTGCCGTTGCACCGCGCTGCCTTTGTTCGAGCCGCAACATAATCAACAACAAGGGGGAGGAGGGTCGGCCGTGTTTGTGCGGTCCGACCTCCTCCCGTTATAATGATAGCAAGCGGCCAACAAAAGAAGTCGACGTACGACAAAGAAATAATTCACGGGCAAAAACAAACAACCCCAACATCAACCCGCAAGAACGAACGATCCGCGGATCAACCTGGAAATGATTGGTCCGCGCTCGTCGTTCTTTTCTCAAATGAAAAGGAGAATACCAAATAAATTCCATGGTTGGTCCGCGCTCGTCGTTCTTTTCTCAAATGAAATGGAGAATACCAAATAAATTCCCCTTCCTCGAAAAGACGTCGCATGTCGTTGTGCCGCGAAAAGAGGCAAGCGTCGCGATGATCAGTACCGATTCTGTTGTCATCGGATGAAGAGCCGTCGTCGATGGCGACGTTTCCCGCGGTGGTGTCTCCTCCCTTGACACGAAGAAAGAAGAAGAGAAGGCACGTCGTCGGTGTCTTCGCGTTCTCCATCAGAGGCGTTCTTCGTCGGAGGCGTTTTTCGTCGAAGAGTTGGTGCTCTTCCCCAAAAACTCAAGAGCTCCCACCTAAGAAGCTTTCCCCCAAATAAAATAATAAGCTACCTTATTATTTTATTTAATACAAGCCACTTCAAAATTCAAACTATTCAAATCAAAATTAATTAAAGAGGTTGAACTCCTTAATTACAAAGTGTTGGCATGTATTTAATGTGAAAGGAAGTCACATCATTTAATACAAGGGGGGTTTAAGGGGAAGAGTTAAGGGGGTTGGGGAATTTGAAGGGGTGGGGTTCGTGTGAGCCCCACCTCACATTTAACCTCACTTAGGTAGTTAGGTTCACCCAACCTCCATCCTTAGGATTTAACCACTTTAAAGAAATAAAATTAGTTGCACAAATTTTATTTCTCGGAAGTCTTTATCCACAAAACCTAACAACTCGTCCCGAGTAAACGCAACTCTGGAAAAGGTCTTCTTAAGCAATTACCGGCGTTGCGAGTTCATCGGTGCCCTCAGATTTCAATTCCGAGCACCGGTTTAAAAGTTAGAAAAACCCGCTCGTTCGTTCACTGAGCGTACCCGAGCCTAACTTCGGAAATTAATTTAGGGCACTCTGGGCCTCGGAATCAGGCGCCGTCAGAAACTGCGTTCTTGTAAAATCTCAAAGAAAATTAAGAAAAAATTTCCCTTGAATTTTACGGGTCTTTACATCGTGTTCCAAGCTGGGCATGTCCAGCTTGAGGGGGAGTGTTGAACCATGTTTTTTATTCTGGGTATTTTCAAGTCCCACATCGGAATACCCCTTTATGTATTCTGTATTTTCAATCTATAAAAGAAGGCCTTCGCCTCATCTTGAGGTATGGAGATTACCTCTTTACAGAACCCATGACAATGAGATTTCAAATCCTATAAGTGTCTCCAAAACATTTTGTACCCAACTCCCTGGTAACTTGAAGTTCAACATAAAAAGGTTATCTACGGCTTCATTAACAAGTGGGGGACGATTTTCCCTTTGAAAGAAATCAACCAACCAAACACTTCTTGTAGATGGGTGAATTCCCCTTACCTCAATGTGAGGTGAGGATATTCTTTTATAGATTAGGAAACCAATATACAAGACGGGTAAGTCCGATGTGGGACTCACCCATTTACACTTAAATGGGTTCCAACACTCCCCCTCAAGCTGGACATGCCCAGATTGGATGGAGTCCCACACAAAAAGAATAACAAGACAATCTCAAACTCCCCCTGGGCCATGGAGGCTGTGAATACCCAGCCTGGAAGTGAGAGACTCAAGACGAGCTCCAGGAAGACCTTTGGTGAAGAGATCGGCAAGCTGATCGACCGTCGGGATATGACCGAAACCGATATGGTGCTGCTCCAGATGGTGGCGGAGAAAGTGACAGTCCACCTCGATATGCTTCGTCCGTTCATGGAAGACGGGATTCGAGCCAATCTTCGTGGCGGCCTGATTGTCACACCAGATATGAGCAGGAGTCGATGCTGGGAAACCGAGCTCCTGGAGAAGAAGACGAAGCCAGAGGATCTCAGTGGTGACAGTGGCCATGGCTCGATACTCGGCCTCGACACTCGAACGGGAGACCACAGTCTGCTTCTTGCTGCGCCAAGAGATGAGATTACCGGCGAAGAATACGGCGAAACCCGAAATAGACCTGCGGGTAGCGAGGCAACTGGCATAGTCCGCATCACAAAAAGCTTCAATATCCAGGTGAGCATGATGTGAGTACCGAAGGCCACATGCAGGGTCTTTCTTGATGTACTTGGCAATGCGGAGGACAACATCCCACTGAGAGCAGGTGGGATGCTCCATGAACTGGCTGACTTTTCCAACTGCACAGGCAATGTCGGGACGCGTCATGGTGAGGTAGTTGAGTTTACCGACCAAGCGCCGATAGCTCTCAGGATGAGGAAAGAGGTCCGAGTCGGAATGAAGGGAGCGTTCCTCAGGCTCAAGGGGAGTGTCAACTGTGGTGGCGGTGCTCAACCCGGCATCCTGCAATATATCAAGAGCATACTTGCGCTGGCAGAGAGAGATAGTGTCCGCAGTTCGGGAGACCTCGATGCCAAGAAAGTACGTGAGGGGACCAAGATCCTTGGTGTGAAAGTGATGGTGAAGATGCGTCTTGAGGCTGGCGATGCCTCTGGAGTCGCTCCCTGTGATGATGATGTCATCAACATAAACTACAAGCAAGATACAACCGTGTGCCGTCGTACGGAAGAAGACGGTGTGATCTTTCATACTCCGAGAGAGGCCAAAGGCGGTGACGACAGTGCTGAAGCGGCCAAACCAGGCGCGAGGAGACTGTTTGAGGCCGTAGAGGGAGCGACGGAGACGGCAGACATGGGAGGCGGCACCAGAGGCAGAGAAACCAGGGGGCTGCTGCAGGTAGACCTCGTCAAGAAAGCCATGGAGAAAAGCATTCTTAACGTCGAGTTGATGAAGTGGCCAGTGATGATGAGCAGCCAGAGAGATGAAGAGGCGGACCGAGGCTATCTTGGCGACTGGAGAGAAGGTCTCAAAGTAGTCGACGCCATATGTCTGAGCAAATCCCTTGGCGACAAGCCGGGCTTTGAGGCGGCAGAGAGAGCCATCGGGATTGAGACGGATCGTGAAGATCCATTTACAGCCGACCGCATGTTTGTTCGCCGGAAGGGGAACAAGATCCCAAGTGTGGTTGGCATCCAGAGCCTGCAATTCATCTCTCATTGCGGCTAGCCACCCGGGGTGAGATTTGGCTTCACCGACCGTTCGAGGAAGCGACACGGTCTCCAGAGCTGACAATCCCCTGTAAGAAGATACAAAGAGAGGAGTATTCTGACACGAGCGAGTACCTTTCCGGAGCGCAATCGGCACATCCTCGGGAGTTGTGTCCGGAACATCAGGCGAAGCGGGAACAATGGTTTCCTCGGCCGGGACGGGAGGTACAACGGAAAGACGACGAGAGTAGGTCTGTCCAAAGAGATGACCGGTCGGAGGAGACACCAGAGGCGGGTGAACCATGAGCGGAAGGTAGTCATCGATGGTAGTGTCAGGAGAAGGAGAGAGGAGAGTGAAAGGAGAGCTCTCGACAAACGAAACGTCGGCAGAGGTGATATACCAGCGGAGGTCTGGAGAGAAGCATCGGTACCCGCGCTGAGTGCGGGAATACCCGAGAAAAATACAGCGAAGGGATTTGGGTGATAGTTTGGAGAGATTTGGGCGAGTGTCCCGGACATAACAGAGACATCCGAAGACACGGAGTGGAAGGGAGTGAGGAGGGAGAGAGGGAAACAGGGTATGAAAAGGAGTCTCCCCCTGAAGGATGGAGGAGGGAAGACGATTGAGAAAGTAAGTAGCAGTGAGGATGACATCCCCCCAGAAAAGGAGAGGTACCTGGCGGTGGAAAAGGAGGGCACGAGCGGTCTCCAAGATATGTCGGTGTTTCCGCTCGGCCACCCCATTTTGCTGAGGGGTATCAGGACAGGAGGTCTGATGGATGATGCCGTGGGCCCTCATAAACTGCTGAAAATGAGTGGATAAGTATTCGCGCCCATTGTCAGATCGGAGACATTTCACAGGGAGAGAAAACTGTGTCTGGATTTCCTGAAAAAATGTCTGAAAGGTTGAGAGAACCTCGGTTCGATCTCGAAGAAGGTAAAGCCAGGTCATGCGGGAGTAATCATCAATAAAGGTGATATAATAACTGTACCCTGACTGGCTAGGAACCCGGCAAGGACCCCATACATCGGAATGAACAAGAGCGAAAGGAGCCGCTGCACGTGGTTCCGGGCGAGGAGAATACGTCGTCCGATGATGTTTGGCAAATTCGCAGGATTCACAATGGAAGGAGAGGTGAGAACTGAATTGGGGGAAAAGTTTATGGAGGGTGGAAGGCAGTGGATGGCCAAGGCGGTAATGGAGGTCAAGGGCTCGGGCTGTGGTGGATGAGCAAGCAAGGGATGATGGGGTATCAAGCAGGTAAACCCCATCCCGAAGATAACCTCGACCAATTTCCCGATTCGTCTTCCGCTCCTGAAAAACAACACCAGATGAGCTAAAAATAGCAACACAATTCAAGTCTGTGGTGAGTTTGCTGACAGAGATAAGATTAAAGGGACTTTGAGGAACATGAGCGACCGACGTCAGGGGAAGAGATGGGGTCAAGGAACATGTGCCATATCCGGTAATAGGGATTGTTGAGCCATTAGCAATAGTAATGGCAGAGGCACCGGTGTACGGATGATAGGTAGTTAACATACCAGAGGCTCCTGTGAGATGTTCTGACGCACCGAAGTCAAACATCCAAGCTGTCTGTCGATGAGAAACATAGGCGGTGGAGTTGCTAGTCTGAGCAAGTGGGGCTAGAGAAGAAGATGGTGGCGCAGTCGCTCGATAAGATTTTACCAAAGCAATCTCCTCCGGCGAGAGTGTTGTCCTGTAACGGGTACTGGATGAAGGAGGACCGCTGCGCGGTAGAGCCGATGATGGAGGATGGGAGAGCTGCTCGGCTGAGCGCATAGGTGCTCGGGAAGGCCGACAATGGAAGTGAGGGTGCGGCCCTGCCGGAATGCGGTCGTTCGGAGGTGATGCGGGAGGGCCGCGGGCGGACACGCCCGCCATGAACGCAGGGGGGGGGGCTGGGCCGACGGCGCAGGAAGGCCGTAGGGTAGTTGCAGGGAAGCCACTGGGAGACGGGCTGGGGAGCGCCGGATCGGGCGGGAGCCGCTGCTGGGAAGGGAGCCGCTGCGGAGGGCGGTTACAGGAGGAGGGCTGCCGGAGGAGGAGCCGGCGCGGGAAGAACCGGGGCGGGAGGTCCGGCGCTGGGACGGAGGGCCGACGCTGGGACAAGAGGAGGGAGGCGCGACTGGAGCCGCGCTGGAGCCACGCGAGAGGAGGGAGGTGCGACGGGAGGGCCGGGAGCCGCGAGCGTCGGGCCGATGGCAGGAGGGCTGCGGGCCGAGGGCGTTCCGTCGGGGCAAGGGAGCCGCGAGGGCGAGGGCGCGGGCGCTGGGCGAAGGCTTGCTGGGACGAGGGCGCACCGCGGGAGGACGGCGGACGCCGGGCGCCGGGCGAAGGCCCGCTGGGCGAGGTGCCGCGCCTGGAGGGAGGCCCGCCGGGAGGTGGAGGCGTAGTGGGAGGGACGACCGCCGGGAGGAGAGGTGCGCCGGGAGGGGAGGAGATCCGCCGGGATGAGCCGCGGGAGCCGGGAGCCGCGGGAGCCGGGAGCCGCGTGACAGAGGGCCGCGGGAGGGAGGAGTCGCGACGGGGCGACGAGCTTGAGGCAGAGAGGGGGGCCGCCGGGAAGGGACAGGCCAGAGAGGAGCCGGGCGAGATGGCTGCGCCGGGATAGGAGGGGGGGCCTGCCGGGAAAGGCTAGGGCAGCAGGGAGAGAGGCGGGGCCGGGAGGAGTCCGGGAATCCGCAGGGGAGGGAGGGTTCGGGATAAAAATCCCTCTGATACCATGTAGATGGGTGAATTCCCCTTACCTCAATGTGAGGTGAGGATATTCTTTTATAGATTATGAAACCAATATACAAGACGGGTAAGTCCGATGTGGGACTCACCCATTTACACTTAAATGGGTTCCAACACTTCTTAACACAACTTCTACATGATGAATGATAACAAATGTAAAACAACTCAAGGTAAAACCATTTATATCAATACCAACTATCAAGAGTACCACAGCGAAGGCTACAAAACATCAAGGTAAAGAGCGGAAGACATAACCGACAAGACTCAAAAACTCCAGCAAAGCCCCAACAAGCTCCGTGCTCCACAAAATTGCCCAAGTATCACCGAACATCACTAAAGAAATGTGATACTTTACCTTTGCCTGTATCTCGATGAACAATATTTGTAGAAGCACCAAAGTGCCAAAACATGGGTGTGTACTAAAACTCAGTAGGATTTCCCCAAATGACTTCCCTACTCACGCCGTTAGGTTGAAACATGCTAGCACATTTATATAAAATAGTTTATATAAAACAATTTCTAAACAGTTTATATCACAATATAAACAAGTGCCATAATAAAACAGTTTCGTCAAACAATATCAAATTTCAATGAAAATAACCAAACAATGTTCTAAAATCATTTCACAAATTCTATTTTGGCATAACCATTCCATTTCAATTATCCACACATCCAACCATGCATGAAAATCTGGACCTTCCTATATTCGCGAACGGTGAGTCATTCTTTTACTAAGCCGTCACTTAGTGAATCATTTTGACGGGGGAGAGCCCTGACCCTTATCCATCCCACTAATGATGGAGGAGACTCCTTACCCTTACCCGTCCCGAATGCACATGAACACACACAACCATTATACCAAAAACCAATGTCAAAACAACCATTTCAATAAAACCGTTCTTTTATTGAAAACCTTCCAAACCAACTATTTTAAATCAACCATCCCAATTCATTTCAATAAAACCATCCTTTTGTTGAAAACATTTCGATTAAACCATTTACCACAATTCCAAAAAAATCCACATTTTAAAATTAACATTTTATAATCAAGAAAACAAAGCACTTTATACAAAACACCCAATTTCCATTTTTCCACAAACCGTCACTCAAGAGGGTTTTCAACAATCATTGCACATAAAATTCACAATCCATTTCAAGCAAAATTACCAATTTGAAATCAAGCTTTCATATTCTAAATAACGGATTCGAGAGTGAAACTACCTACCTTGGGTTTTATGACGACAATGAAGAATGACACTCAAAAGCCAATGAAACCGGGTTGAAACTCCAAAACCCCACCTTAGATCTCTTCCCCTATCATCAACACGGCCAAATTTAGTCATATTTGACGTCAACTATCTTAGATCTATCCACAACGGACGTAGATCTAAGAAACCGAGAGAGATAGAGAAGTAGATCTAAGAAAAATCATAAAAAACCACCAAGAACGATAACTTACCGTGAGAATCGAGCTTCAACGCACCAAGGAACACCTTCGGATTGCTTCCAAATCGATGGGGAGAGGTTCTCCAGCTTTTGAGAGGGAAAAATCCCAAGTTAGGGCTGTTTTGGGGCAAAAACGAGGCATTAAAACATAAAATCGTCCCAGATCCACAATTTTAGGATCTAGCTTGTTTGATTGTGCACGGTTAGGCTAACCATGCGCTAACCGTGCACCAGTTTCTGTTTCAAGCAGGAAACTCGCACAGTTGGCTCGCACGGTTTCCAAACCTTGCGCCAACCGTACTGAAGTCCACTGTTGCAAGTGGTACGGTTTCTCCTAGGCTGCCGCACGGTTTGGACAAACCGTGCGCCGCCCGTGCGCTTTTCCCCTTAGCCCCTGTTTCATTGTGCACGGTTTTCTACAAATGTTGCACGGTTTTCCCAAACCGTGCACCAATCGTGCACCTTTAGAAAAGCCCCAAAAACATCTCAAAAGTTCTTCAAACTCTCAGACTACACCCATAAACTTTACGTACTTAAAAAGAATAAAGAAAGTGTTACTTGAAACCGGGGATGCTACACATGAGAAACAGTATTATAGCAATACTCAGCCCAAACTGAGCCCAATTGCATGGCTGCTCCGAGGCAAAACACCGCAAATATATTCCCAAACAACTATTAAGAACCTCTGTTTGTCCATCCGTCTGGGGTGGTAAAAAGTGCTGATCTTCAGAGTTGTACCTTCCAAATGAAAAAGTTATTTCCAGAAATTACTGACAAAAATCGGGTCTTGATCATTGAAGATAGAGCTTGGTATGCCGTGCAAACTTACAATCCCTTTACATAAAGTTCGGCCACCCCTCTAGTTGTTATGGATGCAGCAACAACATGATACACCGGCAGGGGCAGCGGTTGCAGTAATCCATTAGGCGACATTGCAAGATATTCCCTGAAAAACTGCAAGATACACTTAAATCTTCTCTTTCCAAAATAATCCCACCGCCAACCTCTTACAGGTCTTTAAGAATCCAACATGTCCTCCAACAGCAGAGGTGTGATAGTAATGCAAGAATTTAGGGATAAATACATATTTTCGAGAAAGTACCAATTTCCCCTTATAATACAACAATCCATCTCTGAAAATGTAACTTGGCTTGGAATCGGGATGCTGCATAAGGGCTGCAATAATACCTGTGAGCTCTGGATCCTTTTGCAACTCATCCCTCACTACATCGGCCTCCAGCCAAAAGGGTTCGGAAACAGCTGAACCTAAAAGTTTCTCCTTCATCCCCTCCAAACTTCCAGTTTCCTGTAATGTTGTTCGGGCTCATGAATGCTCTGGCGACCTTCCAAAAACACTTGGTTCATTGTAGATTGGAAGGTCGCCAGAGCATTCATGAGCCCGAACAACATTACAAGATATTCGTAATGACCTTCATGTGTTCTAAAAGCAGTCTTGCTAACATCTCCAACCCTTACCCGAATATGATGGAATCCATACTTCCAAGTCAATTTTTGTAAAACGCCGACTCATCCAATAATTCTCCAATAACCAGAATTGGAAACCTATTAGGAGTCGTTAGTTTGTGTAGATGGGTGAATTCCCCTTACCTCAATGTGAGGTGGGGATACTCTTTTATAGAGAAGTAAAACTAATTACATGGTGTTTAAGTCCAATGTGGGACTCAGAACAGAAATACCCATTTAACCTTAAATGGGATCCAACACTCCCCCTCAAGCTGGACATGCCCAGATTGGATAGAGTCCCACAAAGAGAAAAAAGACAACAAAGACACAGGACCATCTCAGACTCCCCCTCAAGCTGGGCCAGGGAGGCTGTGAATACCCAGCCTGGTAGTGAGAGACTCAAGGCGAGCTCCTGGAAGACCTTTGGTGAAGAGATCGGCAAGCTGATCGGCCGTCGGGATATGGCCGAAGCCGATATGGTGCTGCTCCAGATGGTGGCGGAGAAAGTGACAGTCCACCTCGATATGCTTCGTCCGTTCATGGAAGACGGGATTCGAGGCAATCTTCGTGGCGGCCTGATTGTCACACCAGATATGAGCAGGAGTCGATGCGGGGAAACCGAGCTCATGGAGGAGATGACGAAGCCAGAGGATCTCAGTAGTGACGGTGGCCATCGCTCGATACTCGGCCTCGGCACTCGACCGGGAGACGACAGTCTGCTTCTTGCTGCGCCAAGAGATGAGATTGCCGGCGAAGAACACGGCGAAACCCGAAGTAGACCTGCGGGTAGCGAGGCAGCCGGCATAGTCCGCATCACAGAAGGCCTCAACATCCATGTGAGCATGATGGGAGTACTGAAGGCCCCGAGCAGGGTCTTTCTTTATGTATTTGGCAATGCGAAGGACAACATCCCACTGAGATCTGGTGGGATGCTCCATGAACTGGCTGACTTTGCCAACGGCACAGGCAATGTCGGGACGCGTCATGGTGAGGTAGTTGAGTTTACCGACCAGACGTCGATAGCTCTCGGGATGAGGAAAGGGTTCCGAGTCGGAATGAAGGGAGCGTTCCCCAGGCTCAAGGGGAGTGTCCACGGCGGTGGCTGTGCTCAACCCGGCATCCTGCAAGATATCAAGAGCATACTTGCGCTGACAGAGAGAAATAGTGTCCGCAGTCCGGGAGACCTCGATGCCAAGGAAGTGAGGGGACCAAGATCCTTGGTGTGAAAGTGCTGCTGAAGATGCGCCTTAAGGCTGGCGATGCCTCTGGAGTCGCTCCCTGTGATGATGATGTCATCAACATAAACCACAAGCAAGATACAACCATGCGCCGTCGTACGGAAGAAGACTGTGTGATCCTTCATACTGCGAGAGAGGCCAAAGGCTGTGACAACCGTGCTGAAGCGGCCAAACCAAGCCCGAGGAGACTGCTTGAGGCTGTAGAGGGAGCGACAGAGACGGCAGACATGGCGGTTGACACCAGAGGCCGAAAAACCAGGAGGCTGCTGGAGGTAGACTTCTTCATCAAAAAAGTCATAGAGAAAAGCATTTTTAACATCCAGTTGATGAAGCGGCCAGTGATGATGAGCAGCCAACGAAAGGAAAAGGCGGACCGAGGCCATCTTTGCGACTGGAGAGAAGGTCTCAAAGTAGTCGATGCCATATGTCTGAGCAAACCCCTTTGCGACAAGCCGGGCTTTGAGGCGGCAAAGAGAGCCATCGGGATTGAGACGGATCGTGAAAATCCATTTACAGCCGACCGCCTGTTTGCCCGCCGGAAGTGGAACAAGATCCCATGTATGGTTGTCATCCAGAGCCCGCAATTCATCCCTCATGGCAGCTAGCCACCCGGGGTGAGATTTTGCTTCACCGACTGTCCGAGGAATCGACACGGTCTCCAGCGCTGACAGACCCCTGTAGGAAGATACAAAGAGAGGAGTAGTCTGACACGAGCGAGTACCTTTCCGGAGCGCAATCGGCACGTCCTCGGGAGCTGGGACAGGAGCATCGGACGAAGCAGGAACAAGGTGGTCCTCGGCCGGGATGGGAGGTACAGCGGAAGAACGACGGGAGTAGGTCTGGCCAAAGAGATGACCGGGCGGGGGAGACACCAGAGGCGGGTGAACGAAGAGCGGAAGACAGTCATCGATGGTAGTGTCGGGAGGAGAGGGGAGAGTGAAAGGAGAAGTCTCGACAAACGATACGTCGACAGAGGTGATATACCGGCGGAGGTCTGAAGAGAAGCATCAGTACCCGCACTGAGTGCGGGAATATCCAAGAAAAATACAGCGAAGGGATTTGGGAGAAAGTTTGGAGAGATTGGGGCGAGTGTCCCGGACATAACAGAGACATCCGAAGACGCGGAGTGGAAGGGAGTGAGGAGGAATAGAGGGGAACAGGGTATGAAAGGGAGTCTCCCCCTGAAGTATTGAGGAGGGAAGACGATTCAGAAGTTAAGTAGCAGTGAGGATGACATCCCCTCAGAAGAGAAGAGGTACCTGGCAGTGGAAGAGGAGGGCACGAGCGGTTTCCAAAATATGCCGGTGTTTCCGCTCGGCCACCCCATTCTGCTGAGGGGTATCAGGACAGGAGGTCTGGTGGATGATGCCGTGGGCCCGCAGAAACTGCTGAAAGTGAGTGGATAAGTATTCCCGCCCATTGTCAGATCGAAGACATTTGACAGGGATAAAAAACTGTGTTTGGATCTCATGGAAAAAGGTCTGGAAGGTGGAGAGAACCTCTGTCTGATCTCGAAGAAGATAAAGCCATGTCATCCGAGAATAATCATCAATGAAGGAAATGTAATATTTATACCCAGATTGACTCAAGGTAGCACAGGGACCCCATACATCAGAATGAACCAAATCAAAGGGTTTGGCGGCCCGTGTGTCAACTCGAGGAGGATATGATGTGCGATGATGTTTCGCAAAACGACACGACTCACAAGGAAAAGAAAAACGGAGACTAATATCAGGGTAGAGTCGATGAAGTGCAGAGGCGGAAGGGTGACCCAACCGGGAATGGAGGTCAACGGCATGAGCAGGGATAGACGCGCAGGCGATGGAAGGCGTGCCAACGAACATGTACACCCCATCCCGAAGCTGGCCTCTACCAAGTTCCCGGTTCGTCGTCCGCTCCTGAAACAAAACAGAAGACGAGGAAAAGAGAGCAGTGCAATTGAGATCCTTGGTCAGTTTGCTGATGGAAAGCAGGTTAAAAGGACTCCGGGGTACATGAGCCACCGAGGAGAGGTGAAGGGAGGAGGTGAGGGAACAGGAGCCAAAGCCGGCTATGGGGAGAGCGGACCCATCAACAACAATGATGGCTGAGGATCCACTATAGGGACGGTAGTGGGAGAGCATACCTGCATCCCCGGTGAGGTGGTCGGACGCACCCGAGTCAAGCATCCATGCAAGGGAACGATGACTGACAAGGGCAGTGTGACCACCGGAATGAGCAAGCGAAGCTGATGAAGAGCCCGCGATGGAGGTGGACCAGTAATCGTGAATCAGCTGGAGCTCAGCCAGGGAGAGATCCAAAGACGGGGGAAGAGTAGCAGCAGGTGAGGGCGCATCACGGAGCGCAGTCTGGCCCTGGCGGGTGTGCGACTCGGGACGACCATGCAGGACCCAGCAACGGTCTACCAGATGGCCGAGCTTGCCGCAATGCTGGCAGAGGGGGCGAGGTCGGCCGTCCCCACGGCCGCGCCCGCGAGGGCCGGTAGGACGACTACCGCCACGTCCGAGGAGCGCAGTGTGATCAGGGAGGGGGACGGGTGGTGCAAGGGCCCGATGAGCCTTTTGCATGCGATGATAGACTTGCGGGATATCCAGCGTAGACGGGCTGACAAGCATCTCAGTGGCCGTCGTGGCGTAGTTCCGTGCGAGGCCATTCAGGAGATTGAATAGGCAGAGCTGGTCCCGCTGAGTCTGCGCTTCGGCCGGAGTTTGAGGAATCAGCCAGAGTTCCTGTAGTTCATCGCGGAGACCCTTCCATTCCATGAAGTAGGTGGGGAATGTCCGATCCTGCTGGCGGATATGGGAGAGACGTTGTAGAACGTCAGAGACCCGAGCCAAGTTATTGGTCTCGGAGAACATGACAATCAAGGAATCCCATAGCTCTTTGACGGTGTTGGCAGTCCGGGTGACATCTTTCACGGAGCGGTCCATGGAGTTGACTAGTAAGGCGAAGATGTTGCTGTCCGCCAGCTGCCAAGAGTCGAACTTAGGGTCCGTGATTTCAGGTGGGGGTTTCTCAAGATGAGAATGAAGTCCCATGCCGCGGAGGGACATCAAGACCGTCTTCCGCCAGACGGAGAAATTAGTGGCATCCAGCCGGTCATCGACAAGCCGGGAGGAGGCCGTGATTAGGGACGGCAGAACGGAGGACGCGTCCATGGAGGGCGGGCGCTGGACCCGTTCGCCGGGAGTCGGGCGGTGGAAGGGAAGCGGCCCGGAGATGCTGCCGGAGGGAGCAGCGACAGGGGGTCACGCTCAGGATGGTGCGGCTGGGCAGGGGCGGCGCGGGTGTTGGGGCGCGGGTTCTGGGCAGGAGCGCCGCGGGGCCGAGGGCAGGGCTGGACCTGGGCGCGCCGGGCGCCGGAAGCCAGGGTCGGGAGCAACGCCGGGAGAGGGAGCCGGGAGGGGAGCCGCTGGGAGAGGGCGAGGGCGCGGCGCCGGGGCGGGGCCGAGGGCGAGACGCCTGGGCGGGGCGCCGAGGGCTGGGCGCCGGGGCGAGTCGTCGAGGGCGGGGCGCGAGGGCGCGGCGCCGGGGCGAGGCGCTGAGGGCGGGGCGCCGGGGCGAGTCGCCGAGGGCGAGGCGTCTGGGCGGGGCGTCGAGGGCTGGGCTCCGGGGCGAGTCACCGAGGGCGGGGCGTGAGGGCGCGGCGCCGGGGCGAGGCGCTGAGGGCGGAGCACCGGGGCGAAGCGCCGACGTGGAGAGCGCGCGCCTGGCAGGAGGGAGACGCGGGGAGGCGAGACGCAGGGGAGCCGGGAGCCGCGGCAGGCAGGAGGGCCGCCGGGAGGATGGAGGGGAGCCGGGAGGGAGGGCCGCCTGGAGGGAGCGACGCTGGAGAGAGGGCTGCCGGGAATGGTCAGGCCGGAGAGAGGGCAACCGGGAACGGCTAGGGCAGCAGGGAGAGAGGGTTCGGGATAAAAATCCCTCTGATACCATGTAGATGGGTGATTTCCCCTTACCTCAATGTGAGGTGGGGATACTCTTTTATAGAGAAGTAAAACTAATTACATGGTGTTTAAGTCCAATGTGGGACTCAGAACAGAAATACCCATTTAACCTTAAATGAGGTCCAACAGTTTGTTTAGAGCCCTATAATCCATGCACATATGCCAACTTCCATCCTTCTTTTTGACCAAAACAATCGGGCTCGCAAACGGACTGTTAATGTGTCGAACAAGTCCACAACATCAGATCTGCCAACTGTTTCTCCACTTCATCCTTTAGGTAGTAGGCTAGTTTGTAAGGTCAAATGTTCACTGGTATTGCCCCCTCTATCAAAGTTATAGCGTGATCCATCATCCGTATTGGTGGTAACTCTTCAAATATATACCGAAATCGCTGTATTATCCTCTCTAGTTGATGACGTGTTTCTCCTTGTCCCTGGTCAGCACCTCCCTGTGGTAACGAAAGTTGGGCTTGCCATATCCAACCCTCCATAACCAGTGCCTTCTTTTGGGAAATCTGCCGCAAGTCCACAGAGGAACCCGAGGTATCTGGCACCCCCCCCCGCGCAACCTTCTTTCCCTTCCCAAAAGAATTCCATGGTTTTGTGGCACCAATTAGTTAGTACGGTTCCCAAACTTTTTAGCCATTGCATGACGAGAACCATTTCCAGCCTCCCTGTATAAAAAACAAACGCCTCAACAGAAAAAACAAAATTTTCCAAGTAGACCGTTACCTCTTTGCAAACGCCCTGTGACGAAACTCGAAATCCATGCTACTATTTCTTCAAGATGAGATGTTCCTCCTACCATGCCTCAATTGTCTCATTTCAGGTTCCACCATGCTCCGTTTCCAGACAAGTGTCACACTCCTCAGTTGCAGTCACAGTCGGTTCCTCATATTCCCACACTACAATTCACAAATGCTTATCTAGACACCGGTGCATTGAATTGAGAGTCTGACCACAACGAAAGCACAACCCCTTTCGCCTTCATGTTGCGGAATCGTTGGGAGTCACAATGACAGAAACGAGAAAACGAAAGAAAGAAAGCAACAAGAACACAACGATTTACGTGGTTCGGGAATAATCCCTACGTCCACGGGAGAGGCAGAATTTCATTATATCAGGAGCACAAATTACAGAGGTTTTTCAGTAGTAACCCTAGCCCGAAAATGGGCTATAAAATGGAGAAGACGATCACTGTTCCAAAAAGTAAGTCCGCGTCACTACAGTGAACGACGACCACCTTTGTCAAAAGGTGCTACAGTGGCTTCTGTCTGAAAGTCAAAAAGTGCTACAGTGACTGCTGTCTGAAAGTCAAAAAGTGCTACAGGACTGTTGACTTCGAAGTCCGCATTTGTTACAGTGTCTTTCGGTGTCGGTCGGTCAGCTCCGCTACAGTGGTCAGAGACGCTACATTGTCGGAAAAATTGGTCCGGGGGCCGAAGAGTGTTTGTCGGTGTCGGTCGGTCAGCTCCGCTACAGTGGTCAGAGATGCTACATTGCCGGAAAAATTGGTCCGGGGCCGAAGAGTGTTTGTCGGTGTCGGTCGGTCAGCTCCGCTACAAGCATTCGGCCCAACCAAATCGGGCTACACCAATCCAACACTTCGCTCATGTTCTTGTCGATTAATCGCCTTTACCCCAGTCCACCGCTCATCGCCCATGGCTTTCTTCAATTCTTCTTCCCTTATATTCTGCTCAACCGCAGACCTGTTGTTCAGAGAACTCGTCATACCAAAACTCGGTACTCGGGAGACTGGCGGAAATGACTAACGCTCGTGAGCATTCCGTAAAACTCCCTCTCCAACTAGTTCCCACTCCACCTTTCGGGACAAGGTGTGCAATCTGATTTTGTTGATAGGTTCATGAGTAGACACTCGATTCTCTATCTTAGGCCGTAATCCACCCATGAATAAACTCATGTACCATGGTTCGAGGAAAACTGGTCTTCTCAAGGCTACTTGCTCGAATTCCTCTATGTACTTATCTGTCGTCCCGGTTTGTCGTAGTGTCTTCAAAAATCTTAATGGATCTCCTTCTGTAATATTTTCGTACCTGTCCTTTAAAGCCGTCTTGAACTGCTCCTAGGTTGCTCCAGGTGTCGCACCATGCCACGACAAAAACCAACATAGACGTATTCTCCATGCAAAGGTGTGCTAAATGAAGATTCATTTCCTCATGAGTTCGATTAATCAAGAAGTACACGTTCGCCTTAGTTATCCACTCCTTGCGAGGCATTCTGTAGGCCGTCCGTAAAAAACGTGTCCTCTGGAATTGAATTACTCTCTATTCCTCGTTCGTCGACGTCCTCCAAAAGGCTTATGTGTCCTGGTTTTCCATCGTCTGTTCTTCCATGTCCCTCATCCGTTGACTAAGCCGCTCTTCAGATTGCGGTGTCATTCGTTGACTCTCGGTTTGTCTGCGAGTCCAAGCTTTCTTTCACCGTTGTCAATGTATGCTGAAATGTTTCCATTACTATCTTGCTATGCGATTTTCCATCCCTGTCTGCGTCCAAATTCAAAATCAGTTTGGCTAAGCGCCTCAGATTCAGGCTCCCCTTTGCAATCATTGTCGTCTAAACCGCTTGTCTACAGTCTCTCTCTTTTGTTCCCCAGCGGTGTCGCCAAAAATGTTAGGCCAATATGCTCAAAGAGAATTCAAAGGAATGAAATGTAACAATCAATCCAGAATATACGGTTTCTCATGCCTTTTGTTGGAGTCTGCGTCCCACACCGGACTTGTGGCCTCATGTGGTCTTCATTATTCTTTATAAAATAACCTCAAAGCCCTCCTTTAGAGAGGAATCTTAGGTATTTGGTCCACCTCTTTATCATTCTACATGGTATCAGAGGGGGTTCTCTAACCCGATCCCTCCCCATTTTTCTCTCACCCTAGGTTTTCTTACGTTTTCTCCCCTTTGGGGGGGGGGCTAGGTCGTTGCCACCATCAAAGCCGACCGCCCCCCCTCCCGTCGGTGCTCCGCCTCCCTCGGTGAGCGATGGTCCCCGTGCGGCCTCGCATCCTGCTACGCGTGCGCCTCCTCCCGACGGATCCCGTTTGCCGCTCGCGCCTTCTCTCGCCGGTCGGTTGCCTCTTCTGCTTCCGCACCTCCCCAGCCTCTGCGCAGCTCCTCCACTTCCGCACCGGCCTTCTGTGCAGGCCCTCTTGGCGTGATGCTCCTGTGCAGACTCCCTTCCTGCGCGCGACACCCAACGGAACCTTCCGGCCAAATCTGGTCGGCCGTGCTTGGATCTCAGACCCCTTCTTGGTGCGTTAGCTCTGACGACGCCCGACGGCCCACCCCCAGATCCGTCGTGGCTCCTCCCATCCCGCGCGCATCCCACCCAAACAGCCCTCCGACAGTCTCCATCCTGGCGCAACATCTCCTCCGGTGAATCATCCCCCTCCTTGCGTGTGACAGTTCCCGCCGCTAGCCCCTCGTGCAGAAGCTCCAGCCCCTCCTGCGGCTGCCCCCCGTGCGCCCTAGCCATCCCCTCCTGAGCGGCCATCGCAAGAGGCCCCGCTAGTGCGGATTTCCCGGCGCTCCGTCAACCGGCCCCGCCTGTGCGGCTTCTTTATCATTCTAAACCTCTATTTACTAGGAATTACAGCGAAATGAAGTAATGACATTACAAAACTGGTTTCAAGAGGAGCTTCCTTGGAAGACCTGTGTGACACAGTGCAGGTATAAGTTCTGGAGGAAGTCCACTCCTCCTGGCCAGCTGCTCCAGCAGCCAACAGTCCCCTATTGCACCAACCTAGGTGCCTATAAGTAGTTGGTAACCAACTCAACCGAATGTAGCCTTTGACTGTTCACCTATACATTCCTTTCCCCCCAAACCACTGTTTTTTTGTACCAAATGTAGCCTTTGAGTTGGGTTGGATCATGGAAACATGGAGTTAGAAGGAAAAAGTTGTTTCTGTGGTGGTTAAAATGTTTTTATCCGATTTTTTTCCCTTGGGCAAAATATAGATATACGTCTATTTAACAAGGCATGTTCTTGGATATCTAAGTTTTTAAATGTTGAAATTATGTAATAAATTCTTTATTTATTATGCTTCTTTAATTTCCCTTTCCAAGTTCTCTGATTTGTTACCTTTCTTCTGCTGCTGGTCATATAAATTATGCTGTCTTCAATCATGTTTTATTTTTTCACGTTGTTGGATTGTGTTGGCTGAAGTTTTATCTGTGGTCAAACACAATGTTGATGGCCATGGGGCTTTATTTCTATTTTGAAGGTTTACTGATGAGAAGATTTTAACAGGCATTCTCGGTGACTGTAAGAAACAAGAAACGTGTTGGTTACACATTTGAGTTGACATTGAAATTTGAAGGCAAGTGAATGCGATCTGAGTTAAATGTTTGTTGTGTTCAACTACTACCCTCTTTTTTCCCCCTGTTCTATCTTTGTTGATGAATAGGAGTATGGTTGAGATCAGGGGAATGGTTGATCAATGAGGAGAGGAAAACTCTCAATGGCCATTTGGATATCCTTGAATTTTCATGCGGTGAGCTGGATGACTTGGAGGTATGGTTTATGTTCGCAATGAATACCTCATTTGTGTTTTCATTTTCCAAAATTTATTAAAATTGGTTTTAGATGGAGGGATGCCAAAAATATGTGTATTTTTTAGCATTTTTTTAGATGATGATTATGATGATGATGACGACTATTTTTTTCATTTATTTAATTGATTATTTTCTGTAAATGTTAAGTGGGTGGTTTTTCAAAATTGAAAAACACTTTAACCAAGTCTGCATGCTGAATCGTTTTACACAATTCAATGCTTTTCTGGAGCATTTTAAAAAAGGGGGGGAGATTCAAAATCCAATTCATTTAATTATCATTACTAGGATCGACCAAGTGTTCCTGTTCTGTTGAAGTTCATTAAAAATCTCCTCTAGTTGGCTGTGAGCTGGGGTTGTATATGCAGCCATGGATTGGATGTTGATCTTTTCATATTGGGTTGACTGATCATTTTTCTCCCTTGGCAGACTGAGGTGAGATTTGATGAAGGCGGATTTCCGCATGAAGAGAAACAGAAGATCTGTCAGGATTTACGGTTGTTTCTGCGTCCCATCCGTGAGAGGTTGCTTCAATTTGAGCTGGAGCTCAAGGATCACTAGCATCCTCAGATTTATGATGTTCAGATTTTTTCTAATTATAATTGTGTGAATTAATCTAACCGTTTTAACTTGAAAACATGTAATAATTTCTTTCCGTCAATCGTGAATTTCACGAGCCAGACTAGATCTCAATGAGTGCGCAGATACTATTGGTTTTGGGTCGATTTTAGTTTCCGAAGAATGTTGATTAGAAATATGCTTAAAAGCTTTGGAAAGTGGGGGAATTATTATTGATTGGAAGTATGTTGGTGTCTCCAAATTCAATTAGAAAAATCATAGGTGAAATGATTGGTCTTAGATATATCCATATTTGATCAAACGAGGACGAAGAACACTAGAAAAGGAAAAAAATCTGGGGGCGGATCATCTCAAAAAATCATTAAACGCCAATACAAAGTTGGTCACCTTGGGGTCGGTTTTATTGGTGATCGTATGGGTAAGAATTTTGAATATTGAACGACCGACAGATTAACAAGCAGACATGTTCCATTATGGGCAAATACATACTACTACCCCTCCAAAGAAAATGCTTAATTGGCAATTTGAAAACACTTGCTCGCAATGAACTGTTGCAAGAAATTGTTAAAAATTAGGCCAAGCTTCTCAGAGGTATGAAAGTTTTTTAAGGCGATTCCAACCCCAGTGAAAAGTTACCAACTCACACAATAAACTAGCATTGCCTTGCAAAAGTGGAATTGAACACTTCAAAGCTAAACCTTGCTCTATCCAGAATCAATCATAGCAAA
Organism: Viscum album; assembly: GCA_963277665.1. Taxonomy (NCBI): domain Eukaryota; kingdom Viridiplantae; phylum Streptophyta; class Magnoliopsida; order Santalales; family Viscaceae; genus Viscum; species Viscum album. The sequence continues at coordinate 1,235,454,635 of OY728122.1, read as the reverse complement.
ACCTGTATCCAAAACTTCTACATTTTTACCTCATCGTGAGCTTTATCCACAACCATCTTGAGGATCCATTAAAAGTGAAAATGCCTAGATAAGAAAGATCTCCCTAACCTCCATCGAGAACATATTCAAGATCACCATAACCGTCACCACCTTTTCCATTTGGAAAAAATGATTTTCCACCACAACACGTGATGATTGATCTCATTAATAAATTTATTCTTTAGCAAGCACGATAGATGTCAGAGTTGATTTTTTTTTAAAGCAGACATATCCTTATGGGTTCGAGTTTCTAACTCAGAAGATGAAAATATGCCCATTCTAGAGCTTATGAGGGAAAAAATTGAGAGGTTGATGCAATTGCAACGGACTTCAAGTACTGAGGTATGATTTTGATTTATTTTTATTCTGGTGCATTTTTTTGGATTTTTGACTATAGGAGTGGTTGATGGAGGCCAAGTGTCAAAATTGGAGAAAACGGGCTCGGTGGTAAAAAGATGTGGAATACAATAGACACCATCGAGTACCCAACCTAGCGTCGGGTACCTAGTGGCATAGTAAAGGGGAGATTTTGGCCTAGGTGGACCACTAGACGATTGGTGGCCCTGAGCTGAGTATCTGATGGGCTACTAGGTACCCTGTGGGGACGCATTGAGTACTCAGTGAACTCAAACTTGTTTCTCTTTTAATTTTTTTAATTAAATTAATTTTTTGTTAAGTTTTAACTTATAGCCCTCCTCCCCAGGCAATTTGCAGAAACCGCCCTCCTCTCCTATATTTTCTCACTTCTAAGGTTAGTTTTCCCCCATTCAAACTCCAATTCAAGTGTCAGTTATCCTATCAAATCACCAAAATGAATCTATCCTTCTCCCTTCTATTTGGGATTTAAGAGCACATGCACACGTGTTACACCTTTTTAATTAAGGGGAGGAGTTATACAAACCATGTCATGTAAATAGTATATGTGTGAAAGGTAGAAGTACATTACTAGAAGATGACATGTGGCAGGCCATCATTGCCAGAGAATGGATCAGGCGCAGAATATTTCCAGTGGAGCATCATGTCAGAGTCATCTTTAATAATGCATGTGGACTAGGCAGGCGACATAGCATTTTATCTCTGTGTTCTCTATGTTTTTCATTCCATTTAAGTTACACTGCTCTTTTGTTTCTGCCATAACTGTCACAAACCGAAACCCATTTAAAAAATACCCAAATCAATCCTAACATGGCCTGAAGAACGGTATCGATCCCCATGGGAAACTAACGTCCGGACATCAAAACAATCAAGAGGAAACAATTTCGGTACACAAATAACTCACCACAAACTTTTTTTTTTGTATTTTTTAAATCCAATTTTTGGTCAAGTGGAAACCAGAAACCGAGATCCACATCATCACCACACATACCACATACCCCACATTACAACCCATGACTTACAACATTCAAAAATCAAAAACCAAATTCAAATTCAAAAATAACTGCCACATCACCGTCAAAACATTGCCTGAAGTCACGAAATCCACATGGCCACCCATGAAAACTGATAAAGATAAGGGAGAATGACAGTTACAGACCAAAGGAGAAGGGCAATTCGAGTGAAAGACCAAAATTTTAAGGAATACCAAAGGGAGACCTCCTCCGATTATTAGACCGGGTATCAAATGATTATTATACCCTTAAAATTTCCCCCCTTGTTAGGCCTCTCGCTGCTTCCCGTCGCGTGCTCAACTCGCGCCGTCGCCCTTTCCCTCCTCGTCGCACGTCTCTCCCGAAAACCCTAGTCCGGCGTCGCCTCCTCCGTGCCACCACCCTCATCTTTCACGGTCGTGGCTTCGCCCTCATCTCCTGCAGTGTCGTCGTCCTCTCCCAAAAACCGTAGCCCGTTGTTGCCTCCTCCCGCGCGCTGCTCCCGCCACGCATCCACTCCCACGCGCTACGACCGCCACACATCTTCTCTGGCGGTCGTCATCCACCCCCGTGCGTCGTCGCCCTCGTGTCGTCACCCTCCACTGTCGTGCAATACTCTCCACTCGTGGACCGTAACCGAGTTCTTGGGAAAACCCTAGCCGGCCATTGCCTCCTTTTGGTATGTACCTCCTCCCACCATTGACTTTTATGTGACATATTGATATCCTCTCCCAGTGTTTTCCTTCTACCATATCATTGCCCTCATTCCATACATCTTTGATAAATCTTTTACAGTTTTGTTCCTTGGTAGAATTTCTAGGGCATGCAATGGAGAGAAAGAGATCATCAGGATTGACAAAATTTAGGTATGATTTTATTTCTGATATGTTTTAATTTGTTCTAGTTTATCATAGTAGATTAAGGTTGTGAATGAATTTTATTTTCTGTTCTAATGTGCAGACAATTTTTTTTTCAGAAAAATAAAGGTGTGTATAAAAATGCTAGGGATGCAAATTCTGACATAATAGATGCTTGGTCAAAACTTTCAAAGCGTCAAAAGAATAAGTATAATGACATGGAAAATGATGAAAATGATGCTTCATTGGGTCAAAAAGTTAGACCCCAAACTATTTTAAAATGTAGATGTTCTCCAAATCTATTTAAAGATGTTGTTGATTTCATTGTTAGCCATAAGAAGCAAAAACAATTGGTCATAGAAGTGGGATTTGGTACGTTGTTGGAATTTAACTTTCAACGCTTGTCGAGAGAAATATATGAGAAGATTGTAGATGCATTTGATACTCCAACATGCACGATGGCATTTAGAGGGAAGGAAATGATGATTACTGTCGTAGATGTTAATTACATGTTAGGCATTCCTTCATGAGGAAGAATTGTCTGTCTTGAAAGGGACAGTGATGAATATGAAGAAATAAAGAGGCATTATATGGGAAAAAAGTTAACTGTGTTGAAGGAGATGATTTTTGAAGGCTTGGTTGGAAAGGAGTTTTTGACAACCTTTATGTTGTTTGCCTTGGGGACATTGTTAAATCCCAGCTCTAGTTCTTCTGTAAATGAAAGAAACATTAGGATGTTGTGTGGTTGTCAGCAAAATCTTGGAGAATGGGATTGGTCCCAATTGGTGTTGATGGAGCTTGTTAGAGAATTAAATATCTACAAGAAGTCGATTCAGAAAGGACAACCGAAGAAGCATATTGGTGGTTGCCTGGTTGTCTTATTGGTATGTTTTGAAAATGTTTAACCGTGTGTGATTTTTGTATTGGTTAGTAAATTTATTTTACTAATAATAAAATGTTGACATTGCATTATAGCTGTTTTTCTTCATCCACTTCCCCATTGGAGAAGTTCATAATGTATGCAGCGAGAACATTTTTCAATTTTGGAATGAAGATAATATTCAAAGGTGGGTGAAGTTGGAAAAAACAAGCAAAAGAGGCATCTTATATGCACCTCCTACCTCATCAAGGAGAGGGCTGCCTGACCAGGCTTTGTTCACCCATCTAGTAAGAACCTCATCCTCATCTCTATATTTGTGAAAGCTTCCTTTAAAAAGTATCATGTCAAAATTTGAAATTGAAGTGTTAAAATATGGGTTTTTATGTTAACTTGTTCATGCTCAGTGTCAAAAATGTGCTTAGATGTGTAATCATAGTGCTAGAAGGTGTAAGTTTTCATTTATTAATAGATAGTGTCAAAACCGGAGGATGAGTGTTGTAATCTGGAAGGTATGTGTTAGTTTCTGTTATTTTAATGGATTTCAATGTTAAAACATGGTATGAGGAGAAAATGAATAGGGGGAAAATGAATAGGGGGAAAAAACCTGAAGCTGAAGGTGGAGGAAGTCCCATCGCCATTGGGGAGAACTTGAAACCCTAGAAGGCGAGGGTGAAGCCGAGAGCGAACTCCGGGCGAGTGGGGTGCCATGTGTGCTACACGAATAACTCATCAATATAGATCATCAGATATAAAACAATAAGTAGTCGATATACCAAATACTCTTTAAGAGAGAACAAACCACAATTAGGTAGATACAAGTCTAAAATCAATACGTCAACCAAAGGCAACAACATCATCCCAAAAACTCTGTGTAATTAGGGATCACATGCTCCACCAGTCACCACCAACTCCCAAGTCCCACTAATCAAGTACATTAACCATCTTCAAGTGGTGTTTTCCCTTTTCCCAAACCTGACATGAGAAAATCTACAAACACCCGAAGACAAAGGTAGGATGTGAGAACAAATTCCAGTATGATCTCACTAAGAATTTCATAAGCAATCTATAACAAATAAACTAACTATGCTCAATTTTTTTAAATAAAACATGATATGGAAATATTTTCACAGTTCATATCAAGACATGTTTTATCAAAACATTTCGATGGCTAATATAAAATCGATTTCAAATTTCATTTCAATCAAATAAAGCAGATATAATCATCTTTGAAAAAACATGAATGGATAGACATTTCTATCAAAATTGACACAAGTAAATCATTTCGTAAACATTGGCATGTATAAAAATCACTTTTAATCATAGCACCATGGTAATAACACCCAGGGTTAGTTAGTTTGGGTCATAAGGTTCCACACAATCTTGGTGAAATATGGCTCCAGGTGTGTACACACTCCCTAGATCCTAGGTCTAAAAGGAATATGAGAGAATACCAAATAATAAACTCTCATCCCTCAAGATAGTTCTGTATTGTTTCCATCGTCATTCTATTACTAGATAACAGTTTACCTGGCATGCATATACTCCCACTTAACTACCCAGATCCCCATGTGCTTCAAGATAATCAATCATACTTTGGGTTATCAATCAATTAAATCAATCAATCAATTTACTGGGTCCCAAGTTTAAGTTTCAAAATATGCCATATCATTTAAAAAACCAACTTCAAATGAGTTTTTTAAAAAAATTCATACCTATCAAATAAACTCATTACATTTTAAATCATAAAATATTTCATGCCCTTTTCTCCTAAGAAATCATCATCAAATTCATGCTTTAAATTACCCATTTCAATTTAAGACCATTTTTTTTGAAAATCACACATTATTTCAAAATCCATTTTCAAGGGATTTCACTACGCACACCATGTCATTTCAAATCATTAATAAAAAGAATCAATTCAATATTTAGAAATAAATTGGAAAACTAATTGAAATTAATCAAGCATTAAAGGTTTCAATTGATAGAAACTACCTTATAAAACCACATACCCCGGTTAAGGTCAACAAACACCAACACAAGATCCACCAACTGATAGATGAAAGGCTAGGAAGGATCAAAGGAGAATCCTAGAAACAGAATTAATCAATTCAAGATCTAGATTCATTAATGACATGAGGATCCACTGCTCTCAAAGAGGGAAATAGAGGAGGAAAAGATAATTTTCATTCCAAGAAGATCACACTTACTAGAAGAGATCCAATGCACCGACCAGGACTTCGATCCATGGAGAATTGAGGTTGGAAGAGATAAAATTATCTCTAGAGAGCCTCCAATGTGTTTAGAGTTGAATGAAATTTGAGGGAGATAATTAAGATTAAAATATAGATTAAAGTGAAGAAAAGTTATGATACCACCCTAGACTTTCTTGGCCCCATCGGTTCCACCGGCTAGCTGGAGGAACCTGGAAGAATTCTAGGGCTACTAGAAGTCCCACTAATAGACTAGTGGTGTTCTTTCAGGGACTCCCTACTGCCAGCCTCCCATCGGCTATCCGGTGGCCCTTACCAGAAATCTTGTGGGCTTCTTGTATCTTTTCTAGCTACAGGAGCATTCCCACTCCCATGTTAAAAGTCTCGACCATCTCCTGACCACTAAAACTAGAATCAAGACACCTCTCACACACCTCTAAAATCTCAAACAAGGGAAAAAAACTATGAAATAATAGGTATAACCAATAAATAATTGAAACAACTAGAGATCAACATGACAAAAAATAGAACCAAGAACAAAAAAAATTTCATACCTGAAAGCTGGTAACAGGATGTTACAATCTCCCCACCATAATGCTTTCTGCCCCCAAAAATCCTATCAAGAAGATTGGTCCATAAAGAGGTGATACCACTACTCTCTCATCAAAGCCTCATGCTCCCAAGTCTCATGTAAATCAGAACTATTTTTCCAAAACATCCAAACCAAGGGGATAGATTTTCCATGGAGGACCTTTATCTGAGAATCAATGATCAAAACTGGCTTCTCATTCATGGATAAATTTGGTTCCATGTCAAGGTCATCCCAACTCAAGACATGAGATGGGTCATAGAGATAATTCCTTAGCTACGACACATGGAACACATTATGTATCGATGTCATCTAAGGTGACAAAGCCAAACGGTAATCCACCTTTCCAATCTTCTCAACAACCTCAAACTATTCCACATATCTTGATGTTAACTTTCCTTGTTTTCCAAGCCGTCAAGAACCCAACTGGGGTGAGACTCTAAAAAAAACATGGTTACTGACTGAGAACTCCAAAGGGACCCACTAATGATCAACATAGTATTTATAATGGTTTTGTGTCGTTACCATTATCTGATGAATCAACTGAATCATTTTTACCGTCTCTTGGACCAAACTGGGTCCAACCAGGAAAGATTCACCAATATCTGATAAGTAAAGTGGATATTTACACAGTCGACCATACAAGGCCTCAAAGGGTTCCATATTGATAGATGACTGGTAGCTTCTAATATAGGAAAACTCGACCAGTCCCAAATGACTATCCCAAGATCCTCTAAATTCAAGAACATAAGCCCAAATCATATCCTCTAGAATTTTTATAGATCATTTTGTATGACCATATGTTCAAGGATGGTATTCCATTCTCAAATTTAATCGAGATCCCATCACCTCCTCGAGGCCTCTCAAAAAACAAGAAGTTAATCGGGAATCCCTATCAGAAACTATGGAAGACATAACTCTATTCAATTTAACAATCTCCTGCACATACATATTTCTCAATTCCTCAACTTTGGTTATATAATGAATGAGAATAAAGTGATATGATTTGGTCAATTGGTCAATCAACACTTATATCTCATTCTTTCCTAGAGGTTTATATGGAAACCTAACCATAAAGACCACAAATATCTCGTTCCACTTCCAAGTCGACATAGGAAGGGGATGAAGCACACCAAATTTTTTTAATGCTCAACTTTAATCTTCTGAAAAGTATTGAAATGAGAAAAAAAATCAATAATGTCTCATTTCATACCTGTCCACCAAAAATGATACCTCATATCATAAAACATTTTTATTGTGATAGGGCGTACCACCCACTAGGAATGATGACAATACCTCATCACAACTTTCCTCATAGGTAACAGAATAACAAATTGGTTCCTAAATAAAATTATAAACTTAGAAGATAGAGACCATTTCCCGATAGTATCCCCACCATATAAAGAATCCCTAAATCCTTAGAATTCATCATCAAGCTACTAATCCTAGAGAATCATACCAGGAAAGAGGATGTTAACTGAACACTCATCAAAAAAACCTCAATCTCATCCTACCAGAATACCAAATGCATACAAGCAAAGAGATCTATCAGATTCCATTCATCAGAAGATTATTTCATGTCCTGGGTGGAAGTTTCATACTCAAATCATTAATAATGGAATTACCCTTACTAGGGGTGTAGGAAGTGTTGAAGTCAAAAGATTGAAGGTAGTCTACCGATCACCACTTCCAAAATTTCATATCTTTTTGTGAGAAGTTATAACTTAAGATTTTATGATTAGAGTAGATATTAAAACTTTCTATGAAAAGGTAATGTCACCAAATTTTTTGAGCATGTATCATAACTCCTATTTTGAGATCATGTGTGGGATATTTCTTATCACGAGGCTGAACACTACTGGGAAGTTGGGTTTTTCCAATGCTTTTATACCAATGGTTCAACAGAACCGTTGGTATAGGGGTCCTTTACCAATGGTTTGAATAAACCATTGGAAAAGGTTGAGTTAGTGAAGGATTTCCCAATGGTTTGAAGAAACCGTTGGGAAATCTACAGAATTTTCTCCCTTTACCAACGGTTTGTACAAACCATTGGTAGACCATGATTTTCCCAATAGTTTTTAAAAACTATTGGGAAAAGTCCCCCCAAATGCAGCAAAATCAGGCAGAAGCAGATAACTCTACATTTCCCCTAATTTCTAGAAGCCCCCGCATAGGTGAACCCTAACCTGAGGTCTTCCATCTGATCGGCTGCAACTCCCCCATCCAGGTTAGACTCCTTCAACCTCTTCCCAAATACAGACATAGAATCCCTCATTGAGGTAATTAACATGGTTGGTGTGTGGTATACCAAACTCTGTGAGCTAATATGGTGAGTTGAGTTATCTTATCCGTTTCTAGTGTTGTTCATCCCAACTATGAGCTAGTTATAAGGATATCATTCTATTCTCAACCTTTCTCCATTTATTTCACTATCTAGAAAGATCACATCATTATTCCCTATTTCTAGGGATTTTGGAAAATTTTATGATTCAAACTATTTGATATTGAATCAATGACTAATACTTAATTGGTAGATGTCTGTGAGTATATAAAAGATGGTTTATAAACTATACCTTAAAAGTATCACTGTTTTGTGTTCTTTATGATGTGTAGTATCATGGCATACTTTATTATTAATCTCAAATTTAAAAATAAATGTTTTTGTCTATACTTTATGAAATTAAACCTCTTTACGACCCATGAACACCCTATTAGTGTAGAAGCCTAAACTTTATCCACCAATGGGGTGTGCTTGACTTGGGTAACTAATTGGGTAATGAAAGGTATGGCCATAGGGGTGCCAATAATGAGTTATTGAACATGGGTGAATGATTTGGGATTTCTATAACACATAATGGGACCTGACGCGTGTGCCTCTTATATGATACCTATTGAAAATGAATATAAATAAATTTTAATTTAATTTTTGAGTACTTGTTCTTTGATTAATGATTTGGAATTCCTTGAAGAAACCAACCAACGATTCATGTTAAAAACAAATATTTTAATTCCATTTGGAAACCCCCTTGGATTCCTGGTGATTTGGTTTAGAATACCTTGGGGAAATCTACCTTGGATTCATAGTGATTATGATTTAGGAAGCCTTGGGGAAGTCCCCCTTGGATTCTAAACTAGAGGCCACTCTCTTTACATAGGCTGGGAAATCCTTCCTCCCTATAAATCCATCTGAAGTCAATCAATTTTTTAGTTATACACTCCAAATATGTAAGGCTTAACTTAGTTTTAATGTTTTTCATCTATTATTATTTGTTTCTATTTTGATTTGACCTAAACCAGGTGGTGACGTGTGTGGCATGACATACCCAATAAGTGTAGTTTGATTTGTTTTATATTTTTTTTACAATTCAAGTGTCATGATTATATGAATCAACTTAATTTGAAGTCTTCATAGCCACTCCTTTTATGTAGTTAGTGAATCATATCGACTAATGGAGGTGCTGTTGAGATGTATCCCCACTCAAAGATGGTAAATGGTTTGTTTAGCCATATTTTCTCAAGGTGGGTAATGGATATAAGGATGATCCATGTGAAGGGATTGGGGAAGGTTGGGGTAGTGGGGTAGGTGGTTTTACTTTTTTTAGTGGGGTGATATGGTACTTTCTGTGGACTTTAGTTTTGGTGTTATGAAATGTACTAACTTTTCACAATATTTCCATTTTTTAGCATCAAAAACTTATTTAAATAACTCTCTTTACACATTCTGCATCTTTCATAAAAAGCCTTCACTTTGTAATATCTTGAACAATGTTCTATCAGGTCTACGGTGTCTTCTTGTATGTGATAAATGAAAAAATTACAAAACACATCTCACCTCAAATATAGGCGCACATAAATGAATTAGTATATCTTTACATTGTTTTAATAGTTCACTAAATCAACTAGAAACTCCTTCCTTTATCTTTTAATTAAATATATTTTCAATTAAACTTCAATCTTATTGAATTTCTTATGAAAAAATGACTTATAACAATTATTTTTACAGAATGGATAGAAGTTGGATGTATGAAACTGATCGGATCTCAAGCGATTTTCAAAACAATTTGGAGAGCTTTTTAGATTTTTCATTTCACAATGATTCAGATAGTGGTCACATACACTGCCCATGTTCCAATTGTGTTGGTATAACTTGGTTGATCCATGAAGAAGTCAGTTACCACATAACCAAATATGGGTTTCAATCAAAATACTATGTGTGGTATCAAAATGGGGAGAAAATGAAATCTCAAATTACTGATGATCGAAATGAAAGGACTGGACTGGAGAATTTGTCAGATGAATGGTTTCTGTTTATTCGTCATCATGAAAAAGAAAGGATTTCGACTCAAGAAGAATTCGATATGAGGACATATGATGCATCTAATGAAAATGGTGATATTGTCAGGGTGAAAAAATTGAATGATGCTGCCATGACTCCAGTTTATCAAAAATGCAATAAAATGAAAAAGATGGAATTTTTAATCCGATTGTTTCATGGGAAAACTATGTATGAGATTTCTAATATATCAATCAATTACATTCTTACCTTCTTGAAGGATTTACTTCCAGATGATGCAGATATTCCCTCAAACCACTATATGGCATGGAAGTTAGTTAAGGAACTTGGATTTTCAAGAAAAAAAATTCATGCTTTCCTGAAAGATTGTAGTTTATTATGGGAGGAAACCACTGAACGAAATGATTGTATAAAATGTGGCACATACCGCTAGAAGTTAACATCTGATGGAACACCATCCCACGTGCCACAGAAAGTAATGTGACACTTTCCATTGATCCCCAGACTCCAGAATATTTTTATGTCTGAGGAAATATCAATAAAAATGAGATGGCATGATACTGAGAGAAAAAAAGACTAATGATGATTTGGTTCACCCTACATATGGATTTTCATGGCAGAGATTTGATGCTCGATATCCTGATTTTTCACTTAACGTGCGTAATGTGAGGCTGGGTCTTTCATGCAACGATTTTAGTCCGTTTGGGAAGATGCTTACTTCGAACAACACATGGATGGTTTTTATACACATTTATAATATTCCCCCATGGTTGTGTATGAAAAAACCTTTCACTTTCATGAGTATACTCATATTTGGCCCTTCTGATCCCGACATTGATATTGATGTATACATGAAAACTTTAATAAAAGAGTTGAAACTTCTTTGGGATGTGGGTGTGTGAACATACAATGCATATTTGAAAGACATATTTCAGATGTGTGCTGCGCTTATGTGGATGATCAATGATTTTCTAGCTTATGCAATGATGTTTAGATAGAGCACGAAGGAAAAAATGTCATGTCCTGTTTGTATGAAGAATACATAATCTAGAAGACTGAAACATCATTGTAGTTTCAGTTTTATGGGACATCGACGATTCTTGCCAATGGACCATCCATATAGAAATAATCTTCAAAGATTTGATAATACCATAAATACCAATGATCCACCTCAGTGTTTGTTTGGAACTGATGTGATTAATGAATTTAAAGATTTTAGTTTTTCATTTGGGAAGGGTCAAATGAAATCTGGAAAGAGAAAGAATATTTCCACTTAAACCTGTTACAATTAGAGGAAGAGGAGTATCTTTTTTAATTTACCTTATTGGTCAACCAATTTGTTACGTTATTTCTTATATGTAATGAACATTGAAAAGAATATATATGAAATGTTTCTTTCAATACTTCTAAATGTTAAGAGAAAGGTAAAAAGATGATTTATGGTCTCGACGTGACTTGGTGGATTGGGGCATCAGACCAGAATTGCATCCTGTGCGTATCGGTGAAAATAAATGGAAAGCTCCATGTGCTTCTTATGTGATGACACCTACAAGGAAAAACAATTTCTGGAAGTATTAGAGACTATTAGAGTTCTTGATGTATATTCAAGCAACATATCTAAACAGGTCAATAGAAGAGATTTGAAGCTAAAATCTTTGAAGACTCATGATTATCACGTTCTTCTGCATGAGTTCATTCCAATAGAAATCTGTCATCTTTTGTCCAATAATGTAAGGTTGAATGTTATTTGGTTGTGAAATTTTTTTAGAGATCTTTTTGCTAAGAAGTTGTCCAAGTCTTTCTTGCAAAAAATGTTGAAAAATGCCCCATTAATTTTGTTTGAGTTGGAGAAAATATTTCCTCCATCATTTTTCAGATGCATGCTGCATCTGACTGTCCATATTCCCACTGAAATACTTCTCGGAGGACCAATTTCTTTTCATTGGATGAATCCAACTGAAAGAAATATGTACACATTAAAGTTTTATGTCCGAAATAGGAATCATCCCAAAGGTTCTATCATGAACAGTTACTTGGCTCAAGAATGTATGGATTTATGCTCAATGTATTTGTCTGATCTTACTATAAGAATGAACAGACCAATGAGAAATGAATAAGAATAGTATGATCAAATTGAACCCATTTTCCATCACTTCCTCAAATAGAAGGAATTCCTGGATCATATACATTGAAGACATTAGGCCTTGAAGAGTGGGAGATGGCACATCGCACAGTTTTGTTCAACTGTGATTTGTTCGATGACTACATCAGGTAACTAAATTGAATATGTATATCTTATATATATATATATCTATTAAACTATTCATATTTTTTATCTACAGGGAACATAAAAAAATGATAAATAGAAAACATCGTTCTTTATCTTTGAGAAGGAGGGAGACTTTTCATAGCAAGGAGTTTTCTGCTTGGTTAAAATTGAAGGTAATAATATTACTGTTTAAAATAATTAAATCAATATTTAATTAAGTTTAATATTCATTTATATTGCAGGTATTGAGTTTTCCTACTGACTCTGTCTCTGAGGAAATACGAGCTTCGACTTTTGGTCCTAATACCGTGGTTCGTGACTGTAAATAAATTGTTATCAATGGGTACAAATTTATTGTCATTGAATGAGAAAAGAACATGAGAACACAACATGATGGTGTTATGGTTACTACCACAACATATTGTTATGCTAGTGAATCAGATAGTAGACTATGATTTGAAAATGTGGGTTATTATGGAGTTGTTGAAAAAATAATAATATTGGATTATTACTCTCATGGACGAGTCACGATGATGAAATGCCATTGGTTTGATTCGATGAAGATACAAGGAACATTTATTGATGATTATGGATTTTGAGTAATTAATATGACTCGCACTCTTGCTACTGAATAACCATATGTATTGACATCAATGGATAAACAAGTTTTTTATGTCAAAGACCAACTTCGACCTAAATTTGGTGTCATAGTTGAAGTAATTCCAAGACATATTTTTGATGATGGTGATGATGGAATTGATAATTTCCCTACTACCATTGGAACCAATCCATTTATTTATTTTGATGACTCTAATAGCTCAATTTTCATAGTTGATTGTGAACTTGAAGTTGTGGTGGAAATTATATAGAATCATTCTTCCATGTTCTCAATTATTTAGGTTTACCTTGAGTTGGGTTGTTAAGGTTGGTACTATTAAAATTCATTTAATATTTATTACAAATATGTTGTATCCGACTTGACCATTATGTGAATTTTCAATGTTTATTGGTTGGAATTTTTATTTGAATTGCATTTTCTAATTTGGAATTGAACCGTATTTAAACCTACGAAACCAACATTTCTAACTTGGTGAACATTTCAATGCTTCAAATGTGATTTGTATAAAATTTGTATGACTCTAAGACCTCTCTTTAAAATTTTACTAGGTAATGAACATGATGGTTTTTATTCTTTTAAAAAACATGTATTGAAACCTGCATCATCTACCTGAGCTAAAGAAATTAAAATTTTCCTTAATTTTTACAACTACTTTACCACTTATGAATCTGGTAGAATCAATGTTCCATGATTTTAATAGACTGATGACACTTATTAAATAATCATCCTACTAAAAATTAAATTTCTTTATTACATCTTGTATAATTTATTGACTTCATTATATATTTGTTCAAGCTCACTTAAAATAATGGTTAGTTAAATTATCCATGAATCCCCCTATTCCCTCTCATTTATTTTGTTTTTTGGGTTACACATTAGTTATCCTTTTTTATTTAATTCCATATTTGTTTTCAAATGCAAGAAATGAAACCAATTGAATAGAGGAGACAAAAACAAATTATGGACAACAATCATCGCATGAATGAGTTGGGCATTCCACCACTAGTGCCTACTGTGAGTATTTTATTTCAAATATATTTATTTAAATAATATATAATGCCATGTGATTAATTTTTTTTAAATTTTTTTTCAGGATCCACCTATTAGGCGATAGTTATTTGATGAGTAGCTCAGTAGTGGTCCCAGTACTCAGGGTGTTCGTACGAGGGGGGTGGTACGGGAGCGAGACGATCTAGTCGGCGTACCCGATTAGACCTTGCCCCTCCCACTAACATACCATCCATCCCACATTATGAACCCAGTTTTCCATTAGGGACACACGGGATATTTAGGCCTCCCATGTTTTCACCACCCTTTACATCTGAGCCTCCTCACCTTTCTATACCATATCCGATGATGATTCCCACTCCCCATCCAGCATTTGGCCAGCCATCCATGTTATCTTATTTTACTTCTACTTCCTTCTCTTCGGGCTTTTATATTCCATCTTCTTCAACTCCTACTCCACCAGAGTCTGTCCCTACGGAGCATACATTGGGACCCACTCTATCTGTATAGAGTGTTCCTTCAGTGATTGCAGATCCAACGATGCCCATTTGTTATACTACTTCAGGTATACTTATACAACCCTAACAAATTGTTACACCATTATTTATTTTCATTATAACACATATTGATAAAATATTTGTTTTTCTTTCATAACAAATACATCTACTGATAGGAGGCGAGGGAGGGGGAGTACACACATGCGTGTGGTGTGGAAACGCCGCACACAGTTGATGGTGGACTACAATGAAGATAGTCAGATGATTGAAAAATCAGGGTAGCAATGTCGGAGTTTTTTGGCGACGCTTTCCAAATACTCCGACATCATTCCTGTCAGCCCTCTCTCATAGAGATAAATACCAAATGAAGTCAAGGATAAAGCCTGGGAAGAGATATGTGTAAAAAAATCTATTGTATTTAATGAAATATATTAATTTTTTTATTTATATGAATTAATATTTTGGTGTTAGCTGTGGTTTAATTTCCCCAATGTTGAGGGTGCACAACCAACACGTCTAAAGGATTTAGGTGAGCTTTGGAGAGCTTATAATCATGATTTGTACATTGAATGACGTGCTAGAGTGGGCACAAAGTTAGAGGCGGTCCCTATCATGGATGATTGTCCGTTAAAATAGTATCGACATATGATTACTCATTGGACGACTAGCCAACTTACGGTATTAATCAAATTAGAGGTATTTAAATGAAAATTTTCATGTTTTTCGTTAATACTAATTACTGAATTTTATTTAGGATGCATCTGGAAGAAATAAAAAAACATTGATTCTAAGAAATACGTCCACACATTGGGATGTACTATAATGCCAGATCATGAGAGACAACAGGTATGACAGTTTATAATCTCTCTTTACGACTTGCACTTTCTATTGCTTCCTCTATAATTTTTTCAATTGTCAAAGTTGTTATATAATTTTAGTTATGAAATTACTATTTTTTTGGTATCCTATTTTTAATTATGGTTTCCTACATTAAATGTCATTATAGAGGCATAAATTTATTATAGAAGGACGTGTGCCTTGAGAAAAACTGTTTTGCTTGAGTAGAAAGAAGAAAGATGGAAGTGCGGTTAATGAACCGACTCAGAAGCAGATTGTAAGTTTTAATTTGTAGATTTAAAATTTTAATCTATATTTTGTAACTTAATAATATATTTATAATTGTAATAGGATGATTTAGAGGCCCTTGATTCCCAGGAACCTGACAATTTTGGGCCAAACAATCACTTACACCGGGTGTTGGGAGATGAACACCCTGGTAGAGTACACTGTCGACCTGGGAAGAGTATAGTTTCAATGAGGTATTGGCCCTCCTCAGGTACAATTTGTAGTGCCAATGAGTTGCAGCAGGTTAAGCCATAGACATAACAAGTTGAAAAAGGGCAACATAGACAGCATAACAGTCTTCTAGGGAAAACACTACATTTATAAAACTGATGGAAGTTTTATGTCCAACACTTCCACCAGAGGTCAGCACTAATTGTGATGAATATATGTCATTGATGCATTCTATATATGGTGAACCAGGTGGAAGTTCTAGTGGTGGTTGAGATGATAGCAAGGAGGAGGCTGAGGCAGAGGAGGAGGAGGGCGAGGAGCAGGCTGGGGCGAAGGAGGAGTGCGATGAGGAGGCCGAGGCTGAGTACGAGGGCGAGGAGGAGGGAAAAGATGACGATGGGGATGAAGATGAGGACAAGGGTGAGGGTGATGATTATGGTGATGATAGTGATGGTGATTAGGGACAGATTGATCCTTTACATTTTTGACTGATATTACTGACCTTTGATGTTTATTGATTTGTTGTGCCTGAATATATGTATGATTAGGTAGGTCACATTATCTTTATTTTTTTATCTATAAATAATAAAACTTAACTTGATGATTTTCTGTGACTGATTCACCCCTCCCCTAGATAGCCCCTACCCCTTGGACACCCCCACCCCCCTAGACAACCCCCACCCTCTGTTCATGGTTTTTCTAGTTATGGGTGTTGATTTGAACATTGATAAAACATCGATGGTTCCATAATATTTTTCTCCATAAATGAAACCTTAAATTTAATTATTGATAATAAATGATATTCTAAATGATTTAAATGATTATTTATATATTATGAATGTTTTATTTTTAAAAAGCATGGATGTTGTGAAATCCCCCTATTTTTACTGAAATTGTAATTTTTTAGTGGAATTTAGAAAATTGGTGGTCTGATTAGAAGTTGATATAATGAAATTCTTTTTTCAACCTTGAAATATTTTTCTTAGAAAATATGTAAATACCATCCCATGAACCCAGGGATAGCCCCCGGATAGCCCCCAGACAGCCCCCACCCTCCTCCCTAGACCTCAGATAGCCCCCAGAAAGCCCCCCGAACACCCTCTCCACCCTCCTTCCTGGACCCTGGAAATCCCCCCGAATATCCCCCCAGAAAGCCCCCCAGATAGCCCCCGAGACAGCCTCCCACCCTCCTCCCTAGACCCCGGACAACCCCCCCAGACAGCCCCCCAGACAGCCCCCCCGGACAGCCCCCCTGGACAGCCCCCCCACCCTCCTCCCTGGACCCCAGGCAGCCCCCACCCTCCTCCCTAGACCTCGGACAACCCCCCCCTTCCTAGACCCTGGACAGCCCCCCCACCCTCCTCCCTAGACCCCGGACAGCCCCCCCAGCCCCCTCCCTGGACCCCGAACATCCCCTCCCCTCTCTATGGACATATGTGTTTTTTGTACTATTGAAGGTGTTTTTTGTGGTGTTAGAAGTATGTTTTTATATGTTTTTTGTGATATTTTTATGCTGGTGTATGTAGTGTATTATACAGTGTGTTATGCAGTGTGTTATGCAACATGTCTGTTTTTTGTTCTCTTTTTATGTGTGTTTTTTATGCAGGTGTATGCAGTGTATTATTTAGGCAAGGCTGTTTTTATGTGTATGTTTTTATTCAAGGCTGTTTTTATGTGTCGGTTTTTTATGCAGGTGTATCTTGAAGATGTTTGTAGAGTTTTGTGTGTTCGGGAACTCCCTGGACATCCCCCCTCCTTCCTAGACCCTGGACATCCCCCCTCCTCCCTGGACCTCAGACATCCCCCCAACCTAACACCTCAACATTGGGTGAGTAGCGATTCACGATATATAAAACATCGCGACAATTCATGAAAGGCTAAGGACCACCTACCTTGATTCTGGAGACAATCACACTCTTAATTCGGTGTCTTAGATCCCAATCTAATCTCTCTTCAAGATTCGCCCTAAATCCCAATGAAAAAGAGGGTTTTAGAGCTTCAGAAGAAGATGAGAGAAGAGTGCAAAACCTAATAGAAAAGAGGAAACAAGGAGGGGATTATACTCACCCGAATATTCAATCCACACTTGACGGCACTCAAAACGCCCAAGGATCAAAGGAGATCCTCCCTTAAGAGCTATTGGTAACTTTGTATTATGTTTATACTTTAGCAAAAGGATATATGGGTCATTTGTGACGTGTACGATTCAACCCTGCCTCAATCCGAGGCACAGTGTGGCCGGTACCACTCAAAGTGTCTCACTTTTATTTTAAATAGACAACATTTTAAGTGAAAACAACAACTGGAATACATAAAACTGACCAAATGCATTCAGATTCTGTTGATACTTTAGGAAAACGATCCATGGGTTATTTGTAATGTGTACGAGTCAACTTTGCCTCAATACGAGGCATGGTGTGGCCAGTACCACTCAAACTTTCTCACTTTTATTTGAAATGAACATGATTTTAAGTGAAAACAACAAATTGAATACGTAAAACCGACCAAAATCTTTATGATTGTATTGATACTTTAGGAAAAATATCCACGGATCATTTGTGACATGTATGAGTCAACCCCGCCTCAATCTGAGGCACGGTGTGGCCGGTCACTCAAAGTGTCTATCTTTTGTTTAAAATAGACATTGTTTTAAGTAAAAACAACTAGCATACAAAAAACTGACCAAACGTATTATGATTGTGTTGATACTTTATAAAAATGATCCATGAATCATTTGTGATGTGTACGAGTCAACCCCGCCTCAATCTGAGGCACAGTGTGGACGACACCACTCAAAGTGTATCACCATTATTGGAAATGGACAACATTTTAAGTGAAAACAACTGGCATACGAAAAACTGACCAAACACATTCATATTGTGTTAATACTTTATAAAAAAGATCCATGGGTCATATGTGACGTGTACGAGTTAACCCCACCTCAATCCAAGGCATGGTGTGGCCGGTATCACTCGAAGTGTCTTTATTTTGTTTAAAATGGACACCCTTTTAAGTAAAAGCAACTGACATACAGAAAAATGACCAAACGTATTCAGATTGTGTTAATACTTTAGAACAAGGATCTATGGTTCATTTTTGATGTGTATGAGTCAACCCTGCCACAATCCGAGGCACGGTGTGGCCGGTACCACTCAAAGTGTCTCACTTTTATTTAAAATGGACAACATTTTAAGTGAAAACAAAAACTGGCATACGGAAAACCGACCAAATGCATTCATAATCTGTTGATACTTTATGAAAAAAATATATGGGTCATTTGTGATGTGTACAAGTCAACTTCGCCTCAATCCAAGGCACGGTGTGTCCAGTATCACCTAAAGTGTCTTTCTTTTGTTTAAAATGGGCACTCTTTTAAGTAAAAACAACTGGCATACGGAAAACCGACCAAACATATTCAGATTGTGTTGATACTTTATTAAAAGGATCCATGGGTCATTTTTGATATGTATGAGTCAACGCCGCCTTAATATGAGGCATGGTGTGGCTGGTATCACTCGAAGTGTCTATCTTTTGTTTAAAATGGACACCATTTTAAGTAAAAAACCGGCATACGAAAAACTGACCAAACGTATTAGGATTGTGTTGATACTTTAGCACAAGGATCCATGGTTCATTTTTGACATGTAAGAGTCAACCCTGCCTGAATCCTAGGTATGGTGTGGCCAGTACCACTCAAAGTGTCTCACTTTTATTTAAAATGGACAACATTTTAAGTGAAAACAACAACTGGCATACAAAAAACCAACCAAATGAATTCAAATTGTGTTGATACTTTAGAAAAATGATCCATGAGTCATATGTGATGTTTAAGAGTCAACCTCGCTTCAATCTGAGGCAATATGTGGTTGATATCACTCAAAGTGTCTTTCTTTTGTTTAAAATGGACACCCTTTTAAGTAAAAACAACTGGCATACGGAAAACCAACCAAACATATTTGGATTGTGTTGATAATTTATAACAAGGATCCATGGGTCATTTGTGATGTGTATGAGTCAACCAAACCTCAATATGAGGCACGGTGTGGTCGGTACCACTCAAAGTGTCTCACTTTTATTTGAAATGGACAACATTTTAAGTGAAAACAACAACTGGCATACAGAAAACTAACCAAATGCATTCGGATTCTATTTATACTTTATGAAAACGATCCATGGGTCATTTGTGATGTGTAAAAGTCAACTATGCCTCAATCCGAGGCACAGTGTGGCCGGTACCACTCAAAATGTGTCACTTTTATTTGAAATGGACATGATTTTAAGTGAAAACAAAAACTTGCATATAGAAAACCAACCAATGATTTATTATTATATTGATACCTTAGGACAATGATCTATGTGTCATTTTTGACGTGTAAGAGTAAACCCCGCCTCAATTCGAGGCATGGTGTGGCCGGTATCACTCAAAGCATCTCTTTTTTATTTAAAATGGACACTGTTTTAAGTAAAAACAACTGGAATACAGAAAACCAACCAAACATATTCTGATTGTGTTTATACTTTATCAAAAAGATCAATGGGTTATTTTTGACCTGTAAAAGTAAACCATTCCTCAATCCAAGGCACGGTGTGGTCAGTACCACTCAAAGTGTCTCACCTTTATTTGAAATGGACAACATTTTAAGTGAAAACAACAACTGACATACGGAAAACCGAGAAAACACATTAGAATTGTGTTGATAATTTAGGAAAATTATCCATGGGTCATATGTGACGTGTATGAGTCAACCCCATCTCAATCCGTGGCATAGTGTGGCCGGTATCACTCGAAGTGTCTTTCTTTTGTTTAAAATGGACACTCTTTTAAGTAAAAACAACTGGCATACAGAAAACCAACCAAACGTATTCGGATTGTGTTGATACTTTATAAAAAGTATACATGGGTAATTTTTTATGTGTAAGAGTTAAAACCACCTCAATCAAAGGCATGGTGTGGCCGGTACCACTCAAAGTGTCTCACTTTTGAAATGGACATCATTTTAAGTGAAAACAACAACTGGCATAAGAAAAACTGACCAAACACATTCATATTATATTGATACTTTAGAAAAAAGATCCATGGGTCATTTGTGACGTGTATGAGTCAACTCAACCTCAATCTGAGGCATAGTGTGGCCGACCCCACTCAAACTGTTTCACTTTTATTTGAAATGGATAGGTTTTTAAGTGAAAACAACAACTTGCATACGAAAAACTGAACAAATGATTTATGATTGTATTGATACTTCTGGAAAACAATACATGGGTCATTTTTGACATGTAAGAGTCAACCCAACCTAAATCCAAGGGATGGTGTGACCGGTATCACTCAAAGTGTCTCTCTTTTGTTTAAAATGGACACTGTTTTAAGTAAAAAAACTGGCATATGGAAAACTGACCAAATGTTTTATGATTGTGTTGATACTTTAGAAAAACTATACATGGGTCATTTGTGAAGTGTATTAGTCAACCCTACCTCAATCTGAGGCACAGTGTGGCTGGTACCACTCAAAGTGTCTCACATTTATTTGAAATGGACAACATTTTAAGTAAAAACAACAACTGGCATACAGAAAACCGACCAAATTCATTCAGATTTTGTTGATACTTTAGGAAAATGATACATGGGTCTTATGTGATGTGTAAAAGTCAACCTTGCCTCAATCCAAGGCACAGTGTGGCCAGTATCACTAGAAGTGTCTTTCTTTTGTTTAAAATGGACACCCTTTTAAGTAAAAACAATTGGCATATGGAAAACCGACCAAACATATTCGGATTGTGTTGATACTTTAGAACAAGGATACACGGTTCATTTTTGATGTGTATGAATCAACCCAGCCTCAATACGAGGCATTATGTGACTGGTACCACTCAAAGTGTCTCACTTTTATTTGAAATGGACAACATTTCAAGTGAAAACAACAACTAGCATATGGAAAACTCACCAAACGCATTCAGATTCTGTTGATACTTTAGGAAAATGATCCATGGGTCATTTGTGACATGTAAAATTCAACCCCTCCTTAATCTGAGGCACAATGTGGCTTGTATCACTCAAAGTGTCTTTTTTTTTTGTTTAAAATGGACACTCTTTTAAGTAAAAAAAACTAGCATACGGAAAACCAACCAAACTTATTCAGATTGTGTTTATACTTTAGCACAAGGATCCATGGGTCATTTTTGACATGTATGAGTCAACCTCGCCTCAATCCGAGGCACAGTGTGGACGATATCACTCAAAGTTTGTCTTATTTAAAA
Source organism: Viscum album (assembly GCA_963277665.1). NCBI lineage: Eukaryota > Viridiplantae > Streptophyta > Magnoliopsida > Santalales > Viscaceae > Viscum > Viscum album. The sequence goes on along the minus strand of OY728122.1, from coordinate 1,235,432,455 downwards.
TGGACACAATTTTAAGTAAAAACAACTGGCATACGGAAAACTGATCAAACGTATTTGGATTGTGTTGATACTTTAGAAACAGGATCCATGGGTCATTTGTGACGTGTATGAGTCAACACCTCCTCAATACGAGGCACTATGTGGCCTGTACCATACAAAGTGTCTCACTTTTATTTGAAATGGACATCATTTTAAGTGAAAACAACAACTAACATACTGAAAACCAAGCAAACGTATTCAGATTATATTGATACTTTAGGAAAACGATCTATGGGTAATTTTTGACATGTACAAGTCAACCCTGCCTCAATATGAGGCATGGTGTGGCTGGTACCACTCAAACTGTTTCACTTTTATTTGAAATGGATAGGATTTTAAGTGAAAACAACAACTTGCATATGGAAAACTGACCAAATGCTTTTAGATTGTATTGATACTTCAGGAAAATGATCCCTGAGTCATTTGTGACGTGTAAGATTCAACCCTGGCTCAATCCAAGGCACGGTGTGGCCAGTATCACTCTAAGTGTCTCTCTTTTGTTTAAAATTGACATCATTTTAATTAAAAAAACTGGCATATGGAAAACTGACCAAAAGAGTATTCAGATTGTGTTGATACTTTAGAACAACGATCCATGGGTCATTTTTGATGTGTACTAGTCCACCCTACCTCAATCCTAGGCACGATGTGGTCGGTACCACTCAAAGTGTCTCACTTTTATTTGAAATGGACAACATTTTAAGTGAAGAAAACAATTAGAATACGTAAAATGGACCAAAAACATTCATATTGTGTTGATACTTTAGGACAATGATCCACGGGTCATATGTGACGTGTACGAGTCAACCCCACCTCAATCTGAGGCACAGTGTGGCTGGTATCACTCGAAGTTTCTGTCTTTTATTTAAAATGGACATCATTTTAAGTAAAAAAAACTGGCATATGGAAAACCGACCAAACGTATTCGGATTGTGTTGATAATTTAGCACAAGGATCCATGGTCCATCCTCACATAATCCACTTCTCATGTGAGTAACTCCTACCTCTATTCTAAAACACATGACATTTAATACACCAAGGACAATTACATTCCCTAAGTTACACAAGCTCATTGATACACACCCATTATCATCATCACTAAGTTTAAAGACACCCGACCCAAAAACCACAGGACATTGTATTTGTGTTTGGTTGAATTCATTTATCCATTTCCTTATTTTGGGGTTATTAGCTTCTAATTTCTGAATTCAATCATGTATGTGTTATACAAAATGCAATTTTGTATATATTATTAATTCTGAATAACACATATAATTACATATTCAGTTTTTTATGTATTGTATTCATAATTGATAATTAAATTATTTATGTATTCAATTCAATTTTCAATTATGAATTGAATTCTAAATTGTACTTGTAATTTTCATCTCAATTCTGAATTGAATTCTAAATCAATTATGTATGTTTATAATTACCTTATGAATTATGTTTTAAATCTGTATATGTATAGTTTCAAGGTAAATTATGTGTTAAATATATATGAATTAATTGTGTATATGTATGTGTTATAGTTGGTTATCACAGGTAATTGGAGTTGGGGAAGCTAGAAATGCAGAAAGGTTAGCCTGCTCATGGAAATCACAGAGCAGCACAGAGCTGTAGGATGCTACCTAAATTGCACAACAAAGCCTATGCCAATGGTTTACAACCATTGGCATATGGCTGAATGTGTTTTATACCAATGGTTCTAAGAGAAAATTTGGTAAAACACTTTACCAACGGTTTACAAACCATTGGGATATAGGTGAAATGTTTAGATATAGCAACGATTTGTGTAAACCGTTGGTAAAAATGTAGAACCCCAGGACACCCTGAGAGGGGAGGGGTGAATTAGGGTGTCAAATTTTTCTTTTAAACTGACGGATATTGTTCCCACGTTAGTAGGAACTATTTTGACCTGTATGATGGAAATGAAAATAAATAAAACATTCACATGCAAAGGGATGACACAACACTTTTTACTTGGTTCACGACTAAGGGCTACGTCCAAGGAGCATACGCCGCCAGGTTGTTGGTCCTATAAAATTCTACTATTCTTCAGTTGTTGTGAATTACAAAGATTTGGGAACAATCACTCTGACCCAGGCTCACTGCCTTTACAATTGTTCAGGGATAGCCTACTGCGTCCCTCGGGTCACTCCCGTTGACTCCCCTTGGCTCACTGCCCTTGGTGAAGTCCCACTCAGTTTATAGATGTGAAGGTCTCTTCATCATTGCACAAGAATGTATCCTCTGTTTCATGTAGATGCTCTGTTGAAGTCCTACTTTCTCCCGTAGATAAATCTCACTTTGTACTGAAAGTATCAGGCAATCCTCCAGATTTTGCGCAACCCCAGAAAGACTGGCATACTTCAACCACACCTGACGCGCTTCTCCAAGACTGGTGCGCAAGTTACAAGATGGCACGCAAGTCCGGATCTCCCACTTGCGCGACACACACTTCTTCAACTTCAAACTTGCGCGACTCAATTCCTTTTACTCCCAGACCAATTTTGGCGCGAAATTATCAGCTGTCACACTGCTTCAAATTCTGGTGCGCAAGTGTCACCAATACATCTGTGTGGAACTTCCTTCCCCAACTCCAAACTTGCGCGACTCTCCTCCTTTCTCACCCAAACGATCTTGGACGCACAACAAACAACTGTCGCGCAACCTCGACTTACGCAACTCACCACCACTTGAACGACCACTACACCTGCGCGGCGGGAGATCTGAATTTCTCTAAGTATAAACTTCATGAAGAATGAGGAGGGGTAAAACTATATTTATAGGCAATTGAACACCCTGCGCGACGGTGCACAAGTCTCCCATTGGTGCGCAAATTTCGGCGCGCAAGTCTCTGCCCCCACAAATCACTTGCGCGACCAACTTCAAAACTTGGACGCCCATTTTCCCTTTGCCATATTTTGATGTTATGATCTTGAAAAAAATATGGCATTCAATTTTCCTCTCCTTAAAGTCAACAACACGCAAGTCTCTTTTCCAAAAACCACCTTTCTCCATTTGTCGATTTTCAGGCCCAAAAAATTGGCAAACACTGGAAAACAATGACACCTTCAATACTGTTATCTACTTGAACTGTAAGAACACTTTTCTGGAACATATTCTGAACAACCACTGAGGATTGAAAACAAACACAAACATACTCCAAATCATATAAAGACAACCATGGTTCCAATAATCTCCCCCTTTGGGTTTGTTGGAAATCAATAAATAAATTCAATAGAGTACCAGCCATATGCAAACCAAAAATGCAAGAATCAACTCAGCCAACACTCTAAGTCTACATGAGCAATGCTCGATGTAGAAAACAAGAGGGGAAGAGTGAATTGGGATCCTGTGTTTTGGAATTCTCAATGATGCCTAGGAACTTATCTTAAAGTTTTCCAGAAGCATTACATGTCCAAAGAATTCCTGAATTTATTCCTTCTCCCCCATTGGCAATAAAACAAAAGATAGGTATTTACTCATTGAACATCTCAAAACACCCCCTGGATAGTATCTCCCCCACAAACCTGCATCGCATCCAAAAACAGATTAAAAACAATTAACATAACTGGGGATAGGGGTTTTGCGTAACCTCCTTAAGCACTGGGATGTGGCTAAACACCGAGGTTCAACCGATGTTTCTCAAGTACGGCCACTGACAGTGGCTTGGTCAGGATATTGGCCACTTGCTCATTAGTTCCCACATGATCCATTCTAATCACGCCTTGCTCAAATTTTTCTTTGATAAAGTGACACCTGATTTCAATATGTTTTTTATGAGAATGCTGAACATGATTCTTCGTGAGATCAATTGCACTCTTGTTATCACAGTAAATTACCATTGGTTTCTTCATCTATAGTAGTTGAGTGAATGCCTTTGTGGCAGAGATATACTTAGCTTCAGCAGTACTAAGAGAAGTAATTTCTTGTTTCTTACTCAACCATCCAACACATTTACTCCCAATATAAAATGCTCCACCACTGGTGGACTTTCTGTCTACTACATCGCCATCCCAGTCAGCATCAGAAAATTCTGATAATTCACTGTCTCTCCCTATAGAAAATTATAAGCCACAATTGTGAGTACCTTGAATATACCTCATGATTCTTTTTACTGCTGTCATATGTTCCTCCTTTGGATTACTCTGAAAGCAGGCCGCTAGATAGGTTGCAAAGACAATATCTGGTCGTGTAGCTGTAAGGTACAATAGGCTCCCAATTATCCTCCTATACATAGTGGGGTCTACAGATGCCCCATCCTCATGATTTCCAAGTTTGGTTCCAACTGCAATCAGAGTTGATATTGGTTTGGAGTCTTGCATATTAAACTTCTTCAGCAGCTCTCTTGCATACTTTTCTTGAGAAATGAAAGTGTAATCCTGCCTTTGAATCACCTGCAACCCCAAGAAATATGTGAGCTCCCCAATCATAGAAATTTCAAATTATGATTTCATGTGATTGGAAAATTCATCCACTGATTTCTTCCTGCTTTCATCAAATATAATGTCATCAATGTAGACTAGAATCATGAAATGATCTTTTGGAGAATTCTTCACATATAGATTGTGGTCTACTCCTCCTCTTTTGAATTCCAGCCTCTTGAGATACAAGTACAGCTGGGAATACCATGCTCGTGGTGCCTGCTTCAAACCATATAGATCTTTCTTCAGTTTTCAGACCTTTGTTTCATCATTACAAAGAACAAAAACCATTGGTTGTTCAATGTAGACTTCTTATTCGAGAACTCCATTCAAGAATGCTGTCTTGACATCCATTTGATATACTTTATATCCTCTTTAGAGTGCCATGGAAAGGAAAATCCTGATTGACTCCAGTCTTTCCACTAGAGCAAAGGTTTCTTCAATATCAATGCCTTCAATCTAGGAGTATCCTTTACATACCAGTCGTGCCTTGTTTCTAATAACACTTCCATGCTCATAAAACTTGTTCTTGAAGTTACATTTTGTACCAATCACATTGTGACCTTCAGGTCTCTAGATAAGATCTCATGTCTAATTCTTGTCAATCTGATCTAACTATTCATTCATGGCTTTCACCCATGATTCATCCTTTGTAGCTTCTTCAAATGAGGATGACTCCACAACTGACAGAAATGCATATTGAGTGTTATTACTCATCCTCCTTGTTTGAGTGGGTGCACTACTGTCCCCAATTATGTTATATGGATCAATCTCATCTCTTTGATTTCTCCTATGAGGTTCAGTTGAATTCTCTACATCCATAGTTTCTTCTTTAGATTCTTCTTCTGATTCAACATCATGATGTGACTTCTGAGTGTTTTGTACAGCTTCCTCTATTTCTGTATTTTTATTTTCTCCCCATTCACTTTCTTCCTCACTTTCTATCACATCATCATATGAAATCCTTGAAGCATTTGTGGTTCTCTATTCAATTATCTTGACATCAATGCTTTCCACAATCCTTCATAATCACTTGTTGAAACACTTGTAGGATTTTCTATTCACTGAGTATCCGAGGAAAATTCCTTCATCTGCATTATCACCATACTTCCCTTGATTTACTTCTTTGTTTTTGATGAAGCATTTACTTCCAAAAACACAAAAGTATTTCAAAGAGGGATTCCTTCCATGCCACAATTCATATAGTGTCTTAGTCTCACCCATATAAAGTCCTGATCAATTTTGAATATACACCGTAGCTTGAACAACCTCTTTCCAGTAATGTCATGGAATACGAATCTCAATCAGCATTGTTCGTGCCATGTTGTTCACCTGTCGATTCCTACGTTCAACAACTCAATTTTGTTGTGTAGTTCTCACAGAAGCTACCTTATGTTTTATCCCATGATTCTCTAGGTAATTTTAAAATTCAATGGACATGTATTCCCCTCCATTGTCGGATCACAACACTTTGATTATTCATCCAGTATCATTCTCAGTGATTCACTGATATGTTTTCATGCAGTTAAGAACTCGTCATTTATTATGAATGACCATAAAACATTCCGTTCTACTATAATCATCTATGAAAAGGACAAAGTACCTATCTTCATGAGTTCTAAAACACATTTATTGTCCCTCATACATCAGTATAAATTAGATCAAGAAGATGAGATTCCCCTTTCTTCTTTGGCTCATATGAACTGCAGACTAGCTTTCCACGAATGCAAGCATCACAAGACTTTTCACGCTCACGATTTAGGTTGGGAATGTCCATGACAATCCTCAATTTTGATATTTTCTCCATGTATTTTTGATTGATGTGTCCCAGTCTCTGATGCCACAAATTTTTTTCTTCTTCAACAGTAATGTAACAAACATTTTCTTTACTATCAACCTGATACAAGTTTCCTTATGTTCTTCATCCCTTCATAAGTGAATTTCCTGTCTTTACCTTGATAGTGAAACCTTTATGATTAAAAGTAACTATAAGTCCCGAGTCACAGAGTTTAATCACGCTGAGAAGATTATGACATAGGATATCTACGTAAAGGACTTCAGTATTCTTTAGCTCTCCATTAGCTAATTTAGTACGTCCACTGCCTTTGATTTTTAGAGCCTCATCATTACCAAATCGTATTGTACCATCAACATTTCTTTTGATATCTATTAATAGGCCATCATTACCTATCATATGAGATGAACATCCGCTATCCAGAATCCAGGTACTGTTGCTTTTTGTAGCTTTGAGGGACACCTCTACAAGGTTGGATTTCTCAATTTTCTTCCTTTATTTTCATGAGACATTGGATTGAGTATAGACCACTGATGGCCTTTCAATTATCTCATCTGTGAACATTGGTTCTTCATAGTCGAAGTCTTCTTCGAGATGAGAAAACCTATTTGTAAGAGAAACACTATCTTGTTGACGATATTTGACTTGTCTTGAACTCTGGTATGAGGTTTCCATGTCCCTTATCTGCCTGCAATTAACAGCCTTATGACCAAAGTTATAACAATGAAAATAGTATCCATAGAAACTATTTCTTCTATAAGATGGAGGATATGAAGTCAGTATCCTTTTTTGATGTCCCAGATCTTCCCCATTCAAGTAGATCCTTACCTCTTCGCAATATGACATAGTATGTCCCAGATAGCCATAGAACTGACACTTCATGAGAGGAAATGTCCTTTCACTTGAATTTCTTCTCATACCTTCTTCATTGGGAGAGTAGTTAGATTGCCTGTCATTTTTGAATGTTTGAGGATAGTTTTTAGTTCTCCTTTTAGTTTGGATTGAGGGTTTCTTTTTCAGCATTTCAGGAAATGTTTCAACATGCCCAAATTTCATCTTGTCTTTATTTTGGATCTCTTCACTTCCAGCAGTTGATATCTCATCTTCATAGCCAATTCCACTCTTTCCCATGCAAGTGGGTCTTTGATCACTCAAGATTTTTCCAACCCAATCTGAACCACACTTGGCTCTTGCCAGTAATTCTTCATCTAAGAATATTCCAAACTATATTTTCTTCCTTGATTAAGTCTCAAGTTTACTCCTAAGAGTAAAAAATTCCTCCTCAAGACCCTCAACAGTCTTGTATTTTTCTTCCAGTCTGGATGTGAGGTAATTGATGACCTTTCCATGCTCTTCAATTCTCAGCTTCAGATCCACTACATCGTCATTTATTTCAAGGATTTTAGACTGTACTTTCACAAATTCTTCCAGTCGTTCAATTTTAATTTCAAGTTGATCAACATATTCGGTTGATTCTTATACAATTTATTTCCACTTATTGCAACTATTACATTTAATCTTAATCTTACTAATAGCATCCTTAAGTTGCAACTCAGGATCTGCACTAGTTTTCATCTGATTTTATCCACCAGTATCTTCTGATTTTTCAAAAGTGGCCATCATGGAAGCATGGTTCCCAGTTTTAAATTCTGGTTCTTCTTCATCACAAAATTCATTATCATATTCTTCCTCCTCACAGACAAAACTCTTCTTCCGAAATTTCTTTCTAGATTTGAAGTCTCCTTTTTTGAAAAACCTTTTCTGAGGCTTCTCAATGTTTTCAGCATCGATATCATCATCATCGATCTTTCTTAATCATTGAGAAGCAATATTCCTGACTTTTCCACAACGAAAGAAAGCTAGAGGTAACTTCCCTTTGAATTTCCCTTTTTCCCTTCTGGAACTTCTTGGCAATGAGAGAAATAATTTTTTTTCCTCATCATCTTCACCACTACTATATTTTGAAATTTTCAGTTTCTTTATGGATTTGAACACCATTTCCTTTCTTACTCATGTAGAAGCATATTCTGATTTGACTCTCATTTCATATACCACTAGGATACTCAACAGATCATCCAAAGAAAGTTTGGAAAGATCTCTTTCCTCAAGGGCTGACACCTTTTCATTGTACAGGGGTGGAATTATTCTTAATATTTTCTTTACAATGTCAACATCTTTGATTTCTTCACCTAGACCCCAAATTACTCCAACCACTTCAGTAATTCGATTGAAGAAGGAGTCTACATTCTCATCAGGATTTATCTTCAGATCATCAAACCTATTGTGTAGGACTTGTTGTTTTACCTCCTTCACTTTTCTATCTCCTTCATAAATTTTTTCAAGTTTATCTCACATGGAATTTTCTGAGGTGAAACTCATCACCTTTAGATAGATCTGATCAGAAAGGGCTGTGGTGAGAGCATTCTTCACTTTAGCATTAACATCAAGAATTTTGATATCTACATCAGTCATAGCCAACCTTGTTGGATTAGTAACATGTATACCTTGCATAGTGGAAAACAGAACATCCATTCCAAGGGATCTGAGATGAGCTTTCATTATGTTCTTCCAAATCTGAAAATTACTACCATCAAAGAGGGGAACTCCCCTAACACTGGCTGAATTTTCCATGGAGGAAGAAAAATAGATCAAACACCAGCAACCTCCCTCTGATACCACTTGTAGAACCCCAGGACACCCTGATAGGGGAGGGGTGAATCAGGGTGTTAAATTTTTCTTTTAAACTGACGGATCTTGTTCCCACATTGGTAGGAACTAGTTTGTCCTGTATGATGGAAATAAAAATAAATAAAACATTCAAATTCAAAGGGATGACACAACACTTTTTACTTGGTTCACCACTAAGGGCTACGTCCAAGGAGCATACGCCGACATGTTGTCGATCGTACCAAATTCCACTATTCTTCACTCGTTGTGGATTACAAAGATTTGGGAACAATCACTCTATCCCAGGCTCACTACCTTTACAATTGTTCAGGGATAACCTATTGCGTCCCTCAGGTCACTTCCGTTGAATCCCCCTGGCTCACTGCCCTTGGTGAAGTCCCACTCAGTTTATAGACGTGAAGGTATCTTCATCATTGCAAAATAATGCATCCTATATTGCATGTAGATTCTCTATTTAAGTCCAACTTTCTCCCATAGATAAATCCCACTTTGTACTGCAAGTATCAGACAATCTTCCAGCTTTCGCGCAGCCCCAGAAAGACTAGAATACTTCAACCACACCTGACGCGCTTCTCCAAGCCCGGTGCACAAGTTAAAATATGGCACGAAAGTCTAGCTCTCCCACTTGTGCAGCACACACTTCTTCAACTTCAAACTTGCACGACTCAATTTCTTTTACTCCCAAACTGATTTTGGCGTCCAACTATCAACTGTCGCACTGCTTCAAATTCTGGCGTGCAAGTGTCACCAATCCACCTGCATGGCATTTCCTTCCCCAACTCCAAACTTGTAAGACTCTCCTCCTTTCTCTACCAAACGATCTTGGACACCCATCAAACAACTGTCGTGCAACCTCGACTTGCGCGACTCACCACCACTTGCACGACCACTACACCTGTGCGACGAGAGCTCTGAATTTCTCTAAGTCTGAACTTCATGAAGAATAAGGAGGGGTAGATCTTTATTTATAGGCAATTGGACACCCTGAGTGATGGCGCACAAGTCTCCCCTCAGCGCGCAAGTTTCTATGCACAAGTCTCTGCCCCCAATAATCACTTGCGTGACCAACTTCAAAACTTGGGAACCCATTTTCCCTTTTCCATATTTTTATGTTCTGATCTTGAAAAACATATGGCGTGCAAGTTTCATCTCCTTCAAGTCAACGGTGCACAAGTCTCTTTTCCAAAAACCACCTTTCTCCATTTGTCGATTTTCAGGCCCAAAAAATTGGCAAACACTGGAAAACAGTTCCACCTTCAATACTATTATCTGCTTGAACTGTAAGAACACTTTTCTAGAACATATTCTGAACATCCACTGAGGATTGAAAACAGACACAAACATACTCCAAATCATACAAAGACAACCATGGTTACAATAAAAAATATTTACAAAACTATATTTCAATGGTTTGAAACCATTGGAATAATATGTTTACCAATGGTTTCAAACCATTAGTGAAAAGTTATACCAACAGTTTGACATAACTGTTAGTATAATGTAGATTTCCTAACATATACCAATGATTTTACAGAAACCATTGACATATGTTTTTCCCTATGGCTTACTTCCCTATGGTTTGGATAACTGTTGGTATATATTATACCAACGGTTATACAACCTTTACCAATGGTTTGGAACTGTTGGTAAAGGGTTCATTTCTAGTGGTGGAATTTGATGAGAACTATACAATAATTCATTTTATCTCTATTGATATCTTTCTCATACATATGTTCTCATAGTTGATCTTGTTCTTATAGTTGATATTATTCTTCATGATATGGGAATCATGAAACCATCATTTTTTAGGAATATTAATTTAAATGTTATATTTCAAACATTGAGTAACTACTTGAGCATAATCTAATTAGATTCTTGAGAAAATCACGATTATGAGAAATTTAATTTTCACTGAGTAAAATTTCATATGTGTGGTAAAATTCTTACACATAGGAAAAATCATCTTATGAGCATATATGAAATCACTTACATGATGACCAAGTCATTCAATACAGACGAATTCTCTAATGCACTGGCCTCATCTCTACATAGGTGAATTCCCTTTGTCATTTTCATGCGTGTAGTTGAATTTCCTTGCATTCTCCACAAACATTCTTCACATAACTCAATTTTCTTACAGAACTTACAAGTTTCATCCACATAGATTAATTCTCTTGATGCATAGGATAATTTTGTCAATTTTTAGCTACTTGATATTTATCTCAATCTACTTATGCATGTCACAAATTTATTCTACATATATGAATTATCTCACACACAAGTCCCATAAGATAATGTACTTAGCCAAATTACACACAATAATTCCATAACATAATAAACTCTCACAAAATTCTTTGAAAGTCATTATAATAGTCTTCAATCATCTAAAAAACACTTCTAATAGATTAAAGAAAATATCTCAATAACCTCCAATGATTCTTCAAACTCCCCTGGAATGGTTGAAAAAAATTAAAACCATTAACAACTTTATCAACAACTATGGGAGAAATTTAGAAACACATTTGTATAGAGTGAATCTAGATATAGAAACTAGGTATAAATTCATAAATCATGTATTGAAGAAGTCGATGTAGTTTATGACCACACAAATGGAGAATAGAATAAAAAATCTAGAAATGAATTTCTCAGAGTTGAAGTTAAGATTCCAAAAAAATGAAAATCTAGAAATGACTATCTCATATTTGAAGTTGGAATTCAAGAAATAGAAAATCAGATTAAAAAGGAAAGAGAAGAAAATGAAGGTGTTGATGATGACAGTGATACAACTCAATTATTTCATGAGGGGTTGGGAGGAGAGCTCGGGATAGGTAGTAGAAAAAAGAAATCCAGTTTCTATGGAAGAAGGAAATAATAGTTTGAGAATAGAATATAAAAGAAAATATCAAAGGATAATAGTAAACACAGATGATGGAGGAATGTGCACAACATAGAGTGGTAAGAGCTATGCTCACTGTACAAGTATGTTGATATGTTGACATTTACAGGAGAGGATCCGATGACATGGATCATAAGATTTGATACATACTTCTTAATCCATCAAACTCGAGAGGAGTTAAAGTTACTACTAGAATATTTATGCATGAAAGGAATGGTTCAGTATTTTATTATCTCATTAAAATCAACCAAGACAAAGATCACTTGGCCTCAACTCAAGAAAGAAATTCTATGGAATTATGGAAGTGTTGTTGAGGAATATCTCATGATTTTTTTAAAAGGTCTGCAACATACTAGATTAGTGAATGAATATATGTATAAATTTGGATGAGTGTCCTTGAAGATAGTAGATTTCTATAAGAATTTGTATATGAGTTTTTTCATTAGAGTATTGAGACCATAATTCAAGTGCATAGTTTCTAAGCATGGTCCACAATATAAGTAATGACTGTTATCACTAGAAAGAAGGATGGAAATGGAGTTTCTAGTGAAGGGCATAATTAAACAACTCGAGTTGAAAAATAAGAGTTGTATACCCATTGAAAGGGAAGGGGGTGGAATACCAATACTATAAAATTCATTCTGAAAATATAGGGGAATTAAAGGGAGAGGATAGAATAATGTATGCCATGGCGGAAAGGAGTACGTAACATGATATGAGCATGAATGGTCTTATTGTTGAAGCCTTGTGTAAGGGTTTGGGGTTCTATGATTACTGCATAATGGGTAACTAGGAATGGGGATGCATAAGGGTTGTTGGAAGCCTCCTATATAAGGGTGACCTAGGGTTGGGCTACGTAAGGTCCCTACAACTAGATTACTTGTGTAAGGGTCTTGTTTCTTTTTCATAGGGGAACTTCCATGTTGTTGCTGGGTTAATAAACTACTAGGGGTAGTATTTTAATTGTATTAAATAGTTTTTGGGGTTGTTAGGTGGTGGGTTGGGGAATAATAAATAGGAGTAAGATAGTAGCTAGTGGATATGATTGTATTTGGAGTTCTCAACTATAGATGATTGGAGGGTTAGGTCTCGACCTTGGGAGCAATGTCTTCCAGGGAGTTTTTCATTATTCTTCTTATTCATCCCCTTATTCATCTTCTGTTGTTGTTTAATATGGATTTATTGTAATAGAAATACTCTATTTTCCCTCTCACAAAGGTTATTATCAACTGGTGCTTTCATTTATAGAGATCATAGAGAGAGAGATTCTTGAAGAGAGAGGTTTTTGGATGAAGTGGTTCTTGTTCGGATGAAACTGAGGTGTATGCAGTAAATGAAAAAGCTTTCAGTTTGTGTAGTGGAGATAGAATTATAGAAATTCTTATTCAACAGGTGTGTATAGTGTTGGACATAGTTCCTGGAGAAAACATTAAACAATTTTGGTGAAGGAGTAAGATCTATTTGTATTACTAGAAGAAAATGTGTCTATTGGATGACCTCACGGATGGAGATAAGAGTAACTATGCTTGGAAAAAAATGTTCTAGAGACATCAATTAATGTTATAAAAAATAAAACTCAGATTCTAATGATAGTAAGTGTTGATGTAGGAGCGACATTCTATGGTGACATAATTTTATGAGGTGCAGGTGGAGAATGTGGTATGACCAGATAACAAGGAAAAGTCAACTATGGTTGAGGAAGGCAAGAGAAGTAGGAAACAAAAGAAGTAGAGATCATAAATTTATAGTGGTTGAGGCTATCAAGGAGGTGTGGTCTGTGAATTTTGAGGAGACACACACATTCACTAATAAATTATAAATGATGATATTTTAAGGGTGGATCCCGTAAATTGGATCGTTCACATAGACACATATTTATCTATTTATAAGATTTAGGAAGAGTTGAATATGCCACTGGATCAATTATTCATGGAAGGTATAGTTCAATATTGGATGATATCATTGAAATCGACTGATCCTGAGTTCACATGGCAATAGCTCAAGGAGGAAATGCTTGCACAATACAGAAGTGCTATAGAAGAAGATCTTATGATGTACCTAAAAGGATTAAGACAGACTGATTCTATGGAAGATTATATAAATAAATTTGAACAAGTGACTATATGAATACCATACATCACTAATAAGTGCTACTTGATCTTGCTTATCAGGGGTTTGAAGCTGGAAATTGACAATATTGGTTTGACACTTGACCTGCTAAGTAAGGTGTGACCGTTGAAATTGAATTAGAGAGTCAAATGGAAAATTTTAGTGAAATGAATTATCAAAGAGCCTAAGGTGTGTTAGTAGAGTGGAATTCTGGGAGGACTGATGTAGTAGGACAACCTGGGTAAACCCATAAAGTTACCCAAATTGGCTCACCATAAGGCCCGAAGTGTCTTATCGATTTCCACTAACTGACAACAAGGACCAGGGTATCATACAAATAAACATGGAAATGATTTAACCCTCCAACAAACATATGATAATATAGAAACAAATAGAGTATCACAACAAATATCCATAATAAATCATATGTAAAAACAACAAAACTATAAGGTAATATCCAACAACAGGATAATAAGGTCTAAACAAACAATTGAAAGACCATAAACATGGAATTCAAAGAAACCCATGGGACCATATCCTCATGATCATATGCCACCACCATCCAAATGCACCAAGAAGGAAACATGAAATAAGATAGTTGTCCTCTACATGGCACTCTTCCCTTTACCTATATCCTATAAAACCAAGGCCGCAAATGCCCAAAGAAAAAAAATAATGTGTGAGAACTAAATACTAATAGGATACCACAAATAATCTATATAATGTCTATCCACATGCATCCATTATTTATTTTATAAATTAAATTTTTAATTCACGTAAGGTATCACCATCTATTTACCATTATACCCTTTGTGTCCCAACTAACATTTCTAAGAATGTGAAAATAATGTCTATTTTTTTAAGAATGGGGATTATACATTGATATATGTTAATGTAATGACCATATTAGATAAAACAATGAGGACGAAGAACATAAGAAAAGGAAAAAAATCCAAGAGTTGATCATCTCAAAAAATAATTGAAGAACAATACAAAGTTGATCACACTATAGTCAGTTTTCTTGGTGAATCCATCAGTAAGAATTTTGAATACTATGTTCTTTATAAAGGGAATGTCAGACAACCAAAATATTATCTTCTAGAGACAAACATGTTCCATGTGGAAAATTTCTCTAATCAAGACTTTGTGAAGGATACTCATTCTTGGAAAATCAAGATACTGACAATATGATAACATGATGGGATAATCCATACCCTTACTCCCACAAAGACAATTTTTAATTTCAAATTCAAAAACACTTTCTCAAAATTCATTTTTTCATGAAATTGATGAAAATTATGCCAAGATCACTACAAAAAAATAGTAGATTAGTGGTGGTTATTTAGAGGGGGTTATGCACAACCCCTATAAATTCATTTTCTATATAAATTAGAGGGGGTTATGAACAAACCCCACTAATCTTTGAATTTAGAGGGGGTTCCCAACCCAATCTAATTTTTTATCATTATTTTTTAAAATTTAGTTGGTATATATATATATATATTTGATTGGATTATAGAGGCACTATATACATATTATATAGAATTTGTTTTTTAAGAAAATAGTGGGGGTTCAAAACCCCCTATAATTTAAGAGATTGGAGGGGGTTGTGAACCCACACTATTTTCTTGAAAAAAATTCCACACACACACATAATTAAAACACAATATATAAAGGTATTTAAATATATTATATGAACATATTTTATAAATATATTTATATAAATAATTTATATGATTATATTTATATGTATACATAAATATAATTTTATATATAATATGTATATTAATATATATTTATTAGTATAAAATTATATTTCATATAATATTAATTATAATATAAAAGCATAAATATATACATAAATATAATTTTTTTAAAAAAATCAAATAACAACCCTTGTAGTTTTTATAATTTATATAATACTAATTACAATAAAAAAACAACAACAATAACAAAAACAAAAACAACAACAACAACAACAACAACAACAACAACAACAATAACAACAATAATAGATTATAAAATACTCACTCACACATACATATAATTAGAGGGGGTTTATAGCCGCTGCTAATTTTTAAGAATTGGGGGGGGGGGTTAACCCCTCTAATATTTTTTATTCTTTTTAAAATGTATCAAATTATATAATATGTGTTTATGTGTCTTATAAAGATATTATATAAATGTATTTAAATACATTATAAACATATTATATAGACATTATATAAATACATTAAATAAATAAAAATATATAAAAACATAAATGTAAGTATATATAAATAATTAAATAATTATATATATCATATCATATCATATTATATATATTATATAATTATATTATTTATATATTATATTATATATATCATTTTTTAAATATATAAATACATTATATATATATAAATAAATATTTACAAATAAATAGATAAATTTATATTAATATATAGATAAGTATCCAAATTAATATATTAAGTATATATGTGTATACATAATATAACTATACATATATATAAATATAAATATATATCGATATATTTATATATTTAAAATATATTTATATATAAATATTCAAAAAAGTTTATCTATATATAAATATTATATTATATTATATGAATATATATAATATAAATATTATACATATATAATACATATATTTATATACATATAAATTTATTTATAAAATATACAATATATTATATTCATATAAATATGTAATATATATATATATTATTTTTAATTGTGTACATATAAATATAATATATATATATATATTTGTATAATATATTTGGATAATAAATAAATATATAAATAGGAAATATAAATAAAACAATGTGTATTATATAAACAACAAATAGTTTAAGTGAGTGGTTTTGGTGCACCGTTTCTCCTCAAGGGAACCAGGGATCAAATCCCATCGGTGAGTACTTTTTTCCAGGGGTGCGCACTGGGTTGGGGGGGGATATGTGGGGGAAAACAAGGGAAGGGTGGGGCTACACATGTGTCTCCCCCCATTCATGCATGGAACCAGAGGGGTGAGATAGGGGTTGATTAAAAAAGAGAGAGTACAATTAGGGGTGAGGCATTTAAAAAAAAAGCACTAACCCTAATTATTCTCTGTTTTTTTAATCAGCCTATGTACTGCCCTCTAGTTCCACATGCGACCTCCCCTTCTGTACCCTCCTCCCTGTGTTACCCCCAACCCCTATACCCCTTGACCCCCTCCCGTACCCTCCTCCCCATGTCACCCCACCCCCTGAGACCCTCGACCCCCCTCATGTACCCTCCTCCCCGTGTGACTGCAACATTTTTAGGGGAAGTTGAAAAACGCTGCTAAATGTTTTATCTCACTCTTTTTAACCACGTTCTCTCTCTCTTTTTAATCATTCCTTATCCCCCTCCGATTCCATGCATGAACCCCCTCCTACACTCTCCTCTTCATATCACCCCACCCCCATGCCCCTCAACCACCCTCCCATACCCTCCTCCCTATGCCACCCACCCCCTACGCCCCTTGATCCCCCTTATATAACCTCCTCCCCATGTCACCCCCACATTTTTAGGGGTGGTTGAAAACATCCCCTAAATGTTCTCTCTCTCTCTAACCATGTTATCTCCCTTTTTTAATCATCCCTTGTCTAGCCCTCTAGTTCCATGTGTAACCCCCCCTCATTTACCATCCTCCCCATGTAAACCCCAACCCCTATGCCCCTAGAACCCCCTCTTGTCCCCTCCTACCTATGTCACCCCCACCCCCTGTGCCCATAGACACCCTCTTATACCCTCCTCCCCATGTCACACTTACATTATTAGGGGTGGTTGAAAACCAACCCTAAATTATTTTTTTAATCATGCTCTCTCTTTTTAATTAGACACTATCCCACCCTCAGATTCCAGGCATGACCCCCTATCCTTTACTCACTTACCTATGTCACCCCCACCCCCTATTCCTCTTAACCCCCTTCTTATTCCCTCCTCCCTGTGTCACCCCCACATTTTTAGGGGTAGTTGAAAACCACCCCTAATTGTTCTCTATTTTTAATCATGTTATCTCTCTCCCTATCTCTATCTATTAATCAACCCCTATCCTATACTCTAGTTCCATGTGCAACCCCCATCCAGTACCCTCCTCCCCATGTCACCCAGACATTTTTAGGGGTGGTTTAAAATCACCCCTAAATGTTCTCTATTTTTTAATCGTCCCCACCCCTAATTGTTCTCTTTATTTTTTAATAAGACCCTATCCCACCCCTCTAGTTCCATGCATAATTTTAGGGGTAGTTTTCAAACACCCATAAATGTGGGGTTAATTACAAAAATATAACATTCAAGGGTGGGAATAATTAAAATAAAAGAACATTTAGGGGTAGTTTTCAACCACCCCTAATTGTTCTCTCTATCTTTTTAATATGATCATGTCCCACCTTATAGTTCCATGAATGATCTACCCTCCTATACCCTCCTCTCTGTGTCTCCCCCAACCCCCTGTACCCCTCAACCCCCTTCATGTACCCTCCTCGTTTCACCCCAACATTTTCTGGGCAGTTAAAAACCACTGCTAAATGATGACAATTTTTGGGGTGGTTTTTAACCACCCCTAAATGTTCTCAAACTCTTTTTATTAGTTATCCCTTATCCCAAACCTTAGGTTACATTCATTAACCCCTCCTATACCCTCTTCCCTATGTCACCCCACCCCCTATTCCCCTTGAACCCCTCTTGTACCCTCCTCCCTATGTCACTCCCACATTTAGGGGCGGTAGAAAACCGCCCTTAAAATTACCACCAATTAGGGTCCATTTTCAAATGACCATAAAATAACACATGGAATTGGAGGGATGGGAAAATGGATGATTAAAAAAAGAGATAAAACAATTAGGGGTGGTTTTAAACCACCCCTAATTGTTCTTTATTTTTTAATCAGCCCCTATCCCTCCCTCCGGTTCAATACATGACCCCCATCCTATACCCTTATCCCCATGTAACCCCACCATTTGTGCCTCTTTACCCACCTATTTTACCCTCCTCCCCATTTCAACCCCAAATTTTTATGGGTGGTTTAAAACTACCCCTAATTGATGATAATTTTAGAGGTGGTTTTCAACCACCCCTAAATGTTCTCTT
The DNA here is from genome assembly GCA_963277665.1 of Viscum album. Classification (NCBI taxonomy): domain Eukaryota; kingdom Viridiplantae; phylum Streptophyta; class Magnoliopsida; order Santalales; family Viscaceae; genus Viscum; species Viscum album. The sequence goes on along the minus strand of OY728122.1, from coordinate 1,235,413,380 downwards.
AACTTTTTAGTCATGTCAACTCTCTCTTTTTTTAATCAGCCAATGTCCTTCCCTTTAGTTACATGTGTGACCCCCTCATGTACCCTCATATTAATTTCAACCCACCCCATGTGCCCCTTTACCCCCTCTTTCACCCTCCTCCATGTGTCATTCCCACATTTAGTGGCGGTTGAAAACCGCCCCTAAAATTGTCATCAATTAGGGGAAATTTTCAATTTCCCTTAAAATCATGTTGAAAACTCAATTAGGGGCGGTTAAAAATTGTACCTAAAATGATAAATGAATTATGAATGGTTTGAACTCCCCAATTGATCTATTTTGGGAAAATTTAGTGAAAAATTAGAGGGGGTTTAATCCCCCTCTAAAATAACCACCGCTAAATTCACCTTTACTTTAGGGGTAGTTCATCAAAACTACCCCTAACAATATAAGACAGACACATTAGCGATAGTTTCTCATAAACATTTTTAATTTATTTAGAGGGGGTTATAACTCCCTCTAATCACAAAAATAACCCCCTCTAACAATTGTATTTTTTTTAGTGGCATCTTAGAGATATGAAAGTTTTTAGCACCTAATTATAACCTGTGAAAAGTTACCAAATCACATAATAAACCGACATTGCATTATGAAAAAGTGGGAATGAAGCACCAAAAATACCAACCTCACTCTATCTATAATCAATATTAGAAAAACCTATATCCAAAACCTCTACATCACCATATTATTTATGATACAAACTATTTTACCCATTATCATATTTCTTTACAAATGAACTAAATACAATTAATAGTGTTTCATTTTTACCTCATCTTGGGATTTATCTACATCCATCCAGAGATCCATTAAAATGAAAAATTCCTAGATAATATATATACCTCTAACCCCCACCAAGAAAATATTCAAGATCAATATTAGCATCAACACCTTTTCTATATGAAAAAAATGATTTTCCACCACAACACATGTTGACTAATCTAATTAATGAATTTATTCTTCAACAAGCACAATAGATGCTAGAGGTGATTTTTTTTAAATCTAGAAACATCCTTATGGGTTTAAGTTTCTAACTAAGAAGATGAAAATTTGTCCATTATATAACTTATGAGGGAAAAATTTGAAAGAGAGGTTGATGCAGTAGTAGTGGCCTGTAAATACTGAGGTATGAATTTGATTTACTTTTAGTTCAATGTGTTTTTTTTATTTTGACTACATGAGTGGTTGATGGAGTCTAAGTGTTAAAATTAGAGAAAACATGCTTAGTGGTAAAATTATGTGGAATATAATGTATACCACCAGGTTCCCAACCTAGAACCATATACCCAGTGGTAGGATAAAGGGAGGATTTTGAACTAGGTGGACCACTAGATGGCCGGTGGCCTTGGGATGAGTATCTGATGGGGTACCAAGTTCCCTATAGTGATTCCTAGGGTACCTAGTGAACTCCACCTTGTTTTTTTAATTTTTTTTAAATAAAATAATTATTTTTTAAGTTTTAACTTATACCCTCCCCCCTAGAAAATATTTACAAATCCCCCCTCCTATCCTCTATTTTATCACTTCTAAAGTTAGTTTATAGACCATTTTAACTCTAATTCAAGTGTCAGTTATCCTGTAAGATCATCTAAAATGAGTATATCCTTCTCCTTTCTTCTATTTGGGATTTAAGAGAACATGTGCATGTGATACACTTTTTTAATTAAGGGAAGGAGTTATATTGACCATGTCATGTAAATAGTATATGCATGAAAGGTAGAAGTACTTTACTAGAATATGACATGTGGTGGGATACCATTGTCGGTGAATGGACCATGTAAGGAATATTTCTATAGAAGCATAACGTGAATTCATCTTTAATAATTCATGAGAACCTATTAGGAAACATATGATTGTGTCATTAATATTATACGGACTGCATAAAATATACTTTATATATACTTGTGGTTATCATTCATTATGTAAAAGAAACTTCATTAAAGTTAGTTGGGTCATTGTCTAGGAAAGGTACATGGTGTGTATTGTATGCTTTATTAAATAATATTTTAAAAATTTTATTTATTAAAGTGGTGGTTAATGGTGATTTCTTGATATAATCAAAGTCCATGTAATGTAATATTTATTAAAGTAGCTTTGGTAAATAAAATTTAAGAAAGGTAATGGTGTGTAATAACCTAGATCATTTCAAGAGATATGGATGGAAACTTGGAACTTATCCACTGATCTATGGGGATTATAATTATTGGGCATGTGTTGATCCAAAAAATTTATTTATTTATTTTTGATGAGGATTCTTACAAACACCCACATCTGTGTTACCAATGAAGTTACTTTAAGTGAATTTCAAGATAATAATAATTGTAATACATATTTTATTATTGAATCATTTTCAGACCTTAAACCCATGGAAGGATATTTTATTTCTCAAAGAATTGGTATTTTGGATGTGTTTATAAGAAGTTTGGAAACACTGTTCATACCCTAAGTTTTAAGTATAATGTATGGTTTGTGTACCCTACACTTGGAATCAATATATGGATCGAGAACCCTAATTTTGTATACAACCCTATGTTTGAGGAAAAAATATATGGTTCATCATCCCTAGTTTTGTAGTCAACTGAATTCTGTCAACCATATTTTTGAAGTTTATCTTTAAATAGAGAAACCTTACATTTGATGTGGTAAAATAAAAAGTTTTAAATTATAGATTATTTCCACATTTTCTAAAATGGTCTCATCAGAATTAAACATATCTTTAAAGATTTTTAAATACCAATTCGAAGGTTCAAATTCAATAGATTAAATTATTCCTATTTATAAGGGAAGTTACAACTTTATTTGAATGTTTTAAATTCAAATATTAATGATTTATCATGTGATATTTCTAGAGTTATTTGAACTGAAGTAATTCAACCATCATGTTGAATACTGAGTTATTATTTTAAATATATAAATGTTCTTCTTATGAAGATAAATATGTGAGTTCAAAAATAATAATAATTTTTAGTCTCCTCTAAAGTTATACTTCAGAGACATACATGTTTTTATTCTTATCTATTTGATTGAATCAACTATTGATATAATTGTATTTCTTTGTTAATCTTTTACTGCAATTCAAAAAAGAACTTATCAGAGGTTGAATTTGGAGACATACATGTTTGATCATATGATTGGTGTTTTCTATACTAATATTTATAGAAATCGTATTTGTAATTGAAGTATATTTTTCTACAATGTTTTATTGAAGATAATTTCATTTGTTAGTTGCTGCTATAACTGTGAGATGAACCAGTATTCAATCTCTTCATCCTAATATATTTACTATTAAAGTTTTGACTACTCATAATTAGTCGTGGTGGAGTTCCATCCTACCATACTAAGATATGAATATTTTAATTTCCAAAAAAATGACCAAAACACCCTATAAAATCCTTATTGTAAGCTTTCAACAACCTGTACTTAGTTGTAGTGGTCTCTAGATAAGAGGATCTGTTAGTGAAAATCTCCAAGATCATGGGGTAGTGTATTGGCAGAGTGAACTAGAGGATATATTTTCCCTGAACCACTATATATCTCTATGTTTTTTTCTTCATTTATTTTCCACTACTTACTCATCTTTAAGAGATAAGGAAAGAACCAATTTAATCTCAAGAGGAAAGTATTGTTTCTATAAAGTTTTTTAAGGAACAAAATTCACCTCCCTCTTGTGTCTTCATCTTTTCTATTCTAACAAAACAATTGGTATTAGAGTTTGGGATCTATTTCTATATTTCTATTTCTAAAAATCCATATTGTTTCTACTTGATAACAATAATTGACATTAGAAGAAAACATCCATTGGATATATTTTTTGGAAATCCTTGAATATTATACTAATTATATTTGATACAAACATTTATATCAAAATTTTGACTCGAGTGTTTATATTTATTTTTATTCTAAAAGGTTAGAGTTAAAGATCCATAAAAAGATAATCCTAAATGGATGATCTTAGAGAATGTATGTTTATAATTCATTCACTTTATTTTAATGGTGGTAACTATTGATGTCGAAAAGCATGTATGATTATTTATATAAAAAATATTAGAATAAGAGTTTATTTAAAGATAGTCAAGCCTTGTGAAATTCTTAAAGAAGATCTAGAAAAATGGAACGATGGTCAGGAGACAAAATATGATCTTAATTCAAGAACTATGAATTATATTGGGTATGTATTAGGAATTTATGAATTTAATTTATTCTCTAAGTGTGATACCACATATGAGATGTGGAATATCATTTCCATTACCTATGAAGGAACTGATAATGTCAGGAAACTAAAGCATAACACTAAAAAATTGAAATTTGATACATTTAGGGTGCATGAATATTAAATCATCACTCAGATGAATGGAAGATTAAAAAAAGTTTTCAACAATATTGCTACCTTGGGAGATCCAATTAATTAACCATGTAAAGATTTAAAGGTACTCATAGTTTTATCCTCTAAGTGGAATGGAATATTTGCTACTATTTTTCAATCCACACCATCTAAATAACTAAGAATGAAATAACTAATTGGAACCTTAATGATTTATTAATATGAGATTCAAGAAGAATTTGAAAATAAAATTTTAATAAAAAAGGAAAATGCTGTAGTAAAACTACTATAGATGAATCAACTGATTCAAGTTATTTGGATTCAAGAAAATAGTTTTCAGATCTTGATAAAAGATTTTGAAAACTATACAATAAGATAAGAAAAGTAATAAAGAATATAGATGCTATGAATGCAAGGAGAAATGTCTCATAAAGTATAACTATCCTATGATTAAAACTTAAATGAAATATAATTATAAAATAAAAGGTAAGGAAGTTATGAAGACTAACTAGATTACTAATTTTGATTCAAGTAGTGAATCCACTACAAACTCTAAAGCTGAGTCTGAAAATCAAATGGTAAATGTATTTCTTATGGCTCATGCCAATGAGGTACACACTTCTAACTCTCAAAATTCTGATTTAGAAAATTTTTCTTATGATGAAATTAATAAATATTATTTTATGCCTTAATAAAAATTTGAATATTTAAAAAAGGTGCATTGAAAACTTAGAAAATATTATGATATTATTTATACAAATAAAGAATGTTTATCAAAACATATTTATGATTTAAGATCTAATTATTCCAAATGTTCTTGTATTTTGCATGAAAATAAAATTAAGGAACTATTGAAGAAGTTAATATTTTAAAAAAATACTACAACATTATTATTAAAAGAGAAAAATATTTGAATAAAAATATTGGTAAAAATAAATCTAATAATAAAGTAAAACTTAGGATTGGTAGTAATAGAGAAAAACCCAAAATATATAAAAAATATTTTGTTCCTGGTTCAAAAAGTAAGAGCATATCTACTGTTAAATGTTTTCACTATAGAATAAATGGACATTATGATAATGAATGGTATTTTATAAAACCACGATTTTGTGGTATCAAACATGCTCATTATTCAAAATAATTATCTAGCCTTAATTATGGTGTCTCTGTTTAAATAAAATAGATTTGGTTGCCTAAGTCTTTAGTTGATAGCACTGCTGGACCCAAAAGAATATGGGTACCAAATGAAACTTGTATTTAATATCTTGTATATATATTCACCACTGGAATTCATTATTATATTATTAAGTGGCTGCTTGAAAATTATGAAAATTTCTTATATTTATATTTCATATTATTTTAAATGGAAACTTCATTAGAGCTAGAACTGTTAATCCATGAATTATTTCATTTCTATTTTAATATTTTATTTCAATTCACTAACTATTTTATATAGGGAGAAAAAACATTTAAATGTTTTACCTCTTTTCCTCTACATTTAATTATCCTTTATTTAAATTGTTAATATTTTATCACTCTATTATTTTATTTTATGAATTAATCTATTAAACTATTTTTATTACATCATGCATACTTATAAAATATTATTTAATTTCATATTAAGATTTGTAACAAAATTGCTAATGTATTCTAATATGTGTAATTTTTTTATACTTTTATTATTTCTATAAAAATTATTTTATATATCTTATTAATACTAGTTTTCTAGGAGTAGTTATAGTTCAAGGGAGTGTGTAGTACTTGTTTTTATAAATTTAAAATCACATGAAGAAAGATAGGCTCATTAAATGAAAAACAATGTTTTTTTCTCAAAAATTTATTTTTCTCACAAATGTTATTCAATCACATAAAGTTATTCTTTCAAAATAGTTTTATTACATCAAAATATCTTTTCAACTAAAAAATCTAAAATAATTACTATATCTATTGGTTCAGGATTCTAAAACATCGCCTAAAAACCATAAAAATTAAACCTTTCTTATTCCTCTTTCAAACCCTAACTTCTTATCGAGCTCTCACAAACCCTTTGTCTTCATTCTTTGAAATTAAAAACTCAAATAATTATGAATAAGATAGTCCAAGAAGCATGGAGATACCTATGAATTAAATTTCATAGAAATGTTAATCTCAAAATATAAGAATTCATAGTTTGGATCATTTGATTCATTTCTCAGAAAATGAGTTAAAATTATTTTATAAGAAAGGTAATTTTTTCCTGATGCTATGATTGATGTTTTTAGAGAAAAATCAGTTTCTTTTGTTAAGGATTCATTAGATTTTTTTTGGAAAAGAAACATAAATCCTTAGTTTTGAATAACCAGAAGCTCAATCTTCTCAAACAGTTAAAGATGGAATTATCTCTATAGAATTTGTGTCCAAATTTAATCTTTTTAATGAATAAGTAGTGAAAATGCATGAAGATCTTAAAAGGTAAAAAATCTTATGAATAGATGGAAAACTCTTCTATTTCAAAAGTAGTTTTTGATACTTTTTAAAGTAAGTATCAATGTTTTTGGAAAAGATCAATTTCCAAAGAAGACATTGATGAATTTAAAGTAGAGATGGTAAGTTAGATGAAGAAAATTAGACATGAATCTATTACTAAGTTAGATATTAATGAGATAAAAGAGTTTTTAGTTAAATAGTTCTCATCTTCTTTGTTGGATCAAATATCTACAGATGTTCAAAAGAGAATAAAACTATAGTCGAGAGTTCTAGTTGATCTGAGTAAAAGAGTTCAGAGTTTTGAGAGTGAAGATAAACCATTTAACCTTTCCAAAAGTATCTATTCTTTTACACTACCATAGCTTATCCAATCTTAAATCCAAAATATTTTTCTAAATGTTTTAAATTTCTTTTTTTATGTTTCTCTTGGTTTAAGTGTCATTTTTGTATGTGTTTTTCCTACATCAAATGTGAATTAGTATGTTTCTTAATTTCTTTTTGATTTCATAAAAGGGGGAGAGATTTATGGATAGATGTATGGGGATAGATGTAAAAATAGGAATTTTTTAAGAATAAATATAATAAATGTATGGAAATAACTATATTAAAAAATATAATATATATATGGGATAAATTTCTTTGTAAAAATATTTTTCTTTATGATGGAAATTTTTTCTTGAAATTTATTTATTTTCATATTTTTAAAATTTAATTTCTTATTCATGTTAATATTGGTTTTATGGGTTTTGTGATCATAAAAAATGGGGAGATTATTGAGCATGTGTTGATCAAAAAAATTTATTAATTTCTTTTTGATTTTGATGCTCAAAAACACCCACATATATGTTATTAATGAAGTTACTTTAAGTGAATTTCAGGATAATAATCATTGGAATAATTATTTTATTCTAGAATCATTTTCAGACCTTAAATTCATGGAAGGATATTTGATTTCTCAAAGAATAGGTATTCTATAAATATTTATTAGAAATCTGGAAACACTATTCACACCCTATGTTTTAAGTAGAACGTATGGTTTGTGTACCCTATGTTTGGAATGAACATATGGATCAAGACCCTAGTTTTGTAAGAAAACCTATTTTTGAGAAAAAAATTCACGATTCATCATACTTTTTTAATCAATCGTATATTTTCAACCATACTTTTGAAGTTTATCACTATACAAAGAAACCTTATATTTGACTTGGTTAAATATAGAGTTTTGAATTAGAGATTATTTCCATGTTTTTTGAAATGGTATCACCAGAACTAAATATCTCTTTAAAAATATTTAAAGACTAATTCAAAGGCGAATTTTAAATCGATTAAATTATTTTTATTTATAAGGGAAGTTATGACTTTCTTTGAACATTTTAAATTTAAATATTCATGATTTATCATGCGATATTTCTGTATTTTTTTGACATGAAGGAATTTGAATTTCATATTAAATACCAATATATTCTTATTTTGAATATATATATGTTTTTCTTATAAATATATATACGTGTGTTAGAAAATATTAATGTTTTATCAACACGAAAGCTACACTTTTGGAGACATACATGTTTTTATTCTTATCTATTTTATCGATTCAACTGTTGCAGCTCCTGTATTTATTTGTTAATATTTTTCTATAGTTTGAAAAAAAACTTATCAGAGATACACTTTGGTTCCATACATGTTTGATCATATGCTTGGTGTTTTCTCTACTACTATTTAAATAAATGATGTTTGATGTTGAATAATATTATGCTACTATGGTTTATTGAAGATCATTTCATTTGTCAGTTCCTACTGAAACTGTAAGCTGAACCAGTATTCAACCTATTCATCCTAATCTATTTACTGTTAAAGTGTTGACTGATCATACTCAGTCATGCAGGAGTGTATGATTCTCATACTAATATGTGTATATTTTGGTTCCTTGTAAAATAACCATAAGGCCCTGTAAAAGCCTTTTTATAAGGTGTTAACTGCCTGCACTCAGTTGTAGAGGTCTCTAAATAAGAGGAATAATTGTGAAAATTACCAAGATCATGGAGTTGAGCATTGGTGGAGCATACTAGGGGATCTTTGTGCCTTGAACCACTATAAATTATTATGTTCTTTTCTTCATTTATTTTCCACTTCTTACTCATCTTTAAGAGATAAGGAGAAAATCACTTTAATCTCAAGAGGGAAGTATTATTTATATCAAGTTTTTAAAGGAACATAATTCACCCCACTCTTGTTTCTTCGTATGCATTGTTTTGACCTAAAAATAATCTTATATCTTTGTCTATAAGAGTTTGCCTTATATGGCTATAAATATTTTAACTCAAGAAAAGGAGAACGCAACCTTTAGGAGTGGAACCCTTCTTCCACTTTGTTCTATTGATAAAATGAAGTTATTTTTTGTTTTATCTATTTGTGTTCTTAATTCCAATTATGTCACACCACCCTTCTGTTTATGACATAAATATCATTAACTAACCTAGATAACCCAACTAAATAATACCCAAATCAATCTTGACATGTCCTAAAGAGTGTTCCTGATCCCCATGGGTTGACGAATAACACCTGGGCATCAAAAAAACCAAGAGGGAACAATTTCTCCCCATGAATAAATCATCAATATGTATTAGAGGATATAAAATAATAAACAATCAATATCCCAAACACTCTTTAAGAGTGAAAAAGCCAAAATTAGATATATACAAGTCTCAAATTAGTATGTCAACCAAAGGAAACAAATATGACCATCAAGACATCATCCTAGAAACTCTGTGTAACCAGCGGATCATATTCTACTCTAGTCACCATCAAATCCAAAGTACATCCAATGAAGTATATCAACCACCTCCAATTGGTGATTTCCCTTTTCTTGGATCTAGCATGATAAAATATATAAAAACCCAAAGGAAAAGGTAGGGTGTGAGAAATAAGTCCTAGTAGGATATCACCAAGTATTTCATAAGAAATATACATTAGATGAACCAACTATTCTCAATTTTTAAATAAAACATGACATGGATTTTTTTTACAGTTTATACAAAAAATATTTTATCAAAACATTTGGATGGATAATATAAAGTTTATTTCAAAGTTCATTTTCATCAAATCAAGAAGATATATGCATGTTTTTCAAAACATGCATGAATATTCAATCCTATCAAAATAGTCATAATTAAATAATTTCATAAACACTAGCATGTATGGTAATAACACTTGAGGTTAGTTAGTTCGGGTCACAAGGTTATGAACAATCTTGGTGAAACAAGACTCCAGGTGTGCACACACTCCCTGTTAGAGTTGGTGCCCTAAAACTGACTTTATTACTACCCAATTATATGTTTTCATTATTATTGAAGTCTCTTATCACATTATAATTGTTCCTCTTCATGGATTTTATATGTAAAATTTCCTAAGAATATGTATCACATTGAAAGGTCATAGCAGTTCCCCACTATGATAAGAACCTGGAGGTGCGACGACAGTATTCTTGAACCTTGTTCTATGGCTGAATGATATTGACTTATGGGAAATAGATGATACATGATATCAAGGGTCAAAGGCACATAAGACATTTATACCCCTTCTCATGTTGTTCACCTTTGGTAATCTCTGAGATAGGAGGTTTTAAGAACATACCCGTAAATAGGAAATCCACATTTCTATATGTCATTGGATGTTACTATATACGAACATATGTATTGTTCCTTAGAATTTAAGATTATCATTGGTGGATATCATGAATCAATTAATTTGATATATTGATAAAAACCATTAAGACATATGCTCGTGGTGAGGTAAGATATATTGGGTACGTCATGTGTGATATTTCATTGATGGATAATGCAAGAAAAGATTTATACCTTTTTTGCTTTGATGGAAGGTGACATCTCATGACATTTGATGAGAATAAAATTACCTAGATAAATCCACGTCCATGGTGTTAAGTGGGTGATTTAATTTTTGAAAATTCAAAGAAAGATTCATTTAGTATATAGGTTGATGGAACCAGCATGAAACCAGCTTGATTTGAGATATCATGATAAAGGATTTTGTTACACAGTAAACATTCATAAAAGGTTGGATGTCATTGTAACATTAACTTATTTCACTATGGGATCCTTAACATGTTTCTAGATGATAACATTGAGATTTATATGGTTATGCCTAATTCCAATGAGAAAGATTCCTATAAGTTCACACACTAAGTGTATCCACAATCTTAGTTAAATTCAAGTTTTGAATTTAAAAAGTTAGAATAAATAATATTTATTTGGTTTAGTTGATATCCATGATTTAATCACGAGTTATTCAAAATAAAAAGAGATTTAAATAATAATAATAAATATTTTTTTCAGGGTTTGAAACATATAATATTTATTATATTTATCATAGAATAACATAGGTATAATTATTTATTAAATAAATAGCCATTATTCAAGGATAGATAAATGCTGATGAAGGAAAGTGGACCGAGCTTAAATGTCCAATTATAAATGGTATAAATGATATTTATTTATATTATTAAAGTGTTTCACATGTCAAGAAATTAATAATAATAATAATATCAGATATGGGTTTAATTAATAATTATTAGGTTTGAAAGGGGAATGTGTGCGATTAGCCAACCCTAAACCTTACATAATTAATATATAATTATAAAAATTTCCATAATCACTTTTGGTGTGAAAAAATAGATAGAGAGAGACTCTCTCAAGACACAGAGAGAGATATAGTGATCTAGAGTGCACACTCTCTTCCTCCTCTATTAAGACTTCAAGATATCATCAATAGTTATTCATTCTTCAAGAAGAATACTACTACAATCAACCATGAGCAACACAAGAAATCAGGATTAGGCGTGCTGGAACTTGATGATTATATAATGATGTCCAGAGATTGTGATGCATGTGTGGATCCCTGATAGGTGGATTCTTCACTTGGATTATATAGTGAAATGATGGCACGATGAGATCTTGTTAACTAGATCTCAAACAAATAGAGAATTACATGTTGTGGTAATTCTATATCTCCTCATAAATTATTTATAAATTACATATAAAGATCCTCCTATTCTAGTTCCAGTGTTTTAATCTAGTCAATTAATCTATGGTTTTTTTGGATATGACATTTTAATCACATGTGACAACAATTATATATAAATTAAGACTATAAACCGAGTTGGTTATACCATCCAAGGATGATATCTTTATGCTCAGAACCTACAAGTGGTATCAAAGCGATTATATGTTTAATTTATAATTATTTATTATTAATTGATTTTTTTCATTAATTTTTGTTTTATTTTACTTATATTGATTTATATTAATATTTGAAATTGTCATCTCTTACCTTTCTTCATTCTCTCTAAAATAACTAATAAATCGTTAAGATTAAAAAATAAAGAAACATTTGAATAACACCATATGGAGGTGAAAAAGGTTCTTCCTGGACAAAACCAGAGTATACAAAATGTAATACCATCATAAAAACCATGTATTATTGTTTTTTATTCCACATATCATGATAAATTTAGATAGATTCAATAAAATTAGATCTAAGATTTGATAAAAATGGATCAATGTGTAAATCTGAACAGACTAACACATAGCTTGAAAAAATACACTTCATATAACCACTTTACATGGTGTGTAGTACCCAGTTTCTCACATTTGAGAATATGGAGTGTCCCATCATGTCATGTATCATATACATGACATGGGGACTAGCGATCCATGAAACTCTGAGGCTAGACACTATATATTTCTAATACACGTCGTGTACCTCAAACTTCTCCATGGCAGGAAACACACCCAATTCCAAGGTGTGTTATGTGAACATAGGTAGAAGACAATACACATCATGCACTATGATATATTCCATGTACTCTTCTATAGACAGTGTTTCCTATTTTTCAAAAAGAAAAATTAAATATATAATCAAACCTATTCACATGTGTTTCATGTGTCATTTATTTGAAAGTACATGCTATGTCATGGGATTTATAATTATGTATTAAATCAATTTACATGTTAAAATTTTGGATAAGAACATGAAATTTCCTCCAAGTACACCTGTGTACTACATTAATTTTAAATAAAATTGATTTTGTTTAAAATTAATAGATGATGGTGAGTTAAGGATGTTTAGATGGAATTATGATAATTTGAATTAATTGGATTAATTAATCATGAATTATCTTAATTAATGAATGAATTAAATTAATTTAAAACAAGGTTTCAAATGTATGATCATTTCTTGATGTGTGGATGATCATGAGATTAGACCAACCCTTTTCACATGATTGGTTTATTTTAATTTATTTTGATTAAATTATGGTCCACGAGTCATATATTCCACTTTATTATGTAAGGGGTTGAGTTATTGATATTTATTTTATATAAAAAACCTTTATCCAATCCATTGGATCCCCTCACCTTCGTGTGGGTAAAATTATTATGTAAGGATGGAGCTCTCAAGGGATAACAGGTTAAATCAATTGAGGAAATACATAGGTGTAACATCTTGACCTGAATCCCACACGCTAGTGTCCCAAGATGGCCAGTAAAATGAACTCAAGCACACCTCCCCACACACCATAGGCTACCTACTAGCAGTGAAGGTCTAATATCGATCATGGGGAGACTATACCCTCTTTATCAAAGTAGAACAATAGTGGAAAAAATGATAATAACCAAAAGATATAAACATAACCAAAATGATACCAATATCACATGATGAACAAAGTGGAAAATACAATACCAAACTAAACAATGGATATGTCATGGAAAATTACGTTTCAAGTGTCAATATGCAAAACCAAAAATAAAATAAAGACACTGACAACTCCAAAGTGGGTCCCAAACCATGTCTAGTTACCTCATCAATGATCTATCACAAATCATCCATCTAACATAGGGCCCTTTCCCTTAACCTGTACTGTGATGATAAAATCTATTTGGGTACCGATCAATCAACCCAAGTAGGGTGTGAGTACAACTTAGTAGGCCACAGCCAACAATTTTTAAAATCATATTCAGTCAAAACAATGTATGCAGTTGTATAAAGAAAAAATAAAAGCAATAAAGTAAAAAATTTACATTTATTCAATTACTCTTTATTTAACCACATAAACCTCAAGTTATTGAGGGCACCCTAACTCTCAATTAAAATATGAATTTCCTTATTACCATTAATAATTTTAATTTACATATGAATTCCATTATTACCATTCATCATTTCAAGTCACATATGAATTCCATTGTTACCATTCATCATTTCAATTCACATATTAATTCCACTATTACCATTCGTTATTTCAGGTCACATATGAATGTTATTGTTACCATTTATCATTTCAAGTCATATATGAATTCCATTGTTACCATTCATCATTTCAAGTCACATATGAATTCCATTGTTACCATTTATCATTTCAAGTCACATATGAATGCCATTGTTCCCATTCATCATTTCAATTAACATATGAATTACATTGTTACCATTCATTATTTTAAGTCATTTTGAATGCCATTATTACTATTCATCATTTCAAGTCACATATGAATTCCATTGTTACCATTCATCATTTAAAGTCACATATGACAACAACCCATTAATTAATTTTCCAATTAATTATTCCAATGTAACAATTACATATTCAGATCATTCCGTTAATTAATTCATCAATTAATTAACCACATTAATTTCATTACTAATTGAATAATTAGTTTATGACATCAATCCCTTAATCAATTCAATAATTAATTATCCATAATCCACAATCCCATTAATCCCATAATTAGTTCAGTAATTAATTATTCAAATTCCACAATCCCAATGTCTCATAATTAATTCAACAATTAATTATTCAGAATCTAAAATCCCAATATACCATAATTAATTCAACAATTAATTATTCAAATTTCACAATCCCATTATCCCAAATTTCACAATCACTTAATTAATTAATCTACCAAATTAATTAATTCTATTTAGAAAAATTAATTTCTAATAAACCAATAGAAATTCTAAAATTACATACATATAATTGAAATATAGACTTTGGGATTTGAATAATAGACCACCTACCTCAATTCATTGAAAAACACCCACCAATGGAATAATACCCAATTTGTAGCGGATTAATCAAGAACACAACAAAGAATGGGATTTATATCCAAATCATAAATCCAAGATCAAATGGATCAAGATTTAACAAACCTAGATCTTGATCTAGAACCAACACTGGATAAATATCCCTATTTTATCTGGGAAGAGGAGTGGAAGAGAGATAGAGAGAAAGATCTAATTGGTAAGAAACACATACCTAGGGAGGTGTAGATTTTCAATCCACCCTTATATTCGCCAAAAACGAAGGTCGGGAGGGATTTGAATCCATCTGAGAGGCACTGAAAATGAGATAAAATGACTTTGGTATGAGTTTGAGTCGATTTGGGTGAGTTTTGGGGGTTTAGGTAATTTTAAATCTAATTTTCAGGTTAATTAAAAAACCATGCACAATTTTTTGGGAAGGGGTTCACAGTTTTCCTAACCACCTGCCTTAATCACGAACCTATTCTAGGGGGTGAAAAGTTTGACAAACTATGCGCCAACTGTGTGAATCCCCTCTATTTGGGTTCACATGTTTTTCTGGGATGGGGTGCATGGTTTGGGAAAACTATGCACCAACCATGCACAACCTCACCTCCTTCCAAAATTATGAAATTTCACCAAAAAAATCCCCATGATACAAACCAAACAAAAGGTACTCAAAACAAGTGAAAAATGTACCTATAAATAAGACCATGACATTTCCAACAAAGGTCGAGTTCTTATAATATCCACACCTTATAACAGGTCATCCTCGAGCTGTACTCCTAAGAATCTCTAAGATTATTCTTAAAAAAGGTTGGGACTCTGAGCCCACTCATCCAATTCTCTTTCCCATGTTTCCTCCTACACACACCCATGTTTCCACAATACATGAACTAATGACATGATCTTTCCCCACAACACTTTCTCACTGTGATCCAACACATGCATAATATGCTACTCAAAGGACGCATCATCCTCAAGCTAAAAATCATCCACATTGATCACATGATAAGGGATAGGGTTATAAATCTAAAGTTATGACACATGAAAAACATCATGCATAGAACTATACCTCTTTGGAAGATCTAATCGGTATGCCACTGGCCTGATTCTCACCACAACCTCAAACGGTCCAACAAACTTGGGTGCCAACTTTCCCTGTCTCTGTATCCTACGATGAACCAATATAAGTGACACCTGAAGGAATAAATGATCACCATTTTCAAACTTTAGGGGCCATCAACATATATCATCATATGGATCCTATCTACTCTAATCCGTAGCCATATGATTCCAAATCAGCTGCACCTGGTCCGATGTCTCCTGCACGCGACTCAGTCTTAACATTTATGACTCACCTATCTCAATCCATCATAGAGATGATCGGCATGACCTAGAATAATCATAAAGTTCCTCACATGCTTCCATCTGAATAGTTTCCTGATAACTATTTTTATAGGATAAATCCACAAATACTAGGTTCTTCTCCCAATATCCTCCAAATTTGAGGACACATGCTCATAGAATTTCCTCAAGAATTTGAATAATATGATCTGACTACCCATATGTCTATGGGTGGAATGCTATACTAAAAAAAAACCTGTGTACCAATATCCTTCTATAATCCCTACCAAAAGTGATAAGTAAATCATGAGTCCTGGTCAGAAACTATAGTCCATGGCACCCCGTATAGACAAACTATCTCTCGAACATATAATTATCCCAACTACTACACTGATAAAGTCTCTCACACCATCAAGAAATGATATACCTTTTTCAAATGGTCCACAACCACCCAAATAACATCATTATTTTGAGGCGTCCTTGGGAGAACCACAAAAAAAATCCATGGAAACTTCTTCCCACTTCCATTTCAAATGGGTAATGGCTGTAGTAAACATCTAGGTCACTGATTATTGACCTTCACTTGCTGACAGGTGTAACATCATGTCACAAACACCGCTATCTCCTTTTTCATGCCCAGCCACCAAAAATGTCATCATAGTTCATGGTATATTTTAGTCACAATGGATGAATCACTTACTTCAAGGTATGAAATTACTGCATTAGCTCCCCCCACATACACATTGGCACAACAACCTGATTCCTAACATAGATGATCTCATCCTCATCTGTCATCCAATCTAAAGGTGTCTCCCCACCTACAATGCTTTCCATCAAGGATAGAAATTATGGATCCTCATAATTTTTATCTATGATCCGACTCAAAAGTGTAGAATCCAATGAAACTAATACGAGGGTAATCTGATCCTGATTCTCCTAAACCACAACATCCATCTCATCCAGAAATGTCATCATCTTCTACTTAGCACTAAACTCATGAATAACCTAAGTTTGAGTTTTCCTACTTAAAGAATCAACAACATTGTTTCCCTTCCCAAGAATATATTCTAGATCAAAAATATAATGTCTTCATATACTTAACCCACATCCACTACTAGAGATTCAAATCTCAATGTGAAAATATATACTTTAAGCTCTTGTGATCCGTATACATAGTAAAATTCTCACCCAACAGATAATTCCTCCAACACTTCAAATCATAAACCACAATAGAAAAATTGAGGTTATGCATAGGTTATTTCTGTTCATGTGGCCTCAACTACCAAGACCCATATGCCATAACTCGATCTCTATGCATCAACACAACTCAAATTCCAACTCTAGAAGAATCTCAATACACCATATACTCCTCACCAGGCTTGGGTAGGATCAATATTAGTGCCAATTCCAAATGATTATTCAACTCTTGGAAGGAATTATCATATGATTCTAACCATTCAAACTTTATCCCCTTCTTATCTATGCCCAAAAGTGGTGCTTCCAAATGAGAAAAATCCTGTATGAACCTTTGGTAATATCTAGATAACTCTATAAAGATATAGATATCAAAAATGTTATTGGGATTCTCCCAAGAAACCACTACCTAAACTTTCTCTAGGCCTACTAACATACCTTCTTCCAAGATTATGTGACCTAAAAAGTGTACTTGATCAATCCAAAACTGTCACTTAGATAAGTTGGGGTATAGCCGATGCTCTATCAGTGTACTAAAGATGACGTTAAGATGTTGGTCATGATCATTATGAGTCTTGGAGTACACCAAAATTTCATCCAAAAACAGTACTATAAAATGATCAAGGTATGGGTGGAAGATTCTATTCATCAAGGATATAAAAACTTATGGTGTGTTCGTCTACACAAATAGCATTACAAATAACTCATATATGACATACCTACTTATGAAAGAAGTCCTTGGTATACCAAAAGGTTAAACCCTCAATTGATGATACCCTAATCTCAAATAAATATTTAATAAGATGAAATATCCCCTCAACTATTCAAAGATATCATTGATCCGTGGAAGAGGATACTGGTTCTTTATAGTCATCTATTTCAACTTCTAGTAATCAACACACAAGTGCAGAGTACTGTTAGCCTTCTTTGTAAAAAAACTATAGAACACCAAGGCGATGTACTCGAATGGATAAACCCCTTATCCATCTACTCCTCTAACTGAGTCTTGAGCTCTTAAAGTTCTATTGGTGCCATTATTTATGGTGGAATAGAAACTAGCTCAACCCTCGACATGATCTCAATTGTAAATTCCACATATCACTTAGGTGGAAGACTTGATAAGTTTTTAGGAAACACATCCTGAAACTTTTCCACTATGGATGGAAAGACATCCTAATCCACTCCCTCATTATCCATCAATAAATTAGAAACCTTAGTGGTGAGATCTCCCAGTTGCTGATGAACTGACTCTGATCAGGCTGCCTGAATATCCCATTCTCCACATTGGATGTAGTTGTCACATTTAGGTGATGTAAACACCAACCTCCTATGGTAAAAATATACATGGTCTTAGTATGATACTAACTAGTCCATACCCAAAATTAGATCAATTATTAACATGTCAAGGATGTAAAGATCCCATAGAAAATGATACTCCCCAACCTTGAGAGAACACCCCTTGCATAAACAAATGTATCTTGACTATACTCTCAATGGTGTATCTATCATCAACACTCCACTCATGAACTCCATTTCCAGGCTCAAACTATTTATAGGTTATGTGTAAATAAAGGAATGAGAGGCACTAATATCAAATAGATCACTAGCTAATGTAGAATCTATAATAATAATACCTCTCACTATCAATGGTCCAGCCTCAATATCCACAAGTGTAGGATGAATGCCATATAACTATCCTACCACTCTTCTATGTGATACATTCTAAGCTCCTTGAGATGCACCACTCTACTAATATGGGCGATTTTATCCTGAAGTATATTTTACATTACATCTACTACCACAACCAGTATAACTTCAGCTTCTAGACTAATATGGTGCATACGGTCCCCTTCACACACTACAATTCTGTCTAGATCCTCCATCACTACCCATATGTCATGGGTTCCTAGAGAACTTCTATATATTTTCCAACCTTCTGCAAGATTGAAACTCTACTGGTGGTTGGGTGTAGTGTCTACGATAGTGTCTCGACCTACTGTATTGGTGAAAAATCACATGAAAAAGGTATTGTGTAACTGAACCTTCTCCTTTACCACTTTTCCTGATATCCACCAGCTAACACTCTCACAATGAAACTTCCTTATCTCAGAAGACATACCCCTTGATCATCCAGAAGTAGCCATTTATCTTATACTATAATCCTCCTTTAGGTCCCCCTCATCTATGAGAGCCCGATCCACCATCTCAACAAACTTATTTAAATGGAAGAGGTTAACTTGGGACTTAGTCTCACATTTAAGTCTATCCTAGAACTACCATTCCATAGCTATCTCATTCCATTCTAGCGCTATATAAAATAACTACAAGTCTGTAAAGAGACCATCATAGTCTATCATGTATATACTCCCCTGATTCAACTACATGAAATCATCTATTCTCTCCTATCTCAGTATCTCTGGGTAAAAGTGCTCTATGAACTTCTCTAAAAAGTCCTTCCAATCCATCCTATCTGTCTTACCTATCCAATCATGAACATCACACCAGTGCTTCACTGATCATCACAACATGTAAGTGAAAAAATTGACCCTTTTCTTAGTAGGAGTCTCTAAATGGTCAAGTATAGTCTGGATGGACTAACCCAAAACTCTAAAACCTCAAGTCCACACTCTCTAATAAACATCAGAGGGTGATGTAACTAAAACTCACTTATAAGATTAGAAATTCTCTTCAAAACCCACCTTGGGTCTCTTTCAATGAATTTTATAAACTGAGAAAATTTCTCTTGGAAATAATCTTCCACTTCCTCACTCAGCACTACTGGTGCCTCTAGTTCCACTACTAGAGGAGCATATCTAGCCATGTCCTCTTGAAATACTATCAAAAATAATTGTCATGGTGGAATATATCTATAATTCCAAACACACACCTTATGACACATAAAAAAAATTAACACATCTATATAAGAGTAAAATCACAATAAGGCACAACTAGTCTTTTCCCCAAATCTTTCCACATGGTCAAAACTGAGGCACTACCACTACCCTTAACCATAATACTTATAGGTCATGGTTAAAAAAGGTAAAACCATTATCATTATTCAAGTTTCACATTATAAACCCATTTATTCACATTATAAATCATTTTTTTAGTTTCAATTTCACATTAGGCACATTTTACAGTTCAATTTCACAAGAAAGGAAAAACAACCCAAGTTTAATAACTTACCCAGAACCCATTTTCCTGTATGTGCCTAAAATGATTCATGTTAGAAAAAAAATCCTGAGTTCCTAGAATGATGCATAAATACTCAAATCTTATTCCAATCTGGGTTACAAGTCCAATCTTAATAAAACTCAGAAACAATAATCATATCACACATAAAGTGCATCACTCGAGGTGAAATAACATCAATTGTAACAACACATATCAATTACAACAATCCCACCCTGGGTACTTGTCTTTTAACCTCATACATAGGTCAACTACTCCCATTAATAAGCTCTTAACCAAGACCCAACTCATCCTATTCTCCTTTTTACCATTACCAAATATTAAGAAAAAATAAAAAGAAAAGAAAACCCCTCTGATACCACTTTGTAATGTCCCAAATTGGGTGCCACATGCTGGTTCCCTGAGCTGGTTAGTCACATAACCTCAAGTATACCTTCTAATAAACTAGAGGCTTCTGACTAGTTGTGAGAGTCTAATATTGATCATGGGGAGACTATACCCTCTTTATCAAAGTAGCACAACAACATAAATAAATGATAATAACCAAAATATAAAATCATAACCAGAATTATACCAATATCACATGATGAAAAAATCATAAAATAAAATACAAAACGAAACAATGGATATGTTATGCTAAAGTATGTTTCAAGTGTCAATATGAAAAACCCAAAATAAAATAAAGACACTGACAACTCCCAAGTGGGTCCTAAACCATGTTTAGTTCCCCTATCCATTCTCCATCTCAAATTATCCATATAATATAGGTCCCTTTCCCTTAACCTATCCTGCAACCATAAAATTAATTCAGGTACCAATCAGGTAGCCTGAGTAGGGTGTGAGTACAACTCAGCATACCACCACCAATGATGCCTAAAATAATATCTATTTTAAACAATGTATGCAGTTGTATAAATAATAAATAAAATAAATAAAGTACACAATTTACATTTATTCAATTACTCTTTATTTAACCACATAACCCCTGGGGTCCCAAGGACATTGAAACTATCAATTCACATATGAATTCCATTCTTACCATCTATTATTTCAATTTACATATGAATTCCATTTTTACTATTCATTATTTCGAGTCACATATGAATTCCATTATTACCATTCATCATTTCAAATCACATATGAATGTCATTGTCACCATTAATCATTTCACGATACATATGAATTCCATTGTTACCATTAATAATTTCAGGTCACATATGAATACCATTATTACCATTCATCATTTCAAGTCACATATGAATTCCATTGTTACCATTCATAATTTCAAGTTACATATGGATTTCATTGTTACCATTCATTATTTTAAGTCAGACATGAATTCCATTTCCACCATTAATCATTTCAAGTCACATATGAATACCATTGTTACCATTCATCATTTTAAGTCACATGTGAATGGAATTTTTACCATTAATCATTTCAAGTCACATATGAATTCCATTTTTACCATTCAACATTTCAAGTCACAAATTAATTCCATTATTACCATTCATCATTTCAAGTCACATATGATAACAACCCATTAATTAATTCCCCAATTAATTAATCCAATGTAACAATTTCATATTCAAATAATTTCATTAATTAATTCAATAATTAATTAATCATATTAATTTCATCAATAATTGAACAATTAGTTTATCACATCAATCCCTTAATCAATAAATAATTAAATATCCATAATCCACAATCCCAATAATCACATAATTAATCCAACAATTAATTATTCAAATTCCACAATCCCAATGTCCCATATTTAATTCAACAATTAATTATTCCGAATCCAAAATCCCAATATCCCATAATTAATTCAATAATTAATTATTCAAATTCCACAATCCCATTATCCCCAATTTCACAATCACTTAATTAATTAATTTTCCAAATTAATTAATTCTATAAGGGAAAATAAATT
Source organism: Viscum album (assembly GCA_963277665.1). Taxonomy (NCBI): domain Eukaryota; kingdom Viridiplantae; phylum Streptophyta; class Magnoliopsida; order Santalales; family Viscaceae; genus Viscum; species Viscum album. The sequence continues at coordinate 1,235,390,800 of OY728122.1, read as the reverse complement.
TCTAATAAACCAATATAAATTCTATAATTACATACAAATAATTGAAATATAGACTTTGGGATTTGAATAATAGATCACCTACCTCAATTCGTTGAAAAATGCTTGCTAAGGGAAGAATCCCCAATTTATAGTAGATTAATCAAGAATGCGGTGAAAAATGGGATTTAGATCCAAATCCTAAATCCAAAATCAAACGGACCAAGATATAAAAAACCTAGATCTATATCTAGAACTAACAATGGATAAAAATACCACTTTTATCTATGAATAGGAGTGTAAGAGAGAGAGAGAGATCTAATAGGGAAGAAAAACATACCTGGGGAGGTGCAGATCTTCAATCCACCCTTCTATTCGCCAAGAAATGATGTCGGGAGGGATTGGAATCCATTCAGGAGGCACTAAAAATGAGAAAAAATGACTTAGTTTGAGTTTGGATCTATTTGGGTGAGTTTTGGGGGTTCAGGTAATTTGAAATCTTACTTTCAGGTTAATTAAAAACCTATGCATGGTTTTCCAAACCATTCAACTCTTATAGGGTGTGAATGGTTTCTCCTTAGAGAGAGCATAGTTTTAAAAACCATGCACCAGCCATGAAAATTCCCTCTATTTGGGTTTTCATGGTTTTTTGGGCTGGGGCACATGGTTTGGGAAAACCATGCTCTGATCATGCACAACCTCACTGTCTTCCAAAATTCTCAAATTTCACCCCCCAAACACCCCACAACACAATCCAAACAATAGGTACTCAAAAAAAGTCAAAAGATTACCTATAAACAATCCCATGAAATTTATAAAAAAGATTGGGTTCTTATAATAGGATCCAAGGTAGAATGTTGCAACATAAACCAAGCCATGGTTCAAGGTGTTTTTCCCTAGGGTAGAGGGTTAGTTTATCATCCTCTAGATAAAATAACCATTAGATAATCTCATGACCATGTCACTTATATTTTATTTCTATCAGTTGCATGTTTAATTATTTTTATTTGTTAATAACATGTGATTACCTAATAGATGAATCAAAAAATATTTAAGATAAAATAAAATATAACCAGATTATGCATAAATGTTTTATCAAAACACGGTTAACCACTTAAGTAAAACCCAATTAATATTAACAAGGAATGTAAAAATATAAAAATGGGCTTTACACATAAGGATAAAAATTCACCAAATAAAAAATAAATTCAGTATAAAATCCCACTACTAAAGTTATAATTGACCTCATATTTCAAAGTGCTTGACCAACCCAAGTTGGGGTGATTTCAGTTATCATGGAACTTTTAGCTTTAATATTTGGGTTGAATTAACTTGGTTCACATCAAGGATTGACTTCCCAAGAATTCCTTGGTGTGATTTAGGGGAAATTGTTGAGGGAATATTTAACTAGGATTTTAGGATTGGGGATTCCACTCAACGAATCAAGGAATTGTGAGTTAATATAGTTGGAAAGTTACACCCACCTTAAAAACTTCAAATAACTAGTTAGGAAAAAGTATGGGTTATGCGAAGGGGAATAAGAATCCTTAACACTAGAATATCTAAGAAAAAAGATATTACAAAATTGACGGTGAGGGATATTAGGTATAAAAAATAGGGGGAGATTAATGTAATTTAATTAAAATTTAAATTTATTAGTATATTTTTTGTAATCAAAACAAGTACTAATTATCTAATATTAATTTTTAGAAATGTAAAATAAAATTACTTTGATAATATCACCGCTATCTATACTATAGAAGGATAACATTATCATAAGTGTAAATTTCTAGTAATGTTATAGGTACTTTCACATTATACTATGCCACAAAATGAAATTATACATGCTGAAAACCCCAATTCCTGAGTTCATTGCTAATGAGGCCAGTGAGGAAGAAATATCTCCCTATTTTATGCATGTGGATGATGTGATGGATGTCCAATTTTTCATGTTATCCTCCATTTATAATTATATTCTAAAGAAATATGAGGATATTGATACATACAGAATCGTTTTTCACCTTCAGGATCTCTATCAATAGTAAGAAAGATTAGAGAGATATGAGATATCCAGTGCATTATTCACATGAAATCTTGGAGAGTTAGTTCCATCTAGGGAACATTTAGTCAAGATAAATAGATACATTGAGAACCTATATATATTGGGTTTTAAGATACCAAATGAGCTGTGAAAAATCTCATTCTATCATCACTACCAAAAAAATTCTCCAATTTTATTGTGTATTATAATATGATCAATAATGAGAAGACACTTTTATAACTTCTTACTCTTATTTTAAAAGTTTATAAAGACATGGGGAATGACAAATCCATGATCCTTATGGTGAATAATAAGAGTAAGAACAAGTAAAAGGGGACAAATACTCATTCTAAGTCTAAGGATCTAGTGCACCATCCTTCCAAGAAGAAGAAGATCCAGAGGAAAGGAAAGGAACATGATGTGTTATGTTTTTCTTATGGAAAGAAGGGAAACTAGAAGAGGAATTTTTCCCATACAAAGAATAAATGGGAGGCTTCAAGTGCATTCATTATTGAGAGTAATATTTCCATATCTATAAGTTGGGTATTACATACTACCTGTGGTTCTCACATTTGTATCCAAATACAGGAACCAAGTAAATTTTGGAAGGTTTAAAGAGATGAGGTGCATATATGGGATGATAATTGAATAAGACTAGCCTCTCTAGACATTGGATACTACCATCTCACATTGTTTATATGATTGATATTGGTTTTAAAGAATTTTTATTATGTTCCTAGTGTTACCAAGAACATTATTTCCATTTATTATTTAAACATGGATGGATTTATTTTCATCTTTGTAAATAAGGGTAGATACTTTTATAAATATATCATATGTTATGGCATGAAATAGTTAAATAACGTTATTTATGTATTAAATTAAAAAAACCAAATTTTGGAAATTGATAATGAAATAAATACATGAGACTCATTTAACACCCAGTTGTGGCATCACATTCTTGGTCACATAAACAAGAAGTGTTTGATAACGCTCTTTCAAGATGGTTACTTAGATTATTTTGACCTTAATCCACTTGAAATATTTCATGCTTGTTTACAAGGTAACATGGCCAAACCACCATTCAATGGTGAAGGCGAAAGGTTCATAGAGCTTTTATATTTAGTACACACTAATGTGTGCAAACCTTTTAAAGTAAAATATAGAGGTAGATTTTCATACATTATAAATTTTACTGATAGATTAAGAAGGTATGGTTATATATAATTGATGAGATATAAGTTTTAATCCTTTGATAAGTTCAAAGAGTTAAAGAATGAAGTTTAAAAATAGCTTGGTAAGAATATAAAGAAATTTTGATTGGATTGAGGTGGTGAATATCTTAACCAATAATTTATTTAATTTCTACAGGAGTATGAGATTTTATCTCAAATCACCCCACCTTATACACCATAGTGGAATGTTGTTAGTGAAATTAGAAACCATAACTTGTTGGACATAGTAGGGTCAATAATGAGTCACACAAGCCCTACATTATACTTTTGGGGATATTCATTATATACAATATCATAATTACTAAAATGAGTACCAAATAAAGTGAAAAATGGTATTCCCTTTGAGTTATGGAGTGGAAGGAAACCCATTTTCTCACAGGTTCTTGCATGGGGTTGTGAGGAATTTTTTAAGTCTATATCAAGAAACAAACTAGAACCCTGAGGTATAAAGTGAATCTTTATTGGGCATCACAAGGAAACAAGGGGATACTATCTATACAACCCTTCAAATAAAAAAGTAAATATCGCATGACAAACCATTTTTCTTGAGAGGGTGAACATCCTCATTGGGGATAGTGGGAGCAAGATTAAATTTTATGAATTTGATGCCCAAGATACAAAAAAGTTTGTATAGGAATAGATTCTACAAGTCCCCATGGAATAATTTTTTCCTAAAATAAAAGTGATGTATAAAAACGTTAGAGAGTTAAGAGAACAAGATAGATATAGTTTTCTAGTCACTGATTATGGTGACTCATTATTGGTTGAAATTAATAATCCTCTCACCTAAAAGGAGGTATTAGAGAGCTTATAAGCTTCAATATGGAAAGAATCCATGAATTATGAGATGTATTACATGTATCAAAACCAAGTTTTGGGTTCTGATCGATTCAAAAATTGATTCAAATCATGTTGGGTGTAAATGAGTATTCAAGAGAATTATGGACATGGAAGGTAAATGGAATACCTATAAAAAATGACTAGTGTCTAAAGGGTTTATAAAATGTCAAGATATTTACTACGATGAAACATTTTCTCTAGTTTTCATGTTTAAATCCATTAATTTTTTTCTTTTTATAATAGCTTACCATGACTATGAGATTTAGAAAATGGATGTAAAAAATACTTTCCTTAATGGAAACCTTCAAGAAGATATGTATATGACACAACCATAAGGTTTTGTGATTCTAGGAAATTCTAAAAAGGTATAAAATCTATAGATATCCATTTATGGATAAGTAAAGCATCCATGTCACAGAATATTTAGTTCGATGAATCCATAAAATAATTTGGTTTCATTAATAATGGATGCGAGATATGTGTTTAGAAGCAGTTTAGTAGGAGTATAGTTATTTAAATAATATTGCATGTTTATGACATAATAATAATTAGAAATAATATACCATCCTTATAAGTTGTTAAGGAATGGTTGATCAAGTGATTCTCCATGAAGGACTTATGTTAAGTAGCCTACATTCTAGGGATCGGGATCATACGTGATAGATCCAAGATGATTATTAGACTAAGTAAAGGTATTTATATTAACTAGATACTTAATATGTTTAGTATGGATAAATCCAATAGGGGATTGGTTTAAGTGTCACATGGTTTATATCTTTCTAAGAAAATATGTCCTCAGATACAAAAGGAAAGAGAGATAATGTGTAAGTTCCCATATTATTCTATGATAGGATATATCATTTATTCCATGTTATGTACAATGTTTGATGATAACTATGATTTGATCATGGTAGATAGATATCAAGTAGATCCAACTGAACAATATTGGACTACTATTAAGGATATCCTTAAGTACCTAAGGTGAAATAAGGATACATTCCTAGTGTATGTAGGATATGAATAGCTAGTCATTAGGGGTTATACAAATTCTATATTTTAGATAGACCATAATTATCTAAAGTCATAGTATGGATATTTTTTTATCACAATAAAGGAATTGTGAGCTGGAAGAGTTCTAAGAATCTGGTTGTCATTGATTCTACAGTGGAGTCCGAGTATACTGCACATTCCAATACAACCAAGGAAGCAGTTTGGATTAAAAATTTTATCCAAGAGCTTTATGCGGTACCTACAAGTACATACCCAATAATATTTTATTATGATATCACTATATCAGTGGATCTATCCAAAGATCTAAGGACACACCAAAGGAAAAATCATATACATTGGAAGTTTTATCTCTTGAGGTATTTTTCTCAATGAGGTGAAATTATGGTGAAATGAGTATCTAAGGAAGAAAAAATGAAAGATCCCTTGAACAAGGCTTTATCTTAGTAGATGCATGAGTATCATATGATATCTAGTGGACTAAAATTTTTTGTTAGTTGGATCTAGTGCAAGTGGGTGTATGTTGGAGATGGTTTTCTAGAACCTACTTTCTTAGTACTTGATTTCATGTTTTCATTATTAATTAAGTTTTTTTTATCACATCATGATCATTTATTTTCATGACCTTTTTATGTGATAATATCATAAGAATATGTGTCACGTTGAATGGTCACAATAGTTTCCAACTATTATGAGAACTTGGAGGTGCCATGAAAACATTATTGAACCCTGTTCTATGGCTGGATGATATTTTTATGGGAAATAGAATATATAGGCTATCAAAGGTAGGATTCTCATAATACATTTAAACACATTCTCATAGTGTTTTCATTAGTAATCTCTAAGATATAAGGTTATGAGAACATACCCCTACATAGAAAATTCACATTTCGATATGTCATTTAATGTTCCTATATATATATGTGTGTATTGATCCTTAAAATTTAATATTATCATTAGTGGATATCATGAATCTAGTAATTTTATGAATTGATGAAAATCATGATGACATATGTTCACAATGAGGTAAGATATGTTGGGTACATCATAACTGATATTTCATTAATGGATAATGAAAGAAAGGATTTATTCCTTATGTTCCTTGATGGAAGTTGATATCTCAAACCCTTTGATGAGAATGAAACTGCCTAGATAAATCCATGATCATGGTGTTAATTGTTTGAGATCATTCTCAGAAAGTTAAAGACAGAGACATCGAGAGTATAGGTTTATGGAACCAGTATGAAACCTGTTTCATTTGAGATATTGTGATAAAGAATTATATTACATAGAAATCATTCATAAGAGGTTGGTTTTCATTGTGACATTAATTTATTTCTCTATGGGATCCTTGACATGTTTCTATATGCTAACCCTGGACTTTATGAGGTTATGCCTAATACCACTAAGAAATATTCCTAGAGGGTCATAAACTAAGTGTATCCACAATCTCAGTTAAATTCAAGTATTTAATTTAATAAGTTAGAATAAATAATATTTATTCGGTTTGGTTGATCACCATGATTTAATAAAAAATTATTCAAAATAATAATAAATATTTGTTTATAGGGTTTTGAAAATATAATATTTATTATATTTATCATAGAATAATGCAATGAAATTTATTTATTAAATAAATAGTAATTATTTGAGGATTGTCAAATGTCAATGAAGGAAAGTGGACTGATCTTAAAGGGACGATTGGAAATGATATAAATTATATTTATTTATATTCTTAAAGTGTTTCAAATTTCAAGGTAATAATAATAATAATATTATTATTATTGGAAATGGGGTAAACTAATAATTATTATGTTTGAAAGGGGCTTGTGTGAGATTATACAACCATAATACTGCCATAATAAATATCTAAGTATAACACTTTCCATAATCACTTTTGGGATGAAAAATATATAGAGATAGAATATCTTAATCCCTAGAGAGAGATAGAATATCTCAATACCTAGAGAGATATATAAAGATATAGACCACACTTTCTCATCCTCCCCTCTTAATCCTTTTAGAGAGTACAAGAGTTCTTCCTCTTTTGACAAGAATACTACTGTGATCAACCAAAGACAATGTAAGTAATCAGGATCAACCATGCTAACACCTAGTGATTCTAATATGATGTTTAGATATTGTGGTGCATGTGTGGATCACCGCTAGAGGTATTATATACTTTGATCCTGTAGCATAATGATGGTATGATGAGATCTATTTAAAAAAATGAAGAGAGAATTACAAGTTGAGGTAATTTTATATATGATCATAAATTAATTATAAATTACATGTGAAGATCCTCCTCTTATGGTTCCATAATTTTAATATTGTCAAGTAATATGTGGTTTTTGTTGGACATGAAATTTAAATCATGCACAATAATGATTACATGTAAATTAAGACTAAAATCTGAGTTGGTCATACCATCAAAAGATGCTTTCACTATGCCTGAAACCTATACACCCTACATCCCAAGCCTAGGGGGAATGGGATAGAATCCCAAAGAATAAAATGCCTACCCTCAAGATAGATTTGTATCACTATAATCATCATTACATTTCTAGATAGTAGCTTATCTAGCATGCATATCCACTACCTAACTACCTAGGCTCCCATGTGCTTCAAGTTAATTAATCATACTTGGATCTATCATTAAATTCAATCAATCAATTCACTTGAATCCAAGTTCAATTTTCAAAACATACCATGTAATTTAAAAAAAAATTCAAATAGTTTTTATAAAAAACTCAATACTTTAAAATCATCCCATTTAATTTAAAATCATTGAAAATTTCATGCCCTTTTATCCTAAAAAATCTTCATCAAATTTATGATTCAAATTAATTGTTTCAATTCAACATCAATTTTCATAAACTAAACATTATTTAAAAATCCATTTTAAGGGATTTCACCATACACACCATGCCATTTCAAATCATTAATCTTGAGACTCAATTAAATATTTATAAATACATTGGAAAATAAATTTAAATTAAACCAAAATCAAAGGTTTCAATTTATTGAGATTACCTTATGAAACCACCTACCAAAATAAAGATCAATAAAACCCATATGAGATCCAACAATGAAGAGATGAAAAGTTAAGATCAATCAAAGGAGAATACTAGAAACAAAATTCCCCAATCCAATATCTAGACCCATCAATGACACGAGGATCCACCACTCTCGAAGAGGGAGAGAGTGGAGGAAAATAAAATTCACATTCAAAGAAGATCATACTTACTGGAAGAAATCCAATGCACCAACCGATACTTCAATTCATGAAGAATAAATGTTGGGAGATCCTAAATCATCTCTATAGATCCACTAAGGTTTTTAGGGTTAAATAAAATTTGAGGGAGTGGATTAGGATTAAAATGGAGATTAAAATAAAACAAAGTTATGATACTAACTTGAACTTTCTCAGCTCCATCAACATCAACAGCTATACGATGGTGCCTGATAGAATGTTAGGGTTGTTGGATGTACCAACAGATAGTCAGTAGGCTAGGAAGAATTCCTAACCCCATGACTACTCCACCAAATGGCCCATGGGCTTCTACTAATGGGCCAATGGGATTCCACCGACTGTACTTTGGTCTTCCACCGATCAGCTAATGATCTTCCACTGACCGACTGGTGGATTTCATATAGGAAATCCCTACCAACGACCTCTTATATAATGACCAATGGACCTCTATAATGAACTGACCTGGGATACCCTCAAACCTGTCACCTGACCCAATCCATCACATACCCGAAGGTCATTCTTGATCCCCATGGGCAGGAGACAAGCACTCAGGCACTGAACAACAAACCAGAGGGAATAATCTTTCCCAACTTTAACAAACACATGAAATATATACACATGAAGCGAGAAGGAGAAATAGAAATCTAATAAAATATATACCATAACTGTAAGAAAACAATAGAAACAAAATGACTATAAGAGTATCCAAAACTCCAAGGGACAAGTACAACTATAAAGGAGCAAAACTAAACTTCTACTCAATGTGATGGCATGGACAAACTCCTACCATCTCACCAATAGCTACCCAAATCAGCTGATATGAAACCTCTCTACCTCACTATGGTGCCTTGGCTTTCCCTATATTTAAAGACATACATAGGTCTACATACCACCAAAGAGGTGTTCCAAGTGTGAGATAATAGGCTCAATAGGATCCTACCCATGTTTTCCATAATAGGTCTCTGCATAATAATTCTTATATGCTCATTTTAAATAAAACATGGAATAATAAGAAATAAAGAAGTTTTAGAGAAAACATGGTAAAAAATTCCTCTTTATCACAGTTATGAAACAAAAGAAGGTATATCAATTTTAAAGAACATTTTCAATATCATATTTCACAATAATCAATATGCATATCAAATCTAAAACAATACAAATCCAAGAAATACAAAATAGCAGTAGCAGCATAGGCATAATAATACTAAGGAATACAATAGGTCAGACAACAGAATACTCATACCCAAAAATCTATGATCAATGCACTAATATGCTTGAACCCAATTATCTAAACTCTAGGACAAGGAAGACACCCCATAAAGTGAAACCCCAACATCATATACATACCTAGAGCCAATAATCTACACTTGTGGACAAGAGGAACACCCAAAAAAGTGAACCCCCACTATAGATGATGGCCTCAAGCTAAACCTTCCACCTAGTACCTAAGGTAACCCATGTGATCATTTTTTCAATCATCTCAATGTTTTTAAAACCATTTCAAAACCATTTATGCAATTCAACATTTAATAGGGTAACCATACCTTCTCATTTTTTACAAATCATTTAATGATTTGAAAATAACCCATTTCTTTCCATTTATCAAAAACTAAGTAAAAAACACTTTTATTTAAAATATCATTCCAAAACACACAAATAATCATGCCAATTTCATACCAATTTATTTATAAATAAATTTATAAAAATTAAATAATATGGTTTATCAAACATAGGCTAGATACAGAACCACCTACCTCAAAACTTGGGTTGCACATTCCCACAATAGGATCCACCCACAATGAAAACCCAATGGCATCAAAAAAGGACCTAGAATCCAATCCACATCTCAAGATTGATCCAATTTAAAAAATAAGGGGTCATTGGAAAGGAGGAAACCCACATACCTTAATAACGAACACCCGTTGAACCACAACTAACAAAGGAACAACCTCTATAATGAGATCTCACAATATATCTAGAAAAAGACACAAAAAAATATCAATTCAGACCAATGAATCTAATAAAACAACTCTAGGGTGTTACTACAATTAATGGAAATGAATAATTGAAAATATCACTCACCCAGAGAGATGAACCACAAATGAAATGAAGATCTAACAATGAATGGATTGATCTTTAAGGAACAATGTCTCAAAAACTCACTAAAGAGGAACTTTGGGTTGAGAGAAAAAGAAAAGTGTTATCCAAATAGAAAAACAAATCCCATACGGTGCCCTAAAACTTCCCTACTCAAGGAATTAAATGACGTGTAACTCCTTTGCACATCGTGAAATCCACAGTGTTTAAGTACACTAAAAAATCCATCACCTCAGATTAAAAATATAATATTTAATTAACTAATGACTTGTAACCATTCATCACATCATGTAACCTTTCACAATGTGTATCCCTTTCATGGATTGCACCTAATAACCATTACACGTCGTGTAACCTAGTTACATGGTGTGAAATACTCCTACAACCTATAGAAACCACCGATTAAAGATGAGAGTCCAATAAATTCATGACTTCACCATTATATGTATCATCCCAATTCCTTCTCAACCCTATAAGGATAATGAAAAAGTAAAATCATGATAGGGTTATGGATATACCTAATAGATTAGTAACATGATGTTACAAACTCCCCACCATAAATAATTTCTATCCCCAAGAAGTCATGTGGAAGATGAAATCCATGAAAAAAGATGGGGCCACTAATCCCTCATTAATGAATCGCATTCCCAAGTCTCATGAGAATCTGATCTATATTGCCTTAGAACTCTGACCAACAAAATCGCCTTCCCATGAAAGACTTTCACTTGAGAGTCAACGATCTGAACTAGTTTCTCCAAAATAGAAACATCTAGATCTAACTCAATTTCTTCCCAACTTAGAACATGAGTGGGATCAGGATGATACCTCCTAAGTTGAGACATGTGAAAACATCGCGAATACCCATCAACTAAACCATCAATGATAATTGATAAGAAACCTGTCTAAGCCGCTTAGTGATCTCAAATGGTCCAACATATATCGGAGCCAACTTTCCCTATTTTCCAAGACAACGGTGATAAAACCAAGGAGAAAAATTCAATAAAACTCAATCACCAATATAAAAATATAGATAATGACTTCACTAATCCACATATGATTTCTATCGACTCTAGGATATAATCAGATGTCAATGTACATAATGAATATTTTTGGATGTCTCCTAAACCAATCATGGCCCAACCAAAGCTACTTCACCCACCTCATCCCAATAAAGAGGTGATCTTCATGGGAAAACATACAATGCCTCAAAGGGAGACATTCTAATCAACGACTGATAACTATTATCATAAAAAAACTCAACCAGCCCTAGATGTCTATCGCATGATCCAAAAAAATCCAAGACATAGGAATGAAGAATATCCTCTAGGATTTGAATCACTCACTCTATCTGATCATCTATCTGTGGATAGTAAGCTGTGCTCAAATTGACCTGAGTTCCTATCACCTCTTAGAGACTCCTCCAAAATCTCAAGGTAAACCTAGGATCCCTATTTTAAATAATGGAATAAGTACTTACATGTAACCTCATAATCTCCTATACATAAAGCTTACCTATATCTTCAAGCTTAGCGGTGTCCTTGATAAGAATGAAATGAGAATACTTCATCAACTAATGAAAAACTATCTAGATATAATTACTCCCTTAGGGAGTCTATGGTAATCCAAAAACAAAATCCATGGATACCTCATCCCATTTATAGACCAGAACTGGAAGAGGCTGAATTAAACCTGAGGGTTTCAAGTGCTTTGCCTTTATCCATTGGCAGGTGTAACAGCGGGACACATAATATACAATTTCAATCTTCATACCTAGCCACTAGAATCATTGTATCATGTCATAATACATCTTCGTAGTGACTGGATGAACATTACATAAAGAGCTATTAAAATTAAATAATATTAAACTCCTCATAGATCCTGGGATGATGAACCTCTTTCCAAAGTGGTGCATACAAGCTTAAGAAAGAGACCAACCAAAAATAGTCTACCCACCATAAAGGGGTTTTTGAACTTTTCTAAAATCATCATCCTACTACTAACTTTTAAAAATAGACTCCAGGATAGATGATGATAACTGAACACTGGTTAAAACTATACCTAAAACATCCTCTTGAGCATCTAGGTGAAACTGAGTAAAAATACCCATAAGGTTCCACTACTCCTTCGATTCTTGAACATCCTACAATGGTACTTTCCTGATAAGAGCGTCTAAAATGAAATTACCCTTCCCCAGGGTGTATTGAAATCAAAATTCTAAAGGTATTCTACACATCATCCCTATCTAAGATTCAGGTATTTATTAGAAAATATATAACTAAAAATCTTATGATCTGAAAAGATTGTGAACCTCTCTCCAAAAATATAGTACCAAAAACATTTAAGCACATGCACAATTGAAGAAAGATCTAAATTGATGGTGGGGTAATTATTATCATGAGGTCGAAGCTAAAGAGAGCCATAAGACACCACATGGTCATATTCCATAAGCATGCATCCCAAAATAGCACCAGAAGCATAACAAAACACCATATAACCCTTAACAGGCTAAGGCAAGATTAGAATAGAATCCAATGTTATAAGTTATTTCAGTTCATCAAAATAAGACTGACACATCGCATCCCATGTGAATTTCACAACTTTCCTGGTAAGAGTAGTCAAAGGTGATTCTAATTTAGAGAAATCCTTAACAAATCATCGATAGTATCCAGAAAGACCAAGGAAGCTCCATATCTCAAAGAGATTTTGTGGTTCCTTACAAGACCAAAAAACCTTCACCTTCTCAGGATCAACTGATAAGTCATGCTCAAAAATATTATTCCCTAATAACTTCACTTCTTGAATCCAAAAACTACATTTTTAAATCTTCCCATACAAATGGTGACATCTCAAAATTTCTAGAACCAAACTCAGATAGTGCTCATGCTCAAGATCAGATTTAGAATAAACCATAATATCATCCATGAACACTACCACAAAAGTGTCAAGATATTGATGGAATATCTGATTCATCAAAGCCATAAAAACTGTAGGATCATTAGTTATACCAAAAGGAATCAAAAGATATTCGTAATTTCTATAATTTATTTTGAAAGTCATCTTCATCATATAAAAATCTAAAAAATTGAGCTAATGATAACCTGACCAAAGATCAATCTTTGAAAACCACTTCCCCCTTTAATTGATAAAAAAATCATCCACACTAGGAAAATGATATTTGTTCTTAACTATTACTCGATTAAACTTCTGATAGTCCACACACAATATAAGTGAACTATATACATTCTTGGAGAAGTGCATAGAGGATTACTAAGGTGAAATGCTAGGGAAAACAAAACATTTTTCCAATAGGTCATCCAACTGAATCTTGAGATCGTTTAGCTCTGTTGGTGACATATGATAAGAAGGTATCAGTATCATCTATGTACTTGGCACCAGGTCAATAATAAACACTACCTATCTCTCTAGAGGAAGACCGGATAATTCATCTGGTAAAAAATCAGAAAAGTAACAAACAACTATAGGAAGATCAAAAAAATAATATATGTTATCAGGATCACTCACAACAGCAGAAAAAAACTCCTAAGCTCTAGGAGGGAAGGTCCTGCATACCAGACCTCGAGTCTCACTCCCCCTGAAACACATGACATCTCCCCTCCACAGCAAGAAAAGAAACATGATAATGATAAAAATTAACCTCATATCGATGAGTGACAAAACAATCCATACCGATGATGAAATCAAATAGATCCAGATCAATAATGAGAAAATCCCAGACTAACTCCTTATCAATTATCGTTAACGAACAAGAAGGAAACTGAAACCCCTACTATATCTGCTTACCAAGAGGTGTCAGTAACTCTATTAAAAAAGAAATAAGTTCCATTTGAAGTTTAATAATATCAAAGAAACATGCAGATATAAATGAGTGGGATTCACCAATGTAAAATAAAGTGATTTCTACAGAAGATGCAATAAGGATAGTACATATCACTGTTACTAGACCTTCATTGAATTTTGTTGGACACTAATATACTATGTGAAAGTGATTCACTCCTAAGGCCTATATATGGATCCCTATAGTCCTTGAAGCTTCTGACTACACCATAGTATCATTTAGAGCTGACAAACCCTGACCATAATAAGGCACAGTCATAGCCTGATAGAAGTGTTGTAAGTGAAAAACATTTCTGCAAATGTTTAAATTCTTCATTGTCATAGGAAAAAAATTTACGGTGTATCCAAAATTTCCACACTGATAGTAATTTAGAGGCACACTACTAGCCGTAGAAGATGGTGTGGAGGAGGTTCGCTAAGGAGACCCACCTCCACCACTTTTGCGATGATCCTTCCACTTCCTTTTCTTCCCATGCATTCCACTGAAACTGCCACTATATGGACGATAAGGGGTGGGAAAATCAACCTTTACCACCATATATATATCTTACATCATAGATATTTCTAACATCTCCATATAGGTAAAAATTTCCAACATAAATACCTATGATCTGATATCCGATCACAAAACCTGCAGGTACTTCTGAGCCTTCAGCTAGTCATTCTTCACCATGTCTGAAGAAAAATGAAAAATCTCAACAAATCGATTGGTGTATTCCGAAACCGAATTACCTTCCTATTACAAGGACTAGAACTCCATATAATTTTCCAAAATTAGGGACTCTGGACAAAACTTCTATAAGAATCAGGTTTTGAAGCCCTTCCAATCCAAATCCATGTGTCTATATTCCTAGACCATAAAATACCACCATCTCTTTCTAGAACCCTCAAGATTGAATGCTGCACACTTCACCTTGATATTCATAGGTGTCTCTATGAAGTTGAATATTCGATCGATCCTATCTAGCTATTCCTCCACCTCTTGAGGCTTATTCATTCCTTTAAAGGATAGTGGATTCTCACACAATAATTCTTGAGATCGATCTCTCTCTCCTCTATCTCTTGGATGTACCTAAACTACTACATTATTAACTCTTGGTATATCCTGATCAATAGTATGAATTTCCTATATTATAGTCTCGATGATATTCTAATCAATAGGTAGATTTCCATGAGTATCATCAGCTACACCCTCCCAAGGAACTCATGGAAGACATCTCTGAGGCATACTTCTACACACCAAAATAAAATAACAATCAGACAAAAGAATAAATCTCAGTTCAAACCAGAAAACCCGTAAGTAGAAACTGGGATTTAAAACAAAACCCAACACTAGAGACAAATATCCCAACTTCCCATGGAAACTTGAGTCTTATAATGACAAGATCTGACTAGGAACTTATCAAAACATACCTCTCAAGTCCCAAAAATCTTATCTCCAGTCTAACAGACATCCCAAGACAAGGACTCTTGAGGAAATACCTCCTCTAATACCATTTTGTAATGAACTAACCTAGGTTACACTCAAACCTGGAACCTGACCCAATCCTTCACAAACCCAAAGGGCATTATCAATCCCTACGAGCTGGCGAGAAGCACCCGCACATCAAAAAACAAACAAGAGGAAACAATTTCTCCGAACCTGAATAAACACATGGAATATATACACATGAAAAAAGAAAGAAAAATAAAAATCTAATAAAATATATTCCATAACTGTAAGAAAAAAATGAAAACAAAATGACTGTAAAAGTATCTAAAACTCCAAGGGACAAGTCCAAAAAAAATGACTTAAAAAAGCTACTCCATGTGATGGTGTGGATGAACTACCCCCATCTCACCACCAGCTACCCAACTCAGCTTACACGAAACCGCACTACCATATTGTGGTGCATTTCCTTTCCCTACATTAGAAGACATACATAGGTCTTCACACCACCGAATAGGTGCTCAAGGTTTAAGCTAACAGGATCAATAGGATACCACCCAGTTGTTCCATAATAAGTATCTACATAATAATTCCTATATGCTCATTTTAAATAAAACATGGCATGATAAGTAGTAAATTTTTTTTATAGAAAACATGATAAACATTTCCTCTTTATCACAGTTCTAAAACAAAAGCAAGTATATCAATTTCAAAGAACATTTTCCATATCATCTTTCATAATAATCAACATGCATATCAAGGACAAAATAATACAAATACAAGAAATACAAAACAATAGTAGCATCACATGCATCCCAACACCAAGGAATACAAGAGGTCTGGAAACAGACTACTCATACCAAAAAATATATGATTAGTGATCTACGGTACCTGAATCCAATTATCTACACTCTAGGACCAAGGAGAAACCTCAAAAAGTGAAACCCCAACATCATATATGTACCTAGAGCTAATAATATACACTCTTGGACTATATGAACACCTAGAAAGTGAACCCCCACAATGGATGATGGCCTCAAGCTAAACCTTCCACCTAGTACCCAAGGTAACCCATATGCTCATTTTCAAAATCATCTCAATGTTTTGAAAACCATTTAAATACCATTATGCAATTAAACATTTAATAAGGTAACCATAACTGCTTCTTTTTTCACAAATAATTCAATGCTTTGAAAATACCCATTTTCTTTCCATTAATCAAAAACCAAGGAAAACCTTCTTTTATTCAAAATCTCATTCCAGAACACACAAAAAATCATGAAAATTTCATAACAATATATTTATAAATTAATTTATAAAAACAGAATAATATGGTTTATCAAATATAGGCTAGAGACAGAACAACCTACCTTGAAACTCGGGTCTCACACACCCACAACGGGATCCACCAACAACAAAAACCCAAATATGTCAACAAAGGACCTAGAATCCAATACACATCTCAAAATTGATCTAATTTAGAAAACAAGGGGTCAAAATAAAGGAGGAAACCCAAATACATCAAGAATGAACACCTTCCACACCACAACCAATAAAGGAATGACCTTTGGAATGAGATCGCACACCGGATCTAGAAGAAGAACTGAAGAAACATCAATTCAGACAAAAAAATCTGATAAAAAAACTCTAAGGAATTACCATGATCAATGTTAATGAATAATAGGAAAGATCACTCACCCGAAGAGATGCACCACAACCGCAATGAAGATCGAAAACCAAATGGATCGATCCAGAAGGATTGGTGTCTCCAATAGTCACCAGAGAGGAACTTTGGATTGAGAGAAAAAGACAAGCGGTAGCCAAATGGACACACAAATCATATATGACACCCTAAAACCTCTCTGCTTTAGGAATTATGTGACATTTAAGTCCTTTACACATTTTGAAATCCACGATGTTTAAGTATGCTGGAAAATCCATTACCTCAGATTAAAAATATGATATTTAATTAACTCATGATGTGTAACCATTCATCACATCATGTAACCTTTCACAACACGTATCCCTTTCATAGATTTCACCCAGCAACCATTACACATTGTGTAACCTAATTACACAGTGTGAAATCCTTTTTTAGCCTACAAAAACCACTAGTTAAAGCTGAGAGTCCAAAAAATTTATGACTTCAACATTATAGGTATCCTCCCAATTACTTATTGGCCCTATACAGACAATAGAAAAGGACAAACATGGTGAGGTTAAGGATATAACTAAAAAATCAGTAACAGGATGTTATAAGGCCCTCATTATCTATCTGGTGGTCCTCCTGTAGCTTTTATAGCTATAGGATCATGCACACTCCCATACTAAAATTCTTGACCATCTCCCAACCACTAAAACTAGAATCAATATGCCTCTCACATGTAACGACCCAAATTTTTCAATAGAAATTACCTTCTTATAATTATGTCATAAAATCACATGAAAACACAACATAATGAACTAATAAGTGATAAGTGACTCTTAAAAATAAGTTTGTCACTTCTGTGTTTGGAATTTTTAAAATCTGACATACACAGTTGTGTTCAAGATGATTTTTGGAGTATAATAATTTTTTTGGTGAATAGTACCCTACCCTTATGAATAGTAACATACCCTTATGAATATTAATATGACCCTTATGAATAGTAAATCATCCAACATAAGAGTAACCTTACACTTGAATAATTAAATAAAATTTAGACATAATAGAAAGTGACAATTTGACCTTAGTAAACGTTTTGGTATTTTGTAAGTCATAAATAATTAATTATAATTAATTAATCAATTTAAAAGAAAAATTATTTTCTTAAAATGTGTTTATTAATTATCAAATCAAAGTCTTATAGTTTTTAGATAATTTTATAAGACCCTATGTAATTTTTGAAAGCACTATAAAATCAGTTTTAATTTTAAAAACTATTTTTTAGGTAAATTATGATTTTAATTAAATATTAAATTAATAATATTTATAAAATTATTTTTAAAAAATGGAATTCATTTTTGGATTCTACACGTCAAAAAATGGTTGGGGTAAAGTTTTGGGATTTTTATGAAACACTTGAATTTTTGATGAATAGTGAAATGCCGTAATTTACAAAAATAAGCTAAATAAGCTAATTATAGAGTCATGTGTTATGTTTTGATGATGTAAGACCACTTGGTTTGGGATAACATGATAAAATAACTATTATTTGTCATTCAAGACTCACTATTCCTTGTCTTAGGGGAAATTAATAAACTAATGAATTTTATATTAAGGAAACCCCTCTCCCCTCCACTATAAAAACCATCCTTCACACCCTCATTTCCTCACACCTCTCAAGCTCCAAGACTTCTCTAAACTCTGACCAAAAATCCTCCCTAGCCCCTATCCCACGTTCAAGAGCTTCTGGTCTCATCAAAAGACCAATCCTATCTTCCTTAAGGAGAATCTCAAGAGGATGATTTAAGAGGTAATTTCTCTCCCTCTTCTCCTTTAATTTCCTTTCAAGTTCAAGTTAATTTCTTGATATCTCCCCAACTATATTAATATAAATGGTATTTTAACTCTATTATTATACATCTAATATAATTTTATGATGAAAATGGGATATTATATCATCCAACCCCTTTTCCCTCTTCCTTTTATTTTATTAAGGAGAACGTGGTTCGTGAGGTGTTAATTTATCATCTTCAAGAACGACAAATTTTCTTCTTCCATTTCTAACTTCAGATCTGGTCATGAAACCATTTTTATGGTTGAAACAGAACATGTTATATGTATTATCTCCTATTTAAATTTCTGGAACTAACTTATGACCATAGTGCTAGTGATAAAATAAAACAAGTTCATTATGATCGAAAAATCGCTCAAATTAACCCAAACAATCATCATTTAATTCTTATCGAATGATTCATCCACATGGATCTAATATAATTCATTAAAATATCATAAAAACTACTTTAATATCATTAATAACATGTAATATTAGTTCTGGATGTCTACCCATGTTCTACCCAAACTTCAATTTAAGAATACTAGTGAACCACTCAAGAAAACCATAAAAACAAACATTCCCAAATAATGTTTTTAAACTATATAACTCATCCAAAGGCACATAAAATCACTTAATGAAACAATAATGAACCATATTAATGTACACAAGGTTATTTGTTTCTAATTAATGAATATAATGTCATTATATAGGACATTAAAGAGAAGGAAGCATTCAGATACAAGGTAAAGGGAAATTCTTAAACCCAACTTTCATCCTTTAGGTTCTCCCTCTTTCACTCCATTTTTGATATGGGTACTCCTTAAAGATCATTTTTCATCATTTTATTTCCATTTCTGGGATACAAATGTTTTTCACTGGTTTTTATGTCAAACAAAATGTTTTCCAAAAGAACTCTTCTTTTAAGAACACACCTTTTACTTCTCACTCAAAGTGGACGGTTCTTGTAGCATGTATGTTATTCCCTATTTCTTTTGGGAACCCAAAGTTTATGAATGTGTTCTTATGATATTAAACCCATTCCTTTATATGGGTTAGTTATTTTCATCATTGATTTATGTTCTATGTGGCATGCATGATAATGATAATATTGTGATGTGACGGGTGCACCCAGAATTATATAGCGCAATATGAATGTTTGATTGTGACCGGTGCACCCGGAATTATACAGAACTCCAATGAATTGGGTAAAGTGATGAATCTCATTATTAAATGTGAAATTATGTGTGAACAAGATGCTATCTTGGTTCACAAGTATGTATGGTAGTTAACCACTAAGACATGATGTTTCATTTTTATGCATTTCCAAATTTCAAGTCTTATATTTATGCTTCCTCTCATGTTCATGATCTTTTTCCCATGTTATGATTATTCTCACCCCATTCTATATTGTTCTTAGCTATCATATTACTAGGATTTTAGGTCACCCCTTTTGATGTATATCCTCAGGTGGCCACATGTACTAAAGAGAGGACAAGTTCCAATAAGAAGCTAGAGAAGAAGAAATTAAATAAATGTTTATGTTTGATGTTATAATTATTGTGTATGGTCCTAGTTTACCCAAGACACTAAACATTTGGATCCTCTATGTGTAATACTATTATGTTGTTTATATTTAAAATGATGTAATAGTAATGTATGAAAAGTTTGGGTCTCTATAGTTGGTATCAGAGGCAAGGTTTAGTTAATTTGGGAATTAGGATTAGTGAACCCTAGAGAAAACCTATAGCATGAGACTAAGTACAAATATGCACACAAGAATATTTAAATAGGGATCCCATATGTTATGATTTTATTATAAACTGTTAAAATGAATAATTTATTTATTCATGAATTGTTTACTTATGTTTTGTTCTAACCTTTTCTATTTTAGAAAATGGTGGGAACTAGGAGAAATCAGTTCAACAACTCATGCGAGGGCTAATGAAACGATTGCCCGAATGACATCCCCAATGATTTGGGAGGTGGAGTTCAAAAATTCATGGTGATTCTTACTCAATTATCTCAGGTTATGAACAATAACCATAATAATGGGGAACATCCTCCTTCACCAAAGAGGGAGAAACTGGCTATTGAATGTTGTATGCGGCAACGACCACCGATGTTTTGGGGATCTTCCGATCCACTAGTTGCAGAACAGTGGGTCAACTCCCTGGAGAAGATATTTTTTTTTCTTCACTATTCCGAGATGGAGAAGGTGACCCTATCCATTTATATTCTAGATGTAGAAGCCGATCAATGGTGGGATTTTATTAAGAACACCACACCAAGGGAGGAAATTAAAGATATGGAATGGGAAGACTTTAAGATAATGTTTCTTAACAAATATTTCCCAATAATTCATCACACAAAGATGGAGAGAGAATTCATAGAGCTCAAGAAAAAATAAGGAGAATCTATCACAACCTATGAAGCGAATTTCACAAGGCTTGCAAGGTACGCTTCGAGTTTTGTTATCAACAATGATAGCAAAATTGATAGATTATTTAGTGGATTAAAACCACACCTTCAAAAGGGTCTTTCAATTAGAGACTTTTGGAGTTATGAATAAGTTGTTCGATGTGCTCTCAAAGTGGATATGGAGTTTGGATAATGGTCTCATGGATATGGGGATAAGAAATGAAAGATGGAGGTTCAAGCTGGAGGATCTAATGAAAAAAGTGGGAAGAAAAATCAATGACCCACATGCCAAAAATGTGGGAAGTTGCACCACGGGAACTACCTCAAAGGGACGGGGAAGTGCTTCAAGTGTGAGAAAGAAGGAAAACATGCTCAAGAGTGTCGAAAAGACATGAAAAGGAAGGATAATGTGGTAGAAGAAAGGAGATAACCAATCATGGTTCAATTCTACAACTGTAGGGAGCTAGGGCACTATGCAAGTCAATTCACTAAACATCAAGTTCTCGAGGGTAATCAACGTTAGCAGCCACCAAAGCCAAAGGAACAAGGGAAGGCTTATGACATCAATACTGCAGAGGTGGAGCATGATAATGAAGTCGTATAAGGTACACTTCCTATTCACTCAAGAATGAAAAAAGTCTTATTTGATTCTGTTTCTACGCATTCCTTTATATCTTGCAAGTTTTCTAGAACTATAGAATCAAATCCCTGAAACCTTGAAGTAGAGATATCTGTAAAAACACCAAATGGTGCAATAATTGTAACCAAAGTGTTTGAATCTTCTCCTATTGGTATATGTGGGAAGATTCTTCTAGAAAATCTCATAATACTTCCCTTGGTGGAATTCAACACTATAATGGGAATGGATTGGATATCGTTATATAGAGCACATATCAACTGTCAGGAAATGGAAATATCTTTTCATATTCCAAACCATTCCATGATCCTCTACAAATGCAAGGAATATCATGAATCTCCTTTGAAAAATCCTTCAATGGTGTGGGTGTTGATTCCCTATGAAGAATCATACCTCAACCAAATTTTTGAGTTAAAGGAAAGTGCCAACCTTGAGGAAATTCCCATTGTGAGGGAATACAACGATGTATTTCCCGAAGAGTTACCCATAATTCCCTGGGATCATGAGGTTGAGTTCTCAATTGAACTCATACCCGGAGCTACTCCTATCTCAAAGTGTCCCTATAGGATGGATACTATAAAACTGGAGGAGTTAAAGAAGCAGCTACAAGAGCATCTGGACAAAGGGTTCATATTCCCTAGTGCATCACCTTGGGGTGCACCAGTGCTCTTTGTGAAGAAGAAGTATGGAACAATGCGGCTGTGTATCAATTATCGGGAACTCAACAAGATCACCATAAAGAACAAGTATCATCTTCTAATGATTTATGACTTGTTCTATTAGTTAATAGGAGCTCAATAATTCTCAAAGGTGGATCTTCATTCTGGATATCATTATCCAAAGGTGAAGAAGGAGGATATTCAGAAGACTGACTTTCGTACAAGGTATGGGCACTATGAGTTTCTAGTGATGCCCTCCAGACTTACTAATGCCCCTACAATATTCATGGATTTGATGAATAGAGTCTTTAGACATTACCTCGACAAATTTATGGTAGTGTTTATCGATGATATTCTCATCTACTCCAAGATAAAGGAGGAACATGAAGAACTTCTAAGAATTGTGTTGGCGACATTAAGAAATGAGAAGTTGTACGCCAAGTTCAGAAAGTGTGAATTTTGGATGAAGCAAGTCATGTTCTTGGGACATGTGATCACAAATGAGGGAATTTCTGTGGATCCTTAAAAAACAAAGGCTATTGAGGAATGGACGAGGCCCTCTAGTGTCACTGAAATCCGTATTTTCCTTGGATTAGCTGGGTACTACCGACGTTTTGTGAGAAAATTATCATGATTGTCAAGCCTGCTAACCAAGTTGATAAGGAAATGGGTAAAGTATGTCTAGATGGAAGAATGTGAGGGAAGCTTCAAGGAGCTAAAGAGAAGGCTGATCACTGCACCTGTACTCACACTACCAAAAAGTGGATAAAGTTTTGTTATATACAATGATGATTCAAAGAAAGTCTTGGGTTGAGTACTCATGCAAAATGATAATGTGATAGCCTATGCCTCATGACAGTTGAAGATCCATGAGTAGAACTACCCGAAACATGATCTAGAGCTAGAATCCGTGATTTTTGCCTTGAAAATCTAGCGACACTACCTTTATAGTGAAAAGTGTGACATATACACCGACCACAAGAGCCTAAAGTATATATTCACACAAAAGGAGCTCAACATGCGTCAAAGGAGATGGTTAGAGCTAATCAAGGATTACAATTGCTCTATTCACTATCATACTAGAAAGGCGAACAAGGTAGCTAATGCTCTAAGCATAAAAGAACCCACTACTCTATCCATGCTACGGATTGAGAAAGACCCTATCTTCTTCGATATGCAAAGACTGGATTTGGAAATCATAAGGGCAGGGAATACATCCTACCTTTCCCAAATGATTGCGCAACCATCCATCCAAGAGAAGATTAAGGAAGCACAAAGGGATGATGTGGAGATACAAAAGAGGGTGAATTAAGTAAAGGAAGGGAAACTGACAGAGTTCCATATCGATGATGATGGTGTGATTCGGTTTGGAACATGACTTTGTGTGCCTTCATCACCCAGGATAAAGAAGGAGCTATTGGAAAATGAAAATATATCAAATTTCTCTATCTGTCCCGAGAGTACCAAGATGCACCGTGATCTCCGAGAACACTTCTGGTGGGATAACATGAAGAAGAAGATTGCAGAATATATATCAAGGTGCTTGGTATGTCAGAAAGTTAAAGCTAAGAAAAAGAAGTCCAAAGGTATGATGCAACCATTTCCTATACCCATGTGGAAATGGGAAAATGTTACTATGGACTTTGTCATAGGTCTCCCAAATATGTCAAAGGGAAATAATGTGATATGGGTTGTGGTTGAACAACTCACCAAGACTTCCCATTTTATCGCTATTCTGGAAGACCTATCGCTTGAACAACTTGCAAAGATATATGTGAAGGAAGTGGTGAGACTAAACGGTGTTCCACTCTCAATTGTCTCTGACCGTGATCCATGGTTCAAATATAAATTCTAAATGAGCCTTAAACATGCTTTGAGAACTAAATTAAATTTCAACATGGCCTATCACCCCCAAACTGATGTCCAATCTGAAAAGACTATTCATACGCTTAAAGATATTCTAAGATCCTGCTCTTTAGAATTAAAAGGTGGATGGGATCAACATCTCCCATTGGTTGAGTTATCATAAAATAATATCTTCCACTCGAGTATTCATATGGATCCATATGAAGCTCTGTATAGAAAGCGATGTAGAACTCCAACCTGTTGGGATGAAGTTGGAGAAAGAAAGCTACTTGGACCTGATCTTGTTCAAGAGATAACAGAGAAGGTTCAAGTCATCCAGAAACACATCAAATCTGCTCAAATTCAGAAAAAGAGATATGATGGCAACCGTCGAAGGGACTTGGAGTTCGACGTTGGAGATAAATTCTTCCTTCAAATATCTCCATGGAAGAGATTCATGTGATTCGGGAAGAAAGGGAAGCTAAGCCCAAGGTATATTGGCCCCTTTGAGATCCTTGACCGCATAGGATCCGTGGACTATCGTCTTGCACTTCCACCAAATATGGATCAAGTTTATGATGTGTTTCATGTATCACTACTGAGGAAGTACATACCAGACCCCTCACATGTACTAAACTCAGAGGTGGTGCAGCTGGAAGATGATATCTCCTATGAGGAGTAGCCAGTAAAGATTCTGGATCAGAGAGATAAGGTTCTACACAACAAGAAAAACCATCTTGTAAAAGTGTTGTGGAGGAATCATAAGTTTGAGGAAGAAACTTGGGAACCAGAAGAGGCAATGAAGGATAAGTACCCTCACCTGTTTGTGTAAAGTGAAATTTCAGGGGAAAAATTTCTTAAGGGGGGAAGAATGTAACAACCCAAAGTTTTTCAATGGAAATTAACTTCTTATAATTATGTCATAAAATCACATTTAAACACAACATAATTAACTAATAATTGATAAGTGACCTTTAAAAATAAGTTTGTCACTTTTGTGTTTGGAATTTTGAAAATCTGACATACACAGTTGTGTTCAAGATGATTTTTGGAGTCTAATAAAACAAAAATAATTTTTGGTGAATAGTAACCTACACTTATGAATAGTAACATACCCTTATGAATAGTAATATGACCCTTATGAATATTAAATCATCCAACATAAGAGTAACCTTACACTTGAATAATTAAATAAAATTTAGACATATTTGAAAGTGAGAATTTGACCTTAGTAAACGTTTTGGTATTTTGTAAGTCATAAATAAATAATTATAATTAATTAATTATTTTAAAAGAAAAAGTATTTTCTTAAAATGTTTTTATTAATTATCAAATCAAATTCTTATAGTTTTTAGATAATTTTATAAGACCCTACACAATTTTTGAAAGCACTATAAAATCAGTTTTAATTTTAAAAACTGTTTTTAGGTAAATTATGATTTTAATTAAATATTAAATTAATAATATTTCGAAAATTATTTTTGAAAAATGGACTTCATTTTTGGATTCTAAATATCGATAAATGGTTGGGGTAAATTTTTGGTATTTTTCTGAAACACTTGAATTTTTGATGAATAATGAAATACCGTAATTTACAAAAATAAGCTAAATAAGATAATTATAGAGTCATGTGTGATGTTCTGCTGATGTAATCCCACTTTTTTAGGGATCACATGATAAAATTACTATTCTTGGTCATTCGATACTCACTATTCCTTGTCTTAGGGGAAATTAATAAACTAATGAATTTTATATTAAGGAAACCCCTCTCCCCTCCACAATAAAAACCACCCTTCACACCCTCATTTCCTCACACATCTCAAGATCCAAGCCTTCTCTAAAATCTTCCCAAAAATCATCCCTAGCACCTCTCCCACGTTCAAGATCTTCTGGTCTCATCAAAATACCAAGCCTATCTTCCTTAAGGAGAATCTCAAGAGGAGGATTTAAGTGGTAATTTCTCTCCCTCTTCTCCTTTAATTTCCTTTCAAGTTCAAGTTCATTTCTTGATCTCTCCCCACCTATCTTCATATAAATGGTATTTTAACTCTATTATTATACATATACTATAATGTTATGATGCAAATGGGATATTATATCATCCAACCCCTTTTCCCTCTTCCTTTTATTTTATTAAGGAGAACGTGGTTTGTGAGGTGTTAATTTATAATCTTCAAGAACGACAAATTTTCTTCTTCCATTTCTACCTTCAGATATGGTCATGAAACCATTTTGATGGTTGAACCAGAACATGTTATTTTTATTATCTCCTATTTAAAGTTTTGGAACTAACTTATGACCATAGTGCTAGTGATAAAATAAAACAAGTTCATTATGATCGAAAAATCGCTCAAATTAATCCAAACAATCATCATTTAATTCTTATCTAATGATTCATCCACATGGATATAATATAATTAATTACAAGATCATCCAAAATCCTGTAATATCATTAATAACATGTAATATCAGTTCTGGATGTTTACCCATGTTCTACCCAAACTTCAATTTAAGAATACTAGTGAACCACTCAAGAAAACCATAAAAACAAACATTCCCAAATAATGTTTTTAAACTATATAACTAATCCAAAGGCACATAAAATCACTTAATGAAACCATAATTAACCATATTAATGTACACAAGGTTATTTATTTCTAATTAATGAATATAATTTCATTATAAAGGACATTAAAGAGAAGGAAGCATTCAGATACAAGGTAAGGGGAAATTCTCGAACCCAACTTTCATCTTTCGGGTTCTCCCTCTTTCACTAAATTTTTGATATGGGTACTACTTAAAGATCATTTTTTAATCATTGTATTTCCATTTCTGGGATATAAATGTTTGTCACTATTTTTTATTTCAAACAAAATGTTTTCCGGAATAACTATTCTTTTAAGAACATGCCTTTTACTTCTCACTCAAAGTGGAAAGTTCTTGTAGCATGTTGTTATTCCCTCTTTCTTTTGGGAACCCAAAGTTTATGAATGTGTTCTTATGATATGAAACCCATTTATTTATATGGGTTAGTTATGTTCATCATTGATTTATGTTCTATGTGTCATGCTTGATAATGATAATATTATGATGTGACAGGTGCACCCAGAATTATATAACACAATATGAATGTTTGATTGTGATGGGTGTGCCTGGAATTATACAACGCTCCAATGCATTGGGTAAAGTGATGAATCTCATGAGTAAATGTGAAATGATGTGTGAACAAGATTCTATCTTGGTTCAAAATTATGTGTGGTAGTTAACCACTAAGACATGATGTTTCATTTTTATGCATTTCCACATTTCAAGTCTTATATTTATGATTCCTCTCATGTTCATGATCTTTTTTCCATGTTATGATTATGCTCACCCCATGCTATATTGTTCTTATCTATCCTCTTACTGGGATTTTAGCTCAACCCTTTTTATGTATATCCTCATGTGGCCACATTTACTAAAGAGAGGACAAGTGACAATAAGAAGCTAGAGGAGAAGAAATTAAATAAATGTTTATGTTTGATGTTATAATTGTTGTGTATAGTCCTAGTTTACCCAAGACACTAAACCTTTGGATCCTATATGTGTAATACTATTATGTTGTTTATCTTTAATATGATTTAATAGTAATGTATGAAAAGGTTGTGTTGCTATATCACATCCCTTTAAAAGCTCAAACAATGGGAAAACAACCAGGAAACAATATATATAAACAATAAATGATAGAAAAAACTAGATATCAACAATAAAACAAAGAGAACTAAGAATAAACAAAGGTTATTAACTGAAATCTTATAATAGTATATTACAATATCCCCACTATAAGTTATTTCTACCCCATAAATCCTATCAATAAGACTAATACATAAAGAGGTGAGCCCACTACTCTCTCATCAAATATTTATGATTCCAATTCTCATGTGAATTATGACCATGTCTCTTAAGTATCTGAACTAGGGGGATATATTTTATATGAAGGGACTTTACCTAAGAATCAATAATATAAATTGGATGCTTGGTCAGAGATAAATCAGGTTCCATGTCAAGGTTCTCCCCACTCAAGATGTGATATTGGTTATAGACATACTTCTTAAGTTTTGAAACATGGAACACATTATAGATCAATGTCATCTAATGTGGAAAATCCAAATGGTAAGAGACCTTTCCAATCTTCTTAACATCTTCAAATGGTCCCACATATATCAATTCTAATTTTACCTATTTTTCATGCCATTAGGGACCCAATCAGGGTGAGACTCTCAAAAAAATTTACTCACCGGCTGAGAACTCTAAAGGAAACTACTGACGATCAACATAGGATTTATAATGGATTTGCTTCATTACACCATTCTTTGATGAATCAACTAAATATTTTTTGTCATATCTTGGACCAAACTAGTTCAAACCAAGGATGTTCCAATAATCTCCTACCATCAAAGTATATATTTATATATCTGAATATAAAGGCCTTAAAGGGTTTCATCTTAATAGATGACTGGTATATATTATTATAGGAAAACTTGATCAGTCTCGAATGGATATTCCAAGATCCTCCAAAGTCAAGAATGAAATCCCAAATCATGTACTCCAGAATCTATATAGATCATTTCTTATGACCATATGTTTGAGGATGATATTCCATGGTCAACTTTACCTAGGATCCCATCGCCTCTTGGAGGCCTCTCCAAAAACAATAAGTGAAACAGGGATCCCAATTAGAAACTATGGCATAACAAACTTCATACAATATAATGATCTCCTTCACATATATATTTCACAAGACATAAACTTTGATCATATAAAGAATGATAATAAAGTGAGATTATTTTTTCAATTGTTCAATCACCACCCATATTTCATTCTTTCCTCAAGGTGTTTGTAGAAAAAAACTATAAAGACCATTGATATCTCATTCCACCTCCAAGTTAGAATATGAAGGGAATGAGGAAAAACAAAATATTTCTAATGCTTTACCTCAATCTAATGAAAATTATAATAATGAGAAACTAAATAAAAAATCTATCATTTCATACCTGGCCACCAAAAATGATGCCTCATATCATAAAACATTTTTTTGTGCCAAGGTGTACCTCCCACTGAGAATGATGAAAATCCACCATCAAAACATTTCTCATAGGAAACAGAAAAAAAACTAGTTCCTAAAGAAAAGGATACCCTTATAAGATATAGACCATTACCCAATGGCCTCCCCACTATATAAAGAACCCATAAAGCCTCAAAACTCATAATATAGATACTACTTCTGGATAATCATCTCAAGAAGAGATTATGTCAACTGAACGCTCATAAAAAAACTTCAATATCATCCTCTTGGAACCCCAAATTCATATGAGAAAAGAGATAAATAATATTCTATTCCTCATAATATAATTTCATGGATTGGGATGGAATTTCCCTACTCAAATCATCAATAATGAAATTACCCTTACAAGGGGTGTAGGTAATACCAAAGTAAAAAGACTATAGGTTCTCCATCCATCACTTCTTCCAAAGGTTTAATTCTTTTTATGATAATATTACACTCAATATTTTATGATTAGAGTAGATGGTAAACCATTATCAAAAAAGGCAGTGCTATTAATTATTCAGATCATGCATCACAACTTCTAGTTCGAGATCATGTGTGGGATAGTTATTCTCATGAGGATAAAGTAGAAAAAAACCATAAAATAATTTATTTTATCTTGGTTGATATCTTTCTCATGATTGATCTTTTTCTTTATGATATGAGAATCATGAAACCATTATTTTTTTGGAATCAAAATTTAACTATGATATTTCATACATTGAGGAACAACTTGAGCTTCATCTGATTTGATTCTTCAGTAAATCATGATTATAAGAAACTTGATCCTTCACTGAGTAAAATTTCATACGTACGGAAAAATTATTTCATTTAGGAAAAATATTATTATGTGTGTAGATGAAATCACTTACGTGATGACCAAGTCAATTCATGTAGTTAAATTCTCTTATATGCTAGCCTTATATCTCTATATAATAATTCTCTTTTTCATTTCCATGTGCATAGTTGAATTTAATTTCATGTTCCATAAAAATTCTATGCATAACTTAATTTAATTACGTGGCTTACAAGTTTCATCTTCATAGATAAATTCTCTTAGATGCATAGGTTGATTTTGTTAATTTTTTGGAAGATTTATATTTAGCTCAATTTACTTACATGAGTCACAAGTTTCACCCACATAGATGAATTATCTTATGCATTGGTCCCATAAGAGAATTTACCAAGAAATATGCCACATATTAATTCCAGGACACAACAGAGTCTCAAAAAATTCTTTTAAAATCATTACATTAGTCTTTAATCATATAAAAAACACTTAAAAAAATTTAAAAATAATATCTCAGTAGCCTCTAATGATTGGTCAAACTCCCCAGGCATGGTTGAAAAAAATTTCAAACCATTTACAACTTCATCAAAAACTATAGGGTCACTTCAAAAATGCATTTATATAGAATAATTATAGAGAAAAAACTAGGATGAAATTCATGAATCATAGATTGAGGAATTTGCGGTAGCTTATGACTATGTGAATGAAGAATAGAATAAAAAATATAGAAAAGATTGTCTCAGACATTAATTCATGATTCCAATGACATTAAAATATGGAAATGACTATCTCAAATTTGAAGTTTTAATTACAGTAGTAGGAAATTGGATTAAAGTGGAAAGAGAATAAAATGTAGGATTTAATGATGGTAGTAATCCATTACAATCAGTTCATGAGGATTTTAGTAGAGAGATTGGGATGGTAGTAAATAAAGGAAAGTTAGTAGTTATGGAGAAAGGAAGTAACAATTTGATAATAGAAGTTAAGGGAAAAAATCCTAGTATAATGGAAGAAATGGATAATGGAATAATTCATGCAACATAAAGTGGGAAGATCTATGATCATTTCCCAAGAAGGTGGATATAGTGACATTTACATGAGATTATCCAGTGACATGGATCACAAGAGATGAGACCTACTTCTCAATCCACTGAACTCAATAGGAGTTATTGGTATCGCTAACTTGGTTATGCATGAAAGGAATGGTCCAATATTGGATTATCTCACTTAAATAAACCAAGGTAGAGCTCACTTGGCCTCAAATCAAGGAGGAAGTTCTTAGATTATATGGAAGTACTGCTGAGGTTGATATCATGATATGTTTAAAAGGATTGTGACATACCAAAATAATTCATGAATATATAGATGAATTTGGATGGGTGGCCTTGAAAATTCTATATTTCTATTATAATTGGTATATGAGTTTATTCATTAGAGGATTGAGATTAGAAATTGAGAGCATAATGTTGATGCATGATCCATAATATAAGGCATAACTGTTGGCACTAATAAGAAGGGTGGAAAGGGAATTACTAGAGAATGGGATAATTAAAAAACCAGAGGTGAAAAATAGATGTTTTATACCTAGAGTATGAGGAAGTGGTGGAATACTAGTACTATAAAATTCATTCCAATAGAATAGGGGAATGAAAAGGAGAGGAGAGGAGAATGTGCACCACAGTGGAAAGGAGTACGTAACATGATATGAGAATGATGGGTCTTATTATTGAATCCTTTAATAAGGGTGAAGGGTTCTATGCTTGCTACATAAGGGTCACTAGGATTGGGGCTTCATAAGGATCACTAGAAACCTCTAATATAAGGGTGACCTGGGGATGGTCTACATAAGGGCCCTATAGCTGGATCTGTGTAAGGGTCCTGTTTCTTTTACATAGTGGAATTTCCATGTTGTTTTTGGGTTAATAAACTACCAGGGGATAGTATTGTAATTTTATTAAATATTTTTTGGGGTTGTTAGGTGGTGGGTTGGGGAATAATAAATGGGGGTGTGATAGTACTTAAGGGATACAATTATATTTGGAGTTCTCAACTGTATCTGATCAGAGGGTTAGGACTCAAACTTATGAGAGACACCTTTTAAGAATATATTCATTATTTTACTTCTTCATCCTCTATTATTAATCTTATATTGTTTTGAAATCTGGTTGGATTGTAATAAAAATCATATTTTTTCTCTCTCACCAAGGTTATTTTCAATTGGTGCTTTCATTGAGAGAGATTCTAGAGAGAGAGAGAGATTCTTGAAGAGAGAGGTTTTTGGATTAAGTGGTTATTATTAGGATGTAGCTGAGGCATATATAGAAGATGAAATAGCTTTTGGTTTGTGTAGTGGAGGTAGACTTGAAATAGTTTTTGTTCAGTAGGTGGGTATAGTGTTGGACGCAGCTTTTGACAACAACATTGGACATTTTTTTGTAAAGGAGGAAGTTGTACAAATAGAAGAAAACATTACTATTAGATGACCTCACAAATGGAGATCAGAGTAAGGATTATTTATATGAATGTTTTGGAGCTGTCAATGAATGTTATAAAGATAAATTATGTATTCCAATGATAGGAAGTGATGATGTAGGATTAGCATGCTATGACAACAAAATTGTATAAGGTGCATGTGGAGAATGTAGTACAACTAGATAGAAGGGAGAAGTTGACTATGGATAAGGAAATTAATAAAATTAGGAAAATGGAAGAAGTGAAGAACATCAATTTATAGTGGTTGAGGCTGTCAGGGAGGTGTGGTCTATGTATTTTGAGGAGATGTGTGCATTCCCTAATCAAATAGAAATGATGATATTTTTAAGAGAGGACCCTATAACTTGGAAATTAATGAAGAATCATATTTTTTTATTTATTGGATATAGGATGAGATTAAAGTTCCATTGGATAAATTTTTCATGGAAGTTATGTTCAATATTTGATGATATTGTTGAAATTGAATGGTCCTGATCTCTAATAGAAATGCCTCAAGGAAGAAATGATTACATGATACATAAGTACTATAGAAAAAGATCATATGATGTACCTAAAAGAGCCATAGTAGACTAAGTATATGTATGATTATATAGATGAATTTGAACAAGTGACTCAACAAATACCAGTTATTCCTGAGAAGTGGTACTTGAGGTTTTTTATTAGGGGTTTGAAGCTTGAAATTTCCAACACTATTTTGTCACTTAATCCACAGATTAAGGCACAAATGTTGAAATTGAATATGAGATTTGAATGGGAAATGTTAGTTAAAGACATCATAAAACATCCTGAGACACACTAATGGAGTGGAGTTCTAGGAGGATAGGTGTAACATACCAACCCAAGTCAACCCATAATGTCACCCAAATTAGACTACCATAAGGCCCAAAGAGCATTCCTGATCACCATGGGTTGGAGATAAACACCAGGGTATCATAAAAATAAAAGTAATAATTATTTCACCCTCAAAAATATATATGATAAGATATAAAAAATAGGTTATCACATTAGATTTCAAAAATACATCATATGTTAAAAAAACTAAACTATAGGGTAATATACAATAATGGGATAACAAGGTCTAAATTAACAACTAAAATAATAAAAAAATTAAACCCAAAGAAACCCATGGGTCCATATCCTCATGAAAATATGTTACCACCATCACAAGCCACCAGAAAGGTAACGCAAAATAAGAGATCAATACTCTACATGACATTATTCCCTTTACATGCATCCTACAAAACTAAGACTAAAAACACCCAAAGGGAAAAAGTTGGGTGTGAGCACTAAAGCCCAGTAGGATCCCACTAATAACCTATACAAGGTATATCTACATGAATATATTATTTCTTGTATAAAATAGATTTCTAAAACATTTCCAGAAGAAATCATTTTCTCATATAAAATCATCATTTGGTTTCCTTTTAAAAAACATTCCATATTCACATAAACAAATAAACATGACATAAAATTTATCTATAAGTCATAAATGAATATATAAAATTGGTTTGAAGAATCAACATCCATATCATCAAGCTGCTGCTTCATCCACAATAACTGTGTGCAAGCTTGAGTGGCTGCAATATATTCATCTTCTGCGTTTCTCAATGAAATGCAATCTTTCTTCTTTCTTAGCCAAGAAATACACAAGCCACCAAAATAGAATGCACCTCCTGACGTTGATTTCCTATCATCCGCTAAACCGACCCAATCCACATCAGTATATCCCAATAACTCTGTCTGAGATTTTCCATTATACATCAAACCGAAGTCCACCATGCCCTTGATATACCAAAGTATTCTTTTCACTGTAATCATGTGGATTTCCTTGGTACTACTTTGATATCGTGATTCTTGGAATGTGGCGAAAAAAATATCAGGTCTCCTCACTGTCAGGTACAACAAACTCCCAATAATCTGCCTATATTCTGTGATATTAACTACCTTTCCATTATCATCTTTTGATAATTTCATCCAGGTAGCAACCAGAGTCTTCATATCCTTGTAATTTTCAATTCCAAATCTTTTCAAAACATCCTTGGAATATTTGGATTGAGAAATTAATGTTCCATTCCTTCCTTGTGTCACCTGTAGATAAAGGAAAAATGTTAGCTCGCCAATCATTGACATTTAGAACTCACTTTTCATGAATTCGGAAAACTGTCTGCACTGATCTTTATCTGATCCACCAAATATTATGTCATCGACATAAACCAAGACCATCATCCTTTGATTACTATTATTGTTGAAATAGAGATTATAATCAACTCCCCCACGCGGGAAACCAAGCTTCTTCAAGTACTGATCAATCCTTGAGTACCATGATCTTGGTGCTTGTTTCAGCCCATACAATGCCTTCTTCAGTCTGCAAACCTTGTTCTCATCCTCATGAATGAGAAAACCATCTGGATGCTCAATATACATCTCTTCCTTTAGAACCCCATTCAAAAATTCAGATTTGACATCCATCTGGAAAACTTTGAACTTCCGTTTCATTGCAATGGCTAGAAATAATCTGATTGTCTCTAGTCTCGCAACCGGTGCAAATGTCTCATCAACATCTATTACCTCTATCTAGGAGTACCCCTTGCACACTAGTCGTTATTTGTTCTGAATCACTGTGCCATCTTCATTCATCTTGTTGCGATAAACCC
This sequence comes from Viscum album, assembly GCA_963277665.1. Taxonomy (NCBI): domain Eukaryota; kingdom Viridiplantae; phylum Streptophyta; class Magnoliopsida; order Santalales; family Viscaceae; genus Viscum; species Viscum album. The sequence continues at coordinate 1,235,355,005 of OY728122.1, read as the reverse complement.
ATTTAGTCCCGATGAAATTCTTATCTGCTAGCCTCAAAAAATATCCCACGTCTGATTCTTTACAATATGATCTAACTATTCATTCATTTCTTGAATCTAGTTTTCATCTTCAGCTGCATCAGCAAAGCATTTTGGATCAACCTATGATAGTAAATATGTCTGCTACAGTGATTTAATTCTTCTTGTCTGAACTGGAGCTGATTTATCACCAACGAAATTCTACCTGTCAATTTCAGCTCGACTCCTTGGCTTTTGTGCAAATAAAGATTTTACTTCCTCATGCTCATCATCAGTATATTCTTATGAATCAAGATCATCCACTTCTTCTCCCCCTACGTTGCTTTCTTCCTCATCACTCTCATCAAGAAATTGTTCACTGTGCTATTGAATGATCTCCTCATTCTCTACTATAGTGACATCATTTCTCTCAACTACTTTTCCCAGCCTTTTGTTAAATCATTTATATTCCTTACTTTTTCCGGAGTAGCCAAGGAATATACCTTCATCTCCTCGTGACTCATATTTACTATATTTTTCCTTATTGAGGATAAAGCACTTACTTCCAAATATTCGAAAGTATTCCATCGTTGGCTTCTTTCCATACCACATCTCATACAGAGTCTTTCCTTCAAACACAACAAAGCCCTATTAGAAATGTAGATTGATGTTAAAACCGATTCCTTCCAAAATTTATCTGGTAGTTCTTTTTTAAGGAGAATCATTCTGGTCATGTTATTGATGATCCAATTTCACCTTTCAACCAATCCATTCTGTTGGGGAGTTCTTACTGAGGAAACTTGATGTCTTATCCCATGTTTCTCGAGATAGCCTTCCACTTGACTATTTGTGAATTCCGTACCATTGTCAGTACGAAGCTTCAAAATTTTCTATCCAAGTATACTTTCACACTCCCTCCAGTACTATTTTAAGCAGCTGAACACATCCTACTTATGGGAAATAACAAATACCCATGCCATTCTACTATATTCATCAATGAAAAGAATATAGTACCTCTTTCCATCAATTGCTCTTGGTGTGACAGGACCACAAACATCAGCATGCACCAATTCGAGCACTCTTTTTGACTTCTTTTCCTTTTACTTATACATCCCTCTGATAAGATTACCTTGTTGTCATGCATCGCACGTGTGAGTACGATCACGTGATAGCTTAGGGAGGTCCCTTATTGTATCACACTTCACCAGATCTTCCAAGGATGGTTGGAAAAGATAACCAATTCGTTTATGCCACAACTTGTTTTCTTCCTCTCTATACAGAAAACACATATCTTATTCTCCAATTACTAGGTAGAGATTTCCCTTTGTTCTTTTTCCCTATAGAACTACTTCCCCATCTATTCCTTTTACGACACACATCTTCTTATTGAACCTTATATAATGTCCTGAGTCACATAGTTGACTGACGCTGAGCAAATTGTGACTGAGGCCTTCTACTACTAAGACATCAGCACGTCTCATCTATTTGCCCCCAAACTTGGCCTTTCCTGCTGACGCACACCTATCATAGGTCATGGAAAAATAGTTATTTCCTATGTTAAAATTTAGTAATGTGGTTGACCTAGGATGTCTATCGAAGAGGAGTTCACACAAAATGGGCTATCACTTTAAAACGGGGGTAAAAATGTTGTGCTTTTGAAAGAAAATTTGAAATTCAAATGATTGAAAAAATATGATATTAAAAGGGTGATTAGTTCGGGGTTGGTTTCCTAATTTTAATTCTATTCTTGTTCAATTTAATTCAAACCTCTTCTTCTGAGTTGATTAATGTGAGTTTCCACAATCGTTTCCTCTCACTTCCTTGGTGAAATTATTATTGTGAGAGAAAACCTTACCAAGATCTGAGTTTGGTCAACTCTCCTTCAATGTGTAAAATAGTTTTATTGAATATCCTTAATTGAAATGGGCAATACCCGTTCAGGTTTTGTTTATCCCAAAAAATCAAGAACATTCACTACACCTTTTACACGTACTAACGATCATCGAGTACTTCACCACTAATTCCTGGTTTATTCCATCGTATATAAACTAGAAATTAGTGGAGGGAGATTATGATTATTTTAACAAGGAAAAAATCAATAATGAAATTAATATTCAAGAACGATCTCACTTGATAATGAAATCCGCTATAAGAAATTGAAAACAACTTTGAAGAAGAAATAAATTTATTCAATTGCGTCCAAGAACTCAAGCATTACAATGTAGAAAACCAACCCTTCTCCAATCATTCCAAAAGTTTACCCCACCATGGTAAGGGTAATAGAGATGAATGGGGAAGAATAAAGCATTAAAAAACTATGAAAAATAAAATAAATAAAAGAGAAAGCCTAAAAGTTCTCATTCTTAGTGTCCTGGAAGGAATGAGATGGAGAATGGGATGCCTTGAGAGGGTGGAGCTCTCCTCCTTTTATATCCAGAATTTTTCCCTCAGATGTCGACACATTTTGGCCCAATTAAATGATATATTAACGCTTTTATCCATTCTTGAATGTTTTTTATAATTATCTTTTACATGTCCCCTAAAAATATCAGAATATTTGGACATGTATTCCGAGAGTTAAGACCGTTTTACTATGATCATTTATTCTGTCCAGTCAGACTCTCCAAATCGCAAACATCCAGATTAGGGTAATTTAATGACCCCTTAAATGACCAATTCATGTGGACCTTACTTCCTTAAAGATTATCCAAAACTCCTTTTGCGTCCACAAACTGAATATCACAACATTTGGGCCCACCATGAATGAGTTATGGAGCCCGTACCAAAACTATGCAGAACTAAAAACAGTTTTCTTGCTCCCACTTGTGAGCATCTTTTGAGCTTCCATATGGCCGATTCAGCTTTTAGTCTAAAAATAGTAAATTAATCCCTGGATGTGTACAATCTGGAAAAGAAAGAATTTTTCAATTTGGATTAGTGTAGATAATGTTATGGACAAACTACAGAAATAATTTAAAACTATTAAAAATCCAAAATGGCCCATTTTTACTATTTAGCTCAAAATAACACCAATATCATAAAAATGAAGCAATTCATCTTATAGTAACAATTTTGTGGGTTTAAAACAATTAAATTCAATGTAAATTTAATTGAAAATATTTTCTCTATCAATTCCCCCACACTTAGCATTTAGACTCCTGGACAAGTAAAAATATCAAATCAAATCAAATCCAAAACACATATTAATGAAATCTACCAAATCAATTCCAAGAAACAAAAAGATATCTCGCCTCATCAAAAAAAATTATTTAAAGTTTTCCATTTTAGTTTTTAATATATTTCCACTTCATTTATTATCCCATGCACACAAAACACCTACCTCGCATTAATTTTCTCTCATCTCACAAATGTAAATTCTCAACAAGGCTTTTCTCCTCAAAACTCACACAAGAGTCACCATAGGCTTGATAAATTCCTAATTCTCCACCCGATGTGAGTCAAGGAAATGTGTTTCTCATGAGAACTTTTCAAGGTTGTTATGTGGCTTTCGGTTGGTAGGATTTAGATGTTAAAAACTCTGAGGCCAAAAAAGGAGGGCTTGGCTCTTATTGAAGCAAAATTGCAAGATTCTAATTTTCACTCAAATATGGTCTCCTTCTATTACCCTTTGTAGAAAATAGGCTCCATCATCATTCAATCAGCTCAGGATTTCAGCAGAAAAAATTTCAATCTTTTCAAGCATGATTTTTTTAAAAAGCTCCAGAAAGGCACAACTTCTCTTATCATGAAAGCTCCAGAAAAGGCACAAATTTTAACAGAATGAAATATTCAGTAGAAACATCAGCTCTTCGACATTTTATATTCCACCAAAAGCATCACCAAATGAGGTAGTACACCACAATACATCTTCCCCCACACTTAAGTTCAACTAAATCATGCGATTTCACTTCAAGATCAGGTTGTATAGGGAAAATTGGCTTGTAATGTGGCTAACCTACCAGGCTATTCATGGATACTAGGGGATACAATGAAGGATAAATGTAAATGTGGGCCATAATGAAAAGGAAAAAGAAAGGGGCTTCAAACCAAATAAATTCCTCAATCATTTAAAACACACGTACCCCAAACCCTCAAGTTTTTAAAGGAATAAATCAAATTCTGGTTAATGCAAGCATGGTCTGTTTCTCTCAATAAATGAGGTGAATGAAATGAATATGACAAAAATGGTTTATAAGCCTCAAAGGAAAGTGATTTCAAAGATATAGACAGTGAAATATGGCATGGGTTTCAAAAATCAGTGTACTTTTCATGAAATTCCAAAATATTTGAACTTGAAACAAAGTCATTTAAACATTCATTTAAGCTCAGTTTCATGGAATAGATTAGTTAACTCATTGAAATGGGTTTCAAAAATGGCAATGATAATCATTTTAGCTCAAAAGTTTCAAAAACACACCAAAAATTGAAAAATAAACACACAAAAATTTGAAAACACACAATTTTTTTATTTTTTTGTGAAAACAAACATCAAATGAAAATACTATACTACAAAGGTTCCCCCCCCACACTTAAATGATGCAGTGTCCTCGATGAATTCAAGTGGATTTAACATGTAATCCAATTTTCAAATGAATCACAACATCAAGCAAGTGTGAAGGATAGGTACAACCTGATTTATTCACAGTGCAACATCGAGTTAACCTCCTAAGTGTTACACTCTGAAAACCTACAAATAAAAGAAAAAAAGAAAACATAAGATATTTATTGAAAGAAATGAAAATAGAAATAGGATGAGAATAGAAGGATAAAACTTGGTTTAATCCCCCAAGTGGGCCCTGGGTTTTGACTACCTCCAGAGGGGCAGTTCTAATCGTTTATCCCCAATCTGATGGTGGGTGAGGTTTCATTCTCATGAACCAACAAAAACTTTTCTTTCCAAGATGAAATTATTCTTTTTTATTGAGGACTCCAAGTATATAGCACAAAAAATCCACCCCTATGAGAATTACATAATACTTTAAAGGTGGGGACTGGATAATGAATGAGTCCTCTTCCTTCTTGGTTTCCATTTTCACAACATATTCTTTATTCTTACGTGGTTGTTGAAGGTATTCTACATCAATAAAAAAATCAATGGTAATGTTATAATGTAATTCAATTTGAACAAGATTAAAGCAAGAAGTTTTAATATCAAATTCTTCCCTTTCAATGTCTATGTATTTTGTCTCTATTTCCTCATGAAAATCCACCTTGATCTTCTCTTGAACACCCTCCAATAAATGTTCAACATGTTCGGGGAGCTCCAGACGTTCTTCATCAGGTGCATCTTCTTTTTCATAATCTTCCTCCAAGGAAATACATGTATTAGATGAGTCTAAAAAATTAAAACAAGGGGAGGTAATACTCAATTCAGTTTCAACAATATAAATATATAATGAGTTCATGAAAAGATTATCTCCCTGATTTTGTACGTCTTCAATCTCTTCTTCATTTGAAATCACCTCTTGGATTTGAGTAGTAGATGATATAGGCAGGTAGTCAGGATCCACTATATTTTGGATATCCATAGAAAAATCAGGGATGACTAATGGGGGGTCTTCTTGGACCTTGGAAACTTCATAAAATTCTGGAAATTATTGGGAGAACTCAGTTAGCTTTCGGGCCATTGCTTTAAAAACATCTTCGTTCATGTCCTCCCTTAGTCCATCTATGAATTCTTTGAATGTTTTCTCATCATTATTTGTTTTCCAAAATAACCTCACCTATATAGAAATATAAGAAACTCCATCTTTGGAAGAAAAGGTTGAGTCAATAATTGGTTCATTTATCAGTGGGTAATTGTTCCATGAATTAAAGAAATAGTCATTTGAAAACAACATGGAAAGTTTTTTTTTTGTTTTTTTAATTTGAAAAGAGTCAAATATTTACAATTTGATTGTGGCACTACCTCCTCGACAATGGCGCCAATTTTAATGCACTCCTGTCGTAGGGCATGGAAAAACAATTATTTCCTAAGTTAAAATGTAGTAATTTGGTTGACCTAGGATGTCTCCCGAAGAGGATTGCATACAAAATGGGTTGTCACTTTAAAACGGGGGTAAAAATGTTGTGCTTTTGAAAGGAAATTTGAAATTCAAATGATTGAAAAAATATGAAATTAAAAGGGTGATTAGGTCAGGGTCAGTTTCCTAATTGTAATTATATCCTTGTTAAATTTAATTCAAACCTCTTCTTCTTAGTTGATTAAAGTGAGTTTTCACAATCGTTTCCTCTCACTTCCTTGGTGAAATTATTATTGTGAGAGAAAACCTTACCAAGATCCTGGTTTGGTCAACTCTCCTTCCATGTGTAAAATAGTTGTATTGAATATCCTTAATTGAAATGGGTAATAACTGATTGGGTTTTGTTTATCCAAAAAAATCAAGAACATTCACTACACCTTTTACATGTACTAACGATCGTCGAGTACTTCACCACTAATTCCTGGTTTATTCCATCGTATATAAACCAGAAATTAGTGGAGGGAGATTATGATTATTTTACCAAGGAAAAAATCAATAACGGAATTAATATTCAAGAACTATCGTACTTGATAATAAAATCCGCTATAAGAAATTGAAAACAACTTTGAAGAAGAAAGAAATTTATTCAATTGCGTCCAAAAAACTCAAGCATTACAATGTAGAAAACCAACCCTGCCCCAATCACTCCAAAAGTTTACACCATCATGGTAAGGGTAATCGAGATGAATGGGAAAAAACAAGACCTTAAAAAACTATGAAAAAGAAAATAAATAAAATATAAAGTCGAAAAGTTCTCCTTCTTGGTGTCCCGGAAGGAATGGGATGGAGAATGTGATGCTTTGAGAGGGTGGAGCTCTCCTCCTTTTATAGCCAGAATTTTTCCCCGGATGTCGATGCATTTTCTCCCATTAAATGACATCTTCACGTGTTGATCACTTCTTTAATGTTGTTCATAATTATCTTGGTCATGTCCCCTAAAAATATCAGAATATTTGGACATGTATTCCAAGAGTTATGACTATTTTACTCTGAACATTTATTCTGTCCAGTCAAACTCTCCAAATCACAAATATCCGGATTAGGGTGATTTAATGACACTTTAAAATACCAATTCACGTGGAACTTCTTTAATTAAAGATTCTCCAAAATTCATTTTTCGTCCACCCACAGAATATCACAACATTTAGGCCCACCATGAATTAGTTATGGAGACCACACCAAAACTAGGCAGAACTGCAAACAGTTTTCTTGCTCACACTTGTGAGATTCTTTTGAGCTTCCATATGGCTGATTCAGCTTTTAGTCTAAAAAAAGTAAATTAAACCCTGGATGTTTAGAATATGGAAAAGAAAGAATTTTTCAATTTGGATTAGTTAAGATAATTTTATGGCTAAACTACAGAAATAATTTAAAACTGTTAAAAATCCAAAATGGCCCATTTTTACTATTCATCTCAAAATAACACCAATATCATAAAAATGAAGAAATTCATCTTAGAGTAAAATTTTTTTGGGTTTTAAAAAATAAAATTCAATGTAAATTTAATTGAAAATATTTTCTCTATCACCTGCGCCAATAATCTTCAGGCCTTCATCATTTCCAAACTTGACAACTCCTTCTTTATCATATTTTACGCCTGTAACGAGATCCTTATTACCTATAATGTGAGATGTGAAACCACCATCAAGGATCCAAAAACCATAGAGATCTGATTCTTTAAGGCCAATTTCTTCCACCACAACCTTCTCATCCTTCTTTTTGGTCCATATTTTTTCCTTCACACTCGGCATGGATTGCGACTTCTGTTCTTTCTCAGAGTATGATGGACCAGCTTCATCTTGAAAAGATACAAATATATTTTTCATTTCTAACTCACCTGTTGGTTTATTGATCTACTGCTTGAGAACATTTTGATTCTGCTTTGGAACATTCCTCTGTATGGTCGAAGTGCAGTACCTAGCCATGTGCCCAAATCCTCTACACTAAAAACAGTGTCCTTCGAAATATGTTCTAGAGAATCGTTCTCTGTTTGGTTACCACCTTTGTTCTTGTTCCCTTCTATATCTATTGGATATGTAACACACATACTATGAATGTCCCATATTTTCAAAATAATAACACCTGATATAAGGTGCATTCCTTCGTGTTACTTCTTGTCAGAACCTGGATCTTCGTTTCAGGTATGTCTTCCTTTTTCCTAGAGTTTTTGAGAAATGTGGGGTTTCTGGAAATTTTTGAAGCACACGCCGTGTACTTTCTGAGTACATGCCGTGTCCTCCCTTTCTGTGCCAAGACGTGTTCTGGCCGTGTCCGGGCCACACACATGGTGTGTAGGGGTGATGTGGAGTCCTCTTAAAGCAGAGTACGGAAAAACAGAGTACACGCCGTGTACCCGAGAAGTACACACCGTGTATTTTTTTTCATTAAAGGGACTGGGGTCGTGCCTAATCTCCAGAATGACCTTCTTCTAGGTTTTGTTTGGCCTAGAGCTCCCGTATGACCGCGATCCTTCTCTGAGACCCCGAGCTACTGTCCGATCTCTGTTTTAGCCACCGTCGATTGCGTTGGGATCGCCTCGGTAAGCTCTCTCTTCTGATTTAGCCTTGTTTCATGATTCCTCCTCATTTTCAAGTTATCATGGGTTGAGAGTTTTGGATTTTTTCTCAGATCTTTGATGCTCTAAGTAGAATCAATCTTTGTGGTTCACTTATATCGATCTCCTAGCATCAAGGTAGGTGGTTTGTTGCCCTATGTTGAATGTCTTTGAGTTTTTGTGCAAAAAGTGCCGGATACCCATGTATCGGGTATCCGAGGTTAGGGATTTTGATTCCATCATTTAATTTCCTTAGATTTCTTGTTTTCTTGAGGTTAATTGATAGTCATATATGTTTGGTTTCATGTTCGAGGATCACCCATGGGTGATTTCCCTTGCTTTGGCTGTTTATCACCGTTTGGCTTAGGTTGCCTGTGAGGAAAACCTTGTAGCATTGTTTGTCTGCCTTGTTATAGATGATTGCATGTATTACCTACTTTTTACATGATTTTGATGCATTGTAGCTATTATCCAAGTAGTTGTTGAACTTACTTAGGGCTACTGACAGTCAATTACGCATGACTAGACTGCTCAGGGCTGTGTGAACATGGTGCGGTAGACTAAAGAGGGAATTGACGATTAAGGGATTCCCTAGAGATTCTGTTATAAATTAGTTTGTACGTAGGACATACAGGAATTGGAATTTGTGATTCCCAAGAGTGTCATTAGTTTACGCACGTATCTAGACCACAAGAGGAATTAGACGTAAGTTCTTCCTCAGAGATTCTGTAGCTATCATTGCAAGACCATAGGGGAATTAACGGTGAGAGCTTCCCAGAGTGTCTGTGCCTTGTATGATTATTTGACTAGAGGGGTCTGCCAGTAGGAGCCACCCAGAGATTCAGTATTATTATTTTTTGTTGGTTGTGATGAGTCCACCAAGACAAATATCAATCTCGGGTTTGTACTTCTTGTTGTCTAGGTAGTCTGTTGAGATACCTATTGTGTTACTTGACGTGCCTTGAGAATATGGAGCTGTTTTCTAGACTCCTTGGTTGATAATTAAATGATTGTATTAAATTAATAAATAAATGTGAATGGAGATTTGTAGGATTGTTACTTTGGTGTACCTATGTTTCTCTGCTGCATTTATTTCCTTTACTTTTTCTATATTGCTCACTGACTGTAGGGCACAGATCTTGTGGTGATTGCCTACTGGGATTAGTCTCACACCCTGTTTGGGTCCTGTGTTTCGGCCCAAATAGGTTATATGGTTGCAGGTGTGGATAGGGATTGTGGGCCTTCTACTTCAGGTACATGATTTCTGGTTGGAGCTGGAGAGTATAAGGCCGAGATTAGGCTTGCGATGCTGATGGAGTTGCTGTTACTTTTAGTACTTTGTTTTTAGTTGTATTTCAGCACGTTGTTGTGTTTTCTGCTTTCCTTAGATACTTGTACCTGATGCATCATTATCATCATTACTATATATGTTCATTGCTTCTGCTATTTGGTTTCAGTTGTTGTATGTCGTTTACTACTTCCGCTATTGACTGTTATTTCTTTTCCCTTGTATACCTTACCAAATGAGGGCATAGTTTCCCCAATAACTTACCAAGGCCCTCACTGCTAGTCAGCAGCCTCTGGTGTTTGGGGAAATGCGCTTGAGGTCATGTGGAGAATCGCGCACATGGCACCAGTTGAGTGGATCTAGATTCAGGTCATTACAAAGTGGTATAAGAGGAGTTTCTTCCTTTTCTATTTGAATTACTGTTTGGAGACATTAGGTAGGGATAGGAAGGAATAGGTAAATGGTAAATAACTGTGCCCGAGCGTTCTAGAAACCGTGTATAGGGAAAAAGCCAGATTACCTCGAATGTTGTAATTTTCGAGTTATGCAAATGTTACATTTTAATTGATTTCACCATTGGGTGTTGCACTTGTTTTATGCTGTTACTGTTTATATGATTGCGGTTCTATTTTGTTGCAACCCGATGAGATGAGGGTATTCCATCTCATGCATCATATAAGAACATGTTAGAAAATCACATGCCATTAATTTTTCCATGCCATCTAGGTTGCATTATAGGTTGCATGCTATTGTGATAGAATTTGTGATAGATAATGCATGCTGTTGTGATAACTGCTGTGATAAAATACCTGCTATGTGAATAGGGTATCAGTTGTTTAGAGCTTCTTTATCATGGACACCAAACTTTGGTCTTAGAGGTGTTATGGGCCCTCGAGGATCGAAATTTTGGGGGTCATGATTTTGTTATACTATTTCTTTTTTATATGCATTGTTATGATGCCAAGCTTTGATTCGTGGGGAGTATGGGCCCCGATGGATCGAAATTTGGCACCTCAACCTCTGTTTTCTGTGTTTTCTGGGCTCTGGTGTAGTTCTGAGGCTACTGTCTTAAAAAACCCAGAATACACGGCGTGTAATTTATAAATACACACTGTATAGTTTTTGGCCGTGTCACTGACCGTGTGGACAAGGACATAGGGCTGTAAAAGGGTCTTTAGGAACACGCCGTGTACGGTATGTACACGCCGTGTAGTGGTCAGCCGTGTTGCTGGCTGTGTAACAAACCACACGGGATGTGGTTTTCCTTCAAGTGCACGCCATGTCCCTTGGGAACACACCGTGTAGTGTTGACCATGTGTCAAGCTGTGTTGCTAACAACACGGGCTAGGTAAGGCATGTCTAGTGCATGACGTGTCTTCCTCAACACACCATGTAGTCTTCGGTTGGGACAGTCTATGTGACTTAGTCGTGTAGGAGTAACCAGGTAGGGAGAAAAGGGTCAATACATGCCATGTAGTTTGAGAACATGCCGTGTAGTCAGGTTTTTTACACAGCCATGTATGGCCAAGGTACACGCCCAGGGTAAAATTTCAGGAAACATGCTATGTAGCCATACTAAACACCGTGTAGTCATGTTTTCCCCCAATTTTTTAAAAGGGTTTTCCCTCATATTCCATTTTAATCTCTTATGTTGCAACTTTTTTTGTCGTTAATGAAGGTGTGTTTTGATCTTTTAGAGATATGGCACCAAGACATCCTCCCGTTGCATGACAGGAACCAGGCAGTGATCGTACACCTGTTGTGACCGATCAAGGACTACCAGCAGTTCTGACTATCATTCCAGACATGACACCTACAGTGATTCCAGACACTAGTGCCGACGCTCAGTTCAGATAAGGTTTCATGAGATTCATGCAGACCTTCCAGGGAGTTCAGCATCCTGCCCCGACTATGGTAGAGATGAAGCAGGTTTTTCATCAGAAACATCCTACCACGTTCACAGGGGATGGAGGATCGCAGGCTGAGGAGTCATGGATAGAAGCCATGTTATCCATCTTTGACCATCTCGAGACACCCCCAGATAGGAGGGTGAATCTCGCGACTTACATGCTGTGAGACTCTGCCAAAAGATGGTGGGACATAGTTTCTCAGGCAGGGAACCAACAGACTATGGCTTGGGATGAGTTCCAGCATACGTTCTATGACTACTTATACCCAGTGACGCTAAGGGCTGAAAGAGCTAGGGAGTTCATGAACCTGCAGCAGGTTACTCTTTTAGTTATGGAGTATTCCTCCCATTTCACAGAGTTACAACATTTCGCTCCCGTTCTAGGGAATGATGAGCTGTTCTTGGCAAGGAAGTTTGAGGAGGGACTCAAACCAGAGATTAGATCGTAGGTGAATGTCTTCTAGTTAACTTCTATTACTCTGATAGTCAACCAGACGCTGATCACAGAAAGGAACTTGATGGAGACTAGAGCTGTGGACCAGGGCGGTTCAGCATCCAGGGCTGATTCTTTTCAGTCAGACAGTAGGAAGCGCCACCAAGAGTCTACCCAAGGCGACTCGAGGAAGCGAGGTATTACTTTTGGTAGAAGATATCTTCCTTATGGAACCCAAGTGGTGTGTTATCAGTGTGGGAGGGGTGGGCATAAGAAGCCCCAGTTCCCGAGATACCCAGTGGAGTGCCGATCTTGCGGCAAGATGGGTCATCTGCAACATTTCTGCAAGGTTCCCCTTCCAGCATCTACTGAAGGAGGATCAGTTTCGACCCTACGTACAGGAGCAGGGTTACCAGTTCCGCATCAGACTGGGGGATGGAGTTCTTCAGGTTGTCCAGGTCAGGGTAGAGGCCATGGACGCAGTGGTCAGGCTCATGGAGGAGCAGCTCAAGGTTTTCAGGATACTACACAGGGCCGCGGTACATGCCGAAATTTTGTTGTAGAGCAGATCCATCAGGAGTAGGATCCCAGACCCTCTACAGTTCGAGGTACGATCTTAGTAGCCTCAGTTTTATCTTCAGCTCTTTTCGATTGTGGTGCTTCACATAGCTTTATCTCTTTTTCTATCATGGATAGACTTGGGCTCTGTGTCTTTTCGTCTGGTGACATGTTGACTCTCGACATTCCCTTGGGAACGAGGAAATATAGTGTACGTCAGTGCAAAGAATTCCATCTAGAGGTTGCAGGGTGTCACTTCTTATGGGACCTCTATGTCCTAGAGATAATAGGCTACAATTTCATTCTCAGGATGGACTGGTTGGTTCCCTTCCAGGCAGTCGTCAATTGCTATCGCCGCAGGGTGAGTTTTGTATCACCAGACGACAAATCCTTTCTTTATAGAGGTGAGTGGGATGTCCAGGTGGGTAGAGCTAGACCAGAGCATCATAGGCTAGGAGGGGTTACGACTTAGTTTTCTAGTCTTTATCTGGATGACCAGGGGACTTCACAGTTAGACTTTCCTCCAGTGGTGGATCGTTTCAGAGATGTCTTTCCAGAGGACTTTTTAGGTTTACCTTTGGAGCATGAGGTAGACTTCTCCATTGAGCTCATACCAGGAGTGGCAATGGTGTCCATTCCTCCTTATAAGATGGATACACCTGAGTTGCAGGAGCTCAAGAAGCAGTTGGAGGAGTTGCAAGCAAAGGACGCGTATGGGTGCCAGTAGATATACACGAGGACCGTTGGCGAGGATGAGATATTTCATTTCCAAGGACGCGTATGGGTGCCAGCAGATATACACGAGGAGATGATGCGAGACTTTCATTCTTCCATCTGGGCAGTTCATCCTGGCATCACCAAGATGTATCTTGATCTACAATACTAGTACTGGTGGCCAGGTATGAAGAGAGATGTGGCTGGTTTTGTCATGAGATGTTCCACTTGTCAGCTGGTGAAGGCAGAACACCAGCGACCAACAGGGATTTTGCAGTAGTTACCCATTCCCGAGTGGAAGTGGAATGATGTTGCGATGGACTTTGGGACAGGGTTACCGAGATCGTCGAGAGGGAACGACACGGTATGGGTTGTCGTTGATAGGCTCACGAAGGTTTCTCACTTCTTGACGATAAAGGAAACTTTTGGTTTCGATGAGCTTGGATGGTTGTACGTCCATGATATTGTGCGCTTGCATGGGGTTCCGAGTACTATTGTTTCGGATAGGGATTCCCACTTTACTTCGCATTTCTGGAAGGGGATACAGAAATCTTTGGGTACACATGTACTTTTGAGTACAGCTTACCATCCCCAGACAGATGGCCAGTCAGAGCGCATGATCCAGGTGCTTGAGGATATGCTCCGAGCTTGCATTCTGGACTTTGGAGGTTCTTGGGAAATGCATATTCCTCTTGTGGAGTTTTCCAATAACAACAGTTTTCAGGAGAATATTCAGATGGAACCTTACGAGCCTTTGTACGGTAGGCCATGCCGATCACCTTTGTGCTGGCTGGAGGCAGGAGAGGAAGCTTTGCTGGGACCTCGTCTTATTATAGAGACCTCAGAGAAGATAGAGTTGATTTGGAAGAGGATGACTACTGCACAGTCTCGTCAGAAATCTTATGTTGATCAGTGGAGACGACCTCTGCAGTTCGCGGTCGGAGATCAGGTTTTCCTACGTGTTACGCCAAAGTTGGAACACAAGAGGATCAGGAGACAGGGTAAGCTTTCGCCGAGATACGTCGGGCCATTTGGGGTTCTGGAGAGAGTCGTACCGGTTGCTTATAGGTTGCAGTTACCTCAGAGATATCAGGCTATGCACGACGTCTTCTATGTTTCTCAGCTTCAATTCTATTTCTCATACCCGTCTCATGTTTTTCGACCCGAGGAGGTTGAGCTGGAGCAGGATGTATCGTTCAAGGAAAATCCTATCAGGATTGTTGATCGTAGCACAAAGGTACTCCGTGGCTGGTTTTTTCCTCTAGTACAGGTGCTATGGCAGCACGAGAGAGTACAGGACGAGACCTAGGAAAGAGAGGCCGATGTATGATCGCAGTGGCCGGAGCTGTTCGAGGTTTCTTCTTCTCCACCTTGTTAGGGAAATTCGGGGATGAATTTCTTTAAGGGGGGAAGTTTGTAAGAACCCAGATCTTTGTTTCAAGTATATCTTCCTTTTTCCTAGAGTTTTTGAGAAATGAGGGGTTTTTGGAAATTTTTGAAGTACACGCCGTGTACTTTCTGAGTACGCGCCGTGTAATCCCTTTCCGCGCCAAGCTGTGTGCTGGCCATGTCCGGGCCACACACACGGTGTGTAGGGGTGATGTGGAGGCCACTTAAAGCAGATTATGAAAAAATAGAGTACACGCCATGTACCCCAGAAGTACACACTGTGTATTTTCTTTTTTTATTAAACAGACTGGGGTCACGCCTAATCACCAGAACGACCTTCTTCTAGGTTTCGTTCTTCCGAGAGCTTCCGTATGGCCGTGATCCTTCTCCAATCCCCCGAGCTGTCGTCCGATCTCCGTTTCATCCACCATCGATTGTGTTGGGATCGTCTTAGCAAGCTATCTCTTCTGCTTTATCCTTGTTTCATGATTCCTAATCGTTTTAAAGTTATCATGGATTGAGAGTTTTGGACGTTTTCTCAGATCTTCAATGCTCTAAGGAGAATCAATCATCGTGGTTCACTTATATCGATCTCCTAGCATCGAGGTAGGTGGTTTGTTTCCCTACGTTGAATGTCTTTGAGTTTTTGTGAAAAAAGTTCCGGATACCCATGTATCGGGTATCCCGGGTTAGGGATTTTGATTCCATCATTTAATTTCCTTATATTTCTTATTTTCTTGAGGTTAATTGATAGTAATATATGCTTGTTTTCATGTTTGAGGATCAACCATGGGTGATTTCCCTTTTTTTGGCTGTTTATCGCCGTTTAGCTTAGGTTATCTGTGAGGAAAACCTTGTAGCATTGTTTTTCTGCCTTGTTATAGCTGATTGAATGTATTGCCTGTTGTTTATATGATTTTGATGCATTATAGCTATTATCCAAGTAGTTGTTGAACTTACTTAGGACTGCTGACAGTCGATTATGCACGACTAGACTTCTCAGGGATGTGTGAACCTGTTGCGGTAGACTAAAGAGGGAATTGACGATTAAGGGCTTCCCTAGAGAGTCTGTTATAAATTAGTTTGTACGTAGGACCTACAAGAATTGGACTTTGTGCTTCCCAAGAGTTTCCTTAGTTTACACACGTATCGATACCACAAGAGGAATTAGACGTAAGTGCTTCCTCAGAGAGTCTGTAGCTACCATTGCAAGACCATAGGGGAATTGATGGTGAGAGCTTCCCAGAGTGTCTGTGCCTTGTATAATTATTTTACTAGAGGGTTCTTCTAGTAGGAGCCACCCAGAGAGTCAATATTATTATTATTTTTGGTTGGTTGTGATGAGTCCACCAAGACAAAGAACAAACTTGGGTTTGTACTACTTGTTGTCTAGGTAGTCTGTTGAGATACCTATTGTGTTACTTGCTGTGCCTTGAGAATATAGAGCTATTTGCTAGACTCCTTGGTTGATAATTAAATGATTGTATTAAATTAATAAATAAATGTGAATGGAGATTTGTAGGATTGTTACTTTGGTGTACGTCTGTTTCTATACTGCATTTATTTCCTTTACTTTTTCTATATTGCTCACTGACAGTAGGGCACAGATCTTGTGGTGATTTCCTACTGGGATTAGTCTGACACCCTGTTTGGGTCCTGCTTTTTGGACCAAACAGGTTATATGGTTGCAGGTGTGTATGGGGATTGTGGCCCTTCTACTTCAGGTACATGATTTCTGGTTGGAGCTAGAGAGCATAGGACTGAGCTTAGGCTTGCGATGCTACTGGAGTTGTTGTTACTTTTAGTACTTTGTTTTCAATTGTATTTCAGCATGTTGTTGTGTTTTCTTCTTTCCTTAGATACTTGTACCTGATGCATCATTATCATCATTACTATATATGTTCATTACTTCCGCTATTTGGTTTCAGTTGTTTTATGTTGTTTACTGCTTCCGCTATTGACTGTTATTTATTTTCCCTTGTATACCTTACCAAATGAGGGAATAATTTCCCTAATAAATTACCAAGGCCCTCACTGCTAGTCGGTAGCCTCTGGCGTTTGGGGAAATGTGCTTGAGGTCATGTGGAGAACCAGGCATGGGGCACCAGTTGAGTGGATCCAGATTCGGGTTGTTACACTTTTTCACTACGAGTTTCCCTTGGGATATCTGAATATTCTGATTCTTCTTTGTGCCCAAATCAACCTTTAATCTTGAGATGGGTGCTTGCGTCCTGACTTCAATTTTCACATATTTTTATTTCTGATCAAGCCCTGAATCAACCTTAACGTCAGAGCTCAATTACTGCTTCTTTCCTGCTGAACTACTAGGCTCCTCTTTCATCTTTTCATTATTCGGAATGACTTGCTTTCCCAAGAATGTGTTGGGAATCAAAGGTTTTTCCTGGTCTTTAACTTTTCTCCGCAGACCGAAAACTTCCTCTTCAATCTATTTGATAAGCTTGACGTGATATTTCCTTGTGTTTTTCAAGCCATCGATCTCCCTTTTCTGTTCTTCAATCTTTATTTTATACTCACTAATTGATTCTGAGTTCTCTGGTGTTGATGAATTGAGTTTCTCAATTTCTTCCATCAACTCAGACTTCTCTTCTTTCTTCTGCTGCATATAAAGTTTGGCATCATGAACAACTTTGTTAGCTTTCTTTGTTTTGGCTCGCCAAACACCTATATCCTCAAGATCAGCCTCTAACTCAGCTTTCATATCTATTCTTCCATCAACTTCTTCTTCTTCATCATAACCTTTGGTTTCATTATTCTCCTGAGAACTACTGACAAATTCCATCATATAATTTTCTCCACGATCTTTGCAGTTCTCTATCTCTTCAAACTCCTCAGTCTCAGACTCATCTGAACTATCACATTCTTTTGAAATGATATTTTTCTTCTTAAAAAAATTTCTCTTGAATTGTTTCTTGCCTTTCCCATAGGCTGATGACTTCTTCTTTGAAATTTTGACTTCTTCGGCATCATCATCTTCTTGGAACTTTTTGGGACACCTTGCTACAAGATGACCAACCTTTCCACATCGAAAATAGGCTAGTGGAAGTTTTCCTTTAAACTTTCCTTTTCCTCTTTGAAGATTTGAGGAGAGGAATGAAATCACCTCATCTGTCTCTTCTTCTTCCTGAGAATCTTCAATGGTGAGCTTCTTCATGGCCTTGAATGCCACTTCTTTAGATTTTCCCTTTTCCACAGCCTCGTTATCATCATTTCGCATTTCATATGCAACCAAGGTACTGTGAAAATTGTCCAATGTTAGATCCTTTGGATATTTATCTTCTAGTACTGAAACCTTCAGATTGAACTAAGGTGGAAGTTTCCTCAAGATGCACTTTACGATCTTTATGTCTTCAATGACTTCTCTCAGACCTCGCATATCTTCCACAACAACATTTACATTATAAAATAATCCATCAATAGAATCATTCAGGTTCATTCTTAGATCTTCATACTTGTTCCATAATACTTGCAGCTTCACTTCTCTGACCTTTGAATCTCCTTCATATATGTTCAACAACTTTTCCCATATAGCATGTGATGTTTTGCATGACATCACCTTGGTATATATAGCATTGTATAGGGCTCCTCCCAAAGCATTGATTCCATTTGCATCAACATCCAATTCTCTTCTCTTAGCTTCTGATAATGCACCACTATTAATATTAGCTGTGATACCATGAATTGCTACTGTAAACACATCCATTCCCAAAGATCGGAAGTAGTGTTTCATCCAATTCTTCCATAGCTGAAAATTGTTCCCATCGAAGATCGGAATCCCTTTATGATCAGTGACCTATATTTGAGAGAGAAACACTGATATCAAAATTTCACTCTGATACCAATTGTTAGGTCCACTAGGCTAGATACCATGAGAGGGAGGGTGAATCAGGGTATGACATATTAAAACAAATGCCCCTTTTGATCTTGTTTTGCTATTAGAAAAAACCCTATTCTCTCTCCTTCCCGACGCAGAGTATGAATAAAACTTAAATCATGCATAGGACACAATGATTTTTACTTGGTTCACCCTCACTGGGCTACATCTAAGGAGAATACATCAGTAGTGTGCCGATGTACCAATTACACTATAAGAGCACTGCTGTTTACAAGTTCGAAGCGGACTCACTGTCCCTCCTGGTTTACAACCACTCACAATTTGAGAACTCACTACTCTCTCAATTGAAGTGAGCTCACTGCTTCTTCAAAAGATCCACTCATAGTTTATAGACCTGTAGGTCTCTTCATTATCACTAATTAATGCATCCTCCACTGTATGTAGATGCTCTGTTGAAGTCCAAATTTCATCCACTGATGAATACCACTTTACCACAGATGTTCTGGGAAATTTCTAACTTTCACACAACCCTAGGGTGACTTGTATGCCCCTTTAACTAGTGCACAACCTTTGCCTTCATTGTGTAAAAACCAACTTGTGCGCTACACTTATGTGCCAAACTTGAGATCCACATTTCTTGCACGACACACTTTCGTGGTACACTATCATGGTACACTTGCGTGACACACTAGCCCCGCACACTTGCACGCCCCACTTGCATGCACACTGAACTTTTCACATCACTTTCACTTGCGCGATCAGAGCTCATATTTTCTCTAAGTGTTGATCTCATTGATAAATTAGGAGAGTATCCATCTATTTATAAGCATTTTAGGACTTGGGTGCCACACTTTCACACCACACTTGTGCGCCACACTTGCGCACCACTTTAGGACTTTCACACCTCTTTCTTTCCTTTGTCATATTTTGATATGATGATCTTGAAATATGACTTGTGCACTACACTTGCACATCTTACTTGCGCGCCACTTTAGGAATTGCTCGAATCTTTATTTCCTTTTTCATATTTTGATACGATGATCTTGAAATATGACTTGTGTGCCACTTTAGGACTTGAATGCCATTTTTAATTTTCCAAAATTTTGATGTTTAAATTCCTGGCATACAACATTAGAAACCTCCTTAACACAAGAGCACAACTCCCTTTTCCAAAAACACTTTTCCCCATTCTCCAGGAAAAACCCCTTTGTCAGTAGTTTGAGTCATTGAGACTCACTTTGTCCACAAACATAACATGGTGTCCTGCATTGTCAACAAACACAATCATATCAAAAATTCTTCAATGACACCTTGAGGGATTTTTTCCCAACAGCATGTCACCACTATCCCAACCCACTTGAAAGGAAACATGAAATATGAGATTTATCTTCTATATGTCACTCTTCCCATTACCCACATCATGCAAAACCAAGGATAAAAATGTCCAATGTAAAAATTAAGGCGTGAGAATTAAAGACCAGTTAGATACCACAAACAATATATATAATTTGTATCCATATGAGTCCATTATTTATTTTATAAAATATATTTCTAAAAAATTTCCAAAAGAAATTATTTTCCCATATAAAATCATCATTTGGATTCCATTTCAAAAATATTTCATATTCAAATAAATAAAGAAATATGACATAATATTTATCAATGAGGCATAGGAATATATATATATATATATAATAGTTTTCAATAATCAATATCCATATCAAGTGGGAAAATAAGAATTATCAATATATATACACGTAATGTTTCCTTAAATCACCAAATGGATAACAACATAAGGGTGTATACAACTAAGAAAACAATAAAAACTATCCAACATAAATGAACTCTAAAGTATAAGAACCCCAGTTCCTCAGAAAGGTTACTTCAAGAAACTATGACATTATGAGTACCTCCTCTAGTGATAGTTAACTCTACTAGAGATCAAATATGTCTAGTTTTCCACCATACCCCAAGGTCTTCCCAATGTTCTATTACAACATCATTATATTCAATAAAACAAGTTCATGTTTCATAAAAAAATTTCTAAGGAAAATTCCCTTTCATTTCATCCCACTTTTTCATAAAAAAATTTCTACAGTGATACCACACTGCTTCCATGCTTGAAAAACCATTCTCATTTCAAACCATATTTGAGACATTTTTTCAAACACACCATGTGTATAAAATCTAGTTTTCAAAGAAATCCTCTTTTAAAAACACTTTCCATTGTCACCAAATATCAAAGCCAATAATAATATAAATTTTCACATGTTAAAACCAAAGTAAACCATAAGAACACAAGGATCACTAAGGGATATAACATATGATAGATACACCCACTTCAAGAGTAATGAAAGCCTCCTAGACTTCTAGACTGATGATGGGATAAGAAGATATCAGATCTTAGAGAATAGGTTTTTAATCAATAAAGATCCAAGATTTCAATCTATATAAAGATCCACCAATGAGATGGGGTAGAGAGCCAAAATAATCCCCAAGGAGCCTTTATATTAATGGAAACTAGATTAGGGTCAAGAGGGTAAGATATTTATAGATATTATAGAAAAAATTCATCATATAACAACACATAGGGATACACCAAAATGTGTCCCAAAATGAAAATAACTATAGTGAAAGGGATTTAGCCACGCCAAAATGATGCCTGGTCAAAATTACATCCAAAATTCACACCATTTTAAATAGTGAGATCCTATAAACTAGGGTAAAAGACTATAACTCAGTGGTTATCACTACACTATTGCCTCTAATCCCTCATAAGGATACTATGCCACAACCACTACTCCTTGACGCAGTGACCCCAATATTGGAAGAATAACACAAAATCCACCTCACAACCTCCACTCTATAACCGATTCTCTATGAAACAACTATTAAAAAATAACTATAACCACCAAAACTAGCCACTATGCCTTAGTATCCCAACCATGTCATCTCTATAACCTCCAAAATGTAAAATAAGTTCCATGACATATTATCTAGTTCCATTTGAATAATTCACTTCCCCCAACCTATAAATGACCCAAAATTCAAAAGGATAAAAACAAAATAGGATTCATACTTGATTTTATGTGTTAGGGTGTGATAAAAGGGGAGATATTGGAATTATAATATGATGGAATTTGTTATGATTTATGAAGGAAAATAATAGTAATTTTAGAATAATTCAATGAATTTATATTAGGTAACAGAAAATTTGTACAATGTTTCTATAGGACTCACTATTTTTTCTATTTCACTCATTGAAGATCCTCACTCCCCCAGGCCCTCGACTACATACCGAACTCTTGATTAACTTAAATTCCTTATACTGACCCCACATGACTACATTTATTATAATATACTAACACTATTATAATTATAATAATACCCATAAAAATCAATTAAAATGAACTTACAACACCATCCTTATAATTCCACCTCTGTTAAGTTTGTAGCATGGGAAACCTATCATTGTCAACCCCTCGATATATCACTTTTCCTCATGGGAAAACATGGGAAACTGTGCCTTGATCACTTTCACAATCTCCCATGTTTCATACTCCTTCAAATAAACATTAAAATATACAATCCATTTTAAATATATAACTCTGAATTTTTATGATATCACTACTAATGGGTAGTAATTTTCAGACACAAATTCCCCAAGTAAGTCTTCTCTGCATAATTGTTGGCCAAAAATTGTTTTTTAACTATGAAACATGAAACACCAGGTGTAATTACCTATTTATAGGAATTTTTAACCAGTAATCTACTAGAACAACTCTTAAAATAATTGAAAAAAGGTCCATATTACCAAGAAATGAGATTGGGACTAATTTTGGAAACATTCCTAGGCCCTTTGGGCCACAATTTAACCCATAACAAATCTCCTTCATTGTAAGTGACATGTATATGATCTTGGTTGGAATATTTCACCATTAATTTATATGCTCGATGTAAATTTACCCAAATATTATTCAATAATTGATGCTATTAATTTATTCATAACTTTATTTATACTCCCTTTAGTAAATTTCATGTAAAAGTTCATAATTGTTGTGAGATACTCATGTTTTAATACTAAATATAATTTTTGAGAATTATTTGAATTAATCCAATCGAGTAAGTTTACAATTTTAATTATAACTATCACCCTACTTATCCAAATTGTATGGTTCTTGTTTTTAGGCTTCATTATTCCATTTACAACATATCATTATAAGTAATATTTGACCAATTCGTCAATTTGAATGGTCATTTGGTCCATACAAGAAGACCAAAAGAATCCATGAAGAAAATGGTCCATCCATGAAGATTAAATTTATGGGATCAATCCAGAAGTAAATTTTTTTTTGATCTCCACCAAAATTATGGGTAGAATATAATTCATCTTGGATAAAAATTTCAAGCCCCAAATCCACCAAAAAGGGCCCAAATGATTCTATGAATTCCATCCCACCATTATATCTAGTAATTAAAACCACCACACAATTATAGAATTTTATCATGATATAGACATCAATTAGAACTGATATTTTTTAGTGTCAAATCCAAGATACAAGATTACAAATTTTTATAATAAATGTTTTGGATTTTAGGGAATATTCCTATTCAAAAATCCATTCACATTCCATCCTTTGAAAAAGTGTTGATAAAAATGGATAGATACACATTATTTAGTAAAACAACCATAACTTTGGCTACAAAAGTAAAATGGCTTCCAAATTTTCTTTGTT
Organism: Viscum album; assembly: GCA_963277665.1. Taxonomy (NCBI): domain Eukaryota; kingdom Viridiplantae; phylum Streptophyta; class Magnoliopsida; order Santalales; family Viscaceae; genus Viscum; species Viscum album. The sequence continues at coordinate 1,235,331,551 of OY728122.1, read as the reverse complement.
GAAAAAAAATCAATATATAAAACTTTTAAGCATAAAATATCTCAAGATTTAGATTTTTGAATGTCCGAATTGGTGATCCAATTGGAGGGATAAATTTGGAATGAAAGCAGTATGTATCCTTGGGATATAAATACATTCCCCTATTCTATTTGAAAGGAGTTGGAATTTCATAATAAATTAGGATAAATTTTCATGACCAAATCCTTGAAAAAGTCTTTTATGGACCTAAAAACTCAAGTTTTCACTTGATAGAACCTTCCTCCTATCTTTGTTTTCATGTTATTTTGTGTTCTTCTTATTTGTAATCGTGTAAGTTTGTTTTCATTTCAATTTAATTTTAATGAATATATATTCTTAATCATATATTATTCACATCCAAATTATATTTCATAATATCAATTGTCTTAAAATATTTTAAGTAAATTTGAAAACCCTTTCATATTTTTCTTTCTTATTCAATAAAAATTCAATTTTTAACTTTCTTCACCGCCTATGTGTGTGTTCAGTGCAAAAATCTTTTATTATCCCATTATTTTAATTATTTTTATAATTAATAATCATAAAAATATTGAACCAGAGTAATAAAAATATCAATGGATGAGTAAATCTCCTATTGGGGTGAGTCATGATTTGGGGATATTAAGTGATTGAGGGATTTTACTCATTGAGTATTCTTTAGGTTAACATTGTATATGTTGACCTTAAAATGTCATGGATTGATGAATTTTGTTGTTTAACATATGGATTAAATGGATTATTAGAACCATAAATACACTACCATAAATAAGTTTTAATTTATATTAGAACCCTAGTTAAGTTAAGGCTTGGATTAAATCCTTAACACTTGGGTATTCCGATCAAAATTATCTTATAAAGTGGGTGTTAATTTAATGAAATATAAAGCAAAGTTGAAGGATATCACAAGCTTAAATACCAAATAATTAGATCACCCAAATATTTATTAAATTTTTAAACCAAAAATCATCCCTTAATCATTTCATTTAAGCTCTGTAAACAAACCTCCATTAAAAACACCATTAATTAAAATCAATCAACTCTAAAATTTTTACCATTACTGAGGATTCGAACCAAGAGACTCTATAAAAATTATCATAGTAACATACCTTTGAAAGGTCAATAGGAAACAATAGGACACATTTAAAATGGTTCCATTTCTGTAGATGGTGCAAATTATAGTCAGTAGTTTCAGATTTTTGAAAAAAATAAACAATTGTTTTTTGAAAAAAACACAAAGAAAAACCTTCCTTCTCATAAAAATCATAAATAAAAAACCACAAAGAAAAAACCACCTTCCTCATCCTTACCAAACATCAGAAAATGAACAATATCCTACTAAAAAATCCATCTTATTTTTTGACGTTGAAATCAAGATTACTCTTTTCCAACTTAGGAGGACTATTAGGGATAATCAAATCACTCAAGATCCATTCATTGTCCAAACAATTGAACTAGATATGGACAATACTAGGGAAAAAAACCGATAAAGAAATAGATTACCTTGATATTAATTACCAACCCCTTGGTATTTTATATCTAAACATTGAGGTATATTTCAAACAAAAATCTGGTTTGATTCATCTTCTACCTTATTTCCATGGGATAGCTGGTGAGGATCCACATCTTCATATCAAAGAGTTCCAAGTGGTGTGCTCTACCATGAAGCCTCAAGGGGTTTCTGAAGAACAAATCAAACTTCAAGTATTAATTTTCTCTATAGACAAATCTTCTAAGTCATGGCTCTACTACCTCCCTCCTGGTTTCATAAACTCATGGATTTACATAAAGCATATCTTTTTAGAAAAAATATTTCCTACTTCTCATACCGCTTCTATCCAAAAGAAAATAAGTGGTATCCATCAATTCCCTAATGAATCACTACATGAGTACTGGGAGAGGTTCAAAAAGCTTATGTAAACCTCCCTACATAACAAAATATCTAAACAACTCTTGATCCAATACTTCTATGAGGTGTTATTGGCTATGGATAGAACTCTCATTGATACCTCATGTGGTGGTTCTCTTCTTGAAAAAACTCCTATAGTTTCAAAAGATCTTATAAGAAATATGGATGAAAACACACATCAATTCCATACTCAAACACATGATCAAGTCAAACAATTCAAAGAGAATCAATACGCAGAGTCCAACAAGATGACTGAGTTGATGAGTGAACTTACAGATCTCGTGAGATAACTAGTGATGGCTACCAAAGCCCAAAACTCATATTCTCCACAATCTCTATTCCCTGTACCTATCAAGAATTTTAGAATATATAGATCACCATCTCATCCAACTAACACATGTCCACAACTTAAAGAGGATCCATCTGATTCATCTGGACCAATGTAGCTCAATGCATCATATGATCAGAGGAACACCAACCCTAAAAAATAAGGTCAGTTCATTAAAAAATTCAACCAACCCCACTCTAAACACTTATCTTCTACCTTTAATCCAGTATTGAGGTATGGTAATCCTATTTCTCATCCCCCTCAGTTCCCTAATCAAAATCCAAACCAATTCCAATATGGTCAAGGTGGTGGTAACTTCCAACAACCTTATCCTTTTGTTCCCCAACCTCAATGAATCAATCCTTCTCTTTCTCCTCCTGGATTCCACTATCCTAATTATCCTTCCCAATTCCCAAACCAATACAAGAACTTTACCAAGAACCCAAATCAAGGTAATCCCAAAGTGGGACATGCATCTTCTTCCAAGAAACCATGTGAAAGCACTGTGGAAGATCTTTCATACTTTAACCGTTATAACCTTAAAAACATTGAAAATCAAATTGGTAAACTTTAATCCAACATTATCTAGCAACAACCATCCAATTCTTACCAACTCCCAACTCAAAAATTGCCCAACCCTAAGGTTAATGTAAGTGCAATTTCACTTAGATCGGGAAAATAGATTTCCAAGCCTCATGATGGATCCTCAAATGAACCTTTGTCTGTTTATATTGAAAATTAAAAGAACAAAAATCTAGAAAATTAATTTAAAGAAACTTCCTCAACTCTATCCATTCCTCTAAGGAACCCAATTCCTTTTAATCAAGCTATCTCTAAGCCAAGGAATTCATTTGAGCCCGATTCTGAAATGATTGACATGTTTAGACCTGTTGAATTCAACATTCCCCTCTTAGATGACATAAAACAAATCCCTAAGTATGAAAAGTTTATTAAGGAATTGTGCAATCATAATAGAAAACTTAGAACCATTAATAATGTTTCAACACAATAGTCTATACCCATGAAGTGAAAAGATCCAGGGACCTTTACATTTCCATGCCAAATAGGGAGTTCCAAATTTGATGATGCACTCATAGAACTAGAAGCCTTGTTAAATGTCATGCCCAAATCCATATTCTATAACCTTGGTCTAGGCCATTTATACCCAATGGGTGTTGTCATCCAGTTATCCAATCGAATCACAGATAGTCCTGAGGGAATAATTGAGAATAACCTTGTCCGAGTTAATGATCTTATCTTCCCAACTGATTTTTATGTCCTTGACTTGAAAGGTGAGACTACCACTTCTCTATATCCACTAATTCTTGGAATACCATTCCTCCTAATAGTAAGAAATAAGATTGATGTCCATGTAGGCATCTTATCCATGGAATTTGGTGACCAACTGGTCAAGTTAAATATTTTTCAATCCATGCGATACCCATAAGAGAATCAATCTTTATTCTCTATTTATGATTATGAAAGTCTCGCTAAGAGTGTTTTGAACCCCGATCCATCATATACTTCATGTTATAATGATAAGGGATATTGTGAATTATGAATACTCATTAACCAAGTCATAAATGGAGAAGTTGATGTTGACATTTCAAATGTAACCTCCATCTATATAAATGATCTTGAAAATTATTTGGAATCCCATATCATCTCTAATATCCACTACTCTAACTTTAACGATAATGAGGAAAATGAACTATCATGATCATTTTTTGATTCAGATTAGATTATCCAACATTAATCATTTCCTATCCATGATTCTGAAAATTCTGTTATATGTGAGGTGAAACCTGAACCAATATGTTCATCTTGTCCCAATGGGAGTGAAGGTTGTGAGATTCGTTCCCTAATTAATAAAGTGATCACTAGTGAGGTTGAAATTGAAAATTCTTTGGAAAAAAAAATTGATATAAAGGATATTGAAAAATTTATTTAGTCTTATGACTCCACTGATCCTCATTACTATACATTGATAAGTGATTAAAAAACGAGTTAAAAACAATTGGGATCTCATACTCTGATTTTCTATTGTTTGAACCACACATAAATGCACCATCAGAATTGAAAAATCTTCCTAAATTTACAAGAATAGAAAACCAACACTTTGTGGATAACATCATTCCTCAAGTTGAAGACCAAGGGAGGATATCCATATTCTCTTTCCACCCTAATTGAATTGCAAGCACAACACCAAGGAAGGTAATAAATTAACCAATGAACAATCAGGACTCCCAAAGGAGAAGTTTTTCTGGAAACACACCTGAGTTGATAAAATATGGTGGCCACCATCAAACTATGGGTAATCCACTGAAACTATCTAGTTGCAGACAAAATAAATGTAGTGATACTTGGGAGGAAACCCATGTTTTCTTTTAATTTTATGAAATTTTAATTTCTTTTTAGTTTTTCATTAGTTGAATAATGTTTTTTATTTTTCAGGTAACATCCCATAGGAGGCACATCAAATTACACTAACCCACCATCGAATGGAGATGGAAAACCACCAAATCCAAACCATGGGGAACCTCTTTCCCTTTAACTCTCTCTTTCCCATAGGAGGCACATCAACATGAGGCACATCAAATTCCACTAACCCACCATCGGGTGGAGATGGAGACCCACCAAATCCAAACCAGGGGAACCTATTTGTCTTTAACTCTCTCTCTCCCTCTCTCCTTATTATTCTTACTCTTTAATTCTCATTTTTTTTACCACTTTCCTCATTAAATTTTTTTACTCTTTCTATTTTGTGTGGGTGGGTCTTTATAAAAAACTAAAAAAAATAAAAAGTAAAATAAAAAAAGAGTCATAATTACTCACCACCCACTTTTGAAATTTTGTCCAAACCAATTTGGGGAGTCAAAAGACATATTTTCATCTATTTTTTTTTTATTTTCATCATGAATTTTGATAAATAATTTTATGTCAAGAACAATAAATTTGAATGCTCATTTTTTTATTTGGACAATGATTCTTCCCCAACTTTGAGGAACAACATTAGCTTTCATTCCTAGGTCACCTATGAACATATTTTCATTTTTTGTGTTTTTTACCCTTGATTATGAGTCTTGAGTTTGTGGACCTTCAAGTTGAATTTACTACTTTTGTGTGCATTAATATGATCGATGCATTTTCCGAACCACATGAGAATATTAATAGCCAAATAGCCTCCCATTACCCTTACATTGGTCCTCCTTTTGAAATATCCATCAAGACCATGAAAAACTTATTTTTAATAGCCACATAAAAGCCTAATACCTTATCCCACCCAATATATACATGGATTTTCATTGCATAATTTACTGAAATTTATGTGTGGGTGGAATAGATTTCATTTTGGGTATCCTTTTCTTGATTTTAGAATGTTATCATATGATTGAGGGAAATCATCCATTTTAGCGTGGGGGAGAGGTTGTTTTTCAATGAGTTCTGGGAATGGATTAAAGTTTATGTAATTTTTTACATGTTATTGAATAGTTTTAAAAAAAATTGAAAAAATTAAAAAAAACATAAAAAATGGGTTGTGTCTTAGGAGGGTCAAAAATCACTCTCCCTAAACCCTTGATATTGTTATAATTATTACAATTAGTGTCATGAAGAGATAAAACATGGGTTGGGAGATAAGTGTGAGATCTGCTTTAAGTTCAAATTTTTAAAAAAATGCAAAAAAGAAAAGAAAAGAAAAAAAGGAACACTTATTTCATTGGGAGAAGTTTTGTGTTTTTTAAATATTTCTATAAAAACCTGAATTTTCATTTCAAGTATGGATCTTGATTTAGGGTTTGTTTTGAGGAGAAGGAGAAATGGGGTTTTTATAAGTACACACTGTGTACTTTTGAGTACACACCGTGTACCCGATTTCTGTGTACAGTCACGTACTGGCCATGTAATGGCCGAGTACATGGCCATATGATGACCTGGAAGACTGCTTAAGTTGGGGGCTAGTTAAGGCTACTACATGACATGTACATTTAATGAAAATGATCTTTAGTTTTCTTTTTAATTGATATATCCGAGAAGGGTTGTGTCTCATGTACAGAACTATCTTCTTCTTCCCGTGTTCATACGAGAGAGTGAAGAAACGACCAACGAACTTCAAACCCCTCCCGATTCTCTATCTGATATCCGATTGAGATGTCTTTGGGTGAGTTGGAATCCCATCAGTGAGTTATAGATTCTTCTAAATCATTTCTTCATGATTCTTCTTCTCTTATGAGTTATTCAAGGTTGAAATTTTTTCACCTTTTTTATATCTACGCCTATCTAGGCTGATTTAAGGGTTGACGTTCAAGGATATTGATTGTGAGACATCGAGGTAGGTGGTTTGTGAATTTATTTGTTAATATTTGGATTATATGTGCTAAAAGTTCCACATACCCACATTTGGGGTATTGCATGTTTTGGAATTAAACCATGTTTATTACCTGTTATGGTTTTGTTGATTGATAAAGGGTAATTGCATATGAGTAAGGCTAGATACCTTATTATGGGAAACCCCATGGGTTTGTTTTCCTTTATTGATTATTATAGAAGTTTGGTCTAGAATTCCTGTTAGGTTTGACTTGTTTTCCATGCCTTGTTTTGTTAGTATGGAGTTACTAATTTTATGAGATTCTTGTGATATGCATTGTGAAAGTTTGAACAAGGGGAATTTGACTTTAAGAGATTCTTGAGGTAGGGTCACTTATGTATGTTTTACTATTATGTTGACCAAGGGGGTATTGATTGTTAGAGATTCTAGGTGGTCATCAACCCAAGGGTTTAGACCATGAGAGATGCCCAAGTGGTCATTTATAATATATTGATGTTATGTTGACCAAAGGGGTATTGACTGTGAGAGCTACCTAGGTTGTCATTTGTAAATGATTAGTGCTATGTTAGACCAAAGGGGATATACCATGAGAGATACCCATAGGGTTGTTATTAAATTAATTGTTGTTATGTTATAACAGGGGGATTATACTATGAGAACTTTCCCAAAGGGCCGCTGTTGAATAATTGAATAATTGTGACGAGTATGCCAAGACAAAGAACAAGCTTGGACTCAGTCTTACTTGATTGTTTAGATGGTCTTCTGAGACATCTGGTTTTTTTCTCTTACATAGGGGATACAGATCTTAGGATAGATCCCAAGGTTTATATGATTCAATGGATTGAATAATAAATGAAAAATTAATGTAATTGGAAATTGTAGGATTGTTTACTTTTGAGTAATTCTTAGTTTATTACTTCATTCCTACATATTTCCTGCTATATATATATATTCACTGACAGTTAGGCACAAATATCTTGGTGTTTTACTACTAGGATTCATCTCACACCCTTTTTGGGTCATATTTTTGGACCCAAAGAGATTATGTGGTTGTAGGTATAGATAAGGGCAAGCACACTTCCTCATCAGGTACTTGATTATTGTTGGAGCTGGAGACCATGGGACCAAGATAAGGCTTGTGATGCTATTGGAGCTTACTTTTTTTTCTTTAATTTGGTTTCATTATTGTATTTCCAGCATTGTGACTTGTTTGGATTCTTTCTTAGACACACGTGGCATACATCATTTATATATTCCCTAGTTGTTTATTACTATCAATCTTCTGCTATTTACTTCTGTTGTATGGTATTACTATTTCTGATACTATTAATTATTTTTTATTCCACTATGTATACTCTTACAATGAGGTAATAGTTTCCCCAATGTCTTACCTTAGCCCTTACTGCTAGTTATAAGCCTCTGGAATTTGGGAAAATGTACTTGAGGTTATGTGGCCAATCGGGTATGAGGCAACTTTGGGTGGAACCCAGATCTGGGATGTTACAAAGTGGTATCAAAGGAGGTTCTTTTCTTATTTTCCTTACTATTTGGAGTCAATATATTGGGATAAGAAGGAATAGGTAGTTGGTAATAAGTTGTTCCCAGAATTAGCTAACCCGTGTATAGGTAAAATCCAAGTTACCTCGAATATTACTATTTTTCTAGTTTTGAAATTGTTAGAGTTGATTTGATTTCACTGTTGGGTGATTCACTTGTTTTGTGCTATTATGATTGATATCATTTTGGTTTTATTTCTATTACAACCCAATGAGATGAGGGTATTCCATCTCATGCATCATATAGGAACTTGCTAAAGATCACATGTCATGCATTATTTTCATTTGAATGGATGCCAATTTTTGGTCCCTGAGGTGTTATGGGCCCTCTTAGATCAAAATTTTGTGGATCATGGTTTAACTTTAATTAAATTATGTCAAGTTATGATATTAATAAGTATGCTAAAATTTGATTTTCAGGGATTATGGGCTCTCATAGATTGGAATTGGCATGCCTTGGCTAAAATTTTGAGATTTTGGGGGTTTCAGAGAAGTTTTAGAGGATTACTATCTGAAAAACCCATAAAACATGGCGTGTGATGTTGTGAACACATGCCATGTGTTATTATGTTATGGAAGAACTGAATTTTCTTAAGTACACACCATGTACTATATGTACACACTATGTAGTTGTTGACCATGTGACTAACTGTGTGAGCAGAGACACGAGGTTAATAATTGTTGGTGGAATACACTGTGTACTGGGATTAAACGCTGTGCTGATAAAGACCATGTATCCAGCCATGTGACTAATGACACAGGTGGATGAAACTTAGGTTTTACACACCATGTCTATCTTATACATGCCATGTTTTTTTGACCATGTATCCGACCGTGTGACTAACAACATGGGTGGATGAAAATTTTGTGGTACACGCCATGTCTAAGGTTAACACGCCATGTAGTGTTACATTGGAAGAACCATGTGGTTCGAACCATGTAGAAGTACTTGGGTAGGGGGGAATATTCAAGTACACACCATGTCTCAAGAAGAACACACCGTGTGTATGGGGTGTTACATGACCAGGTTGGTAGGGGTACATACCCATGTTAAGGCTTAAAGGGAACACACCGTTTAGTGGTTCTACACACCGTGCAACCTTCTTTTATAAACTTAGATACTTTCTTTATACTACTCATTTCTTGTACTTATGAGTTGAAATTATGTTAATCTTATACTAAGGTGTGTGCTTGACCTTGTAAAGTCATTCCACCAAGAAATCCTATGGTTGTATGCCAGGTACAGGGTGATGATCAGACATTGGAAATGGTAGATCAAGGACTACCAGAAGATCCTCCCATCATGCCCGTCTTGGCACCAGTTGTTATACCAGACATAGGTGCTGATGCATAGTTCCGTGAAGGATTTTTGAGGATGATGCAGACTTTTTAGGGAGCACCAAATCCTGCCCTATCTATAGTATAGTTGACGCAGGTGTTCCAGCAGTAACATCCTCCCACTTTCTTAGGGGATAGAGGACCAAAGTCTATAGATTCATGGTTGAAGTTCATGTTTTCTATCTTCGAGAATCTAGAGACACCTCATGAGAGGAGGGTGAAGCTCACAATGTACATGCTATGTGACTCCGCCAAGAGATGGTGTGATGTTATCTCACAGGAGAGGAGTCATCAGGATATGGATTAGGAAGAGTTTTAGAGGACCTTCTAGGATTACTTCTATCCCGAGATGTTGAGGGATGACCGAGCCCAGGAGTTCATGCATTTGGAGAAGGGTGCTCTTTTAATGATGGATTAGTCTTCATACTTTACAAAGCTTCAGTGTTTTCACCTATTTTGGGAGGTGACAAGTTATCACTAGTTAGGATATTTGAGGATGGTCTCAGGTATGAAATATAATCATAGGTGAATGTTTTCAGGTTGACTTTGGTGACTGCTATAGTAAATTAGGTGCTGATTACCAAGTGTAATCTGAGGGAGTTTGGAGCTGTGATCTAGGGTGGTTCAGCAGCTAGGGCTGATACTCCTTTGACCGATAGTAGAAATCACCATAGGTATTTTACACGAGGTGGTTCTTCTGGCAGCATGGATGTTTCTTCAGGTATCCAAGTAGTGTGCTATCAGTGTGGAAGGAGTGGTAATATGAGACCACATTACCAGAGGGACCCAGTCGAGTGCCGATATTGTGGAAATATAGGCCACATTCAGTATTTTTATAGGATTTTATCACCTGCAACGAGTGAGAACGGATCTGTTATGACTATGCATTCAGTAGACGGACCACCGATTTCTCATCAGTTAAGGAACTGGTGTTTGTTAGGCCGTTCAGGAAGAGGAGGTGGTCATGGCTGTGGTATCCAGATGACAGGTTTTCTATGACAGTAGGGTGGACCAGCTCAGGGTAGTCAGGCAGGGTCATAGGGCTGAAATACAGTTCAGACTTTTACATTAGAAAAAATCCAAAAGTCTTAGGATCCCAGACCCTCCACAGTTAGAGGGATGATTTTATTTGCTTCAGTTTTAGCTTATTCTATTTTTGATATAAGGTTTTCCCATAGTTTTATATCTGTTTCCATTGTAGTGAGCCTTGGGCTCTATATATTTACTTTTAATGATGTTATGATGCTAGAAACTCTATTAGGGATTAGGATGGATAGTGTATGACAGTGAAGGGAGTTCCCTCTTGAGGTTGGTGGGTGTCACTTCTTATGGGACCTCTATATATTAGAAATGAAAGGCTTCAATTTCATTCTCAGAATGGATTGGTTGGTCACCTTTTAGGACTTTGTTGACTGATATCGCCGCTGGGTGAGTTTCACATCACTGGAGGGCGGTTCTTTTCTACACAAGGGATAATGGGATGTCTAGGAGAGCAGATCTGGACCCAAGTATCATGGGTTGGGAGAAATTACAACCTAGATTTCTAGTTTATATCTGGATGACCAGGGTACTTCATAGATGAACTTTACTCCTGTGGTGAATCATTTTAGATATGTCTTTCTAGGTGACTTTTCAGGTTTATGTTTGAAGAGAGAGGTAGATTTATCTATTAATCCTATTCCAGGAGTGACACCAGTGTCCATTCCTCATTACATGATGGCTACACCAAAGTTAAAGAATCTCAAGAAGTATTTAGAGGAGTTCCAAGCAAAGGGTTTCATCCAAACCACTACTTCTCCTTGGGGTTTGCCTGTCCTTTTTGTGAATAAGGAAAAAAATAGCCTCAGAATTTGTGTGGATTATCGGAATCTTAACCAGTTGACAGTCTAGAACCGATATCAATTTCTTAGTATTGATTATCTCTTATATCATCTTTTTGGATCCCGAGTTTTCTTGAAGATCGAATTGAGATCCGGTTATCATCAGTTGCATGTTATACCATCAGATATACCTCTTACAGCCTTTCGGAGCAAGTATGGTCTATACGAGTACTTGGTTATGCAGTTCAGTCTCATGAACACGTCGAAAATTTTCATGGCACTGATGAACTGAGTGTTCCATCCTTACTTGGATTCTTTTTTGGTAGTCTTCATGGACAATATCTTGTTTTACTCTCACACTCTACATGACCATGCCATCCATCTCAAAATCTTATTGTGTAAACTGAGAGAGCATTATTTATATGATAAGATCTCAAAATTCCACCTTTGGATGAACTAGATTCACTTATTAGGTCATATCATCTTAGAGACAGGAGTATTAGTAGACCAATAGAAAGTGAGAGTAGTAGTTTCCTAGAATCATCTGAAGAAAATCTTTGAGGTATGAAGTTTTTTAGGATTGGATGGTTACTACAAGTGTTTTATTCAGGAATTTTCATGCTTATTAGGGCCACTAACGGGCTTGAATAAGAAGGGTGTGAAGTACTTATGGAAAGATTCTTGCGATTCATCCTTTCAAGAGATAAAAGGGAGGTTGACTTCAGCACCGATACTGATTTTTATGGATCTGAGAAAGAGTTAAACCGTTTAATACGATGCATCAGGTATCAGGCTAGGAGTAGTGCTTATGAAATGAGGAGTCATTGCGTATGGGTATCGATAGTTGAACCACATGAGAGGAATTACCCTATGCATGATTTCGAGTTGGATGAAATTGTGCATGCTTTGCACTATTGGAGACATTATCTTTTGGGAGAGCATTTTGTGGTATACACTGACCACAAAATCCTCAGGCATATCTTTACTCAACATGATCTGAATTTGAGATAGTTAAGGTAGGTTGAGTACCTTCAGTCATTTTACTTTGAGCTTGCCTACAAACCTAGGAAAGGCAATGCAGTAGCTGATGCATTGAGCAGGAGAACTTAGATACAGGTAGTTCAGGAGTCCAGCAGTGAGTGGTAGCTTATGGATCTATTCTCTGAGATGCATTTAGAGTTACACGACATACATAGTAAAACTTTTATTTCTTCTATAGCTGTTACATCAACTCTTCTAGATCGAGTGTGAATGAGGAAGCTATTAGATTTATAAGGTCTAGTCCTACGGGAGAGTGTGTTAAGAGAGAACCCTACTCCTGGGTGGACCGTAGGTGAGGATGAGGTCTTGCATTTTCATGGGAATGTATGGATGTTAGTATAAATATGTGAGGAGTTTATGTGAGATTTTCCTTCCTCTGTATGGGTAGTTCATCCTAGTGTCACCAAGATGTATCGAGATCTACATTGTCAGTATTGGTGGTTAGGTATGAATAAGGATTTTGTTGGTTTTTTATGAGATGTTCCACCTATCAGCAGATGAAGGTGGAGCATCAGCGACCGAGAAGGCTATTACAATAGTTACCCATTCTCAAGTGGAAGTGGAATGATGTCACGATGGATTTCATGACAGGTTTACTGAGGCCGCCTTGAGGGAATGATGTTGTATGGTTTTCTGTTGATAGGCTCACAAAGGTTTCACATTTCCTTCCTATTAAGAAAACCTTTAGTGTGGATGATATTAGAAGGTTGTACATTCAATATATTGTAAGTTTTCATGGGGTTCCAAACTATATCATTTCAGATAAGGATGCCCAGTTTACTTATCATGTTTGGAAGGGACTACAGAGGGCTTTGGGTACACAGGTACTTCTGATTACAGCTTACCATCCCCAGATAGATGGCCAATTTGAGTGCATGATTCAGGTTTTGGAGGACATGCTTCAATCATGCATCCTGGATTTCAAGGGATCTTGGGAGAGACACAAACCCCTAGTGGAGTTTTCCTACAATAAAAATTTTCAGGAAATCATTTAGATGGTACCTTATGAGGCTTTGTACGGTAGGCCATGCCGATCCCCATTATGTTGGATGGAGGTAGGAGAGACAACTATGTTGGGACCTCGTCTTGTCCAAGAGACCATTGAGCAGGTTGAGTTGATTTGGAAGAGGATGTATACTACACAATATCACCAGAAATCTTATGATAATCGATGAAGATGACCTCTAGAGTTTGAGGTCAGAGATCAGGTTTTCCTATGTGTCACACTGAGATTAGGAAACAGAAGGATTAGGAGACAGGGGAAGCTTTCTCCAGGATACATCGGACTATTTGAGGTTTTGGAGGGAGTTGGGCTATTTGCCTATCAGTTTCAGTTACCTCATAGGTACCAGGATATGCACGATGTCTTCTAAATTTCTTAGCTATGATATTACTTTTCAGACCCATATCATGTTTTTCAACCTGAGGAGGTTGATTTTGTGGTGGATGCATCCTTTTAGGAGAAACCTATTTGGATTTTGGATCACAGCACGAAGGTTCTCTATGACCGATCTGTTCCTCTAGTAAGGTGATATGGAAACACCGACGAGTATAGGATAATAATTGGGAGAGGGAGGCCAACATACAATCTTAGTGTCCAGAGTTGTTCACAATTTCTTCTTCACCACCCTTGGAAGGGAAATTCGGGGAAAAATTTCTTTAAGGGGGGGGGGAGTTTGTAAAAACCCAGATCTTCATTTCAGGTATGGATCTTGATTTCAGGTTTGTTTTGAGGAAAAGGATGAAATGGGGTTTTCTAAGTACATGCTGTGTACTTATGATTACACTCTGTGTACTTATGATTATACTCTATGTACCCGGTTTCCAAGTATGGTCGTGTACTAGCTGTGTAATGGCCGAGTACATGGCTGTGTGATGACCTGACAGACCGCTTAAGTTGAGGGCCGGTTAAGGCTACTATACGGAATGAAAATTTAATGAACACACTGTGTGGTTTTCTTTTTAATTGATATATATGAGTGGGGTCACATATCATGTCCAGAACTGTCTTATTCTCCCTGTTTTCATACAGGAGAGAGACAAAACAACCGATAAACTTCAAACCCCTCTCAATTCTCTATCCGACCTCTGATTGAGATGCCATTAGATGAGTTTGAATCCCACCAGGGAGTTCTCTATTCCAATAGATCCTTTATTCTAGATTATTTTTCTCTTATGAGTTATTCAACGTTGAACATTATCAAATTTTTTTAGATCTATGTTGATCTAGGCCGATTCAAGGGCTAACATTCAAGGATATCGATTGTGAGACATCGAGGCAGGTGTTTTGTGACTTTCATTGTTCTTATTTGGATTATATGTTCTAAAAGTACTACATACCCACATTTAGGGTATTTCTTGTTTTGGAATTAATCCCTATTTATTACCTATTATGGTTTGGTTGATTGATAAAGGGTAATTGAATATGTGTAAGGTTAGATACCTTGTTATGGGATAACCTGTGGGTGCATTTCCCTTGATTGATTGTTATGGACATTTGGTCTAGAATGCCTGTTAGGATTTCCTTGTTTTCCATGCCTTGTTTTGTTAGAATGGAGTTACTGATTATATGAGATACCTATTATATTCATTGTTAAAGTTTGATCAAGGGGAATTTGATTGCGAGAGCTTCTTGAGGTAGGGTCACTTATGTATGTTTTACTGTTATGTTGACCAAGGGGGTATTGACTATGAGAGCTTCCAGGTGGTCATCGACCTGGGGGTTTAGAACATGAGAGCTACCCAGGTGGTCATTTATAATATATTGATATTATGTTGAAAAAAGGGCTATTGACTGTGAGAGATTCCCAGGTGGTCATTTGTAAATGATTAGTGCTATGTTAGACCAAAGGGGATAGACTGTGAGAGCTACCCATAGGGTCATTATTAAATGAAATGTTGTTATGTTAGACTATGGGTATTAGATTGTGAGAACTTTCCCAAAGGGTCTCTATTGAATAATTGAATGATTGTGATGAGTCTTCCAAGCCAAATTAAAATCTTGTACTTGATCTTACTTGATTGTTTATATGGTCTTCTGAGACATCTATTTTGTTACTCTTACACATGGGATACATAGATTAGGATAGATCCCAAGGTTTACATGATTCAATGGATTGAATAAAAAATGAAAATGAATGTAATTGGAAACTATAGTATTGTTTAATTTTGAGTACTTCCTAGTTTATTACTTTATTCATTCATATTTCCTGCTATATATATATTCATCGACAGTTAGGTATAGATATTTTGACGGTTTCCTATTGTTATTAGTCTCACACCCTATTTGGGTCATGATTTTTGACCCAAATAGATTATATGGTTGTAGTTATAGATAAGGGAAAACACCCTTCCTTATTAGGTACTTGATTGCTGCTGGAGTTGGAGATCATGGGACTAATCTGAGGCTTGAGATTCTATTGTAGTTTACTTGTTTTTTTGTACTTTGGTTTCAATATTGTATTTCCAGAATTATGGCTTTTTTGTCTTCTTTCCTAGACACATGTGACATTCATCATTTATATATTCTCCAGTTGTTTATTACTACCAGTCTTCCGCTGTTTACTTCTATTGTATGGTATTATTGTTTCTGCTACTATTTATTATTTTTTATTCCACTATGTATACTCTTCCAATGAGGTCATAGTTTCCCCAATATCTTACCTTATACCTTTCTAATAGTTGATAACCTTTATCATTTAGGGAAATTCGATTGAGGTTATGTGGCCAACCGGGTACGGGGAACCTTTGGGTGGCACTCAGATTTGGGATGTTCCAATTTCATCCTCTTATCCCATTCAAAATTTCTTCTTCTTTTGTGTCTTTATTCACACAATCTTTCCCTTGTGAATGCGTGTTTCCATTTACACCCATGTTTCATTTCAAAAAAATTGGTCATTTCTTTTTCCATGTTGGTGTTTTACCCCTATTTTCCTATCTTTTGGCCATTAAATTCCTACCACCCCATAGCCACAAAAAAACCCTAAAAATGACCTCTTGATTATTGTTCACTTTAGGATAGGGAATGGAGGCTGAGATATCTTTCAAACTCTAAGATTTTTACTTTTGGTTGGTGAATGAGTGAACCTCCATAAATAAATTTTTATCATCTTGAGAGGAGTGAATTCTGAGTACCCAAATTTTCCATTTATAAATTTGAGAATGAAAAATGAATTATTTTTGGAATATTATTTTTGTAAAAACTTGTGTTGGAATTTAATATGTATGAGTGAAATGGTCTAAACTTCCCCTGATTGGGGAAAACAAAATTTTAATATTTGTTGGTGAGTGAGAATGATTTTGTTAGGTTTTTATATTTGTTTCACACGAGGACATGCACATGAATAAGTTTATGGGAGTTGATGTTATTAATTTATTTATAACTTTATGGATACTACCTTTAGTAAATTTCATCTAAAAGTGCATAATTGGTGTGAGATACTCAAGTTTTAAAACTAAATATAATTTTTGAGAATTATTTGAATTAATCTAATCGAGTCAGTTTACTATTTTAATTATAAATCTCACCCTTATCATCAAAATTTTATGGTTATTATTTTTTAGGCTTATTTACTCAATTTTCAACATATAATTAGCAGTAATATTTGACCAATTTAGTCATTTTAATGGTCATATGGTCCACACAAGAAGGCCCAAAGAATCTGTGAAGAAACTAGACCATCCATGAAGATTGAATTTCTAGGCTTAATCCATAAGTCAAAAATGGTTTATTATCTACTAAAAGTAGGAGAAAAATATAATTCATCTTGGATAAAAATTTAAAGGCCGAAATCCACTAAAAAGGAGCACAAATTATTCTATTAATTCCAGCCCACCATTCTATCCAGGAATTAAAGCTAGCACACAATTATATACTTTTATCCTGATATAGACATAAAATTCAGATGATATTTTTTAGTGTTAAATAAAAGATATATGTGTCCTACTTTTTATAAGAAATGGTTTGGATTTGAGGGAATATTACTATTCAAAAATCCATTCACATTATCGCCTTCTAAAAAGTGTTGATAAAAATGGAAAACTGCACATTATTTAGTAAAACAACCATAAATTTGGATAAAAAAGTCCGATAGTTCCAAATTTTTATAGTAGACATAAAAAATCAATATCTAAAACTTTTAAGAAGAAAATATATCAATATTCAGATATCTAGACGGCCAAATTGGAGATACAAATGGAGGGGGAGATTTGGAATGCAAACATTCCACATCCTTGGGATATAAATACATTCCCCTATTCTATTTGAAATGGGTTGAGTTTTCATAATATAGGAGTATACATTAGCATAAAAAATCCTTGAAAAAGGCCTGGTATGACCTACCAAACTCAAGTCTTCACTTGAGAGACCCTTCCTCTTCTCTTTATTTTCATGTTCTTTTGTGTTCTTCTTATTTTTAATCATGTAAGTTTGTTTTCATTTCAATTGAATTTTAATGCATGTATCTTATTCATTATATATTATTCTAATAAAACTTCTATGTCATAATATTAATGGTATTAAAATATTTTAAATAAATTTGAATACCCTTTCCTCTTTTTCTTTCTCATTCAATCAAAATTCTATTTTTAACTTTCTTCACTGCTTGTGTGTGTGTTCGGTGCACAAATCTTTTCTTATCCCATTATTTTTGTTCCTTTTATAATTCATCATCATAAAAATATTTAACCAGGATAATAAACATCTTAATGGATGATTAAATCTCATATTGGGGTGATTCATGATTTGGGGATATTAAGTGATTGATGGATTTTTCTCATTGAGTATTCTTTAGGTTAACATTGTGTATGTTAAATTTAAAATATCATGAATTAATTACATATTTTGTTTAAAATGTGGATTACATGGATTATTGGAACCATAAATACACTTTCATAAAAAGTTTTAATTGATATCATAACCCTAGTTCAGTTAAGTCTTGGATTAAATCTTTAACAATTGGGTATTCTAATCAAAATTATCTTGTAAAGTGGGTATTAATTTAATACAATATAAAGAAATGCTCAAGGATATCATAAGATTAAATCCCAAATAATTAAATCACCAAAATATTTATTAAATTGTTAAATAAAACATCTTACATCAATCATTTCATTTAATCTTTACAAACAAACCCCCCCCATTAAAAATACCATCAATTAAAAATAATCGACTCTAAAATTTGTACGATCACCGAGGATTTTACCTAAGTGCTTTATACACATTAGAAGAGAACTAGAACTTTTAATGGTCTTTAGGAAATAATCATCTGCATTTCAATGATTCATCACAATATATCAATACAGTATCCAATAATTCCTCTATAGCCACCCCTTTTCATAATGAATAATGTTTGGTGTAGATTAACCATATAATATTTCAAATGGTGTTTAGCCAATAGACATGTGATAAGAAGTATTATAATGGGATTCTACCCATGGAAACCAAATTGACTAATGTTTTGGGTGATTTGAATAAAAACAACATAAATAGAACTAAAAAAATTTGTTTACTATCTCATTTTTTCCATCACATTGAGGATGATATGACAAGATCATCTTTAATGACGTACCCTAAAGTTTGAATAATTATTTCCAAATGAGACTAGTAAATAATGGACCTAGATCAATAAATATGGAACTAGGTATTCCATGTAATATGAAAACTTCCTTTATAAAAAATTCAAATATTATCTTATTAGAATACAGATGTTTGAGTAATAAAATGAGCATACTTACATAGCCTCATAAACTTATTATTTCGAAAGTACAATAATAAAATCCATTGAGATTTCTTAGAAAACCAATTTCTATAATGATAATCGATAAAAAAGTCCTATGGGAATCATTTCCTCATATTTATGTTATTTTCACACCTCACATTCCCAAAAAAACTGTAATACATCCAAAGTCATTCCAGCCTAATAAATTCCAGTAGAAAGGACTTTATAATTTTTAGGTACCCAGAGTGTCCCCCTATATGGGAAGAATGATAATGTTATAGTACATTCAAAATCAAGAATAATACTTTTAGTAAAAATATATTGTTCTTATAAAACAACAAGCCACTATGGTAATAATATCCCAGTTTCTAGATGATATTGAAATATATTGCAACACCTTAATAAGGGACAGCAATTTTTTGTCCTACTGGACCTCTTCTCACACCACTTGCAAATCTATCCAAGCCAGCTCTGAAATGACTAAATGTAAGCATTAATTCTCCTCTACTACTCTAGATAGTACATAAATAACCCTGTTTAGTCATCCTAACTTATACAGGACTTAAAAACCCAAAATTTTATCTTTCCAACATTTTTGGTTCATAAATATTATTTGTTGGTAAAGAAAATGTTTGAGACTTCGTTGGTCAGTATAGACCACAAAATCCCACCCTAGTGAAAAGTGTTTTTAGTGTTTTACCGACACCACCAATGCCATTAATTGTTTTTCATAGAATTATTTTTCTAAATTCAAATCAAATAAATATTTTCTAAAATAATCTAGAGGTCACCTATCCTAAATCAATTATGAACTTCCTTGAATATAGAATTGTGCTATGCCAAATAAACCCATGATCCAAAATCTCTGGTTACATTTATTAACTTTGTTCTTAAAATGATATTCATATTTGTAGGGCCATACATTCACTGGTTCCACCCCTCATTTTAATTCTAGGTAATGATAAATTTCTCATTAAGGTAGCATGACTTTAGGTGTCTCAAATACTATGCTGTATTGAAGTAGTATTTTCTAAATCTATTCCAACTGACTCAATTCAAACTATGAATCTTACCCTACCACTTCCTTTACTAATTCCAATTTCAAGCTTTGTACTATAAATTTCATTCTTCCAATATACTCTTGTAGATCCCCCTATATTCCCTATGTGTGCCTTACTACTTGTATGGTTACTCCCTTCCATTTTCATTAAAAAATCAAGGCCACATCTTTCCAATGAGTAGTAACACAACCTAGGGTTTCTATCCAGGATATTTTGAGAACCAAATATAGACCAATGGTACAAAAAATTTAATCATCCATAACAAACTCCACATCATTCTGCTACATGTTCAATGATCTATACACACCCCTTGAATCCACCAGGTTTCCATCCCCCAAACATATATTGAACGGTTTGGTGTAAAATAGATGTGATGAAAAAATATTTATCAATTGTTTTGAAAGAAAATTATGACAAGATCCACTTTCAATTAATACAAGAATTAGAACACCTTATATATTTCCCTATATCATCACTGACTTTTTTCCCTTCACCTATGTCCATTCTTCTACACTAGTAATAGTCCTTTGCATTTATATTTCCCACACTTCATAATTATGTCCACCATACTTTCCTACCATTTCATATCGTATAGAATTTGCTTCACATTCCACATTGTTGGGATCCACACAACCTAAAACATTAGTTCAAATACCTTTTCTATACATTTTAAACTAGATAGAACCTTTTTACACAAGTAAATCACAACCCCTTGGCTCTTCATTCATCATATTTAACCCTCAAAAAGTTCCAAATACCCTTCTATCATAGTGTTACTTCTCCTCTTGGTTTCCTATTAGTTCCCACTCTAGGTAAAAATATCCTCACCACTCCCATATTTCCATAATTATCTATACTTATGATAGATCCACTCCTTCCATGCACTTCTATCATTTTAATGATGCCTAGTAATATCAACTCCTATTCTACTCTACTTGAAAGAGTCAACCATCATGATTTTTTGTGAGGCTCATGAGTCTAGATAGAGCTTCCAATCCCAGGACACAACACCCCTAATAAATAACCTTGAATACAAATTTCTATAAAAAATGGTATCTTATGTGTCTCTCATTTGAACTCATATATGTAATAATACACTTCCCTAATCTAGTGTAATACTTTTAATTTTATCATAGGATCTTCCTTTGATACACTATTTTATCTTCCAAGGATCTCATCCTTGAGCTATGTCCAATAAAGTTGTAGTGTAATAGTTTACAAAGATATAATCCAACACTAGAACATACCTTCCATACATAGTTGTGATAATGTCAGCATCATATCTTCTCAGACATGGTAAATCAAAAATTACATCTCATCTATAAAAATACATGTCATGAGATCCTCACTTGATAGTGTTGTCATCTCTTCCATTTTATCCATTTCAAAAATCATCTTCCATTCTATTTCACATTCCATCTTCCATTTTTCAAAACTTTCAATCATTGTTATTATGCTTAATTCTCCATATCCAAACTAATCCCACCTTTTTCTTTGATGAAGGACTTAACACTGTCTTCTCCTTGTTTTGTTTGTTCTATCTATCTTATATCTAATCATGAAAATGTTATTATCACCTATTAATTTTGAATTTCTATTTGTTTCAATATTATCTCTTTATATTTTTGTCTAGTTTGTAACTCATCAATTGAAATTTCTATTCCTATGACTCTAATCTCCATTCATGTAGGTATAAAATGCTAAACTGACTTCAAAATCTATTTATAATTTCCTCCTCATCTCTTAAATTGAATTCCAATATGCAATGGAGTTTATTTTTATTTCTCAATGAAAGCACCAAGATGATAGGAATTTCAGAAGAATGCAACGAACTTCTATTCAGCAACTATAAATTAATACAAGGCTTTGGTAGGACTCACTATTTATACTATCTCACTTCTAGAAGAACCTCACCCTAGTCCCTTGACTACATGCTGAACTCCTAATTCACTTTTATTCCATATACTGACCCCACATTACTACATTTATTCTAAAAGACTAAAACTATGCCAATTGTAATAATACCCCTCCCTAAGAATCAAACTACAATCCACCACTAGCCTTATGAGCCCTCCTATAATGAACCTACCTGAATAACCTTTCAAACTGGTACACAAACCGATCCACCACCTACTCAAAGGGTGTTATGGATCCCCACGGGCTGACAACTAGCACCCTGGCATCAAAAAATAATTATATAAAACAATTTTACCAAACTTGAAGCAATGACATGGAATATATATGCATAAAAGATAGAGAAAATGGAAGATATAAATATATTCCATAATAGATAAGTAACAAAGAAAGTGATAAAAATAAAAAAGGTAGAAAAAAATCTCTAAATGGAAAGTCCAACTACAAAGGACTACAAAACCAAACAGCTACTTCAATAGCTTAATGCGATAATGTGGGAAAACTCCCACCATCTTAACACAAGCTATCCAAAACCCAACTAACATAAAAAATCACTGCCTTACTAAAATTCCTTGGATTTACCTTCATAGAAAGACATAACCAAGTCTATACACCACCAAAGGGGTACACTAGGTGTGAGATAATAGGCTCAGCAGGGTCCCACCTCAGTGTTCCATACCAAGTCTCTAAACAATAATCCAAGAATTCCCAACATTAAAGAAAACAATACATGATAACCTTTAAAGAGTTTTTATATCAAAATCATGGAAAAACAATTTAATTTTCACTTTTTACATATTTCTAAATAAAATAGATAAATTAGTTTCAACTCATTTCATATCCATATATCAAAAAAATATATCATGTTAAAAAATTCATGAATCACATATTATATCAAATCCATGGTAGTAAAATAAAAAAGTACAAACCAAATAGTCCAAATTAGATAAGAATTAGCATAGGTAACATCATTCTAGGGATCAAACTGGGTTAGGATAGCTAGTAAAGTCATAATTAACATAGAAAATCATATAAAAATCAATCCACTTGACATATGAATTGATTATATAGAGTATAGGAACACCCCATTAAGTGAACCCCCCAATAGGTCTAACAAGTCCCTAGAACAATAGGCCTAGGGAGCATAAGATATCCCCATGAGAAACCCCCCAAAAGTGGATGAGACCTATTACTATACCTTCCACCTAAGTACCTAATGATTCCCATGTGCTATATTTTCCAAACTAGTTCATCAAACCATTTTCATAAAATCATGCTTTGAAAACTATTTCAAAAAACCATTTCACAATGATTTGAAAACCCTTTTTCATTTATCAAAACTAAAGGAAACCATATTTTATAAAAAATAATTTCACACACAAAAAATATTCAATCATTCCATTTTATTTAATAAAAAAATTTATCAATGATAAGAGCAATGATGTTTACCAACATAAGCTAGAGACAAAACCACCTACCTCAAAACTTGGGTCGCACACACCCTCAATGGAATACACCATAAGAAAGGATCCAGAAAAGATAATGGAGTACCTAGAACCAATCCTTACATATTATAATTGATTCAATTAAACAAAAGGGTCATAATAGAATAGGAAACATCACATGCCTTAAGAATACACACCCACCACACCACAACCAACAGGGAAATGAAAACCAGAACCAGATCACAGAATAGATCTCGATATAATCAAGAAGAAACATCACCACATTTCAATGAATCTGATAATACAAAGAAATGGTGCTACCGTGATCAAAGGAAATGAATAATCATAAAGGATTACTCACCCGAAGAGACGTAACCCAACCACAATGGCAATCAATCACTAAAAACATAAATTTAGATCAAACAGAGGCTCCCAAAATAACTGGAAGAGAACTATAGATAGAGAGGGGAGAGAGATTAGGAATAATTAAATAACAATAAACTGATATAGGGCCCTAAAATCTCTATCTATGACATTTACATGGCATGTAACCCCTTTACACATTGTGTAATCCATGAGGATCACATACACTAAAAAACCCATAATCTTTTTATTAAAAACATATTCTTTAATATAACATGGAATGTAACCTTTAAAAAACATGTAAACCCTTCACATTGTGTACCAGTTTCATGAAATATTCTTGAAGATATTACATATCATGTATTCTGATTACATAGTGTGTATTCCTCCAACAGACTACAAAAAAAATATATTCCTTATAAAAACCTCAAACCAACTTGGGAATTATCCAAAATCAGAGAGAACCCCACCAAGACATTAAAACAATATATAAAAAATCCATTAATTCAAGAAAATATACATCCTCGAACTTTATTTAATATTCTTAGTAAAGTTTCTCCTTCCTCGAGAGTCCCAAGACACACCCAATTAAATAGGAAAATAAGAAAAGTATAGAAAATACCAAAAATTAGTAAAATAATGTTAAAAAATCCCCACCATAATAATTTCCATTATTGGGAAGAAATATGGAATAATGAAGTCTAGTAAAGATGTGAGGACACTGATCCATTATCAACTAATCACACTCCCAAGTCTCATGATAATCTGATTTGTACCACCACAACACTTTGACCAACAGAATAAAATTCCCACACAAGACTTTCACTTAAGAGTTAAAGATCTCTACTGGATGCTCCAAAACATAAGAATATAATCTAAATAAATCTATTCCCAACTAAGAACATGAGATGGATCAAGATGGTATTTATTGAGATGTGATATGTGGAAAACATTATGAATTCTTTTCAACTGAATCGTCAATGAAAACCGACAAGAAACTTGACTAATCTAATCAATGACCTCAAATGGCCCAACATATATTAGAGCCAACTTTTACTATTTTCCAAGACAATGGTGACCCAACTGAGGATAAACTTTCAAGAAAATACGATCACCTATGGAAAACTAGAAAGGATGACACCGTTGATATTCATAATATTTCTTCCAATTATCTGCCATTATGAGACCTCGATGTATATTTTGAATCCTATCAAAAGTTAAATGAATGAAACTCAGTCCCATCAGGGATGATTTATCCACCTATTCCCAATAAAGAGGTGATCTTCATGAGTGACCAAAAAAATCCTCAAAAGGATCCATTCTGATCTACTAATGATAACTGTTATTATAAGAAAAATCAACAATTACCTAATGGCTACCCCATGATCCACAGAAGTCCAAGAAATAGGCACATATAATATCCTATAGGATCTTAATATAATGCTCCATCCGACCATCTGTCTGCGGATGATAAGTTGTACTCAACCTAACCTAATTCACTATCACCTCTTGGAGACTCCTCTATAACCTCAAAGTAAACATAGGATCCCTGTCTAAAAAATGGTAGAAGGAACCCCATGTAACCTCACAATTTCCTACACATACATCTTACCTAGACCCTAAACTTTAGCAGTGTCCTTGATTACAATGAAATGAGATGAATTTGTACATCGATCAATAAACACCTAGATAACATTCCTCCCTTAGGGAGTCTCTAGTAGTCCAACAAAAAAATCCATGGATACCTCATCCCATTTCCAAACTGGCACTAGAATAGGCTAGATCAAACCATAAGGTTTCAAATGCTCTACCTTAATCTGTTGGTAGGTGTTACAATGAGAGACATATTCAACAATGTCACGCTTCATACCTGACCACCAAAATCACTGTCTCATATCATAATAAATCTTTGTAATGAACAAATGAATGAACCATGAATAACTATTATAATTAAACGAAACCTAGTTCTTCATAGTTGATCGGATGAAAAACCAATCCCAAAACTAAGAATACCATTTGAAGAGATAGACCAACCCAAAATGGTCTCCCCACCATATAGGGTTTCTCAAATTCCTCTGAACTTTTCATCATTTTATTAAATCTATAGAATAGACTCAAGAAGAGATGATTATAACTAAACACTAGTCAGATCTATACCTGAAACATCCCTCTGAGCATCTAGATGAAATTGAAAAAAAATCTCTATAAGGTCCACTCTTCCTTCAATTTTAAAACATCTTGTGATGATAATTTCCTATTAAAAGCGTCTACAAGGACATTCCCCTTCCCCGAGGTGTATAAAATATCAAAGTAAAATATATAAAGTTATTCCACCCACCACATATCTATAAGATTAATGTCTTTTTGAGAAAAGATATAGAAAAAATATTATGGTTAGAAAATACTGTGAACCTTTCCCCAAAAAGATAATGTCGCCAACACTTAAGCACATTCATAATTGTGGCTAGCTCTAAATCAATAGTGGGGTAATTATTATCATGAATTCAAAGATGATGAGAGCCAAAAGTAACCACATGATCATCTTTCATGAGAAAATAACCTAAACCTGAACCATAAACATCATAGAAAACCATATACCCCTTACTGGGCTCAAGTAAGATCAGAATAAGAGCTGATGTTAGAATTCATTTCAGCTCATCGAAAGAAGACTGACACTTTGCATCCCATATGAATTTCACCCCTTTCTTGGAAAGAGTAGTCAAATGTGATGTAAACTTTGAGAAATACTTGAAGAACCATTGATAGTATATATAAAGATGAAGGAATATTTAAATCTCAAATACATTCCATGTTTATTGCCATGACAAAAAAGACTTTACCTTCTTAGGATCAACTAATAAGAAATGTTTAGAAATCACATTCCCTAATAAATTCACTTCTTGAATCCAGAAATTGAATTTTGAAATCTTTCCATACAAAAGGTGACTCCTTAGTGTTTCTAAAACAAAACTTATATGGTTATCGTACTTGTGATCAAATCTAAAATAAACCAAAATATATTCCAAAAAAACTACAAAAAAAGCATTGAGATACTTATGGAATATTAGATTCATCAAATCCATTAAAACTAAAGGAGAATTAGTCAGAAAAAATATAATCATAAAATATTCATAATGGTTATACCTTCTGTTGAAATCCATATTTAGTATATCCCACTTTCAAACTCTAAGCTGATGATAACCCGACTAAAGATCAATCTTTGAAAACCACTTTTACCCCTTTAAATGATCAAATAAATCATCAAAAAGTGGAAAAAGATACTTTTTCATAACTGTTACTCAGTTAAAATTATGACATTCCATGAAAAATTAGAGTGAACCATCCTCCTTGAAAAAGTGCACTGGGTCTACCCAAGGAGAAACACTAGAAAAACCCTTAACCACCAAATCATCTAAATGAATCTTAAGCTCTTTTAGCTCCACAAGTGATATATGATAAGAAGGCATCGAAATAGGCTATGTACCTAGAACCAGTTCAATCATAAACTCTACATACGTCTTTGACGTAATCCTAGATAAATATTCTAGGAAAATGTTATGAGAATCCCAAATAATAATTATAAGATCAAAAATAGAAGATACATCATCGGTCACAACTGCAACAACAGACAAAAAACTCCTGAGCTCTGGGAGGGAAGGTCTCGCATGACCATACCTTGAATACCACTCTCCCTAAAACACCGATGATCACCCATAGGCTATAAGAAACAAAACAAGCCGATGATAAAAATCATCCCCAACACAATGAGAAACAAGCCAATCCATCCTAATGATGATGTTGAACCGATCCATTTTGAGAATAAGAAAATCCTAGACTAACTCCGCATTAGCTATCACTAACACACAAGAAGGTCACAAAACCCCCTTCTATTTCCTCTTCCCAATAGGTGTTTCTAAATCCACAGAAAAGGACATTATATCCATTAGAATTTTAATCACATAGAAAAATTAAAATATGTAAATGAGTGGGAAACACCAATATTAAATAAATAAAACACTACTTAAGATTCAATAAAGGTGGTACCTCTCACTATCACTAGACCTGTATCCACATTCATTGGAAACTTATCAATGGATTGAATTTGATTCACTCATAAAGAATTTGGATGGATCTCTATAGTATTCAAAGTATCCTTTGGAGTCAAAAATCCCTAACCATATCGAGGTGTAGACATTGACTGATAGAAATGCTGCATATGACCAAAATGTCCACAACTACTGCACATCTTTTTGGGTGAAGGAAAATAATTCCATGTGTTTATAAACTTTCTACATTGATAGAAAATCAGAGGAACAACACTAGCTGCAACTAGAGGTGATGAAGAGTCCTACTGATGATAACAACCTACACCACTCCTGTGATGATCTTTCCACTTCATTTTCTTCTCTGGTTCACCATTGAATATTACACTAGGTAGAAGATAATAGGTAAAATATCCAACATTTACTGCCATATTCATCTCAACCATCATAGCCCTCTATACTATCTCTGTATAGGTCTAAAGGTTCTATATAAATACTTCTGATATGATATCTAGTCGTAATCCCTACAAGTACTTATGAGCTTTCAGCTGGTCATTATTTATAACCTCTGGAGAAAAAAAAACCAGATCTAAAAACCGATTGGTGTATGCCGACACTGAACACTCTCCCTGCTACAAAGAGAGGAACTCTAGAGACATCTCCATCATCAGTGACTCTGGAAAAAACTACCGAAATAAGAGAGTCTTGAAATCCTTCCAATACAATCCCACATGCCAATCTTCATGTACCATATAATCCCACTAATTGGGACCCTCAAGTATGAATTCCACACACTTCACCTTGATACTCTTAGGTGTATCTATTAATTAAAAAAATGATTAATCTTGTCAATATAGTTCTCCATATCTTGAGGTTCATTCCAACCTTTAAAGGATGGTAGGTTCTCATGCAAGAACTCCTATGATCAATCTCTTTATCTTACAACTCCTAGCTGTACCTATACAACTATATTATAAACTTGTGGTAAATTATAGTCAACAAAATGAAATTCTTGTATGATAACATTAATAAAATTCTGATCGAGGGGAGGATTCCCCTAAGGATCATTAGCTTCACCATCCTGTGGAACTCACAGGACACATCTCGAGGGTATATTACTGCACACTAAAACAAAATAAATGATTAGATAATAGAACAATCTCAATTAAAACCAGAAAACCCATAATAAAAAACTGAGATTAACATCAAGAACTCAAAACAAGATATACACATCCCAACATCCCACGGTTATTTGTGTCTCATCACAGTAATATCTAACCATTCACTCACTGCAATATACCTCTAAAGTCCTGATAATACTATATCCAGTCTACCAAACATCCTAATATAAGGAATATTGAGGGAATACCACCTTTGATACCACTTTGTAATAAACTAACCTGAATACCCAATCAAACTGGTACCCGAATTGATCTTCCACCTACCCAAAGGGTGTTTACAATCCCCACGGGCTAGCGATTATCACCCAGGAATCAAAAAACAATCATATGAAACTATTTCACCCATCTTGAAGCAACAACATGGAATATATACACACAACAGAGAGATAAAATGAAAGATATAAACATATTCCATAATAGATAAGGAATAAAGAAAGTGATACAACTGAAAAAGGTAGCAAAAAATCTCCATGTGACAAGTCCAACTACAAAGGAATAGAAAACCAAAAAACTACTCCAAAATATCCATGTGATAATGTGGGAAAACTCCCACCATCTCACCACCAACTACCCAAAACCTAGTTGATAGAAAAACTCACTGCATCATTATGGTGCCTTACCTTTCCCTGCATCGAAAGACATAACCAGGTCTACAGACCACTGAAGGGGTATGCAAGGTGTGAGATAATAGGCTCAGTTGAGTCCCACCCAAGTGTTCCATATCAATTCTCTAAAAAATAATCCAATCATGATCAACTTTAAAGAAAACAATTCATGATGGAAATTTAACAGTTTTTATATCAAAAGAATAGAAAAATATTTAATTTCTTCCTTTTCCTCATTTGAAAAGGAAATAGGAAAATATGTTTTAAAGCATTTCATATCCATATATCACAACAAACATATCATGTCAAACAAAGCATGCATCACATATCATGTCAAATCCATGGAAGTAAAACAAAATAGTACAAAACAAATATCCAAAATCGACCAAGAAGCAGCATAGGTAACATCATTCCAGGGATCAAACTAGGTTAGGATAGCTAGGACACTCATACCTAACATATAAAATTGTGTATGCATCAAGCCACTTGATATATGCATCAAGTCTAGAGAGCATAGAAACAACCTAGAAAGTGAACACCCAATAGGTCTAACAAGTCCCTATAATAACAAGCCTAGGGAGCAGAAGAAATCCCAATGAGAAAACCCCTTTATAGTGGATGATAGCTATTACTATACCTTCCACCTAAGTACCCAAAGCTTCCCATGTGCTCTATTTTCCAAAATAATCCATCAAACCATTTTTTGAAATCCATTTCAAAAAACAATTTCATAATGATTTAAAAACACTTTTACATATACCAAAAATAGGGGAAGACCATATTTTATAAAAACCCTGTCCCACACACAAAAAACAAATTAGTAAATCATGAAATTTTATTTAATAATTTTTTTTATCAAAAATAGGAGCAATGACGTTCACCAAAACAAGTTAGAGACGAAACCACCTACCTCAAAACTTGAGTCACACACGCCCATAATGGAATCCACCACAAGAAAGGATCTAAAAATAAAAATGGAGGCCATAGAACCAATCCTCACATATCAAAATTTATTTAATTAAACAAAAGTATCATAATAGAAGAGGAAACAACACATAACTCAAGAATGCACACCCGCTACACCACAACCAATAAGGAAAAAACCCCCAGAACAAGATCAAATAATGGATCTAGTTAGAATCAAGAAGAAACATCAAAATGGGTCAAAAAATTCAATAAGTCAGTGCAATGGTTATGAATCACTGAAAAAATCAATCTGGATCAAACATAGGCTCCCAAAATCACTGGAATAGAGATCTTGGTTGATAGGGGAGAGAGATGTGAAAGAATGAAATAAAAATCAATCAATGCATCACCATAAAATACCTGTATATGACATTTACATAATGTGTAAACCCTTTACAAATTATGTAATACATAGGGATCACATAAGTTGAAAAAACCCATTGTATTTTTATTAAGAAACAATTCTTTAATATTACACAGTACCTAACCTGTACATGGTGGGTACTCCCTTCATGCTATTCACCGAGTTCATGATATATTCCTTGTAGATATTACATGTTATTTATTCCCATTACATGATGTGTATTCCTCTAGAAGACTAAAAAAATACCACATTACTTACAAAAAACCTCAAACTAACTTGGACATTATCCAAACTCAAGGAGAACCCCCCAAGCCATTAACACATTTATACCCAAACTCCATTAGTTCAAAAAAACATACATCCTTGAGATTTAGGTCATTTTTTCAGTAAATATTCTTCATCCTCAAGAGTCCCAAGACTCACCCAATTAAATAGGAAAAAAATCAAAGAGGAGAAGATA
Source organism: Viscum album (assembly GCA_963277665.1). Classification (NCBI taxonomy): domain Eukaryota; kingdom Viridiplantae; phylum Streptophyta; class Magnoliopsida; order Santalales; family Viscaceae; genus Viscum; species Viscum album. The sequence continues at coordinate 1,235,300,096 of OY728122.1, read as the reverse complement.
CCTGTAAGTGGGTAATAATATGTTACACCTCATTTGGTAAGTTTGCAACATAGGTGGCTTATCAGCAATGAACAAGAGAGAAGAGGTGGAGTTACTGCTGACCTAAGGTGATATTCCTAAGAAACCAAATTTTTAAAATAAATGTTGAAGGTTTAACAATAAAGAAGTGGAAACATTTTACCCTTGATATATACACAACCTAACATGAAAATAATAAGAACAACCAACCTAAAACTATAGGATGAATGAAATGTGATCAATGTTGTAACAACGGGTTCCCTAAACCCAAATAAATAGTACTTTTAATTACCATATCATGTATATAGTGAGTTATATATAATGAATTATTACCATAATATTGTTGATATTTCTACATCCACTATTTACATGTTAATGTATATAGATTAATTATCATATCAAAAGGTTATAGAAGTTACCATATGATAATGAGAACCTCATGATACTTTGAAATTAATCTTAAACATATGTCCTATGGTTTTGATACATCATATTGACTAAAAAAAGATGATGTATGACTATCAGGTGCTGGGGGATCATAATCATTGAGACTTCTTCTCATGAAGTTTGCACTTGGTGATATTGAGTAGATAAGATCATGAGGACTGGCCCACTAATAGGAACACCACATGTTTCAGGTGTCATTAGTAGTTCCTATTTATGAATAAGTGTAACAGTCTCCTGACTTGATATTATTATCAGTGTACACTATTTTATCGCGTACTTTGATGTAAGGAAAAACTATATCATTGAAGTCCCAACAAGGTATCTTGAACTGGGTGTGTCATTGGTGGTATGACATTGATTGAATAATCAATAAATAATTTTTCGCTTCTAAAAGGACATTATATCTCAGGATTAGTTGATGAAGATGGAAGTACATTTACTAAATACATGGCCATGGAAGAAGAAAGTAAGTCCATCCAATTAGGTTAATGAAAAATAAATCAAGAAAGGATGATGAAAGAAAGTGTGTGTCCTTCTTTGTAAGATATCATGAGACAAAGAGATTATATTACATGGAGTGTGTTCATAGGAAAGGATGTCATTGCTATGAATTTTACTTATCTCTTTGGGGGCCTTGACGAGTTTCTAGAATCCATTCCTAGTCTATGAATAATATTCTCTGCTATCGAGATAAGCTCTTAGAGGGTCACACACTAAGAATATTCAAAAGTCTGCCCCATTCTAATGAATATGAGCTTAGTACATGGTGGGACCCACCATGGGGTATGAGATATGTATGAGAATATATGATCACCAAAGAATAAATAAATTCATATTATTTGAGTTTAGAATAATTAGTAGTTAATTTATTTATTAAATTTATTTACAAGTATTAAAGTAAATACCTGGGAAAATATTATACAAATGAATATTATTTTATATTTAAGGTTTGTTTAATATTTTTGGGAATGATGAGTCAATTTAATAGATCAATTTTATCACTTAATCTATTTAATATATTATAGTTATGTGATAAAAACATAAATTATGTTTATGACATGGTTATTTGGTTGTAACATGTAATTTATGGATTATATAGTGGGGAATATATATCTGGGGGTCAGGGAGAAAATTCCGGTTATTATATATATTTCACTATATAAGGAAGAGAGGATCCCATGTCATTAACTATTCACTTCTCAATCAATGAGAACCTCTATCTGTTATCTCCTACTTCCTAGAGAGAGAAGATCACATTCCAAGTGTCGGATCATAGTTCTTCATAGATCAATAGAATAGAATAGCAGTGATCTTTGGGACATCGATGTTGTCATCATATTTCTGCGCTAGCACGTGAAATTTAAAAATTGATGTTTTTTTAGACTTTTGAAGAATGTGTGGATGATCTAGAAGGAATCAGATTTGGTTCCTTTGAGTAAAAATTGTCAACAATGAGAATATTTTGAGCATATATTCAGATTTAAAGAGGTATTCTTCATTTTATTTTTCATAGTTAAAAACTTCACGCGAGATCCTCAAGTCTTCACTAGGGCTAAGCTTCACTAGAATCGATGTAGTTACATTAATCACCGGTGAAAATTTTTAAATGTCTAACCCATCTTATTTCATTGAATACGCCAACCTTCAATTGGTATCAAATGGATAAAATTAAATTTTAATCGAATAAAAATTAAATTTTTAATAAATTAATGTAGAGGGAATCACAATGGTACCGACGCTATAGACGAAAAGTCAATACGAAATCAGAGGGTGAAGTTTCTACCATCCAACATTTTAAAATTAGATCATCATCATTTTTGTGGGTTTAAAATAAATAATGATTATGTGTGTGTGTGTGTTATTTTTACTTGAATTATGGTGGCTGGTAGTGGGTTCCGATGAACCACGATATTTGCTGTAATCGGAATATTTATCCCTCGTAGGCTAAATTCCACCGTTTTTTGAAATTATATAAAATAATTATTTTAAAGTGCCCAACTTGATAGGATATAATTATTTGAAAAATTATAGAAACCCTTACTTGAAAAAAGGGATCCTCCATGTATTGGTCTGTGGACAACATTTTTTTAATAAAATAATAAAGGGGAAATTCTTTTTGAAATGAGGGAAGCTTCCATGGGATTACATCATCTCAAATTTGTGTGTGGACCTGAGGATAAGGTACACGGTGGGATGACTCCCCACCTAAAAAAACATGGTTCCCGATCCATTTTTTTGGAGTAAGATTTTCAAAAAAACAAATTAATAAATTTGAAACAGTTGGACCATAATATCCTTCCTTACCTCTAATGATTTTAAAACAATTATAACTATAAAATTTTTAATTAAAAATATTATTATAAAATTTTAATAATAAAGATAAATTAAAAATAAGTTACATTTGTTTATGTTAATATTTGTTTAAATGTTTTTAAATAATTTTATGTAACATGGAATTTTAATCTAATATATATATTTTAATTAAATATTATATATTTAATAACAGTTTTTATTAGAAAAAAATTTAATAATATTTTTTATTAAATATTAAGAATAAATATATTTTTAATGTGTTAATAATAAATATAAATAAAAATATAATTGAAATTTGAATGGAAAATTTCAATGCAATATTTCACTATGAATATTAAATGAAAATGATTACTGCAATATATGAATTGAAAATTTGCACTTGAATTTTGAATTGAACTTTGTACTAAAAGTTTCCAGTTGAAATTTACACTAAAAGTTTACAATGTAAATTTTCAATGTAAATTTTTAATAAAATTTTACATTTTATAATTATGTATTAATATATCTATATTGTAATTTTAAGAGAATATTTGAGTTGGAAATATTTAGTGGGAGTTTGCATTGCAAATTTCTGGAGTAAGTTTTCACTTGAAATTTCTATAGGAAATTTATAGTTCAAATTTTTAGTGTAAAATTACACCTATGAAGATTTTCACTTGATATTTACATTAAAAATTTGATTTTTTGACAATCAAAATTTCAATACATTTTTCATTTATTGAAATTTTTCACTATAAATTTTCATTCAATAAAATAAATATTATATTCATAGTATAAAGCATATGATGTGTTGGAACATGTATTGAAAATTTGATCTAGAAATTAATGTGAAATTTTGAACTATGCTTTTATAGTGGAAATATGTAGTGAAATTTATCAGTGAAAATTTCTAGTGAAAATTTACATTGTTTTATATTTATATTAATATATCATATATGCATACACTAAAAATTTGTATTATAAATTCTCACAAAAAAATTATATATTTATCGATATCAGTGTATGCATGCATGTGTTATTTTCAGTGCAAATTTCTATGGTTCGTACTGTGTAGTAAAGATACATTGTAATTTTTTCACTTAAAAATTTCAGAATAAATTTACAGTGGAAATTCCCATTGAAAATTTGCATGGAAAATTATCAATGTAAATTTTCACCGAAAATTACCAATATAATTTTGTGAATGTATTTAGTTATATAGTTTTGTTAATATAAATTTTTAAGAGGTGGAATTTTTAATGTAAATTACTAGTAAAAATATACTTTTTATTTACGTATTAATATATTTTCAATGAAATTTTAAGTGAAAATTAAAATTGTAAATTTCCAGTGTAAATTTTCAATGTAAATTTCTAATGGAAAATTTAACTTAAAATTTCTAGTGAAAATTTAGAAAATTCCATATGAAAATTTATAGTGTAATTTTAAACTGGAAATTTGTAGTGTAAAATTCCACTAAAAATTTCCCTATGAAATTTGTAATTGAATTAATAAGTTTCATATTACAAATATGTATAATCAATATTATATATAATAAATATCATAATAAATATTATATATATATGTAATAAAAATTACATATATATATCTATATAATGATTTTCCATAAATAATTAACAACATATACTAATTACATTGAAAATTTGGAATGAAATTTTTCAGTAGAAATTTATCTGTATGTATGTATACACTAAAAGTTTCTAGTCTAAACTTATACTAGAAAGTTTCATTGTAAATTTAAATTTATACCTATATATATATGTTTTTTCCATTATTCATTCAAATACACTCTAGAAACATTCACTTGAATTTTTTATGAAAATTTTCCCTGTAAATTTCCAATATATATGTACTAGAAATGAACATTGTAATATTATGATGTATATCGATATCAATGTATACACGCATGTGTGATTTTTAGTGCAAATTTCTATAGTTTATGATTTTTACTAAAGATACATTGGAATTTTTTTCACTAAAAAATTTCAGTATAAATTTACGATGGAAATTCCCATTGAAAATTTGCATGAAAAATTATTAATGTAAATTTTCCCAAAAATTCCCAATATAAATTTATGAATGTATTTCGTTATATAGTTATGTTACCATAAATTTTAAGTGGTGGAAATTTTCAATGTAAATCCCAAGTAAAAAAATGCATTTTTTATATATGTATTAATATATTTTCAATGAAATTTGAAGTGAAAATTAGAATTGTAAATTTATAGTGTAAATTTTCTCAGGGATTTTTTAGTGGAAATTTAAACTTGAAATTTTCATTGGAAAATTTCACTTGAAATTTTTAGTGTAATTTTGAAAAATTCCATAGGGAAAATTGTACTGGAAATTTACACTTGAAATTTTCAGTGTAAATTTCCACTGCAAATTTCCCTATAGAGTTTGTAATTTAATTAAATAATGTCATATTACAAATATATATAATCATTATTATATATAATAAATATCATAATAAATATTATATATATGTAATAAAAATTATATATATATATATCTATATAATGATTTTTGATAAATAATAAACAATATATACTAATTACATTATAATAAAATTTAAAAAATATATAATACATTCAATAGTTATATTTATATAATTATGTATATTTATATTATTAATAAATATCAGACAATAAATCTATATAATAAATATCATACTAAATATATGTTAATTTATTTTAAATATATATAGTAAATATTACAATATATAATACTATAAATAGTTATATTTATAAATAATAAACAATATATATACTAATCATAAACAATAAACAATATATATTTATAAATAATATATACTAATCATATATATAAACAATATCTATTTATAAACAATATATACTAATTATAAATAATAAACAATATATACTAATTACACTGTAATAAAACTTAAAAAATATACAATACTTTCAATAGTTATAATTATATAATTATGTATATTTATATTATTAATAAATATCAGATTATAACTCTATATAATAAATATCATACTAAATATATGTTTATTTATTTTAAATATATATAGTAATTATTATAATATATAATACTTTCAATAGTGTATAAGAAAAATATATATATATATAATTATAAATAATAAACAATATATATTTATAAATAATATATAATAACTATATATTTATATAAAATATATTTATAAACAACATATACTAATTATAAGTAATAAAAAATATATACTAATTAAATTATAATAATTTTTAAAAAATATATAATACTTTCAATAGTTATATTTGTATCATTATGTAAATTTACATTAGAAATAAATATATAATAAATATATATAATAAATATAACACTAAATATATGTTTATTTATTTTAAATATATATAGTAAATATTACAATATATATATATATATAAAGAAACCCATATCCAGCGATATAGCATAAAAAAACAAAAATGGTGGCAATTTTGTCCAAAAACCCAACCTGAGGTTCAGGTTGAAACCCTAACCTGAGATGATTTAAATCTAGCTTACATCAGGTGAAGTAGAAGAACCTAATTAAAAATTACAAAAAGAACATTGAGGAAGAAAATAGGGGAAGCAGTCACACCACCCCTATTGCCTGGACACCCAGCCACCTGCCCCACACCATGGGTTGTCCCCACTGAGCTAGGCACCCCTATCAGAAAAATATAGCCCCTTATCCTGCTCGAATCTCTCTAGCCTCTTGTGAACCCCACCATCTGGACACTTTCTCGGCTTTCTATCCAGGCACCCGTATTAAGCCACCTCACCATCCAACTATATCCCGACCACCTATTTCAATCCCCCTCACCTTCTTGTCAGATCTGGCTACCCCTTGTCATCGATGAGCCCTACCGTGGCCTCCCTACTACCATATTACGTGAAAAATCCCCGTCTCAATTGGCCTCTTGCCAAGCCGAGCCATCGCTAGTCGGGGCCTACCGCACCCAAAACCGAACTCAATCTGCCACCCTGTGGCGGTTTTATTTAGTTCCCATGAGGTGATTCCCCTATAAGAAGACATATACTTTCTGACACATGGGTACATCACTTTTAGGTTGACTAGAAACCAAGTCAGATCGGTAGGGTGAGTTGAACTCTACTCGACCCGACCCTGGGGGGAGGGGGGATGAGCCCCGATTGACCATCCTGACTCTTTTTTGGTCCAATTAAGGCCTGATATTCACCTTTTAGGGGTTTTATGAGTTGCAAAAGGCCTAAGAACAAATATATATATATATATATAAAAGATATAATTTTTGGACCACACACACATGTATTTTTTTGGGATCGAGATGTATTTTATTTGAATTAAAATTTAAAAGAATTATTTTAATTCATTCCTTACCCATAATATAAAATTTATTCTATATTTAATTTTTAATTATGCATTTAATATTGTGTGTTGTCTAATATTGATATTTGAACACCAATTTATGTATCAGATCAATTAATTAAATTAATTATTGAAAATTCCTATGGTATTTAAAAATTAATTTAAATATGATGGTTTGTGAATTTTATTTATTCCTCATAATAAGTATAAGGGCCTGTATGTTTGAAAGAATTGTAGTATTTTTTGATTCTTGATACCACCTTATCTACAAGGAAGTATTTATGTATTGTGATGAAGTCAAATGAATATGTGGACTGTGATGAGAAGGGGAAGAATCTCAATTGAATGGCGTCTGATGATATGCCTTGGTTGCAAAAGGTATCACAAACCTCAAGAATGTTTGAAATGTGCTCATAGGGATATTTTCTTTGAATCCCACTAAATTGACCTATATTCTAGATCATGTGAATGAGTCCAAGTTTAATTTCAAAAGTGTGTGCCTAAATTGTTAGATGCACAATGCTGATCACAACACCACTAATGGATGAAAAATCATACTCCATAATGGTACACTTCTAAAGTGTTGGATTCTCACCCTGATTGGTAGGTGGTGCATATTTGGGGTCTTGAAGGTGTGAAAATGAAAGATTATTATGATCAGCCATTGTGAAGTGACAGTGTGAATCAATTGTTCTATCAATCTCAGGATTTAAGAAAATTTTTTCTTATGCATTCAAGATTCTTGAGTGATTCACTATGCCCGAGCAACAATGGTCCCTGAAAATGATGCCAAAATTTGAATCACCCACACACAACATTGAATTCATGTGGGATGAGATAAGATTTGAATTTATTGTCCCAAACTATACTTACTATAAGGGAATATTAAAGTGGCAGTGCAGGGTTAATCCCATGAGGACTACTGGCATGTCAGCAACCAATTGAACAAAACCCATTGAAGGGATTCCCATGTTCACTCTTAAGGTTTGTTGTTTATTAAAGATAGTTAATTTGGAGTTTAATTTAGATAATAAAGTAAGTGATTAGGGTCAATTTCAGGTATCTATACAAAAGATAATCCTAGATTTAACATGGAATAGTCTTATGTCTTAGGTTGCGAAGTGGTGAAAAAGTCACCAATTGGTTTTGGTCAAATCAATTGGACCTACCTATGCTGCAACTATCCTATGATCAGGTTATAGGTGAAAAAATAAGTGAATTACAGTTAGATTTTTTTTTGCAGAAATCATCAAATTCTAATGGTCATAGTCCTACTCAACTATAATTATGTTAGGTTCATTCAATCTCACTTCCCATGGTCAAGGTTGTGAAAAATAATGTGATGAAAATTTATTATTAACCTAATTACTAGACATAGGGTTATCAAGATTCAATATAAAGATTCATTAGGTTTGGAAATACCCCTACTCTTGACCCCTAACCCTAAGTGGATTATCCTCACATGGTAGTGATGATCAAAAGTGATTAATTATTAATCATAATACGCATGATCATAAAATAGTTGCAAAAGAGACAATCTAGGATTAGACAAGAAATAACCAAGATTAAAAAATTGAAAAAAAATCCAATTAGAAACTGACTTTTCATGATGAAATGATGAATAACGAGCAATATGAAATCCAAAAAAATAAGAAACAACCAAGAACTTACTAAAAATAAAGAAATGTTGAAGAATGATTCAAGATTTGTTGAAGAATGATGATTGGTTTTGGAAATAGAAATTAGGATTGAAAACGATATTTCAATGGATGAAGAATGGATGATAAATGATTAACAACTCACAATGATTCAATAAAAAAAATTAAAGGAATGAATTAAATATAATTTATAATGAAAAAAGATGGAAAATGTTGGAAGGAAATTATAGAAAAAGAAACCATTTAAATCTCTTCTTTACAGTGGATCATTGGAAATATTATTAGGCCCGAGAAGTATACAATGTGTAAGTCATGCACATCGTGTATTGGCTTAAGTGAATTTGGTATTGACATATTCACATCATGTAAGTTTGTTACACACAGTGTATTTGAGATCCACTTTCCCCGCAAAAAATTGGCTCGTATATTTGACCAAGTGAGCCTTCAAAACTTGATTGTTGCACAATCTCTACACATCGTGTATGCATTTCAATTTTAGTATGATTTTGATCTTTGAAAGTTGCATGATGTGTAATTAATTAACATGTTTTGTATTGTATTCATGTCATGTAAGTGATTCACAGGTTGGTCCATGGACTTTCAAGCATGTTGTGAATGAGGTCTACATGTCATGTATATGATACATGATGTATAGAGCCTATTTTTTTTTCTAATTTACAACATTTATTCCTTTAAGTACACAATTCCTAATTTCTATGAAAACAAACAAAAACCTAGTGGATTATTGAATAATTCATGAATAAAAATTAACTAAATGTATCCAATATATATATATATATATATATATATATATATATAATTTCCACTAATCAATAGTCATTTGTGAGTGGGATCACATAATACATGTATATCAGTTATAAAATGAATTCATTCATTGATAAATATTAAACCTCAAATAAATTTTACGTTGAAAATGCTTTCCATCATTTGAATTTGAAGAAAACCAGGTGTACGAGGTTATCATCATACATAGTTAAGGGAAACTACTACTACTGGGGAGTTCTTATGAGAGTGATGGATTTAATTAACTAAATATGAAAAAAATTAAGTAGTCATAATTATTTTGTTTAATATTTAGAGGCAAATAATTGAGTAAATAAAGTTTATGATTTTATAAGTTGGGACTTCACTCAATATGTCAAGGAGCCCTAAGTTAATGCTGTTGGCTAGTAAAACACCTACCTTGAAACTTTCTAAGTAGTGGCATAGACATAACTTAGACTATGAGGAGAGGGTTTAGGGATCCTTACCACTATAATACTCTAGAAACTGAGTATTTCAAATCTAGCAGGGAGGGTTACTAGTGTTCGATAAAATAGTGGGAGAAATTCAATGATTTAAATAATTAGTAATGATAAATCAATAAGCAAGATATAGTTCTAATATACTAGTGTTTATTTTTTTTAAAATGGAAAATAATACCACAATTACTCTGTGATTAATTTTGGACAAAGAAAATTTCCTTATAGGCATGAGTTTCCAAAGAGTAGTTCAAACATTGGAACAAAGTACTACGATATAGGAAACTCAAGGTGCTGGATTCCCTAATACCTATTGAGATACCTTAGGAATAAAGAGTGTTAAAAAATTCTTACTAGAGACTCATGTATGATGAATTTTATGTTTACATCATAATTCCATCATAAATTTCCAATGAGTTGAGGATACATCATCCAAACATGGATAGTGCCACATGTTGTCTCATCTTTGAGAAGTCTGTGAGGATACAATGAAGTGAGATATGAATAAGGTTATGGTTGAACTAGATTCATGTAGATTGAAATATTCATCATGATATTTCAATACATCCCTAACTAATATCTTTATCACCTACTTACAACAGTTTCATTTATGATTACAAAATTAACAGTATAGAGAAAACACTTTATTACCTTTTGGTTAGGGTTCTCTAGGAAAATAAGAATCTAAAGAAAGTTTAATCTTTAGTTTTTTTGGTTAATAAGTTGAAAGGAAAGGAGAAAAGGCCAATAAAAAGTTTAATTCAAAAGGAAACTTACAAAATCTTACAATTAACTAAGGTTGATTATCATATAGGAGGTTATTCACTTCATATGTAATGAAATAAGTCTTTGTAAGTTTAAATGTAATGAACTGAATTGAAGAAGAAATTAGTCACTTCTTCTTCAGGTATACTCATCATTACATGTGATGTTTATCTCATAATTCTTGGGTATTAAATACAATATTCCTATCACATATGTGTATTTAAATATATAAACCAAGTAAGAAAAGAAACATTATAATAAGGTAATTTCTCTAAGAGGTTGAGAAAGGGTGATTTCTAAGTCAATAGTGAGAAAGATACAACTTATAATTATTGAGCTTAATTATTCTCATTAAAATTTTAACGATTATTAGAAAAAAAATTATCTCATGTGTCCATTGGACATAAGGATCAATTATTCAATTTTGGAATGAATTTTTTTGAGGTGTCTAGTACTCAACTGATAGTTCAGAAATACTTGATCATTGGAAATAACTGATGAATATAAAAATGTAAGACTCTAATACCAAGTTGTAGAAAGACAATTCATGGTCTAGAAAACTAAAATTAGTTTTTGAAGATATAAACAATATGGTATTTAGAATCTTTGGATCTAAACACCTTAGGTATTATAGTTATATTTAATTATTTTGTTTTGGACAGAGAAACCTTTAGAAATAAATGTAAACCATAAATCTTTAAAAATTTGTTTAGTTTAAGAGCCTGAACTATTACTAGGTTAATCTAGAGGTAAAATTATATACTTAATGTAATTCATTTAACTGTTTTAAGTAATTTAAAATTAAATCATAGAAAAATGTGTGGTTAGAAGATATGAGTTTCTTCAGGCCAATGTGTTGAAGACTATCTTAACTATGAATTCATCAATCATTAAAATGAAGTGTGAAGTAATTCTTAAACATAAATTTCCATATTCACATAAAATATATGATGTTAGTAAGGAGGATTGATGATGAGTATTAAATATAAAAATTAATCATTAAAATGCATCATGGAGTAATTCCTAAACACACATTTTCTTATACACATCACAGTCATGATTCAAGTAAAAGGAGCATCAATGCTAAGACTTATATGCATTCCACAAACTTACATTATTTTTCAAGACATGCTTAAAAAATAGTGGCATAATATCATAACCATAATCCAACTATAATGAAAAATGTATATTATATGAGTTATAGTATGATATAAATCATTGATATCATAATAATATGTGTTTTAAATCAAATAGTTTGTTAAATACATAAACAAACTAGAATCAAGAAAAACACAATGTGAATTTAAATTAGTAATCCTAAAGGTTTATAAGGATATTAAAGAAATTACTAAGATAGAAAAGTTATATTCAAGTGATAGAATATATTTCTATAGAAGGGGTAAAAATATCTATTTGAGATAGTGGGAGAAATATTGACTGAGATTTAGTCAATGTTAAAGATTCACAAGTGGTTGGAATAAGAACAAGTTCTAAAAGACCATGTACAAAAGGAGTGTTATAAATACACATACTATATAGGAAGGATAAAAAAATGGTAATGGTTTTAAATTCATAATGGATGGTGATACTTCATTTATTTAGAGAAATGAATCATAAAATTAAGCAGTAAATGGAAACAACCTAAGATTGAAAAGATCAATTAAAATTCAATAATTAATTCCATGTATCAAAGTATAGAGACATATTATTTTGAATATTGTGATGGGTATTCAAGTGAGACTATACATGGGTGGTACAAGTGTGGTACCAATAAGTATTGATTGGTAATACCAAGTTGTTAGGCCTAAATACATTATAATTTTACTTGTCATAACTAATTTCTATGATCGGTAAATTGGGAACTGGGTGTCAAGACCACCAATATTGGAAGGTGTTTATATAAAATAACTAGAAAGGGTCGGTGACACCATAGAATGCCAATATGGGGTGGAAGTTTCTAAAATTCAGTTTTTGATTTAATTAAACAAAAATATCATAGAATATTCATTAATAATGGATTTTTCCATGTTTCTACAAGAGGTTAGTATAAGAATCACAATTTTCCAAGTAAAATATGTTTGATAACATATGGAAAACAACTATTGGTATTATAGTTAATTAAGAGCAGAATGAAGGTATATCTCCCTATATTTACCTAAATTAGTAACCTAAGTTTTAGAGAGAAAGATAAATAAAGGTAGATCTAATGGGTTTCTTAGACCAACTAAAATTATATATACTAAAATAGTATTGAAAAATAAAAGTTGGAAAAATTTGAGAGATAATTTCTACCAATTTCACTTGGAATAAATCTCTCTAAGAAGACATGTATGGGATATAAGAGTAGATTAATGTGGTGAGTAGAATTATGTATGATTTTGGGATGGATAAATCACATATTCCATGATATGTAATAGATATGATATTTCAAACATATAATTTGTGGTAGGAAAATATCATTTATATGTAGGAGAACTGATAATTAAGTTGTCAAAACTATCCAACTATACTTGAAGGAGTACACATGATATATACCTATTACATGGAGAGGAATGGAAACTAGTAATAAGGGGATAAAAACTTCTATTCCTACGGATTAGTATAATATAATATCACAGTCTGGCTAAGATAATGGGAAATAGAAGTTTATTCAAGATAATGGTAGCCATATCTACAAATACTGAGTGCGTTGAAGCTTCTGATGAAGCTGAATAAGAAAGGATGATATGAAATAATTTGTTCTAGTTCTTATAATCACACCTATTTAGTAATGTTTTATCTTAATATTAATTATGATAATCCTACAACTAGTACTATCCAAGATGTCAAGTTTTTGATAGTGGATAAAAGGGATATAATTAGGGATATCATCTCTTGAGGAGTATTAATCAAGGAGGTGAAGTTGAAGATATAATAATTTCCAAGAAACATATATGTGGAAGGCCCAATGAATAAATCCATAACTTAGTAGAAGCATGATCTTATTATGTGAGGGATAATAAGGTTCCTTAGTAAGTTTTCTCAAGTGCAAGTGGGATTTTTGTAATAGTGGGTTCCCTAGACCTAACTAAATATAACTTTCAATTACCATATCTTGTATACAGTGAGTTATACATGATTAATTCTTACCATAATAGTGTTTATATTTCTATGTCCACTATTTACATGGTAATTTCTATAGATTATTTATTATATCAAAAGGTTATAGTAGTTTCTAGTATATAATGAGAACCTTAAGGTACTATGAAATTAGTATTAAACATATTCCCTATGATCTAAATATATCATACTGATTATACACATATTATGTATGAATATTAGGCGTTGGGGGTTCATGATCATTGAGACCTCTTATCATGAAGTTAAAACATGGTGATATCGAGTAGATGAGATCACGAGTAATGACACACCAATAAAAACACCACATGATTTAGGTTGCATTAGTAGTTTCTATTTGCAAACACATGTAATGGTATCCTAACTTGATATTATTATTAGTGAATACTATTTAATCACATACTTTGATTCAAGGGAAAAACTATATCATAAAATTCGCATTGAGGTAGCTTTCATTTGGTGCATCATTGGTGGTATGACATTGAATAATCAAAAAATAATTTGTCTCTTCTAAAATAAAGTTATATTTCAGACCTAATTGACAGGGATATCAATATATTCAATAAATACATGGCCATATTAGAAGAATGTAAGTTCATATATTTTGGTTAGTGAATAATAAATCAAGAAAGGATGATGACACAAATTTCGCATCCCCATTTATGAGATATCTCTTGAAAAAGAGATTATATTACACGACGTGTGTTTGTAGGAAAGGTTATCAATACCATGACCTGTACTTATCTATTTAGGGGCCATTATGGGTTGCTAGACTTCACTTGTGGTTTGTGAATAATATTCACCATCATCGAGATAAGGGCCTAGAGGGCCACACACTATGCATATTCAAAAGTACACCATATTATGATGAATAAGAGTTTAGGACAGGGTGTTCCACACCATGGGGTCTGAGATATGTCCAAGAATATACAATCATTAAGAATTAATAAATTTATATTATTAGAGTTTATAATAATTAGTATTGAATTTATTTATTAAATGTATTTATTAGTATTAATTCAAATATATTTAAAAATATTATACAAAAGAATATTATTTTATATTCAAGGTTCATTTAATATTTGTGGTAATGACAATTTAAGTTAATGAATCACTTATATCACACAATATATTTAATATATTATAGGTAAGTGATAAAAATATAAATGAAATTTATTACACTGTTAGTTGGTTATAACTTGTCATTTATATCTTATACAATGGGAAATATATATTCGGGGGATGGGGTGCCAATTCTAGGTATTATATATATATTTCACTATATAAGGAAGAGAGGCTCCCATGTGATTAACTATTCACTACTCAATTTATGAGAGTATCTCTATACTCTATCCTGATTTCTAGAAAGAGAATAATGTGTTCCAAGTGCTCGATCATAGTTATTATTTATGGATCAATGGAACATAACAACAGTGATCATCAGGACATTAAAGACATTATCACATTTCTGCACAATTACTTGAAATTTGACTATCAATTCTCCCATAGAATTTTGAATCATGTGTGGATGATTTAGAGAGAATCATCTTCGGTTCCTTTGAGAAATGATCACCAGAGATAAGCAAATGTCGAGCATGAATTCAGATCAAGAGATATATTCTCCATTTTTTTAATCATGCTTATAAACACCACATGATATCTTCAGGACTTTATTAGATCTACGATTCACCAGTGTTGATGTATTTACATCAATCTCCGATGAATTGTTTTAAATACCCAGCCCATATAATTCTCTCGAACCCCAACAACGTCAAATAATAGAACTCAAAAATACCAACAACCAATAATATTAGAGTAACATTGAAAATAAAAAAATAGAATAACTAAGACTCAAAAAATAAAACAAGTCTTAGGCACTAAGGTGGTGCTACTCCAGACTCCAAGACCTGACTAACACCAAAGATAAAACTTTAGATATCCATGAATGCAACCTCAAGAAGCTCTACAAGAGAAATACTAAATCTTATGCTTTATTTTATCATTTAAAACAACATATTCATACACACCAAAGTAAATATATAGGGGTGATTAATCTTACCTAGTAGGAAAACCCCATGTCACTTTTCCCACATGCTAGTAAAATAAGAATCAGGCCAGCTAACAATTTATAGGAAACAAGAAAGATGAATATTAAAAGAAATAAAACACTTTCACATCTTATACATATAAAAAAGTAATAGGTTCAGAAAATAAGTTTTAAAAAAATATATATTTCCTTTAAAAGTAGTATAAATAGTTAAATTATTCACCTTGGAATATCCAATCAAGTTACCTCTCTCTCTATTTCTCATACAAAATCCCATACATGCCATTGGACCTCCCTATACTCACGAGTGATGAGTTTTCCTTGACCAAGCCATTTCCTAGTGACCTTTTTTATACCCTAAAGAGCACCCATTACTAGGTTACTTTCATCCATAGTCCATTACATATACACATGAACATTCCTCAATAATACTATGCTAAGTACAAATTCAAAACCTTACCTTGTTTTTAGAAAAACCATTTAAAAAATTTGTTAAGAACATTATCTGCATCACCCAAAACCCAATATTTGTCAACCATCCAATGAGATAAATATTAGTAGAGTTCAAAAAGGGATTATTAAAAAAAATCCAAAAGAAAATATTTATAAAACCATAGATCCTTTTCATTCCATTGAAAGTGGAAAGAGGAAAAAACCACCTACCTAAAATACCTTCAACATGAAGAATCTCCACACAATCTCATAGGTCTGAGATCTTACTTTGATTTATTTAATGAATCAAAATAATGTTCAATAAAAATATGTTTGATCACATATATTAAACTATAAAAAACATGTTCTAGAGTTTCATTTAATAAGTAATAGTTCATATAGACTAAATGGGAATAAAAAATCCCTTTCCTTTTTCATCCATGGTCCAAAACTCAAAGATTCATTAAAGAAGAATTCTAGAATTTGAAATCACCTAAAGATATCCTAGAATATACATGGGTTCGAGAGGAATGATCATAAAAAAACTAGATAAAAGGGTAATGAGATCAATAAATTTACCGGAACTAACATCATTCATAGCATGATATATGAGATCACATTGTTAATCTTTGATATTTCATATAAAATAAAATTCAAGTCACCTCAGATTAAAATCCCTTAATACCATTCACTATATGTATAAGCTTTCAGGGTGTGAATGACCCTAGATAGAATCCAAAATAAACTATATAGAAAATTATTCATGAATTGAAAAAAATTGATAGAGTTTGTACAGAAACCATTCATTTCATGAATAAACATTCATGGAATGAACTAGTTTACATAGAAATATTTTAGATTACCTTATCTTTCCCCTATAAAAACCACAAAAAATTCAACCGAATCACTCTAAGAATAAATGAAGAAGCATTAAACAAGGACATACCTCTAACTGGGGGTTATATATACACCTTTCAATAGAAGCTCTAGATCCTTATAAATGAGATGATCATATATTTTCATTTTATAGAACTGAAATCCATTCCATTAAATTATTCTATATGAACCTTTCATAATTAAAATTCCATCATTCTTAAATATAATGAATCCCATTGAAATTTTAAAAACATAAGGAAAAAATAATGTTACCTGAATGGATAAGAAAATTGTTGAGACTCTTTAGAACCAAACCGTCTGATACAAATTGTTGAAAATCCATTCAAAATGAATTATCCTTCCAATTATCAATTAGAAGAAGTCATTCCTAAATCACATGGAGAAATACAATTCTGAAAGGATTTATCCTAACTTAATGTTTTAGAACTTGGTAGAAATAATGTTCACCCAAATCACCACACTAGGTTGAAACACCACTTCAGCCTTGTTCACTCCAAAAAAATATAACATTCATGCAATGAAAGTAAATATAATCAAGTAAAGAACACTTTAGTTTTTCATGGTGCAAACTAAAATTACTATGTCCACAAGACAAACATTATCGAATTTTATTTATCTGGAAGAAATATTACAAATTACAACTTTTGGGTCACTTGGATTACTAAAACAAGTAATTACTTTTTTTGTTTAAAATATAAAAAAAAACATTGGCGGCCTCACCCCATATTTATAGTGAGTAACATATATTAATTTAGTTAAACCAACCTCTAAAAAGTGCAAGAGTCCATCTATTACACTATTCCAAAAACTGATCTCCAATAGCAATATTCAATATGATCACTTTATCAGGTAAACCAGTAACCTCTATAGAAAACTTAACATCTACAAATTTTAGAATTTTAAGACGAACTATCAGAACATGAATTCTCTATACTGATCACATCATAAGAACTCATTTTGAACCGTCCACCTCCTAGAACATTTCTTATAGAATTATAAATGAAAAAAATTCCACTATCATCAATTCAATAAACTGAAGATCTTAGAAAACTACTCCTTCCAATAAATTACTTCTGATCTAATGAAGTATACTTCATAAAAATTCTAAATAGGTGTTACATGATGTGCATGGAAATCACATGTCATGTAAACCTATAAAGCATGTTCCACTCTGGTAGTCAATAAAAAGTTGTGAATATTGTTCCTTGTAATGAACCATGGTGTAATGCACTACACTATAGAATGTTGTGCCACCCCATTCCATATGTGTGGAATAAATAAGATAGTGTGAACAAATGTGCATGTTGATATTCTATAGAGACTGGCACTAGAATGCTCCATTGTGTGCCATTTTCATGTTTTTTTGACGTTTTTCTTATTTTTTTTATTTTGACCCAAACCGAACCTACAACACCCCAGAACACACCCTACCTTAGATAAAAAAATATTGATTATAAATGAATACCTCAAAACAAGAAATATCTCTCAATTTTTATTATCTTATTAAATTATATATCTTGACCTAGAGGTTTTCTTCCGTCCTTTTTCATTGGCTTACTATGCTTCTAGCATGTAGCATCTGCTGTGATGTATGCACCCAACCTCTATTACCTTTTTTATTTTTTTATGTTATTATATGTTTTATTTTATCAATTTATATTTTTTGTGTTTATATTTAACATATATTTTCCTATAAATTAATTTGAAGCTATAAATTTTGGAAAAGATCTTTCTTGGGAATATTTTCATTGAGTGACACTAAAAATTAAAATTGCGTGACATGAAATTTTTTAAACAAGGTCACAAATGGTGTCATTACATAAGAAAAACAACATTTCATAGTAGGTTTTCAAAATACAAATTTTTTTCTAGGATTTAAAACACATTTCTAAGATGAAATTAGAATGTTCATCTAATAAAACAAATCATTAAAGGATCAAATAAATTTGACAGCCAAATATCTTAGGGAAGATTATGGAGGGTAAGAACCTTCTTTAATTATAACTGAATAATGGGATTAAATAACAATTCAACTCCCCATTTGAAATAGGTCATAATAAAACAAATTATTATTACTTGAAATGCTTCTAGTTGTGAAAATAATTGGATTTTATTTTAAAATATCCACACAAAGGGATGGAATAAGCTTGATCAATCAAACTTGAATGACTCAGTTTATGTCAAATATATCAGGGCATTGATTAGAAGACTTAATGATCATGACACCATTGATCCCATATCATTGAATGACATTGATGATTATATTTAATGGATTCTTGGGAATGTGGAATAAGAATTTGATGCATGAAATGATTTTGTTTTTAAAGATTATGATTTAACTTGGGGTGATGTATCTTTAGAATATGGAGCTAAAGAACATAACCATATTACTAGAGCAAACACTTCCATGGAAATGAATGTTAAAAAAGAATATATTAATCATATTGAAGAAGAGAGGGAAGATATTGAGTATAAAGAAATGAGTAAATAGGAGGATATTGAAGGCTATTTTGATGATCCCATTGGTAGGGGTGCTGGTGTTTCCATGGATGAGAATGTAGAACTATTTATTTAGACATTTTATGGTAATTTGTATTTGTATATTTTTTAATATTTGGAATTATTTTCGTTAGTAATCTTGACTAATAAGTACATGGGATAATAAAAAATAGGTAGAGAAAGGAGAAAAAAATATTATATTATAGAACCAGTATAATCATGGAAACTTATTAGAGTTATAGATGGATAATAATAATAAGAATATAGAGGAGGAAGAAGGAACCTCTCTGCAAAATACCACTTCTATAGAGTGACAATTGAGACCTCCCAAGGCTTAGTTTTCCCAGTGACTAGCTGAATATCCAAATTAAAACACAATACCCCTAGCAAATACCAATCATTTATTTAATACTTAACTTACCCAACCACCAACCCCACTTTATATAGCTATTAAAATTTCTATTAACAGTAAAATATGAAGATACCCAATAACAACTGAAAAAATAACAATCTAATAAAAGTATAAAAGGAAATGATACCCCATACCTAGACAACCCCTACATCTAATAACCCATGCCTGGATATCAACACCAATCCCCATGTTCCCAAAATTCACCCCACTTAATAAACCACATTTTTCTAAAGGATGAATTCTAAAATCATGATAGATCACTGGCCCAACATAGGTATCACTAGAATTACCACCTATGGTGGTGTCTTTGATAGTTTCATAAGAGAAAAAAATTATGGAAGATTATAGAAATTATAATAATAAATCCTTGTCAATATTCCTTAATGTAAAATACTAACACATTGATGGTTGGGTACAATTTTTGGAGCTCCCTACCACTGAAAAATCACACATAAAAAATTATTGAAACATGCAACACCCTATAAAGTGATGATTCCCAATGACCATATGAAAGTCCAAATTAAAATACAATCCACCTCCCAAGAACCAAATACTCATTTAATACTTCACTTTACCAACCATTAATCCCATTTTCTATAGTTATTAGAGCAAAAATTAATGGAAAAAACACCAAAATACCTTGAAATTGCTGGAAACACAACAAAATAATAAAAGTATAAATGGTAATATCCCCCCATGTCTAGAAAATCCCCACATATGACAGACCATTCTTGGAAAAAATCAACAGCCCCCACGTTCTTAAACATTTTGATTGAATTTTAATATTTTTTGAGGAAATTTTCATCAGATATTTTTTTTTATTTTCTTAATTTATTTTTTTATTTATGATATTTTTACCATAAATGAAATTTCCATGCATAGTGAAGTGCGTCATGCACTATAATGCTAATGCATCTCATCAAAATTTTATCTTGTGCACCATAAATAAATATGGTTCAGTATGTGGTGTAATTAATTTGCAATTACATACTGTGTAATGTTCTCCCACACTAATTTCTATGATTGGTAAAACTGCATAGTCATGTGGTTGATCATGAATACATGACATATAATTAGGTTACATGCCATGAAATTGTGTCATGAAGCTAGGGTCTCCAGCACCTTTGGGTGGTATCTCCCTATGTTATTCACTTGTTCTTGGTCACATGATAGTGAACAAACTCATTATATCAACTTAACAGATTAAGAAAAAAAATTGAAAGGAAAATCTAACAGAATAATTACGATATTGATCAATATGATTAATTAATTATAAATTTAAATGTGACATCTATGATACTAATTGAAGGTTCCAAGCACAATGAAAGTGGTGGTGGTAATGATGCCCAATGTTTTTGTTAGATTTAATGAATAATCTATATGGAAATGAAGAAAAATATTCATGTCTAATGAATGTACTTAAAGAAATAAGCTAAAGAATCCCAAAACTAGAGAGAAGATCTTTCACTTTAAATATATAATTAATTTAATAATAAGAAAAATATCTCAATAATTATATCTTTATATGATAAAGATATTGATCAATTAAATTCCATCTGAGTTATACTATCGTTATATGATCCAAAATAGAATCCCTCTATTAGTGGTCTACACATAATCCACAATCTAAGAGTCTCGCCAATGGATTTTTATGTGATAGAACAGAGTAATTGATTTCCTTATGTCATTCATGTTAATCTCCACTCATGATCCTTTAATCTCAAAGATCATGTATCTTATTATCTCATTCTTAAGAAATAGGTGGAGAAATTATCTTGATCTAGAGATGAATCCTAGAGATTTTCTTTATAGAAAGAAATCTCTAGGTAGAGGATGTGTTGTGAACAAAAAAAATAATTTAACACATTTTTTTAAAATTAAATAATTGGGTATGTATAGATATAATGTTTATTATTTATAATTTTACAATGGGACTTGATCAAATAATAAACCTAACATATTCCCCATGTCAATAATAATAATAATAATATTACTATATAATGGAATGCATCGACTTAAACAAAAAAATATAATTTAATTAAATAAATAATTCCATATTTAAATGATATTTAAATGAATATATCATTTCCATTATTAGACGTATAACTCGTCTCGTTTACCTTTCTTGACATTTATCAAAACTTAAATAATACATATTATTCATTCGATAAATAAATAAATAGTATATTTATGGTCTTATGAATAAATATTTATTTTAACATACACAAAATTAATTAAATATTTATTTAATAAAAAATATTATTTAGTATCTATAGTGACTCTAACCTTTTACACATATCATTACATTATTTTAAGCACAATTAACCATCAAATACAACCAAGGATCGTAAATTCAAGTGTCTTTGAAAGATTAGGTACATAATTTGGAAACATGAAACCAAAATAATAATTATTTTATTTAATATTCATAATGATATCATAAATTACATTGAGATATTACATATATATAGGATAACCTGAGGAATACATGAACAAAATGGATGATCTAAAAAGACCAGTTAGGGAATAATCATAGGAATAAAACATAGAACATGGGTTAGAAGGCATAACATGATGACATAAAAGGCATGGAACATGAATAAACATAAGGAATAATAAAATTCATATAATGGGAAAATATAATCATGAAAAAATATAAATGTGTAAACAAAATATAACATGACATAAACATGAGTCAAGACTAACTTACAAGACTATATCACATAGTGGACAAAGTCCCATAAAGTAATCAGGTTCACTCCCTATCCCAGCATGAAGTCTCATGAGACTAAACATCAACTAATTCATTGGATCATTATCTGGGTGCACCCATAGTAATATGTTCATGAATATGTTTGAAACATGAATAATCAAACATAAACATAAGGTTTACCCATTAAAAGAAATGGGCATCGTAATCATGTCAGGGTGTATAAAAAATGGGAAAATCATAAAAGTGTCCATGAAAGAATTGATTTAAAATGAACATGGAAATTAATAATGGAAAATAGGTGTATATCATTATAATTTATGTTAATATGAAGTGTAAACATGTAATAAAGGTGTTTAAGAAACATTATAAATGATCCACTTTAATGCGGTTTAAGGAGAAATATTAAAGAGTCTTTAAAGAGTAAAAAGGCATAATTGTTTTTATAAAATAAAAAATACCCAAGATAGTTTTTCATTATAAAATGATTTATTTTATAAAAATAAATTTGGGGAGAAAATATATTATGGAGTGTACATGAAAATGGGTAAGAAATCAAGAAGTTCCCTTTATTCAGTCTTTCTTATCAAAAAGAATTGAGAATGGATTTTTTTTAAAACATGTATTTACCCATAAAAGAAGAACGTACCAATCATGATAAATGATTTTTAGAAAATATACAGATAATTTATAATAATTATATAAAAATAAATAAGTGTCACATTGGGGGTAAAGAGAGATAAAGCGTAACCTGAAGAAAAAATGGAGGTTCAGAAATAATCACTTACCTTATGTCCGAAACAATTATTAGCTTGATATTAATGTCCTAGATTATCAGATTAAATCAATTAATTAATTAATTTATATCCTTTTATAAATTTATATGATTTATTATAATTTTATTATGGTAATTTATAGACTTCTTAATGGTTTTTGAGATTTAATTTTATCATTCAGGAGCGTTGGTTTCCTCGATTTTTATGATCTGTTTACTTGTATACATGTACAGAAAATCTTGTAAAATGAGAATTGTTGTCTAGAATTGAAGTTATATGTTATTAATGGAAAAAATAATAAATGTTTATATAATTAATTTGGTAATTTTTTATTATGATTAATCATTAGATAAAACATTAGTGATATCTGTTTATATTATTTCGGCAGTATTTCGATCATCATAACCTAATTTTTATTTATTAATTAATATTATGAATATAAAATTTTTCTATAAATTACATAGGATAAAATAAATATATATTATAATATTTTTTAACCATATAAATGGTTTTATGAATATCCTTGAAGGCAATAATGAAAAATGAAAAATTTTCATCCTTGAATGTGATAAATTAATTAATCATGGATGATGTTTTCATTTTTATAACAAAAAGGGGAGTGGAAAGAAATAATGATGGATTATTCCATTAACATAATAAAATTATAGTATATGTGAGATAATAGAGTTACCATTCCACTTGGATAAGGGGAGTTTAAGATATAATAAAAAAATAAAAGAAATTTGAAAGAAATTAAAAGATGAGGAAAAAGGTTTTTACCTCTTGAATTATTCTCCTTTAGAACCTCATTAAGGCACTTGAATTTGATATTTTATTGAGAAAAAAGGCTCATGTACATGGGGGAGAAACTTTTGAAGATGTTTGACATAATTTGGACAATATTCAAGGATTTAGATGTGTGAGGTGAAGGGGTGGTATTTATAGGGGAGGAGAGGGGTGTTTTCTTATTATTTTATTCATTAGTTTGTTATTTTGCCTCAAGACTATAAATAGTTTAAGAATTTTCACTAAATATATTAAAATATTGAAGTATATTTTGAGGTTATGTTCTTACATCTACCATACATCATCTATGACTCAATAATTCACGTATTTATCTTTTATCATAAATTATCATATTTTACTATTAACAAAAATTCAAGTAATTTAGAAAAATACCAAAAACTCACCATAACCATTTCCAATGCGTATAATTAAAAAAATAAATCTATTTTATGACTTTTTTTCTTAATATGAGAAATTTAATTTTTAATTAAAATCATCATTTACTTGGAAAATAATGATTTTAAAATTATAACGAATTCTATAACACTTTAAAAAATTAATTAAGGTCTCATAAAATTATCATATGACAAAAAAATATTAATTTATGAATCTATTTTATGAAAATAAATTTTCTTTTAAATAATTATATTAATTATAAAGTTGTAAATAAACATTTATGTTTCAAAAAAATACCAAAACTTAATTTATTATTTCCAAAACATTTATTTACTTACACTATTGTATAGTTACGTCATATTTTCATTTATAAGATGCCTAAATTTTTCTTATACTTTCATTGTTTAGTTTACTATTTTATTGGATAGTTTACTATTCATAAGGGTCATATTACTGTTCTAAAGTTCAAGTTACTATTCTATTGGTATAGGTTCCTTAACTTCTAGAAATACATTTTATTTAATTCATTATTCATTTATAAAGTTTTGGGTTTGTTATCTATGTGATTTATGTGATTTATAATATATGAAATAATTATGAGAAGGGAATTTACATTAATAGGATTCCAGTTTGTTACATTCTTCCCCCTTATGAAATTTCACCCTCAAAATTTTATTTTACAAACTAAGGGGAAAATAGGTGAGGGTGATTCTCATATTTAAAACCATTAAATATAAAAGAAAAATGAAATTAGGGTGATTTAATACTTTTATAATAATAATATAAAAATAAAATATTTAATATAGAAGGATAAACTTCTAAATAAAATGTATATCCTAATTTGTGATAACCTAAGTTTCAATCTAGGCTATCCATGATGATAGAATTATCACTAGTGTTCTTACTAAAGTGTTATAGTCATAATATCTAAAAATAACTAGACCTTTCTATGATACCAACTATAATGAACCTAAAATTTTACAAAAATCATCACATGATTTTAGGCATAATTAACCATCAAATACAACCAAGGATAGTAAAGTCTAGTGTATTTGGAAGATTAGGTACATAATTTGGAAAAATGAAATGAAAATAAAACTTATTTTATTTAATATCCATAATGAGATCATATCTTAAATTGTGATATTATATCTCTATAGGATAACTTGAGGAATACATGAACAAAAGGGATGACCTAAAAAGCCCAATAAAGGAATAATCATAGGAATAAAACATAAAACATGGTTTAGAAGTCATAACATGATGACATAAAAGGCATGGAACATGAATAAACATAAGGAAGAATAACATGTATAACATGGGAACATATAATCATGGAAACATATAAATGTGTAAACAACATATAATATGACATAAACATGAGTCAAGGATAACTTCCAAGACTATATCACATGGTGGACAAAGTCTCGTAATGGAATTAAGTTGACTCCCTATCCCAAAATGAAGTCTCATGAGACTAAAAATTACCCAATTCATTGTAGATATATCTAGGTGTAACCATAAGAACATTTTAATTAATATGTGTTCCACATCAAGAATCAAACATAAACATAAGGGTTACCCATGGAAAGAAATGGGTATCATAATCATGTCATAGAGAAAAACAAATGGGAATATCATAAAAGTGTCCATGAAATAATTGATTTAAAACATAAATTAAAATTAATAATGGAAAATAGGCATAGATCATGATAAAATATTTAAATATTAAGTGTAAACATGTAAAAAAATTGTTTAAGAAACATTAGAAATGAGTTTCTTTAATGCGGTTTAAGGAGAAATATTAAAGAGTCTTTAAAGAGTAAAAAGGCATAATTGTTTGTATAAAACCAGCAATGAAATGAAGTAGTTTTTCATGATAAAACGAGTGATTTTATATAAATAAAATTGTCTTAAAATATATTATTGAGTTCACTTGAAAATGGGTACGAAATAGAGAAGTTCCCTTTATTCTGGCTTGATTATCGGGAATAATTGAGAAGAGAACATTTTTAAAACTTGTATTTCCCCATCAAAGAAGAATGTAATGATCTAGAAACATGATTTTGGAACACATACATAGAATTTAGAAAAATTATATAAAAATAAAGAAGTGTTACATTGGGGTAAAAATAGAGAAAACATAACTCGAAGGAAAAATGGAGTTTTAGAAAGAATCCCTTACTTTATGTCCGAAATAGTTCTGCACTTGATTTTAATGTCCTAGATAATAAGATTAAATAAATAAATAAATTAATTAATATAATTTTAAACATTTATTTGATTTATTATAATTTTATTATTTTTATTTATGACCTTTTTGAAGGGTTATGAGATTCAATTTCATCATTCAGGAGCGCTGGTTTCCTTGGTTTTCATGATCAGTTTACTTGTATACATGTATTAAAAATCATGTAAAATGAGAATGGTTGTATAGAATTGAAGTTATATGTTATTAAAAAAAATACATAAGATCAAATTGTTATATAATTCATTTAGTATTTTGGGTTGTGGAGGAATCATTAGATATGACATTGGTGGTAATCATTTAGATTATTTTGGCGGTTTTTCGATCATTACAAAATAATTTTATTTTATTAATTAATATTATGTATATAAAATGGTTATAGAACATTAAATAGGATATAATAAATATATTATAATATTTTTTAACCATAAAAATGGTTTTATGACCATCCTTTAAGGAAATAAAGTAAATTGAAAACTCATCGTCCTTGAATGCGATAAATTAACACATCATGAACAATATTTTCATTTTTTTGAACAAAAAGGAGAGGGAAAATAAATGATGATGGATTATTCCATTAAAATAACAGTATATGTGAGATAATGGAGTTATAATTCCACATGGATAAGGGGATGTTAGGAGAAAATAATAAAAGAAAATAAATTGGAAAGAAATTTAAAGAAAATGAAAGAGGTTTTTACCTCTTGAATGCTTCTCCTTAAGAACCCCATTGAGGCACTTGAGTTTGTATTTTATTGATACCAAAGGCTATTATATGTGTGGTAGATAATTTTTAAGAGTTTTGGGTAGAATTTATACAAAATTCAAGGCTTTAGTGGTGTGAGGTGATGGGGTGGTATTTATAGGGGAGGAGTGGGGTGTTTTCTCATATTTTATTCATTAGTTAATTATTTTAGCCTCCAAAAAATAAATAGTTTGATAATTATTACTAAATATATTAAAATAATGTTTTAGAGTTGATATCATGGTCTTAAATCATCTATACATCATCTATGACTCAATAATTCTTGTATTTAACTTTTATCATAAATTATCATATTTTACTATTCACAAAAAATACAAGTATTTTAGAAAAATCCCAAAAATTAACCTTAAATATTTTTCTATGTGAAAAATTAAAAAATGAACTCTATTTTATGAAAATAATTTTATAAATATTATAAATTTAATTTTTAATTAAAATCATCTTTTACTTGGAAAATACCAATTTTAAAATTATAACAGATTATATAACACTTTGAAAAATTAATTAAAGTCTCATAAAATTATCATAATAAAACAAAATATTGATTTATGAATATATTTTATGAAAATAAATTTTCTTTTAAATCATTATATTAATTATAAAATTTTAAATAAACATTTATGTTTCACAAAAATACCAAAACATAATTTATCATTTCCAAAAAAATTATTTACTTATAATATGTTATAATTATGTAATATTTTCATTTATAATATGCATAATTTTTATTATACTTTCATTGTTTAGTTTACTATTCTATTGGAATATTTACTATTCATAATGTTCATATTTCTATTCCAAAGGTCAAGTTACTATTCTATTGGTGTAAGTTCCTTAACTTCTAGAAATACCTTTTATTTCATTCCTTATTCATTTATAAAGTTTGTTTTGTGTTCTCTATGTGATTTATGTGATTTATACTATATGAAATAATTATAAGAAGTAAATTTTAATTGATATAATTTTGGTTTGTTATAGTATATTTTTGAATAAAACAAGGGATAAATAAATATAGCAGTCAAAATTCCTGTGAATAAATATTCATTTAAATATTCAAGTCACATTATAATTAATTACTGAATAAATATTGTCAATAAATTCTGGATAAATATTATTTCTTGGTCTTGAAAATAATATTTATTTCAACTATTAAATATAAATAGTATTTAATTGAGATAAATGGAGACATTAAGTGTGTGAACCTCTAAAACTCTTTTTAGTAACATTAGGTGGGATTTTCTAAAGTAAAATATTAGCACATAATAACATGTAAAGACATCCATAGAGGTAGAATTTAATGTCACAATTAGAACCAAATATGAACTCTCACTACATAATATAATCCCTTTGTCTCAATGTCTCATCAAGCGGGTTGCATACACATGTCACCAACCTATAAGCTCGATATAAATTTCTTTGAATTTTTGAAATGAACCCATAAATCAACCTGACTATGAAATTTAGTTTGATAGTTACATTTCAATTAAAGAGATGAGATATTATCTTCCTTATATAGTAAGGGACAAATATCATACTGATTTATCCATTAATACAATATCACTTATGGCACACCCAACACACCCTATCTCACCAATAACATATATTTTCATGATTTACATCAATACATAAAAGTACATGACCCAAGATACATATTAATAACATTATCAAGTCTAAATCTCATTACAAACATTCTCATATAGTAACATCCAATGAAATGTAAACAAGTGCAATTCCTATTGATTGGTATATCCTCATAATTTCCCATCATAGAGATTATTAAGTGTGAACATTATGATATGAAGTCTCATCATTTTATAAGTACATGCAACATAAAATCAACATACTATGGGTCCCATCATTGAATGTTATCCCAACCATAAGATATAAGTTTAAAAATAATGTTACAACACTCTAAGGTTCTCATTATAGCGGTTAACTGCTACAAACTCTCAATGAGAAATATACTCTAAGAAATTATCACATTAATGTTACATAAAATAATATACAACATGTGAAAATATATATATTATATTTTAGGACATTTAATATATAAGTAATATAAAACAAAAAGTAGTTGGTTTTAGGGTACCAACTCTAAAAAAATACCACTTTCACTAGAGCTAACTGTTTACTATATAAATTTTTATCCTCACATGATGAACATAATTATATTGAGGTATGACTATAAATCCTAAGGCTACCATGTTCATATAACTATTTTTATCAATGTTCCTTTATCCCTCTATGAAAATTCCTTTAGAGCTTGAGTATTTACCTTTTGTCCCTTTTTCATAAAACTAGAATCTTGACTAATACCATAGTTGAAGTTTATCATGGAAATAAGATTACTCTTCTATTTTGGTACAACAAAAATGGGAACAAATAATTGATAAAACGATTCTTAATATGTATTAGAAGATGCAACATATTCAATTTTTATAAATGTGATAACCACTAGCCGTAATAAGTTTTTCTTGTATATTACCTTTGTCTTACTATGATACTAGATCAAATTGACCTAAAGTATGACTAGTATTGTTTCCTCTAATCACTATCATTCCTGTTTTTCTATTTACTAGGAACTCATCCATTTCTACTTTCTCAAGTACTATCAGACAATCCTTACTACAAGTCTGTCTAGTTTTCCTAGTTCTATTTGATATTTACCTATTATATGCAATGCATAAGTAATATCAAATTTCAGTACATATAGTGGTACATGTGATATATTTACATCACTTATTGAATATGTATTTTTTTATAATAATTATATACTCATGTTCCCACGCATATTATTCTCGATAGATTTCATACCATGTGACTTAGGTAACAATTCATCCTTGGAAATTTTCTATTATATATTTTCAATACATGGTCAACATATATTCTATAAATAAATTTAAAAATACATAGATCTTTGTCTATAGATATTATTACATATAAATCTAGTTTTTTAAAAAGATATGAGACCTTGCCTAGAAAATAAAGGTTCCTTTATTAAAAAAAAACAAACAACTTACACAAGTCTGAAAATATAAGTCCTATCACAATCTCTATTAAAAAGAGATAAAAACTCATTAACAAGATGATCATACCTAAGGAACTCAGCATCACTAACACCTTTATTTTCAAGTACATCCACCACTGAATTATATTCTCGATAAGTATGAGTAATGATATGATGCATAGAGTGAAGAGAATCCAAGCAGTTTCTCCAATAATTAGTAAGATTCCATGATAAATGAAGATATCCCAACCTGATAGCAGAAACAATAGTTGTAGAATCACTATTCATCTAGATGTTATTCCAACCATGACTTTTATCCTAATCTACCGCAAAAATTACACCAATTATCTTATACTTAATTGAAGAGGAAACCCCACAAGAGCCATGAAAACAGCCAAGAACATCTCCTTGATGATCTCTGAAAATCACACCATAACCATAGGGATCTGGGTTACCTCTAGAGGCCCCATCACAATTAACTTTAATCCATCCAAAAAAAGGCTGCTGCCAAAAAACTTCCAACGTACCATACAGAGGCTGGAAAGAACCCTTTACTCCAATCCAATTTAAAATAATAAAGTCATTATTTGAATTGGAGCAGAAATTTTTACTAGGAATACTATGTTAATGAACCACAAAAAGAATACGAGAAATATCACTACATACTGATAAGGAATCACCAGAATGAAGAACCTAGTCGCATATATACCATATATAATGAATCAATTCTGATGAAACAACCAAGAAAAGATCAAATAGCTAAGTGGAAAGAGAGATGGATCCCCAACTTTGTATAAAGTCTCGAATAAGAGTCATCTATGGAAGAGAGATTTCAAATATGTCAGAAATGAATTTCCACATTGAAGTAGCTACAACACAACTAAGAAAGAGATGATCTGCACCCTCCCTATGCTGATGGCACAGAGCACAAGAGAACATAAAGAAATTCCACAATTTTGAAGATAATGATCCATTGGGATTTTATGATGAGAAAATCTCCAAACTAGTAAAGATCGAGATGGCCTAATAAAATTTCTATGTAACCCCTTCATCAATCTAAAGTTCGCACTGCAATTTGAAGAGAACCTATAAAATAAATTAGAGGGAAAAAACTATTAACTACAGGTTTCCAAACATATAAATCCTCCATGTTGTAGAAACAATTTTTATTAACAATATTAACAATTTTCTCCAGAAGACCCTCCATGTTAGCAAGATGATATTTAATAGAAATATTCATCACCAAGGTAGTGTCTTCCCATTCCACCAAATCAACAAGAGGAGTACCACACCAATTGTCTCTCCAAAAATCAAGAGATGAATCCTTGGAGACAAGCCATCTTGAATAAGAGGAAATTGAGGAAAAAATAATCTTAAAGGTAGTCCATACATAAGAATCAAGATGATTAAAATCAACACTCTCAATACTATTAAAAAATTTGTCCCAAAGGAAAGTAAGATCCTTATAGTTGCTGTTGAAGAGTCTCCACATGAAAGAGGCCTCTAAAGAATCATTGAAAAGCTCAAGATTTTTTATGCTCAAACCCCCATCATTATAAGGTTTACAACAATAATTCCAAGAGACTATATCCAACCTCATCTCAAGAATGTTTCCACTACAAATGAAGTTCTTAAGGGAAACATTAATATTACTTATGATAGAGATAGAATATTTATACACCATAGAGGAATAAAAAAACTTGGAGACAATAACGGATTTAACCAACCAAACACGATCGACCATGGAGAGAGTTTTACCCTTCCAAGTAGCAATTTACCTTCTAAATTTGTTAATAATATCTGGGAAATATCAAGCCTTAGGCCTCCCTCAAAAAAAAATTCACCCCCTAAATAATTAAAAGGAAGTGTCCCCTCATGAATACCTATCTCACGAACAATATCATTATTTCTGGGAATAGAAATATTCCTGCCAAAGTAAACAAAAGATTTCTCCCAACTTATAATTTTTCCAAAGACGGAGGAATAATGAGAAAGTTCTCGTTTGATATTCTTAATATTTCTCTTATCTCCCTGAGTGAAAATAATAATATCATCAGCATATAATAAGTGACTAGGAGAAACAATACCTCAACCTGTATTAATCATTTTCATTTTCCCATTGTTGGACATGATGGAAAGAAGTCTGCTAAGCTATTATTCAGCAATAGAGAAAAGGATATAAGAAAAGGTATCACCTTGACTAACCCCTCTATAACAATCAAAAAACCCCTCAGGGGACCCATTAATAAGGATAAAGATATGGGATGATCTGAAAATAGCAAGGACCAAATCCTCAATCTTCATAAACCAGTATGACTAAATATCTGTTTTCCACATGTTACCAACATATCTATATTGGAAAAAAATAACACTCCCACTAACCTCTTATAGAAACATGGAATTCCATTACAAATAAATATTATATGATCAATATACTTGTTTCTGTCCCAAAATGGATATATGAAATTTTCATATCTTATTGTCATTCATTGATGTCACCAACCATTTTTTGTTTCATATAGACATGTTTCTTAGGGTCTCAATTTAAGAAAAAACTGGCCTTGACATCCAACCACCCAATATGATGACCATATACTATTTATATGACAAGTATAATTCCAATGCATTTAGAATGAAAATTTCTATAAAGGTTTCATTATAAACTATATTTGGACATTGTATAAACCATTGAAATAATCAATTGTGCTTTATTGTTATTGAATTGTACTATCAATGTCTAGTTTCCACTGAATACTCACCAAAATTATCATATTTAGAAACAACCAAAATAAAGATCCTCTAAATTTTAGTACATGAAATCCATTACTAAATTCATATATACTTGTAAATATTATAATGTTTCCGTTCACTACTTCCGTATAAGAATTATTAATATTAATGAATAATATGTCACTCATATTGATGAATATAAAACCACCAATTTGGTTTTAACTTCCTACACAATATGTGTTTCTAGAAAAAAATTTTCTTACCATACTTAGTGGAGTATTTTTTCCCATGTCAACTCTTGTACATTCGAAGCCTAGACTTCATTGAAGTCTAGAATCCTCCCACTATCTCAAAAGAAAAACGTTTCCCTATTTATATAAATATAGTCAGTCTTGTATATTTTTTTATCTTAGTGAAGTTAATATCCTTAGTGTATATTTAATAATGAATAAATATTCACTTAGTGTTTCATTAATATTCATTTATATCTAAATCCTGTTATTAACAAAGTTTTATTAACAAATACTAGAAGCTATAACTAATAGATTACAAATAATATGCTATACATTTGTAAATATAGTTGTCACACAGTTAGTTATTATATTCTTAATTAAAAATCATTTCTTGGATTAAATTATGAAATATTTTCAATACATGTAAGTAATTTCCTCAATACCCTTTTACAATGATAAGAACTTTTATGTATAATATAATGTGTGTTCAGGATTATCTTCACTCCATATATTAATGATCAATGAAAACTTGGTTAAGATATTTTCTGAAAGTAATATTTATAGGATCATGTATCCTCTAACAATTGTATTCATTTCTTTACCAAGTATTCCTAAAATATCTTAAAGAAATATCATGAAGTATATGAAATTATATTTTAGCTTCACCTTTAGAATAGTTTATATGATCTTACTAAACTAACTCTAATATGTTTGTGGAATATATTTAAATATAAAGGGTTCTTTATCAAAAACTTGATAGAAAATTGGTTATCATACCTTGTGTCTTATACACAAGAGACTAAAATAACCTTTTTAATACAATATTTTCAACTAATATCAGTTTTCTTGATAAAAAAATATCTTTCCATAATTAGTTATTTTGAGTCTCATAATTAGATTAATCATTTATTGATGATTTTGGATATATTTTATTAAATAATTAAAAAAATATTAGTTGAGTATGAAATACCATAAAAAATTTCATTCAAATCATTAAATAATGTCTCATTGTGTCTAATTAGGTACTGTGATTTTTTGGCAATATTCAATATATAATAATAGTTTAACAAGAATATTTCAGGTGGATGGATTAAAATAGAGATGAGTGTTCTGAAACCTATCATCCAACCCTCTTCCCATACATATTTTTGGTGTAGGATAGAGGGGTACTTTCCATGGGGAGTCAAGGTGAGCACAATGTCATGGTTCTTAGCGGGCGGTGGGGGTAGGGGGGATGATGCAATATCCAGACTGGTAACCTGGTGTGATAACTACTAATGGGGGGGGGGGGGTTGTGTGACATGAAACTAATGAAATTAAATGATATAAACTCCCCATTCAAGCCTTAAAGTTATCTTATTCAATGGAATTTAGTTTACATCTAGCAGTTCCTTTGAGATATCAAGAACCCAAGCCTTTGGGCCACTAATATGTAATAAAGTAAGTCCAGTTGGGTGTTTGTCATTACTTGTGGGGAGGAATGAGAATTAAACCACCAAGGTTCCTGATTTTTTGTGTTTTCTGGGTTTTAATTACCTCAACCTAATATAAATCATTCAATCTTGAAGTCATGCACTTCTCTATATTTATATTAGAATCACCCTTATTTAGATCCTTAGTGAATGCACCAAAATTCATATAATATTTCTGTACTTTCTTGATCCTTGTATTAAAATATATTTATAGAAGACATATTGTATTTTAATACTCAAGAATTAAAACTGAAGTATAACTTATAATGATTAATATACCTAAAGTATATGCAACCGATATCTTCTTTAATTCATTCCAATTCCACTTCCAGTATGCTCTCTTCCCACATAAGAAGAAAATAGCCTCCTATTCATCACTCTCTCTTTGAATCGTTTTCCTCTTTGAAGGAATTTTTAAAGGTACCATTGATTTTTAACTGGTCTTGGTTTTTTCAACTTGGTACATTACTCTACTCATCATAAGGAATGGGGAACCAAGTTCTGAAAAATCCTTATCTTCCCCAAAAAAGAATAGTAAAAAGATTCTTAAGCATATCACCCATGTGGTTCATCTTATATTTCTTAATGAATATGGATAACATGGAAGGTAAGGTTGATAATATGAGATTAATTAATATTTTATTATCCATATGAATGTCTAGATTAACTAACTAATCAATATACTCTAGCATCTTGAAAACATGATCACTATCTAGGTTGGAGTCTTCCAGTTTAAACTGGTATAGTGAAGTAACAATCTCAATTATAATAAGAATCTTCTCTTTTTTAAGTTCAATGAGATGATATTTCATGGTGTAAGTATCCATGTCCTTATTCTACATCATTATCTCTCCAGACATAGATGATAGAATCATGCAGCATACATAAGAATAATCTTCCATGAATCTTTGGTAGGATTCATTTTAACCTTTACTAGCTTGGTGGTAAGGTTGATCACATATAGGGGATTCCAACCTATAGAATTTTTTTACTATATTAGTGCCGTATATAAATGATTATACCCCTCATAGAAATTTGTGTCAATGAGGACATTACCTGAGTCATGTAATGGTCATAGTGTTCCCATGGTTTCCCTTTCCATTTTTTATAATAGTTAAAATATATTATTATTACTTTTTATTGATTACCATAAATATATGATGTGAAATAATTTTAATTATCTTACTAATCTCTAAATACCTTATCAAGTCCCAAAACCCCTCACCATTGGACTTGGGATATCCTAATTCATGGATATTCTAGTGAAAAAGATCCATATTTCCCATCTCATAACTAAATCGTGGACCTAATAAATTACTTGGAGGTATTTAAGTTGGTGGGTCTTACTAGCTGTTATCTAGTAGCTCCTTTATCATTTGGGTGAACTCCCCAATCCTAAAATCTTGATTTAAATTTTCTCAACACCTACCTCTACAAAACATCAATTCTAGTGAGGGGTACTTCTCTTGATGTCTACCTTGTTTATTTAAACCTAAAACTTCATAAGAAATCCTCTATAAAAGTAATAATCTTCATGAGGTCCAGACCAACACTTAGTTCTATGGTTCCATTATTAATCAAGTAATTTAAGACTATATAAATTAATATTTACTTGGAGGTTCTGGGCACAAAATAAGTGGTGGTGGGCATGATTCTCAACTTGATTTTTGTCAGATTAAATGAATAATCTACAATAACATGATGAAAAACCATCATATCTAATAAATGTACCCAAATAAAGAAGATAGAATCCAAAAACCAAAGACAATATATTTCATGTTAAATTTATAATTAATTTAATAATTATAAAAATAGCTCAATCTTGAGAACTTTCTCTGATGAAGATGTTTATCATTTAAATTCCATTTGAGTTGTACCACCACTATGCAAAGAGGATACAAAATAGAATCCCTCTAGTGGTGATCCAAACATGCTCTAAAATATTTGAACTTCACCAATGGATTTCTAGGTACTAGTGTCGAGACACCGTTTTCCTTGCATCATTCATGTTGATCACAACTAACGATCCTTAGTTTTTGAATCTCTTTCTCTCTCACTCTTGAAAGGGAGGATGGAGGGAGAATAATTCTCTCAGTATTGAAAGAAACCCTAGTGATGTTTTTTGTAGAGACAATTCTCTATGGAAATGATTCATTTTTACAACAGAAATTATTTCATATATTCTCTAAAATGATATAACTGGGTATATAGAGAGATAAAATTTAATATTGATAATTAAAAAAAGTCCCTTAATCAAATAATAAACCTACTATATACCACATGACAACAACAACCACAAAAACAACAATAAAAACAACAACAACAACAACAACAACAACAATAATAATAATTTTATATAATGGCATGCGCCGAATTGTGAAAATAGATATCATTTCATTAAAAAATAATTCCTCATTTATTTAAATGTTTATATCATTTTTGTTACCTGATTTATAACTCGGATCATCCACCATCCTCTATATTTACCAAAAATCAGATAATAAATATTAATAATTAGATAAATAACAAATCATTTTATTCATGGTTTTGGAAAAAAATATTTATTTTAATATTCACATAATTAAATAAATATTTATTTATTAATAATAATAATTATTTACCATTTTGAATAAAACAAGATATAAATAAATATTGTATTCGAAGGTCATGTGAATAAATATTTAGTTAAATATTGAACTCACATTATAATTAGTGATTGAGTAAATGTGATCAATAAATACTGAATAAATATTATTTCTCAGTTATAAGAATAATATTTATTATAAAATGTAAAATATAAATAGTATTTTAACTGAGATAAATGTAAATACTAAGTATTTAAATCTCTTAGACTCTTACTTAGTTACATTATCCAGTATTTCCTAAAGTATAATATCAACATCTAGTAACATGTAAATTAACTCACAGAGGAATAATTTAATGTCACAACTGAAAAAAATCACAAAAGAATGATAAATTTATAATATAATC
The DNA here is from genome assembly GCA_963277665.1 of Viscum album. NCBI lineage: Eukaryota > Viridiplantae > Streptophyta > Magnoliopsida > Santalales > Viscaceae > Viscum > Viscum album. The sequence goes on along the minus strand of OY728122.1, from coordinate 1,235,261,778 downwards.
CCTTTGTATTAATATTTTATTAACTAGGATGTATACACATGTCACTGGATGATAATTTTAGTATATATTTCTTAATGTACTCGTCAATCACTATGACCATGGAAATTAGTTCAATAATTACATTTCAAACAAAGTGTCAAGATATCATCTTCTTTAAAAGGAAGATGTACCCATGTGATGCACCCAATATACCCTAACTCACCGTGAGTATATTTTGTCATAGTTTTCATTAAAATATCAAAGTACATGACTCATGATATGAATTAATAATAATATCAATCCTATGGATCATTATATATATTTTCATATAAGAATATCCAATGACATGTAAACATGTGAAATTTCTATTGGTGGGACTATCCTTATAATCTTCCATCTTAAATATTACTAAGTGTGAACTTTATGAAATGAAGTCTTATCTACCTATGAGTACATGATCCTGAAAATTATAATACTAAGTATCCCTTCATAAAATGTTATCCCGACTATAGGAAGTTAGTTTAAGAATACCATCATAACACTTCAAAGTTCACCTCATAGTAGGGAACTGTTATAACCTTTCATCATGACAGATACATCAGGAAATTATCATATTAATGCTACACATAAGAATATACATAATAAGATATGATATATATTATTTATTAAAGATCTTGAATATACTTGTAATTTAAAGGATGAAGTAGTTGGTTATAAGTCACTAAATCCAATAGTTTAAGACTAGATTTATTCAATTATAATCATATTCCTCTTCCTTAATAAATGTGATTGCATTGTTTCCCCTTGGTGTAGGACCAAATACGAACCAAATAAAATATTTTTATTATTATTAACCATTATTTCTTTATTTCATTATATTTTTAATGTTTTTATGGTTTCTATTTTGAGGTATTTGTTGGTGTGGTGAATTAAGTTTGGTCTGTCTTCTAATTTTTGGAAAATCATTAGCACAAGGTCATTTCAGTTCATTATTTTCACCTAGTAAGTTCCATAGGATAAATTTTAGTGTTCTAATGTTCCATGGACCCAACACTCTTTCCCCCCATTCCTCACGTGGTATTCCTAAAAAAAATTTGTGGGGACCATAAAAAATAAAATAGTTAGATAGACTCATTAAGTGATTTATTTTCTCCCACAATGAACCCTTTTCCCCTTTTAAAATGTGTGTTTTATAGGATGTAGTAGTCTCTGGGTACTTTATATCCAGATGGGTGAAACAACATCACCAACCCATTTTAGAGATGAGTAAATGTGAAATGTCAAATATGTAATTTAATTATAGATACTTTATTTATTTATTTATTAATTATTATTATTATTTATTCAACTTTAAAGAAGTATATATATATTTATAATAAAAAAATAATATGTTTATAATATTCTTTGTCATGTAAAAAATTGACCAATGGGTTAGATATGATGCAACTTTAGATACTATATTTTGGAGTATGATTGTTTTATTTTGGTATATTTGGGTTGGAGATGCTCTAAATCATATTTCAATTTAGAATCTGAGGGTCTATTTGACAATAATTATAGGTCTTATTAAAAATTACTCATAGAATTTATTGCCTATGATAATAAGTTTTAGAAATAATTGGTGTTTTTTTATTTTTTAAGAGATTTACTTTAAATTAGATAGTGTTTATCCATATAATCCACAAGTTATTTCTTGATATGATGTCCATGAGTTCCTGGAGAAACAAGTAGTTTTTGTGTGTTTTAAATTAGATAAAACTAGCCAGCCTCCCCTTTAAGGGGTAAAATTTCTTCCCAAGAAGTTATAGGTTATTTAACTAATTTATTCACCCTAAAAACAAAGTTCATGGTTTCTTTTTAAATTTTGTATAGGATGGAACAAGGAATACAAAATATATTTATTTAAAGTACCATGATGTGTTGTACCTGTTTCTTAAAATTTTGAATTAAGACATCATATTATGAAATATTGGACCTCTACAAGAGTTATGGATAAGTTTTTAAATAAGAGAGAACCTTATTTGAAGGTTGTAACCTATATGATTTAGTCTTTTACTCTTTCCCACCATTTTTTTTATTTTTTTTTGTGTTTCCCTTTTTCTATGATTGGTATGAGATAATCCTCTCCAATATAAACTAAAAGGTAATGATAAAGAGAATGATAATTTTATTGGAGGGATATTTAATAATTTAAGTGGTATGCATAGAAAGTGTGATAAAATATATCAATTAGTATATATATTTATATTAACAAAGAAAAACTACAATTTTCTCTAAATTTTAAGGGTTATTATTATCAATAAAAAAAATAAATGAAAATTGTTCCCATGAAATTATTTTCTAAGTAAATATTGGTCATTAAAATCTAATTAGAAGAAATTACAATTACCTTACATGATGTATCTAGAGCACCCTTATCCTCACTCTTATTCTTACTAAAAAATTATTTTTGAATGTTCTCTTATACATTCATTTTCCCCTAAAAAATTGTTATTTTGTACCAAATGTAGGCTTTGAATTGGGTGGGATCATGAAAAAATGGAGTTAGAAGGATTTTTTTTCTATGGAGGTTAAAATTTTTTATAATTTTTTTCCCTTGAATAAAATATGGATATATGTCTATTTTATTTAACAAGGAATGTTATTGGATACCTACATTTTTAAATGATAAAATTATGTAATAAATTATTTATTTAGTAATTTAATTTAATTTTCATTTACAAGTTCTCTAATGCATATGATTATTTGTTACTTTTCTTCTACTGCTGGTCATATAAATTGTGCTATTTTCAACCATGTTTTACTTTTTAACATTGTTAGATTATGTTGGATGAAGTTTTATATGTGGTCAAAAAAAATGTTTATGGTCATGGGGTTATATTTCTATTCTGAATATTTACTGATGAGAATATTTTATAAGTAATTCTCAGTGAATGTAATAAAAAATAAACATGTTGGTTATATATTTTATATGACATTGAAATTTGAAGGCAAATGACTATGATATAAGTTAAATATTTGTTGTTTTCTATTACTACATTTTTTTATTATACATTTATTGATTAATAGGATTATGGTCAAGACTAGGGGAATGGTTTATCAATAAGGAGTGGAAAACTCTCAATGACTATATGGATATTCTTGATTTTTTATATGGTGAGTTAGATGACTTGGAGGTATGGTTTATGTAAAGACCCGTAAATTTCAAGGAATTTTTTTTCTTAATTTTCTTTGGAATTTTACAAGAACGCAGTTTCTGACGGCACCTGATTCCGAGGCCCGGTGTGCCCAGAATCATTTTCTGAAGTTTGGCTCGGGTACGTTCAGTGAACGAACGAGCGGGTTTTTCTAACTTTTGAACCAGTGCTCGGAATCGAATTCCGAGGGCACCGATGGAATCACAACACCGGTATTTGCTTAGAAACGCCTCTTCCAGAGTTGCATTTGCTCAGGTGTGGTTTTTAATTTTTGGGCTTAAAGTTAAGAAATAAAATAACGTGGTACGACAAACTTTATTTTATTTCACTTAAAGCTGCTTAAAGCCACTTAAAGCTGCTTAAGATGAGTTAAAGAGGATAGGGTACAATTCAAAATATCCTACCCTCTTGGTAGGATATTTGTGAGGTGGGGCCCGCACGAGCCCCACAGTTTCTTTTCCGCTAAGTAACGCACCCGCGAAAACCCTATTTAATGAAGGTCAACTGGGGAGTTTTCTTAAACAATTAAATGCTTATTTTAATTGGGCGTTTTATTGATTGAAATTAATTCTATGAATTAATTTTGTTCATTTCTTAACACGTTTTAAATTTGTTGGCATGTTAATAAAATAAGGCCAACACACCTTCTTCTTGAATGTTGTGTTAAACCTTTGGAGAATCTCTAAAGATCTTCCTCCTCCTTCGCGAAGAACGCGAAGAACGCGAATAATGAGAAGAATGCCAGCCTACGACGAAGGCGACAGAGAACGCCAGGCCCCCCGGAGATCAACGACGTGACGCTGACGATTCTCCCTCCTCGACGCTTCTTCTGTGACAAATCTTCGAACATCTGTTTGAGGTAGGAGTTTACGAATCTTTTAAATTCCTTTGTGGATTTTATACTTGACATGGCTTTAATTCGTGTAAATTAAATCTGTATGTTTTCTTTACCCCTCGGAGATCGTCGACGCGATGCCGTATACTGCGACGACGCGACACCCTTCCGCGACGCGACGATCCTCTTCTTCCGTGACGATCAATTCCGCGAAGAACGCACGCTCGAAAACTACGGCGAGGTAGGGATTTTATTTGAAAATAATATTTTATTCCCGTAGTTGATTTCTTCTAAAACAAAGAGACCGGGATCAAAGTGCAATTTTAATTTATTAAAATTGTATCTTGTTATGTTTTCATGTGTTGATCATTATTTCCCGATTGTTATCACCTAACGCGGAGGGTGCGGGCCAAACAAACACGGCCCGACAACCCTCCGCAGTTCTTTGTTGATGTGCGGAATAGCAGATGACGACAAAACGGGCCGCAAAGACGATTTGTTGATTCCGCAGTGAAGAACGAGACCCGGGAGGAGCTATGGCACACACAGAAATGGAATCGGACCACCGGAGAAACTCCGATGGCCCGCGGAATCCACCGGCGGCTGAAGCCGCGATGGAGGCGGCCGACCAGAACCGCGACCGCGCGGGTCCGGCGAGACACGGGATGCGGCAGAGCCGCGTCCGCTGACCAAGCACGGCCCCACGCGGGGCCGCGACTCCTCTTCCCGCGGGGGCTGCACGCCCCGCGGCACCCCCTTGCTCGGCCGCTCGGCCGAGCTGAGCCGAGCCGACCCGCCGGCCGGGTCGCACCCAGGCCGGGCCGGGCCGCCCTGGCCGGGCCGGGTCGCACCAAACCGGGTCGGACCCGGAACGGGGTCGGGTCGACCTGGTTCGGGCCGACCCAGGGGGGTTGGGCCGGGTCGGTTCGGGCCCAGACCCCCCATTTCCGGACCTTTTCGGTCTTTTGATCATAACTTGAGCTACGGGCCTCCGACCGACACGCCGTTAGTGGAGATACAATCCTTAGATCGAGATGGTCGTTTCAGTATATTACACTAAAGGTTTCGAAAAACTTTGGGTTCGGCCGAGTTGGTTCGTCCACGAAACCAACCGGGCCCTCGGAGCGGAAACACTCATAACTTGAGCTCCGGACGTCCGATTGACGTGCCGCCAACTTTGATGGTTTCCTCTTAGTGAGACGTACCTTTTGGCTTACTCTGCTTGAGGTTTGGATGTAGTTGGAGTATGGTCAGGTTGGTTTTGACATAAAAACCAACCGGGACCCTAGAACGAAAAAGCCAATAATTTCCAGACCGGGCGTCCGATTGACGCGCCGTCTGTTGCGTTGAGTTCCTGTTAACGATATAGAACTTTTGGATACAACAAATTCGGACTTCATGTCAGTTTATGTATCAGCCCCTCAGCTCGTGGAGCAGACCCTCCCGAACGAGCTTGCTGTGTGCGGGAACCCTAGAGCTGGCTGCGTTTGCGACGATGAAGACTGCTGGTCTTGTATCCTATGTGGGTCCCAGCTTAGATGATTCAGTGCTGGTCTTGTATCCTATGTGGGTCCCAGCATAGATGAATCAATGAAGACTTCTGGTCTTGTATCCTATGTGGGTCCCAGCTTAGATGATTCAGTGCTGGTCTTGTATCCTATGTGGGTCCCAGCTTAGATGATTCAGTGCTGGTCTTGTATCCTATGTGGGTCCCAGCATAGATGAATCAACAAAGACTTCTGGTCTTGTATCCTATGTGGGTCCCAACATAGATGAACCAATGAAGACAGCTGGTCTTGTATCCTATGTGGGTCCCAGCTTAGATGATTCAGTATCTATATCTGATCATCTCTTTCACCTTTTCGATGATGTATACTAGTGTGAGCCGAGTCTTGACTTTCAACCCTTATCATCAAGATGATTGGGTTGTGCTTTCCTGTGTGGAATGAGTTGTGCTTTCCTGTGTGGACTGAGTTGTTTTTCATGTATAGACTGGGTTGCACTTGGCTCGGATGTTGGAGCTGATCTGGGATTGATAACTTAGGTATATGTATGGGTATATACCTAAGTAGTGTTGGATGTTACTTCGTGATTGTATCTTTCCTTTGTGGATTATCCTTTGTGGATTCTGGGAGACCTTCGAGGGTCTCGGGGTCCCTACTGAGTAGCTTATACTCACCCCTGCACGGGCTATGCCCGCACTACGTTGTGTTGGTTGCAGATGACAGACAGTGCTGACCGTGGTCGAGGTTTGCGGAGCAGGACGGTACCTGGAGGTGGACCACTGGGCGGGGTGTACTCGGAGCGGACGGCTGGACCGAGGAGCTGTGGAGGCTATCTGTACTCACCCTTCAGGTGGGACTTCCAGAGGACGGCTCGACGCTGCGACTTTTACTTTCAGTTGCTGTTTTTCCCCTTTCAGTTGTACTTTACAGTTGGTCTTGTATTTCCGGCCCCCTTTACTTTCTGCACTTACTGTTGTACCCAGTTTTCTACTAGTGTTTACTTCTTCTGCTTTCTTGCTTTGTGGTGTATGTTTACTTTACAAAGGCAATGCCTTCCCTGTTTACCGGGATTTACGCATTGGTGCTAGTCACCAGCCCCTGGCCTATGGAAGGCGGGCTTGGGGTAGTCACGACACGGTCCCCGAGGACGGGTCGTGACAGTTTATGTTTTCTCTTAATACCTCATTGGTGTTTCATTTTCTAAAAATATATTAAAATAGTTTGTATATGATGGAGGCAAGACAAAAATATATTTGTAGTTTTATTCTTTTTTAGAAATAGTAATAATAATATGCTTTTATTTTAAAATTTTAAAATTTTAATTTTTATATTCTAAAAACTAATATTTATAAAATCCAATAAATTTTATAATATATTTATAAAAAATAAAATTGATTTTTTTTATATTTTGAAACACAGTTTTGGTGTTCTTGGATTGTTTATATAAAAATTAATTTTTGTTCATTTATATAATTGATTATTTTCTATAATTGTTAAGTGGGTTGTTATTCAAAAATGAAAAACATTAACAAAATTTTCATGCTAAATAATGTTACATAATTCATTACCTTTCAAAGGATTTTTAAAAAAAGTGGGATATTCAAAATACATGTCTTTCTACCAACTTAATTAATTATTGTTACTAGGATTGATTAAGTGTTCCTTCTCTATTGACATTCCTTAAAAATATTCTACAGATGGCTATGAGCTGGGTTTATATATGTAACCATAGATTGGATATTTATCTTTTCATATTAGATTGAAAATATATTTTTATCCCTTAGTATATTGATGTGATATTCAATGAATGTTTATATTATCATGAAGATAAAGAAAAGTTATATGAGGATTTCTGATTGTTTCTGCATCTGATCCATGAGTGGATATTTTAATTTGAGATAGATCTCAAAGATCAAAAAAATCCCTAGATTTATGATGTACATATTTCTTTTAATTATAGATATATGAATTAATATAACCATTTTAACTTAAAAACATTTGATAATTTATTTCCATCAATCATGATTTTCAAAAGAAAAACTAGAGCTTAATGAGTGAATTTATACTATTGGTTTTCAGTCGATTTTAATTTTAGAAGAATATTGATTAAATATATGATTAAAATATTAGGAGGAAAAATTGGGAAAAATTATTGATTAGAAGTGTGTTGTTGTATCAAAACTTAATATTGAAAAATAATATGTAAAATGATTGGTTCTCACATTAGGAAACCCATTGCTGGACAATGCTAGTTACAGTGTGGAATTTTATTAATACCATAGTGGAAATGGTGGAGATGCTTAGTGTGGGTGATTAAACTAGAGATGAAATTTAATTTAAAAATTTATTGATCATTGAAAGTTTTTGGAAATTAAAATTTCTCTCAAGGGTATTCATAGACACAAAACATATAATAATGTCGATGAATGCTCTTGTAAAATATATTATAAGAATCTAAGATTCTATGTTACAAATATTTATGAAGAAAAATAATTTTTAAATTTAAATAAATATGTAACCACTTAAATTTATTTTAAAAGTAATTCGCATGAGGTATTACCATCTCTTTACCCTTCCACCAATCATGTCCCAATTAACAGGTTCTAAGAAAGTGAAAATTTGATTTATTTTTTTAAGAATCAGGATCATACTTACTTTGATATATGTTAATGAAAAGAAAATATTAGATGAAACAATGAGGAATAAGAACACAAGAAAATAAAAAATAACCCAAAATATGATCATCTCAAAAAAACCATTGAATAAAATATAAAGTTGTTTACCCCATGATTGATTTTCATAGTGAACCCATGGGTAATAATTTTGAATACTACATTATTTACTAAGGGAATGTTGGACAACCAATAGATTATCTTTTAGAGATGGACAATTTATATTCGGGAAATTTTTATAATCAAGAATTTTTATAGGATACTAATTATTGGAAAATTAAAAAACTAAAAATATTAAAATATGATGGGACAATCCATACCCTTACTACTACAAAGAGAATACATAATCAGAAATTTGAAAACACTTTCTCAAAATTCCCTTTTGTATGAAATTTTTGAAAATTAGGCCAAGATTCTCATATGTATGAAATTTTTTAAAGGCAATTACAACCTATGAAAACTTAATACAATACATCATTATATTATCCAAATCACACAATAAACTAGCATTTCCTTACACAAAAGTATGTGCAACTAAAGAAACTAAAAGCATAACCTCTCTCAATAGAGAATCAATCTTAGAAAAACCTTCATCCAAATCCTCTAAATCACCATATTAGTTATGTTACTAACTATTTTACACATTATTAACTTTATTTTAAAAATAACCAAATAAAACTAACAATGTTTCATTTTTACCACATTCTGGTCTTTATCTATAACCATCCAGGGATCTATTAAAAAAAATTCCTAGATAAGGGATATCTCTATAACCCATAACAATAACATATTCAATATCACCATCACTATCACTAACTTTTTCATCTAGAAAAAATGAATTCCCACCACAACACATGATGACTAATCTCATTAAATAATTTCTTCTTCATCAAGCATGATAGATTCCAAAGGTGATTTTTTTTAAATCTAAACACATCCTTATGGGTTCAAGTTTCTAACTTAGAAGATGAAAATATGTAAATTCTAGAAGTCATGATTGAAAAATTTATAAGTGAGGATGATTCGGTTTTAAGGGACTAAAAATATTAAGGTATTAATTTGATTTATTTTCTTTCCTATGTGTTTTTTTTATTTTGATTATAGGAGTGGTTGATGGAGGCTAGATTTTGAAATTGGATAAAATTGTATTAGTGGTAAAATGATATGGAATAAAACAGATACCACTAGGTACCCATCCTAGTACTTGGTACCTAATGATATAGTAGAGGGGGTATTTTGGTCAGGCGGACCACTAGATGACTAGTGGCCCTAAGAAGTATCCAATGGGCTACCATGTACCCTGTGAGGATGAAATAGGTACCTGATGAACTCTATATTGTTTTATTAATTAAATTAATTATTTATTAAGTTTTAATTTATACTAATCCCCCATGAAATTTGGGCAAACCTCCCTCCACCTGTCCTCCATTATTTCACTACTAAGGTTTGTTTGTCCCCCATTTGAACTCTAATTCATGTGTCGGTTATCCTTTTGGATCACCAAAAATGATTTTATCCTTATACTCCATTATAATTAGGATTTAAGAGCACATAAATATGTGTTACACATTTTTAATCAAGGGGAGGATTTATTCAGACCAAGTCATGTAAATAGTATATGTGTGAAAGGCAGAAGTACATTACTAGAAGATGACATGTGGTGGGACATAATTTCTATTGAATATCTCGACATGGAATGTTTTTAGTGGATAATAACACCAAAGTCATATTTAATAATTCATTTGGACCAGGTAGTCGATAAATCATTATTTTATTGTCATCATGTAGAGAACATAGAATCTATAGTGGCCCAAGATTTTATATATAGTTATTACATTTTAATAGATGAATATTAAATATATTTTACAAATACATGTCTAAGGACCATAAAGGTTTAGTATATTTGGAGATTAGATACAAAATATTCTTATTTCATGAAATATCTTAAACATCTCCCACAAATATCTTTCTACGTATTACTATTATTATACAAACCCTACTTAAAAACTTTATTCATAATCTAGGGAAAGGAAACATAATAAAGGGTGAGCTCATATTCTAAATAAGGGTAGACAAAGAAGATATCAATGATCAATTAAGCATAACATGAGAATAAGGTTATGGTAAAATGATATTAACATTTGAAAAATCCATACCCAATATATCATAGATCATAATCTTGAATCATGGAATAAATATTGGTAGTTCAAGAGACATGAATCATAAAGGAATCAAAGAACATAATCTATGAGAGCATAACATTGACATAAGTTTGTGGAATACACACTATTATAGAAAATAATTTATTTAATTTAGTACCACTCCCAATAATATTATAGTGGATTGGGTTCACTCCCTATTCCATCATATCCTTAGTCAAGGTTCACTCCCAATATTATCAAAGTGGATAAAGTCCCTTACTGAATAGGGTTCACTCCCCATTACAGTCCTTATTATATCATGAGATATCTATCTTTACCCAATTAATTGGATGAATATATACTTCCTGTCCCACTATTCACATAATAATAATCCATTCATACGTGTTCTACAAGATCTTAAATCATTCATCATATATTATAACCCATGTAAATGAAAAAAGTTTCATAAACATTTCAACATTTCATCATAACATAACCTGTGGAAAATAAACGTGTTTCATAAACATCTCAACATCATAATAATACACCATCCAGAGAAATAATAGAGATGGTATCCTTGGATCACATCACTAATAAATCATAAGTATCATCAAATCATCTTATCATAAATCAAAAATTTCTTTAAAATATCTCCTAAATATTTCTTGAGGAAAATACAATTTTATTTTGAAATCACTTATTTTATAATCTATAAATTTTCTAAATATTATAGAAAAACTTTTATTTGAAAAGAAAATTGAAAACAAGAAAATGAAGCTTTATATTTTTGATCAGTCATGAAAGTGAGAATTTTTTCATGCTATATATGTTAAAACAAAGTTTCCTTTCACATTTTTGGTAAAAAATAAAAAGTACCTCATTCAAAAAATGATAAGAAGATTTATTTTAAACCATTTTTAAAAAATTATAACATGGGTAAAAATAGATTTTAAAAAATCATAGGATAATATTGAAAACATTCTTGAAAACATTTAAAATAAAACATGGATATATAAAAAAATATTCCCAACCAAATAGAAAATAAAATATGTTTTTATTAAAAACATTTTCTCAATAATTTTAAGTACCAAAAAGTGGAAAATGGTATTATTACATGAAAATTAAATATATAACCGTATTATAATAAAATAAATGATATTATTGAGAGGTATATCATGAAATTTCATCATTATAAAATTAATCATAAATAATCCCAGAAAACAATGATACTATAAAATAAAACCCTTACCACTTTGGTAACATTAAAATAAAAATCTAGTGAAATATATAACCTTAGATGGATATGTATATCCACATAATTTTAATTATAGGAACCATAAAATATATTAAAGGTTATTATATCCACCACATAAAATAAAATAGTGGTGAATATGGAATGTGTCTCACCAAAATAAAAGTGAGATGAAAATCCCCCACCACAAGTTTTACTTGATTGAAAAGTGATCCAACCTACTTTATAATAAATATAAATTTATTATATTTATATAACATAATTATTTATATATTTATAATATCATATATGATCAACTTATAAAATTTTATCTCCTATTTATTAATAATTTCTTATTAAAATTGTAATTTATGTGTGTTAACTATTTCAATTTTCATGGAAGTTTCAGTTTCAAAGTTTTGGTACTTGAAATTTAATCATGGTTCCATAATATATAGAATGTTAATAATGATATAAATATAACACACACATAAACATAAACACACACACACAAATATATATTATTTACATATTTATAATAATCCAAAAAAATTATATATTGAAAAATGATTTACATCATTCATAGAGATGGTAGATTGTAAGAATGCATGGACATTGTTTTCATTTTATAAAAAAATAAGGGGAGAAAGATAAATAATATTTTATCATTATATAAACATAATAATTTCATAAATATTATATATAATCATTAAATACATCATAATAACCAGCCATGAATTATGGTGATATAAAATTAATTATATTGCTACATGGAGGTGATACTCCACACATACGCATGAGCGATACTTTCATTTCCAATTTAATAGAAAATTGGGTGGATAATGGTGGTTAAATAATCATAATAAAATTTCAGTATGTTGAGAATATTTAATTTATTATTTTATATTGGATAACATATATTTATATATGGTAGAAGAAGACATAAAATTAAAAGTACTTGGTTAAGAGTTATGCCTCTTTGTTGAGAAAAATCTTTTGGATTACTTAAGCTTTACATGGATAGTGTTTTGAAAATACCAAAAGCTATAAGATATATTTAAGGAATATATTATGGTATTATCTTAGTGCTTATATGATCAATATGTCTAGTAAAAAGGGTTTTTTTTCACCATTTTTTCTAGTTAATTTTTGGATCTCGGTTTTCCAATCATGTTCTGGGTGTGACGAGTTTTAAATTTTGAGGTGATATTTTATTTCATTTTTGGTACATTTTTTGTTATTGTGTTTACCATAGGTTTTTTAGTGAAAAAATGGGGGTTTTGAACTTGGCATCAGGTGGCACATGGTTGGTTCACGGTTAGGGGGAACTATGCAGCTCAACCCAAGAAACTGTGCGACTTAATGTTGGTGTTTGAAGCATGTCATAGCTTATGAATTTTTTTTAAATAGTGTGGAAAGTGTATAGGGAGGCTCTATCTTATGGATGAATCATTTCTTATATTTGGCACATGGTTTACCAAAAAATTCATCCCAACCTTGTGAGTTCCCAATGTGTGTCTATTGAGGGGCGCCTGGTTGGCACATGATTTGGGAAACTATGTGGACTAACTATTCACAGTGCCCAGGTGGATTAAAAATGTAATTTTACCTTTCTACCCTCTTATATATCTAATCCCAAAACTCCCATTACCTCCCCCTAGTTCATGATACCCTAAGTGTCCTCCTAACTTCTTCTCTAAGGCTCTCCTCCTCTCATATGGTGTGGATATAGATTTCTTCAAGGTTTTGGGCTAGAACTTCATGGTAATCCTCCCTTCTCGTATTCCCCTTCATTCTTATTCCATTTTTATCTTGATTTATTTTTATCCTATGATCTTTTGGACGTATGGTTCATGTTTAACTTGGTTTGTGTTGGGTATTTTGTGTATTAAGGTTCCTCTTGGATGTTCTTTCTTTCTTAAGCCTTCGTAGGGTTGTTTCAAGTGTGCTTTGTTGAAGAACCATAAGTTTGAGGTAGGTTTACCTTTACACTCACCCTTTAAATTTAATAATTATTGGTTTCATGATTTTTTTGTGTTCCTTATATGTTTAATAGTGATGAGTGATATTTGGAATATTTTTTTGGTGTTAAAAGTGGGGATTTATTCATTATTATGTGATAAATAGATTTGTTTTGTTAAATACTGCACACCAAGTGTTTGATAAAATTCTAGGCAATATTTTTCCTATTATTTGTGTATTTTAATGCATGGTTTGGATTTTTTAATGTTTTTATGAAATATAAATAGTGGTTTTTTGTTTCTCAAAAGTATTTATAAATGATTTTTTGTTTGAAAGTGATGTGCATTTAGTTCTTGAAAAATGAAATGGCATGTGGTAATGACATGTGGCCCGATTTTCATTTTAATGAAAGTGGTTTTGGTTTTCACATGTGGTTTGATTACTTGAATGATATTTGTAAAATTATTTTTAAAATGGAAAATGGTTTATTTATACCTTTTTGTAAATGTTATTTTGATTCTAATTAAAGCAGATTCTTGAGGCCTGTTTGGAACTTTTGTAAAAGTGGTGAATGTGATTATTATGAAAACCCTCCTTGAATAATCTTTTTTACTTATTTATAATTAATGGATGGTATTTCCTTTATGTTTAAATCATTTTGATCCATTTATGTGAATGAGTGGGACTTCCTCATTGTGGACTCTTCATAACCCATTTACTTTGAGCGGAATGAGAGATCCTCAATGGGGACTCCTTTGAGATCTATTTATTTATGGAAAGAGATTGATTATTAGGGTGAATAGGGGTGGTTACTATTGTGTTAATTATTTATATATGACATATGTTATTGTGATTGGATGCTCGGTTGGCATCGGTTGTCTCACCCTCTTTATACACTGGACATGAGAACATGGCATAGCTAAAAAATTTTATGAGAATGATTTGTGTACTAGTTAGGATTATGCTTTGACTAATGTCCCATTGTAGAGAATTATATGTGTTTTTTTGTTATTTATATGGGATAATTCTCCTTTTTAGGCTATTTAGGGTGCGATCAAGTGTGTGGGCGAAATTTGATGTCATCAAGTGAGGCATGCTTTCCAGGATAATTCAAGATGTATAGTATGTTCTAGATTATTTCATGAGATCAAAGATTATCCCATGTCTATTGGAACTTAGTTGTCTACAATGGATGAGTTAGATGTATTTTTGGTTGGTTATCCACATGTAATTATTTTAATTTACCTTATTATGTGAATATTGCTATAGATTACTTGCATGGCACACTTAATGGATAAAAATGGTGTGTTAGATTTCAATGGTTTATGAAAAATATTATGGAAAACAATTTTAACACTTGATTTTCCTTTTTGAAATGAAAAAAAACTCCTTTATCTTTGAAATTTTAATGGATCCTTCTTGGAGAAGAGTGTGGTTTTAAATATAAATAGGACAATTGATCATGATTTATTTTTCAAAAGTGGAAAAAATGTATGGAAAAACTTACTTTTGTATATATATTTTTTAAAACCTATATTTGAAGTTTCTTTTATTTTAAAGGAAGTTCATTGGGAATAGATTTGTTCAGGCATGACTACTATGTTTTAATACTCATTCATATAATACTTTCTTGTTTTTAGTTTGTGATGCAAGTCTTAGATTGGTTTTTATAACCATGGGGAATGACTAGTTTTGATATTAGAGAGTGACCCTCAGGGTCACATAGAGATATTGGGGTCATTGGGTGCAGCTTGGGTTTTATTGTTTAGTTTATCATATTTCAGTTTATGTATAAATGATGTTCAATTTGGTTATTTATATATTGGGCTATTTTATTCATTTTATTTGTTCAGTTTATTTATTTATGTTGGGAGAAATCATTCCCTTGGTTTCTATATTGATGCCTGAAACTAGTTTCCAGCCCATATGGATTGGGAACACCCTTTTGGTCTTTCCCTAGATCGACACGAGTGACTGGTTCGGGGTCGAACCAGGTTGGTTCATGAAAAAATTGTATTATAGGAAAGGTTGGTTCTTTATAGGACCTATATTTCAGAGTGAACTTTGTTATTTGGGATGTCAAGGTAGATGGAGTGTGGCTATCAGAACTTAGGGGACAAGTATGGGGGAGTGTTTGTGAAATAATTTCTCGACCATACCTTGAGTTTACATGGGAAGTTGAGTTTTTTTGGGTTTCTTTGGTTCTTGTTGGTTGTTTTATGTTTAGGAAATGAAAAGAGAGTTGGGACAATTGTCTCAGTAAGCTCATAGGGCCTCACAAGCCATGTATATTTGGGTACATCTTCATAGAATACTCTTCATGATGGTGGTGTGATTGGAATATGGCTTCCAAACATATTTCCAAGTCACCCATCATAACTTGTTTCCCCTTGTGAGTTGTTTTGGGTCTTCCTTAGTTCTAAAAATAATTTTGAATGTTCTTGTTTTGGAATTGTGAAAAATTTGATTTTTAGAAATAATGGTTTGGTTTTGGGAAAATGGAAAATAGATTTTCAGAATTAAATTTGAGGAAGGCTTAAAAAGAATTATTTTTTATAAAATTATTCTTTGAGGTAAAACAAGATTTGTTTAACAAGGTTTTATTTTTATAATCTAAACCTAGATATTATTGAAATTTTTTGTTTGGAAAATAGAAATTTGTTTTAATGAGGATTTTGAAATTTTTTAAATGATAAGAAATGAGTTTTAATCAAATAATTTTTATAGAATAGGGCTTGTTTGAAAAATAAAAATGTTTTGAATAAAATAAAATGGATTTAAGTGAAAAGTTTGAAAATGGTTTTTGACTCAGTAGTTAGTGATATTTTGAAAGATTTTGTGAATTTTTAAATGGGAAGCGAATTGAGAATAATAAATCACAGGTTGAATGTTTTTTCGAGAAGTGTAAATGTTTTGTTTTGAACTTTGTTATTCCTATGAGTGATCACATGCCTAGATATGTGTGGGAATGTGGATGGTTGATGGATGGTTGGATGAGTTCCCATATTAGAATGAGTGGATGGGTGCCTGGGTTGGCATGAAAATGTGCATGTGAGTGAGGTTATAAGGGATACCATTGGTGATTGTGACACCCATTAGGTTTGTTTCATTTTAAAAGTGTTTTATAAGAGGAAAGTTGTGATGTTTTGATAGACAGTGGTTGTGTGTCTTGTTTTCCTATGTTTTTGAAATGTTTCTTATGTGGTCTTTTGAGTTTGAGAACTCTTGTTGATGAGTTGGTTTTGATTTAACTCTTGGTTTTATTATTGGCCGGTGTCTGTCCACATAAAGATTCTATTGATATTTTAAGTGTGTCCATGGGTGGTTCACCATTGGAAAACCCTTTAGTTGATCAACTTAAGGATTTCCTTATTGAGTTTCGAAAGTTGAAACCTCCTCTATTTTATAGTCAAGAAGATCATCTCAATGTGGATGAGTGGGTGTAGAAAATATAAAGTATTTTCAATCTCCTTGAGTTTCTTGAGATGTTAAAGGTTAATTTTGCTACCTTTATGCTTGAAGGTCCAACATGGAAATGTTGGAATTTGGTTTCTCAAACTAAGTCTCAGGAAGATCTTACATGGGAGTTCTTCAAGGATTCATTTATTCATCAGTATTTCTATGATATGGTATAGGTGAGGAAGGGGATGGAGATGTGTTGTCTACAACAAGGTGATGGATAAATGTTGCAGTTATTTGGTCATTTTATATATATAGTACCTTATATCATGGTGTGTGCTGTGAATGATTCCTTGAAGGCTTAGTATTTCAAGTATGGGCTTCATCCTGATTTGAAATCGAAGGTGACAGAGTCCAGCCTAGACTATTTTGATGATATGGTAAGGAAAGCTATTTGTATTGAATCTATGCCAGAAGGAGTGCTTGATATGGTCAAAATTCCTCTGATATATTTAAGTGGTGAAGTGAATTATAGTAAGTATATTATAAATCATCATGAATCTGGTGGTGTTAGTAGAGGAATTAAGAGTCCTTTAGATATTTCATTAGCCTATTCTGAGAATAGGATCCTGATGTGTCATCAGTGTGGTAATAATGGTCATAATAATCCATTGTTTCCAAGATATTAGATGAACTTCCATGATTGTGGATTCCTAAGTCACTTATAATAGTTTTGTCGGGCTATATCTTGGAAGTGACATGGAGCCAGTTCGCAGGAGTAGAGTTCCATTCTAGGATCTGTTTAAAGTTCCTTTCTATGCATGCCTATTTTGTTGTAATAGTTGTGTTTGGTGGTGTTTGTGGTGTTGTTTTAGATTTAAATTTTAAAAGTGGATGTTGTGGGTCCCTTGAGATCTTATTTTCTAATTATATCTTGTTTATCATTTGGAAGTTTTGAATTCTTACTATTTTGAGTGGAGGTGTGTTCCGTAAGTGTTTTGTATCTTCTATTTCTTGTTCAAAGTGAAAATGGGTGATGTGTTTGTATCTTTAAAATCCTATTTCAATGGAAATAAGGAGTCCCAATCTAGGATTAACTGCTTATTACTGTGAGGTAGTGGATGCTTCAGACATCAAGGATCCATCCATAGGCCCCGAATTAAAGCTGGTGCATATTCAGGAATCCTAGGGGTGTGAGGGACCTTGGTCTAGTATTTTTTCTTTAGTGTGGAAATGGGGACAGTTTAAGTTTATCTATTGTAGTTTCTTTATATTGAAAGGTCCCATTTTGTGGAAAGATGTGTAGAGACCTTGTTTCCTTGTTGCGATATTGCATATTGAATAGTTCCTCCTTGGTTATAAGGAGGCGTGGTGGTTCCATCGTCTTGAAATTTCAGTGGTGGTGCCTTTTCATATGTGAATACTTTAATTGGTTATCCTTTTGTATCTGGACCTTGTGAATAG
Source organism: Viscum album (assembly GCA_963277665.1). NCBI lineage: Eukaryota > Viridiplantae > Streptophyta > Magnoliopsida > Santalales > Viscaceae > Viscum > Viscum album. The sequence continues at coordinate 1,235,243,393 of OY728122.1, read as the reverse complement.
TTTTTGGATTTATCCATTCACATGGGTTGTAGTTTATCTCATCAATTTATTCCCCCTCATGGTGTGGGTTTTTTATCATATGTGGAAAGTTCTGGGATAAACCATGTCAGGTTTCCCATGTTGATCTAAGATTGTTTATTCCTAAATGAAGGGAGACCCACAATGGGTCTCACTTTGTTTTGTTATAATTTTTATCAAATCAAGTTGGTTTCTTATGGTGGGGAGCCCATTATGAGCTCCCATTTTGGTAATTTGGTTTGGTTTCTGATGTTGGTCTTGTAGTGGGTGATTCATTTTTGAAGCTGTTGAATTTTTAGTTCCTCTCCATCTGGGGGGAACATTGGGTTTTTATAGAATTGTGGTCCAAGACTTTTGTTTCATTTCAGGAACTGGTTTTAGGTTTGTTGGATCATTTTGAGTAAGAGGTATGTGTTTCATTTGGTGGTGGTTGAGGTGTTCTTGAATTGAGAGGTTGGATCATGCAGTTGTAGGAATCATTTGTCTTTGATCAATCAATAAAAAAATGTTGTGGATTTATAGGGGAAGAAAGAATTAATGGTGGGGAGAATTTTCAAAAATGAGTTTTTTTCCACCATTTATTTTAGTTCATTTTTGGATCTCAGTTTTCCTCTTGAGTTCTGGGTGTAATGGGTTTTAAAATTTTAGGTGACCTTTTATTTTCATTTTGGTACCTTATTTGTTCTTATTTTTCCCTTAGGAGTTTTTGATAAAAATGGGGTTTTGATCTTGGAAGTAGGTGGTGCATGGTTGGCACATGGTTAGAGGAAACCATGTAGATCAACCTAGGAAACCATGTGGATTAAGGTTGGCATTTGAGGCATGGTGCACGACATGCACATAGTTTTTCAAACTATGAGGAAAGCATGTGGGGAGGCTCTGTCTTGTGGTAGAACCATTTCTCATGGTTGGTGCATTGTTTAGAAAAATGTGTGGACCAACCGTGTGAGTTACTAGTATGTTTCTAGTTAGGGGTTCATGGTTGGCTCACAGTTTTGGAAAACGTGTGGCCTAACCATTCACAATGCCCACGCGAATTAAAAATGTGATTTTACATTTCTACCATCTTCGGTATTTAACCACAAAACACCCATTTCCTCTCCCCTAGTATGTTTGAACCTAAGGGGCCTCCTACCTTATTCTCTAAGGATCTCCTCCTCTCCCATGGTGTAGGTCTAGGGTTTCTTCAAGGTTTTGGGAAAGATCATTAAGGTAATGCTTCCTTCTCTTCTTCCACTTCATTATTCTTCCATTTTTCTATTGAGTTATTCTTCTCCCATGGTCTTGTGGGCCTAGAGTTCATGTTTACCTTAGTTTATATTGGGGGTTTTGTGTGTTAAGGTTCCTCTTGGATGTTCTTACTTCCTGGAGCCTTTTCAAGGTTGTTTTAGGTGTGCATTGTTGAAGCATTGTGAGTTTGAGGTAGGTTTCCCTTTACACTTTCCCTTTAAATTTAAGAATTGTTGGTTTCATGTTTTTTACACCTTCCTTATATTTTAAATAGTGATTTATGATCTTTTTAAATTATTTTTGGTGTGAAAAGTGGTGTTTTATTCCTTGTTATGAGATAAATAGCTTTGTTTTGTAAAATGTTTCACACCAAGTGTTTGATAAAATGACCGACAAGATTTTTCATGTGATTTGTGGATATGAAAGCATGGTTTGGATTTGTGAATGTTGTTATGGAATATAAATAGTGGTTTTGGGTTTCTCAAAAGGATTTATAAATTATTCTAGTCTTGAAAGTGATGTGAATTTAGTTCTTTCAAAATGAAATGGCATGTGGTAATGATGTGTGGCCTGATTGAAATTTTAAAGAAAGTGGTTTTGGTTTGAACATGTGGAAAGAGTACTTAAATGAGATTTGTAAAATGATTTTTAAAATGAAAAATTATGTTTTTTCACCTTTTTGGAAATGTGGTTTTGATTATTATTAAAATGGATGATTGAGTCATATTTGTAACTTTTGTGAAAGTGGTGAAAATTATTATTATGAAAACCCTCCTTGAATAATATTCTTGCCTTCTTTATAATTAATGTATGAGATTTAATTACTGTGGGAATCCTCATGATCCATTTATGTGAATGGGTGGTATGTCCTCACTGTGGACTCCTTGTGAACCATTTACTTTGACTGGAATGGGATATCCTCAGTGTGGACTCCTTTGAGATCTATTTTTTATGAAATGCGATTGATTCTTGGGGTGACTCAAGGTGGTTCATGTTTTGTGAATTATTTATATATGATATATGTTCTTGTGATTGTATGCTCAATTGGAATTAGTTTTCTCACCTACTTTATACTCTAAACATGGGAATCTAGCATAGATAGAGAATTTTTTGAGAACAATTGCTTTACTAGTTAAGATTATGCTTTGACTAGTGGCCCAAAATAGAGGATTATATTTGTTTTGTTTATTATTTCTATGAGATAGTTCCAATCAGCCATTCCATTTAAGATGTGATCAAGCATGTGGGAGAAATTCAATGTCATCGAGTGAGGCATGTTTTCCGAGATGAGTCAAGATATATAGTTTGTTCTGGATTATTTCACAAGATCCTAGGCTCTCCCATGTCTATTGGAACTTATTTATCTAGAGAGGATGATTGAGATGTATTTTTGGTTGGTTATCTTGGTGTACTTTTTCCATTTCCCTTATTATGTGATTCTTACTATGGCTTACTTTCATTGTGTAATTCTTATATAGAAGTAGTGTTTTTCATTTCAATGGGTTATGGAAAATGTTTTAAAAAATGTATCTTAATTTTTGAAATCAAAACAACCTATTTTCTATTTTAAATGATAATGGATCTATCTTGTAGAAGAGAATGGTTTTAAATTGAAATTGGTAAATGGACTATGTTTTATTTTTTTAATGTAGAAAAAATTCATAGAAAATCTTACTATTATATATCGTATTTCAAGCCTAAAGTTGATGTTTATTTTATTTTAAAGGAAGTGAATTGGGAATATTTTTTTTTCAGGAATGCCTACTAAATTTTAATACTCAATTATATAGTTATATCTTATTTTTAGTTTGTGATGCAGGAATCAGATTGGTTTTTATTATCATGGGTGATGGTTGGTTTTGGTTTTGGAGAGTGACCCTTGGGGTCAGAAGGAGATGTTAGGGTCGTCAGGTGTAGCTTGGGTTTTTTTATTTAGTTTGTTGAATTCTAGTTTATGTATAAATGATGTTCAGTTTGGTTATTTATATATTTTATTTTTTCTTCATTTTTATTATTTAGTTTATTTATTTATGTTGGGAGAAATCATTCCCTTGGTTTCTTTGTTGATGCCCAGTACTAGTTTCCATCCCTTGGGGATTGGGAACAACCTTAGGGCCTTTCCACAGATCAACTCGGGTGACCGGTTCGAGGTTGAACTAGGTTGGTTTGTAACAAAGGCTCATGAAGTGTGTAGAAGATAGGAGAGGTGGTATCCATTTATAAGGGAGGAAAAGGACACAATTTGAATTACTTAAAAATTAAATAATATATATATCATAATCATTTAAAGTTGAACCAAGGAACCCAAAATTCAAAGGTAAGATTTTATAAGGTCTAAATAAACTCAAATAACTACATTTGGAAATTTTTTGGATACATTTTAAGGCTTATATCCAAGTTAAATAACTGTAAACTCATTTTAACCTTAACCGTGATAACTCAAATTTTTTACCATGATAACCTAATTATATGTACATAAATAAAAGGGGAATTATTAATAAATTTAGAAATGATGACTAAAAATTTGGAATATATTTTATAATATTTAAGTTTTATAGGTGGTATAAATCACATTTAATAACATATTTCCAAATTCATGAAAAACTATTTTTAAGAAAATAACCGATTTAAGAGTTAAAATAATTTTACCTTAAAATAAAGTAATAAATTGGTTTTCATGATTTTTTTAAAAAATAATAATAAAATGACTATTTTTATACTTTTAGGGAAACCAAAAACCTAATTTTATCTTCCAACCATGCCATTAAATGAAAAGAACCAAAAATAGTTTTTAATTTGAATAAAATATAAGTTGTCTTCACAAAATTCAAGCTCAGGTTCCCAATTTCAAAATAATGATTAAAAATAAATGATTTAAATCCTTAATAATACTTTTGGTTTAATATCACTCATAAAATATGATAAAGGCATGTGTTAGATATATTCTAATGTTTTTCTCCATAGTTTAAACCCAATTTTACCTCTTTTACCAAGGTGACAAATATTTACTATGATTATTATTCATAATGAAAAAATTATGTTCACCCTATTAAATTATAATAATTGTTAATATTAAAAATATATAATATATTTTATCAAATTAAATTAACAAAATTGGCATAATATAATTTAAAATTAAAACATCAAAAAATGATGAAATACAGTTTTATAAGAAAATGTCTTCTTAAGTATAAAAAGTTGTTATACCAAAATCAAGTATAAAATTTATTCCAATAAAATTAAATTGGAATATTCATAATATAAATGAAATATAGTTTATTTTAAAACATTTCAAAATATAATTACTTTTTTTTAGATTCCTGAAATGAAAATACAATTTTCTATAAAAATTAGTATTTTTAGTATTCATGGTAAAATCGCTATTTTTTAGAAAAATGGGAAAATTTAATCCTAAGATAATTTTGATATGATGATTTAAAAAATGAAATTATTTTTATCAAATAAAATTTCTAAAATTGGTAGTAATTAATTATAATATATTCTTGGAAAAATTAATAAAAACCATTTTCAAAGAAAATGGATTTTTGAAGCATAAAATGAATTTAATGAAAATTGAGTACTTATTTATCAATTAATTTACATTATATAAAAATTTTATAAATATTATAAATATTGTGGTTATTAATATTCATATACCTAATTTTAATATCTAGGTTAATGTATAAATAATATTATTTATATTGTGGTTTGTTTAAACTCAAGTTTTCATGTATCACAAGTTATATAAAAAAATAAATGTATTTGAAGTGAAATATATCATAAAATATATGGGTGTTAAATTCTACCACCATTAAAATAAATTTCAACCTTTAAATTACATGATTATAATATAAAAAATTGAGGATATCTCTATTTCATTACATCCTCAAGTTCCCATGTAACTTCTTTGAATTTATGATTACTGTAGATAGCTTTAACCAGGTGAATAATCTTGTTTCATATCCATTTATCTCTATTATATGAGATTTATATGAGTTATTATTAATAGGAAATATCATTTTATAGTGGTACAACCTCTAATTTTGGTACATATGATAGATTAGGTATGTACTTCTTTAGGATAGATACATGGAACACATCAAGAACTTGAGATAAGTTCGATGGAAGCTCAAAGAGATAAGATAAAATCCCCACTTTATTAATAATATAGAAATTGAAAACATATATAGGGATAAAATTTACCTTATTTCTCTATATATTAACCTTATTATATGGAGAAATTCATAGTAATATCTTCTCACTAACTTTTAATTCTATATTTCATAGAAAATTGTCAGCATAAATTTTCTATTTACTCTGATCTGATTTGATGTTGAATTGAATGGATATAAGATTCTATACAAATTAATCAGCTATATCAAGACCTCATATATTTATTTCTGTAACTTCATCCCAACACATTGGAGTTCTACACTTATTTATATTGAGGGATTCATAAGGACCCTTCTGAAAGCTCAAGTGAAAGTTATTATTAAAAGAAAACTAAACTAGTGGAAGGTGTTGATCCCCACCATATTTGAAATACATAGAATAAGACCTCACAAAATACTCTAGGGTTTGAATGGTTATCTTAGAATGAACATATATTTGAGGATGATAGTAGTACCAAAACACAACATTGAAAACAGATATTACTGAAGACTTCAACAAAACTTTGAGGAACACCCTAGATCATGATCAGGTATAATAGAATGTGGTACTCCATGAAACCTTACCACTTACTTAATATATATTATGAAAAGATGATCAAGAGGGAAATATTTTTTAATAATAATAAAGTGTGATTACTTCATAAGGTTATTAAATACAAACCAAATAGAATAATTCCCTCTATATTTTTTTAGTAGACCAATGAAATAATATATGGTGATGTTTTACCATATCCCTTATGGAATGGGTAATGTTTGTAAAATCCCCTTAGTCTTATATCTATTAGCCTTAAATTACTGACATACCAAGCACCAAGATACATACTATTTAATATCTCTCTTCATATTGACCCACCAGAAATGCTCTTTTATATCTCTATACATCTTCATACTTCTAGAATGAATATAGAATTATGAACAATGAAATTAATCCAATAGATCCTTATTAAAATTTGGTATGAATGGTACATATACATGGTTATTTAACCTCATTATTCCATCACAACCAAAGTTAATATCAAGAATATTTTTTACCTTCTTTTGAAATATATATCTTACTTCTGTGCCTCTTTAATATTCAATTGGATAGATGATTGAACATTCATTTAAGAAAGATAATATTTATCCTCTTTATTTAATATTTCCAGATCCATACTTTGAAAATCCGGAAATATTGGATTTTTTTTATCCTAATCATAGATAATATAACATGATCCTTTTGACTCAAAGCACCATCCACCTTGTTCACTTTCCTAGGGTGTTAATGTATTGACCAGTCATAATCTTTAATAAACTCTAACCATATTCTTTGGGTCATATTAAACTCTTTATGAATTAATATATAATTTAAACTTTTATGATTTATATATTTCTCACACCTTTCTTCGTAAGATAATTCCTTCATATGTTTAATGAAAAAACTACCATAGCTAACTCCAAATCATGAGTTGGGAAATTTTTATCATAAAACATAAATTTCCATGAGGAATAAACTATAACTATATCATTTATCACAAGGATGAATCCTAATCCCTTGTTCAATGCATCACTAAAGATAAAAAACCCTCACCACTTTAGGGTAGTGTAAGCATAGGTTCACTGAATAAACTTCTCTTCAGTTCCTTGAAATTTTCTTCACATTCATCTATGCAAAATAACTTGGCTTCCTTTTGAGTTAAATTTATGAGTGGATTAGAAATTCATGATAAATTATCCACAAAGAGTCGATAATATATAACCAAACCAATAAAACTATAGATATTATTCATAATTGTTTGTTTGGGCCAATTTTCAATAACTCTGGTCTTTGATGGATCCACTAACATACCCTCACTTGACATTATATAGCCTAAAAAATGAAACTTTGTATTTCCAAAATTCACACTTTATAAATTGTTCATACAACTTATCCTTACTTAAGGTCTTTAGTATAATCCTCAAATGATCTTCATGAACTTATTTTCTCTTAGAAAATATAATAATATCATCTATAAAGATAACCAAAAATAGATCAAGGTAATATTTAAAGACTCTATTCATTAAATTAGTGAATATAACAGGGTAATTTGTACGACCAAATGGAATCACTATAAATTCATAGTGTACATACATCGAGTGGGTGGCTATCTTGGGTATGTCTTCACTTTTTTCCCTCAACTGGTAGTATCCATATTTAAGATAAATCTTGGTAATATATTGATATCCTCATAATTGATTGAAAAAATAATTAGTACAAGGTATAAGATACTTATTCTTGATTATGATCTTGTTTAGTTCATGATAATCAATGTAGAGTCTCATTGATCCATCTTTCTTCTTAATAAAAAGAATAGGTGTACCCATGGTTATACACTTGGATGAATGAATACCTTATAAAGATTCTCTGGGAGTTGCTTCTTTAATTATTGTAACTCAATAAAGGTTATTTTATACAGATTCATTGAAATAGGTATATCACCAGGTATGTGTTCTATTAAAAACTCAAATTTACAATTCATAGGAAGACTAGGATACTCTTCTGGAAAGACATTAATAAATTCTTGTATAATAGGAATATCTTCTACATTGAGTTTCTCCCCAACCATCTGAGATAAAACCCCTTTTGAATAGGAATCAATACTTATACAAATGATGTAATTTCAATTATAAGTTAATACTTATTATTTAAATTCTATACAATAATAGCTTATTTCATAATATCAAATTTGACATCCCTTAATTTTCAATTCACATGGGTTTTAAAAAAATAAAGACAATCCATGCCTAAAATAACTTCAAATACCACTTGAGGGAGAATAATAAGATTTACAAGAAGTACATTACCACAAACTTCAATATGATACGAATAATATATTTGAGATGCGATTATCATACTATTTTGAGTTTTTATTACTAACTCAACATATAATCATTGAGAATAAAAATTAACAATCCTATAGATGTTTCATGATATACAATAATTCATATGACTAAGATAAAATAAGACAATTTAATATTTGAGTGTTCCTTTAACCACCTCAAATTCATCATTCTATCTTTATTCCCTACTAAAAACCAAAATAGTTAGCATGTGAAACAAATATCATAGTGAGAAATCATATAATCATGAAAATCATTTATAGGATGCCTAAATCACGACACTTTATTTTCAATATTTATCACATTGGGTTTAACCTAGGTTATCCATGTCCATAATCTACTCCAATAATTCATAATGTATCCTAAGGAAAGTATGAGTTAACCCAAGAATATCACTTGGGAGTGTCAAACTAGGTATATAGTAAGGGAACATTCACCATGCACCAGAATGATGACTCAGATATACTCAACTAACTCTTTTTAGGGTTATTACCCTTATATGCATACATTCTAAAACCACATCCACTTTTAGTATCAATAAAAATATGTATTACTAATAAAACCACATAATTTATATCTTACAAAAACTTCAGAATGTTATTCTATAGTTAGGCTTATCCTAAGGGTTTTCACTATTTTTTTAGTCCTAATCTCTAAATATTGACTAAAACTATCTATGATACCAACTATAGAAACACATGATTTTAGTACATAGATATTACATCCTAATATATGAATATTTAGTATATTTTACAAATACACTTCTGAGGTTCATAAAGGTTTAGTGTCTTTGGAGACTAGATACACAATATTCTTATTTCCTAAATGATATTCAATATCTCCCACAAAGATCTTCCCATATAGTACTCTTTTTTATCATATTTATTTAATAATATTTAAGAACATGGTGAATAATCATCATATATAATAAATTAAATTTAATAAATAAGATATAATCCCAAAACCAGAGATAAGTTCTTTCATGTTAAATTCATAATTAATTTAATAATAATAAAAATAGATTGATCTTGAGATCTTTATCCGATGAATATGTTGATCATTTAAATTCCATTTTATTTATAATATCTTTATACTAAGAGGATACAAAATATAACCCTTTAGTGGTGATTCACATATGATACATAATATCTAAATTTCACCAATGGTTTTATGGGTGATAGTGCATAGACACTGATTTCCTTACGCCAATTTTTTGATCGTGACAAGTGATCCTTAGTTCTTGAATCTCTTGTTATCTCATTATTTATAAGGAGTATGGGGGTAGAATAATTCTCTCAGTCTTCAAAGAAACCCTAAAGATTTTCTTTATTAAGAGAATTCTCTAGGAAAATGATGTGTTGTTTACAACATAAATTATTTAACAAATTCTCTAAAATGATATAAGTGGGTATATATAGAGCTAATATTTGATATTGTTAATTGAAAAAAGGAACTTAATAAAATAATAAACATAATATATTCCACATGAAAATAATAATAATAATTTTATATAATGGCATGTCCTGACTTGTGAAAATAAATATCATTTCATTAAATAAATAATCCTTCATTTATTTAAATGATATTTAAATGATTATATCATTTCATTTACTAGGTATATAACTCATCTTGTCCACATTCCTCAATATTTATCAAACCATGGATAATAAATATTATTTATTTGATAAATAAAGAAATATTATATTCACGGTTTTGAGAATAAATATTTATTTTATTATTCACATAAATAAATAAATATTTATTTAATAATAAATATTATTATTTACCTTTGTGAATAAAACTAGAGGTAAATAAATATTGCATTCAATGGTCTTGTGATTAAATATTCATTTTAATATTTAAATCACATTATAATTTGTGACTAAAGAAATGCAATCAATAAATACTGAATATATATTATTTCTCAATTTTTAGAATAATATTTATTATAAAATGTTATATATAAATAGTATTTAACTGAGATAAATGGAAACACTAAGTTTGTGAATCTATTGGACTCTTCCTCAGTGAAATTAGGTGGGCTTTCCTAAAGTCTAATATCAGTATCTAGTACCATGTAAAGGCACTCAAAGATTAAAAAGTTAATATCACAATAGAAAAAACCAAAAATAAATTCCCAATATGTAGTATTATCACTTTGTCTCAATATTTTATTAAGTGGGTTTCATACATGTGTCATTATATGAAAAGTTCAGTATATATTTTTTGACTTTATGAAATGTACATGTCGATCACTATGACCATGGAATTTAGTTCAACAATTACACTTTAATCAAAGGGATGGGATATCATATTCTTTAAATATAATGATTCCCCCATGTGATGTATCCAACATACCCTACCTCACTGCGAGTCTATGTTGTCACATTTTTCATCAATATATCAAAGTACACAAATCATGATATACATTAATAATAATATCAAGCCCATGTATCATTATACATATTTTCATATAGGAATATCCAATGACACATAAACATGTGAAATTTTTATTAGTGGATCTATCCTTATATTCTTTCATCTTGGATATTACCAAGTGTGAACCTCTTGAGATGAAGTCTCATCTGTATATGATTACATGCTCTTATTAATAAGTATATTAAGTGTCCAATCATCTAATGTTATCATGACCTTATTATTTTAGTTTAATAAGACCTTGAAAACACTTAAAAGTTATCCTTATAGCAGGGAACTATTATAACCTTTCATCATGATAGGTACTCTAGGAAATTATCACATTAATGTTTTTCAAAAAATAAAAATCATGTGATATGATATATATTATTTATTAAAGACCTTGAATATAATATTAATTTAAAGCATTTTATAATTGGTTATAAGGAACCAAATACAAAGTTTAAGACTTGATTTTTTAAATTTTAATCATATCCCTCTTCCCTAATAAAAGTGATTGTAGTGTTTTCCCATGGAGTATGACCAAATATGAAACATGTAAAATACTTGTGTTATTCTTTTACTTTGTTACTTTATTTCATTTTATTTCTAATGTTTTTGTTTGGTTTTTATTTTGATTTATGTGTTTTAGTTGGTGACTTAAGTGTAATGTGTCTTATATGTTTTGGGACATGTTAACATGAGTTCATTTCAATTTTTTGTTTCCACCCAGAATGTTCTGGAGGATAACTTTTAGTGTTTATATTTTCATGGATCCAACACTCTTTCCCCCCATTCCACATGTGGTATTACTAAAAAATAGTTGTGGGGACCAAAACAAATAGAACAACTAGTTAGACTTGCTAAGTGATTTATTTTCTCCCCCAATGAACCTTTTCACCCTTTGTAAATGTCTGTTTTATAGGTTGTAGTAGTGTCACAAGATTATTTAGTCTCTTGATCCTTTATCTCTAGAGGGATGTGAGAGCATCTCTAAACCATTTTATAGAAGAGGAAATGTGAAATGTAAAATATGTTATTTCACTATAGCTACTTTATTTATTTATTATTTTTATTTTTATTTCTTCAAATTTCAAGAAATATATATATATATATATATTTATATTAAAAAAGAATATTTTTTTAATATTATTTTTCATGCACAAAATCAAACAATGAGTTGGATATGATGTCAATTTATATATTGTATTTTGGAACAAGATTATTGTATTTTTGTGTTTTTGGGTTAGAGATTCTGTAAATCATATTTCAAGATAACATCTAAGGGTTAATTTGACAATACTCATATCACTTATTAAAAATTAATAATTCTATATATTACCAATGATAGGTAGTTTTACAAAATAATTTGTTTTTGTTTTATTTATTAAGAGAACTCCTTTGAAATAGTTGGTGTTTATCCATATAATACATAAGTTATTTTTTGATGTGATTCCCATGAGTTCTTGAAAAAACACACATTTTTTTTATATTTTAAATGATTAAAAACTATCAAGACTCCCCTTTTAAGGGGGAAATTTCATCCCAATAAGTTTCAGGATATTTAGATAATTTATTCACACTCCAAATAGAGTTCTTGGATACTTTTTTGAATTTTTTATAGGATGGAACAAGGCATCTGAAAGATATTGAGTCAAATTTCCATCAAGTTTTGTAAAATTTTCTTAAAATTCTCAGGTAAGATATCATATTAGAAAATTGTGAACCTATACTAGATTTATGAAGAGGTGTTTCAAAAATATTGAACCACATTTTAAGCCTGGAACCTAAATGATTTAGTCTATTACTCTTCACCACTCTTGTTTTGGAATTTTTTTTGGTGTTTCCTTTTTTCTATGATTGGTATGAGAGAAGCCTATCCTATAGAAACTAAATGGGCATGAGAGAGATAATGATAATATGATTATATGGAGATTCAATAATTTATGTGGCATGCATTGAAAGTGTGATAAATATATTAACTAGTATAGATACATAAATTAAAAAAATAGTACAATTTTCTACAAATGTTTAAGGGGTATTATTATAAATAAAAAAATTAATGAAAATTATGCCCATGAAATTATTTTCATAGGAAATATTGGACATTCCACTCTAATTATAAGTAGTCACACTCCCCTTATATAATGTAACTGGACCACCTTTACCTCGCTCTTCCTCTTACTAAAAAATGATTTCTGAATCTTTTAATATACATTTATTTTCCCCCAAACCAATTATCTTTTTACCAAATTTATCCTTTGAGTTGGTTCGGATCATGGAAACACAAAGTTAAGAGGAAAAATTTGTTTTTGGAGGTTAAAATGTTTTTATCTGATTTTTTCCTTTGTACAAAATATGGATATATATATATATATATTATTTAACAAGTCATGTTTTTTGATATATAAGTTTTTAAATGATTAAATTATGTAATCAATTATTTATTTATTAAGTTAGATTAATTTTTCATTCTATGTTATCTAATTCATATGATTATTTGTTACCTTTATTTTATGTTGGGTCATAAAAATTGTGCTATCTTCAGTCATGTTTTACTTTGTAATGTTGTTGGACTGTGTTGGATGAAGTTATATATGTTATCAAATGAAATGTTTATGGTAATGAGGATTTATTTATATTTTGGAGTTTTAATGATGAGAATATTTTAATAGGTATTCTCAGTGACTGTAAGAAATAAGAAATATGTTGGTTATACATTTGAGTTGACATTGAGATTTAAAGGCAAGTGAATGTGATATAAGTGAAATATTTGTTACATTATAATACTACCCAATTTCCCCCTATTATATATTTATTTTTTAATGGGATTATGGTTGATATTAGGGTAATGGTTCATCAATGCGAAGAGAAAAACTCCCAATATCCATATAGATATCCTTGAAATTTTATATGGTGAGATGGATGACTTGGAGGTATGGTTTATGTTTTCACTTAATACCTCATTTGTGTTTAAATTTATAAAAATTTATTAAAATAGGTTTTATATTATTGAGGGAAGAAAAAATGTATTTATATTTTTAGTATTTTTCAGAAATAATAATAATAATAATAATAATAATAATATTTTCTTTAAAAAATTTTATATTTTCATTTTTATTTTCTAAAACAAATATTTATGAAATATTATAAATTTTATAATATATTTCTAAAAAATAAAAATGATTCCTTTTTTCATGTTTTGAAACAGTGTTTTTGTGTTCTTGGGCTGTTTATATAAAAATTCCATTTTTTCAGTTATATAATTGATTATTTTATATAATTGTAAAGTGTGTGGTTTTTCAAAAATGTAACACACTTTAACAAAATATATATACTGAATCACTCTAAATAATTCATTTCCTCTCTATGTAATTTTTAAAAAGATGGGATATTCAAAATCTATACATTTCTTCCAATTTATTTAATTATCATTATTAGGATTGGTTAAGTGTTCTTTCTCTATTGAAATTAATTAAAAATATTCTCTATATGGATATGATCTGGGGTTGAATATGAAACCATGGATTGGATATTAATATTTTCATATTGTATTGAAGGTATATTTTTCTCCCTTAGTAGATTGAGGTGAGATATAATGAAGGTGAATATTCATATGAAGAGAAACAAAAGTTCTGTAATGATTTATGTTTTTTTCTTAATCCGATCCATTAGAGGCTTCTTTAATTTTATATAGAGCTCAAAGATCACTAACATCCTAAAATTTATTATGTTTAAATTTCTTATAATTATAATTATTTGATAATTAATCTAATCATTTTAACTTGAAAACATGTGATAATTTCTTTCCATTAATCATGATTTTTCACAAGCCAAACTAGAGATTAATGAGTGAATAAATACTATTGGTTTTGGGTCATTTTTAATTTTGTAAGAATATTGATTTGAAATGTGATTAAAATCATAGGAGGAAAATATGGGAATAATTATTGATTGGATGCATTTTTTTGTCTGAAAATTAAATATTGAAAAATAATAGGTGAAATGATTTATTATCACATTGGAAAACCCATGATGGATAATTATGGTTATAGTGTGGAAATTTATAATTCACTATAGTGGAAAATGGTGGCAATGCTTAGTCTGGGTGATTAAACTGGTGAAAAAATTTCATATCTGAATGTATTGATCGTTGAAAGGATTTAAAAATTACAAATTCACTTATGGGTATTGATAGGCATGTTACATAAAATAATACTGATGAATTCCATTGAAAAACATCTTCTAATAAGCTAAGATTCCATGTTACATAAAGTTAGGGAATAAAATATTTTTTAAATTATAATAAATATAGAAACACTGAAATTTATTTTAAAATAATTCATGTGAGGTATTACCATCTATTTAACCTTCCAACCTTTAAGTCCCAATTAGGAATTTCAAATAAAGTCAAAATACAATATTTTATTTTATGAATACAGATCATACTTACTTTAATATATGTTAAGGAAAATACCATATTAGATCAAATAATGAGGGGAAAGAATACAAGAAAAGAAAAAAAATCCAAGAGTTGATCATCTAAAAAATCACTGAATAATAATATAAAGTTGGTTACCCATGGTCTATTTTCTTGGTGAACCCATGTGTAAGAATTTTTAATACTATATTATTTACTAAGGGAATTTTGGATAACCAACAAATTATATTCTAGATAAAAACATGATCCATTCAGAATTTTTTTCAATCAAAACTTTGTAAAGGATACTGACACTTTTAAAATAAATACTCAACATATATTACAACATGATGGGAAAATCCATACCCTTACTCCTGAAAATATAATTCTTAATCAAAAATTTGAAAACACTTTCTCAAAATGCACTTTTTTAAGAAATTTTCAAAAATTAGGCTAAGATTCTTAGAGGTACAATTTTTTTAAGCCAATTACAATCTATGAAAAGTTATGACATTACATCATAAGCTTATATAAGTCACACAATAAACAAGAATTTCCCTACAAAAATTTATGTGGAACTAAAGAACCTCAAATATCAACAACATTCAATCTAGAATCAATCCAAAATCAATCTAGGAAAAAAATTTATCCAAAAACTCAAAATCACCACATTAGTTATGTTACTAGCTAATTTACACATTTTTAACATTCTCTACAAAATAATGAAATACAATTAATATTGTTTCATTTTTACCTCACCTGGGACTTATCTATAGCCATCTAGGTATCCATTAAAAAAATGTCCAGATAAGAGAGATCTCCCTAACCTCTACTAAGAGAATATTCAAGATCACATCACCACCACCACCTTTTCCATCTAGAAAAAATAAATTTCCACAAAAAAATATGATAACTAATATCATTAATGAATTTATTCTTAAAAAATCATGATAGATGCCATAGGTTATTTTTTTTAAATCTAGACAGATCATTATGGGTTTAAGTTACTAGCTCAGAAGTTGAAAATATGTACAGTATAGTAATTATTAGAGAAAAATTTTAAATAGAGGATTATTTATTTGTAACTACATGAAAATATTGTGGTATGAATTTTATTTATTTTTAGTCCTATGTATTTTTTTGGATTTTGACTATAGGAGTGGTTAATGGAGGTCAAGTGTCAAAATTAGAGAAAATGGAATTAGTGGTAAAATGATGTAGAATAAATTATACACCACTAGGTACCCATCCTAGCAATAGGTACCTAATGATAGGTTATAGGGGTGATTTTATCCAAGTGGACTACTAGATAGATGTTGTTCCTAAGATTAGTTTTCGATGAGATACCACATACCTTGTGGGGATGCATTAGGTACCTGATGAACTCCATATTGTTTTTTTAATTTTTTTAATTAAATTAATTATTTGTTAAGTTTTAACTTATACCCCCATGAAATCTTGGAAATCATCCCTCCACCTCTACTCTATTTTTCACTTATAAAGTAGTTTTATCCCCCATTTGAAAAGTGTCAGTTATCCTATTGGATCTCCAACAATGAGTTTATCATTATCATACTTTCTATATGGTATTTAAGATCACATAAACATGTGTTACACCTCTATAATTTAAGGGAGGAGTTATATAAACCATGTCATGTATATAATATATATGTGAAAGGTATAAGGACATTACTAGAAGATTTTAAGGACTAGTTTGGGAGAAAACTAACACTGAGATGGGGGTGAATTAGTATTGGGTACTTTTTAATCCAATTTCAAATTTTTATCCCTATACCTATTAAAAGTATTATGATCTTTATTCTCTTATTCTCTTTTCTCTGTCACATGTAAGTATCTAAAAGTAATAAATATAAAACATAATATTTTTATAAGGTTCATAACTCAATAAGAGTAGCTATTCCTTAGTATAGTCTAGAAATAATACTATCCACAAAAGCAATATAAAAAAAATACTTTTAATGTTGTTACAAAGAGTATGATATGCCCTTACACTTATTGGCACTTTGAAAAAAATTCAATAGTGTGTGCTTTACAACTCCTGGCTATATATTTATACTTCCTTAAAAGAGATTCTTCTCCTTATTAAAGGTTTGAAACAAAAATAAAGTATTCCACCTATTGGGACCAGTTGTATTCTATAGTACTTATTTGATCTTCCAATATTCACTCATTACTTTATTAGAAGCATACAAGTAACTCTTCTAACCTCTTCCCAACAATAAACTGAAAGATGCACAATCTTCTCCTTCAATCAGCCACAATAATATGAATGTGTTGTGGATAGATTAACACTAAATTTTCTCTAACCCAAATTATAACAAACTAATATCAATTTGGCCAACAAATATTCTTCTCTTCTTCTCACTTTCTTCTCCATTGAAAAACTAACTGCACTGAGATCTCTTCTTCTTATTCTTAATGGAATCACAAAATCCCTTTATGATTATTATAATAATAATAATCAGATAAACATATAATCATCACTGTTAATATTACCTAAATAATAATCAATATTTTAAGTGGGCACACTCTATTTTTCTTTGATACATAGTGGGGGTATTATAATCAAGAACTACTTCACCAAAATATTCTTCACGAATCACTAAAAGATTTTGAGTTTAACATGTGTCAAGTGTGCATAAACCATATTATTCATAAATCATGATGTGGGTGTAAAAACCTATTTAATGTATTCCATATTTATCCTTTGAGAACTGTCCCATTTCTTCTACAAACTTCCATGCACTATGAGGTATAGTTCTTTGTGGACTAACTTTTTCTTCAATAAACGACCTTTCCTTTTGTAGACCATTTCTTCTTCCATGTACTGCCTCCATTACATGGACTATATTATCTTCCACATAATTCCCCTTATTTGGTGTATTTCCCTCTCTTCCATAGATTACCTCTTCTTATGTGGACCATTGATGCCTCATGGACCGCCTATTCTACGTGGTCCCTCTTTGCTCTGCAAACTTCCTTTGTTCTGTGGACAACCTTTACTCCACAGAATAACTCTCCTCTGCGGTCGTTTTTATTTTGTGAGCTTTATCACCCCAAAAAACTCCTTCCATAGACAACTTCATCATTCATATAATATTTACTCACAAAATACTTTGATTCATATAATTATTCCACAATAACACATTTCATTCACAGAATTCTTCCATGATAATTCTTTCAGACTTACTTGAATTCTTTAACTAGTGATGATGTTGTCTAATAAAATTCACTATCGCTTAATTATGGGATTAGGGTCCCTTATATAAGAAAATAAATCTAAAAATACCAATAATTTTATTTACCCAAATTTTTAATGTGGTACATCCTTTATCACAGACTGCGTTCCTTATATGAAGTGTTTTTCCCTCCATGGTCCACATATCGACTTTCTTCTTTCACGGTTGCCAATTCCATCCATAGATGAATCATTTCCTCTCAACTACAGACAATGTACTTCCCATGAAAAAAAACCTCCTCAAATTTCAATCCTCTTGCAAACCATTTTCCCTACATGGCCCACATACCGTGCTTCACAGTCCGCATAGTGCTGTTATGTAGAATCCTTCCTTTAAGGATTTTCATTTACCATTCTATGTACCTCATATGTAGTCCAAAAACTGTGATTCATGGTTCATGAAATATTATTTTATAAAATCCTTCCTTTTCCAAAAATAAAATCCTGATTTTTAGGCCCAAAAAGTTGACAAACATTGGGAAACAACGCCACCTTAAAAACATACTTTAAAAACATCATCCATAATTATTCGTGATCATATGATTTTATTATAAACCTTAAATGTATTGTTTTTAACATTTGATCGATCATCTTTATCATCATTATATTTTCCAAGGAATGTATTGAAACTTACCTATCTTCCAGCAACATATTTCTTTCTAATCAAATCTAAAAATGATTAGCAACATATTTTCTCCCCCTTTCCATCATAAGGATTGCATCAAAATTTCTCCAAAAAACTTATGATATATGTGAAATAAAAATAAGAAAATAATAATCATATTTAACTTGTATAATTATTCAACCATGACATCCAATTTCATCTAATGAATCCATAACAATTATTTAAGCATCACCATAAAACTCAAAGTCTTCAAACCATTCACATGTTTCTTAGAATATCAAGACTTAAAGACTTTATCCAAGATCTTTTAAATTTGGAACTAATTCATAATATAGACCACATTGAGATCTTATTATCTCATTGAACACCATTTAAAAATAATGAAAATTAGTTTAAAAAAATACAATCCACGTACAAGGTGGGTTCTACCAAGATGACATGTGGCTGGACATCATTGATGGGGAATAGGCCAGGCATGGAATATTTCTAGTGTATCATAACATTAGAGTAATATTTAATAATTAATTTGGAAAAAGTATTCAATAAATCATTGTGTCATCATTTTCATATAGACCACATGCAATCTATAGTGACCCATGATTTTCATAAATAGGTATTACATTTTAATATATGAATATTTAATATATTTTACAAATACACATATGAAGACTGTAAAGGTTTAGTGTATTTGGAGACTATATACACAATGCTATTATTTCATGAATGATCTTAAACATCTCCCAAAAATATCTTCCCACATAGTAATCTTCTGATATATATCCAACTTAAAAAATTTCTTCATAACTTGCAGAAAGGAAACATAAGAATGGGTGAGATTAGATGCGCAATAAGGTAGAAAAGGGACATATCAATGATCACTTAAGAATAAAATGAGAATAAGGGTATTAGAACATGATATTAAAATTTGAAAAATATATTCTCAAGATATTATAGATTATAATATTGAATACTTTCATATGGCTTGGCTGTTCATGAGTCATGAACCATAAAGGAATCAAAGAACATGATCCATGAGATTATAACATTGAAATAAGATTGTGACACACAAATTATCATATAAAATCATTTCTTAAATCAAGTAACACTCCCAAGACTATGATAGTGGATTGTATTCACTCCCTATTCTATCATATCCTTAATCTAGGTTAACTCCCAAGACTATCATAGTGGATAAAGTCCCTTATTGAATTGGGTTCACTCCCCATTATAGTTATTATTATATCACAAGATATCCATATGTAACCAATACATTATAGGAATATATACTTCATAGACCACTATATAAATAATAATAATACATTTATATGTGTGCCACAAGATCTTATATCATTAATCATATATTATAACTCGTGTAAAGTAAATGAGTTTCATAAATATTTCTACATTTCATCATAACATAACCCATGGAAAATAAGAAGGTTTCATAAAAATATCATCATCATAATAATAAAACATATAGAGAAATAATAGGGATATAATCATTATATAATATCACTAGTAAACCATAAATAACATCAATTTATTTTATCATAAATGAAAAATTTATTTAAAATATCTTTGAAATATTTCTTACGAAAAATAAACTTTCATTTTAAATCACTAATTTTAAAATCTATTAATTTTACAAATATTAAGTAAAATATTTTCTTTGAAAATAAACATAAAAAATTTAAAATCAATCTTTATATCTTTTAGTGGTCATGATGGTGGGAAATTTTGTTCATTACATGTATATTAAAACAAATATTCCTTTCACATTTTCTTTAAAAAGTAAAAAGTACCTCATTCAGAAAATGATAAGAACATGAATTTTAAACCATTTTGTAAATAGTAAAACATGGTTCAAAATTTATTTAAAAATCATAATATAATATTGAAAAAATTCTTGAAACATTTAAAAGAAAACATGTACATGGAAGAAAAATATTCCCATCCAAAGTGAAATAAAGTTTTTTTTCTTAAAAAAATTTTCTCAATCATTTTATGTAACAAAGGGAGGAAAATGGAACTATTACTTGAAAATTCCATAAATAACTATAGGATAAGATATTTAATGAGATTATTGAGAGTTATATCAAGAAATTTCGTCATTGTAGACTTAATCATAAACAATCCTGATAAATAACGATATGGTAACATAAAACCCTTACCACTTTGGTAACTTTCAAATCAAAACCTATTGAAAGAGAGAATATTATATGGATATATATGTCCCAATAATTTTCATGATAATAATCATAAAAAAATTCATGGGAAGTATATACACCATATAAAATAAACAAGTGGAGAATATGACATGTGTCTCATAGAAACAAAAGTGATATGAAAGTCCCTTACTTCAAGTTCGACTTGATTTGAAATTTCTCCAACCACCTATTATAATAATTTTAAATTTATTATAATTCTATACCAGAATAATTTATAGACTTATAATATCATATATTATCCATATATAACATTTAATCACCCATTTATAAATGTTTCATTATTAAAGTTTTCATTTCCAGGTCTTAATTGTTTTGTTTTTCATAGAAGTTTCAGTTTGGAATTTATGGTACTTAAACATTTGATGATGGTTACAAAACCTACAGAATGATAATAATTATATAAATATAACACACAAAAACATAATAAAAATTTATAATAATACAAAAAATTTATAGATAGAAAAATTATTTACATTTTCCATTGAGATGGTAGGTCGTACACACACATGAGCATTGTTTCATTTAAAAAAAAGAAGGAAAGAAAAATAAATAATATTTTTTATTATAAAACCATAATAATATCATAAATATTATATGTAAGGACCCCAATCCAGCTTACTGGAGCCGGTGCCTTATTTTATTACATTGGTATATAAACAAGGAATAAAATCCCAAAAGACCAAGTATTTTAGTAGTTTTGGAAAACAAGATACATATATAGGTTCAACATTACAACTTGAAAAGAAATAAAACATATAAATTTTATTAGGAACATCGAGAACTCTAAGTTATTCCCTATAGGTAATACATAGTAAACTAATTCATGTCCTAAGAAAATAAAACATAATAAAGGGGTGAGATTATATTCTCAGTAAGGGTAAGAAATACAATGGAACA
This sequence comes from Viscum album, assembly GCA_963277665.1. Lineage (NCBI taxonomy): Eukaryota > Viridiplantae > Streptophyta > Magnoliopsida > Santalales > Viscaceae > Viscum > Viscum album. The sequence goes on along the minus strand of OY728122.1, from coordinate 1,235,221,273 downwards.
TATCATAAACATAAACATTAGGTATGGTGAATAAATAAAAACACATGAATTTAAAAATACACTTGAACATAATATGGAATGAATATGAGCTGAGTAGATATTTCCATAATAAAACATAATCATGGGTATTATAATAATTGAAAAACCATTTGAACTTTCAATTATTAGTTTCATAATGAGGTAATTTATAATTTTTGAAATTATAACCATATCGTTAAGGCCTCATTCCAAGACCATAAATATCTATTTTGTCAAGTCCTTGTGACAAGACCATAGTTTGTCTCATAAGACCTACTGATGCATTGAGGGGCTATAGAAAGCCCCACACACCACTTACTAAGTCCAATTCATTACTCATATGAATGGGGTGAACATAATCAACATATATATTCATATTGAAAGTAACATATGAAATTTAAATACTTTCCTAAATCATTAAACAAGAACACTAAACATTCAGAGTAATGTGGTGAATGGACTCAAGATAGCACATCCATAATCAAAATAATTCAGAAACCCTTAAAAAACATATTGTTGACAATATAATAAGATATAAACCTAAATGAATTACAATATTCAACAAGGATGTTGACATAGATAAGATACTTTTAAATTATACCATTGAAAATTTATTGAGGAAATAATCCTTAACCATTCCAAAGGGTTCCATACCACCTTGAAACATTCAAATAATAATCCCTTAGAATACCATAAGAATAAGGAGACTCTTGATATGATATACCAAAGGTCAGTTCATATACCAAATGCAAGTAATAAGTGGTGAACAAGATGTATATCTCATAAAAGTTAAAGTGAGACCATAAAAATCCTTTTTTACTTTGGAAAAAAGAATTATTTTTTATTTTTGATGAAATTATATTTTTAAACATTTATATCCTAGAAAATAAGAGTTAATAACATTTAAATTATATTTGGGGCATAAATTGTTTCCCACTAAAGTGATATCATGTAAAAAGAGTTTTTAAAGAAACATTAGAATTAAAACGTTTTAGTGTGACTTTAGGAAAATATTAAAGAGATTTTAAAACTAAAAGTCATGTTTGATTTCATAATACCATATAAAAAACAAGATTTTTTTCATGATAAAATGTTTTATTTTATGAAAATAATAATTTCTTAAAATAGATTATATATTTCACATGAAAATAAATAATAATTCGAGAAGTTCCCTTGAAACGATGTTGTTTATCAGGAGGATTGTTTTGAAAGATACTTTTAAAACATATAAATAGTCATAAAATAAATAAGTATTATTATTAGTAAATATATATATAACATTAAAACAGAATTTATGAGGAGTAAATGAGAATAAATAAGAATTTTGTTAAGGTAAGTAGAGAGTAAGAGTAACCCGAAGGAAAATAGTGGTTCGGGTAGAAATTCCTCACCGCTTTGTAATCAATCGAATCATATGCCCCAAAAATAAAAATCATAAAATGATAAATTTAATACCATTAAATTAAATATATTCATTATATTATAAATAAATGGGCAGTATACATACACCAAACACATGTAATAGTAGTGAATAAGGAATGTCTCACAAAAATGGAAGTGAGATGAGGAAACCCTTACCTTAAGTCTGATGGTGTTCTTCACTTGATCTTAGTGTCTTGGATAACCAAATTAAATTAATTAATTAATATTTCCATAACATCTTATTTATTTAATTTATTTATTATAGACTTATTAAGTTCATTCATGTCCTTCTTGATGGGTTTAAGTGGTTCAATATTATTGTTTGGGAGTGTTTTCTTCCTTGGTATTCATGACTGGTTTTCTTATATAAATGTAAGGATAAACATGTAATATGAGAATGATTGTATAGAATACAAGTTTTATTTTATTTTTTAATATCCAGAAGATTACACGGTTATAAAATTTATTTGGTTATTGGGAGTGAAGATGAATCATTATATAAAACTTTAATGATAATTGTTTGGGTTAATTGGAAATTTTTGATCACAACAAACTCATTTTAATTTATAAATTAATATAATGTTTGAAAAAAGATTAAATAAGATTAAATAAGTTATAATACATATATTATAGTCTGTTTAAACCATAAAAATGGTTTCATAACTAGAATTTAATATGGTAATAGAAATTAAAAAACCATCGTCCTAGAATGTGATAAATTAACACATCTCAGATGGTGTTTTCATTTCTAGTATGAAAGAATGGGAAAAGAGAGATGATGATGAATTATTATATTATCAAAAAAAAAATTACAGTAAATTTAATGTACTGGAGTTATCGTAACATTTTTATGAAAGTAGGTGAGGAAAGAAAAAGAAAAGGAACTAAAAATAAAAGAAAAGTTGAGAAATCCCTTTCGAAAATTCGGTAGCCTAATGATGTTACTTAAAAATTCTTAAAATAAATTGATGAGATAAAAAAGGTTATATAATAATTCATAAATAATATTTAAATTAATTGTGATATCTAATAACATATCCCAATATAATACAATCAAAATTAAAAGATAATAACATAATAAGAGTGCTTGAAAAAGAGAGAGATTTTGAGATGAAAATTATGCATCATAACAACTATACAACATGGTTTTATAAAACATTAAAAAGATAGGGGAAAGGGGTGACCCATTAATAAAATAATCATAATATAGTATAATGACATAATAAAATATAAATAAGAACATTTTATGGAAACTTGAAATACATACCACATAAAAGAGAACTTGAATGAAAAGGGAAGTTGAGAATTCCTTTACCTTGTAGAGTAACTCCTAAAAAATGAAGGTTGGGACCTTGGGGGATTAAGGACACCTTGTGAGTACTCCTAGGGAGTTAAAACCACCATATATTCTAGGATTATGGATTTTTAATGAAATAAAATTAAGGAATGAGTGGGTATTTAGAGTAAAAGAGAGAGTTTTTTTTATTAATTTCCAATGACACCTTATTAGTGGTATTTGCAAAACCATGGGTTTGACCATGGTATTTGCCCAAGGTTTTGGCCACTTGGGACATATAATATCATATTTTATTACTCAAGATTCTACCATAGTTATTAAATCACGATTACATAATTAATTATAGTATTAAACGTACCAAAAACTCAAAAGTGTATTTTCACTATTCACACAAAACTAAAGTATTTTATAAATTTCTCATAAATTAAGAACAAACTAACATTTAAGTTATAAATTAAAAAATGACATTTATTTTATCATAATAATTATATAAATATAAATTTTTTAACTTTTATCTATAAAAATACATATTTATTTAAAATAATAGTGAACATAAAATTCGTAATAAAATGCATAATAAAATTTTCGACACTTAAAAAAATAAAATTATTTAACTATTTTTAATTAAATAATAGTGTTTTTATAATACAATTTCCTTATTATAAATTTTTTTAAAACCTTATTTTGATATAATAATTTAAATCTCTATAAAATGTACAATTTTTTCTTGAAAAATCAATTTATCAAATTGATCATATTTTTAAGAAAAAAACTAAACTCAAAACCGAAATGATGGAAAAAAATTAATTTATACATGTTTAGGTGAGTTTACTTATCCATCATTCATATTAATATTTATAAGGGTAATTCATTATTCATAAGTGTAAGTTACTATTCACCAAATTTTTTTTTTGTCTTATCAAATTCTAAATATCTAACTGAACATAACCATGTCTGTCAGTTTTTCAAAATTCAAATCACAGAGGTGAAAAATTATGTTTTTTGGCTAGGTTATAACAAAGTGGTGTTTTGTGGAGAATCAATATTTCATTAATTCTATATTAAATCTATTTTTAAATTCTTGGGGTGTTACATTCTACCTTCCTTCCAGAAATTTCATCCTCGAAATTTAAAATTGAACTTTGAACGTTAATGGTTGATACTTGAAAATTCCCTTGTGAGAAACCCACATCAGGAATAAGGTTAAAATATTCTCTTAATAAGAGTAAAGGAAATCTATCCATTTCCCCTATATCAAGTTAAGGTACTTATGAGAGAAGATATACTTGAGATTCTTATGATCATAGTAGATGATAAACCACTTTCCCATCAGGTAATGTCACCTCATCTTCAATGAGAAGACCACCACTGATTACTCAAGATCATGGGTCACATAATTCTTCTCATGTTGTATGAATTGGAACGAACCATAGAAAATGAATATTTAACTCTTCATCAGGACACAACTAAGCTCAGTTCCTGATGAATCACAGAACACCACATACTCGACATTGTCCTCTGGAAATCTAAAGATTGGATCACTCGTTAAACTCTTCCTAAACTGCTAGAAATCCTACTAGAACTTCTCATCCCACACGAAAGGATTCCCCTTTTGAGTCAAATATTTCATGGGTGCTAATATCTTGGAGAAATAAGGTGTTAATCTCCAATAATAGTCTATCAACCCAAGGAATCTCCGCACCTTTATTACGCTCTTAGGTGGCTCCCAAGCTAACACTTCCTAGACCTCAGCTAGGTTCACTACTACTCTATACCCTGAGATAACATGTCCTAGAAAGTGGACCACCTGAATCTAGAACTGAAAATTCAATAGATTCCTATAAATATGGTTCTCTTAGAGTACATATTGAACTATCCTTAAATGTCTTGGGTTCTCCTCCTCAGATGCTAAGTACACACGTATATCTTCAATGAAGACTATCATGAACCAATCTAAGTAAAGCTAAAAGATCCAGTTCATGAGTCCCATGAACACTACTGGGGTATTTTTTACACCAAAGGGCATCACCATGTACTCATAGTGACCATAAAATTTTCTTAATATCATCTTTGATATATCCTCATCCCGTACTCACAGTTGGTGATAACCTAATCTGAGGTCAAACATCAAGAACCATCGTGACCCTCTCAAATGATCAAAGAGTTCATTGATCCTTAGTAGTGGATATTGTTTCTTCATAGTCAATTGGTTTAGACACCAGTAGTTCACACACAACCTCAATCTATATTTTTTCCTTTTTTGAAAACAAAACTGGGTCTACCTAGGGTGAGAAACTAGGTATCATGAATCCATTCCTATTTAAGTCCTCCAAGTGAACCCTCAACTCGCAGAGCTCAGTAGGAGCCATCTGATATGCTGGTGTAGATATATCTGCTGTCCTGGGGTGTAAATCAATGTAGGGATCTATCTCTCAGTGGGGAGGTAAACCTAGAACATCTTTAGGAAAGATTTATTCATACTGTGACACCACTACATGAAGATGGAAAATCATAACATCCACTACACCAAGGGTCAGGCTATCCAACTAATGAGTAATCAGACTCACCCTCCCATGAATGAGTCCATCATGTTCTACCTGGGTTTCCTTTTCACTAACAAAGGAAAACCTGATTCCATCATTATGGACACACCACACCCTTCTCTTAAAATAGTCAATCTGGGCATGGACTGTAGATAACCAATCCATACCAAGAATTACATCATAAGGCCTTGATGTTGCTACCAAGAGATTCCAATAGAAACTCTCACCTCCAAGATTCAAGTCACACTATTAGTAAAATTGTGTTATGAATGAGTCTTCTCCAATAGATGTCTCCATGTGTAAGGTTTGATTCAATGGTTCAACATGAATCTCTAGGTCTCATACAAGATATGTGGTGAGAAAGGAATGAATAGAACCTCTGTCTATTAGTACTATAGCTAAAGTATAAAATACATAGATCATACCTCGAATCATTCATGGAGCCCCTAGGTCATAAGACTTGAATGCATGCAACTATACCCACCCCTATCCTTCAACTCCCTGAGCCTAGCGTAGACCACCAGGGGGTGGTGGTGGTAACAAGTCGAAATGTCGAACACCTACTTCTACTCTCCCAGATCCTCTAGAACTTCCTCTACATTCTATATATGCCTTATCCTATCATTTTCTATGACTCATAGGTCCATATATAGTCTCCTTGTCAACAGTATGGTGGGTCGGAAAATACCGAGCAAGATGTCCCATACCATCACATGAATAGAACCACCTATCTCTAGGCTATTTGGACCCACCATGTGAGCCCTGAACTATATATCCTCTATAAAATGAAATCATATTGAAATGTATCCCACATCTAGGTCCCTGAGACTGACATTGACTTCCTACTATCGAGGTCTCTGCTCCTACTTTCCCATTACTAACCATCACCGGTGGTATCTGATCATCCAAGAAGCTTTCAACCACCAAAACCAACTCAAGAAGCCCAACATAAGTAAGAATTCATAGAGGGATAAAATTGGATCAAATTTATCTATTCATACCTTTCTCAAAGGTCTGATCCCTGAAGTATTGATCTCTAACCATATCCAACGAGTACTTAGAATGGTTGGTAAACCTCGATGAATAATCAGCTACGAACATGATTCCCTACTAGAGATGAAGAAGATCCTAGATACACACATCCCTCAGCGTAATTGGTGAGAAATCCTCTCTAAAGAGGCACTCAAACACTTTCCATGAAAGATTTGCTTCATCATGAGTATGGGTAACAAAACTCCACCATAATCCCACTAGGCCATGTACAAGACTCACTACTAGGACCATCATCTAATATAGAAGTGTCCTAACTAGACAGAAAAAATGATTCATTGCATCAAGATGGTCCTCTATTGCCTATGGGTCAGGCTCGCCTCAAAACCCGAGGGGTCTCTATCACTGAAACTTGTGAAGCAAGCTTAGATAATGCTCTTCATCCACTAGTACTGCAGGTACAATGTGCTTCTCTATAGGTGGTGGTATGGATAGTGCACCACCTAGAGGTAACATCTGGGGAACTGGTCCTTGTATCAAAGCCTTGTCACTGAGGGTGTCATCCCCATGATAAATCTACTAAGTCCTTACTAGTATAAATCATAGAGGAATCCTGAAACAAAAGAAGATATACCAAAATCAATGAGTATATCTAGAGAGATAACTCAATAAGGACCTAGAAAGCTCAACCCATTTTTATATGATTCATGGAACATTGTTTCCCCTAAAACCATTGTTCTCATATACTGAGTTGAAAAGAAAGTTATTATATTCCTGGTGTATGGATACGTCGGCCGCCACACCAACACAAGATTCCCGATCCTGAAATCCAAAAATGAAACACTTAACACTATTTTTCCAATCCAATATCATAGACTCCCAATCCTAAATTAGATCCTACCATCTCTGATACCACTCTACCATGAACCATCCTAGTGGGGCCTGTGATGCAACTTCTCAAGCCCACCTCCAATAGTCCAGGGTTTGGTGACTAGTACCGAGTAGGAATATCACTAAAATGGGAGGCATTACCTATGTACCTGTATGCACACACACATCTCCAAGCCCACAAAATTCTAAAATGTAAAAAACTCTAAGTAACCAATGCATTCATTCAACTATATCCTACAACCAGAGTACAAAATAATGTAAGGTAAAGTAAACAAGGCCAAATACAAGACCACCATAAGGAATTTTGTAACATGAGTCCAAACTATAAGTGAAAGGTACTAGGAAAACTATGTAATTCCATAAGAACACACCTCAGTATGTCCGATCTCACTAAGAACCATTTGTTCCTGGTCCTCCTAGGACTTCGTCAAAAGTCCGATCATCTGCACATGACACAACACGTGTGGGAAAATCCTGTGCAGGGGTGAGTATTACAATACTCCGTAGGAAACCCTAAAACCACAAACCAATAGAATAAAGGAAAGTATAGTCATCTCTAAACATGTATATTTTTACAACACATATAACAATAATATCAAGATATACTCAATCCTCGACACATAGTCTAGAGGTTAGATACAACAATATTATACCGACACTAAAAAATCATCTTGATGATTCCATGAAGCACTCATACAGGAGAACACACTCTAAATTTGATAATATTGATGACATCCTTCCAAGAGGAACTTCTCATTAGGTCTCACCATAGGAAAGATACGTTGATATATATAAAGAGAATAAGATACAATAGATGAGGATCATATCCAGGGCTATGGGGTGATACCAAAAACTCAATCTAGATTAACCTGCTAAGTATAGGATTGACACCCATATTGTTTTGGTCATGCTGATACCAAAAAATCCACCTAGGGCACAATGATGAATAGAGGATCCCACTTCGATCCTCTCAAGTGGGATTCTAACAACATTATCAAGAAATTAATACTAAATAGATCATAGTCTTATGAGTAAGAAATGATTGGTACCAACCTTTAGGGAAACAATAAAGGGAATAGACCCTAACAAAACTTGTAAAAGATCCAGAGGAAAATGGAAATAAGCCATGTAGAAAGGGGTACATGACAGTTAGTAGGGTCACAAGCCGTGTCCCTCGACCCCAGGTATTTCCCATGCACAATGGACCATGTCTTCCAACAATTTCATGTAAAATATGGATACACGACATGTATAAGGGGTTATATGACATGTACTTTAATCTGGGGTCCACCCATGTACTCCAGCTATGTAGAAGCACATGAAGTCAACCTGTGTATCTCTAACCATACACCAATACATGGGGCAACCCATGTATCTAATCCATGATAAGGCATGTGGGGGATTACACACTGTATAGGAAACCTGTGAACTCCATCCTATGTCCGTGTACTTCCCGTGTATAGCTGAGTCGTTCGAGGGGGACTACACGCCATGTAGTTAAGGAATACACACCATGTGTACCAAGATTTCCAAAAACCCATCTTCTTCCACTCACTAATATTTTCAATCATCTGGATCTCATTCTGGTGGTCCGTTCATCATAAAACATCATATCCAAGGCTGTTTCGCAACCCTAACACCAAATCGATAGGATTAGAGCCTTCAATAGTCTCGTAAAACATGATAGTAGGCATTATTCATTATCATTGAAGAATGTGGATTAGTCACCCAACATTTTTCAATCCACCACTATACCCACCATCAAACCTCTGTTGAGTTGTCCTGATACCAGATGTATGGTTTTAGATCATTGCACCAAGAATCAAAGGCGCACTGATCGATTGTTCACAAGGGGTTTAAAGCATGGGAAGAATGAAGAACACATGATGAAGAATGAATGAATTGTGGAATAAAATAACAACAAATATAGAGGTAAAGACCCCAATTTATGTTCATGTCAATCTTGGTTCATCACTGTTAGAATGGTAAACAAATACAAAAAAATCTGAAGATCAAACTCCTAATAAATATTACAAAACAAACCCATCCCTCAAATATAATCAAACTAAAAATAAATATATTCATGGATTAGTTTTTGTTAATAATAGGAATAAATAAAGGGGAATGGAAATCAAAATAATGCATCCTACTTGGATTCTGATCACTCGCTGATGAAGAATGATTTTCACATCATTATCACTGGCGAGATATGTCAAGATTGGTGCACACTAATCTTTGATCTTAATTTCATCCTCGAATGCTCATGAGAATTCTCCACATCTCTATCTCCAATGTATTTAGATTAATCTAGGGTTATGAGGCTAAATCTAGATATCTGACATAGGGATATATTTAAATAGAAAATATCTGTTCTGCTGCATCAACAAGATAAAATAAATTTTATTAATTTATTTTATTAATGTAAGAATCAATGACGAATTTCCACAATCGACCCACATCGACCAATGGTAAGTCACTTCTAGGGTAAAAATTAATTTCTAAACATAATGATTCCCTAAGATTTCTAATACGAGAACCTGATTAGAAGTTATTCAATTTTTTTTGGAAAACCACGCATGCATGCTATTTAATATTTTAATATATATCAAACATTTATTTCGGTCACAACAAGCTTTATAATAACATTTTGTATCTACACTTGGTCTCAAAATTAATCCATATAATATTTAAAAATAAAAAATAAAAAATCTAGGACATTACAGAGCTTATGGTGATGTTGGAAAATTTTTGACATAATTTGGACATTGGGTGTGTTGGGAAACTATAAAGTCTTCATATTTCAAATTCAATGGTGTCTCATATACGATAAATCTTAGCTGTATAACACAAGGAATACCATATACATAATGGAGTAATTTACACATGGGTTGTAAGGATTCTGAGGATTTTTATCTTGGGCATCCCATTTTCATTGCATGGTGTAAATATTCTGGATCATCCGGTGGGGTCATAGGTTTAGGGTGATCATTTGGTAGGGTTACAAGTTTAATATCTTGTGGGGATAAGATCATAGATATAAAGTATAGTGAGGATGTTTTTGTAATAGGTTTAACATATTGTGGGGATAGGTTGGTTACAGGTTTAATATATTGTGGGGAAAATTTAGTCATAGGTTTAATGTCTTATGGGGATAAGTTGGTCATAGGTTTAATGTGTTATGGGTATAGGTTGGTCATAGGTTTAACATCTTATGGGGACTGCTTGGTCATAGATTTAATGTTTTTTGGGGATATATTAGTCATATTTTTAGCATATTTTGGGAACAGGTTGGTCATAATTTTAACGTCGTATGGGGATAGGTTAGTGGTGTTGAGTGTTCCCTAGGAGGGGGGAGATGATCACACTTTATAGTTTCTTCCTTATAAGGTGAAGACATGCAGATTTAATGGTGATTTTAGGGGATCAAGATTGAACCTCAAGGAGTTATACTAGGTGTTTTATGATTGAAACTTAGTGAGGCTTTCTATGTACCATATTGGGAGATAAGGATTAAAACCCATGTAGTTCGAGTGAATGATTTATGGTCTTCTGAAAGGATAGGTACATGCAGTTTATCATCACGGGGTAAGGAAGCCTCACATCATGGAAGGAGTGACAACAAGGGATAGTATGTGGATTATTCATAGAGTCTTACTATCATAAGTTTCTCATCCCATGATGGGGGATGATGATGTGGGTCTTATGAAGGTGAGATTCCCATTGTAGGCATCTCATCCCCTAGTAGGTAAGGAGGTGTCAACCTATGACGATCATACATGGTTTATCCTATGTTTATTGCATAGGTTAGGAGGTGGGGGGGGGGGGTCATCCCATGCCAGTCATACATGGGGAATCCTATGTTCACCACATGGGGTATGAATACAGTTTAACTCCATGTTCTAAGGATGTTATTAAGCAGTTTAAAATTGTATGAATAGGATGTTAGGCTATGTAGTTTAACATCATGAAGCTAGAATGTGGGATGTGCCTACACCCAAGGAGACCATTTATAGGTAGGAGAGGAGGAAAATACACTAGCTATACTAATATAAATAGTTGGGTAGTTTCTCTTTATAATGACACCTTTGAGGATTAAATATATACTACACATATGCCTTTGGGTGGTATGTGGCATAAATACTTGCATGGAGAAGTTAGAAATGGGGATAAAAACACTAGGGTTCCTATTTTTAGGAGAAAGAGGTGATAAAACTATCCAAGCCATGCATGAAACAAATAGGTTGGACATGAGGGTTGATGATACTGGTCATGTGGGTGATTGAGGATTGGGTGAACCTAGTCGGGGTAGGTGTGGGGTACTTGAGCACTCAACTTACATGAATCTGTTTGGAGAAAGGGGACATTAGGTTAGGGACTCATAGTTTTTTTTTGTGAAAATCTATATTTGAACACACAATTGGGGTTATGTGAACCATAGGTTCTAGCATAAGGTCATTGCATAGATATTGGGGTCATAGGTACGCACGTCTTCTTAAGTCACAAAAAATATTTGGGTTGTATAAAGGTAGTTCATCTGACATGAAAATAGTTAGAATTTAGGGTAGGTTGTGTGAGGACATCTCAAACATGAGCTATAAAACTATGGGGCCCATGTGTGGTCATTCTCACAATTTTTATACCATTGAGGATCCATGGAAGTATGGAGTTTCATGATGCCATGAAATATTGGGTTATGCAAACGAGAGATAAGAATTTTACTTACATAGGTTCACCCTCCAAATAGAGGTGTGATGCTCTATTTAAAGTCAAAATGGGTAGATTTGGTCATTAAAATATATCTATGTTTCACAAACTTTTGGTTCACTCCTCATTCCTTTTCCACTAGTGGGAAGTCATATAATCCTAGGTATTCACGTCTCATTTCTCATGAAAAAGGTTTATGCACCATCAATAGAGCTAAGTGTATTAGTATGATGTTTTTGAACCTATATTCTTTGATATGTGAGGTAATTTTAAATTAGATCACAAAATGTTTTTCCATCATCAACTTTCATGCACAAATTAGTTGTAGGCCAAATATGGAGTTGCGTACATAACGCAAGAGTTTCACATTCTTGATCCCTTGGATCTAGAATGATCCCTTTGATTTAGATTGATCCATTGAGGTGGGTTTTATCTTTTTTTATAGAAAACAAAAATTATGTGGGTTGAGGAATTTTTTTGGTGCCCAAAAATTCTGCCCTTAGAATTGGAGCTGACAGGGAACTGAAATTTCTTGTTCTGAGGAAAACTCCAAAGTCTAGTGTAATTTTATTCCTTGTCATGCAACCATCGAATTATGTCATGAAAAATGATTGCGCATGCACACAACTTGGGGGGTCGCATGGATCTAAATGGGGATAGGTGTCCCTCGTATCTTCATTATAATTTCACATGTGATAATTTTTCTATCATTTATAGAACTCTCAATATTTGTGTGAACTCCTGAGCTCTAAGCTGTGATGTTTGCGCAAGTCCTTTTATATGATAGGTTTTATGCGAAGAAGCTATCACATTGTGCGAAATAGATAGAAGTTATGTAAAAATTATACATTTTCATGAAAAAGGATCAGTTTTCATGATCCATACTTTATAATACTTCAAAAATACTTGGAAATGACTAACCCAGCTAAACAAGTTTCCATTGCTGCTTCCTAAAGAGAAAAAATGAATGGGAATCCTAAAATTCCCTAGTCCAAGAGAGTGTTTTAAAAAATGTAGAGAAGTTGATTCTAATAATATATTACCATATATTTTATTTTCTATGAAATATAAAACTACTTTATAATTTTATACATTTGTATTATGTGTCTATCCTGGTCTTGGAAGTTAACAGATCGAGGTTTTGGTTCACTCATCATGATAATCTCAACTGATGGAATATTATTACAGTTGGCCAACCGGTAAGAGAACACAAAGATACTTATATCTACAAATTGAGTGGGAGTACAAGGATAGTGATGGGGGAACATGTAGTGGATAATAAATTACTTTCCCATTATATGATCATTGTTCATGTGAGAATCTGAAACAACTGCATAAGTTAGTAGGAAAATTGGGATCTTAAATCTATGGGAACTTCACCGATGAGTGGGAATGGGAGTAATGGGTATGATTCAATTGTGAATAATACAGGAATGATCCACATCATATTAGGATATATCAAGTAGTATGAATGTCCCAGTTCCATGTTTACTGTCAGTTGGAGTTACTTCTAGAGTTGCTTAGCTGGTTGTCCCTGGATACAAACACCTTCCATCTCCCCCATGAAGAGGTGGGGATCAATTTGTGGTATCTGAATCATATTGGAGGAATACTATTATTGGGTTTTCAGTATGATAATTTCCTCTAATCACCCAATTATTGGGATAATAAAGAGAAGTAACTGGTAACAATAAATATTCTTATGGAATACCTGAATGAATTATTGGGTTATCAACCCCTTTTCTACAAGGGAATCCATTTAAAGACATAGATGGACATATTCTTGAATCTGTTAGTCAAGAAGATACCAAGGCTATCAAAGTAGTGTCCAGGATCATGTAATAGGAGGAGGAAAAGTTCCTATTAGATTATATTGGACATGGGACACTATCAAGAGTGGGGATATAGTGTGAAAGGTTGGATCCCAAATGTTCGATACATGATGTTCCTAACCACCTCATTGAGTGGCTGGGTGATACTAGTTTGGGAAGCTCGTATGGGACTATAAACTAGATTACTAGTGATATAAGACATCATGACAATAGGGAGCTAAGTCAACTTGGGTTTCCCTATGATATCCGGGCTCTATAGCTAACCGGGGCATGTTACAAAGGGGGACATGCCCAGACACATCTATGGTCCATTCCAGTTTCTACATGGATGTATCATCTTACACTTAGGGGGGGGTATGAGTTTACAAACCCCATTACCCCCCAAACATTAGTATATGAACTTCTCTCATCAACATCATTGGGTTTCGATTGGTGATTCTCAATGAATCCAAGGTGATTGTGAGCATTGGAAATATTGGGAACTTCAATTTTAATCATTTTCCAACCCTAGTCAGTAAGATTGTTGGCTACCTAGAGGGTAAATTGAAGAATAGTTAATATAGTTAGGCTTCACAAGGTGGAGTGTTGGTTTCAAGGATCAATGAAAACACATAATAAAAACCATACACCCCACATTAGTTAGCCCGATTGTTCGTATGCATTCAATAGCTAGTGAAGCAAGTGTATACAGGGGTCCATAAAGAGAGGCACCTCTGTATCCTTTTCTAGATATGGAAGATGTTTGTTATTAAAGGAACTGAGGAGAACATCATGCCATCATAGACCAATCTCAATTATGGTCTCTCCAAAAATTATGTAGGTAACTTGGTGTAGTATTCCTAGGTGTGATCTTGCACTAGGGGGTGAGGAAGGTGGAAACATCAAATGAACCACATGAGTAGTAGATGGGATGCCATTTATAGTTCATGATAAGTGTATAAGGGTAAAGATGGTGTAGATTTGATGGTATCTCTAGGGTTGGTTGCGCCTCCATCTCTTATAGGGGTTAGGCTTCCTTAGAAGTGATCGTAGGAGAAATCAGAGAGCTCCCACACATGGAAAATCCAGTATGGGGAGGCCTTGAGAAAGAAGCTATGGTATTTGGTGTATTTGAATGATGATGCCTCCTTTACCACAATATGGGAAGAATGAGGAATGTTGTGGATGTCCCTAATTGGGAAGAAGTTATGGAGGAGGATAACTTGAGATGTAATTGAGTTTCCAAACGTTGGGATTGTGTGGATTATAGCCCGAGTGAACTTATAGGAGTGGTTTTCCTACTTGGAAGACATGGATGGATTAACACACTAGCATGGGGAGGGTGAGCCTACAAATCCTTGGTAAGAGTGATTTTTAGTATGGGGCTTCAGGAAGATACCTCTGATGAGATGCCATCCCACAATGCACTAAACCATATTATCGACACACATGGCTCCATGGTGAGGAGTCTTGGGGCTTGAATGATGACTGGTCAAGATCCTAAGATAATGGGGTGGTAACTACTGAGGAATAAGACCATTATGAGCTTATTTTTGGTGAGATAAATTTAATTTTAAATTAGTCTATGTATTTATACTTTCCTTTCCTTTATCACTTCTCACCCATGATTTTTAATCATGTAGGAATCATCAAAGGATAGGTAGGGGGCCTCTATTGGGGGTGGTGAGAGAGCCTTTACAAGTACTAGGGATCCCACCTTAGTGTTTGTTCTTGAGTCCCCATGGGAATAGGTTTCAATAGAGGATGTTATAGGAGAAGTTCTAGATCCTTTGGTCCTCCCAATCATCTATTAAGGGCCTCTCCCTATAATCCTGATGACTGATCCTTACAATGATAGGAAAGACCTCCCAGGGAGGCTCATTATTGAGATCCCTATATCCCCTCAAAGTAAGACACTAAATCTTATTTGACATGATTTTCTCAAAATATGTTATTATTCCCCCCATAAATTTTTGTATCATGTATTTTATAGGTCTACAGTGCTAACAGTCCCTATGGCGATAGTTGAAGTGATAAAAGACACTGAAGGGCATCCATTAGTGGAATTCCCATTCGAGGCCCTAGACATGTATATCAATCAAGTACTCACCTCATCTAAGTATCTTTTTTACACATGCTATGTATACCCTATTTTTTTCAACATGGTGAATTAACTGCACCACCTTTGTCTGAAATAGTGCTTGAGGCAGTGTCTCCCTAGAAATTAGGTGTGGCTAAGGGAGCTAGGATGCTTTATTTAGTAGTCAATCTAGTCCTCGAGGATCTTGTCATTCATTGTGAGTTGATATTGATCCTAAAAGAGAAACCCATTATAGATGAATATGTGGTTATGGGGGAGGTATAACTCAAAGTTACGGAATATGGTACTACCAATGAAGAGTTAGACTAAGATGGACCTCCTCTTGACATGGATCCTATCCCATCCAAGAGGATACATGAGGAGGACCTTTCTACCATAGTTCTACAAGATTTTCCTGAGTATGTGGATACGACATATAATGAATTATTAGATGGAGTGAAACACTCTTAGGATTATTTGACCATGATTCTGAGCACATTGTGTGGGCATATTGTTCTAATAAAATATCAGACTCACCTTTCAAGGGAAAAATCATCTTGATTTCCAAGTGATGGTAAAGGAACTAAAGAAATGCATTATGAAACCATAAAAAAATGGGGAAAATGTTCTATTAGGTGAGGGCCTATGATACTTAACATTTTATTTTTTGAAATATAGATAAAAATCATGCAATTTAGTGTCTTATTACAAGGATGTTGAACACATACTTTAACATCATAGAACGATGACCTATGATTGTTTCAATTTAAGGTGATATAGATTTAAACACTATGATGGTTAGTTTAGAATAAAAAGGTCATGAAATATACATTACAACTTACCATCATGTGACTAGGATGGGAGAACCAACATGAATAAAGGGATTAGTTATAGTTTGGTCCTAAATTTTTCCCAAACCAATGGGTCCAGCGGGCATAGCCAAGATCTTGTTAGGGATTAGTGATGAGTCCCTCCAAATTTGTGTCTTTTCCATTCACACCCTCATTTTTTCCCAAGTCACTAGGGAAACTTGGTAGGAAAAAGTATAAAATTTTCTTAAGTCCCCCTATGGGTTTTCAACCTTACTGGTATATGTTCCTTTTACCTAAGAAAATTAGGGTCATTCTATTCAGACCATAAAAATAAATGTTTAAGGGGGATATGTATAGGAAGCCACATAAATGTTTGGACATGGGGTCCTAGTTTAGGTTCATAGAGTCTGGAACTTTTGAAAGATATTATTTAGCAGGGGAAGCATTGTAAACCTGATATAAAGAAATGGATAAGGAGATCTGTTACCATAAAAATTTTCACATAGTTTAAGGTCATAATTCATAGACCACATCTTCCTAATAATTGTAATTCCAAAATATGTATAAAGGTACTAAGGAACACTATGGGTAAAGGGGCTCTAAAATAAGGCATGGGTAGAGAGAGGATTTATAGCTGGGATTAGGATATGAGATCTAGGCATCACTATATATCCCATGACATTGGTAATAAATCCAAACATAGTTTTGGAATGTGGAATGTTAGGAAACCAATGATAAAGGTGGGTAGTAATCTCAAGGGAGGACACATCAATAAGTGGTGGCATTAGTTTGTCCATTCCTAATAGGTAAGGAAAACTAGATGAAAACTAGGGACCACATGGGACCAATTTCACAAGGATTAAATTCATAATGCTTGGACCATGGTTTCTTCTAGTTTAAGGTTACATATCTCAGACCCAATAGAGGTACTAAAAGAGTATTTGTGTGGCACTAGGGAGTTCAAAACCTGATGTGAATTGGGGTTTTAAAGGCCCTATTATAAAAATATTGTCCTGGGATGGGTTATACAGAGTTTAAGGTCATAATGATTGGATTGTGGTTTTTTAAATAGTTCAAAGTCATGATGATTGGACTGTAAAAAAAAAGGTGTTATGGGTATGTTTGTGTCAAATAAAAGGAAAGTAAAAACAATATTAATAGAGGGATAATGATACCTAGTGTCACATGAGGCATTCCTTAGAAAATTTACACACATTTTAAGGTCATGTTTCCTGGACCAAGGATCCTAGTTTAAGGTCATATATTTTAAACTAAAAGGAGATACTATAAGAGGATTTATGTATCACTAGAGAGTTTAAGGCCCAGAGTGAATTGGGGATAAGGAGGCCACATTCCAAAAAATTTGTCTTGGGGTGGGTTTGACATGGTTTAAGGTCATGATTCATAGACCAAGAGTTTGTATCTCAATGAATTTTTTTTGGAATGAAGGAGTAGTAAATTGATGTGAAGAGGGGGACGTTGGGGCCTGGTGGCACATGAAACATCCTTGAGGAAAGTTTCACATAGTTTAAGGTTGTGATTCTTGGACTTTGGATCTTAGATTACGATTATAGAGTTCATACCATTACTACTATTTTATTTAATGGATGCCTTTATGACTCTACCATGATCGAGGAAGTTCTTATATGAATATTAATCCCACATAATCTATGATTGGTGTGAGAAACAAAGAGCAGTAGAGAGTTCCTACCATCATAAGGGAAAATAAAATAAGGGAAAACAATATACGACTTGGTAAAGTTCTAATGACACTGAATTTCTTGGTCATCATGGTCAAACAAAAAGAGGAATGACACCAAGGGTGTTGAAATTACACTAGGAAAAAGAGACGTGGAAAGGAAGGTAAACTATGAATTCCAAGATTTGGACCATGAAAAGTGGGGTGGATAATGGGAAGATAATAATGGTTGACCATGTTTAAAATATATATCCCAAAACTACACCAGTCATAGATGAGGTGAAAAAATTGCGAGAAAAACTATTGACCGTGTTCAAAACATGGGATTTTCCAAATTCCAATGAATATCCTTTAAGGAATGTGCCCAAAATGGTTAGTAATCCAATGTTGTTAGACACTATTTTTGTTAGGGGGTATATTTATATTGGGAGGGTGATGGGGGTCCAAATAAAGGGAGACATGAGGTGTGTATATAGTTGGAAAGCTCAGGGGGAAATTAAACACTATAGGAGCTATTCCATCACATGATCAAATATTTTGGACGAGCATATAGGCAAGAGAGGATTGAGCCTATTCCTAAGGGGGAATACCCTAGAATAAGTTGGAGATGAGGCTGGGTCTAGGATATGAGATTTGGGAATCACTACATATCACATGGGACTGGGAATCAAGCTACACATAGTTTTAGAACATGGTGTGGTGGGAGAACAACACAGAAAGTGTGGTGTCCAATCTAGTGGGGATGTTGAATCATCTCATATTTATCATATGAGGTTTACCATGTTTATCACAAAGGGTAAGGCTATAGTTTAACTTCATGTGAAATGATGGGGTCATAAGGCTTATGCATTGAGTCTTCCTCATGTCAGGATATGAGGGAATATCAGCTTATTGATAGGTTAAGGGAATGTTATTAGCATTTATACCCCCTAGGGTTGTGCTTGGGATTTTTAGGGACATATATGGGGGATTTTTTACCCACTTATGGGTTGAGGAATATGATTGGGGATTTTACCAAATGTGGAGGCCCATAGGGATTGATTGATGTCATCTAATGATCATTACACGAGGAATCTTATTCCTAACACATAAGGTATCTCATGTTTGTAAAAATAGGAATCCTATACTAGTCAAAAAGGGTATACTACAGTTTAACATAATACAACCAAGATGATGTCACACTATTTTGTTTCCTAGTGAGGCGTGGATCTATAATGAGGGTGGATGGAATTTACTATCTGAAAATCATGGAACCGATGTGAAAAAATCAATGGGGATCTAATTCTAGAAAAGATGATCTCACTCTAGGGTGGGTGAATTTGAGACTGGTCCCAAATATAAAGGGTCTAGGCATCATTATGTATCTCATGGGGCTGGAAATCAAGCCACACATTGTTATAACCTATCATAGTAGATAAATAACAATAGAAGAGTGGAATATTATATGTAGAGGATGTTAAATCATATCATATTTATCATTGGAGGCATCTTGTGTTTATCACATAGGGTAATGATATATTTCAACATTATAATCTAAAGAAATTCGTTTTAGATAATCTCACATTTATTATATGATGCATCCCATGTTTATCACATAGGGTAAGGATACAATTTAACTTCACGTGCTGAGAAAATGAGTTTTTTATCATCTCACATTTATTATATAAGGCATCTTGTTTTTATCATATAGGGTAAGTCTACAATTTAATATCATGTGCTGAGGATGTTGGGTTTGGATCATCTCATGTTTATCATATGGAGAATCCCATTTTTATCACATGGGGTAAGGTTACAGTTTAACATCATGTATTGAGGAAGTCATTTTTAGATTATCTCACATTTATTAGATGTGGAGTCCCATTTTTATCACATAGGGAAAGGATACAGTTTTATATCATGTACTAAGGATGTTGTTTTTGGATCATTTCACACTTATCATATGAGGCATACCATGTTTATCACACATGTTAAGGATACAGTTTAACATCATATGCTGAGGAGGTTGGGATTTAGATCATATCACATTTATATGATGCATACCATGTTTATCACATAGGTTAATGGTATAGTTTAATGTCATGTGCTAAGGATGTGTGTTTTGAATAATCTCACATTAATTATATGAGGCATCCCATGTTTATCACATAGGGTAAGGCTACAATTTAATTTTATTTTTTGAGGATGTTTGGTTTGGATCATATCACATTTACTATATAAAGCATCCAATGTTTATTACATAGGTTAAGGATATAGATTAATGTCAGGTGTTGAGAACATTGGTTTTAGATCATCTCACATTTATCATATGAGACATCACATGATTACTATATAGGGAAATCCTATAGTTTAGCATCATTTTCCAAGGACGTTTGTTTTGGATTATATCACATTTATTATATGAGTAATCCCATGTTTATCATATAGGGAAAGGCTATAGTATAACATCATGTGATGATGATGTTGGATTTTTTAGTTTAAATTCATACAACTTGGACTGTGTTGTTTAAGTGAAGTAATGATTGAGGAACCTAATGTTGGTGGGAGGTGTGATGTGATCCCTATCTATGTTGATCAATGAATATGTACCATTAGAACAGAACTTATCAATAATGTAAGGTCCTTCCCATTTGGGGTCAAGTTTCATAATATTTTTCCTAGGTATCATGAGAATTCAAAGATCCAATACTATATCACATTGAAGGAATGATTAGAGGTGAAATTTTTTATTGAATGCTCACGCCACCTAGTTCTGATGCCATTCTAGGTTATGAAATGCATGGATTCTATTTTCCTTGAGGGATTCCTACTATTTCAAACAAACCTCTTCCCTCTTATCTAGTATTTTGTTACCATAAACATCCATCTGTAGTGACAGTAAAAGAACCTCTATAGGAATAAATTATTCCATCCCATATATTAGGGGCTATGGGGTCACCTGGGAAAAATTTTAAGCCTTCATCTGATATTTCCAAAGGGAATTAGGGATATTATCAGGAAATATATTCTTAGTTTGGCCTAATATCTTCCATAGGATGTTAGGGAGGGTCTTTTTTAATGACTCAATATACCCATTTTCCTATTCATGGTTGCAGAAAGTGTGGCTGGATCAAATTATATACTTTTCATAAAACTTCTTTATCTTGGTGGATCAAAAGTTGGTTCCATTTTTTGTGAGAAGGTGTGATGACTCCCAAAATGATGGATGATATGGGACTTAAAAAAACTCTATCACTGACTAGGTCATTACCTCTTTAAGGGGTATGACCTCCACCCACTTTGAAAAGAAGCCCATGGTAGTTAGAATGAACCTTCACTATCTAGCTATCACTAGAGGGTTAGGGACTATGAAATCATATCCCCATATTAAAAATGGCTCAGAGTACTTGGTGGTATGTAGTATCTCTAGTGGTTGATTCATAAAGTTGGCATGGATCTGGAATGCATGACACCTCTTGGTGAATTTGATGTAGTCATGGACTATGGTGGGAAAAAAGTAACCCAAACTTTGGTCCTAGTGAGAAATATTCAATCCCACTTGATGGACCCACGTAAAACATCATGGAACTCTTGTATGAATTGAGGGATCTCAATCCCATGGATTCAATAAAGAATTATTCTATCGAATCTAAACCATTAGAGGGTATTCTCAATGATGGGGCCATGAGAGAGGATAAGTTATGCTACACATTGATAGATTAACTCATATTTGGATCGTTCTAGTAGGATAGTCTCATGTTGGAGATACTAAACCAAGGGAGTAATACAATCAGGTTCTTATTTGATCATTAGAACATTTGAGGGACCTACCACATAATTAACAGCTACAAACTGATTTAGTAATCGGTCATCATCATCATAAGAAATGGGAGAAATAACCCTTTTATGTACCACATTAATGACTAAGTCCTTTTGTTCATACTCTATGAGAGATGTGTTTAGTACTTATAAAATTTCAGTTCAATCATTTCCTGATCAAGGAACATGAGTCACCTCCAGTTTGGAATAAAATAGGCCTATCAAATCATGAGTTTTCTCAAGCATGGGAACAAGTTCCACTTTCTTGATGACATAGTCACCATTTATTTTCTTAATGACTAGCTCAGAGTATCCCTTCAAATGAAAATAGGGGATGTCAATCTCAAGAGTGAGATCAAGGATAGTGATAAGAACCTATAACTTAGCCTCATTTTTTGTGCATCCTTCCAACAACAGGAATGAGTACAGAAAGATGGCCTATATGGGAGTGATAAAGATGATCCCAAGGCCCATCCTATTGAGTTTGGGGTTGTTAAACCTTATTTGGGTCATATTATGGGAGTAACCATAAAAATAAATCTTCAAAAAATATGTGGTCTGATCCATAGAGAGGATGACTTCATCTAGAAAATCAACATCTAGGGGAGACTCCTCAGGGGTCAGATGTACAACCAAGAAATCAGACAAAGCCTAGACATTGAAAGATTTTTGGGGAATGAACCTGATGTTAAAATTATATATATTTACTACCCAACCCCCCAAAAATCCCATCAATATGGGTTGTTTAAGATTGTATTTCAGTAGATCAACATGGAATACCAGCTACATATCATGGTGTAGAAAATAGTTTCATAGCTTCTGAATTGAAAATACTAGGATGAGAGAACTCTTATCAATGTTAGAATATCTTGTCACTATATCTAGGATCACGCGACTCAGATAATACATGCTATTTTCATGCCCTTATTATTCTTCTTATCAAGTAGGGATCCCATGGACTGCTCTAGGGTGGTCACATAAAGGAATAGAGGTTTCTCTAGGATTGGAAACATCAAGACCAAAGGATTTAAAAAGTACTAATTAATTTTATTGAATGCAGTCTAGAAATATTCATCCCACTAGTGGAAAATTCCTTTCTTCATAATCCTTGAAAATGAATTACACTTTTTGTATCGATTTTCAATGAATCAATTTATATAAGAAAAATATCCTTGAATACCTGACCACTCCCAGAGGTTGTGTAGAGTATGAATATTACTGATAGCTTTGATCATCTATGGATTGATCTCAATGAATCTATACCTAAAAATAATGTTGAGGATATTTCTAGAGGTAACCCCTAATGAATAATTTAATGGGATTATTTTCAAGTGATGGGAGGGAGGAAGTTGAACAATTTCTCCTAATTCTTGAGATATTCTTAACACTAACAATAAATTACCACTAGATCATCCACAAAAAATTCCATCAATGTACCATGGAGTGGCTTGGAGATATAGTGAATGGAATGCTGGTAGGTAGCTCCATCATTCTTCAATATAAATGGCATCACTCGATAGTAGAAGATTCCATGGGGTGATCCTAAATCCATGGATTCCTAATCCTCGAGGTCCATACGTATCTGGTTATACTTGGAATATCCATCCATAAAGGATGAAGGTCCCAGGGTAGCGGAAGCTCATGGGTGGATGTTCCCACTTGACTTTTTGTCATTATAAATGATCAATTCAGGATCAATATGATGATAAATGCCAGAATCCACAGATCAAATAACAGAAATAGACAAAGAAGAAGAGTAGTCCTAGAACCACAAAGGAGGATCATTATAGGTTTATTATAATTAATTTAATTAATTGAAAAAAAGAACCATTTATGGCGTTCTTTCTTCGTTGATATTTCTGATCACATTCCGATGTGATTTGTCATTGTGTCGCAGAATTCAAATGTAGAATTCCTCTAGTGGTGATCCACACGTGCACCACATATCTCTAGATGTCGCCAAAGGAATCTCTGGGTGCTAGTGTGGAGAAGCCTTTGCTTTGGTTGTCCGCCTTAGATCACCTTGATCCAATGGAGGAGGATCTCTCTCAGTTTTGAGAGAGTTCTTAGAGGAAGGAGTTCTTTCAGCCTTGAGAGAATTATCTAGAATTGTTGTACACAACTATTAGGGAAAAGTGTTGGGGTTGTGAGGATATTTATAACCGATTTTGAGGTTATAGATTTATGAAAATAAATAAGCGCGTTATAGGTTTTATTTATTACATTAACTCTTATTGAAAACTCCCATGTCGAATCATTAATTCCTTGACATGTGACCATGTTGATTATAATAAATATCATTTAATAAAACAATATTATTTCCACAAAATTCCAACTGGAAAAACTAAATGGCATGTTATCATTAATACATGGTGTGTACGCATTTTTCATTTCCTTTCCAAAATGAAAACTACACGGTGTGTACATTCAA
The DNA here is from genome assembly GCA_963277665.1 of Viscum album. Lineage (NCBI taxonomy): Eukaryota > Viridiplantae > Streptophyta > Magnoliopsida > Santalales > Viscaceae > Viscum > Viscum album. The sequence continues at coordinate 1,235,196,780 of OY728122.1, read as the reverse complement.
TGTACACGATGTGTATATCTTGTTTTCATTTTATTCTTCCCACAAAATTAAAATGATTTAGGCTTCCTTGAATAATTATTAAACCACATATGGGAATAATCTTTATTCGACTTGAGATACTTGGATACACTTAGTGTGTGACCCTCTAGGCCTCTTTCTCATTAGCTTTAGGCGGGATTGCCTAATGTCCAAGATTACTGCCTAGCAATGGGTGAAGGCACCCAAGAGAAAGAAGTTGATGCCGCATTGACATGTCACCTCATAAGAATGCTTACTGTGTAATTTAATCCCTTTGTCTCAATATCTCATCAAGCAGGTTTCATGGTAGTGTCATAAACCTATATGCTTGATCCGTCATTCTTTGACTTCCAAAAATAAAATCTTCGTGACACTATGACCATGGAATTTGGGTGATAGTTATATTTCAATCAAAGGGATTGAGATATCTACTTCCATAAATATGGAAGGGAAAAATCCTTCATCGACTTATCCATTAACAACATGTCATTCGTGACGTACCCAACATACCCTACTTCCCGCCAACTGTCTTAATGATGGTTTTCGTCAGCAAATCTAAGTGCGCAGGTCATGAAATGAGTTAATGATAATCTTCCAGTATAAGGAGCATTACACACGCTCATAGATAGAAATTTTCGATAACACCAAGACATGCATAATTACTATTGGTGGGTCTGTTCTCATAATCACCCATCTTGGAGATTACCAAGTGCGAACTCTATGAGAGAGAGTCTCATCTTCTTATGAGTACTTGAACATGATGGTCTGTATACTATGTGTCCTATCATAGTATGTCATCCAACCATAGAACTTTATCTAAGAATATTGTTATATAATTTCAAGGTTCTCATCATAGAGAGGATCTTAAATGACCTTATTAATGTAACAAATAGTGTAGGACATTATTATATTATAGTCATGCAGAATAATGAACAATATATAATAAGTGTCCATTCATGTAATCAAAGTATAATCAGTTGGTTATTAGGACACCAACTCTAACAAACTCCCACTTGGACTAGAGCCTACTACCTATGACTTTTAGTCTGCTAGACCTCATATGATGATCATGTTTCTACTGAGTCAACGGTTTAGTCAAGGTGTCCTCCACGTTGTCTTCTGTGGAAATACTGCTCACTGCAGCTTCCCCTCTCTGAGAAAAATCCTTCAAGAGATGATACTTCCGAAGTATGTGCTTTGTTTATTAATGTGACCTTGGCTCTTTTGCAAGTTCCACCACTGAAGTATTATCACAATAGAGTGTGATATGATCTTTACTGCTAGGCACTACATCTAGATATTGGATCAAGCTTTGCATCTATAATGCTTATTTAGATTCCTTAGAAGCTGTGATATACTCAGACTCTACTGTAGAATCTGTGACCACACCTTACTTTGAGCTCTTTTAGATCATTACACCTCCATTAAAACTGAAGATGTATCCAGTCTGTGACTTCATGTCATCTTGATCAATCTGGAAACTAGCATCTACATGTCCTCTGATGACTAGTTCCTTATCTCCTCCATAAACTAGGAACATATCCTTAGTACGCCTTAGATACATAAGGATAGTCTTGACTGCCATCCAATGTAAGTCTCCTGGATCAGCTTGATATATGCCTACCGTACTTAATGCATAAGAAACATCTAGCCTTGTACATAGCATAACACACATGACTAACCCAATCGTGGATGCATAAGGTATCCTTGAAATTTTCTTTCTTTCCTCATATGTCTGAGGACACATTTTCTTGGAAATATGAATGCCATGTGACATTGGAAACAATCCCCTCTTGGACTGTTCCATACTGAATCTCTTCAGTATCTTGTCAATGAATTTACTTTGACTTAGGCCTAGAATTCTCTTGGATCTATCACGATTGATCTTGATTCTAAGAATATATTCTGCCTATCCCAAGTCTTTCATAGAGAAGAATTTATCCAACCATGCCTTAACTGACTGTAAGATAGGTACTTTGTTTCCAATTATTAGTATGTCATCAACATATACTATTAAGAAAACTATTGCGCTTCCTCTAAAACTTTTGTAGACACAAGTTTCACATTCATTATTAACAAATCTAAATTCCATTACGGCTTCATCAAAACAAATTTTCCATGACCTTGATGCTTTTTTTAATCCATAAATGGATTTCTTCAACTTTCATTCCTTGTTGGCATCCTTTGGAGTCATAAACCCTTTAGGTTGTGTCACATAGACATCTTCATGGAGGTTCCTTTTAAGGAATGCTATTTTGAAATCCATTTTCCAAATTTCATAGTCATGGTAAGAGAAAATTTCCAATAGGATTATAATGGATTTCATTATTACAACAAGTGAAAAGGTTTTATCATAGTCAATTCCTTGATGCTGTCTAAAACCTTTTGCAATAAGTCATGCCTTATAGGTGCTGACTTGTCCCTCCATGTCCAGTTTCTTATTAAATAACAATTTATTAACAACATACTTTACATAAACTGGAGGATCTACCAAAATCCAGAATTGGTTTTGGTACATGGAATTCATTTCAGAATTCATGGCTTCTTGTCACTTAGAAATGTTTGTGCCTTCAACTACTTCCTTGTAGGTAAGAGGGTCATCATTGTCAACCAATAATGAGTCACCATCTTTGGTGATAAGAAAACCATATCATTCTGGTTCTATCACCTCTCTCATGCTCCTATGTAGTTCCTATGTCTCCGGAACATATAGTTCTTCCACGGGGCTTTATGGAATCTATTCTTGTACCAACTCCTATATATCTTGAGCCTCAACTTCATTGAAGTCTATCTCGCTCCCACTATCTCTTTTGGAGATGTGCTCCCTCTCAAGGAATATGACGTGTATTGCCACTATAACCATTTTATCCAAGGGGATGTATAGGTAATATCCCCTTGTTTCCTTGGGATATCCTATAAAGGTACACTTTGTGCCTTGGGGTGAAAGTTTGTTACCTAAAGAGGATTTAACAATTTCTTCACTACCCCACCCATGTAAATTTGATAACATGACTTTGCGTCCACTCCATAACTCATATGGAATACCATTTATCGATTTAGTTGGTACTTGGTTTAGTATGTGTGTTGTTGTTTGTAATGAATATCCCAAAAGGATAATGGAAGACCCGCATGAATCATCATTGATCTCACCACGTCCAACAGGGTGTGGTTCCTCCTTTCACTTACAGCATTCCACTAAGGCATGTAAGGAGGAGTGAGTTAAGATAGAATCCCAAAATCCCATAAGAAATCAATGAATTCATGATTAATATATTCCCCTCCTCTATCTGAGCGAAGTTTCTTAATCTTCATACCAAGTTGGTTATCAACTTTATTCTTATATTCTTTGAATCAATCAAAAGAATCCGACTTATACCTCATTAAGTAAATATATCCATATCTACTAAAATCATCAGTAAAAGTTATGAAGTACAAGAACCCACCCCTTACTTCAACTGGAAATGGTCCACACACATTTGTGTGAAGTAATTATATAATCTCTTTAGCCCTTTCACCTTTCCCACTAAATGAGGATTTGGTCATTTTACTTGTAGACATGCATGGCATACACAAAGTGGTTTTAGTTCAAAGGGAATCTAAATACCCATCTTGATGTAATTTTGTCAAATGTTTCTCATTGAAATGACGTAGACAATGATGAAAAAGTTGGGTGTGGTATGAGTCATGTGAATTAACTTTGTCATCGATTTCCATTACTTGGTTTATGTAGTCTAACACATAAAGGCCGTTATATAAATGTTCCCCACCAAAACAAATGATATCTTTATAAAAGTATCAACATTCATTTCCAAACATGAAGATGAATCCATCAGTATCTAATCTAGATAATAAAATAATGTTTTTGGTTACAGAGGGTACATAATAACATCATTTTAATACCAAGACCATCCCAGTAGGAAATGTGAGGTGGTAGTCTCCGACAACTACAACAGCGAGTCTGGATCTGTTGGCTACTCGCAGATCCACCTCACCTTAGTCAATATTTTTGAATCTACTTGGTTCCTATATTTGGATATAGATGTGAGAACCACAAGAAGTATCTAATACCCAATTGGTAGAAATAAATAGATTTCATTTGATAACAAATGCATCTGAACCTTCCCCTTGCTTCCTTGGCAGGGTTCAATTTTTCTTCTAGTGTCCCTTCTTTCCACATACGAAACAAATAGCCTCCGGTTCTATTGCCTCCCCTTTGATATTACTTTTCTTGGAAAGCCTTGAATAAGCTTTGGTCTTAAAGCTCTTTGCCTTCCCTTTCCTTTTATTCACCATAAGGAGAGAAGACTTTTCACACTTTATATCATTGTCCCCTTGGAAAATGAGGATAAGAAGATCAGATAGAGACTTCTCAATGTTGTTCATGTTGAAATTTACAACAAAGTTAGAGAAACTCTGGGGGAGTGATGCAATAATGAGATCAGTACCCAGTTCTTCAGGGAGTTTAAACCCTAGAACCTCCAAGCGTTCAATGTAGCCAATGAGCTTGACTAAATGAGGCCCAACTGGGGCACCATCTCCAAGATTGCTTTGAAATAGCACCATGGAGATCTCAAAACTTTCCTCTCTTGCTCTCTCCTGGTATAAACCACATAAGTTCTTGAGCATGCTATAAGAATCCATGTCTTCATGATACTTCATGAGCTCAATATACATTTATGAAAACATCAAACATTGAACGTCGAGTGCATTGTTCAAATGTTGATTATAAACCAGGAAATATTCATCACTCTCCCCTTGGGTAGGTAAATCAGGAAGTGAGGACCCCATCACGTAAAACTTTCGTTCATGGAATATGATAACTTGAAGGTACCTAAACCATTCTTGAAAGTTACTGCTGGTGATGATATTGTATTTATCTAGAATTGATCGTAGAGAAAATTTGGTTGACGAGTTTGTCATATTGATTCTACAAATTAAAAGAACATATTTATTAGATCCTTTTGATTACATTTTATGAAAAATAATAAATGAATTTTTTAATTCTCCCACTATTTTATCATGTCTCAACGACCCCCATTATTGAACTTGGAATGCCTAGTTTCTATGGTATTTTAGTGGAAAGGATCCATATTCCCCTTCGCATAACCCCAACAAGGGTTGGTCAAGATATTTAAAGGTATTTAGGTAGGAAAGTCTTTGACAACTGTGATCTTACAGTTCCTTGATATGTTGAGTGGAATCCCCAATCCTGAAATCCTGACTTGGATTTCCTCAACACTTGCCTCCATTTTACAACAAGTCTAGAAAGGGATACTCCTCTTGATGTAAAATGCTTAAGTCAACCCAAAAATTTCATAAGAGCATACTTTATAAAAGTAAATGTCCCAACAAGGGTTGGTCAAACACAAAGTTTTATTGAGTCTTTCCCTTAATCAAGTAATGGAAGGCTTGGTATGACTTAATATGGTATTTGAGGGATTTCAATCCTTTATGCATAGTTTTGCATTATCACATGCTTGTTCATATTAAGTGATGCTTGCTTAAATGATTAAACATGTTCTAATAATGTTTACGCATATTCTGGTTTTTATTTTATTCCTTCTTTTCATGCTTGTTTATATCATTAAATATGTGATCGTGACAACACATACATAATAAATAAACCATGCAATCAGATAGAAATAAAATAAGATGGCATGATCATGAGATTCTATTGGTTAGCTTATCTAGCAGTTTTGATAATCTAACCCTGACCTAGGTAAAAACACCTTGAACGTGATGGTTTGTGTTTTGCAGCTCCCACCTATACAGATTTGTATCTTCTTGGGTGGTTTCACCTCAGCTTTGGATTTTGAACCATCTCCTTAGGCTTGGGAGATCCTCCATTACATGGTGTTTACATTAATGAAACCATGGGCATGCAGGCCCAACATTTTATTGGAAGAAGGCTCACCGGCCAATGAATTTAAATTTAATAAATTTAAATGAAACCATACACACATAAAGGGTATTTGGTCTAGCTCATGATCATCCATAGCATGCAATGACATTTCTGCATATTTAGTATTCAAATTATTTTAATCGTTCAAGATAAGTCACACTTTAATTCAATTAATTATGATCTTATAATTAATCAATTATTTATCTCAAATTCCCTTTTGAATTTCCTTGAGATTCTTCTCATCCATATTCCTTGTATGGGTTTTTTTTACTTTGGAGGAAACATGGTGAAATTACATTTCTAGAAAGTACATGGCATGTAGGATATATTACGCGGCATATATTTGTTTTCACCCTTTATCCAAAGTACACTCTAGGGGATTTGGTATGTTTTCTAGAAATTTTGGAGTACACGATGTGTAGATTAATCTAACAAGGCATGTACTTCCTTTTTACATGGTTACCAGCCTAGAGATCCTATGTACGAAGTTACACGACTTCTCCTTGTACAAAATTTCACCAGGGCCGGATCAGACTACATGTCGTGTTGATTCAATATACACATTTTGTATTTCGTCTTCCACATACCATTCAGTTCTAGTCAACATAGTGTATTAAAAAACTTAGGTATGCTCAATTCACACAGTGTGGTTTGGCGGACCAGTACCGGTTCGTTGAACCTAAGTACACAGTGTGTAGATTTCACTACATGCCATGTATTCCTGTGTTGTACTGACAGAATGAGTGGCTCCTCCAGATGAGTTCATCATTTTTATTTTAATCAAAATCAAAATTAAAAGGCTGTTTATGTGATGTGAATCAAGAAATGAAGGAGGATGAACAAATATCATTCATTCAGTTTTATAGAACAATTTATCTTGAATTGAATCAAATATAAATGCATAAATTATCAATAAAAATTAAATAACTATAATCAAAATTCTAACCTCGCTCTGATACCACTTGTAGGTCTCGGGAGCAGTGAAAGATCATGGGTGGATGTGCCCACTTGAATTTTTGTCATTAGCAATGATCAATCCGGGATCAATATGATGATAAATTCCAGAATCCATAGATAGAATCAGAAAAATAGACAAAGAAGAAGAATAGTACCAAAAACACAAAGGTGGATCATCACAAGTTGATTATAATTAATTTAATTAATTGAAAAGAATTACCTTTTATGGTGTTCTTTCTTCATTGATATTTCTGATCAAGTTCCGATGTGATTCGTCATTGTGTCGCAGAATCCAAGTGTAGACATCCTCTAGCGGTGATCCACATGTGCACCATGTATCTCTAGACACCACCAAAGGAATCTCTGGGTTCTAGTGTGGAGAATCCTTTGCTTGCATTGTCCACATTAGATCACCTTGATCCGATTGAGGAGGATCTCTCTCAGTTTTGAGAGCATTCTTGGAGGAAGGAGTTCTTTCGGCCTTGAGATAATTCCCCAAAATTGTTGTGCACAACGATTATGGAAAAGTGTTGGGGTTGTGAGGATATTTATAATCGGGTTTTAGGTTATAGAGTTATGATAATAAATAAATGTGATACACATTTTATTTATTTCATTAAATCTTATTGAAAACCCCCATGTAGAATCATTAATTCCTTGACATGCATCCACACTTATTATAATAAATATCATTTAATAAAATGATATTATTTCTTAAAAATCCTGACTGGAAAAACTACACGGCGTGTAATCATTAATACACGATGAGTACTAATTTTTTATTTCCTTTCCAAAATGAAAACTACACGGCGTGTACATTCAATGTACACATCATTTATATCTTGTTTTTATTTTATTCTTCCTCCAACATTTAAATGATTTAGGCTTTCTTGAATAATTATTAAACTACATAAGGGAATAATCTTTATTATACTTGAGATAATTGGATACACTTAGTGTGTGACCCTCTAGGCCTCTTTCTCGTTGGCATTAGGCAGGCTTTCCTAATGTCCAAGATTACTGCCTAGAAATGGGTGAAGGCACCCAAGAGAAAGAAGTTGACACTGCATTGATGTGTCACCTCATATGAATGCTTACTGTGTAATTTAATCCCTTTGTCTTAATATCTCATCAAGTAGGTTTCAAGGAAGTGTTATAAACCTATATGCTCGATCTGTCATTCTTTGAATTCCAAAAATAAACTCGTCATGACACCATGGCCATGGAATTTGGGATATCATTATATTTCAATCAAAGGGACTAAGATATCTACTTCCATAAATATAGAAGGGAAAAATCCTTCCTCGACTTATCCATTAACAACATGTCATTCGTGACGCACCCAACGTACCCTACTTACCACCAACTGTCTTCATGACAGTTTTTGTCAGCAAATATAAGTGTGTGAGTCATGACATGAGCTAATGATAATCTTCCAGTCTAAGGACCATTACACATGCTCGTATATAGCAATGTCTGATGACACCAAGACATGAAAAATTACTACTGGCGGGTCTGTTCTCATAATCTCCTATTTTGGAGATTACCAAGTGAGAACTCCATGAGAGAGAGTCTCATATTATTACGAGTACTCACACATGATGGTCTGTATAGTATGTGTCCTATCATATTATGTTATCTAACCATAGAACTTTATTTATGAATATTGTTATAGCATTTCAAGGTTCTCATCATAATGGGGATCTGCCATGGCCTTATTAATGCACCAAATATTTTAGGACATTTGATAGAGTTAATATTTTAATTATTATTAATATATTTTTTAATGATTTAATCCCTCTAAATTATCCAATTTGAGTATATTTGCATCATTTAAGTGTTTTTGGTGTATTTTGGGCTTAAATGTGAAAATGGGGTAATTCTGTAAAATTGACAGTTTTATATAGCTTCTGTTTTTTGGGAATAACTTTTATAATATTGGTACAATAGAAGTGAATTCTTTTTTAGGCTTATTATGATCATGGTATTCAATTTTTTCGGCTAGACCAAGACCCAATTTGAAACCCAATGGTACAAAAAAATCAATCAAGTAGAGAACTCTGTATGGATGGCAGAATGGACCCCACCGAATTAAATATACAATATCTCATTCAGACGAACTTAAAATGAGGTTATTTTAGCTGGTGTCAATAGGGGACATTCAAAGGAAGTTTCAAAATAAATTTCATAAAATATGAATCTCATCAAAGCATCTATTGGGAGCGTCCAAGTGGAGTGCGTGAAACAGTTTTTGTAGGCTAGAAGAGTAATGGTCATTGATTCAGACATATCTTTCATTACACATATCCAAAGACTCTGAAATATTTAGGGTCGATATCCAACTTCATTACACACATTTTATAATAAGAGACCTCAGTGAGTTTTGGCTGTATGGTGGGCAGAACAAAGGAAAGATTCTGGAGGACATCTTCTGGAGGATTAAATTTCTATTCTTTCTTTTCACTGTTTTACACTTAGTATTGTAATGTGTTCTTCTTTCCCCTTATTCACAACTAACCTTACCATGGTGGGGTAAAATTCTGTGTGATTATGTAAGGAGAGGTTTTCATTTTGTATTTCATGAGTTCTTTTTATTAATGTTTTAAAATACTCTTTTCTCTTCTACGAATCAGTTTCAATTTCTTATAATAGTTTTTATTATAATGTACGATTGTATCTGATTTTAGATTCTGTTGTTTATTTATATTTGGTCAATTATAAATCTCTCTCTCCACTAGGTTATGGTTTATAAGTGATGGAATAGACCATGGTGTTGTGGTGAAGTTCTCGGTGATCATTGGTACGTGTGTGAGGAGTAGTGAATGTTCTTGATTGCTTGGAATAAACAAGACCCGATTGGGAATTGCCTAAGATAATTGGGGGTATTCAATACAACTCTATTACACATTAGAAGTAGAGTATAACAATCTTATGTTTTAGTAAGGTTTATTCTCACATATTTATTTGACCAAGGGAGTGAGAAGAAACGATTGTGGATTCTCAATCTTAACGATTTAGCAGAAGAGACTTGGGTAAAGTGAACTGTGATTGAATTACAATTTCAAAACCGACCCTAACCTGGTCACCATTTTATATCAATGATTAAATCACATCATTTGTCAATTTTTTTTAAAACTTTCACTTAATTTATTTACTTTATTTAGTTTCTTTCTTATATTTTCCAAATCAAAAAATTTCAAAAACAACATCACTTCTTTCTCTTATTTTAAGTGAAAAACACTATTGTTGAGCACTCCTTTCTAGATAAAACCTAGTTAACCCACTATAATACATTTTAACTTTGGTTATATTTTTTTTCCACACACCATGATAGGAACATGTCAAAACTTGGCGCCATTTCCGGGGAGGTAGTGCCAATATTTCTTTTCTTTTCTTTCCTTTCTCTTTTCATATTTTCTCTTGAAAATTGCTTGACAAGAACCTCAAAAACTGAACCTTAACTCATAGATCCTGAAATTGAAAGAAACTTTTTGAATATACTTAGAAAAATTAATTTAAAATCTGAATTTGATGAAATTCCCCTTTCAAACTCATGTGAAACTTCAAGTGTTCACTCTGAGCCTGTCATCATGGATGAAAATCAAAACCAAACACTTAGAGACCTTTGTGCACCATAATTCCTTAATCAAAACAATCAAATTGTCATGCCAGTATTACAAAATGATTTTGAAATGAAACATAAAATGATTCCTTTGCTTCCAAAGATTCATGGTTTGTAAGGTGAAGATAAAAAAAACACATTAAAGAGTTCGCATATGTGTGCTCAACTTTCAGACCCCGTGGAGTTACTGAGGAGTAGGTAAAGTGGAAGGAATTTTCATTTTCATTGAATGAGGATGCAAAAGAATGATTGTACAACCTACAACCAGGAGACATGCATGAATGGAATGACTTGGTAAGATGTTTTATGCAAATATTCTTCCCCACCTCTAGAAGAATATCCATTTAGAAGGAAATCTATGCCCTATGACAATAATCTGGAGAAACACTTTATGAGTACTAGGAGATATTTAAGAAGCTATGTGCCAACTGTTTGAATCAAGACATTGAGGAACATCACTTTCTTGTCTTCTTCTATCGAGGACTACTAGAAAATTACAGAAACCTTATTGATGCATCATCTGGAGGTGCATTGATTGACAAGTCATCAGAAGAAGCCAAGGGCTTGATTGAGAAGATTTCCCAAAAATCGCAGCAGTTTGGAACAAGAGGTATTGGAACAAGAGGTATTAATGATGTATTCACTTATCATCCATAAACCTTATTAGAAACTAGGATTGAAGAGATTACTAGTTTGGTGATACAGATGGACTTGAAGCAAGTTAGTGACCAACTAGTATCAACTAAGGTATGTGGTTTATGCTCATCACCTGATCATTTCACTGACCAATGTTAAGAAATATAGGGAATGAAAAAATGTGCAGAAACCTTTTATCCAAAGCAGTTCCAACAAAATAAAGGGTGGAGAGATCCTAACCAAGTCCAATATGGGTTTGGAAATTAGCAGAATCAAGGTAGACCCCCATACCAAAACCAGTTTCAAAACCAACCACCATTCTATAATCAATTCCAGAACCCACCACCATTTCAATAGAAACAATATTATAACAATCATTCTGACCAAAAACCAACCAATTTCCAAAGATCCTATGAACATCCATTCATCAGTACACAACCTCCAATTCAAATCTAACAACATAAATCTGAGTTTGAAGGACTAAAAGACACTGTTAAAGATTTTTCCAATAAGTTTGAAAGTATCATTGACTTTCTAACCAAAAATCCAGGTAAACTCCCTTCCCAACAATCCCAAACACAAAATATAATGTTAGTATTATAACCACAAAAAGTGGAAAAGAAATCCCACCACCATTCACCATTGAACCTAAAACAAGAATACCTGATCTGATAGAGAATGAAGTTGGAAATGATGACAATTCTATGAAAATTCATCGGGAAGAAGATAATAAGAAGAGGAGTAGAAGGATAGGCCAAGGAATAAGAAACAAGAAACACAATTTCAAAGGAAACAAAGGGAGAATAAATATATACCCCCACCATTTCCGTTAAGGACGATTGAATCAAAGAGGTTTCAAGAATAAGCACTGCAAAAAGAAATTCTGGACACCTTCCAGAAAGTGTAAATCAACACACCTTTGATTGAATCACTCAAAAAAATTCCAAAGCATGATAAAATTTTGAAGGATATTTTCCCCAATAAGAGGAGACTTCAAGGGAATGAGAGGATCAATTTCGGAAGAAGTGTCTCAAAACTTATCACACCACAATTACCAACCAAATGTCACGATCCAGGGATGTTTTCTATTCCATGAACCATTGGTTCATTAAATTTCTCTAATTATTTGTGCAATTTATGTGAATAAATTAATGTATTGACTCACTCAATATATACTTCTTTGTAGATGGGAGACTTGAAGACCCCAAGAGTGGTGGTATAACTTGAAAATAGATCCACAGTTTTCCCAACAGATGTTCTGGAGGATCTCCTGGTAAAAGTCAAAGATCTTTTATTCCAAGCTGACTTTGATGTGTTGAATATGGAAGATGATAGGATCCCATCACACTCACCTATAATTTTGGGGAGACCTTTATTGAAGATAGCCAAAACCTTCATCAATGTCCATAAAGGGACACTTACCATATATTTTGGAGACAACACTGTCCACTTCAATATTTTTGAATCCATGAGGCACCCATCAGATGATCATTCACTCTTCAGACTCTCCCATGAAGATGGTATAGAAAAAATTGAAGAATCGGGTATGTTTTATGAATTGTTATCATTAAGAAATAATTTTTGCATTAAAAATATCACTGAATATATGGATGCCCAAACTCCTGGAGATTCTGATTTCATGTTGGAAGAAGAGGTAAAATCTTACTTCTTTGATAATTTTTTAAATGATGATGAAGATGATATGATTTCTTGTGTGTAGGATGTAAAACCATTAGAAGTGGGGAACCTCAATTTAGTCTCATCCCTTGAGCATCCTCCTGATCTAGAATTAAAACCACTCCCCAATGATTTAAAATATGTTTACCTTATGGAGGGAGATAAATTACCAATAATAATTGCTAATATATATATGAAACTCAAGAGAAACCATTAATTGAGCTTTTGAGTGATAATTTCCAAGAAATAGGGTGGATATTAGGTGATATCCCTGGAATAAACCCAAAAATTTTCTCAGATAGATTTTTTCTTGAAGGAGATTCCAAACCTGTCAGACAACCCCAAAGGAGGATAGACCCCACCCTAATGAAGGTTGTGAAAAAATAGATTGAGAAGTTTTTAGAAGCTGGGATCATCTATCCCATATCAGATTAAAAATGGGTTAGCCCCATCCATGTAGTTCCAAAGAAAACTAGCCTAACCATTGTGAGGAATGAAAAGAATGAATTAATACTTGTGAGAATTCAGAATAGTTGGAGAGTGTTCATAGATTTTAGGAAGTTGAATTAGGTCACTCAAAATGATCATTTACCGATCCATTTCATTGAACAGATTATAGAGAGATTGGAAGGGGGAACTCATTATTGATTTTTGGATGGATTTTCAGGATATTTTCAAGTACCCATTGCTCCCGAGGATCAAGAGAAGACAACCATTACTTGTCCTTTCAGTACTTTTTCATACAAAAGGATGTCATTTGGATTGTGTAATGCCCTAGGTACATTTCATAGGTATATGGTAAGTATATTTTCTGATCACATTTAAGATTTCTTGGAGGTTTTCTTGGATGATTTCACAGTTTTTGGAAATTCTTTTGACCATTATTTGAAAAATCTAGAAAAAGTTTTGAAAATATGCATCGAAAAGAAACTTGTTTTGAATTTTGAAAAGTGTCATTTTATGATTGAGGGAGGAATTTTCCTTGTTCATGTCATTTCTCAAAAAGTTATTGAAGTTGATAAATCAAAAATTGAAGTGATAAATTTTTTTCCTTACCCAACTTGTGTGAAACATGTTAGATCATTTTTAGGACATGCAGGATTCTACATGAGGTTTACCAAATATTTTCATAAGATTTCTCTCCCTATATCTAGATTAATTTTGAAAGATGCTAATTTAAATTTCAATGGTTCATGTATGGAAGCCTTTGATGAGTTTAAAAGGAGATTGATTACACCACCAGTAATGCAGCCACCCAATTGGGAAGAACCATTCGAGCTACTTGGTGATGCTTCGAACCAAGAAGTTGGAGCAGTCATTTCTCAAAGAATTTAGGGCAGGACACAAGTCATTGCATATGCCTCAAAAACCATAGATTCGGCCTAATTCAACTACAAAACAACATAAAAAGAAATTTTAGCAGTTGTTTTTTCTTTAGAAAGATTTATATCATATCTTCTTGGAACTAAAGTCATTGTGTTTTCTGATCATGCGTCTCTTAGGTACTTGATGAAGAAGGCTGAAGAAAAACTGAGGCTAGTGATATGGATGCTACTACTGCATGGGTTCAACATAAAAATAAAAGATAATAAGGGATCTGAGAACCATGTGGCTGATCACTTAAGTAGACTACCCAATACTGCTGAAGTTGAAATTCCAGACATTGAACCACTAAATGATCACCTTCTAGGAGAGAAGTTGTACTTGATTGAAGGACAACAACCTTGGTATGCTGACATGGTAAATTTTATAGTAACATATCATGCCACATATCATTTAAATTCTCACGAAATTCAAAAATTAAAATATGAATCTAGATATTACATCTAGGATGATCCATTTCATTGGAAGATTTGAAATGACCAAATGATCAGAAGATGTTTTCCTACAAATTATATTGAATCAGTATTTATGTTTTGTCACACATTAGCTTGTGAAGGCCACTTTGGACCGCAAAGGACAATAAGTAAGGTTTTATAATCTAGACTTTATTGGCCAACACTTTTCAAATATTCTCATGAATTTTGAAAATGGTGTGAAAAATGTCAGTTTACAGGAAATATTTCAAAGAGACAGACAATTCCCCAAAAGCCACTTAATTTTTGTGAAATTTTTGAAGTTTGGGGGATAGATTTTATGGGCCCTTTCCCAATTTCATTTGGAAATTATTATATTCTTCTTGTTGTTGATTATTTTTCCGAATGGGTGGAAGAAAAAGCCACCAGGACTGATGATGCTAAAGTTTTTTGTGATTTTGTCAGGTCTAACATATTTTGTAGGTTTGGAGTTCCCAAATCCATAATTAGTGATCAAGGGATTCACCTTTTCAATAAGATAATGGATGCTTTATTGAAGTGGTATGGGGTGCATCATAAAACCTCAACTCCCTATCATCCACAGACTAATGGGAAAGCTGAAGTGTCCAATAGGGAGATTAAAGGAATTTTAGAAAAGGCTATTAATCCACATAGGAAGGATTGGAGACAAAGGTTAGAAGACACATTATAGGATTACATAAAAACCTACAAAACCGCAATTGGAATGAGTAAATATAGGCTGATTTATGGGAAAAGTTGTCACCTACTAGTGGAATTGGAACACAAGGCATACTGGGCTGTGAGGAAGATGAATCTGGATCTTGAAAGTGCTGGGAAAGAGAGAAGATTGCACTGATAGGAGTTGGAAGAAATTAAAAGGGAATCATTTGAAAATTCCAGGATTTAAAAAGAGAGAACGGGAGTGGCTCATGAAAAATTGATCCAACCAAAAGACTTTCATCTTGGAGAAAAAGTGTTGTTATTAAATTCAAGACTCAAGATGATGCTAGGTAAACTTCATTCCAGGTGGGAAGGTCTATTTATAGTTACTCATGTATATCCTTTTGGTTTTGTGCAGATTGTAAAGGATGGAGAGAAGGATCCATTCACTGTTGATGGGCACAGGTTGAAGAAATTCCTTGGGACCAAGCCATCTGAGCCAATGGAGGATATCACACTCCTCCAACCTATTTATCAATAAACTCCACCAGGTCATACCTCTCCTTTATATTTTCTTGATTGTAGTTATTCAATTTCATATATTCTTATTTGTTAAATCCATTTGAATGTATTAAGGACACTGCATCATTTAATTGTGGGGGAGGGAACCTCTGTAGTTTAGGATTTTTATTTGCTGTTTGTTTTTCTTTTTTCTTTTTTCTTTTTTTTTAAATGTGCTTTTTTCAAATTTTGTGTGTTTATTTTTAAATTTTTGTGTGTTTTTTGTGAAATTTTGAGCTAAAATTATTATCTTTGACATTTTTGAAACCCATGTCCCTGGGAGAAATAATTTATTCCATGAAACTGAGCTTAAATGAATGCTGAAAATGAATTTTTTCCAAGTTCAATTATTTGGGAATTTCATGAAAAGTACTCTGATTTTTGAATCCCATTCCACATATCACTATCTTAATATTTAAAATCACATTCACATAAGGCTTCTGAACCTATTGTTTTCATATTATTTACACTCACCTCACTTCTTGAGAGAACCAAACAATGCATGATTTAACCAGAATTTGATTTATTCCTATCAAAACTTAAGGGTTTGAGGTACACGTGTTTTAAATGATTGATGTATTTCTTTGGATTTAAATCCCCCTTTCAATAAAATAATTTTTATAATGACCTATCTTGAACATTTTATCCTTTTAGCCTTTACAATCCATGAAAAACCTGTTACGGTAGCCACATTATAAGCCAATTTTCCCTATCTAACCTGCTCTTGAAGTACAATTGCATGATATAGTTGGACTTAAGAGTGGGGAAAGATGTCTTGTATTGTACTACCTTATTTTGGGATACTTTAGGTGAAAATAAAATGTTGAAGAGATGTTATTACTTCTAAAAAAATCATTATTTTGAAATCTATACCTTTTCTGGATCTTTTATGATGAGAGAAGCTATGCCTTTCTGGATCTTCTCATGAAGAAAGAAAGTTGTGCCTTTTCTGGAGCTTTCAAAAAATATTATGTTTGAGAAGATTGAAATTTTTTCTACTGAAATGATGAACTATGTGAACATTCCTTGATATTACATGATGAAGGAGATTATTTTCTACTAAGGGGAGTGAAGAGGAGACCATACTTGTGTGAAAATTAAAGTAATGCAATTTTGCATCAAAAAGAGCCAATCCCTCTTCATTCAGCCTCATAATTTTAACATCTAAATCCCACCAACCTAAAGCCACAGAATAAACTTGAAAAGTTCTCATGATAAAAATATGTCTTTGACTCACATCGGGTGGAGATATAGGAATTTATCAAGCCTATGGTGACCCTTGTATGAGTTTAGATGAGAAAGACATTGCTAAAAAAATTGAAATTTGTGTGATGAGAGATAATAAAAGTTAGGTAAGTGTTTTATGTGAATGTGAGGGGAAATGAAGAGGAAATATATTTAATAATCTGAAATTAAGAACTTGAAATAATAGTTTTTCAGGATGCATGATATATTTTGTTTCTTGTTGTCAAATTGGTGGATCTCATAGATATGTGTTTTGAATTTTCTTTGACTTTATTTTGATTCTGACTTGTCCAGGAGTCCAAGTGATAAGTGTGGGGGAATTTATAGAGTTAATATTTTCATTATTATTAATATATTTTTCAATGATTTAATCCCTCTCAATTATCCAATTTGAGTATATTTTCATCATTTAAGTGTTTTTGGTGTATTTTGGGCTTAAATGTGAAAATGGGGTAATTCTGTAAAATTGACAGTTTTATATAGATTTTGTTTTTCAAGAATAACTTTTATAATATTGGTCCAATTGAATTGAATATTTTTTTAGGATTCATATACTTATGGGATTCAATTTTTTGTTTAGGACCAAGACGCAATTTGAAACCCAATGGTATATAAAATCAATCAAGTAGAGAACTTATTCTGGCTGGAAGAATGGACCCAACCAAATTAAATCTACAATATCTCATTCAGAAGACCTTAAAATGAGTTTATTCTAGTTGGTGTCAACAGAGGCCATTCAAAGTACGGTGCATAATAAATTTCATAAAATAGGAATCTCATCAAAGCATCTTTTGGGCATGTCCAAGTGGAGTGGGTGAAACAGTTTCTAGAGGCTAGAAAAGTAATGGTCATTGATTCAGACATATCTTTCTTTACACCTGTCTAAAGACTCTAAAATTTTTAGGGTCGATATAAAACTTCATTACACACATTTTATAATAAGGGACCTCAGTGAGTTTCGGCGGTCTGTTAGGCAGAACCGAGGCAAACTTCTAGATGAAAGATTCTAGAGGATCAAATTTCTGTTCTTTATTTTCATTGTTTTACACTTCGTAGTCTTGTAATGTATTATTCTTGCCCCTTATTCACAATTACCCTTACCATGGTAGGGAAAAATTATCTGTGATTGAGGAAGGAGAGGTTTTATATTTTGTATTTCATGAGTTCTTACTGTTAATGTTTTAAAATCCTCTTTTCTCTTCTGCAAATTAGTTTCAATTTCTTATAAGAATTTTTATTATCATGTACGATTGTATCTGATTTTAGATTCTATTGTTTTTTTATATTTGTTAAATGATCAATATCTATCTCCACTAGTTTTTGGTTTATAAACGATGGAAAAGACCAGGACTTAGTGGTGAAGTACTCGGTGATCATCGGTACATGTGTGAGGACTAGTGAATGTTCTTGATTGATTGGGATAAACAAGACCCGATTGGAAATTGCCTAAGATAATTGGGGGTATTAAATACAAATATATTACACATTAGAAGGAGATTATACCTATATGAGGTTTTAGTAAGTTTTATTCTCACATTTTTATTTGACCAAGGGAGTGAGAAGAAACGATTGTGGATTCCCACTCTTAATGATTTTGCAAAAGAGAATTGGGTAAAGTGAACTGTGATAGAATTACAATTGAAAAAATGACCCTAACCTGATCACCATTTCATATCACTGATTTAAATCACATCATTTTCCAATTTTTTTTAAAAATTTCACTTAATTGCTTTACTTTATTTAGTTTCTTTCTTGTATTTTCCAAATCAAACAATTTCAAAAGAAACATCACTTCTTTCTCTTATTTTAAGTGAAAAACACTATTGTTGATCACTCCTCTCTAGAGAAAAACTAGGTAACCCACTATAATACATTTTAACTTAGGTTATATTTTTTTTCCACACCCCATGATAGGAACATGTCAAATTATTATATTATAGTCATGCAGATCAATGAAAAATATGTAATAAGTTTATATTCATGTAATCAATGTATAAAAAGTTGGTTCTCAGGACACCAACTCTAACAAAGGAGAGGTCTTGGAAACCAACTATCATATTAATTAGATTCTCTATTATTTGAATGGGAAAATAATACTTCAAGAAGTGGTGATTGAGGCCCCTAAAGTTGGTTTAGAATTTGATATTCCTGCTCTTATTTTTGGTTAGAACAATGTTGGATAGACACTTGGGGTACTGAACCTCCCTAAAGAAGTTTTATTTGATAATATTTTCAAATTAATCATTTAACACGACACCATGGTAAGATTTCATCTTCCTAGGAGGTTTTTTGAACCCACAATTGACTACTGGGAGGCTAAGGAAATGAATGGAAGCTTAGGGATTGAGCCTTGGAACCTGCTTGTTTCTCCAGGTGAACACACCACAATACTATTTCATGAAAGCAACATATTATTTCTTTGAATACATAAATTTACTAATTTAGTGTTTTCCTTAAGTTTTACTCTACCAATATTTACCTGGGTTAGCTTATCGACCATGTTAGAGACACGTTCTTAAAACACCAAGGGGTATTATCCAGATCCTCTAATTAAAATGATACATGAGGGTTGGAGGGAGGAGGAAACTCTGTAAGAGATGAAGATATAATAATAGTACTATAATTTTCTCTAGAAGAAGTGGAATCCTTGCGAAGGGGTTACTATTCTGCAGAGACTTTGGTGATGAAAGATGTTAAGCCTATCTTGTGTAGTTTCTATCCATGAGTACCACCCTTGATATCAAAGAAGTGGTGTCAATTGGACTTCCAATGAGCTAATAATGCATTGGGGAACATATGAAAGTGCCATATATCAGTGGAAATAGGGATTATCCCTCATTATTCCATAAAAGTAGGTCTTTTTAGCACTGGTTAATCCTATATCATGTATGATTATGAGGAAATCTGCAAGCACTCCTTCTTCTTAGAGACTATAAAGAAACTTCCTAGGTTTCAGGTTGTTGAATCCATCTGGTAGATTTTTATAATTATTATATCATTCAAATCTATCTAAAAATCCATTGAAGTGGCCATTATATTGTTATGGGAATTGATAAACTGAACCCCATCATTATGAGGCTATTTTCCATCCATTTTATAGTACTTAGTGTCCATGTAGTGGGTTTCACAAGAGTCAAAGGGAGAATTGTAACCCTAGAGTACCCCTATATGAACATCAAGGGATTATTTGAGGTAATGATGGTATGAATAGGGTATTGTCAAAGAATTATTTGTGGAGTATTTGGGTTGGGAATAGATTGATTTAAAAGCTAGTATCCACTAGTTAGCTATGGATATCCACACCATTAAACTAGACTATGATATATAATCGGAGAATATTCCCTTAGATTATTTCAAAATTGTTTTATTTGGAGAATTAAATTATTCCTTAACATTATTCTTGGTCTATTTACTATACATGGTAGACCTCAATGATAACTATCACCATCTTGAAATTGATAGGAATTTTCAAGGCCATTAAAAGGTACCCCCATGTCCTTTTACTGGTAGAGTGCATCAAGGATCGAGAGTATAATTGGAATGATAGTGAGGTATTTTAGCACATAATACTTTTGGGCAAGATATATACTTCTACACACCATGGCCCTCTCTCTAATTGAGAGAACAATAGATTCCATTAGATGAGGTTCTAGGTCTTGAATCATACTATTTATATTCCATTTCTAACTAGATTACTGAGTCTAATAAATATATAAATGAGTTTAGGCTCTAGGTGGTCATAGATGAGCATTATACTAATATTATTCAGTTGTATGATCAACCAAAATAGTCGAGTGTGGAATCATTCCCGATGGAGTGGCTTGGGAGGGTTGTGTTTTCTGATCCCTATGCAAAGATTTATATCTGGTATTAGTAACATGAATAGTTTCCTCTAGAGTATTGACTCGAATTCATTTCTTATTAGTGTATCACCTAGCTCTCCTTTGATGGTGTTAGCTAGAGATACTTGAGATAGGACTGGGAAATTACTCATCACTGATTATTGTGAAATGATATACTAGATTGATTGAATTCATGGAATCCTATTCCTATTCTTATTCAGTGGAATATTTTGGAACTAATTTTTTTTGGGTTCTCTATGAATTTAGTATGCTTGTTTTTATTGATAAGGAATAATGATTTAGGAACTTACAAGGGAATATGATTTCCTTGACATCAGTGAAGCCTATTATTTTTGAGACATGGAAGTCTATGATGTAGATTAGGGTATTGGAGTGGATGTGTTGACCAAGTGTGGTGCCAATTTTCTCAAGTGGGTATAGATAAGTCCTTGGGAATGAGTGAATATATTATGATCTAATAGGTCATTTAAATTTTTCATGCCCTATCCTGGAGCCGATTTCCATTCGTTGGAGTATTCATCGCCACTATCATAGTTAGCAGATACATGTGTTACCTGTGATGAGGCATCAACCAATATGACCAAACCATAGTATACATTTTACTAGAGAGAATATATGAAGATGAAACACTCCTTGATGATATACCCGATGACCCTATGGTAAGAGAAAAAGTTGGCACAATCAGTGTTGTTAACCTCCCTAGGCCTCCCGCATTCGGGAAACTTCATGATGTTATTATATAAATAATAGATGAATTAACCTAGTATATATGAGTCCTTGAAGGAGTAAGTCTCTTTCTTATTCTCTAAAAAGGTAATCATAGGTGTTTGACCCTGATAGGGATCTTTGATAGCATTTTCATAGTGAGGCTATTCCTGAGGAGTTTTTAGTTGGTGAGGCCTATCTGGCATAGGTACTTGAAGGTGGATTGGTTGCGAGGCCTCAATATAGATATTAATGACTATTTATGCCTTCATAGGTTTTTATATGGGAGATGGAAGAGGTAATGGGAATGGTCGTTTTTTATTCTACTACAAATATTCTTCTAGGTATTGATCTATTTTAGGGAACTCTTAAAACCCACCTAGATATTTGAGAGAAATGAGGGTAGGGAACAAATAATATTTGAAATTCTCCACACACATCATTAGTATCTATTCCTAGGATATATTCATATTCATGGAATACACAAGTCAATTCCATTGAGAAATTAAGTCCCCAAATCAATCATCAGGCCTATATTTTCATTTGGAGAGGTCATCGATACTAGTCTTGTGTATGGTGGATCTAAATTTGTTGAGGAAATTCATGTGAAGATTTTCCTAGAAGGTGAAATACCCTAGGGGTAGCTTACTGTACTAGATGAAAATAGGTCCTTCCATAGTTTGGATAAAGAAGCAAAGATTTGTGAATTCTTATTTCACTAGAGTACCCAACATAGGGCCAAATAACGAGGTAAAATGGGCCTGGTGCTATAACGGATCACCCGTTCCATTGAATGGGGTGAAGATTGTAATGATAAGTTCTGATGGTGGGAACATCTGTTCTTCCAATGCCAAACAAAAATTCCCTTATGGTGGAATTGAAAATTTCTATGTTTTCAAATCTATGAGATGGGAAATAATAGAGTCTATCATGTCATCTTGGCGAGTTTGGGTGGTCAATAATTCTCTTACTAGTTTGGTGGATCATGAGGCATATTGATCTTGGTTTAGATGAGAGAATACACACTATTCATGTTGTGTAGGTGGGTCATATCTTGGATGCTTTCTATCCCCACTAACCTATACCTGATTAGATTCACCATGCCTCCTATCTCTACTATGGATGTTCAGATGAGGAGAACTATCCACTCAACCATAGGGGAGATAAGGTGCACCATAACATTATGTCAAACTGGGCACTTCTCATTGATGAGATTGGAAGTGAGCCTCTAATAGCCTTTGGTACCTTTGGGGAAAGTGACCAATCTAATTTCTGAATTAGTTTCTAGAATAGACATTGACATATCGACAGGATTGGAAACCCCTTTTATTTTGTTAAGATTCTGATGGGATGGAGGTGACACCTCATTGGGGGGACTCCCAAGGCCCAATGTCTACCTCTATTGGTGAGTGAGGGAACTAGATGGGGGATCTTCTTGATAATATGTCTCCCCTTGGGGTAGGTTTTCTTCATCACTTCCAACATTATTGGCCCAGGTTATTTGATATTATATTAGATTGATTGGGATTACGGTCATGGTGGATGTTGTTGGATGAAAAATTTCATCATTAGAAGGATGATCTATTTGAAGATCTTATTTTTTACTTCGGAAGGGGAATTATTTGGTAGGAAACATGATGACCCCATCCCATTATTTTCACATTGAGAGATTCTTTTTTAATTATTTTTTTTGTATCATAATACATCTCCTGATGTTAGTGCACTGAAATGTTTGGTGGTATCCATATGAATCAGGGTGATGATCCACCATAAGTAATAAAACGTGAAACATCTAAAACTAATGATATATGGAAATGATATTATCATGGATCCCTAGGTAAACCAGTTGGAAATCTTAGAGGCAGTTGAGCATCAACTATATATTTCAATAGAGACATGGATCCTGGCCCTTGGTGAGAGATTTTGTGACAAAAGACTACAAGGTTATAAGTGTCCATTACAAAGTAATTAATTTGTTAGTGGATAATATTTACCAAAAAATTCCCCTTAATCATCATCTAAGTATATTCCCTGATCCCCCCAAGCTCTAATCCATGCTGGTCAGGAGACCAGAGGTGGCCGTGATGAGGACCTGCTCTTCTGCTGACTTTTAGGAAGATGAAGTGCTGCATGGGATAACCATCCCTGGAATGCCAAAGTATCTTATAAAGGAGGGGAAAACATTATTACAACATATATATATAGGAATGTGTATTAATGAATTCTTAATTATTATAAGAGACAAAATACTCTTATGTATTAGTGTAGCATTCACTATTTTCTAAGGGTAATAATTTAAATCTCCATCTCTCTCCCAATTCCAAGGTGGAGGAGGAGTTGATGGAAGCTAAAAGTGGTGGGGATGATCGCACCACAATCTAGTGGAAGGAGGCCAAAACATACTGCACATGTATTTACCTGAGGATGGATCTGGGGTCCTTATAGATCTCAACCTCATGGATAGTTAGCCTCAATCGATGGGATTCTGACCCCAATTATAAAGGAGGGGGTGAAGTCAGTTTAATTGAGATATCCATTATCTTCAAATCAGATAAGTCAACAATGAAACACTTATTTCCTAATTAATACCTCAAGTGGAATGATATTTTTTTGATTGTGATCCCCTAAGGGTCACATGGGTTCCTTCAGTGTGTACCACAACTACTGCCATAGGTACAAACCCCACGAAGGTCATTCAAAATCCTACATTGGGACAAATATTCAGGGTAGTGAAAGTTTCTAACGTGGGAAGGATATCAATGTTGATTGGTGGTGTCATGGAGAGGACCTCTATGGTTTTGTTATTTATCATGGGGTGGACCATGATTGTTTCCCCTGATGTCCATGATGGTTAGAATCAACCTAACATACTTGGTGGGTGGTTGGGGTCTCAATCCCAATTGGGTAAAGATGAGACCTCTCATAGTGGTTGAGAGGGCTGAATAAGGTGAAATGGTGGTGGAAGGGGTCAATGGATCCAATTAAGAGTCCTCCTATTAGGTAGGGTTTTTTAAATTCCCCTGATGTCAGTGTTAGGTGATTTAAATCATGGATATCAAAGCAGTGGAAGGGTTGGACTAGTCATTGGCATGTGGAACTAGTCGGAACATTCATTATAGCCTAGAGGGAACCCTGTTAAGTGGTTCCCTAGTGGTGGTATCTATAGGTGTTACCTGTACATACTATAACTCCTCATAATAGTGGAGTGAGCCACCATTCCAGTCTAGAGAGAGTTTCCCAAAATGATTTACAATGGTAATAAGGGGGTAAAACCCCCCATATAACTTTTAGGGGCATCAACATCAGCAAGGTTCTAAAGCTTATTTCTCTTTTCAAGTCATAACCCTATTTGAGATGAACCTTTTTCATTTATATTGATGAAATAGGGTGTTGATAACCCTCTATTGAATGATCTTAGAGGGATATACTAGAAGAGGTTTCTTGGTATCTATGGACGTGGTAGACATTGTGACAGTAGTGTTGTTGTGTGGGATTATTGCACCATTAGTTATCTTTCCCCCACACATACTGGCAGTGATTCATTGAATGTTTTTTGTATATTGAGTCATGTGTGGTGCATGAAGTATATCATTATTACATGTATGATGAAAGTGATGTCCATCATGCCTAACGTTATAAATTATATCTATGTTGGGGAAATGATCCACATCGACGATGCCTCAGAATAGAGATACCCAAGATCTTCCATTTCCCCCTAGTTTCTAGAGAACCTTATTATGTTAGGCCAACCATATTGGTTTTATGAGTCCTTATGAAGAATTTATAGATCCGATGACATCCAAATTAGGCAGTGTCCAACATTACTAATCTAATCATGGTTAAATGAAAAGTGATTCATGTTGTGTTCGCCATTTTGTTTTCCAATGTTTCTACCAAGGCCGTACATTGGGTGTAGTGACATGTCTTTTCCTTAAATGACCCTCCTAATATGGATCACTTTTATGGACCAGTCTCTCCTATTCTAGGGTGGTTGGTATGTTTCCCTGCATTCCTACTTTCCCAAGGTGGGTAGCCTCTACCACCATGGATGGTGGTGTCAGATCCTTGATTGAAACATGATAATGGGATGTATGTTTCTTCTTCCTTGGATTCCAACTTAGATCTCATTTCTTAGTCTTAGTCTCCCTTATAGATTGAAGTCTTGTTTGTGAAGATCATTCTGGGGTTTATCTCATTGTGGGAACTGATTAATTACACCGCTTCTATCATGATAGAGAAACTACCTATATTATGGGAAGATGGTGAAGTTGGACACTTCTAGACATCTGTGGATGTTTGGTGTGTTGGGAACTTATGAAGTATTACTCTTTCAAAGTCAAAGGTTTATCATATATAAGGAATATTAGGTGTAAAACCCTAGGCATACCATGTATATCAAAGGGTAATTTTCAATAGGGGTGTAAGTATTACGAGTCATTTTAACCTTTTAAACCTATTCTCACTATATGGGGTAATGATTATAGATCATCTATCAGGGTCACAAGTTTAGGGTGATTTTCCAGTAGTTTCATAGTTTTAACATCTTGTGAGGATAATGTAAAATATATAAATTCTTATAGGGATGAGTTTTTCATAGGATTAATGTCTTTCAATGAAAAGTTGTTTAAAAGTTTAAAATATTGTTGTGATAGGTTTTTCACAGGTTTAACAACTTGTGGGGACAATTTGGTCACATGTTGAACATCTTATGGGGATAGGATTGTCACAGTTTTGACATATTGTGGGGATATGTAGGTAACATGTTTAATATATTATGGGGATAGGTTATTCATAGGTTTAACCTCATGTGGGGATAGTTTGAACATAGTCTTAACATATTTTAGGGGTAGGTTGGTGGTGTTGAGTGACCCCTAGGTGGGTATGACCACAATTATGAGTTTCCTCATTTTAAGGGTAAGACATTAAAATTTAATGTAGGTTTTGTGGGATCTAGATTTAACCTTAGGGAGGTATCCTAGGTGTTTCAGTATTAAACCTTAGGGAGGATTCCAAAATAAACTATTAGGAGACAGGGATCCAAACCCACATAGTTCTAGGGCACCATTTATGGTTGCATGACATGACTGATCTATAAAATTTATCATCATGAGATGAGGATGATTTCATTATGGAAGTATTGACAACATGGTATAGTGTGGGGATTACACATAGAGGCTTCACATCATAGGTTTCCTCATCCCATGGTGGTGGAGGATGGTGTGGGGCTTACACATGTGGGATGCCTATTATAGGAGTCTCATACATTGGTAGGGAAGGATGTTTCATCCCATGACGATCATACATGGGGCATCCTATGTTCCTTACATAGGGTAGGATGTGGGGGGTCATTCCATGCCATTCATACATGGGAAATCATATGTTAACTGAATAAGGTATATATATAGTTTAACATATTTTTCTAAGGATGTTGTCATGATGTTTAATGTCATATTACTAGGACATTAGGAAATTTACTTTAACATCTTATAGATCAGACATGGGATGATCCAACACCCAGATAGATCATTTATAGGTAGGATAGGAGGATAAGTCACTATCTCTATAAATAGGAAAAGTTGGTTAGTTTCCCTTGATGATGAAACCTTTATATATCACATGTCTATTTCATAGATTCCTCTGAATAACGGATGGTATAAACACCACAATAGTGAAGTGTAAAATAGGGATCTTGACATTAGGTTCTCTCAAATTATGGGAAATAGGTGATACAACTATCCAAACCATGCTTTAAGAAGTGATTATGGACATGAGGGTTGATGATACCGGTTGCGTAGGTGATTGAGGTGAAGGTGAACCCAATTAGAGTAGGTATATGGGACATGAGAAATCAAATTTTGTACAACTATGTTTTTAGGAAGGAGGCATTGGGTCAATGAACCAAAAGTTTTTTTCTCAACACTATAGTTTCATAAAAAATTAGGGTTACACAAACTATATTTTCTAACATAAGGACACTAGATTAATATTATGAGAATAGGTATGTGCAACATCTAGAGTAAAAAAATATTTGTATTGCATGAAGGTAGCTTATCTTTCATGTAACTGGATAGACTTTAGGGGAAGTTCTGTGAGGAAGGTTGAAATATGATCCCTAACAAGTTTGGTTCCATGTGAATTTAGTCACAAAAGTACTCTACCTTTGCGGATCCATGGTGGTCTAGAGATTCTCAATGTCATGAAATATTGTGTTACATGAGCGAGAGCTGACACTTCAAATTTTAGAGGTTATTCCTACAAATGGGGGGGGGGGTTGATGCTCTATTTATAGCTTAAATAATAATATTTGGATGTGAAACTATGGCCAAATCTTCCAAAGTTATTGAACAATACTCATGAATTTTCCATCGGCGGGAAGTCATGAAAAGCTGCACTTTCACATCACTTTCTCATGAAAATAGTTCACATTCCATCAATAGAGCTGCATGAATTGAGAATATTTTGTGTGACCCTATCATATTAAAAAATGTGGGGTATTTTCAACTACCTATACAACTTGGTTTTTCATCACTGCCTTTCACATGAAAATTAGTTGAGTTCCAGATAGGGAGTTTCTTGTATAACCCAAGAGTTGTGTGCACTTGATCTTTTGGATCTATAATTGTCCCTTGGGATGGTTTATTCCTTTTTTTGGATAAAAACCACGTTTTGGGGGTTGATTCACATTTTAAACACCTACACTATTACATAATCTACTTTATATAATTTTAGGGTTATCATTCATTATAGAAAATCAAATTTTGTAATGTTTCTAGGGCCATCATTGAGGAAAAGTGTGTGGTGTGTATTTTATGATTTATTGAATCAATATTTATAAATTTAACTTATTAAAGTGGTGATTAATGGTGTTTTATTGATATATTTTAGGTCCATTAATTATAATCTTTATTAAGTTATTTTTGGTAATGAAACCTTAAGAAATATGTTGGTGTGTAACAACCCAGTTTATTTCCATAGATAATACACGAGACTTGGAACTTAACTATTGGTTTACGTAGATTATAATCTTATATCTTTTGATAAAATAGTATAACTTTCATGGATATAAATATTTCAACTCAAGAAAATGAGAACTCAAAGTTTTGGAGAGGAATACTTCTTCCACTTTTTTCTATAAATAAGATGTAGTGCTTTGTTGTTTTATCTCTTTGTGTTCTTCATTCCATTTTTGTGAAATTAACCTTATATTTCTAACATAACTTCCATGAAATTACCCAGATAACCCACCTAAATAGTTCCCAAATCAGTCCTGACATGTCCTGAATAGCATTCCCAATCTCCAAAAGTTAGTGACTAGTTCCTGGGCATCAAAACAACCAAGAGTGAATGATTTCTCTACAAGAATAACTCATCAAGACAGATCAATTAATATAAAATAATAAATAGTCGGCATGAAAAACAATCTTTAAGAGAGAAAAAAACTCAAGAATAAAGATACAAGTCTCAAATAAGTACATCAACTAAATGATATAGAAATGACCATATAGAAGTCACCACTAAAATTATGTGTAACCAGTGGATCACATGATCCACTGGTCACTTCCAACACCCAAGTCCCACAAATTAAGTACATCCACCACCTCCAAGTGGTAAATTCCCTTTTCTTGAACCTGATATGATAAAATATATAAATTTCTAAAGGTAAATGAAGTGTGTGAGAAATGAACCCTAATAGGATCTCACTTAGAATTTCATAAGTAATCTATAACAAATAAACCAACTATTCTCAATTTTTAAACAAAACATATCATGTAAATATTTTCTCATTTCATATGAAAACATTTTTTATCAATAAATATAAATGGAAAATATAAAACCTATTTTCAAGGTTATTTTCCAGAAAATTAATAAATCACAACAATCTTTTTCAAAATAGGCATGAATATGTATTTTTATCAAAATAAGCATGAATAAATCATTTTGTAAACACTAGAATATAGAAATCATTTTCAACCAAAGAACCATTATAATAATACCCAATGTTAGTTAGTTTTGACAATGTTGAAGTCATTCATTTCTCTATATTGATCTAGGAATTAACCTTCTTTAGCTACCTAGAGAATGTAACAAACTTCTTATAATCATTATATACTTGCTCGATCACTATATTCAAATACATTTGTAGAAGATATATTGTATTTTAATACTCAATAATTAAAATAGAATTAATACTTATACTGATGAATATACTTGAAGTAGATAAAATTTACTACATATCCAATTCATTGTAGTTCATATACCAATTTCATTTCTTTAAACATGAGAAAAAATAGGGTTATTTTCATATCTATTCCTTTAAATCCATTGACTCTTCGAAGGGAGTTGTAAAGGTAACATTGATTTTTAACAGGTCTTGGTTTTTTCATGCCAGGCCATTAATATTCTCATTATAAGGAATTAGGAACTAAGTTATGAGAAATATTTATCTTCTTGATGAAGAACAATTAAAATATTATTAAGTATCTCACTTGAGTGGTTCCTCATATAATTCTCAATGAATATAGAGAACTTGGAATGTAAGATTGATAGTATGAGATTAGTTAATAATTTCTTATCTATATAGAATTATACTGTCTCTAACTGATAAACATAATCCAGTATTTTGAAGGAATGATCACTAATTATGTTATTTTCTTCTAGTTTACATTGGTATAGTATGGTGACAATCTCAGTTATCTTAAGCCTAACCAATTTTTCAAGTCCAATGAGATGATATTTCATAGTGTAAGCATCCATTCCATTATGTTTCATCATCATCTCTACACACATTGATGAAAATATCAAGTAACATACATAATAAACATCTTCCATGAATCTCTGGTAGGATTCTTTTTGGACATTTCAAGTTTGGTGGGAAGGCTGATCACATTAGGGGATTCTAACCCATAAGTTTTTTTTACTATATTAGTTATAAATAAAAATGAATATACTACTTAGATAAATTTGTGTCAGTGAGGGCATGGCCCATGTTAAGGAATGATCATAGTGTTCCCATGGTTTCCATTTATATTTTCTAGAATAATTAAAATATATTATTATTAATATTTATTGATTAGAAAAAATATATGATATTATAGAATTTTAATTATCTTATTAATCTAAAAATATTTTATCAAGTCTCAATATCTCTCACCATTGTAATTGGAATGTCCTATCACATAGACATTCTAGTGATAATGATCTATATTTCCATTCTCATAACTCTAGCATGGGTCTGGTTAAGTACTTGAAGGTATTTAGATAGGAAGGTCTTGAAAACTACTAGCTAAAAGCTCCTTGATTTTTTGGGTGAAATACCCATTCCTAAAATCTTGATTTAGATTTTCTCAACACCTACCTCCAAATAACATTATTTTTAGTGAGAGATATTTCTATTAATGTCTACATTGTTTAGTTAACCCAAAAAAATTCATAAGTTCTCCTTGATAAAAGTAAGCCTCTTGACGAGGACCTAACCAACACTTAGTTCTATGGTTATATTCTTAATAATGTAATGGAATACATGATGAATTAAAATTAATTGGAGTGATTTTTTTTATTAGGATTGATTTTTTTTGTATTTTATCCTTTACATGTATTGTTAATATCATGTGTTTTTTTCATAATTAAACAACCATGTTATGATAATATATTTATGCATAATCAATTTATTTTACATTATCGTGCATATATTATTATCTTATTAAATTTATGTGATCACATTTAACATCATATAAACATAAATCATGTAAAATAGGTAATCATAAACTTAGAAAAAATAAAATAAAAAAATTATTGGATCACAAGGTTTTTAAGGGTTTTATTTAGGAGGTGGTAAATCAATATATGACACTAGGGTAAAAAATATTTGAGCTAGGATTGACTTGAGTTTCAAGATTCAACCACCAACCATAGTATCTTCTTGGTTCGTTTCACCTCAGATCAAGTTTTGATCCACATCCTCTCATTAGTGCTCTAACTTTTACATATTTTATACTCACATGTAGGTGATATAAATAAAGGGTGTGAGATACATAAAATAAACCATGAACACACATGTAATATATAATAAATAAAGAAGGGATGAAACATATGCCTTCATATTTAATTTAATAAAACTTTATCACATAATAAAACTAATGAGAATATATTAAATTAAACAAAATCCTAACTTATACATTAGTTGATCAAGATCATGTACAATCACATACATACAATGACATCTCGTTCATACATTCTAGAATTAATTTTAAATAGATCTATTAATTAAGATAAATTTCACTTCAATTAATAACTAATAGCTGTTTTATTTTCATAATTAATGGTCTTATTAATTAATTAATTCTTTATCTTATTTATTAATACAAGAAGGATTGAATATACATGATATTCCCATCCTATGTAATTTTAAATAAATTAAATTATTATTTTTTTAAATTACTCAAGTTTACAACATATATTAGATGTAACACGATGTATACCCACCTGAACTACCTAACATCATAAATTTTCCGTATCATGTACTATGTATTAACATGACATTTAGTGTGCATAGTTTTTCACATAGATACATGATGTGTAGTTCTACATGTCATACCAAGTAGTCAGTACAATGTGTATTGACACATGAAAAATGTTAACCTTTATGGTGTTTACCACTTTAAATTCTTGTGTAATATACGCAACATGTACAACTAAAATTTACTTAGAAATTAATTAGGTATTTAATTTTCTATAAAACAATTTCACATGGTGTGTAGTCTAGTTACACACTATGTAGTTCAGATTAATATAACAATTAATTTTATTCTGCATAATTAATTTACCTAGTGTATAACCTATATTTGTGTGTACTCCACATAAATAGGTATGGATTAAAAAATGTGTACATTGAATACACAACATATGATTTAATCTATCCAACCCAAATTAAAAACATCTAAGGACTTGATGTGTAATCTAGGTGGGACAATATTGTGTGACACGGTGTGTATGAAAACAACTCATTGCGTGATCATGACTAGGCAATGTTCCTTGAATAACAGTCAACATGAAACATGTAATTAGTTACACCATGTGTGTATTAATTAAACACTGCATATGTTGACCATAGAAACACCACATTGTATTTTTATTACATAATGTGCACGATTGTTACATTCATTTTAACCCTATAAACTCTGTTCCACTTTGGTAGTCAATACACAATGTAATTAATATGAAATTACATGTTGCGTAATGGTCTCCTGCATGAATTTTCATGATTGGTGTAACCATATAGGTGTGTGGTTGACCGAGACTATACAACATGTACATAGGTTACATTCCATGTAATCATGTCATGTAGAACGTATCTCTAGAATATCCAAATGGTATCTCCATGCGTTCTTCACCAGTTCTTGGTCTATTATTGGTATTATGATTGTGAATGAATTAATTATCTTAATTTAATGTATTAAAAATTAAAACCAAAATGAAAATATAAAAAAAGAATTTCAATATTGATCAACATGATTAAATAATTATAGATTTTATTGCAAGCACTCTAATACCTCTTAAAGTGACCAGGAACAATAGAAGTGGTAGTGGGCATTATTACCAACTATTTTTTTTCTTCAGATTAAATAAATAATAAATAAGAACATAATTAATAATTATTATGTCTAATTAATTCACCTGAATAAAGAATAAAAAAATCCCAAAACAATTGATATGATCTTTCATATTAACTTTATAATTAATTTAATAATAAGAAAAATATCTCGATCTTGAAATCTTTATCTGATGAAGATGTTGATCGTTTGAGAACTGTTTGAGTTGTAATATTGTTTTGCTAATAAGATCCAAAATATAATCCATCCTACAATGATCTAAACATGCTCCAAAATATCTGAATGTTTCCAATGAATTTGTGGGTGCTAGCACACTGATACTTATTTCCTTGCATCATTTGTATTTATCATGACCAGAAATAATTAGTTCTTGAATATATTTTCCTCTCATTCTTGTGAGGGAGGATATTGGTAGAGGAATTATATCTATATTGAGAGAAACCCTAGATATGTTCATTGTTGAGATAATTCTGTAGATATATGATGCATTGTGTGTAACATAATGATTTCACACATTCTCTAAGATGATATAAGTGGGTATATATAGAGATAAGATTTAACATTGATAATTTCACAAAGACCCTTAATCAAATAATAAACCTAATATACCCCCATGAAAATAATTACAATAAAAATAATATTATATAATTTCATGACCTGAATTGTGAAAATAAATATCATTTCATTAAATAAATAATTTATTATTTATTTAAGGGATATTTAAATGATTATATCATTTATATTACCAGGAATATAACTTAGACCATCCACCTTCCTTGGTATTTACCAAACCTCTGATAATAAATATTATTCATTGGATAAATAAATAAATATTATATCCATGGATTAGTGAATAATAATTTATTTAAATATTAATGAAATAAAATAAGTAAATATTTAATAATAAATATTAGTAATATCCTTTGTGAATAGAACAAGAGAAAAATAAATACTATATTCGATGGTGTTGTGAACAAATATTCATTTAAATATTCAACTCACATTATAATTAGTGACTGAATAAATATTATTTCTTAGTTTTAGGAATAATTTTTTTATAAAATTTTAAATACAAATAGTATTTAACTGAGATAAATAGAAACACTAACTATGTGGATCTCTAGGTATCTTCATCAGTGAGATTAATAGGGCTTACCTAAAGTCCCATATCAGAATCTAGTAATACATAAAGGTGCTCATAGAGGAAGAAGTAAATGTTTCAACCAACAACAACCACATACGAATGCTCACTGTATAATATAACCCTTTTTTCTTGATATTTTATCAAGAGGGGTGAATACACACATCACTACCTAATAAGTTTAGTATATATTTATTTGAATTTTTTAAATGAAACCACAAATCACCATTTACATGTAATTTAGTTCAAAACTTAAATTTTAATCAAAGGGTTGATATATCATCTTCCGTAAACATGAAGATACACCCATGCAATTTACCCAAAATACCCTACCTCACCACGAACGTATGTTGTCACAATTTTTATCAAGACATAAAAGTTCACAACTCATGACATGCATTAATAATAATCTCATGTCTATTAATAATTATACATATTAGAATACAGGAATATCTAATGACATGTAAACATGTAAAATTTATATTAGTGGGACTATCCTCATAGTCTTCAATCTTGGAGATCATCAATTGTTAACTTCATGATATGAAGCCTCATCATCATATGAGAACATGAAACCAACAATTAACATACTCTATGTCCCATAATAGAATGTTATCCTAACAATAAGATCTTAGATTATGAATATCATCACAACACTTCAATGTTCTCCTCATAGTAGGGAACTGTTATAACCTTTCATCATGACAGATGCTCGAGGACATTATCACATTAATGTTACATAGTATAATATACATCATGTGATTATATATATATTATTTATATAATACCTTGAATATAGTAGTAATTGAAAGAATGAAATAGTTGGTTATAAGGCACCAACTCTAACAGTTTAAGAATTATTTTTTTCAATTATAAATATGTTACCCTTCCTTAATAAATGTGATTGTTGTGTTTCCATATGGAGTAGGACCAAATCTGATCCACCTAAAATATTTGTGTTTTCATTTTTATTTATTTTTATTTAATCTTATTTTTGATTTTTTATACTTTTTATTTTGAGGTACATGTTATGGTGTGGTGAATTAAGTACAACATGTCTTCTATGTTTCCGTACATCGTTAACACATGTTCATTTTAGTTCTTTGTTTCCACTCAGTAAGTATCGAAGGATAACTTTTAGTGCTCATAATTTCTATGAACCCACTACTCTTTCCCTCCCACCATTCATGTGGGATTACTAAAAAAATTTACGAGGACCATAACAAATATATTAGTTAGTTAAACTCCCTAAGTTCATTATTTTCTCCGGTAATGACCCTTTACCACTATCTAGAATGCAGTTTTTCTAGGTAGCAGAGGTTTCATGGTATCTTTTAGTCTCTTGGGCCTTTATCTATAAAGGGATGTAAGAGCATATAAAATCCATTTTAGTGAGGAGTAAATATGAAATGAAAAATATGTCATTGCACTATAGATTCTATAATTATAATAATTATTATTTCTTCAAAATTCAAGAAGTATTTATATTTTTTATATTAAAAAATAATATGTATATAATATTAATTTTTTATGTAAAAAATTGACCAAAAATTTATAGATTATTTAACTTTAGATACTATATTTTGAATTATGATTTTTGTATTTTGGTGTTTTTTAGGTTGGAAATACTCTAAATTATATTTTAAGATAGCTGCTATGTAACGCCTTGACCCTAGATTCCCCGAGTCGGTGATTTATTTTAATACATTGGAATGATTACAAGGAATAAAGCCCCGAAATAACGATCAGTTTATCAGTATTATAAAATAGATTATATACATGAATGTTACATTACACTTTCTAACATACAACACAAAAAAATAATCCTTTGAGAATGCCATTGTTCCCTTGGATTAACCCTACATCTCAAACATAAAACACCTCTTGGGATCCTAGGAAAATAAAACTTAAGAAAGGGGTGAGCTTAGATGCTCAGTAAGGGTAAATAATTTAGTGGAATCTATAAACTTTTAAGGCAAGTCGTGTAATAAAAACAACAGCCTTTTAAACAAAATATTGAACATAATATGGAGAAAACAAAACAAAAATTACCATATTAACATGCACATGGATATTCTACCAGTCAAATAATCACATATAATAACTAATTTTATAATGAGGGAATGTAGAGTATTGGAATTTAATTTCTGTGTCAAGGCCTCATGCCAGGATGTATGGGATAACTATAACCGGACCCAAACCTAGAGATCCTATGTAATCGGAGTCCATCTCGGAGAGCCTCTATAACCAGACTCTAACCCGGAGATCCTATGTAACCAAACTCAAACCCGGAGAGCCTCTATAGCTGGGCTCAAACCCGGAGGGTCTGCTATAAACGGACCACAACCCGAAGGGCTTACTTTTACCAGTCCCCAACTTATAACATACTATTCCAATACATTCATCGTAATAAAAGGTTGAAATATAGCATAAGCATTCGTATTAAAAATAACATACGAAATGTCAATACTTTATCCATAAACCATGAATGGTATAAAAATAACACATCCACAATCAAAAATATCACAAAATATCCAATACAATATGGAATATTTGTATCATAATAAATCAACTTCAAACAAGCTTAAAATCCATTAAAGTATGTTGACATAGATGAAAATGATCAGTAAAATGCTTTGAGAGAAATACCCCTTTTTCATGAAATCGTTTAAAATTCTCACAATTTATAAAGGTAGTAATTTAAAAGGGATTTTTGAGTCAAAGTGTCCCTTAACACTTTGAAACTTTTTAAAATAATTATCATTTCAAAACATTCATGTCCATATAAATAAATCCTTAAAATCATTTTGAAAACATGGACATTAATTAAAAGGGTTTAGAAAGATAAATCTATAAAACATTTAAAATGATGATCTAGTTAAATAGAACCTCCCATAAAACCTTTAAATATTACTTTTGAAATCATTTTTATAAAATATTGGTATCTATGATAAGTATGTCTTATAAAATACTTACACATGAACAATCTCGGATAATAATGAGATTGAGGAAATAACCCTTACCTCGTTGTAATCAATCGAGTCATATGAAAAATAGTCAATAAACACCAAATGAATCCTAGAATATCATGAATATAAAGAGAATCATGATAATATATATCAAATGGAAGTACACAATACACGACAAGCTATAAATAAGTGGTGAACAATGGAAATGTCACAGAATTAAAATTGAGATAAGAAACCCCTTACCTTGCACTTTCCTTTGGCCGAGGGTACGTTTAACCTCCTGTATAATGACCATTTTATGTTATTATATTATAACAGAACCATATTCATATTTATTATATCATAAATGATTCATTTATGACTTTATACCACCCATTTAATAATTACTTTCATGTTAAATTAACATTTCAGGTAATAATTGCTTTCTTTATCGTACGTATTTTAACTTGTTATTCTTAACCGTATCATTTAGATCACGATTTAAATACTTCCAGAATACAAAACTTGATTCATATATCATATATATTTAGAATATAAATATTTATAATAGATAAATATATGAAATGTAAAACACCGTTTATGGAGACGGTAGGCCGTATGTACGCATAAATGCTCTTTCTATTTTCATATCGTATTGAATGAAAGTAAGTGAATAAGATATATGTAAGTAAATAAATCCATAAATAAATAAATAAATAAATAAATATATATATATCTAAAGTTTCATTATTATTTCATATATTACATAATTATTAGAAATATATATTTTTATAATCATCGATGAATGGTGAACTTGGAAATGAATCTCATCACGTCGTGGAGATGGTGATCTGTACGTATGCACAAGCGACAATATAATTTCCTTAAAGGTGTGGAATTAGATGGTATATTAATTTTACAGAGACATTAGTATGTTATTTTCATTATTTATATACATATTACTCATCATTATATCCATCCAAATAACATAGTGTTGAATAACAAATGACACCACGACGTGGAGACGGTAAGCTGTACGTACGTATGCATGGTGAAATTATCATTCATAGGATGGATAGAACAATGAATATGGTTATGCCATATTTATAATAAAATAAAAGTATATATAAGGTACTATAGTTATTATTTTGGCATGGTAATAACAAAGAAAGAGTAAGTGAAAGAATAAAAGAACTTGAAAGAGGGTGGTGAAATCATTACCACTTCTTCGGGTTCTTCTTTTTGATTTGATCAAAAGGGATCCTTAGGTTGGCTTTATGACCAAAGGAAGGCCTCTAGAATTAAGGGAGGATAGTTGATAGGATATTTGGGTAGGG
This sequence comes from Viscum album, assembly GCA_963277665.1. Classification (NCBI taxonomy): domain Eukaryota; kingdom Viridiplantae; phylum Streptophyta; class Magnoliopsida; order Santalales; family Viscaceae; genus Viscum; species Viscum album. The sequence goes on along the minus strand of OY728122.1, from coordinate 1,235,158,082 downwards.
TTTGGCCGAGCCAAATGGCTTTGAAGGTGTGAATTTGAGAGAAGGGGGAGTTCCCTTTTATAAGAGGGGTGAGTGGCACCTTAGGAAAAGATGGAAATATTATTTTATAATAAAATAATTTTCAGTTTATAGTGGCTCAAAATTTATTTATTTATAATCTAAAGTAGGTATGAGTCTAAATACTCTCAACAAATAGGTTTTAGACAAGTTTAGGTTACCATTTTAACCTTATCTTTTAGATTTAACTCTAAGTTAAATAATTTAACTTTTACCGTGTCTTCTTGTATTCTTACACTATATGGTTAATAAACTTACTATAAACATCCAAGAGAACCTCAAGTGGTTAATTAATGACATATATAATATTATTTATGCCATTTTTACGAACCTTAGATTTTTATAAATATTATATCAACTGATAATATAGTATTTGTTTTAAAAATTAATTTATGTCAATTTTAACACTATTTGGTATTTTGTTTTTTTGAAAGTCATAGAAACATTATCACTTTGAAAAAAAATTATCTAATCAACCTTAAAATTTCATATTAACCTATAAAATGAGTTTAATTCATCAAAAGTCTCAAATTACATTTATTTGGATATTTATAATATCAATTCTTTTAAAATTTCATTAATTAGGTAATTACTACATCATCATTGTGTCATAAATAAATTTAATTATTTAATGTCTAAAAATTATAAATAAAATAAAATTATGTAGGAAATATTTTAGATTTATAATTAATATTTATAGTTGAATTTATCTTATGTGTAACCCTATATTAAAAATGGTTTAGTTATTAAACTTTGAATTTAAAACTTTTAACTCTTCTTTGAATTAAATAATAATAAATGTCCTAATCTAATCCAAGTGGACCTAAAGGATCATATTTTATTTCTAAGGTTGTTTTTGGTCGAACTAAACTTATCTAATAAAATTAGGACATGCGTTAGAGTAATAATAATATCATTTTTACCCTTAATTACCCTATTTACTTTTAACCGTGGTAAATAAAAGTCAAAAGTTACTATTCACCAAAAATTATTTTTATCTTATTGAACCATATTTTACTTAATGATATCAACTGTGTCTCTCAGATTTTTAAAATTCAATTCACAGAAGCGGTAAAATTAAGTTTTATGCAAATTTGTAAATTCTCCTAGGAGGTGAGTAAAAGACGGTAAAAAGTTCAATAAAATTTTTATATATCTAAACTTATTATAAAATTACTCCAATGAATTAAATTTAACTTATATAGGTATTATGTATCTATTTTTACCTAAAATAAATTTAATTAAAATAAATAACTATTTAAATAAAAAGTTGGTTTTAAACAATAACTCAGTGTTTTTCACTATTCATAAAAAATTGAATGTTTTTAGAAAGATAACAAAAATTATCCCTAAGATAATTTTGATATTCCGAATTAAAAAATGAATTCTATTTTACCAATTTCAAAACATAGAAGTTTCATTAATTAATTTAAAATTAATTCCCGTTGTCAAAACCAAATGGTGTATTTTTAAGAAATAATAACTATCAAAAGATTGACACTTGTTTATGTCCAATTTCAAAGTAAAATTACTTAAAACGAACAACATTGGATTAAATGGTAAAAATATAATCTATTTATACTTCCAAACCATTAAAATGTATAATTTAACACTATAAATTATTTTGAATAAAAAAGTTGTTTTCATTTAAAATATAGTATTTTCACTATTCACACAAATATGAAAGTTATCAGAAAAACACCAAAAATTTATGGAAACTAAATTATTATGTCCTGATTCTAAAGAAGAAGTTTATTTTGTCAAATTGAATATATAAAAGTTTTAAATATTGGATTTAAAAAGGGTTCTCCATTAATAGGTGGTAAAATTGCATTTTCTGAAAAATAATACTTTAATCTGAAAAAAATGAATTTGTTCTTAAATTTTGTCTAAGAAACTCATAATACGGATTCTAAAATTATAAGGATTATATAAAGTCCAAAATTCAGTTAATACTATTCATAACCGCTTTTGAACGGCTAGTTTGGTAAGTCGTGGTGCGCTTGAACTCGGTGTTCCATGTAGTGTAAGTTATTGAATTACTTTGAAGAAATAACATACTATGAAATCTTGGGGTGTTACAATCTTAGAGTCTATTTTATAATAATTAGAACAATTATTGAAAAAATACTTATATCATGTATCACCTATGATAAAATTTTAAAAAAACAATTTGTTTTTATTTTTGTATTAAGAGATATCCTTTGAAGTAGTTGGTGTTTATCCGTATAATCCAAATTTTATTTTTTGATGGGATTCACATGATTTCATAGCACAGAAAATAGTTTTTATGTTTTAAATGAGGAAAAAATAGACAACATCCCCTTTTGGGGGAAAAATTCCATCCCAAGAAGTTGTAGGGAATTTATCAAATTCACCCACCCTCCAAAAAGAGTTCTTAGATGCCTTTTGAATCTTAGGTAGGATGACACAAGGAATCTAAAAGATATTTAATCAAAGTACCTTCAAGTTTTGTACCAATTTCCTAAAACTTGGAAGTATGACATCATATTATGAATTTGTAAACCTTTTCAATAGTTATGGATATGTGTTTCGATAACAACACCATATAAGTAGTTTTATTAAAAAGTGAGCCTAGCCCAACACCCCCAGGCTAGGGAGGGGAAGATCACGAAGGCCTATACTAATGGAGTCTAAGAGCATAGTTAGTAACAAAAATGAAACCTTCATCGGTAAAGGACCTAACACTATAAAAAATAGAAAGAGAATCATAAGGTGAGTATATGGATTAAAGATAATTAGTAGCTTTGTTCCCCTCACGCCAAGTGTGTGGAATGGGCATTTCTCCATGGATGAAATTCTTGCACCTGTGAACCTGGTAGTTGGTGGATTGAGGAATGGTAATACAAACATGGAGATAATAAAAGTGTATCTTAGAGTCTGTCTCTAATGTATCCATCCTAATGTTATTATCGTTACACATCTCCAAACCAGCTAGCATTTCCTTAGCCTCGACCTGAAAATAATCCCCCAACCAAAAGTGGTAGTGAAGGAAATGATAATAGAACCTTTGAAGTCTTTCACAATACCTCCACCCTACATCACACCTAAGATACAAGATCCATCCATTTCGATCTTAATCCCCCTATTTCGTGGGGACCAACAGATCCATCGACCAAGAGAGGAGGAGACAAAAGGAGGTGCACCAACAGATCCAAGGGAATTTGGAGAACTTAATGAAGGAGAAACCAACCAATTTCTCACCTGACCAACCAAATCCACCAACATGCTTTTTGCTCTGAAGGAAATGGTAGTCCACAAGCTCAACCTTCCCTCAAACCATGATTTTTTCCTTGTGACCCATAAGCAACAACATCCAGAAACAGGGATAAAACCTCATGCTTTCATTTAATAGGAGTTATCCCTTTCATCTTGGAACTGGAGCTACAGAAAATTATCGCCAGAATACTCTTATGAAGCCACACCAATTAATGAAAAAAAACTACTCCACATCCATTGATCCCACTTCCCCTTGAAGAAGAGGTGTTTAATGGATTCCACTTTGTGTGAGCGGCAAAAAAAACATATCGAGGCCAAGTGAACTCCACATCACTGGACATTATCATATATGGAAAGGGAATTGTTTTAGACATGCCACACAAGGAAATTAAGCTTAGACGAGATATCCTTGCACCAAAACTTTTCACCCCATCCATAACGCTCCATCGTTGAGTGCAACGACCTGCAATATTCCTTAACATAGAAGGACCTAGATGATGAACCAGTGAAAACATGTCAATCACACTCCATCGATGGCTCAATTATGCCAAAGACCTCCCACTGATCCCTATCTAGAATGGAGTTGATAAACTTGGGGTACAAGTGGGATTCACTGAAGGAAATTTTCAAAGTAGGAAAACCTGGGAACCTGATCTTTACCCCACTATAATTGTGGAACTAGAAGATTATGTCCCCCTGAACCACAATCTATCATACCTTTCTCTCATGTTCTGAAAGGAAGGGACTCACCACATGCCAAATATCTGAAACCCTGCCCTTCAGAGGAGCAGATGAAGCCCTGTACTTTCTAGAATGGAATCACCCCCAAAAGAACCTACACTCAAAACATTCCCATTCAAGCTTAGCATGCATAAACTATATTTAATCCAAGATACTTTGGATTCCCACACCACCCCCTATCACTAGCTTATCGAATTTTCCCCAAGAAGCCTAGTGCTGCTTCCCCTTTGAATGAGCATCCCCAAAAAATCAGCCATGACACGCTTCAGATTTAGAATAACTAACTTGGGAACCCTGATAATAGAATGAATGTACATCAGGGAAGAGGAAAGCACATAGTTAATCAACTCAAGTCTCCCACCAAAGGATAGAAAATGTCTCTTCTAATTAGAGATGCAGAAAGTCAGTTTTCCAACCAGTTTATCAAAGCGGCGCACCCAAATGAAACCTGAAGAAATAGGGATGCCTAAGTACTCCATGGGTAGAATTATCCTACCTAATACCCATAGAATTTTACATAAACTTCATTATTATATCTGTACAATGATTTTAAAGCAGCGAGTATGATATGTCCTTTGGAAATCCCACCTGAAGGGTGGGTACAGATAGCCTCCTCAGCTCCTCAGCTCCAGCCGTCCGCTCCGAGTAAGTCCCATCCAGTGATCCACCTCCAAGTACCGTCCAACTCCACGAGATCCCACCTCGATCAGCGCTGTCCATCATCTACATCCAACACAACATAGTGCTAGAATAGCCTGTGCATGGGTGAGTATACGCTACCCAGTAGGGACCCCGAGACCCCCAAAGGTCTCTCAGAATCCACGAAGGATAAACCACAAAGGAATGATACAATCACAAAGTAACAACCTCCTCCACTTAGATATATGCCCATACATATACCTAAGTCATAATTTCCAGCTCGGCTCCAGAACATGAGCCCAAGTACAACCCAGTCCACACTGGAAAACAGAACCCATTCCACATAGGAATTCGTAACCCAATCCACACAGGAAGGCACAACCCAATCCACACAGGAAAGAACCAAAATCATATCGATGATATTGATTGTAAGTTAAGAGTCATCTCACACAGGTATACTTCTTTGTAAGATGATAGAGATGATCAGATGTAGCCACTGATTCATCTAAGCTATCTGACCCACATAGGATACAAGACCAGCTAAGCTGTTGGACCCACAAAGGACACAAGACCAGCTACTCTGCCGGACCCACATAGGATACAAGTACAAAGTCTAATACTGCTGGAACCACATAGGATACAAGAACAATAGTCAAGTACTGCCAGACCCACATAGGATACAAGAATAGTAGTCATCGACATTGAACCCACGGAGGATTTTAGTACGGTCATCGTCGCTGCCGAACCCACGGAGGATCCCAGTGCAATCGTCATCGTCGTCGCAGTCGCAGCCAGCTCTAGGGTTCCCGCACACAACATTCTCAATTCCGGGAGGGTCCTCTCCACGATCCCAGGGGTTCGATACACAAACTGACATGAAGTCCAGAGTTGATGTATCCCAAAGTTCCGTCCTGTCAAAAGGAACTCAACGCGATAGACGGTGCGTCATTCGGACGCCCGGTCTGAGAGTTATTGGATTTTTTCGTCCCAGGGGCCCGGTTGGGTTTTAAGTAAAAACCAACTGGACCATACTCCAAATGTGGCCAAACCTCGATCAGAGTAAGCCAAAAGAACCGTCTCATGAAGAGGAATCCAACAATGTCGACGACACGTCAATAGGATGCCCAAAGATCAAGTTATAAGCATTTCCGTTCCGAGGGCCCGGTTGGTTTCGTGTTCGAACCAACCCGGACGTACCAAAATTTCTCCTAAAACTTGAGTGTAATATACCGAAACGACCGTATTGATCCAAGGATCGCTACGCAGCTAACGGTGCGTCGATCGGAGGTCCGTAACCCAAGATATGGGCATTTGAACAGATCTGTTTGAAATTAGGGGGTTTGGGACCGGACCGACCTGGCCCCAAACCCCCTGGGTTGGCCCGAACCGGGTTGACCCGACCCGGGTCCATGTCCGGCCCATTTGGTCGCGGCCCGGCCCAGCGGCATGGCCTGACCCAGCGGCGCGGCGCGGCCCAGCAGTGTGGGGCGGCGCAACCCGCTTCCCCGAACCGTTGCGGCTCCTCCCCATCCTGCGCGGCGCGACGGCACCGCGCTCCTCCACCGTGTCCTCCTTCAGCCTCACTGGCGTGGCGCGACGGTGCCGCGCTCCATCGCCGTGGTTTATCTCATTCCCTCATGGTGCAACGACACCGTGTCGCCTCCGTTTCCAAGCCACGTAGAAGTTCAACAACAAAAAGGGGGAGGGGGGTCGGCCGTGTTTGTGCAGTCTGGCCTCCTCCCATTATAACGATATCAAGAGACCAAGAACGAGTAATCACAACGACAAAATAAAGGGAAATTTTAATTGATTAAATTTGAACTTAACTCCTACTTTGAAAAAGTTGTCGAACAATGATCATCGCGGAAAATGGCGTCGCGAGGTGAAGCTCCGTATATGTTGACGGAGAACATCCGAGGATGAAACGACGTCTCCCTTCCTTTGACGCGGGGAGAAGATCGAAAGACGGTGTGTCATCGTTCTTCAGAAAAGGTATCACACACCGGCTGCGGAGAGGAGAAGAGACGACACATCGATCTCTCCTTGCGGCGACGACGTTCTTCGTCGAGGTCTTGACGTTCTTCGCATTCTCCAACGAAAAAGATGACGATCCTCAAGACTTTGAGTATTCTCTCCCAGGATGCTCCCACAACTAAACAGCCCCCAAATAAAATAAGGGCTTCCTTATTTTATTAACACATGCAATGCATTTTCAAATCTTCAAAAAACTCAAACTCAAAATTAAATTAATTGAATAACTTTAATCAATCAATTTAATGCGAGAGTTGACATGCAATTTAAGAGAGAGAGTGGGTGAGTTACAAATTAATGGGGGGGGGGGGTTTCCAACTTTAAGAGAGGTTAGAAGAATTTGAAAAGGTGGGGCTTGTGTGGGTCCCACCTAACTAATACCCTATCAAGAGGAGTTAGGATTTAGTGGGTCCCACATCAACTTCCAAACGTAGGTTATAATTACTTAGAGTAGAAACAAAATTGTAACACGTATTTTATTTCACTCTTCAATTAAACCTCTTCATTTTTAATAACACCTCCAAAGAAAACACAACTCTAGTGAAAGTTTTCTTAAGCGATTACCGGCGCTGCGGTTTCATCGGTTCCCTCAGATTTCGATTCTGAGCACTGGTTCAAAAGTTAGAAAAACCCGCTCGTTCGTTCACTGAACGTACCCAAACTAAACTTCAGAAATTGATTCCGGGAACACCAGACCACAGAATCAGGTGCCCTCAGAAACTACGTACTTGTAAAATCCCAAAGAATTTAAGAAAAAAAAAATTTCCTTTAAATTTACAGGTCTTTAAATTACTCCCACCTCAAGGATTTACGTCCCCATAAAGATACATCACAAACTAGGGGAACAAATGGTGGTACTGAGCACGCATCTGAGCCTCCCTCTCCCAAGTAATCTCCTGGAGGTTCCCGTGCGGCCATCTGATGCGCACTAGAGGAATCGACTGCCCACTTAGGACCCGCTCCTGTCGATCCTCGATCTCCACCGGGACCTCCACAAAAGTTGCCCCGTCATCGATGTCCAGCTTCCCATGGTCGATGATATGTGTCGGGTCGTGCACGTATCTCCTCAACTGAGATACGTGGAAGACGTTGTGCACCCGGTGCAACTGAGGTGGTAGAGCCAGGCTATAAGCCACCTCGCATATCCTGCTGAGAACCTGGAATGGTCCGATGAAGCGCGGAGATAACCTGCCACCCCGACCAAATCTCCGTAATCCACGTCAAGGTGAGACCTGTAAGAAAACGTGGTCGCCATCCTCGAACTCTAGTGGTCTCCGCCTCCTGTCAGCATAAGACTTCTGTCAGCTCTGAGCAGTCCTCATCCGCTCCTGGATGACCTGGACCTTCTCTGTCATGGCCTGGACCATCTCTGGTCCCACAAGTGCTGACTCCCCAGGGTCTTCCCAACACAGAGGTGATCTGCAAGGTCGGCCATACAATGCCTCATATGGTGCCATCCCGATGGTGGAGTGGTAGCTGTTGTTGTACGCAAACTCCACCAAAGGTAGGTGATCCTCCCAGCTACGACCAAAGTCTAGGACACATGCACGGAGCATGTCCTCGAGAGTCTGAATTGTCCTCTCCGTCTGACCATCCGTCTGAGGGTGAAAAGCGGTGCTTAGGTGTAACTGCATCCCAAATGCCTCCTGCAACCCATTCCAAAGCCAAGAAGTAAAGTGAGCATCTCGATCGAAGACGATATATGATGGTACACCATGAAGCTGTACGATATCTTGAACGTAGAGGTGTCCCAAGATCTCCACTGAGACCTGCTCTATGATGGGTAAGAAGTGGGCCGACTCGGTGAGTCGGTCGACGATCACCCAAATGGAGTCGTGTCCTATGGAAGTTCGTGGAAGTCCAGTCACGAAATCCTTAGATATCCCGTCCCACTTCCACTCCGGGACCTCCAAGGGCTATACCAAGCCTGTTGGTACCTGGTGCTCCGCCTTCACCTGCTGGCAGGTGAGACATCGAGAAACGAACTCTGCCACAACCTTCTTCATACCCGGCCACCAGTGCTTTCGTCTAAGATCCTGGTACATCTTCGCCACTCCTGGATGTACCTCTAAAGGGGAAGTGTGAAACTACCTCAGCACCTCCTCCTGTAATGCAGCTGGTACCATGGTACGTCCTCTAAAAAGAACATCGTGCTCTCCTCCTAATGAGAATCCATCAGGTGCATGTCCTGTGGAAATCTATGCATGCCGTGTCTCACAGTCAACGCCCCCACACTGTGCCTCTCTGACCCACTGAAGAAGTGGAGGTGAGACTGTGAGCGACTGAAGGAAGGCTGCCCCATCTCTATCCATGAAGGATATCTGCAAAGTAGCTAACTGCTCTGTCGCCTCTCCAAGAATCTGAATTCCCGTCCTACTACTGAGATAATCGGCTACTACGTTCCCCTTTCCAGAAGTATAGACTATCTCAAAGTCATAGTCCTAGAGGAACTAGAGCCCTCACCGCTGTCTCAGGTTCAGGTCCTTCTGCGAGAAGATGTACCTGAGACTCTCGTGATCAAAAAAGACTATAAAGCGCTCACCCATCAGATAGTGCCACCACATCTTCAAAGGAAAGACCACTGCTGCTAACTCCAGGTCACAGGTAGCGTAGTTCTGCTCATGTTTCCTCAACTTTCATGATCCATAGGCGATCACAGCCCACTCTTGCATCAGGACACACCCGAGTCCGGCCCCTGATGTATCGCAGTAGACTATGTACCCTACTATTTCCTCCGGTAGCCTTAAGATGGGTGCACTGATCAATCTCTGTCTCAGATCCTAGAAGCTCTGCTGACATCTATCTAACCACACGAAGGGTTTCCCCTTCTTCATCAAAGTTGAAAGCGGTGCCGCAACTCTGGAGAAGTCTGGCACAAATATCCGGTAGTGCCCAGTCAAACCTAGGAAACTCCGCACCTCCGTCACGCTCTTGGGTTTCTCCCAAGCTAGCACTGCCTCGATCTTCACAGGATCCACCACAACTCCCACCTCAGAGATGACGTGTCCCAATAAGTGGACCTCTCGTATCCAGAACTGACACTTCGAGAGCTTACCATAAAGCTGGTTGTCTCGGAGTGTTTCCAGTACAACCCGAAAGTGGTAGGCGTGCTCCTCCTTAGTAGTCGAGTATATCAATATGTCATTGATGAAGACTAAGACAAATCGATCGAGAGAAGGCTGGAAGATCCTGTTCATGAGGCTCATGGACACTACTGGAGCGTTGGTTACACCGAAAGGCATAACCAAGAACTCACAGTGGCCATACCGACATCTGAAGGCCTTCTTCTGCACATCCTCTTCTCGAACTCTGAGCTGATGATATCCTGACCTGAGTTCTATCTTCAAGAACCATCGTGATCCCTTGAGATGATCGAAGAGGTCATCAATCCTCCATAGTGGATACTTTTTCCTTACGATCACGTAGTTCAAACGACGGTAATCGACACACAGTCGCAAGCTCCGATCCTCCTTCTTGGCGAACAAAATCAGGGAAGCCCAAGGTGAAACACTAGGTCGAATGAATCCCTTGCCCTGCAAGTCCTCCAGCTATACCCGTAGATCTCGAAGCTCAGTGGGAGCCATCCGATATCCTGGAGTAGATATCGGGCCTGTCCCGGGGTATAGTTCAATATAGATGTCTACCTCTCTGCGAGGATGTAGTCCTGGAACGTTGTCGGGAAAAATGTCCGCATATTGATCCACCACTATAGGAAAACTCAGACTATGCATGTCAACTGCTCCTAGGATGAGGATAGCAAACTGATGAGTGATTGGCTATCCTCTCCTCTGCACGAGTCCATCCTGTGCTGCAATGGCTCCCTTCTCACCAGTGAAGGTGAACCTGCTCCCATCGGTGCGAACACACCACACCTTGCACCTAATACAGTAGATATGAGCATGGACTTTAGATAACCAATCCATGCTCAAGATGACGTCGTAAGGCCTCGATGCCGCTACAAGAAGATCCCAGCCGAAGCTCTTGCCACCTAGAGTAAGCTCACACCGCCGGCACCAGTGTGTAATCGTCGAGTCTGCTCATGTAGGAGTCTCTAGCCATAAGGATCGAGCCAACTGCTCCGTCGGAATCTCCGAGCTCTGAACAACGGTAGCGGAAATGAAAGAATGACTTTCTCCTGTGTCTATAAGAACTGCAGCAAGGGTGGAGTAGACATAGATAGTACCTCAAATAATCTCTGGTGCGTCGTGGTCGTAGGCCTCCAATGCCTGGAGCTGGGCCTGTCTCTGTCCGCCAAATCCCTGTGGTCGGGGTGGACCTCCTGGTGGTGGTGGTGGTAGAACCTCAAAGCGTCGCCCACCACCTGCTGCTTGGCCAGCTCCTCTGCCTCGTCCGCCTACTCCCTGTGGACCGCTATAGTCAAACATCTGCCTCTGCCTGGGTGGTCCCTCAACCGTCTGCTGCTCCTCTGCATGGATGGTCGGGCATTCACGATCCATGTGGCCCTGCCTGCTGCATACATAACACTGTCTGTTCCTAGTAAGACTGGCTCTGTGCCGTGTGCCCCACACCTCTGAGTCAGTATCCTGAGGTCGTCCGCCCGATGGTCTGGTCTGCTTGGACCCCTGTGACATCCATCTACTACCAGCTGCAGAAGACTCTGCTACGTGCCGCCCTGGGGTAGGTCTCGCTGCTGGTGTAGGCTCAGCAAGAAAGCTCTCTACAAGAACGGCTCTCTCCAGTACTCCTACTTGCGTCGGAATGCTGTGGGAGATCATCGAAGCCCTAATCTCATGCCTCAGTCCCTTCTCGAAGGTTCGGGATTGGAATAATGGGTCCCGTACCATGTCCGTGGAGTAGCGCGAGAGATCGGTAAATCTCACAGAGTACTGGGCTACTATCATGATGCTCTGCCGCAGCTGAGTAGCTCCTAAATGCGCACCGCATGGAGGGTGGCTGGAATGAACTCCGAGCGGAAGAGGCTCTCGAAGTCTGTCCAAAGTAAAGATGCCTCGTTGTGCACCTAGAGAATCAGGCTCCACCATCTACCTACTACTACGTGCAGGAGACTCGCTGCAAGGATCACCATGAGGTCAGTTGGTGTCCCTACTATCCTAAAAACTCGTACAACAACCTCCAACCAATACTCAACTGCCTGAGGGTCCATCTCCCCGCGGAACCTGGGCGGTCTCTGACACTGAAACTCGTGCAGTGCACTAAGGTGACATGCACTCTCAGCTGCTGGGGCTGGTGGCATCGGTGGCTCGGCGAGCAGAGGTACCGCCGGTGCCTCCGCTGTAATAAGGCCCTGCACCGAGGCCTCGTTGCTCAGTGGGTTGTCTTCTCACACAAAGCTCAGAACCCTAGTTGGATGCCATCGTGGGGCCATCCTGAAAATAAATAGGTGCTCCATGGTCAATATAGTATACCTGGTGAGATAACACAAGTAATCACAAAGAAAACATTGAAACATACATGCAATCAATGTTTCGTGCATTGAGTCAAAAAACAGAAGTCAGGTTCCTGGTGTATGGATACATCGGCCACCGCACCAACACTGGACTCCTTGGACTGATAACCACACTCAATACCCTTAACACTATTTCTTCACATAGAAGAATGATAAGAGTCCTGAGTTCTGCGGTAGAACCGAAATCCTTTGATACCAATTTGTCACGACCCGTCCTCGGGACCCGTTTCGTGACTACCCCAAGCCCGCCTTCCATAGGCCAGAGGCTGGAGACTAGAACCAAAGGCGTAATTTCTGATATAAGGGAAGGAATTTCCTTTATGTAAGAAAGAAAAACACCACAGAGTATGCAAGCAGAAGTAATCACTAAGTAAACTGAGTACAATAGTAAGTGTTGGAAAGTAAATGGGCCAGTATACAAACCCAAACTGAAATTAAAGTAAAACTGAAAAGGGAGTACAACAATAGTAAAGTAAAGCAGCGAGTCCGAGCTGTCCTCTGGAAATCCCACCTGAAGGGTGGGTACAGATAGCCTCTTATTCTCCTCGGCTCCAGCCATCCGCTCCGAGTAAGTCCCGTCCAGTGATCCACCTCCAGGTATCGTCTAGCTCCACGAGCTCCCACCTCGATCAACGCTATCTGTCGTCTGCATCCAACACAACGTAGTGCGGGAATAGCCCGTGTAGGGGTGAGTATACGCTACTCAGTAGGGATCCAGAGACCCCGGAAGGTCTCCCAGAATCGACGAAGGATAAACCACAAAGGAAAGATACAATCACGAAGTAACAACCTGCTCCACTTAAATATATGCCCATACATATACCTAAGTCATCATTTCCAGCTCAGCTCCAGCACACGAGCCCAAGTACAACCCAGTCCACACAGGAAAACACAACCCATTCCACATAGGAATTCACAACCCAATCCACACAGGAAGGCACAACCCAATCCACACAGGAAAACACCACAATCATATCGATGATAATGATTATAAGTTAAGACTCATCTCACATAGGTATACTTCTTCGTAAGATGATAGAGATAACCAGATGAATCCACTAATTCATATAAGCTGTCAGACCCACATAGGATATAAGACCAGCTAAGCTGTCAGACCCACAAAGGCTACAAGACCAGCTACTCTGCCGGACCCACATAGGATACAAGTACAAAGTCTAATACTACCTGACCCACATAGGATACAAGAACTGTAGTCAAGTACTGCCAGACCCACATAGGATACAAGAACAATAGTCATCTCCGTCTAACCCACAGAGGATTCCAGTACGGTCTTCGTTGCTGCCGAACCCACGGAGGATCCCAGTGCAGTCGTCATCGTCATCGCAGTCGCAACCAGCTCTAGGGTTCCCGCACACAACATGCTCGATTCCGGGAGGGTCCGCTCCATGAGCCAAGGGGGTCGATACATCAACTGACACGAAGTCCGGAGTTTATGTATCCCAAAGTTTCGTCTCGTCAAAAGGAAATCAACGCGACAGACGACGCGTCAATCGGACGCCCGGTCTGAGAGTTATTGGCTCTTTCGTCCCAGGGGCCCGGTTGGTTTTTAAGTCAAAACCAACCCAAACATACTCCAACTATGTCCAAACCTCAAGTGGAGTAAGAAAAAAGAACCGTCTCACTAAGAAGAATCCAACAAAGTCGACGACACGTCAATCGGATGTCCGGAGCTCAAGTTATAAGCGTTTCCGCTCCGAGGGCCCGGTTGGTTTCGTGTTCGAACCAACCCGACCATACCCAAAGTTCTCCAAAACCGTTAGTGAAATATACCTAAATGACTGTCTCGATCCAAGGATCGCTACGCAACTGACGGTGCGTCAATCAGAGGTCCGTAACCCAAGATATGAGCGTTTGAACGGATCTATCCGAAATTGGGGGCTTTGGGCCCAGACCGACCCAGCCCAAAACCCCCTGGGTCGGCCCGAACCGGGTCGACCTGACCCGGGTCTAGGTCCAGCCCATTTGGGCGCGGCCCGGCTCGGTTGGCACGGCCTGGCCCGACCCAGCGGTGCGGACCGGCCCAGCGGCGCGACGCAGCCCAGTGGCACGACGCGGCACAGCTGCGCGGCGCGGCCCGCGTGGCCAGCAGCTCGGCCTTCGGCCGAGCAGAATTTGGAGGGGGGGGGGGGGCTGCCCCCCTTGATTGACAAATGGCCGGCCATTTATGGTCATCCCTAACTGATCCCGTGGGGACCCGCCTCCAGCTGGCTCCAGCGGCCGGCTCAGCCGGCCCCTTCCCAGAACCGCCGCAGCCATAGGCCGCGGCTCCTCCCTATCCGGCACGACACGATGGTGCCGCGCCCCTCCGCCGTGGACCGCCCTGGCCGCGACCCTCCTCGGTGTTCCGGTGCGGCGCGACGGCGCGACGCTCCGCCGCGACCCTCTCCTGGACGGGGCCTCCTACGGCCTCACCGGCGCCGCACGACGGCGCCACGCTCCATCGCCGTGGTTTATCTCGTTCCCTTGCAGTGAAACGACACTGTGTCGCCTCCATTTCCAAGCCACGTAGAAGTTCAAAAACAAAAAGGGGGAGAAGGGTCGGCCGTGTTTGTGCGGTGCGACCTCCTTCCGTTATAACGATAGCAAGCGTCCAAGAACGAGTAATCACAACAAAAAAATAAAGTGCAAATTTAATTGATTAAATTTGAACTTAACCCCTACTTCGAAAAAGTTGTCGAATGATGATCATCGTAGAAAACAACGTCGCGAGGTGAAGCTCCGTATATGTTGGTGGAGAACGTCCGAGGAGGAAACGACGTCTCCCTTCCTTTGACACGTGGAGAAGATCGAAAGATATTACGTCGTCGTCATTCGGAAAAGGCGTCACACACTGGCTGTGGAGAGTAGAAGAGACGACACGTAGATCTCTCCTTGTGGTGAAAACGTTCTTCGTTGAGGTCTTGACGTTCTTCGCATTCTCCAACGAAGAAGTTGACGATCCTCAAGACTTTGAGTATTCTCTCCCAAGATCCTCCCACAACTAAACAACCCCCAAATAAAATAAGGTCTTCCTTATTTTATTAACACATGCCATGCGTTTTCAAATCTTCAAAAAACTCAAACTCAAAATTAAATTAATTGAATAACTTTAATCAATCAATTTAATGCGAGAGTTGACATGCAATTTAATAGGGAGAGTGGGTGAGTTACAAATTAATGGGGGGTTTTCCAACTTTAAGAGAGGTTAGAGGAATTTGAAAAGGTGGGGCTCGTGTGGGGCCCACCTCACTAATACCCTATCAAGAGGAGTTAGGATTTAGTGGGTCCCACCTCAACTTCCACACGTAGGTTATAATTACTTAGAGTAGAAATAAAATTGTAACACAAATTTTATTTCACTCTTCAATTAAACCTCTTCATTTTTAATAACACCTCCTGAGAAAACACAACTCCAGTGAAAGTCTTCTTAAGAGATTACCAGCGCTGCGGTTTCATCGGTGCCCTCAGATTTAGATTCCGAGCACCGGTTCAAAAGTTAGAATAACCCGCTCATTCGTTCACTGAACGTACCCGAGCTAAACTTCAGAAATTGATTCCGGGCACACTGGGCCTCAGAATCAGGTGCCGTCAGAAACTAAGTACTCGTAAAATCCCAAACAAATTAAGAAAAAAAAAATTTCCTTGAAATTTACAAGTCTTTACAGATTTGAAACCAAGAGGATACTCTTATCATGGGTCACACACTGCCCACTATAGTGATAATAGATGTTAATAATTTCTTTGACACCATAAATAATATGTTTTACTCCATTGAGAAAAATAATTGGGTCATCTGTATACATGAGGTGAGTAAGGTATTAGAAATTTTTTGAATATCAAAATGGGGATAACCTTCTCTCACTAAGGATTTTGTTAATGTATATGCTGAAGACATCCTGAACCAAGAAAAACAAAGTGGGGGACAAAGGATCTCCTTGATGGAGGACCCTAACCGACTTGAAGAAACCATAGTTACTTCCCATAAACGAGATGAATAACCATGGGGAGAAAAAAATAAAATAGGATATCCATAACCAAAACCGATAAGCCCATTCCAGAGAGAACCTTGATAATAAATGACCACTCAATCCTATAATACACCATATCCATATCCATTTTGATGACTATGTTTGATCCCATCATACTCATTCATGATCTTGTTTTTGATTTTTTTTTTCTATTTTCCTTTGGCTATGATTAGAACGAGAGAAGACTCATCAATATAAATAGAAAGATCATGAGAGAGAGATAATAATAATGTGATTGGAGGGAGATTCAATAGTTTATGT
Organism: Viscum album; assembly: GCA_963277665.1. NCBI lineage: Eukaryota > Viridiplantae > Streptophyta > Magnoliopsida > Santalales > Viscaceae > Viscum > Viscum album. Next base: position 1,235,141,657 of record OY728122.1, on the reverse strand, counting down.
GGTATGCTTGAAAAGTGTGAAAAAATAAATAAACTAGTATATATATATATATATATTTATAAACAAAAAAATACAATACAATTTTATCCAAATGTTTAAGTGGTATTATTTTCAATAATATTAAATCGATGATAATTATATCCAAAAAATTATTTTATAAGGAAATATTAGACATTCCACTCTAATTAGAATCAATTACAATTCCCTTACATGATGGAACTGAAGCACCCCTGGCCTCTCTCTTCCTCACACTAAACAATAATTATTTACAGTTCTCTTATGCATTAATTTTTGAAAAAACCACTATTATTTTATACCAAATTTATTTTTTATGTTGGGTTGGATCATGGAAACATGTAGTTAGAAGGGAAAATTTGTTTCTATTGAAGTTAAAATGTTTTTATCAAAATTTCCCCCTTGAAAGAAATACAAATATAAAAATATTTTCTTTAACATGGAATGTTATTAGAAATATAATATTTTAAATTATTAAATTATTTAATAAATTATTTATTCACTAAGATATTTTAATTTTCCATTCTAATTTCTCATAAATGAATGGTCATTTGTTTTTTTCTTTTTCTGTTGGTCATATAAATTTTGTTTTCTTTAATCATGTTTAACTTTTTAACTTTGTTGGATTATATTGGATAAATTATTATATGTGGTCAAACACAATGTTGATGGTCATATGTATTTATTTATATTTTTAATATCTACCAATGAGAATATTTTAATAGGAATTATAAATTATTATAAGAAACAAAAAACATGCTGGTTACGCATATCAATTGACATCAAAATATTTAAGAAAGTGAATGTGATATAAGTTAAATGTCTATTTTGTTATACTAACCTATTTTTTACCTTTTTATATCTTTATAGATGAATTAGAGTTTGATTAAGATAAAGGTAATGATTGATCAATGATGTGAGGAAAAATCTCAATGGCCATATAGTTATCCTTGAATTTTCATGCAGTGAGCTGTATAAATTTGAGTTATGGTTTATGTTTGCATTGAATTCATCATTATATTTTTATTTTAAAAAAATGCATTAAAATAGGTTTTATATGATTTAGGGAAGAAAAAATGTCTGTGTATTTTTATTGAATTTTTTATAAATATTAATAACAATAATAATTTTTTCTTTAAAAAATTTATTTTTTTCATATTCATTTTCGAAAAACTAATATTTACTCAATCTGATAAATTTTAAAATATGTTTTTGAAAAATAAAAATGATTTTTTTTCATGTTTTGAAATAGTGTTTTGGTGTTCCTGGATTTTTTTAGAAAATTATATTTTTTCATTTATATAATTGATTATTTTTTATAGTTGATAAGTGAGTGGTTATTCAAAAATGGAAAAAACTCTAGCCAACTCTATATGATAAATAATTTTTCATAATTCAATGCGTTTATAAATAATTTTTTAAAAAATTGGGTGATTCAAAATCTATATCTTTCTATCAATACATTTAATTTTTGACACTAGGATCTATCAATTGTTGTTGTTATGTTGACATTGATTAAAAATAATTTCTATATGGCTACGAGATAGGGTTTTATATGCAGCCATGAATTGGATGTTGATCATTTTATATTGTATTGACTATATATTTTTAACCCTGAGTAGATTGAGGTGATATTTTTTAAAGGCGAATTTTAAAATGAAGATAAATAAAATATCTATCAGAATTTATAGTCATTTATGAATCCAATCCCTGAGAGGATGCTTTAATTTTATATAGAGATCAAGGATCACCAATATAATTTAATTAATGATCTTCATATTTCTTATAATTTTATTTTTTTAATTAATCCAAAAATTTTAATTTTAAATCATGTGATAATTTATTTCTGTCAATCATGATTTTGATGAAAAAGATGAAGCTTAATCAGAACACTGATACTATTGGTTTTGGGTCAATTTTAATTTTTTTAAGAATGTTGATTAAAAATATTCTTAAAATATTAAGTGGAAAATGTCGGAATAATTATTTACCAAAAGTATATTGGTTTCTCTAAATTCAAAATTAAAAAATCATAAGTGAAATGATTTTTTCTTGTATTAGGAAACCCATTGTTAGATAGTACTGGTTATAATGGGGTGTTTTATAATTCACTATAGTGGAAAATGGTGGTAATTCTTGGTTTGGATGATTAAATTAGTGAATAAATTTTATATTTGAATATATTTATCATTGAAAGGATTTCAAAATTACAATTTACCTCTAGGGAATTCATGACCATGCAATATATAATAATGTTGATGGATTCTATTATGAAATATCTTATAAGAAGATAAGATTCCATGTTACATAAAGTTAAGGAATAAAGTAATTTTTAAATTGTCATAAAGATAGAATCATTGGAAATTATTTTAAAAGTAATTCACATGAGGTTTCACCATCTCATTCCCCTTCAATTATTCATGTCCCAATTAGGAATTTCCAGGAAAGTGAAAATCTTGTATATTTTTTTGAAGAATAAGGATCAAACTTACTTTGATATATGTTAATTCAGTGACGAAATTATGTCAAAAAATGAGTATGAAGAACTTAATAAAAGAAAACAAATCCAAGATCCGATCATCTCAAAAAGACAGTGAAGAAAAATATATAATTGGTCACCCTATGACTGGTTTTCTCAGTGAAACCATGGGTTTGAATTTTGAATAATATGTTCTTTACTAAGGTAATGTTGGATTACCGACAAATTATCTTCTAGAGAAAAACATGTTCCATGTAGGAAATTTCTATAATCAATAATTTGTAAAGTATACTCATTATTATAAAATAAAGACACGAAAAATATAAAAACACAATGGTGCAGTCCATACCCTTATTAATGAAAAGACAATGAATAATTGGAAATTTGAAAACACTTGATCAAAATTCACTTTTTCAAGAAATTTTTTAAAATTAGGTTATTATTATGAAATCTATACATGTTTTTATGAAAATTCCAACATATGAAAAGTTAAGAAATTATATCATGAGCTTATCCAACTCACACAATAAACAATCATTTCCTTGAAAAAAGTATGTGGAATTAAAATAACTCAATACCAAACCCCAATATATCTATAATCAACCATAAAAAAAACTATATCCAAAAAATCTACATAACTACACCATTTATGTTACTAACTATTTTCATCATTATAAACTTTCTATGAAAATTAACTAAATACAATTAATAGTGTTATATTTTTACCTCATCCTAGGATTTATCCATAACCATCCAGGGATCTATTAAATGGGAAAATTCCTAGATAAGTGAGATCACCCCAACGGCCACTAAGATCATATTCAAGATCACCATCACCATCAACAAATTTTCCATATGAAGAAAATGATTTTCCACCACAACACTTGATGACTAATATAATTAATTAATTTCTTCTTCAGTAAGCATGAATGTTGATCAAGGTGATTTTTTAAAGTCTTAAAACATCCTTGGGGGTTCAAGTTTTTAACTCAAAAGATGAAAATATGTACATTCTAGAACTTATTAGGGAAAAATTTATAAGAAAGGATGATTTTGTTGTAAAAATATATAAATATCAAGGTATGAATACAGTTTTTTAGGTGTGTTTTTTTTTGATTTTGACTAAATGAGTGGTTGATTAAGGCCAAATTTTGAAATTGGAGAAAATAGGATCGATGGTAAAATTATGTGGAATATAACATATACCATTGGGTACCCATACTTATAGAAAGTAACCAATGGCATGGTAGAGGGGGAATTTTGGCCCGGTGGACCACTAAAAGACAGGTGATCCTAAGATTAGTATATTATAGGCTACTAGTTACCCTATAGGATGTATCAAGTACCCTATGATCTCCAACTCGTTTTTTGAGTTTTATAATTAAATTAATTATTTTTTAAGTTTTAACTTATACCACCTAAGAAATATGTACAAACCTCCATATACCTATCCTCTATTTTATTGCTTATATGGTTGGTTTATCCCCAATTTAAAATCCAATTCAAGTGTTAAATATCCAGTTGGATCACCAACAATGAGTCTGTCATTTTCCTCCATTATATTAAGGATTTAAGAGCACATGCACATTCAATACACCTTTTTAATTAAGGGGAGGAGTTATAGAGACCATGTCATGTAAATAGTTTATGTGTGAAAGGTAGAAGTATATTACTAAAATATGACACATAATAGGCCATTATTGCTGGTGAATGGACCACACATGGAATATTTCTAATAGAGAATCATATTAGATTCATCTTTAATAATGAATGTGGACTAGATATGTTATATAACATTGTTTCATCATTATAATATAGACCACATGGAATCTATAGTAACCCAATATGTCATACATATATATTAGATCTTAATAGATGGATATTAAATATATTTTAAAAAACATTCCTGAGTACCATAAAGGTTTAGTGTATTTGGAGACTAGATACAAAATATTCTTATTTCATGAAAGAAATTCCCATATAGTACTCTTATTAGACCTACCCTACTTAAAACCGTTATTTATAAAATGGGGAAATGAAACATAAGAAAGGGAGATATCAATGATAAATTAAGAGTAAAATAATCATAAGGTTATTATAACATGAGACTACCATTTAAAAAAATCCAAACCCATCTGTTTATAGATCATAATCTTGAATCACAATATAAATCTTAGCAGTTTAAGGGACATAAATCATAAAGGGATCAAATAACATGATCCATGAGAGTATAACATTGATATAAGTGTTTAGAATATATATAATCATAGAAAATAATTTATTTAGTTATGGTTCACTACTAAGACTATCATAGTGGATTTAGTTCACTCCTAATTCCACATATCCTTAGTCAAGTTTAACTCCCAATACTATTATAGTGGAAAAGGCCCCTTACTAAATGAGGTCCACTCTCCATTCTAGTACTATTTATCTCATGAGATATCAATATTTACCCAATGAATTAGAGGGATATATAATTTTTTCCCACCCATCATATAAATATAATTCATTTATATGTGTTCCAAATGATTATAAATCATTCATCATATATCATAACCTATTGAAAGTAAATTAGTTTCATAAATATTTTAAAATTTCATCTTAACAAAACCCATAGAAAAGAAATTGGTTTCATAAATATATCATCATTATAATAAAAAACCATAAAAGAATATAGATGGTATCCTTGGATCATATCCCTAATAATTTATAAGTAACATCAGAAGATGTTATCATTAATGAAAAATCATTTAAAATACCTATGGAACATTTCTTGAAGAAAATACCTTTTCACTACAAAATCACTTATTTAAAACATATAAATTTCAAAAATATTATCGAAAACATTTTCTTTGAAAAAACCATGGAAACATGAAAAGGAGTCTTCTAAGAATTGGTCAGTCATGAGGATGGGAAATTCTATTCATGCAATGTATATAAAACAAATATTCATTTCACATTTTTGGTAAAAAGTCAAAAGTTACTCATTCAGAAAAAATAAGATCCATTTTATTTTTAAAGAAAAATATGTATCAAATTTTAAATAAACAATAATAGAAGAATATAAAAAATTTATTGAAAACATTTTTAAGAAAAAATTTATATGGGATAAAAATATTCCTGACCAAAGTGGAAATAAACGGTGTTTTTAATAAAAAAAATCATAATAATTATAAGTAAAAAAGAGAGGAATAGGGTAATATTATGTGAAAATTCCATTAATAACCATAGGTTAAGTAAATTCTTGAGATTAATGATAGTTATTTCATGAAATTTCGTTATCATAAACTTAATCATAGACAATCTCTACAAATAATGAGATTGTAATGTAAAACCCTTACCATATTGTTCACTTTAGAATCAAAACCTCCTAAAAGATAAAAAATTTATTGTAAACGTATATCCCCAAAATTTTCATGTGATTTATCATAAAATAAATTCATGGGAGGTATATACACCACATAAAAGATATAAGTGTGGAATATGGAATGTGTCTCATAGAAATAAAAGTGAGATGAAAATCCATTACCACAAGTTTGAATTTATTTAAAAGTGATCTAAAATACTATATAATAAATTTAAATTTATTATAATTATATACCATATTAATTTAAATTACTATAATATCATATATTACCCACTTATAACATTTCATCAACTATTTTGTAATAATTCCTTATTAAAATTGTTGTTTTTGGGAGTTAACTATTTTTTTCATGGAAGTTTTGGTTCATAAGTTCTTGTCCTTGAAATTTGATCATGGTTACATAATATTAATAATTTTAATCATGATAAAAATATCATATATATTTATTATATATATATCTAGTCATCCATAAAATTTATATATAGGAAAATTATTTACACCATTCATAGAGAGGGTAGGGCATATATATGCATAAACATTGTTTTTATTTTATTATGAAAATAAGGAAAGAAATATTAACAATATTTTTATCATTAAATAACCATAATAATATCATAAATATAATATATTAACCTTAAATCCATCATAATAATCAATCATGAATAATTATGATGGAAAATGAATTATATCTCTAAGTGGATGTGGTAGTGCCCACACACGCTTGAGTAGTACTTTCATTTCCAATTTGATAGAAAATAAGGTGGATAATGGTGATTTAATAATCATAATAAAATTTTAATATATTTTTTATCATGAATTTAGTATTTTTATTGGATACCATATCTTTATAGGAGGTATAATAAGATTTTTTTTTGAAAGTACTTGATTATGAGTTATACCTCTTTATTGAGAAACCTCTTTTGGCTTACACCTTAACCCATGAAAGGATGGTATTATAGAAATATTAAAAGATATAGGATGTGGATATGGAATATAAGAAGGTATTTTTATAGTTATTTTATGATATATAAGGATCATGAAGTGTGGGTAATATAGGAGATTTGATATCCTTTTATATGGGTGGGAAAGGGCACACTTAGAATTACTTAAGAGATTAAATAATATATATAGATATATATTTTATAATAATGTAAAGTGAAAAAAAGGAACCAAAAATTAAAATATAATATGATTTAGGTTCTAAATAAACTCATACAATCAGAATTTTACATGTTTTGGATACATTTTATGTCTTATATCCTAGTTAAACCACTTTAAGCTCATTTAAACCTTAACAGTGATAACTCAACTTTTTACCACGATAACATAATTATATCAACAAAAATGAAAGGGTAATTTTAAATATATTTTTAAATTATGATTAATAATTTTTAATAATTTTTTTTATATTTAATTTCTATAGGTGGTTGGAATTAATTTTAATATAAGAACACAAAATGCATGAAAATTAATTTCATGGAAATACTCGATTTAAGAGCATTCATTTAATTATAAAAGAATGCAATAAATTTGTTTCCATGAGTTTTTTTGGGTCATATAATAAAAAATTAAGGTTTTTAAATTTTTTTGTAAAGCCAAAATAGAATCGAATCTTTCAACCATGTCATTAAATGAGAAAACCTAAAAGTAGTTTTTACTTTATATAAAATATAATTTATCTTCACAAAAGTCTATCTTGGTTTCCCAATTTCAAAATATTTATTTAAAATAAATTATTTAACTCCTTAATATTAAATGTTTCCAAAAAAAGTCATTAAATAAGATAAATCCATTTTTAGAGAGATTTCAATGTTTTACCGCATGGTTTTAACCTAATTTTACCTCTTTTACCGAGGTAACAAATATTTACGATGGTTACTATTTATAATGAAAAAAATTAATCTTAACCTATTAAATTGTATTAATTATTATAATTAAAAATATTTAATCCATTTTATTAAATTAAAATGGTATTAGTTGCATAATATAATTTAAAATTAAACCAGCAAAACGGGACGAAATGCAGTTTTCTAGAAAAATGTCTTCTTAAGTATAAAACATTTTTATAAAAAATCAAGAATAAAATTTATTCCATTGAACTTAATTGGATTAATAATAATATAAATTAAATATTTTTACTTTTAAATCAATTTAAAAAAATTAATATTTTTAAATTCTTGAAATGAAAAGAAAATTTTCAATAAAAATCAGTATTTTTCACTATTCACTGTAAAATCAAACTTTTCAGAAAAGTATCATGATTTAATATTAAGATAATTTGGATATGATTATTTATAAAATTATATCATTTTTTAAATATAATTTCCAAAATTTTATAAATTAATTTTAATTTTTTCTTGCAAAAATCAATAAAAACCATTTTTGAAGAAAATGTATGTTTGAAGCACTAAAAGATTTTACTAAAAATTGAGTAATTATTTATCAATTAATTTACATAATATAAACAATTTATAAATATTTTTCATAATATGGATATTAATATTCATGTATCTAACTTTAATTCCTAGGTTATATTAGTCACATTTAAATAATATTATTTATATTATGGTCTGTTTAAACATAGAATTTTATGTATCAAAAGATGTTGAAGAAGTAAATTTATTTAAAGAGAAATATGTCATAAAATGTCAAGGAGATAAATTATAATCCCCTAAAAAATGATTTTAAATATTGAAATTATATCACGTAGATATAAAAGATGATGATATCTCTCTTCCATCACACCCTCAGGTTCCCATGCACCTTCTTCAAATTTCAGATTCCTCCTGATAACTTTAACCATGTGAGTAGTATTGTTTTGTATAAATTTATCTCTACCATTCTATATTTATACAATATGTTACTTATAGGAAGTATCATTCACCAGTGGTACAACCTATGAGTTTGGTATATATGATGGATCAAGTATTTACTTCCTTAGGATAGATACACATAACACAACTTGAACTTGAAAGAGGTTCGATGGAAGTGCCAAATGATAAGCTACCATCCCTAATAGATCAATAATATTGAAAGGGTATTTATAAATAGGGATTATATTTAAAATATTTTTGAATCTCACAACCTTTTTCTATATAGAAATTCATAGGAATATATTCTCAGTAATTTTTGAGTTCCAGATTTCATTGATGATTGTCAGCATTAATTTTTTGTCAACTCTTAGCTACCTTGATGTGTTGCTAAAAGGATCTAAAATACTATACTATTTTATCATCTATCACAGGTTCCAAAAGATTTATGTCTCTAACCTCATACTATTACATTTTAGTTATATACTTTTTTTTCCATAGATGGATTCATAAGGAGCTATATGAATGCTCGAGTGAAAGTTATTATTGTAAGAAAAATAAACTAGTTAAAGGTGTTGATCCCAAAAAACTTTTAAATCCATAAAACAATACCTAAAAATATCCTCTATTTTTTTAAATTTTCTCTTATACTAATAATATATATTATTATGATAAGTAGCACTGAAACACAACTCTGAATCTAGATCTTCTTGAATACTTCAAAAAAAATTCTTGGAAAACCTTAGATATTGATCTGATATAATTTAATGTGGTACTCTATGAAGACTTTCCACTTTCTTAATCTATGTTATGGAAATATTATCAAGTGTGAAATATTTAATAATAATAAAAAATGTGCTGACTTTATAAGGATATCGACTATAACCCAAATAACATCATGTACTTTAGATATTATGGGGATCCTAATGAAAAAATCCATAGTGATGTTTTCCCATTTATATTCTATTTTGGGTAATGGTAGTAACATACCATTATAATTATATATCCCATCCTTAGATTTATTACATACCATGAACCATGATACATACTTTGTAATATCTCTCTTCATGTTGTCCCACCATAAAAACTCTTTCATATCTCTATACATCTTTATACTTCTAGGATGAATAGAGAATGATGAACTATGAGTTTCATACAATAGATCCTTCATCAAATCAGGTTTTGATGGGACACATACTTAGTTCTTGAAAATTTTCATTCCATCACAACCAAGATTGAACATAGAAACATTTCTTACCATCATTTTCAACTCTAAATCTTATTTATGAACTTCTTTAATTTTTTAATTTGATTGATGGTTAAACACTCTTTTGAGAAAGGTAATACTTATTCCCTTCCTTTAATATTTACAGATATATACTTAAAAAATCCATAAATATTGGATATTTTGTAATCCTAATCATAGTTAATATATCATGATCTTTTAGACTCAAATCTCCAACCACCTTGTTCAATTTTCTAGGTTGGTAACATATTGAGCAATCATAATCTTTAATCAACTAAAATGATCTTATTTTTTTATATTAAACTATTTCTAAGTGAATATATACTTTGAAATTTTATTATTTGTATATATGTCACAACTTTATCTATTAATATAATCCCTTTACATCTTAATGAAATAATTAACCCAACTAAATCCAAATCATGATTTGGGTAGTTTTTCTTACGAATCTTAAATTTCTGTGAGGCATAAGCTATCACCATATCATTCTTCATAAGTATACATCTCAATCCATTCTTTGATGCATCACTAAATATTAAAAAATCTTCTCCACTATAGGGCAGTGTAAGAAAATTCATACTGGTTAACCTTCTCTTCAGTTGCTTGAATTTTTTTCACATTCATTAATCTAAAAGAACTTGGATGACTTCAGAGTTAAATTGGAATATTGATTAGACAACCATGATAAATTACCCACAAAGAATTGATAGTATATATAAAAAAAGAAAAATATAGATCTTTATCATAGTGGTTGGTCTAGGCCAACGTTCTATAACATTTATATTTAATGGATCCATCTATATACCCTCAATTGATATTATATGATTCAAAAATGGAACTTTTTGTATCCTAAATTTACAATTTGTAAAAATTTCATAAAACTTCTCATTACTTATGGTCTTTAGTAAAATATACAAGTGATCTTCTTTTTTTTCTTTTATCTTAGAATATATAAGAATATCATATATATGTACTACCAAAAATGGATCAAGGAATTATCTAAAGTCTATATTAATTAAATCTATGAATATTATGGGGGAATTATTAATAACAAATGACATCACTATAAATTCATAGCATACATACTTCAAACAGAAGGCTGTATTGGGTATATCTTTACGTTTTACCCTTAAATAGTAGTATCAATATCAAAGATCAATCTTGTAAAAATATTAAACTTGTAATTGGCTAAAAAAATCATCAATACAAGGAAGAGGATACTTATTTTTGATTGTGATCTTGTCCAGTTCATGTTGATAAAAACAAAGTTTATTTGATCCATCTTTCTTATTTATAAAAAAAATAGATGAACCCCATGATTATGCACTTGGTTAAATGAATCCCTCATCAATATTCTCCTAGAGTTACTAATTTAATTCTCGAAACTAAATCAAGGCCATTCTATGTGGAGTCTTTGAAATAGGAGTATCACCAAGTATGAGTTCTATTGAAAACTAAACATCAAAATTTTGAGAAAGGATATAAAAATCTTAAAAAAATACATTAATAAATTCCCATAAAGTAGGAATATTTTGACATTGAATTTATCACCAACTATCTAAGATAGACAACCTTTTGAATAATAATCAAGACCTATAAAATGGATGTAATTTCCATTTTAATTTCTTATTGATTATCACAATGATATAAGATCATAGGTTGGTTCTAAATATCAAATTTTTATTACCTTTCTTAATAATTTATAGGGGATTTATTTATATAAACTAATACATTCCAAAAAATAATGTCAAATTACACTAGATAGAAAAAAAATATTTTCTAAAAATATATTCACAAAAAAATTAATTAGATAAGAATCGTAGAATTGAGATGTGATAATCACACCATTATGAGTTTTTTCTTCTAACTCAACATAAAATAGTTGAGTATATGAATTAACATTAATATTGGATTTTCATTATTTAATGGAATTTATAAGTCTAAGCTCAAATAAGATACTTCGATATTTTAGTGTTCTTGTCAACACTAAAAATTAATCATTTTATCTCCATTACCTTACTAAAAACCGAAATGGTTAGTGTGAGCATGAAATATCGTAGTGAGAAATCATATAATCATGAAAATAATTTATAGGATGTCTAAATAATGACACCTTGTTTTTGATCTATGAAACCTTAGGTTTAACCTAGTCTATCCATGATCATAATCTACCCAAATCCTTCATAATGGTTTATAAAAAAATGTGAGTTAACCAAAGATTATCCCCGAGGAGTGTCAAACTTGGTGCATAATAATGGAACATTTACTATGAACTATAATGATGATCAATATATACTAGACAAAAAATTTTCTAGGTTATTACCCCAAGATGAATTTGTGCCAAAAAACACATCCACTTATAGTATCCTGATAGAGATTTATTTCTATTAAAAACACATAATTTCTATATTACCCAAAATGTAGGGTATTATCCTATACTCAAGATTATCCCATGGGGTTTTTCACCAAATTTATCTAATACTAATAACTAAATATTTACTAAACCTTATACTGATACCAACTATAGAAAACCATGTTTTTCACACATAGATAATATATCATAATAAATAAATATTCAATACATTTTATAAACACATTCCCAAGAACTATAAAGTTTTAGTGTCTTTGGAGACTTGATGCACAATTATATTATTTCATGAATTATATTCAATATCTACCAAACATATCTTCCCACACATTACTCTTCTTAGACATACCCTACTTTAAACCTTTCTTCATAACTTGGGGAAATGAAACATAATAAATGTTGAAATTAAATTCATAGTAAGAGAAAACAAGGGATAAATCAATGATAAATCAATCATAATATGATAATAAGGTTATATGAAAATTATCTTAACATTTAAAAAATACATACCAAGAATATCATAGATCAGAATCATGAATCGTGGAAGAAAACTTGGTAGTTTAAGAGATATTAATCCAAAAGGAATCAATTAATATGATCAATGAGAGCATAACATTGAAATAAGTTTTTGGAATAATAATAATCATAGAAAATAATTTTTTTTATTCAAGGATAAATATGAATACTATCATAGTGTATTAATTTAACTCACGATTCCATCATATACTTAGTCAAGGTTTACTCCAAAGACTATCGTAATAGATAAAGGCCTATATTGAACTGGGTCACTCCCAATTCCAGTCCTTATTATTTCCTGAGATATCTATATCTATCCAATGCATTAAAGAGATATATAATTTTAAAATGCCCCATCACATAATCACAATTCGTTCATAAGTTTACCATGAAATCATAAATCATTCATCATATATCAAAACCTATGGAAAAAATGAGTTTCATTAAAATTTGAACATTTCATCATAACATAACCAGTGGAAAATAAACAGGGTTCATAAACATATCATAATCATAATAATAAAACATCCAAATAAAGAATAATGATGATATCCTTGGATTATATCCCCATTAAAGAATAAGTAAAATCAAAGAATTTTACTATAAATGAAAAATTTATTTAAAATATCTATGTAATATTTCTTGAGGAAAATGCCCATTTATTTTTAAAATAAGTTATTTAAAATATATAATTTTTAGAAATCAAAAGGAAATATTTTTTATTAAAAAGATACATGGAAACCTAAAAAGGAACCTTTAAATTATTGAGTATTCATGATAAAAGAAAATTATATTTATGCCATGTAAGTTAAAATAAAGATTCCTTTCAAATTTTTAGTAAAAATTCCAAAGCACCTCATTAATAAAATGACAATAATAATTATTTTAGAACATTTTTTAAAAATAAAAAAAAATTTGTAAAAATTTATTTAAACAAACATATGAAAAAATTAAAGAAATTCTTGATTTTTTAAAAGAAAACATAGACATGGAATAAAAATATTCCAGAACAAAGAGGAAATAAAGTGTGATTTTCTTAAAAAATATTTATCAATAATGTTAAGTTAAAAAGAGAGGGAAGTGGTAAAATTACTTGAATATTATATAAATAAATGAATGAGAAGAAAATTAAATAGATTATTTATAGGTATATCATGAAATTTCATCATTAAAAATAAAATAATAAACAATCTCAATAAAGAGTGAGATGTAACATAAAATTCTTACCACTTTGGAAACCTTCAATCACAACCTTATGAAATAGAGAAACTTGATGAATATTTATATGCCAATAATTTTCATGATAATAGTCCTAAAATAATTTCATGGGGAGAATATACCCAATATAAAATAAACAAGTGGTGAATATGGCATATGTCTTACATTTTTAAATATTTGATGAAAATTTTGTACCACAAGTTAGACTTTCATTTAAAGAGCTATAAAATCCTATATAATAAATTTAAATTTATTATAATTATATAAAATAATAATTTAAATAATCATAATATCATATATGATCCACTTATAGCTTTTTATCACCTATTTATTAATAATTCCTAATAAAAATTGCCGTTTCTGAGTGTTAATAGTTTCGTTTTTCATTAATGTTTCAGTTCGATAGTTCCTGTCCTTGAAATTTTTTCATGGTTACAAAATATATATAATTTTAATAATGATATAAATATCATATATATTCATTATACACATATTTAAAATCATTCATATATGGTATATATATAATACTGATTTACACCATTCAAAATGGCAATAGGTCGTATGTACGCATGGACACTATTTTCATTTAAAAAAATGAATTAAGGAAAGATAAATAATATTTTATCATTATAGAACAATAATAATATCACAAATATAACATATAAACCTTAAATACATCATAATAATCAACCAAAAACGATGGTGATGTAAAATTAATTATATCTCTACATGGAGGTGGTAGTCCACACGTATGCACGAGCGATACTTTCATTTCTAATTTGATGGAAAATACAGTGGATAATGGTGGTTACATAATCATAATAAAATTTAACTATATATATGATAATTAATTTATTATGTTATAATTAATACCATATATTTATATGAAGTTAAATAATAAATAACATTTAAAGTACTCGGTTATGAGTTATTCCTCTTTGTTGAGAAACTTTTCTTAGTATACACCTTATACCTTAAATGATGGTATTTTGGAAATAATAGTTGTTATACGACATGTGTAATAAATATAATAAGGTATTATGGTAGTTATTTTCCAATATATAAGTCTAATTAAGTATGTATAATAAAACAGAGTTGGTATCCTTTTATAAGAGAGGGAAGGTACACACTAGGAATTACTTAAAATATTAAATAATATATATATAATAATCATGTAAAGTGAAAAAATACACCCAAAATTAAAAGATAAGTTGTTATAAGGTTGAAATAAACATAACCAATAACTTTTGGAAAATGTTTGGATACATTATAATCCTTATCTCATAGTTAAACCACTTTAAACTCATTTTAATCTTAAACTTGATAACTCAACTTTTTACCATGATAACATAATTATATGATAAAAAATAAAAGGGTAATTATAAATGAATTTTTAAATTATGATTCAAAAATTTTTATCCATTTTATCAGATTTAATTTCTATGTGTAATAAATTACTTTAAATATAAGAACACAAAACGCATGAAAAACTGTTTTTAGGAAAATACCCAATTTAAGAATAAAATAATTTAACCCTGAAATAAATTAATAAATTGGTTTCTATGAATTTATTTTTATTAAATAATAAAAAATTAATATTTTTATACTTTTAGGGAAAATCAATACCAAATTGAATTTTCCAACCATTCCATTAAATAAAAATACCCAAAAATAGTTTTAAATTTGAATAAAATATAAATTATCTTAAAAAGGTCATTATTGTGTTTCTAATTTCAAAATAATGATTTGAAATAAATTATTTGAATACATAAAATATATTTTGTAAAAAAAAACTCATAAAATTGGATAAATTAATTTTTTAGATGGATTTTAATGTTTTACGCCATGGTTTTAACAAAACTTTACCTCTTTTACCTAGGTGAAAAATATTTACTATGGTTACTATTAAAAATGGAAAAAATTAAGTTAGACATATTAAATTATAGTAATTATTCTGATTAAAAATATGGAAAACATTTTATCAAATTAAATTCATAGAAGTGGTAGGATTTAATTTAAAATTAAACTTGAAAAACATTACAAAAATCAGTCTTCTAGAAAAATCATTCTTATGTATAATTTTTTTATATCAATATAAAGCATTAAATTTTTTCCAATCAATTTAGTTGGATTACTTAGAATATAAATGTACTAATTTTAATTCAAAACCATTTTAAAATAAAATGAAAATTGTAAATGCTTGAAACAAAAAGGCAATTTTCAATAAATTGATTATTTTCTCTATTCACTATAAAATAAATCTTTTTCAAAAATACAAAAATTTAATCCTAATATAATTTTGGTATGATAATTTAAAAAATTATATCCTTTTAAAAAAACAATTACTAATAGTGGTGAAAATTAATTATAATATTTTCTCATAAACCACTATAAAAACCATTTTTGATGAAAATGTATTTTTAAAGAATAAAATTATTTTTATAAAAATTGAGTACTTATTTATAATCAAATATTAATTATATAAACATTTATAATATTTTTCATAATGTGGTTATTTATCTTAATAATGTTAATTTTAATGTCTATGTTATAAAGGCCATGTTTTATCAATATTATTTATATCGTGGTTAATTTTGAACTCGGGGTTGCTTGTATCCCAAGACATCAAGGAAATTAAATTTATTTTAAGATAAATATATCATAAAAAATAAGGGTATTATAGAATATACTTTATATAATGTTGTGGCTATCACACATTATGTAAAAGAAAATTTATTAAAGTTTCTTGGTTCATCATTGAGGACAGGTGAGTGGTGTGGCTTATATAGTTTATTAAATCAGTTTTTTAAAGTTTCCTTATTAAAGTGGTGGATAAGGGTAGATTATTTATATATTCATGGTCCATGCAATTTAATATTTATTAAAGTAGATTTTGTTATGAAATTTTATGAAATGTAGTGATGTGTAACTGCCCAGGTCATTTCCAATGATTAGGCTAGACACTTGGCACTTAGAAACTGGTCAATGGGGATTGCTTTAATATATCTTTTTATAGAAGATTCTACCTTTCATGGATATAAATATTTTAACTCAAGAAATGAATAAATCAGAATTTGGGATATTAATCCTTTTTCCACATTTTTGTATCAATAAATGTAGTTTTTTTGTTTTATCTATTTCTGTTCTTTGTGTCCTTTGTGTTCTTTATTAAATTTATTTTAAAATACACTTTTGTATATACCATAAATCTTGTGAACCAACCAAGATAACCCACCTAAATAGTACCCAAATAAATCACGACCTAGAACAAAGAGAATTACCAATCCCCACAGGCTGGTGACTAGAAACCAGGCTTCAAAATAATCAATATGGAATGATTTCTCTATTTGAACGACTCATCAAGAATAATGAATGGATATAAAACAATAAACATCTGATATTACAAACACTCCTTAAGAGATAAAAAAACCCAAGTAAATAGATACAAGTCTCAAATCATCACATAAACAAAAGGTAAAAGATAATTCCATTAAGAAATCATCCTAGAAACTCCATATAACTAGGGGATAATATGTTTCACTAATCACAAAAAAATACCAAGTCTCAAAAATCAAGTACATACACCACCTTCAAGTGGTGATTTCCCTTTTTCTGTACCTAGAATGATAAATTCTAAAAATTCCTGAAGGTAATGGTAGGATGTGAGAAAAAATACTAGTAGGATCCCACCACAAATTTTATAAGAAATATATAACAAATAAACTAACTATGATCATGTTTTAAATAAAACATATAATGAAAATATTTTCATTTCTCATATCATAAAATACTTTGTCAAAATTTTTTATGGCTAATATAAAAAAAATTTCAAATTTAATTTTCATTTAATCAAGTTGATATAATCAACATTGCCATGATAGGCATGAATATGAATATATTTCAAAATACACACGAGTAAATCATTTCATATGTACTATCATGTATAAATCATTTTCAATCATAGAACCATGGTAATAAAACCTAATATTAGTTAGTTTAGATTAAAAAGTTATGTATAATCTTGGTAAAATATATCTTCAAGTGAGAACGCACTCCCTAGATCCTAGGCCTAGGGGGAATAAGAGAGAATCCCAATAAATAAACTCCCTTCCCTCAAGATAGTTTTGTATTATGGTCATAGTCATTCCATTGGTAGATAACAACTTTCCTACCATGAATATCCTCCCACATAACTATTTGGGATACATTTTCTTTAAGTTAATCAATCATAAATGGGGCTATCATTAAATTTATTCAATCACTTCAATCGAACACATGTTCAAGTTTGAAAATGTGATAAATTATTTCACAAACAAACTTCAAATGGGTTTTATAAAAAAATCATGACTTTTAAATAAACTCATTTCATTTCAAATAATCAAACATTTCACTCCTTTTTTCCTAAAAAATAACCATCAAATTCATGATTTTAATTACTCGTTTTAATTCATTATCAATTTTTTAGAAATCAAATATTATTTCAAAATCCATTTTCAAGGGATCTCACCATGTACACAATGATATTTAAAATAATTAATCAAGGGACTGAATTTAATAATTATAAATAAATTGAAAAATAATTTAAATTAAATAAGCATAAAAGGTTTCAATTTGTAGAGATTTCCTTAAAAAACCACTAACCTCAATCAAGATCAACAAACACCCAAATAGGATCCACCAATTGAGAGGTGAAAGGATAAGATCTATCAAATGAGAATCCTAGAAACACAATAAATCAATTCAATATCTATATCCATCAACACCATGATAATCCACCACTATAGAATAGGGAGAGATAGATATATGAGGAAAGGATAATTCATATTCCAAAAAGATCACACTTACCGAAATTGATCCAACACACCAAATTGAACTTCTACTGATAGAGAATCAATGGTGGGAGAGATAAACTATATCTATAGAGACTATAAATTGTTTATGATAAGATGAAATTTAAGGGAGTGTATTATTATTAAAATGGAGATTAAAATAATGAAAAGTTACAATACTACCCTAAACTTTCTCGACCTCACCGACATAATCATATATAAAGTGGTCTCTATTGAATAATTGGTGGAGTCTATAAAAATTATAGGGATATTGGAAGTCCCACTAGCTTAGAAGTGGGTCAAGAATAATTCTTGTCACACTGAACACTACATCATCTAGCTGGTGGACCTCACTAGCTTGTTGGTGGGACTTCTATAGCTTTTCCAGCTACTGGAGCATGTCGACTCCCATTCTAAAATCCTCGACCATATCCTGACCTCTAATAAAAGAATAAAGTACCTCTCATATCCCGTTAAATGCTCAAAGATGGGGGAAAACTAGAAAAAATAGGCATAACTAATAAATTTTAGAAAAAAATAGATATCAACATGAAAAAAGTGAACTAAGATCAAATAGAGGTTCATACTTGAATGTTGGAAACAAGATATTACAATCTTCCCACCATAAGTTTATTCTTCCCCCCAGAAATCCTATAAATAAGTTTGGTATATGAATAGGGGATTCAAATTCTCTCTTAGAAAATCCTCATTCTCGAAATTATCATGAGAATCAGAAGGATATTTTCAAAATACCTAAACAAAGGGGTTATATTTTCCCTAAAGGACTTCTATTTTAGAATCAATAATTTGAACTAGCTTCTAAATCACAAATAAATCAAGTTTCAGATAAAGGTCCTCCTAGATCAGTACATGGGACAAGTTAGAGTGATACTTCCTAAGATATGGCACATGAAACATATTATGGATTGATGTCATCTAAGGTAGAAAAGAAAAATGGTAAGCCAACTTTCCAATCCACTCAATAACATCAAATGGTACCATGTATCTTGGTGATAACTTTCCTTGTTTTTCAAACCATCGGTGTCCCAACTAGTGTGAGAATCACCAAAACTCCTAGTCACTGTTTGAGAGTTCCAAAGGGTTCTGAAATTAAACAATATAAGATTTATAATTGCTTTGTTCTGTTACCATTTTCTAATAAATCATCTAAAACTTTTCTATCATCTATTGGACCAAATTAGGTTTAACCTGGAAAGATTAACTAATCTATGACCAGAATAGGATATATTTACACAGCTGACCATACATGGCCTTAAAGGGTTCTATCTTGATGGATTACTAGTAGCTGTTATTATAGGAAAACTCAACCAGTATCAAATGGTTATCCTAATATTCTCCAAATTCAACAACATAAGACCAAATGATATATTCTAGAATTTGTATAGCTCATTACTTATTATAATATATCTGAGGATGATATTTCATGCTCAAATTTATTTGGTATCCCATCACTTCCTAGATGTCTCTCTATAAATGAGAAGTGAATCAGGGATCCCTATTAGAAACTATACTAGAAATAATGTAATCTAACAATATCCAACACATATAGATTTACCAAGTCCTCAAAATTTGTTATTCTATGAATGATAATAAGGTGAGATGATTTTTTCAATCGTACAATCAACACTCATATCACATTATTTCCTTGAGGTTTATGTGATAACCCATCCAAAAAGTCCATAAAGATCTTGTTCCACTTCTAAGTTAGCATAAGAAGGGGATGAAGAAAACCAGAAGTTTTCTGATGATCAACCATAATCTGATGAAAAGTATAACAGTGATAAAAAAAATAAACAATGTCTACTTTCATACCTAGTTAGAAAAAATTATTCCTCATATTATATTTTTTTACAAGGTGTATTTCCCATTAACAATGATGATAATCCATTTTCACATATTTCCTCATTAGTATAATAACAAAAAACCAGTTCCTAAAGAAAAGGATACTCTTAGAAGCTAAATACCATTCCTTGATGGTCTCTACACCATCAAAATTAGTTATTATATGAATGAGAATAAGGTGAGATGATTTTTTCAATCAACCAATCACCACACATATCACATTATTTCCTTGAGGTGTATCCAACAACCCAACCAAAACGACCATCAAGATCTTGTTTCACTTCCAATTCAGCATAAGAAGGGGATGAAGCAAACCAGATGTTTTCTGATGATTAACCTTAATTTGATTAAAATTATAATAGTGAGAAACAAAATCAACAATGTCTAATTTCATACCTAGCCAGAATTTTTTTTCCTCATATCATATTTATTTCCAAGGTGTATTTCCCATTGAGAATGATAATATTATATTTTAAAATATTTCCTCATTAATAGAATAAAAAAAACTAGTTCCTACAGAAACGTATACTCTTAGAAGATAAATACCATTCCTTGATGGTCTCTACACCATATAAATAATCCCTAAATCCTCAAAACTCATACCCAAGATGCTTATCTTGGAGAATCATCTCAAGAAGGTAATATTTCAACAGAACACTCATCAAAACAAACATAGTCTCATCCTCTTATAATAAAAAACACATAAAAGAAAAGAGAGCCATCATATTTCATTCCTTATAAGATTATTTCATGGAATGTGATGAAAGTTTTTTTTTCAAATAATTTTTAATGAAATTACCCTTACTAAGGGTGTAGGAAATTTCAATGTTAAAATTCTGTAGGTACTCAACCCATTTATTTTGAGATAATTTGTGGGATATTTCTTCTCATGAGGCCAAAGATGGTGATAACCATAAGACATCACAAGATCACATTATATATGAACACAACCAAAACTCAACCCCGATGCATCATAGAAGTCCACATAGACATTACCAATATCTAGAAGTCTCTAAAATAGTGATGAAGTAAAATTATGCATCAAATCATCGAAATAAGTATTAAATTTTTAATTCCACACAAACTTTACTAACTTTTAAGTAAGAGTGATAAGAGGAGAATCCAATTTTGATAAATCCTTAAAAACCAACAACAACACCCAATAAATCCAAAAAATCATTGAATCTCAAAGACAACCTTTGGTTTGTCCCATTTTATGATAGATTTCAACTTCTCAAGATCAACTTAAACTCCATGTTTAGAAACAATGCATCCTAATAAATTTACCTATCATATCAAAAAGTTTCATTTAGAATGATTGGAATAAAGTCTATGATTTATCAAGATATCCATAACTACTATCAAGTGACACACATGATCCTCCTCAATTTTTGAGTAACCTAAAAAGTCATCCAAAAATACCACTAAAAAATCATTGAGGTATTGTGGGAAAATCCTGTTCATCAATTCCATAGACACAGAAGGATCATTGGTTAGAAAAAAACATAACAAGGTACTTCATGGACATGCCCACTCTTGAAGGAGGTCTTAGGTATACCATACTACTTGATCTTAAGGTTTTTGTAACATTATTTAAGATCAATATTTGAGAACCACTTCACCCCTTTCAACTGGTCATAATATCATCAATACAGGAAAATGGGTATTTTTTCTTGACCATGATCTGATTTTCCTTTTTGTAATCAACACAAAGGTAAAGGGTCCCGTTGGACTTCATGGAAAAATCACTGGCACTATGAAATGTAACACACTAGGATGAATAAAGTCTTTAGACATAAAATAATCCAATTTATTCTTTATCTCCTTTATTTTATTCAGTTCCACATGGTAGTAAAGAATAAAAATATGTTGGGTACCTGGTACCCATTTGATATAAAATACCACCCCCTCACCAGTGATAAACCCTAAAACATAGAAGGAAACACATTAGTAAAATTAGTAGTTAATAGATAAATATCACCAAAAAAATATCCTACTATAGTTCAAAGTAAAACATGGATATCAAACTACCAAAACCTTAAAGAGGAGGACCAGCTCGACCTGACCTCAGGTCCCATTCTCCCTAGAAAAGACAACACACCCCATTTGGGGTAGTAAAGGTGATACATAAAAGATAGATGTTACTATGATATTTATAAGAGATAAACCAATCCATCCTAAGAATTAAATATATATATTTCATATCCATAATAAAAAATTCCCAATAAATATCATTTTTTGTTAAAGATAAAGGACAATAAGGGCATTAGATACCCTACACTATCTTTATCCTCAGAGGCATATAAATATCTTTTATATAAAGCGTGAACCCTGTAATAATATTTAATAGTTCCAAAACAATGGTGGATATGAAGGAATGATAGGAAAAAATATAAATAATTCATTCACTAAATATAAATAAATTTTAATGGTACCTACCACTACAATAAGACCCACATCATCTTCCATTAGATATGTGATCTTAATGTGAAGAATATTTTTCCCAATGTATATGGTCATAAATCCTTTATTATATAATAATTTGACTACAATATAGATCCTCCTAGTACTGTCAAGATCATACCACTATGTGAAGTTGTAAAAACATGGGAAACCCTATGCAAGTGACTTAAGAATCCCAAAGAGCTACAAATATTTAGTGTCTTTGTGCCTGATTTCTTTGAGTGCATGACTATGAAATAATATAAAAAAATTAGTGGTACTTTACCAGATACTATAAAAGATTTGGAATAAGTATTCTACCAATATACACAACTACGGTTTCCACTATGAGACTCATCTCACTCCCTCTTCCCATTAAAGGGACCACTTGAGCTACCATTGGGAATATGAGGAACTCTCATCAAACATGACTTACCAGTCAAGTCAAGTTCTATCATCAAAGATCTATATAGAAAATCAACATATAAGGTGATATTAAAAAAAACATGAGATCATATATCTTCTCAAAGACCCATCCCAAACCTTCAATATTTTTTTCTTCTCATTCGATACCACCTTTGGTGGGAAATGGACAATCTTAGAAAAATTATTGGCATACTGGGTCACTATCTTATCATGTTTCTGTAGTTTAAAGAAATCCATAAACTTATCCAACACCATCGATTATAGATATAACGGTACTGTGAAAATATTCCTAACATCCTTCTATTCCAAGAACACATTCTTTATTGTCATAAATATCAATTCACACCATCTTCTTCTAGGACCTTCATGTTTGAAGACAATACATTTCACAATAAATAAAAATGTTATATCTAAAAACTCAAAGATATTATAAACCTTGTTCAACCAATCCTCTACCACCTAAGGATCATTGGTAAACTATAAACATGGTGGATTCAGATGAATAAAGTCTTTGTAAAGATCCCTACAATCATCTATTTGGGAAAAAACCTTTGTATCCTGAACATGAACATGTATAACTACCCATACTATATCTTAAACTACATGAAAAACAAACTCTACCAGTTTTTGATCAACTGGAGGGTTCACTTTCCATGTTTTATTGACAACTCCATCTCACGGTCTATTCAAACATCTTCTTAGGGGCATGGTACTACACAACATCATTAGATAATACGGGAAACTTCAATAAAGTGACATATGATCCTAAAATATATCAATAAGAATTCAATTGGGAAACAAAAATCTCATATAAAGTCCATGGAAAAAGTATAGTATTAGATGAATAAATTCTTTAAAAATAAATTTTCCCAAAAACCTATGGTAACTTAAGGCTCATTACAATGATATCTATCCAGAAAATCACTCATAAACTACCCCTTAAGTCATGAAAATCCTATCTCTTGTCTTCCAAGACATCCAAAACCGCACAATAATATAACAAAATAGGCACAACCAGTCACTAATACCATTGTTTAATAACTAACATATATAACCCACCTAAACAGTATCCAAATCTATCCTAACATAACTTGAAGGGAATTACTGATCCCCACAGGATAGTGACTATCACTTGGGCATCAAAAAAATCATAAGGTAATTATTTATCCACAAGAATAAATCATCCAGATGGAGTAGAATATAAAAAAATAAATAGTTGGTATGGGAAAAACCCTTCAAGAGAGATAAAACCACAAGTAGAATAATACAAGTCTCAAATAAGTATGTCAACCAAAGGAAATAGATAATACCATAAATATATTATCCCATAAACTCCTTGTAACTAGTGGATCACATGCTCCACAAGTCACTACCGACACCCAAGTCCCACTAATAAAATGAATACACCACCTCTAAGTGGCGATTTACCATTTCCTAAACATGGAATGAAAAAATCTACAAATACTCAAAGGTAAATGTAGGGAATGACAAAATATCCCTGTAGGATCTCATAAATCATTTAATAAGAAAACTATAACAAATAAACCAACTATTATCTATTATTAAATAAAAAAATTAATTAAAGTCTTTTCAAAGTTCTTATAAAAACATGTTTTATCAAAAAAAATTCAATGGATAATATAAAACTAGTTTAAAAGTAATTTTACATAAAATAACTTAGATATAAACATCTCTATCAAATCATACATTAATAGGAATTTAAATCAAAATAGTCATGAGGAAATAATTTCATAAATACTAAAATATATTAATCATTTTCAATCAGATCACCATGGAAATAACTTCGGGGTTTATTTATTTTAGGTCATAAGATTCCACAAAATCTCAGTGACATATTGATCTAGGTGTTCACACCCTCCTTAGATCTAAGGCCTAGGGGGAATAGTAGATAATCCCAAAGAATAAACTTCCTCCCCTCATGATAGTTTTCTATCCTTGTCCATGTCATTCCATTTATAGATGGAATTTTACCTAGTGTGAATATCCTCCCACCCATCTACCTAGGATCGCATGTGCTTCAAGGTAATCAATCATACTTAAATATATGATTTAATTCAATCAATCAATTCACTCGACCCTAAGTTCAATTTTCAAAACTTTCATATCATTTTAAAAACCAAATTCAAATTGTTTTTATCAAAAAAATAATGCCTTTTAAATCAAATAATTTCATTTCAAATCATCAAATACTTCATGCATTTTCTATTAAAAAATCATCATCAAATTCATAATTCAAATTACTCATTTCAATCCAAGATAATTTTTATAAAAATCATAGAATATTGCAAAATCCATTTTCATGGGATTTAAGTATGCACACCATTCAATTTTAAATCATTAATAAAGTCACTCAATTAATTATTTATAAATCAAATGTAAAACCAACTTAAATTAAATAATCACTAAATGTTTAAATTGATAGAAATTTCCTTATGAAAATACCTACCTCAATAAAAATAAACAAAAGACCACATGAGATCCACGAATGAAGATATAAATGGGTAAGATCAATAAAAGGTGAATACTAGAAACATAATTCATAATGTAAAGATATAGATATATAAATTACATGATGATTCACCACTTTTGAAGAGGTATAGAGATAAGGAAATGACAATTCACATTCTTGGAAGATCATACTTATCAAAAGATTTCAATTTCACAAATTTTACTTCAATATGTGAATAGTTCATATTGGGATAGCCAAAATAATCTCTAGAGATCCTACAAAGTGTTTAGGGTCAAATTAAATATTAGGGATAGGATTAGGATTAAAACAATGATTAAAATAAAGGAAATTTATGTTACTACTCTATAATTTTTCAGTCCCATCAACATCATTGGCTAGATGATAGGATCCACCAGCCACCTTTTGGTGACTGGTAGAATGTTAGAGCTACTGGAAGTCACACAAAATAGAAGATGAGATAGGTATAATTCTTGACCCATGGGACACTCCATCATAAGGCTATTGGGATTTCACCAAATGGCTGGTGGAGTTCCTGTAGGAACTCCCTACTTCCACCTTCTCACTAGATGCAAAGAGATCCTCACTGGCCTGATAGTGGACCTCCTATAGATTTTAAAACTATAAGATCCTACCCACTAATATTCTAAAATCCCATGATATCATCTAACCACTAAAATTATAATCAATATGCCCTCCAGACCCCTTTAAAATCTCATACAAGAGGACAAAGAATAGGAAAAAATAGGTATAACCAAGAAACAATGAAAAAAACTAAATATTATCATGAAAATAAAGATAAAAAAGAATAAATAATATTCATACCATTGGGAATTTATTTTCTCAAAAATAATATATAATTTATTATTGATTTTGATGCTCACAAATACCGTTATTTGTTTTACTAACGATATTACTTTAAGTGTATTTCAGGAAATTATGGTTAATTGTCTTATTTATTATGGAATTATATTCATGATCTTAATTCACTCAAATTATTTTATTAAGTGTTCTAAACTCTCTTCAATGTATTCTAGAAGCACTATTCACAACCTATATTCAGAACATAACGTAAGGAATAAACCCTATGCTTGACACAACATGTATAGATCATGAAACTTATGTTTTTATTCAACCTTATCTTGGAAGAAGGTGTGTATAGATCCTTAAAAAATGATTAAAAGGAACATATGGATAAATAACCTTACATTTGGATGGAACCTTACATGTAATAAGAGAATAAAGTATGGTTAAAGAACCCTACATTAGTAAGGAACCCTACATTTGAGGACACAAACGTCTGGTTAATCAACCTTACTTTTATGATCAACCTTATGTAATCAAAATTACATTTGGAAAATAAAATATATATAGTTAAACACAATTTTTGGTATTTTTATATTTTGATAAGGAACCATACATTTGAATTTTTAACGCCGGAGATATAATTTCACGATTTTGTCTTAAATTTATGCAACGATCTTTATAGATTTACAGGCTATTTAAAACATGATATAATTGATTTAAAGAACTATATTAAAAAAAATCTCTCCTATTATCAAGGGAAGTTACAACTCCCCTAGTAAATTTAGATTTGAATTTTTGTGATATATTAGGCGACTTTTGTGGATCTAAAATTCTGGAAAATATAATATTTTTTATATATATTCTACCAGTGTATCATTTCTCAATACGAGATATATAAAAGTCATTTTTTGTATATATGATTTCATTCCCATTAACATATCTTACAATGATGTTGCAATGAATGATCGATTCAGAAATAAGCTTCACTTTGGAGACATACATGTTCAATCTTTTACAGATACTATTTTTTGATAATTTCATTTGAAGATCTTTTTGAAACCAAGATTGATTTAGATCTAAGATTTCTTGAAGAATTTATTTTCTAAAGAATAAGATATATCTATAATCAATTTTTGCTGATGAAATTGTGAATTTCAACCCAATCCATCTTCAAATCATTCTCTTTTGTTTTTTTTGAGTTTCAACTACTCAGACTCAGTTGTAGTGGAGTATCAGATTCTTGATCTAAGTTGTGGATATTTAGTTCCCTATTAAAGAACCAAAATGATCTATTTTTAGCCTTGTTTTTAAAGGTGTCAGATTCCTTCAATCAGTTGTGGATTTATGGTCTTATGATAAGAGGAAATTTCTAGTGAAATCCACCAAGCTCAAAAATAGAGTGATTGGTGTAGTGGACTAGGGGATCTTTGTGCCCTGAACCACTATGAAAAGCTATGTTCTTTCTTTATTTTTATACGATACTCATTTTCATGAAAGAAAGAGCACTTCTTATCTGCATAAAATACAGAAGGTGTCAAAATCAATAATTGTGGAAGATTTTTTAAAAGGCACAATTCATCCAACTCTTATGTTACTTTTTATTATTCTGACCAAACAATTAATATAATAGGTGGGATTTTTGGATAAATCTATTGTAAGATAAATGTATAAGGACTAAAAAAATATGTAAATAGATGATCTAAGAGAAGAAATTCCTATGGCACATGCTCAATATTTTAATGGTGAAAATTATGGCTGCTGTAAATCATGGATGATTATCGATATGAAAAATCTTGGATTCAAAGTCTACTAAAAAATCATTTCTCCCTATATGATTCCTGATAAACTATATAATTGGACTGCTAAAACAGAAGCTGATTATGATATCAATTCAAAATAAGTGAATGATATTTTTTGTAGTCTTGGAGCAGATTAGTTCAATCATGTATCACAAAGTTTTAATTTCTATGAGATGTGAAAAACTATTAAAATTTCCTATAAAGGAACATACAATGTTAGACAGATAAGGTATGCAACTGCTAAGATTAAATTTGACACCTTTAGAATGTTTTATAGAGATATCATCACATAGATGAATGGAAGGATTACAGAAATTGGAAAAAATATAAATACTCTAGGAGAACCCATCTAACAGTCTAATCAATCCTTTAAAGTACTCAAAGTACTACCTTCGAAATGGAATGACATATATATTGATATTTTTCAATAATAACCTGTTAAGGATCTAAAAATGAAATAACTAATTGAGAAATTGATGATGTATGAAGAAGAAATGTAGCCTAAAGCTAAATATCATAAAATTGTAGTGAATAAAAAAAATACTCCTCTAAAGGTGACATCTTAGAAGCATAATAAAAAAATAGAACAAGAAGTTAAAGAACAAAAATTGATATTCCATAGATTCTAAAATTTCACTGGATCATCTAAACAAAAAATTTATTAAATTCTATAAGAAGAAAATAAGTTTCAAATAATCCTTCAAGAGAGATGAGAAATAACCAAGAGAAGTTCAATTATATGAATGTAATAAATTGGGTTAAATTAAACCTGATTGTCCTAAACTAAAATATGAAAAGAAATGGACAAAAAAAAAATATCAAAAGAATTTTGATTATGATCAAAAAGGTAAAGTAGAAATTAAATCTACTTAGAATATATCTAAAGACTCCAACAACTCTTCAAAATATGATTTAGAAAAGAAGAAATCAAATCTAAAAGCCAATATGTGCTTTATGGTTGAATAAGAAAAGGAAAAAACTTATTACTCTTATGACACTGATTCTGCTAGTTTCTCAAATGAAAAATTAGCTACCTATTTCTCTATATTATAATAAAATTAAGATTCTCTACTAAAGAAGCACAAGTAATTAAAAAATATTCATAATTCTTTTTTAAGTGAAAGAGACACTGTATTAAATCAATATAAGAAAATAGTTGATAAATTCAACTCATCTGCAAAAAAACTGCATTGATCATGAGAAAGAAAATTAAAGAATTGAAAGATGAAGTGGAATACTATAAAATTACTGCAATCACTTTTACCAAAAAAGAAAAAGTGTTAAATTAAATTCTTTGAAAGAATGAAATTAAAATAGAAAGACTTGGAATATGAAGTAAGAGTGATAACTCAAAATTATGTAAAAATTATTCTGTGCCCAATTCGAAATATTCTACCTATTATTATTGTATAACAAAAGGTTATTTAACTAGTAATTATTATTTAAAAAATATTAAAATTAGTCGTATTAAAAAATACTTTATTTCTAAATGTTTTTATAGGGAATGTAATATTAATTATGGAAACATAAAGTAGATCTTGACTCCCAGATCATTGCTAGCTAACATTGAAGGACCCAAGAAGATATGAGTACCAAAACAAACACCTGTTTAATTACTTTTGAAAAAAATATTCCATAGGAAAAAATGTTGCATGGTATATGGAGAATGGATGTTCTGGGAACATGAGTAGAGTCTCAATGAATTTTCGTACACTAACTCAAACTAATGGAGGTTAATTCACCTTTTTTGACAATGCAGAAGGAAAGATCATTGGATTTCGAACTGTAGGAGATCCAAAGAATATATCAATCAACAATGTAATGTATGTGAAAGGGGTAAAACAAAATCTAATAAGTATCTATCAAATTTGTGATGATGGTTTTATATTTATTTTTTGAACAATTCATACTCATTTTTTAAAGATTAACTTCTTAAGTTTAGAGTAATAAGAACTGATAAGGTTTATACCTTGGATTTAAATTCATTATATAAATAGAAAGTGAATTGTTTAACTATTAAGAAAAATGATTTATTGATTGGGCATATGTGACTTGGTCATTTTAATTGTTATTATTTACATAAATTGTCTAAGAAATTATTAGTTTTTTATTTTCCTAGCCTTAAATTTGATAATGATAGATTCTGTGATGCATGCCAAATTAGAAAATAACAGAAATATTGTTTGAAATCTATTAACAAAATTTCTACATCTAAACCCATAGAACTTATCCATATGGATTTGTTTAAACCATCCAGAGTAGCATGTTTTGATGGAAAATTATATGTATATGTTTTAGTTTATGATTATTCCTTATTTACTTGGGTATATTTTCTAAAATTTTAAAGTGAAGTTTTCACTATTTTTGAAAGTTTTTGTAAAATTGTTCAAAATAAAAAAGGTTTTAAAATAATTTCATGAAGAAGTGGTAATGGTGGAGAATTTTAGAATGAAGAATTTAATTCTTTTTTCCCAAATCCGAGTATTCATCACTCTTTTTATACACCAAGAACACCTCAAAAAATGAAATTATTGAAAGAAGAAATAGAACCATTCAAGAAATGGAAAAGACTATACAAAATGAATATAGTCTTCCTACCTAATTTTTGGAAGAATCTACGAACACAACATAATATATAATTAATAAAGTTTTAATAAGGCCTATTTTCTAAAGGACACCCTATAATCACTTGAATAACAGAAAACCTAAAGTGATGTACTTTAATGTTTTTGGATGTAAGGTTTATATCTTGAATATTAAGGACAATCTTGGTATGTTTGATCAAAAATATGATGAAGTAATATTATTAGTATATTCTTCAACTTCTAAATCATATATAGTGTTTAATAAAATTTCAAGTATTTTTGAAGAATGATTTCTTGTAAAGTTTGATGAAACTAGCCCTTTCATTAAATAGAAAGATCAAACTGATGAAGTTACTGATTCATTTGATAACACGAGACATGAAACCCCTAAAAATGATTTTGAAAATGATATTAATGAAATTTAGTCTAGTTTAGAAGAACATGATACTAAAGAACCTGAATGTGTGTTTCCTAGACAATCTAGAACCCAAAATAATCATCCTCTAGAAACTATTATAGGATACCAAGATATAGGAATTAGAACTAGAAGAAATATAGAAAACCTAGCTGAATTATCTACCTTCCTATCTCCATTAGAACATAAGTTTATTGAATAAGGTTAGAAGATGAGAGTTGGATATTAGAAATGTAAGAAGAACTGAAAAAATTTAGAAGGAATGAGGTTTGAGGATTAGTAAAGAGACCAAACAATTATCCTTTTAGAAGAACTAAGTGGGTCTTTAGAAACAAAAAGGATGATTAAGATATTATTACCAAAAATAAATCCATATTAGTATCTAAATGATATAATAAAAAAGAAGGGATAGATTATAATGAAATTTTTTCCCATATATCTAGATTGTAATCCATAATAATCCTTTTATCTTATGAATCTCATATGAATTTTAAATTATATTAGATGGATGTTAAAACTGAATTTTTAAATAGATATTTTATGTAAGAATTATATGTTAAACAACCTCATGGTTTTGAAAATCCACAAAAACCAAATTCTATTTTTAAACACACTAAATCTATTTATGTACTTAAACAGGCACCTAGAGCTAGGTATGAAAGATTTATTTCTTTTATTTTTAAAAAGGTATTTGTAGATGGATTGGAAGACCCAACACTCTTTAAGAAAACTGTTTGTTCTAATATTTTATTTGTTCAAATATATGTTTATGATGTTATTTTTGTTCAAATTATAAAAATATTTGTATTGATTTTTCTAAACTAATGAAAAAATAATTTGAAATGTATATGATGAGAGAACTGAATTTATTTTTAAGATTTCAAATTTCTCAAAAATATTATGGAAATATTTTAAATAAAAGTAAATATATTATAGATTTATTGAAAAAGTTTGTACTTGAGAAAAAAAGACATACACAACTCCCATGTGTACCAATATAAAACTTGATTGGGATGAAAGTAGAAAACTAGTGGATAAAAAGTTATATAGATGTATGATTGGTAGTTTATTATCTCTTACTACTAGTAGACAAGAAATTACGTTTTCTGTATGTTTATGTGCAAGATTTCAATAAAATCTAAAAAACCCATCTTACTTCTATTTAATTTTTTTAGATATTTAAAAGGAACTATTTTTCAATCTCTTATTTACCCCAAAACATTTGATTTTAATTTAATTTCATATTTGGAAGATGATTTTAGATGTAGTAAATTGGATAGAAAAAGTACCTTAGGAACCTATCACTTTTTAGGAAAATTATTAGTGGCATGGTTGAGTAAGAATCAACACTCATTTTCTCTATCAATAGTTAAAGCGTAATATGTTTCCATTGGCAGTTGTTGTGCACAAGTATTGTGGATGAAAAAATCACTATTAGACTTTGGACTAAATTTTGATAGTATACATATTTTATATGATAATAAAAGTGAAATAAATATTTCAAAAAATCCTATAAGTCATTAAAGGAATAAGAAAAATGATGTAAGGCCTCATTTTATAAGAGATCACGTTCTTAAAAATGATATTTCCTTAGAATTTATTAATATCAAATATCAATTAAAAAATATTTTCACTAAACCACTTCATACTACAAGTTTTTATTTTAGTAAGGGGTATTTGAGTTTATTTAATTTTAAATAAATAGTTATTTGTATATTTCAATTAATATGTATTTAGTTTTTATATATTTTAATTAAAATGGGTTTCTTTATTTATTTATTTATTTATTTTACTTTCACTATCAAATCTAGTATTTCATTTATTTTC
Source organism: Viscum album (assembly GCA_963277665.1). Lineage (NCBI taxonomy): Eukaryota > Viridiplantae > Streptophyta > Magnoliopsida > Santalales > Viscaceae > Viscum > Viscum album. The sequence continues at coordinate 1,235,108,157 of OY728122.1, read as the reverse complement.
TTAAATATATTTTTTTTTCATTTTTAATTTATAATTGAAAGTTTTAAAAATCTAAAAACCATTGATTACACTATAAAATCAGTATGAGAAACAAGATCGCGTTATTACCTATCAGAAAAACCTTTGACTTAACCTACATTTTTTATTAAACCGTTTCTCCTTCAAAACCCCCCGTCTTTCTCTTAAACCCTAGAATCTGAAAACCTTCAATATTCAGATTCTTAGAAATAGTGAATACCAAACAAGCTGATGAAGGTGAACCTAGTGACCTGAAGTATCAGTGTATTTCCTCAAGGAAGATTCTTCAAGTAAAATTAGATGATTTATAGTGGTTGTATGAGATGAATCTTCTTCTCAATAAATCAATTGATTTTAAAGGTTTGGAATTTCTCGTCAATGAGGAGAATGAATATTTTCTTTATGAATTAGAACTGAAGAATTTATATAGTAGTGTTTAGTTTAGTTTTGGTGAAACAGAAGATACTGTATCTGCAAGAATAAAAGATAAGGAATTTTGAATTTCTTTAGTAAAAATAGCTTAAATTTTTAAATGTCCTTATTAAGGTGTATTTCATTTTGAACTTCAATAAATTGGTAATCAAGATCACAAGTATGAAGATTTTATATACATTATGTTTGGATCAACAAATATAAGGAAGATATTTCTTAAGGATTTTAAGGTTGATCATAAAGTTTTAGTTAAGTTTATTCAAACTATAATTTCCCTAAGAGTATATGAGATAGATAAAATCCTATACCTGGATATGTATATCATATTTTTGTTTATTACTAATATTAATAAAAGTTTTCGTAGATATATACTGAGGTATCTAAATTATTGTTTCTAAGAATAGGAAATAATGTTGTTTTATCCTTATAGATACTTTCTCTTGTGTTATTTAGAATTAAAATGATTCATTTGTTTGATACAAGAGTGAAGTGTCATAATAACAATGTGTTGAATGTAGGGACTCTAAGAAAGTTTTGGTTTTAATGGATTACTGTGAAAGGAAATATCATACAAATTGGTATATATGAATAATAAAAATCTGGATCTTTTTCTCAGGGGGAGAAAAGTACTTTAAGGAATGAAGGAGTTGGATAATCTAGGAAAAAATATGTTGCTAAATCAACCAAGAGAATATTAATATTTGATGATACATCAAACCTTTCTATGGAAGAATAAGAATAAGTTCAAGAGGACCTTGTTTTAAAACCATGAAATAGGAAATAAAAATAAATAGAAGAACTAGTGTTAGGTTCTGGAGAAGCTACCCACTCAATTAATTTTTAAGAATCATATCATGTTGGGGATCAACAGGAAGAGAGGCAACCCCAAAAAATTAAGGTTGTTCAACCAGAAATTCAGAAAGAAACTGATCAAGGATAACAAGAAATGAAGAGATAAGAAAATTATTCCACAGATATTGTTGAGAATCATCCTATCTCAGCCATTTATCAATAATTAGAGAGACCTACATTAGTTTCTAGAGAAATAATTGAAGTGTTAGATGGTATATCCTGTTCGACTGAGAAGTCAATTAAGAAATATTCTACTTATCCTTTAACAATTGTGGAAGTTGTTGATCATTCAAAGAATCCAAATGAAAGAACAGATGATTCCCTGACTAATCAGATTAATGATCTTTTGGTCAAATTTAATAATGTTTAGGAAGAAAATTTGATTCTTATACAAAAGATGGAAGTTGTAATAAATTATTTTGATAATTTGAAAAATTAATATACTTCATGGGTGAAGTTTGAATCTACTCTGAATCAGATTCAAGAGCCTAAGGAGAATTCAGTGTCAAAGGGATATTTTGACGACTTATTTGGAAAATGTTGGATGATATTGGAAAGATCATATTTGAATCTATTTCTAAACCAAATTTGGTAGAATTGAAATGATATTTTGGGAGCCAGTTAAAATCCATCAAGGGAAGTTTTAGCCAAGTCAGCGCTTTTACATCTTCTCCATCAACCATAAGTTATATGATAAAAATATTTCAGGCTATCACATCTATTATGGACGATATTAATAACAAAATGAAGAAACATTAGTGAAATAGTGCACCTTTTTTAGTGCTGTTAGACAATCAAAAGTTTCTCTATGAGCAACTGAATTCAAGTGAACCAGTTATCAGGGTACTGCTAAATAAGTTCAATGATAAGTTTTCTTAGTTTTTGTAAATGAAAGTGAATTTTTGTGAATTTTTGAAATTAAATTTAATTGAGAATATAAAATTTAGTCAAGATTCACGAATTTTGATAAGGAAGTTGGGTTATAATCTTGTAGAACAGTTAGAGGCTAAGATGGAAGAACTGAAAGTGGGTTTTAAAGCATCTTAGGCTCCTATATAACCATAACCAATAACTGACCCTAACCAAACCCTTTAATGTTTCACCTGACTAACTGTACACCTTATTTCCCTTAGAACAAAACTATCTTAATGCATTTGTATAGTTGTTCTAATAAAATTACTTTGTTATTTTTATTTTCTATGTATTAGATTTATTTTTATATGTTTATCTCTATTTCCTGAATCAATGTATTATTTATCTAAGAAGTATAATATAAAAATTCATTTACTATTCTGTGCAAAATTAAAAGTGTTTTAATATGATTTTACTTTATTTTTTATATAAAAAAATGGGGATAAAATTGGATGAACACAACATTTCATTTTATATCGAAAATGTTCTGTGAAATACAAATAATAATAAATATTTTCTTTATGTATGTTTAAAAAATTATATAATGTGGTATATAGTGTGTTAATTATTTTATGGGTTTTGTGATCAGAAAAAAGGGGGAGATTGTTGGGTATGTATTGTCTCAAGAATACTCTATAATTTATTATTTATTTTGATGCTCACAAATACCGTTGTTTATTTTAATAATGATATTACTTTAAGTGTATTTCATGAAATTATTATTAATCATATTATTTATTCTATAATTATAGTAAATCTTTTAATTTTCTCATAATATTTTCTTAATTGTTCATAATGCTCTTAAGTGTATCCTGGAAACACTGTTCATACCCTACATTCAGAACGTAATGTAAGGTATAAACCCTATTCTTGAGATTGAACATATAGATTGGGAACCTTAAATTTTTATTCAAACTTATGTTGGAAGAAGTTTCATATGGATCATTAAACCTATACTTGGAGGAATGTATGGATAAATGACCTTACGTTTGGATGGAACATTACGTGTGAGAAGAGAAGAAAGTATAGTTAAATAACCCTACGTTAGTAAGGAACCCTACGTTTGAGAACACAAATGTATGGTTCATCAACCTTAATTTTATGATCAACCTTATGTTATCAACCTTATGTTTTGAAAATGAAAACTATGTAGTTGAACCCTATGTTTTGTATTTTGTCATTTGGGAAGGAACCCTACATTTGACTTTTCAACTTCAGAGATTTAATTTCATGATTTTATCCAAGATTTCAGAAATGGTATTTATATATTTACAGGCTATTTAAAACATGATATAATTGATTCAAAGAAATATATTTGATGGAAAAAATCTCTCCTATTCTCATGTGAAGTTACTACTCCCTTGGTCAATTCAGATTTGAATTTCTGTGATCTATCATGTGACTTTTGTGGATCTCAAATTATGGAAAACAGAATATCTTCTGTATATATTCTAACAATGTATCATTTCTCAATATAGGACATATACAATTAATTTTTTATATATACAATTTTATTATCATAAAAATATCTTACAATGATGTTACAATGAACGATTGATTATAAAAGAAGATACAATTTAGAGACATGCATGTTCAATCTTTTACTGGTTCTATTTGTTACTACTTTTATTTGAATATATTTTTGAAACAAGGATCACTTCAGATCTAGTCTTTCTTGAAGAATTTATTTTCTAAAGAATAATATCCATCTACTATCTATTACCGTTGCGTCAATTGTGAAGTTCAAACTGATCCGTCTTCAAATCAATCTATTTTGATTTGTCTGTGTTTCAAATGCTCAGACTTAGTTATAGTGGAGTATCAACTTCTTGATATAAGCTATGGATATTCGGTTCCCTATTAAAGAACTATAAGGATATGTTTTTATCCTTGTTTTTAAATGTGTCAACTTACTACACTCAGTTATGGATTTATGGTCTTATGATATGAGGACCTTGCTAATGAAATTCACCAAGATTATAGAGAGATTGATTGGTGGAGTGGACTAGGGGATATTTGTGCCTTGAACCACTATACAAAGTTGTGTTCTTTATTTCTGTTTATCCACTTCTCACTTTCATAAAAAAATTAATACTTCTTATCTGTTTAAATTACGGAGGGTGTCAAAAGATTGAATTGTGTAAGATTTTTGAAAAGATACAATTCACCCCCTATTATATTACTTTTTATTATTCCAACATAACACATACCTGAAGTCCAGTAACCAAATGTAATAATAACATCCTTCATGATTTTACCTCCTTCATGTATGTAATCTTGATATCAAAGCGATGGTTTTAACATAAACCTTATACATTTTCCCCAAATGTATAACCACTTTATGGTCCTCAAACATCTATATCCTTGGTTCATAAAGAGTATGATCTATGGTGGACACCTTATGAGGATCTTCCATATCATGTTGTAAGATAGGGGTTAATTATGTTATTTTTATCTATATAGGTGACCATAAGATCTATAAGTATTGAAGATCTATCCTTTTTAGAGTTCGATTCTAGTAAGGGATAAAGTTTCTATTATTATAGATATGGTAGGTGTTTGTGTTAGACATTACCTAAATCCATAAAGAGTTATTCTAGTCAAGGTTATCTTAATAGCCGATGAAATCCCAAGAAAAGTCCCCATATGACCCTTTGTTTTCTTAGTTATTTTCTCTTCATCATTCCTTGGGCAATCCCATGTGAATATCTATTATTTTACATTTCCAAAAACTGATATCAATGTTGTCTAAATGGTTTTATATTGCAAAGGTGGGAATGCATTTTTTTTATTTCAAGACAAATTATCACTTCTCTTTTCCTTATTATTCTATATTATAACACCCATTTTTTTAATATGTATTCCCATTTAAATAAATCCAACATATTTGATAACTATTGATAAAAAAACATTGAAATAAAGTTAATAATACTTTATAATAATAAAAATGAAATAAATTACAAGATACTTAAATGGAAAATGATAAAAAATTTAAATTATTTTTTAAAATAAAAGGTTTTTAATTCATATATGAAAATTCCATTGATTTTAAATAATTTATTTTTATGAAATATGTATTTTTATTAAATTTATTTTCTTTTAAGAAAGATATAAAAAATTTTATTGATTAAATTCAAGGATTTATTATTAAAATTAACTAGTAACATTGAGGAAATAATTAATTATTTATAAGTACTACTTTAACTATTCATGAACAAAAAATGTTCTCTTTAAAAATTTATTTTTATTGTGTATTATTTTATATTTTTTATTTAAAAGATAAATTTCTCATATTTAAATTATGGATTGTAATTAAATTAAATATTTATCTTTATATTCAATTTTTCTTTAAATCCTTTAATAATTATTATATTGTAAAGAATATATATAAATTTATTTTTATGCATAAAAATGCATTTTTATAAAAATTGTTTTTATTTATTTATGAATACTTATATTAAAATAAATTTTCATCACCTTTATAAATTGAATATATTAATATCTATTTCATATTTATAATAATAATTCCTATATTTTTTAATATTATCAATTTCATTTTTAGTCATAAAAATAAGTCATATAGGTAAAAGTTAGTCACAACAAAAATGGTTAAAATAAGGAAAAAGGTTAAATTAAGGGATAAGGTCACAAAATATCACGAAAATTATTTTTAATTGGGTTGATGAGGATTTTATTAACCCTCCCTCATTTTATCTTAAATATTTTTCAATTTTAGATCCACTTTCCTAGATATATCATTCATTTTATATTAATAAATGAGTATTTATAAAAATGCCACCATCTCATTAATAAAGGGTCCCCTACTAAATACCTATCAAACAAAAAATTTACTTATATATTCTCTTGAATACCTAACCAAATTCCCTCCCTTATAATATTTTCTCATGTTTTTAAACCTCTAGTCCCAATAATGAGTCCCAAATCCCTTATTTCCAAGAGGCCTTGTAAGAGGATATTCAAGTCTTCAATGTAAGTTTTCTCTTTCCTTTGATAATTATTTTATAGAATATTTATTAAAATACTATTTAATTTGTTTTATCACTTTAATAACATTTTTAAATAATTACTCTTTTATGAAAATCATATTACTACTATATGATTCATGTTATTTCTCATTCAGCCATTATAATAGGTTCTTGTTTGGGTCATTTTTTCCATATACAAGAATGATGTTATAAAATTTACATCATTAATGACTAAGAAAAAATAAATATAGGTAATAAGATATAATAATTATGAGTTTAATATGTTTTTATAATTTTGGAATGGTAATATATATTAGTATATTCATTAATAAAATCAATTCTTTTTATGGAATCGAAATTCGGGAAATATTTTTAAGTGATCCATGAAAACCATTACCAAAAGTTACATAAAATAAAAAATTTACTCTAGAAATATATCAAAAACAAATATTAAATTTTTAATAAAATCTTATAGATTATTAAACCATGATCAAAGAGCATATACTAGAACTACCAAACCAAATCATTCATGAGAAATAAGAACAGTTGAGACCTAAATATTAATTTTAATAATTAACCATTAATATGTTGGAAATAAGGAATGATAAATATAAGGACCCATCCTTAAACATTACATAATCTTGAATTAAATGGATAATTAACATTGAGGATCTTTTCAAGTTTATAGTTTTAGAGAATTAGGTCATAACATTTAAATAACAACATGAATATTACATATAGAAAATTCTACTCAGTATCCATTTTTTTCATAAAATAAAAATGCCTAACAAAGGTGTCATGTATAGTTCCATGTTTTAGACAACATTAATTTTCCTTGATCCCATCCTTGACCCTTATTCATCTTTAAGTCCTGTGGAAAACATTTCAAAAACTTTGGATGAGCATAAAAATCTAAGTAAGGAATATAAAATATAGAATGAAAACATTATCCCATCAATAAATACAAAACAATGAAACCATACTTTTCAATAATAACATACCTCGTGAAATCATAAGATTAATGAATAACATAGAGAAATAATATATCATAAAGGTAAATTGTGGAATCCATATCAAACTTACATTGTAGCTATCACAACTACATAGGGATTCACATTTGGAATACCCATCATAGTATATTACCTAAATCTCTTAGGAGAAATATTCATGTTTACCTCCGTCATGTTACCCAATGCCTTGGAGAGCTATCTCGGGCTCACTCACCCTAGGTTTATCACGGAACCACCTGTATACGTAGACAATGCCCAATATCCATAAAATTTTCATAACCCATAAAACAAACATAATGGAAAGATAGAATTTCCACATTGCAATCAAAATATATCATTTCAAAATATTTACAAAATCAAATATTTTATCTAACCATTTTCAAAACCATTTAAAATATTAAATAAAGAGATTTTTGAATCAAAGTGTCCCATACAACTTTGATGATTTTGAAAGAAATTTCAATTTCAAAACATTAATGTCCCTATGAATAAACCTTTAAAACCATTTTTAAAACATGTACATTAATGTGGAAGATTTAGATTAATAAACCTCTAAAACATTTAAAATGATATTTTAGTTAAAGAGTTTTTAACAAAATGAGAGATCCTAGAATACAAATAATTGAGAAATAACATTTAAATAGAACTTAATAATATCATGAGAATAAAGGTATTCATGATATAGTATTCCAAAGGACAATATATACACTATATAAGAGTTAATTGTGCATATCAACAATGAAGACTCAATAGAACTGTAAATTGAGACGAAATCCCTTATAAAGAAGGTATACTTAGATTTAGGGTATATAAATTACATAATTATGTGTGAAAAACATAAATAAACCCAATATAAGTGGATATTAAGTGTAAAAAAATCATAGGTTAATCACACATATTTATAGCACAACATAATCAAGAAGTATATGTTTAACCAAAAAATTGAAATTGGGTTATAAAGTTTTCTTACCGAAATTTGACTGCCTAACGACATCACTTTAAAATTTATAAAATAAGTTGATGAGAGAGAAAAGGATATCTCATCACTTGTGCATAAAATTTACATAAATAAGGATATATAATAACGTATCCCAACATAATAAGATGTAAATTAATAGACATAACAAAAAAAAGTCTTTTAAAAAGAGGAGGGTGAATGGTTCACTTTCCGATTTGGTAACTTATAAAACATACACCCCATGAAACAAAGATCACACAATTAATATGTAAATTCCCATAAATTAAATTATATTACATAAAAAATAAAATCATGGGTGGTGCATCCACCACACAAAAGGAAATAGTGGCTAATATAGCATGAATCTCACAGGAATAAAAAGTGAGATGAAAAATCCTTACCATGTTGTAATCAATTGAGTCGTATGAGAAAACTTAATAAACAACAAATGAATAAAAAAATACCATTAATATAAATATAATCATGATAATATATATCAAATGGAAATACACAATACACCACATGCAATAAATAAGTAATGAAGAATGGAAATCTCACAGAATTAAAAGTGAGATAAGAAATCCCTTACCTCGTGTCCAACTGGACTCCTATGTTCCTTGTTCTTCTTGAATAATAAACTTAAGTTAATTTCTAATTGATTCATAGAATTTTTAATGTTTATTATTAATTTTATATCACTTATTAAATTTCAATAATAGTTAGTTAATTATTTGAGTTTATATCAGACATTTTGTCGATGTTCAGAAATTTGAGTTAAAAATGTACTTGTTATAATTACAATTTGTCCATGTGATCAAAAATACATTATATCCAGAATTATATTAATGATTTAGATATCATATATATCATATATATCCAGTATATATATATATATATTTATAATAGTACATAACACTTTGGAGATAAGAATTGAAATTCACCGTTCATGGAGACGGTAAGCCGTACGTACGCATGAACATTACTTTCATTTATATTTAATATTTATGGAATGAAAACATAATGATACATAGGTATATTATAATTATATTATTATATCATATGATATATATGTTACATAAGTTAATTAAATCCATCTTTATATGTTCCATGTATGTTATGAACGAATCATATCACCTTGAGGGGGCGGTAGTCCGCACTTTCTCAAATGAAATTATAGTGTTTACACATATTGGAAGGCATAAAGGTATGTTTTTAAATAGAAATTATAGAAGAATATAGAAAACAAAAACATAATATATATCATATATAAATACAGTGTCATCTTATTGGCCACCATAAGAGGCGGTAGGAGATAATTGAACAATCATCACTTCGTGAGGCATTTGTTTTCCATTCACAGAAACAATATGTTATTCACCCATTAGATGGAGGTGTGTGTAAGTGTAGTTAGAATAATTCTCATAAAAACATCCTATTATATTTATTATACTAGTGGTTTTATAAAATAATGGAATAAAATGAGTTTAGTGGGTTGAAGATGTAAAATAATACAAAAGAACTTAAGAGAAGACGTTACCTTTAAATCAGGTAACTCCCTTTGGTTTGAACCAAAAGGGTTTCTTGAAGTGATTTCTACCTAAGGTAAGGCTTTTAGGATGAATAGATGGATCTTGGGAGCTTATTGGAGTATAGTTCATACGAGACAAAGGCTTGAGAAGTGTGAGAAAAGAATTAGAAGAGAGGGATTTTTATAAGGGAGAGGAGGGGATCTTTAGGAAAGTTTGAAACAATTATTTTATTATAACCTCATATTCAATTTCAAAAGGTCAACTATTCATTAAAACCAAATTTAAGATGACTCATGGTCTATATAAAATAATCCAATAAAAATTGTACCAGTTTTAGATATTGTTTAAATATTTATAATCTTATTTATGTAAATTAATTATTAATGAGGTAAATATTGCATCATTATTGTGTCATACATAATTTAATTTATTTGATGTCAAAAAATTATAAAAAATACCATGTTGTAGGAAATCCTTTTATATTTCAAAACAATATTTATAGTCAAAAAGATAACTTATATAACCCCATGTAAAAATTTATTTACTATAAAATATTTTTTATTTCATTTTTGTCTTTACTTTAAATTAATTAATATAAAATGTTGTTATTACTCCCATGTGGCTCTATGGGGTCCCAAATTCAACCCAAGGATGAACATGGCCGGATATGTATCAGAAAATATGATTAGAACACATTTAGGGTAATTTAATATTATTTTAATATTATATTTTACCCATATTTATTATTTTTACCTTTTAATCATAATAAATAAAATATTTACTGAAGTAAATATTTAAAATGTCTAAAAATAAAAGTTACCTATTTACACAATTTTGACCTATTGATTCAAAATATAGAATCCATTTTTTGAAATTCAAAACACAGAAGTGTCAAAAATTAATTTAAAATTAATCCCTGCTGTTAAAACAAATAGCGTGTTTTTATGAAATAATAACTATCAAAAGATTGACACTTTTTTATGTCCAATTTTAAAATTAAATTATATAAAATAACCAACATTAGATTAAATGGTAAAAATATATTCTAATTACACTTTAAAACCAATTAAAAAGATAATATAAACATATTAATAAATCAGATTAAAACGCAGTTTGGAATTAAAATACAGTATTTTTCACTATTCATTAAAAAAACGAACATTATCAGAAAAAGACCAAAATTTCATCCAAAGTAAATTTTGGTGTCCATATTCTAAATAAAAATTTTATTTTGTCAAATAGAACATATAAAAGTGACAAAAACTAGATTTAAAGAGGGTTTTCCATTAAAAGGCAGTAAATCATCCTTTTAGTGAATATTATAGTATTTATTCTTAAAATCGAATTCTTTACTCAATTTAAGCCTCTAACATTTATTGGATAATTGTGAAAACATTTAATAAACATATATAATTATATTTTAGTTTGTTATATTCCTTCCTGCCAATATAATTGGTAGGTGTTAACTGCCATTTAAAATAATAATATTTTATTATTAGTGTGCAACATAAGATTTCAAAGAAACCCGTTGTTGCGTATTGGGTATTCCATTGAACATAGCATCCATTTCAGAGTAAAATTAATATTTAATTCACAAATATTAATAAATATGAAAAGTTTATTATTCATTATTTATTTGGGATGTTACAATAAATGAATGTTATTAAGTAAAATAACTATGAATAAGGTTCTTATTATAATGAATAATAAACCTAAATTTATTATATCTTGAGTTAGAGCATGATCGACCAAGTGAAAGTATGAGTTAAGATTTTCCTTTAAATATCACTCCGAATTTGATATTTTTTATATAATGATTCATATTTTAAGTAATCATATGTTATTTATCTGAAAAATATACCTATTTTTTCATATGGTTAATTATGTGGTTTATATGTCTTATTATCATTCATATATCCTTTGGTTCAAAGTTCAACTGAAAGGATTACTGTAAGTGGAAATGATCTTATCTCTTCTTTAAAGTTATAAATATTTCTCCCCTAGGTCCATATTCTTTATATTTTTTATGAATTTACTTATATATAATTTAGTGATTTCTTAAGGTCATTTTATATTGATTTTAAATTTCTTTTAAAATGTTTAAAATGAACCTTCTTAACATTTTCCACATGGGTAATTTTTTACTTTCTATATAAAAGTGTGAAAAGAATATTTTTAAATTATTTCTACATGAACACATTTTCCTTCCATTATAAATTTTCTACTTTATGAAGCCAGATTTTCATGTTTTCATGTTTTTTAAAATCAATTTATATCCCCATTTTTTGTGATTTTTTTCATTTTAAAATTATATTTATAAAAAAAGGATATGTCTTCTTGTTTCTCAAATAAAATTTCTAACTCTCTTATAATTTTTTTTTCTATCTATTTCTATATCGTTTAATGTTTATTATGATTTATTATGGATATCATATAATAATACCATGAAATGTATCTCTCTGGACGACTTATTACCATTTTATATGGATTTTTTCATGATACTTGTTTCTATCCCATGAGTTAATTATGATATGGTTGAATTATGAAAATTTTCCTATTCATGTGGCTTATACATGTATGATTTATTATTGTGTGATGGTTGGGTGTATCATATCCCTCCAATTAATTGAGTAAAGATTTATATCTAATGATACAACATGTAAGGGATTGGGGAGAATACCCAATCTACCATGATACATTGTTTACTACATTTATGGGAATGCGGATTAAACTCAATACACTAATAGACTATATCCACAATATGATAATTTTATTAGAAATAACCCGTGATAAAATAATTTTTTTATTTGATTATGTTTTTGTCACACTCTTATGATATATTTTTACGCCTTTTTATGTTTTCAGGTCCCATAATTATTAACTTATGTCTCTACACCATTATTACACATGTTTTATGTTTTAATAATGATTTATTCCATGAATTATGGTTTATAATCGGTGTTTTATTAGGTATTATTCTATTATGTTATATATAATATCATTGATTATGTTTTCATAATTATATGATCATATTATGAATACTTATGATCCTCGATTTACGTCTCCTATGTTTACCCTTTACAAGCATTTGAGCTCACCCTTTCTTATGTTTCCATTCCCCAAGAAAAAATAAGAGTATTTTGTATAATATGTCTATAAGGGTAACATGTGAAGAATATATTGGTGAGATATTGTAAATGAGTTGATTATGTATCTAATATCCCAAGACACTAAACCTATCGGTTATAGGGTGTGAATTGTTGTGAGATGTAATGAATATTCATCTAAAATGATGTAATATACATGTGTGTTACGGTTGGTTCATATTAGATGGTATCAAAGTGGGGTTTAGTTACTTTTGTAGATTAAGGTACAAATAATAAGAGGATGTAACATAAAAAACCAACATTGAATAAAAAGTGATATAGGATGAACATAAAAATTCCATAGTTTTAAATGAAGGTGCTATAATTTAGAACATCATATGATTTATTTCATTATCAAATGATTACTTACTCTAATTATTTCATGATACAAAAAATAAATTTTTTAGGATTTAGTGATATGGATGGATATAGGATCAATAAAGTTAATAATGAGTGCTATGGACAATGTAATGATCATCCTAATGAGAAACCAAATGGAATGGAAAATAAAATAAAAAATATCACAACCATTTTCACCCAAATATCTTAATATATTAATAAAAATATTAATTATACTAAAATTACAATAGAAATTAACAAATCCCTATTGAGTCCTTCATGTGGAAATATCCACCCTCCTTTAGCAGGTCTTCTGATACACTAATTTCTTATAAGTGGATCAATACAATGAAAAATATATTTTCAGTACTCCAGGGTATAGAGCATGAAAATATTATTTTAATTGTATATTATTTTTTAGGTGAAACTGATCAATGGTGGACTCTCATTAAAAATATGATGCAAGAGGAATAAGTTGGATCCATATAATGGGATGGTTTTAAGATGGATTTTTTTCAATAAATTTTTTCTTATAACTATTCAAACTAAAATGGATAGGTAATAATTGGATCTGAAACAAAAGGAGAATGAATTCGTTATTACTTATAAAGAAAAATTCATAATACTTTCAAGTTATGCTTCTAGTTTTTATCATTTACCCTAAAAGAAAAATTGATCATTTATTTAGTGGATTAAAACCATGTCTTTGAAATATATTGACTATAAGGGACTTTGGTATCTATGAAGAAATTGTTTGATATTCTCTCAATATGGAAATAGGAACTGGATACTCACATTATTCTCACAATTTTGGGGGAAATAATAGAAAAATAAAGTTTCAAGGATAATCAAATGATAAAACCCATGGAGGAAAGAAAAAAATCTCCCTACATGCTAAAAATGTAGGAAGTAGAATGGAATAAATTTCCTTAAGTGTAAAGTTAAATGATTTAAGTGTCGATGATAAGTTCATCAGACACATGAACTTATAAGAGATATGAAGATGAAAACCAATGATATGGATGAAAAGAAAGCTCAACCTAATGTCCCACCCACACACTAATGAATAAATTATAAATAGTATGGGTGTTAAAAAAATTAGTGAACCAATAAAAGGCATAATGAGGAAAATCTACATTTATAACCATCTAAGGAAATGGAGAAAAGGAAAGCCTACATAATTTTAATTTAATAATTGGGCCATAGATTAGAAGTGGTAAAAGGAACATTAATTTTCCAATCAAGAACTACTAATGTTTTATTTTATTATAATTATATATACTACTTAATATCTAAGAAGTTTTCTAAGATGATAAAATTACCATCCTCATAGATATATGTTGAAATATAGATGAAAATTCCCAATGGTGAGATAGTTTTATCACAAGTTTACAATTATTCTCTAATTAAACATTGTGGGAATATAATTCTTGAAAATTTTATTATTCTCTATTCATTTGAATTTGATATGATTTTGGGAATTGATTGGATATTTTTATATAGATCACATATCAATTTTTGGGGATCAAGAAATCACAGTTCAATTTCTAAATAAATCCATGATTATCTATCGATCCAAGTTTAACCCAAATATTGAAGACAAGTCTATTATTTAGGAATATGTCAATGTATTTCTAGAAGAGTTTCCTAATATTTCCCTATATCATGAGATTATGTTTTCCCAAGAAATAATTCCTAATTATATGCATATATCAAATACTACTTATAGAATGAACCAAATTAAATTAGAGTAATTAAATAATAAACTCCAAGAGAATATTGATAAGGGTTTTATATGCCCAAGTGTTTCATCATGGGGTACACCAGTACCCTTTTTTAAGAAGATTTAATGTAAAATGCATCTATAAATTATTTATCATGATCATAAGAAGATCATTAAGAATAAGTATCATCTACCCCATTTCAATGATTATTTTTATCAACTCTGAGGGGATCAATAATAATCACATATTGACCTTTGATTTTGATATCATAAATTAAGGATGAAGATATAATATATATCTAATAATTACTTTTGTACAAGATATGGAAACTATGAAATAAATGTAATTCCATTTTTACTTACAAATTCTATTTCTATAATTATTGATATGATGAATAGATTCTTTATATATTACCTCGATTAATTTATGGTAGTTGTTTCAGATGATATTCTCATATATTTTAAGTTTAGGGAAGAATATAAAAATAATTTTAGGATTGTGATGGAGACCTTGACAAAGGAGAAAATATATTCCAAATTTACCAAGTGTGAATTCTAGTTATAAAAAGTATTAATATTGGGTCATGTAATAAAAATTGAGGGTATATCTATGGATCCTTCAAAGAACAATGTAAATGAAGAATTTCCTAAATCAACCACTATAATAAAGATTAATAATTTTATTAGATTTTATGAATGCTATCAATGACTTATAATAAATTTATCATCATTGTCAAATAAACTACACCTGTTCACTCAAAAGGGAGTGAAGTTCCTTTGGAGAGATGAATGTGTAGAAAATTTCAAAGATCTTAATAGAATACTGGTTAATGCACCCATTTTGACACTACCTTACAGTGGATAAGGATTTTATATATAAAATTACGAATTAGATAAGGTATTTTTATGTGTTCTCATGAAAAATGAAGTAGTAGTTTCATATTAATTTTATACATTATAGGTTTCTAAGAAATATTCCTCGACACATTATTTGAAGCTAAAAATAGTAATATTTTTATTAAATATATGGATTCATTATCCCAATGGTGAAAAATGTGATATATGTACTTATAATAAGAGATTAAAGTATATATTCACATATAAGGAGTTTAACATGTGCCAAAGGATATGATTGGAATTTATAAAGGACTATAAATTCTTAATACATTATCATCTTGGAAAGAAAAATAGGGTGGATGATGCTCTGAGTAGGAAGGATCATGCTACATTATGAATGTTGAGAATTGATAGTGACTCAACATTTATGGATTTGGAATGGATGGATCATGAAATAATAAAGGGGGTTAAATCCTATATTTTATAAATTATTTCATAACCATCCATGAATGTGAATATAAATTATGTGTATAAAGAGGATATGGAGCTATAGTAGAAGGTAAAGAAAATTCTATAGTTTAACCTTTAAAATAATGGAATTATAAGATTCAAGAAATGAATATGTGTCCCTTCAATACTATAATTTAAGATAGATATATTGGATTATGCACATAACTCATTATTCTATATCCATTATAGAAGCATAAATATGTATAGAAATCTAAAAAATCATTTTTTGTCAGACAACATGAAGAGGGAGATTACAAAGCATGTATGTTCAAGCTTGGTTTTCTAGAAATTTAAGGCAGAGTGACAATAAAATAAGGTGATGATTTAACTATTACATATACCTATATTTAAATGGGATAACATAACTATGGATTTCATCATAGGTCTTACCAAAAATTATAAAGTGAATAGTTCCATCTTGGTTGTAGTTGATCACCTTATAAAATCGGTATATTTCATTTATATTTGAGAAGATTTATTGCTTTGTAAACTTTTTAGGATATATATAAAGGAAGTGGAAAGGTTTCATAGTACCACTATAAATTATATCTAATTGAGATCGAAGTTTTACCCTTAAGTTTTGGAAAAGTATTGAATAATCAATAAATATAAATTTTAGCTTTAATATTTTTTATATTCCTTAAATTAATGGTTAATATTAAAGTACCATTCAAACTCTAGAAGATATGCTGAGAACCTATTCAATGGATTTCATAGGAGGTTTAGATCAACGCCCTCCCTTAGTAGAGATCTCATATAACATCAGTTTACATTCTAGCATTCATATAACACCATCAACGGTTTTATATAGGGAGAGGTGTAGAACTACAAAATGTTGGGATGAAGTTAGAAAGCATT
Source organism: Viscum album (assembly GCA_963277665.1). Classification (NCBI taxonomy): domain Eukaryota; kingdom Viridiplantae; phylum Streptophyta; class Magnoliopsida; order Santalales; family Viscaceae; genus Viscum; species Viscum album. The sequence goes on along the minus strand of OY728122.1, from coordinate 1,235,091,047 downwards.
TGCTATTGGGACTAAATCTCGAAAAATAATAATTATTAAAGATTTTATCAATTCTGTGACACATTAAATCTGTAAAAAGTTAACTAAAAAGATATGTTGATAATCTTTAGTGATATTTTGATTTTTAATTCTAATATAACGTATTCTTTCAAATATCATTATAGAAGAGAGTTCTGAGATCTAAAAATAAGGAAAATTTGATCCCTATATATATTAACCCTTTCAAAATAATTGATCATGTGGGGATGGTTTCTTATCATCTTTCACTTCCACTAAATATCTCCTAAATAAATTATGTATTCCATGTATCACTTTTAAGGAAGTATATACTTGATCCATAACATGCATTAAACTCAATGGTTTCACAACCAGAGCATGATATCTATTATAAAGAAAACTGGTAGAAATCTTAGACCATTGAGATAAATTATTATAAAACATGGCCACATACTTGTTTAAAGTTATTTGGAGGAATCATAGGTTTTAGGAAGCAACATGGGAACCAGAGGATGTTATAAGGCAAAGTTGACCTCGTTTTTTCCTTAGAGTAGCTAAATTTCAAGCCTAAACTTATTTTAAGATGAGTAAAATATAGCACCCCATGATTATAGTATGTAATTACCTTTAAATAAATATAGTATGTTTTATATCTAGTGATACACATAAAATTTATGAAGAGTAGAAAATGACTTATTAAAATAAAAAATCAAATACACTTCAAGATAGTTAAATGAAACAAGATTTACAGAATAAATTATTTTTTAAAATAAAAGAGCTCAAATTAACATAGGAAAATACTTTTGATTTTAAAGAAACTGTGTCTATGAATTGCATATTTTATTAAATTTATTAACTTTTAATAATGATATAAACAAAATGTATTAATTAAATTAAAGGAATGATTAGTAAAATAAACGAGTAGTATCTTGGAAAAAATTATGTAACTATAATGAGTACTAATTTAACAATTCATGGATAAACAAAAATGTTTTGTTTAACATTGTTTTTAACCTTTAGTTTTAATGTTTTTATTTAAAACACAAATTTATCATATTTAAATATTGTATTTTAATGAAAATAATTACTTATATTTATATTCAAACAATTTATTTACAATTTAATGATTATCAATTGATAAAGAATATGTATAAATTTATTTATTTATTCTTAAAAATACATTTTTCTAAAAATTTTCTTTTGTTGCACTATGCATAATTATATTAAAATTAATATATTTTCACATTTATAAATTTAATATGGTAAAATGGTTTTCATATTTAAAATTTTTATGTTAAAATTTGGTAGTAAGATCAATTTCATTTTTAGGAAAAAAATAAATTACCTAGGTAAAAGTTAGTCACCATTGTAAATACTAAAATAAGGAAAAATGATAAATTATGGGATAAAGTAAAAAAATATAATAATACCATATATTTAAATGGTTTTATGAGGTTATTATAGACCTAAACTCATCATATCATTACTAATTTTCAATTTTGGATATACTTTCCTTGAATATGTTATTACTTTTATATTAATAAATGAGTAATTACAAAACATGCCACCACTTTAATCTATTAAAGTACCCCTACTATATCCACTTCAACCCAATACTTTCCTTATAAATTACATTTAATACGTTAATAAATTATCTCCCTTAAAATAATATCTCACTTATGGGAATATCTGGTCCCAATAAAGAGTCATAAGCTCCTCATTTCCAAGTGGTTATTTAATAAAATATTAAATCCTTCAATGTAAGTGTTATATTTTCATTAATATTTCTACTATATATTATTCATAAATATATTATTGAATCAATTTTATCACTTTAATTTTTTTAAATCATTAATATTTTGTAAAATTGATTTCATTATTATACAATAACATGTTCTAACTCATTCAATCATTATAACATGTTCTTGTTTGTGTTGGTCTTACTACCACATAAATGATGTTATAATGTTTACAACATGAATGAATAATAAAAAATAAATAATTGAAAAAATATATAATAATTATGAATTTAATGTGTTTTCCTAATCCAATAATGGTAATATATATAGAAGTATATTTATTAATAAAATCAATTATATTTATTGTATCAAAATTCACAAAAAAAACAATTTTAAGTCTTATATAAAGGCAACCACCAGAAGTTCCATGAAATAACCATGGGACTTAATAAATATATCAAAAAAAATATTAAATCTTAAATAACATCCTTTATATGATTTACCCATGAACAAGGAGAAAGGGCTAAAACTTCTAAACCGAATCATGAGTGGGAAAACAAAACAGTTGACACATGAATATTAATTTTAACAGTAAATAACTAATATGTGGGTAACAAGGAATGATAAATTAACATGTATTAAGTAAAATAACTATTAATAATAATCTTATATATATGAATAATTAACCTAAATTTATTATATAAGGACTTAGAGTGTGTCTGACGAAATAAAAGTCTAAGGTAAGTGTTTCTCTTCCAATATAATTTTGAATATGAGATTATTTATGCATTAATTCCAATTTTAAAGAGTTATATGTAATCTATATCTATAAATCCATATATTTTCATATACTTTGGTTATTTTTTTACATATCCTAATATCATTTTACTACCCTTTGGTTCACAATTTAACTAAAATAATGTCTATAAGTGGAACTAACCTTATCTATTATTAATAGTCGGGAATATTTCTCCTCTATGTATATACTATTTTTATTATTTTATGAATATCCTTATATATACATAAAATATTGCTTAACTTAATTTTATAATGAATTTTACATTCTTTATAAAGGTTTAAGAGGAACATTATTAATGTTTTCTATAAGGGTCATTTTTGACGTTATTTACAAAACCCTCGATTTTTTAATGATTTCCACATGAACACATTTTCACACTAGTATAACCATTATACTTTATAAATATTCCTTTCCAATATTTCATTTTTCTTATAAATTATTTTCTATTCCCATTTTTTTGTAATATTTTTTGTTTTAAAATAAAATTTATCAAATGAAAAGAATATTTCTTCTTATTTCTAAAATTAATTTTCTAGTAATCTTATAAAATTTATTTCCTATTATGTCTATATAATTTAATTTTTTTATGTTTCACTATAGATATGATCTAATGATACTATCCACCTTTTTTTATCTTGATCACTTATGATCATGTTATGTGAAAGTTTTCAAGAAACATGTTTCTTTCCCCTATGTTAATTAAGATATGAATAAATTATGACTATTTTCATATTCATGAGAGACACAAATGTATAGTTTATTATCATTTGATTGGTGGGTACATTATATCCCTATAATTAATTAGGTAAATCTTTGAATATAATGTGATTACAGGTAAGGGGATGGGGAGTGTATCCAGTCCACTATTAAAGTCTTTCTACTATGTTTTTAAACCCAATCCACCAAGGTAATCTATCCAAAATGTGATTATGATCTTGGTGGTGAGCCTTGAAAAAGGAAATTATTATTTATAAATAAAATTTCCCCACTTTTATGTTATATTGTTTTTTCTATGTTATGTTTTTATGGATAATTATTATTAAAGTATGTCTCCATATCCCTATTACACATGTTTTATATTATACCAATGATTTATTCCATGAATCATGGTTTATGATCTATGATTTATTGGGTAAAATTATTCTATTTTATTTAAAATATCCTTAATTATATTCTCATACCCATATTCCAACTTATTATTTTCAATTTATATATCTTATGTTTACCCTTACTAATCATTCAATCTTAATTTTATTATCTTTTCATCCCCCAAGTTAAGGAGAAGAGTATTATGCATGATATGTCTAAAAGAGTATCACATGTGAATAGTATATATAGGATATATCATAGATATTATAAATGAGTTGTCTATATATCTAATCTATAATTAAATTAGACCTATAGGTTTTGAGGCATGATTTTTTGTGATATGTAATGAATATTCATCTAAAATGATATAATATGCATTCATGTTATGGTAGGGACATATAATCTATAATACTTATAAAAATAAATTTATTAATTCTTCTCCTAGATCTTTTTCTCAGAAAATTTTGTATGAATAGTCTCCCTACTAAAAAGTAACCCATGTAAAATCATTTATTTTTTATTTTTACCATTGGTTAAAAATCAACATGAATACATATGATGTTAAAAATATATTTTTGAAATTGGATATTAAAAACGGACAATAGAAATAAATTTTCATGTTGATTATTATAAAAAAAATTACTAAAATATTCACTAAATATAGATATAAAGTAACTTTAAAGTTTGTTTTTAATATAAATAAATGTTTAAATTCACATTTGATGTTATATTTTTATATAAATAAATGTCAAAATCTACTTTAAATATTTGTTTTTATGAAAATGAACATAGAATCCTAATTATTTTTTAAAAAAGTATATTAAAATAAAATATCTCAAGACATATAACTAGAAATTCATTAGTATAAGAAATTCAAACAAAAACGAAAAATATATGAAAACTCAATTTAAACTTTAATACAATATTATTTACCAAGATGATACATGTACAAGAAAAGTTTAGACATACATATTCAAATTAATCATGCCTGTAAAATCTTCAATTTTTTTTTCTTAATTGTGGTTTAGGTCATCTCATTATTATGATAAAACATTATAAAATTATATAAAAATAATAAATCTTATAAAGATAACATTATTACATATTGGTTTAAAATATAAAATTTGTAATAGAATTGAACCTGTAAACATTTTTGGTTTATATAATCATTATAATTTCAAAAATGAATTGTAAAACATAATAACCAAATCCAAAAATTACTCTTTAAATATAAAATTATGGCTATGAAGAAACACTTTGAAAATATGAAACTCTATATCTATATTCAAGATAAAACAAATGTTAAATAATATAAAAGTTATTTACCTACACAGATACATAAATTATTTCATTTGGCTTTGTTATCGACATGTGAAACTTGTTAAACACTCTCTATGACCTATTGGTTTTTATATTAACTAGAAAACCACATTTAATTTGAAAAATTTAAGATTATAGATATAATACCCCAAGGTTTAAAAAAAATTAAATACATGAAACCTTTTTTAGGTAGATATTTATAACTACCCTTTGAACATAAATTTGTTGCTTCTATTTTTTGAATTTTGAAAAATGGTCATCAACAATTGTGTTCGGTAAGTTATTTGGAGTCTAATAGACTCAACTTGATTTTTGGTAAATAGTAACATACCATTATGAATAGTAATATTCATAGTAATATGACCCTAATGAATAGTAAATTTTATTATTATTTTATTTTATTAAGGCTTTAAGATAATGACATTTTTGTTAATTTTTCAATGTGATATAAAAACAATTATAGAATTAAAATTGTTAATTTTAGAATTAAGTATGATTATATTTAAAAATTAAATTAATAAAATTTATAAAATTATTTTCAAAATATGGAGTTCATTTTTTAATTCTACACATCAAAAAATTATTAGCATTCATTTTTGGGATTTTTCTGAAAATATTGAATTTTTTATGAATAGTGAAATATGGTAAAATACCGTATATTCAAATTATCTATAAAATACACTATTTATAACCACATAAGTGACGGACAGTTGGTTAAAAATAACATTCAATTATTACTATTTGGGTTCACATGAATTGATATTATTCATAGTCTTGAGCACAAATATTATAATAATGATTTAAATAATGTAAATTACCTCCTCTCCTGCACTATAAAGACCACCCTCATTCCCCTCTTCCTCCCACACCTCTCAAGCCGTGAAAATTGTCAAATTTATTTCAAATTCCCTCCCCAATATCCTTCCCCATGTCCAATACCTACTGTTCTCACCAAAAGGCCAAAATCAAAGGCCTTGAGGAGGATCTCAAGGGTAAGAGATCAAGAGGTAAGAAATCTTCTTCCTTTTCATGTGTTTCCTTACCTTTCCTTTTCATTTATAGTACATTCTTATCCTATTATCCAAGAGGAATGAAAGATCCATAAATATTGTATATTCTGGATTTTTTCATGTTCATGGAAAATTCATCACCATTATTCTTCTCCTCTCCCACTTATTTAAGGAATACAAACATTGTCTGTGATGTGTTGAACTACCGACATCGTGGACAATGTGATTTAAATTTTCTTTAATTATTTTAAGTCTGGTCATGAAACCATTTTTATTGTTAAACCAGGTTATAATATATGTATTATTCCTCATCCATGGTTCTTTAATTCATTTATACACAAGGTTTTAATTTATAAAACAAAATGAGGTCGTTATTATCAAAGAACCACTAAAATGATATAAAAGAACATCATTAATGTTTTTACATATGAATCATCATAATTTCATAATTAAAAATGATAAATGGTATAATTTATGGTTTTGAAAATATTTAAATACCATTCCATTCCAATTCTATAGTTTTACTTCCAATCAAAAAGAATACCCAACATGAACCGATCATGGAAACCATTTAATGAATGCACCCGACACAATATAAATAACAGAATATTACTAAGGAATGTGTCAAATGATGTTATAAAATGATAGTATATGGTGTTATAAACATGAATATGTTTTAGTAAGATATTAATAACACTCTATTAACCATTATACTGGAGGCTTAAACACATTTGAAGTAAGATGAACCCGAGGTAAGGGAATTCTTAACCCAATTTCCATTTTTTGGGTTGAACTTCTTCTTTATTAATTATGTGATAATAATATTATTGGTGTGATTAATTTTTGTTTATATTATGTAGAAATATTTGTATTTATAGTGTATACACATATCCATTCAATTCTATTAATTCTCACTCCAATTTTATTTTAAGGGACTTTCATTTTAAAATCATTTGTAAAACTCTCCTTATTAAAATTCCAAGGGATTCCTATACATATATATATATATATATATATATGGAATGAGTAGTTTATCCAAATTTAAAGATACTTTATTACCATGATATGTTCCATGGAAATTATTTATGTTGGGTTGAGCCCATTATATCTCAATATATGTTGGTTTGAGCCCAATATATCTGAAAATATGACAAGTGAGACCCATTATTACTCTCCAATACATTGGGTACTCCGGAGATGGAAGTTGACTAAAAGGTTATTCCATGTGTAAGGGTGAATATAAGAGTGATAATGTAAATATTTCCCAAGGAAACTACATGATTTTTCTTTGCATATGAGTTTTTATGATTATGGGTTTTATTGGTTTTTATGTTATCACTTCACTAGCGCTTTCTTTCTTTATATCCCTTACTGTGTTTTATACTCACAAAATGTTTTTAAAATGTTTTTTCATAGGATATAAGGATGGGTAAGAGAAATAAGGGAGTCATGAAGTTTTATATTGAGTATTGTTAAAGAATTCATTTTTTAAGTTTAAATGTTTTACATTTTGAAAAAAATGGATACAGTTTTAGTAGTATCCTCTTTTATGAATGTGGTATGTCATGTATGTAAGATATACTAATTCTTTAAAAATCTAAACCCAAAAAGATACTCATTGTGTAATATTGTATGTTCTTAACTAAAATTCATGATTAAGAAACATTTTAAGGCTGATTACTTATAGTTTCCATCAGAGGATAGTTTAGATAACTTTAGGTGTAAGAACCAAGGTTTTTAGAACGGGTCAAAATCCCGACCCTGTTTAAATTTTTGTTTTGTTTTTGAGGAAACTGCATTAAATGGGAAGTTTCTATAAATTTCTAGACTACACTCCATGTACTTTAAGTACACGCCCTGTATGTGTAACCGAGTGACAGGTCGTGTGCTCGCTGAGTACATGCCGTGTGATGACCGTGTAGTAGTTTCTTACTATACGGCATGTAGTTTTGAACATGCCATGTATACCCCGACTGTGTGAAGCCATACATGGTGTGTAGGCCGTTGGCTGGGTAAGAACCGGGGACACACCGTGTTCCCTTTGGATACACCGTGTAGTTGGGCCGTGTATGAGGAATATACATGGCGTGTGGGAAAGTCGGTGAGGAAGGGAAGTGAAACCCAGTACACGCCATGTACCCATAGGTACACACCGTGTAACCATGTCGTCAAGTTCGGAAAGTAAGTCGGCGGAATCTTTCCATCTTATGAATAGTTAAATGAACCATACACAGTGTGTAGTCCCAAAGTACACGCCGTGTACTTTTTTTTTCTTAAAATGGGCAGTAGCCTCGTATTGAGGCAGAACCTCAATATTTTGGTCAAGTTTAGCAAACCAAGTAGGCCGGATCTTCATTTACTTCCCGGTTCTTCGTCCGAACTCCGATCCGATCCTGGTTGGATGCGTTGGAACCCCCTCAGTAAGGCCTCAATTCCTCTTTGGCTATTTTGTCTGATTTTCTTCCTAGAATGAGTTATAGCCCTTTGAGAGGTTTTGAATCTTTTGTAGATTTACCACGGTTTAGACCGAATTGGTAGGTGTTACCGGAGGAGTAGCATCGTGCGAGTCTCAGGTCGGTGGTGCATACCTTATTTTGTGTTTTCGTGGTTGTTTGGGTGACATGGCTTCGGTGCGTTTTCGGGTATTTTTGAGCGGGACACGTTTTATCTACTTTTTCATACTGAATTGTTATGGGACCTCTGGGATGCCTTTGGGTATGCCCGGTTACCAGCTTGCATGAGCGGGGCCGAGTGAGTGGCCGTGGCTCATCGGGGCATTTTGGCCGGGGAACACCAAAATGGTTTTAATTGCAATATTATTGTGTTAAACTATTAGTTATATTATTTAAGCCTGTTTTAATTATTGGAGGCATTTAAGACCTCAGTGCTGGTATGGGACAACAACTGATATAGTGCAATTCAACTGTTTAGTTGGTTTTGCTGGTTTATTTTTTTCTATTTAAACATGTTGTATATGAAATTGCTGAATTGCATCTGCTGGACCCTTTGTGTTGTGTTGGGCTTGGCCCGGTTATGCTTGAGTAATACTGATCATGGGTTGGGGCTTTTCCCGGGTTACTTTGGGTGGTTTTGACCACGGGATTGGGCGTCATGGACGTCATTTTGAGGCAGTACGACTGTCAGGTTGGGCATGGCCTAGGATACTAGGGTGGCGATGCCATCGGACTTGAGCGACATGGTCATAGGGGCACGAGGTGTCAGATGTTTTGGTGTCTTAGGACTATTTGGGTGATTACCGCTCATCGAGACTTGAGTAGTGTGCACACAGAGATACTCCGTGATGAGGTGGTTTTGACCACTCATGTGGGTAGAGGCCCCCATAGTTGCGGTTAGGTATTTTTGGTTGGGGGTGCTTGCCGTAGAAAGCCACGTGGGAGGTGAGGAGCCTTCAAAAAATGGGCGTGCCTTCGGGACGTCGGTACTTGAGACACGAGGTGTTAGGAGGCACATGGTGCCGGGTTACTATTAGTGGGCGTGCCTTCGGGACATCGGTACTTGAGACATGAGGTGTCAAGAGGCACTTGGTGCTGGGTTACTATTTGTGGGCGTGCCCTCGGGATGTTGGTACTTGAGGCTTGAGGTGTCAGGAGGCACGTGGTGCCAGGTTACTTTTTTGGGCGTGCCTTCGGGACGTCGGTACTTGAGAAACGAGGTGTCAGGTGGCACACGGTACCGGGTTACACGACAGAGATTTTGGCATTGGCCGAAGTAGGTGACACTCCATGGTGGCTATTGAGCACCAGTGATGTTTGTATTTATTTTTGCATTGTACTGATTACTTCTTTCCTGGTAAATGTATGAATGCTTAAACACATATATTTGGTACGCACCGTTGGGTGGTATCCTACTGAGATTTGTCTCACACCCTGCACGGGCCCTTCGAGACGCATGCAGACTTAATGGATTTACGTGTAGGAAAGGGGCAAGCTTCAGGAGATGGGTTATGTTAGTTGTTTCATGGAGATGGTACAGACCTTGAGGTCATGCCTAGCTGGGGTTTACTTGTTGTGTTTACTTTTCTGTATCGGTATACTTACTTGTTGTAGCTACTGTTGGTTATCCATTGGCGCCCTTTTGTCTATTGACCTGCTTTGGATGCATGTTTTACTGTTCAGTAGTGGTTACATGTTATCAGCATGATGTTCTGTTTACTTTCCACTGCATTTGTTTCCTATATTGCTTCTGTTGTTTTTTGATATTGGATATGCTTCCGCTCTGCGGGTCTGGTTCCAGTCTGTTGAGTCTTTCTTTCCGCTGCATCTTTACTGTTATACTCGGACCAGTACCCTTAATATGATCCTCCGAGAGGGTATATCCTCCCCACTATACCTATTCAGACCCTCGCTGCTAGTTGGTAGCCTTTGGCATTCAGGGGAGGTGCGCCTAAGGTAGTGACACCCGACCCGCTCGGCATTGTTCGGGTGGCTGGCCGGGTCTCAGATGTTACAAAGTGGTATCAGAGGAGTTCTTGACAAGGATTTAGTAGCAGTGTTTTTTTGGATACTAATGAGATTGAGAATTATCTTTTTATTTCTGCTGGTTTTACTATTTGGGATATGGTAGACTGGAGATAAGTTGTGGTTACTGGGACTGGGTTTTTTAGCTTATTCTTGGGTTCCTGCAGCCCCAGGTACGAGGGATAGACCTAGTTTCCATGGGTGGGAATTGCTGTTTTCTTTTTCTCAGATTACACTTTTTACGATTTCCACCTCGGTGGCTCACTTAGTGTGTGATGTTCTGTATTGTGATATGTGACCCTTGACCCAGTGTGGTAAGGGAGAATTGGACCTTGGCCCGGTATGGCAAGTCTTGTTGATTGTATTTTGATAGGAACATTTTTAGGGTATTTCAATTTCATAATTGCACGTATTCTTTGTGATGTTATAATACCATGTGAATAAAATAAATTAATTTCCATTCCTTATCTGCTTTGAAATGTAAAGTGGTGAAATTCCTGATAGAATTCCTAGTTGTTGCAATGTGTATACCATGCTTTATTTTTGTAGAATTACATGTGGCAGGGTTTTGGGTATGACTCTTATGAGAGCAGGAAGGTACTATGACTGAGGCAGTGTAACTGTCAAGATTCGGTGACTCGATAATCGGTTTGAGGCAACGTGAGTTGTCGGGATGGGAATGGCCTGAGGTACATTTGATACTTGGCTCTGTTAAGGGTGGGTAAGGAGGCCATGAGGTTAGGATGCCATGGGGCATGGGTTGCGATGAGGGGGAGTAAGGGTAGTTATTATGCACTGCCTTTTACTACTTTCCTTATCTGCGTAGAATATATTGTTATATATATGTGTGGGCTATCTGAAAATTTATGGTATTCAGCGGGTTACTCCTTCACAGCTCGATGGAGCCTTCGGAAGGAGATGGTACAATGCCGCAGGATTAGGGTCAGAATTATGTACAGGAAGAGCACGAGCCGTAGGTACAGGCTTAGGGACAGGATCTGGTTCAGGATCCAGTGCAGGCAGGACAGCATCCGGGTTTGGCATCATTCGGGCCGTGGCTCGACGAGTAGCTCTGGGCGAGCCTGGTACGCATCTTTCATGGGATTGATAGTGGTGTTCTGGGTGTAGAGCCTTCTATGGAGTATCTGACGTGGGAGTTCCAGTCGCAGCACCTGCCACTTTTTCAGGGAGAGGGCGGTCCACAGGCGGCTGGGAACTGGATAGAGAGTATGCAGATGATATTCGAGCAGCTCGAGACACCTCCACGGCGGAGGGTCAAGCTGGCGACGTACATGATGAGAGGACCGACGAAGCATTGGTGGGACATACACGTTTAGGCTCGTAGACACGAGGGACTGGAATGGCAGGACTTTGAGGGCAGGTTCTTTGAGCACTTCTACCCGGAGAAACTGCGGGCAGAGAGAGATCGGGAGTTCTTGAGTATTCAGCAAGGGGACATGTCCGTCATGTACTACGCAGCTACTTTCACAGAGTTATCCCATTTTTCACCTGGTATGGTGAGCGATGATGCAGCTAGGGTGAGGTACTTCGAGGATGGCTTACAACACACCATTCGGGTCCAGGTAAACATTTTCAGGCTGGGTTCTTTCTCCGAGGTGGTGAATTAGGTGCTTATAGCCGAGGGAAACGAGAGGGAGAAATCTTTCTTGGGAAGGATGAAAACTTCAACTAATGGTTCGGACAACAGGAAGCGAGGATGAGATGAGTTCCAGCCGGGCAGTCAGGCCAGGGATTCAGCTAGACCACCTCGTAGGAGTTCTTCGGTGATTTTCTTCCAGTGTGGACAACCAGGGCATGTTCGGGCGTAGTGCGACATGCTTCTGAAAAAGTGTCGGGCATGTGGACAGGACGGGCATCTGGAGAGGTTTTGCAGCCAACCTTCTCAGATAGCCGGCAGGCAGGGACCAGGACATACTGAAGAGTCTGGAGTTGGTTTAGGTTCGGTACCCGGAGAGGGTAGTCGAGGATCAGTTGTGCATGGAGGCCGTGAAAGAGACAGTGGGACCCAGCTTAGGGGTTAGTGGCCAGTGACTAGAGCAGCACCGCAGGGAGATCAGGCGTCAGGAAGCCGTGTTTTAGGCCAGGTGCACACCGTGGAGCTTCCAGAGGCTGAGCAGGCCGGTGAGCCGATGACAGTTAGAGGTACACCGTGGTGTGACCATGATCTCCATGTTTCCTTTTTGGCATGACCTGTAGAGGTATGTCTGTTTTGAGTGCACAAGGTGCACAAGATCTTGTGGACTGACTAGATGCTAGTCAGTGGGTTGGCACCATCTCGGGTGCGTGATATATATATATATATATATGAGATGTGTGGCATCGGGGCATCATAGATGCGGGTTACTTGAGGTGACGTGGGCATCAGGGCATCGTGGATGCAGGTTACATGAGGTGCCGTGGGCATCGGGGAATCATGGATGCAGGTTACTTGAGGTTCTAGGCACCAGGACCTTGTAGAGGTGGACACCGATGTGGTGCAGGATACTTTGGCTCTCGGAAGCGACACAGGAGCACCAATGAGGTGCAGGGGTGACGATGCATCACAGGAGGATTTTGCTTCCAGAAAAAATGTTAGTAAACCCTGTTTGTTTTACATTTTGTTGGTTTGAGACCGGGTAAGGCAATTCCAAAGGTGGGGATCCCCCTTGAGGAATTTGGCTGGAACCTTTGAGACCGGGGTAGTCCGGGTTGTTTAACTGGGATGGATGTGTTCGATGCCATATCCTAGTTTCGTTTGGTAGCTCGGGGATGAGCTACGTTAAGGTGGGGAGTTTGTAAGAACCCGGGTTTTTAGAACGGGTCAAAATCCCGACCCTGTTTAAATTTTTGTTTTGTTTTTGAGGAAACTGGATTAAATGGGCAGTTTCTAGAAATTTCCAAACTACACGCCATGTACTTTAAGTACACGCCGTGCATGTGTAACCGAGTGAAAGGCCGTGAGCTCCCTGAGTACATGCCGTGTGATGACCGTGTAGTAGTTTCTTACTACACAGCGTGTAGTTTTTAACACGCCGTGTATACCCTGACCGTGTGAAGACATACATGGCATGTAGGCCGTTGGCTGGGTAAGAACCAGGGACACACCGTGTTCCCTTTGGAAACGCCATGTAGTCGAGCTATGTATGAGGAATATACATGGCGTGTGGGAAAGTCGGTGAGAAAGGGAAGAGGAACCCAGTACACGCAGTGTACCCCGATGTACACGCCGTGTACTCATATCGGCAAGTTCGGAAAGTAAGTCGGTGGAATCTTTCCGTCTTATGAACAGTTAAATAAACCATACACGGCGTGTAGTCCCAATGTACCTACCGTGTACTTTCTTTTTTTTTGCTTAAAATAGGAAGTAGCCTCGTATTGAGGCAGAACCTCAATATTTTGGTCGGGATTAGCGAACCAAGTAGGATGGATCTTCATTTGCTTCCCAGTTCTTCATCCGAACTCAGATCCTATCCCGGTTGGATGTGTTGGAACCCCCTCAGTAAGGTCTCGATTCCTCTTTGGCTGTTTTGTCTGATTTTCTTCCTAGAATGAGTTATAGCCCTTTGAGCGGTTTTGAATCTTTTTTAGATTTACCACATTTTAGACCGAATTAGCGGGTGTTACTAGAGGAGTAGCATCGTGCGAGTCTTAGGTAGGTGGTGCATACCTCATTTTGTGTTTTCGTGGTTGTTTGGGTGACGCCTCTTGGGCACATTTTCAGGTATTTTTGAGAAGGACCCGTTTTATCTGATTTTTCATACTGAATTGTTATGGGACCTCTGGGATGCCTTTGGGTATGCCCGATTACCAGTTTGCGCGAGTGGGGCCGGGTGAGTGGTCGTGGCTCATCGGGGCATTTTTGCCGGGGAATGCCAAAATGGTTTTAATTGCAATATTATTGTGTTAAACTGTTAGTTTTAATTATTTAAGCCTATTATAATTGTTGGAGGCATTTAAGACCTCAGTGATGGTATGGGACATCACCTGATATTGTGCAATTCAACTATTTAGTTGGTTTTTCTGGTTTATGTTTTTCTGTTTAAACATGTTTTATATGAAATTGTTGAATTGCATATGCTGGACCCTTTGGGTTGTGTTGGTCTTGGCCCGTTTACGCTTGAGTAATACTGATCACGGGTTGGGGCTTTGCCCGGGTTACTTTGGGTGGTTTTGACCACGGGATTGGGTGTCATGGACGTCGGTTTGAGGCAGTACGACTGTCAGGTTGGGCATGGCCCGAGATACTAGGGTGGCGATGCCATCGGACTTGAGCGACATGGTCGCAGGGGCACGAGGTGTCAGATGTTTTGGTGGCTTAAGACTATTTGGGTGATTACCGCTCACCGGGACTTGAGTAGTGTGCACACAGAGATACTCCGTGATGAGGTGGTTTTGACCACTCGTGATGGTAGAGGCCCCCGTATTTTCGGTTAGGTATTTTTGGTTGGGGGTGCTTTCCGTAGAAAGCCACGTGGGAGGTGAGGAGCCTTCAGGAAATGGGAATGACTTCGGGACGTCGGTACTTGATACACGAGGTGTCAGGAGGCACATGGTGTCGGGTTTCTATTTGTGGGCGTGCCTTCAGGACGTCGGTACTTGAGACACGAGGTCTCAGGAGGCACTTTGTGCCGGGTTACTATTTGTGGGCGTGCCCTCGGGACGTCGGTACTTGAGACACGAGGTGTCAGGAGGCACGTGGTGCCGAGTTACTATTTTGGGAGTGCCTTCGGGACGTCGGTACTTGAGACACGAGGTGTCAGGTGGCACACGGTGCCGGGTTACACGACAGAGATTCCGACGTTGACCGAAGGATGTGACACTCCATGGTGGCTTTTGAGCACCAGTGGAGTTTGTATTTATTTTTTCATTGTACCGATTACTGCTTTCCTAGTAAATTCATGACTTCTTAAACACATATATTTGGTACGCACCATTGGGTGGTATCCTACTGAGATTTGTATCACACCCTGCATGGGCCCTTCGGGACGCGTGCAGACTTCATGGATTTACATGCAGGAAAGGGGCCATCTTCAGGAGCTTGGTTACGTTAGTTGTTGCATGGAGATGGTACAGACCTTGAGGTCATTACTATATAGGGTTTACTTGTTGGGTTTACTTTTCTGTAATAGTATACTTACTTGTTGTAGCTACTCTTGGTTAGCCATTGGCACCCTTTTGTCTATTGACCTTCTTTGGATGCATGTTTTACTATTCAGTAGTGGTTACATGTTATCAGCATGCTGTTCTGTTTACTTTCCACTGCAGTTGTTTCCTATATTGCTTTCACTGTTTGTTGATATTGGATATGCTTCCGCTCTGCGGGTCTGGTTCGAGTCTACTGAGTCTTTCTTTCCGCTACATCTTTACTATTATACTCATACCAGTACCCTTACTATGATCTTCCGAGAGGGTATAGCCTCCCCACTATACCTATTCAGACCCTCGCTGCTAGTCGGCAGTCTTTGGCATTCAAGGGAGGTACGCCTAAGGTAGTGACACCCAACCTGCTCGGCACTGTTCGGGTGGCTGGCCGGGTCTGGGATGTTACATTAGGGGTTAAGGTGATGTTAATAGAATACCATAAATGTTTTTTATTCTATGATTAATTTGAAATGTTATAGAATTTATAGATTACCATGTTTCTTCGATGAAGATATGTTTGTTCATAATAGTGTTCATGTAAGTGACTTATTTAGAAGTAAATTTTCATTTAATTTCCATTATTTATTTGTTTTGGGGGTTTCCTATGAATTTTGGTGGAAATGGTTGGTTTTGAAAATTTGGGCCAAACCGTGAGCCCATTTCCAGTTTTAAAAACCAATTTTGTTTCCTCTATAAATCCTTTATTTTTTAACATTTTTCATCTATTACAATTCATAAATTTCCTCCCCTGACCTATTAACACCATCATATCAATTTGGATCCTGTAGAAATCCATAATCATGGTGTATTTGAGTTTTTATTTAAGGTATTGGGCCTGCCCGTAAATCAATTTTCTGCTTTAATTTTTTTTAATTATTCAATATCTCCTTCATTTGTTTTCACTTATTCCACCTACCCCTTGAATAAAATATCCCTAGAATCAACCCCATTATCAGTTTCTCATTTTTAGAGCTCATTTGAACCAATAATTAGAGAGATCTTTCTTAATCATTCTCAAATCGACCAGATTTGAAGTGGTAAAATGATTATTTCATAAATCCTTAAATTTTTATTATTTTCCAACCATTTTAGTCCCCATATTATCTAATATGACTCATTAAATCATCCATACTAGTTTTGGTTACTTCGATATTCAGAGTTTTGTGGGTTTAGGGTGATCTCTTCAAGATTTCTGTAAGTAAGTATTTCTCTCTTTGATTTCCTCTCTTTCCTTAGGGTTTCTTTCACACTTTCTTGAGTTCTAAAATGTCCAAAAGTTTGGGTTCATGCATAAGGAATAACTTACTATCTTTGGGGTGAAATATTGAGGTTTTAAGATTCTTTTTACATCCTTGAGGTGCATCGGTGGTGTGGTTGATGTTTCACACCAATATTTGAGGGTTTTGACACTTTCGGTAGGTGATTCCATGTGTGATCATTTATATATGTGTTAGTTTTCTTGAATTACTTATTTTTAATGTTCCTAATATTCATTTTTTTTGAGAAAACTATTTATTATGGATTTGGTTAAGCATTTAATTTTATAGTTCGATTTTAGTTTAAAATTGGGTGTTTTTCACGTGTAACCCTTGGGGTATTTTTTTGGTGTGTTTTATAACATATTAAATTGGTGTAATAAATCTTTTTGGTCTACCAACTATGATTTGGTATGGTCTTGGTGTGAATTTGGGTTTAAAATAGGGTCTTTTAATCAGTTTTATTTGTGAAACCATGTAATGCCTCTTGAAAGCATTTTATGAAAATGTGTTTTTTTTCATGTGCATCTTTTGTGGTATTATATGAGGTGATTTTATAATACTTGAGAGTGGTTAAATAAATATTGATAGGGATTCCAATTATTATTTGGATTGGTATGGATGTGATATTGTCTTTTAAAGAGGATTTGGAATTGGGTTTTGTGGAAAAAAACATAGTTATACCCTTTGGGTTGGTTTTATGAAAATTACAAATGATTTAATGAGTTACAAAAAGTGTGCAATGGTTGCTTATGTACTTTTTTGGGTGTATTATGTTCTTAAAATTAGTTTTTTAATTATAAAGTGGTGAGTTTTTATGCCAAATGTTTTGTTAATGTTTTGTAATATGTCGAGGTGATTTATGAAAATATGATGTGGGTGCGAAACATGTTTTCGTTCTGTTTTGTGTGAGTGTGATGTGAAGAAGGGAATTTGATTATGAAAAGAGTATTATTTAACAAGTGAGTGTGTAGTTATGTGATTATTAAAATATTGGAAAAGATTTTATAAAATCTTTAAAGGATTTGTTGAATTGTGAAAGATGTGCAAAATGTGTTGTAGGCTATTTTGGCATGAGTTTGATTACAAAATCAATATGAATGAGAAAGTGGATTTTGTGACATGGGTGATGTAAATGTAGTATTTTTGGTGAATATTTGATGTGGAAGTGATATTTTCTTGTGCAAATTATATTTCTTGTCTTGTTGAACTTTTTTGGGCACAAGATGGAAACTCGAGTATCTAGGTGGGTGGATCTGTACTAGTATGCCTGTGAATCTGTGGGGTTTGTCCTCAATTTCACGTAACAAGTTTGACACCTACAACCCTAAATAAACAATGATTATTATGATTGGGGACCACTATGTTATGGGTATGTTCCCTAATTGTGGCATGTGCATGAGAACGAATATTGTGACGGTTACTCTCACTGAGATACGAGGTACTTGGGACCCACAATGAGCTAGTGCCTAGGGGTTATTTCCTATTTCTTGTGCTCATTAGTTACTTTCTGCTTACCATCAGCATATGATATGGTTGGGTAGAAAATTTAGTAGTTTTGAAATTATTTTTTAAAGTGTTGATTCTTAATGATATCCCACTTGAAAGCTATTTTAATTTTTAAGTTTCATCTTTTAGAAATTGTAACTAGAATTTCTTGTTTATGAAAACTTGCAAGCTTTTCTTTTTGAATGTTTATCACATGGAATATATTAGTTGTGGTATCCTAATGAGAATTGGATCACACCCTAATTACACCCTTGTGTGTAAGTAGACTTGGTTATTTTAGTTGTCACAGGTTGGGTAAAGTTTTTAGTGCAAGTGGTTCAGGTTTTTAGCAGGTCCTTGGTGGTAAAGTCTTGTGAAGATGGCTTGAAGGCAGTTCCCCATACCATGAGGGTTCTTGGGCTGTTTATTTTTGGTTTTGTACCTTTGTTATAGTCTTGGCGAGTTGTTTTAAACTATGTAATTTAGTTCTGAATTTCTGTAAAGGATTGTTTGGTTTGGAAAATCCAGATTCATTTTATTGGATTCATTTGTTGTTTTTAGTTTATAAACTCCAATAAATCATTCCCAATTCTCATTTTATGATACCCAGGAACTTGTTCCAGACCTTGGGGATTGGTAATTCCCTTCGGGACTTATCATGGGCCGGGTTTGATTCTGGTTTCAGTGGCGACCAGATTTGGTTCGTGACAAAGTGTTATCAGAGGAGGTTCATGTTAACTTTTTGGGTCATGTTATTTGGGGAAGAGTTAGGATAGTTTGGAGTTAGGATTGTCAGGAATTGGTATTACAGTTTTGGGTAGTGTTCCTGATCACCACACCTCATGACGAGATTCAAGTTTCCCAAGGGATGTTGGGATTTATCTAAGTCCTTTGGTTTTCTTAGTTTGATGACTGTTAGGGGAAATGAAAATAGTTGGGTTAATGGTCTCAATGATCTCGTAGGGCCTGGAAATCCATGTGGGACCAGGGATATTCCCTAGAAAACTTTTTGTGATGGTGAAGTGATTGGAATATGTATGCCAACCATATTTCCAAGTCACCTACTGAAACTAGTTTCTTCTCGCATTGTCTTGTGTTTGTTAGTTTTGAAATCGTGGAACTTTGGTTTTAAAGTGACTTGGTTTTAAGTAGCTTAAAGTTTTTGTGATGTTATTTTCAAATAAATAGGGAATGGCTTGATTTATGAAATGGTGGAACTGAATTTTTATAATTGTTTTGAAATTTAAAATGGTGTGCTTACACCTCTTTTAAAAGTAGGGACTATATTGAAGTTGGTTTAGAAAAAGTGTTTCCAATAGATTTTTCTAAACAATCAAAGGGTGTTTTAATGGGATCAGATGTTTCGAAATTTATGAGAATAACTTGAAAGTTATTTCTTATCTAAATGGTTGTATCTTTATAAAAAGTTTTGTAAGATGTGAATTGGGATTTTGATATCGTGTTTAGAAGTTTTGAGAAAAAGGATGTGTTGGTTGACTATTTTGGTTTTGAAAAGTGGAAATAATTTTTGTCTTAACATTTGGTATTTCCATGAGAGACCACATGAATGGGGTTATATGGGATGATGGATGGTTGATGGAATGACGGGATGAGTACTGGGATGGATATGAGGAGGGTCCTCGGTGTGGCACATAAACATGCATGTGTGAGGCCCATGGGGTACCATTGGTGGATATGCTAACCGCTGAACCGTCTATTTTCAAAGAA
The DNA here is from genome assembly GCA_963277665.1 of Viscum album. Lineage (NCBI taxonomy): Eukaryota > Viridiplantae > Streptophyta > Magnoliopsida > Santalales > Viscaceae > Viscum > Viscum album. The sequence goes on along the minus strand of OY728122.1, from coordinate 1,235,071,001 downwards.
ATGTTTTAAATAAAAACATTATGTCCGGATGAATTGTTTGGGATGGTGTATATTATGTGTTTTTGGAAAATGTTGATGTTGTGGGATGTTTTGAGTCCATGAAACCCTCCCGTTTGAACCTTGTTTTGGGTTTGTGTTTGGTTGGTAAGCTGGGTAGAAGGACCGGTTAGTAGTCTCTTCTAAGATATGTTTCGGGACACATTTACAGTGGTTCCCTTAATGTGTTAGGATCTGGTTTGTGGCATGTTTTGACCAATGAAATAGCTTGGTTGGGTCCTTGGGTTCTCTCATTGTATAAGGTACACCCCCATTAAGGGTTAATGCACAAATGAAGTGAAACCCAGATTGTTTCTCCTTTGGAAAATCCTCCAGTTGATGAATATAAGGAATATTTTACCGATCTTTGTTGATTGAGTCTACAACCATTCCTTTATTTGATTTTTAGATCCTCTTTTAGTGGGAGAGTTGTTGTGGAAGGTTGAAAAAGACCTTAGTTTCTTAAGTTTCCTGGTTTTTCAAAGGTGGAAGTGGTATGGGGTTGTTAGTGTGGATGAGTGTCTCGATGGAGTCTAAGAGGGCCTCTGGGATCTTCCGAGTTTCTTTGAAGTAGGAGTTCTTATTAAACAACCATTTTTGGGAATCTGGTCATGAGAGGCTATTGTGGCCACTTCCTGGACTTGTGTGTTGTTTAGGGACTTGACATAATGTCCTGTTCCATGTATTGTTTCTATCAGTCACAATGGTCATGTTTGATGATTCCTTGTGATGTCATGTGCTTATTTGACTGTAAATGTGAAGGTTGTGAAATCCTCTGAGAGTCTCTGTTATGTTGGGAGTATATATCCCTTGGAAAAACATCAAAATCATCTATTTCAGAGGAAAGTGGTTATATGTGTCCTTTCCTTCTGTTGTTTCTCACCCAATGAAATAAGGTGTTATGTGTGTGCATCTTCTAAGACCTTGTTTCAGTGAAATGTTGGGTTAGGGTAAAGTGAGTTTGGAATGTGTTAGTTCTTGGTAAACTTATCGGGGATTGTGGTGTAGTTGTTTGTATCACCAGAAGAATATGTTCTGTTCAGGTGGGTTCCAAAGCCTAACTACGAGGCCAAATATGCTTCAATCCTTTGATCTCCATCCATAGGTTATGGGGAGAAGCTGGCATGTAGTCAGGGGAAATCACAAGGTCGTGAAAACCCGTGTGAAAATTCCTATCCTCAGTATGAATGATATGAAGAGTTTAAACCTTTGATGTCATCATCTTGTTCTAGTTGTTCCTATTTGGTGGTAGAGGTGGGAGGACCTCATTTTCATTTTGTAGCCTGAGTTCATACTTTCCCCCTTTGGTTTCGACTGGGTATCTGGAGAAAGGTTTGAAGTTTGGCTAGACAGGTTGAGCGCATGGTTTTTTCATGGTTAGTAGTGACCATTACCCATGAAACCATGTAGATATAAGGATCCCCATGGTTAGCACACAGTTTACCAAACCATGTGGACTAACAATGAGACCATCCCAAATATTTAAATTTTGGGATCTTTCTGTACATGCCTATGCTGGTCTGTTAAGATGGTTGGTTCTTATGGCAGGGAGACCCACTATGAGTTTTATATAAGTTATTTTTTAAAGGTATAATGGAATTCTATCCCTTGAACTGGGGTTTTCATTCAGTTCTCCACATATTAGTATCTTGAATCTGTCTCGGGAAAATTTAAGTTTTCTATTATCATGGGGAGCCCATTTGTGTCTCCCTATACTAGTAACTCAGATTGGTACTTGGTCTTAGACTACTGGGAGGTAGTATCATTCAGATTTATCTAACTAACAACATATTCCTTGGGTAAATGTTGGGATTTTAGAGTTCCCAATAGTTTAGTTAAAGCAAAGTAAGTGTAACCTTGTTCGTTGTTGTTGTTCGTCTGGGTAGATTACTTGAGTCTTGTTCATATAGTGTTTTAGGAGTTTATTTTTGGGGATAAAGTCTGATTTTTCTCAATCATTTTAGGAAATTGATGTAAGTTTTGGTTTGTGATATTATCCATTCCTTAATTGATCACTAAATGTGTTTTGGCCTTTCAGGGGCATACCAAACTTGGCGAAGGAGTACATTTCTGGTCTATTAGTTGGGTTTGGTTTTTTCTTTTTCCCTTGTTGTGGATTTCTAGGGGTAGAAAGTTTTATTTTGGGGATAATTTTCATGTCCATTACTTATTTATGTTGAATTTTTCATTTAATTTCCATTCTTGATTTGTTTTGGGGGTTTCCTATGAATTTTGGTGGAAATGGTGGGTTTTGAAAATTTGGGCCAAACCATGAGCCCATTTACAGATTTAAAAACCAATTTTGTTTGTTTTATAACTACTTAATTTATCAAAATTTTCCATCTATTACAATTCATAAATGTCCTTCCCTGACCTATTAACACCACCATGTCAATTTAGAGCCTTTAAAAAATCTATAATCATGGTGTGTTTGGGTTTTTATTTAAGGTATTGGGCCTACCCGTAAGCCCATTTTCTGATTTAAATGTTTTTCTAATTCTTTAATATCACCTTAATTTTTTATTTTTTTCGGTGATTCTACCTCTCAATAGAAGAAAATATCCTAAGGATCACCCCCATTATCGGTTTCGTTTTTTGGAGCTCATTTTAACCATGAATTAGGGAGATCTTTCTTAATCTTTCTCAAATCGACCAGATTTGAAGAGGTAAAATGATTCTTTCATAACTCCATCAATTTTCATTCCTTTCCTCCCATTTCAGACCCCTAATGACCTACTATGACTCGTTCAATCCTCCACACTAGTTTTGGTTACTTGGAGATTCATATTTTGGTGGATTTAGGGAGATCTCTTCAAGATTTCTACTAGTAAGTCTTTCTCTCTTTGATTTCATCTCTTTCCTTAGGGTTTCTTTCAGCCTTTCTTGAGTTCTAAAATGTCCATAAGTTAGGTTCCATTACTAGGGTATACCTTCATATCTTTTGGGTGAAATATTTAGGTTTTAGGATTCTTTTCACTTCCTTGAGGTGCAACGGCTGTACATTTGATGTTTCACACCAATATTTGAGGGTTTCGACACTTTCTGTAGGTGATTCCATGTGTGATCATTTATATATGAGTTAGTTTGATTTAATTACTTATTTTTTATGTTCCTCGTATGATTTGTGTTGTAATAAAACTGTTTATGATGGGTTTGGTTCTACATTTAATTTTATAGTTTTATTTTAGTTTGAAATTGGGTGTTTTTCATGTGTAACCCTTGGGGTATTGTTTGGGTGTGTTTTATAACATTTGAAATTGGTTTAATAAATCTTGGTGTTCTTACAATTATGCTTTGGTAGGGTCTTGGTGTGCCTTTGGGTTTAAAATAAGGTCTTTTAATGGGTTTTATGTGTGAAAATATGTATGAAAATGTGTGTTTTTCATGTGCATCTTTTGTGGTATTATTTGAGGTGATTTTATAATACTTGATAGTTGTTAGATAAATATTTATATGGATGAAAATTATGATTTGGATTGGTATGGGTGTGATTTTGGCTTTTAAAGAGGATTTTTAACTGGGTTTTGTGGGTAAAACATAGTTATACCCTTTAGGTTAGTTTTATGAAAATTATAAATGATTTAATGAATTACAAAAAGTGTGAAATGGTTTCTTATGTACTGTTTTGGTGGTAGTGTGTTCTCAAAATGAGTTTTTCAAAGATAAAGTGGTCAGTTTCTATTTCAATCATTTTAGTAATGTTTTGTAATTTGTTGAGGTGATTTATAAAACTGTGATATGGGTGCGAAACATGTTTTTAGGCTATTTTGTGTGAGTGTGATGTGAAAAAATGGACTTTTTTATGAAAAGAATATTATGTAACATGTGAGTGGGCTATTATGTGATTCTTATCATCATTGAAAGGATTTTATAAAATTTTTAAAGGATTTGTTGAATTGTGAAAGATGTGAAAAATCTGTTGTGGGCTATTTTGGTGGGAGTTTGATTTCAAAATCAATTTGAATGAAAAAATGGATTTTTTGACTTGTGTGATGTACATGTGGGCTATTTGGTTAATGTTTTATGTGGAAGTAATATTTTCATGTGCAAATTATATTTCTTGTCTTGTTGAACTTGTTTGAGAACAAGAGGGAAACCTGAGTATCTCGGTGGGTGAACGTGTACTAGTATGCTAGTGAATTTGTGTGGTTTGGCCTCAGTTTCACGTAGAAAGTTTGAAACATACAATACTAACTAAACTATGATGATGATTATTGGGGACCACTGGGTTATGGGTATGTTACCTACTAGTGGATCATGCATGAGAACATATACTGTGACAGTTACACTCATCGAGATACGAGGTACTTGGGACCCACAATAAGCTAGTTCCTAGGGGTTATTTCCTATTTATTATGCTCATTAGTTACTTTCTTATTACCGTCGGCATACGGTATAGTTGGCAGGAAGATTATGTAGTGTTGAGATTATTTTTAAAAGTGTTGATTCTTAATGATATCCCACTTGGAATCTCTTAGTGGTGGTGTCCTATTGGGAATTGAGTCACACCCTACTTACACCCTTGGGTGTAAGTAGACTTGGTTATTTTTTTATCGCAGGTTGGGTATTGTTTTTAGTGCCAGTGGTACGGGTTTCTAGTAGGTACTTGGTGGTGAAGTCTTGTGGAGATGGCTTGAGGTCAGTGACCCTTTCCATGAGGGTTCGTGGGCTGTTTATTTTTGGTTTTTACCTTTGGTATAGTCTTGGTGAGTTGTTTTAAACTATATAATGTAGTTATGAATTTTTGTGAAATATTTTTTTGTTTGAAAAATCCTGATTAGTTATATTGGTTTCATTTATTGTTTTATGTTTATAAACTCAGGTAAATCATTCCCAATTCTCATTTTATGGTACCCGGACACTTGTGCCAGCCCGTGGGGATCAGGAACTCCCTTCGGAACTTGTCATGGGCCATGTTTGGTGGTAGTTTCGGTGGCGACCAGATTTGGATCATGAAAATGGTTGTCTACAGAAGAAATAGGGAAGTTGAAGATGAGAGACACCTATAGAATGCCATCCTTTAGAATCTATAGCCTGAAATGGTAGGGACTAGAACTGAGCATTTTGTAACTGTAATAGCTCAGTTAACGCAGAAAATAAATGGTGGTGGAATCCATGCAAGGGAACAACCATAGGTACCAAAATGAAACATGAAAATAGTGGAATATTTAATGAGACAACACCCTCCTGCTTGCAATGGATCTTCTAACCCAGTAGCGGATGAAGGATGGATTAAAGCTATTGAAAATATATTTGATGTAATGGGTTGTACATATAATCAAAAGGTATGTCTTTACATTTATCGTCTTGAAGTTGAAGCTGATAAATAGTGGTCAATGGTAAGGAATATTAGGGATAGAGAGGATATTGATGCCTAATACTGGGATAAATTGAAAAGTATTTTCCTTGAAAAATATTTTCCTAAGGTGGTATGACTTAGGATGGAGAAACAATTCCTTGAATTGAAAAAAATGGATAAAGATTCAATGGATGTGAATGAAGTGAACTTCACCTGAATGGAGAGGTATTCTCCAAATATTATTCTGGATCTTGATTGAAAAATCAACTGATTTTACTTAGTACTGAATCCAAGGTATCAAAGGGTGTTGGCCTCCCATGAATTCAAAAGTTATGAGAAACTTGTCCGATGTGATGAGAGTGAAGATATGAAGTTTGTTGATGATCACATGCATTTTGAAAATAATGATAATAAGAGGTCCAGATGGAAAGTTATGGGTAAGAATCAACCAAAAAAATATAATGGTAAGAAAATACAGTTTAAAATTTGTGAAAAGTGTGGAAAGAAGAACCTTGGGGAATGTATTACCAAAATCGGGAAGTGTTTCTGATGTGGTAAGTTTAGAAATATGGCCCAATATTGTAAGGAAAATTATCCTAAGCCTAATCCTAATAAGAAAACTGTTTTGTTTTTTAAATGTGGTGAGATGGGTCATTAGAAAAATTCATTCCCAAAGAGAGTTCCAAATGATTCAAAGAAGCCAGAATATAAGAAGAAAGGTGTAGTGATATCTTTGTGACTATGTCAGAAGATTTAGAGCCATCTAATAAAGTTGTATCAGACACTTTGTTGGTTTACTCATATTTTGATAAAGTTTTTTTTAATACTAGGTCTACACATTCCTTCATTTCTGAGAAATTTTTTATTAAATTGGATGTATCACCTCAAAAAATGAGATAGGAACTTATTGTTAAAACACTAGGGGGAAATATTATATTAAAAATAAATTATACGAATCTGAATATCCTTGTCTGTGGAATGATTTTACTTGAAAAACTTGTTGTTTTTCCTTTAGTAGAGTTTGATGTTATTATGGGTATGGACTGGATTTCTTTTTATCATGCTAAGATATATTATAGAGAAAAATAAGTTTTTTTTTTCAAAAATAAATTCAGTTTGTTTATAAGAATGAACCCATACCATTAATAACATATGGGGAAGCTAATAAACTAATGAAGGATTGAAATGAAAGTTATCTTGCTCATTTTTTTGATGATATGAGAACTATCCAGATTAATGATGTACCAGTGGTAAATGAATACCTGGATGTTTTCCCAATGATTTGTCTGGTGTTATTCCTAATAGAGAGGTTGAGTTTACTATTGAATTACTTCCTGATGCTAATCCAATTTATAAACCCCCTTATTGAATGACTCAAATGAAACTTCTAGAATTTAAAATGCAGTTGCAAGAATTATAAGATAAAGGCTTCATTCAACCGAGAACATTACCATGGGGCACTAATATCTTGTTTTTTAAGAAAAAATATGGTTAAATGAGACTTTGAATCGATTATAGAGCCTTGAATAACATTAATATTAAAAAAAGTATCATTTTCCTCAAATATATGATTTGTTTGATCAGCTTCAGGGAGAACAATATTTTTCAAAGGTTGACCTGAGGTCGGGGTACCATTAGTTTAAAGTAAAGAATGAAGACATCCTGAAGACTGCGTTCCATACTAGATTTGGTCATTATTAATTTTTAGTTATTTCTTTTGGGTTAACTAATTCACCTACTATATTCATGGATATTATAAATAGAATATTTCATGAGTACTTGGATAAGTTTTTGGTTGTATTTATTGATGACATTATGGTATATTCTAGAAGTAAAGAGGATCATGAAAAATTTCTAAGGGTTTTTTAGAAAAACTTAAAATAAAAGAAACTGTATGTAAAATTCATAAAGTGTGATTTTTGGTTGCAATAGATTTATTTTCTTTGCAACATTGTAAATAAGGATGAAATAACAGTTGATCCTACCAATGAAAAAGTGGTTGATGAATGTAAAAGACCTAAAAATGTTACAGAGATTATTAGTTTTCATGGATGAGCAGGTTATTACTGATAGATTGTTAAAAACTTTTCATGATTATATAGCCCACTAACTAAGTTAAGATGAATAGGGGTTAAATTTATTTGGATAGAATAATGGGATATTTATTTTTAGTAAATGAATAAGAGATTGGTGAATGCTCCAGTTTTGTCTTTGCCATACTGAAATGGTAAGTTTTTCATCTATAGCGATGCTTCATTAAAGTGACATGGTTGTGTTATGATGCAGAATGATCAGGTAATTTATTATGCTTCAAGACAACTAAAACATCATGAGTTAAATTATACCACATATGATTTGGAATTGGCATCTATAGTTTTTGATTTGAAAATTTGGAGGCACCATTTATATGGATCCAAATGTAAAATATATAATGACTATAAAAGTATAACCTATATATTCACTCAGAATAAATTAAACCTGAGGTAGAGAATATGGATTTAACTAATAAAGGGTTATGATTGCACGATCAATTACCATCCAAGAAAATAAAAAAAGTGGCAGATGCCTTGATTCAAAAAAATCATGCATCATTAACCATGTTATGTTTTTAACATGATCCATTGATTAATGATTTGATAAATTTTAGCTTAGAAGTTGTCGGTGCAGGGAATAAATCTATTTTGTTTCAGGTTTCAGTGCATTCATCATTATCAGATAAAATTTAGAAACTACATAAGGGAGACCGTGAGCTATAGAAAAATGTAGTATTTCTTAGAATGGATAAGTTTCTAGAATTTAACCTTGTTAAAGATAGTGTTTTAAGATTTGGAAAAAGGTTGTGTGTGCCTTGTGATTCCTAGTTAAAGAATGTTTTTTTGTTTGAAGATTATATTTCTCTATTTTTAGTTCATCATGGATGTACTAAGATGTACATAGACCTTCAAGAGTATTAATAGTGGGATGGAATGAAAAGAGATATTGTATAATTTACTATGAAATGTTTGACATGTTAATAGATTAAAGAAGAGTGGTATTTACCGAAGGGGGTGCTTTAGCCTTTTCCAGTGACATAGTGTAAATTAGAGAATATTTCAATGGAATTCATGGTGGGACTACCTAAGAATTCTCTAGGTAAGAATGTGATTTGGGTTATTATTGAATAGATGACAAAAGTTGTAATTTTTCTTTCTCTTCAAGATATAATGTTATTGGACCAGCTTTCCTGACTGTACTTCAAAGAGATTATTAGGTTACATAGAGTTCCTATTTCCATTTTTTCTGATCGGGATCCTAGGTTCACTTCTAACTTTTGTAAGGGGGTTTATAATTCATTGGGCATAAAATTATATTTCAGTACATCATTTCATCCTCAATCATATGGGTTGTCAAAACGAATGATTTAGAATTTGGAGGATATGCTTCGAGCTTGTTCAATGGACTAACAGGGAATTTGGGATTATAATATTTCTTTAGTTGAGTTTTATTATAATAATATTTTTCATTATAGTATACCGATGACACATTTTGAGGAATTGTATGGGAAGCGGTGTCAAACTTCATATTTTTGGGATGAGTTTGGGAAAAGGAAGGTAATGGGACCCAAAATAGTAAATGAATTGGATGAGAAAGTGAAGTTGATCCAGCAACACATGAGGACATCTCAGAGCAGGCATAAAAGTTATGCAGATAATAGATGAAAATACTTCTCTTTCTAGGTAGGTGACCATGTTTTCCTTAAAATCTCTCCTTGGAAAAGTGTGATGCGTTTTGGTAAGAAAGGAAAGCTATGTCCGTGATTCATTGGTCCTTTTGAAATTTGGGAGAAAGTTGGATCATTTTCATACTGAGTAGCTTTTCCTCTAAGTTTATCTCAAGTACACAATGCTTTTCATGTTTCAATTTTGAGAAATTATGTGCCAGATTCATCACATGTCTTGAGCCCAGAAGCAGTTCAGCTAGAAGAGAACCTTTCTTATGAAGAGAAAATAGCTCAGATTATTAATCAAAGGGAACATGTGTTGTGGAATAAGGTAATGCACCTGGTAATGTTTTTGTGGGGAAACCATATGGTTGAAGAAGTAACATGAGAATCTGAAAATGCTATGAGGGAAATGTACCCTCTCTTGTTTAATGAGTAAATAACATTGTGAGGACTCAATTTATAGAAGGTGGAGATAATGTAACACCCAAAGGTTTACAAATAAATAAATGAAATGAAAGAAAATTTGTTTTATATATATATATTTATAACTAGTGTAACACCCCAAGCTTCCACGGTACGCTTTCCTTTGAATAATACAGCAGCGTGTGTTGTACGCAACTTCGAGTTCTAACACACACACCACAACCAATCAAACTAGCCGTTATGAATAGTAATACCCACTTTTTGAAATTTTATAAATTTTATTTTTCAAAATTGACTTCATTTTTGGATTCATAATATCGAAATTAGCCTAGGGTGAAATTTTGGTATTTTTCTGAAAACATTCAAATTTTGATGAATAGTGAAAAAACACTGAGTTATAGTTTTAAACCGAATTTCTATTTAAATAATTATTTATTTTATTCAAATTTAATTAAGGTAAAAATAGATACATAATACCTATATATGTTAAATGTAATTCATTGGTGTTAGTTTAGAATAATTTTAGATATATAAAATTTTTATTGAACTTTTGACTGTCTTTTACCCACCTCCTAGGAGAATTTGGAAATTCACATAAAACTTAATTTTAATGCTTCTGTGAGTGGAATTTTGAAAATCCGAGAGACACAATTAATATCAAGGAGTAAAATGTGGTTCAATGAGATGAAAATAATTTTTGGTGAATAGTAACTTTTTACTTTTATTTACCACGGTTAAAAGTAAATAGGGCAATTAAGGGCAAAAATGATATTAATATTACCCTAACACATGTCCTAATTCTATTGGAAAAGTGTATCTAGACCAAAAACAACCTTAGGAATAAAATATTATCATTTAGGTCCACTTGGATTAGATTAGGACATTTATTATTATTTAATTCAAAGAAGAGTTAAAAGAGTTAAAATCATAGTTTATTTTCTAAAAAATTTTTAATATAGGTTTATACATAAGATAAATTAGATTGTAAATATTCATTAGAAAAATAAAAATATTTCATAAATAATGGTATTTTATTTATAATTTTTAGACATTAAATAAATTAATTAATTTATGACACAATGGTGATATAGTAATTACCTAATTAATGAAATATTAAAATAATTGATATTATAAATATCAAAATAAATGTAATTTGAGACATTTTATGAATTACACTAATTTTCTAGGTTAATATGACATATTAGGATTGATTATATAAATTTTTTTCGAAGTAATAATGCTGTTATGAATTTATCAAAAACAAAATACCCAATAGTGTCAAAATTGACATAAAAGAGTTTTTAAAACAAATATTATATTATTAATTTATATTCAATTCCTAAAAATCTACGGTTTGGCCAAGAGACTTATATTATGATAGTTGTATCATTAATGGACCACTTGGGGGTCTCTTGGAGGTATATAGTAAGTTTATTAACTATATAATATAAAAATACTAAGTGACATGGTAAGTGTCAAACTAATTAACTAAGAGTTAAAACTAAAAGATAAGGTTAATATAATGCCCCAAACCTGTCTAAATTATATTGGTTGAGTGGTTTTAGACCCATCCCCATATTAAAACTTAAATAATCCACTTTGGATCCATTATAAACAGAATATTAATTTATTATAAAATAATATTTCTAGTTTTTCCAAAGGTGCCCCTCACCCCTCTTATAAAAGGGCACTCCCCCTTCTCACTAATTCACACATTCAAAGCCTTTTGGCTCGGACAAAAGATTCTGAAATACTCTATCAACTTCCCTCAATTAAACCTAGAGGCCTTAGTTTGATCATAAAGCCAACCTAAGGAGCTCTTTTGATCAAATTAAAAGGAAGAACCCGAAGAAGAGGTAATGTTTTCACCACCCTCTTTCAAGTTCCTTTGTTCTTTAACTTCTTCTTTATTTGTTATTACAATTATAAAATAATGACTCCAGTATCTTATATATACTTTGATGTTATTATAAATATGGTACAACCATATTCGGTATTCTATCTATCCTCTGAATGACATTTCACCATACGTGCGTACGTACGGCTTACCGTCTCCACGTCGTGGTGTAATTGTTATTCAATAAATTATTATTTGGATGAGTATAATAATGATGTGTAATTCATGTAAATAATAAATATAACATGATAATTATTCTGTATATATTATATACCATCCAATTATATATTATTTTAATATCAAAATAATTATATTGTCGCTCGTGCGTACGTACGAACTACCATCTCTACGAACACGATGAGATTCATTCCCCATTGTATCTATTCAATAATAATTCTAATTTAATGATTAAAAATAATGTTTAAGGATTTGATATCATTCTGTATAAGAATAAGATAAAACCTATCCATGATAAACACATCTTACGTAACAAAACATATAAAATAAAACGAGTAAGTTAACACCCGAAACAACGATAATACTAAGATATTATTAACAAATCAATGTTAAAAGATCATATATGATATAATATTAATGTATATGATTCTTGTATAATTTAATAACAATTATTTCACCATTATACAGGAGGTTAACCTACCCTCAACCAAGGAAAAGTACAAGGTAAGTATTTATTTCACAATCTCTTCATTATCCGAGGTTGTTTATACATAATTATCTACAGGGACCTCTTTATCATCCACATCCATGTTTCTTAAAAATGTATTTCAAATCATTCTTACTATTTTAAGGACTATGGGATAAAGTCATTTATACCCTTGTTGACTTTTATAATAATTTTATAAAGGAATCTTTCTGTCGTTTTCCAAACAAGGTCCTTTTTAACCTTTTCGACAGAATTAAGGTAAGAATGTCTTTTTAACTTATACGGTGGGTGCGACTATTTTCCGCCGTTATAAAATTGTTAAAGCTTCTCTTAAAATCTTATAAGAATATTTTCAAGTAAATGTTTTATTTTATAATTATATGACTTTTAAATGATTTCAAAAAAAAATATATTTCTCTCAAATAGTTTTGATTTCATCTATTTCAATATCCTTTGATGGATTTTAAACTTATTTGATGTTTATTTATTATGATACAAAACTTCTTTATTGTATTGAAGGTTTTGTGATATGTTTGAATATGGATGTTTTATTTTTATACCATTCATGGTTTATGGAGAAAGTATTGACATTTTGTATGCTAGTTGTAATACGAATGTTTATGTTATGTCTAAACCTGTTCATATGAGGAATGCATTGGAATTAATATGTGATGGGTGGAGCCCTCTATAGCTCCTCTATGCATCAGTTGGTCTCATGAGACAAACTAGTGCCATGGCACAAGGCCTTGAAAAAATCTTATTTGTAGTCTTGGCACGAGGCCTTGGCTATGTGGTTATGATAGTATGACATTATGCATTCCATCATTATGAAACTGGTTATTGATATTGCATGTGATTATTCTAATAGTATAATATCCATGTGAATAAGTATATGGAATTATTTCATTTTATTTCTGGAATATTATTCTGAAGTTCAAGTTTTAAAAGGCTTTTGTTTTAGTTATACATTGCCTTAAATGTTTATGCATATTTAAGAAAGTCTCCGCTATATTGTTATCCTTTCTGGGCATTTGAGCTCTCCCCTTTCTATGTTTTATTTTTCCCTGGATGTGAAGAAGTATTTTATGAATGACCTTCAGGGATAGTATAAGGGGATATGAGTGTGGAGACAAGATGTTGTTGTAGTTTTCAATTTATGATATAATGTAAACTTTATGAATGTATCTAGTGTTTCCAAGACTACTAAACTAATCGGTCTTTCGAGACTTGATCTTTCTTATGATCATGCCAATGTTATGTAATAATGCACCGACTCTAGGTAACTGGGGTCGGGGTGTTACAACTAGCCTTTAAACATAATTTTGCTGCTTCTATGTTTTGAATTTCAAAAAATGGTCATCTACAATTGTATCCAGTAAGTTATTTGGAGTCTAATAGAACCAACATGTTTTTTGGTGAACAACAACATAACCTTATGAATAGTAACATGACCCTAATGAATAGTAAATTTTATTATTATTTTATTTTATTAGGGATTTAAGATAATGAAATTTTGGATAATTTTTCAATGTGATATAAAAACTGTTATAAAATTAAAATTATTAATTTTTGAATTAAGTATGATTTTATTTAAAAATTAAATTAATAATATTTAGAAAATTATTTTCAAAAAATTCATTTATGTTTTTAATTCTACACATCAAAAAAAATTTAGGGTGATTTTTTGGAATTTTTCAGAAATTCTTGAATTTTTTATGAATAGTGAAATGCCGTAAAATACTGTATATTTAAATTATCAGTAAAATACACTATTTATGACATTATAAGTGATGTAAGGCCACTTGGTTTGATCTCACATTCCATTTTTACTATTTTGGGTCACATGAATTAATATTATTTATAGTCTTGAGAAAAAATATTATAATAATGATTTAAATAATGTAAAATACCTCCTCTCCTCCACTATAAAAACCACCCTCATTCCCCTCTTCCTCCCACACCTCTCAAGCCTTGAAAATTGTCTAATTTCGGCCAAATTCCCTCCCCAATATCCTTACCCACGTCCAAGACCAATTGGTCTCACCCAAATTCCAAAATAAAAGGCCTTGAGGAGGATCTCAAGGGTAAGAGATTAAGAGGTAAGAAATCCTCTTCCTTTTCATGTGTTTCCTTTCCTTTCCTTTTCATTTATTGTATCTTATGCTCATATTATCCAAGAGGCATGAAAGTTCCATAAATATTGAATATTCTGTATTTTTTCATGTTCATGGAAAGTTTATCATCATTATTCTTCTCCTCTCCCACTTATTCAAGGAATAAAAACATTGTATGTGATGTGTTGAATTACCAACATCATGGAAATTGTGATTTCAATTTTCTTTAATTATTTCAAGTCTAGTCATAAAACCATTTTTATAGTTGAACCGGGTTATAATATATGTATTATTTCTCATACATGGTTTTTTAATTCATTTATACACAAGGTTTTAATTTGTAAAACAAAATGAGGTCGTTATTATCAAAGAACCACTAAAATGATCTAAACGAACATCATTAATGCTTTTACATATGAATCATCATAATTTCAGAATTTGAAATTATAAATGGTATAATTTATGGTTATAGAAATATTTAAATACCATTCCATTCCAATTATTGAGTTTCACTTCCAATTTACAAGAATATCCATCATGAACTGATCATGGAAACCATATAAAGAACACACCAAACACAATGTAAATAACCAAATATTACTAATAAATGTGTCAAATGATGTTGTAAAATTATCCTAAAAGGTGTTATAAACATTAATATGTTTCATTAAGATATTAATAACACTATTTTAATTATTATACCGGAGGTTTGAACACATTTGAAGTAAGAAGAACCCGAGGTAAGAGAATTCTTTACCCAATTTACATTATTTGGGTTAACTTTTTCTTTATTCATTATGTGGTAATAATATTCTTGGTGGGATGAATTTTTTCTATGTTATTTTTTAATATGTGTATTTATAGTGTATACACATATCCATTCCATTCTATTAATTCTTACTCCAATTATATTTTATGGGACTTTCCTTTTTAAAATCCTTTTTTAAACACTCTTTAATAAATTTCAAAGGGATTGGTTTTTATATATATGTATATGGAATGAGTGGTTTCTCTTGATTTCAAGATAATTTATTACCATGATATGTTACTTGGAAATTATTTATGTTGGGGTGATCCCATTATAGCTCAAGATATTTTTGGTTGAGCCCAATATAGCTCAAGATATGATGGGTGAGCCCCATTATAGCTCTCCAATGCATTGGGTACTCCATATATGGAAGTTGACCAAATGGTTATTCCATGAGTAAGGGTGAATGTAAGAGTGATATAAAAAATATTTCCCAAGGAAACTACATGAAGTTTCATATGCATTTGAGTTTTTATGATTATGGGTTTTATTGGTTTTTATGTTTTCACTTGACTAACACTTTCATTCTTTATATCCCTTACTGAGTTTTACACTCATACCAAGTCTTTAAAATGTTTTTTCCATAGGATATAAATATGGGTAAGATAAATAAGGGAGTCGTGATATTTAATATGTATTGTTTTTAAATAATTAATTTTTTAAGTTTAAAAGTTTTACATTTGGAAAAAAATGGATACAATTTTAGTAGTATCCTCCTATATGAATGTGGTATGTCATGTATGTAAGATATCCTAATTCTTTAAAACTCTAGACCCAAAAAGATACTCAATGTGTAATAGTGTATTATCTTGTCTAAAATTCATGATTATTTAACATTTTAATTCTAGGTCATTATAAAATAACTAATAGTATAAAACAAAATTCATGAATTCAAAAAATATTTAAAACATTCTTGAACTTCACCTTGTAAAAATAATAACCAATACACTGTTCATTAATGTGTAAAAAATACACATAATATCCAAATTATACTAAAATATAAAAAGTTTATCATGAATATAATTATGATAAATATTAATTCATAATTATATAAGTCTTTTAACATGTCAAGGAATAGAAGAAACTAACACTTAATCTCTATGTTTTCCAATCATTCAGATATATATTTAACTCTACTTGGTTTCCTTCAATATTTCAAAATCATTGAAATGTGTTATAGATATTTAAAATTATAAATAAAATTGATATAATTTTTATGAAAATAATTTTTAGATATCTAATTAGATATTTAATAATTTAAATTTCTATAAGACATATTTACTTAATGAAATTAAAATTGAAATTGAAATTTACTTACATTGAAAAAAATTGAAAAATGAGTACCAAGTGCATTAATCACCACCAATAACAATATCCAAGATTACTTTTTTAAATATTAAAAATATATATACTCTCCCATATATGTAAAATATCATTAGAAGCTCATAAAAATTATCTAATATAAAATACTTCATTGATAATTTTCTTGGTCCTTAAGATACCTATGAAATATCTAAAGGTGAGTGTTCATGAAAATATTTTTTCTTTTGTAATTTTTTTAGATTTTAGATACTATTATATAATATAAATATAAGTAAACATTAAATGTAATTTGGAATCAAAATTAAATAAAAAAACTTGTACTTTATATGTAAAATGATGAAAACATTCAGTTGGAAAAATCAAACATTGACCTATAATCAATCCAATTATGGCCACCTCATCAATAGAAAATGTAATTTGAGTAATTGGATAAATAATATCATGAAACATTAATCTTACATGATTTGGATGCATAAACTGATAATGTACATAATCCCCTTGATTATTTATGATTCCATATACTACAATATGTAAATGGATATCCTAATCATGCAACTCACATTACACAACTGGTTAAAAAATGAGGTAGTGGAGGATCTAGATATGTAGGATCTATATGTATCACTATTTTTGTAAACATATATCATATAGAATATTTAATTCACCCATCTATCAATTGATTCATCTCTCAAAACTAATCCTTCTTGAAATTTATTTTCCCTTGTATTCTTACACCCTCGATGCCATACTAAGACATCTAAAAAATTGTCAGATACTAAAACCTACCATATATCCACTTATATGACTCATTTGTTCTTGATTAACTAAATTTTTTGCAAGAATATCCATCCTACCCTCAGGGATAATGGTCTCTTACATCTCCTATATTTAAGGGATTCTAAAAATTATATATATAAATGTTATATTATTCATATGAATTTAAAAAATACTAATATTCATGAAAAATAATAATTGACATATTAAAATTATATTAAAAACTTGTTTTTATAGTTCAGTAAGAAACTTTCCTTTTTTTATTCTCAACATTTTATATTTTTCATGGTGAATAGGAAATATATATGAAGGAAATGAACCTCTTCATAGCTACTATTATATTTATCACTTAATTCATCAAATTTTTCAGATATCTATTGCTTCTCAAGTAAAGGATACCCTATAAGTGACAAATTATGACAATATAAATTCTATGAATATATCTCTTGGTGATATCTCTTCAATACCTATTATATAAAAATAAATGAATAATTTATCAAGTAATTAAAAAATATTTTTTCAAATTTTTTTTATAATAATTACCATTTTATAAAGTTTTACTCCTAACTATTGGTGAAAAACTTCTTCCATGTCTGTAACACCCCAAGATTTTATGAAAAATATTATTTTTAATTTCATTAATGTCTTGTGTTGTATGCTACACCAAAAGGAGCTTGCACAACATGCATCCCTGACTTGGCTTGCATTACACGCAATCACGACCTTCCACGATAGCGTGTGTTGTATGCAATACTGAGTTTCACTAAACAAAGATATGTTATATGAACTAACCATTATGAATAGTATCAAATAAATTTTGAATTTTATAACATTATTATTTTACACATTTTCTAGAACATGGTATGAGAAAAAAATCAATTTTTTGAGTAAAATAAGTAATTTTCAAAAAATATAGTTTTGCCGCCTTTTGATGGCGCACCCACTTTAAATCTTGTTTTTGAAATGTATATAAGTTCAATTTGACAAAATAAAATTCTTCTTTGGAATTAGGATATAAAAATTTACTTTTGATAAATTTTTCATATTATTCTGATAACATTCATATTTTAATGAATAGTAAAAACATGCTATATTTTAATTAAAAACAAATTTTTTCATCGCAATAATTTATATGGTTAGATTATATTTTTAATTGGGTTTAAATTGTAATTAGAATATATTTTTACCATTTAATTCAATGTTGTTCATTGGAATTAATTTCACTTTGAAATTGGATATAAACAAGTATCAATCTTTTGATTGTTTTTGTTTCTTAAAAACATGCTATTTGTTTTGATAACGAGAATTAAATTTAAAATTAATTAATTCCAATTATATGTTATGAATTTGGAAAAATATACATCAATTTTGAATTTGGAATATCAAATAATGCTTAGGCTGAATGTTTGGTATCTTTCTGAAAAACTTCAATTTTTGATGAATAGTGAAACCACTTAGTGGTAGTTAAAAAACTGACTTTTTTTTTAAATTTAAATTAAATTTTACCACTTCTGTGAATTGAATTCCAAAAATCCTAGAAAACCCGTTATTATAAAGGACTAAAATGTGGTTCAATGAGATGAAAGTAATTTTTGGTGAATAGTAACTTTTTACTTTTATTTACCATGGTTAAAAGTAAATAGGATAATTAAGGGTAAAGATGATATTATTATTACCCTAACACATGTCAAAATTCTATTGGATAAGTTTAATTCGACCAAAAACAACCTTAGGAATAAAATATAAC
Source organism: Viscum album (assembly GCA_963277665.1). Classification (NCBI taxonomy): domain Eukaryota; kingdom Viridiplantae; phylum Streptophyta; class Magnoliopsida; order Santalales; family Viscaceae; genus Viscum; species Viscum album. The sequence continues at coordinate 1,235,052,213 of OY728122.1, read as the reverse complement.
CATTTAGGCCCACTTGTATTAGATTAGGACATTTATTATTAATTTATTTTAAGAAGGGTTAAAATAGTTAAAATCAAAGTTTAATAAGTAAATAATTTTTCATAAAGGGTTATACAGAAGATAAATTCGACTATAAATATTCATTATAAATATAAAAATATTTCATACATAATGGTATTTTATTTGTAATTTTTAGACATTAAATAATTTAGTTTATTTATTACACAATGATGATGCAGTAATTATCTTATTAATGAAATATTGACATAATTGATGTTATAAAGACCCAAATAAATGTAATTTGAGACTTTTTATGAATTAAAATAATTTTATATGTTAATATGACATTTTATTATTGATTTAATTAACGTTTTTCGAACTAATAATTATGTTATGAGTTTCAAAAAAATCAATTACCAAATAGTGTCAAAATTGACATAAAATAGTTTTTAAAACAAATATTATATTATTAATTTTTATTATATTCCTAAAAAACTAAGGTTCTTCCAAGAGACTTATATCATGATATGTGTATCATTAATGTACCACTTGGGGGTCTCTTGGATGTATATGGTAAGTTTATTAACTATATAATATAAAAATAAAAAGTGACGTGGTAAATGTCAATCTAATTAACTAAGAGTTAAAACTAAAAGATAAGGTTAATATAATGACCTAAAATTGTATAAATTCTATTGGATGAGATGCTTTCTACCCATACCCACCTTATCTTAGAAATAAATCAATTTTTAGCTATTAAAAACCGAATATGACTTTATAATAAAATAATATTTTTAGTTTTTCCAAAGGTGCCCCTCTCCTCCCTTATAAATGGGTACCTCCTCCCTCTCTTCCTCACACCACTTTGAGCCTTCAAGCTCGGCCAACCCCTGCCAAATTAGCTTCTACACTTCCATAGAAACATACTAGAGGTTCTAGTCTTCTTTAAAGACCAATTTTAGTGCCCTAAGAGGAGGTCTCAAAGAGACGCTTCAAAGAAGAGGTAATGTCCGTTACCGATTCTTTCAACTCTATTTCTTCTTCCACTTATTCTTATTTAGTTGTTTCATTATGAATTAATAACATCAGTATAAATAATATACTGATATATTATTATAATTATGAAACAACCCTATTTCACCATCTATCCATCTTACGGAAAATGAAATCACCACGCGTACGTACGTACGGAATACCGTCACCACGCCGTGGTGAAATCTATTTTTTCCACCAACAACTTACATGGATGGGTATAATGGTGTAAATAATAACTATATATGGTTATTATAACATCATACTGATTCTGATATATTATACCATCCACTCCAATTCTATTCAATAATTATGGGAACGATATAATCGCTCGTGCGTACGTACGGACTACCGTCTCCACGACGCGATGAGATTGATTCTCCATGTTAACCATACATGAATGGTCATAAAGTTTATATAATGAATAAAAATGAAATATATGAAATAATAATTCTACTTTATTTATGTATATATATTTATTTCATCTATTTAGTTTCATTCAATTCAATAAGGAAACGAAAACAGCGTTCATGCGTACGTACGGCCTACCGTCTCCATGACCGGTGTATTTCATTCCTTTTATCGATCTATAATATATACATGTATATGATGAATATGTACTATATATAAATCATGTTTTAAATTCTGGAATTATGTAAATCAAGATATAAGTAAAAATATCAAGAACGACAAGTTGAAACACATACGATAAATGAAATGATTTCACCCAAAACGCTGCTTTAACATTGAATTTACAAAAGAACGGGTAATATAAAGTCATAAGTGAAACATATATGATATCATAACAATGAATATGATTCTTTAATAAGTCAATGACATTATTTAAATCATTATACAGGATTTTCAGATATGTACGAAGCATATCAGACCAAAGGTAAGGGATAATTTTGCAAATCTCATTTTTATCCGAGACTGCTTATTCATAAGTATTTACTGGGGTTATTGCTATCATCCATGTCCTTGTTTTATAAAAATTTATTCATGTATGTTTAAAGTCCATTTTACCCATTTTGAATTTTATCCCTTGTTATGGAAGGAATCTTATTTTATTTACCCTACAAGGTACTTTTTTTTGACTTTTTTGACAAAAGTACGAGAAGAATGTTTTTTTAACGTATACGGCATGAAAGGATTTTTATGGTTTTATAAAGCCTTATTTTCATAAAGAATCCTAAAAAATATTTCATGATTATTTTCAACAAAATCCCTTTCTTTTAAAATTGCATGACATTTTGTGAAAAGAAAATGATTTTGAAGAAGAAAGGATATTTTCCTCAAGAATTCATTTCAAGTGTTTTATCAAAACCATTTTTTATCTAAGATGAAATTATTTCATATGTGTATGTTTCAAGTATAATGTCTCTATGATTTACATGGTTTCACTTTCCTTATTATGAAATGATATCTATTTCTTTTATATGGATTATTTAATGATGGAATGATGTTTATGAAACCCATTTTATTTATTGGATTATTATGAATGATGTATGTTTATTTTGTGGCACAAGTAAGAATGATTTAATTATGAGATGGGTAGGACCTATATATCCCTCAAATGCATTGGGTAAAGATTTATATCTCATGAGATAGACGTGGCTGGAACGACAAGATAAACCGGTTCAGTAATACAGGACTGCAACGAGGAGTAAACTCGATTCAGAAAGGGAATTTGTCCACTAAGATGATCTTGGAAGAAATGCCTTGGCTACTATGGAAATAATATCAGGTGCCTAATGGTTTTCCACAATTACATGTTTTATTCCCATGCTATTTTATCATTATTAATGTTTCCTTATGATCTATGCCTTACGTACTTCCATGATTTATGTCATTGCTCAAGATTCTGATGTTTAAATATTATGTTCTTGTTTTGAAGTTCAAATGTATATGATTTGTTTCATTTTACCCATGCTTAACCTTACTGAGCATTTGAACTCACCCTTTATATGTTTTCTTTTCCCCAGTATTTAAAGAAAGGGTTTAAGTAAGAAAACAAAAATGGAAAGATCTTATGGGAGATGTTGAAGATCTTTCACCACAATTAGAAGATTATATTCCGAGTTTCCAAAGAAACTAAACTATTACGATCCTTGCGTGTCTGTTTTTGTTATGTATTCCGCTAAAGTAATGTAATGTCCATGTACATCAAGCTTCGTGTCTCTACAGTTGATATCAGAGGATAGGTTTAGTCAACCTTTGGAAACTAGGATGCGAAAATGTTAATGATATCCCTAGAGATATTTGTATGGTATGTCTAGGGATGTCCCTAAGGATAAGTATATGTATAGGATATAGTCCAAGAACTAAGGTAACAATCTTAGAATTTAACCTAAGATGTTAGATATTGAGGGTGATGCCCCTTTACTATGTTTTTTTCCCTAGCATGATTTTTTCCTCTCACACTATTATTTTTGGGTTTTAGAAAATGGATGGAAACAGGAAGATTCATGATAATGGAGGATACGATAGACAATGGAATGATATTCTTCATTATCAACCAAATGAAATGAGATTTGAAAGTACAAACATCATTATTATAACTAATCAGCAATCTCATTATATGATCAATAATCTCAACTTTGGTTCATGTAAATCATGTGGGAAGAGGCATCGAGGAGATTGTTTCAAAGGAACTGGAAGATTCTTTGGGTGTGGAAAAGAAGGACACAAATCCAGTAAGTGCAAAGGAAAAGGTTCAGTTAACACCATGGATGATGATAATGGTATTGCTACGACATCAAGAATGGTTAAATGTTTTAAATGTGGAATGTACGAGCATTATGCAAACCAATGACCTAAGAGAAAGTCTCATGAAGAGAATCAGTACGGTTGTATGGGTAGTATTTATGTTGATGATGATGAAGAGACTACAAATGATATGTGAGATAAAAGAATTGTTGAATATCGGTCAATGGTTTAAGAAGGTAGTGGAATGATTACATGTTTATCAAGTGTAATGTTGTATAAGTAATCTCATGGTACTATGGAATAAAGAGACATATAAGAATTGTTACACTGTTGTCTTTCCTGACGTTTTGAAAGTGTATGATTAATGGTTCCAGTAACCATGAAATGTTATTCAGATATTTTTGGAAAGTAGATGATATGCGCATAATGAATGGATAAGGAGAAAATGAAATGTTTGACAGTATTAATGAGCACATGACTGATATAAGTAGAAGTTTATATCATGGTTTGAGTATATAGAATTTTTGTATTTTGGTATGTGGAAAGAGTTAACTTTTGATAGCATTCATGTTTTCACTAAGGTTTAATGGGTATTCATTTTCAAGAGAATACATGATTAAGGTATTCACATGATTGGAATGTGACCAGCAAGATATATGGGGGATAAATGATGGTATTCACATGCTTGGTTGATGACATTTCGAGTAATCGTTTTCTTTATACTATGATCTTGGACCGAAGTATTTTAGATAAGCCTAAAGATTGGAATGTATTATGTTGGACATAAGTTATTATTATTTAAGGATAGAACTTTTTTCGATATTATTGATGGGATGTTATAGTAATGTAGTTTTAGAAAAAGGAAAACCTGTAGGATGGGCGATAGCCCATCGCGTCGGACAAGGCTGTGGGAATCGAACCCACAACCGAACTGCGACTGGCCTTTATCGCCTACCACTAGCCTACAGGAAGTCCCTGTTTAGTAGAAACTAGTTTTATTTTATTAAGCAGTATGATATATGAAGTATAAGTCCATTTTAGGAACCATATATGATTAATCTCACTATATATGGTCTTATGTATTTTTGATAACTTTTATAACCTTTTGTTTTAGACAGAATGAATGACCCATCATTCTATCACATGATCTGCTAACACTTCACGAATGACAAATTCAACTTCATTTCTTTAAGAGATGAAGTGGAAATTGTCCAAAGAACAACCAATGGGGAGACTATACCAAAATCACGAAAGTATTTCTTCTAATTCCAATTTCATCAACTTTAGGGAAATGATCTTGAAAAGCAAAAATGTTGTCCTAGTGCCCTTATATCCAATGAATCAGATGGTACCTTAGATCATCACAAATCTAAGGCTTTGTGATTGATGGCTTTTTCATAGCCATGTTCTCTACCACTCTCCATCTGAACTTGATGGTTAGATTTTTCTTCAATATCCATATTTTCACCTATGTTCTCCTACGTGGAAACCCAATGATGAGTTAATTTGGGTAACCATTACATTTCATACTTTAGTTTTTAAAGACAAGTTTTGGTAATCCTTTTTACAATGTGGGTTTCTATTAAACTAACTTTCGAGTAGTAAACCATTTATAACCCCGATGAATTTCGAGGGCGAAATTCATTTTAAGGGGGGTAGAATGTAACACCCTGAGATTTTATGAAAAATATTATTTTTAATTTCATTAATGTCTTGTGTTGTATGGTACACTAAAAGGAGCTTGAACAACACCCATCCCTGACGTGGCTTGCATTACACGCAATCACGACCTTCCACGATAGCGTGTGTTGTACGCAATACTGAGTTTCACTAAACAACGATATGTTATACGAACTACAAATTATGAATAGTATCAACTACATTTTGAATTTTGTAACATTATTATCTTATAAATTTTCTAGAACATGGTATGAGAACAAAATCAATTTTTTTGAGTAAAATAAGAAATTTTCAAAAAATGTAGTTTTGCCCCATTTTGATGGCGCACCCACTTTAAATCTTGTTTTTGACTTGTCTATAAGTTCAATTTGACAAAATAAAATTCTTCTTTAGAATCAGGATATAAAAATTTTCTTTTGATAAAATTTTCATATTATTCTGATAACTTTCATATTTAAATGAATAGTAAAAACACGCTATATTTTAATTAAAAACAATTTTTTTCATCGCAATAATTTATATGGTTATATTATCTTTTTTAATTTGTTTTAAATTTTAATTAGAACATATTTTTACCATTTAATCCAATTTTGTTCATTGGAATTAATTTCACTTTGAAATTGGATATAAACGAGTATCAATCTTTTGATTGTTTTTGTTTCTTAAAAACACGCTATTTGTTTTGATAACGAGAATTAAATTTAAAATTAATTAATTCCACTTATATGTTATTAATTTGAAAAAATAGACATCAATTTTGAATTTGGAATATCAAATAATGCTTAGGCTGATTTTTTGGTATTTTTCTGAAAAACTTCAATTTTCGATGAATAGTGAAACCACTTAGTTGTAGTTAAAAAACTGACTTTTTTTAATTTAAATTAAATTTTACCACTTCGGTGAATTGAATTTCAAAAATCTGAGAGACAAGTTTAATTTCAAGGACTAAAATGTGGTTCAATGAGATGAAAATAATTTTTTGTGAATAGTAACTTTTTACTTTTATTTACCATGGTTAAAAGTAAATAGGATAATTAAGAGTAAAGATGACATTATTATTACCCTAAAACATGTCCAAATTCTTCGACCAAAAAAAACCTTAGGAATAAAATATGACCATTTAGGCCCACTTTGATTAGATTAGGACATTTATTATTAATTTATTTAATGAAGGGTTAAAATAGTTAAAATAAAAGTTTAATAAGTAAATAATTTTTAATAAATGGTTATACATAACATAAATTCGACTTAAATATTACTTAGAAAGATAAAACGATTTCCTACATAATGATATTTTATTTTTAATTTTTAGACATTAAATAATTTGATTTATTTATGACACAATGATGATGCAGTAATTATCTTATTAATGAAATATTGACATAATTGATGTTATAAATACCGAAATAAATGTAATTTGAGACTTTTTGTGAATTAAAATAATTTTATATGTTAATATGACATGTTAGTATTGATTTAATTAACTTTTTTAGAACTAATAATTCTGTTATGATTTTCACAAAAATCAATTACCAAATAGTGTCAAAATTGACATAAAATAGTTTTTAAAACAAATATTATATTATTAATTGTTATTATATTCCTAAAAATCTAAGGTTCGGCCAAGATACTTATATCATTATAGGTGTTTAATTAATGGACCACTAGGGGGTCTCTTGGATGTATATGGTAATTTTATTAACTATATAATATAAAAATACAAAGTGACATGGTAAATGTCAATCTAATTAACTAAGAGTTAAAACTAAAATATAAGGTTAATATAATGACCTAAACTTGTCTAAATTATATTGGATGAGAGGATTTAGACCCATCCCCACCATAGCTTAGAAATAAATCAATTTGGAGCTATTAAAAACTGAATATGACTTTATAATAAAATAATAATTTTAGTTTTTCCAAAGGTGCCCCTCTCCTCCCTTATAAAAGGGCACATCCTCCCTCTCTTCCTCACACCACTTTGAGCCTTCAAACTCGGAAAAACCCTGCCAAATTCTATTCTCAACTTCCATAGAAACATCATAGAGGTTCTGGTCTTCTTCAAAGACCAATTTTAGTGCCCGAAGAGGAGGTCTCAAAGATGCGCTTCAAAGAAGAGGTAATGTCTGTTACCGATTCATTCAACTCTATTTCTTCTTCCAATTCTTCTTATTTAGTTGTTTCATTGTGAAGTAATAACATCAGTATAACTCATATACTGATATGTTATTATAAGTATGAAACAACCCTATTTCACCATCTATCCATCCTATGGAAAACGAAATCACCACGCGTGCGTACGTACGGAATACCGTCTCCACGCCGTGGTGAAATCTGTTTTTCAACCAAAACCTTACATGGATGGGTATAATGGTGTAAAGAATAACTATATATGGTTATTAAAACATCATACTGATTCTGATATATTATACCATCCACTCCAATTCTATTCAATAATTATGGGAACGATATCATCGCTCGTGCATACGTACAGACTACCGTCTCCACGACGCGATGAGATTCATTATCCATGTTAACCATACATGAATGATCATAAAGTTTATATAATGAATAATAATGAAATATATGAAATAATAATGCTACTGGATTTATGTATATATATGTATGTCATCTATTTAGTTTCATTCAATTCAATAAGGAAACGAAAACAACGTTCATGCGTACGTACGGCCTACCATCTCCATGAATGGTGTATTTCATTCCTTTTATCGATCTATAAAATATATATGTATATGATGAATATATATTATATATAATAATTTTTTACATTCTGGAATTATGTAAATCAGGATATGAGTAATAATATCAAGAACGACAAGTCGAAACACATACGATAAATGAAATAATTTTACCCAAAACGCTGCTTTAACATGGAATTTACAAAAGAACGGGTAATATAAAGTCATAAGTGAAACATATATGATATCATAACAATGAATATGATTCTGTAATAAGTCAATGACATTATTTAAATCATTATACATGAGGTTCGGATATGTACTAAGCATATCGTATCTAAGGTAAGGGATAATTTTGCAAGTCTCATATTTATCCGAGATTGCTTATTCGTAAGTATTTACTGGGGTTATTGCTATCATCCATGTCCATGTTTTATAAAAATTTATTCATGTATGTTTAAAGTACTTTTTACCCATTTTGACTTTTATCCCTTGTTATGGAAGGTATCTTCTTTTATTTACCCTATAAGGTACTTTTTTGACTTTTCTGACAAAAGTACGAGAAGAATGTTTTTTTAAACGTATACGGAATGAAATGATTTTTATGGTTTTATAAAGCCTTATTTTCATAAAGATTCCTCAAAAATATTTCATGACTATTTTCAACAAAATCCTTTTCTTTTTAAATTGCATGACATTTGGTGAAAAGAAAATTATTTTGAAGAAGAAAGGATATTTTCCTCAAGAATTCATTTCAAGTGTTTTATCAAAACCATTTTTCATCTAAGATGAAATTATTTCATATGTGTATGTTTCAAGTATAATGTCTCTATGACTTACATGGTTTCACTTTCTTTATTATGAAATGATATCCATTTCTTTTATATGGATTATGTAATGATGGGATGATGTTTATGAAACCCATTTTATTTATTGGGTTATTATGAATGATGTATGTTTATTTTGTGGCACAAGTAAGACTGATTTCTTTATGAGATGGGGGGGACCTATATCTCCCTCCAATGCATTGGGTAAATATTTATATCTCATGATATAGACATGGATGGAACATCAAGTTAAACCAGTTCAGTAATACAGGACTGGAAAGAGGAGTGAACTCGATTCAGAAAGGGACTTTGTCCACTAAGATGGTCTTCGCAGCAATGACTTGGCTACTATGGAAATCATATCATGTTCTTAATGGTCTTCCACAAGTACATGTTTGATTACCATGATATTTTATCATGATTAATGTTTCTTTATGATCTATGCCTTACTTACTTCCATGATTTATGTCATTGCTCAAGATTCTAATGTTTAAATATTATGTTCATGTTTTGAATTTCAAATGTATATGATTTGTTTTAGTTTACCCATTATTACCCTTACTGAGCATTTGAGATCACCCTTTATATGTTTTCTTTTCTCTAGGATTTAAAGACAGGTTTTATGTAAGAAAACAAAAAGGGGAAGATCTTATGGGAGATGTTGAAGATCTTTCACCACGATTAAAAGATTATATTCCGAGTTTCCAAAGACACTAAACTATTACGATCCTTATGTGTCTGTTTTTGTTATATATTCTGCTAAAGTAATGTAATGTCCATGTACATCATGCTTCACGTCTCTACAGTTGGTATCAGCGGATAGGTTTAGTCAACCTTTGGAAACTAGGATGCGAAAACATTAATGATATCCCTAGAGATATTTCTAAGGTATGTCTAGGGATGTCCCTAAGGATAAGTATACATATAGGATATAGTCCTAGAACTTCGGTAATTATCTTATAATTTAACCTAAGACGTTAGATATTGAGGGTGCTCTCCCTTTACTATGTTGTTTTCCCTAGCATGATTTTTTCCTCTCACACTATTCTTTTTGGGTTTTAGAAAATGGCTTGAAATAGGAAGATTCATGATAACGGAGGATATGATAGACAATGGAATGATATTCTTCATGATCAACCAAATGAAACGGGATTTGGAAGTCCAAACATCGTTATTATGCCTAATCAGAAATCTCATAATCTGATCAATAATTTCAACTTTGGATCATGTAAATCATGTGGGAAGAGGCATCGGGGAGATTGTTTCAATGGAACTAGAAGATACTTTGGGTGTGGAAAATAAGGACATAAATCCAGTAAGTGCAAAGGAAAAAGTTCAGTTAACACCATGGATGAGGATAATGGTATTGCTACGACATCAATAATGGTTAAATTTTTTAAATGTGGAATGTACGGGCATTATGAAAACCAATTCCCTAAGGGAAAGTCTCATGAAGAGAATTAGTATGGTCGTATGGGTAATATTTATGTTGATGATGATGAAGAGACTACAAATGATATGTGAGATGAAAGAATTGTTGAAGCTCGGTCAATGGTTTAAGAAGGTAGTGGAATGATTACTTGTTTATCAAGTGTAATGTTGTATAAGTAATCTCATGGTACTATGGAATAAAGAGACATCTAAGAATTGTTACACTGTTATCTTTCCTTACATTTTGAAAGTGTATGATTAATGGTACCAGTAACCATGAAAGGTTATTCAGATATTTCTGGAAAGTAGATGATATGCGCATAATGAAGGGATAAGGAGAAAAAGAAATGTTTGACAGAATTCAGGAGCTCATGACTGATATAAGGAGAAGGTTATATCATGGTTTGAGTATATAGAATTTTTGGATTTTGGTATGTGGAAAGAGTTAACTTTTGACAGCATTCATGTTTTCACTAAGGTTTAATGGGTATTCATTTTTCAAGAGAATACATGATTAAGGTATTAAAATGATTGGAATGTGACCAACAAGATATATGGGGGATAAATGATGGTATTCACATGCTTGGTTGATGACATTTCAAGTAATAGTTTTCTTTATACTATGAGCTTGGACCGAAGTATTTTAGATAAGCCTAAAGATTGGAATGGATTATGTTGGACATAAGTTAGTATTATTTAAGGATAGAACTTTTTTCGATATTATTGATGGGATGTTATAGTAATGTAGTTTTAGAAAAAGGACAACCTGCAGGACGGGAGATAGCACATCACGTCGGACAAGGCTGTGGGAATCGAACCCACAACCGAAGTGCGACTGGCCCTTATCGCCTACCACTGGCCTACAAGAAGTCCCTGTTTAGTAGAAATTAGTTTTATTATATTAAGCAGTATGATATATGAAGTATAAGTCCATTTTAGGAACCATATATGACTAATCTCACTATAGATGGACTTATGTATTTTTGATAACTTTTATAACATTTTTTTTGAGATAGATGGGATGACCCATCATTCTATCACATGATTTGCTAACACTTCACCAATGAAAAATTCAACTTTATTTCTTTAAGAGATGAATTGGAAATAGTCCAAAGAACTACCAACGGTGAGACTATACCAAAATCACAAAAGTATTTCTTCTAATTCCAATTTCATCAACTTTAGGGAAATGATCTTGAAAACCAAAAATATTGTCCTAGTTCCCTTATATCCGATGAATCAGATGGTACCTTAGATCATAAAAAATCTATGGATTTGTGATTGATGGCTTTTTCATAGCCATGTTCTCTACCACTCTCCATCAGAACTTGATGGTTATATTTTTCTTCCATATCCATACTTTCACCTATGTTCTCCTATGTGGAAACCCAGTGATGAATTAATTTGGGTAACCGTTACATTTCATACTTTAGTTTTTAAATCCAAGTTTTCGTATTCCTTTTTACGATGTGGGTTTCTATTAAACTAACTTTCGAGTAGTAAACCATTTATAACCCCGACGAATTTAGAGGGAGAAATTCATTTTAAGGGGGGTAGAATGTAACACCCCGAGATTTTATGAAAAATATTCTTTTTAATTTCATTAATGTCTTGTGTTGTATGCTACATCAAAAGGAGCTTGCACAACACGCATCCCTGACTTGGCTTGCATTACATGCAATCACGACTTTCCACAATAGCATGTGTTGTACGCAATACTGAGTTTCATTAAACAACGATATGTTATATGAAATGCCCATTATGAATAGTATCAACTACATTTTGAATTTTATAACATTATTATCTTACACATTTTCTAGAAAATGGTATGAGAACAAAATCAATTTTTCGAGTAAAATAAGTTATTTTAAAAAAATGTAGTTTTGCCGCCTTTTGATGGCGCACCCACTTTAAATCTTGTTTTTGACTTGCCAATAAGTTAAAGTTGACAAAATAATATTCTACTTTGGAATCAGGATATAAAAATTTACTTTTGATAAATTTTTCTTATTATTCTGATAACTTTCATATTTTAATGAATAGTAAAAACATGCTATATTTTAATTAAAAAAAACTTTTTTCATCGCAATAATTTATATGTTTAGATTATATTTTTAATTGGGTTTAAATTGTAATTAGAATATATTTTTACCATTTAATCTAATGTTGTTCATTGGAATTAATTTCACTTTGAAATTGGATATAAACAAGTATCAATCTTTTGATTGTTTTTGTTTCTTAAAAACCCGCTATTTGTTTTGATAACGGGAATTAAATTTAAAATTAATTAATGACACTTATATGTTATGAATTTTGAAAAATAGACATCAATTTTGAATTTGGAATATCAAATAATGCTTAGGCTGAATTTTTGGTATTTTTCTGAAAAACATCAATTTTTGATGAATAGTGAAACCACTTAGTGGTAGTTAAAAAACTGACTTTTTTTAATTTAAATTAAATTTTACCACTTCTCTGAATTGAATTTAAAAAATCCGAGAGACACGGTTAATATCAAGGACTAAAATGTGATTCAATGAGATGAAAATAATTTTTGGTGAATAGTAACTTTTTACTTTTATTTACCACGATTAAAAGTAAATAGGATAATTAAGGGTAAAGATGATATTATTATTATCCTAAAACATGTCCAAATTCTATTAGATAAGTGTAATTCGACCAGAAACATCCTTAGGAATAAAATATGACCATTTAGGCCCACTTTTATTAGATTAGGACATTTATTATTAATTTACTTAAAGAAGGGTTAAAATAGTTAAAATCAAAGTTTAATAATTAAATAATTTTTAATAAAGGGTTATACATAATATAAATTCGACTATAAATATTCATTAGAAATATAAAAATATTTCCTATATAATGGTATTTTATTTGTAATTTTTAGACATTAAATAATTTAATTTATTTATGACACAATGATGATGTAGTAATTATCTTATTAATGAAATATTGACATAATTGATGTTATAAATACCACAATAAATGTAATTTGAGATTTTTATGAATTCCAATAATCTTATATGTTAATATGACATGTTAGTATTGATTTAATTAACTATTTTCGAACTAATAATTCTGTTATGATTTTCACAAAAATCAATTACCAAATAGTGTCAAAATTGACATAAAATAGTTTTTAAAACAAATATTATATTATTAATTGTTATTATATTCCTAAAAAAATAAGGTTAGGCCAAGACACTTATATCATGATAGGTGTATCATTAATGGATTATTTTTGGGTCTCTTGGATGTATATGGTATGTTTATTAACTAATATAAAAATACAAAGTGACATGGTAAATGTCAATCTAATTAACTAAGAGTTAAAACTAAAAGATAAGGTGAATATAATGACCTAAAATTGTCTAAATTATATTTGATGATATTATTTCGACCCATACTCACATTAGATTCGAAATAAATCAATTTGGAGCTATTAAAAATCGAATATGACTTTATAATAAAATACTATTTTTAGTTTTTCCAAAGGTGCCCCTCTCATCCCTTATAAAACGACACCTCCTCCCTCTCTTCATCACACCAATTTGAGCCTTCAAGGTCGTCCAAAACCTGCCAAATTCTCTTCTCCACTTCCATATAAACATCCTAGAGGTTATGGTCTTCTTCAAAGACCAATTTTAGTGCCCTAATAGGAGGTCTCAAAGAGGCGCTTCAAAGAAGAGGTAATGTCCGTTACCGATTCTTTCAACTCTATTTCTTCTTCCACTTCTTCTTCTTTAGTTGTTTAATTATGAAGTAATAAAATCAGTATAACTCATATACTGATATGTTATTATAAGTATGAAACAACCCTATTTCACCATCTATCCATCCTACGGAAAACAAAATCACCACGGGTGCGTACGTACGGAATACCGTCTCCACGCCGTGGTGAAATCTGTTTTCCACCAACACCTTACATGGATGGGTATAATGGTGTAAAGAATAACTATATATGGTTATTATAACATCATACTGATCCTTATATATTGTACCATCCACTCCAATTCTATTCAATAATTATGGGAACGATATCATCCCTCGTGCGTACGTATGGATTACCGTCTCCACGACGCGATGAGATTCATTCTCCATGTTAACCATACATGAATGATCATAAAGTTTATATAATGAATAAAAATGAAATATATGAAATAATAATTCTACTGGATTTATGTATATATACGTATTTAATCTATTTAGTTTCATTCAATTCACTAAGGAAACGAAAACAACGTTCATGCGTACGTACGGCCTACTGTCTCCATGAATGGTGTATTTCATTCCTTTTATAGATATATAATATATATATGTATATGATGAATATATATTATATATAAATCATGTTTTACATTCTGGAATTATGTAAATCGGGGTATAAGTAATAATATCAAGAACGACAAGTCGAAACACATACGATAAATGAAATGATTTTACCCAAAACGCTGCTTTAACATGGAATTTACAAAAGAACGGGTAATATAAATTTATAAGTGAAACATATATGATATCATAACAATGAATATGATTCTATAATAAGTCAGTGACATTATTTAAATCATTATACAGGAGTTTCAGATACGTACGAAGCATATCAGACCTAAGGTAAGGGATAATTTTGCAAATCTCATTTTTATCCGAGATTGCTTATTCGTAAGTACTTACAGGGGTTATTGCTATCATCCATGTCCATGTTTTATAAAAATTAATTCATGTATTTTTAAATTCCCTTTTACCCATTTTTACATTTATCCCTTGTTATGGAAGGAAACTTTTTTTATTTACCCTACAAGGTACTTTTTTGAATTTTCCGAAAAAAGTACGAGGAGAATGTTTTTTTTAACGTATACGGCATGAAATGATTTTTACGGTTTTATAAAGCCTTATTTTCATAAATCATCTTCAAAAATATTTCATGATTATTTTCAAAAAAATCATTTTCTTTTAAAATTGCATGACATTTTGTGAAAAAAAAAATGATTTTGAAGAAGAAATGATATTTTCCTCAAGAATTCATTTCAAGTGTTTTATCAAAACACTTTTTCATCTAAGATGAAATTATTTCATATCTGTATGTTTCAAGTATGATGTATCTATGATTTACATGGTTTCACATTCCTTATTATGAAATGATATCCATTTCTTTTATATGGATTATGTAATAATGAGATGATGTTTATGAAACCCATTTTATTTATTGGGTTATTATGAATGATGTATGTTTATTTTGTGGCACAAGTAAGAATGATTTCATTATGAGATGGGTAGGACCTATATATCCCTCCAATGCATTGGGTAAAGATTTATATCTCATGAGATAGAAATGGCTGGAATGGCAAGATAAACTGGTTCAGTAATACAGGACTGGAACGAGGAGTGAACTCAATTCAGAAAGGGACTTTGTCCACTAAGATGGTCTTGGCAGCAATGACTTGGCTACTATGGAAATAATATCATGTGATTAATGGTTTTACACAATTACATGTTTGATTCCCATGTTATTGTATCATGATTAATGTTTCTTTATGATCTATGCCTTACGTACTTCCTTGATATATGTCATTTCTCAAGATTATGATGTTTAAATATTATGTTCATGTATTTAAGTTCAAATGCATATGATTTGTTTTATTTTATCCATTCTTAACCTTACTGAGCATTTGAGATCTCCCTTAATATGTTTTCCTTCCCCCAGTATTTAAAGAAAGGTTTTAGGTAAGAAAACAAAAAAGGGAAGATCTTATGGGAGATGTTGAAGATCTTTCACCACAATTAGAAGATTATATTCCGAGTTTCCAAAGACACTAAACTATTATGATCATCGTGTCTGTTTTTGTTATGTATTCCGATAAAGTAATGTAATTTCCATGTACATAAGGCTTCGGGTCTCTACAGTTGGTATCAGAGGATATGTTTAGTCAAACTTTGGAAACTAGGATGCAAAAACGTTAGTGATATCCCTAGAGACATTTCTAAGGTATGTCTAGGGATGTCCCTAAGGATAAGTATTCGTATAGGATAGAGTCCTAGAACTACGGTAACGATCTTAGAATTTAACCTAAGATGTTAGATATTGAGGGTGCTCCCCCTTTACTATGTTTTTTCCCCAGCATGATTTTTTCCTCTCACACTATTATTTTTGGGTTTTAGAAAATGGCTGGAAATAGGAAGATTAAAGATAATAGAGGATATGATAGACAATGGAATGATATTCTTCATGATCAACCAAATGAAATGGGATTTGAAATTAAAAACATCGTTATTATGCCTAATCAGCAATCTCATAATATGATCAATAATCTCAACTTTGGTTCATGTAAATCATGTGGGAAGAGGAATCGGGGAGATTGTTTCAAAGGAACTGGAAGATGCTTTGGGTGTAGAAAAGAAGGACACAAATCCAGTAAGTGCAAAGGAAAAGGTTCAGTTAACACTATGGATGAGGACAATGGTATTGCTATGACATCAACAATGGTTAAATTTTTTAAATGTGGAATGTACGGGCATTATGAAAACCAATGCCCTAAGGGAAAGCATCATGAAGAGAATCAGTACGGTCGTATGGGTAGTATTTATGTTGATGATGATGAAGAGACTACAAATGATATATGAGATGAATGAATTGTTGAATATCGGTCAATGGTTTAAGAAGGTAGTGGAATGATTACATGTTTATCAAGTGTAATGTTGTATAAGTAATCTCATGGTACTATGGAATAAAGAGACATCTAAGAATTGTTACACTGTTGTCTTTCCTTACGTTTTGAAAGTGTATGATTAATGGTACCAGTAACCATGAAAGGTTATTCAGATATTTTTGGAAAGTAGATGATATGCGCATAATGAATGGATAAGGAGAAAATGAAATGTTTGACAGTATTCACGAGCTCATGATTAATATAAGGAGAAGGTTATATCATGGTTTCAGTATATAGAATTTTTGGATTTTGGTATGTAGAAAGAGTTAACTTTTGAAAGCATTCATGTTTTCACTAAGGTTTAATGGGTATTCATTTTTGAAGAGAATACATGATTAAGGTATTCACATGATTGGAATGTGACCAACAAGATATATGGGGGATAAATGATGGTATTCACATGCTTGGTTGATGACATTTCTAGTAATCGTTTTCTTTATACTATGAGCTTGGACCAAAGTATTTTAGATAAGCCTAAATATTGGAATGGATTATGTTGGACATAAGTTAGTATTATTTAAGGATAGAACTTTTTTCGATATTATTGATGGGATGTTATAGTAATATAGTTTTAGAAAAAGGACAACCTGTAGGACATGCGATATCCCGTCGCGTCGGACAAGGCTGTGGGAATCGAACCCACAACCAAAGTGGGACTGTACTTTATCGCCTACCACTGGCCTACAAGAAGTCCCTGTTTAGTAGAAACTAGTTTTATTATATTAAGCAGTATGATATATGAAGTATAAGTCCATTTTAGGAACCATATATGATTAATCTCACTATAGATGGTGTTATATATTTTTGATAACTTTTATAACCTTTTGTTTGAGACAGATGGAATGACCCATCATTCTATCAGATGATATGCTAACACTTCACGAATGAAAAATTCAACTTCATTTCTTTAATAGATGAAGTGGAAATTGTCCAAAGAACAACCAATGGTGAGACTCTACCAAAATCACGAAAGTATTTCTTCTAATTCCAATTTCATCAACTCTAGGGAAATGATCTTGAAAAGAAAAAATGTTTTCCTAGTGCCCTTATATCCGATGAATCAGATGGTACCTTAGATCATCACAAATCTAAGGCTTTGTGATTGATGGCTTTTTCATAGCCATGTTCTCTACAACTCTCCATCAGAACTTGATGGTTATATTTTTCTTCCATATCCATATTCTCACCTATGTTCTCCTATGTGGAAACTGAGTGATGAGTTAATTTGGGTAACTATTACATTTCATACTTTAGTTTTTAAAGCCAAGTTTTGGTGTTCCTTTTTACGATGTGGGTTTCTATTAAACTAACTTTCGAGTAGTAAACCATTTATAACCCTGACGAATTTTGAGGGCGAAATTCATTTTAAGGGGGGTAGAATGTAACACCCCAAAATTTTATGAAAAATATTATTTTTAATTTCATTAATGTCTTTTGTTGTACGCTACACCAAAAGGAGCTTGCACAACACGCATCCCTGACTTGGCTTGCATTACACGCAATCACGACCTTCCACGATGGCATGTGCTGTACGCAATACTGAGTTTCACTAAACAATGATATATTATATGAACTACCCATTATGAATAGTATCAACTACATTTTGAATTTTATAACACTATTATCTTACACATTTTATAGAACATGGTATGAGAACAAAATCAATTTTTCGTGTAAAATAAGTAATTTTCAAAAAATGTAGTTTTGCCGCCTTTTGATGGCGCACCCACTTTAAATCTTGTTTTTGACTTGTCTATAAGTTCAATTTGAAAAAAAAAATTCTTCTTTGGAATCAAGATATAAAAATTTTATTTTGATAAATTTTTCATATTATTCTGATAACTTTCATATTTTAATGAATAGTAAAAACATGCTATATTTTAATTAAAAACAACTTTTTTCATCGCAATAATTTATATGGTTAGATTATATTTTTAATTTGGTTTAAATTGTAATTAGAAAATATTTTTACCATTTAATCAAATGTTGTTCATTGGAATTAATTTCACTTTGAAATTGGATATAAACAAGTATCAATCTTTTGATTGTTTTTGTTTCTAACAAATAAGCTATTTGTTTTGATAAAGGGAATTAAATTTAAAATTAATTAATGCCACTTATATTTTATTAATTTGAAAAAATGGACATAAATTTTGAATTTGGAATATCAAATAATGCTTAGGCTGAATTTTTTGTATTTTTCTGAAAAACTTCAATTTTCGATGAATAGTGAAACCACTTAGTGGTAGTTAAAAAACGAACTTTTTTAAATTAAATTAAATTTTACCACTTCTTTGAATTGAATTTCAAAAATCTGGGAGACATGTTTAATATCAAGGACTAAAATGTGGTTCAATGAGATGAAAATAATTTTTGGTGAATAGTAACTTTTTACCATTATTTACCACGCTTAAAAGTAAATAGGATAATTAAGGGTAAAGATGATATTATTATTACCCTAACACATGTAAAAATTCTATTGGATAAGTGTAATTCGACCAAAAACAACCTTAGGAATAAAATATGACCATTTAGGCTCGCTTGTATTATATTAGGACATTTATTATTAATTTATTTAATGAAGGGTTAAAATAGATAAAATCAATGTTTAATAAGTAAATAATTTTTAATAAATGGTTATACATAAGATAAATTCTACTATAAATATTAATTAGAAATCTATAACGATTTCCTATATAATGATATTTTATTTGTAATTTTTAGACATTAAATAAGTTAATTTATTTATGACACAATGATGATGCAGTAATTATATTATTAATGAAATATTGACATAATTGGTGTTATAAATACCCAAATAAATGTAATTTGAGCCTTTTTATGAATTAAAATAATTTTATATATTAATATGACATGTTATTATTGATTTAATTAACTTTTTTAGAACTAATAATTCTGTTATGATTTTCACAAAAATCAATTACAAAATAGTGTCAAAATTGACATAAAATTGTTTTTAAAGCAAATATTATATTATTAATTGTTATTATATTCCTAAAATTCTAAGGTTCGGCCAAGATACTTATATCATTATATTTTTATAATTAATGTACCACTTGGGGGTCTCTTGGATGTATATTGTATGTTTATTAACTATATAATATAAAAAATACAAAGTGACATGGTAAATGTCAATCTAATTAACTAAGAGTTAAAACTAAAAGATAAGGTTAATATAATGAACTAAACTTGTCTAAATTATATTTTATGAGAGTATTTAGACCCATACCTACCATATCTTAGAAATAAATCAATTTGGAGCTATTAAAAACAGAATATGACTTTATAATAAAATAATGTTTTTAGTTTTTCCAAAGGTGCCCCTCTCCTCCCTTATAAATGGGCACCTCCTCCCTCTCTTCCTCACACCACTTTGAGCCTTGAAGATCGGCCAAACCCTGATATATTATCTTCTACACTTCCATAGAAACATCCTAGAGGTTATGGTCTTTTCAAAGACCAATTTTAGTTCCCAAAGAGGAGGTCTCAAAGATGCGCTTCAAAGAAGAGGTAATGTCCGTTACCGATTCTTTCAACTCTATTTCTTCTTCCACTTCTTCTTCTTTAGTTGTTTCATTATGAAGTAATAACATCAATATAAATCATATACTGATATGTTATTATAAGTATTAAACAACCCTATTTCACCATCTATCCATCCTAGGGAAAACGAAATCACCACGCCTGTGTACGTACGGAATACCGTCTCCACGCCGTGGTGAAATCTGTTTTTCCACCAACACCTTACATGGATGGGTATAATGGTGTAAATAATAACAATATATGGTTATTATAACATCATACTGATTCTGATATATTATACCATCCACTCCAATTCTATTCAATAATTATGGGAATGATATCATCGCTCGTGCGTACGTACGGACTACCGTCTCCACGACGCGATGAGATTCATTCTCCATGTTAACCATACATGAATGACCATAAAGTTTTTATAATGAATAATAATGAAATATATGAAATAATAATTCTACTGGATTTATGTATATATATATGTATGTCATCTATTTAGTTTCATTTAATTCAATAAGGAAACGAAAACAGCGTTCATGCGTACGTACGACCTACCGTCTCCATGAACGGTGTATTTCATTCCTTTTATCGATCTATAATATATATATGTATATGATGAATATATATTATATATAAATAATGTTTTACATTCTGGAATTATGTAAATCAGGATATAAGTAATAATATCAAGAACGATAAGTCGAAACACATACGATAAATGAAATGATTTTACCCAAAACGCTGCTTTAACATGGAATCTACAAAAGAATGGGTAATATAAAGTCATAAGTGAAACATATATGATATCATAACAATTAATATGATTCTGTAATAAGTCAATGACATTATTTAAATCATTATATAGGAGGTTCAGATATGTACAAAGCATATCAGACCTAAGGTAAGGGATAATTTTTCCAATATCATATTTATCCGAGATTACTTATTCGTAAGTATTTACTGGGGTTATTGCTATCATCTATGTCCATGTTTTATAAAAATGTATTCATGTATGTTTAAAGTCCTCTTTACCCATTTTTACTTTTATCCGTTTTTATGGAAGGTATCTTCTTTTATTTACCCTACAAGGTACTTTTTTGACTTTTCCGACAAAAGTACGAGAAGAATGTTTTTTTAACGTATACGGCAAGAAAAGATTTTTACTGTTTTATAAAGCCTTATTTTAATAAATCTTCCTCAAAAATATTTCATGACTATTTTCAAAAAAAATCCTTTTCTTTTAAAATTACATGACATTTTGTGAAAAGAAAATGATTTTGAAGAAGAAAGGGTATTTTCCTCAAGAATTCATTTCAAGTGTTTTATCAAAACCATTTTTCATCTAAGTTGAAATTATTTCATATGTGTATGTTTCAAGTATAATGTCTCTATGATTTACATGGTTTCACTTTCCTTATTATTAAATGATATCCATTTATTTTATATGGATTATGTAATGATGGGATGATGTTTATGAAACCCATTTTATTTATTGGGTTATTATGAATTATGTATGTTTATTTTGTGGCACAAGTAAGAATGATTTCATTATGAGATGGGTGAGACCTATATCTCCCTCCAATGCATTGGGTAATGATTTATATCTCATGAGATAGACATGGCTGGAACGGAAAGTTAAACCAGTTCAGTAATACTGGACTGGAACGAGGAGTGAACTCAATTCAGAAAGGGACTTTGTCCACTAAGATGGTCTTGGCAGCAATGCCTTGGCTACTATGAAAATCATATCATGTGCTTAATGGTTTTCCACAATTACATGTTTTATTCCCATGATATTTTATCATGATTAATGTTTCTTTATGAACTATGCCTTACTTACTTCCATGATTTATGTCATTGCTCGAGATTCTGATGTTTAAATATTATGTTCATGTTTTGAAGTTAAAATGTATATGATTTGTTTCATTTTACCCATGCTTACCCTTACTGAGAATTTGAGATCACCCTTTATATGTTTTCTTTTCCCCATGATTTAAAGAAAGGTTTTAGGTAAGAAAACAAAAAGGGGAAGATCTTATGGGAGATGTTGAAGATCTTTCACCATGATTAGAAGATTATATTCAGAGTTTCCAAAGACACTAAACTATTACGATCCTTGTGTGTCTGTTTTTTTATGTATTCCGCTAAAGTAATGTAATGTCCATGTACATCAAGATTCAGGTCTCTACAGTTGGTATCAGAGGATAGGTCTATTCAACCTTTGGAAACTAGGATGCGAAAACATTAGTGATATCCCTAGAGATATTTCTAAGGTATGTCTAGGGATGTCCCTGAGGATAAGTATACGTATAGGATATAGTCCTAGAAGTACGGTAACTATCTTAGAATTTAACCTAAGATGTTATATATTGAGGGTGCTCCCCCTTTACTATGTTGTTTTCCCTAGAATGATTTTTTCCTCTCACACTATTCTTTTTGGGTTTTAGAAAATGGCTTGAAACAGGAAGATTCGTGATAATGGAGGATATGATAGACAATGGAATGATATTCTTCATGATAAACCAAATGAAACGGGATTTGGAAGTCCAAACATCGTTATTATGCCTAATCATAAATCTCATAATCTGATCAATAATCTCAACTTTGGTTCATTTAAATCATTTGGGAAGAGGAATCGGGGAGATTGTTTCAAAGGAACTGGAAGATGCTTTGGGTGTGGAAAACAAGGACACAAATCCAGTAAGTGCAAAGGAAAAAGTTTAGTTAACACCATGGATGAGGATAATGGTATTGCTACGACATCAACAATGGTTAAATGTTTTAAATGTAGAATGTACAGGAATTATACAAACCAATTCCCTAAGGGAAAGTCTCATGAAGATAATCAGTACGGTTGTATGGGTAGTATTTATGTTGATTATGATGAAGGGAGTACAAATGATATGCGAGATGAAAGAGTTGTTGAAGCTCGGTCAATGGTTTAAGAAGGTAGTGGAATGATTACATGTTTATCAAGTGTAATGTTGTATAAGTAATCTCATGGTACTATGGAATAAAGAGACATCTAAGAATTGTTAAACTGTTTTATTTCCTTACGTTTTGAAAGTGTATGATTAATGGTACCGGTAACCATGAAAGGTTATTCAGATATTTTTGGAAAGTAGATGATATGCGCATAATGAAGGGATAAGGATAAAATGAAATGTTTGACAGTATTCATGAGATCATGACTGATATAAAGAGAAGGTTATATCATGGGTTGAGTATATAGAATTTTTGGATTTTGGTATGTGGAAAGAGTTAATTTTTGACAGCATTCATGTTTTCACTAAGGTTTAATGGGTATTCATTTTTCAAGAGAATACATGATTAAGGTATTCACATGATTGGAATGTGACCAACAAGATATATGGGGGTTAAATGATGGTATTAACATGCTTGGTTGATGACATTTCAAGTAATTGTTTTCTTTATACTATGAGCTTGGACCGAAGTATTTTAGATAAGCCTAAATATTGGAATGGATTATGTTGGACATAAGTTAGTATTATTTAAGGATAGAAATTTTTTCGATATTATTGATGGGATGTTATAGTAATATAGTTTTAGAAAAAGGACAACCTGCAGGACGGGCGATATCCCATCGCGTCAGACAAGGTTGTGGGAATCAAACCCTCAACCGAAGTGCGACTGGCCTTTATCACCTACCACTGGACTACAGGAAGTCCATGTTTAGTAGAAACTAGTTTTATTATATTAAGCAGTATGATATATGAAGTATAAGTCCATTTTAGGATCCATATATGACTAATCTCACTATAGATGGACTTATGTATTTTTGATAACTTTTATAACCTTTTGTTTGAGACAGATGGAATGAACCATCATTCTATCACATGATCTGCAAACACTTCACGAATGAAAAATTCAACTTCATTTCTTTAAGAGATGAAGTGGAAATTATCCAAAGATCGACCAACGGTGAGACTATACCAAAATCACGAAAGTATTTCTTCTAATTCCAATTTAATCAACTTTAGGGAAATGATCTTGAAAACCAAAAATATTGTCCTAGTGCCCTTATATCCGATGAATCAGATGGTACCTTAGATCATCACAAATCTATGGCTTTGTGATTGATGGCTTTTTCATAGCCATGTTCTCTACCACTCTCCATCAGAACTTGATAGTTAGATTTTTCTTCTATATCCATATTTTCACCTATGTTATCCTATGTGGAAACCTAGTGAAGAGTTAATTTGGGTAACCGTTACATTTCATACTTTAGTTTTTAAACCCAAGTTTTGGAATTCCTTTTTAGGATGTGGGTTTCTATTAAACTAACTTTCGAGTAGTAAACCATTTATAACCCCGACGAATTTCGAGGGAGAAATTCATTTTAAGGGGGGTAGAATGTAACACCCTGAGATTTTATGAAAAAAATTCTTTTTAATTTCATTAATGTCTTGTGTTGTACGCTACACCAAAAGAAGCTTTCACAACATGCATCCCTGACTTGTCTTGCATTACACACAATCATGACTTTCCACGATAGCGTGTGTTGTACGCAATACTGAGTTTCACTAAACAAAAATATGTTATAGGAACTTCCCATTATGAATAGTATCAACTACATTTTGAATTTTGTAACATTATTATCTTACACATTTTCTAGAATATGTTATGAGAACAAAATCAATTTTTTGAGTAAAATAAGTAATTTTCAAAAAATGTAGTTTTGCCGCCTTTTGATCGAACACCCACTTTAAATATTGTTTTTGACTTCTATATAAGTTAAATTTGACAAAATAATATTCTTATTTGGAATTAGGATATAAAAATTTACTTTTGATAATTTTTTCATATTATTCTGATGACTTTCATATTTTAATGAATAGTTAAAACACACTATATTTTAATTAAAAACAACTTTTTTAATCGAAATAATTTATATAGTTAGATTATCTTTTTAATTGGGTTTAAATTTTAATTAGAATATATTTTTACCATTTAATCCAATGTTGTTCATTGGAATTAATTTCACTTTGAAATTGGATATAAACAAGTATCAATCTTTTGATTGTTTTTGTTTCTTAAAAGCACGCTATTTGTTTTGATAACGGGAATTAAATTTAAATTTAATTAATGCCACTTATATGTTATGAATTTTGAAAAATAGACATAAATTTTTAATTTGGAATATCAAATAATTCTTAGGCTGAATTTTTGGTATTTTTCTGAAAAACTTCAATTTTCGATGAATAGTGAAACCAGTTAGTGGTAGTTAAAAAACTGACTTTTTTTTAATTTAAATTAAATTTTACCACTTCTGCGAATTGAATTTCAAAAATCCAGGAGACACAGTTAATAGCAAGGACTAAAATGTGGTTCAATGAGATGAAAATAATTTTTGGTGAATAATAACTTTTTACTTTTATTTACCACGGTTTAAAGTAAATAGGATAATTAAGGGTAAAGATGATTTTATTACTACCCTAAAACATGCCCAAATTATATTGGATAAGTGTAATTCGACCAAAAAAAACCTTAGGAATAAAATATGACCATTTAGGCCCACTTGTATTAGATTAGGGCATTTATTATTAATTTATTTAAAGAAAAGTTAAAATAGTTAAAATCAAAGTTTAATAAGTAAATAATTTTTAATAAAGGGTTATACATAAGATAAATTCGACTATAAATAATCATTAGAAAGATAAAAATATTTCCTACATAATGGTATTTTATTTGTAATTTTTAGACATTAAATAATTTAATTTATTTATGACACAATGATGATGTATTAATTATCATATTAACGAAATATTGACATAATTGATGTTATAAATACCACAATAAATGTAATTTGAGACTTTTTATGAATTAAAATAATTTTCTATGTTAATATGACATGTTAGTATTGATTGAATTAACTTTTTTCGAACTAATAATTCTGTTATTAGTTTCAGAAAAATCAATTACCAAATAGTGTCAAAATTGACATAAAATAGTTTTTAAAACAAATATTATATTATTAATTGTTATTATATTCCTAAAAATCTAAGGTTCATCCAAGATACTTATATCATTATAGTTTTATCATTAATGGACCATTTGGGGGTCTATTGTATGTATATGGTATGTTTATTAACTATATAATATAAAAATACAAAGTGACATGGTAAATGTCAATCTAATTAACTAAGAGTTAAAACTAAAAGATAAGGTGAATATAATGACCTAAAATTGTCTAAATTATATTTGATGACAGGATTTAGACCCATAACCACCTTAGATTCAAAATAAATCAATTTTGAGCTATTAAAAATCGAATATGACTTTATAATAAAATAATATTTTTAGTTTTTCCAAAGGTGCCCCTCTCCTCCCTTATAAAATGGCACCTCCTCCCTCTCTTCCTCACACCAATTTGAGCCATCAAGGTCGGCCGAACCCTGAAAAATTCTCTTATAAACTTCCATATAAAAATCCTAGAGGTTATGGTCTTCTTCAAAGACCAATGTTAGTGCCCTAATAGGAGGTCTCAAAGAGGCGCTTCAAAGAAGAGGTAATGTCCGTTACCGATTCTTTCAACTCTATTTCTTCTTCCACTTCTTCTTCTTTAGTTGTTTCATTATGAAGTAATAACATCAGTATAACTCATATAATTATATGTTATTATAAGTATGAAACAACCCTATTTCACTATCTATCCATCCTACGGAAAACAAAATCACCACGCGTGCGTACGTACGGAATACCGTCTCCACGCCGTGGTGAAATCTGTTTTTCCACCAACACCTTACATGGATGGGTATAATGGTGTAAAGAATAACTATATATGGTTATTATAACATCATACTAATCCTTATATTTTGTACCATCCACTCCAATTCTATTCAATAATTATGGGAACGATATCATCCCTCGTGCGTACGTATGGACTACCGTCTCCACGACGCGATGAGATTCATTCTCCATGTTAACCATACATGAATGATCATGAAGTTTATATAATGAATAATAATGAAATATATGAAATAATAATTATACTGGATTTATGTATATATATGTATTTAATCTATTTAGTTTCATTCAATTCAATAAGGAAACGAAAACATCGTTCATGCGTACGTACGACCTACCGTCTCCATGAACAGTGTATTTCATTTCTTTTATCGATCTATAATATAAATACGTATATGATGAATATATATTATATATAAATCATGTTTTACATCCTGGAATTATTTAAATCAGGATATAAGTAATAATATCAATAATGAAAAGTCGAAACACATACGATAAATGAAATGATTTTACATAAAACGCTGCTTTAACATTGAATTTACAAAAGAACGGGTAATATAAAGTCATAAGTGAAACATATATTATATCATAAAAATGAATATTATTCTTTAATAAGTCAATGAAATTATTTAAATCATTATACAGGAGGTTAGGATATGTACGAAGCATATCAGACCTTAGGTAAGGGATAATTTTGCAAATCTCATTTTTATCTAAGATTGCTTATTCATAAGTATTTACTGGGGTTATTGATATCATCCATGTCAATGTTTTATAAAAATTTATTCATGTATGTTTAAAGTACTTTTTACCCATTTTGACTTTTATCCCTTTTATGGAAGGAATCTTCTTTTATTTACCCTACAAGGTACTTTTTTGACTTTTTCGACAAAAGTACGAGAAGAATGTTTTTTAACGTATACGGCATGAAAGGATTTTTACGGTTTTATAAAGCCTTATTTTCATAAATATTCCTAAAAAATATTTCATGAATATTTTCAAAAAAATACATTTCTTTTAAAATTTCATGACATTTTGTGAAAAGAAAATTATTTTGAAGAAGAAAGGATATTTTCCTCAAGAATTCATTTCCAGTGTTTTATCAAAACCATTTTTCATCTAAGATGAAATTATTTCATATATCTATGTTTCAAGTATAATGTCTCTATGATTTGCGTGGTTTCACTTTACTTATTATGAAATGATATCCATTTATTTTATATGGATTATGTAATGATGGAATGATGTTTATGAAACCCATTTTATTTATTGGGTTATTATGAATAATGTATGTTTATTTTGTGGCACAAGTAAGAATGATTTCATTATGAGATGGGTGGAACCTATATCTCCCTCCAATTCATTGGGTAAAGATTTATATCTCACTATATAGACATAGATGGAACGGCATGTTAAACCGGTTCAGTAATACAGGGATGGAACGAGGAGTGAACTCGATTCAGAAAGGGACTTTGTCCACTAAGATGGTCTTGGCAGCAATGCCTTGGGTACTATGGAAATCATATCTTGTGATTAATGGTTTTACACAATTACATGTTTTATTCCCATGCTATTTTATCATGATTAATGTTTCTTTATGATCTATGCCTTACGTACTTCCATGATTTATGTCATTGCTCAAGATTCTGATGTTTAAATATTATGATCATGTTTTGAAGTTCAAATGTATATGATTTTTTTTATTTTATCCATGCTTACCCTTACTGAGCATTTGAGCTCACCCTTTATATTTTTTCTTTTTTCCAAGGATTTAAAGAAATGTTTTAGGTAAGAAAACAAAAAGGGGAAGATCTTATGGGATATTTTGAATATCTTTCACCACGATTAGAAGATTATATTCCGAGTTTCCAAAGACACTAAAATATTACGATCCTTGTGTGTCTGTTTTTGTTATGTATTCCGCTAAAGTAATGTAATGTCCATTTACATCAAGATTAGGGTCTCTACAATGTCTCTTCATATAAAAACCAATATTTGAGGCATGTATTTTCATTCAGTTTCATCCTAAAATTATAAACGAAATCCAAATTTTATTTAAAATTACTCTATATAATATTCACAAAAGACATAAAAATAATATTAACTACTTTTATATTCATAAAGTTTAATTTAATATGTAATATAATAGATAAAACTTTATTTGTATGAAGTATATAATATTTGAACCATTTCAAAAAAATCCGCTAGGATATTTGATTATTACAAACTACCATAACTTATCTTTCATTATATGTTCAATACTCCTATAATTAAGATATAATATAATGATATTACCTTAAATCTACATGGATATGAAACTTATAAATTACTTCTAATTTATGAATATTGGGTTATTTTTATCATTATATTCAATTGGAAACCTATTATGCATCACATTAGGAAGTTAAAGTTTTGATAAATGTGTAATTCCATGACTATTAACTTCGGGTATCATCTTTCCTAAAGAAGAAGACTCTGAAATAGTAGGCTTATGTGTATTGGTAAAAATAGTTTCCAAAAACATAAGTTTAATGTTATTAAATAATTTAATTATTTTATATATATTTATATGAAGTGAAATATACATACTTAAATATATGTTCCTCTAACTCCATGTAAATTATTTAAACAAATGTATACTACTTTAATGAAATAATATGTATCTGTATTTTTTTATAATTAAATTATAGTTAGAAGTATTTTTTTTTGATTATTCATAATAGGAATAAAATTATATCTATTATGTTAAATAATACAACTGATGAAATTTTCATACTATAAAATAATGAATATAAAAAAATAATATCAATAAAATGACGATTTCATACTTATTAAACCAAAAACAATGAAAATAAAACTAATAAATATAAAAATTAATAAAAAAGTGAATAAATGATCACCATTTATATATTTAAAAATCCATGTTAAAAAATTATGTTTTTATATGTGTAAATTTCTTAAAAAAATAAATACTTGCATGCATAATTAGGAGAGTAAAAATTTATTTTCTTATATCTATTATATATGATTCTTTCATATAATATGGACCATTTATACATCAAAGTCATTGTTATAGTTAGGTAATCATGTAATAGATTATTAAATATCATATACTTTTACAACGCCATCAACATCCTTATCTCCCAAATAAAAATTTCCCTTACAAAATTACAAACCAATGATCATTTAATGAGTTAATTTTTGTGTCAATGCCTCATTTCCCCCTTTTTTGAAATAATAATAAACTTTATTATAACTTGATTTAACTTGATTTTCTAGTGGTTTTTAATTTTTAGAATAAATATTCAATAAATTTCTTTCTAGTGAACATAAAGTGGAATATGTAAATATAGTGATAAAAAATATCATGCCAGATCACATTTTTCAAATGTGAATGCACTATAACGGTGTTGGGATAACATCATTAGAATGTTTAAAGTTTTTTCGTGTTCATAAAAATATGAAAAAATTGATTCCAATAAAGTAACGACAAACTCTGAAGCATTTATATTTCAAAAATTTGATTTTGTTACAACCGTACCTTTAAATTGGACCGTGACTTCAGATATCACAATAGGTTATATAAAGAGCATTGTGGAAATATACGGTCATTTTAACACTATGAAATTATTTGTTACTATGAGAGTGAATTCGATTATAGACAATTTTATTTATAAGTATCTTACTATGAGGTTCTATTGATTGACGGTTTTCGTTGTAAAAGATCTTAGTCTTTGTTTTATAATCATATTTTTCTGAGTATGGTGTTGATGGATTCCTTATGTATACTATAAAGTATCATACTAGTAGAAGTAGAGATAGGTATGATCTTGTTTGATGGAGGGATTTAGAGGATTGATTGATAGAGTAGATTCTGATGGGTTTAAGTTGAGGGATTCTAGTAATATGAAGAAAAACATTATGATAGGTTTAAATTTAGGGATATTTAAATTCATATCTACAAAATTACTTTCTACTTATGGTTAAATAGAGTTATTCTTTATTATATCATTTAAATGAGTATTTTGATTTTAATCCAACACTTAGTGTTTTGTTTAATTTCCACTATTCAAGCATTTTATACTTTTACATTTGTCAATTTTTTTTTGATGTTCTAAAAATATAAATTTACACAGTGCTTAGTCTAGGATTTTTTTATTATCACTACTTTTACATTGATTATATATCATTTTATGATAAGATCCTACTTCCATTAAACTTACAAACAAGTGGTGTAAAAAAAATTAATCCATTTGTACACTACAATTCACCCCCTCATGTAGTTTATTTCCATTATTTTATAGTAAAACACTTAGTATTGGAATATGTCTCTATATTTGAGACCAATATTGGTCTTTAATTTATTTAATGAAAAATTCATATCTCAATACTTCCTTATACTATTTTTGTATTAGAGAAATGTTATTTTTTTTAATGGAATGAAAACCTATCAGATCAATCGATAACTCGAATCCAAATTACCTTCTAATATTTGATGGAAATTATTATGAGTAATGGTGTGATAATATTAATAATTTAATTATAAACAATTTAGTGGAAAACTATCTAATAATGACCCAAAATTATAAATTTTTCTATAAGGAACTTTATAATTTTTCTAGAGATGACAATCTTGAGTTTCAAGATAACTATAATGTATGGAATACTTTTTTGTTCTCAATTATTAAATACATTTGTAGTCAAATATATTTTTATGAAACTACTATCAAAATTTACAATAAGTATGAGATTACTTATTTTATAACATCCAAAGTTATTAAAAATAGTAGAGTTATGTTATTGCGGATAATAAGCTATTTGATTGCTTACATAGAGAGACTATTTCTTAGATGAATCTATGTTTCATTACAATTTTTATTAGTATGAAGTTTATTTTTAAAAAGTATTTATTGGATGATCAACATGTTGAAAAGTGATTGATATAATTCCAAAGGAGTGGGAGTCTAAACATAGAGCAATTGATGATTCAAATCATTTTAAAAATTTAACTCTTGATGATTTGATTACAACTCTCATGTAATATGAGAGTAGTCTAAAAAGAGATAATAAGAAAGAAAAAAAAATAATTATCTTTCAAATATACTTTTGGTAATGCTAATTTAAGAGTTATAAATTGTAGAGATAAAATCATGAAGAATAACTCTAAATGATCTTCATATGTTAGAAATGCTGAATCTCATGAATAAGAGCGTACTTAGTTAGCGAGAAGGATGAATATGATTATCTGAAATAGAAACTTCATCCTTCATAATTGGAATGAGAGAAGGTAAAATTATTAGAAGAGAGTATCATTAGATGATATAACTTATTAATGTAATAATAATCATCATATAAGACTAGATTTCTGGAGGTTAAGAAGGAAAGATAGAAAATCATGGAAAACTTTTAAATTATAGGTAAGAGAAGTCTAGTGTCCCTAGATACAAGGATTACTAGTGGTGGAGACACAAATTTATGATAGTTCATTGGAAGAAATGGATAGTGACAATTTGAAGATTATTGGTTTCTTTAAAAATATTCTTATAGACAAGAAATGTCTTCTAGAAATAGTAATTATTGAATCTTACTAATTTTACTTTGGATTATAATTTTTTTTGTATATCTAATGAAAATTATTCATATTAATTAGATGATTAAAAAGTAAGTCTATCAGGTAATGAAAAATTTAATACATAATATGATGAGGAAGGTTTAACTAAATATAAAGATATGGTGAGATATGTTAATCATATTGAAAAATAAAATATAAAGTTAAAGAATAAATTTGATTATGCTAAGGATGGTGTCTCTAGAACTGATAATATAATTTTAGTACTTACAACTAAAATTTATAATATTTTATTGGAATTAGAGTCTAAATCTAGATTGTTTTCAACTTCAGATGATTATAAATTATTAGTTAAACATAAATACAAAATTACTGGTTTGAATAAAATATTATATAACATTAATTTTAATAAAAAAAATCTAACAATATTTATAAAAAGTAAATCCTAGTAGAACTTATAATGGTGTTGGGTATACATTTTATAAATTTCATTTTCGTTCAAATTATTTTTTATCTAATAGTTCACCTATAAGATCCCGAGTTTTGGAAAGGTATGTTTTGTTGTGTTTTGGGTTGAACCCTTTGATTTTGGGGCTTTAAAAGGTTTCTTGGAAGTGTGAGAGTCCTTGGGGGTGTTCCGGGGACTCGGGGCATAGAAGAAGGGAAGTCTGGGCAAAGTAGACCAAGGCGCACGACCTGCGCACGGTCAGACAAACCATGCTGCCTGCCCAGACTAAGCCGTGTGACCCTCCCTCCTCTGGATAGAAGTGAGCACACGGTTTGCACATGGTTTTCCAAACAGTGCGGCTAAATCATGGACTCCCCATCCTCCGGGGAGTGGCATGCACATGGTTTTCCAAACCGTGAGGCTAAACTGTGCGACCACTTAAAGATGGAAAATTTACAAAATTGCCACTCTGGGCTTTATAACCCCAACTCAGGATTTTCCTCTCTTCATCCTCTCTTCACCTTAGAAACGAACCAAACCTCCCAAGGACTTCAATAGATCAAACTCCTTCAATTCTAAGGCGTTTAGAGTGCCATTGGTTGTGGATTGAAGCTCCGGGTAAGGCTAACCTCATCCTTGCTTCTCTTTTTGGTTTAGGTTTAGTACCCTCTCTCCCTCTTATTCCAAAACCCTAAAAACCTATCTTTTGGGTGAGTTTTAGGTTGAAGCTCCAAAGGTTGGTTGGATTGAGGTGTAAGTACTCGATTGAGAGTGCGTTCAACCGCAGTTTCGATGTAGGTAGTATAAAAGTGATATCCCATGGTTATTTAGGGTTTTGTGCATGTTTACTTGTGTTCTTGTTTTCCCTTGTTTAGGTTTTGAATAACCCTGGCATGCTTGGTTTTAATGATGTTTAAAATGGAAAATGGGAACCCTCATGATCCCCGTGGGATGTGTTGGGATTGACTTGACATAATTGGGCCATCCATGGGATGTGCCGGCTTTTCCCGGGTTTTGGTATTGACATTAAACAAGTGACTTGTTGTAGTGAATTGTAGATACCTTGATAAACATGTTGGCATGAATGGTTGATTCATGGAAATTATGAACATGTTAAATGGGTTAGTGTGTAAATTGATTAAATACCATAATGGGATAGATTATGGGTTTAATGTTGAATGCATAGTGAGATAGGCATAACACATGGGAATTGGGTGAATGGTTAAATGATGTGAAATGGTAATGTGTTAATGGGTTAAGGCATGATTTGGTTTCCCATGTGGGTTGTTGTGAATAATGTTTTTTGGTGGGAAATGGTTTGGATGGTTGATGGTTACTTATATATAAGCATGTGCACATGGATTCGTAGAGTGGGGTATGACATGAGGATCTATGCCCACGGGTCGAGTGAAGACTGAGGTTCTAAACTCCACCCTAAATGTACAGGTTAGGAAAGGGGACTGAGGGTCTATTATCCTAATAGTTTCATCCACTCTGGCTGAGGCTTCGAGGTGAGGTTGTGGTTTCTATGAGGGGTTAGTCCTAGTGAGATATGATAACATTGTGTTTACCCTCTTGCATGTGATTGTTGGCCTTAGATCCATGTAACATGATGAATGTGATGAACCCATAGAAATGTGATGAAATGGTAAGTGATAGTAAATGGTAATGAAATAATGGTAATGGAATGGCAATGGCTTGGGTCTTAAATCAGTTAATGGAACTTTAAATAATTACTTGACATTTATCATTCATTTTCCCTTTGCATGCACTACTTGTTTATACTGGATATTTTGTAGACACCGTTGGTGGTGGCCTAATGAGTTGTACTCAAACCTTGCTCGGGCCGCCGTTGGGTACCCGAGCAGACTTCATGTTTGCAGGTCAGGACAAGGGAAAGGGTCCTTGCTAGATAACTGAGTGGACATGGGTCGCACTTGGTGGAGGATCCAGACTTAGAGTCGGGACCATTTTGGGGATACTGGCCGTGTCTATATTTTTGGGATTTTGTTCACTCTTAAACTTGTAGTATGACATGGAATATTTATTGTTATTGGATTTGGTAGTTATACATATTCCTTGTTGTTGGTTATTGTTTCCGCTATTTGGTTCACTTCTGTTGTGGATTACTCTGATAAAAAGGGGGTATAGTCTCCCCACTCGACTACATCGACCCCTGCTGCTAGTCGGTAACCTTTGGCGTACAGGGAGGCACACATAAGGTCATGTAACCACCCGACTCAGAGCACCGGTTTAGTGGATTCCAGGCCGGGGACATTAAAAATTGGTATCAGAGGAGGTCTTTCTTCTTTTTCTCTGAGGTCTTGTTATTTGGGATTGGTAGCCAATGGTTAGGATGTTTCATGCCTTGGAAATGAGCTCGTTCTTGGGAGTAGCTAACCCAGGTACGGGGGGAAACCTAAGTCACCCTGGGTGGGAAATGTTGTTATTGGTTGTGTGTTGTTACAGTTGATGATATCTCACCATTGGGTGATGTACATGTGGTTTGATGTGACTATTTCATGGTATTTGGCTCGTGACCTTAATGGCATGGGAATTGGCATTCTTGCATCATTATAGGCACCTAGGGAGATTGGTGACATGCATTGTATTAGACACACACACAGGGTGGGTGTGTGAGGTAGGAAAGTAGGGTGCATCATGCATTTCATGAAACCAAGAAATAATGAGAAGAATGAAATAAAAAAAGTGGGTAAATGATGTTTAATGGAGTAATATGGTTTGAAACAAGTTGGAAAAATGTTTTTGGGTTAGCATATGAAAAGTGGGTTGTTGTAGATAGTAAAAATATTTTGGTGGAGTCATGAATGTTTATGGTATGTGTGATAAAACTCATGCTTGACATTGTAGAGAAATTCCCCCATGACGTCGGTTACCAATTGGGAAACGGGAGGGTGTTGCTAAGAACACTCCTCTAGTAGGGGAGCAAGAAAATGTAGCGATCAATGAAGGTGGAGAAGACAAGTTCTGAGAGAACTTGACTCGCCTTATGCAGATGATCGATCAGGACCCAGGGCGGGTTGCACCGAGTATGTTAGGGAGTTCCAGCTATAGCACCCTCCGACTTTCACCGAAGAGGGTGGGATGGAGGCAACTGAGTTCTGGTTAAAGTCTGTCAAGATGATACTGGATCATCTAGAGACCCCCGTTGAAAAGTGATTAAAGCTAGCCACTTATATGTTGTGGGACCGGGCTAGGTGAAGGTGGGACATTTAGGCTCAAATTGAGCAGGCTGAGGGAATGTCATGGAAGGTTTTTCAAGAAAAGTTTCTGGAGCATTTCTACAAGAGACTTTGAGGCAGGAGCGGGATGCAGAGTTTATGATCCTGACTCAGGGATCGCTATCGGTGATGGATTACTCTAGTCGCTTCACCGATTTGAGATGCTTTGTCCCAGTGTTAGAAGGGGATGAGGCAGCGGTAGCAAGGAGTTTCCAGGATGGGTTGAGACATGATATCAGGTCTCAAGTAAAAATCTTCCGCTTGAAGAGGTTCGCAGAAGTATTAGATCAGGCATTGATCTTGGAAGGGAACCTGAAGGGAGCCTCGGGTAGCGGGCTTGGGGTGCCAGTGGGGCAGAAGAGTGGTGCAGCTACTCAGGGTCGGAAGTGACGCCATGAGGCCTCACTGCATTGTGCAAGTGTGAAAAGTGGATGGAAGAGAGGGTCAGCCTCTCAGAGTGGGGATCAGGTGTTCTGCTATCAGTGTGGTACGCCGGGTCATATGTGTGGTCAGTGTCCTCAACCTTCAGTTGAGTTCTGTTCTTACAGAAGGATGGGGCATGTGCAGAGGTTCTGCTGGAATCCTCAGCAGGAAGGTGAGCATGATGGTGGAAGGCATGTACCATATACGGGGAGGGGATCCGTTGCCCCATATCAGGAAGGCAGTTGGAGCTCCACGAGCCGTACTAGCAGGGGCGGTGGACGTGGAACTCTTGGGAAAGATCACTCACGCCAGCAGGGCAGTGCAGCGCAGGGTGTTCAGGCTGGAGCCCAGGGTAGAGGGGAAAGTGAGCTTTAGGCAGTTCAGTTTGTACCTGGTGATGGCGAGGCTGGACCATCGACTGTTCGAGGTACGATCCTTGTAGATTCTACTTTTTCTAGTGCATTGTTTGACACAGGTTCCACACACTCTTTTATCTCTGCTCAACTAGTGGTAGCATTGGGTTTACATGTGTAGGGGGTGTGTTGGGTGATGTCAATTGACACTCCGTTGGGGGTGTGGGTTGAGGATATCAAGCAATGCAAGTGATGTGCCTTGAAAGTTAGTGGGTATCGTTTTCTATGGGATTTTTTCATTCTCGAGATGTCAAGGTTTTACCTAATCCTATGAATGGATTGGTTGGTGTTGTATCGGGCACACATAGACTATTATCGTCGTAGAGTATCGTTCAGGTCGCTTGAGGGTGACACTTATGCCCACTGTGGCGAATGGGATATTCGAGTAGGGCATGTGGGGCCGTTTTGTCAACAGATGAGTGGACTCACGGCTCAAGTGGCATGCCTCATTCTTGATTATGATGAGGTAGGGGGACAAACTAATTTCCCTCTTGTGGTGGATCGGTTTCAGGACATGTTTCCTGAGGATTTCTTAGGGTTACCCCCCTGAGAGGGATGTTGAGTTCACGATCGAGTTGCTTCCGGGAGCGGAGCCAGTTTCTATTCCACCATACTGAATGGCACTGACAGAACTCCAAGAACTAAAGTTTCAACTTGATGAGTTGGATCATAAGGGGTTTATCCGTTCTGGTACGTCTCCTTGGCGATCTCCAGTGCTTTTTTCCAAGAAAGCTGATGGGTCGTTGAGGTTGTGTGTTGACTATCAGAGGTTGAATCAGATGATAATAAATAATCGGTACCCTCTTCCTAGAATTGATGACCTGTTTGATCAGTTGAGGGGTGCACCAGTGTTCTCTAAAATTGATCTGTGGTCGGGTTATCACCAGTTGCGGGTGAGGTCTTCTGACGTACCGCGGACCGCTTTTCAGAGTCGGTACGGGTTTTTTGAGTTTGTGGTAATTCCTTTCAGCTTGACCAATGCACCTGCGGTGTTTATGGATTTGATGAACCAGATATTTCATCCCTATCAAGATCGGTTTTTAGTTGTCTTTGTTGACAATATCTTAGTGTACTCAAAAACTCACGATGATCATTCCCAACATCTTGACATCGTCTTGGGTACGCTAAGAGAGCACCAGCTATATGCCAAGCTATCTAAGTGTCAATTCTGGATAGGTGAGGTACATTTTCTGGGTCACATCATCTCAGAGGCTGGTGTGTCAGTGGATCCAGATAAAGTGCAGGCAATTGTATCTTGGGAGCAGTCCAAGAGTGTTTCTGATGTTCGGAGTTTTCTGGGTTTGGCTGGGTATTATCGAAGGTTCATTCAGGATTTCTCTCACTTGACAGCACCACCCTCGGGATTGACCAAGAAAGGAATCAGTTTTGAGTGGTTGGGGGCTTTTGAGGATTCCTACCAAGAGTTGAAGAAGCGGTTGACGACCGCACCTATCTTGATCTTACCTGATCCGGGTAAGAAGTACACCGTGTTTTGTGATACGTCCGGAATCAGACTTGGGGCTGTGTTGATGCAAGATGAGCGGGTGGTGGATTACGGGTCAAGGTAGTTGAGACACCATGAGCAGAATTATCCCACTCATGAAATTGAGTTGGATGCAGTAGTGTAAACCTTGAAGTGCTGGAGGCTCTATCTGTTGGGGGAATGGTTTACTGTGTTTACAGACCATAAAAGTTTAAAGTACATCTTCTCACAGCAGGATCTGAATCTTCAGCAGTGAAGATGGGTTGAATATCTCCAGTATTTTGACCTTGAGTTGGTGTACATTCTGGGAAAGGGAAACAGTGTTACTGATGCTTTAAGCAGGAAGGTTAAGAATCAGGTGGTTCAGGAGTCCAACACCGAGTGGAAGGTGATGACCTTGTTGCAGAGATGCACCTAGAGGTGCAGGAGGAGAGTGGTCAGGTCACTCTTGCTTCCTTGACGATGGAGTTGAGGCTCCTGAGTCGAGTTAAGGAAGGTCATCTTGAAGATCTTGAGTGTTTGATCATGAAGGAAAAGCTTAATGGTGGGGAGCTACCTTCTGGCTGGGCCGTCGGTGAGGATGGTATTGTTTTCATTCGTAATCGTGTGGTTCTGCCAGAATGTAAACGGGAAGAGTTGATCTGTGAGTTCAATTCATCAAAGTGGTCAGTGCATCCTAGTTTGACCAAGATGTACCATGATCTCCGAAGGCAGTTTTGGTGGCTTGGGATGAAGAAGGAGGTTGCGGGATTTGTGGCACGATGTCTTACCTATCAGTAGGTGAAGGCCGAGTATCAATGCCTAGGTGGTTTGTTGCATCCATTTCCCATTCCAAAATGGAAGTGGGATGATGTAATGATGGATTTTTCCATGGGGATTCAGAGGATGCCACTGAAGAATGATTCAATCTGGGTGGTTTTGGATCAGTTGACTAAAGTGTCTTATTTCTTACCGATTCAAGAGACCTATACCTTTGATCAGTTGGGTGAGCTGTATGTTCGTGAAATAGTGAAGTTGCACAAGGTGCCGCCAACCATAGTTTCGGACTGAGATCCATGTTTCACATCACGTTTCTGGCAAGGGTTGCATAAGGCGCTTGATACACAGGTATTTTTGAGTACGGCTTTCCACCCGAAGACGGACGAGCAGTCAGAACGTACGATCCAAGTGTTGGAAGACATGTTAAGAGCTTGTGTCTTGGATTTTGGTGGTTCTTGGGAGAGACACCTACCATTAGTTGAGTTTTCATAAAACAACAGTTTCCAGGCTACAATTCAGATGGAACCATTTGAGGCACTTTATGGGAGACCATGTAGATCTCTGTTGTGTTGGCTAGAGGCTGGAGAATCTGAGTTGTTGGGGCCGAGTCTCATGCAGGAGACTTCAG
This sequence comes from Viscum album, assembly GCA_963277665.1. Classification (NCBI taxonomy): domain Eukaryota; kingdom Viridiplantae; phylum Streptophyta; class Magnoliopsida; order Santalales; family Viscaceae; genus Viscum; species Viscum album. Next base: position 1,235,011,822 of record OY728122.1, on the reverse strand, counting down.
AGAGAGTTTAGTTGATCAGGAAGCGAATGGATATGGCTCAGAGTAGGCAGAAGTCATATGAAGATCAGAGGCATTGAACTCTTGAGTTTGAGGTGGGTGATAAAGTGTTCCTTAGGGTTTTTCCAAGGTTGGTTCACCGACGGATTCAGAAGCAGGGTAACTTGGCACCCTAGTATGTGGGACCTTTTGAGATTTTGGAGAGGATCGGACCAGTGGCTTACTATCTGGCTCCACCACAATGGTATGGTGGGATTCATGATGTGTTTCATGTGTCACAACTTCGGCGATATCACCCTGACCCATCTCATGTTGTTGATGTTGAGGATGTGGAGCTTGAGGTTGATGCGTCCTTTGAGGAGCATCCGGTTCGTGTGGTGGATCGTAGTGAAAAGGTCTTGCGAGGAAAGGTTGTGCCATTAGTGCGAGTACTACGACAGCATGGGAATGTTCAAGAAGAAACATGGGAGTGGGAATCAGATATGTGGGATCAGTGGCCCGAACTCTTCTCCTCGGTGGAGCAATGAGGCTTTGAAGCTTGGCTCGAGGACGAGCCGTTATAAGGTGGGGAGGTTGTAAGATCCTGGTTTTTGGAAAGGTATGTTTTGTTGTGTTTTGGGTTGAACCCTTTGCTTTTGGAGCTTTAAAAGGTTTCTTGGAAGTGTGAGAGGCCTTAGGAGTGTTCTGGGGGCTCGGGGCACAAAAGAAGGGAAGTATGGGCAAAGCAGAAAAAGGCGCACGTCTTGCGCACGGTCAGACAAACCGTGCTGCCTGCCCAGACTAAGCCATGCGACCCTCCCTCCTCTAGAAAGAATCGAGTGCACAGTTTTCACATTGTTTTCCAAACCGTACGGATAAATTTTGTGACTCCCCCTCCTCCGAGCAGTGGCATGCGCACAGTTTGCGCATGGTTTTCCAAACCATGCGGCTAAACTGTGCGGCCACTGAAAGTTGGAAAATTAACAAAATTGCCACTATGGGCTTTATAACCCCAACTCGGGATTTTCCTCTATTACCCCTATCTTCACCTTAGTCACAAGCCAAAACTCCCAAGGACTTCAAGAGATCAAACTCCTTCGATTCTAAGGTGTTTGGAGTGCCGTTGGTTGTGGAATGAAGCTCCAGGTAAGGCTAACCTCATCCTTGCTTCTCTTTTTGGTTTAGGGTAAGTACCCTCTCCCCCTCTTGTTCCAAAACCCTAAAACCCTATCTTTTGGGTGAGTTTTAGGTTGAAGCTCCAAAGGTAGTTGTAATGAGGTGTAAGGAATCGATTGAGAGTGCGTTCAACCGCGGATTCGAGGTAGGTGGTCTATAAGTGATATCCCATGGTTATTTAGGGTTTTGTGCATGTTTACTTGTGTTCTTGTTTTCTCTTGGTTAGGTTTTGAATAACCTTGGCATTCTTAGTTTTAATGATGTTTAAAATGGAAAATGGGAACCCTCACGATCCCTATGGGATGTGTTGGGATTAAATTGACCTAATTGGGCCATCCATGGGATGTGCCGGCTTTTCCCGGGTTTAGGGATTGACATTAAACAAGTGAATTGTTGGAGTAAATTGTAGAGCCCTTAATAAACATGTTGGAATGAATGGTTGATTCATGGAAATGATGAACGAGTTAAATGGGTTAGTGTGTAAATTGATTAAAGACCATAATGGGATAAATTATGGGTTTAATGTTGAATTCTTAGTGAGATAGGCATAACACATGGGAATTGGGTGAATGGTTAAATGATGTGAAATGGTAATGTGTTAATGGGTTAAGGCATGATGTGGTTTCCCATGTGGGTTGTTGTGAATAATGTTTGCCAGTGGGCAATGGTTTGGACGGTTGATGGTTACTTATATATAAGCATGTGGACATGGATTCGTAGAGTGGGGTATGACATGAGGATCTACGCCCACGGGTCGAGTGAAGACTGAGGTTCTAAACTCCACCCTAAATGCATGGGTTAGGAAAGGGGACTGAGGGTCTATTATCCTAACAGTTGCATCCACCCGGACTGATTCTTCGAGGTGAGGTTATGGTTTTTATGAGGGGTTAGTCCTAGTGAGATAGGATAACATTGTGTTTAACCTCTTGCATGTGATTGTTGGCCTTAGAACCATGTAACATGATGAATGTGATTAACCCATGGAAATGTGATTTAATGGTAAGTAATAATAAATGGTAATGAATGAATGGTAATGGAATGCCAATGTCTTGGGTCTTAAATTGGTTAATGGAACTTTAAATAATTACTTGACATTTATCAATCATTTTACCTTTGCATGCACTACCTATTTATACTGGATATTTTGTAGACACCATTGGTGGTGGCCTACTGAGTAGTACTCACACCCTGCTCGGGCTGCCGTTGGGTACCCGAGCAGACTTCATGTTTGCAGGTCAGGACAAGGGAAAGGGTCCTTGCTAGATAGCTGAGTTGACATGGGTAGAACATAGTGGAGTATCCAGACTTGGATTCGGGACCATTTTGGGGATACTGGCCGTGTCTATATTTTGGGGCTTTTTCTCACTCTTGCACTTGTAGTATGACATGGAATATTTATTGTTATTGGATTTGGTAGTTATACATATTCCCTGTTGTTGGTTATTGTTTCCGCTATTTGGTTTCCTTATGTTGTGGTTTACTCTGATAAAAATGAGGTATAGTCTCCCCACTCGACTACATCGACCCCCGCTGCTAGTCAGCAGCCTTTGGCATACAGGGAGGCGTGCTTAAGGTCATGTAACCACCCAGCTCAGAGAACCGGTTTAGTGGCTTCCGGGTCGGGGACGTTACATCACCTTTTGTACAATATACCAAAGGGGAGGTAATTATAGAATGTTTTTTACTTTAAATAATATTCAATATATTGGTTTTAATTAAAATTTTATTTCTATAGAACTAAAAGTTGTTTATAATAAAATAGTTGAAAACATATGGGTTATAAAAATACTGTTTTCTAACATTTCCAGACTAGAAAAAGTTTTAGTACCAAGAACATAGTCCAAATATTTTTAAGAAAAGAGTATTAGTACCAATTGAAAAAACATGTGGTACATGAATAGTTGTTGGTATTGGAACATGAGAGAATATAAGTCCATTTTTTAAAATAATTAAAATAGGTGATGTTTCCTTTCTTGGAAAATCTTTAAATTTAAATTTTTTATATATTTTAATACATAAGAAAAACCTTATTATTATAAGTCAAATATAAAATGACGGTCACCATGAGATACTATGGAATGATAAATTTATTTTACAACATTCTAAATGTAAATTAATTTTACCTATTGATAAGCATGATAATATTTATACACAATAATTTTAAGATGTTTAGAATTTTAAATTTTCTTGATTTAGTGTAGTTGGATATTTTTAATGGATTTGGTATAGAATTTTAAGTCATTATAACTTCTAAAATTTTTCTAATTTTTTTAGAAATGGTCTTGTTAGGTATTTAATGGAACTTGAGTTTATCTCTAATAGATTTTGTGATCCTTTTCAATATGTTAAATAATAAAAATCTTGATTAAAAAATATTAGTGAATTATCAAATTTCAAATATTTATAGTTAGTATAGATGTCATTATTCGATCCTATACAAATTTGATGTATCTAAGGGAATTACTATATGTATATCCTTGTTAATGATTACATGAGGTTTACTTGGACTTATTTTCTCACTCAAAAATACAAATATTTATTTTTTAAAAACATTCATACAATTGTTAAAAATGAGAAAAAATACCTTTAATTATAATCTTGAGTGATCATGGTGGTGATTTTTAAAATTTCTATTTTTAAACATTTGGTAGAAATAAATATGGTACTCATAAATTTTTAGAATCGATAACACCTCAAAAAAATTGATTAGTTGAATAAATAAGTAGAGTTATTTAAGACATGAATTGAAATTTATTGAATGATTATTATTTTTCTAGAATTTGTTTTCTAATGATGTAAGTACTTATTTCCATACTAAAAATCTAGTTTTACTATATCCTTTCCTAAAAAATACTTATAAGTTATGGAAATGAAGAAAATTAAAACATTCATAATTTAGAGTATTTTGATGTTAAGTATTTATTTTGAATAAAAAATATCAACTTCATAAATTTGATCATAATACTGATGAAATAATTTTTATAGGTTATTTAAAAACTAGTAAGGCATATACATTGTTTAAAAAATGAACTAATATTATTGATGAAACAGTTCCTGTAACATTTAATAAGACCGATCCTTATGTTTTTATAAGACATTTATAAGTTAATAATCTATGTAATGTTTTTTAAAACACATACATTAATTTAATTATTTTTAAACAAAAAAAATTTGTATCAAATCCTCAAGAATATATGCTAATTTATTTTCAATATTCAGAAACTACATCAATAGAAGATACATAATATGTCATTAAGGAAAATCTTACATTTCTACCTAAAAAATAATCAAAATTAAGGGAATATACCATTAATAATATCATTGGAGATGTGAATTATTCATTAAAAATTCGAAACCCTTTATGAAAATAATGATATCGTCATGCTTTCCTATCTCAATTTGAACCTAAAATGGACGATAATTCCATTAGTGATGAAAGTTATATAATGGATATTCAATAAGACCACATTTAATTAAAATATATCTAGTTATATAATTTTTTAATAAGCTAATGAAATTTTGAAAATTGGAGTTAAATGGGTTTTTAGAAATAAATGTGATGATAATGGGGTGTTTTTTAGGAATAAATAAAGACATGTTTCTAAGGGTTACTTTTAACAAGAGGTCGTAGATTATAGTGAGATTTTTTCCTCAATATTTAGGATTGATTTTATCTAAATCTTTCTAGTTTCCACACCATATCTCAATTTTAATTTATTTCAAATGGACGTGAAAAGTTTTTTTATAATTTTTATATTCATTAATATATTTATTTTAAACAAACTCATGGTTCTTGTAACATGTATTTAAACTTACAAAACCATTTTAAAAAATTAAACAAGATATAATAACCAAGTATAATTGACATATCATATTTTTTACTTTAATATACTTATATTAGGGTAAATTAAAATCTAACTCTTTATAAATAAAATTTCAAGAAACCATCATTTTTTTAATTTTTTTAATGAAATTATTTTTGAATCAACATGAAAATTACTTTTTAATGGTTTTTTGAAACTTATGAAGTGTGAGTTTGAAATGTGTATGATGATAAAAATAATCCCTTTACTTATTTTTCAAATTTAAAGAAAAAACTATAAAGAAACATTTTAACTAAATATAATTATTTTAAATATTTACAAAAACATTTTGGTTTTGATAATGATCAAGTATTAGTACTCTAGTAGGTACCTTAATCAAACATGATCTTGATGAATCTGAGAAACATGTTGATCAAAAACATTTTAAAGGTATTATAAGATGTTTATTATATTTATCATATAGCCAATCAAATATTATTATTTTAGTATATTTTTGCATGAGATTTCAAGAAAACCTGAAGAAATCACATTTAAAAGTTGTATAATGTAGTTTAATTTACTGAATAAGCTTATAAAAATGAATTTATTTTATTCATCTAGAATCAATTTTTCTCCCAAAAGTTACTCAGATGATGACTTTGAAGGATGTAGGTTAGATAAAAAGAGTACATTCAAAACATTCTATTTTTTATGAGAGGACTTAGTTTTGAGGTCTAGAAATAATAAAAACTTGGTTTCACTCTCCACTACTAAATAAAAATATGTGGATGTTTGAATTTATTACACTTATGTGTTGTGCATGAAACACACACTCATGGATTTTGGTTTGAAATTTACTCAAACTCTAATAATTTGTGATAACACTGGGGGGGTTTATTTATCTAGAAAATCAGTAAATAACTCATAAGTAAATCACATATATTAAATTAACCATTTATTTAGGAGTCACACATAAAAAGGATATATTTTTCTTGATATTATATTAATTTAAAATCCAATTACTGATATTTCGATTAAACCTTTAAACTCTAATAAATTCAAATACATTAAGTAGAAATTGAGAATGATCAATTTTAAGTGATATTTAATTTATTTATTATTTAAATAATATCCTAAAAATTTAAAAACACTTCAAGAAATGGAGATTAAATTTGGTGTAAATTATTATTTTATGAATTATTTTTCAATGTCTCTTTAACAATTGTACTTACATCAGAATAACATTTATTTAACAAAACAAACTATGTAATCTAAACATAATATATTTTCAAACTTTAGTAGGAATTTTAACTAACATTAGAAAGAAATAGATATTTTTTTATAATTTTTTTTGGAATATAAATCCAATATGTCAGAAGATAATAACTTACATGTCTAAAAATTTATTAAAACCATCTTCTAAAGAAGAAAATTGTCTAAGTATCGAAAGATAACTTTTGGAAATACCAATTTATTCAACTCTATATTTTTCTTATTTTATAATTCCTATGAATCTATTAAATATTTTGGGTTAAATATATATATATTCAAAGGGGAAAAATAAAAAAATTTATATGTTGTTAAATTTAAAAAATTTAAATAAAATTATTAATGGTGGAAAAAATTAAAAAGTATTGTATAATCAATTTCATTTTCATTTTGAAAATATTAAAGGAAGAGAGGTTTTAAAAAGAAATTTTAAAAATTTATTTAATATTGTTCATATTTTAATATATTTTATTATTCAAAAAAGGAGGAGATACAAAGGGGTATAATTTTTCTACCAAATTATATATATATTTTTCTTTTGAATGTTTTATATTAGAGAATAGAAATTTATTCCACCAAAACCTTCATATATAATTAAATTAATATTCATTAGAACCTATTCAAGTTTTATTTTTACCTTTTTTTTCAAAAAGGGGGATATTGTCGAATCAATGACTCCTTATTTCATTTTTTTTTGAAAATATAAATTCAATTTATGTGAACATGATATAACTTGAGTGTTTTTAGTGGTTTTAAATACACAAAATGAAAATTTGGTAAATTTATTTATGGAGAACTTAATAAGAATATGTAAAATTAGATGATATTAAATTTCCTTCCAAATCACATTCCCTAAATTTATATGAACCATAGTAGTTTATGGATAAATTCATAGAAATATATGCGAATTTTATGAGTTAATGAGAAATAAATGAAGCTGGTTCTAATTTAGTTACAAACGAATCCAAAGAATTATGATTTTTATTGTTTTATTTTTTAGAAACTCAATTATAAATTATAAAAACATATTCATAAATTAGAATAGGTGATATATTGACAATTAAAATATTATTTGGTCTTTTTGAAGCCGTGTAATTGATTTTACCAATAGATTTCTTCTGATCAGTGAAGATTTTATTTATGAGTGTTTTACTAAGAGATTCCACTAAATGAGAGTTTTCATTATAAAAGATATTAGTTTATATTTTTTAATCATACTATTTATTATTGTGGTATAAAATGATTCCCTATATGGAAGAAAAATATTCTGGTGTGTGGAAGTAGAGCTAGGTTCAATCTTATGTAATAAAGGGTTTTTGGGGATAGAAAAACAAAGAATACTCTTATGGGTTTAAGTCAAGGGATTTTGGGGACACGAAGGCATACCTTATGACATGTTTAAAGTAGATATATCTAAATTTATCTTCATATAATTCCTTATTACATAAGATTAAAGTGATTTATTTGTTATAATATACTTTAAATGAGTATTTGGATTTTAGTTCAATACTCTATATTTTATTTAATTTCCATTTTGAAAACATTATTTAATTTTAATTTTTTTATACTTGACTGATGTTATAATAATATAATTTTTTCTATACTTAATATTCTTATTCATATTTACACCAGTTTTACTTTTATTTATTCTGATTTGATCAAAAAATAATACTTATGATAAAATTAAAAACTTAAGGTCCAAAAAAATTGTAATTTATGTTTTACACTAGAATTCACCTCCTCTCATTGTTTTTATATCATAAATTTCTATAAAAACATAAATACTATAAAATATCCACTTTTCATATATTACTATGATAAATGGTTCCTGTTTTAAAATCCATAATCATTATGTTCCACACCACTGTTACTATAAACATAGTTACACTTAATTATAGGTACATGAAATATAGTATAAAAATTTACCATAGATCCACAATATCAAAAAAATATGTTATTGACATATAAATTTAGTTTTCATCTTTTCCACTCAAAAAATGCATTACTATAGCGACAACTATTATTCCACTATTTTTAATGGTACACTCACTATCCATATTTTTTATAAAAAATGTGTAATAATTAATGTAAAAAATAGACCATGTGATAAAATTTAACACATGGTTTCTCATAGATCCATCTCATTAATATATTTAAAATTATTTAATTTTGGGTTTTTTTTGAAATTTCAGAATTTATTAGGAGTTGGAGGTTGGAAAATATAAAAATGAGAGTTTTATGGAAGGTAACATGGATAATACTAACCATGAACACAAAGTATGTTAATGTGGGAGGTGTTTTCCAGTGAAGTTTTCATGGATCCTAGACCATGAAAACTTGTTTGGTCCTTACGGGTAAGTTTCACTGTTGGTAAAAAATTAAAGGAATATGTGTGGCCAAACTATGTAAGGTGATGAGTTCCTTGGATATGGGAACCACATGGTTGGAAAACATTTCCATAAACCATGTGACCAAACTACATGGTCTTCCCAATAACATAGAAATTTGGAATTTACTCATTTTCCCTTATTTATTTTAACCCCCTTCTCCTCTGTTTCTCCCATTTATTTGACCCTAACACCTCCCAGTAATGGGATTACCTCTAATAATATCTATTACTGATTCCTTATTGGTTTCATTGGGATTTTAGTTATATTTATTCAAGGTAACACCTCATTCATCATTCCTTATTTATATAATCTCGTTTTCATCTTGGATTCTTTTCTATTGAAAACCCTAGAGACCATAGTAGTTGGATTTAGGGTTTGGGGTTGATATAATATTAGGGATTTAGTTATTTAGGGAATTTATAGGCTATTTCCATAGAGGTTTTTTCTCCCCCCATCAAGTCGAGGGGGTTCCTCTTGATCAAGGTAGGGTTTTCTATGAATTTACTTTATTTTTCATATCATGAAATGATTTATTTACTTTAAAATCATTTCTTTTTAACTTATAACTATATATGGTATCCTTCATTGATTTATGAAATTTTTTAATCACTTTTATACTTAGAATAATTTTTTTGGTTGGAATTATAGTTCTTGGTTTTTAAAATGAGTGTTAAAAACTCAAAGTGTTTTATTAAACACCCTAGATGATTTTTAGGTAAATTTAAAGGTTTTAAAGTGAAGGATTATATTTTTTTTATTTTTTAGGATGGATATTTTCTTTTCAATATTCTTTATAAATAATGTTTCCTTGGTTTACTTTTTAAAGAGATATTTTTAACTTGGATTTCCATGTTCTATTAAAATACTTCTTTATCAATTTATAAAAAAGATTCCATGGTAGGTGAAAATGATTGTTTTATGGATTATAATCCCAAGTATATTTTAAAGGCCCACTTAGAAGTTTTTGAAATAAATTATTTAATATTTTGTGAGAAACTTATTTGTTCCCCTTATGTATATATTTTATAGAATTTTCCCTCCTTTATGGGAGGTGAAATATTGATTATTATGTGGTGAATTATTGATTTGAAAATAGGGATTTTTTATTTGGGGGTTTTGGTGGTGAGATGATGTTTATTTTATGTGATTTATTAATTCATGTGATGCTTGATTGCTTTTTCATCTAAAATTTAGTGTTGTCATGGGACCCCTAGTAGCTAGGTGAGAGATGTTTATTTATTCTATTCTATTTTTATGCTCCACCCAAGATAACTTCCCCTAGTTTTATTCTCCTCCTTAGATAGTGGATTTCCCTTGATGAGAAAAATGAGAGTGACATTGGTTTCTTTTCTTTATGAATGAAACATAGTCCGATAGTTGGTTCTAAAAATGTATTGTTAGGACCATCTCAATTTATAAGTTAGGGAGTTTTCAATGACACTTAATTAATGATGTTATCATATATATCTACCATTCACAATTTACTGTATCTCTTTATGCTCATATTGGTTTATAGTACCATTTATGATATCATTGTTATCTATTGTTATATTTATTTGAAGTAGTGGTACTTTCTTAAGTATATATTTTTACCCCATCATAGTTGGGTTTATTTCATAAATTGTTTTCAAATGTGGATTTATTAAATGGTTTCAAAGGAAAAAATAAATTCATATATTATGTATGTGATTTTTAGAAAGGGGTTTAAAATAAGGATAAATGTTTTTTCTATATTTACAAAATCAAAATTCCACATTTTAGTTTTTCAAATTATTTTCATTTACAAAATTTTGATCCCACTTATTTTATATAAAAATGAATTGAATCATTATTTTTATATTATATAATGTTACTAGGCTTTATATGAAATTACTTATGTGGAAAATCATACTTTTAGATTATATTTAAAACTATAATTTACGGAATGATTTAATGAATGGAATTTCATAATCATTGGTGAAATCATATTGAGAATTCTTAGCTCACACCCTGTATAAAAACCCATGTATATATATGTGTGTGTATATATTTCAAGTTTTATACCAGTACCCAAGTTTGATCATTTTTTTATTATGTTCTCATTGTTATTTTGATGGACACCTAGTTTTGGAGTGTAACCACAGTTAATATGGAGTTGATGTCTAGTTGAAATATTCCAACTTTTTTCTTATAAGATGGAATGTATTGACCAATTCAATAATTTATCATACTTTATTTTTAGCCATTACATTTTTTAATTATGTGATGTGTTTTTAGCACTATTTTTTGTAAAATTTAGTTGGTTTCTCATTATTGACTATCTATTGTTTGGATGTTCATTTGGTTTATTCCATTTTTTGATCATTCCTTTTTTAAATAATGTTTATCTTGAATGTTTAAATGATAATATATGGATTCTACTTGATGGGTTCTAGGAAGTTATTCCCCTATTTATTTTTTATTATTCTAGAGTGAGACTATTCCCACTAGTTGTTTTATTTGATACCCCAAAACTTGTTGTTAGCTCGTGGTGACTGGGAATGCAATTCAGGCCTCGTCACATGCTAACTTGGTTGATGTATTGGGTTGAATAGGGTTGTTTTATTACATAATGGTTTAATAGAAAATACCCTCCCATAAGTTAAATTTTACTTCATAGGTTTTTTTGTGGGGACCACAATGAATGCATTGTGATTTTAATGGGAGAAAGTATAACCACACTTGAAAAATATGACTCAATAGAAAAAATAATACCACCCTTTTCGAAAAAGAAAACCTTCATTTTTAGGAGATCGTCTTATAAGTACTACATATTTAAGCATTATTGGCCTAGATTTGTGTCAGGATTGGTGACATCCTAGGAATCTTCCTAGGGAAAGTGTGAGTGAGGAAAACACACATTTAAAGAACATTTGTTAGATTTTTAGGACAATAATTGTTGTAATAAGTCACCCTGATGGCTAATATCCTGTGGTTCTCTAGGAGGTAAATTGAGGTATTAAGATCATGTCATTATAAATGGATATTAAAGAACACTAAAATAAAATGTGTTGGAAAGTCGGGATAATCATTATTCTAACAAGTAACCCCATTGGGTAATAACCTATAGCGTACTGGGGAGGAAAATGAGGTATTTAAGATGGGTCTTGAAAAATGGGCACTAAATCACACCACAAGAACAAGTTTTGGAAAGTGGGGATAATAATTATTTTTACATGTGGCCCCAATGGTTAATATATTTTTGTTTGTTAGGAAGGCAGCCAAGGTATTACGGGATACCGCTGAGGTTAGATGACCAGGTGTATGGACTAAGGAAATCAAGTTAGTAAATATGCTATCAAACCATGAATCCATTCAAAATCATCTCAAAGGAATCAATATATTATAACTCAACAAGAATGAATACCCAAATAAATAATCTCCTAGATCTGAGTTACAGCCAAGTATACTCTCGATAATTTAACTGATATGATTTTGGAGAATTACTTAAATAGACACCTAAAAGATGGTCCAGATCCAAGATTAAATAATACAAGGTCTGAGGGATAACCTCTTATAGGAAACTAAACTCCTAAAAGTTCATTGGTTACTAAATTGAGAAAGAGAACACTGAATTTAATAAACAAAACCATAGAGGCTTTCACCTTCTAGGATCTAGGATTTTTTAGAGAATTAACTATCTCTATCAATTCTCTCTAACCACTCTATTTTCTTAATAGTTCCTTGATCACCATATAAAGGAGGATAATGGTGAATCATAGGTCCTAGATCCTAGAAGTTTTCATCTCTAACAATCAATTTAGTATTTGGGAAGAGTCATGGTTTTTGATATAGATGAATCAATGTTTAAATTATCCTTAAACCTTTAATAAAATGTATTTTTAAGTTCATTTATCAAAACAATTTCATTTCTTCTAATATATGATACCTTGAATCTTGTAATGTGTGAAAATATATATGGTTGAAACTCAATTCAATTTAACCAGTCCACTTCCTCTCTAGGATCTTGATCACTATATAAAAGAGGATGATGTTGACTCATAGGCCCAAGATCACAAAAGGTTCTTTCTCTACCACTCCGGTCAGAGTCTAGGCAGAGTCAATGATTTTGATGTAGATGAATTAGTGTTGACATTATCATTACACCATTAAAAAAATTAATTTTTAAGCTCATTCATCAACCAATTTTCATTTATTATCACATATCTTACCTACAATCCAAAAATGTGTGATTATATATATAGTTAAACCTCAACTGTTTTGTCAAAAATATATAAATGTTCATGAATCACTACATTACCTCTAATTAACTTTAATTTTAAACTACATATCCCTTTACCTTCAATAATGACTGCCAGATACTAAGATATAGAGAGACCAACATGCTCAACTTTATATAAGTAGTTATTAAAGAATTAAACCACCTCCTATAATATATATTTTTGAACAAGATAATCCACTAGTTGATATATATTTTTAACACATCCCTTTATAATTTTCATATATATTTAAGAAGGATACATCCAAAATAAATATAAAGGCCCACATATCCTTATCTCTCAAAATAAATGAATCACTAGATGAACCATTATATTAAAAAATTATAGTGCTGATTACAAATCTTGTTGAAAGAGTATGATGAAAAATTCATTGTTTGATGAATTTAACAAATTTGGATACATTCCTTTACAAATAAATGTTTTTAAAACATATCAGAACACGATTGTATAATTTATGATAGGCATTGTAAGAATTATATATAGTGAAACTAGTAGTAGTTTTTGTATCAATACATTATTATCATGAAATTCCATTCCTCTTAACTTCAAATACATAAATGATGAGAATTTTTTTACATTTTATGAATACCCACTATGTTCTTTTATACCATATAGAAATTGAAAAAAATCATCTTTTCCACTCTCAGTTAACATGTGACAAGCCATAGGTAAATATTTTCTTTTTTTTCCTTTCATAGTGGGAGATAACTTTAAAAATATTCCCATATATATTAAGTCCAATATTTAATGTAATTCATATTTTTTATTTACTTTTATGTATAAAAAGGTTATAATAAAACTTTCGCATATATTTCTCTCAACATGTATAACATCAATGTTATGTTTTAGATAAAAATATTCTTAAATAATATAGATCGAATAATATGGACCATTTATTACATTTATTTTTGTAAAACCTAAACTTTATATCGTCCCAAATGTGAAATTAATTCTTTTCACCTTGTCTTAAAATTATTCAGTTGAAAAAGTTTGTTGGGGGGGTATCATACTCTTCTAAACTATTAGATACCTATTTAATGTTTGATATGGGTGATACATTCAATTTTTTTGATGAGAAACATACATTGTCTTTATCTGATTTTTAATTGGTTATAAGAAGTCCATTATTTGAAAATTAGATATGATTTATGTCTCTTAACACTATATCCAAATAAGTTTCCATATGTGTAAAATTTTGTTATAGTGAACATTACCATTACATGAAAAATAAAATACTATTTATTGTATTCATAAAACACTTTAACACATACCACCCATATAAATTTTGAATCATTAATCAATAGATACAATTAAACATAAATATAATTTCTAGGATGTTTTTTTCAAAAAATAATCAAGATCATCATACCATATTTTTTATTCATACATATATATGACGGTAGGTTATAAAATACCAAAACAACTAGCCATGGACTATACTGGATACTAAGGTTCTGATGTAGATTCATTCCATTTGTGAAAAATACCATTCAAATATTTCTACCTCCATTTAAAAAATAAGTAATTTTTTTTTCAAATCTCTTCCATTATATTGAACTTATAGAGTGATTTAGGTCTCTATGAGATATTTTCTCATTTTTATGTCATATTTTCTAATTGGATAAGTGTTATACAATGGTTCAATAGGGGGGTTGAGTTCTTGATTTTTTACATAATAGCAAACCACTCTCTATTTAGGTTTGAGTGATTTTGATATTCTATAATTTTAAATTAGAAAAGGAATGAAATATAGTAAGAGAAAAATAGAACATATAAGATTTATAGTTGTTCTATGTTTAAAGATCCCCCAGTCCACTCAACCAACACTCTACTCCTCATGTATGGTAATTTTTACTATACAATACCCTTTTTAATGGGTGTCTCTATCAGAGTGAAATAATCTATTACTTGGTAAAAAATTATAACAAATATAATCTAGGATATCCCTTTATAATACCTATCCATGATATTAAGACACTCAAAAAAATGAAAGAAAATCGGTACAAAGATGAAAAAAAGATTGATATGGGTTGAACACACAAATGAATTGAATTAATTAAAATATAAAGAATAATTATCCAGGGTAATAGAATACATTCATGGAGTATCTATATAGGTTTGTTAGATTTGAAAAGATAATCTTGTAAGATCAAAAATAGAGTTGATTAATAATTGATCATGCAAATGATCAATGAATATGTGTGTCAATCTGTCTGTGTATCTTATGTTTATTTTTTGATGCATCCATATGTCCTCCTTTTTATATCTCATCCTTTTGAATTTGAACAAAGAAAAGTTGTTAATCCAATGGTCGGGTGAAAATTTATTTTTAAATTTAAAGTGACATGATCTTAATTAGCATGTTTCCTTCTTTTCCAAATATGGATTGAATAAAGATAAAAGGAATAACAGATTATATATTTATCAGATCTCTCCAATCTTGAAAAAATACACTTTATTGAAGTTGAACTTTATTTATTTAGATGAATTATTTTCGGATACACAAGAAATAATGATTTGAATTTACAAAATATATATTAATTATAAAGTGTGTATCTAAATGAAACGTTTACTAAAAGGATAAAAATCAATCCTTTATAATATAATATGATTTATGAAATATAAATGTCAGGATGTAATGTTCTTGAAAGATTGTCCCACCATCATAAGATAGAACAACTTATATGAGATAAAAGGATTATGATTTTTTTTAATTTTTAGTGTGCAAGAAAATTTACTTATGAAGTTCATTTTCACAAGATAAATTGTGATCTACATAAGATAAAAGACTAAGATGAAAATACACATGATTTATATTTATAAGAAATAATTCTTTCCATAAGAAAATTATTTTACTATAAAATACAATTTACATACATAGTAAGATAATTTATTTATTTTGGTATTCTATTAGATAAAATCCTTTAGAAAAACCTAAAATTTAAAATAAGTGATGAGTCTATCCATAAGATAATTCTTTGGAACATAACATTAATTTAGGCATGTAAGATAAATTCCTTAAGTAAAATTTTGACTCAAAATAAATGTATTAAAACATGTTAAGAATAAGAGATATGTTCTTGAAACACTTAAGATAAACATATCAATAAGAAATGGAAATTTTGTGTGAATAAAAATATAAATGAATATATGATTTATGGTGGAACAACATACATCTGTCTAACAATATCCCATTTTTAATAATCATAAAAACCAAAAATAAATAATCAATAGGATCTTAAAAATACTCACCCTTTATGTAAAAGGTTGATTTTTTTTGTTGTTCCATAAAAAATATCCAAAAATACTCCCATAAATATATACCCTTTTTATGATATAAAAAAGGATAGTAAAATATAGAGGAAAATAACATTTACTATATCAAATTATTAGGTATAAATAGTTTGAACATAGAAATGAAATTAATAAGGTTTAACATAGAATTAATAACAAAATATTCAAATAAAAAAAATAAATATATAACTAAATTAATGTAAAAAACTTCAGAGAAAAATAAGTAAAAATTGAAAGAAAAACATTCAAAGAAAAAGTATCCAGACCTAAAAATATTATGAAAAATCAATAGTCAAATAGAATAGAGAGAACAATCAGTCTTTTGAAACAACATTAGAAGGGATATTTTCAGGAAGTGGATTTATAAAATATCAGGGCTATCCATGTGGAAAAGATAAGTATGGAAAAGGTGCATAAATATTTTCTCTATACAGATCACCAAACATGACATCTGATCTAAATTGAACTCCAAGTCTAGCTCTATCATATAGGACTATCTTGAAATTCATAGGCTGAATTCCTATTGATGCTTCTTGATATTTGAATAATTTATATTTATCCTTGTGATATTATTGAATCTTTGATGCGGTGGCCTAAGAAACAACATAAGCTGATGTTTTAAGAATGAACTTCAAATTCTCTTTCACATATATTTCAGCAAGATCAAAAATCTCTTTTAGAAATTGTTAATCAGGGGGGGGTGAAAATCCAGGATAACAACTTCCAAAGAACATTGACTATGTAACTGAAAGAGTGAATCCATGCACTTTTCAATCCTCTTTATAATATCATTCTAAAAAAAATTATAAAAGAATATTAAAACCATGTCATGAATGTTGGGAAAAGTTACTGATCAACTTTGAAAACCATATTTCCTAGTGAATTAAAAGATTCAACTATTCAACACATCTATTTGAATATATGAAAAAACACTAGTTATAGGGGTAGAAACAACAACAGTATACTGATAAGTATCCATAACAACTCCTTTACTCTTATTCAAATCACTTCCTTTTATTGGCTCAACAAAGGAATTTTCTCCATACAAAGAAGAATTTGATGACTGAGACTATGAAACCAACTGATGAATTTTTTCAAGCTTATATTCAAAAAATTGAAATTATTGGAAAGTGAACCATCCATATATCCTATCCCAATAATAATAAATCCTTTTTTCCTTTAGGGTTTTTGTATATATTTCATTAATATAAGAAAAATTTTCTTGAACAAATCATTATAAATATTTCATAGTCTTTATAGCCTGTAGAAATAAATTTTTAGAAAACCATTTATATTATAAATATATAAAGATAGATATATTTTAACCAATTACAATTTATTTTTATAAATAAGATCAAATTACAATAAAGTAATTCATGAAATTATAGATTCAATTTCCTGATAGATTGATTATAACATCTCCTCAAAAAACATGAGTAATTAATCATTCCTTGGATTATCTGAAAAAATGTTCTCCCTGAGAGGAATCCAAAATATATTATATTATGATATTTATACTACGAAAATATTTACTAGAGACTAGATTATGTTGAGAAATTGGAATTATTTTTGATATACTTAAATTGAGATACCAAAACTTCTTTATAGAATCCAAATAACCCTTCAAAACTAAACTATCCTTAAGAATATTAACATTAATTATCGATTTTTATTATATATAATTAAAAGAATTTACTTTAGACAAAAAATCATCAAATTGGGACATAATTTGATCACTATAGTTTAAAAAATTAGTAGTATGTGCCTCAGTGCTACTACACTTAGCAATTATATCAATAGTATAAGTAATGCATCGATTATCTTCTAATTCCCAATTTTATTGTATATAAGAGGGTTCACCTAAAAATATATTCTTATTCCATATAGTGAATACAAGTACATATATATAAGATACAACTTATTATTCTTCTTCCAACCCTATAAAATCACTCCTAATGAAAAAATTACCTCTCTTTTAATTAACGTTTCATCCTCAATAAGTCAATATACCTTGAACAAGGGAACTAAACCTACAACTACAGAGATGTTCATTTCGTGACCAATACTAATTAGCCTCATTATGGATGAAACCAAACCTTATTTGGTTGTAGAAATTGGCACAAAATTATTATACACATGATTCTCTACTTTCTCTTCTGCAGAAACTTGAGGAGAGACAAGTTCAACCTAAGATAATAGAACTAAATATTGATTCACCACAGATTCAACTTATTGAGTAGTTTTCTAATATTCAACATAATATTTAGTTTTAATCTCATTAGAGATAACCAATAAAACTCTTCTTTTTTTACAATAATTTCATCATCCAAAGGGTCTTCTAATTCTAATATATTAGAAACTTCTTTCTATCTTTATGAAAAAATATTTCTCTTATTAATCCCACTCAACTGAAAATAGTTTCACTTCAACTTCTTATTCAACTAAAATAGTAAAACGTTTCTTCAGTGAGTAACTCTTTAATTAGACACTTCTTTTCAATACTCAATCATTAAGAGTTTTTATACCAAGATAATGAGATTCCATTTAATCATTCAACCAAACTTCATGAAAGACAGATGAGAATCAAAATACTTCCATTTGTATATAAATTCATAGTATTCATCTAAAAATGAAACATATACAACATAATTTATCTCACTAGATTAATGCTATTCCTTATAAAAAATAGATACGTCAACAAAATATCTTGAAACAAGATTTTCTCAAACATACCTGCTCTTTGAGCAATTATATATTGAATGAAATTAATAAGAACATTCCTCTCTAGAATAATATTCATTAAAACATTTTTATTTACACTTATAACTAAAAATAGAGACTCTATAATCTCATGAGGAATTACCTCATAGACAATAAAAAGATATGCATTGAAGTAGAAACTTCCCACATATGAACACTATAAAACACCTATCATTTCATAGATGATAGGAAGAAATATTTATGATTCACTGTTGCAGTAACTAGGTCATCATTATCTTTATAATGAAAAACCTCATGTTCATATAATTCTATCACTTATTTCTCAAATAATAAGTCCATCCACTTCTCATCATAAACATAATCACAACCTTGATGATTTTTGACTTTCTTCAGTAGTATATCATTCTTATCCAACAAGATGAAATCAATTTATTTCCTACTGAGTAGCTTCCTCAATGTCTTTGGTCTCTTAGAAATACTGGAAGTAGCATCATTATAGTAATTTTTCTTTCAACTAATCAATAAATAAAAAATAATTGGTTCAAGTATTGATGGTAAGAATGGTTTGATAATGAATGAAGAAAGTTTCAAGGTTTTAAAGGCTTCAATATTTTTGCATGAAGATTGATTTAATCACTCTATTTTGAGATACACAAAAGGTTACAAAAAGTGATGTGAAAAATTAATCATAAAAAATTATTAGTTTGTGAATTTATGACACACTGAGAAATAAAATTATGAATTTTTAAAAACTTGAAAAGAAACCAAAAAAACTTTTTGATTTTTTTTCATACAGAAAACCATTAATCATGTAATTATTATTAAATAATTTAAAATCAAACATTTGTAATATCTATTAGATATAATCAAATCGATCAATATAAAATATATTAGTAAAAATTTATGCTAATTGATTATATATACAAATAAAATCTAAGAAGATATATCTTTTTTTATGAATGATATTTTAGGAAGTGATTCCTTAAATGTATGTGATTTTTTCTCGAATGGTTTATTAGTTTTTTAGAAATTTTCAAAAAATTTGTGTTAAAATTTTTTATTAATATATAATAAAAAATAAATTCAAAAACCATTGGGTAGTATTTTATACATAGTAATTATGCACAATAACTACGGACTGTAATATATTCAACTTCGGTAGTTGAAAATTCAAAAAAGTGTTATTTCTTAATAGAACATGAAACTGAATAACTTCTGAGAAAATTATTATCTCTTGGGTACTCATTATATCTATTCCACACCAACTAAAATCATTATTTTAAAATGAATTTAAATTAAAGTTAATGATTTTTAGAAAGATTAAAGACAAATAAATTATTCCTTTCAAATATATTAAAATTATTTTGGTAGTAGTCGAATGAGATTATTTGTGGGTTTGATTGAAAATTAGAATATATATATATATATATATAACATAATTTCTAGTTTACTTGTAGCGGGATAATGTAATCTTCTAATAATTCCTTTATTTATATTTTTTTCAACTTGTTTTTTAGCTTTATCCATGTCCAACTTAATAATGTAACTAATAAGAGTTGAAACAATATTAAAACTTTTATGTAATAATATTTTATGTAAATCCATAATTTATTTAATTTGGTTTAAAATATTTCCAAAATATTTTTGGTAAATCCAAAATCCAAGAAAATAGTTTAAGTCATCTATCATACTCATTTAAAACTCTTTTTTATAAGTTTTGAATAACAACTACACATTTTTTGTTGGTTGAACTAAAAATAACATCTTCAATTTAAATTTGTACAAGTAAACTAACTATTAAAAATGTTTTATTTAAAATATTAGGAGGTTCAATCCCACATTAAAACCATTTTACAAAATAAAAGAACTAAATATTTTATACAAATCTCTAGGTTCTTCTTTAAGATCACACAAAGCCTTAGTATGTTTGAAAATATAATTATGAAATTGAGGGTCTTATTAATATGTAGGTTTTTCAATATAAAATTTCTATACTAAAAATACATCTATAAAATAATATTTAACATCCATATAATATAATTTAAAATTCATATGATATGCATATGTTAAAAGTATTCCAATGGATTCTAATCTAGTAACAAAGGGAAACCTTTTCTTATGATATTTTACTTCTTATTGATTATGAACTTCAAAAAATAATCTACCCTTATTTCAAGTGATCATTTATTGATAATCATACTTGTTCCAATATAACCATTTAGTTATAAATATTGGATATATAGAAGGTCTATTAAATACTTCCCATAACATGTTATTTTTAATCTAGTTCAATTATTCTTAAATAGAAACCACCCAATTTTCATCACCTAATGCTTCTTCCATGGTTTTAGGTTTTAGTTTGGGAAGAATGGAAAAAAACATAGAAATATTTAGTTTAATTCTTATAGTCCTAACTATTTGATCTTGGTTTCTTATTATATTTTCCAGGGGATGGTTTTTAAGGGTTATAGGTTTTCTAGGAAGTATACTTTTAGGTTCATCATTTTATTCCCTTTCATGATTAGATTTTTCATAATCATGTACCAAATCCTCATCCGTTTTAATGTTAAATAGAGTTTCAAATATCAAGTTATCCATTGAATAACTAAAGGTAACATCTTGATTTTTTTATCAAAAGATCACTTTCATAAAATTTTATATTCATAGATTCTTCCACCATCCACAAATTTTTATTGAAAACTCTATATTATTTAGAAGTAGTTAAATAACCTAGGAAGACACTTTCATTATACTTTGTATTGAACTTACCAAGATTTTATTTGGTGTTCAAGATATAAACATTACATCCAAAAACCTTAAAGAATCCAACCTTTGGTTTCCTATTATTCCATATCTTATAAGGTTATTTCTTCAATATAAACCTTATTATAACTCTTTTAATGACATAAAATATTTTTTTAACAACCTAAAATTAGAAGTAATTTGTTACGTTATATTTATATAACATAGTTCTAGAAATCTCTTGAAAATTCCTTTTAATATTTTCAAAAACTACATTCTAATAAGGTGTTCTAGGGGAATAAAATTTATGTTTAATTCCATGTTTTGGAAAAAATGAATTGAATCATGATTCTAAAATCCCCCCTCCCCCCATGGTCACTCATAAAAGTTTCAATTTTTTTTATCTTTTTCATTTTTTACAATTTTATAAAAATTAATAAATCAATAATAGGTTTCACTCTTTTGACTTAAAAAGTGATCCTATGTAAATTGAAGGAAATCATAAACTAAAACATAGACAAAATATTTTCCACCTAGAATTAACATTCTAGTAGGTATGAATAGATCAATGTGGATAAGTTATAATGGTATAGAAGTAGAAACCTCTTTTATTGGTTTAATATATTTTTTTGTTGTTTTCCCATTT
This sequence comes from Viscum album, assembly GCA_963277665.1. NCBI lineage: Eukaryota > Viridiplantae > Streptophyta > Magnoliopsida > Santalales > Viscaceae > Viscum > Viscum album. The sequence continues at coordinate 1,234,989,546 of OY728122.1, read as the reverse complement.
TTCATACATCACATAGTTTCTTTTTATCCAATTTGAGTTGTGAAAAATTAAGAATCAGACTTATTTTGGATAACTTTCTCATGGAATAAACATTTAATGTCCAATTTACCTAATCCAAATCCATTATTTATTTATTTCAGTATTTAAAAAGTTTACATTATCTATATCACTATTTTATAATTAAAGTATAAAAGTTTTTAGTTCATGGTGATTTAAATCAAAGGGAATTATTCTTTAAAAAAGAACAATAATTATTAGAAAAATAAACTTCATATCCATCACTAAAAATTTGAGAAAGGATTATCAGTTTTTTGTTTAAGAATTCAATATAAATTAATTTTCTAATGAGGACTGAATGAGGAAGTACAATAGATCTAAAACCAACTATATTCCCCTTGATATTTTCACAAAATGTGGCATGCCCTCTATCAATATTAGATAGTGAGTGAAAGTTGAAAAAATATACACTCATGTGTATTGAAAATCCACTATATATAAACCATTTTTAATTTCTATTGATGAGGATTTTTTACTTCTATAAATAAAATAACAAAAAAGATGTTTTTGTACCCAAATTCTCTTGGGTATAGAAGTTATAGCTAAAAAATATTTGGTAATCGAAACTTGAATACATATTCTAAATTGTTTAGAATTATAATAAGATAACTTTGTATAATTAAATAAATTATTTATTCCACACATATGAGTATTTCATAGAAAATATTTTTTTTTGAAAAATGAACATTTTTTCCACAATAAAAATAAATGATATTAGACATATTTCATTTTTGGGAACTAGGTATAAAATAATTTTTACGTAGCCTGAGTTTTTCTCTTTTACTATGATATATTTTTCTTTATTTTATTTATTCTTACCAAATATTTTGTTTAAATGTTTATCATTAATAAATAAAAATAAAAATAATTTATATTTTTAAATTCAACCTATAATTACTTTATTTTTCTGTTATGGAAAATAAAACTAAAACAAATCTCATTAGTTTAACATTGAGTCCATAAATCTATTTGTTTAAAAATTATTTTTCATTGATAACAATATCATATTATTTATTTAGAGTCTTATTATTTTAATTCAAAGACTCATAGTTTTATTTTTATATAAAACAATACTAATTTAATTATTTATAAGAAAAATTATCAGATTCATATTCAAAAGAAGATTAATAAGCTAAACATACCTCATCAGTCTGTCCCATGTAGCACATATTTTCCTTCCGATGTGATACTTTAGTTTTAGAATTATAAATGGAGTCATTACTAGTGTACTCTAAGGAACTCCATGTAGCCCTCGTAGATTTATTATTAGATCTATCCTTTTTGAATAACATCTTTTTTAGACTTATTATTTGATTGAAATTAAGCTTAGTCTGACTGGATATGTCTAAGATTCTTACACTCATAAGATATGACATCCCTGAAATTTTCCTTATAATTTTTTATTCTTGTTAAATGATTTTTTGAATCTTATAATGTCTTTTATAACTTTTTAAAATTAATAAAATTTGAAAAATCACATCACTTGAATTTAAAGGGATCGAAGTCTCTTCATTAGATGATCATGAAATGATGTGTCAGTTTTTTTCTTCTCATCCTTTGATGTTGAATCTTTTAAAGCTTAATTTTCCTTTATGAATAGATTATAATCTCTAACATCAGATTCAATTTTCACTTCATACATTATGAGTGTGACTATAATATATTTTATTCTTAAATCATTCAAAAATGTATACTACCTAATAACATTTGAGATTCCACTCTATTTAGATGGAATAACTCTAAGAACTTTAATATATTGATTAGATTTAGGAACATGAGTTTTTAATAGTAGCCACAATTTTTATAATTTTAGTTAGCCTCCATTTATCTGAGTGGTTATTTCACCATAAATCATTCTAAATATGTAAAACTATAATTTCATAGTATTATAATTGAGCTATATTACATTATCAATACCATCATAATCTACCAATATAGCTATCTATATTTCATGTCCTGCAAAACATTGAGAAAATATATTGAACTCATCTGGACCAGGTACACATATGATAACATTTATGTAATTGGATTTCATATCATTGATGGCTTATGTAGTGGTATTCCATGTCTAGAGTTCAATCTTGGGTATTTCATAGGGCTTAAAATCCTACATATAAACTTTTAAAATAAGATATTTTAACATAGATAATCATAAAAAACTTATTACATATATAGTTTTTTCTATTGAAATAAGGGGATCTAACCATAAAAATCACCTCCCTATTGACACCCATTCTATCCATTTGAAGATTATATTTATGATTTTCAATTTTTAGAGACAATAACTCAAGAGTATTATCCTTAAATACCAATTATTGGCCATATAAGTGTTGCAAAATGACTCAAAAGAGGTGGGGTGAATTGAGTTCTTGAAATAAAATTCTTCACACAAAACCTCCCTCCCTATAGGTTAGAGTGATTCCAATATTATATTATTTAAAATAAGAAAAAAATGAAAATTAGTTAAATAATGATAGAAAAACGGTTATTTTAATGGTTTAGGGAACAAATATCCCCCAGTCCACTAAAATAACTATTCTTCTCGAGTATGGTTATTTTTCACTATACTAGCCATTTTTCCAATGGATGACCAGTTGAGTGAAAACAAACATTACATGGTAAATGTTTCCAATAGATTTTAAATAGGATCTATATTTACCAAACCAATCCATGGTCTTAACACAATCAAAATAAGGAGTAAGAATATATAAAAATATGAAAATAAATATTAATGTAGGGTCAATAGGTAGTTGGATGTTGAAATTGGAAGATAGAGAAGAAATTTCTAGAGAAAAGGAATATCTTCAAAGAGTATCTCTAGAGGTTCTTCAATTTCAAAAGATAATATTGTAAGCTCAGTAATATATATTATAATTAATTGATCATGAAATAGTGAAAATAATTTATCTGTCAATTTTTGTGTGTCTCTTATGTTTATTTTCCACGAATATGTGTGTTCTCATTTTTATATCTAATTTTTTTGAATTTTCACTACAAAAATTTGTTAATCTAAAGGTATAATTAATAATCCTCTTGAAAAATAAAGATTCATTCTCTTAATTATCATGCGTACTTTTCTAAAAATGTCACAAATATAGATAACAGGTGTAATTGACTATGTGTTAATTGAATCTTTCTATTATTATAAAAAGGAGAATTAATAAAGTTCAAATTTATTCATTTAGGTTACTTTTTTTCTAATACACATGAAGGAATAAGTTGACTTTACAAAAAATAAAAAATGGTAAAGAATGTAACTGAATGAAACATTAATTATGAAAATGAAAAAAAATCCTTTATAACATAATATTATTTTCATAAGATAAATTTATGGAAGTAATATTCTCATAAGATAATTCCCATTAATTAATATAAAGTAGCTTCCAAAAGACAAAAGACTTATAAGACCTCTAAATTGTTAGTACCCAAGAAAATTTACTTATGAAGTTCATCGTTTTAAGATAAATCAATATCTGTGTAATAGAAAAAATTAAGATGAAAATCAATTTACTTTAGATTTTTGAGCAATAATTCTCTTCGTAAGATAATTCATATACTCTGTAAGATAACTTACTTATGCAGAAAGATAATTTTTTTATTCCATAAGATAAAATCATTTTTTTTAAAATAAAATTTATCATAAGAAATTAGTCTGTCTATATTATAATTATTTAGAATGTAAGATAAATTCATTAGGAAATTTTTTTTATGAAAGTTAAAAGAATTTAAATGAGGTAAGAATAAGATATATTCTCTTAAAAAACATAATATAAACAAATTAGTAATACATATGAATATTTTAGATTATATGACTATATACAAGTTTATGAGATGTGGTGGAACAACATAAGGATTTCCAAAAGTCTTAGTCTCTTTGAATCATTAAAATGTGAAAATAAACACTTAAAATGAGGAATTATTGGAAGATACTAGATTTCCTTAATATGAGTTTTGGTGCTTGCCCTTGAAAATGACTCATAGTTGGATCTCCCATAAATTTTATATCATGATGTACCATATTTTAGACATTTTGATAAACCTTAATATATATTTTTATATATCACCCAATCATCAAGGGAAAGCATATATTTTCTCACATCCTAGTCTCATTGGATATAATAGTTTTTTTCATCATAATTGAAATATCAAAGAATGCTTACTTTTGGAATTAACTCTTTTAACTGTTGAAGAAATTTATTGGAAAAGTTTCTACTCCAACCATTTTTTTATTTTAAGTTAACCAATATGAGCACAGCTGATAACACTGTGAATTTTGTACAATATAGGAATATTAGGTTTTCATCTCTAAAAAATCATTTAATACATTATATTTTTCAATGGTTTCAACACCTTTATTTCAAATTAATTTATCTAGATGATCCTCTATCTAATAATAGTTTTTTTTCATCGATCACATGTCTTTAATTCTTAGTAATTTCACCATGACCGATCCAATATGTATAAAAATGATTAAAATCATAGAATATTAGATGATCTTCGGTTTCTATAGACCCTAATTTTCTCATATTCAAGTAATTATTTCATGGATAGAAAAAAATGTCTTTGTTTTTCATGATTTCATTTAGAAAATTACAAAAAAACATCAACCCCTTTATTATTTTTGTCACTTATTCTCCGTGCATTGATCCAATCATGATCCATTAATTTCCTAAAATAAAAAATCAAATTAAAAATACATTAAAATATTCAAACATATTAATATAAAAACATATATATAAATAAATAAATTCAAAAAACACATATAAATATATATACCTATAAACACACACACATATATATACATAAATGAAAAACATATAAACATATAAACCAAAAAATTAAAAATTAAAACATATGTTAACATATAAAATTTAAAAATAAATAATTTTACACATTTAAACATATAAACATATTAGTTTAAAACATATAACCACATAAATTAAAAACATATAAATTAAAAACATATAAATATAAAAACATATAATTATAAATGTAAAACATATAAATTCTAAAAGAATTTGTACAAATAAATTGAAATATATTGATATATAATCCTTCAAATTAAAAATATAAAAACATATAAATATAATATTGTAAATAATATAAATTTCTAAAAATATAAATCAAAATAAAAAATATATTAATTTAAAATGTATATAAATATAAAAATTCATATTTTGTAATACATTTTGAAATATAAATTTAATGTATATAAACATATATATTTAAAATATATTAACATGTTATAAAATATAAAAAAAAATATAACTTGTAAACCCATATAGAAATAATATAATTTTCTTTTAAAATAAAAATCATCACACATAAATTGAAATATAACAATTAATATTTTAATTTATTTAACATATAAAATAAAATAAATTAAAATGAACACAAATTTTTTTAGGTCACTAAAATTTTAAATTAAATCTAAATAATTATTAATTATTATAAAAATATAACTGATCCTTTAAAAAATATAATCTAAATACAAGAAAATTCACCATTTCACAAAAAAAATCAATAATTAATAATAAAAATGATTGGTTAACCTACTAAGATTCCTAAACTAAATAATAACATAATATTAAAATTTATTAAAATAAAGGGAGTAATTAGGAACTCATATAAAATTTAGATAACTAGAATAACAGTTGATGATGAAAATAAGAAATAACAAATGATTATGGTTGAGGGTGGCAGAAAGGGGATAAGGGCACCAGAAGGCAGTTGATGATGGAGGCATTAAGCAGAACGAGGCTGAAATGAGGTTTTTTAGAGAAATATTTCTACAATGGCTCATAGAGATTAGGATTTCAAGTTTTATAGAGTTTGAAAATAATAAAGGAGGTTGTTCTTATATGTGTTAATTTTTTTAAAAGTGTTTTAACATTAGTTTTATAAATAAATATGTTTAAACCAACCTTTTTACATATGTTTTTTTAAAAAATCAATGTTTAAATCTATCCATTAATGTTAGTTTTCATAAAAACAAATGTTTAAAAATTTAAATTATGAGATTTAATTTCCATATATCTAATAACTGATGTTAAAAGGTCTTTTAATCTTGGTTATTAGATAAACAATGGTTAAAGCCATATCACATATAATTTCTATTCTACTAGTGGTAGATTATATTCACATCTATGTTTTCTATAACTATTTGAACATTGTTAAGAAAGGATCTAAAAAAAGAACAATGAGTGAGACACTTACTTAGGGGTTCTTAATGGGACTCATGATTATGGGCCAAGCTTACCTACTTTCATGTATAGGGTAGGATAGACTAGAAAAAATGGCCAATATTTCAAATATTATTAAAATAACTCTAGTAAAATGTTTTTAGGATTAAAGGGATCGATCTAAAAAAATACGGGCCAACCTATGAGACAAAAATGTTATTATAATTTTAATTTTAATTTTATTTCAATTTCATGTAACATTTTTGTGAAAGAAATATATATATTTTAAAGTGTATGATGAATATATATATATATTAACATTTATCAAATTAAAATTATGTGTTTAATATTAAATAATTCTTAATAAGAAGTGTTTTATATATATTTAAAATTTATCTTGAAATATAATCACAAATACAGTCTAGCTCACAAACTACTTTTTTTAAAATACAGACCAAACCAAACATAATTTTAAGAGCCTGCATTAAATGTGGGCCTAAAAAAGTAGATTTTTTTGGCCTAATCCATACAATGTTGGCCCATACCACCTAAATAATTCTTGCTAATCATCCATACACTTACTCACTCATTACCTCATTCTTCTCATTCAAGTTATCTTTCTTCGTGTTCAACTGTTATGTTACATCCCTGGCCCATGTATACTCATCAACACCCTAATTAGTGAGACACTAGGATCTTAGGTACACCTCCATGTATTCCAGAGTCCTTCCACTAGATGTGGGGTCCAAAGTAGTATCATAGGGAAAATATACCCCCGTATTTGAGTTTACAATAACATAAAATTAATCTAATCATCAATAATAATAAAAAATAATCCATTATAGTATGCAGAATCAATAATAAAAATTAATAATATGAAATGAATGTGAAAGAAAGTATTCATGAAAATTCATAGTCATTATAGAATACAACAACTGATTTCCCACTAGGCCCATCATGTATAAAATACATAAAGGAATAAAATACATGGAGGATCTACTACCTTACCTAACTCTCACCTCATACTAATCTCAAATCCAATCTTATCTTTCTTGATCAATCAAGATAATCCATGTCTCTTCCCAACATGAACCTATTGACAATGAAATATTCTTGGATACCCAAGTGTCATGGATGCCCAAGAAGGGTGTGAGTACAAATTAATAGGAAACCACCAAAAGGCCCCATATATTAAAATTAAATACAATTTATAGATGTAACATTCTCATTAAAATAAATAAATAACTTTGGAAGTATAAATAAACTAACCACCATCGATGCTAAGGTACTAAAGTGACACATAGAATTGACTATACGTTCTTTGACCAATACTGGAGTGTCTTAGAGAACATCATAGAATCCTGTAAACCAATATTAGGACTATCGATAATTCATAGGATAAATTCATAATAAATCTAGTAGTATCTAGCATAATTATAGTCCCCAGGCAGTAATCTTAAGTTATCAATAGCCATCAGGAATCATCGCTGATTCCTAGGAGGTGATCCTAGGTTCTCCCAGAATCATCAAGAATCATCTTCGATCCCTAATAAGTGATCCTAGGTGATACCAAATTCATTAGGTGTTATTGATGATCCCTAGGAGATGGTATTAGGTGGTGTCATCACTGATCATTAGGAGTTAAACCTAGGAAATCCTATAATCCTCATGAATCATCAAAAATCCCTATGAGGTAATCCTAGGGGATCTAATAATCGTTGGGTGTTATCATCAATACCTAGGGGTAATCCTAGGTGATCCAATAGTCATCAAGTTACATCGTTGATCACTAGGAGGTAATATGTGGGGATATAATAATCACTAGGGATCATCACCAATCCCTAGGAGGTAATCCTAGGATATCTCTTAGTCACTAGATATCATCACCAATCCCTAAGAGGCAATCCAAGGTGATCCAATAATTGTCAGGAATTATCTCCTACCCCTAGGATGTTACCCTAGTTAGTCCCATAAACATAATGAATAAATGATAAACCCTTGGAGGTAATCTTGTGAGTCCCATAATAGTATACATGAAGGTTGGATCCAAGAAGAAAATCCATGGAAACCCTTGTATCTCAATACATATATGTTTGAAATGCATCCCACCCAAAACATATTATTCCATAGTCACTAAAACCTATCTAGGATCACATTATCATTCAAGGTTATATGGAAACACCTATAGTTATCACCACCCATTTCCCATGCACAATATTTAAGGTCAACATATCCCTGGGGCACCCACTTGGGTCTCATAGGTATCATTAGACACACATAACCTTCATGGGATCCCCTATCCCAAAACATACATCTCAGGTAAATACTCATCACTTTGAGGTAATATATTCCTCGACATCTTGAAAATATAACTGAGGCAATATTAACCTCTTTGAAAAATCCATACTAGCACTGATCTATGGATGTGGATTTTATCATATCTTAATCCCCAAGTCATAACTAGGTCAGTCCCTACTTACTAACTATCCATAAATATCCACAGGGTTTACCCACCCAAGTAATCAAAATTAAATGGGGTAGGAACACTCTCCCCATAGTTATCAAAACTAGTCTAACAACTCTACAACATCTCAAGGGTCCACTAAGGTCTATTAGGTCCATTCATTGTCATCCTATCATATCTCTCTACATAGAGGTGAATAAGTAACCTATACAAAAGGACACTATATTTATATAAATTAATTAAATTCATTATGGGTTTCATGTATCTCAAGGTACACAAAATGATTAAGGAATCGACCATCAACAATAGATCCAAACAGTCTAGTACATAGGGGGTCCAACTTATCCCTTGGCACATTGTTCAGTTTATAGAAAATTTATTTTAAATTAAAAAATTTATTTAATAAAAAAGGTTAATTGAACATAGTGTTGAGGCCACACATATCACATTCCATATATATATATATATAAATAAATAAAAATACTACATGGATACACATAGGGACTACCTACTTTAATAAAAGAGTTATAACATTTTTATCATAGATCATAAACTTTCTACCATGCATTTATTATCCCATCTATCCATTTACCATCATCAAGAGGCCTTATATCAAGACATAACATCAATTAAATTAATTATAAATTATTTCAATTATTTAATAAATTTAATTTAAAAATATATAAACGGATAAAAATCACTAAGTGATGTACACTCTCCAAAACTATGGGTAACGGGGGGAAGAACACCCCTAATAGGCACCCAAACCTAAACCATGGAAATACCTAATTAATAAACATGTTCCGATGGATAATTTATGTAGGATCTGAGTGTAGTGAAATAATGTGATGGGTCGTTCCCAGATATTATTTTTTTCATGATCGATGATCAATCTGAGATCTACATGAAGATGAACTTCATGATCAATAGAATTTAATAAATGAAAATATACAATATAATTTATGCGGGAACCAAAGAGAGGATCATTAAAAATTATTTATTATTAATTTAATTAATTTAATAATTTCATTTTTTGGAATTACTTCATCATTGAGGGATCTAAAAAAAAGTCTACATTTTTACATTGTTGTGTTGTAGGAATCAAGAACATATTACCTTTAGTAGTGATCCACATGTGTTCAAAAAATATCCAAACATCATAATAGAAATCTTTGGGTGCTAGCATGATAGATCCTTTCACTTGCATCATCTTCCTTTAATCACCTCAAGAACAACTTATGAATAATTATCCTTAATATATCTTGATTTGAAAGTGGTAGGTGGAGGAATGTTTCTCTCCATTCTTGGGATATTTCATATAGAATGGATCTCTTTATGGATTTAAAGGATTCTCTAAATCCGCTATACACAATCAAAAAAATGAATCAGTTATCTATGAAAATAATATAATTGGGATTATATATCACGAGGGTTAAAATAAACTAGTTGCATAAGTGTCCTTTATTATTTATTTTATCTCTACGGAACCCCATTTAAAATAATAATAATAATATTATTCCTTGATATGTTCTTAATTTTTGAAATAAATTTAATATTATTTAATCAAATAATATTCATTATTTATTATTTCTCACTGAACCATTAAACCTAGTCCTTTATTCCTCCACAATATTTATCAGGCCTTGAATAATGCCTATTTATTTATTAATTAAACACCACTACATTATTCTCTAATAAATAGATAAATATTATATTCAATAAATAAAAAATAAATATTTATTAAATATTGCACACACATTATATTCTCTCAAATATCTAGTGAAAAAATATATATGATCAAGAAAACATGAATGATTATTAAACCACATGAAAGAATAATATTTATTCAACTCATTAAATAATAAATAACAATATATTATTTAACTGGGTTTCTGGGTACAATTAGTGTGTGACCCTCTAGGCCTCTTTCTTAGTGGCATTTGGAAAAGTAGCCTAAAGTCCAAGTTTAGTGTCTACCAGCACGCCAAGGCACCCATAGAGAAATAATTTAATGCTGCAATGACATAATACATCCTAAAAATGATTATTTTGTAATAAAATCCCTTTATCATAATATCTCAAATAAAGAAGGTTTCATACTGGTTCTATCAACCTATGTGCTCTATGTCTGTTTCTTTGACTTCCCAAAATTTTAACTTGCCTATAGAACACCAAAAACATGGATTTACTTAGGCTATATAATTTCCATCAAAGGGCATAAGATATATACCTTCATTAATGAATATAATGGAAAAATCATATCTCTCATTATTCATTAATGAAATATTACTCGTGATGTACCCAACTTATCCTTCCTATAATATCCCTTTACCAATATGAAAGTTATTCCTTTAACCTAGTTGTGGATTTTCCATTTCATTAAATGTATAGAGTTGATAATAAATTGAGAGGATACCTATAATGGAGAAGCCAAAATATTTTTGGACTCTCAGCTTTAACTGAACTTTTCTACAGGCTAGCAGAGGGTTACACGCCATGTAACTAGGTTATGTGAAGTGTAATGGTAACTTTGTGCATACTGTGAGAAGGTTCATGTCACGAGGAGATTCACACCATGAAAGGTTACATGTAATGACTATAATTTACATTTTGTGAGTTATTTAATGAAAATGTTTCAAATTAAAGTGACACATTTTTAGTGGTTTTAGATATTAACTATTTCATGATGTGTTGTGGGATTACATATCATGTAATACCCCGAATGTGTTTTTTTAAACAGGTAGCACATCTGAGATATCTTTTCCACTCCTCTCTAGCTTATTTTCTCTCGACCCAAATAATTCCCTAGTAAATAATGTAGTTTTCCAACCCTTTCTAATCATCTCATTCAACATTCGATCATTCTTGTTATTGCGGTGTGATTCCTAGGTAAGATTTCTCCCTTATTCTTCACCTTTCTCTCTTTCTCCTCATTTGGGATCTCAATTGATCATCCTAAAATTGATGTATCTATCATTTGTGTTGTTTGATCTCGTATCTAGGTTTTGTTTTGAGATATTATACACATTTTTTCTCATTGATAGGTTTCTTGGTGAGTGTTGAGTTTCGAGAAAAGGTAGGTGATTCCACCATGTTTATCCAAATTAATTAACTTCACATTTGATTGATTTATTTCAAATTCTTATTTAAATTCAATTTCTCAAAAATTATATCAATTCATTCAATGATAAAATATAATTCAAGTGAGTTAGGAGATTTGAAATGGTTTTGGCATGAGAATTGGGAAAACCCCAATTCCATTGAATTGGGGTTTATTTATCGGAATTAGTTGATTTAAATTGTTTAATTTCAATTGGAGCTTTGATGGAAAATTTGTTTATTAAATTGTTTAATTTAATTATTGAAATGAATTTTGATATTGATGGAATTTGATTTTAATATATTTAAAACTTGTGAAAATGGCTTAAAATGTTTTGATAGAACCAATGATTTTATCTTATTAAAAAGTCATATTTTTGATTAAAACCCTTTCTTGGTTTTAAATGGAAAGTGGACATTGAAATAGAATAATGTGATTTAATTGTATTTTATGTAGTATTATAATAAATTTTCTATGATTGATTGTGTAATATCACATGCAAGCCTTAGGTAGTTAGTGAGTAATTTGGACACATTATACACTATTACAATATTCTCAAACATACATTTAATGGGTCACATCTCTGATGGGATGGTGATGAGTTTCATTTGGATGGTGTCAAATAAATGTGTGTATACACATATTTCTGAGGTATCTTAGAGTGTTCAGAGTTCTATAGATTGAAACTTTTGTACTAATTTGGAAGATGACCATGTTGCTTGATTGTTTTATATTTTTGATATAAATGTATTCCAAAGTTGTAAAATTTATTTACATGACTTATGAATTTATATAATATATTTTGTATAAATTATTTTAGACCATTTTTTAATAAATATTCCACCACTTTTAAAGCCTTTTATTTAATTATTTCTTCCATCATTTGAACTTTATATCACGATTTGTTTAAATATGCTTTGAAAAATCTATATCTATTTATTTAAAAAATTGAAAGAAAATATTTGGTTAATCTATTATTGGTATCTTTTATGGAATCCTTAGTGATACCCTACTAGGATTTTTAGCTAGCAACCTACATGTTCCTTCGGGTGTTTGTATATTATCTCCTTCATGGTTCAAGTAAGGGGAAATGATCTCTTGGATTTGGATCCAACTGTTGAACCTAGGAAGTGGTGAGTTGTGTTATTATGGACTTGGGGTATTTTACACTATTTTGGTATTTGGGTTGTAGTACTTTTAGATTTTATGACTTATTGACTCCTGATACATTACTCTCAATAGAGTTTATTTTGTATGCGTAGTGACATGTTTGTCTTGATTCCACTATTTTTTTGTGGAAATGTTTTCCCCCTTGAATGCTGTATGATGCTAGGTGCTAGTTGACGACCCATGGGGATCATGAAATCCCTTCAAGATATGTCTGAGATGGATCAGTTATCGATTTATCAGGGTACCGGGCCTGGTTCATGACAAAATGGTATTAGAAAAGGCTATTAATATTTTTTCTTAAAGTCTTTATGAAATTTAAATCTTTTCGGGACTTAGGAGGTAGTTGTGATTGAGTGACTAGAAAACTCTCACTGTAATAAGCCTTAAGTCACTAAGGGTGATTAGGGAATACCATCTTGTAGATTAGTCTTATAAGGCCCCAGCCTTAAACCTTACTTAATCTTGAGTTATTACAAGATTACACATTGAGGATCTTTTCAGGTTTAGAGTTTTAGAGAATTAGAACATAAAACTTGCATTACATTCCACATATAAACAAAGTGGTTACATAAAGATAGTATTCATTTTTTCCCAACAATGGAAACATATTTAAAATAAAACATGGATTCATTCATGACACTTCCTTGACACTATCATCATATCATGTACCTTTCCCTTGACTTGTGAAAAACATTTCAAAAAAAAAAAACATGGGATGAGCATAAAAACCTCAATATGGGTTATAAAAATATGGAAAGGAAACATAAGTTCATATATACATAAGAATGAAATCATACTTTACCCATAAAACATAAGCACTTTAACATACCTCATCAAATCATGAATAAATCATAGAAATCATAAGACATAAAGGTAACTTGAGGAATTCATAACATTCTTATGTAGGGAGTAACCCTCTTGGTTACGTTTGGAATACCCATCACAGTATATTCCCTAAATCTTATCGGAGAAACCATAACGTTTCACTCCTTCGCATTACCCAATGCATTGGAGAGCTATATTGGGCTCATCCGCCCTTAGTTTATCACGAAACCACCCGTCTTCATAATAATGCCCAAGAACCTCAACATAATCGTATCACATAAAACATGCATAAAGAAAACATAACATTTCCACCTTTCAATCACAAGATATCAATACAACACATTGATATAAAAACATTATGAAAACCATTTCCAATACCAAAACAAAAGAAAAGTAAAACATGGTATTTTTTTTATTTTTTTTAAAAAGGTATGTCTTGTAGAGGAAGCCGAAACTCAAATAATGGTCACGGCGGTGGAGAAGTCATTGTCGCCGCATACGTACGACAAAAACATTCCCTTTTTTCGTTTAGTAAATGCTTCATATAAAAAATATTCCTTTTGAATAAACATAAAAGTCAAAGGGGTTTATACACTGTATCAAAGAAGGTTGTGTATAAAACAAAATATGCCTCAATGAAAGGAGATTGAGACGAAGTCCCATACCTTGGGTCCGACTTGACTCGGTTGTTCTTTAATCTCCTGAATAATAAACTTGCGTTAATTTCTACTTTTTTAAGAACCTTTTTCAAGTTCATTATTCCTTTTATATCACTTATTTCCATGTCATGAACACTATGTAATTATTTAAGTTAATAACGGTCATTTTAACGATCATTGGTACTTGAGTCAAAAATTAACCCTTTATAATTACAAGTTGTTCATGTATCCATTATATCCAGAATGGTATTCATGATTTAGATATCATATATTTCATATATATCCAGTACATTCATGAATTTATAATATTACATAATCATTTAGAGGTAAGAAATGAAATGCACCGTTCATGGAGATGGTAAGCCGTACATACGTATGAACGCTACTTTCATTTCTATTTCGTATTTTATAGAATGGAATCATAATTATATAAAGGTATATTATAATTCCAGTGTAATATAATATATAATATCATAACTCCATCTTTTATACGTCCCACATATGGTATTAATGAATCAAATCACTTTGAGGGGGCGGTAGTCCGCACTTCCTTAAATGAAGATATCGCGTTTACCCATAATGAGAACCATAAAGGTATGCCCAAAATGAAAAATACAGAAGCTTAAGGAAAACATAAAAATATTATATATCATATATATATATATAGTGTCATCTTAATGGACACCTTTGAAGGTGTTAAAAGAATGTTGAACAATCATCGTTTCGGGAGGCAGAAATTCGCCATCCACCGAAACAGTATGTTCTTTAACCATTAGATGTAGGTGTGTTTAAGTGTATCTAGAATACTTCTTATAAAAACATCCTAGTATATCGAAGATACTGGAGTTGTTACAAAAAAAATGAATAAAAAGAGTTTAGGGGGTTGGAGAAGTAAAATAAAACAAAAGGACTCAAGTGAAGACATTACCTTAAAATCGGGTAACTCCCTTTGGTTTGAGCTCAAAAGCTTCCTTGGGAAGACTTCTGCCCAAAGTGAGGCTTCAAGGAGTAAGAGAGGGATGTGTAGAGACAAAATGGGCAGGGGTTGGCCGAGCCAAAGGCTTTGGAAGTGTGGGTAAGGAGGTAGAGGTGGGGGCCTTTTATAAGAGGAGAGGAGGGACACTCTTGGAAAGTAAAGAAATGTTACTTTATTTTAAAATGAGTTTCAGATTCAAAATGTCCCACATTGATATAATTCGAGGGTAAGGTGATAATAGTTCTAAATCCACCCATCCAATAGGTTTTTGACATGTGTAGGTCATAGATTATACATTATCATTTCATTTTATTTAAATCCTTTATTAATGAGGTAATCGCTGCATCATCATGATGTCATAAATAATTTACTTTATTTAAAGTCTAAAAATTATAAAAAAATACTGTGATGTAGAAAATATTTTTATATTTCCAATGAATATTTATGGTTTAAAAGATCATTTATTTAGACAAAATTAAAAATATTTTACTTAGGTGATACATTCTTTGTTACATTTAACATTCTTTAAAAATAAAAAGATAAAAAGTCACTTTCTCAGAAAAGTGACTCCATGGGGCCCCCAAGTTTGGCCCAAGGCATACCATGGTCGGCCATGAGACAACTATTAGCCTTAGGACACATGTTGTGGTCATTTTGTATTATTATGATATTATCTTATTATCTTTAACTACCCGATTACTCATTAGTCAAGATAATTAAAGATAATTACCGTCGTTACTATTCATAATGTCCAAAAACAAAAGTCTTAATTACATAATTTGGACCTTCTGATTCCAAATATGTAATCCATTTTACCAAATTCAAAACACATAAATTTCAATAATTAATTTTTAAAAAACTTCCCGTTGTCAAAACAAATAGAGGGTTTTTTAGAAACAATATTTATGAAATGTTTGGCATTAGTTTATGCCCAATTCCAAAGTGAAATTAATCATAATTACCAACATTGGATTAAATGGTAAAAATATATTCAGATTAAACTTTAAGACCAACTAAAAAGATAATATAACCATATAATTAAATTAAATGAAAAAGCAGTTTTGATGTAAAATGCAGTATTTTTCACTATTCATTAAAAAAATGAACATTGTCAGAAAAATACCAAAAAATTATCCAATGTAAATTTCAATGTCCCAATAATAAATAATATGTTTATTTTGACAAATATAGAATATAAAATTGTCAAAATTTTGTTTTAAAAAGGGTTTGCCATCAAAAGGCAGTAAAACAATCTTTTAAGAATATTAGTGTATTCCATGCATAAGATTGGATTTATTCTCATTTTAAGCCTCTAAAACACTATCTAAATCATTAATATACATAGATAAAAATATATATTATTCATTACTTACTTGGGATGTTACATCCTTCCCCCCTTTAGAAAATTGCATCCCCGCAATTTATTTACTTATCGAATAAATGGGGGTACTTATCCCTTATTGCATTTTCAGATTCCCATGTTGCCTCTTCAATCATGTGGTTTTTTCAAAAAACCTTTACCTGATGAATCAACTTATTCCTTAACACTTGCTCCCTATGGTCAAGAATCTGGACCGGTTGTTCCTCATAAGATAGGTTCTCTTCCAGCTAAACTACCTCTGGACTCAAAACATGAGATGGATCTGGCATTTACTTTCTCAACATAGAAACTTGAAAAACATTGTGTACCTGAGATAAACTCAGAGGTAAAGCCACTCGGTAAGCAACTGATCCAACTCTCTCCAGAATTTCATATGGTCCAATGAACCTTGGACTCAACTTTCTTTTCTTACCAAATCGCATCACACTTTTCCATGGTGATACTTTGAGAAAAACATGATCACCTACCTCAAAAGATAGATCCTTCCTCCTGTTGTCTGAATAACTCTTCTGCCTACTCTGAGCTATTCTCATGTGTTTCTGAATCAACTGAACTATTTCTGCCATATCTTCTACCAATTCCAGTCCCATCAACTTCCTTTCACCCACTTCATCCCAGAAAGCTGGAGTTCGACACCACTTCCCATATAACGCCTCAAATGGTGCCATCTGTATACTGGAATGAAAACTATTATTATATGAAAACTCAACCAAAGAAAGATGTTGGTCTCAACTTCCCTGATAATCCATCGAACATGCTCGTAGCATATCCTCCAAGGTCTGAATTGTTCGTTCTGACTACCCATCTGATTGAGGATGGAAAGCTGCACTAAAATTTAATTCAGTACCCAATGACTTTTGAAGGCCCTTCAAAAAGTTAGAAGTAAACCTGGGATCACGATTGGATACAATGGGTAGAGGAACTCCATGCAACCTGACTATCTCTTTAAGGTAAAAACGGGAAAGTTTATCTATAGAGAAAGTATCTCGAATAGGAAGGAAATGAGCTGATTTAGTCAGGCGATCAACAATAACCCAGATTGCATTATTACCTCGAGATGTCTTATGTAATCCCCCAACAAAGTCCATGGATATATTCTCCCATTTCCACTCTGGCACGGGTAGAGGCTGAAGCATCCCTTTCGGTAACTGCCGCTCTGCTTTAACCTACTGACAAGTCAAACACTTCATAGTAAAATCAGCAATATCTCTTTTCATTCCATCCCACCAGTAATACTCCCACAGATCTTTGTACATCTTAGTACTGCCAGGATGAACTAAAAATGGAGAACTATGAGCTTCACATAACAACTCTCTCTTCAACTGTGTATCACAAGGCACACAAAATCTCTTCCCAAATCTCAAAACACAATCACTATCAATGTTGAATTCATGCAACTTACCTTTCTAAACCAGCTATACCTTTTTCTGCAACTCACTGTCTTGCTTCTGTTCTTGCTTGATTCTGTCTGATAGAGAAGATTTCACTGATACCTGAAATAAAACAGAAGGACATCCTACACCAACAACTTCTATTCCAAAGTTCATCAAATCCGTAACCAAAGAATCATGTTCCAAACGCAACATTGTTAATGAAGCATTACTTTTTAGACTCAAAGCATCAGACACTTTATTTGCTTTTCCCGGATGGTAATGAATTGTACAATCATAATCCTTGATTAATTATAGCCAACTCCTTTGTCTCATGTTCAATTCTTTTTGAGTGAATATATGCTTTAAACTTTTGTGATCGGTATATATTTCACACTTTACTCCATACAACTGATGCCTCCAAATTTTTAAAGAAAAAACAACAGCAGCTAATTCCAAATCATGTGTAGGGTAATTTACCTCATGAGTTTTCAACTGACGTGATGCATAAGCAATTACCTGATCATTTTTCATAAGGACACAACCAAGTCCCTTCAACGAAGCATCACTGTATATAACAAACTCACTATTCCTGGAAGTAAGTGACAAAACTGGAGCATTCACCAATCTTCTTTTCAACTTTTGAAAACAATCATCACATTCTTTTGTCTAGATAAACTTAACACCTTTCCGAGTTAGCTTAGTCATTGGACTAGATAACCGTGAAAAATTTCTAACAAACCTTCGGTAATAGCCTTCCAAGCCAAGGAAACTACAAATCTCAGTTACATTTGTGGGTATTGGCCATTCTTCAACAACCTTTGTTTTTGTAGGATCAATAGTTATCCTATCTTTAGAAACAATATGACCAAGGAAAGAAATTTGTTGCAACCAAAACTCACACTTTCTGAATTTCCCATATAATTTATTTTCTTTTAAGGTTTACAAAATAACCCTTAAATGTCTTTCATGCTCTTCTTTACTTTTAGAAAACACCAAAATATCATCAATGAAAATAACCACAAAATTATCCAAGAACTCATGGAAAATTCTATTCATTAAGTCCGTGAATACAGCAGGTGCATTGGTTAGCCCAAAAGGCATTACTAAAAATTCATAATGGCCATATCTTGTACGAAACATAGTCTTCGAAATATCTGCTTCCTTTACCTTCAACTGATGGTACCCCGATCTCAGGTCAATCTTTGAAAAATACTGAGCTCCCTGGAGATGATCAAAAAAATCATCGATATGAGGCAAAGGATATTTGTTCTTAACAGTGATGTTATTCAAGGCTCTATAATCAATGCAAAGTCTCATAGAACCATCTTTCTTTTTAACAAATAAAACAGGATCACCCCATGGTGATGTGCTAGGTCGAATGAAACCTTTCTCTAATAAATCTTGCAATTTCTCCTTCAACTCTAAAAGTTCAATTTGAGTCATTCGATAAGGGGGTTTTGAAATTGGCTTAGCATTAGGAACTATGTCAACAGTAAACTCAACTTCCCAATCTAGTATTATTCCAGGCAACTCATCCGGAAAAACATCAGGATACTCATTTACCACTGGCACATCATTAATCTGAACAGTTCCTTTATTTTCAACGATGTGTGCAAGGTAACATTCATTTCCATCTTTTACAAGTTTCTCAGCCTCTTGATATGTTATCAACAGTAAGGGTTCATTCTTGTACACAAACTGAAAGTATTTCTGAAAAGAAACTTCTTTATCTCTACAGTCAATCATATCATTGTAAATAGAGAGCCAATCCATACCCAGGATAACATCAAACTCTACTAGAGGTAGAACAATAAGGTTTTCAAGTAGGTTCTTTCCACAGATAAGGATAGGAAGATTCTTATAAATTATTTTTGACTCAACATTTCCCCCATGTGTTTTTACCACAAGTTCAAGAGTCATTTCTTGAGATGGTATTCCCATTTTACTAGAAAAGGTTTCAGAGATAAAAGAATGTGTAGACCCCGAATCAAACAACACACTGGCATAATCTGAAAAAATAAACAAAGTACTTGATACAACTTCATTTGATGGCCCGACATCCGCTGAAGTAGTTGCAAAGGATTTCACCACCCCTTTCTACTTGTAGTCTAACTGCTTCCCATCACTCAAGCTCTTTGTCGGACACTCGTTTGCATAGTGACCCATCTCATTGCACTTAAAACATTTCACTAACTGTAAATCAAATTTGGTCTTACCATCACCCTGATCTTTTTCAGTGCAATCACGAGCCTTATGTCCCATCTTACCGCATCGGTAGAACTTTCTATAATTCATAAGAAATTCCCCATCATTCCATTTGCCACATTTATCACAACCTAGAAACTTAGATTTCTTACCATCAGACTTTTTTGAAGAATTATTACCTTTCTCCTTCCACCTCGGTCTCTTCTTCTGTTGGCTGTTATAGAACACTTGATCATCAGCAAACTCCATTTCCACCTTCTCATCACATCGAACAAGCTTTTCATAACTTTTAAACTCATGAGAAGCTAATGCCCTTCGATATTTTGGCTTTAATTCTGAGTAAAAATGATTGATTTTACTATCAAGGTCTCAGATAAAATTTGGAGCATACCTTGCCAATAGAGTGAACCTTTCTTCATAGGTAGCCACTGAGTCTTCCTCTTGCTTCAATTCCAAGAATTGTTTTTCTATCCTAAGTTGAACAGCCTTAGGAAAATACTTTTCAAATACATACCTTTGAATTCATCCCAGTCGAGAGCATCAATATCATCAACGTCCCTGATATTTTTAACCATCGACCACCACTGATCTGCTTCACCCTCCAAACGGTAAATAACAAGACTAACCTTTTGATTGTCTGAACACCCCATGACATCGAAAATCTTCTCTAGTGCTTTAATCCACCCTTCAGCTAGGACAAGGTCAGATGATCCTCTGAATGATGGGGGATGTTGTCTCATGAAATGTTCCACCACTGACATGTTCCTCTGCGGTTGATCTGGCTGATCTCGTGCATGGATACCACAACCATTTATCACTTGAGTCAACTGTACCATTACTGCAACAAACTGTTCAGTTCCAATTCTGACCATCTCAGGATGTTGATTCGGAAGGTTATTTCTTTCTGTATGCCTTCCTAGCACTACTTCCCTGTTTCCTCTACGGAAAACCATTCTGAACAAACATGTCTTAGATGAAGCAACATGGTAATCTTCAAATGCTATATCATTTCAATTTGACCATAAAAAAGATATTTTTTGATAATCATTTAATAGAATTATAACTACTAAAGTTATCTTAACCGACCTCTGATACCAACTATAAGGCCCCAAACTTAAACCTTACTTAATCTTGAGTTATTACAAGATTACACATTTAGGATCTTTTCAGGTTTAGATTTTTAGAGAATTAGAACATAAAACTTTCATTACATTCCACATATAAACAAAGTGGTTACATAAAAATAGTATTCATTTTTTCCCATCAATGGAAACATATTTAAAATAAAACATGGATTCATTCTTGACACTTCCTTGACACTATCATCATATCATGTACCTTTCCCTTGACTTGTGAAAAACATTTCAAAAAAAACTTGGGATGAGCATAAAAAGCTCAGTATGGGTTAAAAAAATATGGAAAGGAAACATAAGTTCATATATACATAAGAATGAAATCATACTTTACCCATAAAACATAAGCACTTTAACATACCTCATCAAATCATGAATAAATCATAGAAATCATAAGACATAAAGGTAACTTGAGGCATTTATAACATTCTTAGGTAGGGAGTAACCCTCTTGGTTACCTTTGGAATACCCATCACAGAATATTCCCTAAATCTCTTCGGAGAAACCTTAACGTTTCACTCCTTCGCATTACCCAATGAATTGGAGAGCTATATCGGGCTCACCCGCCCTTAGTTTTTCACGAAACCACCTGTCTTCATAATAATGCCCAAGAACCTCAACATAATCGTATCACATAAAACATGCATAAAGGAAACATAAAATTTACACCTTTTAATCACAAGATATCAATACAACACATTGAAATAAAAACATTATGAAAACTATTTACAATACCAAAACAAAAGAAAAGTAAAACATGGTATTTATTTTTTTCTTTTTTTTAAAAAAAGGTATGGCTTCTAGAGGAAGCCGAAACTCAAATAATGGTCATGGCGGCGGAGAAGTCGTTGTCTCCGCATACGTACGAAAAAAACATTCCCTTTTGTCGTTTAGTAAACGCTTCGTATAAAAAATATTCATTTTGAATAAACGTAAAAGTCAAAGGGGTTTATACACCGTATCAAAGAAGGTTGTGTATAAAACAAAATATGCCTCAATGAAAGGATATTGAGATGAAGTCCCATACCTCGGGTCCGACTTGACTCAGTCGTTCTTTAATCTCCTGAATAATAAACTTGCGTTAATTTCTACTTGTTTAAGAACCTTTTTCAAGTTCATTATTCCTTTTATATCACTTATTTTCATGTCATGAATACTATGTAATTATTTAAGTTAATAACGGTCGTTTAAACGATCATTGGTACTTGAGTAAAAAATTAACCCTTTATAATTACAAGTTGTTCAAGTATCCATTATATCCAGAATGGTATTCATGATGTAGATATCATATATGTCATATATATCCAGTACATGCATGCATTTATAATATTACATAATCCTTTAGAGGTAAGAAATGAAATGCACCGTTTATGGAGACGGTAAGCCGTACGTACGCATGAACGCTACTTTCATTTATATTTCGTATTTTATAGAATGGAATCATAATGATATAAAGGTATATTATAATTCTAGTGTAATATCATATATAATATCATAACTCCATCCTTTATACATCCCACATATGGTATTAATGAATCAAATCACTTTAAGGGGGAGGTAGTCCGCACTTCCTTAAATGAGGATATCACATTTACCCATAATGGGAACCATAAAGGTATGCCCAAAATGAAAAATTCAGAAGCTTAAGAAAAAAAACATATTATATATCATATATAAATATAGTTTCATCTTAATTTCCACCTTTGAATGTGTTAAAAGAATGTTGAACAATCATCGTTTCTGGAGGCAGAGATTCGCCATCCACGAAAACAGTATGTTCTTTAAACATTAGATGTAGGTGTGTGTAAGTGTATATCGAATCCTTCTTATAAAAACATCATATTATATTGATTATACTGTAGTTTTTATAAAATAAATGAATAAAAAGAGTTTAGGGGGTTGGAGAAGTAAAATAAAACAAAAGGACTCAAGGGAAGACATTACCTTAAAATCGGGTAACTCCCTATGGTTTGAGCTCAAAGGCTTCCTTGGGAAGACTTCTGCCCAAAGTGAGGCTTCAAGGAGTAAGAGAGGTATATGAAGAGACAAAATGGGTAGGGGTTGGCCAAGCCAAAGGCTTTGGAAGTGTGGGTAAGGAGGTATAGGTGGGGGCCTTTTATAAGAGGAGAGGAGGGGTACTCTTGGAAAGTAAAGAAATGATAATTTATTTTAATATGAGTTTCGGATTCAAAAGGTCCCACATTGATATAATTAGAGGGTAAGGTAATAAGGGTTTGAAATCCACCCATCCAATAGGTTTTGTACATGTTTAGGTCCTAGATTTTACATTATCATTTCATTTTATTTAATTCCTTTATTAATGAGGTAATCGCTGCATCATCACGATGTCATAAATTATTTAATTTATTTAAAGTCTAAAAATTTAAAAAAAATACTATGATGTAGAAATTTTTTTTATATTTCCAATGACTATTTATAGTCCAAATGATAATTTATTTATACAAAATTAAAAATATTTTACTTAGGTGATACATTCTTTGTTACATTTAACATTCTTTAAAAATAAAAAGATAAAAAGTCACTTTCTCACAAAAGTGACTCCATGGGGCCCCCAAGTTTGGCACAAGGTATCCCATGGTCGGCCATGAGACAACCAGTAGCCTTAGGACACATTTTGTGGTCATTTTTTATTATTATGATATTATCTTATTATCTTTAACTACCTGATTACTCATTAATCAAGATAATTAAAGATAATTACCGTCGTTACTATTCATAATGTCTACAAAAAGAGTCTTAATTACATAATTTGGACCTTATGATTAAAAATATGTAATCCATTTTACCAAATTCCAGACACATAAATTGCAATAATTTATTTAAAAAAAACTTTCCGTTGTCAAAACAAATAGCGGGTTTTTTAGAAATAATATTTATGAAAGGTTTGGCATTAGTTTATGCCCAATTCCAAAGTGAAATTAATCCTAATGACCAAAATTGGATTAAATGGTAAAAATATATTCAGATTACACTTTAATACCAATTAAAAAGATAATCTAACCATATAATTAAATTAAATGAAAAAGCAGTTTTGATGTAAAATGCAGTATTTTTCACTATTCATGAAAATAATGAACATTGTTAGAAAAATACCAAAAATTTATCCAATGTAAATTTCAATGTCCCAATAATAAAGAATATGTTTATTTTAAAAAATATAGATTATAAAATTGTCAAAAGTTTGTTTTAAAAAGGGTTTTCCATCAAAAGGCAGTAAAACAATCTTTTAAGAATATTAGTGTATTCCATGCATAAGATTGGATTTATTCTCATTTTAATTCTATAAAACACTATCTAAATCATTAATAGACATAGATAAAAATATATATTATTCATTGCTTACTTGTGATGTTACAAGTCTATTCTTTTAACTATTTTTATTTGGATGGTGTGAAATCCAAATCTCATTGTTCCATCTGTTGGAAATAATTTCCCTTATTGCTCAGTTTGAGTGTTAGTCTGATTTATTTATTATTGTCTGATAATGTTGTGTAGCATCATTACCCCAAGAAGATGAATAAAATGGATTCAAGAGGAAGCTTCTACTGAACTTTAGTTAGATAATCTTCAAGGGGACCCAAATCTAGTTTAGGTGATTGTGCACATTGTCCAAACTCTAGGACAAGCACTACCTCCAGTTATCGCTCAATCACCAACTATGGATCCTTAGTGGGATGTTTTGTGAAACCATTATAAATAGTTTCTTTTCTATAATCCACTAGTTTTCAAAGTCTCCAATGATCCTCAATATTCTGATGAATGGTTGGGCAAGATAGAATGTCTGTTTGAGTTATTAGAGACACCTGATGAGTTAAAGGTAAAATATTCCACCTTCATGCTGGAAGGACCGAGCTTGAGATGGTGGGAAATGATAGTGAAAAAAATAAACATGAGGTATTAGAGTGTAAATACATCAAGGATGTTTTCATGGACTAGTTATATCCATTGTCTATGGTGTTGGATAAGGCATTAAGTTTTTCAAGCTTGAGTAGGCTAAAAGAACTGTGAATAAGTATTCAAATCACATTTCTAAACTCATGAAGTTCACACATGAGATTGTGTATAATGAGAGGTTGAAGGCTCAAAGTTTTGAGTTCGGACATAGATAAAATATTTGTTCTTAGGTTTTCTTGCTAAAGCTTCCCACTTATTCTAATGTACTGGATATGGAAATGATGGTCGAGATGGACCTGGCTAGAAAGTCAGGGTTATCAGGAGTTTCTTTCTCTCTAAGTGGTAGTGTGTGTTCCATCAAGGGAAAAATGAATCGTTATGATTCTTGTAGAAGTTCTCAACAGTAAGTTAATTATAGACATCATATAGCACTAGGAGGAATTTCTTTGATTTTATATCAATGTGGAATGATATGACATTCTAAGAGGGTTTGCACTAAGGCGCCGAAGAACTGTAGCTCTTATGGATGTTCAAGACACATACAGAGATTCTTCAATAAATTTTCTACTCTATATAGTGGGATAAGATCATCAAAATCTCCCAAAATTAAGGGAAATTCTGATGCTTCACATATAAAATGGTTAAAACCATAGATATCTAAAATTAATCTCCTTCATAGAGAGGAAGAGTCTCCAGAGGAAGAAGACATGAGTCCAACCACTGTGAGAGGTACCCTTATTATATCTTCATCATATGTGACTGCTCTATTTGATACCAGTTCACGTCAATCATTTATTCCAACCCATATTTTTAATCTAATTAATATTACTATAGATATTATATCTTGTTCAATGGATATTACTACACCCCTTAGTAAGAAGAGATATCTGCATATTTATAGTCCTCATGGTGTCTTATATATATCCTATGTCGATATGTCTTAGAGTTTTCTAGTCCTCAACATGAAATCTCTTGATATCATAGTTGGGATAGATGGTATCATTGATAATAAATACAAGAT
Source organism: Viscum album (assembly GCA_963277665.1). NCBI lineage: Eukaryota > Viridiplantae > Streptophyta > Magnoliopsida > Santalales > Viscaceae > Viscum > Viscum album. Next base: position 1,234,963,085 of record OY728122.1, on the reverse strand, counting down.
TGATTTTTATATTCAATGGGTATACCTTACTACAGCTAGTAGTGTGCCCCATATCTTTAAAGGAGAATGGGATCCAAGGTGGAATTGAGCTGGACTTTTTTATCTAGATTTGGGGAAAGTGATATCAATGTTTTCTTTTTATCTGGAGAGGGATTCAATGAGTGATGATCTCACTCTAGTCATCATTGAATTTTCCAACTTATTTCCTTTTTAATTATCTAGTTTTCCACCGGTAAAGAAGGTTGAGTTTTCTTTTGAATTGATCCCTAGAACTCAACCAGTTTCAATTAACTCTTATCAAATGTCCCTAGATGAAATGAAAGATCTGAATTCCCAGTTGGATGATTTTCTTGAGAAAGTATTTATATGCCCTATTGTGGTTCCTGGGTAGTGCGAGTTTTATTTACTAAGAAAATGATGTTTCTCTTCACATATGTGTGTATTATCAAAACCCCAATCAAGTTACGATGAATAAAAAGTATTAGTTTCCATGAAATGATGATTTTTTTGATAAGTTGAAATGGGAGAATTAGTTTTAAAAGATTTAAATCTAATTTTGTTACCATCAATTAAGAATAAAATAACCCGACATTCAGAAAACCGTCTTTTAGAGAGGGTGTGACCATTATGAGTACCTTGTTATGAAGTTTGTTCTAACAAATTCTCCTAGAGTTTTTATGAATATAATGAAGAATATTTTCCATGAGTATCTATATACCTTTGGAGAAGTATTTGTGGATTAAATCATCATTTACTCTAAATCCATGGTGGATCATGTGCATCACCTGAGGATAGTTCTGATTCTACCGAGAAATCACTGACTCTGTGTTAAGCTTTCAAAGTATGATTTATAGATTTGAGAAGTTAAATTCTTGGTATAGGTGGTTTCTGAGTAGGGTATATTAGTTGATCCTAAGAAGTTAAAGTCTTTTATGACATGGGATAAACCATGAAATGTCTTTGATATCCGAAGCTTCTTATAATTTTATAGATATTATTATTGGTTTGTGAAGGACTTCTCGAAGTTGGCTTCTCCGATGACGGCTCTAACTCAGAAGTGGTGATGTTTTCTTAGAATGATAAATGTCAAAGTTCTTTTGTGGATCTTAAATGTCCTTTAACTTCTACACCAGTGTTGAATCTTCCAGAGGATGGGCATAGATATGTGGTCTTTTGTGATGCATTATGTTCTAGATTGGGTTGAGTTCTTATGTAGGGAAATCATGTAGTTTCATATGGATCTCATCATCTTAATCCAAAAAATATGAACTATACTACCCCTGATATTGAAATTGAAGTTGTGATACACATGCATAAGTGTTGGTGACACTACTTTTTATCGGATAAAGGTTTACTATGTATTCATACCACAAAATATTTAGTTACATCTTCTCTCAGAAAGATTTGAATCTTCATCAGAGGCATTGGGTGGAGTACCAATAATATTGTGACTTTGACATCGCCTATACCCCAGGGAGAGGGAATTATGTTGAAGATGCATTGATTAAGAACCTTAAAACCCCGGTAGTGAAATAAACTTTAGAATAGTGTAATTTAATGGCTTTATTTGCATAGTTTCATATTAGAGTTTATGAGAAAGGGGATGAATTTTCTTTAGCTAGTATTCAGTTGACATACACTCTTCTTGATATGGTTGTTTAGGATAAAAATATTGATGGTGAATTCCATTGAATTATAAACCGTCTTTATGATGGAGAGATAGTTTCCCTGTGGCCATTCTCCAAAGATAGTGTTCTATGCTATCCGAATCACTTTATTGTGCCATTAGCAGCAAGAGAGGCCATGATGGGGGATTGTAATAATTCCTAGTGGGTTTGGTACCCAGGAACCACTAAGTTCTTCTATGACATGTGGTGGTAATTCTGGTGTCTAGGGATGATATGGGGCACTATTGAATTTGTCTCGTACTTCTTTACATGCATGTAGGTGAAGGGCGAGCATAAAAAACCTTCGAATTTACTTCAGCCACTTCTATTCCCTATGTGGAAGTGGGATGAAATATCTAGGGAATATTTTTTTGGGTTTAATTATACCCAAATAAATAAGAATGTAATATGTGTTGTGATCGATATGATTACCATGTTGGCTCATTTCATACCCATTTGAGATATAGCCAAATTTGAGGAGTTGGGAAGTCTCTATGTGAAAGAGATTGTTCGTTCACACGAAGTTCAATCTTCTATAGTTTCTAATAGGGATCCTCAGTTCACTTCTATATTTTGGAGAGGATTTCATGAGGCATTATCATCTTAGGTCTTTTTTATCACAGGCTACCATCCACAGTTGTATGGCCAGATAGAGATATCTATACATATTCTAGGGTATATACTTGGTGCTTGTGTTCTTGAATTAGATGGGGCATGGGATGATCACATGGGTATGGTATATTTTTCTTATAAGAACAGTCACTAGTACATGATTAGAAAGAAACCTTTTGAGGCATTTTATGGATGACCTTGTAAATCTCCGTTGTGTGGGTCAGATATTGGTGAAGGTTCCTTAATTGGACAAAACTTGATGCAAGAGATGACATTGATGATTCAGATGATTCATCAAAGAATGTTGCTAACACATAGCCGATATATGTCTTATTATGATCATCACTATAGAACTTGGGAGTTTTCATTTGGTTACCTAGTGTTCTTGAAAGTTTCACCCTGATTTGGTCATTGACGACTTGGGATGCAAGGGAAGATTTATCTTTATTTTTTGGGACCTTTTGAGGTTGTTGAGCAGGTGGAGAAAGTTTCAAACTTATTATCACTTACACCATATCTGAAATCGATACATGATGTATTAAATGTATCAAAGTTGATAAAGTTTTTATCTAATTCATCCCATATTTTGAGTTGGAGTGATCTTAATATTGAACCTGATTTATCTCTAACTGAGCATCCAGTCAAGATAGTTAATTCTGAGACCAAGGTACTTCGTGGGAGGATGATACAATTGGCTTGTGTGCTATAGAAGCATGGTTCTGATAACCATAAGACAAGGAAACATAAGGAACTTATGAGAGAGTATTGTCCTTATCTTTTTGTCATGGATGTTTTTTCATAAGCTTTCTAGGGACTAAACTTTTTTATGGTGGAGAGGTTGTAACATCCCGTTACCGATCTGACAGACATGCCTTGAACTTGTCACGGATTTTCATTTTAATTGAATGGGTAGGGTTTATAATGAATTAAGTGGATACCTATAATATTTTACTTACGATTTTTTGGACTCTCATATTTAACCAACCTTTTATATACGCTTTTAGAGGGTTAAATGCTATGTAACTAAGTTACACGATGTGTAATGGTCTGTAGGTGCATACTGTGAGAAGGTTCATGTGATGAGGAGATTCTCACCATGAAATGTTACATGTCATTAATAGCCTTTACATGTAATGATTTATTTAATGAATTATTTTCAATTTAAAGTGACATGTTTTTCATAGGTTTCAGATACTAACTATTTCATGAAGTATAGTGGGATTGCACATCGTGTAATACCACAACTGGAGTTTTTTAAATGGGAATCATAGAACATATCTCTTTTCCCATCCTTTAAAGTTTCATTTATCTCAACCTGAAGCCTTCACTAGGTGATCATGGAGCTTTCTAACCCTTTTGAATCCTCGCTTTCCGCATTTTATCATTATTGCGCTTGCAATGTGATTCCTGAGTAAGCTTTCTCCCTCGTTCTTCATCTTTCTCTCTTTATGCACATTTGGGATTTTAATATATCATCCTAAAATTGATGGATATGTGCTTTTTTTTGATATAATCTCTATGTTGTGTTTTAAGGTCTTATACACCTTTTTTCATGATGATGGTTTCCATTGCGAGTGTTGAGTTTCAAGAAAAGGTAGGTGATTCCATCATATTTAGCCGATTTGATTAACTTTTAATTTTCTTGATTTATTTCATCTATTAATTTAAATTCAATTTTTTGAAGCATTCATTCAATTAATTCAATAATAAAATCCAATTACTGTGAATTGAGTGATTTGAAATTATTTTTGGCATGAGAATTGGGAGAAGCCGCAATTCCATTGAATTGGGGTGTGTTTATGGAAATTGATTGATTTTAAAAATTTAATTTAAATTTGAGATTTGATGGAAAAGAATTAGATTAAATTGTTGAATTTAATTGTGGAAATGAATTTTGAGATTTATGGAATTGGTTTTCAATGGATTTCAAACTTGTGAAAATGGCTTAAAAAGTTTTTTATAGAAACCCAATGGAATTATCTTGTTAAATAGGAATGATTTTTATTAAAACTCATTTGGGTTTTAATTGAAAAATTGGAATTGAAATGGAGTAATGTGACTTAATTTTATTTCAATAAATCTTAAAATAAATTGACCATCATTGATTGTGTAATATAACATGTAATCCTTAAGTAGTTAGTGAGTTTTTTGGACACACCTTATGCAATTACAACTTTCTAAAACATACATGCAGTGTGTAACATCCGTGAGAGGTTGGTGAAAAGTCACCTTTGGCCAATGTTATGGGGACATGTGTATACACATATTTATGAGATCACCTAGAGAGTGAAGAGTCCTATAACCTAAAACTTTCATACCTATTTGGAAGATGACCATGTTTCTCACTTGTTTTATATTTGAGATATAAATGTATTCCTATATTGTAAAACTTCTTTACATTCCTTATGAATTTATATAAACTATTTCATATAATTTTTTATTTAATCCATTTTTTAGAAATATTCCATCACTTGTAAGGCCTTTTCATGAAGTATTTTTTCCATCATTTGAACTGTATAGAATTATTTGCTTGTATATGCTTTTAAAATGCCAAATATATTTATTTTAAAAATTGAAAGAATTTATTTGGTTGATCTATTATTGGTATCTATTATGGAATCCTTGGTCAGACCCTACTGGGCTTTTTAGATCACACCCTACTTGTGCCTTCGGGTGTTTATAGATTATATCCTTCCAGGGTCGAGTATGGGGAATAGATATCTTGTAGGTGGATCCAGATGTTGAACATATGGAATGGTGAGTTGTGTCTTTAAGGACATGGGGGTTTTTCCTCTATTTTGGTACTTGGGATGCAGTACTTTGGACTTTGATGCCTTATTGAATCATTGTACATTACTCCTAGTGGAGTTTCTTCAGTATGCATGATGAATTTATTACCTTTATTCCAATATGTTTTGTGGAAAATTTGTTCCCACATTCATGTTGTATGATTTCAGGTGCTAGTCATCGACCCATGGGGATTGGGAATTCCCTTTGGGCTATTTCAGGGTCAGCTTAGTTATCGGGTTTCCTAGGTACCTGGGATGGTTTATAACACTACCTCTCTTGGAACATATTTCATCACACTATTCATCAATACCTCAAAGTACACGACTCATAATACTCATTAATAATAATATTAAGGTCTAAGGATCAATAAAAATGTCCACAGATTAGAACATCCAATGACACATATAAATGTGGATTTCCTACTGGAAGGTATCATTCTCATTATATCCTACACCGGATATTACCAAGGGTGTACACCATGTAATGTTACCTCAAATTCCTATGAGTATCCACCCCTAATAGCATATATAATTTGTGAACCTCAAATTATATCATCTGGATATAGAAAAAATATTCAAGAATAACTTCATAGCGCTTCCAAGTTCTCATCATAGCGGGGAACTACTATGAACTATTTAGTATGACAAATACTCTATGGATTTTATCACATACTATTTTATGAATAATAACAATCATTACATGATAATAATTGTATTAATATTCTAAAATATGAATATAGGTTATCATAAAGTACACATAAGTTGGTTCTAGGGCACCAACTTGAACAGAATATCACTTGCACATGAGAAAAATACTAATAACATTCAGTCACTAAGATCTCACATGATACTCATGCTTATGATGATATATGAATTTAGTTAGGGTTTCTACCACATTATCTTCCATGGGTACTTTGATTACTACATCTTCACCCCTCTGATAAAAATCCCCCAAGAGGAGTTACTTTTAGAGTATATTCTTTGTCTGTTGGTGTGACCTTGGATCTTTTTCAAGATCCACCACAAAAAGTATTATCATAATACATTGTGATAGGGTCTTTACTTATAGCTACAACATCAAGATCATATATAAAGTCCCCGATCTAAATGGATTACATGGTTGTATTAGAATCCTCTATATACTCAGACTCCACTATAGAATCAGCAAGAACTGGCTGCATTTAACTTTTCCAATTCACAACTCCAACATTGAGACAAAAAACATATACCAACTACAACTTCATATCATATTGATCTATCTCAAAACTAGAATTAGTATAACCCTAGATGACCTTCTCCTCATCTTCTCTATACACTAGGAACATATCCTTTGTTCTTCTTAGATACTTAAGGATAGCCTTAAAAAAAGACCAATGTTGTTCTCGTGGATCTTCTTGAAATATTCATACCATTCCCAATGCATAGGAAACATCAAGTTTAGTATAAAACATGGAATACATGATCGATCCTATAACTGAAGCATATGGGATCTTGGTCATTCTCTCTTTCTATTGTTGTGTCAGAGGATACATTTTCTTAGAAAGATGTAAACCATGTGACATTGAAACCAATCCTCTATTATATTGTTTCATACTAAATCTCTTTAGTATCTGGTCAACATATATACTTTGAATTAGTCCCATTATACTCTTGGATCTATCACAAGTGATCTTGATCCCTAGAATATAGGCTAATTCACTTATGTCCTTCGCAGAGAAACACTTATTTAACCAGTCCTTAATAGACTCTAAGACGGGTATGTTGTTTCTAATAAATAATATGTCATCAACATATACTATTAGGATAATGACCACATTTTCACTAAACCTCTTATAAACCCACGACTCAAATTTATTCTTAATGAAACTAAATTCTTTTACAGCTTCATTGAATTGAATGTTCTATTACTTAGATTCTTTCTTCAATTCATAAATGGATATATGAAGCTTGAAATCCTTTTGGAATCACATGTAATCTCAAACCCTTTTAGTTATGTACTATATACAACTTCTTGAAGGTTCCCATTAAGGAATGTAGTTTTGACATCCATACACCAAATCTCATAGTCATGGTAAGCTTCTATAGAAAGTAGTTCTAACGGTTTTAAACATAGAAACTGGGGAAAATGTTTCATAGTATTAAATTCATTGATTTTTTTTAATCCTTTATCTACTAGCATTTCTTTATAGGTTTTTTCTTTAACTTCCATGTCCAGTCTCCTCTTGAATACCCATTTGCATCCAATGGGGTTTACATCAACTAGCACATCGAACAGAACCCAAACTTGGTTATGATACTTGGAATCCATTTCAGAATGAATGGATTCTTAACATCTAGAACCTTCCAAGCTCACTAATTCCTCTTTTTTGGATAGATGTTCATCATTTTCAACCACTAATGTGCCACCATCTTCGGTGATTAGAAAACCATATCTCTCTGGTTCTCTTACCTCTCCTGTGCTCCAATATAGTACTTTAGTTTTAGGAACTATTTTTTCCTTGGGGACCTATGAGACATTTTCATACTGCAACTATTGTATATCTTGTGTGTTAACTTCATTGAAGTCAATATTTCTCCCACTATCCTTTTTGAGGATGTTCTGCCTCTCATGAATGACATCTTGTCTGGCGATAATCAATTTCTTATCTTAGAAGTTGTATATGTATTATCCCTTTATTTCCTTGTGATATTCTATAAAGATACACTTAGTGACCTAGGGTGTTAATTCTTTTTCCAAATTATGCCACAACAAATTACTCACAACCCTATACATGTGTATGCCACAAAACAGGTTTCTTTACACTCCATTACTCAAAGGTAATTCTGTTTCCAACTTTATTTGAAACTTGGTTTAATTTTTATGCCATAGTTTGTAATAAATATCCTAAAATGGATAATGGAATACCAACATGAATCACCATTGACCTTACCATGTCTAACAAGGTATGGTTCCTTCTTTCACTAACACTATTCTATTGTGGTGTGTAAGGTGTAGTTAATTGAGATTGAATACCAAACTCCCATAAAATTTTATGAACTATTGGTTAAGATATTCACCACCTTGATCCAATCAAAGCTTCTTTATGTTCTTTACAAGTTGACTCTCTACTTAATTCTTGAATTCCTTGAATTTATCAATGGACTTAGACTTATAACTCATCAAGTAGACAAAACCATATCTACTCAAGTCATTATTAAAAGTTTTTAAGTAAGAATATCCACCTCTAGATTCTACTAGAAATGGTCCACACACATTAGTGTGTACAAATCCTAGACTCTCTATGGCCCTTTCACTCTATCCACAAAATGGTGTTTTGGTCATTTTCCCTTGTAAATAAGAGTGAAGTATTTCAAGTGGTTTTTTCTAAGAAGATTTTAAATAACCATTTTGATATATCTTTGTAAAATTCTTCTTATTTACATGACTAAGGTGGTGATGCCAATTATAGGTTTTATATGAGTCATGTGAACATGGTTCATTATCAACTTCCAATACTTGTATTTTTAGTTTGAAATGTAAAGACCAATATTTAAAAGTGTCATACTATAAAAAATTATTTCCTTTTAAAAGAAACAACTTTTATTTAAAAACATGAAAGTAAAACCATATGCATCAAGGAATGATACTGAAATTAGGTTTTTGGTAAATTTAGGTACATAATGAAAATATTTTTTTTAAAATAATTCCCTTTGGAAATGAACCATGGTAATAACTAATGCATAGATCATCTAGCCTCATACCATTAGCATCTCCCAGATCCACATATTCTATTCTATCTTTTAGAATCTACTTGGTTCCTACATTTGGATTCATATGTGAGCACCATAAGCTATATCTAATTCCCAATATTTAGATATTGAAAATTTACACTCAATAACGAACACACCTTTAGCTTCCCCTTTATTTTGGGTGAATTTCATCTTCTAATGTCCAAGCTTGCTACATAAAAAACATAAAACATCCTTTTGCTTGACTTGTATTTGTATCTTCCTCTTCTTGTAAGGATGGTGCTGGGGAGATTTATATTTTTTACGATTCTTGGGACCCTTTTCCTTGATCTTCCTTTTTCTTATTCACCATAAGGAATGCAATTTTACCACACCATATTTCCTTATCCACTTGGAAAATAAAATTAATAAGTTTTGAAGGATTGTTCTCATTTTTTCTCATATTGAAATTAATAATAAAACAGAAGAATTTCTTGGTTAGTGATAAAAGTATGAGATATATACACAACTCATCTAGGAATTTAATACCTAATATTTCTAAGAGTTAAATGTATCTAATAAGCTTGACTATATGAGGCCCTAGTGGCATAGAATATAAAATCTTAGTTGTAAACAAATCATTAGAGATCTCATACCTCTCTTGTCTCGCCTTCTATTATTATAGGTCCCATAGGTGAGACATCATACTATACACATAAATGTCCTCATGTTACTTTAAAATCTCATTGGTCATGGATGATATCATAAAACATTGAACATCTATGGAATAGTTCAAATGTTTTTTATAGAGTGATAACTATTCATCACATACCTCATTACCAGGTGCATTAGGAATAGGTTCTTCAAGGACATACAATTTCTTTTCATAGAGAAGGATAACAGATAGGAGCATTTTCCACACTTGGAAATTTGGGATAGTGAGAAGGTTATAATTCTCATGTATGGATCACAATGATATGTTTGATAACATTTTATAATTGTTTCTAAAAATAAGATGAGCATTGATTTTATTACTTTATCTGATAAATTTAGACAAATAAATAAATATTATATTTATCAATATACCACTTTTTTATAAAAACCCAATATCCCTCCCCATTGGCTTCATAATATCCTATTTCTTAGACATTCAAGTGGAATGGATCCATATTTCGCTTCTCATTACCCCAAATTCGGTTGTTCAGGAAACATGAATGGTTTTTGGTAGGCTTTCTAAATGTCAAATGCATTAACATATAGTTCCTTGATTTGTTGAGTGGACTCCCCAATCCTTAAATCCTTAAATTGGATTTCCTCAACTCTTTACTCTCATTTACACCAAGCCCTGATTTGGTAGTCAACCATTTATGTGAATTAAGTTAAGTCAACCCAAAACATCAAGTTAGAATTCCACAATAATTGAAAGCACCACAGCTTTGGTTTGTCAAGAATTTTTAACCATGATTCTATTTTAACTGAATAAGTAGAAGGATATACCAACTTAATATATATAATTGAGGTATTTTATCCTTTAATGCGTAAATTTTCAATTATTATCTTTATCACATTCTTGTTAATATTAAGTGGATTAAATTAAGTGATTAACCATGCCTTAAATAATATTTATGCACAATATAATTTATTTTACTTATATCTTTCATGATCATTAATTTAATTAATTCATGTAATCACGATAAAAAATCCATAATTAAATAACCATGAAACTTGATAGAAAGAAAATAATTAAGTGTGAAGATAATGATATTTTACTAATTGTTAGTTTATCAAATGGTTGATTAAATAAACATTTACCTAGGAGAAAACACCATAAACCAATTATGGTTTGTGTTACTTTTTTCCACCTATTAACCTATGTATCTCTCTTGGATTGGTTTTTCTTGGCTTAAAACATGAATCAAATCCACTATATTGGGAGATCAATCCATTACATATGCGTTTATTCACATGCAGGTGAGGGAAATACGGGGTTTACATAAAAGAAAACATGGGAATAAAGGCCCTTACATAATAAGTGGAGTGAAGGTACACATGAAAACAATTCAGTTTAATAATAAATTAAATGAAACAAATCACATACAAATTTTTGGTCTATGATCACGATCATTTACATGCATGCAACACATTACACATTTAATAAAATAGGAATTAAATTATGAATCAATCTTATTTAATATTAATAAATATTAAATTAATTAATTATCATATTTAATTGACCAATTTTTATCTAAATTATCTTCTAAATTTCCTGGAGAATATCATCAATCATAATTTTAAACAAAATTAAATAAATTTATTTAAAATTAACTGTGCATATAAATGCACCTTGGATGAAACATGATGAATACCCATTTTAATCTACCCAATATGTACTATACTCACATAAAATTCTTTCTTTATGACATATCTAATACATTACATATCACATACTTTCGTGATGTGTAGTATCAACTTAATGATTACATGAATTAAATGTTTTTTCTAAAACAAGTAATGCTTTAATGCATATAGAGTAACAATGATAGTATGACTCATACATGATATGTATATCTTAACATTACATAGATAGTAATTAAATACACACACAGAGAGATATAAATAAATAAATAAATATATATATATATATCAAACCCTATCACATGGAGTGTCCTATCAACTTAATGACCACACACAAGAACATGCTGATAAGGTTTACAAAATAGAATAAATAAATTTTAAATCTATCTAATTTGGTATAAGTACACAACATGTAAATATGAGATACACAACATGTACATATATCACCGTGTATATGAGAAACACACCTAGGGACTTGGTTTGTAAACCATGCCTTAGAAAATTGGAGTACACAACATGTATAAGAGACTTCACATCATGCAGTCTCTGAGTTACATGGTCACCAGTCATGTAGGTTGTGTATGGTAATACAAAACTCATCTATGGCTCAAAGGGACAACAAACTGTGTACATAGACTACATGGTGTTTACTCTGGCTGAATGTGCACCACCCTAGCCTATTCAACACACATTGTAAGAAATAAATACACCACATGTAATCAATTAACATAGTTTGAATTAATTCTTGATGTATTGAACACAAGTACAAGGTGTTTAACTCCTATTACATGATGAGTACTCTTATGTTATCCAACCAGAATCCTTGGCACCTCTAGATGAGTTCTATGATTTAATTTAGTTAATAAAATTAATCAATTGATTAAATGTTTGAGAAATTAAGGAGGAAGAATAAGATCTCAAAATTAGGATTTAAAAAACTTTTAAACATGAATTAAAAACTAAATCAGAAATGCATAAATCAATCAATGATATTTAATTAATTATAAATAATTATTTGAATGCTCTGACACCACTTGTAGGTTCCAGGAACCACCAAAGCATGTGATGGGCCATGTCAAACATTGATTTTTGTCATGATCAATGATCTATCTTAGATCTACATGATGATTAACTCCATGATAAATATAATTGAATCAATGAAAATATAAAATATAAATTATGCCAGAAAAGGAGGGAGGATCATCACATACTATTTATAATTAATTTAATTAATTAAAGAATTACCTTGTTGAAATAATTTCTTTATTTATGGATCTGAAAAAAATATCTTCATTGTTCTTGTATTTCATTGTAGGAATCAAGAGAAGATTCCCTCTAGAGGTGACCCACATGTGTTCCCCAAATCTCTAAATGTCAGCGTAGGAATCTCGGGGTGCTATCATGAAAGATGCCATCGCTTGTGTGGTCCACCTTTGATCACCTCGAGAACCACTTCAAAAGAATGTTCCTTGATCTCTCTTGACCTAAGAGTGTGGGGTGGAGGAATATTTCTATCAATTCTTGGGGGAATTATTGGAGAAGGGATATCTCTAGGGCTTGAGAGGATTCTCCAAATCGGTTGTGCAAAACTAAATAAATGAATTGGATCTCTATGAAGATAATATTATTGGGATTAGATATCACTAGAGTTAAAATAAAATTATTTCACAAGTACCATTTATTATTTATTTAAATGTTTAGGAACCCCAAGTTAAATAATAATAATAATAATATTATTATTATTTTTCCATATGTTCTTAATTTGTTTATTAAATTAAATATTATTTAATAAAATAATATTCAATATTTATTATTTCTCACTAAACGAATAAACTCAGTTCGCCATTCCTCCACAATATTTATTAGGACTTGAATAAGGACTATTTATTTATAAAATAGACATCACATCATTATTATCCAATAAATAAATAAATATTATATTCACTAAATAACTAATAAATATTTTTTAAACATTCCACTGACATTATATTCTCTCAAATAACTTGTGAGAGTATATATGTGATGAATAAAACATGAATAAGTATTAATCCACATGTGGGAATAATATTTATTCAACTTTTGAAATAATAAATCACAAAATATTATTTAACTGAGATTCTGGATATACATAGTGTGTGACCCTCTATGCCTCTTTCTCAGTGACATTGGGTGATGATTAACATCTAGAAACACGTCGTGGCACCCATAGAGAAAGAAGTTAATACTTAAAACACTTAATACCTCATACAAACACTTACTGTGTAATATAATCCATTTATCATGATATCTCAAATTAAGCAGGCTACAAGCTGGTGCCATAAACCTATATACTCAATGTATCTTTCTTTGACTTCTTGAAATTTTTACATTCCAATAGAACACAATATCCATGGATTTATTTATTCTATATCATTTCCCTAAAAGTGAATGAGATATCTACTTCTGTTAAAGAATATACAGTACAAATCCTTTCTCATATTATTCATTAATTCAATATTACTAATGACACACCCAACATATCCTACCTAGTTGCGAACATATAACGTCATCGTTTTCATCAATACATAAAATTACATGACTCACAATACTCATTAATAATAATATTAATGTCTATGGATTAATACACACATCCATATATAGGAACATCTAATGACACATATAACTGTATATTTTCTACTGGCATGTTTCGTTCTCATAATATAATACACCAGATATTACTAAGGGTGTAAACCACGAGAAGGAACCTAAAATTCCTATTAATATAAACCCCTAATATCCTAAATAATTTATGTACATAAAATTATATCATCTAGATATAGAACATATATTTAAAAATTGTATCATAGCTCTTCTGGGTTCTCATCATTACGGGGAACTGCTATGACCATTTTAGTACAACAACTTATCTTGGGACATTATAGCATACTATGTTAGGCATAATAATAGTCATGATGTGATAATATGTTTATTAACATTTAAAAATATGAATACTATTTATCATAAATTACACAGAAGTTGGTTATATGACACGTACTCCAATAATTTAATCCAATCATTCCAAAAAACATAAGAAAAATCACATGATGACATACCACCATAAAAAAATGTACAATGATATGAAAATATAATCTTGATATGTCCTATAGTTATTCTATACAAAATATCTATCTATATTAGATGATTTTATCATGTTTCAATGTAATCATTTACAAGACCTATCACATATCCAAACCATTGTCACGGGATTGAAAGTAGGAACAAAAAAAGACAAAGTGAAGGATCACACATTAGATAATTATCAATACACACTAAAAAATTCCATAAACATATGATAAACAAGACAGGGAAGGGGGAGATGATTATTGGATAAAATGACCTTATCCCATCACTCGAAGCCCCCTAAACCTCCAATTAAAAAAAGATGTTTTTAACCCATCAAAAAACACCATTCAAAAAATCATTCATGATGTGACCAATACATCCACATCATGAAAAACACTAGAATAGGTATTATTCTAACCAAAATCCATTCAAGGAATAAACCAAGATTCACACCATGAAATCCTTGGGTAAAGGGTGACACCCCACAACCTACCCTATTCATGGCTTTAAGACACCCCATGAAACATATTTAATGGTGTGAACCACTAGTTCATGGGGTAAAATATCTTGGGAAGAACACCCCTCTCAATTTACCCCAAACATGAACTAACATAACCCCATTAAAGTAATTTATGTAATGTGTTACCCATATCATTCCATGGGTGGCATGAAACTACCAATTTTTATTAGCTTAAGCACCCGACAACTTCAGAAACATCTGGACGAACCCTTGATACATCCACCATGTCTCAAAATACATTTAAAACATATTTTAAAGAATTACAAACACCTTAAATCTTTATTTGAGCATCGATTGTTAATATAAACCCCTCACCAAATTAAAATGTTAATTTACATTTGAAATTCACAACCCAAAAGGCATTGGGTTTTACATCCTCCATATACAATTCCACTTGAATAGAGATGTTACTTATCAAATTTATACCCTTATGGATGATCTTAGTATAATTTGATGCAATAACATATGACTAAACATAAAAGTTTTTAGTTACTTCTATAATTTCATCCAAATGATGTTACATAGATCTAAGAGTTGATGAACATGAAGAAAAACATGGAGGAAGAACTATAATACTCCTATATTAATAAAAAAGATGACCATCCATGTTTGCATCAATATTGGGAAAATAATAGAGGTCATGTGTCACATAATAAATCTTTTAATGAAACATTTCATGTAGATTATCAATAATAAAAATTTGGTTTCCAGATGAAAAAATAAAACTTGAAAAAAATGTTCTATGTTGAATCCAATATTGATAAATTGGAATCACCCATAATGGATGAAATGAGAAAACTAAATAATCCTTTTAAAATTATTAGGTTATATATAAAATTGACATGTAATGATGTTAAAAATGTAGGGGTAAGTGATATTTCAGGAATATGACACATCTCTAGATTAATTCTAAAGATTTAAGAAAGAATGATCCATGAATTAAAAGGGTCTCTACCATTGAATCGTTAATTACTTAAAGATTATTCTTAGAAAGCCTTGGTTTTCTAAAACCTTTTCCCTAATATTATAATTAATAAAGATTTATAAGAATGTTTTAAGGCTTATATAGGAATAAAATATTGAATATTAATATTTATACCTCTAAATAGGATAACTCTATCCATATTTTGGATTTATTTAATATTGGAGTTTCATCATTAATCGTGAAGCCAAAAAAATATCACTAAAACACTTTTTGAATCATGGTATTGACAATTAAAATTTAACAATTGGGAGAAAATTTTCATATCAATGTCTATTAAGCCAATCATATTCAGATTTTCCATATATATATTATTAAGAAACATATTTATAGATTTTATTTTCTAATAATAATATCTTATTATTATATTTGAAATCCTTTATTCTTTAAATAAGGTCTCTTGGAATAGTAAATGTCATAAAATTGGCATAATATCTTTAATTATATAATATTTTTAAGTATTTAACCAATTTAGGTTTTCAAATATATTAAATAAGATATGTCCAAAACATCTTATATTAAATCACATACAAAGTTTCTTAATAATTAAGATCATTCATTATGGGGGAATTATGAATTATTTGTTATACAACATTTTAAAGGAACGAATATGTTGATATAAAATTCAAAAGATACTAAGTCATGAATTTTGATCTCCTTCAAATTGATATCAAATATTTTTTTGATCTCTAGAGAAAAATGAGTTTTTGATACTAAAAAATTATAATTTGATTATAAAGATTTTTTTGTGAGAAAATGATTAGAACAAGTTATATATAAGCTCATACTTCTGACTAATTACCAACTGCTTGTTCATTTAATTGAGCATGATAAGTTTCCTCTTCCAAAATTGGAAAATATTTTCCAGAATCTACATCAAGATCAAGTTTTATCAAAGGCTGATCTCAATATAAGATTATAGAAAATTGTTTTTAAAAGGGAAGATTAGTATAAAACAACATCCCCCAATACATCATTTTCATTGGAATACATTATAGTTTTCCCTCAAAACAACCACACATTTTTTCAAATGTCCATGTAACATTTTTTAATCTAATCATTGAGAATTACTTAGCCTATATTGATGATATATATGTTTTTTATCCAAAAATATACTCCCATACCATTTTATTATCAAATTTCTAAAAAAATATCTAAGAAAATGGATCCATTCTCTCAGAAATAAAGATATTAAATAGACAAATAGTGATTGATTTTCTCATCATGCATTTCTCAAAAGGTCAATATCAACTTTTACCTCATATCATAATCCAAATTGGTAATTTCTTATATAAAGATTTATCATTAAAATAGATCAAATTTTATTCATAAATATTAATTACATGGATTAATTTATATATGATCTTGAAAAAAATCAGAGCATTTAATTCTAGAAATTATAGAGAAATTATCCTATATAGAGCTTATAATCACAAAGGAAGTGCATGATTTGGACACACATTCGATGTTTTTACCCCCTCTAAAGATTCCAAGATTAGGTAGGAATATCATATAAATGAATAAAATTGATTTATATCAAGTAGTTATTATTTTAGAATAAGATAACAAAATAAAAAAACCATATATATAGATATATGGGTGGAGATTTTAATGATATAGAACTTCATTACAACTCAAAATACTTAGAGATTTTAGTATGGATGAGGGGAATAAAATATTTATATATTCATATTGTTTAGAAGGGTTTTCAAATTTAGATAAACATGTCTTATTTCCCCCAAATTCTCCAGTTTAAAAAGAATGTGGTACCACAAACTCAACACATCAAATGGTTAAATTGGTTTTCTCAATAAATATTTAATGTTATACATATAAAAGGTAAGAAAAATATATTGTCTAGATGTCTCTCAAAAACTCAAAGAACTGTCACATTTTCCTTTTCTATGATTTAAACTCTGTAATCACTATTATTATTGTGCTTTTCCTAGGACAACATAATGCACGATGTTTATATTATTCATGCTCATAGGAACCTTATATAATTTCATAAAATATACATCAACATTTACTATCTCAAAGATTTTCCACTACTTGGGTTTCCATTTCACCCAATTTATCCTTTCTTAATAGTCATAAGACACCATTTGGATTATTTATTTTAATTTTAGAAAGGAATAATTACTTGAATTATAGTTTTTTTAAAAACTTTATATAATTAGTTTTATTTTAGAATGAGGGCCATTACTTATTTATCTGTCCCATTACCAACCCAACTGGGTTCATAAAAGTTATTTGTAGCTACCAAAATAGATAAATATATTCAAGATCATATATACCTAGTAGAAATATTTATATATGGATTCTCAATCATTTGAAGGAAATGATATTTTATATGTCTTTATCACTTTCTGAAATGATATGATTTAATTTTTTTGGATTAGTAGAATTATAAAAAGAGATAATATCTTGATTCTATTAATTATTTCTACATGTGTGTCCATAAATGAACAAAATAGTTCACTAAATAAATATTAAACATGTATGTGAATAATTAGCTTTATCTAGTTGAAATACCAAATCAACTTCTTGATCCTGATGGAGTTCAATAGAACAATACAGTTACTTATCTTAAAGATTATATAAGTGATTTTAAATAAGGAATCAATAAATATTGTCACAACAATGATAAACCTCATAAAAGGGATCATAAAATTAAGTAAAACTCTGGAATATCCTCATCTAAATTTGGTTAGTAAGATAAACATTTTTGGTTATGTGGACAAGACATACGTGTTACACTAGTTCATATATAGGAATGTAACATTTATGTGCTACACTTTTTTGAACAAGGGGAATATCATATGAACATGTGGTACAAATGTTTTATTATTAGAAGAATTATAAAGACCGTTTCTTATAAATATTATATGTATAAAAATAAGAAGTTCATTGCTGAAAAAATACATTTGTCATATGATCATTGTAGGTCATTGAACCAGGTGTAGAATATTTTTAGTTGTGTATCATGTTAGTTTAATATTTAATAATTAATATTTTCAAAGAAGGTTACCAATAATTATGTCATAATTATCATGAAGACCACATGGAATATAATTTATTTAAATTTGTTTTTTTCCTTCATTTTGTAAATAAAACTTTATTAAAGTTTCTTGGGTCATATCTAAGGACATGTATATGGTATATTTCATAAGATATGGAAATATATATATTTTTAAGATATTTAATTATAATATTATATATGGGTGGTTTATTGATGTTTTCAGGGTTGGTGTAATGTAAAATTTATTAAATCAGCTTTATTAATCATAGTTTAAGAAGGGTGGTGACATGAAACAATTAGGTTTGACTCTATAGATTAGGTTAAGCACTTGGATGTTTTCCATTTTTTCACAGGGATTAAAATTTTATTTATTCATCTTGATTATTTTTCCCTTCATTTCTATAAATATTACAACTCAAGTGGAGGGGAAACGAACCTTTAATAAATTAATCCATATTCCACTATTTTATATTAGTAGAGTAGTTATTTATTATTTCATCTCTCTATGCTCTTTATATTCTTCATTCATTTTGATTTATGCTACTATCCCATTTATAATACAGCCTCCATCATGGTTATAACACCTTTATAGTTGAAATATAGTAGGATATACATGAAACACCATTTTTTGATATGGGGAAGAACACATTTAAGTGGCACACATTTTTTATCAAGGGGTAGAGTAACTTCTCACATGGTACACATTTTTGATCAAGGAGATGAATTATGAAGACCATGTCATGTTAATTTTATATATTTTAAAGGTATAAGTGCATTACTATAAGAATACATGTGGTGGGACATCGTTATTAGTGAATAAAAAATCCCTGAAATCTTTTTAGAAGATTATTGTTTTAGAGTAATCATTAATAATGAATTTGGACCAAGTTGATTATGGATAATTATGTCATTGTCGGTATGTGGACCACATGGAATATACTTTATTTAAAGTTTTGGTTTTTATTCATAATGTAAAATCAGTTTTTTAAAGTTTATTTGGGTCATCTTCTACATTTTATTTGTGTTAAAAAATTTCTTATGGAACAAATATAAGGGAAAGGAAACACATATAGAATAAGGAACATGAATAACATAAGGAGATTGAATAATAAATCAGTAATCTTTATGGATAGAATGAAGTTTATAAATAATTCCTTTACCAAAGTTCGATTTCTCATATTCCTAAGTTACAATATTTATATCCATTTAGTGAAAATTATTTTAGATGAAGATATAATATTTTAATCCCCATCGACCAATGACTAGTTTCCATGTTTTTAACCTTATGTTTGGATATAAACCTAACCATTAACATGCAACTTCCTATAGAAGGTTAGTTTAACATAAATGAGATAAATAACATGATGGACATAGAGAGATGAAAAACTTAAACACTAAAATTTATCTATAAAACAATGTGTTATAATGATTCCTCTCTCAAAGGTTGAGTTTTCATTTTCCTATGTTACATTATTTAAAGCCACACCAAGCTAACTATATTAGATAAAGTGATATACTTGTTATCCTAAAGAAATAATTACCTAGTTTGAAGTTTCCCAACAATATCCCTGTATATGCATCTTGAATACTATAACTCCATATAAATAAAACTAATCACAAGAACCAATTGTCATAAATAGGGTTTACAAAAACTACATTATTAAAGATTAGAAAACACACCACCACACACATGTCTCATATGATAACCCGATTAATTTTTATAAAGATAATTTTATATATAAAAACACAAAAAATAATTACATAAAATATATTCCACATGTGGTCATCATGAGAACACTTCCACAAAGACCCATCACCTTCCTGGTCCACATACTTTATTAAAGATGATTTTAATAGGATTCTCAACTAACAATATTATTTACCAGAAATATTCCATGATGGGCCTACATATCTATAATGATGATCTACCATATGTGTTATTCTAGTATTACACATCTTCTATTCACACACATATTATATATATATTATGTGATATATATAAATACCTAGATAAAAAGGTGTTTTATATAATTTTTCTCTTCTCCTTGATAAAAAAAGTTATCTTTCTAAACACTAATTCGTAAAATAATCAAACCTATAATTATAACAGGGCATGTTTTAGGGATAAATATAGTGGTTGAGGTGATGAATTTGGTGTTGAGGATGATTATGATACAATTATTTACGATTAAATAATATATGGTGATATTATATGAGTTGGATTGAATAATTTTGTGGGATATTTAAATTTCTATACCATATCTTATAGATAATATGATCCTAAATTAATAACCTAGGGTGGACTATATTATTATAAATATTGGTTTTTTTTTGAAAATATGGAGAAAATATTAGGTGAAATATGTATAATTTTTTTGATTGGTACCCAAAACCTTTTCCATATATCTCTTAATAATGGATAGATTATAACTTAAGGAAATGACTAAGATGTGTATTTTTAAAATGATAAAATAGTTTTTATTTTTATAAAATATCTCTATATGACCTTCTCAATCTATGAGATATAAAACCAAAAAAATCTATCTTAAAACGTGTTGAACCAATAATATTTATTTTATCCTCCTCATAATGATATAAAATATATAAATATAGTAATATGAGGAAAACATCAAAATTTATTATAATAAAATGATCAGTGGCTAATATAGTGTGGAAATTTAATTACTCATCTAGAAATAATTAGTAAAATTGTTCCATGATATATATTATTTATAGAAAAGTAATTGAGGGATGGAAAATAAATACTCATTTTGAACCATTATAAATACCATAAATTTGATATAATCAAGATTTGAAATTAGTAAATTTTATAGAATATAGTTTTTCATATGTTTTTCAATAATATGATGGAACATTACATATTAGATGTCCTTTATGTCTAATATTATTTCCAAATTAGAATGTTGATCATATGGATTTCTAGTAAACATTAACTTAATATTTCTAGTTCTTCTAGTTATACTACATTTTAGTTAATTCAAATATAGTATCTTCAAATGGTTTATCATGAGAAGATAAAATAATCTCAATATAACTATCCTCAAGATTAGTGATCTTTGATATTTGGTTGATATACTTAATACCACCCTTTTTATTAGAAAATTATTTTGAGTAATTTCCTTTTTTACCAATGGTATAACACCAAGTTGTCTTCTTAGTTCCTATAAAATATTTATTTTAAAAAAATTACATTTCTTTTTATAATTTCTCTTCTAGAAAAAGAATACTAATATTTACTAGATATAGGTTTTTATCTAGAGTATATAGTGTACAAAGCTTCATTTTTGTATTATATTTTTTAATTATAATTGATCATGAGCATTACTTACTTTTTTTATCGTATTTTATCTATCATATACATTTATAATGGTTATAGAGATTATCCAATATAGTGAGACAATTAATGAACAACTTCTCAAGTGATAGATATCCCAATTAAAACTACATGAAATATAAAATGTCTATAATATTCACTCCAATAAGGTTTATAAAAGAGTTAAGACATTCATTTTTTTGATATTAAAATCATAAATATATCCAATAGAATAATACCATTTATATATTTGGTCATAATATTTCTAGAGACCCTTTCTTTTAAGTGATAATAACTTCATTAAAAGATAATCCTCTCTATCTAATAAAGTATAGTGATCCTATTTTACAAGAAACCTCTTATGAATTACCATGAATAGTTCATTAATCTTAGTAATATACTTTATTTTGATTCAATGATACACTCCTAGTGAGATCCACCATATCCATAGTCAACTATGTAATCTTATAAAAATGTGGTAATTATAGAGGAAACAATTTCTTCTAGATGGATTAGCTCAGTAGTACACCATGAATGAATCTTAAAAATATGATTTTATTGTTATGATAGAGGTATATTATCAAGGGAAAATGTAATATTTTGTTCACCATATGTTTTGTTTATAGAAAATTCTTTATGTAGATTTTCATTAGTTTCCTCAACATTAGGATCATTAGTAGAATCATAAATAAAGATGACATCATCTTCTATTTCATATTCTTATGTCATGAGTTACATAATATAAATTTCCTCATTGTATAAGGTAAACACTTAAACCCATAAGTATTTATTATTTTTTTAAAGAGATTGTCTTATTTTCCTGAGTCTACTTTGATTTATAAAGAATAAATTCACTAATTTGATTTTTCCCTATATTTTTTAGTTGAAAATAATCTGACCTAGAGGTGAAGGGGATGATGTTGATTTTGGAAAATATATTAGTGGAGGAGAAAGATATATTTCATACTTATTAATAATCACTTCTGATGGATCTTTAGTTATATGTGGGGTTTTCACTAATTTTAGTAAAAAGGAATCACTATTAAAATAGTTTGGTTTATTTGAAGAGAATGTAAGAAATTAATATTAGTAGTTGTGAAATATTTTTCAGTATGATGGAATAGATTTTGAATAATATTTTTTCTAGGATTGGTTCCAGATAGAGTTTCGTTTGGCTTGAGGTGATTGATGTCTACTTATTTTATTGAAATTATTTGTTTCTTGAAATATGTAGAATACATGATCTAGATGATAACATGATGTAAAGAATTCAATTTTCACTAAAGTTTCTCTCTTTGATGTTTAGATCCTACTGAAAAATATTTCATACTTCTGAGTAAATTTTCATGGAATTCAAAATTCTATTTCATGATTTTATTATGAGCCAAAAAATTTCTAACTACCAATTAATAGTTGATTCTATAAATCTAAGAGATCTGGTCAACCCATATAGTTTTTGTGAAGCCAATGTCTTGATCTTTTAAGAATGGGTTTCATTTTCCATTTTTAAATTCTTGATCCAGAAAATAACCTGGTTAGAACATGATTATTTGTGAAAAATTCTTTTTTATCTTCCCAACTTCCCCTGAATAAAGAATACCAAATTCTAATTTATTAACAATGAGTTCATCAAAATAACTTACTACATGGTCAATAACTTTGTATCTCTCTTTAAGAAACGTTTGAGATGATATCATCTTCGATTTACTTTTTTTATTACGTTCTTGATCACCACTTTTTGATTTGGTGTAATATTTATATGAAGATACATCAAAGAAAGTATGGTATTCATCCTTTGGGGCATGTTTAAAATATTTAATTGATTATAAATATAGAAATAGTACATAAATTATTAAAAATTTAAAGATGATTTGGTCTATATTTAATGATATTAATACCTGATAAGGATGTTTCTACTTAATTTAGAATATTATGAAATGACATTTCAATATTCCCATCCTTCTTTCATAATATAGAAGGTCTGATTATATGCATTTATTGAATATATTATCAGGATTTCTTATATCAGGAGATCCTTGCTTTTATAAGAATATTTTATAACTCATTTTGGTTCACTGAAATTTACGATATGGGTAAAATCATTCACTTGTAGAATAATTAAAGATATCTATTCTGTAGATCCCTAACAAGTGGAATAAGACACAAAAATGTTAATGAGAATTTTTTATATGATATGTTTAAATATTTATATTTAGTTGAATTAAAGAAAAACATAAAAAAAATTAACAATATAATTAATGAATATGGGTTGATCCTAAGTTGTTTCTAGATCTATATTTGATTGATTGTTTTTATGAGAATTTTAGCTCATTAATTTGAGAAGTATCCATTAAATGTGATAAAACTTAACCACATCATTCTTTGATTTATTCCATAGAAAATTATATGGATAATCATCTATACACTTAGGGTATCATTTTCTTGATCACCCAATGATATAGTATCTTATTATTACTCAAAATATATATTTTCAAATTATGTGAAAATGAATAAAAAGATAAGTCTTGAAAAGGAAAAATAATATTAAATAAGTAATTGGTGGTTTAAAACACATCTAATAAAATATAATCCATCCCATAAAACCTGATATAATAATCCCATAAAAAGGGATATCCATCCATTGATTCAAATATCTCAATGTGTTATGGAAATTGTGTCACGACTTGTCCTCGGGGCCCGTGCCGTGACTACCCTAAGCCCACCTTCCATAGGACAGGGGATGGCGACTAGCACCAAAGGAGTAATTCCGGATAACTGGGAAGGCATTGCCTTTATAAAAGTAAACAAAACAACACAGAGTACAAGCGGAAGTAATACACTAAGTAAAAAAGAAAGTGTTGAAAAGTAAGTGGGCCAGAATACAAACCCAACTAAAATTACAGCTACAACTAAACGAAAGTACAACAGAAAAGGCAAATAGCTGGAAGAATAGAAGTAGCTCCTGGGTCATCCACCTCGGATCCTACCTGAAGGGTAGGTACAGATAGCGCAGCTCCTAGATCGTCCACCACGAATCCAACCTGAAGGGTAGGTACAGATAGCCTCCACAATGCTCTCGCCCGTCTACCGCCTCTGAGTATTATCTCGTCGTGAAGTCCACCTCCGGATACTGACTCATCGTGAGGTCCACCTCCGGGTACCATCTAGTCCTCGAACACTCGGTCTATGTCCGCGCTTCCCGTCGTCTGCATCCAACACAACGAGGTGCGGGCATAGCCCATGCAGGGGTGAGTATACGATACTCAGTAGGGACCCCGAGACCCTCAAGGTCTCACTAAATCCAACAAGGATAACCACAAAGAAGGATCTCAACAGATAACCCATACTTAGGTATAAGCCCATAGTTATACCTAAGTTATCAAGTAACCCATCTCAATCATGAGGAAACACAAAGGTTATGAAATCAACGGATAACCACTACCTAGGTATATGCCATACATATACCTAAGTTATCAAGTGACACATCTCAATCATGAGGTAAACACAAAGGTCATAGACTCAGCTAAAACCAGGATTTTCATTATCGAAACTGTAACTGCTGAAGAGCCCCATCTCTAGAGAGTACAGTGATCCTATCATGACTTCGAGGTACTGCTCCCTAACCCAAGACTGCTGAGGTACTCCTCCTATCGAGTACCGCGGGTCAGCCACCCAAACACAGTAGTGCTACCCGTCGGGGTCTGCCACCCAAACACAGTAGTGCATCCCCCCTAATAGCCTGTAGAGGTACTCTCCGGACGAGTACCGCGGGTCTGCACCCAAAATCAGTAGTGCTCTGTCCGCCATGGGTCTGCACCCAAACAATGTAGTGCTCCGTCCACTGGGCTAGTCGACTCACTCCAAGTCGAGTCGGTCAAGTAGTCGTCAGGTCTCAGCCGGCTACACGGTCTCCGTACTCCGTACGCTCGTCTCCGGGAGGGTCCACTCCACGAGCTACTGGTCAATACTCCAAGTATCACAAAGTCCCATGAATAAGTATCTCAAAGGACCGCCTCGTCATAGGGGTCTCAACGCAACAGACGACGCATCAATCGGACGCCCGGTCTGTGAATTATTAGCATTTTCGTCCCAGGGGCCTGGTTGGTTTTGTGTACGAACCAACCCGACCGTATCTCAACTATACCCCGAACTCATATAGGGTATACTCATAGGGACTGTTTCTCAAAGTGATCACCAACGCCCTTAACGGTTCATCAAACGGACGTCCGGTCTGAAAGTTATCAGCTTTTCCGTTCCAGGGGCCCAGTTGGATTTCGGGTACAATCCAACCTGGTCGTACTCCAACTGCGTCCAAATCTCAGGCGAAGTATGCCAAATGTTCCGTCTCATCAAGAGGAATCTAAGAAAAGTCGACGGCACGTCAATCGGACGTCCGTAGCTCGAGATATAAGCGTTTTCGCTCCGAGGGCCCGGTTGGTTTCGTGATTGAACCAACCCGGCGATACACAAAGTTCTCCAAAACCCTGAGTGTAATATACTGAAATGGATGTCTCGATCCAAGGATCACATTGCAATTGACGGTGCTTCGATCAGAGGTTTGTATCCCATGTTATGGGTGTTTGAACGAAAACTACCCGAAAATAGGGGGTTCGGGCCCGGTCCGACCCGACCCTAGACCCCCTGGGTCAGCCTGAACCAGGTCGACTCGACCCGGGTCCGGGTCCAGCCCACTAGGGCATGGCCCGGCCCGGCTGGCGTGGCCCGAACCAGCTGGCACAGTCCGCTGGCCAGCTCGGCGTGACCGAGCTGGGCAGACAAAGGGGGGCGCGATGCCCCCCTGTTTAATTAAACGTGGCCCCCACGTGGGGGCCTCTCCTCCCATCCAGCCGGGGGGTACGAACCCTCGGTTTCTGCCCTGACCGACTGGCCTGCTCTGGCCGGCCGTCTGCTGCCACCATGGGACCGGCGCGGTCCCGTCTCCCTGCTCCGACGCCGGTGGCTGGAAGCCGGCCATCGCTCCCTGTTCCGCCGCGGCCTTGGTCCGACCGGCACGAGGCGACAGCGCCGTGCCCCTCCGCCGCGGCCCCGCTCTGGCCGCAGTGTTTTCATGATTCTCCGGCGCGGCGTGACAACGCCACGACCTTGTTCTAATTCAACGGCGCGGCGCGACGGCGCCGCGCATCCTTGCCGCATGATCCCGTGCGGTGCGACGACACCGCGCCATCTCCGTTCCAAACCACAACAAGGTCAAAAACAGGATTAAGGGAGGAGGGTCAGCCGTGTTTGTTCAGTCCAACTCCCTCCCGTTAATCGATATCAAACGGCTAAGATTACGAAGAACGCTCGAATATTCACAAACATATATTCAAACCCCTCCCTCAATGGAGCCATCGATCGAGGTTTGTCGCAGAAAAAGACGTCGCGGAAGCCGGTGTCGCGGAACAAGGTTCCGTAAGCGTCGTCGGTGTTCACCAATTGAAGAATGTGGCGTCTCGCTTCCTTCTATGTGGAGAGAAGATGAAAGATGAGATTGCGTTCTTCGTCGAAGCTTTGGTGTTCTTCACGTTCTTCAACAAAGGAGATGAAGCGTTCTTCTTCGGAGGAAGAAGTTCTTCAAAACTCAGGAGCTCTCTTCCCTTTCTCTTAACACAACAAATCCAACCAAAATAAAATAAGGCTCCACCTTATTTTATTTACCCATTCCATGCATTCAAATTTACAAAATTCAAATCCAATTCACTTAATTAATTAAACCATGAGTTGTTTAATTAATTAAGAGGTAGGTTGGAAAATTAAATAAGGAAGTGGAAGAGTTACTTAATTAAAGGATTTTAACAAGTTTAAAGGGGAAGTTTATGAGAGTTATGGGAATGTGAAAGGTTGGGGCTCGTGTGGGACCCACCTCACATTTACCTTCAAATTTATCCTCACATGGGTAGTTAGGTGCCACCTCAACTTCCCCATGTAGGATAAAACCACCTTTGACTTAAAAATAAAATTGTTTTACAATTTTATTCATTCCTCATTTAATCCACAAATTTAACTTCTCCACCAGCCCAAAAACAACTCCGGAATAGGTGTTCTTAAGAAATTACCAGCGCTGCGGTTTCATCGGTGCCCTCAGATTGCAATTCTGAGCACCGGTTAAAAAGTTAGAGAAACCCGCTCGTTCGTTCACTGAACGTATCCGAGCTAAACTTCGGAAATTGATTTCGGGCACACCGGGCCTCGAAATCAGGCGACGTCAGAAACTGAATTCTTGTATAATTCCAAAGAAATTAAGAAAAAATTTACCTTCAATTTTATGGGTCTTTACATTACTCCCACCTCCGGGCTTTAAGTCCTCATAAAGCTTAACACAAACTTGGGACACAAAATTGGTACTGAGCACGCATCTGAGCCTTCCACTCCCATGTGCTCACCTGGAGGTTCCCGTACTTCCAACGAAAGCACAGAATAGGAATTGACCATCCTCGTAGGAACCGCTCATGTCGATCCTCAACCTCTACTAGAACCCCACAAAAGTCACCCCATCGCCAATGTCCAGCTTCCCATGGTCGATGATGTGTGAAGGATCATGCACGTATCTCCTTAGCTGAGATACGAGGATGACATCATGCACCTGGTGAAACTGAGGTGGAAAGGTCAAGCGGTAAACCACCTCATCTACCCTGCTGAGGACCTAGAAAGGTCCGTCAAACCTCAGAGATATCGCGCCGCCTCAGTTACATCTACGTAAAACTCGTCAAGGTGAGACCTGTATAATAACATGGTCGCCATCCTCGAACTCTAGAGGCCTTCATTTCTTGATTATAACGGAAACTCAAAACTCCTACAGCCACGAGGGTAAAGTTGGAGAACCCAAGATTTATCAGCTACACCCTCCTAAGCACGAGTTTATCCTGTTCTGCCTGGGGTTTTCTTTTTCGCCGACCAAGGAAAACCCATATCGACGTTGTAGATAGACAAAAACCTTTTTTCCTAATACAGTCAATCTGTGCATGAACTGTGAATCCAATCCATACTGAGACCAACACCATAAGGCCTCGATGCTTCCACCAAGAGATTCCAACCGAAACTCTCACCTTGAGGGTCAGGCCACACTGTCGATGTAAGTGAGATTATAGAGTCTCCTCCCAAGGTATCTCCAGACGTGGGGGTCAAGTCTACGGCTTACCGGAAACTCTAGGTCTGGGACAAGATTCGTGGAAGGAAGGAATGATTCATATCAACGTCTATTACTATGATAGCTAGTAGTGGACATAGACTGTCCCTTGAATCATTCTTAGAGAAATTGGGTCACACTCTTTGACCGCATGCAGCTAATCTCTTCCCCTGCCATCCTGCTCCCTGAGCCGGGAAGGGACTACAAAGGCGAGTGATTGTAACATGTCAAAAAGTACATCACCCCATGCTACTCTCATAGCTCTGCTTCCACGTCTGCTGCTTTGCAGACTCATATCTCCTTAAAGCTTCCTCCTATTGAAACATTTATCACTCCCGAGTCTCTAAGACTGGCGCCCGTTTCCTGTTTCTTACTGCACTGTGCAGTCTTCATCCGCTCCTGGATGATCTGCACCTTCTTTGCCTATGATCGGTAAGATATGCTAAGATTTCTCCTTTGCTGAAAAGAGAAACTCGGTCTCATCCCCTGGATGAACCACACCCATTGCCTAATACAATCAATCCTAACATGAATGATGCATTCATGCCATGGATGACGTCGTAAGGCCTCGACGTTACTACCATGAGATCCAACCGTCACTCTCACCTCCAAGGGTCGAGTCACACTGTCGGCATTATTGTGAGGTCACTGGGTCTCCTCCAGTAGAAATCTCTAAAGTGAGGGTCAAGTCAACAGTTTAAACCGGGACCTCTCGGTATCAACCAAACAAAAGGATAGGAAAGCAAGTGTCACTAGGATAAGTGTCTTTTATTATTGCAGCTCTTAGTACAAAGACTCACAACAACAACAAAAACAAAAACAACAACAACAACAACAACAACAAAAACATAGAACTAGAAGTACCAAGAGAAAAAAGGTATCCAATAGTTCCGCTCTTTTCCACATGCTCCGGGAGATCCACTACCTTGTCCATTGCTTGACTGTTGCTCAAGCACCCGCCACTTCTTCTGTCTCGGTGGCTCCTCAAACACCCACGGATTAACTGTGTGGGGATTCAGATAGTCACGTGCTAGGTGACCCTTCCTACCACATTCATAACACTTCCTGCTCCTCATACGGCTGGCTCTAGTCCTCTTGGACCTCTGCATCATCTGTCTACTGCCCACAGATGACTCAGCTACTGATCAAAAATCATGCGGCAAAGGAACCATCTCCTGTACATGCTCGGGGTGTAGAGATACTGGTACAAAATCCACCCTGAAAAAGGTCTTGAATTCTCCCCATGTGAAGGTCATCTCATCACAAAACTGGAACAAGTGGCTCCACCACCTGCATGCTGCTGCCTGAAGGAGGCTGGCAACAAAGATCACCATGAAGTCTGCTGGTGTCCCCACTAGCCTAAAGACTCTCACCATAGCCTCCAGCCAATCCTCAACCGCCTGTGGGTCTGTCTCTCCCCAGAACCTGGGTGGCCTCTGGCGCTGGAACACGTGCAGCGTGATCAAGCAGCGTGCATCGCTTACTGCTGGGGTTGGTGGCATCGGTGGCCCAACGTATGGTAGTACCGTTGGTACCTCCGCTGGTGCCTCAACTGCCAGACGGCCATGTACCAAATCCTCGTTGCTCGGCAGGCTGTCAGTACGCACGTCCCTTTGGGCTCTAGCTGGTCTTTTATGGAAAGGCATCCTGAAAGAAACAATGTGACATAGTCAAACGATTATACCTGGTGAGCTGACCTGGTTTGAGTTGACTTTTAAAAACTTCTGTAAACACACACGCAATTAGTGTTTTCATGTACAAAGTCGGAAATCAGTTGTCATGGTCCTAATGTATGGATACACCGGCCGCCCGCACCAACACAGGACTCCCTGAACTGAAAACCACACTCGGTACTCTTAACACTATCGCTTCACAGAAAGAAAATATCAGAGTTACAAGTTCTGTGGTAAAACCGACTCATTTGATACCAATTTTCCATGACCCATCCTCGGGGCCCGTGATGTGACTACCCCAAGCCCACCTTCCATAGGCCAGGGGCTGGTGACTAGCACCAAAGTCGTAATTCCCGATAACTGGGAAGGCATTGCCTTTATAAAAGTAAACAAAACACCACAGAGTACAAGCGGAAGTAATACACTAAGTACAAAAGAAAGTGCTGAAAAGTAAGTGGGCCAGAATACAAACCCAACTGAAAGTACAACTACAACTGAATGAAAGTACAACAGAAAAGACAAACAGCTGGATGAATAAAAGCAGCTCCCGGGTCATCCACCTCGGATCCTACCTGAAGGGTAGGTACAGATAACACATCTCCTAGATAGCCCACCATGGATCCTACCTGAAGGGTAGGTACATATAGCCTCTACAATGCTCTCGCCCGTCTACCTCCTCCGAGTATCGTCTCTTCATGAAGTCCACCTCCAGATACTGACTTATCGTGAGGTCCACCTCCGGGTACCATCTAGTCCTCGAACACTCAGCCTCTATCAACGCTGCCCGTCGTCTGCAACCAACACAACGAGGTGCGGGCATAGCCCGTGCAGTGGTGAGTATACGATACTCAGTAGGGACCCTGAGACCCTCAAGGTCTCACTAAATCTAACAAGGATAACCACAAAGAAGGATCTCAACAGATAACGCTTACTTAGGTATAAGCCCATACTTATACCTAAGTTATCAAGTAACCCATCTCAATCATGAGGAAACACAAAGGTTATGAAATCAACAGATAACCACTACCTAGGTATATTCCATACATATACCTAAGTTATCAAGTGACCCATCTCAATCATGAGGTAAACACAAAGGTCATAGACTCAGCTCAAACCAGGATTTTCATTATCGAAACCGTAATTGTTAAAGAACCCCGTATCTGGAGATTATAGTGATCCTATCACGACTCCGAGGTACAGCTCACTAACCTAATACTGCTGAGGTACTCCTCCTATCAAGTATCGTGGGTCAGCCACCCAAACAAAGTAGTGCTACCCGCCGGGGTCTGCCACCCAAACACAGTAGTTCATCCCCCCTGATAGCATGTAAAGGTACTCTCCGGATAAGTACCATGGGTCTGCACCCAAACTCAGTAGTGCTCCATCTGCCATGGGTCTGCACCCAAAAAAGTAGTGCTCCATCCACTGGGCTAGTCGACTCACTCCAAGTCTAGTCGGTCAAGCATTCATCTGGTCTCAGTCGGCTATACGGTCTCCGTACTCCGTACGCTCGTCTCCGGGAGGGTCCGCTCCACGAGATATTGGTCGATACTCCAAGTATCACAAAGTCCCACGAAGAAGTATCTCAAAGGACCGCCTCGTCATAGGGGTCTCGACACAACAGACGGCGCGTCAATCGGACGCCCGGTCTGTGAGTTATTAGCCTTTTCGTCCCAGGGGCCCGGTTGATTTCATGTACGAACCAACCTGACCATGTCTCAACTGTACCCCGAACTCACATAAGGTATTCTCATAGGGACCGTTTCTCAATGTGATCACCAACGCCACTGACAGTTCGTCAAACAGACGTCCGGTCTGAAAGTTATCAACTTTTCCGTTCGAGGGGCCCGGTTGGATTTCCGGTACAATCCAACCCATCCATACTCCAACTGCATCCAAATCTCAGGAGAAGTATGCCAAAAGTTTGGTCTCATCAAGAGGAATCCAAAAAAGTCGACGGCACGTCAATCAGACGTCCGGAGCTCGAGATATAAGCGTTTCCGCTCCGAGGTCCCGGTTGGTTTCGTGATTGAACCAACCCGGCCGTACCCAAAATTTCTCCGAAACCCTGAGTGTAATATACCGAAATGACCATCTCGATCCAAGGATCGCATCGTAACTAATGGTGCATCGATCGGAGGTCCGTAACCGATGTTATGGGCGTTTGAACTAAAATTACAAGAAAATATGGGGTTCAGGCCCGGTCTGACCCGGCCCGAGACCCCCTGGGTTGGCCCGAATCGGGTCCGGGTCCGGGTCCAGACCCCTAGGGTGCGGCCCGGCCCGGCTGGCGTGGCCCGACCCAACTAGCGTGGTCCGCTGGCCAGCTCGGCGTGACCGAGCTGGGTGGACAATGGGGGGGGGGGGGCTGCCCCCTGTTTAATTAAACGCGGCCCCCACGTGGGGGCCGCTCCTCCCTTCCAGCCGGGGGTTACGAACCCCTGGTTTCTCCCCGGACCGGGCGGCCTGCTCCAGCCGGCTGGCTACTGCCGCCATAGGATCGGCGCGGTCCCGTCCCCCTGCTCCGACGCCGGTGGCCGGAAGCTGGCCGCCACTCCCTGCTCCGTCGCGGCCTTGGTCCGACCGGTGAGGTGCGACGGCGCCGCGCCCCTCTGCCGCGGCCCCGCTCCGGGCGTGGTGTTTTCGTGATTCTCCAGCGCGGCGCGATGGCGCCACGACCTTGTTCAACTTCAACGGCGCGACGCGACGGCACCACACATCCTTGCCGCATGACCCCGCGCGGTGCGACGACACCCCGCCATCTCCGTTCCAAACCACAACAATGTCAACAACAGGATTAAGGGAGGAGGGTCGGTCGTGTTTGTGCAGTCCGACCCCATCCCGTTAATCGATAGCAACCAGCTAAGATTACAATGAACGCTCGAATATTCACAAACATATATTCAAACCCCTACCTCGATGGAGTCGTCGATCGAGGTTTGTCGTGGAAAACGACGTCGCAGAAGCCGACGTCGTGGAACGAGGTTCCGTAAGCGTCGTTGGTGTTCGCCCAATGAAGAATGTGGTGACTCGCTTCCTTCGACGTGGAGAGAAGATGCAAGACGAGATGGAGTTATTCGTCGAAGCTTCAGTGTTCTTTGTGTTCTTCAACAAAGGAGGTGAAGCGTTCTTCTTCGGAGGAAGAAGTTCTTCAAAACTCAAGAGCTCTTTTCCCTTTATCTTAACACAACAAATCCAACCAAAATAAAATAAGGCTCCACCTTATTTTATTTACCCATTCCATGCATTCAAATTTAAAAAATTCAAATCCAATTCACTTAATTAATTAAACCATGAGTTTTTTAATTAATTAAGAGGTATGTTGGAAAATTAAATAAGGAAGTGGAAGAGTTACTTAATTAAAGGAAGTTAACAAGTTTAAAGGGGGAGTTTATGAGAGTTATGAGGATGTGAAATGTTGGGGCTCATGTGGCCCCCACCTCACATTTATCCTCAAATTTATCCTCACATGGGTAGTTAGGTGCCACCCCAACTTCCCCATGTAGGATAAAACCACCTTAGACATAAAAATAAAATTGTTTTACAATTTTATTCTTTCCTCATTTAATCCACAAATTTAACTTCTCCACCCGCACAAACGCAACTCTGGAATAGGTGTTCTTAAGCAATTACCAGCGCTGCGGTTTCATCGGTGCCCACATATTTTGATTCCGAGCACCAGTTCAAAAGTTAGAAAAACCCGCTCGTTCGTTCACTGAACGTACCCGAGCTAAAATTCAGAAATTGATTCTGGGCACACCGGGCCTCGGAATCAGGCGCCGTCAGAAACTGCATTGTTGTATAATTTCAAATAAATTAATAAAAAAATTCTCTTGAATTTTACGGGTCATTACAAGTTGACTTATAGAAGTGGTAATAAAAAAGATAAATAAAAAAAAATGATCTCTTCCACTATTCTATAAATAGATTTACACCATGAAATAAATATTATTATAGTGATAAATATTAGAATAAGTAGAATAATATAAGAAGAAATATTATTTATTTAAAATAATATATATGTTTGAGAAACTTAAATGTGAAGAACAAGATTACAACCAAAAACATATAGTATAACATTACAAAGAAATAAAGGGAGCCAAAATATATTATTTCCTCAATAAAATCCACATTAAATAGATATTTAGAATAACTTTGGTTGATCTCATGTCTATCAAATTCATACCATTCATTACGGTAGAACAAAATGTGGTTTAAAGTGCGTGGGGATTTGATTTTCCAGCAATACCAAGGTTGCATGCATACTCTTATCTCCTCATTAATGTT
This sequence comes from Viscum album, assembly GCA_963277665.1. Classification (NCBI taxonomy): domain Eukaryota; kingdom Viridiplantae; phylum Streptophyta; class Magnoliopsida; order Santalales; family Viscaceae; genus Viscum; species Viscum album. The sequence goes on along the minus strand of OY728122.1, from coordinate 1,234,927,908 downwards.
CCCAAGTGACCTTCATAATAATAAATTTAGGTTAGATTATATAGGAATAAAATTTACACCATGATTTATTCTAATATATGGTAAAATTCCAGCCAAATTATATTATCCATTTTAATTTTTCTGGAAATTATTAGATTAATTTTAATATAATGGAATCTAGATAGAATTTATAATTCAAATTAGCATACCCAAAAGTTGTTCAAAACAAAAAAAATTATCTTATGTTATAGGTGAATGAAAAGTTTCTCAAGAAGTACTATATAATTTGTTAAAATTTTAGCTTTGATGGGAATGAATTGTGAGCTACACATTAACATTATTTCTTGGGTGTCCAATTTTCTTTGCCCATGAAATTATAGATTCAAGGCCCAATATGATCAAATTTATTTATAAATATCCCACTAAATTAGATTGAAAAAATATTCCAAAAAAAATTGAGTAAAGTGATCCTAAAATTTAAAATTTAATTCATAAATAATTATTATTCCACAAGGAGATGCTAAAATGGGATGAGATTAATGTATTTTAAGAGATAATTTCACATATAATGAGAAATTAAGCTTAAATTATAAAATTAATTAACCTCATTATTTATAAAAAATAATGTACATTAAAAATATTCAAAATAAAATCAAAAATTTCCACCTTCACTATCTAATCACTCCCTCCAACTTGAGTTTTGATAGTCCTTAGAAAATTAATAGCACAAAAATATCAAAATTAAATTAATCTCTCTAAACTATTATAACACATAATGTTATAATAATGATATTGTAGTTTGAAATAATTCATTTCATAAAAATATTTTAAAAGAACCCAAATACACAAGAATATTCAAATATAAATCTAATTTATTTGTTTAATTTCACCGCTACCTTTCATTAATTTCAAACTATTATAAGGATGTGTTGTGTATTATAAAATACATGGGGGTTCATTTTTGTTTAAGGGAAAAAATATATATGCTAGATGCAAATCACATTTCATCCTTAATAAATGAAATAAGACACATGAATAATATTGAGTGGTTTATTATGATGTTTCCAAATACTTATGGTTATTTTATTTAAATAAAAATAAAAAAAAATATTTGAATTATAAAATTTAATAAATACAAATCAATCCTATATTGTTTCTAGGATTATATTAGAGGGATTTTTTCTTAGAAATTATTTCTCATTAATTCAAGAATTATCTACTTAATGAGACAAAAACACACCTAGTCATTCATTAATTTAGTCTCTATATAATTGAAAGTATAATTACTTAAACACTTAGAGGTTAATTTTCATGATCACTTTATCGTTTAGGATTACACTGGCACACAAGATATATAGTTTTTTTTTATATTTATAGAATACAAAGAATAAAATAATCCATTGAATGGAGATCTCAAATTAAATAACTAATTATAGGATTTAAAAAATAAAATAACATCTAATTCATCCCATGAAACTTCCTAAAATCAAACTATAAGAGGTTTATCCTTATATTAATAAAAATAACTTAATGGAAAACTAATATTGAATCATATAAACAGTATTGAATAAGACCAAAAAAGTAAAAATGATCACTTATGTAGTTTTATGAATGGATTCAAACAAGAAAATAAATAGTATTATAGTGATCAATATGAGAACAATAAGAGTAATATAATTAAGAATATTTATTTAGAAAACTAGACAGGTTTGAATAAATTACAAGTTAAGAATAGGATTATGGAAAAAAATATAATATAACATTAGAAAGAAATAAAAGTAATCAAAAGATCCCATTTACTTCATGAAATCAACCTTAAATAGATATTTGGAGTCCTCATGATTCCCAAGGTTGCATGTATTATTTTCTCTCTCATAAATAATACACCAGAATGACCTTTATGTTAAGATAATTCATTTGGGTTGTAGACAATTAAATATATCCCATAATATTTTCTAATATCTATTAAAATTTCATGAAAATTATATTATCCATTTTGAAGTAAATCCTAAAATTTTGGGATTAAATTATGGGTTATAAAATCAAGATTATAATTTAAAATACAACTTATCAAACATATATCCCCATAAATATTTCTGAATTATATTAGTTCATAGTTTAATGAATTTTTTATCATTTATTAATCTATGTTTATTTAAAGTTTGTACATTATTGTACAAGTAGTGTTGGACTCATATCCATGTTATATATTAGGTTTCATATTTTATATTCCAAAAAAAATTATTGATTCAATGAAAAAAATGATCAACTTCCATTATTTATATCCTATTTCTAAAAAATAAAAAAATATTTGAAAAAAGTTATTAACTTGATTATAAAATTTTAAATTTTAATAATTAATATATATTGTTCCATATGGTTATTCTTAAATGTTAAAAGATTAAACATTATAAAAAATAATTTTCTTATATGATCAGAATGAATATTAGAGTATAAAATTAATTAACCAATAATTTTATGAGAAATAAGGAACATTAAAAATATTCAAAATAAAATCAAAATTATCCACTTTCAGTTTCAAATCACTTGTCTTGGAATTTTAATTGATATGTATGTTCATGTCTAATTATGATCAACCCTAGCTTACCTCTATAAAAATTCTTCCATATTCCTTGTAATATTGATATCTAAGTTGTGATTCTAGAATATAGTCTCCATTTGATATTTAACGTTATAAAAAATATAAGTATCTATAATTAGAGGGGATCCAATGATTTGAAGTTACACATAGAGATTTATCATGATGTGAAGATCTCTTAATAGTAGATTGAAATATGAATTATTACCATGAAATCATGATTATAAAATTTATAATGAGTATTAATAAATGCAATCCTTACAATAACTTACAAAACTCTTCATCTATAAAAAGTGAGATAAATTCTGATAGCTCCATAATGAAGATGAGTATAGTCTATAGATATCTACCATGGAATATATTATGCCTCTAATAGTTGATAAATCATTTATTATGATTTTATCTCTATAAAAATACATTTCTTTAAAGAAGAATATCCAATATTTTCCTTCTAATATTATACAGAATAAAGGGTTTATTTGATCTTGTGTAAAGTAGGAAGACTATAGGGTCTACCAAATATTCAGTAAGGATTTGGGAGGTGTAGAATTTTAATGGGAATATTTTAACTTAGAGATAGTATACCTTATAATGGTAAATCATATCAAAAGATTTAGTTTTATAAAATACATCAACATAATTGGAATGAGTTATGGGAATTTTTTCCATGGTAGAAAAACTCCTTCTCACCTAGGAAACAAAACACCTTTTGGACACCAATTATATCTTTCTATTTGTAATATAGATAACAGAGATTTGTAAAGTGTTACTAGAATAATGATGTAAAAAATGAATTGGGATAGAAAAAGATATTATGAGTGATTTTATAGGTCTTTATTCACATATTAATATAACCTATTATAGAAAAAAATTTATCAAGTTGAAAATTTATAACAAAAACACCTAACATGAATAAAATAATGATAAATTTATCCATGACACAAATCAAACCCATTAGAGGGATAAGTATTTGGTACATTTATATCTCTTATTCACCTAAACAGATGTAAATAATGACATTAACACTAATTAAAACCTAGAATCACACATAAAACCTCTCACAGAGAAATCTTAAGAGAAATCCAATGTGAAGGACTTATAGTATCAAGATTTTTGATGTGGAAGATCCTCATAAAGAATAAACCACAAAGCATTATCTCCATAGACCAAGGGTAAACATATCATAGAGATATAAGGTGGTTATGACTTCTATGAGATGGAAAAAGGTTTATATTGAAACCATTAATCCAATACCGATATTAGAATCCTGAAGGTGGGAAAACCGTAATAGATTTTATGGAATAAATAAATATATATGTAAAAGAAATGGAATGAAGAACACAGAGAATATTCATAGATGAATCAATAAAGAATAATTATTTATTTATGTAAAAAGGTTTCATAGGTATCCCTCTCCTAATGGTTGAGATCTTCTATGCTTGGGTTATATTATTTATATACTCACATGGAAAAATTTAATTGTTAAAGTGATTAGGTTATAATTCTAGGGACCAATAGTTTATTTATAAGTGTCCTAACCATATCTATTTACATGGGACCTAAATACTTTTATTTTTATATAAAAATCCAACTAACACTAATAATTTTTATAAATATTCATAGGAAAATATACTTTATTAAATATTACAAGACACACCACCACACTCCTATCTCAGATGACAAACCAAGAAACGTTTTCATAGACAAAAACAACCAAAACATTAAATAAATTAGATTTCATATTTATTCCCATGCTAATGATACTATAATACCCTAACGACTCCTTTTTAAATATGATTTACTAATGATATCTCTATCATGATTCTCCACTACCTCCTTTATTAATGTTAACACCTAAGATGATGCTTCACTGGAAATATTCCATGATTGGTCCATCTATCTACAATAATGATCAATTATATGTATTCTTCCAGTAATGTACTTACTCTATTCACACCTATATAATGTTTATATGAATTGGTACACATACCTCCATTTCTCATACTTTTTCACCATTATTCATTTGAAATCCCCAAATCGTGGTCTTAATAAATATTTTATGATTTCTTTTGATTGCAGTCAAATAACTAAATGATATTCAATAAGGAGGATCATACAAGTATGAGTTAGGTGATTCCTAAATTTTTTATTTATTTTATATGATTTATATGCACTATTTTATATGTAGGTGTTGGTGAGAAGGTGTCAACAACCCAAAACATAACTAATTATTGGTTTCCTTCCATAATGAGTAGTGAGTAAGGACTATCCAACCCATTTTATGTTATGTAATAAATATGTTTCACTTATATGGACATTGGTAGCCATTTCACCATAGGAAAGTGGTGAGATACCTTTGAATTAAAACCATCAATCGGTTTCCATTCTTATAACTTGAGTTATTGAACATTTTGAGGTGTTCATAAGTTTTCTTTGATAATGGAAAACTTATAAATGGGATATCCTTGTAGAGATATGGTCTCATTTGATAATTTTGATATTATTTGTTTCCATTATTACATAAAAATTATGAGAGGTATGTTTATGTATGATCTTAATCTATTACAAGTATAGAGGCCTAGAATTATCATATATAAATATCACATCCTTTTAGATTAATATTCAATATATTTCATAAACACACTAGAGGACCATAATAGTTTAGTGTCCTTGGAGACTATAAACACAATATTATTATTTCATGAATGATCTTTGAACTCTCCCATAATGTAACACCTGGACCGCAGTTACCCAAAGTCGATGAATTGTTATATAAAATTGGAAATATCAGAAGAGATCTAGTCTCTAAAGACCTATTAACTTAGTACCCTTATAATTAATAGATATATACATAATTTTAACATTACATCATAAAAAAACAACAACAACGTGTCCCCTTTGAATACACTCATATCTCTTAACCTATTACTACTGGTCAAGAATAATATAATTCATCACATCCTGGGAAAAAGAAAACATAAGAAAGGGGTGAAATCAATTTCTCTATAAGGATAAAAATATAGTAGAAACTATCATAAATAAACATAAACATTTAAGGTAATGTAGAAGACTAAACCACAAGCCTTTTAAACATAAACTTTATCAAAATATGGAAAATATAAATCATATAATGCCATTTAATTATTCACATGGATATTATACTAGTCGAATAATCACATGTAATATCAATAGAAAAGTTCATAATGATGGAATGCAAAATTCTGGACATCATAACCACACAGTCAAGGCCTCTTTCCATGACTACATATAATATTTTTCCAAGGCCTTGTTCCAAGACACGAGTTTGTCTCATGAGACCTACTAATGCATCAAGGAGCTATAGCGGGATCTACCCATCCCTTAATAAGTCCATTGCATTCCTCATATGAAAAGGTTGGAACATAATCTAAACATTCATATTAAAACTAGCATATGAAATGTCATTATTTTAACCGAAAACCATGAATGGTATAAAAATAGCACATCCATAGTAAAAAATAATTCATTAAATATAATATGGAAGATTGTATAATAATAAATCAACCTTAATAAAAAATAATTAAGGATATTGACATAGATAAAAATAATCTGTAAAACTATTTGAGAGAAATGCCATTTTTTTCTTAAAAACATTTAAAAGTCCCACTATTTTTTAAGAAGCCATTTAAAAGAGATTTTTCAAACAAAGTGTCCCTTACCACTTTGAAACTTTTAAAAGTAATTTTAATTTCAAAACATTAATATACTATAAATAAATCCTGAAAAACATTTTTAGAACATGGATATTAATGAGAAAATTTATAAGTATAAATATTTAAAACATTTAAAATGATATTTCAGTTAGAGTTACAAACAAAATGAGAGAAACTTGAATAAAAATAATTGATGTAAAAAAAATTATAATATCATGAGAATAAAGGGATTCATGATATAATATGTCAAAGTAAAGTATATACATCATATAAAAGTGAATTGGCACATAACAAAAAAAATCTCAATGGAATATAAATTGAGATGAAATCCATTAGGAAGACTGTATCCATAGGTTAAGGATAAATCAATGACATAATTATGTATGAAAAATATAAATACAATCACTATGATTGTATATTCTATGTAAATCAATCAGAGTACATTCACACATATTCTTGTAAAAATGACACCAATGACTTGGATGTTTAACTCAATGAATGGAAATTGAGTTACGATTACTCTTATCAAGTTCATATCGATGACATGAGAAATTATAAATAGTGTGATTATGTGTATCAAAAGTATATCCAAACAATGGGGAGTGTAAATTACTACATAAATAAATAAATATTTATTTCACACATAATCATTGTGTAAAATGATCAATGAAGTTTGCGTAAAATCCAATGAGTAGAAATTGAAACTAGAAATTCCCTTACCGATTTTGTAACTTATGAAACATACTGCCTATGAAATAAGTATAACACAATGAAGTTTTAAATACCCATAAATTAATGTATATTACACAAAAAATACAATCATGGTAAGTACATACACCAAACAAAAGGAAACAGTGGCGAATATTGCATGAATCTCACAGAAATTAAAAGTGAGATGAAAACGCCTTACCTTTTACTTTTACTTAACAGAGGGTTGTTTAACCTCATGAATAATGGTTAAATAATTGTTATTAAATTATTAAAAAACCACATACCTAAATATGATATCATATATTATCTTATAATAATTATTTGTTAGTAATATTTCGGTAGTATCAATATTTCAGGTGTTTTCTGATTCATTTTACTTTTTATGTTTTGTAACGTAAGTCATGTTTGATATGGATTGAATGTATTTTATTCATATACAGAATGATATTAACTTTATAAACATTATTTTTAATCATAATATAAAAATTATTCTTGAATGTTAACGATGGGAAATGAATCTCATCGCATTCGTGGAGACAACAATCCGTATGTACGCACGAGTGACAATACCATTATATTGATGGAGAAATAATATGTAATAGGATGGTATATCATATATAAAGAATAATTAACATGTTATATTTACTATTGAAATAAATTATACTCATTATTATACCCATAAAAACGATGAAGGTTTGAATAACAAATTACACCACGATGTGGAGACGGTAAACAGTACGTACGCATGTATGGTGACTTTGTAATTCATAGGATGGATAAAATAATGAATATGGTTGTACCATGTTTATAATAACATCACAGTATGTATAAGGTACTATAATTATTATTTTGGTATGGAAAAAACAAAGAAATATGAAGTGGAAGAAGAAAAGAACTTTGAATGAGGTGATGAATGCTTTACCTCTTCTTCGAGTGCTTCCTTTTGATTTGATCAAAAGGGATCCTTAGGTTGACTTATGATCAAAGTAAGGCCTCTAGTTTGAAGTTAGGGTATTTGGGAGGACATTTTAGCTTGGTTTGGCCGATCCTAATGGCTTTTGAGGTGTAATTTTGGGAGAAGAGGGAGTACCCTTTTATAAGAGAGGTGATGGTCACTTTAGGAAAAACTTGAAATATTATTTTACTATACAATCATATTCAGTTTATAATGGATCAAAAAGGATTTATTTTGAGGATAAGGTGTGGATGGCTCGAAAACCACTAAACCAATAAGTTTTAGATAGGTTTATGTCTCCATATTAACCTTATGTTTTAGATTCAACTCTTAGTAAAGTAGTTTATCTTTTACAAGGTATTCACGTATTATTATAATAAATGGTTAATAAACGTACTATAAAAATACAAGAGAACCCCAAGTGGTTTATTATTGATTTATATAACCTTATATAAGTCCTTTGGACGAACCATATATTTTTTGGAAAATTATATCAATTAATAATATAGTATTTGTTTTAAAAATTCATTTATGTCAATTTTGAAACTATTTAGTGTTTGGTTATTGTGAAAGTCATAAAAAATTTGTCACATAGTGAAACAATATTTAATAAACCCTAAAATTTCTTATTAACCTATAAAATTTGTGTAATTAATAAAAAGACTCAATTTAAAATTATATTCATATTTATAATATCAATTATTTTAATCATTCAATAATAAGGTAATTACTGCATCGTCATTGTGTCATAAATATATTTAATTATTTAATTTCTAAAAATGATAAATAAAATAACATTGTGTAGGAAATATTTTTATATTTTTAATGAATATTTATAATCTAATTTATCTTATGTATAACCCTATATTAAAAATGGTTTAGTTATTAAATATTTAATTTAACACTTGTAACTCTTCTTTAAATAAAATAATAATAAATTTCCTAATCTAATACAAGTAGAAAAATGGATAATATTTTATTTATAAAGTTTATTTTGGTAGAAATACACTTATCCAATAGAATTAAGACATGTGTTAGGGTAATTATAATATAATTTTTTCCTCTAATTACCCTATTTACTTTTAACCATTGAAAATAAAATTCAAAAGTTACTATTCACCAGAAATTATTTTCATCCCATTGAACCACATTTTACTTAATTATTTAAAACATGTCTCTCTGATTTTTTAAATTTATTTTTCTGAAGTGATAAAATTACGTTTAATGAAAATTTTCAAATGTGCATAAAAGGTGAGTAAAAGACGGTAAAAACGTTCAATAAAATTTTATATATCTAATATTATTATAAAATGACTTAAATGAATTAAATTGTATTTATATAGGTGTTATGTATCTATTTTGACTTTAAAATAAATTTAAATTAAAAATAATTATATAAATAAATTGTCGTCTTTAAGAAATAATGCAGTGTTTTTCACTATTCCTCAAAAATTGAATGTTTTTAGAATAATACAAAAAATTCACCCAAAGATAATTTTGATAATCCAAATTAAAAAATTTTGTCTATTTTACCAAATTAAAAACATATAATTTTTATTAAATAATTTTAAAAAATATTCCTGTTATCAAAACGAGAAAGAGGGTTTTTTAGAAGTAAAAGCTATCAAAATATTGATATGTGTTAATGTTAAATTTAAATGTAAAATTACTTCCAATTACAAAAATTGGATTAAATGACAAAAATATAATCTAATTATGCTTTAAATACATTAAAATAAATAATATAACCCTATAAATTATTTTGATTAAAAAATATGTTTTCAATTAAAATTTAGTATTTTCACTATTCATGAAAATATGAATGTTATCAGAAGAGCACCAAAAATTTATTGAAATTAAATTTCTATGTAATTCAAAAGAAGAAGTTTATTTTTTAAAATTTATTACATAAAATTGTCAAATATTGGATTTAAAAAGGGTTTTCTATTAAAAGGCGATAAAACTACATTTTTTGAAAAATAATTCTTTTATCTGAAAAATTGAATTTGTTATTATACCATGTCTAAGAAACACATAATATGGATGTTGAAATTATATGGAGTATATTAAATTCAAAATTTTGTTATTACTATTCATAACCGCTTTTTAAAAGGCTAGTTTGATAGGTTGTGGTGTGCATGAACTCAGTGTTGCGTACTTCCCACACTATCTTATTATTCAAAGAGAAATGTACCATGGAAGCTTGGGGTGATACATTATTTCCTCCTTAAATAAATTGTGTCATCACAATTTGAAATTGTTCTTTGGATATAAAAGGTTAAAAATAAAAGATACCTTTGTGAAAAAACCACATTGGAAATATGCTTAATAAAATATTTTCTTAATAAGAGGGAAAAGGGAAATGAAAAAATCACCACCAAATTAGGATTTCGATTAGGAGAACATTGGTGGAAATTATAATTGGGGTAAAATGTAAATATTTATAAGGAGTGATTGAAGACATAAATCACATACAAGTGAATGGAAAATTGAGGGTCTCAAAGCCATAAATTTATAATGATTTAAAATATAGTCAGTTCAACAAAACATAATGTATTAGGATAACACATTTTTGGTTTTAAGATCTTTTCCGTAAATTTTAAGAATTATTTTATTCATAGAATAAGAAAAAAGAATACTTGACAAGTGTAGTTCCATCCTTTAACTAATTTCTACCACAAACTCATATTTCACTCTAAAAGATAATCATTCAAGATGACTTGGTCACACCTAAAGAGCTATAATCAACTTCTAGAGAAACACATAATCCAAAAAATTTAAACTATTAATTTCCCTTGTTATTAAACATTAACTGAAACCAAAATGGTTATTACAATATCAGGTGATCCCTAAAAAGGATTATCCTTTATATTAAGAAATACTACTCTTAATATCCCAAATTAAACAAACAATACCCAATGTCCAACAAAGACCATTAAAAAAACAATTGTCCTTAAAATTCTTCAAAATAATCCAAACTATGTTTGAAACCCAAAATTCATTAGGATTTGATCACATACTCTTCCCTGATAAATCTTAACATTTATCTCCAAATAACATCTGTTACTCTTAAAGTCACAAACATAAAAGCAATTAACCTAATCACATATTCTCTATGATTTGTTAATAATTTTTCATAAATAACCCAAATCTCTATAAGTCCACAAAAAAACATACATTCTTCCAAAATAAAAATCCACCATTACTTCTCAAATGAAATCCCATAGTATTCTATTTTTCTTAAGCATATAGTGTTCCAAAAAGGGCGAATATATTCCAAAATAACATTTATAACTCAATCAACAAATCATTTTCCTATAATAAGGATAAATAATTAGTTTCAAAAATAAACATATTATTGATATATAAAATCATTTAAATAAAAATAATTATTCATACTAACTAAGGACTTCACGTAGTCCTATGGTAGGTGATAAATCCTAGTCGCACTTTGGTTGTGGGTTCGATTCCCGCATCTTTTTCTAACATGATGGGTTGTCACACGATCTACATGTTGTCCTTTTTCAAAAACTATATAATTTTCTAACATTCCCAAAAATGTGATAAATTCCTCATTATTAACCATAACATATTTTAACCAGAAATGTTATCTCATACCATGAATTTTTTCCAAAAAATTAATAACCTATAATTGACTAAAATTCAAGGATGATATAAACCCAAATGGTTCTTTATAACTATATATAAAAAAGAAAAGATAATTCTTCCTCAAATAACATTTTCACATAGCAAACTATAGGGTTAAACATACTAGAGAAAAGTCTTCCAAAGTAAACCCATCAATAATAATCATTAATACTTTTAAATTTTTTTCCATATATTTATTTACACATAGGTTCTTCCTTGAATTAGAGGTTATCTTATAGAATAGGACATTGAATCGGGTAATTCCCATGTCCCCTACATTTACGGAAAATGACTGTAAATGGATTCATAGGATCATTTTTATTTTCTTCCATAGTACTCTTTATTTCTCCTCATCAATTATTTACTTTATGCCCTTCTTTCCCACACATAGATAATTTATTTTTTCTATTAAGACACTTCCCTGGGTGTCTTCTTCCACATTTCCTGCATGATGGAAAATGAGCTTTCTTTTCTCCATGGCCTCCACTGCTGGAGCTCTTATCATTCTCTGCCTTTCTCTTCTTTTTTGAGTTTTGGAGTTGGTTAATGTATATGTTGTTGATCATATTTTTGGAAAATTGATGCGACATGATCATTATATCTTTTATGCCTATAAATATTAAATTTCATTGCTCATTTCCACCACCATTCCCACCTTGCACATCATGTTCAATGTTAATATGACTTCTTTGGCATCCCACTAATGACTAAAACTAGAAAGCAGAGTGTGAGTAACAATAGTCATAAAATCATTTATAGTATATCATGACACATTATTTTCAATCTAAAACACCATAGGATTAATCACTATTATTTATTCTGATCTTATATTAAAATCCTTAAAATCATTTTGTAATGAAAATGTGAATTATCCTAAGCATATCCCCTAGGAGTGTCATAACAAAGAGTGAAACAAGACTAGGTGTTTTGTACCAGGACACCCTAGGTCAAGCCCGAGACTCCTTGTTATAGTTTTCACTCTTTATTACATCATTTAAAAATCCACCTCTACCTGCTCATATCCATATAGGGATGCATTTCTGGGAAAATAAACAAAATCTCTACATTACTGAAATTCTAGGATGTTCTTCTACACTAATCCTCAATGTATATCTCCAGGTAATGTTATCTATTTAGAGTTGTTCAAAATATAGTTTCCAAGGTATCCACAAAACTTCCTCTCATACCAACTGTAACAACCTGACCCCAGTTACCCAAAGTTGATGAATTATTACATAACATTAGCATGATCCCAAGTGATCAGGTCTCGAAAGACCGATTAGTTTAGTATCCTTGTATGTACTAGATACATACATAATATTTACATTACTTCATAAAAAAACAACAACAATGTGTCCCCACTGAACACAATCATATTCCTTAACCTATCCCTATAGGTAAAGAATAATATACTTCATCACATCTTGGTAAAATGAAAACATAATTAAGGGGTGAGCTTAGATGATCAATAAGGATAACAATATAGTGGAGAATATCATAAACAAGCATAAACATTTAAGTCAACGTATAAGACTAAAAAACAAGCCTTTTAAACTTAAACTTTAACATAATATGGAAAATATAAATCATATAATTCTATTTACTTATTAAAAAAGATATTATAATAATAAAATAATGACTTGTGATATCAACAGCTAATTTCATAATGATGGAATGCATAATGACGAACATCATAACCACATAGTCAAGGACTCGTACGAAGACTACAAATAAGATTTCATCAAGGCCTTGTTCCAAGACACTATTTTGTCTCATGAGACCTACCGATGCATCAAGGAGCTATATGGGGCTCCAACTTTCACTTAATAAGTCCAATGAATTCCTCATATGAAAATTTTGGAATATAATCTAAACATTCGTACTAAAACTAGCATACAAAATGAATATATTTTAACCACACACCAGGAATGGAATAAAAATATCACATCCACAATCAAACATAACTCATTCAATACAACAATGAATATTTTATTATAATAAATCAACCTCAATCAAGACTAATGAAGAATATTGACAAAGATGAAAATAATCCGTAAAAATATTTGATATAAATACTTCTTTTTTCTTGAAAACATTTAAAAGTCTCATAATTTTTCAAGAAGCCTTTCAAAAGATATTTTTTGAATCAAAGTGTCACATACTACTTTGATACTTTTAAAAGGAATTTTAATTTTAAAAAATTCATTTCCATATAAAAAATTCTATAAAAACTTTTTTAAAAAATGGACATTAATGATAAATATTTATATGAATAAATCTTTAAAATAATTAATATTATATTTTCGTTAGGGTTACGAACCAAATGAGAGAAAATTGAATAGAAATAACAGAGGAAATAAAAAACTTATAATATCATTTGAATAAAGGGATTCATGATATATGATGTCAAAGTATATTATATACACCATATAAAAGGGAATTGGCACATAACAACAAAGAAGTCTGAATGGAATAAAAATTGAGATGAAATCCCTTATAAAGACCATATCCTGAGGTTAAGGATAAAAAATGACATAATTATGTGTGAAAAAAATAAAAACAATCAATATGATTGGATATTCAGTTTAAATCAATCGAATTACATTCACACATATTCTTGTAAAAATGACACCAATGACTAGGATGTTTAACTCAATGAATAGAAATTGAGTTATGATTACTCTTATCAAGTTAAAATCAATGGCTAGAGAATTTATCAATGCAGTGATTATGAGCATCAAAAGTATATCCAAACAAATGGGAGTGGAAATTACTACTTAAATTAATAAATAGTGTTTTTACACATAATCTTGGAGTAAATTAATCAATGAAGTTTGCGTAAAACCCAATGAGTGGAAATTGAAATTAGAAATTCCCTTACCAATTTTGTAACTTACAAAACATTCACCCCATTAAAGAAAGATCATATTGTGAAGTTGTAAATACGCATAAATTAAATTATATTACACAAAGACAACAATCGTGGGCAGTACGTACACCACACAAAAGGAAATGGTGGAAAATATAGCATGAATCTCACATGAATAAAAAGTGAGATGAAAACCCCTTACCTAGTAATTTTACTTATTATAGGGTATTTAAACTCCTGTATAATTGTTAAATAATTTTTATTAAATTATAAAACTACCAAATACATAAATATGATATCATATATGTTCTTCAAATATTTCTTTGTTAATAATATTTCAGTAGTATCATTGTTTCAAGTGTTAACTGATTCGTTTTACTTTATATTTTTTGTTACGTAAGTCATGTTATATATGTATAGGATGTATTTGATTCATATAAAGAATGATATTAAGTTCTTAAACATTATTTTTAATCATAAAATGAAAATTATTCTTGAATATTTATGATGGGGAATGAATCTCATCGCGTTGGTGGAGATGGTAATTTGTACGTACGCACGAGCGATAATACTATTATATTGATGGTGAAATCGTATGTAATTGGATGGTATATCATATATAAAGAATAATTAAAAAGTTATATTTATTATTTACATAAATTATACTCATTATTATACCCATCCAAATGATGAAGTGTTGAATAACAAACTACACCACGACGTGGAGACGGTTAGCCATACAGACAGACATTTAGATACTTTTTCATTCATAGGATGGATAGAATAATGAATATGGTTGTACCATATTTATAATAAAATCATATTATGCAGAGTGTACTGAATTTTTTTTTTATGGAAACAACAAAGAAATAGGAAGTGGAATAAGAAAATAAATTTGAAAGAGGTGATGAACTTATTAACTCTTTTTCAGGTGCTTCCTTTTGATTTGATCAAAAGGGCTCCTTAAGTTGACTTCTAATTACTATAAGGCCACTAGGTTTATGTGAGGATAGTTGGGAGGATATTTGAACAGGGGTTGACTGATCCAAATGGCTTTGGAGGTGTGATTTTGAGAGAAGGGGAAGTACCCATTTATTAGAGAGGCGAGGGTCACTTTAGAAAAATTTTGAAATATTATTTTATTATACAATAATATTAAGTTTATAATAGCTCCAAAAAGATTTATTTTGTGGTTAAGGTGGGGATGGGTCTAAAACATCTCAACCAATAGGTTTTAGACAGGTTTAGGTCACCTCATTAACCTTATCTCTTAGATTTAACTCGTATTAAATAGTTTATCTTTTACAATGTATTCTTATATTATTATAATAAATGGTTAATAAGCTTACTATAAAATGACAAGAGAACCCCAAGTGGTTCATTATTCATATATATAACTTTATATATGTCCTTTATCCAAACCATATATTTTTAGGAATATTATATCTGTGACGAACCACCTCCTCGGGCTATGAACCTTGTCCTCTGACCCCGAGGTTCTCCTGTAATACCTTGGTTACCTTCCCAGCACACCATATGTTATTACTCATTAGGGTCGCTTATCGGACTAATGATTGTCCCTATAGGCCAAAACATGTTCTTTCAGTGTGTTTTGTCCTCACTCACACACACCCTGGGAAACTTCCCAGAAGGTCACCCATCCTGATTATTACTCCTGGCCAAGCATGCTTAACTATAGAGTTCTAATTAGGTAGGCTCCCAAAGATAAAGGTGCACCTTATTGACATGGGTAGTAACATCTAGCATTTTAAGTGTCACTTTTTTAGGGGTGTTACATTATCCACCCCATTAAAGCACAACACCCTCATTGTGGACCCCAAGCCTCAAACTCAGGCAGTGCCTAAGCTCTTTCGGCTAGGTATTGGCTCTGATACCATTTTGTCATGACCCACCTCCTCGGTCCATGAACCTTGTCATCTAACCCCATGGGTCTCCTATAATACCTTGGTTTCCTTCCCAACACACCACAAGCTGTTACTCACTAGGGTTGCTTATCAGACTAATGATAGTCCCCAGAGGCCAACACACGTTCTTTTAGTGTGTTTTGTCCTCACTCACACACACCCTATGAATCTTCCTAGAAGGTAACCCATCAGGATTATTACTCGAGACCAAGCATGCTTAATTTTTACGTTCTAATCAGGTAGGCTCCTGAAAAGAAAGGTGCATCTTGTTGACATGGGTAGTAACATTTAGACTTTTAAGTATCACTTCTATAGGGGTGTTACAATATAAATTAATAATATAGTATTTGTTTTTAAATCTCATTTATGTCAATTTTGACATTATTTAGTATTTGGTTTTTGTTAAAGTCATAACAACATTTTCACTATGAACAAAATTTATTTAAGCAACCCTAATATTTCATGTTAACCTAGAAATTTTTTGGAATGCATAAAAAGTATCAATTTACAACTATATTAATATTTATAATATCAACTATTTTAATCTATCAATAACAAGGTAATTACTGCATCATCATTGTGCCATAAATAAATTTAATTATGTAACGTATAAAAATTATAAATAAAATACCATTATGTAGTAATTTTTTTATCTTTATAATGAATATTTATAGTCTAATTCATCTTATGTATAACCCTATATAAGAAATGGTTTAGTTATTAAACATTTAATTTAACACTTTTAACTCTTCTTTAAATAAAATAATAATAAATGTCCTAATCTAGTCCATGTGAACCAAAAGGATCATATTTTATTCCTAATGTTTATTTTTTTTTTCAGAATACACTTATCCAATAGAATTAGGACATGTGTTAGGGTAATTATAATACAATTTTTACCTCTAATTACCATATTTACTTTTAATCGCAGGAAATAAAAATCAAAAGTTACTATTCATAAAAAAATATTTTCATCATATTGAACCAAATTTTACTTACTGATGTCAACCATGTCTCTCAGATTTTTTAAATTCAATTCACAGAAGTGGTAAAATAATGTTTTATGAAAATTTGGAAATGTGCCTATAATGTGAGTAAAAGACAATACAAAGTTCAATAAAATTTTATATATCTATTCTTATTATTAAATGAGTTGAATTAATTAAATTGTACTAATATAGGTATTATGTATCTATTTTTTACTTTAAAATAAATTTAAATTAAAAAAAATATTTAAATAAAAAGTCATCTTTAAGCAATAACGCAGTGTTTTTCACTATTCATCAAAAATTAAATGTTTTTAGAAAAATACTCAAGATTCTCCCAAAGATAATTTAGATATTACAAATTAAAAAATGATGTATTTTTTTTACCAAATTCAAAACTTAGACGTTTTATTAATTAATTTAGAAAATATTCCTGTTGATAAAACTAGAAAGAGAGTTTTTGAGAAGTAAAAACTATCCAAAGATTGATATGTGTTAATGTTCAATTTTTATGTAAAATTACTTATAATGAACCAAATTGGATTAAATGATAAAAATATAATATAATTATGCTTCAAAACCATTCAAATATATAATTTAAAACTATAAATTATTTTTAAAAAAAATGTGTTTTCAATTAAAATTTAGTATTTTTTACTATTCATAAAAATATGAATGTTATCAAAAAAGTAATGAAATATTTTCCAATATAAATTTTTATGTATCAATTATAAAGAAGAATTTTATTCTGTTAAATTGAATATATAAAAGAGTCAAATAATGGATTTAAAAAGTTTTTTCCATTAGAAAGCGTTAAAATTACATTTTAAAAAATACTTCTTTTATCTAAAAATTGTATTTATTCTTATATTATGTATAAGAAACAAATAATATGGATTTTAAAATTATATGAAGTATATAAAATTTAAAATTTGGTCATTACTATTCATAATCTCTTTTTTAAATGGCTAGTTTGATAGGTCGTGGTGCGCTTGAAATCAGTGTTGCAAACTTCCCACGCTATTATATTATTCAAAGAGAAACATACCATGGAAGCTTGGGGTGTTACAAAAAAAGATATTCTAACATAGTACTCCTCTTAGGCATACCCTTCCTAAAACATTTTTCATAACCTATGGATCGAAACATAAGAAAGGGTGAACAGAAATTCTCAGTATGGGTACACATAGGATATATCTATCTATGATCATATGAAATCATAATATACGAGGGATGGTAAAATTTATTTATATTTTTGAATATTAATAAACTTATAATCACATAATGATTGTTCTTATACTTAACATAGTATGTGTTAATTTACTAAGTGTAGCTGTCACACTAAAAGGTCATAGCAGTTCCCCGCTATGATAAAAACCCAGAAGTTCCATGACAATATTATTAAATATATGTTCTATATACATATGATATCATTTGAGGGAAAATTGATATAGGATATTAGGGTTGAGACTCATAGGAATTTTATTCACCTTCTCATAGTGTACGCCCTTGGTAATATTCAGTCAAGGATATTATGAAAACATGACCCTCCTGTAGGAAATCCAAATTTATATGTTCAATTATATGTTCCTATAAATAAATATGTGTATTGATCTTTAGACTTTAATAATAATATTTATCAGTATTACAAGTTCCGTTCTTTTATGTATTGATGAAAATTGTGATAACATATGTTCACTGAGAGGTTGGATACGTTGGGTACATCACAAGTAATATTTCATTAATGAATAACGTGGGAAAGGATTTTACCATATATTATTTAATTGAAGTTGGTATATTATACCCTTTTATGAAAATGATATATCCTAAATAATTCCATTACCATGGTGTTCTATAGGCATGTTCTATTTCTAGGAATTAAAAGAAAGAGATATTGAGCACATATGTTGTTGGCACTGACATGAAACCTGCTTGATTAGAGATATCATGTTGAGTGGATTATATTACATAATATGTGTCCATATGAGGTATTATGTAATTTTGTCATTAAATTATTTCTCTATGGATTCCATTACATGCTGTTAGACACTAAACTTGGACTCTAGGATTCTTCTCAAAATGTCACTGAGAATGCAGCTAAGAGGGCCACATACTATGTCTATACAGAATCTCAGTCAAATAACATATTATTATTTATTATTTAACATGTTTAATAAATATTATTGTCACATTTGGTTTAATAATTATTCATGTATAATTGATCTCATATATTTCATCACTAGTTATTTGAGAGAATATTATGTGAGATAAATACTTAAAAAATATTCATTTTCTATTTAGTGAATATGATAATTATTTATTTATTGTCAAATAATGCATTGATATTTATTAAATAAATATTAATCATTCCAAGACTGATAAATATTGTGGTGTAATGATGAACCAAGTTTAATGGTCCGATGATAAATAATATATACTGAATATTATTTTAATAAATAATATTTAATTTTAATTTTCATGTTTAGTGCTTGTTGAGAATTATTATTGCTATTATTAACATGGTGTTCCAATGGAATTTAAAAAATAATAAGGGTAACTTGTGAAATTATTTATTTCTAACCATAGTGGTATATAAACCCAATTATATTATTTTTCAAGAGGACCAATTTCATTTTTTGTTGCGCACAATAGTGGTTGAAGAGAATCCTCTAAATCCCTAGAGAGCTTCCTCTCCAATAATTCTCCCAAGAATATAGAGAAATATTCCTCCACCTCACACTCTTGAGTCTAGAGTGATCAAGGAGAATACTTTAGAAGTGATTCTCATGGAGATCAAAAGATAATAATGGAAGTTATATATAGTGAACCTCAATTTTTATACATTAAAAGCACATAAATGTTTTGGAATAATTAAAATATTATACACATATATGTCCAAGGACTGTATTAGTCTAGTTATTTTTGAAACATGGAAAGA
Source organism: Viscum album (assembly GCA_963277665.1). Taxonomy (NCBI): domain Eukaryota; kingdom Viridiplantae; phylum Streptophyta; class Magnoliopsida; order Santalales; family Viscaceae; genus Viscum; species Viscum album. Next base: position 1,234,907,606 of record OY728122.1, on the reverse strand, counting down.
TAACCAATGGTACATAAGTGAACTAAATTATCACCCACTAGGTTCTTCATGAATATAACCCTTTTTAGACACATCATACGTAATACATATATTCATAACTCTGGAAAGGAAACATAAAAACGGTTGAGCTTATATGCTCAGTAAGGGTAAACATGGGAGAAATGTAAGCATAAAAATGATCATACGGGTATAAGGACGTGATCATAACATTGTAAGATCACACCCATCATATAATAAGAATATAAACATAAATAATTGAATAAATATTTAAAGTTCATGAGACATAAATCATAAGGAAATAAATAGGATAATACATGAAAGAACAACATATTAATAAGATATGGAATTGTAGAAGACACATATGCATATAATATTATTTCTATAGCAGTCAAGGCATTGATTCCAAGACAATCTTGGTAGTATGGGTTCCTCCCCATACCATCTTGATAGTCAAGCTTCACTCCCATGGCCATATTAGTAGCCTGAGTTCCCTCCTCATACCATCTTGGTAGTCATGGTTCACTCTCATTACTATCTTAGTAGTATAGGTTCACTCACAAGAGCATCATAGTCTATCTCATGATATTTAAATATTTACCCAATGCATTGGAGGTAGATATATACCCCAACTATCTCATAATTAAATCATATATACACATTCTTAGAAATAATGAATAATCATATCATAACCCATAAAATTAAATGGTTATCATAAAAATGTAATAATATCATAACATGTGGAAAACGATATAGGTTTTATAATCATTTCAAAATCATAACTGGTGAAAAGAAGAGGGTTTCAAAATCATATAAATCGTAAATGGGAAATCAGTTTCATAAACATCACACCATAAAAAAATAATAAATTCCACGAAATAATATTAATGGTAACATTGAATAATTTCCCCATAAAGGCATGAGTAACCCCAATTTATGTCATCTTATATGGGAAATAATTTTAAAAGATATTTTAAAAATATTTCCTGAGGAAAATATCCTTTCTAAATTAAAAAAACCTTTTTAAATCAAATAAAAATTTTGAATATATTTTTCTTGGAAAACAGATTCGAAAACATTAAAAAAAATATTTTAAAATCATAAAATATTTTCAAAATCTTTTTTCCTTGATTTTTTTGAAACATGTTTTTTGAAATAAAATAGATTTATGACTGAAGAGAGAAATACGACCGGGTTTTTCTTAAAAGAATTTTCTTAATAATATTAAGTAAAAAATAGTTAAAATGGAAATAATACAACGATATTTATTTAATAAATATATAATAATAAAACTCATTAGTGTTATTGATATATGGATAGTAATATTTCATCAATAGGAGAATAATCATAAACAATCCGGATAAACTATGACATTGTTTCAATAAACTCTAACCATAAGGTAACTTGGAATCCTAAACTCCATGTAAGAAAATTAAATCAAATAAAGATTAAAATATAATGAGGATAAGGTGATCCATGGAATAAAAATTCAAATTCATGTATATACACCTTGAAAAATAATGTAGGTTCATAACATAACTTGTGTCTCAAAGAAGGAAAATTGAGGAAAAAATGTCTTACTGATTTGGTAACTCTTGAAACATAAACCCCATGAAATAAAGATAATATAATGGATATGTAAACACCCATAAATTTAAAAATAATAATCATATAATACATTCATGGTATGTATATAGATCACACAAAAGAAAATATTGTTGAACATGGCATGTATCTCACAATTATACAAATTGAGATGAAATTACCATACCTTGTGAATTGACTCTTGTCATACACATAAAAAATTAATGTATAATAAATATATGTTTATTAAAAATATACCACATAAAGCTATTATTATATCAAATACCATATATTATTTTTTATGACTTTATATTACCCTCTTGTTAACAATTCTATGTTAAGGTATCACTTTGTGTAATATCTACTTTGTTCTTCACATGTGTCTTAATTTGTTATATCTTTGTTCCTTATAATTATATAATGATTTAAAAAATTTAAACCATGATATAAATATCTATTATATAAATTATATTTTTTATAATAATATTTATAATATATAAGTATACAATTTAATACACCGTTCATGGAGACGGTATACCGTATGTACACATGAACGATGTTTCTGTTTAATTATTATATTAAAACAAAGAAAGAAAATGACATATATGTATATATTTTAATTAAAATATATTTCTTATTTCATATATTTCATATAATTTCACCAAAAACATCCTTAATACATTCCATTTTATTTGTGAATGAATGACATTGCTTTGAGGGGGCGGTAGTACACACTTCCTCAAACAAATTTTTTATATTTACACAAAAATAGAAATTATAAAGGTATGTGTTATAAAATAATTACATAAACATAAATAAATAATAAATATAATAAATAAAAAAAATTGTTCATTATAATTTCAACCATTAAAGTGGGTAAAGGAAAAAATGAATAATCATCATTTCATGAGGCGGTAGTTCGTCGAACACATAAATAGTATATTACTTACCCACTAGATTAAAGTGTGTGTAAGTTTAGGAAGAAAAATTAATATAATAAAATCATTGTATACTGAGGATAATTTTTTTATTATATAATAATGGAATAATAATAGTTTAGTATTTTAGAATGAAAATAAAGGAAAGGAGCTTGAGGAAGGATGTTACATCTTCTTTGGGTAACTACTTTTGGTTTTCACCAAAGGGATTCCTTGGATAGATTTATTCCTAAGGTGAGAATTATCTGTTTAGGGGAGGGATGTTGAGGAGATATTTGGGTAGATATTGGTCAATAAAAATTTGTTTGATAGGTGTGAGGAAGTTGGAGGAGATGAGGCATTTTTATAGTGGAGGAGTGACACTCTTGTAAATTTGGGGAAAAGGAATTCCACCCATATCTTTCTCATGTCAAGTGGATCCAATAATAGAAACAATTATAGAAAATGGTGAATAGGTTATAAATATTCCCATAAAATTCTTCTTTTAAAAGTTTATAGGTTGTTTTGGGTCTTAAATTTAAGGTTTAGTACTTTATTAACCTAATTTTTCTCTTAAATATTGTAAATAATTTTTAATCATTTTCACTAATATTTTTGATCAAAAACCAAATTGACATAATAGAAATTATAAATAATTATTAATAAAAATTTGTAATTCATTTTTTCAAATTCCAATCATAAAAGTGGGAGAAATTAATTTAAAATGAATCCCATAGATGATATGACAAAGTATGTTTTTAAAGTAAAAACATCCAAAAGTTTGCTAAGTTTTATACCCAACTACAAAGTGAAATTGATTAAAATTACCTCAATTTGATTAGTTGATAAAAATATGATCTAATTAAACTTTTAATCAAATTTAAAATATAATTTAACATTATAAATAAATTATAAGAAAAGGATGTTTTGAATTAAAATTCTGTATTTTCACTATTTATCAAAAAATAAAGTTTCTCGAAAAAATCCCAAAAAATTTCCTTAAAATTATTTCAACATTATAAATTAAAAAATAATTTTATTTTATAAAATTTTATTTTATAAAATTTTATTTCTAAATGTGTTTAAAATTATTTTTATTATTTTTCCCAAAAGGACATGAAAAGTAGTTCATTTGAGAAAATTGTATTTTTTAAACATATACGGAATTTATCCAAAATTATATATTTAATTATCAATATGATTTTTATATAAAATAATTTTAAAAATAATTTAAAAGTTATTATTACTATTTATATTACTATGTTTAATGGCTAGGTTATAATTATCTCATTTAAATATTTCTAACAAAAAAAGATATTTCATAGAAACTCAATGTTGCGTGTAACGTATTCCAAGTCGATGTTGCATGTAACATACATCAAGTAACTGTTACATGTAATGTATTCCAAGTAGGTTCCATGTGAAAGTAATGTTTTACTTAGTGAAATGAAATATATTAATGAAAAATTAATTTATTTGACAAGAAAGAGGTCCATAAAATCTCAAGGTGTTACATTCTACATCCTTAAAATGAATTTCTCCATCAAAATTCATCATTTGGGTAAAATAAGTTTTATAATTTTGATTTATCATATCCTTAAGTTCCAACATATATTTCTCTAATTGGTTATTTCTCCAAAAAATGTTAACTAGGCGAGTGGTATTGTTTCATATAACTTTATCAGTACGATCCAAAATTTCCACTAGTTGTTCCTCATAAGAAATATCCTAATCCAATGGTATGACCTCTAATTTCAGTACATATGAAGGGTTTTGTTTGTAATTCCTCATGAAAGATTCATGGAAATTATCATGGACTTGAGAGATATTTTGAGAAATTTCTAAGTGATAGGCTAACATTCCAATATTATCAAGAATCTCAAAGGGACCGATACACTTAGGGATTACTTTCCATTTTTTTCAAACCTCATAACCTTATTCCAGGGATAGATCCATAGAAATAACTTCTCTCTAACTTCAAATTCTATATCACTGTATCGGTTACTGGCATAACATTTCTCCTGACTCTAAGATTACTTGATATGCTCTTGAATGAATCTAACCTTCTCTGCCATTTCTTCATAAATATCAAGTCTTAATAGATTTATTTCTACAACCTCATCCCAACATATTGGATATATAAATTTATTCCCATAGATGGGTTTATAAGGTTCCATATGAATTCATTACTGAAATATATTATTTTACAAAAACTCAACTAGACATATGTGTTGAAACCAACCACCTTTGAAATCCATAGAACAAGACCTCAAACATATCTTCAAGGGTTTGAATTTTTATTTTAGACTAACTATCTTTGTGAGGAGGATACATATTTATGAAACTCAATTCCATATAGTGTTCTTACTAAAGACTTCTCTAGAACATAGATTTAAACCTCAAATCCCAATACGATATAATAGGATGTGGTACTCCATGAATCCTTGCCACTTCCTTAATGTTTATGGTATAAACATGATCTAGAGTGAAGTATTATCTGATAGAGTTGAAGTGTGATGACTTTTTAAGGTGGAAAACTACCACCGATCTAGTATTAAACACTTTAGAGGTTTTGGGTAGTCCAATAAAAAAATCCATAGGGATGTTCTCCAATTTAAATTCTAGTATGGGTAATGGATGAAACATCCCCTTTGAATTTTTTATTTCAACCTGAAATTATTGGAATACCAAGCACTAAGATTACAAATTTTGTGATATCTCTATTCATTCCACCCCACAAGAAGTATTCTGGCAGGTCCCTATACATATTCATACTTCCAGGATGAATAGAGAATAAAGAACTACAAGCTTCCTATAACAGATCCTTCTTTAATTAGGGTATGGAAGGAACACATACATGATTCTTAAACATTATCATTCCATCCATATTAGGTTTAAAACCATGATAATTTCCAACATTCTTTTGAATATCCACATATCAATTCTATGCATCCTTAATATTCACTTAGATAGAGGGTTGGACATTCATTTGAGAATGAAATGATTTCCCCTTCCATCCGGATTTCCATCTCCATACCTTGAAAATATAGAAATATTGTATCTTTTGTGATCCTCATCATAGATAATCTTTCATGATCCTTTCGACTCAAATCATCAGCCACCTTGTTCGTTTTCCTAGGGTGGTATTGTATTGAAAAATCATAATCCTTTACCAACTCTAAAAACCTTCTCTAGCGCATGTTCAAATCCTTCTAGGTGAATATATATTTCAAAATTTTATGATTGATATATATATATACATATATATATATATATATTAAAATTATGTACATAAAGATAATTCCTCCATATATTTAATGAATGAATTACTGTTGCTAACTCCAAATCATGAGTTGTGTAAATTTTCTCATGAATCTTAAACTTCCACAAGTCATAAGCGATAACCATGTTATTCTTCATAAGAAAAAAATCCCAATCCATTCTTGGATGTGTCACAATATATTTCAAACCCTTATCCACTATAGGTTGATGTAAGAACATATACATTGACTAAACTTATTTTTAGTTCCTAGAAATTTTCCTTACATTCATCTATGTAGAGGAACTTGGAACCCTTCCAAGTTAAATTGGTCAAATTATTATATAGTCATGAGAAATTATCTAAAACCCATCTATATTATATATATAATACAATAAAGCTATGAATCTCAGTCACCGTTGTTGATCTAGGACATCATTCAATAGCCTTCGTCTTTGATGGATCTACTGATATACCATCTCTTGATATTATGGGACCAAAAAATGAATCCTTTTGAAGCCAAAATTCACACTTTTTAATTTTTTTCATATAGATTCTCCTTCCTTATGGACTTTAGTACAATTCTCAAGTGATATTAATTATCTTATTTTCTCATTTAATAGATAATAATATCCTCTATAAAGACTTCCAAAAACTGGTTAAGGTGATCTATAAAGACTCTATTAATAAAATCCATGAAGATAATAGGGGAATTAGTAAGAACAAAAGGCATCAATATATATTCACAGTGTCTATACCTTGTATAGAATATCATTTTGGGTGTATCCTACTTTTTGACCTTCAATTGATGATATCTAGAATAACGGCCAACCTTGTAAAAGTAATGATCTCCACACAATTGATCAAACAAGTCATCAATATGGGATAGAGGACACTTTTTATTGATCGTGATCTTGTTCAACTATTGATAATCATTGAAAATTAGAATTGATCCATAGGTGTTTTTCATAAAAAGAATATGTGTACCTTATGTTGACACACTTGGTTGAATGAATCCCTTATTAATGTTTTCATGGAGTTGCTTCTTCAATTATTGCATCTCAATAGAGTCTATTCTATATGGAGTCTATAAAATTGGTGTGGAAATAAGTATGAGTTCTATTGAGAAGTAAAATTATCATTATTTTGGAAGGCAAGGAAAATATTCCAGAATTATATCCACAAATTCTCAAACAATAGGAATATCATCGATCTCACTTTTCTCCCCAACCATTTGAGAAAAACAACCCTTATGAATGGTAATTAAGACCCATACACTAGATACAATATCCACAGGAACTTCATGTTTATCATCACATTGATAGATGATCATAGGATGGTTTGAAATAAAAAAACATAACTTTACTTACTCAAAACTTGATGTGGGATTTATATAGAGAAACCAATCCATGCATAAGATGAAATAAAATTCAACCAAAGGAAGAATAACAAGATTTCCTAGAAGCACATTCCCACAAATGTCAACCGAATATAAATCATAGACATGGGATGAAATCATCATACCATTAGGGATTTTCACTCATAATTCCAAATCTAATTATTTTTTTGGAATCTTCAAACCCTTATAAAATTATTTAGATATGAAATAATGGGTAGATATAGAATCAAATAATAAATTAGTATTGATAGAGTGGATGGTAAGTGTACCTTTCACAACATCGTTATTACACCACTCATCAGAAATAGTAATTGCTTGAGATTTCCCGTTATCAACTAGCTTAATAGTTTTATGATGTCGTTCATTATCACCAGCCCTCGGGTTTGGGTAGTGGTTAGAATAATAATAATTCCCCTTACAATTGTAGTACTGAATCATTGGTGGTTTATTCTATTCCACCTTTTCTCCATTCTCACCACTAACTAACTTCTTCCCATTACTTAGGTAATCAAATAATTGATGGCCTTCCCTTACACAATTAAAAAATTTATTATACCCCTTAAAGAAATTTACTACATGCTTCATTCCACACTTAGAGAATAAAAGAAAGATCTTCTTATTCTCTTCATGGTTTTTATATTTTCTTTTAAAATCGATCTTCATTTTCTTGTCAAGACCATGAGAAGGATTCACGAATCCAACCTCTATTTGAACATTGATTCCAAAACTGAAAATATCTTCATAGATACTAAAATATCTTATTTCTAATTCCCTTTAGAGACTTGTATATACACCACTGAAAAACCTATCAACTATAATTTTAGGTTTTATGAAAATTAATGAAGTATACCACACATGTATTGTGAAATTATCCTCATAGGTACCAACAGATTAATCATCCGTTTTATTCAACCAAAAGAATTCCTTCTCCATCTTGGTATGAAGAATTTGAAGAAATTACTTATTGAAAAATAGGTTCTTGAACTCTCCCCAATACAAGGATTCAATTTTATATTACCACATCATATTATTGATTAGAATCCACCAATGGTCCTCCTCACCTTTTAGCTGATAAATATCCAAGAATTAGTTTCTTATGCTCTGAACACTGGATAATAGAGAATATGATTTCATTAGTACTAATACCCTTTTTAGAAAAAATAGGATCATTATACCCTTTGAAAAAAGGAATTCATTTACTCATAAAGGAATCAACATAATATTGTTCCCTCCTTTTCTCTTTTGGATGTCCGCTATGATTCATAACTTGAGAGATTTGGGTGGGTGTAGAAACAACATTTTACATTCCAACTCCCATAGAATTCAATTTATCAGGAGGAAAATAATCTAATTTTCCATCACAATCACCATTAAAACGATTACATTGGGTTCAAACCATTGACTAAAACGAATATCATAGTATAAGAAAAAGTTTTCATAATGTGGAACCACATAATTATAAAATGTAACTTATAGGATGTCTAAATTATTATAACTTCAACAATCTATGACACATTAGGTTTATCCTAGGTTATTCATAGACAAATTAATTTTAAATCCTACATTATAGTTCATTATGTGTTTGTGAATTCCCAAAGAATATCCCCCATGAGTGTCAAACCAGGTGAAAAATAAGTATTGTTGTCATGTACCAGGTTATGTCAAGTAAAACCTGACACACCTTGTAATAGTTGTTACTTCTAGGTACATACACGCCAAGGCCTAATCTTCATATAGTATCCACATAGATATTTTTTTATAGAAAAAACATATTATTTCCTTTACAAAAATTCCAGAACATTTTCTTATACTTTTCCATATACTTAGACTTATCCTTGGAAATGTACATAGGGTTCTCACTAAGGTTTTTTCATCCTAGATTTAAAAGGTTAACTAAAAATTTTCTCTCATACCAACTATAACGACCCTCACTTTTCATACATTAACAATACATAAATTTTCAGAGCACTTAAAACATTATAGAAATAGAATCCCAAAGAATATATTAGTCAAGTGCCTTTGAGAAAATGGAAACATAAATACTGGTACATAAGTGAACTAAATTATCTCCCAATAGGTTGTTTATGACTAGAAACCTTCTTAGACACATCATACTTAATACATATCTTCATAACCTAGGAAAGGAAACATAAAAAGCGGTGAGATTAGATGATCAGTAAGGTTAAACAAGGGAGACATGTAATCATAAACATGAGAATAGGGGTATAATGACATGATCATAATAGTATAAGATCATACCCTTTATATCATAATATTATAAACATGAATCATGGAATAAATATTGGAAGTTCACAAGACATTAACAATATGGAAATAAACAAAATAATCCATGGATTAATTACATAGGTAAAAGACATAGAATTATGGCAGACACATAAGAATATAATTTAGCGAAGGTATTAATGTTAAGACTATCTTGGTAGTATGGGTTCACTCTCCATATTATCTTAGTAGTCATAGTTCAATCCCATAACCATATTACTAGCATGAGTTCACTACTCATACTATATTAGTTGTCTTGGTTCACTCCCATGGACATCTTCGTAGTTAAGGTTCACTCCCAGTACCATATTAGTCCATCTAATGAGATATAAATCATTAAAAAATTCATTGGATAGAGATATAGGTACCGCTAATATTATCATGAAATAATACATAAATTTTCCACCAAATCATAAATAATCACACCATAACCTAGGAAATGAAATGGGTATCATAAAAATTTAATCATATCATAACTTATAGAAACAGATTTATTCTTTATAATTGTTTCAAAAGCATAATGCGTGAAACGAAGTGGCTTTAAAAATCATATAACCCCTGAATGAGAAATGGGTTTCATAAACATCATTCCATAAAAACATAATCCATTCATGGAAGTAATATGAATGGTAACATCGAATCAGATCCATATAAAGGCATGAGTAACACCAATGAATGTCATCTTAGATGTGAAATAATTTTTAAATATCTTTTAAAAACATTTTTTGAGGGAAATATCCTTTATGTATTGAAAAATTCTTATTTAAAACAAAAGAAATATTGTAATATATTATTCTAAGAAAAAATATTTGAAAAAACTTAAAGGATGTTTTGAAAACCATAAAAAATTAAAATCTTTTTTACTTTATTTTTTTGATTTTTTTAATACATGTTTTTTGAAATAAAACATATTTACAACCAAAGAGGGAAATATGGTAATATTTTTCTTAAAAACATTTTTTAATCATATTAAGTACCAAATAATAAAAAAATGGTACTAAAACAGGGATATATATCGAATAAAGAGAGGAGAATATAAATCATGAGTGTTCTTGAGAGATGGATCATAATATTTCATCAATGAGATCATAATAATAAACAATCACGATAAATAATGAGATTGTTTCAATAAACTCTTACCACTTGTTAACTTGGACTCATACATGCCACATATAAAAATGAAATTACATGAAGCCTAAAATATATTGTGAAGAAGAATATTCATGATATAAAATTTCAAATGTATGTATATACACCTTGAAAAAGAATGTAGGTGTATAAAAAACATGTGTCTCAAATAAGGAAATATGAGAAAAAACAGTCTTACCAATTTGGTAACTCTTGAAACATAAACCCCACTAAAGAAAGATCACAGATTAGATATGTAAAAACCTATAAATTTAATAATATTAATCATTGAATACATTCATGGGTAGTATATAAACCATGAAAAAGAAAAGAGTTGTAAAAATGGCATGCATCTTATAGATATAAAAAGTGAGATGAAATCCCCATACCCTGTGTCTCGAATCTCATCATACTCATAAAAACTTCCTATATAATAATTATATTTTTATTATACATCTATCACATAACCAAATTAATATATGTAATACCATATATGGTTTTATTATGACTTTATATTACCTTCTTGTTAACAATTCTATTTTAAGGTTTCAATTTGGGTAATATCCTCTTTGTTCTTTGCATGTGTCTTAATTTATTATATCTTTGGTCCTTATAATTATATCATGAATTTTGGGAATTATGGTATCAACAATACTCTAATAAATTCTATTTATTTTTATTCTAAAAAATATCATTGTTTGTTTTATTGATGAAATAACTTTAAGGTAATTTAAAAAAAAATATTAATAGATATATTTACTATAGAATTATATTAAAGTTTTTGATATATGAGGAATATTCATTAAAGTGATGAAATTGAATGTTAACATTTTTTGGAAACACTATTCATACCCCATGTGTGTATGTGTAATGTAAGGAGGGAACCCTGTGTTTGGAATAGATCTTATGGATCATCATCCCTATAATATCTTGAATGTATGGTTCATGAAAGCTATGTTTGGATAGAACCCTATGTTTTTAAAAGGGAAAAGTATGGTTAAGAAACCCTAAATAAGTAAGGAACCCTAAATTAAATGAAAAAAACATATGGTACATCAACCCTACTTGTGTATTCAACCCTACATTTTTAACCCTACGTTTGGTGTTTTGGAATTTTATGAAGGAACCCTATAATTGGCTATTCAATGATGGAGATATTGAATCCATGATTTTATACGAGATGTGTGAATTAGTCTTGATGGAAGTAAAGAACTATTATATGACCAATTCAAATGATTGTTATTATTGATTTAAAGATTCATATTCAACAAAATAAATCATTCCTATTTCTAAGGGATTTGACGACTCTCTTGAAGGATTTAAATTTTAACATGAATGATATGTCATATAAAATTTTTAGATCTGAAAAAATAAATAAATCTTTCTATTCAATATATTCGATCATATTATATTTTCAAAATATATATATATTTCATGTCTACATACTTGTTAATAAATTTTTGAATACAGAACTATTTCAAAGAAAAATCGACTCAGTCATTTTATAAAGAGGCTACACTCTAAATATATACATTTTAACCTCATACTATTATAACTATTGATATTTATTTATTGATTTTCATATTAAAGATCATTAAAAACTACTATATCATTAGAGATATTCTTTCTTGAACACATTCATCTTTGATGAAGAAGACCCGTATTCTATTAGTTGCTACTACAACTATGAATTTCAACCTGAACCATAAAGAAAATCAAACTATTTTAATTTATTAGAGTTTTGAATGCCCAGACTTAGTTATGGATTATCTTTCATATTATTGTACTAATATTTTGATATTTAGTTCTATGTAAAATAAAAAAAAGGATCTTTTTAGCCATGTTTTAAAGGTATCAACTTCCAGTACTCAGTTTTGGATATGAAGGTCATGGGATAAGAGGAAATTTTCTAGTGAAAATCACTAAGCATATAGAGGGAGAATTAGTGGAGTGTACTAGAGGATATTTTTCCCACAAACCACTATAAAAATTATTGTTTTTATCTTTACTATTAATCCAATTACCACATTACTTATAGAAGAAGATACCATATATCTGTATAAATCACTATGAGAGTTAAATTAAATAATTAATGAACATTATATAAAAGACATAATTCACCCCTCTTGTGTATATTTGTATTATTCTGACCTAATAATTGGTAAAAAATCTGATCTTTTTTATAAAGCAGATAAAGATATAGAAATATTAGAAGAATAAGGTCTATAAAAAGCATATGTCAATGGCTGATCAAATAGAAGGTATGTCTATGATTTATACTATAATTTCAATGATGAAAACTATAGAAGCTATAAATAATCCATGACCATATTCTTGAAGAATATGGGAATCAATGTTTATTAAAGATCACCACTCCTTATGTAATTCTCAAGAATCCTAAAATTTGGAATGCTACACAAGAAACAGAATATGACATAAAATCAAAAGAAATGAATACAATTATCCATGGACTCAAATATGATGAATTTAATTGTGTATTACAATGCCCTACTACCTATGAAATGTGGTGAAAAATCACTATCTCATATGAAGTAATAGATAAAATTAGAAAAAATAGGTATTCTACTAAAATACTAAAATTATAAACCTTTAGGATATATGATGAAGAAAGCATCATTCAAATTAATAAATGATTAATAGAAATTTTAAAAAATGTTAATGCCTTTGGAGATCTAATTTCACAATCATATAAAACACTAAATGTACTTAGTACTACCCATAAAGTGTAAAGGCATATCTTTATCTATTTTAAAATCATCACCTGTAAAAAATTTGACGGTGAAAAAATTAATTGGAATATTGATGGTGTATAAAGTAGGGATACAAGAATAAGCTGAATATCACAAGATAATAGTAAAAACGGAAAAATATTTTCTTAAGGTGAAATATAAAAAGCATGAAAATAAGTCAGATGAAAATGTAAAAGTCTCAAAAGATTTAGATTGTTCAGATTACGACATGAAACTAGCTTAACTTGCCAGAAAATTTAGAAAATCCTACCAGAAGAAAAGAGGCTTCAGGAAATATTTATGAAAAGATGATAAAGGATACAAAGAAGTTGGATGTTACAAATTCAAGAATATTAGTCATATTAGATCTGATTTCCATCAAGTAAAGGAATAAATAAGAAAAATGGAAGAGAAAAATTCGAGGAAAGCTGATTATGAGTATAAAGGAAAAAAGAGCCATGAAAGCTACATGGAGTGTATATGAAGACCCCAATGCTAGAAGGGAAATATGATTCATTAATAAAGATGAAAATATCATTAAAAAATAATCACAATTTTGTTTTAGGTGAAAGAGACACAATTATATAACAACATCAAGAACCAATTAAAAAATTCAATTCATCTACCTCAAAACGTATAGATCCTAAAAATGATAAAATAATTACAAGATGAAATAGAATATTATAAAAGTTCTGAAATTATTTTAACTAAAATAGAAAAAATATGAATAAAATTCTTGGAAATAATGTTATTAAAAATGAAAAAATTAGAATAGGAATCAATGAAGAAATGTTAAATTTATATAGAAACAACTTTTTGATGAGTACTAAAAATGATACCTACTTTTATTATGGAATAAAATGACATTACAAAAACAAATATTCTTTAATAAATCTTAAAATAAGTGGTATTAAAAAAGCTTTCATTTCTAAAAACTTCCCTGAATCATGTAATATAAATTATAAAAAATTAGGTAGATCTAGGTTCCTAGATCATTTCTTGACAACACAGCTGGACATCGGAAAACATGGGTACAAAAAAAAAACATGTGTCTAAATGTTGTATCAATTAAAAGACCAAAGAAAAAACTATATGGTATATGGGAAATGGATACTATAAAAACATGAGTGTAGACTCCAGTAATTTCCAAACAATATCACAAATAGATAGAGTTCTAGTCAACTATGGTGATAATGAAAAAGGAAATATTATTGGAGTTGGAAATATTGGAGATCCCAAAACAATCTCAATAAAAAAAGTAATATATATACAAGGGACCAAGCACAACCTACTGAGTATTTCTCAACATTGTGATGATGAATTTTATATTTATTTTTCTAAAAATTCTTGATCAATTTTTAAAGATAAACTTATAACTTTTAGAGCACTGAGAACTAAGAATTTTTATACTTTGGATTATAGTTCCTTGTGTAAATAGATAGTGAATTGTTTAACTAAAAATAAAAATGAGTAATGGATCTGGCATATGAGGATTAAATATTGTAATATATTTTTTACATAATTCATCTAAGAAAAAAAATTAATTTCTCATTTTCCTAGTCTCAAATTTTACAATGATAGATTTTGTGATGTAAGAAAAATAATCAAAAAACACAAATAATCCTTCAAATCAATTAAAAAAGTTTCTAAAAATAAACCTCATGAACTTATCCATATGGATTTTTTTAGACCATCGAGAGCAGCATTTTTGGATGGTATATTATATTTTTTTTGTTTTGGTTGATGATTTTTAAATATTTACTTGGGTTTATTTTCTGAAACTAAAAAGTGAAGTATTCTATATGTTTAAATGTTTTAATAAATTTTTTCAAAAAAAAATTATTTTAAAATAATTTCATTATGAATTTATCATGGTTCATAAATTTAAATTCATGAATTTAATACATTTTCTCAAATATTGGTATTAAAAACACCTCCACTACACCAAGAACACATCCAAAAAAATGGAATTATTGAAAGAAGAAAAAAAAAATTATTCATGAAATACAAAGGACTATGATAAATGAATATAGACTTCCTACCTATTTTGGGCATAAGCTGTGAGAACAACTTACTATATCATGAATAACATATTAATAAGGCAAATTATTAAAAATACACCCTATGAACTTTTAAATAAAATAAAATCTAACATAAATTTTTTAATGTTTTTGGATGTAAGGTACATGTCATGAACCAAGATGGAGTAGAATTAGACCCAACACTTTACCTGGTTCGTGGAATGAACCAAAGATTTTTCCTAATCCCCATAGGGTAGAAATTTGTTCTTGGGTTTCAAAAACATTTCTTGGGAACGATTTCACCTGAATTTATAATCATAAATAATACACAATAAAAAATAAACCAAAACTAAAAAATCATAACCAAAAATGAAATAACAATTTTCAGATTCAGGTTTAAGACATAAAAATACTAAAATGGGATATAAGAAAAGGGGATAATACACTATCCCAAAAAACCACCATGAAACAAGAGGAGCACCCTCCTCAAGCTACCACCCCCAAAACCAAAAGAGAAGTCTACTAGAAACCCACACCACCATCATGGTACACCTTTTCTTTACCTAAGACAAACATAACCAAGTCTACTTACACCCAAATGTGTAAGTAGGTTGTGAGCCAAAGCCTATTAATATTCCACCAAATAAAGTGATTCCATGCTATAAACATTATAAGATAAATTAACATGCATGTTTTATAAAAGGAAAACTAGAAATTTTTTATGCAATTTTTTAAAGGAAAACATGCTTGCATTTTAAATAATTGACAATGTATATTGGATGTCAATAGTGAGTACAAGATCACAAAATTTTACTATGTCATGGGAGATAAATATAGGAAATAACTAAGAGTGGGACCGTAGGTACATCGTATCTCAGTGAAATGTGGTATAGTATCCACACCAATATAATTACCATGAATGAGACACTAGATAAGAGGATCAAACAAAATTAAAATGGTCTCCAATCATCGTCAAGTATTTAGTTAGTGTTGTAATGCTCAATCCCTCTAGATGAATCCATGATAATTCTCAAAGCATCAACCACATAGATACCTAAGATTGCCTTCATGTTCAGTTACTATTTCCCATGTCATGTGAAATATCAGTTTCACAAAAACAAATTCCAATCATTGTGCCACACAAGATAAAACAATATTCCCATAACCAAAAACCACTTTTGAATAAAAAACGCCAAAATCACTATAAAACATGTTTCACACCACTTGCATAATTATTAAAAATCTTTCAAAATTTATAAAACACATTCAATAGTCACCACAATGGAGAACAATTGAAATAAAACCAATTTCCCATAGAAAACTCATTTTCAATCGATATTCATCTCATGACATTTCAAAAACATATTCTCGCCTCATACAAAATCCATAAAGTATAACCAAGAAGAAAATAAATCATATTAATATCACCAAATAATTTTTACGCATGGAACCACCTACATAAAGTGAAGAAACTTTTGGAAAATGGTGAAAAACCACAACTGGCCCTATAAATTAATGATCGAACAATAAAAATCATGATCGAAACCTAAAGAACAAGATCCAACCGTAAAAATGTTACCCAACCTCTTAGAGATATTAAAACCCAAATAAAGATGAATAAAAACTTAGATTAGAGGAAGAAACCCTGATAAAAGGGGACTTACATGAAGGATCATTGAGAAAACACACCAAAATCACCTAAAAAATGGGGGTCCAAGGAAACTGAGGGAGGAAGGAGAGGTTCCTAGGGCGGGAAATCCTAAGTTGGGAAGAATATGTGTGATTTGGGGTTAAATCCCCAGAGGAAAAATCTAGTATTATAAATTTTATAATGACCTAGAAAAGTTTCATGGTTTTCCAAACCATCCAGAAACTATGAACCCATTACTATCCAAGTAGGAAAAACCGCATGGTTAGCCTGCGTGATTAACAAATCATGTGTTAGCTGTGAGATTAGTCACTATCCAAAAACACCACTTGGTATCACAGTTACCTGGGAAAGGGTGCACAGTTGTTCAAACCATGCGCCAACCGCGTGGCACTTATTTTTTACTGAAAATTTCCCATTTTCTTTGAAAACTAAAATGAAACCCAAAGGAAATAAGCTAGATAAAAAATAAATAGAAAAATACCTCAAAAATGAAATCATTGGGGTGAAAAATACTCTACACCATGAAAGATTTCCACCCTAGAAAGTAACTCCAAAGCTTGGTCAGAAAATAGAAATGGAAACTCATACTCAATCCATGATTTAAACTCCCAAGTATCATTATCATCACTACTATGTTTCCAAAGGACTCAAACTAGGGGAATAAAATTACCATGAAGTACCTTCTCTTGGGAATCTACAAGATCCACTGTTTTCTCAAACTCTGAAAAATTAGGCTCCAACTCCATATCTTCCCAAATAAAAACGTGAGATGGACCTAGGTTATATTTATTCAGCTAGGAGACATGAAATACATCATGAATTGATGTCAATTGAAAAGGAAAGGATAACCTATATTCCACCTTACCAACCTTCTTGGTGATCTTGAAAGGTCTAACCTACCTTGGAATTTTCTTTCCTTGCTTTCCCAAATGATGATGAACCTACCAAGGTTCCAATTTCAGGAACACTTAGTAACTAATAGAAAACTCAAGATCACAAAATCTCTTATCAACATAAGATTTTGTGGAAACTCAAAGCTATCAACAATTGATGCTTGATCAACATGACCTGCTATGATGTATCTTGCATAAACATGGTTTAAGTAGTGAGGTCCCACCCACTTCATCCCAACACAAAGGAAATGAACAAAACCAGCCATAAATAACATAAAAGGGATCCATTAAAATTGACGATTGTTAAATATTGTTGTATGAAAACCTGACCAACACCAAATGGCTGTCTCATAAACCATTAAAATCCAAGACACACATCTGAAACATGTATTCCAAAATCTGGTTTTCCTACTCTATCTAACCATATGTTGGTGGATGGTATTCCATTGTAAACTTAACCTTTAATCCTAGAACCTTCTAAATTAATTCCCAAAATTGTGATTTTAAATAGGGGTACCTGTTAGAAATGATGGTCGATGACACACCATTAAGACTCAATATCTTCTAGAAAAACAAGTGTCCCGACTCATCCACATTGGCTAAATCTTAGATTAGAATGAAATGTCCTGATTTGGTCAAATGGTTAATCACTACCCAAATGGAATTACTTCCCTAAGGTGTATGAGGAAATCCAATAATGAAGTCCATAGTGATATCACACCATTTCTAGGTAGGGATAGGTATATTTTGATGCAAACATGAGGGTTTTTGGTGTTTTATTTTAACTTATTGACATGTATAACACACTGATACAAAGTCAGCCACATCTCGCCTCATACCTGGCCACCGGAACTATTGATGTACATCATAGTACATCTTGGTAGCATGAGGATGAATGAACCACTGGAAATGGTGGCTATCCTTCATTACTACATTTCTCATAGACAAAAACACCACAAAGTGTCCCTTTAAGCACATGATTCCCTCAGGGGATACTGACTAATCAGATGGCATATCCCCATGATGAAGGAAATGTATGTACTACTAAACAACGAATCATTTGGTTTCTCTTGAAAAATAAACTGTAGAAGACAATGACTCAACGAGACACTAAATACGAACATTCCTTCATTATACTCCTTGGTCTCTAAGTGTATCTAGGAAAAAATCCCCATCAAGGTCCACTAATCACTGGACTTCCTCAGAGTCTGCACTAGAACCTTCCCTCTCAAGGAATCGACCACAACATTACATTTTATTGGGGGTATTCATGATATCAAAATCAAAACCCTGGAGGTACTCAACCCAAAACACCATCCTCATATTCAGATATTTCTAGGTGAAAATGTAGGCCAAACATTTAGGATTAGAATAAAGTACAAACTTATACCCACAGAGATAGTGGAACCACATTTTTAAATCATGAAACACTGCTTCTAATTACAGTTCATGGGTCAGGTAGTGCGTCTTATGTGGTCAGAGCTGATGAGAACCACAATCCACCACATGATCATTCTACGTCAATACACACCCATGAACCATTCCTGAGGCATCATAATAAACCAAATAACCCTTTCCTTATTTTTGAAATATCAAAACATGATTTGAGTTTAACCACTAAGTAAGCTCCTCAAATGACTCTTGGCATTATGGGATCCATTTTTTTTACTTTACCCCTTTTTGGGTAAGAGTGGTCATGGGTGAATAAATCTGAGATAATTCCTAAATGAACCACCTATAGTAACTTGTCTGGCCCAAAATTCTCTGGATCTCAAAAACAATCTTCAGCTGCTCCCATGAAATCACTGCACTGATCTTCTTGGGGTCCACCCAAACCCCATGTTCCCAGATCACATGGCCCAAAAACTTCACATCCCTAATGTAGAAGGTGAATTTAGAGAAATTGGCATAGACATAATGTTCCTCAAGGGTTACCAACATAATTTGTAAAAGCCACTCATGCTCCCATTCTGAATCAGAGTAACCTAGAATGTTTTCCATGAATAGCACAATGAAGTAATTGAGATAATGGTGGAAAAATCTATTCATAGGAACTATAAATACCGTTGGAATGTTTTTTAACCTAAAAGGCATGAAAAAATACTCAAAATGGACATATTTACATTGAAATTCTATTTTCGGGACATCATCCCCTCTCACTATGACTTGGTGATAACCAAAAAGAATATAAATTTTGGAAAATCATATCACCCCTTTTAACTGATCAAATAACTCATCAATTTGGAAAAAAGGTAATTTTTATTGACCATAACCTTATTTAACTTCTAGTAATCAATGCACAACTGTAGAGACCCATCAGCCTTTTCACAAATAAGACTGGGGCTACCCAATGAGAGATGCTCAGGAAAATGAATCCTTTGAATTCAAAATCATCCAGATGTTTCTTTAATTACCTCAACATGATGGGGTCCATAAGATATGATGGAAGAGATATTGGATGTGTTCTAGGTTTCAAATTGATAGAGAAATCCCGATCCCCTCTGGAGGTAAACATGAGAAGTCCTTTGAAAAAACCTCTAGGAATTCATCTCTTACATGTGGTAATACAGCTCCAAAACTATAATCATCATCCAAAAATACAATAGAAAAATAAAATAAAAAATAATATTACCCAATTATAGGTGTGGAGATCTAGAACGACCTGACCGTGGATACCATTCTACCTAAAAAACATGGTTACTACCATTAGGTTACAAAAAACTCACTCACGGTCTATAACAATCGATGTGCACTTGAAAGCACACCATCCAATCCATACTAAGGAATACATCAAACAGTTCCATCTCTAAAATAAGTAAATTGTTGGAACCAAGGATATTATTTTCTAGAAATTGATTACGGGTTTTTTATGTTGTCTATAACACCCCAACATTTCATAGTAAATTCATTTTTTAAAGTAATTAAATAGATTGCGCTACACGAAACACCGAGTTCGAGTGCACCACAACTTAACAAACTAGTTCTTCAAAAAGTGTTTATGAATAGTATTTACTGCATTTTGAATTTTATATACTCTATATAATTTTAACATCCATATTATGAGTTTCTTAGCCACAATATAAGAACAAATTCATTTTTTCAGATAAAAGAAATATTTTTCAAAAAATGAAATTTTACCACCTTTTAATGGAGAAATATTTTTAAATTTAATATCTGACACTTTTATATAATTAATTTTTTTTTAAAAACTTCTTATTTAGAAGTAGGGCATAAAAATTTTCTTTTTATAAATTTTTGGTTCTTTTCGGATAACTTTCATATTTTGAGGAATAGTGAAAAATTCTAAATTTTAATTGAAAATATTTTTTTAATCAAAAAAATTTAATGTTAAATTATAAATTTGAATGGTTTTGAAGTATAATTATATTATATTTTTATCATTTAATCCAATTTTTGTCATTGGATGTAATTTTACATTTAATTTGGACATAAACAAATATCGATATTTTGATAGTTTTTATTTCTAAAAAACCTGCTTTCTGGTTTGGATGACGAGAATATTTTTTAAATTAATTAATACAAATTCTATATTTTGAATTTGGTAAAATATAAATCATTTTTTAATTTTTAATATCAAAATTATCTTTTGGTGAATTTTTTGTATTTTTCAAAAAACATTCAGTTTTTGATGAATAGTGAAAAACGCTGCGTTATTGTTTAAAGTCAACTTTTTATTTAATAATTATTTTTAATTTAAATTTATTTTAAAGTCAAAAAAGAAACATAATACCTATATTAGTCAAATTTAATTCATTTAAGTCATTTTATAATAAGATTAGATATATAAAATTTTATTGAACTTTTTACCGTCTTTTACTCACCTTCTAGGAATATTTGCAAATTTTCATAAAACATAATTTTACTACTTATGTAAATATATTTTAAAAAATCCAAGAGACACTGTTGACACCAGTAAGTAAAATTTGGTTCAATAGAATGAAAATAATTTTTGGTGAATAGTAACTTTTGAATTTTATTTACCATGGTTAAAAGTAAATAGGGTAATTAAAGGTAAAAATTATATTATAATTATCCTAAAACATATCCTAATTCTATTGGATAAGTGTATTTTGACCAAAATCAAACTTATGATGAAAATATGATCATTTTTAATCCACTTAGATTAGATTTTGACATTTATTATATTTTATTTAAGGAAGAGTTAAAAGTGTTAAATTCAAATTTTAATAACTAAAATGTTTTTAATATAAGGTAATACATAAGGTAAATTAGACTATAAATATTAATTTGAAATATAAAAATATTTCCGACATCATGGTATTTTATTTTTAATTTTTAGACATTAAATAATTAAATTTATTTATGACACAATGATGATGCAGTAACTACCTTATTAATGAAAGGCTAAAATAATTGATGTTATAAATATTAAAATAAATATAAATTGAAAATTTTGAATCCATAAATTAATTTTATAGGTTAACATGTCATGTTATAGTATATTACATGTATTTTATTCTAATAAATCAGATTATTATGACTTTCAAAAAAACCAAATACTTAATAGGGTCAAAATTGACATAAATGAGTTTTTAAAATAAATATTATTTTATTAAATTATATAATAGTACTAAAAAACTATGTTTCTTTCAAAGGAATTATATAATGAAATATAATTCATTAATGAACCACTTTGGGTTCACTTGTTATTTTATAGTAAGCTTATTAACCTTGTAATATAAAAATACAGGAAGACATGGTAAAAGTTAAACTGTTAAACTAAGAATTAAATCTAAAAGATAAGGTTAATATGGTGACCAAATCATGTCTACAAACTATTGTTTGAGAATATTCCGACCCATTAACACCTTATCATTGAAATAAATCAATTTTTATCCCTTAAAAATGAGAATTATTTTATAATAAAATAATATTTCAAGCTTTTCCTAAAGTGACCCTCACTTCTCTTATAAAAGGGTGCCTCCCCTTTTCTCAAATTCACACATCCAAAGCCATTTGGATCGGCCAAAACATGCTCAAATATCTTCCCAACTACCCTCACTTCAACTTATAGGCCTTACTTTGATCATAAATCTACCCTAAGGAGCCCTTTTGATCAAATAAAAAAATCACCCAAAGAATAATTTCACCATCTCTTTCAAAGTTATTTACTTCTTCCACTTCCTCTTTCTTTTTTGTTTCCATACCAAAATAATAACTCCAATAAATTATAAATACTTTTATATTATTATAAATATGGTACAACTGTATTCAATATTCTACCCAACCTATGAATGACAAAGTCACCATATGTGCGTACGTACGACTAACCATCTCCACGTCGTGGTGTAGTTTTTTATTCAACACTTCATTATTTGGATGAGTTAAAAATGAATATAATTTATTTTAATAATAAATATAACATGTTAATGATTATTTATATATGATATAACATCCAATTACATACTATTTCACCATCAATAGAATGATATTGTCGCTCATGCGTACGTAAGAATTACCGTCTCCATGAATGCAATGAGATTCATTTCCCATCATAACCATTCAAGAATAATATTAATTTTATGATTTAAAATAATTTTTAATAACATTATATAATTATGAAAATGAATCAAATACATCCTATCCATAACAAACATTACTTATGTAACAAATCATATAAAGGAAAACTAATCAGTTAACACCTGAAACAATGATACTACATAAATATTATTAACAAAGTAATATTTGAAGATCATATATGATATCATATTTATGTATGTGGTTATTTTATTATTTAATAAAAATAAATTAACTATTATAAATAAGGTTAATTTACCCTTGACTAAGGAAATATACAAGGTAACGATTTTTCATCTCACTTCTTATTTCAGTGAGATTCATGCTATATTTCCACTATTTCCTTTTTGTGGTGCATGTACATCCCCTGATTGTATTATTTTTGAAATATAAATTAATTTATGGGTATTTACATATTCATTGTATTATACTTCCTTCGTGGAATGTATGTTTCGTAAGTTACCAAATCGGTAAGGGAATTTCTAATTTTGATTTCCACTCATTGGGATTTACGCAAACTTCATTGATTATTTTACTCTAAGATTATCTGTGAAATCACTATTTATTTATTTATGTAGTAATTTCCACTCCCCCTTTTGTGGATATACTTTTGATACACATAATCAATCCATTGATAAATTCTCAAGTTGTCGATATGAACTTGATAAGAGTAATCTTAACTCAATTTCCATTCATTGAGTTAAACATGCAAGTCATTGGTGTTGCTTTTACCAGAATATGTGTGAATTTCCTCTGATTTATTTACACTGAATATCCAATAATATTTAGTGTATTTAATTTTTTCACACATAATTATGTCATTATTTATCCTTAACCTAAGGGTATAGTCTTTATAAGGGATTTAATCTCAATTTACATTCCACTGAGACTTTTTTGTTGTTATGTGCCAATTCACTTTTATATGGTGTAAATACTGTACTTTGATATAGTATATCAGGAATTCCTTTATTCTCTTGATATTATAATGTTTTTATCACCTAAATTATTTTTATTCAAGGGTCTCTAATTTGGATAGGAACTCTAATTAAAATATCATTTTAAATGTTTTAAAGATTTATTCTTCTAAATCATCTCATTAATGTCAATGTTTTAAAAATGATGTTAATTATTTATTTATATAGACATTAATGTTTTAGAAATTAAAATTCCTTTTAAAATATTGATTTTTTTATTGGAAACTTTGATTAAAAAATATATTTTAACATTTTCTTGATAAATAGTGAGACTTTTAAATGTTTTCAAGAAAAATGGGATATTTCAATCAAGTAGTCTTACAAATTATTTTCATCTATGTCAATATCCTTAATTATTATTGATTTAGGTTGATTTATTATAATATATTCTTCCATATTGTATTAAATGAGTTATGTTTGACTATGGATGTGCTATTTTTTTTACCATTCATGGTTTGTGGTTAAAATATTGACATTTCGTATGCAAGTTTAAATAAGAATGTTTAGATTATGTTTCAAACTTTTTGTATGAAGAATGAATTGGAATTAGTATGTGACAGGTGGAGTCCACTATAGGTCCTTGATGTGTCAGTAGGTCAACTGAGAAAAACTAGTGTCTTGGTATAAGGCCTTGAAAAAATTATTATTTGTAGTCTAGGAACGAGGCCTTGACTATGTGGTTATGATTTCTGACATTATGCATTCCATTATTATGAAATTTGATATTGATATTACATGTGATTATTTTACTAGTATAATATCCATGTGAATAAGTAAATGACATTATTTTATATATCTTTTCCATATTATCCTAAAGTTTATGTTTAAAAGGATTATGTTTTTTCCTTCTAAATTGCCTTAAATGTTTATGTTTTCTTATGATAGTTTCGGCTATATTATTATCCTTACTGAGTGTCTAATATCATTAATTTATTATGTTCTATTTTTCCAAGGATTTGATGAATTATATTATGATTGACCTTCAGGAATAAGGTAAGGGATATGAGTGTGTTCAAAGGAGACACAATGTTGTAGTATTTCCATTTAATAATGAAATGTAAAACATATGTGTGTATCTAGTACCTCTAAGGATACTAAACTAATCGGTCTTTTGAGACTTGATCAATTGTGATCATGAAAATGTTATGTAATATTGCACCAACTCTGGGTAACTAGGGTCGGGGCATTATAGATGGTATCAAAGGAAGTTTAATACAAACCTTGGAAACTAGATTTAGAAAAACTGTGATTTGATAACATTACCATAAGATTGAACTTGAGGATTATTATAGAAGAACTTTCTATAATTTTTGTAGTGTAGATAATTTGTGTATTTTCTAAGAAATACATCTCTCTCTGGATATGAGAAGGTAGAAGAGGCTCTGGAACATATGTATCTAGGGGTAAAACCCAAAAACATCACTTCGAGCTAGGCTCGAATGAGAATTGGTGCACAAAAACGTGCCTTGCTACACTCTTTGTTATGAAAATCCCGAGGGATATGATTAGGGTAATTCACATTTTCTTTAAAAAATGATTTTAAGATGAGAATAAATAACCTTGGTTAATCCTATGATGTTTTATATTGAAAATAAGAAGTCATGATATTCTCTAAATGATTTTATGACTATTTTTACTCACAATATGATTTTTGGTTTTAGTCAATGGTTGGATTCCAAGGAATTCATAGTAACATTGAACATGATGTAAAAGGTGGGCATGATGGTGGAAATGATAAACTAAATGGAATACTGATAGGTATAAAATATATCATGTTCATACCGAAGTAGGTTTCCAAAAATCTGATAAAAAAAGTACGTTAACCAACTTCCAAACTAAACAAGAAGAGAAAGACGGAGAATGATAAGAGCTCCAATAGTGGAGACCCTAGGGAAAAGAAAGCTCAATTTACATCATGCAGGAATTTTAGAAGGAGACACCCAAGAAATTGTCTCAATGGAACAAAGAAATGCTTTATCTGTGGGTAAGAAGGGCATAAAGTAAAGAATTTTTGAGGGAAAATGAAGAGTACTATGGAAGAAAATAAAAATGATCCTAAGAATCCATTTACAGTCATTTGTCATAAATTTCGGGGACATGGGAATTACCCGATTCAATGCCCTATTCTATATGATTTCCAATAGGTCAAGGAAGAACCTATGTGGAAATAAATTTATGACAAAATGTTTTAATGTATTAATTATCTTTGTTGATGGGATTACTTTGGAAGAATTTTCTCATATATGCGTAACCCTATAGTTTGTTATGTGAAATTCTATTTGAGGAAGAATTATCTTTTCTTTTGTGAATATTGTTATAAAGAACCATTTGGGTTTATATAATCCTCGAATTTTAGTCAATTACAGGATATTAATTTTTGGTATTAAAATGTGAGGTATGAGATAAAATTTGTGGTTAAATTATGTTATGGTTATTTTGAGGAATTTATCTCATTTTGGGAATATAATAAAATATATTTTTTGAAATAGTACAACATGCATACCATGTGAAAACCCGTCACGTTAGACAAAACTGTGAGAATCGAACCCACAACCAAAGTGAGACTAAGATTTATTGTCTAACACTGGACTATTTGAAGTCCATGGTTAGTGTGACTAATTATCTTTAGTTAAATTATTTTATTGATCAATAATAAGTTGAGTTTGGATCTTGTGTTTTATCAAATGGATATCCTTAGTATAGGAAAATGACTTGGTGATTAAGTGATAAATGTTATTTTTTAAGATGTTCTCTCTATTGGGAACACTATATGCCTATAGAAAATACAATACTATGGGATTTCATTTCAGGAGTCATGGTGGATTTTTATTTTTGAAGAATCAATGTTTTTATAGAGATTCAGGTTAGTAATGGAAATGATTAACCTATCACAGATATTATGTTATTTGGTTAATTACACTTTAGTATGAGACTTTAAGTGTATTTGATGTTATTCGGAGATAAATGTTAAGATTTACTATTAAAGAGTATGTCATTAAATTCTTCAATTTTTTGGGTTTCAATCTTAGTTAGGATTATATTGAAGGATTTTAAGGACGATTGTTTATTGAATGATTTTTATTGAACATTGGGTATTGTTTGTTTAATTTTTGAAATTAAGATTAGTATTTATTTCTATAAACTTTTATACATTTTGGGGATTATCTGATCTTGTACTAACCATTTTGGGTGTGGTTAATATCTAAAGACAGGGGAAATATATAGTGCATCCTTTACGGATTATGTGATTCTCTATAAGTGTTTCTAGCACTTCAGCTGTGACCAAGTCATCTTGAATACTAATCGTTTGGATAAAAGATGAATTAGTGGTAGAAATTAATTAAAGGATAAAACTCTACTTCAAAAGTAAGTATATCTCTTCATGTTCTTCATCAATCTCATAAAAAATTCCCCAACTTTATGAAATGGATCTTAAAACAAAAAATGTAGTCCGTTTGATTTTCCTATTGAGAAACTAATGACCATTTAACCCATCATAAGTTTGTGGTTTTCTTGTTTCTAACATTCTCCTGATCATGTTTTCTATCACTCTCCACACAAACTTTATACTTAGTTTATCTTATATATACATGTTTTCCTACATAGAATCCTAGTATGGGTTATCGCGGGTGACCTTTTTAGTTCTCCTTATTTTTTTAAAGTGATAATTTTATTCACACTTATTCTGATGTGGGACTTTAAATAATGTTCCCAAGCCCAATTTTAAAATTTCAAGGATGCAATTTCCAAAACTGGGGAGAATTTAACACCCCAAGATTTCATAGTAAGTTATTTTCTTTAAATTAATTGAATAGCTTGCACTACACGCAACACTGAGTTCGATCAGACCACGACTTACCAAACTAGATGTTAAGAAAGTGGTTATGCATAATATGAACTTTATTTTTAATTTTATATAATCCATATATTTTTATCATCCATATTATGTGTTTCTTAGACATAATATAATAAAAAATTCAATTTTTTAGATAAAAGAAGTATTTTCCAAAAATGTAATTTTGAAACCTTTTAATGTAAAACCATATTTAAATACAATATTTTACACTTTTATATATAAAATTTTAAAAAATAAAGTTCTTCTTTAGAATTGGGACATATAAATTTAATTTGGATAAATTTTCGGTGCTTTTCTGATAACATTCATATTTTCATTAATAGTGAAAATACTAAATTTTAATTCAAAACAAATTTTTTAATCAAAATAATTTATAGTTTTAAATTATACATTTGAATAGTTTGGAAGAATAATTATATTATATTTTTATCAATTAATCCAATGTTGGTCATTGGAAGTAATTTTACATTTTAATTGGACATAAACACATATCATTTTTTGATAGTTTTTACCTCTCAAAAACCCGCTTTCTAGTTTTGATAATGGGAATATTTTTAAAATTAATTAATACAACTTATATTTTTTGAATTTATTAAAATATACATTATTTTTGAATTTGTAATCAAAATTATATTTGGGTAATTTTTTTGGTATTTTTATAAAAACATTCAATTTTTGATGAATAGTGAAAAACACAATGACATTGTTTAAAGCCAAATTTTTATTTCAATACTTATTTTTAATTTAAACTTATTTTAAAGTAAAAATAGACAAACAATACCTATAATAGTCTAATTTAATTCATTTAATTCATTTTATAATAATATTAGATATATAAAATTTATTAATCTTTTTACCGTCTTTTACTCACTTTCTATGCATATTTTCAAATTTTCATAAAACAAAATTTTACCTCTTATGTGTATTGAATTTCAAAAATTCAAGAGACACAGCTACCATCAGTAAGTAAATTGTGGTTCAATTGGATAAAAATTATCTTTTCGTGAATACCATCTTTTGAATATTATTTACCACAGTTAAAAGTAAATAGGGTAATTAAAGGTAGAAATGATATTATAATTATCCTAAGACATGTTATAATTCTATTGGATAATTTTATTTCGACCAAAATCAATGTTAGTATAAAAATATGATTTTTTTGATCCACTCTTATTAGATTAAAACATTTTTTCTTTTTTATTTAAAGAAGTGTTAAAAGTATTAAATTCAAATTTTACTTACTAAAATGTTTCTAATATAGGGTTATACATAAGATAAATTAGGCTATAAATATTAATTATAAATATAAAAATATTTCCTACATCATGGTAATTTATTTATAATTTTTAAACATTAAATAATTAAATTTATTTATGGCACAATGATGATGATGTAACAACCTTATTAATGAAAGACAAAAAAAATTAATGTCATAAATATTAAAATAAATGTAAATTGAAAATTTCAATTCCATCCGTGAATTGTTTAGGTTACTGTTACATGTTAGAGTTTATTAAATGTATTTTTTTAAATAAATGAGATTGTTATGACTTTCAAAAAAACCAAATACTTAATAGGGTCAAAATTGACATAAATGAGTTTTCAAAACAAATACCATTTTATTAAATTATATAAGAGTCCTAAAAATATAAGGTTCTGAAAAATTACTTATATATTGATATATATGTAATTATTAAACCACTTTAGGTTCTCTTGGAATTTTATACTAAGTTTATTAACCATGTAATATAAAAATACAATAAGACATGGTAAAAGTTAAACTATTTAACTAAGAATTAAATTTAAAAGATAAGGTTAATATGGTGACCTAAACATATCTAAATCCTATTGGTTGAGAATATTTCGACCCATAACAAAATTATAATCGAAATTAATCCATTTGGAGCCATTAAAAACCGAAAATTATTTTACAATAAAATAATATTTCAAGCTTTTCCTAAAGTGACCTTCACCTCTCTTAGAAAAGGGTACTTCCCATTCTCTCAAATTGACACATCCAAAGCCATTTTTATTGGAAACACTCTACTAAAATATCCTCCCAACTAACCTCACTAAAATATATAGTCCTTACATTGATAAAAAAGACAACATAAGGATCCATTTTGATCAAATCAAAAAGAAGGACCTGAAGAAGAGGTAATAATTTCCCCACCTCTTTCAATGTTCTTTTGTACTTCCACTTCGTCTTTCTTTGTTTTTTCAATAAAAAATAATAAAACCAGTACCTTATACAAAATGTGATGTTATTATAATTATGTTACAACCATATTCAATATTCTATCCATCCTATGAATGATAAAGTCACCATACGTACGTATGTACGGCTTACCATCTCCATGTCGTGGTGTAGTTTGTTATTCAACACATCATTATTTGGATGGGTATAATAATGGTTAAAATTAATTTAATTAATAAATATAACATTTTAATGATTATGTATATATGATATACTATCCAATTACATATGATTTCGCCATAAATAGAATGATATGGTTGCTCGTGCATACGTACGGATTACCGTCTCCACCAACGTGATTAGATTCATTTCCCATCGTAATAATTCAAGAATAATTTTCATTTTATGATTTAAAATAATTTTTAAGAACTTATTATAATTCTGGATATTAATAAAATACATCCTGTCCATAACAAACATGACTTACATAACAAAACATATAAAGTAAAATGAATCATTTAACACCCGGAACAATGATACTACTGAAATATTATTGACAAAGCAATATTAGAAGATCATATATGATATCATATTTATATATGTGGTTCTTGTATTATTTAATAATAATTATTTAACTATTATATAGGATGTTAAAGTATCCTCGACTATGAAAAAGTATAAGGTAATGGGTTTTCATCTCACTTCTTATTTCCATGAGATTCATGCTATATTGCCACTATTTTATTTTGTGTGGTGTATGTACTATCCATGATTGTATTATCTGTGTAACATAAATCAATTAATAGTTATTTACATATTTATTTTATGATAATTCTTTCATGGGGTTTATGTTTTGTAAGTTACCAAACCAGTAATGTAATTTCTAATTTCGATTTCCACTCATTAGGTTATACACAAACTTCATTGATTATTTTACTCTAAGATTATGTGTGAAATCACAATTTATTTATTAATGTAGTAATTTTTACTCCCCTTTTTGTGGATATACTTTTGATACACATAATTACTCTATTTAAAAATTCTTATGTCATCGATATGAACTCAATAAGAGTAATCTTAACACAATTTCTATTAATTTAGTTAAACATCTAAGTCATTAATGTTGTTTTCACAAAAATATGTGTGAATGTACTATTATTGATTTACACATAATATACAATCATATTGAGTGTATTTATATTTTTCACATATAATTATGTCATTGATTTATCCATAACCTAAAGATACAATCTTTATAAGGGATTTCAACTCAATTTACATTCCAGTGAGACTTCTTTGTTGTTATGCGCCAATTCACTTTTATATGGTGTACATACTGTACTTTGATATAGTATATCAGGAATCCATTTATTCTCATGATATTATAATGTTTTTATTACCTCAATTATTTGTATTCAAGAGCCTCTAATTTGGTTAGAAACTCTAACTAAAATATCATTTTAGATGTTTTAAAGATTTACTCTTCTAAATATTTCTCATTAATGTCCCTGTTTTAAAAATGGTGTTAAGGATATATTTATATGAAAATGAATGTTTTAAAAATTAAAATTCCTTTTAAAATTTTCAATGTTTCATGGGACACTTTTATTTAAAAATCTACTTTTTACAGCTTCTTGATAAATAGAGAGACTTTTAAATGTTTTCAAGAAAAAGGGGATATTTCTATCAAATAGTTTTAATGATTTTTTTCATCTATGTAAATATCCTTTATTATTCTTGATTGAGGTTGATTTATTATAATAAAATCATCTATATTTTGTTAAATTAGTTATGTTTGACTGTGTATGTTCTATTTTTATACCATTTGTGGTTTGTGGTTAAAATATTGACATTTCATAAGCTAGTTTTAATACGAATGTATAGATTATGTTTTAACCTTTTAATATGAAGAATGAATTGGACATAGTAAGTGATGGGTGGAGCCCACTATAGATCCTTGATGCATCAGTAGGTCTCATGAAACAAACTACTATCTTGGCACAAGTCCTTGACAAAATTCTTATTTTTAGTCTTGGCACGAGGCCTTGACTATGTTGTTGTGATGTCTGGCATTATGCATTCCATCATTTTGAAATTATATATTGATATTAAATTTGATTATTTGACTAGTAGAATATCAATGTGAATAACTAAATGAAAATATTTTATTTATTATTTCCATATTATATTGTAGTTTAAGTTTAAAAGGCTTGTGTTTTAGTATTATACGTTGCCTTAAAAGTTTTTGTTTCCTTATGATAGTTTCTACTATAATGTAATCCTTACTAAGCGTATGAGCTCACCCCTTTCTTATGTTTTATTTTTCCTAGGATGTGAAGAAGTATATTATGATTGACCTATATGAATAGGCTAAGGGATATGAGTGTGTTCAAAGAATACACAATGTTGTAGTTTTTCTATTTCATAATGCAATGTAAAATGTATGTATGTATCTAGTAACTCCAAGGATACTAATCTAATCAGTCTTTCGAGACTTGATCTATTATGATCAGGAAAATGTTATGTAATATTACACCGACTCTAGGTAACTAGGGTAAGGTAATTATATTTTCAATCCACTTTGTGTCAATTAAGGGGTTTTCAAATAAAGTGATCTTATTTTACATGATGAAGCAGGTGTTTATGGTGGAACAATTTCCTTGTGTTTTCCAATTTTTTGGGCCTCAAAATCGGGATTTTATTTTTGGAAAATGAAGGTTTTCCGCAAAGGCAGCATGCAGAATGGGATTTTTGGGAATAGTTCACAGATCATGAAATGTGGTATTTAGAATAGAAAACAGAGAACCACATAGAAATAATGGTTCAAAAAATGAAAAATGGTATGAGGACCACATAGGAGGAATAGTTCATGGATCGAAGGAGGTTCACTGTGAAGACTTTCGATTTTTAGAAAGGATTGTACTACAAGAAAGGTACGACGATTTTGAAGATGGCACATCATTCATGAAAATGATGTATAGTTTTTAGAAAATGTGAAGGTTGATGTTTGTGGAAATGAGGTGGTGATTTGTGCCTCTATGTAGGGAAAATGGCGGTACACGTACCACGTTGGGAAATGGTTCATGGGAGATGCACGATACGTGGTAAAGGCTCTTCTATTTCTATGATTTGGTAAATCTCTATTTATCATATTTTTTGGATCTATTTTCCTATATAAGGATCACTTTATCCCTGAATTAAGAAGAGATACTAAGATTAAAAATCATGTAAGAATTTAGTGAAGTCTAGAATGGTTCACAGGAAGGAAATCCCATAAGAGAGAAGAGGTTTTTGAGGAGGATTCTATGAGAGGAGAAGTGGTCTACTGAGGAAAAAAAAGATAAATAGTTTGTAGATGAAGCTGTCTGCTGAAGGATGTGGTATACAGAGTAGAGTCGGTACGATTAGGAATAAGTTAGTCCGTGATACTCTTGCAGTATAAAGAGAAAGTGAGGTGGTACAAAGATCAAGGAAGTAAGGAAAGGAAGTTGGTACACGAGAGTGGAAGAGAAGGAAATTCACAAATGTGGATTATGAAGGTATCACACAATCACAGTCTGAAAAGGAGGTATGCAGAGGTGGTATGTGGAGCACTCCAGTACATAGAGGAGGAAGAGAAATTCGTAGAGGATACGTTTGTGAACGAATTGTTGGAGTCAGTGGAATAGAACCAACTTGTTTTTACTTTATGATAAACTTGTATTCATGTATATGAATATTAATAACCACCTTTTCACATCTTTACTATTATTTTGTGTGACAATGCATGTGATAATGTCCTAAGGATAGCTATTTCACTAAAGGGTCATAGCGGATCCCTGCTATGATGAGAACTCGGAAATTCCATAACACTATTATTAAATAAATGTTCTATGGCCAGATGATGTTATTTGTGGGACACAAATTATATATCCCATTAGGGGCGGGGACTCATAAAACTTTGAGTCACCTTCTCATGGTGTGTTCCCTTGGTAATATCCAGAAGGATATTATGATAATGAACCCCGCCAATTGGAAATCCACATTTTATAGTTTCATTGGATGTTCCTATATTTGGATGTTTTTATTGTTCCTTATACATTAATATTATTATTAATGGGTGTTAAAACTTGCGAACTTAGATGTATTGATGAAAAATTTGATGACAAACTGTTCG
This sequence comes from Viscum album, assembly GCA_963277665.1. NCBI lineage: Eukaryota > Viridiplantae > Streptophyta > Magnoliopsida > Santalales > Viscaceae > Viscum > Viscum album. Next base: position 1,234,872,982 of record OY728122.1, on the reverse strand, counting down.
CAGCGAGGTAGGATATGTTGGGTGTGTCACGAGTAATATTGCATTAGTAGATAATGCGAGAAAGGATTTCTCCCTTCTATTCCATTATGGAAGTTGATACCTCAAGCCCTTTTATGGAATTTATATAACCTAAATAATTCCTTGTACATGGTTAGTAATGTGCATGTTCAATTTAAGGAGGTCAAAGAAAGAGTAATCGATCACATGGGTTGATGACACTAGCATTAAACCCACTTGATTCGATATATCAAGACAAAGGGATTACATTACACAGTAAGCGTTCATATAAGGTGAAATATCATTATAGCATTAAACTCATTATCAATGGGTGCCTTGGAATATTTCTAGAAACTAAATGAGGAATTTAGGTAGGATCTGCCTAATAACACGAAGAAAGATTCCAAGATGGTTACACACTAAGTGTATCCAAGTATCTAAGGTAAATTTTCATTTAACAATTTGAATAAATATTATTCCCGATTTTGGTTTAATAATTAATCAAGGATTCCTGATCAGATTTTTTTCAAAACTATTTATTTTGGAGAATATATTGTGTGAAATGTAATATATTTATTTTTGAATAATGTAGTGATAATTATTTAGGAAATAAATTTTCATTTTTCAAGTTCTAATAAATGTGGTGGAGGAAATAAAGAAAATGGAAAAACAAAAGTACATGTCATGTATATTAATATAACACTGTGTAGTTTTTTTGGGTATTTGTGAGAAATAATATTATTTATATAATTAAATAATATTAGGTGTAATTTTCTGGTTTCATTTCATGTGATAATAATAGTCAAATGTTATTATTAGACATGGGGTATTACTAAGAATTAAATGAAATGAATAAATTAATTTGGTTAATTAATTCATTTTATTATACTATGTAATATAAATCCCAATTAAATTATTCTCATTAGATCTATCCATTATCTATGGTTGTGCACAAAATATCTGCAAAAATCTCTCAATACAAGAGATAATTCCATTCCTCTAAGAACGCTTTCAAGTTACAAGAGAGATCCCCCTATAACAGATCAAGGAGAGCGCTTTGGAAGTGTCTCTCAAGGAAATCAAAGGCAGACATCGCAATTGAAGACTCTTCCATGTTAGCACATGGGGATCCCTTTAGCTACATCCAGAGATACGTGGAGCATGTGTGGATCACCACTTGAGGAAGCCCACACAAGGCTTCTATTATGCAACGATGGATCACATCAGATTGTGACTGGAAGCATCAACGGAGGGAGAAATACATCATGGTAATTATTGTCTTTTAATTCAATTAATTATAACCATTATATGATGATCCTCTCTATGGTTCTAAGACTCCCCTATTTCCTTTTCATTCTTCATTCTATTCAGAAGATCTATCATTTTATCACCGTGACAGATCTAAGATTGATCATTGTTAATGTTAAAATTAAATTTGGGTACACCAATCCATGCACTTCTACTATGCCCATAACCTACAGGTGGTATCATAGAGAGGTTATATCATTGATTATAATTATTTAGTTTTTTGATGATGATTTATGCATTTAATAATTTAGTTGTTTCAATTCAAGTTAATCATTCTGTAAATTTGAATCTCGAGATATGTTCCTCCTCATTAATTTCTCATTAACCTTACAAAAATGATCCTTTTATTTTAATTTTGATTAAAATAAAAATATAGGATCTCATCAAGAGGTGCCAAAGGTTCTTGTCCATACAACACTAGAACACACGACATGTATTTTGCCTCATATTCCATGTAGTCAAGGTTCAATTCATCAGGACTCTTCCACCCAAACAAGCCATGTGTTGGAGTTTATCTAAGTCTTTATGACTTTTTGTGTTGACCAGGAATAGGTGGAACACGGTTTTAGGATTTCACACTATGTGGCCCACTGGACACGGTGTGTAGTCCCTTCAGGTTAGGGTTAGACCGTGTACCATGTACACGGATTTCTCGATAGGAAAATGTGTAACACAGATACTACATGGCATGTGGCCCACTGGAAACGCTTTTTACTCTGAAGATTTCCAAAGTAAAACTACACATAAACACCCTTGGAATGTACTTTGGATGAATAGTTAACGATAGTACACACCGTGTAGTAGAAACTACACACTGTGTACTCATCCAAATTATATAGATTTATTAAAATTTATTATTATATTATACAAACTCTTGATATGTGTACTATAGTGTGAGAATAAATCAGGGGCACAACACGTGATAGGTGTTTCATAATATGTATTTAATTTAACATCTGCATAATGTTAATTTCTACTGATTGGGTAGTTAGAATTATAATTCACAGGGTTTCCTCCATAGTACAAGTTACGTACAAATAAAATTTTATATGAATTTCTTTGTTCAAAATTAAGGTGGATAAAATCTCAAGGAAATTTATAAAAGGGTTTAAGATAAAATGATTGATTAATTAAAGATAATAATTAATTTATTCGATCGTGATTTATCTTAAACAAGAATTATTAATGAATTGAATGATAATTTTATTTATGCATAAATATTATTTCATGTATGGATGATCATGATCTAGACTAGGACCATTTGAATGTGGTTGGTTTCTTTTAATTTATTTATTTAAATTAAAATTGTTGGCCTACAATTATTATACTCAATTAATATATAGGGCCTACGTGCCCATGGTTTCTTTTATATAAAACCCTGTTTTACCCCTCACCCATGTGTGAGATTAAAGCATATTTAATGGATGGAGCTCCCAATCTAGTGGAGGAAGTTCAAGTTATTTTCCAAGGAGAAACAAATCCAAGGAGAAACAAAGGTGGATAGGTGGAAAGCTATAAACACAAACCCAAAAGGATCAAAGTGTTTTATCCCCTAGGGCTTGGGATAGTTTATCAACTACTAGATAAACTAACCAATAGAACAAGATCATGATCATGCCATTTATTTTATTTATGTAAGTTGAATGGTTTATTTATTTTGGGTGTGTTGTCACGATCACACAATTAATGAATTAAACAAGCATGCAAGATGTAATTAAAATAAGATTGTGTTATGTGTAAATATTATCTTAGACATGGTTAATCACTTAAGTATATCCCACATAATTTTAATAATCATGTAAGAAAGATAATAAAATGGAAATTTATGTATAAGGATAAAATACCTCAAGGAAATATTAAGTCATTATAGCCTTCTATAATCTCAGTTAGAATCGAATCATAGCTCAAAGTGTGTTACCAACCCTAGTTAGGATACATTCAATTATCAGGGAATTATAATTAGAGGTTTTGCATTTACTTGACTTGGTTCACATCAAGGGTTGATTTACACAGCAAGACTTGGTGTGACCAAGAGGCAAATATTGAGGATATCCCAAAGAAAAGGATTTCAGGATTGGGGAGTCCAATCAGTGGATGAAGGAGCTGCATGTTAATGCAGTTGGCATTTGAAATTCCTACATAAACCATTCAAGATGCTGGAATATACCAATTTTAGGTAATGTGAAGGGAAATATGGATCCTTGACACTATAATATTTAGGAAAAATAATATTCTGATATCAATAGGGAGGGATATTAGAGTTCGATAAAATAGTGGGAGACTAATTTTGTCTCAGTTTTATTATGATAAATTACTTAATCTTTTCTCATCTTAATTTGTGGAAATGGTATGGAAAATGACATCAAACATATTATTGTGAACCATAATCGAGAAGGAAAACATTCTCACCGTCACCAATTTCTATGAGTGGAAGAGGAATATAAGAATCATCCTTTGCCATGAGAGGAAATTGTATGAGCTGGAGGAGTCCATTCTTGTTTCACCTAGAAATGAGGCCATCGATGAGGAAATAACTCTCTATATGAAACATTTTGATGATTACATAGATGTACATTTTTTCATGCTATAGGCCATGTCTAATGAGATATTGAAGAAACATGAAATCATGGATGCGTATAACATGATGTATCATATTAGGGAACTATATCAAGAGAAGGTGACATAGGAGAGATATGAGATCTCCCACACTTTTTTCAAAAATAATATTTGAGAGTCTACACCAACAGGGCCTCATGTAGTCAAAACTATTGGGTACATTGAATGCTCAATCATCTTAGTGATTAAGTACTCAGATTATTTGCATACAGATCTCATCCTATCATCACTTCCGAAGATCTTATCTAGATTTATTGTCAACTACAACATGATCAATAATGAGAAGATCATATTAGAACTTTTGACTTTGATTCTCTTGGTAGATAAGGACAAGGGTCATGACAAACCCACAGTCCTTATGGTGAAAAAAAGAGGAAGTTCAAAGAAAAAGGGCCAAGTATTTATAAACAGTATGAATCTCCCGAGCACCATCCCTCTAAGAAGGGGAATATCCAAATGTAGGACAATAAATAGGAGGACTTATGATTTTCATGGGGAAACCTATGCCATTGGAAGAGGAATTACACCTATATTCATGGGGATACAAAAGGTTCATTTTTTATCGAGTGTAATCTTTCCATTTCGACAAATTGGTTATTAAATAAAACATGTGGGGCTCACATTTATATTCAAATGATGAAATCAAGTAGATTTAGAAAAATTTCCAGATGAAAGGTGGATCTTCAAGCTTCTAATGGAATGAGGTTGGCTATGTGGGCCATTAGTGATTACCATATCTCATTTCCAACTGGGATTATTTTGGTTTTACATAACTATTATTATGTACATAGTGTTACCATGAACATAATTTATATATCATGTTTTTATATGGAAGGATTTATTTTCATGTTCAGAAATAAGAGTTGTTTATTTTATAATAAAAACATATTTTATGGTATGGATTATTTAAATAATGGTTTGTATGTATTAAATTATTAAAACCAAGTGTTGGTAATCGATAATGAAGCAAACCCACATGACTCATACAACACTTAGTTGCGACATCACCATCTTGGTAATGTAAATGAGAAGGTCTTGAAAAATCTCAGACGAGATGGTTATTTAGACTCTACTGAGATAAAACCACTTGATAGATGTTAGGCTTGTTTACAAGGGAAAATAAACATGCTTCCTTTCAGTGGAAAGGGTGAAAGAGATACATAGCTTCTAGTATTGGTACACACGAATGTGTGTGGTCCATTTCCAATAGAAGTTAGAGGTGGATATTCTTAATTCATTAATTTTACTGATGATTTGAGTTGATATGGATATATCTACTTAATGAGGTATAAGTCAAAGTTCTTGGAGAAATTTAAGGAATTGAAGAATGAAGTAGAGAATTAGCTTGGTAAGAAGATAAAGAAGCTTCGATCAAATTGAGGTGGAGAATATATGAACCAAGAGTTCATCAACCTTTTACGGGAGTCTGGGATTATATCTCAACTCACTCCAACTTATACAATATAGTGGAATGGTGTTAGTGAAAGGAGGAACGAAACCTTGTTGGACATGGTGAGGTTAATGATGATTCTTGCAGATCTTAAATTATCCTTTTGGGGATATTAATTACAAATTTCAGCATACACATTAAATCGAGTACCATCTAAGGAGGAAAATGGAATTCCCTCTGAGTTATGGAATGGAAAGAAAACCATTTTGTTCCACACACGTGTATTGGGATACAAGGCATTTGTTAAGGCCTTCTCAGGCAACAAACTAGAATCTCAGGGCATTAGGTGAATCTTTATAGGATATACCAAGGAAATGAAAGGATATTACATATATAACCCTTCAGACAAGAAAGTGACTGTCACTAGACAAGACATATTTCTTGAGGGGGAGCACATCCTAAAAAATGATAGTGGGAGAAAGATTGACTTCAACAAATTTGATGCTCAAGATACAAAGGATTTGGTATAGGAACAAGTTCCAAAAGTCCTTGTGGAAGAGGTTCCAGAAACCCATGTAGTACATAGGGGCTCAAGGGAGGTAAGGTAACCAAAGATATTTGGTTTCCTAGTCACCGATGATGGTGAATCATTATTATTGGAGAATGATGAACCTATCTCCTACAAGGATAAATTAGAGAGCTCAAAAGCTGCAAGATGGCTAGAATCTATAAATTCTGAGATGAATTCTATGTATCAGAACCAAGTCTAGGTTCAAGTTGATGACCCAGTTGATGTAAAGCCCGTTGGATGAAAATGGGTGTTCAAGAGAAATGTAGACATGTAAGGTTATGTTAGAACCCATAAATCTAGGATAGTGGATAAAGGATTCAGAAAATGTTAGGGAATTTACTGTGATGAAACCTTCTCACCATTTTCCATGTTAAAATCCATAAGAATCACACTTACCATAGCATCTTACCATGACTATGATATTTGGCAGATGGATGTCAAAATAACATTCCTTAGTGGGAAACTTCAGGAAGAAGTTTATATGGAACAACCAGAAGGGTTTGTGAAACTAGGTTAAGCCAAAAGGTTTTTAAAGTTGCAGAAATCCATTTATGGATTTAAGAAAGCATCGCAGTCATTGAACATTCAATTTGATGAAGCCATAAAGGAATTTTATTTCATTAAGAATGAATGGGATTCTTGTGTTTATAATATTTTTAAAGGGAATTTAGTCATTATTCTAGTAGTAGTATATGTTGACGGCATATTACTCATTTAAAATGATGTACCGGTCTTACAATCAGTTAAGTACTAGTTGAATAAGTGTTTCTCCATGAAGGGATTAGGTGAAGCAACCTATATTCTAGGGATCAAGATCATTCGTGATAGATACAAGAGGCTACTTGGACTAAGTCAGGGTACGTACATAAACTAGATATTAAAGAGATTTAGTATAGAAAAATAAAAGAGGGGATTGGTTCTAGTGTCACATGGCCTACATATTTCTAAGAGAATGTGTCCTAAAACACAAAAGGAGAAATATGAGATGAGTAAGATCCCATACACTTCATCTATAGGATCCATCATGTATGCCATGTTACGTAATAGGATAGATGTTGCCTATGAACTGAGCATGATGGGAAGATGTCAAGAAGATCCAAGAGAACAAAATTGGACTGCTGTTAAGATTATCATTATATATCTAAGAATAAATAAGGATATGTTCTTGGTGTATGGAGGAGATGAGGATATTATCATCAGAGGGTATGATGATGCTAGTTTTTAGATAGATAATAATGATATGAAGTCACAGTATGGATATGTTTTCTATCTCAATGGAGGAGCTATGAGATGGAAGAGTTCAAAGAAGCTAGTTGTCACTGATTCTACAGTGGAGTCCGAATATATAGCGGCTTCTGATGCAGCCAAGAAATCCATCTGGATTTAGAACATTTTCTAGGACCTTGATATGGTGTCCAGTAGTAGAGACCCTATCTCATTGAATTTTGATAATTCTGCAACGGTGGTTGTTGAAAAAGAACAAAGGTCACATAAATGGAAAAAGAACATTCGATGACAGTATCACCTCTTGAGGGATTTATATCAAAGGGGTGAAGTTGTAGTGAGATGAGTGTCCACAAAACAGAACATGGTGGACCTCGTGACCAAAGTCCACTCTCAGTAGAAGCATGGATTTCATGTGAGAGAAATCCGGTTAAAGGTTGTCAGAAGTTGGCTCTAGTCTAAGTGGGAGTCTGTTTGATTTGGTGGTCTAGAACCAACTAGTTTGTACTGTATGATAAACATGTATTCATGGATTTGAATATTAATAAATACCTTATCACATATTTATTGTTCTTTTGTGTGATGATTTTTATGATAATTTCATAAGGATATCGATTTCACTAAAGGTTCATAGCAGATCCCTACTATGATGAGAACCCAGAAGTGCCGTAACACTATACTTGATTATATGTTCTATAGATAAATAATGTTATTTGAAGAAAAAAAATAATATAGGCCATTTGGGGTGGGGACTCATAAAACATTGGGGCACCTTATCATGGTGTTCACCCTCAGTAATATCCAAGAGGATATTATGAGAATGAGACATGCCAGTAGGAAATCCACATTTCATTGTGTCATTGGATCTTCATATCTGTGGATGTGTGTATTGGTCCTTAGACTTTAAGATTACTATTAATGGGAATTTCAACTCTCACACATAGATGTATTAATGAAAACTATGATGACACATTATTCGTAGTGAGGTAGGATATGTTGGGTGTGTCACGAGTAATACTACATTAATAGATAACGTGAGAAAGGATTTGTTCCTTCTGTTACATAACATAAGTTGATATCTCAGGCCCTTTGATGGAATTGATATAGCCTAAACAAATCCTTGTTCATGGCGAGGAATGGAAAAGTTAAATTCAGGTAGGTTAAAGAAAGTGTAATAGAGTGCATGGGTTAATGACACTAGAATGAAACCCGCTTGATTCGAGATATCGAGATAAAGGTATTACATTATACGGTAAGTGTTAATATGAGGTGACATGTCATTACATCATTACCTTCTTTCTCTATGGGTTCCTTGGAATTTTTCTAGATGCTAACTTTGGACTTTAGGTAGACTCTACGTAATTTAATCAAGAAAGAGTCCTAGAGGGTCACAGAAAAAGTATATCCATGTATCTTAGTTAAATATTCATTTAAAAAGTTAAATAATGAATATTCCCAGTTCTGGTTTAATAATTATTCATGTGCGATTGATCGTATTTATTTCGTCACTAGTTATTCAGAATGATATATTGTGGGAAAAATAATGTATATATATTTGAATAATGTAGTGATATTTACGTAAGAAATAAATAGTCATTATTCAAGATCTAATAAATGTGGTGGAGGAAATAAATAAAATGGAAAAAAGTACTTACTGTGTATATTAATATACAAGTCATGTAGTTTTTTCTGGTGATTTGTATGAAATAATATTATTTATTTAATTAAATAATATTTGCTATAATTCGATGGGTGCATGTCAAGTGATAATAACAGCCAAATTTTATTATTAGGCATGTGGTGTTATTAAGAATTTAATTAAATGAATAAATGCATTTTGGAAATTAATTCATTTTATTATTCTATGTAATATAAATCCCAATTACTTTATTATCATTAGATCTAGACATTCTCTGTGGTTGTGAACAATATATTTATAAAAATCTCTCAAGCCAAGAGAGAATATTTTTACTCCAAGAATTCTATCAAGTTAAAAGATAGATCCTCCTATACCGTATTAAGGAGGGTACTTTAGAAGCATATTTCAAGGCAATTGAAGGCGGAAATCACAAGTGAAGTCTCCTTCACTCTAGCACTTGGGGATCCCTTCAGCGTTGTCTAAAGATATGTGGAGGGCATATGGATCATCGCTAGAGGAAGCCTACTCATTTATTCTTAAATTAAATGATGGATCAAATTGTATTGTGACCGAAATAATAAATCGAGAGATAATTCCATCAAGGTAACTCATATCTTTTAATTAAATTAATTATAACCAACATTTGATGATACTCTCTATGGTTTTCAGAATTCCCTCATTTCTTTTTGATCTTTGTTATATTCTGAAGATTCAACATTTTATCATCATGATGGATCTCAGATTGATCTTCATTAATGGTAAAATTAAAGTAGGGTGCACCCATCCATGCACTTTCTCTTTTCCCAGAACCTACGCAAACAGTACATAGAAAATTAGATTACATCTATATTGGAAAAAGGGACTTCAACATAGAATTTATCTATAGTTAAGGATGAATGATTTAATATCAACCCATAAAAGATACCTTCATGTTGATAAACTAAGTTTAGATTCTTCCCTACATAGTGAGCAAGAGGGAGTCAATGGATGTGATCTGAGGGATGTAGTGTGTTATCCCTAAAACCGTGTAATGGTAGTGTGCCTAGAATAGAGTGGCTATGATAAACTTTTGTACTCCACAACTTGGGAAGATTAGTAGACTTTGGAATGAATAAAAACATGTCAGTGTATTCTCATTGGATGTATCCCTTAGTGGTGAACTAAGTGAAATTGTTATGTCCTCGCTTTTCATGTGATGTTTTGTTTCCTACACATTCTTATCATACAGGTTTAACGAGTTACTACTAATGTGGGAACAAGATCAATAATTTTAAAAGAAATATTTGACACCCTGATTCACCCTTCCCCTCTCAGGGTATTTTGGGGTCCTTTAAAAATCACATTTCATCTTGAACCCTGACATGGTGAGTACATAAAACAGACACCTAAAACCCTACTCTTTCTTCTTACCCAGTGAAATTACTAACTCCATTGTATATTATATAATATTAATTTCTAAACCTACAGAATTCAAAATATAGACATAGATAAATGAAAAAAATACCTAGTATAAAAAAACAATATCCATGAATGATGAAACGAAAATAGTACCTGAGTCTGTCTCTTGTCCTACCTTTGACCCCTCTAGTTCCTGGTCCATAGCATAAAGATGCCTAGTCTCATCCTAAGTATAAAAATGACCACTAGCATGTGGCTCTAGAATAAAATAAACCTTCCAAGAAGATGATCTAACAACCAAACTGATATCCCACTATATTGGACAACTTTGACTGGGATGACATCCCCCTAGAAGCCACAAATCCTACCCCACTCTGATAAGAACACTTGACTTGATAGAATAAATGAATGTTCCTCATAGCTCTATATTGGTGATAAGGTTTGGGAGGAGATCTGCCTGTGGGTCATACGTCGCCTTCCTTATTAAAATGGTGAAACACAACTGACCCCACATCAGAAGCTGTAAACAAAGTATAAAAGGAAGGATGGCTTGAACTACCACCTCCCTTCTTCCCATTCTCATCCTTCTTCCTATTCTTTTATGATGAGCTATTAATGACCAAAATAAAAACTGATCCCTAGAAACAAAGATGGTTTCCATTATCAATATCCGCCATCATGGTACAATTTACCACCTCAGCAAAGGGTTTTAGTTTTAATAGGAAAACATGAGATCATATGTATGGCTGGAACCACTTCTCGAACCTATGAGCCTTTTTTATCTCATTAGGAATAATCTAGGGTGTGTGCCAAAAAAAATTAGTGAATAAGTTATCATAATACATCACAGTTTGGTATCCCTAGGTATGTTCCATAATCTATTGGGATCTAGTGTAGTCTAAGATCTTGGGATAGTACTGCTCAATGAAAATGAGCTTCATGTCTTTCCAATCCATCTTACCATGATTTCCAACTTGAACAACTATGTCCCCCAACTTCTGACTGAAACTTTCAAACATGAACAAGGAAAATTTAACCCTAACAACCATAGGAGTGTCAAGTAATTCAAATATACACTCAATCTTCTCAAGACACTCTTCTACTTCCTGAGGTTCAATGCTACTACAGAAAGATGGATTCTTATTCTTAAAGAACTTCATATCTGTGTCGTTTACTAGACCTTGTTATACTTCTCTAACCTGAGAAGGACTAGAGCCTATTACATATCCCAAATCTTGGATAGCTCGAACCATTTCATCTACTAATCTCTAATCAATCATTAAGGGATAACTCTCTCTGTCCTCTTCCTATGGATGCAGATGAATTATAATGGGAGGTATTTTTCTACAAAAAGTAATAACCAAAAGAAAACCCATTAATACAACAATTCTGAAAAATTTAAGCAATATCATCAAATAAAAAAATTCAATAAATCCAAAAAAATACAACACACCACAATAACATGACAACAACCCAATCCACCTCTACCCAGTGTCCATATACAGTCTGCAGCTAGTACATCTATCCTGGAGGAGAAGTCAAAAGAAATCCCAACATCCCATTGTGAGTCATGTTCTCTCCGAAAGTGCGGTTTCCAGGAACCCTGCTCCCAACTGGAACATCATGCCCCGAAAATACTAGCTTTGGTCTATCGAGAATATACCCAAATATCATGACCCAAAAGTGTGTAACCTCCTCTAATTCCATTTCATCATTAACCAAGCTGGAGTTCCATATGACCTGACACCTAACCCTATCTCTGGAAGGACCCAAAGGGTGTTCCCGATCCCCATGGGCTGGAAAATTGTGCTCAGGTATCAAAAAATAGCTTGGTAATTATTTTAACCAATTCTATAATCATAAAAAAACCAAAATAATAATCAAACCAAAACAGAACAATCATAACAGAACATGACATAACAATTTTCAACTTTATGTATTTAAATTTAAACAAAAAAAAGGGATTCAACCAAAATGGTAATAGACACAATCCCAAAAATCACCATACATCAAGAGGAGCATCCTCATCAAGACACCACCACCAAAACCGCAAGAGAATAACACTGACAACCTAAAAAACCATCATAGTAAACCTTTCCTTTTCCGGAGTAAAGCATAACCAAGTCTACATACACCCAAAGGTTTAAATAGGGTGTGATCCACAACCCAATAAAATTCCACCCAATAAAGGGATTCCATGCTATGAACATTATAAGATAAATTAATATAAATTTTTTATAAAAGAATAATTAGAAACATTTTTATGGGAAAAATTAAAAGTAAAAAGTAATTTCTTTTTAAATAACCAATAAAGTATACCGTATGCTGGTGGTGAGTACAAGATCACAAAAGAGCACTATGTCATAGGTGATTCCTATAGTCACTAGTAATGAGTGGGACCCTAGGAACATTGTATCTCGGTGAAACATGGTATATTAACCACACCAATAGTATTCCAATGCACAATCCACTAGAGAGGGTCAACATCCAAAATTCGAATGGTCTCTAACCATCAACAAGTACTTAGTTAGTGTTGTAATCATTAATCCTATTAAAGGATTCTAGGCCAATACACTTCCTATTCTTCTAGTATAATAGTCCTAGTTCCCCCACCAAGATACCAAGTATTTCCTTCATGCTCAATTACCATTTCACATGTCACATGCAACATCACTTTCACACAAACATAAACCAATCATTGTACCACACATGATAAAATACTATTTCCATAACCAAAAACCTCTATTGAAACCAAACATGGTCCAAAATCACTTTAAAGCATGTTTCTCACCATATGAAAAATTTATTAAACATCTTGCACAATTTATAAAACACATTCAACAGTCACAAAAAGGAGGAAACTTGAAATACAACAAATTTACTTTAGAACAACCATTTTCATGCAACATTAATCTGAAACCATTTCAAAAACATATTTTTCACCTCATACACAATCCATATAATATTACCAAGGAACAAATAAATCATATTAAAATAACCAAATAATGTTTAAACATGGAACCACAAACCCCAAGTGAAGAAACTTCCATAAAATGGTGAAAAACCATGACCACATCTCAAGAGAACCCTATAATGGAAAGATCAAACAATAAAAAACAATATATAACCCTAAAGAAAAATATAAAACAATAAAAATGTCACCCAAAACCCTTTACATATGAAAACCCAATTAATGAAGAAGAAAATCCTAGAAAAGAGGATGAAATCCTTAGAGAAGAGGACTTACTTGAAGGATCGTGGAGAAACCACATCAAAATCACCTCAAAAAATGGGGTTTTAAGGAATCCAGAGGAGGATGGAGATGAACCTAGGGATTAAAATATCTAGTGGGAAAGAAGATGGATGACTTGGGGTTAAATATCAAGAGGAAACATCAAGTATTTTAAAATTATTAATAACCTAAATAGGTCACACAGGTTACCGTCAATGTTTTCTAAACATTATGGCATCCATGCACCCACTAATATCTATGTCGGACATACTGTAGGGTTAGACCATATGGTTTAAAAATCATGTAATAGTAATGTGATTATCCAGTATCCAAAAAACACTACTTGGCCACAAGGTTACCTTGGAATAGGAACACAGTTTTCATAACCATGTGCCAACCATGCACCACCTGCTCTTTACCAAACGTTTCTCATTTTTCAGCAAAATGTAAAAGGAACCCCATGAGGAAAAATCTAGAATGAAATTAAATAGAAAAATAATAAAAAATGGAATCATAGGTGTGATAGTATATATCTTGAATACTAAGTAAACCTTGGTAAATTCTATCCAAAATATTATGGGGCAATATTTTAAGGATATTCGGAGGCTTTTAAAACCTATAGAGTATTTAATAAAATGTAAAGGATTATTGAATAATCAGTTCATGCGAAGTTTCATGAAAATGAACATTTCATTGAAGATAAAGATAAAATAGATGAGATCACTGAATCTATTAAAAAAATGATACATGAAACTCCTAAAGCATATTTTGAAAATAACATTAATGAAATTTAGTCTAGTTTAAGTGAAATTGAAACTAAAGAACCTCAAAGTATCCTACAAAGATAGTCTATAACCTTAAAGGTTTATCCTTTATAAATAGTTATAGGAAATTCAAAAATAGGAGTTTTAATTAGTGGAAATGTATGAAACCCTGCTGAATTTTATACCTTTCTATCCCAGTTTGAACCCAAGTCTATTGAAGAAGCTTTAAAATATGAGAGTTGTTTATTAGCCTTGAAAGAAAAACTAAACCAATTATTTAGAAATAAAGTTGAAAAATTAGTATATAGACCATCAGATTATCTAGGGATTGGAACCAAATGGGTCTTTAGAAATAAACAGGATGATCAGGGGATCATTACTAGAAATAGAGATGGATTAGAATAAAAAGTCTACAACTATGAAGAAGGAATAGATTATGATGAAACTATTATTCCTATTACTAGATTAGAGTCTATTAGAATCCAACTAGCTTATGCATATCATATGAATTTTAAATTATATTATATGGATGTAAAATCATCTTTTTAAAATAGATATTTAATGGATGAAGTTTATATTGACTAACCACCAGGTTTTGAAAACCCTCTTAATCCAAATTCTATTTTTAAACATAATAAAGATCTATATGGACTTAAATAGGCACCAAGATCTTATCATGAAAAATTAAGTTATTTTCTATTATTAAATGGATTTTCTATGGGACAGATAGATCCTACATTTTTTTAATAAAACCATTTTCTCTAATATAGTATTAGTGAAAATTTATGTTGATGATGTTATTTTTAGACCAATAACAAAAATATTTACAATTTTTTTAAAATATTATTCCATTTTGTTTGGAAATGTGTATAATGAAAGAATCAAATTTTTATTTAGGATTTCAAATTTATCAAAAATATTAGGGAAATGATTTAAATCAAAGTAAATATATTATTGATTTATTAATGATGTTTGGACTATAAAATAGTTGGTCTTATTCAACTCCCATATTTACTACTATAAAATTTGATTTGGAAGAAGCTAGAAAACTAGTTGAAAATAAGATATATATAGGTATGATTATAAGTTTATTATATATTAATATTATTGGACCATTAATAATTTTTTCTATGTGTCTCTATGCTAGATTTCAATCAAACCCAAAGGAATCCCATCCTAACACTGTTAAAAGGATGTTTTGATATTTAAAAGGTACTATTTTTCAATCTCTACATTACCTAAAAACCTCTAATTTTAATTTAATTTCATATTCAGATGATGAATTTTTATGTTTTATATTAGATAAAAAATGAAATATTGGGACTTTTCACTCTTTAGGGAAATCATTAGTATCACAGTCATGTGAGAAACAACATTCAATTGCTCTATCAGTAGCCAAGGATGAATATATATCTGGTTGAAGTTATTGTAGAAACGTGTTGTAGATGAAACACACCTTAATGAACATTAGACTTAATTTTAATAATATACCTATATTATGTGATAATACTAGTGTAATTAATATTTTGAAAAATCCAATATGTCATTCTTGGACTAAGTGTATTGATATATGAAATAATTTTATAAGAGATCATGTTATTAATAGGTATATATCATTAGAATTTGTGAATACTAAATATCAAATTGATGATATTTTTACTAAACCACATCCCACTGGATGTTTTGATTTTATTAAGGGGGATTTAGAAATATTTAATTTCAAATGAATATCTGTTAATTTATTTTATTTAATTTATTTATTATTATTTTTTATTTTATTCAATTATTATTCAGTTATTTATTGTCTATATAAAAATGATAATTTATTTCCATTTTTTATAAAGTTTGTCTTTTCAAAAAATAAAAATAATGACTACACCATTGAATCGGCTTGAGAAACAAGACTTTATCACCCCAAACTATTAGAAAACCCTTCCTCACTTTGTTCTCTTCTTGCCCTAATATTTCAAACCCTTTTGACATCCATAACTCTTTCTTCTCTTTTCAAACCCTAGAATTTGAAACCATAAACTTTTAGATTCATAGAAATTTCAATAAGATAAGTAGGATAACCAACTATAATAATGAATCATGTTACAAACAAAAGATACTTTAAGGAAAGGTAATTTATTCTGAATGGATCAATCCGACAAATATTATTCTGAAGAATGACCTAGACTTTCAAGGTCTGTAAAATATTTTTTATGATAGTAGAAATGATCTTATTTTTGATATGGAAGTAAATTATTTATTCATAAATTCTTAGTATAGTTTTGGTGATACAGAGGATATCATTGATTCTATGATTTATCATACATAATTTTCTTTTTCTACAAAAAAATTTCCAATGTTTTTATGTTTCCCCATGAAGGAGTTTTTCATTTTGACCTATAATTAATTAGAAACCAAGAACATTAACCCAAGGATATTTTGTCATTTATTTTTGGTTTAGCCCACATTTAAAAAATGGATATAGAGGATCATGATGATGATAAGAGGATACCAGTAATGTTTATTCAATCCTATATAATCCCAAGGATTATTGAAATTGAGAAGATTCTTTATCAAGATATGTAAATAATGTTTTTGATGATGAGTGATCTAAAGTTTAATTTCCCAAAGTACATGTTATGGTACATGCACCACTACTTCTAAGAGGAGGAAATGATTTCCTTTTATCCTTATGGAAGGATAATCTATATGTTTCTTCATAAAAATGGTATGATTTGGTATGATACAATAAAATCAAAATGTCATCCGGAAAAAATTCTCAACAGGTGAACTCTTAAGAAGATAAGATACTTCAGGAGCACAGAACCAGGATCACTATTACCGGTTGGTTCAGAAAACCCAAAAAAATAGGTTCTACTACTTAAGAGGAGAAAAGTGTTTTGGGATATGATCCTAGGATTCAAAAAGAAGATGTTATAGAATCAAGAATAAGTGATGAAGTTCAACGAAAGAGACACTATAATAGTTTTTATGTTTCTAACTCACAAGCTATGTGATATGTCATAAAATATCTTGAATAAATTTCAGAAGAACTAAATAATGAGGCCCTTTTTATCCGGCCTAGTAATAGAGAATAACATGATATTTAGGATACTGCAATACAAGAACCTATTTTAGAGGTTTCTACTATTGGTGAAGTAGACCAACTAGAAAATATTCTAGTCAATATAGAATAATAAGAAGTGCTTCATCATGATGAAGCATAGACTCAAAAACCTCATGTTGAAGAACAAGTCTAAGAAAAGTTAGTATCTAAAGGAGATGATAAATCTCAACATGTAGTGGATTCCACAACCAGGTCAGTTTAGAATCAATATTTTTTAAATATTCTAGACTCCCAAGACAAGAAAACCACTGAACCTACTGAGTTAATAGAGGTTCTTTAAGTTTAATTTTCTATCTATAGTGAGACCATCATAGAAAAATATTTATCCTTGGTTGATATAGGTCGATCACCTGAGGATCATAAACTATAATATTATGATTCTTTGAATAATTAGATTCAAGGTTTTGTTTCTCAGTTTAAAAATATAAAAGAAGAAAATTCATGTTTTTAAGTAGATTTAGTGGTTGTAAGAAATTATTTAGAATATTTGAAATGTTCAACAGTTCTAAGAATGTAATTTCAATATTTTTAGAATCATATTAAAACTATAATAGATATTTTAGTTTCTAGAAGTGATTTTGATGATTTTAGAGGGAAATGTTATATCAGTTTGGAAAACAAAAATTAGAATCTATTTCCAAAATAGATATTCCTGATCTAAAATAATATTTTGGAAGTTCGTTTGAATCTATTAGAGGAAGTATCATTCAATTCAAGGATTCTACTTATACACAAATAAAATTTCCTAATATAATCAAAAGATTTCACGCAATATCTTTAATTATGGATGATATGAATGATAGGACTCAATAAATTCAGTGTAACAGTGCACCTCTAAATGTACATTTGGATAATAAGAGAGATAATATCACTCAGTTAACCTCAAGTAAACCTGATATCAGGCTGGTGATGAATCAGTTAGGTGACAAACTCACTCAATTTCTATAAATAGAGGAAAATATTCATGACTTTCTAAAAGTTAATCTTATTGAAAGTTTAAAATTGAGATAAGATTCAATAATTTTTATTTTACAACTAGATGGAAATATTTTAGGGAATTTACAAGGATAATTTTCTGAGTTAAAGAAACATTTAAGGCTGCTCAAGCTTCACCAAAACCTTATACCTCTTCCGAACCAAACCTTTAAAACTTAAAGAAACCTTCCTTTTAATGTATCTCTTCCAAAATTAATCTTGTAATCATAAAACATATTTTTAAATAAAAATAACTCTATTTAATATTACTTTAGTTTAATCTACATGTTAATTTTTTTTTCAATTATACCTCCAAAACACATGCCATATTTTCATATACAATAGTGTTAACATTCATTTACAGTTATGTGTAACATTACATGGGTTTTAATCCTTTTCTTACAGTTTATTTTTGATATCAAAAAAGGGGAATAAATTGGGTAAACAAAAACATTACATAATTTTTATAATCATAATTGAAATAATATAGTGAAATCAAAATACTACTATGAAAAATTAATTTTCAAAACCATAAATGTATCCTTTAGAATGATATTTTAGTCATGTTTACAATTCCTTTATTTTATATAATTTTTTATGGGTTTTGTGATCATAAAAAAGGGGAGAATTTTGAGAATGTATTGTCTCATTGATATATTTATTATGGAATTATATTCATGTTTTTGATCTGTGATGATTATGAATCAAAGTTATTTGATCACATTTTTACATATTCCATGAACACTTTTCATACCCATGTGTGCAAGTGTAACATAAGGATGGAACACTATGATTGGAATAACACATATGGATAATCAACATTACACTATGATGAAGGTATGGTTCATGAAAGTTACGTTTAGATAGAACCTTACATTTTTAAAAAGGGAAAGTATGGTTAAGAAACCCTATGTAATTAAAGAATTATACATTCAAGGAAATATACATATGATAAATCAACCCCACTTGGGTTTTAAACCGTACATTGTCAACCCTATGTTTGGTGTTTTTTTTGGTTTTATGAAGGACCCTTAAGTTTGAATAATCAACAATGAAGTTCTTAAATCTATGATATTATTTGAGATGTGTGAAAAAGTATTGATGGAAGTCAAGAGATATTATATGATCTATTAAAAGGGATTTTTTATTGATATAAAGATTCATATTCAACAAAATAAATCATTCCCATTTCTAAGGGAAGGTACGATTGTCCTGAAGGATTTTAAATTTGAATACCTGTGATCTGTCAGGCGAGTTTCATGGATAAGAACAACTATATCAGCTATCTATTGTATATATTCTATCAGGGTACATTCTCAAAAAATATATATTTTTCATGTTTACATACTTGATAATATATTTTTCAATACATAACTACTTGAAATAATAACCGACACAATCATTTTCTGAAGAAGTAACACTTTGAATATGTACATTTCAACCACATGATATAGTAACTACTACTATTTATTTGTTACAATTCCTATTGAGGATCCTTAAAAATATTAAATCTTCAAAAAAATTATTTCTTGAAGACATTTATATTTATATAAGAAGATCCATATTTTTTTAGTTGCTGCTACAACAGTGAAGTTCAACTTGAACCATCAAACAAATCAAACTCTTCTAATTTATTATAGTTTTGATTGCTTGGACTAAGTCATGGAATAAGTTTCAGATTATTGTACTATGTTTTGGATATTTGGTTCCCAATAAAATAACCAGAATGATATTTTTAGACTTCTTTTTTAATGTTTCCAACTTCCTGTACTCAGTTTTGGATTTGAAGGTATTGTGATAAGAGGACATCTTCTAGTGAAAATCACCATGTTCTCAAAGAGAGCATTGGTGGAGTGGAATAAGGGATCTTTGTGCCCCCAAACAATATAATTTTTTTTCATATTTAATATTTACTTGATGCTCATATTACATATATAAGAAAATAATTTATATTTTCATAAATAAAAAAGCTATTTAAATACCAAAATATTTGAAGATTATTGAAATGGTACAATTCACCCCTACTATGTCTCTATGTATTATTATGACTTAAAAATTATTTAGAAAATGTAAAACATGATATAAATATAAATTACATTCATTATATGTGTATTATAATAATCCATAGAATATATATGTATAAAATTGAATACAATATTCATGGAGATGATAGGTCGTATGTACATATGAATAACATTTTCATTTTATTGGTGTATTGAAATAAAGAAAAAAATGAAATATATGTATATACATATATAATATCATTATAGTAGTATTATTATGTCATATATATCATAAATTTTTACTAAAAACATCCTTAATACATTTCATGTAGTGTGTGAACGAATCACATCGCTTTGAGGGTGGAGTAGTCCACAATTCCTCAAACAAAATTATCGGATTTACACAAAAATGGAAATTTGAAAGGTATGTTTTATAATAGAATTATAGAAAAATAATTCTCAAAAAATATAATATATATCATATAAAAATAGTGTTTCCATCATAATTACCGACCATGATAGGGGTAAAGGAAAAATGAACA
Organism: Viscum album; assembly: GCA_963277665.1. Lineage (NCBI taxonomy): Eukaryota > Viridiplantae > Streptophyta > Magnoliopsida > Santalales > Viscaceae > Viscum > Viscum album. Next base: position 1,234,852,205 of record OY728122.1, on the reverse strand, counting down.
ATCATCGTTTTGTGAGGTGATAGTTTCCAATACACGTAAACAGTATGTTCAGTATCCATTAGATGGAAGTGCATGTAAGTGTAGATTTAACCCTTTTTATAATAAAATATTACTATATTTAGTATATATTTTATTATATAATCAAGAAATAAGTATTGATGAGGTGGTGAAGAAAGAAAATTATATAAAGAAGCTTGAGGAAGGATGTTAACTCTTCTTTAAGTAACTCATTTTGGTTTTCACCAAAGGCATTCTGTGGATTACTTTATTCCAAATGAAAGACTTATATTATTAGGTTATGAATTTTGAGGATATATTTGGGTAGATCTTGGTTGAGAAAATGTGTCTTGAGAGGTGTGAGGATGTGGGAGGAGATGAGGCCTTTTTATAGTGGCAGAGGAGTGACACTATTATAAATTTTGGGAAAAGGAATTATACCAACATTTTCCCCATGTCAAGTGGACCCAATTAGATCCAAGGTAGGATAGGGTTGAAATATGTCCATAAAATGGCTCTTGGGAAAGTTTATAGGTTGTCTTGTGTCTTAAATTTAATGTTTTGTACATTGTTAACCTATTTTTTTCTTAATCATTGTAATTAATTTTTTATTCACTTTCACTAATATTTTGGATCAAAAACTAAGTTTAAACTAATATAAATTAAAATAATTCCATGATCAAAAATGGAATCCATTTTTTTCAAATTATAATAACATAATTGTCAAATATTAATTAAAATTTAATCTCATTGATGGGACGATAATGCCAGTGTTCAATGTTAAAATATCCAAAAGTTTGCTATGTTTTTATACCAAATTTCAAAGTGAAATTGATTTCAATGACATAAATTAGATTAATATATAAAAATTTGATCTAATTAAACTTTTAAACCAATTTAAAAAATAATTTAACCTTATAAATAAATAATACGAAATGGCGGTTTTCAATTAAAATTCAGTATTTTGACTATTCATCGAAAAATGAAGTTTCTTTGAAAAATACCAAAACTTTTCCCTAATATAATTATTATGTTATAAATTTAAAAAGATAATTATTTTATAAAATTAAATTCTAAATTTGTATAAAATTTGTTTTATTTTTTTCATAGAAGGATACGAATAGTAGTTCATTTGAGGAAATAGTATTTTTTAAACATATAAGGACTTAGAAATTATATCTTTCATTATCCATATGATTTATTGATATAAAAAAATTATATAAAATATTTAAAAAGTAGTTATTACTGTTCATATTACTATGTTAAATTACTAGGTTATAATTTTATCATTTAAATAATTATAACAAAAAAGATGTTTTCTAGAAACTCAGTGTTGCATTTAACTTATGCCAAGTCGGAGTTGTATGTAACATACATCAAGTAGGTGTTGCGTCTAACATATGACAAGTTAGTGTCATTGAAAATGAATATATGACTTAGTTCAATTCAAGTTATCAATGAAAATTCAATTTATTCGAGAAAAAAACATCGATAAAAACTTAGGGTGTCACACAATAGGATATGCTATGCTTGCACATGAAGAATCCTACACAGATATTCATAGATGTGTGGAAGATGTCTGGATCACTACAAGAGTGAATCTTCTCTATATTCCAAAAATGAAATTATGGTACAATATATATTTGTTTTTAGATCCATCAATGAATAAATAATTCAGGAAGTAATATTCTTTAATTGAATAAATTAATTATAAATAATATTTGATGATCCTCCACCTAGTTTCAGTATTCAATATCTATTCAAATTTCTTTGATTTAATTCTATTGATCACAAAATTTATCATTTTTTAAATCTTATATTGATCATCAATCATGAAAGAAGAAAATTTGGGCACAAACCATCGAATGCTTCCATTGTGATCGAATCCTTCAAGGGGTATCAGAGTGGTCACATAATTATTTATAATTATTAAATAAATAATTGATTTATTTAAATGTTTTTAATTTAGTTTTTCAATTCCATTTTAATATTTCATTAAACTGAATTTAAAGATCTTATTATTCCTCTTTTGTTTATCATAGATCTAATAAAATCGATTAATTTTATGAAGGATATAAAATCAAAGAACTCATCAGGAGTTTCCAAGGATTCTGGATGGATAAAACAAGAGTACATAACATGTAACTGTAACTACAAGTTGTGTAATAGTGTTTAATGAACCAAGAATTAATTCATAATTAATTAAAACCGTGTTCATTTCATATACACACTACATTTAATTTTAAATCGCATGTTGACTAGGTAATATTGGAACAAAGTCAGCCATAGTACATGTCATGTATCTTACATAGAGGACATATAGTGTTAAAGTCATAGATAGGACATGTATTAGTTTAAATGGCCTAACTAAATGGGCAATTTGTAAATTGGAGACCACATGCCATTTATACCTTGTACACCATGTACTCTAATTTTTCCAAGGCACATTTTACATGTGGATTCTGTAGATGTGTTCCTTAAATAGATGTTAATAAACATACACATCATGTATCTCATTTGTATATTCAATGTACTTATACAAAATTACTTAAAATTAAAATTAATTTATTATAATACAGAAACCATATCAGTATGTGTTTGTGTGTTGTCATTAAGTTGATAGGACACACCATGTGATGGGATTTAATATATATATATATATATATATAAAATTTTAATTAATTTATACATAATGTTTAGATATTTATATCATGGGTAAGTCATATTAAAGTTATTACTATGTGCATTGAAGAATAACATATAATAGAAAAATAATGTAATTCGTGTAATCATTAAATTGATAGTACACGTCAGGAAAGTATGTGATAATTAACATATTCCATATGTCATAATAGTAAATAGTATATGATTATAATAAATTTTGGGTAGATTCATATGTATATTCACCATATTTTATATAAGGTATATTTATTTACACAGTTAATTTTAAATAAATTTATTTAATCTGTTTAAAATTATAATGGCTGAAAATTTAATGAAATATGGATGGAAATTAATATAAAAGAATTGATTAATTAAAGAAGATAATTAATTGATTTGAGGAATATTTATTTTAAATAAGAATGACTAATAATTTAATTCTAGTTTTTTTAAATGCATAATTCATTTCATGATAATGTATGATCATGATCTTAGACAAAATCAATTATATGTGATTGGATTCATTTAATTTATTATTAAATAAAATTGTTGGCATGCATGTTATATCTGTTCTCATTATTCAAGTTCTTATATACCCATGGTTTCTTTTATGTAAACCCCTTATTTCCCTCTCCTACATGTGAGTAAAAGCATATGTAATGGATGGATCTCCAAAGATAGTAGAGGTAGTTCAAGTTTGGTGCCGAGGTGGAACCAATCCAATGAAATACAGAGGTGGAATGTTGGAATGCTATAACATGAATCTTAATTGGGTCAAGGTATTTTCCCCCTAGGTCTATGGTTAGTTTATCATACACTAGATAAACAAATAATTAGTAAAATATCATAATCATACTACTTTATTATTTTATTTTTATCATGTTTCAAGGTTATTTCATTAGGGATGTTTTGTCTCGAACTCATGAATTAATGAATTAACAAGCAGGCAAGATAGAACTAAAATGAATTGGATTATGTGTAAATATTATCAAAGGAATGGTTAATCATTAAATTAAATCCACTTAATATTAAAAATAACGTAACGTAGATAATAATTATCAATTTATAAATAAAATATAAAATCCCTCAATTATATATATTAAGTCGGTATATCCTTCCACTACTTAGGTTAAAATTGAAATGTAGTTCAAAGTGCTTGGCCAACCAATGATTGTGTGTTTTCCATTATTAGTGGATTATAGCAATAATTTTTTGTGCTGAATTATCTTAGTTCACATCAAGGGATGACTGCCAAAGCAGGACATGATGTAACTAAGAGGCATAGAGTTGAGGAAAAAAAATTTAAGGATTTAAAGATTAGGGCCCCACATAATAGATCAAGGAAATATGAGTTAATGCAGCTAGAATTTGGAATAAATACCTAAAATCAAACAAGTTTCTTGACCAACCAAATTTGGGATAATGAGATGGGGAATATGAATCTTTTACACTAAAATGTTCTTTAAAAAGGATATTATGAAGATAATGGTGAGGGAAATTGGGTTTCAATAAAATAGTTAGTGATTAATAAATATAATATTTATTTATTTGTCTAAATTTTATCAGATAAAATATTAAATCTCTGTTAATATTATTTTTATAAATATAAATAAAAATGACTTCAAACATATCACTATGATCCATACTTTAGAAGGATAAACTTCTCACTGAAATAAATTTGCAACAGTAGCAAAGGAATTTACATGTTATCCTACACCATGAAAAGAAATTACATGTGCTGGAAGAACCTATTCCTAATATTCCTAGAAATATGGATAGTGATGAACAATTAACTCTCTCTGAGAAAACATTTGAATGTTGTTATAGTTGTTCAATGTTTCTTGTTATCATCCATGAAAAATTATATTTTTAATAATCATGAGTACATGGATGCATATAACATGATGTCTTGTCTTCAGGATCTCTAAGTCCAAAAAATGTTGAAATGTAAAATCCACTAAGTAAACATGATATACATATCACTATATCCCACAAATAGAGTATGATGGAATGTAATTTAAATAGGTCAAGAATAAAATCCCAGTAAAGGAAGTTTATAACACTAGTCCAACCAATAAGAAAAAGGTAATGTGACTCACAGTCTGTCCAGTCCCACAAAGAACCATTGGGTCCTGGTCCTCCAAGGAATCCATAAATGGTCGATCCTTTTCACAAGGCATGAAATATGTAGGAAAATCATAATCAGGGGAGAGTATAACAATAATCAGTAGGATACCTTGAAACCATAGAGAAATATGACAAAGGAAAGATATAGTCATCTCTAAATAGGTATATGTCTATAATACATATAACAATAATATCCAGATATACTCACCCAAGACACACAATCTAGAGGTAAATCAAAAGCACTACATACCAACCCTATAGATTCATCTCAGTGATTACACAAAGCACTCATCCGGGAAAACACACTCCTAATTCCGATAGCAATGATGACATCTATCTAAGGGGTACCATTCGTTGGGTCTTACCCTAAGAGAGATAAACAGATAAATTTGAAAGATATATGATACAATAGATGAGTATCATTACTAGGGCCATGGGGTGATATGGAAAACTCAATATGGATTGACCTTCCATGTAAAGTATCAACACCCACATAATGTTGGTCATGTTGAAACTAAGAACTCCACCTAGGGCATAAATAATGAATAGAGGATCCTACTCTGGGCCTCTTGAGGGATTCTGACAACTCGATCAAGGACGCCTTGCTAAAGGGATCATAGTCCTATGAGTAGGAAATGATTCACACCCACCTTCATGGAAATGATATAGGGAATATATCCAAATGAATCTTGTCTAAGATACGAAGGAAAAGGGGATGAATCCATGTCGGAAGGGGTATGCGACATGTAGTAGGGCCACATGTCGTGTCCCTTGACCCCAGGTACTACCCATGTACAAAGACCTATGTATTTAGAACATTTCTTGTAGAAATGGAGGTACACAATGTGTAAAAGGATTCACATTCCATGTTTTTCCATCTGGGGTTCTCCCATATACTCTAGTCGTGTCCCAGTATATGATGTCTGCCAGTGTATGCCTTCCCAAGTACCAGTACATGGGGTAGTCCATATAACCAGTTCATGCCATGCCATGTGGGGGATTAAATTCTTAGTAGGAATCCTGGGTACTCCACCCCATTTTAGTGTACCTCCCAGGGTACATGCCAAGTGGTCCAATGATGAACACTCATCGTGTAGCTGAGACTTCACGCCCTGTGTTATGAGTTTTCTCGTAACTTATTTTATTCTTCCGCATGCCTCAAATGACCTTTAGGATCTCGTTATGGTGGTTTATTCACCTAGAAACTCTATACACAAGGTCATTTTTTCACCATAACACCGAATTGATGGGCTTTGGGTCTTCAAACGACTCTGAAATCTGATTTAATCCATCCCGACACAACTCATCTGAAGAATGTGTTTTCTTGAATCACATTGATACATCTGCCACTATCATCATCACAACTTTGTCGAGTCTTCCCAAAGTTGGATATCCAGGTTTACATCATTTCCCCAATAATCAAAGCTATAATGATAGATTGTTCAAATATAGGTAAATAAAAAATAATGTACATCATGAACACAAAAAATTGAGAGAGAAAAAGGAAAAGGAACAATCCTGAGGAACGAACCTTGGGAATTATTCATTCAGGCCTCAGTCCATTCCCGTAAGAATAATGAACTAATAAAAAACCTCTATAATCAATTCCCTATAAACCTAGAAAATATCATCCTATCCCACAAGTACGATAGACCCATGAGCTAATCTATTTGTGGATTAGTCCATGTTCATCTTAGAAATAAAGAATGGGAAAGAAGAATCGAAATAACACATCATACCTAGATTTGGATTTCTTCATATTGAAGATCATTCACTACACCAATGTCATTGGAGAGATCTACCAAGAAAGGCATTTGACAATCTTTGATCCAATGTTCTATCATCTCTTACTAAGAGGATTCACCAGATCTCTCTCTCCAGGGCCTCTAGAGGATTCCAGAGTTATGAGCGAAACCCTAGATCATTGAAAAGGGATTATTTGAAATAAAACCATTTATATGTCATTTCATTGATAAAATAAAAATAGAATTATTTTTTATCAATTTATTTTATTCATTTAAAATTCTCATGACGAATTTCAAAAAATGAGCTGCGCCAACTAATGTTAGGTCGCACCTAGGGTAAAGATGCAATTCTGAACTCAGTGGAACCCTCTGATTTTGGATCCGGGAATCTATTTAAGATTTACTTCACTTTTTTATGAAAATATTTAAATGTGTTATTTAATAATTTAATTTATTTCAAAAATTAAAGTCCGGCACACCAGGCCTCAGAATCACACATTGTCTTAATTCCTGGTCTTGAAATCAGTCAATATAATATCTAAAAATAATACATTGAAAATATGAGATATTACATTCTCTCCACCTTTGGGATTTATATCTCTGAAAATACAAAACAAATACTATATAAAAGGATGAGGGTACTGAGAAATAATCTGAGCCTCTTGCTCCCAAGTTCTCTCCTTGAGGTTCCCGTGCTGCCACCAGACACACACTAAAGTAATCGATCACCCAAGAAAGATCCTCCCCTTCTGATTCTCAATTTCTACTAGTTATTCAGAAAAATTTTGTACATCCTTGATGTACAGCTCTCCCCAGTCGATGACATGTGATATGTCATGCATGTACCTCCTCAGTTACGACATTTGGAAGATGTCGTGCACCTAGTCTAATGATTGGGGTAGATCTAAGAGGTACTCCACCTCACCAACTATATGCAGTATCTAAAAAGGGATGATAAAACATAGAGGTAACTTTGAAACCCATAGGAACACATTGAATCCTTCCTAGAAGGCCAAAGGCCTATGCTGCCAGTCCACATAAGGCTTATGACGGATCAATATAGTCCCCATCTTCTCATGGATGATATAAACCTTCTTGTTAATATCATACACTAATTATGGGACCATGAGTGCTGACTCTCCTGGGTCAGTCCATACAAGTTTTGGCCTCTAGGTTCACCCATACAAATAATTTAATGGTGTCATACCAATGGTGGAACAATAGTTGTTATTTTATGCAAACTCCACCAGTGGTAGGGGATTCTCCCAACTACGGATGAAGTCTAATATATAGGCCCACAACATATCCTCTAGAACCTAAATATTCCCCTCTATCTGGCCATCTGTTTGTGGGTGAAACATTTTTCTCAATCCTAAATGGGTCCCAAACACTTCTTATAATCCTTTCCAAAACTGGGATATAAAGCAAGCATCACGATATGAAACAATCGTCGATGGAACTCCATGGAGTCGAAATATCTCTTGCTCATAGAGGAATCACAATATCTCTACTGAACTCCATTCTCTAATATCTAGGATGTGGTATGAATTGGTGAGTCGTTCACTGATAACCAAAATGGCATTGGGTTCCCTTGACATACCTGGTAATTCCATCATAAATTCCATCAATATCCCATACCATTTCCATTCTAGAACCTCAAGGGTTTGAGTTAAACCCACTAGCACCTGGTGCTCAACCTTCACTTTCTGAAAAGGCATTGAGAAACAAACTCTTCCATTCTCTTTATTATCCTTGGTCACCAAAAATGACATCAAAGGTCCTCGTACATTTTCACTACACCTATATGTACTATAAAAGGGGACGTATGAAAATACATTAGAACCTCCTCCTAAAATGCATCTCTTACTGTTGTATGTCCTCTAAAAATAAAAACACGCTCCCCACCTTTTGACTATCTTCTAGAACCCTGACCTAGGGATATCAATGCACATAGGTTCTCATAGTTGGTATCCCAAAGCTATGCCTCCTTGACTCTTAGTAAGAGTGAAGGGGTAACAACCATTGATTTGAGGTAAGATACTCCATCACTATCCATAAAACATTATTATAATGAGGTCAGCTACTCCAACGTCTCATTCAACAACTACAAAATAGACCTCCTACAGAGAGCATCTACCACCACATTCTCCTTCCTAAGAGTATTGACAATATGAAAGTCATATTCTTGGAGGAACTCTATCTATCATATCTGCCTCAAATTTATATCATTATGATAGAATATATACATGAGAATCTTGTGATCATAGTAGATGATAAATCTCTCACCCATCAACTAGTGTCGCTATATCTTTAACCCGAATACTACTGCTGCTAGCTCATGATCAGGGGTCACATAGTTTTTCTTATGTGGTCTCAACTAGAGAGAACCATAGGCAATCAATTCTATCCTATTCATTAGGATTCAACTAATATCGGTTCATGATGAATCACAAAACACAATGTACTCGACACCATCCTATGGAAATCTCATGATTAGAGTCCCCCTCAAACACTGCCTCAACTACTAAAAATCCTTCTTGAACTTCTCTATCCACATGAAAGGTTTCCACTTTTGAGTCAAAGCTATCATAGGTGATGATATCCAAGATACCATGCCAACACTACGAGACCTTGGCTGATTCCCCTACCACTCCATCTATAGAGATAATGCATCCCAAAAAGTGGATCTCTTTATTCTAGAATTGGAACTTCGAGAGTTTCCCATAAATATCTGGCTCTATAAGTATATCTAGAACCATTATTAAGTGTATCACATGCACCTCCTCAGATTCCAAGTACACAAGGATATCATCTATGAAGACTACCACGATCCTATCTAAGTAAGTCTAAAATATCTAGTTAATGAGTCCATGAATACTGCTAGTTATTTTTTCACTCTAAAGGGAATAAAAAAGTACTCATGGTGACCATAATGAAATATGAAGTCCATCTTCGATATATCCTCATCCTGTACTTGCAGCTTTTAATATCATAATCTGATGTCAACCATCAAGGACCATCGTTCCCCTTTCAATTGATCAGATAGGTCATTGATCCTTGGTAGTGAATACTTATTCTTCACAGTCACCTGGTTCAAGTTTTAGTAGTCCACACATAACCTCAAACTTCTATATTCTATTTGGGAAAACAAAATAGGGGCTACCCTGGTTGAAACACTAGTTCTCATGAATCCCTTCTTTTGTAAGTCCTCCAACTATAACGTCATCTTACAAAGCTCTACAGAAGCCATCTGATATGCTGGAGAATATATTAGATCCATCTAGTGGTGTAAATAAATGCAGAAGTCTATCTCCTTGTGAGGGGGGGGGGGTAATCCTAAAACATATTCAATAAAGACATCATTGTACACCTCCACCTATACTAGAAACTTGAAGCTCATAACATCTAATTCACCAATTGTCAGGCTATACAATTAATGAGTAATTGAATACACCCTCCTATGCATGAGTCCATCTTGTGATTCTTCAGTTTCCTTTTCACCGAAAAAGGTAAAAATCATTCCATCACTATAGATACACCACACCCTTTTCCAAAAATAGTCAATCTAGGCATAGACTATAGATAACCATTCCATGATAGGAATGTTTTTATAAGGTCTCGATGTTGCCACCAAGGGGTTCCAACTGAAACTCTAACCTCTAAGGGCCAATTCACACTACCGACATAGGCATGTGATCATTGGGTCTCCTCTAGTAGATATCTCCATGCATAATGGTCAATTTAGTGGTTCAAAAAGAATCTATAGGTCTCGTACAAGATATGTGGAAAGAAAGGAATGAATAGAACCTATGTATATCAATACTACAACTAAATTAGAAAACAAACAGATCATACCTCGAATCATTATTATATACCATGGTTTATATGCCTCGACTGCATGTAGCTATCCCCTCCCTTGTCTTCTAACTCCATAAACTTGGATCAAACCACCCTGTGGTGGTGGTGGTTGAAAGTCGAAACTTCTACCACCTCTTACTTCTCTCCAAGATCCACTGACATGTCCACCTCCCTATGGATTTGTCTACCCCTATCATGTTCCCTACCTTGGTGGCCAATCCACTATCTCCCTATCAGCTGTACGATGATACATAAAATATCATGTGAGATGTCCCCTATCTTCAAAATAACTGAACTACTTCTCTCTAGGATGACTGGACCCATCTTGTGAGCCCTGAACTGTAGATCCTTTGTCTTAGGACCTCCTTTTATAATTTCTCCCACTTCCAGGTCCCTATGACTAGTGTCAGATCACTGCTTCTATAGTCTCTACTTGTTTTTTCCCACTGTTGAATGTCACCGGTTGAATTTTCCCATCCAAGAAGCATTGAACAACTAAATCCAACTTAAGCACCCCAACATATTCCATAATGAATATATGGATAATGTTTTCTTTGATGTATCTACATAGACCTCTTTTAAAGGTTTGTTCCCAGATGCACTAATCTTTAACCATATCTATCGAGAACCTGGAATGGTTGGTGAACCTCAATGAATACTCCACCACTGTCATGCTCCCCTATTGGAGTTGAATAAGCTCTTATATATACACATATCACAACATAACTAGTGAGAACACCTATCTAAAGAGGTTCTCTAACTCTGTCAATGAAATAATTTCCTCTCTGGGAGTCTAGATAGCCAAAATACACCATTTCCCCCACTGATCTGTGTAGAAGGCTTACTTCCTGGACCACTATATGATCTGTAGGTGTCCTCGATATATGGAAAACCTGAGTCACCACCTCAAGATAGTCCTTAGCCACTGGAGGATCAAGATCACCTCGAATCTTTATGGGTTTCTATTGCTAAAACTCGTGATGTGTGCTTATCCTAAACTCCTCATCCGTTGGTTCTATGGGTACCACATGTATCCGTACAGGTGGAATTCTAGTTGGTGCACCATCTGTAGGTGAAATCTTGGAAACTGATCCGTATATCGAAGGCTCATCATTAATAGTCCCTTCCTCGTGATCATGATTCTGAATCCTTGATAGTATGCATCATGGAGGAATTATCTAACAAACAAGATGTACCATAGTCATTGAGTATATCTAGAGAGATGAATCAATAAGGACATAGAAACAAAAAAAATACTATATGATGAATATACCAATATTTTCCATGTAACTTGGATTTTAATGTATTGAGTAGAAAAGTAGGTTATCAAAGTCCTGGTGTATGAATACGTTGACCACCATACCAAAACCTGATTCCCTAGTGTAATAGATGAACTCAAAACACTTAACACTATTTCCCCAAACCAATCTCGTAGACTCTCGGTCCTAAGGTATAACAAAAAAATTGATACCACTCTTTTACGAAATGTACCAGTGGGGCCTATGCCCTGACTCCCCAATAACGACTCCAATAGTCCAAGTGTAGGTGACTCGCACCGAGTAGGAATATCAGTGACATGGGACGCATTGCCTATGTACTTGTATGAACACACACATCTTGAACCCCAAAAAATGCTGAAATTTAAAAACCACTAAGTAAACAATGCATTCATGCCACTATATCCCAAAACCAAAGTATGAAGAAATGTAAAGTAAACATAGCCAAAATAAAATCCCACTAAAATAAGTTTATAACATGAGTCCAAACTGCAAGAAAAAGGTATTGGGAATTATTTCTGAAGTTTCAGGAACACACCATGATTTTTCCTATCTCACAAAGCACCTTATGGTTCAGGTCAGCCAATGAATCCTTCAAAAGGTCAATATTATGTATATAAAAAGACACATACATGAAAATCCCATGTAGGGTTTAGTATAACAAGACTCAGACGGACACCCAAAAAATAAAAAACAATACAAAAAAGTAAATATACAGTCATCTCTACGTAGGTATATGTCTAAATAAATTATGACAATAATATCTAGATATAATCAACCAAGACACACACTCTAGAGATAAATCACAACCAATGTATTCCAACCCTAGAGATTCAGCTTGATGATTCCAAGAAGCACTCATATGAGAGAACACATTCCTAAGTCCAATAGCATTGATGGTGTCCGTATGAGAGGTACTATTCTCCAGGTCTCTCTATGAGGGAGATATAGTGACTGATAAAAAGTAAATATGATAGAACATATGAGGATCACAGCTAGGTCCATGGGGTGATACTGACAACTCAATCTGAATTAAATCACCAATTAGAGGATCAACTCCCACATAGTATAGGTAACATCAATACAGAGAACTCTACTTAGGGCACACATAATGAATAAAGGATCCTGCTTTGGGACTGTCAAGGGATTCCAAAAACTATATCCAGGTGGTCATGCTGAAGGGATCATAGTACTGTGAGTAGTAAATGATTCACACCTAATTTTAGGGAAACTATAATGAGAATAAACCCTAACGAAACTTGTCCATGCTATAGAGGACAAGTGGATTAAGCCATGTAGGAAGGGTTACACCACATGTAGTAGGGTCACACATTGTGTACCTTGACCCTAGGTACTACCCATGTACAAAAACACGTTTTGTTAAAACAAGTCCTGTAAAAAAGGAGTTACATGGCATGCAGAAGGAGTGAAATGCTGTGTTCGTCCATCTAGAGCCACCTGTGTACTATGTCCATGTGACAATACACAGTATTAGCTTATGTATGCCTGCCCGTGTACTAGTACATGGTGTAGACCATGTAATCAATTCAGGCCATGCCATGTGGGGGAGTATGCACCCCATATTCAACCCATGTACTCCACCCCGTGTCCATGTACCTCCTATGGTACATGATGATTGGTTTAATGAAAAACAAACGCTGCATTTCCAAGAATACATGTCATGTTTTTTTGAGTTTTCTAGAAACTAATTTTCTTAATCTAAAAGCCTATAATGAACTTCTAAATATCATTCTGATGGTTTGTTCATCTCAAAACTTTATATCCAAGGTTGTTTCACCACCCTATCACCGAATCCATGGCTTTCGAGCCTTCAACAGGCTCATAAGTTTGATTTAATCCTTCTCAATATGACTTGACTAAAGTAGAGGTTCTCCTAAATCACTTTGATCGGTCCACCATCATTAGCGTTGCACCTCCATTGATTCATCCCAAATTTGGATCTCCAGTTTCATATCGATGTGCCAGGAATTAAAGTCATAATGATAAATTGTTCAAAGTTGGTTGAAGAACGATGAATGCATGTCAAGAACGCAAGAAATAAGGGGATAAAAAGCATAAGGAACAATCCAGAGGAATGGACCCCAGTCATTGTTCCTTATATCCCTGATTTGTTCTTATAAGAATGAAGAATGAAAAAAATGAATCACTAGAACCAAATATTGATAAACACCACAAATATCATCCCATATCAAAAGCACAATCGATGCGTTGGATAATCTATTCGTGGATTAGTCTGCATTTATCATAAAAATAAAGAACTAGATAGGAGAATAGAAATAACACATCCTACCCAGATTTGTATAACTCGCTATTGAAGATCAGTCGTCGCATTGTCACTGTTGGGGAGATCTACCAAGAATAGTGTTCTTCAATCTATGATCAGAAGTTCTCTCATTGCCTTCCAAGAGGATTCTACAGATCTCTATTTTCAGGGCCTCTAGAGGATTCTAGGGTTATGAGCCTATCCCAGGATCTATGACAAATAGTTTATTTTAAATAATACTATCACTACATTAATGAAATAAAAATAAAATATTTTTTTATTAATTTATTTTATTCATTTAAAATTCCCATAAAGTCTTTCCATAATAGACTTGTGCTACCCAATGTTAGGTCACTTCTTGGTTAATATTTCTCTTCTAAACTCAATGATTCCCTTGTATTTCTAATTTGGGAACCCATTTAAGAGGTATTATACTTTTTCAGTAAAACTGCATGTGCATTTCAGTTAATATATTAATTTATTTGAAACATTTATTCTAGGCACACCAGGCCTCAGAATTGCACGCCATCCCAGCACATGGTCTTGAAATTAATCCATATAATATATAAAAATAATACATAGAAAACTAGATTCATTACATAAACTTAGAGAATCTTCACCATATGGTCCTCATTTAGTCATAATTATTGGATACATTGAACACTTAGAAATCTTTGAGATTAAATTACCAGATGAGTTTCATACAGATCTCATACATTCATCACTACCCAATACCTTCTCAAGTTTTATTGTAAATTATAATATGAGAAATATTGATAATATTATTTCAAAACTTCTTAATCTAATTCTCTGAGTGGATAAGGACATGGGGTGTGACAAACACTCATTTTTTGTGGTTAATAAGAAAATGAATAAAAATTAAAAGGGGATCAAGACTCAGAATAAGTCTAAAGCTCCCAATAAGCATCCTTCTAATAAGAGGAAGATCCAGAGCATTGAAAGAAAAAGGAGGTAGTATGTCTTTCATGTGGAAAGAAAGGCCGCCTGAAGAATAACTCCACGTAGAATTAAGGGAAGAAAAAGGTGAATTAATTATTGAGTGTAATATTTCAATATCTATACACTGGTTATTATATATGGCTTTTGGTTCTCACATATATATCCAAATATAGGAACCAAGAAGATTTAGAAAGATTGATAAAGGACAGGTGGATCTGTGAGCTGCCAGTGGTGTGAGGATAGATTCTCTATCCATTGTTGACTAGAACCATTCATTACCAATGGGAATGATTTGGGTTTTAAAATATTGTTATTATGAACCAACTGTTACCAAGAACATAATTTTTGTTTCATTCATTGATTCATATGAGTTTATATTCATGTTTGGAAATAAAAGATGTTTCTTTTATAAAGAAAACAAATTTTATGGTATGGAACATTTATATAGTGTTAATTATGTATTAAATTATAGAAACCAAATATTGGAAATTAATAGTGAATCATGTTCACACGACTCATAAAACACCAAGCTATAGTGTCACCATCTTGGTCATGTAAATGAGAAGCGTTTGAAAAATCTATATTAAGATAGTTATTTAGAATCTATTGAGATAAAACCACATGAATTATTACATGCTTTTTTATAAGAAAAAATGACCAAACTACCATTTAGTGTACTTGGTGAAAGGGAAATTGAGCTTTTAGGATTGGAACACACTAATGTCTGTGGACCATTTTTAGTAGAAGGTAGAGATGGGTATTATTAATTCATAACTTTTACTGATTAATTTAGTTTATATGGATATGTTTACTTGATGAGGTATAAGTTTGAGACATTTGAGAAATTAAAGGAATCCAAAAATGAATTAGAGAACCAACTTGTAAAGAAGATAAAGCATATTTGATTTGATAGAGGTGGTGAATTTATTAACCAAAATTTTATTGACTTTTTATTGGAGATTGGTATTCTATCTCAAATCACTCCACCTTATACACTATTTTGGAATGGTGTTAGTGAATGTAGAAATATACCTTGTTAGACATGGTAATGTCAATGATGATTCAGGAAATTCTTCCATTATCCTTTTGGGTGAATGCATTATAAACTACGACATACATATTAAAAATAGTATCAACAAAAGTGGAAAATGGAATTTCCTTTGAGTTAGGGAGTGGGAAGAAAATAATTTTTTCTACACATGTATGAGGTTGTGGGGAGTTTATTAAGGGAGTCTCAAGAAAAAACAAGCACATTAAGGAACAAAGTGTATCTTAATAGAGAATCCCAAGGATACAAAGGGACACTACATATAAAACCCCTTAGACAAGAAAGTTACTATTTGCAATCATGTCGTATTTCTTGAGAGGGAGAACATCCTCAAGAGAATAGTAGGATAAATATCAAATATGATGAATTTGATGGTAAAGATACACAATATTTGGTAGAGTAACATATTCGGTAACACCCCAAGATTTCATGGTGTGTTATTTCTTCAAAATAATTCAATAACCTGCACTACACGCAACACCGAGTTCAAGCGCACCATGACTTACCAAACAAACCGTTTAAAAGATGTTATGAATAGTATTAACAAAATTTTAAACTTTATATAATCCTTATAATTTTAGAATCCATATTATGAGTTTCTTAGACATAATGTAAGAACAAATTCATTTTCAGTATTGCACTTTTACCAACTTTTAATAGTGAACCCTTTTTAAATCCAATATTTTAAACT
This sequence comes from Viscum album, assembly GCA_963277665.1. Taxonomy (NCBI): domain Eukaryota; kingdom Viridiplantae; phylum Streptophyta; class Magnoliopsida; order Santalales; family Viscaceae; genus Viscum; species Viscum album. The sequence continues at coordinate 1,234,835,557 of OY728122.1, read as the reverse complement.
TTTATATATTCAATTTGACTAAATAAATTTACTTTTTAGAACGGGGACATCAAAAATTTACAATGAAACATACCAAGCTTCCACAATACGCGTTCCTTTGAATAATACAGTAGCGTGTGTTGTATTCAACTTCGAGTTTTAACACACACTACAACCAATCAAACTAGCCGTTATGAATACTAATACCTACTTTTTTAAATTTTATAAATTTTATCTCTCAAAATGGAATTCATTTTTGTATTTGAAAAATTGAATTTAGCCTAAGGTGAAATTTTGGAACTTTTCGGATAACATTTATATTTTGATGAATAGTGAAAATTACTAAATTTTAATTAAAAACAACTTTTTTAATGAAAATAACATATATTGAGAAATTATGAATTTGAGTGGTTTTAAAGTATATTTAGAATATATTTTAACCATTCAATACAATTTTGGTCATTGTACATAATTTCACAATTAAACCAGACATAAACAAGTTTCAATCTTTTGATAGTTATTATCTCTTAAAAACACGGTATTTGTTTTGACGACTGGAATTAATTTTTAAATTAATTAATTCAAGTGATATGTTTTAAATTTGGTAAAATAGAAATCATTTTTTAATTAAAAATATTAAATATATATTAGGCCTAATTTTTGGTATTTTTCTGGAAACGTTCATTTTTTGATGAATAGTGAAACCACTAAGTGGTAGTTAAAAAACTGAATTTTTCATAAAACTTAATTTTACTACTTCTGTGAGTGGAATTTAGAAAATATGAGATACAAGATTAATATCAAGGAGTAAAATGTGGTTCAATGAGATGAAAATAATTTTTGGTGAATAATAACTTTATACTTTTATTTACCATGGTTAGAAGTAAATAGGGTAATTAAAGTGTAAAAATGATATTAATATTACCCTAACACATGTCCTAATTCTATTGGACAAGTGTATCTCGACCAGAAACAACCTTAGGAATAAAATATTTTCATTTAGGTCCACTTGGATTAGATTAGGACATTTATTATTATTTAATTCAAAGAAGAGTTAAAAAAGTTAAAATCAACGTTTATTTACTAAAACATTTTTAATATATGGTTACCCATAAGATAAATTCGATTATAAATATTCATTAGAAACATAATAATATTTCCTACATAATGGTATTTATTTATAATTTTTAGACATTAAATAATTTAATTTATTTATGACACAATGGTGATGCAGTAATTACCTAATTAATGAAAAATTAGAATAATTGATAATATAAATACCAAATTAAAGGTAATTTGAGACTTTTTACAAATATCAATAATTTTCTAGGTTAATATGACATGTTAGGATTTATTTAATTAACTTATTTAGAAGTAATAATTCTGTGATGATTTTTACAAAAATCAATTATTGAATAGTGTCAAAATTGACATAAAAGAGTTTATAAAACTAATATTATATTATTAATTGATATTAAATTCCTAAAAATCTAAGGTTCGGCCAAGATAGTTATATAATGATAGGTGTATCATTAATGGACCACTTGGGGGTTGTTTGGATGTATATAGTTAGTTTATTAACCATATAATATAAAAATACAAAGAGACATTCTAAAAGTGAAACTAATTAACTAAGAGTTAATACTTAAAGATAAGGTTAATATAATAACCCAAACCTGTCTAAATTCTATTGGTTGAGTGGTTTCCGACCCATACCCACCTTAAAATTTAAATAATCCACTTTGGATCAATTAGAAACCGAATATGAATTTATTATAAAATAATATTTCTAGCTTTTCCAAAGGTTCCCCTCACCCCTCTTATAAAAGGGCACTCACCCTTCTCATTAATTCACACCTTCAAAGCCTTTTGGATCGGCAAAAACCTGACCAAATACTCTCTCAACTTCCCTAAATACAACCTAGAGGCATTAGTTTGATCAGAAATCAAACCTAAGGATCCCTTTTGATCAAATCCAAAAGAAGAACCCGAAGAAGAGGTAATGTTTTCACCACCCTTTTTCAAATTCATTTCTTCTTCAACTTCTTCTTTCTTTGTTATTACCATTATAAAATAATGAATCTAGTATCTCCTATATAATTTAATATTATTATAAATATGGTACAACCATATTCAGTATTCGATCCATCCTTTTAATGACATGTCACCATACGTACGTACGTACGGCTTACCATCTCCACGTCGTGGTGTAATTGTTATTCAATATATTATTATTTGGATGGGTATAATAATGATATGTAATTAATGTAAATAATAATTATAAAATGATAATGATTCTATATATAATACATTCCATCCAAATAAATATTATTTTAATATCAAAAGAATGATATTGTCGCTCGTGCGTAAATACGGACTACCGTCTCCACGAACGCGATGAGATTCATTCTCCATCGTATCCATTCAAGTATAATTCTCATTTGATGATTAATAATAGTATATAAGTACTTGATATAATTATGGATATGATTAATATACAACCTATCCATGAAAAACATGGCTTATGTAACAAAATATATAAAAGAAAACGAGTAAGTTAACACCCGAAACAACGATAATACAAAGATATTATTAACAAATCAATGTTAAAAGATAATATATGATATCATATTAATGTATATGATTATTGTATAATTTAATAACAAATATTTCATCATTATACAGGAGGTTAACCTACCCTCAACCAAGGAAAAGTACAAGGTAAGGGTTTATTTCTCAATCTCTTCATTATTCGAGGTTGTTTATACGTAATAATCTACTGGGATCTCTTTATCATCCACATCCATGTTTCTTAAAAATGTATTTCAAAACATTCTTACCATTTTACAGAATATGGGTTAATGTAATTTATACCCTTGTATGAATTTTTATAATAATTTTATAAAGGAATCTTTCTGTCGTTTTCCAAACAAGGTGCTTTTTAACCTTTTCGACAAAATTAAGGTAAGAATGTTTTTTTAACTTATACGGCAGGTGCAGATATTTGCCACCATTCTAAAATCTTAAAATCTCTCCTTACAAGATGAAAATAAAATTTTCAAATTAAATGTTTTATTTTATAATTATGTTACTTTTAAATGATTTGAAAAAAGGGATATTTCTCTCAAATAGTTTTGATTTCATCTATGTCAACATCATTTGATGGATTTTAAGATTATTTGAAGTTGATTTATTATGATAAAAAACTTCCATATTGTATTGAAGGTTTTGTGATTTGTTTGACTATGGATGTGTTATTCTTATACCATTCATGGTTTATGGAGAAAGTATTGACATTTCATATGATATTTTTAATACGAATGTTTATGTTATGTTTAAACCTATTCATATGAGGAATGCATTGTACTTAATATGTGATGGGTAGAACCCTCTATAGCTCCTAGATGCATTAGTAGGTCTCATGAGACAAAATAGTGTCTTGGTACAAGGCCTTGGCAAAATATTATTTGTATTCTTGGAACGAGGCCTTGGATATGTGGTTATGATAGTCTGGCATTATGAATTCCATCATTATGAAAGTGGTTATTGATATTGCATGTGATTATTCGATTAGTAGAATATCCATGTGAATAAGTAAATGGCATTATTTTATTTTATTTTTGACATACTATGTTGAAGTTCAAGTTTAAAAGGATTTTGTTTTAGTTATAAATTTCTTTAAATGTTTATTCTTATTTATGAAAGTTTCCACTATATTGTTATCCTTACTGGGAATTTGATCTCACCACTTTTCTATGTTTTATTTTTTCCCAGGATGTGAAAAAGTAAATTATGAATGACCTGCAGGGATAGTATGAGGGGATAATAGTGTGGACTATGGAGACTATGTTGTTGTAGTTTTCATTTTTATGATGTAAATGTAAAACTTTATGAATATATCTAGTGTTTCCAAGGCTACTAAACTAATCGGTCTTTCAAGACTTGATCTTTTGTGATCATGCCAATGTTATGTAATAATGCACCGACTCTAGGTAACTGGGGTTGGGGTGTTACTGTTGGTATTAGAGGAAGTTTAGTACAAACCTTGGAAGCTAGATTTAGATAAACTATGATTAGAGGACATAGATTTAAGTTGGACTTTGAGGATTAGTATAGAAGAACTTCCTAGAATTTTGGTATTGTAGAGATTTTGTGATTTTTCCGAGAAATACATCCTTGTCTGGATACGAGCCGGTAGAGGCTTCTCTGGCACATATGTACCTAGGGGTAAAACCCAAAAACACCGCTTTGAGCTAGACTCGAACTGGAACTGGTGCACGAAAACGGGCCTTGCTACAGTCTTGGTTACGACACTCCCGGGGGATATGCTTAGGATAATTCTCATTTTCGTTACTAACCATTATGAAGGGTTTATGAGTATATACATCCTCAAAGGAGAAATTTTTATGATTATGGATTATATCCATAAACTATTTAATTTATGTTATGTGTTTTACAAGTTTGGGATTAGGTATTGTTATTCATAAACTAATCTAGTGTATGCTATTGTTTTGAAATTTTACCTAGTAGAAGGAATGAGAACTCCAGCAATGCACAAGATACAAAGAGAAAGAAGGATCAGATCTTTCATGGTCTTAAGCCAGAATTTATAAGATAAATAGTCTCTCATATATTATCATCATATGAAAAATTAATATCATGTGTTGATAAGATAACTAAAGAGTTTACAGAGTCCTATGGCTTTGAAGGTAAGCAAGAGAAGAAAAGGATGGAAGAGATAAAGATGGATAAAGGGAAGAGGGAAAAGAAGAATTTTCCCATATGTGATAACTATGGAAAGAAACACCCTGGAACTTGCCTGAAAGTAATGGGAGTTTTTTATAAGTGTGGAGGAAAAGGGCAAAAATTACATGAATTCAATGGTAAGAAAATGGTTTCAAATGTACAATGCTTCACTTGCAAGGAGTTTGGACACTACGCGAACCTATGTCCTAGTCAACAGACTATGTCGCAAATGATTCTATTGGATAATAATCAAGTTATGATACTACCATAGATGAAGATGAATGATTAGAGTTCTTATCTTGATTATGTCATTTGAGTGTTATATCAACAATGTACTTGTTATAATAATTATGGAGTATATAAGGATTGTACTGCAGTACTATTTCATTAAGGACTTGAGATTGTGTGGAACAAAGAAAAGTGACTCAATAGGGTTGAGAGAAAGATAACCCATAATATGGTTCTGATATCGAGCTAGTGATTCTAGAATAATACATGATTGATTTGTATATTCCATCATTTTTGGGGTTTACAACATTTTTGGATTGAAGGAGTATATCTATTATTCATTAAGGAATAAGGGATCATGAATGTAATCAATAAGGTTTTATGGTAATTCAGGATGTTTCATTGTTTTAAAAGAATACATGATGAAGGTGATCACATGTTATTACGCGGAAAAAAAGGATCTTGATTGTGTTTACCTTCCTTATAAATTTTGGACTGAAGTATTTTGGATAGTTCTAGTTTGGATTATTTTGGATTGCCATAAAAGGACAACCCAGAGGTCGGGTGGCAACCCGTCGTGTCTGGAAAGGCCGCAAGACTTGAACCCACAACTGAAGGGCGACAAGGGTGTATCACCTACCACTGACCCATGTGATATCCTGGTTTGAATAATGTCATTTTTCAATGGATCTACTAGATGAAATATAATTTCATTTTTTATCCCTATATGAATAGGATAAATAGAATATTATTTTTAAGTTCTATTATCTTTTAGAGTGAAAGATGAGTTTGTGGTAGAACTTAGTTAAAGGTTGAGACTCTACTTTTAAATTATATATTTTTATTTTTATCTTATTCAATGAAGAAATTAATTCTTATACTTTAGTGAAGGGATCTTAAAACAAAAAAAAATGTGTTATCCTAATACCATATGTTTTGCTGAACCGAGGGTATTTTAAATCACCATAGATTGATGAATTTAAGGCCCTCAATTTTACACTTGTTTGTGATTGATGACCTCAATCACTACCTATAAATATTTACGTTTTTTCTCAAATTATATGTCTCCAATTTCCACCAATGTTCTCCGAATAGAGATCATAATCTGGTGGCGACCCTTTCATTTCTCTTTTCCTCTTATTAAGACTATATTTTGTCAACCCAATTTTCAATGTGGGTTTTCCCACAAAGATATTTTCTATATTCAACCTTTTATTTTTGAAGAAAAATTTCAAATTGTGAGAACACAATTTATTGAAAGAGGGGAGAATGTAACACCCCAAGATTTCATAGTGTGTTATTTCTTCAAAATAATTCAATAACTTACACTACACGCAACACCGAGTTCAAGCGCACCATGACATACCAAAAAAACCATTCAAAAGAGGTTATGAATAGTATTAACTAAATTTTAAACATTATATAATCCTTATAATTTTAGAATCCATATTATAAGTTTCTTAGACATAATGTAAGAACAAATTTATTTTCAGTATTACACTTTTAACAACTTTTAATAGTGAACCCTTTTTAAATCCAATATTTTAAACTTTTATATATTAAATTTGAATAAATAAATTTACCTTTTAGAATGGGGACATCAAAAATTTACAATGAAACATCCCAAGCTTCCATGGTACGCTTTCCTTTGAATAATACAGTAGCGTGTGTTGTACGCAACTTCGAGTTCTAACACACACCACAACCAATCAAACTAGCCGTTATGAATAGTAATACCTACTTTTTGAAATTTTATAAATTATAACACTCAAAATAGACTTCATTTTTGTATTTGGAGTATCGAATTTAGCCTAAGGTGAAATTTTGGAACTTTTCAGATAACATTTATATTTTGATGAATAGTGAAAATTACTAAATTTTAATTAAAAACAACATTTTTAATGAAAATAATTTATATTGATAAATTATGAATTTTAGTGGTTTTAAAGTATATTTAGAATATATTTTAACCATTTAATACAATTTTGGTCATTTTACATAATTTCACAATTAAACCGAACATCAACAAGTGTCAATCTTTTGATAGTTATTATCTCTTAAAAACACGCTATTTGTTTTGACGATAGGAATTAATTTTAAAATTAATTAATGAAACTGATATGTTCTTAATTTGGTAAAATAGAAATCATTTTTGAATTAATAATATCAAATATATCTTAGGCCTAATTTTTGGTATTTTTCTGGAAACTTTTATTTTTTGATGAATAGTGAAACCACTTAGTGGTAGTTAAAAAACTGAATTTTTCATAAAACATAATTTTACCACTTCTGTGAGTGGAATTTCGAAAATCCGAGAGGAACAGTTAATATTAAGGAGTAAAATGTGGTTCAATGAGATGAAAATAATTTTTGGTTAATAGTAACTTTTTACTTTTATTTACCACGGTTAAAAGTAAATAGGGTAATTAAGCGTAGAAATGATATTAATGTTACCCTAACACATGTCCTAATTCTATTGGATAAGTGTATCTCGACCAGAAACAATCTTAGGAATAAAATATTATCATTTAGGTCCAGTTGGATTAGATTAGGACATTTATTATTATTTAATTCAAAGAAGAGTTAAAATAGTTAAAATCAAAGTTTATTTACTAAAACATTTTTAATATAGGGTTACACATAAGATAAATTAGATTATAAATATTCATTAGAAATATAAAAAGATTTACTACATAACGGTATTTTATTTATTTATTTAGACATTAAATAAATTAATTTATTTATGACACAATGGTGATGCAGTAATTACCTAATTAATGAAAAATTAGAATATTTGATATTATAAATACCAAAATAAATGTAACTTGAGACTTTTTATAAATATAAATAATTTTCTAGGTTAATATGACATGTTAGGATCTATTTAATTAACGTTTTTCGAAGTAATAATTTTGTTATGATTTTTACAAAAATCAATTATTGAATAGTGTCAAAATTAACAATAAAGAGTTTTTAAAACAAATATTATATTATTAATTGATATTAAATTCCTAAAAATATAAGGTTCAGAAAAGAGACTTATATCATGATAGGTGTATCATTAATGGAACACTGGGTATTCTCTTGTTTGTGTATAGTAAGTTTATTAACCATATAATATAAAAATAAAAAGATACATTGTAAAAGTGAAACTAATTAACTAAGAGTTAATAATTACAGATAAGGTTAATATAATAACCCAAACCTGTCTAAATTATATTTTTTGAGTGTTTTCTACCCATCCCCACCTTAACCTTTAAATAATTCACTTTGTAGCCATTAAAAACCGAATATGAATTTATTATAAAATAATATTTATAGCTTTTCCAAAGGTGCCCCTCACCCCTCTTATAAAAGGGTACTCTCCCTTCTCATTAATTCACAACATTAAAAACATTTGGTTCGGCAAAACCCTGACCAAATACTCTCTCAACTTCCCTCAATACAACCTATAGGCCTTAGTTTGATCAGAAAGCCAACCTAAGGAGCTCTTTTGATCAAATCAAAAGGAAGAACCCGAAGAAGAGGTAATGTTTTCACCACCCTTTTTCAAATTCATTTCTTCTTCAACTTCTTCTTTCATTGTTATTACCATTATAAAATAATAAATAAAGTATCTCCTATATACTGTAATGTTATTATAAATATGGTACAACCATATTCAGTATTCTATCCATCTTTTGAATGACATGTCACCATACGTGCATACGTACGACTTACCGTCTCCACGTCGTGGTGTAATTGTAATTCAATATATTATGATTTGGATGGGTATAATAATGATGTGTAATTCATGTAAATAATAAATATAAAATGATAATGATTCTTTATATAAGATATACCATCCAATTAAAAATTATTTTAATATCAAAAGAATGATATTGTCACTCGTGAGTACGTACGGACTACCATCTCCACGAACGCGATGAGATTCATTCTCCATCATATCCATTCAAGTCTAATTATCATTTGATGATTAATAACAGTATATAAGGACTTTATATCATTTTGGATATGATTAATATACAACCTATCCATGACAAACAGGTCTTACGTAACAAAACATATAAAAGAAAACGAGTAAGTTAACACCCGATACAACGATAATACTAAGATATTATTAACAAATCAATGTTAAAAGATCATATATGATATCATATTAATGTATATGATTCTTGTGTAATTTAATAACAGATATTTCACCATTATATAGGAGGTTAACCTACCCTCAACGAAGGAAAAGTACAAGGTAAGGGTTTATTTCGCAATCTATTCATTATTCGAGGTTGTTTATACTTAATAATCTACTGGGATATCTTTATCATCCATATCAATGTTTCTTAAAAATGTATTTCAAAACATTCTTACTATTTTACAGAATATGGGTTAAAGTCATTTATACCGTTGTTTGACATTTTATAAGATGTTTATAAAGGAATCTTTCTGTCATTTTCCAAACAAGGTTCTTTTTAACCTTTTCGACAAAATTAAGGTAAGAATGGTTTATTTAACTTATACGACGGGTGCAGATATTTTCTGCCATTAAAAAATCTTCAAAGATTACCTTACAAGATTATAAGAAAATTTTCAAAGTAAATGTTTTATTTTATAATTATGTGACTTTTAAATGATTTCAAAAAAAGGGATATTTCTCTCAAATAGTTTTGATTTCATCTATGTCAACATACTTTGATGGATTTTAAGCTTATTTGAAGTTGATTTATTATGATACAAAACTTCCATATTGTATTGAAGGTTTTGTGATTTGTTTGATCATGGATGTGTTATTCTTATACCATTCATGGTTTATGGAGAATGTATTGACATTTCATATGCTAGTTTTAATACGAATGTTTATGTTATGTTTAAACCTGTTCATATGAGGAATGCATTGGACTTAATATGTGATGGGTGGAGCCCTATATAGCTCCTCGATGCATCGGTAGGTCTCATGAGACAATCCAGTGTCTTGGTACAAGGCCTTGGAAAAATCTTATTTGTATTCTTGGCACGACGCCTTGGCTATGTGGTTATGATAGTGTGACATTATGCATTCCATCATTATGAAAGTGGTCATTGATATTTCATGTGATTATTCGATTAGTAGAATATCCATGTGAATTAATAAATGGCATTATTTTATTTTATTTTTTCCATAATGTGTTGAAGTTAATGTTTAAAAGTCTTTTTTTAGTTATACATTGCCTTAAATGTTTATTCTAATTTATGAAAGTTTCCGCTATATTGTTATCCTTACTGGGCATTTCAGCTCACCCCTTTTCTATGTTTTATTTTTTCCCAGGATGTGAAGAAGTAAATTATGAATGACCTGCAGGGATAGTATGAGGGGATAATAGTGTGGACTATGGAGACTATGTTGTTGTAGTTTTCATTTTTATGATGTAATGTAAAACTTTATGAATATATCTAGTGTTTCCAAGGCTACTAAACTAATCGGTCTTTCGAGACTTGATCTTTTGTGATCATTCCAATGTTATGTAATAATGCACTGACTCTGGGTAACTGGGGTCAGGGTGTTACATATTCCATAAGTCCCTATGGAATAAGCTGTTCCTAAAACAAAAGTATTTATTAAGAGCACAAGACAGGTAAGAGAAACAGAGAGATATGATTTCCTACTCATCAAATATGGCGACTCATTAGTGGTTTAAAACGATGAAATTATCTACTAAAAAGAGGTATTAGAGTGATTATAAGCTACAAGATGGAAACAAGCCATGAATTTTGAAATGGATTCCATGTATCAGAACCAAATTTGGGTTCTAATCGATGTTCTTGTTGATTTAATGTATGTAGGGTGAAAATGGGAATTCAAGTGAAAATTGGACATGGAAGGTAAAATAAATACCAATAAATCCATTCTAGTGGTTAAAGGGTTTAAAAAACATCAAGTAATATTCTATGATGAAACATTTTCACCAATTTTATTGTTTAAACCCATCACAATTCTACTTTCTATAAATGCTTACCCTGACTATGCTATTTAACAGATGGATGTCCAAATAAATTTCCTTAATAGGAAACTTCAGGAAGATATCTATATGACATAACAAGAAGGGTTTGTGACTTCGGGTGATGCCAAAAATATTTTCATGTTACAAGGAACCATTTATGGATTTATGTAATCATCCATGTCTGTATTTTTTTCCAATGATGATATAATTGAATTGTGTTTTATTAAGAATGAATGCGAGACATGTATTTAAAGAAGTTTTAGTGGGAAGGTAGTCATTATCCTAGTAGTATATGTTTATGAAATATTACATATTGTAAATGGAATAACAATATTACAGTCTGTTTTGGACTTGTTAAAAAGTATTTATCTATACAAGAAATAGGTGAAGTAGCCTATATTTTAGAGATTAAGATCATTCATGGTAGATACAAGAGGTTTTTTGGACTGATTCAAAGTACATACATTGTCAAAATACTAAAGAGACTTAGTATGAAACAATCCAAGAGGTGATTGGATCTAGTGTCTTATGGATTACATATTTCTAAATAAGTGTGTCCACATACACAAAATGATATTGAGAGAATGAGTAAGATCCTATAAAATTCAATGATAGGATCTATAATTTATTCCATGTTGTCTACTATACAAGATGTTTCCTATGAATTGATCATAATAGGAAGATATCATGCAGATGTTGGATAATATAATCATTCTACTGTTGAGGCTATCCTAAACTCTCTAGGAAGAACTAAGGATATGTTTCTCATGTATGGAGAAGATAACGATATGATCAGTATGGATTATACTAATTCTATTTTTGAAATAGATTAAAATGGTACGAAGTCATAGTAAAGATATGTTTTCTATCTCAATAGAGGAGTTGTGAGCTGGAAGAGTTCAAAATAGCTGGTTATCATTGATTCTACATTGGATTCCAAGTATATAGAATATTTTGACAAAACCAAAGAAGTCAGTTGGATATGAATTTTTTTCCCAGTATCATGACGTGGTACCTAGTAATAAAGACCCTAACACATTTTATTGTGATAATACTATAGTGGTTTCACTTGTAAATGAGATAAGGTCACACCAAAAGACAAAGAATACACTCTGAAAGTACCACCCCTTGAGATATTTTTATTAGAGGGGTGAAGTTGATGTATGTAGGGTACACAAGGAAGAGAACATGTCAAATACCTTGACTAAAGTCTTGTCTCCACAAAATAATGAGTATCATGTGAGAGTTAAAGGAAAGAAGGTTCTTAGTATTTGGATCTAGTTTAGGTGGGAGTCTGTTGGAGTTGGTTCCCAAGATCCAAGTTCTATGTACTTTATGATAACATGCATTAATGTTTGGAATATTAATAAACTTATTATCATGTCATGATTGTTCATATAAATAAAATAGTATTTGATAACGTTTTATGAGTAGATGACTCATTAAAAGGTTATATTAGTTTTCTGTTATGACGAGAATCCATAAATACCATGATAATATTCATAAATATATATTATATAGACATATGATATCATTTGAGGTAAATTAATGACACATGATATTAGAGGTGGAGACTCATGGGACCTTGAGGCACCTTTTAATGATGTATGACCTTACTAATATCCAGTGTATGATATTATGAGAATGATACCTGCTAGTAGGAAATCAACATTTATATGTTCCATTGGATGTTCCTATATGTGGACAAGTGTATTGATTCTTATACTTTAATATTTTTATTTTGGAGTATTAAAAGTTTCATAATTAGATGTGTTTATAAAAACCATGATGAAATATATTCATGACAAGGTAGGATATATTAGGTGTGTCATGAGTAATATTGCATTAATGAAAAATGTGAGAAATATTTTTTTTTTACTTTTCTTCTTTTAGAGAAGATCATATCTTAGGTCCATTTGTGAAAATGAAATAGAATAAATAAATCCATCTCCATGGTGTTCTATAGGAAAGTTATATTTTAGGTAAGTAAAATAATGAGGCATCAAGCTCATAGGAAGATGGAACCGAAATACAACCTTATAGATTATAGATATCATGTTAAAAGGATTATATTACATAGTATGAAACTGTATGATGTATTATGTCATTAAGGTATTAAATTATTTCTCTATGGGTCCTTGGTGTGTTTCTATACACTAACCTTAGACATTATGTTTCTTCACCTAATTCCACTAAGAAAGAGGCATTGAGGGCCACACACTATGTTTATGTAGAATCTTAGTTAAATAATATATTATTATTTATTATTTAACAAGTTGAATAAATATTATTCCTAAATGTGGTTTAATAATTATTCATGTATTCTTGAATTCCTATATTATGTGAATATTTATTTAGTTGAATATTATGTGAGAATAATATTTAATAAATATTTATTTTCTATTTAGAAAATATAGTATTTATTTATTCATTTCCAAATAATGCATTGATATTTATTTATTAAAGAAATAGTCCTTATTCAAGGCCCAATAAATATTTTGTAGGAATGATAGACCAATTTTAATGGTCCGGTGATAAATAATATATATTTATTATTATTTTAATAAATAATATTTAATTTTAATTCATGATTTTAGAACATGCCGAGAAATATTATTATTATTGACATGGGGTTACATAGAGATTAAATAAATAATAAGGCGCACATATGAAATTATTTATTTCTAAACCTATCTGTATATAAACTCAATTATATATATTTTTCAAGGGAACCAATTTTATTCTATGTTTTTTATAACAACAGTTAGAGAGAATTCTCTGAAGCCCTAGGGAGACCCCTCTCCAAGATTTCTCCCAGGAACAGAGATTGATCTCCCTTCACACCCCACTCTTGAGTCTATAGAGATCATGTAGAATGATTTGGAAGTGATTATCATGGATATCAAATGATAATGAAACTTGTTATAAGATCTTCCATGCTAGCACACAAAGATTCCAATGGTGAAATTCTGATATTTGTGGAATACATGGGGATCACCGCTAGAGGAAATATTCTCTTGATTCCTACAATGCAGCAATGATACAACATATATATTTTAGTTGATCAATCACTGAAGAAATAATTTAATCATGGTTATTATTTAATTTATTAAATTAATTATAAATAACATGGGATGATCCCAAGAAAGGTTCATACATTCTATCCCTTTTATGTTTCATTTGATTCAATCCCATTGATCAAAATGTTTATCATTGTGTAAATATCAGATTCATCATTGATCATGACAAAAATACAAGTTGGAATGACCCATAAAATTCTTTTTCTATGCTCGAAACATTAAATAATCTAGGTATGTGATCATGAAAATAACTCCAGAAGTCCATAACCAACCTGTCAAATATCATAAACACAAGTCATGGAATCAAACATTATAATTTCACAAAACATGGATCAAAAGAGTGAGAAAACATTATAAATAAATCATTAACCATAATATCATTTAATAAATGTGTGTAACCATAATAAATATAGAAGTCAAATTAAATTTGTTATGTATAACTTCCAATACCATCAATATAGTGGATCTGAACTTATCACATGTTCCCCATTGTGGATCAGGACACACCTATTGCCCCTAGAGAATGATAACACACATATTTACCATAGTGAATCAATAACATTGATTTGTTTCCCATTTTTATCTCATGATATATAAATCTTTACCAAATTAATTTAAGGGAGATATAGGTCCCATCAATATCACAATGAAAAACAAAATTATATTTTCCTTAAAATAATAAAACATTCATCATATCATAACATCATAACCCATGTAAGTAAAATAGTTTTCAAAAACACTTCATAATTTCACTATAGCACAACCTTTGAAAAATAAATGGGTTTCATAAAAGAAAATTATCCACATAAATATTAAAAATCCAAGTAAAAAAGGATTTCATTATTCAATATTATCCCAATTAAAGTATAAGTAACATCAAAGTATGTAATCCTAGATGGAAAATGATTTTGAAAGATCAATTAAAAATTTTACTCAAGAATATATCCTTTCCACTTTGAAAAACAAAAATTTTAAAAAATAAAAATAAAAATACCATTATTTAAAAATAACCATGGATACTTATAATGTAATATTTAAAAATAATTTAAACATTTCATGAGGAAAACATGCTTTCCATTTTGAAAATCACATTTTAAAAAGAAAAATCATAATTTATTTTTGAATTAATTTGATTTGAAAATAATATTTGGAAACTATAAATGAATATTTAAAACAATTATTTTTTTCATACCAGTGGTTAATACCATTCATGTCGTACATGACAATACAAATATTCCTTTCACATTTTTGGTAAAATAAAAACATGGATTATAAGGAAAAAAAATATAAAGATTACTTTAAAAAATGACTAAAAAGTTATAACATGTATAAAAATGTCTTTAATAAATAATTTGGATTATTTATAAACATGTTTTGATTTTTTTTTGGAAAGCATGATTTTGGAAGAAACGTGATTTTCGATCGAAGAGAGAAGTAAATATGTTTTTTATTAAAAATGTTATTTTGAACTCTTTAGTACATAAAGAGAAAAAAATTAATGGAAACATAAAATATATATAATTAAATATATTATAAGAAAATAAATAAGTTTATTAATAGATAGATCATAATATTTCATCATTGGAAGCATAATTATGAGCAATATCAAAAAATGATGAGATTTTAACATAAAGCTTGTACCACTTCGGTAACTCAAAATCATAAGCCTCATGAAATTGTAACAATAAATTAAACTTATAATAACATGAGAATAAATAAATATATTATATTATATGTGAAAGGGGTTGTATATACACCTCGTAAAACTAGATAGGTTCATAGCATTTCATATTTCTCAGAGAAGGCAAATTGGGACAAAAATCGATCACCTTAAGTATCGAAATCCTTCATACATGTCTAAAAATCCTATATAATAAATATAAGATTAATATAAATATATTTAATAACCATAATTATATATATAGTAAAATATATGATTCACTTATGTTGTTTTATTATATTTTTATTAACATTTCTATGTTAAAGTTCTACTTTGGGCAATAAATGCTTTGATTTTTATGTATGTTTTCATTTGTTATTTTTGGTCCTCCTAATTTGATAATGGTTTAATAATATCAATATTTTTAATAATGATATAAATATAATAAATATTAATTAAATATGTATTTATAGTGATCTGTAAAATTTGGAGATAGAAAATTAAATACACCATTCAAGGAGATGGTAGGTCGTACATACGCAAGAACATCATTTCAATTTTCCTGATAGAAAGAAATAAATAATGAATAATAATATACTACAATTACATTTTAATTTATAATTCTATATTTAACATATTTATTTTATAACTATACTTATTACCTTCCATGTAAAGAACAATCAAATCGTATCACTTCGTGAGGTAGTAATCTGTCGTTCACACGAACAATGTTATCATATTCCCATAGAATTGAAGGTAAGAAGGAACATGTAATATCATGATTAGAGAATCATAATTATATCATAAATATCACATTTATACAATAAATACATAATTATATTCACTTAAGAGATATGGTGATGGAAAATGAATAACAATGGTTAATGAGGCAGTAGTTCACTATGCATAAGAATGATGATTTCATAACCCAATTGATAGAAGAGGAGAATGATTTAGGTTAAAAAATTAAAATATATTTATCTATTAATATGATATATATTGGGGTAATTATATAATCATGGGTTTATAATAATTTAAGGAGGCGGAGGAAGAAATAATATTAAATGCTTGGTTAAGGGTGCTACCTCTTCTTCAAACAACTTCTTATGATTTTCAAAAAAAAGAATATTAGGTTTGATATATGAACAAAACAAGGATTATTGGATGATATTATGGAATTAATGAATTTATTTAGGATTTTATTGTCCTATTTAAATTGTTTTGGATGTTTTAAGTGAATAGGAGAGGGGTGGCCATTTATAAGTATGGTGAGTGGCACAATTGAATTTTTTGAAATGAAAAAGGGGTACCCAAATTTTTTACATTATAAAAGGATTAAAAATGAGAAATTATAAAACCTAGTAGATATAAGGCTGAAATATTTCAATAAAATTAGTTTTGGACATGTTTTGGGTTATTTTAAACCCGTATCATTTTAGTTTAACCCCTGATAAACCAATTTTTATAATAACCATGGTAAATATTGTTTTACTATTTTTACTATTTATTATGGTAAAAAATTAATCTGAACTTATTATATAATATATATTATGATTATTTAAAATATTTAATCCATGTTACCAGATTCCATTCAAAAAAGTGGAAAAATAATTTAAAATTAATTCCATAGACGTGACGACAATGCGATTTTCCAAAGAGAAAGTGTTCGAATGTATAAAAAGTATTTATATAAAATTCAATATGAAATTGATCCTAGTGAACTAAATTGGATTAATTTATATATAATTGATCTAATTTTCCCTTTAAAACTATATTAAAACATTTTTGATCTTATTAAATAATTTGAAAGAAATGGAAATTCAAAATAAAAACTAGTATTTTTCACTATTCATGGAAGAATTTATCTTTTTAGAAAAATATAAAAAATTCATCATAAGATAATATGGACTTAATGATTTCTGAAATTAATTTAGTTTTTTCATATAATTTTTTTAAAAATCTGAAATAATTAATTTTAAAATAAGTGCGCAAATGGCGACAAAAGTATTTTTTTTGATGAATAATGTTTTTAAGCATAAAATTAAATTTGTTCTGATCTCATATCTAAAAAAAAAATATAAATGATAAAACTTTTATAAAATATATAATATATAAAATTTATTAAAATCAGTCACCAAAATTTATTTACTTAATTTATTAAAAAATTAAGTCTTTGCGCATAAAAATAGTTTATCAGAAAAATGATCCCTTGGTTTTCAAATGGTTTTTATTTAAATTTATAATTAATTACTACCAAAAGAATTCATTATATATACATGTGTGAACCAATTATTTTCATATTTTAGTTAATATTATTCATACCAATCATTCCAACGGCTAGGTGAAAATTATCATATCAAATAATAATATTTTAATAGTATTCCATGTTTTGTTTCAAATCGATGTTTCATGTAGTGTAAAATATAGAAAAGATTAAATTTATTCAAAAAAACATTTTACCAAATCACATTGTGTAACATTTTACCCCTTTAAAAGTAATTTCACCCTTACAATTCCTCACATTGGGACCAATAACTGAGGATACAACCACCACATTACATCTTCAGGTTCCCTTGTTTCTTCCTTAATATGATGGTTTTGCCACAAAACATTGACCTAGTGTGTGGTCTTATTTTGTAGAATCTTCTCTACATGATCCATAATCTCAACTGATTTTTCCTTATAATAAAGATAATGTTCCAGAAATAGGACCTATGAGTTTAGTACATATGAAGGATTTGGTATGTAATTCCTCAGGATAGGTATATGGACCACATCATGAACCCCAGAGTTGGTAGGTAGAAGTGACAAATCAAAATTTATTGTACCAATATGATCAAGTATTTCAAAGGGACTAACATATATTGGGATTATTTTCTCCATTCTTCTTCTATAAAGAAATTTATAGAAATACATTGTCCCCAAATTAAAATTTGAGACCATGTCAATGATTATAATTATAAAATTTCTAGCAACTTTATGATATCCTTACATGTTATTTAATGACTATATCATTCTCTACTATCTCATCAGTTTACTCAGGTCCCAACAGCTTTCTTTCCCTACCTTAATTCTAGTATATTGGGGTTCTACATTTCTTTCAATTAAGGGATTCAGAAAGTGAAATATGAAATCTTAAGTGAAATACATTGTTGCAAGAAAACTTAATTCAAGGAAGGTTTTAATCCCAACCACCTTTGAAATCCATAGAATATGATATCAACATATCCAATAGGGTTTTAATTGATTTATCAGACTAACCATATGCCCAAGGATGATACATAGTGCTGAAACTCAACTATGTATTAGGAGATTTATGAATACATTGTAAAAACTTTGAGGTAAATTTTAGATCCCAGCCAGATCCATTTGAATGTGGTACTCCAAGCAACCTTTAAACTTCCTTAATGTATATTATAAAATAGGAATCTAGGATGAATCTTATCTAATATAAACAAAGTGTGTTGACTTTATAAGTTTATCAACTACAACCCATAATTAAATCAACGTTAATGATAAGATAAAAACTAAAGGTTACCAATAACTTTAATCAAACATCCATAAAGTGTATTGGAATTCCTCTTTAAATAAATTTTCCAATAAAACATATAAAAATTAAAAGTGTTGTATTTATATAAATGTCTCTAAAAATATCCTTAATATCAATAAACCAACATCACATGAAACCCAAAAATAGATGTCAATGATTTTGAACTTATGATTAACCTTAAACTCATAAACCCATGATAGTATCCATAAATATTAAATTAATCTTAAATGGGGACATGTAAACTTCCAAATGTTAATTCACCGTTTATTCTTTATATTAGATCATATATTATACAAAAAAAATTTCATTGGAATATTTTGTTCAACCTTATACTGATAAAATATAAAATGTGATTTCATTATTCTAAAATCCATATAGAGGTAGATAATAAAATAAAATTTCACTAAAGGATGAACAAAAATATTTTCATTAGGCTCATTCATATGAAATAAGACATGAAATTACTAAGTAAAGAGGGAAGAATAAGTGTTAGATAATTATTTAGATTCACTTCATCCATTTTGATTTCATAATATTTCAATTTTCCAATTATTTTTAGAGGGTTTTGTGGCCTATAATCCACATTAACCGTTGGATTGGGGAATTTATTTACATAATTTCCAAAAATCCTTTCACATGAAACACTAAACTGTGGGTGGCACATTAGTTGGTGTCTTCTTATCCTCCACTACATTAAGTGGACCATTAATTTCTTTTTGACATTTATAGGCTTTATGACCTTTATTTCTACATTTAAAAGACATCCTAGTTACATACATGAAATTCCCATGATGGTTCTTCCAATATTTTTTTCATGTAGATGGTTGGAATTTCATTCCATCATTTTTGTTTACATGAGACTTGATCTTCCTTTTTTTATAAAAACATAAGAATGGTAGGAATATCTAATTCTTATTTCTATTTTCAGTTCACATCAAATGAATTATTCGTAGATACTAATGTATCTTATATCCAAGGCCTTTATAATACATGGTTTTAAGACCCCAAATAATTGATCAATTTTACATTCAAGGTTGATGATTAAACCAAAAGAGTACCTTGTAAGCCTTGTAAAATTATCTCTATAGGTACTAATAGATTCATCATCATTTTATAAGCATAAAGAATTCCTTCTATGTCATTGTTCATAGTATACAAGGTAAATACTTACTAAGAAATATTCCTTTAAACAATCCCTATTCCATAGATTAAATTTATTATTATTTCCTCATGTTCTTAATAAGAGCAACCACATATTTTCTTTTCCATAAAAATGATAAATAGATGAAATTACATTTTCATGCTTCAAACACTTAAAAATATAAAATATTTTATCATTGGTATTCATCCATTGCTCAAAAATTACTGGAGAAGTGGAACCACTAAAAGATGGTGGATATTTCTTTATAAAGGATTAAATATAACATTATTCCCAAATTTTGTCATTTAAAATCATAGAATGATTCATATCTTGATAAATTTTTGTGAGCATATTAGTAAGGTGTTTCATTCTATCTCCCATAATAATTGATTACTCAGGTGGACAATAATTTAATTTTCTATTTCACTCAGCATTAACACTATTACTTTGGGTTCAAACCATTGACTAAAACCTGAAAGCATAGTGAGTGAAACAATAATCGTATTGGAAAAACACATAGTCCTTAAAAATAATTTATAGAATGCCTAAATTATGACACATTCTTCTTAATCTTTGACACCTTATGATTATCCTAGGTTATTCAGGGTCATTATTTATGTCTTTCCAAATGGTTTATAATGAGTTTTTGAATTTCTAAAGCATATCCCTTTCAAATGTAAAATGTGGTGTGGAGTAAGGGTCATTGTCATGCACTATGTGATCATTGAATCCATATCAGTTCAGCCTTTTCAAAGTTATTATCCCTAGGTACCTTTCCGCCAGATGCACATCCATTTTTAGTATCTAGAAATGGATGTAATTTTATAGAAACCTTTTACTTAATCGTTCTCCAAAATTCCAAGATATGTTACAATACTTAGATTTATCCTTAGACTTATAATTACAGATATTCCTAGACATATCCCTTGAAATATAGTTATGAATATCCTTAGGGATCTAAATAAAGGTTTCTAAATAATAATCTTCAAATATTGACCTAGCCTTTCCTATGATACCAACTACAGAGATCCAATATTTTCCTACAAAAACATCAAATATTTCTAGATGAATATTTAATATGTTTCAAAAAACACACCTAAAGAATATAAAAGTTTAGTGTATTTGGATACTATAAACACAATCTCCTTATTTCATAAGAAATATTAGACATCTCCCACATAGATCATATAAGGCCCCAGCCTTAAACCTTACTTAATCTTGAGTTATTACAAGATTACACATTGAGGATCTTTTCGAGTTTAGAGTTTTAGAGAATTAGATCATAAAACATGAATTACATTCCACATATAAACAAAGTGGTTACATAAAGATAGTATTCTTATTTCCCATCAATGTAAACATATTTAAAATAAAACATGGATTCTTTCTTGACACTTCCTTGACACTATCATCATATCATGTACCTTTCCGTTGACATGTGAATAGCATTTCAAAAAAACTGGGATGAGCTTAGAAAGATCAGTAAGGGATATAAAAACATGGAAAGGAAACATGGGTACATATATACATAAGAATGAAATCATAATTTACCCATAAAACATAATCACTTTAACATACCACATAAAATCATGAATAAATTATAGAAATCCCAAGACATAAAGGTAACTTGAGGCATTCATAACATTCTTACGTAGGGAGTAACCCTCTTGGTTACGTTTGGAATACCCATCACAATATATTCCCTATATCTCTTCAGAGAAACCTTAACGTTTCACTCCTTCGCATTACCCAATGAATTGGAGAGCTATATCGGGCTCACCCGCCCTTAGTTTATCACGGAACCACCTGTCTTCATAATAATGCCCAAGAACCTCAACATAATCGTATCACATAAAACATGCATAAAGGAAACATAACATTTCCACCTTTAAATCACACGATATAAATACAACACATTGATATAAAAACATTATGAAAACCATTTTCAATACCAAAATAAAAGAAAAGTAAAACATGGTATTTATTTTTCTTTTAAAAAAAGGTATGGCTTGTAGAGGAAGCCGAAACTCAAATAATGGTCACGACGGCGGAGAAGTCGTTGTCGCCGCATAAGTACGACAAAAACATTCCCTTTTTTCGTTTAGTAAACGCTTCGTATAAAAAATATTCCTTTTGGATAAACTTAAAAGTCAAAGGGGTTTATACACCGTATAAAAGAAGGTTGTGTATAAAACAAAATATGCCTAAATGAAAGGAGATTGAGACGAAGTCCCATACCTCAGGTCCGACTTGACTTGATCATTCTTTAAAGTCCTGAATAATAAACATGAGTTAATTTATACTTTCTTAAGAACCTTTTTAAAGTTAATTATTCCTTTTATATCACTTATTTCTATGTCAGGAACACTATGTAATTCTTTATGTTAATAACGGTCGTTTTAATGATCATTGGTACTTGAGTCAAAAATAAACCCTTTATAATTACAAGTTGTTCATGTATCCATTATATCCAGAATGATATTCATGATATAGATATCATATATGTCATATATATCCAGTACATGCATGCATTTATAATATTACATAATCATTTAGAGGTATGAAATGAAATGCACCGTTCATGGAGACGGTAAGCCGTACGTATGCATGAACGCTACTTTCATTTCTATTTCGTATTTTATAGAATGAAATCATAATGATATAAAGGTATATTATAATTCCAGTATAATATCATATATAATATCATAGTTCCATCCTTTATACGTCCCACATATGGTATTTAACGAATCAAATCACTTTGAGGGGGCGGTAGTCCGCACTTCCTTAAATGAAGATATCGCGTTTACCCATAATGGAAACCATAAAGGTATGCCCAAAATGAAAAATACATAAGATTAAGGAAAACATAAACATATTATATATTACATATAAATATAGTGACATCTTAATGGCCACCTTTTAAGGTGTTAAAAGAATGTTGAACAATCATCATTTCGGGAGGCATAAATTCACCATCCACGGAAACAGTATGTCTTTTAACCATTAGATGTAGGTGTGTGTAAGTGTAGATAGAATCCTTCTTATAAAAACATCCTAGTATATTTAAGATACTGGTGTTGTTACAAAATAAATGAATAAAAAGAGTTTAGGGGGTTGGAGAAGAAAAATAAAACAAAAGGACTCAAGTGAAGACATTACCTTAAAATCGGGTAACTCCCTTTGGTTTGAGCTCAAAGGCTTCCTTGGGAAGACATCTGCCCAAAGTGAGGCTTCAAGGAGTAAGAGAGGGAAGTGGAGAGACAAAATGAGTGGGGGTTGGCCGAGACAAAGGCTTTGAGAAGTTTGGGTAAGGAGGTATAGGTGGGGGCCTTTTATAAGAGGAGAGGAGGGGCACTCTTGGAAAGTAAAGAAAAGTCACTTTATTTTAAAATGGTATTCGGATTTAAGAGGTCCCACATTGATAAAATTCTAGGATAAGGTGATAATGGTTCTAAATCCACTCATCCAATAGGTTTTGGACATGTGTAGGTATTAGATATTACATTATCTTTCCAATTTATTTAAATCATTAAATAATGAGGTCATCGCTGCATCATCATGATGTCATAAATAATTTAATTTATTTAATGTCTAAAAATTATAAAAAAAATACTATGATGTAGGAAATATTTTTATATTTCCAATTATTATTTATAATCAAAAATATGACTTGTATAACCCCATGTGAAAATTGTTTTAGTAAAATATCTCATGTTTGTGTCATTTTTACTTTAACATTAAATAAAAAGTTATTTATGTCATTTCCCAACCAAAGTGGATCCATGGGGTCCCCAAGTTGACCCATGGATTTTATTGGTCATCCATGAAACATAAAATGATGTTAGGACATGTGTCAAGCTCATCTCATATTATTAAAACATTATTTTTACCTTAAACTACACTAATTACCACTAATCGCGATTAAGAACTTAAAAGTTACTATTCACCAAAAAATTATTTTAATCTCATTGAACCACATTTTACTTCTTAATGAAAACCATGTATGTCGGATTTTTGAAAATCAAATCACAGAAGTGGCAAAGTTTCATTTAAACCAAAAATCAGTTTCTATAACTACCACTTAGTGGTTTCACTATTCATCAAAAATTGAAGTTTTTCAGAAAAATACCAAAACTTCACCCTAAGACATATTTGATATTCTGAATTAAAAAATGATGTCTATTTTAAAAAATTCAAAACATGTAAGTTTCCTTAATTAATTTAATAACAAATTCCCGCTGTCATGACAATTAGCATGTTTTTTATGAAACAATAAGTATCAAAAGATTGACACTAGTTTAAGTCCAATTTCAAAGTGAAATTGATTCCAATGACCACCATTGGATAAAATGGTAAAAATATATTCAAATTTCACTTCAAAACCAATTCAAAATATAATCTAATCATATAAATAAGTTATATTAAAAAGTGATTTTGAATTAAAATACAACGTCTTCACTATTCATTAAAAAATGAACTTTATCAGAAAAATACCAAAAATTCACACAAAGTAAATTTTGATGTACCAATCATAAATAATATGTTTATTCTGACAAACATATCTTATAAAATTGCCAAAAGATAGATTTAAAAAGGGTTTGCCATCAAAAGGCAGTAAAACAATCTTTTAAGAATATTAGTGTATTCCATGCATAAGATTGTATTTATTTTCATTTTAAGCCTCTAAAACACTATGTTAATCATTAATAAAAATATCTATTATTCATTACTTACTTGGGATGTTACATCCTTCCCCCCTTTTAGAAAATTGTGTCCCTGCAATTTATTTACTTATCGAATAAATGGGGGCACTTATCCCTCATTGCATTTTCAGATTCCCATGTTGCCTCTTCCATCATGTGGTTTTTCCACAAAACCTTTACCTGATTTATCACCTTATTCTGTAACACTTACTCCCTGTGGTCAAGAATCTGGACCGGTTGTTCCTCATAATACAGGTTCTCTTCTAGCTGAACTACCTCTGGACTCAAAACATGAGATGGATCTGGCATGTACTTTCTCAGCATCGAAACATGAAAAACATTGTGTACCTGAGATAAACTCGGAGGTAAAGCCACCCGGTATGCAACTGATCCAACTCTCTCCAGAATTTCATATGGTCTAATGAACCTTAGACTCAGCTTTCCTTTCTTACCAAATCACATCACACTTTTCCATGGTGATACTTTGAGAAAAACATGATCACCTACCTCAAAAGAGAGATCCTTCCTCCTGTTGTCCGCATAACTATTCTGCCTACTCTGAGCTGTTCTCATGTGTTTCTGTATTAGCTGAACTTTTTCTACCATCTCTTCTACCAATTCTGGTCCCATAAACTTCCTTTCACCCACTTCATCCCAGAAAGCTGGAGTTCGACACCGCTTCCCATATAATGCCTCAAATGGTGCCATCTGTATACTGGAATGAAAACTATTATTATATGAAAATTCAACCAAAGAAAGATGTTGGTCCCAACTTCCCTAATAATCCATCGAACAAGCTCATAGAATATCCTCCAAGGTCTGAATTGTTCGTTCTGACTGCCCATATGATTGAGGATGAAATGTTGTACTAAAATTTAATTCAGTACCCAACGACTCCTGAAGGCCTTTCCAAAAGTTAGAAGTGAAACTGGGATCAAGATCAGATACAATGGAGAGGGGAACTCCATGTAACCTGACTATCTCTTTAAGATAAAAACGAGAAAGTTGATCTAGGGAAAAATTATCTCATATAGAAAGGAAATGAGCAGATTTAGTCAAGCGATCAACAATAACCCAGATTGCATTATTACCTCGAGATGTCTTCGGTAATCCCACAACAAAGTCCATGGATATATTCTCCCATTTCCACTCTGGCACTGGTAAAGGCTGAAGCATCCCTTTCGGTAACTGCCGCTCTTCTTTAACCTATTGACATGTCAAACACTTCACAGTAAAATCAGCAATATCACTTTTCATTCCATCCCACCAGTAATACTCCCGCAGATCTCTGTACATCTTAGTACTGCCAGGATGAACTGAAAACGGAGAACTATGAGCTTCACATAACAACTCTCTCTTCAACTGTGAATCACAATGCACACACAATCTCTTCCCAAATCTCAAAACACAATCATTATCAATGTTGAATTCAGGCAAATTACCTTTCTGAACCAGCTCTTCCTTTTTCTACAACTCACTGTCTTGCTTCTGTGCTTGCTTGATTCTATTTGATAGAGATGATCTCACTGATACCTGAAACAAAACAGAAGAAAAACGTACGCCAAAAACTTCTATGCCAATGTTCATCAAATCCTTAACCAAAGGATCACGTTCCAAACACAACATTGTTAATGAAGCATTACTTTTTTGACTCAAAGCATCATCCACTTTATTTGCTTTTCCTGGATGGTAATGAATTATAAAATCATAATCCTTGATTAATTCTATCCATCTCCTTTGTCTCATGTTCAATTCTTTATGAGTGAATATATATTTTAAACTTTTGTGATCAGTATATATTTCACACATTACTCCATACAAATGATTCCTCCAAATTTTTAAAGCAAAAACAACAGCAGCTAATTCCAAATCATGTGTAAGGTAATTTACCTCATGAGTTTTCAACTATCGTGAAGCATAAGAAATTACCTGATCATTCTGCATTAGGACGCATCCAATTCCTTTCAATGAAGCATCACTATATATAACAAACTCACCATTCCTGGAAGGTAGTTCCAAAACTGGAGCATTCACTAATCTTCTTTTCAATTCCTGAAAACAATCATCACATTCTTTTGTCCAGATAAACTTAACACCCTTCCGAGTTAGCTTAGTCATTGGACTAGATAACCATGAAAAATTTCTAACAAACCTTCGGTAATAGCCTGCCAAAACCAAGGAAGCTACGAATCTCAGTTACATTTGTGGGTCTTCGCCAGTCTTCCACAACTTTTGTTTTTGCAGGGTCAACAGTTATCCCATCTTTAGAAACATTGTGACCAAGGAAAGAAATTTGTTGTAACCAAAACTCACACTTGCAGAATTTTCCATACATTTTATTTTCTTTTAAGGTTTGCAAGATAACCCTTAAATGTATTTCATTCTACTCTTTACTTTTAGAAAACACCAAAATATCATCAATGAAAACCACCACAAACTTATCCAAGAACTCAAGGAAAATTCTATTCATTAAGTCCATGAATACAGCAGGTGCATTTGTTAGCCTAAAAGGAATTACTACAAATTCATAATGGCCATATATTGTACGGAACGCGGTCTTCGGAACATCTTCTTCCTTTACCTTCTACTGATGGTACCCCGATCTAAAGTCAATCTTTGAAAAATACTGAGCTCCATGGAGTTGATCAAACAAATCATCGATATGAGGCAAAGGATATTTGTTCTTAACAGTGATGTTATTCAAGGCTCTATAATCAATGCAAAGTCTCATTGAACCATCTTTCTTTTTAACAAATAAAATAGAAGCACCCCATGGTGATGTGATAGGTCGAAAGAAACCTTTCTCTAATAAATCTTGCAATTGCTCCTTCAATTCTAAAAGTTCAATTTGAGCCATTCGATAAGGGGGTTCTGAAATTGGCTTAGCATTAGGAACTAAGTCAACGGTAAACTCAACTTCCCAATCTGGTATTATTCCAGGAAAATCATCAGGAAGACATTAGGATATTCATTTACCACTGGCACATCATTAATCTGAACAGTTCCTTTATTTTCAACGATGCGTGCAAGGTAACATTCATTTCCATCTTTTACAAGTTTCTCGGCCTCTTGATATTTTATCAACAGTAGGGGTTCATTCTTGTACACAAACTGAAAGTCTTTCTGAAAAGAAACTTCTTTTGCTCTACAGTCAATCTTAGCATGGTAAATAGAGAGCCAATCCATACCCAGGATAACATCAAACTCTACTAGAGGTAGAACAATAAGGTTTTCAAGTAGGTTCTTTCCACATATAAGGATAAGAAGATTCTTATAAATTCTTTTTACCTCAACATTTACCCCAGGTGTTTTTACCAAAAGTTCAGGAGTCATTTCTTGAGATGGTATTCCCATTTTACTAGAAAAGGTTTAAGAGATGAAAGAATGTGTAGAACCCGAATCAAACAACACACTGGCATAATCTGAAAAAACAAACAAAGTACCTGATAAAACATCATTTGATGGCCCGAAATCTGCTGAAGTAGTTGAAAAGGATTTCACCACCCCTTTCTGCTTGTAGTCTAACTGCTTCCCATAACTCAAGATCTTTGTCGGACACTCATTTGCATAGTGACCCATCTCATTGCACTTATAACATTTCACTAACTGTAAATCAAATTTGTTCTTACCATCACCCTGATATTTTTCAGTGCAATCACGAGCCTTATGTCCCATCTTACCACATCGGTAGCACTTTCCATAATTCAGAAGACATTCGCTAGCATGCCTTCTGCCACATTTATCACAAACTGGAAACTTAGTTTTCTTACCATCAGACTTTTTTGAAGAATTCTTCCCTTTCTCCTGCCACCTCGGACTCTTCTTCTATTGGTTGTTATAGAACACTTGATCATCGGCAAACTCCATTTCCACCTTCTCAGCACATCGAACAAGATTTTCATAACTTTTAAACTCACAAGAAGATAATGCCCTTCAATATTTAGGCTTTAATCCTGAGTAAAAACGATTGATTGTACTATCAAGGTCTCAGATAAAATTTTGAGCATACCTTGCCAATCGAGTGAACCTTTCTTCATAGGTAGCCACTGAGTCTTCCTCTTGCCTCAATTTCAAGAATTTGTTTTCCATCCTAAGTCGAACAGCCTTAGGAAAATACTTCTCAAGAAACATACCTTTGAATTCATCCCAGTCGAGAGAATCAATCTCATCAGTGTCCATGATATTTTTAACCATTGACCACCACTGATCTGCTTCACCCTCCAAATGGTAAATAGCAAGACTAACCTTTTGATTGTCTGAACACCCCATGACATAGAAAAACTTCTCCAGTGCTTTAATCCACCCTTCAGCTAGCACAGGGTCAGATGATCCTCTGAATGATGAGGGATGTTTCCTCATGAAATGTTCCACCACTGACATGTTCCTCTGTGGTTGATCTGGCTGATCTCGTGCATGGATACCACCACCATTTATCGCTTGAGTCAACTACGCCATTACTGCAACAAACTGTTCAGTTCCAATTCTGACCATCTCAAGATGCTGATTCGGAAGGTTATTTCCTTCTATTTACCTTCCTAGCACTGCTTCCCTGTTTCCTCTGCGGAAAACCATTCTGAACAAACATGTCTTAGATGAAGGAACATGGTAATCTTCAAATGCTATATCATTTCAATTTGACCATAAAAAATAATTTTGGATAATCATTTAATAGAATTATAACTCCTAAAGTTATCTAAACCGACCTCTGATACCAACTATAAGGCCCCAACCTTAAACCTTACTTAATCTTGAGTTATTACAAGATTACACATTGAGTATCTTTTCGGGTTTAGAGTTTTAGAGAATTAGATCATAAAACTTTAATTACATTCCACATATAAACAAAGTGGTTACATAAAGATAGTATTCTTCTTTCCCATCAATGGAAACATATTTAAAATAAAACATGGATTCTTTCTTGACACTTCCTTGACACTATCATCATATCATGTACCTTTCCCTTGACCTATGAAAAGCATTTCAAAAAACTTCGGATGAGCATAGAAAGCTCAGTAAGGGATATAAAAATATGGAAAGGAAACATGGGTACATATATACATAAGAATGAAATCATACTTTACCCATAAAACATAAGCACTTTAACATACCTCATCAAATCATGAATAAATCATAGAAATCATAAGACATAAAGGTAACTTGAGACATTCATAACATTCTTACGTAGGGAGTAACCCTCTTGGTTACGTTTGGAATACCCATCACAATATATTCCTTAAATCTCTTCAGAGAAACCATAACGTTTCACTCCTTCGCGTTACCCAATGCATTGGAGAGCTATATCGGGCTCACCCGCCCTTAGTTTATCACGAAACCACCTGTCTTCATAATAATGCCCAAGAACCTCAACATAATCATATCACATAAAACATGCATAAAGGAAACATAACATTTCCACCTTTCAATCACACGATATCAATACAACACATTGATATAAAAACATTATGAAAACCATTTTCAATACCAAAATAAAAGAAAATTAAAACATGGTATTTATTTTTCTTTTAAAAAAAGGTATGGCTTGTAGAGGAAGCCAAAACTCAAATAATGGTCACGGCGGTGGAGAAGTCGTTGTCGCCGCATAAGTACGACAAAAACATTCCCTTTTTTCGTTTAGTAGACGCTTCGTATAAAAAATATTCCTTTTGGATAAATTTAAAAGTCAAAGGGGTTTATACACCGTATAAAAGAAGGTTGTGTATAAAACAAAATATGCTTAAATGAAAGGAGATTGAGACGAAGTACCATACCTCAGGTCTGACTTGACTCGATCATTCTTTAAAGTCCTGAATAATAAACTTGAGTTAATTTCTACTTTCTTAAGAACCTTTTTAAATTTCATTATTCCTTTTATATCACTTATTTCCATGTCAGGAACACTATGTAATTATTTAAGTAAATAACGGTCGTTTTAATGATCATTGGTACTTGAGTCAAAAATAAACCCTTTATAATTACAAGTTGTTCATGTATCCATTATATCCAGAATGATATTCATGATGTAGATATCATATATGTCCTATATATCCAGTACATGCATGCATTTATAATATTACATAATCATTTAGAGGTATGAAATTAAATGCACCGTTCATGGAGACGGTAAGCCGTACGTACGCATGAATGCTACTTTCATTTCTATTTCGTATTTTATAGAATGGAATCATAATGATATAAAGGTATATTATAATTCCAGTATAATATCATATATAATATCATAGTTCCATCCTTTATACGTCCCACATATGGTATTTAACGAATCAAATCACTTTGAGGGGGCGGTAGTCCGCACTTCCTTAAATGAAGATATCGCCTTTACCCATAATGGAAACCATAAAGGTATGCCCAAAATGAAAAATACAGAAGCTTAAGGAAAACATAAACATATTATATATCATATATAAATATAGTGACATCTTAATGGCCACCTTTGAAGGTGTTAAAAGAATGTTGAACAATCATCATTTCGGGAGGCATAAATTCACCATCCACGGAAACCGTATGTCCTTTGACCATTAGATGTAGGTGTGTGTAAATGTAGCTCGAATCCTTCTTATATAAAAATCCTAGTATATTTAAGATACTGGAGTTGATAGAAAAGAAATGAATAAAAAGAGTTTATGGGGTTGGAGAAGCAAAATAAAACAAAAGGACTCAAGTGAAGACATTACCTTGAAATCGGGTAACTCCCTTTGGTTTGAGCTCAAAGGCTTATTTGGGAAGACTTCTGCCCAAAGTGAGGATTAAAGGAGTAATAGAGGGAAGTGGAGAGACAAAATGAGTAGGGGTTGGCCGAGCCAAAGGCTTTGGAAGTGTGGGTAAGGAGGTAGAGGTGGGGGCCTTTTATAAGAGGAGAGGAAGGACACTCTTGGAAAGTAAAGAAAAGTCACTTTATTTTAAAATGGTATTCAGATTTAAGAGGTCCCACATTGATATAATTCGAGGATACGGTGATAAGGGTTCGAAATCCACTCATCCAATAGGTTTTGGACATGTTTAGGTCTTAGATATTACATTATCTTTCCATTTTATTTAAATCGTTAAATAATGAGGTCATCGCTGCATCATTATGATGTCATAAATAATTTAATTTATTTAATGTCTAAAAATTATAAAAAAAATACTTAGATGTAGGAAATATTTTTATCTTTCCAATGATTATTTATAATCAAAAATCTAACTTTTATAACCTCATGTAAAAATTGTTTTAGTAAAACATCTCATGTTTGTGTCATTTTTACTTTAACATTAAATAAAAAGTTATTTATGTCATTTCCCAACCAAAGTGGCTCCATGTGGTCCCCAAGTTTTCCCATGGATTGTATTTGTCGGCCATGACACATCCAATTAAGGTAGGACATGTTTCAAGCTCATCTCATATTATTAAAACATTATTTTTACCTTAAACTACACTAATTACCACTAATCGCGATTAAGAACTTAAAAGTTACTATTCACCAAAAAATTATTTTAATCTCATTAAACCAAATTTTACTTCTTAATGAAAACCATGTATGTTGGATTTTTGAAAATCAAATCACAGAAGTGGAAAAGTTTCATTTAAACGAAAAATCAGTTTCTTTAACTACCACTTAGTGGTTTTACTATTCATCAAAAATTGAAGTTTTTCAGAAAAATACCAAAACTTCACCCTAAGCTATATTTGATATTCGGAATTCAAAAATGATGTCTATTTTAAAAAATTCAAAACATTTATGTTGCATTAATTAATTTAATAACTAATTCCCGCTGTCATGAAAAATAGCGTGTTTTTTATGAAGCAATAAGTATCAAAAGATTGACACTAGTTTAAGTCCAATTTCAAAGTGAAATTGATTCCAATGACCACCATTGGATAAAATGGTAAAAATATATTCTAATTTCACTTCAAAACCAATTCAACAGATAATATAATCATATAAATAAGTTATATTAAAAAGAGGTTTTGAATTAAAATACAACATCTTCACTATTCATTAAAAAATTAACTTTATCGGAAAAATACCAAAAATTCACACAAAGTAAATTTTGATATCCCAATCATAAATAATAAGTTTATTTTGACAAAAATATCTTATAGAATTGTCAAAAGATTGATTTAAAAATGGGTTTCCATCAAAAGGTAGTAAAACAATCATTTAAGAATATTAGTGTATTCCATGCATAAGATTGTATTTATTTTCACTTTAAGCCTCTAAAACACTACCTTAATCATTAATAAAAATATCTATTAATAATTACTTACTTGGGATGTTACAGATCATATAATATAGTAGCTCTCTAATGCATACCCTACTTAAACCTTTCTTCATATCCTAGTTATAGAAACATAAGAAAGGATAAGCTCGGATGTTTAGAATGGGTAAACATAGAATCCATAAATCTATGATCATATGAAATTATAAGATAATAATTAGGGTATGTTATCATCAATATAACTAACTATGTTTATAACTAACCTACGATAGATTATAAACATGACTCATGGAATAAAACAATATCATTTCAAAAAAAAGGATCATAAGAGTGATAAATCATCATAAATCAATCATTAACCATAATCTCATTTTGTAAAAGTGTGGAAACATCATAAATATAGAAAAATAATTTCATAATTAAATGTTAACAACTAATAAAATCAATTTAGTGGATTAGGGATTATAACAAATTTCCCATTAAGGATTAAGATACACCTATTTCCTATAGTGGTTTAGGACACACCTATTTCTCATAGTGGATCAAGACCATTAACTTGTTTACCATTATTATCTCATGAGATATAAATCATTATCAAATGCATTGGAGGGATATATAGGTCCACTATTGGGAATTGGTATAATTTCGAAAGGTAATTTGTGACGAGACCCCATCACAAATGCCCCATTGTAGAAAAGGGCATCACAAATAGAGTTTTTTTGGGATGGGTCATCGCCAAAAATGACTAATAATGATTGGACTACATCCCATCACAAATAGTTTTCATGATGTTTTTAAAAAACCCTATTCTAACAGCCCGTCGCAAAAGGGCCTATCCCATATATCTTAAAAAAAATAAAAATACAATAAAATTGAATAAAATAATATTTCAAATAATAAGAAAATAATATTTGATAATAATAATAATACTAATATTAAATATATAAATAATATTAATAAAAAAACAATAATAATAAAATAATATTGATATTAATGAAATAATTATATTAATATTTGTAAAAAAAATATTAAAAGAATACAATAATATTAATAAATTAATAATATTATTAATATTAATATTAATGAAATAGTAATATTAATATTAGTAAAATAATAAAAAATTATAAAATAATAAAAACCTCTATATTGTAGAAAATATAAAAAAATGAAAACAAAATAATAATAAATAATAAATAATAAAATAACAAAAATAATAAAAATTTTAAATAAAGTAATAACAAAATAAATAATTAAATAAATAATAAAAAACGAAATATTCATAACAATATAAAAACACACTACATAAAAATGTAAATAATTAATATTAAAAATAAAAATTACATTCAAATTTTTTATCGTAAAAAATAAACACATCACTAAGGGGGATGGTCTTTTGGAGGAGCTGGAGGAGATGATTGAGGGAACTTCATCCCTAAACCATGAGTCAAATGTCACATGTACTGTATCAAATCATACAGTTTTTGTTTCCATTGACACATCTCCTCCTATTACTATTGTTGTTGTCATAGCTCTTTCTGGTGTAGCTGCAACCATTGACACATCTCCTCTTAATCCCTATTCATACTCTCAATTTACTCACCCTGATCTCGCAGTGGCTCCTGATATTGTGCATCAAGTGATGATAACACTCTATGAGATCCTCTTGAGATGGATGCTGACATCACAACAGTACTATAATAACTCTCAGTCATCAATCAAGAGTAGATACCAATAACTCAGACTTTCTCGAAGGCATACTAGGTCAACTTCATTCATGTTGCCTCATCAAATGGGTTGGAACTGGTCTAATAATTGGTCTCGACCCAACTCTCAGTCTAGGTCTGAGATTCTGTGACCTCATCTAACTCCTTCAATTACAATTTAAATTTTTAATAGTTAAAAAATTATTTACAGTTAATTTTAAAACTAAAAATGGAATTATACTTACCACAATCTGATGTTGGCGATCTCCCCTAATCTCTTCAATGATCGGATCTTTGTAAATCCTCCTATAAAAATAAAACTCCTTAATATTAGGTTGTTTGACTTCCAATACGAATATAAGTTAAATTGTTTACATTTAAAGTTATATAAATTATTTTAAAAAAATTACGTGCCATATGTTTCATATGCATACTGAATGTACGACTACTAGCTTGATGTGTCACCTAATTTCTCCCCCTCTTTTTGACCTATTTATGATCTCATATTAAAATGATCACCCAACTAGTGTGAAAATATTCCATCAAAAAACTGAGATAAAATTTAATCAGGTCAGGGGTGCGACAAGACTCGTCAAACTCTATGACTCTTGCTTTAATCATAAATTTCCTTCTCAAATTGTAAAAATACTAATGGAAACACTCATGTATAAACCCCTCACATTCCTTCCAAATAGCTTCACACATTCTCTCATAAATACGATACGATAAACACTAAAAATAATTTATAATATAAAGTCATTAATTAAATAAATTTCTAAATAAATATTTTTTATTTATATACAATACAATAATCGAACATGCAGTGCTGAACATAAATGGGAATCACATCCCATATGACCCATGCTTCATAAAAATAATTGTACAATATAGATATCCTTTGTCCAACAACTATATGGGAAAATATTTGAAAAAAAATATCAAAAAAATAGTGTATAAAAAATTAATGAAATCTAACTAAAATAAACAGGTTAACATACCTCCACATACATGGATCGAAGCCAATAAGTGTAAATTTATTAGGGGGTAGTGTTAGGAATCATAAAAAAAACAAGAAAACACCCCCTCTGAGTACTCTCTGAACTGCCAGCAGACTAAGGGTCAAATGATCTAACATCCTACTATTCAAAAGGTAGACCAGTCTCATGTAACTAAAAAAACAGATACTTGTCCATCTGAAACATGAAATGAATTTTGTTAGAATTTTTTTTAAATAACTATTATATATAGATATATATTATATATGATTATAATCATCTTTTAACTATGTCAATGTTCATTTTTATCCTCATATTCATATCTGACGGTGTTTATTTCTTTATATTCATTCTCATCATCATCAATTTATATATATGTTTCAGTTTTATCATCTCATGTCATTTCAGATTCATTTGAAACATCATTAACATCATAATCACCATCAACCTTTAACTATGGGGTTTCATCATCGATATTTGTGTATCTTTGTGAAAAAATATGGATTTGGAGTAGTCACTTGAAAAATTTCATTTCCATACACTTTAAAGAAACCACATTTACTTTGAGTAAACTGATTTTTTTAGATTAATTTTTATTATTCTCAAAAAATCACCAAACTCTCTTAAATTTTCCCAGTAATTTTTATAATAAATTTTATGTGCCTAATAATCCAATAAAAATGGTTTATTTACTGCAAGAATAATTTTATATTTAATATTAGTTATTCCATGGGTTGGATAAACACACAATACTCTATCAACATCCAACCACTAACATTTAAACATTGTAAGGTAATTCTTTCCCAAATAACACAGTTGAATAATTTCTTCCATCATACTATAAAAGTCATCCTCAGTTTATCTATGATCAAATCCTATTAGGAAAACACCACTATTGATTATTTTTTTTGATTCCCCAAATGCACGTGTATGAAATTGAAAACCATTCACAACACATTCATTATAAGATTTAACCATTTTGGATGGTGGGATACTCAATACACATAATTGATTATCAATATTATCAGGATGTTGAGATAAATGCAATTTTTTAAAACAATTAACAATATAAAAACTAATAAATTGATTTTATATAGTAAACCATAAATAATTTATGTTACCAGTTTTTGAAACTAGTAGGAAAAATTATTTTTTTTGTTCTTCATGTGTAGCTGCTATAATTTGAGGAAGATATTTCATTATATGATTATCATATAACCTAAAAATAAAATAGGATTAATTTACTATAACCAATATTATATAATAAGTGATAGGATCGCTCATAATACAAATGATTTCATTTCTTCATAGTTTAGAAGAACATTTGTATGAGTTATGCGATGTTCATCATCTGAAATACATCATTCATGAACTCTATTGAAGTATATATTGGGATGATTAAAAAAATGATAATTCATTTCTCATTTCATCATCAAAATTTCCCTCATTACGTCTCATTTGGTTGTGTTGTGGGGGATATTCAAATTAAAAATAATGAGACAAGAAAAAAGAAATTTCCTCTTACAAATAAGCTACTGCAATTGAGATATTCAAAAAATGATTTGGTTTATCCGATTGTGTTCTTTCCCAAATCCATTAATTTTATGTTGATTTATTATTGGTCGAAATATGATTGAAGGTAATGAGGATAAAATTGATTTTAAATCTGTAACTAAGATCATTTTTGGACATCCATCTATTTCAATTATGCCTTTTCTAAAATGATAGTTTTTCCTCTATAAAGGATGATCAGTTGGAAGGAATCTGTAATAAAAGTCAAAAAACATTGTTTTTTCCATTGATGAGCATGAACGCTTTACTTTCTCTCATATAGTACGAATATGATTTTGGACCATTTGTACTCCAGCCAGATAACATACCATATGATGAGAAGTCACTAATTTTCTACATCAATGCAGCATTCGGTAGGAAATTTTGTTTCGTAGCAACATAATATGCAATGACACCATTACTCCATAATGAATTTAACTCATCAATCAATGGTTTCAAATAAACATCAATATTCTTTTTAGATGTACTAGAATTAATAATGTCAAAAAGATATATGGATCCTTCATCAACATCAAAGGATGTAAACTGTATGAAGTTATAAATATTGGACAACATGAATACTCACTACCATAAGAACCAAATGGAAAGAAACCATTAGTAGAAAGACCCAATTACTCATTTCAGGATTGTAAAAAAAAGGCAGATTCAATTTGGTCAAAATGTTTCCATGAATCACTATCAGGGTGATGATTTAAGCATTTACCAATTGAAATATTTGTTTTTTACCAGGACATAAATGAAGATTTGTTCAGAGACATAAATAAATGCTAAAATTTGGGTGTAAATGGGAAATATATCAAATATTTTACAGGAATCAATCCAAAATTCCATAGTTGATCATCTTTATATCTCAATTTTCTACATGTGGGACAACCATCCAATTACTCATTTTTACCATAATATAAGATACTAT
Source organism: Viscum album (assembly GCA_963277665.1). Taxonomy (NCBI): domain Eukaryota; kingdom Viridiplantae; phylum Streptophyta; class Magnoliopsida; order Santalales; family Viscaceae; genus Viscum; species Viscum album. Next base: position 1,234,797,098 of record OY728122.1, on the reverse strand, counting down.
CAGTTGGACATGCATAAATATTTTGATAACCAAGACCTAGATTATGATCCAACCTCTTACTCTCAAAGAAATTTTTGGAAACACATTTCAATTAGGTAACATTGTTTTAACCAAAGAGAATATTTGATCAAAACAACTATTCTAAATTCCATTATGTTATTTAATATTTATAAATTTTGTTAACCTCACATGGTTTGATAATCCCAACTATGCTTTCACATACCTTGAAAATCCAAATTAATGTTTATTTATATCGTTGAAATTTGTTAATCAATGTTTATCTCTGTTTATAAAAGTTTTGAGGTAATTCTAACCCAATCGGATATGTTTTACATAAAACAAATAAGTGTTAGTCACGGATCTGCGTATAGCTACTGATATAGAGCTACCAGTACTTAGTCTACTGATAAGCTAAGGTCACTGATATGAATAGCTACTGATATGTACAAGTCCAATGGTAAGCATAAACCAAGTCTTTCGATAGTACAGAAATGAGATACCGATATGCATAAATCTATCGATACACAAAATCATTGGACCTAAGCGATCTACCGATATAGACAGTCACCGATAGACCAGAGCTATTGATAGACCAAGAGCTACCGATATACAGAGTCACCGATACAGAATGAAGCTACCGATACAAAGCAGAGCTACCGATAGATCAAGAGCTACCGATAGAATGAAGTCACCGGTTTATAAAGCTACAGATACCAAAAGTTATCGATACATAGCGTAAGAGCTACCGATATCATGAGCTACCGATTCAAGAGCTACCGATATCAGGAGCTACCGATGGAAGGTCACTGCTACACAAAGTCAACCGTACACATCTACCAATAGAAGGATACTAATGATTGACCAACCAGTCAAACCCTATACTCTCAATATTATTTATTTATTAAGCTAAAAATTATATTTGATGTTTTTAATGCAGTTAATGTTATTTAATGATATCTGTTGGCATGTCAGGGAACCGTACCTAGTACCCATGAAAATAGTAATCATTCTTTTTTTCCGGAGCTGAAAGCTATAAAAGGGAACATAAGGATCTAGGTGGAGTGCGTGAATACAATAGATAATCAAGGAACTTAGAAGGCACACGAAGGGTGAAAAAGACAAGGGATTAACAGCATTGAAACATAGTGCATTCACAAAAACGAAAAGGATATATCCATACCTAGAGAGCACTGGACATACACGAAGCAGTTCATTTCTAGAGGAGAACACAAGCTGCATCTTGAGTGACGAACTACATCAAACACATCATGCACTTAGGCTGCTTTACTAAACCAGGAACCAAGGAAGGAAACGATACTCTATTTTCAGAAAAAAAAACCAGATAAGGACTCAGAATCTTTTCGGACCAATCATACGAGTCCAGAGCTGCACTGCCAATCACTAAAGGTTTTCTAAACTCTTTCATACTTACTCTAGTTATTCTTTTATTAAAATTTCGAGCAGTGTGTATACCCTGTTTATTTTACACACACATTGTCTCTTGATCTAATATGTAGGATTCTTAAATCCTCTTTCAAACTCTATAACTCTCTTTTATCCCACTGTGGATAGTGGTAGACGCCGAGTAAGACCTGGACAGCTGTGAGATGTTGTTTGTTTTCCCACATAGAACTGTGGTAGTGGTCTTTGAACCTGGACAGTCTTTGCACTGTTGTTTACCCCGATCCAGGGTGTGCATCAATTTATATAAATTGTTTGAGAGGACTAAGTCTCGGCTTGAGACTGAACCTCTCGGTTACATCTGCTGTGCATTTTAGTTTAAGTTATAAGTATACTATATATTTCATATTCTGCTGCTAAATACTTTGAAATATAATTTGTTCTAAAGTTACTTTGATAGGTAAATTAGCAAGTGTTTATACTTATTGAAAACCAGTAAGTTAGTTTCAAAAGTGAATTTAATCATCAGATTAAACTAACTGAGACCTAATAAATCTTTGAGAAACTAATTGAACATTTACAATCTGTATAAATTCACTACAGTTTAACATTGTTTTTAAATTGGTGGATTTTAAGAGAAATATTTTTATCAAAATTTTTTATTGGAAATCAATTCACCCCCCTCTTGAGTATCCACTCCGACCAACATTTGGTATTAGAGGATTTATTTTATTAATACAAATTTTCAAAACATTCTATTTTTCAACTGTGATTTTAGTTGTATCTTTAATGATCTTAAATTTCTGTTAGTTATAAATTTTATCTCTTTAAATTTATTTTCTAAAATCTAGTTATAGGCAATAGACTAGAAGGTGTTGCTACTAACATTCCACCTTTCTTTAATTGTAAAAATTATGCCCAGTGGCAACTGAAAATTAAAATTCATTTAGAAAGTATGGGTTTTGATATTTGGACTACTATAGAGTCGCAATATAAAATTCTAGAAACTTAAAGAACAACTTGGGATGAATCTACAAATAATTCTTACAATAATAATTGTAAATCTATTAATTCCATGTATTATTCTTTAGGAGATGAAGAGTTTAATAAAATTTCTGCTTGTAAAACTGCTTATGAAATATGGGACACTTTGGCTATTTCCCATGAGGGAACAACCAATGTTAAAGAAATGAGGCAGAATACCTACACTATTAAATATGACAATTTTAAAATGAAATCTGATGAACCCATTTCTGACATGTATCTCAGGTTCAATGAGATTTTCAATACTATGTTCTCTCTTGGAAAGGTCGTTCCAGCAAAGGAACAAATTATGAGGATATTAAGATGTCTACCAGAAAGTTGGAGAGGTACTTCTGTTTCAATTAGAGAATCGAGCGACATCAGCACACTCCCTGTTAAGGAATTAATAGGTAATCTTATAATGTATGACGAAGAACAAAAAGTGAAGAAAGAAGAAGATGATGAACCGAAGAGAAAATCCATGCCTTTCAAGTCTACTACTTCTAAGAGCAAAGACAATGAGAAAAAGCATGTACCTACTGAACGTTCAACCAGTGAAGATTCAGATTCATACAATGATGCTGAGATGGCTTAAATATCCAGGAGATTCAAGAAGTTTTATAGGAAGAAGAAATTATTTAGAAAATAAAATTACAATGGAAAGTATGACAATAAAGGTCATTGGAAAAAGGATTGGAAGAAATCTGATAAGGAAGATGATATAGTCTGCTATGAATGCAAGATGAAAGGACACATCAAGGATAACTGTCCAAAATTAAAATTCAAAAAGAAATATGATCATAAGGACAAGAAGTACAAGAAAGCTATGAAAGAAACATGGAGTGCTTCAGAAGACAGCACAAGTGAATATGAAGTTTCTGATTCTGAAAAGAATCGTGCCAACATGTGTTTCATGAACAACACATCTGAGGTAACCTTAGATACTCTTGTTCTAAACTTCTATTATTCTGGAGATGATGTAGAATCTGATTCTGATTTTGAAGAAATGAATAAAGATGACTTATCTGAATATTTTAACATGGTGGAAGAAACATGCAATGAACTCAAGGACAAATATAAGTCACTAAAGAAATAGCATCCTCTCACTGCCAATGTTAAATCTTCCTTTGATATAGAAAAGGAAAATAATGCTCAACTATTGATAGAAAATACTGAACTAAAAATGTCTAATGAGCATCTTATAAAGGACTTAAAAAAATTCACAAATGTAAAGGATACTCTAACTCAAATTCTAGGAAAGAATGTTGCACAAAAATATTCTACTGGTTTGGGATACCAACCTCAAAAGAGACAGTTTACTAAAACTACATTTATCTCTAAGTCTGGACAAAATTCTGCTAGTTCCAGTTCTGGAAATTCATATGCTTGAACTTGTTATTTATATGGTTATAGATCAAATAAAGTTTATCTTTCAAAATCTATTGACTCTGTAAATTATATGAAACCCATAAGACAAATTTGGGTACCTAATGTTGCGGAATCACCGGGAGACAGAATGACAGAAAAACGAGAAAACGAAAGAAAGAAAAGAAACAATGAACACGGCGATTTACGTGGTTCGGGAAAAATCCCTACGTCCACGGGAGAGGCAGAATTTCACTATGATTCGGGAGCACAAAAATTACAGAGTATTTCCAACATCAAACCCTAGCCCAAAAATGGGCTACATATGAAGAAGACGGTCTACTATTCTGAATAGTAGTCCGCGTTGCAACAGTGATCGGCGGCTCACTTTGTCAAAAGTGCTACAGTGCTACCAGCTGGAAGTCAAAAGCGCTACAGTACTGTTGACCCCGAAGTCCGCACCGCTACAGTACATGTCGGTGTCGGTCGGTCAGCTCCGCTACAGTGGTCAGAGATGCTACAGTGGTCAGAGATGCTATAGTTGCGGGCCACAAGCATTCGGCCCAACCGGATCGGGCAACACCAATCCAACACCTAAATCTTTTATTTATAACCTTTATGGACACAAAAAGATCTGGGTACCAAAATAATTTTCCATCTGAATCTATTTTGTAAGAAACATGTTTGAAGAGTTCTCACAAAAAGGTATGGTACTTGGAAAGTGGATGTTCAAGACATATATCTGAAGATTACTCATGCTTCAAGAGTTTAATCAAAGTTGATGGAGGCCATGTCACCTTTGGTGATAATTCTAAAGGAAAAATCATCAGCCTAGGAAATATTGGTAACATTGATTCAGTTTTGATTTCTAAAGTCTTATTTGTTGATGGACTTAAATATAATCTATTGAGTATTTCTCAGTTATGTGATGATGGCTTTAATGTTAAGTTTGAAAATTATTCTTGTAATGTTTTTAAATCTAAAAATGTTTTATTATTTTCTTTTAGGAGAATGGAAAATGCTTATGTTGTTGATTTAAATTCATTGTCCAAACAAAATGTTAATTGTTTAAATTCTTTTCATAAAGAGTCTTGGATTTGGTACAGAAGATTAGGACACTGCAACATCCATTCACTTAGAAAACTGAGTAGGAAGAACTTAGTTAGATACCTACCCAAACTTGAATTCCCAAATGAAAAAGTTTTTAACCCTTGTCAAAAGGGAAAACAACATAAAGTTTCTTTTAATTCAGAGAAAGAAGTCTCAAGTTATCAACCTCTCGAGTTGGTTCACATGGACTTGTTTGGACCTTCTAGAGTTTCTAGTTTAAATGGTAAGCGCCAAATCTATGTCTTAGTAGACGAATTTTCTAGATATACTTGGGTATACTTCTTATCTCACAAAAGTGAAGCTTGTTCTTACTTTATTAAATACACCAAGTCTGTAGAAAACCTTAGTGGACTTAATATTAAAACCCTGAGAAGTGATCATGGATGTGAGTTTGAAATTCAGGAGTTTGAATCTTATTGCTCACACAATGGCTATAGTCACAACTTTTCTTCCCCTAGGACACCTCAGCAGAATGATGTAGTAGAAAGAAGGAATAAAACCTTTCATGAAATTGCAAGAACTATTCTTAATGAGTATGATATGCCTATTTATTTTTGGGTTGAGGCTATGAATACAGCTTGTTATATTTTTAATAGTGTCTTGATTAGACCTATTCTCAAGAAGACCCCATATGAACTATGGAATAATAGAAAACCCAAAGTTAGTTAATTTAGAGTCTTTGGATGCAAAGTCTTTATCCTCAATACAAAGGATAATCTAGACAAGTTTGATTCTAAAAGTGATGAGGGAATTTTTCGTGGTTATTCTTTATCTAGAAAAGCCTATAGAGTCTTTAACAAAATAACCAAATGTGTGGAATAATCTGGTCACATCAAGTTTGATGAAACCTATCCACATGAGCCTAAAACCTCTCTTGAAAATATTGAAGAAGATTTGTCTATACTGGACCTTAATGATAAAACTAATGAACTTGTGGTAAAAATATCTAGTTCTGGACAAATTCCAGAATCTACTTCTGTTGAACCCAAACCTATATATGAACCTAAAATTTATATTCCTACCTTTAATAGATCAACTAGGATTCTAAAGAATCATCCTTTGGATTCTATTGTTGGTAATATTGATAGAGGGACACATACTAGAGCTTCTCTAAGAAACTAGGTTGAACATCAAGCATTTCTTTCACAGCTAGAACCTAAAAATGTCAATGATGAAATCAATGATGAATTTTGGGTAATGGATATACAAGAAGAGTTAAGTCAATTTGAAAAGAACAACGTCTAGGAGTTAGTTGATAGACCCAAGGACACTTTGAAAATAAGCACTAAATGGGGTTTTAGAAATGAAGTTGATGAATATGGAAATATAGTTAGAAACAAAGATAGGTTAGTTGCACTACGATATAGTCAAAAAGAAGGTATATACTATAGGGAAACTATTGCACCTGTATCTAGATTAGAAGCTATTAGGATCTTACCTTCCTATGCTTCTCATATTAATTTGAAGTTATATCGAATGGATGTCAAAAGTCCTTTTCTAAATGGTTTTATTATTGAAGATGTTTTTATTGAACAACCACCTGAATTTACTAATCCTCATTTTCCAAATCGAGTTTTCTAACTTTATAAAGCTTCATATGGTTTAAATCAAGCTCCAAGAGCTTGGTATGATAGACTTAATAGTTTTCTTTTTTCAAAATGTTTTACTAAAGGGATTGCCGATCCAACTCTTTTTATTAAAATAATTTCTAAAGATGTTTTAATAGTAAAAATATATATTGATGATATTATCTTTGGATCTTCTAAAAATTCCTTATGTACTGATTTTTCAAAGAGTATGCAAAATGAATTTGAATGAGTTTAATGGGAGAACTCAAATATTTTCTTGGATTTCAAGTTTTTCAAAATGAAAATGGTATTATATTGAATCAAAGTAAATATAAAAAGGATATTTTAAAACGTTTTGGTTTGGATATTATTAAGGAAAGTGATACTCCTATGTGTACAGTTTGTAAATTGGATGCAGATGAAATTGGGAAACCAGTGGATCAAACCAATTACAGAGGTATGATTGGAAGCTTACATTACCTTACTATTAGTTGACCAAATATTATGTTTAGTGTGTGTATGTGTGCAAGATTTCAAGATAATCCAAAAGAATCTCATTCACTTACAGTTAAAATAATTTTTAAGTATCTTAAACACACTATAAAGTTAGGTTTGTTTTAACCAAAAGAAAAATCTTTTGAATTAATGAGTTATTCAGATGCTGACTTTGCTGGTTGCAAGTTGGATAGAAAAATAACATATGGAACATGTCATTTATTAGGAAAATCCTTAGTATCTTGGTGTTGTAAAAATCAGAATTCTGTACCTTTGTCCACTGCCGAAGCAGAGTATATAGCTGCTGGTAATTGCTGTGCCCAAATTCTGTGGATGAAACACACTCTTTTGGACTATGGAAATGAATTTAAGCATATTTCAATCAACTGTGATAACACTAGTGCAATAAACATTTCAAAGAACCCTGTATGTCACTCTAGGACCAAACACATTGATGTAAGGCACCATTTCTTGAGAGATCATTACCAAAAGGGTGATATTACTCTAGAATTTTTAGGTACTGAACATCAGTTAGCTGACCTTTTCACCAAACCTTTATGTTCAGATAGGTTAAGTTACATTAGGCATGAGTTGGGAATGTTTAACCTAGATCGGTAGGTACCTCATCGATGCGATGTGACCTCACTGATGTAACTTCACCGATGTAACCTCACCGATGTAACCTCACTGATGTAACCTCACTGATGTAACCTCACCGATGTAGCCTCACCGATATAACCTCACCAATGTAACCTCACCGATGGAACTCACTGATAGGAATTCTCACCGATAAACCCTATCGATGAGTGCACTGTTTTAAACTTCTGTCTACTGCCAGAATCCGAATCATTTTTACTTTATTTCATTTTATTTATTTATTTTACGATTCCTAAATGATAAAAACAATGTCCTAGCTACTTCTTAATCCACCGAGCCTCAAATCATTTACTCTCAAGCCTTACTCCTAAATCTCTCGAAAACCCTAAATCCCTCGAACCAGAGATGGAAAAAACCAAACTTCCTACCATCAGAGATGTCACTGATGAGCCGAGTGAAAAGAAGCAAAAATCTGAGCCAGAATCAAGTGGTAGTGTTGGTAGAACTAGATCGGTGAGGCGACCAGTGAACCCTCATTTGCAGAATAGAGTTAGTGTGATTGAAAAAGTGCTGTGCGTGGAATGGTTGTTACCTAGCAAATCGTTAGTAATTGAAGTGATGGAAGATCAAAAGTGGGTAGATTGATTTTTGAACAATAATGGCCCCTACTATCTGAAGCTAGTGAAACAATTTTATGAGTTTGTGAGTTTTGAGAAGTCCAAAGATGAGAATCGAGTGATTTCTTTTGTGAATGGAAAAGAGATATCTTTTTCATCTGTTTAGTGGGATAAATTCATGAAGGTTCCACACAAAGGTGTATATGGATATGTCTCGAAATCTATACCACCTACAAGTGAGATATTCGATTATGAGACTGCCTTGGAGGAGCTCACCAAGGATGGAAATCAAAGATAAGTAGTGGCTGCTGAAATAGATGGAGAGAACAGATTGTTGTTCAAATTTTTTCAGCATGTCTTAATACCAAGGAGAGGGGATTTTGTGAATTTATGATATCAGGATATCTATCTCATTCATCTCTTGAGACATTGTATAAAAGTGAATCTGTGCAGTTCTCTGATGATTCAAATGGAAGACATTACAAGGCCAAAATCAAAGACTAATTCCCCATTCTTTGCCATGTTGATCTCAGTGATTATCAAAGTGAAAGGGGTAGCTGAGTCTGAACATGAGACAATGGTAGTAAAGAATATTTTTTGTATCATAAGAACGTTGTGCAAATACATGAAGATAAATTGGAACCCATGGAGAGGAGAGCGGGTTAATGATGACAACAAGGTTTATGATAAATTCAATCAAGTGGATCATCCTTCAAGACCTAAGGTTGTGAGGGATCCAAGTCTAGGACCTGATGAAGAAGAACCTGAATATAGTGATGAAACTGAAGAAGAAGAGACTTTTATGGATGATGGAAGAGATCCGGACTTACCTCTAAGTCCTGCTGCTAAAATTGTATCTTCGGAAAAGGAATCCTTAGTAGAAGAAGAGACACCTGCTGATGAGGAAGACCATCCAGCCCCTGAGCATGAAGAAGAAAAAGAGAATTAATCTCAAGCCTCTGATTCTATCTGCTTAAGTCTGAGTCCATTAATTGGAAGATCATTTGTGCCTACTAAGAAAGTAGTAGGAGAAATGCAAGAAGCTGTACCTAATCCAGAGGATCCTCCAGATGTTGCAGAGATAGAATTGATAGTAGAAGATTCATCTGAGGAAGAAAGACCTGCTGAGAATTTTGTTGCTGTACATGGAAATGCACCCATTTAGGGGGAGCATCAAACCAAGTTTGGAATTGTTTCAGTGGCTGTTGAGATTGAGTACTGGGCAGAAGACCCAGGTTTTGTGGTTTTTGGATTAGACTATCCTAATTCTGATAATGAGGAATATCTCAATAGACCAAAGATCATTTATGATGTAGAGAATGAGTTGTTACCTAAATATGTGGTCAGAATTCATGACCTGGATAATTAGAAGAAAAATCATAAAGTCAATTTTGTGGAAGAGACAAGGAAGATTGAAGTTTCACTGGTGTCATCAATTCAATTGATTATGAATGACTCAGTGGCCAGTATAGCCTCTGAAATAGAACCTGTTGTAATTTCTCCTGCTGATATGATCACCAGGGCTGACCTTGAATCCTTAAAGGATGCGATGAAAGTGTCCTTTAGTGCTTCTGTTGCTGAGTTGAAGCACTTCATTGTTGAAGAGATGAACAATTTGGAAAAATATTTTTAACTCTCTCTCGGTTGTAATATGTCAACCATTATGGAAGAAATAATGGAGGAAGTAACAACCTAAAAAACACAAGTATCTAGACTGGAATCTGATGTTGATGCTCTAAAGAAATCTGTTATCTCTTTATAATCTTACATGAATTAAAAATCTCAAGCAGACAAGGACTTACCCTATGTCAAAAGTGTTGTGATCCAGATGGTTTCATTGTTCGAAGGTTCTAAAACCTCCATGAAAGATCATGTTAAAACCCAGGATTCCCAAGTCCAAAATCTTATTAGTGGGTTGACCAAAAACTTCAAGGAAACCATAAAATTCTCTATTGGTTCTGTTCCTTCTAGACCTTCAGTGGATTTAGATCAGATTCAAGCTGTGATGAAGGAGGAGCTTGGTTCAGCTTCAACCAGTGGCTCTGTGGACTCATCCGACCTGAGAAATGTTGTGATTTCTACAAGAGATTCAACTACAGAAATAATGAATATAGTACAAGACTATATGAGAGAAGCTTCTGCCTCTCAGAAAGAAGTGAAAGACAAGGTATACTCCTATTTCCAAAAGTTTTACACCAAGAATCAACTCAACAATCACTTCAATATTCTATTGGAAAACCTGAAGTTACCTCCTGTCAATCAAGCCTTCAGAGAGCAAGTTAGCAAACTAAGGGAATTGACTCCAACCTTGGACAAATTCATAGAGAACAAGGATGATTTCATATCTGGTATGGAGAGAAGAGGAGGAATAATTTTGCATTTCATAAATCTTTTGCTGCCTTTCCTGCATGTCGATGCTAGGACAGGGATTGTACGTCTAGCTTTACCTGCCTCTGCCTCTACTGCTTCTCATGTTCAGATGACTCATGCTCAAGCCATTCAAAGCCTTACACCTATGATTAATCAGAGGGCTACTCAGTATAGACCGGGAATAGAATCATTCGCTCAGCCTCCTGTGATCATCTTTGGTGTTCCTAAGCCTTCACCTGTATCCACACAGTCTGAATCCTCTTCTGATCCAAAGAGAAAATCACACATTGAGGGTGTGGATTGAATAAGTAGCTAAGATGTTTGATAGGAATCCCTTGTGTTTTGTTTTCTTTATCTATACCTTTTGTCCACATATAATACAATTGGCTTTCTTTTATTTCTCATTTTTTTCCTCTTATCTTTGTTATTTTCTACTTTTTGATTATCACAAAGGGGGAGAAATATTATCAAAGTGTCAAAGAGGGAGAAATATTCTCAAAGGGAGAGAAATATTATCCAAGGAAGAACTACCATTCGTTGCCCCTCTGATATCATTGCATTTAATTCTACCTCTGATACATTATGTTCTATAATATACATTTTTTCTCAATGATAATTGAATTCAATGATATATCCTCTGATACAATTACTATTTTTTAACTATAATATCATAAGTTGTGATTATCAAAAAGGGGGAGATTGTTGACCTCACCTATTTTGATAATCCCAACTATGCTTTCACATACCTTGAAAATCCCAATTAATGTTTATCTATATCATTGAAATTTGTTAATCAATGTTTATCTATGTTAATATAAGTTTTGAGGTAATTCTAACCCAATTGGATATGTTCTACATAAAATAGATAAGTGTTAGTCACTGATCTGTGTATATCTACTGATATAGAGCTACCAGTACTTAGTCTACCGATAAGCTAAGGTCACTGATACGCAGAGCTACCGATATGTACAAGTCCACCGGTAAACATAGAACAAGTCTTCTGATAGTATAGAAAGGAGCTACCGATATTCATAAGTCTACCGATAAAAAAATCATTATAACTAAACAAGCTGTCGATACAGATAGTCACCGATAGACCATAGCTATCGATAGACCAAGATCTACCGATATACAGAGTCACCGATACAGAATAAAGCTACCGATACAATGTAGATCTATCGATAGATCAAGAGCTACCGATAGAATGAATTAACTGGTATATAAAGCTACCGATACCAAAAGTTACTGATACATAGAGTAAGAGCTCCTGATATCAGGAGCTACCGATTCAAGAGCTATCGTTATCCGGAGCTACCGATGGAAGGTCACTGCTACACAAAGTCCACCGTACACATCTACCAACAGAAGGCTCCTAATGTTTGACCAACCAGTCAAACCCTATACTCTCAATATTATATATTTATTAATAAAATGGTTACATTTTATGTTTTTAATGAAGTTAATGTTATTTTATGATATCTGTTGGTATGTCAGGGAACCGTACCTAGTACCCATGAAAAAAGTAACCATTCTTCTTTTTTGGACCTAAAAGCTATAAAAGGGAAGATAAAGATCTAGCTAGAGGTGTGAAAATACAACAGAGAATCAAGGAACTAAGAAGGCACATGAAGGGTGAAAAAGACAAGGGCTTAACATCATGGAAACGTGGTGCATTCACAAAAACGAAAAGGCGACATCCATACCTGGAGAGCACTGGACATAAACGAAGCAATTAATTTCTAGAGGAGAACACAAGCTGAATCTTGAGTGACGAACTACATCAAATACTTAATGCACTCAGGCTGCTAAGTTGAACCTAGAACCAAGGAAGGAAACGATAATCTGTTTTCCGAACAAAAACTAGAGAAGGACTCAGAAGCTTTTTTGACCAATCAAACAAGTCCATATCTGCACTGCCAATCACTAATGATTTTCAAGACTCTTTCATACTTACTCTAGTGATTATTTTATTTACATTTAGAGCAGTGTGTGTACCCTGTTTATTTTACACACACACTGTCTCCTGAGCTAAGCTGGAGGATTCTTAAATCCTCATTCAAACTCTATAACTCCCTTGTATCCCACTGTGGATAGTGGTAGAGGTCGAGTAAAACCTAGACAACTGTGAGCCATTGTTTCTTTTCCCACGTAGAACTATGGTAGAGGTCTTTGAACCTGGACAGTCTTTGCACTGTTGTTTACCCCGATCCAGGGTGTGTGTCAATTTATATAATTTGTTTGAGAGGACTAAGTCTCGGCTTGAGACTGAACCTCTTGGTTACATCTGCTATGCATTTTAGTTTAAGTCATAAGTATACGATATATTTCATATTCCACTGCAAACTACTTTGAAATATAATTTGTTTTAAAGTTACTTTGATAGTTAAATTAGAAAATGTATATACTTATTGAAAACCAGTAATATAGTTTAAAAAGTATATTTAATCTTCAGATTAAATTAACCGAGACCTAATCAATATTTGAGAAACTAATTTAACATTTATAATCTATATAAATTCACTATAGTTTAACATTGTTTATATATTGGGGGATTTTAAGAGAAATATTTTTAACATAATTTTTTATTGGAACTCAATTCACCCCCCCTTGAGTATCCACTCCGACCAACACATTTTATAACCACTTCAAATTTTTTTATTTTGAATCAAGGATATAACGAATCCTCAACGGACCTTAACAACTATGAAAATTGAGATAGTACCAACATAGAAGCTAAATCAATATCCTCACGAATTTTAGTTTGTTGAAAAGACAAACATTCCACATCATGTACTACATTTTGAAACCATGATAAATCCCAAACTAAATTATTAGTATCTTGTATGGGACCACATTCACAATGTTGATACTGAAAATCATAATCTTGTTTAAAACCAAAACACAACAGATGACCCCCCAACATTGTCAAATGTTTCAAACGTACTCAAAGAAGATTTTTTACAAGGACACTTAATTGTCCCATCTGAAAAAAATTCTTGCTTTTATAATGAAAACGATAAGAAATTTTCAACACCCTCAATATATGTAGGATTTAAACTATAACCATATGGATTCTTGTGAGATTTATCTAAGCACGATCATATAATAATGAATATTTTTGACTTCCTTATTCCATATCTCTCTAAAAAATAAAAAATAATTAGTTTTTTTAAATAATTTGATATAATAAAAACACTATCCAAAAAGGAGAAGAATATTAAATTCACTTCTATAGAAATTTATAACATTTTATATGATTTCATAGTTATTTATAGAATTTTTTTAAAATTTATACTAATATAAACTAATTATTAATAATTATAGGCAATTTACACTAATTAATAATAATTACGAGCAATATAATTTGTAGCAGATTGACATAAACTCTTTTTTGACGACTCATCTCTTTGCAACTTTCTCAAATTAAAATCACTATGAAAAATCATCTCTGACATAGGAATATCAATTTTTGTATAAATGATAATAGAGATTGGAGAATCCTTGACATGATACTCTCTGTTATCATGTATAAGAAAATGGATATACATACATCAGAACAGATTTTTCATAGTGATTTTAGTTAAAGAATGTAACAAAGAGACTAGTTATCGAGAAATAGAGCTTCATTTTTCCAACGGGCCATCTCCTTACAAATTTCATCGATTGAAATATGTATAAAATGTCCACTCTAATTTATGTATATCTTTTTTCATATAAATTATAATTGAGAGTAGTGAGGCCTTGTCGTGCTGCTATCCATTCTCATGCATACGAAAATGGATATTCTTATGTTGGAGAATATTTTTCGTTATAATTTCAGTAGGAAGAAGTGTCAAGAAGATGAGCCATTAAGAAAAAGATCTTCCACCAATCCTCTAGAAAATATATCAATTTTTAATATTTATGACTAATTATTAATATTTATGACATATTATTACTGATTATTAAAAATTATTTATAATTATTACTAATTATTACTAATTATTACTAATTATTAGTTACTACTACTATTTATTACTAATTATTACAATATATTACTATTTATTACCAATTATTACTAATCATTAAAATTTATTACAATTTATTACCAATTATAATTATTTATTACTAAATAGTATTATTTATTACTAATTTTTACTAATTTTGACTTATTATCACTATTTATTACTAATTATTATTAATTAGTAATAATTAGTAATAATTATTACTATTTATTACTAATTATTAGTAATTATTACAAATTGTTACAAATTATTATAAATTACTCCAAATTATTCCTAATTTTTCCGAATTATTACTAATTATTACTAATTATTACTAATTATTACTAATTATTACTAATTATTACAAATTATTACTAATTATTAATATTTATTGCAAATTATTAGTAATTATTAATAGATATTATAATTATTCAAAATTATTACTATTTATTCCAAATTATTAGTATTTATTTCTATTTATTACTATTTATTCGCAATTATTCATATTTATTAATATTTATTCCTCATTATTCCTAATTATTCCTAATTATTTCTATTTATTCCTACTTATTCATAATTATTCCTAGTTATTACTAATTATTACAAATTATTTCTGATTATTACTAATTATTACTAATTATTACTAATTATTTCTAAGTAATCATAATTATTACTAATTATTACTAATTATTACTATTCAATCATATTTATTACTAATTATTCATATTTATTACAAATCATTCCTAATTATTCATAATTATTTTTAATTATTACTAATTATTACTAAAAATTATTATTTATAAATATTTATTATTATTTATTATTATTTGTTACAAATTATTGCAAATTATTACTAATTGTTACTAATTATTAATAATTATTACAAATTATTACTAATTATTACTAATTAATACTAATTAATACTAATTATTACTAATTATTACAAGTTATTATGAATTATTACAAATTATTACCATTTGTTACAAATTATTAACAATAATTACAATTAATTACCAATTATTAAAAAATAATACCATTTATTAACAATAAGTACTAAATAGTACTAATTATTACAAATTATTTATAATTATTACTATTTGTTACTATTAATTACTAATTATTACTAATTATTGCTTATTATAACTAATTATTCCTAATTATTACTAATTATTATAATTATTCCTAATTATTCCTAATTATTCATAATTATTACTAATTATTACTAATTATTACTAAATATTAATAAATACTACTAATTATTACAAATTATTTCTAATTATTTCAAATTATTTCTAAGTATTTCTAGTTATCACTAACTATTACAAATGATTAGTATTTATTACTATTTATAAATATTCATTATAATTTACTACTTATTAAATCTAACATTTACTAATTATCACAAATTATTACTAATTATGACTAATTAAAAATAAATTTTCATAATTTTTCCAATTAATACTAATGTCTACTAATTAAGAATAATTAATATAATATTTTTTAATTACTACTAATTAATACTAATCACACGTAATTATTTGTAAAAAATAATGCAAAATAAAATGATCAAATTATAATTTAATTTAATTGCAGCTATTTAACAAATATTATAACTCATATAAAATAAATAGAAATAACTACAAAATTAAATAAATATACAAATACCTTAAAACTGAAACTTTTGGAGGATATAAGCCACGAATATTACATTGATTTTGAATTTCAAACTTTGAGAGAGAAAATATAATTAGAGAAGAAGAGAGTGGTAGAGAAAGCCGTGGAATGAGAAAAAATGGACGAGGCTATATATAGGTTGGATTATTTGTGACGAGACCAATCACAAATGCTAAACCCCATATTAATTAGGGGCGGTTGTTAAAAAGGTATTTGTGATGGGTCCTGTCACAAATGCCACCCTGATGACATACTATTTGCGACATGAGATAAATCTCGTCACAAATACTAAAAAATGCCTTCGGGTATTTGCAATGGGCTTTTATACCCATCGCAAATACCGATCTTGTGGTTTGGCGTGCAACTCGCGCCAAACCTTTTACAACAGGAATTGTCTACCCATCACAAATAATTAGTTATTTGCGACACGGAGAGGGTCCCTTTAGAGACCCAAGCTAGACGTACATGGATATTACAATACTTTTATGGAATACATAATACATTACACAAAAATATGACCAAATAGCATATTAGTTTAGTGTATTCGAAAACTAGGAACACATTTTTCTAACTTGGGGAAAGATCTTTCACATCTCTCATAAAGGCCCCCTTTAGTTTTTCTACGTAAAATAATTCTTTATATCATGGGGAAAAGAAAACATATGAAAAGGGTTAGCTCAAATGACCAGTAAGGGTAAGCGTGGAAAATATCATACAAAACATAAACATAAGAATGTTAAAATATGAACATAAATTTTGAATATAAAAATATCGAGTCATGAAATAAATCATGGGAATACGTAAGGCATAAATCATAAAGGAACATAAACCACGACAAAATAGCTTTGACATAAAACATGGAATTATGGAAAAAACATAAGCATTGACAATCATTTCAATATTAGTCAAGGATCATTTCAAGTACCATCATAGCGGGCAATGTCCATTACTGAACCGAGTTCACTCCTCATTCCAGCTCTATATTACTGAACCTAATGTACTTTTTGTTCCAACCCTGTATTACTAGACCAAATTTACTTTATGTTCTAGCACTGTATTATTGAACCATATTTACTTTCTGTTCTATCCCTATATTACTAAATTATATTTACTAGTCAGTGCATTCATGTCTATCTCATGAGATATAAATCTTTACCCAATTCATTGGAGGGATACATAGGTCCCACTTATCACATAATGAAATCCATACATATGTGTTCCATAAAAACATAACTCATTTATCATAGCATAACCTATGGAATAAAATAGGTTTCCTAAACCTCATTTCATCATAATACATATAAAATAAGTTCTTTTCATAAATATAATTCCATCATAAACATAATCCAATCATTGTATTAATGGGTATAGAAACCTTACCTTATTAATTTAATGTCATCTTAGATGAAAAATAATTTTGAAAAAACACTTGAAATATATTCTTGATGATAAAATCATTTATTCTTCAAAAAAAGTTTTCTTTTCTCACAATGCCGCACAATTTGAAAAGAAAATAATTTAATTGAATATAATCATGAAATCTTGTAAAGGATGCTTCATGGAAATATGGAGTTACTAAAGCATAAAAGTTGTTTCATTCCATATAAGTTAAAAAATATTCTTCTTGTACATTTGTCGATAAAGTCCAAAGTACCTCACTCTGAAAATTGAAAAATATTCATTTCATACCATTTAATAAAAATCTAGAAATGGATAGAATTGACATTAATCAATTTTAGATGAACATAAATAATATTTTGGAATAATTATTTAGGGAACATGGATGTTCATGATAAGTATACCCCATAAAATACTTATGATTTAACAATCTCGGATAATAATGAGATTGAAAAATTATCCCATACCTTATATCCACTATCATTTGTATGTATTCAAACCCCATTTATAATGATTTAAATGATTTCATTGACTTTTTATAGAATCATTGTCATCTTATATGACCATATTATCATCCGTTGGTTAGTAACATTATTACTCATCAATCGAGTATTAACTTTTTTATTTTATTAGACATGTTTTTTTGACTGAAAATTGTATTTTTATGTGATTTTTAAAAGCCGCTTTTTAGGTGATCTGGAACCAGGCCATACAATAGATTACCAGATCACCAAAATCAAAAGACACCAAAGATGAAATCCACTTCCATACAAAATTAAAAATCTCACAAGCCGCCTCGGAACACACATACTCGATCAGCGAGCCTCCTCGAGCCACACCCCCGACATCTTCATCACCTTCGTCATATATTGCCGGTGAGAACCCACCGGCCATCACCGCTGCAGCTTCAAAAAACATAAAAAACCTTCAGCCTTGACGCCATTTAAACACCATATCTTTGTCATCCCCATCCTAAGACTATCATCAACATCGTCACAACATCGTCAACCGTAACACCATTATGAGGAATAAATGCCAAACAATAAAGCAAACCAGAAACACCATAACCAGAAATCATCGCTTCATCAAACCACCATCACAGATGAACCAAACTCATCAAAACACAACCATCATCAACTCACCATTGAAGATAAATCGAACGTACTCCACCAAAACCAGATATGAGCATGACCCAGGACCAGAAGCAAATCAGCATCTCATTGAATCAAAACTGTAGAAAAAACCTAAAAAACATCACCGATGTCATGAGGAAGAAACACAGAACAAAACCCACAAAATGGAAACGTCACTGAGAAGTTGTGGTTGCATAAACACTATAATTGAAGGTCTGTGCTAGGCAAACCGAGGGCCGCTGAACTGCACATCCAAAAATCTTTCCATTGTCACCACTCCCGATCTGCCTTGGAGGGGTGCAGAATAACGTGGGACCAGAGGAGGGAAAGAGTGGCCGAGGGATCTGAGCGCCGGCACCGATGATGAGGAAGATGACCAGAGCCAACCAAACATGATGGCGATGCCAATATCAGAGAAACTTCACCTGAGCGATAGAGGCCACTGACATGGAGATGGTAATCCGTACGTACGCACATGGGGTGATTTTGTTTTTTGTAGAATAGATAGAAGGTTGAATATAGTTGTTCCATAATATTAATAACATCTCATTACATACATGAAACTAGAGTTATTAATTTATAATGTAAAAAACTCATGAATATGAATTTAAATAAGGATTAATTTGAAAGAATCGATAGAGGAGATTACCCCTTCTTCGACTAGCTCCCTCTATAACTCCTCTTAAAGGAACTAGAGTTGGTCTTTTGAGAAGACCAGAACCTACAGAATATGACTAAAGAAGTTGATAAGTGAAATTGTTAGTGTATTGATGAAAACTAAATGCCTAATTATTTGTGAATAAATGAGAGATAATGTTCCCTTTTATAATTGGGGTGAGAGGCACATTTGGAATCTCTAAAAATTTTAATTTATAATAAAATATAAACCCTTCCAAAAACCTAAAAAATTCTTATTTTAGAAGATAATATGATATATTGTTGTAATCTAAGAAACTAATTATTTTTAGGAAATTTTTTATGTCAATTTAATCCTTATCATTTCAATTAACCCATAATTATTCTATTTTAATTTTAACTAAGGTAACAAATTGTTCAATATTAAAATAGTGTAATGTCTATTTATTTGATGTCAATCAGACCATAAATGAATACCCTAGAAAATTTTAATTTATATAATAACTATTATATATTTTTATAAATGTTTTATTTTTTTAAATAATTTACAAAAAAATATATGATAAACAATCAATAGTGTCAATTTTAACACTATTTAATTCATGGATTTTTAAAAATATCAATATAAGATTTATCCCAAAAAAATATTTTATTATATCTTAATTGGATCAATTAATTCTATAAAATTAATTGTATATATTAATTATCCAAAACAATATTTATTTTAATATTTTTAATAACATTTATTTGATTTTTCTATTAAAAACATAATTACTACATCTGTATTGTTTAATTATTCAAGATAATTATCTATAGCATAAAAATTAAAAAAAATACTATGATGAATGTAAATAAACTATATTTCATAATAATACTTATAGTTTAATATATAATTTTAAAAATCCTATTTTACAAATGTTATATTTATTAAAACATGAATATGACAACTTTAACATTACTTTAGATAAAATACTATAAATGTCATAATCTATTCCATGTGGATCCAATAGGCCAATAAATAGAACCTTGGATTATTATGGTCTATATATTCTAAAAAAAATAATATTTGGTCAAGTTTTTTGGTCTTTTAATATTTATTATCATTTTAATAACAAAAAATATTTATTTTTCGCCAATTAAATAATTTCTTCATCATCAATGTATAATCCATTATGGTAATTATATGTTTCCTGAAAATTAAAAATAAATTATCCTAAAATGGAAAAGCATTTATCTTTATAATGAGTGTTTATTTTCTAATTTATCTTATGTATAACCATATATTAAAAATTAATTTTTGTTAAAACAAGAATGTGACATCTTTAAAATTCTATAAAATAAATTGATATAAATATCATAGTTCAACCCAATTTGTCTAAAACGTCAAAAATAAATTTTTAACATGAATATATGTTACTCAAATTAAAAAATTGTACTTATATTCGTTTATAATATAAAATTTTCCCCTTGTGGACACATAATAGATATTAAAGGCAATGAAAATGACACTTGTGTCTTTCTTTGATTCAAATATTATTTAAGTAATTTTCATGGAAAAGTATCTATTAAATGACATAATTTTGAACCTATATTTTTAAATGTAGGAATTAAATCATAAAATAAAATTTTACCAACTTTTAATGTCATTTTATAGCCTTTATAATATTATTTTTAACCAAAATTACCTAATTTTCCCTTTACCGTGGTAACAAAATTTACCATGGTTACTATTCATATTGGAAAAAAATAAAAGGGACCTAATTACCAAATTTATACTTATTTAATAGACATTTTACATAAATTTTTCAAAATTAAATACTCAAAATTCACCGAATTAAATTTCAAATAAAACAGAAAAAATGCCATGAAAAATATTTTTTTGGGAAATTTTCCTTTTCAAACAGAAAATGTTTTTATAATAAATTCTTGAATAAAATATAATAAAAAAAACAATTTTATATAATTAGAGTAATTAAAATTTAAAACTAATATAGAACAAAATTTTATCTTTTAAATACAATAACAGAAAATATAGTTCCTAATAAAAATATGCATTTCATTATTAATAAAAAAATAAAGAATACTTATCAGAAAAATATCAAAATTTAAACCAATGTAAATTTTTATGCTCCTATTTCATATAAGATGTTTATTTTGTGAAATAATATATAAAAAAGTGTCAAAAACTATATTTAAAATGGGTGCACTATCAAAAGGCGTCAAAACATCAATTTTTTTTGAAAAATACTTCTGTTATTTGAAAAATTGAATTTGTTTTTATATCATGTATACAGTACATATAAGATGAATTGTAAACATTATATTAAATATATTAAAAATAAATTTCATTAATAAAATCCATCAAGAGTGATTTTATTATTTTATAAACTTTTTTTATTTTCATTTAAATTGTTTTGTCAGAAAAAATATAGTACTATTCATACCTGCCATTATAATGAATAGGTTATAAGGTAACATAATAATTCTTAGTTGTTAAATTATACTCAGTCTTATGTGAAATGAATTATATCCAAAGAACTTGAAATTGTGTTTAACATTAGACAAGTATAGTGTTTCCTATACCACAAGCTAAGTAGGTGTTGCATATTGTGCAAGCTTATATTTGTGTTACATACACTAAAAGACATCAAAGAAATTTTAAAAAAACTCCATCACATTAAAATATCATGGAGTTACATTTTACCCACCTTAAAATGGATTTTCCCCCGAAATTCTTCTGGGATATAAAAGGTTTACTACTTGAAAGTTTCTTCCATAGAAAACCACATCGTAAAATGTAATACTAAAACATAATTTTAAAAAATGGAAAGTTAGAAAAAAAGGTTACCCGGTGTAACTCTTCACTTGGTTTCCACATAGAATAAAATATATGGTATGCGAAAACATGGATACAAAAGAAAAATATAACCATCATGTTCTGATAGAGAGTTATAAAGAACAAGGTTAAGAGAAAGTTAACAATTAAAATGCCATAAATTTGTGATGATTTAAGGGGCCATTTGATTCATCAGAAATGAAGGTACTTGGGAAACATTTTTGGTTTTAAGATCTTTTCCCTAGAGTGGAATCCTAAGAATAAATATTTAACTCATTAAGTATAATCTCATCATTTACTCATTCCTTGATCAATTTCCACTTCGTCTCTTATTCCAAGAAATGAAGTTGACATTGTCATTACTGATGTTCTAGCATATCATGATATCCATAAATAGAATGATAGTTCATGAAATATGTCTCTATCACAAAAAAGGTTAGCATAAGATATCAAGTATGCATACATGGTTTAACTTATACGTTCCATAAATGGGGTACCTTACAATCCTTATGAATGATGAAAATCCTAAACTTTAGAAAGAGGTGAACTAAATTGGCTTAACATTTATCTCCAATATATCATAAGGTATCTCTTGTTGGTCACATTCCAAACATGTGAACACATTTATCATATATTCTCCTGATAATAACCTAAATTAACATATATTTATATTGAAAGCCTGCAAGTTTCCTTATATTTAATTCTAAAAACCTGAAAACATCATTGATGATAGCTTAAACAACTTTTAAAAAAGAATCCTTAATCAGTTCTAACTAAATAATTACCATCCAATTTACTTATTCATAAAAAATGTATCATTATCCGATCATCATACTCATATTAAGGGTTATACTTCCCATAATCATGTCTTTTTCAACTTATTACCCAAAACACATTTTGTGGTTTCCAATACCATTCAACATATATATTAAAATACCTAAGGAGAAACAATAGTGTAATAATCCTTAGAGGTTTCTTTATTTTATAATGCCATGAAAGTACTTATACAACAAGATTCTTCATAAACATGTAGTCATTCTACTACATTCTCAAACCATTGAACAATATTCATCATTTTATTCCTTACAGCTTCTTTTATATCACATGTCATTCATAGTCTATTCATCATTAGCAAGATAAATACTACTCATATGACTGTGTTGATTCTCTTAATGATATTTTACCCTAGGTAATCGATTTTGACAATTCCCATACATTCCAAATTCAAAACATTTAATCACTATTGATGCCTTATAAATACCATTAACCTTGTCCATTGTGCTAAAAAACCATTTACTTTGAAATTATTGGCTTTATGACCTTTTTTCACACCAAAATAATCTTACAGTCCCTTTAAAACATTCTCCTTGATGACACTTCGCACATGATTTACATGAATAAAATTGAACTGTATTTCCACTATGGTCTACATGAAACTCCATATTTCTCTTTTTAGGGGTGTCAGTAAACTCACCAAAGTTGATATTATTGATAATATTATGAGATTTATGATTTGTTATAGTGACAATGTTTTATGTTCCAGCTCCAATTTTATTTTATTTTTGATGAGTAATATCATTCCATTATCCATAATTTTCTTTATTAACATGAATCCTCCTATTTATGAGTATGTTCTAAAACCAAACAAAAAATGTTTCAACCACAATAATCGTAGTAGGAAAACTGAATAATCAAGGGAATGAAATTTCAATCTCTAATATCCTAGGTATAATCCTATGTTATTCACATTCTTTACCACAATTCTATGATAGTAACCTATAATTATATTCATCCTTATGAAATCACTATAAATAACATAAAAATATCTCTAGGGATATCACTATAGTTTTCACATCCATGTTTCTAAAGGTTGACTAAACATTCTTTTTGATACCAACTATATAGACCCAAGCTAGAAATACATTGATATTACATTAATTTTTCGGAATATAAAATACATTACAAAAAAATATAAAAGAACCTATTATTTTAGGGTCTTTGGAAACTGGGAACACATTTTTATAACATGGTAAAAGATCTTACAAATCACCCATAATTACATTCCCCTTCAGCTTTTCTAAATAAAACATTTCATTATATCATGGGGAAAATAAAACATATGAAGAGGGTGAGATCAAATTCCAATTAAGGGTAAGCATATAAAATATCATAAAAAACATAAAACAATGAATGTAAAAACATGAACATAAATTTTGAATATCAAAATATTCAGTCATGAAATAAATCTTGGTAGTACATAAGGCATAAATCATAAAGGAACATAAACCACAATAAAATATCATTGGCATAAAACAAGGAATTGTGGCAAAAAAATTCATATAAAATAATTATATATTATCCTAAGCTCATTTCGAAGACCAGTAAGGCAGAAAAAGTCCATTACTGAACTGAGTTCACTACTCCTTTTAGCCCTATATTTCTGAACTAGATAAACTTGTCATTATAACCCTGTATTTATGAACCAAATATACTTTCCATTCAAGCCATGTATTAATAAACCATATTTACTATCCATTCCATTATTGTATATCTCCTGAAATATAAATCTTTCCCTAATTCATTGGTTGAATATATAGGTCATACCCATCACATAATTAAAACCATACATATATGTACCACAAAAACATAAAATCATTTTTCACAACATAACCCAAGGATTAAAATTTGTTACCTAAAAATCATTAATTCATAATCCATATAAAAAATGGTTTAAATAAATATTAGTCCATCATAAACAAAATCAAATCATATTAATAATGTGTATAGAAACATAACCCCATTTAGATAATTTCATCTTAGATGGAAAATAATTTTGATAAAACACTTGACATTAATTCTTGAGGACAATATCCTTTCTTCTTCAAAAAATGTATTATTTTCTCAAAATGCCACAAAATTTTAAAAAAGTAATTTAATTGAAAATAATCTTTAAATATTGTAAATGAAGCTTCCTGGAAATTTGGCGTTATAAAATTGTAAAAATCCATTCATGTCGTATAATTTAAAAAAATAATCTTCTCATAATTTTTCCAGAAAAGAAAAAAAGTACCTTGTACCGAAAATGAAAAAATATTCCGTTAATCCGATTTAATAAAAATTTACGAATGGGTAAAATTGAATTTTAAAAATTTTAGAAGGATAGAATTTATATTTTGGAATACTTATTTTGGAAACATGGATGTGGAAGATAAATATACCCATGTAAATACATATGAATAAACAATCTTAGATAATAATGAGATTGAAAAATTATCCATTACCTTAGGTTCTATATCCTTTATATGTACATTAACATCCTGTATAATGATTTAAATTTTGTAATTAACTTGATATATTATAAAATTCTTCATATATGATCATATTATCATTCGTTTTTAGTAACATTTTTACTCATCCATTGGGTATTAACTTCATTATTTTCTTACTCATGTTTGATCAGATAAGTTAATTTTCTTAAGTTATTGTTTTATCATTTATTTAATGATATTAGTATAATATATATCATATTTATTCCTTAAATTCATTGATATAACCATGATTTAATTAAGATCACGTAGAATGAATCACATCACATTGTGGAGACGGTAGGTCGTACATATGCACGAGCGATGATATCATTCCCATAATTGTGAAATGGTATGGAAGTGGATGGTATATATTTTGTTCCAGAATCCATATAATGTTATAATATATATATATATATATATTATTTACAACATTATATCCATCCAAGTAAGATGGTGTTGAAAAAGAGACTACACAACTGTGTGGAGATAGTAAGCTGTACGTATGCATGCGTGATTATATCATTTTTCGTAGGATATATAGAATGTGGAATATGGTTATTAAATAATACTAATTACATATAAGTATATAATTTATACTAGAGTTATTAATTTATAACAGAAAAAACTAATGAAGAGGAAGTATAAAAAGAAACATTTTGGAATAATCGATAGAGGAGATTACCTCTTCTTCGACAAGCTCCCTCTATATCTACTATTAAAGGCACTAGAGTTGGCCTTTTGAGAATACAAAATCTTCTATAATGTGAATAATTAAGTTGGGAAGGAAAATGGGATGGTTATAAAAAATCTTTAAGGCTTAAGGAGTTATGAAGAAAGGAGGGAGAAGGCTCCCTTTTGGAATTGAGGTGAGGTGCATATTTGGATTATCCAAAAATAATAATTTATAATAAAATAAAAAACCCATCCAAAAACCTAAAAAATGTCTCATTTTCTAAGATAATATGGTATAAGTTTGTAGTATAATCAACCCACTACTTTTAGGATATTTTTTATGTCAGTTTAAACCACATCATTTAAATTAATCCTTAGTTATTATATTTTAATTTTAACTAAGGTAAGAAATTGTTCAATATTAAAATACTGTAATTTATACTTATTTGATGTAAATTATACCATAAATGAATATAAAATAAAAATTTAAATCATAAAATAATTATAATATATTTTTATAAATGTTTTATAGTTTTTAACTATTTTGCTAAAAACTTATTTTTATAAACAATCAATAGTGTCAAATTTGACACTATTTAATTCGTGGATTTTTAAAAATATAATATAAAATTTTATCCTATAATATTTTTTATTATATATATATGGGGTCAATTAATTATATAAAAATCATTATATATATTAATTATCCCAAATTATATTTATTTTAATATTTTAATAGCATTTTTTTTGGTATTTCTAGTAATAAATAATTACTATATCAGTTTTGCGTAATTATTTAAGATACTTATTTATTGGGTAAAGAATAAAAATTAAATACTATGACAGAGATAAATATAATATATTTTATAATAATACTTATTGTCAAATATAGATTTTGGAAAAATCAACATTAAAAATGTTATATTTATTAAAACATGAATATGACAACCTTAACAATACTGTAGATAAAATATTATAAATGTCATAATCTATTCCATGTGGATCCGAAAGGTCAAGTAATATACCCTTGCATGATTATGGTCAATATATATTCTAAAAAATATAGAGTCACGTGTTTTGGTCTTTTAATATTTATTATCATTTTAGTAAATTTTCTTTTATTTATTTTTATTAATTAAATAATTTCTACATCATCAATGTATAAGTCATTACGGTAATTATTCATTTCTTAAAAATTACAACTAAATTACCCTGATAATGAAAAACTTTTATCTTTATAATGAGTATTTATATTATAATTTATCTTATGTATAACAACATATTAAAAATTATATGATTATAAAACATGAATGTGAACTTTAAAATTCTAATAAATAAAAAAACTATAAATATCATAATTCCAAAAAAGTGGGCCAAAACATCAAAAATAAATGTTTGACATGAATATATGTTTCCAAAGTTAAAAATTTGAATTTATATTCTTTTATAATATAAATATTTTCTCTTTTGGATGCATAATAGATATTAAAGACAAATAAAATTACACTTTCTGTCATCCTTTGATTTAAATATTATTTAAGTCCTTTTTATGGAATAGTGTTTATAAAATGAAATAATTTCGAACCTAAGATTTTTTGGGTTGTTTTTAATTAATAAAATAGAATTTTACCAATTGTTAGGGTCATTTTACAGCCTTTATAATTTTATTTTTAATTTATATTACCAAAATTACCCTTTATTGTGGTAACAAATTTTACCATGGTTACTATTCATATTGGAAAAAAATAAAAGGGACATATTTACCAAATATAGTCCTCATTAATACAATTTTAATTTTAATTTTTCAAAATTAAATTTACAAATGTTTTATAATTAAATCTAAAAAACCGATAAAATGTCTTGTAAAACAGTTTTTAGAAAATTTTCCATTTAAAACAGAAACTGATTTTATAATAAACATGTGTATAAAATACATTTAGAAAACCATAATTGGATCAAAATAAACTAATTAAAATTTAAAAATAATACATAAAATATTTGACCTTATAAATTCCATAAGTGAAAAAACAGTTTTTAATAAAAATCTACATCTCACTATTTATCAAAAATAAAAATAAAAATATAAAACTTTTCCCAAAAAAAAATCAACCAAAGAAAATTTTGATACTAATGATTCAAATAAAAATATTATTTTGTGAAATATATTATAAAAAATTTTCAAAACTACATTTAAAATTGGTGCACCATCAAAAGGCTGCAAAACTGAACTTTTTTTCAAAAATACTTCTTTTATCAGGAAAATTGAATTTGTACTTATATCACATATATAATACATATAAGATGAATTTTAAACATTATATTGGATATATTAAACATATATTTCATTAATAAAATCCATCAAGAGTGATTATATTATTTTAAAAACTCTTTTATTTTTATTTAAATATTTTTTTCAGAAGAAAGTTAATAATGTCCATACCGACCATTATAATGACTAGGTTATAAGTTAACATAATAATATTTATTTTTTCACTTATAATAGGTCTTGAATGAAATGTATTACGTTAAAATTACTTAAAATGTTAAGTAACACAATCCAAGGACAGCGTTGCGTATACCACAAGCTAATCTAGTGTTGCATATTGGGAAAGATTGTCTTGGTGTCACATACAACACAAGACATCAAAGAAATTAAAACAAACTCTATCTCATAAAAATCATTGGGTGTAACATTAGCATCACAGATATTCCATCATGATAGACTATTTTTAATGGGAACCTTCCCCATCGCAAATACCTTGTCACAAATATCCATTTTTCCCATAGTCTTCCCACTTTTATCATAATTAAAAACATACTTACATGTGACAAAATATCAGAATACCTTAATCATATCATAAAATCATAAAATTTTTAAATAAAATGAGTTTAATAAACATTTTATTAATTCACCATAGAATAATCCATAAAAAATAAATGGGTTTCATAAAATTTTCATGAACAAAAAATTAACTATCCACAGAAATAATAAGGATGATATCATTAAATATGATCTCTATTAAAGAAAAAGTAACATCAAATGATGTCATCATAGATAGAAAATGAATTTTAAGGATCACTTAGAATATTTATTCGGGATTATATTCTTTGCAGTTTGAAAAAAAACTATTTATAACATTCAAAAATTTCAAAATACTTTTCTTAAAAAATAAACTTGGAAACTTATAATGGAAGTTTTAAAAATCCTTTTAAACATTTCTTGAGTGAAATAACTGTTTCATTTGAAAATAAAATTCTAAAACTAAATATTCATTATTATTTTTTGAAATTATTTTCATTGAAAACACACATTTAACAATATAAAGGAGGCTTTAAGACAATGATTTGTTCATGATGGTGGAAAATATTATTCATTCCGTACATGTTAAAACAAATATTCCATTCATTTTTTTTGGCAAAATAGGAATGAGTATTGTTTAGAGAATGACATGATTATTATTTTCATAATTTTTTTCAAAAGATAAAAAAGGGTATAAATTTCTTTAACAAAAAATTTGGATGATTGAAAAAAAAATTTTAATTTTTTAGAAAACTTGATTTGGGAAGAAAATTTATTTTTGACCAAACAAAGAAATAAAGACGTGTTTTTTGAAAAACATTATTTTGAAATTTTCAGTAATAAAAGAGGGAAAAATGACGAGAAAATGTTTATTCTACATAAATAACTAGAGTATAAGAAAATACATGTGTTTATTGAGTGATAGATAATAATATTTCGTCATTAGAAGTAAAATTTTGAACAATTGTGATAAATAATGAGCTTGAAACATAAGACATTGACCACTTTGGTAACTTTGAATAAAAAATGAAATAATAACATTAAATAAAACATATAATATCATAAAAATAAACAAATTCAAGATATTACATGGAATATGGGCTGTATAAACACTCTATATAAGATAATAGGTGCGTAACATAACTTATGTCACATAGACTAAAAATTAAGACATATATCCCTCACCTTAAGTCTCAAACTCATCCATATATGTTATAAACTACTTTATAATAAGTATAAGTTTACTAAAAATCTACTAAATAACCATAATTATATATATCATACTATATATGATAAACCTATGACCATTTTTTACCTATTTACTAACAATTCCATGTTAAAGTTATGTTTTGGGAAATAACAACTTTTTTTCATGCATGTTTTTTATTTTTTATTTTATGTCATATAAAATTAATCATGATTCCATAATATCAAGAATTTTAAACATGATATAAATATCATATATATTCAGTGTATATGTATATAGAGTGATCCATAAAAGTTATAGATATAAAATTAAATACATCGCTCATGGAGATGGTATGTCATATGTACAATGAATATTGTTTCCATTTTATCCAAAGAATGAAAGAAAGAAAGAATGAAATAAAGGAGAATAATATATTAAAAATATATAATAATATATATTTATATCACATATATTCATTAATACCATCCTTATTACCATCTATATAAAGAGTGGACACATTATATCACTTTGTGAGGTGGTAGTCCGCCACACACATGAACAATGTTGTCATAATCACATGGAATGGAAGGAAAGAAGACACATGAGAAATAATTATTACACAAGAATAAAAAATATCATAAATATAATATATAATAAATAAATCCATCATTATATCAATTCCTGAGAGAACATGATGTAATGAATAAAATTGATTCGTAAGGCGATAGTCCACCATACACCCAAATGATGATTCTGTAACCCATTGGATGGAAGTGGAGAATGATTTAGTATATTAAATTAAAATAATAACAAATAATTTTATGTATTATACTGAGGTTACTATATATTCCTGTTAAAATAATAATTTAAGGAGCTGGAGGAATAAATAAAATTCAGCACTCTGTTAGGGACATTACCTCTTCTTCAGACAACTTATTATGGTTTTCACCAAAAGGAATTATAGGTTGGATATATGACCAAAAAAAGGACTCTAGAATTAGAGTAGTGAGTTAATGGATTTATTTGGGTAGGTATTGGATGAAAAAAATGGGTTTGGAATTATGAATTTGAGAGGATTGTGGGCGACCTTTTTTAGAAGAGGTGAGTGGCACACTCATAATTTTTGAAAAGATAATTGTTTAACAATGTTTTTCACATGAAAAAAGGAACAAAAATGGGAAATTGTTTATCTTAGGAAATATAATTTCAAAATATTTAAATAAAAAGTTTTTTTGGAATGTTTTTAGCTGTTTTAAACAATTATAATTTATTTTAACCCTCCATGTAAACACATTTTTACATTAACCACGGTAAATAATTTTTACTATTAATTATGGAAAAAATTAAGTTTTATATTTTATATAATATAAATTATTAATATTAAAAACATTTAATCCATTTTTAAAAATTCAATTCAGAGAATTGGAAAATTTTAATTTAAAAATTAATCCCACAAATGCGATGAGAAAACAGTTTTCCAAAAAGAAAATGTTCAAAATCTTATACAGTTTTTATATCAAAACTCAACATTAAATTTATCCAAATAGCCTAAATTAGATTAATATAAATATAAATTAACAATATTTACCTTTAAAATCCTATTAAAACAATTTTTATATTTTTTAATGTTTAAAAGAAATGACAATTAATAATAAAACCAGTATTTTTCACTATTAATTGAAAAATTTATATTCTTAGAAAATTATAAACAATTAACCCTGAGATAATTTTTATATGATAATTTAAAAAATTTATTTCATATATTTAAACAAATTTTCTAAAATTTGGAAAAAAAATTAATTTTAAAATAAGTGTACAAAAGGCCACAAAATTGTTTTTTAGAAAAATACACTTCTTAAGCATAAAATTTGATATATTCATATATATTGTATAAAAAAACATAAGATAAATGATAATTGTTTTATTAAATATATATTATATAAATATTACTAAAATCATTCAAAAAAGATATTTATTGAATTTAATGAGATAAAATGTGTTTGTGTTCATAAAAATAGTTCTTAAGAAAAAGATTCCCATTATTTGAAAATGTTTTTTTTTTGTTTTCATTTATAATTAATTGGTAACCATGGAATTAATTATATACATATATATATATATACATTTGTTAGCGTGCTTAAATGATACATCCTCAATTTTTTATAATCAAATTCATACACTCCATTCTAATGGTTAGTTTCTAACTACTATATTAAATAATATCATTTTAATAGTATTTTAGATTTTGTTTAAAATTGTTGTTGTGTGTAATAAATGCTAAACTCGGTGATACATGTAATACATGTTAAACTCAGTGTTACATGTAATGAATGAAAAACATGTTTTTTCATGTAACCTAAAATTATGAAATTATAAAATTTATTCAAAAAAATATTTTAAAAAATTATAGGTGTCACACCAAGAGAGTCTTGGCTTGAGCTAAGAGTAACTAGGTGTATAACACATGGTGTTTGGGGAGCTTAATGTGTGAGTTTGGTATAGTAAATCCATGATGTCATGCCATTCAACCTTTTTAATATGTTTTTTTGATAACCTATTTTGACCAATGATTATGATTCTAATGAAAAACCACTCACCTAAACATTGGTCTATGTATGTTGATATCCTATTTACCTATGGTTAGACTTATGTTTGGTGATGAACTGTTCATGTATCATGTGTATTATTGATGGTGATAAAATATTTAAACATAATATAATTTATGATCGGTGATAAAACATTCTCCCATGTTATGATTATTAGTATTAATGAATCATTCACCCATGATGTGATTATTATAGGTGATGAACGATTCACCCATTATTATTTTATTGAGTGGTGACAACCAATCCATATTTTCGTTTTTATCAGACCCTGGGAATACTAGTGTGATATAGGCACTTGTTAATGGTTGATTTTAGTAATCAGTGATATGATTATAATTATTCTATTTTTGATTTATGAAAAAAATCATATTATCTATAAACCTATATACATTGGATTTATTTTGGGACATAGTTGGGGGTGGTCTACTAAATATATTGTGTAACATACCATGTTTTTTAGTGGGTCATATTTTCCCAACACATTTGAATTTTCATGTTTGGTGAATGTGAAAACATTATTTTTTATATTTTAAAACTAATTCTGAGATTTTTTTGACCCAAGGATTTGTTTTTATATTAATATTATTGACTAGATGGAACCACTGGGTTTGGGATGATTTTTGGGTGTGTCAGAACCTAGCAAATGATTTTTGGGAATGCGTAGACATAGGTATATGGTTTATAAAAATTGTGTTGCCCCCTAAGATAAATTATATGGCCCTCCAGATGCACTGGATATAGTTTTAATAACCATACAAGATGGGGTGCATGGCCATGTTGGAGATCTTCTGTTTTTGAAAGAGGGATAATTCATGGTTTAAACATGGTTCGGAAAATGGTGTGCCTAACCATGCACAGTGTTGTGCTTAGATAGTGAGAAATGAAATATTGGTTCATGGTTGTCCAAAAATGTGTGGAAAAACTGAATGGGTCATTAAATGGGGTGAAATTAATTTTATACCCCTTCCCCATTTTCATTACTTTTCCTTTCTTACTCACGCATTTCTCATGTACAACATGGGGGAACCTCCCATTTTTCTTCTTCATAGGCTTTGTGCTAACCCCTTGTTATGAGGACTATTTTTACCACTATTAGACTCATTATAACGTCATATATAATACCATTAATCTACTAGTTTACTTTCATCTTTTATCTCACCACACCAGGTTATAAATTCAGGCAATCCATTTTACCCTATTTTTTGGTGTTCATCAAAAACACCATTTTCTTTTGATTCGTCTCAAGTTATAGGATGATATCAGAATATATCTTACCTAAGAGTATGAGGTAGGTGGTTTGAATATTTCTCAATGATGTTATGGTTGTTTTGTGGGTTTTCTCTATATGTGGAATGTGGGGTTTTTGAGAGAGACCTTAATTAAATTGATGCATGATTATAAAATTATTATAATGATGATATGAAATGCCTATGGGAATGGTCTTGTTCCACTACCATTGGTCTAGCTGGGTAAGGGTCTTGGAATATCATAGAGAGTTTAGGTCGGGTGTATGATTTTTGTTAAATTTATTTTTATATGTGAATTTATTAATTTTGTGGGGATGTTTTGCATTGGGTCAAGGATTGAGGTGATGAAGATCACTTAGTCTGAGGAGACATAGTTCGTTAGGTTGGGTGTGTCCTAAGATACTTGGGGTGATGTTGATCACCTGGTTGGATGATATGATCATGAGATTTGGGCAGTGTGATCATTTGGATGAGGGAAAGACCGGTTTGATTTAAGATAGTGTTGAACATTTGGATGAGAGACATGGTTTCAAGGGTACGAGGTGTTGGGATTACATGGTTATGTTTTTTTGGGTTATTTTCATTCACCATTGTTGGATGCCGTGTCATTGGAGTTGTGTGCATACAGATGGGACTTAGATTGAGGTGGTGTTGGCTACTCACTATGGGTGGAGGCCCCCCATAGAATATGTGTCTTAGGTGATGGTATTGACCATCAGTTATGTTTAGGGGTGATCACTATATAAATCCATGAGGATGGTGATGGACCATCAGTTGATGATGATTAGACGATCATTTGAAGGATAAGGTTCATTGACATGCTTGAGGACATTAGGTCGGGTCTCAAGAATATGGTTATCACCATGAATCAAGAAATTAGTGTAGTGATGTTTTTTTTATTTTTAATATTTTAAAATATTTCTATATATATTTCCATAGTTAGGCACTAAGACGACATATGAATCCAAGTCCCGGTGTACCCAAAACTAATTTTATAAAAATATTAGATATATTTTAAATTATTCACATGTAAACTCTTAAATAAACTAGGATTAATCTTAAACGTAATATCTGATAATAAATATGAGAACACGTCTTTAAAGCAATTTTTAAAATAACATAAAGATAACGTCTTTAAAGCTGTTTTTAAAATGTTATGACTATGAAATAAAACCCATTTCTTTTATTCTATATGTGTTATTTATGAAATTATTGATGATGATATATGTGTCACACATCATAATAAATACAAATTAACGGTGCACCCTGATAGAGCTCCAATGCATTGGGTAAAGACTTAATCTCTAGAGATGACCATTTTAATGATACCGTGGTGAATAACCTTGGTAATTTTTTTTAATGAAACCTTGGGGATGGACCTTGGGGATACATAAATGATTGTCTAAGTTAAAGTTTTTAGCCACATATTCAGGTTATGAAAGACATTATTTTTATTACGATATTCCTCATGATCTCTTTCTCATGCCTTAAATTTATTTATCACGACTTTATTAATGTATCCCAAATTCACATGTAAAATGTTTCTCTTGCTTACCTTACTGGGTCTTTTTGCTCACCCTTTCCTTTGATGTATGCTCCCAGGTTATGAGATGCTATAATTTAATTAGGATGAATAATGAATACGCCTTTAAAGTGTTTAAGAAGAATGTTTTATGTTGTTCTCATGTTTTATGTTCCTGATTTCCAAGACACTAGACTTTAAAGATCCTCTATTAGTAAAATGTAATGAAATGTTATTTCATAAAAAACTAGGATACTATATGGGTGGGATCTTGTGACTTTGTGAGGATTATCATCCCATGATAAAGGACATGATAAATAACAATTACTCCTTTCTAGGGATTTAATAGATCTTTGACTAGATGAAAGGCATGAGATGGTTTTCAAAGGTCGATCTCAGGTTTGACTACCACCAGTTGAGGGTTTGAAAATATAATATTCCAAATTTTTCATTTTGATGTCTCTATGGGAACTATGAGATCCTAGTAATGCCTTTTGGGGTGATTAATACTTGTCCATGTTTATGACTTTGATGATCTAGGTCTTCTAGTCGTACTTGAACAATTTCATTGTTGTCTTCATCAATGACATAGTCATCTACTATGCATCATAAGAGGATCATCAAGATCACTTGATGATGGTCCTAGAGTTAATCCGAGATCACTAGATTTATATAATTCTCTCAAAGTTCCAATTCTGGATACATGATGTTCATTTTATGGGCATGTAATTTCATATCATGATTTACCTATAGAACCAGCTAAGATCGAGGTAGTTCTTTCTTGGGATCCATCCAAGAGTGTGTTGAAGGTGTAGGTATTCCTTATTTTGAGGGGGACTGCATGAATTTTGGGGAATATTTATCATGAATTGTTTCCAATTTGACTACCAAGATGTAGAAAAGGGTAGCTATTTACCTAGTCTAAGTAGTGCCAGAGGGACTTTGAGGAATTGACACTCATACTGATGAGTGCTCTAGTGTTGGGACAACCAAAGGACGGTGTGAAGTTCTTAGTGTATTTTGACACATCAAGATCTAGACTCAGATGAGTGTTGATGAAGCAACATTTAGTTATCACATATGGTTTTAGTAGTTGGGACCCCCTGATCATAACTACGCAACTCATGACCTAGAGCTTGTAGTGGTAGTATTTTCCTTGAGGATGTGTCGGAACTGAAACATAGGAGAGTTCTTTTTGGTTTACTCAGACCATAAGATTATCAGTTATGTGTTCATGTAGTTAGTCATGAACCTGATAAAACCACACTGGTTATATTTTCTATTGGACTATGAATTTGAGATATTATATACTCTAGGGAAGAGAAACATTGTATAATATTACCTTAGTAGGAAGTCCTATGCTCACTTATTGTAGGAAATTTTAGAGAGGCCGACCTTCCTATAACTGACCCTGGTGGAGTAGGAGGGCACAACTTGTCTGTTGTCGATGGTATTGACACCTACACTTGTCAAGCACATGAGAGAGTCCCAACAAGGAGACATTTACTGTGAGGTCTTTCATGAACCTATATCCATAGGTGACTTACCAGATGGATATTCTGAAGGATAGAATGATGTAATATTGTTCTAGGGGAAGAAGTAGATCCAATCATGTTATAAGTTGAGGTGATGCTAGAGTTCCACACTTATCCCCTATATGTATATTCCATTGTGGGGAATATGTACAAAGAACCTCAATGACAGTTTTTATGGTCTAACATGAGACATAGTGTAGTTGAGTTTGTCTCTCGGTGCCTCAATTGCCAGCAGGTTAAGGCTGAGCACCATGTTATGGTAGATTTTTTGTGGCCCATTGATATCCTGAAGTAGAAGTGGGATGAAATATCCGTCGAATTTTTCATATGGATTCCACACATAGTGAAGCGCCATGACACCATCTGGGTGATAGCAGACTAACTCACAAAGTCGGTGCACTTCCTTGAAATCAGGGATCAGAGTTCATTGGAGCGTTTGGGTAAGTTATACATTCGTGAGATTATTTTCCTTCACAGGGAAACCTTGATAATTTTCTCTAATCATGATGTGTATTTTATGTAATGATTCTAGAGATTATTTTAGGAGGAATTCCAGACATAAATAAGGATTAGTATAGCCTTAAACCCCTATACTGATGGGAAGACTGAGTGCACTATCCATGTGTTGTTTGATATGCTAAGGGCGTTCATGTTAGAAATCAATTAGAGTTGGGAGGATCAATTTACCTTGGTAGAGTTTGCGTAAAGCAACATCTACCTCTCTACTGTCAACAAGAAACATTTTTCAGCCATATATGGGAGACCCTGTAGTTCACCCTTGTGCTAGAAAAGGATTTATGAGGCATCTCTTATGGGCCCAAAGATACTGTGGGTTCTGAAAGAGAAGGGCCAGATCATCCATGAGAGGATGAGGGAGACCTAGAGAAGACATAAATCTTATACACATTTCCATTTATTCCCTTGGAGTTTGGGTAGGGAGACCATATTTTCTTGAGGGTCTCCCAATGATGAGGATTGAGGAGGTTCATCTAGGGAGGAAAGCTATCCTTGAGGTTAATTTTTCT
Organism: Viscum album; assembly: GCA_963277665.1. NCBI lineage: Eukaryota > Viridiplantae > Streptophyta > Magnoliopsida > Santalales > Viscaceae > Viscum > Viscum album. The sequence continues at coordinate 1,234,758,988 of OY728122.1, read as the reverse complement.
GTTTGAGATAGTAATGAGGTTTGGTGAGGTTGGTTACCACCTCTCCCTATCCCCACACCTAGTGAAGGTGCACAATGTCTTCCACATGTCACAACTAAGGATATATGTTCATTGACCCACGCATGTTATCAAATGGGGAGATATAGACATATAGGATTTATCTACCTTTATGGATCACCTATGAGTGATTGAGGATCAATAAGAGAATACTCTGTGTGCATGGACCATCCCCCTGGTCACTGTCTTGTGGCAGCACGAGAACATGCAAGAGAGTTCTTGGGAGATAGAGATCCAAGTGCGGAAGCAGTATCCTGAGTTGTTTTTTTTTCAGGGATGAAAATATTGAAGGATAAAATGATTTAGAGACCCATTTTTTTCCTTTTAATACTTTTAAATATTTCTATATATATATATATATCTAGAGTTAGGCGCCAAGACGATTGTGATTCCGTGGCCCAGTGTGCCCAGAATTAATTTTATAAAAATATTAAAAATATTTTATATTGGAAATGAAAAAATTATTAAAGAAACTAGGATAAATATTAAATGGAATATGGGATCATAAATCCAAGGCCTTGTTTGAGTCTAAAACAGGGTGTTTACTATATGATTGAAAAAAAACTGTTTGGCATGGGGCATTCAAACTCCTAAATCATTGGAGGTATGTTCAATGAAATAATTAATTAATTATTTAATTAATTATTTCATTTTTGACACAAAAAATAATTCTATAAGAATATATATATGTTTAATTTTCTAAGGTTATATGCATAAAACCTGGAATAATTCCATAGTTCTCTCTTCCTCCTTTGTTGGCGAATCTACCAGACATTAAAAAAATGTCGGATCAGATCATATAAGAATAAAAAAGAAAACTGCATATCTAAATCATTAAAGGACACTTTATTGATCCAAGAATGATCCATAATAAACATGGGACTCATCAACTGGTGATTTACATCCTTTGATTAATTTAATTGAGAATATCCATCATTATTTCAGGATCTGTGCCAAATTATTGGCTGATTTTATGTTCCTGGGTATAAAAACAAATTTAGTTTAAATATTTTTCTAACCCCAGATGACTGTTATTTTTTTTCCAATAAATCATGTTAAATTTTTTTAAACATTTTTTATTCTTTTCACCCATGTTTCGTCATGTTCTTTAATTATTGGACCCTGTGGTCCTGATTTGACTTTGCCGGGAAATGTCGTGGACAATCGAATCCCTAGATTCGTAGAAAAATTTTCTGTGAGGCATGAATCTATGATATAAGACCAGATATGGATTCATTACAATTCATGTGAGTTTTTTATTATTATTTTAGATATTTGATTCAAAGGAGGGAGGTACAGTGGCAAGCAGTTTGTGTAGTGAAACCCCCGATGAAAAAAAATCCAATTTCCAACAAATGGTAGCCAGAGGCCATGATTTTCCCCTTGATCTATGAGTATTGGTTAAATTAAAAGAAAAATATATGGTGGAATGATCATATTACATCATGAAGATTGAATTTGGTATTTCTATGAAAAATATAACTACACAGAAGGTTCAAGGATGAACACATGGTGTGTAAATGCCTAAGTGACATCAACCAGGGTTTCAGAAAGGCTAAGTATGACACAACGTATAGCCCTATTACACATTGTGTACCCCTTTTGGTTTAGAAAAACTATGAAGAGGATTACATGGGCATGATTCTTGTGGGAATTCATGAATAAGTACATTGACACGAGTTCTCATACCCCGACACGACCAACATAAACATGGCCCCTTTCCCAATTAGTTTGGACTTGTTGTGTAGTCAACCTAAACCACATGTAAGACTACATAGGATGGGATCCATATGATGGAAGGGGACACAACCAGTTGGTGGAGCATGACGACACATCATATGGTTCCCCTCACATGTCGAGTACCCTTAGTTTCCTTCTTAGGAATCCTCAAACATTTGTATCAATTTTTTTGAACTTGGATTTTGGCCTGTGAATAGCCTATTCAGTGTGTTTTTTCATGCAGAATGTGATAGTTCCCTTAGTTTTGGATTTCTAGATGCAATGGGAAATTTTATAGGAAAAATGTATTTATGAGAAGCCTAATGATGACATTGATCTAGATGGATCACCAGAGGCTTCTTTCTGAGTGGAACCCACCTACCAGGTAGGGCGTAGGTCCTCAATCAACAGAGTGGTAACCCTTATCGTACAAGGGAACAGGTCCTCAACCAATAGTGTGGAACCCCCCATCATCTTGGGTTTGTGTCCTCTATAGCCGCCTTTCAAGTGGATTCCCCCATCAGCAAGGGCATGGGTCCTCTATTAATAGAGTGGAGCCCCCTATTATACAAGGGCATGGGTCCCCAACCACTAGAGGAACCCCCCATCGACATGGGTGTGAGTCCTCTATAGATACCTTCTGGATTGGACCCCCCAACAGCATGAACATGGATCCTCGATTACCAGAGTGGAACCACCTTATTATTCCAGGGTGTAGGCCCTTAACCAATAGATTGGAACCCCCATCTGTATGGTCAGGGGTTTTCTACCTTACTAAGTGGAACCCCCTATACACATAGAGAATGTGTCCTCATGACCCTAGAGTGGAACACCACTAATGAAATGAGTAGTGGTTCCTTTTCCTTTAGAGTGGAACCCCCCATCATCATGGGCATAGATCCTCCAAAGATACTTCTAGAGTAGAATACCCCTGACATACTAGGATGTGGGTCCTCTACTTTGAGTTAGTTCCCTGCCAACTTTGTAACAAAATGATGAGGTGTGGCTTGAAATAGATGATTAATTAGGGGAAAATGTGTGAGATGTTGGGAAAATATGATGGTATTTTGGTTCTATTAGATACACATATTATTAGGCTGAACTATGAGAGAGAGAGAGATCCCCTTACACTCTTTTTTGGGATTATTCTGACTGAGCATATATCTATCCTTCTATATACACACCTTATATTTGATTACATTCCTTCCAGTAGAGGTAAAGTCATGAAAGCTATTTCATATGATTTATAAACATTTCTTCTCATGGTTGTATGAGTGTACTCTCCAGCTATAGGTGGAGAAGACTCAAAGTGTAGTTCATTAACTCACATTGTTTATCTCCTTATGTTTGGACAATCATAATTTAACTCTTAGTTGGGTTGATATGTTATATTTTTCTATATCTTTCATATAATATATTTCATTCCAATTATATCTCTCAATTATCCACTTCATATTTAAGGGTTTCTTACAAGGTATGTATATACTCACTCCTACATGGTATTTACCCGCATGTGTTATGTCTTATGCGGATGACAAAGAGGTTGATTGTGACTTCAAATGAGCTTAGGGATGCTGGGTGCTTTGCACCATATACAATGATCATAACTAGGGATTTAAGAGCTGGGATCCCAGAGTAGTACATATTTCTAGTTTTTTTAGGTTAGTACATATTTTTAGTGAAGAATGTATTTTCCCCCTTTCATTTTCAATTTACACAACTGTACTCTTGTACTATCTAGAGGTTATTCATTCATGGTTTAAATTCTACACGTGTTGCATCATTTACTCTTTCCCTATGAAAATTTTCATTGAGATAGATGTTTGTGTGCGTAAAGGTATATAAGAAAAGGATTCCCCATGTAAGTTATTCATTCAAAGCTAGTTGCTAGCCACTATCATATGGAGGTGGGCTTGGGGTAGTTACGACTTTATACTTGGATTGGGTTGGGTTGTGAGAGTTAGTTTATGTGATAATGATGATTTGTATTGGAGGATAGACATTGCTATGCCTTGAGAGGTTGAGCTTCAAGCTGATGGGGATTTTTTGAATAGAACTCTGAGGGACCAGGGACTTGTTTGGGAAAGCCGTTTAGACATTAGATTTCAATATTGTTGGAATGATTTTATGGGGACTTGATTATTTGTTGAACCTGAGGGTTCTCTTGGTATGATATTCTTTAGGGTATGCTTTGGGGTTTATTCGATGGATCCCCACCACTACAAATTTATATAAAAAGATAGGTTTTTTATGCTATATATATAATATGAGAAATGTATTTAGAGATTACTAATGATAGCCAAATTTGGTGATCATTTCCTTGTTCCTGTTATGAATAATGGAATTAGGTTATCTATATAATGATAGTGTGATGTTTTTATTTTAATTTAGTAAATATGAATTTATTATGGATGTAATATAAAAATAAATTCATGGTTTCATACTCAGATTTATTATCACACCCTACATGGATCCCTCAGGACATATATAGACTTTATGTCTCAGCGATTAGAAAAGGGATCAGGCATAGGTGATGAACCCTAGTGATCTAGTTGTACATTTTTATGATATGTATATAAAGGGACCATAGAGGTTATTTCATTAATTGGAGTTTAATTTTGTATCAATAAGGTTATATATATATATATATACGGATGGTCAGCCATGGGTGACCCTGATTATCTATTTGTATGACCTATTATTCCATGTTGTTGTGTTTTTTTTCAAATTTTATGTTTGGCATGTTTATTATTCTTCTTCTATATGCTTCAACTATTTCTTTTTATTTCCTCTGTAGAGTATAGTCATTCTTATACTTCGATATATATATATGTATGGACCATTATAATTATCACCAACAGAGGGTATTATCTCCCCACTATCACCTCTCAGAACCTTGCTTCTAGTCATAATCTGTTGGCGTACGTGGAGGAATGCATAATTCTTAGTGGTGAATCATCATAGAGCACTTTTCAGGTGGGAAACTATGTGTAGGTAGTAAAAAATATATCGTATGAGTTTTCTTTTCTCATTTGGTCTTACTATTATAGATATGATAGATTAGATACTAGGATGTAGTCATAACTGGATACAGAGCTTGTGTTTGGGTACCTATAGCCCCATGCATGGGGTATATACCAAGTTTCCTCTGGCTAATTGATGTTATGATTTTCAATTTTATAGTTAATTTGATTTCCACCTAGAGTGGAACACTTGGGTGTGATGGTTATATGCTATATGGATTTTGAAATTGGCCAGATATGGAAAAGAATATTTGATTAGACATCATGATAGGTACTTAGGATAATATGATGTATTTTTATTACGATTTCCATTGGGAACCTAAATAGAACTAAGATTAGATGGATTGTTTATGTTTTCAAAAAATTAAGATGAATATTTTTCAACTACTTAGAATCTTTTATTGGAATTCTACTCAGCCAGCTCAGGCATTTGGTTCCAATGGTATCTATATGTGATTTGATATTCATGTGATACATGTGCCTGAACCTGGTAAGGGTAGTCATGGATGACGATATGGGTGGGGGTGAGTTTTCTAAATTGTAAACAAAAAATATAAATAGTGTTTTACTTTATTGCATATTTGGTGGAATTCTACTCAGAAACTAAGGATTGATACATTATATGTGATGTCCAACTCTGATGGGGGGTAGGTAGGGGGCCCTGAGGATGTATTACATGTGATTCTTGGATCTGATGGATGTAGGTAGGGGGCCGTGAGGCTTGGTTATATTTGATTCTAGACCATGATATGGGTGGGTAAGGGGAATTGAGGGAAAATTTCATGTGACATGGTGTAGTAGGGGAGTGTAAGGGTTGTGAGATGGAATTATGGTTATATCTTTCCCTATCTAGGATATATATATAGCCACACACACAAACAAACAAACACACACACACACACACACACACACACACACTGTTATGGCTATCTAACCATTGTGACTGTTATTCAACAAAAGGAAACCTATATGGGCTTATGTGGAGTGATATAAGGGAAATGATATGGTATCGCATGTGAATGCATGGGATAAGGCCCCCTGAGGGTCGGGATGAGGCCTCAAAGGGCTGGGCTGATCATGACCTGCATGCTCAGTCACATTTATAGGTGGGTTAGCTAAAAGATATGGACATTTTTGGGCCATGAATGAATGAGTATCTTAGGAAAAGCTAGATATATATTATATAGGGCATCGATAGGGGAGCTCAGGGAGCCAATCCATCTAGGAAATACATGACTTGTGATTTCCAGAATTAGCACCCACCACTATTTTAGGGTGAGGGTGGATCATAGGCAGTTGATAACTAGATCCAATTGGTTCAGAAGAGCTTCAAAAATCTAGAGTCATCCACATGGAAAAGATTAAACTAAGATATATACATCCTTAGAGGACCCAAAAAGATTTGGTGGGATGTATACGTACAAGAATTCGTACTTGAGGGATTGGATTGGAAGTATTTATAATCCAGATTCTTTGACTATATATTTCCATATATGATGAGGGAGGATGAATCCCATGAGTTCACAAATATATGACAGGGGAATACATATATCATGGACAACATGATGAACTTCAGTGATCTTTCATTATTAAAAAATGATATGGTAGGTGATTACATCATCAGGTTTCACTATTTTGACGATGAATTGCGACATTACATCAAGGTGCAAGTTAAAATATTTTGGTTGTATTCCTTGTTATAGGTAGTCAACCAAGCACTGATAGTTGAGAAGAACTTGATAGACCAGTCTTATTTGAGCCTGGTGACATAATTATGTGACTTTAGTGGTGATGATTTAGGGAACGAGAAATGGGGATGTGAGTAATTTCAATAGGAAAGTCAGTACAGAGATTTAGGAAGACCACTGAGGAGTGGGTCATGAACACTGTTCTTCCAGTATGGGAAACCAAGAAATTTCTGAATAGAGTTCCAGTGGCCTCTATTGGAGTGCCAGACATGTGGATAGATTTTGAATCCTGATATGTTCCATAGGAAGTCTTCTCATATATTTGGGATCTGGGGACCGAGGTAGACTTAGGGATATTAGTTTGGACTAGGATCAGTACCAAGAGCAAGTAGCTGGGATTTAGTTGCATGTGGAGGTTGTGACAAAGATAGTGGGACCAAGTAGTGGGGTTGATAGATGGTACCTAGTATATCTATATAGGGAGTTCAGTATTCATGTGGATTTTATTCGGTATATGTTCATGTTTTTGAGCTATCAGGGTTAGAGAAGGCTAGGTAGAAAACAATAATCAGAGGTATATCGTGGGAATGATTGGGTAAATATTATTTTGATTGTTGGAAAATATTAATGAATGAGGTGCATATGTGTTGATTTCCTACTAACAATAAACTTCATAGAAGTTTGTAATTAGTTATGATGTGGGATTTGTATATATATGAGTTTTATTGGCATCTGAGTAATGATGCGATGTGGATTTTGTATGTGAGGTGCATTGAATCTGGAAAATAATATAGGAATCGATGTAATTTAGGTTCTATATGAGGTGAAAATGAATTTAGGCATTGATGTAATGCAGGTTATACATGAGGCTTATAGGCATTGAGATTTTATGGGAATGGATATATATATATGATGTTAAATTATTATGAGAATCTGTTGAGATGCATGACTTATGGGAATTTGATGATAAGTGGGACCTCAAGGGTGTCATGTTATACATAGACAAGAGGTGGGAATATGATGAAATATAAGACATGATGGGTTTTAGATATGACTTGAGAATTATTTGAGAAAATAATTAGGTGTAGTAATGATGATGCATAATGTGAAGGATTTTCAGTCTAGGGATAGTCAGTGGACCATGGAGACTATTTTTTTTGTGTCAGGATGCGACTAGGTATGTAACTCCAAAAGTGAGGAGTTCCTTAAGGGAGTTGACCTATGAATTCACAATTTTGGTAGATTATGTTGATGAAATTATGTGTTTTTTGGTACCATATGTTAGTAGTTCTTGACAGCTTAGGGATGATCTATGTTAAGGCGGGGATACTGTAACATCCTGGGTTATTGAGCGAGTTGTATTTTCCAAACCTGTTTGAATTTTCATGTTTAGTGAGTATTCAAAATTACATTTAGATATTTGAAACCTAATTAAAAGAGTTTGTATGAATAAAGGATTTGTTTTATATGGTTTTATGTCCTGAAATGTTCCTTGGGCTTTGGTATGAGTTTTGGGTGCGTCTGACCCCAAAAACTCATTTTCAGAAATGTGATGACAGAGATTCACAGTTTGGTAAAACCATGGGGATTCCTTGGAGAAATTTTGTCGCCCTAGAAATGCATTGGATATTCCTTGAATAACAATTTATTATTGGGAACATGGCCATATGGGGGATATGTAGTTTTTGAATGTGGGATCATGCATGTTCTGAACATGAATTGGAAAACTATATGCCAAACCATGCATAATGTGATAGTTATATAATAAGCACTGGATGGTTGGTGAATTATTATCCGAACCATGTTGATTATCCAATAAAAAAATATATTTTAATTACATTTTAATGGTATTAAATGTTCATTTTTGATCTTATGGGCCTGAGTTAGTGCATTTTCATTATGAATATCCATTCTCATCATTTGTGCACTTCATGCCTAATATACACCAATTTAGGCCCAATGAGTAATCTGATTCCAAGGAATATAATTATCAATATTTTATTTTTATATTTTGGGAACTGTATCTATACTTAAATTTGAACATTTTTCATTCAGGGATCAGTAGAGAAATCATGGATGAAGATGGGGATAATTTGTGATGAAAGGAAGCAATTCCAGAGAAGGCAGATTGGACACTAGCCCACTAATGAGACTGTGGGGACAAAAATACAAGCCCAATTAATCCCAAATTTCTTGGGATGCTAGAAGAAATATATCGTAACAAATCACTCTACAGAGAGATAATGCTAATTCGGCCTCCATTGTGTCATTTAGGAGGACCAAGTTAGAGATAAAATTCTGGGCCAGATTCCGCAGCCCAGAAAAACAGACCACTAATTTGATCATATCTTGGAATCCACTAATCCAAATAGGACCAAATGTTACAGGTGGTTAGAAGATATCCGGAGATCCATTTTCTTCATCTATGACCCACTCTGATTATGCCATCTAAGAGGTCATCCGAACACGTCTGTTCGGTGGATGAAAGCTGGCTGCCACCTCGGGTCAAATGTGGAAAAGTCCAAATTCCACAAGCTTTCCACCACCTATGGCCTACCAAAATTAATTGAGATGATTTTTACTGTTGGACTATCGACCCAAGGGATCCAAAATTCCTATTTAAGGCAGTGGTGTTGGAAGATTTAGAAATCTTTTGTGCTTGGTTTCATTGTAGTGTTATGATGCCGCTTTGTGTTTGTAATCACATTTCTTTCTCATGTAAGTTGTTTCATTCACCTTAGTTTCATAATAAAAGTTCTTCATTTACTCTTATTCTGTTCTTCTACCTATCACGTTGATACCGTTGGTTCAAGGTGTAGATTTATTCACACCATACTTTGTGATATTTATCACACAACGGAGGAGTGATCTTTTTTTGTTGTTGTTTTTCCTTCATCAATTCCACCCTTGTATGTCTATTTCCCGCTTCCGTTGAAGACATGTCATCAATGGAGGGATAAATCTTTTATGGGTTGATCCAATGGAGTATAAAGGGGCTGGATTGGATGTTATTTATCACTCTATTAATAGATAATCACTTCTTTTAAATGAGATTTTTTTTTGATGATTTTAAAACATCTTCATCCTTATTGAATTTAAGGTCACACATTTCAAGTACTAATACGAACCTCTACCTTGGAGTGCTCAAAACCTTGATCCTTCAAGTGTATAGGTGATTAATATTATGGTGTGTAGGCATTAAACCAGTAAGTGACGATTTCGTTTGATCTTCTTAAATGAATCCATCTCAATTATAAGAAATTGAAATCATTAAAAAAGTAATTCATCCAATCCACCTCGAGCGATAACCTAGGATCAACTCATTCTTTTAAATTGAATTCACTTAAATCGGTTAGTTATCCTTTAAACCCATATAAAATAAACCCAATTTGGACACTTCATAGCCAAAAATAGTCCATATAATGTACGTGTCTATAGGTTTCTTCTTAAGTCTCTGAGGATTCGATAACCCAAGCTAAACTAAATGGGCTGTTCTACCTTCATCTCTTGGGTAAATTTGAGAGAGAATAAAATTTTGGCGCCGCTGATGGGGACCCAATTAAGTCATCTAGACACCCATTCTATTCTCCCCCATTTCTTCTTTTCTCATCCAAATTCTCTTATCTTGTCCCTTTCTCGTTTTTTTTTCTTTTGGCGCATGTCCGCCTACACCCGCGATCAATCAAACCGTCTGGTTAGGGTGGATAGTCCTGGGGTTGGGGAGTCAAGTACACCAAGGGAACTCATTACATTAGATCCTAATCTTCCTAGTACTCTAGAGTCCAAAATTGAGCCACTTTTAATGGAAGGTCTTCAAAGAAACCAACTCATAAACCCGGGTGGGAACCAAAATGGAAACCCAAATGAGGCAGCCCCAAACTTGGGGAATGCAATTGATCAAACCATGAATGACTACCTCACACCTTCCTGGGCCAATGCCCCCTCATGCATTATACACAATTCCCTAGGATATTCCAACTACATCTTTAAACCCCATGTCCTAAACCACCTTCCCACATTCCATGGAATGGAGTCTGAGATGCCATACCTGCACATTAAGGAGTTCAATGACATTGTAGAAACTATGTGTCCCCCACATCCACTAGAATCAGCTAAGATGAGGCTATTTCCTTTTTCAATAAAGGATCGAGCTAAAAATTTTCTAAAAAATTTGAGACCATCATCCATAAACTCTTGGGACCAACTACATATAGAATTCTACAAAAAATACTTTCCCCACCACAAAACAATTACACTTAAAAAGAGTATCGAAAACTTTTTTGAAAAAGAGGGAGAGTCATTCTATGAAACATGGGAGAGGTTCAAAGACACTCTAAACATGGTTCCACACCATGGTTTTTCTATTCCTGAACAAGTGAGAATTTTCTATGAAGGGTTGGGTCCGGGGAATAAACAATTCATTGACTTGATGTGTAATGGAACCTTTAAAAACAAAGCCCCAAATGATGCTTACGAGTGTCTAGAAAGCCTTTCTGAACAAAACCAAACATGGGGAACTTTACCTTATTATGAAAAGCCACAAAGAACTACTGGAATTCATACACTTAGAGAAGAGGAAATCCTTAGGGCTATACTCGCCGCACTCTCTAGGAAGGTTGAAGAGATAGACCTTAGGAAAGTCCATGAAATCCAAACTGTTGACCCTATTTGCACAATTTGTGACAAACATGACAATAAGACAGACAAATGCCCAACCATTCCATCCATCAAGGATGTTATTTTAGGAGGACCCCCAGCAGAAGTAAATTCCTTGAACTTTCAAAAGCCGCAATACCAATACAACTTCAATCCTAGGTATAACGAACACCCAGGCTTCTGCTGGAAAGATAACCAACAACCTAGCCAACCACATGGACAAAATCCTTACCCCCATCAGAACAACCAAACCCATAACAAGTTACAAACCCAACCTATCCAATACCAACAGCCACCAGTCCATTTTCAACAAACCATCCCACGTCCAAAATATACCCCTGGGATAAACCAACCTACTCAAGCACCCACCCAAACTGTTCCACAAAGCCTACTAGAAGAACTGTGCAAACAAATGGAGAGGATGAACTCAGAAGTCTCTTCCCTAAAACAAGAACTTCAAACCACCAAAACTGGAAAGGCACCCATGCCTACTCAGGCAGTGCCATCCTCAACTTCAAGGGGAGAGACAAGTTGTGCTCAAACAATTCCTAAACAACTAAAGGATGTGACTGTTTTAAGAAGTGGGAAATCAATTGAGAAACCTGAACAACCAATTCAGAACCCACCTGAAGATTCAAACTTGGATGAAAATTAAAATGAACCACAAGATCAAACTGAGGAAACTGATAACATTTTCAAGGAAACAACTATTCAATAAACAACCACACAACCTGCACCATTTCCTCAACGCATGAGGGGGTAAACCAAGCCTGAACTGAGTGAAACGTTGAGAGAAATATTTTCACAAGTCAAGTTGAACATACCCCTTCTCGATGCAATCCAAACCATACCTGCATACTCAAAGTACCTTAATGACTTGTGCACTTTTAAAAGAAAATTTTCACATAAAAACCAAGTCCTTTTGGCTGCTAATGTGAGTACCACCATTCAAGGGACCATTCCTCCTAAGTTGAAAGACCCAGGTTGCCCTTACATCAATGTTGAACTAGGAGAGAGAAAAGTTGTCAAGGCCTTGTGTGATCTAGGTGCTAGTGTCAATATCATCCCCTATGCCCTGTACTTCCAATTAGGCCTAGAAGAACTCCAACCCACATCTGTCACACTTCAACTTGCTGATCGTAGCATTAGGGTTCCAAAGGGGATTTTAAAGGACATTCTGGTAATGTTTGAAAAGTTCATCTACCCTGCTGACTTCATTGTCCTTGACAACCATCCAAACTTAGGAAATAAGGAACAAACCCCAATCATCCTTGGCCGTCCTTTTCATGCAACAATCAACTCTGTTATCTGAGTCTGAAATGGGAACATGACCATCACCTTTGGGAACATGAGTCTAGACTTGAACATCTATAATGAATGCTCACAAATAGGGGATGATGAGGACATTCATAAAGTAAACATGATAGTAAGCATTGATAATGAATCCATGGAATATCAAGGAATATTTAATGAATGTTTAAGTGAGGATGAGATTGATTTCCTTTGTTCATATGATGTAAGTTTATCTCCTTGGCTTGAATCATTTTCAAATTGCTCTTATGATGAATTCTAAGGTCCAACAATCAGTGAAACCTTTCAGGAAACCAATTTCATGGAGACCAATCAAACTTCCTTCCCTAAATCTGATCAATCCAATCCAGTAGCTGAAACTTCTACATGTGGGGAATCAATCCTATCTAAAACTTTAGGAAATAAAATTGATCTTGATCCAATGTCCCAATCTTCTGCTGAAATTATGAACCAACCTGATCTTGAATTGAAGGAACTTCCTGCTGCACTAAATTATGCCTTTCTAGGGGACAATCAAACATATCCTATTGTCATTTTTTCTTCTCTTGAAGCCAATCATTAAAGGATTCTTCTAGATGTCCTTAAGAAGCATAAGAAAGCCATTGGTTGGACCCTTTCTGATATTCCTAGGATTAGCCCACTTATCGGGACTCATAGGATTGTTCTGGAATCTGATTCAAAGCCATGTCGTCAACCTCAACGGCGACTCAATCCTATTCTCATGGAGGTAGTAAGGAAAGAACTTCTGAAATTTTTAAAAGCTGGTATCATATATACCATAGCTGAGAGTGAGTGGGTGATCCCAATCCAAGTGGTTCCAAAAAAGGCTGGAATCATAGTGATGACCAATGAGGATGGAGAGATTCTTCCAACAAGGGTGAGTAGTGGATGGAGGGTGTGCATTGACTATAGGAAGCTAAACTCACTCACCAAGAAGGACCATTTTCCCTTACCATTCATTGAACAAGTTCTTGAGAGAGTGGCAGGTCATGCCTTCTACTGTTTCTTAGATGGGTACTCGGGGGACAATCAAATTGAGGTCTCCCTAGAGGATCAAGGGAAGAATACATTCACATGTCCATTTGGAACCTTTGCTTTCAAACTCTTGCCCTTCGGGTTTTGCAATGCCCCTGGAACCTTCCAACGGTGCATGATAGGAATCTTCTCAGACATGGTAGGGGATTTTCTAGAGGTCTTCATGGATGACTTCTCTATGTTTGGGGATACATTTGAGGGATGTCTGCAGAATGTGGAGAAAGTCTTGTCAAGATGTGAAGAAAAGAATCTGGTCCTAAAATGGGAAAAATGTCATTTCATGGTTAAAGAGGGACTTGTTCTAGGACATCTGGTCTCGAGTAGGGGGATTGAAGTTGATAAAGCAAAGTTTGACATCATTCGTCACCTTCCATCACCCAAAACTGTCAAGGAAGTGAGGTCATTCTTAGGACATGCTGGTTTTATAGAAGATTCATCAAGGACTTTAGTTAAATATCTCGTCCCCTTTGTGCTCTCTTAGTAAAGGATGCTCCATTTGTTTGGACATAAAGCAGTGAGGGTTCATTCTCAACCCTCAAATCCTCTCTCACCACTCCTCCCATTATGAAATCTCCAAATTGGAACCTTACTTTTGAACTTATGTGTGATTCCAGTGACTTTGCTGTTGGATCTGTGTTAGGAAAATGCTGTGATAAAACTCTTTATGTCATTTATTATGCAAGAAAATCCTTAAATGATGCCCAAATAAACTACACCACTACTGAAAAGGAGTAACTTGCTATTGTGTTTGCTTTAGAGAAGTTTAGGTCCTACCTCTTAGGATCCCCCATCACTGTGTTCACTGACCATTCTGCACTAAAATACCTATTCCAAAAACAAGATGACAATGCTAGACTAATTAGGTGGGTCCTTCTCTTACAAGAATTTAACCTCACAATCAAGGATAAAAAGGGTGTTGAAATTTTTTTAGCTGATCACCTCTCTAGGATGGAATTCAAAGACAACTCATATAACCTTTCTGTGTCTGATTCATTTCCTGATGAACACCTATACTCTGTGAGTGACTTCCCTTGGTATGCTGACAGAGCAAATTTCTTAGTGATAGGACTCATTACAAAATTATTAGGGACTCAAGCTCGAAGGAAATTTCTTTCTGATGTTAGACACTATGTGTTTGATGATCCATACATCTATAAGTTCTTCCCTAACCAATTCATTAGGAGGTGTGTTCCAGAATCTGAACAAGAGTCCATCCGTAAATTCTGTCTCATTGAGGCATGTGGAGGTCACTTTTCCTATAAGAAAACATCTCCTAAGATTCTTCAATGTGGTATTTTCTGTCCCACCCTCTCAAGGGACTCCTACACATTTTTTCAAATCTATCCTAGATGTCAACAAGTAGGGTCCATCACAAAAAGGAATCAAATGCCACTCACTCCCATCTTAGTGGTTGAAATATTTGACTGTTGGGGAATTGAATTCATGGGTCCCTTCCCAAACTCTTGGGGATACCTCTACATATTATTAGCTGTTGATTATGTCTCCAAATGGGTTGAGGCCATTCCCACTAAGTCCAATGATCATCAAGTTGTGATTCGATTTCTGAAAGAGAACATATTTTCAAGATTTGGAATTCCTAGGGCTATAATCAGTAATCGAGGAACCCATTTCTACAACCGCACATTCTCTTCACTCATGTATAAGTATGGTATTTCTCATAAACTGTCCACTGTATACCATCCTGAAACCAATGGTTAAGCTGAGTTAGCGAATAGGGAGATTAAACAAATTCCTGAAAAAACTGTCAACCCTTCTAGGAAATATTGGTCCAAGAAACTCTTGGATGCTCTTTGGGAATATCGTACAACATTCAAAACCATCCTAGGAATGTCACCATACGGGTTGGTTTATGGAAAAGCATGCCATTTACCTGTTGAAATTGAGCATAAGGCCTTTTGGGAAATTAAGAAAATGGATTATGACCTCTCATTGGCCGAAACAAAAAGGAAATCAGATCTCAATGAACTGGAGGAACTAAGGATGAAGGCTTATGAAAATTCAAGGATCAATAAAGCTAGAGTTCAAGCATACCAATCTAGGAATATCAAGGTCAAACATTTTGAACCAGGAAAACTTATGCTCTTTTATAGTTCAAAACATCATTTACACCCGGGAATGTTAAGGTATAGATGGTCAGGACCTTTCATAGTGCATTATGTGTACCCCCATGGGGAAGTAGAGATTCAAGATCCCTCATGTGGTTACATTTTCAAGGTCAATGGTCAAAGGTTAAAACCACTCATTGAATGATTCAATAAACATGAAATAGAGGTTGAGTTAACTAAGCCAACCTATGAACCAAGAAAAAATTAATAGATTTAGGGTCTATGTCGGGCTAACGACGTTAAACAAAGCACTGAATGGGAGGAAACCCATGGTTTTCAAGTTTCCAATAATTTCATTGTTTTAATCAACTTTATATTTTAAATAGTGTTAATGAGACATTTTGATATTTCTAAAAAATAAAAATAAAATTAAACTGTTGACCTGTTCTTCTATAATGAGTATGGATGGGTACGAAAGGGGAGCACCATATTCATCTGTGTCACGTGGTGTAATCCTTGAGTAATACCTTACCCATGAAATTTAAAAAGAAGACAATGTATCATCAGTTTGTTTTTTTAATGTGTTTGTAGGTTAAAAAATTAAAAAACAAAAATAAATAAATAAAAATATAATAATAAATAAAAAAGTACACATCGTAGGTCATGGGGAAAACCCCGTCACAACCGGAGAAGCCGCGGGGATTCGAACTCAGGACCGAAGGGAGACAGGGGCGCGCACTTACCACTGACCTACAGCTTCTTGTGCTTCCTTATTCTATAATTTTTATATATATTCTTATATTTTACTTCCTTTATTATGTAAATATATATATATATATATTGTTTTTTGTTTGTTTTGTTTGTTTTGTTTTTCTTTTATCCACTAAGGAACTTTGCAAGCGATATGGATATCAAAGGAATAATTCGAGTGACAAGAACTTCAAACTTCAACCACCAGGTGACTTCATTCCATGATCCTCATATTTCAATTTCCTTATTGAACTACCCTTTTTATTCCTCTACCCCATTCTAAATTTTATTTTTATGAAACTAGGGACAGTTTCATTCTAGGTTGGGGGGTGTGGAAACAAAATGTTTGTTTAAAAAAAACAATCATAAAAAAGAAGTAAAATTACTTTATCATTCATATAATAACATCTTTTCTCACATTAAAACTACATAGAAAAGAAATTTTATTTCCTTGACTCTTAATTTAATTCACGATTATGTTTAAAAGCATTGATTTTGGAAGTTTGGTTGTCCAATGAAAATTTTCATCATTTTTATTTTCATCCATTAAATCAAAATGCCACAATGAACGTCCTCTAGACTGTGGGGTACTAATTTAAATTTTTGGGTCCCATAATAAATAGAATAGGCTGGTTTTATTTTTATGAATAATATGAGTATTAAAAAAAAATTAAAAAAAATTAAAAAAAATTAAAAAAATTAAAAAAAATATTCATGTAGAGCAACAGATTGATAAAATGTGAGGCTTTCGGCACTTGGGGATCGTGACTCAAGGGTTGTCTAGCCCTGAGTTTTTCAATCTATCTCTATTTATGGTAATATGACTTTTTTTTGATTAATTTAACTCGAGGCGATTCATGAGTATGTGGGCTTCACTTGGTGCCCTAAGGCCTTTGAGTCTGGGAGTCATCGGCAAAGTCTTGCTACATGGGTTAATTTGATTAACTGCAATCTCAATTACTATGGAAAAATTGTAAAAAAAAATCCAAAAAAAGGAATGAAGAATACTCATATTAGGATTAAATGTGATTCCACCTAGCGCTTCCATGATTTTCCCCTTGAATGAAAATGAACCCCCATATCTATTGTGGTTCACAACACATCATTACACCTAATTGAGTTGGATAAAGTTTGATGATGGATTTGATCAAAGGAATGGGCTTGGGATTGGGATATTCTTTTAAATTCATCTTGCTCTAAATTATCTTTCTAGGTTATAAAAATATATTTTTGTGCAGTTTACATTGTGATCACTGTTTGTTATAATGTGTTTGAAGAAAGGAATTCAAATAAAATAATTGAATTATTTGCTCGGGACTAGCAAATATCAAGTTGGGGGGGTGTGATTATCCAATAAAAACATATATTTTAATTACATTTTAATGCTATTAAATGTTAATTTTTGATCTTATGGGCCTGAGTTAGTGCATTTTCATGATGAATATCCATTCTCATCATTTGTGCACTTCATGCCTAATATACACCAATTTAGGCCCAATGAGTCATCTGATTCTAAGGAATATAATTATCAATATTTTAATTTGATATTTTTGGAACTGTATCTACACTTAAATTTGAACATTTTTCATTCAGGGATCAGTGGAGAATTCATGGAAGAAGATGGGGATATTTTGTGATGAAAGGAAGCAATTCTAGAGAAGGAAGATTGGACACCAGCCCACTGATGAGACTGTGGGGCCCAACATACCAGCCCAATTAATCCCAAATTTCGTGGGATGCTAGAATCCATGTATAGGAACAAATCACTTTTCAGGAGATAATGCTAATTCGGCCTCTATGGTGGTCATTTAGGTGGCCCCAATTAGAGATAAAATTCGGGGCCAGATTCTGCGGCCCAGAAAAACAGCCCACTAATTTGATCATATCATGGAATCCATAACTCCAAATGTGCCACAGTTTATAGGCGGTTAGCAGAAATCCGGAGCTCCATTTTCTTCCTCTATGGCCCACTCTGATTCGGTCATCTAGAAGGTCATACAAACGCGTCTGTTCGGTGGATGAAAGTTGGCTGCCACCTTGGGTCAAATGTGGAAAAGTCAAAATTCCACAAGCTTTCCACCACCTATGGCCTACGAAAATTAATTGAGATGCTTTTTACTATTGGAGGATTGACCCAAGGGCTCCAAAATTCCTATTTAAGGCAGTGGTGTTGGAGGATTTAGAAATATTTGGTTCTTGGTTTCATTGTAGTGTTATGCTGCCGCTTTGTGTTTGTAATCGCATTTCTTTCTCATGTAAGTTGTTTAATTCACCTTAGTTTCTTAATAAAAGTTCTTCATTTA
Source organism: Viscum album (assembly GCA_963277665.1). NCBI lineage: Eukaryota > Viridiplantae > Streptophyta > Magnoliopsida > Santalales > Viscaceae > Viscum > Viscum album. The sequence continues at coordinate 1,234,740,380 of OY728122.1, read as the reverse complement.
CTCTTATTCTGTTCTTCTAATTATCACGTTGATACCGTTGGTTCAAGGTGTGGATTTATTCACACCATACTTTGTGATATTTATCACACAACGGAGGAGTGATCTTTTGTTGTTGTTGTTTTTCCTTCTTCAATTCGACCTTTGTAAGTCTACTTCCCGCTTCCATTGAAGACATGTCATCAATGGAGGGATAAATATTTTATGGGTTGATCCAAGGGAGTAGCAAGGGGCTGGATTGGATGTTATTTATCACTCAATTAATGGCTAATCACTTCTTTTAAATGATATTTTTATTTGATGATTTTAAAAAATCTTCATCCTTATTGAATTTAAGGTCACACATTTGAAGTAATAATACGAACCTCTACCTTGGAGTGCTGAAAACATTGATCCTTCAAGTGTATAGGTGATTAGTATTAGGGTGTGTAGGCATTAAACTAGTAAGTGATGATTTCGTTTTATCTTCTTAAATGAATCCATCTCAATTTTAAGAAATTGAAATCATTAAAAAAGTAATTCATCCAATCCACCCCGAGCGACAACCTAGGATCAAATCATTATTTTAAATTGAAATCAATTAAATCTAATATTTATCCTTTAAACCCATATAAAATCAACCCAAGTTGTCCACTTCATAGCCAAAAAAAGTCCATAGAATGTACGTGTCTATAGGATTCTTCTTAGGTCTCCGAGGATTCGATAACCCAAGCTAAACTACAAGAACCGTTCTACCTTCATCTCATGGGTAAATTTGAGCGTGAATCACATGTGGAAGAACCATGTTATTCATTAAATGGGGTGAGATTACTTTTCTACACCTTCCCAATTTCCCTTTTTTTCATCCTCCTTTATTTCTCATGCATAGTAGGGGGATCCACTAATTTTTCTTCTACCTAGTATTTGAGCTAACCCCTTCATCTAATCTCCATTTTGATTTCTATTGGAATCATTTTAAGTACATCAGTAATACATTTAATATTATATATTCCTTTCAAATATTATCTTTCCACATGGATTGGAAAATCCATGTGTGTCATTTTATCCAAATTTAAATGTGTTCATCTAAAACACTATTTTCATTCAATTATTCTTGAGTAAGAGGCCTATATTAGATGAGTGTAATCCTATGAGTACAAGGTAGATGGTTCCTAGATATATTTGTGATTTTGAGATTGTTTTGCGTTTGTGATTTATATGCACCATGTGGTTGTATGAGAGAGACCCTAATTAAATTAATTATTTCTTATCAATTTTTCTTATGATGATATAAGATGCCTATGAGAATTCCCTTGATCCACTACCACTGGTCATTCTAGGTAAGGTTCTTGGAATGTATTGGGAAGTTTGATCTACTGTATGATTTAAATTGAATTGAATTTTTTATGTTATTTTCCTGGTTCTATAGGAATGTGACAGGCTTGACTCAGGGATTTAAGTGATTTCAATCACTTGGTTTTAGGAAACATAGTTCATCTAGTTGCTCCGAGATCGAGAAATTTAAGGTGATATTGATCACCAGGTTGGACGATAGGCTATCATATTTAGGTGATGTGATCATCAGGATGAGGGAAATGCCTGTGTGATTTAAGATAGTGTTGAAAATTGAAATGAACATCTTGGTCGTAGGGGTAAGAGGTGTCAGGATGATGTAGTTTAGGTTTCTTAGATGATTTCCACTCACCATTTTTGGATGATGTGTCACTATAGTTATGTTCATGAAAATAGGACCCAGATCGAGGTGGTGTTGACCACACTCTATGGGTGGTGACCCCCATATACTATGCATCATAGGTGATAGTGTTGTCCATCAGTTATCTTTGGGGGTTCTCTTTATATAAAGGAATATGGATGGTGATGAACCATCAGTTGATGATGATAACATTGGTTAGGGGTTTATGTTTGTAGATACACTTGATTCCATTGGGCCTAGACTTGGGATGATGAATATCTTCATGACTTTGGCTGGTAAGCCTATGATATTTTTTATTGGAGGATGAACTGTAATATACCTTAGGATGTTAGGCTTCAAGCTTATAAATAATTTATAAGCTATTTTATGAGGTACTAGGGAATATTTTGGGAATTGTTTTTGGATAGATGGTTTTTTGGTTAATGGAACATGGCTTTAGTGACTTAATTATTGGTGGAACTAGAGGGTTCACCAGGAATTCTATTCATCAGGGTATTATTTGGGATTTATTCCATGGATCCTCCCCAATGTAGTTATATATATATGTATCTATATATATATATATTTTATGATAAATATATAACTGGGGGTATGTATTCCAAGATTACTAGTGAGGAAAGTGATCATTTCCTTATTACCACTGAGCATAAGGGAAGAAGATTATTTATATAATTTCCATGTCATATTTATATTTATATTTAATATACCTGGAATTATTATGGATGTAAGATAGGCACATGTTGGTGGTCACCTACTATGATCTATTCTGAAATCCTATACACCCTTTGGGATGCATGTAGACTTTGTGTCTCTGTGATCAAGTATGGGATTTGGCTTAAGAGATGGATCTTAGTGATCAAGTGTTACCTTTTTCATGGGATGGATGACAAGGGACCTTAGAGGTTATTTCATTAGATGGAGTTTACTTTTGTATTATCATACTTAAATATATATATATATATGTATGTATTGATGTTTGGACATGTGAAACCTTAGTTATATGTTGGTATCACATTTTCTCCATGTTTTTATATTATCTATAAATGGGTTTTTGGCATGTTTATTCTGTTTCTTTTATATACTTATGTTATTTCTTGTTAATTTTTCTTCTAATTAAGATATTTATTTTACTAATATATATATATATTTTCTATTATTATTATTATCAACAATAGAGGTTATAGTCTCCCCATCATCACCTCTCATACCGTCATTTCTATTTAAAAGCATTTAGAATATGGGGAGGTGTGCATAAGGCCTTGTGGCCAATCATCATGGAGTACTATTACACTGGAAAACCAATTTTGGGAAATAAATATATCTCACACCCTTCATATGCACCATAGTGGGAATGAGAAATTCATGGTCTATGTTATTGGTAAAGCAAATCACCCTTTGATCAAGAGTTGATTTAGAGATAAATGTCACAAATTTGGAAGTGAGATTGAGTGATGCCTTGTATTTAGTTAACATTTATATATTTACTTTTTTAGAATATATTTTATATATGGTTGATATATCAGGTGATCCTATATCTGTTATATGATATCAATGACATTTATATTTTGTTCATATTTTGTTATTTCATGTGACATATTGTTATAGTTACCATAATATCAATTTCATACCATTATATTATAAATAATGGTTTATTATTATTTTTTTGTTATTTATTGTTATCTGATAGAAGGTTTAGTGTCCACATGAAATTGATATATGATTACTTCTAGTCAAAAGAGTCTTTTACATAGGAATGAATACCATATGTATGAAAAAATTTATCTTGGTATATGTGGGTGAATAATCATGTTAGTATATTACAAAGTGGTATTAGAGCGAATACCATGACTGATGTATCAATTTAATTTTGTGAAATAATGAGGGAAGATTATAACTATACCACATCAATTGGAGTTGGGTGAATTAATAACCTCTTAAGGGGGTATGGAATTTTTCTTTATCATAATGTGTTTTATAGGTACTTTTTAAAAAAAACAGAGGAGTGAGACTCAAAATTGAAAAATATCATGGTATAGGTTGCTCAGGATATTATAGTTGGCATCAAAGCCTATTTTTGATTTACATTAATATTAATGAAATGGTAGAAGGATATTGGTATGGTTTAAAGTTGAGATGTACCCTATGATTATTATTAACTATAACCCACCTAAGGAAAGTACAAGTTACCAGTGAGTGGGATTTGGATTCTTGGTTTTTGAGTATTAGAGTCTTGGGATCTCATGTATTATGATGTGTGAGTTGTAATTTTATTATTTTATTATTGGATCAAGGGGGTACTATGTAATGAATTTATATAGAATATTTGGAATATAGGATCAAATTAAATACATTTGATTCTTTGTGATAGATAAAATGGTTATGAACAGAGGTTTAATTAATTAAAGAAAAGTAGTAAGGTAAACAATGATTTCTAGAATAAATTATTTATGGTTTATTAATTTATAGTACAAGTTATTTTTTAATCTCCTTTTGATTATTATTTTATGATTAATGATATGATAATATGTGTATTATGTATCTAACCCTAATAGTAGTAAGGTTGAGAAAGGGGATGTGTTGAGTTACCCTTATATGAGTAGGGTGTGTATAGAGTTGTGAGACCTATTTCCTATTACTATTTTCACTAAAATAAAATATTAAGAGTTTTGATAGAATAATTTTATAATGTTAATTTGGAATTTCAATGATATAAATTCATGGAAACATCTGATTATGTGATAGGAGGGCAGTGATAAGCATGATTCACTAATAGTGGTACTAAAACCTTTTATAGGCTAGAAGATCTAGGAAATATTTTTTTAAGTGATTTAGTCAATAGAACATGGGGATATGAGGGGTTATCTATTCATATCATTTCATACTATAAAATTATAGACCAAAAAACCACCTCTAATCAAGATTTAGGGTGGATACTAGGGTACAATATTCTAGAATTAGATGTTTCAAAGTATCTTTTATTATATCCAAACACTAGTTGCGAGAAGGGAGAAGAATTTGACTATCATGTTATGTGGACTAACCAATAATTGGAAATATTTATAGTTCTATGTGGGAAAAAATTAGGGGTCATCTTGGATGGATTTCTAGACTCATTTTGATCATATTTTCTCTAGGTTTTTGAAGATGGAGAAGAATTAGGAGTTTACAATTTTAATTAGGGAGACATGTTGGTAATGGATTATATGATACATTTTTCTTCATAATTATAAAATAGATGGTTATGAGCAACCTATGTGAGAACTTTTTTGGTTAATTTAAGGCACCCTATATGATTATAGGTGAATCAGTTTCACTTTACTTCCTTTTCTAAGATGGTGAACCAAAACTTTATTGTAGAGAGGAAAATGTTGGAGGGTAACATGCATGGTTATTATACTTCTCTTCATGCATATATAAGTAAATATTATAGTATTAGGAAGTATAAATTTGGTGATTCTCCTCATTGTGGTGATAGAAAGGATAGTAAGGACAAGGTCTTGTCTCTTCCCTCCTCAGGGGAAGTTCACCCTTGAGTTTTTTAGTGTGTCCAGCTATGGAATTTTCAATGAAATTGTGATAGATCACTGAAGGAGTTAAATTATTATATTGAAATGGGAAACACTGTTACCAGGTTGATAGAGAGGTGTAGGGTGGACTTAGGGTTCTAGAAATTGGTTTGAGTCATCATCCTAGAGTGATAGTCTAATGTCTATGGGATGAGGTTGTGGAAAAAAAATTAGTGGTATCAATGAAGGTAGGGAGGTATATCATGGGGTATCTATATTTTTATATTCCAAGAGAATGGAATATTTTAAAGTAATTTTTTACTATTATGTAGACACAACTTGAGAGTATAGAGGGACCGTAAAAAATTCAAGGTATGATCCTAGTTGAATCAAATTTTAAATAAATTCTATTTGATTTAGATGTGTCATAATATTTTATTTCTCCTTAGTTATTTAGTTTTATGGGTTGTTTTTCTAGTGTCTCTGGTAGAGAGGTTGAATATTGACATTCTTTTGGGGAAGTGACCAAAATAAATATCGATATGTTCATAATGGTTTATAATATTTATTGGGTATTAGTATCAATAAGATTTACCAATAATATATATTAAAAAATTCAATGTTATTTTTGACCTAAATTGAAGACTTATTAAAGAGTACACATCTATTACTATTAAAGATTAGTTTAATTTACTTATATAGTAGTGGTTTTTACACGTCCATTAAGAAATTGTATTTGTAGGTATGTTGGGACCAAGTTGGATGGATAAGGAAGTAAGAAAAGTTTGCTGTTACAGAGTGTTGTCTTTTGTTGTCAAAAAGCTAAATCAATTCACTTTGTAAAGAACATGAAAATAAAATGATGCTTTGCTGATTTGTATTTGAAAAATATCATAAGTTAGGAGAACTTGTGATGAAATCCTTATAATGGAAAGGGGAAGAAATGATGATGCTAATCATATACAGTTTTGATTGGAAGTAATGATGCTATTGGAAGATGAGATGTTTCAGTACTTCCCATTGTAAATCTGACGATGATAAATCTGATCTATCAAAGGATATATATCACAACAAGTTTAATTTTTTTATTAAAAAACCATTTTTAGGAAAAATGGGAAACCGGAGTTCACAAAAAGTACCACTACGTGCTGAAAGAGCTCACAAACTGGTTGCACATAAGAGTAATGTTACTTGACCCAGCTATTCTATAAAGATCCCAGTGTAGAAAACTAGCATGAATACCTGGATCTTATCTGATGAGGTCTTCATGATGGGAGATCATCCTTTCCATTGTTTGAATAAATATCTCTAAGTTGATTTTTCTCTAGTTAAAGCCTCATGCCAGAATTCTATCTTACTTATCTATCTATACTTCTTGCTCCTTTGCAGCATCAACTTGTAACCTCCGTTCATAAATCCTCTTGAGTTCCTCTTCTGAGACATTGGGTCGTAAATCTTTCTCAAGAATGTCTTCTTTAGAGTGCAGAATTAATTGAAAGCACTCCCCATATTCTCCCATATTTCCTTTGTTCCTTAATTTCTTGGATGATCGAGTTTCCATGGGTTTTGGCAGGTAAGAGTAATCCTTGCATCCCTTTGCCTTTTTCCCCTGAACCACTATACATTTTCCTAAGTCTTTAAGACTTTTCTTCCCCTTCTTCCTACGAGGGCTGTGAGGAACTTTCCATTGACAGCGGTCCATGTTATCCACTGAAGGTAGGCTATTACATTGATCCCATGACAAGCCATCCTCCTCCTTCTAGGGAGGTTCTTGGTCTTCTAATCCATCAAAGTGGTTACCAAGCTTTAACTGTGGGTCAACTATAAGGGGCCTCTACTTACTTTGAGATTTCCCTTTACCTACATTATTCTCCCCAGACCCAGACTTCTGATGGATGAGAGTGTTTGGGTCTAATTCCCTCAATATATTCACATCATCAGGCTTCCTTTGACCCTTATGAGATGTTACGGCCAATAAGTAAGGCTTTACCTGCACTAATTCTGAATCATTGAATTGCACATACCCTCGGCCCATACACAACTGCTGGTATTTGTTTTCCTCCCAGCCTCTATTTTCTGATCCACTGCAACTATGGACCTCTCTCTCAGCTAGTCTCATCTCACTATTCTCGAGTGTAGCTATTGGATCAACCGAGTCCACTACTAAGGGAAGCTCCATTTCAACTCTACAAATGCCCAAGTCCTACTTCAACCGGGCATAGATTGCCTCAACCCGTGGTCCATCCTCCTCTGGCCTCCCCTTCTTCACATCCTCTGTGATCCTCCCCATTTCTGGCTCCCGCTGCTAGAGAATCATGATTCCTGACTATATTAAGTTGTAAAGAAGCTTCCATGCACGCATCTTCTTGCATGCCCAATCCTCCACTATCCCACAACTGATGGTCAAAAGCTGTATCCGCTTGCACCGCTGAAAGCCGGTCCTAGTTTGCACGGCGACACTCAGAGGTGAAATGACCGAATTTGATGCATCCTAAGAAGAAATCAGGCCATGCTTCATACACCACTCTATGCTTCCATTTAAACTCCTCTTTGATCGAGATCCACAACCACATTGATGGTGGTTTTGAGACATTGACCTCAACCTAGGCGCGAGGAAAAAGTGGATGACATATTATGAAGGTACGCTGATCCGAACATAGAAATCTTCCAACCAAGTTCCCGAGCATGAAAATAATTGAAGGATTTTGGAGGGGTAGATGAATATCAGGAAAGCTTACCCACATTGCAGCCGAAGGCAGGTCACGATTCATGTTTATATCGATAGACCATTGCATAAGGAAGAAACCACATCCATTGAACAACGACACTCAGAGGTGAAATGGATGATTTTGATGCATCCCGAGCAGAAAGCAGGCCATGCTTCATACACCATTCTCTGCTTCCATCTGAACTCCTCTTGGACTGAGATCCACAGCCACTTTGATGGTGGTTTAGAGACATCGACATCAACATAGGCGCGTGGCAACATCGGATGACATATCATGAAGGTACTCTGATCCGAACATAGAAATATTCCAACCAAGTTACTGATCATGCAAATAATGGAAGGATTTTGGAAGGGTAGAGGATTATCAGGAAAGCATACCCACACTGTAGCCGGAGGTGGGTCATGATTCATGTTGATATCGATAGACCATCACATAAGGAAGAAACCAAATCCATTGAACACCTGAGGAGCGCTGGACCATGCGATGACCAAATCATCCTCCAATGAGAAGCGAATCATTAGTAGACAATGATCAAGAAGACCCACCAACGCCTGGTTTTGGAGACCCCATGCTTCGATGAAAAATCCGTCAAAGGTGTCGACTGAAGGGTGACGACCCCTAAAGAGAGTGACCAGAGTCGATCAGTGAAGATCTGATGCTACATTAAACTCTTGAGAGGAAATCTCTAGCTGGGGATATCCTTCATAAAGGTTGGGGACCATAGGCCAATGAGGGGATGAAGTGAAAGGAGGAATATGATTCGGGTTGGTGAAAGGGGTAAATGGGATAGCCGTTGAGGAAAGAAGACGCACCCCCTCCCCCTGGCGAGGAGGAGGGGCCGGAGCCGCAAGCATCTTCGGGCTAGGGAATCGCTGCCGTCGATGAAGGAAGACTCTCTGCACCCTCTTCACGTTCAACCACCTACAAAAAAGGAAGGATATATATCACGATATTGGAGTTTGTGATGAAAGATGAAGAATGGTTATGGGAAGCAGTGAAGAGAGAAAAAACAAAGAAATGGACAATCTGGGGGCGGCACAAAAGCACAGTTTAAGGTGGCGCCATTTTCCAGTGTTTTCCAAATTTTAGGGCCTGAAAATCGGTATATAAAGATGTGTTTTTTGGAAATGGATGCTGTGCGAAATATTGAAGATGGTTTAGAATTTTGCGTGAAAGGCATGATTTAAGGTCAGAACATCTAATAATGGAAAAGTCATGGAGTGCGTAGCAATTTAGACAGGTTGCACAAAAAAATAATGTTGTGCATGAAATAGTAGCGGGATGTGCGAAATATTATTGGGTTGTGTGATCTATTAGCAGGATGCATGAAATAGATGAATGAAGTTTTTCACGCAGAAGTTGTTTCAGGATCAGAAGCTTGAGAATTGGAAAAGGCATGATGTGCAAAAAATATTGGAGCATTGCACAAAATATGATGTTGCATGAAAGAGTTTTTACGTGCATGAAGGAGGTTTTACGCGCGGATTAGATATTTTCGCACGGGGTCAAAAATGCCTATAAATATGAGGTGAACCCCCCTCATTAGATGTTTCTCTACACTTAGAAGAAATCCCGAGCTCTGGTGCATGTAAAATTTTATGCTAAGTGAGTTGCACGAGAAAAAGGAGTTTGCACGAAAAGAGGATAACTGTGTGAAAAGAGAAAAGTTGCGTGAAAAGGGAAGTTGCGCGAAAACGTTTTTCGGACCAAAAATGAATTTTTACGTGCAAGACATTTGAATTGCGCGCAAGGTATTGTAAAGGTTGTGGGAATAATTTGGGGTCTGCGCACATATTCAGTTGTGAGTATGGGAGTTCCTACCAGCTTTTGGGTAGGAAAGTGAAGATCTATTTCATAGAATACAACTGTTCAATTGTAAAGAAGCACTAAAATACTGTAATTATCTATTTGTGCTAAGAGGGAGCACACACACTATTGGATTGTTTTCAAAGTGCTTCATGAGTGTAAGGGAATATCCTACTCATTTTATTCCACATAAAAGGATTGTTTTTTAGTGTATTGTGTGGTACTGGATTGTTTCCATACCATACCAAGGACGTAGCTACTCTTGTTGAGTAGTGAACCTTGTAAATCTTGTGTTCCTGTGGTTTCGTGTATTCAGTAGGGAAGAAAATCTTTAATAGGAGACAAATATTGTTTCAAAAAGGGGAAACTTAAAAAGAAAAAGATATAACTGATTCACCCCCTCCACCTCTCAGTGATACTTGGATCCTAATAGGGAACTTCAAGGTAGTCATTGAAATGAATGACCTTTAAAAATTGGGTATGAATATCTATTTATTTCTGAAAATTACTTTGGATACTGAGGATGAGATATGGAAACAAGTCTTACTTATTATTATCAAAAAGTATTAAGATGTTTTGCCAAAGTATCTGTTAATATTTCATCCCAATATAGAGTTCATGTTCATGATCAACTTAATTTTGGAACATATCCTATATTAATACCATTTTATAAGATAGATGCAAATGAGTTGATAGATATAAAGTTATATCTAAATGAATTAGAGTTTAAAGGGTTTATTCACCCTATCACTTCACCATGGGGGGCTCCTATTTTTATTTAAAAAAAAGGAGATTATAATTTGTGTTTGTGTTTAGATTAATGGAGATTAAACAAAGTGATGATCAAGAACCGACATCTAATCCATCATATCGATAACTTATTCAATTAGATGAGGGGATATATATTGTTTTATAGTATTGAATTGAGGTCAATTTATCTCTAACGTTAGTTGAGAGTAGAGGATATTTCATGGATTACTTTTAGGAGAATGTATGTGTTGTATGAGGTCAATGTGATGTAGTTTGGTTTCAAAAACATTCCAACTATGTACATAGAACTAATGAATACGATCTTATATCCATTTCTTGATTTATTTAAAGATTTATTCACCAATTTTCATGATATTCCCTTGACCAGTACCCTCTTATGTAGATATTAAGGACATTGGTGATCTCTGAAGCCCACCTCCATTAGGTTACAGGTTGGTGAATATAATGGAGATTATAAATTGAATAAAAATGGGAAGAATTTCCCTCTATATATAAATATATGTACATGAGATAAGAAGAGATCCACTAATAAATTCCATAAAATAATTAATACGAACAATTTAATGTTATGTCATACATAATAGAAACAACTAAAAATACCCAAAATAAGGCCCAAGCAATGACAAAAAAGATCCAATAGCTCTTGAATAACCAATCCAAGCTAGTATAACTCATATCAATCACCAAATAACTCTAGAAGACTTTAAAAATAGTTTATATATAAATTCAGAAATAATACAAGTATACTTAATAGGATCCTCTTTGAAAGCTATCACGAAAATGTTGAATAAGCATAATAAATACTAGTTAATAAACAAATGAAACTAACACTTTACCTAAATTAGGTGAAATACACCCCATCCTCAATAAGTATCTCTCACTAAGTCATGTATAGAAATATGCAACATATAATATAATCACACACACACAGACAAATATATATGTATATATATATATAAACTTTCCAGACATCCACTTCCATGCATGTTTATCTCTCTCAGGCCCTAACACCAAATAACTTATTTTATAATCCCTTATAAGTTATCCATCGCCCCAATAATACAAAAATAATTTCATCCTACACCCCGTGAACACATATAATAACAAATTAGTAAGTCTAAAATCCACTATAGTTCTTAAATCATGTGTTATGCTTGAATCCCTCACATCCCATGCATGTACAAACTTAGGAAACCACACTCACTACTTAAAAAAAGTACGTTCTATACCCTCAAAAACACACACACACACAAACACAAGTATAGTAAAACTAAGAGCCATCAAAAAATATACAGACACATATCCTATAACTTATTCTATTACAACCCATTTAGGCCTATACAACATGATACATCGAAGAGAGTTTTTGGAAAAGGAAAAGTTTTCCATCTATTTCCTCTCAAACATAGATATGGAGAAAAGCACAAATACATAAAAAATTAAGCATTTACTAATAGAACAACTTAGGAAGTGGATAATATGAATAATATGAATATATGTATATATCATGAAAACCCACACTAGGAGAAACTACTTAGCCATAGACATGAACTATATTTATTATATCACATGATACTTGGTATCCCCCATAGAGATCTAGAAACCATATAATATATAATCACAAAATACTCTAGATTTAAAATAATTAATCATATTTATTTATTAATTAGAAATTACCATCCATTCATTAATCCCCATTGAGAAGTGTAGTTTGAACATTTCTTTCCATTACAAGAAAACATGCTTTATAATTCACATTCACATTTCTGAATTTCCACTAGTATCTGTTAGAGAATTCATCCGATTATCCCATGGTTAACATTTAACAACTAATTCCATCATTAAAATCCATCCCATGAGTTCATTATTAATTCATTTAGCAATCCATAATCCTAACATTCTTGTTCTCGACCTAAACTACTACCAGAAAAGATGGAATCATGCTGCATAAGCCAATTATAGCATGAAGTTGTAGATCAAAACAACTAAATATAAAAAAATTAATAAAAAATACTTGCACATAAATATGATAGGAAGAAAATATCTGCACTCAAACTGTTCTATCTATTCCTCTCAACATCATCTAAAATATAGGAATCGAGAAATTTCTTCTCTCAACTTGTGTATTCAATCCTTCTCTTAATATAACAACCATACCATACCCCACATATAATTATTAAAAAGGCTCTACTATCCTAGAAAATATATATATAGAATCAAAATGTATTTTTAGTACATAAAACTCAGGGGAAAGCTAAGACCATAACATCTAGGCATATAATCCCTAAACAAACAATTATGGGCTCATACAAACCCAAAAATTTATCTCTAGAAAATAAACTTTTTAATACCATATTTAATTAATCTATTAATTATTTATATGTTTCCACAACATGAAAATTTTCAATAACATATAATATAATATAATAATTAACCCCAAAATTCTTCAAGAAATACCTCTATATTCAATAGTTTCCAAGGAAGAAATGTAATCTAATTTATATGTATCATATTTTATTCACCTTATCTTTGTCAAATTTACATTATTAAACCAATTTTTAGTATATAAATTATACCAAGCAACAAAATTAATCACAATAATCAAATAAAACACTATCTATAAAATATCAAGAGGTATAATCAACATAAAATCACCAAATGTGATTATAATACCCTTCAAATTCATTCCTAACTATGGTAATTATCTTAAATTTGGTCAATTACACAATTACATAAAAAAGATAAAGAAATATAGTCTCATACTCTCACATAAAAAATTAATTTCATGAATCCACTACCTTAACTAAAATATTTTATGATCATTGCATAAGAAACTTATTAATAAGAGATGATATCAAGGCCTAAATCTCACAAAAGGAACCTCAGTAACTTGGAACGTAAGTATAACCACACAAATTTTCCACAACATCACCCAAATTAACCATACCCACAACTATAACCTCATTTAAGTGAATACCTAGATACAAATAATGGAAAAAAATATAAATATCCTCTTATTATAATCCTCATAAATATAAAAAAATTACATGAAGGCGGATCGAGAGTCTATTAAAAGACCTAATATTTCCATTTTTAGAGGAAATAAAGGGTTCTAAGAGAAATTGAGGTGAATTCCATATTTATATCCATATAGACAAACATTAAATCATGGTGTGACATGCATCTCCATACTATAACAATCTAGAAAATTATTCAATTATGGGATGAAAATACATTATCATGCCACGATGTGTCCCAATCTACCAACTATTTAAAATTCATGCCACAAATCCCAAAATCCCACTCATTCAAGGCCCCATGAAACTCGCAAACCTGATAAAATTTATAAGGGGTCGCGTTGTGTCCCGTATTCTATGAAACAACATTACATAAAATGAAAATTCTAGATACCAGCCTATATGTTTTCATGTTATGATCCATACTCTACATTCCATGATGTTCTCTAGAAAAACAGTTAGAGTTATATTCTTAAAGTCTTCATATAGTGACCTAATCGTCTACAATATGGCCAGTAACCCTAAAAACAATCACCATTGTTGATAATTGCCCCAATTTACAAAACACGTACACCATACTATGATACAAACCTACAACATTGCATATCATATGAAGCTAAGACCTCATGCCATGAACCACATGGTCACACTAACACCTACCTTCCCCTGATACAATTTCATCATAAACGGCATATCCACTCATCAATATTTCACTCAACACCTCTAATCACCCCAAATCACAATGAAATGTTTTTAGAAAGAACCATAACTTACATAAAATTCCACTAATACAATTCGTATCCTTAAAATTTTAAGATAAAAAATAAGAATCAAGGAAGAAGGAATAGATTAACCACCATATGATATACATATTAGGGATCTCTCTAGAATAAAATCACAATCAGAAAATTATACAATCAAGTAACATAATCAAAAAACATCATCCATTGTATTAAAAAAATAAAAAAGGGACATATAAAGAATATTAATAAGGATAAAACATTAAACAAATTGGGATACTAAGTGTGCATTTTTGGTTCTCACTCCCAAGTACACTCCTCTAGGCCACTGTTTCACCATAAGAAATTGACTAAAGGAATGAAAGGTCAGTGCAACACCTTATCTTGGAAATCCTAAATCTCAATAAACTACTCCTCAAAGGTCATATCATCTCCATCACCCAGCTTTCTAGAATTAAAGATTATATAATCATCATGAATATATGGATGATGTTTAAAAACATGAAAATAATCCAAAATACAGCTTATCTATATGTATTTTTCTAAATAATACACAAGATTTATGACATGAACCAAATCATAAAATGATCTTAAAAATCTAGGAGAAAGATTATCACAATAACTGAACCTTAATCTATATTTATGAGGATTATATTGACCCAGGGTTGAAAGATAAATCACATTGAACATATCATGTAGAAAATAACATATATTTTAAAATAACCTCTTAAAACTAAAAATTCATAAAACATGTTATAAATTATTTTCACTGAAAATAGAATTTGAAACTTATAAAATAATATTTACAAAAAATCATTTAAAACATTTTATGAGGAAAATATTCTTTCATATTTGAAGACAATTTAGAAAACATGTTAAAAATTATTTTAATTGAAAATAACCTTGATAAATTATAATGGAATCTTTTAAGAAAATAATATTTATAATTGTTTAAAATTCATTTCATTCTTTACATGTTAAAAATAACAATTCCTTTAAAATTTTATGTAAAATCCAAACAAGAATTGTTTGGGAAATTAAATGAAGATTCATTTAATTTTTTTAAAAGCAAAACATGGTAAAAAATAAATTTAATAATTCATTTTAATAATGTTAAAAAACATTTGAAAACATTTTTAGAAAACATGATTTTGGGAGAAAAAGTGTTTTCGACCGAAGAGAGAAATAAAGATGATTTTCTAAAAAATATTATTTTGAAATATTGAGTACATAAAGAGAGGAAAATGATGGGAAAACATGTATCCTCATTAAATGACGAGTTTATATTACAATAAATTATTTTCTTGAGATATTTGATATAATATTTTATCATTGGAATCATAATCCTATGCAATCCAGATAAATAATTAGATTGTAACAAAAAAACTATCCAGTTTGTAAATTGAATCGTAAGACCTATGAAATAATAAAATCTAAATAAAACATATAATATAAGGAGAATAAATATAATCATGATATTACTTGTTAAAGGGTATCTATATACATCTCATAAATAATAATGTTTCATAACATAACTAATGTCTTAAAGAATGAAAATTGTCACAAAGATCCCTTACTACTTGGGTGTCTTTTGAACCATAAACCATGTGAATGATAAACCCTAAAATGGATATTTAAATAAAAATAATTCAATGAGAAGAAATATATAATAAATTCATGGAAAATATGTACACTATAAATAGTAAATAATTTGTGAATAAGGTATGTATCTCATAGAAGTA
The DNA here is from genome assembly GCA_963277665.1 of Viscum album. Classification (NCBI taxonomy): domain Eukaryota; kingdom Viridiplantae; phylum Streptophyta; class Magnoliopsida; order Santalales; family Viscaceae; genus Viscum; species Viscum album. The sequence continues at coordinate 1,234,724,379 of OY728122.1, read as the reverse complement.
AAAAGTGAGACGAAAATCCCTTACCGCTTTAGAAATATTTTGAATCGTAATCCATAATAAATAATAACATTAAATGATAATTTTAATATAATGAAAAGGAGAAGATTCATGATATAACATGTTAAATGGTATTATATAAACCACAGAAATGAAATTATTTTGGAATTTTCAAATGTCTCCTAGAAATAAAAGAGACTATAAATCCCTTAGCTTCTGTCTCAATTTAATTATTACACATTAAAAACAAAGTTATAATAAATATTAGTTTATTAAAAATATAATATATATCAATAATTATATATATTATAAAATATATAATTTACTTATGACCAATTTTTACCCATTTACTACAAATTAATTTTTAACATCATGTTTCCGGTAATAACTACTATGTTGTTTTCGAATATGTTTTTATTTTTTATTTTAGGTCCTCTTAATTTGATCTTTGTTAAATAATTTTGGGAATACAAATCATAAAATAATTACCATAATTATACATCAATTATAATTTTATTAAAAATAATGAAATATGGTTCGGATAACTGATGTATGATACGATCATGAAGATGGTAGGCTATAGGAATGCATGAGTAACCATTCCATTTTTTCAACAATCACTATGTAAAGTAGGTAAGTAATATTTTATATTTAAATAATGATAATAATATCATAAATACAATATTATTCCTTTAAATATACTAATACATATCATATATGATGTGTGGTGATGAAAATAGCGGGTCACATCACTTCTTGATGGCGGTAGTCCACATGTACACAAATGCTGTTATCATATTTCAGTGACTATAAAGAAAAGAAAGAAAACTATATATTATATTTTAATAATTATAAATATTTCATTAATATAATAATTATTTCATTTATATTATATATATTCATTAAAATTACCCTTATTATCTTCCATTTAAATCATTAAATAATTACATCGCTTTACGAGATGATAGTCAACCGTACACATGAGCGAGGTTTTTATATCCCTTACAGAATGGAAATTAAAAATTTATATATGAAATAATAACTAAATAGGTATAATTATATTATAAATATATAATATATAATATGTATCTATCATCACACCCAACCGTTAGAGGTGGTAATTAAAAAATGAATGATGTCAGTTTGTGAGACAATAGTCCTCCAAACACATAAATAAATATTTTGTATCCCATTTGTTGGATGTGGGTATGGTTTTAGATCATGAAATTAACATAAAAAAATATAATAATTATGAATATAATAATTATATTATATAATCATATTTTAATAATAATTTAAGGAAGTGTAGGAAGAAATAAAATAAAAACGATCGTTGAAGACTGTAACCTCTTCTTTGGAAAACGTCCTCAGGGTTGCACCAAAGGCCTTCCAAGGAAGGATTTATGCACAAAAAAAAGGCTTATGAGATGAGATGAGGGAATTTGGGATGTTATTTGGGTAGGTATTTTCAAAACCAAAAGTGTCTGAAGGTGTGTATAAGTGATGAGAGTGGGTGGAATTTTATATGTGAGGTGAGTGGAGAACTTGTAATTCTGGAAAATCAAAAAATATACCCATATTTTCCCAAGAAAAAGGGTCCAAAATGGATTATTATGAAATATAATACATTATAGGATCTAAAAATTATTATAAAATAACTTTTATACAAGTTCTTATGTTACTTTAACCCTTGTATTTATATTCAACACCTCGTAAACCCATTTTTACCTTTAATGTGGTAAATAATTTTTACAATTTTTACTATTCATTATGGTAAAAAATTAATTTGAAATTATTATATAATATAAACTATATTTATTATATATATTTAATACAATTTTCTAAATTCCATTCACATAATTGAAATAATTAATTCATAATTAATCCCACAGATGCAATGCGAAAGAGGGTTTTCCATGAAAATATGTTCAAAAGATTACAAGGTTTTTATATCAAAATTAAATATGAAAATGATTATAATAAAATAAATTATATTGATAGTTATATATTTGAAAAATATTAATTTAATACCAATTTAAAATATAAGTTAACTTTTGAAATAATTAAAATAAAAAAAAGTTTTTAATTAAATTTCAATATTTTTCAATTTTCATCTAAAAGTTAATATTTTCAAAGAAATTATAAAAAATTAACCGTAAGATAATTTTTACATGATGACATTAAAAATAATATTTATTTGTATAAATACAATTCTTAATCGCATAAAAAATTATCATTAATGTAGGTGGAAAAAAATGAGAAGAAACCAATTGATAAAAAATACAGTTTTAAGCATTAAATTGGTTTTATTCATATATATTGTCTATAAAATAAATAATGTGAATGTAAAATATTTTATTGAATATAAAAAATATATACTTAATTAAAAATAATTCACAAAAAGGTTTTTTAAATTTATTGAGGTAAACCATGTTTTTCTATATAAAAATAGATTTTTTTCATAAAAAAGACTTCCTTTATTTTTAATTAGTTTTTATTTTCAGTTTTAATTAATTTTTTGTCAAATAATTAATTTTTAATAAATTTTAAAGACATATATATTCATTATTTAGTTAATAATATTCATACCATCTATTCCAATAGTTAGGATATAATTATCATATAATAATATTTTAATAGTATGTCACATTTTGTTAAAACATTGTATTATATGCAATGCAGGATAAACTCAATGTTACATGTAATAAAAAATATTGAAAAGATTAAATTCATTTGAAATAAATATTTCACAAAATTTTGCGGTGTTACACTCTACCCCCATTAAAATTAATTTCACCCTCATAATTTATCTCATTCTCCAAAGGTTTTAAATTTTAAAATTCCTTCATTGAAACATAAATCATAATTATAGTTAATATAAAATCCTATTTAAAGAGAGGAAAATCATATGAAATGTCATTTGGAATAATACATAATAGGTTTACAAATAGGATAACATAGGTGGAATGTGAAAACATAGAATTAAAAGAGAAAACTGAAACCAAAATACCGATGCAGTGTGATAGAGAACATGGTCCAGATAAAATTAATGACCACAAATCCATAAACCAAATAAGAATGAAAAATGTCACTCATATCATCAAAATAATTATAAAAGGGAAACATTTTATTTCAAGCTCATTTTATTAATGTTTAGTAATAACATTTCTATCTAAACTGAAAAGATATAAAAAATTACTTGATATATTTTTATTTCATAAGCACAATTTCATCATTTGGTTGTGCCTTAATCAATATCAACTTCATCTCTTACTCTAAGTGTTTATTTTTTTCTTGTTTGAAGCACTAAAAAGGATCCATAATAGATTTACAAGTCATTAATTTTATCTCTTGTTTAAAAAGAAGTTTACACTGGTTATCCAATATGGATAAATCTTAATATAGTGAAGTAATATTTTAATATCTAAAAACTTATTAAATGTTAATATTAAACCATTCCATAAATTTTTAACCATATAACACTTTAAAAATTCATAATTTATAAATAATTTCACTAAATTTCTGAAAATCAACATAACATTGACCCCCATATATCAGAAAGTGTATCTTGATTATGACATACCTAACATGTGAATACCATTATCATGTATTCTCATTAAACATGTTAATAACAAAAATGATGATAAAAATTTATTGAAAATATACATTATTCCTTATTCCATAAATAAAATACAGATTATTGTATATATTCCTTAAATCCAAAAATGATGTAAACTCCATCAATGATATCATAAACCACTTTATCAATAAATCATTATTTAGTTCTAAGTAAATCAGTTCTATCAAATTTAATTTATCCATACCAGTCCTATCTTTATCCTTACATCATTATACTAACATCAAGAATATATTAAGTGTTATATTTCCCTTAATCATGTGTTTTACATGAATATAACCTTTCCATTAAATCAATTTTCAAGGTCATCTTCACTAATCAACATATTCTTGGAAATCCTTAATGAAAATCTGATTTTGAACAATCCTTATATATTTCAAAATTCGGTAATTCTAATAAATAAACAATTCAAAAATTCAATACCAATCTTAATCTATTAACAAGGATTTATCATCTTATTCCTTAATAACTATTTCCTTTCATATTTCATTAATAGTATCTTCATAAACAACAAAAAACAATTACTTATACTACCTTTTTGATTCTATTAATGCTATTTCCCCTTAGGATATCAATTTTTATAATGCTAATATATTCCACATTTAAAATATTAAATAGTTGACAATAGCTTAGGTAGTCTATTATTCTTATCCATTTCATTAACTAAACTTTTCACTTTTTCCTTTGTAGGTGATTTTTGTCCTTGTTTTCCTCACCCAACAAATCTTCTCATACATCTGATGCATTCTCTTGAGTCCTTCATCTAACATTCTATGCATGTAGAAAAATGAATATTATTTCCTCCATAGTCACCACTACCTAAAATCTCAACAAACTCTACCCTTCTTTTCTTTGGTAGGGCCAAGATTTAGTTAATGTTAATAAGGTTTATCATGTTCTGTGATAATATATTAGGCATAATCATAATATCCTTTTCTCCAACATTATCCAATTTGGTTGATCATTACATATTTTTTCCACATTAAATGTTAAACTAGTCCATTTTAGTTCCCACCAATGACTAAACCAAAAAATAATGGTGTTATAAATACTAATCATAGTTTAAAATCGTATAATAATGAAAAAATAACATATAGTATGTACAAATCAAGAAACCTTACTTTTAATATATGAAACTTAGGTTTATCTAATTTCATTCATAGTCCAGAACTATTTAAATCATTCATGATGTTTTGTAAAGGGTTTTTGAATTTCTAAAGTATATCCCCTGGTAGAGTCACAGTAAGGGTGGAACAAGGCTCATTATCATTCACTAGGTGATGATCGAGTCTAACTCAATATACCTATTTTAAAGTTATTACTCCTAGGTACCTATATGATAAATACACAACCACTTGTAGTTTCTGGATATGGAAACCATTTTCATTATCCTTTACCAAAATTCTAGGATATTTTCCTATAATATTACTCATCATTAGAGAAATCCCTATAAATATCCCTAGGGATCTCACTATGGTTTTATCTTCATAGTTTCCAAATGATAACTAATCCTTTATTATGATATCAACTATATCATCCCAGGGATTTCATACATATGTATTACATCTTTTTAGATTAATATTCAATGCATTAAAAAAGCACAAGATAATGGACTATAATAGTTATGTTTATTTTTAAACTAGGAACAATGTCTATAATTTTGTGAAATATCTTCAACATATCCCACAATGATTTATCCCTTCAGTAATCGTCCAAATATTAACCTTCTTAAAATAATTCTTTATAACCTAGGGAAAGGAAACATAAGAAAGGGTGATATCAAATTCTCAATAAGGTTAAATAAGGGAGACACATAAGAGTAAAATAAACAGAATGTTATGTGAATGTGGTAGTAACATTTTAAAACCCTAACTTGTATGTAAAATATCAAAAAATTGAGTCAACACATAAATATTTATAGGTTTAATGACATGAATCATAAGGGGATCAATGAATATGAGCTATGAGAGAATAATATTGGCCTAGAAAGAAAATTTTGGCATACACACAAGCATAAAAATGATTTCCATAATAGTCAAGGATCACTACCAAGGCTATCATATTGGAATGGGTTCACTCCTCAAACCATCATAGTAGTCAACGATCAATCTTAAAACTGTTATAACCAAAAAAATCCCTTTACTGAATTAGGTTCACTCCTTATTTTAATCACATCTACCTCATGGGATATAATTCATTACCCAATAAATTACAGGGAAATATAGGTCCCACCTGTATTTTTTTATAATGAAACCACCATCTTTGGTTTTAACATAACCACTATCCTTCGTTATAATTTAACCACTATCACATAATTAAAATCATTCATATGTGTTCCATAAGATCATAAAACATTCATCTTATCATAAACAATGATATTAAATGGGTTTTCTAATCATTTCATCATATCATAACCTATGGAAAAGTGACCAGTTTAATACTCATTTCATAATTTCATCAAATCATAACCTACTTAAAAAGAACCAAGTTTCATAATAATTTTATCATGATATAATCCTTGGATGAGAAATGGGTTTCATAAAGATCTTTTCAACAAAAAAATAAACCATTTAGGGAAATAATAATAATGTTATCCTCAGATCATATCCCTAGTAGATAAAAAGTTACAACAAAGTATGTCATTTTAGATTGAAAATGATTTTGGAAGATAAATCACTTTGAACATTTCTTGAGGAAAATTAATTTTTCTTTAAATTAACCTTTTAAAACACAAAATTCATAATTTTTTTGGAAATAAATTTCTTTGAAAATAGAATTTGAAACTTATAAAGGAATCTTAAAAATACCATTTAAAACATTTTTATATAAGAATATACTTTCCAATTTTAAAAAACCTTTTAAAATCTTTTTAAAATCATTTTATTTGAAAATAACATTGAAAATTTCTAAATTAATCTTTTAAGAAAATAGTATTTATTACTGGGGAAAATTCTATTCATTACATACATGTTAAAAATAACTATTACTTCCACATTTTTCGAAATTTCTAAATGGGAAGTATTTGAAAAAAGACATGAAGATTCCTATCAAACAATATTTAAAAATTTAAACATGGGTAAAAATGTATTTTAAAAATAATTTGAATAATGTTAAATTTTTTTTTGAAAAAATCATAAAAAACATGGTTTTGGAAGAAAAACTGTTTTTGACCAAACAGAAAAATAATGATGATATTTACATAAAACATTATTTTGAAATCATGATTACATAAATAGTGGAAAATGAAGGTAAAACATGTATTATAATTACATTAAAATATTATAATAAAATAAATGATTTTCTTGAGAAATATATAATAGTACTTCATCTTTGGAATCATAATCATGAGAAATCCTGATAAACGACTAGATTGTGACATAAAAACCATACCACTTTGGTAACATTGAATCATAATCACCATGAAATAATAATAGTTAAATAGAACTTATAATATCATGATAAAAACAAATTCATGATATTTCATTTTAAATGGGTTGTATATAAAAATCATAAAGAAGATAGTTTCATTACATAACATATGTGTCAAAGATGGATAATTGAGGTAAAGATTCTTTACCGCTTCGGTGTATTTGGAACAACAAACACCCTAAAATAGATATCACAAAATGGATATTAAAATCCACATAATTTTCATTAGAATAAATTTAAAATACATTCATCGATAGTATATAAAAACATATAATAAGAAATTGGTGAATAAATTATGCACATCACAAGAGTAAAAAGTGATATGGAAATCCCTCAACACTTTAGTAATCTTTTGAATCAAAAAACCCATTTAAGCATATAATAAAATGAAAATTTTAATATCATAAAAAATATGAGATTAAATATATAAGATTTCAAAGTTTATTATATACCGCACATAAAATAAATGAGTGGAAAAGTTTTATATGTTTCCCATAAATAAAAGAGAGATTAAAAATCCCTTACCATAAATACCAACCATGAGATAAATATTCCCTCACTTTTACTATAAATACCAACCCATTACATCATAATTTTCATTAAACATTCTTCCTCAACAAAGATATGGTCTTTTTACCTCCCAAGGCGTCGTTCCAAGGATCCCTCAAGCCTTCTATGGGTTTAAATATCATGTTTTTTAAGTTACTCTTCAAGGTAAGGGATCCTTTCACCCTTATCTTTTAAGTAATGGAATACTTTATGTTATGTCTTCTAGTTTCCATCTTATTAGGATGGGGTATATTATAATATATCCTTATTAATATCCATTTTTGTCTAAATTATGAGAGACCCTTTCCACTCTCATCAATTGATTTTCTGAATTTTTATGTGACATCGTTAGGATGCCAAATTTTCCTAAAAGAAATCACATTTTCTCTTTTCATTCTTGTTTACTTTCATGTGGTAAGTACTTAAAATATCCATAACATGATATTATTTTTCTTTTATTATATTCATCTACTGTAAAATGATTCATTTATGGATGTGATACCCTCGTACCCTCTATTTTTTATTATTTTTTGAACCACATTATATAGCTGTTATGCTGTAGAAATTTTGTCTCCAAATTTCTCTCTCTTTCTCTCAGAAAATTCTCTTATCTTATTTATGTGAATACCCAGACATATTTCATTTCAAGGGGTGTTCATAAATACATAAAAATTATATTCTTGTTTTTGGAATTGACATATATAAAACCCGTATTCCCTTTCCATGGGTTATAAATGACATAATGATATTGTTTTTTAATTTTTTTTAAAATGTCAATATTTTAATATGAAAAATATTTCTTTTATTATATTTGGGTTATTTATGAAATGTATGATTGTGATATATGTGGAAAACACAAAAATATAGACACATTAAGGGTTCTCCCTAATAGCGCTCCAATGCATTGGGTAAATAATTTAATCTCTAGAGATGACAAGTTTTACGATACCTTTGTGAATATCCTTGGTAATTTTTATGAAACCTTGGGGATATACTTTGGTGATATGGTCATAAAAGTATAAATTAAATGTTTTATACACATTTTCAAGATATTATTCAAGTTATTATTGCTATTATATTCCTATTTATAATAAATTTATGTTATAACTCATGTTCTTATGGATATCGCTCAAGATCACAAGTAAACTATTTCCCTCGTTTTCTTTACTTGGACTTCTGCTCACCCTTTCCTTTGATGTATGTCTCCAAGTTATGAGATATAGTAATTTTACTTAGGATTAACCTATGATGAGTCCTTACATGTTTATTATAATAAAGCTTTATGTTTTCATGTTTTATGTTCTGCATTTCCAAGACACTAGACTTTAAAGATCCACTATTTTTAAAATGTAATGAAATGTTATGTAATAAAAGGAGGGATGTCGTAGTTGGTATCAAAGGACAGTTAAACTATTTATGTAAATTATTCTATAAAATTTTTAGGAAGAACACTATATAATTTTTTAAATATAGGTAAACTTCATGGTATTTTGGTGAAATATTAATTAAGTTGTTTCTGAACAAATAAATCCATATCTGGATATGAACAAGTGGATGTGGCTCTGGAACAGATGTACCTAGGAGTGAAAACTCGGACATGGAGTTTCAGTCTTGACCCGGGGTATCCTGGTACACAACAATTAGCCTTGATTCACTCCTATTTTGAAACTCCCGGTGGATATTCATGGTTAATCACAATATTTTTATGAATCATTATGAGGAATTTATAGAGAAATGTAATTTTTTAAACATGAAATTTCAAGAAATAAAATCCTCTATAGTTAAAATATTCTTAAATGAAATTAGCCTCTTACTATGGTTTTATTATTTTATAAAATGGAGGGTAATTTTAGGAACCATGCAAATGGTGACCGCAATGAACCATGTGATGACGACCCTCTGATGGAAGCCAGAATGGAAAATTTCATGAGAATGATGAACCAACTAACACATGTCATGGTAAATAACTTGAATCCAGCTGAGTGACTGATCTCACTATGAAGGGAAAATTTTTCTATTGAGTCCTTTATGCGTCAACGGCCGCCATCCTTTAGTGGATATATCGACACATTGATTATTGAACAATGGATCATCACTATTGAGAAGATCATTTCTGTGCACTGCTGTTCCGAACAAGAGAAGTTCACACTAGATGTTTAATATTTAGCGGGAGAAGCTGATCAGTGGTGGGAACTAATTAAAAACATGAGGCCAAGAGGGGAGGCTAAAGATATGGAGTGTGAAGAGTTTAGAGGGATCTTCTTAAATATGTATTTCCATCGTTCTATGAGAATAATAATGGAGAAGGAGTTTCTCGAGATGAAGTAGAAGGAGAATGAAATTGTGGGAAGCTATGAGATGAACTTCACAAGGCTTTCTTGTTATAGCTCTAGATTTGTCATGGATCCAAATGGTAAGGTTTATAGATTATTCGGTGGACTGAGACCTCATCTATAGAAGAATATAGCCAACAGAGACAATGATAGCTATGATGAGATCATGCGAGGTGAGATTAAAGTTGAACTGGAGTTTGGTGAGATGTAATGATATCATAAATCCAATGACAAGAAAAGATTGAAGGAGCCCAGCTTAGGGAGGAATTTTGATTAGGGAAGAGGAGGCAAGAAAATTAAATGTCCCACATGTAATAAATGTTGGAAGAAGAATTTGGGGAACTGCCTTCTTAGGAGTAGGAAGTGCTTCAAGTATGGAAGAGATGGCCATATCACGCATAATTGTCATAGTGAGAAGTATCCTCAACTCCCAAACACTAATGAAAAGGGGAATATGGTGCATGCCCTAACTTATTTTCAATGCTATAAGTGTGGAATAATTAGGCACTTTTCCAATCACTATCCAAATCCGAGGGCAGTAGAGGGGAATCACCATTAGCCTCAGTAAAGGCTACTAGAGAAAGGTTGTACTTTCACAATCACTACAGCTGAAGTTGAATCACCAAATGATGTGGTGATAGGTACTCATATTGTTATCTCAAATCTAGAAATTACTTTTTTTTATTATGGTTCTATGCATTCCTTTATTTCCTTTAGGATTGCAAAGAATTTAAATTCAACCCCTAAATTTCTAAGGGTAGAGTTATCAGTCAAGAATCCTCGTGGGATTATCCAATATTGATTAGTGTTTATAAACTCTAGTATTTTCTTTAGTGTGCACAATATTATTGAAAATTTAGTAGTCATTTCCATGCAAAAATTTGACATTATACTATGGATTCACTGGCTCTCAAATTATAATGCTAAGATCAAATGAAGAAGCAAAGAAATATCAGTAGTCTGGAATGAAAAACCCACAGTTATCTTCCAAGGAGAGATATCTCAACCTGATATTTTTTCTAGAAGAACCTATTATATCCTTATTTATGGAGTTGATCAGTGAAGAGTAAGAAGGAAATGAGAGTATATGGATAGAAAATGTCCCCATCATCAAGGAATACATTGTCATATTTCCTATGGAGTTTCCCAGACCTCCTAGGGAAAGAGAGGTCGAGTTATCAATTGAACTCATACCTGAATCTCATTCGATATCAAATACCCCATATAGAATGGAAAATGTGGATCTAGAGGAATTAAATAAGAAACTCCAAGATCATTTTGATATAGGGTTTGTCTGTCCAGGTGTGTCTCCTAGGAGAAAACCTCTTCTCATTATGAAGAAGAAGGATGGATCAATGCGAATGTGAATTGATTATAGAGAACTAAACGAGATCACAATGAAGAAAAAATACCATATTACAAGAATTGATGACTTATTTGACAAAATTCAAGGGGATGAATTCTTATCTAATATTTATCTTCGATTTGGTTATCATCAATTGATGGCGAAGAAATTAGATATTCCAAAAATCGCCTTCCGATCAAGATATGGGAATTATGAGTAATTTGTTATGCCCTTCAGACTGACTAATGCACCTTCTATATTTATGGATTTGATGAATAGAGTCTTTAAATACTTCCTTGATAACTTTTTAGTTCTTTTTAAGGATGATATTCTAATATATTCCAAAAATCGTGAGGGGAATAAGGATCATCTAAGGGTTATTTTTCAAAATCTGTGGAATGAGGGGATTTTAGGAATGTTTAGAAAATGTGAATTTTGGTTACAAAAAGTTTCTTTCTTGGAGACCATTATAACCAATGAAGGAATCACTGTTGACCCTACAAAGACAAAGGTTTTATAGGAGTGGCCTTATCCTACATAAATAAATGATATTCATAGTTTCCTTGGATTAGTGGGATATTATATGAGGTTTTTGAAAAACATTTCATGACTTTATAATCCATTAACCAATTTAACTCGAAAAGGATTCATGTTTATCTAGAAAAAATAGTGTGAGGAATGTTTCTATAATCTGATATAGATATTGGTTACTGCACTCTTGTTAACTCTTCCCTCAAGTGGAGAAGGATTGCTTATTTTTAGTGATGCATATCTGAAAGGTATTGGGTGTGTCCTCATGAAAAATGGAAAAGTTCGAGATTATGCATCGCGATAGTTAAAGAATCATGATCAGAACTATCCTACACATGATCTGGAGCTAGCTATGGTAGTTTTTCTCTAACAATATGGAGGAACTATCTTTATGGTGAGAAATGTGATATATATATAGACCATCACTGTTCTAAGTATAGTTTCACACAAAACAAATTGAACATGAAACAAAGGATATGGAAGGGCCTTCTTAAAGACTATTATTGTTCAATTCATTATTATCCCGGAAGAGCAAACAAAGTTGTTGATTCATTAAGAAGGAATTACCGATTTGTTCATTCCATGACGAGGATTCAAATAGATCCATTGATAAATGACCTAGTAAAGCTGGAAATGGGAATTAGATGGGAAGGGACATCATCGACCCATGCCCAAATGATTTATCAACCGCCATTACTAGAGAATATCAATAAAGCACTGAAATAAGATCCTTTTTTAGAGAATAAATATGAGGCTGTGAAGGATGGGATGTTTCCTGAGTTCAATATTGATCATTAAGGTGTATTGAAATTTTCTACAAGACTATGTGTTCCATCTATTCCTGAAATAAAGAAAGAGCTGATGGATGAAACTCATAACTCTACTTTCTCTATACATTCAGGAAGCATGAAAATGTATAAAGACCTTCGTGATAATTAACTGTAGGATAATATGAAAATGGAGATTGCTGACTACAAATCAAGGTTCCTAGTATGTCATCAAGTGTAGTAAGAGAGAAAAATTCTTAAAGGGGTATTGGAACCACTAACCATACCACCATGGAGGTGGGTAATATCACAATGGACTTCATCCCTAGTCTCCCGAGTTCTTCCAAAGGAAATAATGCGATATGGGTTATTGTGGATCATCTCACCAAGACTGCCCATTTTATCTCTATTCAGGAAGATTTATATCTTGATCAAATTTCTAGGATTTATGTAATGTAAGTGGTAATGCTGCATGGAGTACTACATTCTATCGTATCTGATCGCGATCCAAGGTTCACCTCAAAATTCTGGAGAAGTCTTCAATATGCTCTGAATACCGAATTAGATTTTTGTACAGCTTATCACCCCCAAACTAATGGCCAATCTGAATAGAATAATCAAACACATGAGGAAATGATAAGAACATGATCAATGGGATTTAAATGTGGATGCGATCAACATTTTCCATTAGTTGAGTTATCTTGCAACAATAGATTCCACTCGAGAATTCAAATGGAACCCTATGAAGCTTTATATGGGAAGAGATGTAGAACTCATACTTGTTGTAATGAAGCTAGTGACATAATGCTTATTGGGCCGGATCTAGGGCAAGTGATGATAGAAAAGGTCTATGCCATCCAACAATTCATTAAGGCTTCTCAGAGTTAGAAAAAGAGCTATGCCGAAAACAATTTAAAGGACTTGGAGTTTGATGTTGGTGACAAGGTCTTTCTTTGAATATCACCTTGGATGAGTGTCATGAGGTTTGGGAATAAATGAAAGCTCATCCCTATATACATTGGCCCCTATGAAATACTTGATCGCATAGGAGTAGTGGCCTATCATCTTGCACTTCCTCTAAATCCATTACAAGCTCATGATGTCTTCAACGAATCCCTTTTTAGGAAGTACATACCTGACCCTTCACATGTACTAAATATAGATGTGGTAAAACTATAACATGACCTCTCTTATGAGGAGCAGCCAGTGGAGATCTTGGATCGTAGAGACAAGGTTCTACGCAATAAGAGTACCCACATTTTTAAGGTGTTATGAAGGAACCACAAATAAAAAGAAGCCACGTGGGAACCAGAGGACTCTATGAGGCAGAAGTAAACACACATTTTCTCTTATGAGGGTATGAGTTGAAATTTTAGGGAAAAAATTTATTATGTGGGGAAGAATGTAATGACCTGAACTTTTGAATAATTTTTGTTTCTTGAATTTTTTTATTATTTTTTTTATAGTCAACAAAACTATATCATTTAATTAATGAAGTGAGTATAATTAAAATATTACCATTGGGATTTGACTGTTATATGAAAATTGGTCAATATGACCAATGTAATCTAAATTATTGTCTATAATTAAAATTGATAATGGTTAATTAATACAAAAAAGAAGAGTTTATGGCCTCATCCAGTAGACTCGGGCCATACAAAGCCCATATGTCAGAGCTTTGGAAGGAGGTTGCATCACTAGGCTTTTCTCAGGACTAAGCCCAAGCTAAGTTTCAACATGTGAAGCTTGAAAATAATCACCCAAGGGAGAAGGTAAAGCTGATAGAAATCACCACTCGTGAAAATGTTGTCCGAGCCACCCCAAGATTCTATCATCGTAGCACACCTTACACTTAGGTCTTATGCAGGTGTTATAAGGGGCAATTTAACAAGGCCTTAGTTACTTTTTTATAATCCTTTTGTATAAATAATATTGTTATTTATTCTTATAGAACATTATTATATTTCAAATGTTTGAATAAATATAGGATGAACTTATAGAAGTTCTATATTATTTATAATGTTTTAAAAAAAGTATATTTTAAAATATTTTTGTATACTTTAAATAATTAATAATGTAAAAAGATTTTTAAAAAATGGCCTTCTACAGTTATGATCAGTAAAAAATTTAGAGTAAAAAAAGATCAACTTAACTTTTTGTGAATAGTAAAGTATGAATAGTAATATTACCCTTATGAATAGTAATGTGAGCAATGGAATAGTAACCTCACTTAAGAAATTATTAATATAATTTAGGAATCTTTAATGGGGAAGTGATATAATAGAATAATTAAATAACTATTTCAAAAATTATTAGTTAAGTATTGGTATTTTTCAGGTAAAGAGTGTTTTTATATAAAAATTAAATATATCATAATTATAAAATTACTTTCATAAAATAGAGTTCATTTTTTATTCAGAGAATCAATATTAGGTTAAGGTGAATTTATTTTTTTTATAAAATGTTTTTCTTTTTGGTGGATAGTAAAAATACAGTGTTGAGTTTCGGTGTGATTAATAACATCATTAGTGATGCAATAATTCAGGTAGACTTGTAAATTGTAATATATGAAATTATGTGTCCCATGTGGCCAATACCATGGGAAAATACTATGGGAAATCCCATGGTTTTGCAAATACCACTGATGAGGTGTCCCATGGAAATTAATTAAATATTCCCTCACTTTCGCTATGAATACCAACCCATTGATTAATTAATTTAATTCCAAATTACTCCTCAACTAATATATGGTCTTTTTATCTCCCAAGGAGTCCTTCCAAGGTGCCCTCAAGGACCCCAAGGTCCCATCCTTTGAGCATTCGATGATACTCTTCAAGGTAAGGGAACCTTTCACCCTCCTCCTTTAAGTCTTGACTTCTTTTATGTTATGTATTCTAGTTTCCATATTATTATGTTGGGTTATGTTTCTATATATCATTATTACTATCAATTTTATGTCCAAATGATTATATACCCTTTCTGGTCTAATCAATTGATTTTCTGAAATTTTATGTGACGTCGTTAGGCTACCAAATTGTCATAAAATAAATCACATTTTCTATTTTATTTAATGTTTCCTTTTCATGTGGTATGTCCATAAAATATCAACACAATGATCTTATTTATATTTTATTCTATACCTATACTATAAAATAGTTCATTTATAGATGGGATAACCTTTACCCCTATCTTTTTTATTATTTTCTAAAACCATGTTATATAGCCGTTATGCCGCAGAAATTTTGTCTCAAAATTTCTCTCTCTTTCTCTCCATGAATTATCATATCTTATTTATGTGAATAACCAGACCTATATAGTTTCTAGGGGTGTTCATAAAGACATAAAAATGATATTTTTTATTCTATAATTGACATACATAAAACCCTTATTCCATTTCAATGGGTTATAAATGACATAATGATCTTGTTTTTAAACACTTTTTAAAATGCCATGATTTCGATATGAAACCCATTTATTTTATTCTATTTGGGTTATTTATGAAATGTATGATTATTATGTATATGGATCAAATGAAAATAAATACATATTAAGGGTGCACGATGACTGATCTCCAATTCATTGGGTAAAGAATTTAATCTCTAGAGATGACAAGTTTTACGATACCTTGGTGAATAACCTTGGTAATTTTTATGACACCTTGGGGATATACCTTGGTCATATCTTCTTGAATGTGTAAATTAAATGTTTTCTCCACATTTTAAAGATATTATTGAATTTATTATTGCTATGATATTCCCCGGTATCATTCCTTTATGATATCCATCACGTTCTTATTGTTATCGCTCAAGATCACATGTAAACATTTTCACTAGTATTTCTTACTGAGCCTTCTGCTCACCCTTTCCTTGGATGTATGTATCCAGGTTATGAGATAGAGTAATTGTACGTGGGATGAACCAAAGTGAATCCTTATAAGTTTATTAGAAGAATGATTCATGTTTTTCTATTTTATGTTCTTGATTTCCAAGACACTAGTCTTTTAAGATCCTCTATTTGTAAAATGTAATGAAATGTTACGTAATAAAAGGCAGGATTCCATACTCAAGATGGATCAAATCACCCGAGTGAGATAGAGAGACAATTTTTCTTCTTCAATGGCCATGGAAATATGTAATGGGATTATCTAACCCATCATATAGATGATATAGAGATGTTGGAGGGACCACTGGGGAAGAGACAGGGGTAGGAGCATGATGCTTTTCAGGTCAGTGGATATAGCAGAGGAGATGGAAGAGTTTCAGAAGGTGGTAAGTAGTTTGACTAATTACCACCACCACCCTCAGGTGGTCCACACTAGGCTCAAGAAGCTTGTGTTTATGGACAAGGCCAATTTTAGTCTATGGAGACCTATGATATCAAGTCTCTAGGGATGATATGAGATATGATCAGTGTCTTTTCTACTTTGGATATATTATTAATAGACATGGGTCCAAGTCATTCCTTCATTTCCACTTCTTTTGTTTAAGACAGAGAAATTTTAATTGAGACTTCGAATCGAACCTCTCTATTGGAGACTCAGACATGCCATTACTCCATAATTTATCACTTCTACCAGTTGTTAAATAAAACGTTAATAGGTGATAGTTTTTATGGGGTCTCCTCATATTAATAATGAGGCTTTATTAGTTTATCTTTGGTATGGACTAGTTATCCATAGTTCATTCCAATATTGACTGTTTTAGGAATAGTATGGAGTGCCTCCATAGTGATGGGCTGTGGTTTTACATTGTGGCTGAAAAGGAATACTTGGTGGAGAAGGATGACCTCAGGCATGTAGAGTGTAGCCGATTACTCAACAGTAGAATATCATGACTTGTGGAGTGGTGGACTCTATGAGCAACCCATCTCCCCTGGTTGTGGCAGAGTTTGAAGATGTCTTTCCCAAGGATGTACCCGGTTTACCTCCCTATCGAGAATTAGACTTCTATGTTGAATTGCATCCCGAGATGGAAACCAAATCTTCCCCCACATATTGGATGGATCCTACAGTGATTCGTTAGATGAGGATGCAGTTGTAGGACTAATAGGATAAGGGATTTTTGATACCTAGTGTTCCCCCTGGATATCCCTAGTGTTCTTCCGCAAGTAGGAAGATGAGAGCTTGAGGTTATGTTTGGACTATGGGTTATTGAACCAAGTTAAAATCATGAATAATTATCCACTATAAAGGATAGAATGCCTCTTTTATTAGTTTATAGTTGTGAAATGGTTCTTGAATATTGAACTCAAATCAAGATATCACCATCTATGAGTATGAGATGAGGATATACCAGAGATGAAATTCAGATGTCGCTATAGTCACTATGAGTACTTGATGATTACCATCGGTGTTTCGAACACCCAAGTAGTAATAATTTGATTTTTGAATTGGATCATTATGATTTTATTAGATCGTTTCAGGATAGTATTAATCGTTGATATCCTAGTGTACTCAATATATGATAATGAACACATGATATAGTTAAGTATGGTTTTAGAAGCACTCTGAGAGAACCCGTTTTATGGGATGATATTGTAGTGCCGGTTTTTGATTCATGAGGCCCAGTTCCTAAGAAACATCATCTCAGAAGCCAGATTATTATTAGACTTAGTGAATATTGAGGAAACTCTTTCTTATAAGCGACCCATGAGTTTTACCGTGGTGTAGAATTTCCTTGGGTTAGTAGGGTACTATCATAGGTTTGTACCCAATTTCTCCATAGTGGAAGAACCCTTGATAGATTTTACCTAGAAGGGGAAGCCTTTCATATAGATGGAATGTTCCCAGTAGTTCTTTCAAGATATGAGGTAGAGGCTGATGAGTTCCCCCATATTGGGATTTCTGGAGGAGGGTGTTGTGTAAATAGTGTTTTGTGATGAATCAGGGACAAGGATGGGTTTTTTTGATGGCAAGATAGGTGATGATTGCCTATGGTTCATGTCAACTAAGGCTGCATGTGAAAAAATATGTGACCCATGATCATGATTTACCAATATTAGGATTCATCCTAAATATGTGGTGATACTACTTTATGTTAGAGAATTTTATCAAATACGTTGACCACAAGAGTATCAAGTATATCTTCTCTTAGAAGGATCTTAACTTCAGGAAGCGGTGATGTATAGAGTTTCTCTAAGACTATGACATTGATATTTTATATACTCCTAGAAAGTGTAAGATATTGCTATATTCTCTTAGCTAGAGATATCATTCATAGTTATTGGATGAGGTTTTTCAATGGTTATCCTCATTATAGTTTGACTTAGTGGACAAAGATGGTTCTCTGTATCTACAGTTAATGGTTGTTACCCCACCACATTAAATGCATGTAAAGGAAGCTCTACTTGTAGATAATGACTACAAGACAATACGTAATCAGATATCCATAGGGCATGACCATGATGGATATTATGAATCTAGGGAGTACACTATCCTTTTTATAGGATGGACGATGATACTATTTTTTCTGTAGTTTGAGGTAAAGTGGTTGTTTCATACACCCCCTTTGGCGGTACATCTATGTGTGGAGAATAAGTAACAAGACCTACGACATCAGTTATGGTGCCCAAGAATGTATGAGGTAGTTGTAGAGTTTGCCTCTTGATGCCTCACTAGTTAGAAAGTGAAGGCCAAGCACTAGGTTTCATCAAGTTTATCTCAACCCCTTGAGGTGATAGAGTGAAAGTGGGATGAGATATCCATGGAATTTGTTATGGGGTTAAAATGTATGTTCAGGGGACACAATTATATCTGGGTGATTATATACCAACTCACCATGTTTTCGCACTTCCTAGCCATCAGAAAGGAGTTCAATGGAGACATTAGGAAACCTCTATATACAATAGATAGTATGACTCCACATAGTTTCATCAATTATTGTTTCAGATCATGATGCTCGCTTGACATCATGATTGTGGAGAGGAATAAAGGATGGCATTAAGACTTAGTTATACTTGAGCACAAATTCTCACCCCAAGACTAATGGCCAAAATTAACTGACCATTCATGTCTTGGAAGACATGTTGTGGGATTGAATATTTGATTTTATCCCCAGTTGGTAGGATCATCTACCCTTGATGGATTTTTCATTCAACAACTACTATAATTACAACATTGATATAGAACCATTTAATGCTCTTTATGTGTGACTCTATGGGTCACCACTTCGTTTTACTGATCCTAGTGAGTCAACAGCCATGGGACTAGAGTTGGTTTGAGATACTAGATAGAAGTTGATGATCATCCAGGAGTGAATGAGGACTTTATATACCCATCAATAAGCTTATATGGATCAGGGAATGAGACCTAAAGAGTTCGGGGAGGGAGACCATGTGTTCTTGATGGTCTCAACTTGATTTGGATTGAGTATATTTGTTTGAGGCTGTAAGTTATCTATGAAATTCATAGTCCTTTACCAGATACTAGATAGATATCGTGAGGTGGGGGTACTAATTAACTATACAACCGTAGATGGAAAGGGTAAATGAAATATTTCACATGTCCAAACTAAAAAGGTACATTCCTGACCCATCACTTGTTATCGACTGGGGAGAGTTGGACATTGTGGATGTAGCTACCTTTGTTGAGTACCTAGTGGAGATCTAGGATCTGCAAGAGATGATCCTTCATGGGTGATCAATTCCCTGAGTGCGGGTCTAGTGGCAGTATGGGAATATTTAGGAGATAACCTAGGAGCAGTAGACCTAGAAGTGATCCCACTTCCCTTATATTTTGAGTAGATTTTTTTTTTGGAAAAAAATACATAAGGTGAGGAGAATTTAATGAATTTTAGTTTCTATATATTATTTTTGGATATTATATGGATTATTTTTTAGACTACCCACTAAGATGATGTGTGATTCGAAGGACCATTATGTCCCAAAGAAATGTTCAATATATATATCAAATATCATAACAACACACACATGTAGTTTTTTTTAATAGTGTAATAACTCTCTAATAGGAACTATGATTTTAAATTCAAGTGAACCACTGTGGTTGAAATGAGGGTTTTACCCTAGGCATGGAATAATCTTTTTCGGTGCATGGAATTTGTGAAAATTTTTTCACAGACACAAAATTAATAAAATAAAATAATTAAATGATTTAATTTATTTTATTTGATGTAGAAACTTGATTCTCTATTTAAATATACACCTATGTACTTTTCTTCAAGACAACTACTAAACCCTAGAGACCTAGAGATAGTTGGATAATAGTGTTCTTAGTGGATTGCATAAGATAAATTCAAGATCAATGATCACTTCGTCAACATAGTTTACGGATCTCATCAATGATGGAAATGAAATATCGTTCTTCATAAATTATCGATACAAACTCTAGGTAGGATGGTTTATTTTAGAATTTACATCCAGTTATTTTATCCCAATTGAACATGGATCAAGTCCATAAACAGAAATTATTAGTGCATCAATGGTATATTAAGTTGACTGAATTATTTTGTTTATTGGGTTGATTATCAACTTCATTTGTCTATTTTTGTTGACAATGGATTGAGGATGAATGAACAAAGGGAAAGGTTCATTCCTCAAGTTTTATGTATTTTTTTCTTCCCAGTTTCTTTGCATGTCCATCATGGGAAATTACTTAGTCTGTGGTTCAACGAATACCCAATATTCAATAGATACATGACCATTATATTGTGAAACATATCAATATCATAGGTACTATTCAAAATCAAGGTTGTGATCAAGGTACAGTGATAACAGTAGATGATTAGAGGTGGATCATATGGATGTGTGGTTCCTGTTATTCCCAGTTTTGAAATGAGGTGATAGTTTTTATCATTATATTGATTTTTATAGAAAATAAAGGACTGAAATCTAATGTAATGGTGACATTGAGGTCTAGAAACCAATGATACATAGTTTATGTAAAGGGAAGTTCCTACTCCAATTCATAGAAGGATGTGGAATAGATCCCAATGAATCTTGAAAATCTCAGTATATATGGAGTGCATTTTAGGATTACATACCGTATGGGACCCCTAACTATAGTTCTAGGGTTTTCATGATGAGGTAAATATCGCACACTGTCTAACCCAATCACATTCCTTGTGACCCTTCCATGGAGGCTCAAAATTTACCTCGTTGGTTATATAAAAATGGCTAGGAGTATACGGGCTTGGACATGATGTGTAATCCGACAAAGACATGGCCAGGAGTATACAACATGGCCAGTGGCACATGACCATGACCAAGAGGCACAAGAATGGTGCTAGGTGACCTAAATATGCCATGTGTGATCACTCACACATCATTTATGTTGATTTTTACATTCAAAGTTTGGTGTTACCACATCGGAAGATAGGGGATAGATGGACTCACTGTGTACCCCTAGTACATGCAATGCACCCACAGTAAGGGTTTTTTTAGCCCATATTTTATTTAGTATGGACCAATCTTGGTTGAGAGAATTAAATTGATCCATTATCTAAAGGTTAAAGGGTGGAATTACATCCAAATAAAGGGATT
The DNA here is from genome assembly GCA_963277665.1 of Viscum album. Classification (NCBI taxonomy): domain Eukaryota; kingdom Viridiplantae; phylum Streptophyta; class Magnoliopsida; order Santalales; family Viscaceae; genus Viscum; species Viscum album. The sequence continues at coordinate 1,234,702,296 of OY728122.1, read as the reverse complement.
TTGATACAATCTAGAGGATAAGTCTTAGAAAGAGTTTGTGGAGTCCCACTGTGAGAGTAGCGTGTCATCCTCTATCATCTTTATACCCTATAAGGGGTTTGTGGAATTTGTATGATCTCCTTTATAAGGGAGTTGATCCTCCATATAGTAGTCCATATTAGTTGGGTTCTTAGGTATCATTGGAATGTGATCCCCTATATTGGGGATTAATTCATATTTGGTTCATGGTGTCCCTAGTAGTCCTAGGCATGGCCCCTATCTAAGTATCTGGTATTCTAAGACTAGTAAGCTTTCTCGGGTAGGGCCAAATGATCTTGACCTATTGGATGAGTGTATTTGGTGATATCATGGATCATGGAGTGGATTATACCAAAATGAACATTTCTTCTTACAGAATCCTATGGCTAGCAGTAGGTTGTGACTGCCTAGTTGGACAGTGTCCTTCCTAAGCATATATGGGAGTATTCTACTATACATCGATTAGTATATCATTTTATTGAGTTGACTATTCTTGATTATGCATGTGGACTATTTTTAGGTTGTCATACATGGTATTGTTATACTCAGTCCTACATGGGATCTACCCACACATTTCACATCTTATACAGATGAAGACCCTTTTGATAGTGTCCTAGGAGGATAGGGAGAAAGTAGAGCATATCATGAGAATTAAAGACCGATGTGTTTTTTAGGATAGTTTATTTGATTATATTTACAGCCTTTAGAGTTGGTTATAGTCTTTATAGTCCTTTTTTGGGATTGTATTTTCCCCCTTACTCTTTTTGTACTTTAATGTCACACTCTATGGTGAGATTATAGATGTTTGCATTCATTTTTTCAATTGTATTATATTGTATCATTGTGTGGGCTTGAAGATATATGAATGTGTACAAGTACATTAGGCTAATGCCACCCATTTGTTGGATATTCCTACTAAGTGATGGACACCTTCCCTTAGCCTATTGGAGGTGGTAATGGGGTAGTCATAGGTTGGACCCTAATGGGATGGGTAATGATACTTTACTGGGAAACTATAAACTTCAAGGCACTACTCTACTCTTTGTAGATTCTAGGAAACTCCCCTGTCGTAATCTTCTATTCCTATACAACAACCTTTCTGTAACTTCTATCTTCTTTAAAACATCAAGATATATTGAAATCATGGAATGGGTGATATGAAAATAGATCTATTGATGAAAATCCTACTGTAAATTCCTCTTAGCCTACTCATCTAGAAGAACATGTAAAGAACAATTAATGATGTTCTTATACGAGGTACCTAACTCCAACACACATTAATTCCCATAGTGTAGTGTAAGAATATAGCACTAAAAATCCATCTTAAAATTCTCTAAAATAAAATCATCCCAATATAGATCCCAAAACTTATCCCATGAAACATTTGAAACCTTAAAATCCCCAAGAAAAAATAACCAACATGGTTGAGTTTCCCCACACCACATCATCATAAAAAATGAAACCCATTTCTCCCTTCAAGAATAGATTTAATTTAAGGAAATATATACCTCTAACAAAAAAACACTGGTCACCTAATATATAACTGATCCCTCAGACATCTATATACCCTAGTGCTAAAACTCTCATGTTATCCACCTACAAGAAACTTTTTTGTCAGTCAAAACTCTACAGTGGTCTACTGGCACGTAATATTTAACATCATTGGATAAATCCTTATAGAGACATTAATTTAGATCCATACATACAAAAGAACAAATTTTAGGGAATCATGTACAAATAATATAGAAATTTTAATGTTAATTAAATAAAATTCACCCTAATCACCATTTATACCCAATTCAAAAAATGTAAAAATATTCATTATACACTATTCTTATATATGTCTTTATCCCACAAGTAACATAACTTCACTTAGAATATTTATTAAAATAGTTTATCCTTCAATGGAATCATAGGGAGACCTAAATAACCATGTCTTAATCAATCTCTCTTATTTACATCACTTACTCATTATTGTTGATGCTATTTCCCTACTAACCCATGAAATTCTCACTAGTTCATATCACCATGATTCTTCCTATCTCTCAACCATCATCTTTGATACCACTTAGTAACAAGCCCCATCCATTGGTACCCCTAGTAGGCTGATAGTGAATATGGGATGACCCCCAAAGCCCTCCTCAAATAGGAAATGGGTTGGGGACTAGAACTGAGAATATAAACTGTATAAAAATTGGATACAAAACCGTCATTATTTATTTTAGAACAAAATTTAAGATGTGATCCACCAATAAAATCCATAAATAAATAAATAAATAAATAAATAATCCCAATACCTAAATATAATTTCCGGAAAAATAAAAACAACTAAAAACACCAAAAAGGCCTACTTATTGATCACGATACTCCAATAGCTCCTAAACGACCACTAAAACAATGTATCATCTTGATAAATAAATAAAGATATCCTTAAAACCTGAAAAATAGTTTATATATTAATAGGGTGAGTATATAAGTATAATCATAAGGATGTTCCCTAAAACCTCTCATAAAAATTTGAAAGTAGTATACTAAACACCAGTGAATAAAAAATGGAAGAACTTGTTACCTAAATCAGGTGACCTACATACCATATTCACCAATTAATTATCACCATGTCATACATTAAAATAAATAGAATATAATCAGATCATATACACAATAAGGCACCCTTCATCCACTTACCCACTAGTTTTCACTTTCACACCCCAATAGAAATTATCATATGCTAAAATCCCATCCATAAATCATCCCACAACCCATGCATATATATCAAATCTAATCTCACACCCCATGTACTTAATTCACAACCAAATATCATAACAAATTAATAAGTTTGAAATCCACTAAAACCTATGTATCATGAATTATAACTCAATCCATCACAACCTATACACATAAACCCATATGAAACATATTAAATATAGCCAGAATACAAGTATGTACTATAATATCAAGCCAAAAAATCCCCACACACATGTTTAGTAAAATTAAGATCCATCATAGCTCATGTAGACACGTACCCTATATCGTCATCCATTATATCCCAGACACTCCTATATATTATGCTACATCTATTGAAGAGTTGGTAAGAGGCACAAGTAAACCATCCATTCTATCCCTAACCAGGTTGTTGAGGAAAAAATCCACACCCAAAACATTTGGTCAATAACTACCCACCAAATTCAAGTGTTAGATAATTTAAAATCATAAAATATAATTATATATCATATATAACCCCACTTAACTAAACTACTTATCCTTACACTCAAACTATAAATTTTATCTCACATGACACCTAGTTTCCACTACTAATGTTTAGGAGATACATATCATATAAGAACAAAAGAATCAATATTTAACATCATTAATCATATTTTTTTAGTTATTAATAATTAAAAACCATTAATTAAAACATATTGTAAATTTTGGTTTAACTATTTCTTTCGATTATAAGCCAACTTTCACATACCAGTTTATAAATTTCCAACCCTTTATCTCAGTGCATCCATCCAACCATCCCAAATTTCTTATTTAATTACCATTACAATCATCAATACCCAACCCATGAGTTTATTAATATTTCATTTACCATTCCATAAACTAGGAAACTTATTACTATACCTAAATTACCACATGAAAATAAGCACTCATGGTGGATATGACCATTGTAGTTGCTAGTGTGAGATAATAATAACTAAACACTATGAAACCAATCAAAACTCCCTTCAAAAAAACCCATTAGGAATTAAATACATTCTCTCAACCTATTCCATATATTTCTCTCAACCGAATCTCAAATATAGGCATTAATCAAGCCATATACTCAACTTATGTCATCCATCCCTTTCTTAATATCCTAACCATACTAAACCACCACACATCATTCATAACAAGTATCTAACATCAATGGGAATATATATATATATATATATATAAAGTGTTTTTTCAACATAAAAAACATAAAGGGAAAATATTTCCATAACACTAAGGCATAGAATCCCTTAACAAACATGTATAGGCTTGCAAAGTCTGAAGCATTTATCACTAGAAAGTATCATTTTTATCACCTTTACAAAATTAATGATTCACTATGTATAGTCTAAAGAAATAATCAAAATGTTAGTAGTAGCTAATATAATTGAAGAATCATCCACAACATGATTTAAGAAATACATAAATATTAAACTATTTACAAGGAATAATGATCATCAAATCTACATACCTCTTATATTATCCATCATATTTTTAATATTTTTTCATTATTTTACCAATTTCATGAAAATTAATCATTCCAAGAAATGAAAATAATCATATAAATCCCATAACATGTTATCTAAAAAATATCACGAAGGATAATTAATATAACATTATCACATGAAATCACAATAACCTTAAAATACATTTTTAATTCCAGTTTTTATCTTCCATTATGTTAATCAAACCATTACCAAAAGAAACAATATTATTTTAGTCCCAAAATTTTTTATAACAGAAGAGATTTCATGAATACCCTATGTCAAATCCTCAATAATTATGAACATAGCCATAAACTTCAGTTAATTTCTAGGACATAACCCAAATGAATCATAGCTAAAACCAAATCTTTATATAGATGAAGAATAAGAAGAAATCATAAATGGAAAATAGGAAATAACTCAGCTTGGATGGAATAATTCTCAACATCATGAAACTGAGAACTGAAATTTATCAAAGGTGGATCAAGGGTCTCCAAAAAAACACCTCATATCACAATTAGTTTGATATAAAATTATGTTTTCTAAGAAAAATTTAGTGGACTCCAATATTTATACTTGGTTAGAAAAATAATGAATCATGTCATGACATGAATCTCTATATGGTGACCATCTATTAAAATAATGAACGACAATGTAAAAAGATAACACCATGCCATGGCAGGTCCCAGTCCACTAATGTTACAAAATTCACACTATAAATCCCCCAATTATCACTCATTAAACACCCAATGAAACTCTCAAACATTATAACATTTAATAGGGGTATATCCCTGACTCTTTCTCTAGGGAATGACATTATATAAAAATAGAAAACAATAAATCATCCTCCAAATATTCACATGATTAATCATATACCCCATACATTGAAGTTATTTCTGAAGAAAAAAGGAGGTCTATCCTCGAATACCTTACAAAATGAACTAATCCTCCAAACCATGACCAACTACAAAAGAAAAAGAACCACTATTGAGAACTACATCACACTTTAAAACACATAAACATTCCAATGACACCAACTGAATTTTTTTTTATCATATGGAACTAATACCTATTTCCATGACCCATATAGTAATACTATGACATATCTTTGTATTATAAAATTTCAGATAAAAACACAATTCGTCTCACCTATATTTCCCCTCCAACACAAAATCAAAAAAAAAATGAAGGTGTGGAGAAAACTTAAGCCCTTATATCGATGATATCCTTGTATACTTCTAGATGTAGGATGAACATGTTCGACACATGGAGATTGTGTTGAGTACTTTAAGAGTGACTCAATTTTATGAAAAACATAAAAAGAGTTTATTTTGGATTTGTGAGGTATACTTTTTTGGGAATTTGGTATTTGAGTTAGGTATATCATGAAACATTGATATGTTTGAGGTTATAGTTTCTTGGGTATAACCCAAGAATGTATTTGTGGTATAAATCATTCATGTATTGGTAAGATATTATAGATAGTTCATTTTATATTTCTACCAATCGGTAATCCTTATAGTGTCCCTCTCTAAGAAAGGGGTGGGGTTTGATTATATTGATTCATGAGTGTGGTCCTTGCAAAATTTTAATGGAAAATTGATATATATTCCAATCATGGACTTACCTTAGTTTTATAATGTTACGCCCTGAAACTAGTTACCCAGAGTCAGTGCATTATTACATAACATTGGCATGATCACAAGGGATCAAATCCTAAAAGACTGACCAGTTTGGTATATTTGGAAGTTCTAGATACATAAATAAGTTTTAAATTACATATAAAATGAAAAACAGAAGAAACATTTTATCGTTTTAACACATTCATATCCCCTAGAATATCCATGAAGTTCAGTAATAATAAAATTATTTTCATCCTGGAAAAAATAAAACATAAAAGGGGTGAGCCCAGGTACACAGTAAGGATAAAAATATAGTGAAAACCTTCATAAATAAGAATAAACATTTAAGTAAATGTATAAAACTAAAACATAAGCCTTTTAAACAAAAACTAAAATATAATATGGAAAATATAAATCAAATAATTCCATTAACTTATTCACATGGTTATTTTACTAGTCGAATAATCACATGCAATATTCATAGCCAATTTCATAATGATGGAATGCATAATGCCAGAATTCATAACCACATAATCAAGGCCACATGCCAAGACTAAAAATAATAATTTTAAAGGCCTTGTTCCAAGATACTAGTTTTTCTCATGAGACCTACCGATGCATCGAGGAGCTATAGCGAGATCCACCTGCCACTTACTAAGTCCAATGCATTCCTCATATGAAAAGTTTGAAACATAACATAAACATTCATATTAAAACTAGAATATAAAATTTTAATACTTTAACCATAAACCTTGAATGATATAAAAATAACACATCCACAATCAAACATATCAAAAAACCTTTAATACAATATGTAAGGTTGTATCATAATAAATCAAATTCAAACAAGTGTAAAATCCATTAAAGGATATCGACCTAGATGAAATAAAATTTATTTGAGAGGAATACCTCTTTCTATTTTTCAAAAAAAAATTAAAAATTTTCTTATATGCTTTGAAGGGAAGAATTCAAGGTTTTATAATAGCAGAAAATAGCCACACCTACATTATAAGTTAAAAAACATTCTTACCTTAATTTGTCGAAAAGGCCGCAAAGTACCTTTTTGGAAAATGACAGAAATATTCCTATCAAACCCTTAAAAAAATCAAATGAGGGTATAAATGACTTTAACCCATAGTATAGTAAATAGAAAAAAAAATTGAAATACATTTTTAAGAAACACTGATGTGGATGATAAAGAGGTCCCAGTAGATACTCACGTATAAACAACCTCAGATAAGGAATAGATTGTAGAATTAACCCTTACCTTGTACTTTTCCTTGGTCGAGGGTAAGTTAACCTCATGTATAATAGTTAAATAATTGTTATTAAATTATACGAGAAGAACATATATAAATATGATATCATATATGATCTTATAATATTTCATTGTTATTAATATTTCAGTAGTATCATCGTTTCGAGTGTTAACTGATTCGTTTTACTTTATATTATTGGTTACATAACCCATGTTTGTCAGGGATAGGATTTATTTGATTCATATACAGAATGATAATAAGTTGCTAAAAATTATTTTTAATCATAAAAATAAAATTATTCATGAATGATTACGATGAGGAATGAATCTCATCGCGTTCGTGGAGATGTAATCTGTACGTACGAATGAAAGACAATATGATTATATTGATGGTGAAATAATATGTAATTTGATAGTATATAATATATATATAATACTTAACATGTTATATTTATTATCTACATCAATTATACTCATTATTATACCCATCCAAATCATGAAGTGTTTGAATAACAAACAACACCATGCTGTGGAGATGATAAGGCGTACGTACGCACGTATGGTGACATGTCATTCATAGGATGGATTGAATAATTAATATGGTTGTACCATGTTTATAATAACATCATAGTATGTATAAGGTACTAGATTTCTTATTTTGGTATGGAAAAAACAAAGAAAGAAGAAGTGGATGAAGGAAAAAACATTGAAAGAGGTGGGGAAATTATTACATCTTTTTCGGGTGTTTCCTTTTGAGTTGATCAAAATGGCTCCATAGGTCAGATTTATGATCAATGTAAGGCTTCTAGGTCTAAGGGAGGGTAGTTGGGAGGATATTTGGGCTAGGGTTGGCCGATCCAAATGGATTTTCAGGTGTGATTTTGAGAGAAGGGGAAGTACCTTTTTATAAGAGAGGTGAGGGTCACTTTAAGAAAAGAATGAAATATTATTTTATTGTATAATCATATTCAGATTATAATGGCTCAAAAATGATTTAGTTTGAGGATAATGTGGGGATGGGTCGACAACCTCTCAACCAATAGGTTTTATATAGGTTTAGGTCACCATATTAACCTTATCTTCTAGATTTAAGTACTAGTTAATTAGTTTAACTTTTACCATGTATTCTAGTATTATTATATTATATAGTTAATAATCTTACTATAAAATAACAATTTTACCCCATGTGGTTAATTGATGATATATATTTTATTATATAAGTCATTTTAGATAACATTAGACTTTTAGTACTATTATATATTTTAATGATATAGTATTTGTTTTAAAAAATCATTTATGTCCATTTTGACAATATTTAGTAATTGATTTTTATGGAAGTCAAAAAAACATGATTACTTCGAAAGAATTTCATTGAATCAACTCTAACCTGTCATATTAATCTATAAAATTAGTTTAATCCATAAAAAGTATAAATTTACATTTATTTTGATATTTATAACATCAATTATTTTAACCTTTCATTAAAAAGGTAATTACTGCATCATCATTGTGTCATAAATAAATTTAATTAATTAATGTTTAAAAATTATAAATAAAATACCATTATGTAGGAAATAGTTTTATCTTTCTAATTAATATTTATAGTTGAATTTATCTTATGTATATCCCTATAATAAAAATGTTTTATTTATGAAAATTTGAATTTAACACTTTTACTCTTCTTGAAATAAAATAATAATAAATGGCCCAATCTATTCCAAGTGAAAAAAAGTATAATATTTTATTCCTAAGGTTGATTCTGGTCAAAATACACTTATAAAATATAATTAAGAAATATTTTAGGTTAATAATAATATCATTTTTCCTTTAATTACCGTATTTACTTTTAACCGTGGTAAATTAAAGTCAAAAGTTACTTTTTAACAAAAATTATTTTAATCATATTGAAGAAAATTTTACTTACTAATATCTACCGTGTCTTTTGAATTTTTGAAATTAAATTCACAAATGCGGTAAAATTATGTTTTATGCAAATTTTTTAATGTTCCTAGAAGGTGTGTAAAAGACGGTAAAAAGTTCAATAAAATTTTATATATCTAAAATTATTATAAAATGAATCAAATGAATTAAATTGAACACATATTGGTATTATTTATCTATTTTTAACTAAGAAAATTTAAATAAAATAATTAATTATTTAAATAAAAAGTCGATTTTAAACAATAACGTAGTATTTTTCACTATTCCTCAAAAAATTGAAAGTTTTCAGAAAAAGACAATAATTCACCCTAACCTATTTTTGATATTCCGAATCCAAAAATTAAGTCCATTTTGAAAAATAAAATTTATAAAATTTCAAAAATTTGGTATTACTGTTCATAAAAACTAGTTTGGTTGGGTAGTGGTGTGTTAGAACTCAAAGTTGCGTACAACACAAGCTTTTGTATTATTCAAATAGAAGTATACTGTGGATGCTTGGGGTGTTATATTTTTTCCTCCAAATAATTTCGTCCTCAAAATTTATAGAATACTATTGTACCAAAAGATTCAGGTGGTTCTTTATCCTAAGTTCCTCTAGTTCCCATGTTTCCTCTTCCATATTATAGTTTCTCCATAGATCTTTCACCAGACGAGTCGTCCTGTTTCTCAACACTATTTCTCTGGTATCAAGAATTATGATAGGCTCTTCACAATAAGATAGGTTGTGTTCCAGTTCAATTTCTTCGTAGCTGAGTACATGCGTTAGGCCAGGCATGTATTTTTTCAACAGTGATACGTGGAACACATCATGATCTTTGGAGAGACTTGGAGGAATTTCCAAATTATAAGCTACAACTCCAATTTGTTTTATAATTTTTAAAGGTTCGATGTACCTGGGATGCAATTTACCCATCTTTCCGAAATGTATAACACCCTTCCATCGAGATACCATCAAGAAAACATGATCTCATACTTGAAATTCCAAATCCTTCCTTTAGTTATCAGCATAGATCTTTTTCCTACTATAAGATTCTTTGATGTTGGTTTGGATAACCTTCACATTTTACATTGTTTCCTCAACATGTTCTAGGACTAAGTGTTATCTTTCACCAACATCATCCCAAAAAATTAGTGTGCAACATATTTTTCCATAGAACGCTTCATATGGTGCCATATAAATACATGAATGGAAGCTATTATTGTAGGAAAATTCTACCATAGGTAAATAATAATCCCACATACCTTGAAAATCAAGTGAGCAAGATCTCAACATGTCTTATAAGGTTTTAATAGTTTGTTCTAATTGTCCATTAGTTTGAGGGTGATAGGTAGTGCTCAAACGAAGATCAGTATCCAAGGAATTCAAAAGACCTTTAATGAATCTTGATGTAAAATGGGGATCCTGATCATAAAAAATCAACAGGGATACTCCATGAAGTCTTACAACTTCATTCATATACAGCCTTGCTAAAAATTCAAGTGGTAAGTCTTCTCTTATGGCATGAAAATGTGCAGACTTGGTAAGTTGATCAACAATGAACCATATTAAATCATTCCTTTTAGGAGTCTCTAGTATCCCCATGACAAAATCCATCATGATATTATCCCAGTTCCTCTCAGGTATGGGAATTTTTTGCATGAATCCTCTTGGATGCTGTCATCCAGACTTTACCTATTGAAAAAATATACATCTTGACACATAATCAGTAATATCCTTTGTCATGTTGTCCAACCAAAAATATTCTTTCAAATATCTATACATCATAGTTCTATAAGGGAGTATATAGAAATTGGAGCTATGAGAATCATCCAAAAAAATCCCTTTTTAGATCTGGTATATCAGGAACAAAATGTCTCTTCCAAAATATCAAAATTTCATCTTCATATATGAAGTCAATCAATCTCCCACCATTCAGAGCATTAATTTTCTTTTTAAAATCCTCATAATCAATCTAAGAACTCTTTATCCTTTCAAGTCCAGATGGTTTGTCAAAAAATTAAAATCTATTTATGTATCACCTTCCTTGGTTATTCCCATATCCATATTTACTAGATCCATGAAAATAGGATCCCTTTCAACTGTCATCTTGTTCAAAACTCCATGATCCTTTCTGCTCAAAGCATCAACAACATTATTTTCCTTCCCCTGGTGGTAGTGTATAATAAAATCAAAATCCTTGAGTAGCTCAAGCCATCGACTTTTCCTCATGTTGAGTTCTTTTTGATAGAAAATATACTTCAATCTCTTGTGATCAGCATATATCTCACATTTTTTAGCATAGAGATAGCTTCTCCAAATATTCAAATAAATGATTACAACTGCAAACTCAATATGATGAGTTGGATAGTTTTGTTCACAAATTTTTAGCTATCATGATGCATAGGAAATAACTCTATCATTATGTTTAAGAACACAAACAAGTCCTTTCTTTGAAGCATCACTATAAATAGAAAACCCATCATTCCACGATGGTGGAGTCAATATAGGAGCATTGACTAATCTTCTCTTTAGTTATTAAAAACACTATTCATACTCTTTTTTCCATAAAAATTTAACGCCTTTATGCGTGAGCTTGGTTAATGGGTTAGCCAATCAGAAATTGTTTTGGATGAAGCACTGATAATGACCTACTAATCCATTAAAACTACTTACCTTAGTTATACTTTTCGGTGCTGGACATTCTTGGATTGCCTTGGTCTTTGAAGGGTCAATAAAGATTCCATCCATAGAGATAATATGGACATGAAAAGAAATCTCCTAAAACCAAAATTCACATTTCTAAACATCCCATATAATTCATTTCTTCTATGGGTTTTCACAATAGATCACAAGTGATTTTCATGATATTCGTAGCATTTTGAGTAAACCAGGATGTCATCGATAAATAGGACTACAAAGTCATCAAGATATTCCTTAAAAACTCTATTCATTAAATCTATGAAAACATAAGGTGAATTAGTCAGTCCAAAAGGCATTACTGTAAACTTGTAATTCCCATACCTGGTTCGAAATGCTATTTTCAGAATGTCTTTTGTCATCACACACAACTGATGATATCAAGATTGAAGTTCAATCTTTGAAAAATATTGAGCTCCATGAAGTTGGTCGAATAAATCATCAATGTGAGGTAGGGGATACTTGTTATTTATTATTATAGAATTGATATCTCTTTAGTCAATGCACAACCTCATAGATCCATCTTTCTTCTTAAAAAAAAGAATAGTGTATCCCCATAGAGAAACACTAGGGAGAAAAAAATCCCTTATTACCGAATTCCTCTAGTTTTTTATTTAGTTCCACTAATTCAACAGTGGCCATTCTCTAAGGGGTATTCGCTATTATCCTTGAACAAGGAATAAAATAAATGGAAAACTCAATTTCTTATTCTAGAGTATGTCCAGGAAAATCCTCTAGAAACACATCAACATATTATTGAAAAACAGTTATTTAATATATTTGAACATTCCTTTCCTCACCCATAGTTATTTAATTCTCTTCCTCCCCAATAATTGAATTTATTCGAGCTACTGGGGGTGGATCTAGATAAGAATTTGGTAGTGATGTTTCTGCTCTAATGATAAGGTACTCCTTATCATTATCGAAAATTGTAACCCTTATCTTCTTATAATAAATTTTGGCATCATGGTCTGAAAGACAATCCATTATAAGAGTTATATCAAATTCGATCATGGTTATGAAGATGAGATCAGCATATAAAGAATATTTATATTCCCAAATGGGAACTGATTCACAGAACATTGTTGCAATGATACTTCCCTTAAGAGATTTGACTGAAAACGTCCCTGTTAAATAAAATTGGAAATATCTAATTTTCTTAGAAAATTTAGAGGATATGAATCAATGTGATGATCCGGAATCAATTAAATCATTGGCTAAACTTGAGGAGACCATCAAATTACCTTCCACCATGTCTTTCAGAGATTTAACCTCAGCAGTAGTGATCGCATAAGCATGGCCTTTCTCCCTTTTACTTTTATTAGGTAAGTTTATTTGGCGCTTAGGACCTTTGTTTTCATGAGGAACCTTTTCTCTAAAATTGTACAATTCAACATTGACATCCTCTTTCTTTCCCTTGCAATCATGAGCTTGGTGGCCTTTTTCACCATAGTTGTAACAGAATCCCATTCCCTTCAGGCATGTACCATGGTGTTTCTTCCCATATTTACCACAGGATGGATATTCAACATTTCCCTTTATCCCCTTATTTCCATTTCCAGAGTGTTCAATAGATCTCTTCTTCTCTTTCTTTTCTTTAAATTCATAAAACTTCAAGAATTCATTTTCTGTCTTGATAACAAATGAGAAATTATCTTTGTATGACGAGAAGGATTGTGAGACTACTTCTCGACGAAGAAATGGGTTTAACCCAAAAAATAATCAATCAATATTACTCCTTGGGTTACATATATATTCTTAGACATTCCTTGATATCCTTGTAATATTAGCCTCATACGTTGCCATATTCTCATCCTCCTTTGGCCTCAAACTCAAAAATTGTCTTTCCATATCCACTCGATGGTCACGAGGAAAGTATTTTTCTAATAAAATCTATTTAAACTCCCTCAATTCCATATTTGAAACTTATTCATTCTCCATTGGTTTTTGAATTAAGGACCACCATTGATTTACATATCCTATGAGGTGATAAAATGCTATGACAACTTTTTCCCTTTCGCTACTCCCCAAAGCATGAAATATTTTCTCTATGGAACTTATCCATTGCCCAACCACAAATGGATTTGTAGTCCCATTGAATGTTGGTGGCTGTTGCCTCATGAAGCGATCTAACATTGATCCTCTAGGTTATGGATCAGGGAGCTCCAAATGGGTATGGTTATTATTCACGACATGAGTGAGTCGTCCTAATATAGTGATAAGCTGATCAACACTAGTTACATCACCAGCTCCACTATAATTATCTTGAGTTGGATGGAAATCCCTACATGGATTATGTGCAATTATATTGTTTCCATTCCTTCCACTAGGCACTATTTCTAAATAATGGCACACACAAGATTAGTTTAGGAATCACAATACATAATTACAAATATGTAAAACACTTAACATAAATTGACAAATTATGGATATAATCCATAATGATAAAAATGTTTTCTTTGAGGAGGTATATACTCATAAATCATTCATAATGGTTTGTAAATAAAATTTAAATTATCCTAAGCATATCCCTTAGGAGTGTCATAACCAAGAGTGCAGCAAGGTTCGTTCTCTTGTACCAGGATACCCCAGGTCAAGCCTTAAACTCCTTGTTAGAGTTTCATCTCATAGGTACATCTGTGAAAGATCCCCCTCTACCTGCTCATAGCCATACAGAGAGATATTTCTTGGAAAACTCAAAAAATCTCTACATTACTAAAATACTAGGATGTTCTTCTATATTAATCCTCAACGTTTATCTTAGGGTAATGTTCTCTAATCAGATTTTTTCTTAATCTATCTTCTATTGTTTTTACTAAACTTTTTATGATACCAACTATATTTTTGTGACCTTAGTTACCCAATGGCACTGCATTATTACATAACATTCCCAGGATCACAAGGGATCATATCATGAAATACCGATCAGTTTATTATCCTAGGAAGTACTAGATACATACATAACTTTTAAATTACATATAAAATGAAAAAATATTTCTCCTTTTTACACATTCATATCCCTTAGACCATCCCTATAGGTCAATCATAATATACTTTTTCGCATCCTGGAAAACAATAGAAATGGGTGAGATCAGGTTCTCAGTAAGTATACCAATATAATAGAAACTTTCATAAATAAGCATAAATATTTAAGGAAATGTATAGGACAAAAAACAAGCATTTTAAATGTAATGTTCAGCATAATGTGGAAAATATAAATCAAATAATTCCATTTACTTATTCACATGGATATTCTACTAGTCCAATAATCACATGAAATATCAATGTCCAATTTCATAATGATGGAATGCATAATTCTAGACTTCATAACTACATTGTCAAGGCGTCATGACAAGACTAGAAATAAGATTTTGTCACAGTGTTGTGATAAGACACTAGTTTGTCTGCTGATACCTACCGATGCATCGAGGAGCTATAACGAGCTCCAACCATCACTTACTATGTCCAATTCATTCTACATAATAAATGGTTGATACATTACATTAACATTATTATTAAAACATGCATACGAAATGTTAATACTTTAACCATAATCCATGAATGGTATAAATATAAAACATCCACTATCAATCATATCACAAAACCTTCAATACAATATGGAAGATTGTATCATAATAATTCAACTTCAAAAAAGTGTAAAATCCATCAAAGGAAGTTGACTTAGATGAAATCAAAACTCTTTGATAGCAATATATCTTTCTATGTTGAAAAAATTTATTTTGAAAATAATCTTAGAAGCATGTAAGGGATTCTTTAAAGGTGTTATAACTGAGGAAAATATCCTCACCCTCCATATAAGTTAAAAAAACATTAGTACCATAATTTGTCGAGAAGGTCACAATGTACTTTTTTTAGAAAATGATGGAAAGATTCTTTTAAAACCATTTTATAAAAGGTAAAACAAGAGTATAAATGAATTTAAACAATAGTATAGTAAATAGTAAAAATGTTCTGAAATACATTTTTATGAAACAAAAATGTTTATGATAAAGAGATCCCAGTAGATACTCATGTATAAACAACCTCAGATAATGAAAAGATTGTAGAATTAACCGTTACCTTGTACTTTTCCTTGGTCGAGGGTACATTAACATCATGTATAATAGTATAATCAGTATTATTAAATTATTCAAGAACCATATACCTAAATATGATGTCATATAAGGACTTATAATATTTCTTTGTTAATAATATTTCAGTAGTATCATCATTTTAGGTGTTAACTGATTTGTTTTCCTTTATATGATTTTTTATGTAATCCATGTTTTTTATGGATAGGATGTATTTTATTAATATACAAAATGATATTATGTTATCAAAAATTCTATTTAATCATTAAAAAATTAATCTTGAATGATTACGGTGGGGAATGAATCTCATAGCGTTCATGGAGACATAATCCGTACGTACACATGAGCAACAATATCATTTTATTGAGGGTGAAATAGTTTGTAATTTGATGGTATATCATATATATAGAATCCTTAACTTTTTATATTTATTATTTACATCAGTTATACTCATTATTATACCCATTCAAATCATGATGTGTTTGAATGACAAACTACACCATAACGTGGAGACGGTAAGCCGTACATACACATGTACAATGACTTATCATTCATAGGATGGATAGAATAATGAATATGGTTGTAACATATTGATAATAAAATCACAGTATGTATAAGGAACTATATTTATTATTTTTGTATGGAAACAAAAAAAAAGAGGAAGTGGAAGAAGAAAATAACTTTGAAAGAGGTAGTGAAATTATTACCTCTTCTCCAGGTGTTTCCTTTTGACTTGATCAGAAGGGATTGTTAGGTTGGCTTTCTGATCAAATTAAGGACTATAGGTCGAAGGGAGGGTATTTTGGAGGATATTTGGGTAGGTTTTGGCCGAGACAAATGGATTTGGAGGTGTGATTTTGATAGAAGGGGAAGTACCTTTTCATAAGAGAGGTGAGGGTTACTTTTGGAAAAGCTTGAAATATTATTTTATTATACAATAATATTCAGTTTATAATGGATCCAAAATAATTTAAATCAAGGATATGATGGGGATGGGTCGAAAAACTCTCAAAAAATTGGTTTTTGATAGGTTTAGGTCACCATATTAACCTTATATTTTAGATTTGACGTTTAGTTAAATAGTTTAACTCTTACCATGTATTCTTGTATTATTATATTATATGTTTAATAATCTTACTATAAAATTCCAATCAAAACCAAAGTGGTTAATTAATTATATTTCTATTATTATATAATTCTTTTGCCTGAAACTTATATTTTTAGGACTATTACATCATTTAATATCATATTATTTGTTTTAGAAACTCATTTATGTCAATTTTGATCCTATTTAGTAATTGATTTTTGTGGAAGTCAAAACAACATGATTACTTCGAAGAAAATTCATTTAATAAACCCTAACATTTCATATTAATTAATAAATTTAGTGTAATGCCTCAAAAGTCTCAATTTACATTTATTTGGATATTTATAACATCAATTATTTTAACATTTCATTAAAATGGTATTTACTGCATCATCATTGTATCATAAATAAATTTAATTATTTAACGTCTAAATATTATATATAAAATACCATTTAGTAGTAAATAAAATTATATATCTAATGAATATCCATATTCTAATTTATATTATGTATAACCCTATATTAAAAATGTTTTATTTTTAAAAATTTGAATTTAACACTTTTAAATCTTCATTAAATAAAATAATAATAAATGTCATAATCTAATCCAAGCGGACCAAAAGATCATAGTTTGTTAATAATGTTGATTTTGGTCTATATACACTTATCCAATAGAATTAGGACATGTGTTAGGGTAATAATAATAAAAGTTTTATTTTTAATTACCCTATTTACTTTTAACCTTTGTAAATAAAATTCAAAATGTACTGTTCACCAAAAATTATTTTCATATCATTAAACCCCATTACATTTAATAATATCAATCATGTCCCTATGATTTTTGAAATTCAATTCAAATAAGCAATAAAATTACGTTTTATGAAAATTTTCTAACATTCCAAGAAGGTGGGTAATAGATGTTAAACAATTTAATAAGATTCTATATATCTAATATTATTATAAAATGACTCCAAAGAAATAAATTGAACATATATCGGTATTATGTATCTATTTTTACCAAAAATTAATTTAAATAAAAATAATAATTATTTAAATAAAAAGTTTTTTTTAAACAATATCACAGTGTTTTTTAATATTCATAAAAAATTGTAATTTTTTAGAAAACACAAAATATTAACCCTAATCTAATTTTGATATTCCAAATCCAAAAATGAAATCCTTTATGAAAAATTAAAATTTATAAAATTTCAAAAAGTGGGTATTACTATTCATAACAGCTAGTTAGGTTGGGTTGTGGTGTGTTAGAACTCAAAGTTACGTACAATGCATGCTATTGTAGTATTCAAAGAAAATTATACAGTGAAATATTGGTGTGTTTCATATAATGAGTACATAATGTATTGGAAGGAAATAAAATTTAGTGTTATTGTGGTCTTGATACATGATGGTTATTTCATTTCTTATGTATATAGAAAGATGTGACCGGATGCGTGAAATTGTCCAAACCATGCTCTTGGTCTTATTTTAGTAGTCCATGTTCTAATGTGTTAGCTCCATTATTTATTTAGATAGAGGTCAATGGTTTATAATTACAAAAATATCATCTAAATTATTCTATATTCGTGATTTTCTAATACTTTTTCAAAGGTGGTTGGCTGATTACTTTTAGTCCTTTGGAATAAATATGTTGTACACCCATGGTAGGGGGAAAAGTGGAGAACAATATTAGTTAGAAGACATAAATATAATTTATGTGAGAGTAAAATAGTGATTGGTAGTTGAGAAGTCTCTTTAATAATTTATATCATTATGTTTATAAGTTTCAAGGGATAAACACACTAAATACTATTTATATCACCTCAACACTTTTGGATAATTTAAAGGAGAGTTAAATGATCGAATAAGATTATGGGGTGATGAAGGATGGTATATATGATGGGGATCCACCGTATTATTGTATTCATAATGTTTATTGTGTTTTATACTTCTATGGTATGGTGGTGGTAATAATGAGTATATGGGAAGAGATGATGTGGGACTTCTAGATGTCAAAATGGGATGTACACCATTGTATGACAAAAATATACCATGACATTAACTAATATTTAGGGAGGACTATTATTAAGAGTGATATAATAAACATTGTATAATTATAACTCACCTATTAGTAAGTGATATTTTGGAAATAGTGGCTTATTAGTATTATTCATCCATTACCCATTCCTACTTAGACATTATATGTGATCAATATGGACATTGTAATGGGGCTTCTGAGATCATCTAGAGGAATTGATATGGTGTGGGAAATGTTTGATTGATGAACCAAGGTTTTATAATATATGCAAACCATGGAGAATAATTTTCTTATAATATGGGTAATTTTTACTTATAGAAGATGGTATAAATTCACGGAAAACTGATAATTATCATGTCAAACTGAGATGTGATGTTCACTTACCATTTATGGTATGGGATACAGTTGAATTTTTCAAATAGGATAAAATCAACATAAAAATTTGGATGGTAGTTTGATTGTATGATTTGGGGTTTTAGTACATGATTCATGTGTTTATCCTTGTTTTTATAAGATAATGTGAGATTCATCTTGACCAAGAAGAGTATTCCTATGATATTAGATATCTAATAATTATTTAAATGGAACCATTTGATGCATTGTTTGGATGGTTATACTGATATCATCTATTATGGATAGAGGTAGGGAAATCAATTATAATTGGGTCGAGTCTTCTATTAGAGACCTCAAATCTTATTCATGTGATTCAGATGTTATTGGAAACTAATATTGGAAAAAATTGATTTATAAAAATCAATTATGTTGATTTATATAGTATAATATAGGTGATTATTCCTTTTTTAAAGTGTTTCCTCAGTTATTACACTAGAGATTATGAAGATAGGTGAAGCTAACCCCTCGATTCATTGGCCCATTTTAGGTTGTTGAAATAATTGGTATAGTGTTATAAATATTAATGTTTATTTAGATATAGAGTGTTATGTATAATTTATTTCTCATATCATAGCTTTAGAGATACCCCTCACACATGGTCTATTTCAATGATGTTGAATTAGATACTGACATAATGTTTGAGGAGTTTTATGAATTTATTATGGACTGAAGAAAAAATATCTCCTATGAGAATTAGATACCCTATGTAAATGAATGGTGATAAGATAAACATATCAAGGATGAGTATTGAGATAAAGTGGCTGATATCTGAGCTCAGTTTTTATAGATTTTCAATGAAAATGATCAATAATGCATCTCAATAATGAGAAGAAACATTGTGGGAAGTTTGTGATAACCCTGATACCATGAAATATGTATTTTATTTATTTTATGTTTTTTTGTGTGTTAATGGATTATAACATCAAGAGTGGTTAGTGGGGATTAAGAGCTAAAAATGATGAAAAAATACCTGATGGTAAAATTTTGTAAACAAAAATATATATCATCATGTACATTGTGTGATGTATAGGGGTATTTTTAGCTTATGGGGACCACCAAATTTTTGGAAGCCCCAAAAAATGCATTTTATGGGCCATTATATATTTATTGGGGGTATAATAGGTTCCTAGTGGCCTTTAACATTTTTTAAATTAATTTTTTAGAAATTAATTTGTTACCCATACCCGTATTTCCCTTGGAAGTCTACATAAACCTCCCTCCTCCTCCCCACTATCTTTCCATTTAAAATGATTATTTAGTCCATATTTTTACTTTGATTCAATTGATATTTTTCTTATTGGATATTTATTGTAAAGTCTCTCATTTTACTCTCTTTTATTTTTTATTTCTCAACTGTTTGGAAATTTTTCATCTAAAATCCATGAATTAGGTATTTTTTCGAGTTTTATAAATTATTTTGATAAATTTTGAATAATTGAATGATTTTAGATGAATAGGATCCTACTAATATGATGCCAGAGTTCCATAGAATTTTCTTTTGTTTTTTATGAGGTACATTTTCCAATGTCTATATTAGTGTTGGTGTTGTGGAATGAATGGCCAAAAAATAGATTTTGGTTTTTATGCATGTTGAGTGGTGAGAATGGAATATTTAAGCATGATAGGTCCTTCAATTATTATGACTCAACTATATGGCCACTAATGGACCTATTTTCTTGGGAATGTGGTGATATACTCTAATAGTAGAAACTAAAGGGGATATAATTACTTATTAAAATATTTAGTTTACCTTGTAATGTGTCCTTGAACATTCCATGATAATATTAGTACTATACATGGGATATGCTAGTAGAGAGATGGTATAATTATTTGGTTTTGTTATAATTAGAGACCATTATGGATTGAACCTTTTGAGAGGGATTGTTATGTATTATCATAAGCCTTTCCAAGGGAGGAAAAACATAAGGTAATAGTATCTTGATGTACAACAAATGGGATGATAGTAGCCTAGGGAATGAGTTATGTGTAGTGAGGAAATGATAGAGCATGGGTGACCTCATTTATTATGGTATGGTTTGAACTCACCCACTCTTAATTATAATGTTGGTGATAAACGATTCACATATGATTTGGTTCACTTATTGTGAAAACCCATTCAAATATTGTTATGTTTATATTTAGTGATGTCATATTAACTTATCCAGTGTATTATTAGTGAGGATTACCCATTCTAACATTCAATACTTCATGAAAAATTATAACCCATTCAACCATATTGTGATTATTAGTAGTGATGACTAATTTACCTATGTTTTTAATATTTATGGTAATTACCCATTCACCGATACATTTTTTTAAAGGATGGGGCTGAAGCCTCAATTTATTATTTAAAGCAAAGACCTCATTAGACTGGGTAGAGAGAGACCCATTACATAGCCTGAAGTCCCAAGGAAAAGTGACCTGAATACAAGGCTTGAAAGCCCATTTAACAACCCAAAGGACCCTTCGGTGAACAATACTTCTACAGTACCCACGCTGCTGCAGTACAGCCGCCGCTACAGTACCTACTACAGTCCCTCTGTCACTACAGTGTCTCTACTGCTATAGTTCCACCGCTACTCCAGTACTACTACAACGCCCTTCTATAGTACAGCTATAGTAACCTAGAAATTTTCCCCGGCCCGGATTTGATCCTAGGTCTTTTGGAGATAACCTTTTCAGTCTCTTATTATAATCAAACCATGGGAATAACCTTTTCACAAATTCAATGGTAAAATTATGTAGGTTCCCTCATTTAGGTAAATATTTTCACTTAATAATGAGTGATGGTTATATCATGTTTTATTTTCAACTATATAATTTCGTGAACACACTTATATATGTTAAATTTATTTAGGAACACCATTAGTGATGACCTACTTAGTGTATTAATTACATCCTGTAAGTGTACATTAGGGGGGATGATAACTTCATGGTCCATTATTCATGTAAGGGAAATGGACTTGTGATTGAATGTAAAGCTGGTGATGGGTGTTAGGGATTGGGAGGTGAGACTAGGAAAGGAGTTGGGAACAATTTTTTTATTAATCTATTACTTTATTTTTTTGGTAACACCCCGACCCAGAATCTAGGAGTCACTGCATTATTTAAATAAATTGGCATGATTATATGGAATCAAGTCATGAAGGACTGATTAGTTTAGTAGAACTAGAAACAATATGCATACTTATGTTCAACATTACAACTTGAAAAGAAAAACAACACTAATTTATTCCATTAGAAACATCCAAACTTCCAAGATTATTCCTACAAGACACTCATAACTAACTTCTTCATATCTTGGGAAAATGAAACATGATAAAGGGGTGATCTTAGATTCCCAGTAAGACTAATAAATACAATGTAAGATAACCTAAACATTAGGAATTTTGAATAATTGAAAACACACTCATTAATGAATAATAAACATGATCACTTTATGGAAAGAATATGAGATGAGTAAATAATTCCATAATAAAACATATTCATGGGTGTTCTATAGGTCGAATAACCATATGAAATATCAATATCTAATCTCATTATGATGGAATGCATAATTCCGTACATTCTGAAACATTTTGTCAAGAACTTTTCCAAGACACCTAAAAATGATTAAGGCCTCATCCAAAACCATATATCAAAAATTGGGAAAGGCCTTGACCAATTCCACGTCTAGTTGTCTCATGAGACCTATCGATGCATCAAGGAAATATAGTAGGCTCCCCTCATCATTACTAATTCCAATGCATTCCTTATATGAAAAGGTTGAAACATAATCTAAACATTCATATTAAAACTAGCATATGAAATGTCAATATATTAACCACAAACCATTAATGCTATAAAAATACCACTTCCACAATCAAACATAACACATTCAATACAATATAAAAGATTTTATTATAATAGATTAACCTCAATCAATAATAATGAAGGATACTGACATAGATGAAATAATCATCAATAATATTTGAGAGAAATATCCCCCTTTTTCTTGAAAACATTTAAAAGTCACAGTCTTTGTCAAGAAGTCGTTCAAAAGTGATTTCTGAATAATATTGTACCATACCTCTTTGAATATTTTAAAAGAAATTTTAATTTTAAAACATTAATTTCTATATAAATAAATCCTCAAAACCATTTTTAAAACATGGACATTAATGAGAATGATTTAGAAGAATAATTCTTTAAAAAAATTAAATCATATTTTAGTTAGAGTTCCTAACCCAAAGAGAGACACTTGAATACAAATAATTGAGGAAATAAAAACCTTATAATATCATGAAAATAAAGGGATTCATGATATACTATGTCAAAGTATATTATATACACCAAATTAAAGTGAATTGGTACATAACAACAAAGAAGACTCAATGGAATGTAAGTTGAGATGAAATCCCTTATAAAGACCGTTATCTTAGGTTAAGGATAAATAAATGACATAATAATATGTAAAAAATATAAATACACTCAATATTATTGAATATTTATTGAAAATATGTCAGAGGACATTAACACATATTCTTTTAAAAACAACACCAATGAATTGGATGTTCAACTCAGTGAATGGATATTGAGTTAAAATTACTCTTATCAGGTTCATATCGATGACTTGAGAATTTATCAATGGAGTAATTATGTGTGTCAAAATTATAACCATAGAAAGGGGAGTGTAAATTACTACAAAAATAATAAATGGTGATTCCACACATAATCATGGAGTAAAATAATAAATGAAGTATGTGTAAATCCCAATGAGTGGAAATTTAAATTTGAAATTCCCTTACAGATTTGGTAGCTAAAAAAATACACCCCATGAATGAAGGATCACACAATGATGATTTAAACACTAATAAATTAAAATATATTACACAATTAATACAATCATGTACAGTAAATATTCCACACAAAAGGAAAGAGTAGCCAATGTAGCATGAATCTCACATGAATTAAAAGTGAGATGAAAAACCCTTACTTTGTTGTAATCGATCGAGTCGTATGAAAAAAAGTCAATAAACACAAAATGAATCATAGAATACCATGAATATAAAGATAATAATTAAAATATATATATCAAATGTTAGTACACAGTACACCACATGCAATAAATAAGTGGCGAACAATGGGAATCTCATAGAATTAAAAGTGAGATAAGAAACCCCTTACCTCAAGTCCGACTTGTCTTATATGTTCCTTGTTCTTTCTGAATAATAAACATAAGTTAATTTCTAATTGATTAAGAAATTTTTTAATGTTTATTATTGTTTTTATATCACTTATTACCTTTTTATAACAATTAGTTAATTATTTGAGTTCATATTGGATATTTTATCAATGTTCAAAACTTGAGTCAACAATGAACTTGTTATAATTAAACTTTTTCCATGTGGTTAAAAGTCCATTATCTCCAGAATGATATAAATGATTTAGATATCATATATATATTATATATATAGTATATATATGTATTTATAATAGTACATAACATTAGGATATAAGAAATGAAATGCACCGTTCATGGAGACAGTAAGTCGTACGTACGCATGAACGCTACTTTTATTTATGTTTTGTATTTTAATGTAATTAAAACACAATTATACATAGTTATAATATAATTAAATTATAATATCATATATAATATCATTAAATCCATACATTATACATCCCACACAACTCATTAATGAGTCATATCACTTTCAGGGTTCGGTAGTCCGCACATCCTCAAATGAAATTATCGCATTTTACCCATAATGGAAACCATAAAGGTATAATGTAAATGGAAAATAAAGAAGAAATAAGAAAATATAAACATAATATATATCATATATAAATACATTTCCATATTAATGGCCACCACGAGAGGTGATAGGAGATAATCGAACAATCATCGTTTCGTGAGGCGTTAGTTTTCCAACCACAGAAACAATATTCTCTTCCCCCATTTGATTAAGGATTGTGTAAGTGTAGTTATAATACTAATCATAACAAAATCCTAGTATATTTAGTATACTGCTGTTGTTATAAAATAAAGGAATTAACAGAGTTTAGGGGGTTGGATAAAAAATATAAGACAAAATAAAACAAAAGAATTTAAGAGAAACCGTTACCTTTAATTTGGGAAACTTCCTTTGGTTTGAACCAAAAGGACTTCTTGAGGTGACTTCTGCATAAGGAAAGGCTTCTAGATGTAATATAGGGATATTGAGAGCTTAATTGGGAAGGGTTTGGATTAGCCATGTGGCTTGAGAGGTGTTTGGAATGGGTTATAAGTGGTGTCCTTTTATAAGGGGGAGGAGGGTCTTTACAGGAATGTGTGAAAAATATTATTTTATTATATAGTTATATTCGGTTTATAAATGTCCAAAACTAATTAAAGATGAATAACGATGACTCATGGTCGAAATAAAATCATCCAATAAGAATTGGATAGGTTTTGGATGCTATTTTAATATTAATAATCTTATTTATTTAAATCATTTATTAAGGAGATAAATACTAAATCATTATTGTGTCATAAATAATTTAATTTTTAAGATATTTAAAAATTATAAAAAATACCACAATGTAGGAAATAGTTTTATCTTTGCAATGAATATTTATAGTCGAATATATTACTTATATTACCCCATAAAAAAAGTGATTTACTAGAAGATATTTGTTTATGTCATTTTTCCTTCACTTTAAAGTAAATTAAAATAAAGTGTCATTATCATTCAAAAGTGGCTCCATGGGGTCCCAAAATCGACACAAGGATGGACATGGTAGGAAATGACTCATCTGATATGGTTAGGACATGTGTTAAGGTAATTTTTTATTATTATATTATTCTTTTTACCTTGAAATGCCCTATTTAACTTTAACCATGGTAAATAAAAGTCAAAAGTTACTATTCCCAAAAAAAGTATTTCATCTTATTGAACCAAATTTTACTTACTAATAACAATAATGTATCTCGGATTTTCCAAATTCAATTCACAGAAGTGGTAAAATTTCATTTAAATGAAAAAGGATGGATTTTTAACTACTACATAGTGGTTTCACTATTCACCAGAAATTGATGTTTTTTTAGAAATATACCAAATATTCTGCCTAAGGTATATTTTACATTCAGAACTAAAAAATGATGTCTATTTTAACTACTTCGTAACATAAAATTTGGATTAATTATTTTAAAATTAATTCCCGTTGTCAAAACAAATAGCATGTTTTTAAGAAACAATAACTATCAAAATATTGACACTTGTTTATGTATAATTGCAAAGTGAAATTAATTACAATTACCAACATTGGATTAAAGGGTAAAAATATAATCTAACTACACTTCAAAAAAAATTTAAAATATAATCTAACCATATAAATAAATTATATTAAAAGGTAGGTTTGAATTAAAAAACAGTATTTCTCACTATTCATAAAAAATGAATATTATTAGAAAAATACAAAAATTTCTTCCAAAGTAAATTTTGATGTCCTAATTCTAAATAAGAATTTCATTTTTTTCAAATTGAACATTTAAAAGGGTCAAATATTGGATTTAAAAAAGGTTCTCCATTAAAATAGGCTATAATTGAATTTTTTTTTGAAAAATACATTTTTTATCTGAAAAATTGAATTTGCTCTTATAATATGTCTAATAAAAACATAATACATAAGTTAAAATGATATTAAGTATATAAAATTAAAAATCCAGTTAACACTATTTATAACCGCTTCTTAACGGCTAGTTTGGTAAGTCGTGATGCGCTCGAACTCGGTGTTACGTGCAACGCAAGATATTGAATTTAATGAAAATAACGTACTATTAAATCTTGGGGTGTTACATATTTTGGATTATATATTTATATGATGAAACCATTTATAAATACTATATTTTATGTATGGATTTTGTAACATCTATATTGGGTTTATATTTTTTTGTAGCATATGATATGTTGTTATGGTTGAATCATCATCGTAATGTATATATTATGATGCAATATTGTGAATTGAAATTTATTAGTATTTTTCCATTATTTATTATTATATATTATAGAGTATAAATTAACCCTGATATTAATATAGCCTCAACTCTAGTTAGTAGCCTCTAGTGTTTGAAGAGGAATTCTCGAGGTCATGTAGTGCATGGGATTGCGTTTTATGGGTTGTTACTTGGGATGATCCATTACATATGTTTTTATGATAAACTCAACCCAAAACAAATATATTGAAAAACCTAATGGAAATATACCAAAATAACACCCATTCAAACCATCAGGAGGTCTATATGAAGCTTTATCCTTAGATAAAATCTCTATGTGTAGGGAGATATATATTTTGAAATTTATTCTTTATCAGGTCCGAGTTTGTGGGAATGTGAAATGTGAAGACCCAGATTTCCCATATAATTTTTTTTAAATATATGGGAATTTTATGAGTCTGCGATATAAGACGGTGCACGATTTTGAGGGCCAGAGTGCCTGGAATGATCTGTTAATGTTTTGTTATGTTTAAGGTAACCCACGTAAATAGTTTTATTGAAAAAGTGGAATAACTCATAAATGGTTACTTGGATCCGAAATCCAAGGTCATCGTTGCGCTTAGGATAAAGGGTTTACCCAAGGCGTGACTTAAGATTAGTCGGCATGGGACTGCTGTGAGAAAACCCAAATATGGCATAACCGTAAATAAAATAATTTAATAAATCATTTTATTTTGGAAATTCTTAAAACTCACAAATGGTATCTCAGATTAAAAATTAGAGACCATCGCTGAACTCGTGAGGGCCTGATTTATTTAAGTAGATACTAACTTTGGCCGGAGCGGGCCACCATAAAAAGTTATTTTTTGGCAGCATATAAAATAATTAAGTGAAGATTATTTTATTGTAAAATTAATAACATCTAAACGGTATGTCAGGAATGAAAATTCGAGAGTACCTTTGGGTTCATTGGGGCGTGTTTCACCTAGGCAGAGCTTAACCTCGACCGGTGCGGGTTGAGGGTCACTGATAATAATTTTCTGAACTTTTTTCGGGTATCTATAGTAAATGTGTGAGAGGCGTTTTATAATATTTGAACCAGTGATCAGAATTGAAATCCAAGGGCACCGTTGAACACTCAGTGCTGATATTCTATTAAGAAGACTTTCACCTCGATGGTAGTTGTTTGAGAATAAATGTTAGTTTTTCGGTTTTTAGTGAATTAAATAAAAATAATGTTATGTAGCTTTATTTTTATTTGTTGGTTAAAACATCCATTTGGAAGTTGGAAGTTAGAAGTTGGAAGTGTGGGGACCACTCGACCATAACCTCCCATGAGAGGTTATCGTGGTGGGGCCCACCCGAACATAACCTCCTGTGAGAGGTTATGATGTGGGGACCACCCAAGACTCAACCCCATAATTATGGTGGAAGAGGAAAACCTCTCAACTCCCCTCATTAATGAGGGAGAGTCTCTCTAGCGCCCTCCTTTAATGTGCCAAATCATCCTCTTTAATTTATTGTGCCAACCACGTGAATTAATTAAGTGGATCCAAATTAATTAATTCACCCTTTTTGAATTCTTATCCCGAAGATAGATTTTATAATATATTTCCTTGGATTCCTATTCTTTTGGTTGGAAAAATATTGGAAAAGGAGGATTAGATTTTTTGAGTGAAAGGCTCTCGCCAATGAAGAACGAAGAACGCTTCCAACAAAGAATGTCTTCGACTATAAACAACGATCTCCATCGACCTTCATCCACAGAAACCTACTGACATGGGACATCTTCGACTGACCTTCCCTCCTCATAAATTTCAATGAACCGACGTATGAGCTCAGGATTGGAAGAGTGCAGCGGACGCGACGAACGACGACAACTCTAACTTCATCCCCATGACTCCATCGACAAACAACGATCAATGTAGGGGTTTAATTGCTTTTAAGTGTCATGTTCTTACTTTTTTGAAAAATGAAGAATGATGATGTTTTCCTTTTGAGGGTGGATTATTGTGATCATTCTTATGAACTGATTTCTATCACCCTAAACGTGGAGGGTGCGGGCCAATCTAACATGGCCCATCTGCCTCTGTCGAGTCTCTTTTATGATTTTCTTCGGCATGACGATGAAATGACTAGGTGACCGGAAATGACCGCACTACTCGCGGTCTCCACAACCCACACCGGCCTCGCGGCGCTTCGGCCGAACCGGCTCCCCCGCCCCGGCCAAACCGGCCCCCCGATGGCCCGAGCTGCCGCCCCCTCGGCACCCATGTTCCTGCTGCCTACCTGTCGGCCTCCCGGCTGCCCACTGGCCTCCCAGCTCCTAGCTTCCGCCGGCCTCCCATGTGCCCCTACTCAACCGCACTGGCCCACACCACCTGACTCCTGGCCGCCGCCGGCCTCCCGGTGGCGCACCAGCCTCCTCGCTGCCCAGCCACTAGTCGGCCTCTTAACCACCCGCCGACCTCCCATGTGCCTCAGCTGAACCACACAGGCCCGTGCCTCCCAGCTCCTAGCCGCACGCTGGCCAACTGACCTCCCAGGCTGAGCCACCCATACCACACCCTAGAGGTGCTCCAGGCCAAACCGACCCTAGCCTCCCAGGCCGAGCAACCCAAACCATGCCCCCCGCGATGCTCCGGACCAAACTGGCTCTGCACCTCCGGGCCGAGCAGCCTACGAGGCGCCCTCCGGGCCAAACCACCCTCATGCCATCCCACTACATGTCCATGCCCTTGCTACTATTCCACGCTCTTGCGACCTAGTGGGTTGGGATCAGCAGGCTGGGCCAAATCTAATGGCCTGACCCACCTAATGGGCCGGGCCAGACCCAACGAGTCAGACCGGGACGGACCGAACCCGGGCCCACTACCTACCCTTACTTTCTTTTGGCCACATCTTTGGCACCAGACGTCTGTTTGAAGAACTGTCAGTGGAACTGGTAATCATGGAGCTTTGAAGTCCCTTAGATTATAACCCACTAGATTTTTTAGTATAGTTGAGATTTGGTCTGGTTGGATCAAGCATGAATCCAACAGGACTTCCAGGACTAAAAGGCTAATAAATCATAGACCGGGTGTCCGATTGACGCGCTGTCTGTTTCATTGAGACCCTTATGACATGGAAGAACTTTGAGATACTTCTATATGGGGCTTCGTTGAAGTTGATGTATCGACACTTGGCTTGAGGAGTGAACCCTCCTAGAATCAACCGTGCTTTGTATGGGAACCCTGTGGCTAGCTGTATTGTGATAAAGGGATCCTATGTGGATTGACTGATGTTGCTGGATCCTATGTGGGTTAAACACCTCTGAATACTATTCCTAGATCCTATGTGGTTTCGAAAGCTCTCACTGCTATTCTTGGATCCTTTGTGGGTTTGAAAGCTCTGACTACTCTTCCGAGATCTTATGTGGGTTCGATAGATCTGACTAATCTTCATGGATCCTCTGTGGGTTTGACAGATCTGACTATTGTTCCTGGATCCTTTGTGGGTTTGACAGCTCTGACTACTGTTTATGGATCATGTTTGGGTTTGACATCTCTTACTACTGTTCCCGGATCCTATGTGAGTTTGAAAGCTCTGACTACTATTCTTGGATCCAACGTTGGTCCGACATCTATGACTACTATTCTAGGATCCTTCATGGGTTCGATAGAGTAGACGATTCAGTGGATTCATCTAATCATCTCTATCTCTCTACATATGTTGTATACCTGAGTGAGCTGTGTTCGTTTTTTCTGTGTTTTCCTTATGATTAAGATGGATCACTTGACAACTTAGGTATATGTATGTTCATATACCTAAGTAAGGTTATATGTTGATTTCATACTTTGTGATTTATACTTGTTCTATTTTGTGAGACCTTGAGGGTCTCAGGGTCCATACTGAGTATCATTATACTAACCCCTAAATGGTCAATGCCCGCACCTCATTGTATTGGATGCATACGACGGGCAACACTGATTGGGGATGAGAGTAACATGATCAGATGGTACCCGTAGGTGGACTATACGGCGTGATGGTACACGGAGGGGACAGATGGACCTGGAGTGCTGGGGAGCCGATCTGTACCTACCCTTTAGGTAGGAACCTTGGAGGAAACCCCACTAGTAGTGTTTCCTTTCTTCATATGTACTTTCAGTTTCTTTTACTTTATAGTTGGGCTTGTATTTCCGACCCCTTTTACTTCTAGCAAACTTTTTTATATATTTTTACATAAAATTTTGTTTCCATCTTGTGCTCTATTGTGTGTGTTTACAAGTTATAAAGGCAATTACTTCCCAGTTTTAGGGAATTACGCCTTTGGATCTAGTCGCCAGCCCCTGGGATATGGAATTCAGGCTTGCGGTAGTCACGACACGGGCCCCGGGGGATGATTCATGATAATTGGTATCAGAGGAGTTGGTTCTACCGTAGAACTTAGGACTCTGATATTTTCTATGATACAATAATGTTAAGTATAGTGAGTGTGGTTTTTAGTTTAGGGAGTCCAGTGTTGGTGCAGCAACTGACGTATCCATACAATATGACCTTACTTCTGATTTCCGACTCAGTACATGAGAACACTGATTGCGTGTGTGTTTTCAAAAGTTTTCTTTAAGTCAGCTCCCTAGGTCAGCTCACCAGGTATAAATTTTAATAGTAGCACACCAGTTTCTTTTCATAATGCCTCCACGTGGATGACCAGCTAGAGTCCTGAGAGTTGTACGTACTGACAGCACACTGAGCGATGAGGCTCAGGTGCAGGGTACTCTTACTATGTTGGCACCATTGGGTGGTGTACTAGTAGCACCAACACCCATTGGGCATCAGATACCACCAACAAAACTGGAGGATGATGCATGATTACTAAGTGCGTTTCACGAGTTCCAGTAGTATAGGCCTCTGAAATTTCAAGGCGAGACAAATAACCATGCAGCTAAGGGCTGGTTGGAGGTGATTATTAGGGGTTTCTCTCTAGTTGAGACACCAGTAGAGCAGATGATGATCTTAGCTACTAGTATTTTTTAGTGAGTGACCATGAGGATGGTCTTCTCAGTGATGAGGCTTCGTTATGTGGACCATTTCTCGAGATAATACCTTCTGTTAGTGTTCCAGCTATATCATTACATGTTGCTCATCAGTTACAACCGGCGGTACCGGTAAAGGACACATGTAGTCTTAGTGCCTTATACATGTTTCAGCATCAGATACCCCTCAGGTTCTGAGATGATCTTGACTCACAGGAAGCTATAGATTGGATCAGGGAGGTGGTTGAGAGTTCTCTATAACTTATACAGCTTTGGGAGGATGGCATGTTGGTAGTTGAGTATTCATCGAGGTGTACCGATCTTTCCTGGTTCATAATGAGTATAATACAATCAATGCTTCAGGGCTCGAACTTCTGAGTGAATTGTGATTAATGGACATATGAGCCAACACTACTCCTCTATGAATTCCTACTTATTCTATGGTGATATAGAGAACCTTTGTGGTTGAATGTTCTTTGGATGAGTGGATACATCCAGTGAATGATAGCACTGGGAAATCCAGAAACTGGTGCCAGTCTCAGAAACTTGGGCATGTCAAAATGTGTTAGGAACAGATGAATCTGTAGGGAATCAGACGTGGAACCAGAGATAGGAGAGCAGCAAGTGGTGGTGTTATTTTTGACATGTTACAACCACCCCCTTTTTGTGGACCCCACAAGGATTAGGGAGCTAGAGGAAATGGGAAGAGAGTTGTTTCATTCAGTCACGAAATCTAACCCAAGGGCTCTAGGATTGATTTGAGTTATGGTATATGTATAATATTAGCTTCTGTATCAATATACATAGGTACCAATGATTCCTTCCTTCCACGAATCTTTTCCAAGACCAAGAGTTTCTTGTTAAACCGTTGACTTGCCCCTTACTTCTGGAGATACCTTTTGGAGGAGACTTGATAATCACACTTACACAGACGGTGTGATTTGACCATTGAGGCGAGAGTTTTGGTTGTAACTTCTTGGTGGAAGCATCGAGGCCTTACGATGTTAGTTTGAGTATAATTGGACATCCAAAATTCAGACTTAGATTGACTGTATTAGGAAAAAATGTTGTGGTTTATCTGCAAAGTTGGAATGGGATTTTCCTTGGTTGGGGAAAAAGGAAACCCCAGAAGCATAGGATAATCTCAATCAGAGGAGGGTGAAACCAATCACTCTTGATTCGGCCATCCTCACCCTTGTGGAAGTAGAAGTTGACTTTGAGATAGTCTATACTCCTGGAAACGGGAGTATGGTAGTAGACGCACTCAGCAAGAGGTCTGGACAACATCTGTTGAATGAGGTGACATAGTAGCTAGCTGCATTGTAGATATACATTGTGGATTGAGAAGGAGAATCTTCTCTTCAG
Source organism: Viscum album (assembly GCA_963277665.1). Lineage (NCBI taxonomy): Eukaryota > Viridiplantae > Streptophyta > Magnoliopsida > Santalales > Viscaceae > Viscum > Viscum album. The sequence goes on along the minus strand of OY728122.1, from coordinate 1,234,668,599 downwards.
TCTTTTACATTCACTCCCCCACTCCTTCATTGAGTCAGGGTGGCGCAACATAGAGACACTAACCGTGAGGATCAACGTGCTCATATATCCATAGGACATACATCTGATGGATTTTTGGAAGGTGGGGAGCATGCCATTCTCTTCAGAGGAAGTACCATGGTAGCAGTGTAACCTCAGGAGGAAGTGTTGAGTGAGTTAAACAAATCTCTTCTAGCGGTAAATCCAGGAGTGGAAAAGATGTACCAAGACCTCCGATGACAACACTGGTGGATGGGAATAAAGAAACTAGCTGCAAAGTTTTTCTCTCGATGCCTCACTTCTCAGCATGTGAAGGCCAAACACCAGGTACCAGCAGGTTTGGTTCAAACTTTAGAGGTCCCAAAGTGGAAGTGGGATGGGATATCCATGGACTTCATGATAGGACTTCCATGTACCTCTAGAAGACATGACACTATTTGGGTGATCATTGACTGACTTGTCACGACCCCCTCCCACCAAAGATGCCCCTCCTGAGCTGTAAATGGTGGAAGGGAGATAATAACCCCTGAGTCCCACCTCATGTAGGCCCCATAGTGGTGACTAGCACCAAGGGTAAGAGTTTCCTCAATTATGGGAGGCATTACCCTTTTTATTAATTAAGATCAGGAAATAAGATGAGTCAAACACCAAAAGAAAAGTTTACATGTAAATGAAAATAAACCCAAAACCAAGCCCATATGATTTTTTTATACAATACTGAAACAAAAGTATAAGTATAAGAAAAGATTCAAAGCATGATACCAAGAAAGGAAAGAAAAAACTGCAACCAGCAAAACTCCAACGCCCAAATATCAAGGTCCCACATGGTCCTTGAAGTCCTCCTGAAAACCTGAAAGTTAACGTAGGGTGAGCATACAAGTATACTCAGTAGGGAAACCTAAATCTCTCATGCATAGGTGGGGAGACATCCTAATGCCCCGTGAGAAAGAATAAGTAACCAAAGACTATCAAGTAATCTATCAACCTAACCATACAATCCACACTCACCAAATATCACAAGTCAATAGAGTAGTATAGTAATATTATCAAAGTATGGGTACCCTGCACAACCTTCACATTGAATACTGCTCAAGACCTCACACCTAACGCTTTAATGCTTCCCCCTCTTCCTGAGATAGTGGCACAACCTGGCCATACAAAGCTCGAGCTAGTGCCGCAACCTGACCATACGAAGCTCATAGTATCCCACCGGAAAACAACCCTCGGCCATAACCACACCTCATTCCAAAGACACATGGGAACCACATCACATCTCAACCCAAAGAATCTTTGGAAACATCTGTTGTAACATGACCGAAGGATCATGGGCTATAGAACCTGGAAGAGGGTGCATAGTAAAAAATAGTAACCAGCCATCCTTTGGATGTTTGAGAATCTCACCCCCCGTCCCACGGGTGTTCGACACGTGGTGCTCAACATGGGTGGGGTGCGTAAAGAAACATAAAATGTACAGATTTATATAATTATATCAACCACTCATCCCATCCTTAGGATTCTACACAAAATATATGAGCACATGCCTCGACACTACTACAACGAAAGTATGTACACAATGAACGGCCCCAAACCCCATTAATCTCTTCATGTTTCAACAGTTTTAGTTTATCAGTTCCTTAACTACTGAGGAACTAAAAACAACCAAACCAGATCAAACGTTCCTAAAACATATCCCTACCAACCACAAATAAGTTTAGGGAAAACACAAGCAACATGAAACCATTTTCTTTTATCAGCCATTCAATTCCATTGATTTTCCATATTTAATCAACTACCGTGGCCCACAGTTCATTAGTTAACTCTTATAATTTTTTTCATATTCACAACCCATCCCTGTAGCCCTGCTGCCAACCACCACAACCACAAACACCTCGGAAACAAAACCCGTACGAGATCATTTTCCCTTCAATACCATTCACCACAGCTCTGATGCCCATCACAACCATATGATACACGCCAACCCACAACCAAGCCAATCGTAGCCCCACTGCTCACCTGTTCCAAAACAACCCACAAACCACCCCAGACATAATTAGTCCCCAACCAGCACCCACAAAATTCATTCATCCATTTAATTTAATCAGGGTGATCATACAAGGGTTCCAGGTATTCATTTAATCATCCAATTTTATATGATTAAACAATCTCAAATTTCTATGAATTCCAACCACGAAACAATCCAGAAAAACAAGGAAACATCTAATGGTGTAAGAAAAGGCCCCCAAAGACCACGATTTTCAGTAGGAATCAGCCCATTCAATTCACAACATGATCAAAGGAGAATCATTGATGTAAATAAAACAACAATACCAACAAAAATCTCCCAAAACCTGTTCTTTAACCAGTTATTATCTTTATTTACTGGTTCAACCATATCTCATAAAACAAGAGGATACCCATCCCACATGATGCACAAATTTGAGAGAGAGATGAAGGTAAGATCCCTACCTCAATGGTTTTTTGGTGAAACCACGACGGTCAAAGAACGCTCAAGAAACCGGGTCAATTATCCACGAATCCTTTTTAGATATCTTCTCCTAACACAACCAAGGCCAAAGCTCATCATATTCGACATCCAATCACTTATATCTACCCATAACGGGTGTAGGTCTATGAAACTAAGAGAATAGGAGGAGTAGATCTATGTCGATCTAGGAAAACAAGCAAGATCGATCACATACCTCAAGAAACTAGCTTCGATTCGCCAAGAAAAGCCTCCGGATCGCCTCCAAAATGCTTGGGAGAGGTTATTCTACCTCCAAGGAAGGGTAATCCCGAGTTATGGCTTCTTAGGGGCTTAAACGAACCATTTAGAGTCAAAAGAGTTCAAATCCACAATTTTAGGATCCAACTTTAAGTGCTCGCACGGTTAGTTCACACGGTTTAACAAACCGTGCACTAACCGTGCATTAGCTTCTACCACGCCAAACACTCCTTGCACAGTTAGTCCACACGGTTAGCCAAACCGTGTGCTAACCGTGTGTTAGAAACTACCACCAGCACCAACCTGGCACGGTTTGGCTGCACGGTTTAGCCAAACCGTGTGCCAACTGTGCGAAAGCTATTTCCCTTTATCTTTCCTTAAAAGTCCACCCAAACGCACCCCCAAGTCACCTTGACCTCCCAGCACACCTCCAGCACCACATTTCAAAAAGTAATAGACCCGAGAGGTCCGGGCCATTACATCAGATACCTCTCAAATCATTCTCGTTCTCTAGAATCCAAAAACCAACCTAAAGAAAGTAGCGGGGTCTGAACAACTCACCTCGAAAGATACCTATCAGGGGAAAACCTCCTTGTTACCAATGAGAGCCCCCTTCTACATCTATCTCTTTAATAATCACATTAATATCGTTCCTATACCCCGTGAAACCAAGAAAAACAAAAGAACAAACCGTCTGGTCATGTGGGTGAGGGGTTTCCCTTCCTCCATGTTAAGATACTATCCACTTTGGGCAGCAATGACTCGCCCACATGAGTTTAGGCTCGTCCAATTTAATTCATCTTAACTAGGGATTACGTCCTTTCCTCCCCACATCTCAGGACAGTTAACACACATTCAGAGAAAAGGAAAACCACACATTCCGTAATTAGCAAAGTAAAGAGTTCCATCAACCAAGTACAAACAAAATAGAACAAAACCTAAAACAACTCTGGGTACTGGGCACACATCTACGTCTCTCGTTCCCAGGTACTTTCCTCAATCCCACCGTGTCTCCACAACACACAAACCAAAGGAATGGTTCATCCATGAAGCACCTTCTCTTCATGACCTTCGATCATCCCTGGCCGCTCCACGAACATTGCATCATCCCCGTTATCTAGATCTCCCCAGTCGAGGACATGTGAATCGTCGTGAAGATACCAACGGAGCTGGGACACAATGAAGAAATCGTTCACCCTTTATAGTTGTGGTGGCAACGCCAACTGATAAGCCAACTCCCTGACCCACTGCAGCACTTTGAACGGTTCGAAAAACCGGGGGGAAAGCTTATTCCCTCTACCGAACCTCCGCTGCCCATGCCAGGGGAGACATTCCAAAACACGTGGTCCCAGAACATGAACTCCAAGGGTCTCCCCCTATTATTGGCGTATGACTTTTTCCAGTCCTGAGTTTCCTTCATCCTCTCTCGTATAAGCAGAACCTTCTCCGTCGTGCTCTGCACCACCTTCGGACCAAGAACACCAACTTCTCCGACCTATGTCTAACATACGGGCGAGCGGCACAGCCTCCGGTACAAATCTTCGAAAGGATCCATGCCAATGGTAGAGTGATAGCTATTGTTTTAAGATAACTATATCATAGTAAAGTGTTGTACCCATGATCCTCTAAAGTCCAAAACACGTGCTTGTAGCATATCTTCCAAAGTCTGTATGGTACGCTCTGTCTTCCCTTCTGTCTGGGGGTGGAAAGAAGTGTTAAGGCGTAGCTGGGTGCCAAAATCATGCTGTAATCCTCTCCAGACTCGTGAGGTAAACTGTGCATCCCTATCCGAGACTATGGACCTCATAACTCCATGCATCCGCACCACCTCATCCACATACCTCTGTGCTAATTCATCCATTGCACCCAACTCCTTGATTGCCTGGAAGTGAGCCGATTTCGTCAATCGGTCCACCACCACCTAGATTGCGTCGTAGCCTCCTTGAACCTTGGGTAGCCCTGTGACGAAATCCATCAATTTGTCATCCCACTTCCACTCGGGGAAATCTAAAGGTTGTAAAAAACCACATGGAACACGGTGTTCAGCCTTCTCCTGCTGACATACTAGGCACTTGGCCACGAACTCTGCCACCTTTTGCTTTACCCCGGGCCACCAAAACTATCTCCTCAGACCCTGGTACATCTTGGATAATACTGGGTGTAACGATAGGGGTGAGTTGAGGAACTCACCAAGAACCCTCTCGCGCATCATCTCTGGGACAAACATCTTCCCTCAGAAAAGTATCTGATTCTGACCATCCACCATCCACCCTTCCGATGCATCGCCTTGAGCAACCCGGTCATGAATCACTTCACTTTCTGATTCTCCCCACTGGGACTCCTCCACCGACCGTAGTAGAGAATACTACACTGTCATCTGATACATGCAACCTCTACCACCATCCATTCATGAATCTAGGTGCAGGGCAGCCAACTCCTGCATTTCCTTCCAAGCATCTGCCAACTCTCGAACTGCATCCTTCTGCGACATCCTTCTCAAGGCATTGACCACCACATCCATTTTCCAGAGGTGTTGGAAATTTCGAAGACGTAGTCCTGAAGGAACTCCATCCACCTTCATTGTTGTAAGTTCATGTCCCACTGTGAGAAGATATGCTTCAAGATTTTGTGATCCATGAAGACTACAAAGCGCTCCCCGAAGAGGTAATGCCGCCACAAATTTAGCGCAAAAACGACCACCGCAAGCTCCACATCCTAAGTGGAATAATTACGCTCATGAGGACATAACTTCATAGACCCATAAAAGATCACCTCTTGCTGATGCATCAACACACATTCGAGGTCTTGACCTGAAGCATCACAGAACACCTCATACGTCACCCCTTCTTCTGGAAATCTCAGCACTGGGGCACTAACTAACTTATCCTTCAGGTAACTGAAGGATTCCTCACACTTCTCATCCCACACGAAATCCCGTTCCTTATTCATCAAGGCTGTCAAAGGTGCTGCAACTCGAGATAATTTGGGTACGAACCTCTGGTAGTAACCTGCCAGTCCAAGGAAACTACAAACCTCTGCCACGTTCTTGGGTGCTACCAAAGAAACAACCACCTAGTCCTTCGATGGGTCCACCGCTATTCCCTGCTCGGACACCATGTGCCCAAGGAAGTTCACTTCTCGCATCCTGAACTTTCACTTGGACAATTTCCCATAGAGTTGGTGTTGTCGAAGGACCTCTAAAACTGTTCTCAGGTGCTCAGCATGATCCTCCTCTGATCTTGAGTAGATCATAATGACGTTAATAAACACGACTATGAACCGATCCTGGTATTCCTGGAAGACGGAGTTTATGAGTCCCATGAACACAACTAGTGCATTTTTAACACCGAATGACATGACTACAAACTCAAAGTGCCCATACCTACATCTAAAGGCAGTCTTTGAGATGTTTCCCTCCATCATTCTCAACTGGTGATATCCGGACCGAAGATCGATCTTAGAGAACCAACCTACTCCCTTCACCTGGTCAAAGAGATCGTCTATCCTTGGGATGGGGTAAAATTTCTTGATCGTTAACTGATTCAGTCTCCGGTAGTCTATGGATAGCCTAAGACCACCATCTACCTTCTTTGAGAGCAAGATTGGAGAATCCCTAGGTGACACATTTGGTCGAACAAAACCCTTCTTCATCAGATCGTCAATCTGAATCTGAAACTCCCACAACTCAGAAGGTTCCATCCGGTAGGGAGCCAACAAAATCGGACGGGTACCAGGTTGCAAGTCTATCCTGAACCCAACATCATGTCGAGGGGGTAGGGTTGCCACCTCTTTAGGGAAGATGTCCATAAACTCACCAAAGATCCTCGGGACTTCCACAATTTCTGTATTCGTCGACCCCACTGACAGTTCAGCTAACAAGTAAATGATGGGCTCCACTTGCTGGTTACCTTCCTGGTAATTGCGCTCACCGATGAAAGTCACACGTCGGCTTCCTGAGTCTGAAAACACAACCCTTATTCAAAAACAATTGATGATGAAACACACTGAGAACATCCAATCGATGCCTAGAATGACATCGTATGGCTGCATTTGCAGTAAAGGAAGATCTCCATAGGATTGGTGTGGCCCTAACATCAAACTACATCCCCAGAAAACACGAGGCAGGAGTGTATGTCCTCCGACTGGCATACTCAAAACTAGAGGTATGGAAAGCGTCTCTATGTCTAGGACCAAGGCACGGGATAGACTGGGAACAAAAAAGGAGTGAGAAGCTCCTGAATCAAACAAGGAATAAGAAAGGGTACTAAATAAATTGATCGTAACACAAACGACTTCTAGATCTGCTGGAACTACTGCCTCTACGTCGTTCATCTTCCCATGCCCAGTTCCTCTGCCTCTCGGCTGTCGGCCACCTCCCCAACCACACCCTGGTCGAGTTCCCTAAAAAGTGCCCTATGGTCGGCCTCCTCCTACAACATCTGCCCTCAGAGGAGAGGGAGATCGCTGCCCCTGCTGTTGCTATTGGAAGGGCCTGGCTAGAAACTGTTGTGGCTGAGGTGGGTGCTGTACTGGTCCACCCCACTGTACTGTACTCAGTTCGGGAACTAGTTCTGAAGGTTCCCAAGGCTGCCACAGATGAAACACCTCGGTCCCAGGCTCGATGGAAAAGGGCGAGGACCGGGAGATCGGAACCAAAACTGCTGTTGTCTACTCCCTACTAGTAGAAACCTAGAGGGCCCTCCTGCTGGAGTCCTGCTGCTGAAAGATTTCCCCTTTGACGATCCCAACTAGATTCCTTCTCACGACACACCTCCCAGCAGGTGCATCCTTTCCACCACTTCATCATTCTTCTAGACCTCCAAGTATGTCGCTTGGGTGAAGGGAGTAACATCATACTGGAGAGAAGGCCGAAATGCCTCCTCCAAACGTCTCGCCTAAGAATCCTCATCTGGAAAGAGGTCGGAAGAAAAGAGAAGGAGATCCATGAACATGATCCCCAACTCTCTCACTGACATACTCCCCTACTGGAGGGAGAGTAGTTCCTACCTCTTCACAACCTTCATCATCGAAGAGAGGAATTCCGCCAGAAACTCCTTCTTGAAGTCAGTCCACGTGATCTCAGCCTCCCTATTCCCCCCCAAGATGAAGCATCCACCACTGACGCGCTTCTCCATGCATCTGGCTCACATCCAGAAGAACCCAGTACTCTGTCGGAGCCCGGATCAAGTTGAAATCTATCACCATCTCCTCGAGCCAGCTCTCTATCTCCATGTCTGAGATGTTGCCCTCGTACTTCCAGAGAGTCTTCTGCAGAAAGGCTCAAAGAATCATCTGCCACTGATCATCCTCCTCCTCTCGGTTAGCCCTTTTTTTCATCCAAGTCAACCTCCTGGGCCTCGATCGCTCTCACTACTCGTTGTTGTCTCCCAGGTGCCATAGCTACAAGGTAAAAAAGGAATGCCTAAGCCCGAGTAGTGTATAATATTTCCCTTAAATTTTCATAGACTCTTTATTCATTTTAAATCCCAAAATTCCCTAGAAACACATGAACACAAGTCATTATGATGAATGTACCTTTCCTAGGGTCTCAACCCTACAATCATTTGGTCCTCACTTGGTCGTTCGGAAGGTCCAGAGTCCTTGCATCGGATCCCGGGGGCCCCTAAAATCCTTTGTCCTAGACGGTCTTCCCTGGCCTATTTCACGCTCCAAGATCACCCGACAATGTTTCCCTACCATCCCATAAAATCCTCACTGTGCCTAACTCCAAACTCCATCCTATCTCTCAACATGCCTCTGATACCATTCTGTCACGACCCCCTCCCACCAAAGATTCCCCTCCTGAGCTGGAAATGGTGAAAGTGAGATAATGACCCCCAAGTCCCGCCTCCAGTATGCCCCAGAGTGGTGACTAGCACCAAGGGTAAGAGTTTCCACAATTATGGGAGCCATTACCCTTTTTATTAATTATGATCGGGAAATAAGATGAGTCAAACACCAAAAGAAAAGGGTACAAGTAAATGAAAATAAACCAAAAACCAAGCCCATATGCATGTTTTATACAATACTGAAACAAAATTACAAGTATAAGAAAATATCCAAAGCATGATACCAAGAAAGGAAAGCAAAAACTGCAACCAGCAAAACTCCAACACCCATCTAGAAAGGTCCCGCACGGTCCCTAAAGTCCCCCTGAAAACCTGAAAGTAAAATTAGGGTGAGCATACAAGTATACTCAATAGGGAAACCTAAAGATCTTGTGCACAGGTGGGGAGACATCCTAATGCCCCATGAGAAAGCAGAAGCAACCAAATCCAAGAAAGGAATCTATCCACCCAACCTTACAAGCCACACTCACCAAATATTGCAAGTCAATAGAGTAGTATAGTAAAATTATCAATGTATGGGTACCCCGCACCACCTTCCCACTAAATACCACTCAAGACCTCATGCCTAACGCTCTGATGCTTCCCCCTCTTCATGAGCTAGTGATGAAACCTAGCCATACGAAGCTTGAGCTAGTGCCACAACCTGGACATATGAAGCTCATAGTATCCCACCAGCAAATAATCCTCATCCATAACCAGACCTCATCCCAAAGACATCTGGGAACCACATCAGATCTCATCCCAAAGTCTCTTGGTAAACATCTATCGTAACCTGCCCGAAGGATCTTGGGCTATAAAACCTAGAAGGGGGAGCACAAGGAATAACAATAACCAGCCATCCTATGGATGTTTGGGAATCTCACCCCCCATCCCATGGGTGTTCGTCACATGGTGCTCAACATGGGTGGGGTGCGTAAAGAAACATAAAATGTACAGATTTATATAAGTATATCAACCAATCATCCCATCCTAAGTCTTCTACACAAAATATCTGAACACATGCCTTGACACTGCTACCACGAATGTATGCACACAATGAACGGCCCCAAAACCCATTATGATTTTCATGTTTCAACAGTTTCAGTTTATCAGTTCCTTAACTAGAGAGAAACTATTAAAAACCAAACGAGATCAAACGTTTATAAAACATATCCCTTCCAACCACAAATAAGGTTAGGGAAAACACAAGCAACACAAATCCATTTTCTTTTATTAGGAAAACAATTCCGTTGATTTTCCATATTTAATCAACTATCATTCCCCACAATTCATTAGTTAACTCTTCCAGTTTTTTTCATATTCACAACCCATCCCTGCAGCCCTACTGCCAACCACCACTACCACAAACACCTTGAAAAAAACACATAGAACATCATTATCCCTTCAATACCATTCACCACAGCTTCGCTGCTTGTCACAACCATATGATACATGCCAAACCACAACCAAGCCAACCATATCCCCACTGCTCACCCATTCCACAACAACCCACTAAACACACCTTCACATAATTAAACCCCAACCATCACCCACAAAATTCATTCTTCCATTTAATTTAATCAGGGTGATCATACAAGGGTTCTAGGTTTTCATTTAATCATCCAATTTTACATGATTAACCAATTTACACTTTCTATGAATTCCATCTACAAAACAATCCAGAAAAAGAAGGAAACATCTAATGGCGCAAGAAAAGGCCCCCAACGAGCATGATTTTCAATGGGCATAAGACCATTCAATTCACAACATGATCAAAGGAGAAGCATTGATGGAAATAAAACAACAATACCAACAAAAATCTCCCCAAACCTGTTCTTTAACATGTTATTATCTTTGTTGACTAGTTCAACCATATCTCATAAAACCAGAAGATACCCACCCTACATGATGCACAAAAGTGAGAGAGAGATGAAGGTAAGATCCCTACCTCAAAGGTTTTTAGCGAAACCATGACGGTCGAAGAACACTCAAGAAACCAGGTCAATTATCCACGAATCCTATTTAGATATCCTCTCCTAACACAACCAAGGGAAAATCTCATCATATTCGACATCCACATGCTTAGATCTACCCATAACGGGTGTAGGTCTAAGAAACCGAGAGAAGAGGAGGAGTAGATCTAAGTAGATCTAGAAAAATAAGCAAGAACAATCACATACCTCAAGAAATCGGATTCGATTCACCAAGAAAAGCATCCGGATCACCTCCAAAATGCTTGGAAGAGGTTATTCTACCTCCAAGGAAGGGTAATCCCGAGTTATGGCCGCTTAGGGGCTTAAATTAACCATTTAGAGGAAAAAGAGTTCAGATCCAGAATTTTAGGATCTAACATTAAGTGCCATCACAGTTAGTTTGCACGGTTTAACAAACTGTGCATTAGATTTTGCCTTGCCAAACACTCCAAGAACGGTTAGTCCTCACGGTTAGCCAAACCATGCACTAACCGTGCGTTAGCCACTGCCTCCAACACCAACCTTGCACGGTTTGGCCACACAGTTTATCTAAACTGTGTGCCAATCGTGCGAAAGATATTTCCCTTTATCTTTCCTTAAAAGTACACCCAAATTCACCCCAAAGTCACCTTGAAATCTTGACACACCTCCAGTACCAAATTTCACAAAGGAATGGACCAGAGATGTCCGAGCTATTACATGACTCAACAAGTTGGCCCGCTTCCTACCGATTAGAGAGCAGGGTTCAGTAGAGAGCTTGGGATGCCTCTATGTGCAGGTGAGTGTGCGACTACATGGAGTAACTTATTATGTTGTCTCTGATTGTGACACATGATTTACTTCCCGACTATGGATGGGGTTGTAGGAGTCTTTTGGTATGTATCTTCGTCTGAGCACTACCTTCCATCCTCAGAAGGATGGTCAGACTGAGCCGACCATTCAGAACCTTGAGGATATGCTGTGTGCTTTTTTCCTTTACTTCAGACATAGCTGGGAGGATCACTTACCTTTGGTGGAGTTTTCATATCACAATAACAATCAATCCACCATTGGGATGACAACTTTTGAGGCGTTGTATGGGAAACCTTGCAGATCACCTTTGTTCTGGACTGACCCAGGGGAGTCAGCACTAGTGGGACCAGAGATGGTATGGGTTACCAAAGTGAAGGTGCAGATCATTCAGGAGTGGATGAAGACTGATTAGATCAGACATAAGTTGTATGCCGACAGGACACAGAGACCCTTACAGTTTGAAGATGGTGACCACATCTTCTTACGGGTCTCACCTCGATGAGGTTTACGGAGGTTTGGCCAAGGTGGTAAGTTATCTCTGAGATTTATCGGACCTTTTTAGGTCCTCAATAGACTTGGAGAGGTGGCTTACTGCTTATCTCTTCCACCTCAGTTGCACCAGGTGCACGAAATCTTCCATGTATCCCAGCTAAGGAGAAACGTGCATGACCCTTCTCACGTCATCGACTACGGAGAGCCGGACGTCGATGATGGGGAGACTATTACGGAGGTTCTAGTAGAGATTGAGGATCTATAAGAGTGGGTCCTTTTTGGAAATTTGATACCTCTGGTGAGTGTTCTTTGGCAGCACAAGAACTTCCAGGAGAGCACTTGGGAGCGGGCGGCTTAGATGCGTACACAGTTCCCCGATTTGTTTTCTTAGATTGAGTTATGGATTACGGGGATGTAGAGCCCTGAGGTGGGGATAATGTAAAGACCCATATTTTCCATGTTTTTTTTAAATATATGTGAATTTTAAGAGTCCAAAAATTTAGACGGTGTGTAATTCCAAGGCATGGAGTGCCTGGAATGATCTGTCGAAGTTTTTTTAAACTTAAGTTAATGGGCGTAAACAGTTTTCCTATAAAAGTGGAATAACTCATAAAAGGTTTCTCGGATCAGAAATCTGAGGGCACGATTGGACTAAAAATAGCGAGATTACCCTAGGTGTGACTTAAGATTAGTCGGCGCGAGCTTCATGTGAGAAATCCAAAATTTGGCATAACCGTAAACAAAATAATTTAATAAATTATTTTATTTTTAAAATGCTTATAACTAAAAAATGGTAGCTCGGATTAAAAATATGAGACCACCGCTGAACTCGAGAGGGCATTATTTATTAAAGAAGATACTAATTTTTTCCGGCATGAGCCACCAGAAAAGGTTAGTTTTTGGCCGCAAATAAAATAATTAAGTGAAAATTATTTTATTGTAAAATTAATAACTTCTAAACGGTAACTCGTATTGAAAATACAAGTGTATCATTGGGTTTTTTTGGGGCGTGTTTCACCCAGGTAGAGCCTATCCTCGACCGAAGCAGGCTGAGGGTGACTGATAATAATTTTCTGAACTTTTTTTCTGGTACTTTCAATAATCGTGTTAGCAACATTTTATAACATTTTAACTGGTGCTTGGAATTGAAATCTGAGGGCACCGTTGAACGCATAGAACTAGTATTCAATTAATAAGACATTAACCTCGATAGTATTTGGTTGAGAATAAAAGTTAGTTTTTGGGTTTTTAGTGAATTAAATAAAAATAAAGTTGTGTAGCTTTATTTTTATTTGTTGGTTAAAACCTCCACTTGGAAGTTGGAAGTTGGAAGTTGGAAGTTGGAAGTGTGGGGACCACCCAACCATAACCTTCCATGAGAGGTTATGGTGGTGCGGCCAAACCGAACCTAACCTCCCCTAAGAGGTTACGATGTGGGGACCACCCAGGACTCAACCCCCTAATAATGGTGGGAGAGGAAAACCTCTCAACTCCCATCATTAATGAGGGAGAGTCTCTCCACCCCCTCCTTTAATGTGATAAATCCTCCTCATTAATTTATTGTGCCAACCTCATGAATTAATTAAGTGGAGAAAACTTAATCAATTCACCCTTTTTGAATTCTTATACCGATGATAGATTTTATAATCTATTACCTTGGCCTTCTATTCTATTGGTTGGAAAAAGATTGGTAGAGGAGGATTAGTGTTTTTGAGAGAAATGCTCTGGCCAATGAATAATGAAGAATGCTCCCAATGAAGAACACCTTCGACTACGAAGAATGTTTTCCTTCGACCTTCATCCATGGACTCCTACCGACGTGGGATGTCTTCGACTGACCTTCCCTCCTCACCATCTTCAACAGACCGACGCACGATCCTGGGATTGAACGTGTACAGTGAACATGACGAATGACAACAACTCTGTCTTCTTCCCCATAACTCCGTCAACGAACAACGATCAAGGTAGGGGTTTAATTTATTTTAAGTTTCATGCTCATCCGTTATTTCAAAAATGAAGAAAGAGGATGTTTTCCTTTTGCAGGTGGATTGTTGTGCTCGTTCTTATGAACTAATTGCTTTCAACCTAAATGCAGAGGGTGCGGGCCAAACTAACATGGCATGTCTCCCTCCACCGATTCTCTTTTGTGATGTTCATCAGCAGGGTGATGAAATGATGAGGCGATAAAGGCGACATGCAACAATCGCACTACCCGTGGTCTCTGCAACCCGCGCTGCCCTCGCGGCACTTCCGCCCATCCAGCTCCTCCGCCCCAGCCAAACCGCGCCCCCCAACGGCCCGAGCCGTCGGCCTCTCAGCTCCCGGCCACCCACTGGCTGCCATCCATCCTCCCATGCACCCCGGCCGAACTGCACCGGTCCGCACCACCCGAATCCCTACTTCCGCTGGCCTTCTGGCCACCCGCTGGCCTCCCGGTTGCCCGGAGACCTGCCGGCCTCCCAGCCACCCACCGGCCTCACGGCTCCCGGCCACCTTCGGCCTCCCGTTCACCCCGACCAAACTGCACTGGCCCGTGGCTCCCGACTCCGAGCCGCCCACTGGCCACCCGACCTCCCGGGCCGAGTTGCCCGAACTGGGGCCCCGCGGTGCTCCGGACCAAAATGGCTCAGCGCCTTAGGGTCGAGCTGCCTACGCGATGCCCTCAGGGCCGAACCGCCCTCGCGCCAACCCGCGGCCAGTCCACGCCCTCACGACCAGTCCACACTCTCGCAACCTGCAGGGATGTGTCCCGCGGGCCAGGCCAAATCTAACAGGATAACCCACCTAACGGGCCAGGCCAGATCGGGTCGACCTAGACCGGGTCGGTCCGACCGGGTCGGACCAAACCCGGGCCCACTACCGACCCTTTACTTTCTTTTGGCCATATCTTTGGCACTAGATGTCTCTTTGACGAACCGTCAGTGGTGCTGGTAATCATGGAGTGTGGCAGTCTGTTAGAGTATACCCCACTAGAGTTTGGGGTATAGTTGAGATACGATCCAGTTGGATCGTGCATGAATCTAATCGCCCCCCAGGACTAAAAGGATAATAACTCACTAACCGGGCGTCGAATTGATGCCGTCTGTTGCGTTGAGACCCTTATGACGTCACATACCTTTGAGATTCTTCTACATGGGACTTCGTGGGAGTTTATGTATTTACACTTGGATTGAAAAGTGGACCCTCCTGGAATCAAGCTTCGTTTTTGTGGGAACCTTGTGGCTGACTGCATTGTGATAAAGGGATCCTACGTGGATTTACTGCTGTTCCTAGATCCTATGTGGGTTCGAAAGCTCTGAATACTGTTCCTGGAGCCTCTGTGGGTTCAACAACTCTGACTACTATTGCCGGATCCTCGGTGGGTTCGACAGCTCTGAGTAGTGTTCCTGGATCCTATGTGGGTTCGACAGATCCTACTACTGTTCATGGATCCTGTGTGGGTTCGACAGCTCTAACTACTTTTCCTTGTTCCGATGTGGGTTCGACACCTCTAACTACTATTCCAAGATCTTGTGTGGGATTGACAGCTCTGACTACTATTCCTGGATTCTACATGTGTTCGATAGGTCTGACTACTGTTCCAGGATCCAACGTGGGTTTGACAGAGTAGATGATTCAGTGGCTACATCTAATCATCTCTATCTCTCTACATAAGTTTTATACCTGTGTGAGATGAGCCTATTTTTTTGTGTTTTCCCCATGATTGTGATGGATCACTAGATAAATTAGGTATATATATGGGCATATATCTATGTAAGTTTATATGTTGATTTCATACTTTGTGGTTTATCCTTGTTGGATTTTGTGAGGCCTTGAGGGTCTTAAGGTCCCTACTGAGTATCGTTATACTCACCCCTGCACAGGATATGCCCGCACCTCATTGTGTTGGATGCAGATGACGACCAGCGCAGATTGAGGCAGAGAGTAATAGGACCAGACAGTACCTGTAGGTGGACTATACGACATGATGGAACACAGAGGAGACAGACGAACCATGATTACTGGGGAGGCAATCTGTACCTTCCATTCAGGTAGGAACCTTGAAGGGCGACCCAACAGTTGTTTTCCCTTTCTTTAGTTGTACTTTTAGTTTCTTGTACTTTACAGTTGGGTTTGTATTTCCGACCCCTTTTACTTTCAGCACACTTTTTTATACAGTTTTACTTAGTGTTTTGTTTCCATCTTGTACTCTGTTGTGTGTGTTTACAGGTTATAAAGGCAATGCCTTCCCAGTTTTAGGGAATTATGCCTTTGGTGCTAGTCGCTAGCCCCTGACCTATATAAGGAAGGCTTGGGGTAGTCACAACACGGGCCCTGGGGGACATGTAGTGACATTAAATCCCTAGAACATCCTATAATACATCAGTGGATAACAACCAGTGTTATGGTATCTTCTCAAATAATTGGTGGAATTACCTCTAAATATTACATATCCCTTACTATTATGAATCATTATCCACTATAATAAAAATTCATCATAAACCATTGAATATAACACATGGGTATATAATAATATTTCTATAATAAAATGTAATTTTGATTGAATAAAACACAGATAAAAAGTAACAAATCCCAAAGAGATTTAATCCTAAATAAGGATGTGGTAAAGGTAGTTGTCTTATGGAAGAATCCTATCTTCAAGATAATTTATCCAATAACCATATCTAATATACAAAATGATCCACTATTACTATCAATTTATCTATAAATACACCAATGTGAATAATACATGACTATGCATACCATGGTGATCAATAATACTCTGTATGAATATCCTAAGTAGTGTGATTTTCCAATGAAAGGCCAATGAATTTGAGAATCAATAAAAAAATTATTTGTAGAAAAAACCAACAAAATAATAAATCATTATCATCCATATAATATTTTAAACAAATTATTTTTGAACAACCCACTAGGTTCTCCTAGCTCTAACTGGTTCCCTACGTAGGGATATCCTAGTTTTAAACACCTTATCAATATATTATCACTATTTATTGGATATTGTAACTCATCAGCCCCATATATGGATTTTAGTAATGAAATTTAAATACAATTTTTGAAATAATGTTATCAAATCACATACATTAATATTTTTCCCACCACATATTTCACTCTAGATACACCCTCTTGAGATTCTAGAGGAATGTAAATCTCCACCAACCTTTTTTCAGATATATTAGAGGAATAAAAATATCCACTAATATCTTAAAAGAGCTAAAATTGAATATCCAGTCTAACTAAAACCCAGTGTTATTGGTGAATAGGTGTTAGTACTTGGTGCATCATCAACCACCTCAATCCCAATGTCACGTGAGAGAATGATTGTAAATACTCAAGTGAATTATCATCCATATCCATCCCATGTATCATTAATAGCCACTAAAACAGTATGGTGGATAAATAAAAACTAGTAAATGTATATTTAATCATAATAATATACTTATAAAAGAGTTAAAGAAAGGTATATTTCTTCATCCTTCTATAACCAAAGTCAAAGTATGAGTGAAAATAAAATCACTATAGTATTCCATTACGTTTAATATTCACTAGTAATCTAACTATAACACATGAAAAGTGGATGTTAATATAAAGTAATAAATAAAATAAAATCAATGATCTCATCGATCTATCAAATAATAATTCCCACATTTTAATTAAATGTTTTCATATCATCTTTAAAAAATTATACATTCTCATATCATTGAAATATAACAATAATTCAATAAATACTACAACCTATACAAAACAAACTAATAATTATATATTTAATTGAAAGGATTATACATTATTACATTCCCATTACCATCTAATTTTAAATTTTTATAGAATTAGGGAAAACACTCTATAACAAAGTGGTCACTTTCTCACATCAAATATTTTTCCATAAAAATATATTCTAATGTAGACACTCTGGTTGAATTATTGACACACTTTCTTCTTTTATGAAATTTCTTTTTTTTGGAAAATTTCAACCATTCTATAGTTCCCATAGATCCTTAAAACCTATAAAATCATTTCAAAACATGGGATAAGAATAAACAAAACTGTATGAGATATAAAATGAAATTAAATTCATTATTCAATTGAAAAACTAGAAGATACATTATAAAGATTTAATTTTTTTTATAATAAACATTTACATCAAAAAATCAATTAATTGGGAAATAAAATTTATTTACTCATGTTTCATAAAATATTTTGTAAGTAATAATAATGGAAAAATTATAATTATGAAAGATACTTAAGAAAACATGAAAAATCATGAAAAAATTTCCTTGAAAATAAAACCTTTAACATTTAATAGATCATAAAATTTCTTTTAAACATAAGCGCATTTTATCACCTCATGAGATCAAAAAATTTCATTTAAAACTTATAGATGGCATATAAAAACCATGTTTCCATCTTGTGATATTATACTCATGTCATCATTTAAGTTACACTTATAATGGAATAACATCCCCAATTAATGAAGATATAATTTATTTAGTGAAAATATCATTACCCAATGCATTGGAGGGCTATATTCAACCCACACATAATTATATACAATGTCAAAGAACCAGAATATGAATAAAAAATATAAATTTTCAATTTCCATTATAAAACATGAGATGAATGGAGAATTTAATACATTTATATTACA
Organism: Viscum album; assembly: GCA_963277665.1. Classification (NCBI taxonomy): domain Eukaryota; kingdom Viridiplantae; phylum Streptophyta; class Magnoliopsida; order Santalales; family Viscaceae; genus Viscum; species Viscum album. The sequence continues at coordinate 1,234,650,128 of OY728122.1, read as the reverse complement.
TAATATTTGATGAATACCCAATAAAAATCATAATAATAAATACCCCATAATTGTACAAGATAAAATTATCTGGATAATAAATTCATAGACAAATTATTCCTTGAATGATCACTTATGTCCCCCAAAAAGTTTATCTTATATAGTACAATTCTTATACATACAATACATAATTGTTTTTCATATCATAGGGAAATGAAATATAAAAATGGTAGAGCTTAGATTCTCAATAAGGGTGGAAAAAGTGATATCAATCAATGATCATAAGTGGGAATATGATAAGAATAATGGTAGGATAACATGATAAAAACATACATTAATTATACCAAAATAGTCAAAGATCATTAATCATAAATCCTTGTATATGGAATTTTAATAACCAAATACATAAGTCATAAGTATGTGGAATCATACATAATAAATCAAGATCTATGGTAACATATCTTAAGAATAAAACATAAGTTTTTGGATTATGAATATGTATAGAAAACCATTTACTTAGACAAGGATCACTGTCGAGACTGTCATAATGGATTGAGTTCACTCCCCATTCTATCTTTTCCATAGTCAAGGGTCACTCCCAAGACTATCATAGTTGACAAAGTACCTTAATAAACTATGTTCACAAACCATTCCATTCATGACTATCTAAATATATTTTCATCTTTACCAAATTCATTAGAGGGCTACATAAACTTTTCACCACCCATCATATAATTAAAAAAAATAAAAATGCGGGACACATGATCAAGAAAAAAGTCCCATATCCCTATGTCATAAACTATGTAAAATAATCACAATTCATAAAACATTAATTATAGAATAAACTATAGAAAATAAATGGGTTTTATAATGGTTTCATCATAACTTAATTAACCCATGTGAAAGAAAAAATTTTCATAGAATAATCTTGAAATAATCACCATAACAATCCATCCATATATGTAAATTTGATCCTATCAAAAGATCATATCCCCAGTGAATAATTAAAACCATTAAAATAAATTTGCATAGATTAAATATATATTTAAAATATCATTCAAACCATTCTTGAAAAAATGATAAAAAATACTTTTTCATTAGATATCATTCTAACTAAAAATTTCTAAAATATTTAAAAGATATATTTCTTTTAAAATATTCAAGAAATGTTTAAAATTAAGCATAAAATAAAATAATATTCATGATGGTGGGAAAATACATTCATGATTAATATGTTAAAAGTAAACATTCCTTCCAAAATTTTGTAAAAAAGTCAAAAATTAATTCTTTAAAAAACTATTAAAAAGATTAATTTTTGAACCTTTTAAAATGAAGTAAAATGTAGTAAAAATGAAATTTTGAAAAATTTCAATTATAATTAATAATTTTAATAAAATTATTTTGAATAATATCAACATGGTAGAAAAAATTTATCCATGAAATAGGAAATAAGGTCACCTTTTGATTAAAAAATATTAATGATCATTTTTAGTAAAAAAGAGTAAAATAGAACAAGTAAACAAAGAATTAATAAATAATAAAATTTAAAGAAAATATATTTTGTTTAAAGGTTTATATCCATATAATTTCTCCCAATGTAGATTTATCATAGGCAATGCTAATGATAATTGAGATTGTAACATAAACCCCATACCACTAGTTCTGTCTTTCTACATACATGTTAAAATGTCCAATACAATAAATATAGATTTATGATAAATATATCATATAACCATATTAATATGTAAATTACTATTTATTATTCCTTTATAATTTCAATTTATCCTTTTTATAATTTCTTCTATAAAATGAACTTTTAAATAAAAACTGGTATGTTTCCATGCATGATTCAGTTTGATGGTTCTAGTAAATGCACATTAGTCTTGATTTAAAAATATTTAGAATATTAATAATCAAATAAGTATCATTTTTATTCATAATAAACTATTGTATAAATATTATTACAAATTAGTGATGAAAAAATGAATCAAATCACTACGTAGAGGTGGTAGTCCGCACATATGCACGAATGATGTTATCATTTTCCAACGAGTGGAATGGTAAAAAGATAGATAATATATTATAATTATAAATAATACTTACTTTATAAATATATTATATAAATATTAAATCCATCATAATAACTATCAATTAATAGCAGTGATGGAAAATTAATTATATCACTATGCTGAGGTGATAATCCACATATACACAGGAGGGATACATCTATTCCCCATTTGATGGAAATGAGGTTTAAAATGGTTAATAATTCATCATAATTAAAATATATTATATAAAATATAATTAATTAATTATTTTATAATAGATAACACATATTTATTTTTGTTAGAGGAAGAAATAAAATTGAACGTACTTTGTTAAGAGTTATACCTCATTTTTGTGAAACATCCTTGGGATTACAACTTAATATTTAAAAAGATGATATTATAACAAAAAATAACCTCTAAAACATGTTGAGTGATTTTAGGAAGGTATTAGGGTAGGTATTGTCTGATATATAAGGCCCATTAAGGGAAATGAAGAGAGAATATGTGGTATCCTATTATAATGGAGCATGAAGACACGCTTGAAAATTTTTAATGTATTAAAATATAATTATGTCTTACTTAAGTGATGGGGAACAAAAATTACATAGATTAAAATATAGAAATTATAACTATGAAATGACATAAAAAAGCGAAATAAATATTTTTTTGTGATATTATATACCTTATCCCTTATATTAGTCCCCGATAAACCCTTTTTAACCCAAACCATAGTAACAAAATTGTACAGGTTTACTATTCATTATGAAAAAATATTAGTAAAACTTATTAAATTATATTTATTATTATAATTTAAAATATTGAATCAATTTTAAATGATTTAATATATATATATATATGTATTAAATTCATTTTAAAATAAGTGTACAAAACCCCACAATATCGTTTTTAGCAAAATACATTTTTATCACAAAATTTAGTTTAACTTCATTCCTTTACATTTAAAAAAAATTAGTCAAATGTTAAAAAATATTATTTAATTTATTATCTAAACCATTAATTAAAATATTCCATAAATAGATTTTAATTTTATTTACTAATATAAAAACACATTGTGTGTATACAAATGTTTTTACGAAAAAAAACTTCTTTTTACCTTCAAATGATTTTATTTTAATTTCAAACTAGTTAAAAACTAATGAATTCTACTTTTATATATGTAGATCATAATTTTTCATAATTTAGTAGTTTTATTAATAATATTTAATCCAATATCTAGGTGATTATTATTATACTAAATAATAAAATTTTAAAAGTATATCGTGGTTTGTTTAAACTCGTTGTTGCATACAAAGAAATATATCAAAGAAATTAAATTTATTTAAATATAAATATATCATAAAATAATTGTATGTTAAATTATAACCCATGAAATGATTTTATCCCTTGAAATTTTATAAATCTAATTGAAACAAATGAGGTTACTTTAACCAGATCACATATTTTAGTTCCCACATAACTTCCTAAAATTTATGCTTTCACTGAAAAAATATTGATTAGGTGAGTAGTATTAATTCCCATAAATTACTATATTTATTATATAATCTCTAAAAAATTTTACATATAATATTTTTCAAGATCAATTGTTACAAACTTTGAGTTCTGTACATGTGAAGGATCAGGTATGTACTTCCTCAGGGGAGATATATTAAACACATTATAAACTTGAGAGAAATTAAATATAAGAACAAAGTGATAAGAAACCACCCTATAATGATCACAAATTTAGATGGAAATGATATATATAGGGATAAAATATCCCATATTTTTAAATTTAATAACCTTTTATAAGAATATATTCCTAGAAATACTACTCCACCGGCATCAAACTCTAGATCTCAATGATGATTTTCAACATAAATTTTCTATTGACTCTATGATCCTTTGATGTTCCACTTAATTGGTTTAACCTCATATCCCATTTACTCAGATATATTATTAATCCATATCATTATTTATCCATCCCAATCCCAATTTTTTCTTGTTTTTCACTTCCTAGAAGAGATGGTTTTATAAGGATCCATAAAAATGCTCAAGTTAATGCCATTATTGTAGGAAAATTCTACCAATAGAGATTTTTGATCCCAACCACATTTAAAATCCATATATCAAGCTATTAAAATGTTTTCCAGAGTATGAATGGTCCTATGATAATCAAACTATATCTAAGGAGGATATATAATACTAAAACTACACTAGGTAACTAGTTTATATTTAAGACTTATCCAGAACATCGATGTAAACAACTGATCTCAATTTGATATAATAAAATGTGGTACTCTATGAAGACTATAACAGACAAGATTCAATTATATTAAATGAAAACTATATTTTAACAAATCTACAATACAATTAACATTTTAATATTTCATGTAACAACATTTCTAATTTTATATAATGAATATCTATTTTGACCTTAATTGGTCAAAATAATCCTAGAATTAGTTATTGAAATTATCCCTTAGAAATAAGATTTTATGAATAATTGAAATTGAAGTATTTATTTTATAATTATTTTATATATAAAAATATGTTATATTATGTATAAATTTTCATTTATTTAACCTCAATTTTATATAAATAATGATAAGTTCATTTGGAGGTGAAAAGGGATATTTTTTGGAAATTTACTTAAAAAAGAATAATGTATTTCCATTTTAATTAAATAAAATAACATTAAATGATGAATGATTTATAATAAATTAATTTTTACTATGTCTAAATATTTGAGTTTTATTCCATATAATTATTATTACTAGTCATATAGTTAATTTAATATCATCTTATGCTTGAAAAATATATTTCATGAAACACCGGTTTTGATACATTTTCTGGGATTATTTTTAAATTAATTGTGTAAAATTATGTTAATTGAATTTGATAAAATGGATACCATATTTTTAATCATAATTTAAAAATTATGGTAATAATTACACATTAATTTTTATTCATAATGTATATTAAAAAAAGTAAAAAAACTGCAATTAAGGTTAAAGCGGGTTTACTTAGGGGTTAAATTAAAAAGATAATGATTAAAATGACCAAACAAATTTTCTAAAACCCCATTGGTTGGTTTTATTTTGACCTAAATCTTATAAATTTCTTATATGATCCATTTTGGATCCATTTTAAGAATAAATTTAATTTAAATTATTATAAAACATTGATAAATCACATGTGTGGTACTCACCCCAATTATTAAAGGGAACCTAATACCCTCACTTATTCAAACATATTAATCCATTTATCTCCTAAAAATGACCAAAATATCTCCCTAAAATCATTATACACGTTATTGATATTTTTTTCTTCAAACAATTACGACCCTAGTGTTCTTAATAAGAGTTACAAAGGAGGTTATTTTAAGTGAATGTAAGATTCTACCCCAAGCTCTTTCTTTTTTTACTTATTATTTTTAAACCATATATTATATATTTATAATTATAATATAATAAAACTATTACATAAAATATAATTATATGTTATTATATTGATTTAATAATATTTATAAATTTTATTTTATGTCAAATGGGAAAAAAACCATCGCTCATGTGTACGACAAACTAGCACCTTACAAACCATTGTAATTTATTTTCCATCACCGACTCACACATATAGTCATAATGATGGAAATAATGAACATATATGATAATTATTAAATAATTATGATTCAATAAAAATTAAACATTTTCAAATTCCCTTCAATTTAACCCATTATAGAAATGATAACGCCACTCGTGCACACATATGACCTACCATCTCCACGAAGTGATGCAATTCAATTTTCAAGTCCAAATTTAAAGAATGAAAATAAAAATGTATATAATAAATAAATATTATCTCTAAAACATTATATTATTTTGAAAATAATAGAAACATATAACATATATAATAAATAGAAATTTTGTAGAAAAACATGCAGGGGAAAACAAATCAGTTAACCCCTAAAGTAGTGGTAATAATGAAATATTATTAGCAATCAGATGATAAGATGTTATAAAAGGATTATATATGATATTATAAATATTAATATGGTTCTGATATAAATTTATAAATTTATTAAAACTATTATACATGATTTCAAATCATATTCAACTAAATAGAAGTGTGCGGTAAGAGATTTCACCTCAATTTACGCTCCATTGAGACATATTTTTTATTTTGAAAAAATTCATCTTTATGTGAGGTATATACTAAACCATTCATATGTTTAGAATGAATAAATATTTATTAATGACGAAAAATGTTTAAAATAATCTTTTTTCTTTCAATGGGTTACCATTTAGAAGTAACCAAATATATAAGGATTTATTTTACAATTTCAGTTGTTTTTGGGATTGCTTTAACCTTCTTTGATGGAATATTTTAATAAATCCTTCATAAAATCTATCCATTTTATTATACTCTAGATATATAAAGAGTTTACATATTTTCACCCTAATTTTCCTCTCTTTTTCACTTGAATCAAGAAAATAAATGTTTAAAAGAAAAACTGATTTTATTTCTCTTTTATTCAGCTATATTGTTCTTCCATGTCTGTATTTTCTCCAATTTTATTAAGAAAGTAATTTTTATTTCTAAAATGATTTATTATGGAAATTTTATGTTATAATTTTATTTTAAAAGGTTTTAAAGGAATTATTATAATTTTTAATGAATGTTTTTTTCCAATTTCATTATATAATGTTAAAATAAATGCTGTTAATATATATGATGTTAATAGATCTACCTACCACCATAACCAAATTATGATATTTATCTTCATAAACAAGTTTTTAATTATTTTAGAAAGGAAATTATTTATTGAAAACTAGTTTAATATATAAATTCCAAATTCTTTATTTTTCCAATGGACATGATTTTATTACAAAAACAATATTTCCAATGAATCGATAATCATATTTTTTCTCTTATTAATTTGGGGGATAATAAATTTTTTATGAATCAACCACTTTATTTTGTTCATTATAAATTAAATTTCTCTTAAATATCCATATTATTTTAACTTGGATATAATTATTTCATAAAATCTATACCATTTTACATTTATTTTTTTACTATGAAAGTTATTTGATTGATTGTGGATACTATTGGTAAATTAATATTGTTTAATCAAGATAAATATTTATTAATAAGGTATAATGGTTATGAATTGAATTGATACTGAAATATAGGATTAATTAATGGGACATGTTCTAATGGGTGGTTCCTGGTTCTAGAAAACCGCTTGATGAATCTGTAGGTCTCATGAGACAAATTAGTTGGCCTAAATTATTAAATTGGTTTTGTTATATGCCTTATCATGGATTAAACAATGATGAAACAAAAAATTGATGATAACAATAACATTATGTATAATACCATGAAATATAATATTATTCATTTAATTTATTAATATTTTTTATTATACATTAGATTATTAAATTGATATTATCCATTGATTCATTTGTTGACCAAATTATTCAATAAATGGCATGTATTTTTAATTATTTACCTTTAAATATAGGTTATGAATTATTTAACCATAATATCTTATGTTGTACTCATCCTTAAAAATCATTTCAGATCACCCTTATTTTTTTCCTTTCCCTAGGATATGAAGATGGAATATCTGAATAAGTTTCGAGGATTCCAAACATTTTATTTTTTTTATATTTTATATTTTATTCCAATTGTAAAATAGGTTTTATATATGAATCTAACTATAAAATAGTATTAAATGGATTTTTTCCTTCATTATTAGATATCTAGAATAAAATCTAATGTAATAAAGTATACACCAGCTCTGGGTTACTATATTTGGAGTTATTAGAGTGGAAATTAGAATAATTTTAGTACAAATCTTTGGTAATAGACTTTATATAACATAGATTAGAAAATATAATCATTTGATATAATTTTATGATATTTATAATTGTGGAATAACATCACAAAATATCTGTTAAGGTAGATATTAGGTGTTTTTCCTAGAAACACATCCATGTATGGACACTATAAGTGGACATGGTTTGGGAATAGAACCATATAGGTGAAATAAACCATAAAAGAGTTGGTTGAGTATATCTCATCTATTTTTCTAGTGCATAATGAATGGTTTCTTACTTCAAACCTTTTTTTACACTCTTGTAGGTTATATGAAACTATTTTATGATTCATATATATCCCCAAAGAATCAAAATTTACGATTATGATATTTACAATGAATAAATTTTAATTTATTTCAAGTGTTACAATGAATTTAGAGTTATATATTTTGATTTGAAATTCATAATTAAATAATTTAGTAAATTAAATTATTTATATGAAGAAATAATGTTATCAATACACTTGGTTGTTGTCAAAATTTCCCTTATTAAAAAGCCAATACAAAGGGTGTTGGTGCTGAGTAGATCATATTCATATTCAGGAAGTTGAAGTAGGTTATTAATAATAACCTTTCACAAATTGATCAATAAGATGTTCCATGTATTGGTACACATATATTGGATTATTTTAAGCGATATAATCCCCTATATTGTAGTATAACTACTAATCCAATGGTATATGGGAAATAGATTATGTCCCATGAAAATATATTTATTGTCAAGGGAAGTGGTGAAAGGGAAAAGATTATACTAGTACTATATTGTCTCAAAGGTAATGATGATAAATTTCGATCATTGATTTATAATACTACGGAGGAATAATAAATAGAACACACAGAATAAATATATTTTAATGAAATATTTTTCGAAAAATATTTCCCTTATTGGTATTGAACTCAAAAGAATAGGAACTCCCTCACATTAATGAAAAAGGAGAAAAGAAAATGTTACAGAGTATGAGGATACCATTATAATACTATCTATTTATTATAAAATTTTCTTACATAATACGAAATTTGATATTGGGGATTTCTTTAAAGGCCTTATGCTAAACCTCTTAAGGGTACTATTTTATCAAACATTTTTTTTATCATATGATGAAATAATTTTATATATTATCAAAAAACATATGTAATTTTGTAGATACTATATACTGAAGTAAAAATAGTAGATGAATAGGTTGTGTTAACACCAAGAAAAATTGAATGTGTCAAAGAAGAAGAATAAAATGAAGTAATTTCTATCATATAAAAACAATGGAACAAACCATCCAGGAAAATGATTTAACAGAAAGGTAATTTGTTATATGTGTGGATATAAATGTAATATAGCTGATTAATGTATGTGAAACAAAGATACCAACACTATATAGTAATTTATCTATAAAAAAATTGGTGATGAAAAGTCCCAAGAATCCTGATAACATACCATAGAAAAGGATAAGGGGAGACAAAAAATGCTTACGTGATCACAATAACTGTATTTGAAGTTCCTAAAAATATTATGAAAATTTTTATAATTACATCTTTAAATTTAGAAAATCATTTGTTTGGTTATTGATCATCCAAATCTTTTATATGATACATGTTTTCCAATAAAATTATATATTTCCCTAGTACCTTAGTAAGGGACCATTTAAAAATTCGAGTGTAAATATCTCTTAAATAAGGATGTGTGAGGAATTTCCCATTATGACACATAAATGTGTCCTATTTTCCGAATTTATTATTGTTTTTATGGTTAAATTTTACCCACTCCTTGGTTTTGACATGATTTCAAAAATATGACACAAATAGTTGTTTTAAATAGAAGGAAAGTATTATTCATGATGAAGATAATGAATTATTTATCTTTAAGTGGGAGACTTCATCATCTAATTCATATCCAGATCCACTATCATCAGATCTTTTGAATGAGATTATTAGGGTGGAAGAGAAGAAATATCCTATAAATGGAAATAATAATCTTCAAATTGAGGATGTATAAATTATTCAAGAATAAATTTATATATTTCTTGAAGAAATACATGGAAATACTGTAACACCCCGAGATTTTATGAAAAATATTCTTTTTAATGTCTTGCGTTGTACGCTAAAACAAAATTAGCTTGTGATATACGCAACACCCTATTTTCTTGTAGTATACGCAACACTATTCTTGGCTCGCGTTACACAAAATTTCAAGTTAGTTTTGTAGAAATTATTCTATGCAAAATTATGTATAGATTTTGATTTATATATAAATGAAATAAGTTTTGATTATGTTATAAGCAAAACTAAACAGAGCTTTCAATACACGCATCACTGACTTGGCTTGCATTACACGTAATAAAGACCTAACTCTATAGCGTGTGTAGTACGCAATACCTAGTTTCACTAAACGAGATATTATTATAATATTATTATGAACTACCCGTTATGAATAGTAATACCAACTTTTTGAAATTTTATAAATTTTATCTTTCAAAATGGACTTCATTTTTGGATTCGGAATATCGAAATTAGCTTAGGATGAAATTTTGGTACTTTTCAGAAAACTTTCATATTCTGATGAATAGTAAAAATTACTAAATTTTAATTAAAAACATCTTTTTTAATCGAAATAATTAATAGTGATAAATTAATAATTTGAGTGTTTTTAAAGTATATTTCGAATATATTTTTACCATTTAATACAATGTTGGTCATTGGATGTAATTTCACATTTAAAGCAGACATAAAAAAGTGTCAATCCTTTGATAGTTATTATCTCTTAAAAACACGCTATTTGGTTTCACGACGAGAATAAAGTTTTAAATTAATTAATGCAACTGATATGTTTAAAATTTGGTAAAATAGACATCATTTTTTAATTCATAATATCAAACATAGCTTAAGCCTAATTTTTGGTATTTTTCTGGAAACTTTAATTTTTTTGATGAATAGTGATACCACTAAGTGGTAGTTAAAAAACTGATTTTTTCATAAAACATAATTTTACCGCATCGGTGAGTGGAATTTCGAAAATCTGAGAGACATGGTTAATATCAGTGACTAAAGTGTGGTTCAATGAGATGAAAACTATTTTTTGGTGAATAGTAACTTTTTACTTTTATTTACCAGGTTTAAAGTAAATAGGATAATTAAGGGTAAAAATGATATTATTATTACCCTAACACATGTCCTAATTATATTGGATAAGTGTAATTCAACTGAAAACAACCTTAGGAATAAAATATGACCATTTAGTCCCACTTGTATTAGATTAGGACATTTAATATTAATTTATTTAAAGAAGGGTTAAAATAGTAAAAATCAATGTTTAATAAGTAAATCATTTTTAATATAGGGTTATACATAAGGAAAATTCGACCATAAATATTCATTATAAAGATAAAAAGATTTAATACATAATGGTATTTTATTTATAATTTTTAGACATTAAATAATTTAATTTATTTATGACACAAAGATGATGCAGTAATTATCTTATTAATGAAATATTGACATAATTGATGTTATAAATACCCAAATAAATGTAATTTGATACTTTTTATAAATTAAAATAATTTTATAGGTTATTATGACATGTTATTATTGATTTAGTTAACTTTTTTAGAACTAATAATTCTGTTATGAGTTTCACAAAAATCAATTACCAAATAGTGTCAAAATTGACATAAAATATTTTTTAAAACAAATATTATATTATTAATTGTTATTTTATTCCTAAAAATAAATGTTTCGGCCAAATTACTTATATAAGGTTATATATATTAATAATAAACAACTTAGGGTTCGTTTGGCTTGTTATTGTAGGTTTATTGACCTTATAGTGTAAGAAAACAAGAAGACACAGTAAAAGTTAAATTATCTAACTTAAAGTTAAATCTAAATGATAAGGTAAAAATAGAAACATAAACTAGTCTTAATTCCATTGGATTAGAGGATTTAGACCCATCCCAAACTTATCTTCTAAATAACTCAACTTGGAGATTTTAGAAACCGAATATGACTTTATAATTAAATAATATTTTTAGTTATTCTAAAGGTGCCCCTCTCCTCCCTTATAAAAGGGCACCTCCTCCCTCTCTTCCTCACACCACTTTGAGCCTTCAAGCTCGGCCAAACCCTGCAAAATTCTCTTCTCCACTTCCATAGAAACATCCTATAGGTCCTTGTATTCTTAAAAGACCAATTTTAGTTCCCTAAGAGGAGGTCCCAAAAGAGGCGCTTCAAAGAAGAGGTAATGTCTGTTACCGATTCTTTTAACATTATTTCTTCTTCCACTTCTTCTTCTTTAGTTGTTTTATTATGAAGTAATAAAATCATTATCTCTCATATAATTATATGTTATTATAAGTATGAAACAACCATATTTCACCATCTATCCATCCTACGGAAAACGAAATCACCGCGCGTGCGTACGTACGAAATATCGTCTCCATGCTGTGGTGTAATCTATTTTCCACCACCACCTTACTTGGATGGGTATAATGGTGAATGTAATGAATATATATGATTATTGTAAAGTGATATTGATTATTTAATATTATACATACACTTTAATACAATTTCACGATCATGGGAATGATATCATCGCTCGTGCGTACGTACGGACTACCGTCTCCACGAATGCGATGAGATTTATTTTCCATGATTAACCATTCAAGAATGATTATAAAGTATATATAGTGAATAATAATGAAATATATGACATAATAATTCTACTGTATTTATGTATATATATATATATGACATCTATTTAATTTCATTCAATTCAATAAGGAAACGAAAACAGCGTTCATGCGTACGTACGGCCTACCGTCTCAATGAACGGTGCATTTCCTTTCTTTTTATAGATCTATAATATAAATGTATATGATGAATATATATTATATATAAATCATTTTTTACACTATGGAATTATTTAAATCAGTATATAAGTAATAATATCATGAACGACAAGTCGAAACACAAACGATAAATGAAATGATTTTACCCAAAAAACTACTTTAACATGGAATTTACAAAAGAATGGGTAATATAAAGTCATAAGTGAAACATATATGATATAATAACAATGAATATGATTATGTAATAATTCAATGACATTATTTATATCATGATACAGGAGGTTCAGATCCATACGAAGCATATCAGACCTATGGTAAGGGATAACTATTCCAATCTCATTCTTATCCGAGATTGTTTATTCATAAGTATTTACTAGGGTTATTGTTATCATCCACGTACATGTTTCCTAAAAATGGTTTCATGTAGTTTTAAATTCCTTTTTATCCATTTTTACTTTTACCCAGTGGTATGGAAGGAATCTTTCTTTTATTTACCCTACAAGGTACTTTTTGACTTTTCCGACAAAAGTACGAGAAGAATGTTTTTTAACGTATACGGCATGAAATGATTTTTACGGTTTTATAATTCCTTATTTTCATGATTCTTCCTCCAAAATATTTCATGACTATTTTCAACAAAATCCCTTTCTTTTAAAATTTCATGAAATTGTTTGAAAAGAAAATGATTTTGATGAAAAAGGATATTTTCCTCAAGAATTCATTTCAAGTGTTTTATCAAAACCATTTTTCATCTAAGATGAAATTATTTCTTATGTGTATGATTCAAGTATAATGTCTCAATGATTTACATGGTTTCACTTTTCTTATTATGAAATGATATCTACTTCTTTAATATAGATTATGTGATTATGGGATGATTTCTATGAAACCCATTTTATTTATTGGTTTTTTATGAATGATGTATGTTTATTTTGTGGAACAAGTAAGAATGATTTCATTATGAGATGGATGGGACCTATATATCCCTCCAATGCATTGGTTAAAGATTTATATCTCATGAGATAGATATGGATGGAACGGTAAGTTAATCTGGTTCAGTATTACCGGACTAGAACGAGGAGTGAACTCGATTCAGAAAGGGACTTTGTCCACTAAGATGGTCTTTGCAAAAATGCCTTGGATATTATGGAAATCATTACATGTGCTTAATGGATGCCACAATTACATGTTTTATTCCCATGATATTTTATCATTATTTATGTTCCATTATGATCTATGCCTTATGTACTTCCATGTTTTATGTCGTTGCTCAAGATTTTGATGTTTAAACATTATGTTCATGTTTTTAAGTTCAAATGTATATGGTATGTTTTATTTTATCCATTCTTAACCTTACTGAGCATTTTTGATCACCCTTTTTATGTTTATTTTCCCCCAGGATTAAGAGAAAGGTTTTAGGTAAGGAAACAAAAAGTGGAAGATCTTTATGTGAGATGTTGAAGATCTTTCACCATGATTAGAAGATTACGTTCCATGTTTCCAAAGACACTAAACAATTACGGTCCTTGTGTTTCTGTTTTTGTTATATATTAAGTATTCTTCAAAAGTAATGTAATATCTAGGTACGTCAAGCTTCAGGTATCTACAATTGGTATCAGAGGAAAGGTTTAATAAACCTTTGGAAACTAGGATGCAAAAACATTATTGAGATCCCTAGAGATATTTTTAAGGTATGTATAGGGATGTCCCTAAGGTTAAGTATACGTATAGGTTATAGTCCTAGAATTGAACTAACGATCTTAGAATTAAACCTAAGATGTTAGATATTGAAGGTACTCCCCCTTTATTATGTTGTTTTCCATAGCATGGTATTTTCCTCTCACACTATTATTTATGGGTTTTAGACGATGGCTGGAACCCGAAAGAACTGTGTTGATCAATGTAATGGACAATGCAATGATTGTCCTCCTGACTAAACCAATGTCATGGGAGATGGAGTGCACAATCTTATTTCTATACTTACACAAGCTATGAATCATTCTGGACTTCAAAATGAGCAGAGAAAGGAGTAACATTCTGTTGAATCCTTCATGAGGCAGTGTCCACCTTCATTCAGTGGGTCTTCTGATCCCTTAGTGTCTGAACAATGGATCAGTACTATTGAAAAGATATGTTCAGTTCTACAATGTTCTTAGCATGATAATGTCATCTTAGCAGTATATCGTTTGGAAGGTGATGCTGATCAATGGTGGAATCTAATAAAGAATATGAGGCAAAGAGATGAAATTGAGTCCATGGAATGGGAAAAGTTCAAGAACATGTTTTTCAGTAAGTACTTACCTCGTATTCTTCGAACATAGATGGAAAATTAGTTTGTTGAGCTTAAACAGAAGGATGATGAATCTTTTGGTATAAACGAAGAGAATTTTACAGGACTTTCAAGGTATGCATCTGGCTATATCATCCAACCAGAAAGTAAAGTTGATAGATTTTTCAGTGGCTAAAAACAAAGTCTTCGAAGGGCATTAGCTATAAGAGACTTCAGTAGCTACGAAGAAATTGTGATTTGTGCTATCAAGGTAGAACTGGAAGTTGGTGTAACATATCCATATCGTGGTTTTTCCAAGAAACAAAAGATGGATTTCAAGTAGAAGTCTCAGAACAATGGTGAAATAAAGATGAATGTTTCATTATGCTCATTGTGTGGAAAGAAGCATGGTGGAGATTGCCTAAAATGTACTAGAAAATGTTTTACGTATGGAAAAGAAGGTCATAGAGCAGTTGATTGTCGAAGTAATGGGAAAAAGGTTTCTAATGATGTGAATAGAGAAAATACTACAGAGAACTCTCCACCAACACTTCAATGCTTCAAGTGCAATGAAATGGGGAATTATGAAAATAAATGCCCTAATCCATTAGTTAATGATGATCAACATGAGCAACCGCTTAAGGCAAAGGATTTAGGGAAGTCTCATGAGATCACTATTTGTGATGTTGAGTATGCAAATTATGTTTTGTAATGATTAAGTGTTTATGTAATGGGATTTCAAAATAGTATCATGGAATCTCATTTATGGTATTGTGGAATTTTGGAATATCTATGTATTGGTTTTCAATAATTATATGTTACTGGTAACCATGAAAAGGTGATTGAAATATTTTTAGAAGGCAGATGGAATGTGCATAATGAAGGGATAAGGAGAAAATAATATGATAGTAATCATGATCTCATGACTGATACAAGGACTAATTGATATTAAGGTTTGAGTATATAGAATTTTTGGGATTTTGGTGTGTAGAAAGTATTAAAATTTAACAACATTAATGTTTTCACTAAGGTTCAATGGGTATTCTATCTTCAATAGAATACATGATTAAGGTATTCACATGTTTCTAATTTGACCAACAAGATATATCTTATGATATATGTAGGGTAAATGATGGCATTCATGTGATTGTTATGTGACATTTCAAATAATCATTTTCTTTATACTATGAGCTTGGACCGAAGTATTTTAGATAAGCCTAAAGATTGGAATGGATTATGTTGGACATAAGTTAGTTCCATATTATTGAGGGGATGTTGTAGTAATGTATTTTTAGAAAAAGGAAAACCTGCAGGACAGGCAACAACCCATTGCGTCAGACAAGGATATAGGAATCGAACCCACAACCGAAGTGCGACTGGCCTTTATCACCTACCACTGGCCTACAGGAAGTCCCTGGTTAGTAGAAACTAGTTTTATTTTTTTAAGCGGTATGATATATGAAGTATAATTTCATTTTTGGAATCGTATATGATTAACCTCACCATAGATGGACTTATGTATATTTGATAACTTTTGCTAACCTTTTGTTTGAAACAGATGTAATGAACCATCATTCTATGACATGATCTGTTAACACTTCACGAATAACAAATTCAACTTCATTTCTTTAAGAGATGAAGTGGAAATTGTTCAAACCACGAACAATAGTGAAATTGTACCAAAATCAAGCAAGTATTTCTTCTAATTAAAAATTTTCAACTTTAGGGAAATGATATTGAAAACAAAAAATGTTGTCCTAGTGCTCTTATATCCAATGAATCAGATGGTACCTTAGATCATCACAAATTTATGGCTTTGTGATTGATGGATTTTTCATAGCCATGTTCTCTACCACTCTCCATCAGAACATCATGGTTATATTTTTCCTCCATATCCATATTTTCACCTATGTTCTCCTATGTGGAAACCCAGTGATGAGTTATTTGGGTATCTGTTATGTTTCTAACGTTCCTTTTTTAAATGAATTTTTAGTATTCCTTTTTACGATGTGGGTTTCTATGAAAGAAACTCTCGTGTACTAAACCATTTATAACCCTGAATAATTTCGAGGGAGAAATTCATTTTAAGGGGGGTAGAATGTAACACCCCGAGATTTTATGAAAAATATTCTTTTTAATGTCTTGTGTTTTACGCTACACCAAAATTAACTTGTGATACAAGTAACACCATATTTGATTGCAGTATACACAACACTATTCTTGGCTCGCGTTACACACAATTTCAAGTTCGTTTTGTAGAAACTATTCTACGCAACATTATGTATATATTTTGTGTAATGTATAAATGAAATAAGTTTTTATTATGTTATACGCAAAACCAAACATAGATTTCACTACACGCAACATTGACTTGGTTTGCATTACACGCAATAAAGACCTTCCACGATAGCGTGTGTAATACGCAATACCGAGTTTCACTAAATGAGATATTATTATAATATTATTATGAACTAGCCGTTATGAATAATAATACCCAATTTTTGAAATTTTATAAATTTTATCTATCAAAATGGACTTCATTTTTGGATTCAGAATATCGAAATTAGCTTAGGGTGAAATTTTGGTACTTTTCAGATAACTTTCATATTCTGATGAATATTGAAAATTACAAAATTTTAATTAAAAACAACTTTTTTAATCAAAATAATTAATATTGATAAATTATTAATTTGAGTGGTTTTAAATTATATTTATAATATATTATAACCATTTAATACAATGTTGGTCATTGGATGTAATTTCACATTTAAACCAGACATAAACAAGTGTCAATCTTTTGATAGTTATTATCTCTTAAAAACACGCTATTTGTTTTGACGACGGGAATAAATTTTTAAATTAATTAATGCAACTGATATTTTTGGAATTTGGTAAAATAGAAATAATTTTTGAATTCATAATATAAAATATTTCTCAGGCCTATTTTTTGGTATTTTTCTGGAAACATTCATTTTTTGATGAATAGTGAAACCACTAAGTGGTAGTTAAAAAACTGAATTTTTCAAAAAACTTAATTTTACCTTTTCTGTGAGTGGAATTTCGAAAATCCGAGAGACACAGTTAATATCAAGGACTAAAATGTGGTTCAATGAGATGAAAATACTTTTTTGGGGAATAGTAACTTTTTTACTTTTATTTACCACAGTTATAAGTAAATAGGATAATTAAGGGTAAAAATGATATTATTATTACCCTAAAACATTTCATAATTATATTGTATAAATGTAATTCGACCAAAAACAACCTTAGGAATAAAATACGACCATTTAGGCCCACATGGATTAGATTAGAACATTTAATATTAATTAATTTAAAGAAGGGTTAAAATAGTTAAAGTCAATGTTTAATAAGTAAATAATTTTTAATATAGGGTTATACATAAGATAAATTCGACTATAAATATTCATTAGAAAGGTAAAAAATATTTCATACATAATGGTATTCTATTTATAATTTTTAGACATTAAATAATTTAATTTATTTATGACACAAAGATGATGGAGTAATTATCTTATTAATGAAATATTGACATAATTGATGTTATAAATACCTACATAAATGTAATTTGAGACATTTTATGAATTAAACTAATTTTATAGGTCAATATTTCAGGTTATTATTGATTTAGTTAACGTTTTTCAAACTAATAATTCTGTTATGATTTTCACAAAAATCAATTACCAAATAGTGTCAAAATTGACAGAGAATAGTTTTTAAAACAAATATTATATTATTAATTGTTATTTTGTTCCTAAAAGTCAAAGGTTCGGAAACATGACTAAGATAAGGTTATATATATTAATAATAAACAACTTAGGGTTCGTTTGGCTTGTTATAGTATGTTTATTAACCATATAGTGTAAGAAAACAAGAAGACATGGTAAGAGTTAAATTATCTAACTTAACGTTAAATCTAATTGATAAGGTTAAAATTGAAACCTAAACATGTATTAATTCTATTGTATTAGAGGATTTAGACCCATACCCAACTTTTCTTCTTAATAACTCAATTTGGAGCTATTAAAAACTGAATATGACTTTATAATAAAATAATATTTTTAGTTATTCCTAAGGTGCCCCTCTCCTCCCTTATAAAAGGGAACCTCCTCCCTCTCTTCCTCACACCACTTTGAGCCTTCATGCTCAGACAAAACCTGCCAAATTCTCTTATCAACTTCCCTAGAAACATCCTAGAGGTCATGGTCTTCTTCAAAGACCAATTTTAGTGCACTAAGAGGTGGTCTTAAAGAGGCGCTTCAAAGAAGAGGTAATGTCCGTTACAGATTCTTTCAACTTTATTTCTTCTTCCACATCTTCTTCTTTAGTTGTTTAATTATGAAGTAATAACATCAGTATCACTCATATAATGATATGTTATTATAAGTATGAAACAACCATATTTCACCATCTATTCATCCTACGGAAAACGAAATCACCGCGCGTTCGTACGTACAGAATACCATCTCCACGCCGTGGTGTAATCTATTTTCCACCACCACCTTACTTGGATGGGTATAATGTAGAAAGTAATGAATATATATGACTATTGTAAAGTGATATTGATTATTTAATATTATACATACTCTTTAATATAATTCCACGATCATGGGAATGATATCATCGCTCGTGCGTACGTACGGACTACCATCTCCATGAACGCGATGAGATTCATTTTCCATGAATAACCCTTCAAGAATGATTATAAAGTATATATAATGAATAATAATGAAATATATGACATAATAATTCTACTGGATATATGTATATATATATATATATGTATGTCATCTATTTGATGTCATTCAATTCAATAAGGAAACGAAAACAGCGTTCATGCGTACGTACGACCTACTGTCTCCATGAACGGTGTATTTCCTTTATTTTTATAGATCTATAATATATATGTATATTTTGAATATATATTATATATAAATCATGTTTTACACTATAGAATTATGTAAATAAGGATATAAGTAATAATATCAAGAATGACAAGTCGAAACACATACGATAAATGAAATGATTTTACCCAAAACACTACTTTAACATGGAATTTACAAAAGAATGGACAATATAAAGTCATAAGTGAAACGTATATGATATCATAACAATGAATATGATTATGTAATAAGTCAATGACATTATTTAAATCATTATACAGGAGGTTCGGATCCATAAGAAGCATATCATACCTAAGGTAAGGGATAACTATTCCAATCTCGTTCATATCCGAGATTGTTTATTCGTAAGTATTTACTGGGGTTATTGTTATCATCCATGACCATGTTTCCTAAAAAAGGTTTCATGTATGTTTAATTTCCTTTTACCCATTTTGACATTTAATAAATGGTATGGAAGGAATCTTTCTTTTATTTACCCTACAAGGTACTTTTTTACTTTTCCGACAAAAGTACGAGAAGAATGTTTTTTAACGTATACTGCATGAAAGGATTTTTACGGTTTTATAAAGCCTTATTTTCATGAAGCTTACTCCAAAATATTTCATGACTATTTTCAACAAAATAATTTTCTTTTAAAATTGCATGACATTTTTTGAAAAGAAAATGATTTTGAACAAAAAAGGATATTTTCCTCAAGAATTCATTTCAAGTGTTTTATCAGAACCATTTTTCATCTAAGATGACATTATTTCATATGTGTATGTTTCAAGTATAATGTCTCTATGATTTACATGGATTCAAATTTCTTATTATGAAATGATATCCATTTATTTTATATGGATTGTGTGATGATGGGATGATGTTTATGAAACCCATTTTATTTATTGGGTTTTTATGAATGATGTACGTTTATTTTGTGGCACAAGTAAGAATGATTTCATTATGAGATGGGTGGGACCTATATATCCACCCAATGAATTGGGTAAATATTTATACCTCATGAGATAGAAATGGCTAGAATGGTAAGTTAATTTGGTTCAGTATTAAAGGATTGGAATGAGGAGTGAACTCGATTCAGAAAGGGACTTTGTCCACTAAGATGGTCTTGGCAGCAATGCCTTGGCTACTATGGAAATCATTACATTTTATTAATGGATTCCACAATTAAATGTTTTATTCCCATGCTATTTTATCATTATTTATGTTCCATTATGATTTATACCTTATGTACTTCCATGTTTTATGACGTTGCTCAAGATTTTGATGTTTAAACATTATGTTCATGTTTTAAGTTCAAATGTATACGGTATGTTTTATTTTATCCATGCTTACCCTTACTGATCATTTGAGCTCACCCTTTTTATGTTTTATTTTCCCCTAGGATTAAAAGAAAGGTTTTAGGTAAGGAAACAAAAAGTGGAATATCTTTATGGGAGATGTTGAAGATCTTTCACAACAATTAGAAGATTACGTTCCAAGTTTCCAAAGACACTAAACTATTATGGTCCTTGTGTGTCTGTTTTTGTTATGTATTAAGTATTCTGCAAAAGTAATGTAATATCTATGTACGTCAAGCTTCGGGTCTCTATAAATACACTAGAGTGTGCAGTTGTGTTTTCCTTTTATTTAATCCCTAATACAAGAACAATTTCAAATATTCCCTATAGAATAAAAAAATGTGAACTTAGTTTAGTTTAAGAAAAAACTATAAGAGTTGGGTAATAAGGGATTTATATTCCATAGTTTATCACCACAGGGATTCCCCATTCTTTTCAATAAGAGGAATTATTGATATATCAGACAATTAACTGACTATAGGAAAATCAATGTTATTAAAATGAAAAAAATATAATCTACCTCACATTTATTACTTTTTGAATAAAATTCATGAAGATTAATATTTTTCAATTATTTACCTTCATTATAGGAATCGTCAATTATGTGTAAATGAAGATATTTTGAAGACACCATTTTGAATGAGGTATACACATTATGATATTATGGTAATGACATTTGAATTAACTGTTGAACCCTATGTTTTTATGAATTTAATGAACATATAATTCAATGAATATCTTGAAGTTTTTATGGTATTTATTTGAATTATATTGGTGTATTATAAAATCTATTAGGACTTTGAGAATCATATATATATCATTTTAGAGACTCATAGAAGAAAATATTTATATAAAACATTTATCATGTGTGAATTGTGTATTTATAATGTTTATTTACTTGGCCATATTCCCTATAATGATAGAATCTTAGTTGATCATGTGAAGAAAAATTTAGTTTAACAATGTCCAATACCAATGTACACAACTTAGGTATATTGTTTCATTTTTATGGAAGGATACTATTGATTATTTTTTCAAATTATTTATAGATTGGATAACCCATTAACCAATATTACATGTAAAGAGGCCATGTATATATGGATAAATGAATGTAGAGAATGTTTTTAGCAATTGAATATGATATTGGTAAATTGTTTGATTTTTTAATCTACAATTAGGAAATGATGTATTTGTGATATATAATGATGAATTAAATTAGTGACTTATGTTTTTACTTATATACAATGTTAAATTTATTGAATATGAATCAAGGAAGTAAATGACTCACAAACAACACTATCCAAATCATGATCATAATTCTAATTCCATAATCCTTTCATTGAAGATATGGGTACATTATCTCTATGGTGAAATATTTGAGATATATAAAGGCCATAAGAGCCGAAAATATATCTTTTCGTAGAAATATCTCAACACGAGGACATGGTGATGGATTGAACTACACAATTATTATGTGTATTCAATAAAATACCACCAAGGGAAGGAAAATAAGGTACTAGATGTAATGAGAAGCAAAGATCATTATGTCTTGAAAAAAACAAGGACTGAAAGGGATCCTATGTCCATATTTTCAGCAATAATGGATATGGGAATTATTATGGAAGGAGAATAATCCCTCTATTTTCAAAATATATTCCAAAGAATATTTATTAGAAAAGATAAAATCTTCTTATCTAATTAATGTAATTTTTTAAAAGAAAATTATATCTCTAAATGATTGGAAACTAGAAGACATTATATATGATGTTGGTATTCTAAAACATGGAAAGATTCTATACATTTTATCTATACTAGAGAGGAAAATTGAATTATTGGATGATTCTCATAGATTGAATTTTTAGATATACCATAGTAACTATAATATTAAGAGGGATTTGAGATAATATTTTTAGTGGGATCATATGATTAATGAAATTACTAATTATATATCAAGATTCGTAGTTTGATAACAAGTGAAGGCTAGGATATTACATCTTATAGGAGTCACACAGCCATTACATATTCTTATATTGAAATGGTATGATATTACTATTGACCTTCTCATTGAATTATCAAATACTCTTATAATGAATGAAGTAATATGTGTTATTGTTGATTATCTTAAAAAATATTTATATTTCCTTTCTATAAGAGATGACTATCTCTTGAGAGCCTTATGAATCCCTATATTAATGAATTTTCTAGACTTCATAGAGTACCTATTTCAATTGTATCTAACATTGATCCATGATTTATATCAAAATTGTAGAATAGTCTTCTTAAGTACCTCGATAGTATGTTTCAATTGACCATTGCATATCATCCTCAAATTTATGGACAATCTAAAAGGACTATTCAAATATTAGAAGATGTACTATGATTGTTCTGACTTGAATTTAATGGTTTTTAAGATTCGTATTTACCTATGGTAGAGTTTTTCAATAACAATATATTATATTCAAGTATAAAAATGTAATATTGTCATCATTATATGATAAAATATTTGTACTTTAACTTCTTAGGAAGAATTTGGTGAAAGGAAGCTTATAGGAACACAACTTTTTTATGATACAAAAACAAATTAAATACTATTCAGACTCATATTAGAGCATATCAAATTAGGAAGAATATTTTTGTTGATAACTAGTGGAAAAATTTGTAATTTCATGTTGGTGGTCAGGTTTTCTTAAATGTATCTATATGGAATGGAATTATAAGGTCTGAAAAGAAATTAAAATTAAGCACTTAATACATTGACGTTTTGGAAATTTTGGAAATAATTGGAGCTATTTCTTACCATTTTATATCCCAAAAAGTCTATTTAATGTACATGATGTGTTCCAGATATCATTTTAAGGATGTTCATACAAGAACCAACACATTTACTCACCTCTAAAGAAATAAAATTGTAATAGTATTAATTTTATTATAAAGTGGCCATCCTGGTTCTTTAAACTAGAGAGAATGTAAGGAGTAATCATATAAATCAACTAAAAAAGGTTATTTTGAGAAATTATAAAATTTAATAATCAATTTTGGAATCATATGATGTCATGAAGAACCCCACTAATTATCTTATAATTTAATATCAATGAAAATTTGGAGGACGAAACTTTTTTTGGAGGGAAGAAGGTAACAGCCAATATTCCATTATAGTAAGTGATCATTTTATTTTTATAAAAATACATTAAAATTCACATATTAAAATTTCATGTGATTTTTTTAATTTTACATTATGAATATTTATTTTTAACTAACTTGGAAAAAATAATCTTAGAATGAGTTTTTGAAAATATCCCATAAAAATAAGATTTTATAAATAACGGGAAAAGTTGTATTTAACTACCCGAAAATTTATCTAAAATATATTTTTTCAATATGTATAAATAAACATATATTGAATATCAATTTTATAGAAATAAATATATGATCATTTTATTGTAATATGATATATTTTTCCAAAAAACTATTTTTTTAATATAATTTCTTTCTATATTAATTAATTAAAATAATATTTAATGATGAATGATTTATAGGAAATTTATAGATTATATATTTTAAAACATTAATTTTTAATTTATATAATAATTATTACTATTAATATAGATAATGTACGTTCATCTTATATTGGTAAAATACATTTTATAAAAAAACCATTTTTTGACACATTTGGTAGGTTTATTTTTAAATTAAAATTTAAAATTTCTATCAATTTAATTTGATAAAAAGGAATATTTAATTTTAATTATAATTTTAAAATTTATTAAAAATTATAGTTTCATTTTTACTCATAATGAAAATTAAAAATAGTAAAAAATGTGTCACCACGGTTTTGGTTAAAACGAGTTTATTAGGGGGTTAACCTTAAACAATACTCATAAAATGACCTAAAGAATTTCAAAAATACAATTTATTGTTTTTTAGACCTTAACCTTACAACTTTTTTATATGAGACATTTTGGAGACATTTTTCCAAGAAATTGACTTGAAATTATTTTAAAACATTGAAAAATTACAAGTGTGACACTCACCTTAAATATACAAGGGGACCTCCTCCCCTCACTTATTCACATATTTTAAGCCATTTATCATGAAGAAAAACCTAAAAAATAACTCCCCAATATATTTATCAACATTATATAGTTGATATTATTCCCAAATGATGAATACTATGTTTCTCAACAAGATATCAAGAGGAGGGTTTTCTAATCGTAGGTAATCATCTTCACCAAGCAGTTTCTTTATTTACTTCTTCTTTTAACAACATAAATTAAGTATTAATAATTTTAATGTAATAAAACCATTAAATAAAATATAATAATTTTCTATTATGTTTGTGTAATAATATTTATCCCTATTATTCTCCATGAAATGGAAATCAAAACCATCACCCGTGTGTACAATGGGTTACAACCTTGCAAATCGATGTAATTTATTTTCCATAACCGAATCACAAGGATTGTGATAATGATAGAAATAATGAATATATATTTTAATTATTACATAATAATTATTTTGTAAAATTAACATATCATCCACTTCCTTACACATTAACCCATTAAAGAAATGCTAACGTCTCTCTTGCATACAACGACCTACCATCTCCACGAAGTGATGTAATTGGTTTTCGATGGAAAAATTCAAAAAATGATTCTAAAAATTTATCTAATTATTAAATATAATATTCATAACATTAATATTATTTTGGAGATGATATAATTATATTATATATAAAATAACTAGAATATTCGTGAAAAATTAGAGGAGAAAATGTATTAGTTAAAACCTAAAACAATGGTAATAATGAAATATTATTAACGAACATGTGAAAAGATATTATCAGAGGATCATATATGATACTATAAATATTAATATATTTCTATTATAAATTAATAAATGATTTTAAAAAATTATTAATGAGTTTAAATCATGTTCAACTGAAGTTAAGCGCGAGGTAATATATTTCATCTCAATTACACTCCATTGAGACATATTTGTTTTTATAAACCTATTCAATTTTATATGGTGTATATAATGCCCCTTATATATATATTAAACATGAATAAATATTTATTAATTTTCATTATTGTTTTAATTAAAGTATATTATTTAATGGGGTACCATTTAAATGTTAACAAAGTTAAAATGATTTATTTTACAATCTATTTTTTTGGGATTGAATTAATTTTCATTGGAGGAATATTATAATCCATACTTTATAAAATCAAACTCTTTTATTATACTATATATATTTCAAGATTTTTTATAATTTTTCTAAATTTTCCTCTATTTGAAATTTTATTCAATAAAATAAATTCTCAACAGAAACCACTATTTTATTTCTCTTTCAATCAGATATATCTTTCTTCTACATCGATATCTCTTCAAAATTGTTTTGTATCATCCCCCCAAGGTGACTCATAGAAATTACCCAATATGGTGGGCCATAAGACCTTAATCACCACCCAAAATTTTTTAGAGACTTCCGACTTGTAGGGAAGGCGTATGTTGTTTTTGTACGGAGACTATGACCTCATATATAAGAGTATGCACAACTATAAATGATAGATGATAAATATAGGAAGAATATAAAAGATAGATAGAATTAGAAAGTATATCAATATACCAAGCATTATAAATATAAAAATAGAGTAATATGAGTTAAAGTAGATAATAAAATGATAGAAATGGAATGTCACGTGTCTACAAAAAAGGGAGAATAGGAGAAAAATTGGGTACAAAGAATATATATTATGCTATACAGACTAAAAAAAGGACAAAAAAATGAGACATAGAATCTCAAGAATAGGCTCAGTCCTATACCCCCAAACTCTACCCTAAAAATCACATCAATTAAGCATCTCAAGTAGTAAAATTCCATTTATCTACCCATATGATCATAAAGTCTACATGGGTACCAAACGGTGCCCGAGTAGTGCGTGAGATATAAATCTCAGTAGGGTTTCTCTCATGGTGTCTAGGATGATCCATTTCCTGAAATAAATAATTTAAAATGTTCTAATAAGTATAAAAGTAGATAAATAAATAAATAAATAATTAACACCTTGATTTGGGTTCCCAAATAGACACCCATCTAATACAACCTATTTCAGTCTAACCTAGAAGTCTGAACAAAGTACAGGTGTAACCACATAAAGTATATAAAGGCCAATACACATGAAACAACCTTTGCAACGATGAAGACCCTATTCTTTTGATTTAGCTTGGAGGTCACATTTCAATGTCATTAATATGTCAAGGTAATGAAATATGAGGAAAAAATCACATGTGTACAAGACATAAACCAATCCATCAAATAAATTGGTGGAGCCCTGAGCCCCTCTATAGAAATCTAATAAAATCTAAAGGGTCTTTATGCGCATCTCCGAGTAACCCAATTCCTCTAATTATGTCTAATTAAACTCACATGTTGTTCCGTGTATTACATGAGGCATAGTGAATCTAATTACATTCCTAGTTTCTCATATAGGGGACCAGGTATCACCCAAGGCACGACATATCCATATTTCCAAATGGGTCCACCCTCAGTTTCTCCCATTGGTAATAGACCTCACTGATTAGTATAAGTAAAATTCCTAGGGATCCCATACCTGGAAATCCAATGTATCACTCCGGTTGTGTCAATTAGATCCAACTGAACACATATATTCTATCCAAGGAACCCTTAATTTGGGACCCATTCTATCCCTCAACCCATAGAGGGTGATCTATATCAACCAAGGAAGATCATAAGGAAAGGTATCTTGAAATAATTCCATTCCATCAATGAAATTTCTAAACTAAACATGATCACCAATTAAATAATCCATATAATATAATTAATAATTAATATTTAAATCTATATGTCATAAAATAAATCCCAATAACATAATCTAATAGCTTGAGCTAACATAGAATATATAGAAATATTCATATTCCATTAGGTAAAAATGGATAAACACATGCTACATTCTTACCACAAAAATGATTAAATTCACACCAATCAGTTACAGAATAGTGAAATATGCATAAAATGATGCATAAAGCACATGAAACTTGGAATAACATAAATTGAATCAATGAAATATGCATAAAGCCTAGTATCCAACCATCTTTTTAGAAGCAATTAAATGCAAGGCATATAAAATTCAATGTGAAATGTCAATATTGAGAATTTAAATATAAGGATTGAGGCATAAAGATCAGGGGCCAGATTTTATAGCCATACATTATCTTAATTCAATTTAATTAGCTAAAATATTTAGCTAAGGAGAATATGACCATTAATTATTAACCACATAAGGCACATGAAATAGGCCATTCAAGTTTGTCACACATAAAGGGGTGCCCATTGGTGAAGAAAATTACCTATGGATGGGTCACTCCATAAGGATAGGTCACACAGTACATGGAAAATCAATTTAATTGATTTATTAAATAAGAAAAAGGAACCAACAGAGTGTTCTGGTGAGTTTTATGATGGTGTGTCACTTAAAATGAAACTAAATTATGGGAAAGATCATAAACCACCTACTTTGATGTAGTAGCACTCCAATCGTCCATTATTTTTCCTTGATTTGACTTTGATGGATCCAAAGCTTCTGGTTGTAAAGGATTCCATGGAGAAATGAGGGAGCTAGATCAAAACCCCATGGAGACGGAGGAGAATCACCATGCTTGAAAGGATAGAGGAGAACTCTCATTAGATAAATAATAGATGTTGACTGTTTTATAAAAGTCAATTATATTATTCAAATGTTTTATTAATGAAATTTTAAGTTATCCTAGATTTTTAAAAGGTATGAAAGAGTTCTTTATAATGTTTTCTGAAATGGTATTTTTCAACTCTCATTTAAATAATTCAAAATGAATGTTTTTAACATATAAAACATTAATGAACATTCCCAATCCCATAACCATTTGATGATATATATCTAATTTTACACATTTACAATTAATTTACAAGGAAAAAAATATTTAATTAAATCATATTTTAATATTTCAATTTCATTTTAATTATTTTTTCAATGGAAATAATTTTATTACAAAACCAATATATCTGATTAATGCATCGTCATCTATTATCTCTTATTAACTTTGTGTTTGTTAACTTTATTAGAAGACATTCAATTTGTTGTCATCATTAGAAATAACATGCCTCCTAAATATCCATATTCCTTTTATCATGGATATGACTATTCCTAAAAACATATAAAATTTTTACATATGGTTTTTTTACTATGAATGGTATTTAATTGACTTGGAAAATCTAGATAAATTAGTATTATTTACATAATAAAAATATTTATTGACAAGGAATACTATTTATAAACTGAAATGATAATTCAATATGTAAGGAATGAATTGGAAAATTGGTTAAAAATGAAGAATGGTTATAGATAGATCCTTGATGCATTAGTATGTCCCTTAGGAGAATCAAATATTCAAATTTATTAATGAGGTTTTGGTATATACATACCAATTGATTAAACTGTCTTGGAACACATCTTTGATGTTAAAGATATCATGATGTTTGAGATCATGATGTTAAATATTATATATTTCATTATTGAGAATTCAATTATTATTATTATCCATGATATTATTTCCTTGATATTATCCATGTATTCAATTTATGCTCAAGTTATTGATTAAATGACATGTTTTTCTGGTAATTTTCATTTCTATACTGATTATGAATTATTTACCCATAATAGTTTTCATTTTACTCATCATTACTAAGAATTTTGAGCTCACCATTATTTTTTCCTTTCCCAAGGATACAAAGATGAAATATTTAAATGAGTTTCATAGATGTAGATAATTTTTTATTATGTTCTTTATTTTATTCCCAATGTAAAATTAGAATCATGTATATATTTGGTTCTTTATGAGTACTAAAATTATTAGTACATCAGGATTAGATACCTTGTATGTATTCCAATATAATAAAGTAGACATCGACTCTAGGTTACCAGAGTTGGGGTTTCTACAAAACCTTACTATTTACATAATGTATATCTTTGAAATATTATCAAGAGAGAAATATTCTCTGATGTAAATGAAACGTACATATTTCATATGGATAATGACCATAACATAAATTTAATTATCGAGTTCTATGATGAAATACATAGAAATGATTTTCATTTATATTTTGGTATGGGTAATGGTTTTAGCATCCACTTATATTTATGTCTCTCAGGATTAACTTTGACATGCCTGGTAATGAGATATATACTCTGAAATTTACATTTTCAAGTTATTCCACTTGAAATACTATTTAAGATCTCTACACCTTCACACTTTTGGGATGAATAGACAATGATGAACTATGAAATTAATCCAATATATGATTCTTAAATTATGGTTTTAATAAGACACATAATATGTTTTAAACCATATTATTCTATCACAGTCATAGTTGAGCTCAGTAAAATTTCTCAGCTACTTCTATAGTTCTACATCCTTATTATATGCCTCTTTTATCATCACATGGATGGATGGTGGAACATTCATATAATAATGATATGATATACCACTATTCATAATTATTTAAAGATTTAACTTTTATAGATTGATAAATATTGTATGTCTTTTAATCCTCATCATGGAAAAAATAAAAATGGGTTTTCTAACATAGATCAATATCACCCGTGGTCACCTTCCTAGAGTGGTAATGTATTGTGAATTTATAATCATTAATAAACTCCAACCATATCAATTAGAAAATGTTAAAGTAAATCTATATCAACATATACATAAATATTTTATTATTAGTCTATATATATATAAAACCATTCACTATAAATATAATTCACCCATATTTTAAGTTCTTAAATTACTTCTTCCAACTCAAATGCACGAGTCAGGTAAATTTTGCCCAAATTTTTTTAATTCGTACGAGGAAAAGGCTATAACTATATAATTATCTAGTAGTACTCCTCCCATTTCCATATTTAATGCATCAATAAATATTAAAAACCATTATACACTCTAGGGTAGTGTAATTATAGGTTTACTGGCCAACCTTCTTTTCATCACCTTGAATTTTTCATCACACTAAACTGTATAAAGAAACATGGATCCCTTTTGACTCTACTAGGTAATTGGATTATATTTCCTTGATAAATCTCTTAAAAATAACTGGAAGTATCATAAAAACCTAAAAAAGATGTTAATATTATTTAAATTTTTTTCCTAAGGCCATTGTTTAATAATTTCTATCATTAAAGAATCTACCAATATATACTTAATTGAGATTATATGACCCAAGAATGGAAATTAATATATTAAAAATTCACTCTTTGAAAATTTATCATAAAAATTGTCTTTCCTTAGGGTCTTTAATAAAAATAATCAAATGATTATTATGAAATTACTCACTCTTTAAATAAATAAAAATATAATTTATAAAAACTGACACAAACTGGTAAAGGAAATTTCAAATTACACTATTAGTTAGATCTATGAAGAGAACATGTGTATTGTTAAGTAAAAATGACATCAATATAAATTCATAATGACTATACCTCATATAGAAGGATCTCTTGGATATATACTCGTTATTTTTCCTTAATTGATGGTATCAAAAATAATGTCTAATCATAGAAATGTTTTAAGCTTCAATAGTTGACCAATGAATACAAAAATAATGGGTAGAGGATACTTATTTTTGATATTGTTATTTTTCAGTAATAAATAATCAATTAAATGATACATTGACAAAAATTGCTTCATAACAAAAATAATTTGTGCACCCAATGGTTAAAAAATAGGGAATATGAATTCCATATCATGATTCTCATAGAATGTTTTCCTCAATTCCTATAACTCAATCAATATTATTCTATATGGATTAATTAATATAGTTTTACCACTAAGTATGAGAATTATTTTAAATGAAACATCATGATTCAGTGATAGTCTAGGAAATTATTTTGGAAATACATCATCATAATCCAAAAAAATATAGATATATTTGTTATTGATTTTCCCCCCAACCATTTTTGATAAATATCCATCATGAAAAAGTAGTGACACCCATACAACTGAAGTAACATTAATTAGATGATCACATTCATAGTTACATTAAAAGATGATCATTTATTGATTTTTAACATAAAATGATACTTCACTCCATATAAACTAACTTGGGATCTATATATAGAGATCTAATCCATTCCCAAAATCAAAACAAATTAAACTAGAGGGATAATCACAATATTTTTATGAAGTACATTCCTAAAAAAATTTATCAGAGGGGAGATATAAACATGAGATACTATCATCATACCATTTTGGGTTTTTACAACTAACTCAATATCTAATCATCAAGGTGGTGATATTATACCCCTATAAAATTATTCATATATAAAATAATGTTTTGATCTAGAATGATATAATATATTTATAGTTCTATAGTGTATGTTATGTGTACCTTTAACCACATTGTTATCATGAACCGCTTCCGCAGTTGTGGTCACATGTGAATTACCTTTGTCTCTAGGAATAAGAGGATAATTGAACCAGTTATTATCACAAGTACTTATATTCAAGAACTAATTATAATAATGTCTATACTCCTTGTAAATTTATAATTGGAGTGTGGGTGGCATATTTAGTTAATAATTTTCACCACTCCTTTCATTAACCGTCCTCTTCACATCACTTCAACACTATTTCTCTTGATAGAATTATTTTCCATAGTTTAAACATTTTTATAACCCCTATAGAAATTTCATATATGATTCCTTAACCAAATATAACATGTGGGAAAATTATTATTATTTTTCTATGGATTTTTTTATAATTTTCTTAAAACTATATATATCTCTATTTTTTTCCCTAAACTATGAGAATATTGAGAGTCTCAAATTTAAAATTATAACTTAAGAGAACATTGAATTATTATTTTTAGTTTTCAATAAAACTTATAGAAAATTCCTTTCATATACTTTTCCTCAAGAATTTAAAGAATCCACCATGTATTCTTTCAAGGTCGATGATAAATCTAAAAGTACAACTTGAATGTCTTTTGAAATATTTCCATTGGTACAAATGGATTCATCATCCTTATGGTTTAGTTATAGAAATTAACTTTCCATTTTCATATAATGAGTTCAGGTAAAAAACCAATTGAAAATTACCTTCTTAAACTCTTCTCATGTTATATAGTCAATTTCCTCCCCTTTCCTCATATTTGTGATAAGAGCCCAATGTTGATGTAATTCACCTTATAAATGATATACTTTAAGAATATACTTTTCTTGATATAAAAATTGGATAATAGAAAATATATTTTTAGTTGTAAAAATACATTTCTCAATAATTAGTATAGAATATGACCATTTTATGTAAGGTGTATATTGCCATATAAAATAATCAATATCAAGTTATTAATTTTTTTAGACTTTTAGAAGCACAAAATGATTCAGATTAACATTCATATCTAGAGAGAGTCGGGTGATTATATCTGTATTATTTTTCATCCTAGATCCCATTTTATTTGGTTATTCATGAGGATAGACATTGTATTTCTCACCACATTCTATGTCAACATTATTCCTTCTAAGTTTAGCCATTACGTAAGACCAAAAAACCTAGTGTGAGAAATAATAATCATAGGGAGTAGTCATGTAATCATAAAAAATCACCCATAAGATACCTAAATCATGACACCTTATGCTCAATATATAACACCTTAGGTTTAACCCTGGTTATTCGTGGTAATTGTTTATTCCAATCATTTATAATGGTTTATAAAGATAATTTGAATTAACATATGCATATCCCCTAGGAGTTTGTAGCTAGATGTTTAGTTTTAGGGACACTCACTGTACACTAGTGATGATTGAGTTAATACTCAATTCTGCCCTTTTCTTTTTATTACTAGTAGGTGCATCTATTCCAAAACTAAATCTACTTTCCAGTAGCTAGACATGGATTCATTTTTTATTAAAACCAAACAATCTGTACTTTACCAAATATTCATTGTAGTATCCTATACATATAAATATTCCCCACATTTTCAATAATGTTTTCTAACCCTAATATCTAAATATTAACTAAACCCTACTATGATACCAACTAAGGATAACTAATAATTTCTTACATATATATTACATCATTTTAGATGAATATTCAATATATATAGTAATAATACACACCCCATAACTATAAATTTTTCAATTATTTTGAGACTAAATTCATAATAATTTTATTTCGTGAAATATCTTCAATATATCCCCTAATTTCTTCTCATATTTTACAATTATTATACATACCCTACTTAAAACCATCCATCATAACCTAACGAAATGAAAAATAAGAATGTGTAAGCTATGAAGATTAGTAAGAGTAATCATAATATGTATGAATCAATGACCATAAGTGAGAATAATATAAGCATTAAGGTGTGGGAACATGATCATAACTCTCAATAATCAAACCCAATTAGTCTAATATCAATAATCATAAACCTCTTCAAAGGGATTTCTCATAAAAAAAGTTTAAAATTAATAATTATATAAAATCACTAATAATAAATCACGAGCCATAAAAACATATAATAAGAATAAGAAATATGTTTTTGGAATTCACATAAGGATATAAAATAATTTCCTTAGTCAAGGATCACTATCAAGACTATGATATTGGATTAGGTTCAATCCTCATTCCATCTTTTCCGTATTTAAAATTCACTACCAATACTATCATAGTGGACGTAGTCCCTTACTGAACTATTTTCACTCCCCATTACAGTCCTTACTATCTCATGAGATATTTATATTTATTCAATTTATTAGAGGGAGATATATTTCGAGGCAGACCCATAACATAACAAAAACAATAAATATGTGCTCCATAACATTATAAAACAATCATCACATCACCATATTATAATTTTTGTAATGGAAAAAAGTTTTATATGAATTTCATCATTTCATCATAGCATGACCTATGGAATTTAAATGAGTTTCATAATGTTTTCATCATATCTTAATTTACCAAATATATAAAAATAGGATTCATAGAATAATAATTAAATCACCATTAGCACATTCAATATAGAGAATAATAGAGGTTGGTAACATAAGATTATATCCCCAGGGAAGCATAAAAATACCTAAATAACAATGGTCTAGATGAAATATACCTATAAAAGATCATTAAAACCCATCATTGAAAACAACAGAAAATAAATTTCTCTTTTGATAACATTTAAAATAAAAAACAACATAATATTGATAAAATAAATTTAGTTTAAAAAGGAAATATAATAATTTAATAAAATATTCCTAGAATATAATAGTCGTAATGGTAGGAAAACCCATTCATGCTTTATCTGTAAAAAGAAAACATTACTTTAAAACTTTTGTAAAAAGACAAAAAATAATTTTTTAGAAAAAATTTAGAAATATTTATTTTTAAATCATTAAAAATAAAGTCAAAGGTAGTGAAACTACCTGTTCAATTTTTTTTAATTATAGTTAATATCTTTTATAATTTTTTTGAAGAGTATGAACATGGAATAAATATTTCAATGAACAATGTGTAAATAAGGTATTCTTTTATTAAAAACAATTTATTGATCATTTTAAGTACCAATGATAGGAATATGGCAGTAATAGATAAATATTTTATAGATAAATAGAGTGGGTGAAAAAATATTGGTCTTAGATGTTAAAACTATTTAGTTTCTCTCTAAATAAAATTATTATAGGCAATCTTGAAAAAATTTAGATTATAAAATGAACACATTACCTCAAATTTCACATTTTTATATAAACATAAAAATATTATATATAGTAAATATAGATTCATAATACATTATTATATCCAAATATTTATAAACAATTTAATATGTATCATTCCTCTATAATTTCCAATTATTATTTTATTAACTATCACTTCATTAAAATGAACATCGAGGTGAAAAATGGTTAGTTTTCCAAGTATCATTCAGCTCAGTGGTTTAGATACTTTAATTGGGTCATGTTTTCAACATAAACAAAATCTTAATATATATATAATTTTAATATTTATTCTTAATACTCACATATATAATTATTCAGATAAATTCGTAATTAAAAAGGAATCACTAGGTGGAGGTGGTCATCAATATGTACAGACAGGAAATGTTATAATTTTGTAATTAATGAATAGGTTAGAATATTGATAAGTTTTTATTACTACTAAATTCTAATTATGATATGAATATCATATATAAAAATTAAATATATGATTATATATATCCATTAAGGATGATGATGGAAATTAAATCATATCTATATATGGGGTAGCAGTCCATAGGCACACACAAGTGATACTTTTATTTATTATGTTATCGAAAAAGGTGAAATTATTTTTATCCATATGAAAACCCTATCCTTTTCTATAGATTAATTCATGATATAGTATATAAATATACTCATAATACAAACAATGAAGATTATAAGGGGTAGTTTATTTCATATTTTAGGCACATAACACATTAACATGAAACATGGGTACAACATGATTATTTAAAAACCCTAAAATATTCCCTTATATTCAATTGTTCTTCTAATATTACATGAGATAATCTAGGGATAGGCATAAGAAAAGGGAACACTATAAAACCCAATAATGGAATAATCCAAGTATAACATAATGAAATTAATACATGTTAAAAAAGAGGTATATCAATGTGATATAAAGGTTTATTTATCATAAACATGATCATTGAAGCATGACATAATATGATAACATCAAAGAAACATAGGAATGTAGAGAAAATATAAAAGATGAAATCATAGGAATTAGTCAAGGATAACTAAAAATACATAAAAAAATAATATTCCTAGGATAAACTCCCATGAACCATACCTATAATCTCATGGGATAAAAATATTACCCAATGCATTAGAGGGTTATGTAATTCCAGGACCACCCATCACATTCATATTGTGTACATGCATTTTCATACCACATAGACCACACACATTAAGAATTCCTTTCACCACTTCTAACCCATGATTAATAAGTATAGGTTACATAAATATAATTCCACTATCAAAAAAGGATAGATAAAACTAAGTGAATTCCATTGAGTGGAAATGGGTATGGGTGTTCACTACATAAATGTTTGGCCTGAAAAAGCATAGGATAATTTCAGATTCATAATGAGTGTACATAATAGTTTACATAAGGATGAATGAGAGTAAATGGTGGATTATAATTAAACAAGAATCATAAATTAATTAAATAGATGTGAGAAAAAAATTACATCATGGATAATTGGAAATCAAAATGTCTCATTATAAATAAATTATTTGAAATAAAAATAAGATGAGAGAGTCACTTACCATGAGATGGCACTTATAAAATCTTGGTAAAATATTCTTATGAAAATGAGAAAAAAATTTGATGGATATATAGGGTTATAGGGAGATTAAATTCATTCTAAATCAGGTTTTAATGAAGTTGAGTATGAGGATGGGTGGATATTTTTGTCAAAATTGGGGGAATTATTTATTAATTTAAATGAAATTAGTTTTAGACACTATATGATAAAATAATCAAATTCGCAAACCATACATTGTGGTTTACCATGATTTCTATCAAATATTACTGATTTTAAATATTTTCTATTGTTAATAACTGAACACTTTATGATAATACCCTTTGTGATGTGGAAGTGAGTCATGTTTATAAAGAACTAATTTCAAGGCCTTAAAATATAATACAGGATTTAGAGATTCATTAAGGGGTTATTAAATTAAAAAAATAACATAAAAAACATTTTTTAAAGGGTAAACATATTTATGGGATTTTATTCCATTTATAATATTTATTACATCACCTTTGGGCTACTATAAAATCATAATACATACTTTAAATTTATATTGTATTTATTTTATACCAAAAATTTTGTTTGTCTCATAAATCATAAAAAATTCACCATTGGATAATTTTTACACACTGATAAAAAAATTTATCTATTTTTTAAATAATAATCCTCTAAATATTACAATTTACTCTATTAAATAAAAATTATCATTTATGAAAAAATACTATTTTTATGATAATAACATTTTTTGACCCATATAATTATTATTTTGGACGTAACTAATTTATAATATCCATTGAATATCATTTTTTTTAATATGAATATTATAAGATAATAATAATTATTTCAAAAATTTTCAATTTATAAAAAATATTAGTTTAATTAAAACCATATGTTTTCTAAAAATACAATTTTGGTTTTTTCATATCAAAATCATATTTTAATCCACACATATAAAATTTTAATAAAAAAAACAGATAAATAAAATCACTATTTAAAAAAAGTAAAATATAAAAACTAATATTACTAGGTTCTAGATAAATGTAGTACCTTGATATTTTATTTATTTATTATACTTATTGTTATTATTTATGAATTAATTTAATCTTATTGATATTTTTCATTTTATGCAACACTGAAAATTACTTATTTTATATTAAAGAACTATGTTTAGCTTACATCATATGAAAAACCAAGTTAATAATGTACTAAATGTAACATAAATTTTTTCTTTCTCTATATGGATATTGAGGTTAGAATGCATTACACACAATAATGAGTTTCCATGATGGCTTGTGTAACATGCATGGTTGATGTTTACCGAATAATAATATATTATTGAAAAATTATTATTTAATATAATAAAGTATAACATAGTTGTTAAATTATAAATTATAAATATTAATAAATAATTTATGAGAATATATGGTTCATAAAAATATAATATGAATTCATAGGTTACCAATTAATTATAAATGAATATGAAAATCGATTAAATATAAAAGAAAATATTATTACTTTTATTGTGACAACGATGATTTACTCTAACAAATTAAATTAATTATAATTAGTGACTTATATTAATTTAATATATATTTTATATATAAAACCAATTATATTTTATATTCATCCAATATTTTTGATAGAGATATGATAATAACTAATCCAATTTTATGCTTAAAGACCTATATTTTTATAATGGTAGTTTTACCTCATTTTAATGGATAACCCATTTTAAATACAAATTTTGGAAATTGTATATATCCAATATTTTAAATTATACTTCTTATTTGAAATCAGATCATAAAAATTAGGTTAGTATTTTTTGGTTTTTTTTTCCGTAAGGATTCATTTTTGAATAAATAGTTAAAAATTCTGCATTTCAATTCAAAACTAATTTTTCATGTAATTTATTTACAAAGTTAAATTATATTTTAAATTAGTTTAAAAATATAAATAGATCCTATTTTTATAAAATAATACAATTTTTTCCGTTGGAATGAATTTCAATATGAAATTTGGTATAAAAACATAGCAAACATTTGGACTTTTTTTAAAACCTCAATGTACTCCCATATACGAGATTGATTTTAAATTAATTTATGCCCCTTTTGTGGTTATAAATTTGAAAAATGGATTACATAATTGGAATAATAACAAATAATAATTTATAATAAGGTCATGTTAACTTTGGAATGAAAATATTTGTGAATGAAGTTAAAATTATATACAATGATTAAGAGAAAACATAGGTTAACAATGTACTAAACCTTATATTTAAGACACAAAACAAACTATAAAATTTTAAAAGGACCATTTTATGTCAATATTTAGTCACTATAATCCCTTTTATTTAATATTGTCTATTATATTATGCACTTGACATGTGAAAATCATGTATAGAATTCCTTTGTCAAAAAATTTCATGAGTGCCACTCCTGGTCCACTATCAAAGGGCCTCCTGTCCTTCCCTTCTTCACACATATCAAACCACATAGGTATAGAAAATATATTTTAAAATATAATCCCCACAAACCTACATTACTATGTTAATCCTCTATTAGTTTATAATTCCTTACATGGAATCCCTTTGGTGAAAACCAAAAGGAGTGACCCAATTTAGAGGTAACACCCTCTTAAAAGCTCCTTTCATTTATTTTCATTCTCCACCACCTCAGTTAATATTATTCCAGACATATAATAAAACACCAGCTGTAATGACCTGTAATTTCCATGGTTTTTTTAAATGCTAGGGAATATTACGAGTCCAAGATACCTAACAGTGCCTGATTCTGAGGCCCGGTGTTCCCGGAATCAATTTCTGATTTTTTGTTCGGGTACGTTCAATAAATGTATGAGTGGGTTTTTAATATATTTTGAACTGGTTCTTGGAATTAAAATACGAGGGCACCATTGAACTCGCAGTCCCGGTTTTCTCTTATGGATAATTTCACCTCGATGGCAGTGGGTTGCGAATAAAAGTTAGTTTTTGGGTTTTAACTGAAAGAATTAAAAATAAATTTGTGTAGCATTATTTTAATTTTTGTTGTTTAAAGTCTCCATGTGGAAGTTATAGGTGGGGACTGGCACAACATAACATCCCATGAGAGGTTATGGTGGTGGGGCACATGTGAACCTAACCTCCTCTTCTTGTTAATTGTGGTGGGAACCACTTGGGTTTTAAACCCGCATGATACTCCCCATTAATGGGGATAAACCCTCAATTTTTCTACTAAGTGTAGGGGAGACCCTTCAACTCCCATAACACTTAATGTGACAAATAATCCCCATTAATTAATTGAGCCAATGCTTTCAATTAATTAATTAACCCATTTGAATTTTGTTCCAATAATAAAATAATAGATAATCATAATCTATAATTTTGGTTGGCATTTGACTTTTGGTGGAAATTGGGAGAAGGGAGAGAGATTAGGGAGAAAATATCTCACCAATGAAGAATGAAGAACATGTTATTACAATGAAGAACGCTGGCGAGGAGTTCATTTGACTTTCTTCTTCAGAACCTCCTTCGACGTAGGACGTCTTCGATTACGATGATCCAGTGCACAAACCGATGATCGAGGAAAATGCTGATGTCCGTCGTTTACAATGATCCGTCTTCTTTCTCGCGACTCCATCAACGAACAAAGAACAAAGGTATGGGGTTTTATTTGAAAATGATATTATTATTATATTTCTTCTCTTCTAAAACAAAGTATTGTTGTGGATGCTTACCTTGCGGATTGGGAAACATCATTTGCGAGAAGATGTGGGGTGTTTTCTTCTCTCTTCTATCTTGAAAATTGATTGAATATCATGAAGTTTTTGAACTGCTTGCTATCACCCTGAATACGGAGGGTGCGAGCCAAAATAACATAGCCGTAATCCATCCACCGATCTCTTTTTTTAGGTTATTTGGCATGGAGACGAGGTGATAGAGGTGAAAGGAAATGATCGCGCTACCCAAGGACTCTGCAACCCACACCGCCCTCACGACACTTTGGCTGAACCAGTAACCGGCCACCCGCCGGCCTTCCAGCTTCCGGCCGCCGCCAACCCGTGCGCCCCGACCGAACCACACCGGCCCACGCCACCCAGCTCCCTGCCGCTGTCGGCCTCCCATGTGCCCCGACCGAACCGCGCTGGCCCACGCCACCCATCTCCTAGCAGCCACTGGCATCCCATGCACCCTAGCCGAACCACAGCTTCCCCTTCTCCTAGCTCCGGACTGCCCATTGGACACCCGACCTCTCAGGCCGAGCTGCCCAAACAGTGCCCCTCATGGCATTTCAGGCCAAACTGGCCCCGACATCCATGCCTTGCTGCCCGAATCGTGCCCCTGTGGCACTCCGGACCAAACCGGCTCCGCGCCTCCGGGCCGAGCCGCTTACATGGCGCCATTCGGGCTGAACCTCACTCGCGCCGACCCATGGTTAGTCCGCACCCTCGTGACCAGTTCGCACTCTCGCAGTCCGTTGGGCTGGGGCTAGAGGGCCGGGTTGGTCTGACT
This sequence comes from Viscum album, assembly GCA_963277665.1. Classification (NCBI taxonomy): domain Eukaryota; kingdom Viridiplantae; phylum Streptophyta; class Magnoliopsida; order Santalales; family Viscaceae; genus Viscum; species Viscum album. The sequence continues at coordinate 1,234,608,014 of OY728122.1, read as the reverse complement.
GAGTAGGACCAGACCCGGGCCCCCTAACGACCCTTTACTTTCTTTTGGGCATATCATTGGTCCCCGACAACCGTTTGAAAAACCATCAACGATGTTGGAAATCAAGAACCATGGTGGTCCCTTAGAGTATACCGCACTGCAGTTTACGGTATAGGTGAGATATGGTCAGGTTGGATCGTGCATGAATCCGACCATTCCCCTGGGACTAAAAGTCTAATAACTCACAGACCGAGGGTCCGATTGAAGCGTCTTCTATTGTGTTGAGACATCTATGATGTGGAAGACATTTGAGATACTCCTATGTGGGATAGACATCTCTGACTGCTATTCCAGGATCTATTTGGGTTCGATAGAGTAGATGATTCAGTGGCTACATCTAATCATCTCTATCTCTATACATAAGTTGTATACCTGTGTGAGCTGAGTTAGTAACATTTTTTTTAACTCATGATTGAGATAGATTACAAGATCACATATGTATATGTATGAGCATATTCCTAATGGGGTTAACTATTGTTTTCATATATTTTTGTTTATCCTTGATGGATTTTGGGAGGCCTTGAGGGTCTTGGGGTCCCTACTGAGTATCGTTATACTCACCCCTACATAGGTTGTGCCCGTAACTCGTTGTGTTGGATGTAGATGATGGATAGCACTGACCGAGGCTGAGAGTACCAGGACTGGAAGATACCCAGAGGTGGACTTTACGGAATGTCGATACACGAAGGAGATAGATGGACTTGGAGTGCCGAGGAGGTGATCTGTACCTACCCTATAGGTAGAATCCTCAAGGTATTACCCAATGGTTGTTTTTCTTATTTCCTAAGATATACTTGTACTTCTAGTTTCTTGTACTTTCCAGTTGGGTTTGTATTCTATCCCTTTTTACATATTGTAATCACTTGTTGGTTATTCAGTTTACTCATTATCATATCTGTTGTATGTGTTTATAGGTTATAAAGGAAATGCCTTCCCAGTTTTAGGAAATTATGCATTTGGTTCTTGTCGCTAGCCCTTGGCCTATGGAAGAGGGCTTTGGGTAGTCACAGCATGGGCCCTGTGGAATGGGTCTTAATAAATTGGTATCAAAGGAGTCAGCTATACTACAGAACGATGGACTCTGATATTTTCTGTGAAGAAATAGTGTTAAGGGTACTGGGTGAGGTTTCCAGTTCAGGGATTCTAGTGTTGGTGTCACAACCGATGTATCCATACACCAAGACCATGAATTTTGATTTCTGAATCAGTGCATGAAAAAATAGATTGTGTGTGTGTTTTCAAAAGTTTTCTTTGATTCAGCTCACCAGGTATAACTTATTGACTGTTGTGCACCTATTTCTTTACAGGATGACCCCACGCAGACAGCCAGACAGGGTCTCAGGATTTGTATGAGATGTAAGCCCACCATGCGACGAGGCCTTGATGCAGGGCCCTATCATAGTTGAGGCACCAGCGGTACCCCTACCCATTGGGCCACTAATGCAACCTGACCCAGCCGTGGAGAATGCACTCCACCTGAGAACGTTGCACAAGTTCCAACGCCAGAGGCCACCCAGGTTCTGGGGTGAGATGGACCCATAGGCAGGTAAGGATTGGTTGGAGGCTGTTCCGGGAGTCTTCATACTGGTATGGACTCCAGCCAACCTTATGGCGATCCTTGTCGCGAGTCTCCTTTAGAAAGCAGTAGGAAGATGGTGGAGCCTAATTCTCCAGGTGCATGACGAGGCGACAATTCTTTAAGAAGACTTTGAGAGTCTGTTTCGGGCGGATTTTCTCCCAGGCACTTTACGTGCAGTGCAGATACAAGAGCTACTTCATCTGCATCATGGAAGCATGACGGCGACATAGTACTCAGTGAGGTTCACCGAACTCTCGTGCTACTCCACAGATATGGTTTGGGATCCATTATACAGGGCCCAGACCATCGAGTAGGGGCTTAGATGAGAGATCAGGTCTTAGATGATCTCCCTCAGCATCCCGATGTAGGCGGAGGTGTTGGAACGAGCCCTCTTGGTGGAGAGTTTCCTTACTGAGCAGTCACCAACAGCGAGACCCACCACAGGGTGTCATGTATCAGAGTCTTCTGTAGCTGACAGTAGATAGATGTGAAAGAGATCCAAGTATACTAGACCATCCGGTGGATGACCTTAGGACACGAGTTCGATTGTGTGAGGCACACGATAGAGAGCCAGTCATACGAGGAATAGGCTATGCTACACATGCGATGGGCATGGTCACATGGCTCAAGACTGTCTGACCCACTGTGCATATGATCAGCAGATAGTTGAGGGACCTCCCAAGTAGAGGCATAGTTTCGATCGAGGCGATCTATACGGCGTAGGAAGACGTGGCAGATGAGCTATTCATGTAGCTAGCAGTGGATGACGTTAAAATGTGTTACCATCACCACCACCATGTGGTCCACCTTAACCTTAGGGTGCAGGTGGACATGCGAGAGATCAAATCCATGTAGTTGAGGCTTACGATCATGGCGCTCCAGAGATGATTCGAGGTACGATTTGTGTCTACTCCACCATAGCTGATGTTGTTATAGACATAGGTGCTAGTCACTATTTCGTTGCCACATCCCTCATTTGAAGATTGAATACTCTGACGGAGCCTTTGGCTTGATCCATATGGCTAGATACTCCTAAAAGAGTAGACTAAAAAATTACGCACTGGTTCCAGCAGTTTGAGTTACTCTAGGAGGTGAGAGCTTCGGCTGGGATCTCTTAGTAGTAGCGTCGAGGCCTTATGACATCATCTTGGGTATGGACTGGTTATCTATAGTCCATTCTCAGATATACTGTATTAGGCACAAAGTATGGTGTGTCCATATATATGGAACCAGGTATACCTTCACCGGTGAGAAGGGAGTCTTTGTAGCGAATGAAAGACTTATTCGATGGAGGGTGCAGCCAATCACTCAATAGTTGTCATGCCTTACCCTCAGAGAAGTATATGTGGAGAGTCAGATCTATCCTATAGTGGTGGACCAGTACACATATGTTTTCCCTGATGATGTCCCAGGTCTACCTCCTCACAGAGAGGTGGAATTTTACATTAAATTTTTCCCCAGGATGACACCGATATCTACACCAACAAATTGGATGGCTCCCTTAGATCTTGTTGAGCTACGAGTACAGCTAGAGGACTTGTAGGAGTAGGGATTCATCTGGCCCAGTGTTTCTCCATGGGCAGACCCGATTCTGTTGGCCACGAAAGTGGATGGGAGCTTGAGGTTTTGTGTTGACTACCTAAACTGGAACTAGGTGGTCGTGAAGAACAAGTACCCACTCCTGAGTATTTCCAACCTCTTTGATCAAATATAGGGAGCACGGTGGTTCTCGAAGATAGACCTCAGATCAAGTTATCACCAGCTCAGAGTCTGAGACGAGGATGTGTAGAAGATGACTTTCAAATGTCGGTACGACCACTATGAGTTCTTGGTTATTCCATTCGAAAAAACCAATGCTCTAGAATTTTTCCTGGGACTCATGAACAATATCTTTCATCCATAACTTTATCGCTTTGTCGTAGTCTTTATCGATGACATTCAGATCTACTGGACTACTGAGGAGGAGCATGCCTACAATTTTTAGGTAGTACTGGACACACATCGAGAGCACCAACTTTATGGTATACTCTCAAAGTGTCAGTTTGTGACATGAGAAGTTTCATTTTTGCGACATGTCATCTCCTAGGCTGGAGTTGCAGTGGATCCGAAAAAGATTGAGGTGGTACTTGCTTGGGAGCCACCTAGAAGTGTGGCAGAGGTACGAAGTTTCATGGGTATGGTTGGATATTATTGGAGGTTTGTACCAGACTTCTTCAGTGTTGTAGAACCACTATCATCATTGACGAAGAAGGGGAAACCCTTTGTGTGGTCAGAGAGATACCGAAAAAGCTTTCAGGAGTTGAGGTAGATGATGAATAGTGCGTCCATCTTGAGGCTACCAGAGGAAGGCATAGAGTACGTAGTCTATTGCGACACATCGGGGATCAGAAACGGATGTGTGTTGATGTAGGAGTGAGCAATGATCTCTTATGGTTCACAAAAGCTGAGAAAAAATGAGAATAACTACGCAACCCATGATTTGGAGTTTTTAGTAGTGGTCTTCATCTTAATGATGTGGTGACACTATCTGATGGTCTATTGTTTTACCGTGTACTCAGATCACCAGAGTCTTAGGTATATCTTCTCAAAGAAGGACCTGAACCTGAGACAATGACATTGGATTGAGTTCCTCCAGTTCTATGATATAGATATTTTCTATACTCCCAGGAAGGGAACTGTTGTTGCAGATTCACTCAGCAGGATATCTGGTATACAGCTTCTAGGAGAGGCGATAAAGCATCTGTCTGCGTTACAGATATATTTTTTGGACAGAGATGGAGAAGCCTTTTTTCAAACTCTTATAGTCACTCCCTCACTTCTTCCGTGAGTTAGGGAGGCACAACATGGGAATGCTGACTGCGAGGCACGACATTCTCAGATATCAATAGGGGTGACACTTGATGGATTTTCTGAAGGTGGGGAGCACGTCATCCTCTTTAAAGGATGTACTATGGTACTAGTGTCACTTAAAGAGGAAGTGTTAAGGGAGTTCCACACATACCCTCTAGAGGTACATCCATGAGTGACGAAGATGTACCAGGACCTACAACGACAACACTGGTGGCTAGGAATGAAGAAAGAAGATGCAGAGTTTGTCTCTTGATGCCTCACTTGTCAGCAAGTGAAGGCGAGGTACTAGGTACCAGCATTCTTGGTTCAGACTTTAGAGGTCCCAAAGTGGAAGTGGGATTTGATATCCATGGATTTTGTGATAGTAATTCTATATACATCCATAGGCCATGACTCTATTTGGGTGATCGTTGAAGGACTCTCCAAGTTGGGCCACTTCCTACTAATTAGAGAGTAGGGTTTGGTAGAGAGCTTGGGAAGCCTTAATGTGGGGGAGATTTTGTGGCTACATGGAGTACCTTATTTTTTGTCTCTGATCGTGACACATGATTTACTTCTCAGATATGTAAGGGGTTTCCAGAGGCTTTTGAGACACAGCTTCATCTGAGCACTGCCTTCTATCCTCAAATGGATGGTAAGACCAAGCAGACCATTCAGATCCTCGAGGACATGATGCATGCTTGTGTCCTTGACATCGGTCATAGCTATGAGGATGACTTATCTTTGATAGAGTTTAAATACAACAACATCTATCACTCCACCATTGGGATGACACCTTTTTAGGCATTATACTGGCGACCTTGCAGATCACCTATGTGCTAGACTGACCCAGGGGAGTCATCACTCGTGGGGATAGAGATGCTACGGGCTACCACAGAGAAGGTTTAGATCAACTAGGAGTGGATGAATACCGCACAGAGAAGGCAGAAGTCATATGCGGACAAGATATGGAGACCTCTGGATTTTGAGGATGGCAACCACATCTTTCTACGGGTCTCACCTCGACAAGGTTTATGGAGATTCGGAAGAGGTGTCAAGTTATCTCTGAGATGCATCAGACCTTTTCAGGTTCTCAGTAGAGTTGGAGAGGTGGCATACTTCTTAGCTCTTCCACCTTAGTTGCACCGAATGCATGACATCTTCCACAAATACCAGTTCGGGAGATACATGCACGACCCTTCACACATCATCGACCATGGAGAACTGGACATTGATGATGTGATGACCTTTATGAAGGTTCTAGTGGAGATAGAGGATCGACATGAGTAGGTCCTACATGGATGGTCGATACCTCTAGTGCATGTTCACTGGTAGCATTGAAATCTCTAGGAGAGCACATGGGAGTGGGAGTCTCAGATGTGTTCTTAGTACCCCACATTTTTTCATTTAGTTTGAGTTGTAGCTTACAGGGACATAAATCCCTGAGGTGTGGAGAATGTAAAGAACCAAAATTTCCTAGGATTTTTTTAAATAATAGGGAATTTTACGAGTCTGTAAATCTTAACGACGTGTGATTCTGTTTCTTGATGTGCCCAGAATCAATTTCTGAAGTTTTTTTGGGTACGTTCACTAAACGTATGAGCCAGTTTTTATAAGTTTTGAACCGTTGCTCAGAATTGAAATCTGAGGGCACCGTTGAACTCACAACGCTGGTTTTTGCCTAAGGATACTTTCACCTCGACGACCATGGGTTGAGAATTAAAGTTACTTTTTGGGTTTTTAGTGAAATAATTAAATAAAAAATAAAGTTGTGTAGATTTTTTATTATTTTGTTGGTTAAAGCCTCCATGTTGAAGTTAGAGGTGGGGACCACCACACCTTAACCTCCCATGAGAGCTTATGGTGGGGGGTCCACCCGAATCTAACATCGTCTTCATGTTAATTGAGGTGGGGACCACCTGGGTTTTAAACCCCCTTGAAACTTCCCACTAATGGGGAGAAACCCCCAATTTTTCCATTAAGTGTAGGGTAGCCTCTTCAACTCCACTAACACTTAATGTGCCAAATCATCCTCATTAATTAATTAATCCAACACTTTCAATTAATTAATTAATCCATTTGAATTTTGTGCCAAAAATCAAAGATTATATAATCATAATATATTATTTTGGTTGGAATTTGACTTTTGGTGGATCATGGGAGAAGAGAGAGAGCTTTGGGAGAAAAGCTCTGGCCAACAAAGAACACTAGTGAGGAGCATATTCAACTTTCTTCCTTGGACCCTCCTTCGACGTAGGACATCTTTGACTACAACAAGCTGGCGCACAAACTGAAGATTGTGGAAAATGCCGATGTCTGTCCTTTACAAGGATCCATCTTCTTCCCTGTGACTCCATCATCGAACATCGTACAAAGGTAGGGGTTTTATTTGAATATTATATTATTCTTATATTGCATCCCTTCTAAAACAATGTATCATTGTAGATGTTTACCTTGCGGGTTGGGAACATTTATTTGCGGGAAGATGTGGGGTTTTTACTTCTCTCTTCTCTCTTGACAATTCATTCAAAATCATGAAGGTTTTGAACCGCTTTCTATCACCCTGAACGTGGAGGGTGTGGGCCAAAATAATATGGCCTGACTCCCTTCGACAATATATTTTGTAATTTTCTTTGGAATGGTGATGAGGAGACATGAAATTATTTCATTGGACACATACTCCGCAACCCATGCCACCCTCACGACGCTTCAGCTGAATGGACTCCCGGCTGCCCACCAGCCTCCCGGCTGCCCAGCTACCCACCGGCCTCCCGACCGCCCACTATCCCACTGGCTGCCCACCGGCCTCCCGGCTCACGACCACTGCCGACCACACATGTACCCCAGCTGAACCACACCGGCCTGCAACACTCAGCTCCCAGATGTTGCTGACCTCTCGTGCGCCCTGACTGAACCACGCTGGCCCATGCATTATAGCTCCCGCCTGTCGTTGACCTCTCGTGCGCCCATGCCGAACTGCACTGGCCCACGCCTCTCGGCTCCCAGCTACCACCGACCTTCCATTCACCCAAGACGAACCCTGCCAGCCCGCGCCTCCCGACTCCCGGCCCCCCATTGGCCACCCGGACTCCTAAGCCAAGACGCCCGAACCGCGCACCTCACGACACTCTAGGTCGAACCGGCCCCAGCCTCCTTGGCCGATTCGCCCGAATCTCACACTCGCGATGCTCGAGACTAAACCAAATACGCTTCTCCGGGCCAAGACACCTAAGAGGCACCCTCTGGGCCGAACCGACCCTATGCCGACCCGCAGTCGGTCTGTGCCCTCCCAACTGGTCCGCGCTCTCGCGACCTGATGGTTTGGGCCCTGTGGGCAGGGCCAAATCTAATGGGATGACCCGCCTAACGGGCCAGGCCAGACCCAATGGGTCATGCCGGGTTGACCCACACTGGGTCGGCCTAGACTGGGTCGAGCGGGTTAGGTCCGACCAGGTCAGACCGGACCCGAGCCCACTGTCGACCCTTTACTTTCTTTTGGCCATATCTTAGATACCAGACATTCATTTGACAAAACATCAGCTACGTTAGTAATAATGGAGTGTGGAAGTCCCTTAGAGTATTCCCAACTAGAGTTTGGGGTATATTTGAGATATGTTCAGGTTTGATCATGCATGAATCCAACCGGGCCCCCCGGGACTAAAAAGTTAATAACTCACAGACCGTGCGTCCGATTGATGCGCTGTCTATTGTGTTGAGACCTCTATGACGTGGTGGACCTTTGAGATACTTCTACATGGGTTCCATAGCTCTGACTACTGTTACATGATCCTATGTGGGTTCAACAGCTCTGTTTTCTGTTCTAGGATCCTACGTGGGTTCGACAGAGTAGATGATTCAGTAGCTACAACTAATCATCTATATCTCTCTACATAAGTTGTATACCTGTATGATCTGAGTCAGTAACATTTGTGTTTACCTAATGATTGTGATGGATTACATTATAAATTACGTATATGTATAGTCATATTCCTATGTGGGGTTAATTGTTGTTTTCATACCTTTTGGTTTATCTATGTTGGATTTTGTGGGACCTTGAGGGTCTCGGGGTCCCTACCGAGTATTGTTATACTCACCCCTGCATGGGATATACCCCCACCTCGTTGTGTTGGATGCAGACGACAGACAACACCGACCGAGGCTGAGAGTACCAAGACTCGACATTACCCGGAGGTGGAATTTACAGCGTGTCAATACACGGAGGAGACAGACGGACGTGGAGTGCTGAGGAGGCGAACTATACCTACCCTACACGTAAGAACCTCGGAGGATGACCAAGTGGATGTTTTTCTTATTTACTCAGTTGTACATGTACTTCAAGTTTCTTGTACTTTCCAGTTGGGCTTGTATTCTGGCCCTTTTTACATACTGTACTCACTTGTTGGTTATTAAGTTCACTCCTGTTCATATTTTCTGTATGTGTTTATAGGTTATAAATTCAATGCCTTCCTAGTTTTAGGGAATTATGCCTTTGGTGCTAGTCGCTAGCCCCTAGCCTATGGAAGGCAGGCTTGGGGAAGTCACAACATGGGCCCTGAGGGACCGTTTGTGACACCAGTATCCTAAATATAATTGAATTTTATTATGTGAATTTTTATACCTACACTTATAAATACATCCATCTAATGGGCGATGAACATACTATTTATGTGTACGTATATAACATCACTAAACAATGATTGTTCATTTATCCTTTACCGCCTCTCACGGTAGACATTATGATTGAAACTATATTTAAATATTCTATATGTTATATTTATTATGTCTCTAAGCTTTTATAATATTTTTATCATACATATCTTTATACTTTACATTTGGTGTAAATAAGATAACTCCATTTGAGGAAGTGTGGACTACCGCCCCTAAAAGCGATGTGAATCATTCACACAGTACATGAAATGTATTAAGGATTACTTTGGTGAACTTATATTATATATATGATAAATTTATTCTTCTGTAATAATTATATATATCTATATACAGATATATTTCATTTAGGTTCTTTCTTTTAATACGATAGATAAATTGAATCAATGTTCTTGCGTACACACGACCTACCTTATCCATTAAAGTTGTATTCCATTTCATACTTATATATTATATAGATTATTATAATAAAAATATAGGGATTAAAAATGGTATTTATTTATTTTTTTACCATATGTAAATCATGATATAAATATAAGTATCATATATATAACAAATTAAGACACATGAGAAAAACAGAACGAATATTACATGAAGTGTAACCTTAACATGGAATTGTTAACAAGAGGGTAATATAAATACATAATAAAACCAAATATGGTATTAGATATAAAAATATGTTTATATTATATATTTAAAAAAAAATTTATATACATTATATAAGATTTTTTAATGAGCATGATGATAATCCTTACACATGATAAGGGAATTTCATCTTAGTTTTTATTTTTCATGAGATACATACTTTATTCACCACCCATTACTTTTATGTGGTGTGTATAATGCCCATGTATGTATTATATGATACCAATAATTATATTTATGGATATTGAAATATCTATTTGATAATATTTATTTCATGGGGACTATGTTTCAAAATTTACTAAATTAGTAAAATTATTTTGTCTCAATTTCCGTTAGTTGAGACACATACCATGTAATTCACCTATATTTTCACATGAGGTGTATATAATGCCTTTTAAATTTTATATAATAAATCTTTTTTTATTCAATTTATTTTATTTTTAATGTAATATCATTTTATTTAATGGATATTATGGTTCAAATTTACCATGTGTTATGTGTTTATTGAAACAATCTCATCACTTTTTGAGATTGTTTATGATTGTGCTTCCTTTGATGAAACATTATGATCCATATATAAATAAAACTCATTAATTTTATTTTTTATATGGTTATTCATGATATATTCATGTATTTTTATCATTTCTTAATTTTTGGTACATAATATAATTCAGAAAGTGTTTTTAAGAAAGTTTGAATTTAGCTCTCTCTTTGATAAAAAAATATATGTTCCTTAAAATCCATGTTTTTTAAAATTGGTTTCAAAGAATATTATAATATTTTCCAATAATATTTAAAATTATTTTTTACTCTTTTTTTTCTTTTACAAATTTTGTAAATAGAATCATCTTATTGATTTCATAAAAAGGTGTTTTTCTTACCTTTTTACCATACCAAATGTATATTGTTTTTACCTCACACGACATGTATGGATTTACACCCATAGTTTCTATGGAATTTTTTTTCCATATTTAAATAGATTAATTTTTTGGACAATGTTTTTAAAAGTAATTTTCACAAAAAACTATATTCATAATTGTTTCAAGCACCTTTCATATGTTTCCATGTAAAATAGATTTCCAAAATTTTTCAAGCTTTAATTAGATTTTTTCGAAGTTATTTTAAAAGAAATGGGTTTGAAATCATTTTCAAGATTTATTTTCAATTTTTCTAAGTTATTTTCAATGAAATTATTTTCAAATCATTTAAAATATTTTTAATATGTTTTCAAATAATTTCCAATAAAATGGTTTTCAAAACATTTTTAGTCTTTATATTAATTTTTTCAATGTGTTATTAAAGAAAAATGTTTTTAAAGTTTTAAATATTTTTCTACAAGTTCACAAGGAAAATGGATTTCAAAATTATTTTAATTATTATTTATATTTTATAAAGTCATTTTCTAATAAATTTATTTTCAAATGGTTTTAGGAATTAAAAATCCATTTTCAAAGAATAAAGTAAATTTTTTTAGGAAATGTTTTCGAAAGATATTTCAAAATTATTTTTCACATAAGATGACATCCATTTAGGTTACACATACATTTCTCAGAAATGATCTAAAGGTTAAATTAATATTATTTCTTTGAATGGGATATTCTGAATTTCATTGTGTTTATGAAACTCGCTTCTCTTTCATGGGTTATATTCTTATGAAATATATTTATTTCATGAGTTAAAGGTTTATAAAATACATTTATAATTTACATATTATATTTTTATGAAATTAATTTTTATTTCATGGGTTATGATTTTTAAGAAATAATTATGATGTGTGCATCTTTTTCCACAGGAAATGATACGATTACATGTTTATGACATCCAGTTCATTTAATGCATTATAATTTGGTTTTTATGATTTTTTGGAATATGTATGTATGATTTCATTATAAGATGAGTGGGACCTATATTTCTTCCAATGAATTGGGTAAACATTTATATCTCATGGGATATACATGAATGGAATGATAAATAAACCCACATAAGTATTATAGGCCTTGAATGATGTGTGAATATGGTTCAATAATATAGGGATGGAATAGAGAGTGGATAAAATTCATTAAATGAATTTTTCCAAAATGATACCCTTGGAAGTGATGCCTTGACTGCTATGTAATTAATTATATATTCATATTTGTGTTTCATAATTCTAGATTTTATCCCTATGTTATGATTTCAGATATTAGGATCATTATTTAATTATGATTCATGTGTTAATAACTTCCAATATTTATGCCCTGATTCTTGTATATAATCATTGATATGTTGGTCATGATCTTATATTTTCATGATCACATTCTTATAACCCTATTCTCATGTTTAGACTGACATGTATCCCCTTTTTACCCTTATTAAACATCTATGATCACCACTTTTTAGGTTTCTATCCCCAAGTTATGAATATATATTTCCTGTTTGATATGTCTAAGATCAGTGCTAGTCTTGGAGAGCCTAGTGGGAGATAATTTCACGTGATCATATACCAGGGTTTAGGTTTCCATGTTTCAAAATTCAATAACCTAATATAGTATTTCGGAATTTGTATATATAATGTATTATGTTTACCAAAAAAGTGATATAATATTAATATATGAAAAATGAGGGTCTATATAGTTGGTATTAGAGTAATGTTTTAGTAAAAATTTGTAAATAAGGATGAGAAAACATTAGTGAGATCCCTATGTATATTTCTTAGGATTTTTATATGGATGTCTCTAATATAAGTATATGGATGAGTTAACATTTTGGAAAATTTTGTGGGATTTTGGTAAAGGATAGTGTGGGTGGGTTCCTAGAAATACATCCCTGCCTGGATAGTATAAGTGGCTGTGGCTCCCACTCACATGTACCATATAGTAACAACTCCAACATGATGTTCCAAGCCTGACTTTTGGTAATCTGGTACACTACAATGGGCCTTAAATCACACTTGGTTTGAAACTCTCGTGGGATATGATTTGGAAATTCAAAAAATCTTCATGAACCATCCAGAAGTATTTAAATATTAGTTGGTTATGAATAACCTAGTATGAACCTAGGATTTCATAGATTAAGGAAGGTGTCATGATTTAGATGTCATATAGGTAAATATTTTCATGACTTTGTGGTTTTCTACTATGATAATTAATGCTCATACTGTGCTTCTAGTTTTAGTAAATGGAGGGAACTAAATTAACATAGAATGTGATGGATGATTTTCTGATGAATAGAAAAGTGAGATGATCATAATAGTGAAATATGTTGTGATCATTCCTAATCAGTTTTCACATAACCTGATTAAAAAAATATACCTTAACAAACTCTCATACTCACCAAGGATGAGAAATAAGGTGTCTTATGAGATTATAGGTAATTGAAACAATGGACGAAATAAGATTAAATTTACTTTGTATCAAGAATGTGGAAAGAATCACATAAGTGAATATGTTAGGCTAACAATAAGATGTTTGTACTTTGTAAAATTACACAAAGAAAGTGACTGAAAGAGAAAAATGAAGATTCCGATTAATAAAATGGATGATAATATTTTCCTCCCTAAGACATCATAAAAGGCTCAGTGTTTTATGTGTGGAATAAATAGCCATTATAAATCTCAATGTCCCAAGATGAAATCTCTAGAAGAGAATCAACGAGGTGGTATGAGGAATTTTTATATTGCTTCTGATGAGGATACTACTGATGAATTGTGAAAGGAAAGAGGTATTATGTAATTGGACGAGGAATCCATATTATGTATTATAGATAAAGTGGAATAGTTGAATTTTTAAGGAATTTTTATTGAAAATTTATTCTATATGAATGATGAAACATAAAAGGTTTTTCTGTTTATGTTTTTCCCTCAGTATCTACAAGTTTATGTTGAATGTTACCAATGGACTGGTAAAGTGATTAAATGAAAAGGTGATATTTTGAGTAAGGGAAGGTAACCCTTAATCTGTTATTTATGCTAAGATACTGTTTTTTATAAATAAATGTGGGTTATGAATAAGAAAATTAGACGATACTGATTAACTTGGAACCCTGTAAGGAATTGTTGATATGTGATTTATGCTACCATTGACGAATTTTACAACATTTTTTGATTTAAGGAATAAATCCAATATAATTTGGAATAAGGAAAAATTCTTGTATTCAATAATTATTTATGGTAATTTAGTAAATTACCATGTTTCAAGAGAAAATTTGATGAGGGTATTTACATGTTTGGAATGTGACACAAAGTGGTACATTATGATATATGTGAGATTAATGTGAAGATGATTTTGAATATTTCTTTATAATGTTTTGTATTTTTATATTTTTTAAGGGTTATAAGGTTTACCATTTATGTACTGAGTTTTTATTGAAAACCTTTATAAAAAGAAAATTTAGTGACTAAACCTTTTTTAAGGATGTCCATATTATTTATTTTTGAAATTATATTATTTTCATTTTAGAAAAGTATATGATGTATTTAAGGTGACAACCAATCAATTCTATAATAGATGTGGTTTTTAAACCCACGATTGAAGTACTATAAGGGTTTCACACCTACCATTATATTGTGCCATGTCCAAGTCAATGTGTAATTTTTATTTTTGAATAATTACTAATGATGAACTAGTAGATAATTTTTTTTGTATAAAAATTAATATATTAACCATATTGAATTTCAAGAATAGTTAAAGAAAAATATTTATAATATTTATTATTTTATGGGCCTTAAGATCTGCTAAACGTGTATTTTTTCACTTTACTCATCAATGTTAATTTTTGGACATCAATTTATTGAAGTAATTGACGAATTAGAAATAGATAAAAGAAAAACTAAATAATGAAATATTGTTCCTTGATATATATCATGTATGTATATTTTAGTATATTTCAGTATATTCATTATGAATAAAAAAATTACTCGATGTTAACATAATGACAAAAAAATGTGTTGTCCTAATACCTTATTTTTTGTTAAAACGATGGCCTTTTAAATCGTCACAGATTCATTAAATTGAGGCCTTGAACTTTTCTTGATCATTTAATTGTTTATGATTGATGACCTCAATAACACCCTAAAAATATTTATGTGTTTCCTCCATGTCCAATCTTCATTCTCATCCTATGTTCCCTTATGTGGAAACGCAATTATATGTCACTTTGGGTAACTATTATGATTATAACTATCCATCTTTAAGGAATGTTTTAGTATTAATTTTTTAGGATTTGGGTTTCTATGAATGAAAATATATGTTATTTAACCTTTGATAAAAAATAAATATTTTGAAAGAGAAATTAATTTTAAGGGGGGTCGAATATAACACTATGAGATTTTCGGATTTTTTTTCTTAATTAATTTAATCTTTTTGATATTTTTCATTTCACAAAACAATGAATATAGTTTATTTTATATTAAATAACTATTTTTTCCTTATGTTATATGAAACCCAAAGTTAATATTGCACTACAGGCAACATAAATTTTAACTTTATATACAAGTAATACTTAGGGGATCATGCATTATATGAAATAATTACTTTCCTTGATGGTTTAAATAACATGAATCACAGAGGTTTACCAAAGAATAATATATTATTAAAATATTATTATTTGATATAAAAAGATATAAACTAGATGTTAAATTATTAGTTATTAATAATATTAACTAATTTATGAAAATATATGGTTTACACAAATATAATATGAATTCATAGGTTACTAATTAATTAATAATGAATATGAAAACCTATTGAATATAAAAAGAAAATATTAATATTTTTATTGTAAAAAAGATGCTTTACACTAATAAATTAAATTAATTATAATTAAAGAGTGATATTAATGTAATATATATGTTATATATTCAATAATATATTTTTGATGTTCATCCAACATATTTTATAGACATTATATTTGGAAAAAACCAATTCTATGCATAAAAACCTATTTTTTATAATGGTATTTTTAGTGACTTTTAATGGAGAACCCATTTTAAATGAAAAGTTTGGAAATTTTATAGATTTAAAATGTCATAATAAAGTTCATATTAGAAATTTAAACATAAAAATAATTTTAGGATAAATTTTTGGTATTTTTCAGTAAGGTTTTATTTTTTAATGAATAGATAAAAATATTGAATTTTACTTCAAAACTTATTTTTCACCTAATTAATTTATAATAATATGTTATATATTATGTTCATTTAAAATTTTAATTAGATAATATTTTTATAAATTAATCCAATTTAGGTCATTTTAAACATTTTCACTTATAAATTTCATATAGAAAGAAAGGAAACATTTGGACATTTTTTTAAAAACCCACAATGTCATCCCATATGCAAGATTGATTTTAAGTTATTTTTTTTCCACTTCGGTTGTTATAAGATGGAAAAACATATTAAATATTTATAATTATAATAATTTATAATGTATAATTATGTGAGCATAATTATTTATCAAAAATAATAGTGAATGCAGTTAAAATTAATTACAACAGTTAGGTGAAGAATTAGGCCAACAAAGTACTAAACCTTAAATTTAAGCACCAAAATGACCTAGAAACTAATAAAAGGGAAATTGAATGGAAATATTTATACCATATACTCCCTTATATATAAATTTTTCCATTATTTTATGCATTTTAAAATAGAGAAAAGCATATGGAGTTGCATTGATAAAATATTACAAGAGTCCCACTCCTCCTTCACTAAAAATGGCCTCCTATAATAAACTTATTTTCTCCTATAAAAACAATTAGGTTTGGGAAAATCAACTCATATGTCTTCTAAAATCCATAAATTATTTCTTAAATCTCCCATTTTTTCATAAATACTTCCAATTAACCCATTTGGTGCAAACTAAGAAGAGTTACCTGATTAAGAGCTAACACCCTCCCTTAAGCTCCTATCTTTTTTTTCTTTCTCCACCACCTCAATTCATCTTATTCCATGATTATAAAAAAAAATTTAATAAACTAATATCTATTTTGATATGGTTTACACCTACACTTATACACACATACATGTAATGGGTAACAAACGTACTATTTATGTGAAAGGAGAACTACCACCTCACTAAATGATGATTGTTCATTTTTTCTTCACAACCTCTCATGGTGGATATTATGGTGAAAACTATATTTATATATGTTTTATATTATATTTATTATGTATTTAATCATATTTGATCTTTTTAACAAATATATTTTTTACTTTCAATTTTTTGTAAATATGATAATTTCGTTTGAGGTAGAGTGGACTACCGCCCTCTCAAAGCTATGTGGTTCGTTCACACACTACATAGAATGTATTAAGGATAGGTTTAGTAAATATATATGATATATATTATATAATAATGATAATGGAATTATTATTAGTATATATTAGTATATATACATATATTTCATTTACGTTCTTTCTTTCAATACAATAATTAAACAGACACAATATTCATGCGTACATACGACCCACCGTCTCCATAAATGTTATATTACATTTCATAATTCTACAATAAATTGATTATTATAATACACATATAATTAATTTAAATAATATTTGAAAAATGGTTAATTTTTTTGAAATCAGCATATATGTATAAGGACCAAATATATAACAAATTAAGACACATGTGAAAAACAAAGCAAATATTACCTGAAGCATAACCGTAACATGGAATTATTAACATGAGGGTAATATACTATCATAATAAAAACATATTTGGTATTAGATATAATTATATGGTTTTATAAAATTTTTATAACAAGTTTATATTTATTATATAGAAGTTTTTAATGAGTACGATGAGAGTCAGGACACAAGGTAATAGAATTTCATCTCATTTTTTATTTCTATGAGATACAAGATTTATTCACCACCAATTCCTTTTGTGTGGTGTGTATAATTACCAAGTATGTATTTCATTATTATTATAATTACATTTATGGGTATTTAAATGTCTATTTTATTATATTTATTTCTTGGTGTCTATGTTTCAAATGTTACCAAATTGATAAAATGATTTTGTCTCAATTTGACTTCATTGATACACATGCCATGTATTGCGCCAATATTTTTCCATGAGGTGTATATAATTCCTTTGACATGTTATATAATGAATATATTTATATTAATGATATTTTAAGCTTCATGTAATTTCATTTTCTTAAATGGGGACTATGGTTTAAAGTTACTATATTGTAAGAGTTTATTAAAACAATCTCAACGCCTATTGAGTTTATTTATGATTATGCTTCATTTGATGAAATATTATAATGTATATATCAATAAAATTGATGACTTTTTTTACCCTTAGTCTAGTCATGATGTCTTCCTATATCGGTACTATTCTCCCACTCATTGATACATAATATAGTCCAGAAAGTGTTTTTTGAATGTTTGAAATTAACTCTATCTTCAGTTATAGATATATGGTTCTTCAAAACCATGTTTTCATAAAAGGGTTTAATAGAATATTAAACTATTATGAAATAATATTTAATGGATTTTTTACCCTTTTTTGGCTTTGAATTTTTTTTTTCAATGGAATGTTGATGACTCCTTTTGAACATGGCATTTTTATTACTATTTTATCAAACAATATGATTATTTTTTTTCATCATATGAAAAGTATGGATTTAATGGCCATCATTCCTATGAAATTACTTCCCACATTTAAAATGTTTAAATTTTATGAATTTATTTTTTAAAAATAATTTTCATGGAAAACTGTTTTCAATTTTTTTCAAGATTCTTTAATATGTTTTTCTATAAAACAATTTCAAATCATTTTCAAACATTCATTATAAAATTTCAATGATATTTGGAATGAAATGGTTTTCAACGAATTAATTTTTTCAATGTTATTTGGAAATAAAATATTTTCAAAACCATTTTAAATCTTTCTTTTTATGTTTTATAATTATTTATAATGAAATTGTTATCAAAAATAATTTAGGTTTTCTTGTAATGTTTTGAATGTGTTTGTAAAGAATTTTTTTACTATTTTTGAAGATTATTCTATATGATTTTAAATAAAAATGTTTTCAAAATGATTTAATGTATTATTTAAAAATTTTCAATGTATTTTGTATGAAAATGATTATTAAATGGTTTTATGCATTAAAAATACTTTTTCAATAACGAAACTATATTTTGATAATGAAATTTTATTGAATGTTATTTTATAAATTATTTTCCATCTACGATGACGTCCATTGAGGTTACAAATGACTTTATAAGAAAATATCTAAAGGTTACATTCATATTATTTCTATGAATGGGTCATGTTTATGTAATTGTCTTTATGAAACCTATTTGACTTTCATGGGTTATATGTTTATGAACTCTTTTTCTCTTTAATGGGTTACATTTTTATGAAATATATTTCTCATTCATAGGTTGCATGTTTATGAAATCCATTTTTCTTTTATGGGTTGTGATTTTGATAAAATGATTTTGAAATGGGTATCTTTTTTCACATGTTACAATATGATTACATGTTTATGATAACTATTTCATTTCATTGGTTATGATATTATTGTTTATGATTTTGTGAATTTTTTTTGTAAAATTTGATAATGAGATGGGTGGGACTTATATCTCCCTCCAATGCATTGAGTAAATATTTATATCTCTTGAGATAAACATGGCTAGAATGATAAATGAACTCGGTTCAATATTATAGGGCTCAAACAAGGAGTAATCTTGGTTCTGTAATAAAATATTGGAATAGGGTGTGAACTCAGTTCTATAAAGGAATTTTTCTACTAATATGGCCTTGGTAGTAATGCCTTCAATACTATAGAAATCATTATATATTCTTAAGTGTTTCCTAAAATTCCATGTATTAAGCCTATGTTAGGATTTCATAGATTATGTTATTTATTTATTTATTATTCATGTATTATGAACTACAAAAATTTAATCCATGATTCATTTATATAATATTTTATATTATGCTTATGATCTTAAATTTTCTTGATCATTTTCTCATAACACTATGACCATGTTTATACTTACATGTCTCCCTTGTTTTCCCTTACTGAGCATATGAAATCACCACTTTTGTGTTTCCTTCCACAGGTTATGAAGATATATTTCTTGAATGATATGTCTAAGAGGGGTTATAGTCTGGGAGAACCTAATGGTAGATTATAAATCATGCTCATGTATGAGTGTTTAGGATTCCCTATTTCTAAAGGCACTAAACTAATTTGGTATTTGAGAATTTGTTTGTATAACGTATTATGATTTTCAAAAAAGAGATGTAATTTTAATGTATGAAAAGTTAGGGTTTCTATAATAAATATCCACTTATTAAATTCTCATTTCCCCCAAGGGTAATGTGTACGATGGTGGAGCTTTCTTGTGGTGGTTTGTTGAACTTGGTTTGGGCCATGATATCGATAAGCCTAAACTTAGCCCATAAACAGTTTCATTCGTAAAATAGTTGTTGAATTTGATCTATAGATTGGTGAAGGTCAAATATTAGTCATGTAATATCCCTTATAAGCTTTGATAAATGGATTTGATAGGGTATGATCCTACTGGCTGAGGCCGTCACCCCTTCCATCAGTGAAAATCAGGATTCATCAAACCCTTTAATATATAATAATCATATTAGTCACTTTAAAAGAACTATATTTTAAATGGTTAGGATTTTTAATTTTATTTTTAATTTGAAATTATATATTTTAAAATTCATCAAAAATTACAAACTTATTTCATGTTTTTTCTATAACTATAATACTTAATAAGGAATTTATTAATGTAAAATGTAATTTAATTTAATAATTTTGGTCATTATAATACATCATAATCATACAAATTTAGTATATTTAAGATAATAATTTCATTATTTAATAATGGATACCATAGATTTAGGGGTGGATGAATATGAAATAAAATCGAAAGTACCCATTTAAGAGTTAGATATCTTCATTGAGAAGCCTCATTGGGATTGCACGTTAACTCTTTAAAGAATGTTATTATAACCAAAATAGGAATATTTGAATATGTGGAGATATTTTTGGAATGGAATAAGTTAGGACTTGTCCATGATATAAGGATCAAGAAATGTTAGGAAGAGAGAATTTGTCGTGTCCTTTTATAATGGAGGGAGAGGGAATAATTAGAAAATTTTCAAATAGTAAAATATAATAACATCTCACAAAAGTAAATTGGATACAAAATTATAATGTTTACAGAATAAAAATTATACATTCATAATCACACAAAATAATCAAATTAATGATTTTTTTTTATATTTTAAACCTTATCTCTTAGGTTAACCCTCGAAAACCCATTTTTAACCCTAGATGGGGTAATTTTTATACTATTTTTACTAATAATGATGACAAAAAATTAAGTTGAAATTATTATATTATAATAATTATGATGATTCCAAATATAAAATCCATTTTTAAAGATTCAATTTAATTATGTGGTATAAATTCATTCTAAAAAAACTACACAAAAATGTATAAAATAAATTTTATCTAAAGGAATTTTACAAACAAAATTGAGTTTACCTTCATTCCTTTCCATTTAAATACTATTAGTTTAAGGTGAAAATATTTTATTGAATATATTATATACACATATAATTAAAATAATTCATCAAAAGTGATTAATTTAATTTCTTATGATAAAAAACATTAGCGTATAAAAATATTTTTTTATAAACAAACCTATTTTACCTTAAAATTATTTTATTTTAATTTAAAAATAATTCAATACTAATGAATTAAACATATAAATATGTGAAAAATAAATTTTTTCATAATTTAGTTATTTGACTTCATATCTTTCAATCCTACTATAACATCATAACTATCACAACAAATAATATTATTTCATAGTTTATTTAAATTATGTATTGCTTAAAAAGTAATCTATGAATGTAATTAAATTTAATTAAAGATTAACATGTCATAAAATACTTGGGTGTTACAAAACTTATTAAAAATACTTTAAAACCCATAATAAAAAATATTTTTTTGGCATCACACGAATAAAAAAAAATATCCTTTTATTTTGATAACAAAAAATTAATAGGGGAATGGGAATGAGATATTATTTGATAAATAATAGTAACATGAAATATAATACTAATAAAAAATAATTATAATAGTTTCAGAAGAAATTGGTCAAGTGATAATCATTTAAAAATATTCTTTTTACACTTTTTAAATAAAGTCAAAATTGACCCCTATAGAATGATTAGAATGATTCATTTTTAAACACTAATAAAGAATTTTATATTGAAGAGAAAAATTTGTAAGGAATACATTAAATATTTAAAAAAATCTGTTAAAGAAAATCCATTAGCCCAGACTTCCGATTAGTCAAATGTTCTTTAAATATGTTTTATAATAAATTTATGATTATTATTAATTTTATTGAGAACCTTTTTCATAGTAATTTTACTTCATTCCTTACATTTATAATTCTTTTTTACCCACACATTAGTTTTTTATTGGTAAAATTAATATTCTGGGTTTAACTGTTATATTTCCCTCACATCGTTCAGTTTAGTGGTTTCAGTCCTATAACCATAGTCATGGTTTCAACTCATATTGAATATTAATCTTCTTATAAATGTAATTTTTTTTATTAAATACAAATTTAGAACCATCCATGTAAGGCAGTGATGTAAAATGAAATATGTCCTTCATGGGGGGTGGTAGTTTGCATTTATAGACGAGATACATTTTCATTTTTATAATGGATTGAAATGAAATAAAGTGGCTAATCGTTTATCTTTAAAGAATAATATTTATATCAAAAATATAAAAATTATTAGTTAAATCCATCTTTATTATTTTCCATTCGAGGTAGTGATAAAAAATGAAATGAATCTTTCATGGAGGTGGTAATCCACATGAACAGACGAGCAACATTTTTATATTTCCAATGGATGGAAATGAGGAATATAATTTTTATTACAAAAAAATAATTACATTTTGTTTAATAAATATATTAATTTAATTATATTATTTTTTATAATATATTTGGAGGATGTAGAAGAATAAATAAACATGAAAGGGACCAGTTAAGATAATTACCACATCTTTGGATATCCTCCTTTGAATCACCCCATCATTTGGGGATACCAATAAATCATGGACATTTATAATATAATTTTGGTTAGAAATTCATATATCTTGATCAAAATAAGATTAAAAATGTTTGTTGAGAAATGAGGATAATAAATCTAATTTTATAGGTGAGAGGGGAGAAACTAATGTAAATATAGTTAACATTAAAATAAAATAAAGTCTTTTTGAAAGTCAATTGGAACAGAAATTCAATGATAGAATGAGGGTTGGTTGAAAAAAATCATTAAATTATATTAGAGATAGATTTTTGGGATATTATTTCCATTTCCTTTAGCTTTAACCCTTATAATTCTATTTTATCCTTTATTGTGGCATCAAAAAATTTCAATGGTAACGTAATATTTTGAATAAAAATAAAATGACACTTATTAATTAATTTTAACCATATATATCACAATACTAAAATAATTGTAAAATATTCAAATTCTAATGTTGGTAAAAACTTCTTTTAATATAATTACGCAAAACGTAACAAAAATTGTTTTTTGAAAAATACCATTTTTTATCATAAAAATGAATTAATAAAAAAATAACTTATTTTAATGATTATCGTAACATTTATTTGTTCATTATTAAACAATTTATAGTTATGTGGCATTAAAAATAATCGAAACAAAATATATCCATCTAATTACTTAATTTGAAAAGTATAAAGAATAGTTCTTTTTTAAAATAAAACATTACTTATGTTCTAAAATGTCAAAAAAACTATATAAAATAAACATAATATGATTTAAGGATTTTTTAATTATTAAATATATAATTAGTTAGTAAAAAAAGGTTTCATAAACCTTCAATTGATTAATATATCCCCTTATGTCATAAAAATAAATGTATTTATGAGAAAATATTTTTCACTATTAACCAAGAAATCAACTTCTCATGAAAAAAAAAATCACCCTAAGATAATTTTTTCATAATAAATTCAAAAATGAATTCCTTTTAATAAAATTATTAATATATTTTTTATAAATTTAACTTTAAAATAAAATTATTAAATTTATAGAAAATAATTTTAGTTAGAATAAAAAATTTTATTTTTCAACTAGAAAGTTAAATAAAATTATCATATTGAATATGAATCCATAAAATATAATTAACAAAATAATAATTAATGAAATTTATTTATTATTATCATTTACCAAGATATAATATTCTCCCCAATTAATATATTTCATCTTTATAATTTTTTTAACAAATAAACTATTGAGTTTATTTTTCTCTTGTAGCCTTTTTCAGAATCCCATGTTTCTTCTCCATCCATAGAGTTCTTCAAAAAAAAAAATTCCACATAAGTAATATGGTTTTAAAACACCTTCTCCTTATGACAAATAATTTTAATTATATTTATTCCTTGTAAATATTTTCCTCCAACTTAAACACTTTGGTACTCCAAACATGAGATTAATTATGTGCATATTTCCTTATGAAAAAAACATGAAACATATCTTTTGCTTGAGATAAAAAATGTGTTAAGGATACTATGTAATCAATAGATACTAATTTATCCTTAATTTCATATGGACTAATAAATCATGGACATAATTTTCCCTTTCCAAAAAATTCCTCACACATTTCCATGGAGATATTTTAATAAAGATATAGTGTCTTACCGAAAATTAAAGATCCTTACTCTTATTATCTACACATGTTTTCAACCTATTTTATTTCTTCCTTAGATGATGTTGAGGTGTATTTACTATTTTGATTATAAATTTTAACAATTCACATACTGATAACATTTTCTCCTCTACTCTTCCATAATATAATAGAGTCTGAAACAACATTATAAATAATTCCTCAAATGTTTCAATCTATATATTATATTGAAAACCATTATTATAAAAAATGTTTATAGATAAAATATGTTTATCACAACATCCCTAATAATCTTATGAGTAAACCTAGTTAATATGATTAAAATTCTTAATTATCTACTTTCACTATCTATTATATTGTCAGTGAAATGATATACTTGAACATAAATTAGTACTCAAAAACATATGATGTAATTTGAAAAAATTATATCAAAATATGGGATCATTATTAGGTATAACAGTGAAAGGGAATCTGTATAACATTACTATATATAACACCCATGTTTTTTTAAACATTTCTTCCAGTTTATTTTGGATGTCAGTTTTCCCCTAGAGATTCAAATGTGAAAAGGTATAATTTGTTAAGTGTTATTTTGTATAATTTTGACAACTTTTTTATTCCTTGAGTTTATCTATGTGTTTTTTTTCAGAAAAATGAGTGTTTTTGGTCAAGCAGTAGGTGTCACCCAATTAACACATGGTTTAAAAAGTTGTGCACCCTTACCCAGGAAAACGTTCGGCCAAGTGATGTTTTTGGTCATTGGTGAACCACATGGTTTGTTCATGGTCTTAAAATCAAGTGAGCTAACCATAAGGAATTTCCCTCTTGGATAGTTATGGGTGCATGGTTGCCATATAGTTTGGAAAAATGTGCAGGAAAACCATTTGTTATGTCCATGTCATTAAAATTTTAAAAATTCCCTTTGTTTCCTCTTAGTAAATAACCTAAATTCCTATCTTATTCACCCCATTCAAGATCTACCACCTAATGAGAATAACTATCTCCCTCTTTGATCCCTTGGAATCCTTTCCTTTGGTGAGTTTTGTGATGATTCAACAAGTAATCATAAATTATGTGTTTTCTCTAATGGCTTCTTCCTTCTTTTAGGGTTTCTCCTCATCCCACTTCGGGTTCTTCTTTTATTTTAGTTTATTTTAACTAGATAGGGTTCAATATTTTGTTTTTGAGTAAGATATTGATTATAGTTCTACAATATTTCCTTGTTGGGGCCTTTTGGTGGTGCAGTTGTGGGTTCTAAACATTTTTTGAAATTTTCTAAACATGAGGGAGGTGTTCCATGATTTTACATTATTATATGATTTTTACTGGTTTTCTTTCTTTAATGAATGTGTTCTATGGTTTAATTATATCGGGAAAAATATATTTTGGATGTGTTTTGGAATTCATATATGATGAAATTTAATTTATAAAGTAAAATTGTTATATTTCTTATGCTTCACTGTGATGTTTCTTAAAAAGGGTTTTATGCCTCTCGTGGAAGGTTAAAAATTAGATTTCAAGGGGATTTAATTGTAAAAATGAGTTTTATAAACGAAATTTGATTTTTTTAATGTTTATTCTTTATTTTGGAAAACTAATATGAATTTTGATTTGTTTAAATGATTGGAAATATGTTTTAAAAATGATTTTGGTTCATGTGTGGATATAAAAAAAGGCTTTTCATGAAAATGGTTGGATTTATAATACAAACATATTATTATGTTTTCAATGGGGTTTAATAAATTTAGAAATTGGTGGAAAATTTATTTCCAAATGGATTTATTGTGTTTTTTTGAAATTGGGAATTATTTTAGTTTTTTCGAAGTGGTGTTTTATTTGTTTTCTTGGTATTTTTGGATCATATTATGAAAGTATTGATATATGTGACATGGGAATGTTAAATAGATCATGATGATAATACAAGGTATATAAGTTGGAAAAAAGGAATTAGTATGCTAGTGATTCAGAAGTGGAAATCCCAGATTCACTTAGCAGGATTTCCGGTTACAACACTAACTAAACTATGATGATGATTGGAGACCACAAGAATTTTGGATATATTCATCTCTAGTGGCTCATGCATAAGGAAATTGTGGGATGGGGTTGCTATACCATATATCACTAAATTATGAGGTTTCATGAGTTATGATTTTTATAGTTACCATTAGGGATTTACCCATGGTTCTATATTTTTATATGATGCCTATGTGACGTGGATCCATATGTCAGTATATAGTAGAACTTGTGTTTACTTAATTTTGAATTTTTTTTGTGAAAATGTTTTCCTTGTAATTGTTTCATTAAGAATTATTTTTATTTAAATGTTTTCTTAAAAATGATTCAAAGGCTTTTGTATATATGTGCATGTTAATTTTAATTATAATATTTTAGTATGGAATGTTTTATTTTGGGGGAATACTATTGGAAATTAGATCACACTAAACATAATCCTTTGGGTGTGTGTAGAATTTTTTATTTATGAACCAGATAAAATAAATATGTCTCATGGTGTGATGGATCCAGTTTCAAGTCATCCAACTATTGTAGGTATTAGTGGTGGTGACTTGAGGGTGATTCCCCTCATGTTGAACAGAGGTTTTTTGCTACATTTCGTGGTTTCCTTCATGTTGTAGTATTTTTTTGTGTTAAAGTTGTAAAATATTGATTCTAGATATTGTTGTACCCTGTTTTCTTATTTTATCAATTATGGTTATATTCATGGGTGAAATCATTCCCAATGTATGTTGTTGATACCGACACACTATTTTCAAGCCTATGGATATGGAAAATTAATTTCGAGTCATGCCATAGATCGGGATGGGTGTTGGGTTTGATGGAACTCTGACTTGATCCATGATAAAATCGTATTAGAGAAGGATGGTTTTGTAGAGTAAATATCTTTCATAGCACCATTTTTTGTTGGGGATGTGAAGTTAGATATAGTAGGATTATTGTAACATGGGGTTTAAGTATGGTGGAGTGTATGTCCAACAATTTCTAGACTAATCCTTGATTTTCCATGGAAATTAAGCTTGCTTATGGTTTATTTGGTTCTTGGGGTGTGTTTGATGTTTGGGAAATAAATTGGGACTTGGGTTAGTGGTCTTAGTGAGCTTATAGGTCCTGGAAAGCCCGGTGGATCATGAGAAATGATTCTAGAAGACTCTCTATAATTGTGGAGGGATTGACATGTGGCCTCAAACCATATGTTGAAGTTACCCATCATCACTAGTATCCCCTTGTATGTTTTATTGGGTATTTATTGATTTTGAAAATAACCTTGAAATCTCTAGTTTTCGTAATTTAAAAACTAGATTTATGTTTTAATGGTTTATTTTTGGTAAGGTGGATAATGGATTTTCCAAATCATTTTGATGAAATATTTATAAATTGGATTTTTATAAAATGAATTTTTGGGTAAAATGAGGATGGCTTTATCTGTATTGTATTTCTATAATTGAAACCTAATGTTTATCAATTGTTTTCTTTAGAAAATATAGAACTTTTAAAGACGGTTTTGGATATTTGTTTTAAACGATATGAAATAAATTTTTTAATGGATTCCATAGGATTTATTTTTAGAAAATAGGGAATGTTTTGATGTGTGGGATTTTAATGTGAATTTTGATTTGGTGGTTAGTGAGACAGAAAGAAAATTTATGAATTTTTTTGTGGGATGTAAATTGAGAAGTAGAAATTGTGTGTTTAATGTTTTGTGTTGGAAAGAGGAAAAGTTTTGTTTTGACATTTATCATTCCCATTAGTGATCACATGCATTGATGTGTGTAGAAAATTGGATGAGTGACTGGTTTTTCATGAGAATATACAAGTTCGAGGAACCAAGGAATACCCATGTTGTGTAAAAAATCCATAAATTTTGGTTTTCTTCTTAAAAGTGATTTTAAGATAAGGTAGGACATTTTGATAACAAATAGTTGTGTGGTGCATCTCCTTGTGATTTGTGAATGTTTATTATTAGGTGTTTTATGTTTTAGAACACTTCATGTTTGAATGGTATTTGATGTTTTGGTTATTGATGATTAATTTGTTTTGAGATAACGGTTAGTGGGTTATTTAGAATTTTTTTTTGGAATCCTTTAATTTGGTTCCCTTTTGTGTGTTTGATGTTTTTTTGTGTTTTTTTTAACTGATGGTTTAGTTGGATTGGGTTCTCAGTTTCATAATTGGATAGTGTATTACCCTTCAAGATTCAATGGATCTTCGAAGTGTGGGCCATGGTGGTTCACTATCAAAAGTCCTTTTAGATGATCAAACCATAAAATTCTTCTTTATTTTAAGAATTTGAATCATCATCCTTCCATATTCAAGTGGATCTTCTCAATGTTGAAGAGTGGATGTGTAAAATTGGAAGGGTATTGAATCTCTTAAAGCTTAATAAGATGTTAAAGGTTATGTTAACTAACTATATGTTTGAATGTCCGTCATGGAAGTCGTGGAAGTCAATTTCATAAAGAAAACCTCAGAAAGATCTTATCTGGAAGTTCATCTAGTCTTCATTCAACTGGATGTATTTCTAGGAGATAGTGAAGGTGGGAAATGGAATTGAAAGATTCTTTCTACAATAAGGTGATTTAAAATTGACGGAGTATTTTTTTTATTTGGTGAACCTAGTTCTTTATTCTCTGGTGTGGGATGAAAATTATTTCTTGGAATCATGGAATATTGGGAGGGGGCTTCATCATGTTCTATCGTCTAAGGCATCAGATCTCATTTTAACTTATTTTTTTATATTTTGGAGAGGAAATATTTTAATGTTGAGGATGTTATAGCATGAGTTCTTTATGTATCCAATCATCCCTAGATCTATAAAAGTGGGGAAGGGAATTCTATTAAGGATATGGGGAAGCGACCTTGAGCTGTTGGTGTTGGTCATGGAAATTAAAAGACCTCTTGATCATTCATTGATTTTTTATAATGGTGGGATCATGGTGTGTCATATGAGTGACAAGACAAATCATAAGAAGTCTTCTTCCCAAATAGTTCAAATACATACCATACCTAAATAAACTCAAGTCACCTACAATGGTTCAGTTGGGGAATTGCTTGAAGGTGACATGGAGCTTGTTCGTAGGAGTAGTGCGTCATTTGGGCTCAATTTAGAGTCCCTTTCAATGTATGACTCTTTGATTGTAATAGTCATGTCCAGTGGGGTTTTTCTGGTGTTGAGTTCACTTCAAATTGAAAAAGTGGGCATTCTACATATCTTATGATCATACATTTCTATAGAAGTGTATTTTTATTTTGGAAAATAATGAATCTTTCTATTTTAAATGGGAGTGTTATTGTCAGGTGTCTGGTATCTAGTGTTTCCCATTCAATGTGAAAGGGGAAAATGTGTGTATATCTTATGAATCACTGTTTTAGTGGAAATAAGGAGTTCCTTCTGGTTATTTTCAGCCACTAACTATGAGGTAGTAGATGCTTCAAACATCAAGGCTCCAACCATAGGCTCTAGTGTGAAACTGATGTGTAGTTAGGAATTCCATGTTATGAGGGACCATGTTCTAGTTTTTGTCTTTTGTATAAGAATAAATATAGTTTAAGGTTCTTTTTAAATCATAATCATTTTGAAAGGACCCTATTTGTGATGTGGTGTAGAGACCATGTCTCCTCATTGCAATCCTCATCAGTTTAAGGAGCACCTTTATTTATAAGGTGACATTGTGGCCTCATTTTCCTATATAATTTTATGTTGGTTCCTTTTTGGATGAGTATATCTATTTTTTTTCCTTGTGAATTTATCCATCATGGTCCAGTTTTGGTTTTGTCCCATTTCATGGGTTGGAGTTTATTTATTCAATCAGTTTCCACTTACGGTGGGGGGAGGGGGTATCTTGACTATGTGGAGAGTTCCACGTTCGCCCTTGTTAGGTTTACCATTTCAATCTAAGATAGTTGGTTTCTTATTGTGGGGAGACCCACTATGGGTCTCATTATAGTTTCTTCATGTTTTGATTGATGCTTCATTGTTTCTAATGGTGGGAATCCCATTCCTTCCTTATGTTTTAATTATTTGGTTTTTTTGTGTTGGATAAGTGGGAGGAAATTTCTTTTTGATGTTTTTAAATTTTCATTTTCTCTCCATTTGATGAAATTTTGGGTTTTTTGAAAGTATGCGATTCAAGCCTTCTGTCCTTTATTAGAGGTGGTCTGGATTTATTGGTTTGGTTAATTTTGTGGTGAAAGTTATGTTCTTGGTGTGATAGTTTGGATCATGTAGGTGTGGAAATACATTGACTTTGATTAATCAACTGGTAACTGTGGTGGATTTTGGGGGGATGAAAGCATTATGGTTGGGATAATTTTCTCACAAGGGTTTTTTAACCCTTTGATTGAGTTTATTTTTTGATTTCAATTTTCTTCTAGAGATTCAGGCATAACATGGTTTAAAATTTTAGGGTTTCCTTATTTTTAATTTTTTTACCTATGTTAATTTCATGAGTTTTAATATGAGTTTTTGGGAAAAAATGTGTGGTTTTGGGTAAATAGTAGGTGGCATATGGATGGTGCAAAGTTTTTCAAATCGTGTGCCCTTACCCAAGAAACCATGCAACGAAGTGACATTTTTGGACAATGTAAAACCACATGGTTTGAACATGGTTTTAATACCACGAAGTAAAACCATGTGTCATATACCCCTTCGATAGTGAGTGGTGCACACTTTCTATACGATTAGGAAAACCATGCAGTAAAACCATGCGCCATATCCAGTTCATTAAAAATTTAAAAATTACATTTTTTTTCACTCTATATTTAATGCCAAATACTAGTTTTCATTCTCGATTAAAGATCTATATCTCTTGGAGCCTCACTCTCTCCCTTTTATCTCTCATTGGATCCCTTCCTTTGGTGGTTTTATTGTTGATTCATTAAGGAATCATCAAGCACTTCCTCCCATGGTTTCCACATTTTTTAGGGTCCTTCCTCCTCCATGTTTGGGTTATTCTTTTTCATTGGGTTATTTGACCTAATGATGTTTCTATATTTTTTTATTGAGTAAGATCTTGATGATTTTTTATCTAATATTTCCATGTTAGGGTGCTGTGGTTATGCTATTGTGGTTTCACGCCAATTTCCAGATGTTTCCAAGGTTGAGGTAGGTCGTTCCATTTTTTAAATTATTTGATGATTTTGATATACTATATTCTTTTCATGAAAGTGTTCTATAGATTAATTGTATGGTGAACAATTTGTTTTTTAAGTGTTTTGGAATTCATATATGATGAAAGTGGATTTTATAAAGGAAAATGGTTATGTTTGGAGTATTCTTCATTGTTAGGTTTATTAAAAAAGGTTTTAGGCCTTATGTGGAATGCATGAAATGGGATTCAAAAAGTATTTAAATGTGAAAATGAGTTTTCTAAAGGAAACGAGAATTTTTCATGCTGGATTCCTTGTTTTTCACCTTTAATGTAAATATTTAATTGATAAATGATATGAATTTTTTTAAATGATTTGGGTCCATGTGTATATTTAAAAAGTGAATTTTCTACAGAAATGGTTGGACTCAAAATGTGTTATTCTTGTTTTTTTAAAAACTGGTTTCATAAATTATAAATGTTGTGTAAAATGTATTTCTAAATGGTCTTAGTGTGAATTTTGAAATTGGGAATGGTTTCTATTATGTGAATGTGATGTTTTCCTTGTGCGGTTGGGATGTTAGGATTATGTTGGGAAAGTGTTGGCATATGTTACATGTGAATGTGAAATTGAGCACAAACGGAATCTTGGTAACTTATGTGGGGACTCTATAACTATAACTCTAGCGGTTCAGAAGTGTCATTTCTGGATTCCTCTAATGAATTGATGTTAGTTGAATTAGAAGTGGCAATGCCCAGATTCACATAGCAAGATTGATGATTGCAATACTAACTAAACTATGACTATGGTTGGATACCTCTATAATTTTGGATATATTCCTCCCTTGTGAATCTTTCATGAGGACACTATGGGATGTGGATGCTATACCATATTTCCCCAAGGTATGACGTTTCTAGAGTATCACTTGGGCCAGATACCTTTATTGATTTACCCACGGTGGTCTATTTTGACATGATTATTATGTGAAATGGTGTCATCCATTGGTATACAATGGACCTTATGTATAATTCATTTGGAAGCATGTTTTTTGAGAATTGGTTTTCATTGAATGTGTTTCATTGAGAACGGGTTTTATTATAATGTTTTCTTAAAAATGTTTCAAAGGATTTCTTATAAATGTACATGTTGTTGAATCAATAAGGTTTTCCTTATGACTTCTCCATTCCTTCTTTTTTTGAAAATCACAAACACCTTATCTTTAGGAAAATCGCTTTTATAAGAAAAGTCACTTTTATAAGAAAAATTGCTTTTATAAGGAAAATTGATTTTATAAGGAAAAATTGCTTTTATATGGAAGATTGATTTTGTAAGAAAAATCACCCTTATCACATTTTCATTCAAATATTTCTTAAGTATAAGATTCAGATTCATTTCTGTTTTCTCGGAATTGTTTGAAACTTTGATATGAAGTATTCTGTTTTAGGATCTGAATTCTGGATAAGAACTGTAATAAAGTTTCACCCCGAAATCCAGATGAGAACTGTGATAAATTTTCATTCCGAACTCCGGATACGAACTCTGATTAAGTTCTACTCCAGATTCAGGATATGAATCCTTATGATGTTCGACAATGAATTCTCATTACTAATTCTGATAATGAATTCTCATTACGAATTCTAATGATGAATTCTCATTACGAATTCTGATGATGAATTCTCATTACAAATTCTGATAATGAATTCTCATTATGAATTCGGATGATGAATTCTCATTATGAATTCTGGTAATGAATTCTCATTACGAATTCTGATAATGAATTCTCATTACGAATTCTGATGACGAATTCTCATTCCGAATTCTCATTCCGAATTCACCTATTAAACAGAATCAGATCATCTTTGTTTTATACACTCTTTATTTGTTTAGACTCTGAAAATTTATTTATTTTTACACTCCGAACATTCATTCCGAACTTTTGAGTTAGATTTTAAACGGTGTAGTACATTCTGTTACACTTGTTTTTGTTACAAAACGATGTCATCTATTCTGTTATAAACTAACCGTTGGCTAAGTTACACGTGTACAGGTCCCTCCAAATTTCATTGAAAATATGACCGTTGGAAGAGGGAGTTGACCGTTGGAAATTTTCCTATAAATAGGAGCTCATTTAAAAGAGCTCAAATAGACAATGAAGTTGATCAATCTAGAGACCACACGCTGCTAAGGTGATTTATAGAGAGAGAAATCATTTCATGCCTTGTGCGTACTGAACCGCTCATTCAGTTTTTTGCTTCGTGCGACTCCGAATGTTGGTGATTACATTTGAGGACTTCCAGGGATAAGAAGACAGAGGTGCCGACTACCTTGAAGTTCAAGGTCTTCCTTGCTGAGGAAGACAGAGGTTTCCAACTACCTTGAAGTTGAGGGCTTGCGGGGATAGCAAGACAGAGACTCCGATCTTCGTATCGAGGGCTTACCCTGGTGTGGGTAAGACAGACTTGCTTGAAAGTTTAAATCAAGGGACCTTTTTCCAAGGTTTTTGGATACCCTTTTCTTTGGGTTAAAAGACTTATATCTTGTTACTTGTAGTTTTACTACTTGTTTATTTCCGCTGCATTTTGTATTATAAG
Source organism: Viscum album (assembly GCA_963277665.1). NCBI lineage: Eukaryota > Viridiplantae > Streptophyta > Magnoliopsida > Santalales > Viscaceae > Viscum > Viscum album. The sequence goes on along the minus strand of OY728122.1, from coordinate 1,234,573,874 downwards.
GAAAGTATAACTTTCTTATACTTCCTTACATGTACTCTGTTTCATTTAGATTCTATACGCTTTAAGGTAGAATCTCATATTGTAATCTTTTGTTAAGTTTCAATTTCCGGAACCATATTTTCGGAACCTACTTTTGGAATCTCTTTCCAAGTTTTCATTTGGTGTTAGAGGTGTTGTGAATTTTCTTAGTTTAATCTTTGTTAAATTTAGTTCTTTTCTTTTCTTAAGGAAACTATAGTTATTCATAACTAACTTTAAAGGTTCCAAAGGAATTTTTAAAGTATACAATTCACACCCCTCTTGTATATTGTGCATCTACATCATTATTTCGATCCTAAAATTGGTATCAGAGGAGGTCTCTGGAATTCTTGTACTCACGTATAAGTTTTTCATGCTCACTTTACCATTCCGACCTTTTCCATTCCGAACTTTCCCATTCCGAACCATCCCATTCCGAACTTTTCTATTCTGAACTTTCTCATTCCGAACATTGTTATCACGAACTTTTTCTACGAACAAGTTTGTGTGCCAATGGTTTTTATGTATGGAAGGAATTAATGTTGGTTCCATTGATAATATAAATCCTACAAGACCACCAATCTTTGATGGTAATGATTATGAGTACTGGAGAGACTGAATGAAGACTTTTGTTATCAATACTGGAGTAGACAATTTTGTTATGCTTACCGCTGATTATAAAATTTTTGATAAGGAAGGTAGAACTTTTACTAACCATGAAAAGCAAGAGTATCAACTCAATTATAAGGTATGCAATACTTTACTGTGTTCAATGACCAGAAATATATATAGCCAAATTTCTTCTTGTGAAGCAGCTAATTGTATCTGGAAGAAGTTAGAAGTTACACACTTTGGAACTTCTAAAGTGATTGAGACTAGGAGAGCTATGCTTAGAGATGAATATCATGGCTTCAATTTTCCTTATGGAGAACCAATATGTAAAGTTCAACAGAGATTTATGACTATCGTCAATAGCCTACAGTCTATGGGAGAAAAAGGGTTAGATGATGAAGCACTTGTGGATAAGATAATTGATATTATGCCCAATGAGTGGGAATCCAAAAGAACTGATATAGATGAGAACAGGAAGGTCACTCAAATTTCTCTTGATGAGTTATTTGGAACTTTTCTCCAACATGAAACCAAAATGAAGAGAGATGCTGACAACATCAAGAAGAAAAAAGGAAATGGTACTATTGATTTTAGAACAACATCAAATCATATGAAAGCTAAGAATCCTAAGAGAGTAACCAGATCCAAGTCTAAGAAGATGGTAATTCAATCAGATTCTAGTGAGAGTGAAATATCAGAAAATGAGTTAGCTAATCTTGCTCGAAGGATGAACAAGATAGCTGGCCAGAAAAATTTCCAATCCATGTATAAGAAAAAGGACAGGAAAGATAGGAAAGATGGAGAAGTCACTTTTTATGAATGAAAGAGAGATGGACATATTAGACCAGATTGCCCTATGCTCAAAAAGAAAGAAAGGAAATAAATGCATTCAGACAGGAACAAAAAGAAGTATTATAAAGCCAAAGCTAAGAAATTTTTGAAAGCTAATGATACCTGGAGTGTCAGTGGTGGTGACTCTTCAGATGAATCTTCTGATTACAAATCTTCAGGACAGAAGAATCTTGGTCTTATAACTAGATTACCTATTGATAATCATTGTTTTATGGCTAAGGTACGAAATGATGAATCATTGACCAATGTTTCTTTAAATTCTAATGATAGTAAGTATTATAACTCTTCTGATGAAGAATCCTATTCTGATGAAGAAAATACTTTACCTACTTATGAAGAAGTCTCTAGGTTTGCGGAACTTCATGAAATTGAGAATTCGAAACTCAATAAAAAACTTGATAAGGAAAAATATAGGAATTCTATTCTTACAAAAGAGATATCAGATCTTTCTAAAGATCTTGATAGGAAAAATGCTGATTTTGAAAGTATTTCAAAAAATCTTGAGGAAGTATGTTCTGGGAAGAACAAACTTTCTAAAGAATTAGAAAAAGTAGTTTCAAAGAAAAATGTTTTCGAGCCTAGCTCTAGTTCTAAAACTAATGATTTTGAGGATAAAAACTTGGTTATAAAACTCAAGTTCGAAATTTTTTCCTTAAAGAAGTATTTATCAAACTTTACCCATGGTAAGGAAAATTTTGATAAAATGTATTCCCAAATACGACCTTTAAGAAATAAATCCGGATTTGGTTATACCCAGGCAAAACCAATTTTCAGTAACAATTATTTTGTTCCTAAAAGTGCCCCATTTTGTACCAAGTGTCAATGTGGTGGACATTGGGCAAAGAATTGTTCCTTAAACAAAACCCAATCCTTCGGATTTCACAAAGCTTACTTTTCTAAGAAAATGTAGGTTCCTAAAATTTTGTTATCTGGTAATCTCGGATCCAAACAAGATTGGATATTGAAAGCCTAATTCTCTTCTTGATTTCAGGAAAATAAAGAGATTACCAGCAACAATACATGGTACATGGATAGTGGATGTTCCTGGCACATGACTCGTAACAAAAGCTATTTTGAAAAGATTATCAAAACGAAAGGAGGAAAGGTAGCTTTTGGAGATAATGCTAAGGGAGAGATTGTTGGTATTGGTAATATTGTTTTTCTTGGTAAAACCTTGATTTCAAACATTCTTTTTTTTAAGGTTCTTAAGCACAACCTCATTAGCATAAGTCAGTTATGTGACGACGGCTACCATGTGAATTTTAGGAATGATAGGTGCTTAGTTCACAATTCCAAGGAAGTATTTATTCTCTCAGCCAATAGGCAAGAGAATGTTTACACTTTGAACATATAAGACCTTAGAAGCCAAGATTTACCTTTACTAAGTGCAATGGAAGATCATTCCTGGTTATGTCATAGAAGACTAGGTCACTGTAACCTTAGGAACCTATGTAAACTCTCTATGAAGAAACTAGTTAAAGAACTACTGGAGCTTAGATTTGATTCTTCTAAAGTTTGTGATCCTTGTCAATATGGAAAGAAACATAAATCTAGTTTTAAACCAATCGGTTAAGTCTCAACAACCGATGCATTGCAGTTAGTGCACATGGATCTTTTTGGTCCAACACAAACTGGAAGTATTGGAGGCAAACACTATGTGTTTGTTCTAGTTGATGATTACACTAGATTTACATGGGTCTATTTTCTAGAAAAGAAGTCTGAAGCTTTTTCTTATTTCAAAAATTTTAGAGCTCAAGTTAAAAATGAGAAAAACCATCCATTGAAAACTATTCATAGTGATCATAGAGGTGAATTTCGAATTTATGATTTTGAAACTTTTTGTAGTAGAAAAGGTATTACTCACAATTTCTCAGCACCTAGAACTCCTCAACAAAATGGTGTAGTTAAGAGAAGAAATAGAATTCTTCAAGAGATAACTAGAACCATGTTGAGCGAATATTCCATAGCTAGAAATTTCTGGGCTGAAGCTGTAAGTACTGCTTGTTATACTATAAATCGAGTTTTGATTAGACCGTTTCTTTATAAAAATCCTTATGAGTTATGAAATGGTAGAAAACCAAGACTATCCTACTTCAAGGTTTTTGGTTGCAATGTATTCATTTTGAATACTAAATATAACTTACATAAATTCGCACCAAAATCCGATGAAGGAATTTTCTTAGGTTATTCCACAACTTCTAAGGCTTATAGAGTTTTTAATAAAAATACTTATACTGTTGAAGAAACAGTACATGTAAAATTTGATGAGTCTAATCCTTTTGTTTTTAAACCATCCCAGCCTACATCCTCGGATGTGTTTTCAAAAACTAATTGTCAACCTTTGATAGAAGAACCTTCTGATAAGTATAATGTTCAAGAAGATATTCCTGAAACATTTACCCCAGAAGACTTTCTACCCTATGTTGATGAACATGATTTTCAAAACCCAAATCAGGCGTTTCTTAAGAATCATCTCAGTGATAGTATCATTGGTGATGTAAATCAACTTGTAAGGACTAGATGTTACTTAATAAATGAAGTAGAACATCTAGAATTTCTTTCCCAATTAGAACCTAAAAGCACTGTTGAAGCTTTAGGTGATGATGATTGGATCAAAGCCATGCAAGATGAATTAAATGAATTCAAAAAGAATAAATTCTGGAATTTGGTTGAAAGGCCTAAGGAAACTTCTGTTATTGGAGTAAAATGGTTTTTCAGAAATAAATGTGATGAAAATGGAGTCATAGTAAGAAATAAAGCTAGACTTGTTGCAAAAGGCTATAATCAGCAAGAGGGAATATACTATGAAGAAACCGATGCTCTAGTAGCCAGACTTGAATCTATCCGTATTCTACTTGCCTTTGCAGCATTCATTAATTTTAAACTTTTTTAAATGGATGTGAAATGTGCTTTTCTTAACGGTTATGTTCAAGAAGAAGTTTTTGTTGAACAACCTCCTGGCTTTGAAGATACAAAACATCCTGATTATGTTTTTAGACTTACCAAAGCTTTGTATGGCCTTAAAAAAGCCCCACAAGCATGGTATGATAGACTCAATGGATTTTTGCTTCAAAATAACTATGTTAAGGGAAATGAAAATCCAACCATTTTCATAAAGAAAGATAAGAAAAATGTTTTGATTGTTCAAATTTATGTTGATGAAATCATATTTGGTTCAACTCAGCAATCTTTGACCGACTCTTTTTCAAGTCTAATGAAATCTGAGTTTGAAATGAGTATGATGGGTGAGTTAACATTTTTCCTTGGTTTTCAAATTTCTCAAAAACCAGAAGGGACCTACGTATCTCAACATAAGTATATTAAAGAACTTATTAAAAAGTATGGTCATGACAACACTAAGAGTATAAGTACTCCTATTGGTACCTCAAACTCATTAGATATTGATGAAGCTGGGAAACCAGTAGATCAAACATCTTTTAGAGGTATGATAGGAAGTTTACTATACTTAATAGCTAGTCAACCAGACTTAATGTTTTCAGTATGCTTATGTGCAAGATATCAATCCAATCCTAAGGAATCTCACTTAAAGGCAGTAAAAATAATTTTTCGCTACCTTAAGGGAACCATGGATCTAGGATTATTTTATACATCTGGAAATGATTTTCTCCTAAAAATATTTTCTGATGCTGACTTTGGTGGATGTAGAATGGATAGAAAAAGTACATCTAGAACTTTCCATTTCTTAGGAGGTTCATTAGTTTCTTGGTCCTGTAAGAAGCAACATTTTGTAGCACTATCCACTGCTGAAGCTGAATATGTAGCAGCTGGAAGTTGTTGTGCTCAAGTGTTGTGGATGCAACACACACTCACAGACTATGGTTTGAGTTTTACTAAAACTCAAATTTTTTGTGATAACACAAGTGACATTTCCCTTAGTAAGAACCTTGTACATCACTCCCGTGAAAAACACATAAATATTAGGCAGCACTTTCTTAGGGATCACACACTTAAAGGAGATATTATTCTTCAGTTTATCAGAACGCAAGATCAACTTGCTGATATTTTCACAAAATCTTTTCCTTCTGATAGATTTGAATACAATAAACAGAAGTTAGGAATGATAACCGTAAGGTAATCCTTCTTAATTAAATTTCTGTTAAAAAAAGTCTCCTTATAGAAATAAACTCCTTTTCATAGGGGGAGTACATTTGATTGTTAGAATATCAAAGTTTTTCAAAAGTTGTTTTCAAACTTTTCGGAACTAAAATTTCGGAATGGTAATTTCCGGAACTAAAATTTTCCAGAATGGATATTTTCATATAGAAAACTTATAAAATGGAAATTTTTGTATTAAAAAACTTCCGGAATAGAAAATTTCGTTCTGTTTTTTTTTCATAACGGGATTTTCGTACCGAATCTTTCATAAAGAGTTTTTCGTTTTCAAAATTTGTAATGAAGTTTTTCATACTGAGTTTGTTTTTTCGTACTGAGTTTGTTTTTTGTAATGAGTTTCGTGAACTATGTCTTTTCATAATAATGATTTTTTCGTAGTCATTTTTTATACCCATTACGAATAATCCTCCTAATCCAATCTGAAAGGTATGATTTCCTTACTCAAGTTTTCGTAGTTAGACTTTACTTGATGTAATTTTATTATATTTTGTTTTCGGATTACGATTTTCTTAATTATTTGTTTTAATAAAAACCTCAAAAGATCGGATTCAAGTTTTCTTGAGAATTGGTTTTCGACCGTCAGATCTGATCTCAGCTTGTCACAACCATTCGATCAACCGTGGAAGATGAACCGTTTTCTCGTTGCCTATATAAAGGGGACCCCAAATAGTTTTCCCACATCGGTTTTCAAGCTCCAGCATCCCGAAGCTCTGCCTCTCCGTTTTAAAGCCATTCCAAACTTCATATTTCTCAGTTCCGAACTTCTCAGGGGTCTTCAAATCCGAATTTCTATGGAAGCAGCTTCTCAAGACATGTCTTCCTCTAAGCCGATTTCGAAGTGGTTAGTATATAGAGAGAGGCTGGTCCATCCTGATTTCTTCAACAAGTATGACTCTCTTATTTCCAAAAATATTAAGCTTAATGGATCGGAAGATGTTGCGGTGTCAAAACCTGGGCATCAAGATGAAGTGTATTTAGATTTTCTTATAGAGTTCTATGAAAATGTCTCCTTTCTTAAGGAATATGGAAGGGAGAAGTTGTCTTTTAAGTCTTATTGTAAGACTTATAAACTTTCATATGCCAAGGCAGCCCGGTTGGTAGGGCTGAATAATGAAGGTGAAACCGAATTCATATCTCATGTGTTTTCGGATTCAAAGGGTAGCTTTGACAAGGAAAAATCATTAGAAACTCATGGACTGGTAGATGAAAAGGATCCGAAGATTTCTAGTTTATCTACAAATTTCCAGATTCTAGAATTATGGGTTCAAGGCCTTATCGTACCGAGAAAAGGTGACAATGATAGTTTTAAGAAGAGTGGGATTTATATTCTAGATTTTCTGATAAATCTGAGGAAGTTTAACCTGATGAAGCACATTCTTATCACTCTTGAGAATGTGAAGAAAGGAAATCTGAGAGCTCAGATTATAATGTATCCAGCAATCCTCTCAAAGTTGATAGTTCGGTGCCTTGAGTCTTTCATGGAGGCTTTCAAGTCTAAGACAAGAGTTTTCAAGATTATGTTGGTGAGTGATGGTACACTCAAAATGATGGATGTAGCCTTTGACAAGAAGACTAGTCAGTTTATTGATTTACCTACTCAAGAAAAAACAGTTCCAAAAGATGTTGATCCGGAATCCTCTAATCCAGTAAGGAAGTGAAAGTTGAAGGAAGTGGAAGTATAAGAAGAGAATCCCAAGTCTAAGTAAGTTCATTCCGCACCTCCAAAACCAAAGAAGAAGAAAGCTTACCCAGATGAGTTTGATGCTAAATGGAGGGAGATCAAAGAGAAGAGAGTGCAAGGGGAGCCTCAGTTTGGCTTGGATCCTGCGGAGGCTAAGGATTTGAAGGAATGAACTACGGATGAGCTAGAAAAACAAGTGAAAGAAAAGAATCTCAAGAAGAAGATGTCTGAGGCAGAGGTAGCTTAGTCTTTGTTGAAGTTTAATGAGATGGTTTCAGCAAACATTCCTATTCCGAGATCTTTTTCATTGGAATCTCTACCTGAGACTCCAGGAAGAGACTTTGTCGCTCCGGAAGAGACAGCTGCTAAGCCTATTGAGGAAATAGAGCAGTTGGAGCAAGTAGTAGAAAAAGAAGATGTTGCTGAAGGAAGTGGTGAAACCAGAGATGTTTTAAAACAAGTAGATGATTATAAGGGGATGCCTTCGGAACATTTGTCGCTCCGAACCTCAGAAGCTGAGTCTTCTAAGCTAGTCACTCCAGAAATGGAAGAAGATAAAGGAGAAGAATAAATAGCTTATCATGTAGAGGAAGAAAAACTTCTACAAGATATTACTCAAATGGAGAATGTAGAGGTTGGTGCTCAGAATGTTCATGATGAGGAAGACAATATTGATCAAGATTTTGATTGTGAAAAGAGAACTTCGTAACATGATTCCATTCCAAATAGTGACAAGGGAAAGAAAATTGTAGCTGATACTCCGATCTCAGTAGTGGTGAAGAGAAAGGAAGTTGGTAGTTATTCAAAGAGAAAGCTTGACCACGTTGAAGAAGAAACTTCTCCAAGAAGAGTCTCGGAGTCGGAGTCATCTTCGTTGGGGCATGATTTTGTTGTTCATTCTTTAAAGAAGCTGGTAGGTTCTATTCTGACTTTCTCAAGCATTGATTCAAGATGAAAAATGCTCCAACATGCTTTGAATCATAAATCAGACTCCGTATCTATGGTTATTGAAAAGTGTGTTGAAATAGAGGCTCATTTCAAAACATTCTTTGTCGGCTATGAAGCCCACAAAAGATCTTGCAAGAGGATGACGAGCTGTTCGAGGAAGACTATGGAAGAAATGAGTCTCTTTGATAAATTTCAAGATAATGTTAAGGATGCTTTTGAGACTGTGGACAAGAAGATAAATGAGATGACTTCTTCCTTTGAAGAGAAGCTGACAGATGAAAAGAACTTACGGATTCAAGAAGTCATAGATCTTAATGGGATGCTGAATTCTGTCTCTAAAAACTAGAAGTTTGAAAGGGATCATCAGATTGAGTTTGAAGAGAAATTGAAGGCCCAGGAAGAAAAGATTAAAGCTCAGGAAGAAAAGCTTCAAGCCCAGGAAGAAAAGATTGAAGCCCAAAATGAAAGAATTTTTGTGTTAGAGAAGCAAGCTGAAGAAGATCATAAAGACTTAAAGAAGATAAAGATTATTCTTAAGGGTCTCATGGTGAAGGAAAAAGATCTAAAATAGACAGATCCGATCTTTTGTTGTATCTAAATTTTGTTGTTGTTGAGTTTTTCGAACTTAATGAAAATTTGTTCTTGCTCATTTCTTTTTTTGTTACTACTAATTTTTCAGGTACTTTGTTATATTTTCCATTCCCTTTAATTCTTTTTGAAAATCACAAAGGGGGAGAAGGAAAGGATCGTTAAGGAAAAAGAACTCTAATAAGAGCTTATCTAAGAGGGAGGTTTTTCATTAAAGAAGACATTCTTATTCACAATGAAATATCATTCCGGACATATAGAATACGATCCTTAGAGTTTCAAAGTCTATGGGGGAGTTATTCGTATTCATCTATATCCTTAAAGCAAAAGGAGATAAGCCTTATCGTTTTTCTTCTTAGAATTTCTTTTTCGTAAGGATGTTTGTGCTTTCCAAAAAGGGGGAGATTGTTGAGTCAATAAGGTTTTCCTTATGACTTTTCCATTCCATCTTGTTTTCAAAATGAAAAACACCTTATCTTTAGGAAAATCGCTTTTATAAGAAAAATCGCTTTTATAAGAAAAATTACTTTTATAAGGAAAATTGATTTTATAAGAAAAAATTTCTTTTATAAGGAAGATTGCTTTTGTAAGAAAAATCACCCTTATCACATTTTCATTCATATATTTCTTAATTATAAGATTCAGATTCATTTTTGTTTTCTTGGAATTGTTTGAAACTTTGATATGAAGTATTCTGTTTTAGTATCCAAATTCTGGATAAGAACTCTAATAAAGTTTCACTCCGAAATCCAGATGAGAACTGTGATAAATTTTCATTCCGAACTCCGGATACGAACTCTGATTATGTTCTACTCCAGATTCAAGATACGAATCCTTATGATGTTCGACAATGAATTCTCATGACGAATTCTGATAATGAATTCTCATTACGAATTCTGATGATGAATTCTCATTACGAATTCTGATGATGAATTCTCATTACGAATTCTGATAATGAATTCTCATTACGAATTCTGATGATGAATTCTTATTATGAATTATGATAATGAATTATCATTACGAATTCTGATAATGAATTCTCATTACGAATTCTGATGACAAATTCCCATTCCGAATTCTCATTCCGAATTCACCTATTAAACAGAATATGATCATCTTTGTTTTATACACTCTGTATTTGTTTAGACTCTGAAAAATTATTTTTGTTTACACTCTGAAATTTCATTCCGAACTTTTGTGTTAGATTTTAAATGGTTTCGTACATTCTGTTACACTTGTTTTGTTACAAAATGATGTCGTCTATTCTGTAATAAACTAACCGTTGGCTAAGTTACACGTGTACAGGTCCCACCAAATTTCATGGAAAATATGACCGTTGGAAGAGGGAGTAGACCGTTGGAAATTTTCCTATAAATAGGAGCTCATTTGAAAGAGCTCAAATAGACAATGAAGTTGATCAATCTAGAGACCACACACTGCTAAGGTGATTTCTAGAGAGAGAAAGATTTTCATGCCTTGTGCGTACTGAACCGGTCGTTCAATTTTTGCTTCGTGCGACTCTGAATGTTGGTGATTACATTCGAGGACTTTCGGGGATAGGAAGACAGAGGTGCTGACTACCTTGAAGTTCGAGGGATTCCTTACTGAGGAAGACAGAGGTTGCCAACTACCTTGAAGTTGAGGGCTTGTGGGGATAGCAAGACAGAGACTCCGCTCTTCGTATCGAGGGCTTACCCTGGTGTGGGTAAGACAGACGTGCTTGAAAGTATAAATCAAGGGACCTTTCTCCAAGGTTGTTGGATACCCTTCTCTTTAGGTTAAAAGACTTATATCTTGTTACTTGTAGTTTTACTACTTGTTTATTTCCGCTAAATTTTGTATTATAAGGAAAGTATAACTTTCTTATACTTCCTTACTTGTACTATGTTTCATTTAGATTCTATAGGCTTTAAGGTAGAATCTCATATTGTAATATTTTGTTAAGTTTCAATTTCCGGAACCATATTTCCGGAACCTACTTTCATAATCTCTTTCCAAGTTTTCATTTGGTGTTAGAGGTGTTTTGAATTTTCTTAGTTTAATCATTGTTAAACTTAGCCCTTTCCTTTGCTTAAGGAAACTATAGTTATTCATAACTAACTTTAATGGTTCCAAAGGAATTTTTAAAGTATACAATTCACCCACCTCATGTATATTGAGCATCTACATCATTATTTCGATCCTACACATGTTAATTTTTATTTTAATGTTGAAGTAAGTAATCTTTTATTTTGGGAAGAATCCTGCAAGGATTTGGATCACAACCCACAAACACCTTTGTTTGTATGTAGAATTTGATATGAATGAACCATGTCATGGAATGATGTTTCATGGTGTGCTGGATTCAGTTTCTAGTTATCCACTTATTGCAGGTATTGGTTGTGTTGACTTGAGGGTGATGTAGCTCATGTTTCATAGAGGTTTTTGGGTGGTTTTGTGATTTCATTTCCATTTTAGTATTCTCGTTTTTGGTTAAAGTTATAATACCTTAAATTTGGAAATTGTTGTACCTTGTATGGTTATGTTATTAGTTACAGTTATAATCATGGGTGAAATAATTCCCAATGTATATTATTGATACCTAAGCACTAGTTTCCATTCCATGGGGATTGAGAATACCCTTAGGTCCATTCCACAGACTAAGCCAGGTGTCAGGTTGGATGGCACTCCATCTTGGTTCATGACAATATCTCTTTAATACAGAGTTTAAATAATTAATCTAAATTCATGTTATCTTAGATGGTTGGAAAATGAGTAGATTTTTTTTTAAAATTATATTTAGTAACCCAAATGATATTATTACCTCAAGACATATCTTTTAATCTCACCATGAAATTCTTGGACAGATTCTCCCATTTCCATTTAGAAAGTAGCAATGGTTGAAGAATCCCATTCAGTAGTTGTTGTTTGAGTTTTACCTATTGAAAATTAAAAAATTTCATTAAAAAATATTAAATTTCTTTCTTCTTTTCTTCCCAAAATAATATTTTTATATATTTCTATACATCATCATGATACCAGGATGAATTTTTCTGAGTGTTATGAGATTAACTAACAATTGACTTTTCTAAATACAATTCACTCCGTACACATAGCCTAATTCTAAATAATATAAAACATTGTTTCCTAATATTAATCATAGGAAACATTATTTATTAATCAATTATATTCTTTATTCCAATGATGATCTAATTTTCGAACCTTTTAAATTCTTTCTAACAAGGATGATTGTATTGATACCTGAGCTAATAGAGAATTTTTTTTAATATACAACTTCCAAACATAGATTCATTAAGTCATCAAATATTGGATAATACCCTAAATGTGTCTTGGTTAATTCCACTTTATCCATTGAAGTCAATTCATCTAGTACGTTAGTTTCATTACCTAAAATGTAGTGAATTGTGAAATAATAATCCTTTATTAGTTAAATACATCTCATTTTCCTCACATTAAAATATTTTTGAGTAAATATGTAATTTAAAATTTTATAATCCATATATATATATAAATACATATATATATATATATATATATATATATATAGCTTATTTCACCCCATATAAATTATTCCTCTACATTTTTAAATAAAAAAATTACCATCCCATGTTCAGGATCATGCATTGATAATTATTCTTATGTAGTTTCAACTATCACAATGCATAAGATATTACCTGATATTTTTTCCACAAAATAAAACTAAGTCCTTTCAATGATAAATCATTATAAAACAAATTATCTACTTCTTGATGGTATGTAAAAAACTGGGGCATTAACCGATATTCTTATTAATTATAGAAAACATTAGTATTTCCTGGCCATTCTTCGGCCACTATAGTATTATAAGGATCAACTATTTTGAAATTTTTAGTTTTAATTTGTATAATGTATTAAATCTGCTATAAAAAATTAGCATTTGATACATGTTTTAAAAAATTTAATTTGTTTTTTGATCTATAAACAATCCTTGCATATTTAGAATGACTTCATAGCTATTAGAATATACTTGAATATTGTTAGTAATGAAAACAAAAATTTTATCTAAATACTCAAGGAAAACTATATTCTTAATATCCATAAATAAAATGGGATTATTTGAAAATCCAAAAGGTATTACCTGAAAAAAATAAAACCCCTAACTAGTCTCAAAATATTTCATTAGAATGTCTTCATTTACGTTTATCTGATGATATCTTCACCAAAGTCCAATCTTTGAAAAAAATTATTAGTTTCCTAATGTAGATAAAAAAAAGTCATAAATATGAGGAAAATGATACCTATTCTTAATTTTAATGTTATTTAGTGCACTATTATCAATAAAAAGCTTCATTGAACCATCCTTTGTTTTAAAAAATAAAATAGGATCACCACATATTGATGTGATGGGATTAATGAATCACTTATTAATAAATTATTATTAATTCCTTTTCAACTCTAATAGATTTACAAGAGCGATTATAAAAGGGATTTTTGAAATTGGGGTTTAATTAGGAACTAATAAAATAGTAAATTCAACCTCTCAATCAAAAATAGTACTAAAAAATAATCATGATATATATCTATATATTCATTTACCATTATCACATCGCAAATTTTGATGACTTATTATTTTTAATGATATGAGAAGTTTAACTCTCACTTTTATCTCTAATGAATTTCAATGCTTCATGATATATTACAACATGTATGAAATAAATCTTATATACATATTGAAAATCACTATAAAACAATATTTTTGTCTCTTTTTCTTTGTAATCTGTCTTAACAAGATTAATCGGAATCCAATCCATACCCAAAAATAACATCAAACTCTTATATGGGTAAGAAAACCAGATATATAGGAAAAACCCTTAAATAGATTATAATAAAAATATTTCTATTAATATTTGATGTTTTAATACATACAAAAAGAATTTTTACCAAAAATTATATCTCTATTTATAAAGGTGATATTTTCAATTTATCATAAAATATTTCCATGAAATAAAAGAATGTAGAGTTCCCGAATCAAACAACGACATTGGAAAAACTGAGAAAACAATTATTGTACCTATAACCACTTTGTTTTTTGTGTGTAAAATTTTACTAGGTAGTATAAAATAATTTTATACAACATTATACTTATAGTCTTGATGATTTATATCCTCCAAACACATCTTTATATTTTTTTATAACAACTTTCAATATAATATAAAAACATCACTTTTAGATTTTCAATATTAGTCTAACCATTACCATTGATAATTTGTTTACATTAATGATATAGGTGTCCAAACATACGAAACTAGTAACACTTCCTAGATTTCATAATACATTATTTCGAATGCTTCTTACCACACTTCTCACAAGAGGGAAATTTATTTTTCACAACTTTAAATTTCTTCAATGGATGATTGATTAATTATTTCCACATAAACCTCTTATTATCATTGTTGTTATAAAAGTCAAAATACTCCATCTCAATATTCTTATAACATTGAATAATTTCGTTTTAACATCTAAAAATACGAGTAACCAAATACAGTGATAAAAATAGATTCAATTCTGAGTTTTTTTTTCATTTTACTATCATTTTTAGAATAAAATACACTAAATGACTAGAAATATTTTTATGTTTGGTTCATAGTTTCCAACAAACTCCTCTACCTTTTGATTAAACTCCAACAATTTCCTTTTTATTATAAACTAAAAAACTACAGGAAAATATTTCTAAATAAAAATTTCATAAAATTTCTTCCATTTCATTAGATCAATATAATATTTTCCTTGTAATTCGTAATTAGATACCACCATAAAACCGCTTTACATTCAAAGTTATAGGTAACAAGAGTTATCTTCTGATTCTTTGAACATCTAAAAACATAAAATAACTTTTTCAAAACATCAATCCATCTTAAAAATATTACTATATATCATGTTCCACTAAATTATGAAGTGTGATGTTTCAGGAAATGATCTACTATTAGCATGTTAGTATAATAAAAATAATTTTCTCCATTACATGGGTACCAGTATTATTAATTAACATCAATTATGTTAACACATTCACAAGATTCTAATCACATACAATAACCATTCATAGTTTAACGTTTTAAAGGATATTATTTCCTTAATTCATATTTCTATCATTCTACTTGTTTTTCTATGTTAAAATAACATCTAAAATAGACAATGATTATATGACATAACACAAAAACCATTAAATACTCTCTTATAATATTATAACCATAAATTAACATCCCTAAAATGTGTTTTATTATCCAAACCTTTCTATGATACCAACGTGAACAACCCATACATAACCAAAACATAAATATGTTTTTAATAATAGGGACTATAATTTATTACATTCTGATGATATTTTAGGTTTATTGTTTTAGAGAATTTGCAAAACTAATACATAAAAAAGTGTACAATTCCATATAGTTTAAATGTTTTATACAAATGTATGTTCTTATGTTTACACTCTAGTTTTATTCTTCACAAATTTTATTTTTTCAAGAAAATCCTTCATAACTGAATGTTTGAAATTTCTATAGTAACTTCACATAATTAAAAAATGTAATATCATTTTTCAATAAAGCATAAGCACAAAATATCATTACGGGATATAAAAATTAATGAAACCTGCTATTTCATTAAAAAACATTAAAATAAAAAATAATGTTTACCTTTTACATAATAATCATTCAGGTAATATAATAAATTACCCATGAAGTAAAATTCATTTACTAATTGGTTCTATAATTTTTTTTGTAAGAAGTCATAAAGGCAAAATCATAATCATGAATGTGACTTGGAAAAACATTATAACTCTTGAAAACATTTCCTTGAAATGAAACCCTTCATAATAAACTCAACATTAATCATTAGATCATTTTCATACCTTAAGGAAAAAAGGAATTCTATTATAACTCATTGAAAGAATAGAAAACACTTATTGGTATCTCCAGATATTTTACTCTTATAACCATCCCAATAACCCTTACAAGAACCATTATATGGAATAACTTCACTAGATAATTCCAACAAAATTTATTTAGAAATCATATAATTACATAATGCATGGAGATCTATATTAGACGCACCCATTATCATATAAAATTTAAAATAAACATAAAATTAGACAAAAGTGAGAATATTTCATTTACAGAAAATTCCTCATGAAAAATAATTTTGAACCAAAAAGTATAAATCATTATAGTTGTCACTTAAAAAAAAGAAAACTATAGTTTTCCATTAATAATGAAATATTCATAGAATAATGTGAATCAAATATTCTTTAAAAACATGTAAGCATATATATGATGCTTAATAAAAGAGAAATATAATTATTGTGGTAATAATTGATCAATAAATAAATGTTTTAAAAAATTGAACTACTTTTATTAAGAAATGAAAAAAATTTCCCCATAGAAACTTTAGCAAATTTCCATTTCAAACATTTGTAAATAATGTAAAAGATTGATAAAAATTATTTAAAACTATCAATAGTGTGTATAGAAAAAAAATTTAATCGTTTTTAGAATCATTTATATATAAGATAAATATTTTGAAGGGATACTTTAAAACATTAAAAACAAGATTTTAATGAAAGTATATTACCACACAATTTTTCGTAGTTATAAATGCTCTAAGATCCATATATAATAAATTTACAATTATTATTCATTTACATAAGAAGCTTATTAAAATGTATTTAACATTATTCCTTCCCTTTATAATTACTTATAAGTTATATATTAATTATATATTGTTAAATTTATCTTTTTGGTGTAAACCATTTTGTTTCCCTTATATCCTTTGATTTAGTGGTTTTGGTCCTAGTACCTTGGTCATGTATTAATAACCTCTATAATATTAATAATATTATAAATATCATATCTATTCATGAAATACAAATTTAGAACTATCCATTCATTGTGGTGATAAAAAATTAGATGTGTTATATATGGAGGTTATAGTCCACACGTACATAAGAGATATGTTTTGGTTTTTCTAATGGATATGAAGGAAATACATTAAATAATGGTTTATATCTATATAATATTACTTTTTTCATAAATGTAATATTTATTCATTAAATCCATATTTATAATTATAAATATGTGGTAGGGATGAAAATTGAAATACGTCATTCTTGGAGGCAGTAGACCGCACATACACATAAACTAAATTTTCATTTCTATAATGGATGGAAATGAGGTAAACAATGGTTGTTACACCAATATAAAAAAATTTCATTATAATAATTATACTTATTTAATTAATTTTTTTTGGTTATAATATATTTGGAGGTGGTGGAAGAAGATAAAAACTTGAATGAACTCGGTTATGAAAATTACGTTATCCTTGGATATCCTCCATTTAATTAAACAACACGACTTCATAGACTGATCTTTTGGTGAGACCAATAACTCAAGAAAATTTGAAATATAGTTTTATTTGTATTTTAGTATGTATTTTTTTGATCTATGGTCCTCAAAGTGTGTGGATAAGTTAGGATATGAGAGGTCCATTTATAGGTGGGAGAGGTGAATTTTTTTGTAAATATTCTTAACATTAAATTAAAACAATCCCATTTTCAAGTAAATTATAACTTAAATTAAAACATATTATTATTTTTTATAAATTAATAGATAAAATCCAATTATATATATTCTTTTTAGACATTGATGGCCTTATCTTTTAGTTTTACCCCATTTTAACCAATATCATAGTCACAAACTTTTACAACGGTAAATTAATTTTATAAATAAAAATAAAATTGTAATTATTAAATAATTTGAACCTTATAATTCAGAATATGTGAATAATTTTATAATAATCAATTATTTTGAGGTGGTAAAAATAAATTTTATTATTATACTAAAAATAGTAAATAAAAATCGTTTTTAATAAAATGTTTGTTAAGCATAGAAATACATTACACTAAAATAATGTATAATATTTATTACATTAAATTTAATTATTTCATGATTAAAAATATATATTTAATTTAATTTAAAACCAATGTAAAATTTAATTGAACCTTGTAATTACTTGATTAAATAAAAGGATAATAATAGTTATTTTAATGGAATAAAATATCACATAGGTTCTAAAATATCAAAAATAGGTTTTTAAATTACGCACAATTTTTTTAAATGATTTATTCAACTTTTCAAATATATATTCTGTATATAAAAAAGGATTTGAAAACAAAGAAATCATTATTTTATCAGGGTGATATCATTAAAGTGGCAGTATTTGTTAAAACAATGTTTTTTATTCAACTAAAAATAAACCTTCCTATAAAATCACCAAAATTAACCCTAAGATAATTTTGAAAAGATATATTAAAAATTTAATGTATTTAGTAAAATTATAATTCCAAAATTTAAAAATTACACATTTAAATAAGACCATATAATTCTTAAAAAATTATTTTTGTTAGAATGAAACTATTTTTTTCAACTAAAGATTTATATAAATTTATTATTTTTAATATGAATCCCAAAATTATAATGATAAACATTTATAATACATTAAATTTATTTTTATTGAAAATAACTATTTTTTCATGATAATAATAAAATATTCTTTATGAAATAATTTTAATAACTACATTACAAAAATAACAATACTAGTATCCACATTATGTGTGAAATACTGTCTTACTAATGTGACCTAACTTATTGTTAATAAATTTTATAAAATCCAATGAGTTTATCTAAATCTATTCCAAAATGATTATATAAAATTATTTTATATGGTTTATGTTATCATTCATCATTTCATATACTAGAATTTCAGGTAGATCATTATGTACTGATAACGTTTTCAAGGAGAAAAAATTTCAGCATCTAGAAGAAACAACTTTATCATCAATAAATTTATTATTCCTTTATTCAAGGGTTTATATAACTAATATTCAACTTTATCATTTCATTATTCACATTACATGTTTCAATAAATAACATAAATTTTTATATTTTTTAATAATATATGTCTCAAAATTTCCATTCCGGTAACACGATTATAATCAAAAATTATTCTAGGATAATTAAATTTACATGAGTAATTATTTTACGAACTTCATGATTTCAATATTTTCATAAATATCAGTTACTTATTTTAAATATAAAAAAGTATTTAATATGTTCTCTCCTCACAATCAACCATTTTCTACATCGTATCCATAGATAAAGGTCAACCGAAAAATAATATTTTAATTTAAATAGAATATAATTTCAATGGGATATGAACTTGAATTTATTGATAATTAATTGAATACCATTAATTTTTCAATACATAGTATTTATTTCTTAACTTATTTCTATAATTATAAATATAATTTCTCATCTATTTCATACAAAGAATAGAAAATAATTATCTAACATAAAAATCCCTAATTATATTCTTATTATAAATTAAATCCATTACATAAATATCATTCTATCATAATGAGTTAATTTATAAACTTAGTTTCATTAAAACATTATAAAGAAAATAATTATTAATTTTTATAAATTCTTTTATTTATTCTAAATAATATTTAATTTCTTTCAATATTTTATAAAATTAACATAATTACATGATATCATTATTATTTTCAAATATTCAAATTCATATCATCATAGATAAATTAATAATTATTAATAATATTACGTTACATAATCATAAATAAATTATATTTACAATTTCTGGGTCAGATTAATTCATCAAACTCTTAAATATAAAAAAAATTAATTTTTTAATAATTACAATTTGAAACATTAATAGATAAATATATCTACCAAAGTACTCCAAAATGATCGAAATAAGGTCTATCAGTCCTGATATGTTAATATGAATCCAAATAATTTTTTCCTTAAAATCCCATGCCTTGAACGAACCCACACACAAACTTCTCTCTCTATCTCTCTGTCTCTATATATCCTAATTAGGGGGTTTCTTGTGACAGTCACTCATGTTCCTATTATAAGCCCTGAACCACCTGAACACTACATCCCATCTCATACACTTGATCTTCATGATCCAAAAATTAGAAGAACTATGTCTCAGTGATCCATGTGGAATGGATTTTCATCTTGCCTCCTGAACAAGTCACCTGGTCACATAGATCTTACAACCTTGTGTTAGCCTACTAGTTTTTTTTGTAAATGTCGGTAAGGGACACATAATTATTATTCATATTTCTTATTGAATAGAAAATTAGTGTAATAATGTCACAATGGTTTTGAAGATCCATTATTACCACCACTACATGCATCGAACTAAAGATGAAAAGCTAGAGAGGGAGAGATAATTCCAACGGGGTTTTAAATTTTTAATGTATTATTGTCCTAGGATGAGTGTCAAATAATTTTTAATTAAATATCATTAATCAAATAAGTAATCCACAAATGATCAAGAGAATAAGAAAACAATATATATTTATATCATTATTAAATTTTAACACCTAACCAAATGTTGCAGAGCCATGATCCCCCCTATCGATCGGAGGTGGGAGGTTTGTGTTCTCAATCTTATAGAAAGAGTACCTTCTTTCCTTCCTCCAATCATAAATATCTCTTTCCTTTCCTGAGGATTCAACTCTCCTTGAAATTCAATGATCTCTTCAAAGGAGCGCTGCATATTCGTTTCTCCCCAGCAGAGCTTAACTGCGCCACACATTTATGTAATCTCACGCTGGTATCTCAGTTTCATCTTTAACAACCTTTGGTTGATGAATTTTACTAGTTTGTTTTCAATTAGTGTGATATTCCAGAGAATTTTGTAGCTAGCTTGATTAACATGAGGCATCTGATGATTCAGTTTGAGAATGAGGACGATTTGATTACTGCCTAGTCCAAAGCTCCTCGAGAATGCAATGTAAAATTGTTTTATCTGTTTCGATGGAGTCTTGATTTTCACATGCAGCGTGATCCCTCGATGATGGTGACTTGGTTGAGTCTCCTTAGACGTCCACTTTCTTTTCAAAATCCAGCTATTTTTTGTGATAATGGGTATATGAAAGGTTGATACCTTTGCTCTGATCAACGGACGAAGGTGTTATGTCACCCCATCTGTCAACGAATATATGTTTAGATTGATGTTGTGTGTTCACCTATGAATTGGGTCTTGATCATGGATAGAAAGGTGTTTCTTTGGAAGTCAGATGTGATATTCGAATCATGGATTCATTAGAGTGTTGCTTGCAGTTGATTGGGACATGTGGATATGGTATGTCACAGGAATGGCTTGACTGGAGTTTCACAAGCGGAGATGAGGATTAGAAGTGGAGAAAGTGGTGCACCTACATTGGTTTGGCCATGGATGAAGGTTCCTTCGAGAAGTATCTCATCATGTGATGAACCTCTGGAAGGATCTCATGTACATGGAGTGTGTGTGGGTGCGACGTCCATTGGACATGAAGTAGTTGAGGCACAGTCTCTGACGAATGTGGTTGGGGAAATGGAATCCAAAGATTGTTATAATAATAAATAGGAGCAGTGGAGGCCACATGAATCGATGGTTAGGAAGGTATTTGATCAACTAAGTTGTGATCATGGTATTTATAGGGCCTTTACAACAGAAGAGGATGCAATTTTTTCATGGATAGAACCTGTGAATGGGGGTGATCTTGGACTCTATTGATCTTAAGGATGGTGCATTAGTGGGAGATTTAAATGCTGATGCTGAAGTGATGCAAGGGTAGGAAGGTTGTGATGGAGGTGTGATATTCAATGTATCCAATGGTAATCACATCTATGAATTGGAGTATGAGTAGAACAATCATGGTGAGGTAGGTACACTAAGGAATGAAGGTGGAAGAAAAGATTCATTAACTGGTGTAGATGAAATTAAGAAGGGAGTTCATGATGCTCGTGATTTTGGGGAACAACCACATTGTTTAGCTATGACTGATATGAATTGTAATTTTTAATATGAGAGGGGAGCGAATAAGGGTAACCAGGAGGGTCACATTTCTGGAAAATGGGGGAACGTCTTTGATAGTGGCATGGAAAATGTTGGTGACATGGCTCAACCTTCCTATAATGACATTGTTCAGAGTGGGAAGAAGAATGTGATTGGGAATGAGTAATCGAGGTCTTTCGCAACACAAATAAGGTCGAGGAAAGACTGCTCCTATTTTCCAATGCCGATATCTACCAGGTCTTCTAGGAAGGAAGGTGGGGTGGCCTCTGGCTTGACAAAGGGTATGTAGTCTGCTAAGGAGTGTATATGTTTGTAGAAATTAATCCTTTTAAGGAAGTACCCAAATATCCTGACACATTATGAAATCCTATAGTGGGTATCAGCTACTGTGAAGGAAAAAATGATCATGGATGTGGTGATGGGTACAATTTTTATTACATGTAGTATCATTTTCAATTTTGTGGTGTTTTCTGGCTTCAATTTTCCTTTATTTTAATAAATGATCAGTTGATTTTCCTCTGACTGAGCTTTCCTTGTATAAAATTTAATATCAAAACATCTCTTTAAAATATATTTAGAATCATAAATCATAAATTAATTTTTTTTATTATTTTATTAAATTCATATTAAATCATAATATTAAATTATAATTTCCATTCATCAGGAATTTTATTTTCTTATTTAAAATATTAGAACAAAATTTTCGATTATTTATATTCTCTATAATAATTACTTCAATATATAATTCAGATTGATGTTATTACAGTTTAATTATTTTCACCATTATTTTTTAACAATTATAATTTAATTTTACACCAAAATATTAATAATATAAAAGATAAGAGAATAAAAACATTCAATGGAATTAGATTACCATAAAGGAACATTCAAATCAATAAATCATAATTTTTACTATCATGTCCTAATTCTATGTAAAACACTCTATAGATAGTGGAGACCCTCCATGTCACGATAAATTCAAATCCCTACCCCTCTTTCATTTTATCTGAAATATTTGTATAAAGAAAAATTTTAGGTCAAATAAAAATTTCTAAATAATATAATATTATTTAAAATAGAAACAACCATTGATAGATACTACCTATAAAACTAGAAACCATATTTGGGTGGAATATGTTTAACCTCCCAATTTTGATAAATTTCAATTGATTTCACCCCTTAGTTTTTATCATAGCTCAACCACACCAATAATAATAACCAGGATCTCATACAAATAATATTACAAAATTCTAAATAAAAATATCAATAATGTACACCTATAAATATATTGTTATACTATCATCAAGATATTATCTACATAATATATCAACTTATAAATAACCTAGAACTTCTTTTGTTTCTATCTTTATATTAGGATCCAAAATTTCATTAAAATAGGTAATAATAATAATTTATAATTATTAAATAGGAATATCATAAATCAAATCATGAAAATGTTGAATAAGAGAGTTTCTTTAAAAGGTGGTGTCTCAGTAAAAGACCAAGACACAATTTTTTGAAATAAGAAGGAATTACATGAGTCTGAAATTAGTAGTCTTATTACAATCCCTTTTATAAAAAGGGAGAAGATCAACATGTAGATCCTCTTTCCAAGTAATTCCCGGGATGACTCCTTTATTGGAAAGACCATCGGCAACCATGTTTTCTTCACAAAAGGTATGAGTGATATTGTATTTTATATCCATAACCAAATCTAGGAAAATCATCGAAAGGGTAGTAAGAGGCCAAGCGAGATGGACAACACTATTCCAAATCGGCCGGAAAATGGTGTTTTATTCAATCTCAATCCAGATGTTGTTCCACCCATTTTTCTTGATGAAATACTCAACAAGAATCACACCCATAATTTCTACCTTCAAGGATGAGGTCATATAGCTACCAAAGAAGCATCCATGGAACTTCCCAATAAAATCTACGATGATAGCACCATAACCAGCATTCCCTATATTGACTTTGGAAGCTCCATAAACATTCACTTTAATCCATCCTAGAAGCAGAGTTTCATAGAACACTTCAATAGTGCACCTCCGTTTCCAGTAGGTACCATCAACTATAAGAATTCAATGGATCTCAAAATAACCAATGGAGTTGTCACAATAAGCTTTTTGGATCAAAGTGTCATCCATAATAGAAATTAGAATTCACTCTTAACATATAGTATGACTGAATGAGTAATTTTTGTGGATAATGTAATTTATATCATATCAAATCACATGGAGGATCTCCGCAACCATTTCTAAAGGGAGGTTCTTGATTTTCTATGAAGAGTCAAGCTCTTCACAATGTTTTAATTGGGCACTAATAGGGTTAATGTGTAACCAACTGCAGACAAAAATGTTAGTAATATAGTTCCAATGTGTTGAAGTTGTAACAGAAGAAAAAAAAAATAGTTATCATCTTCTCTATGCTGGTGGAAAAAGTTGCACTTAGAAGAAAGTTGTATTCCAAAATATTGAATACAAACCTCAGTGGGAGCATGGTTGTGGGAAATACAGAAAACAAGATTGATGCTCGATGGTTTAATCTAGGTCTTATCAAAATATTTTAACCAAACCAAGATGAGGCCCGAAATTGAGAGTTTGTGATTGTAAAAATATTTTGAGTCATGAACTCCATTGTGAGAAGGTTCCCATATAAGAAAATCATTAGCAGTAGCATATGAGTAACATTAAATAATATTCATGATGTTTTTAGGAAGTTGGTAGTTACCAGATTGTATGATATCCTAAATAGTATAGTTGGTGTTAACTGGGGTGGAGTTAGGAGGTAATATAGAAATTAGAGGGACACCAGTCCAATTATATATCAAAAAATTTATGGATTAATCAACACTAATCGTCCATCTAGAGTTAACCATATTTTTTTCAAGGATTTTCTAATGGAGGGCCAAATGGAAGAGTAGATATAGTTCGAATGGACTTTCATAATTTTGTAAAGAAATCATTTTCTAAGAAAATAAATTGAGTCAGTGTTGTTATTAATAAATCTCTATGAATTTCTAGATTGAAGGGAATCATTAAAGAGTCGAAGGATTTTTATACCAAGACCTCCTTAATCTAAGGGTTTGTAACAAGTAGCCCAGGTAATGATCACACTATTTCATTCAAGAATGAGTACAGTCAAAAACAAATTCTTGTGGTAAAAATTAATTTTCCTAAGAAGATATACATTCCATTTATAGATCATTAGCAAGTAGAACAATTTAGACATAATAGTAGATTTCACCAAACAAATCATGCCAGTCATAGAGAGTGATTTACCCTTCCAGTAGAATAGATGGTTGATGACTTGGTTAAAAATGGTGGATAATAATATGGATTTAGGCCTTCACTAAAAAATTTGAACCCCTAGGTAGGTGAAGGGCAAGTATCCTTCTTTGATATCAAGACTGTTGACAATGTCATTTTTTCAGTTAGGAGAAAAAAAATTCCAAAGAAAAAAAGACTTACTCCAGCTTATAGATTGAATAGAGGGATGTTCATAATGAGAACATGAATTCTTATGATTTTTAATATTTCTTTTTTCACCTTGTAAAAAAATGATTATATCATCAGCATAAAGAAGACGCATAGGCGCATATATGTTTCCAGCTACCCAAATTGGTTTAAGATTGTTTTAAGAAACCAGGAAAGTGAGAAGTATGCTAAGGCAAGCTTCCACTATGGAAAATATGATTTCAGATAAAGGGTCACCTTTCCTAACTCCCTTGGTGCATTTAAAATAGACCTTAGGGGTTCCATTTACAAGAATGGAAATAGAGGCTGAATTGGACAAGGAATTAATCCTACTGATGAAAATATCATTGAAACCAAAGGCTTGAAGAACCTTGAAGATGAAGCTCTAGTCAATGGTATCAAAGGATTTCCTAATATCAAGTTGAATGGAAACATTACCTCCGCTGTTTTCATTGTCCAGAGAGTTGGTGCATTCTGAGGAAAGGTAAATTCGATCTTGTATAGATCTTCCTCTGATAAAACCAAATTGATTCCATGAAATAATTTTTTTACATTGAGAAGAATGTCTTTTGGAAAAAAGTTTTTTGATGATTTTGTAAAGAGAGTTAATAAGGGAAATGGGCCGGAAGAGATGAATTTCTAAAGCATTGGACACTTTTTGAATTAAGGTAAGGAATTGAGCATTAAGAGAACGAGGGAGAACCCCATTAGAAGATAATGATTTAACAAGATTGCAACAATCTATGTGTATTATCTCCCATTGATGTTAAAGGAATCCATTATTAAAACTATCAGGTCCTAATGTACAATCAGGATTAAGGCTGAAGACTATGTATTTCATTTCATGTCAAGGGGGATGCTTAAAAGAGAATGATTGTCTTCCTCATTCACTAAGATTGGAATGAACTAAGGAAAAAGGTCCTTATTGATATTTGGGCCATTGAAAATATTATCAACGTAGTTTACCACAAGAATATAAATAGCCTACCCAGAGTCTAAGAGGGTTTCATTTTCCCTAAAAAAGGAAATAGTATGACAAACATTATTTACTCTTTGAAGAGAGTAATAAAACATAGAATTTATCTCACAATCTGAAATCCATTATTCTTTGAAAATTTTCTTAAAAATGTTGTCTTTAAGGAAAAGAGGAAAATTCTGTTTCAGGGAGGTGTTGATTTCAACTTGATGATCTATAGAGAAGTCAGAGCAAGTGGTGTTGTTTTGAATCTGGGAAAGGCCATTCTCAAGGAATGAGTTGTCTTTGTCCATTTGTGTTTATTTAGCACTGCACCATCCCTTAAGACAATGTCTGAGGTGCTTTAACTTATTAATACAGGAAAAATCATCTTTTTGATGGTTCATAAACTGCCAGTAATCTGAAATGATGATAGAACAATCCAAATCAGAAGACCAAGCATTGGTAAATAGGAAAGGTAGAATGGATTTCATCTTTTTATAACTAAGACTAACAAGGATGGGGTGATGGTCAGAATTATGTTTGGGTAAAGTGAATCTGGAAACTGTGTCCCAATAGTCAAGAGCTTGGGTATTAGTGAGAGATCTATCTAGTTTTCTTGAAACTACACTATTGTAGTGCTTTCTAGACCATGTCTACTTGGAATGAGTGAGATTTATCTCAAAAATTTTACATTCTTCAATAGCTTCTCTTATTTATTTTGAGGAAATGGAAGAGAAGGATGGGCCAATTTTCTCACTGGAGGTAAGAATAGCATTGAACTCACCTAACACAATCTAGGGATCATCTATGATGTTAGATACATCAACAAGATCTTCAAAGAGGTTCGTAAAATCTGGATATATATTATTAGCAAATATTATAGTATAGAAGATAAACATTCCATCATGATAAAATTCACAAGTAGACATTTTCTCATTGGAATTGAAAGCACTAACATTCTAAAAAAAGTCATGATAAAACATCCAAAGTGATACAAATGATGACCCAGTTTTGCAAGAACCTAGATAATTATTACCATAAAAACACATATGTCTAAAATTCGAAGAAAAATTGATTTTTTGTTTAGCTATAGAAAAAGGATTAGGCTTATGAGTCAAAATAAATATTTTAAGAAATGAAAAGGTGTTCGGGGTCACAATTCCCTAACAGTTCCAAAAATGTAAATCCATTAAAACTTGTTATTGGTGCTAGAACCCCTTTTATTATTATTTTTGATCCACTCGAGCCCTTCCTCCTTTGTGATCTTCTAAAATTTTTGGAAGACGGATGACTGGTCCTCTTAAACTGTTTACCCATATAAGAAGAAGATTTTTTATTTTCATCACCTCTAATAGGAGTAGACTAATTTTTTTTAGGTATTTTCACAATCACATGTGGGTCAATGTGATCGACCCTTGAATCAATAGTGGGGTTATCCGCATGGGTAATAGAGATCTGTCTAGGAGGCTATATGCCCAACACCATTGCAGGTTCATTAACTAATATCAAAATATTAGGTTGAACCACTTCTGATTTTCCATTTCTCTGATCCCTGTAAGTGACAATGAACTTTTTGGGAGAGTTTTGAGCATTCACTACAATTGTGGGTTCACTGTTTAGGGGAAATACAATTAGATGAGCTCCACCTGAGTTCTCATTCAAGGAAGCCAAATAAATGGGAGTAAAATTTCCTAGTGAAATGTGATTTTCCACAACATAGTCATTATTAATAGCAGAATTTATGTTCTTGAGAGTATAATTACGTGAGTTATCATCCAAAAAAGGTTGAGCAACAACATCTATAGAGGATATTCTTGCTTCAAACATATGACCAGCCCCCGCAGACATGCATTTAACATGATCTAGTGTCACACACACTGGTTCACCACCATCAGTTTGGAAAGAACCATTTAGATCTTCAGGAGAATCATATTGAAGGTCTGAGACATCTTTAATATCTAATGATTCCACCATTAAGACCACCATTGGATTAGTCTACATGAGAGGAATAACATCCAGAATGAACAAAAGTAGCTGGACCTAAATCCCCTGAAGAAGGATCTACCTGAGAATGCTTATAGGAATCCATAAAAAGTTGTTATATAACCTACAAAATACACTGATCAACATCTAAGTTCTCCTCATCTTCCCCCAATTTCGCCCATGTGATACCTGATATCCCACCCAAAAAGGTGGAATTCTTCACCCAGACCTGTGATTATTTCATGGAGGCCTCAAAAATATGAACAACAACGGTTTTATTTTTGTGCCTTCAA
The DNA here is from genome assembly GCA_963277665.1 of Viscum album. NCBI lineage: Eukaryota > Viridiplantae > Streptophyta > Magnoliopsida > Santalales > Viscaceae > Viscum > Viscum album. The sequence continues at coordinate 1,234,545,428 of OY728122.1, read as the reverse complement.
AGATACATCCAACCGTCATCAGTAGGCTAAGATACTTGACTCTTAACAATTATAAATTTCTTCAAATAATGTCTTATAATTTTACAAAGCTCACAATAAGGAGTCATGTGTTCAAATTCCATTCATACCTCAATTATATAGTCATTTTCATTGATGAGAATGACCTTTTGAATCTTGGTAGTAATATTTACCTCCACCATAACCCTAGAATATAATCTGATTTCAACATTCATATTTCTTTGATAAATTTTGAGAGGGGAACCTATGCAGGAGGCAATGTCATTCATAAATATTTGGATTCCACAAATACCAGTTGAGTCCATGAAGCCTAACCCAGATTTGAACCATTGTGTTCCAAGGGTTATGTAGATAGAGCATGTAATCCCATTAAGAGATGTGAAAAACTCCCGGTTTGAGCTGATGGTTCCCAAGTTTCCAGACATGGTCAAGATCATCTTGTGATTTTAATTGCCTTTTCAAATAACCTTTTCTAATTTGAATTTTTTTCCAATATGTGAATCCCCAGACATGCGCAATCCTAGATTTTAAATCCAAGTTCGACCATGGATTATCACCTTTTATATAAAAAATATGACCCATAAGAGAGAACTTGCAATGTTGTGAGTGTTTTTGAAGTACTTATAGGTCAGCCTCAATAAAAAAAATTTCATCCCCCTGTCTCTTGTAACAAGGAACCTTCATTGAGGTTTCATTTCATAGATCTGTTCTTTTATGCACTTCTAGGAAGGAGGAAAATTTGGGCATCACTTTCATGACCCGACCCTACCCGAGGTCAAGACGCAACTACCCCAAGCCCACCTCTATAGGCCAGGGGAAGGTGACTAGTGCCGAAGTCTAAACAACTCGAGGAGGCCTTTTCCTAAGTTCCTATACACACACACACACAACCCACTCAATAGAGAAGTGCAGAGTAAAAGGAAATGTAAAATAACAACGGCTATAAACAAACCAAAAAGGAGAATCATCCTCTAGACAGTACAAAGTGAGTGCTGAAGGTAAAATAAAAATAAAAGGGAAAAAACACACGCCCAACCAGAAAAGTTCCACAACCCGACAACAGGTTAACAAAAGTAAAACAGCTGGGAGAGTCCCACACCTAGAACCTGACTATGACTGCTGCACGCGGAACAAGATCATGAACTCCTAGGCTCCTCTATTGTCACGAGCAACCTATCCGTCGTCTGCAAGGGCATACCAAGTGCGGGAAAAGCCCAAGCATGGTTGAGTATAAAAATACTCCGTAGGATACCCCGAAGGCTCGAGGGGGAAAAGGAGGTACTGAAGAGTGAGTAGCAGATCGAAAAAGTAATAGTAATAGAGTACAACAGAGAGTGAAATAAAGAGTAAAACTCAACCCAACAAGAGGAAGTAGACTCGTCCTAATAAAAGGAGCTAGAAACGGTGAGAATATGAACTTCTTGTCGAGCCTTCACATCCTATAGCAGGAGAGTAGACTCATCCAACCACGAGAAGCAAGACCTTGAAATCATGTGTCATACCCCACACGTCTTCGCCTCTCCTGGAAGGAGAGTAACCAAAATCCAAGAAGTGGGTACTGGAACAAGTTATATACATATCCATATGCTCGACATGAAACCCAAACAATATAGTAAGGTGATATCCATCCCAAGAAAGTGTGTAGCCAAATGTCTTTGAAGTAAACACCATTGATGCTCAGTATCCCACACGTCTACCCCGAACTACAAGTCAAGGTGCTCAAATCACCACACCTTGACACTATCCACTTTAGGTGGCACTGAATCGCACACACGGTTTTAGGGAGCATCTCAAGGATGCGTCTTGGTGGGGAATGTTCCCCTAATACTTGATAGTTGTAGCAAAAGTCAAACCACACCTCGTAACTGTCCCACAGTCGAGAGGTCTGCTCAAAGCCAAAGCTGTCACATCACTAACCCGTACAACCAAGGGTCCCGCTCTGGTAGTGATGGAGAAAATCCATATACTAGCCTGGTAGAAAGGACTTAGTCTGAAAGAAGTCATCGGGTAACACACTACCCAGCCCCGCTATAGGGTAAACCCTAAGAGGTCGTCGGGTAACCCACTACCCAGTCTCTGTTGGAGGGTAAACCCTAAGTGGTCGTCGGGTGACCCACTGCCTAGTCTCTTCTAGAGGGTAAACCCTAATAGGTCGTCGGGTAACCCACTACTCAGTCTCTGCTGGAGGGTAAAACCTAAGTGGTCGTAGGGCAACTCATTGCCCAATCTCTGCTGGAGGGTAGACCCTAACAGGTCGTCGAGTAACCCACTTCCCAGTCTCTGCTGGAGGGTACACCCTAAGAGGCCTTCAGGTAACCCACTGCCCAGTCTCTGCTGGAGGGTAAACCCTAAGAAGTCAATGAGAAACCCACTGCCCTACCCCACTGGATGGTAAACCCAGAATTGCTCTATCAATCCCTACTGGATGGTACAACACTGGAAAATAGAACATGGAGGGGTTGTTACATAGCCACCCAACTCCAGAACAATTCATATAGTAGAGGTTCAGTGCCCGTGTAGTGTGGGTAACACCGATACCTATAGCTCTGCCAAGGGAAACACATCACAGTAGATCGCGGAAGGAAGATATTATCTCGATACATGGCTAGGGATTATGAGGTCATGGCTCACTGGCTCTGCACCCTACTGAAAACAACCTCTTGGGTAGAGGATCGGTGCCCGCGTAATGTATTGGTCACCCTGAACCCACAAAAACACTACCAGGTAATATGAAGGGATGTGATACTGAAAGCCAACACGACTAAAGGAAACAGGGGAACCCAAAAAAGTCTGCCGATCAAACCATCGAGAACAGAATCAGGGGAAACCACTCAACCCTGATAGTCTAAACCATCATGAATAGAGGGAACCTCAATGTCACGAGAGATAAAAGGTATATAAAGAAGAACACAAAATTAACAAGGGGCCCACACGACGTGTTGCCCTAACTCATCACCAAACCATGTACACAAACAATAATGGGTACAAACTTACAACATGTACCTCCAAGCATTTCTGTATACTCCCATAGTATCCACATCTCTAGCCGAAGGTCTATCGCTCACAAGACACCCAATGTTAGTGCGAAGGGAGAAAAATGTAATTTCGCCAACTTGTATCCTCTACGACCCTAGCACGGCCAACCATTTCTCTTCAAACATCAACTTCACTCACACGGGAGTGAACGGGATCACACGCCAAGGGTTTTCTTTCAAGAACAGTAAGAAGAACCGCCACCAGAGCACCTTTCATGCTTCCACATTTAATGAGATATCGAATGAGGCTCCACATATCCAAACTAATCATACCATTGTAATCCTCATGGAAAAACACACAAGATAGGCTATTTACTCACCTCCAACAGACATCTGACGTGAAATTCGTTCAACATTTCTTTACACCGGAACGGCGTCCCGTGGTCCCGAGCCTCAGTCCTAAAAACAGTCGGTCACATCACACTATTTCGATCCCCTCGGAAAGACACCTCAAATTGACTAATTACATGCGTGGAATGGGTGTCTTGAGAAAAAAAGGCATTTCACCATACCACATTAGAGTGGTGCTTCATGGGACCCGCATCCCAGTCCCAAAGCGCTACGAATGGATTGCACCGTTTTGATCCTCTCGAAAAAGAACACAAGATTAACTAAACACTTGTCCAAAAAGGACACCCGGTGAAGAAGTTGGAATTCACTGTCAACGTCTAATACAACCCCCATTAGGCCCACTCCACCATGTTTAATTAAAGTGGGTATATTGTGACATTGCAATGCCCTCAGAAAAACACTTAGAATGGACTGATCGCACGCCCCGAATGGGCATCTGATGAAAAAGTTGCTAAATGATGCACGCAGCATAAAAGACGGGCTGTGGGGCCCACGCCTCAACACCAGTTTCAATTCCTAAAACCACCCTAGAAAACTACGCCTCAGTGCCAGGGTCCCAACGCCACTGCCAGTGCTGAAATGGACTCCAAATGTGTCCGTGCCACTGAAAACAAGAACCCCCAAAATAACGCCAATCCACTTAATGGGTGTGTCGCGCCACCGAGGCCCCTGTCTTGGGAATTAAAAACTCCTAAAACTATCTTAAAATGTTCGTATTGATTCCATGAATGCATCACTACAGATGGTACACGAAACTAATTTACAATTTGAAATCTAGAGGCATATTAATAATGAAGAATCGAAACGGGGTGGGCCGGGCCGGTTCGGCTGGCCCATCGACACCCTGAACCGGCAGTCTGCGGTCCACCACGCAGACCGCCCCAAACCGCCTGGACCGGCACAGCTGGTCCTACTCCTCCAACACGAACCCACAAAGTTCAGGTCCGCTACGTGTCCTGGGGTCGTCTCGACCCCGGTCTCCCTCACCGACCAGCTGACAGTCGGCCAGTCCTCGCGCTCGACCACGCGCCCGCGGCCACCTGCTGCCCTCCCCAGCCGACGCTCCCGCTCGCCTGGTGCTCGACCCTGGCCACCTCCGCTGAAGACCACTGCCACCTGGCAGATGCCGCCTAACCCAACCTCACCATCCACCATCGCCCTTGGCCTGCCGAAAGCCTGGCCCACCGAACACCAGCCAGACCAACCAGATCCGTCGGAAAACACCAAAACTACCTCGAATCTTCACCGGACCGCTGCTGACACCTCGGGACTCGGATTTTAAATCGGGAGGATGAGTTAAAAATATCAGAATATATATTACACAACCATGTGATTCTATTGACAATTATATAGTAATTAGATGCTATAAATCATGATCAAAGAAGGTGCTGAAATTAAATGAAAAATGCACGATCCAACCTTGTTGGGCGTAGCCCGTAGCTTCGCGAGCGATCCGCCTAATCCGCGCACCACCTTGGGGAGGAGAGGATGGAGGAGGGTTGGTGAGGGGATCTCCTTGGTTGAGACTTCTTCTGCCATATAAAACAAGAAGAAGAAGAAGGGAGGGGTGGTTTTAGGTTTATATAAAGAAAACTTAATTAAAAAGTTTAAATAATTTAAACCCCCAAATTGACCCGCATCTGAAACTATTGACGGGGTTGAGGTTAAGACTCTACTAGGGTAAAAACCAACTCCAAAGTAGAACGGAGATATCCGAATTTTAATCTGATCCTCTGTTCGAATGTAATAGAACTTAATACCCATGGCCGCTAAATTACGAAAACACCCCCGGTGGCATTTTTTACAGTAGGCCCGCGCCCGTGAAAATTACACCTCTCATAGGGTAAACGACATGCTACGGACTCAATGAAACCCTCTATTTTTCCATCTAAGATACCATTTAGGAGTTATTCAGATTTTTTGATGTGCCCGGTCTGAACGCACTGAAAATTTAATTCCGGCCACAGCAGGGCTCAGAATTGCATGCCGTCTGAAGGCGTTGCTACGGAATAACGTCAATAATTTTCCAAAGCCTTTTATTGAGAAAACAGGGTTCTCACATCATTTTCTTATTCAAGATTTTCTTCCCTAAAAAGAAAAACCAGGGAATAAAACAGGGTACTAAGACCACACCTAGCTCTCCCATACCCAGGAAAATTCTTGCACAGTTCTGTGTCACCGCACAAAAAAGATTTGATCCGTTCACGGGAGGTCTTCCCTCACTGATGACGTGCATAGGAACATGAAAACATATACTTAGGTAAGTCACATGGGATACATTATGAACCCAAACCAGGCTTTGGGTTTAGTGCAAGGTAGTGGGGACCTCGCCATCCCTTCGCACGGTCTCAAACGGCCCGAAGGACCTCGGGGGTAGATCACTTCCCCAGTCGCACCTCTACATCGCACGCTGCGACTGGAATCACCGTTTAGGCCTTGGAAAAAGCCCAGTGATTCTATCTTTTATAATATCCATATCGTGAAACACCCAAGGATATATGGTCACACAAGATTTCATAGTCGATGTCTCGCAACCATGACTCTCTTATACGCTTGGAAAGTGATAGAGTCAGCACCATCGACTAATGGGAAAGGATCTACACCTCCTACTCTACCAACAAAGGGTTACACCCGATGCCCTGCGTCACCCTGGTAACAACTCCAGCAAGGAGCAGGGAGAAAAAAAAGAATTTCACACATAGATTCTTACAATTATACTTCAAAAAGTAGAAGAGCCGTAAATCATACCTCTTGTCACTTCATGCTCTGTAGGATCGTAAATATCCAAAGCTCACGGCTGTCCCCGGTCCCAATTGTCAGCTCTCGGGGCCTGTCGTGGACCACTTGGTGGTGATGGGAAGACCTTGTAATGTCATCCCCCACTTCCAGTTACTCCCGCTACTCTTCTAGCACCACCTCTCTGGGTACCACTTTGATCATGCTGCGGCCTCTATCGTGGTGGTGCACCTGCGACTTTCCCGTAGTTATCAACATACATGGACCGACAGTCCCATGCCAAGTGACCTCGCTCATCGCAAGCATTGCACTAACGCGCTTCAGGCTGCCCTGGTGCCCTCCGATGCAACTGTGGTGTACAACCCTGCCCCGGGGTCTGCTCACGGAAGGGTATCCTCGACTGTGACCCTGTACTTTGCCACCACAGTGGTGCACGACCACGTCTCTGAAACCGGAGGGTGGAAGGCCGCTAGTGTCAAGGTTCTTTCTGCTGATGCCTGATTTCTGCGGCAGACGTCTCAGATCTATCGTGCCTACTACCACCACCAACTGTAGAACGTGAATGGAAGCTCACTGTCACCAGAGCCTGCTCTAGAACCATGACATAAGTGGGAATTCCCAAGGGTACTATGATAGCATAAATCTCCCTATGGAGACCCCGTTCGAACTTCCGCACTCGAAAGTTTCCTTCATGAGCCATGTTTGGGTAAAAACGTGCACGATCTACAAAACTAGTCGCATACTCAGTCACCATCATGCCTCCCTGCTGAAACTGTAGTAGCTCCTGGATCTAAATGGAGCGTAAGAAGGAGGGGTAAAACTCCTCATGAAACAGTAGCTGAAAGTAACCCAACAGAAGTGATGACTCATCAAGTTACTAAGTCACCAGACTCCACCAACGCCTAGCTGCTTCGTGGAAAAGGCTGGCTTCCAAAGCCACCCTCAGATCTGCCGATGTCTGCGCAAGGTGGGGGTGCTGCTATCCGCCTACCCAAAGAAAGGGACTCACATAATGGGTCCTGGAATTAGGCCACATCGCTCATAGGGTCGTTGTCATGAACCAAAGTTGGTATCTCGACTAGCTGTCTTCGTGGAGGCATCCTGAATTTTATCAAGGAGCATCGCGATTATATGAGAATATATGTATATGACAGTAACAACAATTGGGATATGACTCAAGAAGGACAGTGAAGACTCAATCCTATGTGATGCACAAACCAATTTAAATTCCATGCATGTCTTAGCATGCCGAGTCGACAAACGGGTTATCAGGGTCCTGGTGAATGGATATGTCGGTCGAGCTGCAACTACCCCACACCCGCCTCCATTGGCCAGGGGCTGGCGATCAGCACCTAAGGCTAACCAACTCGGGGAGGACTTTTCCTAAGTACATGTACACACACACGCAGGCCACTCAATGTAGAAGTGTAGAGTAAAAGGAAAAGTAAAATACCAACTTTTATAAACAAACCAACAAGGTAAATCGACCACTAGACAATAAAAAGTGAGTGCTAAAGGTAAACTTAAAAGAAAAGGAAAAAACATGCACCCAACCAGAAAAGTGCCACAACCCAAAAACAGGTAAACAAAAGTAATACAGCTGAGAGAGTCCCCCACCTGGAACCCAACTATGACCACTGCATGCGGTCCAAGCTCCCGAACACCTAAGCTCTTCTGTAGTCATGAGAAACTAGTCCATCATGTGAAAGGGCACACCAAGTGCGGGCAAAGCCGAAGCATGGGTGAGTATAAAAATACTTAGTTGGATACCCTAATGGATCAAGGGATCAACAAAGGAGGTACTGAAGAGTGAGCAGTAGATCGAACAGGGAATAGTAAAGTTGTACAACAGAGAGTGCAGTAAAGAGTACAACTCAACCCAACAAGAGGAAGGAAGTAGACTTGTCCTAACACAAGTATCTAGAAACGGTGAGATGATAAACTTCATGTCGAGCCTTTGCAACCTAGAGTAGGAGAGTAGACTCATCCAACCATGATAAGATAGACACAGAATGCACGTGGCATACCCCACACGTCTTTGCCTCTCCTGGAAGGAGAGTAACCAAAACCCAAGAATTGGTTACTGGAACAATGTATATACATATCCATATTCTCAACAAGAAAACCCAACAAGATCGTAAGGGGATCACCATCTCGTAGCTCATCCCAAGAAAGTGAGTAGCCAACAGTCCCATAAGTAAACACCATCGATTCCCACTATCCCGCATGTCTGCCCCAAACATCAAGTCAGGGGGATCAAATCACCGCACCTTGACACTATCTGCTTTGGGTGTCACTGACTCGCCCGCACAGTTTTAGGGCACGTATCAAGGAGGTGTCTTAGTTGGGAAAGTTCCCCTCGTACTTGAGAGTTCTTGGGAAAGTCAAACCACACCTCCTCATTATCCCACAGTCGAGAGGACTGCTCAAATCCAAAGCTATCACATCACTGACCTGTACAACCAAGGTTCCCACTCTAGTAGTCATGGAGAAAAGCCACAGACAAGCCTAGTAGAAAGGATTGAGTCTGGAAGAAGTATTTTTGTAACCCACTACCTAGCCCCACTAGAGGGTAAACCCTAAGAGGTTTTCGATTAACCCACTGCCCAGTCTCTTCTGTAGGGTAAACCCAAATAGTACGTTAGTTAACCCACTTCCCAGTATCTGCTGGAGGTTAAAACCAAAGAAGTCTTTGGGTAACCCACTGACTATTCTCTGTTAGAGGGTAAACCCTAAGAGGTCATCAGGTAACCCACTGCCCAGTCTCTACTGGTGGTTAAGCCCTAAGAGGTCATCGAGTAACCCAATACCTAGTCTATGCTGGAGGGTAAACCCTATGAGGTCATCCGGTAACCCACTACCCAGTCTCTGCAGGAGGGTAAACCCTATGAGGTCAATGAGAAACCCACTGCCCAGCCTCGCTGGAGGGTAAACCCGGAACTTCTCAGGCCATGCCTACTAGATGGTACAACACTGGCCAACAGAACACGAAGTGGGTATTGCGCAACCGCCCAATTCCAGAACAATTCATCTAGTCGAGGTTCAGCACCCGTGTAGTGTGGGTCACACTAATACCGAGAGATCTGCCTAGGGAAACACATCATGGTAGATTGCAGAAGGAGGATATGATCTCGATAATTGGCTAGGTAATCTGCCCCCAGGGCTCACTAGCTCCACACCCCACTGGAAACAACCTCCTGGGTAGAGGATCCATGCCCATGTAAAGTATTGGTCACCCCGAACCCACAAAAACTATACCAGGGAACACGAAGGGACATGATACTGAAATCCCACACCGCTAAAGGAAAAAGAGGAACCCAAAAAATTCCTTATATCAAACCATCGAGAGAATAATTAGGGTACACCACTCAACCATGTCTGTCTAAACCATCATGAACTGAGGGAACCTCTACGTCATGAGAGATCAAAGGTACGTAAACCAGGAAACGACACGAATAAGGGGACCACACGATGTGTGGCCCTAACTAATCTCCAAACCAATTACATAAACATTAATGTGTAAAAACTTAAAAAATTAACCTCCATGCATTTCTGTATACTCCTAGAATATACCAAATCTCTAGCCCAAATGCTATCGTGCACACGACACCCAACGTCAGCATGAAGGGAAAAAACGTAATTTTTCCAACCCGCTTACTCCATGGCCCTAGCATGACCAACAATATCTCTTAAAAAATACAATTCACTCAAATGGTAGTGAACATGATCAAATGACAAGGATTTTCTTCCAAACACAGCTAGAAGAACTGCCACCGGAGCACCTTTCATGCTTCCAAGTTTAATGAGATCTCAAATGAGACTCTGCACATCCAAACAGATTGTATCATTGTAATCATCATAGAAAATCACGTGATATCATCTTTTTAATCACCTCCAGCAAAAATCCTATGTGAAATTTTTTCAACACTACTTTACGCCCGAACGATGTCCCATGGTCCTGAGCCTCGGTCTGGAAAACAGTCGGGCGCATCGCACCATTGTGATCCCGTCAGAAAGAAATGTCAAATTGACTAATTACTTATATGGAATGGATGTACAGATAAAAAGATTCATTTTCTCCATACCACACATGAGTGGTGCTTCATGGGACCCGCATCCCGGTCCCGAAGCACTATGAACGGATCACACCATTGCAATCTTCTTGAAAAAGTTCACAAGATTGACTAAACCCTTGTCCAAAATGGACACCCGGTGAAGAAGTTGGAATTCACCGTCAACAACCAAAACAATACCCATGGGGCTCGCTCCACCATGCTGAATTAAAGCGGGTGGATTGTGCCATTGCAATGCCCTTGGAAAAACACCCAGAATTGACTGCTTGCACACCCCAAACGGGTATCTGATGAAAACGTTTCTAATCGCTGCTCGCAGCTTAAAAGATAGGTCGTGGGGCCCACGTCTCAATTCTAGTTTCAATGATTGAATCCACCCTGGAAAACACCACCTTGGAACCAGGGTCCCAACACCACTGATGGTGCTCAAACAGACTCTGAATGTGTCCGCACCGCCCAAAACAAGAACCCCCAGAATAACACCAATCCACTTAACAGGCGTGTCGTGCCACCAAGGCCCCCGTCTTGGGAACTAAAAATTCCCAAAACCATCTTGAAATATTAGTCTCGAATCCAAGAACGCTTTCCCATAGACAGCCCATGAATCTGAATGGTAGTTTGAAATCTAGAGGCATATTAATGATGAAGAATCGAAAAGGGGTGGGCTGGGCCGGTTCAGCCGGCCCACCCACACCCTGAACCAGCGGTCTACGGTCCACCATTCGGACCGCCCGAAACCACCTGGACCAGCGTGGACGTTTCAGATCCCCCAAAACGAACCCAAAAAGTGTGGGTCTGATGTGCTTCCTAGGGTCATCGCGACCTCGGTCTCCCTCACCGATCGGACGACAGTCGGCCGGTCCTCACGCTTGATCGTGTGCCTGCGGCCACCTGCCGCCCTCCCCAGCCGACGCTCCCGCTCACCTAACGCTCAACCCTAGACACCTCTGATGAAGACCACCGCCACCCAGACGAAGCCGCCTGACCCAGCCTCACCATCCGCCGTCGCCCACAGCCCGCCGACTGCCTTGACCACCGGAGACCCACCGGACCTTCCAGATCTGCCGGAAAACACCAAAACAACCTAGAATCTTTGCCGGACAGCTGCAGAGGACTTGGGACTCGGATTTTAAATGTGGAAGATGTGTCGGAAAGTTCAGAATATATATTACACAACCATTGTCTTTTCATGACAATTCTATTTCAATTTGACATTATAAATCAAGATCAATATAGGTGCGAAAATTAAAAGAAAAACGCACGATCCAACCTTGTTGGGCGTAGCCCATAGCTGCGTGACCGATCCGCCGAAGCTGCGCCCCACCTTGGGGAGGAGAGGATGGAGGAGGGTTAGTGGGGGGATCTCCTTGGATGAGGCTTCTTCTGCCAGAGGAAACAAGAAGAAGAAGAAGGGAGTGTGGTTTTAGGTTTAAGTAATGAAAACTTAATTAATTTAAACCCCTAAATTGACCCGCATCTGAAACTCTCAACGGGGTCGAGGTTAAGCCTCCCCTAGGGTAAAAACCACCTCTAGAGCACAACGGATGTCTCGGAATTTTAATCTGATCCTTCAGTAAAATGTTATATAACTTAACGCCTGAGGCCGCTAAATTACGAAAACACCCCCGGTGGCATTTGTCACAGGATTCCCACACTCGTGAAAATTACACCCTTCATAGGGGAAACGACACAATCTGGACTCAACGGTGCCCTCAGTTTTCCTGTCCAAGCTACCATTTAGAATTTATTCCACTTATGTGGTGTGCCCATTTTGAACGCACTGAAAATTTAATTCCGGCCACACCAGGGTTCAGAATTGCATGCCGTCTGAAGGTTCTCCTATAGAATAATGTCAAGAATTTGCCAAATTATTTTATGGAGAAAACTGGTTTCTTAAAATATCAATGGATAAGACTTCCATAGTACACGTTTTGATAACTGGGCTTCCAAGATCATTTTTCCATTCATGATAATAACCTTCCATGAGGCTATGAGGTTGATGATTTAGTATAAATTATTATGGGTGATGAAGTAAAACCCTAGGAGCCACGACAAAGATGAGAGTTCCATCTCATCCACCCTCCAACTCTACTATTCTTATGATCAGAAGGAAAATAAATATATTAGAGATTTTATGACATTGGAGAAAGGTAAATATGAGAACAATAAAAATGTGGCATAATCATATCGAATGACAACCTAAATATAAATCAAGTCTTCCTTTAAATACATCATAATATTATCGAAAAATCTGACCACATCATTCCAACACATAAGGATCCCATGAGTTATTATACATTACCCAATTTATTGCGGAGTTGTTTAATTATATACAATCTGGTTTCATAATAAAATTTCATTCATATACATTATAGAGAGAAAATAAATCATACATTAGTCATTGATATAAGAAAACCCATGTGAATGAAATGTGTTATACAATTATGATATAAAGCATATTAAAATTATGTATCATAATGGTTCGTAGTCAAAGAAGGGAATGAAGAATATTATACTATTATAATTTAATAAAGAAGAACCTATAAGGTATAAATAGATCAAGTGAAGTAAAAGTAATAAGAAAGTGTGAATAATTAGGTATAAAAATGAACCTCTTCAATAATGTTTTAATAAATCAAAAAATAACCATTTAAAAAGATATGAGGATTAGGTCTTACATAAAAAAAATATGAAGACTTATATTTATAATTATAAAAATGAGTATTTTAAAAATTGGTATGAGATAAATTATTTTAAAATTGGTATATGTGAAATATAATAAGAAATTAAATATTCCCTTTTATTAGGTTTTATTTAAAGAAGAGATTGTGTAGGAAACCTATAAAAATTTAATATTATTAAAAAATAAAGGGATAGTAAATTAGTTATATATACAAGATAAATATATAAAAAAATATATTAATAATATTAAAATAATAGATAAATATAAAGAGAGATAAAAGGTGATAGAGTATATCCCAAAAGATGAAAGGTGGTTGGGGAGCTCCCTTACCTCAAGTTATGAATTTCATGGACACACATCCAACCTCTATAATAATTGAATTAATATGTAATTTTTATACTAAATAAAATGAATAATGTTTATTTATTCTTTAATAACCCATTTATTATCATATTTTATTATGGTATTTGATTTATGTAGCCTATGGTGATCGTTTGGGCTTGTTTTTTTAACAGCTTCAATACAGGTTCAACAATATGATAATGGTCAATGGTATTTTAAAATAGTTGTATAATTTTTTGAAGTGTAACGATAGGTAGTATTTATAATTATAGTATCATCAATTTAAAAAAATTTAGTATATGGTCTATAATGGTTATAAATTAGTAAACACATCCTGGTATTCATTTTTTTAGATCTTAAAATTATTATGATTGTTTATTTTTAATATTATGAATATAAAAATAAATATATGATAAATTATTAGTAATAAAGTTATAAATATTGTATTTATTCATGAAAATAATATTCAAAACCATCTATTCATGTTAGTAATATGCAATTTAAAAAATAATCCATACAAGTGGTTAAAACAAGCCATAAGGGAAGAAATGTTATTATCAACTATGAATGATTTTTTTCTAGAATATATGATAATATAATTTTTATTAAAGTACAATTATATACTAAATTTCATGATAAAATATTTTTTTATTAAAATTCGAAAGGGGAATGTTAATATATAAAATTAAATAAATTTAAAGGTTGTAATTTTGTAGTCTTACTTTCCACCTTGAGTTGAGTCCTTAGGACTACAAAATACAGAATAATGGAATGTCATTTTGATCAAACTAGGGCATCTAAGAGGTAGTTATGAGTGTTTATAGAGGTATTTTGGTAGATATTTATCAATTTATGGTTTTTTTTGGAAAAGAAATTGGTTTAAGATGGGTGCATTTATAGATGAATGATAGTGTATTTTTTTGAATAAAATATTGATTAATTTATAATTTTTTCTCAATAATATGGATAATATTGACTTTTGTGATTACTATAGAAATTAATGAATGTTTTTATGATATAATTACTTATTAAATGATTCATACATTATGGATTATGTTTTTTTTTCATGAATTTACTTTGTTATAAAACACCATATTTTACAAAATTTCACTATTCACTTCCTCGTCTCAATATTTATGAATTTTTTTTAAAAAAAATCATCCAAAACTAATTTTTAAATGATGATTCCAAAAAACATCCATTTTACAAAATATAGTTCTAAATTAGTAAATTTTATTATTTAAATATGGAATAAAAATAAATGTTTTTATTAATAATACAAATACATGTTTTACTAAAACTGTATACTTATAATTACTTTATATTTCATTGATTGAGTTGTTATTCTATGATATTTCAATATTTAAGTTAACCTATTTTATCCTTGTAAAACATTACATACATTTTTACTTAAGAAGTTACTATAATGGTAATTTTACTATTATAATAGATATGTTACTATTTTAATGGTTATGTTACTCTTTAGATGAAAAAATTATGGTTTACATCCTTTGTGACAATGTCAGCACCCTATGGTACATATCCAACTAAATCAAGAAGTGTAAGTTTCTCATTGATCAGGGAATGTAAGTTAGCCACTCATGGAGGTAAAGAGATATTGGGGAAGATATTTAGGACTATAAAGTGAGTTTTAGAGAATGTATCTTTCTCAACTAACGTATTATATGACTGTAACCTCGTTGTATGTAGTGATTCCCTAGGACTTTATATCTTTATAACTATCAAAGTTGGATTCAATTTGGTATCCTATACATAGAATCATTCCCCACATTTTATATAATTTTTTCTAACCATAATATCTAAATATTAACTAAACCCTTCTATGATACCAACTAAGGATACCTGATAATTTCATACATATATATTACATCATTTTAGACAAATATTCAATTTATATCATAATAATACATACCCCATAACTATAAATGTTTAACGTATTTTGATACTAAATTCATAATTATCATATTTTATGAAATATCTTCAATATATCCCCTAATTTATTCTCACATTTTACAATTATTATATATACCCAACATAAAACCATCTATCATTACCTAAGGAAATGAAAAATTAGAAAGGGTAAGCTCAGATGATTAGTAAGGGTAAGCAGAATATGTATGAATCAATGACTATAAGTGAGAATAAGATAATAATTAAGTTGTGATAACATGATCATAACTATCAACAATCATACCCAATTAGTCAAATATCATTAATCATAAACCCTTTCATAAGGCTTTCTCATAAAAAGGATATTATTAATAATTATTTAAAATCAATAATAATCAATCATGATCCATGAAAACATATCATAAGAATAATAAATATGGTTTTGGCACACACATAAACATATAAAATCATTTCCTTAGTCAAGGATCACTATCAAGACTATGATATTGGATTAGGTTCAATCCTCATTCCAAATTTTCCTTATTTAAAATTCACTACCAATACTATCATAGTGGACATAATCCCTTACTAAACTATTTTTACTCCCCATTACTGTTCTTATTATCTTAGGAGATATCCATATTTATACAAATTATTAAAGGGAGATATATTTCTATGAAGACGCATAACATAATGAAAACCATAAATATGTGTTCCATAACATCATAAAACATTCATCACATCGTCATATTATAAATTTTGTAAAGGAAACAAGTTTTATAGGAATTTCATGATTTCATCACAGCATGACCTATGAAATTTAAATTAGTTTCATAAAGTTTTCATCATAACATAATTTACCTAATAGATAAAAATAGGATTCATAGAATAATCCTTAAATCACTATTATCAAATTCAATATATTGAATAATGGTGGTTGTTAACATAAGATTATATCCCAAGAGAAGCATAAAAATACCTAAATAATGATGAAATAGATGAAATATACCTATAAAAGATCATTTAAACCATTCATTGAAAACAAGGGAAAATAAATTTCTCTTTTGATAACATTTTAACTGAAAAACAACAGAATATTGATAAAATAATTCTAGTTGAAAATAAAAAAGGAATAATTTAATGAAAGGTTCATTTAAAATAATAGTCATAATGGTAGGAAAATCCATTCATGCTATATATGTTAAAAGAAAACATTACTTTAACACTTTTGTAAAAATTCAAAAAATAATTGTTTAGAAAACATTTAGAAATATTTATTTATAAAACATTAAAAATTAAGTCAAAGGTAGTGAAATTCCCTTTAAAAAAATTACGTATAGTTAGTAACTATTACAATTTTTTTGAAGAGTATGAACATGGAATAAAAATTTCAATGAACAAATTGTAAATAAGGGTAGATTTTATTAAAAAAATTCTAGATCACTTTAAGTACCAATGATAGGAAAATTGAAGTAATAAATAATCATTTTATAAATAAATAGAGTATGTAAAAAAAATATTGGGTTTAGATGTTAAAATTATTTAATTTTTCTCAAAATAAATATATTATAGGCAATCCTGAAAAAATGAGAATATAACATAAAAAACCTTACCTCAAATTTTGTATTTCTATATACACACTAAAATATTATATATAGTAAATATAGATTTATAATACATATATTATATAATAATATTTATACATAATTTAATATGTATCATTCCTTTATAATTTAAAATTATTCCTTTATTAACAATCACTTCATTAAAATGAACATCGAGGTGAAAAATGGTAAGTTTTCTAAGTATCATTCGGTTCAATAGTTTTGATACTTTAATTTTGTCATGTTTTCAACATAAATATAATCTTACTCTAAATATAAGTTTAATATTTATTCATAATACTCAATTTTATAATTATTTAGATAAATCAGTGATTAAAAATAAATCACTAGGTAGAGGTGGTCATCCACATGTACACTCGAGCGATGATATAATTTTATAATTAATGAATATGTTACAAAATTTATATGTTTTTATAACCACTAAATTCTAATTATGATATAAATATCATATATAAAAATTAAATCTAAGATTATAAATATCCATGATTGAAGTTGATGGAATGTAAATAATATCTATATATGGGGTAGTAGTCCATAAGTACACACAAGTGATACTTTTATTTATCATTACATGGAAAAGAGGTGTAAATGTTTTTTATCCATATGAAAATAATGACCTTTTTTATAGTTTAAATCATAATATATTATATAAATATACTTATAATACAATAAAATAAGATTAGTAGAGATATTTTATTTCATATTATAGGCACCAAACACAATAACCTGAAACATGGGTGTAAAAAGATTATTTAAAAACTCCAAAAAATTCCCTTATATTCAATCGATCTTCTAATTTTATATGAGATATTATAGGGATACACATAAGAAAAGGGTAAGCTATAAAACCCAATAATGTAATAATCAAATAATAATAAGATAAAATTAATACATGTTAGTCAAGAGGTATATCAAGGTGACATAAAGGTTTCATTTTCATAAACATGGTCAAGGAATCATGACATAATATGATAACATCAAGGAAACATAGGAATGTGGCGAAAATATAAAAGATGACATCATAAGAATAAGTCAAGCATAACAAAAAATACATCAAAAAATAATATTCCTAGGATAAAATCCCATGAGCCATACCTAAAATCTCATGGGATAAAAATATTACCCAATGCATTATAGGGTTATGTAATTCTAGGACCACCCATCAAATTCATATCTTGTACATGAATTTGCATACCACATAGATCATACGCTTTAAAAATTCCTTTCACCACTTCTAACTCATGATTATGAATGGTGGGTTACATAAATATAATTCCCCTATCAATGAATGATAGATAAAACTAGGTTAATTTTATTGAGTGGAAATGGGTATGGGTGTTCACTACATAAATGTTTGGCCTGAAAAATCACAAGATAATTTCAGATTCATAATGAGTGTAGATAATGCTTTATAGAAGGGAGAATGAGAGTAAACAGTGGATTATCATTGAACTAGAATCATAAATTAATTAAATGGTTGTGACAAAAAAGTATAACATTGATAATTGGAAATTAAAATGTCTCAGTAAAAATAAATTATTTGAAATAAAAATAAGATGGGAGATTAACTTACTATAAGGGGGTGCTTCTAAAATCTTGGTAAAATATTCTTAAGAACATCGGAGTAACTTTGGAGTGATATATAGAGGTATATGGAGATTAAATTCATTCATAATTGGTTTCTAATGAGGTTCAGTATGAGGATGGGTGGGTATTTATAACAAAATAGGGGGAATTGTTTATTAATTTCAAAATATTTGTTGTGGACTCTATATGATAAAATAATCAAAATCAAAAACCATACCTTGTGGTTTACCATGATTTCTATCAAATATAACTGGTTTTAAATACTTTATATGGTTAATAACTGAACACCTTATTATAATACCCATTGTGACGTGGAAGTGAGTCATGTTTATAAAGAACAGACTTTAAGACCATAAAATATAATATAGGATTAAGAGATTCATTAAGGGTTTATTAAATTAATAAAATATCATCAAAAACATTTTTTAAGGGTAAACATATATAATGGATTTTATTATATTTAAAATATTAATTACGTTACCTTTGGGATACAATGAATTCACAATATATACTTAATATTTATATTGTATTTATTTATTACCTAAAAATTTGACTATCTCCTAAAATAATAAAAAATTCCCCATTGGATAATTTTGACACACTGATATAAAAATTTGTTTATTTTTTTTAAAAATATTTATCTAAATATGATAATTTACACTATTAAATAAAAATTATCATTTACGAAAAAATACTATTATTTATGAAAATATCAATTTTTTGACACTTATAATGATTATTTTGGACGTAACTAAATTATAATATCCGTTGAATATCAATATATTTTAATAAGAATATTACATGATAATAATAATTATTTAAAAAAATTCCAATTTATCAAAAATAATATTTTAATGGAAACCATATGTCTTCTAAAAATAAAATTTTGGTTTTTTTCATATCAAAATCAAATTCGAATCAACACATATAAAATTTAAATAAAAAAATCGGTAAATAAAATCAATATATTTTTTAAAAAATAAAATATAAAAACTAATATTACTAGGTTGTTGATAAATTTAGTACCTTGATTTTTTTAATTGTTACTCTTATTGTTATTCTTATAATAGACTTCACCAAAAAAATCCTGCCAGTCATGGAGAGTGATTTACCCTTCCAGAAGAACAAATGGCTAACCACTTAGTCAACAATGGTGGAAAATAATTTGGATTTATGACTCCACCAAAAAATTGGAACCCCTAGGTAGGTGAAGGGGAAGTATCCTTCTTTGATATCAAGACTATTGATAATTTAATTTTTTCTAGTAGGAGAAAATAGTTTTCCAATGAAATCCAAAGATTTACTCCAACTTATAGATTGAACCGAGATCTCTTCATAATGAGCCAAGGAATTTTTATAACATTGAATATTTCTTTTATCACCCTGTAAAAAAGGATGATATCATCAGCCTAAAAAAGTTGCGTTGGAACACATATGTTTCTAGCTGCCTGAAACCGTTTACCTTTGTTTTAAGCCACCAGGAAAGTGAGTAGTATGATATGATAATATTCCAATATGGAAAATAGGATTGCAGATAAAGGGTCATCTTGCCTAACACTCGTGGTGCATTTAAAATTTCCCTTAGGGGTGACATTTACACGAATTGAAATAGAGACCGAACTGGACAAGGAATTAATCCTACCGATGAAAATATCATTGAAACCAAAGGCTTGTCGAACCTTGAAGATAAAGCTCTAGTCAATGGGATCAAAGGATTTCCAAATATCAATCTTAATGAAAACATTACCTCCTCTGTTAACATTGTTCCGAGTGTTTGTGCATTCCGAGGCATGATAAATGCAATCTTGTATAGATATTCATTTTATAAAACTAAAATGATGCCATGAAATAATTTTTTGACATAGAGAAGAGAGTCTATTGGAATGATATTTTGTGATGATTTTATAAAGAGAGTTAACTAGGGAAATGGGCCAGAAGGGATAAATTTTTGAAGCATGGGATACATTGGGAATTAAGGTAAGGAATTGAGCATTAAGACGATGAGGGAGAACACCTTTTGAAAATAATGATTTAACAAGATTTCAAAAATCTATGTGGGTTATCTCCCAGTGATGTTAAAAGAAGCCATTATTAAAACCATCAGGTCCCGAGGCACTATTAGGATTAAGGTTTAAGACTGTGTCTTTGATTTTGTGGTCAAGGGGGATGCTTAAAAGAGAAATATTTTCTTCTTCATTCACTAATATTGGAATGTCCTCGTGAAGAAGGTGCTTATTGATATTTGTGCTGTTAAAAATATTATCAAAGTAGTTGACCACAAGAATTACAATGGCCTCCTTAGAGTCAAGGAGGGTGTCATTGTCCTTAGGGAAGGAAATAGGATGAAAAAATTTCTTTATTCAATAAAAAGAGTTATAAAACTTAATGTTTCTCTCACCATCCAAAATCCATTCTGATTTGAAAATTTTCTTACGAATGTTTTTATTAAGGAAAAAGAGATAATTCAGTTTTAGGGAGGTGTTGATTTTAGCTTGATGATCTGTAGAGAAGTCATTGAAAATGGTGTTGTTTTGAATCTGGGAAAGGCCATTCTCATGGAATGATATGTATTCATCCATTTGGTTGAATTTAGCACCACAACATCCCTTAAGACACTATTTGGGGTTCTTTAACTTAGTAATATAGGAAAAAGTGTCTTTTTGATGGGTCATAGTCTCCCATCGATTTAAATGATGATAGAACAATCCAAATTAAAAGACTAGGCATTGTTAAATATGAATGGTAGAATTGATTTCATATTTTTAGAACTAAGACTGACAAGGATGGGGTGATGGTCAGAATTATGTTTGGGTAAAGTGATGTTGGACATGGTGTCCCAATAGTCCAGAGCATTGGTATTAGTGAGAGCCCTAACCATTTTTCCTATAAATACCTTATTGTAGTGCTATCTATACCATGTTTACTTGGAACAAGTGAGATTAATCTCTAAAAGGATGCATTCTTCAATAGCTGCTCAAAATTATTATGAGGAAATGGAAGAGAAGGATTGGGCAATTTTTTCACTGGAGGTAGGAATAACATTGAAATCACCTAAAACAATCCAGGGTTCATCTATGATGTTAGATAAATCAAAAATATGTTTCCGGAGGGTCATACGATCCTGATATCTTTTCTTAGTTTAGATTATAGTAAAAAAGTTAACCTTTCCATCAAGATAAAATTCACAAGTAAATTTTTTTTTCATTGGAATTGAATGCATTAACATTCTGTAAAGAGTTATGATAAAATATCCAAAGAGATTCAAATGATGACCTAGTTTTGCAAGCACCTAGATAATTATAACCATATGAACACATATGTCTAAAATTCAATGAAAATTTGATTTTTCGTTTATCTATAGAAAAAAGGATTAGGCTTATGAGTCAAAATAAATATTTTATGAATAGAAAAGTTGTCAGGGCTCGCAATGCCCTGATAGTTCCAAAAAAGGTAATCCAGTAAAACCTGTTACTGGGGATATAACCCCCTTTTTAGTTTTGGATCCACTCAAGACCATCTTCCATTGTGATATTAGAACATTTTGGAAATAAGGACAATTGGCCCTCTTAAACTATTTACCCATAGAATAAGCAAGGTTTTTATTATCATCACCTGTAATAGGATAAGACTGATTTTTTCATGTATTTTAACGGTCACATGGGGGTTAATTTGATCAACCCTTGAATTAATATTGGGGTTAACCGCATGGGTAATAGAGATATGTCCAGGAGGATATATTCCCACTACAATTTCAGGTTCCTTGACTAATGTCAAAATATTTTGTTTAACCACATCTGATTTTCAATTTTGGTGATCCTTGCAAGTGACAGTGCCCTTTTTGGATGAGTGGTGTGTGTTCACTTCCGTTGCGGGTTCACTAGTTAGCGGAAATACCATTTTCTAATCTCCACATGAGTTGTCATTCAAGGAATCCAAATAAATGGGAGTGAACTTTCCTGGTGAAATGTGAGTTTCCAGAGCCTGATCATTATTAATAGTGGAATTTATTATCGTGAGAGTAGAAGTACCTGAGTTCTCTTCCAAAAAAGTCCAAGCAACAACATCTATAGAGGATATTCCTTCTTCAACCTTGTGACCTGCCGCTACAGGAACACATTTACCATGATCCTATGTCTCACACACCAGCTCACCACCATTATTTTTCGCAGATCCATTCGGAGCTTTAGGAGACTCGTGTTGAAGGTCCAAGACATCATTCATATCCAATGTCTCCCCATTGAGACCACCATGGGAAGATTCTACATAAGAGGGAAAACATCCATAATGAACAAAAGTAACTCGACCTAAATCACATAAAGAAGGCTCTACTTGAGACGACTTATAAGAATCCATAAAAAGTTGTTAAATATCCTCTAAAATGCACTAATCAGCGTCCGAGTTCTCCTCATCTTCCACGAATTATGCACATGTGATACACTAGATTTCACCTTGAAAGGTGGAATTCTTCACTTAGACCTCTGATTATTTCTAGGAGGCCTCCGAAATATCAACAACAGCGGTTTTATTTTTGTGCCTTCAAACATCCATCCAACCATTATTAGTAGGATGAGATACTTGAATATTAACAATTATCAATTTAAGCAAAGAGTGTTTTACAATATTACCAAGATCCTAATATGGAGGCATGAGTTCAAATTAAGTTTGTACCTCAGTTCTATAGTCATTTTCATAGAAGAGAATGACCTCTTGGATCTTAGCAGTAATATCTACCTCCACCATAACCCTATCATATAATCTGATTTCAGCATTCATGGTTCCTTGATTAATTTTGAGAGGGGAACCTATGAAGGAGGCAATGCCATTCAAAAATACTTGGATGCCAAAAATACACATTGAGTCCATGAAGCCTAACCTAGATTTGAAACATTATGTTCCTAGTGTTATGCGGATTGAACATGTAATCCAATTTAGAGATGTGAAAAACTCTCAGTTTGAGCTGAAGGTTCCCACATTTCAAGAAACGGTCCAGAGCATCTTGTGATTTTAATATCTTTTTAAAATAACATTTTTCAATTGGAACAATTTTACAATATGTGAAGCCCCAGACATGTGCAATCATATCTTTTAAATCCATGTTCGACCATGGGTTATCACCTTTAATATACCAAATACGACCCATAAGAGAGAACTTAAAAAGTTGTGAGAGTTGTTGAAGAAATTATGGGTTGGCCTCTATAGAAAATATCCCATAATAGAGTCTCTTGTAAAGTGGAACCTTCATCAAGTTTCTATTACACAGATCCGTGCTTTTAAGTGCTTCTAGGAAGGAGGTCACTTTGGAAAACTTGATCGGTATAACTTCCTCAGTACCTATTTTGATAACTGGGATTTCAAAAGCATTATCACATTCAGGATCAGAACTCTCCATGGGGCTACGAGGATGATGATTCAGTATAAATTCTTATGCATGATGAAGTAAAACCCTAGTAGCTGCCGCGAAGATAAGAGCTTTATCTGTTGCACCCTCTTACTCTACCATGCTTATGATCACAAGGAAAATAAATCTATAAGAGAGTTGGTAACATTAGAGCAAGGTAAATATGAGAACAATAAAATGTGGCATAATTATATCAAATTCCATCCTAAATAAAACCCAATACACACATCCAAGACATTATAATATTATGGAAAAATCTAAACACGTTATTCCAACACATAAGGATCCCATGAGACATTATGCATTACCTAATTTATTGTAGATTTTTATAATTATCTGCAATACGGTTTCATCATAAAATTTGATGCATATATATTCCATAGATAAAATAAATCATACATTATTTATTGATATAAGAAAACCCATGTGAATGAAATGTGTAATAAAATCATGATATAAAGCATAATAAAATTAAGTATCATAATCGTTCCTAGTAAAAGAAGGGAATGAACAATATTATACTTATATAATTTAATAATGAAGAACCTATAATGAAGAAATAGATTAAGTGAAGTATAAATCACAAGAAAGTGTGAAGAATTAGGTATAAAAATGAAACTCTTTAATAATGTTTTAATAAGTCAAAAAATAACCATTTACAAAGATATGAGGATAAGGTCTTACTCAAAACCAAATATGAAGAAATATATTTAGAGTTATAACAATGAGTAGTTTAAAAATTTGTACGAGATAAATTATTTTAAAATTTGTATATGAGAAATATAATAATAAATTAAATATTCCCTTTTATCAAGTTTTATTTAATGAAGAGATTGGGAAGGAAACCTAGAAAATTTTCATATTCTCAAAAAGTATAGGGAAAGTAAATTAGGTATATATGGAAGATAAATATAATAATAATATAATAATAATATGAAAATAATAGAGAAATATAAATAGAGATAAAAATTGATAAAGTGTAACCCAAAATATGAAAGGTGGTTGGAGAGCTCCCTTACCACAAGTGATGAATTTCATGGACACACCTCCATCCCATATAATAATTGAATTAATATGTCAATTTTATACTAAATAACCTGAATAATGATTATTTATTGTTTTATAATCCATTTATTACCATATTTTATTATGGTATTAGATTTTTGTAGCCTGTGGTGATCGTTTGGGCCTATTTTTCAACTGCTACAATACAGAATCAACAATATGATAATGGTCAATGATATTTTAAAATAGCTGTATAATTATTTGAAGTGTAAATATAGGTGGTATTTATAATTATAGTATCATGTATGTTTAATATGTTTATATATGGTCTAAAATGGTTATAAATTAGTAAAAACATCCCAGTATTCATTTTTTTGGATCTTAAAATGATTATGATTATTTAATTTTAATATTATTAATATAAAAATAATTATATATTCATTTAATATTAATAAATATATAGATATTATATTTATTCATGAAACTAATATTTAGAACCATCTATGTTTGTTAGTAATATGAAATTATAAAAATAATCCATATAAGAGGTTAAAACCAGCCATAATGGAAGAAATGTTATTATCAACTATGAATGAAATTTTTCACGAATATATGACAATATAATTTGTATTAAAGTAGAATTATATTCTAACTTTACTGATAAAATAATATTTTATTATGATTACGTAGGGGAATATGAATATATAAAATGAAATGAATTGAAAGATATTAATTTTGTAGTCTTACATTCCACCATGAGCCGAGTCCTTAGGACTACAAATTACAGATTAATGGAACGTCATTTTGATCAGACCGAGGCATTGAGGATGTAGTTATGAGTGTTATAGAGTGATTTTGGTAGATATTTATCAAGGGAAGGTTGTTGTTTTGGGAAAAAAATTGGTTGATGAGGGGGGTATTTATAGATGAATGATAGAGTATTTTTTGAATAAAATAATGATTAATTTATAATTTTTTCTCAATAGTATGGATAATATTGATTTTTGTGAATAGTATTCTAATAAATGAATATTTAATGATATACTGGTCAATTAAATGATTCATAAATTATAGATTATGTTTTTTTCTACGAATTTACTTTATTATAAAACACCATATTATACCAAATTTCACTATTCACCTCCCTATTTCACTATTTATTATTTTTTAAAACAAATTATCCAAAAATAATTTTAAAATTATGGTTCCAAAACACATCAATTTAAAAAATATATATTCCTGAATTCATTAATTTTACGATTTAAATATGGAATAAAAATTATAGTTTTCATTAATAATAAAAAAAACATGTTTTACTAAAAAGGTATACTTATAATTGCATTATATTTCATTGATTGAGTTATTATTTTTGTATATTTAGAGATTTATTTTAACATATTTTTTCCTTGTTAATACATATATTTTTAAATAATTTGATACTGTAATGGTAATTATACTATTTGAATGTATATGATACTATTTTAATTGTTAGGTTACTATTTATATTAAAAAATTATGGTATACTTCCTTCGTGACAATGTTAGAACCTTATGGTATATAGCCAACTAAATCAGGAAGTTACGGTTTTTCATGGATCATGGAATGTAAGTTAGCCACTCATGGAGGGAAGGGGACATTGGGGAAGAAATTTAGGACTGGAAAGTGAGTTTTAAAGAAAGAATCATTCTCAACTAACGTACTATATGATTGTAACTTCGTTTTATATAGTGATTCCCTTGGACTTTATAACTTTATAACTCCCAATTTTGCTTGGCCTTTCTAAAAAAATTTAATTTCTATTGAGTTAGGTTACTATTAAAACCGTTATATTTGAAATATCTATATAATTTTACACATCCTATAAATACCCCTTATTTCTATAATTCCATATTCATTAAAAAAATTCATTGTTTTGTATAGATCATTTACCAAATTAAAATATTGTTTATAATGTTTTATATCCTTTTTTAGTTTTATTCGTGATTTTTATATTTCTATAAGACCATGATCCTATGGATTTATAAATTTTTGTAATGTTTTTATTTATTTTATTATCCACTTATATCATTTTTAATTTTATAGAGTGTATTTATTTTTACAATGTAATTTTAAAAATTTATAAAATAAAAAGAAATTTTTGTTTAATTATGTGATATATTTATTTCATAATATATCATATATGAAACACGCTTATATTTAAAAGGGAAAAGTCTAAAATAATTTTTTTTGGGATGTGACACCCCCGAATTTAAAAATCTCATCAAAAAGAAATTCAACTCAAATGTAAAGATGAAAATCGATGACATTAATTTTAATTTATTACATATTTAGTTTCCATTTTGTTCTCTTTCTACTTATGGGTTTTCCAAATTAATTTAGTAGTAAGATGTTATATATTTTTGTATATATGTTTTCCAAAATTATCCATGATCTTCATTAAATAATCTCTGTAAGAGAGATCATACTCCAACTACAATACCTCAAGATTTAGTACCTATGAGGGTATTATAAAAACTTCCTTAGGATAAATTTCGAAACCACACCATGTACAAGAGTGATGTTTAGTGGAAGAAAAAATCGGTAGGCTAAAATTCCAATTTGATCTAGAATCACAAATGGGACAATGCATTAGGGAAATAACATTCCCTTTCTCCCAAAGTCTCATAAATATCGTATATTTATATTTATAAATGAATAATTTATATCCATAAATAATATAAACATATCCCATAATACTATTTTATATCCATTGGTACAGGATTTCAAACCATTGGTATCACCTATACAATTGGTTCCCAAATTTGTTGGATAATAGGCCATTCGATGGTTTCTAGACCCCTTGGTATAAAAGGTTCAACAAATGGTTTCGTAGAACTATTTGTATTGTTTATTTTGGGGGAGTGGTGAAATAATGGTAGAGTTGGATCCTTTATTAATGGCTCTAATAGAATAGTTAGTATAGAATTTTAATTTAATATTCTCATAGATCAATTGATATTCCCCCCAACTGAGATACACATATAAATCATCCTACACCCCCTTGAAAATAAAAAACTATCAAACAATATATAACTATATAGAAAAATATATATATTAAACCAATAAAAATCTACATTCAAAACCAGGAATACATTATTTATTGTTTATTTAATCAGTTGATACCATAAAAAACACTATAACCCATATATACAATTAGTCTAAGTCATTATACACCATGGAGATGGTTGCAATCATTGTAAATATCAAGTCAGAAATAAAAGTGATCAATACCATACTCAAAAAATACCTAACATGAAATCCACTACCATCATGGTTATTTCATTCATCCCCACCATTACAAATATCCTCACTTTCATAATCACCATCAACCTCTTCATCACCCTTACAATTAGGAAATTTGCTACTCTGACCACCAAAATGTCTGAAATTCGCATAGACCAATTCATAATATATGGACACCATCATTGAAATACATACATATATATATATAATTATTTAGGGGAAGTAATAGATATTATTATATTAGAGTTTTTATGAACTACTCACTGACCCTTTTTTACTTCATTTATGCTTCTTCATGGATAATTTGTGACCTCTGATGCTTTTTCATATGCCTATTACAACATTATATTACTAAATTTGCTTGAATTTTCTGAAGTGGTCCAATACCTAGTGGGGTAAATACACTTCCTTAATTGAAAAAGGAATATCCCTTGTTGTTGGTCACCTAATATCTGTTAGAAATGATTATTTGGCCTAATTTTGTCTTCTTACCTCTCATCAAGGGACTATAAATAATGCTATTGATAATATAAAGGAGGTACTATGTTATGAAATAGATATTAAAATTTTAATGTAGCCAAATAAGAATTATAATATTTTATTACTTTTCATTGTTAATAGAAAAATCTTCCTTCTTCATTATACTTCAAAAAAATGTTCTCCAGGCACACGCCTATGGATGTTCAACTATGATCAATTAATATAACATTGAGTGTAAGAAAAAAATATTCAATAATATTCTATTGATGGGAAAAATTAGCCCATATAAAAAATCATTATCTGACCAAAACAAACATAAATTAATATATGTTTCACATAAATGAATCATATCATAACCACTTGACTGAAACTAAAAAAAATGAAACCAAAATTAACAAACATGGGCCATTTTATATAAATCATATTAATATTAGTTTTATGTCACTGCTCGACCCAACAAGGCTAGATGTGTGACTCCCCATTCCCTCCTTCATAATCTTAAGACTGGATTAAAAACATCATGTTGGCATATCACACACATGGGAGGCCTTAGACTATCATACCTATATACACTGACCCATATACACCTCCGTGAAAAATTGTATAGATATAAAAACTGAAGGAAAATTCATTCCTAAATTTATCCCAAACTAGAGAACATTTGAAGTAACAAATGGGTGAATAAATTCCAACTAAAAGAAAACTTTAGAAGAATACAACCGTCTTAGATAGAGGGTATAACTATCAAATGAACCCTCCATGAAGCTACTAATCAGAGATCTGGTAAACAACCTAGTGAATCTTGATCGCTATGTTCTCCAATTTTTTCTTCTCCTAGGACTCTGTAGAATGGAATGTGGTATGTAAAAGACACAAAATGTAGGGGAAAATATTGTTAATGGGTGTATATATTAATATTTAGTAGGTAATCAAAATACCCAAAAGAAAATAGAGCAATTGAAAGGCAATAGTCCAATCGACCCAGCCAGAGGGAACCCAATCAAGAGAGAAAATCCATCTCCAAACAACCATCAACTAAACATGACTAGTCATCTCATACCACATGGTGTGTCATCAAACATGTGAAAAGACCATAATGAATCCCATAAATAAAAAACGAAGATATTCTAATCTCAGACTCAAATTATCATGAGGCTACAACCTCATAGCCAGTGAAAGGTTCTAATCCGGTTCCTAAAGGAGACACACATCTAAGAGAACAAAATTCACGAGATTTATCATCACATATGACACTAATCCATGAGATAAACTCTACCATGTATAACCCAACCATCCCAGATGGTGCATTAGAGAGATACCACTGAAATTAGTGTAATAAAACATATGTCACAACACCACCATCCCAAGGGAACACATATGAGAGATCACACTCATCCGATCTTAACATGATGAAATGTCATACTAGAAAAAATAATATTTTAATACTTGGAAAGGGTATCTAACCCATCCAAGATGGAGATCCCTACTAACCCTACTGGAACCATGAAAGTTATCATTCCCCATAAAGGGGATCTATAACAACCATACACATTATTTCAAATTTAAATATGATTTATTTGGTAGAATTTTAGGTAATGCAACATGGAATATTGAGTTCTATTGTGTATTTTGTAAATTAGGTACATTACATTAAAAATTAAAACATGGAAAGGAAGAAATTTATTGAAAACTTTTTTATCATGATCAAAACATTCCATCGTACTTAACACTGCATGGGATAACCTGAGGACATACATAAGAAAGGTGTGATCTATATAGACCAGTAAGGGAATATAAAATTCATAACATGAAGAAGAATATACATTTAAGAAAATAGTAATATCAATAGAGAAAAAAATGATCATGAATAACAATGCATGATATAATAAGATAATCATAACATGGGAAGTATGGAAACAACATAATGTAGGATAGAAATATTAATTCATATGCTCACATACAAGAAGGCGGTGGGTGGGTTGAATTGTATGTTTAAAAAACTTATTTTTTAACCTTAAGGGAAAATATTTTTAACAGGGTTAAACAGGGTAAATTCACAAGACCTCTTTTAGTTATACAAACATGATAGGTTCTGAAAATATGGTTCCTAAATGAAACTAATGGAATGTTTAGGTGGAAAATATTCTACCTTAAAGCGTATAAAATCTTAATTATCAGAGTATACAAAAAAACAAGAAAGTATAATAAGGTTATACTTTCTTACTTTATGAAAATACAATGAAAATAAACATGAATGAAAACATGTAACAATTATGAAATATTTTACCCAAAGAAAAGGGTATCCAACAACCTTGGATAAAGGTCCCTTGAATTATACTTTCAAGAATGTCTGTCTTATCCACACCAGGGTAAGCCCTCAATTGAAATATCTGAATTTTTCTTGCTATCCCCACAAAGCCATATAATTTTAAGGTAGTCAGATCCTCTGTCTTCCTATCCAAAGAAGTCCTCGAACATTAAGGTAGTCGACACCACTGTTTTCCTATCCCCGGAAGTCCTCGATTGTACACAACAACAATCAGAGTCGAATGAAGCAATTTGAACCAGATGTTTAGTATGCATAAGGCATGAGAGTCTCTCTCTCTAGAAATCACTTCAGCCTTAATCAATATCAAGAGTGATCAACAATGTTGTTTTTTTATAATGAGCACATTCAAATGAGATCCTATTTATATTCACTTCTCCAGTGGTTAGATCCCTCCCCCAACAGTCATATTTTCAATGAATTTTGGTGGGACCTATACACATGTCACTTAAAAAATGTTTAGATAGAAATATAATGTATGAAATCATTTAATAACTATAAAAAGTGTAAGAAAAATATGGTTGTCTAACCAAATTTATTTTTTTGTGTTTGAGGAAAAATAAATTTTGAAATATAACCAAATAATCATTCAGAGACTATAAATCATGGACATTTAGATTTTATTTTTCAATGAATTCATAACCTGAATTCTATTGATTTCCGAGTTTTAATTCCAATGAATTCGGAGTTTGAATTATGAGGAAATGATGTATTATTTTGGAGGAATTTGGTTTTGGAATTCTGAGGAATTAGATGTCCAAATTTTGAGGAATTAGAAGTCAGAATTCTGTCGAATTTGAAGTCTGAATTTTAGGGAATTTGAAGTCGTAATTTTAGAGAATCCCTAGTCTGAATTTCAGAGAATTCAAAATATGAATTTCAGATAATTAGGAGTCTGAAAACAGAATAATATATAACCAAGGATTTCTTGGATTACAAGGTTTTAGATATGAAAATTATTTTTATATTTTAGAAATAAAGTGAGATAGGTTTAGATGAACTAT
Organism: Viscum album; assembly: GCA_963277665.1. Classification (NCBI taxonomy): domain Eukaryota; kingdom Viridiplantae; phylum Streptophyta; class Magnoliopsida; order Santalales; family Viscaceae; genus Viscum; species Viscum album. Next base: position 1,234,513,572 of record OY728122.1, on the reverse strand, counting down.
AAAATGATCAATGAAAACATATGTAAGGATAAAATTTCCTTGGTGAATGAAAATTTTCCTTATTAAGATAATTCTTTGGGAAAATATAATTTTCCTTAAGATACTGTTTTTGAGATTTTAAAAAATTTTAAGAATGTAAATATCATAAGGAAACCATATTGACTCAATAACCTCCACCATTTTGGAAAGAACAAATATCCTTATGAAAAAAATATAAGGACATGGAATTTTTTTACAGACTTGAAAAAATAAAAACATATCTTCTGTTTCTTATAAATCATGTTAAATGAGACTAACTCCCCCTTAGGTATTCAAATCCCTATGGATCATAATCTTAACTTCCTTAAATAGATTTTTCTTTTCCCTGAATATGAAAATCTTCTTTTATGGAACTCCCCCTTAGATAGACTCTCCCTTACTTATGGAATTCACTTCTTTACTAATTTTTTTTATCAGTACTTTGTCCCCCTTTGTGATTTTATATAATGAATTAAGATAATTGAAGAAAATATGGTACCTAAAAAATTAGCACTATACAACAATATGCTTGATGAACAACAAAAACTTCATTAAGATTGGAAAAATTTATACAAAGAAGGAAATACAACCAATGATCATATTAGGGATAAAATTATCCTTCATTCTCCTTTGGAATTAAATTATTTATGATGGGTTTCACCTTCTTTATCTCTTTGTGACATTCTTTCACACGCTTGTGCAGTTGATCCTCATATTCATTTTTCTTCTCTAAGGCATTGATGTTTTCGTCCCGAGACTTTCGAATATCCACCTGATCCTTCAAAAGATCTTCGTGCATTGCAAGATTTTCATCAAAATCTATTTTGAGATCCCATTCCTTCTTCCAAATCAGGTCTATTGAATTAATATTCCCATTTATATTATTGACTTCCTACTTCAGAGTTGTTCTTTTGAGACTTAGTTTTTCATGAAAAATATTTGTAAGTCATTAAAATTTCCATCTTCAGTGTCAAAATAATCATTCACACATTCCTGAAAATCATCAAGGATCCTCATATCTTCGATTGTTTTCCATGATTTTTTTTGATTTCCTTGCACAATATTTTGTGGGATTTATATTCAACGAATAATGTTTTGAAATTGGTATCAATATTGAAAAAATTATTCAGAATCATGTTAACTAAATCCACTTTTTTATTGAACGAATGCGGAGGCATCTGACACCTTGATTCTATACTCGGATTGAAGGCAATAATATCAACTAGCTTTTTCAATTATTGAACTACAAAATCATGTCCAAGAGAAGATAATTCCAAATTGAACTATTTGGTTGTTGAGGATTCTATTTTTATCTCTTTAGCTTTCCTTTTGGACAATCCATCATTATATTTATTTTTCACTATGTATTTATTAAGTGTATGAACCAACACTTGAATTCCCTTATCAACTATCAAAATGATCTCTTCTGCTTTGGGTGATTCATGTTCACTATCTGATAATTAAACAAACTTGTCTTCCACTAGGTTTTCATTCTTAGCACCAACCATAAGTTTTTCTAGTTAAACAAAAACATGATAACTACTCTCTTCTCCAGTTAGTTTATTGACTTCTTCCCGACTCTTTTCTTCTTTTCTTGGACTAGAAAATTTTGAAAATTCTGCTTTAGAAGTTCAGATTTATTGTTTTTAAGAAAGACTATCCTTCTCATGACATTCCTCCACTTGTCTAATAATGTCATCGGTATAACCACTTCTTTATTATTATTATTCTTCTTCCACTTATTCCTATTAAATTGTTTCTTCTTCCTATTATGGTTCCAGAATCACCATCGTCTTTCCCAGAGTCCCAGGAAGTGATAATTGCAAAAATGATTTTGGAACATGAATTTTTTCAGAATCTTTCTCAGTATCCTTGAGAAGGGATTGAATGATTTCAGCCTTCAAAATCTTGTTCCTTGGCTTCTTTTCTTTCTCTTGCTTCTCTAGATTCTTACCAACCTTCAACTTTAAATATTTTTCCTCAATATAGTCCAAGACAAAACTAAACTCTCTTTCCTTAGTATTCTTTTTGTCTTCTCTCCACTTATAAACCACTTCATCAGGATAAGTCTTTTGCTTATTTGGATTAGGTGGTGCTGATTGTTTTTCCATATCCACATGAGTTTTTTGTTTCTCTTGTAGTTCCATAACTTTCCTCTTCTTTCCACCCTTCTTGGATGTTTCAGCCACATCCAGTTTCTTTTAAAGAGCTTCGATTTTTTATTCAGATAAATGATTGAAATCTCATGATTCACTATAAATACCAACCGTCATTCTCCTTTGAGTATCAACACTAAACACCATTACATTGAAATTTCTTGGCTTATAACTATAAATAATTTTAAACAATTCCAGAAAAAAGACTATAATATTTGAGATAATAACCTTATACATGATGATTTGAGATTTTAGAGTTCTATTCCTCATATTCTCAATATTATGTAAAACATATTTCACCAAATTAATCTTTATAAATTTCACCAGAAAGTCCAAGGCATAAATATCACTCTTTTTCAAGGTATCCATGTACCCTTTTCTTAGAATGAGAAATCCCTGAACCGATAAATGAGGAATATAGAAGTTTGTAGAGAGATGAAAAATCATTACAGTCTTTACTTCATTCAAGATAAGGCACTCTAAAGCCTTTTCCTTATCAAATGATCCTGAAACATCTAGTATCTTATGAGTTAAAAATTCTTCTTCACCTTCATAGAGAATTCCAACCATGTTGGTAGCCTTAGTGTGGGAATGAGAGTAGGTCTTTCCATAGCTCTTGAATGGAAAAACATTTCTCCCTCGTTTAATGATGAAACTTACTGATTAAAATAATTTATCCAACAAATTTGAATAAACTAGATCTTATGCCTTCAGTTTGGATATGAATAATCTCTCCCAACCATTCATCTTGATATTCTTTGAAATAATAGAATCATACATAGAAAATAATTTCTGATCAACTATCCATTCTCTGTATATCATTCATTCAGAGATTTCCTTTACAGATGACATTTCTTTCAGAGGATAATCTCGCACAGACATTCAGAATTGAGGAAAACGTGAAGATTATGAACAACCTTATATAGAGGAGCCGAAATTCAGTACACCAAGTATTTGAAGACCGATGTGAAACAACCATCAGGGGGTCCTTATATAGGTGTTTTAGGTGATGATTTATCTTCCTTGATTGATTCAAGAGTTGAAATACTCTTGATCAGATCTGACAATTAGATTATAGCTGATGAATGAATTTGGTAGGTTACAATATTTTGAGGTTGTTAAGATAAAAATTCAGATTTGCGGAAATATGAATCCAATTTTTTTAATAAAACGAAAATACCATCAAGTAAACATATGATTATGAAAATTTAATAAATAAAACAAACCTTCCATATTTCTAGGAAAATTATATATAATGAGGAAAATTATTCTTGAAGAACTCCATATTTGTAAAAATTCTTAAAAAAATTTGTTGAGAATGTATTGATTACAAAAAAAATTGATTACAAAAATTTTGATTACGAAAATTTTGATTAGAAAAATGTTATTATGAAAATGGTGATTAAAAAAATTTTTATTATGAAATATTTTGATTACAAATATTTTTCTTACAAAAATTTTAAATACGAAAAACCTTGATTACAAAAAAATTAATAAAGGAAAATTTTGAAATGGAAGAAAAACAATTTGACTGACAAGGAAATGTACTCCCCCAATGAAAATGAGTTTCAATTTGTATGGAGATAGGTTTCAACATGAAGTTAATTTTGAAGATCACATTAAGTCTATCATTCCTAACATCTGTTTAATGTATTAAAATATATCGTAGGGTAATTATTTTGTGATAATATCAGCAAGTTGATCATGCATTCCAATAAATGGAAGAATGATATCTCTTTTTTTTGTGATCCCTAAGAAAGTGATGACTAATATCTATTATTTTAATGAGATTTATGTGAATAGTTTTTACTTAAGGGAATGGAACTAGTATTATCACACAATATCAATGTTTTGGTAAAACTCACACCATAGTTTGTGAGTGTGTGTTGTATCCTCAACACTTGGGCATAATAACTTCTAGAAGCTATATATTCTGCTTCAGCAGTGGAAAGTGGTAATGAGTGTTACTTTTTTAATGACCAAGAAACTAGCAAATCTCATTATAAATTAAGAGTTCCTTGTGTACTTTTATTAATAGTTCTACATCCACCAAAATCAGCATCCATAAAACATTTCAAAACAAAATCATTTCCAGAAGTATAGAAGAGTCCAAAATCCATGGTTCCCTTTAAATAGAAATTTTTTTCACGGCCTTTAAATGGGATTCCTTAGGATTGGATTGATATCTTGCAAATATTAATATTGAAAACATTATGTCTGTATGACTAGCTATAAAGTATTGTAGACTTCTTATCATACTTCTAAATGATGTTTGATCTACTGGTTTCCCAGATTCATCAAGATCAAGAGAATTTGAGGTACCAATGGGAGTAATAAAACTCTAGTGTTGTCATATCCATAATATTTAAGAAGAAAATTAATATACTTATGTGGATATATATAAGTTTCTTCCGGTTTTTGAGAAATTTGGAAAGCTAGGATAAATTTTAACTCACCCATCCTACTCATTTCAAACTCAGATTTCATCATATTTTCAAATGAATTATTTAAAGTTAGCTGAGTTGAACCAAATATAATGTCATGAACATAAATTTGAACAATGAAAACATTTTTCTTAACATTATTTATAAAGAGGGTTGGATCATAATTTCCCTTAACAATATTGTTTTGTTACAAAAATCGTATAAGTCTATCATACCATGCTCTAGGGTTTTTTTAAGTCCATATAAAGGTTTGGTAAGGTTGAAAACATGTTCAGGAAGTTTTTTGTGATCAAAACCAAGACGTTGTTCAAAAAAAACTTCTTATTGAACATATAAATTAAAGAAAGCACATTTAACATCCTTTTGAAAAAGTTTAAACTTAAAAAATGCTACAAAGGAATGTATGATTCAGATAGACTCAAGTTTAGAAACTCGAGCAAATGTTTCTTAATAGTCTACTATTTCTTGTTGACTATAGGCTTTAGCAACCAATCTATCCTTATTTCTTATTATGGTTCCTTTTTCATCACAATTAATTTTGGATACCCATTTTAGAGACCCAAACTTGACGTACATAGACATTAAATTACATTTAGGGAATACTTAATACATTATAAAAACAGAATCCCAAATATCGTATTACATTAGTGTCTTTGGAAACATGGAACATAGTCTTCTAATTATGGTGAAATATATTCTACATCTCCCATAAAGATCTTCCCCTTTTGTTTTATTACCTAAAACCTTTCTTTATATCCTGGAGAAAAGAAAACATAAAAAGGGTGAGATCAAATTCTCAGTAAGGATAAGAATGGAGAAAATAAAACCACCCACATACATTTGATCTTAAAAACATGAACATAAAGTTTAAACATCAAAATCATGAGAAATGATATTAAACATGGTAGTACGTAAGAAATAGATCATAATGGAACATCAATAATGATAAAATAGCATGGGAATAAAACATGTAATTGTGGAAAACCATTAAGCACATGATATGATTTCCATAGTACCAAACACATTGCTACTAAGACCATCTTAGTGGATAAAGTCTCTTAATGAATCGAGTTCACCCCTTGTTCCAGTCCTGTATCACTGAACCAGATTAACTTTCCATTACATTCATGTCTATATCATGAGATATAAATCTTTACTCAATGAATTAGAGGGATATATATCTCCCACCCTTCTCATATTGATATCATTCTTACTTGTGCCACAAAACAACCATAAATCATTCATCATAACCCGATGAATAAAATGGTTTTCATAAACATCATCCCATAATGTCATAATCCATAAAAAGAAAATGGATATTATTTCATCATAATAAAAATGAAACCATGTAAATAACAGATACAATATACTTGAAACATAATCATGCTAAAAAATTTCATCTTATATGGAAAATAGTTTTGATAAAACACTCTAGATGAATTCTTGAGAAAAATCACCTTTCTTCTTCAAAATCATTTTATATTCACAAAATGACATGAACTTTTAAAAGAAATGTATTTTTATTGAAAACAATAATTAAATATTGTAGAGTAAGCTTCATGAAGAAAATGTATCATGAAACCATAAAAATTCGTTCATGTCGTATAAGTTAAAAAACATTATACTCGTACTTTTAACAGAAAAGTCAAAAACGTTCCCCGTATGGTAAACAAAAGAAAGATTCCTTACATAAAATGTGGTAAAAGTAAAAAATGGTTAAAAAGGAAATTTAACATACATGAATTTTTCTAGAAATCATGGACATGGATGGTAAAAATAACCCTAGTAAATACTTACGAATAACAATCTCGGATAAGAACGAGATTGGAATTGTTATCCCTTACCTTATGTCCAATTTCTTCTGTATGTGTCTGAGAATCCTATATAGTGGGTTTAAACATGTTATTAACTTGTAACAGAACCATAATAATATTTATGATATCATATATGGTTCACTTATGATATTATATTACCCTTTCATTTGTCAATTCCATGTTAAAGCAGCGTTTTGGGTAAAATCGTTTCATTTTTCGTACATGTTTGGACTTGTTGTTCTTGATATTATTATTAAATATATCATGATTTACATCATTAAATACTGTAAAACTTGATTTATATATCATATATATTCAGTATATATATATATATAATACATAGATAAATGAAATGAAACACACCATTCATGGAGACGGTTGGCCGTACGTATGCATGAACACTTTTTTCCTTTCCTTATTAACTTGAATGGAAGTAATTATAAGACATAAATACATTAGAATTATTAGGTCTTATATATAATTATTATTCATTATATATACTTTATAATCATTCTTTAATGGTTAATATGGAGAATGAATCTCACCGCGTCGTGGAGACGGTAATCCGTACGTAACACACGAGCGATGATATCATTACCATAATTGTTGAATGGAATTGGAGTGGATGATATAATATCTCAGAATCAGTATGATGTCATAATAACCATATATATTTATTCTTTACATCATTATACTCGTCCATGTAATGTGGTGGTGGTAAAAAAGATTACACCACGACGAGGAGACAGTATTCCGTACGTACGCACGCACTGTGATTTCATTTTTTGTAGGATGGATATAAGGTGAAATAGGGTTTTTTAATATTTATAATAACATATAATTATGTTATTTATAATTATGTTATTAATTTAAAATTAAACAAATAAATAATAGTAAGTATAAGAATAATGAAACTTGAATGAATCGGTAGAAGAGAATGCCTCTTCTTCGACGTGCCTCCTCTTATCCTCCTATTAAGGCACTAAAGTTTGTCTTTGAAGGAGAAAATAACGTATAGTAGGTTTATATGGAAGTGGAGAAGCGAAATTGGAAGGGAGAGGCTGATCTTGAAGGCTCAAAATTGTGTGAAGAGGAGAGGGAGGAGGTGCCCTTTTATAATGGAGGAGAGGGGCACCTTAGGAAAAACATAAAATATTATTTTATAATAAAGTCATATTTAGTTTCAAATGGCTCCAAAGTAACTTATTTCGAATCTAGGGTAGAGATGGTTCAAAATTATCTCTACCAATAGGTTTTAGACAAGTTTAGGTAACCATTTTAACCTTATCATTTAGATTTATCTCTAAGTTAAATAATGTAACTTTTACCGTGACATCTTATATTCTTACATTATATGGTTAATAGACTTACTATAAACATCCTATCGAACCCCAATTGGTTCACTAATGTCATATATTATGTTATATAAGTATTTTGGCCTAACCTTAGATTTTTAGAAATAGAATAACAATTAATAATATAATATTTGTTTTAAAAACTCTTTTATGTCAATTTTGACACTATTTGGTATTTTGTTTTTTTTAATTCACAACAACATCATTACTTTGAAAAAAATTCATCTAACTAACCCTAATATTTCATATTATCCTATAAAATTAGTTTAATTCATAAAATGTTTGATTTACTTTTATTTTCGTATTTATAACATTAATTATGATAATATTTTACTAATAAGGTAATTACTACATCATCATTGTGTCATAAATAACATATATTATTTAATTTCTAAAAATTATAAATAAAATATAATTATTCATTAAATATTTTTATATTTCTAATAAATATTTATAGTCTAATTTATCTTATTTATATCCCTATATTAAAAATGTTTTATTTATTAAAAATTGATTTTAACTCTTTTAACTTTTCTTTGAATTAAATAATAATAAATGTCCTAATCTAATACAAGTGGACCTAAATGGTCATATTTTATTCATAAGGTTGTTTTCGGTCAAATTACACTTATCCAATAGAATTAGGACATGTGTTAGGGTAATAATAATATAATTTTTACCCTTAATTAACCTATATACTTTTAACCGTGGTAAATAAAAGTAAAACGTTAATATTCACCAAAAATTATTTTTATCTTATTGAACCACATTTTACTTAATAATATCAACCATGTCTCTCAGATTTTTGAAATTCCCCTCACAGATGTGGTAAAATTTTGTTTTATGTAAATTTGAAAATTTTCCTAGGAGGTAGGTAAAAGACAGAGAAAAGTTCAATAAAATTTGTATATATCTAAAATTACTATAAAATGACTCAAATGAATTACATTGAACTTATATAAGTATTATGTATCAATTTTGACCTAAAATAAATTTATAGAAAATAAATAATTATTTAAATAAAAATTCTGTTTTAAACTATAACTTAGTGTTTTTCACTATTCATCAAAAATTGAATGTTTTCAGAAAAATAACAAAAAATCACCCTAGGATAATTTCGATATTCATAATCCAAAAATGATGTCCATTTTGAAAGATAAAAATTTATAAAATTTCAAAAAGTGGGTATTACTATTCATAATAGATAGTTTATATAATATTTTAATAACATATCGTAGTTTAGTGAAACCCGGTATTGCGTACAACACATGCTATCAAGGAAGGTCATGATTGCGTGTAATGCAAGCCCAGTGAGGGCTGCATTCAGTGCAAGATCCCTTTGGTGTAGCTTATAAAATAATCTAAAATTATTTCATTTATACATTAAACAAAATTTATACATAATGTTGCGTAGAATAATTTCCACAAAATGAACTTGAAATTGTGTGTAACATGAGCCAAGAATAGTGTTGCGTATACTGCTTGCTAATATGGTGTTGCATATAGTACAATATAATCTTGGTGTAGTGTACAATAGAAGACATCAAATAAATTAAAAAGAATATATCTCATAAAATCTCAGGGTGTTACATTATACCCCCCTTAAAATGAATTTCTACCTTGAAATTCGTTGGGGTTATAAATAGTTTACTACTTGAAATTTCCATTCAAAGAAACCCACATTGTAAAAAGGAATACTAAAACTTAATTTTAAAAAGTGATGTATGAAACTTTATGGTTACCCAAATTAACTCATCACTAGGTTTCCACATAGGATAACATAGGTGAAATATGGGTATGGAAGAGAAATATAACTATCATGTTTGGATGAAGAGTGGTAGATAACATGGGTATGAAAAAGCCCACAATCACAAAGCCATAAATTTGTGATAATCTAAGGTACCATCAGATTCATCAGATATGAGGGCACTAGGACAATTTTTTTGGTTTTAAAGATCACTTACATAATGTTGAATATTTTTTGAATTAAAAGAAATACTTACTTTATTTTGGTACAATATAACTGTTGATTATTCATTGAACAATTTCCACTTCATCTCTTAAAGAAATGAAGTTGAATTTGAATTTCGTGAAGTGTTAGCAGATCATGTGATAGAATGATAGGTCATTCCATCTGTCTCAAACATAAGGTTTGCAAAAGTTATATACATAAGCCCATCTGTAGTGAGATTAATCATATATGGTTCCTAAAATTGACTTATACTTCATCTATCATACCTATTAATAAAATAAAACTAGTTTCTACTAACCAGGGATGTCGTAAAGGCTAGTGGTAGGTGATAAAGGCATGTCGTACTTCGGTTTTTTGTTCGATTCCCACAACCTTGTCCGATGTGACGGGTTGTCGCCGGTCCTATAGGTTGTCCCTTTTTTTAAAACTACATTATTATAACATTCCTTCAATAATATCGAAAAATGTTCTAGGCTTAAACAATAATATCTTATGTCTAACTTAATTCATTCCAATCTTTAGGATTATCCAAAATACTTCGGTCCAAGCTCATAGTATAAAGAAAATTATTACTTGAAAGGTCACATAACAGGCACATGAATACCATCATTTATCCCCCATTTATCATAAGATATATCTTGTTGGTCACATTCCGAATATGTGAATACCTTAATCATGTATTCTTTTGAAACATGATTTACCATAAAACCTTAGTGAAAACATGAATGCTTTCAAAAGTTAACTCTTTCCATATACCCAAATCCCAAAATTTCTATATACTGAATCCATGATATCACTTTGTCGTTAAATCAGTCATGAGCTCATGAATACCATAAAAAAAGTATTTTCTCCTAATCCATTCCTTATGCGCATAAAATCTTCTTTCCAAAAATATTTCAATCACTTTTCATGGTTACTGGTACCATACAATTATTGAAAACCAATACATAGATATTCCAAAATTCCACGATACTATAAATGAGAATCCATGATAATATTTTGAAATCCCATTACATAAACACTTAATCATTCCACAACATCATTGTCATATTCAACATCAGAAGTAGTTATCGCATGTGACTTACCATTGTCCTTTACCTTAAGAGGTTTCTCACGTTGATCATCATGAACCCTTGGATTACGGCATTGATTAGCATAATGACCAATTTCTTTTCACTTGAAGCATTGAAGTGTTGGTGGAGCGTTCTCTCTAGTCTTTTCTCTATTCACAACATTATAAATTTTTTCCCATTACTTCGGCACTCAGATGCTCGATGAACTTCTTTTCCACACTTGAAACATTTTCAAGTACCTTTTAGACAATCTCCACCATGCTTCTTTCCACACTTTGAGCATAAAGAAACATTCACCTTCTTTTCACCATTGTTCTATGATTTTTCCTTGAACTCCATCTTTCGTTTCTTGTCAAAATTATGAGATGGATGTGTAACACCAACTTCTAGTTCTACAATGAAATCACAATGCACTATTTCTTCATAGGTACTGAATTATCTTATAGATAATGCCCTTTGAAGACTTGGTTTTAAGCCACTGAATAATGGATGAACTTTACTTTCAGGTTGGATGATAATGCCATATCCATACCATGAAAGCCTTGTAATATTCACATTTAATATACCAACAGATTCATCATCCTTTTCCTTAAGCTCTAGGAACTCATTTTCCATCTTTTTTCGAAGAATACACGGGAATTACTTATTGAAAAACATGTTCGTGAACTCATCCCATCCGATGGATTCAATTTCATCTTGGGTCCTTGTATTCTTAATTAGAGTCCACCACTGGTCTGCTTCACCTTCTAACTGGTAAATAGCCAAAATGAATTTTTCATGCTCTGTACAACGAAGTATGGAAAATATCTTTTCAATGGTACTGATCCATTGTTCAACAACAAGTTGATCAGAAGACCCACTGAATGAAGGTGGTCATTGCCTCATAAAGGATTCAATAGAATATTGTTCCTTTATATGCTCATTTTGAAGTCAAGAATGATTCATAGCTTATGTCAGTATAACACTAGGATTTTGAACTCCGTCTCCCATAACATTGGCTTGTTTAGGAGGACAATCATTGCATTTTCCATTACAATTATCAACAAGGTTCCTTCAGGTTCCATCCATCGTCTAAAAACCAAAAAGTACAGTGTGAGAGGAAAATATCATGCTTGGAAAACAACATAATGAAAGAGGGGTACCTTAAATACATAACCTCTTAGTTTTAATTATAATATAGTTACCGTAATTCTAATACTATAACCTATACGTATAATTATCCTTAGGTACATCACTAGACATACCTTAGAAATATATCTAGGGATTTCACTAAAGTTTTCGTATCCTAGTTTCCAAAGGTTAACTAGTCCTTTTCTATGATACCAAATGTAGAGACCCAAACTTGATGTAAATAGAAATTACATTACTTTTGTGGAATAATTAATACATTACAAAAACAGATTCCCAAAGACCGTATTATTTTAGTGTCTTTGGAAACTCAGAATATAGACTTCTAATCATGGTGAAAGATCTTCAACATCTCCCATAAAGATCTTCCCCTTTGGTTTTCTTACCTAAAACATTTCTTTATATCATAGGGAAAATAAAAAATAAAAATGGTGAGCTCAAATTCTTAGTAAGGATAAGAATGGAGAAAATAAAACAACCCACATACATTTGAACTTAAAAACCTGAACATTAAGTTTAAAAATAAAAATCATGAGCAATGACATTAAACATGGTATTACGTAAGACATAGATCGTAATGGAACATAAATCATAATAAAATATAATGGGAATAAAACATGTAATTGTGTCAAACCATTAATCACATGATTCAATTGCCATAGTATCCAAGGCATTGCTGCCGATACCATCTTAGTGGACAAAGTCCCTTAATGAATCGAGTTCACTCCTCGTTTCTATCCTGTATCACTAAACTGGATTAACATTCCATTCTAGCCATGTCTATATCATTAGATATAAATCATTACCCAATGCATTGGAGGGAGATATAGGTCCCACCCATCTCATATTGAAGTCATTCTTACGTGTTCCATAAAACAATCATAAATCATTCATCATAACCCAATGAATAAAATGTGTTTCATAAACATCATCACATCATGACATAATCCATATAAATCAAATGGATATCATATTATCAAATTAAAAATAAAACCATGTAAATAACAGATACATTATACTTGAAACATAAACATGCTAAATAATTTAATCTTAGATAGAAAATAGTTTTGATAAAACACTTTAGATGAATTATTGATCAAAATATCATTTCTTCTTTAAAATCATTTTCCTTTCACAAAATTCCACACAATTTTAAAAGAAAAGGATTTTATTGAAAATAATCCTGAAATCCTGTAGAGTAAGCTATAGTAAGAAAAGGCGTTATGAAACCATAAAAATCCGTTCATGCCGTATAAGTTAAAAAAACACTATCCTCATACTTTTAACAGAAAAGTCAAAAAAGTTCCTCGTATGGTAAACAAAAGAAATATTCCTTCCATAACATGTGGTAAAAGTCAAAAAGGAGTAAAAAGGAAATTAAATATACATGAAATCATATTTATAAGACATGTACATGGATGATAACAATAACCCCAGTAAATACTTACGAATAACAATCTCAGATAAGAACGAGATTGGAATAGTTATCCCGTACCTTATGTCCAATTTCTTCTGTATGTGTCAGAGACTCCTGTATAGTGGGTTTAAACATATTAATAACATGTAACAAAAATACAATAAAATTTATGATATCATATATGGTTCACTTATGACTTTATATTACCCGTTCTTTTGTCAATTCCATGTTAAATCAACGTTTTGGGTAAAATCGTTTCATTTTTTATACATGTTTTGACTTGTTGTTATTGATATAATTTTAACTTATATCATGATTTACATAAATACATAATGTAAAACATGTTTTATATATCATATATATTCTATATATATATATATATCTATATATAATAGATAGATAAATGAAATGAAACACACCGTTCATGGAGACGGTAGGCCGTAGGTACGCATGAACACTGTTTTCCTTTCCTTATTAACTTGAATCGAAGTAAGTAGATGAAATAAATCAAGTAGAATTATTATTTCATATATATAATTATTATTCATTATATATACTTTATAATCATTCTTGAATGGTTAATATGGAGAATGAATCTCGTCACGTCGTGGAGACGGTAATCTGTACGTACGCACGAGTGATGATGTCATTCCTATAATTATTGAATGGAATTGGAGTGGAAGATATAATATCTCAGAATCCGTATGATGTTATAATAACCATATATAGTTATTATTTACACCATTATACCCATCAAAGTAATGTGGTGGCGGTAAAACATATTACACCACGGTGTGGAGGGGGTATTCTGTACGTACGCACGCGTGGTGATTTTGTTTTCCATCGGATGGATAGAAGGTGAAATGGAGTTGTTTAATATTTATAATAACATATCATTATATTAGTTATACTGATTTTATTACTTTATAATGAAATAAATAATGAATAGGAAGTAGAGGAATAATGAAACTTGAAAGAATCGGTAGAAGATATTACCTCTTCTTTGATGCACCTCCTATTATCCTCCTATTAGGGAACTAAAGAAGGTCTTTAAAGAAGACCAGGACCTCTAGTAGTTTTCTATAGAAGTGGATAAGTGAAATGGTAAGGTTTTTTCCGAGCTTTAAGGCTCAAATTTGTGTGAATAGGAGAGGGAAGAGGTGCCCTTTTATGAAGGAGGAGAGGGGCACCTTAAGAAAAACATAAAATATTATTTTATAATAAAGTCATATTAGGTTTATAATGGATCCAGAGAGACTTATTTAAAAACTAGGGTGGGGATGGATCTATATACTCTCAACCAATAGGTTTTATACACGTTTAGTTAACCATTTTAACCTTATCATTTATATTTAATTCAAAGTTAAATAATTTATCTTTTACCGTGTCTTCTTGTATTCTTGCACTATATGGTTAATAAAATTACAATAAACTTCCAATAAAACCCCAATTGGTTCAAAAATGTCATATATATTATTATATAAGTCTTTTTTCCGAACCTTATATTTTTAGGAAAATAATAACAATTAATAATATAATATTTGTTTTAAAAACTCTTTTATGTCAATTTTGACACTATTTGAATTTTGTTTTTTTAATTTATAACAGCATCATTACTTAGAAAAAAACACATCTTACTAAAACTAATATGTTACATTATCCTAGATAATTAGTTTAATTCATAAAAAGTCTCAAATTAAATTTCTTTGGGTATTTATAACATTACTTATGTTAATATTTTACGAATAAGGTAATTACTGCATCATCAATGTGTCATAAATAACATTTATTATTTAATATCTAAAAATTATAATTAAGATATAATTATTTAGGAAATCTAATTATATTTCTAATTAATATTTATAGTCTAATTTATCTTATGTATAACCCTATATTAAAAATGTTTTAGTTATTAAACTTTGATTTTAATTCTTTTAACTCTTCATTGAATTAAATAATAATAAATGTCCTAATCTAATCCATGTGGACCTAAATGGTCATATTTTATTCATAAGGTTCTTTTTGGTCTATTTACATTTATCCAATAGAATTAAGACATGTGTTAGGGTAATAATAATATCATTTTTACCCTTAATTACCCTATTTACTTTTAACCGTGGAAAATAAAAGAAAAAAGTTACTATTAACCAAACATTATTTTTATCTTATTGAACTACATTTTTATTACTGATATCATCCATGTCTCTCAGATTTTTGAAATTCCACTCACAAAAGTGGTACAATTATGTTTTATATAAAATATCAAATTCTCTTAGGAGGTGGGTAAATGACGGTGAAAAGTTCAATAAAATTTATATATATATATAAAATTAATATAAAATGACTCAAATGAATTACATTGATCTTATATAGGTATTATGTATTAATTTTTATATAAAATAAATTTATATAAAATAAATAATTATTTAGATGAAAATTCGGTTTTAAACTATAACTCAGTGTTTTTCAGTAGTCATAAAAAATTGATAGTTTTCAGAAAAATACCAAAAATTCACCCTTGGATAATTTTGATATTCCAAATCCAAAAATGAAATCCAGTTTGAAAGATAAAAATTTATCAAATTTCAAAAAGTGGGTATTACTATTCATAACAGCTAGTTTATATAATATTTTAATAACATATCATTGTTTAGTGAAACTCGGTATTGCGTACTACACACACTATCGAGGAAGGTCACGACTGCATGTAATGCAAGACAATTTAGAGCCGCATGCAGTGCATGCTCCCTTTGGTGTAGAATATAACATAATATAAACTTATATCATTTATACATTAAAAAATATATACATAATGTTGCGTAGAATAATTTCCACAAAAGAACTTGAAATTTTGTGTAACACGAGCCAAGAAAAGTGTTGCATATACTGCAAGCTAATATGGTGTTGTATATAGTACAAGCTAATCATGGTGTAGTGTACAATAGAAGACATCAAAGAAATTATAAATAATATATCTCATAAAATCTCGGGGTATTACACCCATTTTATTCCAATAATATAAGTTTCCATAGGTCTTTCAACCATTGTCCAGACATTATTCATTTCGAATTCATTTAGCTCATCCTGCATGGCTTTTACCTAGTCGTCATTACCTAATGCTTCATCAATGATTTTTTGTTCTAATTGGGAAAGGAATACTAGATGTTATACATAATTTCATAAGTAACTTTTAGTCCTTGTAGTTTGATTTTCATCTCCAAGGATACTATCACTGGGATGATTCTTAATAATCAACTGATTTGGGTTTCGTAAAACCTGTTAATCATAATATGGATGGAAATCTTCTGGGGTACATTCTTCAGAAAAACTTTCATAAATTTTTTTCTTATCAGTTGTATCTTCTATCAAGGGTTGATAATCAGCTCTTGAAAACACATCCGAGGATGTAGTTAGAGTTTGTTTAAAAAAAAAGGTTCAGTTTCATCAAATTTAACATGTATTGTTTCTCCCATTGTACAAGTATTTTTATTAAAAAAATATAAGCATTAGAAGTTGTAGAGTAGCCTAAGAAAATTTCTTCATCATATTTGGGTGCAAATATATGTAAATTATCATTAGTATTCAAAATTTATACACTACTACCAAATACTTTGAAGTTGGAAAGTCTAGGTTTTCTACCATTCCACAATTCATAGAGGGTTTTATTAAGAAAAGGCCTAATAAAAACTCGATTTATAGTATAAAAAGAAGTACATAGAGCATCATTATAAAAGTGTTTAGCTATGGAATATTAACTCTATATGGTTCATTTTTTCTCTTGATGAATCCTCTTTCTTCATTAAACAACACCATTTTTTTGAGGAGTTCTTTGAGATAATAAGTTGTGAGTAATGCCTTTTTTACAAAAAAAAAGTTTCAAAATCATAATTTTGAAATTCTCCTCCATGATCACTATGAATATATATCAATAAATGGTTTTTATAATTTTTAACTTGGGCTCTAAAAATTTTGAAATAAGAAAAAGGTTCTGATTTCATTTCTAGTAGATAAACCCGCATATCTCTAGTGAAATAATCAATTAGAAAAAATACATAATATTTTAATACAATGATTCTATTTTTTTGTTGGTAAAATAAGATCCATATGCACCAACTATAATGAATCATTAGTTGAGACTTCACCGATTGATTTAAAAATTGATTTATTTTTCATTCCACATTGACCAATATCAAAAACTTTTGAAAATTTAAACTTAATCTCTGGTAGATCCTTAAAATGTATTTTCTTAGAGTGTTTACAAAGGTTCCTAAGGTTACAATGTCTTAAACATCTATTCT
Organism: Viscum album; assembly: GCA_963277665.1. Lineage (NCBI taxonomy): Eukaryota > Viridiplantae > Streptophyta > Magnoliopsida > Santalales > Viscaceae > Viscum > Viscum album. The sequence goes on along the minus strand of OY728122.1, from coordinate 1,234,495,897 downwards.
ATAACAAATTTTTATCTTCCATTACACTAAGGAAAGATCTTGGATCCTAATGTCTTATATGTTTAGTGTATATAAATTCTCTTTCATATCGGTAGAAAGAATAAACTCTTCCTTGGAATTGAGTACTAAGAACTTTTCATTCCTAAAATTCACAAGGGAACCCTCACCACAGAGTTGGATTATACTTTTGAGGTTGTTATTAATACCCTTAAGAAATAAAAAATTCGAAATCAATGTTTTTCCAAGAAGAACATTGTTACATATACCAATAATTTACCTTTATGAATTATCCTTGAAAGTTACTTTTCCTCCTTTAATCTTGATAATATGTTCAAATAAGTTTTTGTAACCAATCATTTTCTAGGAACATCCACTATCCATGTACAATGTATTGCTATAGGAACTATCTTTATTTTCTAAAACTAAAAGTATTATGATTTTGGAATCCAAATTCTCTTGGATCTAGAAATTTTAGAAAGTAAGATTTTAGGAATCCCCATTTCAATAGAAAAATAAGCTTTATGAAAACCTAAAGACTGAGTTATATTTAGAGAACAATTTTTTCCCAATGTCTACTACACTAACATTTAGTACATAATGAAGCACTTTTAGTAACATTTTTTTATTACAAAAAACTAGATTAGAATGAGTATAATCAAATCCAAAACTATTATTTAGGGGTCAAATTTGGGAATACATCTTATTAAATTTTATTTACTAGAGGTTACATTTTAAAAACACTTACTCATGGATAATATTTCAGAATTAGTTTAATAACCATTTTTTTACCCTAAAAAAAACTAGTTCTTGAACTTAAGTTATTCTCTAAAATATTTCTCTTAGAAATTACATTTTCCAGATCCTTAGAATGTTTATCCTTCTTAGAATTAAATTCTGCAAGGTCTTTGGAAATACTTTTAAAATCAAAAATTTTCTTACCATGGTCACTAGAATTATTTGATACTTCATTAGTTAACATAGAAATTCTATAATTTTAATTATCAATATTTTTCTTGAGTTTATAATTTTAATTCTCAAGAATTTTAGCAAACCTAGATACTTCTTCATAAGTATGTAATAAATTATCTTCATCAGAAGATGATTCTTCATCTGAAAACTTATAGTATTTATCATCAATATAAATTCCATTAAAAGATACATTTGTGATAGATTTAATATTGTGTACCTTGGACATTAGAAAATGATTTTAAATGGGTATTATGTCTAGTAGACCAAGATTCTTTTGATCGGAAGATTCATACTCTGAAGATTCATCATAAGTATCACCAAAACTGGAAATCCAGATGTCATTGACTTTAAGAACATTATTATCTTTAGCCTTATAGTATTTCATTTTATTTTTTCAATAATTATTTTCCTTTTTATCCTTTTTCTTAAGCATAGGATAATTTAGAACGATATTCCCTATTCTATTACTTTAAGAACAAGTGAATATTAACTCTTTATTGTATTTTATTTCATTCTTCTTATATCTATACTAAACGTAATTCTTTACAAAAATCTTTTTCATCCTTCGAGAAAGATTAGAAAGTTTGTTCTCACTATGTTTGCTTTCACTAGATTCAGATAAAATAGTTACATTCTCTGATTTGGATTTTTTACCCTTTTAAGAGTCTTGGATTTAGTAGTACTAAAGGATACACTTCAATTACCATTTTTTTCTTATTCATATCAGCCTCTCTTTTCATTCATGTCTCTTATTGAAGAAGAGTTCTAAAAATCTAATCAAGAGTGATTTGAGATACTTTCCTATTCTCATTGATTGTTGTTCACTTAGATTCCCAATCATTAGGCATGAAATCTGTAATCTTTCCCACAAGTTCCTTATCATCCGAACATTTCTCACCCATGGATTCTAGAATTATAATAATAGTCATAATCCTCTTTGGTACCTTGCATACTGGCTATCCATAAGGAAATATAAATCCAGGATATTCTTCTCTAATAATAGCTCTTCTAGTTTCTATAACATTTGATGTACCAAAATGAGTAATCCCTAATTTATTCGGGATATAGTTAGTATCTTCCCATGAAGAAATCTGAATTTATATATTCCTAATCATGGAACAAAACAATGTATTGCATACCATGTAGTTTAGTTGATATTCTAAATTTTCTTGATGGGTGAAAGTTTTGACTTCCATATGAAGATTCTTGTAATCTCTATTAAGCATAACAAAGTTGTCAACTCCTGTATTAATAAAAAAAAGTATTTACACAATCTCTCAAATATTTATATTCATTCCCTTCAAATAAAAGTGGTATAGAACAATTTTGATTTTCAATCTAAGCAACGTTCATTCCTTCCTTCTTAGGAGAAAAGGTCATTCCATAGAAACTTGTTAATAGTAAAGTTTTATAAACAAGGATAAAAATTCATAATCAAGGAACATATTTAGAAGAATGAAAATTTGAACAAGAAAACTTATATGTGAATATAAGTATTTCAGAGACCTCATTTGATACCAATTTTAGGATCTAAATATGAATGTAGATGCTTAATTACATTGGGGGGGGGGGTTGAATTGTTTGGTTAAAAACATTAATTTTTTAAGTTAATAAAAACTATGTTTAACAAGGTTAAACATGGTAAAATAGTTCTACAAACTAGATAGGTTCTAGAAATATGGTTCTGGAAATGAATCGTAAGGATATATTATAAAGAAAAGATTATACCCCAAAGCGTATAGAATCATAATTTTCAATTTTTAGAAGAGAAAAATAATTATAAAAAGGTTATACTTTATTCGTTTATCAAAATATTGTGGAAATAAACATTAAAGAAAACAAGAAACAAGTATTAAATCTTCTAAACCAAAGAGAAGGGTATCCAACAACCATGGGTAAATGTCCCTTGAATTATACTATTAGGATAGTCTATTTTACCCACACCAAGGTGAGACCTCAATAGGAATATTGTAATATATCTAATTATCCCTAAAATCCCTCAAAATTTAAGGTATTCAGAACCTCTTCCTTTCTATCCACGGATGTCCTCAAATATTGAGGTAGTTTGAACATCTATCTTTCAATCCCCAAAAGTCCTCGATTGTACAGAGAAGAAATCAGAGTCGCATGAAGAAATCTGAACAAGATGTTCAGTATACACAAATCATGAGAGTGTCTCTCTCTAAAGATCACTTCAGCAGCATGAAATCATTAGAGTGATCAACAATGTTGTTTTTTTCTGATGAGCTTATAAAAACAAGATCTTATTTATAGGCACTTCTCCAACAATCAGCTCCCTCCTCCAACTGTCATATTTTTCCTTGAATTTCAGAGGGATCAATACACACATCACTCAAACAACGGTTAGTTAGAAGATGAATTTATGACATCATTTCATAAAAATAACAAGTGTAAGGAAATAAGTTTTCCTTACCAAATATAATTTTTCTTAGTCTAAGTAAAAATAATGTTCGGAATATTACCAAATAATTATTTCGAGACTATAACTCATGGATATTCTGATTCTTTTTTTAAATAATTCATAACTTGAATTCTATAGATTTCGGATTGTGAATTCAAATGAATATAGAGTCTAAATTCTGATGAATTTAGAGTTGGAATTCAAAGGAATTCAGAGTCTGAATTTGGAGGAATTCAAAGTCTTAATTTGGAGGAATTCAGAGTCCATATTCTAAGGAATTCAGATTCTTAATTATAAGGAATTCATAGTCATAATTCTAAGAAATTTTGAGTCTTATTTCTGAAGAATTCAAAAACTTCATTCTGAGGAATTCAGTGATTGAATTGTATAGAATTCAGAGTCTTAATTTCAAAGAATTTGGAGTCTGAATTTCAATGAATTTAGAGTCTAAAAATAGAATACTATATAACCAAGGATTTATTGTATTATGAGGTTTTTGATATGAAAACAATTATTATATTTTATAAATAAAATGAGTTAGATTTAGAGAAACTATAAAATGAACAATGAAAACATAGGTAATGATTAAATTTACTTGGGGAAGGAAAATTTTCCTTATTAAGATAATTATTAGGGAAAGTATGATTTTCCTTAAGATAAAGTATTTGTGATTTTCAAAATTTAGAGGAATGGAAAATTCATAAGGAAACCTTATTAACTCAACACTTAAAACATTGCATTATAAACATAGGTCAAGACTAAACCAAATAAGACATCATGGTTGACAATGTAACAAAAAAACCATGTAAAAAACCTATACCAATGTGATATATAATGATACTATTTATTACCCAATGCAATGGAGTGATATATAATTCCAAGTGCACCAGTCACATTCATTTCATTCTCATGCTTAAGTGTGCCACATAGAGTAATCAATATTGTTTCATTCATCATAATTATTTATTACATGATAATGGTGTGTGGAAAAAATACATTTAGGTCCCAAATAAAATAAGTATATGGGTATAAAGGTTAATACCCATTATATAAAATGAACATGGTATTCACTACACCATTTTTGTGGAATGGAAAACCATGGAGCAATTTCTCCAGCAAGACTACGTCACATAGAATTTCATAAAATGGGTTGATGAGAGAGAATATGGTCTCTAATAATTTATATATGTAATGAAATGTAATATAGATATGGAAAGACATGTACCATCACATTTAATTGGAAAAATAAATAATAATATAATAAACAAACACAGAGAAAGAGTAGAAATGATACAACCCTTAAATGAATTTCACTTCAAAGGATTGGGAGGGGATTATTGATAGATTTGTTTGAATTTGGAGGACTATAGGTTGTGTGTGGAAGATTTTTGACCTGATATAAGGAATTTGAGTGATGTGAAATGGGGTCATGGGTTGGTTTATATAGGAAATTTGGTGGATTTCTTTATTATCTAGGTTTTGGACTCTACATAATAAAAAATCCCAAACCGCAAACCATCCCATTGATTTTACCATGGTTTCTGAAATATGGGAGTGGTTTACATTATTTTATTAGGTGAAGGGATGAAATTATTTATTTTTTACTGTTGGTGATGTGTATGTGAGTCACACTCTTAAGGAAATAATTTTAAAATAAAAAATAGATATTATAACTCTTGGACGATTAATAATGGATTTTCCAAAAATAAATTAAATAAGCTTGAAAGAAAAATATTTTATATTTATAATAATATATTTGGACATGTATTCTATTTATATTACCTATTAAATTACTTTTGGGTTGTTGTGATTTCATAAAACACAAAGTATATTTATATGGTATTTAATTTCACCTGAAAATTTGAATGTCTCAGAAAATTATGAAAAATTAACCATTGGATGAATTTCACATACTGATTCCAAAAATAATATTCATTTTATCTAGATAATTTTCAAAATATTTAAATTTTATCTTTTAATATTAATAATGACATTTATTGAAAATGATGGGTTTTTGACAATAATATTTTTTGAACTCTAATAAAAAATTACATTTGAGTTCATAAGAAATTATATGATCATTTATATATGATAAAAATTATTTAATAACAATAATTTTTTTATTTTTTTTTATTTCAAAAATCCATTAATTCATAAATTTATTAATTGAATTTTAATGTTAACAAAAAATACAACTTGTACTTTAATAGTAATTTTCAAAGTAACAATAATAGGATTAAAATATATTCATTATTTTATAAAAAATAATATACATATTCTAATTTATAATGTCTTGATATATATCCCTTTAATACACCAGTATACACTCTAAAAGTAAGGTGTGTGATGGTGGGGCTTTCACGAGTCCATTCAGAGAACATGGTTTGTTCCATGATCTCAATGAGCATGAACATCTCCCAAAAACTATTTTGATCATGCTTAATTTTTAGGATCTATACATTGGATTGGAAAGGGGAAAAACCAAATAAATTATCTTTCTCAAAATCTATAATAAATTGGCTTATAGGGAATGATTCTACTTTTTGAGGCCACCACTTCCTTTCTTTGTGTCAAACAGATTTGTTAAAACCCTTATTTTTATAATAGTCATGTGATCACTGTTCATGAACTAAATTATCAAGGGTAATGATACTTAGATATCATATAAATAAAATTGGATATAACAAATCTCATGGGGTTCATGTTTTTTCTATAACTATAATACATTTAATTAAATCAAAAAGTGTAATTTTATTCATAACAGTTCAGAACATTACAATCTTCTCCCCTTAAAAAATTTCACACTTGAAATTTTCTTTTACCACACTAAAACAGATGAGGGTAAATATTTTTCATTAGCTTCACCAATTCCCATGTTTTTTCTTCTAGCATTTGGTTTCTCTATAACAAGTTGATGTGGGGCATAAAACTATTTTTTGAACTTTTTCTCAAAGATATAAGATCTTTACTTGCTGTTCTTCATAAGAAAGATAATTTTTCAATGGTACCACCACTGGATTTAGTACATGTTAGGGGTATGGTATGTACTTTTTCAAGAGGGATACATGGAATACATCAGGTACATGAGATATGATCAATGGGAGTGCTAGTTAGTAGGCCAATACTCTGATGTGATCAAATATCTCAAAAGGGATGATGTACCTTGGGATTAGATTTCCATTTTTACCAAATATCCTCACTTTATTCCATGGAGATATATAGACGAAATTCCATGTCTCCAACATGAATATCTATGTCTCATCAATGATTGTCATCATATCTCTTTTATCAACAACGACCATCCCTGAAGTACTGCTGAATGGTATTAACTTTATCCACCATTTCTTCATCAATTTTAGTTCCTATTGTTTTTAATTACACAAATTCATCCCAAAATTCTAGTATTATATACCTCTTCCCATAAAAAATTCATAAGGATTTATTTGAATGCTCTATTGGAAACCATTTTTGTAAGAGAACTCGACCAGAGGAAGATGTTGGTTGATTCTTGGGATGTCTTCGAATGTTCGGTGTCAAAGTCCATGGTGATGTTTCCCCATTTACATTCTTGTATGGGTAATGGTTGTAACATAACCTTAGACTCATTCCATTAATAATTCACTCTCTAGCATACTAGTCACATTGATAAATTTTTATTGATCTTAATATTAATATTTTCACACTATTAGTAATATCAGTGATCTCGACATGTATTGGTGTTTTATGGGTCAATAGAGAAAGTCAAACTTTGTGTATAATCAAATAGTTAATTATTTAACTTAGGATTTAATGTAACTCATAGTCTTGACCAAAATATCACAATTCATTGTTCATTAACATTTAAATTTTATGATTTTCGTTTCCTTATTTTTTTCACTGTCATCTAAATTACCAAATCATCATTTTGAGCATCCATTATCATTCATAAAAGAGACCTTTGAGCAATAATTTGTGAAATTATTGAGGATGTTACATTAATTATGATTCAACTATATATCCTCTTCAATTTTTAGAAGATAAGATCCTTATCAATTCCCATATATGATTGAATTACTAGGTCTTATCTACTTGGAGCATCCACCCCTTGTTTTCTTTACTAGGATGGTAGTGGATTGAGAAATTGAAATCCTTGATGATATCTAGGCATATTCAATGGTACATATTAAGATATATCTATGTGAATATATATTTAGGCTATTGTTATCAATATATTTCTCACACTTCTCCCCATACAGATAATGCCTCCAGATTTTCAATGTAAATATCATAGATTCAAACTCTAGATCATGTGTCAGATAGTTTTTGCCATGAATTTTTAACTTCCTTAAGGCATAGGCCTTGACTGTAATTTTTTTATCAAAAGACAACCAAATCCCTTCTTCAATGAATTTCTATAAACATTGAAAAGTTCCCCACTTATGTCTTGTGTGATTATAGGGGCAGTGATAATCTTCCTTTTCGACTATATGAATCTTTATTCACTTTCATCATTCCAAGAAAACGTGACTTCATTTTACCATAGATCTGTAAGATGGTTTTATAATCATGAGATATTTCTCACAAATTGGTGATAATCTCCAGATAAACCAAAGAAGCTACATATTTATGTCACATATGTTTGCCTCAACCATCCTTTAAATCCCTTTGTCATTGAAGGATCTATAGTTATCCCATTGATTATGGTGATATTACCCAAGAATGAGACTTACTTCAACCACAAATCAAACTTTTTGTACGTTTCATAGATCATCAGTATTTTCATGGTCTTAAAAATAGTTCTCAGATGCTTCAAATTTCCCTCCTTGGTTTTGAAGAATATTAGAATATCATATATAAAGAACAACATTTCTTTGAGGTGATATCTAAATATTATATTCATTAAGTCCATGAATATTAATTGATAATTAGTGAGTCCGAATGGAATCACAATGAACACATAGTGAAATTACCTTTTATAAAAAGTGGTCTTGGAGATATCATCCTTATTCAAACATATATGATAATATCCTATCTAAAGATCCTCCTTGGAGATGTATTTTGATTCAAATATCCGATTGAACAAGTTATCAATTCAAGGAAGAGGATACGTTTTAATTATTGTGATCTTATTGAGCTCATGATAATCAATGAAATGATGCATTGACCCATCCTTCTTCTTAACGAATAGAATTTGTGCACCCCATGTTGAAGCACTTGGTAATATGAACCCTTTATCTAGATTCTCTTATAGTTGTTTATTTATCTCCTAATGTTCCACAATAGTCATTCTTTAAGGATTCATAGATATTGGAAACTCCCTTGGTATATGATCGATGAAATGTTCAACCTCTCATCTTTGAGAAAGATCATGAAATTTCATGGGAAACACAAAATTGTATTCCCTCAAAATAGTAATTTCATTGAGGATGATTCATTTCATAGAATAAATCATCCGTGATAAATATTATTGATCATAGGGAAATAATATACATGCTTGAGATGATGGTTCTATATACGATTAATCCTCCTCATTGCACTAGTACAAAATCATTGGTTGATTCTCTATACAGAGAGTGATTTCCTTCTTTAAATAATTTATGTTGGATCTTTTTTGGGAATGATAACCCATACCCATAATTGCATAAAATTCCACCAAAGGGAGTATGAAAATGTTCACCAGGAAGTTAAACCCACAAATGTTGATATGGGAGAAGTTATATAATTAGGATGTAATAATTTATCCATTATCAATTTTCATAGACATATCTACGTTCATGCATTGAGGTGGTGTTTTAATAGTTTTACTAAACCTTCATGATATGAAGGAATGCAAAAAACTAGAATAAATAACTATGTTCACTATTATTGAATAAATAACTAGAGTACCTTTCATTACTTTATTATTGGGATCCATATCAGTAGTAATTATAGGGAAATATCTCCCTTTATACCTCAGAGGTTGTTGGTTGTGTCTGAAAACACTTTTCTTAGTGAACTAGTTCACAATGTGACTTTGTTCCTTGAATTTTATGTAGTGAACAACACATTGAGGGTTGGCCGTGGCATTCCTTTCGTCTGTCACATTGGTGGGTTTTTACTTTTGGAAATCACTAGCCATGTACTTTTCTCTTTCACACCTAATGAATTTGCTTGTTCCCCTTAAGCAATTTCTGGGGTACTTCTTTCCATACCTTGGACATGTGGGATGTTAAAATTTCATAGCACTGTTGGATTTATCCATCATACCAACAAAATTAAACTCTAAAATTTACTTCTTAACCCCATAATACACTTGTTATTCTCTAATATCCATTTCATCATTGAGGGAACATTAGAAAATTTCATCATATCTATCAAGTCATGGATCACTTGTGCTTTTCATATACTAGGCTCTAGACCACCAAATAAGTAGCCAAACTTACATTTATGGGTAACGACAAAGCTGAAAGATTATCGCGCAAGTCTTTTCATGTTTTCATCATACTTCCCAATAGATTCTTCACATTTCTTATTATGTTCATGAAAATCCATTTAAAGTTTATGATGGTCTGTAAGAGGAAAAAATTTATCAAAAAACATTTTCCAGAATTCCTTCCACTCCATTGTTTCGATCTCTTTCTCAAGATTCAAATTCTTCAGCAATGTCCACCACTGATCAGATTCTCCATGGATTTTATATAATCCTAGAATAAAATTCTCTTTTTCAGAGCATTGGAGGATGGATAATATCTTCTCAATAGACTTGATCCATATTTTTATGATTAAGGGATCCTATGATCTATTGAAATTTGGAGGCCTTTGTTATATGAAGCTCTCGACTATAGCTTGTTCTCTCTCGGTGTGGGGGGGGGGGGTGTTTGGGAACACCTCTTGCTCTAGGGTTCTATTTTGATCATATGGTAGCCAAGGGAGTATTGCGAAATTTTTTGTTATTCCCACTATTATTGGGTTGGGCATCTCATTCAGGCAGTCATCACATTTCCCTTCACATCAGATGTTAACCCGATTCCTCATATTACTGGACATTTTCTAGAATAAAGGGAAAATTATAGATGTGTATTTTAAAATACTAAACACATAATGGTGAATCTAATGACATTAAATGGATAACATATAAATTTTATTTATCTCCTTAACTTATGAGTTTCTATGCTACAATCTATTTTACCCATGATATATTCCCTAACATACATTATTATGGAAATTTTCGCCTTAATAATAGGTTTTTATGAGATTATGAATTTGAAAAGTCATATCTCCCAGGAGTGTCAAACCAGTTGCGCAGTATGGCACATATTCATGAACTGGATTTCCCCAAGTCAGGCATGGAACATTTTTTCGGAGCTGCTACCCCAAGGTACACATGTTCCCGAACTATGTCCACCTATAGTATCTAGATTGGGGTTTATTTTATTGGTAAATCAATTAATTGATACTAACCAAATTTTATTAATGTTTTATTATTCTTATTATTATCTCTAAGGCTTTGGATAATGTTTTATAACCCTAATCCAAAAAATAACAAAAAATATACTCTCACACCGACAATAATAACCATGATCTTTATTTCATATTTGAACATAATTTATTACAAAAAATTGCACTTAATAAAATGAGGAAGATAAATTGGTCAAGTGTCTTTGGAAAATTAACTACAATACATAACAACTTTGAACATGGAAAACAACATTTTTAACATGATCAGAACATTACTTCATATTTAACTTTGAATGGTACAACCTAAGGACAAAAAAAGAAAGGGGTGAGATATACATGCTAGTAATGGAATAAATAAGGCATAACTAGTGGAATGAAATACATATTATACAATAGGAACATCAATGGAGCATAAAATGAACATGAATAATATGGCATGATTTGATATGACAATTATAACATGGGAAGTGTGGAAACAACTTAAAAAACTACATCCTAAACATAGGTCAAGGACAAACCTACCAAGAAATCAGGGTAGAAAATTCCCACAATGTAATCAGGTAAAATATATATTCCAATGTGATGTATCATTATACAAACCATAGCCCAATTAATTGGAGTACTATATAATTCTAGGCACACCCATCACTTTCTTTTCATTATCATGCTTAAGTGTTCCACATAGATCAATCAACATGGATTAATTCATCATTATAATTTTTTACATGATCAGGTATTGTGTAATAAATACATATATGTATGTAATTATATAATTATATGTGTAAAAATGTGAATAACCATGAAGAAAATTGGTCATGGTAGTCACTACACAATTGTTTTGGAATAGAAAGTCATGGTGCAATTTCGGCAGCATAATGATGTCACATAAAAATTCATAAAATGGAATTCTGAGAGATAATGGTGTATCCAATAATTTAGAAATGAATTGTAAATTAATATTTACATGGAAATAAAAGTCCCAAAAATAATTAATTGTAAATATAAGTTGTAACATAATAAAGAAACATGAAGAAATAGGAGAAAGGAATGAACCCTTACTCGAATGTGTGACTCCAAAGGCATAGGAGTTGGCTCATAAAATATTTGGGGAGCCTTGAGAGGACTCTAGGGAGTAGAGAGAAGAGTTTTTAAATTATATAAGTATTTTTAGTGAAGATAAATGGTGGTTTGGTTTTGTTTATATATGAAAGGAGGGGGATTTATTTATTATTTAGTATTTAGACTCTATATAATAAAATACCCACACCACAAACCATACCATAGTTTTTCCTATGGTTTATAGAAAATCGGTTTTATTAACATTATTTTATAATTTAAAGGTCAGAAATTATTCAAAATATTACCATTGGTTATAGTGATATGAGTCACACTCTTAAATAAATGATTTTAAATCATAAAAAATATTATATCTCTTGGAGGATTCATAATGAATTTAAAAAACCAATTAAAATAAACATGCATTCAAAATATTTTCAATTTAAAACATATATTTGGTCTTGGATACTATTTATATTACTTATAACATCACTTTTGGGTCCTCGTGATGTCATAAAACCCAAATATATTTATACGATATTTAATTTTTACAAGAAAATTCAACTGTGTCAGAAAATTTTGAAAATTTATCTGTTGGATAATTTCAACCTCATGACTTCAAAAATAATATTCATTTTATCCAAATAATTTCTTATATATTTTAATTTCATATTTTAAATTTAAAATCAATATTTATTGAAAATGATTGGTTTTTGACAAAATCATTTTTTAAACCCTTATAAACAATTACATTTGACTTTAGAAAAATTATATGATCATTTATTTTTGAAAAAAAATTATTTATTAATAATATTTAATGAAAGTATTATTTATTTAAAAAATAAATTAATTCAAAAATTCACCAATCTAATTTAAATATAACAAAAATACAATTTGTGCTTTATAAATAACTTTCTATGTAGTAATAATAAGACTGAAATATATTCATAATTTTATATAAAATAATTTAAATATTACTATTTTTAGGTATTGATAAATATCCCTTTAATAATCCAAAATACAACTTTTGAGCGAGGAGCACAATTTTAGGGATTTTATGGGGCCATTCGATGAACTTGTTTTGGGTCGTGATCTCGATGAGCTTGAACTTATCAAGTATACAGTTTCTCTCATGCATAAGTTGTTGGATCTGAGCATTGTATTGGCCAAGGGAAATGAAGTGAAATGTAAAATTACTCAGAAGCTTTAATAAATGGGCTTCATAATGTATAATCCTACTAGATGAGGCCATCAATTTGCCTAGGTAAAAATTATTTGTTAAAAAGATTATATTTATACTAGTCATGTGATCACTGTTCAACTAATCTATTATCTATAATAATGATACTTAATGGCCATATAAATCCAATTTGATATCATAAAAATAGAGTTTATGTGTTTTTATAACCATAAGACATTTAATAAAATAAAAAAGGGGGAATCTATTTATAATAGTTTGGGTCATTAGAAGATCACTCCCAGGATCCCCTAGAGGACACTACGATCATTGTATAGAAATCCTTAAACCTCATATCCTAAGATTGAGGATCACTCCTAGGATCTTCTAGGAGACCCCATGAACCGAATCTAGTAACCCAAAGATCTCAATAATTTATTGGATCACTCCCATGATCTGTTGGGGGATCCCATTACCCAATCTAATGTCAAAGAGATCACATCGCTAAGATAGAGGATCACCACCCACATTGTGTTGTTCACAATGATTCCAAAAACACGAATTGTTATATTTATATAAGTAAGGAATAATATCACAATGATTTTAAAAATACTATATAAACTATTTGTTGAGCAGGGGATCATATATCTCATGATTTGATAAACATACTAATACGAACTGATGAGTAAAGGATCGTATACCAAAAGATTCCACAACCCAACTATAACTTCACTCTACATAGGGGATTATACTCCCAATGCTACCAAAAACCCTACATTGATATCTTCAAGACAGGGGATTTCTGCTTGTGTATGGTTGTTGATGAAGATAATAAGAACCCGATCTATGGAATTAATATTCTAGAGGATCCCACCATAGCCTCTCTAGAAAGGTGAAACAACTATAAAAAATGACAGAGGATCCCACCCAAGACTCTCTAGATGTGAAATATAAATCTATCCAATCTCATCAAATCATTGGGATCACAATCCTGTACTAAGGATGTTATACCACACATACCTTCATAGGGATATACCAGGGGAACTCACTTAACCACTGTTGGTCCAAACATCTCTATCCCAAGAGACCAGCAACATCACCTCACCTAGTATCTCTTTTTCCCAAAATGTGACCACCATCACATTGAACATGGAAAACTGCTCATGATAGGCTATACATAGTCCAGAATCCGAGACCCAAAAGAGGAGATACATTGGGTGGAAACTCCTCCTAGAGGAGACTACACAGTGTGTAAGGGGTCTACGCACCATGTGACCCCACCTGAACACATGAAAATGTCTTATACAATATGGTTTGGTTATGATTGTGAGATTTCATGGATTTTATAATGGTACATGGCATGTATTTTCTCACATGGGACCTAAGCATTCCATCATTTCACATGTCTTGACCAAACATGTCTCACAGAAGGTGTGTACCCCTCGGTACATGGTGTGTACTAACTGCATGGTTTTCTGGCCATGTCCTTTACCAAGGTCTATATCTGATACATCAAGACCATGTAATATATCTATATACACTCACATGGCCATGTATGGTCACAAAGATTCCCTAACTATGTCCTTAGGCCACACGATAAGGGGTCACTACATGGAATGTAGTCCCCAAAACTCATCTTCCTTGAATGGGAAGAACACAAATTGTGATCCACTATAAAACTAGAAGTGTAGATGGGAATTCCAATGGGAATATCCCTATGAAAAGATAAAATATCCACCGTTATCCCTAAAACACATAGATCGACCATCATGGGGTCCTTAGGAAGTGTCTATGGGCTCATCAACATTAAAATTATGCATAATAAAGGGGATTATGAGTAAAACCAGAAACCTATGACCTATTGGTGAAATGTAGAAAATTCAAGGACAAATTGGCACTTAGGATCTATTACAACATGATTTGGGAGTGATCATTGCAAACAAAAAATATTGATACTACCTCATTTCCTTGATTAGGGCCTCATGTCACCCATCAATCCAAGGGTAATATGGTAGGGGATCCTTATATCATGCTCACCATAGGAGATGGTTGTAAGGGACATTTTATTTATTATATTAATCCAATATACTCTATTTAAAACCATAATTACAACTCACCTCTGATCTAACACCTGGTGCTGACAAAGATATGTCATGCCTTGGGTCAACAAATTGTTTTCATCTCAACCGCTATCTCATAATTTTGATCCAAATATCCTCTTAAGAGTTGTTACACATTTAAGAAGATACTATGAATGCATGATAAAATATATAAAATATTTTTAATATCACTCGACTAGGGCTCTCCGATCCTCAGAATCCCACACCGACTCAATGCCTTGATTTAGAAATATTCTCAAGAATATTAAAATGTTTTAAAGGTCCCAACATGTGTACCTACAACCACCCACTATAAGGATTTTATTCCAAAAAAATATAAATACATGGAATAAGGGATAAAAATTGTTCTATAAACTTGGAGTCCCATTCTATAAATCTCTCCAAGTCCACCACAAAAAAAAACCACACCCATGTCCATCTCAAACTAGGATAACATCATGTAATAAGAGGGAACATTTATAATTAGTTCTGATTGGTGGAAATACCAAACCCCCAGTCCATCTATGGTCATGTGGTCTAACTATGAACAACCTCACTATCCTGACACAATGACTTACCAACCCCCACTCATTACACACACATTAAAGGAACTTATCCACTACACCTCGATACTATATGATTTAAGCAACACAAATGCGACATCATGGTTTTTCATAGCATGTTAAGAATGGGTCAAAGTGGGGAAATTATCCTTAAATATTATGAGTCCAAATCCATAACAAACAAAACCATACCCTCCTCTGGAGATTAACATACAAGCTGAAGCCTAACACACGAGGGTACCAAAGAACAGATTGGGTGACCGAAGCACACACATTGGGTCTCACCAGGCCCACCACACAAACTTATAACACACAACATCACTGCAAAAATACATGTCCGAGGGAGTAATACACCACACCTAAATAATATCCACTTTTGGGGGAACTCACTATCCCATTAGGGTTTAACTTGAATCTTGGTGGGTATGGATACCTCTTCCCCGTGAATTCTAGGCTACAACGAACAACCCCAATACATGTTATTATTGATGCGCCACATCACCATGAAAATACATCAGGAAAGAAGAGAAAATAAAATATTACCTCAAAATATTGTATATTAGTACTACTATAGAAAGTATAAAGGACACAGAAAAACCCTGTATCTATCCTTAGACCCGTTGGGATAAAGGCCTCTATGACCTGCAGCTTTCCTCACCCCATCATTCTTCTCCCTAAGCCTGGTGTGGACCACCTGGGGGTGGTGGTTTAAAATAATACCTCCATCCATATCCTAATACTATACATTCTCCTCTACCACATATTCCTCCCTATGTTACCCCATGATCAAAAAAATTCCTCTACTAAGATGGTCTATCAACCGTCTCCCTCTTAATAGTACAATAGGTCAGAAAATTACTTGCTTGACGTCCCTTATTGTCGCAAGCATTACAGCTCCACTCTGGAAGCTGACTATAACCTTCTTTGAAGCTTTAATACTCATTAAATCCTTCCTGGGATCGCCTCTTGAATAATATTGCACACCCGGATCCTTAAGCATGTTGTCGTCTGATAGCTGATGAGGTATCATCTCCCACATTCTCAACACCAACACTCAGAGTCTTCTCACGAATAAATATCTATACCACCAATGCCCGTTCAAAAAGCCCATCATAGATGGGTATGTGTAGTGGTACCATTGATGCCTTAAACCCCTAGTGTAATCCATTCTCAAAGGATATAGATCTGGAATAAGGATCTCAAACCATATCCAGGGAGTAATGTGATAGGTCTTTGAACATCCTTGAAAACTCCACCACGGTCAAACTATAATGCTGAAAAAATAGAATCTCATGGATATGATAAGATCTCAACATTACTAGAGATAACTATTCCCTAATGTTTCACTCAAAATCTACCCAAGTGGGCATCTCCTCATCATAGTATTTTGTTACTAGACTCTACCATCACCCGGCCGATCCCTATAGAAGGATTGTCTCTAAGACTCCCATCTGATTGAGAGGTGTCCTCATTAAGAACAAACATATGTGACTACCTCGATCTAGTAATTAGATTCTTATTGGTCTCGATCAACCAGATACCTTAGAAGTTACTATCTATTGAACATTTGATGTGCAGTCAGCATGTGTACATCCTCGGCCTAAACTGCTGGCACAACCATCTACTCAATGATTGGTGGCTCAACATGCAGACAACCCATAGGCAATGACTAAATGTTTTTCCCTAAAATGAAGCCTCGTCATTGGATGGATCATTAGAAAAATAATTCCATAAAACCCTATCCATATTCAATTTTATAGGCATCCTAAAATAAAATCAATACGTACCACAATTAAAGAGTATAAATGGTGAACTGAATCTAGAAGGGTAGGGAAAACCCAAAACCCAATCTTATATGATGCATTCACCATTATCTCCTTGTGAATAGTGTCCTAATGTACCAAGTTGAAATGTTGGTTATCAGAGTCCTTATGAATTAATATTTCAACCACCACACCATCATTGGAGTATATAGCATAAAAACAGAACATGAAACACTTCAACACCGTCTCTTGAGATCCCAAACCAATATCACAGCTTGAACAACTACGATCTATAGTCCCAAAGGTGTAACCTATTCTAATACCACTCCATCACGACCTGACTCAAGGGGGATCATGTTGTGACTCCTCAAGATTAAATCCATTGTAAAGGGATTATCATCTTGTACTGAGTAGGAAAATAACACACACGAGAGGTCTTATCCTATCGTACCTCTAGACACGGAACCACATAAACCCCCATGAAATAGTGAAATATATATAAACTTAAAATAAATGAATGCATATATCTATCCCAAAACAAAGTAAAACATAAGTACAAAAATGGTGAATACATGCCCACCAAATGAAAACTGGGAAAGAATCAAACCTTCTCAGATAGAGGAGATCACAATCAAATTCAACCCCTATGAAGATCCTCATCCAAGCTCTAGTAAACACCACGGTTGATCTGGATCACTATGATTTTCCTGATTTGGGTTCTCCAAAGACTCCTTCAAATGTCTTATTCTTTGAAAAGACACAACACATTTGCGAAAAGACCATAAAGGTGTTTGTTTAACAATATGTAGTAGACACTTCAAATACCCAAAATAAAAGGGTGCAACTGAAAGGCAATAGTCCACTCAACCCAGCTAGAGGGAACCTAATTGAGATATAAATTACATCTTGAAACCATCATTGTATAGACTTGACTGGTCACCTCATACCACATAGTGAGTCAAACAAGATGTGAAAAAACTGCATGGACTCCTTGAAATACAAAACCTAAATATAATCATTTTAGACTCCTAGTCTCATGAGTTTCCGACCTCATGGACAATGACAGGTTATTCTCAAGGCCCTAAAAAACACACATATAGGAGGACATGATCCATTATCTATATCATCTAATATAGAAAATATCTAAGAGATACACTCCATTGGGTACAACCTATCCATCCCTGAGAATGCATAAGAGGGATACCAATCAAATGGGTATCATAAAGCTGATGAAAAACAACACCATCCCAAGGGAATGAATCTAAGAGATCATAGTCATCAGATCTCAACACAAATTATTTTCATGACGGAACTAAGTGAATCTTGAAACACAAATAGGTTATCTAGCCCATCCCTAATGGTGAATTATATTAACCATACTAAAACCATGAATGTTCTTATACATCAGAAATGGGATTACTCATAAGACCCACTATGGGACACTATAAAACTAGTGTTGAAATCCACAAAACATAAATTCTTGGACATGGGATCAATTCAAGGATTCTTTTGGGGACACAAAAAACCAAATTTGGTAACCCAATATTCTCACTCATATAATGGATCACTCCCATGATCTATTAGGGGACACTACAACCCTTTCTGACATCATGGAGATCATATTGCTCAGATAGAGGATCTCTACCCTTGTAATGTTAGTCATGATGAATCCACAAACCCTATCCTGTACAACTCGTGAAGTAGGGGATCATATCAAAATGATTCAAAAAACCCTACCTAAACCATACGATGATTTGGGGATCATATATACTATGATGGTGAAACCCAACTAATACCGACTACTTAGTAGTGTGTTGTATACAAAATGATTCGAAAACCATACCGAAAGTGCATGATATGTAGGGGATCATACTACAGATGATAGAAAAAACCTTATAGGGATATCTTTAAAAATATGTTATTTATTCCCATGTAATTTTTTTCATGAATTTACTAGGAACATGATATAGGGAATTGATATTCTAGAGGATCCTTCCCCTTCCTCTCTATAGGGGTACAACAAATCTAATAAAACAATTGAGGATCCCACCTTAACCTCTATGGAGGGATACAATATCTCTATCCATGATCGTATTATTGAGTGGATAATAATCCTATGATGAGAATGTAATTCCACAAATACTGTCATAGGGATAGACCAAGGGAACTCAATCAACCATGTTTGGTCCAAACATTTCTAACCTATGTGAATGATAACATCGCCTCACCACACACCTCATAGGGCCATGAAATGGGAACCATCACTTTTTGTGTGAAAAAATTCTCAGGATAAGCTACAAATAGGCCTGAATATGAGCCTTGACGGATGATTTATGCTTGGTGAAACTCCTCCAGGAGGAGACTACACAGTGTGTTAAGGGGTGTACACGATATGTGACCCTTCCTGAACACCTGTCCATGTCCTCCGCTGCATGACATGGAATGGAATGTGGGCTAAAAAGGAGTGTACTAATAGTACATGACATGTCTCTCCTCACATGGACCCCGAACAGGTCCTCCCTTCACACAGATTGACCAGCCTTGTCTCACTCATGTTGTGAACCCCTTGGTACATCATGTGTCTTGGATAAATGGTTCACTAGCTGTGCCATCTACCCGTTTCCATCTCTAGAACCTCATTCTTCTGTATTCTATCTATGCACTCTCACATGACCATGTCCTCATGCCACATGATATGGCGTTACTTCACAGTATGTAACCAAGGTAAATGGAATGTAGTCCCAAAAACCCATATTCTATGAATGGTAATATCACATAGTGTGATCCAATTTACTATATGATTTATAGATAGTAATTATATAGGGAATATCTCTACAACTAGCCTAAAGTACCCCATTTTCCCGAAAACAAATAGATGAACCATAAAGGGGTGATTATAAAGCATCTAAAAGATCTTGCACATTAATATGACGAAAAAAGGGAACGAGACATAAAAATAAAACCTACAACCTAGTTATAAAATTCTAAATCCTCCTGGAAAAAGCGAAGCTTTGGAGCTACTACAACATGATCTGGGCGTGATCTCCATCATAATCATAGAATTATAGCTCCTTGTTTCTTTGATTCAACCCTCACATAGTTTATCACTCCATGGTGAAAGGGGGGAGTGCCTACTACCATTATGAACACTGAGGGGTATGTAGGTAATGGATATTGTTTTAATTTTATTAAACTAAGATCCTTCATTTAACACCACACTACCAACTCATCTCCCACTCGACAATGGGAGCAGATTATCATTATGTCATTTCATGGGTAAACACAACATTATGTACTCAACCACGATCTCGGAATTATAATCCTAGACTCCATTCAGGAGTTATTTCATGTTTTTGAAGAAATTGTGCACATGTGATAAAATATATTTAATATTTGAATATCATTGTGAAAAGGCTCTCCTTCCCTCTGAATCCCACCCTGACTCAGTGCACGACTTCAAAAATATTCTTAAGAATATTGTAAGGTTTTATAGATCAAAATTCAAGTCACAAAATGTTATTATTATTTTATTAGGTTAGGATAGATGTGTATATTTAATTTAATTATATTAAATTTTTTTCTTTTTCTATTGGTTCAACTAGGTTTCTGTGAGTTCAATTGCTGTATATACTATTTAGGTAAATTTAGCACATTTATAGTCATTTTATATTTTTTTGTTTTATTTATGAATAAAAGTTTTTGGTTTATCTTAGTTTAGGTAAATAGTGTTTTGTATTGTTCTGACCAATTTACATTAGGAATGTTTTTTTATTTGTATTATTTTATAAATATTTTGTTTTTTTATTTCATGTCATGGATAAAAATATCTATTGGTCAGAGTGTGTAATTGAATGGGGGGGGGGGTGAATTGATTTCTCAACTGAAATTTCAATTAAAAAAAACAATAAAGAAATCCCTAATTTAATAAAAAAACAATGTATATGAAAATATTATAATTAGAAAAATTTATCGTTACAAATAATTTCTCAGAAGATTTATAATCGCTTATTGAAAATATATTTTAAATAATTTACCTTTTGAAATTAGGTTAATTAATAAAAGTCTTTACATAATCAGAAATTAGGATCAAATATCAATGTAATTTTTTGTTATAGTTTAGAAAATGAAACTTTATTTGAGAATTTAGTCAACAGAAATAGTAAAACACACAGTAGAATTTAAATAAGGGGTTTGGCCTCAAGCTAAGACGTAATCCCTCTATATGGAAATAACATACTTCTAAGTAGATTATTAAAGAATAAAATAATACAAAATTGGGATTGGGTTTTACAAACAAAATAGTATATATTAATATAAATGAGAAAACTCATCCATAGTTATACATGGGATGAAAATGATTCCAGACCATGAATGACCACTTCCAATGTTATTCTTGTAAGTACCCAACCACAAACATTACACATTATAAATATTTTAAACAAGAATTAATATTATTACAATCCTGAGGATATTTTCGGTTAAGATATTCAGATAATTAGGACTAACTCATAGATGGTAAGACCATACATTACTTGTGGACACATATACACAATATACATTTTCCCATAAAACAGAAGTCTTTAATATAAAACATGTTCATTCATCTGAAACAATCATCACAAGTATCCACTTGAAATCATCCTTGTCTCTATTTCCATCTAAAACCCTGTACAAACCATTTTAACACATGGGATAAGAAAAAATCTCATTAAGGAACTTCAATTAATGGAAAATGTTAGTTCAGTGAAAACCCATAAAAAATTCATCAAAACATAGCCTTTTTCCTAGAAAAAGGAATCATATTTTCAATAAGATCATCATATTACCATTTTAAAATGATTCTATTTAGATGAAAAAACATTAAACATAAAATATATTATAATTTGTAACTTGGGAAATAAATATCTCTGTCACTATTAAAAATGGTTTAACCAATATTTCCAACCTCTAACTCCAAAAAAACCAATGCATTGGAGGTTATAACTTAACCACCCATCCTTGTTTCTCATGAAACCAACCATCATAGGTTAGTATTGTGACCAAACATCCCTATTTTATCCTAAAAACACCATTTATTTGTTTACAAAACAACCACCTTTCATTAGAAGAAATTTCCAAGAACCATATCATAATCATAAAACAAGAATACATTAATTATAAATATATTATTAAGAAAAAAACCCCTTCACTTTTAAATCACATATTTTTAGTAAAGGTGAACACATACAATGGAAAAAATATTATTTGAAAATAACTAAGTAAACTTGTAAAGGATGTTTTAAATAATTAAGGTTTCATGATGCTTGGAACATATTCTCAGGACATATAAGTTGATAATATCATTCCTCTAGTATTTTTTGGAAATATCACAAAGAATCTAATTTATAAAAGAAAAAAATAATCCCCTCAAACCATTTTATAAGACTTAAAAATTTATTAAAATTACATTAAAATTTTTTAACATAATATAAAAAAATTTGGATGTAATTTTATAAAACACAAACATTGATGAAAATGAAAAGTTTTAAGGGAACAATTAAGAATATATTTTTTAAAAAGTCCCACATAATTATTATATCTTTGAAGTGAGAAATAATAAAATGAATCATTTATGGATATTATCTTTAAACTAACATAATAAATGGGAAAATACAAAATATTATAACCATAATTCATATCACACATAATCTTAACATGAAATAATCAATGAAGTATTAGTTTAAAAAAATAAATGGAAATTATCCAAGGAAATCCCCTGCCTCATGTTTGAATTCCTTTAAAAATGGCCAAAACACCTGTATAATGTTTTATTAAACTTTATTAATTTATTATAGAACTTTATTAAAATTTATAATAGCTCGTATGATCTTTTTATAACATATTTATACCAAATTTTTCATTGTATTTCTTTATTTTCACTATTTATTGTGCGTTCGTTTCATGGTTTCATAGTCAGTTCATTGGTGTTTAATTATGGATTTTCATATCAAATGGAAATATTAATTTGGAAGTGGAATTAAATTGTATTAATGTGATCACATTGGTATAAATGGTCCCAAAAATCATTTTTTTCTAACATGAGGATGATTTATTTGATAAAATGTTGTTGATAAATGTGTAGTTTATTTTGGTATTTTTCAGACCATCATAAACTAGTTTTTTATTTAGTATTATGTATATATATTTGTTTAAAAATTATATATGTAATAATAAAATGATTAAAATATTATTTAACCATAATAATAGTTTTACAACCATCCTAGAAGTTTAAAATTGGAATAAATAATCATTATCCACAGAGATGGTAAACTACCATAATATAGAAATTGGTTACATTTCATTGAATTGAAGGAGATGAGAAATGAAATGGATATGAGATATTAAATTATATTAATAAAATTATACTATATAAATGATACTTTATTTATTATAAATCTATGGATGAATGAGGTGAGGAGAAAATAGAAGAAGAAAGTAAATTAAGAGAGGTGGTTTGAGAAAATTATGTCTTGAATATCATCTACTTTAAAGATCCCTTAAAGACCATGGTATTGGTCTTTTGGTGAGACCAGAAGCACATGTAGATGTGTATAGTTGGAATTATATGGAATGTAAGATATTTTAAGAGTTTAAAGTATTATGATGAAAAAGTAATTGGTGAGGAGTTGTATTTATACTTTAGGAGGGGCGGTTTTAAGTGATTTAATAATGATAATTTTGTATTTAATTCCAACCACAATTGGGTGACATTAATTAAAAAAATTTATTTACAATTAATGTTTTAAATTATTGTTATGGTCAATAAACACTGAAACCACCTATTTAAAGTTGTAGTTTTAGTTATTTTAAGATTTTACCTTTTAACTTTCACCCATTAAATTATTTTACCTATACTATGGTAAATCTTTTTTTCCATGAAGAATTTTTTAGGATTAAATGTAAAAATTAACATGATAAATAATTTGGAAATTCGGATTAAAAATATTAAACGTGTTATAAAAAATTAAACTTATATAAATTTAAAAATTAAATTAAAAAAAATCGAACATGTGATGAAAATGTAGGTTTTCAAGAAGTGTATATTTAAATTAAAAGATGATTTTATATCAACTATATGTCTAATAATACTAATTTTATGGAACTAAATTAATATTTTATTATATATAACCTATATATTTCATTTAAAACGTCCTCCATTATCTATTATTTTAATTAATTATATTTGATAAATATTATGTACTTTAAAACTGTTTTCATAAAAATCCTGTTTTTAAACCATAAAATAATCTTATTCTAAAATAAAATATAAATTTGATTTGAAATATTTTAGTTGGATTAAATATAAATAAACAATAATTATTTGACATTAAATAAAACTTAATACACAATAGTTATTTTAAATTATTTAATTTGATGAAAATAAATGACTTTTTTTTAAAAAATTAATGATTTTCCTTATTCATTGAACACCAATCATTTTCAAAGAAGTCTAAAAACATTAAACCATGTAAATCATATTTTATTATAAAAAAATGAATTTAATTTTTTTTGGATTTAATTTTATTAAAATTCCTAAAAATAATTACAATATTCACTCAGAAATTTTTAAAAAAAATTACTTTTTATGAAAATGAATTTATGAAAAATAAAATGAATTTACTAAAAATTTGGTAATTATTTACAAAAAATAACCTGATATTTTATCACCTAGTATGACCATTATACATATTTCATAATGTCTTTTATTCATTCCATTCCAAAAAATTAATGGCTAGGTTATAAGAGTCTCATTTAAATAATTGGACTTTGTAGTTTGTTTAAGCTAAGTGTTACGTATCTTATAGACTATCTAACATAATATTTTCATTTCAAAATATTGAGATCTTACATTATTCCAACCATTAATAAATTTTACACAATAATTTTTAACATTATATAAAAAAATAGGTGTTTAACTTTTTGTATTACCATTTTTGAAATCCCATGTCATAAAAAGTATCAACAAAACATCTTATAAATAGTAAAGGAAAATGAAAAAGTCCCCCAAAAAATAGGGTTTATTTAGTGGAAAGTGAGAATAAGGACATGAAAGATAATTATATCTATAAATTTATTATGGTGGGTGATATAAAACATGGTAATTAGAATTTTAGCCATTATAAAACCATAAATCTATGATGAGTTAAAAGGCCATTGATTTATTAGTAAGAAAATAAACTAGATAATATTTTGTTTGAAAACATTTCTTATAGTGTTGACAAATTATTATACATCCTAGACTAATAACAGAATGAAATATACTTACTTGAAATGTATAATTTCACACTCATATTTTCTCCAAAATATGAGTATTTGAGTGGAGTTTCCGTACCTAAAGTATCAAAATAAAATTCTACAGATCACAATATCAAAAAAGGTATAACTTTATTTTACTACTCTCTTTAAGAATTAACCAAAAAAGAAGATGGTTTGGACAAGAAAATTTATTTATTCAAAAAAATTAACCCTTATATGATGTAAAAATAAATTAATCTACCAAATTCAATAGTAATACCCAAAGTTCAATGTATATCATTCAACAATTAACTACCCTTAAAAATCAAAAAAAATATCATAGACGAAAATTTGAAATAGAAAAAATAAAAATGTTTTTATCACATAATTTTCAAAGATAAATTTGATATATTTTTTTCAAATAATATTAATTACTCTTAAAGTCCCATACCCAAATGTAATTTCCTAAATAACATAATCATTAAGTTAAAAAAAACATATCCACAAATCACCAAAATCATCATAAAACCGCATTATGATCATATTTTTTTCAGAAATATAATTCATCCATTATTTTTAAAATAAAAATAAATAGTATTAAGTTTATCTTTATCATATAAGGTTACCAAAATAGTGAAAATATTCCAAAATAACATTGATCAGTTATTATCCAATTCAATTTCTTATACCATAGTTATAAAGATGAAAAAACTGAAGATGAAAAAACTAAATTAACCATTATCCATCAACTAGTTTTAAAAAAATGACAATAAATTTCATAATAACTAGGAAATAAAATATTATAGTGGTAGGTGATACACCCTTTTCACCCTTCAATTGTGGGTTTAATCCCTATAACCTTGTCGGACAAGACTGGTTTTCACCATATCAATAGGATTTTCATTTCTAAAAATATATTTCTATAAACCTTACAAAACTCTAGAGATTTTAGGAATATCCTAAAAAATAATGGAAATATATTTAACCTCAATGTTTTTTTAATACCTTTCATCCCTTTATCCCAAAAAGTAAGAACCCATAATTACCTCAAACTTAGAGATGATAAAAACCAAAAAACTACTAATACCTTTATAATTATCTCCAAAAAATGTAAATGAATTGTTCCCAAATTAACCATTTTTCATATCATAAACTGAAGTGTGACATATATCCCAAACATTTATCAAAATACAATAAATATATCATAAATATTATCAAATTTTCATTAATTTTAAATGTTATTGATTACATCTAATATATGTTTCAATATTTTTTAAGCGAATAATAAATATATAAAAATAATTAGTTGTTCCAGGGTTCCAATTACATTATAAAATACCACTATATCATAAATTTGAAAACTCAATACATAAACACATAAATTATTCAAATATATTCATAAACTATTAAAATTGTTTCATCACCTTATTTATTAATAATTCTTTCATAAGAAATAGGAATCTTCCCCTAAGATTCAAAAATTTAAAAACATGGGCCAAGAATTAATCCAAACTATTCATATTTTATTTTTAGTTCATCTTAAACTATAATGGAATATGTTATTACTGAATAGATAACTATACTTTCCTGGTGAGCCCATTCATGATCCTTTTTCCGAGGAAATTGATTTTCATAATGAACTTAATTCCTATATTTAAAACATCCAATTGATGACTCATGGAGAACCTATTTTCCCTTAATGTATTAAACTGAACATTTTTTTGTTTCATGGAATATTATATCTTTATAACCCCCTTTTAAAAATATAAAACACTATACCATCCATTTTAATATATTTTCATCGATGCTTATTTCAACACTTTTGGAATATAGTTTTCTGAATATAATTACCTTTATTATTTTGGTCACCTTAACTTCAATAGGAAATCATTTATATCAAATTTTATATATAAGGAATCTCACCATTGTTTTATTGAATAAACATTACCCCTGGTTTATGGTTTTGAATAACCACAGGATTTATCCTTACAACTCCCATTAAATTCACTTTCGCTTTCATACAACCACTTCATTTTCCTTCACAACCATTTTTTACTTTGGTTCTTGTTTGGACCATCCATTTAATAAAACAATATGGTTAGTGCAATCATATCAATACAGTCATAATATACCATCTTATAATCAAGATAAACACTGAGTTATCGCCATTCATGTTATCTCAAACTAATTCAATTTATCCATAATAACTAAGACTATCCCTACCATCCTAAGTGTATAGGTTATACATGACATGTTACTTATTCTTAATAAACATTCTAACATCTAAAGATATCTAAACAATCATCTACTACAAAATGTAAGGTCCCAACATTAAACATTACATTTTATGGTGATTTTAATATATAATTATAATTATTACAATCTTGAGGATATTTTAGGTATATATATTTAGAAAATTAGTAATAAATATTAAATGTTAATGCCATGAATTATATGTTAACACATATACATAGTAACCATTTTTTCCATAAAAACTATTTCATTAAAATAAAACATGTTATCACTTTATGAAAAATATTCACAGTTATCCCCTTGAATTCATCCCTATATCTATTTACCCATTAAATTTTTTTAAAAACAATTTTAAACATGGTATTAGCATAAAAGATTTGTAAGGGACGTAATAAAAAGGAATATTTTAGTCCATTGTAATCCCATGAAATTATTTTCATGAAAACATACATTTTTATCCAGAAAAAGGAATCATCTTTTATAAAAGATCTGTATCTTACCTTTTTAAAATCATTTTATTTCAATGAAAACTAATTAGAAAGGATATAATATATAATTAGGTTTTTTGGGAAATAATTTCATATATCACTATTACAAATTGAGTAACCAATATATCCAACCTCAAACTGTAGAGTACCCGATGTATTAAAGGTTATAACAAAACTACCCATCCTTGGTTTATCATGAAAAACCAATAATATTTTAAAAATGTGACCACCCACACTTGGTTTATAATTAAACCAACAATCATTTTTTCATAACTCAACCACATGTCCTTAAAAGAAATTTCCAACAACTATATCAAAATCAAAAAACATGAACACATTCATTATAAAAACATACTTAAGGAAAACAACCCTTTCATTTTTAAATCACACATTTTCAGGAAAGCTATGCACTTATAAAGAAAAGAAAATTATTTTAAAATATCCATTTTAAATTATAAATTAATCATCAAATAATTATTTTTTCACAATGATATGAAAATCTGGCAATTTCCTATAAATCATTATGATCATTCCTCCAATATTTTTTTTCAGAAAATTCACAATGAACCCCATTTATAAAAATAATAAAAATATAATTTAAAAACATTTTGTAAGAAGTCAAAAATGATTAGAAATTAATTTAAAAATTACTAAAATAATATTAAAAATAACTAGAAACATTTTTAGAAAACATAGACATGAATGAAAAATGTGATTTTTAAGGTTAAATTTTAAAAGACAATTTTAAAAAGAAAGTCCCTAAAAATTATCATATCATTGATGTGATAACTAATAAAATGAATTGATTTTGGGTATCATCATTAAATTATAAAATAATAAGAGAAAAAAATAATATTACATGAATTCATCTCACACATTATCTTAACATGGAATAATCAATGAAGTAGACATTTAATCAAATTATTAGAAATTGAGTTATGAAATCTTTTACCTCATGTTCGAATTCATTAAAACATATTCAAAAATCTTGTATAACGTTTTAAATAATTTAATTAATATATTATATAACTATATTAAAAAATATAATTCCACATATTATGTTTTTATAACATATTTCAACCCTTTTATTAATATTATTTCATTATTTTCACTGTTTTAGGTGCATTTTTTTATAGTTTCATGGTCAGTTCATTTGTGTATAATTATGGATTTTTATGTAAAATAGAAATAATACATTAGAAGTGGAATTAAAGGGTATTAATGTGATTTAAAAATTTAAATAGTTATATATGTAATTTCTTTTCTAACATAAGAATGGTTTATTTGATAAAATGTTATTGATAAATTTTTAGTATATTTTGGCAGTTTCATGTCCATCATGAAATAGTTTTTCACATTATATTACATCTATATATTAGTCAAATATATTAAATAAGTAATAATATATTTATTAATATGTTATTTAAACATAAAAATTGATTTATTAATATTATGGAGTTCATAAATGGAAAATAAATAATCATTATCCACGAAGATGGTAAACCACCATAATTTGGACAAAAGTTCCATCTAATTGAATAAGATGAGATAAGAAATGAAATGGCTATGAGATATTTAATTATTAGAAATAAATTCGAGTATATAAATTATAATTTATTTACTATAAATTGATGGATGAATGAGGTGAGTAGAAAATAGAAGAGGAAAACAAATTAAGAGAGGTGATTTGATAAAATTACCTCTTGAATATCACATCCATTAAGGATCCCTTAAGAACCATGGATTTTTTATTTTAGTGAGACCATAAGAACTTGTACATGTGAAGAGTGTGAATTATATTTTTTGGTATATATTTTAGGAGCTTAATGTCTTGTGAGGATAAGTCGATAGTGAGGAGTTGTATTTATACTTGAGGAGGGGTGGTTTTAAGTGATTAAATAATGATAAGTTCATATTTAAAGCCAACTACATTTGAGTGACATTAATTACAATGAATTTGATAGATAATTAATGTTTTAATGGATTTATATGGTTGATAATGACATAAAACCCCATTTAAATTGGTAGTTTTTATGTATTTTATGATTTTACCGTCTAATATTAACCTGTTTCATTATTTTAAATATAATATGGTAAATATTATTTTTACACGACAATTTTTTTGGATTAAAAATGAAAATTAACTTGATAAGTAATTTGTATATTATTATTCAAAATATTTAATATATTTTAATAAATTCAAATCAAATAACATTAAAATTAAAATTTAAAAGAAAAACTTGCAGACGTGATGAAAAAGTTGGATTTCAAGAAGTGTATTTTTTCATGAAAAAGATGATTTTATATTAACTTTATGACTAATAATAATAATTTTAAAGAAGTGTATTTTTTTAAACCCAAAAATAATCATATTCAATAATACAATATAAAGTTGATTTGAAATATTTTATGTCAGTGAAATATAAATAAATAATTATTATTTTACTTAAATTTTATTTTTAAAACAAAATGGTACATTGAAATTGATTAATTTAATGAAAATAAATAACATTTTTAAAAAAATTGGTATTTTTCACAATTCAATAAATACCCAATATTTTCCGACTAATCCCATAATTTTAATCAATGTAAAACCTTATATTATTATTAAGAAATGATGTTAATTTTTTGGAATTAATTTTATAGAATTTAAAAAAGTTAATTATAATATTCACTCATAAAATGAAACAAAACCATTTTTGAAGAATACATATTTTTGAAAAATAAAATTACATTACTAAAAATTGAGTAATTAATTAAAAGGAAAAAATAATATTTTATTAGTGAGTATGGCCATTATATATATTTCATAACATATTTAATAGTTTCCATTCCCATAAAATTAATTTCTAGGTTATAAGATTCACATTTGAATAATAAGATTCTATTATTTATTTAAGCTCAGTGATATGTATCCTATATACTATAGAACATAGTATTTCCATTACAAAATATTGAGATGCTATATTATTCCACAATATAATAAATTTCAACCTGCCAATTTCAACTTGGGATATAAAAACTATGGGTTCGACTTTTTATAATACATTCGTTGAAATCCCACATCATAAAAAGGATCAAGAAGACATCTTAAAAATAGGGAATGGAAAATGAAAAGTTCCCCACAAAACTAATCTTTTAAATAGTGGAATGTGAAAATATTGGCATGGAAGATAATTATAGCTATCATGTTCCCATGACGGTGATGTAGAACATGGTCCTTAAAATGGTATCCATTATAAAAACATGAATACAAGATGAGTTTAATGGCCATTAAATTCTTGGTATGAAAATTAATCCGATAATGTTTTCCATTAAAATTTTTTTTTCTACAGTTGAGTAATTCCTATACAACCTACATAAGAACATAAGGAAATATAATTACTAGGATCCTATAATTTAATCCTTATCTCTTGTCCAAAATATGCATATTCAAGATGAATTTTCATACCTAAAGAAACAAAATAAACTTCTACAGAACACAAAATCAAAAAGTTTTAACTTTTTATTTCTCCCATCATAAGGAACTGAACAAAATTCAAGATCATTAGGATAATAGAATTTAATTTTCCTAAAATAATAATCTTTTATACGATAAACACTATATTAATCTCCAAAATTCATTAGTAATACCCATAGTTGAAAAATATCATTTTTAAATTAATTTTCCAAAAAATTCCACAAAAAATCCAAGACTAAAATTTGAAACAAAAAATCAGGGCACTTAGCATTCAAAAAGGGTGAGGCTTATTATGAAGATAAAAGATTATTGGGGGAATAGGAATTTGATAATCCATCCTTTCTAGATTCTAATGTTTGTGTGGAGGGTATTTTCGAAAGAGGGATCATAATTAAAGGACGAAGAAGGAGAAGATAAGAAATTAGGATCTTAGAAGCTGCAATCTTAATAAAAAAACACAAACCTAATGGTCAGAAGGCCTTTTTAATTCTTATCCAACAAATGGGGACTATGTCTAAAAATAAAATAAGTCCCATGGTGAAGAAATTCAGAAATAATAGTGCATAGGAGGAGGTCCAATGTGAATGACATTTTCCAGTTAATGAAAATAAGACAGATGATCTGATAGGAGATACTAATGGGCCTCAAGAGGCACTGATGGTGGTCGAACATAACTAGTAGAGAACCTATGATTATGATGATATTATGGAACATTCCAATTCTCATTATTAAGATACATCTAAATAGGTTCCAACCTGGGATATTATTGTTCATTTTGAGTAGGTTAAGTTGGAATATTATCTTACGATTAATGCCTCATAGGAGAATGATGATTAGATGTTTGAGGGAATTCTTTTGGTGGATACCTATAAAGAGTAGATAGATTTTATTAACAAGAAATACCATATTATGGTAAGAGGTTTTAGTGTATGTAAAATTAATATTGTGGACTACATCCAAACATGGGACAAAATGGATTATTGGTTATAATATCTCATCAAGGATGATCCATATAGTGATGTAAGCTACCTCCATTGGAAATTATTTAAGGATAGTGTGTCAAATAGTCTGAAATTATATTTTAATGTTTCAACTATATTGTATGGTACATTATGTTTGTAATTTTTGGGTTCTCACATTCCCTTAAAAGGGTTTAAATATTTAAAATTAATATTCAGTTAGTCACTTAATCCCCAAATCAATTTCCAATCCCACAGTTATCAATAAGACAAAATATATGATAAAAAATTGAACATAAACAAAATCCATAAACTAGTTTAAATAAATATAATAAATTTCATATTAACCAATAAATCATGTAGCCTATTGGTAGGTGATACACCATTATCACCCTTCATTTGTGGGTTTAATCCTCGCAAACTTTTCGGACATGACTGATTGTTTCCCTGTTTACATGATGTCCTTTTTAAAACAATATTAATATAATCCTTATAATTCTAATGATGATAGGAAAATACTAAGAAATAACCATAATATATTTAACCTCAAAGGTTATATCATACCTTGCATGTTTTCGTCCAAAAAAAGAAATAACCCCTAAGTAACTCAAATTCAAAGATAATAGAAAACAAAAAACACTACCAAAACATTTAAAATTATGTCCAAATAATGTAATGGTAAAATTCCTAAAATAAAATTTTTTCATATCATAAAATGAATTGTTACATGTACCTCAAACATTTATAAAAATTTAATAATGGTCTCCGAAATTTTATCACCCTTTCATAACAAATCAAAGGTATTGATTACATATAATATACATTTTCAATTTTTTGAAAATAAATACTCTTATATAAAAATAATTAGGTGTTCCAGGATTCCCTTAATATTTTAATATTCCACTATATCATAAATTTGGAAACTCAATACATAAACACATCTATCATTCAACTTTATTCATAAACCATTATGTTTGATTCATTATCTTATTACATAATACTCTTTTAGAGTAAACAAAAAATATGAATCATGACATAAGATTAAAATTTTTATAAATATGATCTAATAAATAATCTAAAAATTTAATATTTAGTGATTAGTTTGTTCATTTTCAATGGTAATGGAATTAATTCTTTCTAAAGAGATATCTATACAGCCAGATGAGACCATTCATCATCCATCATCCTATGAAATAGGTTTTCATAATGACCTAAATTCCATCATTTAAAGTATTCAATAGATAACTCAAGGATAATTTGTTTCCCCTTTTTTATTAAACTGAACATTTATTTTTTGTTTCAGGGCATATTATTTCTTTATGACCTCCTTTACAAATATAAAACATCTTCACATACATTTAGGATATTTTCCTTTGTTCTTCTTTTGATATTCTTGATATATTGGTTGTTAAATATTTTTACCTTTATGAAAATTATTTTATTAACTTCCACAAGTCATTATTTCTATCATATTTGATGAATTATTAATCTCACCAACGTTCAAGTGATTAATAATTATTCCCGATTGATGGTTTAGAATAACCACAATATTTCTAATTACAGCTCCCATTTCATTCAGTTTCTCATTCATACAACCACTACATTTTTATTCACATCCATTATTATTTTGGTTCTTGTTGGTTACATCCACTTACTAAAACCCAATAGTTAGTGTGATCATATCTATGAAATCATAATATAAAAAAATTTTAAGAGGATTAGCACTATGATATCCTCATAAATGTTATCCAAAACTCAATCAATTTATCCAATGTAACTATTACTCTCCCTACCATCCTAAACATTGTTGTTATATATGACTTGTTACATATTCTTAAATAGCATCCTAATATATGAAATTATCTAATCCTTCCTTCAATTCCAACTGTAAGGTCCTAAGAATAAATATAACATATGATAATGATTTGAAAATATTATTATAATTATTAAAATCTTGAGAATATTTTAGGTTTATATTTCTATCTAATTAGGGTAAAATCATACATTTTAATCCCAAAAATTATAGGTGAAAAAATATACATTATATCAATTTATTCTATAAAACAAATTTATTCAGAATAAAATATGTTCTCATTTTATAAAAATATCCAAAATTAACCCCTTGAATTAATCTTTATATCTTCTCCCCCCTTATTTCCTTCGAAAAACATATTAAAATCTAGTATTAGCATAAATTCTTAGTATGGGATGTAATATAATGGAAATTGTTAGTCCAATGAAAACCCAAAAAAATTCCTAAAAATAAAACCTTTTCCCTAGAAAATGAAATCTTCTTTTCAAAAAAATATATCATTATCTTAACTTTTTAAATGAGTTTATTTCCTTCAAAACTTATCTAAAATAATATAAAATATATGTAGGTAAATCGGGGAATCATTTTACATATTAATACTACAAATCAATTAAATAGTATATTCAACATTAAACTACAGAGTAAATAATACATTAGATGTTATAACATAACCACTTGTCCTTGGTTTAACTTGGAAACACCCAAGATTTGTTATTAATGTGACCACCCATCCTTTTTTTATCATATAAAAACCCATAATTTCTTTATAGTATAACCAATTATCATTATAAATAATTTCCAAGAACCATATCATAATACTAAAACATGAATACATTTATTATAAAAATAATCACAAGGAAAATAACCCTTTTGTTTTTAAATAAGTTATTTTTTAGAAAAGTTAAACACCAAAAAATGAAGAAGATATTATTTTAAAATAACCATGTAATATTGAAAATTAGGCTACAAATAATTAATGCTTCATGATGGATGGAAAATATTTTAATGCTGTATAATTTAAAAAGATCATTCCTCCTGTATTTCTTTCTAGAAAATTCACAGAGAACATCGTTTAGAAACCCATAAAAGAATCCATTAGAATTGTTTTGTAAAAAGGAAAACATCAATTGAAATTTATTTAACCATTCATAATATAATAGTAGAAATATTTTTGTAATTTTTTATATGACCCATACATTTAAGAGAAATGATACTTTTAAGGGAAACATTAAAAACATAATTTTAAAAAAAAATTCCCATTATAAATATCATAACATTGAAGTGATCATTAATAAAATGAATAATATGTGTGTATAAGTTATAAATATACATAAATCAACTGTAAATAAAAAAAAGATAACCAAAATTTATCTTACAAATAATCTTAATATGACATAATCAATTAATTATAATTTTAACCCAATGAATGGGAATTGAGTTAAGAAGTCCCATACCTAAGGTTAGACTTCTATAAAACATGTTTAAAAATTAGTTATAATGGTTTAAATAATGTTATAAACTTATTCTGGAAATATATTAATATTGATAATACCACATATGATCTTTTTATAATACCTTTTCACCCATTTATCAAGAATATTTTATTATTTTCATTGTTTTGGGTGCATTATTTTCATGGATTCTTGGTCGATTCATTTGTGTATAATTATAGATTTTGTTATCAAATAGAAATAATACCTTATAAGTGGAAAGAAATGATATTAGTGCGATTCCATATGTATAAATGGTCACATATATAATTTTTTTTCTAACATTCGGTTAACTCAATTGATAAAATATTATTGATAAATGTTTAGATAATTTTGGTGGTTTTTCCGACCATCATGAAGTAGTTTTTTATTGTTTAATATTATGACCATATATTAGTTATAGAACAAAAAAAAAGTTGTAATATACATATTAAAAACTTATTTAACAATAATAATTTATTTTAACTTT
Source organism: Viscum album (assembly GCA_963277665.1). Lineage (NCBI taxonomy): Eukaryota > Viridiplantae > Streptophyta > Magnoliopsida > Santalales > Viscaceae > Viscum > Viscum album. Next base: position 1,234,459,226 of record OY728122.1, on the reverse strand, counting down.
TATTTATGGTGGTAATGGAAAACGAATAATCATTTTCCACAGAGACGGTTAACCGCCATAATTTTGAAAATAGTTTTATTTCTGTTAATAAGAGGAGATAAGAAATGAAAAGGAGATGAGATATTGAATTTGAAAAATAAAATTCGAGTATATAAATTATACTTGAGTTATTATTCCATTTTTTTTGAATTATATGAGGGGAAAATAGAAGAAGAAAATAAATTAATAGATGTGGTTTGGGAAAAATAATTCATGAATATCACATCCTTGAAAGACCCTTTAAATAAAATGGAATTTTTTTATAAGACTAGTAGTACTTGTAAATGGGTAGAGTGGGTATGAGGTGGTTTTATAGTGGTTTTATGATCTTAAAGTCTTGTGAGGAAAAAGGGGATGGCGAGGATTGGTATTTAATCATGGTGAGTGCTGGGTTTTAGTGATTAAATAATGATTACTTAACCTTTAAAGCTAACAAAATTTGGGTGACATTAATTACAATGAATTAGAATTAAAATTAATTTTTTAATGTCTATTTTTTGAAATTAAAACCATCAAAACCAATTTAAATTTTTAGTTTTTATTTATTTTAATCCTTTATCATTTTACCTTTAACCCATTACATTATTTTACCTATACTATAGTAAATATGTTTTTATCGCTGTAATGTTTATATGCCTATAAATAAAAATAAACATACTAAATAAGTTACAAATTATGATTCCAAATATGGAATAAATTTAAAAAAATTAAATTAATGTAATTGGGAAAATAAAATTTACAAAAAAAACTCAAAAATGAGATGAAAGATAGAGTTTTCAATAATTGTATTTTTCAAAAAAAATATGATTTGAAAATAACTATATGTATAATAATAATAATTTTATAAAGCTAAATTAATGGTTGGGGACGAAGCCTCATTTTATTATTAAATCAAAGCAAAGACCTCTTTAACTGGGTAGAGGGAGACCCATTACATATCCCGAAGGCCCAGTGGGCATTTAGCACATTACATGACCCGTAGGCCCATTTTTTTGGCCCAAAGCCCATTTTTTTGGCCCAAAGACCATTCTGTGAATAGTACTGGTAAAATAAAATTTTAAGTTGATTAAAGATAATTTTGTTGTTTAAAATATAAATATATACAAATAATGTTACTTCAAATCAATTTAAAAACATAATGGTGATTTTAAATTGTTTAATTTATTGGAATGTAATAATTTTTTTACAAAAATTGGTAATTTTTATTGTTCACTTAAATACAAATATATATTGAAATATACCCACATTTTATTCAAGAAAAACAAGATATTATTATTTAAAAAAGGATGTTAATTTTATGAAATATATTTTCTAAAATTTTCAAAAATGAAATATATTTTTCACTGATAAAATGCATGAAACCCCATTTTTAATAAAAATGATTTTTTGAAAAATAAAATGAATTTACAAAAAATTCAGTGATTATTTACAAAGAATTGAGAAAAATTTTAGAAATAAATATTAAAATTATAAATATTTCATAATATCAATAATATTATTCTTTCCCATATAAATTATTACTAGGTTATAATAGTTATAGTTAAATAATAAAATTCTTTAGTTATTTTAAGCTCGTTGTTATATATCATGTACACTATCAAGCATAGTATTTCATTTTTGAAATAATGGGATGTAACATTCTCCCCACTTAATAAATCTCATCATCACAATTTAATGTTTTGATTGAAGACTAGGGGTTTTAGTTTTCAAAATAACTTTTCTGAAATCCCTCATCATAAAATTGATCAATAAAACTTATTCTTAAAAATATGGAAAGGAAATTGAAAAGGTCACAAAAAAACTAGGATTTGAAATTAGTTCAATGTAATAAATATATACAGAGAAGATAATTATATCTATGGAGAGTGATATAGACCATGCTTATTAGATTTTTAATAAAAAGACCCTTAAATATATAATGGATTAAATAACCTTTTATTTATTGGTATAAAAAGTAGTCGAATAATGTTTTTTTTGAAATATTGTTTCAATAGTTGTGGAATTATTTTTCTAAATTAAACTAAGAATATATAAAATCATACTTAATTGACAAGAATAATTTTATCCTTATATTTTCTCTAAAAAATGTGTATTCAAGATGAATTTTCATACCTGGAGTATCAAAATCAACTTTTAAAGATCAGAAACTCCAAAAGGAATAATTATATATTCCTCCTATGTTTTGGAATTAACCAAAAACCAAATTTTTTGGAAAATATATTGTAATTATCAAAAAAGAATAAACCATTATATAATAGAAAACGTAATTAACATTTAAAATTAAACAGTAATACCAAAAGTTCATCCTAGATCATTTAACAAAAAACTATGCTTGAAATTCCTCAAAATATTCTAGACTAAAATATGAAACCCCAAAAAATAATATGTATTTTATCATATAATATTCCAAGGTAAATTTAATAATTTTGTTCAATTAATATTAATCGCTCCTAAAGTATCATACAAAAATTTATCTTCTCAAGTAACATAATCTTCAAGATAAAAAAATCATTTCCACAAATCTCCTAATTGAACATAAAAACACCACATGATCATATTTTTTTCCAAAATATAATTCATCCATTATTTATAAAACAAAAATCCATAATATTCATTTTACCTCAATAATATAAGGTTCCCAAAATATTGAGTTTATTCTAAAATATAATTGGTCACTTAATCCCTAAATCAATTTTCAATCCCATGATTATCAATACGATAAAACATAAAATCCCAAAATGAACACAACCATTATACATTAAATATTTTAAATGAATAAAATAAGTTTCATACTAACCAAGACATCACATTTTCCAGTGGTAGCTGACACACCCTCATCACCCTTTAGTTATGGTTTCAATCCCCATGGTCATGCTAGACGTTACGGGTTGTCACCTAGTCTGCGTGATGTCATTTTCTAAATCTATATTTATATAATCATTAAAAAATCTTGGAGATAGAAACATCCTTAAAAAACCATAATATATTTATCAATAATGTTAATTTCATTTCAATCATGTTTTTTATTCTTGATAAGTATAAACCCAAAATAACCTCAAATTCAAAGATTATAAAAACCAAAAAAAATTCCAATATTGATAAACTTATATACACTAAAATTAGAAGGATTTTCAGAAAATAATTATTTTTCATTTTATAAACATAATGGTTACTTATACATGAATCATTTTTGAAACTCAATGAATTAACCCCAATAATTATTACATTTTCACCATATTTCAAGGGTATTAATTCTATCTAATATATGTTTCCAAACTTTTGAAAAAAACACACTGTATAAAAATAATTATTCCTTCCATGATTAACATAATATTATGAAATACCGCTATTTCATAAATTTGAAAACATAATACATAATCAAACAATTCATTCAAATTAATTCTTAAACCATTCATTGTGCTTCATCATCATATTTTTTATTACTTATTTATTGTTAAAATAAATATTAATCATGTAATATGATTCAACAATGTCTAAAAATGTGTCCGGATATAATTTATACCTTCCATATGTATTTTTTTAGTTCCCTCATTTTCAACGGTAATAGAATTAGGTATTAATAATGAAATTTCTGTATGGTCCTACTAAGACCATTTGGGATCCTTCTTTCTAGGACCACAATTTTCATGGTGACCATATTTGTAACATTTAAAACAATTAAATGATAACTTAGGGAGAACTGATTTCTACTTCATGTTGTTTACTAAAATATTTTTTTTAATGGAACATTATATCTTTATAACCCCCTTTACCACATATAAAAAATCAGACCATCCTATTATTATGTTTTCTAAAGTTTTACATTTGATATGTTTGACACATAGGTTGTTAAATATGTTTACCTTTATTATTATTATCACTTTAACATCCAAAGGGCTTCATTTACTCAAATTTTATGCATTTGGAGTCTCATTAAGGTTCTAACAGTCAATCATTGCTCCTGATGGATAGTTAAAAATAATTATCAGAGTTCTCATTACAAATCCCATTTCATTAGGTTTCTCATTCAGACAACCACTACATTTTCTTTCACTTGAATCATTAAAATTGTTCTTGTTGGATCAATACATTTACTGAAACCAAAAGGCTTGTGTGATAATATCCATAAAATCATTATTTACCTTCTTATGGGGAGGATAAACACTTGGATATCCATATTCATGTAATCTCAAACGTAATTAATTTATCTAAAATAACTATAACTCTCTCTACCATATTAACCATTGTGGTTATAATTGGCTTGTAAATTATTCGTAAACAACAATCTAATATCTGATGTTATATAAACTATCCTATGATACCCACAGTAAGTAAATGTAATAAAACATTACATTTCTAGTTATTTTAAACAAGAATTCACATTGTCCCTATATTGAGGATCTTTTTGGTATATAGTTTTATAGAATTAAGAAAAACCCATGCACGTTAATGCAGTAAATTATATATGGACACAAATACAATGATTCCATTTTTTCCCATAAAATAAATTTCTTTAAAATAAAACATGTTTTCTCTTCAAGAGAAATATTTCAAATTATCCACATGATCTCATAATATCTATATTTCGACATTAAATCATAAGATTTTTTTAAGACATGATATAATCCTGAAAACACAGTTAAGTACATAAAAGAAAAGAAACCATTAGACCCGTGAAAAACAAAATATATTTTCATAAAGAAATACATTATTACCCGAAAAAAAAATCATATTTTCAAAAATATTATTATCTTACCTTTTGAAAATCATTATAGATCCATGAAAACTCAATAGTAAGTGTATAAAATATAATTATGTAAATTTGGGCATCATTTTTCATATGACTCTTACAAATGGAGTGACCATTATATCTAACCTCCAAATCATGATTACCCAATTAATTGGATGTTATAATGTGACCACCTATCCTTGGTTTACCATAGAACCACCCATCATTAGTTAAATAGGTTTCCACTCATGCATGGTTTAACATGGAACAACCCATAATTAATTTATAATGTAACCACCAATGATTATAAATAACGTCCATGAACTATATCATAATCACAAAACAATAATACTTTCTTTATAAAAATATTATTATGGAAAATAACCCTTTGATTTTTTAATCACATATTTTTAGAAATTTTTTGAACATATAATGTAAAATATGTTGTTTTAGAATAAGCATGTAAGCTTTAAAAGGAAGAATCTAATAATTAGGTCATCAGGAAGCTGGGAAATTTTTTTGATTTTATATAAGTTAAATAAAAGATTCATCCCAATTTGTTTGAAAAGTAAAAAAAGAAAATCAATTAGAAAATGGAAAAAAATAACCCATTTAAACCATTTTTTAAAAAGTCCAAAATTATTAGAAATGAATTTAAATATCCATAATTTAATACTATAAATATTTTCAGAAACAATTATAGAAAACACAGACATGGAAGGAAAATGATAATTTTATGGGAAATATTAAAGATATAATTTTTAAAAGAAATTAATATATAATTATCATGTCATTGAACTGAGAATTAATAAAATTAGTTTATTATGAATACAGAGTCCCATTTATTACTTTAAAGATATTAATATATTTCTATATATATTTCTATAGTGAGCCACAATGATGACATGCGATATGGAGGTCCAGTGTGCCACAAATTAATGTTATAAAAATATTAAAATTATTTAATACAATGCATGTATGGTTCTTAAATGAAACTATGTAAATCCTAAACTAAGTATCATAGTAGAAATCTAAGAACACTATTGATTCCAAATCATGGTGTTTACCCAAAGTGCATCCTAAAATGTGCCTACATGGGGTGTTGATATCTCTCACGCGTTGGAAAAATGGTTAGAATGATTAATTAATTTATTATATTAAATAATTAAAATAATTTAACCTAAACTGTTCCTTAAATTATATCTTCATTGTGGAATCACCATGGTTAGCCTCATAATCTTGGAATCTCCAATGAGGCTCTCCTTCATCCTTCTATTAGAGAGTCTCATCATGTGATGAAAAAAGTTTAGATTAGAGTAGATCAAGACAATGTGAATGCTAAGACTTCTTCGAATATTAGTTGAGAACATTATTTAAAGAATAAAAATCCAATCTTTTGGTATGACTCTTCAATTGACAATTTACTCGATTTTATTAATTTTTTTGAGAAGATTCATCTTTATTATTGGGTCTTCTCAAATTGCGGCCTTGAGCATCCACATATGTGCATGATTTAAATTGAATTATTAAATTTTTTATGACCATATATTACCATTATTGATTATTGTACAAGAATTATTATACCCCAATAATTAAAACTTTTTATGGTTCTTTTCCCAAGATATTCTTCGTGTTTGTCACCAATGGGACCCCATGGCCCCAGTTCAACATTGACGGGTAGTTCCGATCCTGGGCGAACCCCTAGAACCGTGAAAAATTACTGATAAAAACGTAGATGAATGGTGTGTTTCTATATCCGGGATGTTGAAAAGGCATGGGAGATAATTTTCATGACTATATTATGAATCCATGAAGGTGGAAGGAACTCAATCATTAGGAATGTACAATGGACCTCCAACAAAAAATCTGAGCTGATTTCCAAAAAGTGACGACGTAAAACCATGATCTGTTGCTAGATCCATCTATTTTGGGAATATATAAGGATTTAAATTAGGATGAATAATCATATTTATGCATGAATATTGGATCTAAGAAATATATGAAAACCCCTACTACACACTGTGTATAAGGATTAACACCCGACATATAGATCCTTAGTGATTGCAGCTAGGGTTTTGGGAAAATATAAGGATCGAGCACCATATAGCCCTCATACATGTTGCATACCCCTTATATGGTTGGAAAAACTTGTGATAGATCACATGATAATGAACCTATTTTGAAATACATAGCCTAGTACATGGTTATATACTGGAGACATGGAAACGAGGTCATGTACACTAATACAAGGTATATTGGAATGGAAAAAAAACATTGATCAGTCAGGGTAAATTGGAAATTCCATGTAGTCCACCTATTTTACAAGTACTCCTACATGTTTTGGAGATGTTTTTAGTTTAGGGATTCAACTATGAGGTGGATCTTGACCATTCACCTTATGGTTCGCCCCACATACTATTTACCCCTTGACATCTTTTGAGAAAACATCAAGGTTCTGTATCTCCTTTTTTTGAGTCGGATTTTGGACATATAGTATCCAATCCTGAGTGACTTTATCTATATAATGTGATGTTTCCATTAATTGTTGATTTTGATATAAGTTGTGAAATGTTTTGGGCACAATTCTCATTGAGGCGATGCCCAATGATGACAATGATCAAGTAGGATCCCTAGAGACTTTTTTTGAATGGAACCCCCAATCCATATAGGTATAGGTCCTATATAACATCCATTAAAGTGGAAATCCAACCCCCAAACATGTTAGGGATTATGTATTTATTGAATACAGGTGAACCCACCTATGGTATGAGGGCCTGGGTCCTTGACTATTGAGTAGAACCCCACTATTAGATAGGACACATGTCTTCAATGACCCGATCATATCTCCTGATCATATAATGGGTTTGGTCTTCGGTCTAAAGAGTGGAACCTCGCATCATCATGTGTGCATGCCCTCTAACTTAATGAGTGGATCCCCTTATCTTCATAGGGCGTGAGACCTCACGAAAATAGAGTGGAATGCCCAATCGACATGGGTGCGGGTCTTCTATAGATACATATACAGTGGAACCCCCCAACGTCTTTGGAGTGAGACCTATAGATATATATTTATATAGTGTAAAACAACATAAATACAATGGAAAAGGTCATATACTTAATGTTAGTTCCTACTCAACTCTGTGACACAGTGACAAGGAATAAGTAAACTTGCACAATTACTTATGATTAGATTCCTGAGATACAGAGAATAATTAATGGATCTTTGGAATCTGCTAGTGACTATTCTTCTTGGGATGAGCTATGAGATTGATATCCCCTTAATCTCTTTCTAGGGTTTCTTTTGACAAAGCATATATATATTCTTTTGTATCCAAATGTTCAATTTGTTAATCTTCTTCCAAGAGAGGTGAAGACACACATGGTAGACAACATGATTTCTGTGTTTATCTTCTTATGGTTAGATGAGTATCCTATAATACTATAGGTTGTAAAAAATTGACATGTAGTCTATCTACTCACTAGGTTGAGACCCTAGTTCATGGATGGGTTTACATTAACTCTTGGTTTGGGTTTAACTATTCTCTTTGATTGTATCTTTCATATATTTTCTTTTAATTCTTGTTGTATCTCTTGCTACCCCACTTCAGATTTCTATATTTCCTAATAATAATGTATATACTAACCCTTTCATGGTATTTTCCATCACATTTCATGTCTTATATATATGAATGTTAGGTCATCGGTGACTTAAGTAGAGATTAAGGATAATGATTACTTTGGATTGAGTGTGGAGGTCATAGCATGGGATTTATGAAGCCTAACTCTCTCAGCAGTTTAATTTTCCACTTTTTTATGGATGGAACCAATTTTTTGTTGGGAGTGTATTTTTTCCATTTAATTTTTAGTTTACACTACTATACTCTTATTTTGTATTGTTGATTATCATGCATGGTTGTTCCCTTATATTTTAATTTCAATAACTTTTACTCCCTCTATATTTTTTCATCTATATGGATATGTGTGTATAGGTACATAGGAAAACTCCTCCCTATGTTAGTTATATCTTCAATATTGGTCTCTATCTCTTAGCCTATTGAGGTTGGATTGGGGTATTTGTAGCTCATTACCCAACTTGGGTCAGTTCGTGAGATATTAGTATCAATGGTGGTTCGATCCTTAGAACATTATTAGGACTAGTCCCCTTATAAGGATTTTGTTGGGTTTAGGTAAATGGTGTTAATGCTTCTCAATTTCAGATCTTAGTTCAGGTAGTCCCATGATGGTGCAGGTGGCCAAGGTATCCATTCAAAAGGACCATGACTAATTTCTTGTTGACTTTGAAAATTTATACATTTAATGTAGGGATCAATGGTCAAAGAATAATAGATTATTGATTGTTTTATTTTCCTTATTGATTTATCTCCTCATTTTTAAAATATACATATAAATATATGATCATATGACCATGGTATGCCTTGATACCTTTCAGGATGCCTCTGTGATGACATCCATCCAAAATCTGAACTTTAGATGGTGATAATGATCCGGTGAGAGACGAGGTCTCAGTTAAGGGTCCATCACATTACCCCTTCATCAAATTGGTTAGGTAGTAGAACCTCCACATATCTAGTGGTATATAATTCTAGTAAAGAAGGATGATGATTCATTCAAGTATAAGACACTCTATGAGTTCTAGTGCCAAAGGCCTATGAGGTTCCATGTTGAGCAAGATTCTTAGGTAGAAGAGGATTAAATAGAGTTGGTGGTCTAAATCATCTGGCTTGTTTAGACCCTAACTGATCTGGTGTTTTCACTACTACATAAAATATTCCTTGGAGAATTTGGGTATTTTTGGTACCTTGTTACACATATGAACTATGAGTGAACACTCTCATGGGCCAACTTCCAACAGTTTTTCAGTGAAGAGTACAAACCCATGTTTCAACATATTTTGGATTCAGTAGATTCTGTTGATGAATATGGAAGGTATTATGGTGGATGACTATGTATCTTGGTTTATAGACTATAGTTGGTACTTGTTTTAAATGATCTAGAATTGATACATCCCTGAATAAAAGTTTGGGCCGGTAATCCACAGAGAGATCCACGCTAATGTGGTTATCTTGTGCACCCCCACTCATGTTGGGGTGCCAGAGAAGGCACTAGTGATAAAGATATATTTTAGAGGGATGATTGATAGTTGGAGATAGTAGTAGGCATCATAGATCGGATTCGTCTATATTATCTAGCTGGTTAATGTCCGTGGGATCTCGATGTAGGAGATCCAATCATGATCATACTCATGTCAGTGTTTGTATGGTAAAGAGACATCACATAACACAAGGGGAATATTGGAGAGGGTCAGTGCTTCAGTTTTGATAAGAATAATCACATAACATGAAAATTTATGACTAGACATGCTATAAAGCATAAGTAGATAGGTGTCAGACTACAATGAAAAATGTATATTTGTTATCAGGGATCTCCCCACTGAGTATAGGGTTGTTACCATGGAGGTGGATTTTGATGATGAGTGAGAAGGGCTATGGGTGGTGGATGACACTATGAAATCCTTACACCACCAACCTCATGTGGCCCATGTTAGGCTCAGGGAGCTGTTGATTGAGACCGAAGGCAGTTGCATGATTTGGAGGTTTAAGTTCCCATAGTGCCCAAGATTCTTGGAGGTATAATATATGTGTTTTTAACTATTTATTCAGTATTGTTAGACATATTTTCCATTCATTAATTTATCTCTATGATCTTAGTGTGGGTGTTTGATATCCCTATTGAGGCACCATCCTAATAACATTGTCTTGAGGTTCCAATAGGGAACAGTTCTACTGTATCTTTTATTTATCAGTAGTTCGATCAATCTATTCATTGATATAGGGTCACATGAGACCTTATGGTCATCACGATTGATCTATATGATGTCATCAAGGGTATGGAATGGTTTTCCCTGATCCGATCCCATATTTACTATCACTAAAGACAAGTTAGATGCCTATGCACTGATTAGATGATATTATATTTTTTTTGGAAAGTGATATCTCATGGAAGGGAAAGTGGGTTCTATAATTTGGTGGCTGCATCTAATCACCCATCAGTTAATAAACATATCTCTTAGTGAAAATGGATCTTCAGGAATATGTGTTCCTTCAGTTTTGTAGGATTATATGAAAATCATCTCCTATGATGTTTTGGGACTACCTACGAGGAGGTCGATGGATTTTTGCATCAAATTCCATCCCAACACTGCTCTAATATCGTCTACGGAATATCAGATGACCCCTAACGACCTTTGTGAACTTTTTTTATAGTTGGAGGAACATTTAAAGAATGGTTTAATTAGACCCTATGTGTCGCCCCGGGCGGCTTTGATGTTGTTCATGAAAACGTAATATGAGGGCTTATGTATTTAAATGGATTATTGTCATCTGAACCAGGTCATGATAAAGAAAAAATACCCCTTAGCGTAGGCCGATGACCTCTTTTACCATTTATGAGGTGTGAGATGGCTCTAGATGATCGATCTTAGGTCCATATATCACTTGATGAGGGTTTATGAGGATTCTATTCTAAAGATAGAATTCCAATGTTGCTATAGAAAATATGAGTTCCTAGTGATGCCCTTTACTACGACAAATTCCCTCACCATGTTTATAGATGTGATGAAACTGGTTTTCTAGATGTACTTGGACACATTTTTGGATTTATTTATTGATTATGTACTTGAATAATCAAAATATGAGGAGGAGAATTTATAGAACATTAGGATGGTCATATATTTTCCTTAAGAGAACTATATTTATAGAAAACTCTTGAAGTTCCAGTTCTGGATTCATATGGTTCACTTTATGTGGCATGTGATTTTTGATCATGATTTAGTCGTTGTCCTAGTAGAGATCAAATTATTTCTTACTTGGGATCCACACAAGAGCATGTTAGAGGTGCAATGCTTTCATGATTTGGTAGGGTACTATAGGAGGTTTGTGGTGTACTTCTATAGAATTACATCCAAATTGATCACCGAAAAAGGGAAAGGGAATCTGTTTACCTAGTTTTAGTAGTGAAATAGGGAATTTGAGGAGTTGATGATGATGTTAGAGAGTGCTCAAATTTTAAGATTACTAGATAAAGGCATGGAGTATGTAGTTTATTATGATTCCTTAAGAGCTGGGCTCAAATGCATGTTGATTCAGGAGTGAGCAGTTATCGCATATGGGTTGAGGTAGTTGATACCTCACGAGAAGAACTACAAAATTCCAGACCAAGAGTTGTATGTGGTAGTCTTCGCTCTATGTATATGGATACACTACCATTTGGGAGAGTGATTTATTATTTTCATAGACCACCATTGTCTCGGGTACATCTTCACAATGAGAGACCTGATCCTGAGACACTGGAACTGTTTAGAGTTCCTATAGGAATATGACTTTGAGGTAGTCTATACTCCTTGTAAGGGAAAATCAGTAGAATATTCCATTATAAGGAAGTCCCAGACTCACATGGTGTAGGAGGCTTCAGAGAGTAACTTCCCTTCAAGTTACACTGGTAGAGTGGAAGGGTATAACTTTTCTACTATCGATGGTGTTGAGTCCTCCGCTTCTCAAGTGTGTGAGAGAGTCTCAACTAGGATACATTTACTGTGATTTATTATGTGACAATACATTCATAGTTGAATCACTATATGGATATTATAAAGTTGTAAATTATGTCATCATGTTATAGGGGGAAAATAGTGGATCCAGTCATGTTGTGAGAGAAGGTGATGGAAGAGTTTAAAACTCTTTCCTAGATGTACATCCAGATGTGTTGAATATGTAAGGAGAAAATAAGTGATAGTTTTTATGATACTATAAGAGATATAGCGTATATGAGTTAATCTCTCAGTGCATCACTTGTTAGTAGGTGAAGTGTAATCACCAACTTATGTAAGGTTTGATAGAACCCCTTGATATATCGTTATAGAAATGGGATGAAATTTCCATTGAATTTATCATAGGGCTTCCATGGATAGCAAAGAGCCATGATTCTGTCTGGGTGAAAGTCAAATGACTCATAACATTGTAACTATTCCTTTCCATCAGGGATCAGAGTTTAGTGGAATGATTGGGGAATCATAATGTATGGGAGATCATTCTCCATCATGGGTTTCCATAGTTGATTATCTTCAATCGTCACATGTGGTTTATGTCATGATTGTGGAGGGACCACCCGGTCTAATTTAGGACCCAAATGAGGATGAATAAATAATTTTACCCCTAGAATTATGGGAAGACTTTACACATTATCAAAGTATTACAATAAATTATGATGGATTATGTGTTAGATATTTTCAAGAGCTGAGAGAGTCACCTAACCTTGGTAGATTTTTTGTAAAATAATAGATACCACTATAATATCAACATGACAATTTTCGAGGACATGTGTGAGAGAAACTTTAATTCACCCTTGTTTTGGAAAAATACAAGAGAGACATCTCTTGTGGGCCGAGAGATGGTGTAGGTGATGATAGAGATGGTCCAGGTCATCCATGTGTGGATGAGGATGTCTTATGGATAACATAAAACATAAGAATATCTCTTCTGTATGCCCTTGTATTTTAAGCCTAAAGACCATGTCTTCCTTAGATACTCCCCACAATGAGGATTATAGAGGTTTTTAGGGAGTCAAGATATCCCTGATGTTCATCAGGCTATTAAAAGTCATACATAGGGTTTAAGAGTTTGATTACCACCTCACCCTACCCCAAAACATGAGTGGGTTCATGGAGTCTTCCGCATATCTCAACTAAAGAGATATGTGCATGTACATATGCACATTATTGACTGGTTAGATAAGGACATTGAGTATGAAGCTACTTATACGGAGGACCTAATGGATTTTAATGATCAATAGGAGAGGACCCTATGTGGATAAAACATACAATTGTTTCATGTGTTGTGGCAGCATGAGAATGTGTAGGAGAGTTCTTGGGAGTAGGGGATCCAGGTGGGAGATCAGTATCCTGAGTTTTTTGTTTAGTTTTTCCTTTTTTGGGATGAAAATATTGATGGAGGGAATGATGTAGAGACCCAGTTTTTTATTTGTAATAATTTTACATATAATATATATATATATATATATTGAGATTTTGGCACTAAGATGGTGTGAAATTTCAATGCCCTGTGTTCCTAGAATTAATTTTACAAAAATATTAAATATATTTAATTATTCGCTTTAATGGTTCTTGAATACAATTGGATTAATACAAATGGGAATATCTTATTAAAAATATGTTACCAGGGTTGTGTCCGGAAAGTGGTTTTTACCCTAGTCATTAACTAAAATGGGTTGGTACGGGGTGTTCGAATCCCTCTTCCCTTAGAGGTATGTTTAGTGAGATAAATAAATTAATTTAATTAATTAAATAAACTCATTTTACCTAATATTACTAAATATATATATTCATGGTGGATTGGCCCCATTTTTCCTCATAATGACAGAACCACTAACAATTATTTTCTATCTCATTCCATTGGCAAGCCTCATCAAACAACAACAAAATGGTAGATATGAGTAGATTAGGATGCATCAAATGCAACACCAACTTCAAATCATTGTAAATCTTGTTATTCATTGAAGAATGATCCAGCATAAAGGTATGAATCATCAATTAAGTATTTACACCCTTTGATTAGTTTTTTCGAGCAGATAAATCTTTGTTCTTGGCATTGTGCAAAATGTGTCCATGAGCATAAACCTATGTATCATATTTAAATTGATTTATTCAATGTTTTCTATCATGGAATCAAAATTCATGATCATTTTAAAATAGAATTTGAGAAAAAATGATAAAAAAAATTTTATGGTACCTTTCTCCCAAATATTCTTCATGTTCATCACCGGTAGGACCCCATGGTCCCAAATAGACATTTCTGTGTGGTAACGAGTCTGATCCCACCCCCAAAACCATGAAAGATCGATGAAAAATGAATTCATAAATGAATTATGGTTATATATGGAATGTTAGTGAGGCATGGGAGAAATTTTTTATTATCATAGTATGAATACACGGTAGTGGAATGTGGAGTGGTGTGTGGAATGTACCACATGTCTCTGAAAAAAATAGAACTATTTTTTTATAAACGACGGACAGAAACAAAGATCTACAAAAAGAACTATAAGTTTCAGGAATATATTGAGATGAGAATCATGTGGCAAGACTGAATTTGAGGATTGAAAATAAGATCTGAGAAATCTTTGAAAAAAAGAATACATAATGTGAACTAGGATAAACACATGTAGGTAGCCCCATAGTGGATATAACAATAGTTATTGGATAATTTATAGATGACGTGTTGTGTATCCCTCCTACACTCTACATACCCTTCCATGGTTGGAAATATTGTGTGATGGATCACACATGAGAGATCATGTTTGTAAGTACATGTCCAGGTATATAGTCATGTACCTATGTACAAGGACATGAAGTTATTTACATGGACCTATGTTCAGTATGTAGACACAGGGCCGATACATGGACACAACTAGATATACAAGTACTGGTCCCAAGTAACATGGAAATGACATGTTGTCCATCTACATGGTGTGTAATCCTAAATGGCCATGAGTCATGTGCCTATCGGGGAAATGACTAGGAATTGGAGTGGGACCGCACACAGTGTGGTTCCCCTCACACACTATGTACTCATTGACCTCTTTTGAAAAAAAATCATTATTCCATAAATTTTTTTTTTTACTCGAATTTTGGCCCAGGAGTATCTTACCCTAAGTGTTTTCCACATAGAATGTGGTGGATCCAATAGTTTTGGATTTCTATATATGATGTAAAATGTTCTCGGAATAATGCTTATTTAGGTGATGCTCGACAATGACATTGATCAGGCATGATCACCATATTATTCATCCGAATACAACCCCCCCCCCCATCCATCAGCATGGGTGCAAGTCCTGTACAACTACCTTCTGAGTGAAACCCCCCTGATATGGTCGTGTGTAGTTCCTCAATAACTATAGTAAAAACCCTATGGTACTAGAGTGGGGATCCTCGACTACTGAATGGAACCCCACTTTTAGATAGGGCACATGACTTCGATAACCATAGTGAAACCCCCTGCTATACTAGGGCACAAGTCCTTGATCTATTGTGTGGAACCTTCCATCAGCATGGCACTGGTCCTCTACCTTACCATAAAGAACCCCCATATCAGCATAGGGTGTGGGTCCCCATGAAAAAATAGTGTAACCACCCATCAGCATGGGAGTAGATCTTCTATAGATACATATAGAGTGGAACCCCCTTTAGTATCGGTGCAGGTCCTTTATGGATACTTATAGAGTAGGTACCCCTGATGTAAAAGGAAGTAGGTTATCTACTTTGAGTTTGTGACCACTGAATAGTGCATAATATTGATGAGATGCCTCGTGAAATTCATGGTTACTTTTGGGATAACACGTGAGATCATAATCATTATTGATAGATCTTTGGAACTATTGGCGACTCTTCTTCTAAGTGTTAGGTTTTAGATGGAGATCCCCCTACTCTCTTGTTTGGGTTTCTTTTGTAGAACTTATATACATTATTATGATAGAACACTTTGTATATGGTAACTCTCCTTCTAATAGAGGAGAATGCATGAAGGGTTTTCCACATTCTTTATTTGTTTATCTTCTCATGGTTGGATGAGTCTACTCTCATTCTATAGGTGGAAAAGACTCAATGTGTAGTTCATCAACACACTATGTCGATCCACTTGTGCATGGATGAGTTTAATTTCACTCTTGGATTGGGTTGAGATATTCTCTTTAACAGTATCTTATATTTAATATCTTTATATTTCTATTTTATACCTTAATTTATCCTCTTCATCATTCAGGGTGTCCTAATTTGTATGTGTATACTCAACCTTTCATGGTCTTTCCCCGCATGTGTCCTGTCTAATACAGATGATTGATAGGCTGGTGGTGACATCATATGAGATTAGGGATATTGGATGATTTTGACTATTTTCAATTTTTATATATTAGTATTATTTATATGGTATCTCTTAGTCATTAAATTTCTAGATTTTTCAGGTTGGGACCTATTTCTGTATGGGTATGTATTTTCCCCTTTTACTTTTCAGTTTGTAGTATCATATTCATGTACAGTCTAGAATTTTTTCATGCATGGTAGTTCCATCATCCTTCTTTTTCTATGACTTTTTTACCTTAAACTTTTTCATTAACATTTCGTTGTGTTTGATTACAAGTACTTAGGAAAATTCCTTACATGTGTTATGACTTTAGCGTTGTTTTCCAGCCCTTGGACTATGGAGGCGGGCTTCATATTATTCTGGCTCGATCCCTAACTTGGATAAGTTTGTTACAATGTGTATTAGATATAAATCCAGATAAATAAATTTTAGATATAACATGATATATCCAAAATTCATATCACACGTAATCTTAAAATGTAATAATCATTGAACTTTATATTTACCATAATGAATGGAAATTGTTTTTGGAAATACCTTACCTCAATTTCGACTTCTTTCAAACATTTTCTAACCATATATATTAATGTTTAAATAATGTCATAAATTTCTTTAATCTCTATATTCATATCTAAAATATATTACAAAATATCTTTATAAAATAACTAATCCATTTTATTAATAATATTTCATTATTTTCATTGTTTTTGGTATGTTTGTTTCATGATTTCATGGTTGTTTTATTTATGTATAATTATAGATTTTCTTTTCAAATAGAAACAATACTCAAGAAGTGGATTGAAATTGTATTAAGGCGATTCCAAAATTATAAATTTACCCAAATATCACTTTTCTCTTACATGATGATGATTCATTTGATGAAATTTTATTTATAAATGATTAGATTATTTTGGTGGTTTTCCTACCATCAGGAACTAGTTTTATTTTATTTAATATTATGTCTCAATATTAGTTCCATAACATGAATTAACTAATTATATACTTCTTAAAATATTATTTAACCATAACAATATTTTTATATCCTTCCTTTATGGTGGTAATGGAAAATAAATAATCATTATACATGGATACGGTTTACTGCAACAATTTTGACAATGGTTTCATTTCATGGAATAAGAGGAGTTGAGAAATAAAATGAATATAGTATTTTAAATTATAAAAATAATATTATATTATATACATTATAAATGAGTTATTATGACATTATGGATGAATTAGTCGATGATAAAATAGAATAATAAATTAAATTAAGTGAGGTTTTTTGTGAAAATTACCTCTTGAATATCACCCCACTTAAAGACCCTTAAAAGAAAGTGTAATTGATCTTTTGGTGATACCAGTAGAACATGGATTTATGGAGAGTGAGGAGGATATATTTTTATAGATATTATAGGAGGTTAAAGGATATTTAGGAGAAGGGGGATGGAGAGGAGTGGTATTTATACTTGAGGAGTGATGGATTTATGTGATTAAATAATTATTAATTTTTATTCAAATCCAACCACAACTGGGTTACAAAAATTAAAAAAATTATATTGATAAATAATATTTTAATGGATAATTATGTTAAATAAAAACATAAAACCACTTTTTAATTTTGTAGTTTTTAGGTATTTAAATATTGTACCTTTAATGTTTAACCCATTTCATTATTTTTCCTATACATTAGTAAATTGTTTTTTCCATGGAAACTTTTTAATTCCTATAAATGAAATAAAAATTTATAAAAAATTATTAAAATATGATTAAAAATATATAATCATTTCTAAAAAAATTAATTAATATATTTTGAAAAATTAAATTTAATAAAAAACTCATTGATACAAAGAAAAAGTGGGTTTCCATGAAGTGTATTTTTTAAGAAAACTTTTATTTTATATTAACTATATGACTAATAATAATAATTTTATGAAAATAAATTAACTTTTAAGGATTTATAATATATAATAATATCTTAAAATCTTCTCCATTTGGAATTATTTTAATTAATTTAAAAGGATAAACATTATGTACGTTAAAACTGTTTTCATAAAAATATCGTTTTAAAAAAATAATCATATTCCAAAATAAAACTTAAAGTTTATTTAAAATAAATTAATTTGATAAAATATAACTAAATAATAATTATTTTAATTTTAAATAAAATTTAAAACATAATGGGACTTCGAAATGATTTAATTTATTGAGATGAAACTATATTCTTATAAAAATTGGTATTTTCACTATTCACTAAAAACCAAGTATTTTATGAAAAATACCAAAATTTTACCCATGGTAAAAGATCATATTGTTATTTAAAAAATGAATATAATTTATGAAATTAATTTTATGAAATTTTAAAAATTAAATTATAACATTCAATTATAAAAAGAAACAAAACCCATTTTTGTAGAAAATGTATTTTTGAAAGAAATGACTTTACTAGAAATTGAGAAATTATTTGAAAATAATTAATTAATCATTTATAAGTGAGTATTAACATTATATATATTTCCAATTTTCATTAATAGTTCCAATTCTTGAAAAAATAATTGCTCGGTTATAATTGTCACATCGAAATAATAAGATCTTGTAGTTCATTTATTCTCAGTGTTACATATCTTATACACTATCGAATATAATATTTCCCTTTTAAAGTATTGGGATGATAAAATTAATGTGAATGGAAATAATGTATTTTTTAAAATATCAAAAATATTCATGTTTATTATAATATAATGTTTTTTTACTGATAAATAGTGGTATATGAAATATAGATCGATAGAATAGTTAAAATGGAAAGTGAAAGATATAAAAAGATAGGAAAATTAATGAATATTACTTAGAGTCGTTCAAATTTTCTAGATTCCTTGAAATTTTATTTGGAATGATCTTGGATGTGTAACCCCTGGAGCAGAGAATTCCCAGAGCTAGTGCATTACATTATTACATTGGCATAGATATAAACTTCAAATCTCATTGGACTTGAATATTTTTGTTGTTTTGGAAAACTAGATTACATAAAACATACCCATATTAAATTGGGAAATATAAAATATAAAATGAAATGTGATAAAATGAAATAAAATAAAATTAATCCATTAAATTATATTCAAATTTTTCTTCTTCATGACCTGGGGAAAGGAAATATAATAAGGGCGAGATCAAATGCTTAGCAAGGGTATGCAAAGCATAAGAAATAATGAACCGATGAGAATAATAAACATAGAAAGGTAACTAAATGATAACAAATTCCATTAAAATAATTTGATAAGGAAAATCAATATGGAAAGGTAAGAAATAGAAACACCTTTGATTTAATCACTAAAATAAAATAAAATTCATCCATAGATTTATTTATGGAAAATATCTTGGATAAAAAGGATAACCTAAATGGATGAAACACTTTAATATTTGAAATCATGTATCTAGAACACAAACCACTATTCCAACAAGGTATTTTAGCAAGACACTATAACGATTCTAATTTTTTCAACTAATTTATTTCAAGAGACTATAGATGCATCGAGGTGATATCTATAACTTGGCCCCACCTATGTCTTCAAGTCCAAAAAATTCCTCATCTCTCGAATAAATAATTTAATTAATTTATAATGTGACATATCATAATATATACCTATTAAATAAAGTATAAATAATTATAAATATTTACCAATTGAAGGATATGTAAGAAAATTGTTTGTTGCTGATAATGAATGTGAATACCATTTAAATATCAATTAAAAATTCTTGAGAAAAATAATCATTAAACATTTCAAAATTTCCCATACCACTAAAAATCATTTAATTCCTAACCTATACGAAGTAGTAAAATAAAATTAATCTCGTAATATCATGATAATAAAGATATTTTTGATAAAACATGTCAAAGGGAAATATACACACTATATAAAAGTGAATTGGTTCATAAAAGCAAATAAGTCCCAATGGAATGCAAATTTAGTTGAATTCCCTTACCTTGAGTACAACATGTCATGTGTGTATATATACTTATGAATAATAAAAAAATGTTATTTATTTAATTTCTAGAGAATTTTTTTCAATTTTATTATTACTTTCACTTTACTTATTACAATGTTGTAAAAAACTACTTATACTAATATGTTTACAAAGGGTGTTTTGTCCATTTTCAATTCATGAGTCAAAAAAACTTAGGTAGATCGACAATGATCAAAGGGGTCATTATATATACATATACTAAATAATAATAATTAAATTATATTAAAATTTAGACAGAAATTATTCTTTTAATACCAATTATTAATGTTGATTAAGAAAAATTAACCCATGTCACAATCATGGAGACTGTAGGGCATACATACGCATGAATGACGTTCTCATTTTTCAATGATCGTTATGGAAAGAAGAATAATAATATAAATCATACCATAATAATAATTATATGATAAATAAAAAATTATCTAATCATACATAATTTTATATATAAATCTTGTGATGTAAGAAGAATCATGTCATGTCAAGGAGGCGGTTGTATACATGTCCACAAACGACGTTATCAGTTTTCAATTGTTTGAAAGGGTAATAAAGAAAAAGATAAATTTTTTTTCTAGAAAGTTAAATATTTCATTAATATAATATATTTTTTATTTATGTTACATTTTTTTAAATAAAACCATCTTTTATACTTTCTATGTATAGTGTGAATGAATCACAACGCTTAGAGGAGGTGGTAGTCAAAAATTCCAGAAACGATGTTATCATATTTAGAGAAAATAGAATGTATAAGGTTAATTCTTATAAAATAATTAATGAATAATATATACATAATAAAAAAATTATAAAACAAATATAAACATAGTTTCCATAATAAATCCTTACCATGAAAGGTGGTAAATGAAAAATAAACAATCATCATTTTGTGAGGCGGTTGTTCTCCGTACACATAAATAGTATATTTGTTACCCCTTAGATGATATTTCAAATGAGTGTAGGTCTAAAAATTATCATGAAAACCTCATATAATTTTTTGGATATTATATATATATAATTATGGAATAATAATATTTTATTCAGTGAGAATGGAAATAAAACTAAACAGCTTTAGGAAATATGTTACATTTTCTTTGGGAAACTCCTTTAGGTTTTCATAGAAGGGATTCCTTGGATATAATTCTTCCAAATGATATGATTATAGAATTAAAGGGATAATGTTGCTGATATATTTGGACAGGTATTCTTGAGCCACACATTCTTGATATGTGTTAGGAAGTTAGAGGAGATTAGGTCTTTTTATAGTGGAGGAGTGACACTCTTGTAAGTTTTGGAAATGAAATTAAGCACGCATTTTCTCCATTAATGGGAATAAAATAAATGTACAAATTTTATAAAATGGAGTATAAGGTCTAAATATTTACATCCAATTGATTTTGGACATGTTTATAGGTCACCTGGGCCCTTAATTTCATGGTTTAGTCTCTTGTCATCCTTAATTTTACCATAATCATTGTAGTTAATTTTAACTAATTTTATTAATATTTGTCGACAAAAAATTATTTTTCCATAATATAAATAATAAATTATTTTTTAATACAAATATTTAATCTAATTTTATAAATTCCAACCATTGACGTGGTAGAAATTATTATGAAATTAATCTTGTAGATGGGATGAAAATGCAGGTTTTGAAAGTAAAAATATCTAAATGTTTTATTTGTTTTTATATTTAATTTCAAAGTGAAATTTTTTAATATTAAATAAATTGGTATAATTGAAAAAAATATAATGTCATTAAACTTTAAAAACATTTAAAAATATAATTTATTCGTATAAATAAATTATACATAAATGTATTTTTGAATTATAATTCATTATTTTCCACTTTACATTTATTAATGAAACATCACAGAAAAATACCAAAAATTCATCTAAAGTTAGTTATTATGTTTTTGATTAAAATATGATATTTATTTTAACTTATTTAGTATATTATAGTTCAAAAAAATTTATTTAAAATGGTGTTTCCATTAGAAGGTGCTAAAAATGAATTTATAAAAATATTATTTTTATGCCTAAAAATATGTTTTTCATTTTTTATGCCTATCAAATATATTGGAAGAATAAAAAAAATAGTTTTTTCAATATATAATATATCTATATTTCATTTAAATCATCCTAAAATATTTATGCATTTAATTTATTTAGGGGATAGACTATAAGGTTCATTAAAATCGATTTTCATGAAAAAAATTACATTTTTATTCAACAGGTTGTTATATTCCTTTACAATCATTTTTTTCTAATAAAATCAAATTATATTTTTATAAACCATATCTCTTCATAATTTAAATAATAATATTCAAAATTTAAATTTAAATGTGTCTGTTTATTATAATATTATTAAATAATAATATTTTAATAATATGTTGTTGTTAGTTAAAAACATGTTATTACATGTCATGAAAGCTATTGAAAAATGTCATTATTTCATATAAAGAAAGATAAGTTAGTGATTTCATGCATTCAATTCTATATATTATATTAAATTTATTTAAAATAGTAATTTTATTTTTATGTCTCAGGATATTAAATTCCTATACATGCTTGGTGTTGTGTGTTATGCATGAGATCAAATACAATGTTCTTACTTTATTATTTCAGGGTGTTACATTCTTCCCACCATAATTAAATTGCTTCATCACAGTTTCAAATTTACCTTAGTAATCATGAAATTGATATTTGAAAATAAAATTGTTTAATCTTTCACATCATAACCGCGGTTAATAAAACACATTCTTTATATGGGATAATATATTGTACAATGGCCACACAACTAGGTTCCCTAATAAGAGCACATAGCTGGGAAATAGAAAAATTGTTATAGAAGAAAAATATAATAAAAAATTTAAGATAGGGAGTTTTAGAGAAAATTTTCATATTAAAATTGTTGACCTTTAAAACATAAATTATTTTTTGTGAATAATGTCCATTAATACTGTATAAATGATGACAATTAGACTACTTTTTTTTCAAGACCAATTTATTCATTGAGTTGATAAATTATTTGAAGCTCTATGAATATATGAAAATATAAATTTCTATAATCCCAATCCATTCCTTTGATTATGACTCTATCTATTCCTACATTATCTCCTAGAACATGTTGTATTATAGGGTGTGGTAATATATCAATCTCTATGACCTCATCCAAATATCATTATAAACCATTTCATAAATGGTTATCTTTTCCAAAATATTATGATTTAACACTTTGGAAGGAAGGTAACTTCATTTCAAAAATGAACATATCATTATCCTTCAACCAATATGATGTATCTCTGTAGTCAATATATACCAAATATGTGAACATATTTATCAAGTATTCTCTTGAAATATGGTAATAACATGAACTACTATAATAATTTATTAGGAATAAGAATTCATCCTTATTCATTATGTAAAAAAAATTTTATTTGTGTGTATTCCATAAATCCCAAAAAAAAATAAACTCCATCAATGATAGAATGAACCACATTGTCAATAAATGATTACTCATTTCCAATGTAGTAATCACTTATCCTATCTATATTATCCATGCCTGTCATTTCTTTATCCAAACATCATTTTCATATCATTAGGAACATATTAAGTGTTATATATCCCTCAATCCTATGTTATCCAAAAAAAATCTAATGAATAACTATTCTTAGATCCATTAATAATATGATCACAAATCATTAGTTAAATACTACTATAACACAATACCTACATATTTAATAAATAATATGATCATAAAATCATTAATAATATAATTTTACAACATATTTCATAGATACCGATATAGAAGAAAATTAATCATTCAACCTTGGTTGTGTCAATAACATATTATTGACCTTGAACTCTTAGGTTCAACTGAGGAACATTCCCTTAATGCTTGAAGGATTTTTTTTTCATAATACCCCATATCCGCACAACTTCAACACTTAATAGTACTATTTTTTATTTTTCTGTTTTCATTCCTTATCATAGTAACCCATATCTCCAAACATATAAAAATATCCCATTCCATTCAATAATTTACCAAGATAATTTTTTACACAATTATCATATGTGGGAAAAATATTATTTCCCTCATTCATTGACTCATTCACTTCTTCATGGTTCCCAATTGGCCTATTATTGTCTTCGTTTCCCTTGAATATATTGAATCTAGAAAACTAATTCTCTATCTTGATGGAAGAAAAAACTATTTCATATTATGATGATTTTTTGGGAGACCGGTTCCATTTGGAGGTTTTTCTTAAGAACGTAAAATAAATAATCAATCTAGAATTATGTTTTGGATACGAAATCCGTAGCATACCTTTTTAATATTGTAATGGTAGCTTCATAATCCGCAACAATTTCTTCCTCCCATTTCTTCAAACTATGTAACTTTCAATTCATCTCATTTTTTGATCATGAGGGAAGTATTTATCGAATAATGACTCCATAAAATTCCTTCATTCCATCTATTGTACATCTTCTTAATCCCTAGTATTCTAGATCAAAGACAATTATTGATCAAAATCACCTTGTAAAGAATAGAACACAAGTGTAACCTTTAAATTATCACAAAATACTAATTCCATAAATATCTTCTCCAAAGACATAATATATTTCTTAACCTCCATTGAATCAATAGTACCTATAAATGATGGGGGACTCTCTCTGATAAAGTGATCCAACCTAGGAGATTCTCTCTACGAGATAAGTTTCTCTTATAGGGCAATG
Organism: Viscum album; assembly: GCA_963277665.1. NCBI lineage: Eukaryota > Viridiplantae > Streptophyta > Magnoliopsida > Santalales > Viscaceae > Viscum > Viscum album. The sequence continues at coordinate 1,234,433,762 of OY728122.1, read as the reverse complement.
TTATTTGTCATAACATTATTAATTTTCCCTAAAATTTCAATAATTTTTTTAATTACAATAGTAGTTGTATTTTCTTCCTCAATATGGGAATCTCTACATTTTCTATGGTTATTGATACCATTCTTCCATCCAGGTACAATTTCAAAAAAATGGCATATACTGGATTAGCTCGTAAAATTATGAACTTTTCATAATTATAAATAAGGCTTAACACAGAGAATGAATTGAAAAATTTATGCATTGGTAATCGTATAATAATTAGAAAAATTTTATTTGGTGATATAATTACTTTTTAAATCCTTAATAATGGTTTGTAATGAAAATGTGAATTATCTTAAGCATGTCACGCGATAGTGTCAAACTAGGTCTATAATAAGGCACATTATTATATATCAAGTTACACCAAACCAGTATCGAACCCCATTGTTAGAGTTTGTACTCCTCAGTACATTTATGAGAGAAACACATCCACTAATATTATCCATAAATAGATATATTTTTAGGAATACCCCATAATATCTACCTTTACAAAATTCTAGGATGTTTTTCAATACTTATACTCAATGTGTATCTTATGGTTCTATTCCCTAATATAAGTTTTCTAAATATTGTTTCAATAGTTTACACATAACTTTCTATGACACCAACTCTAAGATCCCAACAAAAAAATGCCCGGAGTTGGTGAATTACATTGTTACAATGGAATAGATACCTGATTGAAATTTAAGAACTAAATAATTTAACACTTTTGGAAAACAGGATTATATTCACCATACACATATTATATTTAGAAATAGAAAATAAAACATGATACATGATAAAATAAAAGGAACTGTATCCTTGAAATATTATTAAAATGATTCTTCTTCAAAACATAGGGAAAATAAGCATAATAAGGTTGAGCTCAAATGCTCAATAAAGGATACTAAAGAAGAAGGAATAATGAGTTGATGAGAATAATAAATATGGAGAGTTAAATAATTGATAAAATATTCAATTAAAATAACTAGATAAGTAAAAATCAAAATGGAAATGTAATAAATTGAATGACATTACATTTAATGAATGAACTAAGAATTAATTGCATCCATAGATATAATTACAAAAAGTCTCGTGTATAAAAATGAAAACTCAAATTAATGGAATGCTTTGGTATTATATTCCATGTATCTAGAACATGAAATAATATACCATCAATATATACACTCAAGATAGTTTAAACTATTCTGATTTGGCCAACTAATTCATCTCATGTGACTACCAATGTATCAAGGGGCTTTCTATAATCATGACCCACCTGGGTCTTCTTGTCCAAATCATTCCTCATCTATCGAATAAACGATATAATTAATAAAAAATATTTCTTATCATCAAATATCTGTATTGAATTAATTATATAGATTTATCAATAATTCCCCATTGGTGGATAGGTGACAAAAAGGGTCGTTTTTGTTGATGAATAGGAATACCATTTAATGACCATTAAAATATTCATGTTCAAAATAGTCATTAAAAATAAAATGTCTTCCATACCACATTAAAACATTTGAATCATAATATACATTAAGTAATAACATTATATGAAAATTGAATATCATGAGAATAATTATAATTCATTATATAACATGTCAAAGAGTAGTATACAGACCCTATAAAAGTAAATTGGTGCATAACAACAAATAAGTACCCATAGAATGTAAATTGAGATGAAATTCATTTCCATGAGTGAAAATTCTCCCATGTGTCTTTATATTCCTAAATAATAAAATTTTGTTAAATATTTAATTCCTTGATAAAGATTTTCAATTTTATTGTTACTTTTACTTCATTTATTACAATGTTGTAAACCACTACATAAACTACTGTGTTTACTATTGGAGTTTTAAACATATTAAGTATATGTGTCAAAAAAATACATTGTTAGATCTAATAAGGTAAAATATGTAATTATATAAGTATCTATTGAAGAATAATCATGAAATACTAATAATATTTATACATCAATTATACTTTTAAAACAAATCATCAAAGGGTAATAAGGAATGTCACATATATTATTTTTCCAGAAAGGCAATTGTTTCATGAATATAATATGAATGTAAATTATGTAACCTATGTTTCATTCAAATCATCTTTTATACATTTCATTTATATCATGAATGAATCACATTACTTTGATGATGCGGTAGTCCACACTTCTATAAACGCTGTTATAATATTTTCAGAGAATGGAATGTTTAAGGGTATGTCTTATAAAATAATTACAAAAGAATAAATACATAATAAATATCATAAAAAATATATATAAATAGAGTTTACATCATGATTCCCTCCCATGAATTATGGTAAAATAAAAAAGGAACAATCACCGTTTCGAGAGGCAGTAGTTCCCAGTACTAAAAAATAATATGTTCGTTACACATTATATGGAAGTGAGTGTGATTGTATGTAAAAACCATAGAATAAAAACATTCTAGAATATTTAAGACACTGGTTCTGTTATATAATCTAGAATAAGAATATATTATGGGGTGGGAAATGTAAATAAAACTTTAGAGCCTAATGAATGATGTTACATCTTCTTTTGGTAACTTTTTTTGGTTTTCACCAAAGGGATTCCTTGGACAACCTTATACCCAAGGTGATTCTTCTTGGATTAGGGGAAGTATGTTGAGGATCTATTTGGGAAGATCTTTTTTCATCATAAATTTGTCAATAGGTGTTATGAAGTTAGAGGAGACGAGTCCTTTTATAGTGGGGGAAGAGTGAAACTCTTTTATATTTTGGAAAATAAATTCCACCCACATTTTTTCCAATTAAAAGTGGATACAATAATAATAAAAATTCTATATAATGGATTATAGTGTTGAAATGAAAATTGAAAATGGATTTTAGAAAATTTTCTAGGTTATTTGGGTCATAAAGATTAATGTTTAGTCTCTTGTTGAGCTTAATTTCACCATAATCATTGCAATTAATTTTAATTAAATTCAGTAATATTTTTTGGTAAAAAATTATGTTTTACCTTTTATAAATTATAAATTTTTCCTATTAAAAATTTGGACTCAATTTTTCCAAATTAAAATAACATAACTGAAAGAAATTCATATAAAAATAATCCCCTATATGGGTTGATATTACAGGGTTTTCAAGTAAAAACATCAAAAATATTTCTTTGTTTTTATATCCAATTTCGAAGGGAAATTGATAATAATGACCTATATTGGTTTTATTGATTATAATTTAATCTAATTAAAATTTTAATACATTTATAAATATAATTTATCTATATTAAAAATTAGACGAAAAATCAATTTTGATTTAAAAATCATTATTTTCCTTTATTCATTATCAAATGAAACATCACATAAAAATAACAAAAATTCACCATAAGATAATTTTTATGTTTCAATTTAAAATATGATGTTTATTATAAAATAAATAGTTTATAAAAGTTCCAAAAAGTGGATTTAAAATTTCAACTCTGTTAAAAGGATATAAAACTACCTTTAAAAATATATTAGTTTTTATGCATAAAACTGGGGTTGTTCTTATCTTATCCCTTTATAACCTATTGCATGAAAATAATAAAAAAATATTTGATTGAATATATAATATATATTTATTTAAAATAATACTCTATTAAAAATTAATTAATTTTATCATTTTAAGACACCTTTGCTTGCATAAAAATAAGTGTTTCTGAAAAAAAAACCATTTTGTATTTAATCAGTTCTTATCTTCTGTTTCAATAAATTTTATAGATAATGAATTCATTTTATATTTTTATAAACAATAAATTTTCATGAATTACTAAATAATATTCATAACTAATAATTTATAAGCTAGGTTAAGTCTTGTTATATTGATGATAATATTTTAATAATATATTATCAATATGTTAAAACATTCTCTTGAATGTAATGAATGATATTAAATAAGGTCATTATTATGTGTAAGGAAAGACAACTTATTATTTTCACTCATTTCATGCAATATAATATATTAAATATTTTAAAAATAGTAATTATATTATAATGTCTCGGGATATTACCTTCCCTTACTCACATGGTGTTGCATGTTATACATACAATCAAATACAATGTTCTTGGTTTATAATTTTGGTGTGTTATAGATGAGTTTCTTAAAAAATTCTAGAAAAATAGCATCATAAAGTCCTCTATATAGTAGTGTAACCTATGTAAAAAAATATTTTATTCCCTATATATCAGCAAACTGTTTTGAGTTTTCCACTTTTACTCCACATAATCTAATAATTCTTATTAAAGAGATGTTTATCAGATGTATCTATTCGAGAATAATCATTCAACATTAAATATAATACTGTTTCATTTAATGCATCAAAACTGGACATTAGATATTTAAAACTCTCTACTACTAAGTTTGAAATGGTATGATATCTTTACATAATTTTTGGATAGTTGATCTCATGAATACATGAAAAGATCAAATGATGTAGACAAGGGACATAGTCGATTTAGCACTTCATGCAGTTAGCTCATTTGCAAATGTGGTAAGTAGATGGGTCCATATAGTCAAATTTTTTTATGTATAGTCACTGAATAAAAATGCATGATCGATATATTAATATAAAAAAATTTACATACCATGGAATGATAGAAATATTTATTCATAATGAAAGTATTTTCCTTCAAGTTGCATGGAACATTCATTTTCAATGTAGGTTGATTGTACATGTGGTAAGGTGATTATCATCATACAACAAGCTAAGTGTTCAGTGTGTGGTTAGTTCATGATTTATATTTTTTTTCATTTGAATCATGATAATTGTTTTTTTGTTCATGAGGTAAGGTGAAATGGTTATATGACCTTCACACGGTAAGGTTTAATGGTAATCTCTAGACTTAGCCATTTTTTGAATTTCATCTAGTAAACCTCTTTCTACTAGAAATAATTAAATACATTAATAAATATTTATACCTAATTTGGGATCATTAAAATACAGAGGTTTATGTCTAAGATAATAGTTTCCCCCTTTTTGATGATTAAAAATCATGACATTTATAATTAAAACAATCGAATTTAACTAAATTATAAATAAAAGTATTAAAATAACTACATAAAAAGTTTTGAAAATCATGAAAATAGTATCCAATAAATTCAATTAATTTTAATTCATCACCTTAATCACAATTTTTTGATTATTACAAAGAAACAAATTACGGAATAAGAAAAAAAAGAAAATCTTATGATAATAAAAGAGAGGATGAGATTTATATATCAAAAGATAGTACAAAAAAGGGTAAAAACAAATTACAATAAATAAATACCAATAAAAATGATAATCAAAACCCTAATGATGGTTATATCTAAATTTTTTAGGAGTAATAGGATCACTTCATTTTGATGTAGAGGTAGGAGAAGAAGTAGTCTTAGGAGAAGACGAGGTGGAAGAGGATCTAATAACTAAAATACTTGAAACTGGTCTAATATTTTAAAAGGATTTGGTAGGAGTTAGTCTATAAGGATTAATTGTACTAGAGGTAGTAATCTAAGATAAAATAATGGCCAATGTGTCTAGAATAACTATCAATGAGGTATAATTTTAAGGTTTCATCAACTCAGTGAACTCAATGATAGATAATGAACATTTCTCTAAATCATGAAGTAAATAATAATGAATATCCCAAATATATTCAAAAAAATAGGATTAATAGCTCTAAAATTTTCAAATTTTTTACTTAAAATATTCTGTTAGAGGATGCATGTTAAAATCCAAATAAAGAATTCAAAATAAACCTTTCAAATTTCAATTTATGATGATCTATATTAGATAATAATCAATTGCCTCCTTGACTGTTTCCCATTATTGAATATGTTTTTTGACATCCAAACTAACTAAAGCATAGATATTTGAAGAATGGATTTTAAAACCATCATACAAAACATCATTCTTTTTCAAACTCATAAATAAAACAATAAAATCATCTTGAACGGATCATTTTATCTTAACTTAATTAAGAATTGATTGAACATGAGGTGTCAAAGACAAAAGAGCTAACTGTAACATATCATTCAGGAACGTCTGGTCAAACTTGGTCTTTATTTCAGACAGATAAACATGGAGAGAACCAACATGAGATATCATATCTGTAATCTCATTATCCATCATCACTATTGTAAAATTAAATATAGGTATAATATGATTAATTATAAAAGTTACTACTTGAAAATTATTATCTTGTATATCTTGTTATAAATATTAGTGAATGTTATCAAATGCATGTTTGAGTATCTATAATATATATAATATATATAATGAAAATTAATCATTAGTCACCTATATGGTTGATGGAATTCATAGTGTTGGAGAAGAAGGAGATGGAACACTAGTTGTATGCATACCATCTACATTAGTTATATCATCCATCGAACAATCTCTTATAGTCCGAAACTCAACTATCGTAGAAACATCAACATCATCATTATCAGAATCTTCAACAATGTTATCATGAAAATATTTAAGTCTTCAATACTCTCCTGAATATGAAACACAATGATCAAATATCCTTCTAATGTTTTTTGAATATATATTGTTGTAGGTCCACCAAGTCCTAGTGGATTTCCTCCATAATCTTCATCATTGGAATCAATATTTTCTAAGCCCGATCTAGGAGATCTAGTGGACTTCTCCCCCTTATATGGTGGAACTAATATAGTATTTCTAGGGGTACTCTCAATAATAGTAGATCCTTACCTTCTATACCTATCCTCATATGATCAAAATGATTGATCCCATTTTAGATCATCCTCATAAACTAACTTACCTTCTTTATTAAGGTACATAGCCCATATTTCTCATCTATTTTCTTCATCGATAGATACTAATTATTATTATTCATTAAAAGTAGAAAAATTATCATATGATTACTCCACAATATCAACAGGTTATATAACTCTATTTTAAAGATCTCCAAGTCTAATATGATACTTTATAGGATTAAACTCGTCATTTCGTTTATCTAGGTCAGCTACCGATTTTTGTTTCCATGAATTCTAGTTGACTTTCCTTTTGTTACCAAATTTTTAGTATGAAAAAATTTATCAAAAGAAGTTATTTTATCCTCCCCCTCAAGAACTAAATAATTTTATTATAGAAAAATTTAAATTGTATTATGGTATGGTAAGGAATTTAACATTGATGTTATCTTGCAAAAATCAACTATCTTTCTCATAAAAAATAGAAAATATTTATTTTTACACAATTACTCATAAAAAATAAGAAAAATATGTATTACTACCTTAGGAAACTCATGTATATTTTTCATAGATTTATTAAATCATGAATAAACATATAATGGAGCATAAATTAACCACATTACTCAATAATAGTGGGTATTCTCAGGATCCCATTTCCAAGGATCTCATCAGAGGTATTATGAAATTCAATGTGAAGATGATTAAAATGATATATATATATTTTTCATACACTATATTATGTGGAAAACTAAAATATTTTTCCCAGTTATTTCAAGAGAATTAAAAAACGTCACTATTTATCTTTGATTTTAATGAATTTATATTCCCAATAGGGAAAACACAATGTTTTCATAAAGCACATTGATTAGATTTAGATAGAATAGTCTACCATTTTCTTTAAATAGATCTTCCCTTACATTATCCTAAATCAATTTATAGACCATCTATTAGATCAAATTCAACAATTGAGCATATAATTTTTTCCCGCTGAAATTATACCATAAATGAGATATAGATTCATTGGATTTAAATATGAACATGTGATAGATTTACGCTTCCTTGATTTCATTATTGGAGGTTACTAAATAAAAAAATTGTCTTCCAACAATCAATTCATCCACCTAATATAGATTAAATTTGAAATCACTAAAGATTCAGAAAAAAGTGGTAAAAAGAGAGGTTAGAGATGATGAAAGGTGGAGGTTCGAGATAATATAAAGTTATTCACTAAAAATATCTTATAAATATAGTGGATATCTTATGAAAATTATAGGAAAATGTTTATGTTCTGATTTAAATATTAATTTAAATCACTGTGGTAATAAAATAATAATAAACATAAAAGAAATCCCACCAAGATATTTTAATAAAAAATTAATATTAAAGAGGCACAATAAATATGCTAAATGTGGAATTGTATAAAATATTATGAATGGTAGGCCTGATATCTATAAATTTAAAGTATGTGTGCTAAGTGTAAAATCATGAAGTTAATGATAATTACATTCTAACCATATGAACATATTTTCTTGGTAAACTTAGTGGTTGTGTGGGTAACTACTCATGCAAAGTATTTTAACTCCATGAGTAAGTGTTCATGGTAGGAATGAAGACCATATGAACAAAAAATCAAGGTCATCCAACTATCTGTGTGAATAATAATTCTTAATTACTTTGAGAAAATTTTAGAGAACATATGAATTTTTTTTAAAACATGTGTAAATAACTAATATTACCATATTTAAACATATATTAACATTACTAATTCAAGTTTCATTAATTTATTCTCTCAGTATTCAAATGCTTTTTAAATTTATCAGTATGTCGTTGTACAGAACATTTGAACTCAATAATTATATCACATTTCTGGTAATGATCTCTCAAAAAGGTATTTCTTATATCAAATGAGTTGTTCTATAATGAGATATAAGATTAATAGTATTTTTTACCACACTTTTATGATGAAAAATACCATGGTCATATTAGAATTTATATCCATATTCTTTAAATGTATTTTTCATCGACACAATACGTGCACACCAATTGTCTTCTAATATGTAGTCAACATCAGATGTGGAAAATTCTACAGAGTTATTCTTCTTACAATACCACAAAACTAGAGACATTCCAAAAAGTGACATCAGCCGGAAGTGATTTTTCTATCTAACCTACAACCAAGAAAATATATTTTTGAATAAATAACTAAATCAAATGCTTTTCCTCTAGAGTAAAAAATATTTATTCCGTTATATTGTTGAGGTATTTGAAAATTATTTTCACAACTAGTAAATATTAAATTTTTATATTTTCTGGAAATTGAGAACACACACATATAGGAAACAATATATTAGGATGACTTTTAGTTAAGTATAGTAATATTCCAATAAAAAATCCTATAATTGGTTTGAAGAATTTATTTCCTAGTTTCATCAAGATCAAAATTATATCTAGTACACATGGGAGTATCAATACCTTTAGACATATCCATGAAAACATGTTTTATAAGATATTTGGTGTAATTTATTTGAATTAAATTAATTAAATATTTATTTTGAAAAATTTTGATTACTAGAAAGAATTTAATTTCATGAATTAAACTCATTTAAAATTCACCTTTCGTCAATTTTTAGAAATAAACACACAAAGAGTTTATAGAAGATACAAAAATAATATCATAAATATAATTTTCACAACCAGAACATCTATTTAAATACATTTGATAAATAGAGTAAGATATTATATACCTTTAGTAAAACCTTTATAAATTATAAAAGAGATGATCTAGTTATACCAAGATCTAGGTTTTTTCATTTAACTGTATAAATCTTTTATTAATTAGAAAAACGTGATTTAAAAAATGATGGTTTTAAAATATATGGGGTTGTTCAACAAAACAGATCTCAATAGTGTTCCCATTTAAGAATTCAATCTTGACATATATTTGATATAGTTTGAAATCTAAATGATCTTAAATGGAAAGAAACATCCTGATGGATTCATGTATAACTACTGGTGAAAGGGTTTCCTCAAAATCGATATGTTATTCAGGACTACATCCTTATGTAACAATCTAGATTTATTTTCAAGTATTAAGTCAGACTCATCAACCATATTTCTAAACACCCATTTAGTTTCAATAGTTAGGTAGTATATGGGTATATTAACTAGATCCAATAATATTTTTATTTTAAAATTATTAAGTTCTTATTGAATTTCCATTACCCAAAATTCATCATTAATTGCATATTCGATGTTTATAGGTTCAAGATGTGACCAGAAGTCAAGATGTTCAACCTCATTTATTAGAGAAGCTCTAGTATATGTTTATTTATCTAGGACACCTCATGAATCTTATAAGGGATGATATCCATGAGCCCGAACATCTCTAGGAATATAAGTATTTGACACTTTATAATCATCCACATATTTGGGTTAAAAATTATCCTTAGAACTGGATGATTTGTTTATAGAAGGTTTGATAGAATTTTCACCACATCCATCATTTAAGTATTGAAAATAATGTCCATCATAATGATTCTATAAATAGGATTTATGTTCATATTGTAACACCTTCATATTTATTGAAATATAATTTTTTCAATTAATTTGATCTTATTTATATTTTTATCTTTATGAAACACAAAGAATATATTTTTTATAAAATAACTATTTTTGACTTGTGTTATATGAAACACTATCTTAATATTGTGAAATAACAAACAATTATATTACCCTTAAGTACATGAAACACTGTGTTTTTCTTGTCTTACACACAATTCCATGCTCCTTCGATAGCTTGCGTAACATGCAAGGATGATTTTTTACTAAACTACAATATACACTATGGGAAAAAGGCTTTTTTGCGACGAACTTTTTGTGATGGGAATAAAACCTCTTGCCAAAAGTATGTCCAAGAGGTTATTTGCGATGTGGGTAATGACCCATCATAAATACCCAATTATTTGCGATAGGATTTCATCTCCCGTTGAAAAAAATTTAGTGCGGCTAGCGCGCCAAAACACACGAAGGTTATTTGCGACGGTGAGATCCCACCATTGAAAATAGTGTTGTATTTGCGATGAGCCCCGTCACAAATACCTGGTAGTGGTTAATAGATTTTTGCGATGGGATGTCATCCCGTCGCAAAAGGTGTGTTGGAAGGGACTATTTGCGATGGGACTCGTTGCAAAAAACTTCTTAACCGCCAATAGTAATTAATGCGGGCGTAGGTATTTATGTCGGGTCCCGTCACAAAAGAAACTATTTGCGACGAGATACCCATCACAAATTGTCCCGTCCAAAAGAATCTAACCTATATACACCCACATTCATTTTTCTCTCATTCCTCTCAATTCTTAGATCATGTTTCTCTCTGAACTCTGATTTTAGAGGGAAAATTTTTCTAAGTTAATTTTTTTGCTCACGAAAAGTTGTGAGGCCGTCCCCATCAATAGAAAATCAAGCATAAAGGTATTTATGTTTTATATAATTTAATATTTATTTCATTTTTTATGTTAATTTTTATTATTCTTGATTAGTTGTAATTAAATTAAATTTAAATTGTTTTGTCATGAATATTTATTTGTACTAATAAAATGAAATTTTTAGTAATAATTTCTAATAATTAGAAGTAATTAAAAATTATTAACGATAATTAGTAATGTATAAAAATAATTTGCAGTAACTAATAATAATTGGTAATAAACAATAATAAATACAAATAATTAGTAATAAATATTAATAACTATTAATAAATAGTAATAAAGGGAAATAAATAGTAATAATAAGTAATAAATAGTAGTAATTAGTAATAAATTATAATAATGAGTAATAAAGAGTAATAAATTGTCATAAATAGTAATAAAGTATAATAATGAGTAATAAATTGTAAAAATTATTAATAAATTGTAATAACTAGTTATAAATTGTAATAATTAGTAATAAATTGTAATAATTAGTAATAAATTTTAATAATTAGTAATAAATTTTAATAATTAGTAATAAATTTTAATAATGAGTAGTAAAAAGTAATAATGTGTAGTAAACAGTAATAATGTGTTGTAAATGGTAATAAATTATATCAATTAGTATTAGATTCTAATATTTAGAAATAAATTGTAATAATAAGTAATAAATTGTAATAATTACTAATAAATTGTAATAATTTCTAATAGATTGTATTAAATTGTAATATTTGGAAATAAATTGTAATAATTACTAATAAATTGTAATAACTTCTAATAATTTGTAATAAATTGCAATAACTAGTAATAAATTGTAATAATTAGTGATAAATTGTAATAATTAGTAATAAAATGTAACGATTAGTAATAAACTGTAATAATTACTAATAAATGGTAATAATTAGTAATAATTAGTAATATTTATTAATAAATACTAATAATTAGTAATAATTAATAATAATTAGAAATAAATACAGATAATTAGTATTAAATGCAGATAATTAGTAATAATTAGTAATAATTAGAAACAATTAGTAATAATTAGGAATAATTAGTAATAATTAGTTCAAAACTTAAATAATTAGTAATAAATTGAAATAATTAGTAATAAATTTTAATAATTAGTAATAAATTGTAATAATTAGTAACAAATTATAATAATTAGTAATAATTAGAAATAATTAGTAATAAATATTAATAAATTGTTATAAACTGTAATAATTACTAATAAATTGTAATAATTTGTAATAAATTGTAATAATTAGTAATAAATTGTATGAATTAGTAAAGAATATTAATAATTAGTAACAGATGCTAATAAATAGTAATAAATACGAATAATTAGAAATAAATAGTACCAATTAGCAATAATTAGTAATAATTAGCAATAATTAGCAATAAATAGCAATACTTAGAAATAATTAGTTAAAATTGAAATAAATAACAATAATTCCTAATAAATAGTAATAATTAGTAATAAATAGTAATAGTTAGTAAAAAATAGGAATAGTTAGTAATAAATATGAATAGTTAGTAATTAATAGAAATAGTTAGTATTAAATAGGAATAGTTAATAACAAATATGAATAGTTAGTAACAAATTGGAATAATTAGTAATAAATAGTAATAATTAGTAACAAATAGTAATAACTAGTTAGGAATAGTTAGGAATAATATAATGAAATTTAAATAAATTTTAATAAATTTTAAGAACATGGCACAATTTCCAATGGATTAACGACACTCCTTTTGCTCGATGACCTTTATACTATCAACTATCACCGACTCAAAACATTATGGAAAATGTGCTGCTATATTGGCATATTCAATCTTTTATGCACAAGATTGGATATACATTCATAGGATGATATTTTTTATAATGTTTTTAGGCAGTGACAATTAGAAGAAGACAATTTATCGACGAAGAGGGGGATATTTTTTCCAGCAGCTCATTTACTTGCATCTTTGTCACACTGAAATCACAATGAAGAATCTGGTCAGAGCTACACATATTCATTCTCGTGCATAAGAGAATTAATATGCATAGATCTGACCATATTCTTCATTGTGATTTCATTGTGACAAAGATGCAAGTAAATGAGCCATCAGACAAAAGAGTAGTCATCAATCCACAGTAAATTATGTCGCCATCAATTAATGGTAATTATTAAGAAGTAGTAGTAATTATTTATCTTTATCTCCAGATAGCGTTTTTATAATTTCAAATTATTCCCAAAAAGTAATGATTTTATATTTTTTAGAAAAATATCGAACAAGGAAGTTGACATCAGTCATTATTAGATGATCACACTTGGATAAATCATCATAGAAATCCAAATGGTTATAGTTTAAATCCTATATATATTGAGGGTGTTGAATCTTTCTTTTCATTTTCCTAATCAAAACTAGAATATGTTTGAGAAGGCACAATTAAGTGTCCTTGTAAAAAATGTGTTTTGAGAACATTTGAGAAATTTGAAAAGGTTGGGGGACATCTCCTTCGGTTTGGTTTTCAACGTGATTATGTTTTTTAATATCAACATAGTAAATACAGTTTCAGAGAAGATACTAATAATGTGATTCTAGATCCATCACGGTTCCAAAATTTAGTACATGATGTTGTAGGTCCATCAGTTTAACAAACTGAAACTCGTTATGATATTGATTTAACTCCTGAGTTGGCACCATATGAATTTTATGAGTTGTTGAGGTCTACTGAGGATGCATTATATCCTGGTTGAATGTTATGAAAGTTAGAAGCAGTTTCAAAATTTATTGCTATTAAATCAGATAATGCAATGTCAAACAACTATTTTGATCAGATATTTTCTTTGGTTAAAACAAAGTTACCTAAAGTAAATTTGTTTCCTATAAATTACTCTGAGAGAAATAGGTCGGTTTGTAATATAGGCCTTAGTTATCAGAAGATTCATGCATGTGAAAATTATTTCATCTTACATTCTAGTGAAAATGATTTGTTGAATTATTGACCCACATGTGGACAATCAAGGTATATAGAAGATCAAATAGGGAAGTCTGGATCGATTTCTGTAAAATAGTTGAGATATTTCCGCCTTACACCCATGCCATAATGTTTATTTTTGTCTCATAACACAACGTCATTGATGTTATGGAACAAAACTAATATTTCAACTGGTAAAAGCTTAAATCATCAATCAGATAGTGATTCACGGAACCATTTTGATCGTCTACATCCATCTTTTGCTTTAGAAGACTGAAACGTGAAATTGGGTCTTTCTACTGACAGTTTTTGTCCATTTAGTTCTTATGGTAGTTAGTATTCACGTTGTCCTGTCATTATAACTTCGTACAATCTACCTCCATGGATGTTGATGTAGGATCCCTATATCTTTTTGACATTATTAATCCCAAGACATCGAAAAAAATAATATTGACGTTTATTTGAAACCATTGATTAATGAGTGAAATGCATTGTGGAGTAATGGTTTTAGTACATATGATGTTGCTGTGAAACAAAATTTCACATTAAATGTTGCATTGATGTGGAAGATTAGTGATATTCCAGCATATGGCATGTTATATGGCTGGAGTAAACATGGTCCGAAATGATATCCATACTGTATGAAAGACAACATAGATTTTATACACGTCAATGGAATTTTTTTTTGTGATTTTGGCTGTCATCGAATATTTCTCTCAACTGAACATCCCTTTCAAAGGAACAAATCTTATTTCAGAAAAAGCACAATTGAAAGGGATGAACCTAAAAAAATTATCTCATGTAAAGATTTAATATAAGTTGTATTTTCATTACCTCCCATCACATTTGGCCCAACAGTAAACCAACAGAAAATTCTGGGCTATAGGAAAGAACATAATTGGATAAACCAAAGCTTTTTTCGGATCTCCCATATTGGTCTGATTTTTTGTTCCGCCACAAGTTGGATTTCATGAATATTGAGAAGAAATATTTTGATAATTTGTTTCATATATTTTGGAATACACCAGTTAAGAACAATGATACTGTAAAAGTACGATTTGATATTGCCCAAATTTGCAGGTGACCAAAACATGAACTATTTAAAAATGTTAGATCACAGAGGTTAATGAAGCCAAAAGTAGCTTATACACTATCCAAAGAGAGTCGATTATTATTTTTTCAATAGATTGCATATTTGAGACTTCTAGATTACTATGCTTCAAATTTGGGAAGATGTGTTAATAATGGTCATATTACCAGAATAAAAAGTAATCATTGTCATGTTATAATGGAAATACTTATGTCGATTGGATTCTGAGGTTTGTTGAATTATATGATTTTAGATTGAATAACAGATATATCATAATTTTTTCGAGACATTTGTAAAGTGACAATAGACTTCGATGCAATAATAAAAATGGAAGAAGATGTTGCTGTAACTATATGTAAACTAGAAAAAATATTTCCACCAGCTTTCTTTGACTCAATGGAACATCTAATATTAAATTTTCCACATGAAGCTAAATGTGGAGGTCTATTATATTTTCATTGTATGTAACCATTCGAGACATGCATGCAGATATTGAAGAAAAAAGTACATAACAAAGCATATGTACAATGCTCAATTACCAAAGCATATTTACAAGAGGAAATTTATTTTTTTGTTCTCACTGTTTCGAATTTGAATATCCTTCAAAACAAAACTGCATGGGACGAAATGAGGGAAATATTAATGATGAAATGGACAATCAATTATTAGTTTTTAATCAGCCAAATATTAACTTCGGTGGAGTTCAAGAACGATGGATTTTAGACGATGAACATCACAGATCTCATACATATGTTCTCCTCAACTGTGAAGAAATGACATCATTTGTAGTTTGAGTGATTATATCACTTTTTCTATAATTTTTGTTATATTTTGTAAAAATATTTTATTTTTAGTTTATATGATAATAACATCAAGAAACAACTTCCCGAAATTACAATAGCTGCTCTTGAAGAACAGTGACTAAAATAAATTTCTCAATGGTTTCAAAAACTCGTAACATAAATTATTGATGGTTTAATATCAATTCAGTTTACTATTTATTATATTGATTTTTTGTTTACAAATTTTAATGTGTCTCAACATGCTTATAAAATTGATAAGAGACTATGTATATTGAGGAACCCACCATTCTAAATGGCTAAATCTTATAATGTATATTTGGTGAATGGTTTTCGATTTAATACATGTGCATATGGGGAATAAAAAAACAAAGAACAATGTTCTTTGTTTGAGAGGATCACATCATAGAGAAATAGAAGTTGACTTTTATGACATTATGGATGAAATTATTGAGCTATGTTATCATGGACAGAATTACATAACGATGTTTAAATGTCGGTGGTTGGATACTGAGAGAGGTTTGCATGTTTATTAGACTCATGGAATCATCAATATTAAATATAAAAACCTTATTGTAGTAAATTAACCCTTTTAATGACTCAATAGGAACATCAAATGTATTACCCAAATCATTGTTCTACATCATGAGACCTGAGTGATTGGTGGAGCATAGTAAAAATGAAATCTTGGGAAAATCAATTTACTCAAACTGAATGTGGATTTGTTGAAGTGGAAGAAATTGAAATTTTTCAAGAGACTACTCAAAATACGTCTTTTTCACAATGAAATGTGAATATCAATGATGACACCACACAATTAAGGGTCAATGGTGATGAAGATTCTAATGATGTTACAAATGATTTTAAAATGATAAGGGATGATGAATGTGAAACTCATATGGATATTGATGATGCCGAGGAGGAATATGAAGACATTGACAAAGTCAGATATGAAGATGACGATAAAGGTGAACATTGACATAGTTAAATGCTTGTTATGATAATAACTAATATATAACTATATACATTAGTTATTTTCAACTATCTACTAATAACAATCATTTGGAATTTCAGATGGAATCTGATCTACATCGTGAGTTAGAGGAGGTCGAGCTACCTTTGGACGAGGGGGATGTGGGATCATCTTTCCCTCAGCCTACTGGTGGTGTAGTAGGTATACGGAGGGGGCGCAGTCTTGTGCGACTGATGATTCCTGACCCTATCCCCGAGTGACGTCCACAGCATGGGTTCGATCTACACACACAGAGGTATAAAAACCTATATATGTTAGTTACATTTCATTAATTTATTTATATATATACACTAATTGTTAGATTATTTATTCTTTTTTCATTGTTTTGCGCATTTAGCTGTTGGATAGGAGAGCGCTATCTTTTGCAATTATTTTTCACATAAATGGACCACATTGGAATAGATTCATGTTGATGTGTAGCTCGACATGTAGAATCATTAGCTGGTATATAAATAAATAATATTTATTTTGAAATTTTTTAATTAATATGTTGATGTTATAAATTATTTACTGGGTTTACGGTATCCCATCAATGATAGCATGCATGAAGATATCCATGCAACCTGGGAGGTGGAAATTCATGAGGGTTTGCGTAAGTTTGTTCAAAATTTGAGAAAGACAACCATTAAGAAAGAAAGAGTGACAGTATTTGATGAGTCGTGTAGAGCCCACCAACCAGAGTACATTTCACCTCATGTTTGGGATGGATTATGTGCAAAGTAGTTGGGTGGTGGATTTCAGAGGAGGTCTTCATTGGGTCGGCAGAACCTTGGAAGATAGGAGGTAACACAATGAGCTGGTAACCGTACATTCAGTTCACATAGAGAGCATCAGGTATGTTTTTTTTAAATATTTTACATAACTTCAAATATAAACAGTTTATTTTATATTCATATATGCAGTTGAGAATCCCGATATTATGGAGTACGACGTTTATCAAAGGATGTACTGTTATCCAGCCACCGAAGAGATTAGAGGTGATCGCCAACGTCAGATTGTGGTTAGTCTTATTTTTTTAATTTTGACAATTAACTGCATATAATATTTTCTCAATTTTAATTTCAAATTGTAATTGAAGGAGTCATATGAGGCTACGACCTCTCAGACATAGGATGAGGGTCAGTACAAGGCGATTGATCAGACCAATGCCCACCATTTTGATGAGGTGGCATGGATGCTAGTGACGCTGTATGGATTTGAGAAGGGCCAAGTAGTTGTTATCATCTCTCATGTGACTCCTAGTACTTATAATGGTACTACTACAATGTCGGTGTCCATCTCGAGAGGAGCTGATTGAGAGGTATCATCTTCTGACTCACCGTATCAGGAGTAGTTCCGAGCTCAGAATGGCCTTATAGAGAGTTTGAAGAAGTATCAAGAAGAGATGCATCAACAGAAGTAGCAGCAGAAGCAGCAACATGAGGAGGAGATGCGTCAATGGCAGTAGTAACATCATGAGTATATGGAGAACATGCCCCGTCTGACTCGTAGTTTAGGGATATATTTTCCTCCACCATCTCCTTTAGCTTCTCCATCTCCTCCAAAAGACGTCCCCAATGATTTTTTTAGTTAAAAACATTTTAATTTATCATTTGTTGTAATATGAACTATTTACAGTTTCTGTCCTTTATATTGGTGCGAATATTAGATAATTTAATTTTTAATATTTTATGATTTTTTTTGTGAATATTGTGAATTTTAATAATTTTTTTTTTATTTTAATAATATTAGTATTATTGTTTCATTAATCCTAAATTTATTAAATATTTGTTTTAGTATTATATTTTTAAAATTTTGTTTTTTTCACTAATAATAATAATATTAATAATAATATTTTACGATTTTTCTTATATTTTTTCTTTGTGAATATTGGGAATTCAAATACTTTTTTATAATTGTAATAATATTGAAAACAATTTTTCAATAATCATAATTTTAATAAATTAATTTTTTTTTTAAATTTATTTTCTATTAGCAACGAGATCTGTTGCGAGATGTTCCCATCACAAATATCCTACAGAATTATTTTCTAAAAGTATTTTTGACGGGATTACAGGTCCATCACAAAAAATTATTTGCAATGGACCCATTACAAATATTCTAAATAAATATTTTCAAAAAAGTATTTGTGACGTTATTACGTGCCTATCACAAAATGTATTTGCGAAGGGCCTATCGCAAAAAAGTTTATATATATTAAGTATATAATCAAAAATATATTTTTGATGGTGAAGTTAGCCGTTCCAAAAAATATTCTTTATGACGGGCCCGTCCCAAATAATATTTTTTCCATGACTTTTTCTAGAGCAGGCTATTTGCGACGGGATCCCATCGCAAATAAGTCGTCACAAATAATTATAATTCTATTTGGGATACTATTAACATGATTATTAAAAAATGATTATAGCTTCAACCTAGATATTATAAAGGAAATAATGAATAATATTAACTAAATGGTGATAATATTATTTACACATATATATTAAATAAATAGTTTGGATATCAATTAATATATGTGAATATAAGAAATATTTAAAAATAATGAAATAACTTTTCTAAGAAAACTATTTTTCAATGTATGAACACAATTTTATCTCAATATATTAAGAAAAAAAAATTTGATTAATTTTTCAATTAAATTTATATAATATATATTCAATAAATATTTCTCACACTCATACGATATTTTTTTATGTATAAGATAATAATATGTCCAATTTTACGAATAAAAAGATGTATTTTTCTAAATGGTAATTTTACCTTATTTTAATGGAGAAAAAATTTAAAATCTAATGTTTGTCAATTTTATAATTTTTATTTGAAAAAATTAACTTCATTTATGAAATAAAAATAAATAAATTTACTTTTGGATAATATTTATTATATTCTTGAGGAACATTATTTTCTGATGAATAGTGGAAAATTCTGAATTTTAATTCAAAACTACTTTTTTTCTAATTTAATTTTATAGTTAAAATATATTTTAATTTTATTTTAATATTTAATTATAAAAAATACAAACAAATAAATCTATAAATGATCACTGGAACCAATTTAACATTGGTATTGGATATATAAACATTCCAATCTTTTAGACGTTGTTACATTAAAAAAAAATTGTCATCTCATTCATGGGATTAAATTTTAAAATAATTTCTGGAAGGTTAGATATTAAAATTTATAATAACAAAATATATATTTTGAATCATCATAATTTATAATAAATAATATTTTCAACTTATTTTTTGACAAAAAATATTTGTGAATGTTATTAAAATTAATTAGAGTGATTAAGAGTAAAAATAGCATTAGAAAGGACTAAGACCTAAAATTATACTGAAAATGACATATAAACTTTTCCAAAATCCATTTTTTAGAAATATTTCGACCCTATAGACCATTTAATATAATTTTTACCATTATTGGGTTCACATGAAATTGGAAAAATGTGGGTGAAATTACCTCTTTTAAAAATTTACGGGAATGCCACTTCTTCTCCGCTATAAAAAGAAAATCAACCCTCTTGATATTTGAAATATATGAATCACTTTGTATGACCAATAATATATTAAAATAACTTTATAAAATCCCTAAATTCATACTATAATCCTCCTTTTTGGAATAAATCCAACCACGAAATCCATTTGGCGCACACGAAAAGTTGTTACCCAAAAATGATGTAACATACTTCCTCAAGATCTTTTGTATTATTTTATTTCCCAAACCTATCAAATATTATAATTCCATTCTTATATAATGACATAAGTATCCAAAATATTCCTATAATTTAAAATTGTATGGTTTAAACTTTCACTTATATAAAATTCCATCTAATGGGTAATGAACTTATCGTTCATGTGTACGGTGAGCTACCACCTCACGAAGTGATGCTATTTATTTTTTTTTCTTTTACCACCTATCATGGTTGGGAATTATAATGGAAAATTAATTTTATTTATTACATATGATATTTATGATGTATTTAATCCTCAATAATTATAATATAAATCATACCTACTTGACTTCTATTTTGTATGAATACGATAACTATGTTGGTGGACGTGTGGACTACCACCTCCTCAAAGCAATGTGATTCGTTCACACATTACATAAAATTTATTAATGACATGTTGAGAAATAATATATGTTATATATGAAATAATAATCCTTATTTATTGAAAATATATATATATACACATATATATCCTTTTCATTCGTTCTTTCAAAATGACAATAAAACAGAAACAACGTTCATGCGTACAAACTACAAACCCTCTCTATGAAGGGTATTTTACATTTCATACTTCTATATTATAAATATTATTATAAATACAGATAAATTGAATATATATTATATTTATATCTTGTTTTAATCTATTTAAATAAGGAAATCATGATCTAATTAAGAGGACCACGAATAAAATTCAAAACATTTACGAAAAACACTGTGGTTATCACTGGAAATACATCTTTATCCAGGACTAATTAAAGAATGGGTAATACGAAGTCATACTTAAATCATAAATGATATTATATATATTAATATTGTTCTTTTTTGGTAGAATAAGAAAATTTTACTTATTATAAAAGAGATGTGAATGAGTTTGACAAGAGTTAATACATATGGTAAGGGTTTTCTCATCTCTCTTTTATTTTCTGTGAGACAGAAGCCATGTACACCTTTTAATTTTATTTGTGGTGTTTATACTAGACATGGATGTATTATATTATTATTATAATTAAATTTATTTTTATTTAAATATCTTTTTTATGATATTTCATTCATGTGATTTATGTTTCTAAAGTTACTAAATCGGTAATGAAATATTGTCTAAATTTTCCTTCTGTGATATACATGCCATGTTATGAACCTATATTTTTCAATGAGGTGAATATAATTCCATATATATATTTTATAATTAGAATAATTATTTTCATGATATTTTAATCTTCATTTAACTTTATTCCTTCCATTTTATTAGGAATAAAAATTATCAAAATGGTAATGGTTTATTGCTATAATCTCATTTTTTAGGGAGATTATTTACGATTAGTCTTCCATTAATGAAATATTATGATACATAACTACATAAACATCATGAATTATATTACCCTATGGTTATTTGTGTTATATCCATGTAATATCTATTTATAAAAAACATACATTATTCTTCCTTTCGGTAGGAAAAATGTGTTTCTTAAAAATTCTGTTTTCAAAAAATGTTTTAAAAAATTTTCAAAAAATATAATATTATATTTAAAAGTAATTTTTACATATATTTTACCTTTTAAAATTGGGTTTATAAATGGAATGTTCATCTCATTTCTCAATCGAGGCACTTTTCTAAACTTGTTACGATGTAAAAAAATGATCGACATATATTGATTTTTCCTCAATCATGAAAATACTTCCTTTGATGCTTCCATTTCATGTTTAAAAGTTTTATTTTTAGGAATAATGATATTATGAATTTTTTGGACATTATTTTTTTTTGAAATTTGATTCAATGGAAAATATTTTAAAAATAAATTATGTCTAAAATGTATTTTAAATGACTTTTAAAGCTTCCTTTATATGCTTTCAAAACTATATATTAAAATGAAAGGATTAAAATGAATTAAAATCATATTTTATACATGATCCAAGTATCATCAATGAAAATTTTTTCTATACATATTGAAAAATTATTTATAATATTGAGGGTATTTTTAGTGAAATTGTTTTCAAAAGGTTTTCAACTTTCTTTGATAAGTTTTCATGAAAAGTGCTTTAAATTGTTTTATCAATAATATTTAATATGTTTTCTAGGTAATTAATTCTGAAAATATTTTCATGCTTTTTTTATATGTTTTTTAGGAAAAATGATTTCAAAATTTTATGAACCCTTCTTTCTATGTTTTGAAATTATTTTCAATGAAAATTCCTTTCAAAAGTTTTTATTTTTTAAAAATAATTTTTAAATAAAAACAATATTATTCTCAGGAAATGTTTTTAAAAGAAAAATTTAAATTATTTTTCTCATATTATTGAATCCATTGATGTTTCCCATACCAATATGATAAATTATCCAATATTTCTATTCATATCCTTTGTATAAAAGTTTAATGTTTTGATGGAACAGTGTTTATCAAACCTGTTTCTATTTCATGGGTTCTATTTTCATGAAACACATATCTATTTTACATGTAAACTATTTTTGAAACACATTTATCTTTAAGGGGTTATATATTTATGAAACCCATTTCCTTTCGTGTGTTATATTTGATGAAATTATTATTAAAACTATCTCTTTTCCATAGGTGATGATATGATTAAATGTTTATGATACTAATTTCATTTAATTGGTTATGATATATTTTATTTTGTTTTCATTTCGAATACATACATATGATTTCATTATTATAGGGGAGGAACCTAAATATCCCTAAAATTCAATCAGTAATGAAATAAATATCATGATATATACATTGATGGAATGGAGAGGAAACTCTATTTAGTGAAGGTATTTTTATGTTAAATGGTCATGAGTGTGAACCTTTACAACTACTATAGTCTTAGGAGTGGACCATGACTACAAAGATGGAATAGAAACTGAACCCATACTATATATATGGAACTGGTAGTGATGCTATGAATACTATTGAAATGATTTTATATGTTTATGTGTCAACCAAAAAAAATTATATCTTATTCCGTTGTTATGATTTCATGGTTAATTATACCGATTCCATTATGATTAATATTATATGAACTAACAATATTTATGACATGAAACATGTGTTTGTTATTTTATATAAGGATTATGATCTTATAAGGTTATGATCATTTTCTCATACCCTTATTTTTAAATATCTCTTTCATTTACCGTTACTGAGCTTCTAAAATCACACCTTTTTATGTTTTCTTTCTCCTGGTTATGAAGAAATGTTTTAAGTATAATTACAAATTGGGAATACTATTTTAGGAACATTTTAAGATATTTTACCATGTTATAATATTTTCTCCATGTTTAAAAAGACAATATAATATTATCATCCACAAGAATTTATTTTTTCATGTACTTAATATTCATCTCAAATGATGTAATATCCTTACATGTTGAGCCTAGGTATCTATATTTGGTATCAATGGAATGGTTTAGTTATCCTTTGGAAATTAGGATAATAAGACATTAGTGGGATCCACAGGGTTATTTGTAAGGATATTTCTACAAATTTCTCTAATAATAAACCTATGATACCTTATATTTAAAAGAAGGTGTTATAATTTAGACATACTATAATTTATTTGTTATTATTATGTGGGTTTTCACTATGATAACTGTTTCTAACTCAATGATGTTTGGTTTTAGTCAATTGAGGGAACTATAAAGAACTGGGTTAATGATAAATGCAACAGATATTTTCCAATGACAAGTCAAAGGGAATGTTCACTTGGTTGAATGATGTTGTGATCATGACTAGTTAGTTTTCAGAGAACATAATTAACAATGTGACCTTTAAAAAAATCTCAGTCTCACCAAAGAAGATATAGAAGGAGTTCATTGATATTTCTGGTAATAGAGACCATAGTTGAATGAGGATTCAGTTTCCTTTCTGCCATGAATGTTATAATAATCACGAAATAAAATGTATTAGTGAAACAATAACAAGTTTTGTATATGGAAAATAATGAAACCAATATAGTAACATCGAAGAAAAAATTAATAGTTTGGTTAATGAAATGGATGTGAATATTGGCTACCCTAAGACATCATCAAAGGTAAAATTATTTAAGTGTTGAAAGAATGGTTATTATGTAAATCTTTTCCCAAAGTGGAAATATCCTAAGGGTAATAAGAAATGTGGTATGAGTAATGGTTATATTGATACTGAGTATGATACTATATATTAAATGTGAAAGTAAAGAGGTATTAAGTAATACAAAGCAGTATATTTTTTCTGGATTTATTATTTAGTGGATTAATCAAATGTTTTATGTATTTTGGATTCATGAAATAAGTTATATGAGTAGTGAAATATATTTGGATTTTTTGGTTTATAATTTTTCACTAAGGATATACAAGAACATGTTGAATGGTTTGGATGGACTTGAAAAGTGATTTAATGGAAATGTGATATTTATGTAAAATCATGATTAAGAGAAATATAGAATTTAATATTTTCTTTATGTTATGATAATGTTGTTTGGATGAATATACGTTATATATGAATAAGTAAATTAGAGGGTTTTGATTACCTTGGAATAAATTAAGGAGTTGTTTACATGTGTTTAATGCTATAATTGATGATGTTTACACCATTTTTTGGATTTAATTAATATATCCAATATTATCTGGAATAAGGAATCATTCATGGTATCATCATGGATTTATGGTAATTCTATTCATTACCATGTTTCCAGAAGATAATTGATGAAGGTATTCACATGTTTGGTATTTTATATATAATATATTCTATATGATATATGGGGGAACAATGTTAAAAGGATTTTTAGAAATTAAGTGACCATCTTTCTAGAGTTTTGTACATTCATCTGCCAGAAGGTTTATATGGATAACCATTTATGGAATGGTTTATTTTAAACTCTATATATGATTTTATAGATTAAATTATTATATAACCATATGAGGATTTATGATTATTTGATAACTTGTTATAACAATTTTTTATGATAAAAAATATGGAATGACTTCTCATCGTATTCATGGATCTCGTGATTTGTTAACACTTCAAGAATGAAAAATTCACCAGCATTTAATGGAATAAGAGATGGAGTGGAAGTTCATCATGGAATAAAAATGGCATGGTTTTCTGATATTAAGTAAGTATATCTTCTCATGAAAATTATTTAACTTTTGGAAATGGGTTCTTGAAACAATTTTTTTAAGAGTACCTTTATTTCTAATGAATCTAATGGCCACATATATCATCGTAGATTTTAGTATTTATGATTGTTAACTTTATCCTAACCATGTTCTACATCCCTATCTATTAGAACATGATAGTTATATTTATAATAAATTTCTATGATTCCACATCCTATCTATGTTCTCATATGTGGAAACCTATTAATGTGTTATTTTGGGTAACTGTTATGTTTCCAACATTCCATTTTTCAAAGATGTTTTAGTATTCATTTTAATGATGTGGGTTTTTATGTAAGGAAATTTATAGTATCAATAATTTGATAACCCAGATAAATATCAAGGGAAAAATTCATTTTATGTTTTGTAGAATGTAACACCCCATCATTTTGGGAATTATAATTTTTTAAATTTATTAATTTATTTTTCATATGTTTTACCTCAAACAACATTGAATAGTGTTTTTAAAAAAGAAATATGTTTATATTTCATTCTATAAAACAAAAAGATAAAATAAAGAACTAAAAATATATATTTATGAACACAAAAAACTATTTTTTTCTTGTGTTACACACAATTCTTATTTCCTTCAATAGACTGCATAAAATGGAACGAAGAGTTTTTATAAAACTAAAAAATTATATTAATTTGATTGTTAAATTATTATTATAGGACCCCGTATTTGTTGGAAATAAATTTATGAATAATATACTCAATATTTTTAAAATATGATCTAAATATATATATATAAAGGAAATCCTTTGGTTATCAATTAATATAAGTTAATTTAAAACATTATTTGAAAATAAAGAAATCACTTCTCAATGAAAATTATTTTTCTATAAACAAACACAATTTTCACTCAATAAATTAAAAAACCAATTTTTATTATTATTTTTCAATAAAATTTATATATAATATATTCAATAAATATTTTTGATCCTCATAAAATAAATTTGATATGAATAAGATAAGAAAAAATATAGTTTTATGAAGAAAAATACGTATTTATCTAAAAGGTAATTTTAGTGCCTTTTAAAGTTGAATGAATTTTTAATCTCATTTTAGCGTTTTTATAATATTTATTTGAAAAAAAATTAATTTTTTAAAATTAAATAAAAAATAATAATTTGGGGGAATTTGTTGTATTTTTTTAGGAGACATCATTTTCTGATGAATAATAAAAATACCGATTTTTTTTCAAAACTACTTTTTCATATACATTATTTATATATTAAAATTATATTTTAATTTTATTAAAAAGTTTAATTAGACAAATTTTAAATGAATTAATAAAATTTAGGTTATTAGAACCAATTTCACACTGATACTGGATATAAAAACATTTGAAACATTTAGACCTTTTTTACATTAAAAACCTGTATTGTCGTCCCGTCCTTGGGGTTGAATTTAAATAGTTGCATTTTTTCAATTATGTGATCTAAATTTTGAAAAATGGATTATATATTTCGAATTATAATAATTAATAAGATCTAATAAGTTTAACTTTATTAACAAAAATATTAGTGAATATAATTACAATCAATTACTACAATTAAGAGAAGCATTTGATTAACAAAGGACTAATCCATAATCACAAGGCTCAAAAAAACCTATTAACCTATAAAAAATCCATTATATCAATATATTTCGATCACATCCCACCTGTTATAGAATTTGGACAATTATTGGGGACAATTGACCTAGAAAAAAAGGACGAAAATCCTTCTTTTAAAAATTTAAAGGAATTCTACACCTCATCCACTATAAAAAGGAACCCACCCATACCACTTATACAAACATCTCAATCCCTTTGTATCAAAAAAAAACTCTACTAAAATAATACCCCAAAATACCTAACAACATCATATAATCCTCATTTTTAGATTAAATCTATATAAGGAGTCCCTTTGGCGCAAAACAAACGGTGTTTCCCAAAGAATAGGTAACATCGTTCCTCAAAATCATTTGTTTTATTTCCATTCTCCTCTTCCTAAACTATTATAACTACATTATTATATAAAAAACATAATATAATCAATATATTATGATTTTTTATCTAATGGTTATACCAACAGTTACACACAGTTCTATCTAATGGGTAATGAACTTACTATTCTTGTGTACGATGAACTACTGTATCACGAACTGATGTTGTTAGTTTTTCCCTTTACCACCTCTAATGGATGTGAATTATGATGAACACTATATATTTTTATGATTCGTATGATACTTAATAAGTATATAATTTTATTTAATTATTTTATAAAACATAATTTTATTTGTTTTATTTTGTCTAAACATGATAATTTCGTGTGTGGACGTGTGGACTAGCACCTCCTCAAAACAATGTGATTCATTCATGATTTACATGTAATCTATTCAGGATGGTATTAGTAAAATTATATGATAAATATGACATAATTAAGAAACTATAATGATATTATATATATAAAAATATAAATTTTTTATTTACATTCATTATTGTAATATGATAATTAAATAGAAACAACATTCATGTGTTTGTATGACATACCTTCTCCACAAAGGGTGTATTCCATTTAATATTTAAATATTCAATATATTATTTTAAATGAAGATATAATGAACATATAATATATTTATATTATTTTTTAAATTATATAAATAAGGAAATCATGATCTATGAAAGAGCACCAAGAATAACAAGTCAAAACATGTATGAAAAAGGTAGTTATCACCAGAAATGTATCTTTAACACAATGTTATTAATGAAAGGATAATAAAAATACAGAATTAAATAATTAATGATCTTAAATATGTTAATATGGTTATATTATTGATTTATTACAAATGTACACTTATTACACAAGTGGTTTAAAGTGTAAAATGAGATTCAATACATAAGGTATGTGTTTTGTCATCTCACTTTTATTTTGCAGGACACACATGCAATGATAACCTAATATTTAGTATATGTGGTTTTTATACTGAAAATGGATGTATTATATTATTCACAAAACTAAATTTATGGTTATTTTAATATCAATTATATGACCTCTCATTCACGGGGTTTATGTTTGAAAAGTTACCATATAGGTAACGTAATTTGGTATCAATTTGAGTTTTATGAGACACATTACATGTTATGCACCTATAGTTTTCTATGAGGTGTATATACAACCATATACAAGTTATATCATGAATATACCAATTTTATTGATATTTTATTCTTCATGTAATTTTATTATTTCGGTTTTTTTTATTTAATGTTATAAAAATAGTAACGACTTATTACTACAATCTCATCATTTATCGAGATTTTGTATGATTATACTTATATTGATGAAATATTTTGATCTATATCTCTAAAAATATCCTGATATTTTATACCCTATATTTATTTGTGTTATATCCAAGTAATAGTACTATTTTCACTCCTTTTTACTTAGGAGAATTAATAAAATTTTATTCTAAAAAACAGATGTTGTTTCTCCTTTCAGTCAAAAATACATGTTTCTTCATAAAAAAGTTTACAAAAATGTTATGAAATGTTATACCATTCTACTATTACATTTAAAAAAATACCATGTTGTAACCTTTTGAAAAAATTGATTTTGGATAATGACTCTACTCTTCATTCTCCAATAGAGGCACTTTTCTAAACATTTTATAGTTGAAAAAGGAATGTTCGGCATGTATAAATTTATCTTCCATCATAGTCATAATTCATTTGAATATTACTTTTCGAATATAAACGATAAATTTTTTAGGAAAAATATTTTCCTTAATTTTCGGGAAATTAATTTTTTAAAATAATTTTCAAGGGAATATGTTTTCAAAAAATGTTTTCTATTTAAAAAGTGTTTTAAATGTTTTTAAATATTCCTTTAAATTTTTTCACAAGGTTACGTTCAAATAAATGTATTTCAGGGATATCAAATATACGTTGAAAAATTTAAAAAATATTCTCCATGAAAGTAGATTTCAAAACTTTTTCAAGTATCATTTATATGTTTCATGGTATTTTTAATGAAAAGGGTCTCATAATGTTATCAAGCTTCTTTTATATGTTTTCAAGGAAAAAAATCAATTTTTTTTAAAATTTCTTTAATAAGTTTTCAAGGAAATTGGATTTCAAAATATTTTCAATATTATTTTATATATTCTCAGGGAAAAATGATTTCAAATCGATTTCAAGCTTGATTTCTACATTTTCAAAGTATTTTAAATAAAAATGGTTTTCAAAAGGTTTCATGTTTTAAAAATCCATTTTAAAAGAAAAAAAAGGCTATTTTACTCAAGAAATTATTTTAAAAGATATTTAAAAATTATTTTCTAAATATAATAACATCTATTTATTATAATCATTCCATTATATGAAATGATCCAAAGGATCCATTCATAATATTTTTATGAATTGTATGTTTTGATTATATGAGTTTTATGAAATCCGTTTCTCTTTTATGGGTTATATGTCTATGAAACCCATTTCTCTTTCATGAGTTATATGTTTATGAAACTTTTTTCCCTTTCATGATTAATATGTTTATTAAATCCTATTATTTTCATAGTTTTTTATTTGATAAAATGATTATGAAACATGTCTCCTTTCCTCAGGTTAAGAAATAATTACCTGTTTATGATAGCCATTTCACATTATAGTATATGATATAATTTGTAATAATATTGTGGAAAACATATGTAAAATTTAATTATGTTATGTGTGGGACCCATATCTCCCTTCAATGCATTGGGTAATGATTTATATCTTATGAGATAAACATGGATGGAACTGTGAGTGAACTCATTTTAGTAAAGGAATTTTTCAACTAAGATGGTCTCGATATTGAACTTTGACTACTAAGATGGTTATGGGGGTGATCTATGAATGCCAAGATGGTATAGGGAGTTAACCCATAAAACTAATATTTCATTGGAAGTGACTCCATGAATACTATGGAAATTATTTTATATGCTTATTTGTTTGTCCCAAATATTATGTATTATTTATATGTCATAATTTCATGGATTATGCTATTGATTACATAATGATTCATTTCTTATGAACGACCAATATTTATACCATGACTCATGTTTATTATTTTGATATGTAGGGTATGATCTTTAAATTATATTCTCATGGTCCAATACCCTTATGTTTATAATTACACTTATACATCTCCTTTGTTTACCCTTATAGATTATATTAGACCTCCCATTTCTAATGATTCCTTTACCCCTATGATGAAAAAAGGTTTTAAGTAGTGTTACTAATAAGAAGATCATTTTGGGAATCATCGAATATCTTTTAATAAGTTTGAATATTGTTTTCCCATGTTTTCATGTACACTAAACTATTATTCTCATCAGGCATGTATTTTTGTAATGTGATTAATATTAAGGAAAAATGTTGTAATATAAATATATGATAATCCCAGGTCACTACACATATGAATATGTTTCATCAATTTTGATATGTACAGATTATTTGACAATATTATTTCATTTTATTAAATAACTTTTATGACTTATGTGATGTGAATATGAAGAAATAATATTACATTAGTTTTGGAAGAAAATTTGTCCTAATTTTTTTTTGTTTTGAGTATAAAGACTTTACATAAAAATAAACTGCTGAATTTAAACTTTGATTTCATAATATTCCATAATTTATAATGGATAATTTTTTTGAGGGGTATACTTAAAACTGTATTATTTATAAAACAAGCTATATTTATATATTCTTCCCAAAAATAAAAAGGTAAATCATACACATTAATCAGTATTTGGGAAATTTAATGAAGGGTTTTATTTCATCTCTCAACTACACTAATCTATTTTGGGGTCATAAGAGAATAATAGTTATTATTATATCCATTTTTTGAGAATAATGATTCAAATTATTTGTTTTCAAATGGAAGTTCTTGATCACTTATTATGTTTTTAATTATATATACACTAAGATTGTCTACTTATCTAACATATTTGAAAAAATATGAAAGAGGATCACTTTTATGGGAATGAAAAAACTCCAATGTATTTCATGAATAATCATCCACTACAATATTAGAATAATGTTTTCTTACTAAAAAGTAAAGTCTAGAGTATCCAAACATGCCTATCTGAACCAAATATAATGGTTGAGAAGTCCAAAACTCTTTCTTTTATTTGAATTATTTTTTATGATTCTTTCACTTTTGATATGGATTAAAAACTTTGTTTTTTGGGAATTATAGATTAGGTAGATCTATAAATAAACCTTTCCCAATTAGGTTTATAATATATGGAATATTTAAATGGCATAGTCTCTTATTCCAATGCCAAAATTCTTTGTGAAAGTTAGGTAAACGAGAAGTTTTTTAGAAAACATGGATTTTTTTACAATATAAATTTTTTTATTTATAAAATTAGTAAACACTAAATAATATTTGTAATATAAAAAATTTCATGCATTAATTTAAATTTTTTCATGAAAACCATTGTCTAATTATTTATTAATGATAAATAAATTAAATTTCAACCCATCTAAAAATAAATATTTATATATTAAAACTGTGCGAGAATTATGGATTTGGTCGAGACCAATTATCTTAAATTTGGCATATTCACCAAATGTGACAAGTCCACCATATACATTAATCAAGTTTTTGTAAGATTTAGTTGTCTCTATTATAGTTTATGGAGAATAAAATATCCTGATACAATAGTTTTTTTAGTAGAACTCTTTAAGAAGGTTTCCAAAAGAATATATTTAATCCAAAAAATGACTTTCGTAACCCTAATTTCTCAGATCTAGAGATATCAATATTATTTGATTTTGGAATACAGAATTCTTTTATTGGGTTCTTAGAGGAATATCAGAGACTTACATAAATTAAAAATTTATTAGTTTTATAAGAATATGATTTATTTTTTGTACTAGTATATATAGAAGTTGAAATAAATTTAGTCTTATTGATCTTTCTCTTTCCAGGTTGGTATCTAAATCCAGTGGTATAAATCGGTGTAGTTTTCATTATATGAATCATGGTTAAAGTATTTATTGAATTTTTAAATATATCTAGATCCTTTTTTTATTCTTCATTGTATGAATTAACTTAATTATTTTTTTATCATTTAAGAATTTTAATCCATTTCTATTGTATGATCAGGTTTAATGTGGGAATATAGAGTATGTTACTTCATTTATCTTTTAAATTTACATATTATTTAATTTAATGTGTCCTCTAGAAGATTAAAATATTCATAAATTTTTTCACTAGATATATTTTATTCATTATTTTATATTTTTATAAGGGTTGAAATTATTAATAGGATATGTAAGAAAAATAATAAATACCTCAGATCTGTTTTTTTAAAAGACATATTTGTTTTATCAGGATTGTCTTCTATATCTGAGTCTGAATCACATGAAATATCCTTTGATGCACTCATATTTGACTTCATGGACTTTATATATCTTTTATCCTCCAAATAATACTTTTTCATATACATTATCATATAAGAGTCTTCTTTTATACTACCTTTTAATTTTAATCTATAGAAGGCTATTTAATTTATAGAATCAACCTTCTTCCAATATTTTATATGATTTATTGTCATACGTACTTTGGTAATTTGGTTTCATGAAGAAATTATTCTTTTTAATTATTTGGAATGTTTATCCTATTTATCCATTTCCTCATCACTGTATGAAAACAATTATTCACTACTTGAGCTTTCAACCATTATTTAATATATTTTTTTCAATCAGTAGGTTTAAATGATTTAAAAATTAGTTTCAGTTCATCCACTTCTCTATTTTCTTACTTATATTTCTGCTTCACATGTAGTTATATTTTGAATAGGTACATTTTCTGGAAGATTACTAATGTCACATGATTCCCTTAGGGATGCAGATGTTTCTCCTCAACTTTCTTGTAAGTACCCAAGAAGTCACACAACTTTATCTTATTCAATAATATTTTCTCCAAGTCGTGCATCATGTTTATTATCTCATTATACATGAGACACATTTTAGATTTAGATTCATCATGATTCATCATAAATGTTTAATATTTTATAAAGAATCTATTTAAATGAATTTATTTAACATTATATGTTCCTTTATGGGAAAAAAACTTTTGTATCACAATTTTAAAAATAAGTATAATAGAAATATAATCCTTTAAATTAAATATTTTCTAATACATAATATATAAAAATAAAATTATTTAAATTAGAATCATATGTATCTTTAGTGGAATCACTCCATTTATCTCAGGCATTTTGAGTTTTTTTATTTATATATAATTAAAGTCCAAATAACAAAACCCAGATTCTCTAAATAAATTTTCATTTTAATTTTTCATTGAGCATAATTAGTTCAATTTATATAAGGAGTTAGAGTAGGGGATGTTCTTTCTTTTCTATTTTAATCCATAAATAATTAAATATATAAATATAAAAAATTCATCATCTTTAAGTACAACTAAATAACAGTTAAATGGATGTTTAAAAATACACTAATACCAAATGTTAGTCGAAGTGAGCACCTCAAGAGGGGGGGGGGTCAATGGTGTTCTTAATTAAAATTAATATTAAAAAATTAAAACTAAATCCCAAATTTAATAAAAATTAAAAACAATAAATATATTATAAATATATAAATTTGATATTTCAAATAATTTTTCTTAAGTGCTATTAAAGCTAAGTTAAAATATTTTTTGAAAAATTAACTATTGAAAGTAGGTTACGTTATAAAAGATTTTATATTAAAAAAATTAAGATCAAATATTAATGTAATGTTTTATTATAGTATAGATAATGGAAAATATTTGGAAAATTAAATAAAAAAACTACCAAATTGCATTGTGTAATTTTAAAAATGGGTTAATTCTCAAGGTGAGACACAATCACACCCACTTGGAAATCACCTTATGAAAAGTGGTTTATTAAAGAATAAACTAATCCAAAACATAGATCATGTTTAAAAAAATACTATAATATAATTTATAGGATAAAATCATCTTCTATAGTTATACATGTGATTAAAATGATATGCGACCACATATGACCTCTTACATAATTACTACTGGGAATAGAAATATCGAATTTGAGAAAATATCAATTATTTTCCGGTTTAACATAGTTGAATGTGTTTTTACATGAAAATAGAGAAATCTAGAACATAAATTTAATGTATAAGAAAAATATAAAGGAAAAGATATAAAAATATAATAAATTTATTGTTGCTTGATCTGAGTATCTTCAATTTTCCAGAGACCTTGAAATTTTATTTAGAAGGATCTTTGATGAGTTTTTAAACAAATTATGGAATACAGAACATCATAAAGTTTTATCAGTAGTGCATGTTATCATATTAAAATCATTTTTATTCCCGATATTTAATAAAAATATCTTCATAAGTCCAGAATTACTCCACACAATCGAATAATTATCTTTAAATATATCTTCAAAAAATGTATCCATTAATGAATAGTCATTATTCATTAAATGAACTAACACTTCATTTAATTCATTAAATCTCACCAATGGATAATTGAAATGGTTTACTAATATGTTATACAAGTTAAGGTATATTCAGTTGTAGTATAGTATATTTAGATCACAATAACTTGACACATTAAGCCGATGAAACACCATGATGTTGTCAGTTCATCTCTCCATATAATCATCTCATTTTCACATGCAACATGTTGATGACTCAATGCAGTCATATTTTTATATGTATAGACTCTAAAATACAATAAAAGATAAAAATATTAATTTATAAAAAACTATTCATGACTAATGTTAATAACTTGATTTTTTCATGATTTAGTTTGTTTCATTCATGTTGCTAGAAACATAGATTTTCCCAATAGGTTTATTGTACATGAATTAAGATGATTTTTGGGGCATTGTAAGCCAAACCTTCAATGTGTGGTATGTTCATGGCATAGAATTTATTTAATCGGACTCACAATAAGAACGTTTATTCACGTGGTATGGTGATACAGTCACCTGACCTTCACATGGCAAGGTAGAATGGTAAGGCCGAGACTTAGAAATTATTCAAATTTGTACCATAAATTTATTTCTAACTTAAATATTGATATTAATTAACAAAAATTCTATCCTAATTTGGGATCATTAAATTATAAAGGTACTCGTCTCATCCAAACATATCAATTAAATTTGATTTGGTTCAGTTAATTGATTTTACTCTTTTTGGGTTGGTGTCATTCATTCCAATTTGGTGTAGTTCAATACAATATGATTTAGATTTTTTAATATATGTTATTATAGTTTAGTGTAGTTAAGGATTTCATATATTTAGTTTAGTTCAATTTAATTATGCCCTGTTCTAGTTGATTCTAGGGTTTTTGGGTATTTTTGTTCACTTTTGGTATAATTTTGTTTTTTATATATGATTTGGAATGGGTTAGTTTTGAATAATTATGTTTATTTTTATTTAGGTTAATTATAATCCCTTGGGTTTAGTTAGTGTTTAATGTCTTCAAGTATATATTTTCTTATTAAAGGAATTTATTTTCATTTATATATATTAATATTAATTTAATGTATGTACATGTTAGTACATTTTTTATTTAAAATATATAAATATAAATAGTTTTAATGTTTACATGTTAATTGTTTATATTTTTAAATTTTTATAAGTTAATATTATGTGAATATATTTTCATGATTTATGTTATCATTAAGTCATACTATTTAAAGTACAAAGGTTAAAAAATTAATTATTATATCAAATGGTTTATACTAATTAAATATTTACTTATTTATATTATTTACAGATAATAAATTATATATTAATAAAATTCAAAGATTACTAATACAGAAGTTAACATTAATTTAATATAAATTAATTTTGATATGTTAATATGATGTGAATATTCTTACTAGTTAATGTAGTTTATTACATACATGATAACATATAAATTCAAGTTATCTATAACTAAATATTTTACATGTAAATATTTTACATATATTTTTATATTACATTTTTTACATGTTACCAATTTAAAAATTATATTTTTTATATATTTATATATAAACATTATGTAAATAATTTACATATCAATATAAAAATTCAAGGAAACAATTTACAAGTTTAAATGTTAATATTGTTTACATTATTACATGAAAATGTTTTAGTTTCATTTTTATATTTCATGATTACATGTAAATTGTTTACAATCCTTTTATATTAATTTAAATTTTTTTATATAAATTATATTTCATTATATTGTCAATTTTTTAGTTTTGTCCAATTATATTTGATTTAATCCCAATTAAGTTGGTTAATTACAATTCATTTCAGTTTTTGGAGCTAATTTAAGTAGGTTTTTGTGATTTTATTTTGTTGTGAACCACATCATGTTAGTTTAGTTTGATTTAGGTTGTGTCAGAATAATCCAATTTGGGATGTGGTAGTTCTTCCTTTTTAGAGATAGTTTATTCTAGTTGAGTTTGGATTGTTTCATTTGATATTTCATTCCATTAAATTCACATTTGTTTTCTCAAGTAGAGTAATGTATTCTATGTCAAGTTTTATTTGGTTTGTCCAATTGTGTTTGGTACCTAATTAAGATAAATTATTTTGTGATAATACCTATTTTTCTCATGTTTATACATATTAGTTCACCAAAAAGTATTAATTTACATTAAATCACCTTTTTTATTTGCTTATTAATATTACAAAAAATTAAAATTTAATAATACAAAAATAGTATTAACAAAAATAATAATCATTTCCCATAAAAATCATTAAATTTGAATAATACCTTAAAATCATTACTCTTACAACAAGAAGTAATATCCTAGTATTGTGTAACTGGACAATTATTGATAATTTATATACCATCTATCTCAATGTTGAGTCTATTGGTCTACCAGAGATATAACTTATACTTATAGGATCATTATAGATATCATATTTCCATTAACCATGTCTCCTTCACAACTAGACCACAAATAAATCTAAAGCGTAACTATAAGAAAATATAAATTCTTATAAATAATAAAATAATATAGATTTAAGTTTAACAATTTATTTACCCATATATCATCCCATTTGGTGTCCTGGATATTTTATAAAAATATTTCCATGAGATTGGTTGAAGTATTATGATTCCACTATACTTGGATAGCCTTTCCATAAAACATATACATTATCAACCATGTTTACCAATGAGTTTTTTGTCTTTATTATATTCTACCAAAGTTTTTGAAAGGTAATTCTAGAATTCGTGAAGATGAATATGACCATTTATCCTATTAGAATATCTTATGGAAAAAGAAAATGAAAAAATAGAATAAATATATATTAAAACGAAAATAAAAATAATATGACAAAAATTAATGAATAGAAAAACATATTTTATATCCATTATGATCATTGTTATTTGATAGATCCATAGACATTGGTGTATCAGTATCATGTAAAGGATGGGTAGACTATAAATCATGTAGTGGTTGATTAGAGATATATGAAGTAAAGTAAGAGAATAAAAATCATAAAATATTTGATAGATATAATAAGAGTGAAATGGATGTGGTACAGAAGTTGTTGAAAAAGTATAGATGAGATGATGATCCATAATAGGATATATATATATATATAAGGTATATGAGAAGAATATCTTGTGTGAAATGATAATGAAGAAATAGGTGGGAAAATCCATGGTTCCTTAAACGTATTTTTTGGATGAGAAAGTGTGGTACATGGGATATATTACAATGAGTCTAATAATGAACATGTACTATGGGTGTTTTGAGTATCTCTAGTAGAACCCCATTCATTTGTCTATGTTTCTCAAAACAATTTTTTGTTTAATTGGAGAAAAGTTTTATATTAGATGATTATTCCAAAAAGAAATTAAAAAATGAATAATAAATTGAATTTACTATATTTTAATTGATATAAATATATTTAGAGTTTCTATTTTCATCAAGGGAACCTTAAGAAGATGAATCGTATCTCACATTCATGGAACATTATTGAACAGTCACTTCCTGCATATTTTTACAACATCTTTTATACTCTATATAGTAAATAATATATATATATATTTAGATTTTATCTTCTAATAAAAAAAATAAAAATATGTAAAAATTAAGAAGTAAATATAGAGGCATGTTAATGAAAAATATAAATAATTAAAAAGTATTGATATACAATAACCATAGAATTAAAATTTTAATTTCAAAAAAATTATAAATAATGACATAATATTACCAAGGACTAAATTTTTGCATGTTCGATATTTTTCTTATTTGGTAATTTGGTTAATTTCGGTTCTTTTGGGATAGGTTATTTGGATTATGTTTTAGTTACATAATTTTATGGGTAAGGTCATTTTGGGTCATTTTACATTATTTATATTCAATACCTTTTAATTTTTCTTGTTTTCAATTAATTGGAGTCACAAGATTTTGTTATTTTTTTGGGTATATCCGGGTGGGGTAATTTTTTATCATTTAGTTTAGTTAAAAAAAATTTGTTCTGTTTTACTTTGTTCCTTTCATTAAGGAAATTTCAATTGTTTGATTTTCCATTAATTTTATTTATATTTGATTTGTTTTGATCTTATTTATAAAATATTGGGTTGCTCGGAGTCTATCTTGGTGGGGACTTGTCAATTCCAGATATGTTAGTTCATATTTATTTGGATCAGTTCAATTTTTTTTCTTTCAATTTAGTTAATTTCAATTATAGTTATTTTTTAAATTTAATTTTTTATTAATATACAATTATTTACTTCAGATTAGTTATTTATGACTTTTATATAGGATTTTTCAAGTTAAATTGGGTAAATTTAGTTTGGTTTCAACTGATATGTTTTTCCCCATTCAAATGTATTCTGTTATATTTGGATTTTTTTGGTTTATGGTTTTTTTGGAACTATTATTTTTTGATTTAGTATAATTTGATTTATTGATATGTTTTTCAAATAACGTCTCCTTCATTTTCCCATATGTTGATTAAATTTGAATATTATTTTTTGAATTGGCAAGAATTGAGGTATAAAATTGGATTTTGATATCCAATGAAGATGGAGTCTTTGGGGATTAAAATATATCCCCCGTTATTAAAAAGAAAAATATATCCCAAAACTAATTTCATGATGAAAAAACCATGTATAATAAAGGAATAGAATTAATCTTATACATATTTAAACATTCCAAAATTAGATTAAATTTGTTTTAGTTAAGTTTAAATATAATTTAGTAATATTTTTTAGAGTTTATTTTTTTGGACTAGATCATTATAAATTCTAGTTGGGTACTATTCAGTTGTTTTGGGTTTGGTTTTTCATAGTTTTTGTTGGCTTTAGTTCCATTTTGTTAGATATTTTTTAGTTAAGTTGGCTAATTAAGGCATGTTTTGGTGTAGTTTCAATATGTTTAGTTTGATTTAGGATGGTTTATTAAGTAATTATTTAATTTATTAACACATTGATAGATTTAGTTTATTAGTTATTTTTTTATTAATTATGATTATATAAAAAATAACTTTGAAATGATATATATTTATATATAAATAGTAACTAAGAATATTTTATTAATGAAAAGAAACATAAAATTTAAAAAATATTAGTTTTCAGTAGTGTAATACAATAATTATTATTGAAATGGTTTAAAATTTTCTCATAGAAATAAAATTAAGAAATTGTAAATGTAAAACCTAATAAATGATAAGGAGAGTGAATAAGATTTTGAAAAAATTGTAAATAAATTAAAAAAAATCAATAAAATGAAACTAAAAAGTAAAAATATGAAAATGAGAATGTTTAGAGGGGATAATATTTTTCCATTAAATATATTTGAATTAAATGGAAAATTTATTCCAATTTATAGATTTTATATGACCATTCCCAAATGAAAATTAATATATTGAAATTTAATAAGAACTTTAGTTAAATAAATATGCTGAAGTGGCTACGTGGAATTAAAGGCATTGTTAAGCCTTCGATGATTTTCCAGTATGGATGATCCATTGGAAAGAAAATTCAATGTCACGTGAAACTTAATATAGTATGATATTTAATTGTTATTTATCATTTATTATTTA
Organism: Viscum album; assembly: GCA_963277665.1. Lineage (NCBI taxonomy): Eukaryota > Viridiplantae > Streptophyta > Magnoliopsida > Santalales > Viscaceae > Viscum > Viscum album. Next base: position 1,234,392,745 of record OY728122.1, on the reverse strand, counting down.
TAGAAAATAGTTTATGATAGATTACCCTTATTACTTCATCCATACATCATTTCATAAGTTATAATATCATTTCCCCTCTATATAAGCACAACAAAAATGTAAAATAATTTTTTTGAAGAAATATCCTTTATGTACACAACCTCATTCAATGTTTCTTCCACTCTTTTTTAAAGGTTTCATGTATTAATATATATAATTTATAGTATTATATGGTCCAAATATGAGAATACTCATGAAACTAAATGGTTTTCCCATACACATCCATATGGGATGGTTAAAAATTAGAATGAAGGCTATACATGTGTTACGTGAAGTTAGAATATGACTAAAAAATTTTAATCATCACATGATATAACCAATATGCCATTAAAAACATTTTATACAAATTAATGATATTTTGGATCAAATGACATCCATAAGATAAAAAATCAGAATTATCCCTAATTCTCTCAACAACATTCCATCACATATTTTCAGAAATTTCATATAACTGTTTAATATTTTGGATCCAAAAGATCAATGTAATATTATAAACTACTTTAAATAATACATTATACAGTTTTCATAAACATTTTTCGTCAATAAATATTTAACACACTATTTATAATCATTTATTCCACTCACTTCCTCCCAAAATAAAATGAAATATTTTTGGAAATCTTGGATTTTATTTGTTGAAAATCAAAAGTGATCAACTAAAATTCATTCCACGTAACTATTTTGGAGAATATAAATATCACCTAGAAGTATTTCATTAAATAAGGTATGAATAAATTCAATATCAGTATTATAAATTCCTTATATTATTTATCAATTAAATTTTTTTGAAAAAAATTACATCTTTTTTATTTTACAACATGCCTGATATATATGAGTCTTGGAAACATACATCGATTCTCTTCACAACGTCAACATCATAATTTTCATCATATAAAAATGTGTACTATAACCATTGTACTCATTTATAGGTATAATAGTTTTCTCCCAATTATGAATAAATAAAAATCAATGAAATATCAAATTTCCCATTCCACTACTTTCATTATGATCATGAATAATATGAGGTTGATTTTTATGTCAATTTTAATTCCAAACATAATAGATTTTTTAAAAACCAATTTTATAGCGAATATAGCTTCTTCCTAACTGTAACAAGTTCTTCCATAACAATAATAACATGGAAAGAATATAAGACCTATATCCAAATAATTGTTAAATGGAAATTTTTAAAAAATCCAACTTGTTTTGAAACTATGTTAAGATCCTATCAATATCATATATCAATTTTAAATATATTATATTTATTTTTTACTAATATTTAAATAAGGGACTATAATTAGAAAATTCATGATAGCCATGTATATTTTTATTATATCATATAAATTACATAACTATATACATATGTTTTCATAAACAATTATGTAATTTAAGTTATATTTGGTATGTTTTGTTTCAATTATGAAGACTAAATATATTCATTTTAAATTTAACTATTTTATGTTTGAAATTATGTAAATCAAGGAATTTTGATTTTTTTACTAGGTTGAAATTACTTTAATTGTTTGGACATTCAATTTTATTTAGTTTTCTTCATTTTTTTTCTAACCAATTTTGTTTAGATTCATTTAGGTTGAGTTGGGTAGGGTAAATTTAGTCTGGATTAGTATGTTCTAACTTTGGTTGGTTTTGTTTCTTTAAATTTGTGTTGGTTTTCTTTTATGTAGGTTAAACATTAATTTCATTTGATTTGATTTCTTTTTTTCTGTGTACTTTTTTTCAGTTCAAGTTGGTTTGACCTAATTGGAATGTTTTAGTTTATTTGGCTTATTGGGGTATCATATAGTTTAGTTCAGTTATGCTATTTTTAGTCTCATATATATTTTTTCTATTTAGTATGGTTTGGAATAGTTATATTTTCTTAAGTATAATATAATTCCATTGGATTAGATTAATATAATTTTTGTCTTATTTGGGTTAGTTTTTCTTGGGTAGCTTATTTTGAAGTTAGTTATGATTAGTTTAGTTTGATTTTTATGTATTTTTATTCAATTATGTTCTATTATGTTCTATTCACATTGATTTAGTTTAATTTGAGACAAATTTCATTATTTTTTCAATTAATTATAATTGATTTTTTCAGCATAGTTTTGTAATATTTAGATAGGTTTAGTGTATATCATGTTTGGTTGGATAAATTAAATTAAATTATTTCATGTCTGTTTTGGTCAATTTACAAAAAAAAATTCTATTATATTCATTTTATGTCAACTGAATTTTTTTCATTCTATTCAATTTCTTATTGATTGATTTATCATAGTTCAATTTTTTCTATTCAATTCACTGGGATTTAGGATAGTTTAGTTCATATTTAATTCATTATTTTTTTATTTGATTCCATTTTTGTATGATCTCATCCTTTTTTCAGGTTTTAATCTTTTAAATTTTTCATTGAAGATGGTTTTTCTTTGATTTAATTCAAAAAAATGATTTATTAGAGAAATTTTAATAAATGTGTTGAGGAAATTAAATTCCAATTAACATCTTCAAGTATTTAATTGAATATTTTTGGACATCCGCATTATGGTGGTCATAGATTCATAGGCACACAAAGTCTCGATGAAAACTGAAAAATATATTAAATATAAAATATTAAGTATATAATTTTTATAAAAAATAATCGAATAACTAAAACTAATAAGTTGTATAGGATATCTGACACTACTGTTTTGTCTTGAACATGGTGTTTACCCTATGCAATGTATAATAATTCTAAGGGTAAGAAGTTTGGAAATCTATCCCCTGAACATAAACATTTTATGTTTAATTAATTTTTAATATATTTTTTTTGAATAATAAATAATTGTGATATCTCAAATGGTGCACTGTATGGGAAATTTGAGACCACGGTTTTTTTCGAAACATTGTGTTTTAACTCGTATGGGAATAAAAATTGTATTCTTTGGATGTTTGGAAATCTCTCTCATGAAAATAACCATTTTTTATATTTAATTAATTTTTTATTAATATTTTTAATATTTAATAATTAATATCTCTCACATGGTGTGTGATATGAGAAATCCTAGACCTCCATTGTGTCTAGAATGAGGGGTTTACTTTATCTAGGGTATAGATTATATGCACAATGAACGTTTGATGTTATTTAGTTTTTAATATTAACTAAATGTCAAATTTATTGAGAGAAAAAATTGAAAATTTATATAGTTTGATTTATGAGATTAATTTACTGTCAAATTAATTTATAAGGTTTGTTGTGTTGAAATAATTGAATTAATTAATGGGTATTATTTTGTAGATTCCATCAAGAGGATTACATAATTAATTGTGGATTTAGTTACAAGATATTGAGACTATTGAACTGCAATAATTAATTAATGAATTATTTATTATATATTGAGATTGGAGAATTGAGATAACTAATTGTGAAATTATTTAAGAAATACTGAGATTGTGAATGAGTAAAGTTATGAATTGATTATTTTATTCTTCAAAATTTCTATCCCCAATATCTTATTTGATATTGATATGATTGATGCATCATCAATTTCATTTGATATTTCCTAATGACTAAAAATTGTATCCTAATATTATTTTTATGAATTCATGGATTCGTTGGCATGTGATAAAATTTCTAGTTTGTGTTGCAATGCATAAAATATTAAGGACGTGATGAGGTGTATTGAAGCACACATGTTGGTTTATCATTACTGCTAACATTAACAACCTTGAGGTAGGTGGTCTAAAATTCAAATTCCAAAGTCTTGATTAAAATTATATGTTGGTAATTTTATAATTTCTAGTATATTTTTATCAATTGCGATCTTTGTTAGATTAATTAATTTGCGGAATTAATTAATTAAAATATATATGAAATTACAATATTGGAATTTTAGATCATGAATAAATAATTGTTAAATTAATTTTGCGATACAATATTGTTTATTTTAGAAAATTAATTTTAGTATCAATTAGTGGATATTGAAGTAATTAATTGAATAACAAATTGTTGAATTAATTATAAGACTATGAAATTGTGATTTAGATTATCATGACCCGTCCTTGGGGCCCGTTCCGTGACTACCCCAAGCCCTCCTTCCATGGGCCAGGGGCCGGTGACTAGCACCAAAGGCGTAAATCCTGATAACTGGGAAGGCATTGCCTTTATAAAACTAAACAAAACATCACAGAGTACAAGCGGAAGTAATACACTAAGTACAAAAGAAAGTTCTGAAAGGTAAGTGGGCCAGAATACAATCCCAACTGAAGGTACAACTACAGCCGAATGAAAGAACAATATAAAAAGACAAACAGCTGGAAGAATGGAAGCAGCTCCTGGGTCATCCTCCTCGGATCCTAGCTGAAGGGTAGGTATAGATAGCGCAGCTCCTGGATCGTCCACCACGGATCCTACCTGAAGGGTAGGTATAGATAGCCTACACAACTCTCTCGCCCGTCAACCTCCTCCGAGTGTCGTCTCTTCGTGAAGTCCACCTTCGGATACTGACTCATCGTGAGGTCCACCTCCGGGTACAATCCAGTCCTCAAACACTCAGCCTCTATCAGCGCTGCCCGTCGTCTGCAACCAACACAATGAGGTGCGGGCATAGCCCGTGTAGGGTTGAGTATACGATACTCAGTGGGGACCCCAAGACCCTCAAGGTCTCACTAAATCCAACAAGGATAACCACAAAGAAGGATCTCAACAGATAACCCTTACTTATGTATACGCCCACACTTATACCTAAGTTATCAAGTAACCCATCTCAATCAGGAGGAAACACAAAGGTTATGAAATCAATGGATAACCACTACCTAGTTATATGCCCATACATATACCTAAGTTATCAAGTGACCCATCTCAATCATGAGGTAAACACAAAGGTCATAGGCTCAGCTCAAACCAGGATTTTCATTAACGAAACCATAACTGCTGAAGAGCCCTATCTCTGGAGTTTAAAGTGATCCTGTCATGACTCTGAGGTACTTCTCACTATCCTAATACTGCTGAGGTACTCATCTTGTTGAGTACCGCTGGTCAGCCACCCAAACATAGTAGCGCTACCCGCCGGGGTCTTCCACCCAAACACATTAGTGCATCTACCCTAATAGCCTGCAGAGGTATTCTCCGGATGAGTACCACGGGTCTGCACCCAAACACAATAGTGGTCCGTCCTCCATGGTTCTGCATCCAAAAAAAGTAGTGCTCCGTCCACTGGGCTAGTCGACTCACTCCAAGTCGAGTCGGTCAAGCATTCGTCAGGTCTCAGCCGGCTATAGGGTCTCCGTACTCCGTACGCTCATCTCCGGGAGGGTCCGCTACATGAGCTACATGTCGATACTATAATTATCTCAATGTCCCATGAAGAAGTATCTCAAAGGACCGCATAATCATAGGGGTCTCAGCACAACAGACGGCACATCAATCGGACGCCCGATCTGTGAGTTATTAGCCTTTTGGTCCCAGGGGCCCGGTTGGTTTCATATGCAAACCAACCTAGCCGTATCTCAAATGTACCACGAACTCTCATTTTGTATACTCATAGGGACCGTTTCTCAACTTGATCACCAACTCCACTGACGGTTCGTCAAAAGGACGTTCGGTCTGAAAGATATCAGCTTTTCCGTTCTAGGGGCCCTGTTGGATTCCGGGTACAATCCAACACGGCAATACTCCAACAACGTCCAAAACTCATGCGAAGAATGCCAAAAGTTCCGTCTCATCAATAAGAATCCAAAAAAGTCAACGGAACTTCAATCGGACGTCCAGAGCTCATTTTATATGCGTTTCCACTCCGAGGGCCCGGTTGGTTTCAGGTTCGAACCAACCCGGCCATACACAAAGTTCTCTGAAACATTGACTGTAATATACCGAAACGACGCTCTCGATCCAAGGATCGCATTGCAGCTGATGGTGCATCGATTGGAGGTCTAAATCCCATGTTATGGGCAAAAGACCAAAGAGGTCCGTGAATATGGGGTTCGGGCCCGGTCCGACCAGGCCCGATACCCCCTGGGTCGGCCCGAACTGGGTTGACCTGACCCGGGTCCAGGTCCGGCCTATTAGGGCGCGAACCTGCCCGGCCTGGGCGCGGCCCACCCCGGCGGCCCGGCCTGGCTCGCTCGGCCGTAACGGCCGAGCGGAAGGGTGCGGGGGGCGCGCTGCCCCCCCTGTGTGTAACCGCCACCCCCATGTGGGGGGATGCTCCTGTCGGCCAGTCGGGGGTCATGACCCCCGACCCTTCATGGAAACCGGACAGCCCGGTCCGGCCGGCCGTTTGCTGCTGCCGCAGGACCGCTGGAGTCCCACTCTCCTGCTCCAGCTCCGGCGGCCCGAAGCCGGCCGCCGCATCCTGCTCCGCAGCGGCCAAAGGCCACGACCTTGGTCCGACCGGCGCGGCGTGACGGCTCTGCATCCCTTCGCCGCGGCCCCGCTCTGGCCGCGATCTCTTCAAGGTTTTCCGGCGCGGCGTGACGGCGCCGCGACTTATTCGACTTCAATAGCGCAGTGTGACGACGCCATGCTTCTTCTCCCATTCTCATAGTTTCCGCGCGGTGCAACGGCACCACGCTTCCTTACACGTGCCGCAACAAATTCAACAAACAAGTGGGGAGGAGGGTCGGCCATGTTTGTGCGGTCCGACCTCCTCCCGTTATTGCGGTAACAGGGGGCCCAAATTGAAACGAAGAAAGGCGACAGAAGTAAACAAGAACAAACAAATAACCCCTACCTTGAAAAGACATCGCATGTCGTTGAGCCGCGGAAAGAGGCAAGCATTGCGATGATCGATCGTCACGGAAGATAGGTGCCGATTCCGTTGTCATCGGAGGAAGAGCCGTCATCGATGGCAACGTTCCCCACGGTGGTGTCTCCTCCCTTGAAGCGGAGGAAGAAAAAGAGAAGGCACGTCATCGCTGTCTTCGTGTTCTCCATCGGAGGCTTTCTTCATCAGAAGGAAGTTCTCTGCTTCTTCACACCAAAGTTCTCCCAAAAACTCCAGAACGTTGTTAAGGTTTTCTCACACACCAAAAGCTCCAAAATAATATCACATTATATTATTTTTATTCACACCTCAAATATTTAAAATTCAAACCAAACCACATAATTAATTAAATGAAGAGGCTCATCTCATTAATTAAGGCATGTTGGTATGAATTAATGGTGGAAGAAAACGCTGAAGAGTTATACAAACTTAAAGGAGGAGGAGATTAAAGAGGAGTTGGCACATTATGTGAAAGGGAGTTTAAGGGAGTTATAAGAAGTTCAAGGGGTTATGGTCTCATGTGGGCCCCACCACACTAAACTCTCCAATGGGAGGTTAGGTGGGTGTGGTTTCCACCTCCCACATATTCACACATGGGAAGTTGGGTGGTTGTGGACCCCACCAATAACTTCCCATGGTAAATTTAAACTTCCTTGAATAATAAAAATAAAATTTTTCACAATTTTATTTATTTCTTCCTTAAACCCCAAAATTTAACTTCTTCTCCCATGCAAACGCACCTACTGTAAACGTCCTCTTAAGAAAATACTGGCGGTGCGAGTTTATCGGTGCCCTCAGATTTCAATTCCGAGCACCAGTTAAAAAGGTAGAAAAAACCACTCGTTCGTTCACTGAACGTACCCGATCCAAACATTGGAAATTGATTCTCGGCACACCGGGCCTCAAAATCAAGTGCCTTCAGAAACTGCGTTCTTGTAAAATCCAAAAGAAATTAAGAAAAAATTTTCCTTGAAATTTCCAGGTCTTTACATTACTCCCACCTCATAGCTTTATGTCCCCGTAAAGCTTTAACACAAACTAGGGGTACAAAAGTGGTACTGAGCACGCAACTGAGCCTCCCGCTCCCATGTGCTCACCAGGAGGTCCCCGTGCTGCCTACGAAAATGCACAAGAGGAATCAACCATCCTCATAGGACCCGCTCCTATCGATCCTCAACCTCTACTGGAACCCCAAAAAAGTCACCCCATCGCCAACATCCAACTCCCCATGGTCGATGATATGCATCAGGTCATGCACATATCTCCCCAGTTGAGATACGTATAAGTCGTCGTGCACCCTGTGCAACTGATGAGGAAGGGTCAAGCGGTAAACCACCTCGCCTACCCTGCTAAGGACCTAGAAATATCTGTTGAACCTCGGAGATAACTTTCTGCCTTGGCCACATCTCCGTAATCCTCGTCAAGGTGAGACTCGTATAAAGACGTGGTCGTCATCCTCAAACTCTAGAGGTCTCCCTTTCATGATTAGAACTGAAACTCAAAACTCCTGCTGCCACGTGGTTGAGGTTGGCCAACTCAAGAGTGATCGGATACACCTTCCTATTCAAGATTCCATCCTGTGCTGCCTAGGTTTTATTTTTCGCCTGCCACGGAAAACCCATCCGAACATTGTAGATAAACCACAACCTTTTTCTTCCAAATACAGTCAATCCGTGTATGAACTGTGGATCCAATCCATACTCAGACCAAAATCGTAAGGCCTCGACGCTGCCACCAAGAGATTACAAACGAAACTCTTGCCTCGTGGGTCAGATCACACTGTTGGTGTAAGTTTGATTATCGAGTCTCCTCCCAAGGTATCTTCAGACATGAGGGTCAAGTATACGGCTTACCGGAAACTCTAGTTCTAGGAAAAGATTCGTGGAAGGATGGAATGATTCATATCAATGTCTGTCACTACGGAAGCTAGTAGTGTACACAGACTATCCCTCGAATCATTTTTAGAGCCATTGGGTCACACTCCTTGACCGCATGCAGCTAATCTCTTCCCCTGCCCTCCAGCTCCCTGAGCCTGGTGGGGGAAACAAAGGCAGGTGATTGTAACATGGTGAAATGTACACCACCCCATTCTGCTTTCCTAGCTCTACTTCCACATATGCTGCTCTGAAGATTTATTTATCCGTAACATTCCTTCTTCTTGAAACATTTTACACTCCCATGTCTCCGAGACTGGCACCAGTTTCCGGCTTTCCCACTGCTAACCTTCACTGACTGCATCCATTCAGAAAACGATTTCTCAACCACAAAGGTTCTTTCTAGCACCCTAGAATAAGTATAAATGCATAGAGAAAAGGTGCTAGCTAGGATGTTCGAGCCCTGAAGCACCGATCACATCACATTCATTGTGTACCAAGAATGGTTTTGTACGCCCCGATGAATTCTCAGCTACCAACATGTTGTCCTGCTGAAGTTGTATAAGCTCTAGAAAACTCTCAGCCACCTCCTCAAGCCAGTCCTCAGCTGCCTGTGTGTCAGGCTCGCCTCGAATGTTGAGGGTATCTGATGTTGAAACATGTGTAAGAGAGTAAGTCTATAAGTTTCACATACCGATACCACAGGTTGTAAATGCTGACCAACAGGTTAGTGATGTATAGCTGACACATTTCTCGAAGGCACTATCTTAGGCATCGGTCCACGTACCGAAGCCTCATAACTATGTGGACCATCCTCATGGTCATTCACTGGAAATCACTAGTAGCCAAGTCCACCATCCACTCTAATGATGTCTCAGCTAGGCAGAAAACTCTAGCAATCGCCTCCAGCCAGTCCTCTACTGTCTAAGAATCTACCTCGCCTCGTAACCTCGGAGGCCACTGTTGCTGGAACTCGTGCAATGCGCTCTGCCAGCATGCATAGTTCGCTAGTATGGCTGGGGGAATCTGTTTCCCAACAGGTGGTGGTGCTGCTGGTACACCACCAGAGGGTGCCAACATAGTAAAAAAGGGCCCCATACCGGTGTCTCATCGCTCGGTTGTCCGTCATCGAGTACTCTATCGGAACTCCAACTGACTGTCTGCGTGGAGACATCCTGAACAGATGCGACACGGTCAATGATTTATACCTGGTAACCTGACCTGGTTTTAGTTGACTTTAAAACTCTTGGAAACACACACGCAATCTGGGTTTTTCATACACAAAGTCGGAAATCAGTAGTCAGGGTCATGGTGTACAGATACGTCGGCCACCACACCAACACTGGGCTCCCTGAACTGAAGACGACCCTCGGTAACCTTAACATTATTGCTTTATAAAAAGGGAATATCATATTTATAAGTTCTACGGTAGAACCGACCCCTCTGATACCAATTTGTCACAACCCATCCTCGGGGCCCGTGTCGTGGCTACCCCATGCCCGCCTTCCATTGGCCAGGGGTTGGCGACTAGCACCAAAGGCGTAAATCCCGATAACTGGGAAGGAATTACCTTTATAAAAGTAAACAAAACATCACAGAGTACAAGTGGAATTAATACACTAAGTACAAAAGAAAGTACTGAAAGGTAAGTGGGACAAAATACAAACCCAACTCAATGTACATCTACAAATGAACGAAAGAACAACATAAAAAGACAAACAACTGGAAGAATGGAAGCATCACCTGGGTCGTCCTCCTCGGATCCTACTTGAAGGGTAGGTAGAGATAGCACAGATCCTAGATCGTCCACTACGGATCCTACCTGAAGGGTAGTTACAGATATCCTCCAGAATGATCTCTCTCGTCAACCTCATCCGAGTTTCTTCTCATCGTGAAGTCTACCTCCGGATACTGACTCGTCGTGAGGTCCACCTCCGGGTACTGTCTAGTCCTCAAACACTTGGCCTCTGTCAGCGATGCCCATCGTCTGCAACCAATACAATGAGATGCGGGCATATCCCGTGAAGGGGTGAGTATAGGATACTCAGTAGGGACCCCGAGACCCTCAAGGTCTCACTAAATCCAACAAGGATAACCACGAAAAAGGATTTCAACAGATAACCCTTACTTAGGTATAAGCCCATAATTATACCTAATTTATCAAGTAACCCATCTCAATCATGAGGAAACACAAAGGTTATGAAATAAACGGATAACCACTACCTAGGTATATGCCCATACATATACCTAAGTTATCAATTGACCCATCTCAATCATGAGGTAAACACAAAGGTCATAGACTCCACTCAAACCAGGATTTTCATTAACAAAACCGTAACTGGTGAAGAGCCCCGTCTCTGGAGTGTACAATGATCCTGTCTAGACTCTGAGGTACTTCTCAGTAACCTCAGACTGCTGAGGTACTCCTCCTGTCGAGTACCGCAGGTCAGCCACCCAAACACAGTAGCGCTACCCGCCAAGGTCTGCCACCCAAACACAGTATTGCATCCCCCCTAATAGGCTGTAGAGGTACTCTCCGGACGAGTACCGCGGGTCTGCACCCAAACTCCGTAGTGCTCCGTCCACCATGGGTATGCACCCAAACAGAGTAGTGCTCCATCCACTGGGCTAGTCAACTCACTCCAAGTCGAGTCGGTCAAGCAATCGTCAGGTCTCAGCTAGCTACACAGTCTTCGTACTCCGTATGCTCGTCTCTAGGAGGGTCCGCTCCATGAGCTACAGGTCGATACTCCAAATATCTCAATGTGCCACGAAGAAGTATCTCAAAGGTCCGCCTCTTCATAGGGGTCTCAGCAAAACAAACGTCTCATCAATCAGACGCCGGGTATGTGAGTTATTAGCCTTTTTGTCCCAAGGACCCAGTTGGTTTCATGTACGAACCAACCCGGCAGTATCTCAACTGTACCCCGAACTCTCAAAGGGTATACTCATATGGACCGTTTCTCAGCGTGATCACCAACTCCGCTGACGGTTCGTCAAACGGACGTTCGGTCTGATAGATATCAGCTTTTCTGTTCTAGGGGCCCGTTTGGATTTCGGGTACAATCCAACCCGGCCATACTCCAACTAAGTCCAAACCTCAAGATAAGTATTCCAAAAGATCCATCTCATCAAGAGGAATCCAACAAAGTCAACGACACGTAAATTGGACGTCCAGAGCACAAGTTATAAGCGTATCCGCTCAGAGGGCCCTGTTTGTTTCGGGTTCGAACCAACCCGGCCGTACCCAAAGTTCTCCGTAACTTTGAGTGTAATATACAGAAACGACCGACTAGATACAAGGATCGCATCACAGCTGATGGTGCATCGATCGGAGGTCCACAACCCATGTTATGGGAAAAAGACCGAAGAGGTCCGCGAATAGGGGGTTCGGGCCCGGTCCGACCCGGCCCGATACTCCCTGGGTCGGCCCAAACCGGGCCGACCCGACCCGGGTCCAGGTCCGGCCCATTAGGGCGCGACCCAGCCCGGCCTGGGTGCGGCCCGGCCTGGCTCACTCGGCGTGGCCAGCTTGGCCAGGCGGCTCGGCCATAACGGCCGAGATGAAGGGTGCGGGAAGCGCGCTGCCCCCCCCCCCCCCCCGTGTGTAACTGCGGCCCCCATGTGGGGGGCCGCTCCTATCGGCCAGCCGGGGTCACGACCCCCAGCCCTTCACCGAAGCCGGCCAGCCGGTTGCTGCTGCCGCATGACCGTCGGGGTCCCGCCCTCCTACTCCGGACGCCGCTTCCTACTCGGCCGCGGCCTTGGTCTGACCAGCACGGCGCGACGGTGCCACGCCCCTCCGCCACGGCCCCGCTCCAGCTGCGATCTCTTCCAGGTTCTCCAGCGCGGCACAACGGCACCACGGCTTATTCGACTTCAATTGCGCTGTGTGACGGTGCCGCGTTTCTTCGCCCATTCTCACAGTTTCTGCGCGGTGCAACGGCACCGCGCTGCCTTACACGTGCCGCAAAAAATTCAACAAACAAGTGGGGAGGAGGGTCAGTCGTGTTTGTGCGGTCCGACCTCCTCCCGTTATTGTGGTAACAGGCGGCCCAAATTGAAACGAAGAAAGGAGACAAAAGTAAACACGAACAAACAAATAACCCCTACCTCGAAAAGACGTTGCATGTCGTCGAGCCGCAGAAAGAGTCAAGTGTCGCGATGATTGATCGTTGTGGAAGATCGGTGCGAATTCCATTGTCATCGGAGGAAGAGCCATCGTCGATGGAGATGTTCCCCACGGCGGTGTCTCCTCCCTTGACGCGGAGGAAGAAGAAGAGAAGGAATGTCGTCGGTGTCTTCACGTTATCCGTCGGAGGCGTCCTTCGTCAGAAGGAAGTTCTCTTATTCGTCACCCCAATGTTCTCCCAAAAACTCCATAATGTTGTTAAGGATTTCGCACACACCAAAATCTCAAAAATAATATCCCATGATGTTATTTTTATTGACACCTCAAAGATTTAAAATTCAAACCAAACCACTTAATTAATTAAATGAAGAGGCTCATCTCATTAATTAAGGTATGTTGGGATGAATTAATGGTGGAAGGAAAAGCTGAAGATTTATACAAACTTAAAGGAGGAGGAGATTAAAGAGGAGTTGGAACATTAAGTGCAAGGGAGTTTAAGGGAGTTATAAGAAGTTCAAGGGGTTATGGTCTCGTGTGGGCCCCACCACACTAAACTCTCCCATGGGAGGTTAGGTGGCTGTGGGCCCCACCTCCCACATATTCATACATGGGAAGTTGGGTGGTTGTGGACCCCACCAACAACTTCCCATGGTAGATTTAAACTTCTTTGAATAACAAAAATATAATTGTTCACAATTTTATTTATTTCTTCCTTAAACCCCAAAATTTAACTTCTTCTCCCATTAAAACGCACCTACGGTAAAAGTCCTCTTAAGGAAATACCGACACTGCGAGTTCATTGGTGCCCTCAGATTTCAATTCTGAGCACCGGTTAAAAAGTTAGAAAAACCCGCTCGTTTTTTCACTGAACGTACCCGAGCCAAACTTCGTAAATTGATTCTGGGCATAGCGGGCCTCGCAATCAGGTACCGTCAGAAACTGCATTCTTGTAAAATCCCAAAGAAATTAAGAAAAACTCTTCCTTGAAATTTCCTGGCCTTTTACATAGATAACTAATTTTTCCAATTATTTTTGAAGTAAACATTATTATTTAACATGATTAATTAAATATAGAAATAATTAATTGGAATTGTTAGTATTATGATATTATTATTTTTGTAACTAACTATTGAATTAATGACGGTGAGTTTGAGAATGTTGAAATTGAATAATTATTTGACAAAATATTTTTTGATATATTGTGGGTGGTGAATAAGGATAATTAATTGTATAATTAATTATTATATATAGTTATGAATAATAAATATATTGAGATAGAAAAACTAATTGAGGAATTAATTGGGGTGGCTGAATTAATGGTGATAAGATAATTAATTGACAAATTAATAGGTGATATTAAATTGATTGAGATGGATTTAGTTAATTGATGAAGTAATTAATGGGAGCATAATGATTATTTAATTATTTAATTAAATAATATTTTTAATTAATTGGAGAATTAACTAATGTGATCAATGTGATTAGTTAATTATTGAATTAAATAATAGGTTTAACTAATTGAAAAATTAATTAATGTGGTTTGATGTGTTAATTCAACTGAATGAGTTAAATTATTTAATTCCTAAATAAATTAATGGGAACTATTGTGTAATTATAATTGATAGATATTTAATTGATGAATTTATTATTTGATTTTGAGTTGTCAATTTGAGAGAATTAATTGTAGAATTAATTATGTGATATGGAGTTGTTTATTTATGTAACTGTTTAATAATTAATTACGGGTTATGGATGTTATGAATTGAGATAATTAATTTGACAATTAATTATGGAATATTGATATCGAAATTTTTTATAAATAATTACTGAAATAATTATTTGATTTGGGGTTATTTAATTGGGTAATTAATTCTGGAATAAATTATGGGTTATGTACATTATATGGATAATTAATTGTTGAGTTACTTTATGAAGTTGAAGTGATTGATTACTTGATGAATTAATTGAAGGGATTGTTATGATAAATTAGTAATAGAAAATAATAAATTAAATTGATGTGATTAATTAATCGTTAGGTTAATTAATCGAAATGGGTTGTGATTAATTAATTGATGAATTAATTAAATTGAATTGAGGTTGTTAATTAATTGTTGAATAAATAATTTATTGAAGTAATTAATCTTTTTGATGTGATTCGATAATTTTTGAGTTAACTAATGAGAGTGATGTGACTAGTTAATTGATGGATTGACTAATATAATTTTTGTGATTAGTTAACCATTGAATTAATTAATAAGATTATTGTTATTATTAATTAATGTGTTTGAAATTATTAATCAATTGATCAATTAATTAATGGAACAATGTAGTTATGAAATTGATATTTTTTTATTAATTACCTGTTAAATTAATGTTTGTGACATTGTAATTTGAAATTTGATAAGGGGGTTAATTTTGATTAACCTAAATTATTTTGAAATATGGGAAATTGTTATATTTATGAAATATTGTGAATGATTGAGGAATGGGGTGAGAGACATGCCATTCTACACCAATGATATACATGAATACCTGATAAAACAGTTGTGAGACAGGGTCTAATGTTCCAAATACTCACGGGGTGCTAGAAATGATGTTCTACACCAATGATATATATATAAATGATTCATAAATGAGGTTTTAGATAAAAACTTTTTCTCTAAATAATCATGGGGTGATAGAAATGGAAATTTACACCCAACAAGCATGAAAATATTCTTATATGAGATAGGGACTAAGGCTCTAAATACCCACGTAATGTGTGAGTACTACTTAGTAGGCCACCACCAATGATGTCTAAAATAAATCTAGTCAATTAAAGTGTATACAGTTATATAAATAATAAAATTACAAGTTATAATGTAAACAATTTACATTATTTCAATTATTATTTATTTAACTGCATAAAACTTCTGGTCTTCGAGGACACCAAAACCGCAATAATTTCTTTGTCTCATGCTAATGTCTGAGCTATTTCAAATTTCAATTCACAATCATTATATCACATGATCTTTTATTATCCATTTTATTCAATACATATATGGTCAATTGGATCAGGATTCCAATGTCAATAAATTATTGTTGAATGTCATTTCTAGCACCCTCATGAGTATTTGGAGCATTAGTCGATGTCTCACATCCCCTGTATATTTGGAGCCTTAGACCCTATCTATAAAAAAATATTTTCATGTGTGGTGGAGGTAAAATGCAAGGTCTAGTCCCCCGTGAGTATTTGGAGCACCAGTCCCTATCTCACACCCCGTTTAACTATCATACATACATATATATATATATATATCATGGGTGTAGAAAATCATTTTTAGAAAATCTTGAGTATTTAGAGCCTCTGTCCCTGTCTCACACCCCATTTATCAATCATACATGTATATCAGGGGTGTATACCTTCATTTGTATCACCCTATTTCTTGAATCATTCACAATATAAAACAAATATCACAATTTCACATAGTTCAAAAAAATAATGGTTAATCTACATTAACCCCTTATAACATTTCCCATTATAATGTCACATTAATTAATTAAATAATTAATTATTAAAAATAAAGTAGTTTCATTATAAAATTATTCCATTAATTAATTTAATAATTAATTAATCATGCCAAACTCATTAATTAATTGAATAATTAATTAATCACAATAATCCTATTAATTAATTAATTAATCACAAAAATTCATTTATTTAATCCAACCATTAACTAGTCACATCACAATCATTAGTTAACTACATAATTATCTAATCACGTTAATAACATTAATTATTTTGAATATTAATTAATTCAAAAATTAATTAACTACATCAATTTTCATTAATTAATTTACTAATTAATTAATTATGTAACGCCCCGACCCCAGTTACCCAGAGTCGGTGCATTATTACATAACATTGGCATGATCACAAGAAAGATCAAATCTCGAAAGACAGACTAGTTTAGTAGCCTTGGAAATAATAGATATATTTATAAAGTTTTACATTACATCATAAAGTGAAAAACTACTACAACAACATAATGTCTCCATAGTCCACACTATTATCCCCTCATAAAATCCTTGCAGGTCATTCATAACTTACTTCTTCACATCATGGGAAAAATAAAACATATAAAAGGGGTGAGCTCAAATTCTCAGTAAGGATAACAATATAGAGGAAACTTTCATAAATAAGAATAATCATTTAAGGAAATGTATAACTAAAACAAAAGCCTTTTAAACTTGAACTTCAACATAGTATGGAAAAAGTAAAATGAAATAATTCCATTTACTTATTCACATGGATATTCTACTAATCTAATAATCACATGAAATATCAATAACCACTTTCATAATGATAGAATGCATAATTCCAGACTATCATAACCTCATATACAAGGCCTCATGCCAAGAATACAAATAAGATTTTTCCAAGGCCTTGTGCCAAGAAACTAGTTTGTCTCATGAGACCTACCGATGCATCAAGGATTTATAGCGGGCTCCACCTGTCACATATTAAGTCCAATGAATTCCCATATGAAAAGGTTTAAACATAACATAAACATTCGTATTAAAAATAACATATGAAATGTCAATACTTTCACCATAAACTATGAATGGTATATAAATAGAACATCCACAGTCAAACATATCACAAAACCTTCAATACAATATAGAAGTTTTTTATCATAATAAATCAACATCAAATAAGCGTAAAATCCATCAAAGGATGTTGACATAGATGAAATCAAAACTCTTTTTAGAGAAATATCTCTTTCTATTTTTGAAATCATTTAAGAGTCATATATTTATAAAATAAAACATTTCTTTGAAAATATTCTTATAAGCTTGTAAGGGAAGCTTCGACAATTTTATAACGACGGAGAATAACCGCACCCACCTTATAAGTTAAAAAAAGCATTCTTACCTTAATTCTGTCAAAAAAGTTAAAAGCACCTTGTTTGGAAAACCACGAAAAGATTCCTTTATAAAACTCTTATAAAAAGTCAAACAAGGGTATAAATTACTTTAACCCAAATTCTTTTAAATAGTAAAAAAAAATTTGAAATACATTTTTAAGAAACATGGATGTGGATGATAAAGAGATCCCAGTAGATTATTACGTATAAACAACCTCGGATAATGAAGAGATTGTGAAATAACCCTTACCTTGTAATTTTCCTTGGTTGGGGCAGGTTAACCTCCTATATAATAGTGAAATAATTGTTATTAAATTATACAAGAATCATATACATTCATATGATATCATATATGATCTTTTAACATTGCTTTGTTAATAATATCTTAGTATTATCGTCGTTTCAGGTGTTAACTTACTTGTTTTATTTTATATGTTTTGTTACATAAGCCATGTTTGTCATGGATAGGTTCCATATTATTCATACACAGAATGATATCAAGTCCTTAAACATTATTTTTAAATCATCAAATGATAATTATACTTGAATGGATACGATGGAGAATGAATCTCATCGCGTTCGTGGAGATGGTAGTCTGTACGTACGCATGAGAGACAATATCATTCTTTTGAAATTAAAATAATATATAAATGGATGTTATAGAATATATACAGAATCATTAACATGTAATATTTATTATTTACATGAGTTAAACATCATTATTATACCCATCCAAATAATAATATATTGAATAACAATTACACCACGACGTGGAGACGGTAAGCCGTACGTACACACGTATGGTGACATGTTATTCAAAGGGTGGATAGAATACTGAATATGGTTGTACCATATTTATAATAAAATCACAGTATATATATGATACTAGAGTTATTATTTTATAATGGTAATAACAAATGAAGAAGAAGTGGAAGAAGAAAGGAACTTGAAAAAGGGTGGTGAGATCATTACCTCTTCTTCGGGATCTTCCTTTTGATTTGATAAAAAGGGCTTATTAGGTTTGCTTCCTGATCAAAATAAGGCCTCTAGGTTTTATTAAGGGATGTTGGGAGAGTATTTGGGAAGAGTTTGGCTGAACCAGAAGGCTTTGAAGGTGTGAAGAAATGAGAAGGAGGAGTACCCTTTTATAAGAGGTGTGAGGGGCACCTTTGGAAAAGCTAGAAATATTGATTTATAATAAATTCATATTAAGTTTTTAATGGCTCTAAAGTTGATTATTTAAATTTTAAGGTAGGTATAGGTCGAAAACCATCCAACCAATAGAATTTAGATGGGTTTGGGTTACTATATTAACCTTATCTTAAAGTATTAACTCTTAGTTAATTAGTTTGACATTTACCATGTCACTTTGTATTTTTATATTATATAGTTAATAAACATACTATATACATCCAATAGACCCCCCAAGTGGTCCATTAATGATAAAACTATCATTATATAAGTCTCTTGTCCGATCCTTAGACTTTAAGGAATTTAATATCAATTAATAATATAATATTTGTTTTAAAAACACTTTTATGTCAATTTTGACACTATTCAATAGTTGATTTTTGTGAAACTCATAACAGAATAATTACTTTGAACAAAGTTAATTAAATCAATACTAATATGTCATATTATCCTAGAAAATTATTTTAATTCATTAAAAGTCTCAAATTATATTTATTTGGGTATTTATAATATCAATTATTTTAAATTTTCACTATTATGGTAATTACTGCATCATCATTGTGTCATAAATAAATTAAATTATGTAATCTCTAAAAATTATAAATAAAATATCATTAAGTATGAAATCATTTTATATTTCTAATGAATATTTATAGTCGAAAATAAAACATATATAACCCTATGTAAAAATTGTTTTTCTAAAAGATATATGCTTGTGTCATTTTTGTATTCATTTTAACTTAATTAAAATAAAGTGTCCCTATCACCTACAAGTGGCTCCATGGGGTCCCAAAATCGTCCCAAAGATGACTATGGTCGAACATGTATCAACCAATAAGGCTAGGACATGTTTTAGGGTAATTTAGTATTATTATAATATTATTTTTTAACCCTTATTTACCGGATTTACCCTTAACCATGGTAAATAAAATATTTACCGAAATAATTATTCAAAATGTGTAAAAATAAAAGTTATCTATTTAAACAATTTGAACATCCTGATTCCAAATATGGAATCCATTTTTCCAAATTCAAAACACAGAAGTGGATGAAATTAATTTAAAATTAATTCCCCTTGTTAAAACAAAAAGCGTGTTTTTAAGAGATAATAACTATCCAAAGATTGACACTTGTTTATGTCAGGTTTAATTGTAAAATTATGTCCAATGACCAACATTATATTAAATCATAAAAATATATTCTAAATATACTTTAAAACCACTCAAATTCATAATTTATCACTATTAATTATTTTGATTAAAAAAGTTGTTTTTAATTAAAATTTTGTAATTTTCACTATTCATCAAAATATTAAAGTTATCTGAAAAGTACCAAAATTTCACCTTAGGCTAAATTCAATATTCCGAATCCAAAAATGAAGTCCATTTTAAAAAATAAAATATATATAATTTCAAAAATTATGTATTAATATTCATAACGGCTAGTTTTATTGGTTATGGTGTGTTAGAACTCAGTGTTGCGTACAACACACGTTATCACATTATTCAAAGAGAAGCGTACAGTAGAAGCTTGGGGTGTTACATTATACCCTCCTTCAAATAATTTCATCCTATGAATTTCTAAGATATTATCGCATGAAAATACTCGGGTGGTTCTTCATCATAATTTCCTCAGGTTCCCACGTTGCCTCTTCCATCTTATGGTTTCTCCACAAAACGTTTACCAGATGTGTCATTCGGTTTCTCAGTACTTGTTCTCTCGTATCAAGAATCCTGACGGGCTCTTCACAATAAGTCAGATCAGGATCCAGTTCTAATTCTTCATAGGTTAGTACATGCGTTGGGTCAGGCATGTATTTCCTCAACAGAGATACGTGGAACACATCGTGAACTTTGGAGAGACTTGGTGGAATTGCCAATCGGTAAGCTACAACCCCAATTTGTTCTAGAATTTTGAAAGGTTCGATGTACCTGGGACTCAATTTAAATTTCTTACCAAAGCGTATGACTCCCTTCCAAGGAGATACCTTCAGGAAAACATGATCACCGACTTGAAATTCCAAATCCTTCCTTCGATTATCAGCATAGCTCTTCTGCCTACTTCGTGCTTCTTTGATGTGACTTTGGATTACCTTCACCTTTTCCATCGTTTCCTCCACCAGTTCTTGGCCTACAAGTTTTATTTCACCAATGTCATCCCAACAGGTTGGTGTATGACATCTCTTTCCGTATAACGCTTCATATTGTGCCATCTGAATACTCGAATGGAAGCTATTATTATAAAAAAAATTCTACCAGAGGTAAATATTGATCCCACATACCCTGAATGTCACGTGAGAAGGATCTCAACATGTCTTCTAAGGTTTGAATAGTTCTTTCTTATTGTCCATCTGTCTGAGGGTGGTAATCAGTGCTCAAATGAAGTTCAGTATCCAGGGATTTCTGAAGACTCTTCCAGAATCTTGAAGTAAAATGGGGATCACAATCAGAAACAATCGATATGGGTACTCCATGAAGTCTCACAACTTCATTAATATATAGTCTTGCTAGACGTTCCAGGGGGAGATCTTCTCTTATTGAAAGAAAATGTGTTGAATTGGTAAGACGATCAACAATAACCCATATTGCATCGTTCCTTATAGGAGTCTTTGGTAGTCCCATGACAATGTCCATTGTAATATTGTCCCATTTCCACTCCGGTATGGGAAGAGGTTGCATGACTCCTCCAGGGTGTTTCCTTCCAGCTTTCACTTGTTGAAAAACCATACATCTTGACAAAAAATTAGTAATCTACCTCTTCATATTGTCCCACCAAAAATGTTCCTTGAAATCTCTATACATTTTGGTGCTCCCAGGGTGTATAGAGAAATTGGAACTATGATCATCATCCAGCAACTCCCTTTTTAGATCAGGTATATCGAGAACACAAAGCCTCTCCCCGAATTTCAAAATTCCATTTTGATACACAAAATTTGTCAATCTCCCATCATTCATAGCTTTAATCTTCTTTTTAAATTCTCCATCATTAGTCTGAGAACTGTTAATCCTTTCTAGTAAAGATGTTTTGTCAACCATTTGAAAAAGCAATGGTGTTTCTCCTTCCCTGGTTATTCCCATATCCATCTTCACTAGATCCATGAAAATTGGACCCCTTTCGATTCTCATATTGTTCAAAACTCCATGATCTTTTCTGCTCAAAGCACCTGCCACCTTGTTTGCCTTCCCCGGGTGGTAGTGTATCGTGCATTCATAATCCTTGAGTAATTCAATCCATCTCCTTTGCCTCATGTTGAGTTCTTTTTGTGAGAAAATATACTTGAAACTCTTGTGATCAGTATAAATCTCACATTTTTCACCATAGAGGTAGTGCATCCATATCTTCAAAGAAAAGATCACAGCTGCTAACTCGAGATGATGAGTAGGATAGTTTTGTTCATGAATTTTCAACTATCTTGATGCATAGGCAATAACCCTATCATTCTGCATAAGGACACAACCAGGTCCTTTCTTTGATGCATCACTATAAATAACGAACCCATCATTCCCCGATGGTAGATTCAATATAAGATAATTAACTAATCTTCTCTTCAGTTCTTCAAAACATTCTTCACACTCTTTTGTCCAAAGAAATTTAACCCCTTTAAGTGTGAGCTTCCTTAATGGGTTAGCCAATCGGGCAAAATTCTGGACGAAACGTCGATAATAACCTGCTAAACCAATAAAACTACATACCTCAGTTATACTCATAGGTGCTGGCCATTCTTGGATTGCCTTGTTCTTAGAAGGATCATCAGAGATTCCATCTTTAGAGAAAATATGGCCAAGAAAAGAACTCTCATGATGCCAGAATTTACACTTGATAAACTTCCCATATAATTCATGTCTCTTCAGAGTCTTCAGGATAATGCGCAAGTGATTTTCATGATCTTCGTAGATTTTTGAGTATAACAAGATATCATCAATAAATACCACTAAAAATTCATCGAGATATTCATTGAAAAATCTATTCATCAGATCCATGAATACAGAGGGTGAATTTGTCAATCCAAAAGGCATTACTGTAAACTCATAATGCCCGTACCTGGTTCGAAATGCTGTCTTCGGAATGTCTTCCTTCTTCACACACAACTGATGGTATCCAGATCGAAGGTCAATCTTTGAAAAGTATTGAGATCCATGCAGTTGGTCAAATAAATCATCAATGAGAGGTAGGGGATAATTTTTCTTTATCATTATAGCATTGATCTCCCTGTAGTCAATAAATAACCTCATAGATCCATCTTTCATTTTAACAAAAAGAACAGGGGATCCCCATGGAGAAACACTAGGGCGAATAAATCATTTATTACTCAATTCCTCTAGTTGTTTCTTTAGTTCGACTAATTCTACAGTGGCCATTCTATAAGGGGTCTTCGATATAGGACTTGATCCAGGAATTAAATAAATGGAAAACCCAACTTCTCATTCTGGAGGATGTCCAGGTAAATCTTCCGGAAATACATCTACAAATTATTTCACAATATGTACATCCTCTATTTTAACATTCCTTTCCTCACCCATAGTTATTTCATTATCATCCTCCCCAATAATTGAATTTAGTTGAGCTACTAGGGGTGGATCTAGATAAGAATTAGGTGGTGGAGATTCTGCTCTAAAGATAAGGTGTTCCTTATCATCATCATCAAGAATGGTAACATCTTTCTTCTTACAATAAATATTTGCATTATATTCCAAAAGCCAGTCCATACCAGGGATTATATCAAACTCAATCATAGGTATGATGATGAGACCAGCAGATAAAGAACATTTATGTTCTCTAATGGGGACTGACTCACAAAACATTGTTGCAATGATACATCCCTTAGGAGTTTTAACTGAAAACTCCCTTGTTAAATCAAATTGGAAATATTTAATTTTCTTAGAAAACTGGGAAGATATGAAACAATTGGATGATCCAAAATCAAATAATGCATTTTCTAAACTTGAGGAAACCATTAAATTACCTGCCACCACGTCTTTCGGAGCTTCTACCTCAGTAGTAGTGATAATATAATCTTGACCTTGATCCCTTGGCCTTTTTTGAGGTAAGTTCTCCTGATGATTTGGATATTCATTTGCATAATGTCCCATCTACCTGCAATTGTAGCACTGAACATTGGTAGCTTCCTTCTTCCCATTGTAATCACGAGCTCAGTGGCCTTTTTCACCACACATGTTACAGACTCATGTTCCCTTCAAGCAAGTACCGGGGTGTTTCTTCCCACATTTACCACAGTATGGATATTCAACCTTTCCATTCTTCCCCTTATTTCCATTCCTAGATTGATCATTAGATCTCTTCTTCTCTTGCTTTGCTTTAAAGTCATAAGACTTAGAGAATTCCTTTTCAGTCTTGATAGCACATGAGACAATGTCTTCGTATGATGAAAAGGATTGTGAGACTAATGCTCGACGTAGAAATGTTTTTAACCCATCAATGAAATGATCAATATTACTTCTTGGGTTACGTATATAATCTCCAACATACCTTGATAACCTTGTAAAGTTAGCCTCATAATTTGTGACATTCTCATCCTCCTTCTGTCTCAGACTCAGAAATTTTCTTTCCATATCTGCTCGATGGTCGCGAGGAATGTATTTTTCTAAAAACAGATCTTTGAACTCCCTCCATTCCATATTTGATACTTCATCATCTTCCTTCGTGTTTTGAATCAATGAACACCATTGATCAGCATCTCCAGTGAGGCGGTAAACTGCCATGATAACTTTTTCCCTTTCACTACTCCCCAAAGCCTGAAATATTTTCTCTAGGGAATTTATCCATTGCTCAGCTACTAAGGGATTTGTACTCCAATTGAATGTTGGTGGTTGTTGCCTCATGAATCGATCTAACATTGATCCTCCACGCTGCAGATCAGGGTGCTCCATACGGGTAAGGTTATTATTCATAACTTGAGTGAGTTTTCCCAGTATGGTTATTAGCTGATCGGCACCAGTTGCATCACCAGCTCCACTATAATTATCTTGACCAGGAGGGAAATCCCTACATGGAGTGCGTGCATTGATACGGTTTCCATTTCTTCCACTAGGCGCCATTTCTAAATAATGGCATAAACTAGATCAGTTTTTGAATCAATGTACATAATCCCATACTTATAAAACACTTAACATAAATTGAACTATTTATTGATATAATCCATAATCATAAGAATCTTTTCTTTGAGGAAGTATATACTCATAAACCCTTCATAATTATTTGTAAAGAAAATGAGAGTTATCCTAAGCATATCCCCCGGGAGTGTCGTAACCAAGAGTGCAACAAGGCTCATTGTCATGCACCAGTTCCCGTTCGAGTATAGCTCAAAGAAGTGTTTTCGATTTTTACCCCTAGGTACATCTTTGCAAGATCCATCTCTACCTGCTCATATCCAGACAGGGATATATTTCTCAGAAAACTCACAAAATCTCTACAATACCAAAATTATAGAAAGTTCTTCTATACTAATCCTCAAAGTTCATCTTAGGTCTACGTGCACTATTCAGAGTTTATCTAAATCTAGCTTCCAAGGTTTGTACTAAACCTCCCTCTGATACCAACTGTAACGCCCCGACCCCAGTTACTCAGAGTCGGTGCATTATTAAATAACATTTGCATGATCACAAGAAAGATCAAATCTCGAAATACCGATTGGTTTAGTAGCCTTGGAAACACTAGATATATTCATAATGTTTTACATTACATCATAAAGTGAAAAACTACTGCAACAACATAATGTCTCCATAGTCCACACTATTATCCCCTCATTAAATCCCTGCAGGTCATTCATAACTTACTTCTTCACATCCTGGGAAAATAAAACATAGAAAAGGGGTGAGATCAAATGCCCAGTAAGGATAACAATATAGCGGAAACTTTCATAAATAAGAATAAACATTTAAGGCAATGTATAACTAAAACAAAAGCCTTTTAAACTTGAACTTCAACATAGTATGGAAAAAGTATAATGAAATAATTCCATTTACTTATTCACATGGATATTCTACTAATCGAATAATCACATGCAATATCAATAACCACTTTCATAATGATGGAATGCATAATGCCAGACTATCATAACCACATAGCCAAGGCCTCGTGCCAAGACTACAAATAAGATTTTGCCAAGGCCTTGTGGCAAGACACTAGTTTGTCTCATGAGACCTACCGATGCATCTAGGAGCTATAGCGGGCTCCACCCGTAACATATTAAGTCTAATGCATTCCCATATGAAAAGGTTTAAACATAACATAAACATTCGTATTAAAACTAACATAGGAAATGTAAATACTTTCACCATAAACTATGAATGGTATATAAATAGCACATCCATAGTCAAGAATATCACAAAACCTTCAATACAATATAGAAGTTTTGTATCATAATAAATCAACTTCAAATAAGCGTAAAATCCGTCACAGGATGTTGACATAGATTAAATCAAAACTCTTTATAGAAAAATATATATTTATATTTTTAAAATCATTTAAGAGTCATATATTTATAAAATAAAACATTTTATTTGAAAATATTCTTATAAGTTTGTAAGGGAAGCTTCAACGATTTTATAACGGCGGAAAATAACTGCATCCAACATATAAGTTAAAAAAACATTCTTACCTTAATTCTGTCGAAAAGGTTAAAAGCACCTTGTTTGGAAAACGATGGAAATATTCCTTTATAAAACTATTATAAAAAGTCAAAAAAGGGTATAAATGACTTTAACTCATATTCTTTTAAATAGTAAAAAATGTTTTGAAATACATTTTTAAGAAACATGGATGTGGATGTTAAAGAGATCCCAATAGAATATTACGTATAAACAACCTCGGATAATGAAGAGATTGTGAAATAACCCTTACCTTGTACTTTTCCTTGGTAGGGGTAGGTTAAAATCCTGTATACTAGTGAAATAATTGTCATTAAATTATAAAAGAATCATATACATTCATATGATATCATATATGAACTTTTAACATTGCTTTGTTAATAATATCTTAGTATTATCGTCGTTTCGGGACTTAACTTAATCGTTCTCTTTTATATGTTTTGTTACAAAATCCATGTTTGTCATGAATAGGATGTATATTATTCATATATATAATGATATCAAGTCCTTAAACATTATTTTTAAATCATCAAATGATAATTATACTTGAATGGATACGATGGAGAATTAATCTCATCGTGTTCGTGGAGACGGTAGTCCGTACGTACACACGAGCGACAATATCATTATTTTGATATAAAAATAATATATAAATGGATGGTATAGAATATATAAAGAATCATTAACATGTTATATTTATAATTTACATGAGTTACACATCATTATTATACCCATCCAAATAATAATATATTGAATAACAATTACACCACGACATGGAGATAGTAAGTCGTACGTACCCACGTATGGTGACATGTTATTCAAAGGGTGGATAGAATACTGAATATGGTTTTACCATATTTATAATAACATCACAGTATATATATGATACTGTATTTATTTTTTTATAATGGTAATAGAAAAGGAAAAGGAAGTGGAAGAAGAATGTAACTTGGAAAAGGGTGGTGAAATCATTACCTCTTCTTCGGGTTCTTCCTTTTGATTTGATCAAAAGGGATCCTTAGGTTGGCTTTATGATCAAACTAAGGCATCTAGGTTATAGTTAGGGAAGTTGGGAGAGTATTTGGGCAGATTTTTGACGAACCAAAAGGCTTTGAAGGTGTGAAGAAATGAGAAGGAGGAGTGCCCTTTTATAAGAGGTGTAAGGGGCACATTTGGAAAAGCTAGAAATATTAATTTATAATAAATTCATATTTGGTTTCTAAAGGATCCAAAGTGTATTTTTTAAATTTTAAGGTCGGTATAGGTCGAAAACCATTAAACCAATAGAATTTAGACAGGTTTGTGTTACTATATTAACCTTACCTTTATGTATTAACTCATAGTTAATTAGTTTGACATTTACCATGTCACTTTGTATTTTTATATTATATAGTTAATAAACTTACTATTCACATCCAAGAGACCCCAAAGTTGTCCATTAATGATACAAATATCATTATAAAAGTCACTTGGCCGAACCTTAGATTTTTTGGAATTTCATATCAATTAATAATATAATATTTGTTTTAAAAACTCTTTTATGTCAATTTTGACCCGATCCAATAGTTGATTTTTGTGAAACTCATAACAGAATTATTACTTTTAAAAAAGTTAATTATATCAATCCTATGATGTCATATTATCCTACAAAATTATTTTAATTCATTAAAAGTCTCAAATTATATTTATTTGGGTATTTATAATATCAATTATTTTAAATTTTCACTATTATGGTAATTACTGCATCATCATTGTGTCTTACATAAATTAAATTATGTAATCTCTAAAAATTATAAATAATATAACATTATTTAGGAAATCCTTTTAGCTTTCTAATTAATATTTATAGTCGAAATTCCAAAATATATATCCCTATTTAAAAATTGTTTTCCTAAACGATATATGCTTGTGTCATTTATGTATTCATTTTAACTTAATTAAAATAAAGTATCCCTATAACCTACAAGTGGCTCCATGGGGTCCCAAAATCGACCCAAAGATGACTATGGTCGAACATGTATCAAACAATAAGGCTAGGACACGTTTTAAGGTAATTTGGTATTATTATAATATTATTTTTTAACCCTTATTTACCGGATTTACCCTTAACCATGGTAAATAAAATATTTACCGAAATAATTATTCAAAATGTATAAAAATAAAAGTTACCTATTTACACTAATTGAACATCCTGATTCCAAATATGGAATCTATTTTTCCAAATTCGAAACACAGAAGTGTCAGAAATTAATTTAAAAATAATTCCCGTTGTTAAAACAAAAAGCATGTTTTTAAGAGATAATAACTATCAAAAGATTGACACTTGTTTATGTCCGGTATAATTGTAAAATTATGTCCAATGACCAAAATTATATTAAATGGTAAAAGTATATTCTAAATATACTTTAAAACCACTCAAATTCATAATTTATCACTATTAATTATTTTGATTAAAAAAGTTGTCTTTAATTTAAATTTTGTAATTTTCACTATTCATCAAAATATTAAAGTTATCTGAAAAGTACCAAATTTCACCTTAGGCTAAATTAGATATTCCGAATCCAAAAATGAAGTCCATTTTAAAAAATAAAATATATATAATTTCAAAAAGTAGGTATTACTATTCATAACGGCTAGTTTGATTGGTTATGGTGTGTTAGAACTCAGTGTTGCGTACGACACACGCTATCACATTATTCAATGAGAAGCGTACCGTAGAAGCATGGGGTGTTACAAATTAATACCCATAACCTTTAATTAACCCAATAATTAATTAATCACATAAATTTACATAATTAATTTCCACAGTTAATTAACTATAAAAATAACTTCAATTAATTCATCAGTTAGTCGGTCACATTAACTCTGTTATGTGATTCTACAATTAACTAACCATATAATGTCTATAAACCATTATTAATTCCACAATAAATGACCCAATTCAACAACAAAAATCCACAAAATTATTTCTTTAGATAATTATATAAAACTATGATACCAATATTACATAATTATTTATAGAATTAATTATATAAATTCCTAGCATCCAAAACATGTAATTAATTGAACAATCAGTTACTTAAATCAACAACTCCATATCACATAATTAATTATTCAATTAATTATCACAAATCAATAAAAAAAATACAACAATTAATTCATCAATTTATTATCTATCAATTGTAATAACACAATATTCCACATTAATTAATTTGTCAATTATGTAATTTAAATCATTCAATTGCATTAACACATAAACCCGTATTAATTAAAATTTGAATTAAATAATACTTTTATTTAATTAAAAAATTACATAATCACATGGGTCACATTAATTAATTATCCAATTAGATAATCGTATTATTTAATTTAACAGTTTAATAATAAAAATTCTACAATTAATTAATCCATCAATTAAATAATTCTATCACACATATTTTAATTTCCACAACTATTTTATCAATTTATTATCATATATACATTAATTGGAAAAACTAATTAATTCCAAAATTAAATGTTCCATATCATTAAATTTAAAAGTCACAACTATCTCTAATAATTAATTCTTCAATTAATTATCCCTATTCACAAACCTCAATACAACAATCATTATTTTCTCAAATAATTATTATATTTTAAAAATCAATTTCTCACAATAATTTATTCAATAATTAATTATAAAAAATCATAATTGCATAATCCTAACCAATCCCATTAATTAATTCGACAGTTAATTAATCATTTTCAACAATCTCATTCCCTTCATAATTAATTTCAATAATTATTTATCCAATTCACGATTTCATAGTCACATAATTTATTCATCAATAAATTATTCAATTAAGGACATCAATATCCCATAATTAATTATAAAAATTAATTATATAAAATCAATAATCATGATATCTCATTATTAATTTAACAATTAATTATTCAAGATCTAAAATCCCTATATCCAAATTTCAAATATCTTTTAATTTATTAATTAACCATATTAATTAATTTAATAAAGAACAAAATTACTAAAAATATAAAATAAATCATAAAATTATATTCACATAATGGTAATCAAGACAATGGGATTTGAATTTTAGGCCACCTACCGCAAGGTCGTCGATGTCAACAGAAATGATAAGCCACCATATTTGGTTCAATACACCTACTCACAACCTTATTATCATAAGCATTGATGCACTAAATAGAAATTTTATCACATGACAATGAATCCATTCCGTATTCAAATAAAATATTAGTAAAAAATTTCTACTCATCGATACAAATACAGCAAAACTGAAGGAACATCAATTAGATCAATATCAAATAAGATATCGTGGAGAGATGTCTAAAAGAATAAAATAATGTAGAAGGGAATGAGAGAGTAAGAGAGGGGAGAGGTGTCAGAAATAATTATATTCCTACTCATACCATGTGCACCACCGAAAATCAAATTTATAATAATTTTCCATCAATTAATTTATTTACATATATTAATTTCATCAATTATATATTAACCACTCTTATTAATTTCAGGCATCAACCCATCATCTTATTGGGCATTTCATAGACCAGTAACATGAGCCTGAATTAATTATTCAACATTGGTTTTGAAATAATCACCTCGATTTTTGGGTTATGATTCCATTAACGGTGTGACAATCTAACACCATAGGAAAGAGGTATAACTAAAATGGTGTTTTGAAAACAATTTTTTTGTCACATAAATACCCTTAATTAATCCCTCGATTAATCCTGTGTGTTAATCCCATTAATTAAATAATTTATATCCATGAAATCAAAATGGCATAGTTAATTTTACAATTAATTATCTAATTACCAACCTCAATTTTTAATCAGTAATTCCAAAAATTAATTATATTAATTCTCAAATTTCAATATATCCTAATTCATTCTTCAATTAATTACCAAAATTCAGTAATCTTAGTATCTTGTAACTAATTCCACAATTAATTACCTAACTCTCTCAATTATATATAAACAACAATCCCTATTAATTAATTCAATTATATCAACACAACAACCCTCACTAATTAATTTTACAATTAGATAATCTCATCAATTCTATTATTTAATTCTTCAATTAATTGTCACAATTAATGTTAAAATCAATTATTCTTAAAAATTAAATAACAATAAAGGCCAATTGCTCATACAATTCATACACTAACTCAGGTAAAACCCCATTCCAGATCCAACTGTGGTATCATATTTTTTATATTATGCACTATTTGATAGATATGAATTATTTAATATTTAGAAAACATATAAAAAAATTAATTAAATATAAAATGTTCCTTTTTGCGAGTGAGATGTCCAAATGTCCAACGCATAAAAATGTCATACCAGACCTAGGGTAAACATCCAATTCCAGATAAAATAGTGGTCTACGATTTCCTATATGATTCATCTAATGAGAGATATAAATTATTTAATCTCCAAAAAATTGATTAAAAAATAAATTAAAAATAAAAGGATATTTTCATGAGCGAGATATCCAAACGTCGGATGGGTACAAATGTTATACCCTTCCTAGAGAAAAAACCATGATATTGAAAAAAATGGTTGTCTCTGATTTTCCATTTGACACACCATTTTGGAGTTATTCATATTTTGAATAAAAATTATGCACTTAATATTTTATATTTATTATTTTTTTCAGTATTCACTGAGACGTTTCATTCCACAGATTATCACACTAACACAGTGTCAAAATTAAAAAATATTCTATAGAACATTTCACGATGTAAAATAGAATTTATGGCCTTTAAAATATTTATTTATATTTTACTGATAAATTATTTTTGCAAATTAAAACCAAGACAACCCTTCTTCACCAAAATTTATAAATTAAATACAAATAGAAAAAGGATGAGATCCAAAAAACACCCGACCTTATAATAGCTCTTCCTTGAGATGTGCTACCAATCACCTCTATGTTTATGAGTAAATGAAAGTTCATGCCACTATGACCTGCTATCCACTTCTCTCTCTCATATTACATCCTTATCTCATCAATGTTTCCAAAATAGATGAACTAATGCAAAATCATCCCCTAGAACACCTTTTCCCTACTTTCCAAAACATATTTTAGATTCTCCCCAATGAACTCATCGATCTAAATATCATCATCCACAACATACCTGATGCATTTTCCAACTCACTATTCTTATGAAACACAATAAACCTTCCAACATTGACACTTATCCTTGCTCTCAAAAATTCCCATGAAAAGACTTACAACCACCACCCAAAGGCTCACATGATCCTTTCTCTGCCAAATGTAAAAATTAACCTTATAGTTTCTTCATTTGAATTCTGATACCACAATT
The DNA here is from genome assembly GCA_963277665.1 of Viscum album. Taxonomy (NCBI): domain Eukaryota; kingdom Viridiplantae; phylum Streptophyta; class Magnoliopsida; order Santalales; family Viscaceae; genus Viscum; species Viscum album. The sequence goes on along the minus strand of OY728122.1, from coordinate 1,234,359,908 downwards.
TCAGACTCATGGAATTTATCTACACATATATTAATTACATATCTCTCACTGTAAAGACCCAGAAATTTCAAGGAATTTTTTTTAATTTCTTTGGAATTTTATGAGTCTGTGTCTTCTGATCACACTTGATTTTAAGGCCCGGTGTGATCAGAATCAATTTCCTAAGATTATCATGGGTATGTTAAGTAAAATAATGAGCGGTTTTTTCTATATTTTGAACCAGTGCTCGGAATTGAAATTTGAGGGCACCGTTGAACTCACGGTACGAGTTTACACCTAAGAAGAATTTCACCTCGACGAAAAAGGATCGGGTATGAATGTTAGATTTTGGGGTTTTACGTGGGTTAATAAAATAAAATAAGTGAACAATTTATTTTATTTTGTTAAACACGTGCCATGCAGATAAAGTGGTTAGATGTTCCACTTGGGAGTTGGTGTTGGGACCGCCACACCCTAACCCACCATGATAGGTTATGGTGGTGGGGCCCACCGAGATCCAACCTCCCATGTGAGTTTGATTGTGGTGGAACCCACATGAGGCCTCCAATTAATGGGAGGGGAATCATAACCCCTCGACTCCCTATCATTTATGAGGGAGAGCCTCTAGGTTTAAATTCCCCTCTTAAATGAGGAGGATGAAAACTCCCTTTTTAATGAGGGGACCACCCAATCATTAACCACCCCCCATTTCATTTTTGTGGTTAATTAATGGTGAGGACCACCAGGAAATATCCTCCATTTGGAGGATATTCTTATATGGGGACCACCTGGGCCAATAACCCCTTTTTGACTTCCTCCCCATTTTAACGTGCCATCGTAGCAGACTAATTGGGTGGAGCCCTCTGTCATAAATCCTCCATTAATGACCTACGTACCAATGACGAATATTCCCACTTCTATATAAAGGAGGCTAGGGTAAGGAGTTCTGGACAACTTCTTCAAGCGGAGGAACGCTAGCGTGATGCACGTCGCCCAGCACTTGGAGAGTTTTCCTCATCCTCCAATGAAGAACGAAGAACGATGAATGCTGAATCCACCATCAGATCCTTTCTTCCCAACGTTGACTGAACGATGCCAGTCTTCCGCGACGCCCGTCTTCCGTGACTCTCAATCATTTAATATCGTTTTAACAGGTAGGGGTTGTTGTGTTCAAGTTTTAATAATTTTCATCGTCGTTCTTCAATTCGTGAGTTTTGGCCGCATGATACCATCTTGATGAGGAAGGGCTCGGACCGCATGAACACGGTCCAACCCTTCCCCTCTCGTTTGTTGATTGTGGACGATGGAGGCGGAATGTGAAGAACCGGCTAGTGTCGGGCCAACCACGAGTGGATCATCATCAAATGATTACTGGGTCGCCGCAAAGGAGAAACACCATCGTGCCGTGTGGATTAGAGTCGGACCACAACCAGAACGGACCGCGGCGGAGGGGTGTGGCGTCGTCACGCCATGCCAGAGCTACAAGAGCCGTGGATGGGGCGGTTGCGGTGCCATCGAACTACCCTGATCTATAGGGGTGGTGGCTGGGGTGGCCCATGGCGGCTGGGAATGGCGTTGTTGCGCCACTCTTATTGAACAAAGCCGTGGTAGATCTGGAGGGGCGGCCGGCTGTGCCGGCTGCCAGTGCCATCAAGATGTGGGACCTGAGGGGTCCCGCAGTTAACCAAGGGTCGGCCAACACGGCCGGACGTTTCGAAGAACCGAGGGGGGGGGGGGTGTAACCCCCCCCCCCCCAAATCAGTAGCAAGGGAGGGCCCCAATGGGAACCACAAGACCACCTAGTAGGCCAGCCATGCGGCCAACTACATGGACCACGCGGGCCGGGTCGGACCGGGCCCAGACCCCCTATTTTCAGATCCAGTTTCAGTTAAACGGACATATCTTCAGCTAAGGACCTCTGATCGATGCACTGTCAGTTGTGTAGGATTACTTGTATTTAAGAGGTCATTTAGGTATATTACACCAAAGGTTTCAGCGAAGTTTGTGTATGGTTGGGTTGGTTCGAACACGAAACCAATCGGGCCCTCAGAGCGGAAACACTTATAACCTGAGCTTCAGACGTCCGATTGGCATTCCGTTGACTTTATTTGATTCCTCTTTATGAGATGGTTCTTTTGGATTACATCACCTGAGGTTTGGATGCGGTAGGAGTATTTACAGGTATGATTTTACCCGAAATCCAACTGGGCCCCTCGAACGGAAATGCTAATAACTCACAGACCGGGCGTCCGATTGACGCGCCGTCTGTAGAGTTGAGACCCCTATGACGAGGCGGTCCATTGTGATAATTATATGTGAGACTTTAGGACACTTGGAAGCAACGACCAGTAGGTCATGGAGCGGACCCTCCCAGAGACAAGTGTATGGAGTGCAGAGACCGAGTAGCTATAGACCTGACGACTGCTTGACCGATTCGACTCGTAGTGATTCGGTTAGCCCAGTGGATGGAGAAACCGATATTTGGCAGTAGACACATGACAGAAGGAGGACCTGGTAGATGGTAGCAGACCCGTGGTACTCGAAAGGAAGAGTACCTCTATAGGCTATTAGGGAGAGCGCCCGGTATTTGGCAGCAGACCCTCAACGGACGAAGCACCCGATATTTGCCAGCAGACCCACGGTACTCGAAAGGCGGAGTACCTCAGCAGTATAAGGTTAGTGATTAGTGCCTTAGAGTCGTGACAGGGACACTGTACATGAAAAAGGAGGAGTTTCTCTAGCAGTTGTGGTTTCGATAATGAAAATCCTGGTTTGAGCTGAGTCAACGACCTTTGTGTTTACCTAATAATTGAGATGTGTTACATGTTAACATAGGTATATGTATGGGAATATACCTAAGTAAAGGTTATCTGTTGATATAATTCTTTGTGGTTTATCCTTGTTGGATTTAGTGAGACCATGAGGGTCTCGAGGTCCCTACTGAGTATCGTTATAATCACCCCTACATGGGCTGTGTCCGCACATTGTTGTGTTGGTTGCAGACGATGGAAAACAATGATTGTGGTTGAGGATTGTAGATTTGGATTGTACCCGGAGGTGGAATTCTTGACGAGACAGTACCCAGAGGTGGACTTCACAACAAGACAGTACTTGGAGGTGACAGACGGACATGGAGAGCTGAGGTGGCAATCTGTACCTACCCTTCAGGTAGGAACTCCGGAGGACGATCCAGGAGAAACTTGACACCATCATGCTATTTTCTTTGTACCTTGTACTTTACTGTTGGGCTTCTATTTCTGGCCCCTTTACTTTCTAGCACATCTTTTTTTATATAGTGTTTACTTAATGTTTTCTTCCGGTTGTACTTTGTTTGTGTGTGTTTACGTTTCATAAAGGGAATGCATTCACTTATTATCAGGATTTATGCCATTGGTGCTAGTCTCCAGCCCCTGGCCTATCGAAGGTAGGCTTGGGGGAGTCACAACATGGGCCGGAGGATGGGTCGTGACAAATTGGTATCAGAGGAGTCAGTTCTACCACAGAACATAGGACTCTGATATTTTCGTTCTTTGAAACAATAGTGTTAAGGGTACTAAGTGTGGTCTTCAGTTCAGGGAGTCTAGTGTTGGTGTAGGCGGCTAACGTATCCATACACCAGGACCCTGAATTCAGATTTCTGACTCAGTGCACGAAAACACTGATTGTATGTGTGTTTTAAAAATCTCCTTTTTAAATCAGCTCAAACCAGGTTAGCTCACCAGGTATAGTCTTTTGACAGTGTCACATCTGTTATTTCAGGTTTCCTACCCGCGGACGATCAGCTAGAGCACCAACAGTTGTGCGTACTGACATGTTGTTTAGAGACAAGGCCGTGGTACAAGGACCTCTTCTAGATCAGACACCAGAAGATAGTTCCCGCCGCTTGAGCGAGTTGCATGAATTACAGTGACAAAGGCCTCCGACATTTCGAGGCGAGTCGTATTTTCATACAGCTGGGCACTAGCAGGAGTTTGTAGCACGAGAATTCTAGACAGCTGGGACACCCACTAACTTGATGGTGTACCTAGCTGTTAGTCTCTTTTAAGGAGTATTTGAGAGGTGGTGGAGCCATATTATCTAGTTTTGCGACTAGATGACCTTCACCTGTGGAGATTATGAGACTTTCTTCTGGGAGAAGATTATACCAGTGACTCAACACACTAAGCGTGTTCAAGAGCTGCAGACTTTGTTGAAGGGGTTTCTGTTAGTATCTGTGTCATCTATAGGCAGTAGATGGATGATGATGTGGTCCAAGAGGACCAGACCAACAGGTGGGAGACATTGGGATATAAGTTTGGTTGTGCGAGGCAAACGAAACAGAGCTAGCCATACGAGGAGCACGATGTGCTATGCATGCGGCATGCAGGGTCACTTGGCTTGAGACTGCCCGACCTATCTACCAGATGAACAACAGGTAGTGGAAGAACCTACTAGACCGGGGTAGAGGAGCTGTCCGTAATTCCAGTGGTGTACGCCACTTCGAGGAGTTTCCACCACCACAAGGTGGTCCACCCTGAGTGCAGGGAAAAGGTGGATATGGAAGATCTCAGTATCATGCAGCTGAAGCATATGAAAATGGATCTTCGAAAGCAGGTGGACATGAGAGACACTAGTTCCAGGCATGGAGGCCTTTGTTATTGGAGCTTCTAGCTTCCGTTTGGTGATGTTGTCGTTGTTGTGTTTTCTTTGTGTCTTTGTACTCCATGCTTCAATAATAAAAGACACTTATCATTGTGACGTTTTCTATCCTATCCTTTTTCTGTGGTTGATACTAAGAGGTTCCGGTTATAAATGTTGACTTGACCCTAACTTGTGAGTTTTCTACTAGAGGAGACCCAGAAACAACGCAATGATGCTGACAGTGTGACTCAACCCTTGGAGATGAGAGTAACGGTTGGATCTCTTGGTAGTAGCGTCGATACCTTACCACATCGTATATGGAATGAAACCGTCTCATTCATGTCAAGATTTACTTTATTAGGAGAAGAGTGTGGTTCATCTAGGGGATGAGACCGGATTTCACTTTTCAGTAGAGGAGAAATCTCAACAGCTCTTTGGTAGAATGTAGAAGAAGAAGGGTGGAGTTTAGTTTTTACAATTGGCTAGTATCACCCATTTTTTGTTGAGTGAACAGTTTACAGTTCTCTCCAACTCAATAGAATTGGGTGTATCTTCTCTCAAAAGGAAATGAACCTTAAACAGTGATGATGACTTGGATTCTTCCAGGACTAAGACTTAGAGATTTATTATGCTCCTGGGGAGGATAATGTTGTAGTAGATACTCTTAGTAGGAGATCGGGCTTTCAGCTGTTAGGAGTGGCGAGACAGAAGCTGGCCGCGTTTCAGATATCCTTTGTGGATAGTGATGGAGTCAGCATGTGTAGAACCAGAGATGGTTTAGGTTATGATGGAGAAGGTGTAGACCATCCAGGAGTGGATGAAGACTGCACAGAGAAGATAGAAGTCCTATGCGGATAGGAGATGAGACCACTGGAGTTCGTGGGTGACAACCATGTCTTCTTACAGGTCTCACCTCGATGGGGTCTAAGGAGATTTTGTAGTGGCGGCAAGTCATCTCTACATTTCATCTGGCCTTTCGACCTCAGATTCACCAGGTGCACGACGTCATCCACATATCTCGTATGAGGAGATGTGTGCATGACCTATCCGTCATCATCGACCATGGGGAGATGGACATCGATGACAGGGTGACCTTCACAGGGTTCTACTATAGGTTGAGGATCAACAGGAGCGTGTCCTTTGAAGATGGTCGATTCCTCTTGTGCACTTTCATTGGAAGCACCGGAACCTCCCGGAGAGCACATGGGAGCGGGAGGCTCAAATGCGTGCTCGGTACCTCTTTTAGTTTCCCTAGTTTGTGTTGAAGCTTTACGGGGACGCAAAACCCTGAGGTGGGAGTAATGTAAAGACCCAGAAATTTCAAGGTAGTTTTTTTCATAATTTCTTTGTAATTTTATGAGTCTGTGGCTTCTGACAACACTTGATTCCAAGGCCCGGTTTTCCCGAAATCAATTTTCTATGTTTATCTTGGGTACATTCACTGAACAAACGAGCGGGTTTTTTCTATCTTTTGAACCGGTGCTCGGAATTGAAATCTGAGGGCACCGTAGAACTTGCATCGCAGGTTTTCTCTTAAAAAGACTTTCACCTCGACAGCAGATGATCGGGTATGAAAGTTAGTTTTTGGGGTTTTATGTGGGTTAATAAAATAAAACAAGTGAACAATTTATTTTATTGTTTTAAACACGTGTCGTGTAGATAAAAGTGGATAGAATCTCCACTTGGGAGTTGGTGGTGGGACCGCCAAACCCTAACCCCCCATGAGAGGTTATGGTGGTGGGGCCCACTGAGATCCAACCTCCCATGTGAGGTTGATTGTGGTGGAACCCACACAAGGCCTCCCATTAATGGGAGAGGAATCACAACTCCTTAACTCCCTCTTATTTATGATGGAGAGACTCTTGTTTTAAATTCCCCTCTTAATTGAGGAGGATGAAGCCTCCCTTTTTAATGAAGGGACCACCTAAGCATTAACCACCCCCTTTTCCTTTTTGTGGTTAATTAATGGTGGGGCCTGCCAAGAAATATCCTCTATTGGGAGGATATTCTTCTGTGGGGACCACCCGGTCCAATAACCCCCTTTTTGACTTCCTCTCCATTTTAATGTGCCACCGCAGCGGATTAATTGGGTGGAGCCCTTTGTCATAAATCCTCCATTTATGACATGCATACGAACGATGAACCCTCCCACTCCTATATAAAGGTGACTAGGGGAAGTAGTTCTGGACAACTTCTTCAAGCGGCGGAACGCTAGCAGCGAATCATGGTGCCTAGCACTTTGAGAGTTTTCCTCTTCCTCCAATGAAGAATGAAGAATGAAGAACGCCGATGCCACCCTCAGCTCTTTTCTTCCAGGCGTTGAAGAACGAAGCCTATCTTCCGCGACTCCCATCTTCTGTGACTCGCCATCGTTTAACTCCATTTTACAAGGTAGGGGTTGTTATGTTCCTGTTTTAATACCGTTCATCATCGTTCTTCAATTATTGAGTTTCGTTTGGCCACATGATACCATCGTGACGAGGAAGGGCTCAGACCGCACAAACATGATCAGCCCCTTCCCCTCTGGTTTGTGGATTGTGGACGATGGAGGAGGACTATGAAGAACTGGCTGGTATCGGTCCAACCACGAGAGGATCATTAGAGTATGATTGTCGGGTCGCTGCAAAGGCGCGACACCGTCGTGCCGCGTGGAGTAGAGCCGGACCGCGGCCGGAACGGACTATGGCGGAGGGGTGCGGCTCCGTCGCGCCACGCTGGAGCTACAGGAGGCACGGGCGGGGCAGGCCGCGGCGGAGGGGTGCGGTGCCATCATGCTGTGCCGGAGCTATAGGGGCCGCGGCCAGGGCGGGCCACAGCGGCGGGGCACGGTGTCGGCGTGCCGTGCTGGTTGAACAAAGCCGCGACAGATCTGGAGGGGCGGCAAGCTGTGGCGGCCACCGGTGCCATCAAAAGGTGGGACCCGAGGGGTCTTGTGTTTACCCAAGGGCCGGCCAACACGGTCATCCATTTCGAATAACTGGGGGGGGTGTAACCCCCCCCCCCACTTAGCGGCTAGGGTGGACCCCACTGGGCGCCGCCACACCGCCTGGTCAGCCAGCCACGTGGGACACGTGGGCCGGGCTGCTTCGGCCGGGACGGACCACGCAAGAGCCAGGCCGAGCCGGGCCCAACCGGGCTAGACCCGGACCCGGGTTGGGTCCACCCGGTTTGGGCCGACCCAGGGGGTGTTGGGCCGGGTCGGACTGGGCCCAAACCCCCTATTTTCGAACCATTTTCCGTTAAACTGACATATCTTGAGATACGGACCTCCGATCAATGAACGTTCATTTGCGTAGGATTCCTTGGATCGAGGTGGTCATTTCAGTATATTACACCCAAGTTTTCGACGAAGTTTGGGTTTGGCCGAGTTGGTTCGAACTCAAAACCAACTGGGGCCTCGAAGCAGAAACACTTATAACTTGAGCTTCGGACGTCCGATTGACGTTTCGTCAACTTTATCTGATTTTTATTGATGAGAAGGTTCTTTTGTAATACTTCACCTGAGGTTTTGATGTAGTTGGAGTGTGGCCGGGTTGGATTGTACCCAAAATCCAACCCTACCCCTAGAACGGAAAAGCTAATAACTCACAGACCAGGCGTCAGATTGACGAGCCGTCTGTTGAGTTGAGACCCCTATGACGAGGCGGTCATTTTTTATACTTCTAAGTGATACTTCATGACACTTGAAAGTAACAACCAGTAGCTCGTGGAGAGGATCCTCCCAGATACGAGTGTACAGAGTGTGGAGACCGAGTAGCTTTAGACCTGAAAACTTCTTGACCGATTCGACTTGTAGTGATTCAGTTAGCCCAGTGGATGAAGCACCCAGTGTTTGGCGGCATACCCTCAGCAGACAGAGTGTCCGATATTTGGCAATAGAACCACAATACTCGACAGGAGGAGTACCTCAGTAGTCTAAGGTTAGTGAGTAGTGCCACGAAGTGGTGATAGGGCCACTGTACTCAACATTGGAGGAGTTTCTCTAGCAGTTGAGGTTTCGATAATGAAAATCCTAGTTCTAGATGAGTCAATGACCTTTGTGTTTACCTCATGATTGAGATTGGTTACTTGATAACTTAGGTATATGTATGGGTATATACCTAAGAAAAGGTTATCTATTAAGATCATTATTTGTGGTTTATATTTGTTGGATTTAGTGAGACCTTGAGGGTCTCGGGGTCCCTTCTGAGTATCGTTATACTCACCCCTGCACGGGCTATGCCTGCACCTTGTTGTGTTGGATGAAGGCGATGGACAACACAGATTGTGGTTGAGGCTTGTAGAGTTGGATGGTACCTGGAGGTGGACTTCTCGACGAGACGGTACCCAGAGGTGGAATTCATGACGGGATGGTACCCGGAGGAGACATACGGACGTGGAGAGATGAGGTGGCCATCTATACCTACCCTTCAGGTAGGAACTCTGTACGACGATCCAGGAGTAGATGGACCCCATCCTGTTGTTTTATCTATACCTTGTACTTTACTATTGGGCTTGTATTTCTGGCCCCTTTACTTTCCAGCACATCTTTTGTTATATAGTGTTTACTTAATGTTTGATTCCTCTTGTACTCTAGTTGTGTGTGTTTACGTTTCCTAAAGGCAATGACTTCCCTTATTATTGGGATTTACGCCTTTGGTGCTAGTCACCAACCCCTAGCCTATGGAAGGCGGGATTGGGGTAGTCACGGAATGGGCCTGAGGATGGGTTGTGACACTCACCACCTTAGGAGTGCCTTTAACATTGGATTTTTAAATAACACAACCACCACAACCCATGTCACATTTTATTCATCCTATTACAGTCATTATTAAGAACCTAATCTGTAAATCGCTGATGGCATAACTCACACCATCATCCCCACATATTTAATTCTTCATAAGAAAAACTACCAATGGGGCCCATATCCACTAAAAAAACTTTCATTTATCTAGGTATAAATACAATGATATCTTAATGAACCTAAGACGATGTCATGGTAGGGGACATGATCTTAACTAATTAAAAGAACACTAAGTAGTTGTTGATGAAAACTACCAAAAATCCCCCATCATTGATATAAACATAGACCATGGAAACACCCTTATCTTCTGACTGTCTCGGGCTTCCCTTCCCACCATCATCTCACCACACTTGTCTAAAATAGGACGGAATCGTACAAAACCTTAAACCGAGTTCTCAAACTAGGGAATTCTCACTATCCAAACAACCCAAATTAAGGGAAAAATAAAAATGGTATTTTTAATTCATATCATTAACATAGTTATCAAGAGGGACTTATAAAACCCATTTCAAGCCTTTACCACTTTATCATTCCACATATTCAATACTAAGTAACTATCTCTATCATTAACCATCCTACACCTAGGTCTTGGTTGACAAGGGTAAACAAATTCTCATTATCCAAGATTATCATTTAGACACCCATTTTTATCATCTTGTATCATTTTAATATATTTATCCATTTCATGTTAGGAACAATTTTCATTTCAATTTTACATGAAAGGAATAACAATTCACATTAAAAAATGTACACCAAACCCATTTTCCCATGAATTCCTAGACCCATGCAGGTCACAAAATAATCCTAAGTGCCTAGAATGATGAAAATAGACTCAATTATAATTAAATTTAGGGCCCCGATCCAATCTCACCAAATCTCAGAAACAATAATCACACCACACACCAAGTGTGTCATCCTAGGTAAAATAACAGCAACTATAAAAACACATATACAAAACAACAAACCCACCCTTGGAACCTGGATTTTACCCTTGAACATGGGGTAGATAATCTCATTAATGTTCTCATAACTAAGACCAGACTCATCATAATATCCTATTTAACTTTTTCGAAATAGTAAGAAAGAAAAAGAATAAAAGATACTCCACTAATACAACTTTATAATTTCATGACCTGAGTTCCACACAATGGTTCCCAGAGCTAGTTCACCCTATGTCCCTAAGTGTGCCTCCTCGTATACTAGAAGATATCAAATAGCAGAGAGGGTATATTTAGTCAATCATGGGGAAACTATACCCCATTTTATTTTATTTTATCATCATAATACACAATTATAAATAAATAAAAAATAGAGGAAGAAAATATAACAATATACAAAATAAATGTCCTATGAAATCATAAAATGGAAATACAGAATCAAAACTGAATAGTAGATATTCCCTGCTATGTACGTGCCAAATGTAAAATGTAAACCCAATTGTTATGACACTATAAATCCCAAAATGGCTCTGGAACCATGTTCATTTCCCTCATCTATACTCCATCCCAATATATCCAGCAATCAAATGGAAATTTCCCTTAACCTGTCCTGAAAACACATAGTCTCTTCGGGTACTGATTAGGTCTCCTGAGTAGGTTATGAGTACAAATAATTAGGCCACCACCGACGGCATCTAAAACAAATCCATTCAATAATAGTGTTTTTAGTTGTATAAATAATAATATAACATGTAATAATTTAATTTTTTTACATTTATTCAATTATCATTTATTTAACCATATAAACCCTCAGGTTCCCACGGAAACTCGAACCTCAATACCGGCTTTGCCTTGTGCCAGAGTCTGGAAAATTTCTCATATTTAATTCACAATCATTATATCACAAGGGATTTTATAATCCATTAGTTTCAATTCTCATAAGTTTAATTGGATCCATAGTCTGATGTCAATAAATTGGTGAAAATCATCATTTCCAAAAACCTCATGAGTATTTGGAACATCAATCACATTATCACACCCCATGGGTATTTAGAGCCTCTTTCCCTATCCTATATAAGAATATTTTAATGTATTTTCAGTGTATAATTCCATGTCTATCACCATGTGTGTATTTGGAGCATTTTTCCTAATTGAGGATTAGGTGTCCTTAGGAACCTGAGGGTTTATGTGGTTAAATAAAGGATAGTTGAATAATGTAAAATGTTTTCTTTACTACTTATAATTGTATTCTTTATAAAAATTCATACACTATTATTGATTGGATTTGTTTTAGATGATGTTGGTTGAGGCCTATTGAGTTGTACTCGCACCCTACTTGGGCTTCCAGATCTGTACCTAAAAAGACTATGTGTTTTATGGATAGGTTAATGGAAAAGGCCGTATGCTATATGGATGAGTTGGGATTGGGTATGGATGAGGGAACTAGATGTGGTTTGTGGCCCACTTGGGAGTTTTCATTTTCATTATATTTTGGTTTACATTTGAAACATGGAATGTACATAGCCTGGTATATAAGCTATTTAGTGTTGATTATTTATTTCAATATTAGGTTGTATTGTGGATATGGTTTTTTATAAAAATATATATGATTCCGCCATTATTTTTAATTACTCTTGGTGTATTACTCTCATAATAGAAAAAATAGGGTATGGAATCCCCATTATCAACTTACCAGAACCTTGTTTCTAGTTGGAAATCTCTAGTATACGAGGAGGCACGCTTAAGGTTATGTGGTGAATCGACTTGGGGATACGTTTTGTGGAACCCATGTTAGAACATTACAGTTCGGATCAGTTCTGTGAAGTACTACCGTTAATACAAAATATAATGATGACGATCAATAATTTAAAAATATTATATACAAAATTCCATATTAATACTCATAACTCATCTTAGGGGAGTTGATATTAAGTAGTGATCCAAAAAATCACATTATAGTATGCATATAATTCATAAAATGTAATTTTGAGGAAAAATAAAACTCAATACCTTCATATTTTAGTTAGATTTAAAATCAAATTGAAAATAGAGTGTAAAATAGTAATTACCCCATTAGAGGGAGATTATTTTGGAATGGTCATTCCATATGATGTCTTATATGAGCTATTTTTAAATAAACACATTGGAATTATAACATTAATTCATGTTCCATTCAATGTATAAAATGATGGACAAGGATTTAAAATTTAGAAAATGAATAAATTAAATAAATAGTGAAATTCAACAAAGGATTCTAGCTATAATTATAAAAAAATGAATAAAATTATATTAAAATTTGAAAATTGATTAATGTTTTTTTAAAGAAAAACATGGAGAATAAGAATGTTAAATTCTAGATTTTTGGTAACCACCTTAATTTGGAATCAATGAGGATGAACATATATTATTCCCAATTAAGTATTTCATTTGTTATTAATAGGTTCAAGATGTTTTTAGTAAAACAATAGCGATTCATGAATAATTGTTATGGATTTACAATGGAAATGGGTATGATTCTTAATAAAGAATCCATTTAATTTAATAATATGAATGTGAGGCTTCCAGGATGGAAATTGGAACATGAGGCAAAATCTTGAGTAAATCAAGTGGGGATGTTTACATTAATGTGGAAAAGTAAATATGAGGATTATTATATAGTTCTTAAAAATAAATACTATTAAGTTTTGATAAGTGATGAATAAAAATATATAAAATTATTTATGAGTATTAATGTGATTTAGTTGGCCTGAAACATAAATAAAGATGATCTAAGATGATTTGAGAGATGCATGGAATTTTATAGATTCTTGCATGCGATTTAAAACATATTTGACTGTGCAATCAAAATTATTCTTCACATATGAAAATCTATGTAAGATAATGATTATGAGTAGTAAAATCAAGAAATGTAGCAAAATATATGTAAGATAAGGAAATTGTGTATTTGGATTCAGATTTTTTGTAAGGGAATGTAGTTACACATCTAATGTGGGAAGTATTGATGAATAATATTATGTATATGAAATGATTCATATGGGAGAACTCACGAAATTTTTGGAATTAGCATACACATTTGATAATTTAAAAAGGTATTATACACTTACATGCTCACTTTTATTTTTAGAATTAGAAATTACAAAAAATAGATGGTTCATGTAGTGAGATTCATGAGTCCATGAAGAGGGAGATATCATTTGATTTTGAGAAGCAAGTTATAAGGAGAAGAAGTTGTGGTAAACCAAGTACTACATGGAGAGAAACCTATTAGAGTGTTAATAATTTATTTATTTAAAATTTTCAAATTTTATAATTTATTGAAAATATATATATTTAAATATCACATGAATGAATAAAGACATAACCTTCAGGTGGTTTAAGAGAAGCTCTGAACAAGAATTCTAATGAGGAATAATTAGAGAAACATATTGGACAATAAAAATGGACTAAGGTCACAATTTTCAAATAATAGTTTGTTTCTAAACATAAATTAATATAAAATATTCACATAATATCTTCATGTGATTATAAATATATATACCTAAGTGGTGAAGAATGGAAAAAAGTAAAGATTGAGAGAACATCAGACATTGTATAAGTGAGGTATGATAACTGATAGAGTTGAAATTTTCATTATTATTAACATGTTTTTCAATGATTTTATCACTTATAATTATTCAATTAGAGTATATTTTCATCATTTACATGTTTTTGGTGTATTTTGGTCTTAAATGTAAAAATGGGGAAATTCTATAAAATGGAAAGTTTTTGGGAGATTCAATTTTTCCAGAATTACATTTACACTAAAGATCAAATTTATGTGAATCATTTTTTAAGGTTTAATGTGCTCATGGGATTCAATATTTTTTTCTAGGCCAAGAGCCAATTCGAAACTCAATGGAAAAAAAAATTAATCCAATGGAGAAATCAGTCTAGCCGACAGAATGGACCCCACTACACTAAATCTGTAATATCTCATTCAATCGTCCATAAAATAAGGCGATTACTTCTGGTTTAGACAGATATATATCCAGAGACGGTTTACGTTAAATCTCATAAAATAATAAGCCTATCAAGAATATTTTGGGTTCTTCCAAGTGGAGTTGGTGAAACAGTGTTTGATGGCCAGAAGAAGTTAAACCCACTAGTCAAGCCATATCATTCTTTCCACCCATCCAAAGGCTTGTATATATTGAGTATAGATAGAAAAATAAACTTCCCATATCTTATAATAATGGTTCATGGCTTTGTTCAGATGTTTGGTGGTTATAATAGAGGAAAATGGATGTAGGATAGATTCTGGATGATCAAAATTTATGTTCTCGTTATTAATTCTTTTTTTATTATTAGCTTGGTAATGAATTATTACCCCCATTTTAACTTTGTTACACTTTAAATGGTGGGGTATATCTTCTGAGTGATTTGGTATGGGTAGGTTTACCCTTTGGTAATTCATGATTTCTCACACTTAATGTTCTAATATCCTCTTTTCTATTCTGCGAATCAGTTTCACTTCCTTACATCAGTTTTTATTATCTTGTTAGATTGTATCAGATTCGAGATTCTATTGTATATTGTAATTTGGTCAATGATAAAAATCTCCATACTCTAGGTACTGGATTATATATGGTGGAAAAGAATAGGACTTAGTGGTGAAGTACTCTATGATCGCTGGTATGTGTGTGAGAAGTTGTGAATTTCTTGATTGCTAGGGACAAATAAGACCTGATTGGGAATTGCCTATGATAATTGGGGGTATTCACTACAAAATACTACACATATGAAGGATAGTAGAATAGTATATGGTTTTGGTAAGGTTTATTTTCACATTATTATTTGACCAAGGGATTTATAAGAAACAATTGTGGATTCTCACTCTTAACGACTTTGCAGATGAGAATAGGGTAAGTTGAACTACGATATAATTACAATAGGAGAACTGAACCTAAACTAATCACAATTTCATATCCTGGAATTAAATCAAATCATTTTTCAATTATTTTTAAAGCATTCAATCACTTTCTTTACTTTATGTAGTTTCTTTCTTGTATTTTCAAAATCAAACTATTTAAAAAACAACATAACATCTTCCTTTAATTTTAAGTGACAAACCTTATTGTTGAGAACTCTTCTCTAGATAAAACCTAGGTAACCCCCTATAATAAAATTTAACATATGTTATATTTGTTTCTTCCACACCCCACTGTAGGCACATGTCAAAACATGGCACCATTACCGAGGTGGTAGCACCAAAATTTCTTTTCTTTTCTTTCCTTTCACTTTTCATCATTTCTTTTCAAAATTGCAATACTAGAACCTCCAAAACTGAAAAATTACCCATAGATCATGAAATTTAAAGAACCTTGTTGAATATTCTTTGAAACATTAATTTTCAATCTGAATTTGAATAAATAACCCTTATAGACTTAAGTGAAACTTTATGTGTTCACTATGAGCCTGCTATCATGGCTGAAAATCAAAACCCAACTCTTAGAGACCTCTGTGCACCAGAATTACTTAATCAAAACAATACAATTTAGATGAAAGTGTTCCAAAATGATATTGAAGTGGAATATAACATGATTGATTTTCTTCCAATGTTTCATGGTTTGGAAGGAGAAGATCTAAACAAACACATTAAAGAGTTCACACATGTTTTCTCAAAATTTAGACCCTGTGGAGTTGCTGGGGAGCATGTAAAGATGAAGGAATTTCCATTTTCATTGGATGAGGCTTCAAAATAATGGTTGTATGGCCTTCAACTAGGATATGTGTATGAATGAAATGAACTGGTAAGATGTTTTATGTTAATATTACTCACCACTTCTAGAACCACGTCCATTTGGAAGGAAATCTTCACCATACAACAATCATCTCGAGAAACCCTTTATGTGTACTGGGAATGATTTAGGAATCCATGTTCCATCTTACCACATCAAGCGATTGAGGATCATAATTTTCTTGTCTTCTTCTATCAAGGACTACTGAACAATGACAGAAACCTTCTTGATGGATCATCTGGAGGATCATTGTTTGAAAATCCACCAGAAGAATCCAAGGGATTGATTGAGAAGATTTCCTAGAACTCACATCTGTTTAGAAGAAGTGGTATTGGAACAAGAGGTATTCATGAGGTAAAAACATCTTATCCATCACCCTTACTAGAAACTAGGATTGAAGAGCTAACAACTTTGGTGAGGCATATGGCCTTGAATCAAGTTAGTGACCAACAAGCACTAGCTAAGTTATGTGGTTTATGGTCATCACCTAATCATTTCACTAACCAATGTTCTCAAATACATTAAATAGAAACTTGTTTGGTAGCATTTAATCCAAGATAGTTCCAAAAAAATCATGGATAGAGATATAGTAACCATGTAAACTATCAGTCTGGAAATTAGCAAAATCAAGGTAGACCCCCATACCAAAACAAGTTTCAAAACCAACCACCATTCGAAAATTAATTCCAAAACCCACCACCATTTAAAAAAAATAAGTATTATAACCATCCTTCTTACAAGAATCATACCACTTTCCCAAGAACCTATTAGCAACCATCCACCAATTTAGAACCTCCAATTCAAAACAAATAGAAATAAACTGAGTTTGAGGGGTTAAAGGACTACGTTAAATATTTTTCTAACAAGTTATAATTTCACATGGACTTTCTGACCAAAAATCTAGGTAAAATCCTTACCAAAACAATCCCAAAACCAAAAGATAATTTTAGTATTATAACTACAAGAAGTGGAAAAGAAATCCCACCACCATCAACCATTGATCCTAAAACAAGACCACCAGGGCTAAGGGAGAATGAAGTTGGAAATAAGGAAAATTATATGAATATGCATCTGGAAAAAGATAAGAAATAGGGGGAGGATAAGGATATTGCACAAAATAAGAAAAAATAATCATCATTTCAAAGGTAACAACAAGAGAATAATTATATTCCCCCATTATTTCCATAAAGTATGATTGAATCAAAGAGGTTTCAAGAAGAAACACTTTAAAAAGAAATATTGGACACCTTCTAGAAAGTGGAATTCAATATACCTCTGCTTGAAGCACTCAAAAAAATTCCAAATTATTCTAAGATTTTGAATTCTATTTGAACCAAGTAGAGGAAACTTCAAGAGAATGAGTGGATCAATTTGTAAAGAAGTGTCTCAGCCCTTATCACACCACAATTAACAACCAGATGTCAAGATCCAAAGATGTTTTCTATTCCATGCACCACAGGTTAATTAAATTTCTCTAATGCTTTGTGCAATTTAGGTGCATAAATTATTGTATTGCCTCACATAGTATATAATTCTTTGCAGATGGGAGACTTGAATCCCACAAGAGTGGTGGTCCAACTTGCAAACAGATCCATAGTTTTCCCAACAGGAGTATTGCAGGATGTTCTAGTAAAAGGCATAGATCTTTTATTCCCTTCTAACTTCTATGTGTTAAATATTGAGGATGATAATATCCCATCACAATCACCCATAATTTTGGTGAGACCTTTCTTGAAGATGGCCAAAACCATCATCGATTTCCATTATGGTAAACTTACCATGGAGTTTGGAGACAACACTATCCACTTCCATATTTATGAATCCATGTGGCACCCATCAGATTATCATTCACTCCTCGCACTCTCCAATGAAGATGGAACAGAACCAATTGATGAATTAGGTATGTTTCTTGAAATCTTATCATCAGGAAATAAATTTTTTACTAAAAATATCACTGAACATGTGAATTCCCAAACTCATGGAGATTTTGATTTCCTATTGGAAGAAGTGGTGAAATCTGATTTCTCTGATAACTTTTTAAATGATAATGAAGATGATATGATTTATTGGGTGTAGGATATCAATCTATTGGATGTTGGGAACCTCAATTTAGTTTCATCCCTCGAGCATCCTCCTTATCTAGAATTAAAACCACTTCCCACTGATTTAAAATATATTTACCTTATGGAGTGTAACACCCCGAGATTTTATGAGATATATTAATTTTAATTTCTTTGATGTCTTCTATTTTACACCAAGATTAGTTTGTACTACACGCAACAACGTATTAGATTGCATTATACGAAGTACTATTCTTGGCAAGTGTTATACACAATTACAAGTTTGTTTTGTAGAAATTATTCTACGCAACATTATGTATAGATTCTGTTTAATGCATAAATGAAATAAGTTTTGATTATGTTATAAGCAAAACAAAACAGATATTTCACTACACACAACCCTTACTTGGCATGCATTACATGCAATCAATACCTTCTTCGATAGCATGTGTAGTACACAATACTGAGTTTCACTAAACGAGATATTATTATAATATTACTATGAACTAGCCGTTATAAATAGTGATACCCACTTTTTTGAATTTTTGAAATTTTATCCTTCAAAATGGACTTCATTTTTGGATTCAGAATATCGAAATTATCCTAGGGTGAATTTTTTGGTATTTTTCTAAAAACTTTAAATTTTTGATGAATAGTGAAAACACTAGGTTACAATTTAAAAACCGACTTTTTATTTAAATAATTATTTTTTTATTTCAATTTATTTTAGGTAAAAATTGATACATAATACCTATATAAGTTTAATGAAATTAATTGTAGTTATTTTAAAATAATTATATATATATATATATATAAAATTTATTAAACTTTTCACCGTCTTTTACCCACCTCCTAGGAAAATTTGGAAATTCACATAAAACATAATTTTACTGCTTCTGTGAGAGGAATTTCGAAAATCCGAGAGACACAGTTAATATTAAGGACTAAAATGTGGTTCAATGAGAAGAAAATAATTTTTGGTGAATAGTAACTTTTTACTTTTATTTACCACGGTTAAATGTACATATGGTAATTAAGGCTAAAAATGATATTATTATTACGCTATCACATGTACTAATTCTATTGGATAAATTTAATTCGACCAAAAACAACCTTAGTAACAAAATAGGACTATTTATGTACACATGGATTAGATTAGGACATTTATTATTAATTTATTTAAAGAAGGGTTAAAATAGTTAAAATCAAAGTTTAATAACTAAATCATTTTTAATATAGGGTTATACATAAGATAAATTCGACTATAAATATTCATTAGAAATATAAAAATATTTCCTACATAATGGTATTTTATTTATAATTTGTAGACATTTAATAAGTTAATTTATTTTTGACACAATGATGATGAATTAATTATCTTATTAATGAAATATTACCATAATAGATGTTATCATTACCCAAATAAAAGTAATTTGAGACTTTTTATTAATTACAATAATATTATAGGTTAATATGACATGTTATTATTCATTTAATTAACGTTTTTCGAACTAATCATGCTGTTATGATTTTCACAAAAATCAATTACCAAATAGTTTCATTATTGACATAAAATAGTTTTTAAAACAAATATAATATTATTAATTGTTATTATATTCCTAAAAATCTAAGGTTCGTCCACGATACTTATATCATGATAGGTGGATCATTAATGGACTACTTGGGTGTCTCTTGGATTTATTTGGTAAGTTTATTAACTATATAATATAAAAATACAAAGTGACCTGGTAAATGTCAATCTAATTAACTAAGAGTTAAAACTAAAAGATAAGGTTAATATAATGTCCCAAACATGTCTAAAATCTATTTGTTGAGAGGATTTAGACCCATCCCCACCTTAGCTTCTAAATAAATCAATTTGGAGCTATTAAAAACCGAATATGACTTTATTATAAAATAATATTTTAAGTTCTTCCAAAGGTGCCCCTCTCCTCCCTTATAAAAAGGGCACCCCTTACCTCTTCTCTTCACACCCTTTTGAGCCTTGATTTTCGGCCAAACAATGCCCATTTCTCCTATCCACATTCATAGAAATATTTTGGAGGTTCTGGTATTCTAAAAATACCAACTCAACTTCTTTAAGAGGAAGCTTAATTGAGGTGCGTCGAAGAAGAGGTAATCTCTTCTTCCGACTCTCTCAAGTCTCTTTCTTTTTCTACTTCTTCATATTTATTTGTCTATATATAAAGTAATAACATCAGTGTTAATTATATACTGATACGTTATTATATATATTAAACAACCCTATTTCACCTTCTAACAATCCTACGGAAAACGAAATCACCACGCGTGTGTACGTACAGAATACCGTCTCCACGCCGTGGTGAAATCTGTTTTCGACCACCACCATACTTTGATGGGTATAATGGTGTAAATAAATAACTATATATGATTATTTTAAAGTGATATTTATTCTGATGTATTATACATACACTTCAATACAAATCCACGATCATGGGAATGGTATCATCTCTCGTGCGTAAGTACGGACTACCATCTCCATGACGCGATGAGATTCATTCTCCATGATTAACCATTCATGAATTATTATATAATATATATAATAAGTAATCATGAAATATATGAAATAATAATGATACTGGATTTATATATATATATATATATATATATTTCATCTACTTAATTCATTTCAATTCAATTAGGAAACGAAAACAACGTTCATGCGTACGTACGGCCTACCGTCTCCATAAACGGTGTATTTCAATACATTTATCGATCTATCATATATATATATTTGTATATTATGAATATATATTATATATATATCATGTTTTACATTATGGAATTAAGTAAATCAGGATATAAGTAATAATATCATGAACAACAAGTCAAAACAGGTATAATAAATGAAATGATTTTACCCAAATCCCTGCTTTTACATAGAATTTACAAAAGAACGGGTAATATAAAGTCATAAGATAACAATATATGATATCATAACAATGAATATTATTCTTTAATAATTCAATGAAATTATTTAAATCATTATACAGGTGGTTCAGATATATACAAAGCATATCAGACCTAAGGTAAGGGATAATTTTGCAATCTCATTTTTATCCGAGATTGCTTATACGTAAGTATTTATTGGGGTTATATTTTTTTATCTATGTCCATAAAAATGTTATTCATAAAGTGTTTATTATTCTTCCTTGTATGTTTAAAGTCATGTTTACTGCTCTTTTACTTTTACATTGTGTTATGGATGGAATATTTCTTTTATTTACCCTACGATGAACTTTTTGACTTTTCCGACAAAAGTACGAGGATAATGTTTTTTTAACTTATATGGACTGAATGGATTTTTACAATTTTATAACTCCTTATTTTAATGAAGCTTACTCTAAAATATTTCTTGACTATTTTCAAAAAAATCATTTTATTTTAAAATTTCATGGCATTTTGTGAAAAGAAAACCATTTTAAAGAATAAAGGATATTTTTATCAAGAATTCATTTCAAGTGTTTTGTCAAAACTATTTTAAATATAAGATGAAATTATTTCAAATGTGTATGTTTCAAGTATAATATCTATATGATTTACATGGTTTCACTTTTCTTATGATGAAACGATATCCATTTATTTTATATGGATTATGTTATGATTTGATGATGTTTACGAAACCCATTTTTATTCTTTGGGTTATGATGAATGATTTATGTTTATGTTGTGGCACATGTAAGAATGATTTAAATATGAGATGAGTGGGACCTATATCTCCCTAAAATTCATTGGGTAATGATTTATATCTCATGAGATAGATATGGCTGGAATGATAAGTTAATCCAGTTCAGTGTTACAGGACTGAAACGAGGAGTGAACTCGATTCAGAAAGGGACTATTTCCACTAAGATGGTTTTGACAGTAATGCCTTGGCTACTATGGAAATCATATCATGGGATTAATGGTTTTCCACAATTAAATGTTTTATTACCATGCTATTTTATCATGATTAATGTTCCTTTATGACCTCTGCCTTACATACTTCCATGATTTATTTCACAACTCATGATTTTGATGTGTAAACATTATGTTCATGTTTTGAAGTTCAAATGTATATGGTTTTTTTATTTTCTCCATGATTACCCTTACTGATCATTTGATGTCACCCTTTATATGTTTTCAAATCCCCAATATATAAATAATGGTTTTAGGTAAGAAAACAAAAGGGGAAGATCTTTATGGGAGATGTTGAAGATATTTAACCAAGATTAGAAGTTTACGTTCCATGTTTCCAAAGACACTCAAATATTATGGTCCTTTGGTGTCTATTTTTTTATGTATTATTTATTCCGTAAAATTAATCTAATGTTTATGTACGTCATGATTTGGATCTCTATAGTTGGTATCTGAGGAAAGGTTTAGTTAACCTTTGGAAACTAGGATGCGAAAACTTTAGTGAGATCCCTAGAGATATTTCTATGATATATATAGGGTTGTCCCTAAGGTTAGGTATAAGTATAGGTTATAGTCAAAGAATTATGGTAACGATCTTAGTAATATACCTAAGATGTTATATATTGAAAGTACTTCCCCTTTATTATGTTGTTTTCCCTAGCATGTTTTTTGCCTCTCACACTATTCTTTTTGGGTTTTAGACGATGGTGGGAACCCGAAGGAACCGTTTTGATCAATGTAATGGACAATGCAATGATTTTACTCATGAACAAACCGATGTTATTGGAGATGGAGTGAGAAATATTATTTCTATACTTACACAAGCTATGAATCATTCTGGACATCTGAATGAGAAGAGAAGGGAACAATATTCTATTGAGTCCTTCATGAGGCAACATCCACCTTCTTTCAATGGGTCTTCTGATCCAATTGTTGCTGAATAATGGATTAGTACGATTGAAAAGATATTTTCCATACTTCTATGTTCGGAACATGAAAAAGTCATTCCGGCTATTTACCGTTTAGAAGGTGAAGCAGATCAATGGTGGACTATAATTAAGAATACGAGGCCCCGAGATGAAATTGAATCCATGGAATGGGATGAGTTAAAGAACTTATTTTTCAATAAGTACTTCCCTCATATTCTTCAAACAAATATGGAAATGTATTTCCTTGAGCTTAAGCAAAATGATGATGAATATTTTCGTATATACGAAGAAACTTTTATAAGGCTTGCAAGGTATGCATCTGGATTTATCATCCAACCTGAATGTAAAGTTGATCGATTCTTCAATGGCATAAAACCAAGTATTCAAAGGGAATTAGCTATAAGATACTTCAGTAGCTTTGATGAAATTGTGCGTTGTGATATCAAGGTAGAAATTTAAGTTGGTGTTACATATCCATATCATGGTTTTGACAAGAAATGAACGATGGAGTTCATGGAGGAAGCTCAGAATAATGGTGGAAAGAAGATGAAAGTTTCTTTACTCTCAAAGTGTGGAAAGAAGCATGGTGGAGATTGTCTTAATGGGACTAGAATATCTTTCATGTTTTGAAAAGATGGTCATCGAGCAGATTAGTGTCGAAGTAATATAAAAAGCATTGCTAATGATGTGAATAAAGAAAAGACTGTAGAGAACACACAACCAACACTTCAATACATCAAGTGAAAGGAAACGAGGGCATTATTCTAATCAATGCCCTAATCCAAGGGTTAATGATTATCAAAATGAGCAACCACAAAAGGAAAAGGACAAAGGGAAGTCACATGCGATCACAATAGGTGATGTTGAATATAAAAACGATGTGGTGGAATGATTATGTGTTTATGTAATGGGATTCCAAAATATTGTTGTATATAGTATCGTCGAATATTGGAATATTTATGTATTGGTCTATTGTTGTTTTAAATAATTTTATAGTACCGGTAACCATGAGAAGTGATTGAGATGTTTAGGGAAAGAAGATGATATGCACATAATGAAGGGATAAGGATAAAATGAAATGTTTGACAGTATTCATGAGCTCATGACTGGTATAAGGAAAAAGTTATATCATGGTTTGAGTATATAGAATTTTTGGATTTTGGTATGTGGAAAGAGTTAAATTTTGACACCATTCATGTTTTCACTAAGATTCAATGGGTATTCATTTTTCAAGAGAATACATGATTAAGGTAT
Organism: Viscum album; assembly: GCA_963277665.1. Classification (NCBI taxonomy): domain Eukaryota; kingdom Viridiplantae; phylum Streptophyta; class Magnoliopsida; order Santalales; family Viscaceae; genus Viscum; species Viscum album. The sequence continues at coordinate 1,234,335,629 of OY728122.1, read as the reverse complement.
TCACATATTTGGAATGTGATCAACAAGATATATCTTTTGATAAATGAGGGATAAATGATGGTATTCACGTGCTTGTTATGTGACCTTTTTTGTAATCATTCTCTTTATACTATGAGTTTGAAAAGTTGTATTTTGGATAAGCCTAAAGATTGGAATGGATTATGTTGAAACATAAGTTATCATTGTTTAAGGATGGAATTTTTTTTGATATTATTGATAGAATGTTATAATAGTGTAGTTTAAGAAATGGGACAACCAGTAGAACAGACGACAACTCGTCCCATCGGACAAGGCTGTGGGAATCAAACTCACAACCGATGTGCGAAATGCCTTTATCACCTACCTCTGGCCTACCGAAAGTCCCTAGTTAGTAGAAACTAGTTTTTTTAATTAGGTTGTAAAATAGATGATGTATAAGTCTATTTTTGGAATCATATACGATTATCCTCACCATAGATGGACTTATGTATATTTGATAACTTTTGCTAACCTTTTGTTTGAGACAGATGGAATGATCCTTCATTCTATGAAATGATCTTCTAACACTTCACGAAAGAAAAATTCAACTTCATTTCTTTAAGATATGATGTGGAAATTGTTTATGGAATGACCTACAATGAGATTGTACCAAAATAAAGTAAGAATTTCTTTTATGTAAAAAATTCTTCAACATTATGGAAATTATCTTAAAAAACAAAAATGTTATCCTAGTACTCTTATATCTGACGAATCATATGGTATCTTATATCATCACAAATCTTTGGCATTGTAATTGATGGCTTTATCGTTTCCCTGTTCTCTACCACTCTCCATCAGAACATGATGGTTATATTTTTATCCCATATCCACATTTTCGCCAATGTTCTCCTATGTGGAAACCCAATGATGTGTTACTTGGGGTAATTGTTACGTTTCATACTTTAGTTTTTAAAATCAAGTTTTAGTATCCCTTTTTACGATGTGGCATTCTAGGAAAAAAAGCATTCATGTAGTAAACCCTTTATAACCCCGACGAATTTCGTGGGCGAAATTCAATTTAAGGGGGAAGAATGTAACACCCCGAGATTTTATGAGATATATTCTTTTTAATTTCATTGATGTATTCTATTATACACCAAGATTAGTTTGTACTATACGCAACACCATATTAGTTTTCAGTATACGAAACACTATTCTTGGCAAGTGTTACACACAATTTTCATGTTTGTTTTGTAGAAATTATTCTACACAACATTAAGTATAGCTTTTGTTTAATGCATAAATGAAATAAGTTTTTATTTTGTTATACAAAAAACCAAAAAGAGTTTTCACTACATGCAGCCCTGACTTGGCTTGTATTACATGCAATCAAGACCTCCTTCGATAGCGTGTGTAGTGAGCAATACCGAGTTTCACTAAACGAGATATTATTATTATATTACTATGAACTAGCCGTTATGAATAGTAATACCCTCTTTGTGGAATTTTATAAATTTTATCTTTCAAAATGAACTTCATTTTTGGATTCAGAATATCAAAATTAGCCTAGGGTGAATTTTTGGTATTTTTTTGAAAACTTTAATTTTTGATGAATAGTGAAAACAATGGGTTACTATTAAAAACAAACTTTTTATTTAAATAATTATTTATTTTATTTATATTTTTTAGGTCAAAATTGATAAATAATACCAATATAAGTTCCATGAAATTCATTGGAGTCATTTTATAATAATTTTAGATATATAAAATTTTTATTTAACTTTTCACTGTCTTTTACCCTCCTCCTAGGAGAAATTGGAAATTCACATAAAACATAATTTTACCACTTATATGAGTGCAATTTCAAAAATCTGGGAGACATGGTTAATATCAGGGACTAAAATGTGGTTCAATGAGATGATAATAATTTTTGGTGCATAGTAACTTTTTACTTTTATTTACCACAGTTAAAAGTAAATAGGGTTATTGAGGGTAAAAATGATATTATTATTACCCTACACATGTTCTAATTCTATTGGATAAGTGTAATTCGACCAGAAACAACCTTAGGAATAAAATATGACCATTTAGGTCCACTTGGATTAGATTCGGACATTTATTATAAATTTATTTAAAGAAGGGTTAAAATAGTTAAAATCAATGTTTAATAACTAAATCATTTTTAATATAGGGTTATACATAAGATAAATTAGACTATAAATATTCCTTATAAATATTAAAATATTTCCTACATAATGGTATTTTATTTATATTTTTTAGACATTATATATGTTAATTTATTTATGACACAATGATGATAAAGTAATTATCTTATTAATGAAATATAAACATAATTGATGTTATAAATACCCAAATAAATGTAATATGAGACTTTAATGAATTAAACTAATTTTATAGGTTAATATGACATGTTATTATTGATTTAATTAACTGTTTTATAACTAATCATGATGTTATGATTTTCCCAAAAATCAATTACCAAATAGTGTCAAAATTGACATAAAATAGTTTTGAAAACAAATATAATATTATTAATTGTTATTATATTCTAAAAAATCTGAGGTTTGTCCAAGATACTTATAGCATGATAGGTGTATCATTAATGGACTACTTGGGGGTAGATTTGATGTATATGGTACGTTTATTAAAAATATAATATAAAAATACAAAGTGACATGGTAAATGTCAATCTAATTAACTAAGAGTTAAAACTAAAAGATGAGGTTAATATAATGACCCAAACCTCTCTAGAATCTATTGGTTGAGATTATTTCGACCCATCACCACCTTATCTTCGAAATAAATCAATTTGGATCTATTAAAAACCAAATACGACTTTATTATAAAATAATATTTTATGTTCTTCCAAAGGTGCCCCTCTCCTCCCTTATTAAAAGGGAACCACTTCCCTCTTCTCTTCACACCCTTTTGAGCCTTGAAGATCGGCCAAAACCTTCCCACTTCTCCTCTACACTTCCCTAGAAAAATTCTGGAGGTTCTGGTCTTCTCAAAAGACCAACTCAACTTCCTTAAGAGGAAGCTTAAAGGAGGTGCGTCGAAGAAGAGGTAATCTCTTCTTCCGATTCTCTCAAGTTTCTTTCTTCTTCTTCTTCTTATTCATTAGTTTCCTCATTATAAAGTAATAAAATCAGTATTAATTTTATACTGATATTTTGTTATAAATATTAAACAACCCTATTTCACCATCTATCCATACTACGAAAAATGAAATCACTGCGCGTGCGTACGTACAGAATACCGTCTCCACGCCGTGGTGTAATCTGTTTTCGACCACCAACTTACTTGGATGGGTATAATGGTGTAAATAAATAATTATATATGATTAGTGTAAATTGATATTGATTCTGAAATATTATACATACACTTCAATAAAATTCCATGATCATGAGAATGGTATCATCGCTCGTGCGTACGTACGGACTACCGTCTCCACGACGCGGTGAGATTCATTCTCCATGATTAACCATTCATGAATTATTATAAAATATATAGAATAAGTAATCATGAAATATATGACATAATAATGATACTATATTTATGTATATATATATATATATGTATGTCATCTACTTAATTCCATTCAATTCAATATGGAAACGAAAACAACGTTCATGCGTACGTACGACCTACCGTCTCCATGAACGGTGTATTTCAATCCATCTATCGATCTATCATATATATATGTATATTATGAATATATATTATAGATAAATCATTTTTTACATTCTTTCATTATGTAAATTAGGATATAAGTAATAATATCAATAACAACAAGTCGAAACACGTACAATAAATGAAACGATTTTACCCAAAACGTTACTTTTACATCGAATTTACAAAAGAACGGGTAATATAAAGTCATAAGCAAACCATATATGATATCATAACAACTAAAATGATTCTATAATAAGTCAGTGAAATTATTTAAATAATTATATAGGAGTTTTGGATACGTACAAAGCATATCGGATCTAAGGTAAGGGATAATTTTCCAATCTCATTTTTATCAGAGATTTCTTATACGTAAGTATTTACTTGGGTTATATTTTTTATATATGTCCATATTTTTTTTCATAAAGTGTTTAATATTATTTCATGTATGTTTAAAGTCATGTTTACCCCTCTTTTACTTTTACATTGTGTTATGGAAATAATCTTTCTTTTGTTTACCCTACGAGGAACTTTTTGACTTTTCCAACAAAAGTACGAGGAGAATGTTTTTTTAACTTATACGGCCTGATTAGATTATTACGGTTTTATAACACCTTATTTTAATGAAGATTAATCTAAAATATTTCATGACTATTTTCAACAAAATCCTTTTCTTTTAAAATTTCATGGCATTTTGTGAAAAGAGAACGATTTTAAAGAATAGAGGATATTTTCATCAAAAATTCATTTCAAGTGTTTTGTCAAAACTATTTTACATATAAGAGGAAATTATTTCATATGTGTATGTTTCAAGTATAATATCTATATTATTTACATGGTTTCAATTTTCTTATGATGAAACGATATCCATTTATTTTTTATGGATTATGTTATGATGGGATGATGTTTACGAAACCCATTTTTATTCTTTGGGTTATGATGAATGATTTATGTTTATGTTGTAGCACAAGTAAGAATGATTTCAATATGAGATGGGTGGGACCTATATCTCCCTCCAATGAATTGGGTCAATATTTATATCTCATTATATATACATGGCTGGAATGGAAAGTTAATCTGGTTCAGTGTTACAGGACTGAAATGAGGAGTGAACTCGATTCAGAAAGGGACTTTGTCCACTAAGATAGTCTTGGAAGCAATTCCATGGATACTATGGAAATCATATCATGTTCTTAATGGTTTGCCACAATTAAATGTTTTATTCCCATTCTATTATATCATGATTAATGTTCCTTTATGACCTATGCCTTACGTACTTCCAAAAATTAGTTCACAACTCATGATTTTGATGTGTAATCTTTATGTTCATGTTTTGAAGTCAAAATATATATGGATTGTTTTATTTTTTCCATTATTACCCTTACTGAGCATTTGATCTCACCCTTTATATCTTTTCAAATCCCCAGGATATAAAGAAAGGTTTTATGTAAGAAAACAAAAGGAGAAGATCTTAATGGGAGATGTTGATGATCTTTCACCATGATTAGAAGTTTACGTTCCATGTTTCGAAAGACACTAAACAATTACGGTCCATTGGTGTCTATTTTTGTTATGTATTAAGTATTTCGAAAAAGTAATGTAATGTTTATGTACGTCAATTGATGGGTCTCTACATGGAGGGTGATAAATTACAAGTAATAATTGCTAATAACCTATCCAAAACTCAAAAAAATCATTGATTGATATTTTTAGAGAGATATACAAGAAATAGGGTTTATATTGGGTGATATAAAAGGAATAACCCCAAAGTTTTTCTCATATATAGATTTTATTGATGGACATTCCAAACCTCTGACACAACCCCAAAGTAAGATGAACCCCACCCTGATGGAGGTTGTGAAAATAAAGGTTGGGAAGCTTTTAGAAGATGTGATCATCTATCCCATATCATATTCACAATGGGTAAGCCCCATCCATGTAGTCCCATATATAACTGGACTAACCATTGTGATTAATGAATTGAATGAATTAATCTTTGTGAGAATTTATAATTGTTGGAGAGTGCGCATAGATTTTTGAGGATGAATTAGGTCACCCTAAAGGATCATTTCTCTATCACTTTCTTTGACCAGATTCTAGAGATATTTGTAGGGGGAACTCATTATTTCTTTTTGGATGGATTTTTAGGTTATTTTTATGTACCCATTACTCCCAACAATTAGGAGAAGACTACCTTTACTTGTATTTTCGGTACTTTATCATACAAAATGATTCCATTTGGATTGTGTAATGCTCCAGGAAAATTTTATAGGTGCATGGTGAGTATATTTTCTAATCACATTGAAGATTCCTTGGAGGTTTTCTTGGATGATGTTACAATTTTTCGAAATTCTTGTGTCCATTGTTTGAAAAATATGGAAAATGTTTTTGAAAACATTCATTGTAAAGAACCTTGTTTTTAATTTTGAAAAGATTCATTTTATGGTTGAGAGAGGGATTTTCCTTTGGCTTGTCATTTCATAGAAAGTCATTAAAGTTTATAAATAAAAAATATAAGTGATAAATTCTTTGCCTTAACCAACTTGTGGGAAACATGATAGATCATTTTAAGGACATTTTGAATTCTATAGGAGGTTTATCAAAGATTTTAGTATGATTTCTCTCCCTCTCTCTTGATTAATTTTTAATGATGCTAATTTCAATTTCAATGGTTCATATAGGGAAGCCTTTTATGAGTTGAAAATGAGATTGATTAACCCAACATTAAAGCATCCTCCCAATTGGGAAGAACCATTCGAGCTACTTTGTGATGATTTAATCCAAGCAGTTAGAGCATCCCTTTCTCAGATAATTTAGGGCAGGAACAAGTCATTGCATATGCCTCAGAAACCTTAGATACAACCAATTCAACTACATAACAATAGAAAAAGTGTTTTTATCAGTTTTTTTCTTTAGAAATATTTAGATCATATTTTCCTAGAACTTTTGTCATTGTGTTTTATAATCATGAAGCTCTTAGGTAGTTGATGAAGAAGGGTAATGAAAATATAAGTATTGTGAGATGGTGGCTATCACCACAGGAGTTCAACATAAAAATAAAAGATAATAAGGGATCTGAGAACCAAATTTCTGATCACTTAAATAGACTTCCCAACACTACTGAAGTTGAAATTCTAGTCAATGAACCACAGTATGATCTCCTTCATTGAGAGAAATTATGCTTGATTAAAGGAGAAGTACCTTGGTATACTGACATGGTCAATTATCTAGTAACATCTCAAGTCCCATCTCATTTTAATTCTCACCAAATTCCCAAATTGAAAGCTGAATCTAGATATTACATCAGGGAAGGTCCATTTATTTGGAAGATTTTCAATGACCAAATGATAAGAAGATGTTTTCCTAAAAATGAAATTTAATCTTTCTTTCTGTTTTGTGACACATTATATTTTGGATTCCACGTTGGACCCCTAATGACATCAAGGAAGGTTTTTAAATCTATAATTTATTGTCCAACACTTTTCAATGATTCTCAAGAATTTTTCAAACGGTGTGAAAAATGATAGTTTGCAGGAAATATTTCATGGAGACAAGAAATGACCCAAAATCCAATTATTATTTTTGAAATTCATGATGTTTGGTAGATATAGTTTATACGCCCTTTCCCAATGTCATTTGGAAACTCATATATTCTGATTGTAGTTGATTTTGTTTCCAAATGAGTGGAAGAAAAAGCCACCAGGACAGAAGATAGTAATATTGTTAATAATTTTATTTAGGTCTAATATATTTTTTAGGATTGGAGTTCCTAGAGTCATCACTAGTGATCAGGGGACTCACTTTTTCAATAAAAGAAAGGAGGATTTGTTGAAAAAGTGTGGGGTGAATCATAAAACATCAACTCCCTATCATCCATAGAATAATGGGAAAGATGATGTTTCCAATAGGGAAATAAAAGGAATTTTGGAAAATACTATTAATCCAAATAAGACGGAGTGGATCCGAAGGATAGAAGGCACATTATGGGCTTACATGACAGCCTACAAAACCCCAATTCTAATGAGTCTGTATATGCTGTTTTCTTAGGAAACATTTTCACATACCTCTGGAATTAGAACACAAGGAATATTGGACTGTGAGGAAGCGGAATATAGATATTGAAGGTGTTTGGAAAGAGAGAAGATTATAATTACAGGATCTAGAATAAATTATATGGGAATCATTTGAAAGTTATAGGATTTACAAAGAGAAAACATGAGTGGATCATGACAAACATATCCTACCAGAATACATCCATTCTGGTGAAAAAGTTTTATTATTCAATTCAAGACTCAAGCTGATGCCAGGTAAACTTCGTTCCCGATGGGAAATCCCATTTAGAGTTACTCATGTATTTCCTTTTGGTGTTTTACAGATTGTGAAGGTTGGAGAGAGGGATCTATTCACAGTCAATGGACATATGCTGATGAAATTACTTGGGACCATGCCATTAGATCCAATAGGGGAGATCACACACTTCCAACCTGTTTATCAATAAAATCCATCAATTCATACCTCACTTTTCTATTTTCTTGACTGTTGTGATTCAATTTCAAATACTCTTACATGTTAAATCCATTTGAATGCATTCTGGATAGTCCATCATTTAGGTGGGGGGGGGGGGAGGGAACCTTTGTAGTTTTGGATTTTTATTTGTTAAAATGTGTGTGGGGTTCAAATTTTATGTTTTTATATTTAAATTTTTTTAACCTTTTGAGATGAAATGATTATCTTTGACATTTTTGATACCCATTTCCATTGGAGAAATAGATTATTCCATGAAACCAAGCTTAAATGAATGATGCAAATGACTTCGTTGCAAGTTCAATTCTTTGTGATTTTTATGAAAAGTACTATGATTTTTTAATCCCATGCCACATACCACTTTCTTTATATTTGAAATCAGATTCCAGTGAGGCTTCTGAACCCATTTTTTTCATATTGTTTACATTCACCTCACTTCTTGAGAGAACCAAACAATATAATATTTAACCAAAATTTGATTTATTCTAATCAAAACATGAGGGTTTGAGGTACATGTGTTTTTAATTAATGAGGAATTTACTTGGTTTTAAATAACCCTTTTCAATAATATCGTCTTTAATATGGCCCACCATGAACATTTAATCGTTTTATTTCTTAGAATCCATGAACAACCTGTTAGGATAGTCACATTACAAACCAATTTTCCCTATCTAATATGCTATTGAAGTAAAATTTCATGATCTTGTTGATCTTATGTGTGGGGGAAGTTGCCTTGTATTTTGAAAAATTAATTTGGGGATACATTGAGTGAAAATAAAATGTTTGAGATATCTTATTACTGCTGAAAATGTCATTCTGCTGGAAGCTGTGCCTTTTCGAGAGTTTCTAATAGGGAAATAATGATGTTCCTTTTCTAGAGCTTTCAAGAAATATTATGTTTGATAAGATTGAAATGATTGATTATGAAATGATGAAATTTTTGAACATTACATGATATTTCCTTAGGAGAGAACTGATTATCTATAAAGGGGAGTAAAGAAGAGACCATACTTGTGTGAAAATTAGAGTAATGTAATTTTTCTTCAAAAATATCCTAGCCCTCTTCATTTTGAATTGGGATTTTTACATATAAATCCTACCAATCTAAATAAACAGAACAACATTGACATGTATTCATGATAAAAATATTACTTTTACTCACATTGGGTGGAGATGTTGGAATTTATGAATCCCATGGTGACCCGTGTATGCGTTTGGTTGGGAAAGACATTGCCTAAAAATTGAAATTTGTGTGATGAGAGATAATGAAATTTAGGTAAGTGTTTTGTGTGCATGAGAGGATAAATGAAGAGGAAATATATTAAATAATCTAAAATTAAGATCTTGAAATAATATTTTTTTGGGGAGGATTGATATATTTGGTTTCTTGTTATCAAATTTGTTGATTTGATGGATTTTTGTTTTGAATTTTCTTTGATTTTATTTTGATTCTAACTTGTCGTGGATTCCAAGTGATATGTGTGGGGGGATTGATCGTATAACGACCCATACATTACATACATGGTTGTTACATCAAAATTGAAGTACACATATTAAAACATATAACAAAACCATGAAAGAACCGTATAGGTATAGTGTCTTTAGAAACTCAGAAACATAAACAACTGGTTCATAAAGCATCTACATTGTCTCCCATTTATTTCATCATATCTAGAGTCCCTTTTTGGAATATCCTACTTAATAACCTTCTTCCTGACCTGGGGAAAGAAAACATACAAAAAGGTGAGCTCAAATGCTCAGTAAGGGTAAAAAAATAAATATCAATCACATCATATTCATAAGAACATAACATTTTGGAAATCTTAACCTGCAAAAGAGATCATAATTTCATAATCATGGGATAAACATAGTAGTGTAATATCATCCCAATAATCAGAACATAAAACATGAAACTTTTTGGCATACAAATATAATCATAGAGAATCATTTCTTAGTAGTCAAGACTCATTTCTAGGACTATCTTAGCGGACAAAGTCCATTTCGGAACAGAGTTCACTCCTCGTTTCAATCATGTTTCACTGAACTGGATTAACCTGTCGTTCCAGCCATGTCTATCTCATGAGATATAAATCATTACCCAATGCATTGGAGGGATATATAGGTCCCAACAATCTCATAATGAATCCATTCTTATGTGTGGCACAAAATCATAAATCATACATCATTGCATAACCCATGTAATAAAAATGGGATTCTTAAACATCGTGACGTCATAAAACGATTCATATAAGAAAAAGGAATTCATAAAAGTAATTCCATCACAACATAATCAAATTAATGTAAAAATAGGGACAAAAACAGAACCCTATATTATCTTAGATGGAAAATAATTTTGATAAAACACTTGAACTCCATTCTTGAGCAAAATATCCTTTCTACTTCAATTTTTTTTCCTTTCTTAACATGTCATACAATTTTAAACTAAAAGAAGTTGAATAAAAATAAACTTCAAAATTTATAAAGGAATATTCTTGGAAATAATGTTTTAAAAATCCATTCATGCCGTATAAGTTAAAAAAATATTCTTCTCGTACTTTTTTCTAAAAAGATAAAAAGTACCGCGTATGAAAAATGACAAAAGATTCATTTCATATCTTTTACTAAAAACTCACCGAAAGGTCAAATTGGAGTCAAACAATTGTAGTTGGATGGAAATAATATTACACATTGAGGAAACATGGATGTGGATGATAAAATACACCCCAGTAAATACCAAAGTATAAACAATCTCGGATAAAAATGAGATTGTGATATTTTCCCTTACCTTAGGTCCGATTTGCTTCGTAAGTGTCTGAACCGCATGTATAATGATTTAAATAATGTTATTGACTTATTCCAGAATCATAATTATTTTTATGATATCATATATGGTCATATTCTTAGCTTCTTATTAGTAATATTTCATTACTACTTGTTATTCGGGTGTTTATTAATTTTTGTTCTTATGCGTGTTTTGTCGAATAAATTCTTATTCTTAATTTTAGGTTATAGACACATCATTTCCAGAATTGTATTAGTGTTATATTTATCACATTTATTCACTCAATTCATTTATGTAATCATTATTCAATGAAAATCTTGTAGAATGAGTCGCATCACATCGTGGAGACGGTATTCCGTACGTACGCACGAGGGATGATATCGTTCCCATGATCGTGGAATTTTATTGGAGTGTATGTATACTGTTTGAGATTCAATATAACTTTATAATAATCATATATAGTTATTATTTACACCATTATACCCATCCAAGTAAGGTGGTGGTGGAAAATAGATTACACCACGGTGTGCAGATGGTATTCTGTACGTACGCACGCGCGGTGATTTCGTTTTCCGTAGGATGGATAGATGGTGAAATAGGGTTGTTTCATACTTATAATAACATATCAGTATATGAGTGATACTGATGTTATTACTTCATAATTAAACAACTAATGAAGAATAAGTGGAAGAAGAAATAAAGTTGAAAGAATCGGTAACTGACATTACCTCTTTTTTGAAGCACCTCTTTGAGACCTCCTTTTAGGGCACTAAAATTGGTTTTTAAAGAATACCAGAACCTCTATGATGTTTCTAGGGAAGTGGAGAAGAAATTTTGGTAGGGTTTGGCCGAGACTTAAGGCTCAAAGTGGTGTGAGGAAGAGAGGGAGGAGGTGCCTTTTTATAATGGAGGAGAGGGGCACCTTCGGAAAAACTAAAAATATTATTTTATTATAAAGACATATTTGGTTTTAAATAGCTCCAAATTGATTTATTTCGAAGCTAAGGTGGAGATGGATAGAAATAATTTCATCCAATAGAATTTAGAAAATTTTATGTATCTATTTTAACCTTATCATTTAGATTTAACTTTAAGTTAGATAATTTAACTGTTACCGTGTCTTCTTTTTTTCTTAAACTATAAGGTTAATAAACTTACTATAACAAGCCAAACCAACCAAAATTTGTTTCTAATTAATATATATAACCTTATATAAGTCATTTGTCCGACCCTTAGATTTTTAGAAATAAAATAAAAATTAATAATATAATATTTGTTTTAAAAAATATTTTATGTCAATTTTGACATTATTTGGTAATTGATTTTTTTGAAAATCATAACAGAACTATTAGTTCGCAAAAAGTTAATTAAATCAATAATAACATGTCATATTAAGAAATAAAATTATCTTAATTCATGAAAAGTCTCAAATTACATTTATTTGGGTATTTATAACATCAATTATGTCAATATTTCATTAATAATATAATTACTACATAATCATTGTGTCATAAATAAATTAAATTATTTAAAGACTAAAAATTACAAAAAAAATACCATTATGTAGGAAATAATTTTAGCTTTCTAATGAATATTTATAGTCTAATTTATCTTATGTATAACCCTATATTAAAAATGATTTAGTTATTAAACATTGATTATAACTATTTTAACCCTTCTTTAAATAAATTAATAATAAATGTCCTAATCAAATCCATGTGGGCCTAAATGGTCATATTTTATTCCTAGGGTTGTTTTTGGTAGAATTACACTTATCCAATAGAATTAATACATGTTTTAGGGTAATTATAATAACATTTTTACCCTTAATTACCCTATTTACTTTTAACCGTGGTAAAAAAGTAAAAGGTTATTATTCACCAAAAGTTATTTTCATCTCATTGAAGCACATTTTAGTCCTTTATATTAACCATGTCTCTTGGATTTTCTAAATTCCACTCACAGAAGCGGTAAAATTAAGTTTTATGTAAATTTGCAAATTCTCTTAGGAGGTGGGTAAAAGAGGGTGAAAAGTTCAATAAAATTTTTATATATCTAAAATTATTATAAAATGAATACAATGAATTGCTTTGAACATATAAAGGTATTATGTATCAATTTTGACCTAAAATAAATTTAAATAAAATAAATAATTATTTAAATAAAAAGTCGGTTTTAAAATAGTAACCCAGTGTTTTCACTATTCATCAAAAATTGAAAGTTTTCAGAAAAATACCACAATTTCACCCTAGGCTAATTTCGATATTACGAATCCAAAAATGAAGTCCATTTTGAAAAATAAAATTTACAAAATTTCGAAAAGTGGTTATTACTATTCATAGCGGCTAATTTTAATAATATTTTAATAACATGTCGTTGTTTAGTAAAACTCGGTGTTGCGTACGACACAAGCTATTGAGGAATGTCGCAATTGCGTGTAAAGCAAGCCAAGCTAGTGTTGTGTATAGTGAAATATTCCTTTCATGATTTATATAACATAAAAACAAAATATTTCTCATAAAAGTCTCGGGTGTTACATTCTACCCCCCTTAAAATGAATTTCTCCCTCGAAATTTGTCACTTTGTAACAAACAGATGAGGATACCTCTCCCTCACCATATCCTCAAGCTCCCATGTAGATTCTTATAATTGGAGATTCCTCCATAAAACTTTCACCAAGCTAGTGGTCTTGTTCTGTATGAGTTTTTCACTACGATCGAGAATCTCTATCTGCTGTTCTTCATAAGAAAGATCTTGCTCCAGCGGTACAACTTCTGAGCTGAGTACATGTGAAGGATCAGGTATGTACTTTATCAAGAGAGATACATGGAACACATCATGAACTTGGGAGAGATTCTGTGGAAGTGCCAATCGGTAATCTACCTTCCCAACACGATCCAGTATTTCGAAAGGACCGATATATCTAGGGCTCAGCTTTCCCTTCTTTCCAAATCTCATTACTCTCTTCCAAGGAGATATTCGTAAGAAAACATTATCACCCACTTCAAACTCTAGGTCTTTTCTTCAGTTGTCGGCATAACTTTTTTGTCGATTTTGAGCCGTTCTAATGTGTTGTTGAATAGATCTGACCTTTTCTACCATCTCATCAACAATATCAGGTCCTAACAGATTTATTTCCCAAACTTCATCCCAGCTAGTTGGAGTCCTACATTTATTTCTATAGAGAGCTTCATAAGGAGCCATATGAATACTGGAGTGAAAGCTATTATTATAAGAAAATTCCACCAAAGGTAGGTGTTGATCCCAACCACCTTTTAAATCCATAGAGAAAGCTCTCAACATTTCTTATAGAGTTTGAATTGTCCTCTCAGACTGACCGTCTATCTGAGGATGACAAGCAGTGTTGAAACTCAACTCTGTATCCAGAGTATGCTGAGGACTTCGCCAAAACATTAAGGTAAACCTCGGATCTTGATCAGATATAATGGAAAGTGGTACTCCATGAAATCTTACCACTTCCTTTACATATATCCTGGAAAGCTGATCCAGAGAGAAATACTCTCTAACAGAAATGAAGTGTGCTTACTTTGTAAGCCGATCAACTACAACCAAGATAGAATTATTGCCTTTGGATGTTTTAGGATGTCCGGTGACAAAGTCCATAGTGATGTTTTCCCATTTCCATTCTGGTATGGGTAATGGTTGTAACATCCCCTTAGACTTCTGTATCTCAGCTTTAACTTGCTGAAAAACCAAGCATCTAGAGACATATTCAATAACATCTCTTTTCATGCCATCCCACCAGAAGTACTCTTTAAGATCCCTATAAATCTTTGTGATTCCAGGATGAATAGAGAATGAAGAACTATGAGCCTCATCCAGCAGCTCCTTCTTTAATTCTGGGATGGGAGGAACACAAACCCGATTCCTGAACTTTATTTTCCCATCACAATCAAGGTTGAATTCAGGAACATTTCTCACCTTATTTTGTAACTATACATCTTCTTTCTGTGCCTCTTTAATCTTCACATGTATTGATGGTTGAACATTCATTTGAGAAAGATATGATTTTCCCCCTGCCATTATAATTCCAAGATCTATCCTTTGTAAATCCATAAATATTGAATCTTTTGTGATCCTCATCATGGATAAGCTAGCATGGTCTTGTCGACTTAATGAATCTGCCACCTTCTTTTCTTTCCCAGGGTGGTAATGAATTGAGCAGTCGTAATCCTTAATCAGCTCCAACCATCTTCTTTGGCTCATATTCATCTCCTTTTGTGTGAAAATATACTTTAATATTTTATGATCAATATAAATGTCACACCTTTCTCCATAAAGATAATGCCTCCAAATCTTTAATGCAAAGATTACCACAACTAACTCCAAATCATGAGTTGAGTAATTTTTCTCATGCATTTTCAATTGTCGTGAGGCATAAGCTATCAGCATATCATTTTTCATAAGAACACACCCCAACACCTTCTTGGATGCATCACTGTAGATCACAAACCTTTCTCCACTACAAGGAAGTGTGAGTACAGGTGCACTGGATAACATTCTTTTCAACTCCTTGAAATTATCTTCACATTCCTCCATCCTTACAAACTTAACTCCTTTTCGGGTCAACCTGGTGAGTGGATTAGATAATAATGAAAAATCATTCACAAAACGTCGATAATATCCAGCCAAACCAAGAAAACTGCGGATCTCAGTTACAGTTGTTGGCCTCGAACATCTTTCGATAACCTCTATTTTTTCTAGATCCACAAATATCCCCTCTTTTGATATTATGCGACCCAAAAATGCAACTTTTTAAAGCCAAAATTCACACTTGGTAAATTTAGCATAAAGCTTCTCCTTTATCAGGGTCTTCAATATAATTCTCAAGTGATCTTCATATTTTTCCTTTCTCTTTGAATAGACAAGAATATTGTGTATAAATACTACCACAAACTGATCAAGATAGTCTCTAAAGACTCTATTCATCAAATCCATGAAGATAGTAGGGGCATTAGTAAGACCAAATGGAATCACTATAAATTCATAGTGTCCAAACCTTGTATGGAAAGTCGTATTTGGTATATCCTCCCTTTTGACCCTTAATTGATGATACCCTGAATGAAGATAAATCTTGGAATAGTATTGAGCTCGCGTAGTTGGTCAAATAAGTCATCAATGCATGGGAGATGATATTTGTTCCTGATAGTGATCTTGTTAAGTTCTCGATAATCAATGTAGAGTCTCATTGATCCATCTTTCTTTTTAACAAACAGAATAGGTTCTTCCCAAGGTGACACACTAGGGTGTATGAATCTGTTATCAAGATTCTATTAGAGTTGCTTCTTCAATTCCTGCAACTCAATTGGGGCCATTCTATAAGGTGTTTTGAAATTGGAAAAGCACCTGGTACGAGGTCTATTGAAAACTCTACTTTAAGATTTGGTGGAAGACCCGGAAATTCCTTCGGAAAGACATCATGAAACTCCCATACAATGGGAATATTCTTAATAGTTAGTTTCTCACCAACCATTTTAGATAAATAACCTTCATTTAGTGGAATAAAGACCCACAAGATGGAAGAAATTTCCACTGGAAGGTTATGTTCATCCTTGAATCGATAGACGATTATAGATTGATCTGGAATCTAAAATGTGACTTCCCTTATTTGTCAATTGATATGAGATCCATATAGAGAAAGCCAATACATGCCAAGAATCACATCAAATTCCACTATAGGAAGGATCACAAGATTTGCAGGAAGCACTTTCCCACAAACTTCAATCAGAGAAGAATTATAAAATTTTGATGCGACTATTGTGCCATTAGGGGTTGTCACAGCTAACTCAACATCTTATTGTTGAGGTAATATGGTGATACCCTTTGAAAATTCTTTAGAAATAAAATAGTGGGTGGATACAGAATCAAATAAAACATTTTCTACTTTAGAGTGGATGGTAAGTGTACCTTTCACCACTTCGTTATCGTACTCCACATCGCTGATAGAAATTGTATGTGAATTTTGTTTGTCTTTATCCTGAAGAGTTTGTTGAAGTCGATCATCATCAACAACCCTTGTATTAGGGAATTTATTGGAATAATTCCCAATTTCCTTGAACTTGTAACACTGAAGTGTAGGAGGTTCACTCTGTGTATCTTTTTCTTTATTCACATCACTAGACATATTCATCCAATCATTGCGACATTCAAATGCACGATGACCTTCCTTTCCACATTTGAAACATTTACTTGTCCCTTTAAGAAAACTCCCTCCATGTTTCTTTCCACACTTTGAGCATAAGGGAAAACTCATCTTCTTTTCAGTGTCCTCTTTAGATTTTACTTTGAATTCTATTTTTCTCTTTTTATCAAACCCATATTGCTGATGGGTTACTCCAATCTCCATCTCAACTTTGAGAGTACATCAAACAATTTCCTCGTAGATATTGAAGTCCCTTATGGCTAACGCCCTTCGAAGACTTGGTTTTAAGCCACTAAATAATAGATCGATCTTAATCTCAGGTTGGATAATAATTACAGAAGCGTACCTTGCAAGTCTTGTAAAATTTTCTTCATAGGTACCAACAGATTCATCATCCTTTTGCTTCAGTTCAAGAAAATCTTTATCCATCTTTGTTCAAAGAATACAAGGTAAGTACTTATTGAAAAATAAGTTCCTGAACTCGTCTCATTCCATGGACTCAATATCATCCCATTGCCTCGTATTCTTAATAAGATTACACCATTGTTCATCATCACCTTCCAAAAGATATACTGCTAATATGACTTTATCATGTTAAGAACATTGAAGAACTGAAAATATCTTTTCAGTGGTACTGATCCATTGTTCAGACACTAATGGTTTAGAAGACCCGATGAATGAAGGTGGACGCTGCCTCATGAAGGATTCAACAGAATGTTGCTCCTTCCTTTGCTCGTTTGGAAGTCCTGCATGATTCATAGCTTGAGAAAGTTGTGTGAGCATGGCTACAAGATTTTTCATTCCAGCTCCCATAACGTTTGGTTGCTCAGGGTGTCAATCATTGCATTTCCCATTGCATTCTGTATTAACATGGTTCTTTCGGGTTCCAGACATTGACTACAACCAAGAATAATAGTGTGAGCAACCCTAATTATAATAGGAAAAACAAAAAATCAAGAATAAAATTTTACACTTAAGGTCTTATCATAGGTTGTTCATGGACATTTCTAAAACACTAAGATTGCGTTCTATGCTTAGACATATCCTTAGGTTTCTTACTAAGGCTTTCACATCCTAGTTTCTAAAGGTTGACTATACCTGGCCTCTGTTACCAACTATAAAGATCCATATATTACATACATGGTTTTTACTTCAAAACTGAAGTACACCTATGACAACATATAACAAAACCATGAAATAATCGTATAGTTATAGTGTATTTAGAAACTGGGAAATATAAAAAACTGGTTCATAATACATCTACATTATCTCCCATTTATTTCATCATATCTAGAGTCCCTTTTTGGAATATCCTACATAATAACCTTCTTCCTGTCCTGGGGAAAGAAAACATACAAAAGATTGAGCTCAAATGCTCATTAAGGGTAAACCAAATAAATATCAAACACATCATATTCATAAGAACATAACATTTTGGAAATCTTAACCTGTAAAAGAGATCATAATTTGATAATCATGGGATAAGCATAGTAGTGAAATGTAATCCAAATAATCATAACATGAAACAAGAAACATTATGGAATACACACATAATCATAGAGAATAATTTCTTAGTATTCAAGACTCATTTCCAATGCTATCTTAGCGGACAAAGTCCATTTCGGAACCGAGTTCACTCCTCGTTTCAGTCCTGTTTCACTGAACCAGATTAACCTTCCATTCCAGCCATGTCTATCTCATGAGATATAAATCATTACCCAATGCATTGGAGGGAGATATAGGTCCCACCCATCTCATAATGTCAAAATTCTTATGTGTGCCACAAAATCATAAATCATACATCATTGCATAACCCATGTAATAGAAATGGGATTCTTAAACATCGTGACATCCTAAAACAATTCATATAAGATAAAGGAATTTATAAAATAATTCCATCAAAAAATAGTCAAATAAATGTAATAATAGGTCTAGAAACAGAACCCTATATTATCTTATATGGAAAATAATTTTGATAAAACACTTGAACTCCATTTTTGAGGAAAATATCCTTTCTACTTCAAAAACATTTTCCTTTCTTAACATGTCATACAATTTTAAACTAAAATAAGTTGATTAAAAATAAACATTAAAACATATAAAGGATGATTCTTGGAAAGAATGTTTTAAAAATCCATTCATGCTGTATAAGTTATAAAAAACATTTTTCTCATACTTTTGTCAGAAAAGTCAAATAGTACCTCGTACGAAAAACGAAAAAAATATTCCTTCCATATCTTTTACTAAATACTCACCGAAGGGTAGAATTGGATTTAAACAATTGTAGGTGTATGAAAATAATATTAAATATTGAGGAAACATGGTTGTGGATGATAAAATACACCCCAGTAAATACCAAAGTATAAACAATCTTGGATAAAAATGAGATTGTGATATTTTCCCTTACCTTAGATCCGATTTGCTTCGTTTGTGTCTGAAACTCCTGTATAATGATTTAAATAATGTTATTTACTTATTCCAGAATCATACTTATTTTTATGATATCATATATGGTCATATTATTATCTTCTTGTTAGTAATATTTCATTACTACTTGTTATTTGGGTGTTTATTACGTTTTGTTCTTATGCGTGTTTTGTCGAATAAATACTTATTCTTATTTTTAGGTTATAGAAACCTCATTTCCAGAATGTTATTAGTGTAATATTTATCACATTTATTCATTCAATTCATTTCTGTAATCATTATGCAATGAAAATCATGTAGAACGAGTTGCATCACATGGTGGAGACGGTATTCCGTACATACGCACGAGCGATGATATCGTTCCCATGATCGTGGAATTGTATTGGAGTGTATGTGAACTAATTCAGAATCAATATCACATTACAATAATCATATATAGTTATTATTTACACCATTATACCCATCTAAGTAAGGTTGTGGTGGAAAATAGATTACACCATGGTGTAGAGACCGTATTCCGTACGTATGCATGCGTGGTGATTTCGTTTTCCGTAGGATGGATAGATTGTGGAATAGGGTTGTTTCATACTTATAATAACATATCATTATATGAGTGATACTGATGTTATTACTTCATAATGAAACAACTAAATAAGAAGATGTGGAAGAAGAAATAAAGTTGAAAGAATCGGTAAGGGACATTACCTCTTCTTTGAAGCGCCTCTTTGAGACCTCCATTTAGGGCAATAAAATTGGTCTTTGAAGAAGACCAGGACATCTAGGATGTTTATAGGGAAGTGGAAAAGACAATTTTTAAGGGTTTGGACGATCTTGAAGGCTCAAAGTGGTGTGAGGAAGAGAGGGAGGAGGTTCCCTTTTATAAGGGAGGAGAGGGGAACCTTTGGAAAAACTAAAAATATTATTTTATTATAAAGTCTTATTCGATTTTAAATAGCTCCAAATTGATTTATTTAGAAGCTAAGGTGGGGATGGGTCGAAATGATCTCATCCAATAGAATTAAGACAAGTTTAGGTATCTATTTTAACCTTATCATTTATATTTAACATTAAGTTAGATAATTTAACTTTTACCGTGTCTTCTTGATTCTTACACTATAAGGTTATTTAACTTACTATAACAAGCCAAACGAACCCCAAGTTGTTTATTATTAATATATATAACCTTATATAAGTAATTTGGACAAACCATATATTTTTGAAAATAAAATAACAATTAATAATATAATATTTTTTTTAAAACTATTTTATGTCAATTTTGACACTATTTGGTAATTGATTTTTGTGAAAATCATAACAGATATATTAGTTCGAAAAAAGTTAATTAAATCAATAATAACATGTCATATTAACACAAAAAATTATTGGAATTAATAAAAAGTCTCAAATTACATTTATTTGGGTATTTATAACATTAATTATGTCAATATTTAATTAATAATATAATTACTGCATCATCATCGTGTCATAAATAAATTAAATTATTTAAAATAAAAAAATTACAAATAAAATACCATTATGTAAGAAATCATTTTATCTTTCTAATAAATAAATATAGTCGAATTTATCTTATGTATAACCCTATATTAAAAATTGTTTAGTTATTAAACATTGATTTTAACTATTTTAACCCTTCTTTAAATAAAATAATAGTAAATTTCCTAATCTAATCCATGTGGGCCTGAATGGTCATATTTTATTCCTAAGGTTGTTTTTGGACGAATTACACTTATCCAAAAGAATTAGGACATGTGTTATGGAAATAATAATAACATTTTTACCCTTAATTACCCTATTTACTTTTAACCGTGGTTAAAAAAGTAAAAAAGTTACTATTCAACAAAAATTATTTTCATCTCATTGAACCACATTTTAGTCCTTGATATTAACCATGTCCCTCAGATTTTCAAAATTCCACTCACAGAAGTGGTAACATTAACTATTATGTAAATTTGCAAATTCTCATAGGAGGTGGGTAAAAGAAGGTGAAAAGTTCAACAAAATTTCTATATATCTAAAATTATTATAAAATGACTCCAATTAATTACTTTTAACATATAAAGGTATTATGTATAAATTTTGACCTAAAATAAATTTAAATAAAATAAATATTTATTTAAATAAAAAGTCGGTTTTTAAATAGTAACCCAGTGTTTTCACTATTCATCAAAAATTGAAAGTTTTCAGAAAAATACCAAAATTTCACCCTAGGATAATTTCGATATTAAAAATCCAAAAATGAAGTCTATTTTGAAAAATAAAATTTACAAAATTTCAAAAAGTGGTTATTACTATTCATAACGGCTAGTTTTAATAATATTTTAATAACATGTCGTTATTTAGTGAAACTCGGTATTGCATACGGCCCAAGCTATAGCGGAAGGTCGTGATTGCGTGTAAAGCAAGCCAAGCTAGTTTTGTGTGTAGTGAAAGATTCCATTAATGATTTATATTACATAAAAACAAAATATTTCTCATAAAAGTCTCGGGTGTTACAGATAGAGTTAATATATTCATTATTATTAATATATTTTCATTTATTTAATCCCTACCAATTATTCAATATGAGTATATTTTCATAATTTATGTGTTTTGGGTTAATTTTGGGCATAAATGTGAAAATAGGGTAATTCTGTAAAATTGAACATTTTTGGGAGCTTCTTTTTTTGAAGCATAAAATTTATATTATTGATCCTATTTATGTGAATCCTATTTAGGTGAATCCTTTTTTTAGGGTTCATATGTGTGTTCAATCCCATTTTTTCTTCGTGGCCAAAACCCAATTTGAAACCCAATGGTACAGAAAAATCAATCAAATTGAAAAATCAGTATGGGTGGCAGAATGGAACCCACTACATTAAATCTGCAATATCTCATTCAATTGACCTTCAAATGTTATGATTCTAGATGGGTTAGAGAAGTAAATTTCAAGTGACGGTTTAAATTTAATCTTATAAAATAATAAGCTTATCAATTGATATTTTGGGTGCTTACAAGTATAGTGGGTGAAAAAGTGTTTGGCGGCCATAAGAAGTTAAACTCACTAATCAAGACATATCTTCATGTCCCCATTTCTAATGTCTTTAATATATTTAGGATCTATAGAAAACTAAATTTCCCACATAATATAATGAAGAATCATGGCTTGGTTAAGATTTCTGGTGGTCGTAACAGAGGAAAATATCTAGAGGAAAAACTATGGAGGATCAAAATTTCATTCCTTGTTTTTCGTTCATTTGTTCTTATTGTATTTGTAATGACTTATTCTCCCCCATTAAACATGGTTACCCTTACCATGGTGGGGTAGATATTCTGAGTTATTGGGGAGGGGTAGGTTTACAATTTTTAAATTCTTTAGTTCTTTCATTTAATGTTTTAATACTTTCTTTTCTCTTTTGTGAATCTGTTTCAATTCCTTATAACAATTTTGTTATCATGTACGATTATACCTGATTTTAGATTCTATTTTTTATTTTTATTTTTTCAATGATAAATATCTCCCTCCACCAGGTACTAGTTTATATACAATGGGATAGAACAAGACACAGTGGAGAAGTACTCAGTGATCACTGGTACCTATGTGAGAAGTAGTGAATGTTCTTGATTTATTTAGATAAACTTGACCCAATTGGGAATTGCCTAATATAATTGGGGGTATTCAATATATCTCTATTAAAAATTTTAAGGAAATTAGACCAATCTTTGGTTTTAGTAAGGTTTATTCTCACAATTTTATTTGACAAAGGGAGTGATAAGAAATGATTGTGGATTATCACTCTTAATGACATAGCATAAGAGAATTGGGTACGCAGAACTATGATAGATTTGTTATTGGAATACTGACACTAAACTGATCACAATTTCATATCACTGATTTAAATCAAATCATTTTCAATTATTTTTAAAGCTTTCACTTAATTTCTTAACTTTATTTAGTTTCTTTATTGTATTTTCAAAATCAAACAATTTCAAAAACAACATCAATTCATAATTTAATTTTAAGAGACAAACACTATTGTTGAGAAATACTCTTTGGATAAAACCTAGGTAACCCACTATAATAAGTTTTATCATAGGTTATATTTGTATTTTCTACAACCAATGATATTCATGTATCAAAATAAGGCACCATTTTTGGGGAGTTAGCGCCATCATTTCTTTTCTTTTATTTCATTTCTCTTTTCATCTATTCTCCTCAAAATTGCATAACTAGAACCTAAAAAATTGCACATTTACCCATAGATCCTGAAATTGAATGAACCTTATTTAATAGACTTAGAAACAAAAAATTTCCATTTGGATTTGAATAAATTCTCCTTGTAGACTCAAGTGAAACTTAACTGTTAACTCTAAGACTAACATCATGGTTGAAAATCAAAACACAACTCTTAGAGACCATTGTGATCCACAATTCCTTAATCAAAACAATCAACTTTCTATGCCAATTTTAATAATTTATTTTGAAATGAATCCTACCATGATTAATTTTCTTCCAATGTTTCCTGGTTTCGTAGGTGAAGATCCAAACAAACACATTAAAGAGTTAACACATGTTTTCTCAACATTCAGACCCTGTGTAAATACTGAGGAGTAGGTAAAGTGGAACGAATTTACATTTTCATTGGATGGGGCTGTAAAATATTTGTTCTACAGCCTAAAACCAGGAGACGTGCGCGACTAAAATGAACTGGTATGATGTTTTATTCAAAAATTACCCCCCACCACTAGAAGCGTATCCATTTTGAAGGAAATCTACTCCATACAAAAATCATCTAGAGAGACCTTTTACCAGTACTGGGAAAGATTTATGAATCCATGTGCAGGATTCCCACATCAAGAAATTAGAGAACATCACTTTATTGTCTTCTTCTATCAATGAATATAGGACAATGATAGAAACCTTCTTGATGCATAATCTAATGGTTTATTGATTGACAAGTCACTATAAGAAGCTAAGGGCATGATTGAGATGATTTCCTAGAACTCGCTGTAGTTTGGAACAAGTGGTATTGGAACAAGAGTTATTCATATGGTACAAATATCTTATCCATCACCCTTAATAGAAAATAGGATTGAAGAGATAACGACATTGGTGAGGCATATGGCCCTGAAGCAAGTTAGTGACCAACATGCGCCATCGAAGGTATGATGTTTATGCTCATCACCTGATCATTTCACTGACCAATTCTCTGTAATACAGGGAATGGAAATATGTGTGGAAACCTTTCATCCATGAAAATTACTATAAAATAAAGGATGGATAGATCCTAACCAAGTAAAATATGGGTTTGGAAATTAGTATAATCATGGTAGACCCCCATACCAAAACTAGTTTCAAAACCAACCACCATTCCAAAATAAATTCTAAAACCCACCACCATTTCAAGAAAAGAATACTTATAACCATCCTTTTTACCAAAAACCAACCACTTTACAAGGAACCTATGAGAATCCACCCACAAGTTCACAACCTAAAATTCAAAACCAATATCAAAAATCCGAGTTTGAGGGTTTGAAGGACACCGTAAAAGATTTGTGCCACAAGTTTGAATGTCTCATGGGATTTATGACGTAAAATTCTGGAAAACTCCCTTACCAAAGAATCCCAAACCCAAAAAATAATTATAGTATTACAACTACATGATGTGGAAATGAAATACCACCACCATTCACCATTGAGCCTAAAACAAGACCACCTGGGCTAAGGGATAATGAAGTTGGAAATGATGAAAATTTTATGAAAATGCCTCGGGAAGAAGATAAGAAAGATGAGGAGAAGAAGGATAGTCCAAGAATAAGAAACAAGAAACAAAATTTCAATGGAAATAAATTTAGAAGAATAATACACCCCCACAATTTCCATCAAGGATGATTGAATCAAAGAGGACGTAAGGAGAAACACTACAAAAATAAATTTTGGACAACTTCCAGAAAGTGGAAATCAACAGACCTCTGCTTGAATCACTCAATGAAATTCCAAATTATGATAAATTTTTGAAGGATATTTGAACCATGAAGAAAATACTTCAATGGAATGAGAGGATAAATTTGGTAAGAAGTGTCTCAACCCTCATCCCTCCAAAATAACCAACCAAATGTCCCGATCTAAGGACATTTTCCATTCCAATCACAATTGGTTCATTAAATTTATCTAATTATTTGTGTGATTTAGGTGCATAAATTAATATATGTCCTCCCTCGGCATATAATTCTTTATATATGGTACACTTGAATCCCACAATAGTGGTATTCCAAATTTCACAATGATCCACAGTTTTCCCAGCAAATGTTTTTGAGGATGTCCTAGTAAAATTCAAAGATATTTTATTCCATACTGATTTATATGTGTTAAATATGGATGATGAAATGATCCCATCACACTCAACCATAATTTTAAGGAGATCATTCATGAATAAGGCCAAAACCATAATCAATTTCCACGAAGGGACACTTACCATGGAGTATGGAGACAACACTGTCCACTTCAATATTTTTGAATCCATGAGGAACCCATCAAATGATCATTCACTCAACGCAATCTCCCATGAAGATGGTACATAACCAATTGAAGAATCATGTATGTTTTAAGATTTCTTATCATTAGGTGATAAATTTTCCAGTAAAAATATCATTGAACATATGGATTCCCAAACTACTGGGGATTTTTATTTTTTTGGAAGAAGAGGTAAAATCTGATTTCATTGGTAATTTGTTAAATGCTGATGAAAATGATATGATTTCTTGGGTGAATGATGTCAATCCATTGGTAGTGGCGAACCTCAATTTAGTTTCATCCCTTGAGAATCCTACTCTTCTATAATTAATATCACTCCCCACTAATTTAAAATATGTTTACTTAATAGAGGGAGTGAAATTTCTTGTAAATATTGCTAATAATCTATCTGAAACTCACGAAAAATCATTTTTTGAACTTTCGATAGAGAATTCCCAAGAAATAGGGCGGATATTTGGTGATGTCCTAGGAATAAACACAAATATTTTCTCACAATGAATTTTTCTTGAGTGAGATTCCATACCTGCCTGACAACAACAAAGGAGGCTAAACCGCACCCTGATGGAGGTTTTGAAAAAAGTGATCGAGAAGCTATTAGAATATAGGGTTATCTATCCCATATCCGATTCAAAATGGGTATTCCCCATCCATGTAGTCCCAAGGAAAACTAGACTAACCATTGTGAGGAATATAAATAATGAATTAATCCACATGATAATTGTAGAAACCCATAGCTTGACATATATAGCCATTACATCTCTTTTGCGGAATACTTAATACATAACTAAAACACACACCCAAGGATCACAATAGTTTATTTTCTTTGGAAACTCGGAACATCATCTTCTACTCATGGTGAAAGCTCTTCAACATCTCCCATAAAGGTTTTCCCTATTTTTTTTCTTACCTAAGACCTTTCTATCAATCCTGGGTAAGAAAACATATAAAGGGTGAGCTAAAATTATCAGTAAGGGTATGTATGGAGAAAATAAAACAAACCATATACATTTGAATTTAAAAACATGAACATAATGTTTAAACATCAAACTCTTGATCAATGAAATAAAACATGGAAGTACATAAGACATAGATCATAATAAAACATCAGTCATGATAAAATAGAGTTGGAATAAAACATGTAATTATGGAAAACCATTAACCACATGATATTATTTCCATAGTATTCAATACATTCCTTCCAAGACCATCATAGTGGACAAATTCCATTACTGAATCAGGTTTACATGTCATTAGATCCCTGTATTACTGAACCAGATTCACTGTCTGTTCCATCCATGTTTATCTCATGATATATAAATCTTTACCCAATGCATTCGACAGATATATAGGTCCCAACAATCTCATAATTAAATCATTCTTACTTGTGACACAAAATAAACCAAAATCATTCATCATAACCCAAAAAATAAAATGGGTTTCATAAACATCATCCCATCATAACGTAAAACATATAAAGCAATTGGATATCATTTCATCATAAGAGAAATAAAACCATGTAGGTAATAGATAAATTATACATGAAACATAATCATACTAAATAATGTCATCTTAGATGGAAAATAGTTTTGACAAAACTCTTGAAATGAATTCTGGAGGAAAATATCCTTTCTTCTTCAAAATCATTTTCTTTGATCAAAATGACATGAAATTTTAAAAGAATATGATTTTGGTGAAAACTATCATGAATGTTTGTAGAGTAATATTCATTGAAATAGTCATTATGAAACAGTAAAAAATTTATTCATTCTGTATAAGAAAAAAAACATTCATCTCGTACTTTTTCCAGAAAAGTCAAAAAAGTTCCTCCTATGTTAAAAAAAGAAAGATTCCTTCTATAACACAATGTAATAGTAAAATAGGGGTAAAATGACTTTAAAAATACATGGAATAATATTAAATAAATTATGAAAAACATATTCATGGACAAGGATGAAAAATATAACCCCTGTAAATACTAACATTTAAGCAATATCGGATAAAAATGAGTTTTGAAAAATTATCCCTTACCTTATGTCCAATTTCTTCCACATGTTTCTTAGAATCCTATATAGAGGGTTGAAAAATATTATTAACATGTAAAATAACCATAATAATATTTATGATATCATATATGATTCACTTTTGACTTTATATTACCCGTTCTTTTGTAAATTCCATGTCAAAGAAGCGTTTTGGGTAATATCGTTTCATTTATCATACCTGTTTCGACTTGTGGTTCTTGATATTATTACTTATATCATGATTTACATAATTATAGAATATAAAAAATGACTTATATATAATATATATTCATCATATAAATATATATGATAGATCGATAAATGGAATGAAATACACCGTTCATGGAGACAGTAGGCCGTACGTACACCTGAATGTTGTTTTCATTTCCTTATTTAATTGAATGGAATTAAGTAAATGAAACATATATGTAAATAAATCTAGTATAATTATTATGTAATATATTTCATGATTATTTATTATATAAAATTTTTAATCATACATTAACGGTTAATTATGGAAAATGAATCTCATCGTGTTCGTGGAGACGATAGTCCGTACGTACACACGAGCAACAATATCATTATTTTGATATTAAAATCGTATATAATTGGATGGTATATAATATATAAATAATCATAATAATGTTATATTTATTATATATATTATTTATTATCATTATTATACTAATCCAAATGATGAAATGTCTGAATAACAAACTACACCACGACGTGGAGACGGTGAGCCGTACGTACGCACGTGTGGGGACTTCTTCATTCATAGGATGGATAAAATAAATAATGTGGTTTTAAAATTTTTACAATAATGTCACATTATATAGATTATACTGGAGATATTATTTTAGAATGTAAACAACAAATATGTAGGAAGTGCAAGACAAAAGAAACTTGAAATAGGTGGTGAGATATTTACCTCTTCTTCGAGTTCTTCCTTTTGATTTGATCGAAAGGTCTCCATTGGTTGGACTTTTGACTGAAGGAATTAATATAGAATGGATGGAGGACATTTGAGAGGGTATTTGGGATGGGTTTGGCCTATCCAAATGGTTATGGAGTAGTTAATTAGAGAGAAGGGTGAGTTCCCTTTTATAAGAGGGGTGAGAGGCACATTAGGAAAACATAAAATATTATTTTATAATAAATTCATATTGGGTTTATAATGGCTAAAAAGTGACTTAATTTGAGGCTAGGTTGTGGATGGGTCGCTTTCCTATCATCCAATAGGTTTTAGACATGTTAAGGTTACCATTTTAAACTTATAATTTAAATTTAACTCTAAGTTTAATAATTTATCTTTTACTGTGTCTTCTTGTATTCTTACACTATATGGTTAATGAACATACTATAAAATGGCAATAGAACCCCAATTGGTTCATTAAAGTCATATATATTATTCTATAAGTCTTTTGGACGAACCGTATATTTTTAGGACCATTATACCAATTAATAAAATAATATTTGTTTTAAAAACTCTTTTATGTCAATTTTGAAAAAATTTGGTATTTTGATTTTTTATAAATTTATAAAAACATTATTACTTCGAAAAAATAATAACATAACCAACCCAAATAGGTTATATTAACCTAGAAATGTAGTGTAATTCATATAAAGTCTCAAATTACTTTTATTTGGGTATTTATAATATCAATTATGTTAATATTTCATTTATAAGGTAATTACTACATCATCATTGTGTAATAAATAAATTTAATTATTTATTCTCTTAAAAATATAAATAAAATACCATTATGTAGGAAATATTTTTAGATTTTTAATGAATATTTATAGTCAAATATATATTATGTATAACCCCACATTAAAAATGTTTTAGTTATTAAACTTTGATTTTAACTATTTTAATTCTTTTATAAATAAAATAATAATAAATGTTCTAATCTAATCCAAGTGGACCTAAAGGGTAATATTTTATTTAAAAGGTTGTTTTTGGTCGAATTATACTAATCCAATAGAACTAGGACATGTGTTAGGGTAATAATAATATAATTTTTACCCTTAATAACCCTCTTTACTTTTAAACACGGTAAATAAAAGTTAAAGGTTACTATTAACCAAAAATTATTTTTATCTCATTGAACCACATTTTACTTAATGATATCAACCATGTCTCTTAGAGTTTTGAAATTCCACTCATAGAAGTGGTAAAATTTAGTTTTATGTAAATTTGCAAATGCTCCAAGGAGGTGGGTAAAAGACGGTAAGTAGTTCAATAAAATTTATATATATATATATACAATTATTATAAAATGACTCCAATGAATTACATTAAACTTATATAGGTATTATGTATCTATTTTAGGCTAAAATAAATTTAAATAAAATAAATGATTATTTAAATTAAAAGACGGTTTTAACCAATAACTATGTGTTTTCACTATTCATCAAAAATTGAAAGTTGTCAGAAAAATATCAAAAATTCACCCTAGCCTAATATCAATATTCCGAATCCAAAAATGAAGTCCATTTTGAAAGAAAAAATTCATAAAATTTAAAAAAGTGGGTATTACTATTCATAATGGTGAGTTTATATAATATTTTAATAACATATCGTTGTTTAGTGAAACTTGGTATTGTGTACAACGCAAGCTATTAAGGAAGGTTTATCTTGCACATAACGCATGACAATAATAGTGTTGCGTATACTACAAGCTAATAAAGTGTTGCATATAGAACAAGATAATATTGGTGTAACGTACAACACAAGACATCAATGAAATTAAAAATAACATTTCTCATAAAATCTTAGGGTGTTACATCCTACCTCCCTTAAAATTAATTTCGCCCTCGAACTTCGTCGGGGTTATAAATGGTTCACTACTTTAATGATTCATTCATTGAAACCCACATTTTAAAGTGGAATACTAAAACATAATTTTAAATAAGAAACGTAATGGTTAACTAAGTTAACTCATCACTGGGTTTCCATATAGAAAAAAATAGGTGAAAATATGGTTATGGAAGAGAAATATAACCATCATGTTCTGATCGAGAGTGGTAGAGTACATGGCTATGAAAAATCTAACAATCACAAAGTTATAAATTTGTGATGATATAAGGTACCATCTAGGACAACGTTTTTGGTTTTCAAGATCATTTCCCTAAAGTTGAAAAAATTGGAATTAGAAGAAATACTTAATTTATTTTGGTACAATCTCACTGTTGGTCTTTCTTTGAACAATTTCCACTTCATCTCTTAAATAAATGAAGTTGAATTTTTCATTCGTGATGTGTTAGCAGATCATGCGATAGAATGATTGGTCATTCCATTTCTCTCAAACAAAAGGTTAGAAAATGTTATTAAATATACTGAAGTCCATATATGGTGAGATTAATCGTATATGGTTATTAAAATGGACGTATACTTCATATATCATACCAATTAATAAATGAAAACTAATTTATACTAACCAGAGACTTCCTATAGGCATGTAGTAGGCGATAAAGGCATGTCACACTTCAGTTGTGGGTTCGATTCCCACATCCTTGTCCGATGTGACTATTTTTCACCCATCCTACAGGTTGTCCATTTTCTAAAACTATACTATTATAACATATCAGAAACAAAATAAAAAATTTATAGCCTTAAGAAATACTCTCTGAAGTCTAAATAAATCCATTCTAACCTTTAGGCTTATCTAAAATACTTCTGTCTGATTACTATAAATGTCATCTACCGAGCATGTGAATACCTTCATTTATCCCCCATATGTCATAAGATATATCTTTTTGTTGGTCACATTCCAATCATGTGAATACCTTAATCATGTATTCTCTTAGAAAAATGAATACCCATTTAAATTTAGTGAAAACATGAATGCTGTCAAATGTTAACTCTTTCCACACTCCAAAATTCAAAAAATTCTATATACTCAAACCATGATATCACTTTGTCCTTATATCAGTCCCGAGCTCATTAATACTATCAAACATATTATTTTCATTCTGTCCATTCATTATGCACATATCATATTCTTTCCAAAAATATCTAAATAGCATTTCATGATTACCGGTACCACTTAACATATACTTTCAAATACTTTAGAAAAAACAATAGTGTAAAAATCCATGAATGTTTCTTTATTCCACAGTACCATTAAAATAACTCTAGATAATCATACAATCATTCCACTACCTTTTTAAACCATTGACCGAGCTTCATCATTTTATTACTCAACACTTCTTTCATCACATATATCATTCTTAGTCTCTTCAACATCATCCACATAAATACTACACATATGAATATGCTGATTCTCTTCATGATATTTTCCCTTAGGGAATTGGTTTTCATAATGCCCGTACATTCGACATTTAAAACATTTAACTATTATTGATGTCTTAGGAATACCATTATCCTTGTCCATAGTGTTAACTGAACCCTTTCCTTTTTAATTATTGGCTTTGTGTCCTTTTTCACACCCAAACCATCTTCAGTTCAATTGAAACATTCTCCTTGATATCTATTCCCACATGATTTACATGATGAAAATTGAACTTTCATTCCACTATGATCATCATAACACACCTTCTTTCTCTTATTAACTGAGTCAAGAAACTTACCAATGTTGAGATTATTGATCATATTATGGTATTTCTGATTAGGAATGATAATGATGTTTTACCTTCCAAATCCCATTTAATTTTCTTGATCATGAATAATGTCATTCAATTGTCCATCATATTCTCCATTAACATGAATATTCCCATTTCCAGCCATTTTATAAAACCCAAAAAGAATAGTGTGAGAGGAAAAAATAATTCTAGGAAAACAACAAAATAAAAGGGAGTAATTTCAATCTCTAACATCTTAGGTTTAATTATTTTATCGTTACCATAATTCTTGGTCTGTAACCTATACTTATACATAACCTTACGGACATCCCTAGTTATACTGTAGAAATATCTATAAGGATCTAATGTTTTCGCATCCTAGATTCCAAAGGTTAACTAAACCTTTCATCTGATACTAACTATTGAGACCCATAGCTTGATGTACATAGACATTACATCTATTTTTCGGAATTATTAATATATAACAAAAACAGACACCCAATGACCATAATAGTTTAGTGTCTTCGGAAACTCGGAACAACATCTTCTAGTCACGGTGACAGATCTTCAACATCTCCCATAAAGCTGTTCTATATTTTTTTACCTAAAACCTTTAATTAAATCATGGGGAACAAAAAACATATAATGGGTGAGCTCAAATTCTTATTAAGGGTAATTATGGAGAAATTAAAACAAACCATATACATTTGAATTTAAAAACATGAACATAATGATTAAACATCAAAATCTTGAGCAATGACATAAAACATGGCAGTACGTAAGGAATAAGTCCTAATGGTACATCAATCATGATAAAATAACATTGGAATAAAAAATTTAATTGTGGAAAACCATTAATAAAATTAAACTATTTCCATATTAGCCAAGGCATTGCTACCAAGACCATCATAGTGAACAAAGTCCATTACTGAATCAGGTTTACTTGCCGTTCTAGAACTGTATTAATGAACAGGATTCAATTTCCATTCCAACCATGTTTTTCTCAAGAGATATAAAACTTTACCCAATTCATTGGAGGGATATATAGGTCCCACCCATATGATAATGAAATCATTATTACCAGTGCCACAATATAAAAATAAATCATTCATCATAACCAAAAGAATAAAATGGGTTTCATAAACATCATCCCAACAAAACGTAATCCATATAAAAAAGTTGGATATAATTTCATCATAAGAAGAATAAGACCATGTAAATAACATATAAATTATACTTGAATCATAATCATACTAAATAATTTCATCTTAGATGGAAAATAGTTATGACAGAACACTTGAAATGAATTCATGAGGAAAATATCCTTTCTTCTTCAAAATCATTTTATTTTCTCAAAATTCCATGAAAAATTAAAATAAAATGATTTTTTTTAAAATAATAATGACATTTTGTAGAGGAAACTTCATTTAAATATTTTTCATGAAACCGTAAAAAATCCATTCAAGCCGTATAAGTTAAAAATAACATTCTTCTTGTACTTTTTCTGGGAAACTCAAAAAAGTTCCTCGTACAGTAAAAAAAAGAATGATTCCTTCCATAACAAATTGTTAAAGTCACAGAGGAGTAAACATGACTTTAAAAATACTTGGATGAATATTAAAAAATTTATGAAAAACATTTTTGTGGACATGGATGAAAAATATAACTTCAGTAAATACTTACGTATAAGCAATCTCGGATAAAAATGAGATTTGAAAAATTATCCCTAACCTTATGTCCAATTTCTTCCATATGTGTATGAGACTCATGTATAGTGGGTTTATACATATTATTAACTTGTAACACAACCATAATAATATTTATGATATCATATATTATTCACTTATGACTTTATATTACCCATTCTTTTGTAAATTCCATGTTAAAGCAGCGTTTTGGGTAAAATCGTTTCATTTATCATTCATGTTTCAACTTGTTGTTATTGATATTTTTACTTATATACTGATTTAATTAATTCCATAATGTAAAAAATTATTTATATATAATATATATTCATAATATAAATATATATGAGAGATCGATAAATGGAATGAAATACACCGTTAATGGAGACGGTAGATTGTACGTACGCATGAACGCTGTTTTCGTTTCCTTATTGAATTGAATAGAATTAAGTAAATGAAACTTCTATGTAAATAAATACAGTATCATTATTATGTAATATATTTCTGTATTATTTATTACATATACATTATAATCATACATGAATGGTTAATTATGGAAAATGAATCTCATCGCGTTTGTGGAGACGGTAGTCCGTACGTATGCATGAGCGAAAATATCATTATTTTGATATTAAAATTTTATATAATTGGATGTTATATCATATATAAATACTCATAATAATGTTATATTTATTAATTATATCATTCATACTCATTATTATACCCATCCAAATGATGAAATGTTTGAATAACATACTACACCCAGACGTGGAGACGGTAAGCCGCATGTACACATGTGTGGTGACTTTTTCATTCATAGGATGGATGAAATAACTAATATGGTTGTAAAAGTTTTATAATAACATCACTGTATATAGAAGTTACTGGATTTATTATGTAAGAATGGAAACAACAAAGAAGGAGGAAGTGGAAGAAGAGAGGAACTTGAAATAGGTTGTGATATATTAACCTCTTCTTCGGGTTCTTCCTTTGGATTTGATAAAAGGGGCTCCATAGGTTAGCATTATAACTAAAAGAAGGCCTCTAGGATTAAGGTAGGACTGTTTTGATGGTATTTGGTCAGGGTTTCACTGAGCCAAAACGTTTTGGAGGTGTGAATTAGAGAGAAGGGGGAGTGCCTTTTATAAGAGGGGTGAGGGGTACCATATGAAAAACATAAAATATTATTTTATAATAAATTTACATTCGGTTTATAATGGATCCAAATTGACTTATTTAGAGTCTAGGGTGGGTATGGGTAGCAATAATATCATCCAATAGGTTTTAGACATGTTTAGGTAACCATTTTAAACGTATCATTTATATTTAACTCTAAGTTAAATAATTTTACTTTTACCGTGTCTTATTGTATTTTTACACTATATGGTTGATAAACATACTATAAACTACCAATATAACCCAAATTGGTTCATTAATGTAATATATATTATTATATAAGTATTTTTTCTGAATTTTAGATATTTATGACTATTATATCAATTAATAATATAATTTTTTTAAAAAACTCTTTTATGTCAATTTTGACACTATTTGGTATTTTGTTTTTCTAAACTAATAAAAGCATTATTAATTAGATAAAAATTCATCTAACCAACCATAATATGTTATATTAACCTATAAAATTAGTTTAATTCAAAAAAAGTCTCAAATTACATTTATTTGGGTATTTATAATATCAATTTTGTTTATATTTCATTAATAAGGTAATTAGTGCATCGTCATTGTGTCATAAATAAATTAAATTATCTAATTTGTAAAAAATATAAATAAAATACCATTATGTAGGAAATATTTTTATATTCCTAATTAATATTTATAGTCGAATATATCTTATGAATAACCCTGTATTAAAAATTCTTTAGTTATTAAACTTTGATTTTAACTATTTTAACTATTCTTTAAATAAAATAATAATAAATGTCCAAATCTAATCCAAATGGACCTAAAGGGTAATATTTTATTACTAAGATTGTTTTTGGTTGAATCACACTTATAAAATAGAATTCTGACATGTGTTAGTGTAATAACAATATCATTTTTACCATTAATTACCCTGTTTACTTTTAACCGCAGTAAATAAAAGTTAAAAATTACTATTCACCAATAATTATTATCATCTAGTTTACCCAAATTTTACTTAATGATGTCAACCATGTCTCTCAGATTTTTGAAAATCCACTCACCGAAGCGATAAAATTTATTTTTATTTAAATTTTCAAATGCTCCTAGGAGCTGGGTAAAGGACGGTAAAAAGGTCAATAAAATGTTTATATATCTAAAATTATTATAAAATGACTCCAATGAATTACATTGAACTTATATAGGTATTATGTATCTATTTTGACATAAAATAAATTTAAATAAAATAAATGATTATTTAAATAAAAAGTCAGTTTTAACCAATAACTCAGTGTTTTCACTATTCATCAATAATTGAATGTTTTCAAAAAAATACAAAAAATTTACCCTAGGCTAAATTATATATTCTGAATCCAAAATTGAAGTCCATTTTGAAAGAAAAATTTTATAAAATTTAAAAAATTTGGTATTAATATTCATAATGGCTAGTTTATATAATATTTTAATAACATATCGTTGTTTAGTGAAATTCGGTATTGTGTACAATGCAATATATCGAGTAAGGTTGCTCATGCGTGTAACGCAAGCCAACAATAGTGTTGTGTATACTACAATCTAATATGGTGTTGCGTATAGTGCTAGATAATCTTGGTGTAGCAGACAACACAAGACATCAAAGAAATTAAATATAATATTTCTCATAAAATCTCCTAGTGTTACAAAAATTTAGAATAGCTGGAGAGTGTGCATAGATTTTAGAAAATGGAATCAGGTCACTCAAAAATATCATTTCCCTATCCCATTACACCCATGAATCAAGATAAGACTACCTTTACTAGTCCTTTCTATACTTTTTCTTACAAAATGATGCCATTTCGATTGTGCAATGCTCCGGGTAAAATTCAGAGGGGTATGGTAAGTATATTTTCTGATCAAATTAATGATTACTGGGTGGTTTTCTTTGATGATTTCATAGTTTTTGGAAAATATTTGGACATTTTTGAAAAAATATGGGTTTTTTTTGAAAACATACATTTAAAAGTACCTTGTTTTGAAATTTGAAAAGTTTCATTTTATGGTTGAGAGGGTAACTATCCTGGGGCATGTCATCTCACAGAAATGAATTGAAGCTGATAAATAAAAAATTGAAATGCTGAATTTTTTTCTTATCCAACTTGTGTGAATCATGTTTGATAATTTTTATGATGTGGAGGATTCTACAACATGTTTATCAAATATTTCAATAATATTTCTCTCCCTTTTTATAGATTAGTTTTGAAATATTCTGATTTCAATATCATTGGTTCATGAAGGGAATCCTTTTATGAGGTGAAAAGGAGATTGATTATACCACCAATAATGTAGCCGCTGAATTGGGAAAAACCTTTCGAGCTACTTTGTGATTCATCAAACCAAGAAGTTGGAGCAGTCCTTTATCAAAGAATTGAGGGCTGGAAAAAATTCATTTCATATTCCTCATAAACCTTAGATGTCTCCCAATTTGATTACACAAGAATAGAAAAAGTTGTTTTATAAGTTGTTTTTTCTTGAGAAAAATTTAGATCATATCTTCTTGGAACTAAAGTCATTGTGTTTTCTAATCATGTTTCTATTAGGTACTTGATGAAGAAGGATGAAAAAAAACCAAGGCTTATGAGATGGATGCTATTACTACAGAATTTCAACATATAAATCAAAGATAAGATTGGATCTGAGAACCAATTGGATAATCACTTATGTAGACTTCCCGACACTACTGAAGATGAAATACCAGATATTGAACCATTGAATAATCACCTTACAGGAGAGAAATTATACTTGATTAATTTAGAATTCCCATAGTATGCTGATATGGTCAATTATATGGTAACATATCATGTCCCAAATCATTTAAATTCTCACCAAATTAAAAAATT
Organism: Viscum album; assembly: GCA_963277665.1. Classification (NCBI taxonomy): domain Eukaryota; kingdom Viridiplantae; phylum Streptophyta; class Magnoliopsida; order Santalales; family Viscaceae; genus Viscum; species Viscum album. The sequence goes on along the minus strand of OY728122.1, from coordinate 1,234,297,241 downwards.
TAATTCCGAATCTAGATATTAAATATGGGATGATTCATTTATTTGGAAGAATTATAATGAAAAAATGATAAGACAATGTTTTTTTTATAAAAATGATATTGAATTAGTCTTTAAGTTTTGTCACACATTAGCTTGTGGAGGACACATTGGACCTCAATGGAAAACATGGAAGGTTTTAGAATATAGACATTATTGGATAAGTCTTTTCAAAGATTCTCATGATTTTTGAAAACAGTGTGAAAAATGTCAGTTTACATGAAATATTTCCATGAGACAAAAAATTCACCAAAATCCACTTGTTTTTTGGGAAATTTTTGATGTTTTGGGGAATGATTTTATGGGACCTTTCCCAATGTCATTTGTAAATTCTTATATTCTTCTTTCTTTGGATTATGTATCCAAATGGTTGGAAGCAAAAGACACTAGGATTGATGATGCTAATGTTGTTTGTGATTGCGTTAGCTCTAACATATTTTGTAGGTTTGGAGTTCCCAGAGCTATCATTAGTGATCAAAGGTATAACTTTTTTAATTAGATAATGGAGGGTTTGTTGAAAAATTCTATAGTGAATCATAAAACATCAACTCCATATCATTCACAGACTAATGAGAATGTTGAAGTGTCCAATGGGGAAATCAAAGTAATTTTGGAAAATACTGTTAATAAAAATAGGAAGGATTGGATCCAAAAGATAGAAGACACATTAGAAGCTTACAAGACAGCCTAGAAAACCCCAATTGGAATGAGTCTGTATAGGATAATTTATGAGAAATGTTTTCACTTACTTATAGAATTAGAACACATGGCATACTGGGTTATGAGGAAGATGAATATAGATCACGAAAATTTTGGGAAATAGAGAATATTGCAGTTAGAGGAGTTGGATGAAATTAGAAGGGAAGCATTTGAAAATTCTAGTATTTACGAAGAGAGAACAATAGTGGCTCCTGAAAAAATCATCAAACCAAAAGACTTACCTTCTGGCGATAATGTATTGTTATTAAATTCAAGACTCAAGCTCAAGCCATGTCTACTTCTTTGCATATAGGAAGGTCCATTTATAGTTTCTCATGTATATACTTTTGGTACTATGTAGATTGTGAAGGATGGAGAGAAGGATCCATTCACATTCAATGGGCATAGGCTGAGGAAATTCCTAGGGAACATGCCATCAGAGCCAATAGAGTAGGTCACACTCCTATAACCGGTTTATCAATAAATTCCATCAGGCCATAAATCTCCTTTACATTTTCTCGATTTCTATGATTCATTATCAAATACTCTAACCAGATAAATCCAATTTACTGCATTTCCGAAACTGCATCATTTAGGTGTGTGGGGGTGGGGACCTTTGTAGTTTAGGATTTTTATTTATTAAAATGTGTGTGTGTTTCAAATTTTGTGTGTTTCTTTTTAATGTTTTGTGGTATATTGATTCTTTTGGGTATAAATGAATATCTTTGACATTTTTGACACCCATTTCCATGGGAGAATTAGATTATTCGATGAAACTGAGCTTAAATGAAAGATAAAAATAACTTTGTTTCATGTTCAATTCATTGTGAATTTCAAAAAAATTAATCATATTTTTGAATTCCAGGACACATAACATTGTCATAATATTTGAAATCACGTTATTGTGAGGCTTATGAACCTATTTTTTTCATATTCTTTACATTCACCACACTTCTTGAGTGAACTATTTTTTTGATTTAACTAGAATTTGATTTATTCATATCAAAACATGAGGGTTTGAGGTACATGTGTTTTAATTTCTTGAGGCATTTCTTTGGTTTTGAAGACAACTTTTCAATAAAATCCTCTTTATTATGGCCCACAGGGATGATTTAATCCTTGTAGCCCTAGAAGCCATGAAGAGCCTGTTAGGGTAGCCACATTACAAACCAATTTTCCTTATCCAACCTGCTGTTGAAGTAAAATTTCATGATCTAGATCAACTTATGTGTGGGGGAAGATTCTTTGTATTGTGATACCTTATATTTGGGATACTTTGGGTGGAAATAAAATGTTGGAGATATGTTATTACTACTGAAAAAAGAATTCTTCAAGAAGCTGTGCCATTTTTGGATCTTCTAATAGTGAAAAATGTTGTTCCTTTTTTGGATCCTTCAAGAAATATTTTGTTTGAGATGATTGAAATGTTTAAATCTGAAACATTGAACTATGTGTACATTCCTAGATATTTCATGATTATGAAATTGATTTTATACTATGGGGAGTGAAGAGGAGACCATACTTTTGTGAAAATGAGAGTAATGAAATTTTTCTGCAAAAAGAGACAAACCCTCTTCATTCAGCCTCTGAATTTTCACATCTAAATCCTACCAACAAAAATCCATAGAACAACCCTAAAAATTCCTCCTGATAATAATATTTCATTGACCCACATCAGGTGGAGTTATAGGAAATTATCAAGCCTATGTTGATCCATATATGAGTTTGGATGAGAAATACATTGTTAAAAAATTAAAATTTGTGTGGTGAGAGATAATGATTTTTATGGAAGTGTTTTGTGTGCATGGGGGGAGAAATAAAGAGGAAATATATTGAATGATTAGAAATTAATAACATCAAATAATATTTTTTTAGGAGGCAAGATATATTTTGTTTCTTGTTGTGAAATTGGTGGATCTCATGGATATGTGTTTTGAATTTTCATTGATTTTATTTTAATTTTGACTTGTCCAGGAGTCCAAGTGATATGTGTGGAGGAATTTATAGATTTAATATTATCATTATTATTAATATCTTTTTCAATGATTTAATCCCACCAAATTATTCTACTTGAATATATTTGAATAATTTAATTTTTTTGGAGTATTTTGGGATTAAATGTGAAAATGGTGTAATTTTTTAAAATTGATAGTTTTTGGGAGCTCATATTTTTCGTGCATAACATTTAAGTTATTGATCCAATTTAATTGAATCCTTTTTTATGCTTCATATGAGCATGGGATTTAATTTTTTATTTGGGACCAAGACCCAATTCAAAACCCAATGGTAAAAAAAATAAATCAAATATAGAAATCATTCTGGCTCTAAGAATGGACCCCACTACATTATATATTAAATATCTCATTAAATTGACCATTAAATTGGGTGATTCCAACTAGTTTCGATAGATAACTTTCAAGTGATAGTTCACATAAAATCACAGAAAATAATAATCATATAAATGCATCTTTTGGGCGCTTCTATGTGGAGTGGTTGAAATAGTGTTTGGAGGCCAGAAAAAGTTTAACTCCGAAAGAAAGAAATGTCTTCTTGTCCAGCATTCCAAAGGCTTTGATATTTTGAGGATAAATAGAAAACTAAAGTTCCTAGATCTTAAAATAATGGATAATGGATTGGTTTGGATGTATGGTGGTCATAATAGATGAAAACTTCTGGAGGATCAAATTTTTTTCATGTTTTTATTTATTTCTTTCTTATTTGCATTGTAATGACTTATTATCCCCCCTTCAACATGGTTACCCTTATCATGGTGGGGTATATCTTTTGAGTGATTGTGGAGTGGTAGGTTTACCATTTTTAATTCTTGAGTTCTTTCATTTTATGGTTTTAATATCCTCTTTTCTCTTCTATGAATCAGTTTCAATTCCTTATTACCATTTTTTTATCATGTACGATTATATATAATTTTAGATTTAATTATTTATTTATATTTGCTCAATGATCGATATCTCCCTCCTCTAGGTACTAGTTTATATATGACATGATAGAACATGATTTAGTGGTGCAGTACTCAGTTATCACTTGTACGTGTGTGAGAAGTAGGGAATGTTCTAGATTGAATGGAAAAAACAAGACCTGATTAGGAATTCCCTAAGATAATTGCGGGTATTAACTATATCTATATTACACATTGGTAGGAAACTAGACCAATTTGAGGTTTTAGTATGTTTAATTTTCACGTTATTAGTTGACCAAGGGAGTGGAAAGAAATGATTGTGGATTCTCACACTTAACGACTTTGCAGGAGAGAATTGGGTTAGTAGAACAATGATAGAATTGCAATAGGAAAACTGGCACTAAACTAATCACCATTTCATATCACCAATTTAAATCAAATCATTTTTCAATTAGTTTTAAAGCATTCACTCAATTTCGTAACTTTATATAGTTTATTTCATGTATTTTCCAAATAAAAAAATTTAATAATCAACATTACTTTTCCTTTAAATTTATATGGAAAACACTATTGTTGATCTATCCTCTATGAAGACCACATAGGTATCCCACTATAATACATTTTAACTCCGGTAATATTTTTTTTCCACACCCCATGATAGGCACATGTCAAAACATGGCACTATTACTAGGGAGGCAACGCCAACATTTATTTTCTTTTCATTCAATTATTTTTTCATCTTTTCCCTTCAAAATTGCATGACTAGAACATCAAAAATTGAACTTTTACCCATAGATTTGGAATTTGAAAGAACCTTATAGAGTATACTTAGAAAAATTAATTTTCAATCTGAATTTGATGAAATTATCCTTACAGAATCATGTGAAAATTCATGTGTTCACTCTGAGCTAGCCATCATGGCTGAAAATAAAAACCCAACTCTTAGAGACACATGTGCAACACAATTCCTTATTCAAAATAATCAAAAATCCATTCCCGTTTTACAAAAAAATGATTTTGAAATGAAACCAAACATGATTCATTTGCTTCCAAAGTTTCATGGTTTCATAGGTGAAGATCCAAACAAACATATTAAAGAGTTCATAAATGTTTGGTCAACTTTATAACCCCATGGAGTTATTGAGGATCAGGTAAAGTGGAATGAATTTCCATTTTCATTGGATGGGGATAAAAAATAATTGTTGTACGACCTAAAAATAGGATATGTGCATGACTGGAATGAACTGGTAAGATGTTTTAGGCAAAGAATCTTCCCATCTCTTGAATCATAGACATTCATAAGGAAATATTTTCTATATGACAATCATCTAGAGAAACCCTTTACGAGTACTATGAAATATTTAATAATAAATGTGCTAGCTGCCCACATCAAGCCATTGAGTATCATGAATTTGTTGTCTTCATCAATAAATGTATACTAGAAAATGACATAAACCTTATTGATGCATCATCTGGAGGTTCATTGATTGAAAAGTCACTACAAGAAGCCAAGGGCTTGATTGAGAAGATTTCCCAAAACTCGTAGAAGTTTTGAACAAGAGGTAGTTGAACAAGAGGTATTCATGAGGTACACAAATTTTATCAGTCACCGTTAATAGAAACTTGGATTGAAGAGCTAACTAAATTGGTGAGGCTGATGGCCTTGTAGTAAGCTAGTGACCAAAAAGTGCCAGCTAAGGTACATGGTTTACGATCATCACATGATCATTTCACTGAACAATGTTCTGAAATATAGGGAATAGAAATATGTGTGGTTTCCTTTTATCCAATACAGTTCCAACAAAATCAATGATGTAGAGATCTGAACCAAATCGAATATGGGTTTGGAAATCAGCAGAACCTAGGTAGACCCCCATACCACAACCAATTTCAAAGCCAACCACCATTCCAAACCCCAACACCATTTCATCCAATGCAGCCTTATAACCAGCCTTCATGACAAAAAATAACAAAATTCCAATGAACCTATGAGCAGCCATCCACCAGTTCACAAACTCCAATTCAAAACCAAGAAAAAATCTATGAGTTTTAGTGGTTGAAGGACACCTTTAATGATTTTTCCAACAAGCCTGAATGTCTCATGGATTTTATTACCAAAAATTGAGATAGACTACCTTCCCAAACAATCCAAAACCAAAAAGAGAATGTTAGTATTATAACTACAAGAAGTGGAAAAGAAATCCCACCACCATCCACCATTGATCCTAAAACAAAACCACCTATGCTATAGGATATTGGGGATTGAAATGATGAAAAGTCTATGAAAATGCATCATGATGAAGATAAAAAGAGGAGGAAGAGAAGGATATGACAAAAAAAGAATGAAAAACAACAATATCAAAGAAAACCATGGGATAACAATGACATACCCCCACCATTTCCATAAATTATGATTGAATTGAATATGTTTCAAGAAGAAACAGTACAAAATTTTTTTTGGACCCCTTCTAGAAAGTGGAAATCTACATACCTCTGCTGGAAGCACTCAAAAAAATTCCTATGTATACTAAATTTTTGAACGATATTTTTTACAAGAAGAGGAAACTTTAAGGGAATGTGGGGATCAATTTGGGAAGAAGTGTCTCTACCCTTATCCCACTACAATTATCAACCAAATGCCAAGATCTAGGGACATTTTTTATTCCATACACCATTGGTTCACTAAATTTCTCTAATGATTTGTGTGATTTAGGTGCATCAATTAATATATTTACTAACACAGTATATACTTCATTGCATACGGGTAAATGAATCCCACAATAGTGGTGGTCTAGCTTCCAAATAGATCCATAGTTTTTCCAGCATTAGTTTTGGAGGATGTCTGGGTAAATGTCCACAATATTTTATTCCCTACTAACTTCTATGTGTTTAGTATAGAATATGATAATATCCATTCACACTAACCCATTATTTTGGAGATACCATTCTTGGAGATGACCAAAAACATCATCAATTTCCATGAAGGTACACTTACCAAGGAGTTTGGAGAAAGCATTGTGCACTTCAATATTTGTGAATCCCCAAGGCACCCATCAGATGACCATTCACTCTTCGCACTCTCCCCTAAAGATGGTACAAATTCAATTGGAGAATTAGGTATGTTTCATGAATTCATATCATTAGGAGAGAATTTTCCCATTAAAAACATCACTAAACAAATGGATTCCCAAACTGTTGGAGATTTTGATTTCCTATTGGAAGAAGAGGTAATATATGGTTTCTTAGATAATTTTTTAAATGATGATGAAAATGATATGATTTCTCGGGTGTAGTATGTCAATCCATTGGATGTGGGGGACCAAAATTTAGTTTTATCCCTTGAGTATCCTCCAGATCATGATTTAAAACAACTCACCAATAATTTAAAATATGATAACATTATGGAGAGAAAGAAACTATCAGTAATAATTTCTAATAATCTATCTGAAAGTCAAGAAAAATCATTGACTGAGATTTTTATAGATAATATAGAAGAAATTTGGTGGATATTAGGTAATATCCCAAGAATAATCCGAAAAATTCACTAACATTGAATTTTTCATGAAGGAGATCCCAATCCTGTCACATAGCCCCAAAGGAGGCTGAACCCCACACTGATGGAGGTTGTGAAAAAAGAGACTGAGAAGCTGTTAGAATCTCCGACCATCTATCCCATATAAGATTCAAAATTGGTTATCCCTATCCATATAGTCCCAAAGAAAACTGGCCTAACCATTTTGAGGAATGAAAAGATTGAATTATTCCCCTTTTTGAATTTAGAATAGTTGGAGAGTGTCCATAGTTTGTAGAAAGTTGAATCATGTCACTCAAAAATATCATTTCCCTATCCCATCCATTGACCAGATTCTATAGATGTTGGTAGGGATAACTCATTATTTCATTACTTTCTGGTTTTTTTCAGGTACCCATTACCCTTGAGGGTCTAGATAAGACTACCAATAATTGTAATTTCAGTACATTTTTCATTCAATAAGATTCTATTTATATTGTGTAATATTTCCATTATATTTCAAAGGTGTATGTTAAGTATATTTTGTTATCAAGTTTACGATATACTGGTGGTTTTCTTGGATGATTTCACAGTTTTTTGAAATTCTTTTGACCATTGTTTGAAAATATGGATTTTTTTTTGAAAACATGCATTGAAAAGAACCATGTTTTGAATTTTTAAAAGTATCATTATATGGTAGAGAGATTAATTGTCCTTGGGAATTCCATTTCATAGAAAGGCATTGACGTTGAGAAATCAAAAATTTAAGTGATAAATTCTTTTCCTTACCCAACTTGTGTGAAACATGCAAGATCATTTTTAAGACATACAAGATTCTACAGACGGTTTACCAATGATTTCAGTAATATTTCTCACCCTATATATAGATTAATTTTGAATGATGCTGATTTCTATTTCAATGGTTCATGTAGGGAATCCTTTGATGAGTCGAAATGGAGATTGATTACACCACCAGTAATGTAGTCACCCAATTGGGAAGAACAATTCGAGATACTTTGTCATTCTTGAAACCAAGATGTTGGAGCAGTCCATTAATAGAGAATTGAGGGCATGCCACAAGTCATTACATAAGCCTCATAAACCTTATTTGTGGCCCAATTACACTACAAAACAATAGAAAATGAGTTTTTAGTAGTTATTTCTTCATTAGAAATATTTAGATCATATCTACTTGGAACTAATGGCATTGTGTTTTCTGATCATGTAGCTCATAGGTACTTCATAAAGAAGGATGAAGCAAAACTAAGGCATGTGAGATGGATTGTATTACTACAAGAGTTGAACATAGAAATCAATGATAATATGGGATATGAAAACCAAGTTGCTGATCACTTAAGTAGACTTCACAACACTGCAGAAGTTGAAATTCAAGACATTTAACCACTGAATTATCACCTTCTAAAAGAGAAATTATACGTGATTAAAGGAGAAGTAATTTGGTAAGATAACATGGTCAATTATATGGTAACAACTCATGTCCCATCTCATTTAAATTCTCACAAAATTCACAAATTGAAAGCTAAATATAGATATTGAATTAAGGATGATCCATTTATTTGAAATATTTGCAATGAACAAATGATAATATTCTGTTTTCCTAAAAATGAAATTGAATCAGTCTTTCAGTTATTTAACACGTTATCTTGTGGATAAAACTTTTAACCTCAAAGGAAAACAGGTATGGTTTTAGAATCTGGACTTTATTGGCCAACACTTTTTGACGATTCTCATGAAATTTTCAAACGGTGTGATAAATTTCATTTTATGAGAAATATTTCAATGAGACAAGAAATGAGCCAAAATCCACTTAATTTTTGTGAAATTTTTGAGGTTTTTCGGATATATTTTATATACCCTTCCCAATTTCATTTGTAAATTATTATATTATGCATGCTGTTGATTATGTTTCAAAATGGGTGGAAGCAAAAGCCACTAGGACTGACGATGCTAATGTTGTTTCTGATTTTGATAGGTCTTACATATTTTGTACGTTTGGAGTTCCCATATCCATAATTAGTGATCAATGGTCACACATTTTCAATAGGATGATGGTGGATTGGTTAAAAAAGAGTGGGGTGAATCATAAATCATCAACTCCATATCATCCCCAGACTAATGGGAAAGCTGAAGTGTCCAATAGGGAAGTCAAAAGAATTTTGGAAACGACTGTAAATCCAAATAGGAAGGATTGGAGATAGGGGATAGATGACACATTATGGGATTACAGAACAGTCTACAAAACCCTAATTGGAATGATTCTATATAGGCTGATTTATGGGGAATGTTGTCACTTACAAGAGGAATTGGAACACAAGGCATACTGGGTTGTGAGGAAGATGAATATATATCTTCAAAGTGATGGGAAAGAGAGATGAATGCAGTTAAAGGGGATGTATGAAATTTAAAGGTAAGAATTTGAAAATTTTAGGATTTACAAATAGAGAACAGGTGTGGCTCATGACCAATTGATACAACCAAAAGACATACATTCTGGTGACAAAGTATTGTTAATAAATTCAAGACTCAAGATGATTCCAGGTAAAATTCCTTCTAGATGGGAAGTTAAATTTATAGTTTCGTGTGTATATAATTTTGGTGTTGTGATGATTGTGAAGGATGGAGAGAAGGATCCATTTACTCTCAATTGGCATAGGCCGAAGAAAATACTTGGGACCATGCCATCAGAGAAAATGGAGCAGATCACACTCCTCCAACATGTTTACCAATAAAATCCCTCAGGTCGTACCCCTCATTTACATTTTATTGATTGATGTGACTCAATTTGAAATATTCTTACATGTTAAATCCATTTGAATGAATTGCAGACACTGCATCATTTAAGTGTGGGGGAGGGAACCTTTGTAGTTTAGGATTATTATTTGTTAAAATGTGTGTGTGTTTCAAATTTTGTGTGTTTATTTTTATATTTTTATTTGTTTTTGAATCTTTTGAGAAAAAATGACTATCTTTGACATTTTTGAAACCATTTACATGGGTGAAATAGTATTTCCATGAAACTAAGATTAAATTAATGCTAAAAATGACTTTTTTTCATGTTCAATTCTTTGTGAATTTCATGAAAAGTAAATTGATTTTTGAATCCCATCCCATATAACACTGTATTTTTTTTTGAAATCACATTCCCATGAGGCTTCTAAACCTATTGTTTTAATTTTATTTACATTTACCTCATCTCTTGAGAGAACCAAACAATTCTTGATTTAAACAAAATATGATTTATTCCTATCAAAATATGCGGGTTTGAGATACATGTGTTTTAAATGATTGAGGAATTTATTTGGTTTTAAAACCCAATTTTCGATAAAATCCTCTTTTTTATGGCCCAACTATAATATTTAATCCTGGAAGATCTTAGAATCGATGAACAACCATTTAGGATAGACACATTACAAATTAATTTTCCCTATCCAACCTCCTCTTGATGTAAAATTTCATGATCTCGTTGAACTTATTTGTGGGGGAAGATGACTTGTATTATGCTACCTTATTTTGGGGATACTTTGGGTGAAAATATAATGTTGGATATTTTTTATTGCATCTGAAAAAATAATAATTCTACAAGTATTTGTTCCTTTTATGGAGCTTCTAATAGAGAATGAATGTTGTTCCTTTTCTAGAGCTTTCAGGAAATATTATGTTTGAGAAAATTGAAATCTATGCAGCTGAAATGATGAACTGTGTGAACATTCCGTCATATTTCATAATGAATGAACTGATTTTATATTAAGGGGATTGAAGATGAGACAATACTAGTGTGAAAATTAGATTAATGCAATTTTGATTCAAAAAGATCCAAGCACTCTTCATCCACCCTCTAAATTTTCACTACTAAATCCAACCAACCTAAATCTATTGAATAACCATGACAAGTTCTCATGATAAACATATATCTTTGACTCACATCAGTTAGAGATGTATGAATTTATCAAGATTATGATGTCCCTTGAATGTTTTTTGATGAGAAAGACATTGCTAAAAAATTGAAATTTGTGTGATGAGAGATAATGAATGGTAGGTAAGTGTTTCTTGAGCATGGGAGGAGAAATGGAGAGGAAATATATTGAATGATCTGAAATTATTAACTTGAAATAATATTTTTTGGGGAGGAATGATATTTTTTTTTCTTGTGGTCAAATTGGTCGATCTCATGGATATGTGTTTTGAATTTTCCTTTATTTTATTTTGATTCTGACTTGTCTAGGAGTCCAAGTGATATGTGTGGGGGAATTGATAGAGTTAATATTTTCATTATTATTAATATGTTTTTCAATGATTAATTCCTTCATAATTATTTAATTAAAGTATAAATGTATTATTTATATTTTTTGTGTATTTTGGGATTAAATGTTAAAATGGGGTAATTCTATAAAATTGACAGTTTATGGGAGATTAAATTTTTTGAGCATATAATTTACATTTTTAATACAATTTATGTGAATAATTTTTTTATGCTTCACATTCTGGTGGGATTCATGTGTTTTTCGGGACCAAAACCCAATTCGAAACCCAATTTTAATGAAATATCAATCATATGGAGAAATCAGTCTGGCTGAAAAAATGGACCCCACTACATTAAATCTTCAATATGTCATTCAATAGAACTTAAAATCATGTGATTACATCTTGTTTCGACAGACAAGTTTCACGTGATGGTTCACATTAAAACTCAAAAAAAAAATATTCTTATTGAGGAAACATTTGGGTGCTTCGAAGTGGAGTGGGTGAAATGGTGTTTGGCTGCCAGAAGAAGTTAAACTCACTAATCAAAAAATATCTTCCTATAAAACTTTCTAATTTTTTTGATATTTTTACGATCGACAAAAAACTAAATTTAACACATCTTATAATAAGGGATCAGGTCTTGGTTATAATATCTGGTTTTCATAACAGAGGCAATCTTCTGGAAGATAGATTCTAGAGGATCAAAATTTTGGTTCTAGTTTTTCTATCTTTTGTTCTTCTTATCTTTGTAATGAATTATTCTACCCCATTAACCTTGTTTACCCTTACCATGGTGGAGTAGATTTTATGAGTGATTGGGGAGGGGTAGCATTACCCTTTTTTAATTCATGAGTCCTTGTATTTAATGTTTTAATATTCTCATTTCTCTTCTGTAAATTGTTTTCAATTCCTTATTACAGTTTTTATTATTTTGTACGATTGTATCTGATTTTATATTATGTTGTTTATTTTTATTTGTTCAATGACAAATATATCCCTCCACTAGTTACTAGTTTATATAAGATGTAATATAACAGGACTTTGTGGTGAAGTACTCGGTGATCACTGGTACATGTGTGAGAAGTTGTTAATGTTCATGATTTCTTGGTATAAACAAGACCCTATTGGGAATTCCCTAAGAAAATTGGGGGTATTGACTACATATATATTAAACAATGGAAGGAAATTAAACCAATATGTGGTTTGGGTAAGTTTTATTCTCACATTACTATTGACCGAGGTAGTGAGAAGATATGATTGTGGATTCTCACTATTAACAACATAGTAGAAGATAGTCTGTTAAGTTGAACTATGATTGAATAAAAATTAGAAAAATGACCCTAACCTAATAACTATTTAATATCACCATTTTAAATCAAATAATTTTTCAATTAGTTTTAAAACAATTACGTAATTTCATTAAATTATTTAGTTTCTTTCTTGTATTTTATAAATCAAACAATTTCCAAAACAACATCACTTCTTCATTTAATTTTATGTGACAAACACTATTATTGAGCACTCATCTCTTGTGACAACCAATGTAACCCATTATAATGCCTTTTAACTTTGGTTTTCCACACCCCATGATAGGCACTTGTTAAAACTTGGCGTTGTTATCGAGGATGCAATACCAACATTTATTTTCTTTTATTTCCTTTCTCTTTTCATATTTTCTCTTAAAAATTGCATGTATATAACCTCAAAAATTGATCCTTTACCCATATATATAGAAATTTAAAGAACCTTATTGAATAGACAGAGAAAAATTTATTTTCAATCCGAATTTGATGAAATTATCCTTAGAAACTCATGTGAAACTTCAAGTGTTAGTTCTGAGCCTGCCATCATGGCTAAAAATCAAAACCCAACTCTTAGTGACCTTTGTGGACCTCAATTCCAAAATCAAATCAACCAAAATTCCATAACATTTTTACAAAATGATTTTGAAATGAAACCTAACATGATTCCGTTTCTTCCAAATTTTCATGGTTTCACAGGTGAAGATCCAGAAAAACACATTAAAGAGTTCACACAAGTTTTCTCACCTATCAAACCCCGTGGAGTTGTTGAGGACCATGTAATGTGTTAGGGATTTCATTTTTCATTGGATGGGGATACAAAATATTGGTTCTATGGCCTATAACCAGGATATGTGCATGACTATAATGAACTGGTAAAATGTTTTATGCCAAGATTCTTCCCCACCTCATAAGCATGATCATTTGGAAGGAAATATACACCATATGAAAATAATCAAGAGAAACCCTTTACAAGTATAGGGAAATATTGAAGAAGCCATGGTCCAGCTACCCGAATCAAACCATTGAGGAGCATCACTTTCTTTTTTCTTCTATCAAGTACTACTATAAAATGACATAAACCTTCTTGATGCATCATCTGGAGGTTCATTGATTGAAAAGTCACTATAAGAAGCCTTGGGATTTATTGATAAGATTTCCTAGAACTTGCAGCAGGTTGGAACAAGAGTTATTCGAACAAGAGGTATTCTAGAGTACAAAATTCTTATCCCACCCCCTTACTAGAAACTAGGATTGAAGAGATAACAACTTTGGTGAGGCAGATGGCCTTAAAGCGAGTTAGTGACCTACAAGAACCAGTTATGGTACGTGTTTTATGCTCATCAGCTGATCATTTGACGGACCAATGTTCTGAAATGTAGGGAATAGAAACATGTGTGGAAGCCTTTCATCCAAGATAGTTCCAACAAATTCATGGATGAGAGATCCTAACCAAGTTAAATATGGGTATGGAAATCAGAAAAATCAAGGTAGACCCCCTTACCAAAACCAGTTTGAAAACCAACCAACAATCCAAAATCACTTCCTGAACCCACCACCATTTCAAAAAAAGTTGTCTCAAAACCATCCTTATTACCAAAAACCAACCACTTTCCAAAGACCATATGAGAATCCATCCACTAGTTCACAACCTCCAATTCAAATCCAATAGCAAATATCTGAGTTTGAGGGGTTGAAGGACAGAGTTAATGATTTGTGCCACATGTTTGAAAGTCTCATGGGCTTTCTGACAAAAAATCTTGGTAAAAACCCTTCCCAAACAATCCCAAACCCAAAAGAGAATATTAGTATTATAACTACCATAAGTGGAAATGGAACCCCACCAACATCCACCATTTAACCTAAAATAATACCACCAGGTCTAAGGGAGAATGATGTTGGAGATGATGAAAATTCTATGAAAATACCTCAGGAAGAACATAAGAAAGAGGTGGAGGAGAAGTGTAGGCCAATGAAGAAGAATCAAGAAACACCATTTCAAAGGAAACAAAGGGATAAGAATGATATACCCCCAGTATTTCCATCATGGAGGATATAATCAAAGTGGTTGGAAGAAGAAACATTATAGAAAGAAATTTTGGACACCATCTAGAAAGTGAAAATCAACATACCTCAGCTTGAAGAACTCAAACAATTTCCATAGTATGATAAATTTTTTATGGATATTTTCAGAAAGAAGAGGAGACTCCAAGGGAATGATAGGATCAATTTGGGAAGAAGTGTCTCATCCCTTATCACACCACAATTACCATCCAAATGTCAAGATCCTGGGACATTTTCTAATCCATGCACCATTGGTTCATTAAATTTCTCTAATGATTTGTGTGATTTGGGTGCATCAATTAATATATTTCCCCATTTAGTATATACATCTTTGCATATGGGAGACTTGAATCCCACAAGACTGGTCGTCCATCTTTTAAACAGATCCACAGTTTTCCCATTAGGAGTTTTTGAGGATGTCATGGTAAATGTCAAAGATCTATAATTCACTTCTGACTTATATGTGTTGAATATGGAAGATGATAAGATCCTTTAAATATCACCCATCATTTTGGGGAGACCTTTATTGAATATGGCCAAAACCAACATCGATGTCTATGAAGGGACACTTACCATAGAGTTTAGAGACAACACTATCCACTTCAATATTTTTGAATCCATGAGGCACAATCAGATGATCATTCTATCTTCTCACTCTACCATGAATATGGTACCAATTGAATAGTTTGGTGTGTTTCATGAATTTTTATCATTTGGAGATATTTTTCCATCAAAAATATCACTGAGCATATGGATTCACAAACTTCTGGAGATTCTAATTTCCTATTGGAAGAAGTTGTAAAATATGTTTTCATTTATAATTTGTTAAATGATGATGAAAATGATATGTATTCATGGGTTCATGATTTCAAAACATTGGAAGTGGGAAACATTAATTTATTTTCATCCCTTATTCTTCCTCCTGATCTATAATTAAAACCACTGCCCACTAATTTAAAATATTTTTACCTTATTGAGGGAGAGAAATTACTAGTAATAATTTCTAATAATATATCTAAAAATCATGAAAAATCATTGATTGATATTTTGAGAGAGAATGTCCAAGAAATATGTTGGATATTAGGTGATATCCCTAGAATAAGCCCAAAAAGTTTCTTACATAGAATTTTTCTTGTGGGAGATTACAAACCTATTATACAAACCCAAAGAAGTCTTAACACCACCCTGATGGAGGTTGTGAAAAAATATATTGACAAGATGTTAGAATCTGGGATCATCTATACCATAGTAGATTCATAATGGTTTAGCCGTATCTATGTAATAAAATAGAAAACTAGACTATCCATTGTGAGGCATGAAAAGAATGAATTAATCTTTGTGAGAATTCAGAATAGCTGGAGATTGTGCATTGATTTTAGGTAGTTTAATCTGGTCAACTGAAAAGATTATTTCCATATCCCTTTCATTGACCAGATTCTAGAGATATTGTCATGGAGAACTCTTTATTACTTTTTGGATTTATTTTCATGTTATTTTCATGTACCCATTACACCTGAGGATCAAGAGAATACTAACCTTACTTGTTCTTTTTGTACTTTTGCATACAAAAGGATTCCATTTGGATTGTGTAATGCTCATGGTTCATGTTAGAGGTGTATAGTAAGAATATTTTATGATCACACTGAAGATTGATGGGAGGTTTTCTTGGATGATTTCACATTTATTTTTGGAAAAATTTTTACCACTATTTGAGAAATTTGGATAATGTTTTGAAAAGTTGTATTGAAATTAACAATGTTTTTAATTTTTAATATTGTCATTTTATGGTTGAGAGAAGAATTTTCCTTGGTCATGTTGTTTCATAGAAAGGCGTTGATGATGATAAATAAAAAATTTATGGGACACATTATTTTCCGTAACCTAATGTGGGAAACATATTAGATCATTTTTAATACATTAAGGATTCTACATAAGTTTAATCAATGATTTTAGTAAGATTTCACTCCCTCTATCTAGATAACTTTTGGAAGTTGCTGATTTGAATTTCAATGGTTCATGTAGGTAGGTCATTGATGAGTTGAAAAAGATATTGATTACACCACCAATAATGCATCCAACCAATTGGGAAGAACCATTCACGCTACTTTGTGATGATTCAAACCAAGTAGTTGGAGAAGCCCTTTATCAGAGAATTGAGGGTTGGACATATGTCATTACATATCCCTCAGAAACCTTAGATGTGACCCAATTAAACTACACAACAATAGAGAAATATTTTTTAGCAGTTGTTTTGGCTTTAGATATATTTACATCATATCTTCTTGGAACTAAATTCATTGTGTTTTCTGATCATCTAGTTGTTATTTAATTGATAAATAAGGGTGAAGAAAAACGAAGGCTTGAGATATGGAAGCTATTACTATAGTAGTTCTACATAGAGATCAATGATAATAAGGGATATGAGAACCAAGAGTCTGATCACATAAGTAGAATTTCCAACAATACTGAAGTTGAAATTCCATACACTGATCGACTGAATGATCCCCTTCCAGGAGAGAAATTATAATTGATTAAAGGGTAAGTAACTTGGTATGTCGACATGGTCAATTATCTGGTAGCATCACAAGTCCCATATCATTTAAATTCTAACCAAATTCACAAATTTAATGTGGAATCTAGATATTACATATGAGATGATTCATTTATTTTGAAGATTTACAATGACTAAATGATAATAAGATGATTACCTCAAAATAAAATTGAATCAGTCTTTCAGTTTTTCACACACTAGCTTGTGGAGGACACTTTAGACCTCAATTTACAATAAATAAGGTTTTAGAATATAGAATTCATTATCAAACACTTTTAAAAGATTCTCCTAAAATTTTCAATGGGTGTTAAAAATGTATGTTTAGAGGAAATATTTCAATGAAATAAGAAATGACCCAAATTCCACTTAATTGTTGTGAAATTAGTTATTCTTGGGGGATAGATTTTATTGTTCCTTTCCCAATGTCATCTAGAAATTCTTATAGGCTTCTGTCTGATGATTATGTTTCCAAATGGGTGGATGAAAAATCCACTAGGACTGATGATGCAAATGTTGTTTGTGATTTTTTCAGGTCTTACATATTATGTGGCTTTGGAGTTCCCAGTTCCATCATTAATGATCAAAGGTCTCAATTTTTCAATAAGATAATAGAGGATTTGTTGAAAATGTATGGGGTGCATCATAAAACCTCAACTCCATATCATCCAAAAAATAATGGGCAAGCTTAAGTGTCAATAGGGAAATCAATGGGATTTTGGTAAAGATTGTTAATCCAAAGAGGAAGGATTTGAGCCAAATGATAGAGTACAAATTGTTGGCATACATGATAGCCTAAATAACCTCGATAGGAATGAGTCCATATAGGATGATTTATGGGAAAATTTATCACATACCTATGGAATTAGAACACAAGGCATACTAAGCTGTGGGGAAGATAAATCTTGATTTTGAATGTGCTGGGGAAGAGAGAAGATTATAGTTACAAGAGATGGAATAAATTTGATGGGAAACATTTTAAAATTCCATGATTTACAAAGAGAGAACAAGAGTGGCTCATGAAGGACTGATCCAACCAAAAGACATTCATTCTGGCGTCAAAGAATTGTTATTCAATTCATGAATCAAGCTGATACCAGGTAAACTTCATTCCAGATGGTAAGGCCCATTTATAGATACTCATGAATATCCTTTTGGTGCATTGTGGATTGTGAAGGATAGAGATAAGTATCCATTCACTATCAATGGGCATAGGCTAAAGAAATTCATTAGTACCTCGCTATCAGAGCCAATTGAAGATATCACAATCCTCCAAACTGTTCACCAATAAACTCCATCAGGTATTACATCTTCTTTAAATTTTCTTGATTTATTTGATTAAATAACTAATACTCTTACATGTTAAATCCATTTTAATGGATTTCAGACACTGCATCAATTAGGTGTGGGGAGGGAACCTTTTTTGTTTAGGATTTTTATTTGTTAATATGTGTGTGTGTGTTTCAAATTTTCTGTGTTTCCTTTTCAATATTTTTGTGTTTTTTTAAAATTTGTATCTAAAATTATTATCATTAACATTTTGGAAACCCATGTCCAAGGGAGAAATAGTTTATTCCATGAATGTGATCTTAAATGAATGCTAAAAATGAGTTTGTTTCAAGTTCAATTCTTTGTGAATTTCGTAAAAAGTAATCTGATTTTGGAATCCCATGCCACATACCACTGTCTTTATATTTGATATCACATTCATGTGAGGCTTCTGAACCTATTTTTTTATATTCTTTACATTCACCTCAAGTCATATGAGAACCAAACAATTCTTGAAATAACCAAAATTTGATTTATTCCTAATAAAACATGAGGTTTTGGGGTACATGTATTTTAAATGATTGAGAAATATATTTAGTTTTAAATCCCCCTTTTCAGTAAAATACTCTTTATTATGGCCCAACTAGAACATGTAATCCTTTTATCCCTTATAAGTCAGGAACAACCTGTTAGGATAGCCACATTATAACCCAATTTTCCCTATCTGACCTGCTCTTGGAGAAAAATTCCACGATATAGTTGAATTTATGTGTGGGGGAAAATGTATTTTACCGTGATAACTTCTTTTGGGGATACATTGGGTGAAAATAAATTGTTGGAGATATGATATTTCTGCTCAAAAAAGTATTCAGTTGGAAGATGTGCCTTTTCTAGAGCTTCTAATCGTGAAAGAAAGTTCTGTGTTTTTGGAGCTTTCAGGAAATATTATGTTCGAGAAGATTTAAATGTTTTCTACTAAAATGAGGAACTGTGTGAACATTCCTTGATATTTCATGGAAAAGGAACTAATTTTCTACTAAGTGGAGTGAAGAGGATACCATACTTGTGTGAAAATTAGAGAAATGTAATTTTGCTTAATAAAGAGAAAATCCCTCTTCATTCAGCCTCAGAAGTTATACATCTAAATCCAACCAACCTAAATTCACATAACAACCTTGACAAGAAGTCATGATAAACATATGTCATTGACTCAAATTGGGTGTATATATAGAAATTTATCAAGCCTATGGAGACCCTTGCATGAGTTTGGATGAGAAAGCCATTGCCAAAATATTTA
Source organism: Viscum album (assembly GCA_963277665.1). Lineage (NCBI taxonomy): Eukaryota > Viridiplantae > Streptophyta > Magnoliopsida > Santalales > Viscaceae > Viscum > Viscum album. Next base: position 1,234,277,336 of record OY728122.1, on the reverse strand, counting down.
AATTTGTGTGATGAGAGATAATGAATGTTAGGTAAGTGTTTTGCGTTCATGGGAGGAGAAATTAAGAGGAAATATATTGAATGTTTTGAAATTAAGAACATGAAATAGTAATTTTTGAGTATTCATGATATATTTTGTTTCTTTTGGTCAAATTGGTGGATCTCATATATAAGTGTTTGGAATTTTCTTTGATTTTATATTTATTCTGACTTGTCCAGGAGTCCAAGTGATAAGTGTGGGGGAATTGATAGAGTTAATATTTTCATTATTATTAATATGTTTTTCAATGATTTAATCCCTCCCAATTATAAAAGTTTATTATAATTTCATCATTTATATGTTTCTATCGTATTTTGGGATTAAATTTCAAAATTGGGTAATTCTGTAAAATTGTCATTTTTTGGGAGCTTCTATTTTTTGGGCCTAACATTTACATTATTTATTAAATTTAGGAGAATCCTTTTTTATGGTTCATATGATGTAGGGATTCAATTTTTCATGCTATACCAAGACTAATTTTGAAACCCAATGGTACAGAAAAATCAATCAAATGGAGAAATTAGTCTGGCTGGCCGAATGGACCCCACTACATTAAATCTAATTATCTCATTTAATCGTCATTCAAATTTGGTGATTCTAGCTAGTTTATACAGGTAAAATTCAAGTGTTGGTTCAAATTAAATCTCAGAAAATTATAATCTTATCAAATTATTTTTGGGACCTTCCAAGTGGAGTGGGTGAAATAGTTTTTGGAATCTAGAAGAATTTAATATCACATATCAAGCCATATATTCCTTTACACTTGTCCAAAATCATAGATATTTTGGGGATCTACCAAAAACTAAGTTTCCCATATCTTATAAGAAGGTATCTTGTCTTGGTCTGGAAGGGTGTTGGGCATAACAGAGGCAATCTTCTGGAGGACAAATTCTCGAGGATCAAAATCTATGTTTGTGTTTATCATTATTTTGTTTTTCTTATATTTTTATGGAGTTATTCTCCCCCTGTCATATCAGTTAACCATACCATGGTGGGGTAAATCATATGAGTGTTTGGGGAGGGGTAGGTTTATACTTTTTTAATTCATGAGTTCTTGCACTTAATGTTTTAGAATCATCTTTTCCTGTATTCAACTCAGTTTCAATTCCATATAACAGTATTTATTATCATGTTTGATTGTATCTGATTTTAGATTCTATTATTTATTTTTATTTGGTCAATAATCAATATCTTCCTCTATAAGGTACTGGTTTATATATGATGGAATAGACAAGGACATAGTGGTGAAGTAATCACTGATAACCGGTTCGTGTGTGAGAAGTAGTGAATGTTCTTGATTTCTTGGGATAAACAAGGCCCGATGGGAAGTTTCCTAAGATAATTTGGGGTATTCACTACAAAACTATTACACATTCGAAAGAGAGTAGAACAAATTGAGGTTTTAGTAAGGTTTATTCTCACATTAATATTTTACCACGAGAGTGAGGACAAATGATTGTGAATTCTCACTCTTAACGACTTATCATAATAGAATTGGGTATGTTGAACTATGATATAATTACAATTGAAAAAATGACCCTAAACTAATCACCATTTCATATCAATGATTTAAATCAAATCATTTCTCAATTATTTTTAAAATATTCACTTAATTTCATTACTTGATTTATTTTTTTTTCTAGTATTTTTAGAATTAAACAATTTCAAAAACAACATCACTTCTTCCATTAATTTAAAGTGACAAACACTATTGTTGAGAACTCCACATTGGAGAAAACCTAGGTAACCCACTATAATAAATTTTAGCATTGGTCATATAAGTTTTTTCCACACCCCATGATAGTCACATGTCTATAAACTAATAAAAATATGTATCATAAATATAGAAGAATATGAAGTTTTTCATTATAGAAGAAGAATGGTATTTTCTATGAACCTATGTATTCAAAAATATAATGGAGATATTGATCACCCTAGTCCTAGAATGAGTCTTAATACTAGAACCAATACTGAAGTTCCTTGTGGATTACATTAGAAAACCTGATCCTATAGAATTTTTGAGGAATATCAATCCAATAAAAGATGAATTTATTCAACTGTATCAAAATAGCAAGTAAATGAGCTTGAAACATGGGTGTGCAACCAATTGGGGAAGAGAAGGTGACTCGGGGGTTATAACCAATCATGATCCAATGGAATCAGAAGACCATTTTAATTGATAATAATACTATAGTTTACAATCCATGTATGGTGTAAAAACCAACATGTAAAGGAGTATGATTTTTAGCCAAACCATTTAAATATCACACACAGCACTCTTTCCTTTACGACTACATATATTGGTGACACTATGAGAAATCATTTAGGGGATTGATAAATTTAATAGGTTCTAGATGATGGGTTCAAAAATGCGATAACACATATAAAAGAACTATTTAACCCATAATAATCATATTTATCTAATATACTTTTACTATCAATATCTCAAGAAAAAAATTTAGTAGAAGATGGGAAAAAGTGGAAAATTTCAAGAAAGTTGTCGAGGAGTTTTGACCATTTGTTTTAATACCTAAAAGGAGCATAGAAGTGGATACATAAGTTCTAAATAATCATAAATATAACTTTCATTAAAAAATGGAGACATTATATAGGTATACCATAGTGTTTTGATATCCTAAGAAGGGAAATAGAGATGGTAGAAATATAACACTCCAAAATTTAAAAATCCAAATGCCACTAATAACTATTTACTTTCTAAAATAACAAAAGAAAACATGATTATTCACAAATATCACACCACATTATATTAAAATCAATTGTAGAAAAAAATTAACATTCATTGTTAAAAATAAAAATATAAAAAATAAAAAATTTCATAACCCCCAAATACATTAACAATTTTTATTTACCCCAATGATTAATTAAATAATTTTCTAATATATATTATGCAAAAAAAAATTTACATTAGAAATAGGTAATTGAAAGGTGAAAATTAATTAAAAAAATTAAATTAAATATGATAGCATTTATTATGAAAGACTATAAAATATATAATCTAAATGACACTAAATTCAATGATTCCTGATGAATAATGACCTAAAAACCATTGTTTCTGTTTGATACCATGATAAAAATGAAATGTTTTTATTTTTAGAATAGATTATGGACCACGAACTCCCCCATTTTTTGATGAGTAAGAGTTAGATAAAGAAATTGATGAACTAGGAGAGATACATGGTTATAAATAAAGTGATTAAACTTCACAATTAATAGGGATTTTTGGATTTTGGAGTTAGGGTAGGTCACACACCCCAATTTGGGAGACACTATACTAACATTTTTTAAAATACATTGGTATATCGAAACTTATACTAATGTTTTTTTGATTGCATTAGTATAGTGTCTTATAAATTACCCTGGATTGGAAAACCCATGGGTATACAGGTGTGTGTATTAGCTGGTTCACTTAGTGTTACCACGAAATCTAGATCTCATTAATGTTTATCTATATAACTCTTATGTTGGATCTATGATAAATTAATTCATTTATAATTGGAATGGGAATTCTCTATAATTCCTTGGAAATGTTATAGAACTAATATTATATTCTCACCAAATTTGACATCATTGTTTTCTATACATGTTTCCATAGAGGGATTCATAAAAATTCATCTGAATACATTAGTTTAATCTTTTATTATATCATTCTTTGACCATAGGAAAATATTTATAATAACATCATTTTGGAGGAAATAAAAAATGATATAATAATGGTATTTATTGTTAAAATGGTCCTTTTAGGTTCTAAATCTCTTTGGGGGTCATATACCATAATAATTTTTATCTCTATGTATAATACCTCTGGAAGACTCCTTAAAACTTTTATGTGAACCACATATCTGTATTAGATCAATCTAATAGTGGTGTTAAATGTTGCCGCACCACTTCTCATATATATGTAGTTGAATTATTATAAAGTGATAATGAAATTTCATGGAATTTCTGTGTATTTGTTTAAATTATATTGAAATATTTCAAGACTACATGCTCTAACGACACATGATTTCGAGGCTCAATTAGCCCGGAATGTAATTTTGAACTTTTTTAAGGTGCGTTCAGTAATGTTGTGGGTGGGTTTTTCTAATTTTTTTGACTAGTACTTGGAATGAAAATACAAGGGAACCTTTGATGTCAGAATGCCAAGATTCTCCTAGAAAGGACTTCACTTCAGCTGGAAAGGGCTGAATGTAAAAGGTAATTTTCATACATTTTGAGAAAAATAAAAAATTATCATAAAAAGTTATTTTATTTCTCTTCTCCACTAACGAGCGGCGACACAACGATGCTGTAGAGCATCAACAAGTAATCGATGAGGTGAATTAATGTAGCTTATTAATGGATCATCAACAAGAAATGTAATAGCAATTTAATGATGGTTAACAATGATGCTATTTCGTAAATGAAACAAAGTAACAACTCGATGTCAAAAATTAATAGAAATGATGTGACGTGTGTTTTTAATAGTTGTTGTGTTAGTGGAATGAGGAATAAACTGGGAGGATTCTCAAATGAACCTCTAAAATATTTCCCCCCTAATGAATAATGAAGAACATTGGAGGGACATCATCGACTTCGATGGACCTTGAAGAATGATGAAAGACATTGAAATCTTGGATCCTCGAGGATGAAGCACTATGGCAATGAATGTCAACAAGGTAGTGGTTTTGAATTATTTAATGTTTCCCATTCTTTTTCTAAATAATGAACAATGATTAACCCACGAACATGTTCATTCATGGATTGTGCGTTCGTGTGGGAGGGTGTTGCTTTTTGGGATTACTATTCATGATTAAAAATTTGTTGGTCGAACATAAATCCCCATGCATACCCATTCCATAAAACAGATAATGAGGAGGGCATGGGCCGACATGACCAAGGCTCGATCCCCTCCGCTTGGTAGTTCTTCGTGACCAAATTCTCAACAGGATGGTTATATGGAATCATGGCCATCGTAGGGAAGGCCACATCCCCATGAGGCAGTAGGTGCATGTGACAAGGAGAAAAGACCACTAGAGGACATTGGGTGGTCTGCTGAAGACCCTATTGGTGTGCCTGCGGCAGCGCACCATGGTGGTGCGTCGCGGAGACTCTGACAGCTGCGACGATGGCTGTCCCATGCAGAGGAGGCTGTAGCCTTTGGCCATGGCTCAGTAAGAGGGTTTTTGGACTCCGAACCAATGATTGGAAGTGAGAAAACATAGTGTCATGTCACGTTTCACTTGGAGGAGCTGGAGTAAACTGACCGCGACTAGGGAATGACCCCATAGACAACTGATGGTGAAGGAGGTTCCAGACGAGGCTCTCAGCCACGTCCTAGCCCGACTGGGAAAGAGGTGGGATGGATCCATGCCCAGTGAACTGAACCCCACACCGGAATCCCAGAACTAAGCCCAATGGGATGGACCGCACTGGGGGGGGCAAAACCACGCCCTTCAGGTTGGGTCAGACGAGACAGGGTCACCAGGTGACCCAGCAGGCTGGACCCCTGGCCAAACTAGGCTGTGTCTAGTGTGGCCTATTGGGCCTGGCCAACAGGGAAGGCTAGAACAGACCAACCCAAACTAGATCGGAACTATTTAGAGTCATTCGAATCAATCCAGGGTATGTGGGATGCCCATGCCAGGTTGGTTTGGTCAGATTGACGCGGTCGGGTTGGGTCGAGATGCAAATGGCCCCTGTTAATTAAATACTAATAACATACAAACCAGGAGTCCAATTGATGTTAAATTTGCAGAGTTGTAACCCTATAGAATATGAAAATATCTTGGTATTATATAATAATACTTAAAAAAATTTAATTAGAACGCATGGCTTGGGGGAGCGGTTCTCTTGGGATCAATAATGTGGATGAGCATCCGCTGTGTAGACTTAAATGGCACGATAGAAGAGAAACCGTGAGCACCTCAGTGGCCGGATAAACTAGAAGACCTAGGGAACTTAGTGGATCAACAGATCCATGTGGATCTAAGTGGCCCTCTAGACCTGCAGCAGTCGTGTGGTCCTCAGTGGCCCGGTAGACATTAGCGACTCATCGGAGATGAGTCCCTCAATAGTAAGAATGTTTATTCAATATAAATGATGAACCTTTCCTATTCTAGAATAAAAAAATCATTATATTCTGTTACTTAGTGGATTTACATTGTGTTTTGTTTTTGGTATTTCCCCTTAGTGAACTGGGGTCCCCTACTGAGTACTGTGTTAAGCACCCCTAGATAGGCTTCGCCCACAATTGTTATCTTGTGAAGATGTAATATGTTTTGATGGAGGACTTGGTGGCCTAGGAAATAGCGGGGCTCAGTAGGACCAGGAGGAAAAGATGTAATATTATAGCTTCCAGTAGATACACTAATCCGACCATCAGGTGGGGTATTCAGTGAATGGTTACCCGACTCCCTTTGTAATTTTGTTTTGTTATTTTTTTGGGTTTTTATTCTGGCGTACTTGTTTTTAGTTATAATTGTACTCAGAACTTGTTTCAGTGTAATTGTTTCCCCATTTTAGTTTGAGGGACAAGGTTGGGCATGATTGTGCATATAGGTACTCAGGAAAATTCCTCCCACTAGTAGGTTGACGCCTTTGGTGCTAGTCTCCAACCCCTGGCCTTCAAGAGGTGGGCATGTGGTTTGTCACGACATTGACCCTAGGGGAAGATTCATAAAAAAAGTTGTATCAAAGAGGGTTGGTTTTACCTAAGTGACATAGATTATATTGTTTTTGTTTTGGGGAAATATTTTTTAATGTTGTGAGTTTGACTTTCAGATTTGGGGAGTCCAGTGTTGGTGCGATGGCTGACGTATCCACACACCAGGATGTTAAATTCTTCTCTTCGGCTCAATGTATAAAAACACTGGTTGAAAAAGTGAATCCTTATGTTATTTCTTATAAGATTAAACTCACCAATTATAATCTATGGACCATTTCCAAACCTGATCAATTTTAGGATTCCTCCACGCAGAGAGCTATTTAGTCTTCTAATATGTGGTCGGGAGGGCAGAAGGCCTTGTGACAAGGTATTCGTTCTAGGACCAGTTCTCTAGTTGTCCCCGCCAAGTGGTGCACCAGTGCTACCATCACCTATTGGTCAGCATCTACTACCATAAGTACTAGTAGATGAAATTCATGGACTTAGTTCCTGGTAGGAGTTTCAATGATAGATAACTCTGATGTTTAGGGGAGAGACTGATCCCTAGGTCATTGAGGATTGGATGGAGTCAGTGACATGTTTCTACCTCTTAGTGAGGACACCTCCTGACTAGATGGAGGTCCTAGCTGCGAGTTTTATGCGGGGATCAACTTGGAGATTATGGGGATTCACCATCTTGACACATGATGAGAGGACCCTATCCTATATGGACTTCAAGAATATTTTTAGGGAGGAGTTCATCCCCCTAGCCTTTATTCTTGGTTTATAGTTAGGAGATGCTTCACCTTCAGCATAGTAACACGATGGTAGCTGATTACTTAGCAGGGTTTGTCTAGATTTCCCACTTCTCTAAAGACATAGTTCAAGACCCTTTCTTCATGGATCATGTCATTGACCAGGAGCTATGTCGGTATTTTAGGGAAATAATGTTGTCTCTCAGCATCCCCATATAGGCTGGAGTGCTGGAGTGAGCTCTACTAGTAGAAAGCTTCCTCACCGAGCTAGTACAGACAGTGGGTGCCACCACTCGGATACATGTAGTGAGCCATCAATGTCAAGAAGCTGATAGACGGAGAAGCAATCCAATAAAGACAGGTCTTCAAGGTAATGAACCTATGAATTAGGATCTATTGTGCGAGGGCGCCTGGATAGCTAGAGATATCATAGGAGAAAATTGTGCTACTCGAGCGGTTGGCAGGGACACATAGCTCATGACTGCCTGACCTGTGGTACATATAATCAATATAAGGTCAAAGGAATGTTGATACGTATGCATAGTTCCATGTGAGGAGGGCCACAGGGTGGATAAAATAGAAGGGGAGAAGGCTGAGCAGCAGCAGATGGAGGATTGTTTGTGGTATTATGTCCACCACCACAAGGTGGTCCACCATGACCGTAGGGAGCATGCATATCGGGGTGATCTCAACATTAGGGTGTATAGGCTTATGATAACGGCATATTACAGTTAATTCTAGGTATTATCTATGTCTTCTCCACCATATCTGTTCTTCTTATAGACAAAGGTTCCAATCACTCTTTCTTTTCCATGGTTCTCGTTTGAAGCTTGGATAATCTAGTGGATCCATTATCTCTATCCTTATTCCTAGAGAATCCTATAGAAGAGGATTCCATGATTACACACTACTGCTAGTAGCGTAAGATTACATTAGGAGGAAAGAGTATTGGCTGGGATCTCTTAGTAGCAGCATCGAGGCATTATGAAATCATATTGGGTATGGACTAGTTATGTAGAGTCCATGCTTAGATCAACTATTTTGGACCCAAATTGCAGTGTGACCGCAGATATGGGACCATGTTTTCTTTCACCGACGAGAAAGAAACCCTTACAACATAGGAAAAAATTTCTTAGAGGTGGGTTCAACTGATCTGTAAAGACCCATACAATTCAAGGAAATTTTTTTCTTAATTTTATAGGGAATTTTACAAGAACGTAGTTTCTAACGGCACCAGATTACGAGGCCCGGTGTGCCTGGAATCATTTTTCGATGTTTAGCTCAGTAATGTTCAGTGAATGAATGAGCGGGTTTTTCTAACTTTTGTACTGGTGATCGGAATTGAATTCTGAGTGCACCGATGGAATCGTAGCGCCGGTAATTGCTTAGAGACACCTTTTCTGGAGTTGCGTTATCTCAGGTGTGGTTTTTTAAATTTTCGGGTTAATTAAATGAATAAAATAATATGGTGCGACCAATTTATTTTATTTTAAGTTGTTTAACCTACGTTAAAGGGTTAAAGTGGGACCCACAATATCCTACACCACTAGGTAGGATATTTGTCGGGTGGGGCCCACATGAGCCCCACTTCTTTTTCAACCCCCCTCCTTTGTTTAAGTAACACACCTCCACCCCCCTTTTTAATGAAGTCATCCATTGCATTTAATCTGGTTAATAAACTTCTCATTAATTGGGCGGTTTAAACTCCTCAATTAATTCATTAATTGATTGTTTCAAATCTTTTTGAAATTCAAACGTTGACTTCTGTGATAATAAAATAAGACAAGTCTTATTTTATTAGTCTGGTGGTGTTGAGAGGGGATTGGGAGAAAGAGGGGAGGCTTGAAGATCTTCATTTTCCTCGACGAAGAACACGAAGAACGTGAAGAACGCCGACCTCTGACAAAGGTTGACAAGAACGCCAGATCCTCAGAGATCGACGACGCAACGCGACAAATCCTTTCTCTGCGACACGACGATCCTTCATCCGAGATGTTTCTTCCGTGACGTTCCTTCTTCCGCGATGTGCAATTCCGCGATGAACCCTCGCTCGATGACGCTTGACGTTGGGGTTTTTGGTTCAATTAAATCTATGTGATTTAAATCCTCGGCATGTGTTTAAAATTTGCTGGAAGCCGTTTAAACTGCTAATGCGGTGGGTGCGGATCAACGAACAAGTCTGAACCCACGGTTTCTTCGTTCTTGGTGTGCAGATCGGAGGGAGTTGACGAAGCATGCCACAATGGCATTTGGAGGTCTTCGTAGTGAAGAGCTGATCCCGGGAGGACTACTGGCGAAGACGGTAGGCAAAACGGACCACCAGAGCGCGCCCGGTGGTCCGCGGAAAACACCAACGGCGGCCGGAGGCGGCGGCAGGCCGATGGTCCTGCGACCGCGTGGGACCGAGGGAGGCGGGACGCGGCGCTCGAACACGTACATTGGAAAGTATCGGGCCCACCGTGGGGGTCACGGTTACAATCTAGCAGGGGGAAGCGTGCCCCCCCGCACCCACATCCGCTCAGACGAAACGGGCGAGCCACCTGGACTGCGCCAGCGGGCCAGCCAGGCAGGGCTGCGCCCAGGCCGGGCCGGGCCGTGCTAAGGCCGGGCTGGGCTGCGCTAGCTGGGCCAGTCCTAGACCCGGTCCGGGTCGACCCGGTTCGGGCAGACCCGGGAGGTACCGGGCCGGGTTGGACAGGGCCCGAACTCCCTAATACCGGACCCCTCATGGTATTTTACCCATAACATGGGCTTCAGACCTTCGATCGACGCACCGTCAGCTGCAATGCAATCCTTGGATCGAGACGGTAATTTCTGTATACTACAATCATGGTTTTAGAGGACTTTGGGTTCAGCCGGGTTGGTTCGTACACGAAACTAACCGGGCCCTCGGAGCGGAAACACTTATAACTTGAGCTCTGGACGTCCGATTGACGTGTCGTCGACCTTGTTGGATTCCTCTTAGTGAGGCGGACCATTTGGCTTACTCCGCTCGAGGTTTGGACGCAGTTGGAGTATGGTCAGGTTGGTTTTGACTTAAAAACCAACCGGGCCCCTGGAATGAAAAATCCAATAACTCTGAGACCGGACATCTGATTGACGCGCTGTCTGTGACGTTGAGTTCTGTTGACGATACAGAACTTTTTCATACATAAACTCCGGACTATGTGTCAGTTGATGTATCATCCCCTCATCTCGTGGAGCGGACCCTCCCGAATGAGCATACTGTGTGCGGGAACCCTAGAGCTGGCTGCGACTGTGACGACGATGATGACTGTACAGAAATCCTCCGTGGATTCGACGGAGACGACTACAGCACTCAGCGATCCTACATGGATCAGTGCTACCGATCCTATGTGGGTATGATCCTGTGTGGGTCAGCGCTCAGCGGTCCTGTGTGGGCCAACGCCTACAGATCCTGTGTGGGTCATTACGGGGGTTAGTACCTATCGATCCTTTGTGGGTCATTGCGGTGGCTAATACCTATCGATCCTGCGTGGGTCCGACGGCTTAGATGAATCTGTGGCTACATCTGATCATCTCTACCGTCTTACGAAGAAGTATAAATGTGTGAGTTGAATCTTGACTTTAAATCCTTATCTTCGATAAGTTTGACTTGATATCCTGTGTGGATTATGTTATGCTTTCCTGTGTGGAATGGTTTGTGATTTCCGGTGTGGAATGGGTTGTACATGATCTCGGATGTTGGAGCTGAACGAGAATTGATGACTTAGGTATATATATGGGCATATACCTAAGTAGTTTCGGATGTTACTTCATGATTGTATCTTTCCTTTGTGGATTCTGGGAGACCTCCGGGGGTCTCGGGGTCCCGACTGAGTAGATTATACTCACCCCTTCATGGGCTATGCCCGCACTATGTTGTGTTGGTTGCATACGAAGGATAGTGCTGATCGTGGTTGAGGCACGAGGAGCAGGTCGGTACCTAGAGGTGGACCACTGGGCGGGTTGTACTCAGAGCAGACTGTTGGACCCGAGGAGCTGTGGAGGCTATCTGTACCCACCCTTCAGGTGGGACTTCCAGTGGATGGCTCGACGCTGCAAATTTAATTTTCTGTTGTTGTACTCCCTTTTTCAGTTGTACATTACTTTCAGTTTGGGTTTGTATTCTTGCCCACTTACTTTTCCACACATACTGTTGTACCCAGTTTTACATAGTTTTACTTCTTCTTGCTTGCTATGTGGTGTTTGTTTACTTTACAAAGGCAATTCCTTCCCTTCTTACCAGGAATTACACCTTGGTGCTAGTCACTAGCCCCTGGCCTATGTAAGGAGGGCATGGGGTAGTCACGGCACGGGCCCCGAGGACGGGTCGTGAATTGGTATCAGAGGAGTTCGTTTCTACCGCAGAACACTGGAATTTGATCTTTTTCTATGTGAAGCAATAGTTTTAAGAGTACTTAGTGTGGTTATCAGTCTTGTGAGTCCAGTGTTGGTGTGGCGGCCGACGTATCAGTACACCAGGACCCTGACTTCTGATTTCTGACTTAATGCACTAAAACATTGATTGCATGTCTGTTTCATGTTTTCATTGTAACTAATTTGTGTCAGCTCACCAGGTATACTGTTTGACCATGGCACACCTATTTCTTTTCAGGATGGCCCCACGACGTCAGCCAGCTAGGGTTCCGAGTGTTGTGCGGGACGACAGCCCACCGAGCGACGAGGCCTCGGTACATGGGCCTTTGAGAGCAGAGGTACTGGCGGTACCTCTACCCGCCGAGCGACCGATGCTACCTGCCCTAGCGGCTAACTATGCACGTCGCCTTAGTGCACTGCACAAGTTACAGCATCAGCGACTGCCCAGGTTCCGCGGGGAGACGGACCCTCAGGCAGCCGAGGATTGGCTGGAGGCTGTTGTACGGGTTTTTTGGTTAGTGAGGACACCAGCAGACCTCATGGTGATCCTCGTAGCGAGAATCCTGTATGCGGCATCAGGGAGATGGTGGAGCTTGATGCTCCAAGTGCATGACAAGGAATCTCTCCACTGGATGGACTTTGAGAGCCTCTTCCGCTCAGAGTTCGTCCCAGCCACCCTCTGTGCAGTGCGCATCTAGGAGCTTCTACATCTGCGGCAGTGCATCTTGACGGTCACCCAGTACTTGATGAGATTTATAGATCTCTCGCGATATTGGATCGACATGGTACAAGACCAATTCCTCTGGGCCCAGACCGTTGAGAAGGGATTGAGGCAGTAGATCAGGGCATCAATGATCTCCGTCATCATTCCGACTCAGGAAGGGGTGTTGGAGAGAGCCCTTCTCATCTAGAGCTTACTTACTGAGCCTACAGCAGCAGCGAGACCTACCACAAGGAGGAACGTATCAGAGTCTTCTACAGAAGGTAGTAGACAGATGACTCATGGGTCCAGGCAGACCAGACCCTCAGGCAGACGACCTCAGGACACTGGCTCAGAGGTGCGGGGCACTCAGCACGGAGCCAGTCTTTCGAGAGGCAAATAGTGCTACCCATGCGACGAGCAGGGCCACATAGCTCGTGACTACCCGACCCGCCGTGTCGAGGAGTAGCAGATGGTTAAGGGACCACCTAGGAAGAGGCAGAGGGTCGACCGTGGTGATCTGCAGGGCACAGGAGGACGAGGCAGAGGAGATGGCCGAGCAGAAGGTGGTGGACGACGCTTTTAGGCTCTACCACCACCACCCCCAGGAGGTCCATCCCGACCAGAGGGAGCTGGCGGGCATAGACGGGCATAACATCAGGCAGTAGAGGCCTACGACCATAGTGCGCCTGATATGATTCGAGGTACTATCAGTGTCTATTCCATCGTTGCTGTAGTTCTTATAGACAAAGGAGCGAGTCATTCTTTCATAGCCGCTGCCCTTGTTCGGAGCTCGGGGATTTCGACAGATCCGTTGGCTCGATCCTTACAGCTAGAGACTCCTACAGGAGCAGACTCGACGATTACGCACTGGTGCCGGTAGTGTGAGATTACTCTAGGAGGCGAGAGCTTCGGCTGATATCTTCTTGTAGCGGCGTCGAGGCCTTATGACATCATATTGGGAATGGATTGGTTATCTACAATCCATGCTCGGAATGACTGTATTAGGCGCATTGTGCGGTGTGTATGCACTGACGGGAGAAGGTTCACCTTAACTGACGATAAGGGAGCCTTCGCAGCACATGATGGAATCTTGCATAGGAGAGGACAACCCATCACTCATCAGTTGGCTAGACTCATCCTAGGAGTAGTTGACGTGTGTAGTCCTGGTTTTCCTACAGTGGTGGATTAGTATGCAGAAGTTTTCCCCGAAGACGTTCCAGGACTACCTCCTCGCAGAGAGGTAGACTTTTATATTGATCTGTACCCCGGGACATCCCCGATATCCACCGCAGCATATCGGAAGGCTCCCGCCGAGCATCAAGAGCTACAGGTACAGTTGGAGGACTTACAGGGAAAGGGATTCATCCGACCTAGTGTTTCACCTTGGGCTTCCCCGATATTGTTCACCAAGAAGGCAGAGGGGAGCTTGTGACTTTATGACGACTATCGTCACCTGAACCAGGAGACAGTGAGGAACAATTATTCGCTACCGAGGATTTATGACCTCTTCGATCAGCTCAATGTATCACGGTGGTTCTCAAAGATAGACCTTAGATCAGGCTATCATCAGCTCAGAGTTCGGGATGAGGACGTGCAAAAGATGGATTTATGATGTCGGTATTGCCACTATGAGTTCTTGGTTATTCCATTCGGCATAAACAATGCTCCAACAGTGTTCATGGGTCTCATGAATAGGATCTTTCAGCCATTCCTCGATCGATTTTTTGTGGTCTTCATTGAAGACATTTTGATATACTCGACCATTTAGGAGGAGCATGCCTACCTCTTACGGGTAATACCTGACAAACTCCGAGAGCACCAGCTTTATGGAAAGATCTCGAAGTGTAAGTTCTGGATATGTGAGGTCCACTTCTTGGGACACGTCATCTCTGAGGCGAGAGTTGTGGTGGGTCCTGCGAAGATCGAGGCAGTTCTAGCTTGGGAACCACCCAGGAGCGTGACAGAGTTGCGGAGTTTATTGGGACTAGCTGGATACTATCAGAGATTTGAGCCAGACTTCTCCAGAGTTGAGGCACGACTCTCAGCTTTGATGAAGAAGGGGAAACCCTTTGTGTGGTTAAACAGATGTCAGCAGAGATTCCATGAGCTGAGAAATATATTGACCAGAGCCCCTATCTTAAGGCTACCAGATGAGGGAGTTGGGTACGTAGTTTACTGTGATGCATCAGGGAACGGACTCGGATGTGTCCTGATGCAGGAGTGGGTCGTGATCTCCTATGGATCACGTTAGTTAAGGCCGCATGAGCAGAACTACGCTACCAATGACCTGGAGTTACCAGCAATGGTCTTCGCTCTAAAGATGTGGCGACACTATCAGATGGGCGAGCGCTTTACAGTCTATTCTGACCATCAGAGTCTTAGGTACATCTTCTCGCAGAAGGACCCGAACCAGAGACATCAGCGATGGCTTGAGTTCCTCCAGGACTATGACTTTGAGATAGTCTATACTCCTGGAATGGGGGACGTAGTAGCCGATGCTATCAGCAGGAGGATGGGCATTCAGCTACTTGGGGAGGCGACAAAGCAGCTAGCCGCTTTTCAGATTTCCTTCGTGGATAGAGATGGAGCATCCTTCCTTCAGTAACTCACAGTCACTCCTCCACTACTACAGTGGGTCATAGAGGCACAACGTGGGGACGCAGACTATGAGACATGGCTTGCGCAGATATCCTCAGGACATGCACCTGATGGATTCTCTGTGGGAGGATAGCATGATTTCCTTTTTAGAGGACATACCTTAGTACTAGTTGCCTTACAGGAGGAGGTGCTGAGAGAGTTTCAGACTTCCCCTTTTGCGGTACATCCTAGAGTGGCGAAGATATACCAGGATCTCAGACGACAACACTGGTGGCCGGGCATGAAGAAGGTTATGGCTAAGTTCGTTTCTCGATGCCTCACCTGCCAGCAGGTGAAGGCAGAGCACCAGGTACCAGTAGGCTTGGTACAACCCTTAGTGGTCCCGGAGTGGAAGTGGGATGTCATATCTATGGACTTCGTGACTGGACTTCCACGCACTTCCAGAGGTCACGACTCCATTTGGCTGATTGTTGACCGACTCACCAAGTCGGCTCACTTCTTACCCATTAGAGAGTTGGGCTCATTGGAGAGCATGGGATGTCTCTACGATCAGGAGATTGTATGGATTCGTGGTCTGCTATAATCTATTGTCTCTGATCAAGATTCTCGCTTTACTTACCGGCTTTGGAAGGGGTTTCAGGAGGCATTCGGGACGCATCTACGTCTGAGCACCGCCTTTCACCCTCAGAAAGATGGTCAGATGGAGAGGACCATTCAGAATCTCGAGGACATGCTTTGTCCATGTTTCCTCGACTTTGGTCGCAGCTGGGAGGACCACATACCTTTTTTGGAGTTCGCGTACAACAACAGCTACCACTCCACCATCAGGATGGCACCATACGAGGCATTGTACGACCGACCTTGTAGATCACCTCTGTGCTAGAAAAACCCTGGGGAGTCAGCACTTGTGGGAACAGAGATGGTCCAGGCCATGACAGAGAAGGTCCAGGTCATCCAGGAGCGGATGAGGACAGCTCAGAGCCAGCAGAAATCTTATTCTGACCGGAGGCGGAGGCCACTATAGTTCGAGGATGGCGACCACGACTTCTTGCGAGTCTCACCTCGACGTGGATTACGGAGATATGGCCGAGGTGGAAAGTTGTATCCACGCTTCATCAGACCATTACACGTCCTCAACAGGATTGGCGAGGTGTCTTATCACATTGATCTACCACCTCAGTTGCACTGGGTGCACGAAGTCTTCCACGTATCTCAGCTGAGGAGATACGTGCACGACCCGATGCATATCATTGACCATGGGGAACTGGACATTTATGATGGGGAGACATTTGCGGAGGTCCTGGTGGAGATTGAGGATCGACAGGAGCGGGTCCTACGTGGACATTCGATTCCTCTAGTGCACATCAGATGGCATCACGGGAACCTCTAGGAGAGCACTTGGGAGCGAGAGTCTTAGATGCGTGCTCAATACCCACATTTGTTTCCCTAGTTTATGATGTATCTATATGGGGACGTAAATCCCTGAGGTGGGAGTGATGTAAATACCCATAAAATCCAAGTAAATTTTTTTTCTTAGTTTTCTTGGGAATTTTACAAGAACGCAGTTTCTGACGACACTTGATTTTGAGGCCCGGTGTGCTCAGAATCATCTTCCGAAGTTTAGATTGGGTACGTTCATTGAACGAACGAGTAGGGTTTTCGAACTTTTTAATTGTTTATCAGAATCGAATTCCGAGGGCACCGATGGAATCGCAATGCCGGTAATTGCTTAGAGACACCTTTTATGGAGTTGCGTTTGCTCGGGTGTGGTTTTTTAAATTTTTGGGTTAAGTAAATGAATAAAATAAAATGGTGCGACCAATTTATTTTATTTTAAGTTGTTTAACCTATGTTAAGAGGTTAAAGTGGGACCCACAGTATCCTACACCACTAGGTAGGATATTTGTGGGGTGGGGCCCACACGAGCCCCACTTCTTTTTCAACCCCCCTACTTTGTTTAAGTAACGCACCCGCACCCCCCCTTTTTAATAATGTCAACCCTTGTAATTAATCTGGTTAATAAATGCCTCATTAATTGGGAGATTAAAACTCCTCAATTAATTCATTAATTTATTGTTTCAAATCTTTTTGAAATTCAAACTTTGACTTGTGTGTTAATAAAATAAGACAAGTCTTATTTTATTAGTCTGGTGGTGTTGAGAGGGGATTGGGAGAAAGAGGGGAGGGTTGAAGATCTTCATCTTCCTTGATGAAGAAAGCGAAGAACACGAAGAACCTGAATAACGTCGACCTCCAGCGAAGGTTGACAAGAATACCAGATCCTTGGAGATCGACGACGTGACGCGACGAATCCTTTCTCCGCGACGCGACGACCCTTCTTCTGTGATGCTTCTTCCGTGATGTTCCTTCTTCCGTGACGTGTAGTTCTGCAACGAACCCTCGCTCGACGACGCTTAAGGTAGGGGTTTTTGGTTCAATTAAATCTATGTGATTTAAATCCCCGGCATGTGTTTGAAATATTTCAGAAGCCGTTTAAACTGCTAACGCGGTTTGTGCGGACCAATGAACAAGTCTGAACCCACAGTTTCTTCGTTATTGGTTTGCGGATCAGTGGGTGATGACAGAGCTGTCCGCAAGGGAATTTAGAGGTCTTCACAGTGAAGAGGAGATCCCAAGAGGACTGCTGGCGAAGACGGTAGGCAAAACGGCCCACCGGAGCGCGTCCGGTGGTCCGTGGAAAACACCATCGGTGCGCCGCCGGGAAGGGCAACCGCAGCAGAAGTCGCTGCGGCAGGCCGTTGGTCTTGCGACCGTGCGTGACCGATGGAGGCAGGGCATGTCACTTGGCCACGTCCGTTGGCAAGGAGCTGCCCCCCGTGGGGGCCGCGGTTACGATCTGGCGGGGGGCAGCGTGCCCCCCCACACCCACATCCGCTTGGCCGAAACGGCCGAGCCACCTGGCCAGCACCAGCGCGCCAGCCAGGCCGGGCCGCGCCAGCCGGGCCAGGCCGCTCCCAAGCGGGTCGGACCCGGACCTGGGCCGGTTAGACCCGGTTCGGGCCGACCCAGGGGGTACCCGGCCGGGTCGGACCGGGCCCGAACCCCCTAATACAGGACCCCTCATGGTCTTTTGCCCATAACATGGGATGCAGAATTCCGATCGACACACCGTCAGCTGCGATGCGATCCTTTGATCGAGACGTTCGTTTCGGTATACTACACTCAAGGTTTCAGTGGACTTTATTTTTGGACGGGTTGGTTCGTACATGAAACCAACCGGGCCCTCGGAGCGGAAACGCTTTTAACTTGAGCTCCGGACGTCCGATTGACGTGCCGTCGACTTTGTTGGATTCTTCTTAGTGATACGGAACTTTTGACTTACTCCACTCGAGGTTTGGACGTAGTTTTAGTATGTTCTTGTTGTATTTGACTTTAAAACCAACCGGGCCCCTGGAATGAAAAGGCCAATAACTCTCAGACCGGGCATTCGATTGACGCGCCGTCTGTGACGTTGAGTTCCTGTTGACGATACAGAACTTTTGGATACATCAACTCCGGAATATGTGTCAGTTGATGTATCAGCCCCTCGGCTCATGGAGCGGACCCTCCTGAACGAGCTTGCTGTGTGCGGGAACCCTAGAACTGGCTGCGACTACGACGACGATGAAGACTGTATAGAAATCCTTCGTAGATTCGACGACGACTACTACATCACTCAACGATCCTACGTGGATCAGTGCTACGGATCCTATGTGGGTCAGATCCTATGTGGGTCAGTGCTCATTGGTCCTGTGTGGGCCAACGCCTACAGATCCTGTGTGGGTTCGATCCTGTGTGGGTGATTGTGGGGGTTAGTACCTATCGATCCTTTGTGGGTCATTGCGGGGGCTAGTATCTATCGATCATGTGTGGGTCTGACGGCTTAGATGAATCAGTGGCTACATCTGATCATCTCCATAATCTTACGAAGAAGTATACCTATGTGAGATGAATCTTTACTTTCAATCCTTATCTTCGATATGTTTGAATTTATAACATGTGTGGATTATGTTATGCTTTCCTGTGTGGAATGGTTTGTGATTTCCTGTGTGGACTGGGTAGTACTTGAGCTCAGATGTTGGAGCCGAACGAGAATTGATGACTTAGGTATATGTATGGGCATATACCTAAGTAGTGTCGGATGTTACTTTGTGATTGTATCTTTCCTTTGTGGATTCTCGGAGACCTTCGGGGGTCTCGGGGTCCCTACTAAGTAGCTTATACTCACCCCTGCACGGGCTATGCCCGCACTACGTTGTGTTGGTTGCAGACGACGGACATCGCTGATTGTGGTTGAGGCACGAGGAGCAGGTCGGTACCTGGAGGTGGACCACTGGGCGGGTCGTACTCGGAGCAGACGGCTGGACCCGAGGAGTTATGGAGGCTGTCTGTACCCACCCTTCAGGTGGGATTTCCAGTGGACGGCTCCAGGATGCAGCTTTACTTTTCAGTTGATATACTCCCTTTTTCAGTTGTACTTTACTTTTAGTTTGGGTTTGTATTCTGGGCCACTTACTTTTATTCACATACTGTTGTACCCAGTTTTACATAGTGTTACTTCTGCTTTCTTGCTCTGTGGTGTTTGTTTAATTTACAAAGGAAATGCCTTCCCTTTTTATCAAGAATTACGCTTTTCTGCTAGTCAATAGCCCCTGGCCTATGGAAGGCGGGCTTGGGGTAGTCAGGGTATGGGCCCCGAGGACGGGTCATGACATGATCACTTTGAGTTTTCTAGCCTCACCCTCAGGGAAGTGGATGATAGGTTCCAAGCATTCTGGCAGTGGTGAATGAGTGCAAGGATGTTTTTCCCAAGGATGTTTTGGGACTACCTCCTCACGGAGAGGTAGAATTTTTTTATCAACCTATACCCTATGATGGAACCAATATCCACACTAGAATATTGAATAGATCTCACAGAGCATCATGAGATGAGGTTATTACTAAATTAATTGTAGGAGAAGGGGTTCATAAGGCCCAGTGTTTCCCCATGGGTAGCCCTAGTGTTTTTTTCAAGAAGGAAGATGAGTGTCTGAGGTTGTGTGTAGACTTCTTGCACCTGAACCAGGTGAACCTGAAGAGTAAGTATCTAATTTCAAGGATTGATGGACTCTTTGATCAATTTTATGGAGAGGTATGGTTCCCTATGATCGATATCAGATTAGGTTATCACCATATTTGGGTACGTGATGAGGATATATAGAAGACAACCTTCAGGTACTAGTATGGCCACTATGAGTCCCTAGTGATTCCTTTCGGTGTGACCAATGCGCCAGTAGTGTTAATGGGACTCATGAACCATATATTCCAACCTTACCTAGATCATTTTTAGTATTCTTCATTGATGACATATTGTTGTAATTATCATCAGAGGAGGAGCACACTACACACCCATAGATAGTCCTAAATACACTCTGTGAGAACCATATTTATGGTATTCTCTCGAAGTGAATGTTATGGATTCAGGAGTTCCACTTTCTAAGAAACAACATCTCAGATGCTAGATTTGTAGTGGATCCAGTGAATATAGAGGCAGTTCTCACTTGGGGGCCACCAATGAGCATGAATGAGGTGAAGAGCCTCTTGGGGTTTGCTGGTTACTATCCGAGGTTCGTTCCAAACTTTTCTAGAGTGGTAGAACCTTTACATACAATGACACAAAATGGAAAACCCATCGAGTGGACAATGAAATTCAAGAAAAGTTTCAAGTAGCTAAGTAAAATACTGACTAGTTCCTCCAATCTTGAGACAATCAGTGGAGGGAATTGAGTATTTAGTTTTATAAAATACATTAGGGTCTGATCTAGGTTGTGTCGTGATGATGGAGAGTGTAGTGATCACCTACGTCTCACATCAGTTAAGGCGGCATGAGGAGAACTACACAACCCATATATTAGAGTTCATAGAAGTGGCCTTTTCCTTGATGATGTAGAGACACTACTTGATTGATGAACTATTTATAGTTTACTCATACCAAAAAAGCCTCATTTATATCTTCTCCCAAAAGGAACTAAAATTTAGACAGTAGAAATGGATAGAGTTCCTCAATTACTATGACTCTAAGGTAGTATATACTCCTGGGAAGGGGAACATGGTAGAAGACACTCTTATAAGGAGGACTAGTTTTCATATGTATAGTGAGGCAATAGTGCAACTAGCCACAATGAATTTATCTTTTGGGGATAATGAGAGAGAAACATAACTTTAGTCAATGACTATTAATCCCAACTCTTACACCGAGTCATGGAGGATCAGTTTGTGGATGTTGACTAAGATACCCAACATTCCACGTTATTCTTAAGACATGCTCCTAATAGATTTTTGATAGGTTTGGAGCTTGTCAACCTCTTCTGAGGGAACACTATAGTACCGATGTCATTATGGGATGAGATGTTTATGGAGCTCTATTCATCCCATTTGGTGGTATATCCTGGAGTGTCAAAGTTGTACTCGGAACACTGATGTCAGTATTGGTGGCCAGTAATGAAGAAATATGTGGCCGAGCATGTATCATGATGCCTCACATGTTGGGAAGTGAAGTCCAAGAAATAGGTTTCAGCAAGTTTGGCTCAGCCACTTGAGGTACCAAAGTGGAAAAGGGATGGTATCATGATGGAAATTGTGATGAGGTTACCATGTAAATCCTGAGGACATGATTCTATCTGGGAGATCATTGACTAACATACCAAGTCGGCTCACTTCCTACCCATCCGGGATCAAGGACCAGTAGATGGATTGGGATACCTCTACATCAATGAGACAGTGAGGCTTCATGGGGTGCCTTCGACAATCGTCTCAGACCACGATTCATGATTTACATCCGGGTAGTGGAAGGGATTACAAGAGTTGTTCCGGAATCAGTAGCCATTGAGCACAGATTTTCATCCCAAGATGGATGGTAAAACAGAGCAGACCATATTGAACATTGATGAAATGATTCTTGATTGTTTCTGGGACATTGGTCATATTTCGTAGGACCACCTACCACTTTTGGAGTTTGAATACAACAAAAATTGTAATTTCTCTATTGGAATGGAACCATTCAACGGATTTTATGGGCAACCTTGCTGATCACCTCTATGTTGGACAACATCAAGGGATTCGACAGTCAGGGATCTAGAGTTGGTAAAAGATACCATTGAGAAGGTTCATGTCATCCAGGAGTGGATGATGACTACACAGAGAATACATAATTCTTATGCCAACATAATATAAAAACCATTGGAGTTCGAGGAGGGAGACCATGTGTTTCTTTGGGTCTCACCCTGATGGGGATTGCAGAGATTTGGATAGGGAGAAAATCTAAATCCAAGGTTTATCAGATCATTATAGATCCAAATAAGATTTTTCATGGTGGCATAACACCTATCTCTTACACCATAGGTACATTGGGTGCACACTGCTTTCCACATGTCATAGCTAAATAGATACATGCATGATACTATGCATGTCATCGACTAGGGTGATCTAGAGATTGATGATGGGGAGACATTTGCGGTGTTCCGAGTGGAGATAAAGGACCCAAAGAAGTGGGTCTTGCGTGGGTGGTCATTTTCCATAGTTCCCATTTGGTGGCACCACACGAATCTTCATTAGAGTACAAGGGAGTGGGAGGCTCAGCTTAATGCCCAATACCCCCATTTGTTTGATTAACCCTTGTTTTGGATTTTGAGGACGTAAAGAGTTATGGTGGGGAGAATTTAATGTCTTCAAATTTATTTGTAATTTTTTATAAATTATATGGAATTATTTTGAGACTACATGCTCTGATGACATGTGATTTCGAAGCCTAGGGTGCCCGTAACTAAATTTTGATCTTTTTTATGGTGCATTCATTAAATGTGGGAGAGGGCTTTCCTAACATTTTAACTAGTGCTCAGACCGAAAATAAATGGGAACATTTGAACTCATAACATCAGAATTTTCCTAGAATGGAATTAAATTCTTTTGATAATGGCCGAACAAAAAAGTAAATTTTCATGCTTTTCGAGAATAATAATAAAATAACATAAAATTTTATTTTATTTTTTTCCCTACCAACGAGTGGTGAAACAGTGAAGCTGTGGTGTAGTGACGAGGAAACGATGAGTCACATTAATGGATATCATTAATGGTTTTTCAACACAATTTATAACCACACTTTAATGATGCATAACAACGACACTATTTCATAAATGAAATAGTGTAAGAACCCAACGTCGCATCATAACAAAAACGTTGTGACGTGATTTATTTTTAATAGTTGACGCATTAGTGGAATGAGGATTAAAATATTAGGATTATATGATGAACCTATGACGGAGTTCCACCCCAACTAAGAATGATGAACAATGGATGGATGTCATTGACTTCGATGTACCTTGAATAATGATTAATGCCATCAAACTCTAGGACCCTTGATGATGAAGCACTATGAAAACGATAATCAATGATATATGGGTTTTGAATTATTTAATGTTTCCCAATTCTTTTCTAAACAATGATCACTAATCCACCCATGAAAATGTTGATATGTGGGTCGTGAATTCTTGCAGGAGGGTGTTTCTTTTTGGGATATATTTTCGAGAGTAATCTTTTGTTGGTTGAACATCATTCCCAAGCCTCCCAGTGTCTTTAAACATCTAGCGCGATGGGTGAAGGCTGACAGAAACAAGGACCGAGCCCCTCCTCTTGGGTGTTCTTCATGACTGAATTCTGAAGTAGATGAAAAGGTGGAATCCATGGCATTTTAAGGAAGGAAACATCCCATAGAGGTAGTATGTATTGGAGACACAGAGAAAGGACCATAAGATCACATCCAGTTGTCCGCTGAAGACATTGCAAGCCTGTCGGTGCTGACGCCAGACGACATTGGACAACGATAGTGTGCCGCGTCGGTAGTTGTCCCATGCGTAGAAGGCCACGATCAACCATCTATTGACATGGAATAGCCCCACGGATGACCTGTGGGGCAGGAGGAGGTAGAAACAGTTCTTATCCGCATCCCATCCGGACCGGACAGGACCAGTATGCCTTTGACAGACTGGGTATGAGGTGGGCCAAAATCACACCCACCAGGATGATCCCCACTCTAGTAGGCCAGACCCAGTGTTGGAGGGAAAAAACAAAATCTAGTGGGCTAGTCCCACACCCTTCATGCCGGGATGGATGAGATCGGGATGCCAGGAAACCTGGAAGGCTGGACGCTCAGCAAAACCTGGATGAGTCCGGCGAGGCCCAATTGGCCTAGCCCACTGGCCTAGCCGGACCAGGCAGACCCAGACCTGAACATGGCTTGGTCTAGTTAGTTGAATCATATAGGGGTATGTGGGACCCCTAGGCTATCTTGGTCAGGTCGGTTCAACTAATCAGACTGGGCCGAAAAGAAACTGACTCTTATTTTCAAAAACACTAATAACTAGAAAATTGTGTGTCTGATTGATGAGTCATTTGAATCGATGGGACCCTCTAAGCACTGCAAATATTTTATTATGATATAAGGAGATTTCAATGGACGTTAACTCTCAACATATGGTTTTGGGAACAATTCTCCCAAGATCAAGCACATAGATGAGAATAAATTGTGTGGACCTAGTGGCCCTGTAGAAGAGAAGCCACACGGACCTCGATGGCCCAAAAGACTAGCAACCTTATGGAAGTCAATGGACAAGTAGATTCATGTGAACCTTAGTGGCTCAGAAGATGATCAGCGTACATGTGGACCTGTGTGGCACAACACACTTCTGCGACTCATCAAGTATGAGCCCCTAAATAATAAAGAATGTTAATCACTATAACCAATGACCATTTCCTACTATAGAATATACCTGGTGTGATTTATCCTTGCTTTTTTCCCTTTATTTTGGTCGATTTTTTGTATTCCTCCATAGTAGACATGGGTCCCCTATTGAGTACTATATTATTCACCCATGCATGGGGTTCTCCCACCCGTGTTGTGTTTTGTGAAGATGATGGACATTTTGAAAGAGGACTTAATGTCCTAGGAGCAGGTGATGCTTATTAAGAACAGACGGGCATGATGTAATACATCAGCTTCTAGTAGGTTCACTAATCCTACCACTAGGTGGGGTTTTCAGTAGATAGAAACCTGACTCCCTTTATACATTTCAGTTTTCATTTCTTTTCTTGGGTTTGTATTCTGGGCTACTTATTTTCAGTTGTACCTATACTCAACAGTTTTTTAATATAACCTTTTTCCTCATTTAGATTTTAGATGTGGTTGGAAATGTGTGTTCATACCGTTTCTCCAGAAAATTCCTCCCACATACAGGTTGACACCTTCGGTGCTAGTCACCAAACCCTGGACTTCGGGAGGTGATCTTGTGGTATATCAAGGCATGAGCACTAGGGGACGGGTCTTGACAGATATGTCTTGTTGAATAGTGAAGATGTGAGGAATTTTTATAATATGATCTACCATAAAACATTTATCATTTTCCTTTTTATATGTCTTTGAGAGGCCAATGAAAAAAAGTCCTTGGGGATGTTCTCATATTTCTATGATGGTATGGGTAATGAATTCATAATAGTCTTATTATTTTTTTATTTTTTACTTAACATTAGAGTGTACCATGAAAATTTATGTATATTAATCATTTTTTATTTTCCATACTATCCAACTAAAATAACTCATGAATATTTCTATACATATTTGTGTACCTTAGGGGGATAAAGAATGTGGAGATATGTGTATTATCTAATAACTTCTTAATTATATTTTCTTCGGATGGTAAAAAAAACATATATATTTTTTCAAATATATCTTTATAAATACTAACCTACGGGTTTTAACATTATTTATTACTTAATCCTTGTTTTTCATATCTACATCATCCCTTTGAGTTTCTTTAATCTACTATAGAATTGATGATTTGGAAATCATTTGAGTAAGTTAGGATATTTACCATTTATAATCCATATCAACACTATAAATTTAAAAGATGATTAGATCCTTTTCAATCATCATCATGGTTATGGATTTGAGATATTTCCTATTTAGTGTATTTTCGACATTATTCACCATTCGAGAATGTTATTGTATTCGACAGTTATAGTCCTTTATTATATATAATTATATTCATTTTTAAATATTGAAATAAATATGTAGGAATACATAATTTTTACTTTTATAACTAGTATATATGTCATAAATTTATATATATTGATAATGAATCTAAATATTTAATGTGAAGATTACCATATACAACTCTAGATCATGTATCATGTAATTTTTCTCATGTAAATTCAACTACCTTGAAGAATATGCTGTCAATTTATCATTCTTCATGAGTATGAAACCCATGACATTCATTGAATAATCAATAAATATAACTAATCATTCCATAATTGATGTTAGTGTGAGTACAATTGTAGTGACTAGATTCTTATTAAAATACATAAATATCTCATCATTTTAATTTCTCTGAAAAAATTTATTCATTTATGAGCTAGATTGATTAGTGGGTTTGAGAATAGTGATTTGTTTCTAAAAAACCATAAAAAATACCCATATAATTTTAGGAAAATATGGATATCCATTATAGATTTTGGTTTGTTCCATTCCTCAATTTTCATTATAACACCTGGATTCTTTTAGGAAATATTTTCTTTTAATGATTTTATTTCCTCAATAGATTGAATTTCAGAGAATATTGAGGTTAAATGATATTTAGATTCCCTTAGTATAAAATTAAAATTTTATCCTAGTAGTTATGTTATAGAGGATAAATATAACTAACATATGAAAATTTATGGTGAATTCATTGGGTACAAATTGTTCATGAAAAATATAAATACTTTTTGTATT
The DNA here is from genome assembly GCA_963277665.1 of Viscum album. NCBI lineage: Eukaryota > Viridiplantae > Streptophyta > Magnoliopsida > Santalales > Viscaceae > Viscum > Viscum album. The sequence continues at coordinate 1,234,250,415 of OY728122.1, read as the reverse complement.
TGTATTAATTTTATTAATAAATTGTGTGAATTACTATGAATGTGTCAAATTAATTAAATATATTTATGTTATACTTCAGAAAATATTTTTTATATTCATCCAATAGATATTTTTTTATCATATGGTATGAATGAACTCTATTTGATGTATAAAAACCTATATTTTTTCAAAAGGGTGATTTTTAATCATTTACTGCAAGAAATTTTAAATTAATACTTTGACACATTAATAATTATTATATGAAAAAATAAACATTTTCTTTGGGAGAAAGATATAAAAATTTACTTTAGTGTAATTTTTGTTATTTTTCTAATAACATTCATGTTTTTATGAATAGTAAAAATACACTAAATTTTAATTGAAGACATATTTTTTCATCAAAATAATATATATTGTTAAATTATAATATTTAATGGGTTAAAATTATAAATAGAAAATATTTTTATCATTCAATATAAGGTATGTCAATATCATTAATGTTACATTGAATTAATGTGTAAAAATATTTCAATCATTTATAATGTTTTAACGTTAAAAATACATTATCTCTTTTCAAAAATGTGATTAATTTTAAATTATTTTCAAAATATTATATGATTTGAATTTTGAAAAATGTATTACATATTTGGAATTAGTAGGTCCAAGTTATGTAAATATCGTCATCTTAATTTTGTGCATTATGAATATTAACTTCTAAAATTTTTATTAAAATAGAAAATGGTAAATCGATTAATTAAGGGTAAAAATAATATTATTAAGTTACCCAAACACTTTTCATAATATCATTATATTAATTTTTTTCCTATTAATTCATCCTTGTGTCTAAATGGTGTCTTATGTAAACCACTTGGATGAGATTAGGATATTTAATTTATTTTTTAAAAGAAAATTTAAATATTTCTTACTCAAGGATTAATAACTATATCGTTTTTAATATAAGGGTATACCAAAGCTAAATTCTATTATAAATATTCTTATGAATTGTAAAATATTTTTATTTATCATGATAATATATTTCTAATTTTTCAGAAATAAATAATTACCTTAAAAACATATAATTTAGTCATACTGAAATTATTTAATAGTTGAGAAATCAACAAAATAATTATTATTAAAATAATAATCACCTTTAAAAGTCCCAATATCATGACCAGGTCATATTGTTCGAGTATATATCGACCATAATCAGACAAGGGTTGATTTATGGACCATTTTGATCCTTATAGATGATATTATGACACTTATATTAGTTTTTTAAATGTGGTAACAAACTTGTCACATTCATGTTTTAAAAAGTATAAAATTTTTAATGGTGGATCTACAGAAGTTATATTCAATTATAATTACTATTATGGAATTTAGAGGATTCATATTTTTCATATTCTTTTTTAAATTTTTATTCAACAAATAAGAATATTATATAATTAAACTAAACTGTTGTTGTAGTTTTTTGTTAGGGGAAATATCAAATAAATCTTATTAAAAATACTTAAATAAATTTAAAATTGGATAAATAATATGTCCAATAAAATTTATAGAGTTCCCAACCCCATTGGAATATAATAATATAGATTTTTCTCAGCTAAATTTTTATCTTAAGATTTTTAAAATTAAATGAATTTAATAGTGTTAAAATTGACAGTATTGATTGTTTATCAAAATAATGTTTTATTAAATTATATAAAATCATAATCCATTTTTAAAAATATGTAGAATAATTTCAAAATATTATAAAATTTTCAAACTTGTGTATTAATGGTATAATTGACATCATATAAGTAAATATATCACCCTTTTTATATTAAAATATTTGTTACACTAGTTAAAAATTAAATTGAATAACTAAGTATTAATTAAAATGATAATGTTTAAAGAGATTTAAAAAATTCACTAAAATTTATTATATGATGTGATTATAACCACATATCATCTAATGTTTCATTTGGGTCATTTTAGAGGTTTTTAGATGTGGTTTCAATTTTTATTAAATTAATATTTTTTAAGATCCCAAAAGATCCCCTCACCTCAATTATAAAAGGGAACTTCCACCCACACCTCTTCATTTCACTATGATCCTTCAAACATAGCCACACCATGCCCATTTCCCTTTTTAAAATAACATCCCTGCACTTTATTTCACACATATACATAATTTATTACATAAAACATTCACTTGAAACAACATACACAATCTAGAGGTCCAATGTCTTTGGTGCATAGGAACATTACATAACAACTTAAAACATGAAATACAAATCTTTATTGAAATCTTCTTTTACATGACCACAAACATTCTTTCATTCATTGCATTTCCTAGGATAACCTGAGGACATACATAAGAAAATGGTGATCTATAAATCCCAGTAAGGTAGTTAACAAGGAATAACATGAAGAATACACAACACGATAGGCAATAGGCATATCAATGTAGCATAAGAGACTAATGAACATAAAATCATGATACAACATGATTATCATAACCTGGAAATGCGGATCAATATTTAACATGATATTAGCATGAGTCAAGGCTCACTGAAAATGGAGCAAGAGAAAACCCTTATTGCACTTGAATTAGCATGAGTAATCCCCTATTTCACTTGATGCGTCATGATATTAATCTTTACCCAATTCATTAGAGCGCTATTAGGGTGCACCCTTCTTAATCATTTCATTTCATGCATTAGTGTTCCACAAAGATCATATAACATGGATTCATCAAATATCATCATTTAATCATTGATAAATGAATGTGGAATTTATACATGAAAATTTATAATAAATTAGTAAATGTGAATAAATGGGAATACCAATGATAGAGAAATGGACATTGTATTCACTACACAATGACATTGGCTTGGAAAATCGTCGTGCAATTTCTACCGCATAACAGTAGGACATAAGAATTCCTAAAATAGTTGATGAGGGAAAAATGATGCCTCATCATATTTACATGAAATGGATAGTAATGGGTAATATAAATACATATCCCAACATATTTAATTGAATTTAGATTCATAAACAAAAATAATTGCTTGAATGTAAATGAGAAGAGAGAAACTCCTTATGAAATTTTGGCATGGTAATGGGTGTAAATGGGAGGAATTATTGAGAGATACAAGGGACTATCATCATTAAAAAATAAGGAGGGATTTATAGTATAGGTGAGTAATAATACCTAAACATTTTTAATCAATATAAATGGGTAAAACAACATATAATGATTTGGGAGAAAAATTAGATAAGAAGAAATCTATTACTGAATTTCAACATGGTAACAGGTGAACATGGGAGGCATTAATGAGAGATAAAGAGGTATATAATCATTGAAACATAAGTAGGGAAGTATATGGGATGTGTGAAAACATACCCCAACATTTTTAATTGAAAATAAAAGGGAATAAAAACATAAGAAAATTTAGAAAAAAATGAGAAATGAAGAAGTCCCTTACATGGAAGTGTGATCCGAAAGGATTGAGAGAGGCTTGTGAGAGGCTTCATGGGATCTTGGGTGACTTGGTAGTATTATAGATATATTAGGTCAGAGTTTATACAATATCCAAAGGATTTTAGGGAATAGTAAGTGGATTCTTGGGTGGGATTATATAGCAAAAGAGATGAAATTCTTTAATATTTAGGTTTTGGACACGACACATTAAACTTATCCAAACCACAATCATATCCATGGTTTTTTCCATTGGGTTTTTCTAAAGTGTAGTTCAAAACATTATTTTATATGTCCAATGGACTAACTGATTAGAATATTAGGATTGCTTATGTGGAGGTGAGTCACACTCTTAATATAATCAATTCAAAAAGTTAAAATGTTTTACACGACTTGGAGGGACCATTAAAATATTGAAAAATTAAAAAAATTAAAAACCTAAAATCACATTTTTTAATTTTAAAGCATATATAGGAATAAAATAACATTTATATTATTTTATTACATCACTATTGGGTCATTATGATGTCAAAAACACATTATATAATTAAATAGAATTTAATTTTTTTCCAAAAAATCGACTGTCTCAGAAAATTATTAACAATTATCCATTGAATAATTTCTATAACCTAATTAAAAAAATAATATTCATTTTATATAAATAAGTTTCCAAATATGTGCTTTTTTTACTTTTAAAATAAAAAGTGACATTTATCAAAAATTCATGTGTTTTGATAAAAATGACTTTCAAATATTAATAAAAATATCTTTTATATTCATAAAAATTATATGATCGTTTATTTTTAATAAAAATTAATTTAGAAATAATATTTTTTTGAAAATATTATTTAATTATAAAATTCATTAATTCATCAAAATAAATTTCTTAATTGAATGTTAACAAAAAATACTATTTGTGATTGAAAAACTACTTAAAAGTAACAATAATAAAATGAATGTATATTATTTATTATATTCAAAAAATGAACATAATCATAGTTCTAGGGTCTTGTTACATAACCCATTATAACACTTGCATATAATTTAAGGGTGTGGTGTGCAATGGTGATAGACACTTGTGGTGGCTAAGATAACATTGCTCTGGTGTCAATCTCCATTAACATCAACTTCTGTCATAGGTGGTTCCGTTCGAGCCTAAATTGTTGAAGATCAACATGTGCTTGGACAAGAGGGAAGCCCAATGATGCCACCTCCATTCTTATCTCTGACAAATGGGCTTCGTATGGAGCAATTCTACTAGATTAGGCCATCAACTCATTTTTATGAGTAAATTGAATCTCATAAATCCCAATAATTATACTAATCAAGTGATCACTATTCAGTGACTATATTAGAAATGATAAAAATTCATAATGGTATTTTGAAATTGAATATCATAAATCAAAATATTTTCATATGTTATATAACCATTTTTGTAATATGAAATTTAATTTGGTCATGAGAAATTTTCATTAATAAATGTTTGAGTCGTTACAATCATCCCACATTAATAGATTTTGCCCTTGAAATTTACTATTCCTACACTAAAATAGATGAGGGTAACTCTTTTTCATCACAACCTCTGATTCCCAAACCACTTCTTTAAAACTCGTGGTTTCGCCACAACATTTTGATAAGGGGTATTTTCTAATTTTTGAGAACTTTTTCTCTACTATCTTTGATCTTCACCAACTTCTCTTTATAGGGAAGGTCATTATCTAATGGTACCAACAATTGATTGAGTAAATTTGATAGGTCACGTATGTTTTTCCTCAAGGGTGACACATGGAATTCAACAGGTACTTGAGATAGGTTCGGTGGGAGTGCTAGTTGCTAGGCCACTACTCCAATGCGATCACGGATCTCAAAAGGGGTAATGTAACTTGTACTAAGATTTCCATTCATTCCAATTCTCATAACTCTCTTCCATTTTAATATGTAAAGTATACGATGTCTCTGACATCGATCTTCAGGCCTTGTCGATGATTGTAACCATATATCTTTAGTCGAATTTGAGCAGTTGTAATGTGCTTCTCGATGGCCTTAACCTTTTCCACCATTTCTTCGACCATTTCTGGACCTTGGAGTTCATACCACCAACATCATCCCAACATACCAGTGTTCTACACCTCTTCCCATAAAAGTATTCATAATGAGACATTTTTATGCTTCAATGGAAACTATTATTGTATGAGACCTCATCTAGAGAGATATGTTGATCCTATCCTCCATTGAAGTCCATTGAGAATGCTCTCAAAATGTCCTCATGTGTTTTTATAGTCCACCCATATTGGTCATCAGTTTGAGAATGATAAGCCGAACTAATATCCCGATAATAATCTAGTTGTTATTTAAGACTCTTCCAAAACGTAGACACGAATCTTGGATCTCGATCAGATACAATCTATAGTGTCACTCCATGTAGCCTTACCACATCCACAATGTATATCCACAACAGTTGATCGACTGAGAAATTTTATAAAATTTCAATGATGTGTGAAATATTTGTAAGATGATCAACAACAATCCAAATATAATTTATTTATTTGCATGTCTTCGGATGCCTGGTGACAATGTCCATGGTGATGTTCTCCAATTTCCATGCTGGTATGGGTAATTGCTCTATCATCCCCATATAATATTTCCTTATGAGACTTCACTTGACAATATACTAGGCACATTGTTATAGAGTCATCTATCTCCTTAGATATGTTATACCACCATTAATGATCCCAGAGATATCAATACATCTTTGTGTTTCCTGGGTTAATGGAGAAATTATAACTTTTCACATCATCCAAAAGTTCTTTCATTAACTCCATACATGATGGAACATATAGTATTGTCCCAATTCCCACATTTCCATCATCATTAACATTGATCATTGAGGATTTTCATTTTATGATAGCTTCCTCTTTCTTATAAATTCCCACATATTCCTTTTAGGAATCATATGGAGTTTCCAAAAGAGATAGTTGACCAATAATTTGTGAAATGATTGATTATTTTCACTTCTTTATGATTCCCATGTCCATATTCATCAAATCTAATAAAATTGAATCCTTTTCAATTCTCATCAATGGTATAATTGTTGGCTTCTTTCTACTTAGAGAATCTTCCACATTGTTCTCTTTTCCAAGGTGGTAGTTGATTGAGAGGTCATTGTCTTTGATCAGCTCTGACCATCTTCATTAGATCATGTTCAACACTTTATTTGTGAATATATACTTGAGGCTTTTGTGGTTCGTATATATTTCACACTTCTCCCCAAAGAGGTAATGTCACCAAATTTGCAAAGTGATGATTATTGATTCCAACTCCAGATCATGTGTTGGATAGTTTTTCTAATGAAATTTCAGTTTCATAGAAGTATAGGAAACAAATTTGTGATTTTTAATCAACACACATCCCATACCCTTCTTCGATGTGTCATTAAATACCACAAAAGGTACTCCACTTGTTGGAAGGGTGAGAACATGAACATTGATAAGACACCTTTTAAACTCCTTGAATCTCCCTTCACACTCACCACTCCAAGAAAATGGGAATCCCTTCCGAGTTAGCTTGGTAAGAGGGTTTTTCAATCATGAAAATTTTCTCACAAATAAGCGATAATATCTAGCTATCCGCAAGAATCTACCGATTTTAGTCACTGATGTTGGCTTCAACCATCCCTCAATTGCAACTGTCATGGATGGATTTACAAACATCCCATTTCTTGTGATGATATGACCCAAGAGTTAGACATCATTTATCCAATACTCACAATCATAATACGTTTCATTGAGATTCTCCTTTCACAAGGTCTCTAGTATAGTACTAAGATTCTCCTTAAGATCCTCCTTGGTTTTGGAGTATATTAGAATATCATCTATAAATACAACTAATCCTTTTTTCTAGGTAATCTCTAAAGACACTATTAAACTATTCCATAAATATTTATAAAGCATTAGTGAGTATGAGAGGAATTAATATTCCTTCATAGTGCCTGTATCGTGTACGAAAAGTAGTATTGCGGATATCCTCCTTCTTCACCCTTACTTTTTCATATATTGACCAAAAATCAACCATGGAGATGTATTGTACTCCACGTAGCTGATCGAACAATTCATAAATTCTTGGCAGTGTATACTTGTTCTTTATCATGATTTTTCTGAGCTCATGATAATCAATGCAAAGGTGTATTGACCCACCATTACTCTCGATTAAGAGGACTAGTGTACCCCACGATGAAGCCCTTGGGCGTAAAAACCCATTATTTTGATTCTTCTATAGTTGTTTCATTATATCCTCATGCTATAAAATATCAATTCTATAAATATTTATGTAAATTTAAAACAATCATGGTATAATATCAATTGTGAATTCAACATCTCTTATAGTAGGTAAACCAAACGATTCTATGGGAAACAATTCAGTGAATTCCCTCAGAATATGAATTTCTTCAAAATGGTTTCTTCCTTAGACTCAATCATCTGAGCCAGTTACGCATGCTCATAGGATAGTAATATCAATGCCGAATATGATGGTGATAAAGATGATTCATCATCCTCCTTGCACTTGTAATGAATCGTGGGTCGATTTTCCATATTTAGAGTGATTTCCCTCTCAATTAAATTTAGGATGGATCTATATAAAGAATTCCAATCCATGCCAATAATTTCATGAAATTCCACTAATGGTAGTATGAAGAGTTTCACTGGGAAGTTAAATCCACAAATTATTAAAGGGGAGGAGTTATATTCCTGGGATGCAATGATTTCCCCATTTTCCAATCTCATCGACATCATTACTTCCATAACATGTGGTGGTGTTGGGATTTTTCTACTAAACATTTGAGATATAATAGAATTTGTAGAACCAGAAATAAAAAAGAATGTTCACTATTAGTGAATGAATAACTAGCGTACGTATCACCACATTGTTTTTGGGGTTCACTTCGGTAGTAGTGATGGAAAAAGCTCTCCCTTGTTGCATTAGAGGTTGTTGGTTTCCTATAAAACCCTTGGATTAGGGAACTAGTTTGTATAGTGACCTAGTTTTTTGTAGTTGAAGAAATGAACAATGCGTTGAGGTTCAAACAGAGAATTCCTCTCTTCTATTTAAGTTGTAGGTTTTTCTGTTCAGTAGTTAATGGCTAGGTGCCCTTCTCTTCCACACCTAAAGCATTTCATCCTCCCCTTATGGAAATTTTTGTTGTGCTTCCTTATTCATCATTGGCATGTGAGGTGCGGAATTTTCTTAGAACCATTGGATTTATCAATTAGAACATTTGAATTAAAGTCCACCTTACACTTCTTAACACCATGATACTCCTAAGATTCACCAATCTTCATTTCGACTTTGAGGGCACATCGAACAATTTACTCATACCTCTCGAAGTCATGGATTGCTATGTATTTTCATAGGTTTGGTTTTAGACCACCAAAGAAGTGGTCAACCTTGCATTTGGGGGTAATAAAAAAATGATAGAGGCATATCATATAGGAATTTTCATGTTTTCCTCATGAACTCCTATGGATTTTTCATGTTTTTTTATGGAAAGGAAGTCCATTTCGATATTATGTCGGATGGTTGAAGGAAAATATTTTTCAATAAACATTTTCTGGATATCCTTCTATACCAACTCCTCAATATCCTCCTCAAGCATCATAAGTTTAATCAATTTCCCCCATTTATCAGCTCACCCTTCATACAATAATAATCCAGAAGTGCATTATCTTGTTTAGAGCATTAAATTATTGAGAGGATCTTATCAATGGTGTTGATCCATTGTTAGGCGATGGAGGGATCATATGATCCATTAAAAGTATGAGGCCTTCATCTCATGAAGCCCTTGACTGCAACTTGTTATTTATTAATGGGGGGGGGGGGGGGTTGGACATTCCTCTTAACCCATGTTTCTATTCAAAACATTAGATAACTTAGAGAGTGTCTTGTCAATGTTCATGATTCCTTCTCCCATCGAATTGGGCTTCTCATTAGAACATCCATCACATTGATCTTCGCATTAGTTGTTACCTGGGTCCTCCTATTACCAACCATTGGATGGAATAAAAGTAATGTTAGGGGTAACACATAAAGGGTAATCCAATGAAAAAATTAAGACTATAAATAACTTTTATTTCATTAACCTATGAATTTATAGTCTTCAATCTATGTTATCCATGTTCTACTTCCTAAAATATATTTCTTGGGGATTGATTTTATTCCCTTAATAATGGTTCATACTATGATTGTGAATTTACCAAAGTAAATCCCATAAGAGTGTTGTAACAAAGAGTGCAGAAAGGCCCATTGTCATTCCCTAGTTCATGTTCATTTCTAGCTCAAAGCGGTGTTTTTGGGTTTTACCATAAGATATATGTGTGCTAGAAACTCCTCTACCTGCTTATTTCCAAACATGAATGAATTTTCATGATAAAACAGTTACTAAATACTAACAAAAATTTAGGTATGTTTTTATTATACTTAGTTTCATCCCTAATTCTTTCACTAGGTTTTTCATATCTGAATCCAAAAATTAAATAAACATATCCTCCAATATGAACTATAACAACCCTGATCTTTATTTCACACTTAACCATATTTTATTACATAAAAATTTCACTTGATAGAACGATTAATATCTAGAGGTCTAGTTTCATTGCGGCTTAAGAACATTATATAAAATGTAAAACATCAAGTACATATCTTTATTGAAACCATCTTTTACATGACCACACACATTCCTTCGTACCTAGAATTGCATGTGATAACCTAAGGACATGCATAAGAAAAGGGTGAGCTATAATGCCCAGTATGGGAGTAAACAAGGTATAACATGAATAATATAGTACATGTTATGATGTAGGAATATTAATTGATCAGAAAATATAAATGAACATAAAGTCATTATACAACATGATTATCATAACTTGGAAACATGGCATCAATATTAAACAAGATATTTGCATGATCCAAGGCTCATTCCACATGGAGCATGAGTAAAACCTCATATAACTTGAATTAGAAAGAGTAAATATTCATTTTACATGATGTATCGTGATATTAATATTTACCCAATGCAATTGAGCATTATCAGGGCACACCTTTCTTAATCATTTCATTTCATTTATAAGTGATCCACATGGATCACATAACATGGATTCATTAAACCTAATAATTTATTCCATGATAAAGGAATTTGGAATTTATATATGAAACTATATATTCTATCAATTAATGTTCATAATGGTTAAAACCCTTGATAGAGAAATCGACATGGTATTCACTATATAATGACATATGATCAGAATATGTTGGTGCTATTTCGATAGCATAACGGTGTGTCATAAAATATCATAAAAATGGTTGATGGAAGAAAATGGGTGTTTAATCATATTTACATGAAATGGATAGTAATGGGTTCACATTGATACATGTACCAACATATATAATGAAATTTAGATTCATAATACAAAAATCTGTCTTGAATTCAAATGAGAAGAGATAAATTCCTAATAGAATTTTGGCTTGGTAACATGTGTACATGGGAGGCATTAGTGGGACATAAAGGGGTATATCATCATTAAAAAATAATGAGGGAAGTATAATTGAGGTTCAAAATCATACCCCAACATTTTAAATAGAAAATAAAAGGGTATAACAATATAATATAATTTGGACAAATATTAGAAAGGAAGAAACCCCTTATGGAATTTCAGCTTGGTAACGGGTGTACATGGGAGGAATTAATGAAAGAGAAAGGGCTATATAATCATTTAAACATAAAGAGGGATGTATAGGGGTGGCACAAAATCATACCCCAACATTATTAATTGAAAATAAATGGGCATACAAAAATGGTATTTGCAAAAAAAGAGAATGAAAGAAATCCCTTACATGGAAGTGTGATCCCAAAGGTTAAGGAGAGGATTTTGAGAGGCTTCTTGAGAGCATGAGGATCATTAGGAGGATTATATAGATAGGATGGAAGGTTTTTGTATCTCTAAAAAGTATTTGACTGATGAGGAAGTGGAAGAATGGGTGGGTTTATATAGGAAAATAGAGGGAATTATTTATTATTTTGGTTTTGGACACCACAAATTAAACTAATCAAAACCACAAAATATCACATGGTTTTGGCTCAAGGTTTTTTATAATGTGGGGTGGAAGACATTATTTTTAAGAAAAATGGCTTAAATTATTAAATTAACAGAATTTCTTATGTGTAGGTGATTCAAACTCTCAAGGAAATCTATTTAAAAAATCAAAATGTTTTACAAGTCATGGAGGGTCCACTAAAGATTCAAAAAATAAATAAAACAAACCTAAAATAACATTATTTTTGTCGAAGAACATTTATTGGCCGAAAATATATTTTATATTATTTTATTAGATCACTATTGGGTCATTATGATGTCATAAAACACATTATATTATTAAACATTTCTCAATTTTTACCCAAAAATTCGATTATCTCAGAAAATTATAAAAAAATCACCATTGGATAATTTCGATATCCTCATTCAAAAAGTAATATTAATTTTATCTAAATAATTTTCTATGTATGTGTTTTATAATTTTAAAATAAAATCTGACATTTATCCAAAATTCACGGTTTTTGATAAAAATGGCTTTCAAACTATAATAAAAATCCCAACTGTATTTATATAAATTATATGATAACTTATATTTAATAAAAATTAATTTAGTAATAATATTTTTTTAAAATATTATTTAATTCTAAAATCCATTAATTCCTCAAAAAATACTTCTTAACTGAATATAACCTAATAATATAGTTTTTTTCATTAAAAAAATTTAAAAATTAACAATAATAAAATGAATATATATTATTTATTATATAAAAAAAATTCAAATAATTATAGTGCTTGTGTATTTTAACATTACCCCTTATAACAACAATATTTTACCAAAGGGTAAGGAGTGAAATGATGATAGAATCTTGGGTTGGATCAGATAACATTTCTCTGGTGGTATTCTATATCAACTTCTAGTTATCCTTTAGGCAGTCTCGTTCGAGCTTAACATGTTGAAGCTCAACCTGGGCTTGGTCAATATCAAAGCCCAGTGACGCAACCTCCTTTATGATCTCCGAAAAATGGGATTCGTATGGAGAAATTCTCCTAGATGTGTCCATCACATTCTTTGTCTGAGTAATTGGATTTGTTAAAGACCTAAATTTATATTAATAATTTGATCACTATTCAGAGAATATATTTTCAATGGTAACAATTATTAATAGTATTTTGAAATAAATAATCATAAATCCAAATAAGCACATATATTATATAACCATTTTACTTAATAAGACATTGAATTAGATAAATAGGAATTTAATTAATAATAGTTTGGGTCATTAGACTCAACTTACCTACTTACATTCTATAGACTATGGTCTTCTTCAAAGGCCAATAATAGTGCTTTAAGAGGAGATTTAGATGGAGCACGTTTAAGAAGAGGTAATCTCCTCTACTAATTCTTTAAATCTTTTTCTCTTCTTCTACTTAATCTTCAGTAGTTGTTTCATTATAATGCAAAAAATCCAGTATCTATTATATAATATGGTGTTATAATTATTATGTAACAACCATTTTTCATCTTATATCCATCCTACAAAAAATGGAATCACCATGTGTGTGTACGTACAATTTCCCATCTATACGTGATGGTGTAATATGTTTTTCACCCCCAGAATACTTGGATGTGTATAATTTTGGAAATAATAAAAATAATAGATTATTATAAAAATATATATTTTTAAATATTTTACAAAATTCGATTTAGTACCAATATATATTTTTGGGAATTATATTATCACTCGTGCGTACGTATGACCTACCATCTCCACTGTGGAATGTGATTTATTCAAGATGATCTTCATTAAAGCATGATTATACAAATTAATTAAATTAATATATATGATATATATTATACTAATATCATTCTATATATTATATAACTATATCCATAGAAGAGTAACATGAACTTATCTGAGAAAACAAGCATAAGAATAAAATAATTTAACACATGATTTATGAGTAAAAATGTTAATAACAAATGTATGGTAATATGATAAAATATGACATCATAAAAATTATTATGATTCTGAAACAAATTAATGAATGTAATTAAATCATTATATATGATGTGTTAACACATATAAAACAAATCAGACCTAAGATAATAGATTATTTCTCAATCTTATTATTATTTGAGATTGTTTGTACGTAAGTATTTGCTGGGGTATATTTATCTTCCATGTCCTGGTTTCCTAGTTATGTTATTTAAAATATTCATTCAATTCTTCTAAAAAATTTTATAGTTAATTTTACCCATTAGTGATTTTTTATTAAATGGCATTAATGGAATCTTTTGTTGTTTTTGATATGAGGTATTTTTTTACTTTTTCGGAAAAAGTACAAGGAAAAGGTTTTTTTAACTTATACGATATGAAAGGATTTTTACATTTTCAAGAAACCATATTTCCTACCAGATTCCTTTACATTATTTCATGTTTATGTTCTGATAAATTATTTTCTTCAAAAATTTCATGACATTTTGAGAAAATAAAATGTTTTGAATGATGAAAGGGTATTTTCTTCACGAATTAATTTCAATTGTTATAAAAAATTTAATTTCCATTTGAGATGGAATTATTAAATATAGTTATGTTTCCAGTATAATAGACTTATTTTTTCAATAGTTTTATTGTTTTTAATATGAAATGATATTTCTAAAATCTATTTATTTTATATGGATTATGTTATGGTGGAATGATGTTTAAAGAAAACCAGTTTATTCATTGGGTTATGAAGAATGATTTATGTTATTGTGTTACACGTAAGAAGTATTTAATTAGGAGATTAATTGGACTTATACCTCCATAAAATTAATTGGGTAAATATTTATATCTCATGAGATAGACATTGATAGAACTGGAAAAAATCCTAGTTTAGTAGTACAGGGATGGAACGAGGAGTGAACTCGGTTCAGAAATAGACATTTTCTGCTATGATATTATTGATATATTCCTTGACTAATATGAAATGGTTTTATATGATAATTTGTAACACCCAAAATTTCATCTGTTTGTTATGGGTTTTGGGATTACATTAACTGATTCTTATGAACATTTATAATTTTTTCCAAGGCATGATATCACGTTCTTTCATATAAAGGATAAGATTAAAAAAATTATGTTATTATGTATTATTATTATGATATGATTGATATCTCCCTTGTTTCACATTACTGATCATATGAGAGAACCCTTTCATATATTCTTTTTCTCGAGTTCATAAAGAAGGGTATTAAATATGATATGTGAAAAAGGTGTCCAGTTATGATGAAATAAGTGGGAGATAATGAAGATGTATTATGAACCAATTGTTTATGTTTCACAATTTCTAAAGACACTATACCTATACGGTACCCTCATGGATTTTTTATATTTTTTTGATGAATATTATTCTATATTGAAGTAATATATATGTTTGTCATATATGGGTTGATATATTTGGTATCATATGAATGTTACAGTTTACCTTTGGAGAATAGAATTATAATACAATGTGAATAACCCTAAGGACATTCTGATGTATATTTGACAATACCAATGATTTATAAATGATTATAAATAACCTAGGATAAATCCTAAATTGTCCTAAATTGATTGTTTTTGGATTATATGTTTTTCCATTATGATTAGAGTTTCTCATACTATGTTTCTTTGTTTTAGTCAATGTATAGAACTCGATGGAACCTATATAATGATGAATGTGATGGGAAATTCTAAGATTGTCCTCTTAAGAAACCCAATGTTATGGGATATGGAAAGATAAATCATATAGATATGATCAGACACCTTTCTCAAGCTATGAATCATTCGGGAATTCAAAATTATCAAAGGAGAGATGAATATTTAGTGAGTCCTTCATGAGAAAACATCTACCTTATTCGAGTGGGTCTTCTAATAAAGTAGTGTATAATCAATGGATCAATACCACTAAAATGGTATTTTCAATTCTCCAATGTTCAAAACATGATAAGGTCAACATATAATTCTTGCATTTGGAAGGTGATGCTGATCAATGGTGGATTATTATCAATAACACAAGGCAAGGAGATGAAATTGAATCTATGTAATAAAAGGAGTTAAATTTTTTTTCCAATAAGTACATTATGCATATTCATGGAGTAATGTTGGAGAATGAGTTTTTTTAGGATTATGTAAAAGGATGATGAAACTGTTGGTACCTATGAAGTAAATTTTATAATACATGCAAGGTACACTTTTGGAATAGTTATTCCAACTGAGACGAAAATTGATCGATTCATTAGTGGATTAAAACCATGTTTTTTAAGGGAATTATCAATAAGGGACTTCAATGGCTATGAAAAAATCATTCGATGTACTCTCAAGGTTGAAAAGGATATTGGAGTAACCCATGAGTCCTTTGAGTGTGAAAATAAGAGAAAAATACAATTCAAGGGAAAATATAAATATCAAACTGAAAAGAAGACGAGTTTTCCATTATGATCAATGTGTTGAAGGAAACATGGAGTAAAGTGTATCAAAGGGACTAGAAAATGTTTTTAATTGTGGGAGAGACGTCCATTGGGTAATTGAATACCAATGTGATGGGAAAAATAATTTTAATGATCCGAAAAAATTAAAGGATATATATATTGAACCTTCAAAATTTCAATGCTACAAGTGAAAGGAATCTTGGAATTTTTACAATATATCATTTATCCTAAGGGTTATTGATGATGATTGAAGTCATCAAACTCTTAAGTCAAAATGTAAGGGAATGCCGCATGAAATCACTATCGATGTTGTGGAGTATGATAAGGAAGTGGTGAAAGGGACACATAACAACTAATCCAAAGTAGAAATTGTTTTATTTGATTATGTATCCACCAACTCCTTAATTTTTGTAGAATTATCTATGTCCATAATAATTCCAACAATTAGATGCTTTTTTAGTCGTGTCAACTCTTAATGCACATCAGTCACATCAAAAGTTTATACTTATTCCATGGTTGACATTTTTAGGTAAGTGCTTCCTTAGAGTCATATGATCATTCCAATAGTGGAATTTGATGGGATTATTGTAATGTCCTGAGTCCGGAGCCCCTCCACTGGTGCCCCGTACCCAGTTCGCCACATGAACTCAAGCGCGTTTCCCCAAACTCTAGAGGCTGCCGACTAGCAGCGAGGGCCTTGGTGAGTCGGTGGGGAAACTATGCCCTCATTCGGTAAGGTATACAAGGTAAGAAACAACAATAAACAGCGTAAGCAGTAAACAACATGCGTAACAATAGAATCCAAATAGTGGAAGAAATGCAGATATATAACAATGATGAAAATAATGAAGCAGGTACAAGTATCTATGGAAAACATCAAACACAACAATGTGCCGGAATACAACTAAAACCAAGTGAAAAAGAAAAACAAAGAAATCTCCTCAGCATCGCAAGCCACGGTTTGGTCCCATGCTCCCCAGCTCCTGGTGTGGTCAAGATCCTGAACTAGATGGGCGCTTTCCCTTGTCTATACCTGCAGCAACATAGTCTGCTTGGGCCCAAAATCATGGCCCAAAAAGGGTGTGAGATACAATCCCAGTAGGCAATCACCCAAATATTTGTGCCTAACAGTCAATGAATACATGGCAGTAATAAAACAAGAACCAGTAACGGAAAAGCGCAAACAGCTAAAATCCACAATTATAACAAGTATAGAAGTCAACAACAATAAGAAAACAGGTAACCCTCTGGGTAGCTCTCACAGTCTATCCCCTATGGTTCAACCTCTAAGTACAATCAACCCTCTGGGAGGAACACATAGTCTCACCCCTCGGGTTCAGCTACGTAATTAAGCAGACTCTCTGGGGAAGCACTCACCATCAATTCCCCCAATACTCTCGTATCGTGCTAAAGGCTCTCCGGGGAAGAACTCAACATCAATTCCCCCTATAGCCCGCGTTGTAATTAAAAGAATCTCTGGAGAAGTTGTTCCGTCAATTCTCCACTTGGTCTCGCATCGTGATTTAAAAGACACTCTGGAGAAGCCCTTCCGTCAATTCTCCCTTTGGTCTACTACTCAAGGTTCTCGCAGTCTTGAGTAACTAAACATGCTCAGCATGTGTGTATCATCCAAGTAAACCCCAAGAACTACTTGGATATCAAATAAGGCTCAAAAATAAAATAAAACAACAGTTCCACTATCCTACGACTAGGCATGGAAACTGGAAAATGCCAAACATGCAGAACAAGCATGGAAAAGCAATCTGAGCACAAAAAAATTACTCTAATCACAAGCAATAACCTCTACTAAAGCAATCAAGCAAAGCAGGCAAGAAACAAGGGAATAACAGGAAACATGCAATACCCCATTCACAGGTATTGGTGGAATTTGCACAAAATACTCAAAGACTTTCTACAGAAAGGCACAAACCACCTACCTCGATCCTAGGAGATCGATATACGTGAACCACGACGACAGATTCCCCTTAGAACGATTTAGATCTGAGAAAACACACAAAACATTCATCCCATGATATCATGAAAACATGGAGGAATCAAGAAAGAAGGCTCAAGAAGAAGGAAGAAATCACCGCTGCGATTCCAATGCAATCGACCGTGCTCGAAGTAGAGAACAGATGGCGAGGTAGGACTCCGTCGAAGATCAGGCCGTACGGAAGCTCCCGGACGGTCGAAAACTATAGAAGAAGACGCATTTGGGGGGTTAGGTGCAACCCCGGTCTGCTTAAGAAAAAAAAAGAAAGTACACGGCGTGTAATTTTAGAGTACACGACGCGTACTTCGAATTTTTCCATACTCCTAAATAACCGGCCTCCGCCTGAGCCTTACACACCATGTGTGTGGCCCGGACACAACCATCACACGGCTTCAAGCCGTAACAGAGTACACGACGTGTACTCATAAAGTACATGGCGTGTACTTTGAAAATTTCCAGAAAAACCATTTTTCTTAAAATCTCCAAAAATGGAAAAACATACCTCAACGAAGGTCCGGGTTCTTACAAACTTCCCCCCTTAAAGAAATTCGTCCCCGAATTTCCCTAATGAGGTGGAGAAGAAGGATCCCTGAACAGCTCCGGCCACTACGAATGTAAATCAGCCTCCCTATCCCAGGTCTCATCCTATACTCGCCCGTGCTTCCATAGCACTCGTACTAGAGGAACATACCGCCCACAGAGAACCTTTTTACTATGATCGACAATCCGGATAGGATGCTCCTCGAACGATGCATCTGCTTCAAGCTCGACTTACTCATGCTAAAAGACGTGAGATGGGTCTGAAAAGAAACGTCAGAGCTGAGATACGTGGAAGACGTCGCGCATGGCCCGATACCTCTGAGTTAGCTACAACCGATAGGCGACTGGACCCACTCTCTCCAAAACCTCAAACGGCCCGACGTACCGTGGCGAAAGCTTACCCTGTCTCTGAATCCTCTTGTGGCCCAACCTAGGTGCGACACGTAGGAAAACCCGATCACCGACCTCGAACTCCAGAGGTCGTCTCCACTGATCCGCATAAGACCTCTATCGAGACTGAGCTGTATCCATCCTCTTCCGAATCAGCTCTATCTGCTCCAAAGTCTCCTGAACAAGATGAGGTCCCAGCAAAGCTGCCTCTCCTGCCTCCAGCCTACATAAGGAAGATCGACATGGTCTACCATACCAAGCCTCATATGGTGCCATCTGGATGGTCTCCTAGAACCTGTTGTTGTAGGAGAACTCCACTAGAGAAATATGCTTCTTCCAAGAACCGCCAAATTCAATGATGCATGCTCGGAGCATATCCTCAAGCACCTGGATCGTGCGCTCGGACTGGCCATCAGTCTGGGGATGGTATGCTGTACTCAAAAGTACCTATATACCCAAGACCTTCTGAAGTCCCTTCCAGAACCGAGAGGTAAAGCACACATCTCCGTCTAAAACAATAGAGCGTGGAACTCCATGCAGACGCACAATCTTACTGATGTAAAGTCGTCCCAGATCATTGACACTATAGGTCTCCTTGATCGGCAAGAAGTGAGAAACATTCGTAAGCCTGTCGACGACAACCCAAACAACATCGTTCCCTCAAGGTGATCTTGACAACCCAGTCATGATGTCCATCGCAACATCATTCCACTTCCACTCCGAAATGAGTAACTACTGTAAGACACCTGCTGGTCGCTGAGGGTCTTGTGGCTGTCTGCCACGGCCTCGACCTCCACCTCGGCCCAAACGGCCAGAAGAACTCCATTTCCCTGACTGGTGAGAGACTAGTGGGGCTGCTCCTGAACGAGGAGTCATGGAAGAACCCCGGTCACCTGCTTCTTGTGGGAAAACCTGGCAGAAACGCTGAAGGTGACCCAACTTGCCGCAAGATCGACGCTCCAAGGGGTCTCTCTGGTACTACGGCCTTGTGTGCCCCATCCGGCCACACTGGTAGCATGTCACCTGGCTACCTGATGATGCGTCTCGCTTCCTCGAATCACTGCGCGTAGGCTTCATACTATGCTTATTGATGTCATCTGAAGGAAAGCTATCTCTATAAGAAAAATCTCCCTGACTCGCAGCTCCAGAGTCTCTCAGATTGCGCTCCGCAATCAGTGTCTGGTTGACGATGGAAGTAATGGAAGTCAGCTGGAAGATGTTCACCTGTGAGTGAATCTCCCTCCTGAGTCCATCCTAAAACTTCCTCACCAAGAACACCCCACTCCCATCCCGAAGGGGTGTAAAATGATGTAACTCAGTGAAACGAGAGTAATACTCCATGACAGATAGAGTACCCTGCTCTAAGCTCATGAACTCCCGGGCTCGATCAGACCTAGGGGTCTCTGGGTAAAAGTAGTCGTAAAACACGCGTTGGAACTCCTCCCAAGTCATAGCCTGCTGCTGACCCGCCTGTGAGATTATGTCCCACCACCTCTTGGTAGATTCTTGGAGCATGTAGGTGGCGAGCTTGACCCACCTCTCTAGATCTGTCTCCAGATGCTCGAATATAGTCAGCATGGCTTCCATCCATGACTCTGCAGCCTGAGGTCCTCCCTCCCCCGAGAAAGTGAGAGGATGCTGTTGTTGAAAGACTCACGTCAAGTCTTCCATAGACGAGGTAGGAGGCGGTGCTCCCTGAAAGGCCTGCATCATCCTCATGAAACCTTCCCTGAACTACGCATCAGCACCTACGACTAGTACAACAACTGGTGCCAAGGCTGGTTCGGTTGGGGGATCGACAGGAAGTCCCTGATCAGCCCTGTCTGGCGTCTGATCACTACCTGACGACAGACGAACGACCAGAGGACGTCTCAGAGGAATAGCTCTAAAAGATCAAAATCACACCTTAGATCAGGAAAACAAGGATAGAGAACACAAGAGTACAAAACAGGAACAGGGGGAAAACACACAAGATTGCAAAACATGACTACACTGCGTGTATAAAACTACATGTCATGTCTACTTAAACCACTGACATGGGCGTGTAATCCTGCCCTAAGATTCATGTACACTTCAAACTACATGGAATGTTGACCCCCACACACGGCGTGTACAAGAAACTATTCCCTTGCCCAAGTCTCCTTACAGGGCTAACCCACAAGGTCAGACTCAACCCGAGACTACACGACGTGTTCGAATAAAACACGGCGTGCAATAGACGAGGCTTCAGCGGTCCGTGTTTCTGAATACACAGCCATCTAAACGGCTGGACCTTACACGGCGTGCTCCGAACAAGCACGGCGTGCAGAGGCGAAGGCGACACCATCCCGTGTTGTTCGTGACACGGCCGGGTACCTGAGCAAGACTACACGGCGTGTTCCGATCCAACACGGCGTGTGTAAAAGAAGGTCACGCCGGCCCGTGTTTTTCGTGACACATCCTTGCACTTGGACAGGACTACACGGCGTGTTCCATACGGACACGACGTCTTCTACCCGATCTTCCCCAACCCGTGTTGTTAGTGACACGGGCGGTTACACGGCTCCGAACTCACACGGCGTGTACCAATGGTACACGACGTGTTCCCGAAGTTACTCCCACGACAACATGTTCTACTTACCTGGTCAGTGAAATGGCCTGAAAACTACATGGCATGTATCCAAAAAGTACACGCCGTGTATTCTGGGTTTTTCTGGGCAGTATCTCAGAAACTGTGTAGAATTCCATAAATACTAAAACAAGGGAAAAGGTGCCAAATTACGATCCGTGAGGGCCCGTAACACCTGAAGAACCAAAATTCGGCATTCATTTTAAGAAAGGAACAAAGAAACGGTTTTCTAACACAACATTAGAGAATCTATCAAACAACTATCACAACAGCATGCATAATCTACACAAAGTCTATCACAACAGCATGCAATCGCATATGCACCCTAGATGGCATGGTAAGAATGCATGACATGTGATTTCTACAAGTGCCTATATGATGCATGAGATGGAATACCCTCATCTCATAGGGTTGTGAAGAAATAGAACCAAAATATCAAAACAATAACCGCACAAGTCATATGAATCACTCTAGGTGAAAACATACCAACCATAAAATCTCAAAACCAGAAAACTACAATTAAAAAGGTAGTATGGCTTTTCCCTGTACACAGGTTATCTACTCCCGAGCACAGCTTAATGCCAAGTACCTAATCCGTCCTATCCCTGGCTAAGGTCTCTAAATAGTAAAGCAAGTGAAAAGAACTCCTTTGATACCACTTTGTAATGTCCCGAGTCCGGAGCCCCTCCACTAGTGCCCCGTACCTGGTTTGCCACATGACCTCAAGCGCGTTTCCTTGAACGCCAGAGGCTGCCGACTAGCAGCGAGGTCCTTGGTGAGTCAGTTGGGAAACTATGCCATCATTCGGTATGGTATACAAGGTAAGAAACAACAATAAACAGCAGAAGCAGTAAACAACATGCATAACAATAGAAACCAAACAACAGAAGCAATGAAGATATATGACAATGATGAAAATAATGAAGCAGGTACAAGTATCTATGGAAAACAGCAAACACAACAACATGCTGGAATACAACTGAAACCAAGTGCAAATCAAAAACCAAGAAAGCACCTCAGCATCGCGAGGCACAGCTCGTTCCCATGCTCCCCAGCTCCTGGTGTAGTCATGATCCTGAAGTAGAAGGGCTCTTTCCCTTGTCTATAACTGCAGCAACATAGTCTGAATGGGCCCAAAAGCATGGACCAAATAGGGTGTGAGATACAATCCCAGTAGAAAATCACAAAAATATTTTTTCCTAACAGTCAATGAATACATGGTAGTAGTAAAACAAGAAGCAGTAAACCGAAAAGGACAACCAGCTACAATCCACAGTTCTAACAAGTATAGCAGTCAACAACAAGAAGAAAATAGGTAACCCTCTGGGTAGCTCTCACAGTCTAGCCACTATGGTTCAACCACTAAGTACAAGAAATCCTCTGGGAGGCACACACATGCTCACCCCTCTGGTTCAGCTACGTAATTAAGCAGACTCTCTGGGGAAGTACTCACCGTCAATTCCCCCTATAGTCTTATATCGTGCTAAAGGCCCTCTGGGGAAGCACTCAATGTCAATTCCCCATATATCCCACATCGTAATTAAAAGACTCTCTGGAGAAGCCCTTCCGTCAATTCTCCACTTGGTCTCGCATCTTGATTTAAAAGACACTCTGGAGAAGCTCTTCCGTCAATTCTCCCTTTGGTCTGCTACTGTAGGTTCTCACTGTCCTGAGTAACTAAACATGCTCAGCGCATGTGTATCATCCAAGTAAATCTCATGAACTACTTGGCTATCAAATAAGGCTCAACAGTAAAATAAAACAACAGTTCCACTATCCTATGACTAGGCATGGAAACTGGAATACGCCAAAAAGGCAGAACAATCATGGAAAAGCAATCTGAGCACAAAAAAATTACTCTAATCACAAGAATTAACCTCTACTAAAGAAATCAAGAAAAGAAGGCAAGAACCAAGGGAAAAACAGGAAACACGCAATACCCCATTCAAGGGTATTGGTGGAATTTTCACAAAATACTCAAATAATTTCTATAGAAAGGCACAAACCACCTACCTCGATCTTAGGATATCGATATACATGAACCTCGATGACAGATTCCCCTTCGAACGACGTAGATCTGAGAAAACGCACAAAACGTTCACCCCGCGATAACTTGAAAGCAAGGAGGAATCAAGAAACAAGGCTCAAGAAGAAGGAAGAACTCACCCCTGCGATTCCAACGCAATAGACCGTGCTCGAATCGGAGAACGGACGGCGAGGCAGGACTCCATCGAAGATCCGGTCATACGGATGCTCCCGGACGGTCGAAAACTGGAGAAGAAGATGTATTTGGGGGTTAGGCATGACCCCGGTCCGTGTAATGAAAAACAAAGAAAGTACACGACGTGTAATTTTAGAGTACATGGCGTGTACTTCAAATTTTTCCATATTCCGAAATAACCACCCTCCACCTCAGCCTTACACACCGTGTGTGTGGCCCAGACACAGCCAACACATGGATTCGAGCCAGAACAGAGTACACGAAATTTACTCAGAAAGTACATGACGTGTACTTTGAAAATTTCCAGAAAAACCATTCTTCTTAAAAACTCCAGAAAACGGAAAACATACCTGAACGATGGTCCGTGTTCTTACAATTATTGGAAGAGATTGTATTTCTCTAGACAGATCTCATATCAGTATCCAAGGAAGGTAGGTCACATTTTATATTTTGGATCATTCTATGATCATCTATCAATTCAAATATGAATAGGACCTCCCAGTGGAAATTTCTTCCATATTTTGGGTTTTGATTCCGTTGAATGTTTTTTATATATCTCAAATTTCTGGGATAAACTCCCCAATTAATATACCCATATTGTACGGATGTTTGATTATGTCTATCCATAAGAATTTCTAGGGCTTCCATCGAATAGTGAGGTGTGGTTTATAAGAGATCTCATAATGGGAGTTATTCATATTTAAAAGACACCTTAAATACTGGTTCTAATTGAGTTGTAGGAATAAAATAAGAAACTCCAAGAGAATCATGGAAAGGGATTCATAAGCCCTAGTGTATCACCTTAGAGTACACCTATTTTTATTATTAAGAAGAAAGATGGATCAACGAGATTATTCATTGATTATAGAGAACATAAAAATATCACTATCAAGAAAAAAATACCCCCTTCCTTGTATTTATGACATATTTGACCAACTACAAAAAGATAAATAATTTTCAAATATTGATCTTCATTCAGGATATTAACAACTAAGGGTTCAAGAAGGATGATATACGATAAACGACGTTCAATAAAATGTATGGAGACTATGAAATTATAGTGATTACTTTTGGTGTTTCAAATTCTCTATCTATTTTCACGAATCTAATCAATATAGTCTTTAGAGATTTTATTTATCCATTTTTTGTAGTCTTTATAGATGATATTTTTGTATATTTAACGAGAAATGAGGAACATGAAGAACACATGAGAGTTATATTTAAGGTCCTAAGAAAAGAAAATATTTATGAAAAATTTATAAATTTTCAATTTTATATTTAGAAAGTTACATTATTGGGTCACATAATCTCAAGAGAGATGATATCTATGGATCCAATAAAAATAGAAGTTATTGAAAGTTAACCGAGACCAACAAGAGTAACTGAGATCTGAAGTTTTCTTGGTTTAGATGTATATTATCAAATTTTTGGGATAAATTTTTCATGATTATCTAATGCACTCCCCAAGTTGACTAAAAATTAGTTATTTTCATGTGGATAGAAGAATGTAAAGAGAATATCAAAGAGCTATAAAGAAGGTTAGCCAGTGCACATGTTGTCACACTACCTAGTAGTCCTTAATGGTTCGTGATCTATAATGATTCATCCATGTAGGGTTTTGTGATGTGTTCTCATCTAAAATGATATGTTCATAACTTATGCCTCACAAAAATTCACAATCCATTGAAAAAATAACCCAGCTCAAGATTTTGAGTCAGCTCTAGTAATATTTGCATTAAATATATAAAGGAATTATATTTATTATGACAGGTGTGATATTTATATTTATCAAAAATGTTTAAATTATATTTAAAAAAATGAGATAAATATGAAACTAATAAGATCATTTGAGTTAATTAAATATTACAATTTACCAATATATTACCACACTGGGAAGTTGATCAAGGTGGAAGTTGCTTTGAGTTGAAAGAATCATGCTAGACAATCTATAATAAGGATAAAAAAGATCCAATATTTTTGGTTTTGTGACGTATGTATCATGAAATTATAAATCAAGGGGATAGATACTATCTTTATCAAATAATTGTTTAACCATATATAAAATTAAAGATTAAGGATGCATAGAAGGAAGACGTAGAGCAACAAAAGAAGGTGAGAAATGTCCCAAAAATCAAACTTGATTGTTGTAGAATAATAAGGTTTAAGAACCGGGTTTGTATTCCTCCAATAATATAATTAAATAAGTATATATTTTTTGAGGCTCATAGTTGTTCATACTACATTAATTTTGGAATTACAAATATTTACAAGTACCTGAAAGAGTATTTTAGGTGGTATGGAATGAAAATATATATTGTCGAATATGTCACTCGGTGCTTGGTATTCTAGAAAAATAAGGATTATAGGCACATGCATAAGGGTATGTTATAACCATTTACCAAACAAGAATGTAAATGGGAAAACATAACATGGAAATTTTTTATCAAACTTCCCAAAACAATTTAATTCCATAATTATATATTGGTTTAAGTTGATCACGTTGCGATGTCGACACACTTCATTGCAATTAGTAAGAATATATCTCTAGATGGTCTTGAAACAATATTTTTATAGAATATTGTAATATTTCATATATTACCACATTCCATTATATTAGATTTAGATATGAGGATTACCTCAATTTTTGGGTGAAGTCTTCAACGGGCTCCGGATAAAGAGTTTTGATTCATAATTTATTATCATCATCAGATTGAGAGCCATAGTGAGGGGAAAATTAAAATGCTAGATGACATGTTGAGATCATTATATATGTATTAAAATGGTGGTTGGGATCATTACCTACCTTTGGTGTAATGTTTGTAAAAAAATAGATTTCACTCCAATATTTTGATGGCTCCATATGATGCCATATATTGAAATAAGTACAGAACACAAATATTCTTGGTTGATGTTTTGGAAATAAATCTATTATGACCTGATCTTGTTAATGAAATGTGAAAAATGCCATACCTAATAAACAACATATAATATCATATTAGTGTCAAAAAAATGACAGATTTACAACTGAATAAAAGACATATAGTTTGATATGGGTGAAAAGGTTTTTCTATAAATATCTCCCTATAATAGAGTAGTGATATTTGGAAT
This sequence comes from Viscum album, assembly GCA_963277665.1. Classification (NCBI taxonomy): domain Eukaryota; kingdom Viridiplantae; phylum Streptophyta; class Magnoliopsida; order Santalales; family Viscaceae; genus Viscum; species Viscum album. Next base: position 1,234,223,576 of record OY728122.1, on the reverse strand, counting down.
GAAGGGAAAGAAAATACCTTTTCACATCAGTCGTTTTTAAATTCTATATTATGTTGGGAAGGTATCTTACCAATTGGTGTTTCCATAGAATCTATACCATGTTCTGGATGTGCTCTATCTATATCTCCTAAGAATGTACATACCTGATCTTTCACATGCACTAAACTCAAATGTTTTACCCATGTAGAAGTAACTTTCTTATGAAGAACAAGAGAAATATTTCTTAAAAACAAAACCACTATCCTGGTTAAAGTTTTATAGTGAATTTAAAAATTTGAGGAAGCTACATGTGATCTTGGGGGGCATGATGAGGCATAAGTATCCTCACATATTTTTTTTTCTAAAAGATGAATTTTGAGGGAGGAATTCAGTTTAAGGGGTTATAATGTAACACCCAGATGCTTTTATGAAATATATAAGTTAATTAATTTTAATTCTCCAATAGCTTGAATTTCATGAAATCACGAGTTTAAACGAATCGTGATACCCCATTAGTATAAAATGTCATTTTTATCTTAGAAATTAAGTTAGTAGGAATAAATATAACTAACTTCAGAAAATGTATGGTGAATTCATTAGCTACCAATTTTCAGTGAAAATTATTACCCAATTTTATATTTAAATTTTTGTATCAATAAATTGTGTGAATTAGTACTAATAAATGAAAATATTGAAAAATATATTATTTATTATCTTAATAAAATATTTTCTATATTTAACTAATAGATTTGTTTCATGCGGTATGGATAAACACTATTTGATTTATAGAAACCAATAATTTTCAAATCGGTAATTTTCCGCCTTTTAATAGAGAACCCATTTTAAATTAGGATTTTGACACATTAAAATTTTGTATATGAAAACATAATAATATTCTTTGGAATAGAGATATTAAAAATCAGTTCAAGGAGTATTTGATATTTGTCTGAAAAAATTTATATTTTGATGAATTGTAAAAATAAACAAAATTTTAATTGAATGAAATTGTATTCGTCAAATAAATTTATATGGTTAAGATAAAATATTTAATGGTTTTAAAGTAAAAATATATTATATTTTTAAAATTAAATTTAATTTATGCAAATATTATGAATTTTCCATTGATTTCAGATGTAAAAACCTTTCAACATTTTGCAATGTTTTAACATTGAAAACCCGTTTTCTCTTTCCAAAAATGGGATTAATTTTAAATTAATTTCTGAAAATTCAATGATTAAAATTTGAAAAATGGATTCCATATTTGGAATCATAAATTCTAAATTAATGAAATATATTCATTTTATTTAAGGGAATTATTAATATTAACTTCAGTATTATTTTTTAATATGTTAAAAGGGTAAATTGTGTAAATAAGGGTAAAAAATGTTATGAAATTACCCTAACACTTGTCCAAATATTATTTAATGTGTGTTTTTTTACATAAAGAATTATAGGGTCTAAATGGTGTCCTTTGGTAGCCACTCAGATATAATTAATACATTTAATTTATTTTATTTCATGAATAGTTAAAAATGTCTTACACCAATTTTAATAACTACATCACTATTAATATAATGTTATATAAAGAAGATAAATTCAATTATAATTACTAATTTGAAATATAAAATGTTTTTCATTATCATCATAATTTATTTGTAATTTTTAGTAAATAATTAACTACCTTAAATACATATACATTAATGATTCCAAAACTATTTATTTAATGAGAAATCAATAAAATTATAATTAATAAAATGATAATGACCATTAAAAGACCCGTAATCATTAAAAAATATTATGGGTTGAGTATATATCTACCATAATCATCCAAGGGTAAATGTTTTACTATTTGGAGCCTTAGGGAAGAGATTGTAACACATATATTATTTTATTTAATGTGATAATAAACTTGTCACAGTCATTTTTTAATAAGTATTACATTTTTAATGATGGATTATATAGAATATATATATTATATTATAAGTATTATTATATAATATATAGGATTTATTTTTTTCATATTATTTTAATTTTAAATTTTATCCAATAACTGAGCATATTATATAATTACACAAAACCGTTGAAGTAATTATTTTATTAAGGGAGATATCAAATAATTGTTATTAAAATTATGAAAATAACGAAATTTTGGGATAAATTAAATGACACAAAAATTTTATAGATGACCTTTAAATCTTATTAATAGAATAAAATAGTTTTTTCAAATTTAATTTTTCACTTTAATATTTTTAAAAATCAATGAATTGATTTGTGTCAAAATAGAATCTACTGATTATATATCAAACTAATATTTTTGAAATTATTTAAAAATAAAATTTTCATTTAAATAATATATATAATAATTATTACATGGTCTAATATTGTCTATTATATTAATTTATGGACTTATTAACATAATATATGTAAATATTTCCCCATTTTAATATTGAAATATTTGTTACCCTAGTTAAAAATTAAATCGAATAACTATGAGTTAATTAAAATGATGAGCTTTAATTTGAAATAAAAGCTTGTATAAAATTTATTTATTGATGATATTAATACCCTTTATCATAAAATATTTTTAATTGTTACATTTTTGAGTTTTTTTGGACGAGGATTAATTCTATATTAAATTATTATTTTTAGAGATCCAAAAATTTCCCCTCACCTCAATTATTAAAGGGAACCTCCTCCCTCACATATTCACTTCACATAGAGCCATAAAGACCAGACATACCCTAAAATTTTCAATAATAAACATCCATAGTTACATTATTGAGTTTTCATTCTTCTTCAATGACCATCACTAGTTCCTTAAGAGGAGATTTAGAGGGAGCATCCCGAAGAATAGGTACTCTCCTCCACCGATTCTTCCAAAATTCATTCATATTCAATATCCTCTTCATGAGTTGTTTCATTATAAAGTAATAAATAGAGTATCAGTTATATGTTGTGATGTGTTTATAATTATTGAAAAAATATATTACATTTTCTATCCATCATATGAAAAACAAATTCACCACACATGCGTACATATGAGTTACCGTCTCCACACAATAGTGTAATATGTTTTTCACCACCACCATACCCGGATGGGTATAATGATGGAAATATTTACAATATTTTATTATTAATACATGATATTTATTCTGAAATAGTATACAATATTCACTTCAATACCATTAAAAAATAATGGGAATTATATCATCGCTCGTGTGAACATATGTCCTGTCATCTCCATGATGTGACACGATTCATTCTACATGATCTTCAATAAATCATGAATATATAAATTAATTGAATGAATAAATATGATATATATTATAATAATATCATTATGAAAATTAAACAACTATATCATAAGAATAGGAATAATAATTTATCTTACAAAACATGCATAAGAAAATAAAGAAGTAAAAACTAGATGGATGAGAAATAATGTTACGAACAAATGAATGATAACATGATCATTTATGATATCATATAAATTACTATTATTACAAAATAAGAAAAAAAATTATTTAAATAGTTATATAAGAGGTTTAGATAAAATAAAGGGAATCATACCTATGGTGAGGGATAATTTCACAATATCATTATTATTAGATATTGTTTATATATAAGTATTTATATGGGTATATTTATCATCCATGTCCATGATTCTCAATTGTGTTTTCAAAAATATTATTTCTATTATTAAACATTTTTTAGAGATAGTTTTATGCATTTGTGAATTTTTATTAAATTGTATTAAATGAATCATTTTTTTGTTTTTGATACGAGGTATTTTTTGACTTTTCTGGAAAAAGTAAGGGGATAATGTTTTTTAACATATTATTTTCTTTTATAATAGTGTATAATTTATATAAAAGGAATATTTTATTGAAGATTAAAGGATATTTTCACCATGAATTAATTTCAAATCTTATATCAAAAAAATTTCCATCTAAGATAGAATTACTTAATAGGGTTATGTTTAATGTATAATATCCTTATTTTTCATGTGATTTTATTGTATCCATTATGTAACTATATTTTTTGTAATTCATTTGCTTTACCTGGGTTGTGTTATGGTGGAATGATTTATAATGAATCCCATTTTATTCCTTGGGTTATGATGAATGATTTTTGTAATTTTGGAACATGTAATAATAATTTAATTATGAAATGAGTGAAACCGATATCCCCCGACAATGAATTGGTTAAATATTTATATCTCATGAGATAGTAATCACTAGAATGTGAAATGATCTCGGTTCAGTAGTATAGGGCTAAAATGTTGAGTGAACTCAGTTCATCAATGGAATTTGTCTACTACCATGGTATTTTCAATGAGCCTTGACTAATTTGAAATTATTTTCTATTCTTATGTGTATGCTAATAAATTTCATGTCTTATTTTATGAAATTTTTGATTAAATTCATTGATTCTTATGAACTTTTATGATTTATCCTATGGTAGGATTTAATGATCTGTCATTTGTAGGATAAGATTTTCAAATGTTTTGTTCTTTTGTATTATGATTATTATTTGATTTGTAACATCCCAGGTAAATAAGGAACATGAAAATTTTCATATTTATTAATATTTGTGAATTAAATATTAATTTTACTTTAAAGGGGGTGCTATGATCGATGTCGTACCCTATACGCAACAATGGGTTTCTTTGAAATCTTATGTTGAACACTAATAATATAATATTATTATTCTAAATGGTAATTAACGTCTATAATTTGTATTGGATGGTATGAACATAACTAACTAAAATATGATTATAATTGTTTTTAAAATGTTTTTACATTTATCCAATAAAATTTAGAGGCATAATATAAGAAAAAGAATTCGATTTTAAGCATAAATACACTGATATTCACTAAAATATTGATTTACTACCTTTTGATGGAGAACCATTATTATATCAAGTTTTGGTCACTTTTATAAATTCTATTTGACCAAAAAAATACTTCTTTAGAATCAGGACACCAAAATTTACATTAGGTAATATTTTTGTATTTTTCTAATAATTTTTTTTAATGAATAGTGAAAATACAGTATTTTAATTCAAATATTCTTTTTGATCTAATGTATTTAAATGAGAAGAATATCTTTTTAATTGGGTTTAAAGTGTAATTAGATTATATTTTTACCATTTAATCCAATGGTGGTCATTGGAATAAATTTCACTCTGAAATTTGACATAAACAAGTGTCAATCATTTGATAGATATTATTTCTTAAAACCTCGCTATTTGTTTTGACAACTAGAATTAATTTTAAAATAATTAATGAAAGACCTATGTTTTTAATTTTTTAAAATTGACATAATTTTTGAATTCGTAAAATTAAATATATCTAAGGCTGATTTTATTGTATTTTTCTCAAAAACATATATTTTTGATGAATAGTGAAACCAATAAGTAGTAGTTAAAAAATCAGACATTTTCGTTTGAATGATTTTTTGCTACTTTTGGGAATTTAATTTTTAAAATATGTCATACAAGGTTTTTATTATTAAGTAAAATGTGGTTAAATAAAATGTAAATATTTTTTGGGTGAATTGTAACTTTTGAATTTTATTTACCGTGGTTAAAGGTAAATAGTGTAATTTAAGGTAAAAATAATATTATAATCATAGAAAATAACCTTAACACTTTTTCTATACATATTGGATGATCCATATTTGACCATTGGAATCCTTTGGTCGATTTGGGTACACCATAGTTCCACCTAGATGTGATAATGAAAATTTACATTAATTAATTTAATGTAAAGACAAAAATGACACAAATAAATATTTTTTAGTAAATTAATTTTTACATGGGGTTATATAAGTTATCCTTCAAAATATATATATTAATTGGGAAGATAAAAATATTTCCTACATCATGGTATTTGTTTAATAATTTTTAGACATCAAATAAATAATATTATTTATGGTGCAAAAAATGCATAATTTACCTCATTAATAATTGTTTTAAATAAATAATATTATAAATATTAAAATAACATCCAAAACATGTCCAATTATTATAAGATGAATTTATTTCGACCATTGGTCATCTTAGATTCTACAATAATGAGTTTTGGACATTGATAAACCGAAAATCATTATATAATATAATAATATTTTTACACTTTCCTAAAGAACCCCTCCTCCCTCTTATAAAAATCCCTCAATTATAACCCTTTCCTCACACCTATCAAGCCCTTTTTATCGTCCAAAACCTACCCAAATAATCTCTTATTACTTATCTCTTCCTCTTAGAGGCCTTACTTTAGGGAGATGACACTTTAAGAAATATTTTTGGTTCAAACCAAAGAAAGTTACCCAAATTAAATGTAATAGCTTCTCTTAAATTATTTGAATTTATTTTATCCCTCCAACCCCTAAAATATTTTTATTCGTTTAATTTATAAAAAAATAAGTATATTAAATATAATAGGATGAATTTATGAGAAGGATTAGAACAACACTTACACATACCTCGATATAATCGGTGAAGAACATACTGTTTCTGTGGATGGCAATCTTAAGCCTGACAAAACGATGATTCTTAGATTATCTCCTACCACCTCTCATGGTGGCCATTAATATGGAACTATATTAATATATGATATATATTATGTTTATTTTATCTTTATTCTTCTGTGTTTTATATTTATAGCCTACCTTTATGGTTTCCATTATGTGCAAATGTGATAATTTGATTGAGGAAGTGCAGACTACTACCCCCTTAAAGTGATATGACTCATTCATACCATACGACGGACCTATAAAATATTGAGTTTTTAAAATTATATATTATGTTATACTATAATTATAATATAACTCTTTATAATTAATTTTTTCATTAAATTAAAATAATAAATAGAAATGAAAGTAGCTTTCATGCGTATGTACGACTTACCATCTCCATGAACGATTCATTTCATTTCTTATCTCTAAATGTTAGGTTATATTATAAATACATATATATACAGGGTATATATGATATATATGATATCTAAACCATGAATATCATTATAAAGGTAATCGATATTGAACACAAGGCAATTTGTAATTATAGGAGGTCCATTTCTGACTCAAGTACAAAATATCGACCAAACGACCATTATTATCTTAAATGATTACATAATATCTATAACATGGTAACAAGTGGTATAAAAAGAAATATAAACCTGAAAAAGGTTCTTAATCAGTTATAAATTATCTTATTTTTATTATTCAAGAAGAACAAGGAACAAACATGTCACGTCGGACATGACATAAGACGTTTCTTATCTCACTTCTAATTCAGTGAGATTTCCATTGTTTGCCACTAATTTATTGAAATTTGTATGTTGGGTAGTGAAATAGATCTATATTATCATGATTACATTTATATTCATGTTATTCTGTGAATCATTTGGTGGTTATTAACTTTTGGTCATACGACTCGATTGATTACAACGTGGTAAAGGATTTTCATCTCTCTTTTTATTCCTGTGAGATTCATGCTATATTTTCCACTACTTCATTTTGTGCGGTGTATGTACTACACATGATTATATTCATTGTGAAATATCCAATAATTTATGGGTATGTACATCTTAATTTTATTATCCTTCTTTCAGGGGGTGTGTGTTTCGTATGTCACCAAATCGGTTAGGGAACCTTTCACCATCTTCATTTTAAAAGACATATTTTAGTTATGTCATTTAATTTAAATATTCTTATGTTGGGTTATATTCTTCTATATCCTTATTGATTTAAATTTTATGTCCATGGGATGAGATACCCCTTTTTATCTCATCAATTCATTTCCAGAATATTTATGTGACGCTGTTAGGTAGTCTCAATTCTGTACGGGAACTTCTTCTTACATTTTCAATTTATTTGGTAAAACATCTACTTCTAGATGATGTCATTCTATGAATATGTATTAATAAACTCTGATTGTTTCACACTTAATATCCACTTATATTAATAGTATTATTATTTTTCACACATTATTATGTAATTGATTTATCCATAATCTTAGAATACTGTTTTTATAAGGGATTTTGTGTCAATTTAAATTCAATTGAGACGTCATTGTTGTTATGTACCAATTCACTATTATGTGGTGTATATACTAAACTTTGGCATATTATATCATGATTATCTTTATTCTCATGATATTATAATTTTATGATTAAATGGTATTCCTCAATTATTTGTATTCATGCATCTATCATTTTGTTAAAACCACTGTATCTAAAATATTATTTTAAATGTTTTGAAGATTTATTCTTCTAAATATTTCTCATTAATGTCCTTGTTTTCAAAATGGTTTTTAGGATTTATTTATTTGGACAATAATTTTTTCAGATGATAATTCCTTTAAAATAGTCAATGTTTTATGTGACACTTCAATTCAAAAATCACATTATTAAATGTTTTAAATGGTTTTGTAAATGATTTGATAATGCATTGTTTATTTCAGTATCTTGATTTTATATATTGGAATTTCAATGTGGAAATGTTATGTTCCATTTATTCTTATGTTATGTGTTATCAATATGTTATGGTTATTCGACATTGTTTATGTAGACAGGTGGTTCCATCATAAACCTAGGGCGGGTGAGCCTGAGATAGCTATCCAATGCATTGGGTAACCTGAATGAGGTAAACATTAATTTTTCTACTAAGATATTTAGGGAATATACTGTGATTGATATTCCAAAGGTGACTCCCTATATAGCTGTGATAGTTACAATGTATGTATGTAATGAATTCCATAAGTTACCATTATGATTTACGATTTCTATATGTTATTCATAAATCATTTTATTTCATGAGGTATGTTATTATTGAAATGTATGGTTTCATTTATTTGTATTTATTGATTGGATAACTTTTCTTTTCATTATTTTATAACCCTTACTAATCTATTTATGCTCATCCCATGTTTTGGAATGTTTTCATAGGACATAAAGATGAATATGGTCAAGGATGAGATTAAGGAAAAGTCAGGATGTCCAAAACATTGAACTATACATGTCTCTTTTTTTCAAGAGTTTTCATTTTATGAAAAATAGATTCTGGTAGTAGTGTATACATGTAATACTGAAGCTGTTATGTAATAGTTATGGCCTAATTATCTAAAACTCTGAACCTGAAAAGATCCTCAATGTAAATTCTTGACATAATTCAAGATTATGTAATGTTTAAGGTTGGGTCATTATAGATTGTATCAAAGGTCAATTTAAACCACTTTATAGATTATGAGTTTTCATTTGACCCGTAGTTAGTCCCTATGTCTATTATTTCAGTTAAATACATATTTTAAAACTTTTTCAGATCAGGGAAAGTCATTTTCAAATGGATGGACATGGATCTCAAATGACATTCCTATCTCATCTTGACGAATTACTTGCAATAATTATTGCAAAGTCATGTTCAGATCACTGTGAAACTTCTTTTAGAAAAAAACTCATTTGCAAGATGATATTTGAGATATCAAACTCTTCCACAATACATCGTTATCATCATGGATCATGGGTTGTATTAAAAAAATCATATTTTCACAATATTCTCATATTTTCAATAAATATTAATATTATCAAGGAATATTCAAATATTTTACCTTATCACAAGATTCCGAAGAATATTATGATTTTGAAGAAGTTACTGAAGAAGGAGACCCTTGTGCAACCAATTTATATTTTATTTTACAATATATTCTCTTAGCACATACCTATTGTATTTTAAATGAACCAGTAATTGAATATTTCAAATCGAATTGGTTCTGAATGTTTTATAGAAATCATGTTTTATCAGATGATTTGTAATTATATGTCATACATGATTATTTTCCCAAATGGTTTTTTTGTGTACACCCATATTAACCATGTTGTACAAGGTGTATTTGGATTAAGGAAGAAAATGATTTGGAAGGATCTATAAATCATTGTTGAAATGAATGTATCTTATACCTATGTGAACAAGATGATGATGGAACCAAGTGGACACCATGATCATGGTATGATTTTATTTATTTTTCAGATCATTTTGTTTTATCATATAGAGGTGGAATAAAAAATGATAATATATATTAGACATCAAGAATTAATATGTTGAGATCATAAAGAAATGGGATGAAAGTGGGTGGTATAAGGAAACCATTAAGGTTAAAACAAGTTAGGATTATTTTTGACTTTTATAAAAAGGAAAACACATAGACCGTGTGACAACCTGTCGCATTGGAAAAAGCTGTAGGAATTGAACCCACAACCAATGTACGATTGGGATTTATCGCCTACCACTAGACTACGTGAAGTCCATAGTTAGTATGACTTATTATTTTTAGTTAATTGATTTTATTGATGAAGAATATGTTTATTTGGGATCATATTATTTATCAAATGGATATAATCTATATAAGAAAATTATTCGGTGATTCTGTAATAAAAATGTTTTTGGAAGAAGTTATCTCTTTTGGGAACACTATATTCTTAAGAAAAATAAAATACTACGGGATTACATTAGTGGAGTAATGGTTGAAATTTTAATTTTAAAGAATATCTATATTTATTGTGGACAATGTGACACATAAAGAGATTAAATAACACTATCTAAGACTATTCTGATATGTGGGATCAAATCCTATATTTAGTATAAAATTACTCACCTCACCCACATATAGATTTTTCAAGGGGACACAGCCTAGGGATATTGTTCTATATAGGGGAGACTAATTCCATTAAACTACAATATAAAATGTATATGATGTTTATAGGGTATCCATAGTGTGTCATGGATAACTTGGTCCTTCCGGTATACTATATCCCATGGAAATGTAATATGAACTATTCTTGTGTCTCTTAACCATTCATATGTACATTACTGTATCCAGGAACTCTTGTTGTGTATGAGTATCATGTCATGAACATATAATCTAGCTACACATATGTATATGACTGTGTCTAAGGCCACTTTCTATTTCTTAGTATCATGTTGTGCCTATGTACTATGTTCAATCCCATGTACTTGTCCATGATTTTGTTGGTGAATGCCAAGTGTACATTTCATATTTCAAGGCATATGTCACATTGAATCTCGTGTTTCTCACATGTAATATTATTTTTTATTTTTCTAAAACCCTAGATTCTACATATAGGGGGATATATAATTATTTTCCTTCAGAATATATTCTATGTATATTTGGGGTTTTCCACGCATACTGGTTTGTTATGTGGTTCTGCTCATGCCATCACTGCCTCTGAAACATCATCCAATTATGTCTATAAAAAATTATTTGGACTTGACTAAGCCTATTTTTCACTTGTGGAAAGATTCCCTATATCAATTCACATAGAAATCATACACAATCACCCCTCATCACAAAAATTATAATCACACAAACAATCCTACTCTGATCCATTAACAATTCATCCAATGTCATCAGCACAACATTATCATGCCCTTAATCTCAAACTCATACCCGAAGAAATGATCTATTTATCCAAATATCAAATGTGTAATTATTATTTATCGGGTATTTTTGGAACCACCAAGAAAAAATAATGTAGATTTTTAACACATGAAGAATATGGGGAGAAAATAAGAACACACCTAAGGTGAGAATGAATTCATTCCATTTTTCAGATTGAAATCCAGTCATTGGGAATGGAAATGATGAATGTGTAAGAATAAAGAGGGATCAATGATGAAAATGTAATTTATAATCTTGTAAATAATAAACCCCTTCCTTGATTTTGGATTTACCACTGATGAAGAATGGTTATATATTTATGTTGATGACCTGATATATGAAATCCTTGAAAAATTATTACTACAATGTGATATGTCATCATTTATCCATGAATTCTCCTCCAATGTATCTACTCAAATTCACTTGGTTATATCGATAATAGTTGGTATTCTCCATATGTTGGATTAAATAGATGAGTTTAGTTCTTGTTCCACTTAATAAAAAATAGTTAAATAAATGTATTTACATATTTTTTAATCCAACCAAAATTACACTAATTCCAATCACCTGACATGCACAATGGTAATGTCTCTTATAAGGTAAATCAGATATTGTAGAAAAAATAGTGGTAATTGATTTACAAAATGAGACGTAATTTTGGAGATACTAAATTATTTCATAAAAACAATGGGTGAATTATATGATATATTTAATATTTTTATTATATGAATGATGATCTTCCATGGGCCCTATAATCCTAAATTGACTTAGTTCCTAGTTAAGAAAATATTGTTTAAAATATTCCAATGATTGAAAAGGAAAAACCTAAGTCATTAAATTCATCTCAAATCAAGACCCTTCACCTTAATAAAAAGAAACCCACTCAAAAAAGTGAGGATACTAAGCTTTCATATGGTTCTCTAGCTCATAGGTGATATCATGAAAATTCTCGTTCTACCATTGTACATGCACCAAAGGAATCAATCACCTATATGGGATATTCTCCAATCAATACTTGATCTCAACTGAGTACATTGTGAAGGTAAATACAACCTCAATTTCCAACTCTCCCAACTCAATAAAATTCGATGGGTGATGCACGTACCTCATTAGTTATAACAAATAGAATACATCATGTAAAAATATAACTATCGTGGTAGTGACAAGATGTATTCTACCTCATTAAAACGTTATAGAATTTTAAAATGGATAATGAGATGCCTCGCATCCCCAAACAAATTGGGAAAATCCTCACTATGTTGATACCATCAATAATACATGTTCTCCCTCGCTGAACATTAAAGGCCTCTAGTGATAGTCCTCATAACAGTTTTGATGGATCATGGTAGTTCATATCCACTCCATGATTATTTTCATCTTTTATTTCATAAATTGAGGTAATTCTGATCCCATCAGTGTAGAATCCCATGGCTCATTCCATCTTTTTGGTGATCTACAATATCACTCATACAAGGCCATGAATGGTGACATACCAATGGTGGATTGGTAATTCATGTTATATGAAAAATTCACCATGGGTAGTTTATTTTCCCTAATATAATGAAAATATAATATGAATTTCAAAATAATATACTATAGATCCGAAATAGTATACTCATTCTAGTAATATTTATGGTGGTGAAACATCATGCTCAAATAGTACTAAGTCCAAAAGGACTCATGAAATCATCTCCATAATCATGAAATGAAATCAATATCATAGTATAAAAATATTTACAAGAGAACAATATGAAGAAATATTATCTCATTATTTTAAATTCATCCCACTATATATTAAAAAATCAGATATTATAAGACTAGTAAGTGGGATGATGTTGGGAGTGGGACTGTGATCACTTAGATGGTACCATGTATAATAGACTATTATGGAAATTCATGTCACAATGTATATATAGATACCATATAAATTCCACTACCCAAACACAAGTGGTTGATCTAATCCCATTGGAACCTATCTACAATTCTTCACCTATTGATATATGAATAATTAAGAGAAAAAAAAAGTACACACGTCTTCATCCCTGTCCATCAGAAAAAACACGAAAGGTGTTAGTACATATTTTTCTCTCCTTGACGTGTCTTTAGGGGGACATATGAAACTCCCTCAACACATCCTCCTATAAAACAATTTGTATCGTGGTCCTCTCATGAAGAGGACCAATTTTCCCATAATTTTAGAAAATCTATTTGGAGTAGATCCTATGGATATATAACCACATAAATTCTCACTATGAGTATCTCAATGATTAGACTCACAAACACACAATATATTTTGTATGGTAACAAAAATAAAATAGAGGTAATAATTAGATTCCCTATCCACTATGGAATATTGTAATGAGGCAAACTACCTCACTCACTTTTTCAACAATAGTGAATATGATCTCCTACTGAGAGAATCGGGTACCATGTTCCCATTTTTGAAAGTATAAACTATCTTAAATTCATATTCATGGAAGAAAAATATCCACATGACTTGTTTTAGTAGATATGATTCTCCAAAAGAAAATGAATTATACTCTTATTTTTAGAATATATAATAAACCCCTCACCCATAAGATAGCTTCACACGTATTCAGGAAGAAAATCACAAATACTAGCTAAAGGTCGTGGGTCACATTATCCTACTCATGAGGTATCAATTAGTGGGAACCTCTGGAAATACCTTCCTAACTATATACTATAATAATTCCAAGATAATTTCATGAGGAATCACAAAACGATATATACCAAACTTCATCCTATGGAAGTCTCATGATTGGGGGTGCTTGTCTCCAAAAAAATCATATTGGAACCTCTCAATCCACATGAAATTTTGTCCCATTCTAATAATATAAGTCTAGGGTGAAATAATATTATAAGAAATTTGTATGAATATCATTTATTATCCTTTCAATTTATGCAAGGTATGCACCTTGGTAATAATTTTTAGTGGATCCCAAAATAGCACTTCCCCAACCATTATTGAGTCCATTGCTACTCCCTTATCTAAAAAGACGTGTCCTTGTTATTTGACATCTTAAATCAATAAATTAATGTTTGAGAGCTTCCCAAAATTATTTTACTCTTGAATATTTTTTGGTGCCATCTTGAAATGTCCCACATGCTCCACATCAAACACCATGTACACTAGAACTACCTCAATAAAGACTACATTGAAATGATGTAAATAGGGAAGAAAGACCTAGTTCATTAGAAACATGAGCACTGATGGTGTTTTTGTTATTCTAAATGTAATAACCATTTAATTGTAATTACCTAAAAAACATCATAATTCAATATTTGATATATTCTTATGCCAAACATGGAGCTAGTGATAGCTCAACATAAGTTCAATCATCAAGAACCATATCACCGCAGTCAGTATGATGAAGGGGTCACTAATCCTTTGTGGTGGATAATTATTATGTATAGTCACTAGATTGAGGAGAAAATAATACTCACAAAACATCATGATTATTTCTTCCTTATTGGGTAAAAACATAGGGGGTTCCTAAAGGGAAACACTAGGTTGGATAAATCCCTTCATCTACAACACCTCTAACTACACATTCTGCTCATGAAACTCTATGGGATCTATATAAAATGATGTAACATATATTTAGTTGTATCTAAGTTCCTATATATACTTAATTATATATTTCAGTGGGGATATAATCATTAAACATTCTCTAGGATGATGTCCTAATAGCCCTGCACTACTATATGAAATTGGTAATTCATAATATTCACTACTCCAAATGTCACACTTGCTAACTGATGTGTAATCATTTGTGTCCTACTATTCAAGTGTAAATTATAATATTTCTAGAATTCCTTCTCTATGATGAATGAGAAAATAATCTGACCTATTCTGATACACATCATTCATTGAAAAAAATAGAAAATCTGGTCATGAACTATGGGGAGGCATTCCATAACTTGAATGACATCATAAGGCCTAACATCCACTATTAAGGGATCTCAATAGAAGATATGTCCTATATGAGTTATGTTACCTTATTAGTAGAAGTGTGATATTTCTGAATCACCTCTCATGGGATTATCTATGAACATGTTTTGGTGAAAGGATCATCTAGAATATCTGGACTTGCAACAAGGGATGTGGAATGAACAAAGTCTCTCACGACAATGTCTATCAATAAAGTAGATAATGAAGGGAAGAAATAAAATCATAACTATAATCATCACTAGATCATCTATTTAATAGTCCATCAAATCATAAATTGTACCTCATCCATGACCAATTGAACCCCTCACTCATCTACCACCTAGGGATTTTGGTGGAGATTGATTAAATCATAATACACCTCCTATTATTGTACCATCACCTCTAAAAAGATTTATTCCATAAATAAATCCATAATTTCACCACCGCTTCTATATTTATGGTTTATTAACTACATACTTGTCATTTATATTGTAGGTTGGACACACCCACATTAGAATTACCTGATCATCATAGGATTAACACCACCTCTCATTCGGTTGTGTAGAACCACCATGAAAGCCTTGAACTATAGACCCTTGGCCCTAAGAATATTTATAGAAACTCCTAGATCACCTTGATCACAATTATTTATGTCATATACCATCCTAAAAAGTATCTACTCAAGGGTATTCACTACCATCATCAAATTATAGTGACTACTCTACTAAGAATGTATCTACCACCAAATCTTTCCTGAACACTCCATCATATATTGGAACGAAATGAGGTATCAAAACAACTTGGATATCTATATGGAAGACGAATGTGAACTTCCATAAATGAAATAGTTTATATTCAACCATATCCATTTAGAATAATGAGACTCTAGGAAACCTAAATGATTACTCTACCACTATTATACTTACATCGTTGATTCTCCAAAATCTCTTGGATGTGCACTTATCACAATGTTTCTAGACAAAAATCCTCATTAAAGAGATTCATAAACAATATCCAAGAGCATGTTTCCACATTATATGTATGAGTCCCTAGAATCCACCATATCCCTATATATAAAAGATGAATAAATATCATAAATACAATTATATGATTTGGGGGGGTCATAACAAGGAATAAAACTTGTCTAATACCCTCAATCCAGTCCTAAACTATCTGTTGGTAATTGTATCCGATGTTCCTGAGAGGCCTATGTTTATAAATCTAAAAAAGTGTGATCTTTCTATAAAAATACTCATCCAGTGCTATCTGAAAATTTTTTTATTCAAAATGTGCTAATAAAACTAGAAACCACTAAAAGGTACAACCTTCTTTATATGAACCTGTTCCAAAGACTCAAACATAGTGGATCCTCCTTGTGATCCTACTAAAAAATCATAGATGGTTATCCCTATAGAAGAATCATGTAATTGAAAATATGTACTATGGTGAAGAGTATAGCTATAGAGATGACCATTTAAGGACATGGAAACCACAAACCATTTCTATATGAGGTATGAACCAATATTTTCCTAGAAACTAGTGCCTAAATGTAGAGTGTAAATAAGTGGGTTATTAGAGTCATGATGAATGGATAAATTGGATTCCACATCAATATTATATTTCTTATTCTGAGATACGATATTCGAAACTCATAAAAACTATTTTCAATGATCCCAAACCAAACCTCACATATTGAAATATAAAAAATGCGGTCATAAGATGATCATTCTGATACCACTCTATCACAAACCAACCATCTGGGGCCCACATGGCTGGTTATAAGCTGAGTATGCACCCCAGGGCCACCTCTAATAGGATAAGGGATGAAATCCTTCACTGAGTAGTCATATCATAGACATGGGAGGCCTTATCCTAAGGCATCTACACACACACACTTAGACACAAAAACACACATCAAAAAACACAAAAAAAATTCTTGGAAGGTAATATAAAACTAATATCATAATGCATGCACACATATTTATCCAACATCAGATTAGAAAGCATATTCTGAAAATAATAGAGGGGTAAATATAATCCCACCGAAGATTTATGATGTGTATAACATTCTACGAAGGATGGGAATGATGTCAAAAGAAATACTGAACATCAATCATGGACTATCTATTTCACTATTTACCACATTCTCTTAGTCCATTTATGACCCCATAAAAAATCCTTTCATATGCACACTACACAACATTTGTGTGATGTGCCCATATACTGGTGAATCTATACATATCCATAAGGAAACCATGAAATCATTAAAAATAAATCATCAAGATAGTTTCCGACTCATAATCACATGGAATGAAAATTAGAATATGAGAAATGTAAATAATAATGACCGTGATATACTCAAAGTAAACATAATGTCCCAAGGTAAGTCCCCAACAGTACTTCCAACATAGGATTCCAAAAAGGGAATCATGGTAATGTTCATCTAGGAGATCATTCTCCATGAGTCTGATTGCATTGATGATGCTCATCTGAGAGGTCATTCCCATCAGGTATATCTATGAATAAGTACATGATGGAAATATGAAGATACTGACACATGGATAGGGTATCTCAATAATTACCCATAAATGTTTCTGATCATTAACAAAATAACATTCTAGGTTAGGGACCACATTCACTGATAATTATGTTATGCTATTCTTGAACCTACCTATGGAGGAATTAATTATATAGGATCACACACTAGGCCAAACAGAGGGATTGTTGAACTCCATCCAAAACTATTCCCATAGAGGGAATTACATATTATTATTAGGATATGATACTTCAATATACCATCCAAGGGATATAGCAAGGGAACCTAGTGTAGAGTTACTATTGTACTATAAATAGACCAGGGGACTCAAACTACCATAGAAAATGTACATGATATGTATTAGGTATAAATGGTTTGTATTGGATACCCCATGTTTTCAGGTATACCTCAAACCATGCCCATATAGTTTGACCCATTCCCATGTACCTTTCCCAAGCTTGTGTACATGGTCGTGCCTGGGTACTCAATCCATGTTTGAGTACTGGGTTTTTCCCATGTAATATTTTCATTCCCATAAACCATGATGTTTCTGAGTACTCTATCTATATCAGATTATTGAGACATGTAAGTATATTATACCCATGACCAAGTAACATGAAGATTCTATTCTGATTTAATCCATGGTTACACATTCAGTCACTCATCATGGACCAAACATAATGTGGTAGGACCCACATGTGTTATTTTATTTTTCTCTCGTAACACTATAAATTATATCCTAAAGATTACCTAGTCAGTGTTGTTTAGACTTCATGCTATGTAAAATATGTTTTTCTAAAAACCATTAGTGCAATAATAAATTCACCACATGGCCCTTCACTTATAATTCATACACTAAATTTTCTGATAAAAATATTTGGGATTAAATGAGATTGGCCATCACCACTAGAAAAAATTTATCCAATAGTTTCCTCTAGATTCATTCATAGTCACTACACATCACCCAAACACCAAACCTATGAACTGGCCTCCTTTGATCCATCACCCGATCATCTTTCATCATTTTCTAACATTGATGATGCGTTGAATCCTAAAAATGTACCAATTAAAATGATCCATTATTCCAAAAATCAAATGATCAATGATTTTTGTCTTGGTACTTGTTGAACCACAATCTAAACAGAATGTTGATTATGTATATAAGAAGAATAAGGGGAGAAAACACCAAAACACAAAAAGTGAGAATTAATGTCAACAATTTATTATATTGGATTCTATTAGTTAACAATTGTAAATGATGAACGTTATACAAAAAAGAGGGATCAATGAATAATTATTGATTATTAACCCTATGAATATAATCCAATCAACTATAATCAATCATGGATTCATGAATCCATTCTTGTTAGGATTATTAATTAATGTTTAACCTTGGATAAAAAAATGAGATTAATCCAAATAAAAAACTCCCATACCTGAGTTTTTATAATTAACTAATGAATAATGGTTATATATTGATGTCAATGAAAATATATTAAAAATCATTTAAAAAAGATCATTGCACCGTGTTCCATCATCATTCACCCATGAACTCTAATCCAATAGATCCCCTAAAATTTATAGGGTTATGTAGGCAAAACTAGGGATTTCTCATAAGTGGGTTTAAATAGGGGAGGTTATGTTTATTGATATTAGATAAATAAAAAATATTTTTTATCTATTTATTAATTTTACAACAAGTTAATTAATCCCAAACACTTGATACACACAACGTTTATACCATAGAAAGGTTAAAATCATTAATCCAAATTCAATGGTGGTCCCAGATTTCCCATCCAAGTATATGTTTTAGAGTTATTTTAACACCCAAAATGTTCACTAAATAAATACTGAAATATATAATACATTGTTTTAGGTATATATTTATAACTATAATTTATTGACAATTTTTACACTTCTATGTTTCTAATTTCAAGAGACAATCATCTATAATTGTGATCAATAAGATATCCCGAGTCTGAAAAAAACAACTAATTTTTATGTGAATAGTATCATACAATTATGAATAGTAATTTGAATATTAATTTGAACCTTATGAATATTAAATTATATTATTATTATATTTTATTAAGGATATAAGATAATGTGATGTTGATTAATTTTTCATGTTTTTAAAAAATAGTTATAGATTTAAAACTATTATTTTTAAATAAATTAGGATTTTTTAAAAATAAAATAAAATATATATAGAAAATTATTTGAAAAAAAATAGAGTTAATTTTTGAATTATACATGCTGAAATATGGTAAGTGTGAATTTTGTGTATCTTTATGAAATAGTAGAATTTTCGGTGAATAGTAAAAATACAGATGGAGTTTTGATGTGTTTAATGACATACTAAATGATGTAATAATGATTTAATAATTATAGTTGACATTTTATTCATATAAAATTTTACGAGGTGTCCTATGTGGCCAATACCATGGGAAAATACTATGTTTAAGCCCATGGTTTTGCAAATTCCACTAATGAGGTATCCCTAGGAAATTAATAAAAAATTTCCTCATTTTTGCTATAAATACCAAACCATTCCTTCATTCCATTCATTCCAAATTTCTTCGCAAAGAATCTATAGTCATATTACCTGCATAGTAGTCCTCCCATGGTGTCCTCAATCCACCAAGGTCACAACCCTCATGTTTAAGGAGTTACACTACAAGGTAAGGGAATCTACCTCCCTTTTATTTTTCCTGATTCCATTTACAATTATTATTTTTAATATCAATTGGATTATGTTGTAATATTTCATTACATATCCCCCTTTATTTAATTTTTATATATGAAATCTTTTATACCCATTTTATCTCATCAAAATATTTTATGAAATTTCATGTGATGCCATTACGATGCCAAATTTTGAAAGGAATTTCACAACTTTTTTATTTCGAGATTCTATTCTTTTCTTTTTCTTTTTTCACCTATCCTTATACAGGATGCATGAATGATAAAATAAAGTACATATTATGGATTTCATCATGGTCTAGGAATTCTCACCATTACATTCCTTCTCATATCGCACTTATTCATGAAATTAAAACACCATCTTTGATGTGTTGATTTACCAACATCGTGGTCAATGTGATTTCAATTTATTTTACTTACATAAATACTAGTCATAAAACTATTTTTATGGTTGAAATAGATTTTAATTTATGTATTATAACATATATAAGGTTCTGGAATCATTTATACTCATGTTTTTAATTTATAAAACAATATGGGTTATTTACGATCGAAGAATAGCCAAAATGACCTAAACAAATATCAGTAACGATTTAACTTATTAATCATCATCATGTTATATTTTAAAATTATATAAGGTATGATTCATAGTTCTGGAAATATTTAATAACTACTCCATTCCAATTCTATAGTTTCAATTCCATTCAACAAGAATATATATCATGAACTGATAATGGAAATCTTGTAAAGAATGCATCCAAAGCAATGGAAGGAACAAAATACTAACAGTTAAATTGAGAAATGATCTACGAAATGATCATATAAGGTATTAAAAACGTGATTATGTTTCTTTATGATATTAATAAAACTATTTTAACTATTGTAATGTAGGTTTAAATGATTTTGATGTAAGATAATTTTGAGGTAAGGGAAATCATAACCCAATTTCCCTTATTTGGGTTAACCTTCTTCATCATTATTTATTTGGTATTAAAATTATTTAAGTGATTATTTTTTATATTATATTTAATTATTCATATTTATAGTTTATATATATTCCCTTTACTTTAATTAGTCTCACTTTAATTATGTGATATTGGTAAGGGGATTGTTCTTTTAAAATCCTCTTTAAATATTCTGTTTTACAAAATTCAAAAGCAATGTTTTTATGAAATTATTCATTGTGTATGATTATGTTCTCATTATTTACAATTTCATATGATTATGTATGGGACCTATATCTATATCCAATGAATTTGGTATGTGTATGTTTTAGGTTGGTCGTATGGTTACTCTAATTGTAACTTTGATGGTTACACAAATTGTAAGGTATCCATGATGGTTACAAATTATAAGAGAGCCGAGAGGGTTACAAGATTATGTATGTAATTACCCAAAGTACCTTTTATGGTTCTATTTATGTTATTATTTTTATGGTAATATTGTTGAAATATCATGTTTCCCAATGTAAGAATATATGGGTGTGAAATATGTATTTTGAAAATGATTTTATATGTTACAAGTAATCATGTACTAATGTGTTCTTTCCATCCTTTAATATACATTTACAAAAAATTTCTTCTCATCCCACATATTTAAATGATTTTCATTGGTTATAAGGATGTGTATGATATATAAGGATGCCAAGTAAAATGTTTTTTGAATTGTCAATTAAACCAAATTTTATTTTAATAGTTTTAAATTTTGGGAGAATTGAAGACTATTTTTATAGTGTCCACTGTATATTAATGTGTAATGTTATTAATGTTTTATGTCCCAATTATCTAACTATCAAATCATGAATATATCAAAAATGTGAAAGGATGTTACTTCTTGACTATATTCAATATTATGTAATGTAATAAGATTGGGTCCTTATAGTTGGTATCTGAGGATGTTTTAGATTGAAATTGGGGGTAGGATGATTATAATAGAATACCATAAATGATTTTTACTCTACGTTTAGTTTGAAATGATATAGAATTAAATATTACCTTGTTGCTTTGACTAAAACAAATTTTCATAGAATTGCTATCTGTAGGGGAAACATGGAAGATAAAGAGAAGAGGCACTGACAGAATGAAAACCTTCTGAATCTGTAGCCCAGAATGGTTGGGATTGGAACAGATTAGTTTGTGATAGTAATGGCTCAGCTAAAATCGGAAATAAAAGGTGGATTTATTCATGCTAGATAATAACCAATGGTACCACAACAAATCATGACAACAGTTGATCATTTTAGGAGACAACACCCTCCTGCTTTCAATGGATCTTCTGACCCAGTAGCAGCTGAAGGATGGAATAAAGCCCTTGAAAAGATATTATATGTTATGGGATTTTTAGATAATCAAAAGGTAGGTATTTCCATTTATCGTTTTGAAGGTGAATTTGATCAAAGGTAGTTAATGGTAATGAATATCAGGGATAGAGAGGACTTTTATGCCTTAGAGTGGGATGAACATCATTTTCTTTTCCAATAAAAATATATTTGTAAAGTTATGTGACTTAGGATAGAGAATAAATTCCATGAATTGAAGAAAATATAGAACTATTCAATGGCTATGTATGAAGCAATCTTCACTTAACTGGGAGGTATGCTCCAAATATTATTCTAGATCATGATAGAAAAATCAACCTCTTTTACTCTAGATTAATGCCAAGGTTCCAAAGGTCATTAGACACTTGTGAATTTAATAGTTATAAGAAAATATTTCAATGTGATAAGAGGGTAGATAAGGATTTTTCCGATGATTATGTTTACATTGAAAACAACGATAAGAAGACGTATAGATGGTAATATATGGGTAAGAATCAACCAATGAAACTTAATGTTAAGAAAATCCATTTTCCAGTTTGTGAAAAGCGTGTCAAGAAGATCCTTGGAAAATGCCTCACCAAAAATGGGAAGGGTTTTCGATGTGGTAGGCTTCGACATATACATCAAGATTTCAATGAAAATCATCCTAATACATATACGATAATCATAATGTTATGTGTTATAAATGTGGTGAGATGGGTCATTATGAAAATTCCTTCCAAAAGAGAGATCCAAATTATGCACAAAAGATAGAATATTAGAAAAATGGTGTAGTGAGATTCTTTGTGACTATATCAGTTGACATCAGGCCATCTAATGAAGTTGTATCAAATTTATTGTTTGTTTACTTAGATTTTTCTAATTTTTTTGATATGGGGTATACAAATTACTTCATTTCTGATAAATTTTATGGTAAATTGGAAATGGTCACTTCAAAAAATGAGACTACAACTCATTGTTAAAACACCATGGGAAAATATTATAGAAAAATGGAATTATAAGAAATATTTATATTTTCCTATGTGGATAGATTTTAGCTAAATTCCATGTTCTTTTGACCTTAGTAGAGTTCTACATCATTCTAGGAATGTATTGGATTTATTTTTATCATGCTAAGATTTGTTATAGAGCTGAAGAAGTTGTTTTTTAGAATGAGTTACTATTTATATACAAGAATGTACGTATAAAATTGATAACTTATATGGAAGATGAGAAAATTTATAAATAATGAAATGAAATTTATCTTCATCATGTTTTTGAAAAAAAATGCAATTGTTCATATTAATGATATGCTTGTGCTAAATGAATATGTTGAAGTTTTCATGATGTGTTACCCATTGTAAAACTTTATCATCAATTTTAATTCATAATTAACTATGTTCCTGATACTAATCCAATTTTAAAATCCCCATGTAGAATGTATCAAATGGAACTTATTGAATTAAAAATTTAGTTACCATATTTCAATGATAAAGGATTTATTCATCCTAGCACTTCACCATGGGGTGCCCCTATATTTTTTGTTAAATAGAAATATGGTTCCATGAGACATTGAATTAATTATATATCCTTGAATAAAATCACTATTAAAAACAAGTATCATTTTCCTCATATAAATGACATTCATGATCAGATCTAGGGCACTCATTACTTTTCCAGGATAGACTTGAGATCCGGATACCATCAGCTAAATGTGAAAAAGATGATATCCTGAAAAAAACTTTTTGTACTAGATAGGTTAATTATGCATTGGTTGTTATACCATTGGGATAACTAGTGTAGCTACTATATTCATGGAAATAATGAATAGAATATTCCATGAGTTCTTGGATTATTTTGTAGTTGTGTTAATTGATTACATTCTGGTGTTTTATAAGAGAAATAATGAGTAACAAAAACTTCAAAGTGTTGTTTTACAATCCTAAAAGAAAAAGATACTGTATGTAAAATTCCTCGAGTGTGATTTTTGGATACAACAGATATTCTTTGTTGGGGACATAGTAAATAAGGATGTAATAATAGTTTATATTTCCAAAACAAAAGTGGTTGATGAATGACTATGACCTACAAATGTTACATAGATTTTTAAATTTATTAGATTATAATGTTATTACTGATTTTTTTTAAAAACCCTACACTTTTTCCTATCCTGCTAACTTTTATTACGTGAAAAGGGGTTAAATTTTTTTGGATAAAAGAATGTGATGTTTTTTCAGGAACTAATGAAGAGATTGGTGAATGATATAGTTTTGGACTTGCATTCCAAAAATAGTGAGTTTGTCATTTATAATGATGTTTAATTGAAGGGAATTGGTTTTGTACTATTGTAGAATGATCAAGTAAGTGCTTATGCTTTATGAAAACTAAAATGGAATGAGTTAAATTATCCCACACATGATTTGGAATTGACATATGTGGTTTTTACTTTGAAAACTTTGAGGCATCATTTATACAGAGAAAAATTTCAAATATATACTGAAAATAAATGTATAAAGTATATATTCACTCAAAATGAATTAAACATGAGGTATAGAAGATGGATTCAACTTTTGAAGGATTATTATTGCATGATCAATTACCACATGGGAAAAGAAAACACAGTGGCAGATGCCTTGAGTCGAAAACATCATGCATCATTAACCATGTTACATTTGGAACATTATACCTTGATTGATGATTTGATAAATTTTGGATTAGAAGTTGTTGGGGGAAGAAAATACCTCTATTTTGATTTAGGTTTTAGTGTAGTTATCATTATCATAAATAATTAAGAAAGTACACAAGAAAGACCTTGAGCTATAGAAAATGGTAGAATTTGTTAAAATGTGTATGTTTCTAGAATGTATCCTTTATAAAGAGTGTGTTGTAGGATTTGTTTAATGGTTGTGTGTGCCTTGTGATTCCCAGTTGAAGAAATATCTGTTCTATGATGCTCATAGTTCTCCATTTTCAGTTCATCCAAGAAGTGATGTGATGTACCGAGATCTTCGAGAGTATTACTGATGGGATGGAATGAAACGAGATATTGAAGAATTTATTATGATATGTTTGATATGTCAACATGTTAAAGCAGGGCAGTTGATACTGAAGGGGATCCTTCTTCCTTTGCAAGTGATATAATAGAAATGGGAGAATATATCCATGGACTTCATGGTGGGACTACTAAATACTTCTCTGGGTAACAATGAAATTTTTGTTATTGTTGATCTCCCGGAAAAATACCCAAATATTAATTCAATTTGAGATACAATGTATTTTGAATAGGTTTCTCTATTGTACCTCATAGATATTGTTAGGATACTTGGATTTCCTATTTCAATGGTATCTTATCAGGATCCTAGGTTCACTTATAATTTTTTTAAGGGCCTTCATAATTCTATGGACTTGAAATTAAATTATTGTATAGATTTTCCTCCTCAAATAGATGGGGAGTCAGAATGAATGATTCAGACATTAGAGGATATGATTTGATCTTGTTCTATTGACTACTAGGGAATTTGGGATCAAGATATTTCTTTTGTTTAGTTATCCTAACATAACAGTCTTCATTACAGTATAAATATGGCACATTTTGATACATTGTATGGGAAGCGGTTTCAAACATTAGATTTTTGGGACAAAGCCAGGGAAAAGATATTTATGGGTCTACAATTAATAGGGGATGTGGCTAAGATAGTGAGGGTGATCTATCAACACACAAGTATAACTCCGAGTAGGCCGAAAAGGTACGTTGATAATAGAAGGAAAGACTTATCTTTTGAGGTATGTGAAAATGTTTTCCTTAAATTATCTATATGTAAATGGGTAATATGTTTTGGTTAGAAAAGAAATATAATTTTGCGGGTCATCATTCCTTATGTGATGATGGAGAAAGTAGGACCAATTTCATAACAATTAGCTTTTCCTATAAGTTTGTCTCGAGTACACAATATTTTCCCTGATTCAATTGTGAGAAAGTATGTGTGAGATTCAATGCATGTTTTGAGCACAAAAGTAATTCAGTGAGAAGAGAACCCTTCATTTGAAGAGAAACCAGTCCAGATTCTAGATCAATGGGAATATGTATTGTAGAATAAAGCAATCCACTAGGTAAAAGATTTGTGGAGAAACCACTTTTTTAGAAGAATCTATATGGGAGTTTTAAAATTTTATCTGGGAAATTTACCCTCACTTGTTGAACAAGTAATGAAAATTTCGAGAACACAATTTCCATAAAGTGGGTATAATGTAACACCAAAAGGATTTCTAAAAATAAAATTAAATGCATTAATTTTTTAAGTAGAAATTTATTTCTATCCCTTAAACATAATTTATCATCTTCTATGTTTGTAATTTCAAAAAGTAGTCATCTACAATTGTGATTAGTAAGATATTTCGAGCCTAAAAGTATAGACTTGGTTTTTTTGAATAGTAACATACCCTTAGGAATAATAATATGAATAGTAATATGAACCTTATGAATAGAAATAATAATATTATTTTATTTTCCTAAGGATATAAGATAATGAGATGTCATTTAATTTTTCAAGGTTTTAAAAAAGACTTATAGATTAAAACTCTAATTTTTGAAAAAATTATGATTTAATTTGAAAATTTAATTAAAAATATTTATAAATTTATTTTCAGAAAATGGAGTTAATTTTTTAATTCTACACATGGAAAAATGGTTAGGGTGGTTTTTTTTGGATTTTTCTAAAATAGTTAAATATTTGGTCAAAAGTAAAAATATTGTTTGAGTTTTGGTGTGTTTAAAGACATCATTAATGATGTAATAATTCAGTTCAACTTGTGTACAGTAAGAAAATTTATGAGATGATCCATGTGGATAATATCATGGTAAAATACCATTGGAAATCCTATGGTTTTTCAAATACCACTAATGAAGTATCCCTTGGATATTAATAAAATATTATCTCACCTTTGCTATAAATACCATCCCATTCCTTCATTAAATTCATTCAAAATTCCTCCTAAATGATGATGTGGTATTATAACATTCCTAGAAGTCCACCTAAGGTGTCCTCATGCACCAAGGTCCCAACCCTCAAGATTTAGGAGTTACTCTTCAAGGTAAGGGAATCCACCACTCTTCTATTTTTCAAACATTAATATTATGTTATTCTCTTTAATTTCAATTAGATTATTTTTGGATATGTCATTCCATATCTCCCTTATAGTCAATATTATATAATAATTATGACATACCCCTTTTATCAGAACAAAATATTTAATGGAATTTCAAGCGACATTGTTAGGCAGGAAAATGTTTGTAAGGAATTTTTAAACATTTCTTTTATTACGAGATTCGTTTATTTTGTTTTTTATTTCCTCATATCCCCTTATACAAGAGGAATGAATGATCCACTATCTTACATATTCTCGATTTTATCATCTCTATGGAATAATCACCATTATATTCCTAATTCTCTTCCATTTATTCATGAAACTAAAATATTGTCCATGATGTGTCATTTTACCAATAGCATGGATGTTGTGATTTCAATTTCATTTACTTAAATCTAGAATAGTAATGAAATAATTTTCATGGTTGGACCATACTATAATTTATGTATTATAACTTATATAAGGTTCTGGAATTATTTTGTACACATGTTATAAATTTATAAAACAAAATGAGTTCTTTACGATCAAAGATTCTCCAAAATGTCCTAAACAAATATTAATAAGGCATTATCTTATGAATAATCTTTATGTAAGAATTCAAAATGATAAAAGGTATAATTTATGGTTATAGAAACATGTAAATACCACTCAATTCCAATTATATAGTTTCACTTCCAATCTATAGGAATGTCCATCTTGAACCGATTATTGTAATCATGTAAAGAACGAACCCAAAACAATGGAAAAAACAAAATACAAACAATTTAAGGGAGAAATAATGTAATAAAATGACAATATAAGGTTTTATAAACATGAATATGTTTATTTATGAGAATAATAACACTATTTTACCCATTATAAATGATTTTTAATTGAGTTTTATGTAATAAAAACTTGTGGTAAGGGAATTCTTTTCCTGATTTCCATTCTTTGGGATAACCTACTTTTTCATTATTTATGTGGTCTTAAATTTTTTTGTCTGATTAGTTTTTTGTATTTTATTTAATTATGTGTATTTATAGTGTATATACAGATTCCATCAACTCTAATATGTCTCACATTATGTATATCATATTTGTATGGGAATTTTTCTTTTAAAATCCTCTTTAAAAATTCTGTTTTAAAAAATTCAAAACGAATGTTTTGTTGAAAGTATTCATATTGTATGATAATGTTATATTTCACGGGAATTTATTATTTTAATGGGTGGGACCTATACCTCCCTCCAATTCAATAGGTATGTTTATGCTGGGGGTTGGCCATATGATTACTATAGGTGTAACTGTGATGGTTATAAAAATTGTAAGGCAGTCGTGAGGGTTACAAAATATAAGGTACCACAGAGGGTTATCAGATTTGGTAACTAATTCCCCAAGATACATTTTATGGTCATATTTATGATATTATATTTTTCGGAATCTGGTGGAAATATCATGTTTCACTAGGTAAATATATATGGGGGATATGTATATCATTTGAAGATGATTTCATATGTTACAAGTAATCATGGACTAATGTGTTCTTCACTTTTTTATATCCCTTATTGGGATTTTTGTCCTCATACCATGTTTTTAAATGAAATTCACAGGTTTTAAGGATTTTTAAGACAAGGAAGGAATCCACATTAAATTTTTGATGAACTGTCAATGAAATCATGTTTTATTGGAAAAGTTTTATATTTTGGAAGAAATTAATACTATTTTTATGGTACAAACTCATTATTATTGTTTAATGTAAATAATGTTTTATGTCCAAATTCTATAATGATATAAATATTAAAATATAATCAATGTGAAAGGAAGTTATTTCATGACTAAATTAATGATTATTTAATATAATATTGTTATGTCCTTATAGTTATTCCATTATTATAGGGAAACTACATGCTGTTGATATGATATATTTTATATTTTTATTATATCAATGTCGAGCCACCAAAAAAATAAGAATAAATTGATGATTTTTCACATTTCCCTGAATATATTTTATAATGTATTCAAATGTTTTATAAGGAATACATTGATTAATTACATAAATTATTTACAAGTCCCGTTAATAAATTCTAATCAATGTTTCTTCACACAGTTTTAGCATAAATAATGACTCATATTCTCTCTTCCCTAGTTTTTAATATTAAAATTTTCTTTGAATTACATATTCTTTTTCTTATCAAAATCACAAGATTTATGGGTGAATTTTATATTCATTTCTACCTTGAGAGACCATAAAATTATTTATTTATTTCTATAAAAAATGTTACCCCTAACTCAATTCAATGAAATAGTATTAATCCACTGAAAAACCAATCAATCATTGTTTTAGTTTGGATAGTAATTCCAGAAGCATACCACACATGTGTTGAATAATTATCTTCATAGGTACTAATGGAGTCATCATATGGATAATTTTTCTCAATAAATTACTTCACCATTCTCATTTATATAATATAGGAAAATTTCTTATTGAAAAAAAAATCCTATACTCATCCCACTCCATGGATTATATTTCCTCCTCGATCCTTATGTTATTGATATGTTTAAAATGTTGATATGACTCTTCTTCCAAATGATAAATAGAAGAACTAAAATTATAATACATGGAGAACTTGAGAATGAAATATATATTTCCAATTTTACTGATCTATATATCAAAAATTAGTATATCAATAGACCTACTACAAAAGGTGGATTTTTATTTTTCAATGACTCAAAAATGTGTTGATAAATTCCTGTCTCATTTTGGAGATCAAAATGATACATAGATTGAGAAAATTTTACAATCATAACAACAAAAGTTTTCATTCCATATCCCATGAAATTTGGTTTCTTATGAGGGAAATCATTACATAGAATATCACATTGTATGTTAATGTGATTCCTTTTAGATCCATCCATTGACTAAAAACCAAAATTATTGTATGAGAATCAATAATCATAATGTGAAATCATATATTCATGGAAATTACTCAGATGTAGTCTAAATAATTACACATTTTTAATCTATTAGAACATAGGTTCCGGATAGGTCATCCATATGCATCATTTATTCAAATCCTTAATAATATTTTATCAATAAAACATTAATTAACCTAAGAATATCGTTTGATAATATCTATCTAGTTAGCCAGTGTTTATCCCACACATTTTAAACTGTTGATGATCAATTTTGTACCCAATCGACAACATTTATAGTTATTACTCTTACATTCATCTATTCCATAGTCTCATCAACATTCTAGTATCATGAAATGTATGAAACATTATTTGATACCAAATAAGGTGAACAATAAATTACATATATAAATATTTCATAATTTAATAAGAATATTCTATACATTTCGAAATAATGCACACCTGGGGATAATAAATGTTTAGTTTTTTTAAAAATTAGATACCTAGTTATCATATTTCATAAAATATAATCAAAATATTCCATGATGTTATATCCCATATAGTACAATTTTTAACCATATTTTATATAAAAAATTTCTTTATAGCCTAAGGGCATGAAATGTAGGGAAGAATGAGATCAGATTCTCAGTAAGGGTAAATATGAGATATATTAGTCACTAATAATATGTCAGCATAACACAATAAAATTTTATGTGTATCTGAGATTAAGATTTTAAAATCATAACAAAAAAAAAATCATAGATCATAATCATGGAAGAACGATTTTTTAGTACCCAGGACAACAATCATAAAAAATGAAATATCATGACTCATGAGATCATATCCATAGAATAAGAACATATCCACGAGAGTGGCATAAAAAATGTCATAATCAAATATTATAACAAGGATACCTACTGAGACATAGACCACATGTTTTCCTTGGAATAACAACCCATGTACCCTATTTGGGATTGGTATAACCTCACATGTAACCTCTTTTTAGAATTGGATAACCTCCATTACACCCTTTGAGGTTATAAAAAAAATTACCTAATTATACAGAGGGATATAAATTACCCACACCTAACATAGTCCTAATTTTTTAATTAGTATTCCACAATATCAATAATATATATTTAATTTATTCATAGATTAATATGTAGAAAATAAACTGGGTTTCATTAGTATTTCATCATCATAATCAATAAATCTCCATAGAAAGAATATATCTGGTAACATTGTAATATATATGAATTAAAACATATAAACCCTCAATGGATGTTGTTATAGTTGAAAATTTATTCAAAATATTACTAAATCATTTCTAGAAGAAAATTTGATTTTTATATTGAAAGAACATATTTTAAAATTAATAATTTTATGAATAGTTGGAAAAGAATTTCATTTAAAAGATCAATTAAAACATGAAAAGTAATCTTCAACTAATTTTGTATTCATGATAGTGGGAAAATCTGTTCATATGGTAAGTGTTAGAATAGTGGTTATATTTTGACTATTGAAAAAAAGTATCTCAATTAGAATACAAGAAGATTATTAATTTTTAAAATAATTATAGAAACTAAAAAATTGGTAAAATGAATATAATTAATAATTTAATAGTTTGTAAAAAATACATTAAAATATTTAAAAAAAAGTATTTAAGTGGAAGGAAAATATTCCTGATAGAATATAAAAACAATGTAATTTTTACTTAAGAAAATTCTTTTAGTCATTTATGTACATAGTGAGAGGAAAATGAATGGAAATTTTAATTTATATAAATAACTTGGGGATATTAAATTAAATAACATTTTTGATAAATATATCATATAATATAATCTTCATAATTTTAATCGTAAACAATTTTTCTAAAATTTTATATTATAAAATAAAACCATTTACAATTTAGTAAATTATGAATAATATATCCAATGAAATAAATAACATATAATAACACATTAAATATATTGAATATAAATATATTTGTGATATATCATATCAAAGGGTTAGTTATACTCCAGTATAAAGAAACATGTTGTGACAGCAACATATGTCTCATAACAAAAAAAGTGATATTAGAAACCCTTATAGTAGGGACCAATTTATTTATAAGTTATTTTAAACACATGTATAATAAATTTAAAATTGTTATAATTATTTTACATTTTATAAAATTCATAATTATTAAACTATAAATGGTTTACCTATACTGTCTTATCACCCCCTCATTTTCAATATTTCATTTCCATATTATTTTGGGTATTAACTACTTTGTTTGTTTTGTATGTTGTGGATTGGAAGTTTTGGTCTTTTCATCATGATCCTGGTTCCACAATATACATAATTTAAATAATTCCATAAATATCATATATTTCAATTATATATATATGTCCATGATCAAATGTCATCTATAGAAAAATGGAAGACATCGCTTATAGAGATGGTACACCACATATACGTATGAACAAAGTTTTGATATTCAATGAGCAATAAAGAAATAAATATATAAAATATTTAATCATTAAAGAATAATAAATTTCACATATATAATTTTTTTCAACACATCATTGTATCCATCAATTTGGGGTCATGATGGAAAATGAATCATATTGTTTTGTGGAGGCGGTTGTCCATACGTACGAATGAGCGATACATTCATTTCCCATTTCACAAAAAAGGATAGAAATTTATTTTACCATAATAATAATAATATATTTGTATATTTATGATGTTAAGTAATTTTTTATGATGGATATAACAGATTTATAAAAATTATAATGTGAAATAAACTCACAAATAGTCATGTAAGTTGATTACCACTTTTCTGATAGACCTCCATGAGTTTACACCTTATGATTTTGAATATGGTATTAGTATTAGAAAAATATTACTTTAATGAAGGGAAAGAAGAAAATAAGGGTTTCAGATGTTATTTTATGATATAGGAATCTTAGAGAATTTGGCCAATGGGGGAAAATTGGTGCCCTTTTATAAGAATGCGAATGGAAAAACATGGAATTACATCAATGATTAAAATAATATTAGGTAAATTTGATGTGAATGTTAAAATAATTTACAAATACATCAAAATAAAGTTAATATATGGTCAAAATATATTTAAAAAAATATTTAGACAAGTTTATGTGGTTTTTTACCATTATCTCTTTGTTTAACTAAAGGTAAACAAATGATTACCCAAACCATTGTATTAAATTTATCTATTTTTAGTATTTATTATGACAAAAAAATGAACGTTGAATAATTAATAAATTTTGAAGTTATAATTCCATATAAAAGAACAATTTTTTCAAATTAAATTCTTTTATGTTTTAAAAATTCATTTTAAAATAAATTTTCAAAACAAATTGAAAAACATTTTTTGGATAAATATATTTTAAGCCTAAATATGATTTTATTCCCACTCCATACCAAGTAAAAATTATTAAATTATTATTGAAATATTTTATTAAATATATATTATATAAACTTCATTAAATATTTTAGTCAATAGAGATTTATTAAATTTATTAATATAAAATCACATTACACATATAACAATAGTTGTATTAAAATAACTATTTCTACCTTAAAATGAATTCACCATCATTACCATGAATTAGATAAATATAATTTTAATGATTATTAATAATTTATAAATCTATTTAATTAATATAAATTTTTAATAGTGATTAGAATATTTTTATATAAAAATACATAACACCTAAAAAATACATTTCATTAGAATAATAGTTCTTTTTAATGAGGATATTATTTTACAACAAAATTAATGATTATTTATTAAAAATTGGTCCTAAAAATATTATCAAGGATAACATATATATATTTCATAATTTGGAAAGTATTATTCATACCCCTTAATCCCTAGACTATGTTTTGGAGGATATAATATATCATGGTTAATTTTGTCTTAGGGTGGAGTGTAAAGAAGGCTATCAAATACTAAATGTTTATTTCTAAGGAATACCTATAATGTTTCATGGTGTTACATGGTTATTTTACCTAAACTATTTTTAGTATTTATATGTCTTTTATGGAATATTTCAAGAACATTTTTAGGCCTGTGTTTCATTCTTCGACTCTAAACGAATATTTTTTGATAGTGGTGTTCACATTTTTCTTGGGAATTAATAATATCTTATATTGATATATGGTGAGACAATTAAATTCCCATTTTGACACTAAAACCATTTTATTTGTATCCCCTTATATGAATGACTATGATTAACTTCATTAATTGATTTTTATCCCGTCATAATGAGTGTCAGGAGACCTCTTTATTCACTATATTGATGCCCACTTATTAAATATTTGATCCACAATTGTGTTTACCACATTAACCTTAATATTCCATCCCAAAACTATTGGAAATTAATGAGAGTATGTATAAATAATTCGATAGGCCCAATGTTGATATTGTGATATGATATTGGGAAATGGTTCCATTGAACATTTTCATATCATTCTATAACTCTCTCAATGGTCTTGGTGATGTGACAATATAGTACAGTGGGTGGGGTTGATATCATCATATTCATCCAATAATCATCTTATTAGACATTGGAAGTAGATATTTTCTCTAGGGAAGGGGTTCTTGTATGTTTTCCTTTGTTTTAATCAATTTACTCATAACCTAGTGCATGTTACATGGGTTACAGTTTATGGAAAAGGAATATTTTGTGTTTCTCATTAAATTATTTCATTATAAATTTTATGTTAGTTTTTCTATATTTTTTTATTAATGTTTTTAATTATATGGTCTGTGCATGTGTATTTAGTGATGATATTTATGAGGCCTCATGTAATTATATCCTCATATTATAATTCTCTTATACTAGTAACATGTGATATGGAATTAAGCATATAATGTGAGGAGACACCTAACCCATAATGACACATTATTGTTCATGATGTGTTTTAAAACTATGGATTCAAGTAAATACAACTCAAAGGGGAAAATATTATAGTGTTGTGGTTGGGTTCCTTTATTTTATGCTTTCACCAACTCTGTTTATTTGGATTAAGGTGATTCTGTTGGTCGATGATTGTTACATGGTGTTAATTTAAAAACATTGAATGTAATGTCATGAATATAAGTTAAATGGGATTTTAAATAATAATTCCTTTTTAGTTTTTATAGGATTTTTTTCCTATTAAAAAATATTTTTCTAACAAACATTAAAAAAATATGTAGACAAAGTGGACTATGTCAAACTCTTGATTTTTTTTCATTTAATTACATGGGATAAATTGTGTTCTCCAATTTTTAATTTAGGTGTATTGATATTAAATTGAAAATTTTCATGATAGATCCCTACTAGTTAAAAAATGATAATTTTATAAAAGCATGTAACCTATCTATATATTTGTGTCTTAAAAAAACATGAAAAATTTGGAATGATTGATATCCTCCTTTCAATGTTATAATTTTTTTATAAATATAAATTGGTTAATTATAAAAACTAATTGGGTTTATAGTTATAATATGTAGGGTATAAATTAAGCATTGTGATATATAGTGAGTAAAAGTTTTTGATATATTGTTCATGATAGTTATATTTTTAGTAATAAAAAGGACGTTAGGAAAATTTATTTTTGTGCTAATTTATTTTCATAACTAGAAAATTTTTATTCATTTATGAAACTTTTATTTTTTTAAAAATAGGTTCTGAAAAATATATTAGGAGTGTTTTTATAAAGGGGATTTTGATAAATATTTTTTTTATGAAGGATTAAAGATATTTCAATTTAATGGTTTTATAATTAAGATGATTATAAATTAAAGATACATAGTGATTTTATTCCAGTATTATTTCGAAATTTAAAATTATTTTAATTTGAAATATTATGATACAATTCTAACATGTAATAATAATTTTAAAATAATATTTATGTTTTGAATTCCTTAGTATTATAAAATAATGAATTCATGTAATAATTATTTATATAATTGTTAAAAAAAATATTCAAGAATAATAATATAATTATTGAAGACATTTTATGCTAGATGAGTAATTAATGTTATAAATAAGATTTTATAGACTGATAAATAAGGATATAGAATATATATTATTTAATTTATAGAATACCTATGTAATGTCATGGAAGTGATAGATATGATGACATTTTCTCCTAAATGATGGTTTATGCCTTTTGTTTAAACCAACATGATATGATTATCTATAAAGGTGTTTCCTTCTATAGTGTAGTTTTATCACAATGTTTTTTTGATTATATTCATTAATTGTTGAATTCAATATTCCAATCTATGTGGACCTTGTTGTGATTATGAAACCATAATTGGGAATATGAGACACAAATTCATGCTCTATATCCCATTTTGTTTAATGATTATTTTCTTTGGGATGAATTATCAAATAAATGTTTTATATAATTTATTGATTATTCTCCACTATAAAATGTTTTATTTAATATTTCCTTTTCCCTATTTTAGAGGAATCTCCCCTTAGTGATTTTTCAGTTTTTTTAAAGATGTCGTGTATCAATTATCATTGTTCCTCTAGTGTGTTTGTTATGTTGAAAATATAATGATATCCTTGAGTGGTATCTCACATGTCATTTTATTTATTTCTGCTCCTTTCCCTCTATTTATTATTTTTTCTTCAATTCATGGGACATTTTAATTGTTTAATATATATATAATGTAAAGGGATGAAATATTACCAAAAACCTTTATCTTTTTAGGGTTTCTGGTAGTTTGGAATTGTGTTTTTATTTTAAGAAGTTGTTTTATTTATTTAATTAAATTATGAAAATATTTTCATTGCTTTATATTTTTTTAATGGAAAGTAATTTTTTATTTTTGAAATTGTTATAATTAATTATGGAGTAGTTTTAGAATTTTCAATATTCATAATCAATCCTTTACTTTTCTATTTATTAGTTTTTGAAATTAAAATTATAATATTTTGAATAAAATACTTTTGATTATGAAAGATTTTGATGTTGTGTATAGTTAATGAGGATTTTATAAAGCTTATGTAAGGGAAACCTAGCTTTTAAAAATATTACTTAAGGGTAAGTTGTTTATTTTAAACAATGCATAAATTTGAAACCATTTTTTAATTTTCATTAAGATAATCTTGTAATTTCATTTTTACATAAAATTAAGATAAATTTCATTAGTTATATTGATTGATTATATGTACTATATAAAAATTCCTTCCATGATTCATAAAGGTAGTATCCAAATCAATATATTTACATAAATTTAACCCATGGATCCTTCTTCTTAAGTAAAGGTAAAATGATATTCTGGTGGGGGGTATCATTTTTGGGTAATTCTGTCCTCATATAAGAATAATTGCATAACTACAAAAGCATATGTGTATAATCCTTAATATTTTATAAAGGATGTTTTTTTCATTACAGTACCTGGTATTTTCTCAATTTTATGTATTGGTGGTCATCAATATGTGTAGAAAAAAATTTACCCTTAGAAAAAATGTATGAGTTGTTTATGAGAATTATTTTTTCCTAAACATTAGAATTTTTTTCCATTTGTACATGTAAAATAATTTGAATAAAAATTCCAAAATTAAATTAAGAAATAGATACTATTGAACCAGATAATGGTTTTAAATGTAATCATTAACAATGATTAATTTTATGGGTTTTAAGTAAATAATTTCAATAATTATAATTAAAATGATTTTAATGTATATTTAATAGGGATTTCGTATATGCGTATCAATATATTTTAATATACTATTTTCCAACCATTTCAATCTCTCTTTATTTACTTCTTTTTTGGTAATCTAATCTCACGATCCTTGATTGGAATGCCTTCTACAAAATAATTCACAACACTACTGAGAATTGCAAGACAATGAACATATTCATCATTCTAATGTTTTTGGTGGAGTATAGATGATTCTTATTTTACACAGAGAGGATATGTTTATTATTATTATTTTATACATTTAATGTTTGAATTAACATGATTTTGACCACTCTTTTTAGAAATATATGATTAACCAAAATCAAATAATAATATAAAAAATTATATTATTAAGTCAAATTATACGATAATCTTGAAATTATAAGGGTAGAATATAAAGTGAATGTTTTCCATTAATACAAATGAAATATTATTATTTGAAGAAATAAAAAATAAGTTTAAAATATACATTATAGTGTTTATTCTATTAATATTTGAAATTATATATGGTATGTGGATATTGTTAATAAGTTAATTTCAACCTTAATAATTGTTAATAAATTTTTTACAAGAATTAATGACTCAATAATGATAAAGATTGTCATGTACTGAAAACTATATACTATTATTTTTATGTTCTGTGAATTATCATAATATAGTGATTATAAAATTCCATAAATATCATTTTTATTAGCTAATGAACATGAACTATCAAATAAAGAGAAATAATTATCGCATGTTGAAATATTTCTTCCATGTACTAGAAATTTAAGAGAATGTGTTATTTACTTACAGTGGATTTTTTTTTGTTATATTTAATAATATATAGTTTCATGAAGTAGAATATTATTATTGTATATTTATATTCATTTTAGAAGTTATAATATAAAAATTTAGAGTGATTAACTGATTTATTCTATAGAATATTGATGACATAGTATTACTCTTTCATGAAATTAAAAAATGTTTATTTGATAAATTTTATAGTAAAAAATTACTATTATTATTTATAGAATATAATTAGATATAAAATTTCCTGTTATTATTAATAAAAATAAATAATAATTATAAGAATAATTACTTCTCATCTTGTAATTGATTGAAATGGAAATATTTTTTGAAGAAGGTTATGTTAAATACAGTTACTTCATGTTATTGATATTAGTTTCTTAATGTGGAAACTTATTCATACTAAAACTGATAATTAAATATGGAATTAAAATGGTTTCTTATTAAAAAAGAATTGATTAGGGTTGAGTGATCCCATTCATGAATGTATGGGGATTGAATGACATGATATTATATCCTTAGTTTTTATTATATTATGTTTGAAAAAATTCATTTGATAACTATATATTCTCTAAAATATGGATCCATTATTTGAAAGATTAATAATAAAATATTTTTTGTGTTATGATGAGTAATGGGTGAAGAATCATAAGGTTATGGTGGCATAGGGTACCTATTATGATGATGACAGTGTAATGGTGATCCATATGTGAAAATAGTGGATTGAGATGTGGGATGTGATTTTTATGCAATATGGAGTGGGACACATAGGAGGTTGGTATGAGTTTTTGTCATATATTATCATTGATTCTTATTCTAGATTGATTCTTACTATATTTTCGATGGATTAATGTTATTTATATGATCATTTGTCTACTACATGATGCAGTTTGATGTTATACACTATGAGTTAAACCATTAAGGGGAATCTTAGGATGAGTCTTATAGTACAACGTAGATTTTAAAATGATAATGAATTAATGAAATAATTTTATTTGTTCTTGATGGTAACCTATGAAGATGACATATTATCTAATATTAGGGAGGAATTAATTGATTCTCTTACACATGTATGGGATGACTAAAATATTATTCATAGAAATGAAAATGTAAATATTTTATAGGTGATGAGTTAATTAATATTGAACACAATGCATGTATGTTTCATTAGTATCATAATCTTAGTAGTGGAGTGTGAGTTTCCAATGACACATTTGGGGTTGATGAATCTGAGGCCAGGTAGTTACCTTCATTTTCATTGTGATGAAAATCTATTTTGTATATTGTTTTATATCATATGGACCCCACCCATGTATGAAATGAAATATCAAAAAAGATTTTATTTTGGTGTTTTACCTAACATCTATGTGAATTTTGATATAGATGGAAAACTACCCCTTTACCAACACTGTATTTGTATGTAGTATTATATGATGTTATTTACAATTGTGATTTCCCATACATACGTGTTGCAAGTCATGATGTAATCATGTTATTCCATGTGCATGTATTTTGGATGTAATATCCTATGGATTATTATAGGTGTGTTATTTTTGGGTTGTGTTTTTGAGGTATAATACACTATACACAAACTATGGAGGATTTAATAAATAAATTTGGTTACAATATAGAGGATGAAGATCGATGATTTGTTACAAACATGGATGGTATAAAATAGTTTTCCATGCTTTTTCGAGTGTGATATGTTACAATTTACAAGGTGTTTTCATGAATTATTATTATGGAAGGAATGAGAGTTTATGATGTGTGAAATTAAGTAATGAAATTGGAAAAATAGTAGGAAATTGGTTACACATTACACACATATATATATAGATGTTTTCAATGTGACACCTGAGAATTATAAATGGTTAATGTCTAAATGATATGACTCATTTCAATAAAGTGAACCTTCTTTTTCAGGAGCCTTCCTGATTAGAACTCCAATGTTAAGCATGCATGGCCTAGAGTAGTGATTAGGATGGTTGACATTTTGGGATGTTTCCCAAGCTCTATGTGAGTGAGGAAAAATCATAATAGAAGGGACTTGTGATGGATTTTTGGGAGTTTCATTAGTTAGATGATCCATTTGGGCATGTGGGTGGGCCCCAAGTTGGGGACCTCATGTCTGTGGGGATATTGTTGGTACTTAGCATGCCAGAAACCAATGACCATGTTATGGCAGGGTGTATGTGTAGTAAGAGGGGCCCAATTATTACATTCGGTATCAGCATTGGAATTCATCCTTATGTGTGTTGTACTTACTCGGTTGAGATATAGGGTCTACAATGGGGATGTTGTGCACTAAAGGTTGGTGGGGGGGTGTAACACCCCTGAATGAAAAATTATTAAATGAAAAAATGATATGACTTTTTAAAACAAGGTGCATCTTTAATTTTGGGAGCCTAATTAATTATAACTCCACGGTTAATCATTTTTGGAATGGAGTAGTGAATAAGATGGGTGACCTTATGAGATGTTTCCTAGGGTGTGTGTCAGTAAGTAAAAAGAACAGCAGACAGGACAAGCATTCTCATGTGGGGTCTTTCGTTAATCACATGACCCGTTCGGGCACATGGTTGGGCCCCAGGGTGGGGACC
Organism: Viscum album; assembly: GCA_963277665.1. Classification (NCBI taxonomy): domain Eukaryota; kingdom Viridiplantae; phylum Streptophyta; class Magnoliopsida; order Santalales; family Viscaceae; genus Viscum; species Viscum album. The sequence goes on along the minus strand of OY728122.1, from coordinate 1,234,181,525 downwards.
ATGTGTTTTTGTGGCAACTGGAGGCACCTTGCGGTCCGGAACCCAATGACCATGTTAAGAAAGGGTGTCTATGCAGTGGGTCCCTGTTGTTATAGTAAATATTGTGGTTATAAATTTGTGTGTTATTTGGTGATTGATCCTTATAAATTATGGGAAAATAATAGTGTACATATTTAGGTGATTTGTTGTCATCATTTATTTACTATCTCTGAATAATTTTGCCTCTTTGACATTTTTCATTAGTGGATTTAGGGAGGACCCTAATGAGTAAATCTTATTCTCACAATATGTATATATAAACTATCCAGGTCATCTGGAGCTGTTTAGTGATCGATAAAAAAATTACTTGTTCGAGGAGTTATTTAGGAGATGTTTGAGCTTTGTTGTTGTGGATGTGGATTTACTCTTTTTCATTTTATTGCAACTATATCCAATTATGAATGATACAACATCATGTATTGGGATTTCTTATTTATGTATTATTATAATAAATTTTTTATTTATTTTTCTAATTTTATCTCATACTTATGAAATGTCAATGAGAATAATTTCACCCATGTTTGTGTTTATGTACCCTTAGATCTTGTCACCAACCTCTGGCCTATTATAGGTGGGATTTGGTAGTGATTATCTCTTATAATTTTTTCTAACCTTGAAGGGGTATATTTAGAGGGGATAAAATGGTTCCTAACATTTTAATATGGATATAATTTTGTATGATAGACATACTTCATTAGATTAAACATCAAATTACATCGAAACACACATGATTAGAAATCATGTATGATAGAATAATCATATAATACTCAAATATGGATGAATTAAAAATATCCAAGGATAAATTTAAAGTTTCAACTATGTCCATCTATAGATTAATATACACACATGGATGGATGATTTTAAATTTTCATATAAATCATTTGATTTTATATAAGTAACATTTTTCTTATCCGTATAAGAATAAATTTGGGTTCGACATAAATATTAGATTTCTATTTTTTCAAGAATCAACTATGTATATATATATATATTAATTATATTTTTATAAAAATAAATTGTGTTGTGTTAACATTATTCTATACTTATTATGTATAATATATAACTTCATAAGGGTAAAACTAGAAGTACATAAGGGAAAAGTACATTGGGAAAGACATGTGTTTGCATGTGGGGACTATCATTAGTCAGGTGACCTGTTCGGGCATGTGGGTTAGCCCTAGGGTGGGGACCATGTCTTTGAATGGAAACCGGTGGTACCTGGTGGGCCATAAACCGATGAGAATGTTAATGAAGGGTGTTTTTTCTTTAATGCCCAATTATTAAATTCTATATTGTGTTTATATATTTGTGAATATTTTGGTGAGTGACTCATAGTGAGTATGGGAAAATACTAGATCACTTATTTATGTGATGAGTTATCTTAATTTATTTATTCACTATAATTTATTATGATTTATTTCCTATTATCATTATAGGTTTTAGGGAGGACCCTATTGAGTAATGTTTATTCCCACCCAATGTATATATCAAGTATTTCATAGTCATCTAGAGCTGGTAAGTGATAAATCTATATATTACTAGTTCATGGAGTAGTTCAGAAGATGTTTGAGATTTACAGTTATGGTTCTAGATTTAATTATTTTCATTTAATTTTAGTTATATCCGATTACTCACGATATCACATCACATATTGGGATGTCCTATTTATATATTATGAGATTTATTTTTTTCTCCTCTTACCTCTTACTTTACAAAAATCAATGAGATTAATTTTTCTCATGTGTGTGTTTATGTACCCATAGTTCTTTTCACCAACCTATGGCCTATTAGAGATGGGCCTTGGTGGTCTTTATCTCTTATACTTCATTTTTAACATTGGAGGAGTGTCTTTAGAGGAGATAGGATGGGTCTTGACATTATAATATAGATATATTTTTGCAATATTTAGAAATATCATAGGATTTAACTTAATAAGACAAACAGAAACATATTATTGTAAAACATATATGATAGAAAAATCATATAATATTGAAGTGTGGAAGATGTAGAAATATACAAAGTTAAATATAAAGGTTTAACTAACTCCGTCAAAAGGTTAAGATAAACACATGGAAGGATGATTTTAAATTTTAATATAAATCATTTGATTTATTGTATGTATCATTTTTCATATCAGTATAAGAATCAATTTTGGTTCGAAATAAACAATATTTTTCTTAATTTTCATGAATCAACTATATTTATGTGTGTATTAATTATATTTTGATACAAATAAATTGTGTTGTATTAACATGAATCTATAATTATTATGGATTAAATTTCACATCATATGGATAAAACTAGATGTACATATGTATCATTTTAATAGATTTATAATAATAACATTTAAATGCGTATGAATCATTGTTTCATACATTATGAAAAACACAAAATTTTTTAAAACTAAAAAACATAAAAACAAATGAAAATTATATTAAATAATATATTAATTAATAAGGGAATGTATTATTTAATAAACCCCTAAATTATACTACGAGATATTATAATTTTCGAAATTATAGTGATCTAATTTATTAAAATTTTAGTTATTACAAAATTTTAAAAATAAGTGAAAATAAATTGAACACTAATTTCCTCACCTACTTCAAACTAAATATTTTACATTAAAATTATATATCTCCCTTTCAATTTGAATAACATTGTAAATTTGTTTGTGATGATTTTCTTAACTCATTTTTCATTTATTGAGTTATATATTCTCTTTGTTGAATATGTTACTCAATGATTTTTATATTATATAATCTAACTATTTAGTTTTTTTATTTCATATTTTTTATTGGAACTTATATTACTTTTACAAAAATCTATTTCTTTATATTTTTTACATCACGTGTTGTGATATTAATAAGGGTTTCCTTTTTTAAATATATAATAATTCTATTTATTGTCCTCCAATTTTATATTTTTTCTTATATGAATCATATTCAATTTTAGGAAATATTAAATTATTGTATGAATATTATTTATAATAAATTAATGATCTCCTATACTCTATTGTTTTTTACAGATCAAACCTTACTTTATTAACAATAGTTTTCTTTCTCATCTCACATGGAATTTACGATTGTTTCTGAAGAACATCACATATGAGAAAATTACATTATATTTATCAATTAAATCCCATATATTTTCATCAGAAATGTCTAATATTATGGTTGACATGTATTCTTACGATTTTATTTACTTTTGGTTCACAATTCAAAATAAAAAGGTTTCTTATAATTGGATATGACCTTACCTTTTCTTTACGGTTGATAATACTTCTCCTCCATGACTCTATTTGTTTCAAGAATGATATAATCCAATCATAAATTATTATTTAAGGTCATATTCAACTATATATTAATTTATTTAAAACATTTCTTGACAAGTATTCTAAACATTTTCACAAAGGTTATTTTTAACATTTTTTATAAACATGTCAAAAGAATATCATTTTTAGTGTTTCTTACATGAAATTATTATTTTTCTATTATATAAATTTTTTTATTAATGAATCTTACTGCAAATGATTTCATAGTTTTTTTTAAAAATTATTATTTCCATTTTTTGATGAATTTCTCAATTTAAAAATAATGGATAATATTTCAAAAAGAATAAATAAATGGATTTAATTCCAGTTATTTATTATCATATATTAAAATCCTCATTTTCTATAATTATGTTAATTTATTATCATTTATTAAATTTTTTAATGGTTTTAAATTAAAAAAATTAATTTTTTTATTGTCACCCCTCTGAAATTGATTTTTATGTGTATTAGTTTTTTATAACTACAAAAATATTATTTGTTTCATTCCATTATCATCTCCTCTAAAAATATAAAATATCTATGTCTTTTGGAGTTATGGTTCATGTATTATCTTGTAAATGATCTTATGTTTTTTAAATTTTGGGATATTGAACTTTCAATGTTAAAAACTCAAATTCATGATCTCATCTTATTTAGTACAATTAAAATGTCTTTTGAATACAAATTTCTTATAATATAGTTTTTCATCTATGTCAACAACCATTAGTGTATTTTATAGTTCACTGGTGATATTATTTAATGAAATATCCATATAATTTCTCTAGATAAAAATTTATCATGATTTGCTAGATTCTTTTTGAAACTCATTTCTCTCTCGAGTTAATTATTCTTTAATGAAATTATGAATGGTTCCTTAATTGGAACACATATTCATGTAAATTTTTTGATGTGATAGGTTTTCCTTGGATTATATTACCATATAATGTATTGGGTAATGTTTTTTATCTCATGAGATACTATGTAAGGGACTTGGAAATATACTGAATGCACTATGAAACATTGTTCAGTATGTCATGTTTTCCTTATAATGATCATTGCCTTATGTTTACAATGTCATGTTTTATGTATTTTGAACTTTATTTAATTACATTATCCAATTATATCTACTTATTTATGAAAAAAACATCACATTAGGATTAATGAATTATGATCCATGTTTTATTAATTATGAATTCTATATACTGTGTTATTTTATATGGATTATGTTTTTATACCTACATGATTCCATTACACTCACATATGATCTTCAATTATTATCACTAATGATTTGTCTTAATAATAATATCATCTCACTATTAAAATGTTTCCATTTACCTAAATTAAAAATAATATTTTTATTAATGAAATAAATTAATATATTTATGTATAAGATGTAAATAATTTTGTTGGATATTTTAATGTCTTAGAAAAAAATAACTAATCCTTAGTTTAGTTTAAAAAATAACATTTTTATTGAAAATATATCAGTTTCGTTAATTAATATATTTTCCATAATTATCTAAAACATTAATATTAATAATGTCTTGGGTAGGTATATGACTCAATATTTATTATTGATATTGTAATTATGGATGTTTAAGTTTCTGTCTCTTTAGTTATCATAAGAGATAAAATATAATGAATATATTTTAACACCAAATTTGGGAGTGTGGTTCTTGTGTGACTCACTCATCTCATAAAAATCAATCCTCAAATGTTATACTCAAATTATCAAAGAATTAATCCCATGGATTAAGGTAATAACTCCTAATCACATTCAAATTTATATTCTATTAAATGTTCTTCTTCTACCTCCTCTATGTTAACTATACACATCCTAATTTAATGGAATAAATAAAATTAATATACTAAAGTTTTATTATGTTAATGGAATAACTAAAATATACCATCATCTCATCCACTTGAAAAATGAAAATAGCTCCCACATAATGATTAGTTCACAACCTAAATGGATGACATATTTTTTTGATCAATCACTTCCATTGATGGTTTTAAAAATTGTTTTAATAAATGAATATTATAGTTATGTAATGATTAATATTTTATAAATTTAAATTGTACATTATATTAATAATATTAAAAAATTGATCATAGTGATTTTAACCAACCAAAATGAGAATATAAAGGCACATTGGACAATTTGAATCAATTTTTGAAAATATATAGATATTTATAGTTACTTTTTATTTCTATACAATAAATAATATATATATATATATATATATATATGTATAAATAATTTATTAGAATATGGAACAAATTGAAAACATCTTTTTACCATTTTGAACATTTAGAATATATTTTTGAGAAATCGACAAAACAACCCCTAGTGGCCGATAATAGAAAAAACTATATAATAAATGAGTGAAATGTGAAAATAAACGAGCCTTAAAAAGGTAAATATACATGAATAATGTTCTTAAATAGATAATTAATGATTATTAGTTTACTATATTGGATTTTGGAGTGAATCTAACAAATAGGAAATCTATGATAATGGTTCCTTCTCTCAATTTCCATTCCATGAGAAATATTTCAAATTACATAGATATTTCTCTTCGACATGATGTACTTATTTTATATTGAATTATTTTATCACAAATCACCTTTTATTCATGTTTTTTTAAAATCTATTTCTTGATATCTTTCTATACTCTTTTAATTCATTACCAAACCAATAGGGGGGTAAATAACACTATTTCTTTCAATTGAGTTATTTCATCCAATCATTGATTTTTTGATTTTAAGATTATGTTAATCATAAGATAAAAATGTTTTTATAACATCCCTACCCTCACCAATTATCTTTGTAATACCTGGAGGTTCCCCTAGGCCATAGGTGACATCTTCACGATACCAAAGTTATAATTAAATGCCAAGGGATTCCTAAACAGATAGGGACGATTTTCCATTTTTTTAAAAAAAAGAATCATGTAACCAAAAAACCCCTATATGATTCACGAGAAAACTCAAATAAATTCCAAATTAAATCCAATGAAAATAAAATAAAACTATAACCGTAAACCATATCATAGTAAAAAGGTAAAACTAAAAAATCAAAGTGATTGAAGAAAATTATTTAATAGATCCCACCATGATACAAAATCCAACAACATAGACCATTCCCCAAGTATCATGATACATCACTATGGAACTGACATACCATTCCATGACTTATGTCTCTATATAAAACATCTTCACACACCCCAAATTTTCCCAGTAGTGGTGAGTATAAATCATTATTTGTCCCCAATAACATCCCATCACATGACACTAGGATAAAACATGTTGGTATATATATATATGTATAATAGCATAAAAAAATTTATTGTAGTTTATATCAAATAATAAAAAATGTATAAACCCACATAGTTTTCAATTAGATGAAACCAAACATGTTTTTAGAACCATTTATCACTCTATTTTCCATAACCAATCTTATTCCAGACATTCACACATCCATATATGCATGATCTTGTGATAGATAAATTTATAAGATTCATCTCACAATAATATACCAAGTTTTTATAATGTGACTATATAACATGTTCCCCAATGGAACATTCCCCTTCCTGATGGATATATTAATGAAATTTTACCCACACCAATCATTTATGAAAAGAAACATGCCCAAAAAATTGTGCCAATCCATTTCAATAAAACTTTATGTAATTTAAAAAATTTCTAAAATCATTTTCCTTAAATAAACAAAATAGCCATTAATTTCTTTTAAAACCATGTAACCTATTACAATTAAAAAAAACAATTTCCATAATTTAAAAACCCATCACTAATGAGGGTTTCCATAAAGATTTTATCATTCACTTCACAATACAATTCATGATATTTAATTAATTTTAAATGAACTAATATAGTTCTAATCAAGAGGTGTTGAGAGTAAAGACACCTACCTATAAATTTAGGTGAAAATAAAGAACAAAACCAATTTGTCAACAATACTTCATATATCTTCTAAAACAGACATTAAATATTATTTATTACCATTAAAAAAATAATAATTCTCATAATTAATGGAAGAAAAAACATTTATATATCCCCCAATGGATTGTATATATCAATCTAATAGAGGGAAGAAGAAGAAAACTAAGGTAAACCAGCAATAATTATCACTTACCAAGTAATGGATGCCACCAAGGCACTTAAAATTACCAAAAGATTGCTCACAAATCAACGGGATGGGTCTATATAGCCTTTGGAAGGAGTTTAATCCTTGTCAGCTTAAGAATACGGGAATATAATCCATTAATGGGATATACAGAGTTAAACCCACAAAATCTAGATATTGATTTAACGTTTCATGGATATGGAACATAATTAGAAAAACTATTCCAAATATAATATACCAAGGAGGACCTCACATGATTGGATCAAACATTAAGACAAACCATTCTCCCACGATGATAAACACCATATACAGTAATGAGATAATTATCCTAGGTATGTGCACGGTTTTGACAAGCTATTTTCCAACTCTGTACCTTCCCAATAAACCATGTTTTCAATTTCTCATTTTCTTGGAGGTGTTTTACTATTTTAACTAATATATCTAAATACATGTACATCCATAAAAGCTAATTTTTTTCTAAAACTCATCCAAAACTACTAAACATAACCCAATTACAATATATACATAATATAAATAAATAAATTGTCATTTATCTAAAACTAGGGTGGATAAATTCGATCAAAAAATTTTCATTCCATCCTCATAATGGAGGAAACCACAATTTTATTGAAATAGTTCTGGCCATTTCACGAACATCTTCTTCTACCATTAAAATTATTCTTCCTAAATCCGACAATGTTTCTATAAAACCCATACTAAAATGATGTTATTACATTGAAATAGTTCCTCTTACATATCCAAATTCCACACTAGAACATGAACCAATGTAGTATCCAACTCTTGGTCAATGTGATCCCATTTTATCATTTAATTGGGATCATGATGATACTTTTTAAATTGAGATACACGATACACAATATGCACTAAATTGAACCTAGGATGAAAATATAACTAATATTTCACCTCACCTACCTGTTCAAGTATCTCAATAAGGAATATGTATTGAGGAAATAACATCCTCTTATTCCTAAAACATGGATTTATAACCTTGGAGAGAATCTGAAGAACACAAATTTGAATAAAAATGACTATTGGAAACGATCCATATATGATTTTTGATGACTATGGGTCGTATATATCCTTTTTTGAATCAATTGAATGTTCTCTATTGTATCTTTGACAAGGATTGGTTGAATTAGTTATGTCTCACCTGCTTCCACCCAAAAAAGTGGGGAAAAAATATGAAACCAACATAATCACTCAAAAAGTGACTTTTGTATTGAGGTTTGATAGCTGTTTATATATGAGAACTACACAATTTATAGGTACTCCTCGCATGAGCCACCAAAATCTATGTCACAATACATAATAATATCTTTAAACATTTGTATCATCCTTTGGATATTTCAATCCATATGAGGATGATATGTCAGGATCATAAACATCAAATTCCAAATTTCATTAATAATTATTTCAAAAAATGTTACATAATCATTAGGTCTCAATATGATACTATCTAAGATTGTGTAAAATTCCTCTTTATAACCTCTTGGATATATATTTTTGACACATATTTAACCATTTAATATTCATTAATCATGTCGAAATTGGATAATTTTGTAAAATTATCCACTGTCAACAATATGGAATCATGTTTCTCAACCATCCTCGGTAGACCATTAACAAAATCCATTGTTATAGGATCCCATTTAAACATGGGAATTAGTAAATACTGCAACATGACCATGGGTCGTTGGTTCTCTGCCTTAACCTACTTACATATGAGTCATCTCATAAAAAATTCATACAATTTTTTATTAATACCATCCTAGAAAAAATTTTCTTTCAACACATAATACAACTTTTTTATTACATGATTATCATTATATATGAAATGATAATAAGCACAAATACGTTGTTCCTGAAATGATATATGTATTACTATACAATATCAAAAACACAACGTTGGTCCTTCATCTAGATTCTAGCTCATAATAGTCTCCCCAACATTAATTTTTGACATTAATGAAACACAATTAGAATCAAATTTCTATGTATATTTATTCACATAAACCAATTCAAGAACAAACAAAACTAGAAATACAACCACAACACTAACTCGATTTTGAAAATTAAAGTGCATGTCATCTATCACTAACATCAGCTACCACTGATATGAAGCCCCTTTTTCCAAATGACTATATTGATTCTTGTTAAATGTATCTTCCACTGAATTTCCTTTAACTAGTGTCTAAATTAGTCAAAGTCAATAATTTAGAGATAATTTAACCATATTGATTATCATAGGTTCAAATCACTGTGTAATTTTTTTTTCAATATCATATAATAATTAAATATCGTAAATCTATCACCAAAGAGGTAATGATACCGAGTCATCAGAGCATGTATTACATCTTATATGTCAAAATTGTGTGTTTGGTAGTTCATCTAAAGAAATAAAAACTACTATGTTCCATAATAAGCAATAGTATCTCTGTTCAAAAGGACACTCCCTAACCCTGATTCCAATGAATCAAAATACACCACATAACCTTGTCTTGATTCTGACAAAATCAATATTGTTTATTATGTGAGGGGAAATATAAACACTTGAAATGACTTCTATCATTCATAATTCCATAGGAATGATACATTCTTCCTTGTCAATGTTTACATTTTTAATCTAGTTATGAAAATTTCAAAAAAAAACATCAATAATGACCATCTAAAAAAGGAAATGGTGTATATCATAAACATTCACTGGAGGATTCCAAGAGATCATAACCTCTATCTATTATGGATCCATAGAAACACAATTTATAGTGATTAAATGGGGATAAAAACACACCACATAAATCCTAATATAACACATGGAATTTTGGAATACAACTAATGATCTCACCAGATTCTGAACACTATTTCCTGGTGCTTCAACTACTTATCACTTTTACATGACTACAACAATATTTCTTCCATAAACACCACTGAAAAAGAATCCAAATACACAAAAAATATCTTATTCATAAATTACATAAATACATATGGGAAATTCATAAGACTAAAAAACATAACCATATATTTATAATGGCTATATCATCCCTTCAAAGTAGTTTTTTTAATATCCTCCTTAAACTACAATCAGAGATATCCCGATCCAAAGTCAATTTTAGAGAACCATTGTTCACCCCAACATTGGTCAAATAGATCATTAATTCATTGAAGTGGATACCAATTCATTATTACAACTCGGTTAAGATTATAATTACAAACATAAATTATTAGTGTTCCAACATTTCATTTTCATAACTAAGACTAACGCTTCCCATAGAGATGCACAAGGCCAAATGAACCCTTTTAATTCTAGCTCTTAAAACTAGAAATTATATTCCCTTAAATCTATTGGTGCTATCCAATAAAAGTTAAGTGACACAGAAATAATCCTTGGTAAAAGATCAATCATAATATCCTCCTTTCTAATGGGTGTATCCCTAAGAAAATATTGGGAAAAACATTATGTAAATGATCAAAAATTACTATAAAAACACTATACTTGATCTCATCCCCAAATTACAAGGTCAAAACTACCATCCTGAATGGTATATATCCAACCAATGGATAGAAAATTTCAATTGACCTAGTTATTACAAAAAATATCTTCTAAATATATTATTGATTCCATCATTAGTTGTAAAACTAACCGTTCAGGTATAATAGTTTATATGAACTTTGAACATTGTTAGTAAATCCGTAACCAAATTAAATCATGGAAATCCAATTCATTCATAATGAAATGAAAACTCAATTTATCTACATCAACAGTTATTGAAAATGTTTTTGACATATTTTTTTGAAAGTATCTTTATACCAAAAAAGTTTGAGGATTCAAAATAGAAGGACTCTGCAAAACATTCAAGGCTATAAGATCAAAAAAATAAGAATAAATAAACTAATACTCTACAATTGTATCAAACATTGAATTCATAATATTATAATTCAAGAGAATCATATATCTCACTATTGATCACCTATATTGATCGTCCAAAATCACTTGATCAGCTCTATATAACTACTTACTCCCTACAAATTGCTCTTTATTTACAATTTTTAGATGTTTTGGTATTTCTAGAATCACTACTCCTAACTTAGTTATAGTGATGAGAGTTATTTTTCTTCCCTCATCCTACTTAAGTATATAATGAACATGAAACATGAGATGAGTCCCAAGAACATGACCATGGAACACTATGAAAATAGAACTAAATATTCCTAATTTGGTTGCAATTGTTACATGATGTAGGTGGTTCTATAAAATATCTATTCATGTGATCAAAGGAAACACATTAAAAAAATATATAATTACTCTTCTGTTTATGAGGAATAATCACCAATCTATCAATTTGATTCTATGTCATCCCATTACTTGGGAAATAGGTTCCCCCATCCAATTATTCCAAGAATTAAATTTCCCACCATTTCCCACGGCTATCCAAAATATTTTCCTACTACTTTACCTAATGTGCCTCTTTCATCTAGAGACTCTCTATTAACCATCAAGGTATAGTCTCTTATAAGAATAAAAAAAATTAGAAGATTTTTAGACATAACCTCGATTCAAAAATAAATTCTTTCAAGGATTCACATGACAAAAAATCTAGTGAAAAATGGAATAAATTCATAAATTAGGCCACACAGTCCGTCACTGAGATAATTTTCTACTTCCAACTAAAGAATTTTTTGTTCTAGAAATCATGAAAAATGGCCATATAATTTTTTATTGAAATATTTTTTTAATTAATCTCATGATATTCATTGGTATAATTTATATTTTACTTCTAAATCAAACCATTTTCATGCAAGATCGCCCAACATGTACACAAATAACATACCGTTTTTCTCAGTGGTTATACGCACGAAATAAAATATATTATTTATCCTATGTAGGATCACCGCTAATTTTTATAGCTCTGAATAACCACAAAATATGTGTGGATTTTTCTTTTGGAACTATACAAAATGTTCCACTTTACTTGGTTTATCTCTTATGTTCCCTTTATCCGCAAGATGAAAATGTTGGACAATACTGTGAACCACCTTTTAGTTCACCTAGGACTTTGGTGAACCCACAATTTCATCAGCCTATTTTGATTGTTTTCCTCAATGAATAACCAGTTCCATTTTCATTAACCATAGTAAGATTTTATTTAGTTTCACTCTATAGTTATAGATGTCTAAATAATTTCCAATTTAACAAATCATACATATCACTAAAAGGATTTCCCAAATTCAACCATTTTTCACTTTAAAATCATTTTTTATAAATCCACAATGATCTATGAACATAAAACCATTATAAATAATTTAAAAAATTAGAAAACTTTCAAAAAATTATAAATCATTACTAAAGATTAATTTTTCACCCCTTATGGGAAGTCATTTCAATCAATTCATGTAATGATATCATCATATTAAAAACTCTAGATGAGGTGGTTACAACTAATAGATTTTTATTAAAAAATCGTGTACCCAACATCCATGGTAAATTGATGTTAAACAAAACAGTTTAGATATTCCAGTTTATTATCTACAATTTAGTTCCCCATCCATGCACATTGTCATGAGAAGAGGATGAGGTGTTACTAGGCCTTAGGTGACATCCCCTAGTCTCCTAAAGCATGAAATAAATTTCATGGTCTTCATAAATATATCAGTAATGATTTTACCTTTGAAAATAAAAAAACAAAACCAAAACATTTATAACAAAAACCCACTCCATAATGAATGAAAACAATGTAATACAATCCAAAGTATAACACAACGAATGAAAATCCAAACTACCACCATGAACCATATTATAGTACAAAGAAGAAACTAAAATCCACACAACTCAATTACACAAAAGGAAATTACTCAATATCACCCAACATGCTCCTAGATCCAATAGAAAAATATAAGTCCAAGGTATCATGATACATCACTAACCAATTGTGAGACCATGAAATTACCTATTACATGATATAAAACATTTAAAAATGCACCAAAATTTCCAAGTAGGGGGGTGTGTATAAAAATTAGCAGGTTTTTCCCAATCACATCCCAACTCTTGAAACTATGATATAACTTGTCAAAACATATATATAATAGTTTAAAATAAATTTAATGCATTTTATATCAATGAATAAAAATAATTTCAAACCAAATTTGTTTTTCCAAGAAATGCAACCAAATAAGTAATTCAAATCATTTCTCAATCCATTTGTAATAACCCATTCCATTACATACATCCTCACATGAATTACCATGTGACAGTTCCACACCCATGAGTGGTATCTTGTCAATCTATAAAATATTCACAACATGACCATTAACCATGTTCCCCAATGGTACATACCCTTCCACAGGGTCACATCAATAAAAATGATCAATTACCAACCATTAATGCCAAATACCATGTGAAACCAATTATTCCAAACCATTTCAATAAAAAATACTTATTATTGAAAACATCTCTAAAAACCTTTTCCATAAATAAATAAAAATCCAAATTCTAAAATAATCATTTTAAAACAATATACCCAATTGCACATTCAAAAAATAATTTTTTACACAAATTCAAAATCCATCAATAAAGATGGGGTCCATTAATATTTTCACATAAATTTCAAAAATAAATTTCAGGAAAATCAATCAATATAAAATCATTTTTACTATTTATAATCATGTGGTGTTGAGATTGAAGAAACATACGTAGAAACCATAGAAAATATAAACAATAGAACATGTTCTTTACAAACATGGAATAGATCATCAAAAAATCTCCATAGATATTATACCCCACAATTAAAATAGTCATAAATCAACATGAATTAAAAAAAAATTCATGAATATATCCCCAATAGACTAGATCTAAGAATCAAATGGAAGGAAGAAGAAGAATTCTAAGGGAAAATAGCTTGAATGATCACATTCCAATGAATCATGGACCCTAACACACTTAAAATCTCCAACAGATCACTCTCGGATCAAGAGTAAGTATGTATATATTCTTTGAAAGGAGTGGAATTAGTTTTATAATTGGATTAGGAAAAAATGATCCATTATGGGTATAAACTGAGTTAGATCCACTAAATTCAGATCTTACTTTTAACACTACCCGGTTAGGAAAACTATGGGATAATCATGCACAAGTTACTATCCCAATGAGAACCTCACACTATTTCTTCAGAAAATTAGACAAAACTTATGACAACCATTATAAACCCCATATATCTAGAAATGAACCATTTATCCATGTAATCTTTACTACATGGACATATCGTGTTCCAACCGTGCATGTGGATATTGAATATTCTTTTCCCTTGCATGGTTTTCTGGAGGTGTCATACGACTTACCCTAACTGTGCTCAAATAGTGAATCTCCATAAAGACTCCAAATCCTATAAAATATCCTCCAAAACAACCCAAACAGAACCTAATAAATTTGTACATATACATATACGTATACTATAAATGTTTAATTAGTTACCAGAAATTGGGGGTGCTACAATTTTGACGACAAAACCCAATGGGGAACAAGGATCAATTACCTCAATCACACCTATATAGGCCAAGGTCTATCGAAATGTTCCCAAAGTCATATCCAACATGGTGTGGAATTTATATAAGGTACCTAAACACACACATCCAACCATATTGGAATAGAATTTTAGTAAAATAATAGTTAATATTTGAAACAACTATATTACAAACAAAAAACGAAAAAATAGGGCGCACAAGATTATTATAGTGAAAATTGAATGTAAAGGAAAAAATAAACGTCTATCTAAAAAGAGGTCCCATCTAAAAAAACTAAAATAATAAATGTTCTACGATTTCCCATTTCCTAATCTCAATGATCTGACAACCATATAAGGGGGAATGTACCAAGTATCCCAAAGTATCCCTATAATCAATGTTGACCTATCCATCATCTACATAAGACATGAAACATGTAAAAAATTCCCATGAATGAGTGAGTATATACATATCCATTAAGACACCTCAGCTGATGAAGGGTCCATAGTGAGTAAAATAATAGGAAAAAATATACATTAGAAAACTCAACCAAATAAAAGAGAGGAAATAGATTCCAACAACATGTATATATATGTATATATATACTCAAACCAAAGAAACCCAATTGAGAGTGAAGGGATCTCCATATCCTAGCCCAGGCCATGAAAATAGTGGCATATATTTCTAAATTTCCATCTATGATGCCCAATATCTCATGCACCTATCCAATAGAAAACATACATCTCAAGAGACACCTCACTAATGTGACACACAATCTAGGTAAAAAATATCAATTTATTGGACCCATTTCATGTTACAACTAGAGGTGTCCACTTAGAAGAGAGAAAATGGACCCACCCCTATCCTGAGAGGAGGATGGACCACATGTAAATGGTGTAGGACCCATGCCTAGCCTAGCTAGAGGGTACCACTCCAGTGGTAGGTAGAGTCCCCTTTCCTAGAATTTCTAGAGGGTGACACTCTAGTAGTCTATATCCCATGCCATGATAAAAAGGATGGTAAAAATTAGATATAAGGTACATGAACCATGACCTACCTAGAAAGAGGGCACCACTCTCATAGTTGATATCCCATTCCCTGAATCTATAAGAGGGTGATTGTTGGAGGATAGGAAGATGACAAATTCCTGATACTAGAATTATGATTGCAAACTGATAACCGATACAAGGACCATGATCAATCCAGGTGGAGGGTTTCACTCTAATAGTCAATCAATGGCCCATGCTCTACATAAGAGGAGGGTGCCACTATGATCTATCTGGTGATCCGACCTGGTCACTAGCATCGTCATGCATCACCTAATGAAGGGTCATGACAAAAACCTCTTGCATCATATATCAAAATCCAATACAATGGACACCATGATATTTTTTGTGGAAACAACATTGGATAGTCTATTCACAGGACATAATCCATGTATAAAAAATGGAGATATGAGGGTTAGAAGTTTCCTCACAAGGAAATAAGTGGTACATTGTGTGTAAGTGGACCCACATGGTGTGTGGTTCTACTCCATTACAGGGTCATGTGCCTATAAATAAAAGGCTCACTTCCCATGTATGGATACATGGTGTGTAGAGGGTCTACCTAATGTGTCTAATCAACTCGAGATCATTCCCACGCTCTCTATTCTTATCCATGTATCCAATATTTTTATGAGTTCATTGGAACATGAAATGTGCCAATACATTCCCATGTTTTTGTACTCTATGAGTAAAAATTGGGTTTTCATTACAAATTCACATGATGTGTAGGGGTCCCACATTACTTTTGGTATTTATAATTTCATGAAACCATTTTACCTCTAGAAATTCAATACACACTGTTTGTTCATTGGACTACAATGCATGTAGTTTGGATTTTCTATAAACTCATATACTCTCCCGTACATATATATATAGAAAATATTCCTTCAAATAAATTGTTTTACCACCGAAATATTGTGGAATCATCCCCTGTTCATTATTTCTAGCCATCTGGTTACTGGAAATCGGTCTCTGTCAATAAGTGGGTTCACCGCTCACCCCACACACAACTCTCATTACTACCAATTATTTTTTTTGGATCATGGATAAAGAAATCATCCACAACCCAAAAATCACCCAAGTCCACCACATGATCATCATTACATTTATCACACCCATATTTATCATAGATCCAAGTGTCCAATCAGGCTTAGTATAAAAACCCAATATTAAATCATTACATAATCTTGAATTAAATGAATAATTCACATAGTTGATCTCTACATGTTCATATTTTTAGATAATTAAGCCATAAATATTATATATCAACCAGAATATTACATGTATAAAATAATACACACTACCAATTTCTGCATAAAATAAAAACTCTTAAAAAGATACATGTGTAGTTCCATGATTTAGACAAAATGAATTTTCCTTGATCCCATCCTTGACACTATTTATCGTTATTTACAATGGAAATCATTTCAAAAAAACATGGGATGAGTATAAAAATATCAGTATGGGTTATAAAATAAGGAAGGAAAACCTTAATCCATCAATAAATACAAATCAATGAAACCATACTTTTCAATCATAACATAACTTAGGAAATCTTCTGATTTATGAATAACACACATAAATCATAAATCATAAAGATAAATTATGGCATACATATCATACTTCCATTGTAGCTATCACATCCATGTAGAGAGTTACATTGGAATACCCATCATAGTATATTACCTAAATCATTAATGAAAAACATTATCGTTTACCTCTCTCACATTACCGAATGCATTGGAGAGCTATCTCAGGCTCACCCACCCTAGGTTTATCACTAAACCACCCGTATATGTTAAAAAATGCCCAATAACCTTAACATATTCATAACACATAAAACGAGCATAGATGGATGATAAAATTTCCACATTGAAATCATAATATATCTTTTCATGATATTGACAGAATCAATTCTTTATCAGACCATTTTCAAGACCATTTTTAACATTTAATAAAGAGATTTTGGAATCAAAGTTTCCCATACCACTTTAAATATTTTAAAGTAATTAGAATTTTAAAACATTAAAGTACATGTAAATGAATCCATTAAACTATTTTTAAAACATGGGCATTAATGAGAAATATTTATATGAATAAATATTTAAAAATATATTTTAGTTAAAGAGGTATTAACCAAATGAGAGATGCTTGAATAAAAATAATTATTGAATAAAATTTAATCAAAACATTATAATATCATGAGAATAAAGTTATTCATGTTATATTATGAAAAAGGATATTATATACAACATATAAAATTTAATTGGTGCATAACAACAATGAAGTCTCAATGGAATGTAAATTGATATGAAATACCTTATAAAGACGACATCCTTATATTAAGGATAAATCAGTGACATAATTATGTGTGGAAAATATAAAAATACCCAATATAAGTGGATATTATGTGTAATAGAATAAGAGTTTATTCTCATATATTTATAGCATGACATTATCATGAATTATAATTTTAATCCAAATAATTGAAATTGGGTGAAGAAGTTCCCTTACTGAAATTTGACAACATAAACATGCCACATTAAAATTCATAAAATTATTTTATGAGAGAAAAAAGGGATCTTATCACTTGGACATAGAATTTTCCGCAATAAGGATATATAAGAACATATCATGACATAAAAAATTGGAAATGAAAAGACATAACAAAAATAAGTCTTTTAAAAGGAGGAGGGTGAAAGGATCCCTTACTGATTTAGTAAGATTCAAAACATAGACCCCATGAAAGAAGGGTAATTTAATGAAGATGTGAATTCCCATAAATTAAATTATATTACAAAAATATTTCAATTAAGGATAGTACATCCACAACACAAAATGAAATAGTAGAAAATATTGCATTAATCTCAAGGGAATAAAAAGTGAGATGAAAACTCCATACCACATTGTAATCAATTTCGTCATATGACAAGAAGTTAATAAACACCAAATGAATCAAAAAATATCATCAATTTAGAGATAATAATGATAATATATATTTCAAATGGAAGTACACAATACACTACAAGAAATAAATAAGTGGAAAATAATGGAAATCTCACTAAATTAAAAGTGAGATATGAAACCCCTTACCACGAGTCTGACTTGACCCGTTCATTCATTAATCTCATGAATAACAAACTAAAGTTCATTTATAATTTATTAAGAAAAATTTTCAAGTTTATTTTTCAATTAATATCACTTATTTCCATATTATAAACATTATTCAATCATTTATTTTAATAATGGTTGTTTTGTCGATATTTCGTATTTGAGTAAAAAATGTAATTCTTATAATTACTAGTTGTTGATGTGGTCAAAAGTAAATTATCTTATAAATTATATTCATTATTTATAAATCATATATTTCAATTATATTTATGTATTTATAATATTAACAAACATTTGGAGATAAGAAATGAAATGCACTGTTCAGGGGGACGGTAACAGTACGTACGCATGAATACTACTTTCATTTCTACTTTATATTTAATGGAATGAAAACACAATGATAAAAAGGTAAGTTATTTTTCTAGTATAATATAAAATGATATATATTTTACATAATTTAATTAATTCTATCCTTTATACGTTCCATGTTTGTCATGAACGAATCATATCACCTCAAGGGGGCGGTAGTCTGCACTTCCTCATATGAAATTATTCTATTTACACATATTGGAAAACCTAAATGTATTTTTTTAAATAAAAATTATAGAATCATAGAGAAAACATAAACATAATATATATCTTATATATATAATGTTCTATAATAATGGTCACCATGATAGGTAGTAGAAGATAATTGAACAATCAACGTTTTTTAAGGAAGTAGTTTCCCGTCCACTGAAAGAATATATTCTTTAACCATTTGATGTTGGTGTGTGTTAGTGTAGTTATAATCCTTCAAATAAAAAAACCTATTATATTTAGGATACTTGTTTTGTTATATAATAAATTAATAAAAATATTTTATGGGGTTGGAGATGTAAAATAAAACAAATGAACTTAAGAGAAGACGTTACCTTTAAATTGGGTGTCTCCCTTTGGCTTGAACCAAAAGGTTTAATTGATTTTACTTCTGCCTATGGAAAGGTATCTAGGAGGAGTATAGGGATGTAGTTTGGTTCATTAGATAGAGTTTGGATTTACCAAGGGGATTTAGAAGAGTGAGGAATCGGTTAGAAACGAGGGGTTTAATAAGGGGGAGGAGGGGCTATTTTGGAATGTTTAAAAATATTATTTTATTATATAATGATTTTCAGTTTCTAATCATCCATAAATTATTAAAGTATAAGATAAGATGACTAATTTTTGAAATAAAATCATCCAAAATGAATTGGACAGGTTATGGATATTTTTTTAATCTTTATAATCATATTTATTTAAATCATCCATTAATGAGGTAAACACTCCATCATTATTGTGTCATAAATATTATTATTTATTTGATGACTAAAAATTATAAAAAAAATATAATAATATAGGAAATATTTCTATATTTCAAATGAATATTTATATTCGAAGATATAACTTATATAACCCCATGTAAGAATTTATTTACAACAAGATATATGTTTAAATCATTTTTGACTTTACTTTAAATTAATTAATATAAAGCGTCATTATCAATCCCATGTGGCTCCATGGGGTCCTAAAATAGACCCAAGGATGGAAATGGACTTAAATTTATCATCCAATAGAACTAGGACACATATTAAGGTAATTTAATATTATTATAATAATATTTTGTCACCCTTATTTTCCAGATTTACCCTTTAACCATGGAAAATAAAATTTTTACTGTAGTAAATATTTATAATGTATAAAAAAAAGATACCAATTTACACACGTTTTAACTTTGTAATTCAAAATATGGAATCAAAATTATCTAATTCAAAACACAATAAGCGGCCTAAATTATTTTAAAATCAATTCCAGTTGTCAAAATAAAAAGTGTGTATTTAAGAAATAATAACTACCAAAAATTGACACTTGTTTATTTCAAATTTCAAATTGAAAATAGTTCTAATGACCAATATAGGATTAAATGGAAAAAATATAATCTAATTAAAGATTAAAAGATTTTATAAGGATGATATATCCATAAAAATAAATTATATTAAAATACATCTTTGAATTAAATTATAGTATTTTTCCCTATTTATAAAAAACGAAATTTATTAGAAAAATAAAACAATTTCTCCAATGTAAATTCTGATGTCCCTTTTCTAAAGAAGAATTTTATTTTTTAAAATAGAACATATAAAAGTGACCAAAACTATATTTTATTAGGGTTTCCATCCAAAGTCTATAAATCGACCTTTTAATGAATACTAGAGTATTTAAGCTCAAATTCGAATTCTTTCTTATTTTGAGCCTCTAACATTTATTAGATAAATATAAAAACAATTAACAGACATGTATATTCATATTTTAGTTTGTTCTGTCCATTCATGAAAATTCATTGACTAGTCGTTAACTACAATTAAAAATAATATTATTTTATTATTATTCAATATGACTCAGCATTGTGTGCAACAAAAGATTTCAAAGAAAACCGTTGTTTCATACTGGTACACCATCGAACATCGAATCCTGTTTATTGTAAAATTACCATTTAATTCACAAATATTAATAAATATGTTAATTTCATATTCTTTATTTACATGAGATGTTACATCCTTCCCCCCTTTTGGAAATTTAATCGTCACAATTTTAAAATTGGGCTTCGAAACCTCATTAAATGTCCCACTTCAAAAAAGTGTCAATAAAAATATCACTTTAAAATTAAGGAATAGAAGTACAAAGGTCACTCGAGAAAAAATATACTTAGATTCCATCAAAAAATGGATATGTAATAGAAAATAACTCTCATATATTAATATATAGTGATAGAGAACATTATCGTTGAATGTTAACCACTACAATACCATAAATATGTGGATCGGTAAAAGTCTGATGATTAAAGAGAGCTTATAACAATTTTTATTCATGAACCTTTTCATAGAGTTTAATAATTTTATTAATAACTAGATTAAGATCATAAGGAATTATACTTACTTGTCAAGTATAGTGTCATGATTTATTAAAATTCTACCACAAACTCATCTTTTCTCCAAACAGTAAGTATTCAAAATGAATTGGTCACAACTGAAGTGGAAGAATAAAATTCTAGAATATCAAATAATCTTCAAAAGATGAACTATATATTTCTTCTATGTTTTGACATAAAAAAACCCAAAATTTTTTAGTACAATATCTGATAATCCCCAAAATGATAATTCATTATAAAAAGAAATACTACTCTTAATCTCCAAAATTCATCAAAAAGAACCCAAAGATCAAGAAATACCATTCAATATACAATTGGACTTGGAATTATTCAATATAATCCTAACTAAGATTGAAACCCAAAACTCGGAACGATTTAATTAAATAGTCTTCTACATTAAATCTTAACATTTATGTCAAAGACATTGAATTCTCTTAATGTCTCATACTGAAGAGTAATTAACCCAATCACATAATCTCTATGATATGTCCATCATTTCCATAAATAAACCAACTCTTCGTATATCCACAATAAAAAAATCGAATCTTCTAAAAAATTTCAACCATTACCCCATAAATGAGATCCCATAGTACTCTATTTCCCTTAAGCATATAATGTTTCCAAAAATTCAAACATCTTCTAAAATAACCATTATCACTTAATCCCCAATCAATTTTCTTATATTAAGGATATCAATTTGACCAAATATGAGTTCCAAAAATCAATAGATTGTTAATTGATAAAATCATTAATCATAAAATAATAAGTCATACTAACTAGGGACATCACATAGGACAATGGTAGGTGATGTTCCCTTGTCTCCCTTCTGTTGTGGGATTTATTCCAACAGCCTTTCTAGACTCAGCGGGTTGTCACCAATCATATGGGCTGTCCTTTTTATAAAACACAAAAATGACCCTAACATGTTTTAGAATCAATAATTTTCATATACCTTTCATTTTCATCCTAATACATTAAGAACATAAAATCCTATATATTGTCATTTTTCACCTCCATATGAAAAAATATAACTATTCCCAATATAAATAACATCATTCCATGATCAGGGTGTCTATATGGTTTCAAAGACATCTTTTTTCACATAGGTAGAAGGTCCATGCATTGAGACAATGAATTAAAGATCCTTGAAAATAATCTTATTCTCTTATCCATATAAACCATGTACAACATGGGTCATATGGGTGTTTTTAGAAAAATAGTTTTAGAAAATAATCATGTATGACATATAATTTTCAAAACATCTGACAAAACATGATTTTTATAAAACAATCAGACTGAATTTGAGTTAAAACATCCAATTAATGGTCATTTTAAAAAATCATAAGTATGCACTGAGAGAATATATTTCAAAAGAAAATATAAATATTTTTCTCAAGGGTCTCTTTCCACAACGCCTTTTTCAAAATCATAATATGCTACAAAATCTTGTAATGAGGTAAAATATTTTAAATTGAATCAATAATATTAACCTTTCTTGAATATATGAGAATATTGAAAAAATATGATTTGATTAAATACATCTCATGATCGATGATGATATTGAGGTATATTGGAGGTGTATGATATCTCAAACAACTTTTTTCAAGTGAGGTGTATTCTAGAAAAAGTTTCACAGTAATCTAAACATGAAATTGCAATAATTATTGCAATCATGTCATCAAGAAGATATATGAATTTTGTTTGAGACCATCCTCCTTCCATTGGACATCGACTTTCCATGATATGAAAAAGTTATAAAACTATGTGTTCACTGAAATAATATACATAGAGACTAACCATTTGTTCAATAAAAACTACTAATCCCTAAATTTGTCTAAAATGACCTTTGATACCCACTATAAGGACCCATCCTTAAAACATTACATAATCTTGAATTAAATGAATTATTCACATTGATAATTTTTTTAGGTTAATATTTTTAGAGAATTATGCTACCACTATTACATATCAACTTTAATATTAAATGTAGACACTACTACTCAGTACCCACTTTTTCATAAAATAAAATCTCCTAAAAAGAAACATGTCTACTTTCATTATTTAGATAGCATGAAAAATCCTTGATCTCATCCTTGGCCCTATTAAAAATTCCATCATGTGGAAAAAATATCAAAAAAACATGGGATGAGCCTAAAAATATCATTAAGGGTTATAAAATAAGGATGGAAAGCATTAGTCCATCAATAAATTCAATTCAATGAAACTATACTTTATAATCATAACAAACCTTATAAAATAAAATTATTTATGAATAACACAGAGAAATCAAAAATAATAAAGATAAATTATGGAATCCATATCATACTTTCATTGTAGATATCACATCCACATAGGGAGTTACGTTGGAATACCCATCACATTATATTCCTTAAATATATCAGGAGAAACATTATCATTTTCCTCTGTCACATTACCCAATGCATTTGAGAGCTATCTCAGGCTCACCCAGCCTAGGTTTGTCACAGAACCACCATATACATAAAAAAATCACTATAACCATAACATATTCCTAACACATAAAGCAAGCATAAATTAAAGATACAATTTTCACATTGCAATAACAATCTATCTTTTCAGGATATTGACATAATCAATACTTTATCAAACAATTTCCAAACCCATTTAAAACATTTAATAAATATATTTTTGAATCAAAGTGTCCCATACAACATTGAAGATTTTAAAGGAATTAACATTTTTTTAAATTAATTTCCATATAAATAAATCCTTAATAACATTTTTAAAACATGGAAATTAATGAGAAATATTTATAGGAATAAATCATTAAAACAATATTTTAGTTTAGGAGTTTTTAACCAAATTAGAGGTTCTTGAATACAAATAATTGAGTAATAACATTTAATCAAAAATATATAATATCTTGAGAATAATGGAATTCATGATATATTATTCCAAAGGACAGTATATACACCATATAAAAGTGAATAGGTGCATAATAATAGTGAAGACTCAATAGAATGTAAATTGATATGAAATCCCTTATAAATACAGTATCCTTAGATTAAGCATAAATAAATGACATAATTATGTGTGAAAAATATAAATACACCCAATATATTTTTATATTAATGGTAAAACAATAAGAGGATATTCATATATGTACATAGAACTACCTAATCAAGTAGTAGAAGTTAAACCCAATGAATTGAAATTGGTTGATGAAGTTCCCTTACAGAAATTTGACATCCTAATGGCGTCACGTAAAAATTCATAAAACGAGTTGATGAGAGAGAAAAGGGGATCACCTAACATGGACATACAATTTACAAAAACAAGTATATTGAAGAACATATCCCAACATAAAAAATTGGAAATAAAAAGTCATAACAAAAATAAGATTTTAAAGGGGGGGGGGGTGAAAGGCACCCTTACCGATTTGGTAACATACAAAACATACACCCCAAGAGAGAAGGATAATTCAATGAAGAATTAAATAAACAAAAATTAAAGTATATTAATCAAATAATTCAATCATTTTTTGTAAATCCACCACACAAAAGGAAATAGTGGTAAATATATCATGAATATCACGGAAATACAAAGTGAGATGAAAACCCCTTACCACGTTGTGGTCAATCAAGTCGTATGAAAAAATGTTAATAAATGACAAATTAATCACAGAATATAAATAATTTTGAGAGAATAATGATAATATATATGTCAAATGTCAGAACACAATACACCACAAGCAATAAATAAGTGGAAAACAACGGAAATCTCACAGAATTAAAAGTGAGATAAGAAACCCCTTACCACCTGTCCGACATGACCCGTTCATTCTTTAAACTCCTGAATAATAAACTATTGTTAATTTATAATTTATTAAGAACCGTATTCAAGTTTATTATTCATATTATATCCCTTATTACCATGTTATAAACATTATTCAATCATTTAAGTTAATAATGGTCGTTTTTTGATATTTGGCGATTCAGTCAAAATGAACTTCTTATAATTACAAGTTGTGCAAGTGGTCAAAATTCCATTATATCCAGATTGATATTAATGATTTAAATATCACATATATCATATATTTCCAGTATATGTATGTATTTATAATATTTCAAAAAAATTTGAGATAAGAAATGAAATGTACCGTTCGTGGAGATGGTAAGCCAGACGTACGTATGGACGCTAATTTCATTTCAATTTCATTTTTATTGGAATGAAAACATAAGGATACATAAGTATATTATAATTAAATAATAATATCATATCATATATATATATATGTTAAATTGTTTTATTAATGTTATCCTTTATACATTCCATGTATGTCATGAACGAATCATATCACTTTGAGGGGAAGGTAGTCCACACTTTCAAATGGAATTATCATATTTACCCATATTGGATTGCATAAAGGTATTTTTTAAAATTAAAATTACAGAATCATAGATAAAACATAAACAAAGTAAATATCATATATAAGTACGGTTCCATCATGAGGTCCACCATTAGAGGTTGTAGGAGATAGTTGAACTATAATAGTTTAATGAGGAAGTAGTTTGTCGTCCACAGAAACAGCTTGTTCTTCAATCGTTAGGTTAAGGTGTGTGTAATTTTAGTTCAAATAATTATAAGAACAATATAATATTATATTAAGGATACTGTTTTTTATATAAAATAAAGGAATAAAAAGAATTTATGAGGTTGGATATGTAAAATAAAACAAAACAATTTTAGAGAAGATGTTAATTTTAAATCTATTATCTCCCTTTGGTTTGAACCAAAATGATTAATTTAATTGCCTTCATCCTAGGGGAAGGCTTTTAGGGGAAGGATAGGGATGTAGGGAGATTTTATGGGCAGATTTTGGAGAGCCGAAGGGCTTGAGAATTGTGAGGAATGGGTTAGAAGTGAGGTATTTTATAAGGGGGAGGAGGGGCTCTTTAGGAATGTTAAAAAAATATTATTTTATTATGTAATGATTTTCAGATTCTATAGGTCCAAAACATATTAAAGTAAAATATAAGATGACTCATGTTAAAAAAAATAATCCAATAAAAATTTGATAGATTTTTTATATTTTTTAAATAATTATAATCATATTTATTTAAATCATTCACTAATGAGACAAAAATTGCATAATTTTTGTGTCATAAATATTTTTATTTATTTAATGTCTAAAAATTATAAAAAAAATCATGATGTAAGAAATATCTGTAGATTTAAAAATAATATTTATAGTTGAAGAGAGAACTTATATAACCCTATGTAAGAATTTATTTACTAAAAGATATATGTTTAAGTCATTTGTGTCTTTACATTAAATTAATTAATATAATGAGTCATTATCAATCCCAAGTGGCTCCATTGGGAACCAAAATCGACCCAAATATGAAGATGGTTGTAAATGTATCAAGAAATATGATTAGTATGAATGATAGGGTATTTTAATATTATTATTATAATATTTTTTTACCCTTATATACCAGATATACCCTTTAACCATGGTAAATAAATTTTTTAACGATGTAAATATTCTTAATGTCTAAAAATAAATGTTACATATTTAAAATAATTTGAACTCCTAATTCCAAATATGGAACCATTATTCCCAATTCAAAAAAAAGAAGATGCAGAAATTATTTTAAAATTAATTCTCATTGTCAAAATAAAAAGCGTGTTTTTATGAAATAATAACTATCAAAAGATGACACTTGTTTATGTCCAATTTCAAAGTGAAATTACCTATAATAACCAAAATAGGATTAAATGGTAAAAATATAATCTAATTACACTTCAAAAACATTCATAAATACCATCCAACCATATAAATAAATTAGATTAAAAGGATGTTTGGAATTAAAATTCAATATTTTTCACTATTAATAAATTGAACATTATCAAAAAAAAATACCAAACTTTTATCAAAAGTAAATTTTGATGCCCCAATTCTAAATAATAATATTATTTTTTAAAATATAACACATAAAAGTGAGAAAAAAAATATATTTTAATAGGTTTTTCCATCTAATGGTGGTAAATTGACCTTTTTATGAATATTAGAGTATTTATGTTTAATATCGAATTCTTTCTTATATTAAGCCTGTAAATTTATTGGATAAATGTAAAAGCATTTAACAAACATGTATATTCATATTTTATTTAGTTCTTCCCATTCTCTCCAATACAAAGGCGATGCATTAACTACCATTTAAAATAATATTATATTATTATTTTTCTGTATGACTCAGCATTGTGTGCAACATAAGAATTCAAAGAATCCAGTTGTTGCGTATCAGGTACGCCTTCGAACATAGCATGAAATTTAAAGTAAAATTAATATTTAATTCAAAAATATTAATAAATATAAAAATTTCATATTCCTTATTTTCCTGGGATGATACACTTAGTCCCGCCCAGTAATATCGAATCGTGACCTTATGCTCCAATGACGACTAACATGAAGAAAAAAAGGATAAATTAATAAAAAATGATGTCAAATAATAATTGGGAAATGTTTCAAGGAAAAAAATAAAAATGTGGGATTTTAATGTTATAAAACCAAATTATCAATTCAATATCAATAAATAGTCACATGTAATGGTCCATAATTGATGTTGATCAAAGAAAGCGGATGACCATGCTCAATAATTTAATCAATAGAGGAATACACCTTGAATTTAAATCTAGTAATAAGATATTGGATCATTCTTCATTGACGAAGGTTCTTTCCAATGAAGAGGATGGAAATACTACATTCACTGCGTCTCAATCTACCAAAATTTAGAGTCGTGTCTTTGTTATTTCTCTATTATCAAATGTATGTTACGGGGAAAAATATTATCTCTCCTAGGGATTATGTGGATAACCCTAAAAAAATATAAATTATGTGATATTAATATGGAAGTCATATTTAGGATATTTTTAATTAAATAAATTGAATTGATTAATTATTTAACTAATTACACTCCACATGGTTTTTTTAATCATAACTTTCTACACTGACAAATTTTAGGTTGTAGATAGGGTAATCATCACCTTATGAACTCAATTGTGGTCTCATATTACTAATATGATATTATGTTTCATATTTATAACATATTCACTATAAAACCATGTTCCATTAATATAAAATATATTTAATTTATTTAAATTAATTTTGGGAAAATAAACCCTCGTAATTGCACTCTATATCAGCACCTGGCACCAATAATATATGTATAATAATTTCATAGTTTAATGTGAAAATATTTGGTCATTGAAACATTCTCTATAACATTGGTCTTTTCATCCTTCGAAATGAGAAATCCACTATTTTACTAAATTAGATTGTGCTCTTTCTCGGCCATTTCCTTTTCCTATTAACATCTTTCACAAATAATCTATCCATGTTTCCATGAAACCCACACTAGACTAATGATTTAACCATGAAAGACTATCTATTTTCAATACACAATCCACTTTTTCATATAAACCAAAATATCATCTTTATATAGCTTAATTTGATCCCATCATATCACCTGGTCAATATTAGTGTAATACTTTTCCAACTGAGATGCATAAAACAAATTATGGATTAATGTGAACCATTTTGGAATATAAAACTAATATGAAACGTCACTCACCCATTCAATTATCTCAAAAGTGAATATATTTTGAAGTGATAACATTAACTACATCCAAATATGATGATTCCCAAGCATTGGATTGATTCTCCAAAACACATGACAACTCACCTAAAATAAAAATAGACATCGATGATGATCCACATATGGCTTCTAGTATATTATATACATCTACATCCTTTTCATGATCAAATGAAATCTCTCCATTGTCTCATTGATGAGGATTGTTCAAACCTCTTTCGTATCACCTATTAGCACCCAATAAAGTGGATAATGACAAATATTCCCATACAATTCTTCAAAAGGAGACATATTTATTAAGGCCTAATAATTGTTGTTATAAATTATATTTATTAATGGTACGTGATCCTCTAATGATTTACTAAAATATATTATATAATCCTAAATAATATCTTCCAGCATTTGAATATTCTTGTTGGATTTCCCCTCATTTTTAGGATGAAATTAACCATTTATTGTCAACATAGAACCTTGGTAATTCTATATGGATTTCCATAAACGAGACATAAACCTCATGTCTTAGTCTGATACGATCTAAAATAGTACATATACCTCTTTACCGCTTCATCAATATATTTTTTAGAAAAGTCATCCACTATATGATATTCAAAAGTTGGTATGAAATATGAAGACTTTTTGAGATGATCCACTATCTCCCATATGGAATCTTGTTTCCAAACTCTCCATGGTTTACCCCTCAAAAAATCCAAGGATACATGCTTCTATATCCATAAAAATTATATAAAGACTTCATTATACCTAATAGTTTTCACTTCTATACCATAACCTTCTAATAGGTGAGGCATCTCATAACAAACTCATCTAGTTTTCATTTCATTCCTGCCCAAATAATTTTTCTTTCAACAACATATAATCCTTTTGTATTCTTGCATGAACAACTAATCTCAAATGGTGATAATTATGAATATGTTTTTCCCTAAAAATCATTTGTATTCCCATATGATCTTGAAAACACAACATTGATCCTTTTTATATCTTACATACTTTAATAGTCACCACTCCATTGAGTGCAGTCCTTTTAGAATCACATTAATAATATGATTGTTTTTCTTATTTAACCATCATATCCAAATTAGGAACAATGGTAACTAAAAATTAAAATTCAACACTACTATGGTCTTTAAAATCAATGATATTTTTCACTATCTATGACATCAGTTGTCACGGATCTAAGGAATCTTTTTCCAAATGACTATACAAATTACTTCATAAGGAATACACCATCAAATTTCCTTAATCTAGATTATATATCAATTCAAGGACAAACATTTGGATATATTCCATCTATCTTCATCTTATTAGGTTCAAATCTATTTGTGTGAAAAAAAATTAATGATCTTATGATCCATAATTACCATAAATTTCTCACCAAAGAGGTAATGATTCCATGTCATCAAATCATGAAATACATCATCTAAATCCAAATAATGTGTTGGGTTCTTTTTTTAATGTAATCAAAACACCCCTAACTCATAATAATCAATAAGATCCCCTGTAAGGAAACACACCCCAACCCAGATCCCGAAGCATCAAAATACACCACATTAACCTATCCTGATTCCAAAAATATCAAGATTCATACTTATTTGAGGAAACAATTAATCTCTTGAATAGTATTATAAAATTAATCATTTAATTTTAATGGATAATTTTTCATTTTTAAGGATTTCATTGGTGATTCCAGTCATGAAAAAATCATTAATTTTTTTTAATAACCACATAGGAAAAGGAAATAGCGTATCTCAAAAAAATTCTTTGGAGGCGTCCAAGAGATAAAATCCTCTATCAATATTGTTTCCATATTACCACCTTTCTAATATATTAATGGTCTATGTAACATTAACTCTTGTATACAAAAATCACAGATGTAATTTTTATCATATAAATGACGATCCCACAAGATACCCAACATTTTCATTGAGTATTTATCATGCTCAAGCCTCATCCTTGAATATTAAAATATATATTCCATAAACACCACTGATAAAAAATCTAGATACCTTTGTAATAAATAAATCATCAATTCCTTAAAAAACCTTGTGCATTTGAAAGACCAAATGGAATAAACACAAATTCATAATCGGCGTATCTACACCTAAAAAAATTTGTAGAATAGTCTCCCCCAAAACCATAATTAGCATCATCCCAATCACAAATAAAATTTAAAGAGTTACTATAACACCTAAATCGATCAAAAATATAACGAGATCATGGAATTTGATATTAATTATTTATCATAACTTGGTTGACCTTATGATAATCGACAAAAATTCTTTGTGTTGCATCAACATGTTTCAAAAAAAGTTTGGTGATTACTGCAGACATGTAATAGGCCAAATAAAACCATTAATGTATAGCTCTTCAAATAAGTCTATCAATTCCATTAAATCTTTTTTTTCTATTTGATAAGTTGGAAGTGATAATGGATTATTCCCAGGTAATATATCAATAATAATATGTACATTCTTTATAGGTGGAAAACTTCAAAACGTCATTGTAAATAAATAAAGGAACTAATATAAATTTCTAAGAAATAGCTACCCCTAATCTCATCCACATATTCTAAGGTCCAAGATTACAACTATTATGATATATATTTGACCACTGGTTCCAAAAATCATATCGCACCTTACTTTATATTTCTATCACTTCAAAAAAATTATTAACACCATAATTAGTTTTAAAACTAACACATTATTTATATCACTCAGTTTGTGATTTAATCATTGTCATCCAATCCATAAACATGATTATGTCATTGACATATATCTCAATAACAGAATAATCCCATCAAAATTCACCCTCACAAATAGTTATAGAACAAGATTTTTACATAAAGGATCAACATTCTGTTCATAAAAGTGGATTTAAAATATTCAAAATAGTAGGAATCTTCTCAACATGTAGGCATAGAAGATAACCATCCTGATAATAAATAAATTAATGGAATGGGGATATATTAAAAATATATTGAAAAATAGTAGAATTGATAAAAATAATACCTATCACTACTAATGGTCCAAATCAATCACCATTAATCACTTTCTTGGATCCCAATAAATTCTTACTCACATCACTTTTCTCTTTATTTCCCAATTGTGATTTCCCTAGTTGAGGTGTCATGGTATTCCTAGAATCACAATGGCTAGCTTAGTTTTTTTATGAGAGTCAATATGCTATCCTCATCCGGTCAATGAATATGACATCTTTAAAATAAGATATGTGTCAAAAGAACCTATCCTCGGACCACTATGATGAAGGTCTTTTTGATTATCTATTTATTAAAAATAGTGATATGATCTAGAAGGTTTGATACAAAATCTCTTCACCTGATTGAAAGAACCACATTAAAAACATCACAAATTACTCTTTGGTTTCAGAGGAATATTCACTAATCTATCAGTCTGATTTTGAGACATCCTAAAACCAAAAAAATAAGATTCCATCTTCCTTTTTTACAAGCATTAGAGTTCTCACAATTTCCATAAGTATCATGATTATTCCTCCAACTGCGTAACCCAATATGTCTCTTTCTATGACCTTAAATCCTTTAACCATCTCTATATAATCTTCTATATAAGGCATCAAAATATTTTGGTTAATTACTAGGCATAGATCTAGTTATAAAATGTGTTCCATAAAGGATTATCTTTCTTTAACATCAGGAAAAAATATACTATATTTGTAAATATAGCAACATACTCTTTGACTGTGATATTTTCTATCTTTAGAGTGAAGAATTACATTGTGGTTGTAATCATGAATGTGTGAGGATATAATTTTTTTAAACCATTCTTCTAAATGATCTAATGAAATTACTTATTTTAATTTATCATGGTCTTGTAAATCCCACCACTGGCATGTTATATCTTCTAGCATGTACATCACTAATTGTACTTTAAGCTTAGTTATTGTTCCCAAAAAAATGATGATTCGATTCATCCTATTCAACAACACATCTTCTTTTTCTAGATTTGGATCACCCAAAATGTTGGGTAGATTCTTATTTGGGAACTTAATAGATTTATCTACTTTCTTCGGTTCTTCCCTTATCTTCCCTATATCCATTACTTCAGAATGGTGTACAATACACTGAACTAGTTGTTAGTTCACTTGGGGCTCAGGTGAAAACACATTTTCAAAATCTGTTTCTGGTTAATTTCTCCAATGCCTAAATATTTCCATTTTACTTAACCACATGAAAATTCCATTTATCCCCACTATCTACAAACTTAAATGTTAATTTAAAATCTATTAAATAACATATATCACAACACGGATTTCAAAAATTCAACCTTTTAGACTATTAATCCACTTTCTAAAATTCTACCATGCTCATTGAAAATCAATCCATTTAAAATATTTTCAAAAATAAATACATTTTGACCTAACTATAAATCATCCCTAAAAATGATTTATGAATTCATATATCGGTTTCAGTCCAATAAATTCATGTAATGCTCTCCCCATTGGAGAAAACCATGATGATGAGATTGCCATTACAAGAATTGTCTTAAACACTCATGTACCTAAACACCCTTATAACATGAAGTTCAACAGAAATAGGTTTTCTATGACTATTTTTGATCTATGTATTAATTCTACACACTCACCCATAGTTTTTGGAATAGGAAGAGGTGTTTCTAGCCCATAAGTGGCATCTCGAAGACAAAAACTACTGGAAATATATTCAAATGGAATCATAAACAGATCGGGAAAATGTTACCCTATAAAAATAAAACAACCAAACCAAGAATACAATAAAAAAAACATTACTATATGATTAATTAAACCAATATAATATAATAAATTGTATATCCCACAAAAAACAAAACCAAACTACAACCATGAAACATATTTGAGTTAAATGAAGAAACCAAAACCATCAAAAATCCAAGATATAGAAGTTAATAACTCAATTTATCCTAACATGATCCAAGATCCAACTCCACAAGAATCACCTAATATATCCTAATTAACCACTATTGAAATTGATTCTATGACATTAACAATGTATTCCTATAAAACATCAACAAATGAGCCAATGTTCTCTTGATGGTGGTGAGTCTAAAACTCAACTAGTATTCCCCAATGAATTCCCAACTCACAACATTGGTATAGAATATGCTACAATATATATATATATATAACTAATTTAAAAAAATTATGGTAATATATATGAAATAATAAAGAAATTTTCCATATCCAAATAGTTTTTTCATGGAAAGAAACAAAACAAGAAATTTGAACCATTTTTCAATCATTTTGGAAAAGACCATTCCGGAATAAACATCCACACATTCCTTACCATGTGATAGTTCAATACTCATGAGGGGTCATTCATGAATCTATGATGTCATCATAAGGTTAACATTTAGAAATTTTCCAAAATGAACATCCACCATCCGTTTGGTCACATCGATGAAAATTAACACACACAAACCATTTATTCTGAATATCATACCAATACAATTGTTCAAAACCATTTCAATAAAAAATCATTTTATTGTTAACATTCATTAAAATACATATAGATAAAAAACAAAAAACTATTTCAAAATAATAATTTTAAATCCATATAATTAGTTTCACATTCCATAAACAATATATTTTCCACAATTTAACAAACCATCACTAATAAGGGTTTACATAAATATTTGCACAAATATTTAACAATATAATTCTAGAAATTAAATCAATTTTATATAATTGTAATGACCTAATCTTTAATCAGTTGAAATTTACTGCATGAAATTATGTTATAATGCACAAAAATCCCATAGATTACATAATAAAAACATTATTATCATAAATAATTAAATAATAAAAATTTATTTATATAAATTACGGAACTTATAACAATTAAATAGTAACATGAATGTTAAAAATTTAATATGACCATTAGAAATAGTAATATAGTAGTTGGTATAGTAACATCACCTATGAATGTGTATAGAAAACTAATGTCTCCTATAAATGAAGATATAATAAATTTATAAAATGATATAATTAAATAAATTATTTAAAAATGAAAAAATAAGTGTTAATATTTTTATGAAATATAAATTATTTTTTAAAATTTCATATTTTAATGTAATCATTGGAATGGAAAATAATTTTCATAACATATATTCCTAAATTGATATTTTTTCTTATGATTATAAGATAATATTATGGGACATTAATTAATTTTTAAATGTTTCAAAAAGTCAGTTATAATATGAAAATTAATATTTTCTGAATAATTGATGATTTTAATTAAAAATTTATTTCTTATATTTACAGAGATATTTTCATAAAATTGATTACATTTTTGTAATAATGATGTTGCAAAATGGTTTGGGGGAATTTTTGGGATTTTTTTGGAATAGTCAAATTTTTGGTGAAAAGTGAAATAAGGTAATTTAATGTATTTAAACATTTTAGTCAAATACATGACATTTTGAGTAATGAATGATGTAATAAAACATTATTTCAAACTCCTAAAAACTATTTACTATAATTATCTGCATTAATAAACACTATTGACAGTCTTAAGAAAAAATAATATATAAATTAAGAAAATAATAAAAAACACTGCCCTCATCCACTTAAAAATACCACCCTCACCACCACCTCTCCTCAGGAATTCTAAGACATAGAGTTTTCATATATTATTCAAAATTCCTCTACAAGATTACTTTCCATTTCCTGGTATTTGTGGTCTCACCAAAATACAATACCAAAGTTCCTTATGGTGGTTCTCAAGGAGACAACATTGAATTGGTAAAATCATGCTTCTTTCTCTTCAAATTATTATTTTTTCTTATCATCCCATAACCTACCATATCTAAACAACTATGTTAACTATATTATTATATATATCCTATAATTTAATTTTTAATTCAATATCAATCATCATGTCACTTCTATTTCACTTTTACTCTAAAAATGAATACATCATCCATGATGTCTCAATTCACCGCCTTCAAGGATGATGAGTGGTCGTTTACCATTGTTGCCTTCATGTATGATCACAAAAGATTTATAATGGGTAATAATAGTTTAATTTTTTTTAATTATAACTACTTTATGTTCTAAATCTTATATAAAATCATAATATTAATTAAAACCTTACTAGTTCATAATGGTCCTAAAAACCAAAAAATAAGGTAATCACTTTTCATTGTAATTTTTTAAAATGAATCATTCTAATATCATAAAAAATTATATATGTGGAAATTTTAAATTATGAATGTATATTAATTCCATATCATTACATTTATGGATTTGTTATTCCATTTTACAAGAACACCCACAACTATACTCAAGGGAACCAACCATAACACCATGAAATGAATGCTCTCAATACAATAATATTATATATCATAAATTATCAAAATGGCCATAAATTAAATTAATAAAATTATAAAAATTAAAATATATTTTTAAGTGGTTTTGAATTAAATTATTAATGAATTTAATTTGATTATCTAGGACATTAAGTTCATGTGCAGAACACATTCATACATAAGGTAAAGGATCTCTGTGAACTACGTTTTTCCATCCCGTTATGATTTGAATCATTTTACCCGAAATTATTTCTTAATTATTATTATATAAATATTATAAATTCTATTTATCTATCCAAATTTATGAATCTAGATCAGTTAATCCTTCTCTATTTGAGAAATACATATTTTAAAATGTTTTCTTTTTCAATTCCTCTTGATAAGAAAGCCCAATTAAAAGGAACCTCCCAATTTATCACCCATTTTCACCTAAACTCCTTAATATGTTTTAATCTACAATTATTTATCATAGATAAATAATTTCATCATGAAAACTATTTTAGTTCATTTGAAATTTATAAAAATAATTATTCATTTTTCCTCTTTAGAGTCTCTTTGATATTTCCTATTAAACCTCAATAAATATCACATTTATAAAGATTTTTAATAACTAATATTACATGTTTTAAATTTATATATATATAATTTTTCATTAATTATTCTAGTTCTCCCTTATGATAGTCCATGTATGATTTAAATCTATTCTTTCATGGTCACCATTATGATATGCCCATTGGTTATGCCTTATTGTGTGATTACGATACCCATTTCATTGAATGAGTAACCATTATGTCTATTTCTTATGTTTAATTCTTGATGTGGTGAATATATGCATGAACATGGTTTTATGGATGTTCCCAGACAAAATTCAATTTCATTGTATAATTTTTCGTCTCATGGGCCGTTATATATGGGATTAGGGATTAAGCATAATTCATTACATGATATTTTCCTCTAGGAGATATAGTCATGGTAGTAATACATAACACATGTATATGTAATGTTATATGTTGTTTCAATATTCATAAATATCAATGATCATATGACACATGTTCTATGTTCTATAGTTCCATTTAATTATTTATGTGTTATGCCTTTTTTATTTTGTCATTTTGTTCCTCCTAACTCACATGTTATTCTTTATTCCCATGTTTAATGCCTTATTGAGATTTTTAGAGCACCCCATTGATCAAGTTTTGTCCATGTTATCCTTTGTAGATGTAAAAACATACAGGATGAAGGATATCATTTTTTTAGATTAAATAAATGTTCTTATTATTTTGGTTTGGTGTTTTATAATTATGTTCTTAGTCTTCCATAGAAACAACACATCATGAACCTTGGATTTTATTTGATTGATAATTATTCTTAATATCATTAAATAACATGTGTAATATGATTGGATATCTATAATTGGTATTAGCGATCAACCTAGTTATTTTTTGGATATTATGAATATATATCTTTAGTAGGAATCCGTGGGATAATTTGATCACTATATTTAAATTATGTTAAAACAAATGGAATCAAATGTGAGGATATACTTTCCATTTATATATTTATCCTTATATGATAAATGTTTCCTTTTTTATAATATTATTTTAAATGTATTAAAGGCCCCATAATTGTAATTTATTTTCATATTTAGTGGCTACAAATAAGTGAAACCATAGAAAAAATCACTATGATAGGAAATGATATGACTTCTCTTATGAAATTGAAAACTTGACAGGAACATAAGTATACATATTCATGATAGAAATTTCTTAACTATGTATATACCCTTAAAAATAAAGTGAATTTTTTTTTTCTAATTTTCGTTGGGATTTTACAGGAACACAGTTTCTGACTGCGCCTAATTCCGAGTCCCGGTGTGCCCGCAATCATTTTCCGAAGGTTAGCTCGGGTACGTTCAGTGAACGAACGAGCAGGTTTTCCTAACTTCTGAACCGGTGCTCGGAATCAAATTCCGAGGGCAGCGATGGAGTCACAGCGCCGATATTTTCTTAGAAACTCCTTTTCCTGAGTTGTGTTTTCACGAGTGTGGTTTTTAATTTTTGGGGTTAAGTTAAGAAATAAAATAATGTGGTGCGACAACTTTATTTTATTTCACTTAAAGCCACTTAAAATCCACTTAAGCTAAGTTAAGCGGATAGGGTGGAACACTAAAATATCGTACCCACATGGTAGGATATTTGTGAGGTGGGGCCCACCCAAGCCACACCGTTTCGTTCCTTCTAAGTAATGCACCCGCAACCCCCATCTTTAATGAAAGTCAACCGTGTGTTTTTCTGGTTAAGAAATGCCTCATTAATTGAGCAGTTAAATCGTAACAGTTAATTAATTGAATTAATTGTTCGTTTCTTTTCTTTTGAAATTCAAACGTGTCATGTGCGTTAATAAAATAAGAAAACTCTTATTTTATTTTTGTTGAACTTGTGGCATGGAGAGAATTTGGAGGAAAGCGTTCTTATTCGACGAAGAACCCGAAGAATGCGAAGAACGCGAAGAACGCTCCGACCTCCGACGAAGAATTCCAAACCCTCGGAGATCGACGACGTGACGCCGTGTACCACGATGTCAACGACGCTTCTTCCGCAACGCTCCTTCCACGACGTTTCTTCCGCGACGATCCTTCTCTTTCGCGACGATCCATTTCTTCCGCGATGGTTAATTCCACGACAAACTCGCATTCGACGACAACGCTTGAGGTAGGGAATTAAATTTGAGAATTAATGTATTCACTCGTTTCATTCATTCTAAAGAAAACAAGGAAACACGGATCAACTTCTTATATAGTTGATCCGCGCACATTTTCCTTGCGGTTTGGGAATTTTTTTGTTGCAGGAAGTTGTGAGGGGTTATATTATTATTGATCGTGATCTCATCTGTCGCCTTTCTTGGTTTCATTTTTGGGCTGCCTGTTATCATACTAACGGGGGGAGGTCGGACCACACGAACACGACCGACCCTCCTTCCCCCCTTGTTGTTTGAGTTTGTTGCGGCACGTGAAGGGAAACTTGGTGCCGTTTCACCGCACGGAAACGAGAATAAAGAACGCGACAAAGAACCGGCGCCATTACGTCGCGCCGTTGTGGCCGAACGAAACCGCGGGCGGAGTCGGGGCCGATGAGGCGATTTGAAGACCCCATGTTTTTTTGTTGATGTGCGGATCGTCAGACGACAGTGAGGTGGGCCGTGAAGGCATTTTGAAGGCTTTGCAGCGAAGGTCGGGTCTCGGGATGATCTCTGGCGAACACTGCAGGCGAATCGGACCACCAGAGCGCGTCTGGGGGTCTGAGGAAGCCCCTGCCGGCGCGCCACACCGGCACGGCGGCGCCGGCGGTCGAGGGCTGCAGCGCCCGGAGCGCCGCCGGATGAAGCCACCATGACTGAAGCCACGACGGCGGAGGGCGGTCCCGCAACCGTACGAGACCGTAGGGGTGCGGCGGGACGTGGTCGGCTGTCGCGTCCACTGGCATGGGCGGCCCCACACGGGGTCGCGGTTCTTCACGCGGGGGCAGCGCTCCGCTCCACTCCGCTCGGCCGTAACCGGCCATGCCGACCCACCGACCGGGCCGGGTCGCGCCCAGGCTGGGCCGGGCCGGGTCACTCCATCCGGTCGGACACGGACCCGGGTTGGGTCGACCCGGTTCGGGCCGACCCGGGGGGGGGGGGGGGTTGGGCCGGGTCGGTCTGTGCCCAGAACCCCCATTTTCGGACCCCTCACGGTCTTTTGCTCATATCATGAGCTGTAGACCTATGATAGACGCACCGTCAGTGGCGATGCGATCCTTGGATCGGGACGGTCATTTAGGTATATTACAATCGAGGTTTCGGAATACTTTGTGTTTGGCCGGGTTGGTTCGGATACGAAACCAACTGGGCCCTTGGAGGAGAAACATTTATATCTTGAGCTCCGGACGTCCGATTGAAGTGCCGTCGACTTTGATGGATTCCTCTAAGTGAGACGGATCTTTTGGCTTACTTCGATCATGGTTTGGATGCCGTCAGAGTGCGGTCGGGTTGGTTCGCTCACGAAACCAACCAGGCCCCTGGAATGAAAAAGCCAATAACTCACAGACTGGTCATCCGATTGACACGTCGTCTGTCTCGTTGAATTCCTCTTGATGAGGCAGAAATTTTGGCATACTTAACATGAGTTTTGGATGCAGTTGGATAGTGGCTGGGTTGGACGGCACCCGAAATCCAACTGGGCCCCTGGAATGGAAAAGATGATATCTTTCAGACAGGACGTCCATTTGACGAACCGTTAGCAGTGTTGGTAATCACGTGGAGAAGTGGTCCCTATGAGTATACCCTATGAGAGTTCGGGGTATAGTTGAGATGCGGCTGGATTGGTTCGCACATGAAACCAACCGGGCCCTGGGGACGAAAAGGCTAATAACTCACAGACCGGGCGTCCGATTGACGCGCCGTCTGTTGCGTTGAGACCCCTATGATGAGGCGGTCTTTTGAGGTACTTATTCATGGGACCTTGTGATACTTGGAGTATCGAACTGTATCTCGTGAAGTAGACCCTCCCAGAGATGAGCGTGCGGAGTACGGAGACCGTGTAGTCGGATGTGACCTGACGACTGCTTGACCGACTCGACTTGGAGTGAGTCAACTAGTCCTGTGGACGGAGCACTACTTTGTGAGGTGCAAACCCATGGCGGACGGAGCACTACCTATGTGACAGTGCAGACCCGCGGTACTCGTCTGGAGAGTACCACTGCAGGCTACTAGGGGGTGTGCACTACTGTG
Organism: Viscum album; assembly: GCA_963277665.1. Taxonomy (NCBI): domain Eukaryota; kingdom Viridiplantae; phylum Streptophyta; class Magnoliopsida; order Santalales; family Viscaceae; genus Viscum; species Viscum album. The sequence goes on along the minus strand of OY728122.1, from coordinate 1,234,139,657 downwards.
TTTGGGTGGCATACCCCGGCGGGAAGCACTTCTATGTTTGGGTGGCTGACCCGCAGTACTCGACAGGAGGAGTTCCTCAGCAGTCTTAGGTTAGTGAGCAGTACCTTGGAGTCGTGACAGGACCACTGTACACTCCAGAGACGGAGCTCTTCCGCAGTTACAGTTTCGATGATGAAAATATTGGTTTGAGTTGAGACTTTTGACCTTTCTGTTTACCTCATGATTGAGATGGGTCACTTGATAACTTAGTTATATCTTTGGGCATATACCTGGGTAGTGGTTATCCATTGAATTCATGATCCTGGTGTTTTCCTCATGATTGAGATGGGTTACTTGATAACTTAGGTATATGAATGGGCATATACCTAAGTAGAGGTTATCTATTGAGATCTTCTTTTTGGTTATCCATGTTGGTTTTAGTGAGACCTTGAGGGTCTCGGGGTCCCTACTGAGTATCGTTATACTCACCCCTGCATGGGATATGCCCGCACCTCGTTGTGTTGTTTGCAGATGACGAGTCAGTACCCAAAGGTGGACTACACAATGAGTCAGTACCCAGAGGTGGACAACACAATGAGTCAGTATCTGGAGGTGGACTTCACGGCGAGACGAAACTCGGAGGAGGTTGATGGGTGAGAGCGTTGTGGAGGCTATCTGTACCTACCCTTCAGGTAGGATCCGTGGTGGACGATCCAGGAGTTGCGCCATCTGTACCAACCCTTCAGGTAGGATACGAGGAGGACGACCTAGGATCCACTTCCATTCTTCCAGCTAATGTCTTTTTCTGTTGTACTTTGTTCAGTTGTAGTTTTACTTTCATTTGGGTTTGTATTCTGGCCCATTTACCTTTCAGCACTTCTCTTTGTACTTAGTGTTTTACTTCCGCTTGTACTATGTGGTGTTTTATTTACTTTTATAAAGGAAATGCCTTCCCAGTTATCGGGATTTACGCCTTTGGTGCTAGTCGCCAGCCCCTGGCCTATGGAATGCGGGCTTGGGGTAGTCACGAGATGGGCCCCAAAGATGGGTTGTGACAAATTGGTATTAGAGGATTCGGTTCTACCGGATAACTTATAACTCTGATATTTTCATTCTGTGAAGCAATAGTGTTAAGGGTACCGAGTGTGGTCTTCAGTTCAGGGATTCCAGTGTTGGTGCGGGCGGCTGACATATCCATACACCAGGACCCTGACAACTGATTTCTAACTTTGTGCACAAAAACACTGATTGCGTGTGTGTTTTCAAAGGTTTTCCCTTAAAACAGCTCAAACCAGGTCAACTCACCAGGCATAATTGTTTGACCATGTCACGTTGTTTCTTTCAGGATGTCTTTTCATGGATGACCAGCTAGATCCCAGAGGGATGTGCGTACTGATAGCCTGTCAATTGACGAGGCTTTGGTACATGGCCCTCTTGCAGTTGAGGCACCAACGGTACTACCATACGTTGGGCCACCGATGCCACCAGCCCAAGTAGTAGGCGATACACGCCACTTGAGTGCGCTGCACGAGTTCCAGTGCCAGAGGCCACCCAAGTTCCGAGGAGAGACGGAACCGCAGGTGGCTGAGGATTGGCTGGAGCGGTGGTGAGAGTCTTTAGGCTAGTGGGGACACCAGCAGACTTCATGGTGATCTTTGCTGCCAGCCTTCTTTACGCAACAACAAGCAGGTGGTGGAGCACTTGTTCCAGTTTTGCGAAGGGATGACCTTCCCAGGGGAAGACTTCGAGACCTTCTTCAGGGTAGAGTTTGTGCCAGTAGCTCTACACCCCGAGTGTGTACAGGAGATTGTTCCTTTTCCGCAGGGTTTTCGATCAGTATCCGAGTCATCTGTGGGCAGTAGACAGATGATGCAGAGGTCTAGGAGGACGAGACCAACAGTTGGGTGATCTCGGGTTTTAGGATCGGTGGTGCGGGGCACCCAGAGTAGGGCCAGAGCCAGGCGTGCCAGAAACAGACAGTGTGACTCCTACAGCAGGAAGGGTCACCTGGCACGTGACTGCATGACCCCCCGCACAGTTGATCTGCGGGTGTTGGAGGAGCCACCAAGACAGAAGCAGCGGCTGGTGTTTGAGCAACAGCCGAGCAGTGGAAAAGGCAGTAGAGCTCCGGGAGTAGGTGGACAGGAGAGGAACTAGTGGATACATCCCTTGTACTTATAGTTTCATGTTTCTATTGTATTCATGTCTTTGTACTATGAGCTGCAATAATAAAAAGACACTTATCATTGTGATGTTTGATTTCCCGTCCTTTTGTTTGGTTGATAATCAGTGGTCCCGGTTAAAACTGTTGACTTGACCCTCACTTTCGAGATTTCTACTAGAGGAGACCCAGTGACCTCACACTGATGCCGACAGTGTGACTTGACCCTTGGAGGTGAGAGTGACAGTTGGATCTCTTGGTAGTTATGTCGAGGCCTTACGACGTCATCCATGGCAGGAATGAATCCTTCATGTCGGGATTGACTGTATTAGGCAATGGGCGTGGTTCATCCAGGGGATGAGACCGAGTTTCTCTTTTCGGCAAAGGAGAAGTTTTAGTAGCTCTTTTAGATCGTAGGCAAAGAAGGTGCAGATCATACAGGAGCGGATGAAGACTGCACAGTGCAGTAAGAAATAGGAATTGGAGACCTCTGGAGTTCGAGGATGACGATCACGTCCTTATACAGGTCTCACCTCGATGAGGTTTACGTAGATGTGGCCAAGGCGGCAAGTTATCTCCGAGGTTCAGCGGACCTTCTTAGGTCCTCAGCTGGGTAAGCAGGGTGGTTTACCGCTTAACCCATCCACCTTAGTTGCACCAGGTGCACGACGACTTCCATGTATCTCAATTGAGGAGATACGTGCTTGACCCTTCGCATATCATCGACCATGGAAAGATGGAATTTGGCGGTGGGGTGTATTTCACGGAGGTTCTAGTGGGGATCGAGGATTGACAAGGGAGGATCCTACGAGGATATTCTATTCCTCGGGTGCGATTTCAATGGAAGTACGAGAACCTCCAGGTGAGAACATGAGAGCGGGAGGCTCATATTCGTGCTCAGTACCGATTTTGTATCCCTAGTTTGTGTTTGAAGCTTTACGAGGACGTAATGCCCTGAGGTGGGAGTAATTTAAAGACCTGTAAAATTCAAGGGAATTTATTTTTCTAAATTTATTTGGGATTTTACAAGAACGCAGTTTCTGACAGTGCCTGATTCCGAGGCCCCGTGTGCCCGGAATCATTTTCCGAAGCATAGCTCGGGTACGTTCAGTGAATGAACGAGCAGGTTTTCCTAACTTTCGAACCGGTGCTCAGAATCGAATTCTGAAGGAACCGTTGGAGTCGCAACGCCGACATTTTCTTAGAAACGCCTTTTTCGGAGTTGCGTTTTCTTGGGTGTGGTTTTTAATTTTTGGGGTTATGTTAAGAAATACAATAAAGTGGTGCGACAACTTTATTTTTTTTTCACTTAATGCCACTTAAGCTAAGTTAAGAGGATAGGTTGGAACCCTAAAATATCCTACCCACATGGTAGGATATTTGTGAGGTGTGGCCCACACGAGCCCCACCGTTTCTTTCCTTCTATGTAACGCACCCGCAACCCCCCTCTTTAATGAAAGTCAACCGTGCGTTTTTCTGGTTAAGAAACGCCTCATTAATTGGGTAGTTAAGTCATTACAATTAATTCATTGAATTAATTGTTCGTTTCTTTTCTTTTGAAATTCAAACATGTCATGTGAGTTAATAAAATAAGATAACTCCTATTTTATTTCTGTTGGAACTTGTGGCGTGGAGAGAATTTGGAGGAAGTCATTCTTCTTCGACGAAGAACGCGAAGAACGCGAAGAACGCTCCGACCTCAGATGAAGAACGCCAAACCCTCAGAGATCGACGACGCGACCCCTTGTACTGCGACATCAATGACTCTTCTTCCGCGATGCTCCTTCCGCGATGTTTCTTCGGCCACAATCCTTCTCTTTCGCAATGATCCTCTTCTTCCACGACGGTTAATTCCGCGAAGAACTCGCATACGACGACAACGCTGGAGGTAGGGAATTAATTTTGAGAATGAATTTATTCCCTCGTTTCATTCATTCTAATGGAAACATGGAAACACGGATCAAATTCTTATTTAGTTGATCCACACATGTTTTCCTTGCGGGTTGGGAATTTATTTTGTTGCGGGAAGTTATGAGGGCTTATTTTATTATTGATCGTCATCTCATATGTCGCCTTTCTTGGTTTCATTTTTGGGCCGCCTGCTATCATACTAACTGGGGGAGATCGGACAGCACGAACACAGCCGACCCCCCTTCCCCCCTTGTTGTTTGAGTTTGTTGTGGCACATGAAAGGCAGCGCGGTGTCGTTGCACTGCACGGAAACGAGAAGAAAGAACGCGGCGAAGAAGCACGGTGCCGTCACGCCGCGCCGTTGGGGCCGAACGAAACCGCGGGCAGATTTGCGGCCGAGGAGGCGATTTGAAGACCCCGATTTTTTTTGTCGAAGTGCGTATCGGCAGATGATGGTGAGGCGGGCCGCGAAGGCGTTTTGAAGGCTTTGCAGTGAAGTTTGGGTCCCGGGATGATCTCTGGCGAAGACCGCATGCGAATTGGACCCCCGGAACGCATCCGGTGGTCCGTGGAAGCCCCCACCGGCGCACCATGCCGGCGCGGCGGCGCTGGCGGTCGGGGGCGGCGGCGCCCGAGGCGCTGCCGGAAAAAGCCACCGCAGCTGAAGCCGCAGCGGCGGAGCGTGGTCCAGCGACTACGTGGGACCGGAGGGGGGTGGCAGGACGCGGCTGGCTGCGGCGTCCACTGGCACAGGCGGCCCCACGCGGGGCCACGGTTCTTCACGCGGGGGCAGCGCCCCACTCCGCTCCACTCAGCCGTAACCGGCCAAGCCGAACCACCGGCCGGGCCGGGTCACGCCATCCGGGTCGGACCCGGACCCGGGTTGGGTCACCCCATTTCGGGCCGACCCGGGGGGGGGGGGGTTGGGCCGGGTCAGTCCAGGCCTAGACCCCCCGTTTTCGGACCCCTCACATTTTTCACCCATATCTTGAGCTGTAGACCTCCGATCGACGCACCGTCAGTAGCGATGCAATCCTTGGACCGAGACGGTCATTTTGGTATATTACACTAAAGGTTTCGGAATACTTTGGGGTTGGCTGGGTTGGTTCGGATACGAAACCAACCGGGCCATCAGAGCAGAAACACTTATATCTTGAGCTCCAGACGTCGTATTGACGTGCCGTCAACTTTTATGGATTCCTCTAAGTGAGACGAATCTTTTGGCTTACTCTGCACAAGGATTGGATGACGTCAGAGTGCGGTTTGGTTGGTTCTCTCACGAAACCAACCGGGCATCTGGAATGAAAAAGCCAATAACTCACAGACCGGGCGTCCGATTGACGCGCCGTCTGTCTCGTTGAATTCCTCTTGATGAGATGGAACTTTTCGCATACTTCTCTTGACTTTTGGATGCAGTTGTATAGTGGATGGGTTGGACTGCACCGAAAATCCAATCGGGACCCTGGAACAGAAAAGCTGATATCTTTCAAACCGGACGTCCGTTTGACGAACCGTCAGCGGTGTTGGTAATCACGTGGAGAAACGGTCTCTATGGGTATACCCTATGAGAGTTCGGGGTAAAGTTTAGATATGAACGGATTGGTTCGCACACGAAACCAACCGGACACCGGGGACAAAAAGACTAATAACTCACAGATCGGGTGTCCGATTGATGCACCGTCTATTGCGTTGAGACCCCTATGATGAGGTGGTTCTTTGAGATATTTCTTCATGGGACCTTGTGATACTTGGAGTATCGACCTGTAGCTCGTGGAACGGACCCTCCCAGAGACGAGCGTGCGGAGTACGGAGACCGTGTAGCTGGCTGAGACCTGACAACTGCTTGACCGACTCGACTTGGAGTGAGTTGACTAGCCTAGTGGACAGAGCACTACTTTGTGAGGTGCAGACCCATGGCGGATGGAGCACTACCTATGTGACAGTGCTGACCTGCGGTACTCGTTTGGAGAGTACCTCTGCAGGCTACTAGGGGGTGTGCACTACTGTGTTTGGGTGGCATTCCCCGGTGGGAAGCACTACTGTGTTTGGGTGGCTGACCCACGGTACTAAACAGGAGGAGTACCTCAGTAGTCTTAGGTTAGTGAGCAGTACCTCAGAGTCATGACAGGACCATTGTACACTCCAGAGACGGAGCTCTTCAGCAGTTACGGTTTCGATAATGAAAATCCTGGTTTGAGCTGAGACGTTTGACCTTTGTGTTTACCTCATGATTGAGATGGGTCACTTGATAACTTAGGTATATGTATGGGCATATACCTGGGTAGTGGTTATCAGTTGATTTCACGATCTTGGTGTTTTCCTCATGATTGAGATGGGTTACTTGATAACTTAGGTATATGCATGGGCATATACCTAAGTAGAGGTTATCTGTTGAGATCTTCTTTTTGGTTAGCCATGTTGGTTTTAGTGAGACCTTGAGGGTCACGGGGTCCCTACGGAGTATCGTTATACTCGCCCCTGCATGTGCTATGCCCGCACCTCGTTGTGTTGTTTGCAGACGACAATTCAGTACCCGGAGGTGGACTACACGACGAGTCAGTACCCAGAGGTGGACAACACGATGAGTCAGTATCTGGAGGTGGACTTCACGGCGAGATGACACTCAGAGGTGGTTGATGGGCGAGAGCATTGTGGAGGCTATCTATACCTACCCTTCAGGTAGGATCCGTGGTGGACGATCTAGGAGCTGCGCCATCTGTACCGACCCTTCAGGTAGGATCCGAGGAGGATGACCTTGGAGCCGCTTCCGTTCTTCCAGCTGTTGTCTTTTTCTGTTGTACTTTGTTCAGTTGTAGTTGTACTTTCATTTGGGTTTGTATTCTGGCCCATTTACCTTTCAACACTTCTCTTTGTACTTAGTGTTTTATTTCCTCTTGTACTCTGTGGTTTTTTGTTTGCTTTTATAAAGGCGATGCCTTCCCAGTTATCGGGATTTACGCCTTTGGTGCAAGTCGCCAGCCCCTGGCCTATGGAAGGCGTGCTTGGGGTAGTCACGGTAGAAGCCCCAAGGACGGGTCGTGACAAAGTAGATATTGTTATGAATAATAAATTGAATCACGTGGAAGACCCTTCTTCTCATAATAATGAGGATGTTTCAGTCTAATCGTTTCTGTTACGAAGGACCCTATCATTAGTGGATCTTATAATCTCCTCATTCAAGAAGAATGGATTAACTCCGTTGAGAATATATTATATGTCCTCCAATAATCAGTTTCATAGAAAGTTGTGTTGGAGGTGTATCGTTTTTATGGGGAAGCTTATTAGTGGTGGAAACTGATCTAAATCACAAAGTCTGTTGAGAAAATTTATTCCTTTTGTAACGACCCAAAGATTCATTAATGGAAATCCCTCTTGATCTAATTAAATGTCTCTTTATGTTTATATAAAATGTCAACTTCTTTGGTTTTATGTTATGAATTTTCACCATTGCTAATATAGCCGTTGAACATTGATCACATGATTAGTATATATATAGGTCTTTAACACATCCAATTTTACTAAAACAAAAGAAGTGATGGCCTCATCCAGTAGAATTTCTCCGTACGAAGCCCATTTTTTGGAGCACGGAAAAGAGGTGGCATCCTTGGGATTCTCCCTTGACCAAGCCCAAGTCGAGCTTCACCATGTCAAGCTCTAACGGGACCGTCTACGGGAAACATGGAAGTTGATAGAGATTACCACTCGAGCGATGTTTTCTGAGCCGCCCCAGGAGTCTGTCACCATCGCATACCTTACCCTTAGGTCTTATGCGGTTGTTTTAAGGTGTTATGTAACAAATAAGTAGTACTATGTTCATTTATATTATTATTGTATATAATAATGAATATAATTTCTAGTCATTTTTGATACATTGTAAATATTTTTTAAAGTATAAATGGTGTTTTTAGTTATTTTTTAATTAAGAAATATATTTTATTAAATTAAGGGATTTTTGAATTAAATAATAAGTTAATAAAATAATATTAATATTATTAAATTAATTTTTTATTAAATATAAATGATCATATAACTTTATGAATGCAATTAAAAATTTTATTAAGGTTTGAAATCCATTTTTTTCAAAACGCGTGAATTTTCGATAAATGTGAGTTTTTATTTTAAAAGTGAAAATTAACATATTTAGAAAATTATTTAGGTAAAATAAATTTTATTTCTGGAATCAGGACATCAAAATTATCCAACGGTGAATTTTTCATAATTTTCTGAGACAGAAAAATTTTTGGGTAAAAATTAAATACCGTTTAAATATATAATGTGTTTTATGACATCGTAATGACCCAATGGTGATGTAATAAAATACCATTATCTTTATGTTCGTTCAATATATGTTTTACCATTAAAATAATGTGATTTTGGGTTTTTTGACTTACTTTTCAAAGCATTAATAGATACCTCAAGACATGTTCAACACTTTGCCTTTTAAAATTAATTTCCATGAGAGTGTGACTCACCTCCACATAAGAAACCTTATTATTTTGAGATTTTCGGACTTGGGCCTTATAAAATATTGTTTTCCTCTTCCCTTTTCCAAAAACCATGGGCAAAAACCATGGGATGGTTTGTGGTTTAAATTAATTTAATGTAAGGGGACCCAAACCTAAATAATAAAGAATTACCTCACCTTTCCTATATAAACCCACCCAAGATCCCACTTCCTTCTCACTAAAATCCCTTGGAGTTCGTCCATCCTTTTACCTACTCTCTGTAGAATCTTCCCAAGGTGCCCCAAGCTCCCATGAAGCCTCTCACAGGCCTCTCTCTACCCTTTGGAAGCACACTTCCAAGTAAGGGTTTTTTCTTCCTTTCTCATTTTTCTCAATTTTCATTAAGTTGTATTTCCCTTTTAATTTCAATTATGAATATTGGGGTATTGTTTATAACCTCCCTCATACTTCCCTATTTATGTTTAAATTATGGGAGACCCTTTCTCTCTCATTAAATTCCTCCCATATACACCCGTTACTATGCCGAAATTCCGAAAGGAACTTCTCTCTCCTCTTTTACATTCAAGAAATACTTTTGTATCATGAATCTAAATTCCATTAAAATCGTGGGGAAATGTATCTATATTACATCCTTACTGTCCATTACATGTAAATAAGATGAGGAACCCCTTTCTCTCTCATCAACCTTTTTTATGAATTCTTATGTCACGCCGTTACGCTACCGAAATCGCACAGATTTTCTAAGCCAATGTCATTGTGTAGTGAATAACATGCCCATTTCTCCATCAAGGGTATTCACCTTTATGCACATTTACTTATTGATTATAAATTTTCATGTATTAATTTCACATTCCTTTATCATGGAATAAATGTTTATGTTTTATGAATCCACGTTTTCTGATCCATGTGGCACACTTATGCATGGAATGAAATGTTTAAGACGGGTGCACCCTTATAGCGCTCCAATACATTGGGAAAAGTATAGTATCATGATACGTCATGTGAAATGAGTGTTGACTCATGCTAATTCAAGTGAAACGAGGGTTTACTCGTGCTTCATGTGCAATGAGGGTTTACTCATGATTTATGTGCAATGAGCCTTGGCACATGCTAATTCCATGTTAAGTGTTGTTGCCACATCCCCATGTTATGATTATCATGCTTCATCATGGCTTAATGTTCATGTTTCTTTTATTCTCTATTAATTATGCATATTTTCTAACATGTATTGTACTCCTCATGTTATTCCATGTGTACTCTCTTACTAGGCTTTATAGCTCACCCTTTTCCTATGCATGTCCTCAGGTTATCCCATGCAAGGCTAAGTACGAAGGAATGTAGTGGTGATGAAAAGGAAGTTTTCCATAAAGATGTTGTATTTCATGTTTTAAGTTTTTATGTAATCATAACAAGCCCCAAAGACACTAAACCTATCAATATTCTTTGTTGTATCAAGTGATGTTTTATGTAATAAATCATGTTTAGGTCGTAATAAAAAGCAGGGTTACCATAGTTGGTATCAGAGGATAGGTTTAGTTCTTTTTGGGATTAGGAAACCCTAGTAAAGCCATAGATACAAGACTAAGTATAATAAAAACATACCTATGTTTTGGTAAATAATAAGTAAGTGTTTTATCAAACAAATACATCCCTGTCTGGATACGAGCAGGTAGAGGCTGCTCTGGCACAGGTGTATCCTAGGGGTAAAACCCGAAAACATCGCTTTGACCTAGAATCGAACGGGAACTGGTGCAGGACAATGGGCCTTGATGCACTCTTGGTTACGACACTCCTGGGGGATATGTTTTGATAAATTCACAATATTACTATGAACCCTTATTAATGGAAAAATTCCCCTAAGAATATATGTTAGAAAGTAGATCATGAAAAGCCTAGATTGAAACCTATAGGCTCACGAGTTAAGGAAATAAAAGATTATTTTTGAGTCATCAACTTTTTTCTTTGGATTCTCCTTCATGTGTTACCCCTAACTTTTCTTTTATTCCAGCCAATGGCTGGTAATAGGAGGACTCGGGCTAACAACCGTTATTAAGATCAGTGTGATGACTATACTAATGAGATGCCAAATCCAATGGGAGCGGGAATCACGAACTTTGTCATGCTTCTCTCTTAGCTAACTCATGTTTTGAATAGAAACACGGGTCAAGAGGAACGTTCAACCCCCCTAAGAAAGAACAAGTCTATATCAAGAGCTTCATGAGACAAATGCCTCACACTTTTAGTGGATCATCCAATCCCACGATCGCTGAACAATAGATCAACTCCATTGAAATGATATTCTCCATCCTCCAATATTCTAAAAAAGTGAAGGTTATCCTAGTGGCTTATCGTATGGAGGGTGAAGCTGATCAATGGTGGAAATTGATAAAAAATACGAAGCCTGAGGAGGAGATCGAGGCGTTGGAATGGAAGGATTTCTGGATGATGTTTTTCGATAAATAGTTTCCGCGCATCCTCCGTCTTAAGATGGAATGAGACTTCTTTTCCCTCAAGAAAAAAGATGAAGAATCTGTTGGAGCGTACGAGGAAAAATTCACAAGGATTGCATGATACGCTTATGGATTTGTCGTTACCCCCCGAATGCATGGTTTACTGATTCTTTGGTGGGCTGAAGCCTAGCTTGCGGAAAGCATTAGCGATCCATGACTTCGACAGCTATGAGGAAATTGTCTAATATGCCCTCAAGGTTGAAATGGAGATCGTGGAATCACAGGGGTATCATGGGGACAAGAAGTGTAAGGTGGACTTCAATGATGGTGCTCCGATGGATAAATCCAATGGTGCTAATAAGATCCAGCACCCCACTTTCCAAAAGTACGGAAAGAAGCACCCTGGAAATTGCCTTAAGGGGACGAGAAAATGCTTCAGGTGTGGAAGAGAAGGGCACCTACATGTTAACTGTCGGCAAGAAGGACCCGCGGCTGCGATAGAGGAGAGGAATTCTCCGTTCGAACCTCAACACGTTGTTTAATGCAACAAATGCAAATAACCGGGTAATTTTGCAAATTAGTGCCCTAATCCAAGGGTTATCAGAGGCAACCAAAAACCTCCAAGACATCAAGGAAGAGATTTGTCCATCACTTCTGCCAAAGTGAACCCCGAAAACGAAGTGGTGACAGGTACGCTAGTTATTCATTCCAGAATAGTGAATGTACTTTTTGTTTTAGGTTCTACACATTCTTTTATATCTCAAAAGTTTAGTAGAACAATCCCATCACCACCAAAAATCTTGGAAGTAAAGATGTCGGTGAGTACGGAAAATGGGGAAATCATTGCATCCCATGAATATAAGTCCTCCCCTATTATAATTTGTGGATTAAATTTCCCGAAGAACCTCGTCATACTCCCTCTGGTGGAATTTTATGCAATTCTTGGCATGGATTGACTTTCCTTATATAGAGCCAATATAAATTGTCAGGAGAGGGAAATCACCATATGGAGAATCGACCCCTAATTCTTTACAAGTGTTAGGATAAGATGAATCTATTTTAGATCCATCATCTCAAGCATGGATATTACTGCCTTATTAGAACACGTATCTGGCTTAGATGATTGAGTACAAGGAAGAAACCATCCATGAAAAAAATGCCTATTGTGAGGGAATTCGCTGAAGTGTTTCCTGAGGAAATGCCTGGTCTTACTCCTTGAAGAGATGTTGAGTTCTCAATTGAACATATACTTGGGGTGCTGCCAATATCCAAGACTCCATATAGAATGACTGTTGTTGAGCTTGAAGAGCTGAAAAAACAACTACAGGAGAATCTGGATAAAGGGTTTATATGCCCAAGTGCTTCACCATGGGGTGCACCAGTCCTCTTCGTCAAGAATAAGGATGGGTCAATGTGGCTTTCCATCGATTATCGTGAACTTAACAAAATCACGATAAATAACAAGTATCATCTCCCATGAATCGATGACTTTTTTGATCAGCTGTGAGGAGCAAAATACTTCCCCAAAGGTGGACTTGCAGTCGAGATATTATCAAGTAAGGGTGAAGAAGGAAGATGTCCCCAAGACTGCTTTTCGTATAAGATACGGGCACTATGAATTCATTGCAATTCCTTTCGGACCCACCAATGCTCCAGCAATATTCATGGACTTGATGAATAGAGTCTTTAGAGATTATCTTGACAAATTTGTGGTAGTATTTATAAATGATATTCTAATATACTCCAAAACCAAGGAGGATCATGAGGAGCATTTAAAAACTGTACCAGAGACTTTGCACAAAGATAAGCTCTATGCAAAGTACATCAAGTGTGAGTTTTGGTTGATGGAGGTCTCATTCTTGTTCCATATCATCACAAGCAATGAGATATCTGTGGATCCCTCCAAAACAGATGCAATTGAGGGATGGCCGAGGCCAACATCGGTAACAGATATCCATAGATTCTTGGGGTTAGCTGGATATTATCGACGATTTTTGAGAAATTTTTCACGATTGTCCAACCCGTTTACCAAGCTAACTCGGAAGGGAGTAAATTTTTCATGGAGTGATGAATGCAAAGAATGCTTCAAGGAGTTGAAAAGGAGGCTTATCACTGTGCATGTGATCACTTTTCCCACAAGTGGGGAACTTTTTGTGGTATTCAGTGATGCTTCAAAGAATTGATTAGGCTGTGTGCTGATGCAAAATGATAAAGTGATATCCTATGCCTCAAGGCAGTTGAAAATCAATGAGCGAAACTATCCAACACATGATCTGGAGTTAGCGGCTGTGATATTTGCCTTGAAAATCTGGCGGCATTATCTCTACGGAGAGAAATGTGAGATATATACTGACCACCAGGGTCTTAAATATATATTCACACAGAAAGATCTTAATATGCGCTAGAGAATATGGATAGAGATCATCAAGGATTATGATTGTTCAATACATTACCACCCTGGGAAAGCGAACAAGGTGGAAGATCTCGTAAGTAAAAAGGTCCTAGCAATTCTATCAATGATGAGAATTGAGAAGGATCCAATCTTCTTAGACTTGATGAAGATGGATGTGGGAATCATAAAGAAGGGAACATCATCAATCTTTTCACAAATGATTTCTCAACCATCTCTTTTGGAAAGGTTACAGGATGCTTAGAAGGATGATGTGGGAATTCAAGAAAAAGTGGAAGCAATCAAAAAGGGGAAATCCTTGGAGATTAATGTTAATGAAGAAGGAATTGTGCAGTTTTGTAAAAGACTATGTGTTCCATCATGTCCGGAGCTGAAGAAGGAACTTTTGGATGATGCACATAGTTCAAATTTCTCTATTCACCCAGGGAGCACAAATATGTATTGAGATCTCCGAGAAAACTGTTGGTGGGATAATATGAAGAAGGAGATCACTAAATATACATCAAAGTGCCTGATGTTTCAGCAAGTGAATGCAAAGAGGCAGAAGTCTAAGGGGATGATGAAACCATTTCCCATACCAGAATGGAAATGGGAGAACATCACCATGGACTCTGTCACCGGACTTCCAAGGACATCCAAAGGCAACAATGCAATCTGGGTTGTTGTGGAACATCTTACAAAGACTGAACAGTTCATTGCTATTCAGGAGGATTTCTCATTGGATCAACAGGAACTGATATATATCAAGGAAGTGGTAAGGTTGCATGGAGTACCACTATCTATTGTGTCTGACCGAGATCCAAGATTCACCTCTATGTTTTGGAAGAGTCTTCAACATGCTCTAAATACAAAACTGAACTTCAGTACAGCCTATTATCCTCAAACTGATGGCCAATCCGAGCGGAATATCCAAACACCTGAGGATATGTTGAGAGCCTGCTCAATGGACTTTAAAGGAGGATGGTATCAACATATTCATTTTTTTGAGTTCTCTTATAACAACAGTTTCCACTCGAGCATCCAAATGGAACCATATGAAGCCCTGTATGGGAAAAGGTGCAGAAAACCGACATCTTGGGATGAGGTTGGTGAATGTAAGCTGCTTGGACCAGAAATGGTCTAGGAAATGGTGGAGAAGGTGAAAAACATTCAGCAGCATATCAAGGTAGCTCAGAGTCAACAGAAGAGTTATGAAGATAACCGTCGACAAGACCTTGAGTTTAAAGTTGGAGACATGGTTTTTCTACGCATATCTCCATAGAAGAAGGTCATGAGGTTTGGAAAGAAAGGGAAGTTATGTCGAAGGTACATTGGCCCCTTCGAGATTCTTGATCGTGTCAGGGTTGTGGCCTATCGACTAGCACTTCCACATACTATGGCCAAAGTACATGATGTCTTTCATGTATCCCTCCTAAGGAAGTACATACCAGACCCTTCACATGTACTCTCTTCTAAGGGGGTACAATTGGAAGACGATCTTTCTTATGAGGAGCAACCAGTAAAGATCTTAGATCATAGAGAAAAAGTTCTACGAAATAAGACAATGCCCCTTGTCAAGGTGTTGTGGAGAAACCACAAGTTTGGAGAGTCAACATGGGATTCAGAGGAAATGATGAAGCTAAGTTACCCACATCTGTTTTAGTGTGGGAAAAGGAAAATTTCGAGGGTGAAATTTCTTAAGGGGGGAATATTGTAACGACCCAAAGATTCATTAATGGAAATCCCTCTTGATCTAATTAAATGTCTCATTATGATTATATAAAATTTCAACTTCTTTGGTTTTATGTTAATAATTTTGACCGTTGCTAATATATCCATTGAACATTGATCACATGATTAGTATAAATATAGAGCTTTAACACATCCAATTTTACATAGACAAAAGAAGCGATGGCCTCGTCCAGTAGAATTTCTCTGTACGAAGCCCATTTTTCGGAGCTCGGAAAAGAGGTGGAATCCTTGGGCTTCTCCCTTGACCAAGCCCCTGCTGAGCTTAACCATTTCAAGCTCAAAAATGACCATATATGAGAAAAGTGGAAGTTGATAGAGATTACCACTCGAGCGATGTTATCCGAGCCGCCCCAAGAGTCTGTCACCATCGCACACCTTACCCTTAGGTCTTTTGCGGCTGTTTTAAGGGGTTATGAAACAAACAGGTAGTACTATGTTAATGTAAATTATTTTTTTATATAATAATGAATAAAATATCTAGCCATTTATGATACATTGTAAATAGTTTTTAATGTACAAATGGTGTTTTTAGTTATTATTTAATTAAGAAATCTATTTTATTAAATTAATGGATTTTTGAATTAAATAATATTTTCATAAAATAATTTTATTAATATTAAATTAATTTTTTATTAAATATAAATGATCTTATAATTTTATGAATGCAATTAAAATTTTTATTATGTTTTGAAAGCCATTTTTTCAAAACGCATCAATTTTCGATAAATGCCGATTTTTATTTTAAAATTGAAAATTACAATATTTATAAAATTATTTAGATAAAATATAAGTTATTTCTTGAATCATTACGTCGAAATTATCCAACGGTGAATGTTTCATAATTTTCTGAGACAATCAAATTTTTGGGTAATAATTAAATACCGTTTAAATATATAATTTGTTTTATGACATCATAATGACCCAATGGTGATGTAATAAAATACCATCGTCCTTATGTTCGGCCAATATATGTTTTATCATTAAAATAATTGGATTTTGGGTTTTTTTGACTTACTTCTCAAAGCATTAATGGACCCCTCAAGACATATTCAACACTTTGCCTTTTTAAATAAATTTCCATGGGAGTGTGACTCACCTCCACAGAAGCAACCTTATTATTTTAAGAAGTTCAGACTTGGGCCTTATAAAATGTTTTTTTCCTCTTCCCTTTTCCAAAAAACATGTGCAAAAACCATGGGATGGTTTGTGGTTTGGATTAATTTAATGTAAGGGGACCCAAACCTAAATAATAAAGAATTCCCTCACCTTTCCTATATAAACCCACCCAAGCTCCCACTTCCTTCTCACTAAAATACCTTGGAGTTCGTCCAACCTCTTCCATACTCTCTATAGAATCCTCCCATTGTGCCCCAAGCTCCCAAGAAGCCACTCACATGACTCTCTCTATCCTTTGGAAGCACACTTCCAAGTAAGGGTTTTCCTTCATTTCTCATTTTTGTCAATTTTCATTAAGTTTTATTTCCCTTTTAATTTCAATTATGAATGTTGGGGTATGGATTCACACCTCCCTCATACTTCCCCATTTATGTTTTAATGATGGGAGACCCTTTCTCTCTCATTAAATGCCTCCCATGTACACCCGTTACTATGCCGAAATTCCGAAGGAACTTCTCTCTCCTCTTTTACATTCAAACAATACTTTTGTATCATGAATCTAAATTCCATTACAATTGTTGGGAAATGTATCTATATGACATCCTTACTGTACATTACATGTAAATATGATCAGGAACCCCTTTCTCTCTCGTCAACCTTTTTTATGAATTCTTATGTCACGCTGTTACGCTGCCGAAATCGCACCGATTTTCTAAGCCAATGTCATTGTGTAGTGAATACCATGCCCATTTCTCCATCAAGGGTATTCACATTTATGCACATTTACTTATTGATTATAAAGTTTCATTTATGAATTCCAAATTCCTTTATCGTGGAATAAATGATTATGTTTTATGAATCCATGTTTTATGATCCATGTGGCACACTTATGCATGAAATGAAATGTTTAAGAAGGGTGCGCCCTTATAGCGCTCCAATGCATTGGGTAAAGTATAGTATCATGAAACGTCATGTGCAATGAGTGTTGACTCATTCCAATTCAAGTTCAACAAGGGTTTACTCGTGCTTCATGTGCAATGGGGGTTTACTCATGCTTTATGTGTAATGTGCCTTGGATCATGCTAATTCCATGTTATGCTTTTTGCCACATCTACATGTTATGATTATCATGCTTTGTCATGCCTTAATGTTCATGTTTATTTTATGCTCTATTGATTATGAATATTGTCTAACATGTATTGTACTCATCATGTTATTCCATGTGTACTCCCTTACTGGGCTTTATAGATCACCATTTTCTTATGCATGTCCTCAGGTTATCCCATGAAATGCTAAGTACGAAGGAATGTAGTGGTCATGAAAAAGAAGTTTTCAGTAAAGATGTTTTATTTCATGTTTTAAGTTTTTATGTAATGATCCTAATCCCCAAAGACACTAAACCTCTCGATCTTCTTTGTTGTATCATGTGAATTTTTATGTAATAAATCATGTTTCTGTTGTAATAAAAAGCAGGGTTCTCATACCTTTGGTTGAGAAAGAATCTTGAAAATATTTTTCAAAAAATTGTTTCCCTGAACTATTAGGCTTAATATGTAAAGAGAGTACCTGAAACTAATGTAGAATGAAGATCAACCCATCAGAGTGTATGAGATAAACATTAAAAATATTTCACTATACGCCTATATCATATAATTAAAAATGAAATAAGTTGGTATCACTTAATTATTATATTAAAGCCATGTCTATTAAAATTACTGGTGACATGAGAAAACAAAAGATATGAGGGAATTTTGTTATCCTGTATGGTTGAGATGGATATTAGAGACTCAAAGTGGTGTTTTGGTCTTAGATATGAAAAGTGGAAAATTGATTATAATATGGGAGGATTAAAAAATCCCATTATTAAAATAAATCCTGACTACCCATGTTTGAAAAGTGTGGGAAGAAGAATCCTATGAAATATATAAAGGGAATAAGGATATACTTCAAATCTGGAAGAGAGGGGTATCTTGTAAATTATTTCTGATGTGATATGATGAATCCTAGAAACTCAGTAGAGTAATGAATGGATCAGATCAACACTCAGTATGTAATATAATGTATCAAATTCAAGGAACATGAGAATTATATGTTCCAATACCTTAATCTAAGGGACATCTGAGTAAATCAATAACAAAATCCTCCATGGAAACTATTAATGTAATATTCAATCAATACTTCAAAGGTGGATCCTAACAATGATACATTTATAGGTACACTGGTTATTCATTAATGAATAATGAAAAAAATATTTGATTCCGATCCCACACATTATTTCATATCATGAATTTTTAGTATAACTATCCCAACCCAACATCGAAATACAAAGGTTGATTTCTATGTGAGAACAGGAAATGGGGAAATTATTTTTTCCCAAAGCATATAACTCCCCCTTGATTATGGTTTGAGGGATAAACCTCCCCAATAATATTGGATTACTTCCTTTAGATGAGTTTAATTTTATATGGGTATGAATTGAATATATTTTTTAAAATACATCATCAACTATTGGGAATGTGTTATAAATCTTCACATGCTAAGGAATCCTACAATTTTGTAAAAGTGTAAAGATGTGGACGCATATTCTTTAAAATAATCATCTGATTTGTGAATATGATTTCCTTATTCTACTTAGATGACTGAGACAAAGGAGATGATCCTACGCAATGAAACGCCCATTATGGGGGATTACAATGATGTGTTACCTGAATACTTTTATGTTTTTCCTCCTAACAAAGATATTGAGTTATCTATTTAAATTATTCCTAGATAACTACCTATATCAAGAAATCCATATAGAATGTACATCATTGAGTTGGAGGACATAATGAAGTAGTTAAAATAGAATCTGAGCAAGGGTTTTAGAGACCCATGTGCTTTACCATGGGGTGAAGAAGTATTGTTCATGAAGAATAAGGATGGATTAATGTACATCTACATTTATTATCATGATCTTATAAAATGATGATAACAAATATATCCCCTACAAAATATATATTACTTGCTTGATAAGCTATGTGGGTCCATGTATTTTTTTTAAAGTGGATGATTGGTTGGGATATTAATAATTAATGCTAAGGAAGGAATATTTTCAGAAGACAGATTTTTTAATGAGGAATGAACATTATGAGTTCATAGTAAAGCATTGAGAACCCAATAATTCCCCAAAAATATTCATGTAATTAATTAATAGAGTATTTAGAGATTACTCTAAAAAAATTTGGTAGTATTTATTGATGATATTCTAATGAACATAATTTTCAAGGAGTATCATGATGAGAATTTCATTACTGTGATAATGTATTTGTGAAGGGACAGACTTTATGAAAAGAACATAAATTACAAGTTCTGGATAAAGGATATATTATTCACAGGGAATGTTATCCCAAATAATGGAGTATATGTGGACCCTTCCAAGAGAGAGGAAATGAAAGAGTGACCCATATCGACACCATTGATGGTGATTTGTAGTTTCCATGGTCTAGTAATGTTATATGGATGATTTGTGTAGAACATATAATAATTGTTAAACCTATTATCCAAGATCACCCAGTAGGGTGTAATGTTTTTTATGGATTAGTGAATGGGAGTATTACTTAAAAAAGATGAAAAGAGGTTTTTTACTACACTAGTACGTACAATACCGAAGAGTCAAGAAATTATTGTGGTATAAAAGGATTCATAAAAGGAGGTACGAGGATATTTAATGATGTAAAATGTTAAAGTGATTGTATACACATAAATAATGTTGAAATTTCATGATAAAACTACCCCATTCATGATATCGTGTTGAAGGATATTGTCTTCATGATGAAATTATTCCAAAATAATCTATATAGGTTGAAGTGTGAGATATATAAGGTTCAACAGATCATAAAATATATATTAATATATAATAATATTAATATACACTAGTGAAAATGGATAGATCTCGTCAAGGATCATGAAAACGTAATACACTACCATACTTGTAAATAAATAATGTGGCATATGTTCTAAGTAAAAAGGATCCTACAACATTATCAACGATGATAATTGAGAAAGATCCAATATTATTAGACACAAAAAGGATGGAAATGAGTGTATTTAATGAAGGAAAATAATCAGTCATTTCTCAATTAATTTCTGAATTATACCATGTAGAAAAATAATGGTCGCTTAAATAAATAATGTGGAAATTTAGAATAATGTGGAAGCTATATGAATATATAAGTCATCAGATGTTCAAAATTAATGAGGATTGAGTCATAAGATTTGTTTCAAATCAATGCGTATAATCTAATACTAAGATAAATAAATATATTTTTAATGATTCACGTAGACAAGCAATTTATATTCTCCTAGGGTGGACCAAAATGTATCAAGATATTTTACATAACTATTGGGGGGGGGAATATAAATATCGAGATTACTAAATATATATCAAAGAGCCTAGTATGTCAGCAAGTGAAGGATGAAAGGAAAAATTCTAATGATATGGTGAAACCATTATCCATTCCAACGTGGAATTGGGAAAATATCACCTTGAAATTTATCACCAAACTTTAGAAAAAACACTATTGGTAATAATTATACATGGTTTTTTGGATATTCTTATGAAGAAATATCACATTATTCAAATTGAAGAGGATTTATCACATGAACAACTAAATCATATATATATATCAATAAAGTGGTGAGATTGAATGGGGTACAATTATAGATTGTTTCTAATAAAGATCTGATATTTTCCTCCTTGTTATATTAAAGTATACAACATTATCCTAACACTGATCTAAAATTCAGTACACCTTATCAACCTCAAACTAATTACAAATATGAGAGAACTATTCAGACACTAGAAGATATATTGATAGCATTCTATCTGTACTTAAAAGCTGAGGGGACTAACATCATCCTCTAGTTGAGTTCTTCCACAACAATAGTTTCCACTCAAGAATCCCAATGTATCTATATGATGACCTTTATTGGAAAATATGTATAACACATTTATTCCTGGATGGTGTTGATGAAAATAAATTTTTGCGACTTGAAATTATCAATGAGAGGGTATAAAAGTAAAAAAAATCTAACAACACATCAATGGATCCCAATGACTATATAATAAATATTCAGATATCATTGACAAGACTTTGATTTTGGGGTTGGTGATAATATATTATCTCAATGTAAGAGGGTTGTGATATTTGGGAATAAATTAATGCTAAGCCCCAGTTACATCAACCCCTTTGAAATTATTGACTATGTTAGAGTTGTGGCATATCGACTAGAACTTTTAGTAACCATTTCTCAAGTGAATTATGTTTTCCACATATCCAACTTAAAGATATACATACCAAATCCCTAACATGTAATGAATTAATAGGTGATATATCTAGAAAATTATTCTCTTGTGAGGGGATTACAATGATTATATTAGACCGTATAAATATTTATCTAGGAAACATTACTACTAACTAGGTCAATGTACAATGATGGAACGATAAGTATAATGAGGTCAAAAGGTAATGAGAGGATATGATAAAGGAGGTGTACCCTCACCTAATTTCAACTTAGTATGTAAAATGAAAATTTCAGGGTGAATTTTCATAAGGGGGGAAAATGTAATGACCATTAATTTTATGAATAGAAATTCCCTTCTTATAAGCCTTTTATAAAGCACAAACATAACATATAGAACCCAATAAAAAATTATATTAATAAATCAATAATGAAATAAGATATATTTATAGAAATTAATGAACCTAGACAAAGGGAATCATAACTGACCCATTAGAATATTAATTAACCATTTCGAATAGTAACTTATCCATTAGAATAGAAACCTCACCTGTGGAAGTATATATAAAGTTTTTGTTTTCTATAATTGAAAATATGATATATTAATATCAAGGTAAATAGAAATGATTACATATAATTTTATAAAAAATATATTTATTTAAAAAGAAATTTATTTTCATAAAATATGTTCATAAATTATTTTTTGTTATATGATTACATAATAATTTTTGTAGACATTATTTATTTTTTCATAGTGTCATGAAATCCGTTATAATATTAAGATCCATATATTTCTTATAAATAATTATTTTAATAAATAATTAAATATGTCATATTTAAAAAATTATTTTCATAAAATGAAGTTTATTTTTTATATCAATACTTTTTGAAATGGTTAGGGTAATTTTCATTGATATTTCAAAAATTATTTAATTTTTGGTGAGTATTGGAATATTTTAATTTACAGTATTTAACATTTTTAGCCAAATAAATTAATTAATGACTCATTAATGATGCATTAAATGATTAGTTTGAACGTACATGCAGATTTTACTATAAAAAATCATAAAAATCAACAATATTGATTTTTTTTTTGACACAAAAAAAATTGCAATTAAATAATTTACACACACTCTCCACCCCTTATAAATACGATCCATCACCACCTCTTCCCCTGACACATTATTATATCTGGATATTTCTTATATTATTCCCAATTACTCTCAAAAAATTCATCCCCAAATTCAAGAGTTTATTAAAAAAAATTACAAGATCCTGGTTCCTTAAAGATAATCTCAGCTTGATGACATTCAAGAGGTAAAATCCTCCTTCTACAACAGTTAATTTAATTTTATTTCATATCCTCCCCTCACCTGACCAATATGAAATATCATGATAAATATAGGATTATATATATATATATATATTGAAATTTGATCATGTTAATTTAATATACTTCATCGTATCTCTTCTCTTCCCCTTTTTTTATAAAAATTAAAACATCGTCCGTGATGTGTCGATTCTCCACATTCATAGACGACAGGCTTTAGTTTCCCATTAACATCTTCATGGATGGCCATAAAAAATTCAATTAGAAACAATATATTTCAAATGTTATATTATATATTTTTTATAGAAGAAATATATAATACTGATAATTAATATATTGATAATAGTTCATGATGGTAGTAAAATTGCCAAAATGAACTAATCATTTTAATTTTAATTTTATTAAATTAATTATTCTCATATCACAAAAATGGAATGTTTTAAATTTTATATTTTCAGGTATATTAATACTATATCATTTAAATTATTGCATTTCTCATCCATTTTAAATGTAATCTCATAATTGAACTCAAGGGAACCATCCGTAAAACGATGAAATTAACTCTCCCCAAACAATAAAATAAACTATTCTATCTCACCAAAATGGATATAAATTAATTTAATATATTTATAAAAGTAATAATTATTCTAAGTGATTTATGAATTATATTATTAAATATTCTAATTTGAACACATTCAGTCATAAGTTAAGGGATCTCTTTGATCCTATATTTTACTTCAGGTTACAAATTTTTCTCCATAAATCAAATTATTTCTTATTTTTTATTATTTAAATATTATAAATTATGTTTATATCATTCAAATTTTTATTTAAATCAATTCAACCTTCTTTGATCTGGAAATGCATATTTTAAAAGGATCACTTTTCAATTCCCCTTGATAAGCAAGCCCGATTAATGGAATCATACCAATTTGTGTCCCCTTTTGTAGAACACTCCATAATCCTTTCGAATAAAACATTAATTTCATAAAATCACTCATTTAATCATGGGAAATTATTTTATTTCTGGATTTAATTTTTTTCCCTTTGTCCACTTTGAAATAACTTTAATATCTCCACTTAAACCACACTGATGGGGATCATTTATAATGATTCTTAAACACTCTTTTAAATATTGTTAATTTAGTTAGAAATAATTGTTTTTGATATATTAATATATTAACTTATTAATGACTAGGTATGACTTCGAAAAATTCTTTCACAATCACCATTACGATACACCCATTTTTTTCCTTATGATATGATTATAATACATATTTCTGTCCTAGGGTATCCCTTATGTTAATTCCTTATGTTTTATTCTTCATGTGGTACATATTTATGAACATGTTATGATGGGTCTATAAAGATATAAATCCAATTAAATGGGTAATTATTAGTCTAATGAGACATAATTTATGAGATTAGGGAGTAAACCTAATTAATTACAAGACTCTGTCTAGTATGTAATATAATATTGGAAGTTTTCCTTGACTCATGTTTATGTAATTTTATATATTGTTTCCACATTTTATTATTTCCATAATCATACGATTCCATGTTATACATTCCATTATTCCATACAGTTCTTCATGGGATGTTCCTATTATTTAATCATGGTATTCCTTCTAACACATGTGTTATAGTTTATTCCCACATTTATTCCCTTACTGGTATTTTTGTGCATCCCTTTAATAATGTAATCCCTAGGTTATCCTATTAAGATTTAACAGTTCAATGGAAGCTAGGATCTCGGTCAGAATGGAATGAAGGACTTCATTTATTATTTTTTCATGATAATCTAACTTTAGAGGGGTGAGGTGGAAACCTTATGTAACGTCCCTGACCCGGATGCCACTAAACCGGTGCTCCGAGCTAGGCGGTTACATGACATTAAGTGTGCATCCCCATATGCCAAAGGCTTCCGACTAGTAGTGGGGGTCTATGGTGTCAAGTGGGGAGACTATACCCCCTTTTTATCAGAGTATGCTCAATAGAAATATACCATATAGTGGAAATAATAACTAATAACAAGGAACATGTATATCAACCATTTCCAATAATAAATTTTCCATATCATACTACAAGTGAAAAACTGGACACAACCCCAAAATATAGACAATGACAAAAAATCCCCCAAAATGGTCGTCACTCCATGTCCGGATCCTCCACCAAATGCTACCCATTTCCACTCAGCTTTCTAGCATCGACCCTTGCCCTTGTCTGGACCTGCAAACATGAAGTCTGTTCGAGTACCCAACGACGGCCCGATCAGGGTGTGAGTACAACTCAATTGGCGACAACCAACGGTGTCTACAAACTATCCAGTATAAACAGTTAGTTCAAGCAAAAGGATAATGAATGATAAATACCAAGTAATTAATTAAGGTTCCATCAAACAGTTTAGAGCCAATACATTGCCACTTCCATTACCATTCATTACAGACCCATTATCACCATTTACCAATTCATCACAATTCCATGGGTTAATCACATACATTATATTACATGGGTCTAAGGACAACAATCACATGCAAGAGGGTTAACAAATCGTTATCCAATCTCACTAGGACAAACCCCTCATAGCAACCATAACCTCACCTCGAAGCCTCAGTCAGGGTCGATGCAACCGTTAGGAGAATAGACCCTCAACCCCCTTTCCTAACTTGTGCATTTAGGGTGGAGTTTAGAACCAAAGTCTTCACTCGACCCATGGGCGTAGATCCTCAAGTCATACCCCACTCTATGAAGCCATGTGCACATGCTTATATATAAGTAACCATAAAACATCCAAACCATTGAACTTCGGAAAACACTATTCACAATAACCCACATGGGAAAACACATCATGCCTTAACCCATTAACACATTACCATTTCACATCATTTAACCATTCACCCAATTCCCATGTGTTAGGCATATCCCACTATGAATTCAACATTAAACCCATAATCTATCCCATTATGGTCTTTAATAGGTTTACACATTAACCCATTTAACGCGTTAATCATTCCCATGAATCAACATTTCACCCATTCCACTTTAACCCTTAGGTTATGGACAAGTCTAAGTGCATCACCTAACTTCTATTCCATGTTCAACCAATCATGCCAACATGTTTATCAAGGGATCTATAATTCACTACAATAAGTCACTTGTTTAATGTCAATCCCTAAACCCAGGAAAAGCCGGCACATCCCATGGATGACCCAATTAGGTAAAGTCAATCCCAACACATCCCACGGGGATCGTGAGGATTCCCAATTTCTATTTTAATCATCCTTAAAACCAAACATGCCAAGGTAATTCAATACCTAACCAAGGGAAACAAGAACACAAGTAAACATGCACAAAATCCCTAAATAATCATGGGACATAACTTGTAGTCCACCTACCATGAAACTGCGGTTGAACGCACTCCCTATCGAGTCCTTAGACCTTGATCCAACCAACCTTTGAAGCTTCAACCAAAAAATCACCGAAAAGATAGGGTTTTAGAGCTTCTTAATGAGAGTGAGAGAAGGTACTAACCCTAAACCAACAAGAGAAGCATGGATGGGGTTATCCTTACACGGAGCTACAATCTGCAACCAACGGCACCAAAAACACCTTCGAATTGAAGGTGTTTGATCTCTTGAAATTCTTGGAAGGATTGAATCATGCCTAAGGTGAAGAGAGGAGGAAGAGAGGAAAATCCTGAGTGGGGTTTAAAAAGCCCGGAGTGGAAACTTTGTAAATTTTCCCAACTTTAAGTGGCCACACGGTTTGTCCGCACGGTTTAGAAAACCGTGTGCAAACTGTGCGCATGCCACTGGACGGAGGAGGAGGAGTCACACAGTTTAGCTGAACGGTTTGGAAAACCATGCGAAAACCGTGCACTTGATTTTATCCAGAGGAAATAGGGTCACACGATTTCTCCTGTGCAGGACGCACGACTTGGCTGAACGTGCGCATGTCGTGCACCTTGGCCTGCTTTTCCCAGACATCCCTTTTTCCATGCCTCGAGCCCCCGGAACACCCCCAAGGCCTCTCACACATTCAAAAAAACTTTTAAAGTCTAAAAAGTAGGGGTTTAACCCAGAACACAATAAAAAAATACCTTTACAAAAATCGGGATCTTATAACCTCCCCACCTTATAACGACTCGTCCTCAAGCCGAGGTTCCAAACCTCATTGATCCACCGAGGAGAAGAGTTCGCACCACTGAGCCAACATTTCTGATTCCCGCTCACAAATCTCTTCCTAAACTTTCCTGTGCTACCATAGTACTCGCACTAATGGCACAACCTTGCCTCACAAGACCGTTTCACTATGATCCACCACATGAACCGAATGCTCCTCGCAGGATGCATCAGCGTCAAGATACACATCCTCAATATCACCCACGTGAGATAGGTCAGGGTGATACCGTCGAAGTTGCGACACATGAAAAAAATTATGCTTTCCAAAATACTGCTGTGGAAGAGCCAATCAGTATTCCTCTAGTCCGATCCTCTCCATAATCTCGAATGGTCCCACATACCTGGGTGCCAGCTTACCTTGCTTCCGAATCTGTCGGTGACCCAACCTTGGAAACACCTGAAGGAACACTTTATCACCCACCTCAAACTCAAGAGGTATACACCTATGATCTCCATATGACTTCTGCCTTCTCTAAGCTGAACCCATTCCCTTCTTGATCAACTGAACTCTCTATTAAGTCTCCTACACAAAACTCGGCCCCAAAAACTCAGATTCAATGGCCTCTTGCAAACACAACAGAGATATACATGGTCTTCCATAAAGCTCTTCAAAAAGTGCCATCTGAATCATAGCCTGAAAAAAGTTGTTGTATGCAAACTCAACTAACGATAGGTGTCTCTCCCAAGAACCACCAAAGTCCAAGACACAACATCTTAACATTTCTTCCAATTCATGGATCGTATGTTCCGACTACCCATCCATCTACGGGTGGAAAGATGTACTCAAAATAAGATGTGTACCAAGCTCCTTCTGCAGCCCTTTCCAGAAACGCCATGTGAAATGTGGATCTTGGTCCAAAACTGTGGTTTGTGGAACACCATGCAACCACACTATTTCCCGAACATACAGCTCACCCAACTGGTCAATGGTATAGGTCTCCTGAATCAATAAGAAATGAGCCAATCTCATTAACCGATCCACAACCACCCAGATTGCATCATTCTTCAATGGAATCCTCAGAACCCCCTGACAAAATCCATCATTACATCATCCCACTTCCATTTTGGAATGGGAAATGGATGCAACAAACCACCTGGGCGTTGATGCTCATCTTTCACCTGCTAATAGGTAAGACACTGTGCCACAAACCCGCAACATCCTTCTTCATTCCAGGCCACAAAAACTGCCTTCAGAGATCACAGTACATCTTGGTCAAATCAGGATGCACTACCCACCTTGATGCATGGAACTCACACATCAATTCTCCCCATATACAATCTGGCACAACCACACGATCATGAACGTAAACAACACCATCCTCACCGATGGGCCAACCAGAAGGTAGCCCCCCACCATTAAGATTTTCCTTCATGATCAAACACTCAGGATCATCAAGATGACTTTCATTAACTCATCATAAAATCATTGACTCCATTTTCAAAGAAGCAAGAGTGACCTGACCATTCTCCTCCTGCACCTCCAAGTGAATTTTGGTAAACAAAGCCATCACCTTCCACTCGGTACAAGATTCCTGAACCACCTGATTCTGTACCTTCTTTCTCAGAGCATCATCAACACTATTTCCCTTTCCCGTCATGTACACCAACTCAATGTCAAAATACTCTAGGTATTCAACCCATCTTCGTTGCCGAATATTTAGATCCTGCTGTGAGAAGACGTACATTAAGATCTTATGTTCGGTAAATACATTAAACCGTTCTCCCAATAGATAGTGCCTCCAACACTTCAAGGCGTACACCACTACATCCAACTCATGGTCATGAGTGGGATTGTTATACTCATGGGGTCCCAACTACCTTGACCCATAAGCCACAACCCGCTCATCCTGCATCAACATAGCCCCAAGTCCGATTCCGGATGCATCAAAAAACACGATGTACTTCTTACCCGTCTCATGTAAGATCAAGATGTGTGCGGTCGTCAACTTCTTCTTCAACTCTTAAAAGGCATACTCACAAGCCCCCAACCACTCGAACCTGATTCCCTTCTTGGTCAAGCCTGAAAGTGGTCCTCCCAAGAAAGCGAAATCTTGAATGAACCTTCGGTAATACCCGACCAAACCCAGAAAGCTCCGAACATCAGAAACATTCATGGGATGCTCCTAAGATACAACCACCTAAACTTTATCTGGATCCCCAGACACACCTGCCTCCGAGATGATGTGACCCAGAAAATGTACCTCACCTATACATAATTGACACTTGGATAGATTGGCGTATAACCGATGCTCTCTTAGCGTACCCAAAATGATTTCATGATTTTGGGCATGATCGTTGTGAGTTTTCAAGTACACTAAGATTTCGTCAACAAAGAAAACCACAAACTGCTCTAGAAAGGGATGAAATATCCGGTTCATCAAAGCCATAAACACTTCCGGTGCATTGGTCAAGCCAAAAGGCATTACCAAAAACTTAAACAACTCGTACCGACTCCAGAAAGAGGTCTGCGGTATGTCAGAAGACCTCACCCTCAACTGGTGATAACCTGACCTTAGATAAATTTTTAGAGAACATTGATTCACCCCTAAAATGATCAAACATGTCATAAATTCTAGGAAGAGGGTACCGATTCTTCACTGTCCTCTGATCTAACCTCCGATAGTCAACACACAACCTCGACGACCCTTCATCCTTTCCAAAAAGCACTAGAGATCCCCAAGGAGACGTACATGGATAGATAAACCCCTTATGCTACAACTCCTCAAGTTGAACCTTCAGTTCCAAGAGTTTTTTTAGTGCCATTTGGTATGGCGGAATAGAAACTGGCTCCACTCCCGGCAATAACTCGATCGTGAACTCAACATCCCTCTCAGGGGGTAACCCCGAGAAATCATCAGGAAACACATCTTGAAACCGATCCACCATAGGAGGGAAATTAATTTGTTCCCCTCCCTCATCATCATCAATCATGAGACATGCCACTTGAGCTATGAGTCCACTCACCTGTTGAAAAAACGGCCCCGCACTCCTTGCTCAAATATCCCATTCGCCACGGTGGGCATAAGTGTCTCCCGTAAGCGACCTGAGAGATACTCTGCAACAATAATAGTCTATGTGCGCTCGATTCAACACCAACCAATCCATTCATAGGATTAGGTAAAACCCTATCATCTCGAGAATGATCATGTTCCATAGAAAATTATACCCACCAACATCCAAGGCACATTCATTTCACTACTTGATATCCTCAACCCACACCCCCAACGGAGTGTCAATTGACATCACCCCACACACCCCCTCTATAGGTAAACCCAGTGCTACCACAAGTTGATCAAAGACAAAAGAGTGTGTGGAACCTGTGTCAAACAATGCACTAGAAAAAGTAGAAGCTACAAGGATCGTACCTCCGACAGTCGATGGTCCATCCTCGCTATCAGTAGGCACAAACTGAACTTCCTGAAGCTGACTTTCCCCTCTACCCTAGGCTCTAGCCTGAACTCCCTGCGCTACACTACCCTGCTAGCATGAGCGATCTTTCATGGGAGTTCCACGTCCACCGCCCCTGCCAGTACGGCCCGTGGAGCTCCAAATACATGCCTGATATGGGGCAACAGATCCCCTCCCCGTATTCGGTACCTACCTTCCACCATCCTGCTCACATGCCTGATGAGGATTCCTGAACAACCTCTACACATTCCTCATCCTTCCGCACGACCGACACTCAACTGGAGGTTGAGGACACTGAACACGCATATGCCCCGGCCTACCGCACTAATAGCAGAACACCTGATCCCCACTCTGAGTGGATGACCCTCTCTTCCAGCAACCTTGTACACTGCCACCATGCTGTGAGCTCTCATGGAGTCGCTTCCGACCCCCGGTAACTGCACCACTCTTCATCCCCACTATCATCACATGCCCGCTACCTGAGGATCCCTTCAGGTTCCCTTCCGAGATCAAGGACTGATCTACTACCTCTGCGAACATCTTCAAGAGGAAGATGTTTACGTGAGACTTGATCTCATGTCTCAACCCATCCTGGAAACTCCTTTATACCGCTACCTCATCTCCTGCCAACACTGGGACAAAGAATCCCAAATCATTGAAGTGACTAGCTTAGTCCATCACCGATAGCGATCCCTGAGTCAGGCTCATAAACTCTGCATCCCGCTCTTGCCTCAAAGTCTCTGGGTAGAAATTCTCCAGAAACTTTTCCGGAAAAACATTCCACGACATTCCCTCAGCCTCCTCAATTTGAGCCTGAATGTCCCACCAACCACTAGCCTAGACCCACAACCTATATGCGACTAGCTTTACTCGCTTTTCAATGGGGGTCTCTAAATGATCCAGTATCGTCTGGTCAGACTCTAACTAGAACTATGCTGCCTTTGGCCAACCCTCTTTGGTAAAAGTTAGAGGGTGCTGCAACTGGAACTCCCTGGTCAGCTCAAACATACTCAGCGCAACCCGCCCTCAGTCCCGATCCATTATCCTCATAAGGCGAGTCATGTTCTCTCAGAATTTGTATTCTCTACCTTCATTGATCACCACATTTTCTAGCTCCTCTACTAGAGGAGTGTTCTCAGCAACACCCTCCTATTTCCTAACAGGTTACCGACATCATGGTGGCATTTCTCTACAATTCCAAGCATGAGTTTTAGAAAACATACCATAAAAATTCAGGACTCCACCAAAAGCTCTTTACTAGCTACAACAACCCACTTTTCATATGCTGACCTAACAATAGTTTTCCAACTTGTTTCAAACCCTATTACTCCATTAATCATCATTTACCCACTTGTTTCATTTCATTCTTCACATTATTACTTGGTTGCATGAAATGCATAATGCACCCTACTTTCCTGCCTCACACACCAATCCCGTGTGTGTTCCTAATAAAATGCATGTCAGCTATATCCCTAGGTTCCCATAATGATTCATGAATGAAACCCTCATGCCGTTAAGGCCACGAGCCAAGTATCATAAAACAGTCATATCAAACCACATGTGCATCACCCAATGGTGAAATATCATCAACTGTAACAACACATAACCAAGAACAAAATCTCCCACCCAGGGTAACATGGGTTTCCCACATACCTGGGTTAGATACTCCCAATCACGAGTTCATTACCAAGGACCGACACATCATAACCCTTGGCTACCAATCCCAAATAAAAAGACCGCAGAGAAGGAGAAGAAATACCTCCTCTGATACCACTTTGTAACGTCCCTAACCCGGAATCCTCTAAACCAGTGCTCTGAGACGAGCAGTTACATGACCTTAAGTGCGCCTCCCTGTATGCTAAAAGGCTTCCGACTTGCAGCGGGGGTATATGGTGTCATGTGGGGAGATGATACCCCTTTTTTCTCAGAGTAAGAAAAATAGAAATAAACCAGATTGCGGAAACAATAACCAATAAAAAGGAACATGTATAAGAACCATTTCCAAAAATAAATTTTCCATGTCATACTACAAGTGAAAAAGTGGAAACAACCTCAAAATGAAGACAACGACCAAAAATCCCCCAAAATGATCCCGAATCCATTTCCGGATCCACCACCAAGTGCTTCCCATGTGCACTCAGCTATCTAGCAAGAACCCTTTCCCTTGTACTGACCTGCAAACATGATATCTTCTCGGGTACCCAATGGCGGCCCGAGTAGGGTGTGAGTACAACTCAGTAGGCCACAACCAACTGTGTCTACAAAATATCTAGTATAAATAGGAAGTGCATGCAAAAGGTAAATGAATGATAAATGCCAAGTAATTAATTAAGGTGCCATAAACCAGTTTAGAACCAAGCCATTGCCACTTCCATTACCAATCATTACATAGCCATTATCAACATTTACCAATTCATCACAATTCCATGGGTTAATCAAACACATTATGTTACATGGGTCTAAGGACAACAATCACATGCAAGATGGTAAACATATCTTTATCCTATCTCACCAGGACTAACCCTCATAGCAACCATAACCTCACCTCGATGCCTCGGTCAGGGTGGATGCAACCGTTAGGAGAATAGACCCTCAGTCCCCTTTCCTAACCTGTGCATTTAGAGTGGAGTTTAGAACCTCAGTCCTCACTCGACCTGTGGGCATAGATCCTCAAGTCCTACCCCACTCTACGAAGCCATGTGCACATTCTTATATATAAGTAACCATCAACCATCCAACACATTTCCCTTCAGCAAACGCTATTCACAACAACCCACATGGGAAACCACATCATGCTTTAACACATTAACACAATACCAATTCACATCATTTAACCATTCAACCAATTCCCATGTGTTATGCCTATCTCACTAAGAATTCAACATTAAACCCATAATCTATCCCATTATGGTCTTTAATCAGTTTACACATAAACCCATTTTCCCCGTTCATCGTTCCCATGAATCAACATTTAACCCATTCCACTTTAACCCTTAGGTTATGGCCATGTCTAGGTGCATCACCTAACTTCTATTCCATGTTAGACCAATCATTTCATCATGTTTATAAAGGGCTCTACAATTCACTACAACAAGTCAGTTGTTTAATGTCAATCCCTAGACCCGGGAAAAGCCGGCGCATCCCATGGATTGCCCAATTAGGTCAAGTCAATCCCTACACGTCCCACGAGGATCGTGAGAGTTCCAATTTGAAATTTTAAACATCATTAAAACCAAACATTCCATGGTCATTAAAAACCTAACCAAGGGAAACAAGAACACAAGTAAACATGCACAAAAGCCCTAAATAACCATGGGACATAACTTGTAGACCACCTACCTTGAAACAGTAGTTGAACGCACTCCCTATTGAGTCCTTAAACCTCGATCCCACCATCCTTTGAATCTTCAACCTATAACACACCCAAAATATAGGGGTTTAGAGCTTCGGAACGAGAGGGAGGTAAGGTATAAACCCTAAACCATGAAGAGAAGCAATGATGAGATTAGCCTTACTTGGAGCTTAGATCCGCAACCAACGGCACCAAAGAAACCTTATTATTGAAGGAGTGTGATGTCTTGAAGTCCATGGGAGGTTTGGTTCGTGCCTAATGTGAAGAGAGGAGGAAGAGAGGAAAATCCCGAGTAGGGCTTAAAAAGCATAGAGTGAAAATTTTGTAAATTTTCCCAACTTTAAGTGGCCGCACGGTTTTTCCGCACAATTTGGAAAACCGTGCGCAACCCATGCGCATGCCACAACCCGGAGGAGTAAGAGTCACACAGTTTAGCCACACAGTTTTGAAAATCGTGTGCAAACCGTGCGCTCGCTTCTGTCTAGAGGATGGAGGGTCGCACGGTTTCTCCTCGGCTGGCCGCACGGTTTGGCTGACCGTGCACATACCGTGCGCATACCTTGCACCTTGGTCTGCTTTGCCGTACATCCCTTATTATGTGTCCCGATCCCCTAGAACACCCCCAAGGCCTCTCATACTTTCATGAAAACTTTTAAAGCCCCAAAATCAAGGGTTTAACCCAGAACACAACAAAAACATACCTTTCCAAAAATCGGGATCTTACACCTTACATGGCTTGCAGTCTCAGACACAATTACATGACCTATAGGTCTTATAGGGAATAACATATACAAGACAAATTTGAACTGCTCCTCCCCAACATATGTCTAGATATCAGCACTCCTCCTTCACAGAGCTGGTTGGCTAGCTGTCCTATGCAAAGCTGCACAGTGTTGGTGCCGATGGAAAATACACTATACATTACCATCATTGTCTTGTATTTCATAGATAATTATGCTTAAAATCCAGTAATAATATGTGAAAATTTATAGGGTATCTATAATAAATAATTATACTGTTATTTAATAGTAGTTGAGAGTGAATCAACCTATATCAAAATTTAGGAAAAAATAAAGAACATCACAAATTCCTCAAAGGCTTGTGTTAGATCATCTTATAGTTGCCTTAGATATTATTCCCTACAATCCAAAAAAGCACAAATCATCATTATTGGAATAAAATAACCAAGATAAATACCCATTGAATTTGATACATTAATCTAAGTAAGGGATGATGAAGAATACAAAGGGAAAATACCATAGATAAGAACTTACCATGGAATTTGGGCCTCAATCACATGTAACATCAACAAATGCTCACTTTGAATCAAGAGGAAGGGTATCTATAGACCTTGGAAAGATTAAAATTCATGTTCTGGTGGAATTAGGGAAAAATATCCATTAAGGGGAAACAATGAGTTAGATCTAGAAAATATGGATCTTGTTTTTAACACTACACGGTTAGGTCACATTGTTAGGAAATCTGTGTAGTAACCATGCAAATGATAATATCTCAAATAACACCTACTAGGGTTGGAGCACATAGTCTAAAAAACCATGTGTCAATATTTCTATACCCCTATCTATAAATTCATGGTTTCTCATAGGAATCTACATGATTTGGTCAAATGATGTTCCCAATATGTGTCTGGTGAATGTTTTTTTCCATTATATGATTTCTTGGAGGTGATTAATGGTTCTTACATATCGTTATCAAATCATAAATCTCAATAAATTCTCAAAAAACCTTCCAAAAATCCTATAAACCTTCACAAAAAACCCAATATCATTATATAGACAAAATAAATAATTAAAGCGTTGGTTACCAGAAACTGGGGGTGAAACATTCTACCCAAAATTGGTCTTCCCTTCATTCAAAAGGAGAACCCCAAAATTTTCTTTAAATAGTTTATGAAATTTCAGGAGCTTTTCTTAATCTCATTCTCCTATTTTATAATCAATCCAAACATATTTCCCAAAAACCGAAACTAAACCAATGTTTTCCCCATGGAATAATTTTCCATTCCTATCCACAATATGCATAGGCCCATGAACCAATGTAGCATGTAGAATAAGGTCAATGTGATACCATTATATCACATGGTCATGATCAGGTTTATGCATTTTCAACTGAGAAACATGAACAACATTATGATCTAAACTAGACCTTGGTGGAATGGACTATTGATATCCCACCTGAAAAACCTATTAAATTATCTCAAAAAATAATATGTATTGAAGAGATAACTATCCCTGCTTCCCAAAATGATGATAACCAAGCCTTGGAGAGATTATCAAGAACACCCAACCACTCAAGTCAAAAGACAACGACCATTGATTAATCCAAAAAAAAATTCTCAAATCGTTCAGAAATATACATTATTTTATTCAACAACTAAATATTATCTATTTTTTTTGGACATGTCTTGGTCCAAATAGTGAAGACTCACCTTTTTCCACCCAACAAAGGGGATGATGAAAAGGAATGACATACAATGCTTTAGAAGATATCACATGTATTGATGAATGGTAACTATAATTATATGATAACTACACTAATTGCATGTGTTCCTCCCATGATCCTCCAAAATCCATTACACAATCCCAAATCATATAATCTAACATTTTTTAAATTCTTTCATATTGTTCATCCATTTTACAATGATACACCATGATCTTAGTCAGCTATGTCATAATGTATTTCGATAATGATTTACAAAAAATGATATGTAAACATAATTTCTTGGTCTTATACTATTGAACCTCGTACTCGATTCATCTTTAAAACATCATTAATATATATTTTTGATATGTATTGTACCATATGATATTTACGAATAGGGATGAAATTGGCCAATATTTTGAGCTAAAACACTATCACCCATTTGGAATCATGATTTTGAACATGCCTTGGTAGTCATATAAAAAAATACATGGATATCCATTCCCATTTAAACATGGGAATTGGTAATGACTACAAAATATCTAGTACTTGTTGGAGTTCTTCCTTAACATACTGACTGGTGCAATATGTTGTAGAAAACTCATCCACTTTAATTTTCATTCCATCCCATCAATAAGTTTCATTAAATGAGATATTCATATTTCTTATTACAAGATGAACAAACCATCTCAAATGGTGGTAAGAATGAAGAATTTTTTTATTAAATTGTCATATGTACGATAAAAATATATTGAAAAACCCGCATGGATCATATCTCTTACTTCCATCCCTCAATAGTCTCCCCACCATTGAGTATTGACCAAATAAAAACACATTTTTAATTTTATACATGTAACTATTTAACCTTATCATACAATTAAGGAACAAATGAATACAGAAACAAAACCACAACACTACCTCGTACTAGACAATCCAAGTGAATGCTGGCTATCACGGACATCAACATCCAACAATCTATTTTCACATTTTAATCTAAATATATGAATTACTATTTAATGTATCCAAAGATTAATTTCCATTACAAGGTCAATATGTCTAGACAATGTCAATCATTTGTAGATACTTTAAAAATCATTATTCTCTCTGGTTCAAATATCCTTGTAAAAAATTGTGTTTCAATCTCTTAGGATCTAAAAACACTACTAATGTCTCACCAAAGAGGAATTGACACGAATTATTAAAATAATAGACTATAATAGCTAATTCCAAATCATGTGTTAGGTATATCATCTGATGGAAATGTAACTGATGTAATCCATAAGAAAATACATGATATCCCTTCAGGAGAACACACCCCATCCATGATCCCAAAATTTAAAATACACCACAAAACCCTATCCAGATTCTAGAAATATCAATATTAGTGTCTTTTTAAGGAGAAATTTATGCTCCTGAAAATACTTCAAAAATTATTCAATAAATTAGAATCAAACATTAATCCTTTTCAAAACTATCAGTGGTGAATATAGTAATTAAAAATCATGAAAAAATACACATAATAATATTTTCCATATATTACATGGGCATGGAAATGTACAACATGTATCCAAAAACCACACTTTGATTGTTTGGAATAAAATGTATGACCCTTCATGATACTATTAAAATATTTATTTCATAAATTCTATAAATAATTTTGTTGCATTATTAATACCAAAAGCCATAACCACATACTCTTAATGGGAATAAATAAAAATAAATGTTTATTTTGGAAAATCAACCTTCTGAACCCATAGATAAGGATATGCCAATCCCATATCAGTTTTAGAGAACTATTAGGGTCCCAAAAATTTATTGAATATATCATCAATTCATGGAAGTGGATATAAATTATAAATTTTAAAATGGTAATGTTTATTATAATCTACACAGATCCTTAGATATCTATCCACCTTTTTCAAAAACAATACCAGTGCTTCCCATTAAGATGTGCATGGAAAAATAAACACTTTTCTTTCTAGATCTTCCAACTCTATATAAAATTCCCATATTTTCATTAGTTCCAACCAATAAGACATAAGTGACATAGGAATGATCACTAGTAAGTGATCAATCATATAATTAACATATTTTATGGGTCAAAACAATGATAATTGTTTGGGGAAAACATTTGGTAATTTAAATAAAATTACTAGAAAAACAATGTAAATGACCACATCCAATTATGGAATGGTAAAATATGCCAAACTGTATGAGATATATCCATTAAATAGTTCCAAAAAGTTTGACACACCTA
This sequence comes from Viscum album, assembly GCA_963277665.1. Classification (NCBI taxonomy): domain Eukaryota; kingdom Viridiplantae; phylum Streptophyta; class Magnoliopsida; order Santalales; family Viscaceae; genus Viscum; species Viscum album. The sequence goes on along the minus strand of OY728122.1, from coordinate 1,234,101,183 downwards.
CCATAACATTTCTATCTCCATAAAGATATATTATATGCCATCGTTGTTGGTAAAAATAAAAATTCAGGTATAACAGTTGATGTGATCATTGATAATTTCCATCCAAAATATACCCAAGAGTATGTCATGAAAATACATCTCATGTGAAATTAAATATAAACTCAATTCATCCCCACAAACACTTAAAAACAAATTATTTTCAAAAAATGGATCAACATTATATTTCTTCCAAGAGGATTTTGATGTTTCAAAACAAAATGCATCTTCTTTACATGGAATCCTAAAAGATCAAAAAAGAAGCAATAAATAAATGGAATGAACGCGTGTCAAATATATGATTCATTAAGAGAGAATTTTTAAAAAATGTACATATTAGTCTTTATTTTAAATATTAGTCTTCCACAATCACTTGATCATATCCATAAAACTTCTTTCACAATATAGATTTCTCTTTATTTCCATGCTGTGGTTTTTATGGCAGGGGAGTCATGGTATTTCGGGAATCACCAGGGCAAGATTAGTTATTATGATAAGATTTATTCTACTTCCCCCATACTATCGAATCCTATGACTTTTTTGTAACATGAGATGTTTCCCATTCACCCCTCCTTGGACCAATGCAATAATAGCATTGAATATTCCCCATATGGTTTCAATTGAGACATGCTCTAGCTTCAACATACAATATCACATCATGGGGTTGAAATAACCACATTGAGAACAACTATCTTCACTAATTGGTTTATAAGGAAGATTCATTGATCAACCAATATAATTCTAAGTCATCCCACTAACTAGGAAATAGGTTTCCCTCTTTCCCCTATTCCCAAATTTATATTTCCCACTATTTACTATATGTATCAAAATGATTCCATCATCCGCATTTCCAGAGATGTATCATTATTCCATTTTCTCTTTATTGAAAACTTAATCATAATCCCTTATATAATACACATAAAACTTTTACAAAATTTTTGACCATAACCCCGATTAAAAAATGTGTTCTATTAAAGACGAACATACAACAAATTTAGGGGAAAATAGAATAAATCATTAATTAAGACACATAAACAATCATTGAGACATTTTACTATAAAAATATAATGAAGTCCATTATTCATGAAATTATGAATGTCTTAGGAAATAATTATTTGTTGATTTTTTTAAAATACTCCCATGTAATTCCTTTGTCTAATTTATCCTACATTGCTAAATCCCATGGCTGGCATGAAATATCCTCCAACATTTACATTTGCATCTTATCTTTTATATTATCTAGTACTCCGAAGATATCAAATATTTTATTTAACTCATTCATCCATACTTCCTTTCTTCACCAATGAGTCATCCTATAAGAATAATGGATTCTACATTTGGAATTGAAATGATTAATCTAAATTCCCTAGTTCATCCCATGTATTACTTCTATCCACAACTTCAAAACAAGGGAAATACTCTAAAGAAGCTATTAGTTCACATGTTGGATAGGTGAAACCATATTTTTAATAGCCTCTTCCACTTTATTTCTTATATTCCTAATAGGATCAATTTTAATTAACACCAAAAATTCCATTTATTCTCAGTCTCTAGAAAATGATGTCTTATCAATTTCAAATTTATAACCTCACACATATGATAACAAGGCTTTAAAAATTAATCATTTTTCCACTTTGAAACCATTTATGATAATTACACTATACCATTTTACAATAAAACCATTTTCAACTATTTTAAAAATTTAATATATCTTCAACCTATTATAAATCATTAATAAAAATGAAATATTGACACATATTGGGGAGTCACTTTTATCCATGCATACAATGCCCTCCTTATAAACTATACCCATGATGATGAGGTAAGAACTCCTAGATGTTTCTTAAACACTCACATAACCAAAATCCCTGGTAACATCAAGTTCAATATAAATAGGATAGATATGACTCTTTATTCTCTACATTTCATGTCACAACCCTCACCCATTATATTGGGAAGAGGTGAAGGTGCTACAAGGCCTTAGGTGGAATCTAAAAGACAACAAAGGCTAAAAATAAATTCCATGAAATTAATTCTAATATTAGGGATGATTTTTTATTTGAAAATAATAAAAACAAACCATGAATACCATAACTAGAAAACCACTATCTTTTGAATGGGAACAATTTAAAACAATCAAATGTATAATTACAATGACACAACCATAAACATTACATAAAATAGATTTAAGTTAATTATTTGATGTTACATCAAATTGTGGATATTTTCAAGTTTAGATCATTAGAGAATTAGGCTATAACACATACACAACAACTATAATATTACAAAGTAAACAATTATACTAACTATCCATTTATTTCATAAAATTAAAACTTTTAAAATGGAATATGGTTTTGTTTTGTGTCTAAACATCATAAATTTCCCTTGATCGCATACTTGATATTATTCTCCTTTAAATCCTATGAATAAAAATTCAAAAACATGGTACAAGAAAAAACTATCAGAAAGGGGTACACAAAGAATGAAAATTGTCAGCCTTATGAAAACATGTAATCCATGAATACTATACCATAATAAAATACTTTACACCTTTTAGAAGATCTAAAAAATCATCACTAAATATATGCTCATTTAATACCCTTTTGTTAAATAAGTATTACCATAAAACCATAGAATGATTATATAATATATAATGGTAACCACAACCACAATCATACTTAAATGTAATATCCATATGGTTGAATTACACACATATCACTCTTACAAATGTAATATCCATATATTTGACTTCTATACCCAATGAATTGAAAGTTATAATGATACCACTCGTCCATGGATTATCACAGAACCTCCCATATTTGGATTATCACACAATCACCCATCTTTATTTTATCATGTAACCACCCATCAAATGTCCTTGTACCATTATATATTCATAACACATAAAATATTGTAATTATCTACATTTCACTTTGAAATTTTCATTTGCAATAACATGAAATCATATAAATATATTAAAATAATCATTCCACTTTCAAAATAAATTTCAATTCAAGGATACCCAAAAATGGAATAAGGAATTTCATTTTCTTTTTAAAAAAACAAGGATTATATAAGAATATAAATATCAAATAATGGTTACAGTGGCGGAGATGTCGTTTCCTCCTCATACATTATAAAAACATTCCATTTTTCATTTTAAAAAGAATGTAAAATACTATATAAAAAATATTCCATTTGAAAAACATTGATCTAATTTAAAATATAGACGTAAAATTTCAGATATAAACTATTTATATCTATATAAATTAATATGTAAATAAATATGATAAATAAATGATATGATAATTAAATCGTTAAACATTCAAGGTGTCCCATTACCATATGAACATTGAAATTTTAATCTCTCTGAATTAAAAAATTTATGAAAACATTAAATTAGATGAGTATAGAAATAATAGGGATATAAAATTTCATATTATTTTTATATACACCTAAAAAATAATAAATGAGCCTATTTTGAAGAAAATCCTCAATGATAAAAGATTGAGACAAAACCCCTTACATAGTGTTTGATTCATATTGTATGTTCCTTGTTTTTTATGGATAATAAATATAGTTTAGTTTCTAAATTATTTTGAAATTTTGGATGTTTATTATTCCTTTTATATCATTAATTACAATTTAATAATAATTAGTTAATTATTTGAGTTCATGTCAGATAATTTGTCGATATTCTGTATTTGGGTCGAAAATGACCTTGGAATGAGGTCACTAGTAATTGTTGTCATATTTCCATCATATCCAGAATAATATTTATCAAATTATTATAATTTATATACATAAATTATAATTCTAAATTTATCAATTATTTATTTTTATGAAAAATACACAACATTAAAATCATGGAGATGGTAAGCCGTATCTACGCATGCGTATCATTTAATATTTTAATTGATCATTATGGATAGTAGGTAAGTATTATTTAATATTTAAATAATTATTATAAAATAATTAATATTCTATTACTGATTTATATATATTTATATATATCATACAAATAATGTAATTAATTAAAAAATAGTCACATCGCATTGTGGACATGCTAGTTCACACGTACGCAGGAATGTCGTTGTCAATTTTTTGCACATAGAAATAAGAAAGTAATTACTGTGTTATTATCTTATAATGATTAATATGTCATTAATCTCACATACTACCAGTAATTATATTATCATAACTAGTCATTACATATTTTCATTGTAAATGAATTACATTGATTCATAGAGGAGATAGTTCAGATGTACACAAGAACGATTAATTATTTTTCCCATTTAATGGAAATGTAGATGGATTTAGGTGATGATATTAATATAATAATATCATATAATATTGGAGAGATCACCCTTCACTCAGACGCATATAGGTCAGCACCCCCGTGCCCATTCCTCTCCCAGTAATGGCACATGGACAATGGTTGTGCTGGCATCACCCTTGTTCCTGCAAAAAGATAAACATCGACGGGTCTTGCTCCTTGGGAATCATGAAAGGTGGGGAGTGTTTCGTGAATCTCAAGGGAATGTCAAGCTGGCATATTCATCGTTTTTTTGGATGGGCACTCCCCTTTTGGCTGAGGCCAAGGTGATACTCACCGGTCTCTCTCTTTGCATCCAGCAACAAGTGATATTATCTCAGGTGGAGACGAATTCCTTAATTCTCTATAACTCCATGATGGTTAAAAACGGTACTCCGTGGTCCATATACTATATTGTTAGAAATTGCAGATCCTTAATTCGGGATACCATCCAAGTGTCCTAAACCTGGTGCGAGGGCAATAAGGTAGTAGTCTATTTGGCTTCCTTAACAGAGCAAGGCTTCATTCACACTAGTCTTCTTTCTTATAATTGCTTGAAACCAGAGGCTATTAATTTAATAAGAGGGTATGCCCTTGGCCTGCACTACTTCATACCACCATAATCATGGGGCCTTTTTGGGACCTTGTGCCTTTTTTTGTTTAATAAAAATTTATTTTGGATGGATGGAGTGCCTCTTTATAGTAGAAGAGAGGGGTACACTTGGAATTATAAAAAGTATTAACTTAATATAAATTAAATTTTGGATCCTAATGGGTCCAAACCCATATATTTATAATTTAGAATGAGAATCGGTCGAAATATTATCATAAAATTAAAATTAGACATGTTTTAGTATTTTTTTTATTCCTTATCTTTTTTTCCTTATCCCCTTTTAACTCTAAACATTTTATCATGTAATTTACAATATGAGAGTTATAATAATTTGAAAATTAGGCCAGAAAACTAAATAATGAGTCATTAATGAAATTCGTAGAGTTATATACACTTCTTTGATTAATCATGGGTTTTTATAAATGTTATATCATTTAAATAAATATGTTATATTTTAAAATCATAATAATGACAATTTTGACACTATTCATCACGTGACATTCAGAAAAAATAATAATTACTTTATTCCTTAAAAAATATATATTATTCATCCGTAAAATTATTTTATGGTGTTAAATATTTAATATTATATTTATTTTAAAATTATTTATAGCATTAATTTTATTTTTTATTTAATAAATGTATTACATCATCATATTTTTATCCTAATTAAATTTAATTATTTTAATCCTTGAATAATAAATAAATTAACATGATGTAGGTATTATTTTCATGTTTATATTGACTATTAATATTTGAATATATATATAACATAACCACATTTAAAAATTGTTTTAGTAAGAAGATGCATTTTTATGACAAATTTGTCTTTACATTAAATTAAATGTTATATATGACATAGTCACACCCAATTTAATTTCAAAGGTCACCATTTATGCCCAAGGATGGTAATGGTCGATAATAACCCATAAAATAATATTATTAATTCATTTAGTGTAATTTTATGATATTATAAAATTATTTTTACCTTTAATTGCCATATTTACCATTTACTGTGGTAAATAAAATAGTTAAGTTATTATTCATAGAAAATAATTTTAATCCTATTACACCAAATTTTTTACATTGGATAAAACCATTTATATTTTTTTTTGAAATTAAATTCACATCTGTTGTTAAATTAGATTTAACATTCATCTTGTTGATGGATTGAGAAAACATGTTTTTTATAGGTAATATTTTCAAAATTTCACATTGTTTATGTATTTAATTTTAATTTTATATTGAATCCAATGAACTAAAATGGATTAATTGATCTAAAAATCATCTAACTATACCTTAATATCATTTAAATGGATATTTATAAATAATAAAAAATTAAATTAAAATATAGTTTTGAATTAAAATGCAGGAATATTCAAAATTCATTAAATTAATAATTTTATCAGAAAAACACAAAAAATTCAACAAAAGTAAATTTTGTTGTCCCACATCCGAAGAATAAGATTATATTGTCAAATATAAAATATAAAATTGAAATAATGTTTATTTAAGAATGGTTCTACATCAAAATATGTAATCACTACATTTTAAATATATTATAGTATTTTATGCTTAAAATGATATTTATTTTCATTTTTAAGCCTCTAAAAGTGATTGTAAGAATGAAAAAATATTAAAAAAATATATGTAAATATATTATTATTAGTTATATTAATTCTTAAAAATATAATGTATATGTTATAACTAGAATTTAAACCAATAATATTAATAATATATTATTTTCTGTATTACTCAGTCTTGTGTGTAGTGTAGGATTTCAGAGATACCAATTGTTTCATGTCATGTAAGATTTTGGAAATAGCATCCCATTATGGTAAAATTGATATATAATTAAAAAACATAAAAAATTATTATTCTATAATTACCTATTATGGTATATACTTCCCCTATTTTGGAAATTCGATTATAAAAATTTTAAAATTCGGCTTCATAACTAACATTTAAGTTTTGAATATTACTTCAATGAAATCCCAAATCAGAAAAAGAGTCCAAAAACCTCTATTTTAAATGAATGAACTGGAATTATGATGATATCTTTAGATAACTCATTCTAGGGTTCCATGTAAGAAAACATGGATTGGGAGGTTAAAAATAACAATCATGTACCGTGGGAGATTGTTAAAAAACATTGTCAAGGAAAGGTTAACAATCAAAAAGTGATACATTTTTGATAGGTTAAACAATAATTAATTTCATAGTTGTAAAACTAAATTGATAATATTTCTTTAGATGATCCATTTCACCAAGTTGTAGAATTAATTTAATTAATAGTATAATAACACAAGGAAACATACTTACGTGAGAAGTGGAGTTTCATCATTTTGTCAATTTCAACTGTAAAATATTATGTTTCACTAAATGATGAGTATTTTAGATGATTATTTTCAGGTATTAATAACTAGAATCATCTTCTATACAATGAAATAATCCTTAAAAATGATAAATATATTTATCTTATCTAGAAACATTAATAAAAACAAATATTGTTAGGATATGATAAAAAAATTTCCAAATGGAATAAACCATTAGATAATGAAAAACTATTTTTAGTATCTAAAATTCAATTATTCATCCATAAATTTAACATATACCATTCAATAAATAATTTTACATAAAATTAATTAAATAATCAAATCTTATATTGGAACCCATAATGAAAATAATTTTATGACATTGTCTTCTAGGATATGTTTTAACATATATCTAAAAATAACACAAATCTCTCTAAATGTCTCATACCAAAAAGTAATTTCATAATCCCATGTCTTCCATGATAGGTTAATAATTTCCATGAGAAACCTAATTACCCATTTTTTCACAATTAGAAATCATAGATTGTTTAAAAATATAATTCAACCATTAATCCTCAAATAAAATCCCATAGTAATATACTTACCATATTCATATAAAGTTCCAAAAATAGTTATTATCTTACAAAATAATATTTATCACTTAATCCCAAAATCATTTTCCAATACCATGGATATACATTTGAAAAATCATAAGTTACCAAATTAATCTTATTTTAATTTTATCAATTATTTAACTATAAATAAAATTTCTTACTAATTAGGGATGTCACATATAATAGTGGTAGGTAATAAATCCTTGTTTCCCTTCGGTTGTGGGTTCAATTCCTATAGCCTTGTTTGATTTTTTGGGTTTTCACCCATCCTATGGGTTTTTTCTTTTCTTGAAACTATACAATTCATATAAAATTCACAAAATGAGATAAAATACACAATAATAACCATAAAAATATTTTAACCTCAATGGTTATCTTATAAATTTTATTTTTTATCCAAAATATAATATCCCATAATTACCACAAAATCATGATCATAAAAAACCCTAAAGGTTATTAATATCATTTCTAATTATTTAGGTTCCATAACCATAGTTTTCCCTATTATTCCTCAATAATTCATTACTAAAAACAAAAAAATTAATCATGTACTATGATTCCATAATTTCAAAATTAAATCAAGAAATAATTCATACATTTCATATGTAACTTTCAGTTTCCTAATATTCAATTTGAAGGTAGTTGTGTATTGCTAAAAATATTTTTGTAATATCCTTCTTATCTCGTTCTCAACCTTTCTTTTTTATGTCACCTATTTACATAATAACCATACTCTCTACATTTGAACATTAAATTGATAACTCAGAAAGAACTTAATTCCTTTTTTATTCAACTGAAATCAACATTTTTTATTCATTGGGTATTGCATTATGATAATAATTAACTCATATATAACATCTTCAAATACCTATAAAATGTTTTACTAGGTGTTTTATTACACATCTTTGACACAAATATCATTTAATTTACTTAACTTTATGACCATTATTGCCAGAACTTCTATAAGGATTTATTTATCTTATATGAGATTCATTAGAAACATTTTCATGGATTAAGTGGTAAATCCATACTCTAGATTGTTGGCTTAAAATAACCATAATTGTTCTCATTGTAGATCCCATTTCATTAAGGCTATTATTTAGAGAATCACCACATTTTATTTCACATTCATTATTACATTGCTGCCGGTTGGATCAATCCATTTACTAATATCAAAATGTTTTGTGTGAGTATATCAATAATTTAATCATATACTATATTTTAAGGAAGAAAAAAACAATGATATATTTATTCATGTTATATAAAATTAATTAAATTTATCTAAAATATCTATGACACTTTCTGTTATATTATTCATAGTGGTTTTATATAACATGCAAATTAAGCATAAATATCACATTGACCTTTAATGTTCTGTAAACCGACTTTTGATACCAACTACAAGAAATCAGACATAAACAATACATAAACATGAATTAAGTCTATAGTTTTACATTATTTCACATTAAGAACCTTTTCATGTTTATAGATTTAAATAATTAGGCCATAACTGAAACATGAAAACTAAAATATTAAAATTTAGATATATCTACTCACTATCCATTTTATTCATAGAAAAAACCGTTAAAATAAAACATAGTTTTATTTCATGTTTAAACATCAAAACTATTCATCGATCCCTTCATTTACCATATTCTCATATCAATCATGTGAAAAACATTCCGAAATCACTTGGAAGAGAAAATATCCTAGTAAGTGATACACAATGAAAGAAAATGGTTATCTATGAAAGAACAAGTAAACCATGAATACTTTATCATAATATAATACATTTCTCTATAATGAAGATGTAAATTCTCATCACAGAATATAAGAAAATCTATTACCCTTTTTTAATTAAAATATTACCATAAAACACATATAAATAACATATAAAATATAAAGGTAACCTTATACATAATCATATGTTAATGGAATAACAATACGGTTGACTTCAACTTATATCACTCATACAAATGGAATAGCCATACAACTGACTTCCATATTCAATTCATTGGTGGTTATAAAATAACCACTCATCCTTCGTTTATCATAGAACCACCCATCTTTGGTTAGTCACATAAAAACCCATCAAATTTCAAAGAACCATTATAGAATAATAACAAATAAAAGATTTCAATTATAAAAATTTCTCTCCTAAAATTTTATTTTTCATCATAAAAATCATTTAAAGGTATTGAAATAATTAATCCAAATTAAAATTAATTTTCAATTCCAAAACACACAAAAAGGGAATATGGTATTTAGTTTCATTTTAAAAACATTAAGGCTTATATAGAAATCCAAATTTCCAATAATGGTTATTGAGATAGCGAAGTCATTGTCACTGCATACATAAGAAAAACAATTATTTTGTCATTTTGAAAAGAAAGTAAAACAAATCATATAAAAAATATTCTATTTTTAAAATATATGATTTAAATTAAAATATAGACATAAATTGTTATATATAATCCTTTTATATCAATATGATAAATATTTAAAATAATATCATGAATAAAAAAATTTATAATGAAATCATTAAACATTCATAGTTTCCCATACTAGTTTGAACATTTTATAATATTCATAATGAATAAATAAAAAAACATTCAGTAACTTTATTATAGATAAAATATGGATATTAAATTTCATCATGATTGTATATAAACATAATAAAATAATAATTGTGCATATTATCATGAAATTCCTCCTTGAAAGAAGATTAAGACAAAGTCCTTTACCTTGAGTTCGATTCATCATGTATGATCCATATTATTATGGAATAATAGAAATATGGTAATTTATATTTGATTATTATATTTTTAATGTCTATTATTAATTTTATATCAATAATTATCATGTTATAATAATTTCCAAATTATTTGAGTTCATGACATACGTTTTGTCGATATTAGATACCTAGGTTGAAAAGGAACATGGTACGACGTCACTATTCCATGTGGTCATAAGTCCATAATATTTGGAATAAAATTCAATAAATTATTATTATTTTTAGAGAGAAATTATAATTTCTAATAAATCTATTTGTTATGGTTATAAAAAATCAACAATGTTATAATCATGGTAACGGTAAGCTGTACATACGCATGAGTAAAGTTTTCCATTTTTCATTGATCATTATGGAAAAAAGTAAAGTATTATTTAAAATTAAAAATAATTTCATAACATAATTAATATCATGTTTATAATATAAATATACTTATATATATCATACAAGTGATGTAATTAAAAAAATGAGTCATATCGCTTCGTAGAGGTGATAATTCACATGCATGAATAAACAAAATTATCATTTTTATGCCAATGGAAATATGAATGTAATTGATATATTATTATCTTATAATGATTAATATTTCATTAATATAAAATGTTAACATTAATTCCATTATTATAACTTTCCATGAGAGATTATTATGGAATAGTAATTAGATTGGTTTGTAGAAGTGATATTTCAGACTTATACATGAATTAATGATTATTTTCCCATTTAATGGAAGTGGGGATTGATTTAGGTGATGATAGTAACATAATAAAATTTAAATACATTTTGATTCTGTATTTATTATTTAATCATGTATCCGTATTATTTATGGAAGTGGAAAAGACATAAAATAGTAATTCTTAAAGAAAAATGTTACGATTCCTTTGGAAAATCACATTTCATAACACATTATCACCACTAAAAGGTTGTTATTATTAATAAAAGGCCTCAATAATTATAGTAAGGATTCTTAGAAAAAGTTATGGAAGATATTTTGTGAAGAAAATGGTTTTAAAAGGTTGAGTAATAGAGATAAATGTGGGTATTTTCATAGGATAGGGGAGGGGCACCCTTGGAATTAACAAAGATATTAAATTATTATAAATTACATTTTGATTCCAAATTTATCCCAACTAATTTATTTATAACATATGAAGAGTACGGGTGTAAATATAAAAATAAAATTAAAATTATACATGTTTTTTTATTCCTTATCTTTTTTCTTTATCAAATTTTAACTCATACAATTTTATCTAGCAATTTACATTTTGAGAGTTAAAAGAATTTTAAAATCCTTCAAAAAGACTAAATAATGAGAACATGATTCATTTTTTATATTTATCATTAACATTTGTAATAATCATATATTTTTATAAATTTGAGTTCATTTAATTATATATTTTTTATTTTTAAATATGAATTATGTCCAATTTGGCACTATTCCTTACATGAATTTTAAAAAAATCATAAATACATGATTACATAGAAAAAACAAAATTTAATCAATAATAACCTATCACAATATTTCCAAAAAAATTGTGGATGGAATTAAATATTTTAAATTTATATTTATTTTATTATTATTAATATCTTTTATTTGAATCATTCTTTAAAAAATCTTTTACTGCATCAAATTTGTGTCATAAAAAATTTATTTATATAATTCCCCAAAATTATAAATAAATTACCACTATGTAAGTAATCATTTAATATTTCTATATAATATTCATAGTGAATTATATCGCGTACCTAACCCCATATTAAAATTGTTTTATTAATAAGTGATATATTTATGACATATATTCCTTTACTTTAAAATAAACGTTATAAATTTCATAATCACACCCAAGTGGAATTCATGGGACACAATTATTGACAAAGGGAATAAATGGTTAAAAATAAATCATAAAACAATATTATCATAATTTTTATGGTAATTTTATAATTTTATAATATTAATTTTACCTTCAATTACCATATTTATATTTAGTCCTGGAATATAAAACACTAATGTTTTTATTCAGTATAATTTTTTTAACCTTATTTATCCATATAGATGATACTAAGTAAAATTATGTTTGTAATGTTTTGAAAATTAAATTCAAATTTGTTTTTAAATTATGTTGAACACTGTCATGTTGGCAGTTCCAGAAAACATCTTTTTTAAGTAAAATGTTCAATGATTGACATTGTTTATCTATTTAATGTTAATTTGAAATTGCATCCATTGAACTTCATTGGATTAACTGATATAAAATTCATCTAATTATACATTAAAACTCTATAAATTTATTATCTAAAAATAAATAATCTAGAAAAAATGAATTTTTGAATTAAAATACAATATTTTTCACTATTCAATGAAATAATAATTTTATCAGACAAATACCATAAATTGAACCATAGTAAATTTTGATTAATTGAAACTTAATAAGAGGATTGTTTTTTAATATGTAACATATTATGGTGACAAAATCAATATTTTAAGAGGGTTCTCCATCAAAAGGTGTTGAATCTAGATCTAAAAAATATTAAAGTATTATATGCTTAAAATTGGATTTTTTCTCATTTTAAACCTCTAAAAAATTTTGGAAGAAAGATTTTTTTAATAATTATCTGTAAACATAGTATAGAAATGTCTATTAATTCTAACCAATACCATAGTTTGGTGATAAATACCATTTTCTATAATAATAATTAATAAAATATTTTTTCGGTATAACACAGTCTCCTGTGTGATGTAGGATTTCAGAGAAACCCCTAGTTTCATGGTGGGTATACTATTTGGCATAGCGACCCATTAAGGTAAAATTACTACCTAATTCATAAATATTAATATATAAGAAAATTTCATGCTATATAATTTCTTGGGATGTTACAATAACCCAGTAACAACAAAACCAAACTACTACAATTAACCATGTCATAGTTAAAGGCAGAAACTAAAACAATGAATATCAATGATGCATAAGGAAATAACTCAACAACTCCCAACACGATCCTAGTTCAAAATACACAATCCATTCCCAATTTGTCCTGATTCACCAATAATGATCTACGACAACATTCCATCGTATTTATTCAGATATATACATCTGTAAATGGATGAATTTTCTCATAGAGTGGGTGAGTATAAAACCAATCAATTTTTCCCCAAATTAAATCCTAAATCCCCTGACCAGGATAGAAAATGTTAGAACAAATATATATATATAAACTATTTGAAACAAATTTAACACTATTTTTATCAATGAATAAATAAAGCTTCCAAATCTAAATTTCATTTTCATTCAAATAAACCAAACATGACTTCTGAACCATTTACTAGTCAATTTCACATAACCCATTACAATCCACATAACCATAAACTCATTCTAAGGGGATATTTCTATACTAATTATAATTCTCTCATCGATCTACTATTTCATCTATAGGTAACCATATATCAAGTCTCCCAATGAGACACACCCCTTCCATAGGGTAATTTTAATATAAGGGATCACATGACTATAGATTATGAAAAATACCATGAAAATCCAATTGTGCCAAACCATATTATGAAAAAAATATTAAAAAATTTTTATAAATGTTTTTCACAAATCAAACCCCAAAAAATATTAAAATCATCATTTTTAATCAGTGTAACCAATTTCACTTTCCATAAAGAACTAATTTCCAACAATTTAACAAAACATCACTAATGTGGGTTTCCTTCCTGATTTGAAAAAGAAAATTACAATACAATTAATGAAATTCAATTAGTTTCAAATAAATTCTCCTAGTTAAAATTACGAGGAGGCCAAATTGAATCCACATACCATAAAACATAGGTGAAAGAAATAAGAACACAAATTAATCAACAACATGGCTAAGATCCAAAACATGATTTGGATCGTTTTTATAACTGTCAAAACAATCATAAGTCATCATTATTAACATCAAAGAATAATTATATATCCATAAAAGATTATATTTCGTAATTTCATTGTGGAATGAAGAAGAAACTAAGGGAAGCATCATGAATTAGAACCTAACAAGGAATCTGGCCCTTCAATCCATGTAAAACCACCAATAGATAACTCCCAAATCAAGAGGAACGACCTATACAAACTTTTGAAGGAGTGGAATATATTTTAGGTTCACATTAGATGAAAAATGATTTATTAAGGGGATAAACATAGTTAGTTCCACAAAATATAAATATTATTTTTATGTTTGTACCGTTTCGGAATAAAGTTAAACAAATGTTTACTAACTGTGCATGAGCTACTGGCCCAAGGAACACCTCAGATGGTAAGATCACATGGTTAAACAAACCTTTCACCAACCATGCTATACCCTCCTATCTATAAGTTCATGATTTATCCTAGTCGTCCACATAGTTTTTCCAAACTATGTTACAACCATGTGTCTGCCTAATGAAATGTGTTTTCCATTCACATTATTACCTGTATATGTTGCATGGTTTCTACCTAATATGCTCAAATAGTGAATCTCTGTAAAATATCTAGGAACATATAGAAAATACACCAAACCATCCCAAACCTATCTCAGAAGCATTATATACTTAAAATTCATATATAAAGGGCTAGTGACTAGAAACTAAGGATTCTCATGTTATATGTCACATTTAATATTTTTATGTGTATTTAGATTTATATTACAAAATATCTTTATTATAATTTTCTTATCTCCATTGTTACATTCATGGTAAGGGTTTCGTTTTAATTTATACACTCATTTATAATATTTTTTCTTTTCTTCCATGTTTTCTCTTCCATGCATCAAATTCATTTTGTTGAATTTTTACTTATCTTTTTCAAAATTTTCATTGATGAATTTATTTTTTTCTTTATTACTATATGAATTTATATTTAATACCTTATATTTTTCATAGGGGTTACTTTTTAAATCTCACTTCAAACTATAGAATGTCTATGTTCATATTTCTTTTTGAGAAATGTTTGTTCATTTATCTATAAAAATCATCTTTCATATTCTACATTATCTATTTCATGGGATTATAAGTATTACAAACATTTAAACTACCCTTGGATAAAAATTAAAATAAATATTTTCTAGTATGTGAACATGAACATATATCTTCATTATGAACATTATATTTTCATTTCATTTACATATTCATTAAATTGTTACATTAAAATTATTCTATTATTTTTAATGATTTATTATGTTAATTTATTTTCAATTTAATATATATATCATGATTACAAATAAATATTTTTAATATTTTCCACTTGATCAATTTTGTACTTTATTTATAAAGTATAAAAAATTATATATTTTTTAATGTTTATCACATGTGTTCCTCTTCATGATTTTATAAAAAATCATTAATAAAAATTCATCTATAATGTTTATAGACATTCCATATAAATTTATATTCCATTTGTTTTGTGTTTTTTCAATTTTAATTTATTTTTTAATGTTTTAAGATAATATTTAATAGTATTTCAATCCAATAATGAATATTTTTATCATCATGTCCACATTTTTTATCTTTATGTAAATTTATTTTCATGAATTAATTGTAAAATATTATTGTAAAATATTGGATTTCAATGTCCACATTTATCATCCTTGAAATGGATTTTTTGGAAATGACATAATAGTTTATATTTAAAACCTTGTTATAAATGATTTATGGAAATTGTTAATTTTTATTTTTCTTCCATATATTCCCAAACACTAAAAGATATAACACATTTTGGGTTCTGTCTCATGTATTACCCTGAAAATGATAAGAGGAATTTTTTTATTTATTATTATGAATTTTCTATTTCAAATCATCAAATTTGTGTTCCATTATTATGTGATAACATTGGAAAGTGTATAAAAACATTTTAATATAAAATTACTTTTCATTTTTTTTAAAGACCCAGAATTACCAAGTAATTATTTTAATTAAATAGAAATTTTACGAGTCCGTAAAAATTGACAGTCTGTGATTCCGAGGCCCGGTGGGCCCGGAATCAATTTTTGATGTTTTGTTCAGGTACATCCAGTAACCGTACAAGCGGGTTTTTCTAACATCTGAACCGATGATCGAAATTGAAATATGAGGGCACCGTTGAACTCACAACACCAATATTCACTTAAGGAGAGCTTCACCTCGATGGTAGTTGGTCGAGGATGAATGTTAGTTTTGGGGGTATTTCATTCAAATAATAAAATAATATAAACATATGTTTTATTTTATTTTATCTTTTATAACCACCCAAGTGGTGGAAGATGGAGGTGGGGACCCCACACCGTAACCTCCCATGAGAGGTTATAGTGTGGAGACCACCCAAGAAAACCCCCCATATTAATTGAGGAAAAACTATCAACTCCCTCACTAATGAGAGAGAGCCTATTAACCTCCCATTACTTAATGGTGCCACCAATCTCCCTTATCTAATGGTGTAAACCCTCCCAAATTAATTAATGGATCTATATCATTTCATTAAAACCTCCAATTTGAATTTTAAACCCATCAAACTAAATAATAGGCAATCTGTTATTTGGAGGGGAAATCTATTCATTTGTTGGAAAAGTTTTCCAAAGGAGGATTAGAGATCTTACGAGAAAAATCTCTAACAAAGAATCGTTCCTCCATGAAGAATTCTCCACTGATGAAGAATTTATACCCTAAAATTGAAATTCTTCCTCAGGAAATCCTCCGATGTAGGACGTCTTCGACTACGAGGAGCCGGTGCACAAACCGACGATGGAGGAAAATGCCGATGACACCGACATCGGTCTTTTCCCAATGATCCATTGTCTTCCCCATGACTCTGTCAGGGAAAAACGTACGTGGTAGGGATTTAATTTATGTATAATATTATTCTTTTGTATCTTTCCTTCTAAAACAAAGGACTCATACCAACTTATTACCAAATTGATCTACGGATGTTTTTCCTTGTGGGTTGGGAATATATGGTTAATGATGGATTATGGGAATTGATGTTTCTAAGATATCTTTCATTGACATTCCTTGCTTATGTTATTGATGATCCAAATGCAACCACTATAAATGTAGTGGGTTTAGGACAAACAAACATGGCATGACCCCCCACCGATGTTCATTGTGGTGTTCTACAAAACGGTGACAAATGTGACAAAGGCAACGAAGGCTACGTTCGTGCCACCCATGGCCTCAACGACTCGCACCACCCATGCGGAATTCTGACTAACGACTAGACTGGCCTCCGCGTCCCAACAATTCCATACCCTCACCGTTTCACCCTCTCCAGCAACACCGCTGCCGCCGCCTCACTGCCCACACCTTCCTCACCGGTCGCGCTGCCTCGCTGGCCACGCCTCCCTCGCTGGTTGCACCGCTGTCGCCAGCTGCACTGCCATGCCGGACGCTCCACCCCGCCGGCCACTCAGCCTTGCCATCTTCTCCCCTTTTCCCTAGTCATGTTGCACCTAGCTGAACTGGCCACACCCTCGTGGCACCCAAGCTGAATTGTCCCCTAACAACACCCTTTCGGGCCGAGCTACCCCATGCTGGGCCGAGCAGCCCCGGGTTGGTCCGAGCTGCCCTGCACCCTTGCGGCTCTCCACGCCCTCACGGCCTTCTAGGCCAGGTTGAACCCATTGGGATGGCTCTCCAAATAGGCCGGCCTGCCTAATGAGCTAGGTCGAACCCAACGGGTCAGACCAAGTCAACCCAGGCTCACTATGACCCGTTTACTTCTTTTGGCCATATCATTGGCACCAGATGTTCGTTTGATGAACTATCAACGGTGCTAGAATTTTTAGAGTGTTAAAATCCCTTTGAGTATTCCCCACTGACGTTTGGTGTATAGTTGATATACAGTCAGGTTGGATCATGCACGAATCCTACTGGGGCCAATGGACTAAAAGACTAATAACTCACATACATAGAATCCGATTGATGCACTGTCTATTGTGTTGAGACCCCTATGACATGTTAGACCATTGAGATACTTCTTTTTGGGACATTGTGGAAGTGGATAATCAAACACTTTCTTTTGGAGCGTATCTTTCGGAGACAAGTGAGCATTTGTGCTGGATCCTAGAAGCTGGCTGAGACATGAAGACTATTGGTAGATTGACTCGGAGTGACTCGACTAGCCCAGTGGGGAGCACCTGGTTGTGGCGTTAGACCCATAGCGGTGGAGTGCTATGTTGTGGTGGAAGACCCACAGTACTCGACAAGAGGAGTACCACTGCAGTATATGAGGGGCAGCGC
This sequence comes from Viscum album, assembly GCA_963277665.1. NCBI lineage: Eukaryota > Viridiplantae > Streptophyta > Magnoliopsida > Santalales > Viscaceae > Viscum > Viscum album. The sequence goes on along the minus strand of OY728122.1, from coordinate 1,234,082,281 downwards.
CTGGTAGTGGTGATAGACCCATGGTGGGGAGCGACTTTGTGTGATGCAGTAGAACCACAGTACTCGACAGGAGGAGTACCTCAGTAGTCCAAGGTTAGTGGGACACACGTGGTTGTGGCGGCAAGACCATTATAATCGATAGAGGAGGATTTCTCGAGAATCCAAGGGTTTTAAATGTTTTACCCATATAATAAATCCTATTTTGAGCTGAGTAAGTATCTTTTGTGTATTCCTCATGATTGAAATAGATTACTTAAAAGAATAGGTATATGTATGGGCATATACCTAAGTAGGGTTATCTCTTGATTTCATACTTTGTGGTTTATCATTTTTTGGAATTTTGGAGACCTTGAGGGTCTCGGGGTCCCTACTGAGTATCATTATACTCAGTACTACACATGATATGCCCACACCTCATTGCGTTGGATGCAGATGATGAACATTGTTGACTAAGGTAGAGAGTACAATGACTGGACAATACCGGGAGATGGACCTTATGACAAGTCGGTACACGGAGGGGACTGATAGACGTTTAGTGATAATGAGGCTATTTTTACCTACCCTTCAGGTAGTAATTTTAGTAGGACGACCAAGTACCTATTTTTCCTCTCTTCAGTTGTATTTTTACATTCGGTTCCTTGTACTTTACAGTTGGGATTGTATTTTTGGCCCCTTTAACTTTTTACCACTCTTTTATTACAATTTACTTAGAGTTTTTTATCTTGATGTGTGCTCTATTGTGTGAATTTACAGGTTATAAGGGAAATGACTTCCCAGTTTAAGGGAATTAAACCATTGGTGCTAGTCTCCAGCCCCTGGCCTATGGAAGGCGAGCTTCAGGTAGTCACAACATGGGCCCCAGGGGACGGGTCATGAAAAATTGGAATCAGAGGAATCGATTCTATCGTAGAACATAGGACTATGATTTTTTTTTGTGATGTAATAGTATTAATGGTAGTGAGTGTGGTTTTCAGTTTAGGGAGTCCAGTGTTGTTGCGACAATTGATGTATCAAAACACCATGACCCTAACTTCCGATTTCCGACTCAGTGCACGAAAACACTGAATGCATGTGTGTTTTCAAAAGTTTTCTTTAAGATAGCTCAAAAAGGTCAGATCACCTTGTAAAACATTGGACCATGTTGCCTATGATTCTTTCAGTATGCCTCCACATGGACTACTAGCTAATGTTCCATGAGTTGTACGAACAAATAGACCATCGAGTGATGAGGCCTCAGTGTAGGGCCCTTTTCTAGTGGAGGCACCAGTAGTACCTTTACCCGTTGGGCCAAAGATTCCACCAGCCCCAACAGAAGACGGTGCATGCCAATTAAGTGCACTACATGAGTTCTTGTGAAATAGGCCACCTAGGTTCATGGGAAATATGAACCCATAGGCGGCTGAGGATTGGCTAGATGCTGTGGTGAGAGTTTTCCGACATGTAGTGACACCGACAAACTTTATGGTGATTTTTTCTGCCAACCCTCTACATGCAGCAGCAAGAAGATGGTGGATCATGATGCTCTTGGTCCACTAAGAGTTGACTTTTCTCTGGGTAGATTTCAAGATCATGTTTCGGGAAGATTTTTTCCTAGAAACTCTTTGCGTAGTGTCCATACAGGAGCTACATCATCTATAGTAGGGCAGTGTGACTGTAGCTCAGTACTCAGGAAGGTTCACAAACCTCCCACGCTACTCCAATGACATGTCGCGAGACACATTATTCAGGTCCTGGACCTTCGAGCAGGGACTCATGCCGGTAATCAGGGCATCGATGATCTCCCTCAACATCCCGATGAAGGCGAGGGTGTTATAGAGAGCCCTCTTGGTGAAGGGTTTCCATGATGAGCAGTCTCCAGCAGTGAGATCCACCACCAGTTGACACGTAGCGGATTATTATACAACTAGAAGAAAATAGTTGTTGCAGAGGTCCAAAAGGATCAGACCTATAGGTTGACGACCACATGACTTAGGATCAGTTGTCCGGGGCACCTGAAGAAGAGATATACATGCTAGGAGTGGGAAGTGTTACTCATGCGGTTGACAGGGTCACCTGGCTCATGAATGTCCGACCCTTCATTTGGATGTTTAGTAGATGGTCGAAGGACCACAAAGTAAGAGACATATATTCAATCGAGGCAGTCCATAGGGAGTAGTTGGACGTGGAAGAGGAGCTGGTTGTGTAGCTGGCAGTGGGCGTCATTTCGAGGTGTTACCGCCACCACCACCAGGAGGTCCACCCTGACATTAGGGAGAAGGTAGGCAGTGGAGATCTCATCTCCAAGTAGCTGATACATTCAATCACAACGCTCTAGAGATGATATGAGGTACAATCTATGCCGACTCCACAATAGATTAAGTAATTATAGACATCGGTGTTATTCGTTCTTTCATTTCAGATGCACTCATTCGGAGCTCGGAGATTCCAACGGAGCCATTGGCTCGATCCTTATATCTAGAGACTCCTACAAGAGAATATTCGATGATTATGCACTTGTGCTAGCATTGTGAGCTTACGCTATGAGGTGAACTATTCGGCTGGGATCTCATAGTAGTGGCATCAAGGCCTTACGACATCATCTTGGGTATGTATTGGTTAACTACATTTCATGCTCAGATTGATTGTATAATGAACAAAGTGTCATGTGTCCAATCATATGGGACCTGGTTTACCTCCACTAGCGAGAAGGGAGCTATTTTAGCGCATGATGGACTTACTCTGAGGAGAGTGCATCCGATCACTCATCAATTGGATTCCCTTACCCTCTGAGCGGTTGATGTGGGGAGGCCAAGCTATCCTGTAGTGGTGGACTAGTACACAGATGTTTTCCCTGATGATGTCATAGGTATACCTACTCATTGAGAGGTGGAGTTTTACATTGACTTGTACCTCAGGACAACATTGATATCTACTACAGCGTATTAGATTGCTCCCACAGAGCATCGGTAGCTGCGTGTATAGTTATAGGACTTACAAGGGAAGGGATTCAAACAGCGCAGTGTTTCTCCTTAGGAAGCCCCAATTATATTCTCTAAGGAAGCGGATGGGATCTTGAGGCTTTGTGTTGAATATTGATGCCTGAACTAGGTGACCGTGAAGAACAAGTACCCACTCTTGAGGATTTTCGCCCTCTTTTATTATCTAATCGGAGCACAGTGGTTCTCGAAGATAGACCTCAGATCAGGAAATCACCAACTATGATTTTGATACTAGGATGCACAAAAGACGACTTTCAGATGTCGATATGACAACTATGAGTTCTTGGTTATGCCATTCGGTGTAACCAACTTTCTAGCAGTGTTCATGGGACACATGAACAGGATCATTCAACAATAGCTCGATCACGTTGTCATAGTCCTCTACAATGACATTCTGATCTACTAAAAAAACTGAGGACGAGCTTGCCTACCATTTACAGGTAGTACTATTCACACTCCGAAAGAACTAGCTTTATGGTCAGCTCTCAAAGTGCTAGTTCTAGATCTGAGAGGTTCAATTTCAAGGACATGTTATATTAGAGGATGTAGTGACAATGGATATAGAGAAGATAAAGGTGGTATATTCATGGTATCCACCTAGGTGTGTGACGGAAGTACATAGTTTCATGGATTTGGCTGGATACTACCAGAGATTCATACCGGATTTCTCCAGAGTTACAACACCACTATCATCCTTGACAAAGAAGAGGAAACCATTCTTGTGGTTGGAGAGATACTATCAGGGAATTCAAGAGCTAAGGCAGTGGATGAATAGTGCCCCCATTTTGAGGCTTCCATAGGATGGCGTAGGGTACGCAGTCTACTGTGATGCCTCAAGGACCGGACTCAGATGTGTCCTGATGCAGGAGCGAGCAGTTAACACTTATGGTTCTTAGTAGATAAGAAAACATCCGTAGAACTACACTACCCATGCTCTGGAGTTAGCAGTAGTGGTATTTTCCTTGAAGATGTGGTAACACTAGCTGATGGGCAAACGTTTTACCATGTACTCTGATAACAACAGTCTCTGGTATATATTCTCCCAGAAGGACCTAAACCTGAGAAAACGATGTTGTCTAGAGTTCATCCAAGACTATGACTTTGATATATACTATCCTCCTAGGAAGTGGAACTTTGTAACAGATTCACTCTATAGTTGATCTGGTATATAGCTGCTAGAACAAGCAATAGAGTAGCTGGCCGCATTGTGGATATCCTTTGTGGATAGGGATGGGACAAATTTTCTTCAATATCTTATAGTCGCGCCTCCACTTCATCATAGAGTTTGGGAGGCACAACATGGAGACACTGAATGTGAGGCATGACATGCCCAGATATACATAGGACATGCACCTGATTGATTTTCTAAAGGTGGGGAGCACGTCATCCTCTTTAGAGGATGTACCATGGTACTGGTGTCACAATAGGAGGATGTGTTGAGGGGGGTTCCAAACATCCCCTCTTGATGTACATCCAGGAGTGGAGAATATGTACCAGGATCTCCCATAACAGCACCGGTGGGTGGGAATGAAGAAAGCAGATGTAGATTTTGTCTCTCGTTGCCTCACATGTCAGCACGTGAAGGCATAACATTAGGAACCAGCAGGATTGGTTCAGCCTTTAGGGGTCCTAGAGTGTAAGTGGGATGGGATATCCATGGACTTTGTGGAATGACATCCACATGCATCTAGGGGTCATGACTTGATTTGGGTGATCATCGACCAACTCACCAACTTATCCAACTTCTTACAAATCATGGAGCAGGGTTTAGTAGAGAGCATGGGATGAATCTATGTTCAGGAGACTGTGAGGCTACATGGAGTAACCTCAATGATAGTTTTTGATCGTGATGCAAGTTTTACATCTTGACTATGGATGGTGTTGCAGGAGGCATTCGGGATGTAGATTCTTCTGAGTACCGCCTTCCATCCATAGATGGATGGCCAGACTGAGCGGACCATTTAGACCCTTGAGGACATGCTCCGTGCTTGTGTCCCTGACTTCGGTCGCAACTGGGAGGATCAATTTCCTTTGGTGTAGTTTTTATATAACAAAAGATATCACTACACCAAAGGGATGGAAACTTTTGAGGCGTTATACGGGTGGCCTTGTAGATCACCTTTGTGCTGGATAGACCCAGGGGAGTCAGCACTAGGACCAGAGATTTTACAGGCTACCACAGGGAAGGGGCAGATCATCCAAGAGAAAATTAAGACTTCACAGAGTAGGCATAAGTCGTATGCCGATAGGAGATGGAGAACTCTAGTGTAAGAGGATGGAAACCACAAATTTCTACGGGTCTCGCCTCATTGAGGTTTGAAGAGATTTGGCTGAGGTGGTGAGTTATCTCCGAGATTCATCAATCCATTTCAGGTCCACGATAGAGTTGGCGAGGTGGAATACCACTTATCTCTTCCACCTTAGTTCCACCGGGTGCACAACATCTTCCACATATCCCATGTGAGGAGATATGTTCCCGATCCTTCTCACATAATCGACCATGGCGAGCTGAACATCGACGATGGGGCGACTTTTACGGAGGATCTAGTAGAGATAGAGGATCTACAGGAGCGGGTCCTTTGTGGATGGTTGATACCCTTGGTGTGTGTTCACTGGCAGCACAGGAACCTCCTAGAGAGCACATGGTTGCGGGAGGCTCAGATGCATTCTTAGTACCCCCACTTGTTCCCTTAGTTATGAGTTATGGCTTACAGGGATGTAGAGCCCTCATGTGGGGAGAACGTAAGTACTCATAATATCCATGTAATTTTTTTAATTAAATGGGAATTTTAAGAGTCCTCAAAAATAGAAGGCGCGTGATTCTGAGGCCCGGTGTGCCCACAATCAATTTATGATTTTTTGTTTGGGTACATTCAGTAAACGTACAAGCATGATTTTTTTTATCTTTTTAACCTGTGCTCAGAATTGAAATATGATGGAACCATTGAACTCGCAACACCGATATTCGATTATGGAGACCTTCACCTCGACGACAGTTGGTCGAGGATGAATGCTAGATTTTGGGGGTTTTCATGGAAATAAAAAATTAAAATAAACGTATGTTTTATTTTATTTTATCTTTTATAATCACCCATGTGGAAGTTGGAGGTGGGGACCACCAAACCAAAGCCTCCCATGAGAGTTTATGGTGTTGGGTCCCACCCGAACCTAACCTCCCATGATAGGATATGGTGTGGGGACCACCCGGGACAAAACCCCAATTAATTGAGGAAAACCACTCAACTCCATCATAAATGAGGGAGAGTCTCTTGACCTCCATTAACATAATGGTGCCACCCCCCCCCCTCTTTTAATGGTGTCATCCCTCCCCCTTTAATTATTGATCTGTCGCATTTAATTAAATTCTACAATGTTTATTTTAATCCCATCAATCTAGATAACAGATAAACTATTATTTGGAGAGGCTATCTATTCATTAGTAGGAAAAAGGTTAGAAAAGGAGGATCGGAGATCTTGAGAGAAAACTCTCCAACGAAGAACACTTCCTCTGTGATAAAAATTCCACCGATGAAGAACGTAGAACTCAACATAGACCATCATCTTCAAGACTTCCACCAACTTAATATGTCTTCTAGTATGACGAGCCGGCGCACCAACTGATGATCAAGGAAAAAACCGACGACACCGACGTCCGTCTGTTCCCAACGATCTGTCTTATTCCTGGTCACTATGTCAGTGAACAATGAACAAGGTATAGATTTTTTTATGTTTGATATTACTTCCTTGATTCATTCCATCTAATACAAAGGATGCAGACCTACTTATTATCAAGTTGATCAGAGGATGTTTTTCCATTCAGGTAGGGAATATATTGTTAACGAGTGATTATGGGAATTGGTGTTTTTAAGATATCCATCATGTTTTTTCCATGCTTAAATTCATGATGACCCAAATTATACCACTCTAAAACTAGCGGGTACAGGACAAACAAACATGGCTCGACCCCCCCCCCCCTCTGGTCATCCATTGTGGTGTTTTCTGAAACGATGACAAAGGCAATGATGGCGACGAAGGCAATGACCGTGCCACCCACGACCTCAGCAACCCGCGCTTCCCCCACAATGTTTTTCCCACCAATCAGACAAGCCCCCGCACCCCAATCATACCTCCCTCACTGGACGTGCCGCCATTTCTTGTAGTGTTTCCCTCCCCGGCTGTGCCGCCTCACCGGCTGCACCGACCTCACTAGCTGCGCCCCTACGCCAGCCTCGCTGCCCCGTCGGACGCACCCCCTGCGCCGGCCATTCCCCCATGCCCCGACCACACTGCCCTCAGTCGAACCGGCCACACCACACACGCTGGTCGTGTCGGCCCTGCCCACGCACCTTGGCTACGCTACCTCATCCGAACCGGCTGTGCCACCCACGTTGGTCATGCCGCCACGTCAGTAATGCCCCCGCGCCCCAACCGCGCTACCCCCGACCGAACCAGTCATTCCCTCATGACACCCTGTCCGAACCAGCCCCTCACGGCACCCTTCAGGGGTGACCACCCTAGGCCGGGCCAAGCCGCCCTAGGCTAGGCCGAGCTTCCCGATGACCTTGTAGCTCTTCGAGCCCTCGTGTCTTGCTAGGTCGGGCACAGCGGGCCCTTTGGAAGCTAATGTGTTGGCCCTCCCATCGGGCCAAGACGAACCCTACGAGTTCAGCCAGGTCAGCCTAGGCTGGGTCGGGCCGGGTCAGTCCGACGAGGTCGGACTGGACTCATGCCCACTATGACCTGTTTACTTTTTTTGGCCATATCATTGGCACGTGATGTCTTTTTGATGGACCGTCAGCAGTGCTTGAATTGATAGTGCGTGATGGTCCCTTTGAGTATAGCCCATTAGAGATTGATCTATAATTGATATACGATCAGGTATGATTGTGCAAAAATCCAATCAGGACCCCCGGACTAAAAGGCTGATAACTCATAGACCGAGCGTCTGATTGATGTGCCCTCTATTTCCTTGAGATCCCTAGGATGGGAAGACCTTTGGGATTCTTCTTCATCGGTCTTCTTCATAGTGGACCATAGACCAGTTTGTTGTGGATCGTATCATCCAGAGACGAGCGAGCGTTTTTGAGGAACTTAGTATCTGGATAAGACATGACAACTGCTGACCGATTGACTTGGAGTGACTCAACTAGCCTAGTGGAGAGTGCATGGTTGTGGTGGAAAACACACAATGGAGGAGCGCCTGGTTTTGGCAGCAGACCCGCTGAACTCTACAGGAGGAGTACCTCTACATGCTATGAGGGGGAGTTCCTCATTGTGGCGGTAGAACCATAGTGGGGAGAGCATCTATGTGACGCAGCATACCCATGGTACTCAATAGGAGGAGTACCTCAACAGTCCATGGTTAGTGGGAAGTGCCTAGTTGTAGCGGCTTTCCCACTGTAATCGATAGAGGAGGAGTTCTACAGCAGCTGAGGGATCGAAATGTTTTACCCCTAAAATAAATCCTGGTTTTAGTTGAGTTAGTATCTATTGTGTTTTCCCAATGATTGAGATGGATTACACAATAACTAAGGTATATGTAAGGGAATATATCTATGTAGGGTTGTCTGTTGATTTAATACTTTGTGGTTTATCTTTGTTGTATTTTGTGAGACCTTGAGGGTCTCAGAGTCCCTACTGAGTATCGTTATACTCACCCCTGCATGGGATATGCCCGAATATCATTGTGTTGGATGAAGACGACAGACATCGTGGACTGAGGTTGAGTGTACTAGGACTAGACAGTACCTAGAGATGGACCTTAAGACGAGTCGGTACATGGAGGAGACAGACAGACGTGGATAGATGAAGAGGCTATATGTACCTATCCATTAGGTAGGAATTCCGGAAGACAACCGAACACCTATTTTTCCTTTCTTCAGTTGAATTTTTTACTTCCAGTTCCTTGTACATTATTGTTGGGCATGTATTTTCGGCCCCTTTAACTTTTCAGTCCTATTTTGTTACAATTTACTATGTTTTTTTATCCAGTTGTGTGCTCTTTTGTGTGCATTTACAGGTTATAAAGGCAATGACTTCCCAGTTTTAGGGAATTACGCATTTGGTTCTAGTCTCCATCCCCTAGCCTATGGAATGCAGGTTGGGGGTTGTCACGGAACATGACCTGGGGGATGAATCTTGACATTTATATCGATATCCCTTAATGTTTCTTATACCTCACTAGGGATATATTCTAATTATTCATTCTATATTATTTATCTAGATATAATAAGACTCTTTTATGAATATATTCTTGAAATTAATTTCATTTTTAGGATAATTATACTTTGATTTATGTATGAACGTTTTCATATATGAAATAAAGATACAGGTACAACTTATGATGTGATAGGTGGGGCCAAAATTATATATCCCTCTAATGAATTTGGTAATGTTTTATATCACATATGATGATATGTATGGGGATGTATTATAAATGTAATCCACTATAAGAAACTATCCACTATGTCATGTTTTCTTGGTAGTGATCCTTGACTTATACTTATGATATAATTTTTTAAATTATTTAATAATTATCCAGATTCTATGATCCTTTATTATCTATTATTTTATAACAAAATCCTTGTGTTATTTTTCATGACTTATTATTTATATTGTAATTGGACTTGATGTTTTAGATTATGTCATTACACCTATACTGCATTCTCATACCCACATATTTATCTTAGGATAACTTATATTCTATGATTATTATCACTCATTTTTACACTTAATGGGCGTTTTAGGTCACCCATATTATGTTTCAATGTCATTATGTTATGAATATGGGTCTTGCATATTTTATTTCTAGATTGGTATATTGTGTATATAATTTTGTTGGAGTTATTGAAGCTCTATTATAAAATAATGAAACATTATTTTAGGGGAAAAATGTCCATTTTATGGAAATGATATTGGTATTATTAGTTTATTTTTTACAAATTCTCTTTCACTCTAAAAATAAATGGTCCTTGTTATGTATGTGAATCAATATTTTTAGTAATATTATATGGAAGGTAATTTTTTGGTCATTTTAGTTGGTATCAAATCCAATTTTTAAATATTATGTTTATAGTAGTAGATACCTGACTATGGGACTAGGGAATATCAAAAACAGTTTAAAAATTTAAGAAAACTATATTTTGTATTAATTTAATGTTTCATGAATTTCCTCCAACCTAGTACTATGATTAAATATGTTCTAATATGACTATAGGCCATTATTTATCTTTATCTAGAATAGTGGTCAAAAAATATAAATTTCATCATCCTACATTGACCTAAGTTGGAGGGGGAGTGAAAATAAAATCAAAGTATTATTCCATTTACTTCGTTAACCTCTAATTTTTGGGTTGTATAACATTAAAAATAAATGAGTTAAAGATGTAAAAATGTTCCATGAACTTTTCTAAAAAGAAATGAAATAATTTTCAAATAGAAGAAATGTGTCATGTTTAATTTAATGAAATATATTCCTATATAATGGAAAAAATGTCATCTTTTTATTCGACATGATTTCAAAATCATTAATTATTGGATATTATTTAAATAAATTTCACAATATTGTTTTATGTTATTGAGGTATTCCAATTTATTGTGATCCATATATTCCATAAATAGAATTTATTTTCATATTAATGGGTATATATACAATTTTACCCTCTAAATGAAATGGCTATGCGACCTAATGGACCATGCTGCTACAATGAGAGGGTATGTGTGAATTGAAGTAGATACGTATTTACTAAATAACTTGAACATAAACATTTTCCCACTTTTAGGTCATATAAACAACTTATATCTTTTTTTTACGTATACATCTTTTATCTGAACCCCCAAAACTTACTCCAATATGTAATTGAGTGGATGTAAATGATACAACTTACAGTTTTTTACGATGAGTTTCGCCATTTTGTGAAATATACCCTTTTTTATGTATATAAATAATCTTAAGATGTATATTTCAACTATTTTCAAATGTTTTACAATTGGGGAATGTTTTCATCCTTTACCCAAGAGAACATTCATTTTTTAAAATTTTGACTATGATAACATTAAATATGTTGTTAGGATATATATTTAATTGACTCTTCTACCTCTTTGTTGGAATGGTGAAATTTTTTTAATAGAACCTTGATTATTGAAAGGATAAATATTAAATTAATCATGAATATTTCTTAGAATTCCATCTCTCTTCTCCTAAAATAACATGGAGTTTATCCTTTTTCTACTTCTAGTATATATTAATTCAGAGCTATCACTTTACAAATTCAACACAAAATTCTAATATACGTTTACACTTGATGTTAGACTATATTTGAATCATTTGGAATTATTATTCTTAAAACACCACTAAACTCCCAAAAACATCATTTTTACCATTTATAATTTCTCAACCAAACTGATTACATTGAAAATATTATTCATCTTATTCCACATTCATCATCACTAACTATTCTTATCATCCACCAAGATGTATTCAATTAATAAGTATCACTTTATATTGACTTAATTAAATGTTTTATACAACCATCCATTCATAATTTTTTTTAGTAATTGAATGTTTTTGAATCTCATGTATTTTTAAAATTTCCATTTTTAGTCCAAAACCTTCATTACATAAAGTCTCTTAGAGTTTTACAGTGTTAAATCAACTAAAAATATTATCATCAATTTTTCTGTATTGATTAATTAATATAAACATGAATCAAGAAAATTACTTCCACGAATAAAAAATTTGAATAATCAACTCAGAAAATTCACAATGATTTATAGCTAACAATATTTACATGAAGTCACTCAACATATTCATGTTAACTCACCCAATAGAATTCATTCTACATGTCATGGTTTTTATTTTATAGTTTATCCACAAAAACATCATGTACCTTAGGTTCTATAAACTCTAACATTACTTACTATTTTTTTCCTAATCCATTACTCCTAAATGGTTGTTGAACATCATATTAAACTAATTAAAAATTTTAAATCAATTATCCATCATTCTATTTTAAGATCTACCTTATCCTAGATATATTTTTTATTTTAATTTCCATTCGTCATGAATTCTCATATATCAAATTTATTAATCATCTAATGCATTAGAATTTTGTAGCATGTGATTTTTCGCTTCAGTATTCCATTGTTTTTGGGAATTTTCTTTAGTATTATCCAGGGACATTATCTTTTATGAATACAACTAATTATTTTAATATTAGTATCATATATATTTATACCTCTATTAGATGACTTTCCTCAAAAAATGGAACAATTATTAATGTCTCTGATATTCTTACCACAACATCAGGAAAATTCACTAGCTTGTTTGACTCTCTGAACTTCCAGTTCTTCAACACCTCTCCATTATTATAATGAACGACCTCTATATTATTCATCAAATGAACCACCAGATATTTAAAGGCCTACAAATTATACAAATCATCCAAAAATCAAAAAAATTTAATGTCCCAGATCCAGGTGCCACTCAACAGGTGCCCCGAACATGGTTGGTCACGTGACCTCAAAAGAATTTCCCCAAACGTCAGAGGCTTCCGACTAGCAGCGATGGCCCCAGACTGATAGTGGAGAAACTATGCCCTCATTTTTCAAAGTGTAGCACATCAAAAAAAATAATAAATAACATACAATAGCGGAAGCAGTGAACAATATACAACTGGAATGAACATCTGAAGTAAATCAGAACCTGCAGTCATGTATATATTAAAATGCAGCATGTCACTATTCTATGAAAGTAGTCAGAATAGGATACAATTCAATACAGTACAATAGAAATCAATGTACAATGTACAACCAAACAAAACAAAGCAGAGTAAATAGAACGTAGAAGCATCACAAGCCTAAGCTCGGTCCCATGATCTCTTACTCCTCTACTACAATCATGTACTTATAAAGGGAATCTTTCCCCTGTCAACCCATGATGAAATATAGTCTGTTTGGGTGGATGACATGACCCAAACAGAGAGTGAAAAATAAATCCCAATAGGCACCCACCTACGGCCTGTGCCCACCTGTCAGTGAAAAATATGCAACTGTAGTGTGAAAAAGTAAATACAGTAAACTAGTAAGTACTCAAAAGTAACTATCACTACTAGTTTCATTGCCATTTTAATTATTACTTATCACATCCAAGCTTGTTCTTTGGCTTGGCATGTACAAAATCGACAATCACCACGGTGAATATACAAAATGAACAGTGTACTACGACCTACCATAACATACCCTTAGGTAATAAGAATCTTTCCCTCAAGATAACAGAACGACGCCCTCAGGCTAATTATAGTCACGCCATCAAGCGATTTCACTTAGGCATAATAAATATTACCCCCAGTTTTATGAGATAATTCCCTCGGGCATGGAAACAACTGCCCTCAGGCATATGAAACTTTTCCCTCAGGATAAATGAAACACTTTCCCTCGGGCTAAACAAACACATGCCCTCAGGCTAAACAGACACATTCCCTTAGGCTAAACAAAAGACTTTCCCTTAGGCTAAACAAACATTCCCTCAGGCACAAGGAACCGGGTATAACCTCAAGCATAAATAAGAAATTTATATAAATTTTTTCTCAATAAATAGAATTACACAAAATTATCTTGGTACACCCTCGGGTATCCTAGCCAAAAGGCTAAACAAAGGAATACACCCCCAGGGTGGTCTTGGATCCATGAAGTGATCCCAAAAAACAATTTTAACTTATCATTAGATTATCTATGAAATTATAGATAACATTCATCCAAGGACTCAACCATACATCCCCCAAATCATTGGTTCGCAACAAAACGGTACACAAATTCAACTCCACAGTTGGAAATAAACACCAGATAACCTTCCTCAATCTCCACTGATAGATATAGGAAAACGACGTATCCCGAAACACATGAGAATTGCGTAGATCTGAGAAAAAAACTACACATTCAACCTCAATTAACAACCCTTCAAGAAATAATTGGTATGAATGGATCAAGGATAAGGAAGCTCTTACCCATGTGGTTCTTACAAGATCAATGATGGAAGAATCCAATTCACGGTGTGCGGTCGGAGGCTATCCCTAGATCTGGCCCCCTCTCCCAGTCTCCTTAGGCGATCTAAGCTTCCGCTGTCCAAAGAGGAGGATACTACCCATTTTAAGTGAAAAAAAAACTAAACAGCATGTACTATCAAGTAAACGATGTGTACTTTCATAATTTAATTTTTCCTCTGGTGGCTACATTTCACCGATGAACTGTTCACTAGATTACAAGAGTACATGGCGTGTTTTTCGGAATACACATCGTGTGCTATCGCTTAGGTGGCGGCTACTTCCATCGCCTTACTATTCACCTACTGACTAATTACATGGAATCTAAATACTATATACATGGTGTGTAGTCAGTTTTTACAACCATCATCACTGGAAGTCCTACACACCCAATACACTCTTCGCACACCACCAATGTACACGTCATGTGGAAAAGCACATAGCGTGTACCCATAAAAATTGCGATTTTCCCATATTTTCCTTATTTTATAAAAAAAACTTATGGAAAATGGAATATAAGAACCCATACCTCAATAATAAGTACAAGGTTCTTTCAATATTTCCCCCTTACAATAATTTGTCCCCGAATTTCCCTTCCAAGGGTGGTGAAGATAAAGATGAGAACAAATCTGGCCACTAAGCACGTACATCAGTCTCCTGCCCCCAGGTTTGGTCATGGACATGGCTATGCTTCCGTAGAACTCGTACGAGATGAACTAACCGACCTTGGAGAACCTTCATGCTCTTATCCAAAATACGAATCATATGCACCTCAAAGGATGCATCGACCTGTAGCTCAAACTCCTCAAGCTGAAAGATGTGAGATGGGTCTGAGTGATAATAGCGCAGCTGAGATAAATGGAAGATGTCGTGCATGGACCAATACCTCTGTGGTAACTGAAATCGATAGGCAACCAGCCCAACTCTCCCCAAAGTCTTAGACGACCCACATACATCAGTGACAGTTTACCCTAACTCCTGGTCCATTTGTGTCCTAACCTCAGTGAAACACGTAAGAACACCTGATCCCTCACCACGAAATCCAATGGTCATATATATCGATCAATGTAAGATTTATGATGATATAATGCCATAGCCATCCGCTTATGAATCAACTGTACCTACTCTGAAGTCTCCTTTATGAGACATGGTCCATGTGAAGCTGTCTCACTTGCCTCTATCCACCACAAGGGTTATTAGCATGGCCTACCATATAATGCCTCGTAAGGTGCCATCTCAAAAGTTTCATGAAATCAGTTCTTGTAGGAAATCATGACCATGGGTATGTGCTTCTCCCAAGATCCCCCAATGTCTAGGATGCATGCACGTAGCATGTCCTCAAGAACCTATATTGTACGGTCTGAATGGCCAATAGACTGAGGGTGGTATGCAGTGCTCAGAAGATCATGTGTACCCAGTTCCCTCTGAATACTCTTCCAGAAACGAGATGTAAAGCTAGCTTCTGTATCTAAAATGATAGAACGAGGGACCACAGGAAGACATACGACCTCTCAGACATAGATCTTCACAAGCTCGTCAACATTGAATGTCTCCTTAATTAGAAAAATGTTAGCTACCTTTGTATGTATATCTACAACAACACACACGACATCACTACCTCGAGTTGAACTCGGAATCCTGGTCACGAATTCCATCACAACATCATCCTATTTGCACTCCGGAGTGGGTAAATGTTGTAACAGTCCAGCTAGCCTCTAATGCTCTGCCTTCACCTGATGACAGGTGGATTATCTCATAACAAAAACAGCTACATCTCATTTCGTACCCAACCACCAATACTGATTTCTCATGGCATGGTACATTTTGGTAACTCTGGGATGAACTGTCGATGATGTAGCATGAAACTCCAGCATCAGCTCCACACCTATATCCCCTAGAAACCACATCTTTCCATGGAAATGTAGTACCTCATCATCACCTGTCGTCCATCCCAGATGAGGGTCCTCACATGCCACTGACTCCATTAGAACTAGGCCTTCTGAATCAGATAGTAGTCTCATCCTCACTCTATACAGGAGGGTAGAATTAACAACTAAGGAAGAAATAATGGTTTTCCCCTGACTATCGTGCACCTCAAAATTCATCTCAAAGAACAAGGAAATACGCTGCCACTCACCAATAGCCTCCTGCACTGCCTGTGTCTGTGCCATCCTACTCTTGGTATCAGCTACTGCATTTCCCTTACCAGTTTATAGGAAAGCTAAAATTCAAAGTACTGAAGGTATTCAACCCACCTTCACTGTTTCAAATTCATGTCATTTTAGGTAAAGATATACTTGAGACTTTTGTGGTCTATAAAGACCACAAAATTTTCTCCCAATAGATAATGTCTCCAACAACATAACACATGAACAAAATCAGCTAACTCGAGATCATGTGTCAGGTAATTATTCTCATGTGGCCTCAACTGCTGAGACCCATATGCAAAAACTCGATTTCCCTGCATCAACAATGCTCCTAGCCTAATACCTAATGCATCATAGTAAACTGTATATCTCTTCCCTTGCTCTGGAAGTATTAGGACTAGTGCCGATGTCAACCTTCCCTTTCAGCGCCTAAAAGGCTATCTCACAAGCTTCTGACCAAACAAACCTTACCCCCTTCTTAGTTAAACATGTCAACAACGCTTCTAAGAGGGAGAAGTCCTGTATAAAATGATTGTAGTAACCCTCCATGCCCAAGAAACTTTGTATCTCAAACACATTATTAGGCTAATCCCAGGAAAATACATTACTCAAATTCTCTAGGTTTACTACAAATCCTTCATCTGAGATAATATGACCTAGAAAGTGTATCTGGTCCATCCAAAAGTGGCCCTTAGAGACCTTAGAATATAGCTGATTCTCTCTTAGTGTACTCAGTATGATCACAAGATGAATGGAATGGTCGTGTCGAGTGTGAGAGTACACCAGGAAATCATGAATGAAGACTTCCACAAAAGAATCCAGATAGTAGTGGAACAAACGATTCATCAATACCATGAAAACTGCTAGGACGTTCGTGAGTCTGAACGGCATAACCATGTACTCGTATAGACCATATCTGCTCCAAGAAGCTGTAAGCAGTACGTCCAATGGTCTAACATGTAACTGTTGATATCTGGATCTCAAATAAATCTTCGTGAACACTTGTGCTCCCCGAAGTTGAAAAAAAAATCATCAATCCTCGGTAAGGGATATCGATTCTTAACCATCTGCAGGTTCAGCTTCCGATAATGCACACAGAGTCTGAGGGTACTACCAGCCTTCTTCGCAAAAAGGACCGAAAAAACCCATGGAGAAGAACTTGGTTGGATGAAACCCATTCAATTCAACTCCGCTATCTACCTTTTATGCTCCTGTAACTCAGCTGTGGACATCATATAAGGAGTAATGGACACTGGTTATGCTCTTGGCAGAAGCTCAATAAATAAATCTACCTCTCACTCCAGAGGAAGAACTGAATAGCTGTTTGGGAAGACATCCCTGAAATGATCAAATACTGGAGAGAAATCATTCTGATAAGTCCCCTGATCATCCAGATATAAACTCGCAATCTGGGCTGTCACTCCACATCGCCCACGATGCTCAGGTCTAGCTTGGCTTAGCGGGACAAACCATTCTCCCTTGGATAGAAACTCTCCTTCCAATGTTGACGTGAATCTTCCCCTATGACGATAGAAATCCACAAAGGATTGAAAGTGTACCAACGAGTCCATCCCAAGAATGAAAACATAAGCTATAATCTCCAACACATAGAGGTCCCATAGAATGTGACACCACCGACCTCTAGAGGGAACTCCCTGCACAGACGCACTCTAGACATTCAAGTTCCCAATGGAGTGTCTAGCGTCATGATATCACAATAAGAATAAATAGAGATCCCAAGGCTCTCCACAACGACCATAGATTTAAAACAATGTGTAGAAATAGAATTGGAAAGTACTGAAGATAACACAGAAGTAACTAGAATAGTACCTCAGATAATATAAGGTATGGGAGCCTACTTTTGTTGTGTCTTTTGCGCCACATATGCCTTCCCAACTCCGTGTCCCTGAGACACAAACTGGATACCCTATTCTGACCCACCCTACTACCTCTGAGATCCTAGTGTCTCGCTACCATGACCATGAAAACCATCTTGGCCTGCACAACCTGACGTATTCCTGTTTCTTGACGTGTATGAAGCTGCTGCTCCTTCACCCATATGCAGAGTCTTCACAGAACCCCTATTAGAAGACATTGGAAGAAACACCCTGCAAAAGCATTACAGATGAATCATCTTTCATTATGCTCGGAACTCCACTAGGTCTCGTGGACATTGAGGTCGCTTGTGCCCTTATCTACCACACTGGTAGCAAATGACCCGAAACCCTGAAGAATTCTGCTGAATAGTACTACCACCGTGAGAGAAACCCATCTGCCTCTTCCAATTTCCAGTAAATATTGTACCCGACACTAGTGTAGAACCACCCTGCCCTACACCACTAGCTTCTCACATGTTCCGCTCTCTGATTAGTGCATGTTTCACAATAGAGTGCACGGTAGGCAACCTAAAAATGGTCACCAGTTCTCGGATGTCACTCCAAAGACCATCCTCAAAGTGTCTATCCCTAAACTCCTCATCTCCCTCAAGAACGGCTGTGAAAAGTTGAAGCTCAGTGAAGTGAGAAAAATAATCCACCATTGAAATGAAACCCTACTACTGATTCATGAACACTCAAGATCAATATACCCTCATAATCTCTGAAAAAAATTCATAGAAGACCGCCCCAAAATATTCCCTTGCCATGTCATTATGATGCTTTGTCTGGGTGGTAACATTCCACCACCTCTTGGTGTAATCACACAAAATGTATGTATCGATCATGGACCTCCTCCCAGGAGGCATCTATAGAAGCTTTAATATCATATGCATCAATTACCTCCAAGACTCCATAGCCTTTGGTCTGGCATTCCCTAAAAACGTAGGCGGATGCTGCTACTGGAAGATACACGTCAGCTCTGCCATGGATGTGGTGGCCTATCTTAATCCATAGAAGGTCTACATGAACAACATGAAACCTTAACAGAACTGCGCCTACGCACCTATGTCTGGTATAATGGTTGGAACCGCATCCAGCACTACTATAGGATCAACTTGTAGCCCTTGGCCTACCATATTAGGGGTATAAATGTCTCCGCTCCCCTGACGAACAACTGGTGGTCATCTCGGTAGCATGTCTCTACAAGGTCACAACACATTATTGATTATGCTCATCAAGGACTAAAGGCAAGGAGTGTAAGAAGGGAATGAGAGAAGAAAAACATTCATGTTTTACAAAACTTGACTACAGGACGTGTATAAATACAACACGACATGTTCTCACAGGCCATCCACATGGGTGTGTACTCCGTCAAAAATTGGTTGTGTAACACCACAAACACACAACGTGTTGTCTTAACACACGACGTGTACATGAATCCTACTTCCATTCCTGAGTCCTTATACATGGTTTAAGCCACATGGTTCTCCTAAAACAAGACTACACGACATGTTTAGAGGTAGACAAGGCATGTATGCTACCAGCTTTCATCGGCCCGTGTTGTTCCTGGCACAGACTATGTACCTAGGTCACACTACATAGAATATTCAAAATTGTCAAGGCGTGTTTAAAGATGCACTAGACTGACCTGTGTTGCTCACTAAATGGTCGGCTATACGGCTGACACTACATGACTTCCTCCAGGAGGACACGACGTTTGTTAGGAAAGATAACACCAACCCCTATTGTTCATTACATGGCCGGGTACCTGGGTCAGACTACATGGCATGTTCAATATAGATACAGTGTGTATGTCTTAGGGTTTTCTTTTTCCATGTTGTTAGTTACACGGGCAGACACTAGGTCAACACTACACGATACGTACAATCCGTACATGGTGTGTTTCTCCAAGCCATTCCATACCCTATGTCCTTGCCCACATGGCCTATGACACGAGAAGAGACTACACGACGTGTATTGGGGGTACAGGGCATGTACTGAAAATGTTTTCATTTCTTCCTAAATAGAAAAACACATGGCATGTGTCCATAGAACTACACGGTCTGTATGCTGGGTTTTTTCGAACAGTAAGTCTCAAAAACTACTCTTGAACCCGGAAAAACATTGAAACCAACACCTAAGTTCCAAATTTTGATCCCTGAGGTCCCATACTCCCTAGGAATCAAAGCTTGGAATTTTTATATATGTTATAACAAAGAAAACACACTGATGATCCACCAAATTCTGGTCATTGATGGCCCATACTCCTCAGGAACCATAGTTTTTTGTTCATTCTATCAAAATCTCACACAAAAATACCCTAAAAAAGAAGTTATTTATCAAAGTATTTATCACAAGAGCAAGCTCTTATAGCACAACAACTATCACAAAAATATGCAATTTTTGATGTACCTACATGGCCTGGAAGAATGCATGACATGTGATTTCTAGCATGTGCCTAAATGATGCGTGAGACAACATACCCTCATATCAACAAGTTACAACTAAATATAACCCATGTATAACATATAGGAAACACAATCACAAGTGCGTCACCCAATGGTGAAAATCAAATCAACTGTAAATTTTGCAAATTCAGAAAAATGGCAATAATCAAGGTAGACTGGCATTTCCCTGTACACGGGTTAACGACACCAAGGCATAGCTTTTTCCAACAACCATTTCTGTCCAATACCTGAATAAGGCTCCAAACACTATGTCGAAACAAAGATCCCCATTCGACACCACTTTGTAACGTCCCAGATCTGGGTGCCACTCAATGGGTGCCATGAACCCGGTTGGTCACATGACCTCAAGAACATTTCCCCAAATGCCAAAGGCTACCAACTAGCAATGAGGGCCCAGTTATGATAGTGGGGAATCCATGCCCTCATTTGTAAAAGTGTAGCGCATCGGAAAATAAATAAATAACATACAACAGCGGAAGCAATAATCAATATACAACTGGAATGGACATCTGAAGTAAACGAGAACCAACAATTATATATATATAAAAATGTCGCATGTCAATATTCTATGAAAGAACTCAGAATAGGATACACTGCAGTACAATACAATACAACTCAAAGTACAAGTTAAATCCAAACAAATCAAAGTAGAGTAAATAGAATGCAATAGCATCGCAAGCCGAAGCTCGGTCACATGCTCTCCTACTCCTATGCTATAATCAGGTACCAGTATAGGGACTCTTTCCCCTACCGACACCTGCAAAAATATAGTTTGTTTGGGCGAAAGACATGACTCAAACAGGGTTCGAGAAATAAATCCCAGTAGGCTCCCACAAAAGGTCCATGCCCAACAGTCAATGAAAAGTATGCAATAACAGGGATCAAAACAAAATGCAGTAAACTAGTAAGTACTAAAAAGTAACTATCACTACTATTTATGTTTACATATTAATTATTACTTATCCCCTCCATGATTATGGTTCATCTTGGTCGGTAAATCATTGACAATCACTACAGTGAATATATGAATTGAACTGTGTCCTCAGATATGCCAAACCATACCCTCAGGTAATCAGAATCATGCCCTCTAGCTAACAGAACCATGCCCTCAGGCTAATCGGAAACACGTACCCAGGTGACTTCCCTCAGGCATAATGAATATTTTCCTAAGGCATACGAGATAATTCCTTCTGGCCCGGATACATCTTCCCTTAGGCATATGAAACTTCACCCTCATTCTAAATGAAACACTTTCCCTTAGGCAAAACAAACACTTGACCTCAAGCTAAACAAACACTTTCCCTCATCCTAAACAAAACAATTTCCCTCAGGGTAAACTAACACTGCCCTCATACGCAAGGAACTAGCCGGGCCCCATTCTTAAATAAGAAATTTATATAAATTTTCTCTCCTGAAATTTAATTACACAATATAATCATGGTATACCCTCGGGTATCCTGGAAAAACGGCTAAACAAAAGAACGCGCCCCCGGGGTGGTCCCAGATCCAACAGTGATCCCAAAAAATAGTGATAACTTATCATTAGATTATCTATACAATTAAAAATATCATTTAGCAAAGGCCTTCACCATACGTCACCCCAAACATGGGTTTATAGCCCAAAAATACAAAAATTCAACTCAACAGTTTGAAATAAACACCAGACCACTAACCTCGATCTCCACTAATCGATATACGTGAATGACGCCTCATGAAACACAGAAGAATGGCAGAGACCTGAGATAAAAAACTACAACTTCAACCTCAAATAACATAACATAGGGAAATAATTGGTATGAATGGATCTAGGAGAAGGAAGCTCTTACCCGTGCGCTTCCAACAAGATTGGCGGTGGAAGAATCTGATTCCATGTGTGCAGTCTGAGGCTCTCCCAAGATCTGACCTCCTCTCCCGAGATCATCCGACGTTCTAAGCTTCCTCTGTCGAAAGATGAGGATACATCCAGTTTTAAGTGAAAAAACAAACTATTGGGCATATACACTCAAGTAAACGGTGTGAACTTTAATCATTTAACTATTTTTATTGCAGCTACTTATCAGCGTAGAACTGTTCACTTGCTGACATGAGTACACGACATGTATTTTTGAATACACGGCGTGTGCTGTCGCTCAACAAGCAGCTGATTCCACCACCTTGCTGTTCACCTTCCGACTGATTAAACGATGTGTAAATACTAAGTACATGGTGTGTAGTCAGTTTTTACACCCATCATCGACAGTAGTCTTACACGCACTATATACTCTTCCTACACGACCAAAGTACATGGAATGTGGAAAATCGCATGGCGTGTACCCACAAAATTTGGGAATTTTCCCTATTTTCATTATTTTCTAAAAAACACTAAAGGAAAAAAGAAAGGAAGGACCCATACCCCAAGAATAAGAACCAGGTTCTTACAAACATCCCCTGTAAAGCAATTTGTCCCAACATTTCACTTCCTAGGTTGGTGAAGATAAAGCTGAGAACAACCCTGGCCACTGAGCACGTACATCAGTCTACTACTCCCAGGAATCATCCTTTACTCGGCCATGCTTCCACAACACCCGTATGAGGGGAACTGACCAGCTTCATAGAACCTTTGTGCTCATATCAACAATAAGAATCAGATTCTCCTCAAATGATGCATCAACATACAGCTTAACCTCCTCAGGCTGAAAGACGTGAGATGTGTCTGAGTGATAATTCTACAACTCAGATACCTGGAATAAGTTGTGCATGGCCCATTACCTCTATGGTAACTGCAAACGATAGGAAATCGGCATGACTCTCTCCAGAATATCAAATGGACCCACATATCTCTATGAATGTTTATGTAGTCTCCTGATCTGTCTCTATCCCAACCTTGGTGAAACACATAAGAACACCTGATACGTGACCACGAACTCCAAGGGTCATCTGCAATGATCAGTGTAATATTTCTAATGAAGTTGTTCTATTGCTATCTTCTTCTGAATCAAATGGACATACTATGAAGTCTCCTGGACGAGACATGGTCCCAGTAGTGCTGTCTCACCTGCCTCCAACTAGCACAAGGGTGATCGGCATGGCCTACCATATAATTCCTCATAAGGTTCCATATCAATAGTTGAAAGAAAACTGTTATTGTAGGAAAAATAGACCAGGGGTATGTGCTTATCCTAAGATCCCCCAAAGTCTAGGATGAATGCACGCAACATGTCCTCATAAACCTATATCGTAAGCTCTGACTGGCCATCGGTCTGGGGGTTGTATGGTGTGCTCAAAAGCACCTTTGTACCCAGTTCCCACTGAAAACTATTATATAAACGAGATTTAATTTTGGCATCCCAATCTGAAATTATATAACGAGGGACCCCATGAAGACGTACGACCTCTCAGACATACCGCTTCCTGAGCATGTCAACAATGATGGTCTCCTTGATAGTTAAAAACTGAGCTACCTTTGTAACTCAGTCTACAACAACCCACACAGAATCACTGCCTCAAGGTGACCTTGGAAACTTAGTCATGAAGTCCATCATGACATCATCCTATTTCCACTCTGGAATGGGTAACTATTGTAATAGTCAAGCTGGCCTCTTATGCTTCGCCTTCACCTGCTAACATGTGGAACATCTCATAACAAAACCAGCTAACTCTAGTTTCATTCCCATCCACCAATACTAACATCTCAAGTAACGGTACATTTTGGTATCTCCGGGATGAACATCCCAAGATGAAGCGTGAAACTCCCACATCATCTCTTCTCGTATATCCCTTAGAACCCACACATGTCCATGGAAACAAAGTACCTCCTCATCGCTAATCGTCCATCCTGGAGGAGGTTTCTCACTTTCCACCAACTGCTGTAGAACTAATCCTTCAAGATCAGATATCTATCTCCTCCTCACTCTATCCTGGAGGTATAAGTCAAAGCTAAGGAAGAAAGATAGGTTTTCCCCTGACTATCATGCACCTCCAAATGAATCTCGGTGAACAAGGCCATAAGCTACCACTCACCACAGGCCTCCTACACTACCTTTGTCTGAGTCTTCCTAATCAGTGTATCTGCTACTGCATTGACCTTACCAGGTGTATAGGAAAACTCAATGTCAAAGGACTAAAGGTATTCAATCGACCATCCTTGTCTCAAATTCAAGACACGCTCGGTAAAGATATTCTGGAAACATTTGTGGTCCGTAAACACCAAAAATTGTTCTCTCAAGAGAAAATGTATCCAACAACATGACACAGGAAAAAATGAAACCAACTCGAGATCATGTGTTAGGTAATTCCTCTCATGTGGCCACAACTATCGGGACATGTATGCAACAACTCGATCGCCAGGTCTCTACACTACTCCCAGCCTAATACCTGATGCATTACAGAAAACTGTGTAGCTCTTCCCTTACTCTGAAAGTATATGGACTGGTGTTGATGTTAGCCTTCCCTTCATCTTCTGAAAGGATGTCTCGCAAGCTTCTAACCAAATGAACATTACCCCCTTCTTAGTCAAACCTGTCAAAGGAGCTGCTAAGTGGGAGTAGTCCTGTATAAAACGCATGTAGTAACCCACCATCCCCATGAAACTCCGTATCTCAAACATGTTCTTAGGATGCTCCTAGAAAACTACTACCCTCACATTCTCTAGGTCTAATGCAACCCCTGCCTCTGAGATAATATGACCTAGGATGTGTGTCTGGTCCTTCCAAAAGTGGCACTTTGAGAGCTTAGAATATAGCCAATGTTCTCTCACTGTACTCAGTACAATGTCAAGATGGGTGGCAAGGTAATGTCGAGTGTGAGAGTACACCAAGATATCATCCATGAAGACTACCACAAAAGAATCTAGATACAAGTGGATCACACAATTCATCAAAGATATGAAAACTACTGGCACGTTTTTGAGTCTAAATGAAATATCCAAGTACTCGTATAGACTATATTTGCTCTGAAAAGCTGTAAGCATTACATTTGATGGCCTAACACGTAACTGATGATATCCAAATCTCATATCAATCTTCGAGAACACTCGTTCTCCTTGAAGTTGATCCAAAATATCATCAATCCTATGTAATGGATATCATTTCTTAACCGTCAGCTGGTTCAGATTCGGATAATCCACACAGAGTTTGAGTGTACCGTCTTCCTTCTTCGCAAAAGGACCGGTGAACCCCACGAAGATGTACTTGGACAGATGAAACCCTTTGAATACACCTCTTATAACTACCTATTGAGCTCATGTAACTCAGGTGTGGCCATCCTATAAGGAGGAATGGATACCAGTGCCACTCCGGGAACAAGCTCAATAGAGAAATATACATCCCGCTCCAGCGGAAGACCTGGAAAGTTATCCGGGAAGACATCCATGAAATGATCAACTCTTGGAGGGAAATAATTCAGACATGTCCCCTGATCATCTAGATATAAACCCGAAATCTAGGTTGTCACTCCACCTCGCCAATGATGCTCATGTCCCACTCGACTCACTTGGACAACTCATTCGACCTTGTATATAAACTCTCAACACTCTTGTGATGTGAAAGTCACCCTATGATGATAGAAATCCACAAAGGTCCAATGGGTAACAAAAATTACATCCCAAGAATGATATCATAAGCTCTCATCTCCAAGACATAG
The DNA here is from genome assembly GCA_963277665.1 of Viscum album. Taxonomy (NCBI): domain Eukaryota; kingdom Viridiplantae; phylum Streptophyta; class Magnoliopsida; order Santalales; family Viscaceae; genus Viscum; species Viscum album. The sequence goes on along the minus strand of OY728122.1, from coordinate 1,234,056,153 downwards.
AGGTCCCATAGAAAAAGACACCACCAACCTCTAGGGGCACTACCTACACTGACGCACACCAACCATTCTAGTTCCCAATGGAGTGTCTAGCATCATGATATCAGAAGAAGAAGAAAACCCGATCCTAAGGATCTCCACAATTGCCAAAAATATACAACTATGTGTAGCACCAGTATCAAAAAGTACTGAAGATAACACAGAAGATACTAGAATAGTACCTCTGACAGTAGAAAGTCTAGGATCCTACTCCTGTTGGGTATGTTGCACTGCATATGCATGCCCAGTGCTACGGCCCTAGGACACAGCCTGGATACCATGAGCTGACCCACCATACTGCATATGAGATCCTAGTGTCTTGATACCATGACCAAAACCACCATCTCGGCCGGCATGCCAAGACGTATCCTATTTTCCCGAATGGTAAAAAGTTGTCGGTCCTGCTCCCGCATGCGGAGTCTGCATCGAACCCCTCTCACTAGCCACTGGTAGAAACACCCTGAAAAAGTGAAGTGGATGACCCATCTTACTGCAAGATCGACACTCCACTGGGTCTCGAGGACACTAAGGTGAATTGTGACCCTTTCTACCACACTGGTAGCAAATGACCTGGCCACCTGAAGAATTCTGTTGACTAGTACTACCACCATGAGAGAAACTCATCTGCCTCTTCCTCTTGACGGTAAAAATAGTACCTGACTCTGGTGTCGAACTGCCCTAACCCACCCCACTAGCTTCCCACAGGTTCTGCTCTATGATCAGTGCCTGGTTCACAATAGCGTGCATAGTAGGAAACCTGAAAACATTCATCAGCACTCGGATGTCACTCCAAAGACGATCATCAATGTGTCTAGAACTCAACACCTCATCACCTACCTGAACGGCTGTGAAACACTAAATATCTGTGAAGAGAGCATATTAATCCATCACGTACATGGCATCCTACAGCTGATTCATGATATCTCAAACTCGATCTTCCATCAGTTTCTCTGGAAAGAAAAAGTCATAGAAGACCACATGAAAATATTCCCACACCATGTCTCTATGATGCTCTGTCTGGGTGGTAACATCCCAGCACCTCTTAGTGGAATCATGTATCATATATGTAGCGAGCATGACCACCCTCCCAGGAGAAGTCTCGAGATTCTTGAATATAATCTATATAGAATCCATCCATGAATCTACAACCAGTGGTCCGCCATCCAATGTAAACGTTGGCATATGCTACTACTGGAAGATATGTGTCAGCTCATCCATAAATGTGGTGGCCTATGGTGCTCCTGAGAAGGAATGCATAATCTGTATGAAACCTTCACAGAATTACACCTCAGAACCTGTGTCTCGTATAATGGTTTTCACTATATCTAGCACTGTTGGAGGATCAACAGGTATCCCATGGCCTACCATCTCAGGAGTATAATTGTCACAGCTCTCCTGGTGAACAACCGGTGGTCGTCTAGGTGACAAGACCCTAAAAGGTCAACACACACCTTAGATTAAGGTCATCATGGACAAAAATAAAGGAGTGTAAGAAGGGAACTGTAGAAGAAAACATTCATGTTTTACAAAAAACGACTACACAACGTGTATAAATACTACACGGAGTGTTCTCATAGGCCATCCACATGGGAGTATACTCTAGCTTAAACTGGTCGTGTAACACCCCAATCAAACAGCGTGTTGTCTTAAGACACGGAGTGTACATGAATCTTTATTCCCTGCTAGAGTCCTTCTACACAGCTTAATCCACACATTTTTCCTTAAACAGGAGTACATGACTTGTTCATAGGTATACATGGTGTGTATGCTACAAGCATTCATCATCATGTGTTGTTTGTGACATAGCCTGTGTACCCATGTCACACTACATGACATGTTCAAAAAATGCACAACATGTTTAATGAAGCCCCAGACTGACCCGTTTTTCTCACTACATAGCCATCCACACGTCTAACACTACATGGGGTGCTCTAGGAGGACACGTCGTGTACTATGAAAGATAACATCGACCCGTGTTCTTCATGACATGGCCAGGTACCCAGGTCAGACTACATGGTGTGTCCAATAAAGACACAATGTGTATGATTATGTTTTCTTCCGTCCGTGTTGTTAGTTCCACGGGTGGACACCGGGTCGACACTACACGACTTGTACAATCAGTACACGGTGTGTTTCCCCAAGCCATTCCCTACCCCAGGTCCTTTCCCACATGGCCAATGACACGGGATGGGACTGCACGACATGTACTGGGGGTACACGACATGTAGTTAAATTTTTTTTCATTTCTTCCCAAATAGAAGAACACACAGTGTGTGTCCATAGAACTACATGGTGTGTATGCTGGTTTTTTCCAGACAGTAAGTCTTAGAAACTACTCTGGAACCAAGAAAAACACTAAAACCAACACTTACGTTCCAAATTTCTATCCTTGAGGGCCCATACTTCCGAAGAATAAATTTTTGGTATCTTTATACATGTTATAACAAGGAAAAAACGACGACGATCGACCAAATTCCCATCATTGAGGGCCCATACTCCTCAAGAACCAAATTTTGGCGTTCATTCAATCAAAATCTCACAAAAAATACCCTATGAAATAGCATGTATTTATCAATATAGTTATCATAATAGCATGATTTTCTAGCACAACAACTATCACGAAGACATGTAATTTCTAATGTACCGACATGGCATGAAAGAATCAATGACATGTGATTTCTAGTATGTGCCTAAATGATGCATGAGATGACATTCCATCATCTCATCGGGATACAACTAAATAGAACCCATGAAAAACATATAAACAGCACAATCAAAAGTGCGTTACCCAAAGGTGAAAATCAAATCAACTGTAAATTTTGAAAAATCAGAAAAATTTCAATAATCGAGGTAAACTGGATTTTCCCTCTACACGGGTTAGCTATTCCTGGGAACAACTTATTACTAAATACCATTTTCATCCTATCCCTGACGAAGGATCCAAATAGTAAGTCAAAGAAAAGAACCCCCTATGATACCCCTTTGTAACGTCCCAGATATGGGTGCCACTCAACGGGTGCCCCAAACCCGGTTGGTCACATGACCTCATGTGCATTTCCCCAAACACCAGAGGCTGCTGACTAGAAGAGAGGGCCTAGGTCTGATAGTGGGGAAACAATACCCTCATTTGTCAATGTTTAGTGCAGCGGAAAAAAATAAATCACATACAACAACGGAAGTAGTAAACAATATACATCTGGAATGGACATCTGATGTAAACGAGAACCATCAGTCATATATATATATTTATAAATGTAGCATGTCAATATTCTATGAAAGTAGTAAGAACAGGATACACTGCAATATAATACAATACAACTCAATTAACAAGGTACATACAAAAAAAACAGAGTAGAGTAAATAGAATGAAATAACATCACCAGCCCAAACTCGGTCACATGATCTCCTACTCATCTACTAGAATAATGTACCTGTATGGGGACTCTTTCCCCTCTCGAAATCCACAACAATATATTCTATTTGGGATGAAGACATGACCCAAACAGGGTGTGAGAAATAAATCCCAGTAGGCACCCACCAAAGGCCCATGCCCAACTGTCAGTGAAAAATATGCAATAGCAGTGTGCAAAAGTAAATGTAGTAAACTAGTATGTAGTCAAAAGAAACTATCACTACCAGTTTCATTTCCATTTTAATTATTACATATCTCCTCCATGCTTATTCTTCATCATGGCAGGTACAAAATTGACAATCACCACGGTGAATATATGAATGAATAGTGTCCTCAATCATGGAAAACTATACCCTCCGGTAATCATAATGTTGCCATCAGGCTAACAGAACCACACCCTCTGGATAATCGGAATCATGCCCTCAGGCGATTTCGCTCAGGAATAATGAATATTTCCCTTCATCTTACTAGAAAATTCGCCCAGGCACGGAAAACCTGCTCTCAATCATATGAAAATTTTCCCTCAGGCTAAATGAAACACTTTCCCTCATGCTAAACTAACACTTTCCCTCAGTCTAAACAAACCCTTGCCCTTAGGATAAACAAACCACTTTCCCTTAGGATAAAAAAAGAATACCCTAAGGCACAAGGAACCGAGCCGAGCCCCAAGAATAAATAAACACTTTATATAAATTTTCTCTCAAGAAATTACATTACACAATATAATCATGGTATACACTCGGGTATCCTGGCCAAATTGATAAACAAAGGAACGCACCCCCAAGGTGGTCCTTGATCCCAACAGTTATCCCAAACAATAGTTTTAACTTATATTTAAATTATATATGCAATTAATGATATCTTTCAGCAAATTCCTCAGCCATACGTCACCCCAAACATGGGTTCATAGCACAACGATACACAAATTCAACTCAAAAGTTGGAAATAAACAGCAGACCACCTACCTCGATCTCCACTAATCGATATACACAAACGAAGCCTCCTGAAATGCACGATGATTAAATATATTTGAGATAAAAAACTACACATTCAACCTCAAATAACATCCCCTTGGGAAATAATTGGTATGAACGGCTCAAGGAGAAGTATGCTCTAACCCACACGGTTTCAACAAGATTGACGACGGAAGAATCTGATTCCCGGTAAGTAGTCAGAGGCTCTCTCAAGATCCACCCTCCTCTCCCAAGATCCTCCAGTGTTCTAAGATTCCTCTATCCAAAGAGGTGGCTACTACCCATTTTAAGTGAAAAAAACAAACTACACAGCATGTACTCTCAAGTACACTGCATATACTTTCATCATTTAATTATTCCTCTAGTGGATACTTTTCATTGCCAAATTGTTCAATTGTTGACATGAGTACACAACGTGTATTTCTGAATTCATAGTGTGGGTTGTCGCTCAGTTGGTGGCTACTTCCACCACCTTACTATTCACCTGCTGACTAATTACATGACGTGTAAATACTAAGTACACGGCGTGTAGTCGGTTTTTACACCCTTCATCGCCGGCAGTCCTACATGTCCTGTGTACTCTTCCCACACGGCCAAAGTACACGGTGTGTGGAAATGTACACTGCGTGTACCCAATTTTTTTTTTTATTTTTCACTATTTTCATTATTTTCACAAAAAATATTAAGGAAAAAGGAAAAGAAGAACTTGTACCTCATGAATTAGAACCAGGTTCTTACAAATTTCATAATATTCATAGATTAATTTTGATACTTTTCCATGTCTTCTCAATTTTTTGATATCAATATGTTTTATTCCATCACCTAATTAACTAACTATTTCATCAAATTAGCTTTAAAAATAGAAGGTTTTTTAGCATTGTGCTTTCTTTATATTAAAATCATAGTCGAAAGATCTTGTTTTCTTTGAACCAATTTAGTTAGATAATTAATATTAACTCATTGAGAAGATGAGGGTTCAGAAAAAAATGGAAGCCCGTATTGGGATTATATCCAAGCCATCTATTATTTGATTCAATGAATTATATGAACTGTACATGAAAATTTAAATAATTTCCAATGATATTTTTAAAAAATAATATTTATGAATTTTTACATTAGAAATAAGAGATATGATCATTTCATGTTAATATATAATTAACTTAATAAAAGATGACATTACTTGGTCTTGAGTTCTTTCACCAATTTATGCATTGATCATCCAAAAACTATACAATTGTATTATAATTAAATTGATGATAACCTAATGAAGATTCCCTCTACTAGTGATTTTATGTTTTCCTTTGATCTTATTATATAACTATTAGTACTCCATGTTATAGAACAACAGTACTAATCATCCTTCATCTCTTCCACGATTTCTATCATGATTCAATTAGTATTAAAGGATAATTTTTTCATGTATCGATCTAGTTTAATTTATAAACATGAAACAGATCGGTTAGAGTCAATACTACAATAATTCTTTCCTATAATCTAGAAGATATCGACTAACATTGAGGGCATTAATCTAGTATAATGGGGAACCTTACCAAATGGATTAATAATAAACATAGAAGAATCATAAATTATTGATATGAAAAAGAAGATAATAAAAAATTACAAGTAATAATAAATAGATAACCATGATAGTTCCAAATAATCCTACAATGCGTGAACATTCTATTCAATAAATACAAGAAAAGCTATCTATAAATGATTCATACAATAGTTTTAGACTAGAAAAATAATATCACTCTAGAACCTAGCCTGATTAAATTATCAACCAATAATCCCATGCCATTTCATATCCCATAGTAAATCATCAACACGGGTTCACGATACATATCCTACCATAAAGTAAGAATATCTATCAAAGTACAAAATGGAAGCCCATAGAGGGTGTGTTTAAAACTCAGTAGACCACCTCTAATGGTGTCTACTGAAATTTAACTATGAATATAAAATGAAGTAGTGTGTTGGTATAACAATAAAGAACTATAATAAAATAAAATAATGTTAACCATTTTTGGGTTGGGTTTGTCATTGATTCAATACCAAATATAACTTTTTTGTCCTAACATGAATGTCTTTGAATGTAAGACCTGATAATTTTTTCAAGGATATAAGAGACATATCTAAGGTCATCATGTATTATAATATTAGAAGAACTGAGGTTAAAAAAATTCATCCTCTACCTTATGTGGTCTAGCCATCTAATAATATTAAAGAAGTTGGGATTTATGGTTTTGATAGTAAACCAAGGGGATAACCTTTCCTATTCTAGTATAGCAATATCAGAACTGTCTGAGTATATGTTTTATGTAATCATCGTGTAAGAATTATAAACTATTTTTGAAATGGGTCTAGAATTTTAATATAAAGGGGTGTCATCCCAGTCATCCAAACTAGAGTTTTTGAATTTCATGTTTAATAATAAAAATGAACAATATAGAGAACCAAGTCCAACATCATAAAACAAGGGACTATGTCCAATTATTTCCAAAAATTTATATTGAATTATTAGGGGAATCATGACCATAATCATAGTAAATGATGAGGAGTGTCATTCAATCCATCATGAATCTAGGCAGTGTTAAACATAATGTGCAATATAATACAACAGTGTAATATATCATTATTTATTATCCACACTACATTTAATCTTTTCAGCTAACAAATCAAAAACATGTGATAATAAGGTCCATGTTTGTATAAATTTTTAAGACAGTTCAACTGATACACTGAGGCTAGTCCTTCATAATAGCAAATCCATTGGTAAATAATCAAGGACCAAGGGGGTTTATCCAACCCTCCTAGAAATTAATTTCATTGTACTGATTATTTGATTTACTTTTGAAAACGTTTCAAGCATCGCTTTTATCAATTTGGATAAGGGCCATGTGAAATTTCATTATACATAGCATTTTAATTTAAATAAACTCAATTAATTATTACATTTATAAAAATATATAAGGGGAAAGGAATTTGATCACACCATTATGAAATACATTTTTCCAAATTGATCATTTACCTTCTTAAGAGTTAAACTAGGAACACATGAGTGATTTTTGGGGCATTTCCATGAAAGGGAAAATGAGTTAAAATAATAGGACACAACCCAAGGGCTGTTATAAGTTGAGTTCATAGGCATTCAACCATTTCACGGGGTCTAAAAAACTTCCATGTTATGGTATTGAAATTTATTTGATGATATTTAATATTTTTGGAGAAATGTTTCTATATTTCAGTATGTTCTATAATGAAAAATATTTTTAAACCATGAAAAATTATGTGAAAATAATTTATACCACAAAAATTATACCAAGGATGTCTCTATCATCCATTTTTGATCATTAATTCAATCTAAAATTACTGAATATAAGTAACCATTCCAACAACCTAAAAATTGGTCATATGAACTAATATGGAATATAATCGAAAATAGAAATAGAAATGGAGAAAGAAATCAAGTGGTATTAGAGAATTACTGAGAGCATCTAACACATTTGATGGTGATGAAATAAAAAAATGAACATGGGATATCTCTACGGTGAAGAGGGGATGGAGGGGGTTCATAAAGGAGGGATCTATTGGGTTAAATAATAGTGAAATGTGGGGTAAAACATCTTAAGGGATGGAAGGTAATTTTTTTTTAATTTTTCCACTTTCAAAGAGGCACACAATTTGACAACATGGTTTGAAAACCTCGCTTCAACCATATGAGATCAATACCAATAACTCCTCGACCACATGGTTAGATTGTATGGTTTACATAACCATAAAATGGTTGTGTGATGCTATTTTCCTAACCACCCTCATCATGAAATGTTTTGGCGTACAGTTAGTAAAACAATATGCCAACCTTGAGTTTCGATCTATAACCCTACACTAAGCCACCAATTTATCTCAGCCACCCTGCATGGAAAACTATCTTTTACCCATTATAAAAAGGGAATCATGATTTGGGAACATGATTAAGAATATAATTTTCTAACCATGCACCAATTTATGTCTATCTAGAAATAGAGTTTTTGAAACCTGAGGTTCCTGATACTCATTTCCACTTTTGAGAATCCTCTAAATCCCTAAATGGAATTTAAAAAAAATACTTTAATGTGTTCCCTCTATAGGAATTTCTTTATGAGGATTCATTTAAGACTCAATCTATCCACATAATAAAAATTTGAAATTTCCTTATAATTTCTCAAATGATTAAAAATTTAGGATCATTCACCCTCCCCACAATATAACTTATCATCCCTCAAAAACCATGGAGTCCAAGAAAAACATCACAAGACCTATTTTGGTTGTGAGCTCCTTCTGAAATGGATATGTTATGTTTCCACACACCCCTAAAAACCTACATGAATCCCAATAAACATATAGTGCCCAGTCTCTAAAAACACGAAAAAATGATCAAAACCACTCCCAAATATCATAGATAGTTCTTACCTGATCCTACCATAACCAAAGATATAATCAACCATATCTTTTATCAAATAACATATGTGTATCCCCACCATAGGTTCTATCATTTAATGAATAATTTCTAATAAATGATTCCACTATTATAGTTCCCTACTGAAACACGTTATTAGAATCCCAGGGATAGTCAAGAAACTTTTACTAACATACTCCAACATAAAAATCATGAGGAAAATACACTTGATCCTTTATTTTATCAAATGGAATGATTTTAGTCATCCAATATATCCTTCCAACACTCAATTTTATATGAAATTATCCCAAAAATCGTATTACTGCACCCATCACATCCCAATGATGTTCCCAATGCCATTCCTAATCAAATAAATCCAAAAATTTGAGGAAATGCATGTCAACCAACCTATGGATGAATAAATCAAATAATAATAATCTTCAACAACCGATAGGTTCAAAAACGAATTTAAAATCATTTGTCTCAAGGAATTCAATGATTATTCCTAGAACACTCACCTATGATGATACCTAACATCCTATTATGTTTTAGAATTGAAACATCTCCTATTCCTTACAATCTCTATTCCATAACATAGGTTCTGGTACAGTCATAATAAAAAAACCTTAGATCATCACAACACATCCCAGTCTAGATAGACACACAATGAATCCACCCATGTTTGTGTTCAATATTACACATTGAATTTATCAATAAATAAAAAACCACATTATTCCATTATCTGATAATGTTCCACAAGAATAATTTCCATAAAAAACTGGTCTCATGGTCTCATGATCCATTCATATGAGAGTAACCCACAAGAGGAGGATGTTCCACTCCCCACCATTGGAGAATATTCATCATCATACCACTGCAATAATTTCCCATTTATCCCAGACCATTCCTCATATATGCATGTATGAAATAACTGGCATGGATAACTACTAAATTATTCTCAATTTATAAATCATATATCATTCATCACATGTTCCCACTACCGTGAATGATTCCCCAATAATTCATTATGTCTCAAATAAAATTGTGGTTCCCCAATCTCATATGACCAATGGTGTACCCCCACAAATATGATTACCTTAATCCACTCCTTCAGTGTCACTCCCGAGGATTCCTTTAATTAAAACATAAAATACATTTAATTAAATTGACTCAGAGATGACCCTCTATAAACATTCTTATGATTATTTAAATATATTGAGCTTGATCGTATCTAAATAGATATTAGAGTAATATTCCATCAGTAGGCATGCCCCACCCACCCAGATCTACACACACATCAAACTAGACTATATTTTTCTTTAACTAACCCCTTACACAATGTATATTGAAAATACATGTTTGGATCCACCGAAAAGAAAAAAATAAACAACTCTCAGTTTATTTCCATCTTATCCCTCATCATTGTATCTTCCATTAATTTACCCAATTTTCTAGGTCATCATGACCATAAGTAAAATTTTGGAAACCCGTGATCCATGGAATAGACCCAACCACTCACTAAAATTCCACATAAAATGTTTCCCATGTGATATTGCTTTGAACCGTTCCTATCCTATCCAGAACATTAGGAGAACACTCTCATACCACCTGGACAGATGCCCAGTTAATTATTTCTTGAGTTAAGTATTAATACGGATATGATGACTATGCCACATGGAATGTTACTAATATCACATCAAGAGCTCCCTTGACACTATTATTCAAAATCAGGCACCAACCTATGCTATGTTATAGAAAACTACTATCATCAATATGATATCATTTCAAAAAAATAATCCATAAACCAAAAAACCACTAGTTGATAAGGCCAAAACCTCAAAAACCTTTCCAATCCAAGATAATCTCACCACCGAACACTCTAGGTAATTTTTTCGTCTACAAAACCAAAGGAATAATCATGCTAAAAATGAAAAACCCAAGATCCTGTCATTAATTGGTATTGAAATGAGTGTTAAACAATGATAACCAGTTTAATAGGTATCATTAAACTCAGGAAAACAAACATCATAGGTTCAACTTATTCAAATTGAACATAAAATCAAAAATATATTATTCAAACCTTAGGGCCTCTTGGGCTTCCACCCAGATATAGTTATCATTTATCAAAATAGATCCACTAGCCTTATCCGCATTGCCTGAAGTTATCTCACATGAGAACTATATCCTCGATAAGATATTCTATTATATGGAATCTAGAATTCTTATAAAATCTCTATAAATGAGGTAAAAAGCTGTGAACGTAAGGAAGACAACAACCAACTATAGTAAAAAACTATCAATATGGGGAAAAACACATTGCAAGAATTATAGTACTATGACATAATTCTGATTGAGAATCCTCATTGGAGAGTGCTCATTGAAGGGTCGAAATGATAATGTATGATAAGATTTTGATACTAATTTGGTATATATAGAATGTAATACCCCCTCATGGTTCAACGTAACAAAAAACCCACCTTCCTGAGGGTTCTAGTTTTTTAACTAAGAGTCTTACAAATGGAAAATGGTCATGGAATGACCGTTAACCTTCCTTGTAACTCAGCTGAAAATTCTACAGGTCTCCCTTCACCATGGTTTCTACCAAAAAAGGCTAAACCCTCAAATTCACAATGAATAAAATTTATATTATAGTCCCATGTAAAATTCATATTTTCTTTACCTCCTATCCTTTAGGTTCACCTAAAAAATAGAAAATAATCTAACAGGAACCCGCGTGAAACATCTAGAAACCAATTCAAGACACCACTTAATGACTTATTAGAATATACCCCTATAAAAGGGCTCTTAATTTTGAAATCTAATAAAATTTATTGTTTATGACATATCAGAACATAATTTGTTTTAACTAATTAAATTGGTTTAGATATATGAAATTATAGATACCAATTATAAAGGAATAGGTTTTTAAAACAATACACGTTACACTTTTTAGATGACAATGCATAATATTTTTGAAAAATTATATAATTAATCCCTTTTAAACCACTATTTATCTACAAATTATCACAATTGGAAATAGGAAATGAATATTTCTATCATAATATATTAGAAAAAATGATCATTAAGTTGTAACTATATATTATGTTAATTGAAGACTCATATCAAAATATATAAAATTAAACAACAAAGATTAAATGAATACAAGGGGACCATCAACGTATGTTGCCGCCATATATTGATAAGAAACTCTCTATAAGTGGATGATAAATCATTGAATAAATATACCAATTTATAAGAATCATTCCCCCAAAAAGTTAAGTATAAGGGAATGTAAGAAATAAAGGAAATCTATGAGGGTTCCTTCTTGCCAATTTCGGTTCAGTTAAATGGGAAACTATTCCCGATTTATTGATTAAACACTCTTTATATTAAAATTGGAATACCATTTAAGAGAAAATTAAAAAAATTAAATTCAATAAGATTTTAACTCTCCATTAGATGGTTTATCTCAATGGAATATAATGTTAAAACTAACTTATTTGGATCAAATCAGGCAATAAGAATTAAATTATAAAGATCTAAATTCACAATTTATGAAGGTATTATTCTTTATATGTTCTAATTGATACTCCATTTGACTGAAATCCATAAGAAATGAAATTAATTTATTAACACAATATAATTTTATTTTAAATTTAATGTATTCATCGATATTAATTATTTTAATAAGTTAGATCCTTTTCATTTCATTAAGGCCTTTCCTTCTAGTAAAATAAAATGCCACCATCATGCTATGAAGAAAAACTCCATTTAAATTTTTATAGACACTAATTTTAACCATTCTTACATAATTATAATATCCACTAAAGCAACAAAATTATCAAAAAATGAAATAATATATATTAGAAAATAAAAAGTCACAACATATAGATAAACATACTAATGAAATGTGAGTAATATGTGTCGAAAATGATGCATTAACATAGCCATTATATTTCCACAATATGCCTAGAGATAAATATCATAAATAAATATGTAGAAATAATCATAAATCATTTAATATGAATAAATAGTCAACTGTGTTTAAGAAATATATAATCAACAATACCATCCATGACAACAAGATATTCCATCTTGCATGGATTTTCTAGTCTTAGACATGTTCTTTTTTCCATGTGTAGAAAAAATCCAAGCCTCATGTATACAATCCAAAAATAGATGTAAAAGAATATATAATTATATTATAACACATTTCCATATCCCAAACTAGTAAAATATATAAATAGAAACCAAAATAGTCGGTGACAAGACCTCTAGAACATCTTCACACATCATTACTGAAAAGAAGTAAGGGTTTAAAGGTAATAAAATTGGGAGAATAGAACCTGTAGATTAGTAACAAACATAATGCATGCATAAATTATTGAATAGAAGTGGATGATAATTAAAACTGGAAGGTAATAATAAATTGACAATGAGGTAATTGTCATATAATTCTACCATGCATGGAAATTCCATTCCTTAAATATCAGAAAACAAAACTACAACATATATATTAATTATTTCTTGATAAATAAATGAATTTATAAATAAAATTATGAAAATCTAAAATGCAAAATGAATACACGATCAGTCGCTAATACCATACTATAACACCCCCAAAATTTTATGGGATATATTCTTGTCAATTTCATGGATGTCTTCTATTGTACAATACACCAATATTAGCTTGTACTATACGCAACACCGTATTAGCTTGTAGTATACAAAACACTATTCTTGCCTCGTGTTACACACAATTTCAAGTTCATTTTGTGGAAACTATTCTACGCTACAATAAGTATAGATTTTTTTAATGTATAAAGTAAATAAGTTTTGATTATTTTATACACAACACCAAAGGGATCTTTCACTACATGCAGCCCTGACATGGCTTGCATTACACGCAATCGCAAACTCCCTCGATAGCGTGTGTAGTACGCAATACCGAGTTTCACTAAACCAGATATTATTAAAATATTATATAAACTAGCCATTTTGAATAGTAATACCCTCTTTTTGAAATATTATAAATTTTATCTTTGAAAATGGACTACATTTTTTGGATATAGAATAATGAAATTAGCCTAGGGTGAATTTTTGGTATTTTTCTGAAAACATTCAATTTTTGATGAATTGTGAAAACACTGGGTTACGATTTAAAAATCGACTTTTTATTTAAATAATTATGTATTTTATTAAAATTTAATTTAGTCAAAAATTGATTTGTAATACCTATATGAGTTCAATGTAATTAATTGGAGTCATTTTACACTAATTTTAGATATAAAAAAATTTATTGAACTTTTCACCGTCTTTTACCCACCTCGTTAGAGAATTTAAATTTTTTGATAAAACATAATTTTACCACTTATGTGAGTGTAATTTTGAAAATCCGAGAGACACAGTTCATATTAAAGAGTAAAATGTGGTTTAATAAGATAAAAATAATTTCTGGTGAATAGAAACTTTGTACTTTTTTTACCATGGTTAAAAGTTAATAGGGTAATTAAGGGTAAAAATGATATTATTGTTACCATAACACATGTACTAATTCTATTGGATAAGATTAATTCGACAAAAAACTACCTTAGGAATAAAATATGACCATTTAGGTCCAAATGTATTATATTAGGAAATTTATTATTATTTTATTTAAAGAAGAGTTAAAATAGTTTAAATCAATGTTTAATAACAAAAACATTTTTCATATAGAGTTATACATACAATAATTTAAACTATAAGTATTCATTAGAAAGCTAAAAATATTTCCAAAATAATGGTATTTTATTTATATTTTTTAGACATTATATAATTTAATTTATTTCTCACACAATGATGATGTATAATTACCTTATTAATGAAATATTAATATAATTGATATTATAAATCCCCAAATAAATGTAATTTTAGAATTTTTATGAATTCCACAAATTTTATAGGTTAATATGACAAGGTTTTGTTGATTAAATTACCTTTTCTCGAACTAATCATGTTGTTATTATTTTCACAAAAATCAATAACCAAATTGTGTCAAAATTTACATAAAATAGTTTTTAAGACAAATATTATATTATTAATTGTTATTTTATTCCTAAAAATATAGTGTTCGAAAAAATGACTTAGATAAGGTTATATATATTAATAATGAACCACTTGGGGTTCTTTTGTCTTGTTATAGTATGTTTATTAACCATATAGTGTAAGAAAACAAGAAGACACTATAAAAGATAAATTATTTAACTTAGAGATAAATATAAATGATAAGGTTAAAATATAACCTAAACATGTCTAAAACCTATTTGTTGAGATTATTTCGACCCATCCCCACTTTATATTCGAAATAAATAAATTTGAAGAAATTATAAACCGAATATGACTTTATTATTGAAATAATATTTTATGTATTTACAAAGGTGCACCTCTCATCCCTTATAAAAAGGTCAACCCTTCCCTCTTCTCTTCAAACCATTTTGAGCCTTGAATCACGTCCAAACCCTACAAATTCCACTTCTAAAACCCTTTATTTATATCATAGAGGTTTTGGTATTCTCAAATGACCAACTCTAGTTCCCTAAGATGATGTTTAAAGGAGGTGCGTCGAGGAAGAGGTAATCTCTTCTACCGACTCTTTCAAGTTTCATTCTTTTTCTACTTCCTCTTATTTAGTTGTTTCATTATAAAGTAATAACATAAATATTACTTATATACTTATATTTTATTATAAATATGAAACAAACCTATTTCCGCTTCTATGCATCCTATGGAAAACGAAATCAGCACACGTGCGTACGTACAGAATACCGTCTCCACGTCATGGTGTAATCAGTTTTTCCACCACCACCTTACTTGGATGAGTATAATGGTATAAAGAATTACTACATATGATTATTATAACATAATAATTATTCTACGATATTATATCATCCACTAAAATTCCATTCAACAAATATGGGAATGATATCATCGCTCGTGCGTACGTACGGATTACCGTCTCCACGACGCGATGAGATTAATTCTCCATGTTAACAATTAAAGAATGATTATAAAGTATATATAATAGGTAATCATGAAATTTTAGAAATAATAATGTTACTGGATTTATGTATATATATATTTATGTCATCTACTTAATTTCATTAAATTCATTAAGGAAATGAAAAACAGCATTCATGCGTACGTACGACCAACCATCTCCATGAACTGTGTCTTTATTTTCATTTTTCAATATATTATATGTATGTATATTCTGAATATATATTATATATAACTCTTGTTTTGTATTCTAGAATTAAGTAATCATGATCTATGTAATCATTTTAATAATTACAAGTCAAAACACAGACGATAAATGAAACAATTTTACCCAAAACGCTGCTTTAACATGGAATTGACAAATTAATGGATAATATAAAGTCGTAACTGAATCATATATGATATCATAAATATTATTATGGTTCTGTTAAAAGTTAATAATATTTTTAAACCAACTATACAGGAGTCTCAGACAAATACGGAAGAAATTGGACATAAGGTGAGGGATAACTTTTCCAATATCGTTTTTATCTGATATTGTTTATTCATAAGTATTTACTGGGGTTATTATTATCACCCATGTCCATGTTTTCTAAAAATGTTTTCATGTATTTTTAAAGTTATTTTTACCCATTTTTTGAATTTTACTAGATGGTACGTAAGGAATATTTCTTTTGTTTACCATATGAGGTACTTTTTGACTTTTCCGTCAAATGTATGAGAAAATGTTTTTTCTAAACATATACGGCATGAACAGATTTTTACAGTTTAATAAAGACTTATTTAAATGGAGATTACTCTACAAAATTTCATGACTATTTTCAACAAAATCCATTTCTTTTAAAACTATATGGCATTTTTTGAAAAGAAAATGATTTTTAAGAAGAAAGGATATTTTCTTCAGGAATTCATTTCAAGTGTTTTGTCAAAACTATTTTCCATCTAAGATGACATTATTTAGTATGATTATGCTTCAAGTATAATGTCGCAATTATTTACATGGTTTGATTATTTTTATGATGAAATGATATCCATCTATTTTATATGTATTACGTTATGATGGGATGATGTTTATGAAAACCATTTTATTCATTGGGTTATGATGAATGATTTATGCTTATTTTGTGGCATACGTAAGAATGATTTCATTATGACATGGGTGGGACCTATATCTCCCTACAATGCATTGGGTAAAGATTTATATCTCATGAGATAGACATGGGTGGAATGGTAAGTTAATCTGGTTCAGTGATACTGGACTGGAACGAGGAGTGAACTCGATTCAGAAAAGGACTTTTTCCACTAAGATGGTCTTGGTAGCAATGCCTTGGCTACTATGGAAATCATAACATGTTCTTAATGGTTTCCACAATTACATTATTTATTCCAATTCTATTTTATCATGATTGATGATCCATTATGATTTATGCCTTATGTACTGCCATGTTTTATGTCATTGCTCATGATTTTGATGCTTAATAATTATATTCATGTTTGGAAGTTCAAATGTATATGGTTTGTTTTATTTTGTCCATTATTACCATTACTGATCATTTAAGCTCACCCTTCATATTTTTTCTTTTCCCTAGGATATAAAGAATGGTTTTAGGTAAGAAAAATGGAAGATCTTTATGGGAGATGTTTAAGATCTTTAACCAAGATTAGAAGATTATATTCTGAGTTTCCAAAGACACTAAACTATTACGGTCCTTTGGTGTCTATTTTTGTTATGTATTAGATATTTTGCAGAAGTAATGTAATGTCTATGTACGTCATGCTTTGGGTCTCTACAGTTGGTATCAGAATAATGGTTTAGTTAACCTTTAGAAACTAGGATGTGAAAACTTTAGTGAGATCCCTAGAGATATTTCTAAGGTATGTCTAGGGATGTCCCTATGGTTAATTATAAGTATAGGTTTTAGTCCGAGAATAATGGTAACGATCTTATAATTAAACCTAAGATGTTAGATATTTAAGGTACTTCCCCTTTATTATGTTGTTTTCCCTAGCATGACATTTTCCTCTCACACTATTCTTTTTGGGTTTTAGATGATGGATGGAACCTGAAGGAACCGTGTTGATCAATGTAATGGACAATTCAATGATTTTCCTCCTGATCAAACCAATGTGATCAGAGATGGAGTGAAAAATCTTGTTGCTATACTTACACAAGCTATGAATCATTCTAGATTTCCAAATGATCAGAGAAGAGAACTATATTCTATTGAGTCCTTCATGAGGCAACATCCACCTTCTTTCAATGGGTCTTCTGATCCACTTGTTGTTGAACAATGGATCGGTACCATTGAAAAGATATTTTACATACTTTGCTGTTTGGACCATGAAAAAGTCATTCTGGCTATTTACCATTTAGAAGGTGAAGGAGATCAATGGTGGACTCAAATTAAGAATACGAGGCCCCGAGATGAAATTGAATCTATGGAATGGGAAGAGTTCAAGAACATATTTTTCATTAAGTAATTCCCTAATATTCGTCTAATATATATGGGAAAGTATTTCCATGAACTTAAGAAAAATGATAATGAATCTGTTGGTATATACGAAGAGAGTTTTACAAGGCTTGCAAGGTATGCATCTGACATTATCATCCAACATGAAAGTAAAGTTCATCAATTCTTGAGTGGCTTAAAACCAATTATTCGAATGGAATTATCTATAAGTGACTTCAGTAGTTATGAAGAAATTGTGTGTTGTGCTATCAAGTTAGAAATGGAAGTTTCTGTTACATATCCATCTCATGGTTTTGAAAAGAAACGAATGATGGAGTTCAAGGAAAAACCTCCGACCAATGGTGAAAAGATGGTGAATGTTTCTTTGTGCTAAAGGTGTGGAAAGAAGCATGGTGGAGATTGTCTAAAAGGTACTAGAAAATATTTCAAGTGTAGAAAAGAAGGTCATGAAGAAGATGAGTGTCTAAGTAATGGGAAAAGTTTTGCTAATGATGTGAATAAAGAAATGAATGCAGAGAACACACCACCAACACTTCAATTCTTCAAGTGCAATGAAATGGGGAATTATGCTAATCAATGCCCTAATCCAAAGGGCTAATGATGATAAACATGAGCAACCAAATAAGGAAGAGGATAAAGGGAAGTCGCATGTGATCACTATTTGTGATGTTGAGTATAACAATGATGTTTTTTAATGATTAAGTGTTTATGCAATGGGATTTCAAAATAGTATCATGGAATCTCATTTATGGTATCGTGGAATTTTGGAATATATATGTATTGGTTTTCAATAATTATGGTACTAGTAACCATGAAAAGAGATTGAAATATTTTTGGAAAGAAGATGATATGTGCATAATGAAGGGATAAAGAAAAAATGAAATGAGGTCATGACTAATATAAAGACAAAGTTATATCAGGGTTTGAGTATATATAAATTTTGGGATTTTGGTATGTGGAAAGTGTTAAAATTTGATAGCATTCATGTTTTCACTAAGGTTCAATGGGTATTCATTTTTCAAGAGAATACAGGATTAAGGTATTCACATATTTGGAATGTGACAAACAAGATATATCATATGATAAATGATGTTATTCACATGCTCGGAAGATGACATTTCTAGTTATTGATTTCTTTATACTATGATCTTGGACAAAAGTATTTTGGATAAGCCAAAAGATTGGAATGGATTATGTTGTACATATGTCATTATTGTTTAAGGATAGTACTTTTTCAATATTATTTATAGAATGTTATAATAATGTAGTTTTAGAAAAAGGACAACCTGTAGGATGAGTGACAACCTGTCGCTTCAGACAAGGTTGTGGGAATGGAACCCACAACTGAAGTGCGAGAGGCCTTTATCGCCTACCACTGGCCTACAGGAAGTCTCTGGTTTGTATAAAGTAGTTTTATTTTATTAAGCTGTATGATAGATAATGTATAAGTCCATTTTTGGAATCAGATACAATTAGTCTCAACATAGATGGACTTATGTATATTTAATAACTTATGTTAGCCTTTTTGTGATAGAAACAGATGGGATGACTTATCATTCTATCGTATGACCCGCTAAAACATCATGAATGACAAATTCAACATCATTTCTTTAAATAGAGATAAAGTGGAAATTTTTCATGGAATGACCAAAGATGATATTACACTGAAATAAAGTATGTATTTCTCCTTATGTAAAAATTGATCAACATTAGGGAAATGATCTTAAAAATGAAAAATGTTGTCCTAGTACATTCATTTCTGATGAATTAGATGGTAACTTAGATAATCTCAAATTTATGGCTTTGTGATTGTTGGATTTTTCATAGCCATGTTCTCTACCACTCTCCATCAGAACATGACTATTAGATTTCTCTTTCATATCCATATTTTCACCTATGTTCTCCTATGTGGAAACCCAGTGATTCATTAATTTGGGTAACTGTTATGTTTCATACTTTAGTTTTTAAAATTAAGTTTTAGTATTCCTTTTTACGAAGTCGGTTTCTATGAAAGAATCTTTCAAGTAGTAAACCATTTACAACCCCGACAAATTTCGAGGGTGAAATTCATTTTAAGGGGGGTAGAATGTAACACCCTGAAATTTTATGATATATATTATTGTTAATTTCATTGATATCTTCTTTTGTACAGAATTCCAAGATTATCCTGTACTATACGCAACACCGTATTAGCTTGCAGTATACGAAACTCTATTCTCGGCTCGTGTTACACACAATTTCAAGTTCATTTTGTTGAAAATATTCTATGCAATATTAAGTATATATTTTGATTAAAGTATAAATGAAATTAGTTTTGATTAAGTTATACATAACACCAAAGCGAGCTTTCACTACACAATTCCCAAACATGGCTTGCATTACATGCAATCACATCCTCCATCGATAGCGTGTGTAGTACGCAATATAGAGTTTCACTAAACGAGATATTATTAAAATATTATATAAACTAGCCGTTATGAATAGTAATACCAACATTTTAAAATTTTATAAATTTTAGCATTTAAAATGGACTTGATTTTTCGATTCGGAATATCTAAATCAGCCTAGGGTAAATTTTTGGTATTTTTCTAAAAACATTCAATTTTTGTTGAATAGTGAAAACATTGTGTTACTATTTAAAACCAGACATTTTATTTAAATAATTATTTATTTTCTTTAAATTTATTTTAGGTAAAAATTTATATATAATACCTATATACGTTCAATGTAATTCATTGGAGTCATTTTATAGTAATTTTAGATATATAAAAATTTTATTGAACTTTTCACCGTATTTTACCCACCTCCAAAAAGAATTTGAAATTTTACAAAATACCTAATTTTACTACTTCTGTGAGTGGAATTTTGAAAATCTGAGAGACACAGTTAACATCTAGGAGTAAAATGTGGTTCAATATGACAAAAATAATTTTTGGTGAATAATAACTTTTTTATTTTATTTTCACCACTGATAAATGTTAATAGTGTAATTAAGGTTAAAAATGATATTATTATTACCCTAACACATGTTCTAATTCTATTGGATAAGTTTAATTCGACCAAAAACAACCTTAGGAATAAAATATGACCATTTAGGTCCACTGGGATTAGATCAAGAAATTTATTATTATTTTATTTTAAGAAGAGTTAAAATTGTTCAAATCAATGTTTAGTAAGTAAAATTTTTTTAATATAGGGTTATATAGAAGATAATTTCGACTATAAATATTAATTAGAAATTTTAAAAATATTTACTACATAATGGCATTTTATTTATAATTTTTAGACATTACATAATTTAATTTATTTATAACACAATGATGATACAGTAATTACCTTATTAATGAAATATTAATATAATTGATGTTATAAATACTCAAATAAATATAATTTTAGACTTTTTAGGAATTACAATAAATTTATAGGTTAATATGACATGTTTTTATTGATGAAATTAACTTTTTTCAAACTAATCTTATTGTTATAATTTTCACAAAAACCAATTACCAAATAGTGTCAAAATTGACATAAAATAGTTTTGAAAACAAATATTATATTATTAATTGTTATTATATTCTTAAAATTATAAGGTTCGGCCAAATGACTTTGATAAGGTTATATATATTAATAATGAACTACTTGGGGTTCGTTTGGCTTGTTATAGTAATTTTATAAACCATATAGTGTAAGAATACAAGAAGATACAATAGATGTTAAATTATTTAACTTATAGTTAAATCTAAATGATAAGGATAAAACTTAACCTAAACATGTCTGAAACCTATTGTATGAGAGAATTTCGACCCATGGATACTTTAGAATCTAACTAAATCAATTTGGATCTATTATAAACCGAATATGACTTTATTATAAAAAAATATTTTATGTTTTTCCAAAGGTTCCCCTCTCCTCCCTTATAAAAAGGGAACCCCTTCCCTCTTCTCTTCACACCCTTTTGAGCCATTAAGCAATGCCAACCACTGAAAATTACACTTGTAAACCTCTCTAGTTATATCATAGAGGTTCTGGTCTTCTCAACAGACTATCTCTAGTGCCCTAAGAAGAAGTTTAAAGGAGGTGCGTCGAGGAAGAGGTAATCTCTTCTACCGACTCTTTCAAGTTTCATTCCTCTTCTACATATTCTTATTTAGATGTTTCATTATAAAGTAATAAAATAAGTATTAATTATATATTTATATGTTATTATAAATATGAAACAACCCTATTTCACCTTCTATCCATCCTTCAGAAAATGAAATCAGCGCACGTGCGTACGTACTAAATACCATCTCCACGCCATGGTGTAATCAGTTTTTTCCCCACCACCTTACTTGGATGGGTATAATGGTGTAAAGAATAACTATATATTCTTATTATAAGAGCTTACTGATTCTAAGATATTATATCATCCAATCCATTTTCCATTCAATAAATATGGGAAATATATCATCGCTCGTGCATACGTACAGATTACCGTCTCCACGATGCGATGAGATTCATTTTCCATGTTAACAATTATAGAATGATTATAAAGTATATATAATAGGTAATAATGAAATATATTACATAATAATTCTAATGGATTTGTGTATATATATATGTATGCCATCTACTTAATTCCATTCAATTCAATAAGGAAACGAAAAACAATGTTCATACATACGTACAACCAACCGTCTCCATGAACGGTGTATTTGATTCCATTTATCGATCTATATATATATGTATATTATGAATATATATTATATAAAAATCATGTTTAATATTCTTGAAATAATTTATCATGATCTATGTAATCATATTAATAATTACAGGTCAAAACACGAACGATAAATGAAACGATTTTACCCATAACCATGCTTTAACATGGAATTGACAAATTAACAGATAATATAAAGTCATAAGTGAATCATATATGATATCATAAATATTATTATGGTTATATTACAAATTAATAATATGTTTAAACGCACTATACAGTAGTCTCTACCACATATAGAATAAATTGGACATAAGGTAAGGGATAACTTTCCAATCTCGTTTTTATCCGAGGTTGTTTATTCGTAAGTATTTACTTGGGTTATTGTTATCCTCCATTTCCATGTTTTATAAAAATGTTTTCATATATGTTTAAAGTTCATTTTTACTGATTTTTGACTTTTACTATATGTTATGTAAGGAATCTTTCTTTTGATTACTATACGAGATACTTTTTGTCTTTTCTTGCAAAAGTATGAGAAAAATGTTTTTCTAAACGTATATGGCATGAACAGATTTTTATGGTTTAATAAAGACTTATTTTAATGAAGATTCCTTTACAAAATTTCATGAATATTTTAAAAAAAAAAATCCATTTCTTTTAAAACTTCATGGAATTTTGTGAATAGAAAATGATTTTTAAGAAGAAAGGATATTTTCCTCCGGAATTCATTTCAAGTGTTTTGTCAAAACTATTTTCCATCTAAGATGACATTATTTAGTATGATTATGTTTCTAGTATATTGTCTCTATTATCTACATGGTTTGATTATTTTTATGATGAAATGATATCCATTTGTTTTATATGGATTATGTTATGATGGGATGATGTTTATGAAACCAATTTTATTTTTTGGGTTATGATGAATGATTTAAGATTATTTTGTGGCACACATAATAATGATTTTATTATGAGATGGGTGAGACCTATATCTCCCTATAATTCATTGGGTAAAGATTAATATCTCATGAGATAGACATGGCTATAAAGGTATGTTAGTCTGGTTTAGTAATACAGAACTGGAACGAGGAGTGAAATCGATTCCGAAAGGGACGTTGTCCACTAAGATGGTCATGGAAGCAATGCCTTGGATACAATTGAAATCACAACAAGTGATTAATTGTTTCCACAATTAAATTATTGATTCCCATGATATTTTACCATTATTGATGATCCATTATGATCTATGCCTTACATACATCCATGTTTTATGTCATTGCTCAAGATTTTGATGTAATATTATATTCATGTTTTGAAGTTCAAATGTATAGGGTTTGTTTTATTTTCCCCATTCCTACCCTTACTAAGCATTTGAGATCACCCTTTATATGTTTTCATTTCCCCAGGATATAAAGAAAGGTTTTAGCTAAAAAAAGGATGATCTTTATGGGAGATGTTGTAGATCTTTCACAAAGATTAGATGATTATATTCCAAGTTTCTGAAGACACCAAACAATTATGGTCCTTTGGTGTCTATTTTTGTTATGTATTAGATATTCCCCAAAGTAATGTAATAACTATGTACGTCAAGCTTTGGGTCTCTACACATTCCTTGTCCAATTTTAATGAAATAACAAGGAGGCACAATCAACGTTCTTTCTTCTTGTTAAGAGATCTATTCATGCACTTAAATGTGTTCCAAATAGGGTGTGGGTAATAATTATTAGGTCGCCTACTATTTTTTCCAATGGAAGAAAGTTATTAATATAAAATTAAGTAGTGTGTTGGTTTAATAATAAGGTAGTTTAATTTTATAAGTCAATTTAAACCATGTCTAGATTGTGTTCTTCATGGATACCCTAATGATTATACATTCTTCATCATAATTGAAATTACCCAAAAAATAAGACCGGATAATTAAATCAAGGAATCGAGGGACATATTCATGGTCATAATATAGAAATATAATATAGTACCCAAGGTGAAACCAGGACAATTCCAACATTAGGAGGATAATCCAACACTTAATAATAAAGGAGTATAGATATAAGGTACAATGTTTATACCAATGTTTGTAACATTTCTATAATATTACAATTATATCAATCGAATATAATTACATTGTCTGGGTAATATCAGCATACAATGATTGATATATATATATATATATATATATAAAATGTGCCTCCCAATTTAAATAAATGGGTCGTGAACTGAGGCATTATGGATAGGGATAAAAAATTACTTGTATCACATTCCCAATAAACAATTTAGAGGTTTATACCCAGTGTAACAACCCAAACTACAGTGACATGGAACTAGTGTGCAATTTATTAAATTCGTATAGATAAAAGGGGTTCATATTCAAAAATATAGATTGATTTAATAATATTCAAGAACTAGTTATGTACTTGTTACCAATTTTACAATGGAAATAGAAAATAAAACCCAAATGATAACAAAGTAAATGAATTTCATCCTAGAAAATTCATTCAAATATTTAATTTTCTTATCATAATGGAAATAATAAAAAAGGAGGAGGAAATAAAATTCTTATTAAGGGTTACATATATAGAAAGATATCATGAATTAATAAATTATAATAATTATGGAAAGGTAGACTACTGAATAGAAATGAAATTTTAACAATTACAAGACTATCTTAATTAGTTAAAGAATAATAAATATGACAATTTAATAACTAAACACAAAAGAAATTTAACCAATAAAATGAATGAAATTTATCTAGTGGTAATATCATTTTGGATGTATCACTAATAAAAATAATAAAAGAATTCTCAATGAAAGAAATGATTAATTATTAAATGTAATGATCTCAAGGATCATTATAACTAAACAATCAAGCCCTTTTAAAATAAGATTTAAAACTACATTTAGAAACAAGTTTAATTTTTCCAACAAATATATATGAGGAAATTCTTCTATTAATTGAGGGGATATATAATTCTGGCCCCACCCCACATTACATGTCCGAATAATTACCCATATATCTAATAAATGATTTAATTCATGAATAATATTTCTTATCAAAAAATGTTCCCCTTGCATAATTAACATGTATTTATTAATACTTTTCTTGTTGACTAGAAAACTTTTAATGTAAAAAAAGTTTTAATGAATGCTATACTGTTTAGTAAATATTCATATCCATGACCCATATAATAGGGATAATGATGAATTGAAATTTTAACCATCATAAAGAAATATTTATTCATGTTAAATACATAAAAGGGTAGTATATACTTCCCATGAATTTGAAAACTTTCATATTAACAATTATTACGCAATGAAATTCAAATTGTAACAAAATCCTTTACAATGATCATAACGTTGTAGTTTTAATTAATCAATTAAGATATTATTCATATCAAATGTAAATACACATAATAAATATTTTAAATAAAACACAAGAAACATAAAATTCATTATACATATTATTATTTTATATCCTAATAGAATGATGAATTAATAAAAAACAATGATAAAAATAGAGTTATGAAATTCTTTACCACTTGGTAACATTCAATTCAAATCTACTTAGATAAAATAATTCAAATTGGAACATAAAATACCATAATATATGAATTATTAATGATATTTCATGTATTATATTCATCATATACATAGTATAAAATAAATTAGTTTCACAATAATAACATATACCTCAATGAAGGGAAATTGATACTAAGTCCCTTACCAAAAAAATACATTAAATGAATATGATTTAAAATAAAATATAATGGTTTTATGAATTTTAGTATATTATAAAAGAACCATATTAATACTTATATTATCATATATTTTCCACTTATTACATTTTACCATTCATTTGTTACCAATACTTTATTATTTTCATTATTTTGGGGGTTAATTGCCTTGTTTTATCATGCAATATTTTTCATCAAATTTCACATTCTAGGGTATATAATATATATATATAAATACATTAAAAAATTATAATAAGGTTTAAAATATCATATTTAATTATTTGATACGTTTTACAAAAATTTATTAATGTTGTATATGGAAAATCAATCTCATTGCTTTGTGAAGATGGTAGGTCATACGTATGCACGAGGGATGATATCATTCCATTAATGAGTGAAAGGGGATGGAAGTAAGTGATATATTCATTTTAAATAATCAATATAATATTATATTTATAAAATATATTAATTAATTTAATCTTCATTACATTCCTTGTAAATCATAAGTTTAAAATTAATCACATCACTTTAGAAGGTGGTAGTTCCCTGTATAGTTGAGAAACATTATCATATTTTAAATGAAATGAATCAAAAATGTATATGTGATATTAAAGTTGAAAAAATATAAAAATATCATAAATATACAATATATATGTTTAAAGAACCATTACATTCATCCTTGAATAGTGGTTATGGAAAATGAATTAAATCGGTTCATGAAGTGGTAGTCCACCATACCGATGACCGACAATTTATCTACCATTTGTTTAACGAGGAGATGAATATAGATAATTAAATTAACAAAATATCACCGCATAATATTTCAGTTTCAATTTTTATTATACTATAACGATTTCATAATATTTAATGTATGTGTAATATGAAACAAAAAATATTCTCATCATGAATATTGCCCCATCTTCAAATTATATCATTAGGGTTATGAAAAAATCTTTATGAGGATGTATTTATAATAAAAAAATATTATAGTATTATGGTACATATTTATTCTAGTAATATGGTTAGGTATTTGATGAAAAAATTGATTTTAAGGAAGAAAAGGGTAGGCGACATGTTTCATTTTATAAGAGGGGGTAGAGGAAAGACTTTTCATTTTTGAAAAGAAACAATTACAACCATATTTTTATGATTGAAAATTATATGACATCAGTCATTAGAAAATATTATATGTGATAATGATAAAAAATCACCATAAAACATTTGTTGGAAATGATTTTGTTTTCATTTTAACCCTTTTCAATTTAGTTTATAGCATAATACCTTATTTTTACCCTAACTGTAGTAATTAAATAGTTCAACCTTTTATATTTATATTGGTAAAATATTAATTTGATCATAATATATAATTTATATTATTATTATTCAAAATATTTAATATATATTAAAAAATTCAAATCATAGAAGTATAATAATATAATTTTAAATTACAAAATCAAACATGATGAGAAAACTTGTTTCGAAAGACAAACTTCTCAAAAGAAGGGGAGGTTTTTTTATTGAAATTGAACATAATGTTTATACCAATGATATAAATTCATTAAGTTGTAATATAATTGTTCTAAATTTAATTTAAAACAAGTTTAAACATTTCTTTTACATTGTAAATAATTTTAAAGAAAAGGTAGTTCTTGATAATTAATCAGTATTTTTAATTATTCATCGAAAAAGAAAACTTTTAGGAAAAATACCAAAATTTTACCCGAAGATAAATTTTATGTTGTGATTAAATAAATGAAGTTAATATTATGAAATAAAATTTTCAAAAGTTTTCAAACATAATTCTTTATAATTTCACAAGAAGTTACAAAATAATATTCCTTAAAAAATTTAGTTTCTCAGAAATCATTTTTTTACTTTCAAAAGATTTTTTTATATTTACTAAATAGATAAAAAATTAATGTGGGTAATATATAAATATATATATAGATATTAATCATTTTTTATTTATTCCAAATAAAAAATATTAGTTTATTACAAATTTTATATAGGTCATTTGTAAATAATAATATAAGAGTATCATATTTCATTAAAACCCAGTGTGGCATACATCAAAAGCTCTCTAAGGGTTTGAATTTATTTAAAAGGAAATAAATAATTAATTATTTGTTGTTTTTCATTAATCAATAAAAAAAACTCATCCTCAAAATTTTGTGGATATTTTATTCTAAATGGATTATGCTAGTTCTTTATCATAACATCCTTTGTATCCCATGTTTCATACTTCATTTTGTGATTTCATGAAAGAATGATAATTAGTTGATTTATCTGATTCCTAAATAAATACTCTATATTATAAAGAATAAGGATGGGTAATTTGTATAAAGATTTATCATGTTCCAACTCTATTTGATTACTATTGATAACATGTGTTGTGTGTAGAATGTAATTCCATAATAGTGATATATAGAAAAAACTATGTACTTTTACGAGACATGGAGGATTTTCCAATAAAAAAGACACCACACCAATTATTTTGAATATTTAAAAGTGTATGATCTACCTAAGGAACACGTTTACATTCTTTTGGAACATTTTACACCCTTCCATGATGAAAAATTTAAGAAAACTTGACATCTAACATAAAATTAGAAATCCTTCCTCCAATTGTTGGCACAACATTTTTTCATTATTTTAGCTACATGAATGTGAGTATAAATAGTATTTTATATTTTTTGTCTCTTTAAAATGTTTTGGTATTCTGTGTTTCTGTTCACCAACATTATCCCAACATGCTTGAATATGAAATCTTTTTCCATATAATGATTCATATAGCCCCATTTAAATATTCGAATGAAAGCTATTATTATTGGAAAACTCTACAAATGATCAATAATGATCACTCATACCTTGAAAATTATATGACACAAACCACATCATGAATACCATTACTAGAATATTCCTTTTTTACTATTCATTAGTTTGAGGATCGTGTTTAGTGGTCTAATGATGCACGACATAGAGATATTTCTGAAGAAAATTCCATAATTTTTATTTGAAGTTCTGATTACAATTAGATATAATCAATATATATGTGACATAAATTAATAGAAAAACCTTAATATAGATCCTTTTGAGTATTAAAGAGGTAAATATTCCAATATAGATGGAAATTGTGATGATCAGGTTAGGTGATCAAAAATATCCCATACTGAATCATTATTTATGTGAGAATATGGTAGTCCTCTAACAAGGTATATAATAATTCCATTTCATTCCCATAGAGTAATAGAAATAGGCTGCATGAATCCTCTAATATTTTTTCTCTTATTCTTACCATAATGGAAAATTAATTATCTTGGAACGTTTTCATAAATTTCTAGGTTCATGATCTATAACAAAATGTGTTCCATAATACCCCTATACTACTTGGTGCAATGAGGGTGTATAAATAAATTCATGCTATGAGCATTATTCAACAATTCCATTTATGTATTTGGTATATATAGAACAAATATTATGTTTCAAATTTTTTGTATTCCATAAAATCAACAACTTTTTTTCCAACTTCTCATTATTCAATAAATTAATCATCTTCTAAAAATTCTCATAATCTGATTGAGAACTTTTTTATTTTCTTATAAATATGGGTTTTCAATCATTTGTAATATAGGTGATGTATCCAATTCCATAATAATTCCCATATCCATATTTACTAGATACATGAAAAATTATCCCTATTGATCCTCATTTTTTGTCAAAACTCTATGATCTCTCATACTCAATTCATTAACTTATGTATTTTCATTTCATCAGAGTAAGTGTATTAAGAAATCATAATCCTAGTGTAGCTGAAGACATCTCATTTTCATAATATTGAGTTATTTATATAATAAGTTGTATTTTAAGATTATATGGATGTATATATCTAACATAGTTTCCAATAAATATAATTTCTCTATATACTTGAATAAAATATTACATCTTCCAACTCAAGATCGTGGGTTGAATAGTTATGTTTGTGAGTCTACAATAACCTTGATAATCATGAAGTTAAATTATCATCTTTCATAAAGGGACAAACCAGTCCACTGTTAGATGAAACCATATATTTAAATAAAACATAATTTCATATTTGTAAATAAATAAGTAAACCATTGAACAATATCCACGTCAATTCATCAAAAATTCCAAAAATGGATTTGCTAAATGAACATAATCACTTTACATGTAAGCTTGGTTAACATGTTATCTAATCAGGAAAATGTATAAACTAATAAACAATAGAAATAATGAAAACAATGAAACAAAATAACTTAGTTATATATAAATTCTTAGTCCATTCTCAGGCTTCCAATGTGTTTAGGGTATCAACTACGACTCCATCCACAGATAAAATATTAAAGAGAAATGAATCTTCACGAGGCCATAAATCACACTTACATAATTTCCTATATAAAATTTTTCCACTAAAAGTCTCTGGAATAATCCAAAATGTATTCTCTTAGTCCAATAAAATATTATAATAAAATAAGATTTCATCTATGAATACCAAGAATAAATCATCATGCTATTAATTTTTTACCCTGTTCAGCAGATCCAAAACAATAGTGGGTGCATTAATCAATCCGAATAAAAGTACACAAACCTGCAATTTCTATACATTTTTTTGAAATCTATCATTGGAAAGTATTCCTTCATTACTCACAATTTATGATAAAAATATTATAGGACAATATGAGAAAAATATTGATATATTGGAATTTGACAGAATAAGTCATCAGTAAGAAGTAGATGATACTTATTCATTATCGTCAGTGAATTAATTTACGTATAATTAATGAAAAAAATAAATTATCCATGTTTATTCTTAAATAAGAGAATAAGTTCAACAATGGTGAAACACTAAGGAGTATAAATCATTTGTCACACAACTTTCCTTGAGTTATTATTCAAGTCAACTAATTCATAATGGCCATTTTATAGGGTGTCTTGGATATTTGTATTTTATTGAGGACTAAATCGATGTAAAACATAACTTCATGCTCTAATCTATGTGTATGTAATTATTCAAGAAAAATAGCAACATATTCCTATACAATAGGAAAATCCCTAATTTAAATATTTCCCTCTCCATCCATGATTTTTTTGTTTATCTTTCCCTAGGAATATCATTCAATAGAGATACTAGGGTTGGATTTCAAAATGAATTAGATGGCGACGTCTACACTCTAATGATAAGGAATTATACATATTCATAATGAATCACAATTTCATTATCATCAAATATTTTTTTGAATCATATTTTTAATCTATGTCCTTACCAATGATTATACCAAATTCGTCCATTTTATAGTAATAAATTCCACAAATATATTACAACTTTGGGTCATAATGGGGATAAACTGTCACCTTTTGTTACAGTGAGACTTCCCATAAGATTTTTGGCTCATAAATCCCCTATTCAATTAAATGGTAAATTTATAATTTTACTATAAAATTATGTATATATAAAACATTTCAAGGATAGAGAATTAAAAAATAATTTACTAAATATTATTTTATGCTTAAAGAACTTTTCACCACTTCATTTGGAACATCCAACTCAGCTGTAGTGATTTTGTATGATTTTCATTCTCCCCATGGAATATTCAATATAATATTACATTCATGGTTGATAATTATGTGTGAAAAATTCCCCATTTCATTACAACAAATGCACTAGACATCATTTATTTTTTTCTCCCCGTTTAGTTTAGGATATAGAAGACCATATTCTCCAAACCTATAATAAAATCAATTTACCCTTAGGAATTTTCTAGAATGATTATTTACATAGTCATTAAAAGTGGTATATTGATTCGTTATCTTATATCCCTTTTATACATTCCCTTTTTCTGGGTGTCCAAATGACCTCTTATTCTATTAATTTCCCATTAATATATAATATCTAGAGAATACTATATCAGTTTTTTAGAACATAAAAAATATTTATTCATATATTGAAAAAGTTTGAGAGACTAGTTCCCTTTTTATACTTGGATTAAACCCTTCAATGAAGTGCTGAATATTTTACCCTATATTGTGTATGTAATTCATAGAATATCTAGATAAACTTGTAATGTTATCATTATAATAAGAAACACATTAAATTTACTTTTTCATTAAGATAAAGAATTTTCTATTAATTTTAATTTTATTAATGAGGTAAATATTAATTGATGAATTTATACATAAAAATATCCATTATGTGAGTTCTATTTCCTCTAAATCTATAGAATAATATATTAATTACCCCCATTGATTAGTATCGACATTATGAAAATACATTGAATGTATATCCATTTGAATTTCAGCACATCCTAAGGATATTAATATCATTATCTAGTAACATAATCCATTTATTGTAACCCATTTAATTACTATTCCAACCAAATTATGCGGGATTATATCATATTAATAATTAAAACATAGGAGAATTACATTATGGAATAGGTTTCTCTATCGGGGAAATAATATTTTTCAAAACCAGATTATGCTTCCATAATATAGCTATAATTTTCTCATTTCCAATACCACCTATATTGGATTCCTTGAATGATAAATATATATATTGACCATGATTATTGATACCCATCATCTTTTTAAATCCATTTTTAAAAAAATGTATATACAAGATTTTCTCGTGAAATTTTGAATTATAAATCATAATGTATAATACCAAACATTGTGTAATGTTTAGCATAAAAAAATTTATGCACTGTAAGTATCAGAATCATAACTTTTTTTCTCTTAGTATATGATTATTTTCAAATACTTAATAATTTTTTATAATTAAAATGTTATCTAATAATATCCCAAAATAGTTTCAAAACACATGTATATTAAGGAATGTTTTCATGAACCTAGTGATAATTACAGAAAGCTAAATATTTCATTTTAAGAGTTATTAATCCTAGTTAAATATGTTCTAGAAACACATAAACTTTTAGTAAAAAGAAAAGTATTTATTTTTAAAAAATCCATACAATATCATTCTTACAAAAACATTAAGATGTTCTTGTTAAATTATACTTAAATTTTATCATAGGTTTAATTTCCCTAATCTATTTTTTCATTATATTCCCCTTAGAATCAACTAAAATTCCATTAATACAAACTATAAAACCCCAACATCAGTAACATGGAGCTAGTACCTCCCTTATTACAATTTCATAGATACAATGGGGTAAAATCCAAAAGAAATTATCAATTTAGTGTTTTGATGAAATATATACATACATGACCCCAATTTTACCTTGGGAATTGAAAATAAAACATAATACATAAAAAATAAACTATACCCTGAAACAATCTTTCAGATATTTCTTATTTATGTCTAGGGGAAATGAAACAAAATAAGTGTGAGCATAAAAGCTAATTAAGGGTTACATACAATGGAATCAATAATGAATTTATAAACATGAATTAGTATGGAATGGTAAATAACAGAACACACATTCCATTTAATCAACAAATTTTATATCATAATTATATATGGAATAATAAGTATAGAAAGTTAAATAACTAAATGCACAATCCTTTTAATAAATAAAATGAGAATGAAATGCATCCATTTATAACAACATTGTGGAAATATCATGGATAATTTTATTAATTGAACCCTCAATTTAGTAAATTCGTTATTATTGGACATCATGATCTCAAGAATCATGAGACATATACCATAAATACCTCTCACAAGATGGTTTAAAACTACAGGTAAAAACCCATTAAATTTGGCCAAATAATTTGTATCATGAGACATGTTTATGCATCATGAGATTATTTTCTTAAGAGACCCTATTATCCCTACATTTCCAAATAACTAACCATATATCAAATAATAACTTTAATTCATGGAAAATATGCATTATGAAAAAGTAACTTCATTGATCAAAGAACATGAATTTATCTATAATTTTATGATTAATAACATTACATTAAAAGAAAATATTATATGAAACAATTGTTTATTTTTTAAGAAATATACATATCAATAATAATAAAATATAATTGAAAGTGAATGGAAAAAGTATCCATCTTGAATTAATAGGTATTCATGTTAAATACATCATGTTGTAGTATATACCCTACAAATATTGTGAATATATGAATATTAACAAATATGTCTCAATAAAGTGGAAACTGTGGAAAAGTACTTTAAAATGATCATAACATTGAAGAGATAATTAATTAACGAATAGATTAAGTGTATCAATGTAAATCCACATATGACATGTGTAAATAAAAAATAATACAATTAAAAGTAAGTCTACATATAATCATAGGAAAAAAAGAAAACAATGAATTAATATAACCCAATAAAATTTAACTGAATTAATGAATTCTATACAACTTTCTAACATATATATAAAATAATAGTGGTCGTAATAATTGAAATTTAATCTTAAAATAAAATAATGATTGAATCATTCATGATATTACATGTATAAGGAGTATTATATACACCGTATAAATTAAATTATGTGCACAATAACAAAGTATACCTCAATAAAGGGAAATTGTGATGAATTCCGTTACCTCAAGATTTTTCAAAAAAAATTTATTCAAGGATTATTGAATAAAACATGAATGATGTTGAATGAGAATTAATAAAATTCTCCTTTCATAACATTACCTCATCTTCGGAAGATGTCCATAATTTTACCTCAAAATCCATATGAGGATGAATTTATGTTAAATGAAATTAATTTATTATTAGGAGAGGTAATTATGGAAATCATTTGGGTATGTAATTTTCAAACCAAATTTATTTGGGAGTTTGAAGATGAGATCATAGTGGCTGGTATTTTATAAGTGGTAGAGATGACACAAATAAATTTTCTGAAGGGAAAAACTTACACCCATATTCTTATCAGGGAGAATACATTAAAATGGGATAATATCGGCAATTATAGTTTATATGGCCATAATGTTTATATAAAATGCTGTTTGTATAATTATATAGGTCATTTTAACCCTTACCTTTTTATCTTAACCCTCGATAAATCAGGAATTACTCAAATCACTATAATTAAAGTTTACTATTTTATTGTTCATAATGATAAAATATTATGTTAAACCTATTATATGATATAAATTATTAAATTTTAAAATCTAGAATATATATTTTTCAAATATAATTCAACGATGTAAAATAATTTAATATCAAAATACACCTGCAAATGCAATGAGAATATGTGATTTCAAATAGAAAATCATCATATGTATGGAATGATTTTATACAGAAATTGATCATAAAAATGATATCAATGAACTAAATTATATTTTTAATATAATAGATCTAATTTTTCACTATAATATATAATATATTTAATTTTACATTGTAAATAATTTTAACAAAACTGATGTTTTCATTAAAAAAAATATTATTTTCATTATTTAATAAAAAAAGTTTTTTTCAGAGAAATACAAAAAATATAACCTTAGATAATTTGGATATGTTTATATTAAAAAATATTTTAATTTTATAAATTAAATTTTATAATAGTGTCAAATAATAATTCTATCATATGCACACAATACATGGAAATACAATTTTTTTTGAAAAAATACAGTATTTCATTAAACATTTTTTTTCCATTCAAGTGAATCTGATTTTTATTTATAATAAAAAAATAACCAACTAATGTGTCAAATATATATAAATATATATATAATTCAATTAATATATATCTATTCACACTATTCAATAATAATTCTAGGTAATAATGGTAATATATCATTAATATTTGATTAGAGTATCAATTTTTTTTAATCATGATGTTGTGTACATCAAAAAATATCAAATAGATTGAATTTATTTAAAAGAAAATAAATAATAATGTATCTCCATTTTATATACAAAATCCTAAACTAATTGTGGGTGAATCCTCGAGTTCAAAAATTCTCTAGAAATGATGAGGTGCATTATGTACAACATCCTAAAAAATGGTGAGGAGAAACATGTATATCATCGTGAATGATGCATGTATGAAGCATCATGTCTAGAATATGTAAAAAATGATCAATAGTAAGAACCAAAAATTAAATTTGACATTTTAATATAACCCAATATATTTATCTATCCATATTTATGATCAACCATTACTTTAATCATTTTAGTTAATGAATCACATACATGGGATAAAAAGGGCCAATGGTGTATACATGCAACAAAAATTATACAGATCAACATAGGTTAGTTCATTATAATATCTATATAAGTAATCCATGACCTAGGTGGGATTAGCTAATCTACCTAAAACATATTTAATTTTATTTATCATTCCAATTATATGTGATGATGAATAAAATATTAAATTTAACAATTTGGATATGGACATAGTGGAATTTATTTCTATTTATCAATTCCATTTAAATCAACTATATTTATTATTACATTTATAAATTTCAATAAATGGAATGAAAATTCACCACACCATTTATAAGTATATTTATTTAAAATTAATTATTCCCCTTTTAAATAGAGAAAGAAAACACAACAGTATGTGACATAAAAAAACACCTTAACCTTGTTTCTCTATTTATATGTAGACTGAAGAATCAAAATAGAAAGTCACATCCATCCCACGCCATGTGCTATGGAAGGAGGCTCGTGTAAATAAAGAGGGGATACTGATAGATGAAAACATACAAAAAGTGTGGGAAACATCTGTAAGTATGACATAATATAAATTTTATTTTCATTAAATCACTATTACATTACAATAACTACTTATTTTTCTATATTTTCTATCTGACATAGTCACAAGAATCAACAACCACACCAGATGCAGACATACTTTCAGTAGCCTTGAAGTAGCAAGAACAGTATGGCCGCGTCAGAGGTGCGGGTTTTTGGGTGACACGCTGAACATATTTTCAAAAACAAAAACAAGTGGAGGGTCAGAATGAAAAATGGAAAAGTTGCAAGAACAATTACATATTTTTCATGAATAATTACAATACCAGAGAGATATGATAGAAAAATTGATGGTGGAGAGGCAAAGAGAAGAAACAACACAACAATAACTCATGCATGATGATCCCACCCCACCCCCACTAGCTTTGAGGCGAGCCATTCCCCTAAAAAACCTGACATAGATTAGGTAATCAATTTTTTAATAATTTTTTCTGTGAAATGTGATTTACATAGACAATGATACCATTCTTGTACTAATATTCCACAGGGTGAAAATGACTGTGATTTATATTTATCAACTTCGACCTATCGCATAGTAGCGAGGGCTACGATGTTCAGTACACAATGACATGATACACAATAGACAGCTTCCAAAAGATCATCGTAGAGTGTCAATTAACGTAGCTAATGAACCAAGTGATGAGCTACCAGTTCCAAATGACAATAATGACATCATATAGTTGAACAAGCTTTTGGAACATTCATCGCATGGCCGATAGTTCTTGTAAAAAAACATGTCGACAAAAAGGTATCCATTTGCAATTTATATTTCAAGTTGGACATTTAACATTTAATGAAAAAATGTTTTAACCAATGAATGTTATTACAGATGGAAAAATACTGTTGGGTGAAACGAAATATCAGCTCAAAACTATCTCAAGGATCAAGCAACTGATTGAAACATTCTAATGAGAACACTTTCACCCTGCCCGTTCTATATCCATTGTTAATAACATTACAGGCTCATGTGGATATAAAGTTGAAAGACAGAAATACTCACACAGTTGATTTAGAAAAAGATATGTATGGAGAGGAAACATCAGATTTTATTAGTGCTGAAAATGTAAATGAACTCCTCAAGTATGTATGGCTAGGCACCTCAGTTGTAAATGTATACTTGAGGTATGTTTTTGTGATTTGATTTTACAAAAGCTAATATAATCTGATAATTATGACAAAATACATTTTATATTTGTCGCAGACGAATATATGAAAAAAAATTGAAGTGATTTCCCCCTAAACAAAAATTTGGACACGTTAGTCCTCACACCACCTCTTCAAAAGGTTAAATATATTCTGATAAAGAGGCTGCAATAATTTCATCCCAGCTCAAATCGTTTGAAAAAAAATTAAGGATGACAGACTCTTTTTAATACCAAAAATGCTGGGGTAAAACACTACAATTTAATTATATCAACTATATTTTCATTTCTTTCTTTACGTATTCCTTTTGGTATTTTTAGGGAGCATTGGATAATGATTGCAGTCAATTTCGTTACTCCAAAGATTTATTTTCTGGATTCAACGCATGGATATCCAAAAAACCGACCACGAACGATGGAGTTCATTAATTTGTAATAAAATCGATCTAACATTTTAAAACAAAGCATCTAGTTATATAATTTATGTTATCTTTTAATGAGGATTCTGTTATGATAGGGTGGTGCATCAATATCGTCTAATGAATGGAATGAATTCAGGGCATAAGGATGAGAAAGACGAAAAGATCTACCACATGAAAAGTATCTGGGTATATATAATAACATTTCACTATCCAAACACATATCAAAACAAATTACTTATTGTTTTTGATGTTTCTGCAGTGTCCAAAACAAACAAACCGAAAGGACTGCGGTTATTATGTTTTTAAATTTATGAAAGAGATCGTATTTCATCCACAAACTAGCATCCCTGATGAGGTATTTTAGAAAATAATTATGAGTTCATTTAAAATATTTATTAATCCGTTGTGTATTTATATTTTTTCAGTACTACCATGAGTGTTGGAAAAACTCATATTCAAAATATGATATACATGTGTTTAGAAACAAATGGGCAACAAACCTGATGGATGATTGTACACAAATAGTATATAGGTGAATTCCTACTACCTATGTTATCTATATATGATCATTGATTATCCTCCAACCTTCTTTGGTGAATTGATAATGATCTGATGTATAGAAATATTAATTTATTACACAATTTTTTCTATCCTCAGATTCATATTATTGATCTTTGAACAAATGAATATTGAAGTAAGGCATGATGGTGTGCAGTGTGTATGGGGTTAACGACGAAACCACCGAGGATCAAAAAATTCCATTTTCCAACAAACAATGGATGGAAACAACAAATATGGTCTATATGTACCATTTTCAGTTATATATAGGGCCTAAATATAAATATTTCTGAAATTAAAGTCGAGGGATCAGATTCAACATGTAGAGACAATATTTGAGCACCTGTTTACCACTTGGTTCATTTTTAAGAAATTTCAATGTTCTGTTTCTCGTTTGTTTGAACTTTTATTTGATCACATGTGTTTTTGTTTGACATGAAAAATTATTTCTAACTAGATCCATGGGATAATCGGTATCATTGGGGGATTTTTTGGAAACAAAATATGTGTCCCAGGATAATTCAAGTAAAGGAAAGGCTAGTTGAGATTAAATCCATGCTCAGATGACCAGTACATCATTGAAAGAATCAACCCTGTGATGCACCATCATGTAGAATCTGGTCCTCGTGGTGTTTCGAGGTTTTTATGGAAGGTATGGGGAGTCTGATGAGCCTCATGGCCATAATAAATAATGTTTACGGACATCTCCACATGTTTTTGTGCCTCGTGCGTCTTTACAAGGATCAAGCCATTCATATGGTCCATTTTAGCACATATGTCCCATTAATCCCATTACTACTCTTGGAAGAACCAGGGAATCTAACAATGCATAAGACCCAAAAAACCCATACTCATCCAACCAAGAGTATTCCTAGTGTGAAGGAAAGCTAACCATGGGTAATACCCACACAATACCTCTTTTAAATATATAGGTTTTGATCCTTGTATTCTAAATAGGGTACGTAGGAAGCCTCCATGAGGTTAAATCCAAACCAATTGTAAACAATGGTGACCC
This sequence comes from Viscum album, assembly GCA_963277665.1. NCBI lineage: Eukaryota > Viridiplantae > Streptophyta > Magnoliopsida > Santalales > Viscaceae > Viscum > Viscum album. The sequence goes on along the minus strand of OY728122.1, from coordinate 1,234,015,518 downwards.
CCTCACTGGGGTACACCTTCTTTTATTTTCCATCCTATTTTTCCCTTAGTGGCGTCTGAATAAGTCTTCAAAATGAGAAACCATACCATTATGGGATGCACTACACTTGGGTCAGACCTCATTGGGCGTTTTGATCCATCTATCAGGTAAACATTCCAGGTGCTCCCTCCTAGAGATTTACTTACCTGATCCATCATTATAAGTGTTTTGATCCTCCCATTACATCTATGTAAGACATTAAATCATGACCCTCTATCCTTGTGGGATGTTAAACTCATGGAATACGACAAGTTAAACATGGGTTTCCATTTCGTTGAGAATCCCTTTGATGATGATGAATACATGTGACCAATGTTCTAGTGTACATACATTCCACCGATTCCCAATGTGAAAACTTTTCTAAATGAAGTATCATGCCCTAGAATGACCCTTTGGAATTTCTTGATATAACCATTGTAATTAACTGTCATCCATAAAGAGATGGAACCAGAAACAAGTTTCACAAACAAAGACTTATTCTATAAGGGAGACTCATACAAGGTAAAAAATTCTGAGGAGGAATCCAAGGATGGAATGAATGACATCCCATCACCCTGTTGCAATCAAGGTGATGAAATCTATTTATAAGTGATTAATTTCACTCACCATTGTAATAAATGAATGTGTGGTACAATGCACCACCATCGAATGTCAACATGCTCCAAGAAACGTTCCCCAACAGAAAGTGTCAGAATCATATGTCATGCTCAATCATACATGGAATCCCATTTTCTCATAGGGACCTTTAAAAAAACAAGATGTAAAATAAGATTCCATATAAAAGACTATAGTAGAAATAAATCCATTTAAAAAGATAATCTCAATTAAAAATTGAATTTTTATTTTCTTATAATATTTTTCATATAAAATGTATATAAATTGAGATTATTTGGTCATCCAATTGATCAAAACCAAAATTAAATTCTTCCATCGAGTGGTACACAAAAACCTAACCTAATATCCCACAGAAATCTTGTCCCACTTCCATGTTAGAATTGGAAGTAGTTGAAGAAAACATGAAGGTCTCTAATGAACAAATTTGATGTGTTGGTATATGTAATAATGAGATAAATTTTCATTGATATCTCATCTAATACATGGACACAATAATATTCATGGTATATCATATATCATTTTATTAGTACATTGGTGCACATCCAATGGGGAATTATAGAATTCTATAATAAGAAAAAAAATCATCGAAAAAGGTACAATATACCAGTTCTAATAGGTGTTTCAGACATGTATTGGGGCTAGAGAGATGCCATTGGGTTTTGGTAGGATATCAAGGATGATTTGGGTAGTCATTCTGTTGAAATGTAGAAGAATTAGGCTACTCAAAGTGTGAAAGGGTAATTCACAACATGAATGCATTTAATAAGGTGATAATGGGCAGGAAGGGGGAAAAGGGGTCAAGTAAGGGTTTGGACCCAAAATATAGTGATGTCACCACATCGTTCATTACATGTAACATGATTTAAAAAACATTTTTATATGGTTCATGGGTTTATAAAGTATAAACCTCCTCAGGTTTCATCGTTTGGGCACCAAGTTCTTAGGGGGTGGCCAAAACCCATTCCTCTCCTTCCTTCCCCTTAGACCTGAGTGGATTATCTGTTGTTCGTTATTTTGAATCAATGTGATATCTTATCCTAAATCTTCCTTGCTTCTTTAAGTTCTTGCTCAAATATTTGCATTTAGTTTTCAGGGTTCTAGTTGTAATTACTATACCATATTATGGATAAATCATTGCTCTTCATGGGACTTTTATATATGACTCTTAGAGCATGTCCCAAAATTTCATAAACTATTAATCAATAAATATTTGATTAAGATTATATTTTTTGGAAGATTTATTTATGGGTTTTCAAAAATTTAGGATTAATTTGTCATAAATTTAGTAATATAGATTGGGGATTTAGTTTTTTATAGGCTTAGGGGTGTATCAGGAGTGGATCGCCCCTAGTTTATCAGTATTATGGCTTTGTTGGATTACACGATGAGTTTGGCGCCTATTATACCATGTTGTATTTTTGGTTAAAATTAACTAATCATGTAATTTAATGTTGTTGAAATTAATACATGTGATCATGGAATCAGTTGTGGTTGGTATGAACTGATGATAGTTTATTGGACTTCTGGTTGAGGTAAGGGCATTGACCTAATTGTGTCTCTTCGCTAATTGGTTATTTTATGTTTTGTGCCTCACTAGTATAATTCCATTTAGCAGCCACATTATTTATTTCATTATTGTATTACTAACATAATATTTGTTTTATTATGTAGGGGAAAACTTTTTTCTCACTTCGAATGCTTTTTTTGGAAACCGCCGCTATAGACGATAATTGTTTGGAGCGGATGGATGCAAAAAGGATGGAACATCATTGTTTTTTAACTGTTTGTTGGATAAATGTAATTGTAACCAAATTAAAAATTGTTTGAAATGTATATAGAAGTGTGTTGTATTGTATTCATGATTTCAAGTAAATGTATGTATCATTTTTGTTCTTCTGTGCTATGTGTGTGCATGTTGTTTGTGCTGTGAGTAGGTGTTGTTTGTGCTCTGTGCAGGACCTGTAATGTTTGGAGGTGATGGGCAGGTTCTGTGCAGGTTCTGGATTTGCACAGGATCTTTGGCCTTTATCAGTGCTCAAAATAATGCTGATAAAGGTAGTGTTTATCAGTGCTATTTTAGCGCTGATATATTATACATTTATCAGTGCTTTTTTTAGCGCTGATAAAATCCCCCCTTTAACTTCGCCGAGATTAACAGTGCTTTTTTAGCGCTATTAAAGGAAGTTTTTAGTGCTATTATAATCTATATTTGTAGTAGTGATGTTATCCATTTCATATATAAGATCTATATTTTTTAATATATTTTCAATAATGATTTTGTAATTCATTTTTAATTTTGTAATGAAATATACCGAATTACTAAATACCATATACTTATCGATCTTATGGGATGTATTATGTGTAAATTAATTTAATTAAACCTTTTATTACTGTTTAATGAAGATAAGGTTTGTTAAATTTGGTATCATAGGAAAAGTTTAATTAGTTTTTTGAATGAGATTAGAAAACTCTAGAGAAACCCTCATGGATAAGATTATGTTTAAGTAACAAATACCTAAATTTTGGTTAGTATAGAGTAAGTGGTGTATCAATAAAATAAATCCATGTTTGGATACTATAAGTGTATATGGTTCTAGCACTGATATTCCTAGGAGTAATAACACTGACAGGGTGTTCCAGGCCTGACATGGGGTATCCTGGTACATGATAATGGGCTTTGCAACGCACTTGGTTTGAAAATCATGAGGGATATTCTTTGGTAATTAATATGATCATTACAAACCATTATTAATGTTTTTTTTAAAAATTCCTATAAGTGTATATGTTTTTAAATTGATCATGTATAATATGTATTGATGGCTTGAAATACATTAATCAAGGAAATAAATGTACGTTATATGTTATCCCTTTAATATCATTAAATTTATATTTTGGTTTTTAAAATATAAATATAGACAACCATAATATAATTTAATTCAGAAAATGGACTGAAATTAGATGAATCAGGTAAACAGTAAATGTTAAAAGGAATGTGATGACTACACCAATGAGACGCCCAACCCAATGTTAGCATGAATCACACATTTCTTGATGATACCCTCCCATTAAAATCATCTTATGAATAGAAATTGGGATTAGTAGGATCATCCAAACACCTTTAAGAGATAAGAAGATGAATTCAAGTTCTTCATGCATTAAAGGCCTCCAAGATTCAACAGATCATCTCATCCCTTAATCTTGGAACACTATATCAACTCCATGGAAAATAAATTCTCCACCATTTATTGTTCTAAAAAGATAAGGTTCAACTGTATGTTTATCACATGGATGGTGAAGCTGATCAGTGGTGGATATTGATCAAAAATATGATTCATGGGAAGATATCAAAGAAATGGTGTGGATGTATTTTTGGAAAATGTATTTCAATAACAATTTTCCTCACACTCATTATCTTAAAATGGAAAGTGATTTCATTTCCCTCATAAAAAATGGTAACGAATCTATCAGGTCATAGGAATAAAACTTCTCAAGTATTTCATGATACAAATTTATCTTCGTTGTTAACCCAGAGTGCTATATTGGCTACTTCATTAGTGGTCTAGAACCTACCATACAAAAATCAATGCTGATCCGTAACTTTGATGGATATGAGGAAATTTTTTGATGTACCCTCAAATTTTAAGGGGATATTATGGAATCTCAATGGTGTCATGTGGATAATAAACAAAAATTGGTGATCAATTATTATAGTTTGATATAGGTCTCTAATAGTTACATGAAATTTCAATATCACACTTGAAAATGGTGTAGAAAGAAGAACCACAAAAATTTCCTAAAGGGTATAAGGAGGTTATTTAGGTGATGGGAGGAAGGGACCCTAGAAAGTGATTAATGACAGGAGAAACCTTATATTGCAATTTAGTAAAGGAATGTAGTAGGTACTATAACAGTTACGGTACCAGGAACTGTAGCAGTACTATAGTATGAAATGTATCAGGCACTGTTTGACATTATAGAAGCAGGGACTATTTCCCTGTTTGCACCTTCGGGCCACCGATTTGGGCCCCCATTACTTTAAGGACTTCGGGCCACCTAGGCCTATCAGTCAGCAAGGCCTTCAGACCACCTTAAGGACTTCAGGCCATATTATGTGTAGATGAAAACCAGAAAACCTACAAGGAACAATCTACAAGAAGGAGGATGAGAAGACATATTTCAATATATTAGAAGCTAAACCGATCGAATGAATGAGAGGGTATGACACATTCCACCGTGACAAGCTTGTGAATTCATAGGAAATCCGAACAGCCATGCGAAAGTGGATAACTATTTTCACTATGAAGATGCTAGGGAGGAGCAATTTCATGTAGTTAGTTTGGGTTGTATGTAATGTTTGAAGCCTATTTTAATTGAATTCCTCTAAGGAATACGATCCATGTAATACTTATGCCTATTGGAATTTTTAGGGTTCCACCTCACCCCATGAAAGGATGATTATCAAAAGTCAATAAAAAATGAAGGCCATCGGGCCATTCGAGGTGAAACTATAAAGAACCATGGTTCTTTTGAAACCAATACAATAAGACAACAGTTTTTGGATGAAACAAATAACTTCTACAAAAAAAGGGAGTTATTTTTTTATCACTACCATCAATGTTAGAAATCGAAATGAAGTGGTGACACTTACACTATTTGTTCATTAAATTATAGAAAAAGTACTTTTTCTTTCTACTTTAACGCATTCCATCATATAAATAATGTTTAGTATAACTATCCAAACACCCCAAAAAATCATGGAAGTGGAGATATTAGTGAAAATAGAAATGGGGAAATTTTTTCATCCCATGTACATAACTCATCCCTTATCGTGGTTTTGTGGATGAAAACCCTAGTTAACTATGTAATACTTCCTTTAGTGAAATTTGATTTCATTCTATTCATGGATTGGATTTCAGATTATAGAGACAATGGAAATTTTCTTGAGAAGTAAATAACTCTTCATAGAGCGAATAAAACCTTGATTCTATACAAGTGTAAGGAATATGATGAGTATTTGTTAAGACCGTCATATCAAGTAGGGATATTATTTCCATATGAACATGTGTATCTTTCTCGGATGATTGAGTCTAATTAATGATTCATATTTAAATATAAGAAAATTTCAAGGGAATACACAGTTGTGTTTCCTATGAAATTTTCTTATCTTCCTCTTATATGAGATGTTTAATTTTAAGTCAATCATATACCTATGATTTTACCATTATCCAAGACTATATATAGAATGACTATTGTGGAACTTAGAGAGCTAAAGAAAAAAATATTGGAGAATATATATAACTGTTTCACACGCCCATGTGCATCATCATGGGGAGAACCACTCCTCTTAATCAAGAAGAAGGACGAGTCAATACACCTCTTCATCAATAATCATGATCTAAATAAGATCATGGTAAAGAATAAGTATCATCTTCCATGGATTGATAACATGTGCAATTAGATACATGGGGAATAATAATGATCCAACATGGATCTACAGTAGGGATATTACTATGTTAGGGTGAAGTTGTAAGATATCCCCAAGACAACATTTCATACAAGTTATGGGCACTATGAGTTCCTAGTGAGTCCTTTCAAACTCACTAATGTGTGCGTAATATTCATGGACATGATGAATAGAGTCTTTACGGAGTACATCATCAAATTTTTAGTAGTTCTTATATATGTCATTCTAGAATACTACGGAATAAATGAAGTTCATGATTAGCATTTTAACATTGTCACAAAAAACATCTGAAAAGATAATCTTCATGAAAAGTTCATTAATTGTGAATTCTGGATGAATGAATTATTATTAATTTCTAATATAATCACAACCAATAAGATATCTACGGACCCCTCAATGTTTGAGGAAATTGAGGGATTGATGAGGCTATCATCTATGAATGATATCCATAGTTCCCTTAGCTTACAGGGGTATTATATTTGAATTCTGTGAAATTTATCATGATTTTAAAACCCTATTACCACGCTATCTCTATGGGGTGTATTGTTTTATTAGAATGATGAATATGAAAAGATATTCAAGGAGTTGAAAAAAAAGATTGTTACTGCAACTATTCTCACACTAACCACAAGTGGATAGTTTTTACTTGTATTATGTGATTCTTCAAAGTAGTTAATAGGATGAATGTTGATGAAAAATAACACAATCAATGCCTATTCTTCAAGGAAGATGAATTTTCATCAATAGAACTATAAAATAAATTTTTTAGAGTTTTATTTAGTGATTTTATCTTTAAAAATATTTAAGCAATATGTATTTTGGGAGAAGTGTGAAGTATATATGGATCAGAAAAGTCTCAAGTATATATTTAAATTGAAAGAGATGAATATGCACCAAAAAAGATGGTTGGGGAAGATCAAATACTATGAATACTCAATACATTACTATCCAAATAATATAAATAATGTGGAAGATGTTGTAAGTAGAAAGGCTCCGAAAATTATATCATTGATGGGAATTCAGAGAGATCCTAACTACATAGACATGTTATTAATGGACATGGGAATCATAAAGGAAGGAACATCATCAATCATTTCAAAAATTATTGCTCAATCATCTCTTATGGAGTCGATAAATGATGATCAAAGTGTAGATTTGGGAATTCACGAAAATGTGGAATCTATAAGGAATAAGAAATCCTAGAGTTCAATGTTAATGATGAAGGTGTGGTGATATTTGGGTAAAGACTATATACAATATAAAATCTTATATTAAATAAGGAGATGTTGGATGATGCACATAGCTCAACCTTTACCATACAATCAAGAAGCTTAAAGAAGTACCGAGATATATGATAACACTATTCATGGGACAATATGAAGAATGATATCAAAGAATATACTTCTCTATGTCTTGTATGTTAGAAATTGAAAGTGGAAAGGAAAAAATATAAGGGGATGATGAAACCATTTCTCATACCTGCATGGAAATAGGAAAACATAATATTTTACTTTTTCAATGATCATAAAATGTCATTAGGATGGATGAATTATATATGGGATGTGGTGGATCATATTGCAATGATATCACAATTAATTATGATATGATATGAACTCTCACTTGATCTACAATCATGAATATACTTCTAGTAAGTGTTCATGATGCATGGAGTACAAAAATTAATTGTATCCGATTAAAATCTAAGATGAACCTATATGTTATGAAAGAGTCTCTAGAATGATATTAATACATAGTTGAGAATTATTGTGGCCTATGAACCTCAAAATTATTTCCAATATAAATTGACTATCATGAAACTTGAGGACATGTTGAGATAATTCTTAATGAACCTCATAGGAGGATGTGACAAGCATATTCATCTGGTTGAGTTCTCTTAGAAAAACATTTTCCACTCATGAATCCAAATATATATCTATGAAGCTCTTTATGAGAAAATGAGTATAAAACCTTCATGATGGGATGAATTTGGGGTATGAAAAATGCTAGGTCCTTATATGATTTAGGAAGTGGTGGAAAATGTAATAATCATTCAGCAATACATCATTGTAGCTCAGAGTTTACAACAACCCCATACTAAAAATCATCGAAGATACCTAGAGTTTGATGTTGGATACATGGTATTCATCTACATATCTCTATGGAATAATGTGATGACATTTGGGAATAAGGGGAATCATAATACAAGATACATTGTCCCCTTTGAGATCCATGATCACATCATAGCGGTGGCCTATTGACTTGAAATCCCACATAACCTATATATAGTTAATGATGTATTCTATGTATCAATATTTAGGTAGTACACACCAGATACCTCACATGTACTTAATCTATGGATGGTAACACTAGAAAAAGATATTTTTTATGAGGTGTATTCGGTGTGGATCATAGATCATAGAGGAAACGTTCCAAGAAATAAAACAATGCACATTTTCAAAGTGATTTAGAGAAACCAATATATTGATGAAGTATCATGGGAACCAGTTGAACTGATGAGGAATAATTACCGTCATCTATTTTGAGGGGTGAAATGATGATTTTGTGGGAGACATTTCTCAAGGGTGTGGGATATTGTAATGACCCAAACAATTATATATAATATTAATAGTTATTTAATATTTTATTATGTTAAAAATTAGTTGAAAATACATGAAATTATTATATAAAATTGGATTGAAGAGACTATTTTTAATCGTTACCACTGATAATATTTCTATTAAATAGTGATCCCATTATTATTATAAATATAGTTTTTTTCTGAATCCAATTGTAATAGATAATTTATGTGATGACCTCATCTAGTAGGATTATACCTTATGAAGCCCATTTGTTGGAGCTTATAAGGGAGATTTCTTCACTAGTATTTTCCCTTGTCCAATCCCATGTAGAGAAAAAATTAACTTATGTATGAGAATAAATGTTTATGGGAGATGTTCAAGATCATCCTGATCAAGACCCCAACCATGTTTGGTGAACGACCTAGTGAAAGACTAACGATTACACAATTTACACTTAAAGTGTGTGATGGAGTGATAAAGGTAAATGTATCAAGAACAAAACAATATGAATATGAATATTTTATAGAATAAACAATTTATTTACATTTTTTACTTGTACTATATAAATGATTTTTATTTTGATCCAATAAAACTAAAATTGTATTTTTCAGGTAATAATAAAATTCAATTAAGGGATTTATTTTAATGAGTTAATGAATTTTTTAAATTAATAATATTTAGAAAAATGTAATTATTAAATTATATTTATTAACTATAAATGTTCATATAATTTTTATTATGTCAAATGATCTTTTTATGTGGGTTCAAAAACTACTATTGTTAAAAAACAATGATTTTATTAATAAATGATGAATATTATTTTAAAAGTTAAAATGAACAAATTTATAAAGTTATTTATATAAAATAAATATTGTTTTTGGAACAATAGGAACAAAATTCTACAATGGTTAATTTTTCATAATTTTTTGAAACACTAAAATTTTCGGTTAAAAAAAATACTGTACCTATATAAAGTTTGTTTTATGACATCATAATGACTAGAAAATGATGTAATAAATTATATAATTGGTATCTAATACCAAATATATGTTTCCTACTAATTTAATATTATTTTAGATATAATTTATAAATTTTATAATTCATTTTTGAATCCTAAAAAATATATATTACAATTTATGATTTTAAATTCATTTATATAAAAGAGTAACTTACCTTTACATAAGAAAAGGTAATATATTAATATCTTCAGCCATTTCCAACTAAAATAATTAAAACCTCCACAATTTAGAAAATACTATGGGAAAACAATGGGATAGTTTTTGGGTTTGAATATTTTATTATATATAGTCCAAAACCCATGTTTGTGAAATATTAATTAATTCCACTCATGTTTCATATATAATCACACACAAGATCACACTTATCATCCCTAAATATCAACCAAGAACATATTTACTCTTATATAACTTCTCAATTATCCCCCCAATGAGTCTCTATCTCTCATGAAACCCCTTTTGAAGCTTGTGAAGCCACACACTCAAGTAAGTGGTATTTCCTTTATCATTATTATCAATGTTTCTTTATATTGTTATGAACATTTTTTCAATTTATAATGATAGAGTATTATTTTTCACCTCCCCCATACATCCATTATTCTTTCTAAATTAATATATAGCCCTTTATCTATCATTAATACCTTCCAAGTACACACTTTATCAAGCCAAAAATTCATAAGCATCATTTCCCTATTCTTGTTTTCAATATTATTTATATTAATATGCCTTATTTTTCAAATTAAATATGTTTTTAAATGTCTATAAATGTCTTAATTACTGTAAATATCATGTAAGAATGTTTATATACCCATTTATCTCTCATCAAACCATTTTATAAACTTATAGTTGATGACGTTATTCTGCATAATTTTCTCCATGATTTTCCATACCACGTCAACTATGTAGTGGATAGAATACCCATTCCCTATCATGAATGTTCACTTTTAGGAACATATAATTTTTCATTGGTGGATTAAATGGTTTTATTCTACAATCATTTATCATGTAAAAAAGTATGATGATGAATGAATCCATGTTTTATGATCTATGTGGAACACAGAATAATTTGAATGAAATGAATGTGATGGGTGAGCCCGAAATTATATAGTGCTCCAATGAATTAGATAATGTTTTTATAACTATATATCATGTTGGAAAAGGGGTAGATATTATACCTTTATGGGATTTTTCCCCCTATTATGTCTTTTTGGTTTATCCTTGACATAGGTTTATGATGTAGTGTTCTTTGTGGTTTCCACATTTCCCATGTTACGATTATCCAGATATATATTTCCATATTATTCATATTCATCTATGCATCAATAATTTTTACAGTATAACATGTATTATTATGTTCATGATATTCCATGTTTATTACCTTATAGGGATTTATGAATCACCCCTTCCTTGTGTATTTACCTATGTTATCCAATATAGTTTTATGATCAAGGATGTTAATGATGTTTTCAACAATGATGTTTAATTCATGTTTAATTTTCTAATGAAATATTCCTAATTACAAAATAAACCATACATCTCAATTGTTCATGTTTTATTAAGTGTAATTTTATGTAATTATATCATGTATTAATGTTTAATAAATATAATGGTTCTTATAACATTCATTATCTACTACATTATTAATTGTGAAAATATTGAGATGGATTCTTATATGTGATTCATGGTGGGAAACTAATATAACCAAATTTTGAGTACACCCTTGTTGATTGAAACCATAGTTATGTTTGGAGTGGTTTTTATAAATTTAGGAAGGTGTTAAATGGTGGGAGGATATGGTATGTAAAAATCTGGATAATTGAACTAGTTCACTCCATGAATGTTTATTATTCACGTGAATAGTCTCAGAATGATTTAAAGATAATTATTCAAGGAATGAATGGTATTCTAGAAATAATCAGTTCATGTAGTTAATGGGGTTTTATGTATTTTATGTGAGGTGATATGTTTTTCATTATATGATCTATCCCAAATGCTCATGATAAAAATTTTAAATTCACTACGTGAATGGGCTTATGTCCAATAGATTTATTTTTTCCCTTCCCATACAATTCTGACAACCCAATATTTATTTAATAACCAAATCCATCAAAACATTATTTGATTCATGGATTTAACTTCAATATAATTTCTATGTTCATTATATTGTGGTATATCAATCCTTAGAATTAGTGGTAAGACTATTAGTTCCCCTTCAGTTTATTTTTTCCCAAGATTTACCTTTTAGAAAACCATAGATCAAAATTTCCATACTTGGATATTGGGATGATGAATTGTGAAGAAAATGTTTTATGCGAAATATTTTTAAAGATATGAAGTAGGAACACTATTTTTCCTTGTTCATTGATTAATTTCTTAATAGTGGTAATATTCAAGGTAAGTGGATTTTCCTATAGTCCACTTTTTATATGAATATGATGGATTTTCTGTGGTTGAAAATTTTATTTCCAAATATGTAATCAACATTTACTGGGTTTTCCTCTTTTAGTTGTCATTCATATATTTATGGATGTGGGTGACACCCCATGTGTATGAAATTAATAAATTTTTAAAAGGGAAGATATTTATTAAAAAAAAGTTGTTTTATGGTTGTTATTAACATGTTTCGAGAGGCATGTTTTATTTTTCATTGGGTAAAAGGATCATGTAATAAATTTTTACTGATCATATCACTATTTTTTATGGCCCATGTTATTCATGGATATTGGTGAAAAGATACATGAAATTTATAATCAAAGATAAATTATATACTTTTTTTAATTTATATTTTGATAAATGTTACCTTGATCAAATACCATTTTTTGAGGTCTTAGTTGTACACGAGTCCATGAGTGGAATCATTGAATTAATTAAATATTTGTAGTACTATCAAAAGAAAATATTACATTGAGAAAAAATATTTTCTCACCTAATTTCATGTTTGTAACTATATTGGTAAAATATTCTAAAATATCAATATTTTATAAAAATTATTTAAATTATCCTTTGATATTCTTTAAAATATATTATAAAACTATTGACTAATAATATTCAGGCCTTAGTAGCATGAATGAATTGTATCATAGGGTTTCCTATTGGGTTTTAACAATCTCCCTAACATATTAAAACTTATATATATGTAGATTTTTTCTTCCATAAAACATTAAATGGATATGTATTGTACATCACAAATGGAGTACCACGATAATGGTGGTCAGGGATGTTCGGAGCCTGATATTTTGTGAATATTCATATCATAAAGCATAGTGTGGTTCCATATTGGGGCTTGAGTAAATAGCTAATTTGGCGACTTAGTAGATTTGGTTTTTTATTTTATTGTTACATTAATACTATCTATTTGATTATTTTTAGTTTCTAGATATTATTTCATTCATCATTATATGGATGTCTATCTTCTTGTCTATGTATTTTTATTCATAATGGTTGTTTTTTATTGTTGGGTGGATGTGTTTTAGGGTTAAAAAATTACCTTATATTGTAATGTTAATCCCTAAACAATTTTGAATACCTTTTTTGTTTGGGGAATGTCACCTATAGTTAGTATATCTTCTAACCCAACCTAAGACAATGGGTTGGTCAAAGATGTTACAGTTCTTTGTATCTTCGTAAAATTATTAAACCATTTATAATGAGAGATTTTATAAGGAATTATATTGAAATTAATGAATACACCAAGATTTATCATTCCATATATACGAAACATATAATTTAAAAGTCATATTAAACAAATGATATTCTCACTACACATCATTAGTGTAATCTGGAAAATAAAATAATGGACAATTTTTCAGACACAGAAAATACTAGATTACAATATTATGTTAGTAATATTGGAAATAAATTTTGAATATAATTTATCCATTAATATTATATTATAATTATCACTACCCATATTATCCTTATTCATCCAAGACTCAAATAATAATAATGATAAATCACACATGAATATTTTAACTCTAATTCAATTGAGAAAAAATGTTTTGATAAAACATGTTTCCAAATTTCATATTATCAAAAGTAAAAGGTCAAAAAATACATTTTCCAATTTAGAGTTAATATTTCTTTTTAGGTATCCATCAATGAGAGGAAAAATTTAGTGGAACTCATTGAAAAAGAGTTTATTTACTTCTCACGTGGCAAGAAAGGTCACTGCTGTAATATTTGGGATGAATCAAAGTAGAAGAAACCCGAAAACTATAAATTGAATATATTCTTCATTAAATGTAATTTTTTTGAGCTAATTTTTTTGTATATTTTTTAAAATGTATGTATTTAAAGAAATGGAACCATATAAGTATAAAAATATTAAAATATGTAAGTTGGATTCCCAAAGGAACTAAATAAGTGTGATTCCCAGATCAGTAATGAGAAGAACAAAATATATGTATTTTATTATTACACGAGTCATGTAAAACACTTTTTTTAATAGAATAAAAATTTTCTCAGTGTCTATATTAGAAACAATGATATATTATTACATTTTCTAAATATATTGTTGTGAAATTTTAGATTCAATGAGACATTATTCCATCCAACCACTCCTAGTGATATTAGTCCATTGTGAATTTAAACAAATTATATAAATTAATATTATATAATATTAATAAATTAAGTATGTAAATTATACTTTTAGGAATCATGAAGAGTACATGTTTGAACTAATCAGCTTGTATTGTGATTTTTTACACCCTACACATGCGATAAATAATATAAAAATTTCTTTCATATATTTTAATGGCTTGTACAAGTAAATAAATGAAATAGAACAAAAATGTTGATTAATACAACATGTACTTATTTTAATGAAAATGGATTAGTCGATATATTACAATTGTACATGGTATGTGGTCCATACTTATAATAATAAATTAATTAAGAATTTAATATCATATAGAGCCAATCAAATGGTGTTTATGAATTAATAAATTATAGGAAATACCCTTAATGATGAACTTTATGGAGTAAATAAATAATTATTAATTGTACAAATAAATAGAAAGCGTACTTGATGGGTAAAACCACTTAAACTTCTTATATATTTCTCAACGTATGTCCCTGATACAGGTCTAGGGGATGGATGTGTATTTCATCCATGATATTTTTAAGGTACATAGTCTATACAACGAGTACGTGTTGTGTGTCCTCATTAGTACAATATTGAATTTCCGTACATGTTTATTACATAATACACAATTTTTATTTGATTTTTCCTTTTACACCATGAAAAAACTTGTTCTATTAGGAGTGTAACCTAGTTACATGGTTTGTAGTTGGACCTAAAGTGTTATATCCTATTATAGACAACATGCATAGGCTAATAAATACATTCACATGTCATTATTACATGATGAACTATAAAAACTATATTCTATCATGGTGAAGGGTACTAGGATACCTGATAAGTACCTTTGAGCTAAAAATAATGCACTATTATACTATCTATCCAAAATACAAAACACCACATATGGATTGTTAGGATATTTTTTATTAATTTTTTTTAACATGGGTAATATGTATGATAAAAAAAGGGAGTAAGGGATGATGCTGAAAATCAGATTAATATAATGAATTTATTTTAGTGAAAATTTAATTATATATATATAAACCATCGATAATCAATAAATAATTATAAATATAATGTTACCACTTTGATACAACATGATGGTTTCATGTATATTGGAAGCACATATTATGCCTTTGGACTACATAGATTTTTTTGATTCATTGGATAATCCATAGTGTAAAACATGATGAACATAATGACCAATTATATTCTTCTAAACAATACTGACACATGTTTTTTTCTTGAACCAAGGGAAAATATAATTTTCATATCAGATATAAGTAATTTAATATCAAGAAGAAATTTCTTAGTCTTGATTTCATTATTTTATATAGGGTTTAAAAATCTAAATTACATTAAATTTTATTTTTATTTTCTTAATGAAGACCCAAATTAGATATACTCTTCTAGTGATCTACATGATCTCCTTTGATATCAGAATGTCACCAACAGTACTACATGATCCAACATAGAGGTAAAAATCTTATTGTATCTCTCCATTTATTTCTATCTTCATTACATCAGTTTAAAGGAATTATATCCTAAACCCTTTAATATGAGAATAGTGGAAAGAGAATGATAGAAGCTCCCAAGCTATAGAGGAAACCCTAGATATGTTCTTCTTTTAGAGAGAAATCTATTGGGATGATAATGTTGTGCACATTGATAAGACACTCATAATTCTCAAAAATATAATTTTATATGCTTAGAATTAGTGTTTAATATATATAATTAATTATAAAAATGACCTTAATAATATATTAAACCAATAAAAAATCTACATTCCATGTAAAATAATTACGATAATTTTTTTTATTTCATTCCCCAAATCGCGAAATGATAAATATTATTTAATGATAATGAAAATAAATATTTATCACTAGATATGTAATGTGGTTATTTTTTCCACCATCATTTTTATATATTCCCTAAATATTTATTTATTTAAATATTTTTAAATAAACAAATAAATAAATTTTATAATTAGTGTCTGGAATGTAAAATATATATTTTAATATCAATGTAAATAAATAAATTATTAAAAAATATGTAATTATTTTTTATGGAAATAAAATAGAAAATATATATTATATATTCACATAATTAAACATTCATGTTTTTAGTAAATTTATATTTAATACTATAAATCAATATTTTGTAAATAAATATTACATCTCTATCTAGAAAAAAAATTTCATTATAATGTATAATATAAATAATAATAAACTGAGATCAATGGAATCACAATGTGTGTCACCTTCTAGGTCTCTTTTATAATGGAATATAGAAGGCTTGAATAAAGTCTAATATTAATATCAATAAATTGGTTAAGGAACACATAAATAATTATTATATGTCACAATTAAAAAAACCACACAAAAACACTCATTATGTGATAAAAACCCATTGTTTTTATATCTCATCAAGTACGGTTAACACCCATGTCGTCAACCAATCTACATAATATATCTTTACGTAAAAATTTGAAATGAACCTATAAAAAAATCTATTGAATTTTTATTGACATATTCATTCCCATCAAATGGATGAGATATCATCTCCCATAAATAAGGAAGGGAAAAACATTATGGTCTTGTTCGTTAAAAATATATCATTTTTGATGAACCCAACACTCCCAGATTCACCATGAAAATCTATCAACATAGATTATGGTAATAGCTAAAAGTAAAATATCAATTATATGTGTTAGTAATAATAATAATTTATAAGGATCTTTATAAAATATATCATATATAAATATTCTACGGAACATAATCATGTTGAATTCCTACTCGTGGGTCTATTCTAATAATCTCCCATCATGGTTTTCATAATGTGAGAACATCCAGAGATGATTCCTCATTAAATTATAAGTAATCACACATAAACCATAACATGTTAGGTGTGTTATCATTGAATATTATCTAATTCTAGATAAATATTTATGAATATTAGTCTTTTAATTCAAGGTTCTCATCATAGAGAGGAGAAATAATTAAATTTTCTTGTGAGACATATATTCGAGGAAATTATAAAACTAATGTTATGTTGAAGAATAATAAATATCTTATAAGGTATTTATTAATATTTAAATACATGAATATTCATGAAATATAACTTAGAAAATAACTTTTTTTAGGACACTAAATCTTCCAACAACTAAATTTTATGGAGATCTATCCGCAGAAAATCATCATTATGTCTTCTAGTGGTGTTGCTTTCATAGATTTACCTCAATATACAACAAATTTGATTAGTTATAAAATATTATTGGAAATAATATCTTCATAATGATTCGTAATATTTATGAGGTTTCAACGTTATCCTTACATTCCAATGGGTGTTAAATTTGGGACATTGGTAAGATTCAATGAACTTTTATCTCCTAATTACCCTTAAATCTAGATCTTTTGGACACACTTTATCATTTTATATTTGATACTTCTTATGTCTTCCCATCATCCATTTGAAGAATATCCAGTAAAATCTTATAGTAACACTCATGAATATTTCCATTCATCCAGCTATACCATTAGTTGTTCGATCTCCCTATTGTCTCACAAATCAATCTTCCTTAAATTGTTTGATGATTACACTGATCAATTTCTCTTGTACATTTCATTACCATGAATAGTATTTCTAAAATCATGAAATTTCTATATGATTACATATTTAATTATCACCATAAATCTATCCTTCATTATCATATATAATTTAATTGAATTTTCTTTCTTACCTCATGTTACATTAACAATTCACCTTATAGATAATTCATCTAGAACTATTTGAATGACTTATATTAGTGGTATAATTATCATATACCAATTTTACATTTTTCTATGGGTTTCACTATTTATTACGGATTCCTATATATTTACTTTTAGTGAATTTAATTTGGAAGCATTCATAGGCATTTTCAACTTCGTCATCATTAGAATATCATTCACATCAATTGAAAACTGTTTTTGATAAAAATTAAATAATTCCTCATCAATATCTAATGGAATAATCTGTATTACCTTTCAGATTTGTTGTCAATTCAAATTTATATTTTAATTAATGTATTTCTTCTCCCCCTTATTGATAATACATTCAATGTTTCACTCTATATGGGATCTTCCAATTACATATTCTCCATGTCCCATTTGATTAATTGAATGTAGAAGTTGAATTAATTTATTGAAGGATAATATGAAATTTCATAACAAAATATGACAATAATAAGAAAATATCATTGATTATGAGGTATTATTGGTATTTAATTTAAGAGTGAATAAATTGGGCCTTAAAGCTATATATAATATTCCACAATGTTATACCAATAGAAAATTTTCTTCAAATGGTTTTGTCACAATTTTTTCAAATGAATATATTATAAACATACAAATATATAGATAAAAAACGTTCAAAAAAGAAATAATATTTTATGCCAAATTTTTTATACTTTTCATTTTTCAATAAAACCATTAAATTTCCTTCAATTAAAACACAAATTATGTTTTTAAATATACTAATAAAAAAATATTTTAATTTACCTCATAGATGAAATAAAACCCATTATCCGAAATTTAAATTTATATATTTTAATCATCATATATTATTTCCACTAATGGTCACATCAATTAATAAATTGGGAATATTTTCAACATTTTGTGTCTTATTTCATTGGTTTTCAAGAATTTGTAATCTTCACGTCAATTTTTTATCCTTTTGGAATTACTATTTTTAGATTCACTCCCCTAAAACAAATCATTTCTATTTTTATTTCAAGACTATCCATAAATTGATTCACCTTATAATTATTTTATCAAATCAGAATATATCGAACATGTAAAGGAATATGATTTTTCTTATTTTGTATCTTACTTATAGAATATGAGGACCCAACAATATTACATTACATAATTTTGAAGTTTATTCATGTACTCACTTACATTAATGGTGTTGATATTTTCATGTTTAGAACTTAATATAATTGGGACATAATAAATACATAAAATTCCACAAGAAATAGAGAATATACCACAAAAATATTATCCATTTCTTTACAAGGACAATACATTAAAAATAAAACATGATTTCTTTGAAAATTCTACATAAAAATAAAAAAGTAATATTTATTTGTATTACATATCCTTATAAAACATGAAAATCATATAAAAACTTTGGATGAGCATAAAATATCAGTAAGGGATATAATATGTGGAAAAAGAATATAATTGTCAATAAACGCATGAAATCAATTTCTAAAAATCATACTTGTCTCCCATATATATTTACTTTATGAAACATGTGAAATCCATGATATTTCTCCAGAACATAAATAACATAAATAGAAATACAAAGGTGTTTTTAGTAATTTCTTACTTAGTTTTGTAACCAGCAGGTCTACCTTATGTTTTGTAACATCATGACTAACATACAATGTAACTCTCACGGCTACCTTATGGTGTAATTGTTGCAGCTACACATGGATTAACTATAAAACCACCCTAAAAAATATACATATCAATTTAATTTTAGGGAGATAAAGGTTCCAAATATCATCATAAACAATTTCCAAGAACCAAAACATAATCATACAATAATAATAATTTCACAAAAACATTGATTTTGAATTTTTTAAAAAATAATATCTATAGAGTATTTTAAATTAAAACCCTCCATAAAAATATAATATAACTAAATTGGGACTTAATAAAGTTTAATTAATATTTATATACATTGTAAATAAACATAATTCAACATAATATAAACAAAATTCATCACAAAAACAATATTAATACGATATAAATAAAAAATTATAATTATATCCCAAAGAATAGAAATTTCATAAATGATTCTCCTAGTTTGGGTTTTTATTAATTCAAACATGTTTAATTTTTTTTATAATAATTAAAATAGTGTTATTAATATCTTAAAGAAACATTTTAATGTTTATAACAACTTATATGCTCATTTTATGACATCATTGCATGAATTATTTAATAATATTTAGTTCATAACATTATTTTAGGTGTGTTCTTTACATGATTTCCATAGAGGGTTTGTATTTCATTTTCTTATAATATTAAAATGAAATTCAATAATTGGAATGAAATGGTATTGATATGTGTCCATAATTTTTAATGGTACATTAATACTATTTTTATCATATATTTTGTCAAGTTATTATATAAAACTTTAATGATATTTGTTAAGATCATTTTGTTGTGGTTCCTGAATATTGAGGAACTTGATTCATTATATAATTTAATTGCAGGAATAATAGTTTATTCCAGAACATAAAATAGGTTAGATAAATCGAATTTAATTTTTTTCTACAATTAAATGGATTTTAAAAATTAATTTTAAGTAATTAATGGAAATTGAAAAGACATCGTCCATTATTTTGGTAAACAACACATCATGAACTATGTCATTATAAAGGGGGAAGAGATGAAGTAATTTGAGGAATTATTTTCCATAAAAATAATATCAACCAGATGATATAATATTCAAGATCATTAATTCCTCTTGGATAAGGGGAAAAAGAGAGAGTATAAGAAAATAAAAGGAATTCACAAGAAAACACAATAACAAGAATGCAGATTTTTACCACTTGATATATTCTCATTGAGATCCTTCATAAGGACATTGGTTTAGGAATTTTGGTGAGAAAATAAGGACATAGACATGGAAAGAGACTTGGGAAGGATATTGGGTAGAACATAGGCAATTATAAAAGCATTATTGGTGTGAGAGGAATATGGGGTGGCGAGGGTGGTATTTATAGAGGAGGAGAGGAGGGATTTTACATTATTTTAATTTTTAGTTTACTATTTTTTATCAAGAAAATGAATAGTCTTGATTAACATGACCAAAAATAATAATAATCACATTTGAGTTTTAACCGAGTGTTCTTAAATTATACATGAATCACCTATGGTACATTAAAACAAATTTTTTTCATTTACCACAATTTATTATATTTTACTATATTTAAAAAAATGAATAATTTCAAAAAAAATAAAAAAAATTCCACCCAAACCATTTTCACTAGTATAATTAAAAAATGTAAAATCCTTTATTTGAAAAAAATTTTCTAATTAAAATTAATTTTTATTAAAACAACATACATTAATCTGAAATTAAAAATTTTAAAACTATAACTATTTTTTTATCACATTGAAAAATTAATCAAGATGTCATTATCCTAAAACCATAAGGAAATAAAATATTAATAAAATTTTCTAATAATTAGTGTCACATTAATATTCAAAAGGGTTTGTTACTATTCACTAAAAAAACAAGTTGGTTCCATCAGACCCCAAAAAAAATAATGTTCATAGTTGTGGATGGTCATTTTTTAAAATTCAAAACATAGAAGTGACAAAATTTTGTTTTAAGGATGGTTATAAATATCTACATAAAATACATGTTTTCTGAATTTTAATTTATTTTTAAAACCTTGGGGGAGTTATATTGAAATTGGAAAGATATAAATATATCAATATTGATACTCTATTAACATTTTATTTACTATTATTCATGATCTTACACTTGATTATCCAATATCCATCATCTTATATATATTTTTTATATTACATTAAATTTAATTTTTTTGTAAAGATTTATTAATATTTTTTTATTAGATAAAATGTTTGTTTTTAAATTTTTAACAATTTTATGTGATTCCTCTTATTTCACTATTCAAATAGACATAAAAAACATCAGAATGTATTCACCATTTTATTTCTGCTAAGATGTATTCTTGAGAGTCACATATTTGGCACCTTATGATGTCTGATTCTATTATTTAAAAAGTCATTTCTTTTGGTATCCATTAAATGCATTCATCAGTAGTTTTTTTATATTATTATATAATCAACATAAATATTTTCCTCCAAAAAGATTCTATTTAGTTTTATATTTTGACAAGCTTCAAAGTTTTCATCCGATATTCCTTCCACCAAAAAAATCAACTTTTATCATTCAAAAAATATTTCCTTTTTTAAAATATGATTTCATTATCACTAAAATTTACATAATTTATGGAAAAATATAAGATTTTTTATTTTCATTCATTATAAATGTATGATTTTTTTAGAATGAAAACATTTGTTATTCTTCCCCAATTACTTCTTCCTGGTAACATATTATTTTTTATCCCTCAAGTATAACATTCCATTTGTCTCCATTTTTCATGTCGTACATTAATTTGTCTTTGATAAATATGAGGTTGGTGTTTGAATATTGGAATTCATCATAAATGTTACCACTTTTATTATGCCTTCCACAATGTTTCTTGAAATTAAATAATGTTATAGGGAAATTGGTTTTCTATTATTCTATGAGAGTTTTTTCGACTTCAAATAATTTTTCTTAACATTCAATTTTTCCATTAATTGATTCCCCATACAGTTTCTTATTTGAAAATTTCCATTGACAAGAAATAACTCAATGACCAAATTTTCCACAGCACCAATAATAACCAATATCAATAATCTTATTGTTTTGTGTCATTAAATGGTTGGTGGAGGATTAACATATATTTCAAATATGAATTCACTTAATATGGACTTGTTGTGGGGAACCACATATTCTATTCATTCCATCACTCATCATTATATATGTGGTCGAATTCTCAATGTTTTTCTACCGCAATATTTTTCTAGATCATAGATTGTAAAATAATTTATTCAATGATTTGAAATTAGTTCCAAAAACTTTGCTAGATCATTGTGTTACCATATTCCTTGATGAACTAATGAATTTTGTATCATTATCTAACATCAAGATTATTATTATATTAAAATGAGTATTTTGATAAATATGACTCTACAAAGAGACTTAAATAGAAAATTTTCTATTAAGATGATGTAAATATCACTCTTTGGTAACATCAATGTTATCAATTTTAATTATAAATCAAAACATATTAAACATAATGTGTTTTTATAATATTAAAAAAATCTGAATTTTGAAGTTATGATCATCTTTCATTTTTTATCCACATCTTCATGAATCAATATTTCATATAATAGAGAGTTATTAATATGTTTTATTCTATTTCTTTGATATTCAACAGAGGCTTATTGACATTAATGGTAACATATAGTGCATGTATCAGTTCTTTTAAAACATTCCTAAAAATTAATTTCTCCTATGAATTTATTTTGAAGTCCATATTGATTAGAAAAATTATTTCATTGAAATGTTGGAAGTATTGTTTTTTTAATTCTACAAGTTACATAATAGTTCATCGTTTTTTTGGTATTTTTTCCAATGTATCCATCATATCATTGGATTCAAATTCATACCATGAGAACTCATTTTATAGTCCCTTATGAAATGAATGTACGTTTCAAAAAAATTTAATAGGAAATTTTTTCATATAATACAAGAGTTTATAGTAAAAATTTAACTACTATAAAAGATTAATAATTTTTACAACTTCAAAAAGAGTCTTATATAGGGTTATTTTTAGTATATTTACTATATAATATTCCAAGAATTTTAAATTTGGATGATGGTGAACCATCCATATTTATAGCTCAAGAGGATGACATTAATAATTTCATAGCCTCCTTATTCTACCCCCTCTTTAAAATTTTAGCTAAAATTTCTATGTTTCTAAAATGAAAATAGAATATTAAATTACATTAAATTATTTTCCAACATTCTAATATTTTGAATGTGGACTATCAATAAAGACCTTATCATCATTATAATCTTTTACTTCAACATATAAAAATCATTACTTCATGTAAATCAATGATACAAATCTACGAATATTCATATAGATAAAATTATAGAGAGGCTATGATTTAATTCCACCTGTGAGACCAAGTGGATGGTACTACTACAATGATGGTGGGTGGGGGAAACAATTTGTGTAGTAAATTTTTTAATAAATTACACAAATTTAATATTTTACACGGTTTATTTTATTGAACATATTTTATTTGTTAGGATGTTTGAATCTCTAATATGTACCATAAAAATTACCTCGACATGATATATAGAAGGGGTATGGAGAAAAAATGAAAAATAAATTTTGAAGGTTTGAATTTAGTGTGAGAAAATGCAATTACATTATATTTTTAAATAAGAAAAATATATTTGATAGCATATATGTAATACAACAATAAGCTTAAATGAACCATGAAATATTAATTTTGAAATGTGTCCCTAATAATAATGTTATTTAATTAGAGGGAATGAATATGATAAAGTTAATGTTAATATATATATATATATATATTCTAATCGATGAAAATTTATTTATTAATTATTATTAATGATCAAACCAATTTGTAGTAAATTAATTTTATTCATCAAAAATAGGTTTCATAAAAAATAGTTTTTATTTCATTTAAGAGAATATATTACAATTAATTTATAGAATCCTTAAAATTTTAATTTTATAAAAAGGATATTCTTTTTTAAATCATCATATCATAATTAGGTTATTATTAAAAATAGAAATTTTCCTGAAATGTTTTATTTTTCATTGAATTGTTGAAAAAATAGATATTTATTAAAAAATATGTTAATAATTAATGTATTTAAAAATTTAAAATCTACATAGGAATAGTTTAAAATTTTAATTAGTTTATTTTTATTACAAATAATCCAATTACATACCTATAAATAAATTTCACACTTGAATATGTCTGAAAAGAAATTTTATAGTTAAAAGAAATTTTCTAGGAAGATCACGTTTTATCTCGTGTTTCCCGATTAAATTTAAATTATATTCTTCCAATTATATATATTTAATATTGAAAAAAGTTCTTATATTCATAATATTGAGATATATATTTTTAAAATTTTTAACTTTAATTTTTTTTTCATTATGAATAGTAACCATTGAAAATTTGGGTCACATCAATTAGTGTAAATCAAGTAATTTATGTCAAAAATAATATGATATGTTCTCCAAAATGACCCAAACACTAAAAATAATATAATTTGTGAGTATTTGTTGAATATAAATATCCAAATGTCAAATATAGGACCTTTATCAAATTTTTCATGATTTTAACAAATAAATAATTTATGTGAATATAAAGACAAAACTTTAACACATTTTATTTAAATAACTATAATTATTTACAAAGGAATCAAAATATGTTATGTTCAGGTTTAAATAATAATTTTAAATTTTTATTATTAATTTTTAACATTGTAATTCAATTTTAAATTTTAGTAATAAAATAATTATGGTAAATGGTAATGCAAAAAAGATGTAATAATTATACATTTAATTGAAAAATGTTATCAATAATATAAAATATATGAAATTTTACATAATTTGGTAGAATTTGTTTTACCCACTAATTTTTGGGATACATATAAAATTTTAGGAATGTTATAATTAATTATTTTAAAATTATTTTTTTATCTTGATGTAGTTAATGTCAATGAAAATTAATTGTTTTAAAATGATCATTAATGATATTTTATAATTAATAATATTTTTAATATGATATCAAATTCTTGAAAATCATATATTAATAGTAGTGATAAATATACATATTTAGATATCTTACATTGTGTATTTATGGGCCATTTTTATATTTATATTATCTATAATGACCCTCAATGTGTAAAAAACATTATTATCATTATGTGTGTAAAAGGGTTAATGATAGGGTTAAAAAAAGTGTAAAAAATTAGTATCATCTTTTTAAAATTATATTGGATGATAATTTTCAAATAACCCTCATATTATATTTGAATCTTAAAAATTTGGAGGCTTTTTACATTGGAAAATAATATATATTAGTACTATATTTAAAAAAAATACAATGAGTGACCCTCCGTACTCTTATTTAAGGGTACATATTTTATCATTTTAACTCATTAAGAACCATTCAGGTTGTACAATACAAAAAATAAAAAACAACTTAAAATACCTCCCATTATCCCTGTGTATTGTTTTTCATTAAACCACCCTTGAATGCTTTTAGTGTAATCCTTAACAGGTTGTCTGAATAAGAGGTATATTTCAGAGAAAATGGTTTTTTTATTTAGTTATTCCTCCAAATAAATCAAATATTGTTCAACCATACTGAAATAATAATGAATTATATTAGAAATACTTACATTTTATTATTCTAATTTTATAACCCACAACCATTTATTCTTCCAACAAAAAGGGAAATAAAACCATCATTCATGTGTAAAATAGACTACTAACTTGCTAGACAATGTAATTTATCTTTCAACACCAACTCCCATGGATGTTTATAATTATGGATATAATGTATATATATGATATTCATGACTTATTTTGAATTATTAAATTATAATATATCATTTTATTTCATTCCTTTCCAATCATTGAAAAACTATAACATCGTTCAAGGGTTCGAGTTTGCTACAACCTCCATGGAGAGATGTGGCTAATATTTCATCAATATATAACAAAATGTATATATATATATATTTATATTTAATATAAAAATATTTAAATTATAAAATTAAAAAAAATTAATTATAAAATAGAACTCACATTATTTTTATAATTATCTTTGACAAATAGAATTGGTACTTACAGATATGTAGAACCTACCATCTTTATATTTGTAAAATATTTAATTTTTCATAACAATAATTCATGGTTGTTTTTATATGTATAATTTATCTATAACTGTACAAATTATTAAATTATTATTATTATGGATATGATGAAATAATTATTTCTTTGACTTCAGTCAACCTACTGATGTTATTTTGGACATATGAGATTATATCATAAAAACATCCAGTATAAACTCAAATGACTAAGTAGTTGATTATAACATGGTAATAAATTTGACGGAGAACATATTTAATGAGTTAGACTCAATAAAAAAGACATTTTATTTTAAATTTTTTATTTTAAAATTTTGAAAAATTTACATTATATATCTTTCTCCTCTAAGACCATATTCTTCTAAATGTTTTATGGAAATATTCATTTATTTTTGAATGGATAAAAAAATTAATTTTTAAGATATTTTACTTTCATTAATATGATTTTTTAAAGTAATAATTTTTATGTATTACATAAGTTACAATCATTTAAAAACTAAACCTTTAATGTTTACCTTACAACAGTTTTTCTTCTATGTACATAATTTAAAATTTTATTTGAGGATGAATTTTTATAGACATAATGGAATTATTAAAGAAATATTATTTCCCTTTCCTAATTTATATAAATGGATTTACAATGGAATACAATTATTTATTTTATATAGAACATTTTTACATTATAAAAGGAAAATGTAATGTTCTATTTTAATGTCTACAGTGACAGAAACATTTCACCTCAAAATAACTATTAATCGATATTTTTCATTAATTTTATTATTTAAATGTTTCTTCATTGAAAAATAAACCTTCCATTTTTTTTTCAAAATTAGTTTCCAAATGGAGTAGATATTTCACAATCTAAGAATGTTTTTATATGAGTGAATACTATAAATTTTAAACTAAAATATTATCTGTGTTATGATATTGTTATGGATGTATTGAATTATCTAGGATAAAGGGTTGATCTATAATAAACAATGTAAATGTGAGTCCATGACCTCCCTCCAATGTAAAATGAAAAATATTTCTTTTCATGTTAACCATAAGCATTATTCCAAGTATAACTGTGGTGGTTATTTTTAGTGTAACTATAATAGTTATTCCAAGTGTAACAATAATGGCTACCCCATGTTTGACTATAATGGTTTGGTAATAAGTAATATTGACATGAAAATGACTCATAAGGCTATCTATATGATTTATCTATTGTTTTATGTATTTTTATGAAATATTATGATTTTAAAATGGTAATCAATGTTTTTATTTGTTTAAATAGAATGCATATGCTTCTTCCATTGTGTAAAAAATGTATTTTTTAAAAAATATATCTCTTTTTTCATGATTTAAATGATAACATAATGAGTTTTATTTTTCATTTAATATCTCTTATGAAATTTTTATGAAATTATTTGGGCTGAGAAATTTATTTCTTGGGTAAACAGATGATTACCTTCAACACAATGTTTGTTATGAAAGGGAATCTTTTTTTGATAGTAGTCAATGGAGAAGAAGTTAATTAATTTTTTATATCTCTTATAGATATTTATGTGCACCTACCATGTATTAAATTGTTTTTCATATAGTTTTAGGGATGATGGAAGACATAGAATTGTCCAAAATGAATGTTTTTAAGATGTCACATGAAATGAATACATATTAAATTAAAAAAATTTCATTATAGGAAAAATGGATACTGAATGGAAGTGTCAAAATTGTGATGTATTATTTAATTATATAAATGTGAAGTCGAAATATAATAAAAATAAAAATATAAAAGATCATTAAAATTTAAGAATGTCAATTCGTGATTAAAAATTAAGGTTATATATTTTTTAATGTTGGGTTTTATAGTTTATATCAAAGGAAATGTTTAAGTAACATTAGAGATTAAGATATTATTAGAAAATATGTTAAATTCACTCTATAAAATAAATGGTTTTCCTATTATGGATACTTATGGTTATTTTGGAAAGATTTCAAAATAATTTGGATATATATATATTAGTACTTATCATCCTCATAAGATGGTTTATTATGATTACATTAATATAACCACGCCAAATTCTTTAGTTTTATTAAATGGTTGGAACAAATTGAAAAAAATGGAAAAATGGTTGTGAAGGAAAATATGGTGATTTTATGAATGTGAAAATTGATAAAATTGGAGCTGCATTGAAGAATCATATTCCTCTTCATAACTAGGTATCATAAGTTATTATTAACATCTTAAATGAAGGTGATTTATCCAATGTATAAAATATTAGAGAAATAAAAATATCTGGATATTCAGGTGATAAAAGTCATAAAGGTAAATGTATTTAATGATCTATTTGTCATGAATGCTAAAATAATCCCCCGGTACAATTTATTCAAATATTTAGAAATTTTTTCATATATATAATGGTGGGCGTAAATTAGTATGCTTTAAAGGAAAAGGAAGTAATAATTTTATTTGCTGAAGGGGACTAAATTTCCTCAGAAACAATAAATTGAATATATAAAATGTGGGAGTATTGTAATTAGGTAAATAGGAGTACTAGGGGGAAATCTCAATAATGATATCAACAATTCCATTTAGATGAATGTTTAGAAATTCATAATTCAATTATTGTTGATGATTAGGAGACTAAAAATGAAATAAGAAGTTAATAGATTATATATTTTATTATGTATATATAATATTAAATATTAGAACTTCATTCCTATTTTTTTGTTGTATTTAATTCTTAACGAATAAAAATTAGAATTATAGTTAATTAATATCCTTGAATGATTGAGGTATTTTCAAATAGGTGTTTTGGAGTTATTATGTAGTGGTATAGTTGTAGCTAATAATTATTTAAAAGTCATAGAAATCCTCTTTTAGGATTTATGTGATGGGAATAGTTTAGGAGACATTTAATTTATTTTGTTTTATGTATTAGTTATGTGTAATCCATAATATTAACATTTGAATTAGTTATTTGAGGAAGAAATATCATTTATTTTATTGTAAACAACATTTAAGATATTGGTAAACTTTTGGGTTTATATGATATTTTATGATTGATGTCATATGTTTTGGGAAAGGTAAAATAACTATATTTTTTTAGAAAATATTAACCACCTGCTATGAGACAACCTATTTCTTCGAGCTGGGCTATAGGGTTTGAACCAACAACTAATGGGTGACTAGGGTGAGATGCCTACCACTAAACCATGTGATTTTCTGGTTAGTAAGATATATATTTTTCAAATGTTCTAGAATATATTGATTTTTTTTTGGGGAAAATATGTTATAACATATTTATATATAACCACATTATTGAACTACTATTTGATGATTAAGTGATCAATGATATTTTGTAAGAACATCACAATATTTTTTCAGAACATTATAAAATTGTAATAAATAATACAATATAAGGTCTTATTTTTGGATTAAATGTTTACTTATATGTTAGAAGAATATATTATTTTGATGTGGATTTATGGTTATTTTGGTTATTTATGAAAACTATAAGCATATTTTTGGAGATTATATGCTGAATGTCTACATTTTTTGGGATAAATGACTTTTTGAGTTAATTTTTTTAATTAATCATAAATGTATGTGTGAAAAAATCCTTATGATTTTTGGGTATCATACTTGGTTGAAATTATATTTGAGACTTTTATGTATTTTTATTTATCGAATTATCTAAAATGAAATGTGGGTGTTGTTGTTGAGGCTTTGGATATTAGTATTGAATTTCTTTATTTGAATGTATATTAATTTTGGGAATTTTTTTTATATTTTGATAACGATTTATTCTTTTGGTTATTGTATAAAGATCAATGAAATATATAATTTCAAATTTATGGATTATTGGATCCATTAGAATCTAATTATAGATCCTAATAGAATATGAATTCACAATGAATTTATCATCCATTGGATAAAAGGTGGGACTATGGTGGGAATAGAATAATAGATGACATAATACATATAATATAATTTTAATTAATTATCTAATTAGTTCAAATTATAATGGAATTACTCAACAATATGTAAATGTATCTTGAAAAAATATATTCTTACCTTCATTTCTAATGAATACATTGTCACTTCACCCACCCAATATTTATGATTTTATGGTCAATATCCTTTCCCCGACTAGTATATCTATCACTCTTTATCAGCCCTTGGGTGTTAGTTTTATCTTCAATGTCCGAATTTTAACATCCATCTAATGTTTTCATAATTGGAAACCTAGTTATCTATTATAGTTTACTTCTATTATATTTACCATTCCCTCTATATAAAATGGAGTTCTATTATCCCTTTTCATGATGTTAGATTCCAAAAATATGCATTTTAGATAGAAAATAACTGATCACTATGATCATGTTCAAATTGTGAAGAAAAAATTTATTAATAGGGTGGGAGAATGTATCCCACAAAGGTTTTTAAGTACATTAAATTTCGAAGTTTAAAAGACATGAAACACAGAGTTTAAACGAACCATAAAATACTATTATTTAAATGTGACTGTTATAACCCATCCAGGAAATTGGTGGGAATGAATAGGATTAAAATATTCTGATATATACATATATAGTCTATAATAATTAATAATTTATTTATTAAATCTTACTAAATAACCAAACAAGTTTTAGTAATGTCATTTCATACATGAAAAATACAATTTCTTCAAAAATGGGTTTTATGGGTTTTCTTGAGAAAATATTATAATTAATTTTTGAAACAATTATAAATGATATATTTTAAAATACAAATCATTTATGAAGTCCACATATCAAAATAATCTTATTGTAGAAATGTGAAATTGTTTATAAAAGATTTATTTGTCAATGAATATTAAAAAATATTGTAATTAATTGGATTTTATCATATTTTGTTGTTATAAATTAATTGGGAACATTTAATGGAAAGGCTATGAGATAGTGTGTGATTCCAAGGATCATTGTTCCATGAACAATTCATTGCAATATGTTAAGTTTCTAATAATGCATGCATGATGTTTTTATTTAAAATTGTAATAAATTCTAAATGAGTTCCCAGATTAGAAATATGAGGGGATTGTTGCATTCAGAATATCGAATTCACTTTAAGAGGGGCCTAGAATTGGCCAACAAAAATTGAACATGAATGTTAGATTTTGGACGTATCGATAATATAATATTAAATATTTTTTTATTTTAATGTAATAAATCTCGTTTTCTATATGTTAGGGTTTTCTAAGGATAAATAATTATCAATATATTTAGGGTTTATCCCTTATACAAAGAGAAGGAGGTTCTCTAATGGCAATGATGGATCTATGGTCAGAACATGGATTGAAGATCGACAGTTCAACAAATGAAAACATCATAGAATTGAAATTTGTCAATGATCGATCAAAACTCTAGGTAGGTTGTTTTTTCATTATGAATTATTCCACATTATTTATTTCTATGATGAACAATAAACAACACATGAATATATTAATTTGTGTTTCAATTGCTCATGGTATAGGTTAATGATTTAGAGGATTTAAATGGGAGATATATCTTTTTGTCCCTTCATTATTTGTGATCCGACAAACAAGAAATAATAAAGGATGAAAAGTAGGCCATGATCAATTCTTGGAGTGTTCGTTTGTTTATTTCCACTCTCCCTAATCATTCTCATGTTTAATGTTCTTCATGAAATATGAACTGAGTATCATTGCCTCTTTGATCTATGGATAAAAAATCCAAGACCTTGAATCCTACAATGCAATGACAGAACCTAGGTGGGATGATGAAGGATTATAAAAAATCAACCATGGAAGAAGCTTTCATAGGCATAAGGTAGGGGTGCATGGTGGTGATTGGAGCTGTTACTCCAACCAGTTCAGGTGGAGTACAAGAAGGACAATACGATGCCAATATGGTGGCTTGTGTCGGAGCCAGTATACGGCCCGACATGGGATGTACTAGGTAGATCACAAGGAGGACAGGCCACCAGTGGGATGGAAGGTGGAGGAGCACTAGTTGGTTGTCAATGAAGGATTTCATGTGAACACATGGAAAGAGCAGATCCACAGGGGAGTTGGTGTAGGCGACTATGTTCAACATGGATCCCATGATGATGGGGGCCATAGGGGAGTTCAGTGGTTGTGGTTTCAATCATCATTGATTAGAGAGGAACTGTGTTGATCAGAAGAATGTGGCTGGGTAAGCTGCATGTGGGAGAAGGGGCCGACCTATATGCAGCTGGCTAGGCCGGACACACGGTGCCATACTAGTGGCCCAACGGGCTGGGAGCAACAATCTAGTGGACCAAAAACCAATGGTCCAAGGGGGTTATATCATACCATACAAAATGATCTGGGATGGACTAGGCCTAGTAGAACAATATAGATTAGGCCGACCGGACTAGGTCGGGTTGGCGGGTAAGGACGGATCTGACCCAGACCAGACCAGGTCAAAAAGTTTCAGTATAGTGGCCCTAACATTCTATCAAGAGGTCCTTTAATGATATGTCTGTGGTATAGGGACACTTTCAATGTGGATGTACATTTGAGATGTTTTAGTTGGTTTTTATAATGGACCTGTATAGGGGGATAGTTTCCCTTGGTTATTTCCTCGAGGGATCAATATTTTATTGCATCAACATCATAGGATTGTTTTCTACTCTAGAGGTTGAGTCCCAGATAGAGTTATGGTAACCCCCCTTCGGACTAGAGTGATACAATATCATCCATGATAGAGTATTTTTTTGGGAATTTACAAGACCATTTAGAATGAGATGTTATTCCTCAATCTAGTGGGTTGTATCGATAGGGTTGTTTTTATTCTCTATGAAGGATCCCCTACATTATGAGCTACATTGGTATGGTATTCAGTATTATTTGGGAAAGATCACTTAAATTTTGAGAGAAAACATATTTGGTTGTATGTATTCAATGGGATGAAACCACTACCAATATGTTATGATCATTTACCCTTATATTTCTCTTTAAGAAAGGCCAAAATTAAAAGGACCTCTTCGAAAAAGTATTCTATGAATTTATAGCTCAATAATGAGTTATGTTAGACTGATCGCGACTATAGCATAATACTAGGTAGTGATTAGTTATGAAATACAACTTTACATTGTGGCTGATCGCAACTTTACTTGGTATATGTGTTATATATTTATACCCTTGAAGAGCTAACTATACTTTGTGTATTTCTTTTTGGTATACATCATATATTGATTTGTGGCATTCCGTTGTTGTTTTGGGGTGTCCTACTGAGTATAGTTCTACTCACCCCAACTCGAGCATTGATATAACATGTTTTTCATTATATAGAAGATTGACTATTTTATAGACTTCTAGGTGGATATGGATGATGTGGGTCTTAGAGAGATCATACAAATATAGTGTTCTTCTACGGCTTCTGACAGCTGTCTTACTCCAACACTTCATGTAGGGTTTTCTGGGGTTGAGTTTGAAGAACACGTGAGTTCAATATTAAAGATTATTTCTTTTTATGGTCTTGTATTCTGGAATTATATACTTTTTAGTTTCATAAATTCATACTATGTTGTTGGTATATTTGTTTATGAATTCTTTTTCAACATAGATTTTTTTTATGGTTATACATTTTTGGATTGGAGATGAGTGCGTTTATACATGTACATAGGAAAATTCCCCACATTTGTGGTTTATGACAAATCAGTGATACTCACCATCCCTTGACCTATTGGAGATGGATTTGTGGTCATCATGGAATGATCCCCTCTTAGAAGGGTCATGGACAAGTGGTATTATAAGTGGGTATGTTCTACATAAGGGTAGGGAGTCAGTGAGGTCAGTTTAGGGAAATAGTGATAAGTGTTTTGTGGTTATCTTTCAGGCTAGGGAGTTCATTGTTGGTGTGGTGGCTGACATATCCATACACAAGGTCTTTGAACAGTTCATTTCCAAATTGATACATGAAAACACTAGTTTTATTGAATTAATTGTAAATATATTTTATAGGAATGTGTTTTATACTTGACCTTCTTGATTCATTTCATTAAATATACTCTATTATTTGTGATCTATCTTATTTTATATCAAGATGCCTCCAAACAGAAAGCTTAACATGATTCAATTACATGACCATGAGTATGAACCATCTAGCGAAGAGGACACAATATGGGGAATGTAGCAAAGGTTCCTCCTTTGGGTGGTTTACCTATTATAGTACCACATGTCGATCATCAGTTACTACTAGCTTTACTAGTTGAGCATATATGTAGGATGAGTGTGTTGCATGAGTTATAGAGGTAATAACCTCCTATATTTCATGTTGAGATAGACCCACCATTTAGTTAAGGATTGTTTAGAGGCAGTTACATGTGTGGTCCACCTATTGGGGACACCTTCTGACCATTATGCATCCCTATTTATAATTCTTCTTTTGGTATCAGTGGGGTGATGGTGGTTCTTAGAAACCAAGACAAATGATGTGGAAAATGTCTATTAGGAAAACATTCAGTAACTCTTCATGGAGAATTTCATTCTATAATTGTTGTAATCATTGCGCATCAAGGAGGACATGCATCTATTTTAGGGTAGTCATACTATAGTGGAGCACTCAATGAGTTTTACTTACATTTTCCAGTACTTCATGGATATGGTGTGTGATTTGTTCATTAGGGATCAAACCTTCGAGAAAGAGTTACATCGGGATATCATTGAATCAATGATGTCCATAGAAATACAACATATTATGGGTTATAGGAGTGATCTATTTTTGTATATTATTTTATAGAGGAGTAGTAACCAACTGTGGGAGCTACAAATATTAACCAGGTAGTTGAGACGTCGACAATAGGTAGGTAACAATAGTTGTAGGGATGTAAGATAGATAGGAACATTAATAGACAACCATAGGATACTGTGTCAGTGGTGTGAGGCTCCTAGGGAGGTTCGAGGTAGCCCAGACACATGCAACGTTATACATGTGATTGTCAAGGTCATATAGATCCAAACAACTAGACTCGATGTATGGATGATCATGGGATAGTTAAGTGACCATTGAGCAAGAGGATAAGAAATGAGCATGGTGGTTCATAGGGTGGAACATGACTTTGTGGAGAAGGAAGAGAATCATGAGGTCAGATAAGGTTTGGCGTGTTACCACCACCAACACCAGGGGGTCCACACCAAGCTCTAGGAGCTGGTAGAAAGGGATGAGGAAAACAAACATTGATGGAGGCTTATGAACCTAGTTATCTATGGCTGATTGTAGGTATGATATGTGTCTTTTACACCATATATGTAGTTTTTATAGTTCAAGGTTCCAATTATTATTTTTTCGACAAACATTATTTGGGGCTCAGAGATTTTAGTTTAATCTTTGAATCGAACCTTTTGTTTGGAGAATCCTATGTGAGGGGATTATTTGATCACACACTAGGGTTAATATTGTGATCATACTCTTGGAGGCTAGTGTTTCGGTTAGGTTCTATTAGAAGAGGCATTTAGGATTGACAACATCATTCTTAGTATGTACTGGTTATCTATAGTCCATTCATAGATTGATAGTTTTAGGAAAATATTGTGTTGTGTCAATGGTGATGGGACTAGGTTTTAATTTTTTTGAAAAAAGGAATCCCATGAAGTTCTATATGTACTCACTCATTGGACGGTGATAATGGTTTCTCACTAGTTGGATAGCATCACCCTCAGTATTGTGGATTATAGGTGTCCTTAGTTTACTGTAGTGTTAGTTGAGTATGGGGACACCATTCTTGGGGATTTCCCCATTTTACCACCCGGTATGGAGGTATACTTCTTCATTGATCTATAACCTAGTACAACACCAATATACACCCCTACATATCTAATTGATCCCATGGAGTATTGTGTTCTAAAGATATAGTTATAGGACCGGTAGTGGAAGGGCATTGTGAGACACATTATTTCACCAGGGCATCCCCGATTTTGTTTTCAATGAAGGAATATGAGAGATTGAGATTATGTGTGGAATTATAGTTCTTTAATTAGGCGATTGTGATGAAAATTTATCAACTATTTAGGATCACCGACCTCTTCAATTAGATTAAGGGACTGATGTCGTTCTTGAAGATTGACCTCATATCTGGCGATCAACTGCATCATGTACGGGAAAAGGATGTAATGAAGAAACCATACAATTATTGGTACATCCATGATGAGTATATATTTATTCTCTTTGGTTTCAATAATTCCCAATAAGTGTTCATGGAACTCAATAAAATGATCTTAAAACCATACTTTGGCTTCTTCATTGTGTTCTTCAATGATGACATCCAAGTTTAATCTGTGTCTGAAGAATAGCAGATGATACATTTGGGGATGGTCCTAGACACTCTCTAATAGAACCAACATTATGGGAATCCCACAAAGTGTCATTTCTATATTTGATAGGTTCGCATTCTAGGACATGACATCTTATAAGATGGAGTTGTAGTGGATCAGGTGATGATTCAGGCAGAGCTTTCTTGGGAACCACCGAAGGGCATTACCATGGTTTTGAGTATCTTGGGTTTGGCTACATACTTTCTTAGGTTTTTACTCGAATTTTCTATAGTAGATTCACCCTTGATGTATTTTACATGGAAGAGGAAGCCTTTCTTATGGACAGAGAAGTGCTAGTAGTGATTTGAGGAGCTAAGGAAGAGACTAACGAGCACTCCCATCATGAGACTAATAAATGAGGTTGTTGGGTATGTAGTGTTCTATGATGCATGAGGGACTTGTCTTTGTTGTGTCTGAATGCTTGGGGAAGAGGTGATTGACCTTGTTTTACTCTTTTTGAGATAATATGAGATGAACTAAAAGACACATGATCATGAGCTAGTGGTGGTAATATTCTCATTGAATATGTGGCAAAACCACTAGATGGGAGAGCTGTTTATTTCTTACTCTCACAAAAAGAGTCATAATTATATGTTATCTCCGAAGGATCTAAATAATAGATAGAGGAGATGGCTAACGATCCTCTAAGACTATGAAATTGTGATTGTCTATACTCATGGGATGTAGAACATGGTGGTGGATGTTCTAATAATGAGATATTTCTTGTAGTTTATGAATGATCCGTCTGAGAAGTCGATCACATTACAAATATCCTTTTTGGATGGAGATAGATAATCATACCTCCAGTGTATTTTTTTCAACACCCCAATCTTATAGCGAGTCAGGGAGTTGTAACCTGGGGATACCAACTGCATTGCCCTACATGCTCAATTGTCCATATAGAAAACCCTTTATGGATATCCGATAGGTTAGTCTCACATCATTAATTTCAAAGGTAACATAGTTGTACCATTAGCATTGATGGAGGAGGTAGTAAGGGAGATCATGATTTTCCCATTGGTGGTCCATATGTGTGTGTAAGACATGTATTGGGGCCTCTGACATCAGTTATGGTGGCCAATGACTAAGAAGCTAGCGACATAGTTCATTTCTTATGGCCTCACTTATCATCAAGTGAAGGATGAGAACTAGGTTTCAGTGGAATTTAACCAAATCCTTTGAGGTTCTAGAGAGGATGTGGGATGGGATATTTATGGAATTCAAGATGAGTTTAACAAGCATGTTTATGGGACATGATAACATATCATTGATCAGTGACTAACTGACCACGTCAGCCCACTTTTTACCAATCCTAAACATTTTTTGGTAGAGAGCATGGGACCCCTCTACATGCAGTATAT
Organism: Viscum album; assembly: GCA_963277665.1. Classification (NCBI taxonomy): domain Eukaryota; kingdom Viridiplantae; phylum Streptophyta; class Magnoliopsida; order Santalales; family Viscaceae; genus Viscum; species Viscum album. The sequence goes on along the minus strand of OY728122.1, from coordinate 1,233,976,973 downwards.
TTTCCAACTCCATAGAGTTCCATCAGAATTCATTTCATGTCGCAATTCTCATTTCATATCCATGATGTGGAAGGGATTTTAAGTATGTGTTTGGGAAAAAATTATTCTTGAGAACAACATTGGTAATGTTCTAAACATTTTGAATAATAATTTATTCATTAAAATGTATGTTATATTATTTTGTTCTCCCCAAAACTACATACCATTACTAATGAATTGAGTAAAATTGAAATTAGACCATTGGGTTGTGACTTTTATATGACCATTAGTCAATATTACAATTGAAACTATACTCTTAATTTTAGGATTAGTGATTATAAATATAAATGATAATGTTTATTATTGCAGAATGAAGAGTCGATGAACTCATCTAATATATTCGGGTCATACAGAATCCATTTGTTGGACCATGGGTCGGAGGTTGCGTCACTCGGCTTCGCTCAGGACCAATCCCAAGATAAACATACAAATGTTCATCATGAACAAAATCATATAATATAGAAATTCAAGTTGATAGAAATCACCACTTGATCATTGTTTTCTGAGTCACCCCATGATTCTATCACCATTGCACACATTACGCTTAGGTCCTATACATGTTTTATAAGAGGATATGTATTAGGCCTTACTTATTTTTTGTACTCCAGTTGTATATATAAAACTTTTAGTTCATCATTTCAAATTTAATAATAGTTTATCTTAATAATATATATTAATAATTGAGATGAATTTGATAAATTGATTTTACAGGTAAAACTTGAACCTATATTACTGAATTAAAATAAATATATAATAATAAGGGTTATTATAATTAAATAGTTTTATAAAAACAGAACTTGTTTTTTTAATGGTAAAATTATCTTATTATTTTTGAAGTGTCAAAATTTTTCTATTGATATAACCATGTATTTTATAGCTACTATTATTTTTAATAATTATGTATTTTTAAAGCTGATAGATAAATTTCACATATGTGGAGATTTATTAAGATTAAATAAATATGATTTTATAATTCAGAAGTTTAATATTTGGTGATGGATCCATTTACATTTTTATTTTGTTTGTTGTTTTCTTGTACTTTATTTTCATTAATAAATTTTTAGGAATCAGCATACTCGGTTCCTAAACATTCCTGATAATGACATCAATAGTGATGTAATAGTGATGTAATAATGATGTAATAATGATGTAACAATGAGGTAATAAAGATTTAATAATGATATAACAATGCTGGTCGAATCATGATTAATAAAATATGATATGAGATGTACTAATTGGCCATTACCAAAGGAAAATACCACAGGCAAGACCATGGTTTTTCAAATACCACTAATGCGGTGTCCTCAGAAATTAATAAAATATTCCATCACTTTTTATATAAATAACAAACCATTACTAAATTATATTAATTTAAAATACCCCACAATGAAGGGTTGGTCTTTTTACCTCCGAAGGACTCCTCCCATGGATCCATCTAGTTATAGTGTTCCCAGTCTCCGATTTATAAAAGATACTCATTAAGGTATGGGAACCATTCACCCTCTTCCTTTAGTCAATGAACTCTTCTATGTTATGACTTTTAATTTAAATTTTTTATGTTGGGATATGTTATTATGTATCCTTATTTCAATACATTTTATGTCCAAATTATGTGAGACCTTTTTCTCTCTTATCAACTCATTTTTTGAATTTTTAATTGATGTCGTTAGGCTGCCGAACATTCATAAGGAAATTCTCTACTTCTCTTTTCCTTTCATGTTATCTTTTATATGGAATGTATTTCAGATTTATATAAATAATTCTTATTTACATTTTATTCCTTCTATGTTCTATATTATTAGTCATTTATGGATGGTATAACCATTTCCCCTATCATATTAATGTCATCTAAAACCTTGTTTCCTAGCCTTTTTGTGGTTGAATTTTCATCTAAATATCTCAATATTATGATCTTGAAATTATTTTATTTTCATTAAATCAATATTGAAACCTATTTCATATCCATGTTTAATCATCATGACATCAAAATGGTTTAATTTATTCAGTAATTTTCAAACAAAACCCTCTTTCATTATCCATGGGTTAAAAATGACCAAATGATCAGTTTTTTAAGCGTCTTTCAGAATGCCATGATTTTGATATGAAAACAATTTTTTTATTTCTCCGTGGTTTATTTAGGAAATTATTTATTATGATGTATATGGATCATAGGAATATGAAGGAATAATAATGGAACATCATGATATCCCTCCAATTCATTGGGTAATGAAATTAATCTCCAGAGATGATATGTTATTTGATACCCAGGTGAATAACCATGGTAATTGTAATGACACTTTGGGGATGGACCAAGGTGATATGATTTTGAATGTCCATATTAAATGTTGTTTCAACAATTTCATGTTATGAATCATGTTGTTATTATTATTATTATATTACAATTTATCTTGAGATTATGATATTTCTAATGATAACATATATTTCTCTCATGTTCACATGTAAATTGTTTCAGTTGTCTTTCTTACTAGGACTTATACTCACCAATTCCATTGTTGAATTTCCCTTGGTTATGAGATGCATTAATAGTACATAGGATGATCCTATAAATAATCCTGGCAATTGAATTCGAATAATTACTAATCTTTTTAGGTATTAGGAACCATATTTTCGAGATACTAATCTTTTAAGATCATCTATTTGTAAATATAAATGATATGTTATGTAATAAAAATGTGGGATGCCATAGTTGGTATGAAATGATAGTTATGTTATTTTTGGAAATTAATATTTCAATAATTTCAGAAGAATCGCATATAAATGTCTAAATATAGTTAAACATCCTTGGATTTTAGTGAAATATTAAGAAAGTAGAATCCAAATAAATAATACATGTCTAAATATTACCATGTTTATGTGTATCTATAATAGATGTATATATGGGTAAAACAATGAAAACCTCTTTGATCAATACCATAATAGGAACTGGTATGTTATAGTGGACCTCGCTGCACATCTGGTTTGACATGCCATATGGATATTTTTGGTTAATCAAATGATTTTTATGAATAAATATGAATGATTTATAAAAAATTTAATTGTTGATAATGTGTTTATGAATTTTTTTAATGAATAAAAATCCTTTAGAGTTGTAATATTATTAAATTAAAAATATTTATGACTATGTTTTTTTCTTTTTGAAAATTGTGAGAAATTGGATTAACTATTAAAATGGTGACTGCAATGGAAAATATACTAACAACCATACAATTGCAGGAAAAATGGATGATTTCCTAAGAATAATGAATCCAATGACTCAATATAGGGGAAATAACTTGAATAAATATGAGAGAAAAATCTCAACGAGAAGGGAAAAACATTCTATTGAGTCCTTTATGTGTCAATGACCACTAATGTTTAGTGGATCAACCATCCCATTGATTTAATAATAGTGGATACGATCTATAGAGAAGATCTTTTTTACGTTGTTGATCTGAACATGAGAATGTCACATCAGCTATTTACTGATTAGAGGGAGAAACTTATAAGTGGTGGGAACTAATTAAAAACATGAGGCGAATATGGGAGATTGAATCTATGGAGTGGGAATAGTTCAAGGTGGTATTCATCAATAATCATTTCCATTGTATGATGAGAACAATAATGGATATGGAAGTTCATGACTTGAATCAGAAGGAGAATGAATCTTTGGGAAACAAGAATATTAAACTCATAGGACATTCCTATTACACAAAATGATTTTTCATGGATCCAAACGGTAATGATGAAAGATTCATTGGTGGACTAAGACATTATATGTGAATTAATCTTTCCAAATGAGACTACGATATCTATGAGGAGATCATGTGGAGTTTATTGACTATCAAAGTAAGGTTTGATGAGTTGTAGTGGACACTCATGTCCAATGAAATTAAGAGATCAATGTAGCCAGTCATGGGGAGGATATTTTATCAATGAAGATGAGGAAAGGAATTTTCAGTCCCCAAATATAATAAATGTGGGAATAAGAATTCATGGGAACTGCCTACTTAGTAATGGGAAGTGTTACTTGTGTGGATGATATTTCCATATCACTTGGAATTTTCAAAGTGAGTTGAAGCCTCAAATTCAAAACACTAACAACAAAGGGAAGATGGTTCATGCCCCAATTGAAGTAAAATTATTCATGTGTAGAAAACATGGGAAATTTACCAAAAACATTCTAAATCTGAAGGATATGGATGGGAATTTACATCATCCTTGGAAAAGAGAAATGGAGTATGGTCATACTTTTTCTATAAATACAACTAATGTTGAAACATTAAATGATGTGGTGGAAGGTACTCATGTTGTTCTCTTAAATATAGACTATACTTTTTTTGATTTCAGTTTTAAACATTCCTTTCATTCATCCAGGTTTACAAATAATATAGAATCAATTCACGAACTACTAAAAGTATAGTTATCAGTCAAGACTATTGGAGGAATTTTCCATGCATCAATAGTGTTTAAAAACATTACTGTTTAATATAGAGATAAAAATGTATCATAAATCCAATTTTCATTCACATGTTGCAATTATACATTATACTAGGGATGGACTGTCTCCCAAATTGTAATGATAATATCAGAGGTACAAGTAAGGAAATACTATTAGTCTAGAAAGTAAATACTATAGTAATATACCATGGAGTGATATCTCAACCTGATATTTGTTTGGATGAACATCCCATAGCATTCATTATGGAGTTGATCGGTGTAGTAGAATATGGAAATGAGAGTACAAGGATAGATATTGTCCCATCATTTAGGAATAAATTGACGTATTTTACAAGGAGTTACTTAGACCTCACCATGAAAGAGATGCGGTGTTATCCATTGAACGCATGCATGGTCCCAAACTGATTTCAAAAACCCCATATAGAATAAAAAACGTGGATCTGGAGGAATTGAAGAGAAACTCCACAATTTATTAGATAAGGGGTTTATCCGACCATTTTTTCTCCATAGGGAGAATCTGTTCACTTAGTGATGAAAAATAATGGATAAATCTAATTATACATTAATTATAGAGATCTAAGTGGGATCACAGTAAAGAACAAAAACCCTCATCCAAGAGTTAATGATTTATTTTACCATATTCTAGGTGCTCAATTCTTCTCCCAGATTGATCTTGGATATAGTTATCATTATTTTAGGGTGAAGGAAATTTTTAAAAAAATAGACTTCCAATCAAGATATAAGAATAATGTGTTTGTTGTTATGACTTTATGATTAACTAATGCTCTTTATATTTTTATAGATTTGATTAACAGAGTCTTTAAGGGACACCTTGATAAATTATTGGTATTTGTTGTTAATGATATTCTTATATATTTCAATAGTTGTTAAGAGTATAATGATCATATAAGGGTTATTTATCAAACTCTATAGAAGGAGAGGCTTTTTTTAATGTTTATAAAAAAGTAATTTTGGTTACAAAATGTTGCTTTCATGGGGCACATTTTGACCAATGAATGAAACTCATTTGACCCTTCCAAGAAAAAGGTTGTAGATGCGTGGACTCAACCAAAATCAATAACATTGATTTATAATTTCCTTTGTTTAGTAGTATTTTATAGGGGGTTTTTTGGAAAATTGTCATGAAATTATAATCCACTAACCATGTTAACTTAAAAAGAGGTTAAGTTCATCTGGAAAATGGAGTTTGAGGAATGTATTCATTAGCAGAAGAAGTGATTGGTTACTGCACCAATGTTAACTCTTCCATCATGTGGGTAAGGATTGATTATTTTTAGTGAGGAATCTTTGGAAAAGATTTGGTGTGTTTCAATGATTAATAGAAATGTAATTGATTTTGAATTTAGACTATTGATAGATTATGAGAAGAAATATACTATGCAAGATCTAGTGCTAGATGTGGTTGGTTTTTCTCTGATGATATAAATGTACTATAATTATAGGGAGAAGTGTGATATATACACAGACCATAAAATATTTAAATATATTTTCACACAAAAGGAATTGAACATGACACATCAGAGATGATTGTAAGTTATTAAAGAATATGATTATTCAATTCATTATAATCCCAGAATAGAAAAAAACTCGCTGATGAATTATGTAGGAATGACCCTATAGTGCTTGCAATTATGAGGATGCAAAGAGATCCTTTGATCAAAAAACTTATAATTCTTGACATGGGAATTGTAAGGGATGGGACATAATAAATCTTATCCTAAATTACATCTAAACATTCACTAATAAATAATAACAAGAAATCCCAAAAGGATATCCTTTCCTACTAATGATTATTGAGGCTATAAATATGGGAAGTTTCCCCAGATCAATATTGATCAAGAAGGTGGACTGAAATTTCGTAATAGACTATGTGTTCCATCTATTCTGAAAATAAGGATGGAGCTGATGGATGAAGCTCATGTATCTAAATTATCTATACATCTTCGAAGCACAGAAATGTATAAAGACATTCATGATCATTATTGGTCAGATAACATGAAAATGGATATTGATGACTACACTACAAAATGCATGGTGTGTCTTTTAGTGACGGTAGAGTGACAAATTCCAAAAGGGGGCATTACAACCACTACCCATACCAGCATTAAAGTAGGAAAATATCAATATGGACATTTTCACTAATATCTCCTAAACATTCCACAGAATAAATGCTATATGGGTTATAGTATACCGTCAAAAAATGACTTCGAAATTAATCTCTATTATAGAATAATTCTCTATTGATCAACTTCATAGGATTTAAGTGAGGGAAGTGGTAATGCTGCATGGGGTATCACACTATACTCTATCTAATTGGGATGTATGGTTCACATCAAAATATAAAGATGTCATCAAAATTAATTGATTAATGAATTGAATTTCAGTATGACATATCACCCCCAAACTGATGGATAATCATAATGAACTATTCAAACAACTAGAAACTTGTCCAGAACATGTCAATGGATTTTAATGGTGGTTTTGATCAATATCTCCAACCATTTGATTTATATTACCAAAAAATCTTCAACATGATCAATAAAATTCACCACATAAAGCACTATATGGATAGAGATACAGAACTCATAATTTTTTGGGATGAAGTTGGGGAATGAAATCTTCATGGGTCTAATCTTGTGCATGTTATGATTGAAAAGATTCATGTAATCCAACAAGACATTGGGGATGCTCAAAGTAAGAAGAAGAACTATGCCAATAACCATCAAAGGAACCTAGATATTGATGTTGGTGAAAATATGATCCTTCAAACTTCTCCATCAAAGAGAGTCATGTAGTTTGGAATGAAAGGGATGCTCACCCCCAGGTACATTGGCCACTATGAAATCAATGACCACATAGGAGAAGTGGCCTATAATCTTGCACTTCACCAAATATAGATAATTTTAATGATGTATTCCACATATCCCCCTTGAGAAAGTATATATTTGAACCTTCACATGTACTGAATCCTAATGTGGGGCTACTGGAACATTACTAGTACAATGAGGTGAAGCCGGTGTAACTATTCACATGTAGAAAAAAGTTCTCTTGTACGAGACTGTGTACCATGTTAAAAAGTTGAGGGGATCCAAAAATATAAAGAAGTCATGTGGGAACCATAGGATAATATGAGGAAAAATTACCCACAACATTTCTATTCTGTGGTTTGAGTTTACAGTTCAAGTGTCAAATTTCATAAGGAGGGAGAATATAATGACGCAAAATTTTTGAATAATAATTATTTCCTTGAAAATGTATGTTATATTTATTTGTAGTAAAAATACTTTATATAGGTAATAATGAATTTTTTATAATTTAAATGATACCAATGGGTATTGACTGTTATATGACCAATGAAAAATATGACTATTGGAAACTATACACTTATCATTAAGATTAGTGTTTATAAATAGAAATAAATATGGTTATTATTGTATAAAGAAGAGTAAATGGCATCACCTAGTAGACTCGAGCCATACAAAGCCCATTTTTCAGAGCTTGGGAAGGAGGTGGCATCCCTAAAAGTTTCATTGAGAGAAGCCCAAGATGAACATGAACAGATAAATCATGAACATAATCACCTATAACAGACATTAAATTTGATAGAAATAATATCTCAGGTAATGTTTTCTTAGCCTCCATAAGATTCGATCACTATTTCTAACCTTACTCTTAGTTACTACGTAGGTGTTATATGGGGATATGAAATGAGGCCTTATTTTCGTTGTTTAATCCCATTTTTATATAAAAATTAAATTCAATCATTTCCATTAGATGAATAGTTTTTATTAACAATATATTTTTTAATTGAAATAAATTTGATAAATTTATTTTATAGGTAGAAATGGAAAATTGATTACATTATTTAAATAAGTATTTATGAATATTTTTTATTACAAAAAAAGTGTGTAATGAAAAAACTTTGTATATATTAAAATGATAAAATATTGTTTTTAATGTTTTGAAAATTTTACTATGCATATCAGTATTCATTTTCTGTCATCTATTATTTTTAATGACAAAGTATTTTAATAATTAAAGTAAATTTTCTCATATTTTGAGATTTAATAACGTAATAAAAATGTAATTTCTGTTTTTTGAACATTGATATTTGGTTACAAGGAATTTTTTTGATTTTTATAAAATACATAGTTTTTCACAGAATTGTAAAAATACAGTTTTGACTAATTTTTATGATTAATGACAACATTAGTTATGTAATAATGAATTTATAAAGTCGGTAGACTCTTCAAGAATAAATAATGATATGAGGTGTCCCAAGTGGCCAATAAAAATGGAATATACAATGGGCAAGACCATGGATGTGCAAATACCACTAATGAGGTGTCCATTGAAATTAATAAAATATTCGTTCACTTTTGCTATAAATACCAATGCATTCCCTCATTTTACTAATTAAAAATCCCCCATAAATAAATACCTTGACGATTTACCTCCCATAGAGTTCTCCCAAGGTTCCCTAAATCCCCCATGGTCATGATCTTTGTGTTTCAGTAGCTACTCTTCAAGGTGAAGGATCCTTTCACCCTCCTCTCATAGTCAAAGACTTCATTTAAGTTATATATTTTATGATATGTTTTTTATGATGGGATATGTTATTATATATCCTTTTTTTCTCTCTATTTTATGTCCAAATTATGAGAGACCCTTATTACTCTAATCAATTCATTTTCTTAATTTTTATGTGACACTGTTTTTCTGCTGAATTTTCATAAGGGAATTCTCCACTTCTCTTCTGTTTTCATTTCCTCTTTTATATACCATGTCTTTCAAATTTCTATACCTTGTTATAGTTTTGAGTTTATTATTTCATTATATTTTATTATGGGTCATTTATCTTGAGGAGACCAATTTACATTCATTTTTTTATGTTTTCTAACGCAATGTTTCATAGTTGATATGCAACTGAATGTTTGTCTCAAAATCAAATTATTTTTATCAATAGAATTATTTTATTTTCTTTATATGATTATAAAGACCACTTTAATTTCTATGGTTATTCATCAGGACATAAAATATTATTTCTTTTATTATGTAATTAACATACATAAGACTCTCTTTCACGTTTGGTATGTTATAAATGACACAATGATCATGTATTTGAGCACATTTTAATATGCCATGATTTTGATATGAAACAATTTTCATTATTCACTAGGGATTATTTACTAAATGTGTAATTGAGATCAATGTTGATCACATGAAAATAAGAAAACAATAAGGGTGAACCCTTTTATAAATAAAATGACTTGGAAAAAAAATTAATCTATTTATATGAAATGTGTTATGATACCTTGGTGAATAACCTTGGCAATTTTTATGAAACCTTGTGGTTGGACCTTAGTGATATTCCTATGAAGGAATAAATTAATTTTTTATCCATCTTTTCAGGTTATGAATCATGTTGTTATTATTATTATTATTATGATATTCATCTTTATCATACCTTTATAATATTCCTCCTGTTCTTATTGATATATCTCAAGTTACCATGTAAACTGTTTCACATGTTTTCCTTACTCTGCATTTTTCCCACCCTTTCATATGATGTATGTCCCCAGGTTATGAGATGCTACAATTTTACTTTGGATGAACCTTTGATTAAGACATACAAGTGGATTAAAATAATTCATTATGTTTTAATTTAGTATGAACCATATTTCCATGACCCTAAACACTATAGATCATATGTTTGTAAAATGTAATTAAATATAATGTAATAAATTGGCGGGATGTAATAACATTCCATCGCCAGATGGATGGCCAGATGAAGAGGACCATTTGTGTTATAGAGTACCTGATATGGGCCTATATCTGGGACTCCAGTTGTAGTTGAAGGCATCACCTACCACTAGTAGGGTTTTTGTACGACAACAACTACTCCACCATTGGAAAGGCACCATATGAAGGTTTGTACAAGTAACCATGCATGTAACCACATTGATGGAATATCCTAGGAGATTTAACACTCATGGGTCCAGAGTTGTTGCAGGATACCACAGAGAAGGTGTAGATCGTCCAAGAGTGGATGAAGTCTACATAGAGCCGGATGAATCCATATGCTAATAGGAGACAGAGGCCTACAAATTCATGTAGGGAGACCATGTGTTACTTCAGGTCTCACCATGAAAAGGATTTCATATATTTGGATGGGGATACATGTTATCCTTGAGATACATTATACATTTTCAAATTATGCGTAGAGTTGGTGAGGTGGTTTACCACGTTTCTCTACCACCATAGCTTCACCGGGTGCATGATGTCTTCCATGTTTTATAGCTGACGGGTACCTGCATGATCCATTACAGATAACTGAAATAGGTGAGATAGAAATTGATGATGGTGTGAAATTTTTGGGGCAATTGGTGTAGTTAAAACATCGATAAGAGAGGATCCTTAATTAGTGGTCTATTATTCTGTTGTGAATTCAGTGGAAGAACATGAATATCTTGGATTGATCTTAGGAGCAGGAGGCTCAGAGTTTTTCTCTATAACCTGATATTTTTGTTGTGTGTCCCTTGTTTGGTCTATTGAGGATATATATACCAATACTTTGGAGAATTAAATTACTAAAATTTTCTTATGTTTTATTTTAATAATTTAATTGGAAAAATTCGGAGACCATGCATGGAGATGGCATGTGATTTTGAGGCATAGTGCGACCGAAATAATATTTTTTAAAATGAGTTATGTTTTTAAAAAAGCACACGAGAAATTTTGATTTAAAACAAGAATAAAATATGATTGGGTTATTCGGTCATGAATATGTGGGAATCATTGCATTCAGATCAACAACATTACCTTTAGCAGGTCCAATCATTGATGGGAGAAGTCCATATCTGAATGATTGATTTTTGACTTATCGGTAATAAAATATTTCATAAAAATAATTTACTTCGATGAAAGAAACTCCAATTTTGAATATAGTAATGTTTTCCATGGATCTAGGGTAATCAAAATAACCTTGTAGTTTCCCTAAGACATATAGGTGGAGAATTTATCAACAGAAAATATGGATCAAAGATCAGAATAAGGATTAATGGTCAAAATATTAATGAACGACAACAATACAGCTCTACCCTTTGTCAACGACTGATCCAAAATCATGGTATGGTGTTGTTTTATTGTGATTAATTAATCCTTCATAATTTAAATGAAAATTTTGGACCATACCACGAACATGATGGTCAGTAGTTTCATTAATCTATATATGTATTTATGTTTTAAGGGATTTAAATTGGATATAAATCTGTGTGTTGCTTCGTTATTCGCGATCTTGCAAACAAGAAGGAATCAAGGCTGACAGAAAAAAATTCCTTGATCCATTCCTCCACTTTTCATGGGATTTATTTTCTCTCACCCAATGTTTTTCAAATTCCTTATTGTTCATGAAATACGAAAAAAGGAATTTTCCACCTTTGATTAATGGAATAATGATTCGAGACAGGGGATCTGACAAAACAACAACAATAGAGTGGTTCGATGACAATGGAACAAAACATACCAGTCAATGAAGTGACTTGTAGTGAAAAAAGGAAGTGAATCACATTGGGGACCTGAGTAGTGGCACTAGCCATTTAAGACAAAGCACCAGCCGGACAGTTGGCTGCAGGCAGGTTGACCAGCGGCAAAGCCAGCATGCAACCTAGCTCGGGCCTAACTAAGGAGACTGTCAGGCAGAACATGAGTCAAACTGGCTATTGGTAGGTTGGGCGGCAGCAGAGCAAGAGGCAGAGGTTCAAACGAGAAAGAGTGGGAGCTTGAGGTCATAGTAGTGTCACGTCGGAGCTTGCATACATAGCTGGTGTCCTCATGGAACAAGTGGCAGCAGAGGAAATGGGAGAGGACGACAGTTGCAGTGGCCCTCCGCATTGATAGGGATCACATGGATGGGTTGGCCAAGTGTGGGAAATGGGTTTTGGACAACATGTGGTGGGAATACCTTGATTGAAAATCCTAGATGGACTAGGATACACCAGTGGCACGATGGGATGGGTCATGTGGTCCAGAAAACCGCGCCCCAGCAGATCGCAGCCCACCAGACTATTTCTATGTGGCCTCGTACGCCAGACCCAAAAGGGCCATGCTGGGTCTGGCTTATTAGGATGGGCGAGGATGGGTTGGTAGGATTTGGTTAGGTCGTAAGGTCATGCCATGTTAGACAAAGACTAGAACTGGGTAATAGTTTTCAATAAAATTTCCGTAACATTCAAACGGAAGTTCTATTTGATGAGAAGTCTACAACATAGAGACCCTTGCGATGAAGATGTCATTTTGAGATGGTTTAGTGGGAATTTAGCATGAATTACTATAGGTGTAGAGTTTCCACTGGTTCTTTATTCAAGGGTTCAGTACGATATTATTTCCTCATCATTAGATAATAGTCCCCTCTAGAGGCTGAGTCCTAGATATGGTTATGGTATCTATTCATAGAACTGGAGTGATCCCCTATAACCCCTGATGGTGTTTTTTGGGAATTGACATGACCCATGAGATTTGGGATTTATTCATCCATCTAGTGGTCCAAATTGATCAAGTTTTTGGTATTTTCTGAGAAGGATACCCTATGCTTCAACCAACATTAGTAGGACTGTTAGTATTCATTGAGATGGATCCCCTTTGTTGCACTATAATACAGATTGTATTTCCTATTTTATCTAAGAGGGATTACTCATGGTATGTTATGATATTTGACAAGTATATTTCACATTGGATAAGGGCCAAATTAGTGTAATATATTCCCGAGATTCTCCAATGATATTATGGATCTGGGAGGGAGTTCTCCTGGAATGAGAAGGAATCGAGCATAATCCTAGGGCGGCGATTGGTTGTGACATACCAATTTACATTAATTACTATTTTAAGTATATTTGGATATCCTTTGAATATGTGTTAAATATTTATACCTCTGCAGAGATGACAGTACCTCATTTATTTAATTGTGGTATACTTTCAATATTTCTTTGTGTTATTTGATTGTGGTTCCGAGGTGTACAAATGAGTATTGTTTCATTCATCCTTACATGGGATTTTCCCTCACATGTCTTGTATTTGGACAATGATCGACACATTGAGGGATTCATAGGTGGACCAGGACTAGGTGGTTCTTAGAGGGATGAGACAGATCTGATATGCTTCAACAGTTTATAACAACTATTATACTCCCACCCTTCAGGTATGGATTTCTATAGTTGAGTTTTAGGAACATGTGTGTTCAATTTTATAGACACATTGTTTTGGTTGTCTTGTATTCTGACCATGGTTAATTTCGTATATCCTACTGTCGTACTATGTGGTTCGTTTCGCAGTGTATGCATGATTTTTCTACTTAGTGTTTTTACATTTCATCATTTTCGGTTTGGAGATGTGTGCATGTATACATGTACTTATGAAAATGCCTCTAATTTGTGGGTTCTACCTAATCTGTTCTAGTCACCAACCCTTGACCTATAGTAGGTGGGATGGTGGTAGACATGGCATGGGCCCCTATGGGACGGGTAATGACCAAAAATGATTTTTATTGAATTATACATTTTCTATAAAAGTATTTACAAATTAAAAATCGATTTTTTATTTTTTTTAATTAAATTAGTTACTTTTTAATAAGATTATCCTAATTATGGTAATTAAAATAAAATTTATACTAAAATATTGCATAAAATCATTTTTATAATAAAAATGAATTTTCTATGAAACACACTTTTTTATCTTATTTTCAGAGTTTAATTTTAATTGAAAATGTACCAAATTGAGGAATGTAACATTGAAAAATGGATGTCATATTTTGAATCTGGAGGTCCGACATTGGTAAAAATCCCCCTTTTACTTTTTTAATTATGAAGAGAAACCTTAGTAAACTGTCACCTCAATAAGGGTAAATAAATAAATAAATTTAAATATTAATACTAATAAGACTCCAAAATGAACCAAAAGCATTACATGGATTTATTGGATAGGAAGATATCGTCCATAAATATGAAATGATTAATATATATATATATATATTTTCAATTTTCCATGATTTTGACATGTATAAAATTTTAGTTAATATAAATCCAAAAATGTCACACTGTTCCTATACATAGATGTAATAATTTTTATATATGGATACATGAAAGATGTTTTTAGATATAAATAGGAATTTAAATACTAAATGAATTTTTATCATTGAAATTTAAATGATATTCTTTAATAATGGAATAATTAATTTTAAAGCCATACTCAACACATATGCAATAATTATTCAATTAATAGAAATACAAAATAAATGTTATTAAAAATATCAAATGGAATATAGTTTAATGAATTATTAGGATGTAATAATATATTATAAATATATAAAATTTTAGGTAATTGTGTATTTATTTAATTAAATTCCTCTGTTTTCTTGATGTTTTTGTGTCAAAGTAAATGAATAGTTATAAAATTGAAATTGTTGATATTTTCTAATAATAATATTTATTAAATGGATTTAAATTCCTACAATTAATATATTCATCCAAGTGGTTTTTATATGGTTGAAAATATCACCTAAGATCCATTTATGATAATTTCATCCATTTTTATTATCTGTATTGACCGCCCAATAGTAAAAATCCTTGTTATTCGGGTAAGTGTGAAAAGGGTTAACAAGAGGTTAAAACTAAAATATAAACACAAAAAATAGTCTAAAAATTTCAAAATATTATCACATTAGATGATTTATAATAATAATTATATTATAGTAAAAAGTTAAAATAAATTATCCTTCAAAACATGAAAATTAAGTTGTATTAATTTAATATTTTTAGAAATTCAATGAGTGCCCCTCCATGACCACATAAAATGTATCATATTATATAACTTACTCACACTTGAAGAAAAAATTTTATTATTAAATTATCTCATATTTACCTTCCTAAAATTTATTACCATGTCCTATATTCCATGGTTTGATAAAAAACCCATCATAGGTTTGGTTTTTGGGTAAACCAAAAGTGGTTGTCCAAGAAAGAGGTACAATTATTAACCAAGAGTTTTTATTTTATTTATTCATCCACAATATTAATATAATTTTTAATCATAAAAAAATAATAAGAAATATATTTAAAATACATTGAAATGTTACTATTTTAATATAATAACCTACATCCATATCATGTTTCCCAAAAATAGGATACAAAACTATCATTTGTTTGTAATGTGGACTTCAACCCCATGAACCGATGTATTTCTTTCCATCACAGTCTCTCATATATGGTTATAATTATAGATTTTATATATATATATATATATATTAATAAATAACATTAATAATTATGAAAGTATATTTTATCATTAAATATCATACATTATTATTCACTGAAAAATTATAACATTGTTCATTCATACATCTGAGCTACCACATTAATGAAGAGATGATATTTGATTTTAATCACCACATCCCCCAGATGATATTCATACTTTTATTTAAATAAAAAATATGTTATTTATGAAATAATTTTAATTCATTAACAATATAATAATACATAACTTATATCCATATTTTTCATTGAGAATCAGGAATATTTCTCATGAGTACGTACGACCCACTGTCTCCATGATTGTGAAATAGTTCATTTCTCAATACCACTTTCGATGGATGGTATTAAAAATATATTTTATGTATAACATTTCAATTATTTCGTGATAATTTTTTTCATGGGGTAAAAATGACATCATTTCCCAAAGTCAACCTACCAAGGTCATTTTGGACATATGAGCCGAATATCATCAAAATTGTTGATATGAAGGTAAATGATTAACTAGTTATGTATAAAATGGTACTAAATTAGATAAAAATGTATACTAAATTTGAATTTTTTTATTAGGAACTTAAATAATAAAAATAAATTTATTATTTACGATGACAAATAACATACGAGATATGTCAGATTCAAGGTAAGAAACAACTGACATTAAAAACCTCATTTTGATGTATTTATGATTTATTTTCTAAAAAATTATCTTAAATGTCAATGATATTATAAATTTTTAGAACTGAAAATATTATTATGTTTTTTAAGAAAATATTTTTTTTGATAGCATGCATTACACACAACACCTAGTTTTAAGAAACTGTGACAAACTATGAATTGTATTATTTATACATGAATGCTTTTAACAAGACATTAAACATGATTGAAATTAATGAAATAAAAAAATAAAGTAGTAAGTATAATGGGTTTTTATAAATAAAATCACATTTATTATAAATTACTTAATTTTTACTAATGTCAATATTTTTTTCAAAAACACGCTTAAAAAATGTTTTTTTATTTCTTTTCGTTAACGACAATAAAATTAATTATTTTAATTTTTAATAAATATTTTTGATAAATTAATTTTTTTAATCATAATTTCAAGATTATATCAGAGTGAGTTTTTGATATTTCTTTTGATAAAATTAATTTTTTCATAAAATTTGAAAAATACTTTTTATTGAAAACTGCTTTTTCATTAAAGACATTATATGGTTTACATCTATTTGGAATGGGATTAAAAATAAAATTATTTCAATTATATATCTTTTAATATAATTTATTTAATTATAATAGTTTTACTTTTTAATATTTATACAAATTAATTTTAAAAACATTTTATCATTTTCACTTTGGGAAACTACTTTCTCATCACATTTGAATGATTAATATTAATTCTACATTTTCTGATTTTCTGAATTGAATTTGAAAAAATTAATTACATATTTGTAATCAAAATAATTTATATTACATAATAATTTCATAATATTTTTTTCAATGTGAATAAGAAAGATAGTAAAAATTATATTCCATTGTTAATGTTAATGAGTGTTTTCCAGAGGATTAAACACAAATGAAAAATGGTAAAATCAATAATAAAATTGTAAAATTACCATTCTATGGAAATATTCTGACCATATAAAAACTGGTGGTTTGAGAATTATCGATTTTATATCCATTTTAAATTTTAATAATATGGGACCACTTTATTCCATTTAAAAATACAAAGTGTTTCATGTCCACTGCTAATAAATGGCAGCCCCATCTCCACTCCTCTTCAAAAAAAGAATAATTTTTATCGAATAACAACCAAAATAACATCCTTAAATAC
This sequence comes from Viscum album, assembly GCA_963277665.1. Taxonomy (NCBI): domain Eukaryota; kingdom Viridiplantae; phylum Streptophyta; class Magnoliopsida; order Santalales; family Viscaceae; genus Viscum; species Viscum album. The sequence continues at coordinate 1,233,959,324 of OY728122.1, read as the reverse complement.
CTAACCACATCCTAGATTAATTTTTAGATCATAATTACAATATATTAATGATTTAGGTGAAACCTAAAGTTGTTTTCTGATGGGGAGCTAAAGATCATAACTATGTATTTTTATTTTACCTATTCTTCTATCAACATAAAATATTTTTGAATTATTATGATTTTATTACACAATTTATAACATATAAAAATATATTATTATGTTCATTTAATAATGTAAAACCATGAAATTTCAAGGAATTTTTTTTCTTAATTTCTTTGGAATTTTACGAGCCTGTGGTTTCGGACGACACCTGATTCTGAGGCCCGATGTGCCCGGAATCATTTCCCGAAGTTTAGCTTGGGTACGTTCAGTTAACGAATGAGTGGGTTTTTCTAACTTTTGAACCAGTGCTCAGAATCGAATTCCAAGGGCACCAATGGAATCACAGTGCTGGTTTTTGATTAAGAGGTATTTCACCTCAACAACAGATGATTAGGTTTGAGAGTTGGTTTTTGGGTTCACATGGAATAATAAAATAAAGTAAGTAACACCGTATTTTATCTTTGTTGAACCCACGCCATGTGGATAGTGTTGGTTAAAATCTCCACATGGGAGTTGGTGGTGGGACCTCCACACCCAAACCTCCCATGGGAGGATAATTAGGGTGGGGACCACCCGAGCAGTATAACCTTCCATGAGAGCTTATGACATGGGGTCCATACAGGGCTTAACCCCCATTTAATGGGATGGGAGGAAATCTCTCAATACTCCCCCATTAATGAGGGAGAGCCTATTGGAATCTAACTCCCCTTTTAATGGAGTAGAATAAAACCTACTCAAAACCCCCATTTAATTCGAGGAAACTCCTTGACCCCCGCCTTGTTAATTAGGTGGGGACCACCCGGGCCCCTAAACCCCCTCAAAACTCCCCAAATTAATTATTTCATCTACTCGGGCAATTAATTCGGTGGAGCCTCTCTACTTTTTGAATTTTGAATTGTGCCAACCATCGTGAACTTAATTAAGTGGGGCCTAATTAATTAATTTCTTCCAACAAGAATAATAGATTATATTCTATTATGTTGGGCACGTTCTTGCGCATTTGGTGGAGAGATCGAGAGAACTTTTTTCTCCAGCGAAGAACATGAAGAACATCGGTGAAACTTCTTCCCCGAAATTCTTCGGCCTTCTTCCTTAGAGCCCCCCATTTTCTAACGTGGTGTTGCTCTGATGACCCTCCTACCTCCCTCCTCGTCGTCAAAGCACCAACGCATGAACTCGGAAGTGGAAGCGTACAATGAGAGACACCATCCTCGAACATCGACGACGCGATGTTGTGTAGTTCGACGCCGATGTTTCTCTTCTCCGAGATTCCTTCGACGCTTACAGAGTCTTCTTCCGCGATGTTCTTTTCCACAACGAACCTTCGTTCAACGACACCTCAATGTAGGGGTTATTTGTTTTGGGTTCGTGAATACTTTCATCGTCGTTCGTCATTTCAAGATGGGTCTCCTGTTATCGCAATAATGGGAGGAGGTCAGACCGCACGAACACGACCGTCCCTCCTCCCCCCATGATTTCTTGAACTTGTTGCAGCACGAGCAATGGCAGCACGATGCCATTGCACCGCGCGGAAACAAATAAGGATGGGTGAAGATGTGCGGCGCCATCGCGCCGCGCCGTTGAGGTCGAACAAAGCCGCGGCACCGTCGCGCTGCGCCGGAGAACCCTGAAGAGGCCGCGGCTGGAGCGGGGATGCGGCGGAGGGGCGCGGCGCCGCCGCGCCACGCTGATCGAACAAGGCCGCGGAGTATGGCCACAGTGGTGTGGGAAGCGGTGGCCAGAACCGCCTGCCGCCGGATCAGGAGGGCGGGACCGCGACGGTCCCGCGGCGGCAGCAACTGGCCGGCCGGGCCGGGCCGGCCGTTTCAGGGGGAGACTGGGGGTTCGTAAACCCCGACTGGATCCAAGATCAGCCCCCACATGGGGGCCGCAGCTCTTCAATCAGGGGGCAGTGCACCCCCCCTGTCCTGCTCAGCTCAGCCAGCCAAGCTGGCCACACGGGCCACCCGAGCGCGCCAGGCCACCGTGCAGCCCAGGCCGGGCCAGGCCGCACCCTAATGACCCGGACCCGGACCCGGTTCGGGCCGACCGGGGGGGGGGGGGGTATCGGGCCAGGTCGGACCGGGCCCGAATCCCATATTTTCTGTAGATTTTGTTCAAACGCCCATAACTTGGGCTACGGACCTCCGGTCGATGCACCGCCAGTAGCGACACGATCCTTGGATCGAGACAGTCATTTCGGTATATTACACTCATGTTTTTTGGGAAATTTGTGTATGGACGGGTTGGTTCGGATACGAAACCAACCGGGCCCTCGGAGCGGAAACGCTTATATATTGAGTTCCGAAAGTCCGATTGACGTGCCGTAGACTTTGTTGGATTCGTCTTGATAAGAAGGAAATTTTGGCATACTTCACCTGAGTTTTGGTTGTAGTTGGATAGTGGTCGGGTTGGATTGTACCTGAAATCCAACCGGGCCCCTAGAACGGAAAAGCTGATAACGTTCATACTGGACGTCCGTTTGACGAACCATCAGTGGCATTGGTGATCACGTTGAGAAAAAAGGTACCTTTGAGTATAACCTTTGAGTGTTCGGGGTACAGTTGAGATATGACCGGGATGGTTCTCACTTGAAACCAACCGGGCCCCTGGGACGAAAAGCCTAATAACTCATAGTTCGGGCACCCGATTTACGTGTCGTCTGTTATGTTGAGACCCCTATGACGAGGCAACCCTTTGAGATACTTCTTCATGGTACTTTGTGATACTTGGAGTATCGACCAGTAGCTCATGGAGCGGACCCTCCCGGGATGAGCGTGCCGAGTATGGAGATCATGTAGTCGGCTAAGACCTGACGACTGCTTGACCGACACGACTTGGAGTGAGTCGACTAGCCCAGTGGACGGACCAATACTTTTTTTGGGTGCAGACCCATGGCAGACAGAGCACTACTCAGTTTGGGTGCAGACCCACGGTACTCATCCGGATAGTACATGTGCAGACTATTAGGGGGTGTGCACTACTGTGTTTGGGTGGCAGACCCCAGCGGGAAGGACTACTGTGTTTGGGTGGCTGACCCACGGTACTCGACAAGAAGAGTATCTCAGCAGTCATTGGTTAGTGATCAGTACCTCGGAGTCATGACAGGATCACTGTACACTCTAGAGATGGTGCTCTTTAGCAGTTACGGTTTTGATAATGAAAAATCCTGGTTTGAGCTGAGTCTTTGATCTTTGTGTTTACCTCATGATTGAGATGGGTCACTTGATAACTTAGGTATTTGTATGGGCATATACCTGGGTTGTGGTTATCTGTTGATTTCATAATTATTGTGTTTCCTCATGATTGAGATGGGTTACTAGATAACATAGGTATATGTATGTTCATATAATTAATTAGAGATTATCTGTTGAGATCTTCTTTTTGGTTATCCTTGTAGGATTTAGAGAGACCTTGAGGGTCTCAGGGTCCCTATTGAGTATCATTATACTCACCCCGGCACGGGCTATGACCGCACCTTGTTGTGTTGGTTGCAGACGATGGGAAGTGCTGACGGAGGTCGAGTGTTCGAAGACTGGATGATACCCGGAGGTGGACATCACGACTAGTCAGTATCTCGAGGTGGAATTCACAACGAGACAACACTCGGAAAAGTTTGACGGGTGAGAGCGTTGTGGAGGCTATCTGTACCTACCCTTCCGGTAGGATCCGTGGTGGATGATCCAGGAGCTACGCTATCTATAACTACCCTTTAGGTAGGATCTAAGGAGGACAACCCAGGAGATGCTTCCATTCTTCCAGCTGTTTGCATTTCTATTGTACTTTTGTTCAGTTGTAGCTGTACTTTCGATTGGGTTTGTATTCTGGCCCATTTACTTTCATCAATTACTTTTGTACTTAGTGTATAACTTTATCTTGTACTCTGTGATGTTTTCTTTACTTTTGTAAAGGAAATTCATTCCCATTTATTGGGAATTACGCCTTTGGAGCTAGTCGCCAGCCCCTGGCCTATGGAAGGCGGGTTTGGTGTAGTCCCGACACGGGCCCTGAGGACGGGTCGTGACAAATTGGTATCAGAGGAGTCAGTTCTACAGCAAAACATATAACACTGATTTTTTCTTCCTGTGAAGAAATTGTGTTAAGGGTACAGAGTTTGGTCTTCAATTCAGGGAGTCCAGTGTTGGTGCGGGCGGCCGACGTATCCATACACCAGGACCCTGACATCTGACTTCCGACTCAGTGCACGAAAACATTAATTGCGTGTGTGTTTTCATAAGTTTTTAAAAGTCAGCTCTAACTAGGTCAGCTCACCAGGTATAATCGTTTGACCGTGTCACGTTGATTCTTTCAGGATTCCTTTTCACGGACGACCGGCTAGAGCTCTGAGAGATGTACGTACTGACAGCCTGCCAAGAGATGAGGCTTCGGTACAAGGCCCCCTTGCAGTTGAGGCACTAGTGGAGGCACCAGAAATACTACCATACGTTGGGCCACTGATGCCACCAGCCCCAGCAGTAGGGGATGCACGCCTCTTGAGCACCCTGCACATGTTCTAGAACCAGAGGCCACCCAGGTTCCGGGGAGAGATGGACCTGCAGGCGGCTGAGGATTGGCTGGAGGCTATGGTGAGAGTCTTCAGGCTAGTGGGGATGCCAGCAGACTTCATGGTGATCTTTCCTGCCAGCCTCATTCAGGCAACAGTTGAGATATGGTGGAGCCACTTTTTCCAGTTTTGCGATGAGATGACCTTCACATGGGGAGACATTGAGACATTCTTTAGGGTGGAGATTATACCAGTGGATCTACACCCCGAGCGTGTTCAGGAGCTGCTGCCTTTTCCGCATTATTTTTTATTAGTATTCGAGTCATCTGTAGGTAGTAGACAGATGATGTAGAGGTATAGGAGGACCAGACCTACAGGTGGTTGACTTCATGACTCAGGATTGGTGGTGCGGGGCAGCTGGGGTGGGGTCAGAGCTAGGCGTTCCAGAAACGAACACGGTTACTCCTGCGGAAGGAAGGGTCACATGGCAGGTGACTGTCCGAGTCCCCATACAATTGATCCACATACGTTGGAGGACCCACCGAGACAGAAGCAGCGGTAGGTACTTGAGAAAAAACTGAGCAGTGGACAAGGCAGTAGAGCTACGGAAGTAGGTGGACATGAGCGGAACTAGTGGATACCATTTTGTTCTTGGTACTTATAGTTCCTTGTTGTTATTGTTGTTGTTTTTGTTCCTTTTTTACTATGAGATTCTATAATAAAAGACACTTATCTTTGTGATGTTTTCTTTCCTATTCTTTTTTTTGGTTGATAGTGAGAGGTCCCGGTTAGAACTTTTGACTTGACCCTCACTTTCTAGATTTCTACAGTAGGAGACCCAGTGACCTCACACTGATGCCAACAGTGTGACTCGACCCTTGGAGGCGAGAGTGACGGTTGGATCTCTTGGTAGTAACGTTGAGGCCTTACGACATCATCCATGGCATGAATGCATAATTCATGTTAGGATTGACTGTATTAGGAAATGGGCGTGGATCATCCAGGGGATGAGACTGAGTTTCTCTTTTCAGCAAAGGATAAATCTTAGCAGCTCTTACAGATCGTAGGCAAAGAAGGTGCAGATCATCCAGGAGCGGATGAAGACTGCACAGTGCATTAGAAATAGAAAACTGGTGCCAGTCTTAGAGACTTGGGCGTGCGAATGTTTCAAAAAGAGTAAATGTTAATGGCAAATAAATCTGCAGAGAAGAAGACATGGAGGCAGAGCTAGGAGAGAAGCATGAAGTGTTGTATATTATAACATTCTACAACCACCCGTCGTAGTTGTCCCCACCAGGCTCAGGGAGCTGGGGGGCAGGGGAAGAGTGTGGCTGCATGCGGTCAAGGAGTGTGACCCAATGGCTCTAAAAATGATTAAAGGGACAGTATGTGTCCACTACTAGTTTACGTAGTAACAGACATTGATATGAATCATTCCTTCCTTCAACGAATCTTGTCCCAAACCTAGATTTTCCGGTAAGCCATGGACTTGACCCTCACATCTGGAGATACTTTTGGGAGGAGACTCGATAATCACACTTACGCTGACAGTGTGATCTGACCCTCGAGGTGAGAGTTTCAGTTGGAATATCTCGGTGGCAGCGTCGAGGCCTTATGACGTTGGTCTTGGTATGGATTGGATTCACAGTTCATGCTCAGATTGACCGTATTAGGTAAAACGCTTGTGGTCTAACTTCAACGTCGGGGTGGGTTTTTCTTGGTCGGCGAAAAGGAAACCCCATGAAGCACATGATAAACTCATGAACAATAGGGTGCGGTCGATCACTCTTGAGTCAGTCAACCATACCCGCGTGGCAGAGGGACTTTTGAGTTTCTGTTCTAATCAGGAAATGGAGGCCTCTTGAGTTTGAGGATGACGACCACGTCCTTATATGAGTCTAACCTTGTTGAGGTTTAAATAGATGTAGGAAAGGTGGAATGTTATCTCTGAGGTTCAATTGACCTTTCTAGGTCCTCGGCATGGCAGGCGGGGTGGTTTACTGCTTGTCCATTCCACCTCAGTTGCACCGGGTGCATGAAATCATTCATGTACCTCGGCTGAGGAGATACATACATGATCCTTCAGACATCATCGACCTCAGAGAGTTGGACGTCGATGACAGGGCGACATGCATGGAGGTTCCAGTGAAGATCGAGGATCGACAGGAGCGGGTCCTACGTGAACAGTCGATTCCTCAGGTGTGCTTTCACTGGCAGTACGGGGACCTCCAGGTGATCACATGGGAGCGGAAGGCTCAGATGCGTGCTCAGTACAACTTTTGTTTCCCTAGTTTGTGGTATAGCATTACGAGGACGTAAAGCCCTGATGTGGGAGTAATGTAAAGACCCGTAAATTTCAAGGAATTTTTTTTCTTAATTTCATTGGAATTCTACGAGTCTGTGGCTTCTGACGGCACCTGATTCTGAGGCCCGGTGTGCCCGGAAACGATTCCTGAAGTTTAGCTTGGGTACGTTCAGTGAATGAACGAGCTGGTTTTTCTATCTTTTGAACCGGTGCTCAGAATTGAATTCTGAGGGCACCGATGGAATCACAGTGCCGGTTTTTTCTTAAGAGGAATTTCACCTCGACAGCAGATGATCAGGTTTGAGAGTTGGTTTTTGGGTTAACGTGGAATAATAAAATAAATTAAGTGAAAACTTATTTTATCTTTGTTGAACCCACACCTTGTGGATAGTGTTGGTCAAAATCTCTACATGGGAGTTGGTGGTGGGACCACCAAACCCTAACCTCCCATGGGAGGATAATTAGGGTGGGGACCACCCGGGCAGCATAACCTCCCACGAGAGGTTATGACATGGGGTCCACACAAGGCTTAACCCCCCTTCTAATGGGAGGGGAGGAAATCTCTCAATAATCCCCCATTAATGAGGGAGATCCTCTTGGACTCTAACTCCCCTCTTAATGGAGGAGAATAAAACCTACTCAAAACCCCCCATTTAATGTGAGGAAACTCCTTGACCCTCTCTTTGTTAATTAGGTGGGGACCACCCGGACCCCTAAACCCCCTCGAAACTCCGCTAATTAATTATGTCATCCACTCGTGCAATTAATTTGGCGGAGCCTCTCCACTTTTTGAATTTTGAATTATGCCAACCAACGTGAACTTAATTAAGTGGGGACCACTTAATTAATTTCTGCCACCAAGAATAATAGATTATATTCTATTATTTTGGGAACGTACTTGCGCATTTGGTGGAGAGCTTGAGACAACTTCTTTCTCCTGTGAAGAACGCAAAGAACGCCGGCGACACTTCTTCCCCAAAATTCTTCGGCCTTCTTCCTTGGAGCCCCCCCTTTTCTGACGTGGTGCTTCTCTGACGACTCTCCTTTCTACCTCCTCTTCGTCAAAGCACCAACTCACGAAATCAGAAGTGGGAGTGTGTGGTGAGTGACACCATCCTCAGAGATCGACGACGCGACGCCGTGTACCGCGACACCGATGTTTCTCTTCTCCGGGATGCCGTCGACGCTTACAAAGTCTTCTTCCGCGACTTTCTTTTCTGTGACAAACCTTCATCCAACGACACCTCAAGGTAGAGGTTAATTGTTTTGTGTTCGTGAATACTTTCGTCATCGTTCATCATTTCAAATTGGGCCTCCTATTATCGCAATAACGGGAGGAGGTCGGACCGCAAGAACACGGCCGACCCACCTCCCCACATGAGTTTTTGAACTTGTTGCAGCACGAGAAAAGGCAGCGCGGTGCCGTTGCACCGCGCAGAGACAAATAGGGTTGGGTGATGAAGCGCGGCGCCATCGCGCGGCGCCTTTGAAATGAACAAAGCCGCGGCGCCGTCGCGCCGCGCCGGAGAACCCCGAAGAGGCCGCGGCCAGAGTGGGGCCGTGGCAGAGGGGTGCAGCGCCGTCGTGCCGTGCCAATTGAACAAGGCCGCGGCCTATGGCCGCGATGGTGGGGGAAGCGGCGGCCAGAACCGCCGGTCGCCGGAGAAGGAGGGTGGGACGGTGACGGTCCCACGACTGCAGCAACCGGCCGGCCGGGCCGATCCGGCCGTTTCAGGGGGAGACTGGGGGTTCGTGACCCCTGGATGGAACCATGAGCGGCCCCCACGTTGTGGCCACGACTCTTCAATTAGGGGGGGCAACACGCCCCCCTGTCTCGCTCAGCTCGGCCAGCTGAGCTGGCCACACGGGCTGCCCGAGCACGCCAGGCTACCGAGCCGCCCAGGCGGGGTCAGGCCATGCCCATTGGGTCGGGCCGTGCCCTAATGGGGCGTACCCGGACCCAGTTCGGGTCAACTCAGTTCGGGCCGACCCGGGGGGGGGGGGGGGGGGGGAGGGGGGGGGGGTTATCGGGCCAGGTCGGACCAGGCCCAAACCCCCTATTTTCGTCAGGTTTTGTTCAAACACCCATAATTTGGGCTAAGAACCTCTGATCGATGCACCATTAGTTCCGATGAGATCCTTGGATCGAGTCATTCATTTCAGTATATTACACTCAAGGTTTCGGATAACTTTGAGTACGGCTGGTTGGTTCGGATATTAAACCAACCGGGCCCTCAGAGCGGAAACACTTATATCATGAGTTCTGGACGTCGGATTGACGTGCCGTCAACTTTGTTAGATTCCTCTTGATGAGATAGAACATTTGGCATACTTCTCCTGAGTTTTGGTTGCAGTTGGTTAGTGGTCGGGTTGGATTGTACCTGAATTCCAACCGGGCCCCTAGAACGGAAAAGCTGATAACTTTCAGACCGGACGTCCGTTTGACGAACCGTCAGCGGCGTTTGGTGATCACGTTGAGAAAAGATCCCTTTGAGTATACCCTATGAGAGTTCGGGGTAATGTTTAGATACGGCCGGGTTGGATCGCACACAAAACCAACCGGGCCCCTGGGACGAAAAGGCAAGTAACTCATAGACCGGGCACCCGATTGACGCGCCGTCTATTACGTTGAGACACCTATGACGAGGCGATCCTTTGAGATACTTCTTAGTGGGACATTGTGATACTTGGAGTATCGACCAGTAGCTCGTGGAGTGGACCCTCCCGAGACGAGTGTGCAGAGTACAGAGACCGTGTAGTCGGGTGAGACCTGACGACTACTTGACCGACTCGACTTGGAGTGAGTCAACTAGCCCAGTGGACGGAGCACTACTATGTTTGGGTGCAGACCCATGGCGGATGGAGCAGTACTCAGTTTGGGTGCAGACCCGTGGTACTCGTCCGGAGAGTACCTCTATAGACTATTAGGGGCTGTGCACTACTATGTTTGGGTGGCAGACCCCGGTGGGAAGCACTGATGTGTTTGGGTCGCTGACCCGCGGTACTCGATAGGAGAAGTACCTCAGTAGTCTTAGGTTAGAGAGCAGTACCTCGGAGTCGTGATAGGATTACTGTACATTCCAGAGACAGGGCTCTTCAGCAGTTATAGTTTCGATAATGAAAAATCCATGTTTGAGCTGAGTCTTTGATCTTTGTGTTAAACTCATGATTGAGATGGGTCACCTGATAACTTAGGTATATGTATGGGCATATACCTAGGTAGTGGTTATCCGTTGATTTCTTAATTTTTGTGTTTCCTCATGATTGAGATTGGTTACTTGATAACTTAGGTATATGTATGGGAATATATCTAAGTAGAGGTTATCTGTTGATATCTTCTTTGTGGTTATCGTTGTTGAATTTAGAGAGACCTTGAGGGTCTCGGGGTCCCTACTGAGTATCGTTATAATCACCCCTGCACCTGTAATGCTCGCACCTCATCGTGTTGGTTGTAGACGACCTGCAGTGCTGACGGAGGCCGAGTGTTCGAAGACTGGACGATACCCAGAGGTGGACCTCACGACGAGTTAATATCCGGAGATGGAATTCACGACGAGACGACACTCGGAGGAGGTTGACAGGCGAGAGCGTTGTGGAGGCTATCTATACCTAACCTTCGGGTAGGATCCGTGGTGGACGATCCAGGAGCTGCGCTATCTGTACCTACCCTTTAGGTAGGATCCGAGGAGGACAACCCAGGAGTTGCTTCCATTCATCCAGCTGTTTGTCTTTTCTATTGTACTTTTGTTCAGTTGTAGCTTTACTTTTGATTGGGTTTGTATTTCTGCCCATTTACTTTCAGCACATCCTTTTGTACATAGTGTATTACATCCTCTTGTACTCTGTGATGTTTTATTTACTTTTATAAAGGCAATGCCTTCCCAGTTACCGGGAATTACACCTTTGGTACTAGTTGCCAGCCCCTGGCCTATGGAAGGCGAGCATGGGGTACTCACGGAATGAGACCCGAGGATAGGTCGTGACAAATAAATTATATCAATTTAATCATCCACCAAATGTAATACCAAACCATTATTCATGTGTACAACATACTACCACCTTTTGAACTCTTGTTATTTGTTTTCCATCACAAAAAATCCTGGTTGGATATAAATAATAATTAAATATTTATATATGATATTAATTATATTAATATAATTATTATATTATTGTGTAAAATATACCATTTTACTTTTCAATCTATAGGAATATGATAAATTCGTACGTGGGTACAACAAACTACCACTTCATGAATTGATGTTATTCATTCATGCTTTACATGGATGGTAATAGGGATGGGATAAATTAATTTATGTGATATATATGAAATAAAAATAGTTATTTATTGGTAATATAATATTTAAATTTTTTCCTCCATTCCATTGAAAAAATGAAGCAATGTTTATGCGTACGTATAACCTACTATTTTAATGAATTGAGTATTTCATTTTATATATCTGAATTTGATGGATTAATATATATAAATATATAATAAATTATATATATATGTATATTGGTGAAACATATTAAGATTATAGAACCATGTTCAATTAATGGGGACCAAAATTAACAAATCTAAACAATCATAAAAAATATAAAATTTAATCCTCAAAACATGGCATTACAATTGAATCATTAATAAACGGTAACAAAATTTCATAATTTAATAATACATGGAATAATATTTGTGTATGGTTATATAATTTATATAAAATAATATTATATTTTTTATAAAGGATGATTGAACATGTATGATAAATGTTGATAATTTAGGTAGGGTATTTTTGTATCAATATGTCTTCTTCGAGACATATGTTTTGTTATGAACCAATATATTCTTACGAGGAGTATATAAGGTCCAATTAATATGTGATATAATGAATTTATTTATTTTAATGATATTATATGTTTCATTTAATTTTATTCATTCATTGGGGTTTAATATTCAATGTTTTCAAATTTATAAGGGTTTTATGATACAATCACATCATTTACCAACATCGATTATGATTTTTTATTCTGATGATTAAATATTATGATGTGTCACCTAAATGAATTAATTTTGAAGTATATTTCTATTCATTTAGGGTCTAGTATTTTCCCCTTGGGTATTATGTTTTTGTTAAAAAATTGGAGTTTTTTGTTAACAACAAGTGACACATGGTTAGCACATGGTTTGATAATTCATGTTCCCTTTACCTAGGAAACCATGAAGCCAAATTTAATTTTTGGAAAAAAGATTACATCATGGTTGGTGAGTTATGTTTAGTGTATGTAGGAAATAACTGTGTATTTTCCGTATTGGACAATGCTGGGTGCACTTTTTTTAGCACACAGTTTCACAACATTGGATTTTCACCCTAAACAATATTATTTCTCCCTTATAACACCATGTTTGTGGTTTATTTGGTCCCAAGTGTACTAAAAACTCTTTCTAAGACCTTATTACTTATTAATTTCACATATTTTCTAGTGGTTCTCTCATTTTTTAATGGGGTTTCATATCTCTATTAGGATAAATGAACTATTTGGGGTTGAATCTTAATTTTTACGGTTAAAGATTGATTTTTTTTAAATCATTCCTTGGTACAATCTTGTGGGGATGTGTTTGACGATTCACATAATATCTTGAAATTTTCAACTTTGTGGTGGGAGGATCCATGATTTTACATTATTGGACAAATTTATCATTCTTTATAAATTAATTATATCTGTTATACGGGTTATTTGTTTGGGTGATAATCATGTTTTTCAAATGATTTTCTATTCCTATGTGTTGTAAATGTGTTTTATAAATTAAATGGTTATGTTTTTGTGTGTGACTTATTGTCATGGTTTTTTGAAAATGTTTTTATGATTTGATTGAATGGTACAGAATATGTTTTCAAATGAATTTATGGTTAAATTTTATTTTAATGTTTTTTTTCAAATGAAATGGATTTTTTTGGAATGTTGGATTATTTTTTGTGCACTATTAATTTGGAATATGAATTTTTTCAATAACTAATTCATGATTTAATGTGAATTTGTTTTATGTGTGTATTTGAAAGGTATGTGAAGCATTAAATTTACGTAATGTATTTCCTTATTTCCTTGGACTCATGAAATTTATATGATACCACATGTCATTCACCCTTATTGGTGCACACATCATGTTATTTTAAACCAAAAGATAAAAACATCATATGTGTTATCTAGGTCTCATCTTTGTGTTATAAAAAACTTCCTTTTTTCCATCTCAATAAAATTACCAAATGTTTAAATATTTATACCAGAGGTCATATCCCATCCTCATTAATCTTTAACTGATGATGTTATCTACAAAAAAACCTCCCCGCAAGGATTTCATAAGAATGGTATTAATATATATATGATATCATTAGAGTTAACTAACCAATATAAATTATAGTCAATCCCAATATTTATCATACAACCATATTTTACCAAATGAAATGGAGTATAAAAATCAATGTGGTATAATTCATTGGCCATCAATTTCATTAAAATTGTATTATGTCACATGATCATATAATATATCCTATCAACATAATAACACCTATGTTAACCTTAATAGTTGATTACAACCTATAATAATACTTGAAAAACTTTTTTTTGTGAAATATAATATTCATAAATTGAGAGGTCAGTTGTCATTTCACTTGATGAGTATATATAACCCACAATATTGAATGACAATGTAGATATTGATTTCAATATAATATGATACATTTTATCTTCGTAAACTCTTTTCATATTACAAACAAAAACATAATTAATAACCTATATTTACATATCATATATGATTTAATTCTAGATAGTCCTAATGTTTATAATAATTTTAGGTTTTTGTTAAACTCATTACATATTTATGTTATTCCATCCATGTCTCTATGAAACCATCAGATAAAACCCCCACCAAACACATTTTGATATAAATGTCTTTGAAGTATGAAAATTTTAATAGTGGTTAATGATATTCTTAATAATAATATTCATGAATAACGACTTTATGGAGAAAAAATATTTCATACATAAATATTCCATCATTTTAAATGAATATTATATATATATCATTGAAACAGACACCCTAGAACCGTAAAGGTTTAGTTCCTTTTGATACTTGTTACATAATCATATTATTTAATAAATGATATTTTGTATCTCCCAGAATATTTTTCTATCATAGTACACTTATTATAAATACCATAAATAAAAATATTCATTATAATCTTAGGAAACAATATATGATAAATGGTGAGCTTATATAATCAGTAATGTAAAATATAAAAGACATAAATCAATGATCATAAGTAGCAGTGAGATAAGATTAAGGTTATGATAAAATAATCTTAAATTATGAAATTATTACACAATCAGTCAATAATCAGTAATCATGAATCCTTATATAATCCTTTATCATAACAAAATTAATTACTCATATGATATAATAATAATCATTTATATATCTTGAGCCCTGAGAACATATCAAAAGAAAAACCATAGGATTTTGGAAAAAACATAAACTTAGAAAAAATTTCCATGGATAATGATAATTTTACATACTATCATAATAATGTGTGTTGACTACCCTTTCTTGTATTTCCATAGAAATTTTTATGTCCAAAGAATATCATATTGTAAAAAGTCACATTTTGAATAGTTTTACTTCCCCTTCCATCCCATATTGTCTCATGAGATATCTATATTTACACAATACATTAGATGACTATATAATTTTTCCCCATACGTAAATTAATGATATGCATATATATTAGTACAATAATATAAAAAAATCATGATTTTATTATATTATAACCGATGTAAAGGAAATGGATTTAGGAATTATTTTATGATTTCATTATAGCATAACTCATTAAGAAGATAAAGGTCTCATAGAATTGTCCTTATATAATAATAATGTAAATACAGAAAATGATGTAAATAGTATAAAATGATAATATATAATCATAAATTAGTAACAAAAATCCATATAATATATCAGCATTGAAGAAAAAAAGTCATTGATGTATTATTCGAAGATTTCATTGAAAATAATGAAAATATAATTATCATTAAGTATGCTACAAACTAAAAAATCCAAGAGTATATGGAATAATATTTTATATTAGAATTACTATTTAAACATTTCAAATAACGTTTTAAAAAAATATTAATGATGATTATGAATTTTTTAGTGAGAAATATTAAAATAAATATTCCTTCCCCAGATTTTTTTAAAAGTTATAAATAACCTATTTGAAAAACATTACGAAATTGACAATTACAAACATTTAGAGAAATTAAAATATGGACAAAAATTATTTTTTATAACTATATGATCATATAAAATAATAATTTTGAAAACATTTTAAATAACATGGACATGGAAGAAAAATTTTGCTGACCAAAGTGGAAATATGGTTGGTTTTTATGGAAATCATTTTCCTATTATTTTCCTGCACCAGAGAGAGGATAATAGTACTCATAAATAAAATTACAAGAATCACACGAAGTGATAAAAATATATAAGGTTAAATGTATAATAATATTATAATCCTAAATAATTGAAAAGTAACATCAACAATCTCAAATATAAATTAGATTATACCATAAAACCTTACCTTAAGTACCATATTGATTTGTATTCATTTAAATTTTATTTATAATAAATTGATATTTATTATAAATACATTAAGGAAAATGGATATTTTATTAACATAAAAACATAAAAATATAGATATGATACTAATTATATCATGTGGATATGGTTATAGAAATTTTGGAGGAGTTTTATGAAAAATAAGGAAGAAAATGATTGGTAATAACACATACCACTTATTCAGTTATACATATATAATGAGAAACATAAGGATTCTTGGACGAGTTATTTATAATAAAAAGATCTCAATGTATTGGATATGTTTGTTTAGAGTGAATTTTTTATGAGTGTAATTGAGTTAAAATTATTAATTTTTGTGGAGAATGAATGAGATGAAGTGCAATATTATAATTGAGGGGAGTGGAAATCATATATATAATTAAAACATAAAAATATAATAATTTCATATTCAGGATAGGGTATCCAAAAAGAAACAAAAATTTTATTATAAGATATATATGGGTTGAAATTCAAGTAACCAATATTATTTATAATTTTGCAATGTTATTATAATATATACATTGAGTTTGAACCTTGTTAACAAATTTAGTCTTTTCTTTTGAAATGTATTTTTTTAATTTGGTTATTGTCCATAATATTCAAAAATAAAACGGAAATAAATAATAATTATTTTCATGATAATTATAAATATTGAAACCATTATATAAAATTTTATTTTGATAAATATTATAAATTCATTTCAAATTAAAAATGAAAAAATCAATATAAACTATTTAAAAAATGATGTTTTAGGCACAATATTTTTTATTCCCACTCAAGCCTTGTAAAAAACAATATTTGAAAGATAAATTAGTTTATTTTATATATTATTGACACATTTAATTAAATTATCCATTTATAAAAATGATTTTAATTTATTGACATAAAAAATTTATAATATAATTTTTTTTTATAAAAACACATTTTTTTACATTCAAATGTTTTTACTTTAAATTATATCAAATTAATAGAAACTGATTTAATTTTATAAATGTGTAAAAAATAATTTTTTGTAATTTTTTTTTCATACTCATACTCACCAAGCTAATTTCTATGTGATAACATTCAGACATAATAATAATTTTCCAATAGTATACTATAGTTTGTTTAAACATTGTTTTGCATGTATATAATGAAATAGAAATAAAAATATTTATTTAAAGGGAAATATATGATAAAATATTCATGTCTGGCATTGTATCACAAATAATAATCTCACCCTTGAAAATAAATCTCTCATATTCAAAAAATTGATGATACTTTAGCCTCATCATATCATCTGGTTCCCACGTAACATCCTAAAATATATGTTTTCTACCCAAAAATACACCATATTAGTGATATTATTTGACAAAACCATCTCTATATAATAAAATATATACAGATTTTGTTCTATATTTCTGATATATTTCCCAAATAGTATAATATACATGTTACTTATAAGTGGAGGATCAGGTTTTTATTTCCCCAGTATAGGTACATGGAATACAATGTGAACAAGAGAGAGATTTGGTGGGAGAACGTAGTGAAAGGAATCCATCCTAACATGACTAATACATTTTAAGGAATTAACATATCTATGTATGAGATTTACCTTAATTTATAATATCATAACACTCTTTTAATGTGATATTTTTAGGAATACGTTTTTCACTAACTTTAAACTATATATCCTATTGATGATTGTCGTCATAACGTTTCTATAGACACTAAGATGCCTTGATGTGTCGATGAATGAATATAAAATTTTCCAACATTTTATAATTGACATTGGGTCCTAATAGATATTATTCTACAAATTCATCTTAACAAAATGAATTTTATTAATTTCCTTCCATAAAGTGATTCACAAGAATCATATAAATTGAAGATTGAAATATTCTATTGTATGAAAACATCACTTGAGATTGGTGTCGATCCAAAAAACCATTGAAATCAGTTGAAAAATATTTTAAAAAATATAAAACGGATTAAATTCACATTTTTTATAGCCATATACCTGAGGATAATATTTAGTGAAAAATTTTATGTCCATATCTAATTAATGATGAACAATTCTCCAGAACCTCGAGGTAATCCTCAGATATTGACAAAATACAATGGAATATGGTGCTCTATAAAAAATGAAAACTTCCTTAATAAATATCATTTAAATATATTCAAGAGGGAAATATTCCATGACTGTAATGAAATATTATCACATCTTAAAGTTTTCTATTTGAACACAAATAACATTTTGAACTTTTAATATTTTATGGAGTCAAACAACAAAATACATGGTGTTTTTTACCATATCCATTTTAATTAGGGCCATCCCTATAACATCCCCTTATATTTATTTCTCCCAAGAAATAATTTCCTGACATACCTAGAATTGAGATGTATACTTTATAATTTTATTTTTCATGTTTTCCCATCATAAATACACTTTCATATTTCTATACATATTTATACTTCTGGGATGAATAATGAATAACACACTAGGAGTTTAAAATACTAGATCCTACTTTATATATTGTATTTATATGAGATTAAATATATTATTCATCATTATAACTCTATCATAACCATGGTTTTAATCATGACCATTATTCACATTCATATTTAGATCTATATCATCCGTCTCTACCCCTTAAATCCTCATGTGGATGGTATGATGAAAATTCATCCAAAAAAGGTAAAATATATACCCTTTCATTATGATTTCAATATCCATTTAAAAATTAAAATGTAATATCTCTAATTCAATCCTCATCATGGAAAAACTAGTTTATTCATTCTGACTCAGAGAGTCAGCCACCTTGTTCTCCAACCTAGGGTTGTAATGTATGGAGAAGTTATAATGCTTAATAAATCAAAACCATATCCCTTAGAACCTATTAAACCCCTTCGATGTGAATATATTATTGAATATTTTATGATCTTTATATATATATATCATATTTCACCATAAATATAATACCTCTTTATTGTCAATGAGAAATTACGACTGCTAACTAAAAATCATGAGAATTGAATTTTTTCTAATTAATTTTCAATTGGAACGAGTCATAAGATATCCCCATATCAGTATGAATTAAGACACATCCAATTCAATTATTACGTACATCACTATAGATCAAAAACACTTATCTATTATACGGTAGTGCGAAAATAGGTACATTGGCCAACCTTCTATACATATCCTTGAAATTTTCTTCAAATTCATTTATCCAAAGGGACATAGATCCCTTCTATATAAAAATGGTTAATGTATTAAATATCTATTATATATATATATATCACAATGCATCAATAGTATCTACCCAACCTTGGGAAAAAATGGATCAGTATCAGTGTGGATGGAATATGAAATTTCATAAAAACATCACTCATTTAAATATCAACTAATATATCATTTATTGAGATTATATATCAAATGAATGAAATTATAACTATTAAAAATTAACACAAAATAAATTTTAAAGAATATTCTTCTTCTTGAAGGTCATTAACAAAATCCTCATATTTTCATCATGATATTGCATTCACTTGGAGTATATAAGAATATAGTCTAAAATGACCACCACAAACTGATCAAGGTAATCTCCAAAGACAATATTAATTCAATAGATTATTATAGTGGGTGTACAGAAAAGTCCAAATGGAATAACTATATATTAATAATGACCATACCCATATGGAAGGATTTCTTTGGTATGTAATCATTTTTACCCTCAAAAGATGATATCCTGAATGACGGTATATCTTGGAAATGTATTGAGCTCTTCACAGTAGATCAACCATGTCATCTATATGTGGTAGATGATACATGTTCTAGATAGTTATATTGTTATGATCATGATACTCAATGACAATAAACATTGACCAATATTTATTCTTCCTAAAATGAATATGTTTACCCCATAATGACACACTATGGTATTTGAATCCCTTATTAAGAATCTCCTTGAGTTTCTTATTCAATGTATACAAATCAATCGAAACCATTTTTGATGGTTTCTTTTAAATAAATATATCACCTAGATTTAGTTCAATTGAAAAATAATCTAAATTATTTGGTGAAAGACTTGGAATATATTTGGGAAATATATCCCCATATTTACAAAAAATAGTAATATATTCAACATTGAAATTCTACTGACCAATTTGAGATAAATATCCATCATTAATTTCAACTGATAACTACATATTGGATGTAATTTATATTGCATGTTATTATTCATCATCTTAAAAATGGATGATCATAATTTTATTCATTATGAGAAATATTACTTACATTTATTTTATATTTATATTATATATATATATAATTCTAATCCATTGAAAAAATGACATCAAATTCAACAATCGAGATAATCAATTGATTTGAGGAATATATATTCCAAGAAACTTCTATCAATGTGGAGATATATACTAAAAAAATTTTATCATAAAAATTATGTCATTTTAATAATAACATAATATATAACTATTGATGTCATAGTTTTATCCCCTTATAAAAGTCTTCATATATAAAATAGTTGAAAAATATAGAATAAAATATATTATTTATAGATATTATGTGGAGGGTAGGTGTACCTTTCACCAGTTCTTTCTTGTGACCCACATCAGTGGTTAGGATCATATGGGATTTCTATTTTTCTCTAGGATTATGAGGTTTTAGATTTTAATTTTCATCATTAACCCTCACATTCAAGCATTTATTTGAATAATATAAATTCATCATAAATTTATAGAATTTCATTTTTTGTTGACCATTTTTTATCTTTATCTCTTTTTTATTTCATTTATTAACATCTTTACTTCAAATTGAAATTATTATCCTTAAGGGATAGCTTTTTAAAAAATTAAATATTTACCAGACCACATATAGAAATTTCCCAAATGATGCCTTCCACACATTTATCATTAATTAAGAATAATTTCATTCCTCTATGGGTTTTACTAATATAACACACTAAAAAACCCATCAATCTATTCTAGTTCCCAAATATTGAGAATAATGTGATCATCAAGTATCAATTTTAATTTTTATATAACATCAAATGATTTTTAGAGCAATAATTTTCCGTATAGAAAATTCATTTTAGTGACATGGGAATAATCAACAGGAAACCAAGTCATCATTTTTTTGGGTCGATGATAAATCCTGAAGAATACAATGAATGTCTTCTGAAATTATCAAAATAGGGGAAAATGGATTCTTTATCTTTCTTTTTTTGATCCAAAAATTTCCATTCTACAGACATGATAAGATATTTGGGAAAATAATTTTGTAAAGATACAATCTCTAACTCCTCACATGTCATGGAATCATTTTCTTTCAATTTTCTCATATTCCTAATAACAACCCACCATTCATCAACTTTACTGTCCAAATAATATGCAAGAAAATAATCATCTCATGGTCCTATAATTGGGGAATGTTGAATATATTTCTAATCGAATTGATCAATTTATTAAAAATATATGTACCTAAGGAGAAACATAAGGATGGTGGAGTTTTTCACATAATGGGATCAATTTCATGGTTTTCCTTCAATTAGTATTTGGATGTTCAATAAGATTAATATTACTATTCAAATAATAAGAATGTTGTGTGATCCTAGAAATAAAATTTCATATCCCTACTCCAATTTAATTTGGTTTCTCATGTGGATGGTTGTTGCACTATTTGTCACATTCAATATTCACATGATTAATACTAGTTCCATCCAATTACTAGAACCAAACAATCTTTCATTGAGTATCAGACACCTATAATCAGTGTTATAAATAATACTGTTATAAAAATTATTTTTATAATGCTGTATATTTTGAAACCTTTATTAATCTATTCATTTTTTTCCATCTAAAATCACTTGGGAATATCCAATTTTTTCATATATTATATCCTCTAACTAGTCAAAATGGTTTATAAGTTGAGTGTAAAATAATTAAATCGTATGACTTGGGGGTGTCTATCTTTCTTTTAAGTCTTATTCCCACACATTGTGCACTAAATGGAGATCGGGTTTCTACTCAATCAGTATTTCCTTGTAGTATACCCCTAGTTAAATCGATGTCACCACTACATCTACATTCAAGTATCCATATAGTGAATTTATTTTTATGAAGCCACACAATATATATATTTCTTAAATAAATATATTTTATCATATAAAAAGAATTAACCCCTAGGTTTTGACCAAATTTACCTAATATTAAACCCAAAAAATAACTAAACTATGATATGATACCAACTGAGGTGACCCAATTATTTAATACATAAATATTATATCATTTTAGTTTAATATTAAAAACATCTATAAAAAGTATATAACCTAAATCCATAAAGGATAACTGTTTTTAGAGACTAGATTCCTAATCTTCATATATAATGGTTCATCTTTAACATATCCTCCAATGCATTTTAAATATGATACAAATCTCTTAAATACCCTACCTAATAAATCTATTTATAACCTTGGAAAATGAAACATAAAAAAGGGTGAGATGAAATGCTAAGTAAAGCTAAAAATTGAGATTTCACTCAATGATAATAATTGGTCATGAGATAAGAGTAAGGTCATGAAAACATGGGCATAGCCTAAAAAAATCATACTAATTGAAACAAAAGTATTTATTAATGTATCATGGAATTTATTTTTTCAAAAAAAATTAAAATATTTATCATATATTGGAATCATCAATAATAAATAAGGATCCATTACAATATATAATAAACATAAGGAATATGTTATTAACATATAGATACATATAGAAAAATATTTTTTTAGTCAACTATCACTTCCAGGACTATAATATTGGATTGGGATAACTCTATATATCATCATTTCCTTAGTCAAGGTTCACTCCCAAGACTATCATATTAAACAATTTCCCTAAGAATACTGGGTTCACTCCCTATTACAATCCATTTTATATTATGACATAGGAATACCTACCAAATGAATAAGTGGTATATATAATTTCAATTCCAACTATAATATAATAATTAATATACATATGAGTGAAATAATATCATAAAAACATTAATCATTTCATCATATCATAACCCATCGTAAGTGATCATGTTACATAAAAATTTCATCAATTCATCATAGTATAAAAAATAGAGAATAATTTTTTTAGAATCATAATTAAATCATCATAATTATTAAGAATCATGACAAATATAGTGGATGATATTTTTTATCATATCCAAAGTGTAAAATAATAATCCTAAATTTATATTGAAATAGTTATAGAATTTCTTTTAAAGAGTATTTCAACATTCCAATATCAACAAAATTATTTACTTTTCATTTAGTATATTTTTTTAAAAAAATACCCAAAATATATAGAATAATATTTTCATTCAAAATAAAAATATAAAAATATAAATGAATATGTATTTTAAGTAATATTCCTTATTTTGGGAATATCCATTCGAGCGGTAAATGTAAAAAGAATGATACTTTTTATATATTGTTGTTTAAAAAGTAAAATAACTAATTCAAAAACATTTTAAAAACTAAATTTTAGAACATTGAAATTAAATTAAAATATGGATTAAAATTTCATTAAATAAGCATGTTATAATATTGCAACGTCCTGGATCTGGGTACTATTCCACGGGTTCCCCGAACCCGGTTGGTCACATGACCTCAAATGCATTTCCCCAAATGCCAGAGGCTGCCGACTTGTAGTGAGGGCCCATGTCTGAGAGTGGGGAATCAATGACCTCATTTTTCAAAGTGTAGCATAGCGGAATATAATAAATTACAGACAACAACAGCGGAAGAAATAAACCATACATATTTAAAATAAACAATTGCATTTAAATATAACCAAAAGCTATATAGATAATGATGCAACATGTCTAATGTTTTAAGTAAACAACCAGAACATGTTACACAACAATACAGTACAATACAATACAGAGTACAGAGTATAGAAAAGTAGAATAAACAGGCAACAGCATTGCGAGCCTAAGCTCGGTCCCATACTCCCCTACTCATCAGCAACAAATCAAGTACCTGTATAAGGACCCTTGCCCTTATCAACACCTACAACAACGTAGTCCGGTTGGGCCGAAGACATGACCTAAACCGGGTGTGAAAAATAAATCCTAGTATGCACCCACCAAAGGCCCATGCTCAACTATGTGTAAACATGCAACAACAGTGTGCAAACGTAAATGCAATAAACTAAGTATTACTAAAAAGCAACTAACTATACCAGTTATATTGAAATTTTATTATTCATTGAATCATTCAATATAAGGAAAATCCCCACAGTGAATTTTCTAAGTAAACAGTCAGTGTCCTCAAACACGCAAACCCTCACCCTCAGGTAATTAGATTCTTGCCCTTGGGAATAATAGATATTTCCCCCCGGGAGTACAAAGTGTATCCCTTAAGCATAGAGTCTATTTCCCACATGCATGAATGAAGTTTCCCTCAGGCTAAAATAACCACTTCCCTCAGGCTAAAGGTAAAACTGCCCTCAGGCTATGTAAAGCACTTCCTCAGGCTAAGCAAGTAACCATGCCATGCCAAACATATGAAAAATAAATAGACATGCAATTACTCTCAAGGAAATTAAATAAAAATTATTACAATGGCATACCCTCGGGTATCCTGGCCAAACGACTAAACAGAGGAATGCACCCCATGGGGTGGTCCTAGATCCAAGCAGCAATCCAAAACAGCAGTTTATTATCACATTTAGTTATCTATGCAATTCTAGGTATTCAAAACATCCAAGTCCTCTGCCACACAACACCCCTACATGGTTTCATAGCTCAATGGTACAGAAAACAAAAAAGAGATGGAATTTAAACACCAAGCCACCTACCTTAAATGCCCCTGAACGGTATATGCGAATGCGATCCTTGAATCGTCCTAGAATGATGTAGATATGACGTGAATGAAAACCCCATTGAAACACAAATAAAATCCCTTAGAGGAATATTTTTCCGGAACTACACACGGAGGAGGAAGAACTCACCCGTGTAGTTCCAGGGAGATCGACAGTACATAAAACGGATTCTCGGTACACGATCTGGAGCTCCTCGAAGGTCCTACCATCTCTCCCGACTCCTTCCTCTGATTCTCTGCCTTTCCTATGAACAGGGGGGCTACTTCCTAATTTAAGTGAAAAAAAACTACAAGGCATGTACCTATTAATTACATAGAGTTTACTTTTCATTTAACTATTCCTCTGGCAGCTACCTGACACTGTTCATCTGTCGACATGAGTACACGACATGTTTTTCCTGATTACACAGCATGTACTTTCGTCCGTATGGAGGCTGCTTCTACCACCTTAATATTTTCATGTCGACTGGATACATGATGTGTACATACCCACTACACGGCGTGTAGTTGGTTTTTACACCCTTCATCACCGACCTGGCTACACACCCTATGTACTCATCCCACATGGCTAAAATACATGGCGTGTGGAGAATTACACAGCATGTAGTCCCAAAATTTGGGATTTTTCCTTTATTTTTTTTATTTATTAAAAAAACTTAAGGAAAAGAGGAAAGAAGAAACCCATAGCTCAAAAATAAGAACTGGGTTCTTTCAAACATCCCCCCTTAAAGCAATTCTTCCCCGAATTTCCCTTCCAAGGGTGGTGAAGATAAAGCTTAGAACAGCTCTGGCCACTTAGCACGTATGTAGGTCTCCCGCTCCCAGGTTTCATCCTGCACTCGATCGTGCTACCATATCACCCATACGAGAAGAACTGACCGGCCTCGGAGAACCTTCGTGCTCCTATCAACGATAAGAATCAGATGCTCCTAAAAGGAAACATCGATCTGAAGCTCAACCTCCTTGAGATGAAAGACGTGAGACGAGTATAAATAATATCAGCACAACTGAGATACATGGAATACGTCGTGCATGGCCCGATACCAATGTGGTAACAACAACCGATAAGCAACCAGCCCTACTCTCTCCAGAATCTAAAATGGATACACATATCTCGGTGATGGTTTACCCTGTCTCTTGATCCACCTATGTCCCAACCACAGCGAAACATGTAAGAGAACCTGATCCCTGACCACAAACTCCATGGGTTGTCTGTGACGATTAACATTAGATTTCTGACGAGACTGTGCGGTATCCATCCACTTCTGAAACAACTGGACTGGCTCAGAAGTCTCCTGCACCAGCTATGGTCCCAGAAAAGCTTCTTCACCTTCCATTATCCAACACAATGGTGATCGGCATAGCCTACCATATAACGCCTTGTAAGGTGCCATCTCAATAGATTCCTGAAAATTGTTTTTATAGGAAAACTCGACCAGGGGTATATGCTTCTCCCAAGAGCCCCCAAAGTCAAGGATGCATGCACACAACATTTCCTCAAGCACCTGTATCATACGCTCAAAATGGACATCAGTCTGAGTGTGTTAAGATGTTCTCAGAAGCAACGGTGGATCCAGTGACCTCTGAAAAATCTTCCAGAAATGAGACATAAAATGGGAGTACCTATCTGAAATGAATGAACGAGGAACCCCATGAAGATGTACGACCTCTCAGATATACAACTTTTTGAGCTCGTCAACTCCGAAGGTCTCCTTGATGGGAAAAAAGTTATCTACCTTCTTGAGTATGTCCATAGAAACCCACACGGTATCATTTCCTTGAGTTGACCTCGGCAACCCATTCACGAAATCCATCGTGAAATCATCCTATTTCAACACAATGATGTGTAACTGCTGTAATAGTCTAATATTTGTCAGATGCTCTCCCTTCACCTGCTGATAGGTGGAAAAACTGGAAAGAAAACCAGTTACTTCTCTCATCAAACTCGACCACCAGTACTGACGTCTCAAGTCACTGAACATCTTGGTAACCCAGGGATGAACTGCCCAAGCTGAAGCATGAAACTCCCACATCATCTCCTCACGTATATCCCCTAGAACCCATACTCGTCCAAGGAATCACAGTACCTCATCATCACCTATCGTCCACCCAGGAGGAGGGTCCCCACTTGCCACCGAATCTCGTAGAACTATACCATCAGAATCAGATAGTTGTCTCATCCTCACTCTATCCAGGAGGGTAGAGGTCACATATAAAGATGAAACATAGGTATGCCACTGACTGTCGTGCACCTCTAAATGTATCTCAGAGAACAAATCCATGAGCTGCCACTCACCACTGGCCTCCTGCACTTCCTGTATCTGATTCCTCCTTCTCAGTTCATCAGCTACTACATTACCATTACCAGGAGTATAGGAAAGCTCAATGATGAAGGACTGAAGTTATTCGACCCACCTTCACTTTCTCAAATTCATTTCATGCTGAGTAAATATATACTTGAGACTTTTGTGGTCGTTGAAACCCACAAAATGGTCTCCCAATAGTTAGTGTCTCCAATATTGAAACGCATGAACAACTATAGCCAACTCAAGATCATGCGTTAGATAATTCCAATCATGTGGCCTCAACTGCCGAGACCTGTACACAACAACTCGACCGCCCTGAATCAACACAGCTCCCAGCCCAATGCCAGATGCATCATAGTAAACTGTATAGCTCTTACCATGCTCTGGGAGTATTAGGATTGGTGCTGATGTCAAACTTCGTTTCAGGTCCTGAAAGGCTGTCTCGCAAGCTTCCGAAGAAACGAACTTCACAACCTTCTTAGTCAAACCCATCAACGACACTGCTTAGCAGGAGATATCCTGTATGAAGCGTATGTAGTAACCAACCAGCCCCATGAAACTCTGTATCTCAAACACGTTATTAGGATGATACCAAGAAACAACAGTTATCACCTTCTCTAGGTCTAATGAAACTCCTGCTTCTAAGATAATATGACCTAGAAAGTGAATCTGGTCCATCCAAAAGTGTCACTTTGAGAGCGTAGCATATAACTGATGCTCTTTCAGTATACTCAATACAATCCCAAGATGGGTGGAATGGTTGTGTCGAGTGTAAGATTACAAAAAGATATCATCCATGAATACTACCTCAAAAGAATCCAGATAAGGATGGAACACACGATTCATTATATCCATGAAAACTGCTGGCGCGTTCGTGAGTCCAAACGGCATAACTATGTACTCGTACAGACCATATCTTCTCCAAAAAGCTGTATGTGGTATATCCGATGGTATCAAGCCCAACTGATGATATCTAGATCTCTAGAGAATCTTCTTGAAAACTCATGCTCCATGAATCTAATCAAACAGATCATCAATCCTTGGAAAGGGATATCAAATCTTCACCGTCAACTGGTTTAGATTCTGTTAATCCACATAGAGTAAGAGGGTACCATCTGCATTCGTCGCCAAAAGGACATGAGAACCCCTAGGAGAAGTACTGGGTCAGATAAAACCCTTTGAATGTAACTCCTCCAACTGTCTCTTGAGATCCAGCAACTCTGGTGTAGCAATCCTATAAGGAGGAATGGACATTGGCGCTTTTCCTGGAACAAGCTCAATACAGAAATCCACCTCACGCTATGGAGGTAGACCCAAAAATTCTTCCGGGAAGACATCCCTGAAACGATCAACCACTGGAGGGAAATTAGTCTGACAAGTCCACTGATCATCCAGATATTATCTCATAATCTGGGCTGTGACTCCACCTCCCCCACGATGCTCTGGTCCTACTCGACTTTCCCGAACATCCCATTCACCTTTGTATAAAAACTCCCCACCCTCTAATGATTTGAAAATCACCCTTCGAAGTTAGCAATATACAATGGCTCGAAAGGAAACCAACCAATCCATACCGAGAATGACATCATAAGCAGTCATCTCTAAGACAAAGAGGTCACAAAGAATGTGACACCCTCCAACCCCAAGGGGGCACTCCTTGGACTGACGCACACCAAACATTATAGTTCCCAATGGTGTGTCTACTGTCATAACATTAGCAGAATAAGAAACACAGAGCCCAATTATCTCCACAACGGGCACAGATATGAAACAATGTGTAACACCCATATTGAAAAGTACTGAAGATAAGACAGAAGCTACAAGAATAATACCTCTTACTGTAAAAGGTCCAGGATCCTGCTTTTGTTGGGTCTGTTGCACTGCATATTCCTGCCCAGTTCCGCGGCCCTATGATACAACCTGGCTACCCTGAGCTGTCCTGCCCTATTGCCTCTGAGATCATGGCATCTGACTACCATAGCCACGACCACCATCTCTGCCTGCATGCCGAGACGTATTCCAGTTCCCTGACTAGTAAGAAGCTGCTGGTCCTACTCCAGCATGCATAGTATGTACAGAAACCCTCTCACTAGCTACTGGTGGTAACACCCTGCAAAAGTGCCACAGATGACCCGTCTTGCAGCAAGCTTGGCACTCCACTGGGTCAGGTGGACACTGTTGTCTCTTGTGCCCCTCTTTACCCCACCGACAGCACGTGACTTGACCACCTTAAACGTTATTATGGCTAGTACTACCTCTATTAGAGAAATCCATCTATCTCTAACTATTACCGGAAAAATAGTACCAGAAACTATTGCCGAAATGCCCTGGCCCGCACCACTAGCCTCCCATAGGTTTCTCTCTGTAATCAGCACCTCGTTCAAAATAACCTGTACAGAAGGAAACCTGAAAACATTTACCAGTGCTCAAGTGTCATATTGAATACCATCCTCAAAGCGTCTGACCCTCAACGTCTCATCACCCACTCCAATGGGTGAAAAACAGTTACGATCGATGAAACGAAAAGAATAGTCCATCCCCGACATAGCGCCCTGCTGCAGATTCATGAACTCTCGAGCTCAATCATCCCTCAACGTCTCTGGGAAGAAGAATTCATAGAAAGCTGTCTAAAAATCTTCTCACGCCATGTGTCTGTGTTGCTCTGACTGAGTGGTAGCATCCCACCACCTCTTGGCAGAATCACGCAACATATACATAATGATCTTGACCCTCCTCCCTGGAGGCGTCACAAGATACTCGAAAATAGTCAACATATACCCCACCCTAGACTCCACAGCCTGTGGTCCACCATCCCTTGAAAACGTAGGCGGATACTGCTGCTAGAAGATATGAGTTAACTCATCCATAGATGTGGCAGCCGGCGGTGCTCCCTAAAAGGTCTGCATGAATCACATAAAGGCTTCATGGAACTGCACCTCCATGACTTTGTCTGGTATAACAGTTGGTGCCGCATCTAGCTCTGCTGGAGGATCCACTGGTAGCCCATGGACCACCATCTCTAGACTATAATCATTTCTAATCTCTTGGCGAAGAACACATGGTCATCTTTCCGTCATGACTCTACTATGTAAAGCACACACCTTAGATCATGATTATCAAAGACTTAAAAACGAAGGGACCAAAAGGGGAACAGTAGGAAGAGGGCATTCAATGTAACACCCTGAGATTTTATGAAAAATATTCCTTTAAATTTCATTGATTCCTTGTATTATACGCTACCAAAAAAAGAGTTTTCACTACACGCATCCCTGACTTGGCATGCATTAAATGCAATCACGACCTTCCACGATAGCGTGTGTTGTACGCAATACTGAGTTTCACTAAACAACAATATGTTATATAAACTAGCTGTTATGAATAGTAATACCCACTTTTTGAAATTTTATAAATTTTATTTTTTAAAATGGACATATTTTTTTGATTCGGAATATCGATATAATCCTAGGGTTAATTTTTGGTATTTTTCTAAAAACATTCAATTTTTGATGAATAGTTAAAACATGAGGTTACGATTTAATAACTGAATTTTTATTTAAATAATTAGTTATTTTATTTAAAATTATTTTAGGTCAATATTGATAAATAATACCTATATCAGTTCAATGTAATTCATTTGAGTCATTTTATAATAATTTTTGATATATAAAAATATTACTGAACTTTTCACATTCTTTTACCCACCTCATAGGAGAATTTGAAAATTTACATAAAACATAATATTACCGCTTCTGTGAGTGGAATTTCTAAAATCCGACAGAAAAGGTTAATATCATGGAGTAAAATTTGGTACAATAAGATAAAAATAATTTTTGGTGAATAATAACTTTTTACTTTTATTTACCACGGTTAAAAGTAAATAGGGTAATTAAGGGTAAAAATGATATTATTATTACCCTAACGGATGTCGTAATTTTATTATATAAGTGTAATTCGCCAAAAAACATCCATAGTAATAAAATATTTCCCTTTAGTTCCACTTGTACTAGATTAATGAATTTAATATTATTTTATTTAAAGAAGAGTTAAAATAGTTAAAATCAAAGTTTAATAAAGAAAACATATTTAATATAGGGTTATACATAAGATAAATTCGACTATAAATGTTATATAGAAAGTTAAAATTATCTTCTACCCAATGGTATTTTATTTATAAATTTTAGGCCTTAACTAATTTAATTTATTTATGACACAATGGTGATGCAGTAATTACCTAAAAAATGAAATATTAAAATAATTGATATTATAAATAACCAAATAAATGTTATTTGAGACTTTTTATGAATTACAATAATTTTATTGGTTAATATGACATGTTAGTATTGATTTAATTAACTTTTTTCGATCTAATCATGCTGTTATAATTTTCAAAAAAACAAATTACCAAATAGTGTCAAAATTGACATAAAATTGTTTTTAAAACAAATATTATATTATTAATTGTTATTATATTCATAAATATCTAAGGTTCGGCCAAATGTTTTAGATAAGGTTATATATATTAATAATTAACAACATGGGGTTATTTGGTCTTTTTATAGTATGTTTATTAACAAAATAGTTTAAGAAAATAAAAAGACAAGGTAAAAGTTAAATTATTTAACTTAGAGTGAAATCTAAATGATAAGGTTAAAATAGTAACCTAAACTTGTCTAAAACCTATTGGTTGATAGTATTTCTACCCATCCCAACATTAGATTCAAAATAAATCAAATTGGAGCTATTATAAACCGAATATGACTTTATTATAAAATTATATTTTATGTTTTTCCTATGGTGCCCATCTCCTCCCTTATAAAAAGGGCACCCCTTCCCTCTTCCCTTCACACCCTTTTGAGCCGTGAAGCTCAGCCAAAAGAGATAAACATTGGAGGAGAAAGTATATTTTGTAGAGTAAGCTTCAAAAAAATACTTTTCATTTAAAAATCCAAGGAATTTTGTGAATAGAAAATGATTTTGAAGAAGAAAGTATATTTTCCTCAAGAATTCATTTCAAGTGTTTTATCAAAAACCATTTCCATCTAAGCTGACATTATTTCAAATGTGTATGATTCAAGTATAATGTATCTATGATTTAAATGGTTTCAATTTTCTTATTATGAAATATCCATTTGTTTTTATGGATTATGTGATGATGGTATGATGTTTATGAAACCCATGTTATTTTTTGGGTTACGATGAATGTTTTAAGTTTATATTGTGGCACAACTAAGAATGAATCCATTATGAGATGGGTGGGAACAATATATCCCTCCAATTAATTGAGTAAGGATTTATATATCATGAGATAGACATGGCTGGAATGGTATGTTAATCTGGTATAGTTATACATGACTTGAACGAGGAGTGAACTAAATTTAGAAAGGGACTTTTTCCACGAAGATGGTCTGGGCAGGAATGGCTTGGATACTATGGAAATCATATCATGTGCATAATGGTTTGACAAAAATACATGTTCTATTTCCATGCCGTGCCTTTATGATTTATGCCTTATGTACTTCCATGATTTATGTCTTTGCTCAAGATTTTGGTGTTTAGGTTTTATGCTCAAGTTTTTGCATTCAAATGTTTATGGATTGTTTTATGTTCTCTATGTTTACTCTTAATGAGCATTTGATTTCACCCTTTTTATGTTTTCTTTTCCCCAGGATTTAATGAAATGTTTTAGGTATGAAAACAAAAGGGTAAGATCTTTACGAGAGATGTTGAAGAACGGTCACCACAATTAGAAGATTATATTCTGAGTTTCCATAGACACTAATCTATTAAGGTCCTTGTGTGTCTACTTTTGTTATGTATTATGTATTTCGCAAAAATTAATGTATCGTCCGTGTATGTCATGCTTTGGGTCTCTATAGTTCATATCAGAGGAAAGGTTTAGTCAAAATTTGGAATATAGGATGCGATAACATTAGTGAGATCCCTAGAGATATTTCTACGGTATGTCTAGGGATGTCCCTAAGGTCAAGTATAAGTATTGTTTATAGTCCTAGAATTATGGTAACGATATTAGAATTAAACCTCATATGTTAGATATTGACGATACTCCCCCTTTATTATGTTGCTTTCCAAGCATGATTTTTTCCTCTCACACTGATCTTTTTGGGTTTTAGACGATGGCTGGAAGCCAAAGGAACCATGATGATCAATGTAATGGAAAATTCAATGATTGTCCTCTCGAGAAACCAAATGTGATGGGATATGGAGTGATAAATCAATTTTTTATACTTATACAAGCTATGATTCATTCTGTATTTCCAAATGATCAGAGAACGGAACAATATTCTATTGAGTCCTTCATGAGGCAACGTCCACCATATTTCAATGGGTCTTCTGATCTACTTGTTGCTGAACACTGGATTCGTACCATTTAAAAGATATTTTCCATACATCACTGTTTAGAACATGAAAAAGTCATTTTAACTGTTTAACGTTTAGATGGTGAAGCAGACTAGTGGTGGACTCTAATTAAGAATACAAGGCCCCAAGATGAAATTGAATCTATGGAATGGGACGAGTTCATGAACTTTTTTTCAGTAAGTACTTCCCTTGTATTCTTCAAACAAAGATGGAAAAGGACGTCCTTGTGCTTAAGTAGAAGGATGATGAATCTGTTGGTATATACGAAGCAAATTTTACAAGACTTGAAAGGTATGAATCTGGAATTATCATCCAACCTGAAAGTAATGTTGATCAATTCTTCAGTGGCTTAAAACCAAGTCTTTGACGGGCATTAGCTATAAGAGACTTCAGTAGCTATGAAGAAATTGTGTGTTGTGCTATCAAGGTAGAACTGGAAGATGGTGTAACATATCCATCTCATGGTTTTGACAAGAAATGAAAGATGGAGTTCAAGGAAAATCCTCAGAACAATGGTGAAAAAGGTGAATGTTTCTTTATTCCCAATGTGTGGAAAAAGCTTGTTGGAGATTGTCTAAATGGTACTAGAAAATGTTTCAAGTGTGGAAAATAAGGTCATCAATCTGATGAGTGCCAACGTAAATTGAAAAAGGTTTCTAATGAAGAGAATAGAGAAAAGACTACAGAGAACACTACACCAATACTTCAATTCTTCAAGTGCAAGGAAATGGGGCATTATGCTAATAAATTTCGTAATCCAAGGGTAATTGATGATCGAAGTGAGAATCCTCTTAAGGAAAAGGACAAAGGGAAGACAAATGCGATCACTATTGGTGATGTTGAGTATGACAATGATGTAGTGGAATGATTATGTGTTTCTATAATGCGATTTCCAAATAATGTTGTGGAATATAAATAATCGTACTATGGAATATTGGAATATCTATGTATTGGTTTATTATGGTTTTAAATAATTATATGCTACCGGTATACATAAAAAGTAAATCAAATATTTTTGAAAGCAGATGATATGCGTATAATGAAGGGATAATGAGAGAATAATATGTTTAATGGTATTCATGAGATCATGATTGATATAAGGATAATGATATATCATGGTTTGAGTATATAGAAATTTTGGGATTTTGGTATGTGGAAAGTGTTAAATTTTGACAGCATTCATGTTTTAACTAAGAGTCAATGGGTATTCATTTTTGAAGAGAATACGTGATTAAGGTATTCACATGTTATTAATTTTACCAACAAGATATATCATATGATATATGTGGGATAAATGATGTTATTCACTTGCTCGGTAGATGACATTTCAAGTAATTGATCTCTTTATAATATGAGCTTGGACAAAAGTATTTTGGATAAGCCAAAATATTGGAATTGATTATGTTGGACATATGTCAGTATTGATTAAGGCTAGAACGTTTTTCGATATTATTTATTGAATGTTATAACAATTTTGTTTTAGAAAAAGGACAACCTACAGGACAGGCGACAACCCGTCGCGTCGGACAAGGCTGTGGGAATCGAACCCACTACTGAAGTGCGACATGCCTTTATCACCTACCACTGGCCTACAGGAAGTCCCTGGTTTGTAGAAACTAGTTTTATTATATTAAGTAGTATAATATATTAAGTATAAGTCCATTTTATAAACCATATATGATTAATCTCACTATATATGGACTTATGTATTTTGGACAACTTTTTCTAAACTTTTGTTTGAGACAGGTGGAATGACCCATCATTCTATCACATGATCTGTTAACACTTCCTGAATGAAAAAATCAACTTCATATCTTTAAGAGATGAAGTGGAAATTTTCCAATGAACGATCAACGGTGAGATTGTACCAAAATCAAGAAAGTATTTCTTCAAATTCCAATTTCTTCAACTTTAGGGAAATGATCCTGAAATCCAAAATTGTTGTCCTATTTCCCTTATATCTGATGAATTAGATGGCACCTTAGATAATCAAAAATTCATGGATTTGTGATTTTTGGATTTTTCATCGACATGTCCTCTACGACTCTTCATCAGAAGTTCATGGTTAAATTTCTCTTGCATATCTATATTTTCACCTATGTTGTCCAATGTAGAAACCCAGTGATGAGTTACATTGGGTGACTATTATGATTCTAACTTCCCTTTCTAAAATGAATTTTTAGTGTTCCTTTCTACGATGTGGGTTTCTATGAAAGAAACTTTCATGTATTAAACCGTTTATAACCCCGACGAATTTTGAGGGCGAAATTCATTTTAAGGGGGGTAGAATGTAACACCTCGAGATTTTATGAAAAATATTGTTTTTAATTTCATTGATGTCTTGTATTTTATGCTACACCAAAAGGAGCTTGCACTACATGCATACCTGACTTGGCTTGCATTACACACAATCGCTACCTTCCACGATAGCATGTGTTGTACGCAATACCGAGTTTCACTAAACAACGATATGTTATATAAACTAATCGTTATGAATAGTAATACCCACTTTTTGAAATTTTAGAAATTTTATTTTTCAAAATGGACTTCATTTTGAGATTCTGAATATCGAAATTATCCTAGGAGAATTTTTTTTTATTTTTATGAAAACCTTCAATTTTTGATGAATAGTAAAAACACTTGGTTACTATTTAAAAACCAACTTTTAATTTAAATAATTATTTATTTTATTTAAATTTATTTTAGCTAAAAATTGATACATAATCTCTATATAAGTTCAATGTAATTACTTTGAGTCATTTTATAATAATTTAAGATATATAAAAATTTTATTGATATTTTCACCATCTGTTACCCACCTCCAAGGAGAATTGGAAAATTTACAAACAAAATAATTGTACCGCTTCAGTGAGTGGAATTTCGAAACTCCGAGAGACATGGTTAATATCAAGGAGTAAAATGTGGTTCAGTATGATAAAAATAATTTTTGGTTAATTGTACCTTTTTACTTTTATTTACCACGATTAAAAGTAAATAGGGTAATTAAAGATAAAAATGATATTATTATTACCCTAACGCACGTCCTAATTCTATTGGATAAGTCTAATTCGACAAAAAACCATAGGAATAAAATATTTTCCTTTAGGTCCACTTGGATTAGATTAGGACATTTATTATTATTTTATTTAAAGAAGAGCTAAAATAGTTAAAATCAATGATTAATAACTAAAACAAATTTCATATAGGGTTATACATAAGCTAAATTCAACTATAAGTATTCATTATAAAGCTAAAAAGATTTCATACCTACTGGTATTTTATTAATAATTTTTAGACATTAAATAATTTAATTTATTTATGACACAATGGTGATGCAGTAATGACCTAAATAATGAAATATTAAAATAATTGATATTATAAATACCCAAATAAATGTAATTTGAGACTTTTTATGAATTAAAAAAAATTTCAAGGTTAATATGACATGTTATTATTTTTTTAATTAACTATTTTAGACCTAATCATGCTGTTATAATTTTCCCAAAAATCAATTACCAAATAGTGTCAAAAATGAAATAAAATAATTTTTAAAATAAATATTATATTATTAACTGTTATAATATTCCTAAAAATCTATGGTTAGGAAAAATGACATAGAATAGGTTATATATAATAATAATGAACCACTTGGGATTATTTTGTCTTGTTATAGAATGTTTATTAACCATATAGTGTAAGAAAACAAAAAGACACATTAAAAGATAAATTATTTAACTTAGTGTTAAATATAAATGATAAGGTTAAAATAGCAACCTAAAATTATCTAAAAACTATTGGTTGATAGGATTTCGACCCATCGACACATTAGATTCGAAATAAATCAATTTTCAGCTATTATGAACTGAATATGACTTTTTTATAAAATTATATTTTCGGTTTTTCCTATGGTGACCCTCTCCTCCCTTATAAAAAGGGCACCCCTTCCCTCTTCACTTCACACCCTTTTGAGCTTTGATGCTCTGACAACCCCTGCCAATTCATCTTCTAAACTTTCCTAGAATCATTATAGTGGTTCTGGTCTCCAAAAAAGTCCAACTCTAGTTTCTTAAGAGGAGGTTAAGAAGAGGCGCGTCAAAGAACAAGTAATATCCTTTATCGATTCATTGCAATTTATTTCTTCTTCCACTTCATCTTATTTATTTGTTTCATCATAAATTAATAACATCAGTATCACTAATATAATGGTATGTTATTATAAATATGAAACAACCAAATTTCATTTTCAATCCATCCAACGGAAAATGAAATCACCGCGCGTGCGTACGTACGGAATACCGTCTCCACGCCGTGGTGTAATCTGTTTTCCACCACCACCTTACATGGATGGGTTTAATGGTATAAATAAATAACTATATATTGTTACTGTAAAGTGATATTGATTGTGAAATATTATACATACACTTTAATACAATTCCATGATCATGGTAATGATA
The DNA here is from genome assembly GCA_963277665.1 of Viscum album. Lineage (NCBI taxonomy): Eukaryota > Viridiplantae > Streptophyta > Magnoliopsida > Santalales > Viscaceae > Viscum > Viscum album. The sequence goes on along the minus strand of OY728122.1, from coordinate 1,233,921,767 downwards.
TCATCGCTCGTGCGTACATATGGACTACCATCTCCACGAACATGATGAGATTCATTTTCCATGATTAACCATTCAAAAATGATTATAAAGTATATATAATGAATAATAATGAAATATATGACATTATGAAACTACTGGATTTATGTATATATATATATATTTCATCTACTTACTTCCATTCAAGTCAATAAGAAAAAGAAAACAATGTGCATGCGTACGTACGACCTACCGTCTCCGTGAATGGTGAATTTCATTTCATTTAGCTGTATGTTATATATATATATATATATATATGAATATATATGATATATAAATCATGATTTTAATTCATGAAGTAATTAAATTATGATATAAGTTGTAATAATATTATGTACAACAAGTCCAAACACGTACAATAAATAAAACATTTTTCCCAAAACGCTGCTTTAACATGAAATTTACAAAAGAACGGGTAATATAAAGTCATAAGTGAACCATATATGATATCATGAGAATGAATATGATTATATAATACGTCAATGACATTATTTAAATCATTATATAGGAGGTTTGGATATGTACGAAGCATATCAGACCTATGGTAAGGGATAACTATTCCAATCTCGTTCTAATCCGAGATTGTTATTCGTAAGTATTTATTGGGGTTATTGTTATCATCCATGCCAATGTTTTATAAAACAAAATCATGTATTTTTAATTTCCTTTTTACCTATTTTTGAAATTTACCACATGTTATGAAAGGAATCATACTTTTTTTACCACACGAGGAACTTTTTGACTTTTCCGAAAAACGTTAGAGAAGAATGTTATTTATAATGTATACAATGTGAATGGATTTTTATAGTTTCATAACGCCTCATTTTCATGAAGCTTACTCTACATGATTTTATTACTATTTTCTACAAAATACTTTTCATTTGAAATTTCAAGTCATTTTTTGAAAAGAAAATGATTTTGAAGAAGAAAGGATATTTTCCTCAAAAATTCATTTCAAGTGTTTTATCAAAACCATTTTCCATATAAGAGGACATTATTTCATATGTTCATGTTTCAAGTATAATGTCTCTATGATTTAAGTGGTTTCACTTTTATTGTGATGATATATCGATTTTTTATATGGAATATGTGATGATGGGATGATGTTTATGAAACCCATTGTATTCTATGGGTTATGTTGAATGGTTCAAGTTTATTTTATGGAACAAGTAAGAATGATTTCATTATGAGATGGGTGGGACCTATATATCCCTCAAATTAATTGGGTAATGATTTATATCTCATGAGATAGACATGGATGGAACAATATGTTAATCCGGTTCAGTGATACAGGACTGGAACGAGGATTGAACTCGATTCTGAAAGGGACTTTGTCCACAAAGATGGTCTTGGAAGCAATGCTTTGGCTACAATGGAAATAATATCATGTGCTTAATGGTTTTCCACAAATACATGTTTTATTCCCATACTATTATTTTATGATATATTCCTTATGTAATTCCAAGATTTATGTCTTTTCTCAATATTTTGATGTTTAGATTTTATGTTCATGTTTTTGCATTCAAATGATTATGGATTGTTTTATTTTCTCTGTGTTTACCCTAACTGAGAATTTGAGCTCACCGTTTTTATGACTTCTTTTACACAGGATTTAAAGAAAGGTTTTAGGTAAGAAAAAAAATGGGGAAGATCATTACTATAGACGTTGAAGATCTTTCACCATAATTAGAAGATTATATTCCGTGTTTCCAAAGACACTAAACTATTACGGTCCTTGTCTGTCTACTTTTGTGATGTATTAATTATTCCAAAAAAATTAGTGTAATTTCCGTGTACGTCATGCTTTGGGTCTCTACATTCAATATTTTCAAAACAAGACTAAACGACGTGTATACTGACTACATGGCGTGTACCTAACTTATCTTCCTCTACCCAGGTCCTTCTACATGGAAAAGCCACATGGATCCCATTGAACCAAACTACATGGCGTGTATAGAATATACACGATGTGTATAGTGTAATTTTACAACTTCCCATGTCATTCGTGACACGACCGACTTGTAGGTTTGATACTACATGACGTGTTACACCCGCACAAGGTGTGTACACCACCTCATTTCCTAGCCACACTGCTAAGTCCACACGGTCTGTCCTCGTACAAGAATACATGGCGTGTCACTCAGGCACACGACGTGTACTGGATGAGCACCGCCAGCCTGTGGTGTTAGTTACACGGTCGGATACACGACTCAAACTACACGGCGTGTTCCATATACAAAAGTCATGTACACGAAAGGATTTCACCGACCCATGTTATTAGTTACATGGTCGGATCCCAGGCCAGACTACATGGCGTGTTCCATGGGGGGCACATCGTGTATATCTTACGGTCTCCTCCTTCTGTGATTGTTAGTTACACGGGCGGACATCGGGTCCACACTACACGAAGTGTACATTCGGTACATGGTGTGTTTTCCACAAGGATTTACCTTCCCCGTGTCCCCCCCCCACACGGTCTATGACATAGAAAGAGACTACATGGCGTGTACTGAGGGTACACAGTGTGTACTTAAAAAGTTTTCTTTTCTTCCTGAACAGATGAACACACGACATGTGTCCATGGAACTACACAGCGTGTAACCTGGGTTTTCTGGACAATAAGCCTCAGATACTACTCCAGAATGCAGAAAAACCACTGAAACAACTCCTAAGTGCCATATTCCGACCCGTGAGGGCCCATAATCCCTGTGAATCAAAGTTTGGCTTCTCATCTGAGTTATAAATGAGGTAAATGGCCAATGATCTACCAAATTACGGTCAATGAGGGGCCATACTACTTAGTGACCAAAGTTTGGCATTCATTTTTCCATGGCCTCACACAACCATACCCTATCACATTGCAGGTATTTATCAAGGCAGCTATCAAAATAGCATGATTTTCTAGCACACAACTATCAAAACAAAATTCCAATTTCTGATGCACCTACATGGCAGAAAACTATGCATGGAATGTGATTTCTAGTATGTGCCTAAATGATGCATGATATGGAATACACTAATATCATCAGGTTTCAACTAAATATAACCCATGAATAAAGTATAAATAGAACAATCACAAGTGCGTCACACAATAGTGAAATCACATAAATGGTAAAATTGAAAAATCAATGGAAATTACCGAGGTAGATTGGATTATCCCTGTACACAGGTTAGCTACGCCAAAGCAGAACTTATTACCAACTACCATATCCGTCCTATCCATGAATAAGGATTCAAATAGTATGTCAAAGAAAAGAACCCCTCTGATACCACATTGTAACATCCCAGATCCGGGTACAACTCCATGGGGGCCCTGAACCCGGTTGGTCACATGACCTCAAGCGTATTTCTCAGAATGCCAGAGGCTGCTGACTAGCAGCGAGGGCCCAGGTATAATAGTGGGGAATCTATGCCCTCATTTTTCAATGTGTATAGTAACAGAATAAAATAAATAGAACACAGTAATAGAAGAAGCAATAAACCATTAACATTTAAAATAAACAATGGAAGTAAAAGATAACCAACAGTTATATAGATAATGATGCAACATGTCTCATGTTCAAAGGAAATAGCACAAACATGTTACAAAACAATATGGTACAATACAATACATAGTACAAAGTACATCAAAGAAAAACAAACAGTCGACAACATCACGAGCCTAAGCTCGGCCTCATGCTCCCATACTCTTCAACAACAAATCAAGTACCTATATAGGGACCCTTTACCTTATCCACACCTGCAGCAACGTAGTCTTTTTGTGCCGAAGACATGACCCAAACAGGGTGTGAGAAATAAATCCTAGTTGGCACCCACCAATGGCCCATGCTCAACTGTGTGTAAACTTTCAAAAATAGTGTAAAAAATTGAATTTAATAAACTAAGAAGTACTAAAAAGTAACTAAAGTTACCAGTTATATTGCATTTTATTATTCATTGAATCATTCAATATAAGGAAAATCACCAAATTGAATTTTCTATATAAATAGTTAGTTTCCTCAGACACACAAACCCTTACCCTTTGGTAATCAGAATCTCACCATCAGGCATAACATATATTTCCATCAGGTGTACGAACTGTCAACCTCAGGCACAGTGTCTATTGCCCACAGGCATGAAAGAAGTTTCCCTTAGGGTAAAATAACCACTTCCCTCAGGCTAAAGGTAAAACTGCCCTCAGGCTAAATAAAGAACTTCCCTCAGGCTATGTAGGTAATTGGGCCACGCCCAACATATGAACAAGCAATACACATGAAATTCCTCTCAAAGAAATTCAATAAACATTACAACAATGGCATACCCTCGGGTATCCAAGCCAAATGCATAAACAGAGGAAGGCACCCCTAGGGTGGTCCTAGATCCAAGCAGTGATCCCAAACAGCAGTTTATTACTACATTTAATTACCTATGCAATTCTATGTATTCAAAACAGTCAAGGCCTCAGCCACATGACACCCCGACATGGGTTCATAGATCAACGATATACAAAACACACAACAGTTAGAATTTATACACCAAGCCACGTACCTTAAATGCCCCCGAACGGTATATGCGAACAATGATCCTCGAATCATACAAGAACACGTAGATATGAAGTGAAATAATACCCAGTACAAACTAAAATAACATCACTTAGAAGAATAATTGGCAATAACTATGCAATTAGGAGGAAGAACTCACCCGTGCGGATCAAGGGAGATTAACGGTGGAGAAAACAGATTCCCGGTACATGATTTGGAGCTCCTCGATGTTCCAGCCTTCTCTCTCGATTCCTTACTCCGGTTCTAAGCCTTCCATGTGAACATGGGAGGATACTGCTCATTTTAAGTGAAAAAACAAATTACACGGTGTGAAATTCTTAAGTACACATCGTGTACTTTTCATTTAACTATTCCTCTTGCGGCTACCTGGAATTTTTCATCTGTCGACATGAGTACACGACATATTTTTCCTGATTACACGGCGTGTACTGTCGTCTGGCTGGCAGCTGCTTCCACCACCATATTATTTTCCTTCCGACTGACTACACGACGTGTACAAAGCCACTACAAGTCGTGTTGTCGGTTTTTACACCCTTCGTTGCCGACATGGCTACACACCCTGTGTACTCATCCCACACGGCCAAAATACACAACGTGTAGTCCCAAAATTTGGTATTTTTCAGTTATTTTCCTTATTTCTCAAAAACGCTTAAGGATAAGAGAAAATAAGAAAATCATACCTCAAAAATAAGAACCGGATTCTTATAAATATAATAGATCACAATGACATTAATTTTGAAGAACATTGACAATGAATAAAAACTTTATCGACAAAAGGTGAAATAGAGTCATTATTCTGAAAAATAAATATTTTAAATTTTGTGTTTTAAAAATATTAAAATAGAAAAAAATAGTTAAAAATTATATTAATAATAATGGTTTAATAAAATATTTTTGTTTTTAAGGATAATTATCATACAATTTCCTTCTTTTTATATTAAAAAAACACTGTTGAATTGAAATGATATTGCGACTTAAACCATTACCTTATGATCCCTCGTTTCTAATACACATAAAAAACTAAAATATAATAATAATTTATTTACTCTAAATTTTTTTAATATAGATATTTATAAATCATAGAAAATTTTTCATCACATTATAATTTTGAATTTTTGGTTTATTAATAATTTCTTCATTTGTGTGAAATGTTTTTCATTTTTCATCCGTGTTTTAGTTCGACGTATCTGGTTCTTACATCACAGTCATAGATTCATTATATAAAGGATATTAATAATTAAATTTGTATCAAAACTATTCATTTAGAATGATTTATAATAACTTATATAAAATTTTTATTAATAATTAATTACATCACATCATGGATGTGGCCGTCCACATGAATACATAGGTTATGTTATTTTATTTTCGTTGGATGTAATGGAATCATGATATATAATAATTAAACATTAAAAAATCATAATTATTTCAATAATATAATTTTTATTCTTTAAATATATCTTTTCTAAAACCATTTAATGTGGAAAGGAAAAACAAATTACATCACTTTGAAATGTTTGTAGTCCACAGATCTGCGTGAGCGACGTTTTCATTTTCCAATTTATGGTAATGAGATAAAGAAATGTTTTATAATAAAAAATGTATAATTATAATTATTATAATAATTATATCCTATTATTGTAGTTATATATAATTTCAATACTTTTAATAATAAATAAACATGAAAAATAGCAATATGAAGATATACATCTTCTTCAAGCATCCTCTTTTAATGTGCACATTAGGGATTAACATATGGGTATTTTGGGAATAATATAACCCAATGGTAGTGGATAATTACATTTGGATTGTATTTAGGAAGATATCTATTATGGTAATGGAAACAATTGGTGTGTATTAGATAGAATATTATGTTACCTTTTATAAGATGGCGGAGTGGCACTTTTGCACATACCAAAAACAATAAATATTAAAATTCATATTAAGGTTAAGGTGGAATAAAATAATCCCTATTAAAATATATGAATTCTATGGTTCTAAATAAACATAAAATATATTAGTTATATATATATAGGTTATTTTAAACATTAAATATTTATTTTAACACTAATTAATGCTTTTGATCATTACCGTAGTAATGAGTTTTCTCCTATATTACTATTAATTATCACTAGAAAAGAAATTAAAAAAATATTTATTTTTTTAAATTGATAGTTATAAATATTGAAAACTTTTTTATATTAATTAATATATAATTGTTACAAATATATTTTAACATAAGTGTGTCAAATTCAATAAAAACCATTTAAAAGTTTTTCATTTGAAGCATAAAATTTAATTTTTTGTTATTCATTTCCATGTAAAACACATTATATTAATGATAAATTGTGTGATGGGATATGTGTATAAAAATTAAATTTTAATTATTCATAATTAAATATTAATTTTATTTATTATGATAAAACCACATTTCCCATATAAAAATTCTTTTATCAGAAAAACAATAGTTTTCATATACATATGATTTTATTCTCCACTATATCCATTTATATGAAATTAATTCACACTATAAATGTTTGAAACATAATTACAATAATATATTAAGTCGTAATCACACCCATACATCCAGTAATTCGGTGATAAAATTTAGTTTTAATAATATTATTCCAATAATATATCATGAATCATTTATACTTGGTGTTGAGTATAACGAATGATATAAAAAATAAAATTTATTTAAGGAGAATTATATCAGAAAAATATATAAAAGTATTAAATTCATCCCCATTCTAATGAATTTCCACTCGAAATTTCTTTGCCCCTATTAAAAAAATTATGGATACATATGCTTCATTAAATCATTATGTTCCTACATAACTTCCTAAAATTTCTTATTTCACCACAAAACATTAAATACATGATAAATTTTGTACTATAAAAATTTATTTATTCAATAAAAAATCACTATTGGGTATGATTTATAAGATATATCATGCTGCAATGGTACAACCTCGATATTTTGTACATGATAATGATTGGATATCCACTCACTCATAAGTGATACACGGATCACATGATGAACTTGAGATTTATTTGGCTGAATATCAATGATATAATAAATCATAACAAAATAATTGATAATTATAACGAGAATGACATATTTGGGTGTTATATTTACATATATACAAATAATGTTATCGTTCTTCCAATGTGATATTCATAGGAATACTCTATCTCAAATTTATAACTCTATATTTCACTGATTATTCTCATAATAATTTCTTTTGATTCTATGATTCCCTAATTTTAAAATGAAAGGATCTAACCATCATTGAAATTCATTCATCTATATAATGTCCATATATCATTCATTTTCTATCTTAACCCAAGTATATTTTATTTAAATACTTTATACCATAAAGGGAATCAAAATGATACATCATAGTACTTGAGTGAAAACAATTTCTAGAAGAAAACATTACTAGAAAAAAATATTTATCTAAAGAAGATAGGAAATTCATAGAATATTCTATCAATTTTTCCGAAAAAAATTAAATGGTCCACATAAACTAAAAATCTATTTTCAGATGATATGCAATGTTAATGTAAAAATCTATATTTAAATCACGTTGATTACTATTGTAGAATGTTAAGGTAATCCTCATATATAAACAAGATTAAATAGAATATAGAACTCCATGACTCCTTAATACATCTTTAATATGAAATTTGGAAATATTTTTCAGAGATAAATATTACATTATTTTGATGAAATGTAATGACTTCATAAGTTGATCAACTTAAACCCCAAGAGAATTATTGTTATTAGATGTATTGTGATGTTTGATGAGAATATAAATTGTTGTGCTTTCCTAATTATATTATGGTATGGAAATTCTTATAAAATAAATTAAGAATTGTGTATCTCATGTTTATCTAAATGACATAATTTTCATCATGATATATACTCTTAATTCTCTATTTTTAGGTTATACCACAGGAAATTGTCTTATATATATATAATTTTATATACATACAGGAAGATTAGAATATGAAAAAATAAGTGCTTCATCTAATATATCCTTTTTAATTCTATTATTGACATAAAAAATACAAATATCATAATATTTGTTCATAATATAACAACCGTGGCTGAACTCAGTGACATTCTCGACCATCATCTATATTTTAAGTACTTCCTTCTACACGTCCATAGTCCTCACAAGGATGATTTTTAAAAATTTCATCCAAGAAAGGTGAGATATTAACACTTTCTTCAATAATTAATGATCCCTCTTATAAAAATCCATAATTATTGGAGTCATTTTAATTCTTATCAAGGTAATCATATCATGGTCTTTTCGATTCAAATAATTAGCATCCATGTTTTTATACCCAGGGAGGTAATGTTTTGAGGAATCATAATGTTTAATCAATTCTAATCACCTCCTTTGGAAAAATTATTAAAATATTTATATTTAAATATATAATTTATTATTATATGATATGTATATATGTCGAATATTTTAACATAAGGAAAATTCCTCTTTATTTTCATCGAAAAAATTACCACTTCAGTATCCAAATCATGATTCGGGTAATTTTTCAGATGACTTTTGAATTACGATATGGAATAAGATATAATAATATCATTCTATATGATGAAAAATCACAGTGCCGTATTGAAAGAATAAATATAAATTACAATAACTCCTAAACTTTACTGTAGTGCGGGAACATGTGCACAAACCAATCTTCACATCCTCTCCTTTAATATTTTCACACATTAATTTATCCAAATGAACATGGATCTCTGTTGAGAAAATATTTATATTAAAATATATTAAATTGGGAAATATATAAAAAAAAGTGTTTATAATATGTATTCATGCTAGGAAAACAATGGATCTCAGTCACAATGGTTAGTCTGGGTCATTTTTCAATAACATCGATCTTTGAATGATTCACCAATATACCCTCTATTAAGATTATATTACCCATTAATTAAACATTATATCTCTAAAATTAAAACATTTTAAATACAGAATAAACATTTTTCATCCTTTGGTTCTTCTGCACAATACTCATATGATATTTATTCTCTTCATTATACATAGAATATATATGAATATCATCAATAAAAACCAACCAATAAATATTAAGGTGGTCACTAAAGAAACCCTTAAGTAAATCTATGAAGATATAAGGGGAATCAGTAAGACGATATTATATCACTATAAATTCATAATGATCATACCATATACATAAAACTACCTTTTGAATATCCACATTATTGACCATCAATTTGTGATATCCAAAATTAAATACAATCTTGGACGTGTATTGAGGCCTATATAGTTAATTAAATATGTCATCAATATGGGGTCCAAATAAATTTTCTTAATAGTGGTCATGGTAGGTTATCGATAATCAACGAATCAATATGTTTACCTATCTTTATTATTAATTAAAATAATTTTTTTAGATCATGGTGAAAAACTATTGCATATTAATCCCTTATAAATATTTTTATTTGTTTTTTTTCAATTCCAGCTACTCAATTGTGGCAGTTATTTATAGATCCTTTGAAAAAGGTGTAAGAATAGGTATGTGTTCTATTGAAAACTCAAATTCATGATTTTTGTTGGAATAATAGTAATCAATTTAGGAAATACACCACCCTATTCATGAACAATAAGAATATAATATATTTATATTTTCTCCCAAAATACTAGATATTAAACTCCCTTAAGAATAGGAGGTAAGGTCAATAAAATATATGTAATTTCCATTTTATGTTTATATTACTCATAGAACAAAAATATATATATTGGTTGATTCAGAATATTAAATGTGACTATAATTACTTATAAATTGATATGACGTAAATATAATTAATCCCAATCCATTACAAAAATAAAATAAAATAAATCTATAGGGGGTAGTGTAATATTTTCAATAATGACATTCCTAAAAAGCCCTCAGAGAGGTTCTATATAATTTATATTTGATCATCATACAATTATGAGCTTCTATCAGTAAATTAACATCTAATAATTTAAGTGTATATGTGATACCAACAAAAAATTATAAAAATATAAAAGAGTAACTAGATCAAGAATTAAATAAATCATTTTCCTTTTTATTGTTGTTTGTAATTTAACTTTGTACCATCATTCAATTCGTGCAATTCAATTTTTGTGAATAGAAAAGATTTTATTTTTTCCTTAAATTAAGAGTTTGTTGATTCCCATTGTTCTCTTTAACATCTAGATTCATTTACTTATTGACATATTATCCTTAGTATTTGTAATTATAGAATCATAGTGTAGGGGTAACATTCACATTCTTTTTCTCTCCATTCATTTCATTCATTGACATATTCAAATCACATCATCATTTTTTTCTCAGTGGATTAATTTTACACACATAAATCATTTACCATAAACCATAAGGAAATTTCCACCGTGAAACCATTCAAACTCTTTTCATGGTAGAAGATTAATTTTCATCAATATATGGGTTTAATTATTAGAACATATTTCAAATATTATTTTTATCTTCTTGTAACCAAAACCACGAGAAGGATGTTATTATATAATCATAATTAATAGTGTGCTAGAAGAAAAAATCTTCGCATATCAATGGGGATTATAGAATGTTCCTTTTAGTGACATGTTATAAAATCACTAACTTACAGTTCAATTTTCCTTTTTGAGTTGATGATAGAACTGAATAAATACCTTGCATGTCTAGTGAAATTATCCTCATAGGTACTATGGGAATCCCCATACACTCTCCTAATATATATAAATAAAATTTAAAATTTCATGAAATTATTTGTAAGGTAATAATTATTGAAACAATCCTTATAAAACTCTTTCCATTTCATTGTTTCAATTTCAACATATTTTTTTCATGCTACGAACCACCACTAAGTGGATTCACCTACCCAATGATATGTAGTGGAAATATCCATATCATGGTATAAAAAATTGAGATCAGATATTAAATTTTATATATAGTTGATACAATGCTCAAATATATGTGGATTTCAGTACGCACTAAAGGAAGGTGGACATTAAAACATAAAATATTCAATAGCCAATTATCCATTCCTTAGGACAGTTGGATGTTCAAGATAATTCATGTTACCATTCTTATCCTAAGGGATTAGGTTGTGATTTTTCATAATATGTTTCACCCTAGCTCCCATTTAATTTATTTTCACATGTTGATAATCAATGGATCTTCTATTACATTCAATATTCATAGTATTCCTCCAGGTTTAAGCATTAACCAAAAACAATTTGTGTGAGTATCAACATAAATAATCATGATATGAAATAATATGATTATGAAAATCATTACTATGATGTCATAAATTGTGAAACCTTATTTTAACCAATGAAACATTCTTTTCATATCATATATATAATTATGATCATATTGTTCATTGATTTTATCCTCTCATTCCTTATAATGGATGATATAGAGAATTTTAGATAATCAATGCATATACTGCAAGTGATTATTTCTAGGTGTGATGTCTTAGGACCACTCGTTATATGCTTCATGATGATTGGGTTGATACTCAACTGGAATTTCTGGGCGTTTTACCCCTAGGTGAATCTAATACATAACCGCATCCACTTTCATGTATCCTAATATTAATTCAATTCCTATAAAACCACATAATCTTTACATTAAAAAAACATCTAGATAATATCGTATACTTAGACATATCAACAATATTTTCACAAAATTTCACTAAAAAAATCAAAATAAATATCTATAACCAACTCTTTGAAAAACTAGTGTGCTACATGACTATAATACATAAATATTACATCATTTTGGATGAATATTGAAAAACTATCTAAATAATACACACCCTTGAACCATAAATGTTTAGTGTTTTATATACTAGATACATAATCATTGTAATTCATGAAAAATCATAATCATATCATACAAATCTATTCTCACATAGTATACATCATATAAAAACGATATATAAAACCATTATTCATAAACGATGTCTAGGAAATATGGGAAATGATGATCTCAGATACTCAGAAATGTTAAACAAATGGTATATAAATTAGTGACCATATATGAGCATAAGATTAGTGTAAGTGAATTAAAACATTATTATTTCTTGTTAAATTCATATCCAATAAGTCAGTTATATTTAATAATGAATCATGGAATGATAATTTTCTTAAAAAATACATTAGTTTTATGTGTTAATAATTAACAATATTTTATCATGATCCATGAAAAAATATCACAAGTATAAGAAATATATTTTTGTCATAAAAAATTTATTGTAAATCATTTCTTTTTTCAATGATCACTTCAATGATTATCATTGGGGTTTGGATTTACAACCAATTCCATTGATTCAGTAGTAATGGTTCACTTATAAGACAATTATATTGGATTGAGTCCCTTAAAATAGTGGGATCTCTTCCTATTCTATTCTATATTATCCCATGAAATATCAATCATTACCCCAAAAAATTGGAGTGATATATTATTATAGGACCACACTTAACATAACTAAAACAATAAATATTTGTTCTATAATATAATTAAAAATTAATCATTTCATTATATAATAACCAGTGAAAATAAAATATGATTCATAAAAAAATAATCATTTTTAATATGATAACTTGTTGAAATTACTGGGTATTACACAATCATCCTTAAATAATTTTTGTAATAATTTAGGAAGAGAAATAAATTAAATGGAAACATAAGATTATATCCCAAGTGAATCATAGAAATCTATATAGGATGTTGACATATATGAAAAATAAAATTAAAATAGAATTCAAAAATTTCATTGAATGGGAAAAATGTATCTTTCCATTGGAATCATTAAAATGATAAAATTCTAAAATTATTTAGAAGAATAATTTATATGAAAATTACTATTAAAATATTTAAATGAATATTTAATTAAAATGATATTCATAATGTTAGGGAAATCCATTCTCGGGTAAAATATTAAAATAAAGACGCTTTTTACATTAAAAAAAGATATAAATATCCTTCTTGAAACACATTATGAAAATAATATTTTTAAAAATTTATATTAAAATTAATTATCATTGAAAATGAATATAAGTAATCATACAAACAAATAAAATTAAATTCTTGAGAACATTATGATGAACATGTACATAGTTATAAAAATAACTGACGAAAGAGGAAATAATGTTAGTTTTTAGTAATACAATTTTTGATCATTTAAATAACAATGTGTGGGAATGGGTACTAAAAATTAATAATTATTGGAATACAAATATTAGAAGAAACTATATTCAGTTAAAAACATAATGATCATATATTCTTGCTCAATGGAAATTAGAAACAAACAATCCTAAAATGAAATGTTATTATAACATAATTCATTATATCAAGTCCCACATTATATCATACACATTAAACAAGTTTATAATTAACATATATTTATTATAAATCTATTGTAGATCCATATTTATACTTACCATACTATATATCATTCATTTATAATTTACAATTATCCCTATATTAAAAATTACATCATTGAAGTGAAAATATGTTCATTTTCCATGCATGGTCTAGTTCAATGGTTTGGGTCCAATTGCGATGGTAACAATTTAACCATATAGAAAATATTTATCAAAATTTTACTATCATATTTTTTAATTGTATACATTTTTACAACTATTCGTATAATTTAGTCATAAAAATGAATTACATCACATCATGGACATGGTAGTCCATACATACATATATACGAGTTTTGTTTTAACATTTCAGTGTATGGAAATAAAGAATTATATATGAAAATAATTATTTCAATACTCATAATTACGTCAATAATATAACTAAAATTCACTAAATATATATTTATTTGACTATCTGTGTATATTTGAATTGAAAATCAAATTACATTGCTTTGTGGAGGTTGTAGCATAAACATATTAATGATTAAATTATAAATATCCAACTGATGGGATGGAAATAGAAAATGTATATAACATTTCATAAAAACATCTCCTTATTGTGAATATTCTTATTCAATCATGTTAGGGAAATTATATAACATTTGGAGGAGGTTTAAGAAGAAAGAAACCAAATTTTTTTTATAATAATATATACATATTCATTGAGAATACTCCACTGAAGGGAACCCCTATAGCTTCATGGATGGGTCTTCTTCGAAGGCCAGAATCTCAAGATCACAAATAATGATATTGGTATAGAATTTTAGTATGTAATGATTATTAAAATGGCTAACGTGGTGTTTAAAATAGAGGAGAGGATGTTCTATTTAAAAGTGATGAGAGTGTCTTTATTGTAAATACATTAAAATTTAAAATATAATAAAGTAATATTCAAGTAGAATTACCACAAAATAAACCAAAATTAAAATATAAAAACATAGTGGGTTTAAATTCACATAACCAATAGTTATGAGATATTTTTTAAGATCATTATTACACTTTTTTACTTTATTTAACGCATCGTTAACCCTTTTAACAATTGTTGTACCAATGAATTTTTCCAAGATTGTTCAAAATGAAAAAAATAAATTAAAATCATTAGTGAATTTTTTCATCATTATTTTATTTATTAAAGAAATTTTAAATAATTAAATTTCTATTATTTATATTAATTAATTTTTAAATAAGTGTGCAAAACAAAAAGTAAATAGTTTTTAGTTAAATGTATTTTTAAATTTAAAATTGTATTTTCTTATTTCGGTAATAGTAAAAATAATTGTTTAATTGATAAATTATTTTAATTTATATATTTTTTAAAATTATTCATCAAGAAATATTAATTTAAATAAATAATATAGAATAAAATTATGTGAATAATTTTTTTTATAGAAAACATATATTTTTTCATTCAAATGATTTTATTTTCATTTTTATAAAATTGATAACTATTGATATTATTTTATACATATTTAAAAACAATTTTTAGGACCAAAAGGGGCATTTATTCCTTGAGTGGGGGGTGAATCAGGGTATGGATATTCTAATTCAAAATTCATCAAGCCCCACTGGATCTTGAACTCTATATTATATGGGTCAAATTGATTGATATTATGTTATTAATAATTATAATTTCATTTACTTATTTATCTAATAATTATACTTTGGATGGAATTTCAGAATGCAAGAAGGAAAATACAAATATTTTTACTCGGTTAACCCTCACCGTGCTACATCCAAAGAGCCTACAATGACGATGTGCCACTGTACCAAATCCACAAAAGCTAACTGCCAATTTACAATGTTCTGGATAGATCACTTCTATTCCCAGCCTTATTTCCATTAAAATTATTAGGTTTATATAACTGCTTTCCCAAGGGTCACTCTATGTTTCTCTATCATGATCACCACTAGTAGAAAGGCTCACCTTCTTCTTCTTCCTTTGGTCACTACTCTGGAAAAAGATCCACTCACAGTTTATGGACTTTTAGGTCCCTTCATTCCCAAAAATTAATGAATCATCCTATATATATAGAATCTATATTGATGTTTCACTTTCATGCATTGATGAATAAAATTTTTCCATAGGTGAACTAGATAATCTCTCAACTTTCACACAACCCCAAAATTCCTGGCGCACTTCTCTATGCATTGGTGTGCTTCTCCAAGCCAGGTGCACAAGGGTCACCTAACCACTTATGTGACACTTCCTTCACCAAATCCAAACTTTGGAGACTCACAATATTTTACCCAGCAAGCAATATTGGGGTACAAATATCAACTGGCGTGCAACTTCAGAATAAGCTTATACATTCAGAACCAAACCACCACTTATGTGCCCAAACCTCTTACATGACTGGAGATATAATATTCTTTATGTTTTGTACTTCTCTGATAATGTAGAGGGGTATCCATATATTTATAGGCATTTTGGTTACCCTGAGTATAGACGATCAAGTTACCTCCCAGCATGCAAGTCCTGATGCCCTAGTCTTTGATGTCCCAGTCACCTTGTGCACCCAAACTAAAACTTGGGCACCCCTAGTCACTGTATCTGAATTTTTTCTTCTACCTTCAGATCTTCCATTAGTTTGTCAAGGTTCATCAATCTATCTTTTATTGTTTTAAACATCCCTTTAACTCAAAAAATCATCATGAAAACCCCCTTTTTCAAAGAATTTTTACCTTGTGGTTTATTTTGTCAAAGAACACAACATGGAGGCCCACTTTTTCAACAAACCGAATTACCTAAAAAATTCATCAATGATACCTTGAGGGATTTTTTTCCCAACACTCTTTATAAGAACTTTTCACTTGAAATTATTTGACTCTAATACAAAAAACTGATCATTCTATTGTCTTATCAAATTATTAGGATCTGATATATATTCCTCAGACAAATAGATTCATCAAAAAAGATTTAACCAAGCCATTTGTATTGTCACACAATTTTTTTTCCATTTAATCATAAATCTCTATCAAATTTTCCAAATTTGAGATATCATACTATATAGTTACATCTTATGAGATTTTATACATGTGAATTATCTGGTATGTAAAATATCATGAGAGCTACCTGGAACACATAGTGGAATTGAGTGAGATTCTATGGAAGTTCCAAAAGAAATGAAAAAATATATATAAAATAACAAATTTCAAAGGGATTGAAATACCTTGACCTCATCCTTCCCTTGTTTCAAAATCTCATGACAGTATTCCTAGTATATTTATGATGTAAAACATTATAACTGTCCTCAAACTCTAGATCACACTGATGATTGTCAACATAACTTTTATTTTGACAGTAACCTTCCCTCATGTGTTGCTGAATGGAGATAACGATCACTATGAATTACATATTAATGTCGACTCCTAAAA
This sequence comes from Viscum album, assembly GCA_963277665.1. Classification (NCBI taxonomy): domain Eukaryota; kingdom Viridiplantae; phylum Streptophyta; class Magnoliopsida; order Santalales; family Viscaceae; genus Viscum; species Viscum album. The sequence goes on along the minus strand of OY728122.1, from coordinate 1,233,904,351 downwards.
TATTTCATTATCCTTCACCATAGAAAACTGGATTTTAACTCCTCTTATAATGGGGGGATTTAAAGGATCCATCAATATTATTCTGTGAAAGATATTTTTTTATAAACCATCCACAAAATTTTTATGATCCAATCCTCATTTCAAATCCCATGAATAATCTATCAAAATAACTTTTATGACTTGGATGGTCCTCTCTTATAAACCATCTATTTATAAATGAAATTAAATGATAATTTTCAAATCTATATTCATTTTTTCTAAGGAATAATATAGAACATTATAATAATCCTCAAAACATGATAATATTCAATAAAATATGGTTCCCTATAAAACCATACCACTTCTATAATGTATATCTTGAAAAACTGATAATAATTGAAAATTGATCCTATAATTTTAATGAAATGTGATGGATTGGTAAGGATATCCAAATCAACCAAAGTTGAATTATCACCTTTAGGTATATTAGGTTGTATTACAAGTAAATCCATGTTGATTATTTCCCATTTACATTAATGTATGGGTAACGATTAAAATATCCCTGTATAGATCAGTCTTTTATCATTAACTTGCAGACAAACTTGGGATGAGATATTTACTATACTAAATTAATTTACATTTTATCACATTATAAACACTCATTCAAATATCTATAGATTTTTTTACCCGTAAAATGAATAGAAATGTTGAAAAATTAGTTTCATTAAAAAACTAAATAAAATATGGTATTGATCTAAAAAATAAAATGTTCTATATCCATATATTTCCATCATAATCATGGTTGAAATATATAATATTATTTACCATCTTTTATAGTTCCACATATACCTTATACACCTCCTGAATACTCACATGGATTTATTGTTCAAAAATCATACGTGAAAGATAATAATATTCTCATTTCATTGTTATATTAAAATCAATCTACTTAAAATCCATAATTAATGGACCTATTTAAATCTTCATCCAAATAAACAAGCTTATTATTTTTCACACAATGCATCATCCACCGTGTTCAACTTCCCATGGTGGTAATGTATTTAGAAATACTAATCATTTGTCCACATCAACCATCTACATAAAAAGATATTCAATTATTTCTATGTTAATATATACATTATGATTTTATAATATGTAAATATATAAAAGCATTCTCTAGAATTTAAAATCCACAATATTTTCAGTTAAAATATTATTTCACCCAACTCCAAATCATGTGTTGAAAAGTTTTTTAATAAATTTTTGGACTAGTGTTAGAAATAATATATCACTATGTCTTTTTACATGTGGATGGATCTGAATCCTTTCTTCTATGAATCATTTTAGATCATAATGCCTTCTCTAATACAGGGTAGTTTTAACCCATGTTCACTGACCAAAATTCATTATTGATCATTGAAATTTTCCAAACATCCATATATTTTAATAAAATTTTATCCTTTCTATGTAAACCATTATATTGGATTAGATAACAATGATAAATTTGTCAAAAATAATCCCTAATAGGAAAGAAACCCAATAAAACAAAAAATATTAATAACCATGGTTGGTCAGATCCGTTTTTAAATAACTTCTTCTCTTGAGGGATCCACCAATATGCACTCGCATGAGATTATATGACCTAGGAATGAAAAATTATATTGATGTAAAATTTACAATTGAAAATTTTTAATGAAAAATTATCCTTCCTCAGGGTATCCAAAAAAATAATCAAATGATCTTCAAGTTCTTACTTAATATTTTAATATATAAAAATATCATCTCAAAAAACAAACACAAACTATTTGATTTAATATCTTATTAATATATTCAAAAAAATAAGAATATTAAAGTAGTATTGGTATTTCTTATTAGAATCACTATAAATTCTGAATGACCATACCTTAATGGGATACTAACAAGGGAACTCTTGTTCAGATTGAGTAATTTAGTGGGGGAATTGAGTTCCTAAATAAAATTTCTATTAAAAAGTTATTAAAACAAAATAAATCAATTTAATAAAAGACATCCATTTAATCAAAATAGTAGGATTATGTAAGTATGATATTTGTTAAATTTATCTATGGGGGATTAGGGATTAGATCAAACAATATTTCAAATTACATTTGCTCTTAAAATTAAATAAGTTCATCAAAATCATTATATAAAAAAAATTAATACTAACTGTTAAAATATATGTTTTTATTCACTGTATATGATAAAATATATATTTCATATTGAAATAATGAAATTTTCATGAAACACGTAGATAAATAAAATAAGGGGTTTTCTCCGAATCAAATACTAAAACACCACCACCTAGAAATCAACTCATTCAAATATTATTTTTATAATAATAATCAAATACCCATCCTAGATCAGGTTATAAAATCATTAACACATGTTTTACCCATGCTCTAGACGCTTCCACATTTATATGTGGGAAGAAAAACACTATAGGCCATAAAAATCCTCTTCCATAGTTTTTGGGGTTAGAATAAATATAGAAAACTATTAGAGTTTGTCATGTACAATCATATTAATGTGCATGATAGAGTTTGTGAAAATAAATAGAGAAACACAAAAAACTACTCGAAATTAAATAATAAAAAAGATAGTTATAAGGAATTTACAATGAATCATGCGATGCTACTCTATCTGGATTTCATCATATGCTCAAAGGTCCTCACATATGAATTGATGATGATATTGAACATGTTTCTCTAAAATTACAAGAAAATATTGTGTCATAGAATACTTTTCTTTATATGTAAATTCTCGAAAAAACCCCCCAAAAAATTTATTCATTTATCATATGGATAGTTTTTGATTATATTTATATCATACACTTTCACGACCACATTAATATAAGCTCAACTATCCACAATCATCACTTAAAAACACACATGGGGGGTTTATCAATATATATTGCTCTTCAGGTCCAATTTTTTGTTGAAGAGTAATAGTAATGATATAATGGATCTTCATACTGAGGAGAAAAATTAGCAAACTATTACATTATATTTAATGAATCCATGTATTAGTTTAGGAATAATAATTAATAGTTCCATGTGGGGGTGTATAAATTTAATTTCATAAACTATTAAATGAAGGAATTAAATTGTATTGCGAAATAGAAATTTTAGAATATCCTTAGTAGATCATCTAATATGGTAGCATATATGAACAGTAGATTTGACTAATTGGAGTGAAATCCAGCACTTTCACAATCCATCAGTATAATATCTCATGGTAACTTATGTTTTTAGATAACATTGGTCTTTAGGTATAATATATGATGATATCATAAATAGAGGTAGCATATATGGCAGTTCTGTATCTAGTAGTTTCATATCTGGAAGTCGCATATCTAACTAAATCATAACTAGAAGTATCATATCTAGAGACATCATATCTAGTGGCAGAATATCTGTTGATTTCATAGCGGGATTTTTCATATCAGGTGGTAGAATATCAAAAGGGAATATATATGTTAGTGGAAATTCAGGTGGTAGCATATTTAGTAATCACATATATTGTCATGCCATATCTGGAAGTAGAATATCTGGTTGTAGAATCTCAAGTGCTATCATATTTGATTATTGAATATCTAAAAGTATATGTAAAGCATAGGTAAATCAAATTGAGTTAAAAGTAGATCATTACTGCCAATAGTGGATCTATATAGAGCTATTTTTTATCAAAAAAAATATACACTATAAAAAACATTAATCTCATTATGAAAATAATAATATGTATTTCCATAAATTTAAAAAATTAGGATCCAACAATCTCCCTCATTTTGGGAATCATGGAATATTATAAAAATGTATATAAAAGATACTTGAATAATAAATATAAGAATCAGAAAAGTCACGCTTGACATGACAATTTAAATATATAATTCTAGATAATGAGTTCAAATTATAAAATATAAATTTAGATATAAAAATAATTATCTTAAAATTAAATTTACATTACCTAATGAAGATATTCTCTATTTGGTATTATCATAATGATAATAAAATAATTAAATAATATAAAGAATTAATGATATAATAATAACATATAAGATTCATGAAAATTTAAAATTAATTATATTACATCTAAAAATTTATTACAATGGAAATAGAAAACTATTTCAATGAAAAATAATAGTCATACTCTTTATCAGCTCTTTGGGAAGAAGGATAAACTATATATAATCCTTTTATACATACAAGAGGAACATTTGTAGAGGGTGAGGGTGTATATATATAAGTAGGAAGCACATGGATAACCACTAGCCAATGATTTTGAATAACATTATCTTGAGAAAGGATAACAAGACGAAAACAAGGAGAATAGGGTGCATAATATTGTGATTAATGGGATAAGACATTAGAATGAATTCAAGAGACCACATATTTTTCCAAGAGACACACACGAATGATTTCTTCTGATTTGAAAAATACAATATGATATTCCCATATATCTCTATCATAGTAAAGAAGTATTTTATTTCTATTATAAGCATGTTTAGCCGAGGGTTTAAGAATTTAAGCTTCTCTATTTGTCCCTTAAAGGACCTAGTGATAAGTGGAATCCTTATGTTCTGAACTAGAAACACAAAAATGAAACTTTTACTCTATATTTTTATATTTTATGGAATGTTAGTATTTTATTTACTTCTAAATAGTGGTATTTCACATTTATCTTCATTCAAACACTCCCATACCAATTTAAAATATGCTCACCATGTTTTACAATTTTAAAAAGTCCATCCTAATGGGATATAGTGAGATCACCAATGACATAATGAAACTCCCCTATGACTATAGCTCTAATCATCTCACCATAAATAGAGGATGAAGGAGGTGTATTAGTGGATGTAGAGGAAAAAACTAGTGGTAATTTCCCCAACCACTATAAAAGGGTTATCAAGCTAGTATAAAAACAAGCACTAATACCCTTAATAATGTAATTAATTTCTCACATAACATCAAAAAAAATTCTCTTATGAATCTAAACATCATGAATCTTAAGAAAAAATTTGGATAAAGAATGGAAGATTGCAATATGAAATATTTTCTTCATATCAGCCTCAGTCTGTTGAGTAACTCTAAGAAAATATTATCTAAAATATCCATTGAAATAAAAAAATCTATTTTCCTTGAATTTATCCAAATAATATATAGTAAATCATTCTATAAGAACATAATAAGAAACATTTACAGTTTATGAAATGCACTAAGGACTAAGATATATAGCATCTTCAATATCAGATTGAGTAGCATGAGCCTTAGAACGAAAATCTTGAAGCTGACTGGATTCACCAATATTCTCCTTTAGGGACCCATTTGACCTCTTATAGTAGCTTAGAAAGTAGGCCCACCACAATATGGTGGGATTCTATTTCTAGTATTACTATCATATAATTCAACTAAATCATGATAATAAATACCGAGAAACATAAAACCAAGAGATATATCCCCCTTGGATTTATCTTCTTCCCCAAATGAGGTTGAAGGATCAACCAAATGAATTGGATTTTGGTTGGAACATCCAAGAGATTCATCCCCATAAAAATAGTCTCTCAGCGAACCTCTAACGAAGGAAGAAAAATCAACATGATAAATAGAACCTAGTCTATCATGAAACCTAGGTGAAACAGACAATGAAATATGGATTTAATTGATCCCACTCACAACCAGCACCATCACCACCACCATAATATCCTTTCGAGTCATGAGTTTCATCACCATATTTATCATCATAACAATCAGAAAATTCCACTATTTTCATTTTTGTTTTAGAAGAACTTTGAATATGATCTTCTCCTGAGACATTAGCCTCCACTTCTTATCTTTCCCACTATATTCTCTCTTTATCTTGGAGAGAAATTGGAGGAGTAACAACAAAAAAGGAATAATATGGAATATTGATGACATCTGGGTTAAATCCTTATTCAACAGAAACCTTTTCATCAACCATACCAACTAATTTTTCCACTTCCTCATCAGAATGAATCAAATTTTCTTCTGGGTCCCAGACAGGACAAACTACATTCCTAGGTCCAGTATGATGTCCAATATGACTAAAATCCTCAAAAAATTGGTTTTTATATTAATCCAATTTCTTCATCCATGTCTTCCATCTTACTTTTTTTATAGTTAAATTTTCCTAAAAACCCACCAAAATTTACCAATACATCTACATTATCATCATTAATGCCCATATCTTTTGGACTAGATGTGATCATCTTTGGATAAAATAAAAAGTCTAATATGTAAGAGGAATTGTACCTCTCAATATTATACACCATAATATATTTACATAGATTAATTTTATACATTACTTTCTTATGTAATAGAATAACAATGTCTTGATAAGTCATTATCAGAAGATATTATTTCAGAGGAAATAACATATATTTAATGATTTTGAATAGAAATCTATAATCACCATTGATTTTTGTATCATTAGGTATTGTCAATATAACATTCCATTTGAACTACATCAGTGCATTATAAAACAAAAATAACTCACCATCGTTCATTATAGATCCATGATATTCAGTAGATACACCTCAGTTATTTAAATTTATACAAAAATCCTATTACAATGAAATAAATATAATATATTTACCTAATATCATACTTAAAATGAAATATTTATTCTCACCATTGTAATACTATACATAATGGTTAATCTATTAAAAAAACAATGGATAAAATTGTCAATCTATTTTTGTGAACCACTAAATACATCCATAGTTTTGAATCAATAAGGTGGAAAATTAGATTATTAAAACCATCCATTCTAAATAAATTTAATTGTTTTCACCAAAAAAATAAGTTGAGTGCTATGGATTTTTTTGGATGGCTACATCATGACTCAATTCATGATAAGATAAATTTGAAGGTTTTTATCCATCAAGAGGATACACTTTGGGGTGATTAACTCTCACCATTGAATTGAATTTAATGGTGAGGAAGAGAACATGTACGGCTGAAGGTCGGTACAGATGGGAAGTGGAAATGGTTAAAATGGAAGGAACTAGAGAGAGAGAGAGATGTTCTAAATAGGACTAAAGTTTGATATTAACATTTTGGGATTTGATATTTAAAAATATAATAAAATAAAAATAGTTAAATAAATGAAACAAGTTACAATGGAAATAGAACCTAAATAAAAATACTAACATAGACTCAATAATAATATTCTTAATGGTATATCTCTCCAATAATGGATCACCCTACAGTATATCACCAATAGTGGAGTTTACATTAGTGTATCACTAATAGTGGATATTCCAATGGTGTATATTCTAACAGTGGATCATGAATGGTGGTTTATCAGTGGTGGTTCCCCAAAGGTGGGCCAAAAATGGTGGATCTAACAGGATAAATGATTAGTCCAAATTTATCAGTCCTAGATCATCTATGAAACAGTTTGATCTCTCATTATTCAATGGATTTTTAAAAATACAATGATGATCATGTTCATTTCCAATGAATTCAGGGGTTATGTAAATTTTTTGAAGTGATCTCTCAAAAGGTGTTTTCTTACATCAATATCATTATTCCTAGAATGATACACAGGATTCTTGGAAATATTTATCACATTTGTGATGTCATGATTTATTGGTACATGAATAAATTTATATCCATTTCAAAAAATGTGTGTTTTATCTTCACATCAACATTATATAGATATATTTTAATCTATATTTGTAGATAGTGCAACAAAATTTTCCTTTCGACTACACCATGATAGATATGAAATTAAATAAATAATTCAAGAATCTAAGTTTATTTTTCTATAGAAATTTAAAACACACAAGTTTTCATTGAAATAACTAACCAATTCAAATTATTTTCCTAAGGAATAGATTGGTCTTCAATTTTTTCTATATTTGAGGAATTTAAAACATTATTTAATAGAATGTAAATTAGATTCTTTAGAATTTTCTCATGAAAAAAACACTAAACATGATATCTGGGTTGTTAGCAGTTATATATCGAATGATTCCAATCCTACCTCTATTTTTTTTTGATATAATCACTTTCTAGTTTCATCTAGATATTTATTACAAGTGGTACTTATGAGAGTATCACTACATTTAGTGATATCATTAACCAATAATTTTGATGGTATTAAGTGTACTTATTTAGATTTAATATAATTCAATATTTATTTTGAAAAATTTTAAAACCATGAAACAAATTATGATTTCCCATTAAACAAATTTCAAATTAAATTTCCAATCATTTTTTAAAAATAAATAAACAAATAATTATTAGAAGACAAAAAAATAATATGATGAACACAAATTTTTACTAGAAAACATTCACTAGAAATTTTTTATAAAATGACTAGGATTAGATACACCTTTCGAAAACACTTTATAAATTCAAAAATAAATGATCCAATATTACCAAGAACTGTGATATTGTTTTAAACAATATAATATCATTTTTTTAAAAACATGGTTTTGAAAATGAGGATTTCAAAATATGGGGTTTTTTTAACAAAACATCCTAAACTATATAACCATATAAGATTGAATTATTTAAAACAATTTATTATTGTTTAAAATCCCCATATTCAACAAAGTAATATTGGATTCTATTGGATTCATGTATATCCACTGGTTAAAAGGCTTCCTCATAGTCAATACACTCTTCCGGACTATATCCTTGCATAACCAGCCTAGCATTTTTTCTAACTATAGTGCCCCACTCAGGAAAATTGTATCTAATCTAAAAAATAGTTCAATTAGTCATAGTGTCATTATATTAACCCAGTGGTACAAAATAAAAACCATTACTATCAATAATGTTTCACTTCACATTAAAAAAGTCTCAGTGAGGGAGATAGGTAGGAAGAAGCCTTTATTGTATTTTGGATGTAAAATTCATAAATATTAGAAATTTATATATCCAATGTGTTCTGAGTTATAGAGATTTCTTTATATTTCCTATATCATATTTTTCATATATTTTGGGTAAAAACATGTGTCATTCATCTTTCTCACATTTAGATCCAAAATAAAAATCAATTAAATTCTTAGAAAGGAAATACCCTCTTGATGGTAGGACGAATATATATTGTGAATGATATGATTGTATAAAAATTTCCTATTCCTTCATGGTTTAAAAATTGTTTTATTATCTTATCAATCATATAAGTACCTTAATCGATAATGTTTCCTGTAGTGGAATTCTTATTCAGTGAAAATAGATACTATCACCTGGAAAAAAAATTTCCAACCTATTGATTATAGAGGGATTGAAATTAAAATTATTTTCTAATTTAACCAAAAATTTGGTGTAAATTTCATATAGATAATTTTCACTAGGAAAAATTTATCTCTATCCTTTCTATGACTCATATTCCTTAGAAGGATCAATGCTGGTACTCTTAATTACACAGATTCATTAGTTTTGAATGCTTTTAAATCCGCTTTCTCTATGATTATGGAGAACAATCATTGGTTTTCCAACAAAAATTCTTCTTTAAAGATGAAGTTATAAAACTAGAGAAGAATGAATCTTATCATACTATTAATCTCTCCAAACCCTTTATAAAACACTGATGTGTCGATCAACGTGAAAATGGTGAATTCCTTGGATAACCACCCCACTATGTGAATGAAAAGTTATAAATTATATAATTATTCAGGATGAAGAAACCCCAATTTCAAAACCATCTATCCATAGAATATTTTCATTCAAATTATTTTATTACATGGATGATTAGGGGAACTCTATTGGCTAAGATATATTTCCTAAGTGAATATTGATTAACCCTTTAAGGTCTTGCCTTTAATGGTGGATAATCCATGGAAGGATACCTACTGATACTTTTTTTATAACATGCTAGAATCACTCTATACATGTAGTGTGAACTATAAAACTATAACTATGAAAACCAAGGGAACCTTTTATTAACTACCACACACTTTATTCTCTATGGGTATCTATTTATGTTTTATTTGAGGTTTCACATTCTGGTGTAGTTAAGTTACTTTGTTGAATTATTTCATGCAAAAATATTACTCCCCATTAGAATTTTCAAAATTTATTCGTTTCTACCACTATGTAAATATTACATGTAATTTTGACCAGTAATAATAATGTGGTAATTGATATTTCTTTATTATACTTCAAGATACATCTGGATCATGTTTATGTGGCTGTGAAAAATGAAATTTCTATACTAAAATGTTCATGTGAAAAAAGCATTAAATAAATTTTCATTCTTAAGTGTTTTTTAATTTTATATAATTATCATGCTTCATTGGGAACCATGGAAGTCTTATGTAATCATAAAATTATAGGTGGGATAAAATGTATCACCATGGGGGGGCATCGAGAGGAAATCTAGGTCCCTCTAGATATGGTGCTATTTTCCGAGATCATCTTGGTGATGTGATGATATAACATTATGGACCATGGGGGTCTGCACTTCTATTTAATTAGAAATTAATGGAACAATTATTTTGTTTTAAATTGACAAGAAACAAGATTGGAATGATTTTTTCCTTGAATGTGACTCTGCTACAATTGTGTATGAAATAAAGAATTTCACTATCTATCTCTCTTGGATGCTCACTACTAGCTGGAGAAACTGTGTGGACTCTCTATCTTCAATGAGTTTTATCATCACTCATGGTCTCCATGAAATTAATCATTTGGTTGTTGGTATATCTATCAAATGGTTCTCTACTAATGAGATGAAATTTCTTAATAATGTTTGAGAGGGTCTTTTTTGTAGAGGGAATATTTTAAAACTTCCACTTCCATTTTGTGTAACAATGTTTATTTTAAATATAGGAACTTTTTCATTTTGGATGAGTTCTGAATTAGAAAAAATATTCATTGGATCGTTATGTATATCCTATAGTTCCCAAAAACCATTCCTTTCATATTTATTATGTTCTTATTTGATTTTCATTAATCACAATCCATCGTTAATTACATTACTACTGTTATTAGGTTCAATTGGTGTCAAGAATGATAGATTTTCAACATTATTTCATTGAGAATATCTTGTTTATATACCATTATAATCAATTCATACAACAATATCTAGTTTATGGTGTTCATTATTCCTTATTGTTCCATGAAAAAAGGTTTGATTATCTCATAGTCTTCTAGAGGACTTGGTTCTAGTTATGGTTATTACTCAAAACTAAAATAATTTCCCACCATTTAATGTATTTATCAGATTGATTGAAATTGATATTAATATTTGAGAGGTCATATTAATTTTTTTCTAAAGAGGTGTGTGGCTCATTTAGACTAGTTTCATGGAAAAAAATACATGAGAATATTCCTGCACAATTCTCATTGTTTTATTAAAAAACCTATATAAATTTAAAGATGATGAATATCCAAGTAATATTTCCTCATCACCCAAGGAATAATGTTTTTAGGATTATTCTTATTATTAACAATAAATCCATTTAAACCAAAAAAATATATTTATTATCCTTTGGATTTCATCCATGTTAAAATTAATAAGGATTTTTTTAATAGAGCCCTAATTAAAACTCTATTATTATATAAAAATTTATTCACATCCTCTTCCCAAAACAAATGTAAATCATACTCACTGATAATGGTATGGGAAATTTCAAGAATGATTCTATTTACCCATTCACAATGTGTTTAAAAAAACAATATTTTTTCTTGTAAATCATTTTTTCCCACTTAGTTAATTATCGTATGATGTCTTTATGATTGATATAAAAATCATCATCTAACACCTTTGTCTTGCACTAGGAAATTATCACATTAATAAAAAAACACATCCTTTTAAGGGTTATTAACAATAGTAAATACCTCATGAATCATTAATTGACATATTTTACCAATATAGGGATATCAAATCATGGTGAACTACACCATATTAACATTACAAAAATTTCAATATGATTTTCTATAAATTAAATTATCACATATAATTAAAACTATGGTTATTGATAAATTTTTAATATCCAAATAAATGAGTTTGAGTTCATTATATCCTTCAAATTAAATAATATAATTTCTGAAATGTTTATATATAGTTTTTAAATTTTGATAATCCATATATTGTCAATCCTTAAACTGTCATTAACAAACATCACAATCACAAAATTTATCTTGTCCATGACTTGATACTCAATGTGACACCCAAAACCGTCACCCATGGATCAAATTCCATAATTACATTAATTACAGACTATATTTGTTACCATGTTTAGATTAATATAAATATCAACCCAAAATTACAAAAATCAATGAAAATATTACATTTCATAATACCTATAAAAATTTGATTTTATAGTTTTAGTGAGTCATGTTAAAAAAATATCTCACAAAGTCCATGTTCTTTATATTAAGAAAAACCATTTTTCCATTATATATGAAATAATATTATACATAATGAGTTTTCTATATCTCCCAAATTTAATTAATCATGTTCTATCCTCTAAGACATATTAGAAGTAAAACTTTTATTTATAACATTTGTAATGTAAACTTATGAAATGGGTGAGCTAAAATTCATAGTAAGGAAAACATATAAATAATATTTTAAAAAATATAATATGAAATACATAATATAAAATAAATAAATTATTTGAATAATAATAAAATGAATATAAGTTGAGTTCATGCTATAATAATAATAATAAATGAAACCATAGATAATACTAATTAATGATCACATACTTATGGAATGAATAATGATAGACAGAAAAAAAATGTGGTCAAGTACATGTTACAGGACACTATATTTATTTTTGTAGCGGTATACACAAAAACCCATTTTTTTAATCTCATTAGACATACAGATTCATCAAAGGTATATATAAATCTATGCCCCACCCAAAACTAATTTACATCCAACACATTCAATAAATAATCAAAAATACATTTTATTGAATTACAAAAGTATCATCTAGTTGAAAAAGTGGTATTGATATAATGAAGAACATAAAATTTTAATAAATAGGCATCCAATGATTGTTGATAATAATCATCATGAATTTTAGTTCTTTCCCCTATTCTAGTAAATGGGATAACATGATCATAACCCACTAAGAAGAATAATGTGAATGACTAAATTAATACATAGTCAAAACAACTATAATATTCCATAATGAAATTAAAATATTGTTAATTCCAATAAAATATCCCATTTCTATAAAAGGTATAATATTATCGTAACCCATCGAGATGAAAAATGTGGATGGAAAAACCATTCATAGTTAACATTCCCCAAATCAAACGTATTTGAATAAAAATACATGGAACAACAATAATATTCCCCATTTCAATAAATTAGAAAACATGATCATAAACTATCAATATGGGGAAGGGGGATTGTTGAAAGAAATAACACAACCGTAATGTAATAAAATAATCATATTAGATGTATAAATATATTAGAAACACCCTAGAAATATTATTCCTGAAGGACCCAACCCCAAAATGGATTAATGAATTAGATTGTTTAATAACATGAGTTCATTCCACCAAAAGAAAAATTTATATTATAGTATAAATATTGAAAAATAAAACATATTATTTTATCTAATTTTGAAAATAAAAATTGAAATGAAAGTTATTATTAAAAATATTAATTTACAATTTATTTAACATCTACATAAAATACAATGTTGTTGGAAACATCATAAAAGTACTTTAAAAAATTTAAAGTGCAAACTCTTTTAAAAAATTACCTTTAGAAGAAATATTTAACAATATGTCCTTAAAATCACAAGGATTATCATGGAGAAAGGTGTAGCTGAAGTTAAAACCTACGAATGTGAATGTAATAACCACTTTTAATATCCTAAAAAATATATATTTCTTCAAAACTCATCAAATTAAATAAAATAGAATCATATGTTAATTAAAAAAAATTTCCCAAAAATAATTATATGTTAACATATAACAAAAAATTAGTCAGGGAGAACCCAAGAATAAAAAAATGTTTTTCATGATGTTACAACACAATTCAAGTAAGGGAGATTTTTTTATCGATATCCCTTATGAGAAACACACCCCTTGATGTAAGTAATATTTAAAAATTGAGTATTATGTGGAATAAATGTAAAATCATATAAAAAAATATAATAACACCTAATATAAATAATTTATCTAATGTAACCAAATATTATGTCTATGAATTTGATTGTAGGTCAATAAATGAACATTATGCTACATTTATTGTTAAAATTAGGTATGCAATTAAGTAAAATCTATTTGATGAAAATTAATTGAAATGGATTACTACTTCCCATTAATAACAAAAATATAAGTAATTGATATATCATGGGATTCTAAATAGTAATAAAATTCATAAATGGAGCAGAACATAAAAATGAATTATAAAATTAATGTTTTAGAGACTGAAATCATTAGACACTCTAACAATTTTAATTGAGACCCCACAGAATAATGGGCATATAATTTTATTTCAAATAAAATTATTAAAATTTAATTCACCATTTAAAATATAAAATAGGTAGTGTATAAATCATATAAATGAAATTATATACACAATAATAATTTTTTAAAAGTGTGTAATTTGAGGTAAAAATCATACCATATTCTATATTCTTTTGTATCATGTGCCTATATTCCTAAAATGTAATAAAATAGCCCAGGTAAACAAAATAAGTCACCAAAGGTGTTCCTCGTTATGTTGAGGTAAAAAAATTAACAGAAAAAGGTCTGGAATATTACCCAAACCAGACATACAACCAGAGTAAAATGTAGAATAAATAGATACAACAAGATCTATAAAATCCAAGAAAATAGGCTTATCCATAAAAAGTATGAATAGAAAATAACATCACGTCTCTATGTGACCATATATAACCTCTGAATGATCCATTAATAATGAAAATAAATGAAAATATAACCATTCATCCTATAAGATACCCTTCATATTCCCAGAGATCTGAAAAATTCTACATTTACTGAAAAGAAAAATTCATATGGAAGCCCATGGTATAGTAAGACACCACCAAAGAGTCTACAAAAGTTCTAATATCAAGAATACACATCATATAGATTTAACAAAATACAATATATATAATTTTTTTTGAAATAAAATCATTTTTAAATGTTTCATATTACTTCTATAAATTCATTCCATATTAAAAAATAGAAATATATCAAGTAAAAAAATAGTTAAATTATACATATGAGAAAATATCTATATAATAAATCGTAATGTGATTAACTAGTAATAAAATAAATAGCACACAATTTTGGATTTACCATATGAGAATATATACTAGACATAAATGGAGACTAAAACATGAATATGATAGTTCCAACTAATAACATGTCTCTGCACAATCTGTTGATATCAAAAAATTAACCCCTATTGGGGACAAACACACTAGGGTCCCCTATATGTATTTTTTAAATCCCACAGGGTTCTGAATGTGATGAGACTGTTAAAAAAATTTCCAAAACCGTGTTCGCATTTAATAATACCGTTTTCACCAGAGAAAATACATTTCAACAAGGATATATAAGAATTTAATTAGTTATAAACACATGTATAGATACACCCACCTCATGAAAGATTGAAATATATCCAACATCAATAAAATATATAAAAAAAGGAATCATATTTTGAATGACCTGGATTGAAATGAAAATATAATTAGAAGATATAAATCATCAATCTACTAGTAATATGAATATAAATAACTTCCAACACCACAATTATAACCAAATCCAATTAATAAGAATAGAAAACATATCGAGAGATATACACCACAAAAACCACCATGATCAATCATTGAATGAATGATCCAGAAGGGGAGGAAGACAAAAAAATATCCTTGGAGATCTACTAGGTACTAAGATCCAATAATATGGCTAGATCAATGAAAATGTTGGTTTTAAAGTCCATATAAATTTCTATAGAAAAGGAATTCAAATCGAGAGTCTATTTTTCTGTCAGAAATTCAATGGATTAAGAAAATTATCATATATTAAATTTCATTGTATAAGTAAAATACAATTATAAATCTTGAATTGTATATTCCTATGATTTTTTGTATTAATTAGTTAAATTTACAGAAATTTATTTTGACCAAATCAATTGGATCATCGTAATTTGGATCCTACTATGAGGATTTGATATAATTAACATCCTATGTGATTTAATCATAAAATCTATGGAATAATGATTCATAAGATATTGTTCCTAGCCTGATCAACTCAATTTATGTTAAGTTATTTTGACTACAATACCTTAGATCATGGACCTGCAATATAATAGGATTAAAAATTAGTTTTAAATTAATTAGTAGCTATCATATTAGTCATATATTTATATATTTGTTGATTTTTATTAAGGACATACTTAATCTCAACCCACAACCCTATTAATATTTAACTAACACAGTCATGATGGTATAAAATAAAATAGAAATACGTTACTTTACATAAAAAATTATTAAACTATTTATATCAATGTAATCTTAAATTAAAACAATTTAACATCCATCAAATTCAATCCTGACCCAATGAATAAGAAATAATGCAACAATGATTGAAGTAAAAAGATGAAATTCAAATTGAAAAAAGAACATTATAACAAAAAATGATCAATCCAAATTATTGAAATGGAATGAAAAATCAATGGATCAAAAAAATAGTCAAAAAAGAAATATCACTATATATTGTAAGAAATATAAAATAAACTATAAAGTAACAAAAGGGTATAACGATCTTTTGTAAAACCTTATCTGTGTTGAGAGTGCTATGATATTTATAATCTCATGTGGTTCATGATGTGTAACAATTTTAAATTCTGTGAGTACTTTATTTGACTCTTGTTCCATAACACACATGACCTATATATGGATTTCACATCATGTACTATAGATACACAAATGATTTCAAAGATCTTGGATATCTAATATTTCTTGTATTGCATCGTTATTGGGATTTAAATTTTAATAATTTTATGTTATGAAATTATTTCACATCTTGTATTGGTTTCATATATTCTAATGTTTTTATATCTTCTCATTTTTTGTAAGGTCTTATTGTTTTGGAATATATTAATAAAATCTATTTCATGGTGTGTAATGGATAATTTTCTACTTTTATAGCACCCACTAATTTTATTTTTCAATTATTATATTATAAAAAATAAAATCAAAACCAATTTAATTATTGAATAATGTATGAAAATTTAGTAATGAAATGTATCTGATAAATATATATAAATTTATCATAAAAAATTCCCATATACATTAATAGTTTCTTTATCCTCAATCAAAAAAATTCAATTGGGATTCCAAATTAAACAATATTTGAATAATAATCATGAATTTAAAAAACTAAGAAATAGTTTAAAAATAATGTTGTACTAAATCACTGATGAAGGTAAAATCTATCATGCCTCATATTTATAATCATGTGTTAGATCCTATCTTCTTTTATGTAATAATTTGTCATGTTTTCCATAGTTACTATATACATATTACAATTTACCTCACCATGAATTTTCTCTCGTCACACAAGGTAATATGAAACTATTTTTCTTTTCATACCTTGAATAAATGTTCCTAATTAAATTCATGCATTAGTTATATCATCTCTACTCGAAAAAGATAAACAAAAAATAAATCATAAGGGACTTAGTAAAAAAGATACAGTGAAACTATGGATAAGGGTATGTGTGTAGATGAAAAAAATATATCTTAAATGTAGGCTGAAATATCTTTTATTATATATGATTGTCATGAATAATTCAATGAAAAAAATATCATACCGAAAGCGACATCTTTATACACCCAAAATCATAGGGATGGTCTATGGATGTGTCTTAAAAGTAATAAAAGTATTCCATGACTTCCTTTTCTCTTTTTATCTATTAAAATGTATTTAGAGGCTAGGTCTCACATCAACAACTTAACAACATATGATCCCTAAAAATATTATTTATTTAGTTAATGGTAATTTTTTACCTTAATACACAACTAATATTATATATATATATATATATATTATCAATAATCATGAATGGAACCTCAGATGAACTATAGAGCATCATCCACATATTATATGAAATAATTACCATCCATCTTTTTTGTAGTAAACAAACAACATTAATCCATAATAACCTTCTCCCCTTGAATTTTTTCAGCTAAAAATAAAGAAATTATTTATATTGTAGAGAGGATGGGAAAAATGTTCCTATAATATGTCTCAATACAAACATGTTCATTCATGGATTCTATGGGTTTCAAAAATATTAATTTCCTATAATGTTATAGGATCAATGGATTAATAAATATTGCCTAATTTTTTTTTATTGATTATTTTTTTAGTTGTAGCCTTTATAATATTCCAATGTAGGTTCTAATACATTTACATTCCTGAAATATATCTCAAGAAATATGATCAAATAAGAATATGAAATTGTTGTTATAGAATTCTCTCAGTAATGGGAATATAAAAAATAATGTAATCATAATGTTTTAAACAAATTAATATGTCAATGAATACAAATTGTACGATTTAGGAATCAAAAGTAAATTTCTCAACTACTAAATCATGCTAAGATCCTATAAATAAATAAAACTATTTTCATATTTATCCAAAAAATTTGTTCAAAATGATGAAATGATATTTTATATTAATGTATTATTTCAATGAAATATTTCTTCTATACTAAGGGAAAAATTAATAATCCAATTTTATAGGAAATAAAGTTTAATAATGACCCCAACACATTAAAAGAAAATATTAGCCCAACTATTTTTGAATGTGACATTAGAGAAAAATAAATAATTCCATAAAGATATATGGAATGGATATTTTTAATTTAAAATAATGAATCATGATATATTTATTGTTAAGGTATTTTAATTTGGGAAATTCTATGAAGGTGATTTGAAACTGGAAACCAGTATGTACTGCTATAAAAAACATGCACTAGATAAACCATTAGTACATAGGGGTAAATCAATATAGAATTAGAAAACAGGTAGGTTAACATAGTAAATAATATGAGAAATAAGCTCAAATAAATTTATTAGCTGGATATAATGATTTATTGAAACAAAAAAAATTTAATGTGCTTGAAATGAAAAAAGAATAATTCTAAAAAACTCATTGAAAACATAGGAAAAATATTTGTAGCCTCCAATAAATTGATAAAAATGATGTTATTTTCTAGATATGTGGAAAAAAAATTTGTTACTAAAATACATTCACATAGATGTCATATTCCATTGAATGGATCATGTGGTGGTGTCTTCTAGTTTTATTGATAACATGGTGAGATATGA
Organism: Viscum album; assembly: GCA_963277665.1. Classification (NCBI taxonomy): domain Eukaryota; kingdom Viridiplantae; phylum Streptophyta; class Magnoliopsida; order Santalales; family Viscaceae; genus Viscum; species Viscum album. The sequence continues at coordinate 1,233,885,063 of OY728122.1, read as the reverse complement.
CCTTAGCAGAATTCTCTAAATATTTATTAGATGATGTATAGTTACCCTCTATCATCTATAGATTTCCTATCTTATCGAGCATGAGAAGTCATATAGACTCTATCATCCAATGATTTTTAAGGGGATGAGTAACATTGAAGGTGTTGAGATGATTGGAATGATGGGTGATGGATATCTCTCCCATATAGGTATCATGATCCCTGTTCACCTGGTAAACATAGTATAATGAAAACTGGATATCCATATTGATGATTGGGTAGCCAATAGAATTTTATAAGAAAATAACTTCAGTTTGTTTGATACTCCCATGAGCATGTCCTCTTACTGGAATGATGTGAGTGAGATCCTAATAGATTATCTATAAATTGTCACCCCACTGTTACATGTTCTTCACTATATAAGGATCATGAATGATATGGGGGTCCCTGGTAGTTAGGGCCTAGCTCAATGCCACATACTCCTTATCGAGTCCCACATCATGTAACATATGTATTGGATGGATATTTCATTGGAACAATAATAATTAATGAGAACCTATGATTATATCATCTAAAATTTTCTTTTTCTTCTCTTTATAATATTTTTCACATTAACTGCATCTTGTGTCCACACTCATTTTACTACTACATGGATGAGGGCCCTCTAACACATTTTACAGTCCCAGATGCCCAAAAAATGGAATCAATCAATCCCAAAATCAAGAGCTATATCTCTTCAGACATCCATTCCATCATGGATTCCAATTTTAATCACTAACCACATAATCATTGAAATGTTCAATTTATTGCATAGATATCTATGGGAGAGATATAATTTCCATAGGAGTGAAATATTATTTATGATGAATTTCCCACCATTAGTGGTTCTCTAACCGTCATAACATTCCCCCTATCCAAGAATATACCATTTTAATTCGTCCTATAATCACCCATATTTGTAATAGCCAATGATATGTTATGATAATGTAGTGAAGAGATCACCATGAACAAAATACCAATTTATTTTAATTCTGTGAAACCTTTAGAAATAAAGGCATATTATATGATTTTATCATAGATTGATTTTTCCCATTCACCATGCATGAGAGAGATAATTATTGGATCAGAAGAAAAGGTCTCAAGTCCCTTCCGACTTGTGATGATTTAGACATTAAATTAAGGGTAAAATATTACCCACTAATATTAAAATGGGAGCTCATAAATGAGATCCCAAAATTTTCTCAAGATGAGGGAGAATCATCATGGGAAATCGACTATCACATAAAAGACCTAAACTAAAAATAACCACATAATGAACATGTTCTGTGTATACAAATACAAACATTATACAAATAAATTTAACTAGATGCAATCATAGTGGTGGAATCCATCACTGATGGTAGACACATTCTCATGACACCTGAAGTCAACAAAGAACATTTAAATGACATTTTATCTATATTCCAATTCTTATAGAAGAGGGTCAATGACCACCACAACATGAAATTAATCTTTTGGAATTGAATACTCGAATTTTGTCTGAGGTTGAAGACCTTATAATTAATACTGAAAAAATTTCTCTACATAGTCCACAATCTCCCCTTATACCCCAATTATGGAAATTCTGGTTTGTGAAATGTGTCGAGGCCAACTACCATATCCGGAATTGATAGTAGATATGAAGTATCCTAAATGTATTAATTTTAATTATTAAAATTACAATAAGTAACAACTATTATACAATTTTTAGTATTATCAAAATAAACTATTTTAGAAACCAAATTATGGAAACCTAGGTTACTATAAATAGAGGATTAGTTATGTGACACCATGAAATCCTGGAACACATAGGTATGAAAATAAAAATCGAGTTCCTCAATAATAATATAAATTTTATGAATAAACATTTCCACATAGAGATCAAAAATTTCAACCTACTCACCATCAAAAATTTCAGCAACATCTACTAAAGTTTCCACAACAATCCCCCCCACCCCACCATAATCAAATCATGAAAATAATCTCATGACATATTCTCAGAAGGGGGATGAGAGGATGAAAACCCATGAAAGCTAAGATACATATTCATTGTTATTTACTCCAAAATCATGAGCACAATGTCAAAAATATACTGAAAAATTTATCATATCGATTACCATGTACGTTGTGCAGTTACACAATTACATGTCTTAGGGTGGAGGCTAATAATATAGTACTTAGAAATGCTGAAGAGATAAATTTTAGGAATGAATCATGTTTTATGAAAATAAGTTAAAGAAACCAAAATCAGGTGCTTCAATAACCATCAACAATAACAATCATTGTAGAGTCAAATATAGTCAAGAACAAAATATGTAATCTGAAACAACTAAAATTGATGTTATACAAGTGCAGCTAGAAAATAAAGAAGTCTCTATTGAACAGAAACTATAAAAAAACTATATATCGTTTACAAATGGGATGATACAAGGTAAAATAAAGGGTTAATGAAAAGTTTTTAGAGATGATTAAGATGTTACATATCAATATTCCCATTATTGTTGTCATTTCTCAGATACATGATTATGAATAATTACTAATGGAGTTTCATTAAAATAAAATAAAATAATAAAAAATAAGAGTAATCTCCTTGAATTGATTTTACTCCACCATGTTTTTGAGTAATCTCCCAAAAATGATGTGGGGATCATGAAGCCTCTCTTTTCTGTACACTATAGGGACATGCCAAATTGAAAAATCCTCATGTGACCTTGGTGCAAGTATCAATCCAATTTCAAAGAGTGTCTACTGAATTTTAGGGATAATATATATTAAACTTTTGGACTATCACTTCAAAAATAATACTTTTAATTAAATTACACTTATAGACTTCTAAAGTATGTTTTAGTGAAGGTCATTAAGTTTATCATTACTTTGATATCATTGTCTTGTATTTGTTGGAGGAATAAAATTTCCCCGTCATTATAAGGAGAATATTTTTCACCAATAAGGTAAAATTTATTAATATAAACTATTGAAATATTATTTTTAGAATGACTAAATAACATGTACTATTGTACATAGTCAAGGATGATAGATAAGGTGATTACTCATTTAGTGTAATGGACAATAATCTCATAGATGAATGAAGAATACAATATGATAATTTTGGATGACAGAGAGAACATATCTTCTAATGATGATGAGTGAAGTGATAATAAGTATAAAGATTACATGTAACATCTTATTTTTGAATCCATTTAACAATTCACACCCTCAGTCATCAATCCACCAAAATTTTAAATGAACTGTTTACCAAACACATTGATGTATTCATTCATAGAAACTGTAACAAAGATTCCAATTATAATTAGTTAAATCATGAATCAATTGTAAAAGGAATAAAAAATATATATGTCATAAAAATATATAATTAAATAATTTCATACATCTTTTTAATGTCAAGGGGATGAGTACCACAATTTTTACCCACATAATAATGTAAGAGGAAGCATATAAAGAAAAACATAAACCCTAGAGGAGACGCACACCTCCAATGAAATAAATATACATAATGGAAGTATTTATTTTTCTTGATGCTAGTAAAATATTTTCAATCATTTATATTTAATTGGTGAACCCCATATAAATATTCTTGAAGAATGGTATATTGTCCATTGGTAAAAATAATGAAGATGATATCATATCAACTCAAACAATTACAGGCTGGATTATATGTAATGATTTGAGAAATCTAAACGTGGCCACAAAAGAAATTATTTTTAAACTCCCCAAAATATATCTGATGATGGAGATATTATATTTTTATTGATTATATTATTTTCATGATGGATATTTCAAATACTATCAAATTATAGTCGCCCATGTAGATTAATCGAAAACCACATTCATATGTCCTTTTATAAACATTTCTATGGAAATATCAAAATATGAATGTAAAATTCACAAAAAACATTTCAAGGATACATGAAAGTAAAATTTTATGATAAATTTAAAGAATTACTAGAGATCTTCATGGATGAATTCTCAATATAAAGATGTTCATTCAATGTTATCTTATGTAGTATGGACCTAGATGTGCAGAATTTTGAACAGAAGTTCCATGTGATATACAAGAAAAAATTTCATTTTGTAATTAAATTAGGCATTTTTCATTAGAAAAAAGATATCAAATTATTATGTGGTTATTGATACGTAAAAAGACAATGCGATTAATGATGAACATTAACTGACAATTTTAAATGGTTTTATATGTTTTTGGGGACTATGCTGGATTTTATTTCAACTTATTCCCAAAATAAAAATTCTTAGTCCACCGCCCTAATGCCCATTTCATTGAATGATATTATTTTTACCTAAGTAATTATTTCCACCTCATATTTGAAACACTTTGAAATATCATTGTTTCCACCCTTATTAAAATAAAACAATACATGAAACATATTTCAAATTAACATGTGTTACCCATGGTTTTACTATGGCCCCTATTTTAGGATAGTGGTACGAAATTATCTTCCACCATATCTATTATTCCGGTCATACATAGAATAAATCTCAGGAAAAATATATGACCATAGATAATTAGTTTCTAGAAGTTATTTATGCTTTTAAAAAATTCATTTCATAACTCATGCTTTATAAATTAGTTTTCTATATAGATTATGAAGCATTGAAATGGATACTGAGTAAAAATAACTCCAACTAGAGGATAGTAATGTGGATCATACTACTATAATAATTTGACCTAATAATTAAGGAATCAAATGGATAAAATTGTCTTGAGTTAATAGATATCAAGACATCCACTACCGATTATTGATGACAGTTAAAATGTTAGAATTGTGTTATACCTACCTAAAAAAATTATTTTTTTAATATAAATACACAAGTACAATCATAGATTTCTAATATTCTAAATTATATTTCCATGAGATCACTATTCCAACACTTATCATGATTAAAAAGAAATAATTTCATTGATTATTCTTATACAATTATAGGGATGGTCCACTATAATTTAATCAATATGATGCTAGCATAATTAAATGTTACATCTCATAGGATAAAATTCAATTCAAACTACAGATTTTCACACATCTCCAACTAGAAGACATAATGTTCATGAACAAAGTGTAGCTAAGAACACAAAATGTAGAATATTATTCCAACACTTCATCAGTATGATAGGAGTTTATTTCAATTGTGTGATCAGTGATAGTCTAGAAGAACCATTAGAACACATAATAAAATACCCAAGAACCCAATATTTTTTATGAGATCCTCGATATATGGGGAATTTATTTCATGATCCTGATATATAATTTTTATTGAAAATATCACATACTGCTCCGGAAGGACTTTGTTTCGATGAGGGTAGAAGCTGAACATACAAAACATGACACATCTAAGTCGGTGATGATTTTCTTAAGGGAAAAATATTTTATGGATTTGGATTTCCCTAATTAATCATTATTTATTAGGGAAGCCTCATTTCAAATTATATAATGAAATGAGTAATAAAAAAAATTATTGAATCCTCTATTTCATAGGAACCCCCAACCAATAGATGAAAATATATAAATTACTATTTCTTTATTAGGATATTAAATAAATTCTTGAAAATACAATGACTATAAGAAGAAAGGGATAAAGTCTCAAATTAGATTATTCAATTTGGGAGTATCACAAAAAATATAAAACACCCATCAAACCTAATTTGTGTCACTTTTTTATTGGAATCCTTGATATATACTATTCAAATTAGGGAACTACTATTAATGGGATATACAAAATAAAAACATAGATGCTAAAAATGATCGGTAAATCATAATGATTCAAAAGAATCGGATAGAAGAGATTATAATGTATATTTCTAACAATTACCAAATTTAATATAAAAAAATATTTGGGATGAATGACGTATTATGCGATGGTGTATCACAGCATGGGGGGAAAATATACTCTTTAATTGATGAATGAAACAATTCCATGGCAAGCGGAAATCTGGATGGTCATTTCCCATTAATATTGCCAATTTTTTCCCCAATGGTACAATTGAAATTCCATCAGGTGAAGGGAACAAATTAAAAATAATTGTCATATACTAACAATTTATTAGGAGCCATTTTACAAAGGTTGTGTCCTTTATTAATAACTATCTTATTTGTATCATTTTTCTTGCCCTCAATTTTTAATGAATAACATATTGGGAGGAATAAAAATGTTGTTAAATAAGTTAATGTAATTTTTATAAATATTTTATTTTTTTAGTAATGTTGGTTATGGGTTAGCCTTTCTACAATTTTTCAAATTATTAAACAAATAGAAAAATTCACAACATATTAAAATTACACAATGTGAAAATGTCAGAGCAAGAAAAATTTAATATCAATGTGTTACATATCTTAAATTATATACATGACATGAAAAAATGGGAAAATTTTATGATATGTGTGTTAGGGATCAAACATTACACCTCCCCCCAGCTGTTGAACTCACATCTCCCATGAGGTCCTCTATAGACCTATGGCCTCCCATCCTCAACTTGTCACTGTCAATCTATTACTATATTCCTCATCCTCCATTGATTTTACATGACCTTATCATCCATTCCCATCAACTACCTACACATTTCCACAAACCATCATATCTTAAACCATAAGCATCAATTGTATGACACTATGTGAACATGCTTGCCCTCCAACCAAGAATCCATTATTTGATCCTATGCAGTAACCCAAATAGAATAACCCTTCATCATTCACATGTAGTTCTACCACTGTATCAATCTCTATCAAGTCCTAGTCCTCATTTACCCCAACCAAGGGTGATTCCCATCCCCCACCCAAAAATATGTGCATATATTTTTTAGGGTCTAAGAAATAGGTATATGTGATCTATATATAGGGAAAGCATATAAAGATCAAAATACCTTAGAAAATTCTGTTATCATGGGGATATTGGTTCACCTTGTGAAACTAAATCTTATTAGCTAGATGCACCTCTCCAACATCACTGAGTTATGTGATGTGAACTACATGGAGCTATTATTATTTTTCTTCACCACTCTTGAGCTTTTTGGGGCTCATGTCACATTTTAACTCTGGTATAGACCTCTAGAGATCACTATATGGGAGTTTAGAACAATTCTCAGTATATAAGTAGATAATTTCTTTCCATCCCTTTTCTTAGCTTCCTTATGATTATACCTAAGAAAGGCATATGAAATTTTTTTTTGGGCCATGATCACCTGCTAACCATAGAGGTTTCAATATCCTCATATGGACATGATCAGTAGGTTGTGGGGGGGGGGGGTGTTAATGATATGTTTCTAGGATATCTCTCATATTTGGATAACTATAAGAGATTCTCATAGGATAATTATGTAGATAGATATTGTTATCATAGACTCTACCATGTGTGGCCTAAAAATCAACATGGACCACCAGTTTATACTATATAATGTGGTTTAGGTGCATAAGGCTCATGGTAACATAATGGGGTAGGAGTTGGTTTAATAAAACCAACATTTTTTTACATTATTCTAACCAATATAATTTCTTTTGATTATAAATAAAATAAATATGATTTAATGATTTTCTAATTTCATGAAATAGTATGAGATAACGTAATTTGGGTAGTTTTTGACATAAAATATCAATGTAGTTCTCTGATATAATGAAAAAACCATAACATCAATTAAAATATTCCAAAATAAATGTTCTATTGATAGATGTAATTAGTTCAGGGACACAAATGATTTAGGCTATTAGGGGTTGAGACTCATAAGACACTGAGGAACCTTCTCACTTTGTTATCCCTTTATAATATAATGTATAAGATATTATTATAATGAGGCCCACTAGTGGGAAATCTGCATTTATATCTGTCATCGTGAGTTCCTATCAAAAAAGAAGTGAAAAATTCTGTAGACATTATGATAACTATTAATGAGACTTATAAGTCAAATACATTGATGTATAGATGAAAACCATTACAATATATGTTCTAAGTGAGGTCAGATACATTGGGTTGGTAATGAGTGATATTTCACTGGGTTTCCCATATGTAAATTAAATGTTGTTGATATCTTAGGCCTGTTGATGGATTTGATATCGAATAAATAAATCTATATCAATTATGTTCTATTTTCACCTTCGAGTTATAAAAATTCAGATGAAAATTCAAGAACATAGGTTGATGGAACCAAAAATGTAAGATACATTATTAGAGAAATCATGATAAATGGATTATATTAAAAATAATGTTTCAGTATGAGATATTATGTCACTTCTGCATTTAAAAATTTCTCTATGGGAGCTATGGGGGTTTTCAAGAAGCTAAACTTACACTTTAGTATACTTCAAACAATTCTAGTGAAAAATATTACAAGAGGGTCAAAAACTATGTGTATCAAGAATTATATTTAAATAATATATTTTTGTTTAAGATTTAACAAGTTTAATAATTATTATTACCACATATGGTATAATAATTATTCATTTTTTATTGAATATATTCATTCACCAGTTATTTGAAAAAATATTACATGATGGGATTTTTTAATAATTTTGTATTTACCATTTATGGGATTAAATATTTTATTATTTATTGGAAAATAATACAATGATATTCTATATTTAATATGTAGTCATTATTTATGACACCAAACAATATTATGGTGGAATGGTACAATGACATTAATAGTCCGATGAGAAATAATATATTCTAAATATTATTCAAATATATAATATTTATTTTGAGTTTTTGAGTTTATGAAACATCATGAAATTATAATTTATTATTAACATATAAATTATGTTCTTCAGGGATGAAATAAATAATACATAGAAGTTTTCAAATTAATTAATTCAAACCCAATTATCATATAAACAAAATTATATAAATATCTTATAGATCCAATTCATTTTATTTTGTGGAAAATGAAATTTGGACAATCCCCTTGAATCCCTATAGATATACCTTCAAAAATAACTCTCCCAATAATGGAGATCGATATTTATCCAGCTTCTACTCTCAAGACTTGAGTGATCTGGGAGAATATTTTTAATGAATTGATCTTTCTAACCAATAGATAAAGATGCAAGTTATTGAATCTACCACAGTAGCACCATGATATTTGTACGATGATGTTTAGATATTTTTGGAACAAGTGTGTATTTTCACTATTCAGACTCTAATACTAATTCCCACAATGCATCGATGGTGTGATATAAATCCATTATTAGATCCTTCAATGAAGAATTAATTTTATGCAAGGTAAATATTTAATTTCATAAAGTAATTATAATTAATATTTGATGAACAAATTATTATGATACACCAATTATCCTTTATCTATATACATTGATTCAATTTCATTGATCATTAGTTTATCATAACTTAAATCTTATATTAATCATCAATCTTGATTAATGTTGGGTGTGGCCAATTAGATGCTTTCACTATACTAGGAATAATAAAGCCATATTTCAGTGGTCACATAATTATTTATAATTATTTAATGTGTTTTTTTATTTATTTACACATTTATTATTCTTTTTCAATTCCAAGCAAATTATTATTATATCCAAATTGTGAGATCTCATTTAATTCAATTTTTTCTTGTAAATATAATAAATATGTTAATTTTATTAGGAGATAAATATTAATATATCATATAGAGGATTTATGGATTCTTGAAAGAAAACATAATAGTACATGTCGTGTAAAACGAAGGAACCCTCCATGTACTAATTTCTAATGCACCAAGAATTAATACAGAATTATTTCAGGCCATGTGAATTTATTACATGTAGTGAATTTAATTATACGACGTGTGATGAATGATCCAACCTAGAACACTGGTAACCAAAATCACATCATGTAACATCCATACACAACATGTTGTCCTTTAGTCATATACATTTTTTTATCTTATTATATACTCTATGTGACTGATGGATGTGTATCATGGTGATCTCATTCATTGTATCCCACTTACACACCATGTAATAAAAAATTTCCATAAAAAATTTACACCTTGATCGCCAAGGTGTGTTCCCAGAAAAATAATGAAAATAATACATGTCAGGAATCTTCAATGTAAACACAATTTACATTTACGAAATTTCATAAAAATATAATTTATTGACTATAAGGTGAAAAATTTAAAAAAGTAATATTTGTGGTCATTAAGTTGATTGGACACGCCATGTGATGGGTAATATATATAAATAAAATTTTAATTAATTTATGAGTAATTTTCAGATATACAAATCATGTATAACACTTATTATAGTTATTAATCTATAAAAATATAAGAATTATATGCAACCTAAAAAAATCATGTAGAACATTTGATCATTTGGCTGATATTATATATAATGATATTAAATTATATGTTGTGTATACCAAAAGTCTCAAGAGTAAATATTATACGGGAATAATACATGTTTTGTAGTTTTAGAAGGTACTCAAAGTGTATCCTATATGTTATATTTTTTTTAACATAGTTAGTTTAAAATAAATATATTTAATTTGTTTAAAATTAAGATAAATGAGAATATTATGGATGTTTAGATGAGATTTCAAATAATATATTTATTAATTATAGAAGATGATGAATTATTTACTAGTTGATTTATATTAAATAAGAACAATTAGAATTGAATGAAAATTTTATTAAATGTATAATATATTACGTGTATGTGGATTTTAATGAGCATAGACTATACCATTTTATGTGATTATTTTAATTTTAATTTATTAATAAATTCAATTATTGGTCGGTGTGTCATCTGTCATCTTAGTATGTAAGGGCCTTACCCTTAACCAATATTTTTTATTCCCCCGATCTTATATTGAGTAAAATGATATATAATTGATGGATATCTGAAGGTAGATTATGTAGTTAAATATTGGAGTTGAGGGAAAACATTATATGATAGATACTTAGGTGGATATGTGGAATACTACAACACAAACATTAATTGGTTCAACGTGTTTTACCACTAGGTTGAATTTAGTTTATTATCTTCTAGATAAAAATTGAATTAGTAAAATTTCATTAATGTAAAACATTATTATTTTATTTATATCAACTTCCATTGCTATTTAATTATAATTGTTTTTCATGATCACATGAATTATTGAATTAAAAAACATTAATGATAGATAAAAATCAATGTAGCATAGATATAATTATTATTTAAGACATGTTTTCTCACATATGTAAGAAACATAATATTATCATGTATTTAATAAAGAAAATATTATTGAACAAACACATGCGAAGATAAAATCCAAAAAATAAATATATTATGTTTGTATAGCCGCACAATAAATCAGTTAAAATCGATTGATAGTTCAAATTTCATGAACAACCAATGTTGGGGTTCATTAAATTATCATGGAACTCTAACATGATGTTTTAGGTTGGCCAAACTATGTTCACATAAATTCATGAATTCCAAATTAGGACATGGTGTAAGTTAGTGAGAAGGGTTAAGGAAATCCAATTTTAGGTAATCTGGAATGGGGAGACAACTCAAAAGATCAGTGAACTATGAATTAATGAAGTTAAAATATTGAATGGCAACCTAAAATCATTCAAATTGATTGGACAAACACATTTGGAGTGATGAAAAGGGGAGTATGGATAAATTACAATAGAATATCCATGAAACTGGATATTTTGATGGTAATGGTGAGGGTAATTGGCTTTGAATAAAATAGCAGGAGATGAATAAAAATAATAATTTTTGTCTACATTTTATCAGATAAATTACTAAAATGATTCTATAATTATTTATAGAAGAAATAATAATATAACTTCACATATATCACTCCAATATATACATTAGTTGGATAACCTTCTTATCGACTGTAATTTCCAGTTGTGGAAATGGTTCTTATACATTATACTATTACATGAAAGGAAATTTTAGATTGTAGAATAATATATTCATAATGCACCTAGTAATGAGCATGACGAGGAAGAGTTATCTATCTATGAGAATCATTGAAAAATTAATCAGATTTCCAATGTTTAATTCTATCATACAATTCCAATGAAATTATCAAACAATATGAGGACATGTATGTGTATTGAATGATGTATCCAATTTGGTATGTCTATAAATAGTAAGAGAGAAAGGACAGATATGACCTCTCTAATTCCTTGTTTAAAACTATTCATGGAGAGTATATTCCTTATGGGACATGTGATGTTAACATTATTAGATAAATTTAATGCATAGATGTTAATGGAATCATATTCACAGATTATTTTCACTGAGGTCTCATAAATTCTTCACTAACATAGACCACATCTAGTGTTATTGAGAATTGTAACATTGGAAATAATCATTGTAGTGTTTCAAAAAAACTTACCCAAATTTTACAAGTGGGTAAGGTCATTTGAACACAAAAACCTATAGTGGTTATGGTTAAGAAGAAAAGGAAGAATATTGTTAAAGGGAGAAGGAATCATAAAAGGTATAAATCACCAGTCTATATTCCTTCCCTGAATAGGATGATCCAGAGGCATGTAAAGGAAAGGTTTGTTGTATTTTTCCATGTGGAAAGAAAGGGCACTGGATGAGAAACTAAATGAACATGAAAGGGGAAGGTAAAGGATTATTCATTAACATGGGTAATATTAAAATATATACACATTGGATATGAGATACATCTTATGGTGATCACCTAAATATTCAAATGCATGAACCATATTCATTTGGAACAATTTCTAGAGGATAAGATAATTTGTGTGCTTGAAATGGTTTGTGGTTAGATGTTGTAGCCAATGATTATTACCACCCTTAATTCAAAACATGAATGATATTGGATTTAATTAAATTATTTTATGGACCAACTATTACCAAGAAGATAATTACTATATCATTCCTAAATTAATATTGTTTTATTTTCATGATTGGAAGTAAAATTTGTTTCAATTATAGATACAACAAATATTATGGTACAGAGAATATAAATAATAGTATTTATTTATTAAATTATGAAAAAAATTATAGGAAATTTATAATGAATCATTTTGACATGAATATTATGTTACCAATCTCTACTATAATTAAATATGTCACGTAAAAAAAATAAGCGTTTGACAGAGGTCTGTCAAGATGGTTATTCAGACTATTTTGAGCCAAAATGACAAGAAATATGTCTGTCTTCATTTTAATATAAAATAACCAAATCACTATTCATTGGATCTGGTGAATGAGACAAATTAATATTAGGATTGGTACACACTGGTGTGTGGACAATTTACAATAGAATCTAATGGTGGGTATTCATATATAAAAACATTTAATGACGACTTGAGCAGATTATGATTTGCGTACTAGGGGATGAATATGTTTGAATCCATTTAGAAATTTAAATATTTCAATTATGATGTAGAGAAAAAACTTGGAATGTTGTAAAATAAGGGTTCATTAGAAATAAGGGGTGAATATATTATAAAATATTTTATCAAATTTTTATTGGATTTTGACTTTTTATCCCAACACATGCCACTAAACACAAAATAGTGAAAGGTAATAAGTGAAAGGAGGAATAATAGATTGTTATACATGGTATAATGGATGTCGTTTCATGAATATCAGCTGTTATCCATTGGGGGATTTTCATTACATTTTACGGTATAAAAAAAGAGTACTAATTAATGTGGATAACATAATTCCCTTAAGGATATTGACTGATAAGAATCTCATTTTTTACACAGATATGTATTTTGTTGGGAGGTGTTAGTTAAGGCCTTATTGTAAAAAAACTATCACCCCATTGTAATATGAATATCATTACAAGGTATATAATGGAATCAATGGGATACTACCTATACAACCACTCAATGAAGAGAGTCTTTGCCCCCAAAAAGCTATCCTTCTTGAGGGGGAGAACATCATAGAAAATTACTATGGGAGTAAGATTGAATTTGATGAATTTCATACACATTATACACATGATTTGGAACTGGAACAGATTCTATAGGTCCATATGAAAGAATTAGTTCCAAAAATATAAGTACTATAGATGAGCACTGGCGTTTTAAAAGAACATGGGGGGATATGGTTTTGTAGATACTGAATGTAGTGACTTATTATTTGTTGAAAATCATGATCCCCAATACATGAAAGGTATTAAAGATATTGAAATATATAATACAGAATAATCCTATTAATTCTGAAACTGATTCCACGTATCAGAACAAATTTTGTGTTATGGTCGATTTGTTAGTTTATGTAATACCCATAGGGTTAAAATGTGCATTAAAGAGAGAACACAACATTGTAGGTAAAGTAAATACCAATTATGAAAATTTAATAGATAATGGTTTTAAAAAACATCAAGTAATTTTCAATGAAGAAACCATTTCACCAATTTATGTGTTAAAATCTTTGAGAATTATACTTCGATTCGAGACATACAAGGACTATGAAATTTGGATGATGCAATGACCCACTGTTTTGAAATGGAAAGACCGTACATATAATTATCTCATAAAATCACATGAAAACACAACATAATGAACAACTAAGTGATAAGTGACTTTTACAAATAATGTTGTCAATTCTATGTTTGGAATTTTTAAAATCGGACATACACAATTGTGTTCAAGATGATTTTTGGAGTCTAATAAGAAATTTTTTTTGGTGAATAGGAAAATAGCCCTATAAATAGTAACATACCATTATGAATATTAATATGAACCATATGAATAGTAAATCATCCAACATAACAGTAAACTTACCCTTGAATAATTAAATAAAATATAGACATATTAGAAAGTGAAAATTTGGCCTTAGTAAATATTTTTGAAATTTTTATGTCATACAAAATTAATTATAAATAATTAAATAATTTATAAGAAATTGTATTTTCTTAAAATTTTTTTATAAAAAATAAAATAAAATTATTAAAGTTTTTAGATAATTTTATAATACCCTGTGTAATTTTTTAAAGCACTATAAAATCAGTTTTAATTTTAAAAACTTTTTTTATGTAAATTATGATAGTAATTACATATTAAATTAATAATATTTAGAATAATATTTTTGAAAAATGGAATTCATTTTTGTATTCTACATTTATATAATTGGTTTGGGTAAATTTTTGTTATTTTTCTGATACACTTGAATTTTTGATGGATAATGAAAATCCATAATTTACAAAAATAAGTTGAATAAGCTATTTATACAGTTATGTGTGATGTTATACTGATGTAAGCCCACATGGTTTGGTATCACAGGATTTTATTACTATTCTTGGTAATTCAAGACTCACTATTCCTTGTCTTAGGGGAAATTAATAAAGTAATGAATTTTATATTAAGGAAACCCCTCTCCCCTCCACTCCAAAAACCACCCTCCACACCGTCATTTACTCACACCTATACAGCTACATGACATCAATAAACTATGACCAATAATCCTCCCTTTCCCCTCTCCAACTTTCAAGAGATTCTGGTCTCATAAAAAGACCAAGCCTAGCTTCCATAATGAAATTCTCAAGAGGATGATTTAAGAAGTAATTTCTCTCCCTCTTCTCCTCTAATTTCCTTTCAAGTTCAAGTTCATTTCTTGATATCTCCCTAAATATCTTCACATAAATTGTATTTTAACTCTATTATTATACATAGACTAGAATGTTATGATTCAAATGGGAAATTATATCATCCAACCCCTTTTCGATCTTCCTTTTATTTTATTAAGGAGAACATGGTTCGTGAGATGTTACTTTATCACCTTCAAGAATGAAATATTTTCTTCCTCCATTTTGACCTTCATATCTGGTCATGAAACCATTTTTATGGTTTAACCAGAACATTATATATGTATAATCTCGTATTTAAATTTCTATAACCAACTTATGACCATATTTATAGTGATAAAATAAAACATGTTCATTATGATTGAAAAAATCACTCAAATTAACCCAAACAATCATCATTTAATTCTTATCTAATGATTCATCCACATGGATATAATATACTTCATTAAAAGATAATAAAAAATCCTATAATACCATTAATAACATGTAATATCAGTTCTGGATGTTTACCCATGTTTTTCCCAAACTTCCATTTAAGAATACAAGTGAACCACTTCAGAAAACCATAAAAACAAAAATTCCCAAATAATGTTTTTAAAATCAATAACTCATCCAAAGGAACATAAAATCACCTAATGAAACCATAATGAACCATATTAATTTACACAAGGTTCTATATTTTAATTAATGAATATAATGTCATTATACAAGACATAAAATAGAAGGAAGCATTCAGATACAAGGTAAGGGGAAATTCTCAAAACCAACTTTTATCCTTCGGGTTCTCCCTCTATCACTCCATTTTTGATATGGTTACTACATAAAGATAATTTGTTCATCTTTGTATTTCAATTTTTGGGATATATTTTTTTCACTGTTTTTTATTTCAATCAAAATTTTTTCCAAAAGAACTCTTCTTTTATGAACACAAATTTTACATCTCACTCAATGTGGATGGTTCTTGTAGCATGTATGTTATTCACTCTTTCTTTTGGGAACCCAAAGTTTATTAATGTGTTCATATGAGATTAAACCCATTCCTTTATGTGGGTTAGTTGTTTTCATCATTTATTGTGTTCTATGTGGCATGCATGATAATGATAACATTATGATGTGACGGGTGCGCCCAGAATTATATAGCGCAATATGAATGGTTGATTGTGACTGGTGAAGCCAGAATTATACAGCGCTCCAATGAATTGGGTAATGTGATGAATTTCATGAGTAAATTTGAAATGATGTGTGAAGAGGATGTTATCTTGGTTCAAAAGTACGTGTCATAGTTAACCAATAAGACATGATGTTCCATTTTTATGCATTTCCACATTTCGAGTCTTATATTTAGGTTTCCTCTCATGTTCATGATCTTTTTAACATGTTATGATTATGCTCAGCCCATGCTATATTGTTCTTATTTATCCTATTATTGTGATTTTATCTCACTTCTTTTTATGTATATCCTCAGGTGGGCACATGTACAATAGAGAGGACAAGTGAAAATAAGAAGCTGGAGAAGAAGAAATTAAATATATGTTTATTTATGATGTTGTAATTGTTGGGTATGGTCCTAGTTTACCCAACACACAAATACTATAGATCCTCTATGTGTAATAATATTATGTTTTCATCATTAAATTTATGTAATATTAATGTATGAAAAGGTTGGGTATCTATAGTTGGTATCATAGGAAAGGTTTAGTAAATTTGGGAATTAGTATTAGTGAACCCTAGAGAAAGCCTATAACATGAGAATAAGTACAAATATTCACTCAAGAATATTTACATTGGGATACCATTTTTTATTCTTTTAGTATAAATTCTTCAGATGAGTAAGATATTTATCATGAATTTTTTACTTATGTTTTCTTTAATCATTTTCTATTATAGAAAATGGTGGGAACCAAGAGATATCAGGTCAACAAGTCATGCGAGAGCTAAAGGAATGATTGCCTAAATGACATCTGCAATTATTTGGGAGGTGGATCTCAAAACATCATGGTGATTCGTACCCAATTTTCTCTGGTTATAAACAATAACCATATTAATGGGGAACGTCCCCCTTCACCAATAAGGGAGAAACTATGTATCTAATGTTTTATGCGGCAATGATCACCGAAGATTTGTGGATCTTCCAAGCCACTAGTTGCGAAATAGTGGGTCAACTCCATGGAGAAGATCTTTTCGTTTCATTACTATTCCGACACGGAGATGGTGACCCTAACCCTTTATCATCTAGATGGAGAAGTAGATCAATGGTGGGATTTGATTATGAACACCAATCCAAGGGAGGAAATTGAAGAGATGGAATGAGAAGACTTTAAGGTAATATTTCTTATCAAGTAATTCCCAAGAATACTTCGCACGAAGATAGAGAGAGAATTCATAGAGCTCAAGAAAAAAGAATAAGAATCTATCACAACCTATGAAGCAAATTTCACATGGCCTATAATATACACTTCAGGTTATCTTATCAACAATTATAGAAAAATTTAAAAATTATTTAGTGGATTAAATCCATTCCTTCAAATGTCTCTTGCAATTTGAGACTTTTGTAGTTATGAAGATGTTGTTCGAGGTGATCTCAAAGTGGATATGATGTTTGGAGCATGGTCCCATGGCTATGGGGATAATAAATGAAAGACGAATCTTTAATCTGGAGGATCTAATGACCAAAGTGGGAAGAAAAGTCAATGGCCCACATGCCAAAAATGGGTGATGATTCACCACGAGAACTACATCAATGGAATGGGGAAGTGATTCATGTGCGGGAAAGAAGGACACCAAGATCAAGAGTGTCGAAAATTCACGAAAAGGAAGGAGAATGTGGTAGAAGAAAGGATAGATCCACTTATGGTTCAATGCTAAAAATGTATGGAGCTAGGGAACTATGCAAGTCAGTGCACTAAACCTCGAGTACTTGAGGGTAATCAACGTCAGCAGCAACAGATGCCAAAGGAAAAAGGGAAGGCTTATGCCATCACTACTGTGGAGGTGGATCATGATAATGAAGTCGTATAAGGTACACTTCTTATTCACTAAATAATTGATAAATTCTTTTTTGATTATGGTCCTACGCATTCATTTATGTATTTCATTTATTCTAGAAATATAGAATCTAATCACTGAAACCTTGAAGTAGAGATATCTATAAAAACACCAAGTGGTGCAATCATTGTAACCCAAGTGTTTGAATCTTCTCCTGTTGGAGAATCTGGGACGATTCTTTTGGAAAATCTCATAATACTTCCCTTGGTGGAATTCGATGCTATAATGGGAATGGATTATATCTCGTTATATGGAGAACATATCAACTGTTGGGAAAAGGAAATATCATTTCATATTCAGAACCATCCCATGCTCCTCTATAAATGTAAGGAAGATCATGACTCTCCGTTGAAAAATACTTCAATGGTGTGGGTGTTGATTCTCTATAAAAAATCATACCTCACCCAAATGTTTGAGTTTAAGGAAAGTTCCAACCTTGATGAAATTCCCATCATGAGGCAATACTGTGATGTATTTCCGGAAGAGTTACCCTGAATTCCCCTAGATCGTGAGGTTGAGTTCTCAATTGTACTCATACCCAGAGCTACTCCTATGTCAATGTGTCCAAATAGGATGGCTCCTATCGAACTGGAGGAGTTAAACAAGCATCTACAGGAGTATCTGGACAAAGGGTTCATACACCCTAGTGAATCACCTTGGGGTGCACCAGTGCACATTGTGAAGAAGAAGGATGGAACAATAAAAATTTGAATCGATTATCATGAACCCAAAAATATCACCGTAAAGAAGAAGTATCCTCTTATAAGGATTGAGGACTTGTTCGATCAGTTGAGTGGAGATCAATACTTCTCAACGAATGATCATCATTCTGGATATCATCTGCTAAAGGTGAAGAAGATGTATATTCACAAGACTACCTTCTGTACAAGGTATGTGCACTATGAGTTTTTAGTGATGCCCTTCAGACTTACTAATTCCCCTACAATTATCATAGATTTGATGAATACAGTCTTTAGACATTACCATGAAAAATTTGTGGTAGTTTTTATCAATGATATTCTCATATACTCCAAGATCAAGGAGGAACATGAAGAACATATATGACTTGTGTTGGAGACATTGAGAAATGAGAAGTTGTATTCCATATTCGGCATGTGTGACTTTTATATGAAGCAAGTCACGTTGTTGGGATATGTGATCACAAGTGAGGGAATTTCTATGGATCCTTAATAAACAAAGGATACTGAGGAATGGTTGAGGCCCTCTAGTGTCACTAAATCTATAGATTGAATGGATTAGGTGGGTACTACCGACGTTTTGTGAGAAACATCTCACGATTGTCAAGCCCACTAACTTAGTTAACAAGGAAAGTGTTAAATTATGTCTGGATGGAAGAATGTGAGGGAAGATTAAAGGAGCTAAAGAGATGGCTGGTCACTGCACATGTACTCACACTTCCGAAAAGTGGATAAAGTTTTGTTATATATAGTGATGGTTCAAAGAAAGACATGGGTTGCGTACAAATGAAAAATGAAAATGTGATATCCTACGCCTCACAACAGTTTATGATCCATGATCAAAACTACCGACACATGATCTAGAGCTGGAAACCGTGATTTTTTCCTTGAAAATCTGGAGACACTTCCTTTATTGTGAAAAGTGTGACATATACACCAACCAAAAGAGCCTAAAGAATAAATTCACACAAAAGGATATGAACATGCGTCAAAGGAGATGGTTAGAGATAATCAAGGATTACGATTTATAAATTCACTATCATCCTAGAATGGTCGACAAGGTAGATAATGCTCTATGCAGAAAATAACCTGCTACACTATCCATGATGCGGATTGAGAAAGAACCAATCTTCTTGGATATGCAACGAATGGATTTGGAAATCATAAGGGTAGGGAATACATCCTACCCTTCCCAAATGATTGTGCAACTTTCCATCCAAGAGAATATTAGGGAAGGACAAAGGGATGATGTGGAGATACAAAATAGGGTGAATATAATAAAGAAAGGAAAACTGCCAGAGATCCATATCGACGATGATGGTATGATTCTATTTGGAATGTGTCTTTGTGTTCCTTCATCACGTATGATAAAGAAGGAGCAATTGGAAAATGCACATAGCTCAACTTTCTTTATCCATCCTGGGAGTAAAAAGATATACTGTGATATATGAGAACACTTCTGGGGGATAACATGAAGTAGTAGATTGAGGAATATATATGAACGTTCTTATTATGTCTACAAGTTAAAGATGAGCGAAGAAAGTCCAAAGGTTTCAGGTAGCCATTACCTATACCAATGTGGAAATGGGAAAATGTTACTATGGAATTTGTCACAGGTATCCCAAAGATGTCAAAGGGAAATAATGAAATATGTGTTGTGGTTGACCGACTCACCAATACTCCCCATTTTATCACTATTTGGGAAGACCTATCGCTTGAACAACTTGAAATGATATATGTGAAGGAAGTGGTGAGACTGCAAGGTGTTCCACTCTCAGTTTTCTTTGACCGTTATCCACGGTTCACATCTAAATTCGGGAGGATCCTTCAACAAGCATTGAGCACTGAATTAAATTCCAGCATGGCCTATCACCCCCAAACTGATGGCCAATCTGAATGGACTATTCAGACGCTTAATGATATGCTATGATCCTGCTCTCTAGAAATCAATGGTGGATGGGATCGGTATCTCCCATTGTTGAGTTCTCATACAACAATAGCTTCTACTCTAGTATTTATATGGATCCGCATTAAGCTCTGTATGGAAAGCAATGTAGAACTCCAACCTATTGGGATGAATTTTGGGAAAGAAAGCTACTTTGACTTGATATTGTTAAAGAGATTGCAGAGAAGGTTCAAGTAATCTAGAAATACCTCAAATCTGCTCAATGTTGGAAAATGTCTTATGTTGGAAACCGTCGAAGGGACATGGAGTTATACGTTGGAGATAAAGTCTTCCTTTGAATATCTCCATGGAATAGAGTCGTGTAATTCAGGGTGAAAGGGAAGCTAAGCCTAATGTATATTGGCCCCTCTGAGATCCTTGACCGCATAGGAGTCGTGGCCAACTATCATGAACATCCACCGAATATGGCTCATGTTTATGAGGTGTTTTATGTATCACTATAGAGGAAGTACATACCAGACCCCTCACATGTACTAAACTAATTGGTGGTGTAGCTCGAAGATGAACTCTCCTATGAGGAGCAACTGGTAATGATTCTAGATTGAAGAGATAATGTTCTACGCCACATGAGAATGCATATTGTAAATGTTTTGTGGAGGAACCATATGTTATAGGAAACAACTTGGGAACCAGATGATGCAATGAAGGAGAAGTACCCTCACATATTTGTGTAAAGTGAAATTTCAGGGGTGGAATTTCGTAAGGGAACAAATATAACAACCCAATGTTTTTCAATTGAAATTTGTTTCTAATAATTATGTCATAAAATCACAGGAAAACACAAAAAAATAAAGTAATATGTGATAAGGGACCTTTAAAAATATGTTAGTCACTTGTGTGTTCGGAATTTTGAAAATCTGACATACACGGTTGTGTTCAAGATGATTTGTGGAGTCTAATAAAACAAAAATATTTTTTGGTGAATATAATCCCACCCTTATGAATAGTATCACACCCTTATGAATAGTAATATGACCCTTATGAATAGAAAATCCTCCAACATAAGTGTAACATTAACCTTAAAAATTAAATAATATTTAGACATATTAGAAAGTGACAATTTGACCTTAGTAAAATTTTTGGTATTTTTTAATTCATAAATAATTAATTAGAATAATGTAATTAATTTTATAAAAAAATTATTTTCTTCAAATTTGTATATTAATTATAAAATCCAAGTCTTATAGATTTTATAAAATTTTATATGACCCAACATATTTTTTGAAAGCACTATAAAATCAGTTTTAATTTTGAAAACTGTTTTTAGGTAAATTATGATTTTAATTAAATATTAAATTAATCATATTTAATTTTTTTTTTGAAAAAATCAATACATTTTTGTATTCGATAGGTCAAAAAAATTTGGTGTAAAATTTTGGGATTTTTCTGAAACACTTGAATTTTTTAGGAATAGTGAAATTTTGTTATTTACAAAAATATGCTAAATAAGCTAATTATAGAGTCATGTGTGATGTTCTGTTGATGTAAGACCATTTGGTTCAGGATCACATTATAAAATTACTATTATTGGTCATTCAATACTCACAATTGTTTGTCTTAGGGGAAATTAATAAACTAATGAATTTTATATGAAGGAAACCCCTCTCCACTCCACTATAAAACCCTCCCTTTACAACCTCATTTACTAACACCTGTCAAGCTCCTATCCTTATCTAATCTCTGAAAAACAATCCTCCCTGGCCCCTCTTCTACGTTCAAGAGATTCTGGTCTCACTAAAAGACCAATCCTAGCTTCCTTAAGGAGAATGTCAAGAGGAGGATTTAATAGGTAATTTCTCTCCCAGTTCTCCTTTAATTTCCTTTCAAGTTCAAGTTCATTTCATGATCTCTCCCCACCTATCTTCATATAAACGGTATTGTAACTATAATATTATACATCTAATGGGATTTTATTATGCATATGGGATATTAAATCATCCAACCCCTTTTCCCTCTACCTTTAATTTTATTAAGGAGAACGTTGTTTGTGAGGTGTTAATTTATCACCATCTAGAAAGAAAAATTATATTCTTCCATTTCAACGTTAATAACTAGTCAAGAAACCATTTTAGTAGTTGAATAAGATATTTTAATATGTATTATCTCCTATTTAATGTTCTATAACTATCAGATGTCCATATTTCTAGTGATAAAATAAAACAAGTTGAATGTGATCGTAAAATCGCTCAAATTAACCCAAATAATCATCATTTAATTCTTATCTAATGATTCTTCCACATAAATCTAATATAATTCATTATAATATCATTAAAACTATTTTAATATCTTTAATAACATGTAATATAAGTTCTGGATGTTTACCCATGTTCTACCCTAACATCAATTTAAGAATACAATTGAACCACTCAAGAAAGCCATAAAAACAAACATTTCCAAAAAATGATTCTAAACTCTATAACTCATCCAAAGGAAAATAAAACCACTTATTGAAACCATAATTAACCATATTATTGTTAAAAAGGTTCTGGATTTCTAATTAATTAATATAATGTCATTATACTTGACATTAAAGAGAAGGAATCCTTCAGATACAAGGTATGGGGAAATTATTGAACCCATCTTTAATCCTTCAGGTTCTCCAACAGTCACTCCATTTTTTATATGGGTACTCCCTAAATATCTTTTTTCATATATCAATTTCTATTACTAGGATATACATATTTGTCAATAGTTTTTATGTCAAACAAATTTTTTTCCAAAAGAACTCTTCTTTTTAAGAACTAAACTTTTACTTCTCACTCAATGTGGGTGGTTCTTGTAGCATGTCTGTTATTCCCTCTTCCTTTTTGGATCAGAAAGTTTATTAATGTGTGATTATGAGATGAACCACATTCCTTTATATAGGTTAATTATTTTCATCATTGATTTATGTTCTATGTGGCATGTATGATAATGATAATATAATGATGAGATGGAACACCGAGAATTATATAGCGCAATATGAATGTTTGATTATTACGGGTTCGACTGGAATTATACAGTTCTCCAATGCATTGGGTAATGTGATTAATCCCATGAGTGAATGTGAAATGATGTGTGAACAAGATTATAGCTTGGTTCACATGTATGTGTGGTAGTTAACTACTAAGACCTGATGTTTCATTTTTTTGCATTGCCACATTTCTAGTCTTATATTTATGCTTCCTCTCATGTTCATGATCTTTTTACAATTATATGATTATGCTCACCCCATGCTATATTGTTCTTATCTATCATCTTATTGGGATTTTAACTATCACCTTTTTATGTATATCTTCAGGTGGCCAAATGTACTAAATAGGGGAAAAGTGCCAATAAGAAGCTAGAGAAGAATAAATTAAATAAATATTTATGTTTGATGTTGTAATTGTTGTGTATGGTCCTAGTTTACACAAGACACTAATCCTTTGGATTCACTATGTGTAATACTATTATGTTGTTTTTATCTAAAATAATGTAATAGTAATGTATGAAAAGGTTGGGTCACTATAGCTGACACATGTGAAAATATATTTCCATAATGGGATTATTCCATTAGATGAATACTTGAAAAAACTATAATGTTTTTTATTTCCATGTGATGAATTAATTAGTTAATGTCGTAGATATCCATTTATAGATTAAATCAAGAAATCTAGTCATAGAACATTCAATTTTATTAAGCTATAAAATAATTGGGTTTATCAAAAATTAATTTCACCAATGTGTTTTTCAATAGGTTTAGTATGGAAATTTCCATTAACCAATTGTTATATGTTGATGAAATTTTACATATTTAATATGACATAATAGTCATATATACTATTAATAATGGGATTAAAAAGTTTTTCTCTATAATGAAATTTGGATAAGTATCCTATATTCAAGGGATCAATATTATTAAGGATATATCTGATTGGATTTAAGGACAATGTCTGAGTACATTCACTAACCAGATACTAAATGGATTTATAATGGAACAATAAAATAAGTGATTAGTTTTATATTCCCATTGTATAAATCAATCAATGAAAATGTTCTATATGAAAAAATAGGAGAATTATAGAATGAGTAACATCCCATAAACTTCCATAATAGGATAAATTATGTATTACATGTTGTGTATATAAATTGATGATTCATGTTAACTGATCAAGGTATGTTGATATTAGGAAGATCTAGGAT
The DNA here is from genome assembly GCA_963277665.1 of Viscum album. Classification (NCBI taxonomy): domain Eukaryota; kingdom Viridiplantae; phylum Streptophyta; class Magnoliopsida; order Santalales; family Viscaceae; genus Viscum; species Viscum album. The sequence goes on along the minus strand of OY728122.1, from coordinate 1,233,859,639 downwards.
AGCATCATTGGTATGCTGTTTGGGATATCCTCATGTATCTGAAAAGAAATAATGATATGTTCCTAGTGTATAGTGGATATGAGGATATGGGAATTTGGGGTTATAATGATGCTAGTTTTAAAACAAATCATAATGATATGATGTTGTAATAAGGATATCATTTATATCATAATGGGGGAGCTATAAGCTGGAAGAATTCAATTCTTCCAGTTCTGGTTGATTCTACCACAATTTCTAAATATACAGCAACTTCAGATACATCCACATATATCGTTTGGATATGAAACATTATCTAGTATCATGATGTGGTCTGTACATGTATGGAAACCATCACATTATATTATGATAATACTATAGAGGGAGGGGTTTCATAAGATAAAGTGTCACACAAATAAAAAATGTAAAGGCTCAACAATTATTTTCACTCGAGGGATTTTTATCAAAGGGGTGAAGTGATAGAATTTAGTGTTACCAGAGTATAAAATTTGGTGGACCACATGGCTAAAGGTAAATATTTACAAAATCAAGAGTATCATGGGGAGAAAACAAACTATAATTTGTGAGTATTTTTATTTAGTAAAAGTGATATTCGGTTGGATTTTGTTTCCATGAAACAAATTATGAATAAATTATGATTTACTTAATTATTCTTTTTTGAATATTAATAATATATGTATCACATCATTATTGTTCTTTTATACAGCATAATTTATGATAATTCCCCAGAAGAAGTCAGCATCATAAAATGTCATAACAGTTCCCCTCAATGCTAAGAACCCAAAATTTCCATGATAGTATTCATAAATATATCTTATATATACAGATGAAAAAATAATACAGACATAAATGATACATGATATTAGGGTCAGAGACTCATAGGAATTTGTGGAAACTTCTCATATTATATTACATTGGTAATATTAAGGGAATGATATAATGATAATGAGACCCTCCATTGATAAATCCACATGTACATGTGTTATTTGATGTTCTTGTCTTATAACTTGTTCCTTATTATTTATAATTAATGTTTATTATTAATGAATGTTATATGTCATATAAATTAATTTTTTTATGAAAACTGCGATGAAATGTGTTCGCACTGAATAATGTTTCGTTCGGTCAGTCAATTGTAATATTAAAATAATGATTATTTTGAGAAAAAGTCTTTACCTCTTTTTTAGTTTTATGAATTTTAAATTTCATGACATTTTATGGAAATGAAATAATCTAACTATATCTATGGGAATGGTTTTTTATAGAAATGTTCGATTTATGGAATTTCATTGAATGATAGATTGATCACAAAGGTCAATGAAAATATAATGAAACCTTCTTGAGAAGAGATATCATGATAAATGGATAATATTAAACATTAAGTGTATATATGAGTTATTATGTCAAGGATTTATTTTCATATGATCAAATTTATGACTTGACAAGTTTATAGATTCTACCATTTCACATTAGGTTGCTTCACCTAATACCACTAAAAATGCTTCCAAGAATGGAATACACTAAGTGTATACAAAATTCCAGTTAAATAATATATTATTATTTATTATTTAAAAATGTGAATAAATATTATTCCAACACATTGTTTTGTAATTAATAATGTTTTATTGATCACATATATTCAATTGTAAGTTGTTTAAGTGAATATTATACGAGGAAAATATTTAATAAATATTTATTTCCTATTTTGTGAATATAATATTTTATTTATTTATTTGAAAATACTGTATTTATATTTATTTATTAAATAAATATTCATTATATATGGCATGGAAAATATTATAGAGGAAAGTAAAACTATGATTAATGGTGTGGTGATAAATAATATTTATTTAGTATTATTTGAATATATAATATTTAATTTTAGTCTGTAAGAATAAATATTTTTGGCAAATAATAATGATAATGTTATTATAGCTTTCGGGTTTCATGGGGATTAAATAAATTATAGTTGTTTATTTAGTAATTATTTATTGAAACCTATGCTTGAAATAAACCAAATTATTTTCTTTTCCTACACATCTGATTCATTTTGTGTGGTACATAATGAAATATGATGAATTATCTAGAATCCCTAGAGAGATAACTTCTACAGGGATTCTCCCAAGAATATAGAATGATCATTCATTACGTTCCACTCTCGAGAATATGCTTATCAAGTAGATTTTTTTTAATGTGACTAAGAGGTTGATCATAAATGAACAAAAAATACTCTATGATATACTATTGTTGAACTCCAAGATTCCTATGATGACATTTGATGATTTATAGAGAACATGTAGATCACTTCTAGAGGGAATATAAAATTTATTCCTAAAATCTAATGATTTCATGACATTGATCTGTTGTCAGATCTATCATCAATGTAGGAATTTCATTTAAGGTAATTTTTTAATTTCATAAATTAATTATAACAAATATTTGATGATCCTATGATTCAATTATATAATTTATCAATTTTATTTATTATTTTATTTATTTTCATTGTTCAAAACCTTTATGATCATATAAATATTTGACTATTCATCGATCATAACAAAAATAATTGTTGTTAATGACCGATCTGACACATCTAATGTGCCCGAAACCGTTATATGGGAGGCCACTTCATCACCCATCATTCCCTTCATATTGATTCCTTTAACACTGCTCATCAACTTATATATCTTAGGAATATAGAGTCCATATATATGGTCATTCCTTATATGATGGGACTTCTATGGAACATAGAGGGGCCAAACCCATTAGACCCTGAGTATATGGAGGACTACAGAAAGGCCCTAACACACCATGCTATTGTCCCACATAAAGTAGCTCATGAGGTCCCGACCTCTACTGACCCTTACATAGTGTCTTCATCCACCATAACCCTTTCTTTCACCACCTCTACACCTTCTTCCACTTTTTAGCTATTCTACCTAGCAGCATCATACGACCATAACCACCACTTCACTTACCACACCATTTCCATCAAACATTTGGTCTGCTCTTAGGTCAATTCAGTGGAATGAACACAATTTTTCTTCCATTTACTCATAAAATTCATCGATCCATCATAGTTCACCATCAACTCTCCAACACTAAACCCAACATCTTCCCACCCACCATCCACAACCACTGACCGATATACAAGAATTACAACAACATTACCCACCTTTATCAACCTTACCCTCAAGATTATGAACCATATTACCCAGTAATAATTTTTATTAAAACAAGTTCTATGTGGTAAGGACTTTGCCTTACCATCCACATAAATTTCTAAATTTATTGATCCATGTTTCAAAAATTTGACCCTAGTCTGGATTGACTGCCCTAATTCCCCTAGAATTATTTAACTAGATGCCAACATTGTGGAAAAATATAACGCGATTGATCCACATTTACCCTTGTCCATAAATATTTTAGATATCTAATAGAAGACTCTAAAATTCATTATTGTGGGGCATCTGATGTGGATATCAGTGAAACTACCTACTATGTTAAGTAATTCCCTTGTACCACATTATGTTATACTCTGTCTTGGGTGTATTTTGATACATTATGTATCCACTATTTCTTGATATACCATTTATCATATATTTTTGATGAGATATTGTGTTTTCACAATAATTATAGATATGTGCTTATCATTTTTTACATACTCATTAATTTATCCATGTCTCAATAAAGATCATAATAATGGTTTTTGATGATTCTATTCAACATCGTTATAGCCTCCCGAGTGATGTATTTCCAAGGGTTGATGACATTGTTGGATTACTCCCTGAGCTACATCTCCTTACACTATGGGAGTCCCCTCCATGACATACACATATTCTGCAAATACAACATGAGAATAATGGTGATCCCATTTCTCAGGTAGTCAACACAATTATGTGGAAAGATGTAATTGGTGAACTATCCACCAGTTCTTGTAAGAGGTGGATGAAATTTTAGTAGGTAAATGACACCAAATAATTATTTCTCCCATCAAAAATTTTGACAACATCATTATTAGAACATTTTTATTGGTAAACCATATTTTTTATTTTCTGTGTTTTAGTGAGTTACATAGGACATTTTTTCATCATGTTTCAATTTATATTTATAATTCATTCAAGATGTAATTATAGACTATTCATGCATTTATTTGATATTATTATTCATAAAATTTACTTTTTTAACCTACCGTTTTTCTAATTCAATATTGATTAACCACTAGATACTAGTAGTTTATCTAATTATGGATTATTTTCTTCGTAAAATTATTTATATAAGCCTAGTTTTAAATCACTACAAAAATTTTCCATATGGAATGAAATTATTATGAAGGGGTTATCAATTCTATTTTGTTATATTTATAATGTCCATTTAAAGATTCATTGTGGTAGTATTTCTTGCTATCCAATATCACGTTACAAAATAGTGCATGAAGTGTTTCTTTTATGTGTCGTAGAGTTGTTTTTCAGATTTAATATCTTCAGAATAGTATTATTTCATATTTTTATTATTTTAGGAGGCATTATTCATTGTATCTATTCTTTAACTATAAATATCAATAAACCAATTCAAATAAATTTTTTTTTTGAAAATTTGGAAATATAGTTTTACTTTTATTTCGAATTATGAAATTATTAATGAGTTGATTAATTTATATTTGTTTTTTAAATATTGAAATTAATTTTTATTGAGTTATTAATGGTTGTTATGCCACGAGTGTTATCCACAGGTTTATATTCTCTTTCCTCAAATTTGTTTGGACCTAAGTTATCATATTATTTTTATATCATATTTTTTTGAGATATATGTGATTTGAAAACCTAATAGAATATTCCTTTGAATATTATCGATTATTTTATAGAATAAAAAATTATTAAAATGAATAATGAATATTTTTTTATCTATTTACCATAAACACATATAAACATTTATCAATTTAAAGGTTGTAAAAGCCCTGAATGGCCTTGTAACGATTGACATATGTTACAACCCCAATTAATCCTATTCTACCATACTCATGATATAATTTCATGATTTTTAGTTGAATAATTTTGAGACATATGGTTATTACTGATTAATGCATTATTCTTGTTATTGAAGTGTTGTATAGTGATTTTCTCATGATATGTGAGATGTAGTCCATGGTTCATATAATATTAAATTAATGATCATACTATTAAAATAATAATAATATATTTATTTTTAATATGGGATTCATATTAGGAAGGGGGAAAATCACCATTTATAGACTAATGAATTTTTTGATGGATCATATATGGTTATGTTTTCGATGAAAAATCTTGCATATACCAGAATTTTGAATAATAAAAAAGAAAAAAAAGAAAGAACCTAATATCATTGATTTTATGACAGATACATAGAATATACCTTATATATTAGGACTGTTGAGATGTGTATTTTATTATGAGATTTTTTTATTTCAGTATTTTTGATGGTCACGTATTATACCTAATAGTTTACAACACTGTTTGAGATTTATTTGTTTCATCTACCCACCTACCCTTAGCTATATATTTATTTGAAATTTATTTCTGAATACCTCATGATTAATTGTGTTTATATCATTATAGAGTGGAACTATTATAACCCATTAAATCATATGGTTAATGACAGGTATTAATGGAATTAGAAAAAAATTCATTTTCAATTTTCCTTGAGTGATTAGAAAAAATTATTATCGAGTTAAATTAAAATATGCGTATAAATTATATGGAATAGTTGATAAATTATAATCAATGTAAGAAATAATACCAATAAAAAAATTAATAATAATTCATGACAAATATTCTCTGTAGGATTTTTTCTTGAGGAGTTTCTAATTCAAATAGAACATATTATTATTTTCAGGATTGCAAATAATGTTTCCTATTTACAATTTGTTTGATTTGAGATCCTTGTTTGGTTGGTTTTTTCTTGAGGATAATTAATTATTCATATATGGGGGAATATGATAATACAAATTAATATATATCCATTGGAATAATTTCATTAAGAATATTTCATGATATATTTTTAAAATCATTATGTTTTGAATTTTTGTTTATATAAAATTGGAACCCAACTCTATAGGGGAGAGATTATGGAAAACCCAATAAATAAAACATTACACAATGTGAATATGACTCAAAAATGAATTACTCAAGAAGAACAATAACTAATTAAATTAAATTGTGTGAAAAAATTATAATATGTGAAACTAGTTCATTATGGGAATGAATTTCAGGACATGAAATTTTTGAAATTTGAATCTTACTAAAGATAAAAGATATGATATACAAGATATCCAAGTACATAAGAGACATTTTTTTATGTTATGTACCATACATGAAACCCACTTTATAATCATGTATGTCATATAATAATATTCACTTATATTACTCTCATGAAATGAAACATTTACATATCATGAACTACATGAGCTAACAAATATATGAGAACCCCCAACATGGATAATGAATTGGTCTGATGGAAAAATTATTTTCATTTATTATTAAAATATTATATTTTTTAAACCACAAATAGTTCATTTAATATTGGTTCTATTATTTTTCAATCCATTATGGATTCTTATGGTTTATTTATTTGTATTTTATCTTTCAATTCACATTTTATAGTTTCAATTCCATTTTTTCATAGTTAAAATGTTGTTTCATTATTTATTGGTCATTCATTAAAATATGTTTGTCATATATTTTAATTTTTATTCATTTATTGATTATGTTGATTTGAATTTTGATTTATTATTATAATAATGTTTCATATTTTTTTCTTATTTGATACCATTGTTACCATGAATGACTAATCTTCTAAGAGTTCGGGCTTGAGAGTAAGGGTGAATTTAAACCAAATGAATTTATAAATAAAAACATGGTTACTATTTTAAAAATGTTATATTAGAATTAGTCATATTAATATTAATTAATATTAATTATATATTCATTTTTCTAATAAAAGTATTATGTATGTTTTATATCAAAAAATGAATTATTATTAATAGAAGCCTTTTCTATTACATTTTTTTAAAGAATAATTTTATAATTTTATAATTTTAATTTCAAAACTATAAATATCACATTATAAATCATAATATAAAAAAATACCTGTTGGTAAAATTATGGTATTTTTGGAAAATATTAAATTTTTAGTGAATAGTGGAAAATAATTTTTTTTAAAAAAAATGAATTTTCATTTCAGTAATATAAATGCTATAAAAGACCCAATATGTTTGAATATGAATTTATTTAATATAATTAATATATAAATATATTCAAACCTCTTAATTAAATTTTAATCATTTTTATATTGGTTTTTAGTTTATGTTTTTTACGAAAAAATGGGAATTTCAATTTTTTTAAAAACGCATAATGATTATTCCAATTTTTTAATTAGAATATTATATAATGTTGAAATTTTTAAATGATAAAATTTTAATATAAATCATTTAATAATAATTTATTTTATATTAATTTTTATTATTATTCATAGAGTTAAAATAAAATAATCATTTTAAAAAAGAATATCTTCCTATAAACCCTCATTTTTGTTAGGCTTGTAGATTTTGTTTTAAATTATTATTTAAGAAATATGAGAATTTAATTTCATAAAATGGATATAATAATTTTTTATCCAGATAATTTATTCTTTATAATATGGTGCACATAATTTTTCACCAAAATTAATAGTTTAAATATGAAAAATTTATTACCGTGTTTAATATAAAAATGGATTTAATGTGGGGTAAAACTAAAATGATATTGGTTATAATGAAAGAAAAAAAGGTCTATAATATATTCAATGGAAATATATTGAAAAGTAATAATTAATAACTTGTTGGTAACATAGAATTATTAGTGAAATGGTAAATTATAAGATCACTAATTAAATTCATTATTTTAAAAAAATTCTATTATACTACTCACCTCACTTCTAAAAGGCAACCCGCTATCCACACATATTCAAACATTCAAAAATAATTTGATCCAAAAATTCCAAAAAATGAATATTTATAAATACCTAATCTTATTAATCAATAATTATTTGGTTCATAAATCTATCCATTGAATAAATTTGGTGCAAAACAAAATATGTTACCCAAAGAAGAGGTAACATTATTCCACAAGCGTTTGTTGTTTTGTGTCTTCCACCGTCCCATTAAATTATTCTTACTGTAATACTATATAATTTATTATTTTTCATAAATATTCATATATGTTATTATGTTTATTTAATAACCTAAATAATTTCTCAATTATATCAAATGGGTTATCAAATAATTGTTTTTTTTGTACGGAGGGAAAACACCTCATGAACTGATATCGTTTTTTCAATACCACAACTCAAGGTTTGGTATTATGATGTATATAAAGTATATATATGTTATTTATTATATAATTAAGCCTCTGGAGTAATTATATCTTATGTAAGATTTTTCATTCGCTTTGGTAGGGGATATGATAATGACTCTCCAATGTATAGTTGACTACCACCTGATGAAGCGAGACGATTCCATTTTCACTGACATGTTTCATACAATGTAATAATGGTAAATAATATGAATATATGTGAAATAAAAAAAATTATTATCATATTAGTGATATTATTATCATTATTTAAAATATAATATATCATTTTACATCTTAAAATTTCACTCACTGACAATTTGATAATGTCTTTCATGTATGTTTGGACAAACATCCTCACGAGGTATTGTGAATCTATTTTAGTCACCAAACTATATGGATGAAATATATAAATATATTTATAAAAATAATATTACACATATTAAATTATTATTATTACATAAATATTAAACATTACTCACCTCCTTTCTATAGTGATCGTTGAAAAATGGAAATGATACTCATGCGTACGTATGGTCTACCGTATACATTATTATAACATAATTCATTTCTCAAATCCATATGTCATGATTTCTATTAGAAGAATAATTTTTTAAAAAATATTATATATATTTTTTAATTAATATTTTTGATATGTTTAAATAATGACTACCTTTTTTATAGTCAACATTCCAATGTTATATTTTGATTCATAAGTTGAATATGGTCAAATAATTTATTGTAAACCTAAATAACTATGTAATTGTATGTAGCATGGAAATAAGTGAAATAATATTAATTATAAACATCAAAAAGGATATAAAACATGTAAATAATAAACCTAAGTTTATTATTTAAGAATATAATGACATACATGACTAGTAAGACACAATGTAATTGAATTCATCTCAATTTATTTTCACTGGGTGAAATTTTGATTTTATACCATTATAATCATTTATGAGTTGAGTATAAAGCGAATTAGATATTTCGTATCAGAAATTATATGCATTATCATGGTATTTATTTTTTTTAATTAAAATCTTTCATGTATATTAATATTCAAATATTCTTAAAGTGACAATGGACATTTTATTAAGAAAGGTATATTTTAGTTTTGTAATTTTTTTTATATTTCCATGGTTTTAAATTAATTTAATAAAAATATTTATATGTATAGAAAATATATAAAATTTTTATTTTAGGTCTATTTTTATATTAATTTATTATTTTTTCAAAAGGAATATTTTTATTCTTTTTATGAGTAATGTTTTTCTAATAGATAAAAGAAATGTTCTTTTATTAATATACATAAAGAAAATGAATTTTTCTACCACCATATTCATTATTTTATTTTTATTTTCCTTTAAAAAATTTTATGTCTTCGTAAATATAATAACTCCTACCTTTTATTCGTTGTTTTGGTATTTGAAATGATGTTTTTGTTGAAAATGGTGTTTTAATATCTGAAAGTTAATTTTATTCGAGTTTAAAATAGGTTTCCAATCATGTTATGATGGAAAAGTATATGCATAAAATGTATTATTCATTATGTGGTTCTCAAACAATATATACTATTTCTGTGCCCATATTGAACTGAGTAATACCATTATAGATAATATTATGGTTTCACCCAAATAACATTGGGTAATCCCATTTTAACTAATATGATTAGTGTGCGTAGATAGCGCTCCAATGATTTGGGTAATGATATATTCTCTAGTGAGTTATTCCGATTTTAGATGATTGATTATTCAAATATGTAATGGATTTATTGGGGTTCTGTATGGGTTCTATGATATGAAGTTACTAGGTACCAATATAAAATTTCAATGAATTATAATGATATTATTTCATGGAAATAATTTTTTTTAAATGGTAATATATTTTTGGTTCGTAAAATAATGATAATTTCTTTTTTGGGTAAAAATTATGTTTTTATGGAAAATGATTTTCATGGGTGTTCGAGTATTTTTATGGATTAATGGTATTCTTTATTTTATGCTCCTCACATTTATTTTTGTTATCATGCCACATATTTTCAATGTTTTTTCATAATATTTTAGGTTATATAATTATAAGTTAGTGGTAAATTTGAATGTCCTGAAGAGTTTCCATGAAATGAAATATTTTTTATTTAAAAGTTTTACATGGTGGGGAAAAATTTACTAAACACATGATAGAAATTTGTCTTAAGTTATTTTATATTGTATGTGTCATTAAATAAATATCTAAAAATCTTAACCAGAAATGATGCTCAAATGAATGATTCATAATTGTTTCTTTAGAATTCCTGATCACTTATTATTTAAATTTGTTTACTTTTAGGTGTAATAATAGATAAATTTAGATAAATATAGAGTCTATGATAAGCTAAATTGAATTCCCATTAAAGGATATATCTTATGGATATGTATAAATGATATATAATTTTATGATTACCGTGATTCATCATATACAACAAAAATATTCAAAATGTACTTAAATAGAGGAAATAACAAATCTATATAGTAATGGAACTATGAGGAGAATATCCATCCATATATACATCTTGAGATGGTTGAAACTGGAACAATGAAGCTTTTGATGAGGAAAAAACCCCAAGATTCAGTGGATCATATGAACCTGTGGAAGATATATTATTGATCAATGCTCTGGAAAATATATTTGAAGTCGTGGGATATTAAGAGCATTAATAGGTAATTATCTCCATTTATCATTATGATTGTGAAGATGATAGATGGTGGTATCTTATTATTAACACCAGTGATAATGACGATCCTCATTATATATATTGGGAAAAGAATTAGCACCTTTTACTTGAGAAATATTTCCCTTTGATTTTTTTCACTTGATTAAAAAAAATAATTTGATGAAAAAATAGATGATTCTATGGCCAGATATTTATAAATTTTTAAAATACTGGATAAGGAAATTCCATATTTATTGAGACATAGATATTCAAATAAATAGATTTTACTCAGGATTGAAACATTTCATACCATGTGATTTAGAAACATAAAAATTTAAAATATATTGATTTTTTTTGTGTTGAAAAAGATATACTGGTGTTTTTATTCTAATGGTCTTTGTGATGATGAATGAATTAAGTGGTTAGGAAGAAAGGTTATAGGGAAACCTATAAAAATTAATATAGAGTTTAAAAGATGAATTTGAAATATTTTTTGACGTGTGGAAAAATGAACCATTGGGAATGTCTTTTGAAATCAATGACGTGTTACTAACCTGGACTGTTTGTCCATACATCCATTGATTGCAAGAAAAAAATCCCAAGGAATGAAAGAATTGGCTAACATATAGCCATCCAAAAGTGAGGTGTTTTATGTTCAATGTGTTGGTTAGTTATGTTATCATGTGAAAAAAGATATTAACTCATACTCGAAATTATCGTGATCAGAAGTAAAGGGTGTGGAAAAATATTTCAGTAATATTACAATTGATGTTGTGTAATTAAATTAATTGGTGATTGAAATGATACTAATATATTCAAATTATATCAGTACTCTGTTATTTTCTAGATATCCAATATTTTTAATTTCTATGAAATTATAATGTTTATTGGGAATATCACCTTATGGATGTAAGATAGATATTTTGGTTAACACTGAATGTGTATGTATTAAGGAAACTATGATTTATTGGAATCTTCTACTGGTTATTATTGGGATTATATTTCCTAAAAATCATTTACAATTTGACACAGTAGTGTTTGATGTCATTATTTTTAAGAGATATATTTGAATTTAGCATGAAAAGATAAATTTTTTATCCCAAAACATTTTCTTCAATTATTTTAGTCATTTTTTGTCATACAAAAATGCTGATAAATTTATTAGATATGATAGTGTATGTTATGTAAATATAGGTTTTGAAAAAAAATTAATATTAGAGTTATTCCAACAGTGAATGAATACATGTATGTTTTTCATGATGATTTTTATGGTTTTATTCCTTATTAGTTGGTTGAGTATACTATCGACTTAGTTCTAGATTCTTAACCTATCAATAAACCACCTTATCAAATTGAACAAGTGGAAATTTTAGAATTGAAACTATACATACCAAAATTAATAGAAAATTGTTTCTCCCAATCAAGAACCCTTCCATGGGTTTCTCCTTCATTGTTTGTTAAAACTGATGATAATGAAATCTTAGTTTTTACTAATTATACATCTTTTTATAACATCACTAATATGTGGAATTAAAAATTTTCTCATATTGTTGATTTTTTGATCTACTCCGGGAGAATTGTATTTTTTAAAGGTTGATCTCATAGATGGGTACCAATAGATGAAGGTTTAATAGTGTGCCATTTAAAAGACTTCATTTCATCTAAGAGAAGGGTAATCTGATTTTTTTACAATTCTCTATGAGTTTTCCATTGTAACTATTCTATTTATAGAGCTTATAAATAGATTTCTTCTTGAGTACTTAGAAAAGATTGTTGTTTTTTAAAAAATTATAAAATAAATGAAACAATAAATTTTTTTTTGGAAATTTGAATTAAGATTGTGAGAGGATTTATTATTTAGAAAAATTGTTTCTAAAAAAGAAATAACATTGTTATTATAGTTAATATTTATTTGATGAATAATGACGACCGAAAAATATCACAAATATTTAATATTTTCATGGATTCTCATGTTACTACTAACTATTTTTTATAGAATTTATTATTTTCAATCCCCACTGTCTATTTTTTCACAAAATGATGTTGGATAAATCTTTATAAAATAATGTGGTGTTTTTTTCTAAAACTAAAAAAATGATTTTTCAATGATATAGTTTTTTCATTTCCATCAAGAAATTTTAAATGATTCAGTTAGAATGATTCATTTTTGAAGGGACATGGTGGTGTCCTAATTAATAAGTATCAGGTAATTTCTTATGATCCACATCAGTTGAAAAATATTTAGTGAAATTAACATAAAAGTGACCAGGAATTAGATTTTGATTTTTTTTATCATAATGAAGAGGAATCACCTGTATGGAGTAATGAGTAAAATATATACCATTAATTTTTTTATAATTATATATTCACTCATAAATAATTAATCAAGAGAGGGATAAGATATATGGAACTAATTAAGTATTAAAATTTCATGATTCAATACCATCCTTGAAATGAAAAAAAGATGGACGACGAATCGAGTTGAAAAAGGAATGTTCCACAAAATATGTTTTGTTTGGAATGCGATCCTTTGGTACGATGTTTTTGATGCATGGAAATTATCTATATTGATTTTTGTTTCTGTAAACTCATATTTTTCAGAAATTATTATGAACGATGAAGAAGATCAATCATTATAAGAAAATAAATAATACGTTAATAATTGTACGTTTACTTATTTTATTATTGATGAAAATGTGTTTTTTGTTATGAAAAATGATTATGTGTACATTTTGATACCTAGTCGATGAAATTTTTATTATGTGACCTAAAATGTTTTCCAATTCCTTTTCATCTAAGTAGCACAAATATATATAGACAACTATATTAGTGATATTGGTGGGTTGGAATTTATAGCGATATTACTAGTTTCCTATAGATCAGTTTTACATGTCATTTTGTAAAATTATAAAAAATGTTAAAAAAGATAATTCTTAAAAAATTTATTATATATGAGTGGAAGTGGGAAAGTATATATTAATAGAATTTGAGGTAGTATTTCAAAATAATTCTAAGGGTAAAAATGTTAAATGGGTTATTACTGATAGATGAATTAAATATTCACATTTCATTCCCATTTGACATATAATGTATTTAGATTAACATTAATTAATTAATCTAAATGAGATAGGCATGTTACATGGAGTTCATTTCTCCATTATATCAAACCAGGATCCTCAGTTCACATCTAATTCTTGGAAATCACTTCAGAACCCATATGGTAGTAAATTAAATTTCAATACATATAATCATCGTAAATATGATGGATAGTCAGAGTGAAGAATTTTATCTATGGATGATATTTTTAGTTCTTATTCCATGTATTTATAGGGAATTTTTTATCAACATGTTTCTTTGGATGACTCTTCTTATAATAATAGTTATCATTCTAGTGTATATTTAGCCCAATTTGAGGAATTATACAAACAAGTATTATTTAAAAATATATATGTCTTGGATTATGTAGGAAAATGAAGGTTAATGGGAAAAGATACAGTATATGAAATGGTATAGATGGTGTCATTAATTGAACATCATATAAGTAAATATATGATCTAGAATAAATCTTATGGGGATAACTAGTGAAATATATATATTTCAATGTTGTCGATCATATATTTCACAGAATTTATCCACTAAAAAATATTAAGAATTTTTTTATGAAATTGAAGAAAATTTAGTAGACAATTTTACTATATTAAATTCTGGAGAATGCTACACAAGTTGTCAAATCATTTTGATTTCCTTTGAGTTTAACTGATGTACACAATGTATTTTCTATTTCGTTGTTAAGAAAATATGCAATTAATTTATAAAATGGGTTGAAAGAAGAAGTAGTTTAGATGAAAGATAATATTTACTATAAGCCAAATGTAATTCAACTCTAGGCCATAAATAGAATATCTTGTCGAATACGGAAATTCACCTATTTATTTTTATTTTGTAAAAATCATATGGTTCAAGAGGCAACATAGGAATATGAAAATTCTATAAGAGAGTGATATCACATCTGATATAATAAGATAATAAAATTTTGATAGAGAAATTTATAGAATATTAAATAATATAAGAAAAATAGTAAATATTGAATATATAATATTATCATATATTAATAATAATTACATAGTTATATTAGTTATTAAAATATTGTGAAATTTTTAAATAATAATGATATAGTTTTAACGAATCAATTTTGCAAGGTTTTATTTAAAATTTTAGTTTATAAATTTTATTATATCAATTTCAAAATAAGATGTTTTTTAAATTAGAGTTAAAATAATTTATCTATCATGAAATTTATATATTTTGTATTGAAATATTGAATTTTCAATTATTGGTAAAAATAATGGTTTGGGTAAAAAATAATTCCTTTTCAATATTATAAATATTTTGAAAGTTCAAATATGTTTTTAATACAATTTCATGGAACATAATTATTAGTTATCTATAATTAATCATCAGAATTTATTTTTAAATTAAATTTATATCCGTTTTTTGTAATAGTTTTTTTTGGGCTGGAAAATGTGTTTTTGTAAAAAGTATTTTAAAATTCATAATGTTTCTCCACTTTAATGAATTAAAAAAATTCATAATGGGGAATTTTTTTTAAATTTATAGATTATATATTATTAAATATTAATTGAGTTTCATAAAATTATTATTATTATCAATATATTTAATATGAAATCATCTCTTTCTAAGAAAATAATCATCTGGAAAACTCTCTTTTTAGTCACACCAATGAGGTTTTGTTTTAAATAAAAAAATTACATATCTGTAAATTAAATTTATTAATGCGTATTTGATATTATTTATTAAAATAAATTATATTTTCTAAACATGTAAAAAAAAAATTCACAAAAATAATATTGAAAATAGTAAAAATTAATTATCATGGTTAAGGGAAAAATGGATTTACCATATAGATAAACTAAAAATATATGAGTTAATATAATATATATTTTTCTATGATTTTTTTTAAAAAATATTTTGATGTTATCTCTTATATGTTCAATAATAGACCATTATTGGGATACTTCTTTGAAAAAAAAGTAAGTGGACTTCATACTTCTTATATATAATTTGTGTTTCACTCACACCACTTATAAAAGGAAATCCGATATATTCTTCTCTTGACACCATCAAACCAAAAATGGTTAGTCCATCCACGAAAAAAATATCATCTATAACTCCAAAAAAACATTCTATATGAATTATTTTTTGACGTAATCTAGACATATAAGGACATTGTTGCAAACCGAAAGAAGTTACTTGAAAAAGAGGAATCCTTCTTCAATGTGGGTTTTTATTTTATTTCTTACAACACCCCCCAAAATTATTCTTAATACCTGTCAATATAATGAAAATTTTGTCATATAAATATTGACATTTTACTATTTTAATGTAATAAAATAAACCATTATTATATTTACAAATTCTGATATGAAATCATCATTTGTTTATAAAATGAATTATCACCTCCTGAGTCGATATTATTAATTATTCCATTACCACCTCTCATAGCTAGGTATGATGATTGATATAAATTGTATATATCATATTTATAAAATAATTATACCACATTATTTTTTATATCATATAATTATTTTTACATTATATTCCAGAGGAGCTATTATAACATCACTCGTGTGTATAGTGGACAACCGCCTCACAAAGCCATGCAACTCATTTTTCAGACACATTTCATGGAATGTAAAAATGATATTAATAATGAAAATATATTATATAAATGAAAAAAAAGTATTATATCAATGTAATTTATATAATTTTTAAAAATATATATTATTTTTCCATATTATCTTTTCCAACCATTATGCAGTGATGATGTTATTTGTATACATGTGGACTACCAACTTCATGAAGTGATGTGACTCTCTTTCCTTCACCACTCCACATTAATGATATATGTACACTTATTTAATGAAATAATATGGTATATTTTATATTATTATCATTAAAAAAATATAAAATATTTATCACCTCCTTTCTATAATGATCAATGAAAAATTGAAACACTACCTATGTGTACATATGACCTACTATATCTATGATTGTAACATACATAATGTATCAAAATATATTTACTCAATGGTTGTATAAGTATAATTTATGAATAAATTTGATAAAAATTTCATTATTATTATTCCATTGATGTTTATATATTGGAAACTTTAACCATTTTAAAACTACCAATGTCATTTTTGACAAATAGCTAAATAAAAAAAATACTATATATAATAAATTGATTATGTAATTTCATGTAACATGTAAATGTGTGAAATTAATGTAGTAATTAACCTTATAATGGATTTCAATAATGAATATAATTAACATGATTTTATTATTTAGGAAGATATAGACATACGTGATAAGTCTGAATCAAGGTAATGGACTTCATCCCAATTTCTATTAAATGAGGAATATTTTGAAGTTATACACGTATACTATTTTATGAGGAGTGTATACAGAACCATTGATTTTTTTTTTCTTTTTTTTCTCTACTATTATGGTATTTATAATTTGTAATGATATTATTAAATGAAAATTTGGATTCATATATTTCCAAAGTGATAAAGTATTTTTCTTTAAAATATATTCTTTTGATGTTTTTTTTCCACATATATGTTTTCAAAAATACTATATTAAAACGTTATTATGCACATAAAATATAGAATGATATTTATATGTATATTTTTAAATTATTTCCATAACCTATCAAAAAAATATTTTTACATGTTTTTATTGTTGATTTTGACGAAAAATAAACGGAATGTTATATTTTGAACATTCAAGATGGAAATGACATTTCTACCAATATGGAAATTATTTTAGTTTTGTAATCCATTTAATTATTTTATATTATCATCAATTAATAACCCTAATTACCTTTTTTTCATAATTTGGTATTGTATATATTTTTTAAAATTAAAATGGTACATTGATATCTTAATGTGCTACTCAACCATGTTTAAAATAGTTCTTAGAATGTTTTATGAATAAATATTAATGAATAAAATTATTTATTTGTGTCTTGGTTATATGAAATTATATAGTATGGGATTTCTAATATATTTTCATGTAATATTGTTATAGTTAATATAGCAGTTCATATAGATTGTTCTAGGTATGCCTCTTATATATAATTTGATGGGTGGACCCATATAATCATTGAATAAATTGGGTATTTATTAAGTTATTTAGAGAATTATATTGAATATTGGCAGTATGGTTATTTCAATTTGTATGGGTATTATATGTATTCTATCTGATGATTTTCCAATTTATGTACATGAATTTTCTAATATTTCAATCGAGTTTATGTGGAATTTTTTATAGTTAATAGAAATGATGTTTTTAAAATAATTATAATTCCATTTATATGTAAAAATGTAGAATTTTATGCAAAAAATTTCATAGGTTCTCATTTCATCACTAGAGTATTGTATATTTCCATTTTATGATCTTAAATAATATTTTTATAGCCATATATTATTTTAAATATTTTTCATAGGATTTAAGGACGAATTAGAGAAAAAATAGGTAATTTTGAAATTAATGAAGATTTTTCATGAAATAAAATAATTTATTGTGTTAAATGTATACTATACAGTTTTCTTATGTATGAGTTATGGAATTATTCTCTAAAACTAAAAACCTAAAAATATATTATGAAGATATGATAATGAATTATTAACATTCAACATATGAGTATGGAATGTTTAAGATCATGCCTCTATAAATATTTCGGATATTAATTAGGTGAATATTTTTTAATCCCATTATGTTATAAGAACATCATCTGGGGAATTGTAACCTGACCACCATATTGTAATTGGAGTTGACCCGAATAAGACCATTGGTTTGTGATGAATTATTCCATAGAATACATTATTACAAAACTAAGGTTGTTGACTGTATCTAGATCATAAATTATTTTACATCTTAGGTAGATCCAATTAGTTATAACAATACAAATTTGGAAGGATTAAACTACTTTATATGCTAATCCATAGAACTATACCAAGCTATATTTTGAACTATCATTTTCATAAAACCATAAAATGACCATGATACATTATTTTTATCTCAATTAAAACCATTTTCTATAAGGATTGTTATAAAAAATCCCTTTCAATGTTCATGAGGAATCAAAATAAATGTTTATAACTAATGGGTTTTCATCCTATTATCCAATCCATATGGGTCTGATCCCTCACGACCACCATTCTATAATGTTTTAGCTAATGCTGTTTTGGATAATATATATTCTAATATGTAACCAAGTAATGGGGAAAATTCTTGAATAACCTAGAAAAAATATTTGATCGATGAAGATATATATCAGATAAGAATTTATATTATTCCAATATTAAATTGCTACAAAGGCCTAGCATAATGATATTATGGGGTCTAACCCATATGGACATGTAGGAATACTTGATTCCTATGGTTGGAACTCTGTACCAGGATTCCTCAAAAACCCTATTGGGGTTAGTTTTACATTGCCTTATCTAGTTTTGTTTTATATTATATGAATAATAAGGGATCAGGGATAATATCAGTTCTGTGGAAAAAAATTCTAAAACAATATTTTTATAGACCAATAAAGGTTCTGAAGTGATTCAAAGTCAGCAAATGGTTTTTCCCAACAAAATTGGATCTACCGATGTTGGAATGATATTTTTGTTCTATAGATAGTAAACGACCTAAGAAGAAATAGAAATTTTTTTGTGATAAAGAGTCACATGGTGTTGGACTTTTCTTACTCAACTCAACTAATGATAGAGTATTTTAATTACAATTCCATATATCAAGGCAATGCAACAGAATGTGAATAATAATTATATGGCATAATTACAAGGCCATATATTAACAATGTTTCTATTTAAAGATTCATTATGATTAAAAGAAATATAACTCTCAACCCATAAACTTATGTGCGTTATCCAAGATTGGTAATAATGAAATAAATTATTATAGAAATAGGTGATATATTTAAAAAAAATAAATAATTAAAATTAACAAAAAATAAATAAATTATTCAATTTTAATTGAATAAAATACATCATTGAACTAATTAATATTAAATATCACAATAGTAATTGATGTTTAATGAAAATTGGAATAGAGAACTAAATGTTAAAAATATGAAATGAGAAATCCACAGTCAATAAATTGTAATAAGAAACAAATATCAATAAAAATAGGAATAAAATTGTTAGAACAATGTATGGTTGAATTTAGAAAAGATATGAAGATAAAAAAAGTTCCTTGATGACAATATTAATCTGTAACCATCTATGAAAGAGTGTGATATTTATAAATCCATGCATTTTATGATGTTTAAATGATTCACATCATGGTATATCATTTGGTGATTCCTCTTTTGAGATTTTTATAGTGTGAAATTGGGTTTTATATCATGTACTTAAGATCTGTAAATGTATCCAATGGTCTTGGATCTCTAGGATTTGATAACTTATATCTTTAGTTGGATTCAAATTTCAATAATTTATTTTCATGCAATTAAATAACATCATATACTGGTTTCAGATAACGTAATTTTTTTCACATGTTTTAATTTTAATAGTGGTTTTCATTATTTACGAATACAGTTCATGAGTTTATATATTGTGATGTATTATATTATTGTAATTTTTTTAGAATCTACACATTTTTATAATATTTTTTCAGTATTCGTTGAAAATTAATCACAACCCAGTGCCTTATCAAATTATACATTACGAATTTATATTGGAAATTTATATAATATAAATATTTAAAATATTCTAATCATCTTGTAAATTGTACATTTTAATGATTGGAACATTTGAATAATATTTATTTTCAAAAATTTGTGTTTTATTATATTTTATACTCATCAAAACTATATCATTTAATTTATGATGTAAGTATAGTTAAAATGAGCCCACTGGTTTTTGATTGGTATATGACCATTGGTCAATATGACTATTAGAAACTATAATATTAACCTTATGATTATTGTTTATAAATAAAAATGATCATGGTTAATTAATAGAAAAAGAATATTTGATGACATAATCAAGTAGACTCGGGCCATACGAATACCATCTGCTACAACATGGGAAGGAGGTAGTATCACTAGGATTTGCTCTGGAAAAATCCCAAGCCTAAATCAGACACATTAAGCTTGAATGGAAACAATTAATGAAGATGTTCAAGATGATTGAAATCACCACTTGGTAAATGTTTTCCAAGCTACCCCAAGAATAGATAACTGTTGGACACCTCAATCTTAGGTCCTATAAAAGTGTTATAAAGGGATATGTAACATGGCCATATTAACATTGTGTAATATGTAAGTAAAAAATTGTTAATTATTATTATGGTTAAATTTTCTATTTTAAAATGTTAAAAAATACATATAGGTTGAATTTATAGAAGTTACATATTATTGGTGAATTACGGAAAAATACTATTTTAATATATTTTTGTAAACATTAAACAATTTATAATTTGAAAGTATATTAAAAAAATGGTCTTCTATAGTTATAAACAGTAATAAATTTAAAGACTAACATGGTCAACATAATTATTATTAAATAGTAAAGTATGAATAGTAATATTAAACTTATGAATAATAATATGACCAATAGAATGGTAACCTCACTTATGAATGTATAAATATAATTTATTCATTTTTAAGGGAATGTGATATAATAGAATAAGTAAATAACTATTTCAGAAATAATTAGTCAAGTATTTTTATAATTTTTTAGGTAAATAGTATTTTTACTTAAAATTTAAATATCTAATAATTAGAAAATTATTTAATTAAAAAATGGTTCATTTTTTAATTCAATGCATCGATATTTGGTTAAGGATAATTTATGATATTTTTATAAAATGTTTTTTTCAGTGATTAGTGAATATACATTATTGAGTTTCAGTGTGATTAATGACATTATTTATAATGTAAAAATTATTTAATAATTATGGAAGACATATGGATAGTAATATATTTTATGATGCATCCCATGTGGCCAATACCATTGGAATGTACCTTGTTCAACCCAAGGGTTTTGCAAATACGAAAGATGAGGTGGCCCTTGGAAATTAATAAAATATTCCCCCACTTTTTCTAGAAATAAAATCCCATTCCATCATTCCATTCAGGCAAAATATTTCATCATAGATGATATAATACTTTAGCCTTCCACAAAGTCCTCCAAATGTTCCCTTCAGATCTACATGGTCCCAACCATGGAGCTTTTGAAATTACACTTTTAGGTTTGGGAACCTTTCACCATACACATTCTATCATGACTTCCATTATGTTCTATCTTCTAGTTTCCATTTTATTATATGGGGGTATGTTAATATATATATAATTTAATGTCTAATTCATGTCCAAATTATTATAGACCCTTTCAGCTCTCTTCAACTAATTTTCTAAATTTTTATGTGACATCGTTAGGCTGCCGAATTTTTGTAACAAAATCGCATATTCTCTTTTCATTCAATGTTTCATTTTCATGCGGAATTTAATTAAAATATATGTAAAATGTTCTTATCTACATAATATTATGTCCATATACTATATTATGACTTTCTCAATAATTATAGACCCTTTCCCCCTCCCTTTTTAATGTTTTATAAAACCATGTTGTATAGATGTTGCAATGCAGAATATTCGTCTCAACATATCTATATTTTTATCAATATTTTAACTATTTTATTTATGTGAATACCCAAACATATTCAATTTATAAGAATTTTAATCAATTTATAATATTTATACATGTTAATAATTATAGAATTTCCATACCTATAACCATCACTCTATTTAAAATGGTTATTAATAACATAATGTTCCTATTTTTAATTACTTTTTAAAACATAACAATTTTGATATGAAATCCATTTAATTAATTATATTTGGGTTATTTATGAAATCTATTGTTATGATCTATGTGGATCACATGTAAATAAAGGAATATTAAGGGTTCACCCTGATATCACTACAAATTGTATGTTGAATAATTTAATATCTAAAGATGCCATGTTTCACTATACCTTGGTGAATAACATTGGTAAACTTTTTGACACCTTGGTTATGAACCATTTTGATATTTTCATGAATTTTTAAACTAAATGTTGTATCCAAAAATCCATGTTATGTCTATTTTTTTTATGATATGCCTCTTCTTACATTCTTCATGTCTTTATGACTTTCATCAATTTCTTAGTGACATCACAAGTAAACTGATTCCATTTCATTCCTTACTCGGCCTTCATCTCACCATTTCCATTTTTGTTTGTATATAGATTACAAGTTAAAATAATTGTATTTTGGAAGATCCTTTGATGAATCCTTAAAAGTGGACTAAAAAAATGTTTTTATGTTTTCATGTATATTGTTGATGAATTCTATGACATTAGAAATTAAAGATTGTTAGTTGCTAAAATGTAATGAAATGTTATGTAATAAAAATGATATATTATATATTCATGGCTTGAAAAATTGTCAATATCTTCCTAACCACTATTACCTGACGTATTTCACAATTCCTAGAATACAAAAAATTCCTAAGTTAATCAAACTCACAATATAATCTTGAAAACAAGATCACGGTGTGTAGCCGTTTCACATAAATTTTTTTTCAAATAGACAATAAATAGTTCAGATATCATTCAAATTAAAAAACTAAAATTGGTGTTCACCTTGCATCGTGAGAACCCAAAAATGAATTTTACCATCATAATATTAGAATCCTTTAATTCAAAAAAAAACATATGTCCCTAAACATTAATTCATTTACTCTCCAATGGCCCCCCTATAGGAGATACAACAAATTAAAAAAAAATAAAATTAAAAATAAATATGGAATACCAAATTTGTAAAGACCTGTAAATTTTAAGGAAATTTTTTTCTTAATTTTCTTTGGAATTTTACAAGAGCGCAGTTTCTGACGGCACCTGATTCCGAGGCCCGGTGTGCCTGTAATCTTTTTCCGATGTTTGGCTCGGGTACGTTCAGTGAACGGACGAGCGGGTTTTTCTAACTTTTGAAACGGTGCCCGGAATCGAATTCTGAGGGCACCGATAAAATCACAGTGCTGGTATTTGCATAGAAACGCCTCTTTTGGAGTTGCGTTTGCTCAGTTGTGGTTTTTAATTTTTGGTCTTAAAGTTAGGAAAGAAAATAAATTGTTTGACAAACTTTATTTTATTTCACTTAAGCCAATTGAAGCCACTTGAAATCCACTTAAACTGAGTTTAAGTGGATAGGATACTATCCAAAAATATCCTACCCTCTTGGTAGGATATTTGCGAGGTGGGGCCTGCACGAGCCCCGTCGTTTCTTTTCCGTTATGTAACGCTCCCGCGAATCCCATCATTATGAAAGTCAACTGACGCGTTTTCTTAAATTCTTAATAGACCATTTAATTGGGCGGTTTTATTCGTGAATTAAATGGGCAGTATCATTCTTTGAATTAATTCTACGAATTAATGGGTCGTTACATACCTCTTTTCGTTTGTTGGCGTAATAATAAAATAATACCAACGCAACATTTGGAGGATTACACGTTGAGAGGTTTTGAAAGAGTTCTTGAGCCTTCATCCTCCTTCGCAAAGAACGCGAAGAACTCGAAGAACATGAAGAAAGAAGTAACCATCGGAGTTTGACGATGCTTCATCCGAGACGTTCTTCCCTGCCCCGATCTCTGATCACCAACTGCTTGAGATAAGAGATCTCGGGTTTCTTTTTAAACTTCATTATGGTTTATAACAACACACAGATTTAATTATTTACAATTAAATCTGTTGTCTCTTGGTCCATTGAGTTCGTCGACGCAACGCCGGATTCCGCGACGACGCGACGCCCTTCCGCGATGACGCAACTCCTTCCGCGACACGACGAACCCCTCCTTCCGCGACGAGAAATTACACGAAGAAAGCTCACGCGCGACCACTTGTCGAGGTAGGGATTATGTTTTGGAATGCCCTTTTTCCATGAAAGTTCCTTTAAAATTAAAGAACCGGTTGCAATAGAACAATTTTAATTTATTAAAATTGTTGTTTCATGTGTTGAAATATTCTTCTCTCGTTGTTTTTATCTAACGCGGAGGGTGCGGGCCAAACGAACACGGCCCGACAACCCTCCACCATTCTTCGTTGTTGTGCGGATTTGACGGGAGATGACGGTACATGCCGCAACGGAAATTTGATGATTCCACAGTGAAGAGAGAGTCCCAGGAGGAGCAGCGGCGTAGACGGGAACAGAATCGGACCACCGGTGCGACTCCGGTGGCCCACGGAAGCCGCCGGACAGGGCCGCCGAGCCAGAAGTCGCGGCAGCGGTGCCCGCGGACCCGCGGCCGCGCGGGTCCGGTGCACTCGGACGCGGCAAAGCCACGTCCTTTGATCAAGTGCCGCCCCACGCGGGGGGCCGCAGCACCTCCAGTACGCGAGGGCAGTGCCCCGCGGCGCACGGCCGCTCGGCCAAACCGAGCCACTCCGGTCTGATCGGCCGGGCCGCGCCCTGGCCGAACGGACCGGGTGGGACCGGGTCGGGTCGACCCGGTTCGGTCAACCAAAGGGGGGGGGGGGTCGGGCCGGGTCGGCCCGGGCCCGGACCCCCCGTCTTCGGACAATTTTCGGTCAAATTCCCGTAACTTGAGCTACGAGCCTCCAAACGACGAGCCGTCAGCGGCAACACGATCCTTGGATCGAGACAGTCGTTTCGGTATATCGCACTCAAGGTTTAGGAATACTTTGAGTTCGGCCGGGTTGGTTCGTACACAAAACCAACCGGGCCCTCGGAGCGAAAACACTCATATCTTGAGCTACGGACGTCCGATTGACGTGCGGTCGACTTCGTTGAATTCCTCTAAGTGAGACGGATCTTTTGGCACACTCCGCCCGAGGTTTGGACGCAGGTGGAGTACGGTCGGGTTGGTTTTTCCTTAAAAACCAACTGGGCCCCTGTGATGAAAAGGCCAATAACTCTCAGACCGGGAATCCGATTGACGCGCCGTCTGCGACGTTGAGTTCCTGTTGACGATACGGAACTTTTTGATACATAAATTAGGACTTTGTGTTAGTTGATGTATCGGCCTCTTGGCTCGTGGAGCGGACCCTCCCGAACGATCTTGCTGTGTGCGTGAACCCTAGAGCTGGCTGCGACTGCTACTGCGATGACGACCATGCAGAGATCCTCAGTGGACTGCGTCGACGGCTTTCCAAAGATCCTCAGTGGACTGCGACGACGACTGTGCATAGATCCTCAGTGGACTACGACGACTATAACACTCAGCGATCCAACATGGATCAGTGCTATAGGTCCTGTGTGGGCCGGATCCTGTGTGGGTTCGATCCTGTGCGGGTCAGCGCTCAACGGTTCTGTGTGAGCCAGCGCCTACATGTCCTGTGTGGGCCCGATCCTGTGTGGGTCTTTGCGGGGGTTAGTTACCTATCGATCCTTTGTGGATCCGACGACTTAGATGGATCAGTGATCATATTTATCGTTATTCGAAGAAGTATATCTGTGTGAGCTGAATCATGTGTTACTCTCTTTTGTGGATTGTGGTGAGCTATCCTGTGTGAATTTACTGTTTACTCTCCTTTGTGGTTTGTGTTGAGCTATCTTGTGTGGATTTACTATTTACTCTCCTTTGTGAATTGTGTTGTGCTATCCTGTGTGGTATACATTTGCCTTCCTGTGTGGACTGGGTTGTTCTTGGGCTCGGACGTTGGAGCCGAACGGGAATCGATGACTTAGGTATATGTATGGGCATATACCTAAGACGTGTCAGATGTTCCTTCGTGATTGTATCTTTCTTCTGTGGATTATCCTTTGTGGATTTCGGGAGACCTTCGGGGGTCTCAGGGTCCCTAATAAGTAGCTTATACTCACCCCTGCACGAGCTATGCCCGCACTTCATTGTGTTGGTTTCAGACGACGGGCAGCACTGATCGTGGTGGAGGCGTGCGGAGCAGGACGGTACCTGGAGGTGGACCACTGGGCAGGACGTACTCAGAGCTTACGGCTAGACCGAGGAGCTGTGGAGGCTATCAGTACCCACCCTTCAGGTGGGACCTTCGGAGGACGGCTCGACGTTGGGGCTTTTCTTTTCAGTTGTTGTTTTTCCTTTATGTTGTACTTTACAGTTGGGCTTGTATTTCCGGCCCCTTTTTACATTCAACACAACTTGTTACAGTTTTAACATAGTGTTTACTTTTCCACTTGCTTAATTTGTGTTGCTTGTTTACTTTTCAAAGGCAATACCTTCCCTTTTGTTGGGATTTACGCCTTGGTGCTAGTCGCCAGCCCCTGGCCTATGGAAGGCGGGCTTGGGGTAGTCACGGCGCGGGCCCCGAGGACGGGTCATGACAAAATTAAATATAAACAGATGTTATAATATATCAAAAAAATATACCATCATAAATTCCTCAAGATCCTATAATCTCAAAAATTGGAGGCCACTACTACTTCATAAACAATTATTTACCCCACTTCCCTTGGATACACAGTCTTCACATCCATAGTACATGGTCCAAATGAGTAAATTTTCTATTCAATTCATTATCGTGATGATCCATAATCATAATGTGTATCTGAACAATAGAAATTTCAAGGCCATGATCAATGACCCCTAATTAAATCACATGGTAATTATTAGGTTGATACTACCTTAGATAAAAAAAATGAAACACATAATGTATAAAATTACAATGAGATTGTAAGTCTAATTGATGGTAAAAGTTCTTCCATCATCAAATGGTAGATATGTTTACCACAAACCTAAGTTCATACATACCATGTTTACCCAACCGATGACGTCCCACGTGAGGTGAAACTCCATGAAAGACATCATAACCAACTTCAAATTGCACCAACAATTGAGGACGGTTTGAAAAATATTCTTGATGATTATCTTTCCAGATCAATACCATTGAGATCAACAACACCATATTGATTGTCTCTTGACCATGACTCATCCCATCCATGAAAATCACTCCAAACTCTTCCTCACACATTATTGATCTTCATCACCACTAATATAAGGGAAACATTTTTACCAAGGATTGATACATATTATTGTAGTAAAAAAAATTATAATAAGTTTTCCAAGAACAATTGAAATCAATCACACAATATAGAACAATATCCTCAAGAACATGGATATCTATTTCTATCTATCCATAAATATACAGAGGATAAGATGTGATTGATTTTAGTTGTGAACCATTACCTCTTGAAAACCATGAAAAAACTAGATTTTAATCTCAGTTCCTTATTAGAATCAACTATATAAGTAACCCATGAATTCAAATAATCTATTTGAAAAATATGCCCCCAATATATTCCAGACTTCCCTCTCCATGATAAGTAGGCAATGCGGTAGTTTTGTTAGTCGATCAATGATCACTAAAATCACATCCTTCCTAATATGATTACATGGTAATGCGATAATGAAATCCTAAAAAATATCATCTAATTTCATTACCAAAACAGGTAAGGCATGAAACAAACACATAAGACTCTTCTAATACTCCATAATTCTCTTAAAACAAAGGCACCATGGCATAAAATACACAATTTACCACCTCATCCCCAATCACCAATACCAAAATCTAATGTGAGGATAGATCATGGAATTATATAGGTCTGCAGACCAACAAGAATTGTGTCCAATTTACATAAAATCATATGTTAGGTAAATAGTAACGTTAAATATAACATGGAACCACAAAACACCACTACGATACTATGACCACTCACTCGTGGTCTCCCCAGAAAAGAAGATTTTACTAATGCTCTGACACTCGAGGTCAGATGTCCGCTCGATTTAAACCCTCTCATAAAATGATGATTATTTCATCATTTAACCAAGTCATAGAATCACAAAATATTGTTTCATTAACTATATCATCTTATAAAATTCCCATAAGAGACAATTCATCATCATATTCATTCATGGATTGTGTCTGTAGTTCTTTGCTCAATGCTTCCAAAACCATATTCCCTTTCTCGAGAGTGTATTATTTATCAAGGTAAAACATATGGGGATAGTAAAATGTGTGTAAATATTTCATGGTCAGATACCTATGATTAAGAAAATACTTTCGGCCCTTATGATCATAGTATAATGTAAATTTTTCCCAATGAGATAGTGTCACAATGTTGTGAGTGAAAAATGAAATACTGAAACATATGATCTAGGGTAGGGTATTTATTCTCATGAGGGAATAATTATAAAAATCTGTAATATTAAAATTATCTCCCCTATATCAATATAAATGATAAAATCATTCACTAAATCACATCAAAATATCATGACCACAAAACAGTATTGTATGAATCAATATTGGTGCTGAATTAATCCTAAAATTAATATAGTAAAAATACCAATTATGTATTTCATTATATTAATTATTTACTCAAATAAAATGTAAATAAATCATTTAATATATGAGGATAGAAAAAATATAAACAAAAAACTTCTAATAAACAACAAAACCCAAAAATAAACAAATCTGAAATAATTCTAGGGTACTCCAATGACATATATTCCTATATCGTTTTTATTTCCACAATGAAAACCCTCTTCAATATAACATACCCTAAAAAATTATTTATTTAATCCAAAACACACATTTGGAATTCTTACATTACAAAAAATGTTACCATAGAGTTCTCAAAATATTATTAAAATTTTCAATGTTCCCCTCATCTATCATGAAGTAAATCATAATACCATCAATGAACATGACATTAAAAGAATCCAAGAATAATGGAAATCCTATTAATAGTTTCATTAAAAACCAATTGAATGTTATTTAATATTAATGACATAATGAAAAAACACAAAATTATCATATCATCTCATAAATTATTTCTTAGGTATATCCTCTTCTTTGATAGTCATCTTTTGTTACCCTGACCAAAATTAAAACATTGAAAACCAAGAATCTCATCTAATGTGACTAGATATTGCATTAATCCTAAGAAAGTGATATTTTATCATGATTATCAATTGATTTAAAATTCAATAGTAAATAAAAAATATTAGGATCCTACCTTCCATAATATGGATGTGGTTTGAAAAATTAAATGGTCATACACTGGGATAAATAAAACCCTTATCCTTGAGATATGTATGTTGGATAATTTATTCTTCTAAAATAGCAGGATCTATATAGTGTGTTCCCACAAAGAAGGGTGGAATTCCTAGGAGATGTTAAATAGTAAACTCAACCTCTATCTATACCAGTATGCTAGAAGAATAATTTAGAATGTCCACTTGGAACACACACTCTACTAAAGTTACCTGACAGTCCAAAAAAGGTTCAAAAACATCCATAATAATATATAATAATTGGAATGTGATTACCCCATCATAATTTACAATATGTCCCTCTCATATAGAAATATTGTCTTACAGACTATATAAAAAAAGTGTGACCCCCTGGGATTGTAATAACTAAACTCTAATGAAATTATAATCTATATAGGATTTAACACTAATCATCCAATCCATACTGGTAAGCATGATAAAGATGTTATGATTTATAACTAATAATACTCACTCCACCTTAAAGTTTGATATCATCCCCCAAAATGAGGGACGCTTGATTCCTTATTTGGAACCCTTTATCAAATGCATCGAATGATACAACATGTACCAAATACTCTCTGAATTAAATACAAACATGTCAACTAATGTTGATGACATAAAATAATAAGTAGTTCCTATATAAAACAAATCTATCACTATATCAGATGGAATTAACACCATACCTATTAGTATGGAGGACCCTTCAATATATTCTTATGTGTCATAGAACACCATATAATTATACATGGTCTCAGATTCTCAATGAGATTTATTAGAAACGTGACCATCCCTATAGAAAAATGATTATACCAATCCTCCATGGAAGAATCATTATGAACCTATCATAACATAGTGAATCTGGATCCAAACATACTACCTTAAGACATCAAATCACAAAAAAAACATTTAGATGGAATGAATTTTTATATTGATTAAGTGTTTTGGTAGCCTCCACAATGATAGTGTTTGTATAACTAGTCTACTCACACTGATTGTAAGAAACCTATTGTTATCTAGCTTCATCCAATGAAACATTTCATGAAGAAACTGAGATAACTTTTCGCTTCCTTTTGTTTCTATAAGGTAAACTATATATAATTATTGGGTTAAAAAAATCCCCTCATAATTTTTTTTTCTAGCTATGTAATCGTCTTCCAAAGTGATCATTTATTCTAAATCTATAATGATTAAAAGAAATATGAGAATTGATATCGAATGAATAACATGATTCAATCCAAAATGAAAACGTTGAGACATTAGGGACCTAATATTAAAAAGATCCGTAGGTATATGTACCATCTTAGAATAGTTGGTGGAATTCTCTAGATAGTTACAATTCCCTTGATATTGGATCATGAAATTTAGGACATTTACCACATGTAATGTATTAGGATAAAAAAAATTATTGAAAGAATTCATAAAATATGTCAATGTAAAATCCTCAAGAAAATTTGTTTTCATAATATAGTCCCACCATCTCCATATTAGACCCTAAAGAATTGATATGAAAAAACTAACCATAGATTCCTTATTATTATTTAGAATTTGGATGGCCCTCTCAATTAGTTCAACCCACATTTCAATTTCATGGATTCCTTTGTCACCATATAAGGAAGGTGGATGATTATTTGGAAATTTTGAAACATGACCCACTAGAGATTATTGATTATAATGAATAATAGTCAAATTCGGGATCTTCCAATGGAATTATTATTATTTTTTCCTATATCATATGTTGAATAAATAATCTATGATGCATTTACAAAATTTAATTGAAAAAAACTAATTACTCCTGAGAATATTAAAAAATTATACTTCCAAATTAATTTATTAATATGAAATGATTTAAATATTATAATTTACCGAAAAAATATTCTTAAAAAAAGGATGATGTTGTAAGATATGAATAGGTCCATTTAAATAATCAACCATATAGTTCAATCAAATTACCAGAAACAAAATGTCTTATAATGGGTAAAAAAAATTAACCACCCACGTTAAGTCATGTTTCGACATAGAATTGAGTGGAACTTTCACCATCACACACTTACTACCTATGTTTGGTGGGTCCAAAATAATGTATTCATAGGAAAAAAACCAAACTTAGGAAATGTAAACACGATTTATGATGATAATTTCCTATGATACAAATTTTTAATGTTCTAATATGGTTGAACATGACATGTCACTCAAGATATTTTTCTGTGTGTTGAGGTAAACAATTGACTACAAAAAATAGGTCATGAATATGAACAAAACGATACATAGAACAAAATTACAATACATCTAAATGAGATAAAAAATATCCATAGATTCTAAGACAATGATCTAAAAATGAAAAATTAGGAATAGAAAATACCATCAAGTCACCATCTGATAGACCATCACCTCCAAACCATCCCTATATGAAGGAAAAAAATATCCCGGGAACCTAGAATACTATATGATCACCTACACATTAACAAATATATAAAAATCATGTTCTAAAATTAACTAAAGGAAAAGGGGTGTGGTAATAGAGCCTGATATGATAAAACCAATGAATCAATAAAAGTTATAATATAAAAAACTATAATGTTCTTGCTTTATGAAAATCCAGTTAATAATTAATTTGAATAAATAAAACTATTTGAATGTATTTAATTTGGCTTCCATAAATGTATACCATATTCCCAAAATATTAATATATAATTCATTAACGAAAAACCAGTAAATTAATGAAATCATAAAATATAAAAGAAAAAACATCATGCAATAAAACATGTATGAAATACAACGTTCAAATTATGTGTTCGAGGGTATAGGATTATGAAGTGGACATAAAACAAGAAAACAATGGCATAATTTGGTTCCAATTGATATCATATCCCATCATAGTCATTCATTAACAAAAAACTATCCCCTAGTTGTTCCGCACACACATAATCCCACTAATATCTATTTTATGATGCATTAAGGTTCCCAATGTGATATATTATTGAATCCAATTTCCAAACCCACGCTTAAATTTAGTGAATCCCAATTTTCATAAAAAAATAATTTTATAAAATAACATATTGAAAATCATGAATTATTAACAAATGTACAAATAAAGATACCTTAAAAATCATTAAAACCTATCCACCTTTGAAAATAATGATAATGAATATTGATATTCCTTCAAAATAAAAATCCCAAAAAAACTATAAAGGATCAATATAAAGAAAAAATATATCACAAAATGAAACAAAAAATCCCAATGCTACCACCATGACAAATACCAATGATGATGTAGAGATCAGTAACACAGATAGATGATACGTAGAAAATGTGATGACCATCCCCTGAATGAATGATCTAGAAGGAGTGGAAATACAAAAAATCAATTGGGATAGCTCCTTGGTTCATAGGGGGGATCCACTATTAAAATGAATGAATATCCATATAGATTGTGAATTTAAAATAGTTCGATCCAGGGAATTCAAATTTTTAATCACATTTTGACCATAAATTTCATGGGTTAAAATTATTCCAAAAAAACATTGTCATATAATAAAGATCTTGATCTATACCATTTTAAATCATGAACTCGATTTCATGGTTTGTAAATCATTCATGCCTTGAACCAATTCTCTATATCTTCCTGGAAACCAATACATGAAATGTAATATGATTTATGGTTTGAAACCTTTCCATATCATTAAAAAATTCAATATATATTCCCAAAAACTAATACACAACCTGAAACCCTTTCACATCATGAAAGCATATTGTAGAAAAAATACAGTCTAGATTCTACATAAAACCCAAAACTACAATTGAATTATCCATGCATGGGGAGATCCCATAGAAATGAACTACACACTTAATCATAGAATCCATTTAATAAAAGAGACAAGAATCCATGAAATTTAGTTCCTTATTCCTAGAAATGAACCACCATTCTCGATAACTCTAGAATACACCAAACAAATAGGGAAAATAATAATATATATGCCTAAATAAAGTAAGTCAATGGGTTGTTATATGAATAATAAAATTTAGTTTTTAGATACCTTATTTATAACCTTATTATAAAATAATTTAGTTAATAAATATCATCTATTATCAAATGATATTTAATTATTATATAGACTTTTATTCTATTTTTGTGAATTTGAATAAGTGTCATCTTATTTCGTTGATTTTAATAATCAAATATGATAATTTAATCAAATGTTGATTATATAATATAACAACTACATAACCAAAATATAATAATTAAATTCATATTTACATATAATATCACGTTTATTTAACTTCACATTGTAATTAATTAAAGAGTTTTTTAACATTATTCATGTAGTTTGTTAAACAAAACCAAACCTGATCATGAAATATCTCGATGGGTGAGTATAGTTATGTATGTGTATAATATCATTATAAATTAATAAAAAGATATTATTTATATGTCTTTATATTGTTTTATATGATTTTATTAAATAAATAATTAAAATATATTTCAAAATAAAAACAATGTTACAATGTGTATGTAGTAGTTCGTATAACAAATAATTAATGTTATAATTTTTTAATAATGATAGGTAATCATGATTTCAAATAATTTTACATTTCATTATCATAGTTATATTATATATATAATATTTATTATTATATCTCATCCTTTATACTATTTAATAATGGAAGTGATGAAAATCAGAAGATATTGATTTGTGGAGGTGGTAGTACAACCAATTCACATATGAATTTTTTAAAGTAGAATATGGATAGGAATAGTTTAAAAAACTATGATTTTATGAAATATTTTTTTTAAATAAATTTAATTTTTTTGACATATTTTTTTTCATGATTTTATGAGTTTAAATGAATGAAAACATACTATTAAAATATTGTTATTTAATTTGATAGTTTTATAGTATCAAGTGGATTCTTTTAAATGAATATTAAAGACAAAATTTGTAAAAATGTATGTTTTTCACATTTATTAAATTTTTTAAATGGTTATAAATTAGTAATAAATGTATAAAAAAATTTGAAATTAATGAAGTTATTTTTTTAGAAAAATTATTTTCAGTCACACAATTTGTTTTAATATTAATAAATTAAGTTATTCATAATTAGATAATTATTTTAATGATATTTTTATATTTTATATTAAATAAATTTTTTTATAATTAATATTTGTTTCTATACATGATATGACAAATAATCATGTTTTACGTTTAAAAAAGTATATTTCTGAAATCCTTTTGTTATTATGTGTTCTATATTAATTTTAAAATGAATTTATGGAATATAACAAAAATTAATAATGAAAAATTGATTCCATAAATAGAATTATATGTTCTAATTTTTTAATAAAACTTTCCCTTTTATTTTGAGGCCTTTTAGATATTAAATTATGAAAATTTTATCACCTAGATAAATGATAAATCCACCTACCATGGGATAAAATTATATGTTTTGTTAAAAATATTTTATAAAAAAATATTATTGGATTTGGTTTATTCAAACCTTATCACATTATTTTTGAAATTTTATTATTTAGGAGAAATATTTCAATGATAATTTCTAATATATTATTTATTTCAAATAATATAAAAAATGTCACTCTCTTTATTCTAAATATCCCCCATCTGTTAACATAGGGAAAAAGGGAAATTTTGAATAAATTTTAATATTTATTTTCATAATTAATAATTTAATTTCATTAGGTTAATTTTATTTTAATTTATTTTGATTATATTATTACCTTAAATTCATATGCAATTCAGGTAGAATATTTCTTCAAATAATTGATGAATAAAATTATTGATTCTAAAAATAATAGAAGTAAAATAATTTAACTGACATTTACTGTTATATGTATTTTATTGAAAAATATGAATTTTATTGATATGTGAAAATATTATTTTATAATTCTATTTCTTTGGGTTTCCATAATGTCAAATTAAATATATAGTACTAAAATTTTATTTAATAACATTTCATAAGAAAAAAATATGTTATTAAATGATCAAAAAATCATTAAATGTAACATATTTCTATGTTATTCGATTATCATTTTACAAATAATCTAGGGTGCATTTATGATCCTGTTATTCATTTATGGTAACAATAATTACCCTTTTTGATATAATTATATGTTACTATGTTAATGTAAAAAAATGGTTAACGAAGGAGTTAAAAAAAATAAGGTTTAATATGAATAAAAAATCTGTACAAATTT
Source organism: Viscum album (assembly GCA_963277665.1). Taxonomy (NCBI): domain Eukaryota; kingdom Viridiplantae; phylum Streptophyta; class Magnoliopsida; order Santalales; family Viscaceae; genus Viscum; species Viscum album. The sequence continues at coordinate 1,233,823,255 of OY728122.1, read as the reverse complement.
CATTTGAAGAAGTTATATGTACCCTATAATATTTTCCATCAAATTAATGGAAATTTGGTATAATTATCACTATGAATTAATATATTATATTATATAGTTTTGGAAGATTACAATTGTGACCCTTCTTTACCCTCTTAAAGAGAACCCTCCTTTATTATTGGTACACAACATTGAGAATTCTATATTTCCAATATCCTATAAAATTAACTACAAAAAATCATAATACAAATTATTGAGGTTTTGGTATTCCCAAAAGGAAAACATTTGGGACATTAAAAAGTGATATAAAGGAACTTTGTGAAAGAATAGGTAATCACCTAAACAAATCACATTATTTCTTCGCTTCTTTTTTAACTATATATAACTATTTGTTTTATAATATAATAAATTAATTATCCTAAATATACATAAATGTTTTTATTTTTACAAAATAAATTACCCACCATCATTGTAACATCCCAAGTAATTAAATAATTATGTATTTTCATATCTATGTCTATTTATGAATTATATAGTATTTTAGAGGCTTAAAAAGTGAATAAATCCAACCTTAAGCATAAAATACTCTGATATTTTTAAAAGATTATTTTACCGCCTTTTGATGGTGAACCATTATTAAATCTTTCTTTTGACAACATTATATGGTCTATTTTTCAAAATAAAATTATTATTTAGTATTGGGACATTGAAATTTACTTTGGATAAATTTTTGGTATTTTTCTTAAAATGTTCATTTTTAATGAATAGTAAAAAATAGTGCATTTTTCTTCCAAACTGCATTTTTCATCTAATTTATTTATATCGACAGATTATATTTTTAATTTGTTTTAAAGTTTAAATAGAATATGTTTTTACCACTTAATCCAATGGTGGTAATTGGGGTTAATTTCACTTTGAAATTGGACATAAACAATTGTCAACCTTTTGATAGATACTGTTTCTAAAAAAACTAGCTATTTTTTTTGACAACAAGAATTATTTTAAAATTAAGTACTAAAATTTTTGTGTTTCGAATTTGTTAAAATTAATTCCATATTTTGAATCATAAGGTCCAAATTTTGTAATTAATTCACTTTTTTTTGGACATTATGAATAGTAACGACGGTAACTATCATTAATAATCTTGATTAATTATTAATAGGGTAGTTAAGGCCACAAAATAATATCATAATAATAACAAATGACCCCAGAATGTGTCCTAATTCTACTGGTTGTGTCATGGCCAACCATGGGATTCCTTGTGCCAAACTTTAGGACACCATGGAATCACTTTTGTGTGATAGTGACATTTTATTATATTAATTTTTTAAATGGAAAGTATAACCAAAGTATGTATCACCTAGGTAAAACAATTTTAGTTTTGTCTGTGTAAATGATATATTAGATTTTCAATATTCATTATAATGCTAAAAATATTTATTACATCATAGTATTTTTTTTAATTTTTATACATTAAAAAATTATTTTTTTATGACACCATGATGATGCAGCGATTAACTCATTAATTAACGATTTGAATAAAATGAAACGATAATGTAAAATATAAGAAATACATAGGTCAAAAACCTATTGGATGGGTGGATTTCTAAATTTAATCACATTATCCTTGAAATATATAATTTTTGAACATTTAAAATCCGAAACTCATTATATAATAATGTAAGATTTCTTGACTTTCAAAGAGTTCCCCTCCTCCCTCTTATAAAAGGCCCCCACCTATACTACCTTACCCACACATCTCAAGCTATTGGATCGGACAAAATATGCTCATTTTACCTCTCCACATCCCTCTATTCATCATATAAGCCTTATCTTAGGCAGAAAGCTCTTCAAGAAACCCTTTTGGTTCAAACCAAGAGGAGTTACCCGATTTAAAGGTAAACTCATCTCTAATGTTCTTTTGTTTTTTTGCTTCTCCAACCCGCTAAACTCTTTTTATTATTTTATTTTGTAACAACACCATTATATAAAATATAATAGGTTGTTTTAATGAGATGTAATTGATTTACACTTACACACACCTCCGTCTAATGGTTAAAGAACCTACTATTTCTGTGGTTGGCATATTTCGGCCTCAAAAAACGACAATTGTTCAATATTCTTTTAAATTATTTCATGGTGGCCATTAATATGTAACTATATTTATATATGTTATATATTATGTTTATGTTTTCCATATTCTTATGTATTTTTATTTTATGGAATACCTTTATTGTTTCCATTATGCGTAAACACAATATCTTCATTTTAGGAAGTGCAGACTACCGCCCCCTCAAAGTGATTTGATTCGTTAATGCCATATGTGGGACATATAAAGGATGGAGCTTATGATGTTATATATGATATTATACTGGAATTATAATATACCTTTATATAATTATTATTTCACTCCATTAAATACGAAATAGAAATGAACGTAGCGTTAATGCGTACGTACGACATACCGTCTCCATGAACAGTGCATTTCATTTCTTAACTCTAAATCTTATGTAATATTATAAATTCATGTATATACAGGATATATATTATATATATGATATCTACATCATGAATATAATTCTAGATATAATGGATATTTGAACACATGAACAACTTGTAATTATAAGAAGTTTATTTTTAGCTCACGTACCAAATATGGACAAAACGACCATTATTAAAAAAAGTAATTACATAATGTCCATAACATGGTAATAAGTTATATAAAAGGAATAATGAACATGAAAAAGGTTATTAATCAAATATAAATTAACTCGAGTTTATTATTCCGGAGACTAAATAATGATCGAGTCAAGTCGGAAACGAGGTAAGGGACTTCGTCTCAATCTCCTTTCATTGAGGCATATTTTGTTTTATACACAAATTTATTTTATACAGTGTATAAACCCATTTGACATTTAATTTTATTCAAAATGAATCTTTTTTATAAGAATCAGTTTACAAAATGAAAAAATGGAATGCTTTTGTCTTACGTATGCAGCGACAACGACTTCTCTACCACCATGACCATTATTTGAGTTTCAGATTCCTCTACAAGACATAACATTTTTTAAATGAAAAAAATACCATGTTTTAATTTTCGTTTATTTTGGTATTGAAAATGGTTTTGATAATTTTTTGATTATATCAATGTGTTTTATTGATATCTGGTGATTGAAATATGGAAATGTTATGTTTCCTTTATGCATGTTTTATGTGATACGATTTTGTAATGGTTCTTGGGAATTGTTTATGAAAATGGGTGGTTCTGTGATAAACTAAGGGAGGGTGAGCCTGATATAGCTCTCCAATGCATTGGGTAACGTGGATGAGTTAAACACTATGGTTTCTCCGAAGAGATTTAGGTAATATACAGGGATGGGTATTCCAAATGTAACCATGAGGGTTACTCCCTACCTATGAATGTTATGAATGACTCAAGTTACCTTTATGTCTTATTATTTCCATGAGTTATTCATAAATTATATGATTTCATGAGGTATGATAAAGTTCTTATTTTTTATGAGTAAAGTATCATTTCATTAATTATTATGATTAAATTTACTAATGTTTTCATTACGTACTTTTATATCCTTCACTGACCTTTTTATGCTCATACCAAGTTTTTGAAATGTTTTTCACAGGTCAAGGGAAGGGTACATGATGTGATGATAGTGTAGAGGAAATATCAAGTAAGAATACATGTTTTGTTTTAAATAAGTTTCCTTTGATGGGAAAAATGAATACTATATTTTATGTAACCACCTTGTTCAAATGTGGAATGTAATGCATGTATTATGATATAATTCTCTAAAACTCAAAACTTAAAAAGATCCTCAATGTGTATTCTTGAAATAACTCATGATTAAGTAATGTTTAAGGCTAGGTCCTTATAGTTGGTATCATAGGTCAGTTTAGATATCTTTAGGAGTTAGAATTCTATTAAATGATTATCGAAAAATATTTTTTTAATGGTCAAATTGAAATGATATTGTATTTCATGATTACCATGTTGCTTCATATAAGACATGTTTGTTCATAATGGATTTCAATAGATAAAATAGGGAATCGGTTCTAGGAAGCCATAAAGAATGGAATGACCTTATGAATCAGCATCCTAAGATGTTTGGAATTGGAACTGATCAGTTTGTTGCAGTACTGGCATAGTTAACTCAAGCGATAAATGGTGGTGGTATCCATGCACAAGATCATCCAGATCAACTACAGAGGAACATGTCAGTGGTAGAACATTTAATGAGGCAACATCCCCCATTATTCAGAGGTTCTTCTTACTCTGTGCTAGTTGAAGTGTGGAGTAAAGCACAGAATAATATTTTTGATGTCATGGGGTGTTCAGATAATCAAAAGGTTAGTATTGTTGTTTACCGTTTAGAGGGTGAAGCAGATCAGTGCTGGTCGATGGGTAAAAATATCAGGGACACTGATGAGATTGATGCTCTTGACTGGGATGAATTCAGAGGTTTATTTCATGAGAAATATTTTCCTAAGGATGTTCAAATTAGGATGGAAGAACAATTCTTGGAATTGAGGCAAGAGGAAGACTCAGTGGCTGCTTATGAAGAAAGGTTCACTCGATTGGCAAGGTATGATCCAAATTTTATCCGTGACCTTGATAATAAAATCCATTGTTTTTACTCAATATTAAAGCCAAAATATCAAAGGGTATTAGCTTCTCGTGAGTTCCAAGGTTATGAAAAGCTTGTTCGATGTGCTGAGAAGGTGGAAATGGAGTTTTCCGATGATCAAGTGTTCTTTAAAAACCAATAGAAGAAGAGACCGAGGTGGCAGAAGAAAGGGGAGAATCCTTCATAGAGGTCTGATGGTAAGAAAACTATGTTTTCAGATTGTGATAAATGTGGTAAAAGGAATTCTAGGGAATGTCTTCTGAATTATAGAATGTGCTACCGATGTGGAAAGATGGGCCATAAAGCTCGTGATTGCAGTGAAAAAGATCAGGGTGATGGTAAGACCAAATTTTATTTACAGTTGGTGAAATGTTTCAAGTGAAATGAGATGGGTCATTATGCAAATGAGTGTTCCACAAAGAGCTCAAATTATGAAAAGCAATCAGACTACTAGTAGAAAGGTGTGGTGAAATCTTTTTCAACTACTTCAGAAGATGTTGGGTGATCAAATGAAGTGGTATCATGTACTTTGTTTTTTTTCAGATAATGCCATTGTGTTGTTTGATTCGCGGTCAACACATTCTTTCATCTCTAAAAACTATTCTAGTAAATTGGGGATTCCATCTCAATAAATGACACATAAACATGAGGTAAAACACCAGGGGGAAATGTTGAGGCAAAAACAATTTACAAGAATCATCCAATCCATATCCGTGGAAAGAACCTACTTGAAAACCTTATTGTTTACCTCTAGTAGAGTTTGATTTTATCCTGGGTATGGAATGGCTCTCTGTTTACCATGCTAAGATTAATTGTAGTTCTAAAGAAGTTTCTTTTCAGAAAGCCTTTCAGTTTGTGTACAAGAATGAACCCTTACTATTGATAACATATCAAGAGGATGAGAAACCAGTAAAAGATGGAAATGAATGTTACCTTGCAGATATTGTTAAAAACAAAGGAACCATTCAGATTAATGATGTCCTATGGTAAATGAATATCCTGATGTTTTTCCTGACTAGTTTTCTTGAATAATACTAGATCGGGAAGGTGAATTTACTGTTGATATAATTCCTTATTCTAAGCCAATTTCAAAACCCCCTTATCGAAGGCTCAAATTAAACTTTTAGAGTTGAAGGAGAAATTTCATGATATATTTGGGAAAGGTTTCATTCGACCTAGCACATCACCATGGGGTGCTCCTGTCTTATTTGTTAAAAAGAATGATGGTTCTATGAGACTTTTCATTGATTATAGAGCCTTGAATAACATCACTGTTATGAACAAATATCCCTTTCCTCATATAGATGATTTGTTTGATCACCTCCAGGGAGCTCAATATTTTTCAAAGATTGACGTGAGATCAGGGTACCATTAGTTAAAGGTAAAGAAACCAGATATTCTGAAGACTTCTTATCATACAAGATATGGCCATTTATAATTTTTAGTAAATCCTTTTCGGTAAACCAATGCACCTGCTATATTCATGGTCCTTTTGAATATAATTTTCCAAGAGTTCTTGGATATGTTTGTGTTGTTTTTATTGATGATATTTCGGTGTTTTCTAAAAGAAAATAGGAGCATGGAAGTCATTTAAAGAATATTTTGAAAACCATATAAGAAAATAAATTGTATGGGAAATTCAGAAAGTGTGAGGTTTGGTTGAAACAAATTTCGTTCCTTGGTCTCATTTTTTCTAAAGATGGAATAATTGTTTATCATGAAAAAACCAAGGTTGTTGAATAATGTTCAAGAACCACAAATTTAACCGAGATTCGTAGTATTCATGGTTTGTCAGGCTATTAACGATGATTTTTTTAAAAAATTCCACTGTTATCTAGTCCAATGACTAAGTTAACTTGGATGGGTGTTAAGTTTATCTGGACAAAATAACGTGAAGATTGTTTTCAGGAATCGAAAAGAAGATTCATGAATGCTATAATTTTGGCACTACCTTCTAGGAATGGTGAATTTGTTATCTACAGTGATTATTCATTGAAAGGACATGGTTGCGTCCTAATATAGAATGATTAGGTAATTGCTTATGCCTCATGACAGTTGAATACTCACGAGGTAAATTACCCTATACTTGATTTGGAATTAGCTGCTGTTGTTTTTTCTTTAAAAATTTGGAGGAATCATTTTTATGGTGTGAAGTGTAAAATATAAACTGATCACAATATTTTAATGTTTATATTCACTCAGAAATAATTGAACATGAGACATAGGAGATGTCAAGAATTCATCCACTATTATTATTATATAATTCATTACCATATGAGAAAAGAAAATAATGTGGATGATGATTTGAGTCGAAAAAGTAATTCTTCATTAACCATGATATGTTTGGAATATGATCCTTTGGTTAAATATTTGATGAAAATTGGCATAGAAGTTGTTTGTGTAGGAAATTCTTCTGTTTTGTTTCAGGTATAACTGAAATATTCTCTATGAGACAGAATTAAGCAAGCACAGAAGCAAGACAGTGAGTTGTAAAAAAAGGTAGAGCTAGTTTAGAAGGGTAAGTTTCCTGAATTCAACATTGATAATGATTGTGTTTTGAGATTTGGGATGATATTGTGTGTGCCGTGTGATTCACAGTTGAATATAGAGTTGTGATGTGAAGCTCATAGTTCTCCATTTTCAGTTCATCCTAGCAGTACTAAGATGTATAGAGATATTCGAGAGTATTACTGGTGGGATGGAATGAAAAGAGATATTGCTGATTTTACTGTGATGTTTTTGACTTGTAAAAAGGTTAAAGCAGAGCTACAATTACCAAAAGGGTTGTTTCAGCCTTTACCTATGCCGGAGTGGAAATGTGAGAATATATCCAAGGACTTCATTGTAGGATTGCCAAAGACACCTCAAGGTAATAATTCAATCTGGGTTATTGTTGATCACTTGACTAAATCTACCCATTTCCTTGCTATACGAGATACTTTTTTTGAAGATCAACATTCTCGTTTGTATCATAAAGAGATATTCAGGTTACATAGAGTTCCCATCTCCTTTGTATTTAATCTTGATCCTAGGTTTACTTCTATCATTTGGAAATGCCTTCATAAATCGTTGGGTACTTAATTAAATTTTAGTACAGATTTTCATCCTCAATAAGATGGGCAGTCAGAACGTACAATTCAGGCTTTGGAGGATATGCTACGTGCTTGTTAGATGGATTATCAGGAATGTTGGGAACAACATCTTTCTTTTGTTGAGTTTTCTTATAATAACAGTTTTCATTCTAGTATACAGATGGAACAATTTGAGGCATTATATGGGAAGCGGTGTCGAACTTCATCTTTTTGGGATGAAGTGGGTGAAAGGAAGTTGATGGGACTAGAATTGGTAGAAGATTTGGCATAAAAAGTTCAGCTGATACAGAAACACATGAGAACTACTAAGAGTAGGCAGAAAGGTTATGCGGACAATAGGAGGTAGGATCTCTCTTTTGATTTAGGTGATCATGTTTTTCTCAAAGCTTCACCCTGGAAAAGTGTGATGTGATTTGGTAAGAAAGTAAAGATGAGTCCAAGGATCATTAGATCATATGAAATTCTGGATAGAGTTGGATCAATTGCATACCGAGTGGCTACCTCCGAGTTTTTCTCAGGTACACTATGTTTTTCATGATTCAATGTTAAGGAAGTACATGCCAGATCCATCTCATGTTTTGAGTCCAGAGGTAGTTCAGCTGGAAGAGAACCTATCCTCTGAGGAAAAATAGGTCCAGATTCATGACCACCAGGAGAATGTTTTGTAGAATAATGTGATTCATCATGTAAATTTTTTGTGGAAAAACCACATGATTGAAGAGGAAACATGGGAATTTGAAAATGAAACGAAGAATAAATACCCCCACTTATTCGATAAGTATTTAAATTGAGAGGACACAATTTTCAAAAGGGGGAAGGTTTTAACATCACACGTAAGTAAAGGAATATGGATTTTCATATCTATGTCTTTTTATGAATTAGATAGTGTTTTAGAGGCTTAAAAAGATAATAAATCCAGCCTTAAGCTTATAATACTCTAATATTTTTAAAAGAATGTTTTACCGCCTCTTGATGGTGAACCATTTTTAAATCTATATTTTGAAAACTTGATAAGAGCTATTTTTCCTAATAAACTTATTCTTTATTATTTGGAAATTGGAATAAGCTTTGGATAAATTTTTCTAATTTTTCTGACAATGTTTATTTTTTAATGAATAGTGAAAAATACTGCATTTTACTTCAAAACTGCATTTTCCTAAAATTTAATTATATGGATAGATTATATTTTTAATTGGTTTTAAAAATTAAATAGAATATATTTTTACAATTTAATCCAATGGTGGTTATTCTGTTTAATTTCACTTTGAAATTGGACATAAACAATTGTCAATCTTTTGATATATATTGTTTCTAAAGAAACCCGCTATTTGTTTTGACAATGAGAGTTATTTTTAAATTAATTACTAAAATTTCTATGTTTGAAATTAGATAAAATGGACTCCATGTTTGGAATCAAATGGTCCAAATTATGAAATTAAGACTCTTTTGTTTTTGGACATTATGAATAGTAACGATGGTAATTATCATTAATTATCGTGATTAATTAGTAATCGGGTAGTTGAGGGTAATAAAATAATATCATAATAATAAAAAATGACCCCAAAATGTGTTCTAATGCTATTGGTTGTTTCATGACCGACCATGAGATGCCTTGTTCCAAAATTTGGGACCCCATGGAATCAATTTTGAATGATAGTGACATTTTATTATATTATTTATTTAAAGGTAAATTATAACCAAAGAATGTATCACCCAAGTAAAATAATTTTAGTTTAGTCTGTGTAAATGATCTATCAGATTATAAATAGTAATTGTAAAGATAAAAATATTTCTTACAACATAGTATTTTTTTATTGTTTTTAGACATTAAATAAATTAATTTTTTATGACACCATAATGATGCTGTGATTACCTAATTAATTAACGAATGAAATAAAATTAAAAGATAATGAAAAATAAGATACTTACACTTGTCAAAATCCTATTGGATGGGTGTATGTGGAACTCTTATCACCTTATTCTCGAAATATATAATATTGGGACCATTAAAATCTGAAACTCAGTATATAATAAAGTAACATTTCATGACTTTCCAAGAGTGCCCCTCCTCCATCTTATAAAAGGCCCCACCTCTACCACTGTACCCACACCTCTCAATACATTGGCCCGGCCAAAATATGATCATTTTATCTCTCCACATCCCTCTCTTCATCATAGAAGCCTATACTTAGGCATAAAGCTCTTCAATAAACCCTTTTGGTTCAATCCAAGAAGAGTTACTAGATTTAAAGGTAATGTCTTCTCTAATGTTCTTTTGTTTTATTTTGCTATTCCAACCCCATAACATTTTTTTATTCATTTCTTTTTTAACAACATCAGTGTCTAAAATATACTACGATTTTTTTATGATATGGATTTTATATACCCATACACACACCTCCATCTAATGGTCAAAGAATATAGTGTTTCTCTAGTTGGAAAATTTCTGCCTCACGAAACGATGATTGTTCAATCTTCTTTTAACTCATTTAATTATGGACATTAAGATATAACTATATTTATATATGATAAATATTATGTATATGTTTTCCATACGCTTCTGTATATTTCTTTTAGGGCATAACATTACGGTTTCCATTAATGGGTAAAGAGGATATCTTCATTTTAGGATGTGCGGACTATCGCCCCCTCAATGTGATTTGATTAGTTAGTGCCATATGTGGGACATATAAATGATGGATTTTATGATGTAATAAATGTTATTATACTGGTATTATAATATAAGTTTATATCATTATGATTTAACTCCATTAAATATGAAATAGAAATGAAAGTAGCGTTCTTGCTTATGTATGACTTACCGTCTCCTTGAACGGTGCATTTCATTTCTTACCTCTAAATGTTATGTAATATTATAAATGCATTTATATACTGTATATATATGATATATATGATATCTACATCATTAATATAATTATGGATATAATGGATATTTTACCACATGAACAACTTGTAATTATAAGATGATTTAATTTGGCTCACGTACCAAAGATCGACAAAACGACCGTTATTAACATAAGTAATTACATAGTATTCATAACATCGTAATAAGTGATACAAAAATAATAATGAACTCAAAAAAGGTTCTTATGAAATTATAAATGAACTTGAGTTAATTATTCATGAGATTAAAGAACGATCTAGTCAAGTTGGACATGATGTAAGGGACATCGTCTCAATCTCCTTTCATTGTGGCATATTTTGTTTTATACACAACTATCTTTTATTCAGTGTATAAAACCTTTTGAATTTTTATTTTATTCTAAAGGAATATTTTTTATACGACGAATTTTACTAAACAAAAAAAGGGAATGTTTTTGTCTTACGTAAGCAGCAAAAATGACTTCTCTGCCGCTGTGACCATTATTTAAGTTTTAGCTTCCTCTACAAGACATAACTTTTTTTAAATGAAAAATAAATACCATGTTTTAATTTTCATTTATTTTGGTATTGAAAATAGTTTTGATAATGTTTTGATTGTATAAATGTGTTGTATTGATATCTTGTGATTGAAATATTGAAATTTTATGTTTCCTTTCGGCATGTTTTATGTGATACGATTATTTTATTGTTCTTGGGAATTGTTTATGAAGACGAGTGGTTATGTGATAAAATAAGGGCGGGTGAGCCTGATATAGCTCTCCAACGCATTAGTTAACGTGATGGAGTTTAACACTAAGGTTTCTCCAAGGAGATTTAGGGAATATACTGTGATGGGTATTCCAAACGTAACCATGAGGGTTACCCCCTACGTAAGAATGTTATGAATGTCTCAAGTTACCTTTATGTCTTATGATTTATATGAGTTTTTCCTAAATCTTATGATTTCATGAGGTATGATAAAGTGATTATGTTTTATGAGTAAAGTATTATTTCATTAATTCTTATGAATACATGGGATAATGTTTTCATTATGTACTTTTATATCCGTTATTGAGCTTTTTATGCTCATCCCATGTTTTTGAAATGTTTTTCAGAAGTCAAGGGAAATGTATATGATGTGATGATATGGATGAGGATGTGTCAAGAAAGAATCCATTTTTTGTTTTAAATATTTTTCCGTTGATGGGAATAATAAATACTGTATTTTATGTAATCACCTTGTTCAAATGTGGAATGTAATGCATGTTTTATGATCTAATTCTCTATATCTCTAAACCTGACAAGATCCTCAATTTGAAGTCTTGCAATAACTCAAGATTACGTAATTTTTAAGGCTGGGGCCTTATAATAATTCCCATTATATGTGAATTTTATATATCTCTCATGGGTATATATAACTTATCATCAATAGATATCAATATAATTAATTTTAAATCACAGTATTTTATGGATGGGAATAATGATTTTTTGAATATTAATATATTATATTTATGAATTAATTATAATTCATGAATTATTATATCATATTAACCTTCATATAATCAAATAAATTGGAAGATTATAACATTTCTCATGTGTGCACATAGACTACCACCACCACATTGATATGTGACTTGTTTTCCCTTTCAAATTTACATGGATAGTAATAAAGATGAATTTGATTAATATATTATTTTTGTAGGAAATAATATTTATTCAATAATATAAAATTATTAATTATATTTATTTTCATTCTTCCATAAAAAATTTGAAAACAGTATTCATACATACATTGGACATATTATCTCCATTAATGGTGTAATTTATTTTTTGTCTATAATTTTGTGGAAGATTATTAATATATATAGAATTTATACCATGATTAAAATTACGAATATTATGTGACCATTATACATTTAATAGTACCAAAATTACTAAACCAAAAAAATATAATTAAAATTTATCCATTATCAGATGGAATAAATATTTTATTAATGAATTGTTCATAAACTAGGGATAAAATGTTATAAAAACTTATATTTTATATATTTTATTTATGGATGTATAATATGTGTATAATAAATAAATATTTATTATATATGAGATTGAAATAAGTAGAATGGAATTCATACTGAAGGTAAATGATTCATATTTCAATATCAATATTCATCACGATTTGTTTTAAATATGTTTTCCATGATGAAATTACAATATATAAATAAAAAATATCACCTTAATTTTTTCTAATCTGGTTTTTTCATTATAATAAATTATTTCATTTAATTTTTTATTCATTATGTTATAATATAGTAGAAGAAATTTTTAAAGGAAAAATAACTTTTTTACCCTCTTCAGATGAAAATAAATTTTCTTCCATATAAATTTTTTCTAATTTTTATATATATTATTTTAATATCACAATAGAATTGTTTAATTTTATTTTCCCAAGACATTATTTTAAGAAAAATATTAAAAGTAATATCCATATAATTTTATAAATAGCCTACATTTTGAGGTTTTTAATAAGTATAAACAAATGTTTTTTAAACATTTATAAATTGAAAAAAACATCCCTCCATTAATTCAACTAAATTATTTGTAAAATCATTTACATGTTTTAATATTTATTTTACATGAAAAAAATATCCATAATATTTGGTCAATTGTTTTATTCTTAGGATGTGATTCCAGAGAGAAAATGGTATTTTCATTCAGAAGTGTCCCATGTGATCGTTTTATGGATTATTTATTCTAAAATTAAATCCTATGATGTTTCATATGTTTTACATGGTATATAATCCAATAATAATTTCCTCATTGTTTCTTAATATAATTTATGATTATGATTATTAAATTTTTATGAAACACAATTCATTTTCATGAGAAGTGTTACATGTTTAAGATACCAGTTTCCATTCCATCGATAATTAGAATAATCCATGAATTGACATAATATATCATTTTCACATTTATTAGTATTCATGGGATAAATATTTATTTTAATTACAAAGAACAATATTTAATTTTGAAGTAAAAAATGAAATAGTTTTATTACACTATATTAAAAATAACTTTATGTAAATGATTAATGTTACATTTATATATTGTATTAGTGAATTTTATTTTTTATATATTGATTTAAAATTATCCTATGGTTTTTTTATAATTTCATGAGATAATTTATTTTTTAATGATTATGAAAAAAACTGAATTTTATTGGGAAATAAATTTTTTTTTCCATTATTTACAGAGTTAAATTGTACTATTATTTCATTTAAAAATATTATTACTTCAAATTAATTTATAAAAAACTATATGTGTTTATAAATTAACATTATAATTGAATTTCTTATAAAAACATTTTATTCCTAAAATTAGGTATTATAACACAAACTATTTTAATAACGTTTTTTGAGATTAGTTTTAATTTAATTAATGGAAATTATATTTTATGAATCTTGAAAAATGGATTCAATATTTATAATCATAATTTCAAAATTATTTAAATATGCCCCTTTTATTTTTTATCATTATATATAGTAACATTAATAATATTTTTACCATGGTAAGCGTAAATTAGATATTTATGGTTTAAAAATAATATGATAAGGACAAGACAATTAGTCATAAACATATATTAATTTTATTGGTTGACTTTATTCTATTCATAATATTCTAATATAATGTTATTGGATATTTTTCTATTTTCGTGGGATTATGATTGTAATAATATTTTAAGTAATGAAAAGTTAAAAATTTCATAAACATGTTTTTAAAAACATAAATATTTTATATCATGGGGATTAACCATGTACATGTATAGTAATTACTATTAGTTTAAAATAGACACTATTAATTGTCATCATGGGTTATTAAAAAATATTGAATATTGTATTACATATTTTTTCTTAAATAACATTGATGTAATAATAATTCAATTAATTGGAAAATAAATTAATGATATTAACAAAATTAAACATAATATATTGTAATATAATTAGATAGATTAATTAATTTTTTTAGAAGATTATATCATTTTATAAATTTATTAAATGATTTATTATAATTTATTTTATTTTTTTATTATTATTTTTGTAAATAACTAGTTTTGAAATTTACATTGTTAATATTTCATGAAAATAGTATTTAATTAAATGAATCATAAATCATTAAAATCCTATATTCTCACATTTAATTATTAAATAGATTATAATATCAATTATTTTCAATATTGGGTTTGTTAAATGATTTTTTGTAACTAGTAATACCCTTCAATTGTAAAAAAAGTTAACAATACCGTAATTTTCAAAATTATTAATGAATGGTTGAAACACAAATACTCCAGTAAAATTTTGATATGATCTTGTAAAAATTTTAAATTATGTTATTATTTCAACTATTAAATGTTTATATTCATTTATTATAAATTTGTATCCATTTAAACATCCCAAATTATTTTAAAATATTTTCATATAGAAGGAAATTCTATGATTACGCATCAACTCTCTTATAAAATAGTACCTCTTATTAATATTTCATCGTAGTTAATTTAATTATCATTCAATTCATACCCAATTAATTTCCTTAAGAAACTCCTCACATACAAGTGTATTATTTTTATCTTAAAAACAATATATCCATGCTTTTGGTTTAATCCATATGTGGTTTTATGGAGAAGATGTATCATTCAGAATCAAGCATTTTTATTTTTTGTAATCTCTAGCCTCTTTCAGATAATCATTTTCTATGACTATATAATAACATAAAAATATTAAATATAAATATATGTTATTATTTTTAGTTCATAACCCATATCTATCTTCATCCTCCTTTAAATGGGAGAGGAAACCATTGTTTCTGTGAATGATAGTCTACCCCTTATTACCTGATGCAATTAATTTTCAATCAATGTCTCTAATTTAAGGTCATAATTATTTATTTAATGTATATATCAAATAATAATGACATTTATATAATTATTTAATTATTATGTAAAACATAATTTCATACCCTAGCACTCAATGAAAAATGATAGCACCGTTCATGGGTGTGATTGGACTACCACCTCCATGAAGCGATGTGATTCATTCTTCATTCGTATAAAAAATGGATTATATATATAATTATTATTCAAAAATAATTGGTTATTAATTAATTTATTATCATCATGTAAATAAATAATAATACTTACCTTAATTCCATAATTATCATTGAATATTGGAAACATTACTCATACATACATATGACCTACTATCTTCATGACTGTTACATTTTTTAGTTCACCTGACCATATTTCATGGTTGGTTCAATAAAATGAACTTAAATAAATAACTATAACTAGTTCACTATTATTATTCCTTAAACAGTGGAATAATAACCCATTTTAACATAGTTATCCTACCAATGTAATTTTCATCAAACTAGAATAATGTCATAAAAACATGTGATGTGAATTCAATTTATTATGTAATTTTATAAAAAATTCAAAAAACCATTATAAAAAGAATAATAAACTGTAACAAAATTCACACATATTTCAATGATTAACTTATATTTATTTTTCTCCAATATAAGGAACACACATGTCAATTATTGTATAAGGTATGAGGCATTCATGAAAAATTAGTTCTACAAAGTATCCCTTACAAATCATTTTAATCCATGTAAATGATTTTAAAAATATTTTATTAATGTATTTATTTGGAAATAAAATAATTTTAATGTATTATATAATTATTATAAATTTTAAGAAACATTTTTTTTTCAAATAAGTCATTTTATTGATTTATTTTACTTTATATACCAATGAAAAATAATGATGTTCTATTATAAAGTATACTACAATAATAACTTTTCCTTCTGCCATAAAAAAAATATTTGATGTATGGATTCCATTATATTATTTCATGTATTACTAAAATAAAATAATTCTTTATATTTTTATGTAGATTGGTTCCTAAAATGAATATTTATTATTAAAGGTTAATTTTATATAAGAAAATATTTTTCATACATAATTAAAATTCTATTTCAATGTTTTTATGAGGAAATTCTCAAGCATAAAATGCTTTATTCATGATATGGTAGATGATAATATTATACGAGTAAAATGTGATCTTGATAAATATTATATTATGGGTTAACCCCCATTAAAAGTCATAAAAATAGGTTATCTCTTTATAAATTACACGAATGTTGTCTCCAAATATCTCTCCAATGTATTGGGTAATGTTGCTTGTCTAAATAGGCATGATATAATACCCTACAAATTCTAAGAGAGTAACCTTTAATCAATTGCATATCTGAAATGTTGAAAAAAAATGTAGAAATGAATACAACCTCTTGATACGTTACATTATATTAAATATTTAAATTAAATTTAATATATTCTATAGATTAAAATGCATATGACAGAGAGTTAGCATGTATATCATATAATAATGACAATCTTCGATGACCTGTGTTACAAAACAGACGAAATTTTACCAAACATAAATATAATAAAAAACCATAATATATAACCTAGTAGTTAAATTAAATACAATTAATAGTATTACCAAATTTATAAAAATATATTGTCTATAAAAATTTATTATGAATTCATTTGTTAACAATTAATGATAAATGAAAATATAAACCAATTAATTATAAATAACATATTTATAATTTTATGATCCCAAATGAGTTTTTTATTAATAAATTAAATTAATATAAATTACATTATTATATTAAAGAAAAAGTATATATTATGTATTCAATCAATAATTATTGATATTCATCCAATAGTTTGGATAAGAATAAGTTAAGAATAAATCAATTTTCATACTCAAATAATTGTATTTTTCAAAAAAATGAAAATTTTCCACGTTTTAATAGATAAAATATTTTAAATACAATTTTATGAACTTTTATTAATTTTAAATTTTAAAACAAATTTCATTTTTTAATTATTAAAAAAAACTGTTTTAGGCTAAATTTTAATATTTTTATGTGATGTTTATATTTTTTTGGGTGAATTTACGAATATACAGAGTATTAATTCAAAAATTCCATTTAATATAATTTTTTCATATTCTTATATTATATTATGGTGGATTTTTATAGTTTAATAAGATCAATTATATATAAAATAATTCAATTTAATTAATTTTAATCAATTTCACAATGAAATTTGATATAAAAATAAATCAAGCTTTTAAACATTTTTACTTTAAGAACCCACTTTATCATCCCATATGTGGAATTAATTTCAATATATTTTCATCAACATATGTGATTTGAATTTGGAAAAAAATACCATATTATTAAAAAAAATTAATTTATAATTTATAATAAAGAAAATTTATTTTTTGACCAAAACATTTATTGAAATTTACTAAAAATAATTAGAGCATTTAAGAGGGAAATTTGCATAACAATGGACTAAATGATAATATTAAGGGCCAAATGAACTAAAAAAATTGATAAAATCTGTTGGATGAAAATATTTAGATCCTATCCCCCCTTTTCATGAATTATTTTAATTATTGGATCCACATAACATGGGAAAAATCTTTGAAATATTTTCAATATCTCCACTCCTCTACCACTATAAAAAGGCACTCATCTCTCCAACTTTTTCATAAATATAAAGAGATTTAGATCTCCCGTCCTATGAAACAATAATCTATTAAAATCACTCCCTTGAACATATAATAATATCATTGGCATTAAATAAATTAAAGTATAAATTTTGGTATAAATCTAAAGGACATACAGGTAAAAGATGTACCATTATTCAATGTGCATTTTTGATTTATTTTTTCCTCCACCAATTAATTTATTACTGTGACATGATTAGAAAATAAAATCAGTATAATAAATATAATAATATATTTTAATTTTAAGGGTTTGACATTAGCCTACACAAACATCCATCAAATGGGTTATGAACATAACTTTTTGGTGTATGACAAACTACCACCTTGTGAAATGATGTCGTTCATATTTTCCATTAACAGATCTCATGGTTAGGAATTATAATTGACAAAAGGTTTATATATATTGTATATTTGATATTAATATCTATTTTGTACAACTATATTTTTTGAATAACTCATTCCTCATTGACTTTCATTTTGTGTAAATAATATAACATCTTTTGTGGACGTATGGACTACGACCTCCTCAAAGCAATAAGATTCATTCCCACTATACATGGAATGTATGAATGAGGGATTGAATAATTTTAGGATACATATTTGTCATAAATATTATTCCTTAATTTTAATATTCTTATATATCAATTACATATCATTATTTTAAAATATGAATGAAAATGGAAGCGGTGGTCATGTGTATCTAAAACTAACCGTCTCCAGGAACGGTATAGGTCATTTCCTATCAGAATATATAATATATTTTTCTATATATATATATATAGAATATATAAAAAATTTAAATCATGGTTAATATTTTTTAGATAATAAAGTCATGATCAAAATAATAGGACCCAATATTAAAATATTAACCAATCCCAACTAACAGGTAAATTAGCACCCAAAATAGTTAAAAAAGTGAAACATTATTGGAAAATAGTTAATAAGATATTATAAGAAGTAAATATATGATATTATAATATTTAATATAGTTTTTATAAGTAATTTTCTTGATGAAAATCATTATAAATGAGGTTAATGGATGTTCACAAGAAATGAAATATAGGGTAAGATATTCTGGTCACACTTTTCTTTCTCTGAGGCACACTCCATTTAGACCACTTATTTAATTTGTGTGATATATATATATATAACCTATTGAATATTATATCATAAAAACATCTTGGTATTTATATTTTCTTTTGATTTTATTTATTTAATTGGTAATACAATTAAAAAGTTAACAAGTAGTAGGGGATTTTGATCTATCTTTTTACATTGTTGAGATAAATTTCATATTCACCACTTAATTATTTTGTGCGGTGTTTCTACTAGTCATTTTGATATATTAGAACATAAATTATTTTCTATTCATATTATTTTGGTGTCTGAAGATTGTTAATATTCTATGGGCGTGGAATTAAATGTTATCAAGAGGTAAATAATTTCCTAACCTGATTCATTTTCATGGGGTTATATTACATCATTTGTGTCAATAATATTTTATGACTATGTTTATAATTACGATTCCTAAATGTTGATATATTTAAACTTTTTATTTTTTTATTTACATTTAATAAAAATAATAAACTCACTTATTAATTCTAACATTATTGATATGATCATTTTAATGGTTTATTTCATAACCTCATTCTAATTGAGAATGCGTATCCATGGTATTTATTTAAAGGAATATATATATGATCATTGATCAATAAACCCTTTATTTTTTCTCCTATGATTATTCATGACATTTTTTATGTAACAGTCAAATAATTTTAACCATTTGGTACTTAAAATGATTTATAATTTTTTTAAGAGAACATAAAATTATTATCCTCCTTAGTCGAAGAACAAATTTTCATATAAAAACCATATCTTCTATTAATGGTTTCAAGATTATTTTATCTACTAAAAACATTTAATTAATGAATTTTTTAACACTTTTTTATTTTATAATTTTTCCCATGGATTCTTCTTGTCTCTTTGAAATACTGGAATATTTCCATCTGTTTACTGTGAAAAATAAATATACTTTTTCCCTTATACGACATGTATATATTTACCTAAAATCATTATTTTGAAGATTCATTTGAATGATTAAAATTTTATTTTTAAAATTGGTATAAAAATATATATACAAAGAAATGTTTTTCAATATTATTTTCTAAATAAAAAATATATTTTCATCAATTTTTTTTCTAAATAATGTTTTATAACATTTATATTAATTAATGTCGATATGAATTTATTTTTAATAAATTTTTGATATTTCGTACTAATACAATCATTATTCTTCATCTGGATAATTTCTAATTAATATGGACAAGGATAGTATTGACATCCACTTACTTGATTTTTTGTTAGTCCCATTGAAATATCCACTTTCTTAGGATCATTAGAGACTGAATTTATTATAATTACCTATATCATTTATCATGTATATATTTATTTCCTAAAACATATATAATTTTTAAATACAGTGTTTACATTGAATGTTATTTAATTATCTATGGAAATATTGATAAATACTTTTTATTTATTAAATATGTATATTTGATAAGGAATATTTTTTTCAATTAAATGGATTACTTGATATGAGGAATAGTTGGGACATGCAGTGACTGGTGTTGCACGATCAGTATATTTCCCCTTAATTCATTGATATGTTTTAATGAGATAATTTTATTGAGAAAAATAAATTGGTTTCTACCAGTAGTTAAAAAATTTCTATATTATAGATATTGAAAGTCGAATTTTTAATGTTCCTAAGACATTATGTCTGATAAGTAATCAATTTATTCGTATTGATTTGTTATTTATTATCTATGTGATTTTTACAATGGAAAATTCAATGTATGAATTTAATTATCTATTTATTGATAAAATGGAATGTGTTACCTGTTTATTACCTTGAGGTATTGATTATGCCTTTTACAGTTATTTAAATGGAATTTGATTTAGTAACTTACCATTCCATACTAATTACGCACTACCTTATCAATTTATTTATTACACGATATGTGTCTTCTATTATTTTCATTATATATTGAATATTCATATTGATTAATTATCATTTCTTCTATAATTTAACCTTATTGAGAATTTGATCTTACCCTTATGTTGTTTAGATTTACCTTGGGATCCAATAAGTTTACTATGAATGGTATCAAATGATATAATGAAGTGAATAATGTTATAAAAAATTAGTATTTTTGTAATTAGTGCATCATGTTTTAATACAAATCTCAAGTATATATTTTCTTTACAAGGATACTAAACACTATGGTCCTTTTGGATATGATTCAATATAATAATTCCATTTTTATTTTATTTGAATCCAACACTAGGTTACTGGATTCAGGGTGATATAGTTGTTATTAGAGTAATTTTAGTATAAATCATGGGAATTGGATTTAGGAAAGCATATATTAGGAGATATATCCAAATATTATACATTGTGGATATTTAGTGAAGAAAATCATAGAATTTTAGTAATATAGATATTGTGTAAGTATTATAAGAAATATAATCATGTTTTGACACTACTTGTGGACATGGTTCTAGAATAGATATACCTAGGAGTGACAACTTTAAAAAGGTGTGTCAGGACAAACTCAAGTGTAGTATGGTTCATAAAAATGAGCCTTACTATGATGTTGTTATGCCACTCATAGGGGGTATTCTCAATATAACTAAAATATTCATTACAATACATTATGAGGGATTTGAATAGATATTGAGAATGAATTACCTAGGTAAATTCAAATATGTATTAGATAAAAAATAATGTTTCAATATTTATACACATGAGAAATTACAATACGGTTTTTACACTATGATAATTGTTTCTTACACTATGATTTGTGGTTTTACTCAATGGCTAGCTCCCAAAAAGTCATGAAACTATTGAACATAAAAGAAAAGTTAATATTAATATAAAGTAATATGATATTTTTGTTGGAGTGAATGAATTAAGGATTATTCCTAATAACATCTCTATAAATTTTATTAACAACATATAACTTAACCCACTACTAAACACACCAAATATAACATGTATAGTGTTTAATAAGTTCCCTAGTGGTGGATGACATAGAGAAAAATGGTTTGATTTCCATCGTGCAAGAAAATGTTGAAGGACCCCCTTTGATGGTGTCTCTTTGGATCGAAGAATGAATTTTGTGTTGGAATGAATGGCATAAATCAAATAAATTCTGTGAAAAAATAATGAGGGTGAATAAAGGAAATATATATCATCCAATGGATCCATTTTTAGATTTTTTTTCCCTTAAAAGTGGGGAACTTGCGAATTTCATGAGTCAATTACCTCTTCTATAAGATTAATTATAGGCTAGTGAATGGACTGAATTGAAATAAATTTATTAATTATTTTTGTATTGATATTGTATTGAAAACCATCTAAATGGGAAATATACTATATTCCCTTTTTTAAAGGAGGTCTATAAAATTTATTATTGTATTAGAAAATGAATACTAGTGTTCTCGGTGATGACCCATCAAATCCGGTAATGTGGAGGGGGGTGGAGATTAATTTATTAACAATATAAGTTTATGAAATTAGTTAGAGACAAATATATTGAATTGTTTTATGGGTGTTTTGATTTTCTAAATGAAAATTTACAATCATAGGGGGGTCATTTTGGGATATATATTTCATGGGGTAAGGCATAAATGAGAATTTGAATAGTGGCACACAAAATGATAGAATTTTTATTATGAAATTGATATGTATTATGTAATTATATTTACATATATTCTAAATAAATAAAATAAATACTCAAAATTATGAAAATTATCAACGTAATGTTATCTTAATACCACACATTTTTTTTCAAATGATGGTCTTTTAAATGATCATGAATTTGAATTTTTGATGCCATAACATTTTCATGGATATTTAATTTTTTATTGTTATCTATGAACTAAATAACTCCCTGAAAATATTTATATTTTCCTCCAATTCCATATTTTCACATTCCCCTAATGTTCTATGATAAAGAAACCCAATTATATATTATTTTATATGACCTCTATATAATTCAATATATCATATTCAGAGGATATTTTTGGAAATATTATAATGATATTATATTAAAACATTGAAAATATTAAAAAAATTATTACTAATATAATGTTTAAATTGAAAGGATAAAATTTATTTAAATTATTCAGAATGTTACACCGTAAAAATTCTAAAACTGTTACTTTTATGTGATAGCGTAAATCAAAAGACACACCAAACTTATAAATGAATATAATATATCAATTAATTATGTTATATTTAATATTTTTAAAAAATATAATATATTCTATAACAATCAATGCATTCTAAAATGAGTAATATTTTATGGCATGTAATAACGCCTTTATTTGATGACTTTTATTACATGCAAGGCTGCGTTTTAATAAAAAAAACGTTACATTAATAAAAATTTATATGATATAAAATATACAATAAATTAGATGTTATGAACAATATTAATAAACTCTAGAAAATATTTTTTCTATAATAAATTATTATAAATTCATCGGTTACCTATTAATCAGATATAGAAATACAATCTAATAGAATATAAATTAGTTTCATTATTTTAATGCTAAAAAAGTCATTTTTTCTTAATAAATTATATTATTTACAATTGGTGAATGAAATTATTAATATATATATATATATATATATATGAAATAATTTTTTTATATTCATAACATAGTTTTTGAAATCATAATATTAGAATAAATTCAGTTGTAAGCTAAAACAATTATATTTTCTAAAAAGGTAATTTTATAGCCATAAAATGGAGAACCTATTATAAACCCAATTTTTGAAAGTTTCATAAATTTTATATATCAAAATAAACATTATTTTATAAATGGTAATATAAAATTTTTCTTAGGGTGAAATTTTTTTATTTTTCTATGATGTTTTATATTTTGATTAGTAGTGGAAAATAATTAATTTTATTTCTAAACTTGTTTTCCATATTATTTATTGGATTGTAAAATTTTATATTTTTATTTAAGGTTTTATTATATCAATTATTAGTTAATTAAACCAATTTATATAATTTTAATAAATCTCAAATTTACATTGGATATAAAAACATTTCATCCTTTTGATCATTTTACATTAAAACCCCTCTTTGTCATTCAATATGTTTGATTAACTTCTACCATTTCTTTGATAAGAATTTTGAAAAATAGATTCACTAATTTTTAAAATTAATTATTTATAATTTATAATTATATAAAATTATTTTTTACAAATAATATTATGGAAAGAAATTAAAATTAAATTCATTGATTCTGAGAAAAATAGATTCACATGGGACTAAACCTTAAACATAATGGAAAAAATGACAAAAAAACATTTACAAATTCCATTTATGGATATATTTGTACAATTTTCACAATTTCCTAGATTTTGTTTCAGTATTATAGATTGTTTAAATGGTAATAATATTGATGTAACTCCTTCATTAAAATATTTACTAGAATAGAACTCCTCCACCACTATAAAAAACACTAAACCATCCCACTTATTCACACCTCTGAAGAAATTTTTATAATCAATAATATTTCCAAAAAATATCCCAAAATATCTTCCCTCATTCTAGAATCATCCATTTGGGAATAAATAATACAAAATAAGACTCAGGGTATAAGTATTTATTTACCCAAAAATGAGGAAACATTTTTCAACATGAAATTATGTTTTGTATATTTCTTCACTAATTAATTTATTATTAATACATGAATAAAAACTAAAATAATTATAATATATACACTACAATTTTTTATGTTAACTTTTTTATGTAAACATAAAAAAACTATAATTAAAGATGTTATGAAAATACCATTTCTATGTACAGTGAACTGTCACCTCACAAAACAAAAACGTTATTTTTTATTTTAACACATCACATGGTTGGAAACTATAATGAAAACCATATTTTTATATTATATTTTTTATACAAAATCATTATTTATACTTATTTAAGTTTTATAAAACACATATATAAATGATTACAATTATTGTGTAAATATGATTACATCATTTGTGGACGTGTGGACTACCGTCTCTTAAGAGAAATGTGATTCATCCATGATATATGAGGATTTAATTAAGGATTTTTTAAATAAAAATATATGAAATATGTGAAATAAATTTGATTTTAGAGTTATAATATACAAAAATATCATATAATATTCATTATTTTAAAATATGTTATGAAATTGAACTATCATTCATGAATTTATAAGGAATATCATCTCTATAAATGACACATTTAATTTCATATCTCTAAAAATAATAGATTATTAAAAATACAAATATAGTTAATATATACATAATTTAAATAATTATTACCATTGTAGATATAATTATATCATGATAGAAAAAATAGGAACAAAAAATATATGTAATATAAATCCCTATAAACTAGGAAATTAACAACTGAAAAAGTAAAAATAAAGATAGATTATTAACAAAAGGATAGTAAGATATTGTAAGAATATAATATATGGTATTATAAATATGAATGTGGGTTTTTTATTAATTATTAACATAATTAAAACCCATATAATTGATTATAAAGGAATTTAACCAAAATTTGGACACATATTAATGGATTATTTTCTATCTTTTATTTCTATGAGACACACACCATTTTAACCCCATATTTATTTTGTGATGTGTATATAATTACAAAATTTTAATTAATATAAATTTTTTGTTTATGATAATAAAATTTAGAGCTTCATTGGAAGTTATATTTTTATGGGGATTATAGTTCAAATGTTAATATTTACTAAGGGATTTTCAAGTCACATTTTTTACATCTGTGAGGTATGTGGAAAATTCCCAGTTTTATTATTATTGTGTTATGTATCTATTTCCAATTATGACATATTATAACATTAATTATTTTATATTCCTAGTATTATGAGGTTCAAATATAATTATTTATTATAATGATATTTGAATTAATATTTACAATGTTGGGAATAATATTCTAACCTGATTTATTTTCCTTGGGTCATATAACATCCTCATTGTCGATAACATTCTATGATTATGTGTATATTGAAATATAATATATATTTTTGTATTTTAAATTCTTATATTTGGATGTATAGTTGATACCCATAACCAATTCATTGATTAATTTTCACTTCAATGTTATGTTAATTTTGAGGGTTTATTTTATAATCTCGTTCAAATAAAGATTCATATTATTGTAATTTCATTAAATAAATTTATACGATAATTTTTAAATTATGAAATTAATTTTCTTACCCATTAGTTATTAATGATCTTTTTCATGTAATAGAATCATTTTATACTCATTGATACATAGAATGTTGTATAAAATGATTTTTACAAAACCTGACTATATTTCTCACCCAAGTAAGAGAAATAGATTTCTTTCAAAATCATTTATTTTATAAATATACTTCCATTTTTTTAAACCTTAGTCACATATTTTATCAAATAATATTTTAATCCTTTTTTCTTTTTATTTTTTTTCAATGGAATTTTTTTCTCTTTCTAAATACTAATTTTTTCTATCCTTTTCTCTCTAAATGGAATGTTCTTTTTTTCCTTGTTTAACATGCATATTATTACCCAACAACATTTTTTTAAGATTTCATTACATGTTTAAAATGATACAAAAAATCTATTTTAATTGTTATTTAAAAAAATTATTTTTATGTTAGTTTTAAAATAAACAATTATTTTCCTCAAGAATGTTTTAATAAGAGATGTATTTAATATTTCTATTCATAAATTTAAAAAACACTATATTTTTATTCAACTAGTAAATGTGGCATTAAAACCATAATTTTTGATCCCATAGATGGTTTTAATTTTTTTTAAAAAATATTGTATTGACAGTCACTTCCTTGACTCCTTTTTCATTTCCCTTGAAATATTTGATTTCTTAAGATCGTTATAAATATAATTTCCCCTAATTTTCAATATTATATTTTATGGATATATTAAATTCCCAAACCATATATAATTTTAACCAATATTTTTTACTATTAAAATTATTTTAATTTATTTAAATGTAGATAAATATATATTCTACATTCCATAAAGATATTTGATAAGGAATATTTTTTATTAACTAAATAGATTACTACATATAACCATTGGATTGGACATGTAGTTATGGTTGGGGCCTAAAAAATATATTTCCCCTTGAAGCATCGATAAGTTATTATAATTTTTTTCGTAATTAGCGAGGTTTTTAACAGTAGTTTTAGTGGACATGGAGCATTTATCATGACATTATAGGTTTCCTTGTTCCTAAGACAAGACACCCAATTGTTAAGATGTTCCTTTATTTAGATTCAGTATTTATTTTCTATGAGATATTGACTATGAAATATTTTATAAATGCATTTTATTCTCAAAATTTTGAATAAATGGAATATGATTCCAATTTCTCACCTTCCCAAATTTTATTATGACTTATACAATTATTTAAATGGAATATTCTATTAATAATTTCCCTAACCGTACTATTTACACAATTAATTCTCATTTTCTTGATTACATGGATTTTTTCTTCAATTATTAACTTCCATATTGACTATTCACAGTGATTATTTATTTCATCCCCTAAAATTGAACTTTATTGAGCATTTCACATTATCCTAATTATTTTTATTTTTACCCAAGAATAAAAAAAGTGGTCATAGAATGATATAAATGGACAATCTTGATGGAATAATGTTATCCTCAAAGGATAAAACATGTTTTATTTATTATATTTATTTTTAATACAAGACTCTAGTATGTTTTTCTTTTACCAAGAGTACTAAATTCTTTATTCAATTGAGATTTTATTCAATTAAATAATTCAAATGTATTGGAAGTTGAATCCAGATCTAGTTTACATGGGTCGGGGCACTACACAAGATAGAGATAATTTCTAGATGGTTTCTCATATGATTTTAACTATGATCTATTTATATCTAATTTGAATTAAAATTAGGTTTTGAATATAATTTTATACATTCCCAAAATGGTTTTTCATTCTCATGTTATTTGATTAAATGGATATATATTAAAATATATTGTGTGTGATTTTAATGTGGAATATATTTATTTTCTCAATGATCATTAAGAAAATTGTATTAATTTAATGAGTTTTAATTTTTTTAATTGAATAATAGTTTTAATCTTTTTTTTTACCTTATTGAGATTCATTTCTCATCCCATATTTCAAAATGTTTATTCATTAGTTATAAAAGATAAATATGCGAATGGGTTGGGTTAACGTAAAAAATGTGTAGATATTTATGGAAAAGATGACATGTTTATTTTGAAAAGTTTGTTATTATGGAGAAACTAAATAATATATGGGATTTTAAATATTGTAAAGTAATTTTAATTTGTTTTAGTGTGAGGACCTAACTATATAATACACTAAACATATAGTAAGAATTTAGATGGAATAAAATTGATTATTATTTAATGATATTAATATTTTTTATTATTTAATAATGGTTTATTATAAATCTTATTTTGGAAATGGTTTGCATTAATTTAGAGACTATAAAAATGATAATATAAAAGCCATTAAATATTTTACTTATTGGAGAAGTTGAAATAATATATCATTTCAGTATTATCATTTTTCTTGATCAAAACAATGTTTTTTAGAATAGTTTTACATTTATGAAATATGGACACTATAGTTGGAAGGCACTAAGATGAAAATTTACTTCAAAAAAAGCAACCCAGAATATTTGGAATTGTAATTGAATAATTATATAAAGAAATTTCTCAATTTAGATTGTATATAAATGGCGGTGGTATCCATTCTAAATAGGATTTAGATATACTATAGTGGAATATAAATATCATAGTAAATTATATATAAAAACATCATCTAGTATTTAGTGTATCCTTGGAAATGTTTTTGTTGATTGAGGTTTTTCCCCTATAAAAGGCATTTTAAATCATGAGGTGTTCAAAAAAATAAAGGTTACCCATGATATTTTTTATTTTTAAGGTAATGATGATCAATGGTGGTATTTGGATAAAAATACCATAGAGATATACTTTCATTATTCTTTTTAATGGGACAAGTGAATGATTTATATCTTAATAAATACATTAATAAGACTATTTATCTCAACATGGAGATACAATTTATTGAGTGGAATAAAAAGGATGAATATTTAGTAGCCATATATGATGAAAAGTTTAGTGGATTACACAAGTATATACTCGATTATTTTTAGCACCATGATAATAAAATTAACAGGTTTAACATTGGATTGGGGCAAAATTTGCTAAGTGTTTTCGATTCATTAGAATTCAACGGATATAATATGTATGATTACTGTATTTTGAAATTTATAGTATTGTTTTACAACCCTTATGTTTCTCAAATTTATAAGGGTAATAAAATATCATGGTGGAATTCATTGGAGAAGAAGCTATTTCAAAACTCTAGTGGTATTCCCACAACGTGTTACAAGTTTGGTAAATTTAAATTCAAGTAATTTTTAATAGTATCTAGACAGTGTTCCCATTATGGCCAGTTTAGTATCCTAGATCGTAATTTAAAGGAAAATAATCTTAAACAAATTTAGAATGGTTAAGTGATAACCATCCAATGGTTAGATGTTTTAGTCATAATGAGTTTTGTCATTATACCAACATGTGTACCATATTAGTTACCAATGATGGAAATAATTATTATTTTATGTATAAAGGTGTGTAAATACTATTTTATACTAAAATAGTTGATGATGGACCATTTAATGATGTCGTGATATGTATGATACTTATATATTGGAATTATAAAAGTCATTTTTAACTATTGATCATTACAACCGTTCATTTATTTTGATTTTTTTTAGTAAAATGATAGTATCCCCACCTAAAAAAATATAGAACTTTATATGAAAAATATATGGTGAAAAATAAAAATACCATGATTTATAGAAATATTATTATTGTAATTAGTGGGATGGAATTTCTAAAAAAAATTGTACACCCTATGGTAGGGTTTGATATTATTTTTTTAATATATTATATTGTATTTTATAATAATAAGATACAAAAATGTGAAAATAATTTTTTTTTCAAGGATTTCCAATTTTTTATAGGATACCATGAATGTAAGAAACTGATTCGGTATAGATGTGAATGTTAACTTACTTATATTTTGGACAATAAATAAACTATTAAAATTAGTGATATTCATGTAGTGAATGAATTTATGGAGTTTATTACTAATGAATTTTCATGTCTTATACATGACCATGAATAATAATTAACTATTGACTTAGTGTCTAATGCTATGTGAATTTTGATACACCCAATTGAATGGAACAAGTATATCTTTTGGAGTAGAAATATCTGTTGAAAGAGTTTGTTGTTAAAAACATCATTCAACATTTAACTTCACTATGGGGTTCTATATTCAAATTTATATTATATAAATATAGTTTAATTAGACTTTTCATTCATTATAGATCCATGAATAAACAAAAAAAATTAATATAAAGTATCATTTACCTCATATCGATGTCTCTTTACCAACTCTGCGGAGAACTGTATTTTTTAATGTTTGATCATAGGTTAGGGTACCATAAGTTAAAATTAATGATATAAGAATATTCCAATGAAACATATTTATGCATGATATGGGAATTATGTTTTTTTATTTATTTTATGTGGGTTTTCTAATTCTACATTTGTTTTTTTGGAAATAGAAATTGATCATTCCATTAGTTATTGGGAAATTTTGTGGTTTTTTATTGATTATATATTTGTATATTATAAAATTAAATTTGTTTATTATGAAAACAATAAAATGGTGTTGAATACATTATTGGAAAATAAATAATATGGTAAATTTACTATGTATTGATTTTTATGATGAAAATATTATTTTATGGGGATATTGTTTTGTAATGATGAAATAACGATTGACACTACAAATACTATAGTTTTATAAAAATGACCATCACAAAAAAATATTTCACAAATATTCATATTTTTATTTATTTATTAGGTAACGTATGGTTATTTTTTGTAAAATACTATTTGTTGTATATAAAATTAAATATATTATATCAAATGTAGTAAATTATTATAGACAAAATATCAAGATGATTGTTTTAGTGAACCAAAAATTTGATTGTTGAATAATCTAGTTTTTTAAATTTCATGTAGATATGATTAAATTTTCAGCTACTATAATTCTTTGTTAAATAAAATTGGTTTCATTATAATATATGATGATCATGTAATTACTTAGGATTCATGGAAATTGAATTCCCATGTGTCAAATTATACTACAAAAGATTTTAAATTATCTAATTTTGTTTATTATTTTAATATGTTGAGGAATAATTAATATTAAATAATATGTGAAATATATGTTGATTAAAAAAAATTCTCCTATATATTAATTTAGATAGATTTGAACATGAAAAGTAACTATGGATATAATTGAAAAAACACCATAACATTAAAAATCATTATCATCAAAAAAATAAAACAAGGTAGTTGACGATTTTATTTTAAAAAACAATGCCTCCCTAACCATGTAACATTTATAATATGACCCTCTGGATAAGGATTGGATAAATATTTTCGAAATTTTTTTTGATACATGATCATCCTCTGTTATCTTTCTAGTGATAGTATAGTCAAATTTGTTAGAATGAATCACAAAACCACATAAATCAGATCATGTTTTATAGGGAAATGATGAATTGGTTATGAAGTATATTTTTAAAAAATTTAATATTGAAAAAAAAATGTGATTTGTGATTTGGAAAAAGACTAAATGTTCCATGTGATTCCTACATTGATGGAGTGTTTTTGGTAGTGTCTCATATTTCCCATTTATCATTTATCCAAGATGGATGATGACGTAAAGAGACCTTCATGAGTATTACTAGTGGGATTTAATGAAAAGTAATATTTCTAAAATTGCAGTGAATTAATTGAATTGTCAATAGGTTATATTATAATGGTTATTACATAGTGTAATGATTCATACCCTATCATCACCAATGTGGAGAAGTGATATTATATGAATGGATTTCATAGTTTGATTTCAATATATTTCTCAAAGAAATAATTTTATTTGGGATGAATTTGATATATTATATAAATATGATAATTTTGTACCCCTTAAATATGAAATGTATTATGATATATATTTTTTAAATGTTACTCAATGATACAGTCATGTCACAAGGTGTTCTTATATCTATTGTATATAAATGTGATCCAAGGATCATTATAAATTTTTGTAATGGACATCATAATTCATTGTATACTGAATTAAAATTAATTAAAATATTTATCTTCATTATAATCTTAACTCCAATAGAAAAATTTATATCTTGGAATACATGATTTTATTCCTATTCAATGTATTAAAAGGGTTGTTAGGGTCAACATTTTTATTTTGTTGATTTTTATTATAATATGTTTCTTTATTCGAATATACTGATAAAACCTTTTGAATATTTATATGTAATGTATATTTACACCTTACCTTTTAGGATGAAGTAAAAGAAATTGTGTTCCTGAAGAGAGAGGAGAATTATAAAATATTTGACAAGTTGTAGATGATTAATCAAATAAATAACTACAACTTAATATTAGAATAAAATTTATGTGAATAAAGAGAGGAATGATTTTTATTTTGAGGTAAACTATTTTTGTTATTAATGTATTTATAGGTATATATTTGAAATTTTTTGATATGAAGTAAAAGATAATTCCATGGTCATTAGACCATATAAAATAATAGTGAAATTAGGACCTGTTTTTTATTGAGTCACTTTTCAACCATGTTTATCCCTATTATAATGGAAATTTATTGTTTTGATGTTTAGAAAATATTTTCTAAATTAATATCACTGTTTTAGGAAATAATTATTTTAGTTATAAGATAATGTTGATTTTCAGGAAAATAAAGTTCATATATTATGACAACAAAGAGAAACTATTATGGAATAAGTGATACTAAAAGTTAAGGTTTTATAAAAAAACGCTATGGTTGAATAAGAAACATTGTAATATGGAAATGAGTTAAAACAATGTAATCCTCTCAAGTTTATTAACTGAATAACATTTTAGGGATTTAATATCTAAATGTGGAAAATAATATAACAACAATAGTAATTTTAGAGTAAATTATTTTCAAATTTATCAGTATTCTTGAGATATACATTCACATTCTTCATAAAAATAATTATGTAATTTTTAAATTTAAAATAAAATTATTTCATTAAAATATATTATTATAATGTTTAATTTGAAATTTAAATTTCATGTTTTATAATTTTAATTTGAAAAAACTAATATCATTTTTTATTGGAAACTTTTAAAAAAATCGATGGGTTATTTTTTTCATACAATATTTTGTTTCAATATATATTGAAAAAAAATTGTTTAAAATTATATTTTTTCGATTATTTAAAATGTAAAATTTTAATTTGGTATTTTGTTAAAGAAATTATTCTATTTGTTTAATATTAATTGAATAATGATTTTTTAAATGAACTTTACAATTTAATTATGTATAAAAATATTTTATTTACAAATATTCATTTATATGAATACCAGTTCATTATTATGTTTTTTTTAATTATCAATTATATTCATCCACTTTATGGTTAGGAATCCTGAAAAATATCGTACATATTTGAAATCATAAGGTCTAATGTTTTAATGTAAGTACCTTTTATTCATGGAAATTATGAATTATAACAGTTTTATTTTTTTACCCAAGGGTTATTTATCTAATAAATTGTTAAATTTATATGATAAAGAGTATAAAATGAAAAAAAATTCAATTAATGTTATTTTCTATGTTATAGTCATCGATAATCATCCAATATTCAGTTATATGACATTTTATTACAATTTTTATGTGATTATTACATTAAAATTTTTTATAAAATGAAAATTAAAAAATGATTCAATCTTATTTTTGATAACTATAGTACTCTTTATAATGAAATTACTAGAGGAGTTTCTTAGTTATATAATTTATTTAAATGAAAAAAAAAAATCTCCAACATTGTAATTTATTTTTAAATTTTACTGAGGAATTATTTACCTTAAATACTTAAAGAACATCGATGTAGTAAGTATTCAATTCATGTAAAAATTAGTTGATATTATAAAATTAAATGTAATATAATTTAATATAATAAATGAAATACCTATAATTTATAGATATATATTACATTTTATGTATGTATTAATTTTTTTCAATACAATTTTTTACTTGATATTATTAATGTAACAGTAAATGAATTAATATAAAATAGAAATTAATGATATTGTACTAAAATAGTATTTCATCAAATTATTTTAATTCACTACAAAAACATTAAATTTTACATTATATTAGTATATAGTTCAAAATATCAATAATTTCCCATTTATGGGCAATTTTTCAATTTAAAGTAACTATCTTGACCCTACAGATGTAAAAAATGATATCATTGTACTTTTCAAAGAAGTTGAAACCAAAATATTCTTGTAAATATGTTATATAAACATGTAAATTTTTTAATTTATAATATTATTTACACTTATCCTAATATTATATTATATTTTTAATAATTTTAAAGCATTTTTAAATAAGAATATATTTATATTAATTTAATAACTTAATAAATTTCTAGAATTACCCTCCTTTCTATTATTAATTGAACCACCTCTTATGAATTATTCACACATAAAGAACCTCTTAAATAGTTCAATCACTCAATATATCCCTTTTTTACATCTCTTATCACATTCTAATTATTTTTTTGATCAGAAAACCGGGCTAATTGTTTTTGGTGTAATCCATAATAGGTTCCCAGAATAAAAGGTATCATTCACAAGTAATCAATTTTTTTATTTATTCCTCTAAATCCTTCAAAAATTACAAATACATGATTATATAATCTAATATGTATCAAAAATATATATATATTATATTTTTATGGGAATAACCGATATCCATCTCATGCCACCATCAAATGGTAGTAAAATCAAATGTTTTTGTGTATGTCAGACTTTCTCCTCATGAACTAATACAATTTATATTCCATTACAACAACAAGTTTTTTGACCATTCCTTTCAATCAGAAATTATAATGTCATTCCTACATATATGTGGATGAAAACCTCAAAAAACCATTTGATTCTTTCTTAATCATCGCATCTCATTTATTAAATATATAATTATATTTAGAGACCTAATAGTGTAACATCACTGGTAAATAAAGAATATGACATTTCCATATTTATTAATATTTCTGAATAAAATTTTTATATTACTTTATAGGGATTGCTATGTTCTATGACATACCAAATATGCAACAACGAGTTTCATTGAAATCTTAAGTTGGAAACTAATAGTATAATAATATTATTTTAAATGGTAGTTAACGCATAATAGTTGTAATGGTGGGAATGAACAGAACTAACTAAAATATTATTATATATGTTTGTTAAATATTTTAACAATTACCCAATAAATGAAAGAGGCTTAAAATTTGAATGAATCAAATTTTAAGTAAAAATAATCTAATATTATGTAAAAGGTCAAATAACCACCTTATGATGGAAACCCATTTTTTAATTACTTTTTGTCAATTTTATACATTATATTTGAAAAAATAAAATCATTTTTTATAATCAATACAACAAAATTTACATTCTGTAAATTTTTATAATTTTTCCGATAAAGTTCATTTTTAATGAATAGTGAAAATTGTTGTATTTTAATCAAAAATATCCATTTAATATAATTTATTTATATGGTTTGGTTATTTTTTTAATTGGTTTTAAAGTTTAATTATAAAAAAAATTACCATTTAATCCAATGGTGGTCATTATAATTTATTTCACTTTGAAAACGGACATAAACAAGTGTCAATATTTTTATAGATATTGTCTCATAAAAACTCGCTATTTGTTTTGACAGTGGGAATTAACTATATAATTTATTAATGAAACGTATATTTTTTGAATTTGGTAAAATGGACATCATTTTTGAATTTTTAATATCAAATATAGCTTATGGAAAATTTTTGGTATTTTTCTGATAATGTTAATTTTTAATGAATAGTGAAATATAAAGCATTTTACTTCAAAAATACCTTTTCATTGAATTTATTTATATAGTTAGATTTTCATTTTAATTTGTTTTAAGGTGTAATTTAATTAGTTTTTGTCATTTAATAAAATTTTGTTAATTGGTTGTAATTTCACTTTTAAATTGGATGTAAAAAAAATCTATCCTTTGATAGATTTTAATTCATAAGAAACCGTCTTTTGTTTTGAAAACATGAATTATTTTTAAATTAATTACTACAATTTATCTATTTGGAATTTGATAAAATTGATTCAGTATTTTGAATCATAAGGTCCAAATTATTTAATTAAGACTCTTTTTTGGACATTATGAATAGTAACGACGGTAATTATCTTTAATTATCTTGATTAATTAGTAATAATGTAGTTAAGTGTAATAAATTAAAATCATAATAAAATAAAATGACCCCAACATGTGTCAAAATTGACATTTCTGAGTCATGGACGACCATGGGAAGCTTTTTACCAAACTTGAGGGCTCATGGAGTTAATGGGTGTTGTGGTGACATTTAGGAAATTATCTTTAAAAAGAAGAGAAATATAAAGAAGGTTTGAATATCCTAAGTAAAACAGATTTAATTTGGTTTAAAAAAATGATATCTTAGACTATAAATAGTGACTGGAAATCCAAAATGATATCCTACATTATCGTATTTTTTAATTATTTTTAGACATTAAATAAAAAATTTATTTATGAAACCATGATGATGCACTGATTACCTCATTAATGAACGATTTAAATAAAATGAAAAAATAAGTTAAAATCTAAGATATAAACTTGTCAAAAACCTATTGGATGGGTGGATTTTGATCCCTTATCACCTTATCCTCAAAATATATCATTTTGGGACATTTGAAATTTGAAAATCGTTCTATAATAAAGTAAAATTTCAAGACTTTTTTAAAAGTGACCCTACTCCCTCTTACAAAAGGCCCATGTCTCTCCCAAAATCTACACATAGTATCTCTCCACATCCCTCTATTACTACTAGAAGCCTCACTTTGGCAGAAGTCTTTCCAAGGAATCCTTTGGCTCAAATAAAAAAGTAGTTACCTGATTTAGAGGAAATGTCTTCTCTCAAGCATCTTTCTTTTATTTTCCTTATTCACTCACAAATATCATATTATTAATTGATCCTATAATAAAACCAGTATCCTCAATATACTAGGACGGTGTAATGAAAAGGACTCTACCTACACTTACAGACACCTCCGTCTAATGGTTAAAGAACATACTGTTTCTTTGGGTGGCGAATTACTGCATCACGAAATGATGATTGTTCAATATTCATTTAACACCTCTCATGGTGGCCATTATGAAGGAACTATATTTATATATGATATATATTATATTTATTCCCTCTCTTTGATTCTGTATTTTAAATTTAAAACATACCTTTATACTTTTCATTTTGTGCAAATGTGATAATTTCAAATGAGGAAATGTGGACAACCGCCCCCTCAAGTGACGTGACTCGTTAATTCCATACATGGAACGTTTAAATAAGGGAATAAATGAACATATTTTACCTATATAAAAACTATATTATACTATAATTATAACATATCTATGTCTCATTTAGTTTTAATGACCCTTATTATGATAAAAATGAATGTAGCATGCATGTGTACGTCCAGCCTACCGTCTCCATGAACGGTGCATTTCATTTATTATCTCAAAACATTATGGATTATTATTTAATACATATATACTGGATATATATGATATTTAATTCATGAACACCATTCTGGAGATGATGTACCGAACATCGACAAAAAGTTTGATATGAACTCACATAATTAACTAATTATTATAACATGATAATATGTGATATGAATTGAATAATAAACATTAAAGTAATTCCTTAAGCTATTACAAATTGGACGAGGATTATTATTCATGAATATAAATAACTAACGAGAACATGTTGGACTTGAGGTAATGGATTTCTTATCTAACATTTATTTCCATGAGATTTCCATTGTTCGCCACTTATTTGTGGAATGTGGTGTATTGTGTAGTAAAATTTCATATATATTATCAAAATTCTATTTATATTGGTTCTATTATGTGATTAATTAGATGTTTATTATATTTTTGTCATACAACTTGATTGATTACAATGAGGTAACATGTTTTTATCTCACTTTTTTCCCATGAGATCCATGCTACATTTTCCACTATTTCCTTTTGTGTGGTGTATGTACTACCCATGATTGTATTCTATGTGTAATATATATTAATTTATGGGTATTTACATCTTCATTGTTTATTCCTTCTTTCATGGGGTGTACGTTTTGAATGTTACCCAAATCGGTAATGGAACCTTTCACCCTCCTCTTTTTAAAAGACTTCTATTTGTTAGGTCTTTTAATATATATCTTCTTATGTTGGAATATTTTATTATATAACCTTACTACTATAAATTTTATGTCCAAGTGATGAGTTAACCTTTTTATCTCTCATCCACACATATTTGGTATTATAAAGTGACATTGTTAGGCTGTCAAATTTCTATAAGGGAAATTAATAACCCAATTTCAATTATTTGGTTTAAACCTATACTTCTTGATTATTTCGTTCTATGAATATTTGTGGATTACATATAATTGTATTACACTTAATATCCACTTATATTGAATGTATTTAAAATTTTCAAACATAATTATGTAATATATGTATCCTTAATCTAAGGATACAATCTTTTTAAGGGACTTCGTCTCAATCTCCATTCATTGAGGCATCTTTAGATTTCTACACGAAATTATTTTATACATTGCATAAAACCCATTTGTGTATTTATATCATTCAAAGGGAATCATTTATCTACGAAGCGTTTAACTAAATGGCAAAAAGGAATTTTTCTTTTTTAACATAAGCAGTGACAACGTCCTTTTCCACTATCGCGAAATAAATACCATATACTCTTTTTATGTATTTTGGTATTGAAAATCGTTTTTAGAATTGATTAATTATTTCAATATCATAAAATTTTATATTGTTATTGAAATATGTGAATGTTATCTTTCCATTGTGCTTAAGTTATGTGTTATGATTTTGTTATTGTTCTTGGCCATTGTTACGTATATGGGTGGTTCTGTGATAATATCAGGGCTGGTGAGCCCGAGATACCTCTCCAATGCATTGGGTAACATGAAAGAGGTAAATGTTAATGTTTCTCCAAAGTGATTTTGAGAATATACTGTGATGGGTATTCCAAATGTGACTCCCTATGTAGCTGTGAAAGCTACAATGTAAGTATGTTATGTAAGCCTTAAGTTACCTTTATGATTTTTTATTACTATGTGTTATTCATAAGTATTATGATTTTAGAAGGTATGATTGAAAATTAGGGTTTCATTGATTTGTATTGATTAATGGGATAATTTTTACTTTCATTATGTTATAACCCTTACTATGATTTTTATACTCATACCATGTTATTAGAATGTTGTCCACAAGAGTTAATGATGAATAGGGTCAAGGATGTGATCAAGGAAAGACATTCTGTCTAAAATATGAAACTAGTTATGTTTCTTTTTTAAGTGTTATTATTTTATGAAAAAATGGAAACTGAGTAGAAGTTTCCACTTTATATTCTTTTGAGATGTAATAGTTATGTCCTAATTCGCTAAAACTATAAACCTAAAAATATCCTCAATGTGAATTATTCATTTAATTAATGATTATGTAATGTTTTAAGGTCGGGTACTTATAGTTGGTATCATAGGTCGGTTTAGATAACGTTAGAGGTTAGGGTATTCTTTATGCATAAGTGACATTACAATAATGGTTAGGAGTTCCTAAAGAGTAATATTTTTTTAGATAAAGAGAATGAGTTTAAGATAACATGAATAATTATATCATAGTATTATATGATGATTTTACTAATATACTCACACTGACCTTATTGGTTTTAGTAAATGGATAGATCTATAAGGAACCAATGTAACCGTGGATGTGAACAAAATTGTGACAGTTTCTTGAACATGAAACCGAATGATATGGGAGATGCAATGATAACTCTTATGGTTATTCTTAACCAACTATCTAGAGTCATGATTGACCACCTGAACCATAGTGATTTTTATAAGGCATCATATATACGAGAATCAAATCCCTACAAATGTTTAGATAATAATCATAATGGTAATCATGTTCAAAAACCAATGTGTCAAAGATGTGGAAAGAAACAAATATGAAAATGTTTCAAAGGGACAGAAAGATTCTATAGATGTCTAAATGACGGTCATAAAGCAAGAACCCACCATGTAAAAAGAAAGCATCTAGTTGACTCTAAGAAATGGAAAGAAGTTCTTTATGAAGGATCAATTGAATGATTTGAATGTGGTGTTCATTGTCATTATGCAAACACATTCTCTATAAAGAAGTTTTGGGAATGGTATTAACATGATCTTACAAATATTCATTTACCAATACCTAATTCCATCTATATTGAAGATTAAGAAACTAACAATGACCAATGAATGGTATGGATTATTTCATAACATATGTTTTCCAATTATAGAAATCTACAGTTATGATTCATGATATTGATTTTAGGAATGAAGTATTTCAGAATATGTTGGAAAGGAATTGTTAATAGATCATGAATAATTATAAATTTTTAAGAAGTCAATATATAAGGGATTCAAGATATATGGAAGATTTAAGATGTTGAAATTAATAAAAGTATTAAAGATCTTTTGATGTTGGGGTTACATTAGAAGACTTTTTATAGTTTGTGTAACCTTGATGTTTGATGTATGAAAATTTTATTCATGTTATAATTATCTTTTCTTTTGTGGATATAGATATTAAGAACCATTTAGGTTTATAGATCCATTAATTTGAGGCAATTACCTGTTAATACATTTTGGGATGCAAAACGAAAGTTATTAGGTAACATTTGTGGTTAAAATTTGTTATGGTTATTAATGATGAATTTATCATTTTTTAGGAAGGCTATGAAATTATATAGTTTTTTAAAAGGGACAACACACAGACTGTGTGACTACCCGTTGTATCAGACGAAGCTGCGGGAATCAAACCCACAACCAATGTGAGATTGGGACTTCTCGCCTACCACTGGACTACATGAAGTCCCTGGTATGTATGACTAATTCTTT
This sequence comes from Viscum album, assembly GCA_963277665.1. Lineage (NCBI taxonomy): Eukaryota > Viridiplantae > Streptophyta > Magnoliopsida > Santalales > Viscaceae > Viscum > Viscum album. The sequence goes on along the minus strand of OY728122.1, from coordinate 1,233,781,716 downwards.
TTTATTTAGATGATTTTACAAATCATGAATAAGTTGATTTTTTGTTATCTATGGAAATTATTAACCTATCATGAATGATATTTGATCAGGTTAAGTATTTTTTAGTATGAGACTTTATGAGTAACTGATTTTATTTAGAGATGAATGTTAAGATTTATCTTGGAAGACTATGTGATTAAATCATTAGGATATTTGGGTTTCAATATTATTTTGGATTTATTTGAATAATTTTATGGATTGCTATTTATTCATTGTTCGTTGATGGAATTTGGGTTTTGTTTGAAATTTTTTCAAAATTAAGAGTAGTTTTTATTTTTGTAATGGATTATCCTTATAGAGATGATCTGATCTTGAACTAACAATTTTGGGTTTGGTTAATGTCTAAATACATGGGAAATATATAGTTCATCTTCTGTGGATTTGGTGATTCTCATGAAGTTGATTATAGATCTCTTAATGTGAACAAGTCATCCTTAATACTCATCTTTTGGAGATAATATGAGTTTGTATAAGAAATATAGTAAGAGATAAAAGTGTACATGAAAAGTAAGAATGTTTCCTTATGTTTTAGTAAGCTAATATAAAATTCCTCAATGAAATTTATCTTAAAACAAAAACTTTGTCTATTATCATTTCCTACTGAGGAATCAAATACCGTTTAAACCAACACAAGTTTGGGATTTTCTGGTGGTTAACTTTCTCCTAGACATATTTTATATCAATCTCCATCAGAACATGATGGTTTGTTTTCCCCTCCATATCCGTGATTTCATGGAATCCTAGTATATTCTGTCTTGGGTAACCTTTTTACTGTTATTTAGTTATTTTAATGTGATATTTTAATTTAGTCTTTTTCCGATGTGGGGCTTTCAATGATGTTTCCAAGCCCAATTTTAAAATTGCAAGGACACATTTCCCAGAAGGGGGGAAGGATGCCACATCTTAAGTAAATAAAGAATATGAAATTTCCAAATTTAATAATATTTGTGAATAATATGTTAATATTACTTTAAATGGAATGCTATGTTCAATGGTGTACCCAATATGCAACAACGAGTTTCATTGAAATCATACATTCCACAGTAATAATATAAACATATTATTTTAAATGGTAGTTAACGCCTAGACATTATAATTTGGGGAATGAATAGAACTAACTAAAAAATTATTATATATGTTTGTTAGATATTTTAACAAATACCCAATATATGTTAGAGGCATAAAATGTGAATGAATCCAATTTTATGCTAAATATTCTAATATTATTTAAAAGGTCGATTAACCACCTTTTGATGGCGAACCCTTTTTTTAAAACTACTTTTTGTAAATTTTATAAGTTTTGTTTGATAAAATAAAATCATTCTTTATAATCACGATATCAAAATTTACATTTTGAATTTATTTGAAATTTTTCTGAAAAAAGTCATTTTTTAATAAATAGTGAATAATGATGTATTTTAATTCAAAACCACATTATAATCTAGATTATTTCTATGGTTATATTTTCTATTTAATATATTATAATTTATAATTAGAATATTTTTTTTCATTTAATACAATTTTGGTCATTGGATGTTATTTCAATTTTAAATCTAATGTAAATACAAATCAATCTTTGGATAGATTTTACATATTAATAACACATCTTTGGTTTTGACAACGGGAATTATTTTTAAATTAATTACTGCAAATTTTCTGATTGGAATTTGATAAAATGGATTACATATTATGAATCATAATGTCCAAATTATGTAATTATGACGTGTTTGTTCTTGGACAATATGAATAGTAAAGAAAATAATTATCATTAAATCTCGTGATTAATTAGTAATCAGGTAGTTAAGGGAAATTAAATAATATTATAATAACATAAAATGACCCCAAAATGTGTCCAAATCCTTTTTTGAGTCATGGCCGACCATGGGAAGCTTTTTACCAAAGTTGAGGGCCCATGGAGTCACATGTGTGTGATAGTGACATTTATGACATTATTTTTAAAAAGAAGAGAAATATAACAAAAGTATGTATATCCTAAGTAAAACAATTTTAATATTGATTAAAATAATTATATATTAGACTATAAATATTCATTGTAAGTCTTAAAATATTTCCTACATCATTTTATTTTTTTTATAATTTTTAGATAGTAAATAAATAAATTTATTTATAACACCATGATGATGCAGTGATTTCCTCGTTAATTATGATTTTAATAAAATTAAATGTTAATGTAAAATATAAGACATACACTTGCCTAAAACATATTTTATGGGTGTATTTACAACCATTATCACCTTATCCTCAAAATATTTCATTTTGGAACCTTTAAAATCCAAAAATCATTTTATAATATAGTAACATTTCAAGACTTTCTAAAAGTGACCCTCCTCCCTCTTATAAAAGGCCTCCACCTCTACCCCCTTACCCACAACTCTCACGACTTTGGATCATCCAAACTCTTCTAATATTATCTCTCCACATCACTCTCTTATTCCTAGAAGCCTCACTTTGGGCATATGTCTTTCCATTTAAGCCTTTGGCTCAAATCCAAAAAGAGTTACCCTATTTAGAGGTAATGTCTTCTCTCCAGTTTCTTTCTTTTATTTTCCTTATTCACTCATCACTATCTTATTATTATTTTATCCCATAGTAAGACCAGTATCCTCAATATAATATGATTTTTTATGCAATGTATTCTACTTACACATACATACACCTCCGCCTAATGGTTAAAAAACATAGTGTTTCTGTGGGTGGCGAATTAGTCCCTCACGAAATGATGATTGTTCAATATTCTTTTAACACCTGTCATGGCGGACATTATGATTTAACTATATTTATATATGATATATATTATATTTATTTCCTCTATATGACTCTGTATTTTATATTTAAAACATACCTTTATTCTTGGCATGTTGTGAAAATGTGATAATTTCATATGAGGAAGTGGGGACAACCGCCCCCTCAAGTGATGGGACTCAATCATTCCATACATAGAACACATAAATAGTGGAATAAATGAATTTATGTTACCTATATAATATATATATTAAATTTTAATAATAATATATATATGTCTCAATTAGTTTTAAAGTCCATTAATACGACCAAAATGAAAGTAGCGTTCTTGCGTACGTACGACCTACTGTCTCCATAAATGGTAGATTTCATTTCGTATCTCCAAACAATATGGAATATTATTAAATACATATATAATCTATATATATGATATTTAAATCTTGAAAACCATTCTAGAGGGGATTTACTTATAACTACATGGTAAATTCTTTTCAAAAAAGTTCATTTTTGACTCATGTACTGAATATCGACAAAATGTATGATATGGAATCAGATCATTAACTAATTATTATAACTTGATAATATGTGATATCAATTGAATAATATACTTTAGAAGATGTCATTAATAAATTATAAATTTATGAAGGTTTATTATTCAGGAATATAAAGAACGAACGAGAACAAGTCGCACTTGAGGTAAGAGTTTTCGTATCCCACTTTTAATTCAATGATATTTCCATTGTTCGCCACTTATTTACTGCATGTGATGTATTATTTACTTCCATTTCATATATATTATCATTACTATAATAATATTCATTGTATTATGTGATTAATTTGGTGTTTATTCTCTTTTGTTCATACGACTCGATTGATTACAATGAGGCAAGGGGTTTTTATCTCATTTTTTATTCCTGTGAGATTCATACAACATTTTCCACTCCTCCCTTTTGTGTGGTGTATTTACTGCCCATGAGTGTATTATTTGTGTAATATACATTAATTTATGTGTACTTACATCTTCATTGTATGATCCTTCTTTCATGGGTTGTACGTTTCAAAAGTTACCCAAATCGGTAAGGGAACATTTCACCCTCTTATTTTTAAAAGACTTCTTTTTATGTTAGGTATTTTAATTAAAATATTCTTATGTTGGGTTATGTGCTTATATATCCTTATTGATATAAATTATATGTCCAAGTGATGAGATACCATGTTATCTCTTATAAACCCATTTTAAAAATTTTAAATGATGTCGTTAAACTATTAAATTTCTTGTAAGAGAACTACTTAACCCAATTTTAATTCTTTGGTTCAAACCTCATCATCTTGATTATGTCATGATATTAATATATGTGGATGACCTCCGGTTTTTTACACATAAAATCCACTTATATTGGGTGTATTTATATTTTTCACACATAATTATTTAGTTGATTTATACTTAATATAAGGATACCATCTTTGTACGGGACATCGTCTGAGTCACATATCATTGAGGAATCTTTTGATATCTACTGGAATTTATTTTATACGGTGAATAAAACCCTTTGGTATTTTCATTTGATTCAAAGGGAATATTTTCTCTATGAAGCGTTTTACTAAATTAAAAAAAGGAATGTTTCTTTTTTAATGTAAGCAGTGACAACGCCCTTTTCCACCGCCGTGAGTAATATTTGATCTATGGATTACTTATCAAGACATAATGTTTTCAAAAGAGAAATAAATACCATATACTCTTATTACGTATTTTGGTATTGAAAATGGTTTTTAGAATGGATTTATTGTTAAAATATCGTAGAATTTTATATTTTTATTGCAATGTGGGAATGTTATCTTTCCTTTATGGTTAAGTTATATGTCATGATTATGTTATAGTTCCAGGACATTGTTACAAATATGGGTGGTTCCGTGATAAACCTAGGGTCGGTGAGCCCGAGATAGCTCTCCAATGCATTGCGTAACATGAAGGAGGTAAAAGTTAATGCTTCTCCTACTAGATTTTGGGAATATAATATGATGGGTATTCCAAAAGTGACTCCCTATATCGTTTTGATTGGTATAGTGTAAGTACGTTATGTAAGACATAAGTTAACTTTATGATTGGTGATTACTATGTGTTATTCATAAACATTATGATTTTAGAAGGTATTATTGAAAATATTTGTTTCATTGATTTGTATTTATTGATGGGTTAATGTTTCCTTTCATTTTGATATATCCCTTACTGAGATTTTTATACTCATCCCACATTTTTTAAATGTTTTCAAAATGAATTAAAGATGAATATGGTCAAGGATGGGATCAAGGAATGAAACGTTGTCTAAAACATAGAAATAGTCATGTTTCATTTTTAGGAGTTTTTATTTTATGAAAAAAATGGAAACTGAATAGAAGTGTCTACTTTATAATCATTTGAGATGTAATAGTTATGTCATAATTCTATAAAACACTAAACCTGATAAGATCCTCAATGTGAATTATTCATTTAATTAATGATTATGTATTGTTTAAAGGATGGGTCATTATAAATATGGTGTTAACGATATCATGATCATTATGGAAATATAAAATAATATGTTTTCTTTCCCTCTAATGATCATAGAATAAAGGGAATATTATTCAAGCATATTTATTGCCTACTATATATAGGATTGATAAGTAATTACATTTTCATAACCATCTATAACTAATGGTTTTAGAAGTATTGTTTATATATTAAAATTATATTTATATATGTATTTTTATTCTATTGATTATTTAGTAATGGCCTCTTTGAACATAGTCATACTAACAATTACAATTTCAACATATGATCCAAATATAATAAAAACATCTAATGTGAGTTTAATTTTTTATTTAATTTTATATAACAAGGTAAAAACATAAATAAAAGGGTTTATAAATTTGATAATGATTCTATATTATTTAATAAAATTGCATAATTTTATTATTTTGGAAGATATGGAATGAAAGTGACAAGTTTGGCATATGATAATAGACTTTCTTTTAAAACCCCCCTTTTAATGACTCCCTTCCAACAATTTTTCTTTCACGTACATGTTTTTTATAATATCATATCAATATCGTTAAGGAAATAAATTTATTGTAATGAAATATTTATTTCATGTTATCTTTTTTTAATGTTTTTCTAGAGTATAATTTTTATAGAATGTTTTCTCTTCACTTACAGTAGAAAAAACAAATTTTATAAATTAATTTATAATGGGAAGGATAATTTTTCTTTGACCACAAAACTTATTAGAATATTGCCTTAGTTAATAATATATGTTGGTTTATTCAATAAAATACCATATATATGTTTTTCTGGATATTTTGGTCTTGATAAGGTGTTTCTAAAATAAAATGTAAATTTAATTTCACAATTTATTATTAATATGGTTTTAAAATAGTTTTCAATGGTATTTTGATAAAAATTTCAAATATAATTTTTTTATTAATGATATTGAATTGTAGAATTATATATCAATAACGGTCATGATTAATAAAAGATATATGATTAGTTAATCCCCATTATAAGTCATTCAAAATGAGTGATCATGATATAGTTTATAAAAGGGGTTCACCTAGGTAGCACTCTAATGCTTCTGGAAATTATCCTTGTCTAAATAGGCTAGAATGAGGGAGTTACCAGATGTTTTATTCTATTAATTCATTGGAAACTCATTAAAATATTTAATGTGTGTAAAATGATTTTTGATTATGATTATTCATGATCCCAAATAGTATATATATATTTTGATTATGGGTTATAATTGTTTTCATTAAGAAATGTATTGGTTTTTTTAATTCAAAATGACTTATTCACTCAATGAAATTGGAGATAATGATATATATGTTATCGGTTTTCATGTTTTTCATTGTATTAATGGTTTCATTTTTTCCCCATACAATTTTTTTTTGAATCCACGTTTAAAAATAATTTGTCACACCATTTTAAGGATAGGTATGGACAAGGATAAGGTCATGATCAAAATTTTTAAGATAGGTCATGAACTGTAAATAAGAATGATTTTAAAAACAAGGTATTACATAATTGTGGATACTAAGGTTAATTTTATACTTTTTAATTTCATATTAATTTTTATAAGGGAGATGGAATAATTACTTAAAAATCAATTCCAAAATGATAATTAGAAATATATTAAGACGAATTCTTTCCAATATATTCATTTATTTTTATGTTAGTATGGCTATGTCCTAATTTTTTTAAAATAATGAATTTTTTTATGATCATTTTTCACAAATATGTATGATTTTAATTAGGTTCCCAGCAGGCCCATATTTATATATTCCACAAATTCATTGGGTTAATATGGATATCTCATGATTATAATGATTGTAATGAGAAGTAATCCCAATTCAATAAGGGACATTGTCCGCTATGATAGTCTTGGGAGTGAATATTGAATTCTATGATAGAATGAGGAGTGACCTAGTCAACTATGATAGTTTTGGAAGTGATACATGACTGTTGATGCAATTATTGTCTATAATAAGGTTCATGACACAAGAATATGTATTTTTCCAATGTTATTCCCTCATGGCCAATGTTCTCAGATTCCTTTATGATTCGGGTCCTATGAACATCCATTATTTATAATAAGACTCAAAATATTAATCTATGTTATATACCGAGTGGTTTACAACTGTAATAGTCAAGACCTCATATCCATATGAATATTTTATGTTTATGTTATCATTGATATCTCCCTTCATTAATTGTACTTATCATACAGTCTCATCATTTATTGTGTTTCATTTCCCCAAGTTATGATGAAATTTATTATATATGATATGTCTAAGAACGGTGCTAGTTATGATGAAATTAGTTGGACATAATGTAGTTCAATAATGAACCTATTTTTTATGAATCCATGATTCAAATGTAATTTGACCTATATGATTCATTCATGGATAATTATGTTATATTGTTAATATTTATTTATTAATATGTTATATAGATGTATTAAATGTATGGTTCAGTATTTTTGGCATCAAAGCAAGGCTAAATGGATCTTTTTAAAATAGGACAAGAAAACATTATTTAAGACCATTAGGAAACTCCATTTCAAAGTATAATTACCATAGTTATAGGAATGTAATAAGTGTGATTTTTCTAGAAATATATCCATGTATTCATACATAATGTGTAATTTTTTGGCTTAGATTAATCTAGTTGTAATTACATTAAAAATAAAAGGTTGAGTATAACTCTCCCATCATTATGTTATATGGTTAGTGTCCCCTTTCTATTCACCTAGGTTGGCACTCTAGTGAGATATGAATATGTGAGATAACATTTTCATTACGTACTATCGTGATGGATTTCTGACAATGATGAACATGAATGAACTTGGTTAAACTTATGTTTCATGGATTCAAAATAATGTGTTTTGATTTAGAAATACTAAAAATAACGTTTCATGATTATTGAATGGTCCCCTTTGGTAGGGAGAAAATTATACATGCTTATAAATGAATAAGAAACCATCTAGCACATATTCATATTCTTAATGGATAAACACTATAATTCTATCAACCATTAATTTATTTAGAAATATATTATTTCATATTATTATTTTGAGATGAGATTATCAAATTTAAGAAGTTCCTCATGGTGGTGGAATTCATATAGTGATGAATTAATGGGAAAGGATTAAGTGGATATGATTGATGTGATATCTCATGCTTTAATCCCATAAATATTTTACAAATCAGTGAAATTTTTAATGATTTATTTTTTGTTAATTTCAATAAAATATTTTGTAGTGTTTGAATTTTTTTATAATTAATTTAAGATTATTTGGTATAAGTGTAATATCGTTTAATGAAAATAATAACTTTTATATTATGATTATAGATTTATAATTTTACTAATATCCTTGAGTTTATAAAAAGAAATTATGGTATTTTGTGTTTATATGTATTACATTGAAAATTTCATTTGACATCCAAAACAATTTGACATTATTTTTATAATTTATTATGACTTATAAATTTTTTATCATTTTTCCTATTATTAATCAAAAATCAATTGGCTTCGAAAAATATTTATTATTTATTATAATTTCATTTGACATCATGATTTAGATCTTATGACTTATAATTAATTTCATATTACATTATAGGTAATAACATGACATCAATATTTACTTATGAAATCAAATATCATCTGAAATTATTGTTGGTATAATTTTCTGGAATGGAATGAATTTTAGTAGTATATTAGATGATCCATCATTGAACAGATCATCCGGAAGTAAATATAAATGTCAGTAAACATGATTGTAAACCATGATATTGATTATATAATTTTTTATAACATTTAGTGTGTTTGATATACTCAAAAAAATTATTAAATTCCACACTACAAGGAGCTATGAAATGAAAAAGAGGCCACACTATGGAGTATTTTACATTGGTTTTTTGGTCCTTGGGGAGGATTTCCATTCCATCTATGTTAAAAAATAATCCCTTAGTGGGATTTGTTGGTTGACGTAGTAGAATTGGGAAGGGTGATCAATAATGTTTCAGAGGGGATTGAAAAAAATGAAAGAGTGGTAGAGGAGATGGTAATTTCAATGGGTGTTTTTCAGGAGAATTGTTGAAAGCATTATAGTGCTGTGATGATTACATGGTGATGGGGATTAAACAATTAAATATGTTAACACCTTAATCCAATGATTATTTGTTATGTTTTGTTCATCAAAATTAATATCACAATCATGGATTGTGAGTTCAGATGCTATTCGAGAGATGCACCTCACAAGTTAAATTTCTTATGAGAAGAAGTTATTTGAAGATATTTGTTGATACATTGGTGATTCAATATAAAGATCCATAATAATATTATATATTCATTGTATTTCAATAAAAATACTTTTAAATTACTTCATCTTGTTATTTCATTGAATATAAATAAAATAATTGATAGATTTTGATTATATAGAAATGAGTCGATAGGATAATTTAATTTTAAATTTATGTAATTCTGTTTTTTTTTGTGGGAGATGAGAAAAGGATGATGTTAGGGAATTTAATCTGGTTGTATTTTTTTCAATAAAGATTCATCAAGGAAAATTGAATAATAGGTTATTATTTGAACCATAGAAATCATATTATGTGAGATGGTCTTGGTACTCTCAATAGAGAGGGAGGAATAAGAAGTTACTAATTCCATATACAAATCAAGAATAATTACTTAAAAATGAAGATTGTATCAATTAGTGAATATGTTGTATGTAGATTATTGAATGAAAATTTAAATGGGTTCTTAATAATGGGAAATAATATAATAAGATGAAAAAAAATTAACAAATGAATAGTTTTATAGATGCTATTTTATTATGAATCATTATTTTTTTACCCATTTTACTTCATTTAAATAGTATCAGATGTTGAAAAATAGCCAGGAGACCTGGGAAGTGATTTATAAGGAATTTTTGTAGAAACAATAGTTAATAGGCGTATTTATGTTGATAATGTGATCATATTATTTACAAAATCTTATAAGGAATATCCATTCACATCCGTAAGTGATCCCAATAAATTACATGTAAATTCAATGTCTATTCTTGTGAATGGTATTACTACAAATCAATTCACTCTATTTATTTATGAGGATTTTATAAATGAATATCCTAAAATGTATTAAAAAAAATTAACCCCCTCCACTCAATGATTTCATTTTCTATTGAATCTATAATTGAGAATGGGATTAGGCTACCTTTTATAGTGTGTTGTAATTTCTGTATGAATATTTGAATATTATCTATGGTTGAAGAATAGTTTCTTAATTTCAAAGTATAATATAAATTCTAAAATTAATAATGGGATTAATTTTTTTTTGGTATTAATTATCATATATTTATGGACATGATGCTACAATCCAAAATGTCTATTAGATATAATTTAATAGAAGACTTCATAAATGGGTTATTTTTTCTTTCTAAAGATATTATATTGAAGACTAATGAAAACAAGAATTTAGATAATGTTAGATCATATTAGAATAAAATATTATCTTCTTATTTAGATGTAATTATTTTCAAATATAATGGAATTAAAAATATTAATAAAAAATAAGAGAATCATAAAGTAATATTTTAATAGAATTTAAAATTGAATTGGGTATAACTAAAATTTAGAGATTAAAATATCATGATCATAATATGAAATAATATTATATATTTAGTGTTTTAATTATAAAGATGAATGATGTTTATATAATTATTTTCGGTTTTGTGGATATGTTATAAAAATAAAAATTAATATAGATATTATATATATTTTTAATATAAAAAATATAGGATAAAGTTACATATATAGAAGACAAACCTCCAAAATACAACCTTTTTAAAACATACTTAAAATCATGACATATTTAAATTGAGATAATGTAATGTTTTATTAGAAAAATAATTTTTTTGAAGATATTAATACCTTTAGAGTCACAAAATGATATAAAATAATGAAAATTATTGCTGCTGATGTTGAATTTGTATATTAATGAATAGATTTATTTTAATATATAATGTTTTATAATATGATGTGTCTTAAATATAGAAATTTTAGAAGAATAATTAGAATTTTTTGTGAATCTAAAAGTAAAATACTAATGTTGTGGTTATTTTATAAATATTGCAATAAACTATCAAAAATAGAAATAAGTTAAATCCTAAGATGATGAAAATGATATACCATGAAGATATTCCATGATGAATTCTACTAGGAAAAAATTAAATTTTTCATAATGTATAAATACTTATAATAAAAAATAGAAATTTTACATCAATGTTTAATGAAATTAATGATGATAAAAAAGAGTTTGACATTGATCGTTAAGTGGGATAGAATGTTCTCATTCCTAACTAGAATGATAATTACATCAATAATTATTTAACTAGAAATTATATAACTGATGTTGAGGAAACTCATATGGAGTACATTGTGAAGATATAAATGTAATAATGTAAATAAAAAATTAAAATACATGAAAAGGAGAATATTATCCTATAAAAAATGATCAAAATTTCATTAGGAATGAATCTCTACATGACGAATAAAAATATAGCATGTAGAAAGAGATTAATGATCTACAAAATTTCATAATGAATATAAAACCATGGGCATCAATATTTAATAATAAGATAATGATATGGAGAAGGGGATTTATAATTAAGAATCAATTTTTGTCAATGTTAATTATGAAATAATCAAATATAAAATAAAATTTTTAAAAAATATTTATAAAACCATGGAATGATCAAATAATAATTAATAATAATAATTTTAAAAAAACCTTCCATATAAGAGGATATTAATCGTGAAAAAGATATTTAAGAGTCTGAGAAAAATAAGAAAGAAAAAAACATCATTTTTTTTGTCATATTAATTTCATAAATAAAAAATTCAACGAACACAAACAACTGCTAAAAACTGTAATTATGGACTCCATAATAAGATGAAATTTGTCTTTTATAAAGTATAAGTTAAAATCTATTCCTCAAAACTTTGTTTCAAAAAAGAGATCTATGATTGATTACTATAATAAGGATGAATCATAGAAAATTATTTTGGAAACCATAGATGTGTTTTAGGGTACATATGTATTTTCAATGGAAACTATTTGTATTTTAGTGGTTTTGGGAATATAAATACAATGTTTGTTTTTTTTCAATAACAAATAGTTTCCTGAATGATTGGGAGTGAATCATGGTGGTGGATTTATGACCCTACATGAATATAGGCTTATATATAATAAGAAATATTAGGATTTAAGTCTTATAATAGATTTAAACCATTGGGGTAATTTTTTTAATGGGGATATTGGATGATCAACCATGCTAAATGATGTATATTAAAAATACTATCCCAATGGGAAATTATGTTTTAGGAGATAATTAATGAAGGAAAAAAATAATTCTATTACTTTTTATGCTTCAATTATATCATTACTGTATTAGTGTCCATGACTATTGGAAACTGGGTGATATTCATATATGAAAAATATTTAGAGATATTGAAGGTTGTTGAATATTAAAAATATGTATCTATAGCCTTTGAAAATTTTTAGTCACTCGTGATGAAATGGGTTAGTTCTACTAAAATTTGAAATTTAAAATTTAAATTCAATAACACCATATTTATTAATAGGATAAATCAAATTATCAGTTCTATAAAATATAAAATAAGTTGATTATTTTGAATATTGGTTTCTTGATTGATATTTCTAAAGATAAAAGGTTTTTATATAAGTAAATTAAACAATGGGTAACTTATTTGATGTCAATAAACTCTTATAATTATTTACACATGGGTATCATACTTGAAAATAAACTACTACATAGATGGATTTTCAATGTTGGGAAAAGAAATATGAGTAAGAAAACCGAAATATATAATATTTTGTATATTCAAATGATAAATTAATAAATTGACATTTTTCCACATTAAATATGAGTATGATTTATTATTCAATGCTTAAATATTTGAGGTTTATTTATCTCATCCATTAGATTTGAACCATTCTATCATTTTTGTCCCCATGAAAAAGTAATCAACTCATTGGGAGAAGTATATTATTTCATGTTTTGATTATTTTACATGAATTAAATGAATTATATATATGAAATATATATAATTTTCTCAAAATATGTTTATGTGTTTATATATATGTGTTGAAAATGAGATTAGTTAGACACTACAGTAAATCTAGGTAGATAATGGTACTAATTAGAATAACTAATAGTTTAATTTTTATATTTAATATCATTGAATTAATTAGGAACTCAATGTAGCATAAAACCAAAAAAATATTGTTGGATTAATCTATGAATAAAATAATATTAGAGGTACATTTAATGTTGTTAAAAAATATTGATACCTATTAACATTTTATAGGATAAAAATTGGGGAATCATTTTAGTTAAATACCAATTGATTTTTTATAATAAATTTTGATATTACCCTATTAGAGATATAATATAAGAATAATAAATCATTGGAGTAACTTAACGTATTTTTAATACAATACATCATAAAAATAAAAGGTGAACATTTGAGTATGTTTTAGATAAGAAGTGTTATTGTAATTTGTAATAGATAACCAAAAAATTGTTGAAAATAAATTTATTATAACTATTATACTTTATAATTAATTAATATTTCCAATGTTAATTTTATTTTACATTATAATAATGATGTTATATATGAAAAATAAATCATCATAAGTGATGGTTTTATTTTTTTTTTCAGCAGACTAAATGAATTTTATACATACATGAATGATATAAAAATGTGCATGTTATAGAATAATATTTAGTAATATCTATTGATGAGGAAAAACCAAACTCACTTTATCCAAGGATAAAAATAAATGTTTCAGTCAACAATATTATTGGATTCAAAAATCGATATATACAAACTAAGAGATCTATAAAATACAAATAAAACATCATTGTCATCACATGTTGATATGAAATATATTAAAGAAGTTTTTTAGTATAATTTGGAGGTTTATACTATAAATGATGAACTGGAAAAAATTTAGAGGAATAGGTCATGGTTGTTAGATTATGAAACAACATATACTAATATTATTGGAATAATGTATGTTTTTTTTGAAACAAGGTGAATTAAAATAGATAAATTATGGAAAATTAATCAAGTTAGTGTGTAAATTGTATTCAATGATTGAAGAAATGTTATTTATTATACCTTTAAACATGTTTTATGGATTGAAACTATTATAATCATTATTCCATAATAGAAATGATTTGGGTAAAAATATTACAATTTAATTTCAAATATTCCATAATAAATTTTAAATTATAATAGGGTGAATATAGTGAGAAATAATGTATTTTCTTTATTGGAGAGGCTTTGAATTATTTTTTGGGATAGAGAAAAAAACTTCGATGAAGAATGCATAGACAACATTGAATTCTTTGTTTTACACTTTCGTGAAAATGATGTATTTTAGAATCGTTAGAATGGACACTAAACCTAAAATAAAATATTACATAGAATAGTTTCTATTCATTACTAATAATATACATGATATCATATTTATAAGATATGTTTAATATGGGTTTTACATGTTTTCAAAGGATATAATGATGATTTTTGAAATTCCATTGTATAAAAATTAATCAAGGTAAAGATCACAAAATTATTTCTTGTGATAAGTATGTTATGAAAAGCATAAAAATATTTTGACAAGGGGATTAACATCCTTTTTAATCACCCATTTTAGTAAGAATAAAGATAACCAGTGACGAATAACTGAAAAATTTGACTCAAGGGAGTATAAAAAGCATATTTTATGTATATGGAAATTAATAACATAATTAGTAGATTGTGTGTTGGAAATTATACATTGTTTCATGTTTGAAAGTGATAAAAATTAGTTCCAATTAATTTTTAAAAACATTATCATCAAGTATATAAAAATAAAAAAAGACTACAGATATATATTTTATAATAATGAACATGAGAATCTATTTGGTTATATATATTTATCTGTTGAAGGTTATATTGATGAAAAAATATTCGTATTTGAGGAATATTTATTCCATCGCGTGGGGTGTTTTTTTTACATTATACGAATTACTATGTTTCTCCTTTATTAATAATAAATAATTTTTTTCAACACCTCATTCAAAAACTCTGTTTGTGTGGATGAAGTCATAATTTAAATATTTTAATTTCGACGTGGAACTACTATTTATTCCAGAAAGTGATAATCGATGTTATTTCATTTTATTAAATAATAATATTTTAAATTCAATAATAAATCACAATGATGAAAAATATCACTTCATCCAAGAGTGTGTTATCAAGAAATGAATTTAACTTTATTTTTTAAAATAAAGTAGAAAAGTTTTGACGTGTTCACAAAGAAAATTTCTAAGTATAAATTTGAGAATAAAAGGTTGATTTTGGGTGTCCGACTTTAAATAAACAAAGCCTGAGGTACTGTTCGATATCCCGCTATCTCATCATGTCATTTTATTTTGTTATTAAAAGGGGAGATAAAAAAATAAATAATTATTTATTTATATTGGGTTTCCTATATTTTATTGTAAAAATTTATAATATTCATAATGAGAGTATTCCTTGATATATAAAAGTCATTAGCAGGAGTATATATTTATCGATATATTCTAAAATGGGTAAAATATTTTATTATTATATTTCATGTGTGAAACGTTTAATCATTTTTTAGAGGTCCATGAAAGGGAAATCTTCTTTAATTGGTTATATAAATAATTGTGTTGATTCAAAGATATTATTATATAGTATTGTATAAATAAATTAAATCAACTTTATGTATTTTTCATGTTGTAAAAATGTTTCAATTCAAATCACGAAAATCAATGTTTGATAATATTTGATATAAATCTCTATTTCTTTAAACACCATGATATTTTTTTTTCAATATTATAATTTCATACTGGAAATTTTCTAAAAATGGTTTAGAATTTATTTACAATGATTCATAATTATAAATTAAGATACTCATAGTTATGCATGTTATTTTTTGATAATAACAATTGAAAGGTTATATTTTCTAGGCCATTCTTTGAGATTGAAAAATTCCTTCAAGGTTTCTGTATTCATCTATATTATATTGATTATAGAAGCCGTACTAAATTTGATGATTGTTTTATAATTTATTAAAAATAAAAAAACATTCAAACTTATGTGATGGGTGGTGAATCAATTTTATTGATGTTCATTTCAATATGGGACTTTGTTTATAGCTATTTAGAATTAGTTTTAAGAGATTTGGAATAAGCTAGAAATCATTTAATGTCAATCTATGCTTTTGGATTTTGAAGATATATTTAAAATTTTGTAAATTTTCATCAGTTTATAACATAATTTTATTAATTTGGTCTATTTTTCATTTGATTTTGATAATTTTCTTTGTTATGAAAAAAATATTATATGCCATTGATCATTTTATATGAATTCCAAATGATTTTCCTATGAATTTTATTTAATTATATGGATTCCAATAATTCATGTAACATTAAAATAAAATTACTATAACATTTATTTCATATAAATTATACTGTTAAATCAAAGGTCTTCTAAGTCATTTCATATGAATTTATATCAAATTGTGTTCCATTATGATTTTTTATGACTTTTCATATAATATGAAATTAAAATTATTTTGATATTTATAATATGACTGAATTTCAGTGGAATTTAAGATGATACATTAAGAAATTATCTTTTTAATGTAAATTCATAATCAATAATTAGGATTGTGATTAATGTTTTTGGGTTTGGATTTCCAGTTGATGACGTTTTTGTAGTCTGAGATTCCCCACAATAAAGGAATGGAAACCACACCACATAGAGATGTGGAATAAAGATGAGTCTAAATCCTAGTGTATTATAAAAATATTCTTTCTCTTGTGGTGGATTTTAATTCCACCTGTTATAAATGGTAATCAATTTTTATGAATTCTTGTTGCATTGAAATAACTGTTCATCATGAGCTTCAATGTTTAAGAGGAGAAAAGAAAAAAGAAAAAGTGGATGAGGTAATGGATGTTTTGTTGGGAATTTTATGTATAGAAACCATAAAAAGAAAAATGTTTTATGGCTATGTTGTGGTTATAGTAAATTATAAGACGAATAAGTCCCAACAAATATCATATGATTCCTTGTGATTTTCATTTCATTAAAATAAATATCGCAATAAGGGACATTTTTTTTGTTATTTGAGAGACAAACGTTAAAATTTAATTGGGATGATCCATGAATGAATATGAAAATATTTATGGTGTGATTTTTTCTACAATATCAAGTTCCATAATCACATTATGTGATCATTTATTCATATAATTATGTGAAAAATATCTCATTTTTTTATTTCATTGATTATAGAGAAAAGAAATTTGATTTTGTGAGTAAAGAGATATAATTCACTAAAATATTATATCTTTTAATATAAATAAATAAATTATTTTAGGTGGGAGAGTGTAAAATAAGTAGTACGTTCCGTAATATTATTCATATAGTATTTAATTAATAAATATTCATCATGGAGGAAGGAAGAAGTATTTATTGTCTGAATAGTGAATCAAATTTTATGAGAGTTGGTAATGATTTTTACAATAAAAGGTGATAATTAATAATTTGCTACATAAACATACATATATTTAATAAAACCATCATAATGATTATGTATTTTGTCGGTGAAGACGTTTCATTATGTTTTGTTAATGAAAATTGAAAATTAATCTACTTACTGGGAGATAAAAAAATATTATCTTAGAACATGAAAATTTGATAATTGTACATAGAAGAATATTCCATAGTTTTTACACAATTAATATTAATTTAATATAGATGGATGTATATAAATGGTCATCAAACATGAAATGATAGCTGTAAGTATTTTTATAGTCTATGTGGTTCCCATTTTTTCGAGTGAATCATATAATAAGTGGTTTTATATGTTCATGCCAGGGATTATCAAATCAGATTGACTAGTAAAATTTTTTGATATCTTGTTCCATGTGAATTTGATATTTTATGTGTAAATGTAGTAGTTCAATTTTATATAATAATTGAAGAATGTGGTTTAATAAGAAAAAAATCTATATTTAAAAATCATTGATTCAACCTAATTGATTTCCCAGATCCTATGACTATAATTTTTTAACCATGTTCATTGAGTAATATAAATGAAAACCATATCATGGTGATATATTTCATTGGCCCACTTTGAAACAATTTAAGAGATTTTATGAATACCAATTAAAAATCCCCCAGATTCTACGTCTAACAATATAATAGGGCAGTCCTTTCCTTTTCATTACCACATTTCTACATATACAAGCCATTACTCTTTTTGTTTTTATGTAATAAATTATTACTTCAAAATTTAAATTTTCAATATCTCCAATGTTAATTTATAAATACATACCCTTGATGTTACAAATTATTTCATCAAAACCATCCTCAACGAATAATATAGACATATCACACTTTTAACAAGTCATATATTTTTAAAAATAAAAAAATGGAATTAGGAGAAACAAATTGAGTCAATATCCTCCTATTATTTAACTAAAAAATAATCCATTAATCTAGGATCCATATCTGGGTATTAAAAATACACGTGTTGAGATCTTCCATATGAATTCAGAAATATAAATTTGAGATCCTTATCGTGATTGAATATATAGTTGAGTGAAGATCCTCATATAGGAACCAAAATTCATTGTATCAAGATGCTTATTTGGGGTCTAAAAATTGTTGAGTTGAGATCCACCTATAGGTTTAAAAAACACTTATGTCAAGATCATAATCTTGGTTCTAAAAATTATTTGGTTATGTTCCTCCATTCTTTTAAAAAAAGATTATGTTTATATACTCCAATGGGTTCTAAAAATTTTTATTCAATATACACCACCTAGATGTAAATATTCCTTATTAATGATACTTTTATTATTCCTAAAATCCATTTAGGTGATATTATAATCCTAATAAAAAAGGAATCATTTTTCCATAATCATCTACTGGGTTCCGAAATCCATTAGTCTAGATCCCCCTAATGGATCCTACATTCATTGAGTCATTATATGACTATTGGAATGAAAAGAATCACAAGTTGAGAATATTATATTGTTTCCAAAATTAATTGAGTCAATATCCTCCTATTGGATACCAATAATACATTACTTTGGGTCCTACACATATAACACAAAAAAATATTAGTTTATCTCTGTCTATTAGTTCTAAATAAACATTGGGTTGTGGCAATTAATATCCTAGAGTTGAGATCCTCAACTTAGTTTTAGAAAAATTATTTCATCCATATCATAAAATTGGATCTAATATTTTTTGATGTGATATTCTCCTCTTGGTCACAAAAATAATAATTGACATGTGTTCCTCAACATAGATTATAAAACCCTTGATTTTAGATTCTACTAGTGGTTAAAAAATACACTAGTTCATAACATTGTTTGGTTATGAAGAATCATTTAATTGAAATCTTAATATTAGATACACGAGAAGGCCTTGATTAGATATCCTAATCATGGACTGAAAATCATCATGTTGTGATTGTATTCATATATCCATAAAATAGTAGAATTATTATCCACATATAAGAGATAAGTATTATATAGATTCAAATCCTGAAGCCTAGTAAAATTAGAAACATAATTAACAAAAACAAAATATATCAAATATTATTCCATTAATTTTCACATATAGAGAAGAAAAAAACATTTTTTCATCTTATTGAAGAATTAATAATTCATTAATGTTCCAGATTTACATTAAAATCATAATATTTTATTCCAATGAATTTTATTCTATGTTGGATTTTTCGGATTAAAATATATACCACAAAATTTTCCAGGGAAAAAAATATCATGATAATTACTCTAATGGTAGGATTAGTGTTTAAGATGAAAAATATATCCCTACATAAATGAACTTTTAATGGGATATTCATGATTTACTAGATTTATCATACAATATATAATTGGGATTCAACAAAAATATTTTCCATTATGGTGTCATGTTGTTGAGAACCATATATTAAGGGAATGAAATTAATTTAAAACATTGATTTTAAATATATTTTAATGGACTTTTGAACCTCCATTATCATTAAAGAAATATTATATAGTTCTATCAATTTTCATGGAGAACCTAATTTTGTTAACATTAATTTTTCTGCTCATGGAGCTAAAATGAATACCCATATATAATGTCACATCAATTTTATCATAAAATTTTAATTAAAAATTTTATCATATTATAGAGGTAGATCAAATGACCTAATCATGATTCTGTGTATTGCCTAGTATGAATTGAATGAATTTAGTAATGATTAATTATTTCATTACCAAATTGAAGAAGAGTACACACCCAACACAAAGATTATCATGCTTCGTACTCTTGGATGGTCAAGTTCTTTTTCCAAAGTTGTTCACTATGTCATAATTTATGTTAGAAAAATTGAATTGAGATAAAATTATTGTGATAGGAGATCTTATTCTAAAAAATAGACGCTTCAAATTGTACATTCATTATTCTAGAGAAAGTGGATGTGTATTATTAATAGGATATAGAAAAACCACTTTTATTGGAACATACAATATCAATGAACTCTCATAGGTTATTTATTGAATCAGATCTAAGAGAGATGTATAAATTTTGATTCAAAATAAGGTTACAATCATAATAATATTGTAAAATAAAAAAATTCCCATGTTCTAGAAGTTATCCTAGGTAAAGAGTTTCCTTTTATTAGTATAATAATGTAAGAAAGGAAAATCATAGAGAAATAAATCATTGTTATGTCTAATCATTCTTTTCTATTCCCCATGACTTAACATGTGATCACACATGAATAATGTGATCAATATGGGAAATTAATTTATGTTTTCCCCAATTAAATACACAATCCCTAATGGTGTAGTTTCACTAAGGTGTTTACAAATTTTCATTATTATTTTACCAACCCTTTACATATATAACCCTACAACTATGACTCAAACATTTCCCTTATTCAAGTGGCCTTCATGGCCTTGAATCTCTTTAGTGATGTGAATGTTTTTTCAACAACAGATTTCCCCATAAGAAGTTCCTTTTCATTCCATGATTCCTAAAGTGATTGTCACTCATATATCCCTTTGATAATAAGGATCCTTTATCTTATAGAACCCCTATCACACCTCCCAACCTTATGTAAAAATATTTATATTGAGAAAAGATTATATATTTCTAGATTTTAATTCTATAAAAATTATCACACAACCATCAAAATTATCCACACATTTTCTATGTATAAATAGGTGTGTTTATTCCATAGAATTACTGTAAAAAACATTTATCCTCATTTATTAATAAATATTTCTCATACTTTATGACTTATATATAATTGATCCAACACTATATACAAGTTTATCTACTAGTGTTAAATATATGGATGCTCATGTATTACTCTTTTACTGAAGGAACGTTTAGTATCATTTTTCTAATGTTTCTATTTGTATAATATTAAATATTATGAATCAATGGTCTTGATTGAAAAATCATAAAATTGACTTTATTATAATAGGGCACATGTTCTTTAAATTCATTGTATTTTTCTTGTATATATGGTCATAAAAGTTATACCCCTAATCCTAATCATGTTACCTTAAATAGTATTACCCACCCAATATATATGGTGTTGAACTATATAGTGTGAGTTTTTTCCTAGGCTATTTTTGGAAATCCTAATTCCCTACGGAATCTCACCATGTGATATGGATTTTGATTTTAACATTAAAATATATGGTTACTAATTATATAATAGGGGACACATAAAAATTCATATATGGGCCCAAACCTAACAAAAATGAAATTTCAACCACTTAATATCTCATGTGATTCTTCAGTGGATCTAAATCTTGGTGTGTCATTATATACAACTAGAAATTATACTAACATGAATAAACTATTGTGAATATTTGAAAAAATAAATATTTAAATAACATTATTTATTATTTTAGTTGGGTTACTAAATTTATCATAAAAATAATGAAATTATTTTATTATTTAGAATATTTTCATGAAAACTATGACAACCTAAAATTTTTAAATTTGAACATAATATTTGATAGCATGTATAACATGCAACACCATGTATAAAAATAATATAAAATAATGAAATTTAGATATAATTATTATTTTAATTAAATTAAAACTATTCCATATATATCAATGCATTCTTTAATGATTTAGTTTATATTTCACACAATGGTGAGTTTCTTCGATATATTTTATTACATGTAATACTGAGTTATACTAAACAACAAAATATTATTAATATCATTATTTAATATGATTGTTTTTTCCTAGACCTTATAAAGGGGTTAAAGAATTTAATTGACCTAATTATGAAAATGTGTGGTTTAGAAATTTTTTTCACCATCTATTGATAATATATAAAAACAATAATCATTTCAAGGAAAAATTAATGTTTTAAAAAATAATTTATCTTCCTAAAAGAGTGTTTAATAATGTTTGTATGAAAACATTTAAAGTTAATTATTTACAATATTAAAAAATTTAATTTAAAAACATCATGTTTTAAGGAGTAATATCAATATTAACTAGGGGTGTAATTGTAGGATAATTTTGGGATTTGTCAAATTTCGATGAATAGTAAAAATACTAAATTATAAATAAAAACACATGTTTCATATATATAATTTTAAAGTGGAAATATATTTTGAAGTGGTTTTAAATTAATAATAGTTTAGTTATACATATATTAATCCAATTTAGGTCATCAGAATCAATTTAAATTGTATATATGACATTATTAAATTGTACACTTTTGAACATTTTCACAATAAAAGAATGCTTTCACTTCCTATCCATGAGTATAATTTTATATAGAAATTGTCCAATTATATGACATGAATTTAAAAAAATGGGTACCATATTTGGTGTAATGTTTTTTATAATTTATTATTAGGTTATCATAATTTTTAAAAAAATTATAACTGGAACGAATTATAAAGAATTACAACGATGAAAAAGAATATGAGTTTACTTAGTTGTTAATCTCAAAATATTCAGAATAAAAATTACCCAAAACATATGCAAACCCAATTTATGTCCATATTTAGACCCTATACCTTTATTATATATAATATAACACTATTGGGTAATTTTACGTAATTGTTTTTAGTGGAATTCATTATTTCTAAAAAATAAAAGTGTGCCACACAGACCACCTATAAAATGAAATCCCTCTCCTCTCCACATAACACCTTTAAACCATTCTGTTTTTGGATTTAGATCTGAAACCAAAAAAATCAATAAAATCAACCTTGAGGACCTATATTGTTAATAAATATAACCATGGTTGAATTTAGTACAGACCTAAGTATGATACCTAAATATGACGTAATGTCCTTCTTAAAGCATTTTCTATTTTATATCCCTCCACAACTACATCGATTCCCATTATACATGGATTATACAATAAAATTTTTATATGAAATATTATATAGTGTTTTACATTATATTTAATATATTAAACATCCAAATCATCCATAAATTGGTCTAAAAAAATCATCGTTCTTATGTACGATGATCTACAGGCTCCCAAACCGAACCCAACAATTTTTTCATTAATATCATTCATGGTTGGGAATAATTACGTGTTTATAGTTTATATATGTTATATATGATATATATGATGTTTTATTCTTCTATAAATATTATATGACTCCTAAATTTACAATATCAATTTTATGAGAGTACGATAACATTGTTCATGTGTACGATAGACTATCGCCTCATTAAGCAATGTGATTCGGTCATAATTTACATAGAATGTATTAATGATGGGATTAATAAAAATATGAGATAAATATGAACTAAAAATGATACCGTAATGATAATTTATATATATAACTTAATTTTCTTTTATTAAATACTATAATAAAAATTAAAAAGTATTCTTACGTACGTACAACCTTCCATATTCATGAAACATGTATTTACAATGTTATAATTTTTTTTATATATTACAGTAAATAAATATATTATCAATATATATGATATTTAAGTCACCATTTAAATTCTATAGATTATGGAATCATGATATTTTTAAGATTAAAATTAAAAAAGCAAAAATTTCGTAATGAAACAAATCAATTAACACCCAAAACATTGAAAATAATGAATAATTATAAAAAAATTCTGAAATCATGTTTTAAAATAACAATATATGATATCATAAATCATAATTTGACACTCGGTTTTTCATTTCATTATTTTGATCCAGTTCATTGGAAATATCAATCCTCTTATTGGGGTTTGGGTGATATGAATGTTGATTTTTAATGTTTTATCTTTTTATAATCATCTGAATTTGGGTGCCCTATTTCTTGTTTTATTTTTTTGGAGAAATGGTGGTTACTTCGCTATTTGGGCCACACCAAGAGCCAATTTGATGATAAAAAAAAATTCTTTTATAAATCCATAATTTTTCAACATTATTCACACATTCCACTTCCCACATGGCCTACACTAACATATTCAAACCACCAAATACTTTTGGACCCCTTATAAATTCTTATGAAAGTTGATTTGGGTTATTTATTCTGGTATTGGGTCATCTTGTGGTCCCATTTCTTGTATAAAAAATAGAATTTTTTTATTTTTTATCACATTAATTTTTCAATAATTTTTAGTGATATACCTCTCACACTAGGAAAAGAACCCTCGTTGAACTCCCATTCTCAATTTTATCTATTTGGAGCTCATATTAGTCACAAATTAGGACCAAACATCCCAATGATTATGAAATTTTCCATATTTTCCAGTTGTAATTTGTCTCATAAATAAATCATTCAATTCATATTCTATTTTCTAAAAATAATATAACTATATTTCGTCCAAACCAAAGGAGAAGCTCCAAGAATATTCAACCCATTCCCATCCCACTATGGAGGTAGATCTAAGGGAATACAAATAGTGTTCTAGTTTCAAAGGTGAGATTCCTTCTTTCAACTACCTCTACCGCATCTATACATTATTTAATGATTCATTCTTCTCCCATGTTTATGCAAGATCATGGGATAGGTAGTTGAATTATTTTTATGGGGTTTATGTTAGTTTATCTGATATTTATAGGTTTTGTGTTTATAATCCTGAGTGGGTGATTTCAGTTGTGCATTTCCATTGTGTCGAGTTATCGAGGTAGGATTTCCCTTGTACATGACCATATTATTTTAGTTTTATCATTTTATTATTTTATGAAAATGAAATATATTCTTATTATTGTTTTTCAGTTTTTGGATAATTATCTTGGTGTTCAAAATGGTTTTCTATTCCTGGTTTAGTGAAAGTTATTGTTGTTTTGTAATAAAAGAGAACACCATGAATTTATTTAAATGTTCTATTATATTTTACTCATGTTTTGATAGGTTTATAACCTATATAATTTTATTTTGAACATGTTTCTGTATATTTAATAAAATATGGAATGAAATTGGTCTTTTATTTGATGTCAAGTGCTTATAAAATTTGTTTTGCTTTAAAGTGCATGTAATATGTTCATTAAATTGTCCGGTTTGGTTATATGTGTTAATGGTGATTTAAAAATTATTTTTTTCTATTTATAAATGAATTGGAGGTATGAAAAATATTATTTTTGTGTCCTTATATTACTTTCCAATGTTTATTTGGTTTTACAAACAAAGGTGTTTTGATTTACTACATGTTTTGTCCCGAGTTTCCGGAATATGGACCATTTCATATCTATATGAAAATGGTTGTGTTTTAAAGATTGAACTTGGATGTTTTAACATAATTATGTTATTAGATTGATGATTTAAATTTTTTATATACCCTTCATTAATATTATTGATTTGCATACATTTTCTAAATATTAGTTCTGAGAATGGTTGAAAGGCCTCTAGCATTTTTTCTTGTAAAAATTGATTCCATATGATTTTCTAGTTCTATCATTTAGAGAAATATAATATTCAATGAAATTGATTTATTAATGGGTTTTGGGGCTTCAAAATCTTTTTTATGTGGTATTGATGGTTTTTTTCCTTAAAATATCATTTTTGAATGGATTTTAGGTGCAAGGTCTCGTTATACATCTAGAAATTGTTTTATGAAAATTTATGTGGTTTATTGATCTGTGAATGAAATATTAGAGATTTTTATGTATTTTTTATGTTTATATTATTTTTAAATGTATTATTCATGATAAAATGGTATTTTATATATGTGTAACTTTTTTGAGCACAAAAAGTGAAAACATGGGTATCTAGGTGGGCAGACATTTACTAGTGTGCTAGAAATTCTGAGGGGTTTGGTCCATGTTTCATGTATCATATTTGACAATGACAACACTAACTATCTATGATGATGAAGATGTTTTAGAATAGTAGGTTATAGATTATTCTCATACTAGTGAGTCATTTACCGAAGAATGTATATTCGTTATGGTTACATTGAGACCGAGATATGAGGTACTTGGGGGCCACAACGAACTGGTTCCTAGGGGTGTTCCCAAGACTCATGATCATTGGGAATTTTTTACTCACCATCAGCATATGGTGTTCTTAGTTTTTAAATTCAGTAGTTGGTGTCATAGATTTAAATATAAACCATCATTAACAAATCCGTCTTGAAAAAAAAATTCTTTTTCAAGATGCACCTATTTAAAAGAAATTACTAGCATTGTTATTTTGAAATCATGCATGTTTTTGTATCATAATTATTATAGCATGGATCCTCATTTGAAAAAATAATTTTATATATTTTTAATTTAATAAATTAAATTTATGTTTCATTTATTTTAATGTATGTTCATTGGGAATAGAATATTGGGCCAACATACCGAGTGTTATTACTCACGCCAATAGTCTTTTCCTGTATTTATCCCTTGTATAAGTTTTATCTAGAGTTCGATCACCTTGGGATATGTGAGATCATTAGGCTGGGGAGTGACTTTAAGGGTCACATCTAATTACTTGTCTTTTTGGTGTGGTCAGTTGATTTTTTGGTTTAGTTGAACATTTTGTTTCTTGTAAAGATAATGATTAGTTAAGTTTTTTATGTAATTGTATTTAGGGATGTCTATTTTATTCCGTTTTATTTGATTGTTTATATTTGGGAGAAATTATTCCATTATGTATTTAATTGATTCCCATATTGCTTTTCACCATATGGGTATGATTGCGAATGCCTCTCGTGATATATTTTTGGTTGTCCTGGGTGACCGGTTTATGGTCGACTCGGGTTGGTTAATGAAAAAATGTTATCAATTGCAGTAAAATATTAGTAGAACATTCATATTATAATTCCCTTGTTATTTTGTGGATTTCAAGTTTGATGTATTATAATTGTTGGTACTTTAGGGGTATGTGCAGGAATAGCGTCGTGAACTCTATCTCGTTATGATTATCAAGTTTCTATGGGAAGTGTAGTAATATTAGTATCTTTTGTTCTTATAGATTGTTTGGTGTTGGGATATGTAAATGGGAGTCTCACTAATAGCCTATATGAGCTCGCAAGGCACGGAATTCCATATAGAGCTGATGAATTGTCCTAATAAGTCTCTCTGTGTAGACTTTGTGTTTGAAATATGGCCATGAACCATATGGTCATCTCATACATCCACCTTAGTTCACTATTGTTGGTATCAAGGAAATTTTATAAATTCTAAATTTTTTATTTAAAAATACTTATGTAATTTTATTTGGAAATGTGTATTAATGAAATAATTGGATTTTGAAAAGTGAAAAATGAGGGTTTCAATAATTAAATATAATAATTGTTTTTAAATTTTGGGGTTTTGTGGATTTTTTTAGGAGGATGTGGAAATGATTTAACTAGATTATATTATCCCTAATCTAAATGTGTGGTTTGATGGAATAAAAAGTTTTGAATGTGTGAATAATTTTAAAGTGATTATGAATCATTGTTTTAATAGTGTGTTTTGATATGATAAAATGTTTTTGAATTTTATGAATTGTTTTTTGAAATTGTTTTTGAGAAGTTGGTGTTTTTCTAGAAAGGGTATTGGTTTAAATGACCTTCAGATTATGAAATGATATATTTTTAAATTTTATAAAATCGCATGTGATTTTTTGGAGTTGCTTGGTTTTTTGAAAGATGTAAAAATATAAAGGGGTTGTTTTTTTGATAAAATGGCTCTTGAATATTTGTGGTTTTTTTCATGAAATATGATTTTTTTGGACTTTGTGGTTAGTATTCCTTTGGATGGTACATGATTTTGGGAATGATGTTATTTTTTTTAGCATTTTCTATTTTCATAGGTGCTCACATGCATTGTTTTGTTGATATATACAAGGATATAATAAATGTAATGGTGGTTTGGAGCCTAAAGTGGCATGGAAATGTTCATGTGAGTGAGACATGATGAAACACTATTGGAGAATGTGGAAATCCACCATGTTAGATATCTATTTTAAAATGTGTTTTGAGATGAAACATTGTAGAATTTGTTTATAGACCTATGGTTATGTGGCAAGTTTATAGTGTCATAGAAGAGATTTATATCAAGTATTATTAATTGTGATCATGAATTCATACTCTTTTTGTGTCATGAGATGAGATATTGTTGGTGTCTTGATATTGGAGTAATCTTTAGTGGGTTTCAAAAGATGTGTTGGATGTTCTGATATGGCCATGGATAGTTCTCTATTTGAAAACCTTCCTATTGATCAACCTAATAATTCATTTCAATTTCTAAATACACCACATTAGATAATTCCTATGCCAGTTTTTCAGAATATAGAACTATTTGAGATTGATTTAAAGTGAATTAATGTCATGATAATTTTTTTGGACATAGTAGTTGTTTTTAGTGATATTGATGTGTTTCGTAGTATAACTTGTACATTCTTCTCCTCATTCGGAGTGAGATAGAATTGTGTTATATATCTATGAGTTCATTTTTAGATGATGGTGTGATGTTTAACATGTGTGTTCTATTGAGTTGTGATTCCTTATCACCTGACTGCAGTGCAACATATGATTCAAGAATCCGGGCTCCAGCCATAGGCCTCAGAGTGAAGCTTTTCTCATGGTCCCAAAAACAGCAGAGGTCTGGGGATATCAGATAGGATCCAACCACCATAATTGTTTTAATGTATTTTATATGTCTCAGTTGGTGTTCCACTATTTATTTCGTGGTTTCAGTGGCCTAATTATTGGGTCCCCTTCACTACCCACCCCGGGTTGTGGGGGTTTTGATCCATGATGAAAGTGTTAGACCAGTTTTTTTACCCTCCGTTGGGGAGTGGGTGGTTGTAATGTTCATGTTATTAACCTATTAACATGGGTTGATAATTATTTATAGGAGAGTTTTGTTGTACTTGTGCAAGCGAGGCCCAATTCTAGTTAATGTTGAATTCTTATTTGTTCATTGCTAGTTGGGTTCAAATGGTGGAGAGACCCACCACATTTCTTGTTGATTTCTCCTCATAAGAACTTTTCTAGTGATATATGTTTCTTAATGGAGGGGATTCCATTTGGTAATCCCATAAAATGATTGTTTTTCGCGAGTTCTCTTTCATTTGGGTGATAGTAGGGTTTAATGGGAGAAGGCCCAAAAATCACGTTCTTGGTTTGGTTGTGGAGGTACTGATACAATATTTTGGATTATATTCAGTAAGCGATTGAGAGTTGGTGTTTTGGTCAATGTAAAAGGAATAAGTACCATTAATGGTATATGTTGTTTCATTTTATTCAGAGGTTGGAACATATTGTGAATGAATCCTTAGGTATTTATCAATCAACTATATTGTGTGGTGGCTTTCCTGGGTCGGAAAATATTAATGGGGTGGAGAATTGTCACACATAGATTTTCATATATTATTTTGATCCGGTAATTTGGAAATTGTGATTATTTTATTGGGTCTTTAGTGAGATTAATGAATATTTTTTTTATGTTTTATCAATGTATTATTACACTATTTTGGGTGCCACATTTCTTGTTTTGGAGTTTTTGGAGGAAGGGTGGTTACTTCACAATTTTGGCCAAACTGTGTGCCCATTTCCAGATTTAAAAAGCTATTTTTTTCTTTTATAAATAATTCTTTTTTCAATATTTTTCACTCATTCTACATCCCTTGTGCCCTACAATAAAAAATTTAACCGACCATATCCTTTTAGACGCCATATAAATTCATAAGCATGGTGAATTTGGGTTATTTATTCGGGTTATGGGACATCCTCTGGTCCCATTTCGAGTAATAATAATATAATCTGTTTCTTTTATATCATACTCATTTTTTATAATTTCTACTGATTCCACCATCAACACAATTCCAAGATCCCAAGGGGAACCCCATGTTTAATGTTCTATATTTGGAGCTCATATTACTAACATATTAGGGAAAAAACTCTTAATGATAATCAAATTATCAGATGTTGGAAAAATATTTGTCTCATACATAAATCATTCAATTCATACACTTGTTTCCAAAAATAATCAATCTAAGTTTATTCCAGACCTAAGGACCCGCTCAAGAAGTTTCATGCCATTACCATTCCTCTTGTTGTGTAGATATAATGGAATTTGATGATTTTTCAAGTTTCTAATGGGTGATTTATTCCCTTTTATCCCCCCTCTTCCTCATGATTTTATTATTTCATGGTTCCCTCTTCTAAAATGGTTATGAAAGACCTAGGGTTCTGTTTTGGATTGATTTTTTGGGGGGGTTATTTTGGTTGAGGTCTCGTATTCAATGGTTTAGGGTTTATAAACATGGAGTGGGTGATTTCAATTGTGTGTTTCCATTCTGCCATGTTTTTGAGGTTGGATATCCATTTCACATGACCTAGTAATTTATGTTTATCATTTAATTATTGTTAAACCATTATATAAATATTTTTATTAATATGTTTCAACCTTTTTATAATTTTATTGGTGTGAAAGACGGTTTTTTAATCCTGGTTTTGTGAAAGGTAGTGTTGTTTTGTCAAAAAATTACACACCAAGTGTTTGTTTAAATGTTCAGTGTTCTTTCCCACCTGATTTGTGAAGTTTAAAACCTGTTTAATGGTATTTTGAACATGTTTTAGTATCTTTAATATAATATGTCATGGAATTTCTATTTTATTCATTGTAAAATGATTAAATTTTTTTTAAAGTGCAAGTCATGAGTTCATTAAATTGCCCGTCTGACTTTTATGTGTTATTTATGGTAAAAAAAATTAATTATTTTGATTTTTAAATGAATTTTAATGATGAAAAATTGTGTTTTGGGGTTTGAAAATTTCATTACAATGTCTGTTTGTTTTTTAACATAAATTTGTTTTATATTACAACATGTTTATGCCTTAGTTTCCAGAAAATGGATTGTTTCACATCCTTATGAAAGTGGGTGTGTTTTGAACATGCATCCTAAGTGTTTTATAGGATTTAGGATAGTGGTTTGATGCTGTAATGTG
Source organism: Viscum album (assembly GCA_963277665.1). Classification (NCBI taxonomy): domain Eukaryota; kingdom Viridiplantae; phylum Streptophyta; class Magnoliopsida; order Santalales; family Viscaceae; genus Viscum; species Viscum album. The sequence continues at coordinate 1,233,749,898 of OY728122.1, read as the reverse complement.
TCTGTATACTCAAAATTAATAATATTTATGCGCATACCTTTGTTAAAAGTTAATTTTGAGAATGTCTTAAAGGCACGTTTGGCATTTTTTTCATGTAAAAATGGTTTCCATATGTTTTTCATGTTCTATATCTTGGGGAAATTTTATGGTCCATTATATTGATTTAGTAACTATTTTATTGCAGAAAAATCTGTTTTTATATGTTATTGATGGTTTTTGGGCCTTAAAAGATAATTTTTGAATGGATTTTATGTGCAAGGCCTCGTTGTAATTCTTGAAATTATTTTATGAGGATTTGGGTGGTTTTTTGATCCATGAATGTATTGTGAGACATGTATGTGGACTGTTTCATGTGTGTAAGTTTTTTAAGAGTAATATTCATGAGAAAATATAATTTTATAGATGTGTAACTTGTTTGAGCACACAAAGGGAAAACCTTGGTACCTCATTGAGTGGACATGTACTAGTACGACATTAATTTGGAGGCATTTTTCACAATATCACATATCTTGTTTTCTGATGAAAACACCAACAAACATATGATGATGATGATGATAGTAAACACTAGGTTATGAATGATTCTACTACTAGTGTCTCATGTCTAGGATAATTAATATTCATTATGGTTAGTTTTACACTGATATACGAGGTACTTTGGGCCCTCAATGAACTGGTGCCTAGGGGTGTTCTTGAGACATGTTCTCTTTGGCTATTTTGTAATCACTACCAGCATATAGTGTGCTATGTTGATAATTTCAGAAGTACGTGTGTTTTATTAAAAATATTACCATCTTTAATGTATCTATCATGAGAACAATTTACATTTTGAAGAACTACCTATTGGAAAAATTGTTCCTAGATTTCCTATTTAGAAAACAAGAATGTTTTGGTCTGATTATTATTATATCATGGGACCTCGTTTAAAAAAAATAAATTATATCTTGTTTTTAAAAAATGAAATTTTTGATTAATTTATTTTAATTGATGTTAATTCATAATAGAATATCAGGCTATCCTCTATGGTTTTAATACTCACACCTATAGGATTCTTCTAAATTTATCCTTTTATTAGGTTTGAGCTTGAGTTCAACCACCATGGGCGACGTGTAAACATTGTATTGGAGAGTGACTAGTGGGGTAACATGGTGATAGTTGGTTTTCATTTTTGGTTAGTTGAACTGTTGGTTTAGATGTACATTACGATTCATGTACAAATAATGTTCAGTTAAATATTTTTATTTAAATATAATTTATACTATCATTTTTCATTTCACTATAAGTTTGATTGTATAAATTTTGGAGAAATTGTTCCCTTGTGTACTCTATTGATGACCTCAGTGCTCATCGTCATCCTGGGAGGTTGATAACACCTCTTGGGACTTATCGCGGGATAGCCTAGGATACTGGTTTAGGGTTTACATGGGCTGGTTCGTGACACATAATATAAATCAATAATAAGTTAATAACATGTATAAAAACCATTTTATTAAATGTTAAATCATGTAGGAACAAAAGTGTAGCTTTATGTATTGGATTTCTTCTGAATTTTGTTGCATTGAGATATGTTATAATGGTTTACAACATATTTATTTTATATGGTTTATATACAACCCATTTTACATGTAATATAATCAATACAAAATTATTCATGGTATTTTTTTTGTCAATTTGAATTATTTCATCTAATTTTATTTGAATTAAAATTCACAATGTGGTATAGGATTTTATAAATCAATTTTCACTCATTGGGTTACACATATACTTCGTCGATTATGTCAAGATATGATTATATTTTTAATTAATTTTGATGATAATATAATTTATTTCCACTTTTATGGGATGATTTAAATAATATAAAAAAATATATTCATTTATGAATTCTAACATCAACATTATGATCAATTATAGAATTTATTTTAAAAACTCAATATAACATATATTGTTTAGTCATGAATATAAGTTGAAGTAAATTTAATGAAAATATCCTAATTAAAACATATATTTTATAATGATATTTCTACTAATTAACTCGTGTATGTATTATTAAATCCCTACCCCCTTCGGGACATGAAATTTTTTTGATGAAAATTCATCTTTTTTTCTCACTCTGGTTGGAAATATTTTTTCTTCAAAAACACTAATTTCTAAAAATGTTTTAAATTATGTTTTAAACGTTTATAAAAAATTATTTATGGGAATTGTAACCCAATTTTACTCTTTAAAAAAATTATTCTTAGGAATTTTTATGTTTTTTGAAAAAAACATGTTTGTCATTTACGCAAAATGTGAATGAAAACATTGTCTTTACAAGAAAAAAATGGATAGGTATCCTTCCATCCCGAGAAATCAAATTTTTTCAAGAATCATTTATTATATTCAATGGATTTTTTTAATTAAAATAATTTTCAAAATAATATATGATTTTTTTAAAAGTGATTCTCAAATAAATGTGTTTGAATTTTTCGAAATGATATTGATATTGTCCACAAGATGTTTTTTGAAGAACCTTTTTTTGTATTTATATTCATAATATTTAAAACCCAATATTATCACTGTAATTGAAATATACTGTATTGATACCATACTTAATCATCCTTAGGATGTTTAATGATTAGTTTGACTATGGATTTTATTGGTCTTCACATCGATGATTCATTATTACAGTCAATATCATTTTGTTAAAATATTCACTATCATATTATCATTGTTAATTAAATTTATCTTAAATAAACATAATCTTGTGATATGGATATGATAATTGAATAAAACCAATAAAATTTTTATATATGGTTTTTATATTGAATGTGATTTGTTTAACTGGTGAAATATTGATAAACCTGAATTCTTCAGTCTATACTTATATTTGATAAGGTATATTATTTATTAATTAAATCATGTATTCGATATATAATGAATTATTTGAACATGTATGATATTGGTCGGGGACTTTTTAATATGTTCCCAATAACACATCGATAGTTTCATGCGATGAAATTAGTTAGTGGAAAACATTTTTCATTTAAAACCTTTAATTATTAAACCATATAGATGATATATCTGGACAACAAGTGTCTTGGGAAGGGTATTGAATCAAATCAGATTGGTTTTAAGAAAATATTTTTTAATCTAACAGAAAGATATATCTTTATGGAAAATTCAACATGATCTTACGAATTATGTCATCCTATAATTAATAATTCCCATAATTATATATTCACTTATTACTATCCAGGAGATTTTCACTATAAATAACATTTATGTATCCATTTCATTCTCAGTAAATTGATTAAATTGATCATGTTTTTATTTTTATACCTTTCCATATTGATTATTAATTTTCTTATCATTATTTTCAAGTTATTTAAAGTGGATTTTTTTTCATTTATATACCATTACATATTATTTATTTTCTACTTTATAAGTTTATTTGTTACATGGAATGCATGCTCATTTAATAACCATTTAATATTGATTTATCAAAATCATTGATTATTTGCTCCACTATAGTTAACCACTATTGATAATTTCATCTAACATTACTTTTTATTCCTTTCATTATAATATATGAATTTTACTATGAATAATATTTAAGGATATGATAGATGAAATAACATTAATTTCAGAAAAAAAATTATATTGTAATTTTTATATTCAACTATAATGTAAAACTCTTGTATGTATCTAATTTACCAATACTACTAAAATATTTGGTACTATTGGATGAAAATACTTGTATCATATGCCAATGTAATTGAAGTAGACAACTACTCTAGTCTTATAGGGTTAGGGTAGTTATAGTTTGTATATGAGAATGATTAGTATAATTGTATGTAACTAGATTTTGGAAGGCATATATTAGGGAAAATAAACCAAACATATCATTTGAGGATAAGTGATGAATAACATAATATATTTTTGGTAAGGAATATATTATGTGGATCTTCCTTGAAATACGTCCATTTCCTGATACAACAAGTGGAATTTGTTCTAAAATAGATATACTAAGGAGTAATATCTCTAAAAAGGTTTCTTCAAGCTTGACTCGGACGTAATGCAGTACCAAAAAATGGGCCTTATTGGACACTTATTTTGACACTCTTAGTGGTCATGATTTGGAAAATTATAATTTTATTTGTAAAATATTATTATGGATTTGAATAAATGATGAAGATTATTGACCATGGATATACCCTAGACCATGTAATGATATATTTAGAAGTAAAATCAATTAAGTGTTTATATATTTTGGTTCAATAGATAAATTGATTAATACTGTTAATAATATTTTTTTGGGATTCAAGAATCAAGATCCATATAATTATTTTTTAAAAAAATTTGATGAAATTATGTATTCATTTACATATGAGTTAATGTTACCATCATTGGTTTTTGAGTTTAAGATTTATCAAAAGTTAAATTTATTTAACATGCCTTTTTTTATTTTATATTGTATTAATGTCATAAGAATATGGATGTTTTAGGTGAATTTTTTGAAATAATATGTTAAAGTGAAAAATATGTTTTATGAATAAAAACATTAAATTTTATTGATACAATTTTTATGATATTGAAGAAAATTATGGTTTATATGATCATAAATGACATTTTTATAATAATAAAATTAGATTATTAGAAATGGAATAAATTAAATAATAAATAAATATATATATAGGGTTGAAAACCATAGTAAAAATGTTTTTAAATGAATATAATTGTTTAAGGAATTCCTATAATATTATTGGAAAATTGTATAATTTATTTTAATATAGTTAATAAAAAATAAAATATGAATGTATGGTTATAACCCCTAGCATCCCAAAATATAATGGGGCTTGAAACGATGATCGAATGATGATAAGTGTTTCAGTCCTTCAACTTTCCAATGTATTTTACCAGTAATCATTTTATTACTCATCGAAAAACGAAGTGAAAAATAAAAATTATATATTATTTAGGGTTCTTATTTTAGGGTTTTATAGATTAATTTATTATATTGGATAAAATTTAAAATATATATTTTGTTTGGAAAACAATTGAGTGGTATAAATAAGTACATGTTTTGTGGATATTATTATTTGTAAAAATTGTATTATAGTGATTTAGGTATAAATCATTCAATTTTGGATATTCATTTATTAATGTAATGAATAGACTATAAATTGTTAATAGAACAACCAAAACATGGAATTGGTCATTTGAAATTGAAACATATCAACTAAGTGTATTGACATCAAATTGAAAATAGTAAAATAATTTGTTTACTTTATAAAAAGGATCTAGAATAAAATTATTTTATATTATAATCATTTAAGATGATATTAATTTCAATTTCACACCAACCATATTTATAGATTGGAGGACCATAAAATTCCATTGATCAATAAATTTATTTTTCTAAAACACCTCAATCAGCCTCTATAAATAAAGTCTTCCTTACTCCATGTCTATTCCTTCACATTTTATATAAAGTACCGACTTTAAAAATTTTATAATATTGAAAATTAGTCAATAAATATCTCCCCATCACATTAAGGATACTTTCATATTTATAGTTTAGTAAAATTGGGTTATAATACATACATAACAATAAATATTTATACATAGTAGATACCATAATATAGTATCTGTTTTTTGAAAATATAACACTTTTTAAATGAAACATGTTTCCTTTGACAAATCTTTATAACATATAACATTTCTTCCTTAATTTACTTACAAGACCTTATTACCTCCAAAAATATTTTAAAAACTTTCGATAAGAACATAAATATCAGTAAGGGATATAAATAAAAGTAAACAAAACACCAGTCCATAAATACCTGTAAATGTATGAAATCATTTTCAAAAAGACTTACTTGTCAACCATAAATACATAGATTGTGAAACATGATAATTCAATGTGGTTTACACAAAAAATATAGAAAATAAATAGAACCATAAATATAAGATGTGAAATTACTTATTTAATTTTATAACCCTCTAGACTACCTCTTTATTTATAACCCTCACGACTACCTTACAATGTAACTATAACAACAACCTTATTGTGTTACAATCAAATTTACAATTGGAGTAACCATACGACCGACCTCCAAAATAAACATACCGAATGAATTAGACAGATATATAGGTCCCACCATTATTAATAAAATATTTTCATGATGTATAACATAATCATAACAGATTAATATTTCCATAAGAAATATTTCTTTTTAATTTTGTAAAATAGAATCTTAAAATAGAATTTGTAATGAAAATTTCCTTAAAAATATCCTAAAATTGATGTGAGAATTAATATATCAGTGATTATGTGTATACACATAAATAAAAATAATAAAACATAATACAAGGAAAATTTCATTAAAAAAAATTTCATAGTACGATATAATCTATGAAGTGGATGGATAACCCAAAGAATGAAATTGGGTTAGGAATTTCCTTACATTAAGGTTTTCTTTTGTCCAACATGTTTAAACATCCTGTATAATTGTTAGAATCATGTTATTAATATTATGAAGATACATATTCATGTTTATAAGATATTATATAATCATTTCATATCTTTATTTCACCCTTTAATTATTAGTATTTTGTGGCTTCAATTGTATTGGGTTTATTCATTACATGATTTCCATGGATGGATTGTATTTTATTTTCATGTGGTGTGGAGATGAAATACCAGAAGTTAATTAAAATGTTATTAATATCCATATATAAAATTAAATTATTCCATAAATCATTTTCATTATATTTTATGAGGATAAATCATTCGATAAAACATTAGTGACATTAGTTTAGATCATTTTGGTGATTCATTGATAATAAGTAACTAGTTTCATTATATACCATAATATTATGTATATATATTAACTCCATAACATGAATGATGATATATCATAAACATTAAAATATATTTAAACCAATAAAATCGTTTTATAAATTTTTTTTTGAAGGAAGTTACATAAATTTAAGAGACATCATCTGTGATGTCTGTAAATTGAAAAATCAGAGATGTTGTTTTTATTTTTAGAATAAGATAAAGTGGTGAAAAATGAAGATGATGAATTTTCCATAAACATTAAAACATCCAAAATATATATTATTTTGGAGCATTCATTCCTCTTTGATAGTGCTAGGTTAAGATATTATAATAAAATAAATGATGTGAAAGGAAATAATAAGAAAATTAAATAGGTTATTTACCTCTTGATATTTTCTCCTTGAGATCCTCATTATGGATTTTGGTTTTGGAAAATTGGTGAGACCCATAGGTCATAGAATTGTGGAAGTTCCTTGTGAAGAGAAATGGGTAGAACATAGACAATTCAAAAATCATGAGAGGTTTTATAGGAAGATGGGGGTGAGTGTGATATGTATTGTGGAGGAGAGGAGGGATATTCTATGATGTTAATCATTAGTTTAATATTTTTTCCCAATAGTATGAACTTTCTAGATTAATGTGACCATATAATGAAATAACTACATTTTAGTTTGATCCCATGTCCATTTACAACATCCATGACATAGTCATTATGTATATGATCATTTATTTATCATATTTCGTAATTATCAAATTTCACTATTCATAGAAAATTCAAGAATTTTAGAAACATCCAAAAAATTCCACCCCCGGTTTTTTGACTGGTTGAACGCAAAAATGAACTCCATTTCTAAAAATAAATTATAAATATCATTAGTTTAATTTTTAATGGATGTAAATTTTTATTCATGAAATTACAATTATAAAACTATAACTAGTGTTATATAACCTTGAAAAATTAATCAAGATATCAGTATCTTCTAACCTCAAGAAAATAATTTAATAATATAATATACCATTCATAATTTTCATATTAATATTTAAATTACTATTAATAAGGGTATGAAACTATTCGTAGAAAAACCTTATTGGTTATATAAGACTCCAAATAACTTAAATATCACAACTATTGATGTTGGATTTTTGAAATTCAAATCATAGAAGTGATGAAATTAATTTCAATCGCTAGTTTTTATCTATCTCTTGAAAAAGTGTCAGGATATATAGTATCATTTATTCATGATTTTCTATTTATTTTTAAATCCATGGGGTGTCACATTCTCCCCTCCTTCTAGAAATCATGTCCTCACAATTTTAATAACTTATTAATCAAATGAGGATACCATTCCCTCATAGAAGTTTAATATTCCCATGTTTCTTTTACAACCATGTGGTTTTTTCAATAAACATTTATCTATTAGATTAACTTATACTGAAATACATATTCTCTTAAATCAAGAATCTGAATCGGTTTCTCTTCATAAGAAATTATCTCTTCAATCATAATTTTTTCTGGGCTAAAAAAATGAGATTTATTGGGCAGATACTTTCTCAACATTGAAACATGAACAACATTGTTCACCTAAGATAAACATAGGGGATAACATACTCAGTAGGTGACTGGTCTATCATTATCAAGAATTTTATAATGTGGAATGAACCATGGATTTATCATTAATTTCTAATCAAAATAAATAACATTATTCCATGGAGATATTCTAAGAAAAACACGATCACCTACCTAGAAAGAAAAGACATCCCCCTATTATTTACAAAACATTTCTGCCGGCTCTTAAATATCATGATATTTTGATGGATCTTAATAGACTTATATACAACATCCTTTACTAATTCTAGTCCCACGAACATCCTTTCGGTGATATAATCCCAAAAATCTAGAGTTTGACCCCTCCTCCCATACAATGCCACAAATTCTCCCATTTGTATACTATAACGAAAAAAAATGAAAACTCAAATAATGATATATTATGATATGAAATTCCTGGTAGTCCATTGAATAAGATCAAATAATATCCTCCAAAGTCTTAATCTTTAATTATGACTACCCATCTAATTGAGAATGAACATTATTACAAATTTTTAATTCTATGCCCAAAGACATCTGAAGTACCTTCCAAAAATTACATGTGAAACGATGATCTTGGAAAAACAAAATGGAATGTGTAACTCCATGTACCGTTGAAATATATTTAAGGTAAAGTAATAATAGCTGATCTAAGGATATTATATCTTGATTATTAATGAAATTTGCAGATTTAGTCAGTCGGTCAACATTCCCCCAAATCGCATTGTTACCTATAATTTTTTTTTCGTCCCGCCAAAATGTTTGTTAATAAACATTACAATTTCCCATCTAGCACGCATAAAGGATAAATAATACATTTTGGTAACTTCTACTCCTCTTTAAGTAGTTGAAAAGTTAAACATTTCACGGTAAAAATTTGTGATATCTCTTTTCATTCCATCCCATCAGTAATACTGTTGAAGATCTTCATACATATTTGTACTTCATGGATGGACTGAAAACAATGATCTATGAGCCTCAGACCACAAATCATTTTTCAGTTGAGAAACAAATGGGAGAAAAAATAATTTTCCAAATCAGAAAACATAATCATTATAAATGTTAAATTCTAGTAAGAAAAACATTTTAATCAATTCTACCTTTTTCTTTAACTCAAGGTCTTCCTTTTGTGTTTTTTTAATTTTTTCTGAAAATGATGACTGCACCAAAACCTGAAACATAATAGAGTAAATTTCCAGTACTAGTAACATAAAAAAATCATCAAATCATTTATCATGTGGTCATGTTAGAATAATAATATGGATAATGATGCATGATTTTTTTGACTCAATGCTTCCACCATTTTTTTCTTTTTCCTGGATGGTAATAGATTGTGAAATCATGAGACTTTATCAATTCAAGAAATCTTCTATAAATCATGTTTATTTCCTTTTTAGTGAATATATACATTATAAATTTATGGTCATTATATATTTTAAATTTGGATATATATAAATGATGCCTCCTCATTTACAAAGAAAAAACATATCTCCTAATTCCAAATTATGTGTGGGATAATTTACCTCATAGGGATTTAGTTTTCATGGAGAATAAGAAATTACATGGTCATTCTAAATCAGAACACAATTAAGTCCATTCATTGAAGGATTAGTACAGATAAAAAAATCACTATTTATGGAAGATATGGCCAAAACTAGAGCATTTACAAATCTCTACCTCAGTTCTTAAAAACAATCATAACATTATTTTTTCCAACTAATATCCATAGTTTTTTGTTTGAAAATAGTTATTTGGAAAGATAACCATGGATAGTTTTTATAAAACCTTACGTAATAACATGCTTATCCATGAAAATTACTAATTACAATATCTTTTGTAGGTATGTTCTATTCATCAACCACTTTTGTTTTGGTCGGATCAATTATTATTCCATCATTATTTACAATTCTCCCATGAAAATAATTTGTTGCAACCCAAAACCACACAATCTGAATATCATCATATAATTATTTTCCATTATGGTTTTCAAAATAACCATTATTGCTTTTTTGTATGCTCCACTTTTCTAATATAAAATACCATAATTTAATCATTATGAAAAATTACATATATATCCCATAACTCATGAAATACTCTATTCATAATATCTATTAATATAGTAGGATCATTAAATAATACAAATAGTATAACAACAAATTAATAATTCCCATATCATGTAGAGAACATAGTCTTCAGGTTATCTTATTCTTTTACATTGAATTGATTGTACCCTGGCCTCAATTCAACCACCAAAAAATATTTTTCTCCTTAGAGCTGATCAGGAAAGTCATCTATATGATGAAAAAATAAATTTTTTAATAGTGATAGATTTCATGGCTGTATAATAAATGAAAAATAACAAGGAACCATCAATATTATTAAAGAACAAAATAAGATAACCCTTTTGTTAAGTTCTATGATTAATGAATCCTTTATCAAGAGGCACCTAAAACTGATTTTTTAGTTCAATAAGTTCCATTTGATCCATTCAATGTGCTGGTTTTGAAAATTTCTTATCAACTCCATTGGCTCAAAGGCCTTAACATTTTATTGACTTTGAAAATCCACCTTTGAAGGGGTGAGGTTTAAAACTTACAAGGTCCGTAGATATATGTATTACATGGACCATAGACCATAGAGGAATTCATTTCATATAGGCTTCAAGCATTACATACAACCCAGAATAACTACTTGTAAATGATCCTCCCCAGCATCTTCATCATTACATCAACTCTCCACCATTGCATGAAACGTGGGCTAGGCATTCCTGTGCATTCACATGTTTGTCCCGATGGAAGGTGCCATACCCTCTAATTCTTGAAATATGTTTATCATCTACTATGGTGAAAGCTCTTTACTCCTCCAACATTGGATATTTATTCCTTTTATGTTGTCTAGTTTGCATCTGCATTTATGGTGGACCGAAGGTCTTACTGACCCAAAGGCTTGGGTGGCCTGAAGTCCTTAAAGGACTCGAGGACCAAATCGGTGGCCCAAAGGCCCAAACAGGGGAATATTAATGGCTGATACAGTGCGAAATACTACATACTAGAGTTACCATTACAGTACCTGCTATAGTTCTACACAATTCCTGATACAGTTCCTGCTACAACACTACTAAAGTGCCCTGAAATTATCTTCCACCAGGATTTGATCCAAGGTCTCCTAGGACATCAATAATATGATCATTTCCCATGCTTCAAAAAATTTGACCATGATAACTATAATTTTTATATATCCATTGTTTCTTAGCTTCCTGATATGTTATCAATTGATTACGTTCATTATTGTGCAGTAGAACTCTTTCTTAAAAAGAACATATTTATCTCTATAATCAATAATAGTATGATAATTATAATTCCAATCCATAACTAGAATAACAGAAAACTCTACGAAAGGGAAAAAATGTTTAATGGTAAATTATTTATATATACCATAATAGAAATATTTTTATAATTAGTCTTTGTTGTAATATCCCCCATTATGTTTTAACAATATGTTTCATGATCATTTGTTGAGGTGATATTTCCAATTTACAAAAAAACACCCAAATGTGTACACCGCAGGACAAACAAAATATTTGAAAAATTCAAATAAAAAATTAAGGTACCTAATACGACTTCATTAGATGGCCCAAAATATACTGACGTAGTCGTAAAATATCTCACTATAACATTTTTCTTTTATTTTGTTATCATCCTATAATTTAGATCTTTTATTGGGAGATTCATTTTTATAATGACTAATCTCACTAAATTTTAAAACCATTATATTTTTCTTATCTGGATTAATCATATGATATTTTTCATTACAATCTCTTTCTATATGTACAAACATACCACATAAAAAAACTTCCTAGTTTTAGTAATTCATTACCCAAGGTTCTTTTTACTACAATATAACAAACTAAAAACTGAACATATGTTCTATCAGATTTATTCGATTGATTTTTTTCCCATTTTTGTCCATCTAGAGATCTTATTCTCTTTGTTCTCAGACTCCACATGTTCATCAGTGAACTCCATTTCTACCCTCTTATCGCATTATAGAAGTTTCTCTTAACATTTAAACTTTTCGTAATATAATTCACTTAGATTTGTTGGCTACAATAAGAATTAAAAATGGCCGATTTTTCAATCAAAATATAGAACAAAATTTGGATCATACCTTGTAAGTCTGGTTTAGTTTTCTTCATACATGAACAATGAATATTAAATTTCAGGCCAATATTCACGGAATTTTCTCACAATTTTTTGTCTAACCACCTTGGAAAATTATATTTCATGGAAAATAATTTTAAATTCATCCCACTCTAAGGCACAAATATCTTGTCTATCCCTAATATTCTTGACCATTGACCAGAACTAATCAACTTATCCTTCAAATATATTATTGGGATGACATTTCTTTTTATTATCTATGCATCCCATATCATCAAATATATTTTCAATTGTTTTAATATAACCTTTTTCTGCTACTGGGTTAGAAGATACATTGAATGTAGGATAGTGTTTCCTCATAAAATATTCCACATTCATCATGTTCCTTTGTGGAAGATCTAATTGATCGATTGTATTAAAGAAAACAAAATTTATTTACAATTTCAGTTGCACCATTACTATCACAAACTAGTTAGATCCAATTCCCACCTTTCTCGATTGTGAATTTAGAAAAATTTCATCCCCTCAGTTCCTTCTAACTTCAGAAACCATGTTTCCTCTAAAGAAAACCATTCTGAACATACATTTCATTGTTGAAGCCACGTGGTAATCATGAAATGATATATCATTTCAATTTAACAATAGTATAAATTAATATATTTAATTATTTTGACATTATCCTATCCCCAAATGTTATCAAAACCATCCTCTGATTCCAACTATATGGTCTTGACATTAAACATTACATAATATTGAATTCTAGTTTACAAATATCTTCCCTTCCCATTGAATATATTTTCATGTTTAGATTTCTATAGAATTGGTATATAATATATACATTATATTAAACATTTATAAATAGTGGATACTAGAAAAACAATATCAATTTCCTCTAAAATATAAAACATGATAAATAAAACATGTTTCCTTAGAAAAAATTTTCTATCATTTAACATGGCTTCTTTTTTAGACATACAAATACTTATAACATGTTAAATTAATTTTTAAACATGGAATGAACATAAATAGATTAGTAAGGTATATTAATAGAAGGAATGAAAAATTTAGATAATGAATACTTTTAAACATATGAAATCCATTTTAGAAAGACTGTCTTATCACCCATATATACATAATTTGTGAAACCTGAGATTCACACAAGAATTAAAGAAAACCTAAAGAACAAAAATATTACCATAAAGGTATGTTGGGTCATTACATACATATTATTTTAACCAACTCATCAACCTTCTGATTTGTAATACTCAATGATATATCACAATGTAACCCTCATGGGTATGTTATTGTGTAACAATCGTAGTTATACATTGAGTTACCATATGTCTGACCTCCAACAAATACATACCCAATGAATTGTATGTAGATATATGTCCCACCATTAATCATAATCGATGTATATTATCTAAAACATAATCATAGTACATTAATATTTTCATAAAATCATTACTCTTAAATTTTGAAAAATAGAACTCTAAAAGAGTACGTTTAAAACAATGCCCCTATTAAATATCATATATTTGAAGTGAGAATTATTAGAATAGAAGGATTATGTGTATACATTGTAAATATAGAAAATGAAACATAATATAAACAACAAATCATTCAACCAATATTCTTAGTAATATATAATCAATGAAGTGTAACGATACCCCAAAGAATGGATGTTGGGTTAGGAATTCCCACAACCCGAGTTATTCTTAGATAAAATGTGTTTAATCCTAAGGTATTATTTTTAAAATAGAATTATTAATATATTAAAAACCACATAAATGGTTATAACATCTTTTATGATCTTTTCAGGACCTCATGTCACCCTTTAAATTTTACTATTTTGTTCTTTCTGTTGTTTCAGGTGCATTCATTACAAGATTCTCTAGCCCGGGTTGTATATTATTTTCGTATCATATAGAAATTAAATTATATAAGTCCAATGAAATAGAAATCATATGGTTATATAATATTAAATTATGAAATAAATCATTTTTGTTATACGGTATGAGGATGAATACATAGATAAATCATAAGTGATATCCGTTTAGATCATTTTGGTCATTGATTGATAATCACAAACTAATTTCATTATATAAAATAATATATATATATATATATGAAAACTCCATAATAATAAAGTGGTCATAAAACACACATAATAATATTTTGAAACCAATAACATGGTTTTATAAATAGTTTTAAGGTAGTAATGTAAATCTAAGATACAACGTCCATGATATCGGTAAATCGAAACATCACGAATGCTGTTTCAATTTTTAGAATAAGAGTAAGATGGTATTAATTATGTTTATGAACTTTTACATAAATATTATTACATACTTGATATATATGATTATTGATCTTTCATTCCTCTTGGATAAGGGGTGGAAAAGAGAGTATAAGAAAACAATATAACTGAAAAGAAAATAAAAGAAAATGAAATATGATTTTTACCTCTTGATATATTTTCTACTTAAGTCCATTAGTGTTTCTATTTTAGGGAGTCTAGATTGTAATTAAAATGTGGAAGAAACATTGGAAGGGTATTTTTCATAAATTATACAATTCACAATTCAGTATAGGCTTTAGAGGAAAATGGGGTGAGGGTGGTATTTATAGTGGAAGAAAAGAGTTTTCAATTATTTTAATCAATAGTTTATTATATTTTATCATGACTATTAATAGATCTGATTTATTTGACCAAAAATAGTAATAAGTGAATGTGAGTTTTAACCAATGGCCATAAACAACATATATGTATAAAAAATGTAGTAGAAATTCATTTATATATCAAAATTCTTAATTATTGAATTTCACTATTCACCAAAAATTCATGTATTTTAGAAAAATCCTAAATATTCACCCAATACATTCTTAAATATTTAGAATTAAAATATTAACTCCATTTTTGAAAATATGTTTCTCAATAAGATTATTTTAATTTTTAAATGAAATCATTTTTTATTCCAAATAATAATAATTTAAAAACTATAAATAATTTTATATTCCCGTGAAAATTTAATTAAGAACACATTATCAAATAACATTATTAAAATAAATTATAATATGATTTACTATTCATAAGGGTCATATTACTGTTCTTTATAAAATTAATAAGGTCATGTTACGATTCAATAAAAAAATATTATTATATAGGAATAAAAATAACATTATGATCACAACTCTAGATGTACATTTTTTCTAAATTCAAAATATAGAAGCGAAAAAATTAAGTTCAATAGAGAAATTATAAATATTTATTTAAAATATAGTGTCATTATATATAGAATCAGGGTTTCATTTATTTCAATTTTTTTAAAACCCAGGGGTATTACATACTAAAATATTTCTCAAAACATGTAAATAAATTTATATGTTATTCCATGTTAACATTTTTACTTCAAATTCCCTATTATTAAAAGGATATTTTTTTAAAAACTTTTTTGATGTTGGATAAAAAAATGGTGTTCCTAAATTTCAAACACCTAAAAACCAGGATCAATATTAAATAGTGATGACACAATTTAATTAATGTGGAGAGAATGTTACACAATAAAATTTTAAAATACGAATGTCAAATTCGATAGTGTTTATGACAGGAAACACTCTCTATATAAAGAAATATAACAACCTAATAAATTATGATATATATACTACTAAAAAATTTAAATAAATTAAATGTCTTTTTATGAAATAAATAATGAGATGTCATTCATTATAAATATTAATGGTTTTCTGTAATATCCTTTTTTGCACGCAAGACTGATTTTTATTTAACATGATATTTATAAAATAGAAATTGTATTACTGGGAAATAAAATAATTAAACATGATATGAAAATATATATTTGAATTTTTTTATCTATATGTTAATAAAAATAATAATCAACATTTAAAATAACGATTTTTTTTTGAAAAATCAATATTTTCATTATAGACAGCTTCATCTTGCATGGCACAAATAATTTAAAAATATAATTTACCATTTTCAGAAAATTTAAATAAAAAAATAAACTTCATTTTATAATATGAAATATAAAAACTATAATATAGTGATATTTTGTGATTTTCTTGGGACGATTCATTTTTTCATTAATAGTGAAAATACCAAATTTTAATTAAACAATTCATTTTCATATAAATAAATCAAAAAGGATAATAATATTATTAATTGGTATTTTTTTAAAAAATCAATTCTAAATATATTAATCCAATTTATGTCATTTGATTCATTTTTATATTATAAAAACATAATAAACTTTTGAATATTTTCACATTAAAACCAATATTTTCCTTCCCATCAGCAAAAATAATTTTAAATTAATTTTTTCCAATAATTAGAAATTATTTTGTAAAAATGGATATCGTATTTGTATTAAAAATATTTTATAATTTAAATTTAATTCAACTTAATTTTTATCTAAATATTTTTGTGGAAACAGTTAAAATTAAATATATTGTTTAAGGAGAAAATGAGTTTACATAGTTTTTAAACAAAGAAAAAATGTGGAAAATAACCCAAAACATTTAAAAAATAAATTTGTTGATTTATTTAGATATTATAAATTCATGGATAGATAATGGATCTTTATAAGGTACCATTAAAATGAAGAAACTTTGTGTGGAATTCACAGACTAAAAATAATTACAGTTGTTGTACTTACCTTACTTATAAAAGGCCACCATTATCCTCTCAACTTCACACAATAAAAAAATTTGTTTTAAAAATACCATCCAAAATAAATTTAAAAAATTCATACCCTAATCCTATAATTATTACCTTGGTTATATAGAAATCATAGAAATGATTTAGTGCATACATAAGGAGTATACAATAAGAATAATTTATGTTCATCTATAATATTTTTTATTTTATTTTTTCCATTCCACCTTAAATTAATATTATACCATTATAATATTGTAAAAAAAAGAAATTTAGATATACATATATTTTTTTAGTATATATTCAGGGCATAGAAATTCACACACATTCATCGAATGGGTTATGAAATGGTCAGCTATGTGTATGGTGAACTACAACCTTGCGAATGGATACCTTTTTTTTCCCATTACCATCATTAATGGTTTTGAAAAATGATTAATTCATAGATTATATATAATATATATGATATATATTATTTTTTATGATTCTATAATTATCATATTTTAGATAGAATTATGATTTTTATTTTATGGGAATATGAAAATGTATCTCATGCCTGAGACAGACTATAACCTCCCAAGGCAATGCGATTTGTTCACGTTTTACATGGAATGATTAATGATTGGGTTTAGTAAAAATATGAAAAATATATGAAATAAAAAATATAATTTAATTATAATATATTTTTGTCATTAACATGTATTTCATCAAATATAAAATAAAAATTCAAACAATGTTCATTCGTACGTAAGACCTACTGTTTTCATAAAAATTTTATTTCATTTCTTATAACGATATTTTAATAATTAATATAAATTCATAAATACCTAATATAGATTATATTTAAATCATTTATTACATTATATATATTATTAAATCATTATATATATAATTGGTTCAAAAAAATAACAAGTCCAAACAAACAAGAAAACATTGCAATATACACCCAAAATAATATAAAAAAACTGCTTATTAACAAATTGGTGAGATGATATTATAAAAAATAAAATATGATACCATAAATATTTATACAGTTATATTATAATTTGTTAAAATCTATAAAACTACTACACATGACGTTAATGAAACTAAAACCAATTGTAAAATGAAAGACAATAGATTACATCTTAATTTCAGATCATGGATGAATATTGTAATGTTATACACATAATGTATTTAAAATAGTATATGTACAATAGATTTTAAATGTAATATAATGGATACATTATAATCATTGTATTTTATTTTTCAATTTTAATTATTTCATCTTTTTTAATTTTAAATAAGAGTTTGTTAAGTGGTCAAGGATTTTATAACCTAGTCTAGACTCATTAGGTTAAACCTATAATTTATTGTTTTTTCATTCAAATATTATCTCTGTAAATACATTTGATTATATTTTTCTATATTAAAACATGATATATGTGTATTTATAATTGAAACCAAAAATATTTTCACTAATTAATTATCATACCAATTTTATGATCATCTAAAAGGATTTATTTGACAAAAAAATTCTATTTAATAATTTTTATTATTGAATATCAGTAGATGGAAATTAGTTAAAACATTACAAATAAACCATTAAATTATCATACCTTATATTATTCTATGACATACTTAATGTAATATTAATACATTACAATATTTGCTAATTAATATTTTTTGGAAAATATTTTTATAAAAATCCAATATAATTTGGATTTTCAATAAGAAATATGTGTTCTTACAAAAACATGTTTCCTAAAAAAATTCATAAATGGTTTAACTTTTTCAACATTATTTATTATATGAATTATCAACCATTTTAACACATTATATAAATTTTCAATGGAATGTTTATCTCAATCTGAAAATAATTTTTATGTGTATTTTACTAAAAAAAGTGAAAGAAAATTTGTTTTAACATGTATGACATGAACATAATTTCCAACCATCATTACAACGAAAATATTTCCTGAATTTTGAATTTTCATAAAATGCTATTTTCATGGAAAATAATTTTTAGAATGTTTTTTAATTTTTTAGTTTTTAAATGTGATTTTAAAAAAATGTGTTTTCAAAATATTTCTCCTAATGAAAATTATATTTTCTTCAAGAATTTTTTAAATGATATTTTTTTTCATTTCTTTTAATTATTGAAAAAAATATTATTACATCTCGAATGGGTATATATTTTATTAATACAATTCTTAATATTCATCTAGATTTTTTTATATCTTTTATAGCGGGGGAATTATTTTCACACACTGTTTTATTCATTTTTTATGTCAATAACATTCCATTAAAAAATTCAGTATCCTATGATCATAAAAAATTAAATTTACCTTAAATATCAATATTCTTGAGTGATGGAAATAATTACTTCCTAAACTATATTCAATTTTAAAATACATTGAATAATTTAAATTTTATTTTAATAATTTGGGGAATATTGAAGAATTTATATTCTTTATTTATACGTATATTTAGCATGGAACATTATTTTAAAATAAAATTGATTGTTTTATATTTATGTAATTCCATCAATTGGTATGACACTAGTTGGGTACAATTTATGTTAATTCCATTGACGCATCTATAGTCTCTTGGGATTAATTATGTTGGATATAAACACGTTATTTTAGTAACCAAGTAATTTTAAACTATCTCGAGGACTGATCTAGATAATATATATATAATTGAAGGTCTTAGAAATTAGATAGATTTTTACCCAAAATGTTTTATACCATATTGTTGAACAATATTGATGGAATTGTATGATTTTTAAATGAATCATGAAATACTATAATTATGAATTTATTTCATTCAGATTTTTGTTATAACTATCCATGATATTTTCCAAATAAAAAAAATATAAGGATGAAATAATTTCTCAGTTTATTGATTAAATATATTATCTTTTGAGAAATTTATCACTCAATAATGATCATTATATATCATATCATGATATTCTTGTTAATTAAATTACATTTTTTAGTTATTTACCATTCCATTTGGATTATACACTTATTTGTCCATTTATAATTACATGGAATGTGTGTCATGTTATTTAACGTTTTGTATTATTTATTTTAAATGATTCAATAATTATTCTACAGTACGTATCCCGAACTAGGAATTTTAGTTTTCCAGTTTTTTATCATTATTATTAATCTAGGATGTTATCTATTACTTATAGGAATTGTTATTCTTGAAGGAATATAGTTATTTTCAAAAAAAAATTACAATTCATTTTCGTAGAATTGTAATGTAAAACTTGTGTATGTATATTGTTTACCAAGACTTCATAAACTATTCAGTCCTTTAGGATGTGATTGATTTTTTCTAATGGAAATTTAACAGTAGGAGACACTGGTTCGAAGATTCTAGTTTTAGGTCCTCTACAAATACATGTAAATTTATAATACAATAACATACTAGAAAACAAGACCCTTTATTTGATGAGTCAACCTATAATCGTTTTTATTACAACATGTATATTCAAAGAAGATGATCCAAAAATAATCTATGGAAATGCTATAAACAATGGGTTGAAAAATGATATCACTACACATAAATCAATTACCCTATCTCTCTGTTATTTAATACTTCTGATGTAGTAATAACACTTCACACTATCATCATTAAAAATTAATACAGTTATATATCATTAAAATATGACAGAAATTTAGTATTATTTAAATATTAGTTATTCGATTATTTTTCTAACAAAATCATAACATTACTCAAATCAATTCCTTATTATGAAAAACATTCATGTAATAAAAAGTGAACAATATTGGTCTCATTAAATACTATATGATTATAAATGTTCATTCAAAAATATATATAAAATATTTTTCCACTTTAGTTAACAAGGTTATTGTTATGAGTCATTATTATATCCACTATAATGTTAATTGATTCTTCAAAAAATCATAGCCTTTTAAATGAATTTTTTTTAATAAACCATTGAAAATTATTTTATTGATATTTATTTCGATTATTACATTATTTCATGTTTCATTTCAATTGAATTTGTCTTCTAATTTTAAAAAATTATATTGATTTTTTTAATAAGTGACATATATAAATATATACGTTATCATGACTACTATTGAGATTTCTATTTTATCAATTGTATTAAGACAACCCTATATACTATGATAATTAATTTTTCAATGAAAATTAATTAATGTAATTAATGAATTTATTATTTTAATAATACATATACTACCATTCTTTCAAATATGTTAATTATTATATAAATATATATATATATATATATATATATATTCTAATCAATGAAAACTATAAATGGAATCATTTTTGTATACTAAACAAAATCACAAGAAAATATTTTGTCATGTTAATAATCTTATTCCAATTGGTTTGTTATATTTTATTTATTGTTAATGTCATTAATACCAACAATTTCCAATATATCTTATTTACATGTATAATTAATTAATATATTTAATGAAATAAATAATATTTTTTCGTATTATAATTACAAAATAATTCTATGCTGTAAAATCCACTAATGATATTGTTACCATATAATAATTACATTATATAAAACTCATTTCATTATATGGTTTTAATATCTACTGTTCGCGTTAACAGAATATTGTAATGAAAATCATTATTATACTAATTGATTTATTTCTTTCATTCTCAATAATATTTAATTTCCATCAATTTTTAATATAAAAAATATAATTACTTAATTTCTATACGGATTAATTCCTCTTAATCATAATCTTCATCGTTGTGGTTATATTAATATCCTCAATTATAATACATAATGTCTTATTATGTTATAAATTTTTATTATCAAAATTTAGAAGATTACTTAATTTTTATTAATTAATAATAACGAATTATGAAATTAAAGAAAATATTTTTTTTTCAATGTCTAGGTGGTACTTGTTCAATAGAAACCTGACTATATGAAAAACAAAATTAATGTAATAATACCATGTTTCGTCACTAATAAAAATATTATAATAAAATATTCATTCGAATAATTAAAAAAGTGATACTTTTTTTCCCATGATGTCTATATTAGTCCCAAAAAATTCAGCATCGTAATCCTTTACCCTATGATCCCCCAACATGTGACATCATGTATTTTAAAATATGGAAGTTTTATGAGGAATCCATTGCATGTGTAACAACCAAAACACATTCCATGTCAAAATCGCATCCCTTATTTTCCATCCAATCCATTCATTGAATAGTCCACAACATGTATATCAAAACTGCTTCATTATTGGTTCCTCATCTCTAACTAGTAATATAATCATATAGAGCATCCGACCATATGTTTACCCCAAAGAACTATTACATAACAGAAGGTAAGGTCCATGTGGCCCTTACTATTTCATTCTAATTTACAATAAAATAACATTAACAATAAAATTTTTGTTTACTTAATCAATAATATCATGCCAGAAATATATAATTCATCCTATATCCTAAATTTTAGAAAGTGAAATTCCATATACACATTTCGGTTTACCCCATAGATTCATCATAGTATCATATAAATATAAATTGTAATACTCAAATCAAACTTATAAACCAATAGAAGTTATATAGATCCTGATATTGTGTAACAATTTACTCCATAATAACATTTAATTAAAATATTATATCATCATATTATCAGTATTTCTTTTCCTAGTTATACTATTTAAAATGGAGAATAATTTATTACATTAATTTTCATGGAATAAATGTAATCCCAAAATTATTATAAAAATCTGGAAAATATCCCACTACAAAAATATATGATGATTAAATAAAATTATTATAATTATTTTCATTTTATTATAATTCATAAAAATATTGTATCTATAATATCCATTAATAATGAAATTTTTTTGACCTTTCAATCCAAGTGAAAAATATCAGGTTATCAAATTTCATTGTAAGAAAAACCTTAATCCGTAACTCTAATTGACAAAATATTGATTTCATTTTTTCATTGTTATTTAATATTCATTTAACATGAAGTTAATATCTAGATTATAATAAATTAAAAATGATAGAAAAATTGGATTATATAGATTTAGATTCTAATAATGGAAACTATAAATCAAATAATGATTCCCCTTTTCATCACTTCCTTATTCTTCAACAAATGCTCGCAATCTAGTGGTGTCCCCCTTTGTCATGTGGGATTTCCTAACATAAATCCTCCTTAAATTCATATATATTATGAATATAAAGAGGAATTTATATTAAATAATAGTTTCTACATAATATAATCTGTATTTTAAAATTCCCACAATTGATGGAAAAAAATTATAAAATCAACTGAATGTAACTAAACTACCATCATATTGGAATCACCCCATTCTAAATTAATTGTAATGAAATTTTTCTAATAATAAATATAAAATATGGATAAATTAAAATTTTTACCCTATTTAATAAAAAATTATAATTTATCACATAACCTTCAATGGGGTTTCAATAAACCACCTAAATAAAGAAATAATTTTAAATAAGTGATAATAAATTCTCAAAAAAGAAAAATAATTTCAAAATTTAAGTATATGAGAAATATTTATCCAATAAGAACTAATTATATTTCCTTAGTAATGTAAAATGGTGGAATTAAAACTAGTGGGGATTATTTCCTCTATTATTACTAATCATTTGATGAGGTTGCATGTTTTAGTATGAATATAGTCGATATCTGATGATGAATAAAGGGAAATAAAAATTAAATTTTTTATTAACATTTTTTCCATAATGATAGTGATTGGAAGTGAATTTATTATGAATTAGGATCATAGCCAAATCCAAATTAGAGATTAGTATAGATTAAGAAACATTATTCTTTTAGGATGAAATACATCTAAAATTATTATTATCAATTATAGAGAATATATTAAACATTTTTGGGGAAACTAATGATGTTAATTCCAAATAACCATCTAATAATCATTATAATATCCTCTTGGAGGTATGTCTACATATCATTTAATGGTTAATAAAAACACAAATGTGAGATATTTTAATTAGAAAACACATTTTAAATTCACTCATCGCACAATATAAACTCTCATCCTAATATAAATTTATTTGATTAATAAAAAATACCATGAAAAATTCATAACAATTCCTATAACAATATTGCAGTAATTTTTTTTTGAAAAGCAAATTCATATATTGGTAAATACTACAATTAAAAACATTATTCTTACAAGTTTTCATATTTTTTATTGGATATGGATGATTAAGATGAAATACATTTCTAAAAAATAAATAATTCCAATATACTAGAATGTAAACCGTAAACTAAAAATGTAGTAAACCCACTTTTTTTAAAAAATAAATTCCTAATAAGAAGGATATTATAATCCTCTAAAAAACTATATAATGATGAGGGATTTGATTGTGGTTATATTTGAGATTACTTCCACTATTTTTGTCAAATTAACTAAAAAACTATATTGAAAATAGGTAGATATGGATTAGTGTTTGAAAAACGTGAAATTGAATTTTTTATTATATGAAATTAATATGGTTTTCATTTAAACCTATAATTTTTTTTAAAAATTTGATTTTATACAACATGTTAGAAATTAGTTAGAGGACTCATAAAAATAGTTACAATGAATTGTTATGTAATACATATTCATCTTAGAGGTTTTGATATCTTAAACAACCTGAAATAATCTGGAGTTAATATGAGGATTGTATTTTCATCACTTATATCCTCATTTTTTGGTTCTCAATTATAATTTTATGTTTTAGTAGTGTTTATAACAATATTTATTTTATTTTTATACATTTATATGAATTGTAAATTTAATTGGATTGGTTTTTTCAAACTGTAGGTATTAAATATTATATATTTTATATCAATTACTAGAGGAGAAATATCTTCATCAATGGATATCTATAATTTGGGATAACATTTGGTTTATCATTTTATAGACTAAGAAAATTATAAAAAAATTCCACATGGATATTGAGTAGTTTTTATAAATTTTTTATCTAAATATTTATAATTTCCAAAAATTATATTTTTTTATTTAATAACTAATATGTGGTATGATTTTCGGAAACCTATTTATGTTAATATACAATTATGGCTAGAAATTTCCTTCGATCATTCAGGATATGAAACAATTATGAAAATGCATATCAATATTTCCATGTTATTCATCATTAATGTAACTCATAGTCTTTTATAATTTATAAAAAAACAAATATTAATTTTTAGATAACTTTACTTATTCACAACATTGATATCATCTTGCGTTATACGTAACAATGAGTTTTTTCGATAGCATGCAAGACATGAGACATGAAGCATCAGTGAACCATAGAATTATATTATTTTAAACATGAATAATATAAAATTGTCATTAAATAGTCATCTATGAATATTATTAACTAAATTTTGGAATATATAGATAAATATAAATTTAATTATATATTCTTATTAAATAATAAATTAATTTTTATTAATGTAATTATATTCATCAAAAATAGTTTTTCATCAAACATGATTTTTATTAATTTTTCTAAGAAAATATTATAATTAATATATTGAGATTTTATAAAATATATTTTAAAAATTGAAATAATTTTTAAAATCAGTATATAGAATATATTTCATGGGGAAATTTCAGGTTTTTTTACAAAATATACATTTTTCAGTGCATTGTAAAAATTCAATTTTTTTGAAATATATAATTGTATTTTAATTAATTTTTTAATTTAAATTTCCCATTATGTTTTAATTTGATTTATTTATTATTATGTAAAATTTAATTAATGGAATTAATTTTGAATTAACATTATATTGTATTTTAGTATATTTTTATTTTTGGGTTCAAAAAAGGTATTTTAGTAACTTTTTCAATGTGTATAATGTTTCTATATTTTAATTAATAAAATTAATATCAAATTAGGGATTTTATGTATTCAAATTTATATATTATATATTAATAATGTTTATTATATATTCATATAATGATATAAAATCCTCTTCTATTTGAAAAATTCACTTCTCGAAAATATGCTATTTCATTTGGACGATCGAGTGTTTTTTAGTTATAGTTTTTTCCAACTATTGAAATAAAAATTTAATAATATAAATCATTTTTTAAATCATAATTTCAAAATTATATTGCTAATTTTTTTTGATAATTTCTTGAAAAGATCAATTTTTTTTGAATCGTGAAAAATATATATTTTTTTATTGAGAAATTACTTTTCTTTTAAATTATCTAAAAACATAAATTATATTTCAAATTGGGTTTTAAGAAAAATTAAATAATATATAAATATTAATAATATTTATTTCTTTTTAATTAAATATATTAGTAAATTTATATAAAATATTTTTAAACAAGTAAATATTTTCTATTCGAAAATATGATATCTTATCACGTCTATGTGATTAATTTTAAATCAAAATTTTAAAATTATTATATGGGATTCTAGAAAATTGGAAAATAATTTTAGAATACAAAAAATTTATATTTTATAATATTATTAACAAAATTTTTGACCATAATGATAATGTAAAACATTAAAAATTAATTTCCATCATTAAGATAAAAATTATTTTACTAGGGGTTAACATAATATTATATAAATTAAAATAACATAAAATTTTTATAATTTTTATTATATTTAAATATTTATATCATATAATGTCTATTTTTTTATAATAATCCATTCATCATTCTTTTTCTGGAGAGAAACATGGGTACACCATTTTCATTACAGAACATTACAAATGTGCCACTCACCTCACTTATAAATGGATACCCCCTATCAACTCATTTTAACAACTTAATAAATAATTGATCAGATATTACCTACCCATATCACTCACCTTATTCAATAATCTCCTACTAGAAACCATTTTTTGTTGAAGGAAATTCTATGAAGGCATGGGGTGCAATCATAATGAAGTTACCCAAAGAAGATGTATTGTTCTTCAATGATCGTTTTTATTTTACTTCTTCATCCAAAACATTAAATTAATCATAAAATATGATGATATTAAAAATTATATATTACATATAATTTGTTTTTTATTTTATTTCAAAAATCTAAAACCATATCCCCTTCCATCAAATGGGTTATGAGATCATCATTTGTTTGTACAACGGACCACCACCACACAAACTAATGACATTTGTTTTTTCAATTTTCACCTATCATGATTTTCTATGATGAAATAAAATATATATATATATATATATTACTTTTATAATATTTTTATACTTATAGAACTAAAATTTCACATATTCCTCTTTTTTGTTTCCATTTCATAGGTTATACAATAACTTACCTCATATGTGTGACAAATTAATGCCTAATGAATAAATGAAATCTGTTTATCACTAAGAATTTATGTTGATGATAAAAAGGGAACATATATGTGATATATATGAAATAATTATTCTATTAATTAAATATTTAAAATTATAAAAAGATAATATATAATTTAATTTCTTACATTTTAACTCATTAAATGATGATAACCTTGTTCGTGTGTGAGTGGACTACAACCTTCCCAGTGTGACATGACACTATTTTCATCACCAAACCATATGGATGATATTTATGATATAATGATAAATATTGAAATATAATATAACAATTATATCTTATTGAAAAATATCATTGAAAATGGAAAGGTTACTATTTCTTACGTACATCCTACCATCCTTATGATCATAACATAAATTATTTCTCAAAACCATATTTCAAGATTGGTATAAAGAGTATAATTGATATATAAATTTTATAAATATTTAGTTTTTATTATTATAGATAAAATGGGTCCCAAATCAAATTACAATGATGAAAAACAAAAAAAATGAAAACATATATGAAAAACATTTCAATTGTTAACTGAGATATCACTTAACATGGAATTATTAATAAAAAGGAAATACGATTTCATATGTAAACAATATAATTCATGATATATATATATATATATATGTATGGTTCCATAATACATATATATAGATATAATATACATATATTTATTAATTTGGAGTTTTTATAATTAATAAAATAAGTCAAGACTTATGGTAATAGATTTTAGTATCTCTTTTATTTCTAGGATACATATATAAATTCACAATTAGTTAATTTTTTGGGGTGTATATACCTAACTTCAGCAGGTTATATCATTAATATAATTAATTTCATGATATCTAATTTTTCATTTTTTATTATTTATTGGTTATTGTGATTAAAAAGTTTACAAAAGTAGTCATGGATTTTTATCACAATATTCCTTCAGTGAGATTTTGGTCATGTTATAAACTGATATAGTTTTATGAGTTGTTTATACAAATCCATTTACATGCAGTGAAATGAAATTATTTATTTTCATGATACTTTTTATTCCATTAAAGTTTATCTTTTCTTGGGTCTTATAATTCAATGTTACCAATTTTTTTTAGTTATTAAGTTATAATCATATAATGTATTTGTGTAACTCATGATTATATATAAAATGAAAAAAATTTATTATTTATATATCATGAAAAAATCTAATTGTTTTACACTTGTTTTTTTGGGAGGATACATGATTTACCTTAATTTTTTATTATTTAATTACATGTTATTTCAAAAAATATTTCATTAAGAAATAATCAACTTTTTGGTTGAACAACCATCATCTTCCAAAATATTCTTTTCTTAAATGTTTATCAATAATGTTGTATTAAATCAAAAATTTATTTGTTAAATAAAATTTCATCCATATATGAATTTTTTATTTTATTCAATGAATTGTCATAGTATTTTCCAAAAATGCTCATTTTTCATTTACTAACAACGTGAAAAGAATATTTTTTTAACATGAATGAAATGAATAATATTTCCCACGAGCATGATCACTCAATTATTTCATGTTACCTTACATGTTTTTGAAGAAATATTCAAGGATTATGTTTTCACGAATAATTTATATTTTTTTATATTAAATAAATTATTTAAAATTTAATTTAAATCTTTAAATTTTTTATATTTTTATAATTATTTTTTAAATAAGGAATAATAGTTTTTTCAAATACTTTTTTAAATTATTTTTAAATAATGTTTTTTATGTTTTCATTGTTATTTTAAAATAAAATTATTTACATAATATTTTATAATATTTAGTCATAAAAAGTTAATTTCCTCATGAAATATTTTACGTGATTTTCGGTTGAAAATAATTCTCCATCTAAGATGACATCAAATTAGGTCACATATGATTTACATGGGATATGATCTAGGAATACAATTATTATAATTTAACTGAATCATAGATGTTTTTGATGAAAATATATTTATAAAACCTATATCTCTTCCACAGGTTATACATTGATTGCTCTTTTTTGAAACCCAATTCTTTTCATTGGTTAATATAGGTTGAAATGATTATATTATTATGAATCCTATTTTTAAGTCATATGTTGTGATATGATGGGATGCTTATGAAAACCTTATCATAAAATGTGATAAGATATGATGAATTTTATATGATATTTGATGCAACCAATTTATGTATACATTTTTATATACTATATTGAAAAATAAAGAACATGTTTTCCACAATTACCTACTACTTAGGGAACAAATACTTTGATTTTGGTGATCTTGTTCACTACCAGGACGTTTATGGCCAATTACACAAAATGAGGAAGATCTAAGAAAAAATTTACAACTACACGGCATGTACTTATATACACGCCATGTACATTCAAGCTCAGACACGGGTTGACCCGGACAAGTGCATTCCCATGTAACCCGAAGTCGGTAGACACCGTGTTCAAAATGTACACACCATGTATACCATTATATAAGCAGTTGGTGGCCAAGAAGAGTCTACACGCCATGTGTCTAGCTGAAGGTTCAAGCAGTGTTCTACTAATACACACTGTGTATACATTTCTAGAAGCTGTTAGTGACCAAATGAAGAGACAACATTCCATTTATGGTAGCGCTATACGCTGTGTACATTCACCTACCAGGAGGCACCATGTTCCAATTTAATGAAGTCATGTTAGGCTGCCTACAAGTGGAGAAAAAGAGGAAAAAACTCATTGAAAAAAGTACATGGTGTGTACTTTATCCATACACCATGTGATTATTTCATCAATAAAAATATTCCTTGGTCTCCAGACCAAGGGAGTGTTGGAATTTGTGTGGTGGTATTGTGTGGAGAAATGTGTTGATGTTCCAAATGAGATAATCTCTTCTATCTTACTACTACCATTCCACCATCTAATGAAGAATCTTTTCCACCTAGATTTTTCATGTATGATCAGATTAGGTATCAAGAGTCTTGAGTTCATCTTTACCTCCATTTGTAACTAAACACCCATTCTATTAGGGTTGTGGGAGATGATGAGTTGTACTTTGATTTATGTTGCTGTGAATGTGCTTGTTTTACTGACATCTTCTTATTCTTCTTAAATAATTCCATCATATCACTGGAAATTATATACCCGACCATGGCCAAATTTTCAAAAATTTCAAAAGAAGAATACTGACAAATAATTTCATGAACATTGGAAGTATTCTTAGACTCAAAATGGACTAATCCAAATAAATATCTGTTAAATACTAACTACTGAACCATGGGGTTTGTTACATCGGCTCTAAATATAATGTTTACCACACCAAGGAAACATTATTACAAATTAATCCCAGAGTGTAGGGTTATCATAAACAACAAAACCTCATGTGCAATTTGATTTAATAGACAACTTCTCATTAACCCATAACCCCAATGAACATCTCTTATTATCTATTTCAAAACCAATTTTCATGTAATTTAATTTAATTTTGATAAGAACGTTGTTAAAAGAAACTAAAACTAATTGTTCTTTTTTTTTCAAACAACAAAAATTGACTCTAAACTCATCTAACCTCATTTAAAAAAATACAGTCTATGTTAAACGAGTTAAAATAACTCCTTTTTCCCTGTGGATCGACCTCTTAATGGTGTTATAGTTGTTTGGGTAAAAATAATTTGGGACACCGAATTATTACATTCAGGGAAACAACTCGCCATATTTTGGCGTCGTTTCTGGGGAAGCTGGAGTTAATTTTATTCTTGTCCTAATTAAATTTGTATCAAATTTCAGTGAATATAAAAAAAATTCACAAAAAAATTCTTTTCTCATTTTGGTTTACATTTATTTTTCCACATTTACTCTTGGTGTTTTTTTAGTTTTGTGGAGTCCTTTAGGTGTATGATCGGTCATCTCACGTTTTCCAAGAACACTGAGTCATTAGGGTTTTTCCCAACCGAGCCAAAGATCAAAGAGACGTTTTTGAGGAGCCAATGAGCACTAATGGTCGAACATAACCAAACCGACCCCGTGGTGTAGAAAGAGGAAGTAAATACAGCTGCTGTCCAAGGAGTTGGGTAACACTTAGGTCCAGATGACAACCAGAACCAGCAAGAACCACATGTTCCAGAATACCATCTGCAACAACTTCAACAATTCCATCTAGAGCAGATTCCAAATTCCAATCATGTTCAGGGATAATTCTATGCCCCTTATGACCACCATATAATACCTGTACCTCTCCCTTAGTATGCACCTCCATGCCGTAATTTCATGGAGTACT
This sequence comes from Viscum album, assembly GCA_963277665.1. NCBI lineage: Eukaryota > Viridiplantae > Streptophyta > Magnoliopsida > Santalales > Viscaceae > Viscum > Viscum album. Next base: position 1,233,718,048 of record OY728122.1, on the reverse strand, counting down.
ACCTGTCATCCATCCATAGAGCGGACAAGGGCATCATCTGTACACCAATGTAATCCCAAAACATCGAGATCAAATACAATATCATGGTGCTGATCCGGAACACTATTCAATTCGGTGGCCTGCCACACGAGGATCCCATTGCCCATCTCTCCAATATTCTAGAGGTTGGCGACACGTTCCGCTACCACAGATATTCCATCATTGACATTTGTCGTTGTCTTTTACCCTTGTCTCTAATGGATAAGGTGAAATACTGGATTAGAGGATTGCCACAATGACCGATCCTCAGATGGGAGGATCTAGCCTAGGAATTCTTATCCAAATATGTCCCTCCCTTGAAGACATTGACGGTGCGTAACAAGATCCAAAACATCGAGAAACATGACGCAGAATAATTTTATGAATCAAAGGAGAACTTCAAGGAGATGTGGTGTATATTCCCACACCATGGAAATCCAAATTGGATGAAAGTCCAAACCTTTTATAGAGGTCTGACAACTAATACCAAGTCTGTGGTAGATTCCACTACTAGAGGTAAGGTAATGAGGATGTCCACAAAGAAATCATCGAATTACAAGAAGAAATGTCTGCCAACAGCTTCTAGGGGCATTCTGGGCGGGGAAAACAAAAAAGAGGTACACATAACATTGATGCAAATACCATGATAGCTACCCAGTTGGATGTTGTGTCCAACAAGATCAACAAGATAAATCTAAAGGGCACGTCCCATGTACATGCGACATACCATCCACTGTTTAGCGAATGAGTTGATAACCAAATCATGGGAGAAAGACTAGGTTCTGCTGGAGGCCCATCAACAAGAAAGGTATGGTTTTTTCACAAAATCGAGGGGTAAACGAGCACTATTAGTACCAGAACCCGGAATGGAAAGATCAAAAAAATACAAGCAGGGGCCAAAAATAGTAGAATCCACCACCCACCCACTAGTTGGCAACAACCAAACTCCTTATCATAACCAATACTAGAGGCAACAACATCCCCAACATGTATCCTATCAGTAGGAGGGGTATCACAACCCTCACCCAAAACAGCCGCAATTGCCACCACCTCCACAAACTCAACAACCACCTCAGCAGGAGAACACGTCAAGGTTGGAGTATCTTAGGACCAAATTCATACTTGCTGTTGAGACCAGGTTCCAAAATCAAGAGTCTTTAATTAGAGTACTAGAGATCCAAATTGGACAATTGGAAAACTAACTCTCTTGAAGGAAACCGGGTATTCTATTGGGAAAAATAGAGAAGAACCTGAGGGTAGAATCCCATAATATCTTGCTCTTGAGTGGAAGAGAGACCCAACAGAACAAACCAGCATAGCATGGTGCAACCACACACCCTATTAATGAAGAAGGTACCATTACTGACCCCTCTTCATCCATAATCCCACAAAAGGAGGCTTTACATAATAAAGGGAAGGAGTTTGTCAAACCCTTTGAAATGGAATTACCCCTCCCAGAGAGATTAATGCAAAGAAAGCTGGACCACCAGTTCAGCAAATTCAATAAAGTATTTAAAACACTGCACATAAATATTCGATTTGTAGAGGCACTAACGCCGATGCTCACTTATGTCAATTTCATTATGGAAATACTCTCCAATAGAAAAAAAGGAGGATCTGGACCTCATTTCCCTAACCAAGGAGTGTTCTGACATTGTCCAACAATCAATTCCTCCCAAACTCCAGGATCTATGTAGTTTCACTTTTCCTTGTACCATTGGACCTTGCGAGTTTGGGAGGTCCCTATGCGACTTAGGGCCCATCGTGAACCTCATGACCCTTGTTGTTTTCAAGAAGACATGGCTCAATGACTTGAAGCCTACCTGAGTATCTCTTCAAAATGATGATCGATCCATCAAACATAAAAAAATGACTATTGGAGGATGTGCTAGTCAAATTGTGTTTGCTTATCCCCCCCCCCCCCACCACTGATTTAATCATACTCGACATGGAGGATAACCAGGAGGAACCTCTCATACATGGAAGAACATTCTTGGAAACTGGGAAGGTACTATTAATGTCCACCAGGTAGAGATGATTTTCTAGGTAGGAGATGAAATAATCTCCTACAAATCCCTCAATGCTGTCAATCATGAATCATTGTCTAAACATGAGGATTGTTACACAATAAACACAATGAATGGTTGTGTGAGAGAAAAGGTGGGTAATATATAATGTTCCTTTACTTTAGATAATTTTATTATTCCAGAAATTCCAAATAAAGAAGCGCTAGAAGATTTGAAATTCGTAGAAAGCTGGGGTGGCCACTATTGTTAATGTACAGTTGTTACGGATAGTTTGGACTAGGAAACGGTGCATCCACTAGTACCATAGATTTTGAAGGAACCTGAACTCAAACAGAAGCCTCTTCCATCTTCTCTAACGTATGGGTATTTAGGATCCAATCAAACTTTTCTTATCATACATAACACAGAACTATCATAGGAGTAAGAATATTCACTTTTACAGGTTCTGAAATAGTTGAATCATGCTACTGGGTGTACAATCACTGATTTTAAGGGAATCCTCCCTACATTTTGCACACAGAAAGTTCTACTTGAAGAAGGTACTAAACAATCTCAACAACCACAATGACACTAGAATCCCCATATGATGTAATTTTTTAAAAAAGAGGTGACCAAATTTTTGTATGTAGGAATCATCTATCCCTTCTCATATTGTCCATGGGTGAGCCCCCTCCAGGTGGTACCCACAAAGGGGGGTATCATTGTGATTTAAAATGAAAATAACAAGCTCATCCATACATGAATTTCCACGGGTTGCAGAGTCTGTGTGGATTACCAGAAACTAAACGATGCCATAATGAAGGATCATTATCCCCTTCCAATCATGGATCAAGTACAAGAGGGACTAGCAAGAAAAAACGTCTATTGCTTCCTTGACCTCTTTTAGGCTATAACCAGATTTCCATTGCTGAAGATGATAAAGAAAATAGTAAATTCACTTGCCCCTAAGATACTTTTTCTTACAGAAAAATTTCTTTTGGCATGTGAAATTCCCCTACCACCATCCAACAATGTATATAGGCCATCATCCACAACAAGGAGGAACATATCATGGAGGTATTCATGAATGATTTTTTTTTGTTTATGGGAAATCATTCACCGCTTGTTATCATCACATGGAGCTAGTTTTGAAACTATTCTATAAAACTGACCATGTTTTGAAATGGGAAAAGTGTCATTTCTTACTGCAATGTGGCATCGTCCTCAGCCAGAGAATCTCAGAAAAGGGGGTAAAGGTGGACCCGATGAAGATAGAAGTCATTTCATGACTACCTATTCCGACTTCTGTTAGAGCCATCCACAACATCTTGTGAATGTAGGTTATTACAGGTGGTATATTCACGACTTCTCTAAAATATCCCAGCCCCTCACCGATATTCTATCCAAGGATTTAATATTTGAGTTCGATGGGCCATGAGTTATAGCTTTTGAGCATCTAAAGTTTCACCTAGTGGAAGCTCCGATAATGATTTCCTCCAACTGGGATTGACAATTTGAGGTGATGTGTGATGCTAGTGACTATGCAGTAGGAGCAGTCTTGGACTAGTGTCTTGATTGGATTTTCCGACCAATATATTATGCCAGCATGACACTCAATGAGGCACAAATCAACTACACCAACATAGAAAAGGAGATGCTTGCTGTAGTATTCGCATTAGACATGTTCCATTCTTACTTAGTGTTTTCTAAAGTAATTTTTTATACTGACCATGCAGTGCTAAAGTACCTACAAAACAAGAAATATGAAAATCAATGACTGATATACTAGGTACTCCTCTTACAAGATATGATCTAGAGATCCGAGATAAGAAGGGGAGTGATAAAGTTGTTTCTAACCATCTCTCCTGCAGAGATATGAATCATTTGGAGAAGTAGAATGATCGTGATATTATGGATGATTTCCATGATGGGTGCCTCCTTTCAGTTAATGAAACACATAGACCATGGTACGCTGATATGGCTAATTTTCTTGTTATAGGCATCATTCACCCGGACCTCTCCTTCCAGCAAAGGAAGAGATTTTCCTCTGATGTGAAAAAGTACTTTTGGGAGGACCCACTTCTATTCCGTTCCTGTGCAGATGGTCTTATCCACTATTTCATCCCATAGAAATAATTCATGATGTCATGGACTTCTGTCATGCCTCGCTATTCGGACGATATCATAGACCTAACATTACAATAGCGAAGACACTATAGTCTGGGTTATTCTGGACCACCCTGAAAAAATATTCTTGTGGCTGTGTTTCTTATTATGATTGGTTCTTAAGGACCGGTAATGTGGGACTTAAGGATGAGCTACCCCAGCACCCAATCCTAGAGGTCAAGATTTTCAATGTCCATGGCCTAGATCTCATGGGTCTATTTCGCCCATCTTTTGGGAACACATACATCCTGGACTGTGTCGACTACATCTCCAAATGGGTTGATGCCACCACTAGTGCCCACGACACAACCAAGGTAGTCATGCACTTTTTAAAGAAAAATATTTTTAGCATGTTTGGATTTCATCGATTATTGATCAGTGATAGAGTGACCCACTTCGACAAGAATTTGATGAGAGGAATACTGTTGATGTATGGTGTAAATAATTAGATGGGGACACCATATCATCTCTAGTCCAGTGGAAAAGTGGAGATCTCCAACCGTGAGCTCAAACAGATCCTAGAGAAATCTGGAACCACATCGAGGAATAACTATTCCAAGAAGATATATTATTATTTGTGGGCATATCAGAATGCTTTCCACACACCACTGGGAATCTCCCCATTCTGCCTCATATGTAGAAAGCCCTGCCATATTCTAGTCGAATTGGAACACAAAGAATATTGGGTTGTCAAGGCCATGAACATTGATTTAAAGGCAGCTGAATAAAAGCAGATGTTCCAACATTTGGAACATGATGAAATCTGTTTAGAGGCATATGAGAATGCCAGGCTATACAAGGAGAAAATGAGATCCAATCATGACCGAATTATTTCACAAAAACCATTCTAACCTGGTGATCATGTACTTCTCTTTAACTCTCGTAATTTCTTATTCCCATGGAATTTAAAGTCATGGTGGTTGGGATCATTCCATGTTATTCGAGTATACCCTCATTGAGCGGTGAAAATTTTTAGAATGGATATTCAACCATTCAAAGTGAACAGACAATGGTAGAAGGCTTACAATCACATAGAAAAAATAGCAGGAACATTGTCCACCATCTAGCTTAGGTAAGCAAAGTTAAGTAGGTCGAGCCAATGACCTAAAACAAAGGTTCTTCCTAGGAGGAAACCCTGAGTATACATGCTTTGTACCACCTATATACAGGGTGTGTATTTTTCCCCTTTAAATTTTCAATCAATTATAATTATATATATTAACAATTTAACAAACAGGGATGAAGCATGTACCGATGGAATGGTCACAAGAGTTTATCCGAGCTGACCCCAGTTCAAGTCCTCATGGCATACCTTCAGCACGAGGTTCCTCTTTTTTATAATTTTATACAAGGTGTGTGTAATAAATTTCATATATATATATATAAGATTATAAGAAAACCCATGGTGGGGATGGATCAGTTGGCCATAATCGTTACCCAGCTCCAAAAACCCCGGGATCAAATCCTTACAACCTCCCCATTTCCATCATTTTCCTTTTTAATAAAACAACACGGTTTGTCTTTCGATATATGTCGTGTGTGTGATATTTTTCCTTACTAAATTAAAAACTATTACATATAAACTAATTCACCTAGATGAAGTCGGTAGATTGGAAATATCATGGCCTTAGTTTCAAAAGACCTTGTTTCGAACTCGGATAATCTCCCTACTTCATCCGCTTCTTGTATAATTAAATACCACATGCTGTGAATTTTGTTCTTCCAATGTGTATAGGCTATATACATTAAGTATATATAAAAAATAAATAAGGGTAGTATTACAACCATCACTCCAGCGGTTATGGGATTCCGTTCGAACAACCGGTTGCCAGTTCAAACCTCTCCCCAAGCACATGAACAAGTTGTGTACATATTTTTTTTCCAATTTTTTATCACACGCCATGTATTTTCCAACTATATTATGTGTATTGTTTTATTTTAAAATTCTGTATACATATAGATATATCAATTTTTCTTATTTTTAATTGATATTAATTATTATATAGTTTACATTAATAAATATTTATATATTTTTTTAATTTTTTTAAAGATACATGGCTTGTAATATGGATTTACACATAGTTTTCCTAAAATATATAAGCTACGGACCACCCAACATCATGCTTTGACATGTAGAGACTGCTCTTCTTCCAGTTTTCTTCGCCCATTTGGAAACCAAACCCTCCTCACAGATCCATTGATTTCGTTCATTTCGGGTTCTGATTTATATTAAATTGCGATCCTTGGTCCATGTACTCCCATCTACACCCTCTATTTAACGTTATTAGAACTGTTTAAGTTGATTTTGGGATCAGTCGACCATTCGGATTCCACTAGACACAACTACGATATGAAGAACGTCGGTCGTGTACTTTGTACATGACCACAGACAAATTTCTTCTCAACATTAATATACACAGTGTGTATGCTTGGTAGACACTGTGTACCTTCCCCCAACGTGCCCGAGTATCTTTTACACCTAGAATCCCACACCATTTTACATACACGGTGTCTGTCTTTGGTATATATTGTGTATTCCATTTATTTTGGCGCGTCCATGTGTAGCATTTCACATTACATCACACACCATGTTCACATAAACGGTCTGTGTTTTGGGTGTACACTGTGTTTGAAATTTTCGTCAGCCAGCCCGTGTCTATCCCCCCCCGACAAGGCCATGTTCCTATGGTGATGAACACATCGTGTCTGATCCGTACATGACATGTTATTTATTATTAGATTTGTTAAAATCCTGGTCGTGTCTTTTATAATACATGACCATAGACACTTTGCATGGACCCTATGTGTATGTTCGGTACACACCGTGTCCCTTTATGGGTCTACCTTATTCTCCCACGATGTTTTTATCCAGAAAAAATGGTATGCTATATAAGATTCACTACATGCTGTGCTCTTTGGATATACCCACCGTGTACTTTTAATTTTTACATTTCTCACCTTTACTTTGTTTTGTTTTCTTTAATTTTTCATTTGTTTGGTTTTTCATTCTCTTCAGGTTCTGGTAGATCGAGATCCTTCCCATTGGAAGTGGACATCCTTTTCCACAGAGGGTGAGATGACCATTATTCGTTGGATATGACTCTGAACTATGACACTGCCCAACCCAGACGCTCCAGTCTATGAGCTCTCTCCATTGGATATCATTCCAATACCCGCATCTTCAGCGGAGGCTGGGCCTAGAATTTTCGACAATTCACCACCTTATCTGGTGCCTCTGATATACATTGTTTCTTCTCCATCTTTTACCGAACATATCGTGCCCCCCATCAGTAGCTATTGTCCCCACAACGCCTGATTCATCCAGCAGGCCTATGTCTACTTCAGTGGATCCACCCCCAGAGCCAGCTCCTACTACTGAACCTCCACCTAGGCTAGGAACTGCAGGATTTCCCTAACCATGCATGGTGTTCCCGAACACCTACATGACACATGATAGGATATATCGCTTCTCTAACCGTCTGATTCTGTTGACTGGTCATTACCTCGACAGGAGTGTTCCTCTACAACTAGGCATCTGGGGAGAGTTAGAGGATCACCATACACACACTCCACTGCTCCTATTTTGAAGGTCATAACTCTTCTGTTTTGTGATTTATTTTTGTAGTTCACTGACTTGTTCGAGTTCTACAGAGATGAGTACTGGGAGACACCTGGTGATTCGGTACCCATGGATCAGTTCCTGCTTGGAGGCCGACACTTTTCCCTCACCATGATCGAGTTTTGCCGAGGGAGCGGTTCTTACCCCCATCCCTTCACCCCACCCCCAGTTTTTACCCGAACTAGGAAAGAGCACTCTGAGCTCCTTGCTATGTGGTTGGAGATTGCTGGGCATGGCCACCGCTACACCACTACCTCGCAGAAGAGTACCCTTATCACAGACCCCATCCTCCATTTTACCCACCGGTGATTTAGCGCCATTATTTTCACCTACCATGAGGGTATGAGGGTCGTGACCGGTCGTGATATGGATCTCCTTACTTGTGTCATCTACCAGGACCACCTAGACCTCCTTTACCTCATTTCCTACTACTTCCATGCCAAGTTTACCGGCAGTCAGGGCAACCTAAACAGCTGGTTTTACACCACTCGCCTTGGCCTCCACCTTGGTGTCTTAGAGCCTTCCCTACCCCATGTCCTATTAGGTTCAACCCATTGGATAGACTATCTCATTCTTATTCGCATGGGATTGGTCCGGAAGCAGTAGTTTCCTACAACCATGGCCAAGATCCACCCTTCCCACCTGCTGACACTCCTGTACCCGCTGATGCACCTCCTCCTCCTTCCCCACCCACTCCAGCTTCCCCACCCCACCCCCTTCTACTAACACCACTTCTCCTAGCCTTTATTCTTCTATACCACCATTTACTCCACCTATGACCACACACTCGTTTGGTCTCTCCATTTACCTACGCCTTGATACAATGGAGCAACATTTGGTTCGTATCGAAAGCAGCTGCAACTTCCTGGAGATGATTTTGTGGATTCTTCTTCAACATTTCAGTATTCCACTACCCCCGCAACCTACCTCTTCCACGGTTGTTGGCCCTTCTGCTACTTCTCCATCGCCCATTCCTCCACTGGAAATAGATTTCATCATCCTATCTACTATAGTCCCATCTACTATTGCTGTTAAAACCACTACTATCAGTCCAGGGGGGATGTCGAGTTTCTTATACCGAGTCCATCACTTTTGACTCCTACGTCTACATCATCCCTTCTAGGTGATGATTCTGGGCCTCCAGTTTCCATGACTCATGGGCCATCTCTTCCGACCGGTTCTATAGTTTATGATGCCTCTCCTGTGGTGACCCCCTAACTAGTTTTTGGAAACATGTTTTTCATTGAATATATATATCTTTTATATTATATTCCAATGTTTTTTATGGATTCATGTAGTGTTATCTTCCCCCCCCCCCCCACTCACAGGTACTCTGGAAAGGTTTTAGATGCACTATTTCGTCACATTCCATTTTCTATTCCTAAACATGAGGGTAGTATTCTTTTTCCATTTTTTACATGTCATTCATAGTTTACTTCTTTCCATACTTCCCCTCGGATGTGTCCACTATTGTGTCCCCATCTTGCCTTGTTCCTCTTTTTAGGCACTTAGAGGACCACGTGCGTTATTATGTATGTGGGGGCATCTTTTAACCTCTCTAGTCATCTCCCTTTTCATATTATTGGAGACAACATTATTAGACGATATATTTTAAATATTTAAGGACATTTTTTTAATCATATTTTAATATAATAAGCTGAACGTGGGAAATTTTAACAATATTGAATTTTCATTTTGGTTCTTGAGTTTTTTAAGATGACTGATTATATAATTTTAATTGAAACTTGTAATCCTTTGATAATTACATCAATCATACTAATAAATTATTTGTAAATCATGACCTGATTGTATCTTTATTTGTTTTTCCCACTCCTAATAGGTATTTTAAACCCTTTTCCATATTCTTTCTAATACCCTCATTCTTGAGAGATTATTACGATTTACATTAGAAACAAAATTTGCATGTTTTCTTTTTAAACCATGGGGAATTATTGAGTTTCATTAGAATTATTGTGGCATTATATTGTTTAAACATATTTATCTTGAGACCTACCCTAACTTTTAACTTCTTGAAGTCCATTGAGACCATGAATAGCCTTTATAAGAAGAAATAATACAATCCTATTTCCCTTCATACCATAATTATTTTATGAGTTTGCACGATTATTTATTTGAGATCAAATGAAGGGATTAGAAACACATGGCATAATTTAGTGAATTCTCCAGAAATTAAGTATGTGGGAAGGCCTCTTGATCATTCAGAGCCAAAAGGGTTCTAGTCCTCTATTCGTGGAAATTATGAGAGGTCCCCTATGTTATATATATATATATTATAATAAATACAAAAAATGGGACCTTATACTCACTTGTTGGTTTGGGAACACTACCTACTCAACTAAATGAGATGGTGAGATCCTTTGAGCTTGTTGAGGATATCTTTTCATTGAGATCAATTTTGATGATCAAGAATTATTATTTAATGAATTTAGAACCCTGTTTCAAGCCTTAGAGTTTTTATACCATATTTACCATCCAACATTTTTTCACAAAACATCATATCCTTCTTTAAAATACCTAATGATTTTTGTAAGTCAATTTTTGTTATGTGGTGAACTAGATTTCTTACAAACCTATGCATAGAGTATATATTTCTTTTATTGAGATAAACCGTTATTTTAAATTTCATTAGTGTTTAGTATATTATTGATAAGGTAAATTATCAATTGCCTTGCTTGTTTTTGAATGGTTTAATCATGTTCCAAATGTTGATGAACGTTGTTAATTGAATTATATACGAGGCTTGATTAAAATATCAATTTGATTATAACTATTTTGTATTTTTCTAGAAATTTTCTCCTGTAAATTATTATCTACATTTATTATTAACTGAATTCCTTCCTTTTAATATATACTCTTTTAATTATATGTTGAGATTTACTTGAGGGAAAGAAAATGGCTATATATGGGAGAGTTTGATGCACCCGATTTATGTATACATTATAAATAACTATATTGAAAAATAGGATAAAGTTCCCAGAAATTACCTACTACTTAGGTAACAAATACATTGATTTTGGGGATCATGTTCATTTCCATGAGGTTTATTCAAAAATACACAAAAAAGGGAATAAATAATCAACAATTTAGAACTACATGGTGTGTACTTATATACACACACCGTGTACATTCATGCTCAAACATGTGTTGACCTGGACATGTACATGCCCAAGTAACTAAAAGCTGGTACAAACCGTGTTAAAAATATAAATGTTGTGTATACCATTCTAGAAGATTATGGTGGATGAGAAGAGTCTACACACAATGTGGCCAATTGAAGGCTACACACCGTGTTCTACGGATGCACATCGTGTATACATTTCTAGATGTAGTTTATGATAGAAAGAATAGATTACATGACATGTATGGTGGCACTACACACATTGTACATTCACCAACTAGGTGATGCCATGTTCAAAGTCAATGATGACATGTTAGGCCACCTACCAGCAGAAAAAAAAGAGGAAAAAACGCGTTGACAAAAGTACACTGCGTGTACTTTATCCACATGACGTGTCCATATTTATTCAATAAAATGAATCCTTGGACTCTGGACTATGGAGGTTCTAGAATGTGTGTGGTTGTATTATGTTGATAAAAGGGTTGAAGTTCCGAATGAGAGATGCTCTGCTATCATAAATCCATCATTCCACCATCTACCAAAGAATCATTTCCACCTCGATGTTTCAAGGATGATCACAACAGGTATCAAGAGTCTTATATTCATATTTACTAAATATTTAACTAAAACCCTACTTTTTTTGGGTTTTAGGAGATGTTGATTTGTAATTTGAATTATGTTTCTATGAATGTGTCTGTTTTAATAACCACTTCTTATTCTTCTAAAATAATTTCATCTCATCACTGGAAATAATGTACTAGACCAAGGGTTGAAATTTCAGGGTTTCAAAATAAGAATATTGAAGAATAATTTCATGACCATTAAAGTACTCGTCAACTCAAAATGGGCTAGCAAAATAAATATATTATAAATACTAACTACTGGACCAAGGGGTTTGTTACTTCATCTCTAAATATAATCTTTACCAGACCAAGGAATCATTATTACAAATTAATCCCAAAGTGTTGGGTTAACATGAACAACACAACCTCATATAAAATTTTATTTAATAAAAAACTTCTCAATAACCCATAACCCCAATGCACATCTCTCTTTATCCATTTGAAAATAATGTTTCTTGTATTTTACATTTATTCTGTTATAAACCTTGTTAACAGAAACTAGAACCAATTGTTCATTATCCAAACGACTATATTCGACTCTAAATTCATGAAAATTCAATAAAAAATACAATATATGTTAATCAAGGTAAAAATATCACCTTTTCTCTCGTGTATTGTCCCCTTACTAGTGTAATACTTGTTAGGGTAAAAATTATTTGGGACTCTAAAAACATACCATCAGTAAAACGACTAACCAATCATATCAGACACATATGTATTATTTTGATTATGTGATTTGTGGAATATATATATACCTCTAAATAGGTTGGCATAGACGTATATACAGTGAGATATGAATTACATGTGTAGGGATTGAACCATGTTCTATAATTGAAATTGTCTGATATAATCGTCTTTGAAGTGAACCTTCACTACTATGATGGTATGGGAAGTGATCCCATTTTCTATGATATCAATGGAAGTGAGACTTTAATACTATGAAAATAATTATTTATACTTATGTCTATTCCCCTAATCTATGTCTTTATCCAAATATTTTCTCTTATAGTTCATGTTTTTTTATTTCATTATGATTTATATCTTATGAAGTGCTAATAATTATTCCATGACTCAAGATCATGACCCATGATATGCAGAGTATGGTTTTTGTATGCTATATTAATATTCCCATACACTTATATTCATGTTATTATTAAATATATCACATTTTCCTTGTATTGAGCATCTTACATCACCCTTTTTAATGTTTAATTTTCCCATGTTATGAAGATCGGTTTTTATGAATATTCAATTCATTACACAAAAACATTACTGATCACTGTAATAGTATAATTTCATCAAAGTCTAGTTAAGTAATCTTATAACTTGGTGAAATGTCTACATAATCCCCAAAAATTATCTTTTCATTTAGTACTCTTAAAAAAATACCCTATATAAAAGCATTAGTTATAAACTTCAGAAATTAATCATAATAAACAATATGATTGTGAAGAGTACTAAATGAGAGGATATTTAAGGGATATTTTTATGATAATTTACCAAATTATAATATTTTTTACCTAGAATCCAAAGAGACTAAAATAGTATGTTCCTCGTGAATGTGTTTTTGTAATTTGTAGAAAATCCATATAATAATATGAAACATATATGTAAAAAAACACTTAGTAACTATAGTTTATTTTAGAGGGGAGGTTTAGTTAACCCCATGAAAATAGGTTAATAGAAAATTATTGAGATACCTAGGGATATTTATAATGATATATCTATGGATATAACTAAGGATATGTCCAATGATGAGTGAATGTATATAGATATTTCATTGAATTTTAGTAAATATAGAGATTTATTTTTGTAAGATATTGCATCCTTATCAAGATACTATATGTTGATGTAGATCTTGAACAAGGGTACCAAAGGGTGATAACATCAAATAGGGTGCATTGATTTGGATATGATCATCACAGGGTACAAGAAAATGGGCCTCTCTATACACCTGGTTTTACACTTCACTGGGATATGATTTGGAAATTCACAAAGTAATTATGAACGATAATTATGGACTTAAATAGATGAAGAATTTGAAGAAATATGGATTAACATAAGGGTAAATATAATGAAAAGTTATTTTCATAATTTAAATATTATATAAGTGATTTTCAATGATAATATGGTTCCCCACAATGGTAATTATTTCTTACACTATGTTGATTTAGTATTACTCAATGGAGGGAACTTGAAATAATTTTGATAACAATGAATTTTGTTATGGGAATCCAATTGGGTTGATTATTAGAGTGAAGGATATTATGATTATAAATAATTAGTTATCATGGAACAAGATTAACAATTTGCACCTTTACAAACTCTTATGCTCACCAACAAATAAAATTATACAGTTCACTGAGTGTTTTTAAGTGGATACCATAATAGAATGAAGAATTAGGTTCCTAAATCTCGAGAGAAAATGAAAATGCTCTTAAATGATTTGTATAGAGAATGGTAATGATTTCTTGAGTGTGAAAATGATACATAGAAATTAAAAATTGATGGAGAATGAAATTTCTGGTTAATACAATGGATGAGAATAATGGTCTCCCTAATCTTACATCCAGTGTATAACGTTTTATATGTGGATAGTTCAAGACTTATGTAATTAAATAACCTATAAGGAAATATCATTGAGGAAATTTAAAAAAGTGGTCTTATAAATTGTTCTAATTAAGATAATTAGGAGACTAAAAATTACAAATGAAAGGTATATTAGAAAGTAACAATAATTTTTATTTTAAACATGACATTCTTGAATAAATTGAGGTTGATGGAAGAAATTTTTTTTCTTTACTATTTTAGAAACTATGTATTAAGGAATAAGATGAAGATGCCTAGTTAGTGTATTAAGAATATTTTTAGAATGTTGGAGGACTTTATGTAACAGAAGTCATGAATTATTTTATATGAATAATAATACATATAAGGATTTTTCTGTTTATGTTTTTATATATGATTTTGAATAATTTTATAAACAATACAGATGACCAAGAACAACAATTTAATAGGTTTGTTGTAATTAATGGGAGGCACCATATTACATGTATGAAACCCTTAATATTTTCTAAATGTTGAGAAAACAAATTAGAGTATTGATAAAGAGATGAATGATATGATTAATGTAAATTGGATTGTTTTTATGTCCTTGGAAAAAATTAATAATTTCTGGAAAATATGGTTTACGTTATCATTGATTGGGTTTATAAATTTGTTGGATTCAATGAATGTATTCAACAATATTTGGTTTTCTTTAATAAATATGGAATATTTTATGTTTTAAATAAATTTTTATTGTAATTGAGGCTATTACCATGTTGTAGGAGAATACATGATGAAAGATTTAACATATTTGGTATTTAAAAATTGATAACTATTACGTGTTTTTATATAGAATACTATTATGATTATTTTGTGAAATTTAGTGACAATATTTTTAAATTATGAATTTTTGAAATGTAACAAGGTTAAACATTTATTGAGTGGTTTGCATCAAAAATTTGATGATTTTTTAAATATTGGAGTATTATTTCACCATAAAAGGATTTAAGCAATGCTATTTTGGGATGATATATAAAGATTGGAAAAATGACTTTTCATTCTATTTATGCATATCATGATCCATTACTGATTCATGAATAAAAAATTCACATTCATTTCATGGAGTAAGAGATAATGTTTAAATTTATCTTGGCATGACCAAATGATGATATTATGCCTATTAAATAGAAATATGTCATGTTAGTACATTTTCATATGTTCTCGTTTTTAATAGTATAGTAATTCACCAAAAATACGAAAATTATATTGGTTTATTATTTTTTTATATAATATTATTTTTTGATGATATCAATTATATTTTTTAATGGTCTTTGGTTATTAATTTTATGGTAATTAACATTCTCTCAATCACCCACTTTATTATTATTGATGATCTGTATCACTATATATAATTATTTATTTTTTCCTTCCTTGGAAAAAAAATCACATCCAACCAATTTTATTGTTTTTAAAGAAAATATTCATTACTTACATTATTTAACAAATTTTTTTCCAACACTCCCATTTAAAATTATTTTTCATTATATATTTATACAATGTGGTTTTTTATGAAAGTGTTTTAAAATGTTAAACCATGATGATAGAGATGAATTTCAAGGGTGAGAGTAATTTTATATGAGTAAAATAACACATGATGAAATATTATGAAATTTTATTTTTATTTTAAATTTCAGATAACATACATAATAAAAATACAATTTTTAGAATGAATTAAATGAAATAATGACTTTCTTTGATAGCTTGTAGGACACATGACACTAAACTATAGTGAAAATTGGAATAATCTTATTTTAAATATCGCACATATAAACTAACTATTTAATAGTATGATATGAATATAATCAACTTTTTAATTAAATATACATATATAAATAGCATTATTTATAAATTATTAGTAAATAGTCATTCATTTTTTTGTAAATAAATTTTATTCATCAAAAATATGTTTTCATAATGAATTATTTTTATTGGGTTTTTAGAGAAAATATTAAAACTAATATATTAATATTTTATAATAATTATTTTATATAATTAATTTCATCTTTTTATTCATCAATTCGACATTAAATTATGGAGTAGTTTTTTATTTTGCAGAAAATATTTAATTTTCAACGAATTGTGAAAAAATACCAATTTTTGGAAAAAAATATTTGTTTTTCATAAATCAAGATATTGAATTAAATATTATATTTTAATGTAACATGTATATTATTTAGTTATATATAATCAGTTTAATTACTTTTTAATCATATTTATTTTTGTATTTTAGTATATGTTTATTTTAGGTTTTATAAAAAGTCTTTTTAGGGAAACTCTTTTAAATTGAATATTGTTTCTCAATTATAAATATATAAAATATTACATAAAGAGGAATTTTTTAAATGAAATGTATATTATATAATAGTAAATATAAATTATTTTGTTTTCAATTATTTTCATTGAACAGATTGTTATTACAAAATCAGCTTCTACTTGAAAAACACACATCCCGAAAACCATATTTTTCATTATGTATGCAAGTTTTGTGTTAAATTTTTATTTTAAAATAATCAAAAAAAATTATCATAAATAATGATAATTCATTAAATACAAAATTCAACATTATATTAGTTTTAGTTTTTTATAAATTTTTTAAAGGATTATTTTTAAGGAATTGTGTAAAATACTAAAATTTTAATTGATAACTAACTTATCATTGAAATTATTTATAAAGATAAAATATATTTTAGAAGAAATAACATAAATAGATTTAAAATAATTTATGAATTAATAAAATATATTTTATTTTAATCCATTTATTTTTTATATTGTATAAAAAATCATTGTAAAAATTTGAACATTTTCCCTTTTATAACCAACATTCCTATCTCTCTACATGAAAATGTTTGTATTAAATTTTCTAAATTATGTTAATTTAATATAAAAACAATTTCCATATTTTAAATTATCATCATTTATATTTATAAATAATTTAAAAATAATTTTTTCTTATAATTAACAGTCAATACAAAAACAATAATTACTATAGTCAAGGAAAAAACGGGGTTACTAAGGGTTAAACTACAATGAAAATAGTTGAAATGATTTAAAAACATGTATAAATTACATTTTATGATAATATTTATACCCTATAATATATATGTGTCAATAATAATACGTTATTGTGAGTTTTTTGAAGAGAAAAAATGTTTATATAATGTTTCCATTTAACATATCATAAGTGGGCCCTCTTGTCACTTATAAATGGCCCCCATATCTCCTCTATTATTCACACGTTAAACAACATTTTTTATCCACAAACTAAAAATATAAAATCTAATATTACCTCCTCCCATTCTATAATCATTATTTTTTAGAATGTCATCCTATGAAGGGATTTGGTGAAAGTATTAGGAGACATCACGAAGAATAGGTAACATTCTTCATTGAGCATTTTTATTTTTTATGTTTTCCCCATCCTATAATTATTATTAAACCATGATGATATAATTTCAAAAAT
This sequence comes from Viscum album, assembly GCA_963277665.1. NCBI lineage: Eukaryota > Viridiplantae > Streptophyta > Magnoliopsida > Santalales > Viscaceae > Viscum > Viscum album. The sequence continues at coordinate 1,233,700,410 of OY728122.1, read as the reverse complement.
ACCATCCATTTAATTATATGATTTTACTCATTTTTATTACCTATAAACAATTCCACTTCCATCCAATGGGTTACTAAATCATCAATTGTGTGTGTGACAGACTACTACCTCACAAACCGATGTCATACATTTTTTTATTACTATATCTCACAGTTCTGTATGATGATGAACATAATGTATATATATATATATATATGATATTTATAACAAAATCATACCTGTTTATTCATTATATAAGATATAATTTTTTTACTTGTAATTCCTGAAGGGAAATGACAACGTTGTTCGTGTGTATCACATATTACTACCTCACAAAGCGATATGAAGCATTTCTCACTTAAAATATTCCTGGAAGAAAATAATGATAAATATATGTGATATATTTTAAATAGTTATTATACTAATGAAATATTTACCATTCTTATATTATAATATATAATTTTATTTCTTACCTTTCACTCACTAAGAGAAGATGATGTCATTTTTGTACATGTGGATTACTAGCTTTATGAAGCTTTGTCACTATCTTTTCATCCCCACACCACATGGATGATAATTAACAACAAATAATATTATATTTATGATATTATTATAATTTTGGATATATAATATATTACTTACCTCAATTCCATAAATAAAAATGTAAAATGTAAACAACACCCATGCATACATATAGAATACCGTCTCCATGATCGTAACATACATCATTTATCAAATAAATATTTAATAATGTGGTTTATGAATCTAATTTATTAATAAATATTATTATTAAAATATTATTATTATTATAATAGGGAAAACTGAACCATGATCTATATAATAGGACTCAAAATAAATAATCAAACCATATAAAAAAATAATGTTATTACCTGAAACATAACATTAATAAGGAATTGTAAATAAACTTGTAGTAAAAGGAAATAAGTAGATCATATATAGTATGATATATGTATTTATGGATTTTAACATATTTATATGAAATTTATATTAATTATAATGAAGGTTTAATCATCAATTATGTTATTCGAGTCTTACCTAATGTTATTCACCTATATTTTTTAGGGTGTGTATAAACAGACTCATTGAAATGTAATATCATGAAAATATTAATTCCCATAATATTTTAATTTTCATTTAATTTTATTATTTCACGGGTGTTATGATTCAATGTTACCAATGTTATCTGTGAATTATGATACAATCTCATAATTCAATTGGATTACTCATGATTACGATCCCAAGGATGAAATAATTTGATGTATCTATCATGAAAGTTGTTATTATTTATACATTATATATATATATATATATATATTTGGATATATTTTTTCCCATAATGTTATTCACTTTAAGAACATATGATTTAAAATTGGTTTATTTAACAAAAATCATATTTTCTATCAAAAACGCTTTTTCATACAAAATCGTGTTTCGTAAATTTTTTTAAACATTTTCAAAAAAATAATAATAATATATAATGTATAATTTTTTAAACGAGAATGGTTTTTTTAAAAAAAATTATTGTAATATTCATTTATTTTTCCAATGAATTCTAATTTGGCTTTTAATGAAAATGTTAAAAGCATTTTTTTACATGAATGACATGATAAGTATTTATCACTATAATGATAACTAATTGATTTTATATTACCATAACTATTTTCAAATATCTTTCAAATTATTTATTTTAATTTTTATTCATTATTTTTTATATTTTGAAGAAATTTTCTTAATGTGAATGTTATTTAGAAAATGATTTATGTTTAAAAACATATATTTAAAAGATGAAAGGGTATTTTTATATAGGAATAGCTTTAAATGTCATTAAAGCCTCATTTATAATTTCTAATTTTAATTTAAACTGAAGAATATTTATAAAATATGTTAATATTTTTAGTGTTAAAAATCCATTTTCATCCAAAAAACATTCTATGTTTTTTATTCCAAAATGATAATTCATCTAGGATTTAGTCCTTTCGGGAAATTTTTTCTTTATCTATGATTTGATAAAAGTTTATTATCAATATTTTTGCTCTAAATTGTTTATATTTTTTAGTACATGACTTTTATTAAACCTATTTCTCTTCCATGAGTTATACCATTATATAAATATTATGAAAAAAATCTTTTTTTTAACAAATTATTATATAATTATACGATTAGATGAGTGTTGAACCAGTTTCTATTAAAAAGGTTACACCATGAAATAGTTGTTATTAAACCCATTTATTTTCAAAGGTTATACAACAATGAAGTTAGTAAATGATTAAGAAACTCTAATATTTTCCAAATGTTTTTAAATGATGATTTTTTTTATGAAACCAATTTCATTTCATTGATTATGATATGATTTGTGATTTATGATCTCAGTTAACACATATTTATTATTTTTATTATATTAGAAGTTAGAAATATATCACCCCATAATGAATTGTGTAAAAATTTATATCTCGTGAGGTTTAATGAACTATAATGGGTATTGAGACTAGTTCAATAATGGACGTTTTCCACTATGATAGTCATTGGAGTGAACCATAACTATTGATGGTTTCTGGAAAGAAATGATTCAGCCAAGATAGCCTTGTATGTGATCCTTGACTACTATGGAAATGATTTTATTGTATTATTTGTATGCCAAAAACCCATGTATTATTTTACGATTATTATCTCATGGTTCATGTTCTTTAATTTCAATATGATTCATTTGTAATAAACTACAAATAATTTTTTACATGAGTTAACATTTGGAATTTTGATATTCGAAGTATGGTTTTAAGATATAATGATAATTTTATCAAAAATTTATCATAATTTTAGGCTAACATATTCCCCATTTTTACCCTTATTGTGCATCATAGCACATGATTCCTCATATTTTCTTCCCCCTTCTAATGACCAGAGTTTTTAAATAGGTCTTGTTTTGGAAGAATACGAAAAGAGATGATATTTAAAGGATATCTAAACTTTATTTCACCATATTAGAAGATTACATACCAAATTTTAAAAAACAATAAAATATTATTTTCACCATGGTTGTGTTTTTTAAATGTATCAAATATTAATTAAAAAATATGTAATATCACTACACTAATGTCTTATGTATGTATAATTTTATTTCCATTATTATTTATTAAAATAATGAACATTTTATATAACATTATTCAAGATAGCTTATAGAATATCACATTATTTACAATCATCTGTATCATTATGAAGAGGATCAAACTTACAAAGTGATTCAACACATCAGTCATACCAGTTATCCCAAAAAACACCCTATTGGAACTACATCAATCATAGGTCAGATTATGGAGTAGATTTTTGGATAGAAAGATATATTTTTTGGTTCTTTAGGGAAGAAAAATCATGCGAAAATATTAATTGATATTCATGAATAATAAAGAAACAGAGGGGTATATTACTTGAATAATATATCTTGATGTTCATAATTATATGTGAATAAACAAGTCCTAGAATCATTATGGGGGAGAATCCTATCAGGGGTTAGTTTTATTAATGTATGTGGTAAAGAATCATCTATAATTTAGCATTAATAGAAAACATGGAAAAACTGTGAAATTGATAATTTGGTAAAATTTATTTTATTAAACATGTGGGGAAAACATTATATGTAGTTATATTTATTATTATTTTGTGAAAAAATTTAATTTTTAATGATATATGGACAACATCATTATAGAATCTTATTTTTTTATGATTTATCAACATTTATTTCATAAATATAATAAAAAAAGTTTTTGTGGGTGGTTTTATCAATATAATGTTTATTTATTTTTGGGATATATGCACCGGTATTTCTTTGGGACACTTTCTATAAGATAATTTGACATTTAGGATTTCAACCTTATATTTACATTTTCTAAAGTCATGACTAAAACTATAGTGGTCGTACAACCATGAAGTAGGATATGAAATAAGGGAATGGGAAATAAAACAATAAAGATAAACAAATATTTATTGAATATAAATATGAGGATATAATATTATATTAATTTAATATGGATTCATCCCGCAGAGATAGAGTCTTCTTATATCAAGGGTTATAATTATCTTAGTCATTTAGGGATGGCTCCAACATATTATGTGTTAATTTTATTGTCCTAAAGGACTAATGTTATTGTAAAAAATGTTACAAAATTACATATAAAGACACATTATATTAAATTATGGAATTATTTATTAAATTTGGACTTTTAATTCAATTATTATTGAATAATTTTGGGGTTTTAGGCATAAAGAAGTATATAAGGGTTAAAGGTCATTCTGGTTGAATAATCAATGTTTTAATGAATATAACTTTTATTAGATCTTCAAATAAAATTATTGTGTAGGTACATTAGAGTTATAGTGGTATTGATATAATCTAATTCCTCTTACACATAATGTTCTATAGGTATCCATTCATGTTCTGGTGGTATCCACCAGAGTTCGGGTGTTTCTAATAATGTTTTTAAATATGCATTTGGAAATTTAATTTCAAATTTTATTATTAAAAAAGATAATTTACAATATACCAACATGGAATAAGGAGTCACATTTAATCCATAACTCTACATATGATCATTAATGACCCATATTTTTAAAAAAATTATATTTTGAGTTGAATAAATGTTTTTTACAAATTAAATAATATCATACATGTACAAAATAAAGAGAAATTAAAAAATTATGTTTAATATTGATAATTATATTCATAAGTTATAAAACAAATCAAAATTACAATCCTTACAACTTGAAATGAATATAAGAAAATAAATTAAATGGGAAATTATGTATCACCCAATCTGCAATAATAATCTCTCCCGCATCAATAAATATACAAATTTATAAAATATATTATTATACAAATAAACATCTGTTGAGAAAGAATATATAACGATAATATATATTGTAGTGAATTTTGAGTGATTTAATAAAGCGGTATTTATATGGTATAATTGTAAATGTGACAATTGGGATTTGACTATTATATGATCTATTGACAATATTTCAATTTTTTCAATAAAACAATTGTCATTCCGGCCATTGGAGAATATACATGTTGTATCCCACCCTAGTTTACACTGAATATCTTTCAAAGATATTGGGCCACGTGAACTCAAGTGAATCTCTATGAAAACCCGAGGGGGCCAACTGGAAATGAGGGCCTTGGGAGTTTCCTTGGGGAGAATAATTCATGATTTTTCATACTGTGAATAATAGTTAAAAATAAAAAATAAATAGAGGAACCCTTGATCAGAGTATGCACATACGTAAATGATAGATAATAAATAAAAAATCAGAAATTTGAAACTAAATATGTATCATAACCATAATGATGCACATTTTAGAGAGGTAATTAATAGGTAGAACTTGAATAAAAATAATTGAAACAATGATTTTGATTATCATTCTATAAAAAATGATAGTAAAAGGTAAAATTTGATATAAAAATATAATATATACTATAAAATGTGATAAAAGCGAAAACAATCTACAACAACACCTCAAGTAGGGGCTCAGTCCTTTACAAACCAATATCTACAGTAAATGTTTTTATCAATTAAGAATCAGAAGACACACAATTCCCTTCATCCATATATGTGATCATAATATCTTCTTGGGTTCCATGGGATTCTCAAAAAGGTCGTGAGACACAATCTTAGTATGTTTCTACCCATTGGTGTCTAGGAAAATATATATCATATCTTAAATAAATTATAGCTCGATGACATGTTAAATATTGGGAAATAAATAAATAAATTAATATCACATCGGTCTGGGTTCCAAAATGGACATGCTAAATATTCCACCTACTTCGATCTATACTAGATTGGCTAAAACAAGGTAACTTGGTAGGTATATATAATGTATACATGAACTTTATAATTAAGGAATCCAAGGTAGTCCCACCTAGAGATTATTCTTTATCTTGTGATCACATCTCCATGATAACACACTTCTATTACCAAAATAAATATAAGCCTCTACACATATAAAACACCAAATAAAAATGTCAAAACATCGTGTGCAGTCCTAAGCCCATATATAGAAATCTATGAAAAATTGCAACGTCTGAAAAAATATTTTTTGATATAACCAAAACAATCAAGTCCATCCAAGGAAACCCATAATGGAATACCATTTATCAATCATGGAATGGTGACTCAAACTCAATACCATGTTTTTAAAATTTGGTACAAGGTCTCACCAGAGGCATGTCATAGCCATCATGACAATGGTTCTATCTAAAATTTCTCACCCAGGGAACCCATCTCACATATGACTATATTTAAATCTACCAAGGTACCCCATACATGGAAAGTCAATGTATCACTCCCAACACATCATGTAAATCTGACTGAACATGCAGACTCCATCCATGGAGTCCTTAACTCATGACCCATGTTCACTCACAACACATATTAGGTTAGAATTCCAATATAAGAACATCTCAAAATCCTATAATATATATAAATATATTAAATTAATAAGGCATAGAATAAAAAAGAAGAAATGACTTATCCCAAATATGGAATCTTAAATAATTTAATCAACTAGGCATAATACATTAAGAACTAGCGTAAAATCTTGTTCACAAAAGATACTCACTAGGAAAACTAAAATAAGCCTAAAAATGGAATACATGCATTAGCACAAGGCATTTTGAACTTAATGTAACATATGTAAATATGAATAATCATTGAGGCTATAAATAATTCCTAGGTGGAAATAATTCTGATCAATGAAATTTAAGCATATGGCATTTAAGGTGAATTTTTAATAATATTATTTCAATAATGATTTAATATTTATTAAGGTTAAGGGGCCACTCCCATGTTTAAATTTTTTAAAAAATTTAAATTAATGTTATATTTAATTTAACAAAATATAAACACATAGATAGAAATTAACTATATAATTCAGGGTAAACATTTTTTAAAAGTTTGGTATAACCAAAGTCATGTAAAATGATAATGAACACTCCACGAATGGGTTTCTCTCCATGGTATAGTACCATGTGTCATAGAAAAAAAGTTTAACTAATTTATTTAAATAATTTGAAGAGTTGTTAGAAGGGTTAGGAAATCAACACAATGAATAGTCAAATAAAATGCAGAAAAGAAGTGTAAAATAATGTTACAAAATATCTAAGTGTATTAGTGGTCCGATCATCCATTTTCCAGGCATGATTCTATATATAATGGAATAAATTGATGGATTATTCAAATTCCTCAAAAATATTAAAAAATGAGTCAATCATAAAAAGACAAATAGATGGAAAATGAACATTGAAATAGGTGGGGGAGTGTGGGAGAGCCTAATGAGGATTTTTAGTTTCTTCTAACGGTTTTTGATTTTGTGTCATATTATCTGATATAAGAGAAACCCTATGAAGAGGGTGATGTAAGCTCATGCATTAAGGGGGTGGAGAGAAATACACTTAGGAAAGGGGGAAATGAAGGGTTAAAATAAATCATATTATAGTGGTGTTTTAGTAATTTCATTTCAATTTATATCATATCATAATTTTTTTGCAAGGTTGGTCAAACCATCCACCAACCATGCACTAGTTATATCTTTAAATGGCCACATCGAATGGTTAGTTGTACATTTTTAATAACCATTCATAAACACTATGAAACCACTCTATCCCGAACCTATTCTTGGATACATGGGAATTCTACTAAACCATGTGAACATGTCTTATCACTGAATTCTAGGGATATAGGGACATAATAATCCCTAGAAAACCCCAATAAATTATTGAAATTATTATACATCATTTATATGTCATTTTAAAATAATTTTTTGGAAAATAAATAAACAGTTTATACCTTTGAAAAATGTTGGGACATTTTATCCTTACCTTATTAAGACAACACATCATTTATTTTACCTTATAAGTGTGTTAATTCGACATCTAAGAAGTGTTCCAAACACTGTGTATGTATATTATCCTCTGTACAATCATTCTCATCATGTACACATTCATTCTACCATAAGACTCGTACATAAGGAACTGGCATTCCCCAAAAATCCTTCTTGCTCTAACAAATGATATGTAATGGATGTTTCTCAAAGTATAAAAATTCTAATATCACTATATCATTGGGTTAAAATGAATGATATGGGTTTTATTGATACAAAATAATAAGATATATGTGGAAAAATTCACTCATGGAATGAAACCTATGATGTAATAAAAACTGTTAGGCTACTGTCCGGAAACTCTCTACTATATCGAAAGGTGTGACATAATGAGGTTAGAGATTTCCCTGTCTACTAATTGCTTATATGAAAATCTTGTGAAATCATGTTCAAGGTCCCAATGTCTATCCTCTATCTCTAGAGTTCTATAACTATGATCGTTATATGAATTCTACTTTTCTATATCTCTTCCACACACATCTATATTTTCTGAAATTTTTTTACACTCTCTGTAATGAGATGAAGACCCAATAGAGATTCATTGACTTCCTCATGTTATCATAACAATAAATAAAATATCCTACCATATAGGGCCTTATATATAGCTATATGATTTTTTACCAAAATGATTTTTAGTAAAAATATACAATAAGAAAAAAATTTCCAGTAAACATCCAAAATTAGTGTTGTCGGATAAAAGTATATCCTCTAATACTCAAATTTTCATGTCACTATTCTTTTTTGTTTAATGATGATATGCTTCAATCAATAAATCATATGAACACAGTTCCTTTTGAAACCACTTCCACAACCATTAGGTAAACTAGGAATCTCTTTATAAAATAGAAGAATTGGGAACATCATGTAGTTTCACTATCTCTCAGATGTTAACCCATCAAGGATATTAAAAATAGATAGTCTCTTTAATATGTATAAATATGGAAACCATAGTAAACCTATTGATAATCACCCATACAACATCACTTCCTTGATGAGATAACCAAAATCTTATAACTAAATCCATGTTGATGTTGTCCCATTTCCACTCAATAATGGTTAGAGGCTATTGTTGTCCAGTAGTTGACTAGTGCTCCACCAAAACCGTTGATATGTAGAGTACCAAGTAATGAAGAATTATATATTCCTCTTTATACCAGGCCACTGGTACAAATGATGCATATCCATACACATATTAGAAATTATAGGATGCACTTCCATTGTACAGTCATTTTATTCCCTCGTCATCTCTTTCGTATGTATGAAGGAACCCGTACACAGTCACAGAAGATCATGGTTTCCCAACAATCAACAAACCAACCAAGTGAAGGGTCCTCTCTTGTGATTCTATATCTCAAGATGATTTACTCCAAGAAAATAGCTATTATAATCCACTCATGTATTTCCTCCTTGATGGTATGCATCAATTATTTTTTTAATGAAAAATCTATGATGTATCCCTTTCTTGGTTTGTAAGAATTCTGAAAGATGAAGGACATCCATTATTTGACCCACCTTTTCTTCCTAATATTCAGGTCTCATTGTGTGGAGATATATTTTAATCTTTTATTATCATTATAAACAATGAATTTCTCATAAAAAATGTTGTGACTCCAATATTATAGAGAATGAACAATGGATACGAGATTGAGGTTTTCATATGACAATTTTTCTCATGGTTCTTCAGTGAGCTGGAACCACATGCCATGAATCAAATACCATGACTCAAAACTAAACCAAAACTAATAACTAAAGCAAAAAAATATACTATATAAATTTTTACTAGCTCCAAAAAATCGGGACCGAGACAAACATTATTGTTCCTAGTAACTCATAAATTTCCATATCCCTGGAAATGAAGCAATAGAACCACACACCCTTCATAGTTAGAGACTTAGGATGTGCTAATAACATAACGATTTCCTAGTTGAATGAAAAATAATAGCTATTTACCATAAATAAGATATTTATATAAAATAATTTCATTGGATTCTCCCAAGAAACCATCTCACTAAACTACTATGTGCCAACTGATACACCTTTCTCTGATATGTATAACCCATGAAGATAACCTAATGATCAAAAAGTGGCATTTATTGAGCTTCATATATAGCTTATGATAACATTATGTACTCAACATTATCTGAACATGATTTTCTTGATCTTTTATGGTATGAGGGTACACTTATATACTATCTATGAAAAATACAATTATGGAACCATGATACAGATGAAAAATTCGATTCATCAAAAGCCATCAAGGTTGTCCATGCGTTCATCAGACTGAATGACATAACTAGATACATGAACAAGTTTTACAAACAATGAAACACTATATGTGATATTTAATAAGGTCTCACATCCACATTATGGTATCCCAACATCAAATATATATTAGTGAAAATAGTTTCACATAAAAAATGGTTTAGGAGGTCATATATTTGTGGAAACAAATACATGTTCATTACCATAAGCTGGTTATGTCAGTGGAAATCCATGAAAAATCCTCGGGTACCATCCTTCTTCTTGAAAAATATGTCTATCAAACCCAATGGCGATGTTATGGTTCATAAAAAACCCTTCACATCAAGATCATCAAGATGATTTTGAGTTCCTAGATCTTTGTAGTTTCTATGATATATGGAAGAATAGACATTAGTACCACACATGGAAGAAGATCAATTGAAAACTAATCCACACCATCATGAGGTAATCTAGAAAAATTAATAGAGAATACATCAGCGAAATAGGCCATAGAAAAAGTGAACGATACTATTGATATTCCATGATCACTCATACGAATATTTTACAACTGAGTTTTCACACCACCTTTCTCAGTATTATTGGGTTAGTTCATCTCAACTTGATATCTCATTCAAATTTTTTATATATTATATTTTCACTAGGGTGATGTGAAATAAACTCGATGGTGAAAAAAAATGCACTTGTCCATGATAGGGAACAATTCAATCTATCCATTTATTGTAGATAAAGTTGGTCATCTTAGGGATGATTAATCAACCAATGAAATTGCCTGAAATTATTTCCCTGAATCCATTGAAATTGTTGTATTCACTATTTTATGACCCCAAATGGAATTTCAAGAGACATGATTCCACAAAATTAATCAATCACATACCCCATACGTTACACTATAGGAATAAATACACAAGACTATGTTGTGAATGGATAAAAAAAGTTTCCAAACTATACTAGAGGATACTAGAACAACACCAGCCACTGTAGATAGCCCCAAAACCGAATTCCCTAGTGTTATATGCATAGTATAATTATGGAAATAATTTCTGCCCTGATATATTGTATGACTAGACTTAGTATATTCTCTATACTAATTCTAATGTTATGGGGCCTGACTTCTTCATCCATGAACGCTACCACCTTGTCCTAATAGGACAATATAATAACAAATCCCAACTTCACATGGAGTTTTAGAACTTATATTTGATATATATGATTTTACGAATCCCCTCTCACTAGATGTTTGAGGAAAATACTAGAACCGGCACTAATGTCAACCTTTCATACTGCAAGCTCAACCATCAATCAGGTTCCTTGTACACCGAGTCTTCCTATGGCCTAGCATGTCACACTACATACATACTATAGAATTGGTTGGCATCACCTATCAGGTACCAATCCCCATATTCACCCTCAAAACATCACTTATAATTACCATAAATAATATATCCATGTATCAAAACCAATCCTACTTTGTTCACAATGCATGCCTCTCTAATATTTTGTTGTATAATTAGCATATTGCTCACTATCTCTAAAATAGTGGTCGATTGAATGATGTTTACCAGTGAGAGGAAATATTTCACAATACCATCCATAAAATACCTCACAATTTTCATCTCCTCACCAGTTTGAGAAATTGAAAAATGATTAAGATTAGTGAAGCGGGAAGATTACTATTGTGTAAACATTGATCCATGCCTAAGTTGTATGAACTCCCTAGAAAGATCCATTCCCATAGTCTATGGAAAGATGTGAAAATGTAATTCTATTTATATATCTTCCCAGATCATACCAAGATAACATTCTCAATATATATAATGTCCCACCTATGATTGGTGGATTCACACACCATGTAGGTAGTGAGATTGAACCTCTTGTTTGGAGGAATCTCTAGATGTTCATAGATAGAATCCATTTCATCTCACCATGACACCAGATTTGGAGGTCCAACATCCCCCAATAAGGCAGAAGAATGTTTCTTATAGAGGTAACAATTCTTCTCTTCTATAGTAGGGTAAGGTGGAGTATCATCCTGGATAAACTACATAAACAATGGAAAACTATCACCAAACTAAGCAACGATACATATTGAATGATTAGTAGGAGGTTCCTCTTATGAACTATAGGAGGTATCACAGGTGTCTTAGGTACCATAACCTATATAGTGGGTACATTACATCTCTATTTTTGTATACTAGAGTAAATTTTTGTGTCATAGCTCTACAACTTCCTATTGAAATCCTCAAACATGATTTATAACATATAGGGAAATAAAAAAATGTTATTAAATACAAAAACCTACAAATACACATGTAAAAACTGACAAATATTTACTATATCATGCTTTAGATGATAGGAAAATAGATAAAGATAAATTTGAAGACAAAAAACATAGCTTGAATTCCATTAATATGGTTATTCACATGTAATGGTGCACTAATTCACATATATTGAGAACATTTCATTTTTATGGTGGTTATCATCTTAATTCATTTAAATATTTTTTTCCCTTTTATATAGATGAAATAGGTCAATAACCATTCCTATTAGTATGGACCAATTAAAATTTTAAATTGAAATTTTGATTCCACATAATTCAAATTATGACACATTCCAACAAGAAGAATTATAAAATTTCTATAATTATAAAAAATCAGACACAATAAGGATAAACAAATTTACAACTACAATCATATGAATACATTGATGAATAGTGAAACTAGATATGGAATGTCCTAATACATGGATGTCTAGTCCCGATGGTGCATAATTTGATGCATCCCTTGATGTGTACCCATATCATCGTTCCATGTAATAAAAAACAAAATTTAACTAATACCAATATAAGTACATCATAAACATGTGTGTCACCCAATAGGGAAGTCATATCAATCATAAATAGAACAATAAATAATTGAAATTCATTATAATGTGTAATTTGGGTTTAACATGTATGTGGGATAGAAACATCCAAGAATGAGTTCAATTAAAAATTCCATTATCCTAGTCTCATATTAACCCAAATAGTTAGAAAAGGTAAATTATACCTCAAAAACAACATGTAGCTTCCTTCCCCAATTTTCACTAAATAGTGTATCAATATGGTGGTCTATATAACCTCAAGTGAATCTCCCTAAAAATGATAAAATGTTGACTAGTAGTGAGGTATTTGGGAGTGTCTTTTGAGAGACTATGACCTCATCAACTTGTGTGACCAAAACAGATGGAAGTAGAAACTAAATACTGGAATAATAGATTTGAGTGTGTATATATGTAAATGATAGATAATAAATAAGAGCCAAAAAATATAAATAGCATAATAATGATAAAAAATTTTACAACCATTCAAGAGATGTATGAAATATGAATTAGTAGAATAACAATTATATATATGTTGATAGTGATTATAATGAACATCAAATTTAGAGTACATGGGATCATGGGATTTTGGAATATACTATAGGCAATAAATAGTGAATAAAACTAATATACATTAATCATGATCATAGGCTCAATCCAAGGATCCAAATACCTATCCAAATTAGAAAAAATTTATAATAATTGATTGACACATGTTATTCCAATGTATCGCATCCATCATGTCAAATAAATCCAACCGAACACAATGAGTCCAACTATGGAGTTGATAATTTGGGATCCATGTTCTCTCTAGGACCATAGTAAATGAGGATTTCAATATAATCACATCTCTTAAGAAATATCAATCATATAATCATAAATCATAATTAATCCATGCTAATATTTGAAGCCAAAACATGATTTCCTAGGAATAGAATCTTAATCAAGTCAATACACTAGGCTTATGACATTGACCACAATCATAAGATATAATGAACTAGGCATACCAACTAGAAAATGAAAAATAATAACGATCAATGGAATATATGAGTAACCATAATTAATTATAGACACAATTAATAATATGGGGAAATGTAAAATATTTGAGTCTACAATGCATTAAAAGGAAGAAATAGGTCTAATCAATAAATTGTAAGCATATGATATTTATGGTGAAGCATTAATAAAATTCATTAAGTTATTAAGTAAACGTAATCAAGGTTAAAGGGCATATCTCATGTTCAACTATTTGTTTCTATTTATATGATAGAACTATGGTATTTAATAAATGAGAACAACACATGTGGTATGTAACCATTTAAATCATGGTAAACATGGCCATTGAATGTGGGATCATCCAAAAGCTATCCAAGGAAAAAAGAAAACTAAAATAGTGCCTTTCAGAGCATGGTAGGGTCCAAGGGTTACATAAATCCAATTTTACTACTTTATTAACAAATTCTAAGTGTCTATTGAATGGTCTGGTGAGGGTAACAAAAAATTTCAATTCAAGTGAAACAAAAAATTATTGGAATGACCCTTAACAACTACATTGATGCAGTAGTCTTCTACTCATCCGTTGTTGAGTAATGAATCAAAATTGAATAGAAGATATCAATGGCTTCATTAAACACCCCGAAAATAGGAAAAATTTGTCTGAATAAAATAGAAAAAGATAGGAAAGAGGAACCTTTAAATAGAATGTAGATACTGAGGGGGAATACTACGAGATTTCTATCTCATTATAAGGAGAGGAATTTGATGTCTGACTGTGGGAGATAAGAGAAAACCTATGAATAGGGAGGACGAATCCCACAAATGAAGGGGGGTTGGGGGTGGAGAAAATCACAAGATAAGGATATAAATAAAGGGAAATAATTAAAATTATCATATATTCATATTTATTATTTTTAAATATTATATGGATTATTCTAGACCATCCTCTAAGAAACTGTTTGATTCTTGAGGCCTGTAGTGCTTGGAATAAATATTTGGATAATATTAAAATATTAAATAGCATGAATTAAATGTTTCTAAAATGAACTTTAATGACTTCTAAATATTTTCCCGGATTAGAAATCTAAGGGAGGAATTCAATTTTGGTTAGTGACTTTACCTTATGTGAGGCCTAACATCAGCTTACATGGTTCGACTACCAATGGTTGATTCAGACATTTTTAATGAATATAATAAATTTAATATTTATTTTATTTTACCATTTTGTTTACTGATCATTACAACAATAATTTTTTTATAAATGATAATTTATATAGGAATCTAGGTTTAGGGTCGTAACGTTGGAAATTCCATGGAGGCTTCATGGAGAACCCTGATGATACATCTCAAGAAAATGTTGATGGAATAACGGATTATAGAGAGATGAGAACCATTCATGAAAGTTATCTCTATTGAAAATAGATATTAGATAATGAATGATCAAATTCTTATGTAGGGATTGTTGATTTGATATTCTTTCTACATTCTTTGACTCAATGAAGAATGTCTTATAACCAATGAACATGTAGATCCATGATTCGATTGTTAATTATAGATGGTGATTAATTATGGGAATTATCATTTTTGATTATTTGGTTCTTTTAATTATTAACATTATTATGGGAAAAGATCGAGGGTGGAACAAAAAATGGTGGATGTTCATTCATTGAGGTAATTCAATGAGAAATTATGTACCCCATTTTATATACATGTTCTTCATTCTTAATGGGGTTATAAACAACTGATTGTTGCACCTTCATTTCATGGCGCAATGATTTGAAATTGATGGTCCAACACTAGGATGACCAATCGAAGGTGAAATAGTGATGTGATAGATGATAAAATGTTATTCCAGAAATACTGTTATTTGGTCTGCTTTCATATGATGAATTTAAATTTGGTTTTGAACCAATTGAAGGCCTGAAACACCACAATCAAGTGTAAGGGTGATTGGACCGCCCTCACCCTTGGGTTTGTATGCAAATAGATAATTGGATAGGAATCCATAAGATCAACCAACTTGTGGGAGTTAAAACATGATATTCTATAAAATCCTAATGAACGTGGATTATAACATGGGGTTACACAACATGTTCCCCCACTATGTAGAGGTTATGGTTTTAGGATATATTTAAATGTTACATGGTGTGTGTCACTATCAAATTTTATGTAGGCCCTTCCCAAGGACTCGATGTGTATCATAGGACATACATAGACACGGGTTGGAGTACATAGGTTCCTTATAAGGCGTGTACCCCCGCAGATGAATGGGCCTGGACCATGTACATGGACTACCCTATGTACTGGTACATGGGAAGACACACACGGGTTGAAGACATGTGCTATCACATGGCCAGAGTACATGAGTTGACCATGGAAAAAAGTACAAGGCGTGTGACCCTTCTACATAATGTTTACACATATTCTTCTTGACATGTTCTAATGACACTGGCTATTGTACATGGGTATCACCCAAGGACAAGACACATGGCATGTGACCCTACTACAATCTGTGTACCACTTTTTTCATGGATAATGTTTATTTTCTAATGTATCAGGAAAATATATTTTACGTTTTTTCCCTTTATCATTTCCTTGAAGGGTTGTGGGTATCATTTCTTACTCATAGGAATATAATCCATTATGCAAGAATTATGGGATTGAGTTATTTGTTTCAAACTGTCCCTTGGGGCCCGTTCCATGACTACCCCAACCCTGCCTTCCATTGGCCAGGGAAAGGAAACTAGTGCCGAAGGAATATTCCCAAAAACCGGGAATGCATTGCCTTTGTAACATGTAAGAAAACGTAACCAAGCACACAATAATATATAAACACAACTAAACTAAACATTAAATAGAGTGAGTGAAGTATGTAAAAGGGGCTTGAATACAAGCCCACCTGGAATGTACAAGTATAACTGCGATACAATACAACGGTAGAAATGGGAAAGTCTGCTACGAGGTTATTCTCCGAGGTTTCTACCTGATAGTTATGTAATGATCTCCTCCTCATCACTACACATCCACCCATCTCCTCTATGTACTAACACACCATATGGTCCACTTCAAGGTACCGTCCAGTCCTGGTAGTTTCAGACTAAGTCAATGATGTCAATCATCTACATCCAACACAACAAGGTGCAGGCATATCCCATGCAGGGTTGAGTATAACTATACTCAATAGGGACTCCGGGATACTATAGGTCTTAGAAAGTACATCAAGGGTAAATCAAAACGTATTAAATCCACATATAACCATACATAGGTTTATTCCAATATATATACCAATGTTATCATGTAATCCATCGCAATCATGAGGAAAACACAGAGTTACAAACTCAGAAAACACTAATATTTATTCTAGGGGTAGTATTACGTAACACACCCAGTCACAACATCAAACGCCAGGACTGCTGGAGAACACAATGTCTATTGAGTACAGTGGGCATGCCATGTCACACAGAGGTGCTTCTCAAAAACCATGGATTACTGTGGTACCCCTTATGTCGAGTATCATTGGTCTTATGCATTACAAAGGCACTCCCCACTGTTGGTATGCCACGTCACCAATGTGCTCCCCCTCATGGCCGGATGAGGTACTCTCCTGTTTAGTACTGTGGGTATACCACTTCACCAAGGTTCTCCACATCGTAGGACTTTTGCATCACCAAGGTGCTCCCGATTGGGCCTGTCAAGTCACTCTGAGTGAAAACAGTCAGCAGTCATCAAGTCTCACCAGCCACTGGGTTCTCACATTATGCTTTCTCGCCTCTGGGAGGATCTACTCCACAAGCTACAAGTAAATGTTCCAACAGCCCCAAATTCCCATGAATAAGTATCTCAAAGGTCTTCCACATCATTGGTGTCTCAATGTAACAGATGACATGTCAATTAGACACCTAGTCTATGAGTTAAAAGCATTTTAGTCCTGGGAGCCGAGTTGGATTTGTGCGTGATCCAACCGGATCATTCCCCATATTAATCAAAAACACGGTTGGGTTTCACTCAAAGGGACCAAATCACACCAAGGATCCCAACGCCGCTGAAATTTCATCTAACAGACGTCTGGTTCCCACATTATGGCCAAAAGAATGGAATGGGGTAGTAGTGGGCTCGTGTCTGGTCCGACCCAAACTGACTCGCTGGGCGGCCCAGCATGTTGGGTTCAGCCAAGCCCGCTGGGTGGCCCGGCCTACTGGGTATGGCCTGACAGGCCGTGAGAGGTCACAGTTGTCTGTGGGTGGCTCCAAGGCCGCGAAGGGTATCATGAGGGGGCGTGGCCGTAGGGTGGCTCAATTGGATATGAAGGTTCGACCACATTTGGTTGTTTGGCCACTGGGCGACAGTCCGACAGCGGGGTGGGGGTTTGTCCAATTGTGGTGGTGGTCAAGCCATGGGGCGGCGATCCGGCCACATGGCGACTGTTCGGCTGTGGGGTGGCGGTCTGGCCACACGTGCGAGGGGGGGGGGGGGAGGGCAACGTGGTTATGCCGAGCCGCAGATGGCTGTGGTGCCCGCGGTAGCCACGGAGCCCCAGGGCAACAGCGGGGGCCATATGCGAGGCATCATTGCATTGTCGCCTTCTTCGTGTCTAGGGATGGTGTCAGCCACCATTATCATGCCCCAACTAGGGGTGGTTTTAAACCTCCTCCCTCGCGAAGAAAACCACAAGAATTGCTGAGGGCTCAAGTGATATTGGTTTGGCCTGTACACTCCATGTTAGGGTATTAGAATATGGCTCATCAAGAATATGAACATGAACATAAAATCCTATCCTCCTAGAATGATTATTGTCAACCCCCAACGGAACTAGAAGGGGTGTACATGGTATGTGATAAACAAATATAAATAAACCCGTAACTCATTCGCTTGATGAGGCTGATGAGTTCACATGGATGTAGAAGAATCATAGAGAAAATATGGATGTCGATGTCATCGGTGTTTTCCTCGATTGTCGGTTTGTGCATCATTGGAGATTCATTGTTGGAATTTGGAGAAGAAAACTTCGAAGGGAGGCGTTCTTCGTCAATGTTCATCATTGGAGTGTTTTTCACACAAATATCCTCCACTCCCAAATCCACTAGAAATAATTGGTAGAACCAATATAAATTATTATGTGATCTATCATGTTTGTTGGAATATAATTCATATTGGGTTAATTAATCTCATAGGTTAGCACAATTAATGTGGTTTTTTGTCTTAATTATTCTGGTAGAGGGTTAGCACAATTAATATTGGAGGATTTGAAGAGGCTCTCCTACATTTAATGAGGGAATCAATAGGTTTGGTCCTCGGGTGTTCCCCACCACCATAACC
The DNA here is from genome assembly GCA_963277665.1 of Viscum album. Classification (NCBI taxonomy): domain Eukaryota; kingdom Viridiplantae; phylum Streptophyta; class Magnoliopsida; order Santalales; family Viscaceae; genus Viscum; species Viscum album. The sequence goes on along the minus strand of OY728122.1, from coordinate 1,233,681,048 downwards.
TCTCATGGGAGGTCAGGCTCGGGTGGTCCCCACCACTATAACCTCTAATTAGAGGCTATAGTCTGGTGGTCCCCACTTTTCAACTTCGACATGGGGTTTTTTAACAAATAAAAAAAATCTACACAAATTTAATTTTTATTATTCATTCACGAAAAACCCAAAAACAAACTTCCACCCTCCACCATTTGCTGTCTAGGTGAATGTCTCTATAAGCAAACACTAGTGGTGCGACTTCACCGGTGCCTCAAATTTAAATTCCGAGCACTGGTTCAAAAGTTAGAAAAATCTACTGACATGTTTACTAAATGTACCCAAAAAATGTAAAAAAATCATGCAAAGAACTTTGGGTCTCCGAATCAAGTGCCTTCAGTTTTTGAGGACTCGTAAAATTCCAATTTATTTAAAAAAATTACACGGAAATTTAAGGTCTTTACATTCACCCCACCTTAGTGATATACATACCCGTAAGCCACAACTCAAACTAGGTAATCATGTGGGGGTATTAAGTAGGAATCTGATCCTCCCTCTCCCATGTGTTCTCCTGGAGGTTCCCCTACTGCCATCGAAAGCACACCAGAGGTATAGACCATCCACAATGGAACTGTTGTTTTCGATACTCATTCTCTACTGGAACCTCCATAAAATTCACCCCATCATCGATGTCCAGCTCCCCATGGTCGATGATCTGAGAAGGGTCATGCACATATCTTCTCATCTGGGACACGTGGAAGACATCATTAACCTGTTGCAACTGATTATGGAGAGCTAAGTCGTGTGACACCTCGCCAACTCTTCTGTGGACCTGAAAAGGTCTGATTAATCATAGAGTTAACTTTCCGCCTAAGCTAAATATCCATAGAACATGTCGGGGTGAGACCTATAGATAGACATGGTTTCCATCCTCTAACTACAGAGGTCTACATCTCCTGTTGGAATGTGACTTCGGCATGCTTTATACAGCATCCATCTGCTCCTAGATGATCTTCACCTTCTATGTGGTAGCATGTACCTAATCAGGTCCCACTAGTGCTGACTCCCCATGGTCATTCAAGCACATAGGTGATCTGCAAGGTCACCCGTACAATTCCTCAAAAGGTGCCCCCATCTAGGACCGAAGTCATTGACACAAGCATGTAACATGTACTCGAGGGTCTAAATGGTCTGCTAACTATGACCATCCGTATGAGGATGGAAGGAGACGCTCAAATGATGTTATATCCCGAAAGCTTCCTAAAACAACTTCCATAACCAAGTAGTAAAACATGCATCATTATCAAATATAATAATCAAGGGTAATCTATGTAATCGCACAATCTCCATCACATAGATGAATCCCTTTCTCTCTATAGAACCATTCTCTCTAATCGGTAGGAAGTGGGATGACATGGTGAGTACGTTGACAATCACCCAAATCAAGTAATGTCCACAAGATGTAAGTGGTTGTCCTGTCATGAAGTCCATGGATATCCCATCCCACATCTACTCTAGAACCTCAAATGGATGAACCAATCCTGCTAGTACCTCATACTTTGCCTTCACTTGCTGAAAAGTGAGGAACTGTGAGACAAACTCGGCTACTGCGTACTTAATTCCCGACCACTAGTGCTATCATCAGAGATCCTGGAAAATATTCTCCACTCCTGGATATACAGCTAAAGGGGATGTGTGGAACACCCTTAACACTTCCTCCTAAAGTGAAACATGTACCATGACACATTCTTTGAAGAGGATGATGTGCTCCACACATTTAGAAAATCCATAAAGTGCATGTCCTGTGGATATCTGATCACGTCTTGCCTCGCACTCAGTATCCCAACCATGCGCCTCCTTGAATCGCTGAAGAATTTGGGGTGTGGCTGTTGGAGACTTTAGAAATGCTGCTCTGTCCCTATCCACAAAGGATATTTGTAAAGCGGCTAGCTACTCTGTCACCTCACCTAGAATATGTATACAAGACCTCTTGTTGAGTGCATCTTCTACAACATTCCGCTTCACCGGAGTATAGAATATATTGATGTCATAGTCTAGGAGTAACTCAAGACAACAACACTCTCTCAGGATCATTCCCTTTGACAGAAGATCTAACTGAGACTCTAGTGAGAAGTGTACACTGTAAAATGCTCACCCATCAGATGATGTCACCACATATTAAAGGAGAAGACCACTACTGCTAACTCTAGGCCATGGGATGAATAGTTATGCTCGTGTTGTCCCAGCTGTTGAGAACCAAATACAATCACTACTCGCTCTTGCATTAGAACACATCTGAGTCTGGTCCCGGATGCGTCACAGTAGAATATGTACCATATACCCTCCTCTGGTAGACTCATGATAGGGGCACTAGTCCTCCTCTAACTCAGCTCAGGAAAAATCTACTAGTATCTCTCCGACCAAACGAATGGTTTCCCCTTCTTCGTCAAGGATGATATTTGTGATACAATTTTGGAGAAATCTAGCACAAACCTCCACTAATATCCGGCCAATACCAAGAAACTTCGTAACTCCATCATACTGTTGGGTGTCTCCCAAGAAAGAACTGCCTCAATCTTCTATAGATCTACTAAAACTCTAGTCTCAGATATGATATGTCCCATAAAGTAAACCTCTCGGATCTAGAACTGGAACTTTGAGAGCATACCATAAATCCATTGATCTCGAAGTGTGTTCAGTACTACCTGCAAATTATTGGCATAAACCTCCCTAATAGTTATTTTGATCCGATTTTCATCGATGATGAACACTAAAATGTGATTAAGGTTTGGATGAAGGATCCTTATCAAGAGTACCATGAAAAAAGATGGAGTGTTGGTCTGGCAGAATGGCATTACCAAGAATTCATATTGGTCGTACCAACACATGAATGTCATCCTCTTCACATCCTCGTCTTGTACTCTGAGTTCATGATCACCTGATCTTAGGTCTACCATAAAGAACAACCTTACTCCCTTCAGGTGATCAAAGAGGTCGTCAATAATCGGGAATGGGTACTTTTTCTTCACGGTCACCTGGTTCAGGCACCGATAGTCAGCACAAATCCTCAAGCTCCCATCCACCATCTAGGTGAACTGAATCGGGGTTACCCAAGGAGAAACATATGGCCAGATGAATCCCTTCTCCTTAATGTCCATTAACTATTGCTGCAGCTCACGAAGCTCCACATGTGCTATCATATATGTTGGTGTAGAACTCAGTTCCATATTAGGGTAGAATTCAATATAAATTTCCACCAACCTATAAGGAGGTATACCAGAGATGTTAATAGGGATAATATTCTCATACTGGTCCCCCTCTACTGGATAGCTCAGACTCTCCACATCGACATCTCAGAGGGTAAGGCTCGCCAACTAATTAGTGATCGACTACACTCTTCTCTAGGTTAGTCCATCCTTCACTGCAAAGTCCCCCTTATCGATGGTGAAGGTAAACCTGGTCCCATCAATATGAACAATATGCACCTTGCAACTAATATAGTTAATTTTTTTGCATTAATTGTAGATAACTAGTCCATGTACAAGATGACATCGTAAAGCCTAGACGCCACTACTAGGAGATACCAGCCAAAGCTCTGGCCTCCTATAGTAAGCTCACAGAACTGGCACAAGTGCGTAATCGTCGAATCTGATCCCATAGGAGTCTCTATCCATAAGGATCGAGCCAACAACTCCATCGGAATCTTTGAGATCTGAATGAGGGTAGTGGTAATAAAATAATTACTATCACCTGTGTCTATAAGTACTACAACTATATATTAGTAGACACAAATCATACCTCTGATAAAAAGTTGTCACGATCCATCCCCCGGGTCCAAGGTCGTGACAACCCCATGACCGCCGTCCATAGGCATGTGGTTGGAAAGTAGTACAGAAGGCATATTCAATAAAACTAAAAAGGAATTACCTTTAAAACCATGAAGCACACTTAAACAAGAACATAACAAGATAGGAATACAAGTAAACTGAACTGTAAATAGACTAAGTGCAATAAGTAATAGAGGCCTGAATACAAGCCATACTGGAATGTACAAGTACAACTGTGATACAATACATCTGAAGATAAGGGAATGTCAACTGTTGGGACGTCCTTTGAGGTTCCTACCTTAAAGGTACTTATATATCGCCTCTTCATTACTCCATGTCCACCCATATCCTCTGCGTACAAATATGTTGTATGGTCCATCACCAGGTACTGTCCAGTCCTGGTACACTCAACCACAATCCTCACTATCTGTTGTCTACATCCAACAAAACATGGTGTAGTCATATCCCATGTAGGGGTGAGTATAAAGATACCCATTAGGGTCCCAGTGACCCTCTAGGTCTCACAACATCCATCAAGAATAAAACACAAAGTATGAAATCAACTGATAAACATACGTAGTTATATTCCCATACATATACCTATGTTATCAAATAATCTATCTCAATCATGAATAATACATAGATGTACTGACTCAGCTTACAACATGTTTTATTATAGGGGTAGTATCATGTAATATTTCCAGTCAAACTTTCGAACACCTCACCTACTGGAGAACTCCTCATCTATCGAGTACAGTGGGCCTACTGCCTCACAGATAGGTGCTTCCCTCTAACCTTGTCCTATTGAGTTACTCCTCCTATCGAGTACCATGGGTCTGCCACATCACCAAGGCGCTCCCCACTGTGGGTCTGCCGTGTCACCAAGGCACTCTCCCACATGGCCTGCTAGGGTACTTCTCCAGTTGAGTACCATGGGACTACCATGTCAACAATCTGCTCCCCACAGTGGGTCTGCCGCATCACCATGGCATTCCCCACTGGGCATGTCAAGTCACTCCAAGTCGAAATGGTCATTAGTCATCAAGTATCAGTAACAACTGGGTTCATACACTATGCTCGCACATCTTCGAGAGGATCATCTCCATTACCTACCGGTCGATACTCCAACATCCACGAAGTCCCATGAAGATGTAACTAAAAGGTCTGACACATCATATGGGACTCAAGGTAACATACCACACATTAATCGGACGCTCGATCTGTGAGTCATTATACTTTTAGTCTTGGGAGACCGTTTGGATTTATGTTCAATTCACCCAGACCATTCCCCATATTAATCTATAACACAGTGTGGTATCACTCAAACAGAACGACTCACTCCATGGTTCACAACGCTGATTATTATTCATCTATTGGAGTCCGATGTCAAAGTTAGTGTAAATAGAATGTAATTGGGTTGTAGTGGTCTTGAGTCCAGTCGGACCCGGTCGGAACTACTTGGCCCCAACTTGCCTAGGCCGACCCAGCCGGACACGCTGGGTCCGACATGACAGTCAGTGAGGGGCTACGGAGAGCTTTGGGTGGCCATTAGTCTAGGGAGGAGGCCATGAGGGAGAAAGGCCCCCCTGCGGCTAGTCCAGGGATGACGGTTCGACCACGGGGCGGCATTCCAGCCACGGGGCGGTAGTCCGACCATGGGGGGGCAGTTCGGCCGCGGGGTGGTGTTCCGGCCACGGGGCGGCTCTCTGGCTGCATGGGGAGGGTGTCGAGCTGCGGGGCAGCAGTCCAGCCACAGGGGGTGGCGTCCAGCTGTGGGGAAGAGATCTGGCCGTAGGGTGGCAGTCTGTCTGCACAAGGGGAGCTCCGGCCGCATCGCGGCTGTCCAGCCATGGGGCGATGCCTCGACCCCAAGGCGATATCTTGGACACATCGCAGCACCTCAGCTTTGATGAGGCTCCTCTACCGTGGGGTGGTGCGGATCCACAGAGGGCGGCGGGGGCTGCGGTCAGCACGGAGGCCACATGGTGGCGACAGTAGTCGTGGGGCGGTGCCGTTGTGGCGGCAACTTCGTCGCGACCAGCAGTGGTTCCAGCTACCATTTTTGTGCCCATAGCATGGATGGTTTCTGTCCTCCCCCATCACGAATAACACCACAAGATTTGCGTAAGGGTTGGGGAATGTTGGTTTTCCCTATACCCTCTGCGTTAGGGTGGTATCATATCGGTCATCATGAACATGAACATGAACATCAAATCATATCCTCCCGTAATAATTGTTCCCATCCTGCAAAATAAATAGAATTGTCGTACATGGGAATTGATAAAAATATATAAATAGACCACTACATAATTCCCTTGATTATGTCGACAAGGTCACAAGGAAGGAGATGATACATTGGTAAATGATGGATGTTAGTATCATCGGCGTTTTCATCGATTGACGGTTCGTGCATTATTGGAGATCATTTGACGGTGTTTGGAGAAGAAAATGTCGGAGAGAGGAATTATTAATTAGAGATATTTTCCCCAAATACTCCTTCTTTTCCAAATCCACAAAAAAAAGTAGCCCCAAAATAATAGATTATGTGATCTATTAGGTTTGTTGGCAAATAATCCTAATTGGGTTAATTAATCTCATTGGTTGGCATAATAAAAGTTTTGCATTGGATTAATTATTGTGGAGGAGGGTTGATAGAATTTATATTAGAGGAGTTGAAGAGGCTCTCCCACATTTAATGAGGAAGTTGAGAGGTTTAGGACTCGGGTGGTCCCCACCACCCAATCCTCCTTGGGGAGGTTATACTCGAGTGGTCCACACCACCATAACCTCTCATGGGATGTTATGGTCTGGTTATCCCCACTTTTCAACTTCGACATGGAGGTTTTTAACAAATAAAATGAAAATAAAATCTACAAAACATTATTTTTATTTTATTCATTAATGAAAAACCCAAAAAATAACTTTCACCATCGACAAACTATCGTCGAGGATAATTTATATTCATGATCAACTGGCACTGTGAGTTCAACAGTTCTCTCAGATTTAAATTATTACCACCTGTTAAAAAGTTAGAAAAACCCACTCATTCATTTCTGAAAATAACCAAAAAAATGTTCAGAAATTTATTCCTAGCACTACGGGCCTTTATATCACGTGCCATCTATTTTTATAGACCCGTAAAATACCCATTTATTTATGAAAAAAATTTACATGGTAATTCCTAGTCATTATATCATTGGAATCCAAAGAGAGGCCTAGTGCGTGATCCTATATTCATCATTATTACCTAGGTATAGACCTTAGTATTGATACGACCAATGATTACAGACATCGATCATATACATAGAGTGCTAATCAAGATGGTGTTTTTGTTATCACCCCTTATCCCCAGATATGATCCTCAAATGTTGAATCGTATATCCCTTTTTAGATCTATCATCATATCTCTGTCTCTCACTTGGCTTCCTATCGAATAGTTCTTCTTGGATGAACATCATCATTTCTACCAGAAAAAGGATTGTGTTCTCAGAAATGATTGATTTGAGAAATATTCATTATGAATCCATAGATATTGTATACGATATTTGTAACATACCTCCAGACTACATTTTGGGGTTTGGGTTTATCTAGTTATTCTTGATATATGTTCTATAGAAATATAATGTGTAGAGATGACAATAAATATTTCTTTGTGTATTAATTCATGGTTTGGGGGTGTCTCACTATGTAATTTTATAATCACCACTACACCAGATTTTCCTGCACAAGTCATGTCTTCAACAGATGACGACGATTTTGAAATAGTCATAGGAAGAATAGGGATAGACGAAGCTTTGTGAGATCAGGCGGGCTAAGGTGTGTTCCTACGACTTCAGAGAGTCGTCCCAGTACCTTTTCATAGAGGTTGTAATTGTGGTCATATATGTATTTTGGTGGATTTTTATTCAAAATAGTTTCACTTTAATTGAAATTAATTTCATACTTTGGTTGTTGGGATGTGGTAGTATACATGCATTGTTTTCTTAGTGATTTTTACATGTCATAGTATGTTGGGACTGGATATGTGTGTTAGGGTATATGTACATAGCTAATTCCTCCCTTTTTAGTGATATAACTACTCAATGGTAGTCACCAACCCCAAGACTATTGGAGGTAGGTATGGGGTTTCATGGAATATACCACACATGAACATGCCATGACAAAGTGATATCAAAGGTTGTCTGTTCATCTGCATGAATGAGACTCTGTGTTATTAGTTTGGGGAAACAATGTTATTTCCGGGACTCCATTGTTAGTGTAGAAAAAAACATATCAGTACACTAGGTGTCTAATAACCTGGTATTCAACTCGGTTCAAGAGAAAACTGGATGCATTGAAAATAATCATACATCCATCATACAAGAATAGGAAGTGGTTTCCACATCCTTTTTTATTCATCTGATTAGATATATTCATTGACATTGGTACATGTATTTTTTTCAGGTTTCCCCTGACATTCATACTATCAAGGTTTTAGGAGATCGATCATGATGATGTCCCCTTAGTGAATAGGCTTCGATATAGGGACATGTTTTATTGATGTAACTTTCAGGTGGTTCACAATCTATACTACCAGCTTTGGAGTAGAACGTGGTACCCTATGTACTAATAGATCCTGAGAATAGGATTAGTGCACATCATGAGTTCTAGAGAGAGTGATATCTCAGGCTCTTTTTTAAGACCAACCATCAATAGGCTAAATACTAGATTGAGGTGCTGACCCTTGTTTTGCACCTAGTCCGAAGACCATCAGAAGAGATGGAGGTCCTAATAGTGAGATTTCTACTTGGATCATCAGATAGAGGGTGATGTTTGGTTATCCAAAAACATGTTGAGGAGTCATTTTAATCGACAATGTTTGAGTGTATATTTAGAGAGTAGTTATCAATAGTTACATTGTGATCTATTCATATACAAGAGCTTAATCAACACTAGTATGGTAGCCTGATTGTGACATATTATTCATCGAGATTCAGAAACATTTCATGGTAATCAATGGATTTGGTTAGGGATCAGTATGTCAGTGCTCAGAACATCAGGCGAGGTGTCTATAGAGACATATGAACAATAGTTATCCTCATATTCCTTGCATATTATGATGAGGTTTCTGAGAAATATTTTTTGGTTGAAATCTTCTTGGATGATCATATACAACCGATGATATTCAATAGTGGATTAGAAACAGTATAAACCTCGAAAGATGGGATACATTGTCATTCCTAGAGACCTACAAAATTGGGATGTTTAAAAAGATATCCCATGAAAAATGATATACAATTTAGGGCTCACTGGGTGGGTCTAGTCGGCCTAGAGTAATTCGGTTCTATTCATTTGACGACATGGGACATCTCAGTAGAAATTTTCCAACTCACAATGATGTAGATATGGTGATAGTGGATATACCACTAAAAAAAAGGAAATGATAGGTGAATGTAGATCGGAATGGAGGTGGTTGTGGTAGATGAGTTGGGAGAGAAGATGGTGGTGGCCAACATTTTGACTTGTAACCACCACCACCACCACCCCTAGGAGGTCCATGCAAGGATCATCATGGTAGTGGATAGGGGATGGTATAGCTACATCGATTTGAAGAAAATGACCTAGGGAATCTAAGTGTGATTCTATGTATGAGTTGTGTATTTTTTCACATTAGATATAGTACTGATATACATTGGTTCAAGTCATTAAATTCTCTCCCCATAACTTTTTTGAGAGCAAGATGTTCTAGTTGAAAAGTAGACAAGAGCCTTACACATGGAGACACCCACTGGACAAGACACAATGATCACACATCTATGCCAATAGTGTGACCTACCCCTTGGAGGTGAGAGTTTCATCTGGAACCTCTTGGTGAAAACATTGAGGCTATATGACACCATTCATGGGATTTATTTGTCATCCCCAACCCATTCCTAGATTTGTTTTTAGGATATGAGTGTGGTGTTTCAGCAGTGATGGACTGAGGTTTTCCTTTTATAGTGAAAAGGAAACCAATGTAGTAGAAGATGGAATCATGCATCGGAGGGTGTATCGGATTACAAATCAGTTAGAAATAATATCTATCATTACATTAAATTTTTTCAACATCTATTTTCTTATAGTTGTGGTAGAGTATGAGGACATATTCATTGAAGATATTCTAGGATTAACTTCCCACAGGGAGATAGAAATCGTCAATGATTTTTACCCTGTGGTGACACCAATATCTGCACCAGCATATCGAATATCCCCTATAGATTTTCGTGAGCTAAGGGTGTAGATTGTGGAATTGTTGAGGATGGGATTCATGTGACCCAGTGTTTCACCATAGGTGGACAATGTATTTTTTCCAAAAAATTAATACGAGATCTTGAGGGTTTTTGTAGACTACTAGTGCTTGAAACATGTTACCATGAAGAACACGTATCCAGTACCAATAATCGTCACCCTATTTGATCAGTTATGTGTGGAATTATTGTTCCCATAGTTTGACCTTCAATCAGGCTATACCTATATCTTGTTACAGGATAAGGTTTTACCAAATAATACTTTCATATGTATCTACATTAATGATATGTACATGGATATATTTTTAGTGAACCATCTTTATGGGAATAACTCAAAGATATAGTTCTAGATTAATGTGGTTGACATTCTAGGACATGTTATCTCAGGTAATGGAGTGGTTGTGGACCCAACCAATGTGTCGATAGTGTTATCATGGGTCCCTTCTAGGAGCTGGGAAAAGGTTCATAGATACCTCAGGATATCAGGATATTACAGGATATTCATACATGAATTCTTCCGGATATCAATATTGATGATGGATTTGACTTGAAATAGGATACCTTTTGTGTGGAATTATTGTACCACCAATATTTTATATAGGGTAGGTAGTGATTGATGAGAGATGTGATTATAAGGTTTTCATTGGGGGTGCCGAGTATAATGTATTTTGAGATGCAATAGGGATGGAGCATGGTTGTGTCCTGATGTAGAGGCACATGGTGATTCCATATGGTTCTCCCAATTTGAGACCACATGTTCAAAAATATAAAAGTTATGATCTAGAGTTATCAGTGATATTGTTCACATTTAGGATATTGTGACACTAAATAATGGGTGAGAGGATTATCTTCAACATTGATAATAGAAGTCTTATGAATATCATCTCTCATAAGAATCAAAACTTAGGATATAAGAGATGGTTAGATTTTATACAGGACCATCACTATAATATTTTCTATACTCATGGGAAGGGGAATGTGGTGGGAAATTCCACTACGAATAGATCTAGTTCACATTATCAAAATGAGGCGTAAGAAAAGTTGGCTTCATTACATTTATCATTAGTGGATGGATATGGGCCAACTTACCTCTATCCAGAGGTTTTTACCTATTCACTCTTATAATGAGTTAGGGAGAAACATCATGGGTATATAAACTATGAGAATCTACAGGATCAGATATCCATAGTGCATGCTTCTAATAGATATTTGAATGGTGGGGAGCAGTTCATAAATTTTAGAGGATGTGCAGTAGTACCAGTTGAATTATAAGAGGATATCTTGAGATAGTTTCATACACCCCCTTTGGTGTTATATCCTAGTGTCGGGAATATGTTCGAAGACCTCCAATTTCTGATTTGGTGGCTAGAAATAATGAATGGAGTTATAGAGTTTTTTTCATGGTGCCTTCCATGCCAATAGGTGAAGGTTGAGAAACATGTTCCAACATGTTTATGTCAACCCCCTTAGAATTAAAAATGAAAGTTGGATGGGATATTGGTGGAATTCATGATTGTTTTACCACATACATATAGGGGACATGATGTAATCTGGTTGATCATAGACCGACTCACCAAGTTGGCCAAATTCATTCCTCTCTGAGAGAAGAGTTAAGTTGAGAGCTTGGGATGCCTTGTTCAAGATATAGATAGACTACATGGATTTCAATATATTATTGTTTATGATCAGAATGATCTTTTTAAATTTCGTTTCAAAATGTATTACAGGAGGTTTTTGGGACCTAGTTACACTTAAGCATATCATTTCACCAATTAATGCATGACCAGATAGAGCAGACCATTTAGGTTCTTGAGAACATTCTTCGAGCATGCATTTTGATATTCAACTATAGTAGTGAGGATCAACTACTATCAGTGGAGTTCATTTACACCAAAATTTACCATTCAACCATTTTTATGGAACCATTAAATGATTTTTTACACATGACCATGTAGGTCACCACACTTTTGGACTGAACAAGAAGAGTCAATACTGATGGTCTACAAATTGGTGTGAGCTACTACAAAAAAGGTGATACTCATCTAGGAGTTTATAAAGACTATATAGATCTATCAGAAGTGTTATGATAATAGGCAACATATTCCTTTGGAGTATTCTGAAAGAGAACATATATTCTTATGGGTGTCACCACAACATGGATTATGTATATATGGATGGGTTGGTAAGTTTTCTCAAAGGTATATCAACCATTTCTAGACACAATGTATAGTAGGCGATGTTGTGTGCCTCATAGCTCTACCCCCCATAGTTGTACTGGGTACATGACGTTATCCATGAGTTGCAATTTAGGGGGTCTTTGCATGACCCATGACATGTCATCAACATGGGTGAGGTAGAAAATGATGATCATGCATAATTTTCTTAGTAACCATTGGTGATAGATGATTGACATGCGAGGATCCTTTATTGTTGATCGATCACTTTCATGTGTGTCTGGTGGAATCTTGGGAAACTCCAGGAGTGCGCTTGGGAGCTGGAGGCTCAGCTAAAGGCTCATTACAATAATCTTTTTAAGTTTACTTTTTTTGGGATATTGAGGTACGTGAAGCCCCAAGGTGTTGAGATTGAAATATCCCATATTTTTCTATGTATTATTTTTAAATATTATATAGATTACATTAAAGAGATAGAACTAAAATAAAAAGTGATTTGGAGTCACGATGTGACCATAATAATCATATAAATATTATTAAAATATTAAATAGCTTATGCACATCGATTATCCAATAATGTGGAATATAATAAAAAATGGTGACCAGATTAGAAATTTGAGTGCATTGTTTTGTTTTAATAATTATATTTTCCCTTGGTGAGAATTTACAACATCCAATGTGGGTGGATGTGAAAAGTATATTCAAATGTTTTCTTACGAATAATTTAAATTTATTATTTATTTTATTTTATTGTTCTTTCTGTGCAGTGAAACATCTTTCTTAAATGTGCCATTAGGTTGGAATATAAGGTTAGTCTCACAACCCTATAAATTTCTAGGTGTATTTGGAAAAAACCCCTAAATAATCCACTTAAGAAAATGATGATAATGTTGTGGATCAAAAATTCATGAGAGCCATTCATGGGCAATAATTCCAGCAGAAATAAATCTTCAACTAAAAAAGATCCATTTCCCATATAGGGTGTGATATTTTGAAATAAATTTTAAATTAATATATTCAACAATAATCATTGAACAACTGACGAATAGGTAGATAAGTGGTTCTATCATTCCTGTGATATGGGTTTTAATTGAGTGAAATATTAGGTTCGATTATATTAGTTTTTTTTTGACTTTTGATCATTAAAATGGGAATGAATCGTGGATGGAACATACAATGGTTGATGTATATTCCTTAGGTTTATTCAATTTTAAATTCACCCATTTGTTTTAATGTTTTTTCTTAATTATTTTCGCTGTTATGAATGAATGTTCATTGAACCTTAATTTCATTTTACAAAATTCTGATATTGAAGATCCATCATGGAGATAACCATGTGGGGATTCAATGACATAGATGATGAATAATGTGATGTGATTCAGAAGATATCATTATTTGGGTAGTTTTCATCAGATGAATTTAACGATGTTTTCTAATATGATTGATGGTCTAAAACACATTGATTTGGGGTTAGGCAGATTTGATGACCCTTGATATTGAGTTTCAAGTTGAACGGACCACCTTAGAGGAAACTGGATGATCAGTCCATGTAGTGGATGAAGAACATGGTATTTTGAAAAATCCTAATGAACACAACATGTGTCCCAAGCATACATGGATTGTGGACCCCACTGGTCGATTTCTAGTGTTTTAGGATATATTTAAATGTATCATGGTATGTGAAACTACCAAACTACATGTAGGTCCTTACCATATGCTCGTTGTGTATCCCGAGAGATACACATAAACATGGTGGAGAACATGAGTTGCCTACACATCATATACCCCCCCACATAACTTCTCCTGGACCAAGTATATAGGCTATCCCTTATAATGGTATGGGGGAATAGACACATGGGTTGACACCATGTATTGGAACATGACCATAGTACAGAACTGGACCGTGGATGGAAGGACACTGTGGGTGACCCATCTACAATACATGTGCCAATCTTCTGCATGACTTGTCCAAATGACGAGAGTTATTGTACACTGGTATTACCTATGGTCAAGGGACATAGTTTGTGACCCTAAAACAAAATGTCTACTCCTGTATTTATGGATTGAATATCATTTAAACTATACAAATGTACATGCTTCATTGGTGTTTTTTCCTTTTAATAGTTCTTATATGGTTTATGGGTATCATTTCATATTCATACGAGTATGATACCTTCATCCAGGCCTCCTAGACAGAATCATTGGAATCCTTAAATAGGCCATCTGCAGGATCATTTATTTAACTTCATGACATTGGTATATTCTGTGGTATTGATGTGACTAATCCTAGTAAACATTGATCCCCTACATAGAAGGTTAATTGAGATTGAGTTCTTGGTATCATTCCATGGCCCTACCTATGATGTGAAAATTTTGTATCATGTCACTCTCTTCAAATCTATCTGCATATCTCTCTCTCTTCATCATTCTTAATGAACAATAATTCATATAAGGATTTCATCAATGCTATCAAACTCCATATTGTGTTCTCCCTGATGAGTGCTTCAAAAAATCATTGAGAAATATCTCTAGTGTTGGTATGTGATATTTGTTACTAAACTCTAGACTGCATGTCATTCTTAGAGTATATCTAGATATTCCTATTATATGTGTTTTATAAATATAATACGTAGAGATAGATGAACCGCTTTCTTTGTGTATTGCCTTGTGGTTTTGGAGTGTTCTACTGAGTATATTCATACTCAATACAAAATGGGCTTTTCTAACACATGTCTTGTCTTATAAATATTATAAAACATTTGACAGTGTCTTCGGTTTACCAGGACTGGACAATTATTTTTTGGATCTAGTAGGATAAAATATTATCCTTTTAATATATATAGTAGTCCAAATAACTTTTCATATAAGTTGGGTTTGTGGTTATATAATTCTTTTGGTGGGATTGTTTTTTTCCCAGTTTCATGTAACATTACATTCCAATCATATCTAGTTTTTTGTTATATATGTATGCATGAAATGTATTCATCGTGGTTTTTTCATTTCATCTTGTTGTGGGCTTGGCGATGTGTGCACGCATAAAGGTACATTGGAAATTCCTCTCAAGTTTGTGATATGCATACTCTGTTTCAGTCACTAACCAATATCTTATTTGAGGTGGGATTGGGGAGTCACAAAATAGACCCCATCGTGACGCGTTGTGACATAAAAAAGTTATTTATGATGGTTGTATTGGAAATTTCATCATCATTTATAGTAGTTCATGATTTGGATTCTTGAATGACCAAGTCAAGGGCCAATAATTCCCCATTTGATGCTTGAATGAGGCACATAGCATGGATAGGCACACAGTTTGACAACACCTAAAAAACTATGTGAACCCACTCTTTCCAAATGTACCTTTATCGGAATTTGTGTGTTCATGGGGTAACACAGTTATAAAAACAATGTGCGACCCCCATCACCCCACACTCTCCAACTGCATAGTTTATAGAAACTGTGCAGTAGTGTGGTACAGTTTCAATTAAAATATAAGGTCAATATTTTCTCCACATTTTAGGGATTTGGGATGTTAAAAATCCATTAAAGAACCCATGATCTCATTAACATTATCAGAAATTATTTTTAGGGGTGTTTAATAGAATTTAAACAAAAAAATATATAGTCATTACATTTAATAAAACAATGGATGTTTCAATACCCATGGGTGATAATTTTACTGTTACAATTTGTGTTTGTAATTATTAATAAAAAATGATAATTGATATAGAAAATAGAATCAATGGACTCAACTAATAGAGTCATGTTGTTTGAATCCATTTTTTTTATAACTTAAGTAGGATGTAGGTTCATTAGTGTATTCTCTTGACCAATTTGAAGTCAGGCTTTAACAAGTGAATATTGGGAAAAATTGAATATGGGAGAAGTTCATGATAGTGCAGTTTACCACATGAATGATGTTATTTGTGCCATCCTATGAAACCACCATCATAACACACATTACCCTTATGGAATATATGGGATTAATAATAGGTTACATGTGAAGACTATACTAATTCTATCTTTATATTCATAAAACTCTTATTCCATAAATTTCAATTTTTGGAATAGTTTTTTATTTATATGATATATGATTATTTTTGATGAATTTGATAAATTGATTTTTTTGAAGAAAATTAATCATTTTTGATCTTTCAATAAAAAAAATATTTAGTTATAAAACAGAAAAATGTATTCCTAAGGACAATTTTATAAATAAATATTCATTTAAAACACTCTCACCTAAATATAAACTATTAAATAATTAAATAATGTCCAATGAAAATTTTAATAAGTACCCAAAATTTTACTATAACCTAAAAACATTAATTTTTAAACAAATAATGATTTTTATATTTATTGTAATGAATCAATATAGGTCACCATCCAAACTAGAGCCCGACCAGGTTTGTGGAATAACCAGAAGGGTGTTCTGGACACCCAGGTTTGGCCAACTAATGACGGGCTTCACAGAAAAATATTCTTTAATAGTTTGGATCCTAAATAATTTGAAAATATGTAATCATAAACAGAAAAAAACATATAAGCATTGGTTTCAACAATTAAATAATGTAACATTGATAAATATACCTCTAAAAAAACTCATGGATCACCACCAAAAACATAGCATGCTTGTTGAAAGAGAGATCCCAAAATGTAACCTGAAATATAATGGATAAGGTAGGACTGAGAAAAAGGATGCTCATAAAGAATGACAAAGAACTACAACACCCTATGCCCTTACATATTCAATGAAACCCAATCATTCCAGTTTGAAAATATGACATAATAAAATATTTTCTTTATTTTCCAATTCATGTTAGAAGTTAAATTTTTTAGATGATAATTTATATTCCACTATATTTTCAAAATATATTGCAATCATGAATTAAAATTTCAAAATGAAAAGAAATAAATTTAGGTAAAATATGATTATACCAAAAGTGAAGGAAAACATGAAACATATAAAATGAAAATCAGAACCATACAATATGGGTAATATCTATATAGATAGTATTATTTATGGACCTAGGATACTTGTACCATATTGAAATGTGGCATAGAAACCATGCCCAATTATCATTCCTATACATGAGTCACTAGTATGGGCCCCCCATAACCTTGTAGTCTCCAATCATCATAATCATTTTCCGGTGTTTTTATGGTCAATAATATTGTAAAAAATTGGGATAAACCACTTTTATATCATCTAGCATACTAGATCTAGTATTCCCACCTAAGTACCAGGGGGTACCCATGTTATCTATTTCAAATAGTTTAAAGGTTTTATAAAGAAAAAACATTTTAAAAATTACATTATTTATTCCCAAAACCATTCAAAATCCCACCATCGATCTCCATCCTTAGGCACATTCCCCTTTCTAGGCTACACAACATTACACAAGATTATACACTTGGAAAAGATCAAAAAACTCACATTAATAATTTCGTCACACTTCTTAAAACTATGGGGAATGCCTCAAGAGTTGTTTTATAATTTTCTAAACTATTCTCAATTTTCCAAATTGTTCCCATTAATTTAAAAGAACATTATCAATTAGAAAAAAATATTACTCTACATCATGAAGTTCAAAATCCATATTAAAACTCTAATTACATAACAAAGGAACCACACATTCAAATGAGATCTAAAAACATGATTCAAACAAATAAAACATTATATAAATGGAAAATTACCAATTTTCCTCAAATTCAAACCATAACCCTTGAAATTTTCCAAATTAACCAAAACATTAAATTTCACCTTTTTAAAATAACACACCAAACCATATTCATTTAAACGAGCAAGAAAACTATTATTAAAATGATAAATAATTTATGAAATACCTCACACTCTCCAAACCATTTAGTATAGATATTTTAATGATTGATTATTAGAAACTAATTGAGTATTCTATGTTTAAATCACCTTCCAAACATGGATGAAGGCCTATAACTAGAAGTAAAGAACACACTGGAAAATTAGATAAATTATGTAAAAACATTTCCGAAGAATTTATAACTATCGGAATCATATCACATTTATAATGCATATACTACCTAAATATAAAAAATATTTTTCAAAAATAATGTAATTATTGTATTCAAATTTAAGGGCATGTCTTAGGGAACATACCTTAGGGTGGCACCAAATCGAACTTTTAGCAATTGGCACATTCTAACTAGAAGCTGTTATTCCCACACTAAGGATATCGAAATTCACATACATATAAGGACACCTAGATCATATGAACACACCTATATTTCCATGAACATGTGAAAATGGATCCTCAAAAATATGATTATATGCAGTATCTAGTCCCCAATCACCTACACATGCATCATTATTATATATAAATTAGAAAATCGTTCCCAATACATGTATTTCACATCCATAGGTGAATTTACATGTAATTTGGGAACATATAAATATATATTCCCACACTTACCTATGTATATTTAAGCTTATCTCCGTAGACATGGAAACTCGAAACCACAATGTAGTGTCCAAAATTCCATACTAAATAAACTAATAATACATAATAATCATAATAACATAAATTAAAGGGTGTGAAGAAATAAAAAAAAGTATAAACCCTCAATTTCAATAATGATGGAGAACTAAATCAAAGTCCAACTACATTGCCTTCAGTGGTTGTTGTTGGAACATACAAGATCACACTATATGTGATGATTCACACAACCCTAATTTAATTGAAAACTAGAATAGGGTCGAACCCTCAAAATCTAGGTTCATTTAAACTATACATGGTTATGGATAGGTAGATAAAAAGATAGAAAAGGAGGGTATGGTGTAGTATACATTCGATGAATGATTGGACCAATATTAAATGTTAATTCAGTGAGAAAGAAAGGAAGGGGAGGGGTTGTAGAGGTAGGTCAAGAATGTGAGAGGGGGTAACCCCTACGAGGACTTTTGAAGGAGAGCAGGATGCCAATAGGGTGTCTCGTTTGAAGGGAATGAAGGCTCGCTGAAAGGGGTGGGTGGTGTAAAACTAGAGGGGGATAAAAGCCACAAGAAACCCTCGACCAATATGGTGAGCACAACCAGAACAAGGAAGGGGATGGATAACATATGGTGAGAGGGGTGAGGGGGAAGATAAAAAACATACAATAAATAAATAAATTAATTAATATGTTTAATAGTAATAATAAAAGACATTATAATAATAAAAATAATAATAATAATAATATTCATAATAATAAAATTATAAATGTTATTATTTTTAAAAATATTTTTTGGTTTATTTTATTCATTCATTTTGAATTTAATTTAATAAATATTAAACATTAAAAAGACTCAAATATAAAAAAATAACATCAACTACAAGATGTTGGGTTGGGGTGTGACAATTCCCCCAACCATTAATGTTCTCTGCCTCAATAAATCCATTTCATGACCTTACCAAAAGTAAAAACCAACTATCCTTCACTGATTTATAATATTCCCAAGAAACGTTGAATGTGAAGAATATTAGAACACTATCAAGATAAAAATACACTTATAAATATAACTCAAGAGACAAAAAATGGACTCCCCAATTGTGAGCCACCCAATCCCAAAAGATTATACACCTCCAGTTGATCTATCAATTGTATATAATTCACAACATGCACAATACAATCCTTTAAAACAAAACATCTTAGACATTATAAATGAAATCATTCTTAGAATATGGAAACTATCATACAAGATCACCAATTTCCATGTCTCATCTAAAACACAATTGGGACACTAACATGGGGGGACATAATGGACTCCAAACCAAAGAAGATAGGCTAACTTCAATTTACACCATAGGAATTCTAGTATGATAGATAGTGGGTTTGCCCACCATTAGAACCAACCTATCTACCTAACGTGCGCTGCTCAACATGGGAGCCCGACATGGGGTACATGAGACATACCCACACCAACCAACATATACCGACAAGAACACCTAATAAAATCAGACTCTCAACCCAATGGGTCCATTTAAAACGAATATAAACCAAATAGAATATATCACATGGTTCAATACTCTTGTAGGGGATCACCATCCTCTAGCTAGACCAAACCATAATAGAGTTATATCTAGTACCCTATCCATAAAAGCAAAACAAAACTAATCTTCCCATACACAAGGGTATAATTAATGAGCTTCAATTAAAAGAGACAATTGTACCTCCTTATTACCAAGGAAGAACTCATCCGCCCATATGAAACACAATGAAAAAACAAGGTCCTCATGTCCATTTTCACTAAATGGGCCAACATAGAATTGGATAACTATAAATGATGTTTAAACTGTATCCATTTCCCATAATGAATAAAGACTCTATAACAATGTCATTTACACCCAATAGGGTTCCCTATTACATTCCATCATTAGTCTAGGGCCTATGAATAGAAACTGAAAGTTTGAAGCATATCATGCCTCACAGTCTGGAATTGAAGACTCCTAAATAGAACTTCTATATATGGTTCCACACACAACCATAACTCAATCAGATCAAACCACTAGAACAAACAAATTTCATTACCCAATTGGTTTCAAAAAGTTATTTCTCCATGATGATAACTTAAATGATCATACCTTTCACCCCGAACACAAGAACTATAAATAAATGGTCACATGGAATGTAAATTCATTTATAATGGAGATTTTTAGGAATACCTAGAAAAGGAAAAAACTTATTAAAAAAATATATGATCTAAAAAAGTTTCTACATTATAAACATTTTCATCAAAAAGATATCTTATCTCTAAAAAATGTCATCTAACATGACCAATGAATCATATAGAGTCATTATAAGGAGAGTGACCTTAAACCTGGTCCCAAGTGGCACATGATTCCTACATATGGCCTTCACTTCCTCTTATGTCCAAATGTTCCACACCTGTGGACTAGTAAGAAGCATTTCCACAACAAAAACAACGAATGGTCAAATGTCTCATTAAGAAAATAACATGAAACAATAACCCAAAATACCTTCCACTTTCCTCAATGGAATTTCCACTACTGCTTAGAGGTAGGATCTTTAGTGATAAAAATGCCCATGATCTCCATTTGAGATTATTGGAACTCAATATGTTATGATTTCATTCAAGTCCTTCAACATCCACTCTTCCACTATGAGAGGATCATCAGGATTTGAAAAATAAAGAGATCAAACTGTGATAAATTGGTTGAACATCCAACATTGAATAACCCCTGGATGGATTTTAAATATTCATCAAGTCATTATAGGGTAATCCACTAGAAAAAAAGGAAAATACAAGGGCCTAGTAAAACTAGAACATCGACCAAAACATATTAAAATAAACATAAAATTCCCAAAAGTGAATGCCCTAAATGGTATCCCAAACAGTTTTGATGATAAAACCATTAACCATTATACAAAACCCAACTCACTGAAAAAACAAAACTTCAGACATCACCAAACATGAATAATATTAATACCCACAATAATTTTCATGTAGAAATCACAAATCATAAAGAATCAAACCACACACCTATGGACTACCTAGAACTCTATATTTTCCTAAAAAACACATTGGAAAATAATTTATGATAGGTGGGTTGAACATTAACCAACAATAAATTATGAAATCCCACACATGACCTTACTCATGAGAAAATATGAATAGATCCACTTCCCACATATATTACAAACATGTGGTCACAGGAAAGAGTACCATAGTTGAAAAAAATCCATTTTCACCTCCCAAAATTATCATTCCACCCACACTCCCATTATATCAAATTTTTTAGTCAAAAAATAAAAACCCATATTAAATCTCTCATTTTTTAGAAAAACACAAATAATTCAAATAAAAATTCACTTTAAATTCTTTAAATTCTGTTTCTAATCAATTAATTTCACAACAAAGAAATCATAATTTTACATGAAACTCCATTTCAGCCATACCCATTCATATAAAAACTTATTTATCCTTAATTAATAAAATTCAGAAATATGTGAAACATTTGAAAATCCCACTTATTACTAAAAAAATATCCATCATAAAACCCCAAGAATAAATTCCAAATCATTTCATTCCATTCAAAACACTTTTTTATAGTTCGTACTATCCTATTTAAAATAGATTTACAAACCCTCTTTTACATACTTCATACATTCCAAAAAATTAATTTCAGTAAAACGAATATTTAATTTACGAAATTCTACTCCTAATAAAATCAACCATATTAAACCAAATCATTTTACAATTTTTTTTAAATACAGTTTCCCCAATTTTCCAACTACATTTTTCAGAATGATTTTCCAAAACCCATTATGATAACAAAAAAATCAGGAGGAAACCAGTGCTAATGGGCGACTCAAACACATGGTTGGCGGCCATATGCTAGTCACACCACTATTATGGAGTGTGTTTTAAGACAATATCACAAACTCCACATGGCTTTCCTAGACATAAGAGCTCATTGAGACCGTTGGACTAACTAACATTTCATTTCCAAATTAACAAAAAACCACAAAGATCAATGGAATGGGTTGAAACCTAAATTCCCAATGTGACTTTGTTCAAATCACATGGATTACCGATGAGGTACCACATTCATAATTAAATGTAATGGCCTAAAAATACTTTCTCATGTCTACCTAGACTCTTCCCCAAGGAAAATGACTGAAAGCATCCTGACTGACTCTGATACCATTTTTTCGTGAACCTAGACGTGTCTCTAACTAAATTATCACCCAAACCATTATGTGGCATAACTCGAAGGGCTTTCCCAATCAACATGCATTGTAAACTAGTTTCGAGAATCAAAGATAATTAGTTGTGAATGGTTTGGAAAATAAATAAAAGATAGATAAATAAACCTAATCTAAACCAAATAGGGAGGAAATAAAACAAAGATTCATATCTAAACATATATTAAAGTGTCCTCTAGGGTCACCACCAAACATAGAAACACACTCAATACAAGAGTGATCCGAAACTAGAAACTAAACATGGGAAAACATATAGGTGTTCACACCATGATGCTTCATAATAATTCTAATGAACAAAAACTCCTTATTATCATACCATTAAAAAGAAACGAAAACACCCAAGTAAGAAAATATTACATAATAAGATAACATTTTTTTATTTTGAGAATCAATCAGAAGTTATAAGTTTTAGAAAAAAAATTCTTGTACAAAACATTTTAAAAATAGTTAATATCTATGGATAAACATTTTAAAATTTAAAAAATAAATTTATATTAAAATATTTTTTTTCAGAAAATATAGGACAAGAATGAAACAATAAAATGAAAATAACATCATAAGCACTACGGAAAATCCCAAATATCTTATTTTTTGAGGACATAGAATCCTCAAACATTAGTGAAATGTGGTATCGAAACCATGCCCATCATCTTTCTCATGTATGAGCCATTATTAGGGGACACCCACATAACCTAGTTGTATACAATCATCGTAATCATTTATTTATTGTTGTAATCATCAATCCTTCATGAAGAAACTATGATGAACCACTTACTTATCATCTTGAATATTAGTCCAAATCTTCCCACATAGGTACATGGGGTTACCAATTTGATTTATTTAAAATGGTGGGGAGGTACTATCAAGAAAAAACATATGAAAAAACAGTTTCAATATTACCAAACCCATTCAATATCAAACCACTGATCTCCTTCATTAAGTGTATTCCAATTTTTAGGCCATATAACAATGCACAAGCCTCTATAGTAGGCACATATCATAAATCAAAAATTAACAGTTTCTGAATATTTCTAAAAAATTGGGGATTGAAAAAATTGGGGTTCTCCAATTTTGAAAATCACTCTCAAAGTGCAATATATACCACATTAATTTAAAAAGAACAATATCAATTACAAAACAATGTTGATAAAAATATTTCTGTTATAATATCTTCTTAAAAATGAATTTTCACTACCAAGGGACAACAAATTTATATTAGAGATAGAAAATGAGCTGAAACAAATCAAATCCATTAATAAGGGAAAATTACAAATAATCCCCAAATTCATACCAACAATCCCATGCATTCAAAAACAAGAAATTCATATTTTTTAAAATCACACACTAACCCATTTTCATTCAAGACAACACTCACAACTATTATACACATACCAAATACCCTTCATAAAACATGACACTCTTGAAATCATTTCGGAAGCAAATTTTATATATTTATCATCCAAAACCAATGGAGAATTATAAAAGAAATTCATTTTCATGGATGGGTTTATAGAATATAAAAACATAAAAATGAAAATTTTCAAACATATATAAATTATGAAAAACAAATGTAGTACCATTTATAATAATAAAAACCATATATCATAGATTGTGCATAAATTGTGTAAATATGAATCATAATATTAAAACAATAATGTAATTATGAAATTGTAATTAAAGGGTAAAGAATAGGAATCCTACCACAAGTTGGAACCAAAGTAAGCATTCTACTCTTGTCTCTTTCTGCGTAGACGCTGCTCCTCCCCCATTAATAACATGCACTTTCAAATTCATATAAGGATACCTAGCCCCTATGAACTCAACTACTTGTCCATGAACATGTTCAATGAAATCCTCACATAAATGCTTATATGCATCTACTATTCTATACTCACATACACAAGCTTCAATATATATATATACATACTACTTTCCACATATATTTATTCCCCTGACATGGGTGAATTTACATGTAATGTGGGAATATGTATATACTTACATATGCAAAACTAGGAAAATTTGCTTAGACCCGAAGTCAAGAAAAAACAAAGCAGTGACCAATGCTCCTTAATTAGAATTCCAGGAATACATAAAGTTCATAAGACCATAAATTGGATTGTGGGATTCCAGGAATATTGTGTATACCCTCCACTCGTATGATGAAGGAAAACCATGGTGAAGGTAATCCACCTCGTCCTTAGTAGTAGTTTTTTAAACATGAAAGAACATAACTCAAGAAATATTAAAAAAAACTATGTAATTAAAAAATAAGCATTGGATCAAGCCATCAAACCCCTGGTTCTCCAAAACCATACCAAGCGATGGATTAGAAAAACCTAATCCATAAAATAGGAGGAAGGAGGGGGAGGATCTATAACTTAATGGATCAAAATATGATCGGGTGGAAATCCACTAATAAATGAAGGAAGGAAAGGAGTCCATAGAGTCGGTCGTGTCTGTTAGAGGGGGAACCCCTTTGGGGTCCAGGAATGAGACCAAGCCAATGTTCGGGTAGCCCGTCAGAGGGAGAAGATGGTGCACTAGAAGGTGGAAGGCACACTACCTATAGAGGGAGGGGGGCCATTAGAATCTCTATTCTAGCAGGGCAGAGCACTAGTGGGAAAGGGAAGGGTAGGGGTTGGCTTCACATAGGGGTAGAGGGGTAAAGTAGGAGGGAAACAAACACTAATTAATTAATGAATTAATGAATGAATTAATATGATTAATATTGACAATAATAATAAATATTTTACAAATAAACATAATAATAATAATAATCATAATCATAATAATAACATTATCATTATTATTATATTTAAATAAACTCACTTTTTATTTATTTTCTTTCATTTTGTTTTTTATTTAATAAATATTAAACATTAAAAAATTACTCAAATAAAAATAAAATATCCATGACAGTATGTTTTCGGGTAGGGTGTGACATTTATTATTTACAAATATTATATTAATAGAATTATTCTAAATAAACAAAAATAACATCTGAAATCATCAATTCATAATTATGTTGCCAAGACTTTATTCAAACATTCTAATATAAATTATTTTTTTGAATAGTAAAAAATATAGATTTGGGTTTTGGTATATTTAATGAGTTCACATTAGTTCATAATAGTTTGATAATTAATTTAACCCAATGCATGACCTAGAATACTATTTTCTATGAATATTATGTATTATAATATATATTAATCAATTTCTACATGTTCATGTAATTTTGAATGTCTAATAATGAAATTTAATTTTTAAAAATACTATAGTTGGAATATTTAATTCTCCATATCAAAAGTAGTATTGCAAATGGTGTTGGGATTTGGTTGGTCAAAATATCATAAAATGTGATCCAAATGTCAAAAACAATGACAAAAACAATTGATATGCCAATTTTTTTCATTTCTCCACTAGCACGATTTACATGACCTATATTTAAAATTATTAAATGATTTAGCCACATTTGCAACAAATACCAACCAATTTTTTCATTTTCTTTTTAGTCCCATTCAATCCTCCAAGAATTTATGGTGATTTTTTCTTCCAATGGATTACCTACAATTATTCCCCATTCCCCCATGTTTCAATTCCTTGTGATATTGGAAAATATCTTCCAGGTATTGTAATTAGCATACCTTTCTCTAAAATTCAAGAACCAATTTATTTATATATATTATAAAAGATATTATTAATCTCATTAATCAACCTTTTGATCATATCCTTACAACCATTTTTTTTAAATTGGATTCGCTTATCCCCTATTACTTTACCCTTTTTAAAATCATATTTTATAGCTATTATTCTTCCAGATTTCAATATCAAAATTCATACTTTTACATGGGAAAATAAAATTTCCTTGTTATTTTAATACCCCCACAGTTTTCATTCAATGGGTATTAAAAATTATTATACTTGATTTTTTATTTTAGGAATTACATATATGAGACTGATATTTCCATTCATGGCATAAAAATGGTGTAATGATCATGTTTTTACTAACTATTGTGCACCATGATTTTCATAATAATAAAATACATTATTCTCTATTAGTTACTAAGGAAATGATTTATTATGATCTATTTGAAACACATTAATTATTAATTATTAAGGGTGTCTCCGAATTTAAGTTTAATGCATTTATAAAAGTAATTTAATCTCAAGAAATGTCACATTTCATGATACATTGGTGAAAAATCCTGGTAATTCTCATTTATGACACCATGCTGACAAACCTTGATAATTTTCATATAAATGTCTCATTTACATGTTGAATCCATATTTCCATATTATGGTTCATGTTCATTTTATTTTTATATTCCTCATGATCCATTTTTTCAATTTATATTATTATGCATTGTGTTATTTCTTATATACCTCATGGTCACACATTAAATGTTTCCCTTTCTTATTCTACAATAGGGTATCATTTTAATTCCATTCATTTTATTTATATCCCCCAATCATAAAATGTAGTATAATTAACATAGGGTTAACCCATGATGATTAATTTCATGTGGGTTTAGAATAATTCTTTATTTTTTCATTTATTATGTACCATATTTAATCTAACTAAACATTAAAATATCTAATGTAAATAAAATTTAATTTCATAAAAATGTGAGATTCCAATGTTTTTATCAAACATTGATTAATTTATTTTTCGAATATTAGTATTTGAAATCTTCAGTATGAATTCTAGGGACATGAATTGGTATAAAAAAAACACGCTCATATTTTGTTAAGTATAATTTATGTGGTTTCAAGAAAATACATCACTATATGGATACTTCAAGTTGATGTGTTTTTGGAATAGATTTTACTAGGGGTAACGACTAGTAAATATTATATAGATAGACTTCTATGATAAACAGTTCAAGAGAAAATTCGTTCATACACACCTGTTTTGACACTCCCGGGGGATATGTTTTTTAAATCATAATCTTTTTATGAAAATTTTTTATGGAAATATAGAAATTCAATTATTATTAGAATATATTAATAAAATAGTGTATAATTATGTTATAAGACAAAAAATCCATTTATAATTATAATATTCATAAAAGTAAAAAATATCTCACTATGGTTTTTTTCTTTGTTCAAAATAGTGGTAAATATAAGGAACCAAATAATTTATGAAAGTAATGGATGATGAACAATATGTGTTAGTAGGGAATATGAAATGGAAAACATCATGAGAATGAGTAATAATTTAACTCATGTTATGAAAAATAACATGAATCATGATGAGATAATGAATTCCCTTCAATGGGATAAAATTTATATTGTTCCCTCTATGTGTCAATGAAAACCATCATGAATTTCAACTACAAAACCATTTATTATAGAATAATAGATACGTTTTCAAGAATATAAATTCAACCTAGCTCTATACATATATATTTATGAAGATGATCATTGATAGAAATTGATTAAAAACCCTAATCCATGATGAGGGATTGATTCTATAGAATATGAATAGTTCAGTGTAATATTTTTCAATAAATATCTCCCTTATTCGATTTGAAAAAAAATAGAGATGGAATTTTATTCAGTGAAATAGAAGGAAAATAAATTGGTGGGATGATGTGAATGAACATTATGATAATTTCTAGATAAACCTCTAGATTTTGTGGAACATAATGGAATAGTTGATAAATGTTTTGGATGATTAAGACCCCATTTGTGGAATTATATAAAAAATAGAGACTTCAAAAGATATGAGGTGATATTATAGAGTTCTATGATGATTGAATATGAGTTTTGAGAGTTACGTTGGTGACATATATTGAATGAAAATAAAATATAAATAGATCCAAACACTAGGAATAAATTTGATCACTAAAGAGGAGGAAGGAATGTTAAACATCCCACATTAAACAAAACCAGATTAAGAATTCAATGATATTATTTTATAGGATTGAAATGCCATACAGGTTTTTAAGAGATTAATATATATTTTGAAACTATTATGGTGAGGTGAATAATCAACTTATCAATAATAAGGAGAATGGAAATATGGTGATGACCCTTCTAAATGTTTAATGATTCAACTTTGGATATCATGGGAATTTTGACTATAAATATTCAAATTTGAGGATAATGGATAGAAAAAACCATCATCCTTAACGTAGGGAACAAGATAAAGGTTTCGGATTCTCTATCATGACAGATATAGTTGAGGCTCTAAATGTTGTGGTGGATGGTACACTCATTGTCCTCTCAAAGAAAGAATTTACATTGTTTGATTCTGGCTTTATGAATTGCTTTATATCATCTATGTTCGAAAATAATTTATATTCAATCTATAAACCAAAAGAAGTAGAGTTTTCATTCAAATCTACTATATGGATTGTACTTGAATAAATATGGTATAAAAACTCTATAATTCTCCATAGAATGTAAAATATCACCACAAATATAGTATTAATTCCCATGGTTGAATTCGATGCCACACATGGGATAAAATTACTCTGAAATTATAAGTCAATGGTAAACTACATATGAAATGGAACATTAGTTGTCTTGAATTCACAATATAATCTCATTATAAAAGGATTGATATCTTGACCTAATCATTGAATAGAATCATCTACCATATCCATATTTATGGGGACAATAAGTAAAGTGGATGATTAAATTAATAGTATATATATAGATAATGTTCCCATTATTTAGGAATAAATTTATATATTTCTTGAATATTTACTTAGACCTCCCCTTGAAATTGATTAATAATTCCACATTGAATTCATACCTATATACAATATGTTATCAAATACCTCATATATAATTTAATTTATGATGTTAGAGGAATTAAAGAAACAAATTAAATATCAATAAAGGAATGGATTTGTCCAACCAGGTGTGTTTATTTGGGGATCACATTTTCTATTGGTAATGAATTATGATGAATCAATGATATAATTCATTGATTATAGAGAAAATAATTAGATCACATTGGAGAAGAAGTACCATCTTTGAATGATTGTTTATTTATCTGATAAGTAATTTAGGGATAAAATCTTATCCCGAATTGAACAGTGATCTATGTATCATAAATTTATAGTGAAGAAAGGGATATTCTAAAGACTTCCTTCTGAAAAAAATCTAGTAATTATGAGGGTTTTTGTTCCCTTTATCATGGATAATTCTCCTACATTATTTATTGATTTTGTTAATAGAGTCTTTATGGAGTATATTGATATGTTTTTTGTATTTTTTATGGATGATATTTTGATAAATTCCAAAAATCATTATGTTAATAAAGATCATCTGATGGTTCTATTAAAAACACTGAGAAAGGAGAATATATTTGAAAAATGTAGTAAATATTAACTTTGGTTACAATATTTTTCATTCTTGGGGCACATTATAACCAATGAAGGAAATTCAGTTTACTCTTTAAAGGAAAATTATATAGAGGAGTGTCCGAATCCTAAAACAGTTTCTAAGATTCATTGTTTCCTTTATTCAGATGGATATTATATAAGGTTTGTGAAAAAAATACAGGTCATTTTAATATAATGACCATGTTTTCTTGAAATGGGAATAATTTCATCAGAACAATTGAATATGAGTAATTTTTCAAGGAACAAATGAAAATATTATTTAATGAACATTTCTTGAATCTACCCTATATCAGTGATGGATTGGTTATTTATATTGATGAATCTCTAAATGGTTTTGGATGCATCTTCTTCAAAAAAAGATAACATGATTGATTATGAAACTCATAATTTAAATCTTCATAATAATATTTATCCAAAATAAGATTTGGAGAAAGCTGAAGTTATTTTTTCTCTAAATATTTTAGGTAATATATTTATTGGGGTAAATGTGATACATACCAAGACCAACTATTTTTTAAGTATGTTTCACAAAAACTAATCGAACATGAGACCAAGGAGATGTTTGTAACATATAAAATAATATGAATCTTCAATTAATTATAACCCTTGAATAGAAAAAATTCATTGTTACATCATGTCGGAAAGACCCTCATGTGATGTAAATGAAGAGTATTCATGGACATACTATTTTCAAAGACCGTGTAAATTTGGACATGTGATTCATTAGGTAATGGAAATCATCAACCCTATCCAAAATTATTTATCTACCCTAATTACAAGAAAATATAAAAAATTACTAAGGAGAATATCCCTGGTTACAAAATATGATTGATTCTATTCAAAATGGTAGGTTTCATAAGTTTATTAATGATCAAGAAGGTGTATTAAAATTATAACAATGATATGTATCCCATATATCACAGATATATAAAAGGATATGATGGATGAATCTCATGGTTCTATATAATCAAGACAAATACAAATAACTAATATGTTCAAGATCATCTTGGATCATTTTTGGTGGGATAATGTGAAAAGGGAGAATTTTTAATACACTACTGGGTGCACGGTGTTTCAACAAGTGAAGGTTGAGAAACAAAATCAATATTTGGTATTGAAAGCACTACTCATACAAACACGTATGTTGGAAACTTTCAATATGGGCTTCATCAGTAGTCTCCATAGAACATAAAATTCAATCAATGGAATATTGGATATAGTGGATAAACACCCCATGACAACCCATTTTATCCCTATTCGAGATGATTTATCTAAAGTCCAACATACTTAGATATATATAAATGAATTGGTGGGGTTGTATTCGGTTTGAAATTATATCATTTTTCTCCTTAATCCTAGATCAATAATAATTTTTTGGTATGTGTTCACAATTATATATGTACTACATTGAATTTATGTACCGCCAATCCAGAAAAATAATGCCTACTATGATAGGAATATTTATACACTTAAGGAAATGTCAAGAACCTGATCAATGATATTTATATCTGGATGTGATCAATACCTCCCCGTATTTTATTTCCCATTCAGCAACATCATCCAATAGAATATTCAAATGGTACCATATGAATTTATAATGGGAAAGTTTGTATAACACTTAATTGTTGGATTAGTGTCGGTGGGAAAAACTGGTCGGGCCTCATCTTGGGAGAGAGATGGAAAAAATGGTTTATTCCATCCATCAACATATAAAGGGTTTTGTGATTCATAATATACCTATTTTGAAACCATCTAATGGACTTGTATTTTTATTTTGGGGAAAAATATTTCATTCAAATATCCCAATAGAAGAGAGTCATGTACTTTTGAAAAAAGAGATGATGAGCACTAAGAACATTACAACCTACGATATCCGTTATCACATATTTGTAGATTCTTATTAGCTAGTAAATACCCTATGTATATCACATATTCAATACGTATATTGCATATCTACCTTCATGTTGTAGATATGTGATCTATCACATGTACTGACTCCAGAAGTCGTATAATTGGAACATGACCTCTCCAATGTGGAGCAACAGTTGGAGGTCAGGGAACATAGAGTCAAATTCAATGCAGAAATACATCCCACCTAATAAAAGTGTTGGGGAAGAACTCTGAATCTGAATAAATCACATGTAAATTGGAGAAGAAAATGAGTTATAAGATCCCTAAAATTTTCCCAACATGAAAAATATGATGAGAATTTGGGGACGAAATTTCCTTTGGCCAAATAATGAAATGAAAAAAATTAATCTTTTTTTCCATGAGTAAATTGTCTTTATATATTATATAATATCATACACATATGAAATAATTGGAAATAATAAACATTTTATATCATCAGTAATTATCATTATATTATTATACTATAAGAATAAATAAAATTTGACAAATTACAACTAGAAAAAAATATATTAGAATAACTAAAGTAGTAATTTATGGATCACAAAAATCTTCTAGAATCGTAACCCCCACAAGAAAACATATATATAAGTAAAACTAAATAATAGTAAACAATAAAAATCATATAAAAATTAAAATATATTATAAATAATAATTGTTGAAATTTTTAGTGAAATAAATAAGTTATATTTATAGGGTGTAGAGGGATATGTGACCCTCGTGAGTCAAGTTTTAAATAAATATTGGTAAACATGAATATTTGTCAATATAACCATTGTTCATTTTTTCTGTTGGAAAATATTCTTATGTTTGATAATTATACCATTATATGTATAGTTTATATTCAGTAAGGAAAATGTATAATTGATCTAGAAAGGTGAATCGGTGTCCTCAACTAGTAGATTTTGCCATTTTAAGCCCATTTTCGAGAACACGTGATTGAGGAAGCATCAATAGGGTTCACCCAAGACCCATCCCAACTTAAGATTCAAAAATCTAAACTTTAATGTAATTTAATAATGGATATTTTCAAGATAGTGCAATTCATCCAATGGTCGATGATAACCGAGCCACACTATGAAACTACCACAATCACACACTATACCCATAAGGGTGTATTCTAGGGTAATAAGGGGTTATGTATGAAGAAAATAGTGTCAATTATATCGGATAAGAGAAATTTTTATTCTCTAAATACTATTTTGAGGAAATGGTTTTCTATGAAAATTAATTGTTTAATTGAGATGAATTTGGTAATTTTATTTTTTCACAAATGAAATATAATTTTTATCCTAGAAAACATATAAAATATTATAATAAAATCTAGTATTCTAAATAATATTTCATAATGTAAAATATTAGTTTAAAATACTCTCACTTAAATAAAAATAATTTAATAAATTTTTAATAGCCTATGAAATGTTTTAAAATTATTAAAAATTTAGTTATTCCTAAAAAAGATAATTTTCATAAAATAATGAATCATATATTTAATAGCTGAAATTATAATATTTAGAGAATTATAATGGAGAAATAAACATTATATTTGATGTCATGACATTCGAAATAATGTTAGGATTATTTTCGTAAAATATTCTTAAATAATTTATTTTTTCAAAAATAGTAAAAAATATAGTTTTTTTTTCAGTTTGTTTAATGACATCGTACTTATGAAATAATGATATAATAATTAATTAAGCACAATCCACGACCTAAAATATGTAATTTATGAATAATATATATTTTAGTGTATTTTAATCAATTCTTAATCAATAATTGACTTTCCAATGTCAAAAATAGAATATATAATTTTATAAAATATAACATTGTCATGTAATTAGACTCCCATGCCAAAAGTATTATAAAAATTTGTGTTTGGTTTGGGTGGATTAAAATATCATAAAATGTCACCCAAATTTAAAAAAAATATAAAAAACCTTGGTTAAGCCAATGGTTTTTAATTTTTCCATATCCAATTTTTCTAAGTCCAATATTTTGAAAATATTAAATAATTACTCCTCTTATTCTAGAAATACCCACAAATTTAACCATTTTCCATCAATAAAAATCCATACTCGATAAATTTATGGTTATTTTACACCCATGGTGTCCCCCTATAGATTTCCATTAGCCTCAAAGGTTCTGTTCTGCAATATCAAATAGCAACACATCATAGAAATGGAATTATTTTTCCAATTTT
Organism: Viscum album; assembly: GCA_963277665.1. Taxonomy (NCBI): domain Eukaryota; kingdom Viridiplantae; phylum Streptophyta; class Magnoliopsida; order Santalales; family Viscaceae; genus Viscum; species Viscum album. The sequence continues at coordinate 1,233,646,605 of OY728122.1, read as the reverse complement.
TTAAATTTAAGAACATATTTTTTTATATGTATTATAAATTTAATTTATACTCACATTAATTATCAGTTTTATCATACCCATTATGGATTGTTATGGTTTATCTGTCAGAGACCTTTGTTCCATCTTATTTACAACGTTATTGAAATCAGGTTTTATACCCATTGTGTTTTCTCAATTTCCTAAACAAAAGACTCTCTTTTACAAGAGAAATACCCATTTTTAATATTTTTTATTTCCCAAACCTATTTCTATCAATGGGTATTTAGAAATATTTATAAATGGATTTTAATTTTTGTATATACTTATATGAATCCCAAGTTCCTTTTAATCGATTAAAAGTCCTTCAATGACCATGTCTTTATGAATTATTATACGCTATGATTTTGATAAGAAACCTATCATTTATTCTCTGTGAGTTATTAATGAAATGGTTTATTATTATATATGTTCCTCACATTAATTAATATATATGAAGTGTGTGATTTTATATTAAACCTCATTGGGTAAATTATTTAATCTATAAAGATAGCTTATTTGTTAATAAACTTGGTAATTATCATTTTTGAAATCTTGGTGTCAAAAAATGGTGATATGATTAGAAATGTAACATTTAAATGTTGTTTCCAAATTTTCATGTAATTTTTCTTATAAAATTTATTATGATACACCTCGAGATATCAATTTTGAGGTATATTTTAATACATAATTTTCTTATTGGTATACATCACGATCCCATGATAAATGTTTCCTTTTCATCTTCCCCTAACGAGACTCATGCTCAGCCATTTCATATCATGTATAAACCAATATTATTAGGTAAATAAATGTATCCTATTTTGATTCAATGTATATGTCTATGAAGTGGTTTTAGAATATATATTTTAAAATTTTTAGGTATTATGTACCTTATTATCATGAAAATTAACATAAGATCCTCTATTTTTACCATGTAATGAAATTTTATGTAATATAAAGGTTGGATTCCATAGATTCTAGGAATTGTGTTCCTCCTTGAATCTATTTATCTATACCATTTATTGTCTCCTAAATCCATTACCGTGTGATTATGAAATCAATCCTTTATTATGTATATGGATTTTATACTCATATTCTCAAATTTTCTATCATTTTTTCATTTGATTCATGACTCCCACATCCTATATCCTTATCTTGTGTTTTTTGATGATTTGTCTCTTTGACATAAATTCTTACCAATGATTGTAGAAGGTTATTGAAGAATATTTTAATGTAATTTTTTTTATTCTCATTATATTTATGAGTTCCAATTATAATAGTGATATGATCAACCTTTTTCCCCTAATTATGTTTCCAAATACATAAGGGGTGGCATATTATTCCTTATAGGATCATGGTATGAAATCGTTATAGGCTTTATATAGTACTGTCAAGGTGTGTGTATTTTAGGGGATTGAGGTTGATTGAGGAATAAATTATTTATCAATTTCCAAAATAATAAATTCAATAAATTTTTTTTATTAAATATATTATTTTAATGGGTTTTCCTATGTTGATCATTGAGAAAACATGACTACTAATTACTCCCACGCATACGCTCTAGAACACTTCTGACTAGGAAACCGTAATATGTGTTCATTTTTTGGATTTTGGGGTTTTATGACATGAATGTGTAACTCTTAATATTATTAAATTTAGTAGGGATGATTAAACTATAGTATGAATTCTTATGAATCCACAATGATGTTAATGAACATTTATTATAAATTTCTTTTTAACCCTAGCATATAGTGTGATTAGGTGTCCGCTTTTTCTTGATAATGCACCAGCAGATCCTTACGACCATTTGGGTTATTATATTTTTAATTTAAGAGTTTTTATATCTATATTTATATTTATATTTACTGATAATGAATAATATTTGATAGGGGATGGCTTATGATTTTAGTTTAAAGTAGATTTTCTCAAATATTTTTAGTGTAATGTATTAAATTTATGGAAATGAATTGGGGATTCCCTATATACCTATCATGTAGTATATGTTATTTGACATTAATTTGAATAATCATTCTAAATGTAACATGTTTATGGTTAAACTTTATTTATATTAATTTAGTGTTTTCATAAGACTATAAATGTTCTAAGAGGAATTCAACGATTAAACACGATCCCTTGAATTATGTTGGATATATTTTTAATTTCAATTTGAAATTTTCATGACATATGTTAAGATTTGTCAATTAAACATTTCAAAGTTATTCTATTTTATATTGAATGTTCAAATATGTGTTTCCATGTTTGGTGTATGTATGTGACATTCTCTTGTCTTGCAAGTTCAATGTAACAATACTGAATCCCACATCCCAGATCTAGTGGCTAAATTACTAAATTGGTATAGATTATAACATGTCACATTACAATGGTTCTAAAAATTTAGAAGTATTATGATACATGGTAGATTCTTTTTTGGGTATTATAATTGAAATTTAAAAAAAACATAAAAAATATGTGAAAAATTTAATCTAACTTTTAGGATTTCTAGGAAATTATTCGAAATTTTCATCTAGGATTCCTAGGGAACAAGGAAAAAATAAAGGGGTGAAGTAAGATTATTGATAAAGGGTGGTTTTTAGTGGATGATTTCATGGACTGAAAACTAAATGATTAATATATCAAAGACACAAAAGTAAAATATTCATATAACTAATAACAATACCATTGAATATATCATTTGATAAAATAAAAATATAAATATTAACATGTATGATTATAGATTATTTCATAGTAATGGAATGAATACTTTAATTCATATTATTCTTACATTTAGGTAATCATTCCATGACATCATACAAAAAAGAGTTAAGTCATATTCCAAATACCCAAGGTAGTATTTTTTATGATACCTTTTGATAAATTGAGGTGAAATATAATTATAGGTTATACCAATAACTAAATAAGTCTTCTGAATTCACTGTATTAATGTAATTTAAATGTAATAAAATAAATATTCAATATAATTATGTAACAAATAATCATATTTAATTAAATAATATGTATTTATAGTTTTAATAGTTCCCTGGTTAATAAATCGAATTACATTGTTCATAAGAACCCTTAAAGATAAAATCATATAAATTAATGGGGATAAAATTATATTAATTTTATAAATATTATATTAAAATAGTAAATATGATACAGAGTCTATCAATTTGATTAATTAACATGGACAATATGGGGGAAATAATGTCTAGAGAGAGATTAGTTGGAGTTAAAAACCCATCCTAGATCAGTGAAATCACTCGAAAAAAGATATAGTTTTGTATGATGGGACAAAATTATAGTTGGGATTGAGGTAATTACATAATAATTCAGAAAATATATGAACAAATATCAATAAAGGTAATTATAGGTTTTTGATAAACATGAATATAATTATTTTTATTGAAAATTTATTAATGGAGAAAACGTGTGATGGGAAATCCTATAGGGACTGTGATCACATATATGAAAAAACACCACACTAATAGGTTATAAATTTTAGTTTATGATTCTATTTGTGTTATTTTATATATCATGCAATTTTATATCATGTGAATATGACTCATATGCATCATAGTTTTTGTTTGTATTGCATGGAGAATTTTCAAGCATTTTTGAGTCATATGGAATGGAATTTATTCAAGGTAGTATAATTTTTTGCTATCAGGATGTTATTTTATATAGTTTATATTCTTTCAGATGTCATCCTTATATTTTATGACATATTTATCTTCAAATAAATTTAATTTCATTTACAGCTTATGTTTCACATTACAACAAGTTTCAAAAAAACTCAATATATTTTTAATATTATTATCTATATAAGATTATTATAAAACATATATTATATTTGATGATATGAATAGATAAAATATATTTTTAAATGTAATTATTTATTATAAATTAAATTTTTTGATAAATATGTACATAATTTTTTTGCAAAGTCATTAAAATAATCGAATGTTTTTTTCTTAAAAAATTATTTTTATTGCGTAATGTCAAAAAAATAAAATAAAATTCTTATACATTTAGAATTTTTTTATTTTAAAAATTAAACATATTTTTTTAATTAAAAATCATATAATATTTTTTGGTGAATTTTTTAGATTATTATTGAATCATTTTTTTAATGAATAGTAATAAAATACTCAATTTCTTGAAAATGTTTTTTTAATTTAAAGAAATTAAAATGTTATATTTAGTTGTAAAATTGTTTAAATGTTAAATTAGTTCAATTAGGTTATTATTAAGAGAGTTTATAATATTGGAATAATTTTCATATTCAATTTATATATTTAAATATTTTATACATATGAATACATTTTCGTTGGGAAATGATTTTTTCATTGCATTTGCAGATGTCATTTTATTTTTATTTTATCACTTCTATTAATATAATTCATAAAATGGATTCCATAGTTTAAATAATAATATTTATTATTTGATAATAATTGGAATTTAATTATTTATGTTATTTTATAGTCAAAACACTAAAAATTAATTGTAATGGCCACGGAAAAAAGTGTTTACTTGGGTTAAAATAAAATTATAAGTGTTATAGTGATAGTAAAAACTTTTCCAACTAACACATTATTTAAAAATTTCGACATTATTTCATATAAGTAATTATAATTAGATATTTTTAGTATTTTTGAATTTGAAAAAGTGTGGTATAATTTTTTTTTAAAAATATGTGTGTCATCTCTCCCACTTATAAAATGGAAACCCCGTCTCATATCCACTTTAAACTTCCAAATCCATTTTTTTACCAATATCCTCTAAAATATTTTCCTTTTATCCCCTTAGATAATATAAGTCAGATTTTATTTTTAAAACATTCATAATAATGTCGATGCTTGAGGTAAGTGAATTTATTTTCGCTTTTCTTTCAACGAGTCATATTCCATATTCACTACTTTTTTCTTTCATATAGTGGAAATCTTACCAATAAAGGTGTTTTTTAATATTAATATGAATTTAATGGGTTTTACATGTCCATTTATGTTTATTTATTTTATGGAGATTATGATTCAAAAGATACCAAAGAAGAAATATATTGATGTAACAATATAATTATGAATTGGTATTGTTACTGATTATGCATTCAATGATGATATCATATGATATAACTCTCATCAAATCCATTAAACATATTATCCACCAGTTGTTCCTATAAATTACATATTTAACTATAATTTTCCTCCCATTATGTATTAATGATTCCACAAGCTTTCTATTGAATAATACAAATTTTATGTCCTTTTTCCTTCAAAATATATTTTTCTTCCATATCCAAATATTCTAAAATTATTTTCAATATTTTTTAAATAATATAACATAATGTTTTGTATTCATGTTCTACATTTTCTAATTTTTATGAAATCATTTAAATGAAATATTCTTGCAACATTCAGAATGATGTACTTTTTAATTTTATTGAAATATGTGAAATGAGTATTTATTTTAATGTGTACAAAAAGAACATTATTTTTTTTATTCACGAAAAATAAATGATTTAATTTAATATTTTCATGTTTACAAGTATTATTTAAATAGAAATGTTTTATATAATATTTGAAACATATTTATTCTTTAAATAAGTGATTTGAATTCAGAATGGGTATATTCTTCATGAAATTTACTATATGATCTTTCAAAATAATTTTACTTTTATGTTTATATCCATTAAAGATAATTATTATTTACCAATTATATCATCCTAATAAATTGACCTTTTTATTTCCCTAGAATAGTAATGATTTAGATGAAAAAGTTCTGTAAAACGAATATCTTTCACACCATTTATGCTATGACCAAATATTTATCCAATATATTTCCTTTTGTTTCTCTATGATATGATGAATGATGTCTAATAATATGGAAAAAAATATATGGAATATATTATAGTTTTAATTTATATTTCAATCCAATTCATATGGTAATGATTTATTTTATATTATCATTATGGCTAAATGAGAGGTATTCCAAATCCAAAAAGAGGTTACATGGGTGGTTATCCAATGATTGAGAGATGGTACATGGGAGGTTGTCCCATGACTGATTGAGGGTGTAGAGGAGGTTATATTGATATCAAATATGGTAAATGGGTGGTTATTTCAAGTCCTACATGTCATGAATGCAATGCTGGAAATCCATGAAATAAGATTTTTTAAACATCAGTGTATGCTAGAAATCAAGGTCTTGTTAGATTGTTATGCTATCATGGATCATGGTTTATGATTTCATTATTATTTATGTCTTATGAAATACAAATAATTATTCTATGTCTCATCTTTATGTTCTATCATATTCAGGGTATGGTTTTCAACGATTTTTCTCATGTTCCTATAAACTTGTTCTCATGTTATATTGATATCTACTATGATTACCATTATGGAGTATTTGAAATAAACATAGAATATTTTTCCTTTACCCTGGTTGTAAATTAAATTTTTTGTTAATATATTTACAATAGGGGTTCTAGTTATAAATAACATAGTGGGAGATTATGTAGTTAACTTATAAAACATTCATAAACATTTCCATGTATCCAATGGAACTATTACTATATGATTCTGTAATGGATAATCATATAATGTAAGGAATATGAATCTATGAAAATGTGATTTCTATATTTAAAAATTGGGGACATTAATAGTTGGTTTCATATATATGTTTTTTAACTATTGTAAAATATGGTGATAATTTTTTTTACATTAAAACTAGGGATATGTAAATGTATAATAAAATTTCATTAAATATTTCAAAAGTTGGGATAAATTGATTTCAAGATAATTTAATACTATTATAGATACTATAAGATTATTCCACTCATTCATATATGTACTGATGGTTAAAAAACCAAAAAATGGTGTGTTATAATTTGGAAAAATTTCACCAAGTGCATGGAAAAGGGATTTGTCACACACCCGGTTTGACACTCCCAACAAGTTTTTTTAGGAATAGAAAAACACTTTTCCCCATAAAAAGATGTTAATATATGATAAAGATGAATAAACTAGTTAAAAACTACCATTACATATATTTAATATAATATTAAATGATATAGACATAGTATACTATTTTTTTCAAAATTTTATTGTTTTACCAATATGATTAATATTTCCCAAAAATTCATTATTGTTTTGGGTCAATTGAGGAATCCTAAAGGAATTGTCTTATTGGTGACTGAAATAGATAAAACCATGATTGTGATCATGAGGAACTAAATGTTATGAATATGGAATTAGAAATACCAATTTTTTAATCACATAACCTTCTCAATATATGAATCTTGACCAACATCCAATGAAGCAATATAGGGAATAATGTTCTATTGATTCCTTCATGAAGAAACATATTCATTCTTTTAGTGGTTAAAATAATCCATTACTTCTTAATATATATACTAGTTAAATTTAAAATATTTTTTTCATTGTCTTGTCTCTAAACCATGAAATTGTATTTTGGATATCTATTGTTCTGAAAGTTAACCAAATAAATGGTTGAAATATATGGAGAATTTGAGTAAAAAATAATTAATTGACTCCATTGAGTGGGAAAAGTTCATGATATTATTTTTCTATAATGAAATTTCTAAATTCATAATATGGAATATAAGAAAGAAATAATTGGTATAATATAGAAGGAAATTGAATTCATTTGGTCTAATGAGGCCCATTTTACAATAATATCATGGTATGTTTCAATTATTTTCAACCTATTTGAGTGTAAGGTTTATTTTTTATTTAGTGTATAAAAACTAAATCTCTAAATAGAGTTATCCTTAATGGACTTTATAATCTATGAAGAAATATTTTTTTCTGTTTTAAGTATGGAAATAGTTATTTTAGTTACCTATCATCCTCATTGTTTTTATAAGAGTATAAATATGGAATTAAAAGAAAAATATAAAAACCGTGTAGAATAGAAAATGATATTGTATTATTGAGTAAATATTACAAGGAAGACTAGAATAAATTACTTTAAGGGGGATAGTTTGTGTTTAATTTTGGGATATTTAAATACCTAAAGAGGTGGAATGTCAAAATTATGGGACCAAGATATCTAATGATGAAAATAGAGAGAAATCACCAAAAATATACATTACAATCAATCTAGTGTTTTAAATTTTTTTGCATTGTAAATTAGTCACATTTATACAAAAATAAAAAGGTTAATTTTGATGATCTATGTGATAAACTACTAAAATTAAGTGATAATTTGATTAATCATATGATCATTATTTAAAAAGTTGGGTCTGATAATGATATTTGGAAAATAGAGACTTCTAATATAATATAGAAATAATTATTTCTTATTTCAATATTGATATGAAAAAATTTTATATACGAATACCATTATAAGGGTATGGAAAGGCCATCCAAAAAATTAGATGTTGAATTAGCAGTGAAAACCAAAAATTGTATAATGATCTCATATCATGCCTATAAACATTCTCTAATTAATTATTTTGGAATATTCTTCTAGAAAATCTCATTATTCTTCTATAGGTTATATTAGAAGTTATACTATGAATGGATTTTATTTATATAAATTAATCCCACATCAATTACCTAGTTAGGGAGGTCATGTTTGATATTCTAAAGAAATATATAATTTTATATCAGTGCATGGACATATATGAACATCTGATGGGGATTAAATCCATTATATAATACTACATTACCATTAAAAACGGGTCTTTATCTTTGATGATTATAAGGAAACTCAACACTATTGATTTTACTATTGTGATACTATCTTTTATGTATTTTCTTATGAGTTATCCAGTCTTTCATAGAATTGTGATTTTTCTTTCTTAATATATCCCATACCTCATATAACACCTTTTTCAAATAATCCTTATAAAATGACACTGACAAATTTATAAAAAGTTATTAATCAATTATAGGGGAATGATGAAATGAATTTATTATGTTGAGGCAGTTTCCTTTTGGTATACCTATTATTTTTGTTAATAATAATGTGGAATTGATGACACTCTTCATTAATTATTAATAATAAATCAAGATCAAAATTTATAACTTGTATAATCTAACATAAATTGATGAGTATTTTAATCAACTATATATAGATCATACTTTTCCAATATTGAAATTCATTTTGGATATCATCAATTAATGGTCACAGATGAAGATAAAACAATTTCCAGAATTTTAATAATTTATGGACCCTAAGAATATATAGTTATTCAATTTGTTCTTACTAATTCCTATGCCTACATTATAGATTTAATGAATACATTATTTTGAGATTACCGAAAGCATTTTTAGTCATTTTGATAATATTATTTTCTATTAAAATAGTAAGGATGATCATGAAGACCAATATATAATTCTTCTATGGAACATTGTGAAGTATAATATTTATTAAAAATATTTTATGTGTGTATTTTTTCTAAAAATGATTCATTTTTAGAGGATATAATCTGTTGTGAGGGTATATTAATTGATCTAAAAAAAGAAAAAGTAAGTAAACATAGATAAATACCATCCATTGTTATTGAGATAAAATGTTTTCTTGGTATTGATAGTTATTATAGATGGATTATAGATAATTTCTCATGAAAACATTATCCGCTCTACATGTTAATTATGAAGGGAGCCAATATCCTTTTAACAAATGAATGTGTGGAAAATCTCAAATAACAGAAGCAAATATTCTTGAATATATCTATATAGACATACATTGTCATAGATAATGTATTTAAAATATATTGATTAATAAAATAAGTGATAGGGGTGCATTCCCATGATGAATAATATTATGATATATTATGTCTTATGATAATTAATGGTAACTGTGAAAAATAAAAAAACAAATGATGAGGTGTTAGTTTATGAAATTTTTGATATACAAATGTAGTGTAATAATATATTTGGATAAATGTGTGATTTTTATAAAAGTCATTGGATATTAAAATTATATATTCACACAGAAATAGTTGTACATATGTCGAAGATGATATTTAGATCTAATTAATTATTATGACTAGTTAATACATTACAACCTTTTGAAATTAAACAAGGTGGATGAATCATGGGGTTAAAATGATTATGGTAACTTATCAATGATAGGGATAATAAAATAATCATTATTTATGGATTTATAGGGGATGAATATAGAAATAATGAAGGTTGGGGAGAAATCTAATTGTTCATAGATTTCTATTCAACCTCACATCCCTTTAATGACTAATGAGGCACAAAAAGAAATATATATAGATATAGAAGAATTTTAAAAATATTTAATAGTATAACCTTGATTATAATTGAATGATAAGGTTTAGGAATAATGTATGTGTTCCCTACGAACTCGATTTTTAATAATAATTTGTTATATAAAGCTTATTTTTCTTCATTTTCTAATAATCTATTAAGTAAAAAATTCTATAACGAATGGAATGCCTATTTATGGTGGAAGATAATGAACATGGATATTTTATAATTTTTATCATGGTGGATGTTATTTTATAGATTTAATTAAAAAATTCATAAATCTAAGAGGATGTTACAACCAAGGCCTATACTATTATTGAAATGGAAAACGGTCACAATGGATATTTTTTCCAGACTCCATATAATGAATTAAATTGAATAATGATATATGTACAGTAGTCAACCACCATAAAAAGGTAGCATAATTAATCATTATCAGATAAGATGCCTATATTGATCATCTTTAATACATATATATTAAGTCATTTCATTGGATTTATGTTTTACCACATTCCATTTTATCTAATCAAGATCTAAGCATTTTAACGATGTTTTGGGGAATTCATCAGTATGATCTAGATGTGGAGAAATGTTTTAACACTATGTTTCATCCTCATATGGATAGTCAATCTGAGAGAAAAAAAAACAAAAACCGATATGATATTATTAGATGTTATCCTAAATATTTCAAAAGAATTTGGGATCATTACCTTCCTCTTGACGAGTTTCATATAATAATAGATTTCAATAGATCACTTAGATGGTTCCCTAATTATCCCTCTATGAAAAGAAGTGATGAAGTCCAAATTTCTTCAAGAATATTGAGAAAAAATACTACTGAGACCCGTTCAATTTTTGAAAATGATAGGTAATGTAATATCAATTAAATATAACATTATGGAAGCTCAGAGTCGATAAAAAAGTTATGTAAAAATTAATTGGTGTGATTTGGAAGTTGAAGTATGTGAGAGGGAATTCCATTAAATTTGTAAATGTTATTTGGTAACGAGGTCCAGATATAATATATTTTTAATACTAGGTATGTTGACCCTTTTTGGATTCTTGACAATCCAGGGATGATTACTTATATCATGGTGCTTCCACTAAACCTCTCTTATGTAGAATTCAAATTCCATTTATATTTCATATAGAAGTACAAACATGATCCTTCACATGTTCCATACTAATGGGGTATTCAACTAGATGATGATATTTTATATGATTAATAGCATGTGGAGATTATATATTGTAGATAAAATGTTCTATAAAACAAAACCACATACTTTTTTTAGAGAAAATAGATATCATTAATGACAAATATCAGCAAACGTACATATGCAAAGCCACGAAGGAAAATTGACCAGCCAGAGCTGGTTGGCCTCGAAGGTTCCTGATGTCGCCAACTGGTGGGCCACATTGTTGCCTTCCATTTTGGTAAAGGATAAGGTGCTAGGTGAAAAGTGTTGGAAGAGTAAATGAATTCTCTTGATGATGAGGCCAAATGACTGGAGTCCTCTGTCGTTGTGGTTAATGGCCTCAATCACGGTGAGGACATTAGATTCAATGCTGATATCAACCCACCCATGTTCTAAAGCCAGCATCAAACCAGCTAGAATGGAAATATCCTCAGCAACAGTAGGTTCCCAAAAATCATGATTTGATTCATACTTTGCATCGATGATTTTCCCCAGATGATTTCGGTCCAGGAGACCGAGGGAGACAAGTCCATCCTTGGGGAGAGATGCATCCACGTTGATCTTAAGAGTACATTCCATTGGGGGTTCCAATGAGGGGGGAAGGAAGGGGCATCAGGATTTTGATGCCCATTGTGGTGATTCTAGCCCTCGATCCATGAAGAACCCCTTTATGTCTATAATTTAGGAGGCTAATGCATGTGATGGAAAATGACATCATTACGCCGGACCTAGATGATCCGGGATAGGGTGAAGAAAGAAACTGCATTAGCCGATGAGAGAGAGGTTCACCATCGCATCAGGAGAGAAGGGGGGTCAGAAGCCGTGTCCAGTGAAGTATCTGGGGTCAGGTCCCATTTCTTCTATATTTCCATAGCTCCTGGGTAGTGAATGATGGCATGCATGGGGGTCTCTATGATATTCGGGCAGAAGGGGCAGGAAGCGGCATTGAACATATGTCGGTAAATGAGAAGGCTCATCATAGGGAGGGTTCCCGTGCAAACCTACCACCAAAATTGGCATATTTTCTGGGGGACATTGAGCTTCCAAAGAGATTTCCATGGCCCCTCGTTTTGGTCAGCTGGGTGGTATCCAAGAGCATGTCTGTATCTAGATCTCACCGTGTATTTGCCCGACATCTCAATGCTCCAGAAGAGATGGTCGGGGCCTGCGTTAGGGACCTGGGGGATGCTTAGGATTATTTTTTGTTTTCTCTAGTTAAACCATTCATAAATCATTTCCAAACACCACCCCGTACCTTGGTCAGAAATGAGGCTTCTGATAGTGGCGTCTTCAAAGCCTGGTTGAGCGTGGGATGTAGCATGCATACCTTCTGAATCGATCATCCATGGGTCATCCCAGATGTTGATAGATGAGCCATCCCCAATCCTCCATCCCAGTCCTTTTTCCAAGAGCTTTCGGGCCCCAGAAATGCTTCTCCAAAGGAAGCTAGGACGCTGGCCAAGTAAGGAAACATAGAAGTCTGTGTGGGGAAAGTACTTAGCTCGTAGTATCCGCACATAGATAGATGATGGATAGTTTATAAGGTGCCATCTTTTTTTGGCCAACAGTTCTTCATTGAAGAGAATAATATTCTATAATCCCATTCCTGCCTCCATCATGTGGATGAAAAGTTTCTCCCAGGCCATCTAGCAGGGTCTATTCCTTCCATTGTTTTCCCCCACCAGAAGTTGGCAATACGTGCATGGATCTTGTTGATGATGGCCACTGGGAGATTAATCAGGGACATAAAATAGCTTGGTATAGACTGGATGACAGCTTTAATGAGGGTCTCTTTCCCTGATTTTGAGTTTCATTTGGGGTCCAACCTTGAATTGTCTTCTCAATTCGGCCCACTAGAGATGTGAAAATTTCTTTTTTGGACCGGCCAATCACTGTGGGTAGCCCAACATACTTTTGGTGTTTCTCAACCATATATATGCCAAATTCCATGTAGAGTTCATCTTTCTTGGAGCGAGGAACCCCTGCACTGAAGGAGATTTCTGATTTTCCGTGATTGATTGACTGTCCAGACGCCCTCTCGTACAGGTGGATCGCTTGGCTAATCACCTGACATTCATTAGTAGTTGCTCTGGTGAAGAGGAGGAAGTCATCGGCGATAAAAAGGTACTACACTGGTGGACTAACACGGCATACCATGGCCCCATGAATGGTTTTAGCGGATGAAGCCCAGGAAATAAGGTTAGAAAAGATATCAGCCACCAAGATGAAGAGAAAAGGGGAGAGGGGATCTCCCTGGCATAGGCTGCGGGATGGCACAAATCCTTGAGTGAGCTCCCCATTGACCCTGATTCTAAAGTAGATGGTCGAGATACATTTAATGACCATATCTGTCCACTTAGTGCAGAAACCCATTATCAATATCAAAAATTTGATGAAATTCCATTCCACTTTATAGTAAGCCTTGGTCATATCCAGTTTCCAGGCCATGGTTCCAGGCCATGGGAACATGAGGCTATGACGAGTCATAATTTTCCTCAGTAGTTTGTATCAAAGTGATGAAATTATGAGGGATAAATACAATTGTAATGGTGGTAGAATGGAACTTCCCATATTTTTATGAATTTTTTCAAATAAATTTACACTCTTTACAAGAATGGGTTACCTAGAACATCATGTTTTAACAAACCAAAACATATTATTAATAATATTTTTTAAACATGATAGATAACATATGGGAGGTAAATTTGGTTGTAAGAAAATGTAAAGTCAATTTTCGAATAAGATGTATGATTTATAAAATAATATATTGATAAATTAAAAAATAAAATTTTTAATGGATTTATATTAATTGGAAAATAAAATTTTATTTCAAAAATTGATTTTAGTTAATTTTTTTGAAAGAAGAGTAAATTTATAATTTTCTTAATTTTATAACATTTATTTAAAAATAAATTATTTCGTATTTGGAATCAACATAATAACATTACAATCGGATAAATTCTTCATATTTTTGGGAAAATTTATATTCATTAATGATTAGATAAGACAATAATGGGTGTTATTGAAATATACATTTTATTTTAAATTATTAAAAATGATATATTAGGTTATAATTTTTATTAAACATAAAATTGGTCTTCCAATATTATTATTAATCTAATTTAGGTAAATAAAACTATGGCTATTTCTTTTATGGGGATAATGAATCAGATGTTTCTACAGTGATAATGTTTTGATGTTATAAAATCATTATTTATAATTATGCATCCCATGAAGATATATTATAATATAAGTCTTAATAAGAAAATTAATTTTATACTACATGGGGTTTTCAAGAAATTACCAGCTTCTATTTAATTTTCATATCTTATTGTACATATATTGAAAATTATTATTTTTTAAGGAAACCAAACTTTTTTCCTTATTTGGTTGAATAATCATTTCAGTCCAACTCTTTGTTTTATAAAAAAAATTGAAGACTATTATAAATATTTTACAAACGATGGTTTAAATTCATTTTTAACGTTGTTTTAATTTTTTAGAAATGATTTAAAAGTAATCTACTTATATTGTTTGAAATTAAGTCATTTTGACTTTAAATAAAAATTTAAATGGGATATTTGTTTTAATATGTATAATATAAAGTATGTTTTCCACCATAATGACCAATCACTGATTTAAAACACTCATTCCTTATTTCCAGGGTTGTCATAATATAAATTTTTGCCTCTCATATATGATATATTTTTAGATTTTAGATATGCGATTTCAATAGGAAAATGATTTTTCCTCAAGAAATGATCCATGTTATCTTTAAAAATTATTTTCCATATCAGATGAAATAAATTGATGTTAATTATTATTTACAGGGAATAATATCCAATGAATCAAACTTATTCATTCTCTAGATGATTTATGGTTATAATTAAAATTATTTATGAAAAATTTGTCCATCCCACTTGTTATTGTATGATGAATTATTTATGATACCAATTTCATTTTCATGGTTTATAATATGATTCAAACTATCTAATATTCTAGAACACAAAAGTATGGATTATGTGATATATGAGACCTCATTCCCCTTATATTTCATTGGGTACATAATAATGTTTTATCATATCGAAGGGTAAATATGAGGTTTTCCTGAGACCAAAATTTTGTACAAAGGAGGATATCTAAAGAACAAATTATTTTACATGTTTTCATATCCTTTAGTCAAAATAGAATACATGGGAGTTTATCCGAATAACTGGATAGGTACATGGGTGGTTATATATTGCATGAAATTATATGAATTTCATGGGGGATATCATTAAACTATGTATTTCAATACTTAGATGTATACCCAAAATCAATGTCATATTCTTGTTTTATGTTCCCATCAATCATGTTATATTATTCCACTATGATTAATATGATATAAACATCCATGATTTATTCAATGACTCAATTTCATGATTTATGATATGTAGGTTATGTTTTTATGTTGTTATTCAAATTTTTGTATACACATATGTTAAGGCTATATTTATATTTTATTTTTTTTACCATTACCGAGCTTTGGAGATAACCCTTTTTTTGTTTCCTTTACCTAGGTTATGAAAAATGTTATTATGTTTGATATATCAAGGAATGGTGTTAGTCATGAATAACAGAGTGGGACATATATTTTTTCACTTATAAACTAGTCGTTTACTTCTCCGTGATTCCAAAGGTACTAGACCGGTTTCATTATGGAATGGATCATTATGTTTTGTAATTAATAATTTATCTATGAAGATGTGGTATCAATAAAAAAATTGGGTTTCATTAAAATTTAACTGGAAAATTATGCCATAAGTCCTAACAATATTCTAATAAAATGTATTCATGTAGATTTAGAGCATGTTATGCAGAGATTTTGATATTAAAATGATAATAAATAAATTAATTCTAAATATTACATTAACTTTTATATAGCATAATTCTCTATCTATCTTTAATGATTAATGATATTGAACTATTAGAGAATATATTATGTATTGTGTATGGTCCATCCCATATATAATTAACCATTGGAGACTACTTTCTGAGAATCAAAGGGGTTCTTAGGGATATATCAAATTTTCCTTATAAATTAGTAGAGGGGATCCTTCTTATTAAATTATTTTGTTAAATGATTCCAATGAACCTGTATATTTTCATGCTTGTATAAACTCTTTTCATCAATTTACAATATTATATCTAATCAAATTTGAGAATATATATCATCATTATACGTACTTAAAATAAAAATAAAATGTGAAGGCTGGTTGATATAAATGTGTAAGAATACATTATTCCCATTCACATTGAAATTTTTGGTCACCTATGGGTTAGTAAGGGTAGTGGTATGAAAACAATATAGAGAGTAAATGAGTCTGTTGTATAATAATAATTATCTCTATTCAAAATATTAGGAAGGATATTAGATAATACTTTCGAAATCACACACCCATCCATTAACTACTGAATGTTAGTAGAATGAGTTTCTATAAAGAATATTATATTCATTATATAGTCTTTATATTAAAATAGTATACATGAGTGTTGGGGTTTATCAATATTGTGCATGGGGAACCAATTTGTTTTTAATAATTCCTCAAAAAACAATTGATAAAAATTGTTGTTACTACATCCTTCAGTGATATTTTTCTTAATCAAAATGAAAATAATTTCGGTGGAAGTAGGTATGTATTTGAACATCTATGATGTAGATAGGGGGTATAGGAAAATTAACCATATTTCCAAGATAAATAATGTACATGATTTATTTCTAATGTGAAAAAACACTGGGGATTATTGGAAGTTGTTACCATGTATCTAACATAAATAAAAAATGTATATTAATTTCATGAATTCATGAATCATTTATAACTAATATTATATATTTATAAGGTTTTTAATATTTTTACAACTCCTAATTGATTGGAATCATATGTTCGTATTGGTTTTTTTGAAGACAAAAAGTGTATCCCCAAAATCATTTCATTAGATGATGAATCCATCATACACTTATTTTTAATTTTCATTCCTGGAATTTTTTATATCATAGTGGTAAGATTTTACAAACCTATATCAATTTATTTAATTTTATCTAAATATATCAAAAATAATTCCAAATTTTATGTAGATTAATGAGGTATATCGATCCAAATGTGGTACCGTTTTTATGATGATATGGACATACAGTGATCTAGGATGGGGTTGATGTAATTTATTTCCTCTTTATAAATGATTAATCATTGTGAATCCACCCTACAATGCATGTTATTAATGACAATTCAACCTATGTTTTCATCTAGTAGGGTTTTGGATACACTTTCAAATAAATTGGAATAGTTATTCTATGAACACACAATATTACATAGTATTGGTTCAAAATATAATTATGTCATTAACCTTGATAGATAATAAATAAAGGTGATTATTTCTTAAAATATAGAGCATATTATATGGTAATATACTTAATAACCCAATAAGAGTCACTATTGATGTTTAAGAAGGCCATTAGTTACTATAAATATAACACCATTCTAGAAATGAGATATTCATATTTTGCTTCATTATTGGTGGATCATTCTAGGAATTGGAAAGAACATGGTAATTCTATATTTTTGGGCATGAAAATTGAAATTCCTATGAATGCATTGATAACCTTAAATTTCTCTTTATATATCCCATTGTGATCATGTAAGAACCATCAAGATACATGTTCCATATTTTAGTATTTAAATGAATGGAGAAAACCAATTCATTATATATATCTATATTTATCGTTGAAATTTATTATGTGGGGTTTTAAAAAAGAAAATCATCAAAATTCTTCACTTCTACATCCATCTAACACAAAAAATAATTATAACGTATTATAGGATGATCACCCACTATATATAAAATCTGGTTATTATAGGTTGAATAAGTATATATTCTGTAAGATTAATATAAGAGGCCAAGTGGACCTCGTGATGCTATTATTAATAACCCAAAATTCCTACATAAAAATCAGTTCAACTTAGTTATTCTCAATATCATAATATCAGGACATAGTATCCAAAATTGTTCAGTTTAGATAGTAATAACTATTCTCCACAACATGTTATTATTTTTAGTGATATGGGTAACAATATATTATTCTGTGGTCTCCATATACAATATGATCTAATTCCATTATAGAGGTTGAAATATGATTCATGGGTAAAAGAAGTAATAATTTAGTTCAATTAAAAAATTATAAAAACTATTTTTTTATTGATATTTCAACAGTTTCTTCCTACACATCATAATATTAAAAGTATAATGTTTTTATTAATCACATTATTTAAATAATATTAATTTTACAATAGATATTATTTCATGCTTTCATGATTTTGATTGAACCACGAGGAGCAATTTTTATATAATTACCCTTCTAACATAACAGTTATGTTAGTGGGGAAAATTTAACTAATATATGATAATTTATTGTTAATTATTTGACAATCAAATATTGATTTAAAATATTAACCAATTATACATTAAATAAATATTTTTATTCTACTTAATTAAAATTAATAAAATAATTTAAACAAAAATATATATTATAAATTTATAAAAATATTTTTGATATTCATCCAATAAATAGTTTATTCATTGGGCGTATTAATAAACCCAATTTTATGTACAAAAATCTATTTTTTCAAATGTGCAATTTTACAAAATATTATTGGAAAAAAAATTAAAATTTAAATTTTGAAAAATTACTAATTTTATATTACAACATAAAACTATTCTTTGGATGTATGATATAAAAAATTACTCTGAGGGATTTTTTGATATTTTTCTTATAATTAACATTATTGATGTATAATAAAAATATTATATATTTTAATATTAAAAAATTAACATCAAAATAATTTATATTGTTACAATATATTATTCAATGGTTTTAAAGTATTAATAGAATATTTTTTATCAGATAATATAATATCTATAGTTGGAATTAATATTATATAGAATTTTGATGTCAAATCATTTCAATCATTTGAAATTTTTGATCTTTTAAAACTTGTTTTCTCATTCTAACAATGATATTTATTTTAAATTGTTTACTCTAAATTATGTTTCATGACTTTTGAAAATGGACATCAAATTATTAATTAGTATGTACATATTAAAGAGATAACATTATATTATATTTTGGTACTATGAATAGCTCCTTCAGTGATTTATAATAATATAATAAAAGGGAAAATCACGTAATTATGGTTAAAAATAATAATATAAAATTACACTAATAGTTTTCATAATATCATTGGATGAGTTTTATTTGACTTAAAACATCCTTGGGTCAATATAGCATCCTTAAGAAGCCAGTCAGATGATAATAAGACATTTAATTTAATTTATTT
Source organism: Viscum album (assembly GCA_963277665.1). NCBI lineage: Eukaryota > Viridiplantae > Streptophyta > Magnoliopsida > Santalales > Viscaceae > Viscum > Viscum album. The sequence continues at coordinate 1,233,626,781 of OY728122.1, read as the reverse complement.
AAATAAAATATAAATACATCATACTCAAATTCTAATAACAATATCATTTTTACTGTAAGGATACACAAGAGATAAATATGACAATAAATAGTAATTTTAATACATTTATTTTTTGTTTACCATTTAAATTTATCTATAATTTTTACGAAATAAACATTTACCATAATAGCTTAGACATTAAGGACGTTGAAATTAATTATTTGATGAAAAGAAATAAAATAAGTTTTATTAAAATAATAATAACAACAAAATGATCAAAAATATTTCCAAATATCAATAGACAAGTATATATCGACGATATTCATCCTCAAGATGAGTTATTAACCATTTAAGGGAATATGGAAATGATTATGACACATAAAATATTTTATTTAAAGTGACATTAGAGTTGACACATTCATGTTTTAATAAATATAACATTTTTAATGAAGGTTTTTCAAGAATATATGTTTGAAAAAAATGATATTGAAATATAGAGTATTTATATTCTTTATATTATATTATTTTTAGTTTCTATTCAACTAAAATTATACAAATTAGTTACCCAAAATTGACGTGTTAATTATTTTATTAATGGAGATAAGACATAATTGTGATTAAAAATATTAAAATAAATTTCATTTGGGATAGTTATTAAAGAAAAATTTCAATATGACCTTAAAATCATATAAATATAATAAAATATTTGGTTACAAGTTACCATTTTTATTTTTATATTTTAAAAAATCAATGGATAAAATATTGTCAAAATTGACAATATTGATTGTTTATCAAAATATGTTATTCTTATATAACATAATGACAATATTTATTTTATAAATATTAAATAATAATTATTTGATGGTATGAGATGTTCTAAATTATTCATTATGTTCTACTTTACAAAAAAAAGGTAAATATTTTAGCATTTTAATATTGAAATATTTTTTAACATAGTTTAAATTAAATTGAATAACTATGTTTTAATTAAAATGATAGGGTTTAAATTAAAACAGAAACATTTGTTGAATTTATTGTTTGAAGATATTACAACTTTATCAAATATCATCTCCTAATTTTATTAATTTTTTAGTTTTTTATATGTGGTTTTATTTCATTATAATTTATTATTTTTTGAGTTTCCAAAATGTCATTCAACTAAATTATATAAGGGAACCTCCTCCTTCACTTATTCACATCACATTGAGCATTAAAACTTAGACATACCCTTCCCATTTACCTTTTAGAATTATATAGTAAAATTTTTTAGTTGTTTTGTTCCCTAAATACCAAACCTAGTGCTTTAGGAGGTGATCTTGTTAGAGTTCATAGAAAAAATGTAATCTCCTCTATCAATTCTTTCAGTCTTTTCTCCAATTCAACATCCTCTTAATGGTATTTTCAAAAATAAACTAATAAATATTTTGTAAATTATTTAAATAAATGTTATTATGATTATGTAATAACCATATTCCACCATAAAGCCATCCAATGAAAAATTAAATCACCATGTTTTCCTACGTACGGCTTATCGGCTCGACAACATGGTGTAATTTTATTTTCACAAACACCACACATGTATGGGTAAAATGATAGAAATAATACAAATATATGATTGTTATTAAGTTGTATGGATTATGGAACACAATATATTCCATTTTCTTTAATAAATTTTCACGTTTATTGGGATGATATCGTCGCTTGGGCGTACGTATGACCCACTGTCTACATGATGCGATGTGATTCATTCTAAATGATATCCATTAAAGGCTGATTACATAAATGTATAAAATAAATAAATATGATATATATTATTTCAATAATATTTTTTAATGACATAATTACTATCGTTTATGTTGAATCAAATCTTATTCAATAAATCATGTATACCAAAATAATGTAGTAACTACCCAAGTAATGAGTAATAATAAAATGTTATTGAAAAATGTATGATAGTATGATTTTATATGATAAAGTAAAAAATTTAAATGTTTCTTTAATAATTATATGACATTAAAGAAATCATTAAACATGTGACTCATATATATAGAAGGGATATCAGACATAAGGTGTCAAATGATTTCCTAAATTATTTTTTATCCAAGATTGTTTATACATAAGTATTTTCTGTAGTATATTTATCACACATGTAGATTTTTTGAAAAATATTTATTATAAAATATTATTATAATTATTATAATATTTTTCAAAATAAATTTTACTCGTAGGATAATTTTTATGAAATAGAATGAATGGAATCATTTTTTATTTTTGGTACGATTTACTTTTGGACATTCTGGAAAAACACGAGAAAAGTGTTTTCTTTTATCTTTTGAGGCATGAATGTATTTTTTATCATTAATAATACTATATATACATGAATATTAATTTACAAAATTTAATGTTTATTTTCAAACATATATTTTATTTTAAAATTGAATGACATTATGGGAAAAGAAAATGTTTTTGAAGAGGAAAAGACATTTTCCCCCTAAATTAATTTCAATTTTTCTATAAAAATTATTTTACGTATATGATTACATTATTTAATAGGGATATGTTTCAATTATTATATAACTATTATTCACATGGGTTTAATATATTTTTTATGAAATATTATTTATTAAATCCATTAGTGTTACATGTACTTTGTTATGATTGAATGATGTTTTGGAAAACCATTTTATTCCTTGTGATTTGCTATGCGGAGGGTTTATGTTTATAATGAACATGAATGAATGATTTAGTAATGTGATTGGTGGGACCTATATCCCCCTCATGTAAATTTATAATGATTTTTATCAAATTAAATTGATATATATATAGTGGGTAATAAACATGGTTTAGTAATAATGTGATGGAATATGGAGTAAAATATATTATGTAATTTACATTTTACTCTATGATGGTAATGGAAATTAGTATTGACTAATATTAAATGATTTTCAATGCTAATTTGTATGCCACAATATTTTATGTCTTATGTGATGATTTTGGGATTGTGATCATTTATTATTTTGAAATTTGATGATTTATCGCATAGCATGGTATCATGATCTTTTAAATGCAGGATAATATTTCCAAATGCTATGTTCTTATTTATTATAAATAAAATATGATTGATTGATCCGTTTTTTTCATTAATGATAATATAAGATCACCCTTTATTATTTTTTATTTCCCTAGGTCACGGAGAAGGGTATTAAGTATGTTTTATAACAAGGAGTTTTGTTATGAATAAATAAATGGGAGACAATGTAGATCTCTTATTAACATGACAATTATTTTTCCCAATTTCTAATGACACTATAACTATTTGGTCCTAGCATGGAGTTTTTATGTTTTTAATGAATATTGAAATTATTTTAAATAATATCAATTTATTTATGATATTCTTTAATGATGATTCTATCAGATAAAAGGTATAGTTATATTTTGGTGACTATGATGAGAAAACATTTCTAGGTATTCTAAGGTTATATATAAGTATAGGTTATAAACATATTGTTTTATATATGATTACTAATAACCATGAAGAAAACTAAATGTGTCTTAAATTGAAATTTTATTAATAATTTTATGGTTTTCATATAATAATATTGTTTATCACATTATGCTTTTTGGTTTTGATCATGCTTGGAACCCAAAGATACCACATGAATGCTGAATTCTAGATGAAATGCAAGGGTTTTCCTCCTGATAATCCAAATAAAATGGGAGATGGTATGAAAAATCATGTATCATTGCTCATATAACATTCTAAATAAATGAATCATGCAAGATGTCTAAATGAGAAAAGGTATGAACAGAATTTTGTTGAGTCATTTATAAGTCATCACCCAACTTCTTTCAATTGGTATTTTGTTCAATTTGAGGATGAAAATGGATTAGTACCACTAAAAATCTATTTTATGTCTTCCAATTTTTAAAACATGATGAGTCCATCCTAACAATCAATACTTTTTATGGTGAAGCTGATCAATGGTTGACCCATATCAAGCATATGTGGCAAAGAAATGAAGTTTAATCCATTGAAAGGGATGAGTTCGACAACTTATTTTTCAATAAGTTCCTTCCTTTTATTCATTTAAAAAATATAGTTAAGGAGTTCCATGAGATAATAAAAAAGAATGATGAATATTTTTCTACCTATGATTAATGATTTACCAGACTTTCTAGATACATTTCAGGAATTATTATCAAACCATAGAGTAATGTTGATCGATTATTTAGTGGTTTGAAACCACATCACCATATGTAATTTTCCATAAGGGAAATAAATATATATTATGAAATATTTCAATGTGCTCTCAATGTTGAGATGTAGATTGATGTATCCCAATATTCCTATGAATTTAATATGAAGTGACAATACTACTCAAGTAAAAATATAATGTCCACACTAAAAAGAACATGACATTTACATTATGATCAGAGTGTGGGATGAAACATGGATGAAATTTTCATAATGGTACTAGAAAATATTCTATATATGTGGGAGAAGTTTATCAGATTATTGAATCGTGATGTGATGCTAAAATATTTCAAATGATGTGAACAGAGAAAATACTAGATATAATACACCCCATATACATTAAATCTTCATGTTAAAAGAAATGGGGAATTATTCTTACCAATTACCTAATACAAGGTTTATCGATGATGATTGACATCCTAAAAATATTAAGTCCAAGGAAAAACACATTAACTATAGATAAAAATAGGCGATGGGTAGTATGATAATAAAGTAGTGAAAGGTATAATTTCCATGCAAATTAATGTAGGAAATGTTTAATGTGATTGTGGATCCAACCACTCATTTATTTGTAAATAATTTTCTATGGATATAATCATATTACATCTACTATTATACATTGAGTTAGCTATGACACCTCTTAATGGAAATTTAATCACATCAAAAGGTTATAATTCTTCTATAGGGGAAGTATGTGGGATATTATTTTCTATAAATCATGTGAACCTTCATTTTGTGGAATTATATGTTATTTCTATAATGGATTTGATTTATATATATGTATATCATATCAATTAAAAAGGGATGGAAGTCAATTTTCATATTATAGATTAATGAAAGATCATATATCGATGCCATGATTAGTATGAACGTCCAGTAAAAATTTCATCAATCTTATGGGTCTTGATTCTATCAAATTGAAGATATACATCTCAAATAATAGGGTAGAAAATCACCATTATTATTATTCCTATTTTATAAGAATATGATTATGAATTTTTGATAGATTTTTTTGGACATTCCCCAAATCATGAAGTGTTGATTTCTATATATCTCACACCTCCTACTATTCCTATTTCAAAGACAACTTATTGAATGACCCCAATTGAGTAACAATAATTGATGAAGAAACTACCAGAGAATATTGATAGGGGATGGATACACACATTTGAGTCACCTTAAAAAAACATAGTCTCTTTCTTAATAACAAATATTGATCAGTTTGACTGTTCATTGATTGTTGATAACTTCAAAGGTTCACTGTAATGAAAAAATATCCTCTTCCTGACATCGATGAATTATTCAACCATCTATACAGAGGTCAATATTTTCCATGAAATATCACTATTTAAGATAACATCATTTAAATGTTATGGATGATGACAAAAAAATATCAAATTATACACAAGGTATGGACAATCTGAATTTATAGTGATTTCATTGGGTCTTACTAATACCCCCTCTATTGTAATATTTCTAATGAATTGAGTCTTTAGAGACTATATTGATCAATTTGGGGCAGTCATTATGTATGATATTTTGGATTATTATATGTCCAAGGCAGATCATGAAGATCACATGAAAATTGTAATGAACACTCTAAGAAAGAATATGATTTATGAAAATTTTAACATGTGGGAATATTGGCTTCAGAATGTTTCATTTCATAGTAACATAATCCCAATAGGGTGGATTGTTAGGGATCCATCATAGACATAAGTTATTGAATGTTGTCCTAGTTTAGAATAGTAAGTGAGACAAAATTTTTCAATGTTTGTTTAGACATTATTTATGTTTTCTGAATTATATTTCCGGACTTTCTAATCCCCCAACTAAAGTGACATAGAATGTATTTATGTTCATCTAGAAAATGGAATGTGAATATAATTTTAAAAACATAAAAATAGGGCTCACATGTGAACCGATGCTCAATGATCATTATATTGGAGAATGGTTTGGGATCTACATGGAAGCATCCAAGAAGAGGTTGGTATATGTTCTCATGAAAAATGACATGGAGATAGCTAATGACTCTAAAAAAAATTAAATGCATTAAAACAATTACCCAACATATGATTTAGAGATAGTTATGGTAATATTTTCATTAATGATAAGGAGTCAATATCATTTTTGTGAAAGATGTTTTGTTTAAATTGATGATGAAACATTAATGTATATTTTCACTCAAAAGAAGATACATATGTGACAATGAATATTATTGGAGTAGATAAAATTATAAAACTACTGCATACATTTCCACCTTGGGAAGGAGAATATGGTGAAGATGCATTGAGTGAAATGACCAAGCTAGCCGATCCTTAATGAGGATCATATAAGATCAAATATTAATTGATTTTTGAAGTATTGATCTTTAAATTTTAATAGAATAGAAAAATATTATCTTTTTCAAATGAATCTACAATCTATACAATTCACTATTTAGGAGGCACATAATGAATATGTAGAGATAGAAAAGAAGGACTGAAATGTTTCTGAATTGAACCTTGACTATGATTGAATAATAAAGATTGGTAAATGGGTTTATATTCCTCCCATAAAAAAATTGATGAAGTATATATATGATTGGGATTATATTTATTATCATGGAAAGAGAATAATGTATTGGAACCTTAATGAGTATTTTTTATTGGATGGAATGAAAAGTTATGTTGCTGAATATGTCTCTTGGTGCATGGTTTGTATGTATATTAAAGATGAGAGAATGAAATTTAAGGGTATGTAACATCCATTATCCAAAGTAGAATAGAAATAGGAAAACATCACATTGAATTTATCGTTGGACGTTCGTATAAATATAGAGGCCATAATATTACATGGGTAATAGTTCAAGTATTTATGAATTTAGTACTCTTCATTTCTATTAGAAAGGATTTCTCCCTTGAAAAGATTTCTTGAATATATATTAAATGTTTGGTAAGATTGTATGGTGTTACACATTCCATTTTATATTATTGGGATTCGAGGATACCTTGTTTTTCTTGTGATGTATTCTGAATGATCTAGATACTAATTTCAGATTCAATAATTCATATCATCTTATGATATAATGTAATATTGTGAGGGCAATTCAACCACTAGAAGAAATGATGATTGATATCTCTCTATATTTCAATAGTGATTTTGATTAACCCCTACTTTTGTTAAAATATTCACACAACAATATATTTCTCTCTAGTATTCAAATGTATCATTATTTATAACTCTATGGAAAGAAGTGCTTATCTATATCATAATGAGATGAAGTTTGGAAAGGAAAGTTATTAAAAATGATCTTTTTTATAAAATGACGATAAATGTCAGATCTATTCAACAACACATAAGAGGAGCACATAGTTGACAATAATTATATGTTGAGAACTGCTGAAATGATTTAGAGTTTGAAGTGGGGGACATTGTTTTTTTATAAATATCTCTCTAGAATAGAGTAATGATATTAGGAATGAATGGAATGGTAAGCCTATGATATATCAGTACTTTTGAAATTCATTATCATTTATGGATGATAGCTAATCTATTGGAACATCCACTGAATCTCTCTCAAGTTAATGAATTTTTCCATGTATATCTCATGATAATGTACTTACCTAGTAATTCCCATGTACTAAAATCATATGTTGTACCACTAGAGATAGATTATTCTTATAAATACCAACCGATATAGATTCTATATCATTGTGAAAAATTCATAGAATCAAGACCACTCACTTGGTCAAACATTTTTGGTGGAACCACTTACATGGGGATCCTTCGTGGGATCTTAAGGATGTGACAATTTATACGAATCCCCATCTATTCATATCCATTTAATGAATTTTGTGGGGTAAATTACGTTTAAGGGCAGTACAATGAAACACATGTATGTTTTTATGAAATATTTTTTTAATATTTTTTATTTCCTCAATAATATACATTGAAAACAATTGTGGGTTTAAACAAACATTGATATTTTGTTTTTATAAAATGTCCATAATAACCTAGCTATTAAAAATGGTAATAAATATAACTAATATATGAAAATATATGGTGACTTCATTGGATAAAATTTATTTATAATTAATGTAAATGAATTAAATATAATGTAAAATTTTCTATTTAATAATAATTAGTAAATTAAATTAATGAAATATATATGTTATATAGTTAGAAATTTTTTTTTATTATAATATGATAATTATTTTAGTCATTAGGCATGATTAAACACTATTTTAGGTATAGAAACCAATATTTTCCATGTGGATAAATCATTCAGCTTTTAAGGGAGAGGACATATTAAATTAAAATTTTGGAACAATAATAATTTTTCTATGAAATCAAAAAAAATTATTTTGGAAGCGGGATATAAAAATTTACTTTGGTTAAATTATAGATATTTATCTGATAATTTTCATGTTTTAAATAATTTGAAAAGTATAGTAAATTTATATTTAATTGAAGTTTTCCCAGAAATAATTTATTTGGATAAATTATATTATTAAATTGTTTAAAATATAAATAGAATATAGTATTATCATTTAATATAATGTTGGTTTATATTAGTAGATTTACAATTAATTGAGTTGTAAAAGAAATTTAATATTTTGAAATACTTTAACATTTAAATCCTATTTTCTCATTCCGACAATGATATTTATGTTAAATTAATTTCTGCAACTTCTTTGATTTTATTTTTAAAAGATGGATTCCATATTTTTAATTAGTAGATCCAAATTTTTTAAATATATTTCTTTTTTTGGCATTACAAATAGTACGTTCCATAATTTTTCTTAATACGATAAAAGTTTAAATCAGGAAAAAAATGGTAAAATTAATATTATAAATTTACCCTAACACTAGTAATAATATCATTGGATGATTTTTTTATATAGATCGATAATTGGTCGAGAGAGTACCCCCTGAAAGACACATAGATGATATTATGAAATTAATTTTATTTTATTCAATGAAAAGTTAAACATGTCTTACTAAAATTTTAGTTTATATATTATATATTATATAAGATTATACATATGATAAATTCAACTATTAATACTAAATTTAGATCTATGATGTTTTTTTTATCAAGGAGTTTTTTTTATTTTTAGCAAATAAATAATTACAAAAATAGCTTATACATTAATAATGTATAATATATTTAATTCATGAGAAATCCAAAAAATATTTTTGATTTAAATGATAAAAATCATTAAAATAAAATATAACATGAAGAATAATAATTTTTTAGTATATATTAGCCATATTTTTTAAGGGTTGAGTTATTCACAATTTGGAACCATATTGAAATGATAATACACTGATAATATTTTATTTAAGGTGATATTGAATTTTTCACATTTACTTTTTAATTAATATATCATATGTAATATTTGATATCCAAGAAGATATGATTGAATATAAGTATTATTTTTAATGATCAAGGATTTATCATCTTCTTAGTGTTTTATTTTAAATTATTATTCAATAAATAAATATATTATGTAATTAAATAATATTAATGTAGTGTTTATTTTATTAACAGAGAAAACTAATAAATGTGCTGAATAATATTAAAATAAAAATAATTTTAGGTATTTAGTCCAATTATTTATATATGTGAATTTGAAATCATAAAAATATAATAAAATATTTAGTTCAATGTTAACATGATATATTTATATTTTTAAAAATCTATGAATTGAATATTTTATATCAAAATAACTTATAATGAAATTTAATAAAAATCATAATTTTTTTTCAAATCATTTCATAATGAAAATATAGTAAAAAATGTTCAAAATTATACATTAATAGTATAACATACCTCAAATAACTAAATATTCCACCCTTTTAATCCTAAAAACAATATTTTATGTTAGTTAAAAAATATATTGAATAACTGAGTGACAATTAAAATGATAGTGTTTAAATAGATAAGAAATAATTTATAAAATATATTAGTTTATATTATTACAACCTTATCTATTATCATCTTATAATTAAAAAATTACTGGATATTTTTATGTGGTATGATTTTTTTAATTAAAAATTTTGGAGTTTTCAAATGTGACCCACACAACTATTATAAAAGGAACATCCTCCCTCACTTCGTCACAACACATTGAGCATCCATACTCCAAAATGATCAGACCATTTCACTTCTCTACTTATGAAGTCATAATCTAGAGGTTCAAGTCTTCTCCAAAGACCATCAATATTGTATTAAAAGGGTATCTGGTTGGATCTCAATGAATAAGAAATAAACTCCTCAACAGATTCATTCAAACATATTTCTTTTTTTTCACTTAGTTTTCATGAGTCGTTTACATTATAATGTTTTAACTCGTTTATAAATTATATAATTATATTTTTTGTAATTGGACAACCATATTCCACCTTATATCCATTCTATAAAACCAGAATCACCACCTATGTGTATGTATGACTTACTGTCTCCACGTCATGTTGTAATTTGTTTTTCACCACCACATTAATTGGATGGGTATAATGATGGAAATAATATCTATATATGGTTATTATAACATTATATGGGTTCTGTAAAAAAAATTACCATCCACTACCATATCAATTCACAATTATTTGAATGATATCGTCTCTTATGTGAATGTATGTCATACCATCTCCACGATGCGATGTGATTAATTAGACCTGATATCCATTATATTGATGAAATTGTATGAACAATAAAATGAAAATATGATAATATATGATATTAAAAAATTAATATGACAATATAATAAGTTAATGGAATTATTTAAGTCAGTATACATGATGATCAGTTACATAAAAATGATATTGGACCAAAGGTAAAGAATAATTTTAAAATCTCTTGTTGATCCTAAATTTTTTATATGTATGTTTTTATTAGGATATATTTATCATCTATGACCTTGTTTTATACATTTGTGTTATAAAATATATTCCATATTATTATAATTTTTTTTAATTTAATTTTTTCAATTGGAAAATTTAAATGAAATAGAATGAAAGAAATATTTTTATGTTTTTGATATGATATAATTTTTGACTTTTCGTCAAAAGTTAGAGAAAAATGTTTTCTTTTAACATATACGACATGAAAGGATTTATACGAATTCATAATTCATTGTTTCATTTAATAATACATTTAACTAATTTATATTTATTTTAAAATTAATGTATTTATTTTAAAATTTCCAAGTATATTTAGAAAAGAAAATATTTTTTAAGAATAGATGTTATTTTCCTCAAGGAGTAATTTCAGGTATTCTATAAAAAAATATTTTCTATATAAGATTAAATTATTTTAAAGGGTTATTTTTCAATTATGCAATCCTTATTATTCATATGGATTGATTATATTTTTTATGGAATTATATTTATGAAATCAATTATTTCCATGCATTATGTTGTGATAGAATGATGTTTATGAAACACATTTTATTCCTTACATTATGCTATGACGAATGATTCATGTTTTTTTAGCTTGTATGAATGATTTATTTATAATTTTTGTGGGACATATGTCTCCCTCCATTGAATCTGGTAAAGATTTATATCTCATGATATATACTTGTATGGAATGAATAATGATCTCAATTTGTAACACATAGCTAGATTGAGGAGTGAGATCAGTTCTGTAATGGTTGTTTTCCGCTATGTTGGTATTGGTAATGATTATTGACTAATAATAAATTGTTTTCTATGAATATTTTTATACCAAAATAATTCATTCAATAATTATTTACTTTTTTGATTACGTTCATTTATTCTTATGAAATTATATGATTTATCACATGATATACATCATGATCAATCATATACCTAATAATACTTTCTACAATTATATTATTATGACTTATGATTATGACACCGTTGATATATTATTATTTTTCCTTAAATAAAACATATGATCTCCATTATTTATGTTTCTTTTTTAATAGGGAATGATCAAGGTTATTACGTATGATATTTAAAAAGGCGTCTAGTTTTGACCAAATAAACGGGAGAAAATTTAGATTTCTTATGAACTTGTTGTTTGTGATTCCCAGTTTCTAAAGACACTAAGCCTATTTAGTAATGGAATGATATTTTTATGTTTTTAATGAGTATTATTACATTTTTATGTAATGTATATGTATTTAAACTATGGTTCATTAAAATAATTGGTATTAACATTATGGTGTGGGTTGCTATAGTGCATTTGTTATAGGCGTGATGTACATGGGGTCCCCTAAACTCATTATGGGTTTGATGAGGTGGAATGTAAAATATCAAATTATTATATTAGAGGTTGACATCTTGGATGTGATTCCATGAAATGATGTTGATAAAATTTCCCAATGATAATATAGATGTGCATTTTTAAGGACTATTATTTAGGTTTTATCGTCATTGTTTATTGAAAATGGATTCATGATTTGAAAGATAATCAGAAACGTACAAATACAAGACCTCCATATCAAGCATGTAGAATTATATGATATTCCCTAGAAGGAACATATAGATATAATTCATTCATTATGATTATGTGATGCTTACATAATTCAAGAAAAACAGAATTACCTAATAGAAATATACTCATTGTGGTGCAGAGAGGATAGTGTATTTTGTTTCACAGAGTTCCATTTAGATCTATTTGTAGCCTAAGTAATCATCTATAAATTAAATTCCCTAATAGAAGTTATCATATCAGTGAAATAATATTTTTAAGAAAAAGAAATCAACCTTCATAAATTATTTATGGAGATCCCAAAATTAAGTAAAAACTCCAAATTTTCCAATATTTTTCTTCATAGGGAAAATATTAGTGACCCATTTCAAGTATTGGATTTATATAATGAATTAGACCATCATGATATTGTCATCTTTTGGAATCCAACATGGAAACATGGAGTAAATTAATTCTGTTGACCAATTATTTATCTCCATGATGGTCAAATGCAAGACCAAAATGATACATAGATGTTGAAGAATATAGATGGTGAGTTTTCTTTTAGATCTAGTTTTATACTTATTGATTGTGTTCTATTAAGGAAAAGTAATTTTTTCCTTTTTTCCATATATTATTTTATTATATCATCCATTATACATATATTTAATTCTTTGTGTACATGAAGGGTGTGAGAAATTCCTTCAGAGAATGCTTGCTGGGTTTCTATGAGATTTTAGTCTTCTCCTTCTTCTTCCCCTATATTATAGGAAGTCGAACATGTATAGATATTTCAAGATCTAGAAGTTGATAGGAGGTCATTTTGGTTTCATGTATAATTGAAAGAGGAATATATAGATTCTATAGTTGTTTATTTGGATGCAATATTAAACCCTGAATACGATTATGTGGGGGAATCATTGATATATTATCCTTGATGCTCACTATGATAATTGGAATAAGATGTATCATTATCATAAGAATTAGGAGGTGATCTGGGGGATTTTTTATCCGGAATTTTTTTATAATTTCCATGATCAAATCATACTTCGATAAAGATAGTTACATTTGACACAAATAATATCGTGATTATGTCGTAAAATGTTCCTATTCTCTATGATAACTTATTAATCATAGGGCAAGGTACATTTCATCAATGTTCCTTGGTTTTATTATTAAAATATTGATCATACCACACAATTAATAGAGGTGCACTCAGGAATGATTGATTTACCGAGATGGTGCATCAGTTTTTTACTCCACTAGTGTTGCGAAATATTGGGAGCATCTTCCAAAACATTGTTTGTGAGTAAATAAATTGGATGACTTGACCGATTAATTGCAATTCACATGACCTGATGAGTTCATGTATGACTTTATGTTTCCTCAATTATATTGATAAGAAACACATTGTGTTTTCATAGTTCACTCCATGTATTGATAAGATCCATTTACAAACCATTATCAGATGCATTATTCAAGGATTCTTCTATGACTTGCTGTTTCCCCTCCCTCTTATAGAATAGAAGCTCTGTATGTTGTGACTTTTAAAACATGAATTTTTTAATATCACCTTCAATCACTATGACATATACACTAACATTATTCATGAGGAAGTGATTTCATGGTGATTGAACTACCATGTGTATATAGATCCAGTGACCCACCTCTTATGTATTTAAGGAAGTCAATTTTCGAAAATCCATAATCATATACAAAGAGATAAGGTCCATAACAAGGTTCATGAGTATTATTTTTTGAAGAGGGTTTTTCTCACTCCCGTCACACCCTTCAATTATCAGTATGGAAGGGAAAAAATTAGCCTCGCTATATCCTATTAATAAATGGTTTTTAATGGGATGCGATTTATCATGAATGAATTTTCAATTAATTCTCAATGTATTTCAATTCCATCCAACATAGTAGATAAAAATAATGGTATTATGTCTCCTTAGTTGGTAACATTATGATATTTTTCATGAAGGATATGATAGTATGAAATTATATATAACCAATTTCAACGTGATATTTATATAAAAATTATAATTAATAATAAAACACTTATTTATATAAAATTGTATGATTTAGTGCCTCTTTGAATGTAAAAAAGGGTGATGGGAATCCATAATTGAGATTTTGTCTATGTAAATGACCAGCTTTTTTAGGATGTTATATTTATAGACTAGAGGCTCATGATTCCTACCTTGAAGAACATCCCTGCATTGTATTAATAGACTTGAATTTTACCATATTGGTGGATCTATTAAATATAAAAAAACAAATTGGGGTGATTTTTTTAATCATGTTTTTATTGGTTTCATGTTTTAGGTTCTAATGATGACATTATAATTTCATGTTAACTAATCATTCATGTAATAAGATTGGACCCGAACAAGTGCTATAAGATTATTATTTGGACTGAATTTTTAATAATCTCTCTAATGTTCACCACCTAATGTTTAATACAAATATTTATCCACATTACATAATTTTTTTTATCGTTGGGATCCATTTTTCCTCTTCTTTTCTAAAATATTCAACCTCTATAACCACTTCCTCTATCATGGATTTATATTTCATGTTCATTGAAATCATATACAGCAATGACATGGTATATAATATGGATTAAATAAATAGAAACATATTGTGATTATTATTATAATGGGGACCCCATTTACTAGTGTTGGTGACCACTGTATTCATTGATGACATGATTCCCATTCTCCCAATTTTAGAGATACGATTTCTCAGAGGTATTGAATCAGTTTGGTTATTGAAAATATTTAACCTATGTAATACTATTAAATAATTGTGGCAAATTTTATAACATCATGATGTCAATTCAATTATCTTACATATCATTGGGGTTATGGGTTCACCAATGTATGGTTCAATTGATCCCTGATTATGGAATTTTACTAACTGACTGATATCATAGTCAAACAATCATTAAAATATTTTATTCCAATTATTGGATGTCTCTACCATTATTCATCCTCCTTATGGGAAGTAGTATATGCACATTCCAATTTTTCAAGAGGATTACACAATTAATATTATTCATAGTTAACCATATTCTGATGGTTTTCATTAAATAAAAATTATTCATGGGTATTATATCCGATTATATTATTGTAGGGAATGTAATCAGGGACGTTTTATAGAAAAATATAACCATAATTTTGTTATTTTCATATATTTAATTGATTATTATTTATATAATCTATTAAATTATTTAAATAATACTACTACTATAATGACTTGGTTTTCTTTGCCCATTTTCCCACCTAAGGAAGTTTATCAAATTCTTTGGTTTATGTTGATTGTGTTGCTACAAAAAGTACAAATCAAGAGGAGGAAGTACATGGTATTAAATAGGACTAGGTGCATGAGATGGGGTAGAACTGTATTAATCATCAAATATCTATTATATTCCATGCTATATTTCTTCACCTATGATAATAAGGTCAGCCAACACATGGACATTAATAATTTTATGTAGTCATCCACTTACATTAAAATATTTAAATACAAAAAAATCCCACAAGGATATATTAAATATATTTTAAATGTATATAATTCATAAAAAAGTTTTACTATACTTTTTTACATTTTCTTCACCTTTTCAATTTTAATGTTTAGGCAATTAGTCAAACAATTATTTTAGGTAATGTAGTTTATGAGCCTCTCTTTTTCACAAAAATTAGTTATTAGGAGTTCATGCACTATCTATTAATCTAGATTGAATCTAATATGATAAAATAACTACCATTGTATTTTTTTACAATTATCACCAAGCCTAACTCGTATGTTTCTATATGAGATGTATTTTAGTCCCACTAGAGTCTATATAAAATTAATATACTTCAATAACTCATATTATTCTTGTGTTCCCATCATATAGGAACACTGATATTTAAATATAATTCAATATTTCACAAGGCCATAGAAGCTATATATAATTATAAAGGTATTATTCCAAAATTTGGTTAAATTAGAAGTCACTTACAACTATTTGAGATTTTTATTTACAACTTTAAATTATTCTTGTATCCCATCAAATGATTATCTTTATGTATTTTGGGATTCAAAGGAGTTATTAAGATAGAGATGCAATATTATTTAGGATGATTAACTATTGTATATTAAATTTATATCCAGATATAGTGACCTTTACTTGGCCCACCATTACAGTCTAATTTGAATAGACATTGGGTAAACCAATTTGCATGGATATGGATATTTCCCATTTGTTGGAATGTTATTATATTAATCACCTACCAAATTTATTAAAACCACTTTTATATTTATTCAGTTAGTTAGAATATCAATATGTACATTTATTTATTAAGAATATTATTCATGTTGAAGTGGTTTCTTAATGGGAAAAATATTACATTTTCTATTATAGTTATACATTATATTAATGATTGTATTATTAATTTTGAAATTAACCAACTCAATTATTCCAAGCCAATTTTTGATTGAGATAATGTTTCCTTAATAGTGGGAGGATTAGATTTCATGGATAGTCAGTTGGATGTGGATGGATCCAAATCCTTTAATTGGTTTTTTCTAGATGTATTTGTAATAACTGAGTATTTGGACGAAATTTATTCTTTTGAACATTCCTCAATTGTCACGTAAGATCATATTCATTCATAATTACATTATGGACAATATTTTTAACATTTTCTTCGTAAATATTTTTTATTGGTTTAATTATCCACACTCTCTATGGGGACACTTGAAATGTAATTCATCAATTCATAATTTCCATTTGGTATAGTCACCTATTTAGATCCATAGGGGGATTCATTAAATATAGAAATCCATTTGGGGGAATATCACAATACAGAATAATATTCTAATTCTTCATTGACCACATTGTATTATAGATTCTATAATGTATCATTGTATCCTTATAAGATTCTATAGGAATTAGTTTATGGATATTTATCCTTGATGATTCATCAATGTCTTCCACTAATCACACTCTTAATTAAGATGGTGAATCGTAATAGCATATAAAATGTGAGGTAATTTTTTATGGAAATCCCATTTGTATATAGAAGACCAAATTAATTGGTGCTTGGTGAGGTCATATAAATTTCTTTAGCCCCACGTGATGAGGTTTATTTCCTTTCTTAAAATGTCACATCTTTTTTCTATTATGGGTGTCATGATCTAAGAGGTTGTGATGGGGAAAAAATTACCATAGCACCATGGGTTGTGGTTTTTAATATAATGATGTTTTTATAATGGATACTAAAAAAATATTGATTTTCCCTTTCCCTATCCAGTAACATGTCAGATATAACTCCTTTTCATGGAGATATGTAAATGTATTTATGGGATGGTATGTGGTCACTAGCATTATTTTCCTTAAACATGTTTCATTCATGACCTTATTATCGTCATGGTGCACGAGTATATCAATGGATAAATCATTCCAAGTATTTATTTTATTGTTTTAGGAAATAAAATGGTATTCCAATGATAATAGCTTGAATATGTGATTCCTAGACCTAAAACATTTTCTAAAGGAAATGATGTTTCATGCATCCTCTCCAAGGGAATTTATTGATAAGATAGTGGAGTAAAATATAGACACTAATACCCAAACTATTCAATAACACATTAATAATGTGGGAAATGAATATTTAATTTGTGGTGTACTTTTTCTATTATGATATATATATAAAGTATCTCATATTTATTCTTTAAAATAGGGATTCTAACCATTGAAAAATCTGAAAAGTGAACCCTATGGAAATGATTACTTGTGTCACTAATGTTGTTGAAATATTTTAAATAAGATAGAATACAGTTATAAAGGTGATGTAGAGTCTCCCATAGCTTCTAATATAGTGGATTTATAAATTTAAATTTTAATTATTTCAAATGTAAAAAAATAAAATTTTGACTGAGAAGAACATGAATTGATTATTATCTTTGATAATTTTATTCAAAATGTCTATTTAATAATCCACATATTCAAACAGTTGTTACATTACATGATCTGAACAAAATGGTCATTCTCTCATCACCATATCCAACAATGAAGTACTATTAATAACACATTTATTGTATTAATGAACTATTGATCCAGAAGTAGCATAGATGATATATTTTACCCCAAAATATTTTATAGATGTAATGAAATTCCCATTGTCTATGACAAGACACATTAGGTAACTATGTTTGATTTATTGTGTTCCCCTCAATATTAGGTATCATTTTTAGTGGATTTGAAATATGGAAGAAGATAAGCTGATATGGGATATCAATATAGAATGTACCATCACAATGCACACCATGGTGTCAATCACAATAGTTTTTGAATTTTCAACTATGGGAAGGAAGTTTAGAATTACCTATTAGTTGTAGCTCCGCATGTGGATGGCCTACTTAAAAGATAATAAATATCCTATGGGGATTAGATTCATAGTTTTATCCTTGGGGAGGACCTCAATAGTTGATTTTCATGAGAGGACCTTAAGTTATTATGATACATATACCAAGTGGAGGACCTCCATAATCATTGTAACTTTATTTTATTTATGAGGAATCAATAGATTCATGTAATACATTTATAATGTGATAATGTGACTCAAGAATGTCAACATTGATTAGAGTATGAATATGTGACAAATACTATATGATGTTATAGACAATATTATATATTATAGATAATCATATATGGGTGATTTGTGATAAAAACATAATCACGATGTCAGTCATTTAATGAGGACAATATCATTCATTCATAAAACCCTCCAAGGTAACCTTGTTATTTTCTAAAGAATATGTTAGTAGTTTCCAATTAATATTATTGAAAAATTGTTGAATAAATGTTCGGGCTAGATTTTATATGGTTGTAATCAGACTTTTTGTTTAAAATATTTTTAAAAAAATGTTAAAAGGCACACCAAGTGAGGACATGAATATAATACCACTATTCAATAGATATGAGTGATTTCATAATCCGAGACATGAATATGAATATTGAAATGGATTTTTAATATAAATTTATGTTTTCTTCTATTCACATCATAGTTATTATGATGATCATGTACCAATGAGCTCATATTGTAGTGGTACAATAAGTGTTTGTACCGAAGTTATTTAGAAAATATTCCCGCCCAATATTGTATATGTGAATATATAATCATTACCTTAATCTTATTTCCTTACCATAATATTAAAATAATCCATTATAATGTCATTGAAAATATGATCCCACTCTTGATTAGATTTATATATATTTCGATGAGCACTATCTAAATTGATATGAAATACAATATGGTCTTGTCCATAGGTGGTCATTAGAATATGCAAGGTGAAATCATTAGCCATTTCCTGGATTTTTTTATAATATCTAGAATCCTTGAGTAGGGATTTGAGAATTATTTTCATCCACCACCAGAACATGTTGATGATCCTCTTTAGTGTGAACAGTATTTTGTGTCCATTCCTTCATTCTAGTCATCCATCACCGTCAGTGGAACCTCCTTATAAGCTCCTAGTTCAGATAGATTAGGGATGAATCCTTTTGGTTAAATTCATTTGTATATTCGGGATGAGTGTTATCTATTTAACATTGTTAATTTTTATGGATGATATGTTCCATCCTTGGTGGATCTTGTATAGTAGTGGTGATTTTGATTAAATTCCTATATATCCTTAGAATTTACTAGGGTAAATTCGATTTCATACTTCGAGTAGATACTCAAATAGTGTTTCAGGCGGTAGTAGCAGCCACTTGCTTCACCAAAATCAATTTCGGATTAAAAAATATATAGTGATTTTTCAAATACATGATCACATATGCCACCTCCAATGTTGAGATGTGGTCATTGATATAGTACTAAAATACTAAAATATTCATTAGTTAACATTCCAGGGAATTGGTGGTAGACAACAATAAGTATAAAGAGTATTGTTTATTGGAATTTTATTTGTTTTTGTTTTATTATTTTGAAAAAAAATTCCATTCAATTAAAAATAATTATTAAAAATAATTTTACTATTATAAAGTAATTATGTTTATTTTAATAAATTTCATACTTAGTTATTTATATTATTCATTAATTATATTCCAGTGCATAAAATGGATTTCCCGTTTTTAAAATATATCTCAATAATTTATACATTTTTTAATGTTTCATAAATATTATATTAGCTTTATATATGAAATCTTCCTACCTATATGTGATCATGATAATATTTGAAGAATACTTTTTCAATATTTGTGTTCATTCACAAACATTTTCCTATAACCATTAAAAGAATATAAAAAATGAATGTTACCCTATAATAATATTTAACTAACCCTTATGTATAACATAGAAATAGAGGGATACCTTGACATAAGTATATATATATATATATATCAAACTACACATACATGATGTTCAAAATACCTTCACATAAGCCTAAGGATTTTCACAATACCTTTATTTAATGAATTGTTACCATTATATAGCATGAGAAGATATATTTGGTTAACATTTTTAGTCATATATACATATATGAAGGTGTTTTATCCTGCCATTACAAAGGAAAAAGAACTTACATGTTACCCGAACACAGAATTATATTTATAAAACCTAAATAGAATACCTTCTACCCCTTGGAAGATTATGAAAATTTTATTCTACCTTTATAAGTGCATGGTTGTACCTTCCAAAATCCTATGTAAAATACATTATAATCTTAAAAAATATATAAAATCATTCTAGTTATAGTAGAACAACATCTATCACCCTCATTGTGAAATAGAATGTTATTGGGTGTGATATTGGTCCTTCATAATAAGTGGTAGCACACTATAACTGACAGAAGAATGTCATAACTGGTTGTGGAACATCATAACAATAAATATTTACTCATGAAATGTTTTAGAACATCCCTAAGAGGATTTTGAACATGAAATGAAATGGTAGAACATTAGGAACAGTTTCCTTGTTATAGTAATTGAAGTAACAACAATCTTATTAAATAAATAGAAATGAATGCAACTATTTCATAGTTGAATCTGTAACAGTTGTTGATATTTCGTAATTTTTATGACTTGTCAAAAATATATTATAAATTAATTTTATTTATTATCTTATTATATTTTTCAAAAATATAATTATATATTTCTTGATATATTTTTATGTATTAATTATTTGTATAATCTCAGGTGATGTATTGGTCTACTGATGGTATGTTTTAGTGACTTTTTTATTTACAACAATTGTATTTGGTATATTAATAATTTTTTGATATATGTAAATAATTATTATTAATATTGATTACATTGGATGGCTTTCAAATTTTTTTAATGCAATGAAAAAGTGCACAATAAAAATCTAATAATGAGTGAAATATATAAAATAACCGGTATGAGGTATATTTTCATTAAAATTATTATATAATGTCATAAAAATTGATTTTTAGATGCACAATCATAGTCTAGAATATATTATACTTAGCCATGTGGGAAAATCCATTTAAATGCAATATAGGGGAATTGTGGTTAAATAAATCAGGCGTAGTTTATTCATGAATAAGAATATATATAGAAAATTTAATCATTCGTACGAGAATTGTGATGTGTTGAACCCTTAATGGGTATACTATTCCATAGGTGATACCGTGAAAAACATCATGAATATGTCAAATTCTATTGATGTGATCCATATTTTGGTGTTGCATCAATAATAATTATCTTCTTTGAACTGATATTATCAATTTAATTTGGGTTTTAATTATTATATATTTTCATTTTTATATTTTATTAATTTTAGTTTAATCTTTTCCCTTCCAAAATATATCATCCCTGTCTATTGATCCAATTAAAAATTATCCTGGGTAGTTTATTTCAAGAAAACGTGTTGGAAATGGGTTGTGAGTCTGGTAAAATTCAGTTTTGTTATTCTGTAAAGTGATCAAAAGTAATGTCTATAATTGGGATATCACTCCCTAAAAATTGAGATTCATATTGAATACTGGTCTTCTCCTGGAGTTGAGAGTGTTTAATATTAGATATTGAATATCATTGATCTCATCCTCTATAATAATATCAAGTACACTTTTTTCACTACTGTATTATTTATTATTTCTTGGTTTATTAATCAAATAATTTTATTTTTACTTTTTTAAAATAGTATCATTAACCCCATATAGTGCATATTACTACCACACATGAACCTAACAATTGGTATCATATTGTGGGGACTTTTATAGTCTTAGTTGGTGATTAATAATTCATTACAGTTTTTGTAATAACCATTATCTAGCATTATGACTGTACAGTATGTTCAACTACATTATTAGGGAAACCCAGTAATTTATGTTTCCAGTTCCATTAAAACACCTTATTTCTGTAAAAAAAATTAGGTATACCATAAGGATAATATGGATTTTTTTTCAAAATATAAGTCTCTAGGATTGGGTTATCATGGTAAAACAATATAAATTTATGAATGCATTTTTAAAAAAATATAATTGAAAATAAGGTTTGAAATTATATTGTAAACTAAAAAAATATAAATTAACTATTTTTTATTTGATTATAAATATTTATATCAACATTTCATTGTGTAAAATAACATTTTATGTCTAGAACACCAAATAATTTATAATAAAATAACTGGTATGTTTTAGAGAACCAATTTGTGCATTCACACAAGTGTGTTTCATTAAATATGAATACATTATTCATACTGCATCAGTGATAAGTATAATAGATTCATAATTTTTCCAACCAAAATGGTTTTCCTTAGAGGAATAGTGATTAATAATGTACATATAAAAAATATACTTCCATACATATCTAAAATGTAGAACTCAATGAAGGATTCAATTGATGATAATAAATATACCATTGAGATTTCATTTGAAGAACATATATGATCAGCTAATAAATACAATATATTGTTGAAGAATGGTAATGGTGAAAAATATTAATAAAATTAAAGGTATAACATTCAAATATAATATAATTTTTTTTTGATAATTCCACTTATTTTCAGTTTGTAGAAAAGTTATAATTTGAATAAAAAATTAATGAGTGAGTTTATAAGTGCTTCACAATAAATAATTGAACAATGAAAAATCATAGAATATGAAATAATATGGATAAAAAAAGGGAAGTAAGAAATGTAATATTATTGATTAAAACTTTTTGAAATAAATGTTTTATTAATATAGTAAAATAGGAAAATATCATATTAAATTAGAAAAAATTGAAACAAGAATTGAATTATAATTACTAAAAGAGTAAATACATGAATATCATTTTGGATGGAGATTCAAAGAGGTGTCATAGTCGATAAATAATGTTTTTTAGAATGAAAAATAATAAACCAATATTATCCTAATGGAAAAAAATTTAAATGTTCTTGAAATATATTCTGATTCTCATTCTAGCTATGAGTCCGATAATGCATCTAAAATTAAATAATTAACTATACAAAATGAAAAGATTCAAAGAGACACAATAATAATTGATATAATGTATAAATAATGGGAAAGATATAAATGAAAATTATTTAATAAAATGAAAAAATGAAAGTCTATTTATGATGAAATGTATATGTTAAATGGTTTTTAAATTAATCACTCTCAAATAAATATAATGAGAACAGGAAAATGAATGAATAATCATAAAAAAAATTAAAAATCACTAAAGAATATTTATGTAAATATTTTATTATTTAACTACATTTGAAATTGAATTTATAATGATAAAATTGTATAATATAAAATAGATAATTATATTATTATGTTAAAGTTATATAATAAATATTTTCCTTGATTTTATCACAAATAAAATGAAAATATTGAACATAAAAATAATGTATTAAAATAAATATTAATTATTTTTTATTATGGAAATAAATTTTTTGATAAAATGATGGCTATGAATTCAACGACATAGACCCATGTTTCTCAGAGAGGGTGTCTTAAATTTTTAAATTCTCATATATACAATGGGTTGAATAAAAAAGGTCTGATCACTTTATTAGTTTTTATAACTATATATATACATGATTTATATTTTAAAGCGGTAAAAAATAAAACATTATGTATTACATTGTAAAATAAACCACATATTTGAAAACTCATTCAATTATATCTTATTTATGTCCTATGAAACGGTGAAAAATAAGGGTGTGATGAAATGATAAAAAAGAGTAACATCAAAAAAATATTACCAACATCATTAAAAAAAATAAGCAATATGAAATGTTAAATAATTTAACACAAATTGAATTTAAATAACATGACTATTTTAATAGATAATGAATAATTTACATGGAAATTCGAATAACTAAAAACACTTTCAAATTGACCAATAATATTAGAATGACATTCAACTAGAATCAATATCATTATAAAAATATATAAGATTAAAATAATTTAATTATTAATGAATGAAATGGTAAATTTTCAGATTCTGTGATATCAGGCTTCATGATACCTATAATATCAAGACCATCCAAAAGATTGCGAAAATTCTGTGGGTAAAAACCCATTTTATTTGGAAAACATTATGTGACTCATGATTCATAGATATACTTCGAGGGGATATATTATACCAATTCCCACCGATAATTTTAATTTCAAAAGATTCATCATATATCAAATAATTTATTTAATTTAAAAATTAATATACCTTATCATCAAATAATTGAAATTAGTAATGGATAAAGTTTTATCAATATTTTCTCATTTAGTCTATTAATGTAAAAAACATATGTTACAATTGTATATGGTTTAAGAAATAATCATATCCATCATATTAGAATACAGATATATAACATAAATGTAATGAAAAAAGAGAAATAACAAAAATAATGTGATTGTTTCAATATTATACTAACGATCACAAAAAAGTGAGAATGCACAGTAACATTTAAGACATAATAATTTTCTTCTCAAATTCCGTTGGATTAAATGATTCAATGAGAGACATAAAATACCATTTATTATGAATTTTTCATGATATTACATTTTAATGGGGTATTATTTACACCATACAAAATTGAACTGGTCTATAATAAAAAATAATTCTCAATGGAAGATTAATTTTATCCAAATCTTATACAACACTTTTTCCTTCAGTTTGACCTGCTTAAAAATCAGGTATAATGGCTTTATACTTGTTATTAATTTTTCAATGAACTGTAATCAGATATATAATATAATATTTGATCATCTAATTACATATTATTAACCATTTTTTAATAATATTTAATTATTATCATTGTTATGTGGATAAATTGCCTTTTGTTTTCTCAATTGTGATTTATTGTAAAAGTATATATTCTGGTGTATATTATATTTATCCACAACCTATAGAATAACAATAATGACCAAATTTTCATATTTATAAATCAATTAAACATTTAAAACAAATCATTAATTACAGTTATGAAAAATTAAGTATATTTCAATCATATAGGTGGTAGAAAATACATACACATGAGTAATGTTTCCATTCATCAAATAATCAATATGAAAGGAGGTAGGTGGTATTTTATTATTCCAAAATGATAATAAAATATTATATATTAAATAATTTAATTTAATATAATTATTTGTCATCTATTTGGTGTGGTGATGAATACATATTCACATCACTTCATTAAAGTTGTAGACCACATGTACGTGAATGATGTTATAATATTTACATGAATGAAAAAAAGGAACAAATACAATTATAAATATTATATTTACAGAATGATATATATTGTTAATATCATAATTATTTCATAAATAATAATTAAATGTTTCTGTATCCCCAACTATTTAATGTGTTATTCAATAATGAAGCACATTGCTTTGCGAGGAAGATGTCTTCCATACGCACAAGCGACATTATCGTACATCATACGTAAGAGAATACGATAATATATATATATACTATAATTAGTCTAGTCTTGTACTTATTTTATTACAATAATATATATATATATATACACCTCATATCCATCTCCACACCTAGTTGTGGAAGGAGGTAATAAAAGAATGAATGACATCAGTTCTAAAGATACAAGTTCTCCAAATACATGAATGATGATATCATAACCCACTTGATGAAATTGGAGATGTTTTTAAATAATTAATATATTACAAAAGAACTTAATTATATGGAGGATATATGTGTTATTATATAATAATGGATTATTTATAATTGAATGATGTGGATAATGAAAAAAAAAACGATCATTGAAAAAACTACCTCTTCTTCTAGTATTCTACTTTGGGTTTGATTAAAAACAACATTGGTTTTAAATATGAAATTAATAAGGATTATAGGATTATAGTAGTGATGTTGGGAAGTTATTTGGGTAAGGATTTTAGGAGTTATTAATGTATGAATGTGTTAAGAAGAGAGGGGATGGGGTGATATTTTTTATGTTAGGCTAGCGGAATAGTTGTAATTTTTTGAAAGTATTCAGTGAAACCAAAATTTTTATCATGTAAAATGATTCATAAATGGGTCATTCAAAAACCTATAATGGATGTGGACAAAATATTTTTAGAAATGTGTTTTTTGGAGATGTTATTTTTTCCCTTTTAACAATTATCCTCTTATTTTTACTCCAATATAAATCCACATTTACTATTACCATGGTAATTAATTTTAATGCATTTCAATATAATTTTTGGAAATATTTTTTAAACATAGTATAAAATATGAATTATTCAGATAAAGAAAATATGAAATACATTTTCAAAAATCCTTTCATGGAAATTGAAAATTTTAATAAAAATTATTCCCATTTGTGGGATGAGAAAGTGCATTTTAAATGGAAAATGATCAAATGTTTCCAATAATTTTTTATCAAAATTCAATATTAATGTTATTTCAACAAACCCAATTTTATTAAATTTTGTAAATTTTATGTATATATACTTTAAAAGAAACTCTATATATATTTTAACATTTTATATTATTTCATCCTAATGATAGATTTCAATTCCACTTCTGTACTTTTAACTATACATCTATAAATTAAACTTTTTATAATAGTTCGTAAAAATTATCCCAAAAGTAATTTTTTATTCCAATTAATAATATGAAGGTATTTGATAAATTTTCTTTTTTAAATTTCTTAAACTTTATGATAAATCATTTGTTCAAACCTCGAGTAAAAGGACTTTTTATAAAAATACAATTTTTCCAAAAAAAATATTCTTTTAAATTATTCGTATATCCAATTATAATCAATAAAAAAATATGTTAATACTATATATATTTTTATTAATTTAATTATATTAATAACAACTAATATAATGGGTATTTTGTGATTTTCATGATTAAATAATATTTTTATAGAACATTAGTATTTGAAATCAGTTTTTCAAGATGACAACTTAAACATTAAATTATGTTTATAAAAAAATAAATAAATTGTAATTTATTAGTTTATTTAATTATCCCCTCCTGAATAAATCATATTCAATATTTTTGGGATATTACCATCTAAATAGATGAGTTTTGTTTATAATATCTTTTGTTTCCCATATTTCATCCACTATTTTATTATTTATCCTAATTACTGTTACTAGACGAGTTGTCTAATTCCTCAACATGTGGCTTATAGTTTCAAGAATCATAATGGATTCATAAAATTAATATAAATATGGTTCCAAAACATTATCATCATAGTGGAAAACCTCTTTGGGTTTAGAATGTACTTTTTGACAATGGTATATGGAAGACATCATATACTTTTGATATATTTTCCAACTCTTCCAAATGTTAATAAAAAATAACATAACATTCAATAAATTAAATGTGTCATATAGTGTCCCAGGATTAAAATAAATGGATATTTAATCATTTTAGATGAATATTTATAGAAATTAAAAATTACATTCATAAGGGCTGTAATATTTTAGTTTCATTTGAATCGTGGAATGAAATCATCTAACATGGTGAATGATCTTCAACCTTACAAAATGAAATAATAACTTATTGTAAAAAAACGAAAATAGTTATCATAACATTAGATATTGAAAATAATCAAATGGGTGTGATCATATTCTTAGAAAGGGTAGTCAAATGGGATACATAAGCATAAAAAAAGAATAAAGTAATGAGAACCACATAATAACATTTGCAAATCATAACTGGCATATCGAAGACCCTATAAATTAGTCATGTGATATCGATTGAATGTTAATAAGACATGAATAAAAAAATCAAGAGCATAATCCATTAGACCCTAACACAGTAATAATACATTAAATTTTTGATATACATAATCATATATAATTATTTCCATTGTAGTCATGGAAACCATAACATGTCCATATTAGTATTATATGTTCACTCACCATACCATAATCATAGTAATGGTCCACTCTCATGACCATCATAGTACTCATGGTTAACTCACAGTACTATCTTAGATGAATTTTTTTGTTAATCAACAGAGTTCACTCCCCATTCTAGCCATGCCTACCTTAGGAGATATAAATAATTGATAAATCAGTTGGGAGAAGATAATGGTCCCACCATTCTCATAATGAAATAATACTTCATTGTTCCATTAGTTAATAAAAATTCATCATATAATAATCTATGAAATGAAATTGGTTTGACAAACATATAATCATTTCAATACCATTAGAAAAGACGCTGGTTTCATAATCACTTCAATGAATCTTAACCCAGTAAAAGAAGTGGGATTCATAAACCAAAAACATTTGAAATAGTAATGGGTTTCATAAATTTATAACCCGTGATTGAGAATATAGTTTCACAATCATCATTAACTCCAAGCATATAACATTAATAGAAGGAATATCAATGTAATGATTGTATAATTTCCCTAAAAAGTCATGTGTAACACCAACAACTATCTTCTTAGATAGATAATAATATTGAAAAGCCTTTTAAAAATATTTAATGATGTAATATATCATATATTGTTGGATTTTTTTTAAATCATAATACCTTTTGAAAACCATTTTCATTCAAAATAATCTTGAAATCATATATAGTAATCTCTTAAACCATTTTCATTGAATGAATATAAAAAAAAACATAAAACCATTTTGAAATATATTTCCATTGAAAATAATTCGAAAAATGATAAATGAATCATTGAGATAATATAAAAAACTTTTCTATAAAAAAACCATTGAAAAAATATTATTCATGCATTGAAGATTATTTTAAACACATTTTAACCATGAAACAATTTTTTAAAAAACAATTCAAAGATTTTTTTAAAAATAATACAAATAATGGAATTGTAGTGGAATCATTTCTTTTAATAAATATACTTTTAAAATTAAAATGGATGTATCATGGAAATTACGGTCATGATGTCGGGTATGTCTGTACCTTCTGAACATTACTTATGCACCATAAATTGTTAGAAAACTGGCATGATATGAATAAAATTATTCCTTTTAAAATAAATTTTTAGAAAGGTAATACATAGGTAAAATTGTCCCCTAATAATAATTTTATAATATTTTATCATTTCATAAAAAATCATTTTATAAAATTCTTTTTAAAGCAAACATATTTCCAAACGAATGGAGAGAGAATGTTTGATTTTGAGGAAATTTTTTTATTGATTATCATAATTTCCAAAAAAATAAAAAATCGGACTAATTCCAGGATATAAGAAGAATAGCTATAGATTAAGAAAATTCATGAGATTTCTTGAGAGATTGATCATAATATTTAATATATTGATGAATAATCATAAACAATCTCGATAAATGATTATATTATAACTAAAAATTGTTTCCCTATTGGTAAATTTGATTAATAATACCATATAAATAATAAAAGTAAAAAATAATAAAATATTTTATAAATAAAGATACTCATGATATAAAATTTAAATGTTAATATATATAGATAGTATAAGAATATAAATTTATAACATGGCATGTTTCTAATAGAAAGAAAATTAAGAAAAAATACTTTCCCAATTTGGTAATTTGCGAAACATAATCCCCATAAATGGAAAATCCTAAAATGGATATGTTTATACCCATAAAATACAGAATAATAATTATAGAATACATCCATGGTCATTACACACACCAAATATATGAAAAAATATGTGAATTATTTGTGTCGCTCATAGAAAATTGAAATGTTATGGGAAGTCCCTTTATATAAGTCTTGGATTTATATGAACATGATAAAAAAATCTATTTAATAAATATATTTTTATTATAAATAGAACATAAAAAATATTATTATATATATACCATATATTATTTGTTTATAACTTTATATGACTCGAATATTATCAACTCCATGATAATGTTACATAATGGGTAATCTCCTCTTTGTTTTCCATATATGATTTTCCTTATTATTCATGATCTTCTTATATAGATCATGATTTAACATTTTCCATATTTTAAAAAATAAAATAAATATAATATGAATTTTATATATTTTATACATTCCTAAAATATATTCAATATATAAATATGAAATGGAAAACACCATTCAAGTTGATGGTAGGTCGTACGTACGCAAGGATGTTGTATACATTTCAGTGTCCTATTTAAAGATTGAAAATGATATAAATCAACGTATACCATTATATATTATATAATTATACTATCATTATTTATTAATACATATAATATAATCCAACTGAAATCGTCCTCCATACATTTAATGTAGAATGTGAACGAATCACATCCCTTTAAGGAGGTAGTAGTCAATACATCCAAAAACGAAGTTATCATATTTACAAAAAATAGAAATCATGAATATATATGCTTTGTAATAATTAAAAAATATTAAATATATTATAAATATATTATATATAAAATTAAAATAGAGTTTCTATCATAAATACCAGCCATGAGAGGTGGTAATGGAAAAAAGGAATGATATTGTTTTGGGAGGCAACAGTTCTCCATACCAAAAAATTGTATGTTCGTTACCAATTATATTAAAGTGTGTGTAAGTGTCGGTCCAAAAATTAGATTTATAAAATAGTAGTATATGTATTATCTGGATTTTATTATTTTATATTGTAATAATAATATTTTAGTGTTGTAGAATGAACAACAATCAAACAAACATGAGGAAAGATGTTACCACTTGTTTGGGTAAATCATTTAGGTTTCCACCAAAAGGATTAATTAGTTTTATTTACTAAAAATGGAGGATTCAAGGATGATTTATGGGATTTATGGAACATATTTTATCCGTACATTGAATAAAAAATTTATTGATAGGTGTGAATATATGGGAAGGTTGAGTTTCTTTTAATAATAGAAGAGGGGTGCCATTCTAGTAATTTTTTTGAAAATGCAATTCCTCTCAGATACATATCATGTCATGTTGCACCAATAATAGAAAATATTACGCAAAATGAAGTATATGGTATAAATATATCCATACAGATATTTTTTATTATTTTATATGTCATTTAGGGCCTTTAGATTAATGTTTAGTATTTTTTGACTCGTTTTCTCTTAATCATATTAATTAATTTTAATCACCTTCTGAAATCATTTTCATAAAAAAGATATTTTAACTTATTATAAATTAAGAATTATTCTGAATAAATATATGGAAGTAATTTTTATAAATTAAATTCATATAATTGGATTAAAATAATTTTTCACTATTCTTCAAAATTAAAATTTATTTGAAAAATACCAAAAAATTACCTAAATAAATTGATGTAATATATATTAAAAAATGAAATATATTTTTTCTAATAAAAATTTTAAAAGTGTGAAAATTCAGATTTAAAATGTGTTCTCCATTAATTGTTGGTATAATTACCTTTTGGAAAAATACAACATTTTGTTCCTAAAAATTGATATATTCTTATCATATTATTATGAAATAAATTGGATGATAATAAATAATATTAATTGAATATGTAATATATAATTTTTATAAAAATATTTAATCAAAAGTAGTTTTTTAGCTAATTCAGAAAAAATTGTGTATGAACATAGACAAAACGTTTTCTTAGAAAAATAATTTCATTATTTTCAAATATTTATTGAATTTAACAAAAATAATTGATTAAAAAATAATATTTTTTATAAATAATAAAATAATATATTCAAAATGGATAAGTTTTATTTGATATTTTATAATTAATATAACATTAATGGTAACATGTGGATTGATACAACTCACTTTTTCGTGTAATGAAAGCCTTTGAAGTAACCTATTATTTTGGTAAATGAAAAAACAATTGTGTTATGTGTAACAAAATATAATCTAAATGTTTAATTTGTATTTAATTATTAAATTGGGGATTCATAAATTTCAATAATTTAATATATATTTTTTGTATAAAATACAATATTCATTATTGTATGAAATCAAAATTATCAAAAAGATAAAATTAAATTTAAAAAAATATATTTCATAAAATACAATTCTGATATAGCTTCAGTGTAACATGGGAAAAGATTAAATTTTTTACCAAAGAATATAATACCCTTAAGTGGAGATAATTAAAAGAAAACATGATCCTCCTCTTAGAATTATTAATCATTCATCTGATTATTGACAAAAATATTTTATTTTTACATTGATATTCATTAATGTGAGACAAAATATCCATTACCTTTATTATTGCCTATATAAAATTATATATACCCACAAGTTTCCAATAACCAAATTTGTTCTAATTCGATAGTGTGGGACATCTATTTCAACATAATTCATTATACGACACCACATCAATACTTGAATAGAATTTATTGCTATAGGAAAACTATACCAAATTTAAATAGTGATCTCATATACCTTGAAAGGAATGTGTGAATTACCTCAAAATGATTTCAATATTTTGAATTATTCATTAATACTATTGAACAATTTTATGACGGTTAGTAGTTCTCAAATAGGGTTCCATATCAATAACATTCTCAATAACTTTCCATAATTTTGATAAAAATAGTGATCTCAAGGAGAATCAATTGATAAATGTTCGTAATAATTTCTTATAAAATTATTAATATAGAGTATTACGAGGATCCGAAGTGGTATATATTATATTATATCAACGAAGTATAATGATTTTGTTTAGAAATCAAGGATAAACCATACTTTATTGTTAATTATTTGAGTCTTTGGTAGTAATGTGATAAAATAAATATTAATTTTATCTCATTTCGAGTTTGCAATAGGAAGTTGTTTCATGAATCCTCTAGGATGCAGTATCACCCCATTCTCTTGTTGATAAAAACACACAATCTAGATACATAATCATAAATTTCTTACTTCATGTTATCTGACCAAAAAAGTTTCTCTAAAAACCATATACATCTAAGTACATCCATGATTCATAGTAAAATTTGAGCTCTTACCATTGTCCTAAAATTCCATTTTTAGGTAATTTTTAGATGTATGGCATAACATCCTTAAAATTTTAGAACACCTTCATTAGAAACAAGGTCTTATAATTTCTTAATATTCAAATATATAATTTTTGTCTTAATATTCTCATCATCTTATTGAGATTTTTTTATCAGTTCAAATAAAGAGAGGTTTTCAATATTTTAAAACACTATTAACGCCTCCATTTTCTTAGAAATTAATATATTTATCCATAATAGATGCATAAATTCGTGATCACTATAGTTCTTCATTTTTTTTGGAAATCAATTATCCTTCATAGAAAATTCATCTGATATATTATTTTCAATCTCTATGTGGTATTGTATTGAGAAATCATAATCCTTGAGAAGGTCAATACATTTACTCTACCTAATATTGTGATCATTAAGTGGATAGGTTCATTTCAATATATTATTATCCATTAATATCTCACAACATTTACCATAATTATTAAAAACATATATCATTAATTCTTTTATTAAAGAAACCAACTCAAGATCATCATATTAATAGTTATATTAATGAGTATTTGACATTCCTAAAGTATATACAATATCATTTTCATTTTTTTAAAA
Source organism: Viscum album (assembly GCA_963277665.1). NCBI lineage: Eukaryota > Viridiplantae > Streptophyta > Magnoliopsida > Santalales > Viscaceae > Viscum > Viscum album. The sequence continues at coordinate 1,233,592,177 of OY728122.1, read as the reverse complement.
CTACTTCTCTCTATTTGATGCAATACTATATATCACAAACCAGGTATTTCATGATGGTAGATCCAATAATTAATCATTTAACAAAATCACATTTATTTCATCAAAATATTATTCACATTCCTATTTCCAAATTAACCTGACACTTTTATGTATAATATGTGTTAACACGTTAGAGAATCAAGAAAAAATATTAACAAATCTCTCATAGTATCCTTAAAAACCAATGAAAATATTTAAATTAATTATGTTCATTGGAATTGGAATTTCTATGATTGTGTTCATCATCATAGGATAAAATGAGATTTCATCATTATAGAAAAGATTGAAATGAAAATAATCTTATTGATTAATGAAATCACACTTAATAAATTTCCTATATAACATAATCCATTTAAGAGTATCATTATTAATCCACAAGTGAATCACATTTTTGTCATTACACTTTAGTCAACCAAAATCTAATTATTGAATCCTAAATAAAAAACATCATGGTATTACATGAATACTCTATTCATTATATCCTTAAAAATTTGGAGTTAAATTTTCAATCCAATTGGAATTACAGTAAACTCATAGCATCCAAACATTATTCAAAAAATTCCTATGAAATTTATACCTTATTTACTCGCATTTAATATTAACAATAATGAATTTCATTATGTGAAAAATATTGGGCTCCATAAAGTTGATCGAAGAACTAATAACATCATGTATTAGGATTCTTATTCGCTATCATAAATGATTATTTTCCCTAAAATAAATGAATAATCTGGATATAGGTTTATTTTAAAAAAATATAATTAGGGTTCCCCATAGTGAATAAATAGTGAAAATAAATACATTATCACCCATCTCCTATAGTTTTTTAATAAAATCCACTAATTATACAATGGACATTATATAGGTAAAAATTGATATTGGTAATTCATTAGGGATTAAATTAATGGAAAACTCAACCTCATACTCAGGGGATCTTTGGGTAATTACTTAGGAAATACATCAATATATTACAATAAAATAGCCACATGCTCATTTTTATGATTAACGTATCCATCCAAATATTTAATATCTCCTTCCCCAAGAATCAAACTCAACTGAGCCACAAGAGGTGGATCTACGTATGAATCAGTCTAGTATGTGTCTTCTCAAATAATAATAAATTATATATAATTCTCACGAATAATAATATTCATATTCCAACAATAAATTTTATGATAATTTCTGAAAGCTAATTTATACCAAGGATTATATGGATTTCATCCATTGGTATGATAATAAGGTAAGTAATGGAATAATGACTTTGTGATATAGTGGGGAATTCATGACACATATTCGTTGTATTGAGACATACCCTATGAGTATTAACTAACAATTCCATTTGTTAAATTAAAAAATAAATGTGTAATATTAATGAAAAATTGTCAGATATAAAATAGTTTTTGGATAAAAAATAACTAGATTTAAATATTGGATTAAATTACATGACACAACATCATTGGGAACATCCACCTCCCCTATAGTGATCACAAAATCATGGATTATTCCCTTAAAACCTTCTCTTATGGATAACCATGACTGATAGAAAATTGGTGTAAACAATGTTATATTTCCAAAAATATAAATTATTTTTCATCATTGAATATTTCCCCATGCATTCCTTTTCCAGATTACCCTTATCAATGCACTAATAACACACTTTCATTCTAATCATGAACATAGAAAAATGTTTCATTTGTAAATTATTACATGATCGAAATTTTATACATACTCCTCTTATTCATTGAAGAATTTTATTTTCTATTGGTGATAAAATGCCCTATTATTGTGTTGATCTCTATTGAATATAATTATTTTAGATAATCTATTATCCGTTTATAAGGAATGTAAAAATATTTCTTCCTATGATGATTTTTATAATTCTATATCCATTTAGGGACATAGATAAATACCTTCTTTGAAATGGTTATTCTTAAACTCTTTGTTGTCCATGTAATAGTTATAACACATATATAACCTTTTAAATTATTCCTCATAATCTAATACACCATATTCATAGTTTTTCATTAAACTAAGGAATATTGTCTTCATTTGAATTTGTTTCTGATGATTGATATATTTGTTAAAGTATGTATCGTTAAAACATTTCTTTTATAATAATTCTATTTCCACTTCCTCTCTATTATTTTGTATTAACAACTTTTATTTATCAAAATTGAATTTGATATAATACAATGAAAACTATCCTTTTCTTTTTCACTACATCCCAATTTAATTAATATCTTCTCCAGGGAAAAAATCATTTTATAGGATACCATTGGAATTATAGTCTCAATAAATATTACTGGCTTCTATTAAATTAAGTGACATTTCATTGGAGATTATCATAAAAAAATAGGTACCTATGTATAAGAAAATATATTTTTTATAACGTGATTACGAATCCATTTTACATAAATAATTTAATAGGGTCTTATTCTTGTAGGATTAGTTTACTTCAGAGGGAAATTTATGTCTTATCTAGGTGTAGTGACACCCTTCATCTAAACATGATTTATATATAAAAAATGATATATAAATAATTATCCCGTAAAATTATTAATTTTGAATCGTAATGTATAATTCCAAATATAGAGTGACACTATGAATAAATTAAATTTTTTGCATTATTAATTCGATATTCCTCAACATGTTTATTTTAAAATATCTTTATTTTCAACTCTTTCATAGTGGTTTATAATGAAAACAATAATTTTCATAAGAATATCCCCCCTATGTGTGAAAAATGGTTCACAGTGAGGCCCATATAATGATATGTGTTAATTCTCAAGTCAATCCCAACACCACATTTTCGATGTTACTACCCCAATGTACCATAATTACTGAAACACATCCACTCATATCATCCACCTAGGGATGTATTTCTAGGAAAAACCATATAATATAATCTTTACCAAAATATTATGATATTATTATATAATTATCCACAAATTATATCATAGGGTTATGTTTTAAAATGTATGTTTTCTTTAATCAATTTCACATGTATTCATCAAAATTAATCAGATACCAACTATATCAACAGTAACACAAGAAGCTATTTTATGGTGCCTCAATTTATTATACAGGGATATAAAACATTGTTAAAATTTTGAATGACTAATAAATTTATTTGTGTTAGAGGGCCATATAGATATTTGAGACCCATTTTAAATAGAAAAAAAAATCCAAAAACCCTAAGAAAAAAAAATTGTGAATTAAATGCCTCCGTGAAAACACATAAAATGATATCTTCTTCAATTCATTGGGAAATGACAAAAAATAAGGGTGAGATCCAATGCTCAGTAATAGTAATGTAAAAAAGATACATTCATAAATCATTAATGAATAATCTATTATAAATATTAAAAAACAAAATACACATTCCAATAATGATACATGACATTATTAATTTATAAGGCATAATAATTATGGAATGATAAATAACTGAAAACACATTACATTTAATCAATAATCTATTAATAAAATGCATCATTAGGAAAAATCATTGTGAAAATTTCAAGGATTAAAATAAAATAATTATTAATTAATTACATTCTTATTTATTTTATTCTAGGGACCTAAGAATCATGTAACACCTAATTTTAAAGTCTTTTCATAAGGTAGTTCAAATAATAAGTATAGAAACCTATTTAATTATCCCAACATAATTATCTTAATTTTTTTTTTATAAATTACTATACCTTATCGTCACATATACATATTTGGTAAAGGATACATATTTATCAATATTTCACATAATAATCATTTAATGTAAGAATCATGTATAAAAATGTGAGAAAGATTATAAAACTAAAATATTCATCATAAAATAATATATTTAGTTAATATTAATATGATTACTAATGAAAACAATTCAATATTATGGGATTGTTTAACGTGATGTTGAATAATGGAAAAAGAATGTTAGTTGGAACAATAAGTTGTACAATTTAAAAATTTTCATGTAATATACCAATAGAAGAAATGATTCAAATTGAGACCTAAATTATAATAAATTAGGAATGAATCGTTATATTACATGTTAAAATGGGAATTATATACACCACATTAATGTGAATTGGTGAATAATAATAAATATGTATCAGTGTAATATAAATGGATAAGAAATACCATACCTCACACTTTCCTTTAGTAGAATATTATTTAAAAAACAATATAAATGTTTTAAGAATGTTATTAATTTCATTAATAATTATAATATCAGATTTTATTGTCATATAATACATTACTACCCATTTCTTAATAATATTTCATTATTTTCAACATTTCTGGTGGAAAATGCATAGTTTTCACAACAGTGAAATTTTATGAAAGAATAGTTTCATATGTATATTATATTGTTAAATCACTAAAAGAATAATAGTATTTATATAATAATCCAATTTAGAAATCAATTATACATTTATTCAAAATCATGAAATATGGATATGAAAAATGAACTATGTTTTAATCAAGAAGTTGGTACGTTATATATACGTTTGAGTGACACCTCAATTTTTAAATGAACATTATGGATATAGAGAAAGTAATATGTTATTTTAAAAAAATCATCACAATGTGATATATATATTATGTTTTTAAATATAAATATATTTAATTCATTTTTTGTGGGGATAAATATAGAATCACATCACATCATGAATGAAATTTTCCACATGTACGAGAATGATTTTGTTATACATCCATGACTGAAAAGTAAGAATTAACATAAAATATATTATATTTAATTAATGATAAATATTTAATTAATATCATAAAAATTTAGAGTATATCACCTATAATTATTAACATTATTCTTACCACCATCCTTGTAACGAGTCAATGAAAAATGAATCACATCGCTTCCTAAGTTGGTAGTTCCCCACACAAATGAGAGAAGTGATCATATATCTTTTGAAATTGAAATCGATATATATATATATATATGAAATAATGAAAACTTATTTATAATTATGTTATTAATATCTTGCATATTATTAATATCTATATTACTACCCAATCAGTAATAGTTGTATTGGAAGAACAAAAGTCATCAGTTCATGAGGTTGTAATCCTCCATAGAGAAGAATGATGATTTTTCAAACCCATTTGATGGATGTGGATATAAATGTAAGTCATGAAATTATTATTAAAATTACACAATATCTTGACTCTATTAATGTTATTATATCATAATTATTGAATTTTTTTAAGAGGTGTAGAAATAAATAAAATAAAGACACACATTAGAGAAAAATATATCTTCTTCATGTATCCTCAATATGTTTTATCAAAATCTATAATAGTTTTTATTTCTATAAAACACTTTTTCGATGATGATTTGGAGGGATGATTTGATGTTATTTAGGTATGTGAAGTCTAACCCAATGATTTTTACAATGTGATGATGAGAGTTTATTGGGTGTCCTTTTATAAATATAGGTAAGTGAGACAATTGTTTTTTTATGAAGATTTTTAATCATAAAAACTTTTAAATTAGGAGATGATCCCAAAATGGGTAATTATAGAACCTAATATATGTTAGGTCCAAATATAGAAATCAAAATTATTGTGGAAGAGTTGGTAAGTACTTCTTACATTTATCTTGTTACCTTAACCCCCAATAATATATATTTACATTAACCAGAAGAATTATTTTTTACATCACTAATTATTAATATTTTTGAAAAATTAAATTTTACATGTTTTTAATTATAAATTTCATTTATAAAAAAATTAAAAATCAATTTTTACAAAATATAATAGTATAATTTTTATTCAAAATTAATCTAGTAGAGATGACGAGGAAGAGGTTTTTAATGGAAACATGTCAGAATTTTTTATAATGTCTATATATTGAATTTAAATAAGAAAAATATTCCAAAGAACTAAATAAGATTTCATGATAAAAAATTGAAATAATATTACATTAAAACTAATACAAAATATCATATAACATTATCAATTTATATAAAAAACATTCAACAATTTTATTTTCAAAATTTTCATTATTCATAAAAAATTACCATTTTATTAAAAAACACAAAAAAACCCTAATATAGTGTTGGTATTCTAACTTATCATATAATATTATAGTTTATAAATAATTTCTATAAAAAGGGTAAAAACTAATTTTAAATCTTGTTTTGAAAGAGTGACCAGACCATCTTATAGAAACAAATTTTTTCATAAAATAGTTCTCTTTTATCCTAATAATTTTTACTACCATTTCTAATTGACAGATATATGTGTGAAAAATAAATGTTTTCATTAATTTCATTCTATTCATACCCACTAACATAATCATAATATTATAATGGTTATATTTAAATAATTTTTTAATATTTTATTTTCATTTAATTATGTTGTTGTTCGTATACAAGTTTTCATAGATATTAGATTTATCTAAAAAATATATATTATAATTTCCTAGGGTGTTATAATAAACAAAACAAATATTTATAAAAATATAAGTTGTTAATATAGTAGGATTACTAAGATATACAAAATTCTTTTTCTTAAATTATATAATTTTATTTCTCATCTGTTACATGAATTAAATGTAATTTGAATGGTAATTAAGTAAATTAATGCTAACTACGAATAATGTAGCACTAGTATATCCAAAGAAATTTAATTTAAATAATGTATCTTCAGGATTTCCAAAAAAAATATGCCTTAAATTATTAACGATGGGAAATTTTTTGTAATTAATTCAGTTTGAACTAAATAATATTTGGTAGATAAAAAATTATTTTCTAGAAATTTTTTTAGGAAATTTACAAAAATAAAAGGTAGATATTTGGTATATGGATAAAGGGTGTTTCTGGCACATGATTTTCTATATTTATAACATTTGATCCATTAATTCATGTGATAGAGGCAGCATCAAATTCACGGATAACACTTAAGGATTTTTCTATGGCTATAGAGAAGTAACAATATTAAAATAATTTATAATTATTAAATTATATTATTAAGATGGTTTAATAAAATTTAATTATTCTATCAAATCATCAGGATGATGTAATGAGAATCAAGTTTGATGATAAATAATCTATTGTTTAAAGAAAAAATACTATTTTATTTTGTTCTATTTAAAAAGATAATATGTACTCTAAAAATATTTTATAAATGACCCAAAAAGTTGATTCTTATTTAAAAGATACAAAAGAATAAAATTAACATTAAAATAGAATATTGGGACATGATAACAATTAATAATCATACAATTTGAAAAAAAACATGGAAACCATCAAGAAAATCTATAATTAAATTAATTTATATATTTTTTGTGTTATAATTATCTAATGGGAATAAAACATTAAGAGACCATTGGACTTGGTAACAATTCATGTATAAGAAGGCATTTAATGACAATTAATCTTGATATATCTAGAAAAATTAGTACTCAGATATTATAAAATATGAAATATTTATTTCTAATTATACGTGAATGCAGTATATTAATGTATAATCATTCCATATCTAAAAAAGGGAAACCCTAATAAATATTTTTACGTTTTGTAAATTTATTGAAAAATAAAAACAAAAATGTAATAACGACTTTTATAATTTATAATAGAGGATATAATTTCAACATGTATTTTTAGATATTATTATAATATATTGAATACCAAAAGAATTATTATACCGCTAAGACACCATAAAAAAATATGTGTTGTAGATTGTAAATATATAATTATCGATGAATGATAATTAACTTTATAAAAAAACTCAAATTAATAAAAAAAATTAAATAGTATCACTTAATACTAAATTCAATATATTTAATATATTTAATATATTTAAAATGAAAACAATGTTAAAGAAACATATTTACAACCATCCTAATGAATAATAACCCAATGTTGGAAGCATTAATTTATTTGGTTGCATTGTATATATTTTAAATACTAAAGTAAATCTCGAAATGTTTGATACCAAAATTAATTATGTTTTTTTTCATGGATATTCATGTAATATTAAATAAAATATATTATATAACAATAGAACCATTTTATTAGTTGATTATATGTATTTAATAGTCATTTAAAATAATGGAAAACAGAATTTAGATTCTGAAAACCCTAATGAATAATTTTATTTATTAAAGTATCAATATGATAAATCTATAAACGAAAATTAATTTTTAGAGGTGGATAGCATATATTCTCAATTTTAAAATTATAATTATAAAACCCATAGAGTAAATTTCATATAAAATATAATTGGTAATGTTCAATATGGAATAAAAACTAGATTATATTTTTTAAATATTATTTTCTAATTCCCCCTTTTTTTGATTTTATGAATATTAATGCTGTAAAAGAGTTGAATGAAATTCAATTCATGATGCGATTAATTAGTATGTTATAAATAATTTTTTTAAAATTTCATAGTTTCTTAAATATATACTTAAAATTGGAACCGTTTGGAAATTTCAGAATTGAATTGATATGTCTATTAATATAATAAAAAATAATGAAAGAATTAATGCTAAGGAATATTTGCATTAATAGGGTATTGATTTAGAAAATTCATTTTCACGAATTTCTAGAAATGAAACCATTTAATTTTATAATATTTTTCATGATATAAGAAATTGTAATTTTTTAAACTTATTGTAAAAAGAGAACATTTAAATGGTCAAATTTTTGAAGAGGTGTGTATTAATGAACCACCCACATTAAAAATTAACTACTTCCATTAACATGATTTTAAATGATCTAACACATTTTATATTGAAAATAAACCTTCAATATCATAGTATGATAGACTAAAAATATTTTTGTAGAAATATAATTTTAAATATGGAATTTTCTATCAATCCTTATATATAAATAAATTTTCTAATGAGCTTTTGATTTTAGTAATATATTTCTATGATATTTTACTTTTATAGATTTTTTTTATAATTAACTACTTTATGAATTTAATTTCTAATGAATTTTATATGAGTATAATCAGTGAATTTAAATTTACCCAAATTATTTAAATATTATAATGAAAAGGTGGAATATTTAAATTTAATATAATTATAAAAATATTTAGCTATAAAAATTAATTTTGAATCATTTAAAACTTTTTTAACGCTAATGAGATCCAATTATAAATTATATGGGGATAAATATTGAAAATGTCTAAATGATAAAATTTATGAAGGAATGATGGGAATCCTAATTTATTTGACAGCTTGAATAATATTATTTTTAGTTTGAATGAGTGTATGATTTCATTTGAATATAAAATAAATTCAATTAAAGGATATAAGAATAAAAATTATATATTTTTAAGGATTTTTAACACTAGTTTTTTCTCAATATTTATAATTTTTTTAATTTTTTTTTAAAATTTTGATTTTGAATTTTTAGGAGGAAAACATAATAAAAAATGAATATCATGTATTATTTGAATACACAGTTAATATAAAATTTCATAGGGTTCTAAAAAGAAATTTCACCTTTCATTGTCCATAACTAAGGCGAATTACATTGATCCTACAAAATTTTTTTCTCAAATTATTTGGCGAAAAGAGAAACTATCTTATTTCAATTTTTGTTTGGAAAAAATTAAAAGATATAGTGGAAACAAAACATTTATTTCAATATCATTATTCCATTAAAACATTCATTGAAAAAATATATTTATGTTTGATTTCATTTTTAATGATATCTTGTTTTCCAATGTGATATCATTCAAGAAATTGTCCTAAATGAAATTGTGCTTGTAAATATCATTACTGAAAACTTATATTCTCCATGGTTTGATAATTTAAAAAATAGAACATGGATTGATATATATATATATATATATATGTGTGTTATCTAATCATGAATATTATGTTCTTTAATTTTTATATATAATTTTTATGAAAATTTTAATTTTAGGGGAATTTTTTATTTATAATTTAATTATATCCCCATTAAAATTAAAAAATGGGTGATAATGATTTGGGTTTTGTAAATAAAATATGTGGTTTTGTAATATTAATGAAATGGGGATATTGTATCTCTTGATGGTTTTGGTTCTCCTGTTCTATTTAGTTTTTATAATTTTTTAAATTTTAAATTCCAATATTTTTAAAATATTTAATTAAAAATTAATAAAAATTATTTAAATTTATTTTTAAGAATTTTAATCAAAATTCATTTTATTATTATGTATTAATTAATTATTATATAAATCAAATTTCATGTTTTTATATTTTTTCAATGCAATTTTTATCATATTAATGTTTTTTAAACATTATATTAAATTTTTTCATGTATTCTTTCAACACTTATGTGAAATTTTTAATCCTTAATTTTTCCTTATGTCGACTTTTTGTACCATTAAAAATTATTTTCTACACAATTATACAATGTTTATAGAAGGTGTTTATCATTGACGTCAGATTTGACTTACCTTTATGTATGCCTTAAAAATTGTATGTTACCCTTATAGAAAAATTCATAATCTTGTACTGCCCATATGTGTGGTTCATACTCTATTTATGAAGGATTACCGAATTTCAAATTACTTTTTCATAGTTTATATTTACCTTTATTCAATGTGATAAAATACCCTCATGGAGAATGTGTAAACATATTTACCCTCACATAATTGTGTTCACTTACCCTTACATTTATTGAAGAACGTAGATGTTACCCTGATGCAATGGTATCTTGATTAATCCAATATATGATTAATTTTAACATTATGAATCATATTAAAACATAATTTTACATCTATACGTGCATGGATGTACATTTAAAAAACCTATATAAATTACACTCTACACTCACACAAAAAAAATAATTATTTTAGTGGTTGATGGACATCAAACAAAATAATCATGTAGTGGTATCCAGTCCTTATGTATGATTGTATAACCTCATAACTGGCTATAGAACCACATAAGTAGTCATATCCCCTGCCTTTTATAATGTTCAACATTAATAGTAATGTTAGAGAATTATCAATATTAGTTATGTTCTGAAACCAATGGAAAAATAAATATTCACCAATTACTTATAAATTATTCAACCATCACACAATATTGAAAAAAAATTGGATAATTTTTTATTAATTGATTTATTATATATAAAATATTACAATTTTAATTATAATTTTTTAAATGATTATATTTTTCGTAAAATAATTTAAATTATTGATTAAATATTTTTGTGTATAAATTCATTATAAAAGACATGATATACTTGCGTAATGATTATTTATTTTAGTTAATTTTGGTTTTATTATAATTTTATTTGATATCTTAATACTTTTTTTATTAATGTTAATATTAATATTTGGATGAAGGATTACATTGAATGCGATTTAGAGTCTTTTCATGTTTGAATAAAATAGTGAGGGAACTCTATGATAGTGAAAATGATATCTCAAATTAGAATGACCAATTATTTTTTTCATGTTTATTTTTTTAACATGGAATACTATAAATGGTTATTAAGGTGATACTTCAAACACATTTAAATATTATACTTAATTATGTGAAATTATGCTTTGAAATGAAATAAAGGAGGAAAGTGATTAAATAAACACATCAACGTTTATTCGACCACTATAAGAGAAATATTAAAGTATAAAAATCATATGTGATTTTTTAAAATGGAAATCCCTGTTGTGACTACATTGATATTTGTGAGGTCACTATGATAATCACAATTATATAATATACTATTGATGTGATTTATGATCTTTAGATTATTTGATATTCATTTTGATCATTTACTCAAATTATTTTTTTAATTTAACTTATTTTTTCACTATTTTATCCTTATATTCCCAGGTTTCTTCTTTTAGTGAAAATTTATACTTTTCCAATAAAAATATATCTTCATTCCTTATTCTTGGTACTTTAAAACAGGTTTGGGTGGTGAATTCCGTTAAAAACCATGTTGGTCATGGGTTGTGATACATGTAAAAGTATGTTTTCTTATACAGACGAGTGAAAAAATAGTACATATGAAACATGGTTATCACTCACAAGAAAATTGATTTTATTAGTGAATAACATTATTATCATTTAGTATATAACATTTAATAGTAAATATAGGATCTCTGTGATACGAACTACAATAAAAAAGAATTTTCACATTGTTTTATTTAGCACTGCCGAATTTTTCTTTTATCATTTAACTATTTATTTCGCTAATTCTAATAATTTTTACTATATTTGGAAAACTAATATTCAAATCACCTATTGTTTGTATTTATATCTAACTTGGCGCTAATAATAAAATCCTCCATGATGGTGTTGCCAGAGCCATCAACATGGTGGATACATATATTGACATCCTCAACTAGTATGTAATAGTATCATTGGAAGATCTATAATAATTGCCAATTTTACCTTTTGGGATGATGTAACAACTGGATTTTATCATAAAATATATTTTTTAAATAATTTTAATACATTAACAACTTTCATTTGACGTAATCATGAGTTTTAAATAATACTGTGATGATCTTGTTATAAAATTACAATTTTACCCTTGTGTTTATGTTAGCAATAATTAATATGACTAACATGTGATATTATATGAAGAATTCTTTGGTTGTGATATATTAGTGGAAAATATGAAACAATTAATTGTAAATGAAATATTTCAATATTTTTAATTATAATTATTAAATGAATTTTTTGAAATAAATATGTTATATATTTACTAAAATATTTTTATATTAATCTAATAGATATCATTACCATTGGGTATGAATAAACAATATTTTTTGTATAAAAAAAATATTTTTTAAAAGGGTAATTTTAATATATTTTAATGGAGAAACCGTTTTAAATTAAATTTTTGAATAATTAATAATTTTTAAATTAAAACATAAACCACTTCTTTTTAACATGGTTATAAATATTTAGTGTGGATTAAATTTCAATTTTTTTATAGCATTCATGTTTTCATAAATATTAAAAAATATACTAAACATTATTTTAGAAAAATTTAATTGAGATAATTTATATGTTTAAATTATTTTATTTAATTGTTTTAATTTATAAATACAATATAGTTTTATAAATTACTATAATGTAGGTCATTTTCAACAATTTTATGTTGAATTGAGGTGTAAAAACAATTCAATCTTTTGTAATGTTATAAATTTTAAAACCCATTTTTTTATTCTGACAATGAGAATTTTTTAAAAATATTTACTGCAGGTAATCTATTATTAATTTTGAAAAATGGATTCCATATTTAGAAATAGTATGTCCTAATTATGAAATTTGATTTATTTTATTTTTTCTCATTATGAATAAAAACATCAGTAATTTTTATTAAAATTGTAATAGTGGAAATCAGGTAATTAAGGGGAAAAATAATATTATACAACTAAAATTTTTACAAATATAATTGGATGAGTTTATTTCGACCTAAATTATTATTGGGATGAAATGGTATCCTTTGGTGGGCCCTCAGGTGAGATAAGAACGTTTAATTTAATTTATTTAAGGAAAAGTAAAGTATATGTTAGTGAAATTTTAGCAATTTAATTATAAGGATATCTAAAAGGAAAATTTAACAATAAATAATCATTTAAATTCTAAGATTTTTTATTTATCAGTGAAATGTAATTTTTATATTTATGGAACATATAGTAAAATTAATTATATATTCATTAATAATGCAGAAACTATTTAATTTAAGAGAAATCAACAAAATAATTATTATTAAAATAAAAATAAGGATAAAAAACATAAAAACATGACCAAATCATATTATCCAACTATATATAGACTATATATAGCTAATAGTCTTGTTATTAATCATTTGGAGCCATATGGAATATATTATGTCCCTTAATATTTAATATAATATGATATTAATGTTCTCACATTCATGTTTCAATAAATATATAATTTTTAATTTAACAATTTACTGAATATATATTCTTCTATAAGTATTATTTTTAAATACAAAGTATTTAACTACTTAATTGTATTTTATAATTAATTTTTATTCAATAAATAATTATATTAAATAACTATACAAAATTAATATAGTAATAATCTTATTAAAGGAGATAACAAAAAAATGTGATTAAAAATATTAAAATAAATATAATTTGAGATTATTTATAAATACAAATAACTTTATTGATTAAATATAACACATAGCAATATTATAAAATATTTTTTTTCAATGATTACTTGATTTTTGTATGTTTTTTATTATCAACGAATTAAATAGTATCAAATAGCTTCTATTTATTTTTTTATAAAAATATTATACAATTAAAATAAATATGAAAAAGTATTTCTTTTAAAAAAAATAATTAGTAAAAATGATATGGTATAAAATATTATAAATTATTCATTTATGGTATAATTACACCCAAAAATTAAAATATTAAATCCTTTTAATATTGATATATATGATGCATTAGTTAAAAATTAAATAAAATAAATAAGGGTTAATTAAAATGATTAGGTTTAAATAGACATAATAAAATGTAATTTGTTTTTTCTAAATGGTATTATAACCATATTTCATATAATATTGTAATGAATAAATTTTTAATGTTATTGTATATGATTTTATTTTATTATAATTTATTATTTTTAGAGATTCCAAAAGTGCCTCTCAACTCAATTATAAAAGGGAACCTTCTCCCACACATCATCACATCACCTTGCGTGTTAATAATATACCATAAACTTCCTATTTCTGTTATAATTGTCAATAGTCACATGATATATGTTCTTTTATTCTCCAAATACCATCCCAAGTGCTTTAAGAGGTGATCTTGAGGGAGCTCGTCGAAGAAGTGGTAATCCCCTACACCGATTCATTCAGACATTTTTATTCTTCAACTTCCTATTCAATACATGAATCCATTATAAAGTAATAAATAAAATAAAAACTTTTTACAGAGAATTAATTATGATTATTGAACAACATACTCCACCATCTATCAATCATTTGAAAATCAAAAACACCACACATGCGTATGTACAAATTACCGTCTCCACACCGTGGTGTGATCTATTATTCAAAACCCCCTTACATTTATGGGTAAAATAATGGAAATAAAACTTTTATATAATTATGATAACATAATACAAATTCTGAAAAAAATACACTATCCACATTCGTACAATTTCATAATTATGTGAATGATATCGTCACTCATATGTACGTTCGACCGACTGTCTCTATGATGCAATGTGATTCATTCTACATGGTATCAATTAAATAATGATTATATAAATGAATATAATGAAAAAATATGTTATATTTTATGTTAATATAGATTTTTTAAAGATATAACTACGATCTAATAAAGTGAAAAATAAACTATTTGACAAAACATGAATAAGAAAACGATGCAGTTAATACCTGAATATCGAGTAATAATGAATACCATCATCCAAATACTTGTTTTTTATATTATTTTTGAAAAAGAAATTTATAGATAAGTGAGAAAAAAGAAATTAAATTAAACAATTAAGTACCAAAAAGGAAATATTGATTTTGACCAAGCCACATGCCTATAATGATAATCAAATTTCAAAATTTAAACAAAAAGAGACACACCACACCCTCCGGTCACATACCGTGAGCATTTGGAAAATCAACACCTCATTTCCTCAAGACACCATCTCCATTATAACGTCAATCCTCAGATCTTGTAACCTCCTATTTAATTATTTAAATAATTTCATTAACGTATAAAATATAAATTGTCATCTTTATGATATATCCTATAAAGTATATTTGACCTATGGTATGGAATAATTTCACAATATCATGATTATATGAGATTGCCTATACATCAGTAATTAGTTGGGTATATTTATTATACATAGAAATGATTACTAATATCTATTACAAAATATTTTTTCAATTATTTTACAATTTGACTCATTTGTGATTTTTTATTAAATATTTCCAATATAATATTTTGTCTTTTTAAATACTACGTACATTTTGAACATCCTAAAAAATTACCAGAGAATGTTTTCTTTTAACATATATGGTATGAACATATTTTTATGTTTTTATAGCTCATTATTTCAATGTGCCTTATTTTAAAATATTTCATATTTATTTATAAATTCATTCATTTCATTTAAAATTATGAGGCATTTTTAGGAAAAAAAATTCTAAAGGAGAAAAGATTCTTTCCTCGAGAATTAATTTCATGTTTTCAATCAAAAATATTATTTATATAGAATTATACTATTTAATAGGGTTATGTTTAAACTATACTATACATACTTTACTAATGTGTTGATTATTTTTTGATGTAATTTTATTTGATAAATCTAGTTATATTACATTTATTATTTTATGATTGAATGTTTCTTTTAAAAAACCTTTTATAATAAAGGTTATGTTATGTTGAATGATTTATGTTTTTTAGAACATTTAAGAAATATTTCATTATTAAATGGGTGGGACATATATCTCCATCCAATTTATTAGGTAAATATTTATATCTCAAGAGATAGATAGGGTTGGAATGAGAAATGATATGAGTTAAATAATATAGCAGTAAAATGAGGAGTGAACTCAATTAAGTAATAGACATTTTTCTTAATGATGGTTTTAGAAATGAGTCTTGACTTATATGAAATGATTTTCTATTCTTAATTTTATACCAAAAAAATTTAATTTCTTATGTTTTGACTTTTGGGATTATGATCATTGATTATTATTAACATTTATTATTTATCCTATTACATGATATCATGATTTTTATACGCAGAATATGATTTTAAAATGTTATGTTCTTATGTGATATGATAATAATATGATTTACATATCCCTTTTTCACCCTTACTGAGAATTTGATATCACAATTTATTATGTTCTGTTTCCCCCAGCCACGAAGTAGGATATTAAGTAAGATATGACAAGAGGTGTATAGTTAGGTTAAAATAAACCGGAGACGATGTATATGTTTTATAAACTGGTTGTTTATGTATCCAATTTCTAATGAAAATAAACATATATTGTTCCAACATGGTTTTTTAGTTTCTCTAATTATTATTATAAAGTTTTCATGTAATATATAATTATGGAAATTAAGGGTAGTTAAATTTTGTGTTAGATGAAATGTATTATTATCCTTTGGAAACTAGGATGAAACATCCATAGTAAGAACCATAAGGATATTTCATAGTATAGCATACAATCTCGGAGTTCTAGAAATTAACATGAGTAACCTAGGATAAATCCTACTGTTTCATCATTTTATATTTTATAATTTATTATCTATATTTCCCATTATTATTATAGTTTCTCAAACTATAATTATTTGTTTAAGTCAATGGATAGAACCTGAAACAACAATGAAAATGGTGAATACGAGGGAAAATAAATGATTTTCCTCCTAATAAACCATATTTTTAGTAGATAGAATGAAAACATATAGTATCTTTTCATAGAAATAATTCTCAGGATGTGAATTGTGATTGACATTCAAATGAGAAATGTAGGGAATAAAATTATGTTTATTATTTCATTAGGTTTCATCCACATACTTTTTGAGGGTATTTACACCTATTACTGACTGAACAAGGTATCAGTACCACTGAAATGATATTTTTAGATCTCTAATGCTTAGAACAAGATAAATTCATCTTAACAGTGTCTCTTTTGGATGGTGAATCTAATCGATGGTGTAACCATATCAATAATACAATGAAATTAGATTAAATTGAATTAATGGAATGGGATGATTTCAATAAAATACATTACAATAAGAATATTCCACATATTATTTGAAAAATACGGATATGGATATCATTGAGGTGCAGAAAAGGATTATGAATAAATTGGTACCTACAAAGAAAATTTTATAAGTCTTATATGCAATGCTTCTAGAATTATTATCCAACCAGATTGTAAAATTGATCAATATGTTAGTGGATTAAAAGCGCGTCTCTGAATGGAATTAGCCATTATAGATGATAATATGTATGAGGAAATCTTTTTCTAGGATCTCTAGGTTGATATGGATATTTAAGTATCCCATAAATCTTATAGGTTTGATTTGATGAGAAAAATTTAATACAAGAGAAAATATAAATATCATTATAAAAAAAGTTGAGTTTTCATTGATTAACATTGTGTGCAAAAAACATGGAGGAAATTGTCTTAAGGGGACTAAAAATCATTTAAGTGTGAGAGATAATTTTAGTTGGAATTTGAATGTTGAAATGATGGAGAATAGTTGTCTAATGATGTGGATAGATAAAAGGAAACAAAAAATTCACTTTTTACACTTCAATGATACATGTGAAAGTAAATAGGGAAGCATGATAAAAAATACACTAATACAAGGGTTATAAAATATTATTGACATCAATAAACTCTTAAGGCTAATGGAAAAGTAACATCACATTTGATAAATATCAATAATGTGGAGTATGATAATGATGTGTTTGAAGTCACACTTACCATCCACTATAAAGAATAAAAAGATTAATTAGAATCCGGATTAACCCAGTTTTCTATTTAAGATGAATTGTCTCCATCTGTCACTGTATTACCTTAAAAAATTCATTTTCAGTTAACTATGACCACTAATAATGGAACAATTGTCACATAAAATTTTTATAATTATTCTCTAGTTAAATATTATGGTAAAGTGCTTCATAAAAATCTTCTGATCATTCATTTAGTGGAGTTTTATGTGAGTCTTGGTATGGATTGGATTTCTCTATACAGATATAATATCAGTTTACATGGAAGGGGTGTACAATTTGCAATTCCAGATCTATATATGATCATCAATATATGTATTGTTGAGTTTAATTTATTGTATAAATTTCTTCCAACTTATGGTTCTTGATTCATATATTGGTAGGTTATCTATCTCAAATGGATGAGTAGAAACTCAACATTATGAATATTCATCTTGTATAATGACTTGTAGAAGTAATTCCATAAGAATTTCTAGGTCTTCCACCAAATAATAAATTTTTGTTTTTAATAGAACTCATAGGTGGTATTATACCCATTTCAATGACACCATATATAATTTCCCCAATTTAATTGACATAGTTGAAGAAGAAACTCCAATAAAATCATGTAAAAAAGATTCATATTACCTAGTGAATATCCTATGGGTGACCTAGATATAATTTTTAATTACAATTATGGATGAATGTAGCTATTAATTGATTGTCAATAACTTATTAAGATCACTATCAAGAAAAACTATCCTCTTCCACACATTTATTACATATTTGTACAAATATATAGAGCACACTAATTTTCAAATATTGGTCTTCATTCATGATTTCAACAATCAATGATCAAGGAGAATAAAAAAATATGGAATTTTTTGCAATGTATGGACAACATGATTTTATGTTGATGTGTTTGATCTGACTAATTTCCCCTCTATCTTCAATGATATATTGAATACCGTATTTATATATTATAATGATTAATTTTTTGTAGTCATTGAAGAATATATTCTGGAATATTTGAAGAGAATTTTTTTTGAAGATCAATTAGTAATTCTATTGAGGATCCAAAGAAAGGATAATCATAAAAATATTACCTTTTGTGAATTTGGATTCATAAAAATTTAATTTTGAGTCAAATAATGTCAATATAGGGGATATAAATTGAACCAAAAAAAATGTGTTATTTAATGTTATCCTAGACCAAAAACAATAACTAAGATGATACGTTTTATTGTTTTGGTGGGATATTATTGATGTTTTTTGAAATATTTTTCATGACTATCTAGTCCACTCACCACATTCACTTGAAAAAGAGCTCTATTCATTTCTATGGGGTAATGTGAATATAATTTAAAATATTTAAAATGAAGGTTATCCAGTTCACCTATGCTTATACAAACATGTAGTGGAGAATTGTTTTTTTTCTATAGTGATGGCTTAAAGAATAATTCTTAATTTTTTTATCAAGAAAATTGACATGATGATGGATAATACCTCAAAAAATTGGAAATACATAAGAAAAATTTTCCAACTCATGATTTAGAGTTAACTACAGTAATATTTTCTTTAAATTTATGGATGCATTATCATTTTTCTGAAAGATGTGATATTTATTCAGATCATAAATGTTTAATGTATATTTTCACAAAATATGAGTTGAATATAATACAAATAAGGTGTACAAATTTAATTATATTTTATTAATACCCAATAAATTTCCACCCTAAATTGAGAAAAGTGTTGATGATTCTTTTAGAAGAGCAGACCATGCTAGCCTATCTCTGATGAGGAAGAAAAAAGATCAATTATTTATGGATATGTAAATAATGGATCATAAAATATTAAAGGAAGGGGTGAAATCCTATCATTCTAAAATTAATGTTCAACCATATATACGAGTAAATACTATATAGAAAAACAAGGATTATATAGAGCTACAAAAGAATGTATGTAATGTTCCAAAATTCATCCTTGATTATGATGATATAATAAGGTTCAAGAAATTTGTTTTTATTCATCATTGACCATAATTAATGAAGGAGAATTAATATGAGGCTCATAGTTCTTATATCTATATTGATCGTAGAAGCAATAGAATGTATATAAACCTGAAAGAGTATTGTGGGATGGAATGGAATGAGATATTGCAAAATATGTCTGCTAGTGCATTGTTTTTCAACACGTATATGGATGATTGGGGGAGAGATGTTTAAGGGGATGTTAGAACCACTAACAATATCATAATGTAAATGGGAAAACATTAATATTGACTTTGTTAGCAAACTACCAAAAACATATATAGGCCATAATACTATATGATTAACAATTGATCACCTTAGACAGTCTGCACACATCAGTTCTTTTAGAGATGATTTTTCTCTTTATCATATTCCTATGATGTATGTAAAGGAATTTCTAAAATTGTATAGAGTTCCACTTTCCATTATATTTTATTAGGATCCAAGTATTACATCAATTTTCTATAAAATTCTCTAGTAGGCTCCAGATTGAGATGTATGATTCAGAACTTCTTATAATCCTATGATAGATTGTTAGTGTAAGAGGAGAATTCAAAATCTTTATCACATGTGGAGAGATTTATCTAGGTATTCAAAATGTGGTTGATATCCACACCTTCCCTTGGTATAATATTATTATATTTATATCATTTAATCTAGTATACATGAGGCTCTTTATGAATCCCTCTATAGTAAGATGTTTAAAACCCGAGCATTTTTTAAAATTTTGGTGGAATAAAAGCTATTATACTCTGATATTTTAAATGAAATTGAAGAAAAGTTCAGATCTATTTATAAACACATAAGATCAGTTCATAGTCAAAAAAATAGTTATGATGACAACCAATGAATATACGTAGATCTTGATGTTGGTGAAAATTTGTTTCTATAAATATAACCTTGGAATAAAGTAATGTGATTTTAATTTAGGGAAATCTCATTCAAACGTATATTAGTCCTTTTGAAATTATACACCGTATTGGAATGTTTTCTTATAAATAATAACTTCCACTAAATATCATTAAATTTCAGGATTTATTCCATGTATATCTACTGATGAATTACACACCAGATCAATTATATGCACTAAATTTATATGTCTTTCTGGTAGTGCAATATCAATCATAGGAAGAACAACTAAGTGATATTTTGGGACTTAGTGAAAAATTTAAATGAAATAAGACAACTCTATTTGTTTTATTAGTTTATGGATGAACCCTCAATTTTAGAAAGCTACGTGAGAAATTAAGGATTTATTATGGTTGAGGTATCTTAATCTCTTAAAATCCATGTGGAATATTTTCTTGGTAAATTTTGGTTTATGGTTATTTGAATGTAACACACGTATGTATTTTTTGAAATATTTTCAGTAAATAATTTTTTTCCTAAATATAATGAATTTCAAACAACCATGATTTTAATCAAACTGTGAGACACCATTGGTATTTAAGGACAATTATAAAATATTTGTTAATTTATCATTAATATATATAACTAACATTGGAAAATGTATGTTTTATTCTTTTACAACAAATTATTTATAAAAAACATAAATCAATTAAATTTCAAGGAAATATATATTTTGGGAAGGAAAATTAGCGAATTAAATTAATTAAATATATGTGTTATATATTAAATAAAATATTATTTATATCCATCCAATAGATATTTTAGACAATGTGTAAAACCAAAACCAACTTTTTATATAAAATATATATTTATTGAAAGGACAAATTTAACAAATTTTAATTTAAAATCCTTGTTAAAATAATATTTTGGAAAAATAAATAATTTTTATATGAAAACATAAGACATTTATTTGGATGAGGGATATAAAAATATAAATTTTCTGAATATTGGATAAATTTTTTTTATTAAAATGAACTTACTTATGAATATTAAAAATATAATAGATATTTAATAAAAAAACTTTTTCCATTGAAATAATTTATATTGTTAAATTATACTATTGAATTTTTTAATTTATAAGTGGAATATAGTTTTATTAGATAATATAATGTAGGTTGTTGGCATTAATTTTACTATGAATTTTGATTCAAAATCATCTGGAACATTTACAATGTTTTAACTATTAAAACTCGTTTTTTCATTCTGACAAAGTGATATATTTTATATTAATAATTACAACATCTATGTTTTGAATTTTGAAAATTATATTCCATATTCTAAATCAGGTCATCCAAATTATGTAAGTAGATTTCTTTTATCTTTGGGACTTATTAATTTTAATTTAGTATTTTCTTATTAATACAGTAAAGGGTTAAATTGTGTAATTTAGGTTAACAATAATATTATAAAATTACCCGAAAACGTGTCCTAATATCATGGGATTTGGTTTTTTCAACATGAATCACCATGGGGTAGAAATAGTATCCTTTAGAATCCACTTAGATGTGATTAGGATATTTAATTTATTTTTTTAATGGAAAACATAATTATGCCTCACTCAATTGTTAATAAATATATAATTTTTAATATAAGGTTATATAGAAGATAAATTCATATATAAATAATCATTTTAATGATAAGATATTTTTTATTATCATGGAAATTTATTTTTACTTTTTAAGAAATGAATAATTACTTTAATAGATTATACATTAATGATGCATAAATTATTTAAATGATGAGAAATCAATAAAATATTTCCTATTAAAATCATATTAAATATAATGATACAAGAAAAAATGACCAAATATTAATGGTAGATTATATATTGACAATATAAATCCAAGGGTCTAGTTATTGACCATTTGTATCCATATGGAAAATATTATGACACTATATTTTTTTCATTTAATGTTATGTAAAAGATTCCACATTCATGTTTTAAAAAATATATCATTATTTAAGATGGATTTACTAGATGTTCTATTCATGAGTAAGTATTATATTTAAATCTATGTGATTTTTATAAGTCATAATATTTTCATTTGTAATTTTCATTCAAAAAATATGTTTATTAAATAATTAAAAAAAAACATGTAGTAATTATTATGTTAATGGATATAGAAAATAAATGTGATAAAAATATTAAAATAAATATAATTTTAAATAATTAATATATATAAATATATTTATATATGAACATAAACTTTTAGTAATGTATTTAAATAATTTTTTCAAATATTACTTGTTCTATTAAATTTTTTAAAATCAATTAATTTAATATTGTCAAAATAGACACTATTGATTGTTTATAAAAATAACATATTATTAAATTACTTAAAAATTGATTTTTTATAATAAAATTAAAATAACAATGAAATGGTCTATTTTTTTAAATATTATGTTCTGATATAATTGATATTAAATATGTAAATTTTGAATTCTTTTTAGTATTGAAATATTTTTTTCCTTACATAAAAATTAAATAGAATAATGATGTGTTATTAAAAATTATAAGGATTAAATTTAGAAAAAAAAATTGTGTAAATTTTTTTGGATGATGATATTATAGCCTTATATCAACACATATTCATTTTAGGATATTTTTGTGTATTTTGGATGTGGCTTTATTTTATTAAAAATTAATATTTTTAGAGATCCAAAATTACCCCTCACCTAAATTAAAAAAGGGAACCTCCCCCTTTTATTATTCCTTTTGCATTGAGACTTAATGTTACACCATATCCTACAAATTATCCTCATCAAATTTATTGTCACAATGTAGAGGTACGGTCTGGTCAGAATGCCATCCCTTGTGATTTATGAGGCTATCTAGTGGGAGATCGTCACAGAAGAGATAATCTCCTTAATCGATTTTTTAAAACATATTTCTTCTTCTAAATCATTTTTATGAGTAGATTATATTATAAAATAATAAATACAGTATATGATATATAATAATAATTTATTATGATAATCTGACTACCATATTCCACCTTTTACTTGTCCTACGAAAAACAAATTCACCATTCTTTTGTACATACATATTATCATCTCCAGACCGTGGTGTAATATTTTTTTCACAACAACCTTACATGGATGGATATAAATATTTAAATAATACATATATAGGATTATTATAAAATAAAATTTATTCATTAAAAAAATTATACCATCCAGTACCTTACTATATCAAATAATGAGAATGATATAGTTGCTCCTATGTATGTACGACCTACTCTCTCCACGATATGATGTGATTCATTCTACATGATATCATTTAAATATCGATTATATAAATGTATATAATGATTAAATATTTCATATATTATATTAATATAATTTTAAATAATATAAAATTGTTATAATAAGTAGAACACAATAATTTTTCAAAATACATACATATGAAAATGAAGTAGTTACTACCTGAAATATGAGTAATAATGAAATGTTATTACCAAAATGATGATAATATGATTATATATGATATAATTAATAAGAATATGAATCTTGAATAAGTCAATGAAATTATTTAAATCATTATACATGGGGTTCAAATATATATAATGGATATCATAACAAAGGTAAGGGATAATTTCTTAATATCAATGATATTCGAGATTTTTTATGTATCAATTTACGGAGGTATAATTATCAACCAAACAAATGATTCCTAAATATGTATTAAAAAATATTCATTCTATTACTCTAAAATAATTTACTATAAATATCATTATATCTTTATTTTTTATTAAATGGTATGAATTGATCCTTTTTTCATTTTTAATACGTTCAAAATTTTGACTTTTTTACAAAAAGATAAGAAGAATGTTTTCATCATCATATAGAGGATGAATGGATTTTTTTTTCATTGTTCCTTATTTCCAATAATCTTCCATTAAAAAAATAAATTTTTAATTTCAAATATGTTGATTTATTTTAAAATTTGTGATATTTTAAAAAAAAATATGAAGAAGAAATTATATTTTCCTAAATAATTAATTTGAAGTGTTCTATAAAAATTATTGTCAATCTAATATTAATTCTATTAATTGTGTTGTGTTTGAATTATAGTATCCTTATTATTTCTAAGATTTTATAATTTTTTTGATTTAATTCTATTTATTTAGTCCAATTCTTTTACATGGATTATGTGATTATGTAATGATGTTTAAGAAACTAATTTTATTCCTTGAGTTTTGAAATGATGAATGATTTATGTTTTTTCGGAATACTTCAGAATGATTACATTATGAGTTTGGCGGTACTAATATCTACCACCCATGCATTGGGTAAAATTTTATATCCCAAGATATATATAGGGATAAAATTGGAAATGATCTTGATTCAGTAATATAGGGTTGGAATGAGGAGTTAACTCCATTCCGTAATTGAATTTATCTTCTAGGATGTTCTTGGAAAAGAACCTTAACTAATGTGACATTATTTTTTATTCATATGTATTTGGAAAAAATATAATGTCTTATGTTATGAATTTTAAAATTAATTTTATTTATTCATATGATCTTTTCTTATTTATCTGAGGACATGATATCATGATCTTCAATATTCATGAAACTATTTTCAAATGTTATGTTATTATGAATTATGATTTAGATCAGACAGATATCTCCCATGTTTACCCAAACTCATCATTTATGCCCACACCTTTTTTCTATCTAGAATATCATCTCTGTTGATGATATTGGAATGGTTTATATCTTTTTGATTGTGTGACTTCATGGTGTTCCACATTCTATATTTTTGGATCGGGATTCCCATTTCATTTCACAGTTCATCAAAGTATTAAAAAATAAACTAGGTTCACATGAGTTTTAATGTAAATAATATCACCAAAAAAACAGATAGGTTACCAGAGCAAATGGTTGGGGTGAAAATGAAATGTTACAGGACTATACCCTTGATTATAGAGTTTAATGGTAAAATAATATAACTATGCTTATGTATTCCTAAAATAAATGTTTCTAGGAATCTATTCAGATTGTGTTGTTTGAGGCCCCATACGGTAGACAACCCCATGCACATTTGTGCATGTTTTAATCAACTGATGTATCTATAAAAGTACCCCATATCATTCATGAGACTAAAGAGAAAATATAACTAATATAGAATCATATAAATACAACCTAGTTTAGGAAAAGGTAACATAACAATTGTCACTATGGACCTATTGAGTTCAATGTGTGATATCAGGTATTTTTACATATATCACCTAGGTGGGTTCATAGGCAAACCTATAGATTCGGTATGTTATTGCCGAGATATATCCATACTCTCATGATTGTGGAGGGAGTTTGGCTCGTAGCCTATTGGTTTTTTGTCACCAAAATAGTACATTATCATGCTAACTCTTATAATTCATTTTTCCCTGATGATATCATAGTGGAAATGGATACGCCCTTTGAGAGTGTCTGATACTTATCGTTAATAGATGAATAAAAAATATCTATTGGATTTCAGTTCCACTAGTCCTCATGTTATTGAGATATAAATGTGTGAAGGATGATACATAAGAGTATAAATCTAATTTATATTAATAGTGCCTCAATATTTTTCAGGGGACATCATACTACCCTTGGAAGGGAAACTAGGGGAAAGTTGACTTAAATAGGGGATGGTTACATATGGTTTTGTATAAAAGGTATATACTATTATAGTATGGTTCTTATTACATTATACACCACTAAAAATGATGCCTAATCATGTCAAGATGGAATACTGGTGCGTCTATTGATTGTTCACAGACCAGATCCCCATATTAAGAAGAACAGAATATGACACAAGGTATGTCCATATCCATTCTATCCTAGGAACATAGCTCTGTGACCAGTTTAAAATTTCAAACAATGTGGATTTTCACGGTCTGTAAATAGATTGTTAAACCGTGTAATAAACTGTACGATGTGACCATTTTAAATATTACCGATTACAGAGTTGGTGCTCAATTTTATAAACATGCCACCAAATACCATATAGATATAATCATCGGTGAAATTACATTTTACCCACACATAAAATAATTAAACAAATTCTCATCCACCACTATCATTACTTGCATCCCTAAAAAAATTCTTCCCAAAGGTAGATCACTCATCCCTCAAACTAAGTATTCAATTAAACTTATCCTTCATCAAATAAATTTTTTATTAGATCGATTGGAATAATAGATGTATGATATAAAATGATCACTATTACATACCAAGTAAATGATAAATAAGAAATTATCATATTTATATTCAAATTAGTGAATTTAATATTAATTTTACATTAATGGGGATGCTATTTTTTATGTCATAATTGACACGCAACAATGGGTTTCTCCGATGTCTAATGGTTCATACAATGATGAGTCGTGATAAAAAATATTAATATAGTATTATTTTTATTGGTTGTTAATTCCTAGTATTTGTATTCAGAAGAATCAACTGAACTAACAATAATATGATTATAATTTTTTAAAATGTTTTTAAATTTTTTCAATAATAGTGAGTGTCTTAAAATACGATTGAATATAGTTTTAAGCATAAAAATACACTAATATTCATTAAAAGGTCGATTTACCACCATATGATGGATAACTCTCATTAAATCCAGTTTTTTAACTTTCATAAGTTCGATTTGAAAATATAAAATTATTATTTATAATATTTTTATGATAAAATTAATTTTTAATGAATAGTTAAAATTACTATATTTTAAATGAAAACTACATTTTAATATTATTTATTTATATGGTTATATTACCATTTCAATTAGTTTTTAGATGTAATTACATTATATTTTTATCATTTAATCGAATATAGGTCATTTTACGTAGTTTCCCATGGAAATTGGGCATAAATAAGAGTAAATCTATTAATAGATATTGCTTCATAAAACCAGACTTTTAGTTTTGACAATGTAAATTATTTTTCGATTAATTAATGAATCTTTTTCTTATAAATTTTCTAAAATAGATTTCATTTTAGAATTTCGAATATCTTATATTTCTTTGGCTGAATTCTTTTATGAAAACCATCAATTTTTAATGAATAGTGAAAACATAGACTAGTAGTTAAAAAGTTTACAATTTATTTAAGTGAAATTTTACCACTTATAGGAATTTAATTTCAAAAATAAAACATACATGGCTATTAGTAGTATGTTAAATGTGGTTCAATACGATGAAAATAACTTTTGGTGAACAATAACTTTAGGCATTCATTTATATTGTTCATAGTTAAATAGGGTAATTCTAAGTAAAAATAATATTATAATAATATAAAATCACCATAAAACTTTTCCTAACCATATTGGATTACTCACGGACAACCTAATAATCTTTTTGGGAGAGATTTGGGGCCTTTTGAATCCATTTAGATTTGAAAATGACATTACTAATGTTTATTTAATGTAAAAATAATAATATAATAAGAACGTATTATTTAGCTAAAAAAATTAATTTTGTATTATATAATTGATAAATTTGAATAACAATATTAATTTAAAATATAAAAATATTTCCTACATAAGTGTATTTTATTTACACTTTTTAGCCATCAAATAAATAAAATTATTTATGACATAATAATCATGGAGTGATTACCTCATAAATAAATGATTTAAATAAATAAAAATAAAAAAATTAAAACAATATCCAAATCCAATAGAATTATTTTTGGATGGTTTTATGTGCCCAATAGTAATCTTATCATCTAATTTAATATGTTTTGAACCTTTAGAAACCCATAATTATTAATAATAAAATAATTCTTTCAATCTTTCCAAAAGATCCCCTCCTCCCACTTATAAAAATTCTTCACATCTAACCCATTAATCACATTTCTCATGCCCCTAGGCTCACCCAACCTCTTCGTGAATAATCTCTCATGATCCCTCTATTCCACCTATAATACATACCTTACGCAGAAGGCACTTGAAAAGTTCCTTTTGGTTCACTCCAAAGGGAGTTACCCAATTTAAAGGTAATGTCTTCTCTTAAGTTCATTACTTTTATTTTATATATCCAACCCCCTAAACTCCTTTTATTAAGTCATTTTATAGAAACACAAGTATGTTCAATATACTAAGTTCTTTATATGAGAAGTATTTTATGTACACATACACACACCTCTGTCTAATGGGTAAAGACCATACAATTTCTGTGCACGGCGAACTAATACCTCAGAAAATGATGATTGTTCAATATTATCCTACACCTATTATGGTGGACATTATGACGGAACTATATTTAATTGTTTTATATATTATCTTTATTTTTCGTCTATACTATTTTATTTTTCATTTATATTATACCTTTATGGTTTCCATAAGTGTTAATTATGAAAATTTCATCGGATGAAGTGTAGACTATCACCCCTCAATGTGATATGAATCATTTAAGCCATATGTTGAGCATATATAGGATGTAATTAATGAAATTATTTCTTATAATATACTAAAAATATTATATACCTATGTATCATTATGATTTCACTACATTAAATATGAAATAGAAATAAAAGTACGGTTCATGTGTATGTACAACTTACTGTCTCCATGAATAGTGCATTTCATTTCATACATCTAAGTGTTATGTACTATTATAAATACATATATATAAAACATATATTTTATATATATGATATATAAATCATGAATATAATTCTGGATATAATGTACATTTAAAAACATGAACAACATGTAATTATAAGAAGTTCATTTTTACTAAAGTACCAAATATCGATAAAACAACCATTTTAACATAAATGATTGCATAATGTTTATAAAATGGTAATAAGTGATATAAATGCAAAAATACACTTGAAATATGTTTTTAATCAAGTAAAAATATTCTTTAGTTGATTATTGAGGATAATAAAAAACAAACGGGTCAAGTCGGCCACGAGGTAAGGGACTTTGTCTCAATCTCCTTTCATTGAGGCATTTTTTTTGTTTTATACAGAATTTTATTTTATACAGTCTATATTCAATTTTAAAATTGCAACTCATTCAAATGGAATCTTTTTCTATGTGGTATTTTACTAAATGAAATAAATTATGTTTCTTTTTAATGAAAACATTGACAACGACCACTTCCATCGCTACAAGTATTTTTTGATCTTTTCCTTCCTTAATAAGCTGTAATGTTTTTAATAGGAAAATAAATACTTTATACTCTTTTACATTTTTTTGGTATTGAAAATGGTGTTGATAATGGATTTGTTATGTCAATATATTTAAATGTTATATTGTGACTGAAATTTGTAAATGTTGTCTTTCATTTAAGTTTGTTTTATGTGTAATGAATATGTTTTGGTTCTTGTTCGTTGTTTTTGTATACAGGTTATTCCATGAGTAATTGTGGGTGGGTGAGCCCCAGATAGCTTTCCAATGCATTTGGTATCATGACAGATGTAAAAAATGTAGTTTCTATTTAGAGATTTATTTAATATACAAGGATGGGTATTCTTAATGTAACTCCTTACATAGTTGTGAAAGCTAAAATATAAGTATTTTATTGACGACAATAGTTACTTTAATGATTTATGATTTCTATGTTTTATTCATAAATGTGATTATTTCATGAGGTATGAGCTTTTTCTTCATACTTATCATTGTAATAATGTTTTATTTGTTTATTTTATAATCCTTACTGAGCTTTTTATGCTCATCCAATGTTCTGAAACGTTTTTCATAGGACTTAAAGCTGAATAGGGTTAAGGATGAGATAATAAAAAGAGATTCTATAAAAAATATGTAACTATACATGACCCTATTATCAATAATATTTATTTTACGAAAAATGGAAACTAGGTAGAAGTGTCTAAATTTTTATTTTTGAGATGTAATTTTATTTTTATGGCCAAATTATCTAGAATTATAATCCTGAAAAATCCTTATTGTGAATTATTCCATTAATTCATGATTATATAATGTTTAAGGTTGGGTTCTTATAGTGGGTATCCGAGGATGGTTTAAATAACTTCAGATGTCATAATATTGTTAAATTACTATCCATAAATTATTTTTAATTTATGGTAATGTTGAAATGATGTTAAATATACTGATTACGTTGTGGATTTTCCAATGAACTTTTTGTGTTCAGAATGTTTTCACTATTTAGGATACATAGAACCTCTGATGGGATGACATCAAGAAGAATAAAACCATCCAAATACACAACCTAAGATAGTCAGAATCAGAATTGAATAGCTTGTTGTGATGGTGGAACAATTGACAAAGACTATAAATTGGGGCGGTATACATGCAAGAGATCTTCCATATCAACCACAGAGGAACATGTCAGTTGTGGATAATTTCATGAGGCAAAATCCCATATCATTTACAGTTTTATGTGACCATGTTCTACATAAATGGTTGACTAAATGACTAGAAATTATTTTTTATGTCATGGGATGGTATGAACATCAATAGGTAAGTGTTTTTGTTTACCATTTCGAAGGTGAATCCATTCATTCATTGTCGATGGAGAAAATATCAGTGATTGTTAGGAGATTGATGCTATTGATTTTGATGAATTCAAAGGTATGTTTCGTGAAAAATATTTTCTTAATGTGGTTCTTCTAAGGAAGGAAAAACAATTCCTTGAATTAAGGCAGGATGATGTCTTAGTGGCTTCCTATTAAGCAAAACTCACTCGAATGGAAATTAATTCTCCAAATTTCAAACGAGATATTGATAGTAAAATCAACCTTTTTACATAGGATTAAATCAAATTATTGAAGGGGTTTACCTTCTCATGAGATAAAATGTTATGAAAAACATGTTCGATTTGCAGAGAAAGTGGAAATTGAGTTTGTCGATGATCAGGTGCTCTTTGAAAAAAAAAATGAATATGAGTCCATGGAGGTAGATTGAACTGAATAACACTTCAAAAAAGTCTGATGATAATAAAATTATGTTTACTGCTTTTGGAAATTGTGGTTAAAAGAACATTGGGGAATGTCTTTTGAATTCTGGTAAGTGATATTTATGTGGTAAAAAGTGTCATAAGGCTCATAATTGTATTAAAAATGATCAGGGTAATGGTAAGACAAAATCTAATTTAAAATTTGTAAAATGTTTTCTGTGCAATGAAATTGGACAATATGCCAATGAGTGTCCAATTAATAACTCATCTAAAGGAATGAATTGAGACTAAAAGAAGAAATTGGTGGTGATATCCTTTTTAACTACTTCAGTAGATGTTGGGACATAAAATGAAGAGTACTAGGTACCCTGTTTGTTATTTAGATTATACCAATTTTTTTTTTGATTAAATGTCTATATATTCGTTCTTTCCGATGATTTTTTCTAGTAAACTGTGTATTATATATCAAGATATGACTCCAGAACATACGGTAAAAATACTTGGGGAAATGTGGAGACAAAATTAAATTATAAGTGCCTACCTGTCCTTGTGTGTGGAAAGAATCATCCTTCAAACTTTATTGTTTTTCATTTAGTAGAGTGTAACGTTATTTTGGGTATGGATTGGCTTTCTATTTTTAATTCTAAGATTTAATGTAGAGTTAAAGTTATTTTTTCTCGGAATGATTTTCAATTTCTATACAAGACTGAACCATTACTTTTGATAACATGTCAAAATGTTGAGAAACTAGTACATGATGGAAATTAATGTTACCATGCATATATTGTTGAAAACAAAGGAAAAGTTCTGATTTATACTATTCCATTGGTAAATGAATACCATAATGTTTTTTCTATTGAGTTTTCTGGTATTATACCAAATTGGGAAGCTCAATTTATTATCTTCATAGTTCCTGATGCTAAGAAAATTTCCAAACCCCCATATCAAATGGCTCTAAATTAACATTTAGAGTTAATGAAGCAATTCAAGGAGCTATTAGATAATGGTTTCATTCGACCTAGGACATCACCATGGGGTGATTCTATCTTTTTTAAATAATTATCATTCAATGATACATCTCTTTGATTATATTTCATTGAACAACATCACTATTAGAAAAATGATTCATTTTCCACATATTGAGGATTTGTTATATCAACTTCATGGAGTTCAATATTTTTGAAGATTGATTTGAGGGTGTGGTCCCATCAATTGGAAGTAATGGAATACTAGATTATGAAGACCACATTTCCTATTATATATCTCTATTACAAATTTCTAGTTATGCTTTTTGGGTTAACCCATGCACCTAATGTACTCATAGACATTATGAATAAAATTTTCCTTGAGTTTTTGGATATGTTTCTCATCATGATTATTGATGATATATTGGTTTAATCTAAAATAAATGAAGAGTATGAAATTCATTTAAGGGTTTCTTCAAACCATAAAAGAAAAGAAATTGTTTTGGAAATTCACCATGTGTGAGTTTTGGTTACAAATAATTTCATTCTATGGAAATATTGTTTCAAAAAATGGCCCAACTATAGATCTTTATAAACAATGGTAGTGTAAGAATGGCCAACACCCACAAATATAATAGAGATATATTTTTTTCTTGGATTAGTTGGTTATTACTGGAGGTTTGTTGATAATTTTTCTTGTTTATCTAGTCTAATGACTAATATAACTCGAAAAAGTGTTTAGTTCATCTGGACAAAAGAATGTAATTATTGTTTTCCTGAATTGAAATAAAGATTAGAGAATTCCCTTGTTTTGGAATATCCTTCCTGAAATGATGAGATTGTTATCTACAGTCATGATTTTTTTAATAGAATTGGTTCGGTACTTAGGAAGAATGACCAGGTAATTTCTTATGATTCACATCAGTTGAAACCTCGGGATTCAATATACCCTAAACATTATATGGAATTAGATAATTTTGTTTATGATTTAAAATTTTTGAGGTGTCATTTTTATTTATTAAAATGTGAAATATATACTGTCCAAAAATTATTGAAGTATATATTAATTCAGAATGAATTGAAAATGAGATAGAGCTAATGGTTGGAATAAATCAAGGATTAGGATTTCACAATTCATTAACATCCAGGAAAAGAACATAAAGTGGCTGATTATTTGAGTCGAAAAAGTATTTTTATGTTAAACTTGTTTTATTTTGAACAAGATCATTTTATTAATGATTTGATGAAATTTTTCATAGATATTGTCGGTACAAGAAATTCCTCAGTTTTGTTTTAGGTGTTAGTGAAATCATCTTATTCAAACTGAATTATGCATGTGTATAAGGAAGATAATGAGTTATAGAAAATGGTAGAGTTTTTTCATAATGGTTAGTTGAAAAATATTAACATTGGAAATGATTTTTTTTGTGATTTGGGAATAGATTATGTGTTCCTTATGATTCACAGTTGAATAAAGTGTTATTATGTGAAACTCGTAGTTCTCCGTTTCTAGTTCATTATGGTAGTCGTAAGATGTACAAAGATCATTAGAGTTATTACTGGTGTGATAAAATGAAAAGAGATATTTCTAATTTTATTAGGAAGGGTTTGACATGACAACATGGTAATACAGAGCGGCAGATACCAAAAATAATTATTTAGTATTGAACAATGCTAGAGTGGAGATGGTAAAATATATCCATGGTCTTCGTTGTTATATTACCAGAGACATCTAGATCTAATAATGCAAGCTATGTTATTGTTGATCTACTGACTAAATTTTCTCATTTTGTCCTATTTGAGATTTCTTATCTCAAGATAAACTTTCTCAGTTGTATGTAAAATAGATTGTCATGATGCACGGAGTTCCCCTGTCCATTGTATTTGATCATGATCATAGGTTTACTTCATATATTTTAAAAGGCCTTCAAATTTCGTTGGTTACTGAATTAAATTTTAATATAATATTTTATCCCCAATCAGATGGGATTTCAAAAATAATAGTTATGTCCTTGGAGGATATGTTAGGTTCTTGCTCAATGGATTACCAAGAAATTTGTGACCAGCATATTTCTTTGGATGAAATTTCATATAATAACTGTTTTCATTCCAGTAAACAGATGGTTTTATTTGAGTAATTAAATGGGAAGCAGTGTCGAACTCTATATTTTTGGGATGAATTAGCTGAAAGGATGTTTATAGAACTTTAATTGTTAGAAGAGATGGCAGAAAAAGTTTACATGATTCAAAATCACATGAGAAGATCTTAGAGAAATCATAAATGTTATGTGGATAACTTGACCAAGTATCTTTCATTTGAGGTAGGTGATCATTCCTTTCTCATGGCTTCTATATGGAAAATTGTGATTCGTTTTGGTAAGAAGGGAATGTTGATTCTGATGATCATTGGAGCTTACGAAATCCAGGATAAAGTTGGATCAGTTGGGTATAAAGTGGCATTAACTCCATGTTTATCACAAGTACACTATGTTTTACATGTTTCAATATTGAAAATTTATATACTGGATCCATATCATATGTTTAGCCCAATGGGAGTTCAGTTGGAAGAAAGTCTATCTTATGAGGAACAACTAGTCTAGATTTTTGACTGAAAAGAGCATGTCTTGTAGAATAAGCTAATTCATCAGGTAAGGTTTTTTTTGAAATAATCATATTCTTGAAGAGGAACCGTGGGAATCTGAAAATGCTATGAGGGATAAATAACCCTCATTTATATTATAAGTGAATAAAATTGTGAGGACACAATTTCCAAAAGGGGAGAAGGATGTGACATCCCATGTAAATGAAGAATAATACATTATCACATTTATTTTCATATTTGGAAATTAAATATTAATTTTAATTTAATGTTTATTATATGTTTGATGGAATACCTGAAATGATACAACGGGTTTCTCCGAAGACCAAAGTTGTACACAATGTTGACTTATTCGAAAAAATAATAATATAATATCTTTTTTATGGTAATTAACACCAAGCTATTGTATTGTCTAGAACAAATAGTTCTAGCTAAAATACGGATATACATGATTGTTAAATGTTTTTATATTAATCAAATAAATGTTAGAGGCATAACTTGTGAATGAATTTAGTTTTAATCATAAATACTCTAGTATTCTTTAAAAGGCCAATTAAACAACTTTTAATAGGGAAACCCTATTATATTTAGTATTGGTAAATTTTATAAATTATATATGAAAAAATAAAATTCATTTTTAGAATCGAGACATCAAAATTTACTTTGTGTAATTTTTCCATATTATTCTAATAAAATTCATTTTTAACGAAGAATGGAAAATACTGTATTTTATTTCAAAAATAGCTATTAATGTAATTCATTTTTAGGTTAATTTATCTTTTTAATTGGTTTTAATGTTTTATTACATTATATTTTTACCATTTAATCCAATGTTGGTCAATTTAAGTAATTTCACATAGAAATTGGAAATAAACAAGTGTAAATATTTTGAAAGTTATTATTTCTTAAAAAATGCTTTTAGATAAGAATACCAAAATAAATTTTAAATTAATTATTTCAACATCATTTTTTATAATTTTATAAAAAAATCTTTATTTTTAATTTATAATATCAAATATACCTTATTCCGAATTTTTGGAATTTTTTTAAAAATCAAAATTTTTTGATTAATAGAGAAAACATTGATTAGAAGATAAAGAACCAAATTTTTCATTTAAATGAAATTTTAGCACTTCAACAAATTGAATTGAAAAAATATAACATTCATGGTTCTCATACCTAAGTAAAATGTATTTCAATAAGATGAAAATAATTTTCGGTGAATATTATCTTTGGAATTTTATCTACAAAAGATAAAGGAAAATAGGGAATTTCAAGGTAAAAAATATTATAATAATATAAAATTACCATAAAATTTTTCCTAACTTTATAGGATGAATAATGACCAACTAATACAATCCTTTTGTGAGACTTTTTTAATTTAAAATACATTTTAGTGATTTAATGGAATTAATAAATTTTTATTAAATTTAAAATAAAAATACTATAAACATGTATTATTTTGATAAAAAAATATAATATTGTGTAATAAGATTGACATATTACACTATAAATATTCATTTTATGGCTATAAAAATTTCATAAATCATTGTATTTTTTTAATAATTTTTTGACATCAAATTGATAAAATTATTTATGACATAATAATGATGCAGTGTTAACTCAATATTTAATAATTAAAATAAAAAAGAGTATAAAAATGAAAAAATTATCCAAAATATGTCCAATTCTTAATATATGATTTTATTTCATACAATAATCATATTATCTTTTACCTTAATATGTTTTGGACCTTTAGAAACTGAAAACCATTATATAAAAAATAATATTTTCAAAAATCCAGTAAGAGACCCTTCTCCCGTTATAAAAAGATCTCAAATCTAACCCATTACTCACACCTCTCAATCCACTAGACTCATTCAAACTCTGCCTGAATAATCTCTTAAGGTACCAATATTTCACATAGAATCCGTACCTTAGGCAGAAGGATCTTCAATATACTAGGTTCTTTTCGTTTATTTTACTTATCCAACCGCCCAAAAAAAATTA
Source organism: Viscum album (assembly GCA_963277665.1). Taxonomy (NCBI): domain Eukaryota; kingdom Viridiplantae; phylum Streptophyta; class Magnoliopsida; order Santalales; family Viscaceae; genus Viscum; species Viscum album. The sequence continues at coordinate 1,233,554,322 of OY728122.1, read as the reverse complement.
TTCAATTATTTTATTGCAAAACCGGTATCCACAATATACTTTGGTTTTTATATGATAATTATTATATGTACACATACAAACACCTTCATCAAATGGGTAAAGAACATACTGTTTTTGTGGACACTAAACTACAACCTAGAAAAATGATGATTGTTCAATATTCTCCTACTTATATTATGGTGGCCATTAAGATGGTACTTTGTTTAAATGTGATATATATTATTTTTATTTATTCTCTATATTACTGAATTTTCCATTTATTTCATACCTTTATGATTCTATAATGGGTAAATATGAAAATTTCATTTGAGAAAGTGCGGACTACCACCCCTCGCAGCGATATAAATCGATCAGGCCATACGTGGAACATATAATTGATGGAATTTATGAAATTTTATATGATATTATACTGTAATTACAATATACATATTTATAATTATGTTTTCATTCCATTTAATATGAAATTGAAATTAATTTATCTTTCATGTGTATGTACGAATTACCGCCTCCAAAAACGGTGCATTTCATTTCTTACCTCCAAATATTTTGTACTATTATAAATACAAACATATACTGGATATATATAATATATATGTTATCTAAATCCTGAATGTCACTCAATAGATAATAGACTATTGACCACATTAACAACTTCTAATTATTAGATGTTCATTTTTTACTCATGTACCAAATATCAAAAAATGACCATTATAAAGATAAATGATTTAATAATGTTTATAACAAGGTAATAAGTGATATAAAATAAATAATAAACTCGAAAAACATTCTTATGAATATAGAAATATACATTAATTTATTGTTCAAGAGATTAATTAATGAACTCGTCATGTCAGAAAAAAGTTAATGGAATTCGTCTCAATTTTATTTAATTGAGACATATTTTGTTTTATAAGAGGAGTTATTTTATACGGTGTATAATCACGATTTAATTTTTATTTTATTCAAACGTAATCTCATTCTATGAGGCGTTTTATGAATTGAAAACAAATAATTATTCTTTTTAATGTAAGAATTGACAAAGACCTTTTCTGTCGCCGTGAGTATTATTTGATATTTGTCTTCCTTAAAATGATGTAATGTTTCTAAAAGGAAAATAAATACCATATAATCATTTACGTATTTTGGTATTGAAAATGGATCTATTATTTCAATATATTTAAATGATATATTGTGATTGAAATGTGGAAATGTTATCATTGCTTATGAATTTTTATGTGTTATGAATATGTTATTGTACTTGGGAATTGATTATATATACTGGTGGTTCTATGAGAATCATAGGGAAGGTGAGCCCAAATATCTCTCTAATATGTTGGATAAAGTGACAGAGTTAAACGATAATTTTTCTCCTTAGAGACTTAGTGAATATATTATGATGGTTATTCCAAATGTAACAACCTACAAAGTTGGAAAAGCTACAACATAAGTGTTTTAGGGAAGATAAAAGTTACCTTTAGGATTTCTGATTTTTATGTGTTATTTATAAATCTTTTGATTTCATGGGGTATAAACATATTATTGGTATTTATTAAGGTAAAATGGTTTTCATTAATAATTTTAATATCATTACTGCATTTTTTATTTTTATCCATTTTTTTAAAATTTATTTCAATGGACTTATAGATGAGTAGGGTCAAGGATGTGATTCATCAAAATTAATAGATTCTTAAACATGGAACTAGACATGAATATTTTTTTAAGAGTTTTTATTTTATGTAAGAAAATTGAAACTATGTAGAATAGTCTACATTGTAATTTTTGATATGTAATGTAGTAGTTATGGCCTAATTCTCTAAAACTCTAAACATGAATTAATCTTAAATGTTAATAATTCATTTAATTCAAGATTATGTAATGTTATCAGATGGGTCCATATAATCACTAATCTATTTCTGGTGTTTTCTTCCATCCATTTTATTATTTTCATGGAAGATGAATTTACATATTTTAATGGAATTTAGTGGCTTCATCTATTTCTTCCAACCTCTTTGGAATCAAAAGTTTCTTGTGGATGAGGAATGTTCATTTAGGATATGGTTTGTTCTTGAGTTATTTTACACTCATTGCATTTCATTCCATAAATTGTCACATTCAATCACTTTTCAATCAAATATAGAAAACCGTCCAAAATGTAAATAATATTATTATGATATATCACTTAAATTTAATATATTTTCGACTAGTGATGAATCACCTAAAAGGTGAATACTTATATCTTATTCCGTACCTTTGGGTGATCTATACCTTTTTAACTATTCAAAAATGATTTAACATTCATTGAGTGAGTTTTCTGGTACCCAACTCCTTTAGATTCTATGATAAATTTCTTTTGGTGGTGATCCATGTACATAGGCCACTATAACACATTAAATTATGGATTTTGATAAACTCATTGAACTGAACAATTGATTAAAGCCTCACCCTAAATGCCTTGATTTGATTTCCCTTTATATAAGGAAATTATCCTTATGTTGTTTGATATATATGGTTTTCCTAATTTTCTTCCTTCACCAATGTATAACTTTTGAATTAAAATCTTGAATTAAATGCAACAAACATCACACTTATCTTGTTATAATTGAAATTGTTGGTTAATGTTTCATCCTTATAGTTAAGGGTGAAACAAGTTGTTTCAACATAGGGACCCCTTTGAAGGACTCTCGTGTCTTTCTAGTAAAAGTTGATAATTCTTATTAATAACACTATGAGGGAAACCAATAATTCTTAGTATGGTTTGCTAATAATTATCTAAATTTACCTCGAGATGATAGAAATAAGTTCCATAGGATACTAGTCTCCTCATGACTATATTTTGGTGATGAATGACTATGGATTTCACAAAATTGGGGGACCCGAATCTACAAAGGGATTAGTAATGTAATTTACAAGTATTAGTCATATATAACCCAAGGGGGGCAAGGATATTTATTGATTCATGAGAAGAAATGTTTTATAGGTTTTTAAATATGTAGTGGTATGTTTATCTCCCTCGACCATATAGAGTGAAAAATTGGTCAAATATAAATATTGGATGGTCATTTGTATAACATGGTTTAACCTAGATAATTATCCATATCTAAGATTAGTTTCATTCGTATCATTATGATATAGATACTCATTTTATATGGAATACCAAATATATATTTTTCATTTATTTTTACCAATCATAGAAGAACAGATGTGAGTGGTACATAATCAAGGGAATGATTATCAAAGGTATCCACAATGATTCACAAGAACATGACATGTATCCCATGAGGATATGGAGGATCCCAATGTACATGGGAACCCATATTAGAGACTTAGGATAGAATGGTTCTTAGTTTGAATATATAGGTGGTTGAATGTTCAAATATGGCTCCAAAGGGGGGTTCCACACCCTAATATAGGTTTTCTGGTGTAGTATTTCTCTAGTGGATAAGGATCGTAATATAATAGGATAAGGATAAGTGGTCACCCTAATGGGGATCCACGAGTTATGTTTAGGCCTAATGAAGAGGAATATGATAAATAATTCCCCATTGACTAGATAATATTAATAAGGTTCCTTACTATAATGTAGGTTTATTTTGATACTCTAGTATAGAATATTTGGAAGTGTTCAAATTCAGAAAATTGGATTTAGTAAATGGAAAAAAATGATATGGGGCTAGAAATAACTGTTTCTTGGGTGAGTTGTCCATAGGGTTGGGATACTTAACCCTAGTCCTTGGGGATCCTTGTAGAAGTGGGATTTGATGATTTTTATTTATTATTTTGATGATGTAATTATATTCCATTTTTTAGATAATTCCCTTAGGTTTCATCTTAATATTCTACCTAATGTTAGTTGTAGACATAGACACATGCTAATACTTTCCCTAAATAAAATGGATATTTTACTTATATTAGACAACATAACATGATGAATGAAAAAAATGGGTTATATTTATCAACAGTTGATTTATAGGTTATATGATTCATATAGGGGGCCTGGACACTCTACGCAGGTGTGAATTTCCACCCTAAACATGTAAACCATGACACATTTGTTTTAATAGAAATGGTTAAAGGATGAAAAGGCATGCAAAAGGTGGATTGTTGAAACTGAAATGGGCATGTAAAAAGGGATGACTTCCATTATATATCTCTTCCCATAGGGGGCCCATTTGTTCAAATACGGCTTCTACTATTACATTGTATATTTCCAACATCAATCAAGAACCTCATTTTGTCCACTCTATTAAATATAAAATATTAATTGATTATAATTCATTGATTAGACTCTCTAGAAAAAAACAACATCATCTCGAGTCAAATATACCTTGTAATCTATCATGGACAACTAGGATATATCAATTTATTGCACACTCTACCATTATTTTATTATATCTTTCTATCTTTTGAAAATTGGAATCCCGTGCTTTTAGAAGATATTCAATGGATTTGAATCCATAAAACATATGGTTAGTAGTGTTTTAATACTATGGTATCCCATTGACAATGACAGTCTATATCCTTAGCCACAATACTTGTTAATATATTCATAATACAGGATAATGATCTAGTTTATGTATCAATTCTTATGCATTGGGTCATATTATTGATGATTCTAGTCTCCCTTCCTTGTCTAGTTAACAATAAAAAAGAGGTGGGCATAAATATTCTAGCCTCCATATATGCGTATGGTATAAAAATTTCCCCATTGGTAATATCATCCTATTAACCGAAAAATTTGCCATTAAAACCATGGACACCTATTATGTTTAGTAAATAATCATAACCTCTCATATTTAGTTTCCAATAATCAAAATGAACAAGAAAGTGTCCTTCATGTGTACATACCAAACAATTAATTTATCTATTCCATATACATAGTTTTCATTATAGTATAAAATTAAACTATATGATATATATTCCTTTAAAATTGTTGTTAAACAAATTGGAACAATCCATATTTTAATTAATATAAAAAATAAGAAAATATACTCATATTTTCAAGATATTAAAAGGAACATAATTGGTCCATCCTATATAATATAAAATGATTAATCAATATTCATATTTTCATTCCCATAAAAGGAACCATAATGGTTCCATATATATGATATTAAAAGTTACTATATGTCCCATTATGAAGTACCAAAATATTTGTGTTAAGATTCAAATTATAGATATATATAAGAAGATTTTATCATGGTATTGATCCTAACTCCAGAACACCAACCATTGTATCACCATGATAATTTAGAGTTTTATTTATTTCAAATTAATTACTTCTTCAATATCCTATACAACACATAACACCATGTTCAAATAGAAAAAAAATATACAATAGAAATATTATTATTCAAATAAAATTTTTATATAATTTATGTATATCTAGAATATATGAATAAGTGTAAAAAAATTAGGAAATATATACTGTAAAGTTTTCTATATTAAAATTAATTGATTAGTTCCTTTGAAATAATTACTCAATTATTAATTTTAATAAGTAAAAAATAAAATGTTATGAAATATTAAATTTAAAATAGTTAATTTTGTATAATAATGAAATTTAACAATATTTTTCCCTTTTTATTTTGAAAGAATATTTTATTGATTTAAGAAATATTATTTCATAAAAAGGATTTAATTTTCTATTTTATCTTACCAATATTATTGTATGGTGAATAATTTTTTTTCATAAGTTGTAGAATTTTATCATAATAGTAAAAAAATATAGATATTAAAATTAATATATATTTAATGACATTATAATAAGACTGTATGGAATTTACATAAACAATAATTTCAAAAAAAAATTATATTTAATAATACTTTTTCAAATTAAAAAATATAATGATTATAATATTAATGTATATCTGGATTTTTATAAATCAATTTAATTTTTTAGTTTAAATAAAAACTATTATCAGAACCACACGTTTTATAAAATGTTCCATAATTACATTTTAATTTGGAGTTCTTTTGGTAACAAACTAAGCCGAGTTACCCTAAAAACATAGTCCCAATCCAATCTGCCACATACCCGAATGGGGTTCTTGATCCCTAAGGGTTGGTGACATACACTTAGGAAAAAATCAACAAACTATGGAGAATAATGATTCTTGACTGAAATAGATACAATTCATCTAAACAAACTATAAATAAATATATTTAAGAAGTTTAAGAAATATATTCCATAACTGTAATAAGACTACCGAAAAAAAATTGTAATTGTAGATAGAAATCAGAATGAAAATTATAACTATAAAGGACAAAAATGGAATATTTTCTCCATTTGATGGCATGGAAAAACTCCAACCATCTAACCAACAGATACATAACCTAGTTGACCGGAAATATCATCCCTCATAGTGGATCGTTGACATTCAATATAATCTAAAACATTCAAAGGTCTTTGAACAATCAAGGAGGTTGGAAGGCTGTGAGCTAATTGGTTTAGTAGGATCCCACCCAGGTGGCCCATAAATGATATCTTCATAGAAATTCATGTATACTCATTTAAATTAAAAAAAATTCCAGATAATAAGTAAAGTATTTTTATTGAAAAAACAGAGATAATTTCTTTTTTGTTCAAGCTCTAAGATAAAAGATGTTAAATAAGATTCAAAAAGAAATTTCCAAATCACATTATTATCATTGGGAAAACACATGGTTTGAAAATTAAAATATATTCATAGGTATCAACATGAATGAACACTCATGGAAAGAGTAGTATAGAACTCATACCCTAGTCAATCAGGTCTAAAATATGTTTCCTAGAACAAAGGCATCTAAAGAAGAGGAATAACCCATCAGTAAAACCCCTATAAAATTTATTATATGTCCCCAATAATAGTAGTCCTAGTAATTATAATAAATATCCATGATCAAGAACCCTAATAATAATAGAAAATGTAAATTTTCTTTAAGATAATCCTTCAACATAAGCTCACAAGGTAACTAATGTGATAATTTTCAAAAATCATACCATTTTATTGAAAACCATTTCGGAAACATTTAAAAAATGATTTCATTTATTAAAAAATACATTTTTATTCCCATTTAACATCTACTAGGGAATACCATTTGATTTTTTATAAAAAAAACAACACTCACACCCAATTCATGCCTATTTATTGTATAAACTAGTCCATAATGTATGAATAATATGGTTCACTAATATAAGCTGGTGATTGAACCACGTACCCAGAGAATTGAGTCACACATGCCCGAAATGGGACCCTACAACAATAAAACCCCAATGAAATATATGAAAGACCTATAATATAATCATCATAATAATATTTATTTAATTAAAAAATAATTTTTTGACCAAAAGGAGGAATCCCACATACTTTAATAACAAACACCATACACACCACAACCAAGAAAGGAATACACTCCAAAATGAGATAGCACAATAGATATAGGAAGAAGAAATAGAAAACACCTATTTATATCAACTTATCCAATAACACAACACAAGATAAACCCAATGATCAATGGAAATGAATAGTAAAAATGATAACATACCTAGAGAGATGAACCACAATCACAACTATGATCAAATGTCGAACATATCATTCTAGAAGGAATGGAGTCTCACAAAATCACATATTAATTTTTATGGGTCGAGGGAGAGAGATTAATGGATAATTATTTGAAAAAAAGAAGTTACAATCATGTTTTAAATATATGGGTGTCGTTACATGGTGTGTAACCTAGTTACATGACATGCAAATACCAATATCCCACATATATAGAAAAATTATTCACCATAGATAACAATCAAAAAATATATTAACTCCCAACATGTATGGTCTATTCACATCATGAAAACATTCATAGTGTGAGCCCATTCATGACAATCATCCAGAAACTCGAAAATCTTATTTATCCAAGTTATATGGCGTGAAATCATCAAGCAGTCATCCAAAAAGATGGTTTAAGATAAGTCTCTAAAAATCCATGGCTTCACCATTATAGGAATCCTCCAAACACTTTATTGGCCATATACTAGTAGAGAAAAAAGGGAAACCACAATGCAGATAAAGAAAAACGTAATATATCATAAACATGATTTTACAAAATCCCCACCATAATGACATTTTGTCCCCGTGAATTCATATGGAAGATTCAATCCATGAAACACATTGAGTCTAATACATAATCATCAATGACATTCATTCTTATGTCTTAGTGGAATTTGATCCATTTTTTCATAGTACAATGAGAATCATAATTGACTTCCCACACAAAACATTCATTTGAGTATCAGTAATCTAAACAGGTTCCACCAAATTAGAAAAATCAAGATCTTACAAAATTTCTTCCCAACGCAAAACGTGAGTCAAATTAGGAAGATACATCAAGAGTTGGGATATATCTAATCTATCAGGAATACCTATCAGCTAAATAAGAAATGATAAATAACAATAAACCTTCTAGTGAAACTTAATAACCATGGACAGTCAAAGAAATCTCAGTGTAATCTTTATATATTTTCCAATATGTTGATGATCCTAAAGAGGAGTAATTTTTGAGGAAAACGATTTTTACAACATTAAACATCAGATTAGGATTCAACCAATCTATATACAACGGTTGTAAACTTTGGTCTATGTCTATATATTGATGAACAAAATTAAACATTGTTGATGTACCCATGACTAAACAAGCTACAACTAATGATACTTCTCCCACCTATGTGCCACAAAGAGGTGATCATCATGGATGACCATAAAATTCCTCAAATTTATCAACTCATAAAAAGGAATGATAACTATTTTTTGTACCAAATACAAAAATTCCTATATTTATATCCCATGATCCAATGAAATTAATTACACAATCAAGAATTTATCCTCTAGGAGATGAATCACGTTCTCCATCTGGCCACATGTGTGTGGATGGTAGACTATGCTCAACATGAACTGAGTTCCCATTTCCTCATAAACACTCCTAAAAAATGTGAGGTATACCTAGGATCCCTATACAAAACCATGGATGAAGGAATCCCATGTATCCTCACAATATATTATATATCCATCATTCCTAGATTGGAAACAATAGTAGAATCCTTAATCAGAATTAAATAAGAAGACTTCCTAAATCTATTAATGATTACCCATATAACATTTTTCCCTTTGGGATTCCATAGTAATTCAACACCAAAATTCATGGATACCTCATTCCATTTCATGAACCAAACTCAAAATTTTCTTCTGGTCACACTTTAATTTCAAATAAACCAAAATATCATCCATAATCAATACTAAAAAAGTGTCATGATGTGGATAGAATATTAGATTAATCAAATCTGTAATGACTATATGAGAGTTAGTCAGTCAAAAATGCATCACAAGATATTCATAATGGAGATACCTTCACTTAAATGTCATATTTGGTACATCAAAGTCCCATTATCCGAGCTAATGACAACTTCGTCGAAGCACAACCATTTAAAGCCACTTTTCCCCCTCCAACTGATCAATCAATCAATCCACTAATTGAAAATGAAATTTTTTCTAAATTGAAACCTTGTTCAATGTGTAATAGTCTACAAAAAACCAGAGTAAACAACTTTCCTTCTTGGAAATGATCACAAGAGCTACCTATGTGGAAACAATAGGGAGAACAAAACCTTTTTCCAATAGGTGATATAATAAAATTAGGTTCTACTTCACCAATGATAGATCTATATGATTAGAAAATATCGATATCTTCTTCGTACCTGGCACATGGTCAATCGTAAACACTACCGGTCTCTCTAGAGGAAGGATGAAGAAATCATTTGGGAAATTTCAAGATGGTATCGATGGCAACAAGAGGATCAATAGTAGTACAAATGTTATTGGGATCAAATGAAATACCTGACAACAATCTCCTATGATTTGGGAAGAAAGGCCATGCATGACATTATCTCGGGTCCCATTCATCCTCAAAGACACAATATCTACCCCCAGCATGATGAAATGAGACACAAAATAGATAAAAATTAACCTAGTCTCCAAGTGTGACAAGACAATCCATATAGTTGATGGTGTCAAATAGATAATGATCTAGGATGAGAAAACCCCTGAACCACTTTATATCATATATCATTAACGACCATTAAGGAAATTGAATCCCCTTGTCATTCCTCATATAGGGAGGACTCACTAAATACATTACAAAGGAAATACATTCCATTGGGTTTTAAATCATGTCATAAAAATCGGTAGATATAAATGAGTGTGAGGCAACAATATAAAATAATGTTATTTCTACCGAAGATGCAATAAGGAAAATACATCACACTCTTGTGGGACATGAATCGTCTTCTACTGGACACTCATATACTACATGAATGTGCTTAACTATTGAGGCATATGGATAGTTCCAACAGTCCTTGAATCGTATGAATACACTATAGTAGAAACTCATATACTGCATGGAGGTGCTATCATCAATGGATCTGCTGATGTAAAACAGCGTTGTAAAAGTGGTTAATGGAATCAAAAAACATGAATGATCACTTATAGAATAGATACACAACAATCAAAATGATTATTTAACACCAAAATGACCGATCATGTAAGAAAGGAGTATCCTAAAATCCATGGAAATGTTATTAAGTAGAGGACAATAGATAACTATAGAATGAACTGAAAACAAGATGCCACATTCCATTTTGAAAAACTATAAATGGGCCATTAAAAAACGTGTATCCCAATTAAATGATGTGAAACCTACAAAGCCCCATATACCCCAAATACCCCATCACCTCAAATTAAAACCCTAACTTTTATTAAATCTCTATGGGTAATGTCTATTCACATTGATCAACCTTTAATAATGTGAATCCATTTATAACATGCATCCATAGACTCTTATAAATCATATAACATTGATACCTACAATGAAAGGCCTCCTGCATCCTAAAGGGAAATCCAGTTATAGATCAAAGTTCAAAAAATCTCTTACGTCACCCTTATAGGTATCCTCCCAAATCCTTCTCGACCATTTACCAACAACAAAAAGGTAAAAAACAACAAATACAAGGGTATACTGATAGATATGTAATGGAATGATAAACATCAGAAAATATAAATAAAAATCCTTTAATTAATCAAAACCCAAGTAGTTCAATTGTAATCATAGTTACACATGATTTTTGTAATATACAATTTTATATGACTAAAATTGTTTTTTTCTAAAAGGATTTTTTCATTGTTCTTTTAAAATGTCTATTAAAAGTATTTTTTACCCATATAGAGATTTATTATTAGACAATGGAATCCATATGTAATATATATATATATATATATTATTTAATAATGTATGTTTCAATTTTATTCATAATAAATAGAAATCATTATACTTTTTAATGATCATGATAAAGGTTAAAATGAATTAAATGGAGTTAAAACAATGGGATAAGGTCCTAAAATATTTCAAACACTAATTAGTATTTTATTGTATGGTTTTATATCAACAACAGTCTTCATTTGTCAGAAAATATCAAAATGTTGTGCGACATACACAGGATTATGAACCCAAACTTCTTTTTTGTATAGAATATTTATAAAATTACTTTATATTTTTTAGTATCGTTAAAATATTTTCATTGGAATAAAATAATATTAATTATCCTAAGTAATTATTTTTAATATGAATAAATTTTTTATTAATTTTTCTTGAAATTTAATAATTTTAAAATTACCATAGATTCTTATAGAATGATGACACAATATATCTAAAAGTAGTGAAAAACATATTAAATATTTCAAAAAATAGTATAAATAATATGATTAATATTATTTATTATGTTATAAATATTTAATTAATATAAAATAATAATTTTTTATTGTTAAATTATGTATATTATACATCCAATATTATATTCATGTCTTTGAAGGCAAAATATTTGAATAATCCTGAAATTGACATTAAAGGACAATAAATGAATAATTTTTTAAAAAAATAATTATAAAAGCATAAAGTTATTATATTTACTTAAGTGTAGGGGAAATATTTCACCCAATAATTATTGGTTCATGTATGATGATCAGGAAAATTTAAAATTACCTTCCTATGACATATGTATTTCATTTTTTGTTGACAATAACATTGAGTTTTTATAATAAATTGGAGCTCAAATGAAAAAACATCTCATGTATAGTTATATCGCAAACTTATTAAAAAATAACTCTCAATCCAAACTATGCTAATTCCAAATTTTATTATCGTGACCATTATCTTATCCTTAAACATCCTTATTTTAATTCAGAGCGACGTTATAATAAGTGGATGTATAGACCACTATGTATGTATTTTATGTTTATTTATTTTTATACCTCAAAAAATTCATTTCAAAAATCCTAAAATAAAGGATTATGTATATAAAATATAAAATTATTTGTTATTTTTTTTATTTAACATCTATTATTGGTGACATTTTTATTCAGCGGGAAATGAAATAATAAGTCATGTGTGCGTACAAACTACCATCCATACGAAGAGATGCAATCCATTTTTCATCCCTAATTCTCATGGATTATTATATGATGGTATTTAATGTATATATATTATTTTTTATTACATAATTAAAATTATATAAAAATTAATATATTATCTATATTTTTACCCTAATATCCTTTGGATAAAGAAATTGATTTTTCCCTTACATGTGGAACACCACCTCAAATAAGGGATGTGATTCATTTTTCACTCCCATAATACAATAATTGTAATTAGGATTAAAATAATTAATATATATATTATTAATGAAATAATTATTACCATAAAATTATAAATTATTATATACCATTAGTTCTTTTCATCAAAAAAATGAATGAATCACTAATCCGCATATATGTACTTCAATATCGACCAAGTGATATAATTTATTTTCCGTCAACAAATTATATGATTTGACATCACTTGTTTACAAAATTAATAAATTTAAAATTTATGATTTCATAAATATTCAATATATTATTAAATATGGTCATGGTGTGTGGACTGAAACTACAAATCTAAAACATACATGGAAAATAAAACTTTCAACACACATAATAATGATTTTAATTAAGAACTATTAACAAAAATAAAATAATATTTTATTATATAATCATATATGGTATTATTAATATTTATATTAATTAATACATATATTAATTATTAGAATAAATTTATTTTATCAGTGATTCATGTACATACAATGATTGACACGATTTGAGGTAAGGGTTTCATATCAAATTCCCTTCTTCGAGACATTTATTCAAATTGGAACATATTTCTTTTTAAGATATTGTATATGATTCCTAAAAAATATTACATAAATAATATATTTTCATTCATAGTTTTTAATTTTTCATTTTATTTTATTTATATAAATTATTTTTGAATTAAATATTATATTAGTTAAAAGGAGTTTCTTTACTCACATTATTATCATTGGGACTTATGTAATATTACGCTCATGTTTTATGTTTTGTGATGAATATTCCACCCATGAATGTTAATAATATCTATTTTATTTTAAATTATGACAATTGTGAGATCTATATAATGTTATATCATTTATAAGTATGTGATTTAGATATTACAAAGGTTGTGGTGGTTTATAATAAAATCTAGTTTACATTCAAGATTGTATATATTAAATTTCTAGTGAAGAATGTTATATGATTTCTATATTTAAAACCCCATATATTTTATACTCCACTATATATATTCTGGGTACCCATTTATTAAATAAACTATTCTCTCTTTTGTACATAAAATTATCAATAATATATTTTATAAAATAGAACTTATATTATATTTTTAGTCCAGAATCTATTATTTCTTGTCAATTTTTTTAAAATTATTTAATATATATTTAGAAATATATTTAAATGTATTAAAAAGAAAAATATCACTATATTATACGTTATTTATAAATTATTAAGATAAATATTTTCATATGCTCTCTATATTTTATATATTCTTACAAAAAAGGAAATTAATTCTCACTATTAACATATATGACATTAACATATTATCCCACCGTAGTGGCCTTCCATTGTTAAAAAATTCTTCAAAATTCACCAATGTTATGAAAATGACTATTATATTTATATTTTTTCATGGAATGATTGTTTTTAAAAGACACTACTAAAAATGGATGTTTTCCCTTTACATTCAATGAGTATTTTCAATGATTTTATGAAAGATATTTTTCATCTTTGAAATAATTTTTAAAGATTTTTATCCATCACTAATTAAGCTCTATTATGAGATCATCCACATTATATACAGATAATTTTTTATGATAATATTTGAAGGATTATTTCTAGAAAATTTGTTATTTTCCCCAATGTTAATTAAATAATAACGAAATGATGATTTTTTATAATTATGTTATGGACCACTTATAGATGGTTTCACTATGTTGAAGGTTATCCAGGAATTATATTTCCCTCAAATTAATTGGGTAATCACTTTTTTATAATTACATAATATGAACTAGAATGAGTAGTGGACCATATAAAGTAAGGGAATATATCCACTAAGATAGTATTATTAGTGGGAATTGACTAAGTAAATCATAGGAATTAGGAGTTATAACAATCCAATATTGGTATATAATCAATGTGATTGTATTTTTAGTGTGTTGTTACAATAGAAATCAATATATATATATATGTATGATAAAGTATTATATAATTTGATTATGATTTCCTCTCATGGATCATGATTGTTAATCAATGATGTGACACTAATGTGACTCACATTTCCTATTTGGATATTATTTTATTCCATCAATCATTATTTTTTATATACTAATTATTGGGTAAAATTTTTAAATATTTTTGTAATTCTATTATACCAGAATTATTATGTTATTCAAATATATCATAATTTATTGACATCTACCATTTATATACGTAGTTAGTAATAATGATGAAGACTTGTTATGTTCCCATTTCCATATGTTATGAAGAATGCTATTAATTATTAAACTTATAAAAGGTTATCATATATGGTGATTTTTTTTCGATATGTCGATGTATTAATAATGAATTAGAAAATAATGTAATAGTGATAAAAATTAACATTTAATGTTAAATATGATGTTTTTTATATAATGGTGGTTTAAAAATACTAGAACAGTCTAAGACTAAAAGCTATTGGGTGTATATGTTACTAAAGGTTGTACATTTGTATTTTAATTAATAATTGCTAAAATTAGGACACCTCGGTTAGTATAAAATTTATCATGTTAGGAATATATTTTTCGCATCTCCTATTCAGGTATAGGTCTTAGGTTGTCTTAGTTAGTATTAAATATGGGTCTAGATGACATTATGATTTTAGAATCGTTTAGATGAGGATAATTTATGATTTAAGGATGAACATAAATTCAACATTATAGATATCTTATTGAGGTTTTATATTATTTAATTTTAGGGTGGAAGTTGTAATGGGAGGTAATGACTATTCTGTTTTAAAATATCATTCAGGTATATGTAACCCTTAGGTTTAACATTGTATTTAGTGTAATTTTATTCATACATATTTTTATTGGAGATATATGTTGAATGCAAACATATCCTTTATTTTTAATACATAATTTTATGATAATATTTATTTGTATAATAGGAATAAAGGGTTTCTCTGTTTTTTGAATATATATTTAGATAACCAAGTGATTGAATGTGATTTGTTAACTACGTGGTTCATGATATTTTTATGATGATGATCACTATATTGGGAACACTACAGGATTATGTTAAACTTATTATTGTTTTCCAATATGTGACCTTATTTTAGGAATAATAATTGAGTTAGCTTATAAAATAATATATGTTTTTGTGTTTTTATAGAGATTCAAGTTATTTTGGGAAATTAAAAGAATAAATTGTTGAATACATTATTAGGATAAATACATTATTGTTATGTGAAATTACATGGGATTAATGTTAAATAAAGATAACTATTAAATTGTGGATTCATTAATACATAGTTAATTTTCTCCCACCTATAGGATTTTCCACAAGGGATATAGGGTATTTCACCTATCTATTTGATACATTTCTTCCTCCCTACCTCACATGGGAAACTTTTTTTTCATCAATCTGAACATTTATGTTATTTCATTAAGATTCGTTTCATTCATGGAACTCTCAGGTGTCATATGGGTTTATACTCAAAATTTTTCCTACTCAAGTTACTCTAAATCCCATTTGATTCTTCTAAATATCATATTCATCAATTAATTTAACCTTATTCCCTATTATATAATATTTATGTTATTGGTACCTAGTGTATATTATTATATGTTCCCTTGTGGTTCATATAGAAAATTTTAGTGTAATTTTTTATACTGGTTGATCATTGTCCTTACATATCATGATATCTCTTGTAATTTTATATTAGTGGTATTTAATTTAACTCAATTATATTGGATCCCAAATCATCATATTTTAACTTGTGAATATTGTGCTTTTATAATTATGTATAATATTTTTTAACAGGTACCTTTAATTGTAAATCCCTCATTTGTCTCTCTTCATTATTTATTGGTTTTCATTAAGACTATATTGTTTTTCTTTAGAAGCTAGATCATAAATGAATGGACATGGGTTGGTTGTAAATGTTTATTTTGTTTTTCATTATATTGTAGTTAAATTTCATTTATTTAGTTTTGGTGATGCATTTAAACGCTTCCTTGTATCGCCCCACAAATTTGACATAGGAACATTGTATTCGGTAGTATCTATGAGATGCAACACATAGGGCATAAGGAAAATATAATATCCATATTATTTATAAAATAATTAAATTCTAAAATAAATAAAATATAGTTTATATCATTCAATTTATTCAATAATGAGTTGGCATACGTCACATGTGATAACAAGTTTATTTAGTGGATTGCATTACACAAACGACTAAGTGTTAACAAATAATAATATATTATTGAAATTTTACTATTTAATATAACTTGATATAAACTCACCATATTGAATAGGATTAACAATATTATGAAAATATTATTGTTACACCATTATAAAATTAATTCATTGGTTTCAAATTATATATAAATGAATATATGATCCAATTGAAATTGAAGGGATGATTTTCAATGAAATCTATTTTTTTGATCACAAATATTTTCTATAATAAGAATTAATTTAAAAATATTATTGATATTAATGATATATATTTATATTATTATAACTGAATTATATTTTTATATACATCTAATTAATACGATAGACATTAGATATGAACAACCACAATTTTGTGAATAAAATACCATATTTTTATTAAGGCAATTTGACCTAAATTTAATATAGAACCATTTTTATTAAAAATTATTAGATATTTATTTAATAGTAATTGTCATTTTAAACATAATAATTTAAACTGGGACATAAATATGAGTGTATGGTGATTATGTTTTTATTTTTCTTTGAGGCATCATTTTTTGATGAATAATTAAAAATACTGAACATTTGTTCAAAAATATATTTTCATATAATTTACTTGTATAGATAGATCATATTTTAAATTTTTTCAAATTTTAATTATATCAAATTTTTATATATTAATCCAATTTTGGACATATGAATTTATATATAAATGTAATAGAATATATATATAAAAAATTCAGTATTTTTTTTCTTTAAAACCCCACATTATCATTCCATATATGATATTAAATTTAAAATAATTTATACCAATTTTTCATTATTTAACAAAATCTGTTTCCATATCGAGAATAATCATAATTTATAATTTTTTAAAAAATTTAATTTTTTACCACAATGATTAGTGAAATTAATTAAATTTAAATACACTTATTAGTGTAAAAGTTTTCTTAAGAAGAGATGAAAACTTAATAATAATTGAAAAATTGACCTACATTCTTGTAAAAAACATATTGTATAGCTATATTTCATGAAAAAAAATTAAAGATTTAGAAATTTCTATTTTCACACTTTTGTAATAATTATAACATGGGTAAAAAAGATTTTTTTTTAAAATACTAAACATGTGCTTTCTATATACCATTAAGAGTAATTAAAGCCATCCATTTCCTCACACCACTCAAGACATGTTGGATAGAAAAATATTGTTCCAAATAAATCCCCAATATCTTTACCCTAAACCTTTAATCATCAAATTAGTCAGAAATCCATCCATGTAATCCAATTGGTTCGATCAAAAACAAGATACCATATTGAGAGGTAACATATTTCATTAAGGTCTTTAAGATTATTTACATTATCTATCCATTAAAGCCATCCTTTTACATTATTATATAAAAGTATTAGTATCCTAGATATACTAAGATTTTTTTATTATATTCATGATATCTACACTCACCCACCTATCCATCAAATGGGTAACAAACATTTGGAATATTCTAATAGAGAACAACGACCTCACAAAATGATGATTGTTCGTTTCACGTTACAACATATCAGAGATTGGAATTATGATGGAAAAAATATTTATATTTTATATATATGAGTTTTATTATTTATTTATCATTATTTAATTTCATTTTAAACACATGTACCTATACTTTCTATTTTTAAACTATAACATCATTTGTGGATGTGTGGACTACTACCCCTCAAAGAAATGTGATTCATTCATATAATACCTAGAATTCATAACGGATGGTTATAATTAATATTATGTGACATGAAAATATTATATATAACATTTATGATATAATTAAATTTTAGTAAATATAATTTATGTCATTTTTATTACACATTCAATCACAAAAGAGACACAACGTCGATCATGGATATGTGGACCACCGCCCCCAAGACATGATGTAATTCCTATAAAATATATATATATATATATATATATATATATTATTATATAAAATTTTATTTATGATATAATTATCATTATGTAAATATATATTGTTACATTATTCTCATTAAGATCATTGAAAATTTGGAACATTACGCATGACTATGTACGGCCTACCTTCTTTATGATTGTAACGTTGGTTGACATTTTATAGAAATATTAAATTATTGGATTTAAAATTATAATATATATATATATTAATTGTATCATTATTAGTATTGTTACTATTATTATTTTTATAAGGTCCCCTTTGACCATAGTTGATATACAGATGTTGTTTTTGTGAAATAAACCGTATTTCATCTAAATAGTTGATAAAAATATAAATTTTTAAGTAATTTTATATGGAATGTTAACAAAAGAAATAAAATTTATAATATACATGAATATTTTTATCATGAAAATATATAATTAAAACATGTTACATATTCAGGAAAATAAAGACACAAAAGAGAAAAACAACCACAAGTTAAGGGATTTTCATCTCAATTATCATTATAATGGAACATAATTGTTGTTATTCACCTAGATTCATTTACATAGTATATATATTGATATTTAATTATTATATAATGAATATTAATATTGTTATGATTTTATAAGTTTCATATAATTTAATTCCTCTATGGGGATTGTGGATCTCAATGGTTCAAAGTGGTATGGGAATCATTGGAATGTTTAAATATTATATTCCCAAAGAATAATTTTACTGATATTTCATTTCTATCTAACGAAATTATATGAATATTTTTCCATAATAAACATAATTTTACTATAATATGGTTATTCATTTCCTCTTTCTAGTAATAATACAATTTTACCACTATTTGGTACTTAAATGATTTTGAAAAAACATGACTTCATTAATCTCTTTAGTTAGAGAAATTGTTTTCATTTAAACACCTATTAATATAATTTTTTATAATTTTAAAAATAACTTATCAACAGAATTTTCAACATTTAAAATATTTTCTACTTTTTTAAAATAATTTTCAAAGACTATATTTCCACACAAAAAGGAAATATTCCTAAATAATTCTTCAAAAGATATTTTTATAGTTTTTCTTTTAATTGAAAAAAAACCTTTATTTTTACTATATATGATATATGATTTATAATTACTATCCTTAATATTACTATGATTTTTTATGATTTAATTTTCCATGGATATTATTCTTATTCACATTCTTTATTCATTTTATTCAACAAGAAATATTCACATTCCTATGATAACATGACAATGAATTTACCCTAAATATCCATATTTTTTTAATAAATATTTTTGTTTCCTTAACCATATAACATACTCCATATGGTGTTATCATTAATAGTTATTTGAATATTAATGGGAATATTGATAAATTTGAATTATTTATTTAATATGGATATTAGATAATGAATATTGTCTATTCGATATGAGGATTATTTTGGATAGGTATTACATGTGTTAGGGAAAATTTATAGTTAACCCTATGTGTTGGATACAATATAATGAAATACTTGTGATGAGTCTTTGCACTCATGGTGTGATATTATATTAGAAATTCCTTCTCATTTGTAACCAGTTTTTATAAACAGCCATATTAATGTCTTGATTGTAGAGTTGATGTTGGACAAACGAATTTGGTTTGTAAATATTATATCATAAACTATCATATGACAGGTCTTGATGGTAATGTATCCCTGTACATATGAATCATGGAATCCAATAATTATTAAATTTACTCATTTATATTCATTAATTAATCATCATTTTATTTCATGTTAACATATTTATGGATTAATATCAATTTCTGTGAATTTATAACATGGAATTTCTTTCAGTTTCCTTCATTTTCATATTATATTTTATCTATTTAGTTGGATAGTAAGTGTTTCCAAAATTCTCCTTTCAATATTATTTATTCACTTCCTTATTTGTTTTCTTATTTCATTGAATGTATTTTATGTTATATAATATTATATATTTACTATTCTCAATGAATAATTATTTATTATATTATACATTACCCAGATTGAGAATTTGATCTCTCCATAATTAGGATATCATTCACCAAGAATCCATGAAGTATATTGTTAAAAATATTCATGTATACATGGATTTAATAATGTAATCCTTGAAATAAAAAAAATATATGTTGTAATTAATAAATTAATTTTTAATACAAGACTCGTGTATCTATCTATTTTACCAATACAAATAAACTCTATTTCCACTATGATTTTAATCCTTGTAATCATAATAATATAATTGATAGTAGCCATTAGATCAAAAATTCCAGGGGTCAGGTTGCTACATTTGGTATCAATGGGATGTTTATTAGTAACCTTATATATTTTATTTATGAAAACATTGATTAGATAAATATCCCTACGGTATAATTTGATGATAAGTATTAAAGAACATCATATTATTTCAATTAGATAGAGATTATGCACTTTTCTTAGAAATACATACATGTTTTCATAGTAAAAGTTTATGTTGTTCTAGAATGGATGTACCTTGGAGTAGAAACTTAAATACTGTTTGTCGTGCCTAACTCAACATAATCAGGTATAAGTGAACAATTCTTATAGTGAACCCAGTTTTTCTCTCCTGAGGTATATGCTTAGGAACATTTACATTTTCATTACAATACATAATGAATCAATTTATTAGATAATGATAATGAATGAGCTAAGTTATTCCTTAGTCCATTGAATGACTTATTTGGGAATTAGTGTATGTTGTATTTATGTTTTGGTGTTTTATTCAAAATCGTTGTTATATGATATTTAAGGGAAAACATTATTTCAAATATGTACATAAAATTTATTTTAGGAAATTATTTTAACTTATTTTTAGAAATGGAAAACATGTATTCTTGGTGAAAACCAATTCTATTCAGGATGAAAATTTATCTTACACCCAATACATAAGGACGAAAAGGTTTCCTGCTAACCACTGGCCCATGAAAGGTCATGGTTTAAATAAATTTTTTTAGTTGAACTATCTGATGAATAAATACTAATGATGACCTAGTAGTGTATCTTTTGAGATTTAGAGATTAATGTATGATCGTTATTACATTTGAAAATACATAGAGAAAAATAGTTATACTTGCCACTCATTTTTAGTCCTTATGATTCGTTAAAATTTTATTTTAGTCTGTTAGAAAAAAAAATTTATTTTTTGATATCTAATTCATGAAGTAATGTATGAATTAGAAATTTTTTGAAGCATAATTGAAGTATTAAATATTTTTTATTAAAAAATATAATGTTATTATAAAACATTATATTATTAGGCAGTAAAATCAATACTCAGAATGCGGAAAAATATCAACAAAATATATCATACTACCTAAATTAATGTTGAACCTATGGTCTTCAAAATCATTAGAGATTTATGGATTTTAGGAACTGAACATTCTATAGATCGTTAAATTTTTTTAATTGATGACCTCAATCACTCCTTATAAATATTTATTATTTTGATCAAAGTCATTATCTCAAATTTCTACTATTTTTCTCCAATATATATCATTAGTTATATTTTATTAAATGTGACATTTTTACATCCCATTATCTATTTTATAGAGAATGTTCATGAAACCTTCTAAGTATATGGGATTCTAATCATAGGTATTATCAAAAACATTATCCTCAACATAGTATTTATATTGTGAGAACTCAATTTAATTAATGTGTAGAGAATTTAGCATCCAAAAAATTTAAAATAGGAACATTTTATTCGATAGTCTGTATGACACATAACAAAAAAAGCATAAGGAAATAGAAAATATAGAGTATTGAAAATATATCTAATATATTAAATAATGTTTATAAAATATAACATAATTCAATTCATGTGACACATAGTTATATTACGTCACATGCAACAATGTGTTACCTCTATGCCTTGTGTCACAGACATGACCGAGTGCATCCAAACAATAATATATTACAAAAACATTATCACATGTCATAATAAGATATAAAATAAATTTTATGAATATTATATATAAATTATAAAAATATATTGTTAAAAAAATATAAAACTAATTAATTGGGTTATAAATTAATCATAAATTAATATAAGAACTAATTCAATATAATGATTATATTTTTGTAGAAAACTATTTTTTCCTGAAAATATTGTTTTATCCAAATAAATTAAATTAAAAAAATTGTAAACAAAATAATTTAATATATGTATTATATATTAGGTCAAAAAATTACATTATTCTAATATATTGGATTCACATAAGATTAGAAAACACTAAAATATATGTATAAAATACTATATTTTTATGATGCCACTTCTTACCCTTTTTAACATTGAAACAATATAATATTCATTTATTTAAATTTTTATTAATAGTATATGTAAAATTAATCTCATTAATTTAAATGAAATCATAAAAATTTGGGTTCATTGATGTTTTGGTTTTTTGGGTGGTTTCTTTTTTTAACGAACAGTGAAAATACTTAATATTAGTTCAAAAATAATTTCCAAAATAATTTATTTATATAGATAAATCCTATTTAATTTTTTTAATTATATATATATCAAATTTTTAACTATTAATACAACTTATTTCATTGAAAACAATTTCACTTTCAAATTTATGGTAAATGCAAAATGACCATTCCTATTATTTTACTTTAAAAACCCGCACTAGAATATTGTCAATGAGATTAAATTTTTATTAATTTCTATAACTTCTGAGTATTTAATTTTTAAAATTGTATCCCAAATTTGGAATCATAATAATTTATAATATCTCTTTAGGAAGAATTATTAAATCTGATAAATATTAGTGTATGTAATAAAAATTTATTACATCAATTATGGTAAAATTAACATTTATAAGGGATCAAACCTTAATATTAATGGGGGAATTTACATATAATACTTTAAAAAGCAACATTTATGGAAATATTTCAGACACTAAAAATATAATATTAAATAATTATTAATTTTTGTAACTTCTGTAATATACACTCCTTTTGGAAAACATATTTCTTTTAAAAAATAACAAGTATGTCCTTTCCGTCCACTATAAAAGGACCTCAAGCCTCCCAATTTCGCACACCTTTCAAGACACTTTTTATCAACAAATATCTACCCAAATAGCCCCTGAAATTCCATAACCTCATCTAAGAAGCCTCAATATGGTCATATATCATTCCAAAGAATCACTATGGTTTGAACCAGAAGGAGTTACCAGATTTAGAGGTACCATTTTTCTTTATGATCTTTATTTTTATTCTAATAATATACCCCATAAATTATTATTATTCCATGATTATATGACAAAAACAGTATCCTATATATAATTTTATGTTTTTGTGTCATTGTTTCTATCTACCCACACCCACACATCCATAAAATTGATAGCCAACCTACTATTTATGTATGTATCCAACTACCGCATCATGAAATGATGATTGTTCATTTTTCTTTACCTCCCCTAAGGTATAGGAATTAAGATGGAAAATATATTAATTTATTTTATATATGATATTATTTATGCATGTATCCTTATTTTGTTAATTTATGACACATATCGTTATAATTTCAATTTTGTGTGAAAATGATAACATTGTTTTTGGATGTGTGGACTTCTGCACTCTTGAATTGATGTGGATATTTCACATGGAACATGGATTGTAGAAAAATTGATTTTAATTAAAAATAATTTATGTGAATAAAAATATTTTATTCATGAAATAATTATCTTTTTGTTAAAATAATATGTATCCTAATGTTTATTACCCATTTAAACACTAAATAGTGATAACGTCAACCATGTGCATCTGGATTCCTGCCTCTTCGTCATGATTTGATTCATTTTACATCACAAAAATTCAATATATTAATATATATTATGATATATTATTTACTTTGTTATATAATGATAATAATGGAAGTATATAGTGTTACTTACTTAATTCAGTAACGATCGTGGATAAATATTAACGTGACTCATGTGTCTGCACAACATACCGTCTATATGATTTTAATGTTGGTTCAATTTTCCTATCCAAATATAAGGGTTTTATTAAATTAACAACTGATGTATAAATATAATTATTATTTCATTATTTTTTTCTTAAGATGTTATAAAATGACTCATTTTTTCATATTTGACCAACAAATGTTTTTTGACACATTAACTAAATTTTGTCATAAAAAGATGATGTAAACATAATTTTTTATATAATTATATTTGAAATGGTAATAATATAAAAAAAATTATTAAAAAACCAAAATTATCTATTTAAATTAAATAATTTACATGAATTTGTTTCATGAATATAAAGAATCATAAGAAAAATCAGACACAATCAATGGGGAATTAATCTCAATTTACATTCTATTATGAATTATTTAATGTAATGAATATAATTTTATTTATATGGTGTATATCCCACATTTAAAATTTAATATCATCAATATAAATATTGTCATGATATTATAAGTTTAATTAAATTTTTTCCTCCAAGTGAATATGGTTCTAAATTTTTCTATGTGGTTGGGGCACATTGAGATGGTAATAAATTATTTTCCACAAGATTAATTAAATATTTTTCATTTCCAAAGGGGGAAATCTATACAATCCGATCCATTTCTATAGTTTTATCAGGTGGATAGTTAGGTACTTTTTGGTTAATTTTTGTACCTTTGAATGGAGTTATTACATGGGATGTATTTGGTTGGATTTTTAAAAAAAATTGAGAAAAGGGTACTGTGCATGATATGCACTCTATTATAATAAAACATATAAATATCCCAGCAATCCATGAAACACCAAATAGTGAGGGACACATAGTTGGAAAATGGTTGGCTAAACCATTATTCCCCACCCAGAAAAACTATCCACATGGTTTTATTTTACAGGAATGTTTATTTTAAATTCCCCCAAATCCCGAACACACCACCAATTTGACATTTGGTTGGATATTATTGTTTTTGGAAAATTATAAAGTTTTATAGAGGGGTTCGATGTCCATATAGTCTTTATTCCTCAATATTCAAAGCCGGAATTGATGATTCCAAATTATCTAGGTACGTGGATCTCATCCAGATCCTTATTTTGTATATTCATCCTCATTCTCTTGATCTTTTGTTTGTATTTATTTGGAAGTTATTTTTAATTAAAAATAATTTGTGATATATAGGTAGAAAATTGTATATCTAAATATATAATGATTAGATATTGATATTTGTGATATTGGTTTAGATATTAGATCTGGATCATAGAACTACATCGTTTTGATATTCAGATTTTGAGGATTTTTATTGAGATAACCTCTGTCATCAAATTAATGTAGGTGATAAAAAATATAAATCCCATATGAATGATTTTATTATGTTTATGAAAGTTATATAACTTTTAGATTTATTAGAAATTATAATCCCTAATTGAGTTAGTTAATGTGGTATGATAATTAATTGAGATGGTTGTGTAATTGTGAGATTTATTGATCATTGAATGAGATAAAAAATCAGATAATTAATTAAGAAAATTTTATATTACAACTTTTAGTAATTAATTTTTGGTATTATTATAATGGAATTGATATGGTTTAATTGGATAAATAATTTTTGAATTAATTATTGGTTGTGGGTGTTCTGAATAAAGATGATTAATTAAGAAATTAATTATGGGAAACGAAGATCGTGTTTTGAGATAATTAATTATGGGATTAATTTTGGGATATTGATTCCATGTAATGGATAAATAATTGATAAATTAATTATGAGATCTTAATTTTGGATGTATATATAATTAATTTATGCATTAATAATCAGAAATATATTAATTAACTATTGAGTAAACTAAAGTGAATGATATGAATAAATAATTAGGTAGTTAATTATTAAATTTTTATGTGATGTCTAATGGTTAAATTAGAAATGTGGATGTATTGAATGATTAATTGTTAAATTACTTAATGTAATATTTGTGTAAAACGATTAATGTTAACTAATCCTTATTAATTTGATGATCTGGTATTTACGATAATGTGGTTAATGTTTATTAACCAGGATAAATTATATACATGAGTTATGTGTAAAATGGTGAATGGTAACATCCTCATTCGATCAACTATTATGAATAGTAAATTGGTCATTCAAATTGTTTGATTAAATGAATATAAACATGGTAATTTATTTGTTAATTAAGAATGTTAATATTTTCATTCAAATTATGTGTCTAAATTAATGGTAATATGGTCATTCATTTGACGAATATGAATTGTAATATGGTCATTCAAATTTTGTTTTTAAATTTAATTATAACATAGTCATTCATCTAAGAATTAATAATGGTATCATTGTCATTAAATTTTGGTGATTTAAATAAATGGTAATGTGTTCATTCACCTGTTAAATAATAATGTTATTAGTGGAATTAAAACCCTTTGTAAAACATTAAAAATGATCATATTCTTGCAAACGATTAAGTAGGTACTGAGGTGCGAGTATCTATGGAATCTTGATGATTTTTTGGAATTAAATAGATAATATTTAATATTATGATAAACTATTTATTTGTGTATTATACATAATCATTACATAATTGAAAACATTTTTGTTGGATGTTTTTTTAGACACCATTGGTGGTGGCCTACTGAGTCGTACTCACGCCTTATTTGTTCTTCCATATCGATATCCAAATAAACATTATTTTACAGGATATGTTATGTGAGATGGACTTAAATTAGTTAGATGATTGGGGATAGATAATCGATGAGGGAACCAATCATGGATTGGTACCCGCTTTAGATTCATTAGTGTCTCTACATTTATTTCTTTTTATACACGTTACAACATATATTGGCATGGCATGTCTTAGTTTCTCGTGATTACTGTATTTCTGTTATTGGTTATCATGTGACAATACTGATGCTTATGATAATATTTTATTTTTATATTGGTTATTTACCTTATTTGGTGTTTTACACTTATAAATTTGGTTATAATATCCCCATGACGTACTTACAAGACACTAGATTCTAGTCAGTATCCTCTAGAATACGGGGAGGCACGCCTAAGATCATTTTACTTACAGGTTCCAGGTGCCATGAGTGGCACCTGGTCTATGATGTGAAAAAGTGGTATCAAATGGGGTTTTCTCTCTTGCTCTATTAGATTAATATATGGGGAATGTTTTGGAAGAGACTTTGAAAATTCGAGGCTTAGTAATGAGTTCGTTCATGGGAGTCCCAAGCACATGTATGGTGGAAAACCTGAGTACTCAGGGTTAGATTATGGACATTACTCTTAGTTTTTATAGTTGAATATTATTTCATCTCTGGTGAAGCACCAGTGGTGCGAGTTGAGTATGGATTTTATGAATTATTTAATACTAATTCATGGACCAAAATTTCATTACATTTATGTCTTTATGCATAATTATAAACACTTAGTATCTTTGTGACATGCATCGTTTTAGAAACCCACGGGAAAATGTGTTATGAGTGATTCATTGAACATAAACTATTTTTCATTCTTGTGAAATTGAAATTAAAATGGTCCATAACATATAGAACGTGAATTTGGTTTAAAATATGAATTAATGGGTTTATATTTGACAAACATAAAAAATAATAATGTGAAAATCCTTGTCAACAAGGCCTATGTGTAGGATGGTTAGGGTAGTAGAAGCACCTTGATTTTTATAGTGTGGCGAGGTATGGAAAAAGGAAATGTACTTGTTTATTTTTTTTTACTCTAACTAAAATCTGATAATGTTTTGAAATGATTCATAATAGGTGTGTTGCAGTTGTACAGATATACCTCCACAATGGTGTTGTTCGAGAGGACGATCTAAGAACACTGTTGTAGATGATCCTCTAGTGGTTGAGCCTAATCCATCTAAAGTGCTGATGGAGGTAGCATTAGATGTGTTATGCGGTAACATAACTCATTTCATGAAATTTATAGAAAGATACCCTAGTTTGGTTGTGAAAATACTATCTAATATTATTAGGGAGTTTCAGTTGTAATACCCTAAATCTTTTACTGGAGAGGGTGTACTCGAGGAAGCTGGGTTTTTGTTTCGGTATAATTGCATGATAATAGAATATCATGATACTCTTAATGTGAAGTGGGTCATTCTATACATATATTTGATATTATTAATATTGAATAATTGATGGGATAATCATTTGTGGACTAGATAGGCTGATTTGATGCTATAGAAGGAATTTTTTTAGATGTTCTTGGAGTACATATATCAAGTGACACTAAAAAGAAAGTATATGTGTTGAATAAGATAACTCTAGGGAATATATCTATAATGGATTATGTTTAATGACTAATTGATTTCCATTACTATTCTCCAGTATTATCAGGATATGAGGTAACCATAGGATCACCATTTAATGATGGAATTGTGTGTGAGATTAAGTAACATGTAAATCTCTTTCAAGTAATGATGTTTACTGAGTTGGTGGAT
The DNA here is from genome assembly GCA_963277665.1 of Viscum album. Lineage (NCBI taxonomy): Eukaryota > Viridiplantae > Streptophyta > Magnoliopsida > Santalales > Viscaceae > Viscum > Viscum album. The sequence goes on along the minus strand of OY728122.1, from coordinate 1,233,525,007 downwards.
CAAATACTTATATCTGAATGAAATCTATGAGGGTCTTCTAATACTGAAAATATAGTTTCTATTGGATGTTCAGAGGTGTGACTTCTGATATCAGGAATCTCTATTATGATAACATTAGTCATGGATGGGGGAAAATATTAAACATATATAATGGTCAGGTGAACAAGACCTTACTTGAGTGATCTATCATCAGTTTGGTGGGTCAGGAAATTAATGTAGGCTCTTTCCCAACAACCTATGGACTGTCGATATTATGGAATGATAAGAAATATATATAGGTTTTGTAGGAACCCGAGTCAGTCAGGTAGTGATGGAGAAAATAGTGAGATTTAGAGGTTGAGAAGGGGGTCTTTTTCACCATGTTAGACCCTGAGTTGGAGTTTTATAGGCCAAGACAAGATAGGTAGAGGATGTGGTTCTTCTAGAAAAAAATTTCCATATCAGTAGAGTGGTTCCACATAGGTGATTAAAGAATCCTCCCAGGGATGATGGACCGGAAATATACATGTGTTACATCCTATATTTGTGGATAGCAGGGTAATAGCATTAACATTGAGAAGTATTATTCTTGTAGTTTCAACATTATCAAGTTATTTATTTGATATGGGTGAATATAATTCATTTATTTCTTCTAAAAATGTTAATAGTTAGATCCTGGAGGTTGTGTTTTGAGTGGTGATGTGAAAATAGGCACACCTTTGGATGTAAGTTCTAGATGTATCTATGTCTACTAGGGATGGTGTCATTTTTTTGGGGTGTACTATTTCCTATAGGATGACTGTATTTCCTGATATGGATTTATTTGACCTAATTATGGGTATTGAATGGATACTCTCAAAACAATCATAGATAGACTATAACCATCAAAAAAATACATTTTAATCTCATAAGGGTAACCATTACATTCCCTTGGGAGAGTTGGATATTATGGTCGTCTGAGAGGGGCCAATTACTCTAAAACTAGGAGATCTCACAACCCTAGTTTCTAGAATTCTAGTAGTTGAAAATGGAATTTGGATAGTTTTCCTGCAACCATTAGTAGAACTATTTCAAGATTTATTTTTGAAATAATTATCATGGCTTCCACTTGTGAGATATGTGGAATTTCACTATTGATCTCATGTAGGGGGGCTCATTCAATATCAATTCATCCATACATAATAGAATCAATAGAGCTTCAAGAACTCAATGCTCAGCTGGTGGAATTAAAAGGTAGAGGTATTATCAATCCTAGTATGTCTCATAGGGGATCCACTAATATATTCCATAATGATGGCTCGTCAGAGTTTATATTTTTGCATCAATTACCAGATGTAGAATAAGATGACTGTGAAGAACGAATAAACTCATCCTTGTGTCGAATTATTCTTTCATCATTAAAATAGGGTTGTCATTTTCTCATTGAATGACATGATATAGTTGTATCATAAGCTATGATTTTATAGTTTTTATATGCCATACACTATATTCACAAGTCGATATAGCCTATATGTGCACATCATAATTACATTTGGCTAATGAATACACCAATAGTGGTTAATGAAAAGATTAAAAGTATCTTTCATTCATTCCAGGATCATTTTAAGGTGGTTATTATAGAAGACATCTTGGTGTACTCCATGACTGAAAATAATAATACCCAAAATCATGTCATAATCTGGAGTACACTAAGATACTATCATTTATTCACCAAGCTACCTAACTATATGTCATTTATAGATTAGGTACACTTCTTGGGGAACATCGTCTTGGGGGAAGGTGTGTTAATGGAACTGGAGAAAGATCAAGAAGTTTTTTCTTGGGAGAAATATGATAATTGTTTTAATATTTGATTGTTTTTTCAATCGTATTGATATTATAGGAGGTTCATCCATGAAATTTCTTGATTCATAGTGCCCTATTCAAGATTAACCAAAAATGGATAAAAATATAATTGTTGTATATGTGTTAGAATGATTTCCACGAATTGATGAAGTAGTCGAAATAATAACTCATATATATCCTACAGGAATCAGGTGAGGTGTACATATTATGTTTTGTTTGTTCTAGGGTTGGACATGGATTTGAACTGATGGAGGGTGATCTATTTGAAGGATACATGCATCAATAATTTAGTCCATAATAATGAATTTACTGTATTTATATCCCCATGTAGGTAGTAGTGGTATATGATTTTAAGTGTAGCATACACTACCTATTTGGTTATAATTTTGCAGTTTACACTTACCATAAGATCTTAAATTATATCTGCACAAACAGGGAATTGAATAATTGGCTGTAGAAATGAGTTTAATATATGAATTCATTTATATTTGAACTAGATTATACCCTTAGGACAGAAAAGTGTGTGGATGATTCCTTTATTATGAAATCACATAATCTGATTGTTTTTGAGTGTGTGATAAGAGGAACAAGATGAAAAATCAGGATGAAATGCATGTGGTGGTTTAAGAGAGTCAGTACAAGATGACTCTGGTTTATAAGGTAGTGAACTCTATACATTTATGAAGGATTAGGGATAGAATGTATGAGGATCATGAGTTCTTATCCATGATGAAAATAATTGAATGTTGGAAGACACATTTTTATTGGTTGATAGATGAGGATGTGACCATCTACATGAAGAATCATGTTGTTATGCGTACAAGAATGTGAAAGGATCTTGTGAGGTAATGTTATGCCTCAATGAGGGAGGTACCTCAATGAATGACCCAAATTTACCATGAACTATGCAAAATATTTGGTGGAAAAGCATTAAAAAATAGATAACAGAATTCGTGACACGATGCTTCACCTGTAAACAACTGATGTTCGAGCATCAATTACATGGAGGTTTTTTAATTTGGTTACTTATTCATGAGTGTAAATGTGATAATGTGAATATAGAAATTGTGGTGGGTCTTCTGAAGATGATTTATAGGAATGATATTTTTTTGGGTTTTTGTGGATCCATTGACCAATGTATGGCATTTATTTCCTATGAGAGAATCATTTATATTTGAGTAGTCAGGGGAAAATTATGTTAGGGAGATAATCTGTATTAATTGTGTTCCATAGATTATATTTATAAACCGTTATTCATATTTTTCATCATGAATTTAAATGGGATTTTAGATATTAGTGGATAACTATATATTATTGTGTATGAAATTTTTTCTACAGATATATTTGAATTCAATGTGTACTATACAGGTTCTTGACATTGGTGGGTCATGGGAGAAGAACTTGGATTTATTGTATTTTTCCTATAAAAAATTATCAGTAAAAAATAAATATGGAACCATGAGAGTCTCATTATGGTATGCTATATAGATCATCATTAAACAAGATGGAGACTAGTGAGTCACAATTTTTGGGATCATGTCTCATGCAAGAGACATCAGGGTAGGCATAGAGGATTCAGAAACATGTAGCTATGCCTCATAGTCGTCATATGTCATATGATGGAAGATAGACAAAACCCCTAGTGTTTATAGAGGGTTTTTGTATTCCTTCTGGTGTTTCCTATGTTGGGTCACCATAGGATACAGGGACATGGTATTTTGGCACCCAGATTTTTGGAAACATTTTTGATTGTGGAGTGAATCAAGAAAATGGTGTAAATATTTGAACTTATATAGGAATATAGTGCAATGAATGATGTTTTCCATGTGTCAAAACTATATATGTATCGACTATACCCTTCATGTGGGATAAATGTGGATGAGGCTGATCTTGAAATAGATGATTCTAATGAGGAGCATCTGATTCGTATGTTAGATCACAGTGGGATGGTGGTGAGGGGAATGACTGGACCAATAGTTCATCTGTAATACTATCATGAAGGTTTACAAGAGGAAACATGGGAATGGGATGAAGATACGAGGGGTCAGTGGCTAGTTATTTTTGGTTCAGAATCATAGAAATTCCTACAAGTATAGATCAAGGGTGATCTATTATAATTTGGGGGTATTGAAAGATCCCAACCATTTCTCGAGTTACATTATTTGAAAATTATTGTAATTTGTTTTTTTATACCTTTGGTTGGAGTTTTGATTTGAGTGTAATTGGGTAGATTTTTATGTAACATTTAAGAGATGTATAATTTGAAATAATTGTTCATGTCTTGATCAAATTGTGTGCCCATCCCAACTAACAGTGGGATCCTAGATAGCGAGGGTTTTACAGATGGGGCATGGTTTGTTAATTTGCGTTCCCATACCAAGAAAATTCATGCACACAATTTTATTTCACCCCAAATATTATTTTAAAATCCTTAAATCCCCCAAAACACCCTTATTTTTACTATGGCTTAGACTTAACATTTTTTTAATGATTCCATATCTCTCGGGAGGTGTTCTAAGGTTGTTTGACCTCCATCCTTGATGATTTGAAGCCCGAATCGACGATCTAATCTTCTCCCTGTAAGAGGATCTCATCCTGATCCTTATTATCTTTATTATTCTTTCTTCTCAAGATCATTTTGTGGATTTCATTTTCTATATCTCAATATCTAAACATAATTTGTGAGATTAAGATTTTGGATTGTAAATCAAAATATAAATCTATTAGATCTTGATATCTTTGATCATGTTTTTGGGGTAAGATCTGGATCTCTGATCTAGGTCTCCATGCTTCTCGGATTATGGGGATTTCTATTGGGTGAAAATATATCACTGAATCAATGTGGGGATAAAAACTCTAAATCCCCTAGTAATGATTTTATTATCTGTATGCATGTTGTAGAATTTCTAGTGATGTTTAGCAATTATAATCCATAATTGTTTTAGTTAATTTGGTAAATTAATTACGTGAGATGATTGTAAAATTGTGAGATTAATGGTTCAATGAATGAGGTAATTAATTGTATAATTAGTTATTATACTTCAATATAACTGATTTTAATAATTAATTAGTGGAATGAATTTTTTTTGAAATTGAGTTGGTTGAATAGTGTAATAAATATTAAAATAAATTGTCGGTTTTGGGTGTTTCGAATATGGATAATTATCATGTAAATAAATTATGGGAAACTATGTTCATGGTTTGAGAAATTAATTTCGGAATTTATTATGGGATATTGATGCCATGAAATGGATAATTAATTGATGAATTAATTATATGATGTTGATTTTGTAAATTGAGATAATTAATCGATGTAATAATTATGAGAAAGAAAGAAGTTATTAGATGAGTTATATAAGGATATTTATGTGCATAATTAATCAATGATTTAATTATGGAGTTTTTATGTGAATACAAAATGTTTAATTATAAATGGGGATGATTTAATTAATTTATTTACAGAATTTTTAATATTATATTTTTATAAGAGGTTTAATTTTCATTAATCCTATATAATATGATGATGTTCAATATGTGATATTGTGGTTAATGATTATTAACCATGATAAATGTGATTCATGATATATTAGTTAAATGGTGGATAATGACAATCTCATTCAACCTATAATTATAAATGATAACATGGTTATTCATATTTTTTGATTAAATGAATAGTAACATGGTCATCAATTTGTGATATAATAATGCTTATATGCTCATTCAAATTGTGAGATTAAATGATTGTTAACATGGCCAGTCATTTTGGAATTAATTATGGTATCTTGGTCTTTCAAATTGTGTGATAAAATTAATTGTAACATGGTAATTAATTTTTTTAAATAAGAATGATTACATGGTAATTCCAAATGATTGATTAAATTAATTGCATCATGGTTATTAATCATGGAAATATGAGTGGTAACATGGTCATTCAAGGTGTGTGATTTAATGGAATGGTAACATGGAAATTTATTTTCTGAAATATGAATGGTAATATGGGCATTCAAAACACATGGGAAACCCTGGGAAATTATTTTATTCTGGAATGAGATGAAGTAGGTATTGATATATGGGTATCTGTGAGCCCTAAGTGTTTTCATTGGACTAAATATTTAATTATAAATAATATGATAAACATTTTATTTGTGAAATATAATTGTTATTAATAATATACTCTACACTGTTGTTGAAATGATACATTTTTTGACACTATTGATGGTGGACTACTAAGCCGTACAGACAACCGCTTTGTGCCACTTGATCTGTACTTTAATTGAATTTTTTTTAGAGAATAAAATAACATAAAGAGTTTAATAGCTACTAGATTAAGGTGGTGTTTTAATAATTATTAGAGAAAAATATCATTTAATGTTTACTACACATATTTTATAGTTTTCAACTTTGAAATAAAACCAATGGATATCTTAATTCCTTGGTTGAGGGTTGTGAAGATCTTACTTCTCCTATGGCCTCTTAAATAATTGGACAATGTACCAACCCTTGACAAAAAAATTGTGTTTTAACAGATTGGACTAAAAAAATAAAACAATGGATACCAATGAATACTTAAATATCGAGATTTTTTGTGAGAAAAAGGATTATTGATTTTTCCTATCAGAACAACCGAAGATCCCCACTTGAAATAATAACCCAATCAGTTTTGAGATAAAAAGTGTTTCCGTTAATTAAGACAAAATAAATTCATTCAGAGTAGAAGAACATAAATATTAATCATATCTGAAGAATTTAACATCTAAATTACACAAAACCAGTAAGTAAGAATGTTATGTATCTCCCTCCCAATTATGTATAGGTCCCTAGAAATTATTGTCCACTGTTTATCTTTCCATTGAGAGGAAGAGAAGGGTCGGGTGGAACATAGACATCATCCTTGATCCACCTATTATGATAAGAGCCATCAGAACCTCTATGAAGTGTAATGGAATCCTATGGAGCTCCAAATTAGAATCACATCACTCATTGGCCAAAAATTGAAATGAGGAGCCCAAGGTTCCATTTTATAGGAAAAGTGGAACATGGTTTTGGTCACCTGAATTTCATTAAACCCCTTGGATCATGTTTTGAAACCACCATATAGCCTTATCTCTATTTGGATAAAATTAAAAATGTGTATACTCACCAAATGAATATCTCCGCTAAAGGTTTGGATTCATTTGGACACCTACATCTCAAGATATAAATAGACTAGAACACACCATTTTTAACATCGTTCAGATTAGGCGTGTTGTAATGATTAGGTCTGTTGGGCCAACTGATGGGTGAACGTGGCTTGGGTTTCATCAGATCAAATGTATCGCAATAAATATGGACCAAACCAAAACATTTCCGCCCATTTGGATGCATTTTTATGTATTAATATGCGGTTGAGTCCACTTGTATGCATGAATCCAGCTTAGTATGGAAAATTTTTCTTGGACGTCATCATTAGCTCTCCAAATAACCTCCACCATCAATGAAATTATCAAAAAATGTAACATTACAAGTTTTAATTGTATTAAACAGAGTATAATTTAATAAAACATGATTCACAATTTCTTAATATTTTTATAAATTTCAATAGAAAAATGGTTTACCATATTGTTGTAAGGATGAAAATGAAATAGTGAATTACGGTGTGATCAAACCCCCACACATAAATATTATCAGTCTTGGGAAAATTATTTCCAAAAATATTTCCTGTAGATATTTAAATTTCAAATATATAAAACATTCAATGAAATTTTTATTCCGGAGAGAAATGTGATCTAAGAAAAAATCACTATCATGAGTTATTCTCTGTTATCATTGAAAAAGTCATATGAAAAATTGGATCCAGATGAAATTTCAAGATACTCATGGTACCAATCAAATAAAATAATTAAAAATATAATCATGTCACTAATTTCAAAATTTTTGTCAAAAAATAATTTAGATTATTATTTAAACTATCTATCAGGTAAATATATGTGATTTTAAAAAATTTCTATATACATAATCCATTCACCGTACAATCATTATATCATTTAACATCAAATTTCAAGACCTAATCATTTAATAATTCCCAGAAGTTAGACCATAATCTCTCCACCTAGATATCCACATATTTTGTAAATTTCTTAATTCCCCAATTTATTTTAATGTTTCACATGGAAAAAATATCAAACCCTTATCTCAACCCTTGTTTAATCACTAATTCATCTAATTTTAATAGATAAAACAGTATAAAAAGTTGAAGAAGGGTGGGTTTTGACCATCAAATATACATCTAAATTTTCTTTTTTGAGGGCGCACAACATTAAGATAAGAGAATCATATGAAATGGCCAATGTATAATAGTAATGATATATATCTAATAAGGAATTAAGGTGTGCAAAAAGATTTTTTGAAATTTGAGAATAATAAACCTATATTATATTTAGCTTCCATTAAGTAACAAATTCTCACACATAATTGTTGGGTGAAAGGATGTGTGGAGAGATTAAGTAAAATATTATTTCTCAGAAAATATTTACAAAACCTTACCGTTCTTCTTAATGGTTTTGAAATGGAAAAACCATTTATAAAATTGAAAAAGAACTAAATTTCAAAACAATGTAACACTACTACATTTAATTCTTATGGAAATGCATATTTTATCAGTAATTTTTTTGAATGTTAAAACATTATGAGATATGGAAATTCCATATGCGTTTTCAGAAACATCCATGATTTACCAGTATTCATTTTCCATGATAATATAAGTCTTAAAATGTAACATTTTCTAAAATATGTAAGAGGGGAATGTGTATAAAATATAAATACAATTTAGAAAGATAAAAATAGAAAAGAAAAGAATGATGATGAAAATACTTTTCAAACCCAGGAATGTACCCATCCCACCTCACCTAATGTATATAGTGTCCTACCTGTAGAAAATAAAAAATGTTGTAAGGAAGGATTAAACCTAGTGAGTTTCATTCATTTATTTCTTCAAGAACATTGAATTCCTCTATTGGGGGATCCAAAATTGATTCATGGAAGTGCTTCAGCTACTCCACATTGACAATAATGTTTTTATTGTTTTCTTCATTTCGAACCTAGAAAACACTTAATGATGAGACATTAGTAATAGTATATCGTCCAAACTAGTGGAAAAAAGCTTACCAAGATGCATCATCAGACCTAAATTGTAGATGAGGACTTACATCCCAATGTGGAATTGGTGATGAAGGATGAGAAGGTCATGGGTATCCTTGGTTTTCTCCATTTTATCATTGATATCACATATGCATATCATATCTTTCATACACCTCTTGAATCAACAACTTCTTTTGATCACCTGCACTATAATGATTATAAATTTTTTTGACGGCCCAATAGTTTGGTTTCTCAATCTCAAAAGGGATGTGAAAAATCCATCCATAAACAAGCTAATAGGGTGTCATTCCCATGGGAGATTTAATGGCAGTATGGTATGTCCATAATGAATCCTGGATTTGATGAATCAAATATTTTCTATAACTAGAACCATTTTTTTCAAGAATATATTTCACCTCCCATATTTGACACCTCACCTTGACAATCAGTTTGTGGTTGATAAGAAGTAGACACTCGATTCCTAACCCTACACTGACAAAAAAATATTGAATTATTCAGTACTAGAAATGAGAAACTCGATCACTGATGATGATCCAAGGTAATACAAACATATAATATATTTGGGTTGTCACGAATTATAAAAATTCTTTAGAATCATTATCCCTTCTAGATCATACCTCTACCCATTTTGAAACCTAAATAACATCTAGAAAAATATAACGGTTCCCATATTAATTGGGTAATGGCCCCATAAATCCAATGCCCCTATCATCAATAATGACAAGGAAGAGAATGAGTTTTTGTAGAATTTCAATATCATTAGTTACATTCCACTTAATTTGATAGTGAGGCCATAATTTATAGAAATCATTAGCAACCTAAAAATGTGTTGGCCAAAAGAAACTAGAATCAAAGACCTTGTGAGAAGATCGATGGGGACCAATGATTCCTCCCACAAGAACGATTGTGGTATAATATAAAGAAAGACTAAAACTCGTTATCAGGAAAACAACTCTGAAATACATGATCACTACTTATGAGACAAATGTAAGGTACATCCCAAATATACCAACATGGCTTGCGGTTTATATGGTCATCCATGTTTTTATATAAATCAGTAGGAATGAATTAATCTACCAAATAGTATACAATTTCTCCATACGAAGGAATAATATATTGCACTTGATAAAATTCCTCATGTAGAAACATGAAATTTATGGGAATAAAGGGGAATGATTTATTGTAAAGGATTTTGGCATCATACATATATGGTCAGCCACCACATTATCATCTCATTTTTAATCTCTACTTTTTAAATGAATTCCTAAAAGAGGAGAGTACCATAAATGAAGCATGGTTTGGATTCTTGTTTCATATGGAGATAACAGAGAGCTTCGTGGTCTGAGAACACAGTGAAATTGGAATCTAAAATATACAATCTTAATTTATCCAAGGAATGAAAAATAGAAAAATAAAATTCAGTTGTGGTGTAGTTTACATGGGTACAGTCCAATGTATGTGAGGCATAGGCAAGGATATGTTGAGCTCAGTCAACCCATGGTTATAAGACTTCCCTAACTACAGAGTTAGAGGAATCACAATTGTTCTCTAATGGTAAATCCCTCTGGTGTGGTTGGGTTACCAGGGGAGATGTGAGACTCCATTTTAATATATTAAAAGATTCCTCACATTTTTTTTATCAAAATCATATTCCTTTTCCTTTTGGTTTAATTGAGGGTGTGGGAGTTAAAATTTTTCGAATGTCGTGAATGAAATGATGGTAAATTCTAACTGAACCTCGGAAATACTACACATCCAATAACGTTTTATTGAATCATAAGGAATAAATAAAATACAATTTTGATTTATCTATATGGACACCTTTCCCAGGAACTTCATGTCCCAATTCTATACATTTTTGCACCATGAAATGGAATTTCTTGTAATTTAATATGATATTTATTTCAATATAATGGAATAGGATTGAACCAAGAATACTAAAGCATTCATCAAAAGAGGCACCATAAACATTGAAATAATCCATAAAAACATCCACACAATTATTTTTGGGAAGAAATCCTTCAAGGTAACATTGCGGTATTTTTGGGTTGATTGTGTTTGTTGAAAAAGAAGGTTTCCATGAAGAAATTGTCGAGTTCCAGAGAAGTTGTTGACAATCCATGTTGACAAAGGACAATGAAAAAGGATTGGATGATCTGGAGGGAGTACAAAAAGAGCAGTACAAGGGGGCGCCATTTCGCAGTGTTTTCCAAATTTTTGGGGTCTAAAATTTGGAGTTTAGTGAGAATAGGGAAAATAGGATTTCCATGAAGATCATAATTTAATATGGAAAAGGCATGAATTTTGTGAAGATAGGATGCATGGTTTGGAAATCGCGAAGACCAGAAAAATGGAGGCGGCGAATCTTCGTGATTACGTCAAAACTTCGCGAACGACAGAGTTGAAGCACAACGCGGTGGTGAAGGGATTTGCGAGGGAGCTTCATGGAGAAGGCATGGAGGAATGTTGACGGTGATGCTTTGCGACTACGTCATGCTCCGCTAACGGAAAATTTACGTGGTGCTTCGCGATATGGACATAATTCTGGCAGAAACTTTGGAGCTTCGCGATTTGAGATGACGTGGCATTGACTTCGCACGGAAAGTTCGAGGGTAGGTGGAATCACCTATAAATAGAGGCCGACCGTCTCACAAGAAGTAGAGAGAATTTTGAGAGAAAATATTTTTCTCTCGTATTGCGAAGGTGGTTCGCGGAGCTAGTGTGCTTCGCGAAAGAGGAGCTTTGCGGTGGCTAGTGTAGCTCCGCGAAACCTGCAAGCTCCATGTTGTCTTAGTAAGCTTCACGAGGGACGTTTCTTTGCGACTTCATGTGCTTCGCGGCAGTGCTTCGCGGTAGTGCTTCGTGAGAGTTCTTCGCGAAAAGGCAGGAGCTTCGCGAAGGCTTGTTTGAGCTTCACGAAATTGGGAGCTTTGCAATGTAGGGTGCTTTACGAAGGTGTTTCCAAAAGGAATTGCCCAGTGTTAAGAGGCAAAGTGGTATTCATCAGTGGATGAAAGTTGGAATTTAACAGAGCATCTATATAGAGTTGAAGGTGCATTCTTTCATGCAAATGAAGAGACCTACATGTCTATAAACTGTGATTTGATTCCCTTCTAGAGAAATGATCTTAGGAAGAGAAAGAATGTGATCCTCTCCACCAGCAATGAGCAAGAGAGAGAGAAACATGGAGTGACCATTCGAAAATCAGTGAGCTGACCCTAAACATTGTAAAGGCAGTGTGCCTGGTCATAGAAGTTGTCTAGCCCGTAATTTTTATCCACATCTAGTGAAGAATAGTGGAATTTGGTACGACCGGCAACTTGTTGGCGTATGCTCCTTGGACGTATCCTAGTGGGGGTGAACCAAGTAAAAATCTTTGTCTCTTCCTGTTTGCTTCCCTGCATTACATTCAATGTATCATCATCAGATAAAGAAGAAAATAAGTGGTCATAATAATCACACGAGTGAAAACAAAGTGACCCTTGTAATAAAGAGGTCAAGATCCAATGGGGCCGGAAGAACTTTGCGAAAGAATATCTATACCCTGATTCACTCCCCTCTCAGGGTATATAGTCCACTAAAGGTCCTAACAATTAGTATCAGAGGGATAGGTTTCTTTTATCATATTTTTTTTGCTCAGACTTTGTGTAGTTGATTTTTGTTGATAAATCAGTGTTCTATTATCTCGGTGTTCCACGGAAAAGGGAAAAACATCAAAGAAGAATCAGAAGTCATGTCATATTCCACAGCAAAAACTGGAAAAAGATGCAAGATCCTTGCAATGGTGGAAGAAGCAAGGTAAGATGGAAAGAAAAGATATTCTTGGTCTAAGAAATAATCAAGGAAAATGGAATTTTGGTAGAACCTCAAAGAAGGAAATGTGTACTAGTGGGTTTATACCCCAAGTGGTGATAACGGTCGAGCCTACCAAATCTATGTATTAGAAAAAGGCTCAAAATGTGGGCAATGAATGCCTAGTCATATGGAAAGAACAATTGAAGTTGGGTTTTCAGCTGGAGGATGCAAGAAAGGAGTGTGATTCCCTCCAAGAAAGAATCAAAGGGTTGACCCATCAGCATCAACCACTATCCTCATCTTGAGGATTCGAGAACCCTCCCCTCCCCCTATGAATATAAATTCTATTAACTAATGATTCATGTGATTCAGGTTTTAGGGAGATACGATCCAAGGGGAAGTGGAATCTAAGGATGCGAAATGGAGATGTGATATGCTCTACAGTTTCAATTGATTAAAATCAGGTACTAGAGTTGAAGAAGAAAGGTAGAAACAGAGCACAATAGAACGTGATTGTGTTATTAAATTTGTCTCTTATTTCCTACACCGAGTTCCAACTCAGTAGGCTTAGAGATTTGTTTAATGGCTCGATGATGAGTGCCATATTAATATAAATGGTGCATGTGGAGAAGAATGGTTATGGGTCTCTATTGTTGGGCCTAACAGATAGAAGTGTTGTGTAACACAGGGGGAGCATTCTATATCCAAATCAGATTCAAGAGCCATCAATGCAATAATTGGATGACTCGACTTAGGTGTTTCCTATTGAGGGAAGAAAGAAACACAGGGTGAATCAGAAATAACAATGCATTTCATTATTATATATTTGCTCTAATAATATGGTATCAGCTGACTATTTTCAGGATACCAAGATGCTGCAAGAGAAAATCTAAGGCGTCTCAACAAAAATCTGAGGAAAGTAGCTGAAAGAAATGAAGCCACTAAAAAATGAGTCAGTGAACTACTTCCTGATGAATGTGTTGAGGAAGAAAGCAACACATGGAGAGCAGAAGTGGCTTATGTCGATTTAGAAGAAGACACCAATGATGAACATGAAAGTGTCTAGTTTGTGCCTACAAGGAAGCCAAAGAGATGAGCTGAAATTGATAGACAGAATATCATTGGTGATCTGCTGACGTTGAAAACTGGGTTCATGCTATGAATAAAATGCTTGATCAGATTGTGAAGAACCAGATGTGGGAGATTGTTTCGAGGCCAGCAGATAAAAACTTCATCAGGACTAAATGGGTCTATTAAGACATGATGAATGAATATGGCACAGTGATTCGGAACAAAGAATGACTGATGTGCAAAGGAGACTCCCAGAGAGAGGGAATAGATGGTGATGAGACATTTGCACCGATTTCAAGTTAGGATACAATCAGATTATTCATAGACATTGTAGTGAAAATAAAGTTCAAGGTATTCTAGATGAACAACAAATCAGAATTTTTGAATGGGATTCTTGAGGAAGAAGTGCATATGGAGCGACCATATGGTTCTCTTATTCACGATGAAGAGAACAATGTGTGTTGGATGAAGAAAGAATTATGTGGGTTGAAACAAGCACCGAGAGAATGGTATTCAATGTGGAATCAATATTTGCAGAATCTGTGATTCAAATGAAGCATAGTGAAGCTGTCTTTCAGAAATATGAAAAATGGGGTTCTGATGAGGTTTGGAATGGAGAAGTCCAAGGACATGAAGACTCTGGTTGCTACCCGGATTAAATTATCAAATGATGTGGATGGAAAGGTAGTTAATATCACAGAATACATGCAAATTATTGGAAGTCTGTTGAAATTAACTGCAACAAGGCCTGATATTGTTTTCGCCACATTCCAAGAAGCGAGATATCAGAGTAATCCTAGGGAAATCCACATGCTTTCAGTGAAAAGAGTACATCAGTATATCCAGGGCATAGTGGAATTTGTCTTGGGATATACTGACAAATCTCAGACAGAGTTATTGGGATATACTGATGTAGACTGGTCCAGTTCAACAGATGATAGAAAAACAACGTAAGGTGGTGCATTCTATATTGGTGGATTGTGTATTTCTTGGCATAGCAAGAAGCAAGATTGAATTTCATTGAGCACCGCAGAATCTGAGTATATTGCGGCCACTCAATCGTGCAAACAATTATTATGGATGAAGCAGCAGCATGAAGATATGGGAGTTGAGGTGATGTCTCCAATCAGAATACAGTGTGATAACTCAAGTGCTATAAATCTCTGCAAAAATCACGTAAATAACTCAAGGAAAAATCACATTGAGATAAAGTATCATTTTATCAAGGAGAAGGTTGAGCAGGGAATCGTGAAGTTGGAGTATGTGCCTACAGAGCTACAGGTTGCATACATTCTGACAAGGGCCTTACCCAAGGAAACTTTTGAGAGACATCGACTGGATCTGGGAGTTCAGTCGATTCCCCGCACTTGAAATAGTGTGGGTGTGGGACCCCCCTCTCCTCGAGGTATGATGTGTTTTCCCTAATGTGCTGATGTGTTCTCTACTCTGTTACAAACTGCAAAGGAGTAACCTTTGGGTTCATTGACAAAGGGGGAGAAAATAGTGATTGTTCAAGGGGGAGACAGTGTGGCTATACGAGAAATCATGACAGTTACGGGGAGAAGCTGACTAGTGGAGCATCCAGATAGGGGGAGAAAGGAGAAAGGGGGAGAGTATTAAGTCTGACGATGCTAGAAGTGATTAGTCAAAGCATAGATATCACGACAGCTGCAGATCGTGATAAAAGCAGAATAGTGGTGTTGGAATGGTGAGAGAAGGTTTCCATTTATCACCAATTGGGATCAGTGTGGTTCAAAAATTGG
This sequence comes from Viscum album, assembly GCA_963277665.1. Classification (NCBI taxonomy): domain Eukaryota; kingdom Viridiplantae; phylum Streptophyta; class Magnoliopsida; order Santalales; family Viscaceae; genus Viscum; species Viscum album. Next base: position 1,233,509,417 of record OY728122.1, on the reverse strand, counting down.
TATCAATTTAAGAATTGGTATCAGGTTGGAATGAACAATTGGTGTTTGACATGAAGTGATTCATTGATGATCTTTTCATACTACTCTTGTTTCTCACGCCGAGCATTGCTCATGTGGTCTTGGAGTACGTGATAAGTGATTCCTTGAATGCTATCATAATCGCAAGAGGCGAATGGTAGTAGTGGATGGAAGAAGACTCAGTGAGGTATCAAAGTGCAGAAAATCTTTCTGAGTAGAGTTGTGAAGAGTTGTCAACAAACCCAAAGGGGGAGATTGTTGGGAAAAAATCCCTCAAGGTAACATTGCATTATTTTTGGGTTGATTTTGTTTGTTGACAAAGTAGGTTTCCATGAAGAAATTGTCGAGTTCTAGAGAAGTTGTTGACAATCCATGATGAAAAAGGACAATGACAAAGGAATGGACAATCTGGAGGCGGTAAAAAAAGAGATGTACAAGGTGGCGTTGTTTCCCAATGTTTGCCAAATTTTTGGGGTGCAAAATTTGGAGTTTGGTGAGCATCGCGAAAATAGGATTTCCATGAAGATCATAATTTAATATGTCAAAGGTAGTAATTTCGCGAAGATAGGATGCATGGTTTGGAAATCGCGAAGACCATAAAAATGGAGGCGGTGAGTCTTCGCGATTACGTCAAAGTTTCGTGAATGGCAGAGTTGAAGCGCATCACAGCGGTGAAGGGCTTTGCGAGGGATATTCATGGTGAAGGTGTGAAGGAATGTTGATGGTGATGCTTCACGACTACGTCAAGCTCCGCATACGGAAAATTTCCGTGGTGCTTCGCGATTTGGACAGAATTCTGGCAGAAACTTTGGAGCTTCGCGATTTGAGATGACGTGGCGTTGACTTCGAGTGGAAAGTTCGAGGGTCGGTGGAATCACCTATAAATAGAGGACGAACCCCTCGTGAGAAGTAGAGAGAATTTTCAGAGAAAATATTTTGCTCTTGTATTGCGAAGGTGGTTCGTAGAGCCAGTGTGCTTCGCGAAAGAGGAGCTTCGCGGCGACAATTGTAGCTCCGCGAAACCTGCGAGCTCCGCGTTGGCTTAGTAAGCTTCACGAGGGACGTTGCATTGCGAGGGCTTGCGCTTAGTGGTAGTGCTTCGCGGTAGTGCTTCGCGAGAGTGCTTCGCGAAAATGCAGAGGCTTCACAAAGGCTTGTTTAGGCTTCGCGAAATTGGGAGCTTCGCGAAGTATGGTGCTTTGCGAAGGTGTTTCCAAAAGGAATTTCCCAGTGTTAAGAGGTAAAGTGGTATTCATCAGTGGATGAAAGTTGGACTTTAACAGAGCATCTATCTACAGTTGAAGATTCATTCATTCATGCAAAAGAAGAGACCTACAGGTCTATAAATTGTAATTTGATTCCCTTCTAGAGCAGTGAGCTTAGGAAGAGGAAGAAGGTAATCCTCTCCACCGGCAGTGAGCCAGAGAGAGAGAAATAGGGAGTGACTCTGGGGAAAGCAGTGAGATGACTCTAAACATTGTAAAGGCAGTGATCCTGGTCATAGAAGTGAACTAGCACGATCTCTGTATCCACATCTACTGAAGAATAGTGGAATTTTGTACGACCGGCAACTTATCTGCGTATGCTCCTTGGACGTAGCCCAGTGAGGGTGAACCAAGTAAAAATCTTTGTGTCGGCCTGTTTTCTTCCCTACATTAAATTCAAAGTATCATCATCAGATAAAGAAGAAAAGAAGTGGTCATAATAATCACACGAGTGCAAACAAAGTGACCCTTGTAATAAAGATGTCAAGATCCAGTGGGGCAGGAAAAACTTTGTGAAAGAATATCCATACCCAGATTCACCCCCCCCCCCTAGGGTATATAGCCCCCTATTGGTCCTAACAATTATCCTGGTAATCCAAAAAAATACTAACCATGCAATTTTAGAATGTACATGGAGCATTACACAGAACAAATGGCATCCTTATATATGAAAATGTGCCACATGGGAATGTAAAGGTTATATTTTTCTGATCATCTGGGTAAATAAGGATTTAAAATTATCAGGAATACCCATCAAGGAAACAGTAATGGGAATTCCCTACTAGCCTCTATAGCGTTTTTTCAATTAATTGTAATGTGAAATGGTCTTTCCTAGTTTATTTATTTAATCGGTGATAGTCTAAATAGACTTTCCAACTATTCTTCACATGACATGGAACCAATTAATTTCATTCATTTTTAATTAATGTAGGTCTATAATTTTAGGAACAACTTGTAGTGGACTGACCCATTAGATATCAGAGATAGGATAAATGATTCCAGTAGACAATAAATTTGTTACATAGATTTTATGAACATATATTCTGATTGGGTTCTTTTAATATTTGTATTGCCTCACTATTTTAACCTCAACATTTAACCATAAATGATGTGTAAAAATTTATGGGCTAATACCTATAATGTACGCATGTTTCCATCCCAAAACATGGTTATAATCCCCCAAAATATCAATCAGTCACAATTCATGAAAAAAGGGAGTGAACTAGAATTGATGGAATGATATTTTTTTCTATTATCATGATAAAAAAATTTAAATAATGAGGTAATTTTTTTAATTCCATTTCAAGGGTATTTTGGATTGATGGGAGTGTGTATGAAACTAAGAGGTCACCGATTTCATATAACTCTTCAATAGAATCATCCTTAGATGAGAAATTAACTTTTATATGTTTGTTAACATATTTAATGTTCATGTGATCCCCATTGTTCATGAAATCACAAATTAACAAATAGGAATGAGATTTATCTAGAATGGTACAAAATTCAATCAATAATTCAATTCATAGAATATTAATAAATGATGAAAATTATACAAGGATATCTGAGGAATAAAAATTTGTATTTTTAGGGGATGAGAAAACAAATATTCACATAATAGAGTTATATGAATGTTTTTGTGATGGGTTATTCATGGAATCAAAGATGTTGAAATGGAAAATGTAAACTCCAAAATACATAGAAAGCATACCATTATGGATATTATTTATGGTTTTTACAATTTTTAGGAAAAGTATTCCCAATATAATTTTGACTTGTCCATTTATCTTATCAACATCCATTTTATGAAAAAAAGTAATATGAAAAATTAATTTTTTCACCCATATAAAAACATCCTCTAACACACAGGAGGGGTGTGTGGTACTCCAGTCTTTCAGTGGAACAACAATTCTAGTAGTATTTTTTTCACTAACATACAATGTAGAGTTAATGGAGTTAGAAATAAATTTTATTGAAGCACCTAAATCCATCATATCATTCCAAAATAAATAATAACTAATGGTGAATTTAATCAATAATGTCCGATGATCGTTGCTCTTGGTGGGATATGATGGCTATATCAATTTAGATAAGTTATTCTCCAAGATCACCCCATTATCTCCACAAATTTCCCTTTATTGTGTACATATAACCTTAAGAAACATAGCATATTATGGAATTTGATACATGGCATAAACCAATGGGATGTTGACCTACACTTTTATGAAATTTTCTTGGACAATTCTTGTTCTTTTTTTCCTAGGTTAGGTTCCATGTTGGGTAAATTGATGTGGAATGGTTGGGCTAGGTGGCTCATCAATAGACACACACACTTCCTTTGGAAGGGCTTCTCTCGGGACAACGTTCTACCTTATTTGTAGCATTTTCAGTGGTTGGGATGGTGTTTTCTTTAAGATATGATGACTCTTATATATGTTTCATTTGGATTTTATGTTTTTTTCCAATCCTATGGGTGGTTTAAATAACATTTAGCTTTATCCATAGGTTTATTTATTAGTTGATAAAGTTCTTTAACTGAACCCTGACATTGAATTTCCCCCGATAGTTGGAAAATTTTCAAATTGGGTTATTAGGTCTTGTATAGAATCTTGGGTGGATTTTTAGAATTGGTGATTTTTTTAAGCCAATTGTTTCAAAATTTATTCTATGATAGGCTTAGTTGTTTTAGGTGTTTTATGGAAATCACTCTGTTGTGTTTTAGGATTTCTGGGTGGTGGTGGCTGACTACTCTTTCCCGATTAGTTCCATTGTTGTTGAGGTTGTTATGCATATGCCCATTCCAATCATCTTCATATTATTTCCACCAATGTTTGGATGGATAATATGGTTCTTGCCTAAAGGGTTGGTCATAGGGGAGGCATGAATCAATTTCCTTAGATTTCTCTGAATTTTATCTTAATTGGGGGCATTGGTCAGGGTTTTGGGTGTTAGAGGAATATATACCACGATGGATGGGAAGATGAGATTTGTATTTATGTAGGGAAAGATAAATGATTCGATGAAGGGTACATTCCTACTAAAACTTTGTGTCCACATTCATCCAAAATTAAGTAATTTTTACCTCATACACTCAAAAAATTGGTACACTAGTCCATGAACAATATAGTTGAGTGTTTTGTCAATTTTTATTCGTTAGATTTCATGTAGAAATTGTGGTTCTATAAACTAGTGAACCACATGAAACATAATTAATCATATTTTGATCAATAGGAATGAAACCTTCATAAAAATATTGAATTAATGGTTGATCACTTATTTAGTGGTTTGAGAATCATGACCATAAAATTTTAAATATTCCAAATATTCATGTAATTTTTCCCTTGGAATTGACTTATACAAAATACTTTTATTTCATTATAGATTAAGTTTGATAGAATGGAAAATATATTTCACAAAAAAGATGTTTCATGTCGGACCAAATACTAATTGTTTAATTAAAATAGTAAAATCATTCTTTTTCAATATCATATAATAGGAAAGGGAATTACCTAAGCTATACTAGTTATTCAAAAAAAATTGTAGGATATAATATAGAACACTTGGTAAGATATTTTATAAGTTATTATGTTGTTATTCTTCAACGAGTCCTTGAAATCGTGAAAATGTGTGATTTATACCAGATTGTCCATAAAAATTAGATTACTCTCCTTTTTTATGAATATATATTGTTTGAATATAAAAATCATGTGAGGATTATAAATTAAATTTGATATTATTTTCATCCATTGAGGGTATGTTTATTTTAATTTTAATGTGAGTTTTAGTGGAACAAGTAGAAGGGTCAAGAAGTGTGTTAATCTAATGTTTGTCCTCATCCTAAAGGTTATCTTCTATGTCTGAGTATCACTGATGTAGGATCCTCTCTGGTTGGGGATCGAAAGGTGGTATGTCTCCGGAAGTCAAATACATCATTCACTCAATCTACACAATAAATATATTTTAACACAAAAATATAAGTAAATGTATAAGATAAAACAAATAAGTATTCTCAAAATTTACAAAAACATTATCCAAAACACATACTAAAAACAAAATTACTTCCCAAAATAGTGAAAAAATTAGTATCTTTTGTCATGAAACATCAAATAGAATATGTTTAAAGGTTTATTTATAGTATAGGGGAAAACCTAGATCATCTCTCAAGGATTGTGGAATAGTATAGAGTATTATTTATTTAATATGAAGTACTAAAAATGGGGGGGGGGTTGATTTTGAAAATAATTTTATGAAATTAACTATTAATTTAGAGTTGAAAAGTTTGTAGATTATGGATTTGCGTTAATAATTATGATAAAAATAGATAATTTCATGTTCACTAGACATATGTAATAGTTCAATATGATGAATTAATACACATGGTTTTTTAATTCGTTGGTAGAAGTTTTTCATGGTCATGCTTCCCCTCTAACCTCTTAAATCATTTAATAAAGTATAATCCTTGGACACAAAAATCATGTTGTCAACGATTGGACCTCAAGAATATAACAAGGGATAAAAAATAAAATGTATATATCATGATTTTGTGTGAGAAAAAGGATTCTTCTATTGTATAATCAGAATATCCGAAGATCCCCACTTGAAATCTCAACCCAATCGGTATTAAGATAAAAAGTGATTCACATAATGAAGACAAAATGAGATCCAGTAAGAAGAGAATAACATAAATATAAATCATAAGGGAAACATTGAACACACAAGTTATAAGAAAATAGAAAAATAATATGTTTCAGAACACCCTGTCATGTATGTGTGGCTCCCTCAAAAAGATCATCCTTAGTTTTTCTGAATATCGAGAAGATGAGAAGGCTCGAGTGTAACTTTCCCTACATCCCTGATCCCCTTATGATGATAGGGGTCTCCAGAACATCTAGGATGTGTATAATATTCTTCATAAACATCATGTTTGCATAAATTCACTCTTTGGACGAACATCCAAATGAGAAGCCCAAGGATCCATTTTATAGGAAAAGTGGAACAAGGTTTGGGGAACATTGATTTATTAATAACATATGGATCATGGTTTTTGACCACCCAAAAGAAATATCTTGATTTTGAAAAAATTCAAAAAAAATTATACCCATGTCAAGAATATCTCTATCTAATGATTGTCATCATTTGGAAAATTACATGGAGAGATATGGACACATCACAACACACCACTTTTGAATTCTTAAAGATTAATTGTTCTGAACATATTAGTTCAGTTGGGACACCCGAAATTTGAAGGTTGTTTGGTTTACTTATGATGAAATGTCTAAAAATAAATTTATGATCATTACAAAAAATTTAAATCCATTTGGTCAAACAGTTCAATAGAATTATGATGTTTACATTACCTGTATGCATGGATCCTGTGTAGTTTGACCCATTATTTATTAAATGTATCATGGGCCCCCCAAATCACCTCCACCTTCAATGAAATTATCAAAACAAGAAACATTTCCATTTTTTATTGTTATAAAAAATAATGGAATCTATAATGATATAAATTTTTTATTATTTTTATAATGGTCAATTCAAAACTATTTTAGCATTATTGTGTAAGGGTGAAAATAAAATATTGTCTCACTGTAAGATCAATTGGGGATGATGCATGGCTGAGGGAACCAAAAAGGGTTAGACACCCTCTTGGGAGTTGTTGCTGTCATTAAATTCACATGAATTTTCGACACTTTTTCAATTAAATTGCAGTGTCATGTTTATATATCCATTGAATTCTATATTTCTATTTTTGGTTATCTTGTGACATTGGTATTGATTATGATTACATATGCATCATCAATTTATTATTTAATTATATTGGGGTTTTAAAATAATAAAATAGGTTATAGAATCCCCATAATTTACATACAATACCCTCGCTACTAGTATGTATCCTATTGTGTACTAGGAGTCACAACCCAGTTCATGAGACCGACTAGATTGGGGAACCATTGCATGGCACCTAGGATGAAATAACCCAAGACCATCTGACCATTATTTCCAAACCCCTATAATTGACCCATTCTATATTTTTTCATGACATTTACAAGTAATAAAATATTTTTTCTACTTCATTTTACTAAATTTTATTTTGAAAATGATTTTATAATAACCCTTACTTTATTTCCCTCTTTAGTCAGATAATATTTTCTATTGTAAAAACATTTTTATAAAATTTATTAAATTTATTTAATATTTCAAAAATTATATATAAAATTAATGTTTTCCAATTAATATATGTATTTCAATAAATTGTTTTTTAAATAAGTGGTATTAAAAATTGGTTTTTAAAAATGTATATTTTCCTAAATAAATGTGATTAAAGAATATTTTATAGTATTTATATTAATCAACGAAAATAACAAGTTATTTTTACTCCTCTTGAGATATGTTTTATTAATACTTTACATAATTTTCCAATGGTGGTTTATTATTATTTTGGATAAATATTTTATTTACATTCACTTCTTTTATTCCATTTAGTCCACTTGAAATATTAAATTTCCAATGATAATATTACATTGATTTTCCCTCTAAATATCCATAACATTTTTCATGGATATCATTTTACTATTAACTATATACAATTTATCATATTCTTTTAAATTTTATATATATTTTATTATTTGTGGAAATGTTGATAAAATTTTATCATTTATTCAATATGGATATATGATAAGTCATATTTTCTATTCGATATGATGCATGATTTGGATATGTAAGACATTGGTTGGAGACTGCTTAATGTATTTCCTTCAGGTAGAGGACAATTAATAAAATCCAATGATGCATATATAGATTCATATGATGATATAAGCATCGAAATATCATTCATGTTTGTGACCAATATGTTATAAACTATAGTTCCACAGGTCTTGACGGTAGAGATAAGGCCAAACAAGGAAAATTTGTTGGTAACTAGTATGATTTCGATTGTCTTTTGAAATGTGTTAATGTAATTGGTTCCATGTTCTTAGGAAACTTGTAAACGAATATATAATAATTTCCATCATATAGATTATTTTATAATTCATCCAAGATATGTTAATCAACATATATATTGATATATTCTATTTTAAATTTATTTATTAAGTGATCTGAATTTTAGTTTATTACCTTGCAATATTTATTTTATACATATATTGATATTTATTTGGAATATATTTTCAGTTATATCCATTTAATAATGTTTATTCTCTTCGTTGTGTGTTTCCTGATTTCATTTTATTTTTGTTCATCTATTTTCTATGCCATAATTATTATTCATATTGATTGTTTATTGTGTCTGGTAATCTTTACCCTTACTAAACAGTTTATATCACCCTTATTATGTTTACATTACCTAGAAATAAAATAATAACACTAATAAAAATATTAAATGATTTTATATATTTAATAGTGGTATACTATAAAGAAAAATATTTTTTGTAATTAGTGTATACATTTGCAATACAACACTCATGTATGTATATAGTATTTCAGGACTACTAAACTCTCCATCTATTAGGATATTTTTCCATATAACCATGAGAATGTAATTGATAACATGCAATACCTATAATAATTCTGGGGTCAGGAATCTACACTTATGTTCCTTATAGTTGGATTTCAAAGGGTTTATCTGCTTAATGTTTTGATATTTATTTCTATGAATTCATTGGATTGTGTTATTCCTTATATGTGATTATTTTAGTGTTATTAGTTTTAGAGGTGTGATGAAGATTAAGTGAATATCATCGGTGATGATTCTTCAAGATAGTGAGCAGTGACTGCACGTTGTTTGAGGAGTCATACTCATGGTTGTGTGATGAAAGTAGGATTATAGGTGTTTTGGGTGGAGAATATTTTATGGATTTTAATATCAACTGAATTTATTATTTTGAATATGTTGTATGGTTTGTTGTAAATTTAGGATATCTTTTTTTTAGTCTTAGAAGAATATGTAGTCAAATATATTTTATTTTGGGATTTGAATTTGGTCAATCATATTTTGGAATATGTTTATGTTTAAATATTTATGGAATATTTAGTTTGGTATTTTATTTTTATAGTAGAAATATGTGAGGTTGATGTATATATATTTTTTAATATTGGATATTATGTTTACATGCATCAAGATTATTGGTTTTGGGACTTTGATAAAATATTGCATATTTTTTAATTTATTTTTTGATCATTTTTTCCATTAAAAGATAAAATTAGTGCTCTAGGAATGAAACAATTTTCATGGTTATTTATTGTATGAAATAAATAGGAGGTAGAAAATAATTTGAAACACAACGACATGATGGAATTGATTGTAGATATCAAATACTTATATTATGTCACATTATCTATCTCAATGATAAAAAAATTCATCAATCTCAAGTACGATTAAGATAAATCTTTCAAGTCTTATTTAGAATTAAATTATCATAAAAGATGATATTAGTCACCATACTCATTCTCATGTACGTATCTCAATATTCTAAATACATAGTTTATGAATTAGTTTTAAAATTATTAATTTTCTAGTATTAACATATAAATTAATGTGATTTTAAATTTGAAATGTAATCAATATTTATGAAAACTTATTACATTATATATTCATATATTTATATTCCATTTCACCTAATTGATTCTGAAATTATTCAAAACCATTTTTATCATACATGAGATTAAATTATAATGTAAAATTTATTTATGGGGGTAGAATGTAACACCATTATATTTATAATGTAATTTATTAGAAATAACCATTGTGTTTGATAAATTGAATGGCACAAAACAAATGGGTATAAATGATGATATAATTTTTTTGTATTGAAACTATTACCTATTATTATGTTGATTTTTTGATTTTTTTATTTTTTTAAAATATTCAATTTTTTAGATGAAATTAGAAAAATACAGATTTTATAAATAATTTCTCTTTTATGAATTTATCAAAAGAATGACATGAAATTTTTTGAATCCACATTTCAGACTAACTACCTATTTTATAACTAATATTTTTCACATAAAAATCCTAATTCATATCTTATAAATATATGTGTGTTGTTTTAAAAATATATGTAATGTTTCTAATCAAATAAAAATTATTTTCATTTCCTCTATTTAATAATATTTTGAAATAGTACCATTTTATTATTAATTTATAATTATGTAAATATATCACCTTTTACTGAACATAATGTATATAATTTAATATGAAGTAAAAATTAATGTGATTTTTGTATAAGTTCATATTCATGATTAAAAGCTGATTTTTTTATAAAAATAGTATTTATTTATGTTTTCTAACTTATATTAAATTAAATTGAAACCAAATCGAGAAATTGATTCCTAGAAATTGGATAGCATATTTTTAAAATGAATATTCCATTAATTTAATATTTTCAATTTCATTTTTTTTAAAAGAATATTAACCATGGTATAGATTTATCACCATGGGAAAATTAAAAATGTGTCCAACAAGGATAAAATAATGATTTTAGCACTCCAAATATCTAAAATAATAGACACTAATTTATTAATTGTGTTTATTTCTAAACTTTTCATCCTATATTGTAATGTAATTCAGTTTTGTGCCACTTTTATTGGATTACACCCTTTACATTATTTTTTTAATATAATTGTAAAAAAATTTCACTCAATCGCATTTAATTTCACTCATATGACGTCATAAAAAAAATGATGCTATACAAAATTATAAATGAATTTTTTAATGATAAATTTTATATAATATTAATTTCTTTTAATTTATAGTGTTTGGAAAATTATCTTCAGCTCATACCCAAAATAGACACAATGCTTGTCATGATAAAAGGACTATAATGTGAGTGCTTTTAAAAACATAAATGTATTATAATTTTGAATGAATATGGTTTTATAAAAATTTAATTGACATAAAAAATTACTAGTAATATTTAATGTATTAATTTTTAAATTCCATTGTTATATCAATTCCTTTTATATCAAAACATGTGAATAGTCCTGAACATTACATTAAAAGATACAAAATGTTAAAAAGATTTATATCCATATAAAATATGAAATATAAATATTTAACCACTTGGATGGTAAATTTTCATTAATTTCATCTATATATAATGTCTTATTTACATGGGATTTTAAAAATAACATTCATTGCCATTAATAATTATTAATTTGCGAAAATTCCATCATTTTTTTCTATAAAATCAACAACAACATCCATTTTAGAACATGATTCATGATCCATTTTTATAGAAATATTATTCCAAAATATCTCTGCTCACATCCCATATCTTATCCCAAATCCCATTGAGTGACTATAAATGTATCATTCAAAGGCCAGAAGATCAACCATAATGAGGATATCAAAAGAGGATGTATAAGACATAATTGATTTCATTTGTTTCCTTTTATTTTTATACATTCATTAAATACGTTTCATCCATCGGAAAATAATTACATAATTATAATAAAAATGAATAATTTTTATTCTTTTATTAGTGAACTATTATCTAACTCCTTTCCATCTCAAGAAAAATGAATGCATAGCTCATGTATATATACGAACTACCATCCCCATGTAGCGATGTTTTTAATTTTTCATCAAAATATATCATGGATGGATACATAAATGGATTTTATAGATATATATATGATTTTTATTTCCAAATATATGAATTTTTATATAAAAAATATTATCTAAATTCTTACCCTCACATCTTCTATAAAATGATAATATCGCTTGGGCATATATGTGGACTATCATCTCTATAAAGATTTATTAATAATTTTTCATTCCCCCTTTAAATATATGGTAAAAATAATATATTTAATGAGTATAAATAATATAATTAAGAATTATTAATGACTAATAATTATTTATATTAATTTCATCCCATTCATTGACAAATTGAAGCATCCCTCGGGCTACGTATTGACTATAATATTCACAATTTGAAGTAAATAAAATTTCACAGCCATATTATTTGAATGGTTATAAAATATAATATTTTTGATTAATATTATACATACAAAACTATTAATATTTTTTATATTATGAAATATGATCATGGTGTAAGGACCAGAACCACCAAACCCAAACAGGCATGAAAAATATAACAATTATCACATAAATTCATGATTTTTATGAATAACTAAATATTAATTTTTCATAGGAAATTATAAATGAATAAACCTTAGAATAATAATTATTAATTTTTTTTAACATATATTAAATATAAATTTATTATATTAGTGCATTGTGAACATAGAAAAATGTTGGTACAATAGGAAAGGGTTTCAGATAAAATTAACATTATTGAGGAATGTTTTGTATAATACATATATATATATATATTGTTATTATTGTTAATATTAGATGTATTATATCCTTAAAAACATTTGATTTTTTTTACATAATGTTTCATTTCATTTTTTCCCTTTTGGATAGGTTTTGAATCAAATTTCCTAAAATCCAAAATGTTTTCCAAATCATAATTTTATAACATTGAATCTTATGAATTATTAAATACATATATTAGGATGTTATGTTTATACACTAATCATGAATTTATATTAATATTATTCTCATTAAAATTATTTTTATTTAAACAAACATAAATGGATCTCTAATTCATGAGATTTTGTTTCATTGACATCCAATGTGTGGATGGTTTATGTTACAATTACACATATTTTTTTGGATAACCTGTGTAAAATTTAAAATGAAGGAAATTATAATATCCTTATGGTTTAAAACCCATATATTTTTATTTAATATTTTTTTCTATGATTTATTATTTCTTCTATTTATTATTCACTCTTTGGCACATAAAATGATAAATAAACTATTTTTTAAAGTAATTATTAGTTGCGCGTTTGGATTGAAATAATTATTTTCCATATCCAGGTCCGAAAATTTTTTTGATGACTGATATTACCTATAAATGTGAGTTTAAATAATATATTTTTCACTAAAATAGAATTTTTATAAAATAATTTATGGCATACATTAAATTTTTTTATGATATATAAAACAATTTACTTTTTCCAAAATATTAAATATAATGATCCCTATTAAGATATTGTGTGAAAAAACTTTCCTACCATTATTTCCTTTCGTTATAATTAATCATCCTTTAAAATTTTTAAATATTTTACAAAGAAAATAATATAATTATTTTTATTAAAATATAAATTTTTTTGGTTACTAAAATAAAAGGGATGTTTATTATTGATTTTCAAAGAATATTTGAATTTATTTTTGAAAATGGATTTTTCAACATTATTATAGTCCATTCATGATTTTTATCATTAACATGGTAGATTTTATTATGATATCATGAAATATATTTATCATGATGTATTTAAAGGATCTTATTTTATTAAAAAATTTATGAAACACATTTATTTCCCACATGTTAATTATAATATGATCAAATAATGAATGTTTTTATCAGCCTATTGAAAACATTTCAATGATTTTCATTATGTGTCTGGTGGATCAGAGTTATATGATGTTGTCAAATTCTGTGAGTTTTTATTTTTTCATGAAATCATTTTATAAACATTTTAATTTTTTACGATGAATAAAATTATTCATGATGAAGAGAACCTAAGAAGATATTACAAGGTTTAATAAAATATTCTGATATTATAAAATAGATATCGTTATTCTAATGAAAAATCTAAAAGGGTAATTCTTTTGATTCTTATTTTTTGTAATATATTAAATGGAAAATTTTATTTTAGTATTTTGACGTATTGGTATAATGATATTTATAATGAAGACATTAATATGTATTTATGATGTGGATTGGAGTTTATAATGTATTGTGAATAGTTTTGGAAGGGTTGTCTCATTGTCAATCATTTGACTTAATGAAGAATGAGTTTCGATGACATTAAATGTTATGTATTGGTTGGTTCAATTATTGTTTGATGAACATGTAACAACTAAAGGAACATGAAGATATACATTTAGAATAACACCATAGTATAACCTACTATTAGAATGTTACCAGATTAAGAGAAAGTAGACACATGAATTTTTATTTACCTAATGCACAACATTTTTATAGTCTACCAAATGGTTAGTTATGTTATTATAGACAAGGGATTTTATTTTCACATTGAGCTGGCATGTCGCAACTCCATCCTATGATATCCATCCATAGAGTGGAGGAATATCTTTTTTGGAGTCTAATTATTCATCAACTTCCTAATTGTAGTCTCCCCGAAAAAGGGTAGTGGTTTTGAAAATAATTATTATAGTTAGAGCTACTAGGATGAAATATTGGAAGATCAGTCTGTGTTCTTGAGGGCCCATTTTAAACTTCTTGATCCACTCACGGTGGAAATGTGGATATTTTATGATTTTGAATCACACCAATTTTTTATTGGGATCATTTGCAACCATTTACCTTTTATCAAATACTTCATGAAAGAATAGAGAATTATTCAAAATAATATATCTATATATAACTAAAAAATATTTCTATATCATAAAATTATTCATCTACTCACCCACATGATGTACCACTATTCATAGTCTAAGATTATAGATTATATAGTTATCCCATTTCCTACATATATGTTGATTCACTAGTGGTTTAGTATAAAATTGAATCTTTATAGGGAAGTATGGATGCCAGGTTTAGACTTCATCTCATTTTAATAATAACATCTATTTGAATACGATAATGTGATACATATTTTTTGTTAGTTTCACCTAATTTTCTAATTCTTGTAATGATATAGTCCTTTCATTTTAGATCATTATAAACACACACTACCAATCAAGTGACTATTTGACCACATGTTAGTTTCATCGATTATATGACAATCATAATAGAATATCGAGTTCTAGAAGATCAGAAATATCTCAAAACTCATTATGATGATTGTTATATAAAATTTTCCCTTTATTATATGAATGAATATACGGAGAATGAAACAGTTGAATTTGAATATGAAATGTGACATGTTCTTCAATTATGTATATAGCATGATAATAATTATCATGATTATTAATGAAATGAAAATGATAAAAATGGAAGTATAATTTGGGTATTCAAGGATGATGATGGTCATTTTAATGATCATCAATACTAACAAAATAATCATGAAATATGAACAATAGGATTTTTACACTATAAAAATGGAGAGTATATCATAATATTTATCACATGATTACTCTGTTTAATTACATGTATGAAGAGCTTCACTGTACCAAATATCCTAATTATTCTCAAATTGAATCTTGCTAGAAAATAGAAAATTAATGATTCAATTCATGAAGAACCTGTCACAATGGAATATCAAAATCATTATATTTTTTGAGTTTCTCTTTTATTGCGCTTCATCGATTAACCATCATAATGATAATATTATCCAAGAGAGATTTTGATGAAAATTGATGTTTATTGAACAATATCAAATGAAATATGATGTTGTGAAGAATATCGATTTGTGACTATAGTTGGTCATGAGAATATGATTTTAAATATAATCATACAAATCTTATGTTGATTTAAACACACCATGATTATATATATTCATGAGTGTAGGAATTCACTTGGCATGAATGAATAATAAATTCATAATTTTTATCCTTTGTCTATGGGTTTAAATATTGTCACACAAACCGTCCTTGGGGCCCGTGTCGTGACTACCCCAAGCCCTCCGTCAATAGGCCAGGGGCTGGCGACTAGAACCAAAGGCGGAAAATTCCTAGTTGGGAAGTTATTTCCTTTATAAAAGTAAACAAACACAATAGAGTACACAACGGGAAGTAAAAACTAAGTAAAATGAATACAAAAGAGTGTGCTGGAAAGTAAATGGGCCAGTATATGAACCCAACTGAACAGTAAGTACAAGTAAAAATGGACACACATCTGAAAGTAAAGAGCATCTCATGGATCTTCCTTTGGCATTTCCTACCTAAAGGGTAGGTATAGATGTCCACCTAATCACTCACATCTGTCAGTCTCCTCCATATGCCGACTCGTCACAAGGTCCACCTCCAGGTACCGTCCAGTCATGGTGCTCTCGGCCTCCTTCAGCGTTGTCCCTCATCTGCATCTAACACAATGAGGTGTGGGCATAGCCCCTGTAGGGGTGAGTATAATGATACATAGTAGGGACCCCAATACCCACAAGGTCTCACAATATCTACTAAGGATAAAAAAAGAAGAAAGTTACAATCATGCGGTATCAACCAACCCTACTGAAGTATATTCCCATACATATAACTACGTTATCAATAAATTTATGGCTCCAACTCACGAGACCAAGCACAAACCATTCCACAAATGAAGTAAGTCAATCACCACGTTAATAATGTTTGAAAGAAAGGACTCAGATCAAACATGTATACATCTATTTTATAGTGATAGAGATGATCAGATGTAGTCATTGATTCATCTAAGCTGTCGAACCACGAAGATATACTATACCAGTTCAGCTATCGGAACCACACAAGATACAAGACCAGCTACATTTTCGGACCCACACATGATACAAGAACAAAACAAAATACTATCGAACCCTCAAAAGATACAAGAACAGTAGTCATCGCTTTCAAAACCATGGAGGATTCCTGTACAAAAACCATCGTCGTCAAACCCACAGAGGATCACAGTACAATAGTCGTCGTAGTTGCAACAATCTATTGGGTTCACACACACATCATACTCAATTCTGGGAGGGTAAATTCCTCGAGTCAAGTTTATTTACATCAACTATCATGATGTCTGGAGTTGATTTATCCCGTAGATCCGTCTCATCATACGAAACCCAATGAAACAGATGGTGCATTAATCGGACACCCTGTATGAGAGTTATTGAGATTTTTGTTCCAAGGGGAGGGTTGGATTTAGGGTACAATCCATCCTGGCCATAATCCAACCTCACTTGAATCCAGTGTGGATTATGCCAAAAGGACAGTCTCATCAAAAGGAATCCAACATAGTTGACGGAACGTCATTCAGACTTCTGGTCCTTAAGCTATACACTTTTCTACTCTGAGGGCCCAGTTGGTTTCAAGTTCGAATCAACCTAGCTATAAAAAAATTCCCCAAAACATATAGTGTAATAAACTAAAATGAACATCTCGATCCATGGAATATTACACAACTGACGGTGCATTGATTTGAGTTTTATAGCTCATGTTATGGGTGAAAACCCAAAAGTTCTCTGAAGAGGGGGGTCTGGGTCCAGTCCGACCTAGCCCAACCCGCCCTGGGTCGGCCTGAACAGGGTTGAACCATGCCGTATCCGGGTCCGGCATTCTAGGGCCTAGCCCAACCTGGGGGGTGTGGTCTGACATGGGAGCTGCAGCCTGGCCCAGCACGGCGGCCCGACCCAGGGCTCCAGCCCGGTGCTGGGTGGTGGCCCAGCCCGCGCAGTAGCCCGGCCTGTGTGGCGCGGTGGCCTAGCTCGCGTGGGGCAGTGACCAAGCCTGTAGTGGATTGGGGAAGTATATCCAACCTAGTCATGGAGACCAAGAGGTGGTGTTTCCCTACGTTCCCCGCCCTAATCAATCAATGGGGGGGCTGGGCCCACCCTCCGTCTCCATATAATAGAACAGGCAGGTGTTGATTCCTCTACGCAGAACCCAGCCGGGTTCCGCCCTGGAACTCCCCCCACCTGCAGCCGGCTTTACCGGCCGCCCTACAGCCCTGTCATGGCTTCCCCACTGGCGCGGCACAATGAAGCTACACCCTCTCTGACTGTCGCGGCCTGCATGGCCGCATACCCTCTTCTGCATGGTGCGACGACGCCGCACTTTCTTCCTTTTGTTGCGGCCCTCCTGGCCGTGACCCCCTTCCTATAGTGTGGTGAAATGGCACCGCACCCCTATGGAATTTCCATGGGCCCGTTCTTTGAACATCTCCGGTGAACTAGTGACAATTATTCCACTATTCTCTTCCATGGTTCTCTCTACCGGTGGCGTCGTTGTTCCACCACCATCGTTAATCAATCATTAACTAATGGTGGGACGTCGGGCCGTGTTTGTTGGCCCCACTCCCTTCGCGTTAAATTATAGCAACTGGCTAACAAAGAGCCACAATAAAACTTTGAGGAACAAGGATTTAAATAGATCAATAATGACCCCTTCCTCATTTCGTTGTTAGTTGATGACGTTGCGGAAAGAGGATGGAGTTGACGTCAATTGTCAAGTTCGCCTCGCACTTAATATCAGAGATTGATCATCAAAGACTCATCTGGATCCAATCTCTATTTGGAGGATTGTTCTTCATCGAAGATATTGGGAGATCCATTGGTGGAGAACCTTTATTCTTCAACAATCCTTTCACAGAACTCTCTCATTTCCAACGAATGATATTCCCCCCAACATAACTCAAAATATACCAATCACCTTAAGTTGAGTTGTGCGTTTAAAAAAATTAATATGTTCATTAATTGGGTGGTTACACCTCTAATATAACCAATCATTTAATGAATCTCATTAAATGAGTAGTTTCAATTGTCGGGTGGTCCCCACACCAAAGGAGTATCAAAATTTTAAAATTCAATTAAAAAATTAATATAAAATGTTTATTTTATTTTTATCCCATGAATCCTCGGAAAACCGACTTTCACCCCGACTCGAATGCGATTGAGACGAAGGTCTCCTTAAACGAATACTAGTTCCATGACTTCAATGGTGTCCTCAGATTTCAATTCCGAGCACCGGTAAAAAATATAGAAAAATCTGCATGTATGTTTACAAAATGTACTCGAAAAATCATCAGAGATTGATTCTGGACACACCGGGTCTTGGAATCAGGCACCGTCTAAAACTGAGGACTCGTAAAATTCCAAAAAATTTATGAAAAAAAATTCCTTGAATTTTCTTGGTCTTTACATTACCACCACCTTAGGGGATTAATCCCTCGTAAAGCTACAACACTCACTAGGGAAACAAATGGGGGTACTAAGCACACATCTGAGACTCCCTCTCCCATGTTCTCTCCAGGAGGTTCCAGTGCTGCCAGGAATCATGCACCAGAGGAATCAATCATCCATGCAGGACCCGCTCTTGTCGATCCTCAATCTCCACTGTAATCTCGGTGAATGTCGCCCAATCATTGATGTCCAACTCCCCATGGTCGATGATGTGGGACAGGTCGTTCACGTATCTCCAAAATTGAGATACGTGGAAGACGTCATGCACCCGATGCAACTGAGGTGGAAGGTCCAGGCGGTAAGCCACCTCACCTACTCTGCCAAGGACCTAGAATGACCTGATAAATTATGGATATAACTTGCCTCCTCGGCCAAATATCTATAGACCTCGTCATGGTGAGACCCGTAGAAAGATGTGGTCACTATCCTCAAACTCCAGTGGTATTCATCTCCTACTAGCATAGGACTTACATCCACTCTATACAGTCTTCATCTAATCCTGGATGACCTGCAACTTCTCTGTCGTAGCATCCACCATCTCTGGTCCTACAAATGTTGACTCTCATGGGTCTGTCCTACATAGAGGAGATCTACATGGTTGGTCGCAAAGTGCCTCAAAAGGTTCCATCGCGATGGTGGAGTGGTAGCTATTTTTATACGCAAACTCCACCAAGGTAATTGATCCTCACAAGTGTGACCAACGTTGAGGACCCTTGCACGGAGCATGTCCTCAAGAGTCCTAATGGTCCTATGAAGATAATGGAACGATCCCCACCTTCATAAAATCTATCAGGTGATTGTCCTGTGGATGTCTGAGCACATCACATCTCACAATCAACATCCCCATGATATGCCTCCATAAATCATTGATGAAGTGGAGGAGTGACTGTTAGAGACTCCAGAAAGTCTAATCCATCTATATCCTCAAAGGATATGTGCAACACGGCCAGCTACTCCGTTGCCTCTCCAAATAGCTGAATATCAGATCTCCTGCTGAGAGCATCTGCTACAATGTTCCCCTTTCCAAGAGTAGAGTTTATCTCGAAGTCATTGTCCTGGAGGAACTTAAGCCAATTCCACTTTAGTATGGTCTAGGTCCCTATACCAGAAGAAACACCTAAGACTATTGATATTATAGTAAACTATAAATTGTTCACTCAACGAACTATGGGTATGACTAGCCAATTGTAATGAACTCGACTACACACTTCTTCGCTTATGTCTTAAAAGAGCTTCTATGATTTCTCCATTGTCGAAAAGAGAAATCTGGTCTCATCACCTGGATGAACAGCTACCTTGTCATAATATAGTCAGTCCTGCTATGAACGGTACTATTTCATGCCAAGGATTACGTCGTAATTCCTACACTCCCCTACCAAGAGATCCAACTGTTACTTTCACCTCCAAGTTCGAGTCACACTATCGGTAGTTGTGTGTGGTCACCGGGTCGCCTCTAGTAAGAATTTCAAAAGTGAGGGTCATGTCGATGGTTTTTACTAGAACTTATCAGTATCAACCACACTTAAAATGTAGGAAAGAAAATTTCATATGGACAAGTTTCTTTTATTAACGCAACTAAAAGTACAGACACACAATGAAACGACAAACAACGACATCAACAAAGCTTGAAGAAACTTGAACAAAGGTCTCTATGCCTAGATCTAGTCTCACACTTATCAACGTGCTCCTGGAGAAATATGGTTGTAGGCCTTAGCTACCTAAAGCTGAGATCTCCCCTATCTACTCATTCCTTGCAGTCGGTGTGGACCTCATAGTGGTGGTGGTGGTTGGGCCTCGAAATGTCATTCACCACCTACATCTCGGCCAGCTCCTCATCCATGTCTACCTAATCCTAGCAGACCACCACGGTCGAACCTCTACCTCTGCCTAGGAGGTTACTTTATTGCCTTCTGATTATCCGTAGGGCGGTTAGGGCAGTCTCGAGCCATGTAACCCTGCCCGCCGCATGCATATCACTATCTGCTCCTCGTATGGATCGCTATGTCTCATGTTCCCCGAACAATCGAATCTGAGTCGTGTTTTCGACCACCTTTTGGTCTGGTCTTCTTAGACCCATGTGTCATCTATCTATTTCCAATTGTATAAGACTTTGGTGCATGTCGACTAGTGGTTAGTCTCGCTGCTGGAGACTTCTCATCAAGGAAACTATCCAATATGTGGTCTCGCTCCAGTACCCTCGTCTATGCCAGGATATTGATGGATATCATTGAATCTGTGGTATCATTCCTGATTCCCTTCTCAATGGTCTGGGTTCTGATGAAAGGGTATCTTACCATATCTGTGGAGTAGCGCGAGAGGTCGATGAACCTCGCTGAGTAATGAGAAAATTTCATGATTCCCTGTTGCAGATGAAGTAACAACTAAATCTACACCGCATGAAGGGTGGCTGGTACAAACTCTACCCGAAATAGGCTATAGAAGTCTGTACAGAGTAGTGATGCCTCATCATGAACCTGGAGAATCAAGCTCCACTATCTTACTACTGTTTCATGCAGGAGACTCACAGCCATGATCACCATGAGGTCGGCTGGTGTCCCTACCAAAATGAAAACTCTCACCACATCCTCCATCCAATCCTCAGCTTTCTGTGGGTCCTTCTATCCCTGGAAACTAGGAGGATGACGTCGCTAGAACTCATGAAATGCACTCAGGCGGTGTTCACTCTCTCCTGCTAGATCTGGTGGTATCGGTGGCCCCGAGGATAGTGGTACCTCTGGTATCTCCACTGTGATGGGGCCCCACAAAAAAGCCTCATCGCTCGGTGGGCTTCCATCTCGTACAAAACTTAGAACCCTAGTTGTGTGCCTTCATCGGGCCATCATGAAAAGAAACAGGTTGCCATGATGAAAATAGTATACCCCATAATCTGACATAAAGTAATCACGTTAAAACCTTTTTCATGAAAAAATAGACGCATTTAGTGTTTTCGTGCATTGAGTCAGAGATCAGAAGTCAGATTCCTATTTTATGGATACGTCGGCTGCTGCACCAACACTGTTTTCCCTAAACTGATAACCAAACTCAATACTCTAAACACTATTTCTTAAAAGAAATTAAAGATCAGAGTCCTAACTTCTACGGTAGAACCAAATCCTATGATACCAATTTTTCACGACCCATCCTCAGGGCCCATTTCGTGACTACCCCAAGCCTGCCATCCATAGTCCAGGGGCTGGCGACTAGCACCAAAGATGTAAATCCGTAAGCTGGGAAGGCATTTCCATTATAAAAGTAAACAAACACAACAGTGTATGCAACAAGAAGTTAACACTACGTAAACTGAATACAAAATATTGTGCTGGAAAGTAAATGGGACCGTATACAAATGAAACTGAACAATAAGTACAAGTTAAAAGTGACAAACAAATGAAAGTAAAAAAGAAGCTCTTGGATCTTCCTATGGGGTTTCCTACCTGAAAGGTAGGTACATATGGCCACCTCATTACTCATGTCTATCAGTCTCCTTCGTGTGTCGACTCTTCTCAAGGTACACCTCTTGGTACCATCTAGCCTTTGCGCACTCGGCCTCCGTCAGCGTTGTTCGTCGTCTACATCTAACACAACGAGGTGCGAGCATAGCCTATACAGGGGTGAATATAAAGATATTTAGTAGGGACCCTGAGACCCACAAGGTATCACAATATCCACTAAGGATAAACAAAAGATGAAAGTTACAATCATGAAGTATCTACCAACCCTACTTTGGTATATGCCCATTCATATACTGTTGTTATCAATCATAGTACGACTCCAACTCTCGAGCCCAAGAACAAACCATTCCACAAAGAAAGTAAGTCAATCACCACAATGATAATGTTAGAAAGACAAGACTCAGCTCACCCATGTATTAATGTCTTGTATAGCTATAATGAATATCAGGTGTATACGTTGATTCATCTAAGCTATCGGACCCACACAGGATACTAGTCCAGCTATGTTGTCGGACCCATATAAGATACAAGACCAGCAACTATGTCAGACCCACAAATGATAAAAGAAAAGAAGTCGAAAATTTTCAGGCGCACACAAGATACAAGAACAGTAGTCATCGTTGTCGAACCTACAAATTATTTTGGTAGAATATCCTTTTTTTTCGAACCCACAGTGGATCCCAGTATAATAATTGTCGCAGTCGCAACCAGCTCTTTGGTTCCCGAACAAAGCACGATCGATTCCACGAGGCTCCTCTCCTTGATCCAAGTGTCATTACATCAACTATCATGAAGTCCTTAGTTTATGTATCCTATAGTTCCATCTTATCATAATAATTCCAATTCAACAGACGGTGAGTCAACCGGACACCTAGACTGAGAGTTATTGGTTTTTCCATTCTAAGGGGCCAGTTGGATTTCGGATCCAATCCAACCTTGGAATATTCAAAACTCTTCCTAATACTATGTGGAGTATCCCAAAAGGAAATTTACATCAAAATAAATCCATCATAGTTGACGACACGTCAATCGGACGTCCGGTCCGTTAAGTTATAAGAGTTTCAGCTTCGAGGGGCCAGTTTATTTTGAGTTTGAACCAACCCAGCCCTACAAAAACTTCAAAAAAACCTTGAGTGTAATATTCTTCAAATACCATCTCGATAAAAGGAATCCTACGCATCTAACGGTGCGTCGATTGGAGGTCAGTAGCTCATGTTTTGGGTGAAAAACAAAAAGTGGTCCGAAGAGGGGGGGTTTGGGTCTGGAACGAACCGGCCCAACCCGCCCAAGGTCGGCCCGAACCGGGATGACCCAACCCATTTCCAGGTCCGGCCCTATTGGGCGCGGCCTGCCCCAGTGGCTACAGCCTAGCCCAGTACGACGGCTCGGCCCCGGGCGTCTGCCCGGCCCAAGGTGGTGGACCAGCCCACGCGGCGGCCCAGCCTGCGTGGTGCGGTGGCTCAGCCTGCGTGGTGCGGTGACCCAGCCCGTAGCGACTAGGGGTGGTGAATCCCGACTGGTCAGGGAGAAAATGCTATAGTGGCACCCTACGAATCCCACCCTAATCAATCATGTGGGGTGTTGTGGCCCCCGTCTCCCTGTAACGGAACCGAAAGATGTCAATTCCTCTCTGCGGAACCTAGTCGGGTTCTGCCAAGGTGCACCCCTTACCGGCGGCCGGCTCCGCCATCCGCCCTCCAGCCCATCCACCATAGCCAGCCGCGGCTTCCACACTGGCATGGCATGATGGAACCATGCTCTCTCCGACGGTCGCGACCCGCATGGTCGCGACCACTCTACCACGTGGCGCGATAGTGCCACACTTTCTTCCGACCACCATGACCCCCTTCCTCTGGTGCAGTCCGACGGGACCGTACTCCTCTTTCATTACCTTGGCCAGTGGTGGCCGCTGCCCCGTTCTTCGCACAGCTCCGTCGACTCATTGAAAATTGCACCGCCGGTTTCTTCCATGGTTCTCTCTACCGGTGGCACAGTTGCGCCACCGCTATCGTCAATCAATCAAGAACTAACGGAGGGATGTCAGGCCATGTTTGTTCATCCCAGGACCACTAGGTTAAATTATAACAATTGGATATCAAATAACCACAATAAACGATGAGGAATGAGGATTTAAATCAATAAATAACGACCCCTACGTTGGTTCATAGTTCGTTGATGACATCGCGGAAAGAGGATGGAGTTGACATCGATCATCGTGTCCGCCTCGAACTTCATATAAGAGCATGAGAATTATAGACTCATTGAGATCCGATCTCCGTTTGTAGGATTTTTCTTCTTCTATGATCATGGGAGATCTGCCATTGGAGATTCGTTCTTTGTCAACAAGCCTTTCATGGAACTCTCTCCTTTCCAACGAATGATGTTCCCCCTAACACAACTCAAAACAAAATTATCACCTTAAGTTGAGTTATGCATTTATCAAAATTAATCAGTTCATTAATTGGGTTCTTACACCTCTAGTGTAACCACACACTTAATGCTCCTCATTAAATGAGAAGTTTCAATTTTTTGGTTGTCCCCACCCCAAAAGAGTTTCATATTTTCAAAATTCAAAAAAAAAATATAATAAAATAAAAATCTTATTTTATTATTGTACCATGAACCCTCGAAAAACCAACATTCACCCTGACTCGACTGCGATCGAGGAGAAGGTCTCCTAAGGTAAATAATGGAACTACGAGTTCAATGGCCTCCTTGGATTTCAATTCCATGCATCAGTTCAAAAGATAGAAAAACCCGCACACACATTTACTAAACACACCTGAAAAAAACATAAAAAATTGATTCCGAACACATAGGGCCTCAGAATAATGTTCTGTCAGAAACTGCGGGCTCGTAAAATTATGAAGAATTTAAGAAAAAAAATTCCTTGAAATTTAAGGGTCTTTAAATATTGTGTATTCCTTAAAGATATAGTGAATTGGGGATTGTTTTTGAATCGATTGAAATTATAAATAAGTGATGAAAAGATAATTTATTCACATATATAATATTGTATGTATTGGTATTTTAAATTCACATATACTGATCAAGGAGAAATGAAGTTAGAGATGGAAAGAAATGAGAAATAAAATTGTGTGAGTTTTTTTTCAACGAATGAAGTAGGCTAAAAAACTACATTTACTAGTGAAGCCATCATATTCATATTTGTTTTAAATTCATGACAACTATCTTGGAACAAAGGATTAGTTTTGATGAATGATGAATCCAAAGACATAAAATTATATTAACATAAAAATATTATATGATGTTATTATTGGATATGTTTTATGTGAATTACTATTATCATGGTATTTGATAATGAAGACTATTCAGGAATTTTATATAACATGAAAAAATGGTATTTGATTGTAGAATATAATGGAAGATATATAAGAATTAGATCCATGGGTTTTTAATTATTGATTATCTTGGAAACTAATAATGTCTCAATCACATGATATCTTGATAGAAGACATATGAAATGAATTTATGAAGATGTAATCAATAATGATGATATTTATTATTATAAATATATATTTTTATAGGTTGGGAAAACTTTATAATGACAGAGGATCTATACATTTATGTTAACTATGAATTTCATAAGATAAAGGAGAAAGTGTATATAATTTTCAAAGAAATAATATAATGATGGTTTATTTAACATTATTTCTACTATGAGGGTTTTGTTTATATTATTGTGCATAAAAAATAAAATAATAACTTCCTACATGATTATATTAATGTAATTAGGGAAGATTAGAATAATTTTGTATGACTATTACATTAAATGGAATTCACATATAGTGTAAGATACCCAATATGTATTTTAATACCTGTAGAAGTAGAAGATTATCTATATAACCAGTTTAATTAACCAGTGGAAAGCTTCTTTGTCGATTATGATATCTAAAGTCCAGGGACATAAGATCAATTTGAGTACACATCTTATGTTTAGCTAACCACAATATGGTTCAAGAATATTTTTTGTGAATAAAACAAAAATATATTCTCAGCGTAGTGGATTACGTGATCAAAGGTTAATTTTTATTACACTAGTGGCCATACATTCTTATTAAAAGATAGAACTCAAAAATATCCATTCCAAATTATGTGTTTGTTGAAGAACAATGTTGATGTATGTGAGTATGAGAATAAAAATCATCCCTGGTTAAACATGCTTAATGGATATATAGATAAATTGATATCTAATGGAATCGAACTAACTCACCCCTTTCTCATTGTGGAGTACGTCCAGATGTGGTGCAATCAATTAGTATAAAAAAATATTTAGTCAAATTGGATTATATTTTTCTAATATTTTATAATTTCAGTGATTTATGATTCATTTCATTTATATAATGATGTAAAATTTTGGGGAATTTTTATATAACAAATCATAATTTTGAATTATCAAAGGATATGTTTGATAGGAGAAAGCTGTGTAAACATATGTTGAATATGTTTTCCCTCTTATATATAAAATATGAATATTATTGTTCCATATGTTATGATAACATCGACGTGATATATTCTACGGAAAGTGCATAGAATGTGTTTGATTAAACTACCAATAGGTTTTATAGTCATTTTTCATGAATTGATTCAAGACACTCATGTGATCAAGATGTATGTGACAATTATTTCTGAAATTATAATAAATAAAATCCAATCACTAGTGGGAGTGATGAAAAATCATTTGATAATTCAATTGAAACATTAATGGAAATTTTTTATGGAATTATAATAGTACTAATAAATTTTATCTCTCTTCAATTTTAAGGCTTGAAATATGTGATCAAATCTCCCATAGGATGTGTTAGATAATATGGAGGAGGAATTGAATAAAATATAATAATCCAATATAAATATTTCCAAATTTTTATAATAAATAGAATTAATGAATAAATAAATTTAGTAAAAGTAATCATAATATTAATAATATTATGTTATCACAATTCATGAAATGGATGTACCATCAAAATAAACTGATGTAAATATCCATGAAATAAAAGAAGATGAAATGTAGTTTGTTATTTCCAACAATTTAAATATTAATGTGATATAAAATAGAGTATAAAAATGAAACTCTTATTCATTGTTGAAATAAAATGGATGATGTTGAAAACGATATAATTAATTAGGATTATAAAGATAATTTTATTGTTAATTAATATTAGTAGATTTCCCTCAATACAGTGTTCATAAAAATGGATGTCAAATTGGTCATTATTGAAAATGAATTTATTTAGAATATAAAATAATGAAAATTGTGGAATATAACACACAATGTTTAATGGTTAATGTTTATCTACAAATATCTCTATTATATTTCAACAATATCATTATAGTATCAAAAAATCATTCTCAATTATACTCAATGAATTTTAAAAAATCTATAACCATTTTTATGTTTTTTGAAAATCTTGTAAATCGTAAAATACAAGTTTGAAAAAAAATCTATGGGTGAGAAGAAATTCAGATGTGTTAATAACCATGTCTATAGTATAATTAATATATTTTATGGAAGATATCTCCCCATGAATATATAAAATATTAGTGGTTATTTTCCAAAAACAACATGTTATAAAATCAAGATATTAATAAATTTTATAGAGAAAATCAATGTTTTAGGTATTTTTTCATTTGTAGTAGGACTAGGTATAAGGAATATTATTGTTGGTATAATCCTTTAAACGATGAATCATCTAGTAATCCCATCTCTAAGGGGGGGTATGAATCAAATTATTTGAAATAGTAAAATAGAAAAAATAAACTCTTATGGTTTCTAATATATTTTATGTACATAAAGAATCCAATAGATAGTTTCATTCTATATATAAAAATAGTGGTTCATTATCATAAAATATTTTATAAAATATTATTATGTAGATAAAACAATATGAGAACACTAAAGAACAAACACTAGGAAAGAAGAATATGATTCATGCTGAAATTTATTCTCCCATGAAGATATACTAAAAACAGGTTTGATAACATTGTTTATAAATATAAATGTTGTCCTCAGTCAAAAAATATCCATGAAAACATATTGGAGTTCACGATATAAGAGGACATATGTGAATATGAAAATTCATATGTTTTCATGTGTAGACTATATAAAGGCTGATAATGGTCTTAATGATCACCTTTTGATCTGTCAAGTTTATCTAGGGTAATAAAATTAGATCAAAGAATAACAAAAAATGACTATACTAAAATAAAATAGAATAATTCACATTACGTTCACAAATTTAATTTTAGTTTTTTAATAAATTGAAACACATTTTCTGAATATGTTCCATGTGAGAAATGATATATAGATGAACTCATGAAAAAAGGATATTTAGGAAGATTAACTGCATAAGAAGAATTGATCAAAATAATAAATATAGAATAGGGAGGGGTATGTTACTTTATGAATAATGAAATAAAAAATAAGTTAAGAAATTAAATTTAATGTTTGATAAGTACCACGATACCACAAGAATAATAATTCATTAAAAATAACATTTCAATCACGAAGAGTGAAGAAGCATGACTGAACAAATATTTTCAACCACAATTTTCACTTTACGGATCTAGAATACCGACTTAATTCTCAAAAAATATTCATTATTATTTATTTAAAGATAGATAATTAAATTTCAATCATGTTCTCATGGGGATAACCTTTTTTGGAGTGATAATAATTAATTCTAAGAAGCCAACCTGAAGAAGTCACCATTTAAGATAGATCCAGCAATTGATAATATAAAAAACCTGAATGGCATATTTCAACTATTGATTTAGAGGAATTTTTATATTATCATATCAAGGATATGAAATTAAGGAAGGTGTCATCTGCAGTTTAACATATAATTGTAATTATAAAAAAATAATGAATAAAATTCTTGGTGAAGTTATAGAAGTTTTCAAGTCTAGATAACAACATGATAATGATCTATTTGGTTATTTAATATATGTAAATATAATGTGATGCATAATTAGATGAGATTAACCATTATTAAAATCATACAATGGGTATCCTTGAAGAGGTAGATAATTAAAGAATGTGGAATAATATTCCATAAAAAATATTTGACAGGAACCATGATTTTTATAGAATGTGATTAATCAAACTTCATTGAAGTGGTAAATTTTCTTAAATTTTTATCCATGAAATTATAAAATAGATAAACGATAGTGGGGGGAATGGAATTTTAAAATCACATAAATGTGGAAAAGAGAGTAACTATTAATGATATTTGTTAATCCTACTATATTTAATTTTTCCAATATATGTGTTGTGGTAACTATCAGAATCATAGGCTAATATTCATAATTTTACATTTCAATTGGATTTCATTATTTTAAAATTCTAATTCATTTTGGTATGATTTTAATAAATAAAGGGAGATCTTATTTATTTTTATATCATTATTTGTTGTAAATTTATATCGATTTCCCAAGATATAACCCTCTTGTTTTCTATATCATGCAACAATCACATATATTACAGTGTAATGGTTGATTGAACATTGCCATAATAGTTATTGAGGCCACCATGCCATATTTTTATATTGTAATAAAAATGGGGATGTAATATTAAATTAAATACTGATATGGATTCTTGATATAAAGAATTAATATGACACATATTTACACAATATGTATAATTTAATTCCAATAAATAAAATGGGGGATATTAATGAGACTAATTTACCTGAGTATTATTTTGTAAAGGATTTATAATAAAAATATATTAACATTTGTTTGATAGATATCTTGTTGAATATTAAGGGAACCCATGAAGAAGATTCATTATTTTGGTATTATTTATTAGAAGAAATAATTTTTATTTTTTTAATGGAAATATGGAAGAATAAATAGTACATTAGTTTTTTGAAATCAATTTAGGGAGAATGTTTTTAAATACATTTAGTTTTTTATGTAATTTAATTTATAATCATGGAAATTATATATCTATTGAATGAATGGAATATAGTTTTTGAATGCTAGTGAAGTTTTTTTATGAGTGGACTCACGTCACTCATATGACATCATGAATAACCATTACCGACCATATGAAGTGTGAATTCACAATTTGATTGTTTACCATATACAGAACAATTTTCCAAACTCATGTGGCATTAGACATACTATGATATTCAAATTTTAGGTGATGTTACTATGATAATGTTAAATCGTGAATAGTAAGTGACCACATGAACAATTATAGACATAAGTCAAACAGAATTGCTAATCTACCACCCAAAGGGCGAAAAGGCAATAGAGCCACATAGTTAGTTAGGTGAGCATGTGATTTCATGATTGGTTTATTTATTTTTTAATAAACCTGATGTAATATAAAATTATGGATGATCTAGTAACTCTCAAGGACCAGTATGATGATCATGACATGGAATTATCTCTATATTACATGAAAAATGATAATGATAATGAGATAGTTAAATCATTTGAATCCATCTGATGTCTTGTTCAATTATAGATAAAACATGTTAATAATTATAATGATAATTAAAAAATAGTTTAGTATAATATTGTAATTTTTTGTCAAAGGCAAACAAATGATGATGATCAAAGTAATGATCATCAACATAATGAAAACAACCATTCCACATGAACCAGAATGAATTTTTTACATCAAAAGGGAATTCAAGGAGATCACAATATTTATATTAAGAATAAATTATTATAGTGTTGGTATGTTGAGATCCATGTAACTATATATTAGGATAATTCTTAGTGTGATTTTTGTAATGAAAATAGAATAAGAATGACTAAATTCATTAATTAAAATACGCTATGGGTTATCATATTTTTATATTCAATGAAATGAACAACTAGAAATCTTCATCAATTAAAAATCATAATTAGGATTTCATTCATATATATTTTTTCAAATAAAATTGATGTGATGTGAAAAAATATATCATAAGATGGTGATGTGAAGAAGATCGAGCTATTTCAATAACTTATTAGTATTGAAAAAAATTAATACTAGTAATATTTCTCTGATTTTGATCATATATATTGCTATTAGTAAGTTATCAGGGTGTAATGACTTCATAAAGAATAATATAATGTTTATGGATCAATTATAGAAATTTTAATAAAAATATTAATTCTTTATTAGCCTTTATGACATATATAATTTGGGATATATGTAGGTTTTATGGTATTTATAAGGATTCCGAGAATGAATAATTGATCTATACATTTATTTTTTTAAGTTTGATGAAATCAAATTCTATAATATTAATCATGGATTGTAAAATAAGGTGAGTATGATAAATTATGAAGAAGATAATGTGAGTGTTGTGTCACAAATAAAGAATGATTTACTACATTATTTACTAGAGAAGCATGAATATTCATATGTGGATTAAATTCAAAAAAAAATATATCATGGTTTAATGGAGTATTTTCGTTTTAAGATTACCTTATACTAGTTATTTTATATTAAAATTAAACTAGTATGTTTGGTTATTACATATTATGTTTTGTGATATTGTTTATTATAATTGCAGTAGTTATTGTCTAGTATTCAAGAATTTTAAATGAGATGTAGATATAATCCATTATTTTGGATCATGATGAAGACAATAAAAGTTTATATCAAATGGTTATGACATACATATACTTATGGTAATTCACAATGGAGTATTGATATGATATTTTCAATGGATATGGAATAAAATAATATGTGAATAAGTAAATAATGGAAGAAAAATTTTTATATATAGATATTAAGGAATGTTATAGATAATGTTGTATTATGAGATGTTAAGAAATATTATTCATGATTAAGGACTTTCAATGTATTATGAAAATAGAGGGAGAAGAGGCAACATAGTTTCTATTATAATGATCTGGTTTGGGTTATTAATATAATGAAGAAGATTCATTATATTAGATCATATACTATAAAGAATAATAATGATGAAGAATATCCAATGATGATTATATAAACATAAGAAGAACAAATAAAAAATAGAATATAGAATAAGATAAAATAATGTAAGTGAGTTTTGAATGATCATTTATATAAAAACAATAATAAAAATAATTTTATTATTAGTACATGCATTTTAGTATAAGAATGATTTTATAAAGTATTATTCTTATTGAAGGATCATATTGAAGGAGAAGAAAACAGTCATACTTAGTTGAAGTGTTTTTTTATTTAATTATGAATAAAAAATGGTAATTTATTTCCAGTTGTTGTTGTGAAAATAATATTGGAATATGAGAATAATTTTACATCATTGTGATAGTGAATAAAATTCAGATTTTATATAGAATATTAATAAATTTTCAAACATATTAAATATTTTTAAGACCATCAACATAAGATGTATAAATATCTAGATTGAAGTTATATGATAGAGTAGTTTATCTCCAGTCTAGGGAAGAAATATAATTTTCTATACCCCACCTATTATTAATTTTGTATTAATCATCTCATTCAAAATTGGTTTCTTTCTCCAAAAATGTACAAAAAATACCATTATAGTTTCTTATGAGATTGTGTATTTTTTATCTAATTTCACCAAGTAAAATCTTTTCACATTAAATTAAATTCCTTCTAAATATCCCATATGATTTGTGTGTTTGTAGAATAATTAAAGTGGTTAATGTTAATGATTTAATGAGGATCATTACTGGTGAAATAGTTAAAAGGGAAAAAATTATAAGTTTATCTAAAATAACACCAACACTAATTCACCCTAGTTAGTGTTGAGTATATCGTAATGTTTTCATAACATTATATATCCCTCAAATTAATTTGGTAAATATTTTTTCCCTCTATGATAATATGAATTAGAATTGGGTGTAGACCCATTTCAGAAAGGTACTCTTTCTAGTGTGATGGTCATTATAGTGAGCCTTTTTAAATGAAATGTTAAGAATATGGAGTGATCCCAATAAACTATTGTACTCACTCCAATATTAATTTCCTAGAATTTGTCCTTAAATAAATAAATGATTTTTTATTTTATTTATTCATGAAACTTATTCTAATTATTATGATATTCCCTCATGACTCAAGATTTATTATTGATTATGAAACACTCTAATCAAAGACATATTTTATTATGATAATGTATTATTCCATTAATAATTATAAATGATCAATGGTTTATTATGAATAAATTTCACAATTTACATTCATGATCTTAAAACCTTATGTATAACCTTTTATAAAAAATTATCATTGAATTTTATCTCCCATGTCTAACATTACATTTCATTTATGTTAACACCTTCTTATGATTCCAATTACCTAGGTTATAAATAATTTTATTTGTAATGATATATATTGAATTATATTATCCTTATAAATTTATTTAGGGGAGTAATAATTCATCTTGTGTGACTAAAAAATTTAGGTATAATTGAAAAAATTATTACATGATGATAATTTCTTGAGTTTTTTTACATAAAAGGTGTTTCTTATTTCTATTAAACAGTTAACCCAAAACATATTAACTTTTTATGTGTATAAATATTTAATATTTGTATTTCTATTTTGGGAGGTTAAATATGTATATATTGAGTTGTAAAAAATTACAGTATGTATGGTGTAATTTTGTTCCATCGAATTTCCATATATTGATCCAGGGCATTCCCAACCGTCCTAGAAGTCAGTAATAAATTCCAGAGTTTTTCATTATGTGTCTATCAAACATAGTTCAATATAATAGTAATATTACAATAGAGAATATCTTACACATAAAATTTTTTACATCAATGCAAATTAATTGTTAATCAATCTCATAATGAATGTAAAAAGTATTATTAATGGAATTTTTTCATGAAAATGTCATAAATTTATAACAGAGTCATGGAATATGTAATAATACACCATAAAAGATGATCTAACCACCAATGAAATGTTCCTCAATGAAAAATTAGATATCATCATAACATATTCCAATATTACCCTAATAATGATATGTGTTTGTGTAACACCCCAAGAATTTATGTTATATATGTTTAAAATTAATTTTATTTTCCCAAATATTTAATTATAAAAAACACTATGTCAATCTTAAATTACATATAACATCGAGTTTAACCAAAATATGAAACACCATTAAAATATTTTTATTTTATATGATTCTAATTTCATAGCCATTAGATTTATGTGTATGAATTTAAATAACTAAATTATGAAAATTCATGGTTTTCAAATGATTAAAAACAAATTAATTTTTTAGAAACTAATTATAAAATAATATACAAAAATTAAAATAAAGGAAATCAATTTTTGATATTTTTTTACACATTCTTTTTATAATAATAAATTTAAAATATAATTTTTTAACTATTTTAATTAAATTTAAATATTATATATTAAATTAAAATTTTAACACTGATATTTTTTTCCATACATGAGGTTATAATAAATCCAATATTTTCCTCAAAAGTGTATTTTTCTAAATTATGTTTTGTGTCATTTTGAAAATTTATTATAGAATTAATTTATGACACTTATATAAAATGTATTTGAAAATATAAATATTATTTCTGAAATTTAAATTTCAAAATTTTCTGGGAGTGAATTTTAAGAATTTTCTGTAAATATTTTTTTAGGAATTGTTTAATATACTAGTTTGTATTCAATTATTCATTTTCATTTATTGAATTTACAATATATATTTTTATATGATATGGTTTTATGTGTAACAGGAGTCGAAATATTTTTTTTCATTCTCATGTAAGGACATTTAATGAAATTTTAATTTTAATTTATATAGAAAAATATTTATTACCAAATTTAAACATTAGAAAACTAGTTTTTCAATTATCTTTATGGGTTTAAATTTATATTATATTCTATCAGTAATGTGAATGTAATTTGGAAAAATGGATTCCATATTTGGAATCTGAATAGTTTATATTATATAATATGATCAAAATATCATTTCTTCAAATTGATTTATAAACAATAGGTACTTTGTTTGAAGTCAAAATATGTTCAATCAGTGTTAAACATTAAATAAGGGGTAAATTGTCCCATAAAATTCTAAAATTCCATTTTGGACAGCTGTATTTCAACCATATAAACACTAGTATTTGATAAAGAGGCATTATGGATCCTTTTAACTTGTGATAAAATGTTATTTTACATTATTTATTTCAATAAATCAATGTGTGTCATCTCCCTTAATTATATAATGTTACCCACTATCCACTTATTTTGAAGCATGAAAAACCCATTGGCTCAACCAAAACCTTCCCAAATCACTTCTTCAATTTCCTCCCCACACCCTAAAGGACTTATTTATAATATTAATTCCATATAATAAGGATTTAGGCTCTTACCTAAATAAGACGTCTAAATAATATGTATATCAATAAACATGTGTTTTATTTTTATATATTTAGCTATGTCCTCAAAATATTTTTAAATAATGATAATATAATAAAAAAATAATCTCACATATACTGATATGATATAATGTTAATGTAACAACCTATATTTATCTCCTCTTCCATCAAATGGAGAATGAAACCATAAATCATTTGTAAAATGGACTATGACATTGCGAACCAATGTTATTCGTTTTCCATAAAAACAAATAAGGATTAATAAATTATTGACTTACTTTCCATATAATATTTTTATGAAAATATTAATATTATTTAATTAAAATATCACTGGAATGTTTTCACCTTCCAGGGTTTTGTAAAATTATAATGTCTCTCGTATGTATGACTGACTACCCCATCCTGAGCTGATGTGATGTGTTTTTCTGGGATGTTTTAAATGTATTGTAATAGGGACATATTAAATGAATATATATTATTTTTAACATAATTATAATTCTGTAATTATCATATCACATATTATTTCATACAATACATTATCTTGGCGTATATGATAAACTGGATCATGTTTACGGAAGACTACCTCCTCATGAAGCGATGTGATTCATTTTTCACTTAATATTTACATGGTAGGATATAAGGACAAACTAAATTAATATAAGTAATATATAATATATTATAATATATTATACTAATTTAGTAATGGTTAATTATTATTTTTCATTCTTTTGTTCAATCTATTGTAAAATGGAAACATAGTTCATTTGTACATATGACCCATCGTCTCCATGAATGGTGTATTCATTTTAATATCTCTATATTTTTTGTATAAATTTTAATATATATATATATATAATCAATATATTTTATATTTATAACATGTTTCAAATAATTATTATAATTAAACAATGATCAATGTAAATGGATCAAAAGTATGAAACAAAAACATATATTAAAAATAATGAATGCAGCAATTCAAACATGTATTTTAAAAAATCGTTAATAAATAGTTAATAAAATGATGTCAGTAAATAAATTATGTATTCATATATAAATAAATATAAGGAATATATTTTTATAATAATCCTATATTTATTAAAAATGTTATTCAAACATTAAGAAATAAGTCTATATTTAAGATAATTGATTTATATTCTCTCTTTTATTCTGGGGGGAATATTCCATATTCATCCCATGTTTATTTTTAGAGATGTATATACTACCAATATGATGTTTTATATCATGAAACTAACTATCTTCATTATATTTAAATATTAATTTAATGTTATTATATAATGGGGATTATGATTTAGATGTTCCCAATGTGGTAAGGGAATTTTTCTAAATATTTATTATTTTGGACACATATTAAGATATGCCTCCATCTAAATTTAAGAGGTGTATATAAGAACCCATTCACATCAAAATTCATGAATTTATTTACCCTTATCATATCTTTTAATTTAATGTAAATATTTCATGGAGATTAAAATTCAATTTCACTGATGTAGTAAGGGTTTTAAGATATAATCTCATTGTTTATCAGGATTATTTATGTTCTTGCTTTCGATGGATAAATATTTTCCACTATATCTCAAGTAAATAATTAATTTTTTTATCATATTTTTATAAATTTTTATTTACTATTTTCTAAAATTACCCATCATGATGTTTTCAAGATTCTCAAACAGTTATTTAAAATAATACTATCATTATATCTTCAATCAAAAAAATTCATCATTTATATCCCAGTTTTCTAAAAATCATTAAAAAAATTAATATTTATAGGTGGTTATTTAAATTCATTTATACAAAAGTTTTAATTTTTTAAAATAAATTAATGGAATATACAATCCATATTCAAAATAATGGAATATATATCCCACTCACAAAAATAGGGTACAAGAAATGATATCTAAATTCCGAATATATCACCCATGAGGATAGTTCGTGGCTGTCATTTTCTTAACATCATGGTTGGTTTCGTTGAAATTTGGTTTTGTATTATTAATATTATGTCCAAAATTTAATTTCTTATGTCAATTTTGTTCTATCATGGATATTTCTTTCTGATTAATTTTATGATTCATGTATTATTAAAAACCAATAATTACTCCACTACTCAAGATTATAAACTTTGATACATAGGATATGGTTTTCAAATGTGATTATTATATTCTCATGCTATTGTGCTCACATATCGTTTACGTATTTCCCTTGGTTACTATTATTGATCCTATAAATGCAATATTTCATAGGATTATTTTCCCCATGTTAATATGAAAGGATTTAAATTTCATATGTCTAGGATGGGTTAGGTAATGAGGAACTAAGGGGGATATAATATTGAATACACACGAACTAGTTATTTATGTTTCCATGTTTCAAAATTAACTAAAATATTATGATCCTATGTAGTGAAGTTATGTAATGTAATAAATATTCATCCAAGAAGATGTAATATTAATATTTAATTAAGGTTTTTAATAGTTTTAATAAAAGTATGGGTTTAGTTAAATATTAAAAAATAAAATATTAAAAACATTGATAGATCACAAGGGATATGTCAAAGAAAAATTCTTAGGATAATTCTACATATATGAATATATTCAAGGATTATTTTTATTGATTGAGGAACTGGTTTCCAAAAATACATGTCATGGTATGTTTACTACATGTTGATTGGTTATTGAATAGATGAACATAGGGGTGATAACTGTGAAATAGGTTAATCAATCTAGACTTGAGGAACACATGGTACATACAAATGGTCCTTACTACACACCTTGATTGACACTCCATATGGTTATGCATTGGATATTCAAAAACAGATTATAAAACCACTTAATGGATTCAAATAATATCAATGAAATAATTATGTTATGCTTAATTTTACATTAATTTTAAATAATAATTAATTATTTTGGAATCTTATAATTGAATCAGTATGATTTTATAATTTCCCACTTTGATTAGTTTTAATAACCTTATGAATATTGGTTATATTTAATGGCTTGAAATATGAGGAATCATGCTTATAATGAATGTTATGGTAAATTCTATGATTACAAGAAACGAAGTTGGATATTGAATAGAGAGAAATATATTATTATTATGAAAAATAATCTATCATGATATATGAGTAACAAAAATAAGCTCATTTAAATTCCTAATATAGCATATAATATGAAGATAAGATTTTTGTAATGTTCATATGGTAATGAACTTTTGGGATAAATGATTCATCTTCCTACACGTTGATAATCTTGATATAAAAACATGAAAGGATATCTAAAATAGAGTGAATGATGCATTTTATATGTAAATTATTACCAAATAG
Source organism: Viscum album (assembly GCA_963277665.1). Taxonomy (NCBI): domain Eukaryota; kingdom Viridiplantae; phylum Streptophyta; class Magnoliopsida; order Santalales; family Viscaceae; genus Viscum; species Viscum album. The sequence continues at coordinate 1,233,470,109 of OY728122.1, read as the reverse complement.
TAATTAATTCCTATATAATTCAATGTATTATATATGAGGACCATGGGAAATGTCCGATTGAGTTCCCTAAAGTAAGGTTTATCCTGTAGACCAAGGAGGGGCCTATGTTATAAAAAATCATTGATGTACAAGGGTAAAGTATTTTTGAATTTGGATTTACCAACTAAATTTTAGTGGTATTGTATAAATGTAATATTGGATAAAATAATCATGAAACATCAATAAATAGATTTATTTTTCGAATTATATAAGTCTTTATAAAAGAATAAATTAGGATTTATTGATTCCATCATGGGTTTATAAGTTTAAGGTTAATTATATATAAAGTGTGTTATAGTCCCCTGTTGAGGTTTTATGAGATGGGATTTTTTTTGGGATTAAGGATATTTTGGGAAATATTTATGGAAATAAAACCCATTAGTTTGGGTTATGTTATAGTGAAAAAGTTATTTTAGGAAGAATTAATTTACATTTTTTGCGGAATAATATTAAATATATTCATAATCTTTATGGTTTATCATAAAACTAATTTTGAGGTATATGTGGGTGTTTAAGGTTTCATATTTTTATTTTTATAGTTTGGAAAAAATGATAAAATCTATTTTGCATGAAATCCTTTCACATATAAAATGGTATTGGGTATTGAACCCATTATTGGAATTAAAAGGGAATATCTTCAAACTCTTTCCAACTTGTTTAAGGAATCATATTTTTTTAAGAAGATATATTTTAGGGGAATTTTTATTTTTTCCTCTATCAGGTTCATATAAGTGATAAAATGTAAATTATCCATATTAAATTGTCTTGGACAAATTTTATAACCACACTATTGGTCTAAGATGACGGGTTTTTACTATATGACAAAAATGGTTGGTGGAATTATGATCCTATTGAAGTTTAAATTAATATTTAATAAATTAAATATTAATTGATTCACATTGGTTCATTTAGTCAGATCTTTTGAATGAAGTGTTAAATTGTTAATCCATCATTACTGGTGGGTTTGGAATGTAGCTTTTCCCCATGAAGAATAAATAACATGAGTTGAATGACTAGGTTATCCTAGGCCCCATTTTCTTTTCCTATTTTCATTTCTGTTTCCTATTATTCCTTTCATTTTCACTTTTTCTATTCCTATTTTCTTCTTGGCCTCTCATGCACACAGTTGGGGATATTCATTCATACATAAATGATAATGTTATAGATAGATAAAAAGAGAAATAAATATAGGGACATGAGTAAGGGTACATCCTTAGAGCTTGGGACATTGTAAATAGCCAAACGATATTTGTGTACATCTGAAATAGTGAAAGTATCAGTGCATTCATCCAAAATGATAGCCATTTTAATGATTTCAATAAATAACTACAGATTTTTCCTTACCTATATTTAAATATTATTTATGGTTCCATGGTACCTCTATTAGGTCTGATATATAACTTTTTCCTAGAAAACATCAGTTTCAGGGATATTCGAGAGTTTTCCAATTGTGAAAACCCATGTACATGACTTGTGGTTCTTGGAACACGTCCCGTGTTCTTTCATTTTGGAAATGATTACCATTCAGTGGTATCCAACGGGTATCTGGTATACACTATGTGTCTGGAACATAGCCATGTAACTGAGTACCCAACAATCCTTCCTATGTAAGGGGAATATTCCACATAGAGTACATGGCTAGACCCTACATGTGATTCACACTATGTAGAAGTACCTGACCATTACTAATTTAATTACTTCTCACGTGAGGGATATGGGTAGGAACCACATTTGGGGTATAAAATGTGTACCCATCATACACAATATGTTCATGGGATTTTATGTGGAATTTACTGGATGGATTACATTCCCATGTGAATCCTAGAGTGAACTTGTCATGTACTATGGTACAAACGCCATGTACTCCGCTTGAAATAAATTTTCATTGGTTTTTTCATATCATTTTTATCAAGACTCATAATTAGATCCTTGAATAGTACATTCTTAAGTATCTTTTCACAAATACCTTGATGGTAGGACCTTATTGTGTTTTGAAAAATTATAGGTATCATTTTAGTTGTTTTTTAGTGGATAGTTTTTCCTCCATTTATCATATCTAGTGCATTTTGAGTGTGGGACCACAGATAAGATGAGAAACATGTTATCTCTCATGACTTATGCCTTAGTAGATTTTCCCTGGAGGATGACTCCCTTATGACATGTGGAAATTTGAATTAATAGGCCATAAATTTTTTAGTTTCCAAGTATCACTTTAAGGTTTCCCCTATATAAATTTCATTCTAAGGGATACCATTTGGGATCCCTCAATCATCATTCATAAAAAATGATACCATGTTGGATGCCTTTAAATAAAATATGAAATAGATAATACCATGTAGTTTTACCTTTTTTATTTGAACCAAATTCTTAGGGTCCCATGTAGGATTCCTCTTTTTCCATGTATTTTTATGAGGATCCTTTATAGGATACCATTCGTTTCCTAACATTTGAGTATCCCGTGTAGTATTCTTCTATAACATTACTAGTTGAGGATTTAAATTAGTATTCCCTAAATTATGTGTATGACTCTTGGATCCCATGTAGAATGCCTCTCATTTTTTCAATTCAGGGGCCATGTGGGTTCCTCATTATTTGACCGACCCTATGTTAGTACACCAGGCATGGGTATAGATTGGAATGGGTGTAACCAAAAATCCAATGAAGAACGTGTAATATTGAGTGGTTGTTGAATTAATGGAGGGTTTTGGTTTTTTACCCCCCTCAGAACATTTTTATACTTTTACATGTTTATTGCTGATTTAGCGATAATACCCAAAGTTTCATCCTAGTTGGTGGCTGATGAGCCTAATACCATGCATATTTCATTATCTTTTGGATACCTAGACATACATTTATATGATCTCAATTTAGGTCCATGTTATTTCTTATTTTTGTTAATTTACACAGAGGTACTACCTATTAAATTGTTATTGAGACAACTTATTTGATTACATGGGTATTTGTATTTAAATAGGTTCTTCCTAGAGTTCGTATATTGAGACTAATACTATGATATATGGGTATGGGGTCCCTTTTAATGATACTTGTGGATTATTATACTCTCATGCATGATTAGGATGATTTTTATCTCTTCGTTTTATTGGTTAAATGTGAAAAATTACACACTCTTCAACATGGGGTTGTTGTTAAAAGATTATGCTCTCCACTACTTGTAGTCTATAAGGGAAGATTTTGATCTCCTAAACCTATTTATTATGTAGTATAATAATAGACCCGAAAATTTCTATGTTGACCAGATATAAGGACTCAAGGTTTGACTATGGTTTCATTTTTATTGGATTTACAAATCGTTTCAGTTTTCTCTCTCTTCATATGAGTATATTCCTTTACATCAAAACAGGGAAGCATAATTATAGGTTCATCGCTATGATGGAAAAATATTATTGAATCACACTCTTTCACATGATCATGGTGAACATGTAGAAATTAAGAATTCATATCTCTTTGAATATGAATTTCACAATGTAATGGTACGTGGCCTAGGGTTTCAGGATCGAGTGAAGATTTTCATGTGGGTTCTGCTGATCAGGAATATTGATTTTGATTGTGTCCAGAGACTGGGTTCGTGGTGTGGCTCATAGTTAGATGTTTATCCCTATACATTTATTTGGTTTCTTACTCCTATAAATATATGAACAACCCAGTTCATGATATGTGTTTTATGTATGACATTGCTATTTGGGATGTTATATAATTTTATTTTTTATTTATACATGTTTAATTTAAATTATTCATTAAATATACACTCTACATATTAAAATATGTGTATGAAACTTATATATTTCTACACTATTTATACTCGGATATGAGCACATATTCTAACCACTATAACACCCTATGACCTCACTCTACGTTGGCAGCCTTTGGCATATTGGGAGGTATGATTGAGGCCTCAGTATGAACCAGGTTACAACTTCGGTTTAGTGGAATATTTTTCATGATGATACAAAGTGGAATTAAAGAAGTTATTTTCCTATTATTTATTATTTTGGAAATGTAAACAACTGTATTTGAAATAACATGGAACCTGTTGTGGATATCTGACTAGTTTATAAAGAACACTTCTTCTTGTATGAAGTCATAGTTTCCAAGGGTATCGATTTTCTATTTTTTAATTGATTCTACAGTTGTATATGATTTTCTCCATGGGATATGAACAATTTACATTTATGTGTTGTTTTATTATTTATATTTAGGTCCTTTACCTTATAGAGAAACCTGAGATTGATTTTTATTATTGGTTGGAAATGTTAAGTGAAATTTCATGCGTCATATTTGGCATATTGGATTCACATCATATAGTCCAAAGATTGTCGTATTTTATTGATTAATAATGAATATTTAATTAGGAAAACTTGTATATATCCATTTTCTTCTAATGGAAAGTTATGTGTATCTTTGTTGAGGAATTTGGATGTGTGGATGATGACTCTGTCCTCATGCACAGGAGGCACAGTGACTACAATAGGTCCGTAATAAACATGATACCCTCCTATTATACAATTTGTTGGGGTGTTGTTTATGAGGTCATGATTATCTAGTATGATATCTGAGAATGATGCTAATGGTTACTAAGACCATACATGAAAAATGGACTGTGACAGGTATTACAATATAACTATTCATGGTGTGCTTCAGTTAAACCCCTCTTCTACATTGGTATCGTCACCTCTAGGGAGCTTTTCTTAATGGGGAGATTTGTCAGGGATAAGGACCCAGTTATTACATGTTTTATACGTAGAAACATATATGAAATTTATATATTTTCCATTTTTAGATAAGTTGATATTTAGGGATTTGTGGTTAGACCATGTGATCCCGTTGTGAGACATGTTCAATAGTACTAGGTGGGGATGTAGATTCCCTTTGATATAGTATAAAAAATATAGGTAGACAATAATTTGGATTTTTAAAAACAGGAGTAAGGTTTTGGATATATTTTTTGGGTTCTATGATAGAAATACATTGTGATTTTAATCTCATTTTGATATAGAGTAATGATAGGTGATCAAATTTGAAAATATACACATGTTAATTCCTTCATCATTTAACAAGAACATAGGGTGATCGGTATGATTACTGGATTCGATGAGAAATACTATTTGGGTTCCTGGACTAGTCGATTAGTGTTTCCTATTTCACAATTGTAGTTATAGTGTGAGAAGATTATTGTTAATATAAAATTGTTTTGGGGAGAGATGGTCTTGGAATAAAATAACAGCATTGGGGAGGTGCATGATTTTGTGGAAGATTTTTTATAGAGCCTATGGGTAGTTAAAACTGAGTTTCCATTTATGACTATAAGCATAACCTTCTAATAGATGACTCAGTATAGAATAAGCTGGGTGGTAAATAAATTTGCATGTTATTCATTAGGAAATTAATCTTCAAAACAATGAGTCAATGTGTGTGAGATGAGGACCAATGTTATATAGGATTTTTATGGGATTAGATTCATTGGAGTTTTTGTTAAATGAAAAAATTTCCCTCTATTATATAGTAGACATCAGAAATAAATAGAGGATATAAGGTGGTTGACCCATAGCTAGATCTGGACATGAATTTTCAATAGATGTGTTATCATGATATTACTAAAGTCATGTGCATACTGTATTTTTTTAGTTTGTCTTGGAGTGAATATTACATACCCTTTTATGGTATCATGGTATATTCCTATATAAAGGTGATCATGATCTATCCTAAAATAATCATGAGTACCCTGAGAGAGTTACATCCCAACACTGAGTGCCTTTTATATATAAATTTATTTCATGGTTTGGAAAGAGAACCAATTGAGGTTTCAGTCAAGGAGCAGTATAAGGTAAGGCATATGGTGGAGAGTTTCTCACTGGAAGATTGAGGGTCATATCCCTTTTTTCAGTTGAACATTAGTTCTTTATTGTCCATTAAGAACAATTCTTGGATTAAACTAACAAATAAGTGTATTTAATGGTTGGGGAGTACCACATCTATCATAGTTAATTATGTCACATTTAAAAGATACTTGATAACATTGTGAGGCTGGTCATTGGATTATTTAGATATCATGTTGTGAAAATTATTGTGTTGATTTCATAGAGAATAGTTTTACCACCAATATTTTTGTGGGACAAGAAGGTTAATGGTGTGAATATTTCAAGGTCCCTAGTTTTTCAAAAAAATTAATTTATATCTGAATGTAGATATTTTATTACTCTTATAAGTGGTAAAATAATAAATTTTCAATAGTCCATGATATAAGATAATATAAATATACATATTCTTGGTCACATAATAAAATTATTCCCCTACTATGGGGGTTTTTGGAGTTTCAGGATGCATATATTTTAGTGGAATAAATAATGATTCATAGAATATATTTTTAATAAAATAAATATTAATTTATACATTCATGTTCGTTTGTTCATATCATTTGAAAAAAAGCATTGGGTAGATATTATATATTTCTCATTGAGCCTCAATAATTCTATTTCATCATGGAGTTTAATAAACTTGAGTTCTGAACCAAGGCAATCCCGAGCTCTTTTTTCTTTTTCACTTTTCCTTTTTTTCTTTGTCTTACATGGAATTTACCATTTACATTTCCATCTTATTCTATTTGATTCTCACATATGTGGTTGAGGTTTCTTATTTTCAAGCCCAAATGTGATAACATTATAGGAATATATATATATATATATGAATAGGTATAGTAAGAGGGGTATCACAATGGAGATCAAGACACACTAGATCATCAGGAAACAACTGCGGATCGTGAGAAGGGGGGATGGTTCTGTGGATTCCAGCCAATGGTAGACTATTTTTTTATTTTGTTGAAAACACCTATTGATTGGTCATTATCTAGATTTAAATTACTATTCTTGTGTCTAGGGATACCTAGTGGGATTAAATATAAAATTATCTAAAAATGGGGGTTTAGGGTGATTTTTGGGTTTTTTATTCAGGGAAACATATGTACACTATGTGGGGTTCAGAGATAACATCCCTTGTGTTATTCCATTTTAGTGATGATAAATTTTCATAATAATTTCATGTGTATTGGTTATACACTCAGTGCAATAGTAATAAACTATGTAGCAATGTACCTATCAATTATTCATGTGTAAGGGGAATGTTCTATGTAGATTACACAGCCCAAACCCATGTGGGATTCATGTGGTGTAGAAGTATATAGCCAAGAGAAATTCATGGCCAGGTCTCATGAGGGACACAGAAATGGTACACAGTTTTGGCTACAATCCATGTATCAATATTACATATCATGACTATGATTTTTTACAAAAAAAAATTATAGATATAAGTACATATCCATGTGAGGCCTTGAGGGAACACACTGCGTACAAGGTACATCTCTATTTTCACCATGTATTGGGTTTCTTCATATAATTTCACCCAGGAGTCAGAATTGGACCCTTGAACAGACCATTATGAGTGTATTTTCATCCATATCATGTTCATAAGACTAGTGATTTTTTTTACTTAAAGATATATTTTTTGGAATTTTATTATTGTATAGTTTTTATCCAAAAATCATACCTAGATTTTTTTAGAGTGATAATGGATCTGAGATGATCTAGAAGCTATATTTCATGATTGATTCCTTTTTTCCCATGAGGATGCCTCCGCTATAAGAAGTTCCCTTCTAGACTAATTGGATATGAGTTGAGTTGTTTCATAGGATCCATTTTAAAATTCCTCTACATACATTTCGACCAAGAAGATATTATGTAGGTTGAATCTTTCTTTTTCATATAGAAAAGATATCATATTGGGTGATTTTTTATAAAATATAACATATTTAATTATAGTTTTGTTTCTTTTTTTCCTTCATACCATGTTTTTGTTTTTCCATGTAGGACACCACATTTACATTATAACATTCCATGGATCCCTTGTAGGATTCATAAATTTTCATTTTCTTTTCACATTACATGTATGATTCCTTTATTACCTTCACAGATGAGGAACCATGGTAGGATTATTTTTGTTTTTTTATTCCCCTGATATCCCTTGTTATATTCCTCCATGTGTTTTATTTCAATTTCCATATGTGTTACTAGATGTTTACTATCCCTGATTTCATATTTAGTGTTTGGGTAGAGAGGCTACCAGGTGTCACAATAAATCCATTTCCAAAAAGGTATGATTCAATGGTTGGGGTTGTAGTGTTGTTTATAGCTGTTCATAAACCACAAATAGTTTTCTTATAATTTAACATAGTTATTGATTATGAAGTGATGTTAACAATAGGTTCTTCCCATTTTTTGGATGATAAGCATGCTGTGAGGCATCTTTTATTTCACTAGGGATGCCCAGACATTTTTTCTAGGATCGAGCTTCAGAGCCATGTAATTTTTTAAGTTTATATGAATAAAAATATTCAGTACACACGAATTTGATTATGTGAATTTATATATGACTATTAGGTAAATGGGATTTTGAGAGGTGATTATCAAAATATAGTTTTTGTGCATAGTACTATGATATTTGTGCATGGAGTCCCTAGTAATGATATTCATGAATGGTTATGCACTCACAAGTGATAAGTTTTATTAAAACATCTTTGTTTCATGGATTAAATTTGAATGATTATTATATCCTTGACTATGGGTTATGGTGAATGATTATGGTCTCCTCAACTTATGGTCTAAATAGGATGATTATTCCCTCCTAAAACAATGTGTTATGAAGGATAAATATGCCCCCAAATTTTTTCATGTGATGAGTGTCTCCAAATGTTCTATATAGGAAATGTATAATGACCCATTATTATATATTAAAGCGGTTGAGAACATAATATATCACCTATTATTGACATTTTAAATGACCTCCACTTCAATATATCTAGGGATGTGCATGTCGTCTCACCAGAGAGCAATCCTTACAGATTATATAATGGTAAGACCCATTGGGATCATCTGAGTGGAAATGTTATAAGTCCCTATTAACTATGAACTATGGCTTATAAATTTTATTTTATTAAAATTGAGTGAGAATCATGGAGTCTAGAACTTTTCCATTTTGAGGATGATTTTATGTACATCACAATAATCCTTCATTATAGTGATTGAAGGTGAGTATGAGTGAACCAAAGGTTAGGATAAGTGACCCCATATGGTGAAATACTTTGGTAAAAGTCATTTCCAATTATTCAAAATGAAGTTATACTTTGATTGTTTATATTGAACCAGATATCTACATGATGATATATAGCATGAGATGTATGACATCCAGTTTAATTACCTTGAATATGATGTCTTGTAGATCGATACTAAGGAGACAAGAATTGACTGTAGATTAGATTTATGTTTTTCAATTCAATATGTTCATGAATATTCATAATTATGTATATATGTATGGTTATGGGACTATACAAGTATATTCATATAAATATGGACTTCATTGTGGCCCTTTTCCAGTTGACTTTGAATATGGTCCCGAGGTTTGACTATTGCTTCACATTACTTGAATTTATATAACATTTTAGATATGTATCTAATATGCAATGAATATTACATTTTCATGTTCATACGATATGATTTTTATAGTTTCATCATTGTGGTGGACAACTATGTTTATATGTCACCCATAAACATGCACATCTATGTACATGTAGACGTTGGCTCTACTTGTTAGGTTGATCATTGATTTCATTATGGATATGAATGAGGCATAATGTTGAATTATTGAGTGAAGATTCTCATGTGGGTTATTCTGATCTGTCTGGTGTAATTTGATAGTTTCTAGAGACTTTTTACAGGATCTAGATTATTGTTAGTATTAGGGAATTGAAATTTTATTTCAGTTTATTTAATTATATTTATGTTTTATTATGGTCATCTAGGTGGGTGACCCATGATTTATACATGACATAGCCACACATGATTTTATTTCATTTCATTTACTATTATATCATATCACATTTTAGTTATTATTACTTATTTGATGTGTTAATTATCTATTATATAAGATACATAGCTATTTATTCTAATTTATTACTTTTATAAGAGGGAACATTCTCCCAAAAATCACACTTTGTGTAATTTATTCTTGTTTGTATCCGTACTATTTGAGGAGGTGTTCTTAAGGCCTCATAATAAACTAGATAATAACACCAATTTAGTTTCATCTAGGTCAGTATGTTACAACTTGATGGAGAACATATTGTGTGAAAATGTGAACATAGATATTGATGGGTATTTATATCAATTATTAAATTTTTTGTATGTTTATTTCAATTGAAAAATTTTTATGGGGAATCTACAGACATTATCCATATATGAATGGATAGGAAAAAATTCCACCATAGATTTTTTTCATATGTATCCCATAAATGTCTAAAGTTAACTATGATATATGGGTTGTAGTCAATAACCTTATCAATTCAGAATACATCATCGCTATTATATATAATTTCTCTGTGGGTGATATTTCTATGATATACAATAGGGATGTAGTTCAATTTCCTAGAGTACAACATTCCATTGTGTTTCTTTAGGATCAACTTATTAACCAAATAATTAGAAAAAGAATTCATCAAAATATTTATATGGAGTTCATCTTCAGTAGTATGTATCATCCTAAAATCTACAATTATTTTGAGATAATAATTCATACGATAATGATACAATGATATATAAATATGTATATCAATGGTAATTTGGATCAAAACCATCCTATAGTGGTGTTTTCACACAACCATAACATTCACTAAATAATTATGATGGATCATTATGATGACCTCTATGAAAAGAATTATAGAACTCCTATTTACTATGACGAAGATAGAGAAATAAATATATTAAGACATGAGCTAGATAAAAATATGAAACAAGTGGGTAGGTGAATTTTAAAACCCATAAGAGCATCATGTGATTTATAAATATGATATGCTAAAAATATTCGACATGGTATATAATTTTAAGACGGTTATAAATAATTTTTTATGTATTCCTCCAAGGAATAATGTTTTTAGATATTAGATGGAGGGAAAGTATTTTCATGTTATATCATTCCCTTTCAATATTTTTGATAATATCATTATGTAATATTATCATTTTACACTTCCACTACATAAATCCCTAGTTAATAACTTGTTCCGTGTATTACTCATATGGTTGTATAAACCTGATCCATCACATGTATTGAACTCATAGGATTTATATAAAGATTTTTTTATTTCATATGAGTAATAATTGGTGTAGATTCAAAATTCTGTAGTGTATTTTTTTTGAAATAATTCCTTTTTCCTGGAAAATGTCTTCTGGAAAAACCACCCTCTTTAAGAAGCTATATTGGACCCTAAAGAATTACTGAGGTAGAATTATGATCAGTTATTTGTATCAATGTGATAGAATATTAGTGGATACATTATATTTAAATGGTTTATAATGTTACAACAAGATATTAGTGATATATTTTGTTTCAATGAAATTTTTTTGTTTTAAAAGATTTCATTACATGAATCCCTAATTTTATCATATGATACATGTAACACATTCTTTTAATGAGACATGAAATACAATTAAAATATTATTATATAATATAAAAGTTATCACATTTACAATGGAATTGTGGGTACTAATATAATTAATGATATTATGAAAAGATAATTTTTACTAAAGTAAACAAAATTAATTCAATGGCGACTAATTAGTTATATATATATATATATAAAGAATATTTTAATGTAAAAGAAATATTTTTCCCTAAAACTATTCTTTCTACACACAAATGAGTTTTCAAATGATAAATTTATTAAATATCATGTATAAAATTATTTTATTTATATTTCTATATTATATATTCAAGAAAATGATTATTAATTATCTTATTTGTCTTTTAAGACAAGACATATGAATAAAACTAATTTTATGAATAGAAAAAAAAATTTATGAAAAAGTGTTTTTTCAGATATTGTGGGATTATTTTAGAAATTTGTTTTGACACATTTATTGAATATGTTGGTAAATTAAATTTCCAAATTTTAATCATAATTTTAAAATTTTATTTAAGTGATGTTTTTCGAATTTTCATAAAAGGACCATTTTCAATGAGTATGGAATATTTATTTTTTTAATTAAAATATGTTTTTATTCAAATAATACAATTGAAAAATTTATTTTCATATTATTTTAAATGTCAAATTATTAAAACAATATTTTATTTAATCGAATAAATTTCATTTTTTTATTTTAATATTGAATTTAGATATATAATTTTTTTATACTTTTGAAAATTATATTTGAAAGCCTCTTCTTCATCAAATCCACAAGATTAATTTTAAATTAAATTATGCTACATTTTTTAATTGAATTTGAATAAATAGATTCAAAATTTTTATACAGATTATGTTTTATTATATAATAACGTTAAATTTCTTTTTTTAAAAAATAATTGTAAAAAAAGTAAATATTATTTACCATTGTTATAGTTAAATAAAGATTATCGGGAAATTAAAATAAAAAAATATTGGATAAATTGCCTAGAAAAATTTACAACTTAGATTTAAGGCCCATATTTTGATCATATCACCAATAAAGTTATATTAAGATCAATTTTGGTGCATTTATATTTGTAAAAAACATCAGCACACTTTATTTTGTAAAAAATCCTTCTGTGAACTCTATTGTAGTTATAAACTCCTACAGACAATCAGTTCCTATTAACATATCCAAAACTATTTGGATTTTTCAGTTACTAATTAAATATATCACTTAACTCTCTCCACATATATTAGAGGCACTAATTTTTTATTCCCACCTATGATGGCATTATATATAAACCTGAACATGTTCCCTAAAAAATAACAATAAACATTTAACATCAGTTTTCTTCTTCATATTTGTGTCCTACAAATATTCTAAATATATTATTTTATAGAAACACCATTATGTACAATATATTGATATTTAATTAGGTTAACATAATATCAAAAAAACAATCCAACTAATAGGAAATGAAACTGTCGATTATCTGTATGACGAACTACAATATCATGAACCGATGTTATTGATTTAACATAACAACCTCCCCTGATTATATGAAATAATGTATTTAAAATTTTTATGATATATCCGATATTATTATTCATCTTGAATTATTATATGACATATAAATTTTTACCTTCTTATCATTTTGAAAAGAAACATCGCTTGTGTATCAGGACTACCGCCATTAAAGACTAATGTGATGTCTTTATCATTTTTATTTAATTTTGTTTTAATTGGGTTATATTTAATTAATATATAATTTATTTTAATAATTTTACTTTTATAGTTGTAATATCACATATATCTTGGTATGTTCCTTTCTGTTGGGTATACGATAATGTCGCTCATTTGTATGGGGACTACGATCTATCAATGTGATACAATTAATTAGTATATAACTCTATTCATGTAAGGTAATATAGTAAATGTTAATAAATATATGTGATATATATACAGAATATTCATTCAATAATGGTGAATTATTATTTACCTCTCTATTGTTCTATCCATTAAAAAATAGAAACAATGTTTATGCATATATACAACCTACGATGTCCATAGATGTGGTATTTCATATTAAATATCTAAATTTTAAGGATTACCCTAATATAATATATAATTAATATAAATTATATTTTTATAATGTAGAAAATTATTAATATTATTTAACTAATATCAATGTAAAATAATTGGAAATAGCAAATCATAATGTACATGTAAATCAAAGTAATTATAAAATGAAACCTAATTTTAAAAAGAAATTATTTAGTAATAGTAAATTAAATTTCATATTTAAATAATATAGTGTTTTATAGATATATTAATGGTTCATGAATATTTTAATTATAATCATATATTTATTATATAAGAGGTTTTAACTTTTATGAATGATTCTTAGACTTAATGTAATATATTTCAAGTGTCTTTTTTAAGGGAGACATATGTCATATACACCCCAAATTTATTTTGTGGTGTATATACATACCCATTGTCATGATAAATAAATAATATACAGATATTCATGATATCTAAGGTTTTATTTAATTTTATTCATTAATTTATATTACAATTCAAAATTTTCCAAAGTGGTAAGGCATTATTTTCAATTTGTCTTATTTGGGACATAAATTATGTAACACATGTATATTATTTTATGAGGTGTATATACATCCCCATTGGTTTTTAATATCATGAATTTTTTATTGTCGTTATTTTTTATGTTTCATTAACTATTATTTATTCATAAAGATTATGATTAAATGTTACCAAATTAGTAAGGTGTTGTGATACAATATCATAATTTATGAGGTTTGATTATGTTTATGATTTAAATAATTAAATCATATAAACTGTTGGTCATGAAAATGATGAGTTTTCTTATCCTATAGTAATTTATATAGGATAGATGTTTCCGATTAATTTTTTTCTCTTTATATTATAATGTTTGCAAAATATTTCTTCTAAAGAAAACTGAATATCTTTCTATATTTGATCCAAAACCGTTTATTATATTATATATGTGTTTTATAATGATGTTTTTATTAATGTTTTAATTTTCTAATGGGATTTTTCTAATTTTTTTTTACCATTTTTAATAATTAAAAAAAAAGAAACAAATCATAATTTTTTCTTCAACACTAGGCATATTTGACATTTACCAAAAATTAGAAAGAAATATTTATTTTAATGTGTATGGATTTTCCTACTATGATGACATGTCAATTTTTTAAATATTATATTATATGTTTCAACATTTATTTTCAATAAAAATAATCCAAAACACATTAAAATTTTTTATTTTTAATATGTTCTTTCAAAGGAAAATATTTAATCCAAAAAAATATTCCTACTGTATATTCTAATTAATTTCAATCTATGATGATATCTTGGATGATAATTAAAAATTTCTAAGGTAATTATATTGTGGTAACATTCATAGTAATTCATTACATTATTCATGTTTATGATGAATTTTGTTATTAAACCCATTTATTTACCCTTAGTTATTATATATTGAAACTGTTATGATACCCATTTCATTTTAGGTGTTTTCATGATGTCTATTTTCAGAATTTATGGAATAAAATGCATGGATTATGTGATGGTTGATACCTGTATATTGATACAAATACATGTGTAATTAATACTGTTCTATGATCTCAAATGGTAGATGTGAGGTTTTTAATGTCTTAATATAGGGTTCATGAGAGGGTGTCCTAATCCCAAAGGATGTACATGACTGCTTCTAAATAAACTAACATGTTATGGATGACATGCTTTGTACCCTATCAATTATGTATTCTCTGATTGTTTTTAAGACACAATACCATGTTTTATTTCAATTTTATTATCTCTTTGATTTTTTTTATTGTGATCTATGTCTTAGGAAATTAAAAATTTTATCATACCAATCTGGATCTTGACCGTTGATATATAGGGTTTAGTTTTCAAATTACATGGTCACGTTCTCATACACATAATATCATGTTATCATAATATATTTCCATTTATTATGTATAATGATAATATAAACTCACACATTCATATACAATTTATTTTCAGGTTTTCAGGATAGGTATTATGTGTGGACTAACATATAAGGATGAATGTTGTGAATAACTTACTCTGAGATGATGTAGCACTCTTATGAACTAGATTTTAATTTTTCCATATCTCCAATGTATCTATGCGATTATAATAAAAAGGATTTTTTTGTGTATTATAATGAATATTAATCTAAAAAGTTTTATTATCTATTTATTAAAAGGATGAATCTTTATAAGGTGCACAAACAAAAGAAATGAAAGTGAAAATGTATGATAAATCTAAAATGAAAAACTAGAAATGAAATCCTTTACCCAGGAAAGATATTAACTATATATTCCAATTTTCATATTATTCTAAACATATGGTTGCATTATTTAGGGATTTCCCATTTTGGATCATCACTAAAATCCATATTTTACTATAAAAAGCACCATAATATATCATGATTCTTGGTTAGTATAGTGGATCCGCATGAAAACCCAGTGTATTTCACACCACCAACATAAACATCAGACTTATTCGTTTGATTGGATGTATGTTGTGGCCATAAATTCTCAATAAACATTACCACTGACTGAATTTCAATATCATCAAATCTCGGAAGATCTAATGTTATATTATAATCAAAATTGATCATTCCCGACAGGGAATTGTATTATAATGTTATCTAAGAGATAAAGCCTCATAGACTATTAATAAATGTAATATTCTTGGAAGAGATTTTCCCATTATCCATATTTAATAACATTGAGATCATATTTATTGGAATATGATAATTATCTACCTTAACCTAGTTATATGCAGTAGGATGTAAACAATGATCACAACTTTATTTGGGATCTTCCACCAAGGGATACCTCTAGTCACCATCATATTTTGTGATGTAAGATGTCCACTCATCAAGAACATGTTGGATGCACTCCCCTATTAATCACAACCTATTTTTTCAGATACAATTGAATATGAATCACTATGGTTTATTGACTATAAGATCTCAAAATTTTTACATTCCATTTTCCAATATCACATGATCCCCAATAGTATATTCCATCAATTGTCTAACAACCTCTTGATAGAGATCCCACTCATGAATGTCGCTTCCCAAATTTAATGACCTGCATTATGAATGATATCCCTACACTAGTTGTGTGGACCAACAATATATAAAGAAGGATATATATGGGATATCTACAATTTAAGAGTTAGTCCCTTCTTGCATGAACAATTATTTACAGTAGGCACATTACAATTTCTCTACAAATACCTAATATAAAGGCAACCACATCCAAAAAGTTCCTATATAAAACATGATAATTAATGTCATATATATTGTTCCCCCATAGATAATTCTTCATTAATGAAATCACTATAACAATAGAAAAATTTAATTTATAGCTCCACACCAAATCATATTCTATAATGATCCTCCCTATAAAAGAAAAATCAATAACAAGGGAGGTTATTTCTAGATTAACTGTCACAGATTACTATCCAATGATTCCAAACACATAAAACCTATTATACTTATTATGTTGGATAATAAGAATCCATCAACCATATAGGTCATATAATGTTTCAAGTGATACCTTGATGCTTCAGATCTCATGCATAGAACACTCACCATCGATAACCTTTCTGCATTGATATAAATATCTATTCTGAGTTCCATCATTATCTTTATGTTTGGGCGCTCATAGTAGTATAAATATTGAATAAAAAGGAGTATATTACAAAATAATATCATAAATAACTAGTAAATAAAGTATCACTCCTCATGGAAACCAATATTATTACAATAGTGGTCCTCCATTGGGTATAAGTTGTAGGTGAAATCTATGAAATTAAAAAAATTGATGGAATAGAGATCCATACCATGATTGAGTACATGAAATTGGAAACTATGTATGTCATATCCAAGGATGAATAGATGGTATCCCTCTATTTCCTCTATAGAGAATATTTTGTAGAGGTACTCACTATAAAAAACTAAATAAGGAATATAAATATTCTCCAACTAAATGAAAGCAACATGCCATAAATCATAAAAGTGTTCCCTATACAAACAAATTTAATAACACTAGAGGTAATCCATACTATTTTATAAATTATATATAATGGAGGATACAATAATAAATTTAATAAAAAAATAATGTTGGTTCTCCCAATAATGGTGGAAAATGAACCAACCAAGGAGATCATCCCTTTGAAGCTCATTAATAAGGCCATACTCATAATGAAAAATATTACATGCATGAAGTTCCTCCATATGTAAAAGATAGTAATATGATTCATATATATTTAGATGCACTAATGAAATTATATTTAACTTTCATAAGCACTTCATCATTTTTCAATTAATTCTCATAAAATACAAGGGTAAATAGATGGAAATGGTAGTGATCTGTGTGGCTCGCAAAGCCATTCAACTTTTATTTTCATTGGGAATGATTTAAATAATGTCACTATTATTTATTATACAACGATTCATTTATATATTTGGAAATATCGGGTCAATGATCCCCTCATTGAGGATTAGGAGAACACTAATAAATTTTTGAAATAAATGGATAAAGATAGAATACTAGTCAATTTTTGGCATCTTTCCACTCTGCATATTAACATTACCTTGAAATTGAAATTGAAATGAAAACATGATCATAATCACAATCCTATTGGAGACCCTCCACCATCCCCAAACTCAATAAATATATTTTGGTGAGTACAATAACAACTTTATGGAAATGAAAAAATTATGATTCTATGTTGAACAAGATTGTATTTGGGGGTCGAAAATAAAATATTTGGAAGATAATACAAGTGTCTTGGGATTATTAAAACAAAATGTTTAAAGGTGATTTTCTAAATAGTCACAAAAAACCGAACTAATATTCACATCTAAGTGTGAGGTGAATAAGAATTTCGGCCTGTCAATCCTCTAATAGGAAGACATATCCCATTAAGGAAAGTGGATTTAAAAGTCAACATTTATGGAAATGTCTCATGTCCATGATTTTTATATTATAGTTGGTCCATACAATGATATATCATTTATTCTAAAAAAAGTTTCATATTAATTAGATTAACAAATTATCATTATAAAAAAACAGGCTGCTAAAAAGGGAAAACAATACTTCCAATTAAATAAGATAAATATTATAATAAGGGATCCACTATTTAATGTGATTACCTCTCTCCCAAAAAAATTATTGTATCAATCTCATGAAATGATAATGTCATGAATTGATAAGATATATGTATCAAAATTTTCAATTTTATTGTTAGAGAATAATCATCCTACAAGTTTGGGGATATTTTAACTTCTAGCATAACCCTTAGAATCATTAAATTATTAGTGGGTCTAGACCATGATATTTTTATGAAAAACCATTCCCATCAAATAAGGATGGGAGATGTTTTACACTACTATAATCGAATAATGTTGTTATTTTCAATACTATGAAATCAAAAAAGGAACCTATATAAGTATTCATCTACAAACATTTCATGATTCATCACTTTAATTATAGGAACATTCAATTAGAGTTAATGGTATATCTATAAGATTATCATCCACATACTACATGGGGGTATTAGTGGTAGGGTTGAGAACCTCATTTGGGATGAAACTCAAAATGATATTCCTAGAGAATACATATCATCTGGGATTATAAAATATCCATAATATTATATTCATTTGATAATTAATAATCTTACATTATTATCATAGATTTGGATTATTATTCTCACTTCATAATTCTCATTAGTAAATGTTTTTATAAAACCAAAATGATGACACAGAACATGGGAATAAATTTTATGCGATGGAGTGAAATATATTCAAAATGTTGTGAAAATGAGTAAATATATAATAAACACCAAAAAAATGAGACAAAATGATAATTTCAAAACTCATCTAACAATCCAACTATTAATTACTCAGTCTTCCTTAGATAAGGATAATGTAAAATGTGTTGTTGCATCAATAGATCTATATTTACCTGAAAAAGTTGACTGTATTTATATTGAAGATAAAATATCACACTATTATTATTTCTTAGTAAATACTATGAAACTAATTGTTGAATTTAATAGAGGGAATACAATAAATTTGAGTATCTCCTTAGAAGAAGATAATTCCATTTCAACAAGAAAAACCATATAATTTGAAGGAACATCTCAATTAGATATAGTAGAGTTTAGTCATCTGGGTAAACTAATAAATTAAGAACATATATATATAACACCAAAACAATGGTCTATTAATAATTGCATCCATTTAAGAAAAACAATCACAATTTCTATTGATTAATCCTAGGTCAACCTAATATGGTTTACACTAATAGGAACAGATAGGTCATCCAAAATAGGATCCACCAACTTGTAACACTTCAGTCCCATCCTAGGAAAAAATTTAAAAAGAAATACAAGAAATTTTTGAGTCTTTCAACACTAAAATAGAATCCATTAAGGGGTTACACATGTCAATTAATTTATATTGTAATTTATTACTTGTGTGGGTGGTCATAACTCCCCTTACAAAACTTTTGAAATACCAATTCCTTGATATTTTATGATACATGATATCTATATCAATAACACATTCCTTTTTCATCTTGATAAATCTACGTGAGGGGAAAACAAGACTAGATGAAACAAAATAAATACAGGTCCTTCTTCGAAACACTAAATGTGGCCAGATTTATCTAATGGAGATATGTAAAAGTATTATTTTACAGAAATTTGGAACATCATTGATGAAATAACTATTATCAATTCAAATCCAAGTGGATATATATAAATTTACATGACATCTTGAATTAGAAACAATAATAAATAATGATGGTTGAAAAATTCATCCTTTGTTAGAATAAATTCACATATTACTGGAATATTAAGACTCTATAACAGATGTTAGTGGGGATATGAATATAGAATATCCACACATTTTTTGGATCTTACTCATAACCTATAAATACAAAGTATGTTCAGGAGTTTTTTCATTTATAGTAATGAGACAAGAATATTCAATTAATAATTTGAAACCCAAACAATCAAAGACACCATTGATTTTTAGGAATAAATGTTAAAATTTTGAATTTTTTTTATTATTATCAATAAATAATAAATGTAAACTAAAAACACGGAGTCTATTCATTAACATGTAGTGTTTACCTCTATATAATGGTAATGGAAACAACACTCTCAATTGGATGGGGTAAGGAGAAAAATAACCCAAACCCACAAAATTAAAACATAGAGTTATATAAAACATAATCATAGATAGTTATGGTATTTTTCACCACCATCCAAGATAAAAGCATAATTATGTTACTATAAATAAGGAAACATGGTAATGACAAATGAAATGATTTACCAAACTATTTCCCAACCACTTATATATTGGAAATTACGTCCAATAATTCTTTATCATTATGTACTGGATCTTGATGGTGATTTATACTAAGAATATAATGTTTGATAAACCCATAACATATATAAATTGGGTATCTAATATATCACTAGTTGAAGGAGAGCGGAAATAATTAATGAATATAAATGTATAAAAATATAATGTTAAAGTGACTAGAAAGTCAGTCAATAGTGATATGAAATTATAAGGATGTGAATTAATCTTCTATTAATGACCATAACACTCCATATAATACCCAATATGGAATTATTATCACCATTGTTTTCCAAGGGTCAGCAAAATCATGTCCAAAATAATAATAAATTAGAAAAAAAATTCCCCATTGGAACCCAAACTAGTCTAAAATCATCTAGATATATTTCCACCATCATTAGTTGGATTGTACCCACCCATCCAAATACAATATTCATCAAATGTGGATACCTGATATTAATAAGTCAATTTTATACAACATCCATACCCTTTTATTGACAAATACTGATCATTTGAACCTAGTTCTCCAATAATAGTTGGGTGAATATGTTATCGAGATTTAGGACGGTTGTGTCTAAATAAACTCAAATAAATAGGATTCATTTAAAATTAATCCATATATATAACCTGAAAATAGATATCGAAACCTTAATATGGCTAGAAGGTATATTTTCATCTACTTGAATCCTCTAAGGATCATTCTTATCCAATTACATTGGTAGATAAATTAATAGACAATTATAAATAAATCAACACTGTGATGTGTGTATTTAATATTACCCCAACCTATAGTAAACCATGTAACCTACACATATTGTTAAGGGGAAAGAGTCATCAGTGACATTAGCTTTGTATTTAAATCTATCAACATGGGAGAAAACTGTTCACAAAAACTATAGAACATTTGACAACTGGTAATATATCTTAAATAATCTCTCTGTGATCCTAAATAGAATTCCAATTTTGGATGAAATAAACATTTCAAAATCTCACTTGGAATCTATAATTGAGGAACAATCATGTTATTATGATTATGAGACCGAAATAAATGTATTTAACACATATCATATCCAAACTACATCCACTATGTACCTAATTTTCTTTTAATTCATTAATTAAGACTAATTATTTTCCATATATGGGAAAACGATTAGTTTTTATATGTATTAAAATTTTTATGATATTTAAATTAGTTGAACTTTTGTTGATAATATTTTTATATTAAAAATAATTATTATTCATAAGATCTATATCCGGGGATATATTTAAAATTCATATCACCCACCTAACTAAGAATTTGTGGATATGAATAATTTTATTA
This sequence comes from Viscum album, assembly GCA_963277665.1. Lineage (NCBI taxonomy): Eukaryota > Viridiplantae > Streptophyta > Magnoliopsida > Santalales > Viscaceae > Viscum > Viscum album. The sequence goes on along the minus strand of OY728122.1, from coordinate 1,233,447,785 downwards.
TAGGATACTCACGAGAATAAAATCGAGGATATGTTTTAGAGACATATTTTCAATCATAAATTCTAATTTTTTTAATTATTCATGACATTGAGTGAATATTAGTGAAGTACATGGATGTATATACATGTAGTAGTTCTCTCACCACATCAGCAATTCAAGATTTCCCTTTTTAGGTTTTGGTTAAGGTAATTTATAGTTAGGATTGCCCTTTTGAATCTCGTTAATCACACACTAGTGATGTTTATATTATAATATTAAGGATAATTCTATACATTAAATGAATGTTTTTATTTCCATAAGAATATTTTATCAAGAATTTAACTAAAAAATATTATTATCACATGGTAAAGGATCATTGATTTGTGGAACAAAATTTATAGAAGAATAAAATGATCTATACAAGTATTTTTCATTCATTACAAGTGATTCAATTACACTATATGAATTTCAAAATTCTATTGAATGATGTGATCATGATGGAATTACCAATTTGTCCATATTAACCCATTGATATTAGGGTGCTAGTCAATTTTTCAAATTATTCAATGGTGAATAAAAATTTAAGGAGGAGTAAATCAAATATGCTCCTTTCATTCTTGAAGAAGGATTATTAACCACCATTGATGAAATAAGTTATCTGAATAAGGTTATGCAAGAAGATCTAGGAACTATATCAATCTATTTTTCTATATACCATGAATAAAATGATAAATGCTTCCCATTATTGATGAATCTTTAAGAATTATTTGAATGTATTTACATAGAGAATCTACGGTTGGATCCACATTTAGCTAATTTTCATTTTGGATTCATAGACAACCAAAATTTATATAATTATATATAATGGTGAATGTATCTAAACTGGGTTACCAAAGATGATATTAAGGTTGAATAATGGATCAAAACCATCATTACATGAGGAATTTAATTTCATAATTGTATTACTATAAATATATATTAGGTTAAAAGTATGTGAAAATATCAGTATTCATCGATTTTATGGATTTGGACCACCACTCTCTAGAATATAATTTCCATGTTCCAGTCACATATATTATGATCCATTTAATTGATATATTCCATGCCCTATTTTTTAAAGATGGGTATAATAAGTATAACTAGATCTGAATGGCCATTGATGTCAACATGTCCACTAACTATACGTCACCCCAAGGGGTATACTATAAATAATAACTTTTCACTTCATTGATGAATGACTCACCACCTATAAATGTTCCATGCTACATACTTTCATGTCCTTTTTAGTAACACCATGTAATTATACATATATTATTTGGTGGTCAAACATCAAAAATTATATGATCACCTTATCGATCATAAAGAAATGTTCCATTAATTACATAAAAATACCACTATGGTGATCTAATTGAAATGATATATCATGTTAAATTTCTATAAATTCTACAACATTGTTGTATATCAGTAAGACTTCAATGTCAAACCCAAAAGACTAAGTGTATAATTGATATTCCACAATTTCAAAAAAATTGGGAGTTGAGATAAATCATGAGGCCCTACTATTACCTAAAACATTTTATATCCATAGTCACTCGAATTATATTTTCCACCATAATTTTGATGAATTAATGAGCCACACATCAATGGGAAGAAAATATTCAGAAATCACTACTTGAATTGTAGGGGAAGAGTAGTTTCCTGAAGCAGTAGTAGTACTCCTCACCAATCTGATCTCATCAGGAACCGCTTGGTCTAGGACCACCAAGGTATCAGTTATGACGTCAGTTGTCTGTAGTAGACAGACATGTGTTGGTGAAGCCCTTTTATGGGTTAGTAACACAATACACAGTAGGGAACCCAAAAAAAACACCACAAAGAAAAGTAAAGAAGAAGTAGTAGAAAACTAACAGATGATTATTATAATGTATAGAAATCAAGACTATCAATCGTCATGTTAATCATCATGTACTGCTAAGGGACTTTCCCTTGATTAGTCACTATGGTCTACTCATCCACTGAGGTCCACTCGTCAATATGGTATGTTGGACGCTTGAGGTCCACCCATTATTGATGTCTGTTGGGCCACAGAGGTATGCACATCACTAATGTATGTTGGGGCACTTTGGTCCGCTCATAACTAAGGTCTACTAGCCCCTTGAGGTCCTCACATATCTATGGTCTGCTTGGCCAAAGAGGAACACATGTCACTAAGGGATACTGGTCCACTGAGGACTACATGTAGCAGAGGTTTTTAGGGCCATAGTGGTCCACTCATCCCTGAGGGATGCTGGGGAATTGAGGACTACTCATCATTGAGTTTGGTTGGGACACAGAGGTCTGCACATCATAAAGGTATATTGGGCCAATGAGTTCCTCTTTTCACATCATTCTCATCATCTCCAACTGAAATATTCCTGCATGTATCACACATTATTTGGAGATAATATAATCCTCATGCCAGACATCATATTTTAACCTCATCAAAAATTCACTTGGAGTGTGTCAAAAGGACCGTCAAGTCATGGGGGTCCCAACATCATAGACGGATCATCAATCCGAATGATGGTTTGAAATATAGGAATCTTATTTTTGAAAATGGTACGGTTGGTTCTATGCTTAGTTAGACCAACTATCCCCATCTATGTTTGGCCGACTAGACCCACCTCAGTTAGGTCCGGGCTGACCAGACTCATGCAGGATTGGGCTGACCTATCCGACCTAGCCCTAGAGACATGCATATTACACTGACTGTACAAGCCCTCAGGAAACCTAATGGGTCAGTTCCCCCTCAGTCACATTATATGTTGGCGGTCTGGTTCAGTCTGACCTAGACGCGGGTGGCACCATGTTCCCTCTACGTCACATGGACTGGTAGACCATCTGCTTCCTCCTATGCAGTCTACTGATAGCATGTCATCACCCGGCGGCAGACTGCAAGGGAAGGGACCTGCTACTGTCACCCCCATTTCTTTCGTGGGATTCCTCTACTACAATGGTGCATCGTCGACTTGTGCCACCTCCCGTATGTGGAAACAACATACGGGATCTAGGGACTATATTCCTCTACCCTGAATGACTACCAGAGGATCCACCACCACTGGGATTTGATATGACAGCCCTTCCCTCCACTATGGGTGTCCTAGCCATGACTATTCCTTTGCCACTGCCGACTCATATGTCAACAGTCATTCCCCAAGAGCTTCCCACTAACTCAACCTCATGCCTAAGTTGAATAACCGGTATGGTAAATCTTGGAAAAAAATTTACATTATGTCATAATGAATGGAAGAAGAAGGTGTAGTAGAAGTATGCAAAAGGAACACACAAAGGATGGAAAATGATCATTGTTCATGTTGGAATGATTTTTACTTTTTAGGATTTTAGTAAAGCATAAATAAATTTTAATCCTACTTCCAATAATTTTCCAAATTCAAAATTTGATTCTCTCATAGAAGATCAAACTGTGAGTCAATTTTTTAGTGAAATGATATACATTATTCATTTAGAAATGATGAATGGGGGAATGGTAAACACAAATAAATAAACCCCAACATGGGTTTGGAATTTTATTTGACTAGGGATGAATCTTTTGTTGGTCGTTCTTCAATAATCTAATGTATAATATGAACCCAATCATTGATCATTTTTTGTTCTTCATTCATTTCATCTAGTAGTTCGCCAAAGAATATCCTGTGTGGATGTAGAGTAAACTCCTATATCCTACTGTAATCTCAAATGTCTGTTAGTCATCATAATGGATAAAATTTGTTTCCGTAATTCTCTTACATTGAGTCTTCACATTTTTATGTTTTTTAATTTATGAAATAAAACATGATTTCAATTATTCTTGAGTTGAAGCATTTTTAGGTAGTTTAATTAATGAAATGATGTAGATGAGTCGACATAATGGTATAGTGAAACATTTTTCAATAAAATAAGAATCCTTAAGTTCATTTTATTTTTCTTTAAAAAGTCAAAAAAATAACTTTAACTCTCGACTCGCACTGGTCAAGGATAGGCCATGCTCATGGAAAGAACACCCTCATGAGCTCAATAGTACTCATAGATTTCAAATTTGAATTATCATTTATGATTAATAGGATTTTAAAAAAGAGTATTTATTTAATTATTTTATTTAAGGTCACATCCCAAAAACTACCTTCTATAGAAACCCTGTAGTGGACAATGTTGGGCTATGACTAAATTATGCACAACCTCACAAGATCAACTATGGTGCCAAATTATAAATCTTAGTCACCATTCATGAGTTATTAGTATTTGAAAAGAAAATAATTATATTTTTTTGTTTTTATTATTATTAATCCTTTTGTGGGATTCCTCACTAGGAGCCCACACCGACTAATGTTAAATTTCCCATAGGGTAAACTCGTCATCCAGAACACCACAGTACATTTGGATTTCAGATCTGGGAACCCATTTATGAGTTACACCATATTTAATTGAAAACCACTCAAACTCTCAATTTCAAAGAATGACATTTCTGGATATAATATTCTTGGATCTCTATGCCTCCGAATCAGACCCAGTCTCAGCACCTAGTCTCTAAATTTTCCTAAATAGATTATAAAAAATATAGTGAAAATACGACTCATTATGTTATCCCCAATATAAGGCTTAACATCCCCAATATCTAAACCAAGGGATTTACCAAATATATGAGTTCACAATCATGAACCTAAGACTCCCAATCCTAATTTTACTCCTATATATTCATGTTCTACCAAAAATAAAACACAAGAGGAGGTGATCTCCCACTTAGGGTCCCCTCATGTTGATAACTTATGTCTACCGATAACACCACCAATGTCACAATGTCATCAATTTCATGATTTCTCCAATCAATGACATACAATATGTAATGTATGTATCTACTATGATGGTATATATGGAAGGCTTCATGCACTATATCTAAATGTGGATGTAGATCCAATAGGTATGCCACCTCACCCACTCTTCACAGTATCAAAAAAATAATATTATCCTTGTAGATAACTTGCCACCCCAACCAAATCTATGTATACCACATTGAGGAGAGACCCTAATAAACATGTGGTCTCCCACCTTGAACATAATGGGTCTTCGTCTCCTAATAGTAAAGGACATATAATGGCTCTGTTCAGTCTTTATCCAGGCATGGATGACCTACAACTTCTCTATTGTAGTTGTACCATCTCTGGGCCCATGAGAGATAACTATCATAGGATAGTCCTGAAAAGTGACAATATGAAGTTTTTCCCCTACAAGGCCTAAAGTGGATCCATGACAATAGTTGAGTGGTAGAAATTATAGTATGAAATCATCACAAGGGTTAAGTGATCCTCCCATCGAAAGTGAAAATCAAGGATGTATGAATGTAGCATGTCCTCTAAGACCTATATAGTCTACTCTATCAGGTTGTATATTTGTTGGTGTAATGATGTTCCCAATTTCCGCTGGATCCAAAATTCCTCCTCTAATCCCTTACACTACCATGATTAGAAGAATGTACATCAATATGAGACTATAATTTAATGGACACTTGGGAGTCAAAATATCTCTTATAAATGATCAATCTCATTTTCTATATGGGATTATGTTACCGAAAATCAAAAAACTAAATGGCATGCGGAGTGGGTCAATGATCAGCTAGTTAGTACCATGTCCCCTACATGTACGTGATAATCATACCATGAATACCGTCTATATCTTTCCTCACACTCTTTAGGGAACACCCATGATGAAATGTTAAACTCCATCCATGAATAGGGGCTCAACACTCTGTGTCCACAAACCACGAAACTGATCAAACAAGCACTCATATTTTATATCAACAGATAATCCCAGCTTTAACCTGCTCCATCATCCACAATCTATGACTTGACACCAACATGCATATCCCAATGTGTTGTATCACTATATTCATCTAATTCAAATAATGATCATCATATGAATGGAATTATATTCTCCCCACCATTTGAATATCCAACAGCTACATTCGTTTTGGAACGATGGGCGCTCAATGACTCAATGTTAGTATCATGGGGTTATGCCTCCCTAGATCACATTTATAGACGAGGGGTAACAGTCACCCATTAGAGGTAATAATAAACATATTTATCCATTATGGATAACTATAATGGGGGAAATAGTTCAGATTCCAAATTCAGTAACTATGAACATGATCTCTTGTTTTGAAATCTACATCCACATTTCATATACCAAGAGTATATACTATATAGAAATTATAGTCCTGGAAGAGAATTAGCCATAATATTGGTCTAAATATCACATCCTTCAAATAGATGATGTAATTGAGGCTCTTGTGATGAGATTAGACAGTGAACCATTTGCCAATATGGTACTGTCACAACATCTTCCATGAAAATACTACCACTACCAACTCAAGATCATTGGTTGCATAGTTATGCTCATGAAGACTCGACAGAATTGAAATTTTGGAAATATTTTCTTTCCATTTCATTTATACACCACCAATTATTGTCCTTGATTCATCAAAAAACACTATGCACTCGATTACCCCCTCTAGAAAACTCATGATTTTGGTGCTCTCCAAACTGTTCCTTACCTGATAAAAATCCTACATGCACCTTTCCACCCCCCTGAATGGATACATTTTTAAACTAAATGATATTATCATTGACCATTTGGTAGTGGATACTCATACATCACAACAAATTTTCTTATGTGATGGTAATCCATACATAACATCGACCAATGTGTCCTACTATGACCTTCCTTTGCAAGTCCACCACATATAGCCTCATCTCGGGATTCGTTGTCAAATCCATATAATATACTAATGTTGATATAAATTCCATATTATGATGTAAAAATATGTATACTTCCATCTCCACATAGTGAGTTAAACTGATAAGTATATTTTTCGAGTGACATCATTGTACTCAACCACTACTGATGCAAACTGAAAACTGAAAACATCAAATTCCATGAGGGTAATGCTTACTGACTCAGAAGTGATTAGATTTACCCTCCTTTGAATTACATTACACCTTTATTCATGTGTTTCTTTTTTATATGATGAAGGAAAACCCATTACAATGGTCCAGAAATACTACATCCTTTTTCTAAAATAGTATATCTTTTCTTGAACTATGGATGATCAGTCCTCATGTAAACAGATTTCATAGGCTCGACGCTGCCAACAAGAGATATAAAAAAAACTCTAACCTCAAGGGTCAAATCCCACCATAGACATAAGTGTTACAATTGAGTGTCCTCCCATTGATATCTTCAGATGTAAGGGTCATGTCAATAGTTTAACTAGATACTCTAGGTCTTGAAAAAGATTCATGACCATAAGGAGTGATTAGAACCCATGTCTATTAATACTGAAGATAAGGGTAGACATATACCATACCACAAATCATTCATGGATCCTTTAGGTCATAGTTCTTGACTTCATGCAGCTACTCCCTTCCCATTTAATCCATCCTTTTGAGCCTCATGTGGACAACATTGGGGTGATTCTTGTTACAAGTCAAATTTTATACCTCCTCTTACTCCTCTCCCAACACCTCTTTCATTTTTGAAATCATAAATATTTATTTGTTCTTATCAACGTAACTTCCATGGTGTCCTATCCACATTTTCACTATCATCAAAAAATGTTGGAAAATATCTACTGAGATATCCCATGTCATCTTCCGAAAATAATTACTTATTTTGTGGCTAAATGGACTCTCCAAATGTTTCATTGAGTTATAGATACCTAAAATAGGACCTCTTCTCAGAAATTATAACACATCCAATTCATTAATACTAATATAGGATTCTATCTTTCCCACTGATGACATCCAATGGCCATATCAGCTCAGCCAAAGGACATAAAACCACAATGGTTCTCTCTAGAATCCTATCATAATTAGGAATACAAAATGGAATAGTGTTGGTTCATATGTCCCTATATACACCATTTTTAGTGGTTCGAGCCCCTAATCATTGGTCGTATATTATTTATTGAGTACCTATAATGTTCATTACACCCCGATGATAACTCACCTTTCATCATGTCATCCTGTTGAAGCTATACAGTCTATTGGGTACACATAGCCCTTAGATTTTATGGTTGTATCCCTTCTATGATAATGGTTCTCAAGACCATATGTGGAAGATTCACCTCATATTAATATTCTTTAATCTAAACCCCACCGTCACCATGATGATCCACATATAAGGTTCACTTCAAGGACCTCCATCTGATCTAATGATGTCATAACTAGGAAGAAAACTCAGTCACCACCATAAGCTAGTTCTTAGCTTCCTGTGTGTTGGGATCCCCTTGGAACCTATGGGTACTCTATCACTGAAACTCTTGAAGTAATCTCATCTTTTTCATGTAATCCTCTTGTACTAGCAGAACCATGTGCTACTAAATAGGTGTTTTTATAATTGGTAAAATCCCCAATTGTGTTGTCTCTAGTACAAATCCATGTAGCCATATTGTTACCCTGCAAATCATCCTCCTGATAATGAGGTGGAATCCTGGATGGATGTCTACGTGGAATCATATTTAAACAAAATAAGGGGTATCATGATAAATATATTATACTTGGTGAGATGACACAATAATAATATAGAAAACACAACCCATTCCTATACGATGAATATTCCATCATTTTTCTCTCTATAACAATTTTTTTATGTACCGAGTCAAAATGAAGAATTATAGGTCCTAGTGTATGCATATGTCAGTCACCACAAAAACACTGGATTTTCATTCCTGATATATGGCATAAAATAACTTAACACTATTTCCCCAAAATCGACAAATAGACTCTAGGTTTTTATTCTAGTGCTTACCTTCTTTGATATGAAATAGTCACATCACGTCACCCCAGACCCATGTCGAGTGTAACCCAATCCTACCTACCAAAGGATAGGGCCTGGATACTATTAACAAACTATTTATCCAACAAGTGGTACACCTTTTCCAAGTGCATATACAAATTTCCACTGAAAACCATAGTCCACAATGTAGAAATGGAATACATGTGTGCTACTAAGACAACCAATCAGTGTAAATAGTGTAATCTAAAATTAAAGGGGCTAAAATACAATTAGAAAAAATTACATGCTGTAAACAAGGGAGAAAGATATGTAGAAACCTGTCCCTAGAAAATCCATCCATAAGAGTTGGTGATGTGTAGCTTCTTGAAGACTTTGGAGTACACCTCGCATGTCCCATATAACTAAGCATTGACAATTCTTGGACTACCATAGTCGCTATCAAAATTGTAGTCATATACATAATACATGACACATGTGAGTGAATCTCATGAAGGGTTGGGTAACACAATACTCAGTAGGGACCCCATATTACAAAAAAATTTCTACAATGAAAAGTACACAGGATGTAGTGAACATATCGTACATGTATAATATAATGTATACAAAGCAAGACTATCAGTCATAATGATGATCATATTGTACTATTAAAGGACTCATCCCTAATGAATCATTTAGGTATGACGGGCCACTAAGATTTTATAATCATTGAGGTCTACTAGGTCACTGAGGATAGCTCGTCACTGAGGAATATTGGGCCATTGATGTCCCCACATCACATAGGATTTCAATACCACTAATGTCTACTCATCACTATGGTCCGTACATCACTAAGGTCTGATGGGCCCCTACAGTCTTTTCATCATTATGGTCTCACGGTTCACATCGGTCTATTCGTCCCTGAGGTCTATTGGGACACAACATTCTTTATGTCACATTGGCATGCTGGTCTTCTTAGTTCCACTCATCACAACATTCATGTCCCAACCAGCCGAAAGATTCCCTCTCGTTGCACACTTGATTATGGGAGAATTTACTCCTCATGCCATCAGTTGTTTTTCTATATCCTCAAAAACTCGATTTGATTATGTCAATGGATGGTATCAACATGGGGTTCACAGTGCCAAAAATGACATCTCAATCAAATATATGATTTGGAAGTTATGAGTATTTTATTTAAAAGGGAATGGTCGGGTCTATGACTTGTCTGTCCTTGTTGGAATGACACGTCATGAACCATTTTGATATACTTGACCCAACAAATTCGGGTCTAGGATGGCCCATTCCGTCCTAGATCATTGGGCCATGTTTTCATGGCTTATTAGGTTAAGGGTCCAACCTGTCTGGCCGCATAACATCCTGGCCCCATTCCTCCGGCCCCACGGACACATGTAAGCAGTCTTCTATCCAACTGAGCCACCCTAGTAGCCCATGTTCTATTCTAGGTCATCCCATGATGGTGGGTCGATTTCTATCCAACTGAGTCACCTATTGGCCCGGTTCTGCCTCTGTCGCAACCCGCGCAAGCAGACAGGTTCTGTCCAACATGGACACTGTAGGCACTACGCCCACACAATGTCATGCTATTGGTTTGGCTGGCTTCCTCCCAGTATGTGGTCCACTAAAAATGTGTCATCGCCCCACCACAGCCCACTGACTCTGCCCACAGCTATACCTCCAGCCTCCTCTGCTGTCGTGGAACACCGACAGTATGTGCCACCTCCTGCACATGACCACCACCTCATTCCATCGACATCTCTAGTCCAACCCCATAGATGGCGTCCACGGGTTCCACCGTAGTTGGCCTATAATCCTATAGCCCTTGGTACCACAACATCCCTCATGGTTACGACCGTCTGTCACCACCACAGCCCACATGGATGCAACTCTCCCACTACCGCCACTAGTTCCCATGTAAATGTTCATTCACCTGGGACCGTCGTCTCCCAAGGCCACATGCCCAAGTCGATCCACTATTGCCTTCCTTCTTGCACCTTAGTTCTCATCACATCACTAATTGGAGAAGAAAAGGATGGAGTGTAATGATTCACATGGAACGCTTAAAGGATGGACCATGACCATTGTTCTTGTCAGTGTGAGTTGTCCTTTTATGGACTTTAATGAATGATAAATAAAATTGAATCCAACTTCCCATATCTACCCACAGACAAAATTCCATTCCACCATAGATTATTGAATCTTGGGTCAGATTTTTAGTGAATTGACCCATACTCTTTTTTAAAAAATAGAAGAATGAGGGAAAGATAAAAACATAGAGATAAACCCCTACATGGGTTTGCACTGATTGCAGATGATGGGGGAATCTTTTGTTCTTCATTATTTAATATTATGATGTATGATCTGAATCCATTTATTTTTCAGTCAACATTCATCATTCGATGCCGCTAAACATTTTCTAATGGATTTCCACTAATTCTTCATAGAAAACACCCTGATCATCCCATGGTCTCATATCACTATTAACCATCATAATTGAGGAATGAAATTTCTACGTTTCTGTTAATATGAGTCACAATTTAGTTACAATATTTAATTAATGAAATGAAATAGCTCGTTTGATATTTCATTGCAGTGATACATTTTGGAATGTAATAATGATTCTTATGTTCATTTAATTTTTCTATAAAATGTAAAAAAATTAACCTTTACCCACGAACCACATCAGTCGAGGTTAGGCAGTGCCAATGGAAAGACAACCCTCTTGAGCTCAATGGTACTCTTGTATTTATAGCCTGAGTTATAGTTTATGAGTTATAGGATTTGAATAAAAATATTTTATTTATTATTTTATTTATGGAGACATAAAAAAACTACTTTCCATAGTTATCATGCACCAAAAAATGCTTGGAATCACCTATGTTAAGGATGCCATCGTGAGATCAACAATTGTCTTATATTTTCAATCCAAGTAACTGTTTCTAGGTTATAAGGATTTTAAAAATATAATAGTATTATTTAATTATTTTATTTACGATTATTCCATTTTCTGGTTTTTTCAATGGAGGTTCATTCAACCTAATGTAATGTGATCCTAGGATAAACTCTCCATCCATATAGTGAAATTTCCTTTTGATTTATAATTTATGCAGCCGTTTAATATTTATTCAACTTTTACAAAAAAACCACCAACACACACAGTTGAAAATCATAACATTTTCAATGGACCATTATTGGAACATCGGACCTTTGAATCGCACACCATTATAATTCTTGGTCTTTGAATTTTCCAAAAAAAACATATAAAAATAAAACTCATATTACAGGAGAGTATAAAAGGTATATTAGAGTTAGTGTTCAATTATATTAGTGGGAATTATTCTGTATAGAATCTAGAGTTTATTTCATTATATAAATACTCTCTAGAGATTGATGGATTAATTAACATTTAATCCAACACTATCTCACAAAATACATTCACATAATGCCTAATACTTTACACATTACATTATCGCTACAACATTGGAAGACCCATATCAAGATGAAATGTCCCTTCATTTAGAACTTCACTTATTTCTCTCTCAATTTTTCAATAATTATATGATTGAAATCAATGAGGTTCATTCCACGTTATATGATACAAATCACTAATCATGATATGTCAATTAAAAAAATATTATGTTTTTATTCTATAATATAATACATTCAAATTATCTAGGATGGAATATAGGGGGCTCTATGTTTCTAGGTTTCCTTAATAGTATTATCTTATGTATTATGTTGAAATGTATGTTTTAGAACCAGTAACCGAACATGGGTATTTGGGGAACCTATATTGGATTATTAGTATCAGGGCCTTTGGGGAACCGATAACCTAATGCCATTAGTCCCATGTTCCGTGAAAATACTTCAGGTCATTGTGTTTTTTATTCCACCATAGTCCTTTGGACCACTGTGCCTCCTAGCCCTCAAGGACTAACAAGTCATCTTCCCAGACCACATATGAGAAGGCTATAGAAGAGGATTTATATAATGTTACATCAACTCAAGTATATTTAATTGGACTATATTAATGAGATGGTTTGGAAATTTCCATTGGTTCTAGGCACTGTATATCTCTGCATGGGAAAATGCTCATCGATCAGCCATGTGAGGAGTAGGGCTAGGCGCCTTTAACAATGGGGATGATGGGGATAGAATGTTTCATAGTGTACTCAAGTCTTGAGCCATCAAATTTCAAGTACTATTTCTTGTTCTATGAGAATTTGTTTTAAGTATGTTCAATATTCCTTTTGGCCTACAAGTTCTGTAAGGGTTCACCCTCAACCCATAAAAGGGGGATTATCCTAAAGAATATATATGGAAATATAGGATTTATATGAATTATTTAACAACACTACTGTAATTTAGAATAAATCTCTAAAGGAACAAAGTAACCAATGGGTAGCATATCTCATTGGTTACGATGACATAAATTCTAATATGATCCTTTTTAGGTGATTATTTTATCACATTCAACATAGTCGAATATATTAAAGAAGGATCCCTTCTCTAATGATAGAAGTCTACATGGTCATCTGTTGTTCCCATCAATCAGTAAGAAATATCATCTATAATATAGGTTGACATAAATAATTTTTGAAATAAATGATTCAATATTGCATAGATTTCACAAGGAGATGCCAAGCATTCCAAATCCATTCCATCTCCAATCACAAATCAACAAATTTTTAATACATTCCAAATAATCAAAAACATTATAACACAGGGATAGATAACATAATTATATACCCTCTATCCAAATCCATGAAGCTCCATTGAATTCTCACTTTGATAATTTTATTGTCTAAATGACATAATGTAATTCCCCGCTGGGAATTCAATATGTATTATATTATCAATTTCATTATATCAAATTGAAATAACAAATTTATAGTATTTTACAAATTATTTATCGATATTGGAACTGATTTATATACTTAATAATTTTATATTATATATTTGGTGTATAATATCCTGATTAACAACACATATATCTACATTGGAGTGGATGACAGGATGATAATGCCCATTAATAAAGCACTATTTAATATAATTTATATGATGGTGGAAAAACTTTATAATCCATGGACAAATGAAATGTAAAGTCCAGGAAATTTCATGGAAATATTTTTCATAAATACATGGTAGTTTTACGAGTCCGTGAAAATTGACGGTGGATGATTCTGAGGCCCGATGTGCCTGGAATAAATTTTTTATGTTTTGTTTGGGTATGTTCAGTAAATATTTGAGTAGGTTTTTATAACATTTGAACTGGTGCTTGGAATTGAAATTTGAGGGTACCGTTGAACTCTCAGCACTAGTATTTTCTTAAGGAGACTTTCACTTGAACGGTAGTGGGTTGAGAATAAAAGATAGTTTTAGGGATTTCATGGAAAATAATAATATAATGTGAACTTCACTTTATTTTTACTTCAATGGCCATGTGTGTGTTTGGAGGTATGTCCCACTGGATCTATAACCTCTTTGTGGAGGCTGGACGTGGAGGCCAAAAGTCCATAACCTCCCATGAGAGGTTATGGTGGTGGGGACCACCACGCCTCAACCTCCCATGTCAGATTATTATATTGGGGACCACCCGAGACAAAATAACTTCCCAATTTTAATAATAGGGGTGGGGAGAACCCGATCACTATTAATGGGAGGAGGAGAAAGTCTCTAAACTCACGTCATTAATGAGGGGGATCCCCTTGATTTCTTCTACCATTTTTGGTGCCACCACCTCCCCTTTAATTCTTTTAGCCAATGAATAATTTATTATGCCAAATCCTTCCCATTAATTAGGTCGATCCAATTAAATTATTTCTTCGTATTTGAATATTGTGCCAATGAATTAATAAGAGATCATAAAATATTATTATTTTTGTTGGATTTGATCATTTTGTGGAACTTGGGAGAAGAGATAAAAGCTCTTAATGAATAATGAATAATGAATAAGGAAGAACGATGGTGAGGAGCGACTTCGACAATCATCCTTCGATCCTATTGACATGGTGAGTCTTCAAAAACTGTCGTGCAAGCTCGAGATTGGAAGTGTGTGGCATGCACGAGGAATGGAAAAAACACCGTATTCTTCTCCACAATTCTATCAACGAACGACGAGTGAAGGTTAGGGGTTAATTTGAGTAATAATACATTCCTTATTCTCTTCATCAGTTAAAAAGAAGTCATGGCAGTGGTTGTAAAACAATTGATGTTCATCTTTCTTACTCCATAATGAGCCAAATGTTACCACCCTAAACGTGGAGGGTGTGGGCCGAACCAACATGGCCCGAAACCTATTATATTCTAATTTATGATGATATTTAACTTGGAGATGAAATAATAAGGTGATGAATCCAGTGAAGACCAATGTTGTTCTTCCTACAACTTCTGTGATCCATGCCGCCCCAACGACATCCCGCACCACCAACGGCCGAACCAGCACTGGCCAAGAGCTCATCAGTCGCGCCACTCACAAGGCTGAGCCACTGCCCTGAGTCGGCCCGCACCCCATCGGCCTACCAGGCTGCCTCCTGGCCGCCTGCTGGCTTACCCTGATGCTTGCCGTCTTGGCCATGCCCTTCCCAGCCGCCAGCTAGCCCCCCTGCTCGGCCTGCTCGGCCACCGCCCATGTGTCAAGCCAAACTACACAGGCACTGTACCGCCTGAGCCATGCCACTCATGGCATAGGCCAATCTGGTCTCAGCCATCCAGGACGAGATTCCGTGCTGCACTCCATGCACGCCTGGAAAAACCACACTCCATGCACGCCTGACCGAGATGCACTCCACGCACGCGTGGTAGGTATGATCCATTTCGAACGATCCATCCCTTGCGCTACACATAGACTTTGGGTCCTACTAGGCCAGGCCCAGCGAGCTGGGCCAAACCCAATGGGTTGGCCCTGACTATATCAGGCCTGGTTGTTCTGACTGGGTCGGACCGAGCAGAGGACCACTGCTACCCCCCACCCTGTACATTCCTTGGCTATATCCTTGGAACCAGAATACAATAGGATGAACCATTAGCAAAACTAGTTTTCATGGATAGTGATGGTCCCTTTGAGTATACCCCACTGGAGTTTTGGGTATAGTTGAGATACAGTCAGGTTGGATTGAGCACGAATCCAACTGGACCCGAGGGACTAAAAGTATAATAAATCACAAACCGTGCCTCTGATTGATGCACCGTCTATTGCATTGAGACTCCTATGGTGAGGTGAACCTTTGAGATACTTATTCGTAGGACTTCGTGGAAGTTTGAGTATCAACCAGTAGCTTGTGGATTAGATCATCATTGGGACGAGCGAGGAAAGTGTAGAGACCTAGTAGATTGTTGATACCTGATGACTGCTGACTGATTCGACTTAGAGTGACTCGACTAGCCTAGTGTGGATCCCCTTGGTGTCATGGTAGACCCACAGTGGGAAGAAAATTGGTGTCGCGGTAGAACCATAGTACTCGATTGGAGGATTACCTCAATAGGCTACGAGGGGGATAACCTTGGTGACGTGGTAGATCCACTATGGGGAGCGTCGTGGTTACAATGCAGACCCATGATACTTGGCAGGAGGAGTACCTCAGCAGTCCATGGATAGTGGGAAGCACCATGGTGACACTGCAGGCCCACTATACTAGACAAAGGAGGAGTTCCCCAGCAGCCGAGGTTTCGATAGTGTGACTAGGGATGTTACTGGATACTACCACTAGAACAAAATCCTGCATTGAGATGAGTCATTAACTTTTGTGTTCATCCCATGAATTAGATGGATTACATGAAAACTTAGTTATATGTATGGGCATATACCTATGTGGGGTTATATTTTGATTTCATACTTTTGGTTTATCATTGTTTGATTTTGTGAGTCCTTGAGGGTATCTGGGTCCCAACATAGTATACTTATACTCACCTCTACACAGACTATGCATGCACCTCGTTGTGTTGGATGCAGACGTCGGACAACGCTGACCAAGTCTGAGTGTACTAGGAATAGACAGTACCCAGAGGTGGACCACAGAACGTCACATTAAACAGAAGTAACAGACGGATGTGGAGTGATGCAGAGGCTTTATGTACCTACCCTTTAGGTAGGATTTCCCAGTGGATGATCAAGGAGATAATTTCCCTTTTTTTTAGTACTAGTACATTCAGTTTCCTTTACATTATAGTTGGACTTGTATTTCTAGCCAATTTTACATTTCAACACTCTTTTGTTATACCATTTTTACATAGTGTTTTGCTTCCAGCTTGTACTTTGTTGTGTGTGTTTTTAGGATATAAATGATATTACATCCTAGTTTTATAGAATTATGCCTTTGGTGCTAGTCACTATCCCCTGGCCTGTGGAAGGTGGGCTTGGGGTAGTCATGGCCCGGGCCCAGGGGGCGATGGGTTCTAAAAAATTGGTATCAGAAGAGTCGGTTCTTCCGCAGATCTTAGGTCTCTAATATTTTCTATGAAGTTATTGTGTTAGAGGTACTGAGTGTGGCTTTCAGTTTCGGGAGTCCAATGTTGGTGTGACGTCCTACGTATCCATACACCAGGACCTTGAATACTGATTTCCAACTCATTGCATGAAAACACTGATTGTGTGAATGGTTTCAAACTTTTTTTATGTCATCTCAACTAGGATAGCTCACCATGTATAATCCTTTAATGTGTCGCATCTATTTATTTCAGGATTCCTCCCCACATATGACCGACTAGAGACCTGCGATTTGTTCACACAAATAGCCATCTGAGCAATGAGGCCTCAGTGTAGGACCCTTTTCCTGTGGAGGCACCAGTGGAACCAATTTCCATTGGGCCATCGATGCCACTAGCCCCAGTAGGAGACGATGCACGCATCATGAGCATGCTACACGAGTTCCAATCCCAAAGGCCACCCATGGTCAGAGGCAAGATGGACCCACATGCAGCTGAGGATTGGCTGGAGGATGTGGTGATAGTCTTTAGACTAGTAGGGACACAACCAACCTTATAGTGATCCTTGCTGTGAGTGTCCTTCAGGAAAAAGGCAGGTAGACGATGGAGCCTGATGATCCCGGTGCATGCCGAGGTGACACTACTCTTGGTAGACATTGAGAGACTATTTCAGGTAGATTCTATCCCAACAACCCTTCATGTATTGTGAATACATGAGAAACATCAACTGCAGTAGGGATGCATGATGGTGGCATAGTACTCAGTGAGGATCACTGAACTCTCTCCCTACTCCACAAATATGGTATGAGTTCCATTATTTAGGGCCCAAACCTTTGAGAAAGGGCTCATACAAGAGATCAGGGCATTGATGATCTCCCTCAGCATTCTGACGTAGAGAGGGGTGTTGGAGTGATCCCTCAGAGTGGAGAGTTGCATTGCGGTGTAGTCACCAGTAACGTGACCTTCCACCGGGAATCATGTAGCTGAGTCTTTTATAGTTGGCAGTAGACAGATGTAGCAAAGGACCAAGAGGACCACACCACCGAGTGGACGACCTTAGGAATCAGGTTTCAGTTGTGGGAGGCACATGATTCAGAGCTAGTCATTTGAGGATCAAGTAGTGTTTCACATGTGGCGGGCAGGGTCATGTGGCTCATTACTGTCCAACCCGCCATTCAGATGATCAAAATACAGTTGAAGGACCTCCCAGGAAGAGGAAGAGGTTCGATCAAGGTGGTCCACTAGGAGATGGCGGATGTGGCAGAAGAGCTAGTCGTGCATCTAGCAGTGGAAAATGTTTTCCGATGTTTCCACCACCACCACCAAGAGGTCCACCCTGACCGCAGGGAGCAAGTGTAAAGGCGATAGCTCAGCTCCTGGTAGCTGAGGCTTACGATCATGGTGTTACGGAGATGATTTGAGGTATGATATATGTCTACTCCACCATAGCTATAGTTCTTATATACAGAGGTGCTAGTTACTCTTTTATTTCTACTGCCCTCATTAGGAGATCGGAGATTCTGATGGAGCCATTGCCTCGATCCTTACAGCTAGAGACTCCTATGTTAGTAAAATCGATGATTAAACACTGGTGCCAATAGTGTGAGCTTACTATAGGAGGAGAGTGCTTCATCTGGGATCTCCTAGTAGCGGCGTCGAGGCCGTATGACATCATCGTAGGTATATACTGGTTCTCTGTAGTCCATGCCTAGATCCACTGTATTAGGCGCAACGTGTGGTGTGTCTTCATGGATGAGACCATGTTATTCATCACCGGCGATAGGGGAACCTTTTTAGCACATGATGGACTTTCCCGGAGGAGAGTACATTCAACCACTCATCAGTTGGGTTTACATACCATCAGAGTAGTTGATTTGGAGAGTCTGAAATATCTTGTAGTGGTGGACCAATATGTGGATTTCTTCCCTAATTATTTCCCAGGTCTACCTCCTCATAGAGAGGTGGACTTCTACATAGAATTGTACCCTCAGATGACACTGATATATACACCAGCATATTGGATGGCTCCCGCTGATCTTCATGAGATTTGGTTACATATGGAGGACATGTAGGGGTAATGATTCTTGCAACCCTTTGTTTTTCCCTAGGCTGCCCCGATTCTATTAACCAAGAATGATGATGGAATAATGAGTGTTTGTTTCCACTACTGTCACCTGAACCAGGTGACTGTGAAGAACATGTAGCCACTCCCAATGATTGGTGACCTCTTTGATCAGCTAAGGAGATCATGGTGCTTCTTGAAGATAGGCCTAATATCTGGCTATCAGTAGGTCAGAGTTCGAGATGAGGATCTGTAGAAGTCATCCTTCAGATGTCAGTATGACCACTATGAGTTCTTTGTTATGCCATTCGGTGTAACCAATGTTCCAAAAATGTTCATGGGACTCATGAATATGATATTCCATCCATAACTCGATTGCTTTTTCGTAGTCTTCATCGACAACATTTTGATTTACACGACTACGGAGGACGAGCATGCCTACCATTTGAAGGTAGTACTGGACAAACTCTGAGAGCACCAGCATTACGGTAAGCTCTCGAAGTTACATTTTTGGATCTGAGAGGTTTAATTTTTAGGGCATATAATCTCATAAGCTAGAGTTGTAGTAGATCCAGTGAATATTGCGGCGTTACTTGTTTGGGATCCACACAAGAGTGTGATAGAGGGACTGTGTTTCCTAGTATTGTTTGGGTACTACCGAAGGTTCATTCCAGATTTCTCCCGAGTTGCATCACCACTATCATCCTTGATGAAGAAGGGGAAACCCTTCTTGTTTTCAGAGAGATTTCAGACGATCATTCAGGAGCTGAAGTAGAGGCTGTCTAGTGCCCCCATCTTGAGGCATCCATAAAAAGCCATATGGTATGTAGTTTACTCTGACACATCAGGACATGACTCTGGTGTGTCCTGATGCTGGAGTGAGCAATGATCGCCTATGGTTCTTGGTAGCTAAGACAACATGAGTAGAACTACCCTAACCAATATCTGGATTTAGAAGAAATGGTCTTCTCCTAGAATATGTGGAGACACTATCTGATGGATGAGCATTTTACCGTGTACTCTGATCACAAGAGTCTTAGGTGTATATTTTCTTAGATGAACCTGAGCATGAGAACGTGGTGATGGCTTTAGTTCCTCTCAGGGTATGACTTCAAGATAGTCTATATTCTTGGAAAGTGTAACCTTGTAAAAGATGCACTTAGCAGGAGATCTGGTATACAGCTGTTAGGCTATGCGATAGAGGAGCTAGCTTCTTTGAGGATATCCTTTGTGTATGGACACGGTGAATCTTTCCTTCAGTCTCTTATAGTCACTCCTCCACTTCATTAGCATATCAGGGAGGAAAAACATAGAGACGCTGACTGCGAGACATGATGTGATCAGATATCAACCATGTATGCACCTGATGGATTTTGTGAAGGTGTGGAGCACATCATACTCTTCAGAGGACTTACTTTGGTGCCATTGTCACTTCAGGAGGATGTGTTGAAGGAGTTCCACACATCCCCTCTTGCAGTACATCATGGAGTGGCAAAGATGTACCAGGATCTCTGGAGACAACACTGGTGGCCAGGGATGATGAAGGCAGTTGCAGAGTTTGTCTCACGTTTCCTCACTTGTTACCAAGTGAAGGTAGATCACTAGGTACCGTCAATATTGGTTTATCCTTTAGAGGATCTAGAGTGGAATTGGGATGGGATATCCATATACTTCATGACTGGTTTTCCCCGAACATCCAGGGGTCATGGATCGAATTGGGTGATGGCCTACTGATTCACCAAGTCGGCTACGTTTCTTCCGATTAGAGAGCAGGGATCATTAGAGATCATGTGAAACTTATATGTGTAGGAAATTTTGCGGATACATGGAGTATCTTCTTCTACTGTGTCTGATCATGACCCATAGTTTACATCCCAGCAATGCAAGGGGATTCAAGAGGCTTTTTGGATGCAGCTTCGTTTGAGCATCACCTTCCATCCATAAACAGATGGTCAGTCTGAGTGGACCAGTAAACCCTTGAGGACATGCTCTGTTCTTTTTTCCTCGACTTTGGTTGCATATGGGAGGTTTACATACCAATGGTGGAGTTTTAAAATAATAATAGCTACCACTCCATCATTTGGATGGCACCTTTTGGGGAATTATACGGGCGGCCTTGCAGATCACCCTTGTGCTAGACTGACCCTAGGGAGTCATCACTAGTTGGACCAGAGATGGAATGAGCTACCATGGAGAACGTGAAAAACAACCAAGAGTTGATTAATACTGTACAGAGAAGACAGACGTCATATGTTGATAGGAGACGCAGACCTCTAGAGTTCGAGGATGGAGACCATGTCATTCTACGGGTCTCACCACAACAAGGTCTATAAAGATTTGGCTGAGACAACATGTTATCTCCGAGGTTCATTAGACCTTTCCAGGTCCCTCAAAAGTTTTGGAGAGGGGGATTAATGTTTAACTCATCCCCTTCATTTGCAATGGGTGCATGAAATAGTCCACGTATCTCAACTGAGGAGATAGGTGCACGAACCTTCTTATATTATCGACCATGTAGAGTTTGGTATCGATTATGGGGAGACATTCACAGAGGTTCTAGTGGAGACTGAGGATCGACTAGAGAAGGTCATATGTGGATGATCTATACCTATGGTGCATGTTCTCTAGATGCACGTGAACCTCCATGCGAGCACATTGGAGTGGGAGGTTCTGATCTGTGCTCAGTACCCCCACTTGTTCTCTTAGTTCGAGTTGTAGCTTACGGTGACATAAATCCCTAAGGTGGGGAGAATGTAAAGACTTGAAAATTCCATTTAAATTTTATTCATAAATACATGGGAATTTTATGAGCCCGAAATATTTTATGGAACATGATTCTAAGGACCGATGTAACCAAAATAAATTTCTGAAGTTTTGTTTTCCGATGTTTAGTAAATGTAGAAGCATGTTTTTATAACTTTTGAATAGGTGCTCAGAATTGAAATCTTGGGGCACCGTTGAACTCACTGTGCTGGTATTCATTTACGGAGACTTTCACTTTGATGGAAATGGGTTGAGAATAAAAGTTAGTTTGTGGGTTTTCATTGAAAATTATAAAATAATGCTAGCATCACATTATTTTTACATTATCCACCATGTGGTTTTTTCGAGGTGGGTCCCACTGGATCTATAACCTCCTTGTGTATGTTGGAAATGGCGACCACCAGGCCAAAACCTCCCCAGAGTGGTTATGGTGGTGGGGACCACCACACATCAAATTCCCATGTGGGGTTAATGTGGTGGGGACCAGCCGAGACCACATAACCACCCAATTTGAATAATATTGGTGGGGACAACCCGACCCCTATTAATGGGGGGAGGGGAAAATCTCTCATCTCCCCTCATTAATGAGGGGGAGCACCTTGACCTCCTCTTCCATTTATAGTGCTACCACTTCCCCTTAAATTCCATGAGCCAACGATTAATTTATTTTGAAAAATCCTTAACATAAATTAGGTTGAGCCAATTAAATTATTTCTTCCAATTAAAATTGGGATCCAACAAATTAATATGATATCACAATCTCTAATTATTTTAGTTGGCATTTCTATTTTGGTATAACTTTAGAGAATAGTGAAAATTTCACAATGAAGAATGATGAATGAAGAACGAAGAATGCTGACGAGTAGAGACTTCGACATCCTTCCACAGATCATAATGATGTGGAGAATCTTCCTCAGCCAACCTGTGAGATCAGGATTTGAAGTGTGAATAAAACATGATGAACGGAATATTCACCATATTTTTACCCGTGACTCTATCGATGAATGAATAACAAATTTAGGGGGTTAATTTGAGTAATATTACTTTCATTATTCTCTTCCTCGATTGAATAGAATCGTTTCATTGGTTGTAAAAAATTTGAAGTTCATATTTATTACACCTTGATGAACCAAATGTTTCCACCCTAAATGCTGAGGGTGCATTCCAAACAAACTTGGCCCAACCCTTCTTCCACTCTGGTTTATGGTGCTATTTTTCATGGCGATGAAGAAACGAGGTAGCAAAGACAAAGGTTGCGCTACCCGTGGCCTCCGTGATCTGTGCTACCCCAACAATATCCTACACCGCCACCGGCCAAATAGGCCTCGACCGCACCACTCGAAGGGTCGCGCCGCTGCCCCCGAGCTGGTCCGTGCCCCGCCGGCATGGCCAAGCACCTTCAGGCCTGGCCGTGCCCTGCCTGGCCACCCGGTGGCCCGCCAGCCTGACTCCCGCTCGGTTGCCCGTCGACCTGGCCACACCCTGCTAAACTGCCTGGCCTTCTCACATGTGTATGGCTGAACCGAATCATCCCACGTGACCTGAACGCCCAGTTCCGCCCGATACACACCCCTCGAAGCACTGACTGAACTGGTCTCACCCATCCTGGTCAAAACGCAAAGCCGTGGTCCACACGCACCTAGCCGAGCCAGCCTTCCCCGCCCTTCGCGGTGGCTGTGGGCCGAAACATGCTTGCACCAACGAGTGACTGGTCTGCACCCTCGCTATCGGTTTGTGACCCCATGCTACTCATAGCCTTAGCGGCCTGCTAGTCCGAGCCTAGAGTGTTGGGCCGAACCCAATGGGTCGGCCTAGACATAGTCATGTTGGTCGGTCCTACTGGGTCGGACCGAACCCATGCCCGTTGCGACCCAATTACAATATTTTGACATATATTTGGAACTAGACGATCGTTTGATGAACCATCAGTGGTGATGGCAATATTGGACTGTGACGGTCCCTTTTAGTGTACCCCACTAGAGTTTTGGGTATATTTGAGATACGGTCAGGTTGGATCAAGCATGAATCCAAACCGGGCCTTTTAGACTAAATGTCTAATCACTCACAGATCGGGTGTTTGATTAACGCATCATCTATTGCATTGAGACTCCTATGGAGAGGTAGACCATTAAGATAATTTTTCATGGAAAGTTGTGGTAGTTGGGGTAACGACCAGTAGCTTGGGGAGTGGATCTTCATGGGGACGAGCGAGTATAGCGCAGTGACCTAGTAGAAGGCTGATACCTAATGACTGATGACCGATTTGACTCAGAGTGACTCGACTGTCCCAGTAGGGAGTGCCTTGGTGTCACAACAGACCCATAGTGGGGATCTCTTTGGTGTCGTGGGAGACTCACGGTACTCGATAGGAGGAGTACCTCAGCAGGAAATAAGGGGGAGTGCCTTGGTGAAGCAGGAGACACACAGTGGGGAGTGCCTTAGGGATGCAGCAGACCCACGGTTCATGACTGGAGGAGTATCTCAGTAGTCCATGGTTAGTGTGAAGCGTCTTGGTGATGCGACAGACCCACTGCACTTGATACCGGAGGAGCTCTCCGACAACTGAGGTTTCGACAGTGTGACTGGGGATGTTAATTGATTTTACCCCTAAAATAAAGTCTTGGAATGAGTTGATTCAGTATGTTTTGTGTTTATCTCTTGATTGAGATGATTTACTTGATAACTTAGGTATATGTATGGGCATATACCTTAGTGGGATTTTCTATTGATTTAATACTTGTGGTTTATCCTCGATAGATTTTGTGAGACCTTGAGGGTCTCGGGATCTCTACTGAGTATCATTATACTCACCTCTGCTGGAGCTATGCTCGTACCTCATTGTGTTGGATATTTATGATAGACATCGCTGAGCGAGGCAGAGTATTCCATGATTTTACAGTACCTGGAGGTGGACCACATGGTGTGACGGTACACAGAGGTGACAGACGGACACAGAGTACCGCAGAGGATATTTGTACCCACCCTTTATGTAGGATTTCCCAGTGGACATTCCACGAGCTGTTTTTCATTTTTTTCAGTACTTTTACTTTTAGTTTCATGTACTTTACATTTGGGCATGTATTACTATCCCCATTTAATTTTCTGAACTATTTTGATATACAGTTTTTTCTTAGTGTTTTTCATTGAGCATGTACACTGTTGTGTGTGTCTTTTGGATATAATGTAAAAGCCTTCCAAGTTTTTGGGAATTACGCCTTCGATGCAAGTCGCCTGCCCATGGCCTATGGAATACAGGATTGGTGTAGTCACGGTATGGGACCCAGGGGGGATGGGTGGAGAAATGAAATTTCTTTTTCATTTTGGGATTATCATAGCATGACTTCTACTATAATGAATGTGACCTCATACACAATTATATATTGGAATGTGGAAATATTTCCCAATAAGTTTAAATTTTCTTCACTTCAAACCAGCATCATGGATCAACTATCTGATGAAAATAGTCTAAAATATGTGTTGTTAAATAGGAATGAATTGATGAGATAAGATTTCACATGTTTCACAACCTTTATATTGATCCAAATAATGTAATATTATTTTTATTAAGATGTTTTTCTGATGAATAATTAATCATGATGAATTAATCTTGTTTTAAAGAAATCCTATGATACGATTGAAAAAAATCATAATTCATGAGCTGAAATGGGAAAGATTTTATACTATAAATAATGTCGACTATTGTATAACATGATCATGAATTTTTATGGTTGATGTGTATTCCATAGCTACTAAAAATGAATGATTTATCATGAAATATATTCCATATCTCCCTGTATAGTTCTTCTTTGTCAATTCAAAATGAATTTACAGTATGTGGAGATATTCTTAGTAATTTGATCCTAAATAGGAATACATAAAGGACGTAGATGTATAAAACCATGATACATGACTCCAATTAAATATTTTATAAAGTTATAAAAAATTATATATGATCTTTCTGATGTGAAATTATACATTATAGAGTGTTCAATATAAAATGACCACGAACAGTGTGATCCTCCTCAACTAAGATCTCAATCTGTAATTTTTTTATTAGGATATCTATTGGCTATGACAATATTTTCCTTGGTCATTGTAATTTCTCACCAAATGTATGAATAATATTACCATTTAATATAATTTTATGTATTGTGATTCCCTCTACCATTGGATATATACTTTTACAAGATTAGTTCATTCAACATCATACCATAGACATAATTTTCCTACATTACAATACCCTAGGGATTATCATTTACCAATTTACATCGGGTTTCATTTTTCCATTTATCTCATGGGTATCCAGGAATATATCATTTTCTTTATTGAATAAGAAATTTACCAATACAAAGTCCTTTTGAGAACTATGTGAGACTGGATTCTTATTATGACAACATATATAGAGACACTTATGGTTCTCAACCCATGTGCATACACAAATCCCATTAACCAAAATCCTCTACGGAACACATGTTATCCTCATAAACATTGGATCCATAAATATAAAGATATACACTAGGATGAGATACAATAAATCTTGAACTATGGATTTCTTAATTATTGTTATTTTCGGAAATTGTAGATATATATAAATAATTTATCTTATACTTTGCGAAACATTAAATTTTTATAAAGACCCCAATTCATCATAGAATCCGAGAAATCATTATATAACATGATATTTTAAACATTTACTCAATTTTAAGATTAAACAAATTTAGTTTTCACAATACAGAGATATTTAAAAATCTATTCACCCATATGTACTATTCAAATGACCATAAAATACTACATAATTTTTATAACATTATATAATTATAATCATTATTTCAACCACGTTGATATTTTTTGAGGATATATAACATTACATAGAATGACATTTAAAATAATTAGCATGGTCTACATTATGTGATCTATTACCATTACGTGAAGAAAAATAATTTTCTGATTACTTAATTGTTTATTCCTTATAATTTATCCTATTTAATGATAAAATAGAACAATATTAAAATAATTATTCAATTTTTTAAAGTATTCTAAATTTCATTAGGATTTATCCTCTGTAGATCATCCAGGTTATGAGATCACGTAATCATTATCCAACACATGAGTTGCATTTGTACACAAGTTACATTATAGAACAATTAATTTTCATATTCCTATAGTCACATGAAAAGTAGTGAGGTATATGTCTCTTACCATTTGCGTAGTAAAACAATATTCTCTCATCTAATAATTTTATATATCTATGTGTTTCTATACTCTACATTCAAATAAGTATTTAAAAATTCCAACACTAATAAAAAAATTATATTTTCTCTTGCTTATGATCAAAAACTACGAGAAATATTTTTACGAAGTATATCTGACTTGAATCACATTCAGTGAGACACACCTTGACATCTTAATATCCTGGCTCTGACACTAACCAAAATTAAACCGTCATTGATGAAATTTCTTATACGGTTTATCAATTAGTATTTTGTATTCCGCTAGAAATATATTATAATGTAATCACTCAATTGATTCTTGGTTCTAATCCATCATATGAGATACCCAAGTCATGTACTATAAGATCTCTTGTTAAAACTATTTTATTAATCATGGACATTGTAAAAAAGTAAGAGGTTCCCATCTAAATTTATATATGATAAACATTATTTTAATTTTTTTAAAAATATATCTCATAATAATCAAATAATTTAAAGAATGAATGGTTTTGTTTATTTAAGGGTACATAAAAATGGAAATTATTTAATGGAAGAAATGAATATTTCTACAAAATTTAACTGTATTATTCTCCATTTTAGGATCATTATATGTTATACTAATCATCATAGCATGGGGTATCGAAGCATAATATATGGGATAGATAAAACACTCATGAATGGAAAACCTATCAATTTTTTATCAAGATTAATATCAAAGGAATATCTGAAAATATAATAATATGATAAATATGTTGTCAAAAAATTATAGAACCTTGATATTTTCTATAAACCATGATAGAAGGAAATGTAATCACATAAAAACACAAATTTAGTAAGGTACAAGTGTAAAATAATGTGATAATAAATATAATACTTTATTGAATTACATAATCTTATTAAATAAAAACACATAATATGATAATAAAGAGGAAATAATCACTTAGTGGATTGGGAATCACTTTCATATTAACATATCATTCGGTTCCAGGAATCACATTCTTATTCCCACATCATTGTAGAACATACATAACATACTGATTCTGATAAACATAATATGGTAGAAATCACTGCTTAATTACATTAAACATAGTAGAGTATAATCACTATATAATTCCAATAAACATAGTCGATTAGAAACCACTACATAATTTTATAAAACATAGTGTAGTGGTCTTCACCTATTGATAAACATAAACATAGTGGACAATGAGTTACATTCTAACTCCTATAACCAATGAAATGGAATCCTCACATTCAAATTCTCATAATTATGTTATGAGAAATGATGATTTTGCAAATTTATAGAAAAATTTATATTACCCACATATCACCTAATAATAATATATAAATTTTCTTCCAAAAGAACTTGAAAACATCAATATTTATAATTTAAAATTTTTAAAAGTTATGAGTTTCATGTTGGAATTCATAAAAAATTTCATTATCCATTCAGGGAAATTAGGTGGATTGTATAAAATAAAGATATATGAATATTAAGAAAATTATCTCCAAAGGATGTTGAAAAATATTTAGGAACTCCTGCATATATTATTAGATAAATAACATTGGAAAATTAGAAGATATTCCCCCTTTTTGAAATTCCAAAATTCTCCTTAAAAATGTTTTCATTACAATTAAATACACATAGATTAATAAAATTTTATAAAATTTTTCATTTAAATATAAAAAATATATACTTTTTTATAAATTTAATATTAATTAAATAATTTAAAAAAATTAAAATTTATTTCATAAAAAATATAAATCATTAAAATAAATTTTTCATTCTTGATTTTTTTAAATAAAATTACATAATTGTAAATGTATAAAAATAATTACATTTGTTTTAAATATTATTATGAATAAGAATAATTTTAAAAAGTATATTTAAATATTTTATCGATTATTGACATAGATTAGTTCCCATAAAAGTTAAATAAATTGTAAATGAGTTTCTAGAAAATGGTTTTATAGGATTTTTAAATGATTAAGTTACATGTCACATAAAAAAATTATTTTTCAGAAATATAGGGTGATTATTTTCTAAACCATTAAATTTTATTACAATATTAAATAATATACCATTATAAAATTACTTCTACATTTCCAATGGAAATATGTTGCGAATATAAAAAATATAAATATAAAACAATAAATACATTCAATATTTGAAAATATAATTGTTGGAAATGCACACAAAAAAAGGATCGAAAAATAAAATTACCAGACAGGAAATATAAAAATATTAATTTCACATAAAATAATTAATAATTAGGTTTCCATCGAAAGATAACATTGGTGGGAAGAGAAAAATAGATATGGAGGATATATACTTATTAAAGAGATTGGTAATTTTTCATGTTGATGTAATATTTTGATTTTGAATAAATTAAACAGGGGAATTTATTTTAATAAAAATATATATTTATAAATAAATAATGATGATGTTAAATATATAATATTAGAGTTGAATAAATAATATATTTCAATAAGAAGTTCATGATGAAACACTATAATTAATAGAGGGTGTTTGAGTAAACAAAATCCCCTACAAACTCGTAATCTCTTTAATTGAAAACCAATAAAATGTATAAATTGGGATGATTTTTAAATTCGTATAATTTGATGAAAAATATTAAAATAATACATCCATGTGAAATGTATACACCAAACCTTTATAAAAAACTATTAAAATTGGAATAAATAACAAATATTGAAAATTGAGATGAAAAAACCTCACAAGTTAATAAACATTTTAATAAAAACACCTTGAACGAGAAATCATGAAATTAAACATTCAAAACATAGAATATAATATAATAGTTTTATTATATATCATATATAATGTATACAAATACAATAAATAAAATTATTTTCAAACTAAAAAATAGATATCCATAAAATAAATTTATATTAAACACCCATATAATATTTTCTCTCTAAGTCAAACATGACATTACACCCTTTCACCTTGATGTTGTTATTTTTTATTTGATTTATGATTTTAGCAGTTTTCTTATGAGAATAATGGAACCCCTTGTAAAATTTTAAGAGTTTAAGGGTTCTATTTTTCTATATTTTTAAAAATATGAGTTGTCTTGGGTGTGTAGGGAAATGGAGTGGTGGGAAAAATATTTACAAGGGTGATTTTTGGAATTTTATCAATAACATAAACGATAAAGTAAAAATTAAAAATGCATGGGGATAAAAAGGTGGGAAAATAATATATTTATCAAAGTGGAAAGTATGGGAATTTTTCAACCAAGAAATATAAAATATTTTTTGACATGTTTTTCATATATTTCTCTAATTATTTTTATTTTAACCATTTTTGGTTTTTACAATGGTAACTATTATTTTGTCTATTTATTTTTAATTAAATGGTTAAAAATAAAATGGTCTATATTACCTAATTTGGAGGAAATTATTCGAAAACAAAAATTTGTTTTTTTCATTTAATATTTCTATTTATGGGTTATCTTAATTTCTTTATTAGTTCACATTATGCATTAAAACGAAATTTTTAATGATATCTATGGTTCATAAATTTATTATCAGGGTAAATTTATCATTTTATATCTATATGTAATTAATTCATTCGTTATTAACAAGATAAGTGTTATTTGGATTGGAAAACAAGATATACTAAATTACATCATTTGGATAATTAATTTAATGAAAAAATCAGAAATTATTTCTATTAAACTAAAATATTACAAAATATTTTAACATTTTAATAATGGGTCATAAAAATATGAAAGTGAATTTTCAAATTCATTATGTCAATATTTAAATAGATATGTTTTAAAAAATTATATTTAATAAACTTTAATTCATTCTTGTGTAATGAAAATTAAATTAAATTGAAAGAATTTATGAAATATATATTTTTCAACACTTACAAAAAAATAATCATTTTTTGAAAAATATCTACAATTCATCCTTAGATAATTTTAAAATGTTGTATTCACAAAAATAATTATAAAATTTATATTATAAAATTTATAAACATAGTCCTTAGAAATAAATTTAAATATAATGTGAAAATATTTTCTATTTCAAAATATATTTTTTAATTTTTAATAATTTTTTTAATATCATTTTATAATTTATATAATGTTAATATATTTTAGTTCATATATAATGACATTTAAAATGGGGCCAATTTTATAATTTTTAATAAAATATAAAACACATAAAATATATTATTCAGAAAATGACAATCCTTTCTAATACTAAATCAATTTAATTATGTTTCCTCCTGATACGAGTTATTTTAGTTGATTGATATCATCTTATTTATTGTAGATTTTATTATTCATAACAATTTTTAATAATATTCATCTAAAGTTCCATATATCATTTTATATTGTTGTTTCTTGTGAAAAATCTATTGAATATACTATATTTATTTAATGAAAATATATACAGAATACTATTTAATCATTAACATCTCCACCCTGAAATAAATTTCATTCTCACAATTTTAATGACCACATAATAATAACACAATTTAAAAGTATCTAAAATATATAAATGACTTATATAGTTATTTTATGATAAACATTAATTTAATAAATAAAGGTAACATATATTTCCCTTTATAATAATCATATTATTGATACTAGTTTTTTCAATAATCATTTGAGCTAGGTATCCCTCATGATTCAGTGTCATTAATAAAACAATTGAAATAGTTTTTTTAATAGAATTTATAGATATTAATTCATTGTTAAATGTTGATAAGTTTGTTTGTTATGTGATTCCCCTTTTATTGTAATTAATATTGAGTTTATTGGAGGATAAAATATACATTTCAAAAAATCAAATCAAATCAATATAATGGAATATTTAATAATAATTTGATGAAGATTGATCCATTAAACTAAGAATAATATTCAACTACATTAGAAATATAAAAGATACCCTAAGGTGGTTTTATTTATAACTCAATAATAAATAGGTGTTGAATAAAAATATTACTTAATATAACAAAAAATATAGAGTCAATGATAAGTTTACATACAACCACATAATTCTCAATATACAATTCAATATTGTCATTAAAAAGGTTTTTTGCAATTCCCTATGTATAGGAGTTTGTTCGTATTGATTTCCACTTTAATCCATTGGATGACTACAAGGGTTTTCATAGTACATAAATTCTACCCATGTAAAAAAATAAATTTATAGTGGATCCTTAGTATGAAAATTATTTTTCTATATATGTTTTAATGAACAGTTCAATTTTTTGTGGGGAATATTGTTTTCCCAAATACTACCTTTAATAAATATAAAATTTTAAAATTTTCTTTGATACATTTCCTTTGGTTATTAATCTCACATTTATTAAACGTTGTGAGTGAATCTTATTTACTTCATCATATTCATTACATAAAAATCCATGAGAATTTTTCCTTATCCTATATGTGTTATTTTAAAACTCAAATAACAAAAAACTATTAATAATAATTTCTGAAAATTTATTTTTCATCAATACCCAATTTCTAAATCAATTTCATATACCATTATATTTCTCATTTTTCAAATCTCCATATAGCACATGTAACCCACCATTAACTTGTATAGTTTAGGTTTTTTACTTTACTAAAACAATATGTGGCTAACATGAGTGAGGAAAAATTACCAATTCGAAAGATTTATAATAAATTATATACTGAGAAACACACCATTTAAATTAATTAATCATTGAAACTATCTCATTAAAATTTATTTGATCCTTTTTAACTCTTCATTCAACAAAGTATTCCTTTGGTTGGGTTCTCTATAACTCCATGAATTAATTTTTTAGAAAATAAATACTTCATAATGGATTATAATGTGAGTGTTATTGATCAATGATTATAATCCTCATATTTTTATCCATATGTGTAGTCATATGATTAGTCATTATGCCCCAAGTGAAGATTTATTTGATACAAACATGCCTATTTTGGCAACATTACCCATATGATCATCTATGCATAGTCACGAACACATTCATATATCCCAAAAATGGATGTAATTTCTAGTAGACCACATAATATATTCTTTTTTAAAACATTGTAATAATGTTCTATACATTTTCATATCTACAGGTTTCTCACTATAGATCTGTAATCCTAAAAAAATAATCCCCATAAATCACTTAACAAATCCTAAAAAATTACTTACCCTCCACCTAAAACTAACTATAACACCACAAATCAGCACCCCGAGATCTAGTACTACAAATATTCTTTTTAAATCATCTTTAATTAAAATATATACTCTCCAATCAAGTCATTCCTATTCAATATATTATTTTCAGTGTTCAAATATTCCATCCTAGAATAATATAACATTTCAAAAATTTAATTTTTTGGTGTCTTCAAATATCATATATGTAATCAAATTATTTTATGATGCATGTGAACATATCTCTATAATTAATCCACACTAGGTCCTCTTATTGCCTCATCATTGTTTATAGTAATATTCATACCATAGGGAATGTAATCAAAAGGGGGGTTGAGAAAAAATTATCTGTAAGATAAAATTTCTTAAGATTTTATCAACTAGAATATCATATATTTTGTAGAAAATTATAATTGTCTATATACATTATAAAAAATTACTTATCATATTTATTGTGGTCCATAAGTGGTAATAAATGGAAATGTATTCTCAAATGAATGAAGATATTCCATATAATGATACTGTGGGAACATGAGATAATAAAAATTATACCTAGTAGAATAATGTAAATATATATCATTAAATGGTGGAAATAATATTTAATCAGACCATATTGGAGTATGGATCACTTCATGATTCTAATATCATAGTGAGGAGGAATCAAAATGTGATACAGATAATTAAGGAGGAGGAGAATCACTACTTGATGTCCAAAATCATAATGGAGTAATGATCACAACTCAACTACAAAAAACACAATTTACTACAAATATATTAATTATTTCCATAATATAAATGACTAGTAAAAACTCATTGATTCGTATATATATATATATATTGGAGGTTGTATCACATCTCGATTCCCATTAAAAGTGGGACATGAATCACATCATATTCCTCGTAATTATCTCATGAGATACACTACTCCACCCAATGTATTAGAGGTTTTTAGATTTCTTATAAGCTATAAATAATAATACATACAAATATATAACAAGTTAATATGAAACCATTCATATCACATTATTAAACCATGAAAAAAAGATGTTTATCATATTTTTATTCATAAATATTTCTTTAGGTATACAGAGAATGCTGGTTGATGGTTTTAAAAATACATATCCTAATATTACCCTAAAAATAAGAAAATTAGGTATTATATGATTTATAATACCCTTTCAATAGTATTTTATAAAAAAAGTTAAAAAAAATAAAATATTATTATTATTAAATCTGTTTATTCTTTATAAAATGGACAATTTAAAATGAAATAATTTTTTATAGGTAATACATTACAAGAATTACCCATTAAGAAATAAAAACATGTATTAAATAATATATATAAATTAATTTTTTGGTCAATACATTCATTGAGAAAAAAACTGCCTAATTATTTCATAATAAACACATTACTTTATAATCATTTTATTAAATCACTAATTTTTAAAAATAATTTTTTTTTAAAATAATATATTCTTATTAGCTTTATTTTTATAAATAATTAAGTTCAAAATAATTTTTAAATCTATATTAAACCATGATTTAGAATAATTATAATGATTAATTACATTTACAATGAAGGATATCCTTAATCTATTTTCTGAAAACATTTTTACAATAGCCATAATGGTAGAAGTGCCATGTCACATTCAAAATAATTTTTAAAAATTGAATTAAAAACATTTAAAAAAATTTAAATTTTAAAACAAAAATAAATAATATACCCTCGGAATATAAATAAAGGAATTTTTGAAAAATTTGTCATCGAATATCTAACATTCAATTGTTAAAGAAAAAACCCTTTTTAAATTTGAAAATCATTTTATTGAAAACCTATATTATAATAATGTTAAAAACACATTTATTAATAAACAAAGGTAAAAATATGATGGTGGCATGGAATAATTGATTGTTACATTTCTATGGAAAATGGTCATAGTCAATAATATAGAATATTTATATTGAATAGAAATAATCAATAAAGAGAATTATAATTTTCTATTAATAGTGTTATACTTTTATGGGGATGAAATTCATCATGGAGAAAGAGTTGAATAAAAAATTCTATTATTACATTCGAGAAACTGAAGATTAAATATAAAATCATAGGGTGAATGATACTAATCATTTAATTACTATGTTGTAGATAAAATAATATAACTAAAATTAAATAGGTTTATGTTTATAAGATCAAAATCATTAATATTTAAAACCCATTAATGTTAAAACCTGAGATAAATTTATAAATAAAATATATTTGATGAATAATATAATAATAATAAATCCATATATTTAATGTTCACATTTAAATATTGGAAACGTAGTGAATTATGAATGAGTCTAAAAGAATAAACATTGAGGGGAGAATACTAAAAGACATAATTTTCATTAATATAATACCCATCAAACAATGAGAATAAAACTAGACATCAAATAAAACTAATAAAATTTTATTAATGATATTATATATGAAATAGTTAGTACAATGACTATATAAATGAAATTAAGATTTTAAAATACATGTCCTAATAATGAAAATGGAAACAAAATACTATTACATTTTATTCCCTCTTAGCCGAATGTTCCCTAACACCATTAATGATTGGAAGTTCTCATTTAATGATTGGATTTAGACATTGC
Source organism: Viscum album (assembly GCA_963277665.1). NCBI lineage: Eukaryota > Viridiplantae > Streptophyta > Magnoliopsida > Santalales > Viscaceae > Viscum > Viscum album. Next base: position 1,233,411,704 of record OY728122.1, on the reverse strand, counting down.
GAGGGTATCATTTTAGAAGACTAAGAACTATAGGAAGTTATAAGGAGTTTTGGACTATTATTTGGATGATTTTGATCAACTATATGTGGAATTTTCCATGAAGAGCTCTGGGGTGGTTTTGGATCCTTTTATAGGGGAGAAGGATGGATTTTTTTTAGAAAAATACAAACAAAAAAGTCTGTATATAATAGTCAATTTAATAAAAAAATGGATATTAATTGAGTGGGGAAGGGGTTAATGTGAATTAATAAATAATCATACATTAGTTCAAATGTATTTAACATGTTTTTATGTATGTTACTTTCATATTTTTCACCATTAATGTTTTTTATTTTTACCAAAGTAACTAAATTATCCAATAAGTAATTTACATTGAATCAGTAAAATTAAAATATCCTATAATAAATAATTTGTACCAAATGATTCAAAATACAGATTATACTTCTTAATGTAAAATATTAATGGTTTATAAATTTTAAATTCGATATAAATATATATATTGTGTAAAAAACATGTTAATAAAATTTATTTATTTATACATATAAATAACTATTAATATAAAATTATCAATTTTGTTTATTTCCATGATATTAATAAAATTATTTTTAATATTGTTAGAGTCATGTGGGATTTAATAAAAAATTGGAATTCAACATAGTGGATACTTAAATACAATAAAAAAGTAAAAAAATTAATATAAAAAATTATTAATTAAGTAGAAAAATAATTAAACATTGTCTTTTAAAAATAAAATTTATTTTTAAATTATTTATTTTAATTTATAAATAATTGTTTTAAATAACAAAATGTAAAAAAATCATTCTTGTTTTATGAAAATATAAAAAATGATATGGTATTTTCAAATGTAGCATTTTAATTATTCCTCCAATATTAAGATAGTAATGAAAATATAATTAATTAATGAAAATATTAATTTTTATTTATAAATTAATATAATAATATTAATTTTAATTCCTATATTTATAAATTTATTTATTTGGTATAATATAAATAATATATATATAAATTTTTCTATTGAAACATTACATTTTTTTAGTGTTCCTGAAATATTTTCATATTAATTTCTAATTTCAAGAATGTTATTAGAAATTAGTTTATAAAAATAGTAATTTAACAAAAAATAATATTATTTATTGGGATAAAATATAAAATTCATTAAATAAATTTATTTTGGTAAGAACAATATCGTTTAATATAATGTCATATTAATTATTTATGCTCTAAATATGAATATTTGTAGTTATGTAATATATTTTAATTTTCTTGTGCTTTTATTTTTCGTACATGTTGCATAATAATATTCATATTATTTGAAAATTTTCAATTTAGACCAATAATTCATATGTATAATTTTATAGATCACATTATTTTAATTTAATGGAATGATATATTATAAAATCATAGGGTCTTAAAACATTATCATGAGGTCTTCTTCAATATCACAATAGTATATTTTTAAATATCACTATTATTGATCCCTACACAAGAGCTAGATCTATATGGATACCATATCAAAACTATGTGGATGGATTCATATTTTTTTATGTTTCATAATTCTATACATAACATTTATCTTAGTTCTAACTAAAAATACCATTCATATCACATTTTTTCCTCTCTAACACTTGGGTACCAATGTCAATATTAGGTTTTCTATCATTGAATTCATGTTAGGAAAATAAATTTAAATAGATTTAAATTATATTGACCATCCTTGGGTATGAGATTCCACATCCCAATCGAGTTCTTCAACACCCCTCTGTTAGGATATGATATATCATTATTTCCCCTATACGTGAAATGAGATATGAGTAGATATATTTATATGGTCTACAAATTTATAAATTTCAATCCTCGCAATAATGATACAGATTTCGGAATGATCCGTCCATGTCTTCAATGAAAATATTCTTCCATATCAACTCTCGTGTATTAATTTTTAACATTCCAACCTTGGAATTCTTTAGATGAGATATTTTAAATAACCTAGTTCTAATATTTTTCCTATATGCTAATTTTTTTTCATTATGTGTATTAATCACTATTGAAATTTCATTAGTATTCCTAAAAAAATTATCTGATTAAAAAAACGACCCTAAAATATAGTAATGATATTTGTTCCTTGTATCCAGATTTCAATTAACTAATGGGAGATATATTTTTTATCTATAATATAAAAAACTCTAACCACATGCTCGATCAATATTATTATAGTAAAACACTTTACAGAAATAATTTTTATGTTCATCCTCATCCGGATTTTTTCACACAGTCCACTATTAATTATAATTACTCATGTTATGATTTATATCATTCTCATACCATATAATGTGGTGTTGAAAAATCCTTTCTCTCAAGCCCCATTTTGTTCATAAGATACCTCTATTTAGTTATACTAAAATAACCTAATCAATATAGACCTTTTTTATAGGAGTTTTCCTTTATTTTTGTTAATAATCCAATAACATCAGGTCAATTATTTTCTTACAACCTAATGTAAAAAAATAGTTTCAGAAAAATATATATGTCGTGAAATATTATAAATATATTTAGAACTACTACCATAAAATATTTGTGTTATTTTCTATTCATGGTTTCACATATTATTATTTAGAAGTCAGTAATGTCATTCAATTCATCCCTTAATTACAATCATTCAAACTTATTATTAGAAAAATCTATATGGCCTTAAACATTAGTTTCATTGGTCCAAACACCATGAACTTAATACTTTCAAAATTCTACTAATGGTCAATTAAACTAATATTATCCCTTTATTATTCATAATAGGTCATCATATTTCCATTATCATTAAATATATCATCCTATTATTTTTTGTTATAACATTAAATCCTTAAAGTTAATTCATTTCTATAAGGACCCTTGAAGTGTACTGTGTTGCATTTGTTGTCAATGAGACATGTTGTTGTCTTAGAATGAATGGATGTCAAGAATTGTCAAGATGTGAATGCCAAAGGTTGTGATGGTGTTGGTGATGAAGGAGAATGGCCATGGAACTTAGAGGAATGTCACTTAGGAGATTCACTAAGTGGCATTGGAGAATATGGTTGAAACATTCTCCATGGAAATCTGACGATTGTTGAGCTGTTCTTTAAGTTCATAGAACTTGTATCAACTGGATACAAAGTCACAACATGATTAGAAGACCATGCATTGTACTGACAATGCATGAGGAGTTGAAGAGATCCATCCACAACTTCTAAGTGGATGAAGTGGATTAATAAAGTCCATGCACTATCACTTAGTGCATGAGAATTTGAAGAAGTTCCAATTTGATCTCTGATTAAATCAACAAAGAGAATTGATGAAGTTATTTGATTCAGGAGTTCGGTTGAAGATGAAAAACCTTCAAGAAGTCCCTCCTAAGTATTGAACACATATGGAAGAGGAGATGAAGAAGATTAAGAAGAAACCGTTTGAAATTCCATTCATAAGTGATGAATACATGTTGAAGATAATGGAGGAATTTCAAAATGAAGAAGAAGAAAGGAAGAAGGATAAATGAGGAAGAAGGCTTGAAGTGGCACTTGGCATTTGGCATGTTTTATATGGAGAAGATCTTTGTATTTCACAAAGTCTTATTCTGTCCCTTTGCCAAAAAATTGGCCAGCCAAGGCACCTTGGGGGGTTCAACCCCAAGGCATGGGCACTAGGGCACCACGCCCGGGGGAACCCCGTGGGGCGAGCCAGGGCGGCAGGGCGCACCCAAGGACACCGCAAGGGCGCCAGGGGCACGCCCGGAGGAGCGTAGTGTGCATAGTGGGCGCCATTGGCGCGCCCGCAGGGAGCATAGTGGGCGCTAGAACCGCGCCCGCGAGGAGCAGAGGGTGGGCGCAAGAGTGCGCCCGCTAAAGAACTCGGTGCGGGGCGGCACCGAGAGGGGAGGAGATTCAACTGGCGGGTTGAGGGAGCGCCAGGCTTATAAAGCACGGAAAAACCGGCCGCGGATTCGATGTGGGACGCGCATTTTTCACCCGGAGCGCATCCTGGCCGTCCGACTCATCGCGCGGCTGATCACAGCCGCTCATCGCATCCCGCGCGAGATCTCCTGATCGCGGCCGTCCGAGGATATTCAAACGCCTGATCCAACGGCCGAGAGCTCGTCTCCTTCCTCGAGCTCGGCCGAGGACACCTCGAAGCCACCCGCGACATCGCCTGAACCAGAGGCCATCCGACCACCGGTTTTTGAGTTCCCGGCCAACATTTCCAACGCCGAAGGCTCTATTGAGCTCGTCTGGACCTACCGAACACGATCATGCATAAAACTATACATGCATGCAACAAATGAGGAGATTTCGTGATCGGCCGAGGCAAACGAAGCTGCCGAGGCCACGTGGAGAGCATGCTTTGCATGCATGAGCCTAAACAGAGGCCGTGCATGCGTTCTAAGTCGCATGCACGTGAAGAAGGCCGATAAATAAGGGAGCCCGCGTCAAACCGAGAATAAACCGCAAAACTTTGGAAAGATTTTGAAGATCCGAAATCTTCGGTGATTCAAGATTTTAAACCCGGATGATCAAAGGCATTCCTCTGCCTATATAAGGAGAGCTCGTGGCTCTCATTGATGTTGCTGATTTTTTTGTTGAAGATCCGGAGTCCCGCAGAGCACTCTCTGCCTCGCGAAGCCGAAGCCCCGCGCATCCCACTTGCGCGGCTATTGTTCTCGGTGCCATCTGAGGCCCGAAGGAGTCCCTTTTGAGCATCCCCTGCGCGAAAGAAGTGAAGGGGAGACCCCTGCGCGCTAATCGTTGCGCGGCAGGAAGAACCCAGGGCCGCCGCACTCTGCGCGCCCACGGTTGAAGCCCGAGGTGCTTTGCACCCGAGGTCTTGCACGCCCATGTGCCGTGCTCCTTGCGCGCTCGAAGGCTTGCACACCCGTGGCTTGTGCCTTGCACGTGTGCACCTTGTGGCTTAAGCCCACCACACCTTGCGCGGCTGCCCCTTGTACCAAGACACCTTGCGCGCCTCCTTTGAGATCAAGGCAGTATACCACACTCATTTTGTGTGTGTGTGAAGTGAAGGAGTTCAGGTTGTGTTTTACACACATTGTGTGTGCCAAAGAAGGCCGAAGCCTTGTGCGGCAGTGGAGAAGAGGAGAAGCACATGGGCGGTGTGTGTGCAAAGTCGACATGAACACACCTTGGCCGAGACTTGCACTCTGTGTGTGCATTTGAAGAAAAGGCAGTAGCCTTGTGTGTGTGCTAAGTGAACAAGAAGACCACAACTAAACCTAAGTTAGTGTGTGTCAAAGAAAGAAGAGGTCATAGCCAAGATTGTGTGTGCAAAGTACAAATACACCCTACGGGCATTTTTGTGTGCAAGATAAAGTGAAAGGCCAAGTGTGTGCCAAGTGGTTAGAAGACCACACTCATTAAGTGTGTGTATAAAGTGAGCAAGAAGTTGGCCGAAGCCTAGGTGTGTGCACAAGAAGGGAAGAAGGCCATAGGCATTTGTGTGTGCAAAAGAGCTAAAAGGCAGAACCTAGTGTGTGCACTAAAAGTGTAAACACCTAGAAGTAAAATAAGGAGTGACCCACACTAAAGTAGAACACACTCTAAGTGTGTAAACGAATTGGTTAAAGTGTGTGAAGGAGAAAGAAGGTGTGTGTGCTATATTTGATTACACCCTTTGTGGGTTTATTGCACCAAGAGGAGAAAGAGGACAGTGCATGCATGCATGCATGCACGTGCACACGTGAACAGTGCTAAATCAGTGGTGTGCATCTGAGGAGTCCAAGACTTGAAGATCTTGAAGAGTTGCCATGCACTCAGTGCATGATGTTGAAGTGAACTGAGACTGAGCCAGACTGAAGTTAAAGAGATTGGTTGTCTGAGTTTTCAGTAGATTGAGAAGATCCTGATCATCACAAGTGATCAGAGGTACAGAGCAAGGCCAGCAGTCTTTATCCCAGACTGCTGAAGATACTTGAAGAACTTAAAGTGAAGAAGAGCTACTCGTGCGACTCGAGGAGCCAGGAGAAGACCCTGTGGGACTCAGGGAGAAGAAGTCTTCAGTGGGATTCTGGAGCAGGCCAGTGGGACTCTGGTAACACTGTGGGACGCAGTATAAAGACCCTCCTGTGGGACTCAGGAGAGATACGGTGGGAAGCTGTATCGACCATTGTAATACTAACAGATTATAATGGGAGAATCCATGCTTGGAGAGCATGGCAAGGATGTAGGCCTTTGGTGCCGAACCTTGTAAATCCTTGTGTCCAGTGCCTTTACATTTCCTGCATCATTCGTGGAAAGGTGAGAGATACAAGAAGAGTGGATCGAGGCCTTAACAAGCCATAGAGGTATAATTGATAAAGAATCAATTAGTAAAAAGTTTTAAGGGATCACTGATTCACCCCCTCCCCCTCTCAGTGATTCACACTGATCTGGGCACTTCAATTGGTATCAGAGCAAGGTTGCCTCTAAAAGATCCAAGGGAGTCTTTATGAAGTGAAGATTTGAGGAAACGAGCGACCAGCCTCAAATGGAGATATCTGCCAAGACTCAGAAAAATAGAAAGAAGAAACAGGCCAAGAAGATGAAGAAGAAGGTTGCTGCAATCAGAGAAACTCCTTCTATGGAAAGAAATGTGAAAGTCACATCAGATGACAATTCCTTTTATCATTCTTCTGATGAAGCCTGTCCTAGCTGTGATGAAGTTGAAACAATGAATGATCTTCAGAGTGCACTCAAATATCTTCAGAAGACAGTTCCCATGGAAGTGGAAAAGTGTATAGCTACAGGCATCCATGATCTTCAAGAAGAAAAATCACAGTTAGAAGAAGAAGCCAATGCTATGGAAGATCAGCTGGCTAAAAGGGTTGGCATAACCAACACTCTCAGAAAGCTGGTAAATGCCAAAGATGAAACAGTATCTCTTTGCAATGAAAGATATGAAGACACTACTGAAGAATTGAAAAGAAGCCTTTCTGAGAAAGAAATCTTTAAAGTAATTATCAAAGAAGTTTTCCATGCACTGGAAAAGAGGCACAAAGTGTCAATGGTTGTCAAAGATGCTCAACTAGAAGACAAAGTCAAAAGGGTGAAGGAGCTGGACAATTCATTGCAAGAATTGAAGAAGGTGCATGAAGACCAGATGAAACAACTGGTGGAGAATTGGGAAGGAAGGCTAAGAACTGTTGAGGATGAGAAGAACTCCCTTAACATGAAATGCTTAGAATTGGAGGTGATATTGACAAATCAGCAATCACCCAAAGCCAAAGCCTCCCAGTCAACTGGAAGAAGACATGTTGCTACTCAAGTATGCCTTGAGAAGGATGATTCTAAAAGAAATACATCCTCTAGTGAAAGTGCAACAACTTCTAACAAGAAGGTACCATCCATACCATCTTGTACTCATGTTTCTAAATGTGTTTCCACAAAAAGTGCAGGATGGAAGAATGAATCCAAACAAATATGGATGAAGACAGTAAAGAAGCAGAGCTCTCCTGAAACAACACAACTTGTCAAGAAAAGTACCCTACAATCAGAAGGACTGAAGAGGTCAAGATTCGTGGGACAATGCTGGTGTTGTAGCAAGTATGTGCATTGTGCAAAGGATTGTTGGTACAATCCACTAAATGCCAAAGCACAGAGGAAGCCCATGCCTAGGGGGATCAAGCCAGAAGAAAAGAAGCAACATCCACAGGTCCAGAAACACCTGTTTACTGCAAATAGATTTGGATTACTTGACAACATCTGGGATGATTGCAAAAGTGGTCAAAAAGATTCATGTCAATCTCCAACTGTATCCAGAGCTCAAAAGAAGAAAAGATCACAGAACCTGGCTCAGAGAGAATCCTTGGGAAGCAAGATGAAAGGGGACAATGCTCCCAAGAAGATTATGAAAAAGGAAGAGAAGACCTTGGAGTCTAAGTCCAAGAAGGGTGAGTCATCCAGTAGGACCACCAAGAAGACATGCTTCTATTGTGGAAAGAAAGGACATATCATGGATCTTTGTAAAGAAGCCATGAAATTCAAAAGAAGCCAACTGAACTCAAACAGACAATCAATCCAGAAGAAGCAGAAGGGAGTGATTGAAAACAAGTTGCCTAAGAGAGGTAGCTTGACAGCATCAAAAGAACCATGTGGAATTTCCAAAACTGAGGCCACACTTCCAAGTGACTTACTAGTCATATGGCCAAATCAGTTGCAACTTTCCAAAGATCTGAAAAGAGCTGAAGATGACGTTCTGGAAATTTCTAAGGAAAGAGGGAAGACAAATATTTCACATGAAGATGTTTTGAGAACCACACCAGCACAATCATTAATGAAGATCAAATGTGCAAGTGTGAAGACTGGTGAAAATGGGACATCTCGGTTGAGAGAATCTTCTCAACCTTGTTGTTCACATTGATGAACCAAGGAAGTTCCATCTTATTCCCTTATACATTGGTATTTACATGTGCTAACATTGCAGGGAATTGAAGATGATGATCATTCTCAGCTGGAGGATGAATTGGATTGAATGGAGTGCACCCCTTGAGGGGGAGCCAATCTGGAGAAGATGATGTTCTAAAATTAATATCATCTTGAGAAAGTGAAGGTATTTCAATCATGCTTTCATCCCTTGTTTCTTAATTGAGTTTATCTTGTCAATTAAGGGGGAGTATGGATTGAAGACAAATGATTGAAAGGGGGAGCTTTATCTTTGCACTGAACTTTCTAATGAGTTTTGTGAAGTATGTGCAGGATTTAGCAATTCATTGTTATATCTGAAAAATTTCAAGCCCCTAAGCATGATCTCACATGTGTAGAGAATTGTGGACAGCATTGAGTTCCTTGGTTACATCACTCTTGTTTTCTACACCGGGTTAGCCCAAGTAGACTTAGAGTTGATTAGCTAAAGGTTCTTTGCTAAAGAAGAACATGTGACATCATCACTCTCCTAGTGTTTTTCAAGAAGATACTTTTTACAAGGGAGGAAGAGATCTTTGAAAGAGTACCACACCACACCTTTGCATTTGATTTCCAATAAGGGGGAGAAAATATTGGCACACATATTGACCCATTCATATGTGCTAAAGGAGTGTATTGACAACAAATACAAAGGGGGAGATTGAAGTGCACTGTGTTGCATTTGTTGTCAATGAGACATGTTGTTGTCTTAGAATGAATGGATGTCAAGAATTGTCAAGATGTGAATGCCAAAGGTTGTGATGGTGTTGGTGATGAAGGAGAATGGCCATGGAACTTAGAGGAATGTCACTTAGGAGATTCACTAAGTGGCATTGGAGAATATGGTTGAAACATTATCCATGGAAATCTGATGATTGTTGAGCTGTTCTTTAAGTTCATAGAACTTGTATCAACTGGATACAAAGTCACAACATGATTAGAAGACCATGCATTGTACTGACAATGCATGAGGAGTTGAAGAGATCCATCCACAACTTCTAAGTGGATGAAGTGGATTAATAAAGTCCATGCACTATCACTTAGTGCATGAGAATTTGAAGAAGTTCCAATTTGATCTCTGATTAAATCAACAAAGAGAATTGAAGAAGTTATTTGATTCAGGAGTTCGGTTGAAGATGAAAAACCTTCAAGAAGTCCCTCCTAAGTATTGAACACATATGGAAGAGGAGATGAAGAATATTAAGAAGAAACCGTTTGAAATTCCATTCATAAGTGATGAATACATGTTGAAGATAATGGAGGAATTTCAAAATGAAGATGAAGAAAGGAAGAAGGATAAATGAGGAAGAAGGCTTGAAGTGGCACTTGGCATTTGGCATGTTTTATATGGAGAAGAACTTTGTATTTCACAAAGTCCTATTCTGTCCCTTTGCCAAAAAATTGGCCAGCCAAGGCACCTTGGGGGGTTCAACCCCAAGGCATGGGCACTAGGGCACCACGCCCGGGGGAACCCCGTGGGGCGAGCCAGTGCGGCAGGGCGCACCCAAGGACACCGCAAGGGCGCCAGGGGCACGCCCGGAGGAGCGCAGTGTGCATAGTGGGCGCCAGTGGCGCGCCCGCAGGGAGCATAGTGGGCGCTAGAACCGCGCCCGCGAGGAGCAGAGGGTGGGCGCAAGAGCGCGCCCGCTAAAGAACTCAGTGCGGGGCGGCACCGAGAGGGGAGGAGATTCAACTGGCGGGTTGAGGGAGCGCCAGGCTTATAAAGCGCGGAAAAACCGGCCGCGGATTCGATGTGGGACGCGCATTTTTCACCCGGAGCGCATCCTGGCCGTCCGACTCATCGCGCGGCTGATCACAGCCGCTCATCGCATCCCGCGCGAGATCTCCTGATCGCGGCCGTCCAAGGATATTCAAACTCCTGATCCAACGGCCGAGAGCTCGTCTCCTTCCTCGAGCTCGGCCGAGGACACCTCGAAGCCACCCGCGACATCGCCTGAACCAGAGGCCATCCGACCACCGGTTTTTGAGTTCCCGGCCAACATTTCCAACGCCGAAGGCTCTTTTGAGCTCGTCTGGACCTACCGAACACGATCATGCATAAAACTATACATGCATGCAACAAATGAGGAGATTTCGTGATCGGCCGAGGCAAACGAAGCTGCCGAGGCCACGTGGAGAGCATGCTTTTCATGCATGAGCCTAAACAGAGGCCGTGCATGCGTTCTAAGTCGCATGCACGTGAAGAAGGCCGATAAATAAGGGAGCCCGCGTCAAACCGATAATAAAACACAAAACTTTGGAAAGATTTTGAAGATCCTAAATCTTCGGTGATTCAAGATTTTAAACGCGGATAATCAAAGGCATTCCTCTGCCTATATAAGGAGAGCTCGTGGCTCTCATTGATGTTGCTGATTTTTTTGTTGAAGATCCGGAGTCCCGCGGAGCACTCTCTGCCTCGCGAAGCCGAAGCCCCGCGCATCCCACTTGCGCGGCTATTGTTCTCGGTGCCATCTGAGGCCCGAAGGAGTCCCTTTTGCGCATCCCTTGCGCGAAAGAAGTGAAGGGGAGACCCCTGCGCGCTAATCCTTGCGCGGCAGGAAGAACCCAGGGCCGCGGCACTCTGTGCGCCCACGGTTGAAGCCCGAGGTGCTTTGCACCCGAGGTCTTGCATGCCCCTGTGCCGTGCTCCTTGCGCGCTCGAAGGCTTGCACACCCGTGGCTTGTGCCTTGCACGTGTGCGCCTTGTGGCTTAAGCCCACCACACCGTGTGCGGCTGCCCCTTGTACCAAGACACCTTGCGCGCCTCCTTTGAGATCAAGGCAGTATACCACACTCATTTTGTGTGTGTGTGAAGTGAAGGAGTGCGGGTTGTGTTTTACACACATTGTGTGTGCCAAAGAAGGCCGAAGCCTTGCGCGGCAGTGGAGAAGAGGAGAAGCACATGGGCGGTGTGTGTGCAAAGTGGACATGAACACACCTTGGCCGATACTTGCACTCTGTGTGTGCATTTGAAGAAAAGGCAGTAGCCTTGTGTGTGTGCTAAGTGAACAAGAAGACCACAACTAAACCTAAGTTAGTGTGTGTCAAAGAAAGAAGAGGTCATAGCCAAGATTGTGTGTGCAAAGTACAAATACACCCTACGGGCATTTTTGTGTGCAAGATAAAGTGAAAGGCCAAGTGTGTGCCAAGTGGTTAGAAGACCACACTCATTAAGTGTGTGTATAAAGTGAGCAAGAAGTTGGCCGAAGCCTAGGTGTGTGCACAAGAAGGGAAGAAGGCCATAGGCATTTGTGTGTGCAAAAGAACTAAAAGGCCGAACCTAGTGTGTGCACTAAAAGTGTAAACACCTAGAAGTAAAATAAGGAGTGACCCACACTAAAGTAGAACACACTCTAAGTGTGTAAACGAATTGGTTAAAGTGTGTGAAGGAGAAAGAAGGTGCGTGTTCTATATTTGATTACACCCTTTGTGGGTTTATTGCACCAAGAGGAGAAAGAAGACAGTGCATGCATGCATGCATGCACGTGCACACGTGAACAGTGCTAAATCAGTGGTGTGCATCTGAGGAGTCCAAGACTTGAAGATCTTGAAGAGTTGCCATGCACTCAGTGCATGATGTTGAAGTGAACTGAGACTGAGCCAGACTGAAGTTAAAGAGATTGGTTGTCTGAGTTTTCAGTAGATTGAGAAGATCCTGATCATCACAAGTGATCAGAGGTACAGAGCAAGGCCAGCAGTCTTTATCCCAGACTGCTGAAGATACTTGTAGAACGTAAAGTGAAGAAGAGCTACTCGTGCGACTCGAGGAGCCAGGAGAAGACCCTGTGGGACTCAGGGAGAAGAAGTCTTCAGTGGGATTCTGGAGCAGGCCAGTGGGACTCTGGTAACACTGTGGGACGCAGTATAAAGACCCTCTTGTGGGACTCAGGAGAGATACGGTGGGAAGCTGTATCGACCATTGTAATACTAACAGATTATAATGGGAGAATCCATGCTTGGAGAGCATGGCAAGGATGTAGGCCTTTGGTTCCGAACCTTGTAAATCCTTGTGTCCAGTGCCTTTACATTTCCTGTATCATTCGTGGAAAGGTGAGAGATACAAGAAGAGTGGATCGAGGCCTTAACAAGCCATAGAGGTTTAATTGATAAAGAATCAATTAGTAAAAAGTTTTAAGGGATCACTGATTCACCCCCTCCCCCTCTCAGTGATTCACACTGATCTGGGCACTTCAACCCTCAACCCAATACCAAAAAACTAGTGGTTTTCATTTCAATATTATAATAAGAAAAAATAAATCACATCTAAAAGTACTCCATAGTTTTGTATCTTTTATTAATTGAATATATAAAATAATTTCAAACAAAATTTAATACCGAAAATACCCAAAAATTATAATTTGAATGCACCATTTTCTAACCGATTAACCCTATATATAATTCATAATAATCTTCCTGGAATCTGGGGAAAAATAAATATTAAAAAACTTGTAATATAATATTCTCAATAAGGGTTAAATAAAGATAGATATATCATTAATCAATAAGTACGTATAACATGTAATGTTAAATAATGTAAAAAACATACAATTTAATCAATATCATGAGAATAATATTGCAGGCATAAAATATCATCAAATAAGAATACATAAATATAAACCTAATCTAGAAAACATATCATAGTATATTGTACTAATATAATAATAAAATATATATCAATAAATAATCACATAGATATGGAATTTAAAATGTCAAATATATAAAAAATATTATCGAGGATTTGTGAAAAAAATAAAATACTATAAAGTTATTTTTCTAAGAATCTAACATTATAAAGGCTTCATACAATGACTCTAATAAATGGTTAAGGCATTGGCCAAAACCTAGAATAGTGTTTCTCATGAGACCTCGAGATGAATTAAGGGGATATAGTAGTCCTTGAACATAACATACTCGGTTGAAAAATTACACATATGAATATAGTGATATATAATCTACATATTAGATTTTATTAAAACAATTATAGATAATTAAAATAATTTTCCACATTACATAATCATAATAACAAAAAATTTAGAGTAATATGGTCAATATAATCAAATGAGTACATCCATCATAAAACAAATCAATAACCCTTTATTAAAAACTGGTTTTTGGTGTCATAATAATACAACCATAATGAGTCATTATATTAATCAACGGATGTCGAAAAATATTAAAATACGTTAAAATGGCTTTTGATTTTTTTTTCAAGTTAACCTTTTTTCACATTGATAGTCATTTTTTATTAAAAATATAGTATTTATAATATAAATTAACCATGTTGACATCTAATGTAGTATTTAAAGTATTAATTCATTATAAAAGTGGGAAACTATTCTCATTAAATATAATTCAAAAACATTCCATTTGTATTTTTGTTATAAATCACTCAAATAACATTGTTTAGAAAATGAAAAAATATAATATTCAAAACTCTTATTAAGGAGTCCAACAATAATATAAATGATTTTAAGTAATCATATGAGTATATTAAAAACCCTTTTGAATATAATTTATAAAACATAGATATAGAGGACAAATATTCCCTAGTGTATACTAAAAAAAATATAATCTCGATTAATGATGATATTTTAATGTAACACCATACCACTTTGTAATAAGTCGGGTCATATTAATCATAAACACTAACATATAATTAAATAACATGAAGATTTTTTGATTCATTATGTTATATTAAAGGGAAATTATATGTAATAAATACAATAAATAATAGCTGGATAATGCATGTATCCCACAAAAATAAGTGTGGGATGTAAATCCATGACTTTACACCTCGTTTTGACGAAGATGATTGAAACTATGGTATAATGATTTTAATAATACCATTAACTTATATAAAAAAGTATTCATATTTATGGTATCATATATGATATTATTACTTTATTTTGATACCAATTTATCAAGAATATTTTGTTATAACCATTGTTTCAGGTGTGAACTACTTAATTTTACAATACATGTTTTTTCTTTTAGGTCTTGGTTCATGTTCAAATGATATTTTTTGATAATATATAAAATAATATAAATGTAATATATATCATTTTTATTAACTATATTAAAATTTATAATCATTCATTCTTGGTGAATCTATAAAATGAATCCCATCACATCATAGAGACCGTAGGCCCTATGTATGCACAATTGCTGATATCATTCAATTAAGGGTGAAAGGGTAAGGTAGCGCATGATATAATAATTTTTAAAGAATAAAAATACTGTCGTATTTATAATATATATCAATTATTTTGATCATTATATCCATCCATGTAGTGTGGTGATGAATAATAAATTACAAAATGTCATGGAGACATTATGCTATACATACACACGTGCAATAGCTTCATTTTCATTAGTATAGATATAATTGGTAATATTTTTTAACCATAATTAAAATTAAATATAATAATATAAATCATACTATATTTGTTACATTATAATTTAAAAACACGTGAGGTCGATGTATAAGGAGAAATGAACATTAATGTGTTGGTAAACATGATTAACTCTTCTTCGGAAGACTTCCTTTGTGTATCTACTTAATGTGTCTAGGGTTCGTCATTTTGGATATACAAGATATCCATACATTTTATAAGAATTCTAGGATGATAAATGGGTAGGTTTATTTCAATATTGAAGGTTCAATGTTATCTCGATAAGTGAGGTAGTAGGTTCCATTTTATAATTTAGGTGAGTGTCACATTTTAAAACACTATATTTAAATTAATATAAATTAATATTCAATTAAAAATGGATCCAAAGGATATTAATTATAATATTAAATTATGATTGGTATTTATATTATAATAAAATATTTTTTACTATTTTAGGTCAAATTTTTACCATTATCTTTTCATTTTATCCCTTACTAAACCCCTTTACTTTTTATCATGATAACATGAACATTAATCATAATGGGTACATTTTATTATTATAAAAATTGGTAAAGATAAATGCGAAGGTCAACAAAAAATTAGTCCTCATAAAAGGACGATTTTTTTTGAATGAAAATACATGTACTTGTAATATAAATATATCAATATAGTATAGATAGATATTGATAGAGAACATGACCATTAGAAAGCTAGCCATCATAAAACCATATATATTGACATCAGATAAAAGAATATTAAATCCAAAAAATAAAAATTAACCAATTATAGCATTACATAAAAAATATTTTTCATAGATTTTACAGAATATTTTACTTATAATTTAATATCTTGAGAAAATAACGTTAATTGATTTCATTTCATGTAATAAGTGTAATCTCAAAATTTTTTATGATTTAATATATTTTCACATTATATATTACACCATGTAATCGATATTCATCATTAATTATTTTATACCATAATAACTTCTAATAAATAAAAAGTTCTTTATGTCATTCCTTCTAGATAAAAATATTTATAAAAACAAAAGTTATGATCAAAAGTTATCTAATATGATATATTGTACATTATACATAAATAATAATATCAAATGTATAACTAAATCCATTACATTTGTATTTAACTTCATAATGATTAAAAATACTTCTATACAAATTGTAATTTCAATAATTTACATGGAAGGATACTAAATTTTGAAAATAAACATATCATTAGATTCCCAAAAAAAGATAATATTTTTCTTTTTGTCACATAAAAATATATTATCAAACTGAACAGCATAATGAAATTGTTGATGCTTCCAAATTCATAAATAAGATGTACTAATGTAAAATTCTTATATATCTCAGGACATAACTCTTTTCAAATAGAAATACTGAATCTAAAAACCAAAATAATTTAATTATAACATATCACATGTAAAAACTACAAAAGCATGAACTTGAACAATTTTATTATAATGAGTTATATTTCATTGATTATTTGGGAATTAATTTTAATATTGTCTTATATACTTATTTTAGAGTCATAACACACTGAAGAATTATTTATTTTCACTAAAAACATGAGAATAGAGGATTTCCCCCGCAAATTAATACAATGGAATTTACAATTTAATATGTACTGTGGTGTTTCCTTTCATAATTATCACATGTTGGAAACTCTGTTATATAATTTTTTCGTTTATCCATATCTTGATCGGTAGTTCCCTCCTTCTCTTGATTTACCTTAATATTAGAATACATACAGAATTACTTCCTTGTATTGATAGGATCTTTGAATTTATAATTACAATATAAGAATGTTATGGAGTCTAGTTCCCTATATAGAAATAGATTTATCAAATTGGAGTAGTGATCAATTTTTCTCAATGGGTTACATATGTTGTCTAAAACATGCTTTAAATTTTTGGTAATGTTGGCTTTATACATAGACAAATTACCAAATCTTTTTATCTCGACCTCAAAAATTTTATTTCCAAATGTAATCATAGTTCAAGGATGAAATTTGTTTCCATGAAAAGTTACTTAAAATCCATCCATTATAAGAATTATATTTCCTCAAACTCCTTAGTTTTTAAAATCAATGACCACCAATGATCAAAATCTCTAGAGAGATGATAATATTCTAGGAAAACATTCTATTATTCATTAATTTCAATGAATGAAATTTATTATATAAGGAACTTTTCCATTTCTCATCATTAAAAAGATTTTTAATCCCATTTAAATATGGAAGATGTCTTCTAATTAAGAATTCAATTATTTTTACAACATGTTTTGATCAGGATTTTCAATATGGGTGATGTTAATTTTCATAACATATGTTACTCGTTAGAGTATAGTCATATGTTTTTCAGATCTAATTTCATCTCCAGTTCCCTCATTGTTATAATAAATTGGGGCGAAATCCCTACATGAATTTTGTGTGCTGATATAGTTTCCATTCCTTCATGAAGATATATATCTAAAAAATGGAATGCACTAGATTAAATAATAAAATTTGGAAAAATAATCTTTAATATGAAAATAGGAAAACCACATAACCTAATTATATATATATATATAACTATTTTTTATATATTATATTTTTTTATTTGGATATATTTCCAAATTATGTCAAATGACTTTTTTATGTTTTCCTAAATATAGTTCCCAAGTATTCTACTACCCATTATTTGATACCAACTTTATGGATCCTAACCAAAATATCATAGATATGGTTTCATGAATTATTATATTGGTACATTATAAATGAAATCTCATCAAGAATGACTGAATATTTTATTAGTCTTGGTAAACTAGATATATACAGGAAATATACATTATATTTTAGTATATAAAATATACAATGATTTATTAGAGAAAAAAATTATTTTATTAGACTAACCCTTTATATGATTCATAATAAACATCTTGTAATCATGGGGAAAAATAAACCAAAAGAAATTTTTGTGCTTAGAAGAATATTAATGGTTAAGTACAGAGGATTCTATCATGAATTATTAAATATAAATAACATGGAATTTTAAAGTACATTAAATACATTCCATTTAGTATATAACTTGACTATAATATGGTCGGGATAATATATGATCAAAAAATGAAATAAAATTAATCACATGATAATGAAAATATAACCATGGATAATCAAATTATTGAATAATAACATGGAAATCAATAACTAGTATCATAAATATGGAATTAATAATTCTAAAAATCTAAAAATAATTTTCAAGGATTCATTCCAAGTGTATAATATTGTCATATCTAGGTACTGTGAATCTATAATCTTCAATTATTCGTTCCAAGAACATAAAAAATCAGAAAGGCTTATACCAAACCCAATCTAATTTTTATTAGGTTTTCCGATTCATCAAGGCATTATATTAGGCCCAACAGAAACTATAATAGGTTAAATAATTTCATCATATGATGGTGGTGAAATAATATAATCAAATAAATTTTTGATGGAAATAGAAAACAAAATGTATATAACATTCCTCCAAAAGTAAATATAATTACAAAACATATAGAGTTTGGATTATAAATGTTACATCCCTAGTAAAACTATTCATTAACTGTTTAATAAAATTGGTATATGGTATCATAATAAATCTACGAAATTTAATCATAAGGAAAAAATTTAAGTCTTCATAAATAAAAATATTTTAAATGAGGTCTTTGAAATAATCAATTAAAAAATAATTTGTTTTCGCCATGAAAATAACTTATTATTAAAACATAACACATTTATAAAAGAGAAAAAATTTGTAAATAAACAATTAATGTTATAATTTAGTATTTATCTAATTAAATTTTTATGAAGGTGGTAAAATCAATCAATGTCGTATTATATAAAAAACATTCAATATATATTTTTATCGGAAACACACAAAGAAACTTTTTTCAAAAATGAAAAATTATATGGTTAAAATATTTTTAAAAGAGATAAAAAATTAATAAAATGACATTAAGAAATAATATCAAATTATTAAAAACCTATTTGAAATAATTTTCAGAAAACATGGTCATGCATGGGAAATATTTCCCATTAAAGACTTAAATAAATGTAACCTTGAATAACGATGAGATTGTGAAGATATCCATTTCCAGATTGTAATAATTTTAATCATATTTCACATAACATCAAATGAATCATTGAATACCATGATGATATGGATATAATTATATTATATCCAAGGGTCATTATAGACACCACAAAAGTAAAATAAGAGATGAATGTGACATGAATACAAAATAAATAAATGTGTGACAAAAATAAATTACCTTATTGTTCCTTTAGTAAAACATTTGTTAAACAACTGTATAATGTTTTTAAGCATGTTATTTACTTATATAAAAACCTTATTATAATTTTTTATAACATATATTATCTTATTATATTATCATATCACACGTTATTTGATAATATTTAATTATTACCCTTATTTTGGGTGTTTACTACTTCAGTTTCCTATGCATGTTTTATTGTGTGAGTCATGGTTATTATGCATAAGATATTTCTCCATTATAAAAAAATGATATTATGTTCAATGTTATCATATTTATTTATTATATAAATTCATATAATCATTCTTGAATTTGGAACATTGAAAATGAATCACAACATGATGTGGAGACGATATATATTACGTAGGCATAATCACCGATAACAATCCATTAATTGATAATGGGTAAGGATGTGTGTAGTATATTAATTATTTATAGAGAAAAATAATTTAATATTTGTTATATATATGTATATAATATTTCCATTATTATACCCATCTATGTAAATTGTTGACGAAAAATAGAATAAACAATGACGTGGAGACGATAAGTCGTACACACACACACATAGTGATTTATATTTTAAATAGGTTGGTCAAAATTAGGAATATGGATTTAAATTAGTCAGTAAATTATCTAATATATTCTATGCTAATTAATAATTTGTAAGGGATAAAACACGTTAAGAAAAATATAATGAAGAAATAAACTACAATGGGTTGGTAATAAAAATTACCTCTTATTAGGTAATCATCCATTAGATATTTCTATAAGGGATCCGAGGATGGAATTTTTAGAATACAAAAATAAAAAAACCCATATATTAAAATTGGGAAGATAAATTTGTTTGTATTTTTTGAGCTATGAGGCACAATGTGGTGCGAAGAAGTGAGGGAGGAGGTTCTCTTTTATAATTGACGTCAGGGTCACTATCAAAAACTGTCAAAATATTTAATTAATTTAAATTATTATTAACGTAAAAAATGGTTTAAAATTAATATATTTCAATTATTATATGATTATGTGTATATATAAATTCATCCAAATATTATTATAAATTTTTAGGTCGCGTTTTTACTATTACCGTTTTCGTTTTTCCCATATTTAACTACATTAACTTATACTCTAATAAAATTGATTTTACTCATAAATGGTTATTATTGATATTATAAAATGTTAAACTACCAATAAATGAATAATTTTTGGCATGTTTATCTTTATCCAAATTAGTTATATTTTGTTATTAGTATAAATTTTATATCATTTAACATGTTGTTATTTATTTTCAAATATCATTAATCACAATTTCGAAACAATTCATTACATGAATTTCTTAAAATATCATAAAAACAAGTCATCATCAAAAATAATCTGTTAAAATTACTACAGTATATAAATTTCATCTAGAAATATCATTTATGAATAAAAATGTATTTTTATGATTTTAGTTTCAACACATATATATCCCACCTATATCCATCGATGAGTACATGTTAAGGGGAAATAATTCTTTTTCCCTCATATCATGGAAATTTCCTGAAATAGTGTCATGTTATATTATTTCTATTCCAACTCACCTATAGAAATTCTCATGATCATTTTACAATGATAATTCCTTGATTTTTTATTTCATCATTGACCCGTGTGTTTGTAAATAATGATATAGAAAATACAATTCCATATATTATTCAAATGGATTTAGTTACTATGAAACTACTCAATGAGTTTCACATATAATCGTGAATTTATTTTCAATAAAACAAACAACATCATGAATTAAATATTATTTATGGAATGATTTTACTAGTGAAAATTTTAAAAATGGAGGTATATCAACAAATTTTCATCCTCATCCCACGTAATTATACAATTGAAGGAGGATATAATATTATCATTTAAATATAACAGGAGTTTCATTAAATATAAAAGAGGAAATATGATTATCTTCTATCATAAACATGGAAATTAAGATTAGATATTTTTTCAACAACTTACTCCTATTATAATTATAACTAACATTCCTAGATAGAATTATTTTTCTCTTATGTTATATACTTATTTAATAATCTTTTCATGTTCCATTATAATTTCATTAATGTTAGATATATGTTTGTGGACTTAGATTACTAAAAATATCCCATAACAATAACATTATACCAAGTTAGCAAAAAAATTCAAGTAGTGGCAGCTCTTGGTGTTATTTTTCCCTATGCTCAATAAGGAGGAAATTAGTCGGAGCTCCTAAAAATATAATCAATTATTATTTCCCTACTCGCAAACTCCTTAACCCATTCCCTATAATATAAATAAGGTGTTAAGAACATAGTAATAATGAATTTTTATTGAATAAATTTAATTTATTTGATGTCTTTGAGTATACACCACACTATGTTATGCTTTCTCTAAATTAAATATATGATTAGATTACATTAAACGCAATAACGAGTTTGTACAAAACTGAAATATTATTATTATTATCATATGAAAAAGAAATTTTTTAAGTAGAAAATAAAAATAAGAAAATTAAAAATATTAACTATATTATAGAATTATGTTTTACATGTGTAAATATATTTCTATGAATAATAAATTTTAAATGAATGGAAAAACATTTTTAAAATAGATGTAATTTTTTAGAAAAAATCATTTCACAAGTGTTTTTTCCACAAATAAAATCATTATTATAGGATTATATTAATTATATATATATATATATTATTCAATATATTTTATGACATACATCTTATGTGTGCTCTAGACATGGTATAAGAACATATCTAATTTTTATAATAAAATTAGTATTTAACTATGTTGGTTTTTATACCGCCTTTAATGGAATAATTTTTCTAAATCCCCATATTTTAAATTTTCTAAATTATATTATTAAATTAAAAAAAAATATAACGATATCAAAATATTTGTTGGTTTTTTTATTTTTCGGTTCTGTTTTATGTTTTGGTGTATAATGAAAAAATATTGAATTTTAATATAAAACATCATTTCCATAAAAATATTTTATAGTGTAAAATTATATTTTTGAAAAGTATTAATGTACATGTAGAAAAAAAATATCATTTAATCAAAAGTTTTTCATTGGAAAAAAAGTTACAAAGGCATTTTATATGAAAACAAATCACTCTTTTGAACGTTTTCTGATTAAAGACATTGTTTTTTCTCGTCAATAGGATTCATTTTTAATTCATTTTTGGAAATTATTTTACCTTAATTTGTAAAAATTGATTAAATAAATGTAATCATAAGTTAAAAAAATTACATCTTCTACATTTTATTTTTTGATTATATGAATTTTACTTTCATTAATTTATTACCATGGTTATGTCTAAATTAGATAATTATGTTTAAGAAAAAACTTATCAATATCATAAAACAACCCTAGAACAAGCCCAAATATTATGGGACAATGTTTTTATTACCATTATAACCTATGATTCAAAATTTATTAATTTAATGAATGTTTAGTAATGAAAATGTCTTGGATATTTTTTAAATAAATGTAAGTGACAAAATGACACATATATATTTATTAAACAGAATATTTTCAATATGTTGTTAACAGGAATATATTCTCTATTATATATATTATTATATAATATATATGGTTCATACAAATCATTTAATTTTGGTTTTATAATTTTTTGAAGAAAGAATTATAATAAATAATTACACGATGATGATTGAGTAATTATTCAATTAATTAAATATTTAATTATATTATATTATAAGTAAAATAATAAATATTATTAGACTTAATTAGGGATGAAAAATGATATTTTTGGTATGTATGACATGTTAGGGATGTATTAAATAAATTTATTTCATGACATATGACTTGATTTATTTTATTATATGATATGTAATGAATAATTTAAAAAATGACACAAATGATATTTTATGAAAATAATTAATTATTAAATTAGTTAAAATTATTAAAACTCCAAAATATGGAATAATATGATGTGATATGGTATAAT
Source organism: Viscum album (assembly GCA_963277665.1). Taxonomy (NCBI): domain Eukaryota; kingdom Viridiplantae; phylum Streptophyta; class Magnoliopsida; order Santalales; family Viscaceae; genus Viscum; species Viscum album. The sequence continues at coordinate 1,233,388,572 of OY728122.1, read as the reverse complement.
ATACCATTAATTGCATATTTTTGGTTCAATTTGTAGCTTATGATTAAAAATATACATCTTTTAATATTATAAATGTGTTTACCATAAATAAAATGTAAATAAGTTAACTAAGGTTTAATAAAAAAGGAATCACTTAAAAAAACCAAAACCTATCTACCATATATAACCTTATGCGCTTATCAATAAGTGATTCCTAAAGTGGATGTAACGTTTATCAACAACTGTTTTTGTATTATTTGAACATTAAACCAATTAAATTATCTGTATTTAATATGAATATAAAAATGTTTGTATCATATTTATTTTTATGAGTTTTAATATTTTTTCTTTGACCTATACTGAGACACACTTCAATCAAATGGAATACATAATCGTTGTTCGTGTGTATGGTGGACTACAACCTCGTGAAACGATGTCGTTCGTTTCTCTATTGTAACCTTTCCATGTTTTGAATAATGAGTTAATTTAATTTTATATATGGGATATATTATAATTATTTTGTAATAATTGTTTTGAAATTATTTTATCAATCATATATTCATTCTTTCTATTTTCTGTAAATAAAAGACGTTTGATTGAGGATGTGAGGATTTCAGCCTCCTTGAAGTGATGTAATTTATTAACACATTACATGGAATGTATTCAGGATTTTTTTGAGTGAATTTTTTATATATATTTGTCATAATAATTATTTTTTAATTTTATTTTATATATTTTATTTACCTTATTTCTTTTAGTATGATAAGACAATTGAAATATCATTCATGGATACCTAGACCTACCATCTCCATGAACCCGTTATTTCATTTTGAAGATATATATTTTACATATTATGAAAAATAAATATATAAATAATATATTTGATATTTATATAATTGTTATAATTATAGAAATTATGATATCATGAAATAATCAAATGTGAAGGAATAAAACAAATAAAAACACGTGTGAAAATGAATGTGGATATTACACAAAGCATAACATTAACATGGAATTATTCATATAAAGTTAATATAATTTCATAATGAAATAATATATTATATTACATATAATAATATTATTCATTAATATATTTATTATAAACATAAAATTGTTAAACATGATATCATTATGAGTATGATGGGTGTCAATTTATAAGGTGTGAGATATTTCTGTCTCTGTTATTTTTTTGGGACATATGCATTATAAACTACTAGTTTCTTTTGTGTGGTATATAAAGCATGGATGAATGCTTTTAACTATAATTATTATGAATAATATCGTATTATAGCATCTATATAATTTTATTTTAAAATTACAAAATTATTCTTCTAATTGTAAATTGACAAGTATTTATTTTACAATCTCCTCAATATTCATGATTGTTTCTTTTTAATCCTCAATTGAGGAATATTAAACATCCATATGCATGATTCCTAAAAAAATAAAAATGTATTTTAATAGTATCTTATGGATGGAAAATTTATTTTTTACCATGATTTAATTTTTAATTTATGTTTTGAAAATGATATTTTATTCATTTTCAAAATGAGCTACTTTGTGTCATTTTTTGTAAATTATGAAAGATATGTTATTTAAATTATTACGACATTACAAAATTTTTACACTTTCAAGAATCCTGATTAAATTTATTCCTCCCTTAAAAATTACCTAGAAATTTTCATATAAATGTTTTCATTTAAAATTATTAATTTTTTAAAGAAAAGAAAATAATTTCAAAGAAGAAAATATACTATTCTCATGAATTAATTTCAAGTGAACTAGATAAATTATTTTCCATCTATGATAACATTATTTAATTATAATTATGATTTAGAACAGATATTATTCATGAATACTATCCCTATTAATCTTATAGATGGTGTATGTTTAAAATTGAATGTTATTAAGGAAACCTATTTCTTTTCAGTGATTTATGTTGTTATTAAAAGAGGATTATGAATCCAATATCATTCCATAGGTTCTAATATGATTTATTTTATTATATAAAAATTTTATAGTTTTAATTATTTGAAGTGTGGGAACTATTCCTCCATCCAATTCATTGTGTAATTAGGGATAACTCATGAGGTATGTATATAATGCATTAACCTGGTTTTAGGACCACAATTTTATTTGTAGACACATTATTCTTGTCCATAATTTTATGTGTGGACTTGTTTTTCATATCAATATTATTATTATAGGGCCCAATATTATTCCCTTAATTTTTTTAGTGGATCTATTACTATTTTTATTTTTTACTATATTATTATTTTATGTCTATTCCTTTATTTCGTGTCTTATGCCAGTGTTATGATCCTATTTTAATGTTGTTATTTTCAGCTATTATTAATGATTTATGAAAAAACTATTTTTAATCCATGATTCAAGTTTATGTTATTTTATATGAAGGGTATACAATTATAATTTTATGATCACATTCACATAGCCTTTATTCAAATTATTATAATTATATGTCCCTATTATTCCCTTTTCCGATCATCTGAGATCACCCTTTTTATGTTCTTTTTCCCCAGGTTACGAATAATTTTTTTAAAGTAAAATATATCAAAAATGGTTATATATATGGATAAATAGGTGGGATAATTTGTACATATACTATCAATGAGTTGTTTATGCATCCAAGTTTCAAGATACACTAAACTAATACATAATTTGGGCGTGTTTATTGGTCTTCAAAAAAATGATGTAATATTAGAATACATTAATATTGATTCAATATATATTGGAATTACTAGGAAATAATAATAGATTCATAAATTACATAGGTGAAATGATAGAAAATTAATATGAAAGATTCACCTACACCTCAAATATATTATGGAAATGTGTTATCTTTTTTTATAGTTGATTTATATATATCCAAAACAAGACACCAAATGATGAATAACCAAATAATACCTGAACTGAGTAGAGGGCACATAATTATTCCAATTATGTATATTATATCTACGTTATACTTATCAAATATAATAATCCTAATTAATTATTATGTTGAATTGAGCATATATTTTTATCCCCTATATTCTAATCAATTATAATTTAATGCGTGTAAATTTCTATAAACTACCATTTTAGGAAATAAAAATTCCACCACATCCATTAGAAAATATAATAATTTTTAAAGAAGGTTTTATTACTAAAAAATATTTATTTGATGATATGTTATATATGTAACCCCTTTTATTTCTTTATAGCACCCATGAACACAATCATCAATATAGATTCATGATACTGCACACCCAATCATTATCAATGCGTAAAGATAGAAATACATTCAAAGGAGTTGAGAAAATGGTGCAATTAATGATGATAACTTTGGTTTCTAACTCTACATTCATACATAATGTCCCCTTGTTCCCCAATTACCATGCACAATGTATCGGAAGAGTTTGAATATATTAGATTGTTTGAAATATACTCCATGATACACTATATGGTTATTTTAGTATTAAAACTAAGGAGAAATATGATGGGAATTAATGATACTTGTTCCTTTTAATGAATATGGTAATTAAAATACCATTTTTTCTAAGAAATCACCATTTCCAAGGTGGAGGAGCCTATTTAAGTGAATCATACAAAAAACAAAAGAATAAAATACATGTTTTATATAAATAAAAAATTGAGTTCTCGTTGAGTGAAATTAAGAGTCCATACAATGTTCTCAAATGTAATGCAAATGATCATCCATTTACTCATCTCTATAATTTATAATAGTTATAATCAATTGACGATGCATATACATGGATCCTAGGTCTTCATCATTATATGCATTCCCAGTTAACCTAACTAGAGACCTTCCATGCCCTGTTCTCATAAATGGTTTCCCTCTATACCCAGTTCAACTAAATATGTTCTCAAATACCCATTACAGCTAAATGATCAAACATTATCTAAAAAACTAATTGGGAACCCAGTTAGTTGGGTTTTAATAATAGTGATAAAATTATTTCAAATAATTCACCAAACATGAAAATTTTATAGGGTCCCCATTTTCATTTTTATTTTAACTAGGATTATTTAATTAATGATAATAGCATACTAAAACACTATATCAATAAACAATCCACTATTCATTTTTATATTAATTTTCCTCCAACATAACCTCTTGAGATACATTTAGTGGTTATTTAATTAAATTTTCTCCTTTAAAATCGTTTATTCAAATAATAATGTAATTTTTGGACTTTTTATAAGATATTTCAAGAGTTCTGTCTCTCTAAAAAATAGGACATTAAAGTATTTAGTAGTTTTATATTCACTTGAATATGATGAACTATATCCATATGCATGAATCTAGTGAAACAAAGGATAATTTGGGTTCCAATATAATTTTATTCACAACAGTTACATAGTGTTTCAAATCCTCCATAGATCCAATATTGCATCTATGTAAAATTATCAATAAACATGATGTGGAAGATATAATAAAGGAATCCTAAAATGTGTAATACAAGATCGTTTACACATATATTATACTATGACCAATCAATGAACTATTAACAATTATGGACTCCATCATGGTTCATTCACATACTATACCCTCTCATATTTTGTTACTAACAATTTAGATGAAGTAGACATGTTCTATCATAAATATGTTTAATATATACCTGTTACAAGTTCCTTTTACCTATGATTTATTATCACAATACATTAAATTTCCTAAAATATAGTATATTTTGAAAGATTTTATAATTCTATAAACATTTCATTGACATATGAAAATAAACAACAAGATATCATGGTTTTTGTTTCATAACAGTAAAAAATGATTCAATGGTCCTTCCAACATTAAATTAAAAAATGCTTCATTTATCATTTTTAGAACTGTAGTTGGCCCCATAATTGTACTTGTCACGTGACCCTAAAAGATATCACATGTTCTATTATGTGTCACTAAACTGAATAGGATATGATTTTTTTGAAAAGGATACAAAAGGAGTAACACTAATGGTCAACATATTAACACCACAACACTTACATAAATGCTACATTGTGATAAATTCTAGAGTACCCAATTGTGAATACATGAAAAATATAATAATCAACCCAAAATGGAAACATGGAGAACCATTAATACCATAGATGTTAACAATAATATATTTGAAAAACTGAATTCTCTTTTACATAATTTAGATGATATTATTTAATGGGGAGATTTCATTAATAATAAATAAATCTAAATAGAGTCATTGAGTATGAAATAATCCCACTATAGACATAATAATATAATTAACCACTCGATATCGATACACAATTAAAAGTGTAATTTGAATATCCATAAGGTCACATGCCTTTAAAAATACTCCTCATATCCTCTATAAATTGTTTAATGAATTTTATATTGGAAGAACATATATAATGCATCTTATAAACTATGTATTTGGTCAGATATATATGGTGGACATTTCCCATATGGATGACAATTACATATTCAAGAATATATGCATGAATTTAAGATGTTATGGATGAAGTGAGAAATCATATTTGATAAATAAATAAATAAACATTCAAACTATAAAATATTAATGTTTATTAGCATGTACCATTTTTTAGAGTGGAAAATCACTTACTAGATTATTGGTTATAGAATAAATAATATTATCTATAAATTTTTACATCATATATTCCTCCATTACACAACTACCAATAAGATAGACTGGTTGATGACTGGTATTAACTTTAATTGTTTATTATGTACTCACCTAAAACATGTGTTCCTATAGATTTTATAATAGAACATTTTAATCAAGACTGAGGTAATGATAAACTATCAACATATGAGGGATGAGTGTACCAATATAATGGTATACACATGAAATTGAATCCATATTTTGTGTAGATTTTTAGAGTTTCACATTTACATTAGTATGTGATACTCTAGGAACACCTCTTATTTTATACATAGATGGTTATTATTTGAAATAAAACATTTAGATCTCCTTGGGGAAAATATGGGTGACACTATTTATAAATACATTTATTCACTATGTTTCAACATTTTATTGAATTTATGGATTTCTTATGTATTTTTTATGATAAGTATGCGTGTTCATGTTGTTATTAAACCAACTATTGACCATATACTTGATATTTTTTTATATAGGTTTTTCAACACCATGTTTATTTTTATAATTTTTGTTTATATTTAGGTTTATTATTTTTTGGTTGGTGTGTAATCAATGTGAGTAAATCATATTACCCAATTTCATATCACCCCTTAGTCGTTACATTATCTTTTTTCCATTCGGATGTGCATGTGAGGTCTTATACTGACTGATATTACTTTTTCATGCGTATCGTAGGATGAGTGGTAACATTATCCAGATACAATAAAACTTAATACTATAATATTACATGATTTAAATAACTATTGATGGAGTTAGTTCGTAATGTAGCTTTAGATATTATTATTTTGACAAATTTTACAAAAGGAACATGTCCCTTGAGATGCTTAATGATATTTTATTGAAGATAATATTATATATGAAATGAGATTATAAAAATTATATAAATTTATGCCAATATATTTCAGAAACTAATTCTTATGTGGCTTCCACTATTTATTGGATCTCTAAAATCCCATTCATTTATATGTTATGTTTTTAAAAATGAATTTTATTTTTAGTTTCAATGGTGTATAAGGTTTGAAATAATAATATTTCATAAAATATGATACAAAATATCATTTCATGGGTTAAATTGATGTGGGAATACTATGTCTAACCACGAGATAGAGTTGTTTGGGAGTCTATTTTGGGAATATTTACCAAAATATTGAAATATTTATTAAATAAATATTGTGTTTTAATTTTTTGAATGTAGATAAATTTAAAATAGAGTCATTAATTGAAATTTTAATTTCATTGTTGATTATGGAATGGATAAGTTTAGATGAGTGATACATAAACAATAATTGTTTTAATTTGTCTTAGGATGAACCATTAATTATATATGTAGATAAAATTAGATTAGATTAAAATAATTTTATTGTATTTTTTAATATATCCTCCTCTTGTATATGAATTTTTTCTCATGAGTGGATGAATAACAGATTCCCTAGGAAGTCACTATAGTTAAGCGAGAGAATGGGGGAGGATGAGGGGTTTATTATGGGATTATCAATCATAGTCATATCAATATGAAACTACATGAGTGAGTGAGTCCAACCTCAAATGTATGATGATTATCTCTATGGTTGGCCTGTTGTTTTTATGTTTATCCCATAATCATTAATTTTATTGAATTTATTTTTTATGTGGTATTTGGGATGTCATAGAATAATATATGGGTAAATTGAGGTTTGAGGGTTTATAAATATTTTTTTGTTGCATCATAGAAGGTCATTATATTTTTAATTGGGTTTGGTGTGTGGGTATAATGTCGAAAAACAAGAGGGAAATTGAAAATTATTTATATATATATATATATGAATATGTGATGTTTTATAATGGAAGGGTATCATGGTATTAATTCTTGAAAAAACTAAACATTGAGTGAGGGTAACACTTGTTAAATTGAGGTATAAGCATAATGATACATGAGGGACACAGAAGTTATTCTAATTTAGTGGAATAAACCTATGATATGGTGTCACACGTTACCCAAACACAAGGAACCACCTCACATAGGGTTATCTATTTTAAAAAATTATTTTTATACAAAATTCTATGATGATTATTATTTTTGTATAAAATATGATTTTGGGGGTGAAAAATTAGTAAATTTTTCCATTTTAATTTATTGTGAAATTAATTAAAAAATAATTTATAAAAAAATATATTATAATTAAATAATGATTTATAAATGGTTATAGAGCCTCAAATTGATAAACAATGACTATTTATAAATGCGTAGGTGTTGATGTGGGTTGACTAGATTCAATTATATTGTTAATTATTCGACATATAATGTATGTGGTTCATAAAACATAATAATTTTTTAAAATGAGTTTTATTTATATTCCAAATGATTTGTGGTCTCACAACAATTTGTGATTGACCTATTTCAATTAAATAACATCTTGAATTAAAATTCAATTCCATCTAATGGAAATGACTGTGAGTATGTATAATAGTATTCATCGGCATATTATTTTTATGTAACATATTATATTTTATTGGTTTAACATATTTTTATGTGTAATTATTTTTTTTATGTTATTTTAATTACTATTACACACATTAATTTGGGGGTATATTCTCCCCTAGGTAACACCCTATACCCAAATTATTATTTGGAATCCTCTTCCATAAGGGGAGGAGAACTAGAAGTCACATGGGAGCCATAAATCTGGTAAATATTGAGTGTTCCAAAGTGATTTCATGTTATAAACGGTAATCATAGACTTTATATTATTAAAATAAATGAGTGGATCTATGTTTTTTATTAATAATTTTTAAATATGATTGATATTCAATATATAAATGATCCATACATTTCGATGATCATATGAATAGTCCATATCAAAACACATATTATAATGGAATTTTAATGAACTAGGAAATGTGATTCTTAGAATTAATTATTGATATATAGATATATGACATTAATTATTGTAAATAACATCTATTTTGGATTAATGATTTATCAATAATTAGATATTAGCCTATTGTGAGGAGAGGAATATTCATGCATAATTTCTTCCACGTAGGTTTAACATTATGTTTATGTGATACTTGTTATTGATATCACTAAATATAGGGTCTTGTTTTTAAATGATCCACTAACATCATATATAGTGTTTCCACTATTACACCATGGTTTTATTTTACTCATCTGAAAAATACTCTACTTCATATTATGAAATGTTAAATGGATCTAATGGATATTTAGTTCATGATTATTGATATATATTCTATCAATGTAAATGATGTATAGAGACCCCTAGGTGGGTATGTATGGGTATTTAATTCCATGACTATGAAACACTTATATGTGACTTTTGGACATGTTTTTTTAAACTTATAGAAAATGAAATATATTGTTTTTCTTCTCATAGCATCAGGGGTAATATTACATAATAAATACATATGACTATGATATATTTGATCTGGATTGTATTAGAGAAGTCTATTTCCATTAAAATACATTAATATTTAATATCATTATCCTTGAGTGGGTTTCTCCAATTTATAGAGGCCATGTGAGGTTTAACGTAAGATGATGATTCTTGAGGTGATCGATCCATGTGAAAATAATTTTTTATAATTAGAGCACCAGTTGGTGGTTGAATTGATATATTTCTCAAAAAATGTAAATAAAATAGTGTATGAGACACAAGATAGGGTGTTTTGGCAGGGACTCCCCTAGTGACTTTTATGATATGAACAAAATGGTGTTCAAAATGATATGTGATTTATTGGGGTATATTACCTAGGGGGTTGGTAGTAGATCCTAGTGATTTGTGATATTGATCAAAATGTTGATGAGAAAAATTATGTGATTGTGAGTGAGTTGGGAGAGGGTTTATCTTGGGAATGTGAGTGACACTGATTGATGAAATAATGGCCATATTCTCTGTGTTTTGAGATCTATGCACATGGTCTTCTATAGTGTAATGTATTGGTGTGAAGAAGAGTTATGATTTACAGTTGTAAATTAAATTGAGTAAATATACTATTAATAATAGATTTTGATAGAAGTTAAGCATGAGTGTATGACCTTGTGGATTCAATATTTTCCTCCAAGATAACAATGGTAGCATGGATTTATTGACGTAATTTTATAATGAGTCTTAGGTGATGGTGTTTCATGAATAATTCATTGGAATTATTTAGATTCCAATCATAGTTGGAATGTGAGCACTGATGTGTTCTCTTTTTTATGAATATGACATTATACAAGGAGAGATAAAATACTTTATTAGGTGAATGAGGATAATATATGATGATGTGTGACTCATATGGGTATGATTTATGGTTTTAAATTATGTATTAAGAAATAATATTTCCTTTGTAATTAGATGAGATCAATGTAGTACATATTGGATACACATAGTGCGAAAATGTTTTGAATCATGGACAATTAATATTCAGTTTGCAGATTGAGTGATTCAATTAGATTCTTGTGCTATTAATGGTTTCATAGGATGAAAATTAATAATATTAAATTCATTTAGGATGTTGAGTAAAATTTTATGGTGGTGGTCATTGATATTTATATTTTCATAACTCGGGAGGAGCAAACAAAATAAGATAGTGGATGCTATTTAGTATTCACTCACAGAGTTATTTAAAAGAATTTTTATGGTGGGGAAAGAATTATTATATATTTGATGGTTTGAACCACACAAAATATAAATTTATCCAAATGTTAATGTTGTTCTCCCAATAACCAAAAAATGTGTTGTAATTGATGATTCATGTTAACCCTTAGGTGTGAATGGGATGAATTCATTTATTCATAATTCTATCTAATGGACCATGATTGGTACATGGACGAATGACCATCATAAGGGAGGGGTCATTGTTGTGATGGGAGAGGTCATTTTATGGTCAAGGAAACATCAGGAAACTAGTGTATAGTAGATTATGGTATTATTTGGTTCTATGGTGACTCCCAAATGAGGGGTTTTGATGATGTATAAAATAGAGTTTGTCATTTGGATTTATAATTAAGATGAATTAAATAGGATCTGAGTGTGAATCTAATCAATGGTGTGCTGAAACTCATAATATATGTATTCTGATATATTTGGTCAGTTATATATATATATATATTAATTATTACACCATGAGTTAGGTTTTTAACATGGTATTGGTGTTTGACTGATCTTTGTATGCCATCAATGGTTAAGGCCTTGAGATCAAGGGAAATCGTTGAGTATTAGTGGTTTTCTTTTACTGGTTTCAAGATTAGTCATCTATATGAGGATAAATCAATGTTTCCAAATATAATTGAATGTGGTGATATGGAAATTACATTTACTCCGATGATAGACTTGTATGAATTTATTTTCAGCTACATAATCTATTGTCGGGGAGCACCATGTATATGAATAAGTCATTACGATGTGAGGATTATATTTGGGGGCCCCATGTGGTTTATGATATATCTACTGAACAAACCATAGTTTCATGGGATATATGGACTCTATAGAGAACTATCATATCATTGATGAAATGATCATCATTGAGGTTTGATTAATATGGACCATCATTCTAGAGTTGAAAAATGAGTCTTTTCTCGGTGTTTAGGGGAAGAACATAGTGAATTGAAATAGTATTGATGACTTTTATGTGAATATATTTATTATAATATCACCATAATGAATTATTTGGGATAAAAATTATACGGTATGTGGGATATAAATCCATATGTTTGGAAATGTTTTTATTTCAAAAGGAAATTTTTTAAAAAAAATCAACATGAGTATGGTGGGGAAATTGTAATTTCACATACCAAAAGATCCCATAAATATTTTTTGATTTTTATGTTGATCTTATTACATGGTGTATACTATTGGTCTAGAGTATATTGATATTCTTAGGTGGGAGTATTTTTTAGAAATTTTAATTGTTTATTACAAAAATATATGTTATTTAATTATTTCTATATTGTAAATTTTTAATTGGAGTCTCTTTATAAATAAGAGGCTGCATTGAGATTGGATTTTCTTACCTAGGAGTTCTATATGAACACCACTCACTATATAGGGTACTGATATGATCCATTAAATAGATATAAATATGACATTAGATATTATTAATTTAAAATAATTCTATATTTTTTACCTCCCCTATATCAATGAAATAGGTATAAATATTACATTAGATACATAGCATATGTATGATACATGGGTATTAGATTTCACAGAAGCACAAAGACTATATTTCATAGTCAGGGATCACACCCAAGCCTCTCATAATGGATTAGGTTCACTAATTATTCCATCATAACCATAGTCATGATTTTCTCCCAATACTATCATATTCGAATAATTCCTTATATTAATGGATTGGCATCGCATTACACTAAATATTATCTAATTACATATCAATCATTAAATGATGCATTATAGAGATATTCAATTTTAGGCTCACCCAAAACATAATGATAAGTATATATATCTATTCCACAAGATCAAATAAAAATTCAACATTTTATTGTATGATAACTGATGTAAAAGAAGTAGTTTCCTTATCCATTTCATCATTTCATTTTGTTATAACCCATGGAAAATAAACCAGATTCTTATAATCATCCTTAAATCAGCATCATCACTATTCATATATATATAAGAGAATATGATATCATGATATGATATCCTTAGTGAAGTATCACAATCCTGACATAATGTTGACATATACGAAACATATTTTTTGAAGGGGATTTGATCATTTCATTGAAAACAATAAATATGTCATTTTTTCATGGTATCATTAAAAAACAAATCTTACTTACATATTGAGAAGAATATTATAATTTAAAATATTTATATAAAAATGTAATGGATGGTTCAAATAAAATAATAGAAATAATAGTTACAAGAATATTATGCGGTAAATGTTATAAAAAAGATTATTTTTATAGTTTTTATAAAAATTCTTAAATAAAATCATTGATAAATATTGAAAAAAATATATTTATTAAAATTTTAAATAAATTTTTATTTAATTTTTAAAGGAAATTAAACAATTATTTCAAAATATATGTAATCAATATGTAAAACATTTTAATGAACATGTACATAAATTGAAAAGTTTAATGACTAAAGAAGAATAAAGTCATTTTTCTTAATAACATTATCTCAGTATTTTTATATACCAATAAATGGAAAAAGGTAATAATAATAAAAATTTTCATTAAATAAAAATCGGTGAATAAAAAAGGTGTGGTCTACAAGATTTAGATGTCATAATTTCCCTCAAGGAAATTTTACATAAGTTGTCCAAAAAAATAAATGATATTTTAACATAAATCCTAACCTCAATCTAATATTTAATTGTACGCATCCAAACCTAAGATATGTAAAATATATATTTATTATTAATATATATTATATAATATTATTCATACATGTATTTTTATTTATCATTAATTTATTGTATTCAATTATCCTTTTATATCAATTTTTTTCATTAAAATGATCATTCTTGTGAAAACATTTCTATTTTAAATGTATGTTTCAGTTCAATGGTTCAGGACACTTCTAATTCATCACAATTTCTTCATATATATAATATTAATAATTACATATGTATCGTATTTATTAATACTATATTGTTTTATATTTAATCAAAGAAAATTAATGATGAAAAACGATATACATCTCTTCGTGAAGAATGATGTATACACAAACACACAGATGATTTTTTCACACTCTGATAGATAAAAAAGAAATTTATATAATAAATTAAATTGATATATCCATAATTATATCATAAATTTCATTAATATTAGTTAAATATTCATTTATAATCATCCCCGTAAAGATGAAATCCCAAAAAATACACATCTTTTCTTAGAGGTGGTAGTCCACACAAACACACAAGCGACATCCTCAATTACTAATGGTTGCGAATGAAAAATAAAATATATAAAAAAACATTATTAAAAAAAACAAATTTTTTGATTATATTGATAACATAATGTTATAATGGATATATTAAAATTTTAAGAGGTTATAAAATAATTATACATGAAAAATATCAGTAATAACATATACATCTTCTATGGATATACTCCTTTCAATTTCTCCTTATAAATATTTAGATGAGTATTTTTTGAATATAATAACCTCAAAATCCTGGATCATGATTTAGGAATAGTATTTGGGTAGATCCTGGGTTTGATAAATTCATCTTCTGGTATGTGGAAGAGAGAACATGTGGTTACCAATTACAATTGAGAGGAGTGTCTCTATTGTATATAAGGAAAAAACTAAAATATAATATTCTTATTCCGGTGTCAGAGACACCATGAAAAAAAATATTTTATGAAAATAATTTTTTGGGATGAAATAACATAAATAAATATTTTTTAGATAGTTTAATATGATAATTTAACCCTAACCTCCTTCGATTAACCCCTCTTAACCCGTTTAAACATTATCATATTAATTAATTTTTACCATGGAAATATTCATAATGTCCACCAATAAAATTAGTATAATTTATATATATTAACATTGTGAATAAAGATATTAAAATCATTTTACATTTTACATTTCTATAACGATAAAAAATTTAATATATGTTCTAAAAACACAATGAAAAATGTTTTTTAGAAAATATGATTTCTTAATCTTAAAGATGGATTTATTTTAATTCAATGCCTAGTAAAAACTAATATATGAATATTAAAATATACATTTCAAATATAATATCTAAAAATTTAATTTAAATAATTCATAATTATAAATTATTTTATTTCATTGTGATGAAAACACATAGGATGTCCAATTTTTTTTTTAAAAATCAATTTTTACATTCAATTTATTTTTTCGGTTTCAATAAAATTTATTACAAATATATTAATTTAAAAAATGTTCCAAAAAATCAATATTCCTACACACTAGTCACACATATTGGTGATAATTTCCACACTAAATAATACTAATAATTCAATAGTATATCATGGTTCGTTTGAAATTGGCGTTCCATGTAATTAAATATGTTAAGGAAGTAAAATTTATTTAAATTAAAATATATCAAAATTCCATGTATCATTAAATTATAATCATCTATAATTATTATTCCTTTAAAATTATATCATGTTGATAATATCATATATGAAAATTTCTTCCTCATCACATCATCGAGTTCCCATGTAACTCTCTCAAATTTATGAATTCGAAACAAAAATTGTACCAATGTAGTGGTATTATTCTAAAAAAAATCTCCATTTGATTAAGAATCTCAACAAGTTTTTTTCATAAAAGATATCATGATCATGTATTATTACTTATGAGTTTTTTAAATGGGAATGATTTTTTATGGAAATACTTTTGAGACGTACAAGGAAAACCTCTTGAACATCAAATATATTTAATGGAAGAAATATGACATAAATAACCATCCCAATATGATCCTGAATTTATAAGGGATGGATATATTTATCAAAAATTTCCATTATTTCAACATATAATGGCCTAATTAAAAATAGTTATTTATAGTAATTCCTTTCCACAAACATCAAACATTAGATATTACTGACAATTTATAGCATTATGTTTCTATCAACTATGTGCTTCCCTGATGTGTTGGGGAATGTAATTAATATTAACTACTATTTCTTATATATCTATGGTCCCAATAGAGTTCATTATGTAATTTCATCTTAGAACATTAGATTTCAATACTTATTTCAAGATAGGGATTTTTAATTATGCATATGAATACTAGAGTGAAAGATAATGTTGTAAGAAAAATAAAATAAGGAATTATATTTATCTTATTCACCTTTCAGATATACAAAAAATTATATTTATATATATTATAGTGTCTCAATGTTCTTATAACAGTAACAATTTTCTTTGAGGATGATATGATGTATTAATGTTAATCTCTCCATTTTAAACTTGAGAAAGACTTCTCAATAACATTGAGGTGAACATAATTTCTCGATCATATAAAATACATTGATAAACTCTCTAAATCCTTAACACTTACTAAATTTTATTCTTGTAAAACTAATAATGAAAGAAATCATCAATAATTGGAATGAGATTTATGGATTCTATAAGCTCATCCACTATAAAAGGAATTTCATAAAAGCCTATTTATGTTTTGGGGTTTCTAATGATGATATACATGGAGATGTATTCCATTTTTCAATTACTTTATGGAAAATGGATTTAGAATCCCCATATAATTCATTCCCTCATCATTAGCTTTCTAAAATTTTATACATCATGAAATATATTATGTTACATAATTCGTAATGTTTTCCCGCTATGAATTCACTTTTGGATCAATAAAAATATTCAAACATTCAAGATGAACACAGAATTATGATATATGACCTTCATCCAAAAAAATATAAAAATGATATTATTGTGATGAATTCATAGTTCCAAAGACACCTCATTCCCTCATATTCACGCTTTACATTTGGGGAATTACACAAATTTTTTAATAGTTCTGATTCTTTTTCCCTATATCATTAATCATAAATATCATGGATTGTTTAACATACATCATAGAAAAATGAAATATTTCCCCTTAAATTAGGAATTAAGAATTTTTTTATTGTAATTACAAAAGTACTTGAACTATTTCAATTCCAATTAATAAAAAATATTAATGGTTCATCAGACTCAGAGCAACATATATCTTTTTCTAATTCCTTGGATGTAATGTATTGGGATGTAATATTCTGTAATAAACTACAACCATCCCTTTTTGAACCTATTTATCCCTTTATGGGATAATGTGTAATTTATGATTTTTGGATCAGTATATATCGCAAAACTTTTCAATAAATCTATTTCCTTTATATATTTTGTGCAATAAATACTATTCCAAAATCAAAATCATGAGTCTTGTACTATTTTATCATTAATTATTAATTGGAAAGAGGTATATTAAATCCCCATATCATTCTGTATGATCAATCATCCTATTCTATTATTTAATTTATCACTATTGATTATATATCGATATCCACTATAGGGTAGTGATAGAAATTGTGAAATGAAAAATCCTCTTCTCAGATCCTTGAAATATAGATTAATTTTATTAATCAAAATGGACATTTCTACATTTTATACCAACATGGATATTTTCCCATTTAGGTGAGATAAAAATCCAACGAATTATCAATAGTAACATAACATCACAAGAAAATATGGATATTTGTCACTCTGATTAGTGTGTGATATTTATAAATATTTTTCCTCATTGATGGATGCACCAATATACCCTTAGATGAAATAATATAAACAATGAATTAATATTTATGGTCATAAAATAGATTACTTCCCCCACAAACTTTAGACTCCCTCCCCTTCCTTTAATAAACTGAGCTCCAGATTCATAAAATATAAGAATATGATTACGTATTCTTCTCCCCTATGACATCAAAATCCAAATCAATGTGGGAGAATCCCCAAAACTCACTAAATGAGAGCGTATGGATAAACATGGATTTTCATCCTATGTTCGTGAAATATATATAATAGAATAACATAATTGTATTTCTCTAAAATTTGATCTTTTGTAAAATTGAACTCCAATATAACATCCACATTAGATACAATATCTTTGAGGAAATATTATTTAATATCAATATTATTCAATTTGTAGATTTGTGATACTGTTTTTGAGAGATGTATTTAACTTTGATTATCCCATGATATTATTATTGGTGTTTCACTATTCACATTTATATATTAATGGTTTACATTCGTCAATAATACATGAGTTGAGGAATTAGTTACAACACTATAATCAGATTCAACTATACTTAATTTCATAGAATTAAATTTAATATTGTGAAAACATACTCTTGTTTCACCCAAATAAAATTTTACTCATAATATTGGTTTGTGATAATTGAAATCTCTATCCCAATAACCATAAGTGAATCCATGTAAGTAAATATCACAACATATATTAAATATCAAACCATAATTTTATATTCCATGTATATACTTTAGAATTCTTTTTTGGAGCTATCATATGGGGTTCTTTAGGATCACTATAATATCCAACACATAATTATAATGTATACACAATAATTGGTCTTGATGATATGAGAAATAGCATGATACCCAATAATTTACTAAAATAATTTTGATTAACACTCTTTATGGTTCATCTATAAAAATTTTTACATCAACAGTGATATGTTTAGAGACTTCCATTAAATTTTCAATGACAACTTTCATCAACATATCATTTTCATATATTTTGTTCTAAATGAAATATGAATACTTCATTAGGAAGAAATTATAATCCCCAAAAATAAATTCAATTTAAATGAATTTACATTTTAATGTACATATTTAATTTATTGGTATATTACTCATAAGAAAATTAATAATCACCAAAAAATAATTATTTCTTAAAAATAGTGGACAATAATAAGTGTACATATTTTCATCTCCTATATATATTAATTTCTAAAATGTTTTCCTTTAGAAAATTTCAATTGATTTAAATAAAAATCCATTTTATCATACATAACACATTGATCTTGTATCATACCATACAATGATTTCATCAACATACACACATTAGTTCCCTTGGTTTCAATAATTATACCTTCATGTTTCAAAATAAAAACATCTTTGTGAAGATCTACATTCAATATAGTAGACTTCACATCCATCTGATAAGCATTATAGTGACTGTGGGGTGCATCTACAAGTAGAATTCTTATATATTCTAGTCTTTCAATAAATGGAATTTTTTCCTAAAAATATACACCATCATCTATGGAATATTCATTTCAGATTATCCTAAGTATTTTCTTGATGTTTCTCCTTTTTCATTATGTTTTTATCTACACCCCCAATTTTTTCCTATTACCTTCTATCCTTCAGGTATATGAACAATATCTAATGTTCATTATTTCTTAATCTAAATTAAATTATCATTCATTAAATTTATCCACTCCTCATATTCAATAGCTTATCAAACTAACATTGATTCAATTTTTGATATTTGATCTATTTTATTTTCAATTATCAATATTCTTATAAACTATACTAGATAATCCCAATTTCTCATAATGTGTTATGAAGAAACTATTCTTTTACATTTTTTATTATTTGTCGTTTCTATTATAGAAATATTATCCTTATCACTGGTTTAATCTGATTCAACATAATCTATATTTGGTTCGTGTACAATATTCACTTCATCTTCTCCTATTGAAATCTGTGATTTTTCTACTTAAATTCATTCAAAATCTACAAAATTTTATTATTCAGAGTTTAATTGACTTTAAAAAATATTCTCATAATAGATTTCTTATAACATTTGTCAATTTTTATTCCAACATATCAATCCTCTCTCATTTAAATGATGTCCCATAAAGATCCATTCTTCATATTTTATATCAAATTTTACCATATATTCACTCTTGATTTTAATGAATCATGGAATACCATAACTTTTAAAATATTTCACTTTTGCGTTCTTATTATTCCACATATCATATGGGTTCATTTGGATATCGATGTTAGAAAACATATGTTTTTTATATTTATAACTGTATACACAACTTATCACATGATGCTTAATGGATGTTTATACTCTAATCACAATGTTTTTCCAATATCAACCAGACTTATATTCATTATCACTACCACTACCTATTTTTAAGGAATATAATGTGTATTTTATTGATGTTTAATTAAATTATTTGAAAGATAAGATTCAAAATAATTACTATTACACTCCCCACAATTATCAATTATTATTATTTTTATATAAATTCCCATCTCTTTATCTACTCGCCTTCAGTAAAACATGAAAATGTCAACTACTTCTAAATTGTGATTAGGAATCAAAACATTCATCAGTCAGTTAAAATCCTCAATGAATGATATAAAATAGTGTTTTCCACTAGTAGACATATATATCATAAATCCAAAAATATCAAACTAAATATAATCATGTGGTCAACCAAAATGAATATCAACTATTATACGACTATCATGAAAAATATTACAATTTAACATGTTTCAAATATAGCTTCCCTATATATATTTAAAAGAGTTCAATCTTTAACCACATTATTCTATAAAATATTACTAAAATTTTTATTGTACAAGGTGTAAAACTATTATATCCCATAGATTCTTATGGTTAGTTTCAGTCAAAAAACATATATGTGAATGGTCAACTATTTGGAATAGATTTACACTCATTTTTTCGACCTTGATGACATCTCTTCCATCTGTTCATTTTTTTATGAAGCAAGACTCTTTTTGGAAGATAAATTTTTTACCATCATAAATATTTTTGATCAAACACAACAAATTATGTTTAATCCCTTCAACAATAAGATCATCATTAAAATATGTTTTATGGGATTCAATTCCAAAAATAACAACACCATTGATTTTTAATGAACATTTATTCCCAAAATTAAATGATCTTCCACTGTTTTCTTAAATGATATTTATGATTTTGGTATGAACTATCATGTGAGAGGAAACCCACTATCAAATAATCCATGGATTTTCTATTTTTCTCAAATTGAATCCTTATTCGACAATATGTAATTTTTCTTATATCATGGATTCATTATTTCTATTATATATTTCTTTATAGTTAAGATCGAAAGCGAGAAAAACTATAAATTTATCATAACAATAAAACAGTTGATCACATTTTTAATTTTTTTCAAAATAACCAAATCAATTTTGAAAAGATATATTTTTCTACTCTTCATCATTTTTTTTGATTGATTTTCTTTTTATCTTCTCATAATTTCTCCCTCTAGACTTATACATTCCACAAGGATCACACATGTGAACCAGAAATAATTTTCTTTGTTCCCTAATATTCATTAGCATAAATAACCCATTAAATATATATCTACCACAATATTGAATATTCTCTAATGGGGTTTTTTATTCATGTTCCACATTATGTGTATCCTTTTTATTAATTATATATTTCTCATAAGTTTCTAAATATATTTTTTTGAGAGAAATGTTTCCCATTATTTATTGAAGCCCATATTTTCTCATTTTAATCAACTAAACCTACATTATTTGAAATACCAATTTTAGCAAGAACATTATAAAAAGAATATATAACATGTATCTTTAAGAAAATGTTCATTTTAACATATGATGTTTCAACTATTACATCAATTGTTCTGTTAAAATACTCATTAATATTTTTATATAATTTTCATTTATGATATACTCTATTCAGATCATATCCAATTATTTTTCTTTAAATTCAGTTCCTCGAAAATGGTATTAATTATTTTTTCTATTCTCTAAATTTTCAGATTTATATTTGGGATCTGATCTATACAATAATATTCTCTTTTAATATCTTTCATTAAATTTTTTACTTACTTCTTCAGTTTTGTATTTTTCTCCATATATGCTTCATTTTATTATTTTAACATATGTTCATTGTAATACCCTTCTATAAATTCATAATCTGCACTTGATGTTTCATCAAAATTTCAATTTGATCCATTAAATTCCAAATTTTTAGAGAACACATTAATCAAAAAATCTATTTGAGGAGGAATATTCATCATATTTTTCACTCAAAAATAATCTTCCATTATTATTAATTTTTCGTGTATTCTCAACTCCTTTTGTAGAATCTATTGAATATTTTCATATTTTTTCAAATATCCTTCATCTTTATCATCAGTCTTATATTCCACACTTTTGTTATTTGTCAAATTATCTGTAAAATGTATTATTCCTACAAAATTAAATACTTTTAGAATAATCATAACTTAATACTTTCCCATTCCATTTTCAACATATCTTGAGATATGAGACGTGATTATTTTTATACAAAACATCCTTCACTACATTGTCTTCAGATTAATAAATATATTCATTTTATTCTTTTTTGTGTTTTGTGAATTCGATTTCATCTATTTAAATTTTATTCAATAAATTATCCTTACTCATCTCGTAGTTGATTAAAGGATTTTGTAACTCATTGAAAGATATGATATATTTGTATTTTAGATATAAACTCTATATTTCAAAACTATATGTAATGTTTATCATTAATTTTTTTTTACAACAATTGAATCCTCAAAATATTTCCTAATCCATCTAATATGGATATCAACTTTGTTAGTTGTGGTTAAATAATCATCCACATTCTGATTTTCTATTATTCTAATATCTTCAATTTATTTATAAAAATTTTCAAACTAGATTCTTTGATCTAGTCATTCCATTAATACATGTTACTATGTTTATACAATATATCATTGGGGTTTTTATTCGTCATAACTTTGTTAATTTCTACATAAGATAAAAATGATAAAATAACATTTTTAGATTTTACATCAACCTCCATATTTTATTATCACCAAATGTTATTGTGGAATAATTTTCTAAAATCTAAATAACAATAGTCGCTTCATTAAAAGTATCCAATCATTGAATAGTATGAAAAAAATATTTTGGTTCGTCTAACCATGAAGTTTATTTCCATGAAAAATTGAATCACCTCGATTATCGACTTAATTAAAATGAACAATCAATTCGTTAAAAAATTACATTATATTTAACTACATGATACTAGTTGGTTTACATTGGAATGATTTGTTCCCCTATGATGTGGGGGTCGAATCAATGGTATAATAGTTTTATAATTTCATTTATTTGAAATAAATAATTGATGAATTGTTAGAGACTTTTATCATCAGAAAAATAGATATTTACAATGTACAACACCAAAAAGGGTGAATAAGTAGTTGTTGTGGATGGGTTAATCCAAGTCATAAATTATCCAGTACAAATCAATAAAATATTACAAGTGGGGTGGTTAGTTATCATTATAAAATGAATAAGAATACATATAAACTATTTCTAAAAATAATAACTGTTGACAAACATATTATAATGATTCACACCTATTTAAAACAATACACAATAACGTAAAAAAATATATTTCAAGATGCTACTGCAATAAAAAAATAATATTTATCTTAAATAAAAAATAATAAGACGATAAAACTCATTTTCACTAATTTCAGGGTTCATGTACATGAATCTCATTAAACTCTAACACACCAATATCTAATGAATATGATTATTACATTCATCTATTTTATACATTTTTGTTGAATGATAAAACTCATGATTTAGAAACAAAATGAAATAATAAATTGAAAATTATTCCTTAAGAATTTAAAACTATATGTTTCATAGTATGAAATTATATCCTATTCAAATTAGTGTCTTCAAAACAATGATCGTTACATTTTTGCATTCTTCCAATTAAAAATTTCAACTATGTTAATCCTTATATCAAAAACATTGTAATGTATTCATTAACATATGCATAAACATTCACACTACTCACATTACTCTTCATACAAATATGTAAATGAACAAATTATCATGAGTGCACATTTCAGATAAAAAATAAAAATTTATTTTACAATATATTCTCTCAAACACCTCCAACTTTATTTCTTCTTACTTATGAAGAAATCCAAATCAGTATAATATTTGTATGCATATATGTTATTTCTCCTGATACGTATCGCAAGAACACATTTTCTTGTGTAAGATTTTATGATGATAAGACAAAAAACTCAGAGATATGTGTGTAGGATAAACAAAATATCTCAATTCCCTCACAGAATGATTCCATCACAAATATATATGAGTTTTCAATGAACATATCATAAATTAATGTAATACAATCCACTTCAGACAAAAATAGAGAATGTGCATGTCATATTTTTTCTAACCCAAGGAATTCTTGATGGATAATATTCACTACAACACTAATCCTCTAAAAAAACCAAACAAATTTCATATGTGTCATCTCAGTATTTTTAAGAAACATTCCATTGACCATGCCCATGAACATAAAATATTTTCAATATGTATTATCATTCTTCATGACATAATAAAATATACCCACTAAAAAAATATTTTTTTCACAACATAATGCCTTTATTTTTTCATTGTTAAAATCATTCGAACATATCAATGTCTTATTTTTTTCATACTCATATTTCAAGACTAATGATTAAATTATGAGAATTATTGGTATAACCATTTGTCTAATTTTTCTAGAGGAAGCTTTTCTAAAATATTAGTTCAAAACAATAGGTAAAATACATCATCAATTCTCATATTGAAAATCTTGAAGAAAAACATTTGGCAGCTGAAACTAATATACAATGAATAGAGAGAATCCCACCTAGAAACACCTACTATATATAATTTCCATTATCATACATGATGAATCTAAATTGTCTCTAAAAAATGGTTACGAGAAACATATGACAGGATGGATCTACCCCATGCCTATACCTGCCTACTACTATGCCACATCATACACTGTCTCGACACCTCCTATAATTCACCTCTATCACACTCTTTTATAGACTTATATTGAATTATATTTCCTGTTTGAGTCTCCTTTTTTTATTTTTTCATTAAATAATACCAATTAATAGTAAATAAAATTCATCTAGCCAAAATATCAAAAACTACTGGACATTTATTTCACAAAAAGAAAATCAATTCTACCATTTATTTAGAATTCCTTCATTAATGCCAAATTTTTAATTCATTGGAATGTGGTAAAAATTTTACCAAAATTAAATAAATAGAGGCACAAGTTTTTCTAAACTATGTATCCTCTCAAAAACCATCACAATTTTTGTTGACGACAAATAATAAATCATTAATAAAATTAATAATTCTTTAGGAAGGACCCCCAATCATTTATCTAATTGAAACTCTAATATTGAATTAGGTAATGTGTAATAGAATACTAAAGTGGAATCCTACAAATGTGATAGTTAATGGGGCAACTCTCTATAACTACAGTGGTACCATCCATCTTGGTATATGGAACGGGTCCACTACCGACTACTATAGTGGCACCTTCTAGCT
Organism: Viscum album; assembly: GCA_963277665.1. Classification (NCBI taxonomy): domain Eukaryota; kingdom Viridiplantae; phylum Streptophyta; class Magnoliopsida; order Santalales; family Viscaceae; genus Viscum; species Viscum album. The sequence continues at coordinate 1,233,364,031 of OY728122.1, read as the reverse complement.
GATATTGACCATCGGTACTCTACTAATAACATTAGTGTATCTAAACTACTAGGATATTGCATGGGTCCTATAGATATTTACTATATAGAAATTCTATATTTTAACATGGCATGAGTATTATACCAAAATATTTTTTCCACTCTATTACGTGGTGTATCATTCCAGGGATTTTTTTTATATTTGGAATACATATGAGAAGTTGGTGTCATTGATGGACTTTTGGAACTTATGACACTATTTTCCTTGGATGTTTTGTGATATGGAGATATCATTAATTATTTAAAGGGAATCATGGTGTATGAATATATATATATAATATATTTGTGTCTATGTCATCATATTTCATTACTCTATTGATTTTGGTTGAACAGTCTCATGTATCTCTATTTAAAACATGTCTTTCAATTCCCACATTCATCATTTATGTTTTCATAGTGGGTATGTATATGCTACCCCATGCATAGGTTCTTCCATCACATGTGATGTCTTATAAATATAATGGATATGTCGGTTGGGACTACAAATGAGAATAGGGATACCTACTACATTGGGCCACGTACGGTGGTCGACGCATAGAGATTAGTATATGTTCTCCCTTAATACATTTACATTCCACTATGCTTTCACGTTGGGAAATATTTATATTGGGAAATATATTTTTCTCTTTACATTTATGCTTAAAATATCATACTATTGTCACCCGATTAGTTTTTCATTCTTGTTTTATATTCAATTTTTTTAATCTTTTTATTATTTTTATTTGAATGTCTTAATTGAGATGATTAGTTGTTTTCATATAGGTACAATCATTAATTTACTCCCCATGTTAGATATTACTTTATATTCTTGTCTCTATCAACTAGAATATTTAGGTTGTCTTGGGGTTGTTGTGCATCAATCAACTTTGGGTCATGTTGTTCTATGAATATTAGTGTGATAGTCAATAGTAGAAATGTGATCATTATAATTGTAACATGAATGATGAAATTATAAAATAAAACTTTTAATCTCAAAAAATAAAAAAATAAAATATTTTTTCCTCATAAATTTTATTTTCAATGATTATATAAGTGTGTATTGTAAAAAAATATATTTTTTCTTATTTTTATAATGAATATATATATTAAAAGTTTTTGTTCATTTTTATATAAATTTATTTAACAATTTATTATAGTGATTATATAATTTCAGGAATCCATACAACCATTAAATAATGGTATTGATAATATTATGAAAAATAGTATTTGTAAAATAAATTACAATTATTTTAAAAAAATTAAATATCTCATATTTTGAGATTTTTTTATACAAAATGAATTTAATTTTCTAAATTTAAGCTTCAAAAAATTCTTAAGTAATTGTTTTTTGATTTCTTCAAATGATTTGAATATATTTAAATAATAAAATAAAATAATATTACATATTTAACAATATAAGCTCATTATATGATATAGTTATTTATAGATTATGTAAGAAACCATTAACATAGCTTCATATAATCCAATTACTATATTAAGTAAATAGATTCATCACTGATGATTGTATTGGAAATAATAATAATTTACTGAATATTGTATTAGTAAAAAACCCATCTCCCCCCACTATAAATATAACACCCCACCACCCCTTATCCTAAAACACTTTATGCATTTATTCCAATATATATTCTTACTAATAATATTCAAAATCCTCTATCCCATGTCCTAATACTATATTTGTCACCAAAATACCATAAACGAGTGACTAAATGTGTTTTCAATGTGAGGTTATCCAAAAAAAGTAATATACTGAGTAGATCACATAGAATACTTTTTTTATTTTACCGAAAACACATATCTCCATTGTAACATAACAGAAATACATTAGTATCATTAATATCATAAATATTATTTTTTAATAAAACGTACATCTTCCATAAACACTATAATTTATTTTACGAGAAAACATTGTTCAAAATATGTTCAGATCACCGCCCCATGAACAAATAAATTTCATTTTCCACAACCACCTTCATGGATTGTTTTAATTCAAATAATATGGATTTAAATGTTCTAACTAATGATATATTATTTAATTTCAGATTATATAAAATTTATATATCAATAATATTAATGAAACCCCAAAACTTTCATCATGTTTTGAAAACCCACTTAAATGAACTAATAATATATCAATAAAACTTATAATCTAAAACTCAAAATTACTTGTGAATAATTATTTATATTAAGAGAAATTTAAAATTATGCAGACAAGAAAAATATACAAATACACTAATATATTTTATTATCTTTTTTATAATAACTATCATAATTACCTACAAATTGATCCTACCTTGGAGACATGAAATTAAAGACACTAGGATAGTGAAAATTTTCACAATATATTAATGAAATTGTTCTAATCTGACATAAATAAATAATAAAAAATTAGATTTCCTTGAAATTACATAGCAAATCTGGACCAATGGTATGGGAACTCTCAGAACCACCAAATTTACTTTGGGTAATATCTTATCTCTCTATACCACACATTATATAACAATGTTGTGGATAATAAAAATTATACATTATATATATATATACATTTCATATATCCCTATTTTATAATTTATTTTCATTTCTAGTTATATATATCCCTTTGAATTTCTCATCTGAAACCATTCTGTTATATAAAACAAATTAGATGGAAGTTACTATTTATTATTTCATAATTTGAACCACCAAATGTAAGGTTTTTAATCATAAATACTCTTAATTAAGTACTCAAAATATTATGTTGAACCTTCCTAATTAAATTAGTATTTTATGAAAAATATGAAGTTTTTACCATAATTATATATTCATTAATATTTTCTTAAAACTAGCCTAATGAGATTCAATTCCGAAATTAATTATTCACCATTTATTATGAATTTATTAATTGGTAAATATTTTATTACAGACAACTGATTAATTTTTATAATATTAACAATCAAAATATTAGATTATTTCATCTATATTAAATAAATATGATTTACCCATTGTATATTTTATTTGTGGATGATTATATAAACAATTTCATTCCAAGGATATTTCCTATGTTTATAACATTTGAATGATTTCCATATATGACCCACATATGGATGTGCATGTTCTGATGGGTGATCCAAGATAGAACACTAATTAGTTGGCTAATGTTTATATCTAATGAAATTATATTTATGGTACAGGGTAGTAATGCTAATCCTTTTTGAGAATTGTTCCACTATGTTACATTGTATCATCAATGAGTTTTGACTTATTCTTTTGAATTACTTTGTCATGATGCTCCAAAATTCATAAGATGCTAGAATTTTATGATTCCAAATTATTAATAACATTAATAAAACTAATTTTTCATGAGCCATGAATTTTATAATATCATGTTATTACATTTGACTCATATGTTATGAATCCTTATATTCCTCATCCCCTTACTAATATTTATAACTCACCTCTATTCTTTTTGAATTCTATAGTTTATCATGAGATTTTTTTAATATTCAAATTGATTTAAGAAACCAATATAAATATTAAATAATTTTTATATTGTTTTTTATGTATTATGAACCTTTTATTCCAAATAAACTATACTTCTAGAGCCTCATCGTTGTGATTTTTTTATTTTTATTTAAAACATAATGTTATTTTATGTTTAAAAGAATTTTGTCTCTATAGTTGGTATTAATGTAGGATATTTTTATTTCTTTTGATTATAAAAAATAATAAATAAGTTAAAAACGTTAGTAGAATATTATTTCTAGGGAAAAATCATGAAATTTTTCTACATTATAGAGACAATGTAGTCTATGTAATGAAATACATATCTAGATGCCATAATTTTTTATGAATCTAGAAAAAATTTACCAATGGATAATAACCATGAAAAGGATTTTTGGATTTTTACACATACATTACATATATAATGTAGAATTTTCCTTACTAGAAAACTCATTCGATTAAAATGGGGGGATATGCTTTGGTTACAATAAATTCTTCATATGAACCATTATTAATTTCTTGAATTTATTTTTAGTTTAGAAAGACTAAAAAAAATTTATATGGATAACCATGATTGAGAACTAGTGGCTCATATGATAGTATATACATTGTTAATACATTATTTATTTTATGAATATAGATTAATTGTTTATGGTTTTTAATTTATGTAATCTTATCACAAATTATCCATTATTTTAGTAATTGTTTTTAAATAGTTGGAATCATGGTAGAAAACAATGTGATGGGTAATGTACTGATTTATTTAATGATATGAATAACTTGATTCTATCAGGAGCTCCAATAATTATGGATGTACTAGCTCAACTAGCTCAGGTTATGAATAATATCATTAATTTTATATAATTAATTAAATCTCCTAAAAAATAGGAAGATTTAGTATATGGAATTATAAAATAATGAAAACCTAACATTATTGGATATACTAATCGTATAATCATGGAACCATCAATAAACACCATTGAGAACATATTTTATTCCATCTAATTCAATTAATAATATAATTTCATACTGTCCATTTTTTAAAGGGTGGGTAAAGCTAATCAATGGTGGAAACTAACAAAGAACATAAAGCTCTATGTGGAAATATAATACATGGCAATAAATAATTTTTTATTAGTACTTTTCCTAAAATAAATTTCATAAAATGTAAGTGGTTTTAAACTTAATTAAATAAAAAAGGATTATTTTATTAGGAATTATGGGACGATCTTCAAAATATTTGAATAGTAAAACTCATACATTTTCATTGACTATAAAATTAAGGCAGATATTCAATTAGGATATCATCAACCAATGAAAAAGACACAATATATTACAATGTTTATCTTTTAATATTTTATATACACAATAATATCATATTAATTCTTCTCATGAATTACTAATCCCTCAATAATCTTCATGGATGTAATGAGTCATGTCTTTAGGGATTACATAGATGAATTTGTGTTTGTAATTTAATTGATAATATGATTCGATTTTAATGTATGTAATAATATGAGTTTTATTTTAGTATTGTTTTAACGAAATAATTGAAGGAGAAGATATATGTAATGTGTGAGAAATTATGGTTACTAATAGAGGAAATATCATTACTTGGGATTTTTTCCACCACTAAATGCATATCTGTTTATCCTTCAATGATAAATGTGATTGAAGAGTTTACCAAATTCATTTATATGATTGATATACATAGTTTCATTTGAGTATCTCGGTATTATTAATTATTTTGAGAAACATTCCCTTGTTTTCTAACCCACTTACCAAGCTAACTTGTAAGAGAGTAATGATTATAAAGATTAACGAATGTGGTCAGATCATTATAGAATTAGAAAAAAGGCTTATGTCAACCCAACTTTTCACATAAACACCTAATTTCTAGAAATTTTTATTTTATAAAATTATGATTCAAAAAAGGGTTTGGGCTATGTATCTATGAAAAATGATAAAATGATAGACTAAACTTCAAGGATCCATAAATTTAATGATCACAACAATCCTTCACCCGATATGGTGTGGATTGTAATTCTATTTGTATAAATGTATTGTAGCATTATCCCTATGGGGTGAGCTATTAATTATACATATATCATAATAGTTTCTTATATATATTTATATTTAAATTGATGTAAATTAACATGATATGATAAAGATGGGTGGATATGATCTTAGAATATGAAAATTTAATCCATTATTATTCAAGGATGGTAATAATTTTGAAGATACTAAATGTAGAAATGATCCTAAATTTTATCATGGACTATAATTTAGAGGGATACAATCATTATAGACATGTATTGGATTGACATTGAAGTCATAAATAATGGAATGAAATAATTTCTAGATCAAAGGATTTTTCAACCATCCATTTTATAGAATAAGAAAGATGATCAAGTGGATGATGTAGAAATATATAATATAGTGTAATCAATAAGAAAATGATAATCCTTTTATTTCAATATTTATGATTAATGATTTGTATGTTTTGGGTCATGCTTATTTGTAAAATTGAATCCCATTATAATGAAGGAGATTTCAATTGACACGCATAGCTCTACATTCTCTATAATCCCACAATTTACGATGATATATTGAGATCATTAAGATAATTATTCCCATGAAAATATACATATATAGATAATTGAATATACATCAATGTCCCTAGTATGTAATTTTTTTGGGAAAATAGGAAAATGTCCAAGGGAATGATGAATCCATTTTCCATATCTATATAGAAATGGGATGACATCATCATGGACACTGTCATGTTTCATACAATGAAATCATGAGGTAGTAATATCTTATGGCTTATAGTAGAGAGTGTAATAATAAAATTTCAATTCATTTCTATTCTAATGACTAAAAACTTGCTGAACATGTATTAATATACATGATGGATATGAGGAGGGTATATGTAAAAACACTATCTATTGTATCTAATCATGTTATGTTGTTAATTTATATGTTTTTAGAATGTATCAATCAATCGGTAAACTCTATATTTAACATCATTATTGAATATCACCCCAATAAAATGAAATATATGAGTGGACCACATAAAATTTTGAGCGCATCTCAAGGGAATGATCAACAACAATCAATGTAGGGTGAGATAAAATAGATCCTCTAGTCATCATATTATCTTGTAATAGTTTCGGTTAGATAACCCACATTGAACTATATAAATTCCTCTATGAGAGGAGATATATAAGAAAAAAAAATTGGATTAAGGTAGTGAATTAATGATTCTAGGACAATAACTGCATGATGAAATCATAAAAAATGTCATGACCATTTAGTATGACATCATGAAATATTAGAATTATATTACATCTATGATAACCATCATTGAGACCTATAGATTGAGGTTGGTGATAAAGTGGTATTTAATATATCACTCTATAATTGAGTCATGAGGTTCACAGATAAGGTAATTCTATGTCCTAGGTATATAAAGTTGTAACATTATAAAAAATAATCATTTTTTAAGATTAATATAAAAAAATTTGGTATTTAACATTTCACAATAAGTACATGAATTAATGAGTCATGGATTATATCAAAAACAATTAGTTCTTCCTCACATGAACCAATTACTATATTAATTCAAAATATTAATCATTGTTTAAGTTCATGAGTAAATAAATGAACTAATGGATATTATATTAATGACACACCTCTCTTCCCCAAATAATAACCACCCCTCACCACCCAATCTTCAAACACCGTATAAGTATTGGATATTTCAAAATCCAATCCCAATTATCTATTAAATCCTCTCCCCCATATCATAGTCGTACTAGTCATTGCAAAATACTATCCCAATGTGATTTATTGTTTTTTATATGAGAGGGATGTCAAAGTGGTAATATTCTCAACTTATATTTTTCAATAATTTTACTCTTGTACATCTTCTACATTTACCCTATCAATAATTTCATAATTAAATATTGATCATAAAATATACATAATTTTTAATGTAATATATATTTTATATCCTCTCATAAATTTATTCTAAATCAAATATTTTTTATAATATTTTCATATCCCCTCTCCCCTGAATAAGAAAGATCAATTTCCCATAATTCCGTAAGGTTTTGTTTAAATTAAAAAATTAAATTTTAAAATAATTTAAAAAAATATATATATTCCTTCATATTAGATAACCGATATATTCGAACAATATTAATGGAAACTAAATAACTGAATTTTGGTAATAAAACCCTCTTAAATGCATAAATTAAATATTCACTCTCTAGATAATTCTTATATATAAATTCATTTAGATATAAGAACGTTAAAAATATTTTTAAATACATTAAAACCATTACATTACACATATGGAATAACATATCTATTCCATAAGAAGTATAATTATCGCATTCATATTAATAAGATGATGGATCCCTAAATTAAATTAAAATTGGACAATTGAAATTAACATTTTATTTTAATAAAAAAGATATAAAATACCCTAAAATAAAAAAATAATATATATAATTGAATAAGGTTTTCAATCATTTACAAAAAATATAATTTCATTATTTCAAAAGTCATGTTAAAGAGAAATGTGAATACGAACCTGAGGTAATGGAACTCTCTAAACAACCCTCTTTTCATTGGTTAATTTAATGTCACTCTTTGCATCACATTATATCTCCATATTTTGTTAATAAACCTTCTATATTCAGTATATTGAAACATTTTATAAATACTAATGAAATCATTGTCTTATATTTTTTGGTATAAAAATGATTCTAATATGCATTTAATAAATATATATTTTATGTAAAACCTATTTATTTGAGGAAATTATTAATTATTTAATGTTATGTACCCCTCCCTTAATTGTTTTTAATTATCTTTTTTTTTCTAGAAAATTACCATAGTTTTATTGGTATCCCTCTTTGTTCAAATTTTATTTTAAGAAATATATGAAATGATTTCTATAATTAAATATTATATAGAATTTTCATTAATCCTCCCTAAAATTTATAATTATATCATATCTTCTCTATTCTTTTTCACAAATTATTCTTCAAATGAAATTTATATTAGAAAAATGTAATTATTTATCAAAATATGAACCCCAAAATGACTTAATCCCTTCTTCTATTTTTAATATGTATTTTATATCATTGAATTATATTTCAAGGAATGATTACATAATCCCTTTCATTACATTACTATTTCTTATAGTTATCCCTTTGGTATAATTTCCTCATATAGAACACATGTTCATTTATTTGTTATTATAGGTGAGACTATATAGATATCTTGTGAAATGGGTATTGCTTAATTCTACTGATATGATATTTATAGGATTTAGTATAAATACTTACCAATAACGTGCCATTTTATAAAATTTAATGATGTTTCAGTAGTGATCTTTAACTTCGGTTTATGAAGTCATGTATTGCTATGTTACCACATTCCTATTTTTCCATGATTAGGTGATTTTGTATTCATTTATTCATTTTTTCACAAGATTATTCATGATCTAATAATTTTATGAAGTCATGATATGGAATTTTAATCATTAATTATTTTTTAATCAGTTTAATACTATTAAAAGTCTTATAAATCACCGATTTTCATTATTTATTCCCTTGGATATAAATTGATGTTTTAAAAGGTCAAAGGGATGAATGATATCATTATAGATATTAACAAAATTGTTTTTTTATTTTAACACTTTTCATGTTTTTGTATTAAAAGATTATGAATACATATAAATTTGAACTCATGATATTAAAATAAGTGTTTATGGATTTTTATGATAACAATAATTTTATTATATTTAATAGATGCTTTTTTATCTCTGTAGTTAAAAAACATTGTCATCCCTAAGGAGACATGCAATCTAACTTTATTTGAATTGACAAGTGACTTTGGGTGAATGGATGTTACTTGGTACATATGATTTATTGAAGATAACATTTATATAATACATCAACACATATATTAATAATGATGATACTTGTCTTGAAACTAATCATGAATTAATCCTTCAAAAAAGCATACAATTTCAATTTTTTCTTCCAACATTAATCTTCTAGTGATTAAAATTTATTTCAAATATATTAAATATATTTTACATAATATTAATAAAAAACACAATGACCAAGAAAATTATCTCATATAAATTTACACTTTACATAAATTGTTTTTTGAACATTCATACTAAAATGAAAAGCCTTTATATAAATAATTATATGACTTGTATTTAGGCTAAGGATACTTTTTAGGATATTTTATCATATAGTGTTTTATAACTAAATATATTATTAGATATTATTAATATAGTCTCTAATAGATGTAACCATGTTATACTTGGATATTCCAACAGGATCAAGAACTTATTGGGGCTATTTTAGTTTTGTCCAAGTGATGGATAGACCAGATGTTATATATCATTATAATGAAATATTTTTTCCATTTATAATTTCATATTTTGAAATAATGAAGTGAATAAATACCTCATTTCTTGATAATAATAGTACCATAATAATTAAATTTCTTTATATTATGATTTGAGAACATTTTGAGAACATTACATTGATTTATATGTTTAAACAACTAAGTATTTGGTCATAATTCCTACAACCTGCATTCTGTAGGATTATTTTTCAATATTTTTCAAAATAATGACACAATTAGTGAACAAGATTGACTAGAAAATTTAAAGGATATAAATTTTATATAAATCACCCAATGGTGATATTTATTTCACAAAGTTACAATCATAATGTCTCTAAAGGGGAAATATTGGACTAAAATCAATTCATGATTGATAATGTTGGTTTTTGAGTTGAATAATATGTAATAATTTCCATGTGTATTGGTTTTGGATAATGAATTTTTATAAATTTAGTGTATGAGGTGATTTATTACTTGTTTTGTGGTTTCGAGGTGAATTGATTATACCATTCATGATTAGAAGAAGTTATTATTAGTAGGATACAACATGATTCCATAATAGAGTGGATTATGATAACTAATTCATCAGAATAAACTCAATTTTTCCTTATATATTAATAATAAAAATATATAATTATTATGGATAATATTTTTTTGTCATTATTTAATAATTTATTATAATTAATAAATTATTTATCTAACATTTTTTTATCTGAACCAATGGATTCCATCAAAGTATTATAATAATAAAAAAGATCATATACATCAATTAATATAATGAACTTCCAATTATTAAATAATCTAAAGATCAATAAATATGTTTTTTATAGTAATGAAATGATATTTTTATGAACCATAGTGAATAATAAAAATTTATTTGTAAAAAATGTATTCTTGATTTATAAAATATTATTTCCATATATTGATTAATTTTAAAATATTTAATATTAATAACCAAGGCTATTAGAATAAAATAGTTTTGTTATCAAATTTCGAATTATTCTTAATATTGGTGGAAAGATGGAGAAAAAAGGATATCTTCCACATAAATATTCCAAATATTATGTTAATATAATGTAAAATAGAGTATAAATCAATAGTACCTTTCCATAATTATCGTATATTTCCTTTAATTAATGATCTAAGTGTAATAATTATTCAAATATCTTCCCACGAAGGAGTAATAAATATTTGTTCATAAATTTCAATACCACTGGACTGTTTAAATTTCATTTCATATTTATAAACAACGATTATCCAGTAGTTTTTTTAATAATTATGAAATAAATAGGTATAATGTTCCAAATTTATTTAAAACTTTATTATCTATGGAATATACTTGTTTGAATATGTTTTTATTTAATTAATTCATTAACTAATTGATAGTTATTTTTACTAAGTGATGTATTAGTATATTTTTTATCTAATTACCCTACCTCATTAGTGTTATAAGGGAGGAATGTCGTAGGATAATGTTATGGAATACTTTCTAAAAAACATGATATGATTTCACAATTTTTCTTAAAATTATATCTCAGTTATTATTTTCAAAAATGTGATTTTCTTTCATGAAATAAATTAAAATTAATAATTATATAATAAATTTCCCTTTAAAGTAACATTTTTAAATACATTTTAATATTGAAATTTCAAATCTATTAATTAACATATTTTTTTAAAGTTAACCTATGTATTTCAATTAACCCCTCTTCAAATTTATATTCTATGTGAACTATTTGTATTATGGAATCTCTATATGTAACTATTTTTTTCTATTATCCAATTATAGTGAATTTTTAATTAATATATTGAATTTTATGAGAAGTAAAAAATCAAAAAAATAAATTAACCACCATTATATGATAGATTATAATTATGATTTTGGAGATGGAATATAAGGCCCCGACCTTAAACCTTACTTAATATTGAATTAAATGAATAATTCACATTGAGGATCTTTTCAGGTTTATAGTTTTAGATAATTAGAACATAACTATTACATCTCAAAAGATTACAAAGTAGACACTTCTACTAAGTTTCTGTAATAAAAAAAATCTCTTAAAAAGTAACATGTCTAGTTCCATGTTTTATATATCATGAAATTCCCTTGATCCCATCCTTGACCTTATTCCACATTAATTCCTAGGAAAAAAATTTCAAAAAAAACTTGGGGTGAGCATAAAAAGCTCAGTAAGGGATACAAAAAGAATGAAAACTGTTAGTTTTTCAAACATCAAGTAAACCATGTACACTCTATCAAAGTAATACCTTCACCTTCAGGAAGTATTAAAAACTCTTCACTGAATAAAGTATCATTAATTACCTTTTTGTATACAAAGTATTACCATAAAACCCATAAAAAGAACACATAACCTATATAATGGTAACTTGGGACATAAACATACTTAAGGGGAATAACCATACGGTCGACTTCCACACATATCACTTAATGGAATAGCCATACGGCCAATTTCCATACATACTTAATGGAATTGCCATACGACCAACTTCCATACCCAATGAATTGGAGGTTATAACGTAACCACCCATCCTGGTATTCATGGCACCACCCGTCATATGGTTTATCACGTAACCACCCGTCAAATTTCCAAGTACCAATATAAAATCATAAAACATAAAACCAATATAATGGAATGATAACATTTCCAAATTTCAATTACAATATATCATAAATATATTGACATAATAGAATCCTTTATCAAAAAAATTTTCAATACCAAAATACATAAAAGAGTATATGGTATTATTTTATTTTAAAAACATTACAGCTTGTTGAGGAAGCCAAAGACCAAATAATACTCGCGGCGGTGGAAAAGGTCGTTGTCACCGCGTACGTTAAAAAAACATTCCTTTTTGTCGTTTAGTAAAACTCTTCGTAGAAAAATATTCCTTTTGTATAAAAGTAAATGTCAATGGGGTTTATACACCGTATAAAAGAAAGTTTTGTATAAAACAAAATATGCCTCAATGAGAGGAGATTGAGACGAAGTCCCTTACCTCGGGTCCGACTTGACTCGATCGTTCTTTAACATCCTGAATAATAAACTTGAGTTAATATATACTTGATTAAGAACCTTTTTAGTGTTCATTATTTATTTTATATCACTTATTTCCATGTTATAAACATTATGTAACCATTTATGTTAATAATGTTTGTTTTTTCGATATTTGGTTCTTAAGTCGAAAGTGGACTTCTTACAATTACATGTTGTTCGTGTGGTCAAAGGTTCTTTATATCCAGAATGACATTCCTGATTTGGATATAATATATATCTTATATATCCAGCATATATATGTATTTATAAAATTACATAATCATTTAGAGGTATGAAATGAAATGCACCGTTCATGGAGACGGTAATCCGTACGTACGCATGAACGCTACTTTCATTAATTTGTCATATTAATGGAATTAAAACTAAATAAGAGGTGTGTATATTTTAATTCCAGAATTATATTCATCATTTAGATGTATCATTCATTATATATATCTATTATATACATGTACTTTTAATAGTACATTACATTTGGGGAGAAGAAATGAAATGCACCGTTCATGGAGACGGTAAGCCGTACGTACGCATGAACGCTAATTTCATTTATATCTCATACTTTAATGGAAATAAATAATAATTATATAGATTTATATTATAATTCCAGTATAAAATCATATATAATAACTTTAAATCCATCCTTTACACATCCCACATATGGAACTAATGAATCACATCACTTGGAGGGGGCGGTAGTCCGCACTTCCTTAAATGAAGATATCGTGTTTACCCATAATGGAAACCATAAAGGTATGCCCAAAATGAAAAATATAGAAGCTTAAGGAAAACATAAACATATTATATATCATATATAAATATATTTTCATCTGAATGGACACCTTTTAAGGTGTTAAAATAATGATGAACAATCATTGTTTTGGGAGGCATAAATTCGCCATCCACGGAAACAGTATGTTCTTTAACCATTAGATGTATTTGTGTGTAAGTGTAGCTCGGATAATTCTTATAAAAACATCCTAGTATATTTAGGATACATTATTTGTTACAAAAGAAAATAATAATAAGAGTTTAGGGGGTTGGAGAAGCAAAATAAAACAAAAGGTCTCAAAAAAAGACATTACCTTAAAATCGGGTAACTCCCCTTGGTTTGAGCTCAAAGGCTTCCTTGGGAAGACTTCGGCCCAAAGTCAGGCATCAAGGAGTAATAGAGGGATGTGGAGAGCCAAAATGGGCCGGGGTTGGACGTGCCAAAGGCTTTGGGCGTGTGGTAAGAAGGTAGAGGTGAGGGCCTTTTATAAGAGGAGAGGAGGGGCACTCTTGGAATGTAAATAAAAGTCATTTTATTTTAAAATGGTATTCGAATTTAAGAGTTCCCACATTGATTTATTTCGAGTATAAGGTGATAAGGGTTTGAAATACACTCATCCAATAGGTTTTGGACATGTGTAGGTCTTAGATATTACAATATATTTCCATTTTATTTAAATCGTTACATAATGAGGTCATCGTTGCATCATCATGATGTCATAAATATTTCAATTTATTTAATGTCTAAAAATTATAAAAAAACTACTATAATGTAGGAAATCTTTTTAGATTTCCAATTACTATTTATAGTCAAAAATATGACTTGAATAACCCCATGTAAATTTTTTTAGTAAAACATCTCACGTGTGTGTCATTTTTACTTTAACATTAAATAAAAAGTTATTTATGTAATTTCCCACCAAAGTGGCTCCATGGGGTCCCCATGTTGACCCATGGATTTTCTTGGTCGGACATGACACATAAAATAAGGGTAGGATATTTTCATGGTATTTTCATTTTATTATAATATCATTTTTTCCTTAAATTGCACTAATTACCTCTAATCGCGATTAAAAACTTAATAAGTAACTATTCACCATAAAATTATTTTTATCTCATTTAACCACATTTTACTTCTTAATGACAACCATGTATGTCTAATTTTTGAAATTCAAAACAATGAAGTGGTAAAATTTCACTTAAACGAAAAATTAGTTTTTATAAGTACCACTTAGGGGTTTCACTATTCATCAAAAATTGAAATTTTTCAGAAAAATACCAAAAATTCACCCTAAGATATATTTGATATTCCGAATTAAAAAATGAAGTAAATTTTAAAAAATTCACAAAATATAAGTTTCATTAATTAATTTAATAATTAATTCCAGCTCTTAGAGAAAAAAGCGTGTCTTTATGAAACAATAAGTATCAAATGATTTACACTAGTTTAAGTCCGATTTCAAAGTGAAATTAATTCCAATGACCACTATTGGATTTAATGGTAAAAATATTTTCTAATTTCACAATAAAACCAATTCAAATGATAATCTAATCATATAAATAAATTAGATTAAAAATAGGTTTTGAATTAAAATACAACATTTTTCACTATTCTTTAAAAAATGAACTTTATCGGAAAGATACCAAAAATTTACACAAATTAAATTTTGATGTCCCGAATCTAGAGAAGAGCTATTTTTGGTGAAATAGAATTTATAAGATTGATCAAAACTATATTTAATGACGGTTCACCGTCAAAAGGTGATAAGTGAACCCTTAGTGAAAATTTGGGTATAAATGCCTAAAATTGAATTCTTTCGGTATTTTAATCCATTATCTTTTATTGGGTAAATGTAAAAATATTTAAAAACACATATAATCATATTTTAGTTATTTCTATCTATTCCCGCCAGTATAATGGCTACGTGTTAACTAACATTTAAAATAATATTATATTATTACTAGTGTGCAACGTAAGTTTTCAAAGAAACCCATCGTTGCGTATCGAGTACGCTATCGAACGTAGAAACCCCTTTTAATTAAAATTAATATTTAATTCATAAATATTAATAAATATGAATTTTCTTTATTCTTTAATTACCTGGGATGTTACATCCATCCCCCCTTTTGGGAATTGCGTCCTCACAATTTTATCCACTTATCAAAATAAGTGGGGGTATTTATCCCTCATAGAATTTTCAGATTCCCACGTTGCCTCTTCAATCACATGGTTTTTCCACAAAACCTTTACCTGATGAATCACCTTACTCCGTAACACCTGCTCCCTATGGTCAAGAATCTGGACTGGTTGTTCTTCATAAGATAGGTTCTCCTCCAGCTGAACTACCTCTGGACTCCAAACATGAGATGGATTTGGAAAATACATTCTCAACATTGAAACATGAAAAACATTGTGTACCTGAGATAAACTCGGAGGAAAAGCCACTCGGTATGAAACTGATCCAACTCTCTATAGAATTTCATATGGTCCAATGAACCTTGGACTCAGCTTTCCTTTATTACCAAATCGCATCACAGTTTTCCATGGAGAAACCTTGAGAAAAACATGATCACCTACCTCAAAAGATAGATCCTTCCTCTGGTTATCCGCATAACTCTTCTGCCTACTCTGAGATGTTCTCATGTGCTTCTGATTCAACTGAACTTTTTCTGCCATCTCTTCTACCAATTTTGGTCCCATCAGCTTCATTTCACCCACTTCATCCCAAAATGCTAGAGTTCGACAATGCTTCCCATATAATGCCTCAAATGGTGCAATCTGTATACTGGAATGAAAACTGTTATTATAAGAAAACTCAACCAAAGAATGATGTTGGTCCCAACATCCCTGATAATCCATCGAACAAGCTCATAACATATCCTCCAAGGTCTGAATTGTTCGTTCTGACTGCCCATCTGATTGATGATGAAAAGATGTACGAAAATTTAATTCAGCACCGAACGACTTCTGAAGGCCTTTCCAAAAGTTAGAAGTAATCCTAGGATCACAGTCAGATACAATGGAGAGAGGAACTCCATGTAACCTGACTATATCTTTATGATAAAAACGAGAAAGTTGATCTAGGGAAAAAGTATCTCATATAGCAAGGCAATGAGCAGATTTAGTCAAGGGATCAACAATAACCCAGATTGCATTATTACCTCGAGATGTCCTCGGTAATCCCACAACAAAGTCCATGGATATTTTTCCCATTTCCACTCTGGCACTGGTAAAGGATGAAGCATCCCTTTAGGTAACTTCCGCTCTGCTTTAACCTGCTGACAAGTCAAACATTTCACAGTAAAATCAGCAATATCTCATTTCATTCCATCCCACCAGTAATACTCCCACAGATCTCTGTACAGCCTAGTACTGCCAGGATGAACTGAAAACGGGGAACAATGAGCCTCACATAACAACTCATTCTTCAACTGTGAATCACAAGGCACACATAATCTCTTCCCAAACCTCAAAACACAATCATTATTAGTGTTGAATTCAGGCAACTTACCTTTCTGAACCAGCTCTACCTTTTTCTGCAACTCATTGTCTTGCTTCTGTGCTTGCATGATTCTGTCTGATAGAGAAGATTTCACTGATACCTGAAACAAAACAGCAGGACTTCCTGCACCAACAACTCTTATGCCAAAGTTCATCAAATCAAAAACCAAAGGATCTCGTTCCAAACGTAGCATGGTTAATGAAGCATTAATTTTTCGACTCAAAGCATATGCCACTTTGTTTTCTTTCCCCGGATGGTAGTAAATTGTACAATCATAATCCTTGATTAAATACAGCCATCTCCTCTATCACATGTTCAATTCTTTCTAAGTGAATATATACTTTAAACTTTTGTGATCAGTATATATTTCACACTTTACTCCATACAAAATATGCCTCCAAATTTTTAAAGCAAAGACAACAGCAGCCAATTACAAATCATGTGTAGGGTAATTTACCTCATGAGTTTTCAACTGTCATGAAGCATAAGCAATTACCTGATCATTTTTCATAAGGACACAGCCAAGTCCCTTCAACGAAGCATCACTGTATATAACAAACTCACCATTCCTGGAAGGAAGTGCCAAAAATGGAGCATTCACCAATCTTCTTTTCAACTCCTGAAAACAATCATCACATTCTTTTGTCCAGATGAACATAACACCCTTACGAGTTATCTTAGTCATTGGACTAGATAACCGTGAAAAAATTTCAACAAACCTTCGGTAGTAACCCACCAAACCAAGAAAACTACGGATCTCGGTTACATTTGTGGTTCTTGGCCATTCTTCAACAGATTTTGTTTTAGTAGGATCAATAGTTATGCCATCTTTTGAAACAATGTGACCCAGGAAAGAAATTTGTTGTAACCAAAACTCACACTTACTGAATTTTCCATATAGTTTATTTTCATTTAAGGATTGAAAGATAACCCTTAAATGACTTTCGTGCTCCTCTTTACTTTTAGAAAACACCAAAATATCATTGATGAAAACAACCACAAACTTATCCAAGAACTCATGGAAAATTCTATTCATATGGTCCATGAATACAGCAGGTGCATTGGTTAACCCAAAAGGTATAACTAAAAATTCATAATGGTAAAATCTAGTATGGAACGCAGTCTTCGGAACGTCTTCTTCTTTTACTTTCAACTGATGGTACCCCGACCTCAATTCAATCTTCGAAAAATACTGAGCTCCCTGGAGCTGATCAAACAAATCATCGCTATGAGGCAATGGATAATTTTTCTTTACAATAATATTATTCAAGCCTCTATAATCAATGCAAAGTCTCTTTGATCCATCTTTCTTTTTAACAAACAAGACAGGAGCACCCCATGGTGATGTGCTAGGTCGAATGAAATCTTTATCTAATAACTCCTGCAATTTTTTCTTTAACTCTAATAGTTCCACTTGAGCCATTCGATAAGGGGGTTTTGAAATTGGCTTACAATCAGGAACTAAGTCAATAGTAAATTAAACTTCCCGATCATGAATAATACTAGGAAACTCATCAGGAAAAACATCAAGATACTCATTTACAACTGAAACATCATTAATATGAACAGTTCCTTTACTTTCAAAAATATGTGCAAGGTAACATTCATTTCCATTTTTTACTAGTTTATAAACTTCCTGATATGTTATCAAAATCAAGGGTTCATTATTGTACACAAATTTAAAATCATTCTGAAAAGAAACCATTTTAGCTCTGCAGTCAATCTTAGGTTGATAAACAGAAAGCCAATCCATGCCCAAAAAAAAAATCAAACTCTACTAGAGGAAAAACAATAAGGATTGCTGGTAGATTCTATCCACACAAAAGGATTGGAAGGTTCTTATAATTCCTTTTTGTCTCAACGTTCCCTCTGGGTGTTTTTACCATAAGTTCAGGGTTCATATCCTGAGATGGAATTTCCAATTTACTAGGAAACTTCTCAGAAATGAAAGAGTGTGTAGACCCGGAATCAAACAACACATTGGTATAATCTGAACAAACAAATAGTGTACCTGATACCACTTCATTCGATGGCCCAACATCTACTGAAGTTGTTGCAAAGGATTTCACCACCCCTTTCTTTTGTAGTCTGGCTGCATTCCCCCAGTTGAGTTCTATGTTGGACACTCATTTTCATAATGAACCATTTCATTACACTTAAAACATCTTACCATTTTCTTTTCATTGCCTGCTTGATCATCTTCTTTACAGTTACGAGCAATATGACCAGACTTACCACACCGAAAGCACTTACCAGACTTGGATAAACATTCTCCAGGATGCATTTTACCACACATCTCACAGGATGGATATTTGGTTTTCTTACCTCCTTGCTTCATTGATGAATTCTACCCCTTTTCCTGCCAACTAGACCTCTTATTCTATTGTTTGTCATAGAACACCTGATCGTCGGCAAACACCATTTCCACAATCTCCGCACATCGAACAAGTTTTTCATTACTTTTGAACTCACGAGAAGCTAAAGCCCTTCGATACTTTGGCTTTAACCCTGAGTAAAAACGGTTTATTTTAATATCAAGATCTCGTATGATGTTTGGAGCATACCTTTCCAATTGAGTGAACTTTGCTTCATAAGCATCCACTGAATCATCATCATGACTCAATTCTAGGAACTGTTTTTCCATCCTAAGATGAACCACCATAGGAAAATATTTCTCAAGAAACATACCTTTGAATTCATCCCAGTGAAGATCCTCAATCTCATCACTATCCCTGATATTTTTCACCATCGACCACCACTGACCAGCTTCGCCTTCAAAACGGTAAACAACAAGACAAACCTTTTGATGTTTTGAACACCCCATGACATCAAAAATCTTCTCTAGTGCTTTAATCCACCCTTCAGCATGCATAGGGTCAGATGATCCTCTGAATGATGGGGGATGTTGCCTCATGAAATGTTCCACCACTGACATGTTCCTTTGCGGCTGATCTGGCTGATCTCATGCATGGATACCACCACCATTTATATCCTGAGTCAACTATGCCATCACTGCAACAAACTGTTCAGTTCCGATTCCGACCATCTCGGGTTCCTGATTAGGAAGTTTGTCTTCCTCCTGATGTCATCCCAACATAGCTTCTTTGTTTCCTCTGCGGAACACCATTCTGAACACAGAAATATCTTAGGTGAAGCAACATGTTAATCTGTAAATGCTATATCATTTCAATCATATTATAATTTAACACTTTTCAAACTCCTAAAGTTTTCTAAACCGACCCTTGATACCAACTATAATGCCTCAGCCTTAAAACTTACTTAATATTGAATTAAATGAATAATTCACATTGAGGATATTTTCAGGTTTAGCATTTTAGATAATTAGAACATAACTATTACATCTCAATAGATTACAAAGTAGACACTTCTATTAAGTTTCCATAATAAAAAAACTCTTAAAAAGAAACATGTCTAGTTCCATGTTTTATATAGCATGACATTCCCTTGATCCCATCCTTGACCTTATTCCACATTATGTCCTGTGAAAAACATTTCAAAAAAAAAAACTTGAAGTGAGCATAAAAATCTCAGTAAGGGATACACAAAGAATGAAAACTGTTAGTTTTTCAAACATCAAGTAAACCATGTATACTCTATCAAAGTAATACCTTCACCTTCATGAAGTAGTAAAAACTCTTCACTGAATAAAGTATCATTGCTTACCTTTTTGTAACCAAAGGATTACCATAAAACCCATAAAAAGAACACATAACATATATAAAGGTAACATGGGACATAAACATACTTAAGTGTAATAACCATACAGTCGACTTCCACACATATCACTTAATGGAATAGCCATACCGCCAATTTCCATAAATACTTAATGGAATAGCCATAGGGCCGACTTCCATACCCAATGCATTGGAGGTTATAACGTAACCACTCGTCCTGGTATTCACAGCACCACCCGTCATATGGTTTATCACTTAACCACCCGTCAAATGTCCAAGTACCAATATAAAATCATAAAACATAAAAATAATATAAAGGAATGATAACATTTCCACATTTCAATCACAATATATCATAAATATATTGACATAATATAATCCTTTATCAAAACAATTTTCAATACCAAAATACATAAAGGTGTATATGGTATTATTTATTTTAAAAACATTACTGCTTGTTGAGGAAGCCAATGACCAAATAATACTCACGGCGGCGGAAAAGGTCATTGTCACCGTGTACGTTAAAAAAACATTCCTTTTTGTCGTTTAGTAAAACTCTTCATCGAAAAAGATTCCTTTTGTATAAAAGTAAAAGTCAAAAGGGGTTTATACACCGTATAAAAGAAAGTTGTGTATAAAACGAAATATGCCTCAATGAAAGGAGATTGAGACGAAGTCCCTTACCTCGGGTCCGAGTTGACTTGATCGTTCTTTAACGTCCTGAATAATATACTTGAGTTAATTTATACTTGATTAAGAACCTTTTTAAAGTACATTATTCATTTTATATCACTTATTGACATGTTATAAACATTATGTAACCATTTAAGTTAATAATGTTTGTTTTGTCGATATTTGGTTCTTAAGTCGAAAGTGGACTTCTTACAATTACATGTTGTTCGTGTGGTCAAATGATCTTTATATCCAGAATGAAATTCATGATTTGGATATCATATATATCATATATATCCAGCATATATATGTATTTATAATATTAGATAATCATTTATAGGTAATAAATGAAATGCACCGTTCATGGAGACGGTAAGCCGTACGTACGCATGAACGCTACTTTCATTTCTTTGTCATATTAATGGAATTAAAACTAAATGACAGGTATGTATATTTTAATTCCAGAATTATATTAGTCATTTAAATTTATCATTCATTATATATATCCATTATATACATGTACTTTTAATAGTACATTATATTTGGGGATAAGAAATGAAATGCACCGTTCATGGAGACGGTAAGTCATACGTACGCATGAACGCTACTTTCATTTCTATCTCATACTTTAATGGAAAGAAATAATAATTATATAGAGGTATATTATAATTCCAGTATAACATAATATATAATAATTTTAAATCCATCATTTACACATCCCACATATGGCATTAACGAATCACATCACTTTGAGGGGGTGGTAGTCCGCACTTCCTTAAATGAAGATATCATCTTTACCCATAATGGAAACCATAAAGGTATTCCCAAAATGAAAAATAAAGAAGCTTAAGGAAAACATAAAAATATTATATATCATATATAAATATATTTTCATCTTAATGGCCACCTTTTAAGGTGTTAAAAGAATGTTGAACAATCATCGTTTTGGGAGGCAGAAATTCCCCATCCACGGAAACAGTATGTTCTTTAACCATTAGATGTAGTTGTGTGTAAGTGTAGCTCTAATCCTTATTATAAAAAAATCCTAGTATATTTACGATACTGGAGTTTTTAAAAAAGAAAATAATAAAAAGAGTTTATGGTGTTGGAGAAGCAAAATAAAACAAAAGGACTCAAAAGAAGACATTACCTTAAAATCGGGTAACTCCCCTTGGTTTGAGCTCAAAGGCTTCCTTGGGAATACTTATGACCAATGTGAGGCTTCAAGGAGTAAGAGAGGGATGTGGAGATCCATAATGGGCAGGGGTTGTCCGAGGCAAAGGCTTTGGGAGTGTGGGTAAGGAGGTAGTGGTGAGGGCCTTTTATAAGAGGAGAGGAGGGGAACTCTCGGAAAGTAAAGAAAAGTCACCTTATTTTAAAATGGTAATCGGATTTAAGAGGTCCCACATTGATGTATTTAGAGGATAAGGTGATAAGGGTTCGAAATCCACTCATCCAATAGGTTTCGGACATGTGTAGGTCTTAGATATTACATTATCTTTCCATTTTATTTAAATCGTTAAATAATGAGGTCATCGCTGCATCATCATGATGTCATAAATAATTTAATTTATTTAATGTCTAAAAATTATAAAAAAACTACTATAATGTAGGAAATATTTTTATATTTACAATTACTATTTATAGTCAAAAATCTGACTTGTATAACCCCATGTAAAAATTGTTTTAGTAAAACATCTCATCTGTGTGTCATTTTTACTTTTACATTAAATAAAAAGTTATTTATGTCATTTCCCAACCAATGTGGCTCCATGGGGTCCCCATGTTGACCCACGGCCTGTCTTAGTCGGCCATGACACATCCAATAGGGGTAGGACATGTGTCAATGTATTTTCATTTTATTATAATATCATTTATGCCTTAAATTGCACTAATTATCTCTAATCGCGATTAAAAACTTAATATGTTACTATTCACCAAAAAAGAAATTTTATCCCATTGAACCAAATTTTACATCTTAATGAAAACCATGTATGTCAGATTTTTTAAATTAAAAACACAGAAGTGGTAAAATTTCATTTAAACGAAAAATCAGTTTTTATAAGTACCACTTAGTGGTTTCACTATTCATTAAAAATTGAAGTTTTTTAGAAAAATACCAAAAATTCACCCTAAACTATATTTGATATTCTTAATTTAAAAATGAAGTCCATTTTACAAAATTCACAACATATAAGTTGCATTAATTAATTTAATAATTAATTCCCGCTGTCAGAGCAAAAAGCGTGTTTTTATGAAACAATAAGTATCAAAAGATTGACACTAGTTTAAGTCCGATTTCAAAGTGAAATTAATTCCAACGACCACTATTGGATTTAATTGTAAAAATATTTTCTAATTTCACTTTAAAACCAATTCAAATGATAATATAATCATATAAATAAATTAGATTAAAACGATGTTTTGAATTAAAATACAACATTTTTCACTATTCATTAAAAAATGAACTTTATCGAAAAGATACCAAAAATTTACACAATGTAAATTTTGATGTCCCGATTCTAAAGAAGAGTTATTTTTGGTCCAATAGAATTTATTAGATTGATCAAAACAATATTTAATAACGGTTCACCGTCAAAAGGTGATAAGTGAACCCTTAGTGAAAATTTGGGTATAAATGTCTAAAATTGAATTCTTTCCTTATTTTAAGCCTTTATATTTTATTGGGTAAATGTAAAAACATTTAAAAACATATATAATCATATTTTAGTTATTTCTATCCATTCCCGCTAGTACAACGGTTACGTGTTAACTAATACTTAAAATAATATTATTTTATTACTAGTGTACAACGTAAGTTTTCAAGGAAACTCATCGTTGCGTATCGAGTACGATATCGAACGTAGAAACCCCTTTTAATTAAAATTAATATTTAATTCGTAAATATTAATAAATATGAAAATTCTTTATTCTTTATTTACCTGGGATGTTACATAAAAAATGAAAATTTTCATTTATAAATTACAAATTGGGTTTTTGTATAAGCTCTAGAGAGATTAAAAATTCCCCAATAAGTTGTTTGAAACATATATTGAGGAAACTAAAATGGGTTTTATTATAATGTTTTAATAAAAAATATCATTTAAATAGATACATTATAATTGGAATGTAAGAGAAATTCAATAGAAGACACAATTATTATCATAAAAATGAAATGTAAGAACTCATTTGTATCTCATGAAGTATGACTTGTATCTTATAAGGGTTATGTAAATGGGATAAAATAAATAAAAATATATAATTTTCTATATTTATATAAAATAAATTTGTTTTTGGAGTCTCGGTTGATCCCCATGACTACGTTTGGGGAACATGTTCTCATCATTTTTGATAAAAAAGTAGAAAGGTCACGATAATTAAGTTTGAATTAGAAATATGTGTCAATAATGTAAATTTAATTTATCATATAATTGACAATAATGGGACCTAACATTACTTGAGTGTCTAATTATATAATAATTTTAAATCAATCAAATTTAAATTCTAATGACACGAAAAATTATAACAATTCATTTATGAATCCTCTTTCTAGACACATATAGTATTTATCTAATAAAATATTGAATCATTTTTTTCCTATCAGTTTTATTTTTTTAGATATATTTGAATTCATTTTCTGGTATTGGTGTTTCCATTTCCACTTATTTCATGTACTCAACACATTATTTTCAGTCACATGAAGATTTAGTTATTAATTACACATGTGGTGGGTTTTAACCCCTATAATAACCTTAATATGAAGAAAATGATTTTTCTTATTTACATTATACAACTCCAAAAGTATTTTCTGTCGCATATTCACAATTTCATACTGAATGAAAAATAATATATACCCCATTATTTTTAAACCTTATACTCTCTTTATTTCATTTTTACACAATGTTTTTCTATTAACTATTAATTAGGTATGATTTTTTTAGAAGATATAATCCTATAATACTGTGTTATAGAATGATAAAAAATGAAACTTTATTTATAAATTAATTTAAATATTATCATAGTATTATAGATTATACATATAAGAATCAAATATCAAATGGAAGATGAAAGAAAGGGAATGATCATTAGACCCTCATGTGGTCCTCTTAAAAAATTCCACCCAATTCCAATCCCAATTCATATTTCATGGCTCATAATCTATGATGTGTCTTCACAAATTTAGTTTCCTTAAATAATTTTCCCTTATTAACTTGATCAAATATAGGGTTTTCCCTATCCGTTATTTTCCTCTAATCCACTTAATCATCTGTGGTAAAATTCATTCTGACCCCAAATATGTTTCTTTAGATTGCGGTATTGGGGAATCTGATCACTATTATGTTGTCCAATCATTATAATTGACCTTAATAATTTTTTTTTAATTCCCAAACCATTATCCATAATCATTTTATGTCCCTATAATATTTAAGTAATAATAATGACGTTGGGGGATAAATGTCATTTAATTTCATCAATTGATTTTTATCCCTTTTATAACTCTAAATTTTATAATGTTAATATATTCCACACTGTAATCTCACACTCATTTTATATAAAGGAAATAATAATAAAATAATATAAAATAACAGAATACATATATTTTAATTATATGTAATCACATTTTTTGAGACAGTCCCCAATGTATTTTCTATTTTTTCACCATCACACATGGATAATCTATTATTATTATAAACAAACATAGGGAATTTTCATGGTCAAGATACCTAATAAATAAATCAACCTAAGTTATTTTCAGTTCAACAATATAATTTTGAATGGACTGACTTTTGATTCTTATATACTATAACTGGACAAAAATTATACCATTATATCTTTATTTGGAAAATTCCTTTTTTTTGAGATCATTATAAAATGAATAAGTCTCTTCTAGACATAAACATATTTTATATTCATTCCATTGTTGAAGAAGAATCTTTATTGAAAATAATATGTGTTTAATGTATAATTATATCATTAATTCGTCCTCACTTATTATTATTCGTGAATTGTTACCGTTAATATATATAGTATAAGTATCATCAAAATCCCTCTTTCTTCACATATTATCTATTTATTTCTTCTTCAATGAAAATTGATGTTAAAAAAATTTACGATGTCAAATTATATATTCTATCACTCCGAATTAACATATATATATCACAATGTTTTATCAACTTCATATCCCTCTCAAATTTATTCTTGGAACACTGAATTATTAATGAGGAAAATATTCCATAATTGAAATAATGAAATTTACTTTCACATCGTTTTTCATGAATAATTTTCAAAGATATCAATAAATATTATTTTATAAATAATAATTTTTTTTCACAAAAATACTGGTTTTCCATGAATATCAAAAATCTTCAATATTTAATTTTCTAAATAAACCAGATTATTGTATTTTAATTTACATTAAATAATATCAATATTCCATATATGTATATTCATATGAACTCCACTTCTTATTTTCCATATTTCTCCTTCACATCATGTTGAATTGATATCTTTTATTAAAATTAACATGTATTATTATAATAGGGGACACTATAATACAAATAATGAATCAAAACATTCAATGTTCTGTGGAATAAACTATGTAATATAAATATTGAATGTTCTATTGGATTAATGTCGGATCTATATGAGGTGGAAGGGGTGAATTATTTATCATTTTTTCGATTTAATTTTCATGATTATTTTAAAACATTGTATCAAAAATTTAAATAACCACTTAATCATGTTATACATATGATAAATCCAAATATATATATAATAAACATGTTTAGTATGAAAACCACACAAATTTATATCATCTTATTATATTTATTTTTTTTTTGTAAAAATATATTCTCTATACCATGTTAGTTTTCCCCCCAAAGATGATTGATTTCCTATCTTTATAGGATTACAAAGGCATATTCATAAACTATATATACACCCTACTAATATCTCATCTAGATGTCAATAGTTCTTTCCCATGAAATTTTCCCTTCACCCACAGTTTTTTATACAACACTCATTTCTAAAAATACCATCATCATTAAAAATTGATATTCCATGATCAAAAAATCATTTCCACAGTCTTGTTCTACACCCCATCTACATCATGATTCATTCTTCTTTTCAAATACAATGTAGCGAGATCCTAAATTCCTCTATAATAAATTTATATCAAATTTACCTTTTTTTAATAATAAATATATTCAAAAACTATAATAATATTCTTTTGAACTGGAAAAATCCACATGATATTTGTATGAAACATATGCAATACTAGATAACATTTCAAAAAAAATTGAATATCTCCTTATAAAATTTTCATTATTTGTATCCATATAGTTTCCATATATATTCTGGATTTATTGTTAATTTCTCTAAATATAATGATTCTAAATACTTTTCACTTTGGTATATCAGGTTCAATTAAGAGGCTTCATCCGAGGACACCATGAGATTATTATATTTTCAATGATGCAAGTATTCTTTAGTGTGTCTAATTTTTATTATATAGAGTAGGAAAAATATCAACTAGTCTCTCTATTCTTTTACTTCATCATGTGATTCATGAAACATTACATGTTCTTCTCCATCCAATAAAACCCATTTTGATGAAAATATTATTAAACATGGTAGGAACCATGTATGGAAACAAAACACACAATATAATTGGTATTTATACTTCTAAACAACTATATCAACAATTTTAGTTCTTACTATATGAACTCTCCATTATATGGTTTACCTAATCACGATTTTGGATAGGAAACCAGATGAATTTTCAGTCACATGTGAATTTAATTGAGAAATTATCAATAATTATAGAAAAATTCCCCTCATGCGTGGATATCATGTTTTGTAACATAATCTGTGGACTAATTACCTCACTTATAAATTCATAAATATATGATGAGTCTTCATGCAACATCCACCAAGGGGACTATAACACATTCTTTCTAAGATATTCACATGATATTATTGGCAGTTGTACCAGAGTATGATAGGGAACCTAACCATTTAGTTTCATTAGGCCAGATTCAGTCTCAAGGTGTAAACATTTCCTAAAGAAAAATAATACTCTCATATGAGAATAAAATTCATAGGTATACGCTTCAATTGAGCATTATACTATTATCAATCTAGAGAGGTCATTAATGTGAATGGACATAACTCAAAAACAATGGGACATATATTGTTCTATGTAATGTAATTATAATCGTGGTAATAATAATATTTGAAATATATATTTTTTATTCCAAATATTGGGAAAAAGAATATGAATATAAATTTGGAATCCATATAATTAACAAAGGATAATCCACTACTACTTTTTCCCTGTCTCATCAACCTACTGACACTACTAGGGATCCTAAAACTGAAGAGTCCATGATTACTAAGGGTGTCATTGATGGAGACTCTATGTTGGAACATAGCCATCAATATATTCTCCCATATGAGATTATAATCTAAATATGATGATGATACTCTTAATAAACATCATGCTTCCCATATGTCTATGTGGAAATGAGTCTGGAATCAAATATCTTGGATCTCGTAGAAAATTATCTAATGAAACTATGAAAATTATGCCACATGTTTTCGTAGATCTGGCATATTGGGTTAAATTATAATTACATACATCACATAGTAAAAAATTTACTGATACAAGTGAGAAATCTTGAACTGTCCATTGAAAGAATTTAATACAAGACTCCCTGGCTCCACATTCCATGACAAGGAATATCCTTTTTAATGATGTTGTGGAGTAGCTGGGATTGATGAATGGTGATAGGGTTAAGAAATAACAAAAACTACCTCAAAAGAGTGTCTTGATGAATATTTGGTGAATAAGAATTAAAAAGTTGAGAGAGTCGATAAATAATTGGATCAAAGAGAGGAATCTATCGAGGAAGCAAATCATTTGGTGGAGGAGGCTATGAAATTATAAATAGATGTGGTTATGTGGGTGGAGGAACTGCAAGCTGGTTCTAATATTAATGTTTCACCTTCTCAAATCCATCCTAGTATATTTAGGATACAGATTAAGAATTTTTTAAATTGTATAAATCAATTTACTAGTATTTGTAATCACAATTTCTAACTTATTCATAAATTCTCCATGATTTGGTGACCTCCCTTATCATTCAAATTTTTTATTAATATATTTTTTCACTAATTCAAACCCTTTATCATATATTTTAATTCCAATAAACCATAATTTATCATGTGTTTTAGATGAAAATATCTTAGTAAACCATATTGGATTAACCATTGGATACTCATTTCAACAACAATATAGGATTTCCATGTTGATAGGATGTTGTAATTCTCAAAATAAATTCATGATCCAAGGGACTCGTCAAGAATAACATTATTTTTTTTGGGTTATGTGGAAAACCATAAAACATGGTTGTTTTTCAGTACGACATTATTTTTTTCCATGTCTACTATAGTACGAGCATATGGGGAAAGTTCTACCACTTTCCTAGTCTACCCTTTTGTTTTTTTGTGGTAATAGTTTTTTTCTTTTTCCATTTTTATTCAATTATTGCAGGATCCTTGATATGGAATGGTTTGGAATGGTTTAACATGACATTTAATCATGGTTCCCATTGGGTGTTTTCATCCAAGGTAATGATATCTATTTCGGTGGTAGGTTAACATATTGAAAAATATAATTGTGTGACTGGTGGTTTATATTGAATATCATTGACCCTGAATTATGGTACGATAACAAAAATAGGGCTTTCTAGCAAAGAATGTAAAGATATTTTTCACCCTTGAATTGGTAATTTTTAGACACTACTTTATGGAATCAATAATTTGAGACAAGATATAGGAATTTATTCAAGGAGTAACTATAATAATATTTTCCATCATTATGTTTTTGGTGGTATGAAGAGATGTGAAAAACTATCCTGAATAATAGTTTTACATCAGGTGATGGTACATTTTATGCATGTTTTTAGAGAGATCATTAAGGAATATTATTTTGAGTCAGAAAATTTTTCCCTAGGACATTGAAAATCCAATTATTATGTCCATTTATTTTGTGACAATATATATTTCTTGAGACCATGATCTGATTCTTATTATTGAATTGATGTTTATAATTGATGAGGGAATATCTATAAACACTAAATATGAATGAGAAACCATGCATACATAAATTTTGAATGTTTAATTGAGGATTGGAATATGTTGTAGTTTAATTTCATGCAAACTATAATATAGAATTTACAGTTTAACATTTTGTGAGAATGATGTCTTAGGGATATAGTTTTTTGTCACATTTCATTCACTAGGAGATACTCGATTTTCCCAATAATTAAATTTTTCCAGGAATATCCAGTCATTTTTATTCTTAAAGGGGAATGGTTTTAATATTTAAAATGAGGGTTTTCAAATCTGAGGAGATATATTTGGTGAAAAAATAATTGTGTTGTATGGATATAAAAGAGGCTTCTCGAGAGCAAGAATTTTCTTTTGGTCGATAAGAATTTTTTTATAGCCAAATTAGTTTTAATTTTGGGGGAAATGATGGATAAAAAAGGGAATCGTCATCATAAATAATTTAAACAGTAAGTCAATATATTTTCAAATTGAGTATATATTAATATAATCTTTTCATAAAAATCTTATATTTCCTTTTGATAATGATCTAAGAGTCATAATTATTCAAATATATTCCCATGAAAGTGTATAATATCTTTGTTCATAAATTTCCATATCACTTTACTATTTAAATTTATTTTCATATTAATAATAAAAAATTATCCCCTAGTTCATTTTATAATTTCCAAATAAATAGGAATAATATTTCAAATTGAATTAACACTACCTTATCTATGGAATTTATTTGTTTGTATGTGTTTTTATTTAATGAATTTTTTTAATTATTGATAGCTATTTTTACTAAGTGTTGTATTAGTAGATTTGGGTATCTGATCACCCTACCTCATTAGGGTTATAAGTAAAGAACATCCTAGGATTATATAATGGAATTATTCTTTCAAAAGAAGATATGATTTGATAATGTTTCTTCACATTATATCTCAATTATTTTGATCAAAACTATGACTTTTGGTTATGAAATTAATTTCAATTTTGATTTCTATAATACATTTCCCTTTACACTAACATTTTATACTTCATTAAAATATTGAAAAATCTAATCTAATAATTACCCTTTTTTTAATTTTACCTAGATATTTCAATTGACACCACTGCAAATTTCAAATCTTTGTGAACTATTAGTATTATGTCATCTCTCTATATCACTATTTTTTGCTAGTAACCTATTATATAGAATTTAAATTTAATATAATGGGTTTTATGAGATATAACAAATCAAAAAATCAACTAACCACCATTATATGATAGGTTATAATTAGAATTTTCGATATAGAAAATGATAATTTTCATTCATAAATTAGAAATTGTGTTTTAGTACATGCTCAAGAGAGACTAAAAATTTCCCAATAAGTAGTTTTAAACATATATTGGTTAAAAATTTATAGAATTTATTAAAATGTTTTACTAAAAAAATATCAATGAAATACATACAATATAATTGTAATGTAAGAGAAATTAAATAGAATACACAATGATTATCATAAAAAAGAAATGTAAGAAGTCGTTAGTATCTCATGAAGTACGATTTGTAGCATATAATGAAAAGTAAATGGGAAAAAAAAATTATTTATGTGCATTTATATATTTTTTTTGGAGTCTATTTTGATCCCCAATAATAATTTTTGTGAACATGCCCTCTTCATTATGTGATAAAAAAAAAGTAGATATGGTCTTGGTAATTATTACTGAATTAGAAAGATGGATCAATAATGTTGGTTTAATTTATCATATAATTGACAATAATGGGACTTTAAATTATGTGAGTGTCTTATTATATAATAATTTTAGATCAATAAAATATAAAAGGTATTCTGAAATGTAAATTCAAATGAAAATTGAAATTATAACTATTCATTTAGGAAACGTATTTCAAGACACATAGAGTAATTATCAAATTAAATATTTTATCTTTTGTTTTCCTAGAAATTATTATTTAAGAGAATTATTTGAATTTATTTTCTTGTATTGATGTGGAAATTTCCCCTTAGTTCATGTACTCAACTTAGGTTTTTCAGTCACATGTGGATGTAGTTATTAATTACGCATGTGATGGGTTTCAACCCCTATAAAACCCTTAATACGATGCAAATGATTTTTCATGTTTGATCTATAAAACTACAAAAAAAGTTTAGTCCCATATTCACTCATTGATATCAAATGAAAAATAATATATACCCCTTTATTTTTAAACCTTATACTCTATTTAATTCATTCATAGACATTGGTTTTATATAAACTGTTAATATGATAAGTTATTTTTTAGATGATAGAATCATATAATAATGTATTATTGAATGATAAAAAATGGAACATAATTTATAAATTTATTCCTATATAATTATAGTATTATTTATTATACATAGAAGAATCAAATATGGAAGGGAAGTTGAAATAAAGGTAATGATCATTTGATCCTCATGAGGTACTGTTCGAAAATTTCACCAAATTCTAATCCCAATTCATATTTCTTGGCTCATATTCCATGAAGTGTATTCTAAAATTTAGATTCTGTCAATATTTTCTCGATGTTACCTTGATCCACCCTAGGGGTTTCCCTATCCCTTATTTCTTCTAATCCTTTTACTAATGTGTTTTAAAATTCATTTAGTCCCCAATTGAGTTTTTTAAGAATATGGTATTGTCGATTCTGATCACAAGTATGTTGTGTAGTCAACTACATCAACATTAAGCATTGTTTTTAGTTCCCAGAACACTATATGTAAACTTTTTTTGTCCCCACAGTATTTAGGTAATAACACCGAGGGTGGGGGGAAGACATGTTATTTAATATTAAAAAATAATTTTTCCCTTTTGTGACACAAAATTATATAATGTGAATATATTCTGCAGTCTAATATCACACTCCTCTTATATAAATGAAATAATAAAAAATTATATAAAATAACATTGTACATATATTTTAATGATATTTATTCACATTTAGTGATCTAGTTGCCAATGTATTGTCGATTTTGTCAGCAACACACATGGATGATCAATTATTATTAAAAAATATCATAGGGAATGTTCTTGTTCAAGAACCCTACTAATTAAATCCACCCAAATTATTTTCATTTCTCCAATAACAATTTGAATAGAAATACTTTTTCTTCATATATACTATAAATGGAAGAATATTATACCATTATATCATTATTTGGAAAATTATTTTTTATGTTTGATCATTTAAAAATGAATGAGTTTATTATAGACTTAATCTTATTTGATATTCATTCTGTTTTTGAAGTAATATCTTTATTGAAAATTATATGTGTTTAATGCATAATGATATATTCATAGATGCCTCACATTATATTATTCATTAAATTTTACCATTAATATACTTAGTGGAAGTATCCTCAAAATACATCTTTGTTCAAACATCATCTCTTTATTTCTTCTTCATGGATAATTGGTGTTTAAAAACATTACCTTGTCAATTTTTTTTAACACTCTAAATTATCAACTATTTCTCCCCATTTTGTATCAATATCATATCCTTCTCATATTTATTCTTGAAACACTAAAATTTTATTTAGGAAAATATTCTATAATTCAAATATACAAATTTCCACTCCAATCATTTACATGAAAAACTGTCAAAGATATCAACAAATATTTCTTTTGAAATAATATTATTTTACAAATAAATAATGGCTATCCACTAATATCCAAAATAATAAATATTTAATTTTATAAATAACCAAAGTTATTTTATTTAAATTTACAATTAATTATATCTTAATTCCATATGAGAATAGTCATATTAAATACATTTCTCATTTTCCATATTTCTCTTTCACATCCTGACGAATTGATATCTTTTATTAAAATTTACATGAATTATCATAATGTGGGAAACATTAAGACCAGTAAAGAATCACCACATTCAATGTTAAATGTAATGAACTATGTAATATAAATATTGGATGTTCCCTTGGATTAATTTAAGATCTATATGAGGTGGAAGGGGTGGATTATTTATCATTTTTCTATTCTTTTACATGTTGGTTCAAAACATTGTATCCTAAATTTTCATAACCACTTAATCATGTTATAGTAATGATACATCCAAATATAAATGTCAGAATCATGTTTACTATGGAAGAACCATAAATATATATCATTGTATTAAATTCAATATGTTTTGTAAAAATAAATTCTCCATTCATTGTGAGTTTTTCCCCAATGCGGATTATTTTACTATCATCACTAATATATATTCTAGATATCATTAGTTCATAGCTAAGAAATTTTCTCTTCACCCACTGATGGTTATAGCACAAACATTTTTAAACAGACCATCATCATTAAAAAATTGATATACCATGATCCAAAAATCATTTCTATATTCTAGTTCTACACCCCAACTGCATTATGATTTATTCTTCTTTTCTAATACAATGTAGCAAGATATTATCTTCCTCAATAAAAAATTTATTTCACATTTACCCTTTTTAATAATTAATATCTTCAAACACTACATTAATAGTCTTTAGTCATAGAAAAACACTCTTGATATTTGTATGAATCTTAATTAATAAAAGATAACATTTCAAAAAAATATGAACATCTCCTAATAAAATATACATTTTATGAATCTATCCAGTGTCCATATATATAATGTATTTATTATTAATTTATATAAATAAAATGATTCTAAATACTTTTCACTTCATTCTATCATGATATGTTATGAGGCTTCAACTGAGGATTCCATACAATTCTTACATTTTCAATGAAGCATGTATTCTCTAGTGTGTCTCAATTTTATTATATATAGTTGGAAAACAATAAAATAGTCTCTCAATTATTCCCCTTCATATTAATAGTTAATTGAAAACCAATGTATATGAATGAGTTTAAGATAGTATAATGTTTAACCTATCATGATTGTTGATAGTAACTCAGATGAATTTTCCCTCACATATAAATTTAATTGAGAGATAGTATATAATAATAGAAAATTACCCATCATACATGGATATCATTTTGTATGACATCATGTGTTGACTAGTTACCTCAAATATAAATTCATGCAGATACAAAGAGGGTTTATGCAACATCCTTCCAGGAGACCATATCACCTTCTTCCTTAGAGATGCACATTATATCATTGGTAGTTGTACCTGAGCTTTATTGGGAACCCATACCATTTAGTTTCATTAGGTAGGATTCAATCTCTAGGTGTAAATATTTCATGAAATAAAAACTACTACTCTCATATGAGAATAAAATTCATTGGTCTACACGTCTACTGATCATTTTACTACTATCAATCTAGAGAGTGCATTTATGTGAAAGGACATAACTCAAAAAAAATGGGAGATACGTTATTCCTTGTCATGTAATTATCATATCGGTAATCACAATATTAATAATAGATATTTTTATTTCCAAACATTGGAAAAAGAATATGAATATTGATTAGGAATCCATATAATAAACAAAGTCCAATCCACTTCAACTGTTTTCATGTCTCATCAACCTACTAACACTACAATGTATCCTACTACTGATGAGTCCCTTATTACTAATGTTGTCATATAAGGACCCTCAATGGTGGAACATATTCATGAATATATTCTCCCATATGAGAGTGAATCTATATATTATTATGATATTATTAATAATAATGATGCTCTCCATCCAGATGTGTGGAAATGCATTTGGAATCAAATATCATAGTCCCCCTAAAAAATCTTCTATGGAAACTATGAAAATTATTCAACATATTTTCACAGATTAGGAATATTGGGTCAAATTATCATTGCATACATCATATAGTAAAAAATACACTGATACATGTGAGAAAACTAGAAATGTCCATTCATACCTTTCAACAGAAGACTCCTTCGATATCCATTCCATGATAAGGAATATCCTTCTTAATGATGTTGTGGAGAAACTTGGGACATCTGAATGGTGATTGAGTTAATACATAGAGAAAACTACCACAAACGAGTGACTTCATGAATATTTGGTGAATAATAATTAAGAAGTTGAGAGAATAAATAAATAATTAGATCTTAGTGAGGAATCTATCGATAAAGGAAATCTATTGGGGGAGTAGGATATAAAAGTAGAAATAGATGTATTTTAGTGGATGTAGGAACTGCAGGTTGTTTCAAATTTTGGTATTTCACCTTATTAAATCGCTCCTAGTATTTTAATATTCAGTTTAAGAATTTTTTAAACTGTATGAATCCATTGAGTGGGATTTGTAATCCCAAGGTACTAACTATCTGGAAGGGCTCCAAGATATTGGTTATCCTCCCTTATCATTAAAAAGTGACATTAATACATTTTTTCACCAATTCATACCATTTATAATATATTATCATTCCAATAAACTATTATTTATTATGTGTTTTATAAAGAAAATCTCTTAGTAATCCATATTGGATTTACCTTATTATATCCATTTCCACAACAACATATGATTTTCATGATAACAAGATGTAATAACTCTCAAAAAAATTATTTATCCACATTACTCATCAAGAAAAGGTTTTATTATTTCTTGGGTTATGTTGAAAACAATAAAACATGTGCCTTTTACAATACGACACTATTTTTTCCCATTTCTAATGTGGTATGGGAAAAGGGGGAAAGCCCTGAAATTTTAATATTCCACCCATTTGGGTTTTTGAGAATACATTTTTTTTGTCTTCTTCAATTTTTATTCAATTTTTCTATCATCCATGAGATATATTTGTTTGGAATGGTGGTACATTAAATATAATCATGGTTACCATTGGCTATTTTCAACCTAGATAATGCTATATGTTTTGGTGGTAGATTAATATCATGCTAAATAGAATAGTGTGAATTGAGTTTTAGATTGAATATAATTGACCATGAATTATGTTTTGATGAAAAAAATATGTCTTACTTTCGATGAATGACTATATATTTTTCACCCATGAATTGGTAATTTTTAGACACTTATTCAGGGATTCCATATTTCGAGAGAAGATATGGGACATTATTCAAGGGGTAACTACAATAAATGTTTCCATAATTATGTTATTTGGGGAATACATATATGGGAAAAAATATCATGAGGAATGATTTTCCTCCAGTTGAAAAAAAATTATGCATTTTTTTAGAGAGCCGATTACGTAATATTATTCAGATTCAAAAAATGTTTCCCTAGGAAATTAACAATATGCTTATTATGTCCATGGATTTTGTGAAAATATATATTTCATGAGACCACAAATGGTTTCTGGACAGAGAAATGATGTTTGAAATTTATGAGGGCATCTCTATCAACAAGAAATATGAATGAGAAATCATTCATACATGAATTTGGATTGTGCAATGGGCAGTTTGAGTATGGTGTAGTTTATGTTCATGCAACTAGAACCTAGAATTTTCAGTTTAACATTTTTTTTAATGATTTCTTAGGGATACAGTTAATGTTCACATAGCATTGACTATGAGATACAAGATTTTCCCAATAATGAAAATTTGTCCAAGAATATCACATCATTTTTATTCTTGAAGGGGATTAGTTTAATAATTAATACGAGGGTTTTCAAATCTGATGGGATATTTGTGGAGAAAACATAATTGGGCCATATAGAGATAAAAGTGGCCTCTCGAGAGGATGAATTTTCATTTGGATGGCAAGAATATTTATGGCCAAATTTGTCTTAATTTTGGTGAAAATGACAGAGAAAAAATGTAATCATCATCATAAAAAATTCAAACCGTAAGTTAATATAATGTAAAATGGAGTATAAATCAATATTAACTTTTCATACTAATGGTATATTTCATTTTGATAATGATCTATAAGTCATAATAATTAAAATATATTCCCACAAAACAGTACAAGCTCTTTGTTCATAAATTTCAATATCAAATGAATATTTAAAAATATTTTCATATTAATAATCTACGATTATCCCCTTTTTAATTTTATAATTTCCAAATAAATAGGTATAATTTATCCAATTTATTTAACACTACATTATCGAATGGATTTAGTTGTCTCGATTTGTTTTTATTTAATGATTTTTTTTAATAATTAATAGTTATTATTACTAAGTGTTGTATTAGTAGATTTTTGTATCTAATCACCCTACCTCATTTGGGATATAATTTAAGAAACTCCTTTTATAATATCATGTAATTCTATTTAAAATACATTATATGATTTGAAAATTTTTCTTCAAATTATATATAAATTATTATGATCAATAATATTATTTTTTGTTATGCAATTAATTAAAATTATGGTTTCAATAATACATTTCCCATTACACTAAAAAAATTTACTACATTAAAATATTGAAATATCAAATCTATTAATTATCCTATTTTATAATTTTTCCTAGGAATTTCAATTAAACCCTCTTCAAATTACTATTCTAAGTGAACTATTAGTATTATGGAATCTCTCGATATAACTATTTTTTCTAGTAACATATTATAGGGAATTTTAAATTAATAGAATTATCATTATGAGTAGTAAAAAAATCAAAAAAATAAAATAAAAACCATTATATAATATATGATTATTAGGATATTAGAGATAGAAAATTAAAATTTTCATTGATATATTAGATATTGGCTTATAGTATATGATGGGGATAGATTAAAAATTCCCCAATAAGATGATTGAATGATATATTCATGAATCGAAAATGGGATATATTCTAATGTTTTAATAAAAAATATCAATGAAATACATACACTATAATTGGAATGTAAGAGAAATTCTTTTAAAGAAAAAAAATTATCCTACAAATGAAATGTATGAACTTATTAATATCTCATGCAGTTTGATTTGTAGATTATAAGGGATAAGTAAATTTGATGAAATAAATATAAATATTTATTTATGTGTATTTATATAAAATAAATTTGTTTTTGGAGTCTTGGTTGATCCCCATTAATAGGTTTGGTGCGCATGTCCTCTTCATTATGTGATGAAAAAGTAGAAAAGGTCAGGGTAATTATGTATTAATTAAAAGGATGGGTCAATAATGTGGATTTAACATATCGTATAATTGACAACAATGGGACTTAACATTACTTGAGTGTCTTATTATATAATAATTTTAATTTAATCTAATATAAATGAGACTATATAATGTAGATTATAATGAAAATAGATAATATAACTAATCATTTATGAATCCTATTTCAATACACAAAGAGAAATTATCAAATAAAATATTTTATATTTTGGTTTCCTATCAGTTATAATTTAAAAGAAATATTGAAATCTTTTTCTGGTATTGGTGTATCCATTTCCCCTTAGATGAAGTAATCTGCTTAGTGTTTTCAGTCACATGAGGATGTAGTTATTAATTACACATGTGATGGGTCTCAACCCCTATAATATCTTTAATATGATGGAAATTATTGGCCTTATATGCACTATAAATCTCCATCACTAGTTTCAGGCACATATTCACACTTTACTATCAAATGAAAAATAATATATACCCCATTATTTTAAACCTTATACTCTCCATAATTCATTCATAGATATGGGTTTCCAATTAACTATTAACAAGATAAGATTTCTTTAGAAGATAGAATGGTATTATAATGTATTATAGAATGATAAACAATGAAACATAATTTATAAATAAATTCCAATATTATCATATTATTATAAATTATACATTGATTTATAAAATCTGTAAGTGTTTTTGAAAGAAATTGAATGGTCATTAGATCCTCATGTGGTCCTCTTCAAACTTTTCACCCAATTCCAATCCCTATTCATATTTCTGGGACCATATTCCATCAAGTGTCTTCTCAAAATTCATTTTCCTTCAATAATTTTCCCATTTTCCTTGATCCACTATGGGGTTTTCCCCATCCCTTATTTTCTTCTAATCCACTTACTCATTTGTTGTAAAATTCATTTCGACCCTTAATATGTTTTTTGAGAAAGTGGTATTGGGGAATCTAATCACTAGTATGTTATATATTCAATTAAATCTACTTTATGCATTGTTTATAGTTGCCAGACCACTATCCATAATCATTTTTTGTCCCCATTATATTTAGATAATAATAACAAGGGTAGGGGGAATACATTTAATTTATTTTAACAATTAATTTTTTCCCTTTTGTAACTCTAAATTTTATAATTTAAATATATTCCACACTCTAATCTCACACTAATCTTATATAAATTTAATAATAAAAAAATAAAATAAAATTACTTGGGAAATATATTTTAAGGATATTTATTAACATTTTATGAGCTAGTCCTTAATGTATTTTTGATTTTTTCAACCTCACACATTGATGATCTATTATTATTAAAAACAACTATAGGGATTAC
The DNA here is from genome assembly GCA_963277665.1 of Viscum album. Lineage (NCBI taxonomy): Eukaryota > Viridiplantae > Streptophyta > Magnoliopsida > Santalales > Viscaceae > Viscum > Viscum album. The sequence continues at coordinate 1,233,322,910 of OY728122.1, read as the reverse complement.
TCTTGGTCATGAACCTTAATAACTAAATCCACCCAAATTATTTTCATTTCACCAATAACATTTTTAAAGGACAGAATTTTTCTTCTTATATAATATAACTAGTGAAAAATTATACCATTATATCTTTATTTGGTCAATTCCTTTTTATGTGAGAACATTATAAAATTAATTTGTCTCTACTAGAAAAAAACATATTATATATTCATTCCATTGTTGATTAATCTCTTTATTGAAAATTATATGTGAATAATGAATAATGATATCTTCAATGCTTCCTCACATATTTTTATTCATATCCTTTTATCATTAACATACATTATAGGAAAATCATTAAAATCACATTTTCATCACACATCATCTCTTTATTTTTTCTACAATTCTAATTTCTGTTAAATAACATTACCTTGTTAATTTATTTTTTCTATCACTCTTAATTATAAAATATTTGTCATCATCACATCCTATCGAATAAATATCTTTTATTAAAAGTAACATTAATTATCATAATGTGGGATACTTTAAGTCCAATAAAAGAACACCATGTTCAATGTTATGTGTAAAAAACTATGTAATATAAATATTGGTTGTTCCCTTGGATTAATATCATATCTACATGAGGTGGAAGGGTTTAATAATTTATTGCTTTTTCCATTAATTTTACATGATTGTTTCAAAACATTAAAACCAAAATTTTCATAACCCCTTTATCATCTTATAGATATGATAAATAAAAATATAAATGTCAAAATCATGTTTATTATGAAGAATCCACAAATATATATGATAGTAATATATTTAATATATTTTTTAAAAATAAATTCTCTATTCCATGTTAGTTTTTTCCCAAAATGGATTGTTTTAATATCTTCATAGGATTACAAAGGCACATGCATCAGCTTGTTCTACACCCCACTGATAGCTCTCCTAGATATCATTAGTTCTTCCCCAATAAATTTTCTCCTCACCCACAGTTGTTTATACATAAAATTTTTCTAAAAAAACCATCCTCATTAAAAGAATGATATACCATGATCCAAAAATCATTTCCACTGTCTATTTCTACACCCATTCAAAATTAAGTTTCACTATTCTTTTATAATTCAATGTAGTGAGATCCTAGCTTCCTCTATATAAAATTTATATCACATTTAACTTTTTGTAATAATTAATATCTCCAAACACTATATTAATAGTCTTTATTCTGTGAATTAATGTCTTGATATTTGTATGAAACATATATAATAAAAGATAACAAATAAAAAAAATGAACATCTCCTTATAAAATTTTCATTGGAGGAATACATCTAGTTTCCATATATCATATAGATTTATCGTTAATTTATCTAAATATAATTATTCTAAATACATTTCACGTCAGTATATTAGGAACTGTGAGGGGGATTCATCTGAAGAATCCATACGATTGTTATATTTTCAATGAAGCTTGTATTAGCTAGTGTGTCTCAATTTTATTATACAGAGTAGGAAAACAATCAACTAGTCTCTCTATTCTTCCACTTCATCATGTGATTCATGAAACATTACATGTTATCATCCATCTATTAAGACTATTTTTATGGAACTATTTTTAAACATGGTATGAACCATGGATGGAAAATTTAGACAAAATATAATCAGTATTTATAAAACTAAACACATGTATAAATTTTTATAGATTTTACTATATGACCTATCCATTATATACTTTCACCTGTCATGATATTGGATAAGATTTGAGATTAATTTTCTCTCACATATGAATTTAATATAGAGGTTGTAAATAATTATGAAAAATTACCCGTCATGTGTGTATATCATGTTGTTTAACTTCATGTGTTGACTAATTACCTCATATAAAAATTCATTCCGATACGACGAGTTTTCATGCAACATCCACCTATGGGACCATATCACCTTCTTCCTTAGAGAAGCACATTATGTCATTGGGGGTTGTACCTAAGCAGGATTGGGAACCCAAAACATTTAGTTTTATTCGGGAGGATTCAATCTCTAGGTGTAAAAATTTCATGAAAAAACAAGTAACACTCACATAGTAGAATAAAATTCATAGGTCTATGCTTTTTCTGAGCATTCTACTACTATCAATCTATATAGTTCATTTATGTGAAATGACACAATTCAATAAAATGGGAGATACATTATTCCATGTTATGTAATTATCATCTTGGTAATCCAAATATTTCTAATAGATATTTCGTATTCCAAATATTGGGAAAATAATATGAATATAGATTAGGAATCCATATTATAAGCAAAGGCCAATCATCTACAATTTTTTCCATGTCTCATAAACCTACTGATACTACAAGGGATCCTACTACTAAAAAGTCCTTTATTACTAAATTTTCAATACATGGAACCTCTATAGTGAAACATATTCATGAATATATTCTCTCATATGAGATTGAATCTAAATATGATTATGATACTCTAAATAAACAACATTATTCCCATCTACCTATGTGGAAATGTGTTTGGTATCAAATATAATCATCCACACAGAAAATCATCGGATGAAACATTAAAAACTAAGCTACTTGTGTTCACAGATTTGTCATATTTGGTTCAATTATCCTTAAATACATCACATAGTAATAACTTTACTAATTAAAGGGAGAAAACTAGAACAGTCCATTATCAATTTTAAACAAGAGACTCCATGGCTCCCCATTCCATGATAAGGAATTTTCTTCTTAATGATATTGTGGAGAACGCTAGGATAACTAAATGGTGATATAGTTAAACCCTATAGGAAACTAACTCATATGAGTGACTTCAAAAATAGTTGCTGAATAATAAATATAATATTGATAGAAACCAAAAATAATTCGATCATATCGTGGAATCTATCAGTGATGGAAATTGATTTGTGGAGGAGGCTATGAATGTATAAATAGATGATGTTATGTGGGTGGAGAAACTGAAATATGGTTCTAATGATGATAATGCACCTTCTTAAATTCCTCCTTGTACATTTAGGATTTAGATTATGATTTTTTAAGCTGTATCAATACATTGAGTGGGATTTGTAATCTAAATTTCCATCTTATTCGGAAATGCTCCATGATGGGGTTGATCTTCCCTTATCATTCAAAAGATACATTAATACATTTTTTCACCAATTCTTTCCCTTTATCATATATTATAATTCTTATAAACCATAATTTATCATGTTTTTTAGAATAAAATATCATAGTAAACCATATTGGATTTACCATGTGATAACCATTTAAAAAATGACATAGGATTTTCATGTTGACAAGATTTTATAATTCAAAAAAAAAAATCCTGATCCAAGGGACTCATCATGCATAGCAGTTATTATTTATTCGGTTATGTGGGACACAATAAAATGTGTGTCTTTTAAGAAAAGACACTACATTTCCCATGTCCTATATGGTACGGGCATAGGGGGAATGACCTGAAATTTTCATTGTCTGCCCTTTTGGGATTTTGAGCTAACAGTTTTTTTGTCTTCTTCCATTTGTATTCAATTATTTTTTATCCACGATATAAAATTGTTTGGAATGGTAGTACATAGAATTTATTCGTGGTTCCCATTGGTTATTTTCAACATAGATAATGCGATCTCTTTTAGTGGTAGGTTAATTTCTAGAAAAATATAATAGTGCGACTGGTGTTTTATATTGATTATCATTGACCATTAATTACATTATGATGAAAAAAATGGGCTTACTGGCTAAGAATGCCTAGATAATTTTCACCCAGGAATTGGTTATTTTTAGACACATAATCTAGGATTCCAGAATTCGAGGCAAGATATGGTACATTATTCAGGGAGTAACTATAATAAAATTTTCCATCATTATGTTTTTGAGGGCATACAAATATGCAAAAAAATACCCTGATCAATGATTTTCATTTGGTTGATTGGACATTTAATGCATGTTCATTAGAGTTCTGATTTCGGAATTTTATTTAGAGTCAAAAAATTATTCACTAGGACATTGACCATCTATTTATTATGGCCATGTATTTTGGGAAAATATATATTACTCGAGACTGTGAAGTGGTTGTTTTTAGATAAATGATGTTTCAAATCTATTAGGGCATCCTTATCGGCACTAAATATGAAAAAGATACCACGAGTACATGAATTTGTAATGTGTAATAGAGGGTTGGAGTATGGTGTAGTTTAATATCACACAACTAGAATATAGACTTTTAGTTTACCATTTTTTGAAAATTATGTCTTAAGGATACCGTTTATGGTCACATCACATTGACCATGAGATACTTGATTTTCTCAATAATGAAAATTTGTCCAAGAATAACTCATTATTTTTAATGTTGAAGGTGAATGGTTTTAATATTTAATATGAGGGTTTTCAAATATGAGTTGATATATATGGTGAAAACATAATTGGGTCATATGGTGATAAAAGAGGCCTCTGGAGAGGTTGAATTTTCCTTTGGTTGACAAGAATTTTTTTTGGCCGAATTATATATATCCGTCTAGGAAATATTTTCCACAGTCAAATAAAGGATCCCACTAGACACCATCCCCCATTTAGAGACCCAAATCTTGATGTACATGGACATTACATTACTTTTTCGGAATAATTAATACATAACAAAAATAGACACATAAGGACCATAATAGTTTAGTGTCTTTGGAAACTCATAATTTAATCATCTTATCGTGTTGAAAGATCTTAAACATCTCCCATAAAGATCATCCCCTTTTTTTCATACCTAAAACGTTTTTTATATCCTGGGGAAAAGAAAATATAAAAGGGATGATCTCAAATGCTCAGTAAGGGTAAGCATAGAGAACATAAAACAATACATAGAAATTTTAATGTAAAATAAACATGAGCATAAAATCTAAATATCAAAATCTTGAGCAATGACATAAAACATGGAATTACATAAGGATTATATCATAACGGAACATCAATCATGATAAAATATAATGGGAATAAAACATTTAATTGTGGAAAACATTCAGCACTTGTTATTATTTCCATAGTATCCAATGCATTGCTGCAAAGACCATCTTAGTGTACATAGTCGCTTTCTGAATCGAGTTCACTCCTCATTTCAGTCCAGTAACACTGAACTGGATTAACTTACCATTCCTGCCATGTCTATCTCATGAGATATAAATCATTACCCAATGCATTTAAGGGAGATATAGGTCCCACCCATCTCATAATGAAATCATTCTTACATGTGCCACAAAATAAACATACAACATTCATAATAACCCAACGAATAAAATGGGTTTCATAAACATCATCCCATCATCACATAATCCATATAAAAGAAATGGATATTATTTAATAATAAGAAAATTGAATCCATGTAAATCATAGAGGCTTTATACTTGAGAAATACACATATGGAATAATTTCCTCTTAGATGGAAAATGGTTTTGATAAAACACTTGAAATAAATTCTTGAGGAAAATATCCTTTCTTCTTCAAAATCAATTTCTTATCACAATACATCATGAAATTTTAAAAGAAAAATATTTTGTTGAAAATAGTCATGAAATATTTTGGAGGAATCTTCATAAAAATAATGCTTTATATAATTGTAAAAATCCTTTCATTCCGTATACGTTAAAAAACAGTCTTCTTGTACTTTTGTTGGTAAAGTCAAAAAGTACCTTGTAGGGTAAATAAAAGAAAGATTCCTTCCATACCATGGGGTAAAAGTCAAAATGGGTAAAAAGGAATTTATACATAGATGAATACACTTTTATAAAACATGGACATGGATGATAGCAATAAACCCAGTAAATACTTACGAATAAGCAATCTCGGATAAAAATGAGATTTGGAAAATTATCCCTTTCCTTAGGTCCGATATGCTTAGTACGTATCTGAACCTCTTGTATAATGATTAAAATAATGTCATTTACTTATTACAGAATCATATTCATTGTTATGATATCATATATGTTTCACTTATGACTTTATATTACCCATTCTTTTGTAAATTCTTTGTTAAAGCAGCATTTTGGGTTAAATCACTTCATTTATCGTATGTGTTTCGACTTGTTGTTATTTATATTAATACTTATATAATGATTTAGGTAATTACAGAATGTAAAACATGATTTATATATAATATATATTCATCATATACATATATATATTATATATCGATAAAAGGAATGAAATACACCGTTCATGGAGACGGTAGGCCGTACGTACGCATGGACGATGTTTTCGTTTCCTTATTGAATTGAATGAAAATAAATAGATGACATATATATATATATATACATAAATCCAGTAGCATTATTATTTCATATATTTCATTAACATTAATTATATAAACTTTATGATCATTCATGTATGGTTTACATGGAGAATGAATCTCTTCGTTTCGTGGAGACGGCAGTCCGTACGTACGCACGAGCGATGATATCAATCCCATAATTATTGAATAGAATTGGAGTGGATGGTATAATATATCAGAATCAGTATGATGTTATAATAACCATATATAGTTATTTTTTTACATCATTATAGCCATCCATGTAAGATGTTGGTGGAAAAATAGATTTCACCACGGCGTGGAGACAATATTCCGTACGTACGCACACGTGGTGATTTCGTTTTCCGTAGGATGGATAGATGATGAAATAGGGTTGTTTCATACTTATAATAACATATCAGTATATGAGTTATAGTGATGTTATTACTTCATAATGAAACAACTAAAGAAGAAGAAGTGGAAGAAGAAATAAAGTTGAACGAATCGGTAACGGACATTACCTCTTCTTTGAAGCGCCACATTGAGACCTCCTTTTATGGAAATAAAATTGGTCTTTGAAGAATACAAGAACCTCTAGGATGTTTCTATGTAAGTGGAGAAGAGAATTTGGCAGTGGTTGACCGAGATTGAATGCTCAATGTGGTGTGAGGAAGAGAGGGAGGAGGTTCCCTTTTATAAGGGAGGAGAGGGTCACCTTTGGGAAAACTAAAAATATTATTTTATTATAAAGTCATATTTGGTTTTTAATAGCTACAAATTGATTTATTTCGAATCTAAGGTGGGTATGGGTCGAAATAATCTCATCTAATAAAATTTAGACATGTTTAGGTTTCTATTTTAACCTTATCATTTAGATTTAACCTTAAGTTAAATAATTTTACTTTTACCGTGTCTTCTTTTTTTCTAACACGATATGGTGAATAAAATTACTATAACAAGACAAACGAATCCCAAGTTGTTTATTATTAATATATATAACCTTATCTAAGTCATTTTTCAGAACCTTAGATTTTTCAGAAAAAAACAACAATTAATAATATAATATTTGTTTTTAAAACTATTTTATGTCAATTTTCACATTATTTGGTAATTGATTTTTGCGAAACTCATAACAGAACTATTAGTTCTAAAAAAGTTTACTAAATCAGTACTAACATGTCATGTTAACATATAAAATTAGTGGAATTCATAAAAATTCTAAATTACATTTATTTGGGTATTTATAACATCAATTATGTCAATATTTCATTAATAAGATAGTTACTACATCATCTTTATCTCAAAAACTAAATTAAATTATTTAATATCTAAAAATTATAAATAAAATACAATTATGTAGTAAATATTTATAGATTTATAATGAATATTTATTGTTTAATTTATCTTATGTATAACCCCATATTAAAAATGATTTACTTATTAAACATTGATTTTAATTATTTTAACCCTTCTTTAAATAAATTAATATTAAATTTCCTAATCTAATCAAAGTGGGCCTAAATTGTATTATTTTACTCCTAAGGTTGTTTTTGGTTGAATTAAACTTATCCAATAGAATTAGGACATTTTTTAGGGTAATAATATTATTATTTTTACCCTTAATTATCCTATTTACTTTTAACTGTGGTAAATAAAAGTAAAAAGATACTATTCACCAAAAAATATTTTCATCTCATTGATCCAACTTTTAGTACTTGATATTGACCATGTCTCTCGGATTTTTGAAATTCCACTCACAGAAGCGGTACAATTATGTTTTACAAAAAATTTCATTTTTTTAACTTCAACTTAGTGGTTTCACTCTTAATCAAAAAATGAAAGTTTCCAGAAAAATACCAAAAATTAGGCCTAAGATATATTTGATATTATTAATTCAAAAATGACTTCTATTTTTCCAAATTCAAAACATATCAGATGCATTAATTAATTTAAAAATTAATTCCCATCGTCAAAACAAATACCGTGTTTTTAAGAGATAATAACTATCAAAAGATTGACACTTGTTTATGTCTGGTATAAATGTGAAATTACATACAAGGACCAAAATTGTATTTAATGGTAAAAATATATTCTAAATATTATTTAAAACCACTCCAAATAATAATTTATAACTATTAATTATTTCGATTAAAAAAGATGTTTTTAATTAAAATTTAGTAATTTTCACTATTCATCAGAATATGAAAGTTATCCAAAAAGTACCAAAATTTCACCCTAAGCTAATTTTTATATTACGAATCCAAAAATGAAGTCCCTTTTTAATGATAATATTTATAAAATTTCAAAAAATGGGTATTACTATTCATAACGACTAGTTCATAATAATATTATAATAATATCTCATTTAGTGAAACTCGGTATTGCGTACTACACACGCTATTGAGGAAGGTATTTATTGCATGTAATGCACGCCAAGTCAGGAATGAGTGTTGTAAAAGCTCCTTTTGGTGTAGCGTACAACACTAGACATTAATGAAATTAAAAATAATATTTTTCATTATATCTCGCGGTGTTACATTCTACCCCCCTTAAAAGGAATTTCTCCCTCGAAATTCATCGGGGTTATTAATGTTTTACTACTTGAAAGTTTCATTAATAGAAAACCACATCGTAAAAAGGAATACCAAAACTTGGCTTTAATAACTAATGTATGAAACGTAATGGTTTCCCAAATTAACTCATCACTGGGTTTTCATGTAGGAGAACGTAGGTGAAAATATGGATATGGAAGAAAAATCTAACCATCATGTTCTAATGGAGAGTGGTAGAGAAAATGGCTATGAGAAATCCAACAATCACAAAGCAATAAATTTGTGATGATCTAGGGTACCATTTGATTCATCGGATATAAGGGCACTAGGACAACATTTTTGGTTTTAAAGATCATTTCCCAAAAGTTGAAGAATTTGAATTAGAATAAATACTTACATTATTTTGATACAATGTCACTGTTGTTTGTGCCTTGAACAATTTCCACTTCATCTCTTAAAGAAATGAAGTTGAATTTGTTATTTTTGAAATGTTAGCAGATCATGTGATAGAATGATGGGTCATTCCATCTGTCTCAAACAAAAGGTTTAAAAAAGTTATTAAATATACATAAGTCGATCTATAGTGAGATTAGTCAAATATGGTTCCTAAAAAGGACTTGTAACTCATATACCATACTGCTTAATATAATAGAACTAGTTTTTACTAAACAGGGACTTTCTATAGGACAATGGTAGGAGATAAAGGCTAGTCACACTTCGGTTTTGGGTTCGATTCCCATAGCCTTGTCCGACGCGATGGGTTGTCTCCTGTCCTGCAGGTTATCCTTTTTCTAAAACCACATTACTATAACATCCCATCAACAATATCGAAAAAAGTTCTATCCATAAACAATACTAACTTATGTCCAACATAATCCGTTCCAATCTTTATCTAAAATACTTCGGTCCAAGCTCATAGTATAAAGAAAACGATTACGTGAAATGTCATCAACCAACCATAATTTATCCCCCATATATCTTGTTGGTCACATTCAAATAATGTGAATACCATAATCATGTATTTTCTTGAAAAATGAATACCCATTAAACCTTAGTGAAAAAATGAATGCTGTCAAAAGTTAACTCATTCCACATACCAAAATCCAAAAATTCTATACACTCAAACCATGATATAACCTTTTCCTTATATCAGTCATGAGCTCATGAATACTATCAAACATTTAATTTTCTCCTTATCCCTTCATTATGTGCATATCATCTACTTTCCAAAAATATCTGAATAACCTTTCATGGTTACTAGTTCCATTCATCATACACTTTCAAAACAGAAGGAAAGACAATAGTGTAACAATCCTTAGATGTCTCTTTATTCCATAGTACCGTGAGATTACTTATTCAACATTACAATTGATAAAAATGTAATCATTCCACTACCTTCTTATGCCATTGACTGAGCAACAACAATTCATTCATCTCACATATCATTTGTAGTCTCTTAATCATCATTAACATTAATACTACCAATACGGCCATACTGATTCTCTTCACGAGACTTTCCCTTAGGGAATTGGTTTGCATAATTCCTGTATATTACACATTTAAAACATTTAACCATTATTGAAGTCCTAGGAATACCATTATCCTCATCCATGGTGTTAACTGAACCTTTTCCTTTTCACTTACTGGATTTATGTCCTTCTTTTCCACACCCAAAGTATCTTCCAGTTCCTTTGAAACATTTTCCTTGATGCCTCTTCCCACATGATTTACAAAGGGGAAATTGAACATTCTTTCCTTTATGATCATCATGAAACTCCATTTTCTCTTATTAGCCGAGCTAGGAAACTTACCAAATTTGAGTTTATCGATCATATAATGAGATTTATGATTCAGAACAATAGTGATGTTTGGACTTTCAAATCCCATTTTATTTGGTTTCTCATGAAGAATATTATTCCATTGTCCATCATATCCTCTATTATCATGAATCATCATGTTTCCAGCCATTTTATAAAACCCAACAAGAATATTGTGAGAAGAAAAAATCATAATAAAGGGGGAGTAACTTCAATATCTAACATCTTAGGTTTAATCTAATATCATTACCATAATTCTAGGACTATATCCTATACTTATACTTAACTTTAGGGACATCCCTAGACATACCTTAGAAATATCTCTAGGGATCTCACTAAAGTTCTCGCATCATAGTTTCCAATTGTTGACTAAACCGTTCCTCTAATACCAACTATAGAGACTCGAAGCTTGACGTACATGGAAATTACCTTACTTTTGCAAAATAATTAATACATAACAAAAATAGACAAACAAGGACCGTAATGGTTCAGTGTCTTCGGAAACTCGGAATATAATTTTCTAATCATGGTGAAAGATCTTCAACATCTCCCATAATGTTCTACCCCTCTTTTTTCTTACCTAAAACCTCTCTTTGTATCCTGGGGAAAAGAAAGCATAAAAGGGGTGATCTCAAATGCTCAGTAAGGGTATTCATAGAGAACATAAAACAATCCTTAGACATTTGAATGTAAAAAAAACATGAGCATAAAATCAAAACATCAAAATCCTGAGCAATGAAATAAAACATGGAAGTACCTAAGGAATATATCGTAATGGAACATCAATCATGATAAAATATAATGGGAATAAAATATGTAATTGTGGCAACCATTCAGCACTTGCTATGATTTCCATAGTAGCCAACGCATTGCTGCCAAGACCATCTTAGTGGACCATGTCCCTTTCTGAATCGAGTTCACTCCTCGTTTCAGTCCTGTAACACTGAACCAAATTAACTTACCATTCCAAACATGTCTATCTCATGAGATATAAATATTTACCCATTCCATTGGAGGGAGATATAGGTACCACCCATCTCATAATGAAATCATTCTTACATGTGCCACAAAATAAACATAAATCATTCACAATAACCCAACGAATAAAATGGGTTTCTAAACATCATCCCATCATCACATAATCCATATAAAAGAAATAGATATAAATTCATAATAAGAAAAGTGAATACATTTAAATAGTAGAACATTATACTTGAAACATACAAATATGAAATAATGTCATCTTATATGGAAAATGGTTTTGATAAAACACTTGAAATGAATTCTTGAGGAAAATATCATTTCTTCTTCAAAATCAATTTTTTTCACAAAAAATCATGCAATTTTAAAAGAAAAAGATTTTTTTTGAAAATAGTCATGAAATATTTTGGAGGAATATTCATGAAAATATGGATTTATAAAACCATAAAAATCCTTTCATTCTGTATACGTTAAAAAAACATTATTCTCGTACTTTTGTCGGAAAAGTAAAAAAGTACCATGTAGGGTAAAAAAAAGAAAGATTCCTTCCATACCATGGGGTAAAATTAAAAATGGGTAAAAATAAATTTAAACATACATGAATACACTTTTATAAAACATGGACATGGATGATATCATTAACCCCAGAAAATTCATACGAATAAGCAATCTCGGATAAAAATGAGATTTGCAAAATTATCACTTACCTTAGGTCTGATATGCTTAATACGTATCTGAAACTCCTGTATAATGATTTAAATAATGTCATTTAATTATTAAAGAATCATATTCAATGTTATTATATCATATATGTTTCACTTATGCCTTTATATTACCCGTTCTTTTGTAAATTCCATGTTAAAGAAGCGTTTTGGGTAAAATCATTTCATTTATCGTATGTGTTTCAACTTGTCATTCTTGATATTAATACTTATATCATGATTTAAATAATTCCATAATTTAAAATATGATTTATTTATAATATATATTCATCATATACATATATATATTATAGATCGATAAAAGGAATGAAATACACCATTCATGGAGACGGTAGGTCGTACGTTCGCATGAACGCTGTTTTCGTTTCCTTATTGAATTGAATGAAACTAAATAGATGACATAAATATATATATACATAAATACAGTAGCATTATTGTTTCATATATTTCATTATTATTCATTATATAAACATAATTATCATTCATTTATGGTTAACATGGAGAATGAATCTCATCGCGTCGTGGAGACGGTAGTCCGTACGTACACACGAGTGATGATATCATTCCCATAATTATTGAATAGAATTGGAGTGGATGGTATAATATATCAGAATCATTATGATGTTATAATAACCATATATAGTTATTTTTTACACCATTATACCCATCCATGTAATGTGTTGGTTGAAAAACAGATTTCACCACGGCGTGGAGACAGTATTCCGTAGGTACGCACACGTGGTGATTTCGTTTTCCGTAGGATGGGTAGATGGTGAAATAGGGTTGTTTCATAATTATAATAACATATAATTATATTAGTTATACATATGTTATTACTTAATAATGAAACAACTAAAGAATAAGAAGTGGAAGAATAAATAAAGTTGAAAGAATTGGAAACAGACATTACCTCTTCTCTTAAGCGCCACTTTGAGACCTCCTCTTAGGGAAGTAAAATTGGTCTTTGAAGAAGACCAGAACTTCTATGATGTTTCTATGTAAGTGTAGAAGATAATTTGTCATGGGTTGTCCGAGCTTGAAGGCTCAATTTGGTGTGAGGAAGAGAGGGAGGAGGTTCCCTTTTATAAGGGAGGAGAGGGGCACCTTTGGAAAAACTAAAAATATTATTTTGTTATAAAGAAATATTCTGTTTTAGTAGCTCCAAATTGAGTTATTTCGAATCTAAGGTGGGTATGGGTCGAAATACTCTATTAAAATAGAATTTAGACAAGTTTCGGTTTCTATTTCGACCTTATCATTTAGATTTAACCTTAAGTTAAATAATTTTACTTTAAACATGTCTTCTTATTTTCTTACACTATATGGTTAATCAACTTACTATAACAAGGAAAAAGAATCCCAAGTTTTTTATTATTAGTATATATAACCTTATCTAAGTCATTTTTTCTAACATTATATTTTTAGCAATAAAATAACAATTAATAATATAATATTTGTTTTAAAAACTATTTTATGTCAATTTTGACACAATTTGGTAATTGATTTTTGTGAAAATCATAACAGAATTAATATTTCGAAAAAAGTTACAAAAATCAATAATAACATGTCATATTAACATATAAAATAATTTTAATTCATAAAAAGTCTAAATTACATTTATTTGGGTATTTATAACATCAATTATGTCAATATTTCATTAATAAGATAATTACTGCATCATCTTTGTGTCAAAACTAAATTGAATTATTTAATGTCTAAATATTATAAATAAAATACCATTATGTATGAAATATTTATATATTTCTAGTGAATATTTATAGTTGAATTTATCTTTTGTATAACCCCATATTAAAAATGATTTAATATTAAACATTAATTTTAACTATTTTAACACTTCTTTAAATAAATTAATATTAAATGTCCTAATCTAATCCAAGTGGGCCTAAATGGTCATATTTTATTTATAAGGTTGTTTTTGGTCGAATTAAACTTATCAAATAGAATTAGGATATGTGTTTGGGTAATAATAATATCATTTTTACCCTTAATTATCCTATTTACTTTTAACCGTGGTAAATAAAAATAAAAATTTACTATTCACCAAAAAATATTTTGGTCACATTGAACCACAATTTAGTCCTTGATATTAACCATTTCTCTCATATTTTCGAAATTCCACTCACAGAAATGGTAAAATTATGATTTATGAATAATTCTGTTTTTTTAACTACCACTTAGTGGTTTCACTATTCATCAAAAAATGAAAGTTTTACAGAAAAATACCAAAAATTAGGACTAATCTATATTTGATATTATGAATTCAAAAATGATGTATATTTTACCAAATTCAAAACATATTAGTTTCATTAATTAATTTAAAAATTAATTCTCTTCATCAAAACAAATAGCGTGTTTTTAAGAGATAATAACTATCAAAAAATTGACACTTGTTTATGTCTGGTTTAAATGTGAAATTACATCCAATGAACAACATTGTATTAAATGGTAAAAATATATTCTAAATATACTTTAAAAATACTAAAATTAATATTTTATCACTATTAATTATTTCGATTAAAAATGTTATTTTTAATTAAAATTTAGTAATTTTCACTATTCATCAGAATATGAAAGTTATCCGAAAAGTACCAAAACATAACCCTAAGATAATTTCGATATTCTGAATCCAAAAATTCAGTCCATTTTGAATGATAAAATTTATAAAATTTCAAAAAAATGGGTATTACTATTCATAATGACTAGTTCATAATAATATTATAATAATATCTCGTTTAGTGAAACTCGGTATTGCGTACTACACACGCTATCGAGGAATGTCTTTATTGCATGTAATGCAAACCATGTCAGGGATGCATGTTGTGCATGATCCTTTTGGTGTAGCTTACAACACATGACATTAATGAAATTAAAAAGAATATTTTTCATAAAATCTCAGGGTGTTACACTCCATTTATAAGTGAGATAGATTATTTTGGAGTTCCAGTCATCCCCAAACATTGATACTTCTGTGTGAATGGAAAGAACATAAATATTAATAGAGAATTACAGGTTGAAATTTCATGATAATGGGAAAAAACCATTGTACACACATATTAGAACCATACAATATAAGGATGTATTTTTTTCATCATTTTGTATAGGCCTACGATATATGATTTGGCAATCATAACGTATCTAGATAATGCATGAATAAATCCATATGTTGTTTTAGGAATCTTTCCCCATGGATCAATTGAACTCTTGTGTGGGTAATGAGATGTTTTCTTTGAATATAAGAACACAAGTGGGTTGAGATGTATATTTTACCCTTTTATGTAGATCCTTATAACGTATAAGTGAGTGGGGGAACATTTTGATGTAATTGGTCCTAGGTTGGGATATATATATTTTAAGTTGATATAAATCTCTTATAATAAATAATATATCCATACATAGTTCTTATTGAAGCATCATATTCTATTCTTAACCATATACATGAAAATATGGTAAATTTTTTTTTTGTTACATTTCTTCCTAGACTTGAATATTCATGTGTCAATAAATATCACTTGGTAATAGAAATCAAGATAAAAAATGTAATTGGAAATCATGAACATTGTTTTCATCTGAGGAGGACATAAATAATGAACTTTATTGTCACATGGTATGGAATAAGTGTGTTCTTGAGGTGTTAGGTTATACAAATAGGACCACAATTCCTTGAAACGAAGAGTAATAAAAGGATCATTTGTACATGACATTCTTACATTCCTCAGATGTGAGGTGGAATGATTATGAAATACATGATTATAGAAATTCTTGGATGAAGAAATTTTTTATGGAAAACCCCTTTGAGGATTATGGAGACAAAAGGGGCCAATACTAGAGATGATCTTTCCTATAGTAGAATGACACTTTTTTATAAACTTATTTATATCCATCTAGGTCATATTGTGAATATTCATCTGCATGTGTCATCATGACACTAAACCTCCACCTCTAGTGTCCGAATAATGTTTTTGGAGATATGAAATTTTAGTGGACAAGGATTATGATAAATTGATGGATTGTACAAAAAACATGTGAAATATTCAGACAATGATTGGTCATGGAGTGTGAACTTCTCTACAAAGATCTAACTCATATATAAATGGGAATTTTTCTACATCCTTGATAATTCCACAAATGGGGATCCAAAATCTATGTTGTAATATATAGATCATTGTTTGTATTAAGTAGATGGGATATTTTTTACCCCATGTATAAGACAAGGACATGAGGTATAGGAGTCACTAAGTATCACTTTAGTGATAGAGTAACACCACATGTAATTCTCGATCGATCATGTAGTTTAATGTCATGGGGAAAATACATATAGTGTTCCTTTTATGGTCATTGGACTATGACCATAGTCACGTTAATGGGAATTTATATTCCATTATGATGCAAATAATCCATTACTAAAATTCATTATCCAACAAGAGCTATTCTCAGTGTGAGAAAGAACAGGTGGAAAAGATTTATTCCACTACATTAAGGATAGTGGAATTTTGATTATCTGTCCACTGTACCAAGATGAAAAATCTAGATACCTATGCTTATTTTATTAGTGTGATGATCAAGCCGTATGTTGTTCATGAACTGGCTAAAAATAGTGGTCTGACCAGTACATTGGGGGGGGGAGGCTAAACATTTATTATAACAGATGGACTTAGGATTGGAGATCCAGGTGTCACCACATAACTTGTGTGGATAAGAATCGTGGGGAAAATATTTTTTATCATGAAATGTCTATGTATGTCTGATCAATATGTAAAGGGGTAAATTTTTCCCTTTATAATTACAGTTTTCTCTAGGAAGGAATATCCATCTGTCCATACATATCCTATATGGAATGAAATATAGACACATATTGTTCTGAATAATAAATGTCTACACAATCCTGATATTTTTTTTAGAGAGGGATTTTACATCAAATAAACATGTAGATGGAAGGAATTTATTTGGATCCCCTACATATATTCATTTTCCTTACATGGTAGGGGAATTTCACATATATCAAAGTTGATTCTAGGGTGTAGAGTATGGGTGTTAGAATGTATCCAATTTGAAAGGTAATGAATCCACACATAGTTCCTGAGAAACCACGTTGTTTAACATCATGAGGAGATTAATTTTAGCTACATAGTTTAACATCATGGATGATTGACATGGGTCCCCCAATATAGAATGAATGTATCATTATTTTAGGGACCATGAGTAAATATCTGGTCATCACTATGTATACTGATCTTGATAGAATCAATCCAATCATAGTTGTTGGATGAATGGATTCCACATGTACTTCGGAATCTCAAATAGAGACAAGGTAATTTCATTTGTCATTCTATGATATCTAGGTTGTGTGTAGTGATCCATTTGGAGATGATAATTCTGGTGTATTTTAGCATTATGTGTTAAGGGAATTTGTGTTTATTAGTTTATCATCATATGAAATGGATTATGGTTTCATGTAATAAGGGGACATATGATATTGTGGACTAGAATAAAGAAAAATAATTACTTAAAAAGATGCCAAGAATCCAATGGCAGGTTAAATTCATCTTATGAACAACAAAAATTTGCAGCCCGACATAATGCAATAGGTCCAGGTTCCACTATGTATCCTATCATTATAGGAATTATGACACAACTAGTTCATGAATATGTGATGGTATATTACCAATTCCATGGGATATGTCTAGTTTTGTTATGAAAACATGGTGGTGTGTTGTTTAATTTCATACAACATGAATGATGGTGTTACAAATTTTATTATCTTATGACATGAAAAAAGTGATAATTATTTTTACGATTAATAAAAAAATAAAAACAATGAATTTTAATTTCATGAAACTATGAATATTTGTCATTTTTTAACATCATGGGATTCGATTGAAATTTGGTTGTGGTTTAACATTATATAGTAATGATGTTTTTCTCACATAGTTTATATTTTTGTTTCATGGATGAATATGCTATTAAATTTAACATTGTAAAATAAGAATGTAATACTAGTCATTTTAGGATCATGTGATCAAGATGATGAATTATTTTTAATTTTAGAAAATAATTCATCAAGAACCATTCCATTGTGGGGGAAATGATAAGTTGTTTATCCATCATGATCACAAAATTTTCCCAATTGTGTTTGACATTTGTTTATAGATTATGGTCTGTAGAATAATTTCTAAAAAATTTGACGTTTCATTCTGGGTATCATAAAATATTATAGACCCACACCATCTCTCCCACATGGAAATGTCAGAGTCAATCATTTTTTTAAATTTCTCACTTAATTCTCTTTTACTCTATATTCAAATTGGTCATGCTATGAAATCATTTCGTGTCAGATTCTCCAATTCATTCATCCATTTATAGTGTATATCATCTATGTATATGTGATCAAAAGAATAAAATTTTATCGAGGTAAATTGAAATTTAATTTTAATGGCCTCCACTATCAAGAATACTAATTGTATGGGTCACATGTGTGGTAGTGCGAGTCATAGGTTTGTATGACCACATGGAATGGGAAGGATTGTCAGACCAATGCATATTATAATTATTTACCAACGTCTGGATTTTATATGATATGGTCTTGATGAAGGCCCCTATCTATCCTTTATCCAATTAATTGTAGTGGGATAAATGGTGGCACCTGATGTTATTGTACATATATAGCATATCGAATTATACTAAATAGAAATTGAGGATATTTTCCATCAATGTTGTATGAGGGAAAGGAAATATAGTGATGTTGTTGGAATTCACAAAAATTATATTTTTCCTAGACCAATCTTCTTTGATGGAACAACTTTCTCCCACATGGAGATGAATTCTATTTCAATAAGGTTATACTTAAATTGATTAAACATAGTGGGAGTATATGGTCACATGACATCCATTCTCTACCTAAAAAAATGTTTCAATAGTTGGTTGTGTGTAGAAAATTTGGGGGTTGATTGTAGAGATGTAATTCAATTGTAATGAATGTAAATTTTTTGTAAACATTTTGAAATCATGTGTCATTGTTGGGAAGTAGTACCAAAGACTTTATATTATGTTATAATGAATGAACCATGACTGGTTGGTGTTTTATAATAAAGTGTAAAATTAATTCCATATAGCTTTTTATATTCTCCACCAATTCATATAAGAAAGACCCCATCATGGCTCAAATTACAATGGATATATTTAATATTTGTTCCATCATAAATAAAAAAATTATTTTTCCCCATTCACATTTTCTCCTTCCCCATTTTATCTGATAGGTGCACTTCATTTTGAATGTAGTTCATAGTGGGAATCATCTATCCAGTGGTATGGCCATATAGTTTAGAACATGAATATAATTATCTATTTATTGAATATTAGTTTGAACCAAAGGTGAGACCATCTACTGGAACACAATGTTGATGTTTTTTCATCCTTATATAGATCTTCTAGTGACATGGATACATTTTCCATATCTATTGACTATGTATTTTGTGAGTGTAGGACAAGATTCAATGTGTGTACTAATGGTAATTCCTCTATCAGTCCTTTTAAATTGTCTTATGGTAGAATTATCTCTGATTATTTATGATGTATTCACCATTTAAATGTAGCATTTCCAATTTATAATCACCATTTATATTTAAGATATTTATGTTAACCCGTAGTGCCATATATTTCCATAAAATTACACCCTACTATTCTCATTCATTGTCCATTAATACATATGATAGAAGGATGGTGTAAGGTAGGTCTTCCTTAATGGATAAATTATTATAACTCTTATCCCCAAATGGGTGTTCTTAGGGTATTTCATCATCCTCCTTGTCAGTCTTGAAGATGCACATCCAAAATACATCTCTCATATATGGGGTCATTAATGAATGAAAAATATATATTTATATATAATTTCTGTATCCAATGATGTAATTTCTATAGATGGATAATTTTCTAGAAATTATAATTATTCATGTCCTTTCAACACATTACAAGGAATGAACTAAAATTAAATATATTGCATAATCACTGCCCACTGTGACAGATACCCAGTCAACATCAGACATGAAGATAATGTCTTTGGCTATCTTTCTAATAGATACCAAACATACATTATTATGTTATAGATTGTGCGATAGTTTTTCGACCACAATTATTTTCACCAGATATCACTTATTGATATCTACATAGTGAGTCCTAACATCAATCATGTCTTTCCTTATGTAATAATTTTTTTTCTTCTAGAGTCAATTTTTTGGTTGAGGATGTAATCGAAGGACATCTATAAGGTTATTACAGACGAAATAATGGGCCTTAATTCAGAATGAAAAATTAGCAGTGGATGAATAAAAATATATTTATAGATAAAATAAAAGTATTTATACTAGTCATCCGTCCGCTGATTCGTAACCACATTATTCATTATCTCAAGAAAAGGTAACCATTTTCTATCAAAATTGGAAATAAAGCACCAAATGTTGGTCAGATGTTCCTAGAGTTCTATCAAATCCATGCATTTGAAGGGAGGTTAAATTATAAGGATGAAATTTTTGTTATTATGGTAATATTTGATTCCATACTGTTATATGATGATGTTGATAACAATATTTTAGGTAACACCAAAATCACATTTCATATATTTCATTAACATGCTATGATTTCATTGTTTTGTAGAAACACTTTATATATCAGCAAAGTGGTTTGAATGTTGTAGATATATAACCACTAGAAAATAAATGTAGAAGTTAAAAAAACATATGAAGGGTTTGAAGAGGAAATGAATGGATCTTTGATACATATTGTTATAAATCATCATCCATTAGGAGTTACAATATTTCAAAAGAATCCGCAAGGGCCCCAATGGTAGTGTATTTCTCATCATCATGGGCCATTAAATTCATTGTATTACTATAATTGACATTCATCAATGATTAGGTCAAGTATCTGAATTTTTAAGGGATACATTGATCTATTATTAACACCAGGAAGTTATTCATCTGAAATTTCTAATTAGGAAATCTGAAATCTATAATGAACATTATTTTCCCATTAATTTTTTCAAGAACATTAATATATTATCCAACCATTGGTATATTTAAACATTCTAATAATTGTTAATCTGAGGTGATTTTCTTCATTGGCTTCAATTTTTTAATCATGTGTTGTATATGTCATTATATTTATCTTCTGATAGCCATAATGGTCTTATGATAGTATTAGATGATGGTTTGAAACCTCATGATAAATACCATGAATTTCGATGTATTACATTGTTGAAACATCCTGATTCTTCTTCTAGAATGATGTGTATACCTTTTTTTGGGAGTCCTGGATTCATAGATCATAGTGTGTCATGGTTCCTGTTTTTTTACCTAGAATTACAATTCTATGTTCATCAATGGTGGAAGATAGGCCCTCTTCAAATGGCAGAATGGAATCTCAGAGGCCTCTTCCTCTTCCACTTAAACATACCTCTCTTATTCCTTAGGGTGATAATGTAGTGGGGTATTCTCTCTTCAGATAGGGTAGGTATTGAGATTTAAAACTTAAAATAGAATGAGACATATAGATAGCCTTATAACATGTGGTGTCTTTTTGAGACAATGAATGGGGTACAGTATGTGATTGAGATAGTGCGTATCTATCCAATATGTGTGTCAAGACAACTTATTTTGACTCATCGGATGACGAAGGGATTTCCTAGAGCTCTAGGGATGGAATGAGGGAATTTTCATTTTATATTTAACCACTATAAAGGGATTTTTAAAACATTTCAACACAACTAGACTTAGTCATCGTAGTTGATATTATGTGGGTCATCGAATATGCTCCATAATTTGACCTCTTAAGATCAACTTGATTGATAGGTACTCTATACTCTTCATTTAGATATTTTAAGTAGTTTTCCGTGATCATTTCCAAACCGTTCTAGGTAGTGTCCCAATTAACACCATCATCCAAGTGTTGATTCCCTTCCCTCTTATGAAATCATGAATCAATATAATGAGACTCATTGGATTGGAAAGAGCCCTTATCAACATGCAATATCCCGATTTTTTATGTAATGCAATATTTGACATGTTAGTTTTATGTCATGGTGATTTACATGTGTTGATGTTATGAAGGCCTTCCAAAAAATAAATTGAAGGTATTATGTTACTGAACAACATGAAATGTGAAGTCAATTATTAGGTATCAAAAACTGATCCTTATTCTTGATTTTTCTTAGCATACATTTCTCAGTTTTTTCATTGAACTATAATATTATAGAGGAATGATATAGACTATCCTCATTATAGCCTATTTTGTGAAGTGACAAAATAAGAATTTGATTATTTATAAATCCATTATCAATGAATGATTTTCAAACATTTATAACATTAATCCCTAGGGACATGTACAAGGGACAGATGTGAACCTATACTACGAAATATTCTTCGTGGTATATAAAGTACATAACCACATATTATTAAATTGGATTGGTAATTATCTGATATAAATAACCATCATTATAATTATATGAAAATTACTAGGGTACTAAAAATTCTTCTATGAGTACTTCCCTGATGACTTTTGATATGCTCATGACATCCATGATTCATAACATGGTGGGTACCACGTGTAAAATCCATAAGATATGTCACATATGTTCTAAAGACATACACTTCCCTATAATGGGATTCTCATTAAAAGATTCATTAGAAAATGGATTACATAATTTAATTGCATTGTCCCTCAAAACAATATTTTATGGTGCTCATATCAATTATGAGATAGGCTAGTGAGTCATCCCAGCAAGCCGATGGTGAACTATAACTTGTACCATTTCCTATTTATAATCTAGAGTGATTGGATCAGGGATAAATTTTTGTATTTGTAGAGAACCAATCAGGTTACATATAACATTACATGATATCAAGCATAATTATACATTAAAATATAATCCATGTATTTTCAAGTGTATTGTCTTGTAAGAATAGGAACAGAAATCACAAAACAAGGGAAAAATAGATACACTTCATTATTTAATCATCACAAAGAGATCCATAATTAAATTGGGCCCTTAAATTTTTATAGTGTACCGTGGGGATTACTTGAACGAAGGGATGAGCTAAAATCCTAGTAAGGGAAAAACATATGAATAATGCTTTAGCACAAGGGTAAGAGATCATTTCATAATGATATAAAAAAATGTAACATATGGAATCCTATCATATAAACATTTTTTCACATGAAAATGAATTCATAGTATCATATAAGAAACGTTAATCATGAATTTATCATGATTCATGTTTTATTGCACAAAGAGGAGCACAATTCATGGTTAACCAACGAGACAGTTGCACATGGTAGCACCATTCAAGACAAACCTCCAAGACCATTTCACATAACATATCATGAGAGTAAGCATTAACCAGTTACTATAGATATATATGGGTTCACCAATACTAGTATGTTCATTAATATTTTTTCCACATATATAATCCTTCAAAAACAACAATAAACTGAGGGTCTGCCATGTAATGAAATGGATTTCATAATCATGTCATAAAGGAGAAATATTTGGTGTATCATTAATGTATCCTTTAAAGAAAGAAATTATAACATTAATAGAAATTAATAAGTTAAAATAGGAATATTTCATGTCATGTTATTTCTAACATAAGTGAAAATATGTTAAAACAATATTTATATTTTTTAGCATCAAAACATTTTATTACGGTTTCAAGGAAAACACTACAATAATTTTAAAATGAAATGGTAATTAGATTTTAAAAAAAAAACATTAAGTGATCCCAGAAACATCTCTTAATAAAATAACTAGTTTTACAAAATAAAATTTAAATTAAAACATATGATTGAGTTCCCATGAAATTGGCTATATATTCAGAATGTTCCTTTAAAATGATTTTTCTTAACATGAATTATTGAGGAGGAAATCATTTAAAAACATATATATCCCAAACAAAATTATGAAAGTATATTTATAAATGTGTACATAATTTAAAATATAATTTATAAGATGTTTAAAAAATAATAAATAACTTATTTGGGTAGAATGAATGATTAAGAAACCGTACAGAATAAAATTGGTTTGGCTATATTCCCTTTTGGAGTTTCGCAATGGAATCAAGTAATCATAGGAATATTTATCACAGAGAAAATGGGGCTTTATTATAATATGGGACATGAGGGTAGTACTTGGGATGTGGAAAATAATACCACATTATTAGTAATTACACATAAAATTGAATAACATAGAGGACGTTCTTGAATAAGAGTATACTAGAGATGATCTGTTACATTAAGTCTGATTAGGTTCTCCACTTGATATTGATAACATGAATAATAAAATTATGATAATTGATGTATAATTCCAGAACCTATTCTATATTTAAAAAAATTTATTATAACCTTTTTATGTAAATTTATAACCATTTTGAATTGTTATGTGTATAAATATTATTGTTCGGTTCTGTTTGCATTCTTTATTTTAATGATGACTTTAATTAATTTCACGAATGAATAATATTGTAATATGGGAATCGTTTCCTAGAATTCGATTCAGATTAAATTATTTATCATCCATACATTTACTTGGTTTCAATTTTAATTTGTTTACTTTCATGGATGTTGAATAATTATGTAAAACATTAGTGAAAACATTTTGTGATAATTGGTAGCATTTTGATCACAAATAAAACATTTGGTTTTACAATAAAAAACCATTTATACAAAATGATTCCAAAATAATATTTGATACACAATACATATGTTTCTATATGTTTCATCGATTTTAATGCTTTCGTGTATAGAATTAAATATGGTAATGGAAATTGACAAACTATTGTCCTTGAATGTTGTAAATTAACAAATATCAGATGGTGTCATTATTACTCGTATAAAATAATTGTAAAAGATATATGATAATAAATTATTCAATTATAAAAACAAAGATCCAATACATATATGGTACTAAATTTTTCATAAAATTTTCATGAGGATAGGTAATGATATAAATGAAAACAAATTACCATGAAAATAAAGTAAAAGAATTGAAAAGAGAAATTTACCTCTAGAATCAATCTGCTTTGAGAGGCTAATTAGGGGAGAGGAATTGTTATTTTGAAAAGAATGAGGGCAGTTGGACATGGGGTAGGAGCTTGGGGAGTTAATTGGGTATATATATGGATGGTACAACACATGAGAAGAGTGTAGATAAGAGGATAGTGTGGGTGGATTTTATAGTGGTGGGGAGGATTGTTTTCTTAATATATAATTCCATAGTTTATTAATTTCCATCAATAACATAAATAATGTTTTTTTCATGACCAAAAAATAGTAATATGAGCTTGTGAGTTCAAACCAATGGCCAATCACATCATCCATGACTCAAGAAGGATGCATAAATTAAAGTTTTAGCATTTATTGTGAATTTTTTTATATTACTATTCATCGAAAATTTCAACTATTTTAGAAAAATCCCAAATATTCCATGTAAACATATTTCAATATGTTTAATTAATAATTTGTGTCAATTTTTCATAAATAGTTTTATAGATATAATTGATTTAATATTTAATTTAAAACATAATTTACATTGAAAACACATATATTAACACTATAACTTATTTTATAATGCATTCATGAGTTACATGAGTTCATATAAAAATATCCTAAAATCAAAAGTAATAGAATTTCTAATTTATGAACACCATTCATGAAAGTAAATTTTCTTTAAATTTAATAAATAATTGTAACAAATTTTATATGACTTATATGAATACCATTAATTTTAAAATGGTCATGCTATCAAATATAAGACGCCTAAATTTTATTTATACATTCAAGGATGTGGTTAATATTATTTTATAAAATTTAATATTCATAAGGGTCGTATTACAATTCATAAGTGTAGGTTAGTATTCAAAATGGAAGGTTACTATTCACCAAAAATTATATTTTCTTATCAGACTCCAAACATCATATTGATCGAAATCGTGTTTGTCAAATTTTCCAAATTCAAATAAAAAATGTGCCAAAACTATGTATAATGTTCACATAGTTCATAGTAGTTCATTATAATGTGATTTCATTTTATTATATGACATAATTATAAGAAGTTAATTACATTTATAAAACTTTGTACCATTACATTATCCAACCTTATGAAATTTTTACCTTGATGTTTCGTTTTACACTCTATGCCATAAACAAGTGCGTGTAATTTTCCATCATTGCCTCATCTAGTTTCCATGTTTCCTCTTTGTAATTATAGTTCTGCCACATTACATTGAACTGGTGAGTATTATTGATATATAGAACAAAATATTTATGATCAATGATCATCACCATATACTCCTTGTAAGAAAGATAATTTTCTAACTGTACCAAATTTTAAGATAGTACATGTGAAGGATCCTGTATGTTCTTCCAGAAGAGGGATATATGGAAGACATCATGTACTTTAGACATGGTTGGTGGAATTTCCCATATATAGGCCATATATCTGACTCTATAAAAGGATCTTGAAGGGGCCAATGTATATAGGACATAGAATTCCATTATTCCCAAATCACATTACCTTCTTCAATGGAGATATGTGGAGAAATACCATGTATCCAAAATTGAATTCATGGTCTCACTAACGATTGTCTGCATAACTCTTCGGTCATCTTTGGGATTCCTAGATGTGATGTTGAATGGTTTTGAACTTCTCATCCATATCTCTATCCATTTCAGGTCTAGAAACTTCTTCTCACTGTCTTCATCCCAACACACCAATGTTCTACAACTTTTCACATAAAAGGTCATCATATTGAGCCATTCAAATGATCAAGTGAAAACTATTATTATAAGAGAATTCAACCAGTGGAAGATTTTGGTCCCATCAATCTTCTAATTACAAAGAATAGGATCTCAAAATATATTCTATTATCTGAATTTTACACTCAAATTAGTTATGTGATTGTGGATGATAAGTTGTAATGATGTTTAGTTCAGTTCTTAGAGAATGTAGGATACTTTTTTAGAACTTAAAACAGAATCGTGGATCTCAATAAGATACTATAGATAGTGGTACTGAATGAAGCCTTTCCAAATCATTGATATACATCCATTCATATTGATCTAATGATAATTACTCTTGAATTGAGATAAATTGATATGTCTTTATAAGAAAACACACAATGACAGATATATTGTTGTTTCCATTGGATGTCTATGGATTTCCAATGACATAGTCTATGGGGATGTTATCCCAATTCAAAGTTGGTATGGGAACTAGTTTCTACATCCCCTTAAACTTCTGTCTTCCAGACATCACTTCATGATATACAAGTCACATTAATGTATATTCAACAACATCTTTCTTCATATTTTTCCACAAAAAATTCTCTCCTAAATCTAGAATCATATTTGTGCTCCATTGGGGAATAGAGAAGGGTGAGGTATGTGCATCATTAAAAATCTCTTTATTTATCTCCAAATCAGATGGTACACATAATCATGAACCAAATCATAAATATACATCCAGATAACTCAAGAAATCAGAGGATTTATCATTTTTAATGTCTTCCACCCATTTCTTAATTTCCAAATATTTTCATTTGCCATCCCTTATTATTATATCCCCAAGGGATGGTTAAGAAATCATATGAGAAAGGATTGATGATATTCCTCATTAATTAATCTCATGTAAATCCTCTATAAATATAATAAGATCATATCCTTTTCAATTTCCTATATTTATAATGATGAAGGATCCTATCTATATGGAGCATCTACACCCTTGTTCTCTGTATAGTGAAGGTAGTGTATTGAGTAGTCATAATTCTTGATGAGTTTTATCCTTATTCATTAGAACATATAGACATATTATTTTTTGAATATATATATGAGACTCTTGTGATCATTATATATCTCACACTTCTCCCCATAGAGATAATGATGCCATATTTTTATTTCAAAGATCATAACCACAAATTCCATATCTTACGCATGACTATTTTTTAATCATTGATTTTGAACTACCATGATGTGTTAGATATCAAATTATCATTTTTCATCAACAGAAAACCTATTCCATTATTATAATCATCACTATACTCTAAAATGAGTTCTCCACTAATTGGGTGTGTTAGTACTGGGGTAATTTTTATCCTCTTTTTCAAGTTCTTAAAACAGTTGTCACATTCCAGAGTCTGGAAAATATATACTGCATTCCTTGTTAGCTAGGTTATTTCATTTGAAAATAATAAAATTTCTTAAAATATTATCTATAATGCCCTACTAATCCAAGAAATATGTAGATCTTTGCTACAAATGTTGGATTTGGCCTCTCTTTAATTTCATTTGTCTAGGAAGGAAAATAGATATACCTATACTAGTTATAACATGACCCAATAATGATATATCCTACATCCAAATCTCATATTTAAAATGAATTTCATGTATATTATCCCTTCACAATATCATTAAAAAAGTATTACAATGATCTTCTTATTCCTCCATAATCATAGCGTATAAGAAAATATAGTAAATAAAGACTACAACAAATTTTTTTAATGTAATATATTAAGAAACTATTAATTAAATACATGAATATTTCTATAACATTAGTGAGTATTTAGGGAATCACTATGAACAAATTGTTTCCATACATCATTCGAAAGGATGTCCGTGGAATATAGTCATTCCTCACCATTAATAGGTGATATTTCAATTAAAGTTCCAACCCAGAGAACTAACTAGACTCACAAAGATGATCAAAAAAGTCATCTATCCATGGTAGAGGATACTTCTTCTTTATCGTCATTTTATTAATCTCAAATTATTAAATGAGAAGTTGCATTAATCCATACTTATTCTTGGAAAAGAGGACCAGCACAGCCCATGGTGAATCACTCAGTCATATAATCCCCATTATCATATTCTACTTTGACTTCTTCTTTACCTCTTCTAGCTCTATATTGTCTATATTATATGGTGTATTTGATATTGATTGAGATCCCAGAATATGTTAAACTGTGTACTCAACTTCTATAGCATGAGGGAGAATAATAGAATCATCAGGTAATTCATCAATGTAATCCCTCACTCCGGGAATGTGCTCCACCATGGTTCTCTCATCATTCCCAATAATTTGAGCTTGATATACTTGCTCATCATTCAACAATATTGACACATGAGATGATTATTTATAAGAGATTCATATTCCTCATTACACATGTAATGAATTTGATGGTGACTAGGGAAGTGAAAAGTGATAAACCTTTACTGACAGTTTATGTTGGATTTGTATAATCACAGTCAATCTATGCTAAAGATAACATCAATCTAGACTAAAGTAAGTGAAATGAAATTCTTTTGGTGGTTCATTCCAGAAAACATTACCAGGGAGGGGTTATAAAACATGTATGTAACTATTTCCCCATTAGTTTTTATCATTGATATCCTAATCTATAAATTTTGAGGTGTTTTTTGAATGGATATACAAAAGACACAGTATAATAATGAATTTTTAGAACTAGAATAAAATATTACATACACAATTCATGAATGAATAACTATAATACCTATCACCACATCGTTTTCTTGCTCCACCTCAGCTGTAGTGATTGCATAATTCCTTCCTTGATCCCTTGGAGGTTATGTTCATTGTCTATGAAAACACTCATCTTAGTGAAATTATTGGCAGAATGCACACATTCCTAGATATTGTAACACTACACCACTGGCTGAGTGTTTATATTAACCATCCTTTATTCTTCTGCATTGGTTGGATTTTGAAAATCACTTCTGCTGTTTTTAGCTATATTTTTCATCATTCCACATTTGACGAAATTTGAGGTTCACTTTATGCAGTTCCCAAGATTCTTGTTCCAAAAAATTTACATTTGGGGTGATCAATCGTCTTTCCATCATGGAAATAATTTTCAGAACGACCCATATTATATTCAATTTTCTTCTATTTATATTTGAGACCATGATTCCATTGAGAGTCACAAATTTCCATGTCATCATTGAGGGCACAACGAACAATTTACTAATAGCAATTGATGTCTCAAATTTCCAACCATGTTCATAGGCTGGACTTTAGTCGGCTAATGTAGTGATCCGCCTACATTTTTTTGTTAATGAAAAAGCCAACGGTGTATCGTGCACAACATATAATGTTTCATTCATACACCGTGATAGTCTCATCTTATTTCTTCTTGTGTTTGAGGATCTCCCCCTCCATATTGAGATGGAGGTTTTGGGGAAAATATTTATTGGAAAAAATTATCTTGAATTCCCTCTAAACCATAGAATCAATTGCCCCTAGGGATTATTATAATTGGTTAGTGTCTACCACTGGTGATAAAATAGATAAAAACGATATACCTCCAACACAAAATTATCTTCTTCTGAGCACTAGGGGATATATAATATATTTTTAGTGGAGAGATTCCACTATTCCACGAGAAGGGGATCAAAATATCCACTAAAAATTGGAGGACTTTTCTATATGAAATATTCAACGGAAACTTGATTCTTCCTTGTAGGAGGAGGAGGTTCCACAAGTTTTATGATTTTATTCAAATATTATTACAGATATGAATGGTCTATCATAATTTTGTGAGCACCCATTCCCATCATATCAGGAATCATGTTATGGAAATCATCACATTTCATATAATATCGACTTTTGGAATGTGTTCTTCTATTTTCTTCCATTAACAATGAAATATAATATACTATTAGAGGTCTTGAATAATATTTCAGTAAACAAAAAAAGTATTCTTTGAACATAGAAGGATAAAATTTTAAAGGAGAAGCATATACAATCATTTCATTCCATAGTTTTAAATCTGAGTTATCCATGACATATTTCATAACTTATATTACTATAGGATTTTTTTCTCCTTGATAACTGTTTATTTTATGATCATATATTTACCAAATCATACCCCATCTGATGTGTATAACCAAGAGTGCATCAATGCTGGTTGTCTTGCACCAGTTCATAATCGAGTCTAGCTAAAAATAGAGTTATTTGGGTTTAACCCTATAAACATCTTTTCTACATCCAACTCTATATTTTTTCATATAAACAATGATGTAACTTGTTAATAAACCACTTACTCTAAACATACCAACATCTAGGGTTGTATTCTTATACCTAGTCCTATTTTTATGGTTCTTAATAAATTTCCATAATCCTAATCTAGAAAAATAAGTAGACCATACAATGGGACCAACTATAGAGACCATATCATTTTAGACATAACATTTCAGGAGTTTAATCATTATTCTAAATTAGAATACCAGTCAATCATCATGATGTATTGTGTCATGGAAGACTTGGTATATAAAAAATAAAAAACGAGAAAAATAAAAACACATCATTCATTGGTTTTCAAAGAGATATCCTAACGTATATTGATCCCTTACATCTTCTAAGGGTACCCTGGAAATAACATAAATGATGGGTTGAGGCAAAATCCTAATAATTAAAAAAACATAAGAATATTTCTTTAACACATGTGTTAGAGATTTTAACATAATTATATATAAAGGAATGTACCATATAGAATCATAACATATAACCATTGGATCACAAAAACATGAATTCATAGAAATGTGGAAGAAAAATAAATCATAACATTTGCAGGAGTCAAGACTCATTTCACATAGAGGAGCACAAGTCATGGAAAACAACCACGATCACTTCCCATATTAGCTTGATTCAAGGTTAACTGCCAAGGCCATTTCACATAACATCTCTAAAGACTTAACATTACCCATCTTAACATGTTTTCGAATATTATTTCAAAACATATAATAATACATAATCCACCATAAACATATAGTACACATGGAATGAAATGGGTATCATAATCTTTTCATAAAGAATAATGAATGGGTGTCTCGTAAAAGGTTCATTAAAAAATGAATTAGAACATAAATAGACCTTCATAAGGTAAAATAATAATATTTGATGGAATTGGATTTCGAACATATGGGACAACATGTGAAAATATTATTTAAGAATTATTATCATTAAAACATTTTAGTGCATTTTTATGGAAAACACTAACAAAGATTTTAAATAAAAAAGGGAACACTCTTTTCTACAAAACTAGAAATGATCCAAGAGGGTTATCATAATTAAAAAACTGGTTTTATAAAATCAATTTTTTCTTAAAAATTAGGGTAGAGTGAACAAGAAATTGGGGAAATATTGTTGAATTTCCCTTAGAATGAGTTTTCATAGCGGTAATTATTGAATATAGAATCTTTTAAAAAAAATTATATCTACAAAAGAGAAAATTGAATGGATCTTGATGCATGATGTTTCCTAGTATAAATAGAATTTATATTATGTACAAAACTAGAATAGATAATTTAATTTTTTTAGAATGAAATATATAGCAACCCAAATGAATAAAAGAGGTTTAGGTAGATTCCCTTACGGAATATCGATATGGTATCATGTATACACAGTAGGGATTAATGAGACTGAAAATGGGTTTATAATCATTTTAAAATCATTTTTGAAGTATGGGGGAGGCGTGGAATCATACCCCATCATGAGTAATTACACATAAAATGGCTTGACATATAGTAAATTCTTGAATATGTGTTTTATAGAGAGGATCCCTTACATTAAGTATAATGGTGTTATCCACATGATATTAATGACGGGAATAATCAAATTAGGCTCATTAATTAATAATTCCAGAACTTATTATATATGTAAAAAATTTATTATTACCTTTATGTTCATTTATAACCATTTTTATTTTTTATATGGTTCATTTTTATTATTCGAGTTTATTTTCTTCCTTGGTTATACTATTATGTTTAATAATTTTCATGAATATAGAGTCATGAAAAATGGAGATTATTTTCTAGAATTGGAATTAAATTTTATTGTTTAACATAGAAAGGTTATATCGTGGTGAGTTTAAATTATTAACATGGAGTTATGTTGAATAATTATGTAAATATTCAGTGATTACCTTTGGGGTTAATTGGTTGTTTTTTTCACAAATAACACATTTTGTATAAAAAATAAAAAACATCTGTAAAAAAAATATTCCTGAATAATATATGATTCATAATAAATATAATATAGTTTAGTTAAAATATGTAATTGGTTTCATGACCAGAATTAAATATGGTATTGGAAAATGAAAACCCATTATCCCTGAATGTGGTAAATTAACACATCTCAGATAGTGTCTTTACGAATAGTATAAAAGGAGAGTAAAGTGGAGATGATAATAACATATTCAATATGTCAAAAAAATCCATTACATGTATGGTACTAGAGTTATCATAACATTTTTATGAAATGAGTTATGAGTTGAAAAGAAAACAAATGAACTTGAAAAGAATGTCAAAAAATTTAAATGAAGAATTTACCTCTAGAATCAATATTTTATAGATCCTCTTAATAGAAGAGTGTTCTTTATTTTAATGAGAATAAGTGATGTTGGACATAGAGGAGGATCTTTGGGAGTGATTTGGATATAATTTTGGGATGGAAAAGGGCTAGAGAGGTTTGAAGAGAAGAGGAGAGTGTGGGTGGTTTTTATAGTGGAGGGGTGTATGTTTTTCTTAATATTTAATTCATTAGATTTTTTAATATTCCTCAGGGCCAAAAATAGTGATTATTCAAAGAAAGAAAACATGAATATGTTCATTTTAATTCGATCCAATGGACATTTACATCATCCATGACTCAATAATGATGAATAAATTTAGTTTTTTTTCTTTTATTGTAAATTATAATATTTTATTATTCATCAAACTATTCATCTACATTAGAAAAACACCAAAAATTAAATCTAACCATTTTTTAATATTTAGAATCCAAAAATGATATATAATTTTCATAAATAATTTACTAAATATAATTAATTCAATTCTAAATTAAAATCACAAATTACATGATAAATAAAATTGAAAAATTATAATTGATTTTATAATGCTTTCAAAAATGAAAAAAGGTCTTATAAAATTATCATAAAACCAGAACACATAAAATTGTTTATTTATGAACAAATTTTTGGAAAATAAATTTTATTTTAAATTAATTAATTAATTGTTAATATTTACTTATGACATAAAAAATATGATTAATTTTATAAGGGTCATATTAATACATATAATATGCGTGTATTATTTTTATTCATTCATGGGTGAGGTAACTATTCCATTGGATAATTTAATATTTATAAGGGCGTATTTTTTTACATAAAGGTAGGTTGATAATCACTAAAAATTAATTATTTTTATTGAACTCAAAATAACTTATTGATTTCAACTGTTTATTTCATATTTTCAAAATTCAAATCAAATATGTGTCAAAAATATGTTAAAAGTTCACATATTACATAGTACTTTATTATGTTGTGTTTTAATGTGATATATGACATAATTATAAGAAAATAATTACATTGTTAAAACATTGGTTTTTTACTATATAAAATGATTTATTTCAAACTAATTTTGGACACTCTAAAGGGTTCTTCTATGATTTTCACCTGCCTTAATAGTTTGGGTAGCGGAGAGAAAGAAATTTAGTTCCTGTTTTGACTAAACAATCTATAGAATACTTTTCTCGTTCATCATGTTACTTAGGTTCCCCAATTCGTGGTGGAGAGCATGGGTCATAGTCATTATCATATTCGGAATTGATATCTATTAAATAAATCACATTAATAAAACCAAATATTAATTCATCATCAGGTGAGGATTTTATCTAGCTGGCAAGGAAGCACCATTTGGCAAGGAAGAAAATGTCCTTAAAAATTCAATGGTGTAATTTTTGAGAGGTTAAGAGATGACTTCAAACATCATTCATGTTCATATACCTACATCATCTCCAAACCATTTATGATCGAAT
Source organism: Viscum album (assembly GCA_963277665.1). Lineage (NCBI taxonomy): Eukaryota > Viridiplantae > Streptophyta > Magnoliopsida > Santalales > Viscaceae > Viscum > Viscum album. The sequence goes on along the minus strand of OY728122.1, from coordinate 1,233,287,695 downwards.
GATTTCTAAAATGATAGACTTTAGAGGGTTGTAGTTCTAATGGCGTCAGTTGGATTGTAGTGAAATCCTTTGGGGTAACTTTTATTTGTTTTAATTATTCATAGAGAATAACATGATTTTTTATTATATTTCGAAATAATCCAATCATTGAGCTTTTTTACATTATTATATAAACTTATTTCCACTCGTATCATTCTTCTAGGACATTGGATAAAACATAGCTATTTGTGCTAGTAGTTTCCCTATGATCAATTTTGGAGAGTCCACTATTTTTTACAGGATGTATATAAAGATAAATAATTCATAAATGAAGTTTTACAATGTGTTTTAGAAGGGTAAACAAACCATATGATCATTGATAACTACATATTTAGGTCTTTGGGATCTATAAGATGAAGACGACCATTGTTGATACCAATTATAATGTAGCCACAAACTTGATTGTCTCAAATTGAGAAAAATTATTTTCTTATCTCCTTGAATATATTTCCACAAGGTACCCTCTTCATTTATTGGAAATGTGTGTGGTTTTGTTGATGACCATGGGTATAGAGAGATATTTTGTGTGTATTATAGTAGGATCTAGTGTTGAGACTGACTTCAGTGTGGCAGATTCTAGATCCCCCTTTCGAATTATTTTCCCAAATACTTGTAGAGTTATTCAACACATTATTTTAGTGCTCATTATGGAATCATCCAATAATTAAAAAAATGTTGTGAAATAATAAAACACACCTATTTATCTTAATATGATGAGATACATTCATAGATCATAGTGGGGGTTCTCTATGAAAAGGAAAAAAAATATACATGATGAAGTGGTTGGTTCATAGAATAGATCATCCCATTACTTCATGAAATGAAATCTTAGACAGTGTTTTTCTACCACTAATTTCAATTTTAGAGGTAAGGGATCATGACCTTTTTAAATTTTGTGCTGAATAAAATGAGGATCTTCTATCGGAGGTCATCGGATCCCATGATTGACTGAGATGGAAAACTAGTGTACCATACCATGGTCATAATTTATATGGTTCTCAGGAAGCATATGAGATTAACTAATTCTTATTTTTTTAAAACATCCTATAAGGTGATAAAAATGGGATGAAAAGTGTGTTAGTTGGTGTTTTATATCTCATGATCTATAAATATATATAATATATGACTCCCAAATTATGGAGTGTTGGTTACCAAGGGTTGAATGGTTTTTGTTTTAGTGGTATTAGAGAACATAATTATTCTACAGCATCCAATAGAGATTCTAATGAATCAATTTTCGTTTAAAATATTTAAATTAATGTTTAGATGAATATGAACTTTGAATGGTTCAGAAACTTGTTGGATATGATGCATTTTTATTCTATAATTTGTGATTTATATCAAGAAGGGGTCATCTTTTATTCATTTCATCGATCCATTATGGTTTTTTCATATATGAAGTGGAAAAAATATCAATTTTTTATTAGATATAGGTAATCCAATGGTCCAGGGACTGAGTTGGGTGGATTTCTGAACCCCAGATCAGTCACTCGGATGACTGGTTATTATTGGGGTAGATATATCATAAGTCATGGTGAGGCTCTTCCTCTGGAGTGTATTATGTAGGAACACTAAATGGATTTAATTATGTATATATGATCCTCAAATAATTCAAATATTTCATCTTCTAAGTTAACCATTCAACATCTATGAGAGGTTCATCCTACTTGAGGGTTTATCCATCTATGTATTTTTATCCCTTTTCACTGATGGATGTTCACTAAGGGGGTAGTAATATATTTTTCATGGGATCACCAAAATTTAGTGAGATTTTATGTTTCTAGGTACGCGTACCGACATCATTTTTCTATTTTTGGAATGTATTCTGAATGCAATCATCACCTTCTTACACCTCTACATTTGTGTTATCTTCAACGGTGTCTATAGGGTTGTTGACCATGATATATACTGACTCATAATGCATTAGCGGGGTTGGGTTGGATGTATAAAGATATGAGTGTTTTTTTAAATCCATTTCTAATCCTATCACATCCCTTTCAGTGTCCTATTTGAGATTTTTTGATAAGAAGGAGTCATAGGGATCCTCCATACAACCTTCTATTATGCCTCCCTCTTGGTGGAAATGGATCATCAAATGAGATAAGTTTGGAGAAGAGAATTCTTGTTTCCCTCCCTAATTTGGAATGAATTATTTATATTACAGTGGATTTTGAGGTATAAAATTCCACATCCCTACAGGATGGGGTTTATTCCATTATTTTTATGTTGTACCTTAGGGGAAATATAACACCCTTAGAAATGTATTTTTTTTGTTAATAAATCATCATTCCATAAAAAGATAGAATTAATCTAGTTTGATGAAATCTAAAACTACTTCCTATTCTTTCATTATATCACACAACCATAGTCCATCACGATCGTTGGGAAATGGAATAGTTGTACATGATGTTATTTATTTTGAATACATTTGTAGTTCCCAATTACAAGCTTCCCTTAAGAGAGATTCATAATAATGTTCTGTCATTCATGGTTCAAGAAATTTTCTACAATATTCAATCATCGTGCCAAAAACTTATGAGACATATTAATGTTCATCTCCTACTATGTCTGTCATGTCTTTTGATAAATAATCCTTTTTAATACCCACCTCAGAGTAATGACATGATTGGAATTTATCTTTAATGGGTTCTGTAAAATGGGGGAATGGGTGGAATTCAATGATATATATTCCTTTATTGTCGGATATGAACATCGAGTTTTGAATTGATAAATAGATTACCTAACTCAGGCAATGAATTTAGGAATTCCAATTTAATATATTTCTTCCACATCACTTATTGTTGGAGGCACAGAAAGGGATGTTATTACAACTCTATTTCATGATGAAGTTCATCCAAAAAATTTACAGGGTCTGTTTATATGTTGTAAAGAACTAAACATTCAATCAGTTGGCATAATTTTTTTAGAAATTTAGATTTATGATTTTTACTAATTCTTCTGAAAATTGTACATGAATATTAAAAAATGAAGTGGATGTAGGCCAAAATATTATGGGTATATCATCCATGTCCAAATGAATTATATAATGAAACATATATTATTGTTATCTTAAAAGATATTCCTCTAATTTATCATCCTAATATGAGTGTGTCATGACATTTATTTTCAAGAAGAAAGTCCATTGAAGGTTTATTTATTATCAAAATTTCATAAAGGTGTCTTAGAGGATGATTATTTCTCTTGGTCATATTTTTATTGTGAAATGATTTTGCGTATCATTGATAGGTAACCAAACTTGAATGGAACATATTTCCATTTTCCTTTGAGTATTATGTATTTCTTGTCATTTATTTGGCTAGGGTATGGAATTATTGTCTATATGATATGTTTCATTGGGGAGTCTCTTTAGAGTGGTTTAAATAATGATATGGACTACCGTAATATCTTGTTGTTTTAAACAATAGAGAATTTATCTAGTATATAAATGCGAGAGGACCTTCCCGGAGGGTAAAAAACAGGAGAGGATGTTTTTTCCTTTTGATCTTCTCAACATCAGGAGGGATACCATGAAACTCATCTAATGATTTTATCTCAAGATCGATAGATTCTTACAATTTAGGAATCCTCCATGGTAGTAGATTTTGGGGGGACATCCATTTCTGCGGCTAACAACGTTATGTGGAGTACCATCACAACATGTACATCTAATTACATAATGTTGTAACTGATCAAATGGTCCCTAAAACACCACGGATATGTCTTTGATGTCTTTAATAACATTATCTAATAATAGAGTGAATTATTTTGTCTCTTATTAATTTTCCAATCAACTATTGTATGATTTATTTTATGGATCTCTCATATTGGTGGCTGGGATGCTTAGGGTATGTAATGATCATTATATATATGGTCATATAAAAATGGATCCTATAGTATTTTAATGATATTACAAAAACACTATAAAATTTTAGAAGGGAGATAATTCTTCCCTAGGGTGTCCACTGGAGTGAACAACTATCCTCATGTTTGAACATGTATTTGTACCTGATAATGTTTTCCATTTAAGAAAATATATTCACAAAGAACATATTAAATGAGTGTAGGGATTCATATGTGTCTCAATTGACCATCCCATTGCTTGGTTGAGTCACCCCACATGAGGAAGAGGGTTCTGGGTATTAAATCTTGCCTATTATAGCTGATACAATCACATCATTGATGGTTTTTAGGATTTTGTCATTAAATGATATACAACCTTTAATTATTTAAAAGATGTGTTGGGAAAATACCGTGAAAGGAATGGGAATATACCCACATTATGGAATTTTGATATGAATGTCAGTCCTCCCTTAATTTTAATCTAAGACAAGTTGAATAGTTTCACTAATTTTCTACATATTTATCTATGTGGTCTTGATACCCTAGAGCATGTGTTTTCATCATCTCATAGTTTGACATGATATATGACTAGTTTACATCATGTACTAGAGATATTATTTTCATTTTATATTTGATTAGTCACATGTTTTAATGAAAGGACTGATATAAATTCTTAAGAATATAATTGAAGACATATTTGTTGCACCATATTTGACTGGGAAAATTGATAAAAATCAACATTTATTTCCAAATACTTTCATTTTTCATCTATACTTGAATGGTAGGATTATTTAGTAGGAATATGATGATGTAATGCTCAATATGTTTTGGATATTCATCTTTTATTGGCTTCCCTACGGAGTTGGGTCTTCATGAATTTGGATGAGACCCATAGGGTGGTATCCTCTTCATTATGAGGATACAAATCCATGTGGAATTGATATAGATTATTACTAGCAGGTGACCATGGTTGGGACCCCATTGCTTCTTGGATGTAGTTAATGAAAATAACATCATCATCCTTGTTATGATATGATATGAAATTATATCATTTTTAGGGATATAATCACGAAAAAATTTCATATGGTTAATGGATTTGTCTAGTAGTTGAGTGTCAGTCATCATTCAACATACAATTAGGCGAGATTCATAATACGGAAGACCTACTGATCCTCCAACAGGGTTGGGAGAGTACTAATTTGGCATTATTAATAGAAAAACTCGTCTGAAACCAATCATTGATGATGTTGGGTATGTGATGGAAACCTCTATTGGTGTATGACCTAACCTATGTACTGGCTGATGAAACTTTCTGTGAGAAGTTGTGAGACATCATTTTATTGAATAGGGTTATGGTGAAATGTTCCTATAATAGTTGTGAAATAAATAGACAAGAATAAAACATCAATGTATCATCTCAATAAAATAAAACACATCAATCATTTTTTTAGCTCCATTCCATTTTTAGATCTAATTGTCATAAAGGGTGGGTGACATTGTCCCCTTGGTTAATGATTCCCATAGTGTTTATAATTTTGTTTTTGATGAACGATTCATAGTGACCATATATATTATTATGATCGATTGTGGGGTATTTTAATATTTCACAGTCATTCTTATCAGGTCCACCATTCTTATATCACACCATCTTTTAAAGGGTTTATTTTCAGTGTGGATTTTTCGTGGAAAAATAACTCCCAACGACTTTCATATACATGATGAATCATGGAACAACAATAAAATGTATGGTTAACATTGGTTACCCTGGAAAAAGAAAATTAAGAACTCAAAATGGTGGATATGATGGTAATTTTGGATCATATAACTCTTTTGGGGGAACTACTTCTTATTCATGGATTATATTTTATATTTCAGATATATTCACATATCCTTTATTCATTCACAAATATGAGGTGGAACACCATTAATTAACTATAAATTATAATCAATAATGGGATCAAAATATTTTTTACATATCTGATGTAATTATTTTATGGGGGATATTTGTTTGTGTCTTAGGGTCGCCCTTAATGATAACATTTTATGATTTTTCATTCCCAATTATGATGTGGATCACCATGAAATATTGATCGATTATAATAATGAACAGGCTTAGATTAATCTGCTTGTATCTGAGGATATTCATTGGTGGGAATATCTATATTTTTAATTGTTTCTATATCAAAGGAACCCTTTTATATATTTATTGTATAATCATTCAAAATTAAATAAGAAAACTCTAGTTTAATGCCATGAAGGGAAGAACTAGGTAGTTTATTATCATGTAGGGGACATGAGTTGTTTTGATGTGGGGATTAAAACCATAATTTGGATTCCAATTTTTCCATAAAAAATAACTTAACCTCCAAACAATAGTGCCACTTATCCAGAAATATATCCTTTTATGATAATGGGATGAGGACCATACCATGACTGTAACACCCCAGGTAAATAAAGATAATGACATTTTCACGTTTATCCATATTTTTGAATAAAATATTAATATTAATTTGAAGGTAATTCTATGCTCGATGGCTTACCAAATATGCAACAACGAGTTCCTTTGAAATCATATGTTGCACTCTAAAAATAAAATAATATTATTTAAAATGGTAGTTAAAACATAGCTGTTGTACTGAGAGGAATGAATATAAATAACTAAATTACGATTAATTAGGTTTGTTAAATGTTTTTACTTTTATCCAATAAATTTTAGAGGCTTAAAATACAAATGAATCCAATCTTAAGCATTGAATACACTAGTATTTTTAAAAGAGTGTTTTACAACCTTTTGATGGAAACCATTTTTAAATAAAACTTTTAACAATTTTATAAACTATATTTTTCAAAATAAACATATTATTTATGATTGGGACATTGAAATTTACATTGGGTTTATTTTTGGTATTTTTCCGACAATGTTCATTTTTCAATGAATAGTAAAAAATACTGCATTTTACATCAAAACTTCTTTTTCATATAATTTAATTATATGGTTATATTATCTTTTTAATTTTTTTTTAAATTTAATTAGAATATATTTTTACCATGTAATCCAATGATGGTCAATGGGATTAATTTCACTTTTTAATTGGGCATAAACAAGTGCAAAACTTTTCATAAATATTGTTTCTAAAAACCCAGCTATTTGTTATGACAACATGAATTATTTTTAAATTATTTTTTTCTATTTTTTTTTGGAATTTGGTAAAATTGATTACATATTTGGAATCAGAAGGTCAAAATTATGTAATTAAGACTCTTTTATTTTTGGACATTATGAATAGTAATGACGACAATTATCTTTAATTATCTTGATTAATGAGTAATCATGTAGTTAAAGATAATAAAATAATATCATAATAATACAAAATGACCACAAAATGTGTCCTAAGTCTACTGGTTGTCTCATGGCCGACCATGGGATGCCTTGTGCCAAACATGGGGGCCCCATGCAATCACTTTTGTGAGAAAGTGACTTTTTTCTTTTTATTTTTAAAGAATGTTAAATGTAACAAAGAATGTATCACCTAAGTAAAATATTTTTAATTTTGTCTAAAGAAATGATCTTTTGGACTATAAATATTCATTATAAATCTAAAAATATTTCCTACATCATAGTACTTTTTTTAATTTTTAGACATTAAATAAATTATATTATTTATGACATCATGATGATGTAGTGATGACCTCATTATTTAATGATTTAACTAAAATGGAAAGATAATGTAAAATCTATGACCTACACATGTCCAAAACCTATTGGATTGGTTTATTTCGAACCCTTATCACCTTATCCTCTAAAAACATCAATGTGGGACCATTAAAATCCAAAACGCATTCTAAAATAAAGTAAAATTTATTTACTTTCCAAGAGTGCCCCTCCTCTCCTCTTATAAAAGGAACCCACCTCTACCTCCATACCCACACTTCAAAAGCCCTTGGCTCGGCCAAACCCTACCCATTTTGTCTCTCCACATCCCTATCTAACTCCTTGAAGCCTCACTTTGGGAAGAAGTCTTCCCAAGGAATCCTTTGAGCTCAAACCAAAGGGAGTTACCCGAAATTAAGGTAATGTCTTCAGTTGAGTCCTTTTGTTTTATTTTGCTTCTCCAACCCCCTAAACTCTTTTTATTCATTTCTTTTGTAACAAAAAAAGTTTCTTCCATATACTAGGATATTTTTATAAGAAGTATTCGAGCTACACTTACAGACACCAACATCTAAGGGTTAAAGAACATACTGTTTATGTGGATGGCGAATTTCTGCCTCCCAAAACGATGATTGTTCAACATTCATTTAACACCTTCAAAGGTGGACATTAAGATGACACTATATTTATATGTGATATATAATATGTATATGGTTTCCTTAAACTTCTGTATTTTTCATTTATGGCATACCTTTATGGCTTCCATTATGGGTATACGTGATATCTTCATTTTAGGAAGTGCGGACTACAGCCCCCTCAAAGAGATTTGATTCATTAATACCATATGTGGTACGTATAGAAGATATATTTAATGATATTATATATGATACCATACTGGAATTAGAATACTATTATGTATCATTGTGTTTTAATTCCATTAAATATGAAATAGAAATACAAGTAGCGTTCATGCGTACGTATGGCTTACCGTCTCCAAGAACGGTGCATTTCATTTCTTAACTCTAAATGTTATGTAATATTATAAATGAATATACTGGATATATATGATATATATGATATCTACATCATGAATACAATTCTGGATATAATGGATATTTTACCACATGAACAACTTGTAATTATAAAGTGTTTATTATTTTTTGACTCAAGTACCAATGATCGTTAAAACGACCATTATTAACTTAAATAATAACATAGTGTTCATGAAATGGTAATAAGTTATATAAAGGGAATAATGAACTTGAAAAAGGGTTCTTAAGGAAGTATAAATTAACTCATGTTTATTATTCATGATATTAAAGAATGATTGAGTCATGTCGTGCCCGAGGTAAGGGATCATACTCCTCTCTTTCTTTTTTAGTACACTCCTTTATGTCATTACTTTTAAAGCTCATCTTTATTGTTATTGGGATATTATTTTACATTAATAATACTGTAATTTTTGTGTTAATATTATGAGAGACCTTATTCTCTCTCATCAATCCATTTTTATGTTTTGAGTGGCGCCGTTAGGCTGCCGAATTTTCATAAGGGATCATACTCCTCTATTTATTTTTAAGTACACTCTTTTGTGTCATTCTTTTTAAATATTATCTTTATTGTTATTGGGATGTTCTTTTATATTACTCTTACTGTAATTTTTCTGTTAATATTATGAGAGACCCAATTCTCTCTCATCAATCCATTTTGGACGTCTTAAGTAGCGTCGTTAGGTTGCCGAGTTTTCGTAAGGGATTTTTAATCTCAATTTTATTCATGTGAGATTTATTCTACATTTTCCACAATTTCCATTGAGTGGTGTATGTACTGCCCATTATTTTACTAATTGAGTAATATATTTTCATTTATATTTACATAAATGTTGTATTGTCCTTCTTTCACGGGGTGCATGTCTCGAAAGATACCCATGTCGGTAAGGGAACCTTTCACCCTCCTGTTTTTAAAATAATTCTTTTGTTATGTATTTTAATTCACAAACAATAATGTTGGGATATGTCCTTCTATATCCTTATTGATTTAAATTTTATGTCCATGTGATGAGATACCCTTTTTATCTCTCATCAACTCATTTTGTGAATTTTGTAGTGACGCCGTTAGGCTGTCAAATTTTTGCAAAGGAACTTCTGAACACAAATTTGATTCTTTGGGATAAACTTGTACTCCTTGAATATGTCGTTATATGAATATGTGTGAATATACTCTGATTTTTTACAGTTAATATCCACTTATATTTGGAGTATTCGTTTGTCCCACATAATTATGTAATTGATTTATCCTTAAACCAAGGATACCGTCTCGGTAAGGGACTTCGTCTCAATCTCCCTTCATTGAGGCATATTTTGTTTAATACAAAACATTCTTTTATATGGTGTATAAACCCCTTTGAATTTTACATTTATCCAAAAGGAATATTTTTTATATGAATCATTTTAAAAAATGACAAAATGGAATGTTTTTGTCACACATAAGCGGCGACAATGACTTCTCTGATGCTGTGACCATTATTTGAGTTTCGGCTTCCTCTACAAGCCATACCTTCTTTTTAAAAGAAAAATAAGTACCATGTTTTAATTTTATTTTATTTTGGTATTGAAAATGGTTTTCATAAGGTTTTTTTATATCAATGTGTTTTATTGATATATTGTGATTGAAATGTGGAAATGATATGTTTCCTTTATTCATGTTTTATGTGATACGATTATGTTATGGTTCTTGGGCATTGTTATGAAGATGGGTGGTTCCGTGATAAACAAAGGGCAGGTGAGCCCGATATAGCTCTCCAATGCATTGGGTAACACGAAGGAGTGAAAATTTAAGGTTTCTCTGAAAAGATTTAGGAAAAATACTATGATGGATATTCCAAACGTAACCAAGAGGGTTACTCCCTACGTAAGAATGTTATGAATGCCTCATGTTACCTTTTGTGTCTTATGATTTCTATGATTTATTCATGATTTGATGACGTATGTTAAAGTGCCTATTTTTTATGGGTAATGTATGATTTCATTCTTATGTATATTTAAACTCATGTTTCCTTTCCATATTTTTATATCCCTTACTGAGCTTTTTATACCCATCCCAAGTTTTTTGAAATTTTTTTCACAGGTCAAGGGAATGGTACATGATATGATGATAGTGTCAAGGAAGTGTCAAGAAAGAATCCATGTTTTATTTTAAATATGTTTCCATTGATGGTAAAAAAATAATAATATCTTTTTGTAACCACTTTTTCTAAATGTGGAATGTAATGCAAGTTTTATGATCAAATTCTCTAAAACTCTAAACCTGAAAAGATCCTCAATGTGTAATCTTGTATTAACTCAAGATTAGGTAAGTTTTAAGGCTGGGGCCTTATAGTTGGTATCAGAGGTCATTTTAGATAACTTTAGAGGTTAGGGTATTATCTAAGTATAAGTGACATTACCATAATGGTTAGGATTTCAGTAAGAGTCTTAGTTTCAGATAAAGTGAATAAGTAAGTATATCTTAGTGGTTATATTCCTCATTAGTACATGATGGTTTTGTTGATATACTCACACTGAAATTTCTGTTTTTCGTGAATGGATGGATCTAGAAGGCACCAAAGTGACAATAGGTTTGAAGGAAACTGTGGTGGTTCTCTGATTAAGAGACTGGATGAAATGGGGTATTCAATGAGGAAACACGTGGTTGTTATAAACCAACTATCAAGGATTCATGATCAACAACTTGAACCTTGGTATGATCTGTAATTCATCATGTACGAGATGACCAATCGATGTGGATGTTAAGGTAATAATTATAAAGGTAACCATTAGATTTTATATGATCCTTACTTTTGAGGTAATTATGGGTTATTATATGTTATGATGGAAAATGAAAGTCATGAGAGAAACTTGTGGTTAAATTATGTTATGGTTATTTTTGAATATTTTATCTCTTTTTAGGGAATGATTTGAGAATTACGTAGTTTTGGAAAAAGGACAACACGCAGACCGTGTGACAACCCGTCACGTCGGACAAAGCCGTGGGAATCGAATCCACAACCAAAGTGCGACTAGTATTTATCGCCTACCACTGGACTGTGTGAAGTCCCTTGTTAGTTTGACTGATTATTTTTAGTTAGATGATTTTATAAATTAATACTAATTTGATTTAGGGTTATCTATTGAAATTAATTAACCTATCATGGAGGATAAGTGATTAGGATTAATTACATTTCAATACGAGACTTTAAGAGCAACTGATGTTGTTTGGTAATAAATGTTACGATTTAACTAGGAAAACTATGTGAATAAATCCTTCAAATATTTGGGTTTCAATCATAGTTTGGTTTACTTTGAAAAATTTTATGGACAAATTGTTTATTGAATGGTCCTTGTTGAACTTTGGGTTCTGTTGGACAAATATTGGAGATTAAGCATAGATTTTCTTTTTATAAAGTGTTATCCTTTTCTGGATTATCTGATATTGAACAAACCTTTTTGGTTTTGGTTTTGGTTAAAGTCTAAAGACATAGTAAGTATATAGATCCCTTTTGTGGATTAGGTGATTCTCTAGAATTTTATTATAGTACTCTTAATGTGAACAAGTCTTCCTAAATACTAGTGTTTTGGAGAAAATATGAGTTTGTGTAAGGAATCTAATAAAATTTGAAAGTCAACATGATAAGTGATTATGTTTCCTTATGAATAAAATCCTCAATAAAAAGTAACTTAAAACAAAAATGTTGTCTATTAACTTTTCCTACTGGGGAATTGAATACCGTTTAACCCATCATAAGTTTGTGATTTTCTTGTAGTTATCTTTCTCCTAAACATGTTTTCTATCACTCTCCATCGGAACATAACCCTATGTTTTCTCCTCCATGTCCATATTTTCATACTCGGAATCCTAGTATGGGTTAACTCGGGTGACCTTTGTACTTATCTTTCTTTATTTTAAAGTGATTGTTTTACCGACTCTTGTTCCAATGTGGGACATTCAAGGATGTTTCCAAGCTCAATTTTAAAATTGCGAGGACACAATTCCCAAAAGGGGGGAAGGATGTAACACCCCATGTAAAAAAAGAGTTTGACATTTTCATGTTTATCCATATTTGTGAATAAAATATTAATGTTACATTGAAGGGAATGCTATGCTCGATGGCTTACCCAATATGCAACAATGAGTTCCTTTGAAATCATACGTTGCACTCTAATAATAAAATAATATTATTTTAAATGGTAGTTAAAACATAGCCGTTGTATTAACAAGAATGAATATAAATAACTAAATTATGATTAAATATGTTTTTTAAATGTTTTTACTTTTATCCAATAAATTTTAGATGCTTAAAATACAAATGAATCCTATCTTAAGCATTGAATACACTGGTATTTTTAAAAGATTATTTTACTACCTTTTGATGGTAAACCATTTTTAAATCAAACTTTTGATAATTTTATAAGCTATTTTTCAAAATAAACATATTATTTATGATTGGGACATTGATATTTACATTCGGTTAATTTTTGGTATTTTTCTGACAATGTTCATTTTTCAATGAATAGTGAAAAATACTGCATTTGACATCAAAACTACTTTTTCATATAATTGAATTATATGGTTATATTATATTTGTAATTTGTTTTAAAGTGTAATTAGAATATATTTTTACCATGTAATCCAATGATGTTCATTGTGATTAATTTCACTTTTTAATTGGGCATAAAAAAGTGCAAAACTTTTCATAAATATTGTTTCTAAAAAACCCGCTATTTGTTTTGACAACAGGAATTATTTTTAAATTAATTTTTTCAATTTATGTGTTTGGAATTTGGTAAAATGGATTACATATTTTGAATCAGACATTCCAAATTATGTATTTATGAATCTTTTATTTTTGGACATTATGAATAGTAACGATGGTAATTATCTTTATTTATCTTGATTAATGAGTAATCATGTAGTTAAAGATAATAAAATAATATCATAATAAAACAAAATGACCACAAAATGTGTCCTAAGGCTACTGGGTGTCTCATGGACGACCATGGGATTCCTTGTTCCAAACTTGGGAGCCCCATGGAATCACTTTTGTGAGAAAGTGACTTTTTATCTTTTTATTTTTAAAGAATGTTAAATGTAACAAAGAATGTATCACATAAGTAAAATATTTTTAATTTTTTCTACATAAATGATCTTTTGGACTATAAATATTAAATAGAAAGGTAAAAATATTTCTTACATCATAGTATTTTTTTTATAATTTTTATACATTAAATAAATTAAATTGTTTATGACATAATGATGATGCAGCGATGACCTCATTATTTAACGATTTAATTAAAATGGAAGGATAATGTAAAATATAAGACCTACACATGTCCAAAACCTATTTTATGGGTGTATTTAGAACCCTTATCACCTTATACTCGAAACACATCAATTTGGGACCATTAAAATCCGAAACGCATTCTAAAATAATGTAAAATTTCATTACTTTCCAAGAGTGGCCCTCCTCTCCTATTATAAAAGGACCCCACATCTACCTCCATACCCACACATCCAAAGCCTTTCGCTCGGCCAACCCCTTCCCATTTTGTCTCTACACATCCCTCTCTAACTCCTTGAAGCGTCACTTTGGGCAGAAGCCTTCCCAAGGAAGCCTTTGAGCTCAAACCAAAGGGAGTTACCCGATTTTAAGGTAATGTCTTCACTTGTGTCCTTTTGTCTTATTTTGCTTCTCAAACCCCCTAAACACTTTTTATTAATTTATTTTGTAACAAAATAAGTATCTTCCATATACTAGGATGTTTTTATAAGATTTATTAGATCTAAAATTACACACACCTACATCTAATGGTTAAAGAACATACTGTTTCTGTGGATGGCGTATTTCTGCCTCCTGAAACGATGATTGTTCAAAATTCTTTTAACACCTTCAAAGGTGGACATTAATATGACACTATATTTATATATGATATATAATATGTTTATTTTTTCCTTAATCATATTTATTTTTCATTTATGGCATACCTTTATAGATTCCATTATGGGTATATGCGATATCTTCATTTTAGGAAATGTGGACTACCGCCCCCTCAAAGTGATTTGATTCGTTAATACCATATGTGGTACATATAAAGGATCTATTTAATGATATTATATATGATACCATACTGGAATTAAAATACTATTATGTATCATTATGTTTTAATTCCATTAAATATGAAAAATAAATAGAAGTAGCGTTCATGCGTACGTACGGCTTACTGTCTCCATGAACGGTGCATTTCATTTCTTAACTATAAATGTTATGGAATATTATAAATGCATACAATGGATATATATTATATATATGATATCTACATAATGAATAAAATTCTGGATATGATAGATATTTTACCACATGAACAACTTGTAATTATAAAGAGTTTATTTTTTTTGACTCAAGTACCAATGATCGTTAAAACGACCATTATTAATTTAAATAACAACATAGTGTCCATGACATGGTAATAAGTGAAATAAAGGGAATAATGAACTTGAAAAAGGGTTATTAAAGAAGTATAAATTAACTCAAGTTTATTATTCAGGAGATTAAAGAACGATCGAGTGAAGTCGGACCCAAGGTAAGGGATCCTACTCCTCTCGTTCTTTTTAAGTACACTCCTTTATGTCATTCCTTTTAAAGATCATATTTCTTGTTTTTGGGATATTCTTTTATATTACTCTTTCTGTAAATTTTATTTTAATATGATGAGAGAACCTATTCTCTCTCATCAACCCATTTTTGAAGTTTTGAGTGGCGCCGTTAGGCTGCCGAATTTTTGTAAGGGATCCTACTCCTCTTTTTCTTTTTAATTACACTCTTTTATGTCATTCCTTTTAAAGATCAACTTTCATGTTATTGGGATGTTCTTTTATATTACTCTTACTGTAATTTTTATGTTAATATGATGAGAGACCCAATTTTCTCTCATCAATCCATTCTGGAAGTCTTATGTGGCGACATTTGGTTGCCGAGTTTTCGTAAGGGATTTTTCATCTCACTTTTATTCCCGTGAGATTTATGCTACATTGGCCACAATTTCCAATGAGTGGTGTATGTACTGCCCATTATTTTACTAATTGAGTAATATACTTTCATTTATATTTACATAAATGTTGTCCTTCTTTCACGGGGTGCATGTCTCGAAAGATACACATGTCGGTAAGGGAACCTTTCAACCTCCTCTTTTTAAAAGACTTCTTTTGTTATGCCTTTTAATTCACATACTACTATGTTGGGATATGTCCTTATATATCCTTATTGATTGAAATTTTATATCCATGTGATGAGATACCATTTTTATCTCTCATCAACTCATTTTCTGAATTTTTTAGTGACGTCGTTAGGCTGTCAAATTTTTGAAAGGGAACTTCTTAACCCAAATTTGATTCTTTGGGATAAACTTGTACTCCTTGAATATGTAGTTCTATGAATATGTGTGAATATCCTCTAATTTTTTTACACATAATATCCACTTAAATTTGGTTTATTCATTTGTCACCCATAATTATGTAATTGATTTATACTAAAACTAGATTTATTAACAAAAACAAAAATGATAAAATGGGTAATATATGATTTTATGGAACAAAATAACAATAATAAACATATTTGGTGAGTTTAGTTTCTATGTTAATAAATTATTTTTCAATTTTAGAGAAGCATTAGGTTATTTTGATCTCCCATTAATGAATACATTTTGGTATTTACATCAGTGTCTATCTCCCTCCAAAATAAAAAGGAATGCACCCTACCCCTTAGTCACACCTCTCATTCCATAATTTATAGATCAATATGTTAATTAATCTATACTCAACATCTCTCTAATTATCCATGAAGCCTAACATTGGACATAAAGAAAATCCAAGGAATCCCTTTGGTGCAAACAAAAACGAGTAACCCAATTAATAGGTAAAAAATCCTTATTTTTTTGTTTCCAGTCTTAAATAACAAAATTATTGTTTATCCAGGATTGTATAAAAAACCATTATCATAAATATATATTATTTCTGTGTGTGGTGAACCACTGCATTGCAAAGAAATGATTGTTAAATTTTTCATTACCTTATATCATGGTGGAAATTATGACGGAAAATATAATTATATATGATATATAATGTATTTATAAAATATTTATGATTTTTTAATTTTGTTAAAACATATACAGGTATATATTTCATTATTTTAATATGATATCATCACTTGTGGATGTGTGGACTAATGACCAATCAATGCGATGTGATTCGTTAACATCATACATGGAACATGTTAATAATGATTTAAAATACAATATATGACATATAATAAATTTAAATGATACCATATTTCTAATATACATATTTATTTATTAATTTTTATTCTTTTAATAACATAAAAAATAAATGTAGCCTTCACAGGTACGTACTTCCTACAGTCTCCAGGAATGATCAATTTCATTTCATATATCATATTTTAATAGATTAATATAAATACATATAAAATGAATATATATGATAATTATATTATGGATTAAATCATATACATTATTACACAATGAAATTATTAGCTAGATCAACATTTAACAAGTTAAAACATACTTGAGAAAACTGGGCAATTAACACAGGAAATAGTTAAAATAATGACAGAGTATTAACAAAAGAAATAAAATATTGTAAGAATATAATATATTATATTTTAAAAATTGTAAAGGTTCATTTATATGATATTAACATATATTAAGAAACTATATAGTAGGATAAATAACAGAACCCAAATATAGGATTATGTAATGGGATTTTATATCCATTTACATTTAATTGAGACATATTTAATGTAAGGCACAAATTAAATTTTATATTGTGTTTGTAATAAAATTTGGAATGATATATCAGTTATTTCCGTAATATCATGAAACTGTATGGATTACTTTATTCCTTGATGTGGATTATTTATTAATGTATTCAAATATGTATGAGGTACGTCAGAATTATTAATGATTATTTTCCTCAAGAATCTTCTTATGATTATGTTTGAAATCTCAGTGCCTTTTGTGATTGTTTACATTATCAAGATATAATCACATTATGGTAATAGATTTTCAATTTAAATTTCATACTACATACATTTGTACATATTATGGAAATTATTATTTCATTAATCATATGTCATTTTTCATAGGGTGATTTCATGGACAATTATTTGAAAAAATGGGAAGTAATTGGTAAATTTTTATCCGTCATTATATATGAATATATGACAATGTATGTTTTTTATAATTTAAATGTATTATTAGTTATTATTAATAAGTTGGATATGTATTACATGTTTGGGTTCCTATTATACATAACTCTTCTACACATCAGTCTTCTCATGAGATGATTTTTTTGGCCAAAATTGATGTGTTTTTACCTGATAAAAAAAATCAGCATTTAAAAGTTCTCGAATTTAATTGTTCAATGTACCAATGAAACATGGCATAAAATAATTAATAATTTCCCTTATTTTGTATTATTTATTATTAAAACATATTATTTTTCATCAACTTATCTGTGGATACATTTCATATATATTTCTTTTATTAAATGGAAGGTTTTTCAATTTCATACATTTCAATATTGAATTTTCTATATGTAGTAATTTGAATGCAATATTTTATAAGTTATTTACATTGAAATGTATATTTATTTTAATTTAATAATTATTGATTCCAATATAAATACACTTATTGAGCATTTGAGATCACCCATATTATATTTCTTTTCACTAGGTTAAAACGAAGAAAAATTTGAATTAGCATTCAAGGACTTAATATATTTCATTTTGGAATTTATCATGTTTTTATTTCCTATTTATCAATGTATTTTTTTTATCATGTATGTAATCATGCTTTATAATAATGCTAAATTTATTGGTCCTTCTATATTTGATTCCTCATAATCATTAAATTTTATTATATAATGCACCAACTTAGAGATTTTGTGGTTGGGGAATTATAATTTGTATTACAGGAAGTTTAGAAACAACCATTGAAAAAGGATTTATAATAAATATATTCTGGATCACAACCCTTAGATTATATTTGAGTATTATTATAGAATAATATCCTAGAATTTTGGTAAGGTATATATTGTATAGGTATTCAGGGAAATACATCCATATCTAAAAACAAGAATAGGGATTGGTTATACCATATATGTAACTATTAGTAATATCTCCATAAGGTGATTCGGGCCAAGCTCAATGAAAACTGGTACATGAAAATGGGAATTACTATGAACCTATTTTGACACTCCTTGGAGATATTCCTAATATAAGTCACATTTAATTTACCAAACATTATGGAGAATTTAATGTTAACTATTCTTCTAATGATACCAAAATTTATGACTCTATCATTTATTATTGAAAATTTTGTTTTATCTATTATACCATATTTTATGATACAAATGATCATAATTATTAGATATATTAGACTTTATTCCATTATTTATATATGGAACAAGGAAGGATCAGTAGTATGAATACACTTAGAAAATATAGAGAGTCTTTAATTGAGGAATCCAATATTTCTGGTATTGTAATGGAAAAAATAAGGGAAATAATATGGAAACAAAATTAGATTATGATAAATATCCTTTATTGATTCAAGAAACCTATTAAAAGAATATAATTATCGATTTTGGATAACATTGTGTGAAAAAATCACTAATAATTTAGTAGGAATACTTATCTATTTTTAATTGAGGAATGAATTAATTTTTTATAGAAGTTGTTTATGACCACAGAATATAGAAAAACAAAATCATTAAACTTGTGGTATATTTTCTCCAATGGTAGGTATACTAGTTGTGGTCTCCATTATAGAGTATGATAGGGGAATAATAAATTTAAATCATAGAATGGAGAAATTTTAAGAAGGAATTCATGATTAAATACTCCCCACATAATTAGTAAACTTAGATGAAGTGGATGATCATTAATTTTTTAAAAAAGGAAGAAAAATGTGTTTCTATTATGAAATTACAATAATTAGGCTATGAAGGTATGATATTGATATCATATTGAACACTATGTGAAATATTGTCCACTTATTTGAAGGACATAAGCTTAGTCTCATAAGGGAAAAAATATCTTAAAGTGTTATTCATATTATGAAATTTTTTTTATATGATATCATGATAGTGATAGAATTATCCATGTTTATATGTCCTCTAATGGACGAATGATAAAAATGGAAGGAATAGAAAATAATATATAAATGGAATAAGGTAATGGATTATTTTTTCCACATGTTAATACAATTGGAAAAAGAACCTTTGGAAATGGTTGAAGGGGATGTGGAGTTTTATATAAATGCATAGAATAGGGTCACTAGGAAAAATAATAAAAATTGAAGATGGAAATAATAATAATTCAGTGTAATAACATTAAATAGTATGGGAACAATGTAAATTAATTCCAAAAGTGTCAATGGAATATTACTTTGATAAAGATAAGGGATCACGATAAAACATATTTTATTGACACAATTGAAGAGGAATGATGAATATACATGTGTATTTATATCAATAGAATTTGTTGTGAAGGTATTTATACTTTATTTTCTCATCATATTAAATATAAAATATATAAAAATTTTGATAATGTAATTTTTCAATAAATATATTACATCATATGTTAAAAGTTACTATGAATGGTTATTCAGTGGAAGGTTAAAATGTTTATAAAAACATGTTTTAGGGAATGAAGACCCTTAACATGTTCTTGATGTCGATATAATGGCGAATAAATTACAAATGTGGATAAGTACTCACTACCTTAGAACTGGGTAATGACTTATCGACATGTTTTATATGCTATCATTAATGGGGACTACAACTCCTTCAAAAAAAATTTTATATCCAATAACAAGTCTCTTACATATGGAATTACAAAGAATACATTTTGCCATTATTTATTGGGGATTTGATTTATTACCATATTTCAAGAGGAAACATGATGAAGTTATCCTCATTATTGGTAAATGAATATGAAGAGCATAATAATTTTTATAAAAGCAAAACGATGAGATAATTTGGGAAATTCAGTTCACTTATTTATAATCTGTCGAATAAAAATATTTGGTAAATGTTCAGAATTTTTTAAAATATTTATTTTTAACATTGGATCTATTGTTATAGATAGATACATTAAATAAATATATGATAAATATTATTATATGCAATGATGTAGAAATCAAACATGGCATGACCTTTGAATAGTAATTTACTTATAGAAACATAAGAAATACATATAATTTATTATATTTTTATATAGTGAAACAATTCCTTAGCTCAATGGAAAATTATTTTTATTCCAAAAATTTTGTCCTAGTACCTTCATTTTTAATGATTTAAATAGTCCCGTAGATCGCCACAAATTTTGCGCTTTTGATTGTTATCTTTCCCCTAACAACATTCAATAACACTCTCTTTTGGAACATTGTTTTCAGATTTTTCATTTATATCCATATTTCCCTTTCCCACCTATGTTATCCTACTACACAACCTAGTTAATAAATATTTTAAATTCCAATATCTCTTATTAGTAAGAAGTGTTATTAATCCAATTCAATATTTGTGGTTTTCATAAATAGTTTTTTCAAATATATATTCATTAATTTCTTTGATCATGATTAAATTGTGAGGAAATAATTTAATTAAGTTGGGGAGAATGTTCAACCAAATACATTAAAATATATCAATGTTAGAAAAAATATTATTTTTCACATTCTTTATATTCAACACAATGTTATGGTGATACTAAAAGGCACAGTAAGTAAGCTTATGAAACACATTAGACTATATTTCACCACCTTTTAATGGGGGACTATTATAAAAAATGAATTTTGTATATCTTACAAATTTTAATTGTCAAAAATAACCTATTTTTTTAATTTAGAATTCCAAAATTATAATAGGGTTAATATTTTATATTTTTCTAAGAAGTTTCATTTATTGTTGAAGACTAAAAAGTATTGCATTCTGGTTAGAAAAATAATCATTTTCATTTAAATAATTATAAGTAAAATTTATATTTGAAATAGTTTTTCAACTAATAATAGATAAATTATTCATATATCAATCCAGGTTATATCATTTTAAAAATATTTATGTTGAAATAAGATATAAAAATTATAGAATCTAAAAACGTTTCTACTTTGAAAAAATGATTTCTTTCCATGTGAGTGGGATTAAGATTAATATTAAATTTATCCCCCATATGAATTTAATATTAAAAAAATGGAATAAACTATTTTAATAATTACAATATTTCTAAGCAAATCAAATCAAATAATTTTTTACACTAATGATTAGTGAAATGGATTATAATTTATTACGGTAAATAGAGTATTATTAAGCTTAATAATCGACCAAACATTAATAAAAAGACCAAAATGATCTAGTCCCTTGTGAAAAATCCATTGGATTCCAATAATTATATTTAAATTTTGGGGGATCTTTATGTAAGTTATACCCCCCCCCCCATTAATGAATACCATTAAGTATTTAAAACATCGCAACTCCCCCATCAATATAAATAAGAAATCACTCTACCCCTAACTCACACATATTAATACACATTGGATGAAAATATATCATCACAATTATCTTCTCAAAATACCATCCCAAATCCTATAATAATACCCTTGTTAATAAATAAATACATGGAGTACATTTTGTTCAAACAAAAAAGTTAATCAATTAAGAGGTAACAAATTTCCATAATTTTTTTTTATTTATTTCGATTCTACGATACAATAATATTTTTAATCATATCATGTATATAAATTCTAGTATCTTAAATATACTAGGATTTTTTTTATTCTTTGGTTTATACCAACATGTACACAAAAATACATCTAATGGGTACAAACATACTATTCCAATGTACGTTGAACTACTTGTTCACGAAACGACGACTATTTTTTTCATTTACAACCTCTTATGATATAAATTTTGATATAAAATCTATATATATATATATATATATTTATGATATAAATATTTTTTGTAATACATTTATTTTAAGGAAATTATATTATACCATATATTACATTTTTCATAGAAATGATAACATCACTTGTGGAAGTGTATAAAACTACCCTCTCAATGAGATTTCATTCATTCTAAATATACATGAATGTATTAATGATGATATTGATAAATATATATTAAATATATATAAAACACTTATTTTAATATAAATATGAATTAATTAATTCTATGTTTTTTAATATAGCTATGAAATAAACTAATCGTTATTATGTATGTGTGACCTATGTTATTCATGAATGAGGAATTTCATTTCTTATATCAAATTATTATAGATTATTTAAAAAAAATATTAAAATTATATTTGTAATTAACTTTTTTTTACATTTTATATTGCATGAAACAAGTATATAATTAATGATAACAAAATGTAGCACACTAAAATATACACGAAAAACCTAGGTAATTAACACATAAAAAAGTTAAAATAATGAAATAGTGTTAAAAAATACTCAATGTTTTATTTTATTCCATACTTTGGATTACTATTTAAATGATTCAAAGTGGTATGAGATACTTTGTAATGTATAATTATTATTTTCCTCAAGAATAATCATAATTATTATCTTTGGAATATCACTTATTTTTCTGACTGTTAAATTTTTGATGTAATAAAAACATTTCAGTTATAATTTTCATTAATAAATTTAATTTAATATCCATATTATCATATAATATATACTATTACATCCAAAACCATATATCATTTATCATCTAGTTTTTACATTGATAGTCATTTGATTGACTTGGGAATTATTGATAAATATACATCCTTTATTTAATATCGATACATGATACGACATAAAATTTATTATTTAAATTTATTAATATATATATAGAATTATTGGGATTTTTATGACATGGGGGCCAGGTTATAGATACCCCTTGATGAATCAGTAGTCTCAGAAGATAAAATATTTTGCCAATAAATATTTTTTTATTTCTGATACATAACCATCTTGTGAATGGTCATGATGTTAATGGTTCTATCTACCTAGGAAAAAAGGAATCTAATAATTAATAATTTAATTCATTTAGGTTATGTTTTTATTTATCAATGAGTTTTTCTGTTGACATATCATTGGTTGCGTTTAATTTTCATGTCATTGATTAAGTTTCATGTGTTTCTATTTCATAACATTGCATTTTGAATTTTAATTATCTTGTTATTTGAATGTTTTTTTTTTGTGAATTTTAAATTACGTGGTGATTTATTCTCATCGATTCCTTATTTATTCTACATTAAATACCTTAATGTGCATTTTATCTCACCCTTATCATGTTCATTTTCCCCATATTGTATAGAATAAATATTTTAATAAGAATTCACCTATTTATTTTATTTAGTATTATTATGTATCGTCTTGTTATTTTCTATTTCCCAATATATTATGGGTATCATATATTTAATATAGCTTTCCACAACATTAGAACTGATTGATCCTCTGAGATTTTATTTCTTTTAATAATGCATATGTAGTACAATAATGCACTGACATGGGATTATAGTGTTATGGTGCTATAATCCACATGGGATTCTCTATGGTCTAGAACATCATATCCATAAAAATTTATGGTTTTGGAAATTATGAGGGTCCCCATTTTCAAGGATGTTTGCAACAAGAATCCACATAGCAGCTGCATATAGACTAGTTCTGACACACTATTATGTCAACTAAAATGAACATATAAATTTAATAGATTTAGAAGAGGCCATTTCATGACTAAATTTAAATTTTTGATAGTTGGGACACAATTAGGCCATATTTTTCAATTAATTGAATCAATGATAGATGGAGAGAAGAAAAAACCTGTGATTACTTATTTTTCATAGAATGTTCTTATGTGTGGAGGGTTCCCTTAGGGTATCATGTTTCGATGGAGGGTGAGGGTTCCATCCACATTAAGTTTTTAATATCTTTCCATAGGTTAACCTTGGCAATGAATTTCAATGTAGGTATGTCATTATACAAAATAGTTATTTTATATATGGCCTCGAGATCCTCTAGCATATCATTTTGCTACTCGGGGTACTATTCTGCATGCATCGTGTTTTTGTACAAGAGGTGATGGTCAGAAAAAGGGTCCTCCAGTTATGAATATCAGAATGATATCTTCAAAGGGTTTTGGGATTGTAGAATATTGTATGATTTACTTTTCTCTCTTAATGTATATAGGTGGGTTTTCCAGCTGAGGATTGGTGGCCCTCAGACCATTATTCCAATTTTTTTCAATTTTCGGCTCTTTGTGCCATACCTCTATCATAAAATTTTTGATTCCCAATTTTGGGTTTTTATATAATAATGGAGGGACTACATAATGGGATGATCGTTCATCAACATTGGGTCGTTGGTATTTACTTATTTAGATCCCATAGAGACAACCTATACTTGGAATTGACCTTTTTTGTGGAGAAGGGGTCACCACTTATTCCCATAAATAGATTTTCTTTTTTGGTGGTAATTAACCGAGGGAATAAATCACCATCATGCTCCAAAAAATATTTAGTTTCATTCATAGGCACTAATTGACCCATATCATCCCGCAAACAGTCTTTTCATGGGATTTAATGTAGAGCGATGGAAGAACACGCATAGTGGTAACCTGCATCAAATTTTTTTGTTTGTGGGACCAGTTTTTCCATTATGGATTTTCCTCAATTTAACAATATTCAATCTCTTATTCATATTTACTTATAATTTTATAAAATAATTGAATACATTTCTCATTGTACGAAGTTTTTTTAGTGACCAAAGAAAAGATAATGAAAAAATAATCCTTTCCAACATATTTATAAATTTATATTTATCAACAAATTTTGTTTTAAAAAGTTAATTCATTTTATATCTATTTTTTTATGTTTAGAAAAATTTATTTAATTTCTATACTAATTTTAATAATGTTGTTTCATCATTTCACAATAATTTAATGTATATATTTTATTGAAATCATTATAAATAAATTACAATGATAAAAAATTAATCTATAATTAAAATGGATAATTATAATTGAAAATATGTTTTCTTTATCCCAATAATAAAATACTATTAAAAATAAAATAATAAAATTGTCATTTTTTTCTTTATTTCCCATATAACTATTAAAAAAGAAAAAATCATAGAAAATGGAATAAAAAGGTCATATTTTTAATGTATTTATATTATTGAAGTTATAGAGTGATCCAATGAAATTATTGAAATTTTTGTGCTGCCTTTTCATTGTCTCATCACATTACATTAAACCTTAATTACCCTATTTACCCTTATCATTTTCCAATTATTAACTATGTTTATTAATCATGATAACCAGAAATAATAGTAACCATATTGTTAAATGTGGCCTCCTAATTCATAATATTGAAATATTTCTCATGATCCTATTTATACAATGGGTATAAATTAATTTATTATTAAAACACTATACACAAAAACCCATTATCCATAAAAATCCATTTTAATATTTAAATTCTTTCCTAAATATCATCATAATGTTAATTCAAATGAGCATAGTATTATTATTAATAGTATTAAAATAATAATGTTTCATTCAAACCAATTACAAAAATGGTAATTTCAAAATGATTGAATACAAAATATAGTTTTAAATAAAAAATAGTATTTCACGATTCACAGAAAAGTGAATCATTTCAAAAAAAATTAAAACTAACCCTAATATATTTTTTATAAGATGATTTAAAATTTTTGTTCATTTTAAATTTTTTTTTACAAAATTAGAAAAAATAACATATTTTATCATTTTTGAATAAAAAATATCATGAAGTGTAAAAGTAATTTACAGAAAAATATTTGATTTCCCAATGATATAATTTAGAAATTTGTTTTATGTATGAGGTAAAAATATTTCATAATATATATATATATTCTTATTCATAGTCCCATGTTATATAAATTTTATATAATGACAATACATTAAAAAATATTTCATTGTACTTTTAGGCCTAATGTTTCATGTTTCATACACTCTCGAACATAGTATTCAATTAGAAATATTATCCCCTGATATAAAAATTTCATAATTGAAATTTTCAAGTTTATAAACATATAATACAATGATTTTGGTTTGTGTGTATAATATCCCTATGCTCCCATGTTTCTTCCCCAATGATATTATTTCATTCATGTGTCCTTGGCAATCGGGTTTTTTGATTTCTCAACACCTGTTCTGTTTTGTAACAAATTTATACTAGATAATCATAGTAATATGGATATATTTCATGTTATATTTCATTGGTGGTGATCACATGATTTTTTAGTCTATTCTTCTTTAACAAAGATATATGGGACACATCATGCACTTTAGAGAGGCTTGGAGGGATTCCCAAACGCTAATCTGGTGCTCAAATTATATCCAATATTTAAGAAGAATCAATTTACTTAGGCCACAGTTTTTATTTATTACTAATCCTTATAACAACATTCCATGGAGATAATGTCATGAAAACATGATCCAAAAATATAATATATATTTTCATTCCTTAGTTTATCTTCAAAACGAATTTTCATACTTTTAAATACATTATTTTTAGTTTGAATATACATTCACCTTATCATTATAATTTTAAAATGATCTATATCCACATGATATATTTTACCAACATCTTCTTAAAAATTATAATTATAAAATCTAGATCCATATAATTCTTCATACAGTTCTAGTTGAATACGTGAATTATAGCTGTTATTATTGGAAAATTACTGAAACTATAAATATAGATTCCACATACCATAAAAGTTATGTAATAAGGAAATAAACATGTATTCAAGTGTTTTAATAGTTCATTGTAACTACAAATAATGTTGGTCATAAAAGGAATGGCTTAGTGGATGTTCAATATAATGATCCTTCAGAATAATATTCTATAATTTGATATAAAATGGGGATCATGGACAAGAAAAACTAATAGAGGTTCACCATGAAGTCATAATTTTTTTAATCATGATGCTTATGAGGCTGTCATTTTATAAATATCCTCTTATATTAATGATTTTTGGAGATTTTGAACTTTGATAAATTATAACTCATAGTTCATCGATAATTGTATAGGTAATTTTTATTCTAGTTTCAAAGTATATAGTAATTTCATCCTATTAACACATTGAAATGGGTAAGGGATTCATGTATACACATTTATTATATCTATCAACAATTATTTCATTCAAAACCAGACACCTGGACACAAAAATGGAAATTTCCTACTTCACATTATCATACCCGAAATGGCCCTTCAATTTTCTATACATCAAAGTGTTATAAGGATGTATTGAAAATGTCATGCTACGAGAATTGTATAATATTTAGTTTCTTATATAAAGAATGACAGTAAATCATAATATAATTCTATATTTCAAAACAACATATTTTTATTTAAACATTTTCAATTTCCTAACATTTTCTAATTTATTTTTATTTTGGACCATATCAATATCGGGAAGAGAAATTTTAATATTATCTAATATAGAAGTTTATATTTACTTTTGAAAAATAATTTATTTTACCCTTACATAATAATTATCATATACATATTAACTAAATATACGAACATAGGATCTCTCTTAATAATCATTTTTCCAGAACATTTCGATATTTCCCACTTAGTGAACTGGATACCTTATTTTCTATACATGTTTTTTAGAGTAATGGGATATCATAATATTTTTGTATCATTATCATTCATATTTTCCTTATGTTGATATCATTATTTTAAAAAAATCCCAGACTCTTATGATTTGTGTATTTATCACATATTTCACTACATAGAAAATATTTCCAAATATTCAATGAAATGGATATAGTTTCCAACTCATTTCGATGAGTTTAATAGTCATATTAATTATTTATTTAGTGACTTGATACAAACACAATAATTTTACCATTATATAGAAATGAATCTACAATGTATCTTATTCTAAGAATCAATATTTATTAAAAATATATCATTTCCCAATTATAGAGTCAAAATCAGTGCATTAAGAAATATCCACTTAAATTCTTCAAAATATTGTTTACAATTCACTATATGTGTTAACATATCCTATTTAAGTTTAACCATTGATAATGTTTTATAAAATTAACAATGTTTTTATAAAATTAAGGATAGTATCCTACCAAACACATGAATCTACATACCTCAGTTATGTTAGTTGTTGTAAGAAATTCATTTACAAACATTTTCTTTGTTGGAAAAAATGAGTATCTATTATTATAACCAATATAATGAAGAATAGATACATGATGAATCAACAATTCACACTTACAAAATTTATCATATAACAGTTTTCTTATAATATTATAAAAATTGATCAAAAAAAGTTATTCTCCTTATCCTTACAATTTCTGAAGTTCTTCGATGTATCATCAATAAACACCATAAAAAATTATCATAATTTTACATGATAATTAAGTGTAATAGAACCATAAAACTAGAGGTTACATTAGTCAATCCAATTTTAATTACAATAAACTCCTAACATTCACAACATAGGAAAAAATATATCATTAGAATATCTGCTATCATAACATAAAGTAGAAGATTCTTTTATCAATGTTAAATAATTAATAAAATTAGTATACATGAAAGTGATTGAATAATTCCTTATTGGGTGGTAGAGAAAACTTGTTATTTGAAAAAATTAAATTAATTTCCCTATAATATTTTCATATCCTGATAGACCCATTTTTCTTCTTAACACAAAAACAAGGGAACCCTAAGGTGATCAGAAATGTAATTTAAATCTACTTTTACACATATCCAACTGTTTCTCTTATACCTATGATAATTTGATATTCACTATTATATATTCTTTTTTTGATATATATCCTTTATTTATGATAAAATAAATTGAAAATTCAACTACAATCTCAAGTGGATGTAGACGTAATTCCTTAGGAAATATATCACTGTATTACTATAAAATAAGTACATCAACAATTTAAATATTATCATTTACTTATGTCAATTTTTTTCTGTTTTCCAAAAAACATTCAATTATATTAAACAATAGGGGTAGATTTATAAATTAAATTGATGATGATTTATTACCTATAAAAAGAAGGAATTTTATACCCACATCACTTATTATAATTTCATTTAATTTGTAAAATTATTTTCAATATATTTTGAATTCAAATATAAACCAAGGATTATATAAAAATCCACCATAGTTTTAATAATATTGTCTACGTGAAGGGTGGATTTAAATGTCATAATAGTAACTAAATAACAATTCTTAATTACAGAGAGGTCTCAAATATGATTATTTATAAATGAAAATGTTTTTATGGTTTTAGGAAAATATCATATTTTCAGGTAAAATATATTTGATATAAATATTTATAAGGATACAGATTCAAATAATGAATTAGATAATTTGAGGATAAAAATAATGTATAGACCACTAAATCATTAGGACATTCAACATCATTGTAGTTATACCATAATATTGCTCTTACCACATAGACCCTTTTGAGTTAGTGTCCATCGATTCATGGAAAATTATATTTCTCAGAGTATCATTTATTTATGTTTAATCATTATATTGTAACAATTTCATTCCTCCTATTACACTAAATTTATCTATGGACCATATATCCACAATTATAAAAAAATCACATTCCCAATAATTATTTTCTAGTAGGAATGTCACAATATTCATTTGATGTAAATTTTAGATTTCACTCAATCATATTAAAAACATTAACATTATCTTGGTGTTCATCCGACATCATATTTTAATTATATCCCTTGAATATATAACATCCATAAAATTATATCTCTACCAATATGGAACATCAAAATATATCATCACATAATGGGAATGGTTGATAAACTATTTCCCTTTAGAAACTCAGTATAAGACCATAAATGAAATTGTATATCATTATTTATATACTATGTATGAAGTTGTAAACATGGTCGATTAAGTATGTAATGCTTTCCTCATACCCATAAAAACATTCTTCTTCCATCAATTTTTAAAAAGTTGATATTCGTATATATTTCATCTATCTATTATAAATGGATTCATTTCCCTAATTAATACACATTAAATTTTCTTCATTCCCTTATTAAAATTTATTTATCATCATTAGTTGTCTCTATTAACTACCACCACTGATCTAAAAATACAATCAATAATTACATTTTAAAAAATAACTTTCATCACATCCCATAGCATAGAATATCATTTTTATGGACTCAATATATTTCCACAAATCGTATTGGACATTTTTAACAGTAAAACAATGAGGATTTTTTCATATAAAGTAATCAAACATTGGATAATCACATTGTGGAATAATTTTTTATTCTATTCATGCACTATTATTCATCATAACATTAGTATGATGCCATATAATGTCCATAATATTCTCATTTCCAATAACTACATTATTTTCATTATTATTAACACTACTACAAAAATGTGCAAGGTATGCGCTACCCATTTATCAGTGATTCTTTTAGCAGCGCTAATAAAAGGGGGCTTTATCAGCAATGAAAACATTTATATTTAAAAAAATTCATGAAAAATACAATATTGTTATATAAGTATATTTATTCGAATATAAATATAATATAGATTTTTTAAATATGTTTTATATATCTATAAGTTTACTATTACATTTAATATATAATTAGTTTAGGCGTAATGGCTTTAATGTAATTTAAAATAAGTATTATTAATTAATATTTTGAAAATTATTATAGTTTAAAAATTATATAATAACAATTTTAAGACAAAAAAATCAAAACAATAAATAAATGATATAAAATATGTTGAAAATGTAACTCAAATTTTAAACGACCATAACATTTGATCCGGGTGTCCATTGGAGCTCTACAGCTTATCAAGTCGAAGCCTGCATCGAGATCTACGCACTGGGGATTGAGGAAAAGCCTCTGTCTCATTTTTTCAAGCCCAAAATAGCCCAAAATCCCTCCACAACTGAGTTTTTAGTCAGGATACCCCGATTTGTTAACATTCAAACATGTATAACTTCTTATACGGATGTCTGTTAATCAAGTACCACATATCATATCAAATACTATTTCATTTTATTCGATTTGACTGGCTGTGGAGTTGAAACGGGATTCTTGATTATAAGTTTTCATCATTTTGACATTCTATGTCGTTTCAAATACACACATATATATATTTATTTGTAAATATATATGTGTCTGTGTATTAGTGTGTCTGTGTGTATGTATGTGTGATGTATATATATATGTATTTATGTATATATTTATTTATAAATACACATAAAAAACACATTTGTTCATAAATGTATTTAAAAGTAATATTATAAGTATATATGAATATATAAAAAATATACATATTAAAAATAATAACTAAATATATATATATATATATAAATAAAAATAAATATACATTAATATACGAATGAATTTATATATAATAATATATGAATAAATATATTTATATTAATATGAATCTATATCAATACACAGATAAATATAACAATATATATATAAAGAGATATATCATTAAATAGAGAAAATGATAAAATAGATTAGTGGTAAAGGTACATCCTGAAAAGGGGGACGTTGCGGGATCGAGTTTGGGTTGAGGCAAAGGTGGTGCGCATGTGTGAGGATGTGTGGAAAGGGCAGCACACATGAGACCTCCTAGCATAGATAAATGGGTTGTCATGCACTGATAAAAGCTCTTCCAACTCATTATTTTATTTTTTAAAATTTTAATAATTTTTTTTTTGACTTTTATCAGCATTTTTTAATATGCACTGAATAAGGCCCATTTTATATGCGCTATAAAAAGCACTGATAAAGGGGAATTATCAGTGCTTTTTTAGCGCTGATAAAAGGGCCCTTATTCAGCGATTTTAAGAGCTCTGTTAAAACGGACCCCCTATATTAGCGCTGAGATTTACAACATTTTTTTAGTGATGTTAAACCCCATTTTGAGCGCTGATATAGGCTGTTTTTTGTAGTACTGTAAGGAGATGTCTATATTGAATATGTGTGCTGATTCTATTTTATTTATTAGCTATATAATTGAGTAATGGAAAAAATTGAGTTATCTCATATTCTTCATCAATATCACTCGATAAAAATACCTCTAATTGATAAAATTATGAAATAATATTAAGGTTTACTACGATTTTCATGTTCTCTTGGTATATTTAAAAAATATACCCAATGGTTTCAATAAAATGTATTATTACACCTAATAAAAAACAATATTTTGTTAGTAAAAATATGATATCTAATTTTTTACATTAGAATAGATACAAGGGATCCAACCATGTAGCATTCATCTGATTAGTTATATTAAAATAATATATTAATAATTGATTCCCCTATATAATTGGAATTAAAAAATAAACAGCATGGAATCATTAATTCATCTTTGATACTATTCATAAAATAAATCTTCATTTACATGGAAATGGAAAAACAATAAAGTGTGAACTCAAATTCTCAGAAAGAGATACACAAAATAAAAGATATCTATAATAAATAAGGAATAATTGTTATATAAAATTTAATTTTTGAAAAAACATATCATATAATTAATATATTTAGTACGAAAGCATCAAAATAAAATATAAATGTAATGATCACATGGATAATAATAATAATTGAATTATAAATAAATATATTGCATAATATTGGAATTCAGTATTTCAAACATCTTGGTATCTATATCTTCAATGAATTATGCAAAAATATATTAGACTTTTGGTAGGTATACACTAACGACCCATATAATGTTTATTATTGATTAGTCTCATGAGACATGTCAATGTGTCATGGGATTATATAATTCATGACCCATCACTTCACTGAATTTCTAATTTGTTCATCATGTTTAGAATGATTAGCAAAAATTATCATGATATATGACATGGCAACCAATTTCCATTTTATGAAATGAATAAAAAATTATCCATAATTCCATATTAAATCAAATAACAACCAAATTTAAACATTACATTAATAAATTGAATTTATTTTGGGTATGAAGCATACCCATTCTAAAAATAATATGTAAATTTTAGGTAAATGTAAGATCTGATGATCATGTGAAATTGAATATTTCAAGAGGAAGATTATGTTTCTGAGATCATTAAATATATGTGATATGGTCATTATAAAGTACATATTACTAAAATAAATTATTTTAATTAATAAATGAAAATGGAAATGAAACATATTAAAAATTACATCAATGAATTTTCTTTATAAAACCATTGAAAAAATGTTGATTCACCGATATTGAATAAAATGTTTATGGTGGTGAGAATATACATTAAAGATGTATTTTTTAATATAAAACATTCCATATAACTATGGTCTCACTAAATCAAACAAGGCTAACCATAAAGAAAGATATCAACAGATAATATTTAATTATCTATATGCCCATACATATAACTATGTTATCATATAACCCATCTCAATCATGAGGAAAACAAAAAGGTCATTAACTTAGCTCAAACCAGGATATTCATTATCGAAACCACAACTACTAGAGAACTCCTCCTCTGTTGAGTACAGTGGCCATGTCACAACTCCTAGGTGATACTCAATAACCTTATACTGCTGAGGTACTCCTCCTGTCGTGTACAGCGGGTCTGCTGCCAATCTCGATGCTTCTCCGTTGTGAGTCTACCGCCAAACCGGGTGCTCCCCCTAATAGTCGTCAGAGGTACTCCATTTGTCGAGTATCGCGGGTCTGCTGCCAAACAAGGAACTCTATCCACCGTGAGTCTGCTTTGAAATAGGGCGCTCTATCCATAAGGCTTATCGAATCACTCCGAGTCAAATTAGTTAATCAGTCGTTAGGTCTACAGCTACAAGGTCTCCCCACTCGGCACGCTCATCTCCGGGAGGATCCTCTCTAGGAGCTACTGGTCGATACTGCAAGTGTCGTTACAACTCACATAGAAGTATCATAAGGGACCGCCTCATCATAGGGGTCTCAACCCAACTGACGGTGCGCCAATTGGATGCCCGGTCTGTGAGATATTGCCTTTTCCATTCAAGGGGCCCGATTAGTTTTTAAGCTAAACCCAATCCAACCATACTCCAATCCCATATGTATCCCACATGGAGTATGCCAAAATATCTTTCTCAACCAAAATAATCCAACGTAGTTGACAGAACTTCAATCGGACGTCCGATCCTTAAGTTATAGGTGTTTCCGCTCCGAGGGCCCGATTGGTTTCGGGTTCAAACCTACCCTTATGTACAAAAATATCAGCATAACCTTGAGTGTAATATACCAAAATGATCTTATCGATGGAAGTATTCCATCTCAACTGAAGTTTCATCAAGCATAGGTCTGTATCTTATGTTATGAGCATTTAACAGAAAACTATCCGAAAAAGGGGGTATGGGCCCGGTCCTACCCGGCCCAACCCACCATTGGTCAGCCCGAATAGGTTCGACCCGACCCGGGTCCGGGTCTGGCCCGGTTGAGTGCAGATGGCCTGACCGGCGTGGTCCGGCCCGGCCAGCACGACCTGGACCACGAGGCCCACCCCGGCCCGGCCGAGGGGGGGGGGGGGGGCGCTAGCTCGGCCAACTGGAATGACGTTATGTTGCGCGTCTTTACTCTCGGAATGTCTTAGCCATTCTGGTACCACCCAATGCTGCGGCTCAGCCATGGCGGACTATTCCGTCAGCGTGCTGCCGCCGCCTTCCACGGACCACCGGACGCGCTCCGGTGGTCCATTTCACCCACCATCTGCGCCTAAGGTCATCTCAGGACCCAAAAATCACTACGAAAGCCCCATATCTCCATTGCGGTAATATTTCGTCATCGCCCATCAATCCACACACAAATGAAAAATCATCTGAGGGTTCGGACTTGTTCGTTATCTCGTGCCCTCCACATTAGAGGCTCAAACCATAATTCATCATAAAAGAACTACCATTATCAAGGGTATAAATCACACCTACTAAAATATAAAAAATAACCCCTACCTCAAGGTTCATCGTTCGTTGATGATATAGTGAAAAGGTAGATGCCAGTTCTTAGATTTCGTTGCAAGTGTGGAGATGAAGGTGCCGACGATCGTTGGCGTTCTTCACTCCTGCAAATTGACTTCGATCCCATCTCGCGCATCATTCGTCGGTGTGCACCTAAGGAAGAAGTGTCATTGGTGTGTGGCGTCTTCTCTTTTGTTGTGAAGGAAAAAGGAATAAAGACACTTTGTCATTCTTTGGTGGAATCAGCATTCTTCATCGAAGAGGATGTTGTTCTTCATGGTCATCATCGTTCTTCGTCAAGAGAAAGAGATACACTAATCTTCAGAATCTCTAGAGCCTCCCCAACACAACAGAAGCACAAAATAAAATAATAGCTCATTCTATTATTTTTATTCACACTAAAAAATATTTAAAAAGTCAAAACCATAACAAATTAATTGGAGAATTCCATTTAATTAATTAAATGGATGGCATATTAATTGGGATGAAGGTGGTGAGGCTACTCATATTTAATGAGGGGAGTTGTCAAATAATTAATGAAGGTATGTTCAAGGGAGTTGAGAGGAGTCATGGGGGAGAAGAAAGGTTGGGAAATTGTTTGGGACCCACCTAACAAATATCCTCCCACGGGAGGTTATGTGGGTGTGGTCCCCACCACTAACTCACCTTGGGATAAAATAAGCACCCTACATAAATAAATTTGTTTTGCACAATTTTATTCAATTTATTCAATTTATTTTAAAACCCCAAATATTAACTATCAACCCATATAATATTCAACTGCGGTAAAAGTCCCCTTAAGTGAGTACCGGGTATGGGACTTTATCAGTTCCATCAGCTTTCGATTCTGAGCACTGGTTCAAAAGATAGAAAAAACTGCATGTAATTTTAGTGAACGTAGACAAACAATACATCCGAAATTTATTCTGGGTACACTAGGCCTCTGAATCAGGTGCCCTCAAGAACCACAGACTCGTAAAATTCCAATGAAATTAAGAAAAAAAAATCCCTGGAAATTTTTTTGTCTTTACATGAATAATAAAATTATGATAATTATTTAAATTTTTATAAACCATTTTTAGGTTTATTATTCTTTTATTTTTATTTATTGAAATTTCATATTTAACTTCTTAAAAAACTATGTTATCGTTGAGTATCTTGATGATGCTTGATCGAAATATGAAAAATGACTTCAGTAGGATAACTGTGGTAAAACAATAAATTTTTGAATTATCTCTGGAATAGTCATCCTATATTAATTATCATTTTTATAAATCAATTATAATTTTAATTCCAATCATTAATAATTATTATCAAAAAACTATGACACAATCATTGAGAAGATAAGTTGTATATACACGTGAGAAACATTTTGATTTTTCAGTGTTCATGATGGAAGTATGGGGATAATTGTTTTTCTTAAACAATTATAATTACATCATATTTACCTTATTATTTATTTAATTTTAATTGTTCATAAAATTCATGTAATGTTGTGATGAAAAATAAATTACAACACTTCCTCGAGGTGGAAGCCGCCACGTACGAATGAACAAGGTTTTGATTTTTCAATGATTGGAAATGTAAGAAAATATGTTTGATATTAATTTTATATAAGGATAAATATATCATTAATATAATATATGAACATTAAATTTATCATTATTACAATCTATACGTGGTGGTGATGGAAAATAAATTACATCAGTTAGTGAGATTTTAATCGACTCTACACAAGACCATCATATTAATTTCCCAATGTGATGAAAGATAAGATGTATATATGTAATGTCCTGACCCATCTCAATAGTAAACCGGTGGCCGGACAGGTCGCCACATGAGCTCAAGTGCGCCTCCTCGTATGTCAGTGGCTACCGAATAGCAGCGTGGGTGTAAGGATGGTCAGTGGGGAGACTATACCCTCATTTTAGAGTTAAAAATAGACAATGGAAATAAATAGTGGAAACAGAATAGTAAATGAATAAGCAGCAGAAAGAGGATTTTATAAATCTTGTACAAAACAATTGGCCAACGCCAAATTATATACCAAATCATGCATGAAATGCTATTTTTACAAAAGTAAAAAATAGTGAACAAAATAGAAAACTTTATATTTCAATTCATAAATAATTAAATATTGACTCAAATCCCCAAGGGAGATCTCCTAGAGCACCCCGAGCCTCTGCTCCGTCCTATGCTCCGAACTCCCATGTAACTGAAAACAACATAGTCCTGCAACCAAATCGAATCTACTCGGGTACCTAGTGCAATGGAGGCCTGCGTATGGTGCGAGATATAAATCTCAGTAGGCCAGTACCACCGGTGTCTACCCCAAACATGAAATTTAATAAATAACTTATAACATGTGAAGGTATGCATAAATTAAGTAAATGGTGCAATGTAACTATATACCCAAGTACCTACTTCATCCCTTAGCTGGTGTCTAAACCTGCATTATACATTTGTCATACATACTCAATATTCATTACATAATCATTCATTGATTATTAATTATTCCAATCATAATAAATTATGTAGGTCTTAAGATTCGGCCTACACCCAATATCTCCTGTATAAGTCACTCAACACACATTTCACTAAAGACCATCTATGCAATCAATGTAAAGACCGGATCCAAGCTTCTGCTTTCGCATGGATAAAACATAGAAGTTATTCAATTCAACCTTTCATATACTATGTCTGAGCCCGTCCACTAAAGTGGTTCACCCAATTCATAAAAAGAATGAACACTTTCTCATAGTCATTTCACAAATCCTTATGTCACAACATCCTTCATTAACCATTAAACTCATTTCATGCACGAACAATTAGACACATAGTACAATGTTAATTAATGGGTGTTGAATATCTTTTCTATCACCCTCATGAGTATTTGGAGTATCAGTCCATGTCTCAGAACCCATGGGTATTTGGAGCATCAGTCCCTATCCCAAAAAAAAATATTTTCTTGGATGCTGGGTTTAGAATGGCATGTCTAGCATACCATGAGTATTTGGAGCATCAGTCCCTATTTCAAAACATGTTTATCAATAATACATATATATTTATCGTTGGTGTAGAATGACTTTTCTAACACCTCACAAACATCCAATAATTATGTCATAAATTTATTAATCCAATCTATTAATTAATTCAAAAACTAAATAACAACATAAATCACCCGTCAAAAGTAACCCCTTAATTAACCATTCAAAATCTCAATCATAATAATTTTTTATCATTTAATTATTCTTATCAAGACAAATAAATAATTAACTCAACATTTAATTTATCCAAATTCTTTAACATGTATGAAGCCTTCCACATAAACAGTTATTCACCCAGGACTTTAAAAATTTACTTTCATGTCATAAAAATCACAAAACATGTTGTAGAAATCCCATATATTTAGAAACCATCTCATGCATCATCTCATAATATAAAACAACTCCATCCAAGAAAACTTAATGCATGGAAATGTAACATGCATAATAAAGGACCCTTGGTCAACAGTCGTTACAAACAATCAATTCACAATCACAGTTTTAATGCATGCAAATTAATTCATTAAAAAATTAATTAATTAAATATTATCTATTTAACCAATCATAAATTAATTAACCATTTATCATTTTAACATGTAAAAATTAATCTATCGAATAATTATTACCAATTTTCAATTTATATTTTTCAACATTTCAAACATTCAATATTCACAATCATCAATAAATGCACCAATTTTATTCCAACTCATGACTTGATAACTAATTCTATAATTTATTACCTATTTCACATTCTTCCCATTCAAATCATTTACCTATTTAATGATATCACATTAATTAAAATAGAAAAACATTCTTAAAATCAACACATGGTGAAGCACTCATTTATATCATGTGGGGAGCATCATTTAAGAACTTCAAAAGTCGTGTATCAACATAATATATATCAAATTTGAAAATTTAATCAACCTTACTAAATTTATATCTAGATGAAATAAAAGATAAATACTTCACTGCACAAATTAAATAACCACAAAAACGCGTCATGTATTTTATTAATTTATTTCTTAAAGTTGAACACATGGGAAGAGAACCCTAACTCGGGGTGGCACCATTTTATAATCCAAAACGCGTTAATGTACTTGGTGGAAACAAGTCCACAACTAGTACGTAATCTCACGTGCGCACACCTTTACATATATATATATATATATATATTTGTGTGTGTTTCCTACATTGATAAAAAAATTCAATATATTAAATTGGTAACTAGAATCAATGTTACAATGAACTAAGGAACCCTAACATGGTGCTATGAACCCATAAAAAATTAATAGGCCTTAATATACACTGCACAAAACCAAACAACAGGTTTTGAAACATACCCAAACCAACGGCGGCCAGACAATTCGAAACCATCCACCTTTCCCTTGGCGGTGGATGCTAGATTATGGACCAATGGGTCTCGAGTCAAAATTCGCATATCCTAATGAAATATTTGAACACAAAAATAAGATTAAACCTGAAACTCCACATTTTAGCTGGGAAAACAAGGAGAGAGAGAGGTGTCAACTGATCGATGCGAATCCTGAGTTATACGCAGACAGACTCACCTTGACGAGGCAGACAAGATTCATTTTGAGTCTAAGGGGAATCGTTTTGAACCAAGTGGATTCCTAGAGAGGGGATGGTGCGCCACTATGTATTTTCCGGAGGGGGTCGCGCCACGGAGGTCATGTGCGGGAGGTGTTCTGCCCGGGTGTCACCTTGCTCCAAGGAGGGTCGCCAGGGGGTTCACATGCCTCTTGGTCGCACCGCGGGAAGGATCTCACGCAGAGGAGAGAGCTCAAAGTAGGGTGGAAGGGGCCGCATCATGGGGTGCGCTGCTGCATGCATGCAGCACCTTTTGCGTAGGGAGGAAGAAGATGGGAATTTTATTCCCTTTATTTTCTTTTTTCAAACCACTAAATTAATTGACTTTAATATTAGTTATTATTAAACTCTTAAAACCAAATCATAATACCTCCATTGATGTGAAAATAATAATAATGAAATATAATAATAATAATACACATTTTATTATTATTATTATACATAGTAAACCCTTTTATAATAAGTGAAAAAGTCCCAAATTACACCTCCTTATAGGAAACATTTAATTGAGAAAATCAAACTCCCATTTAATCCTCAATTAAATTAAAATCTATTTGACTTCAAAATAATATAGAAATAATTCCTTTCCCAAATTTAATTAAATTCATTTTTCCTTGAATTTACTTAATTCACACAAAAATAATAATAATAATTAAATCCTCATTATTATTATTAAAACTTTCATTTTTTTAATTCCAACAAAAACTCCCTAATTCGTTACTATTATTATTTATAATAATAATATCCATAATTATAAATAATTATGACCCTCATAAAACCATAATAATAAAAATATCATTATTATTACTTAAACCTTTGATATAGCCCAACACTACTATCAAATAACAACAGTCCTTCAATAAATTCGAAACTGCTTATTTTATTAAGAGTTTAGTTGAGATACCCAACAACATCATTAAATTCACATTATTACTACACCACATTAAATATAAATAGAACATTGATAAACCCAATAATTAAATTGTATTGAAAG
Source organism: Viscum album (assembly GCA_963277665.1). Lineage (NCBI taxonomy): Eukaryota > Viridiplantae > Streptophyta > Magnoliopsida > Santalales > Viscaceae > Viscum > Viscum album. The sequence continues at coordinate 1,233,246,413 of OY728122.1, read as the reverse complement.
AAAAAATAAAACAAAAAATTTGATTATTTCCAACCTCCCCATTTAAATCCACATTAATTATCTAATATTTTTTAACATTCATTTATTATTCTCGTAATAAATGTTTCATAACTTATTATAAAACTACCTATTGATCATTAAATTCTTTTAACATTTATTTAACAAAATGAAAACATAAATAATAATAACATATTTATTATTAATATTTAATCATTCTTTTATTTAAAAAATCTAACCCCCAATTTATTAAAATATCATTAATATGATAAAAACTCCATCCCATAACCCCTGATTTTATTAAATGATTCTTTGAGAATCTAAAAGGCCACATTTAGTTCTCATAAATTATACACATCTTTAATATGAAATTAAAATCTCAATGTATCAAAATATTTTATAACTAAATAATAATAACAGTGAAATTATTATTATTAGCACATTACTCTATTTAATAATAAATGGTCCTTTAATTATTCTGAAACTCTTTATTTATATAAAAAGTTTCTTTGATAAACCCAAAATCGACGTCAATACCTTCAAGTGACATTTAATTAATTCTTTATCATTAAATAAATTTAACAACCACAATAATAGTAATATGAACTTAATTATTATTATTATTATTAAAGCATTATTTTTATTTATCAGAACCAATCATATAATCATATTTAATTAAAAAATAATAATCTATTAAATAAGATAAACTACACAGGTTGGACCACAACCATGTGCTGCCCATGCGTATCCATTTCTGGATCTGGTGCACTCAAGAATCATCGGGACACCTGCTAAAATTTATCTAGTAATTACACAATTCCAGAAACAAAACAATTAAGTTTTCCAACACTTGGAATAATATTACAGAGCTCAGTTTATGAAAAATTAATGCTTGATAAATAGAAAAAAATTCGAATAAATTCGTTTTTTAACCCAGTATAAAAACATGGGAATTTACAATATACCCACCTTATAAACTTCTCATCCCCAAGAAGACTTTGGGAACCACTAATAAAATAACGGACAAACTATGTTCATTTAGAAGATCAGTCAAACTATAACCGGACAACTCAGTTCTGAATGCTGGACATCTCCAGCTGACACGTTAATTGAAATGGATGCAATAATACCCACATTAGTATTTTCCATGACGTTGGAAGAAACTATCTACCGCTCACCAATGTGTTATTTCTGAATTCCATAACACATGAATGTGACATTACTCAAACCAAAATCACCACATAAAAAATTGATCATAAATGCTATATCATAAAGCTGTCAGCGTGCCAAAATAGTTGATTCCCAAGAAGTCCTCCAAAGCAGTGGGATGGACATAATTTAATAGCATGAAACATTTTATGGGTACTACATACCAGGGTTTAAACCCTTATGAACATTAACGTCGACCCTCTATCATGGTCACATAAAACCAAAAAAACAGGATTCAAAAGCACCTTTTTTCGTTTTATCAATGTTAATTAATTCATTTGATCCTTTCATCATTTGAATGAATTTCAAAAAACATACATGTACTTTTTTTGTAACAATCCACTTGGTTTTCAAAATAATGACCTGTGGAAAAAATAGGCATGTTATCACAAACATCCTCTTTAAAAATTTAACATTCAGTGTTATTAAAATATAAACAAAAAATTTGGCATCTAAATTCCTTTCACCAAAAAGGAGACCTCCAATGGTCCCATTTATTTAATTTGAGTTCTTCAAAAAAACGCCACAATTGATCATTACAACCAAAACACAACTTTTTTTCATTTATAACCATTTTCAAACATAGTATGGTTATATAAGGTTCAAACATATGGGTTTCCATATACCAATTGATAATTCACATATACACCTTACCGCTGGCAGTTTGCTCCCATTTAATACAATCAACATTCATTTAACATTTTTACTTTATCAGTCATGTCATATATCAAAACAACAATAACATGTTAGCATAGGCAGTAACAAAACAACTTGATATAACATAGATGAGTGTCACAATAGCAAAACATGATAATAAATAAGGCACTATTGAATATATTCAATCATGAATGTTAAATATATCAATGAAACATGCTATCTAGAGAGGCATGCTAAAGAAGATCAATACATGGCATTTCACCCAAGGAACCAAATCCAAATTAGTAGGCATCCTACTAATGCAACTACATGGAATGTTTTGTTCATGGAATGTGAATATCTATGTGTGTATGATGATGCATGTACAAAACTTCCATGCCATATCATGGACAAGAAAATTATTTTTTCTTTTCAAAATTCTCAAAATCAATAAACAAGGGAAAATACACCAGTCACACAAGGTGAAATCATATCAACTGTAACCTCTAATAGTACAAACATCAATTCCCATCCCTGGCCACATGGTCATTTCCCGTACATGAGGTGATCAGTCCTAAGCACGACTATTAACCCAAGGACATACACATTCATAGTCACCTGTCTACCAACGCCAAAAAAGTAAGACAAAGGAAAAGTAAGAAAACTAAACCTCTGATACCACTTTGTAATGTCCCGAACCATCTCACCACTAAACTGGTGGCCGAACCGATCACCACATGACCTCAAGAATGTCTCCCCGTACGCCAGAGGCTGGTGACTAGCAGCGAGGGTCTATGGATAGTTAGTGGGGAGACTATACCCTCATTTTAGTGTCAAAAAATAGACAAAGGAAACAAATATCAGAAAAATTGTAATAAATGAATAAGCAGCGGAAAGCAGATTTTATAATTCTTGTACAAAACTAATAGCAAATGCCAAATTACACAGCAGATGCATGCATGAAAACTGATGATATATAACTAGAAAACAGTGAAAAAACATCATGCTTTACATTTCAATGCATAAATAAATAAATAATGACTCATTTCCCCAAGGGAGATCTCCTCAAGCATCCCGAGCCTCCGCTCGGTCCTGTTATCCTAACTCCCAAGTAAATGTAAAAAAGCATAGTCCTGTGACCAAATGTAATCTACTCGAGAACCCAGTTCAACGAAGGACCGAGTAGTGTGTGAGATATAAATCTCAGTAGTCCGGGACCACTAGTGTCTACCCCAAACAAGACATTTAATAAATAACTTATAACATGTGAAGTCATGAATAAATTATGTAAAGAGTATAGTGTAACTATATACTAATGTACCCGCTTCAGCCCTCAACTGGAGTCTAAACCTGCATTATAAATTTTTCATACATACTCAATATTCATTACATAATCATTCATTTTTTATTAATTATTACAATCATAATAAATTATGATGGTCTTGAGATTAGGTCTATGCCCAACATCTCCCGTATAAGTCACTCACCACAAACGTCTCTAAAGACCATCTATGTAATCAAAGTAAAGACCAAATCCAAGCTTGTGCTTTGGCTTGGATAACATTTCATAAGTTATTCAGGTCAACCTTTCATATAATCAGTCCGAGCCCATTCACTAAAATCAGTTCACCCAATTCATAAAAACGCTGAATGCTTTCTAATAATGAATTCACAAATCATCTTTTCTCAAAAACCTTCGTTAACCATTAAACTCATTTCATGCACGAACAATTGGACCCACTGTCCAATGTCAATTAATGGGTGTAGAACATCATGTCTAGCACCCTTGTGAGTTTTCGGAGAATCAGTCCATGTATCAATACCCATGGGTATTTGGAGAATCAGTCAATTTCCCATAAAAAGAATATTTTCTTGCAAGCTGGGTGTAGAACGTCATGCCTAGCACCCCGTGAGTATTTGGAGCATCAATCACTATCTGACAGCCAGTTTCTCAATAATACATATATATTTATCATTGTTGTAGAATTCCATGTCTAACACCCCACAACCATCCATTAATTATTTCATAAATTAATTAATCTAATTCGTTAATTAATTCAACAACTAATTAACAACATAAATCGCCCGTCAAAAGTAAACCCTTAATTAACCATTCAACATCTCAATAGTAAGTAATTAATTATCATTTAATTATTCTTAGAAATATAAATAAATAAATAACTAAACATTTATTTATCCAATTTTTTTAACATGTTTGAACTCGTCCACTCAAACAGTGATTCGTCCAGGACTTTAAAATTTTACATGAACGTCATAATAATCACAAAACATGCTGTACAAATCCTATATATTTATCAACCGTCTCATGTATCATCTCATATTATAAACCAACTCCATCCAATGCAACTTAATGCATGGAAATCTAACATGCATCAAAAAGGACCATTGGCAAACATTCTTAACAAATAATAAATTCACAATCTTAATTTTAATGCATGCTAATTATTTAATTCAAAAATTAATTAATTAAATCATATCTATTTATCCAACCATAAATTAATTAACGATTTAACATTTTACCATGTAATAATTATTAAATCCATTAATTATTAAAAAATTCAATATAGATTTTTGAACTTGAAAATCATTCAATATTCCCAATCATCAATAAAAGCCACAATTTTATTAAAACTCGTGACCTGATAATTAATTCTATAATTAATGGCCTTATTTCACATTCTTCCCATTCAAATCATTTAACTGTTTAATCATATCACTTTAACCAAAATAGAAAAAAAATTCATAAAATCAACACCTGTTCAAGCCCTCATTTATCTCATGTGGGCGACATCATTTAATAACATCCAAAGACGTGTATCAACATAATATATACCACATCTCAAAATTTAATCAAACTTACTAAAATCAAATTTAGATAAAATACAATATATATAGGTCACTGCACATATTAAATATCCATAAAAATACATCAAGTATTTTATTAATGTATTTATTATTGTTGAACACATGGGAAGGGACACTACCTCGGGGTGGCACTATTTTAAAATCCAAAACGTTGTAATGTACATGAAAAAAACCAGTCCACAACTGGTCCTTAATCCCACGCACACGCACCATTATATATATATATGTGTGTGTGTGTGTGTGTTGCCTACATTGATCATTGAAAATTCAATATATTAAACCGGTAACCAGAATTGATGTTGTAAGGAACAAAGCATCCCTAACATGGTACTAAGAACTCATAAAACAATTAATAAGCCTTAATATACCATGGGAAAAACCTAATGGGTTTCGAAACATTCCTGAACCAACGACAGCCAGACAATTCAAAACGATCCACCTCACCCGTGCCAGCAGGTGCCGGATTAGGGATCAATGGGTCCCAAGTCAAAATTCGCATATCCCAAAAAATAGAGAAACACAAATGCTAGGTTAAACCCGATCCTTCGCGTTTTATCTGAGAAAACAAGGTGAGAGAGAGGATTCAAATGATCGATGAAAAACACGAGTTATACGCAGACAGACTCACCTTGATGAGGCAAACAAGATTCATGAAGTGTGTAATGACTGGAAATTTTGAATAAATCTTGTTTCCTAATTTTATGTGTTGTTTTATTTTTCATAATCAACAAAACTGTTTCATTTGATAACATGAGTATAATTAAAATGAGACTATTGGGTTTTGACTATTATATGACCATTAGTCAGTATGACCGTTGAAAACTGAATGTTGCGAATTTTTTCTCTAATTACATTTGATCTTGGTTAAATAATATAGAAAGAAGATTCGATGGCCTCACTCAGTAGTCTTGGACCGATCAAAGCCCATCTAATAGAACTTGGGAAGGAGGTAGCACCACTGGGCTTTGCTCTGGACCAAACCCAAGCTGAACTTCATCAAGTGAAGCTAGAACAGTATCGCATTCCCGATAAGATCAAAATGATAGAAATTACCACTCGTGCAATGTTGGTGGACCGTACCTCAGATTCTCTCACCTTTGCACACCTTAAACTTAAGTCCTTTGCTATTGTGATAAGGGGGTATGTAAGGAGACCGTAACTGCCTTATGTAATCCTTTGTTTTAAATAAAAATTTTGATTTCATCTTATGATAAAGTTTATGAATTTTTAAATGTCCAGATAAATATAGTATGCATATTTTTGGTGAATTTTAGAGAAATGATACATTAAAAAAATGTTTATGTAGACCTAAAATAATTAAAAATGTGTAATGATTTTCAAAAAATTGTCTTCTACAATTACGTTCAGTACGAAATTTAGAGTCTAATAAGATCAACATGATTTTTGATGAATAGAAAATTATGAATAATGATTTTATGCTTAGGATTAGTAATGTGACCAAATGGATTAGTAATCTCACTTAATAAAACAATTGATATAATCTAGGCACATTGATTAAGTAATGAGATTCAATAAAATGGTCAAATAATGGTTTTATTAATTATTATTCAAGTATTAGTTATTTTGACTGAATAGTGTTTTTTAATTAAAAATTAAAATTAAAAATATTTAGAAAATTAATTTTATAAAATGTGGTTCATTTTTTAATGCAGAGCATCGATATTATGTTAAGGTAATTTTTGGGGTTTTTTCTGAAAAAAAATGAATTTTCGGTGAATATTGTATTTACTTAAAAATTAAATTAAAAATATTCATGAAATTGTTTTCATAAAATGGAGTTCGATTTTGAAATTAGAGCATTTATATTTGGTTAAGGAGAAATTTTGAGATTTTTCTGAGAAAGATGAATTTTCGATGAATAGTAAAAAATACAGTTTATAAGTTACAGGTGTTTAATGACATAATTAAATGATGTATTAAGTATGCAATCAATATGGTCGACTTATGAATAGTAATATAAGGTATGAGGTGTCCCATGTGGTCAATACCATTGGAAAGCCCACGGTTTTGCCAAAACAACCAATGAGGTGTCCCTTGGCCATTAATGCCTTGTCCCCTCACTTTCCCTATAAATACCAAGCCATCCTCTCATCCATTCGACTCACAACTCTCCCACAACGAATCTCTGGTCTCATTACCTCCCAAGGAGTCCTCACAAGGTTCCCCCAAGCCCTCAAGGTCCCAACCATTGAGTTTGAAGAGTTACGTTTTAAGGTAAGGGATTGGACCCCTCTCTTTCTTTTCAAGTGATCTCTTTTATGTCATTTCATTTATGATCCATGTTCTTATGTTGTAGGATTTTATTTTTATATTAATTATACATTCCTTTTTATGTTAATATGATTAGATACCCCCTCTTACTCTAAATATTTCGTTTTATGAATGTTTAAGTGGCGTCGTTAGGCTGCCGAAAGTTTTATAACAGATTCTTTCACCCTTCTCAGTTTCAAATTCTATTTTCGTGTCAAGTCTTTCATGTTCCTTTTCTTATGTTGGGGTATGATATATATATCTATCATACTTATATTTTATGTTTATTTTATTAGATACCATATTTTAACTCATCAATTTATTTTTTGTTGAAGTTTATGTGACGCCGTTAGGCTGTCGAAATTTTAATGGATTTTTCACCTTTCTCATTTTTCAAAGTTCTACTTTAATGTCAGGTTTTTCAAGTTACATTTTATTATGTTACAGAATGACCTCTATATCTATCATACTAAACTTTTATGTTCATATTATGAGATACCCTGTTTTATCTCGTCAATTCATTCTTGTTGAATGTTAAGTGACGTCGTTAGGCTGCCGAATTTTCATAAGAGAAATCTTATTTTTGTCTTCCTTTCATTTCATATGGTATATCTTTCAAATTTCATTACCATATTCTCAAATCCTTTATATTCTGTCCCCCTAATGTTTTATGGATCATTTATGAATGTTTGACCCATGTCCCCTCTCTTTTCAATGTTTTCTAAAACCCCGAAACATAGTCGTTATGCTGCAGAATTTTCGTCTCAAAATGTCTCTCTCTTTTTCTAAAGTTCTTTTATTTTATTAAGTGAATACTCAATGCTCCCTCTTCTATATTGGTATTAAAATATATAACAAAATTTTCTATTATAAATTCTGGGATTTACATACATGAGACCCACCTTCCTTTTCTGTGGGTTTTAAAGTGGCACAACGATCATGTCTTTAAAGCACTTTTTAAAACGTTATGATTATAAAATGAAACCCATTTCTTTTATGGTATATGGGTTCTTTATGAAAATATTTATGATGATATATGTGGATCATATTATGATAAAAACAAATTTAAGGGTGTACCATGATATCCCTCCTATACATTGGGTAAAGACTTAATCTCTAGAGATGACCATTTAGACTGATACCTTTTTAAATAACCATGGTAATTTTTGTTGACACCTTGGGGATTGACCTTCGTGAAATTGAAATGATTGTCTTTGTTAAATGTTGTAGCCACATCTTCATGTTATGAAAAAAGTTATTATTTTTATGATATGCTTAATTATTTATTTCTCTGGCCTTAAAGTTCTTTTTTATAACATTGTTGATGTATCTCAAGTTCACATGTTAAATGTTTCCCCTTGTTTCCCTTACTAGGCCTTCTGCTCAACCTTTCTTTTGATGTATGTCCCTAGGTTATGAGATGCAGTAATGAACCTAGGATGAACATACGGAGAATCCTTTAATGTTTTTAAGAGGAATATTTTTTTTGTTTCATGTATTATGTTCCTTGTTTCCAAGACACTAAACCTTAAAGATCCTCAGTTTTGTATAATGTAATGAATGTTTATGTGACAAAAAGGTGGGATACTATAGTTGGTATCAAAGGATGGTTTAATTATTTGTGGAAATTATGATAGGAAAACTTTAGGACGAACCCTATAGAAAAGTGTAAATATAGGAAAGTTTCCTGGTATTTTGGTGAGTATTGAGTAAGGGGTTGCCAAGAAAATACATCCTTGTCTGGATACGAGCAGGTAGAGGTGGCTCTGGCACAGATGTACATAGGGGTAAAATCCAAAAACACCATTTGAGCTAGACTCGAACAGGAACTGGTACATGACAACGGGCCTTGCTGCACTCTTGGTTACGACACTCCCGGGTGATATGCTGTGGTAAATTCATAAGCATAGTATGAACCATTATTAAAGGAACAACGATAAAATAAAATAATGATTCACATAAGAATGTATGATCATGGATAACCTAGATTGGAACCTAGTGGATCACATGTTAGGGTATACTTTTCTTCTACAAGTTATCCTTATATGCTTTAAGTTCCTTTTCATGAATTTTGGCTAAGTATTTAAGCACCTAATTATACATTCTCTTCTTAGATAATGGTGGTAAATAGAAGAACATGTCCCAACAACCAATGTGATAAAAAATGAGACGATTGTCGTATTAATATGCTAGAGATGATTAGGGTATTAATAGATGATTATTATTTTGGACGACGTTCACTATTTTGGGAACCCTGTTTGATCGAGGTAAATAGATTACTACGGTATTTTCTTTGAGGAGTAATGGTTGACTTATATTTTGAAGAATCGATGAATTTATGGCGGGCTTATATTATTTTTGGTTACTTATGGAAATGATTAACCTATCTTGGGTTAAATATGTTTAGGTTAGTTACTTTTGTTATAAGATGTTAGGAGTGGTTGTTGTTATTTGGAGATGAATGATAAAGTTTACCTTGGAAGACTATGTTATCAAATCCTTCTTGTATTTGGGATTCAATATTTGATTGGTTTATTTTGAGAATTTTTAAGGATAGTTATTTATGGAATGGTCTTTGATGAACTTTGGGTAGTATCATGGATCTTTAAAGATTTAAAGTAGTTTCCCTTCCTCTGGGGTTCTTTATTTTGGAAGAGTTGTTTTATCTTACCCTTTTTGTTTTTGGGATAATGTTTAAAGATAGAAGAAATATATAGTTAATCTTTTTTGAATTATGTGATTCTCTATAAGATGATTCTTGTACTTTGATTAGACCAAGTAGTTTTGAATGCTCATCGTTTGGAGAAAAGATTAGTTTTTATTAAATGATGAAACACTACTTGAAGGTAGGTATATTTCCTTATGTTTTTATTTTATGTAGTAAATGAATTCCTAAAAACATTGAAAAGGAACATAAAACAAAAACGTTGTCTGTTAACATTTCCTACTGGGTAATCAAAGACCGTTTATACATATCATATGTTTGTTATTTTATTATTGTTAACTTTCTCCTAAACTTTTTTTCTATCACTCTCCCTCAGAACTTGACACTTTGTTTTTTCATCCATATCCAAGTTTTCCTACATAGAATCCTAGTATGGGTAAACTCGGGTGGCCTTTGTAATTCCTTTTCTTCCTTTTAAAGTAATAGTGTTACTGACCCTTTTTCTGATGTGGGACTTTCAATGAAATATCAAAACCCAATTTTAAAAATTGCGAGGATGCAATTTCTTCTGGTGGTAGATTGTAACGACCCAAAATTTTGAATAAATATAGTTTCATAATTTTATGTGTTATTATATTTTTCATACTCAACAAAACTGTTTCATTTGATAACATGTGTATAATTAAAATGATATTATTGGGTTTTGACTAATATATGACCGTTAGTCAGTATGACTGTTGAAAACAGAATGTTGAGAATTTTGTCTATAAATACATGTGATCTTGGTTAATGAATATAGAAAGAAGATTTGATTGCCTCACCCAGTAGTCTTGGACCGATCGAAGCCCATATTACATAACTTGGGAGGGAGGTATCACCACTGGGCTTTTCTCTGGACCAAACCCAAGCTGAACATCATCGTGTGAAGCTAGAACAGAATCGCATTCGTGAGAAGTTCAAACTGATAGAAATTACTACTCGTGCGATGTTGGTCGAGCCTCCCTCATATTCTTTCACCATAGCACACCTAACACTTAGGTCCTATGATGGTGTGATAAGGGGCTATGCAAGGAGACCGTAAATGCCTTGTATAGTCCTTTGATTTAAATATAATTTTTGATTTCTTCTTATGATGAAGTTTATGAATTTTCAAATGTCCGGATAAATATAGTATGCATATTTTTTGTGAATTTTAGAGAAATGATATTTTAAAAAAATGTCCATGTAAACCATAAATAATTAAAAATGTGTAATGATTTTCAAAAAATGGTCTTTTACAATAATGTTCAGTACAAAATGTAGAGTCTAATAAGATCAACGTGATTTTTGATGAATAGTAAATTATGAATAGTGAATTTATGCTTAGGATTAGTAATGTGACAAAATGGATTAGTAATTTCTCTTAAAGAAAGTATTAATATAATATCGGCACATTGATTAAGTAATTAGATTCAAAAAAATGGTTAAATAACGGTTTTATAAATTATTAGTCAAGTATTAGTTTTTTCAAGTGAATAGTGTTTTTTAAATAAAAATTAAATTAAAAATATTTAGAAAATTATTTTTAAAAAATGGATTTAATTTTTGAACTCAGAGCATAAATATTATGTTAAGGTAACTTTTGGGGTTTTTTTCTGAAAAAAATGAATTTTCGGTGAATAGTGTATTTATTTAAAAATTAAATTAAAAATATTTAGAAAATTATTTTTATAAAATGGATTCCATTTTTGAAATCAAAGCATCTACATTTGGTTAAGGTGAAATTTTGGGATTTTTCTGAAAAAGTTGAATTTTCGATGAATAGTGAAAATACAGTTTTTAAGTTATGGTTGTTTAATGTCATCATTAAATGATGTATTATGTGTGTAATTAATTTGGTAGACTTATGAATAGTAATATAAGGTATTAGGTGTCCCAAGTGGCCAATACCATGGGAAAATACCATGGGAAAGCCCACGGTTTTTCCAAACCCACCAATGAGGTGTCCCTTGGCCATTAAGGCCTCGTCCCGTCACTTTCCCTATAAATACCAAGCCATCCTCACATCCATTCGACTCCCAACTCTCCCCCAATGAAGATATGGTCTCATTCTTCCCAAGGAGTCCTCCCAAGGTTCCCCCATGCCCTCAAGGTCCCAACCTTTGAGTTTTAAGAGTTACCTTTTAAGGTAAGGGATCTGACCCCTCTCTTTCTTTTCAAGTGATCTCTTTTATGTCATTTCGTTTATGCTCCATGTTATTATGTTAGAGGATATTATTTTTTATTAATTATACTGTCCTTTTTATGTTAATATGATGAGAGACCCCCTCTTACTCTCATCATTTCTTTTTAGGAAATTTTAAGTGGCGCCGTTAGGCTGGCACAATTTTTGTAATGGATTCTTTCACCCTTCTCATTTTCAAGTTATATTTTATTGTCAAGTCTTTCAAGTTCCATTTTATTAGGTTTGTGTATGATCTCTATATCTATCATAATTATCATTTATGTTCATATGATGAGAGACCCTATTTGATATCATCAATTCATTTTCTGTTGAAGTTTATGTGACGTCGTTAGGCTGCCGAATTTTTAAGGGATTCTTTCACCTTTCTCATTTTTCAAAGTTCTACTTTCATGAGAGGTCTTTCAAGTTACTTTTTATTATGTTGGGGTATGATCTCTATATCGATCGTACTGAACATTTATGTTCATATGATTATGGAAGCTATATGATCTCGCCAATTCATTCTTATTGAAGGTTATGTGACGCCATTAGGCTGCCGAATTTTAATAAGAGAAATCTTATTTTTGTCTTCCATTCATTTCAAATTTTGTATCTTTCAAATTTCATTACCATGTTCTCAAATTCTTTATTTTCTATCCCCCTATTTTTTTATGGATCATTTATGAATGTTTGACACATGTACCCTCTCTTTTCAATGTTTTCAAAAACCCCAAAACATAGTCGTTATGCTGCAGAATTTCAATCTCAAAATGTATCTCTCTTTTTCTAAAGTTATTTTATTTTATTAAGTTTATACTCAAAGCTCTCTATTATATAGGGGTATTCAAATATATACCAAAATGTTCTATTTTAAATTCTGGGATTTACATAAATGAGATCCACCTTCCTTTTCTGTGGGTTTTAATGTGACACAAAGATCATGTTTTTAAAGAAGTTTTTAAAATGTTATGATTATGAAATGAAACCCATTTATTTTATGCTATATGGTTAGTTTATGAAATTATTGATGATGATTTATGTGAATCACATTATTATAAAGAAAAATTTGAGGGTTCTCCCTGATAGTGCTTCAATGCATTGGGTAAAGACTTAATCTCTAGAGATGACTATTTAGACTGATACCTTGGTGAATAACCTTAGTAATTTTTATTGACACCTTGTGGATGGAATTTGGTGAAACGGAAATGATTTTCTTTGATAAATTTTGTAGCCACATCTTCAATTTATGAAAAACCTTATTTTTACTATGATATTCTTCATGATTTCTTTATCATGTCTTAAAGTTCTTTTTCATGACATTGTTGATGTATCTCAAGTTCACATGTTAAATGTTTCCCCTTGTTTCCCTTACTAGGCCTTCTGCTCACCCTTTCTTTTGATGTATGTCCCCAGGTTATGAGATATAGCAATGAACCTAGGATGAAGATAAGGAGAATCCTTTCATGTGTTTAAGAGGAATGTTTTTTTTGTTTCATGTTTTAAGTTCCTGTTTTCCAAGACACTAAACCTTAAAGATCCTCAGTTTCGTATAAGGTAATAAAAGTTTTTGTGACAAAAAGGAGGGATGCTATAAAGTGTCCGATGGGAATTGTTGTGGACAAAGTGGAGTCTAGGAGAGGTGATTGTGCACCACTAGATATTTCCCAGTGGGGGGTCGCGCCACAGATGTCACACGCGGCAGAGCTCTGCCCGAGTATCACTCTACTGCAGGGTGGTTTGTCAGGGGGTCGGCGTGCCTCTTGGTCGCACCGTGGGAAGCAGCTCACTCTGAGGAGAGAGCTTGAAGGAGGGATGAAGGGGCCACATCATGGGGTGTGCTGCTACATGCGTGCAGCACCTTGTGCATAGATAAGAAGAATAGGGGAATTCGATTCCCTTAGTTTTCTATTTCAAACCCCTAAATTAATTTTCCATTAATAATTGTTATTATTAAACTCTTAAAACCCAATCATAATACTACCATCAATGTGATAATAATAATAATAAATAATATTAATATTAATTTTATTCGTATTATTATACACATTAAACACTTATGTAAAAATTGAAAAACTCCCAAATTAAATCTTCTTAATGAAAACGTTTTATTGAGAAAATCAACTCAATTAAATTAAAATCTCATTAACTTAAAAGTAATAAAAAAATAATTTCATTTGCACAATTAATAAAATTCATTATTCCATGAATTTAATTAAATAACATAAAATAATAATAATAATTAAGTCCTCATTATTATTATTAAAATAATCATTTTTTTAATTCCAACCAAAACTCCCCAATTCATTACTATTATTATATATAATAATAATATCCATAATTATCAATAATTATGACACTCATAAAACCATAATAATAAAAATATCATTATTATTACTCAAACATTTGATATAACCCAACACCTCTATTAAATAACCTCACTTCTTCATTTAATTCGAAACTGCTTATTTTAAAAGGCATTTTTTTGAGATACACAACTTTGTCATTAAATTCACATAAGTATTACACCCATTAAATAAAAACATAAATTTTATAAACTACATAATTAAATTGAATTAAAAGAAACAATAAAATTCTCATTTTAATTATATCCAACCTCCCCATTTAAATCCAAAATAATTATTTAATTTGTTTTTATCCTTCATTTATTATTCACGTAAAAAATATTTCGTAATTAATTATAAAACTCCCTATTGATCATTAAATTATTTTAAAATTTATTCAAAAAAATTATCCACAAAAATAATAATAACATCATTATTATTAATATTTAAACTTTAATTTATATAAAATCCCAATACCCAAATTTATTAAAATATCATTATTATGATAAAAACTCTAACACATACCCCTTAATTTAATTAAATGTTTCTTTAAGAAGATCAAAATCCACATTTCATTCTCTTAAATGATACACTTATTTAAAATGAAATTAAAATCTCAAAGTATCAAAATAATTTATGACTCCATAATAATAAAAATGACATTATTATTATTAGCACATTACTCTATTTATTAATAAATGGTCCTTTAATAATTTTGAGACTCATTATTTAAATAAAGCAGGTCTTTGATAAACCCAAAATCCAAGTCAATACCTTCAAGTGCCATTAAAATAATTCATTAACATTCAATAAATTTAACTAACACAATAATAGTAATAAGAACATCATTATTATTTTTAAAACATTATTTTAATTTATCCAAATCTATCATATAGTCATATTTAATTAAAAACTAAAAATTTATTAAATAAGATAAACTGCACAGGTTGGACCGCAACCATGTGCTACCAATACAGATCCATTAATGTAGAATTTTCCAGATCCAGTGCACTCGAGACTCATCTGGACACCCGGTAAAATTTATCGGGTAATTACTCATGTCCAGAAATGTCACCATTAGGTGTTCCAACACTGGGAATAAAATTACAGTGCTTGGTTTAAAAAAACCATTTATAAATCAAATTTTTTTTGAATGCATTCTTATTTTTACAAGGTTCAAAATCATGGGACATTACATTATAGGTTCCACCAAAAACATAGTATCATATTATAATTTGTTTGATATTATTTTTATTACATCATAAAGGATTATGATTATTTTAAGATGGTGGAATAATAAATAATATTAATAATGATGGTTACAATCTAAACCACTTCTTCAAAAAACATATTTTTGGTTATAGATTAGATTTTCCCTGGATGTTTATCGATCAAAATATGGACTCTATTTAAATATTGAGTATTTATGTTAGGAATTTTTGTAGTTATTGGATTAACTAAAATAATCATGATGTGTGTAGATGAGATGAGAGTGGGTGTTCATATATAAGTTGGGAGGAGGACACATTATGAATTTTTAAGAATAAAATATATTAATGTCGTTTCTCACCGCAAATAAATCCAAAATAGACTATTTAAAAATACAATATAATATAGTTTATAAATATTACTATCCAATATAAATTAGACATTATTGTTTTCATTTTTACCATTAATAAAGTAGTTTAACAATGAGTTATCTAGTTTTTACATGAAATGTGGAAATAGTTTTTTAATGATTTTAAAATTCATTAGTACAAAAAAAATATTGAACTTATTAAAAAATATTATAACTTATAATTAAAAAGGATAAATATATTTTATAAATTTTAATTCATAGAATATTTATAATATAATTTAAATTTAAACATGAAAATTTAAATGAAAAATACTAATTCATAATAATATCTGTTTAATAATGAATGAATTTTTACACCAAATTGAACTATAATATTTATTGAAAATAGAATAATTGTATTATAAATAATATAATTTAATGAAAAAAATATTTAAATTTATTTTTTTAAAATGGATAATTTCAAATACATCAGTTGAAAAAAATATCAATATAAATATTTATTTTTTACTATTTATTAAAAATTAAACCCTTTCAGAAAAATAAAAAAACATTCAACCTAAGATAATTATGACATTATTATTTTAAAAAATTCATTCATATTTCTAAATTTTAATTATATAATTTGGATGTCATGAATATAAATAAAATCATATAAAGCATGAAATCTCAATTTATTTAAGTATAATAATTTTTCATTTGATTAAATTATTTCCTAAATCATTATAAATCTATAAAATATTGTTAATAAATATTAATAAGACATTAAAATTATTTATTCTATCATTATCTGGTTATTTACACTCTTCATTACACCAAAACATTTTCCTTGATATTTTAATAGATATTCCTATCTAAAAAAATGAGGCTGGATCTTCTTCATAACATCCTCAAGTTCCCATGTAAGATTAATGACGTATCAATTAATCCAACGTATATTTACTAGTTGAGAAATATGAATCCTCAATAGTCACTAACTAGTTTGGTAATTATAGATAGTCTCTATAATGTTGTATTGATCCAATTCATACTCTATTACAATATAGGTGAGCACATGAACTGGGTTAGCAATATATGTCATTTAAAAAGTAATATGGAACAAATCACGTACATTAATGAAGACTAATGAAATTAAAAATTAGTTATCCATAGATCAAATTATTTTTAATATTTAATAATGTATGATTTATTATGTTCTTTGTTTTCTCTTCTTACTGTTCATTATAACACAAATTCTTAGAGAAATTTTAAATATACGTGATCTCTAACATATAATTTAAAATATTCCTTTAAATTATGAACATAAATCCTTTTAATATATAAATGTTATCTAATATGTGATAGAATTGAATTTTTATTTTTTATTGTCTCCCCGTCATGTTATAGTTCTATATTGTTCATTTCACCGACATTAATCCATTGAGTTTGTGTATGGTATATTTTTCCATACCATACTCTATACAAAACCATTTGAATTTCCGAATAATATTTAATGTTATGTGTGTACTCAACCAAAGGTAAATACTGAACCTACATAGCATAAAAATAAAGTGAGAATTTTTTGGACATATATTCCAATGTTTTATTTTTTCCTTAAATTATCTCTATTGGTTTGGGGATTATAGTCAGCACTAGAATCATTGTCATTATCAACAGCATCCTAAAATGGTTTTCTAGAATTTTGATATATAATGTACATTATTATTAAAAAAAATTGATAAAGGGGAATATTAATGTACTAAATAAACATAAATATAGTGAATTACGTGGTTCTCAGGATTTGAATATTCTCTAATTCTGTGGAAATGTGATTATCTGGTAAGGTGATAAACAATTAGGCATTTTGATTAATTAGTTCTATGAGTCACTTTTAATATTGTTGCAATTTCCAATGCAATTACATCCCATTTTCAAATAGGAATATTATTGGCTAAATAACTCCTTAAGGATAATATATCATACCTATCACCTATTGAATAACAAAAAATCATGGTAGATAATCAGCAATTTCATCCATCATGTCATCCTACCAATGTTATTCTTTTAAATCCTGAATCATTATAGTGAATATAGAGTGTATAGATAAATTCTATCTACAAAAATAATTTAATAATTACATTTAAATATTATGTTTATTTGGAAATAATGTCATATTTTCAATATTAATAAATTCATCTTTTTAAATAATATCTTCCAATTTTTCATTATTCATGGCATTAATTATATATTTAAAATTCTCATTTCCAAGATAAGAAATTTTTATCATTTCTAATAATGATTTTTTGACAATATATTTAAATTGGAGTGATGTTTTCCCTTCCTTAATAATTTTCAAATCTTTATTTACCAACAAAATGAACTTATGATCCATATCAATCATCTTATTCAATAGTAATCTGCGATATTTTTTACTCAATTCTTTTCTAAATTATTTTCCTTCGCTGAGTGGTAGTGTAAATGAGAAATCCTAATAATTTTCTTTATGATCCATCATTTTTTATTAATTTAGATATTTTATTCAAAAATTATTTATTTGAGACTATCATGATATGTGTATTTCACATATATTAATCCATATAGAGTATATCTCTATATATTTAAAATAACAGTTCTTGCTAAAAACTCATAATATTTAGTTTGATATTTATTTTCATGAGTCTTTAATTGCATTATTTCATATGAAATAACTTTATGATTCAATATAAATAAAAAAATTTCATTCTTTGAAAAATGAACTTATATAAAAATATTTCACATTTCAAACAGTAGATTATAAATTAGAGCATGGACTAATCTTGCATTTAACTATTCAAAGCATTATTCACTTTCATTCTTCCATGTGAAATTAATATTATGTTTTATTAGATTACATGTTATCTTATTATATATTTTAACAATTCAATGATAATAACATTCTAAACCAATGAATCCCTGTACCTCAATTGAGTTCATTGGTTCATGGAATAATTTTACTACATTTTTCCTTATAGGATCAACATAGATTTTATCCATATTGAGAGTATGGAAAAAAATGAAACTTTATGAATCTATAAATAAAAATTATTTAATTATCCCTATAACATTTATCTACTATTGTTTATAATAATGATCATTATGTGATTGTAATTTTCCTAAAAAAGGTTATAATATAAAAATATATAAGAAATAAATGTCAAAAAAATCAACATTCTCGTTGAATACTCTATTAATTAAATCCATAAAAATAGAACGTACATCAATCATTAAAAATTGTATAAATATAAATTCATAATCATTATAGATTTTAAAAAATTACATATTTTGAATATATTCCTTCCGTACTCGTAATTTATGATTTAATGAATGAAGGCCATTCCCTGAAAAAGTTTTATCCCTTTAAAGTTTCATAAAAAAGTAAAAATTCCATAGATGTGTATATATATTATTTATGGAATTTTTTTATTTTACATTAATTAATTCAAAACCCTATTGAAATATCACTCTTAATACGGAAATGTATAATAGATCCCCAAGGTGATACACTAGGGGCTACATATCCATTATCCCAAAACTCCCCTATTTTTTCCATTAACTAAATTATATCAATATTGTATATTTTAAATTAATTATTTGACATCGCTCCTATATAAGGAATGTAATTATTGTAAAAATAATAATTATTCTCTAGTATATGTCTAGGTAATTTATCAGGAAATGAATAATGGTATTACTATACAATATATACATTCTTAGTTTGAATATTTCCTTTTATATACATATGTTTTTTATATCTACCTCACATAGAATCTCATTCAGAAGAGTTTCAGGGTTAGGATTTCGACATGAATTCAATGATAAAATATCCCATCTAAAGATAAGTAATTTTATATAGTTATAAAAAAATAATATCCTATCATTTTTTTAAAAATTAAATTATTTTTTAAAATCCAATCCATACTAATGATTATATAATAATGAACCATTGGTATAATAATAATGTAATAAAATATGGAATGATTAATTGTTATAAGTGGAATTTATTGAGATATCCTTGTTATCGTGTTATCTCCAATTGCCTTTTTAAATAAAAAATATCATCTCAAGGTGTTTAGGAAATATCTAATTTTCCTGGAGAACATTAATGATATAAAAATTTTATATAATATATAATTAAATAAATAATTAAAAAAATTATAAAATGAATAGTGTACCTTACACCATATTTTTAAGAATATAAACCACATATATAGTGATCATATAATCATTTAATTCTCCCCTTGTCCCCTTCTAAGGGTGATTCCCTTAATTCTTGTTAAATTCAGTTGAAAGCTTCGACATATATGTATAGTTATATGACATGATATTTGAGGTCTATTTCATCATGTTACATTAATTATCTATATGATACTTATCTATTCACTTATAAATAACTCACATGACCTTCTATAATATTATAGGATTTTTATTTCCACAATTTTCAAGTGATTTAATTCACAATGTTATCGTATTTTTATTATTTTAACTGTTCCAATTATTATGGTTTTTATTGAACATATACCATTCTTGAATTATCATTAATATATATTTTATAGAAAATTATTCTCCATATTAATGGATCTTTACACTATAACATTAAATTTGAAACTGATTGATAAACATGTTCCATTGGGAGACTTGACAAAATCAAATATAAAATTGATATATCCTTCTTTTATTATTATTTATGAATTGAACATCATTTATGACTAATGTTGTATTGTTAGCCTCATACTCTATCATTCATTCATTTTCCTTATTCTTTAAATGGTCGAACATCCCCCAAGTTCAACAAACTATTCACAAGGTAAGTAAATATCAATAAAAATTATATTAAATGATATCAATTTCATTCATTTTGTTTATTTATTTGTTTTAGTGTTTTGTATTAATAAAAACCTTTGATCTGGATATCACTCCTCAAAATACCCTGATAGAATATTTTTTTCACTTGCATTACATCCCAGATAAAGAGGTTATTTTTATGATTCGTAATCAATTACATAACTAACAATGGATTGTAAGTTATATTTAAATATTGAGGCCCTTATTGGGTTAAGTGAATAAGAGAATCATACTTTATAGTTTTAGGTTTCTCTATTTGGTCATGTACATTTTTCATAACCAATGCATGCTTCCTTAATATTGATATCATATTATTAGTACCAATAACATCAATATTCGCTTTCTCTTTAGTAAAATATCTACAATATTTATGGGTGTTTACTCCATTTCTTCAATTAGTAACCATAATATAATAATGGAAAAAACCGAGTTACCTTATAATCAACATGAATTGTGGGCGATAAAATAAAATACCACTGATGGTAAAAATTCTAAAATACAATATCAAATTATTATAATTCTAATGTTAGTATTTTCTAATTAATATAGGTCTCCAAAAGTTTATATTAAACATCCTCTAACAGTAACTAGATCAACATAAATTATAGAAACATATAATCCATATCTATAAGATTAAATTGTTATAAGATACAAAGGATCACATCTCAAGGGACCAATAAATTTTTTAGTCTTTCAAAATTGGTTAAATACAAAACTCCCATATTTTAGAGTAAATATAAAATACAATTAATATTGTTTCCATCCATGATAATATTCATCTTAACCTTCTTCATATCTTGGGGAAAAAATTGTGACTTATTGTCTACAATAAGAGTTATTTATAATAGACATTATCATAAATCAATAAGTATTTAAAAATATGAATATTTAAATAACTATAAACTCTTAAAATTTAATAAATAACATGACCGTGAAATTTATCTTTAAGTAATATAAAATAAAATAATGTCATGAATAATTATATATGAATTCTCAAGGATTGAAATTCAAAATAATTTACTTAATTATATTAGACAACTTCCTATATATACTATTAATACCATGAACTATGAATGATTAAACAATAGTAATTCACACATCAAAAAAATGTTAAAAACAATATCCTACTAGTTTGTCTCATGAGACAAATCAATGCATCAAGGAGCTATATTTTACTAGTCCCAAACCATCACTACATTTATAATGAATTCCTTATATACTCAATGATAAATTTAATTCCGAAAAAATAATTCTTTTCAAGAGATATCCATATTTTCTAATGAATTTTTTTTCATGTTTTCCCTAGTCAATCAAATATCATTTATAATAAAACAAACAATGTATAAATAATATATATTTTAAAAAATAGATATATCCAAGATAAATAATAATTATATATAATATAAATTCAATGATTAATGATCAAAATAATGTTACAATTTAATGTTAAGTATATTTTTAAATAATTAATCAATATATCAGAGATCACTATGAAAAAAGTATATTTTTTAGTAAAATAATTTTTTTATGAATGAAAATGAAACATTTAAAATAAATTTTCATAATGAGTTTCCTTGAAAAAATTATTTAAATACTATATAATAAACTAAAGTTAATTAAATTTTATAGTGCTAGTAATTTCCATTAACACTGTATACATTAAAAAGAAAACATTCCTTTCTACTTTTTATAAATAATTTGGAATATCCCTCTGGGGGTGAAAAAAAAGATATAATTATAGATATATAAAAACATCACCAAAAATTACTGTTTCCATAATAAATCATCTTATTAATAAAATGATATTTTGTAGACCACATTTGGTAAATACTGGTATGTATTAAAAAAACCAGATCAATATTATAAATATGATTTTATTTTCATTTAAACATATTTCTTGATTGGGAAACAAAAATTTAGTAATTAATAATATTGAATATATAAATATAAATTTTAAATACCTAAAAACATTATTTTATACACAATATAAAATTAAATAGGTTCATAATTCCCAGAATTTCATAATGTATTGTAAATTGGGATAAATTCCTTTACAAAGATCATATCATTGATGTGAAAATTAATCAATGAAGTAACCATGTGTAAAAATTGTAAATCAAAAAAAGATTGTAAAAAATAATACAACCATAAGTCATTTCACAAATAATATTGGAATTTCATTTTGAATGAATCTGATGTGAAACAGAATGAAAGAATATTGAGTTAATACAACCCTTACCTCAGGTATAACCAATCACATATGTTCTTTAACTTCCTAATTTAAAAATTTATTCTAAATATTAATATCATTAATAATTTTTTTGGTTTTCATGATTAATTTTTCGTATTTAATTTCCATTTTGAATTTAATTTATTTGTAAATTACATTCAATTTCAACATTTTAATGATAAAAAGTTCATATTTACAAAATGACATCAGTAGGATTACAATTGAAAATGATAAAATTAATAAATCATCCATAGATTAAAAATAATTAAATAATTATAAATTTTAAAGATAAATTATAATATTAAAACCAACCATAAAATATGGTTATAGAATATTTACTACATTACAATCATGGAGATAGTAGGTCACACATACACCTAAGAAACGTTTCCACTTTTTAAAAACATAATGAAAAAAGGTAAGTATTTTTTTAACATTATATAATGATAAGAATATAATTAATTCCATAGTATTTTGTTATATAACCATATATATACCATCCAAGTGATGTTCTGGTGTATATCGAATCACATAGCTTTATGGTGGTGAAATTATACACATAATCACAAACAACATTATCAATTTTAAACTAATAGAAATGAAATAAAATATATGATATATTAATTTTATAGAGTAATATATTTGTCATGAATAATCTCAATGAACATTATATAAATCAATTTAACAGGTCATGAGAGGTAGTGTGGTAATGTGAATTATATATTTTTATGAGGAAGTTCTCTACCATAAAAATGAGCAATAGTTTTGATACTTATTTGACGGAAGAGGAGTTGGATTTATGTCATTCTATTAAAAATTACATTTTATTATATGGAATATACTTATGTTGTTATTTACTCATTTTAAATAATATTTTATGGTGGTGTAATAATATATACAACAATAACACATGGTTATGAACTATGCATATTCTGTTGAAAACAACTTTAAGTTTATATCAAAATACTTCCTTGGATAAATTTAGAGATAAAAAAGGGACTGTAGACAAATTTAATTGAATAAATGAAGGGGATTTGGTAGGTATTTTATGATCCACAATTTTTTTAATAAGTGGAAACGAAATGATAGGGGTGAACTTTTCTATGTGTGGGAGTGGAGATTCATGGAATTTATAATAATAATGTATATTAATATTTTAATCAAGAAACATTCTTTGAAAATTGTCATTTTACAATTTTTTTTTAAATTCGGGAAAATTAATGTTTTAAAATAGATATTTGACATGTTTATATGTTTTTTATCTATTATCTAATTTGATTACAAATTGTAAACCGCTTTAAAAATTTAATTTGGAATCAAATTTTTTTTGGAACAATTAATTTTGACCAATAATTATATTAAATTACATCCAAATATTAATTATTATGATTATATATAGGGAAACTATTTTATGATGTCAAATTTTTCGAATTGTAAATTTTTTTAAAAAATACCTAAAAAATGAATGAAAAATTAGTTTTTTTAAACATAACATTTTAATAAAATAATTTCTATATTCATGTTTAAATTTATAAATACAGAACATAATTATAAATAATTTAATTTAATTGGGAAATTTCATTGGGAAATATCATTGGAACCCATTTTATAATAATTTATAATATTGAATAATTATGAAATAAGAAGTATGTTATCAAAAGAAATACCAATTTTCCAATGTTATTTGAAAATAATCATTTCAAAAAATCCATTTATTAATCGAAAGGAAATTTTTCTACATGATTTCATCCATTTAAATTCACTTCTATATAATGTAATGAGGTGTTTCGTTTTTCATGAAAACCATACTTGGTTTTTTAAAAATGTACCTAATGTATAAATTTGGTAAATATAAAATGACTATGGCAATGGAAATAATTAAAACCTAACCCATTTGACCATAGTCAAGAATCATATGTGGTGTTGAGTTTATAAATTTAATTAACCCAAAACAACCAACATGATATTATCAAAATAAAAATTATAATAAATAAAATAAAATAAAAATTAATAATGAATCATATTTGAAAATGTTTATTATAAATGTATAATAATAATATAATTTTATTTTTAGGAGTTAAAAAACATATAATGTAAGGTCATAATTAAGGTAAGGTATTTTGTTTTAAAAATTGCTTAAATGTTTCATATTATTACTCCTTCATAGTAAATTTCATTTTAAATGTTTCAGGAATTTTTTTTTCAATATTTGGAATTTATTACAATTATTTACATAACCATATTTTTAATGTGTTTTTAATGTATTAATTTCAAAATTAGTTAAAAATTTCAAAAATAATGGTTTCTAAAATATGTCTTTAAACCACCTCCTCGTACTGTCAATGCCATTATTTGTTGTCAATAATCCTTTACAAGTTCACATAGTGATATTAAAATTAAACATGTTTCTGTATATTTTATGAAATTATTATGTAACTAATTTTTTTATGGAATATGGATAATTTTTTAATCAATATAAAATATCTAAATGTAATTTTCTTATGGATAAAAAATAATTTTCAATGTAATTTTGGATAAAAATTAACAATCATAAATAATATTTGTTACTAATATGGTAAATGATAATTTCAATTGATGATGGTTTATACCACTTTAGTTTATATGATAGTGGATCATGACATAGATTATATGATGGGTGATCCTGATAATTATAAAAAATGCATTAGGTAATATTCCTTATCTTAAAATGAAATATAGACCGACTAATCCAAATATTTTCTACTGTATATTTACCTATGATAAAGTTAATTTTCATATGAAAAAACATTTGTTATGGATATATTTATTTAAAATTATTATTTTCATTTTAATTTTATTTTTTTGTATTAAATGTTAACTTTGAGAAAATCATTTCTCACTATATAGACATTATTTATTTTCTATCATAGAAAATAGTTTTTAAAATGTAAAAATTCAATAGGTATTTAATAATTTACACTAGGCTAATTTATATCATTCAAATATATCCCTTAAAAATATTTTATTTTCAAATCAAAAATTTTCAAATTATTCTCAAATGAATTAATGATGACTCTGTACTAAGAAGATGTCATTTTAAATGTAGTGAATATTTTCTATAAATAAAAATCATATTAAATTTTAACTGTTATATCATGAGTAAAAATGGAAATTGACTGGATGTTTCCATGTTGTGACAAATGAGTTATTATATAATATTCATAACCCAATTATCTAACACCATCAAACTAAAAATGAATTTTGGAATGCATAAAAGTATTTTATTCCCCAAAAGAATCATTATTATGTAATTTGTCATAGCTAGTTCCATATATTAGGAAACTATGTTTATATAATTCTATTGATAGATTATAATTTATCATTATGTTGACATGATATATCATTAGGATATTACCATGTTTATTCATATCATTTATTTCTTATATGAATAGTTTTCTATAGAGGATATAGGAAAGATGATATAAGAAAGTATAATGGGGATAATATCCATTCAAATTTGGTGCCTGGAATATATGGAATAAGAACAGATAATATTTTTTTAGACACATCTCAATTTACATAGGTTATAAATGGTAGTGGAATCTATGTTTGAGAAAACTAGTTTTACCCCAAAGGAAAAAATCTTTCATTGATCATTTTATGACACATTGAAAATTTATGACAATTGGATCCTCATATATAGTGGTTTGGTGAGTTATGAATGAACTCACTAAAAAATATATTCAATTTTATTGGATGTTGAAATCCTCAAATGTTAACCCGTTATATTTATAATTATTATGGTGATGTTGATCAGTGGGAGTCATTAGTTAAGAATTCCAGAGTGAGAAATGTTTTTCACTCCCTAAAATGATAAATATTTAATAATATTTTGTTCAGGAAATACTTTCCAAAATATATATGACTCATAAAAGAGTAAACATTTTAATAATTGGGGAAAATAAAAAAGGATTTAATTGATGTGATGAAAGTAAATGTTACATGATTGTCCAGGTGCAAAATGTATTATATTTATGAACATGATATTAAAATTAATTCATTTTTCCTATGATTGATTGAAAGTTATATTTTATTAATACCAAAAGAAATCCAACTTACATTTCACGGGGGACGGAAATAGTGAAGGCCCAGAGATTCCTTCCGAACCACATTAACACACTCCACAGGTAAAGAGTTAAGGTTGTCATAAACAACAAGCATCTCCTCAGGACGGCCCCAACGAGCCAGCTCGTCTGCCGCAAAGTTAGACTCCCTTAGATTATGAAAATGATTTACAATATTTTCATAATGTGGAAATAGATTTGGATGACACTTATTTTACTCATGATTAAAATAATGTGAAGTGGTCATGGTGGAATGTACTGGAGAAGTAGTCAACTAATAAATATGTAGGAAATCCCCTAACATTACCCAAGTGTGGTAGATGTAAATTTTCAAAATATTTAATTAGATCCGAAATTTTTTATTGTTCCTTTTGTTTTTTATATGTGTCGTGACTAAAATAACAATAGTTTTGGTTAACCTAAGAATTATGAAAGAGATATGCAGCCAATGGTGAGATGATTTCATTTCAATTATAGTAGTATTATACTTTTTTTCCTAAATATTTTTAAATATTAATTAAAAGACCAATATTGAATGAATAATGGTGTGGGGACAGTTTTAAACTATTATAGTTAATTGTAGATTATCTAATTATGTGTTACAAGTTACATTACAATTTTATAGAAATGTGTTGATTCCTTTTTTGAAATTACATATTCACAATCTAAAATTTCTATGAATTTATTTACATAAAATTGAATAATGAACAATAAATAACCACTCTTTTCATACATTTAAAATACATATCTTTTTCAGAATATATATAAAATTATTAAAATAGACACTGAAGACCATATTATTATAGTTCATTTGGAAGCATGGAAACATAAACAATGTTTCATAAGTAAACTACATTATTTTCCACTAGGTTATTCATGAGTACCACCCTTCATTGGAAAATCATACATAATACATATACTCATAACCTAGGAATGAAAAAATAAAAATCAGTGAGCAAAAATGCTCTATAATATAAATCAAGGAACACATGTTAGAATAAACATAATCATAGGGTGATGAGGATGAGATCATAACATTCGAAGATTATACACTACATATCATAAGATTATTAACAGAAATCAGGGAATAAATCAAATAATATCTAAATACATTAATCATATGGAAATAAATATTATAATCGATGAATGAAAAACATAGGAATAATACATGTAATTATAGAAGAAAATTATTAATATAATTTATTCCCATTATTGTAATGGCACATCATCAATAACAATCTTTTTAATATGGGTTCACCCTTTATAACATCCTCAAAATCATGGAATAATCCTATAGTCATCTTAGTATCATGAGTTCATTCCACATACCATTAAATAGACATGGTTCACTCCCATGCCCTTATTAGTTTTCATGTTTTACTCTTAAGACCAACTTATTCTATTTCACGAGATATAAATTGTTACCCACTGTTTTAAATGGTGAAATACGTCACACCAAGCTAATATTGAAATCATACATAAATGTTCCAAAAACTCATAAATAATCATATAATATGGCATGGAATGAAATGGAATGAAATGGGTCTCATAAACATGTAATCATATTATAACTTATATAAAAATTTATATATTTAATAATCATTTGATATTCATAACCCACAACATGAAATGGGATTCAAATTCATATATACTATAAATGATTAACTTGTTTCATAAACATCATTCCATCAAGACACAATCCATTCCTAGATTGAATATGAGGGGTAAAATTGATTAATTTCCTTATAAATATATGAGTAAATTCATCATATATCATCAAATATGGGTAATTAATTTTAATGATCTTTTATTGACATTCCCAGAGGAAAATATCTTTTTTAAATAAAAACAATTTTTTTTTACCAAAAGATAGTACTGAATATCTTTTAACTTATAAAATGATTTCAAAACAATTAAAGAATGCTTTTAAGAAAAGAAAAAAATTTAATATAAATTATCCATTAATTTTTTTAAATAATTTTTGAAAACATGGTTTTTGAACTAAAAATAGATTTCCATCCGAAGAGTGAAATAAGGTATATTGTTTCATAAAAACATTTTCTTTATAAAATTATGTAACAATGAGTGGGAAATTTGTACTAATACAAGGATATATCATGAATAAATAATGGGAAATAAATCTCATATGTCCTCTTGAGAGATGAATCATAATATTTCATCAATAGTAGCATAATCAAATTCAATCCTGATAAACGATGACATTATTTCAATAAACACTTACCAAATTATATTTTTGGATCATACAATCCATGTAAGAAAATAAAATTAAATGAAGATTAAATTACCTGATAATATAGATATTAATTATATAACATGACAAGTGTATGTATATAAAACTCGAAAGAGATTATTGGTGTATAAAACAACATGGGTCTCCATGAAGAAAACATGAGAGTGAAGTACATTACAGAATTTTTAACTCATGAAACATAAATTTCATGTAATAAATATCATCAAATTGATATGTAAACTCCCATAAATTTATAAATAATAATCTTATAATACAACCATGTGTATTATATATTCAATTAAAATGATTAGATTTGTTAAGATGTTATGTATATAAATGATATAAAAAGTGAGGTGAAATTCCCTTACACTGTGTCTTCACTCTTTTCGTATTCATAAAAACATCTTATATGATACAAATTTTTTCATTATAAATTAAATACAAAAAAAATTAATATCTACTACCATATATAATTCAACTATTACTTTATATTTCCCTCCTATTAATAACTCTTTGTTAATATTTCACTTAAATTGATATTCAATTTTTCCTCCTATGAGTCTTAATTTTTCATATCATTAGTCCATATACTAATATAATGATTTTAATAATTTAAAAACTGATATAAATATAAATTATATTCAGTATATTTTTATTATAATAATACGTATTATATGGAATAATAAAATGGAATACCCCATTTAGGGAGATCGAATTTTGTATATACACATAAACGTTGTTTCTGTTTATTTTTATATTGAAGGAAAGAAAAATAATGATATATAAAATGTTATATATATATATATATTATAATTTATATAGAATAATTCTGTAGAATATATCATATATTTTCAATAATATCATCCTTAATACAGTACATTTATTTTTTTATAACTCACAATATTTTTAGTGGGATGTAGTTCATACTTCCTCAAATGTAAACGTTTTATTTTCACAAAACATTTTACTTTAAAGGTATGTTTTTAATAGAATTACAAAATAATAAAGACATAATCAATGAAATATATATTATATATATAAAACACGTTCATCATAATTCCCATTCATGAATTTGGATAAAATAAAAAATGAATTGTCATAGTTTCATGAGGTTATAGTTTGCGTTACACATAAACAATTTATTCATTAGCCATTATATGTAAGTTTTAGTATGTGTAGTTCAAAACCATAAAATAAAAATATCAATGTATAATATGGATAATAATGTTGTAATATAATTTTGTAAAATATATATTTCTGGGGCTGGAGAAAGAAAATAAATGAAGGGGGCTTGAGGAAGGATGTCACCTCTTCTTTTGGTAAATCTTTGGTTTTCAGAAAAGGGAATCCATGGATTGAATTATGAAAAAGGTGAGGATTATAAGATTAGGGGATGGGTTTTGAGGATTTATTTTGATATATCATGATCATGAAAATGTTACTTTATTAGTGTGAGAATCTGAGAGGAAAAGAGGAATTTTATAGTTGAAAAGGAGTTTCACTCTGGTAAAATTTGGGAAACGATATTTCCACCATGTTCTTCCAATATAAATTTGATAACATATAAAAAAATATTATTACATAAAATAGAATATATGGATTATATATAGCCAAAATATTAATCATGTACAAGTTTGAAGGTAATTTTGTTTCTCAAATCTATGGTTTAGTGCATTGTGATTGTAATAATCTCTTAATCAAAATAATAAATTTTTCTCACATTCACTAATCATTTTCATAAAATAATTTATTATTGTTAATAAAAATTATATTTTAATATAATTATTAATATGAAGTAAATTTTTCCAAATTATAATCACAGATGTGGTAGAAATTAATTAAAATTTAATCACACATACAAGATAATAATGCGGGTTTTTAAAATAAAAAACATCCAAATGTTTGTTCAGTTTTATTAGAAAAATTATAATTGAAATTCATTTAAATTTACTAAATTAGATTATTTGACAAAAATATATTATAATTAAACATTTAAACCATTTTATAATATAATTTGACCATATAATTTTTCTATTTGAAATTTCGGGTTTGAAATAACATTTTGGGTTACAGACTATTCGTTGAATAATGATGATTCCCAGAAAAATTCTGAAAAATATCCCTAATTAAATTTCTACATTATAAATTCATAAAGAATTTTTATTTTATCAATTTAAATTACTAAATTTTCCTAAATTTTTTTAAATTGTTTCATATACTAAGATGAAAATAAGTTCATTTGAGAAATTATTATTTTTAAAACATATAAGAATGTTCAAAAAATTATATCATTAATCAACTATGTTTTTTATGTTAATCCAGTATGAAAAATATTTTTAATATAGGTATTTATATTCAAATTATTAATTTTATTGTTGAGGTTATAATTATCTCTTTTAGTAATTATAAGGAAAAATATATTTTTCAAAAAACACTATGTTGTGTGTTACGTATGTCAAGTAAGTGTTGCATGTAATATACAATAACTCAGTGTTTCAAGTAATGTATTCTTTGTCAGTTCCTTGTGAAAATAATTTTTCACCATGTGAAATGTAATATATCATTGAAAATTCAATTTATTTGAAAAAAATGGTGTATAAAACCCCAGGGTGAAACATTCTACCCATCTTAAATTGAATTTCTGCCTCAAATTTGAGTATTTGGGTATAAAGAAGGATACATATACTTCATTATATCCTCATGTTCCCATGTATCTTCCTCTAACTAGTTATTTCACCACAAAAAAATTATTAGGTGACTGGTCTTGTTCTGTATAACTTTTTTCTGTATGATCTAGAATTTTAAATGTTTATTCTTTATAAAAAACACCTTGCACTAGCGATATGACATCTGAGTTCATTACAACTAATGGGAATGGTATCAAAATCATCATGAGTGATAAATAGAACACACCATGTACTTCTAAGAGATTTAGAGGAATTTATAAGTGATAGGATATCATCCCTATATTATCATGAATCTCAAAGGGATATATATCCGTAGATCTTACATTCCCTTTCATTCCAAACCACTAAAACATCTTCTCAGGGGAGATACATTGAATTACCTTATCATAAACATCTAATTATAGATATATCCACCTATGTTTGGCATAAAATCACAACATACTATAAGATTCCATGATATTCTGTTGAATGTATATATGCTTCTTTCCCATTTTTTCATTGATCTTGGGACAAAATAGATTTATTTCTCCAAATTCATACAATCACATCAGAGCTTTACATTTTTTACCGTATATGTATTCATAAGGTTCCATAAAAATGCAATATTGAATTATATTGTTAACTAAAACTCAACTTTAGGTATGTGTTGATCCCAATCACTATAAATATCTATTTATTAAGATCGCAATATATCCATCAATGATTGAATTAATTTTTTAGACTGACCTTCTATTTGGTAATGATAAGAAGTTCTAAAACCCAATTACATATCATGATATTTTTGAATACATTACTAGATTTTATAGGATAACATCGTATCCTGATCAGATATATTATAATTTTGTACTCCATGAAACCATACCAAATAATAAATATATATCTTCGAACGATGATCTAGATATAAGTATTTTGTGATATAGATTTATTGTGATGAATTTATAAGTTTATCAACTTCCACCCATATAGAATTAATCCCCTTAGAGGTTCTGGGCAGTCCAATGAAAATATCCATAGCGATGTTCTCCCCTTTCCAGTCGGGTAAGGGTAATAGATGCAACATCCCTTTTTATATTATCATTCATCATTATTTTGTTGTCAACCCAAGAATAATGATTCCTAGTATGAAAAATATCTCTTTATTTCATCCCATCAAATTTAATTATTCATGTCCCAACACATTTTCATTATTTCATGATAAGTTGTGAATGATGAACTCTGAGCTTCTTCTAACAACATATTCTTCAAGTCCTATATGGAAGGAACACATACATGGTTGTTGAAATGTATCATTCAGTCCTATTCATGGACAAAATCATGAACATTTGTAACTTCATTTTTCACCTCAACATATTCCTTATACATCCCTTTAATATTCACATAGATATAGGGTCGAACAATCCATTGATATAGAGAATATATTTTTCCCTTCCATCATAAATTCTAGATCAATATTTCAAAAATCCAAAAATATTGGATATTTTTTTATCGTCATCATAAATAAGCCAACATGATCCATTCAACACAAATAATTAACCACCATGTTTGCTTTACCATGGTGGTAATGTATTGATAATCCATAACCCATTATAAACTCTTACCACCATCTCTAGTTCGTGTTCACATTCTTCTAGGTGAATATATATTTCAAAACATTATTATCAGTATATATATATATCACATTTCAAGATTAATGTCACAAATCTGTATCATTAATAAAAAATTACCACTAAAACCTCCAAATCATGAATTGGGTAATGTATCTCATGAATCGTTATCTTCTGGAAGGTATAAGATATAACCATGTTATTCTACAAAAGAATACATCCCAATACCTTTTTGGATGCATAATTATAGATTAAAAACCCTTATCCGTAGTAGGTTAATGTATGAACATGTGTACTTACTAACCTTCTATTAAATTCCTTTAAATTCTCATCACATTCGTATATTTAGAGCAACATGGATCCCTTGTAATATAACTTTTTCAAGTGATTATATATTAGTAATCAATTACCCACAAGTGGTATTTAATTTAAAGCTAAACCTTGAAATCTTGTGATCATTGTCACCAAGGTTGGTGTATGAAATCATTTTGTAGCCTCTTTCTTGGATGGATCTATTGATATACCATATTATGAAATTATGTGACCCAAAAATGAAACCATTTGTAGCCAAATTTCATTCCCTGTAAATTATTCATATATATTATCCTTTGTATGGTATTTTGTAAAATTCTCAAGTGATTTCGATTATCTTACATTATCATTGAATATATGATTATCATCAATGATGACATCCAAAAATAGGTCGAGGTAATCTCTAATGACTATATAACTAAAATATATGTAGATAGAAGGGGAATTTAAAAGACCAAAAGTCATCACTATATATTCATCATTTCAATACATTGTTTGGAATGTCGTCTAGGGAATATCCTCTTTCTTCAACATCAAATGATGATATAAATAATGAAGGTAATTCTTTGAAATGTATTAATTTCAATGCAATTAATCAAAATAGTTATTAATATGGTGGAGGATATGGGTTCTTGATCACGATCATGTTCATCTCTAGATATTAAATACAAAGTCAAATTGATTAATCATTCTTCTTCAAAAAAGGACATGTTCAACCAAATGTGACCTAATTGGTTGAATAAATCCCATATCAGGGTTTTCATGTAGTTTATTCTTCAATTCTTGAAACTCAATCAATTCCTTTCTATTGGGATTCATTGAAATTTGTGTGGAACCAGGTATGAGTTATATTAATAACTCAGATCCTCTTTTTTCTAGAAGTATCAGAAACAATTCTAGAATGAGAACTAGAAATTCATGAAAAGTTGGAATATCATCGATTTCTATTTTCTCTCAAACCATTTGAGATAAATAACACTTTTTTATGGGAATTAAAACCCTTATTGTGGATGTATTCTCTATATAATGTTTATGTTTATCGCCCCATTGATAGATTATCATATGAGGGATTGAAACATCAATCATAACATCACTTCCTTGATAATTTTTGTAGGATTTACAAAAAGAATTCCAATCCATTCATGTGATGAAATAGAATTAAACGAAATCAATAATGACAAGATTTGCTGGAATCACATTCCCACAAAAATCATTCAGATAGGAATCATATACTTAGGATGAAATCATCTTACCATTATTGGATTGCAATACTAAATATATATTAAATTGTTTTGTGGAATCATAAAACCCTTTGGAAATTATTTATTTATGAAATGGTGGGAATATCCAAAATCTAATAATACATTACCAATTCCTAAGTGGATTGTAATTAAATATTTATCCACGTTGTTCATGCAGCCCTAGTGTGAAATGGAGATTACATGAGAATTACCATTTTCCCTCAGCATGAGTGGATTTTGGTGTAATTTATCATCACCAGTACATGGTATTAGGAAATGTAGAGAATAATTCTCATTCTCTATAAACCTATAACATTGAATTATTGGAGGTGAAATATATGCCACGTTTTATCTATTCACACTCTTAGCTAACATCTTCCCATAACATTCGTAATCAAATATCATATGGCCTTCCACAAAACACATAACGTATTTTTTAGAAACATTAAAGAAATTTCCTCCATGATTTGTCCTACAGTTAGAGCATAATGGAATGTTAATCTTCTTATATTCAAGTTTTTTATGTTTTGTATTATAATACATAATCCTTTTCATTTCAAAAACCTGTTGTTGATAAATGAATACATACTCAATTTCAACTTTGATTTCACTACTCATTATCTTTTTAAAGATACTAAATTATCTTGCCTACAATTCCTATCTATGACATAGCATTATGACATTGATGTACCTATCAACATTAATTTCAGGCTGGATGATAATCCATAAAGCATAACTCACAAGTCTTGTAAAATTAGTGTTATAAGTACCAACAGATTCATCATCCCACTACATCACCTAAAGGAACTATCTCTCTATATTTTAATGAAGAATATGAATTAATTACATACTCAAAAAATTTTCTCGAAGTCATCCCAATCCAACGATATATTTTCATCTTTCTCCCTTGTATTATTAATTTGATCTCAAAAATAATAATATTTTCCTTCTAAACAATAATCATCCAGAATAAATGTTTCATGATATAAAGACTATAGAATGGAGAATATCTTTTTTTAGTACAGATCCATTGTTTAGTAATTTGTGGATCAGATGACCCGATGAAAGAAGGTAGACACGGCCTCAGGCATGACTTAATAAAATTTCTCCCCCCCCCCTTCACACTAGTTTGTCCACCGTGATTCATAACATGATAGATTTTAGTGAGCATAGATACAATATTCTCCATTCTTACCCCTATACCATTCAGTTTATCTGCAGGAAATTGTTTTTATTTCCCACTAAAATCATAATAAACAGGGTTTCATCTTGTTCCATGCTTTTTATAAAACCCCAATCATGTACTAATAAATAGTTATCATAAATTAGAACAATATATTATAGAAAATTCACTAATAAGATGTCTAAATTATGACACAATTAATAATCATGGACACCATAGGTTTATCATATGATATTAATTAAAAAACCATTTTTAAATCATTCATGATTATTCATAAATATTTCATAAATTCTGAATGAATATAAATTGGTATTGTCAAACTAGTTGTGCAATAATTATCATTATCATGTACCAGTTTACGTTGATATGGGACCAAAACACCTTTTTTGAGTTGTTACTACTTGGTAAATCTGGGATAGAGCCACATCTATTTTTTGTATACATACATACATGTATTTCTAGAAATCCACATACTAAATACTTTAACTAAGTTCATGGAAAATTTCATATACGTTTCCTTATCCTTAGACTATTATGTAGACATGTTCATAGGGTTATCAATACTGTTTTCCCAAACATGATTTCAAGGGTTCATTAAGACATTTCTTTGATCCCATATATAGTAATCCTAACATTTCATACTTTGTCTATACGTAACCATTTTTTAAAAGAGAATTTTTTTACAAAATGACACCTGAATATTGTATTAGAATAGCCCATTTGGAATCATGGATACTTAAACAATGTCACATAATATAAATATTATATGATTATAAATATGAATCATGGAATAAATCATGGATGTTCACAAGGCATGAGTCATAAAGAAATAATGAAAAAAATCCATTAATTAATAAGATAGGAAAAAAATGGAATTGTGGCAGAAAAATAATCTTCTAATTTGATTAATATTTTAGTCAATGAATTTTATCAAATATTATCTCGGATGTATGGTTTCACTCCCCATACCATCTAGGTAGTAATGGTTTAATCTCATGGTCATATTTATAGAATGAGTTCACTCCTAATACCATATTCGTTGTCAGGGTTCCCTCCCATGGACATCATAGTATTTAAGGAACTATCCCAAGACCATATTTATATATCTCATGTGATATTAATCATTACCCAATGCATTGTGGGTGATATAGGTCCCACACATCAAATAATCAAATTATAGATATATGTTTCGCAGAGTTATAAATAATCACAACATAACCTGTGGAATTAATTTGGTATCCTAAATATTTTATCATATATTAGTATTTTTAATATAGTTGTTTTTCTTATTAATTTCAGAAGAATAATATGTGAACATAAGAGGGTTTCAAATTCATATAACTCATGATTGAGAAATATTTTTCCTAAAAATCATGATATAAAAACATGATCAATTTATAAATGAATATGAATTGTATCATTGAATGATTTTCTCAGAAAGGCATTAATATCACCATACTATGTAATCATAGAAGGTAAATTATTTTGAATGATATTTTCAAAAAATTACTATAGAAAATATAATTTTTTGAATGAAAATTGAATTTTTAAATCAAATTTATATTTTTAATATAATAATCACTAAAAACAGTAAATACATTTAGATGAATCTTTGAAAAACATAAAAAAAGTAAAAAAAAAATTCTTTTTTTAAAATGATGGTTTTTGAAATAAAACATATTTCTAACCGAAGAGGGAAAAACAATCATATTGTTCATAGAAACACATCTTCTATTATACAATGTTACAAATAATATAAAATGGTACTAATAACTAGATATATCATGAATAAATATAGGATAATAACAATAATAATGATTGTTGTTGATTAATTGACCATAATATTTCTTCAATGGGAGAAAAATCATTTCCAATCTCGATAATCTATGGGCTTGTTTCAATAAACACTTACAACATTGAAACATTGAATAAAACATTCCATGTAAGAAAATGATATGAAATTAAGAATAAAATATCATTAGAATAATGAAATTTCTGATATAATATTTCAAATATATATATATACACATCAATAAACAATATCGGTGAATAACAAAATATGTGTCTCAAAGAAGATAAATTGAGAAACAACTGTCTTACCAATTTTGTAAATATTTATATATAAATTACATTAAGAAATCATAGAATGGATATATAATAACCCATAAATTTACCAATTATAATCGTAGAATATATTCATGTGAATTACATACACCATAAAAATAAAAGAGTTATGAACATGGAATTTTTCTCATAGATATAAAAAGTGAGATTAAATTCTCTTACCTTATGTCTTGAGTCACATCTTACATGTATAGAATTATGGTAAAAAAATTTAGTTTTATTATACATAAATAAAATAACTGTATTATTATTTATAATACTATATATTGTTTTATTATTACAATATATTATATTTCTTTTAATAATTCAATTTTATGGATTCACATTATATAATATCTGCTTACTTCTTCATATGTTTCTTAATTTATGATATAGTTTGTCCAAATACATAGATCCTAATTTGAAAAATAAGAAACATGTTATAAATATCAATTATATTCAATATATGTTTAGTATAATAGTATATAGAATACATAATTATATAATTTAATACACTGTTCGTGGAGATGGTAGGTGATACGTACAAATGATCATACTTTACATTTTAATGTCATATTGATGGAAGGAAGTAGAATAAAATATGCGAATATGTTTTTATAATATCAATATTGTTTCCTTTATATGTCATATATATCATATAATTTCTTTAAAAAAACTTAATAAAAATAATTGTAGTTTATAAAAAATTCACATCATTTTGTGTGGGCAGTAAGGCACACTTTTTCAAAAAAAATTATAAAATTTAAAAAATTTAAATTTTAATAGTTTGTGTTATAAAATAATTGATGTAGAATAAATTCATAAGAAATATAATATATATCATATATAATATAATAATTCAAAACTGTGAAAGGGGGTTAAGGAAAAAGGAACAATCATCGTTTCGAGAGGTCATAGTTCACTATACAGTTTAATAGTATGTTCAATACAATTAGATGGACTTGTGAATGTGTGTAGGTATTAGCATTAATTAAATATCATATAACTATTATTAGGATAATAGTGTTATTATATAATCTTGGAAGGAGAGTATTTTATTATGTGTAGAATGAAAATAATATAAAGGGGCTTGGAGGATAGATTTTACCTCTTCTTTGGGTAACTCATTTTGGTTTGCACAAAATGGGTTCAATGGATAGATTAATAAAAAATGTGAGAATTATAGGTCAATGGTAGTAATTTGGGGTGAAATTTTTTCAGATCATGTTCGATACAATGTGGCATTAGAAATGTGAAAATGTGGGAGTCATGGATCTATTTTTATATTAGAGGAAGAGTGGAACCCTTTTGAGAGTCTGAGGGAATATCCAAGGGACGTACTGAGGTTGAGCCTATGGGTGATGAAAAACTCTACTATAATAATGGTTTGGCAGGGGATGGTGAAAGCATACATTAACAAATATGGAAGAAGGGGAACAAAAATAACAATGAACTGGGGTGTTTCCTTTTTTAGAGGAAGTCAAATCTAAAGGGGCGCAAAGAATACACATACCTTAATATAATTATGGAGACCATGTCGTCCAAAAAGAGGGGAAAATCAAAGAGCTCAAGATATAAACAGTTGAGAGTGTGGAAGGTCAGCAGGTCATGGTCTTTGAATCTCATTAGTAAGATGATAAACCCTCATAGGAATGAGTTTATCAAGAGGAGGTGGACTTCTCTAAAGATACGGTGAGAATGATTGTAGAATATGATACTTCCCCTTGTTGGTGGTGGGAGGCAGGAATTGGGCCAATTGATATGGTCAGTGTAAAGGGAGTGGAGGTGCACATGAGGGAACTGGTGTCACCTACCAAGGTCGGAGTGGAGGGGATGCATGTGGATCCATAATGTGAGGCTTTGATCAGAGAATATCCATAGGAGTTTATATTATAATCTGAGGAGGAGATGGCCGAGAAGTTTTTATCTATTAGTGATTCTGCTGAGGTTACAGAACCGTTTGAAGGAAGATAGATTCTAGTAGACATGAATAAGGATCAATGAAATTGGATAGGAAAGAACAATAAATCATATTCAGAGGGATCAATAAGAAGAATACAATAGATAACTAGTTCTATCAAACGTGTGGTAAGCTGGATTTTTCATTTTGAATATACTATTAGGGACGACCCGACAAAAAGGTAACACCTCTTTCTTGGTATTTTTTTAAGGAAATTATTTCAATTAGGTTCATTATATTTTTTTTTAACAATTTTTAAATGTTATATAGTGTTTGATGGCTCATTAATACTTGTTGGTTTTACAATTTCTCCAAATAAGTGTCATATTAATATAACACATATATATAGGAGGGGAACCCAGGTATATTTTGGGAAGAGGTATTCCACCATTGTTTCTCCCATGTTATGTCATTCCAAAAATGTAAAAAATTATATAAAAGGGAGAATAGAGTCAATTTATGTCCAAAAAAATTATCATTGACAATATTATATGTTTTTTTGGGTCCTAAATATAATACATTGTTCTTTTTTAGAGAATTTTTCATTTAATAGTTGTAATTATTTTTAATCTCATTCAATGATCATTTTAGTAAAACACTATGTTTATCTAAATAGAAATATAAATTATGATTATTTAATTTGTAAAATACCTTTTTACAAATTCCAATCATATAATTCTCCTAAATTAATTTAAATTTAATCCCACAAAGTTGAAACAAACACAGGTTTTTCATGTAAAAACTTAAAAATGATTTCTATTTTTTTATACACAATTTTATAATGAAATTAATTCTAATGAAACAAATGGGAATAATTGACACTAACATGATCTAATTAATCTTTTAAACTAACATAAAATATAATTTATCCATTGAAATAAATTATATGAAATGTATTTCTTGAATATAATGTTGATATTATTCAATATTCATCCCAAAAAATTGATCTTATCAATATTCAACAAATTATCCGTAAAATAATTTCAACAATATAAATATAAAACTAAATATATTTTATCCAAATAATTTTTTTATTTTTATCAAAAATTATTTTTATTGTTTTTCAAACAAGTGAATGTTAAGTAGTTCATTTGAAAAAATGGTTTTTTAATCATATAATAACTTTAGTAAAAATTATATATTTCATTATCAATTTGTTTTACATATATAAAACCATTAAATTTTTTTTAAAGTATTTATTACGATTCATATTCGTATGATTAATGGATATGTTATAATTATCTCATTTTTATAATTATAGCAAAAAATAGTTTTCATAGAAACATAGTATTGTGTATAATGTATTCCATGTTGGTGTTTCATGTAATGTATGCGATATCGGTGTCATGTGTAATGTATGGAATGTTGTTTTCATGTGAATTTAATATTTTTCTTAGTAATATGTATGTTATCAATGAAAATACAAATTTTTTGAGTAAAACAGTTCAATATAAACTAGGGGTGTTACATGAACTCATGAAAAACAGATTGAACAGTTAGTGAAAACTTATTATGGATGTATTAATAAACCAATATTTATTGGAATCATCCTATTATTTTCAATGGTATTTTTTTGTAAAAATCATATTTAAATTTTCATAATATTGTTATATGTAACTATATGTAGGGATTGTAGTTTATTTAATCCTTAAAATATTAATTTAAGAGCTATTAAATTTGAATTGAATGATTTTTCATCATTTATAACATATCCAAAATCGTATAAAATTATTGATTTGCAGTGAAGGTTATAGAGCTCATATTGTTGAAAAGAAAATATCCTCTCAAATTAGTGATTTTTAGTGATTAGATTTAAGGATATATATCCTGTTGGTTTTCTATTTTTTTAATGACCAGTATGTTAAGATTACTATTTACATAGTTCCTAATTATGAGACAATTTCAAATCCCCATGACAAATGGCTCAAGTATAACTTTTGGAATTGAAACAATTATTTCTAAAGTTTCTTAAAAAAGTTATCATTCATCATTACACATAAGCATGTGGTGGTGATAACTTATTTATTAAACCAAAATATGGTTAAATGAGGGTTTTAATTGATTATATTTCCATTAATAACTTCAATGATATGAAAATGTTCCATTATTACATATTTATGATTTTTTTGTTTAGCTCTAATGAGTGAAATATTACTAAAAAATTGATCACAGGCCAAGATACAATCTGTTCAGGGGAAGAATGAAGATATTCTAATGAAAAAATTTTATATTAGATATATGGGTTACACATATTTTTTATTCCCTTTAGGTTGCAAAATTCACTAGTAGTACTAATTGATCATATGAATTGGGTTTTCTATAATTATTTGGATATGTTTGAATTATTTTATTTATTATGTATTGGTATATTATAAATTTCATAAAGATCCTGAAATAAATATAAGGATTTTTTTTGAATAATAGGATATACAATAGGATTAATGTAAATTTTATAAAATGAGAATATTGGCCATAGATGTTTTCATTATTTGTGAATATTATTTGGTATGATTATATAACTAATGAACTATTAGAAAACATTTATTGAGAATTGAATACACCTAAAATGTTGATTAAGATGCAATATTTTATGTTTTTATAGGCTTACAACAATTATGGTTTTGAAAATATTTCATGGTTATCTATCCCAAAAACTAATTCAACTGAAAAAACGGTTAAATAAATATATATGAAAGTCTATGAGATGAGTTTTGTGGATATCAAAATATGATTAGTGAATGATCCTGTTTACAATCATACCTCTATAAGTGATGAATTAATTATCATCATTAATTTTTCTTTGAAGTTAATTGGGTGTGTTATGATATTGAATCATCAGGTAATTTATTATTCTCCACATTAATTGAATCATCCGGATAACAATTATATGACATTTGATCTGGAATATTTATTTGTGGTTTTTCAATTAAAATCATATGGAATAATTTATATTGACTAATATATGAAATATATAGCGGTCATAATAGATTGATATATATTTTCATTCAGACTAATATAATCATCTGTATGATAGGTTTATATAATCTTATAAATAATAATTATTTCAGGAATCAATACCATTAATGAAAAACAAAAAAAGTATAGTATTCATTGAGTTGAAATTATACCATATTGTTATAGTTTTTTTATATTTTAATGATGATAATTTAGAAAATGATTTGGTGAATTTCAGGCTTTCATTTTTTTAATAAATGAACCTATTCTATATAGTTTTCGTTGTTAGGGAAGTCTTAATTTATAGAATGAGTTACGCTATTATGGAGGAGAGATAGGAATTTAAGATCAAATGTGGAACTATTTATGATAGTTAAACATTATCAATTTATTATTTCTATGGAAGGTTTTGGGAGATTGGGGATGTGTTTTCATGCGCTAATTATCTCCCAGTAGGAATAAAATTTTAAGTGAAGCTCACAGGTCATTCATTTTTATAGTGTGAGTACAATGACATATAAAGACCATCAAGGTTATAACTATTTGGATGGAAATAATAACTATAGTTCATATTTATACATTAAGGTTTTTTAATAGGTTATTGTTTTATGAAATATAATTCTTTATTCTCTACATATTCTGATGTGGAAATTGGAAAATTTTACTGGTGATATAATGGTGGGATTTTCCAAGACATATTAATGTAAAAATAAAATTATTTTTTTTATTTAAAAATAAATTTACTAAATCACTATTTTCATATTATTTAAAATACTATGTCTTTATATCATCATTATTGACTGTATTACATTGTGAGAGTGTTGTTACATGGGTATCAAATTTTTATTGTTATTTTTTGTGATGTTATGTTTACACCTAATTTTTTTAATG
Source organism: Viscum album (assembly GCA_963277665.1). NCBI lineage: Eukaryota > Viridiplantae > Streptophyta > Magnoliopsida > Santalales > Viscaceae > Viscum > Viscum album. The sequence goes on along the minus strand of OY728122.1, from coordinate 1,233,202,248 downwards.
GTCTTAAAAATTATTTGGGGTAGAATTTAAATTTAAGTATTTGTTTTTATTCTGAATCCAAAAGATAGATAAATTGAATGAAATGTTATTTTTATGCCATGAATCTATATTATTCAATGAATTAAAGATAATTTGGGATCATTATATTTCATTAGTTATTTTTTCTTATAATAACGTTTTCACATCACAATAATTATGGAACCATTTGAGGTATTATATGAATAGTGGTGTTGGAATCCAGTTTATATGGATGATGTAGTGAAAGGATGTTACTTGGAAAAAAGATGATATTAATGATTATTAAGAAGGAAATTATTATTCAACAACATGTGAGATCATCTTAAAGTAGGAAAAACTATTATGAAAATAACATGAGGTAATATATTTTATTTTATTTTGTTAATCAAGTTTTCCTTAAAGTTAATATATAGTAAAATGTCATACAATTTGAAATAAAGGGAAATATATTCCATGAGATCAATAAAACATATTATGTTAATAATTTTATGGATTAGTAACGTCCAATTTATCTTTTTCACAATGTTTATCACATGTACACAATGTGTTTCAAATATCATAATTTAGAGAATGTTTGTCACATGCATCTCATGTTTTGAACATTGAGGGAGTATATTTTTAATACAATATTTCACCCGAGTAATATATAGTTTAGATTCATGATATAAAAGAATATTTATTTCAGAAAAAGGTGAATCTTCATGTAATTGTTTTTTAGGGAAACCATCTAGTTGAAGAAGCTACATGGGATTCTTATAATTATATGAAAGAAAAATATCACCTCTTAATTAGGTTGTAAATATATTGTATGGAAACAATATCTCAAATGGGGAAATCTTGTTAAAAAAACATTTAAGGATAATATTAAATAATTTTTATTAGATATTAATAGCTATGAGCTATATTTTATTGATTAATATTAATTATAATAATGTTGAACAATTATTCCATAAAAATTAAATATCTTAATTCCCAAAAATTATATATATATTATATGGGTTTATTTGAAAAGTAAATTTAAAAAAAATTCAAATTTTCAAAGGTATTTCAATCTTTATATAAAAATTAAAAATTATCATAGAGTGATGTTTTAGGAATATTACTTAAATAGTGATTTTTTGGTGAATTGTAGAAAATAAATATTTTTATAAAAATGTCTTCTTTATGATCTAATTTAAAATTCACTTTTTATTTACTATTTTTTTCAAAATTTAAATAGTTATTTATTTTAATAAAGTTATATTCCATTGTAATCAATATTAAAAATTATTTTCGTTTAAAAATAATTTTATTCATAAAATTTATTTATTTGAAATGATTTTTTATTATTTGGCATGATTCATTTAAAATGATTTTTTACATATAGATATTGATTATTAAAATTTATAATTAAGATTTCAATTCATCATTGAATTGTTTTTTAATGATCCAAATTCCTCATATTCACTTATGATCAGTAACATTTTCTAAAAAGACACTTACAATAAAAAGTATTTAAAAATGATAAAAGAATTAAAACTGAAAGTATATTTAATAAAATTAAATAAGAGATATTATAATTACTATTTAATGGTAATATATCAATAAAATGCCATCTATTATTCAATGATATGTCATTTTAAATCTATTTGGTTGGATTAAGACATTACTATAAGTTAATCATTTGAAATGATCTGCAAGTGTCCTCTCCTCGAATATAAATGTACTCAAATATATTATATTATCAACACATAAATAGAAACATATCATGGAAAATAACTACCCATATACATTCCTAACAAATCTACCCATGTTATGGTGGTCCTGGTTAGATCATAATACCATCCTATGACGATTTTAGGTATAAACACAAGGAGGATATCTGAAGAAGATGTATTGTTCTTAACATAGTTTTTTATTCATTATTTATCTCTTTAATTCCATACAATATATCATAATATAGAAACCCTAAATAATCATAAATATATATTATGTCATAAAAATATTAATATTAATTTCATAAAATAATTATCCACATAAATTCTTATAGTTTAACTAGATTTGAACACATTGATACATAATCTACATGTTCAAATGAAGTTGACATAATAATTACCTATTTTATTCATAAAAAATACTATAAATTGAAATTTTATAAAGAAAATATTCCTTCGTAAACTAGGGAAAAGTTAAAAAATTTAAGATTTCAGCTACCTGTTAAGGGAATACAATGGAGATGTCAAAAATCACATAAGCATAACCAGTGCATAAAAATATGAGAACATTATATTAGAATTTAAAATCTATTCCATGAAAACAATATATCATAATATTTAGTCATGGAATAAATATTATAAATTCATAAAAAATGAATCATAATTTAATTAAATAATATAAACCATTAATATATAACATTTGAATACTAAATAGGATTGTGGAAAATATATATATGGATAAAAAATAATTTCCTTATAATTTTGCATCATAGATGTGATATATAAAAACTATGTGTCACTCATCGATTCCCTGAACCTGATGGACCACATGGTGGTAAGTGTGACTCCCCATATTTTATAGGCTTCTGACTAATATTGTTATCCTTAGGTGTGTATGTGGGAATAATAATACCATATTACTAGAGAGGACCACAGAGAATAAGTAATAACATAAAAATAAAGGAAACATATATAAAAATTGGAACAATGTAAATAGACTAAAATACTACATGACCAATAAACTAGCACAACAAATTAGTATAGAAAAACACATGCATTGAATTATCATCAAAATAATTAAACTAAATTTTATTTATTAGATGATTATGTCAAGTTTCTATATATAAGGGAAACATTCGTACAAGGTATTGGGAATCCAATAAAACATATTATATACAAAATGTACAAAAATGGAAATGTTTATCCATGCATCTCAAGATATATATTGTTCATCTAATACCAGGTTATAATCTTATTACATAAATTAAGTTACTAATCTATAATAGGATGCCTATTTTTAACAATCACTGCTAGCATGTAATTATCATAGGTACCTGCGGCTACCCGAATTGGGTGTGGGATAAACTCAATAGGCCACCACCTACAGAATAAAAAAATCTAATATTTAATATAATATGGTATTGAAAATATATAATGATTTTAATAAGGAATATCAATTGTAAATAGGTTAGCTCTAGTTCATGATGGGAATCAAAGCTAAAAATGCTTCATTCATCTCATGCAAAAATAACTATGTATGAGTATAAAGGGATATATGTACAATTTCACAATAGTATGGGTCACCATTACTTGAATCCTATTATTAATGTAATCAATTCCAACTCTCATAATATTGGGACGTCGTGCCTAGTATCACATTATAGGGACTTCGTGTTGAGTATCACTGTATGGGTCTCCATCACCATTTGTAACAATAAGGGATGCCATATCTATTATCACATGTAAAGATTCCATACCCATGATAGAATATAAGGACACCATACCCATAACATATATATATATATAATTTTTTTCAAGACCTATATCACATTTGTATAATCAAATTCCATGCCTGTATAAATATAACAAACATAAGGGTATTCATTACTATTTATGTATAACATGGGTTGTCATTCCCATTTTGTATAAAGTAAAAGGTGCACCATTTCCATTATTATATAATATAAATCAAGGTCACAATTCCCATTTCTTATGACTAACAATGATATCCATTATTTTCTTTGATTCAAAACTAATAATGAGTGAAATAGGTACAAAAACTATTGACACATCTTTCTAACAAGGGAAAACACATTGTTCCATGTAATTTGATAATGTAGTCATACCACTCACCTTAATTCAATTAATATTTAATTTAAAATTGTGTTAGAAATGAAAAACCAAAAAATTCATTCTTATCAATATGATATCCCCATTTATAAATAAAACTAAAGATTCTATTAAGTGCATTGTCCGTACATTCATGATAGCCAATTAGCCATGTAAAAGGGTACACCCAATGGGGTTGGATCAGTTTGATGAGTAGAATGCCAATATTAATTGGGTTCTATCATGTCATTAGGATCCATATAGGACAAACTATATAATAATGATTAAAATTATGGAAAATAATTAGTTAAACTAATATGTGGAACATATCACATATTATAAAACATCAATACTTGAATGAAAAAATACTTGACAACATATATGAAGAACATAGTACTATCCTTTCATAGTATCATCCCATCATTTGGAATATATTGAGTGAAATCAAAATAAAGGATAGACACATTAAACTAGGAATGTTGAGTTTTCCTCAATATATCACTATTGAGAAAATGTAAAAAAGAGAAATGAGCCTAATGATTGAAGATATTTCCTAGATGAATATAATGACTCTAATAGAAGATAGATCATACCATAGAAAATAGAGTTATCCACGAAACTAGGTTGCAATGTAACAGAAGATCAATGGATGTATAAAACTACTATATGCTTGAGAATCAGATAAATTCTGAAGAGCGGCTATATAAAAAGAATTTAAAGGAATTTTTTTAATTTTCCTAAAATATATAAGTCGCATGGTTTGGATACACGGTTCGCCAAAAAATACACTAACCATGAACCGCCAAATTTATAATGAAGGAACACACATATTTAGGATTTATAGTTAGAGAAACTATTCGTGTTGTATGGTCCCTTATCCAACACCTCTAGTTTGGAATGATTGTGCGAGCTGTGTCACATAGTTTTCACTAACCATGTAGCATTGTTCATTTCTCCAACAATCAAGGTTTCGGGCTCCCAAAATGCTACATGCACTAATATTAGAATTATATCATCAATGGAAACTAATCATAGGTCCATAATATAAAATTAGACCAAATTTAATGTGATACAGAACTAATAAAACAAATAATGTTTATTACATTATTCCCCCTTAAACGAACAAATCCATTTGATCAACTTATAATAGTGGAAAAATTTGGTCAGATAATTATTATGAAAAATGGGAATGAACATTGGCCTCCCACTCCCATATCTCTTCTAGTACTTGACTTTTCTACCACAATATGTATACTGTAGGAATAGACTGTCCATCGATATCCTTTTTTTGTGATCGATGATTCATATTTGATACTCCATAAAATAAGAATCATCCTCTAACTCAACATCATTGGGATTAAATTTATGAGATGTGTCTACATGATATCTGCAAAGCTATTAAATTTTTAAGTGATCATGTTTGAAGAAGCACCACTTTGGAAAAATAAAATTATTGGATACAGTCCCAACACTCTACAAAATAAAAAAAATGACCCGAATTTATTTGAGATAGCTTCCCCTGACTCAATATCTGTCTATTCCCATTTGCAGATGATACCTGTAAGAATTCAGGATACCCACCCATTAACTCATTAGGTTTTTGAAAAAGTTAGACATGTTTTATATATATAATTATTAGTATAATTATATTTACTGATCAATTAAACCTTCTACAATGTCTCCTGATCCATATGAGGACATAGTAGAGCTGCCTCTAATGCCTCTAAACAACACATGGGTGAACTACACAACCAACCGTATATGGAATCATTGGGATCTATATGAATCATCATTTGATCAAAATGATTATTGGTGAAAAATAGGTATATTTTTCTTGAAATAAAATATCAATACCAAATATCCATTCATGGAATATATCCTCTACAACCTATAAAGTCTACTCTGACTAACCCTCATTTTGTGGCTAAAATTATTTTCTCAGAAGAACCAATTTACATATATATTTCTTCAAACCCTACTAGGAAAGTGACAAAAAATATGATTCCATTTCTAAAATGATCTAATAAGTGACATATTGTAGTCATATAATGTTATATACATACAATATTCTGAAATATTAAAATGAAAATGTATCCTAGATAGTAAGGAATGGTGTTACTTTTATTAGTCGATCTGTGACTACCCTAACCATGTCACAACCATTAGGTGACCTCGGTAAGGTGATGAAAAAATAAATCTCAATGTCCTCCTATTTGAATCCTAGGACCTGTAAGGATAATAAAATTCCATTGGTTCACTGGGTATCCACCTTCACTTACTAACAAGTGGAACACCATGTTTTATGACCTTCTAAATGACTCTTCATACATGGCCACTAATACTATCAGTGCATATCATTATTCCTCTTTGATATACCTGGATTAAATTACCACCAAGAAGAATGTGACACATGTATCAACTAATCTCTTATATCTGTGGGGACCTAGATATTCCAAAGTATCTATAGGAGGTCTTCACCATTGAGAGACTAATCTAGATGTATTTCCTCACCATAAATACTCTCCCATATTAGCAATACTTTTGTATATGAATTCTACCTCATCTCCACCTTCTCCAATTTTGAATAGGTCACTAATAATGATGTGTGTTCAGAATTATCATTATATTCCCACATATATATGTGCATATTAGAAAATAGGTTCATAAAATCCACTCTCATTTGGCCTCTTGAGTAGCCTGTATTCGAGTTCTCTTACTCAAAGAATCTACAAAAACCATTTCTGTCCCTGATGTATAGGCCAGCTCGAATTCAATGGACTATAGATAATTAGAATATCCTCATATCCTAATTTCCAAATAACACCATGTAATTGTATTATTGATGATTTTCTCATCTGTGAACACCCCAAAATGCACTCCATGTAGATAATTACTCTAAAATTGGAAGGCATGAATAAAATCTACAAGCTTAAAAAAATTCATTATCTATATTTAATAATAATGCCTCAAATATTGTGATTGGAATACAACAACCCAATTAAAAAAATTATAAATTCTCTAGGACTAGTACATGATGAATTATTATAAACTATATATCACCAACCATGTTCTTGAAGAAGCGAGATTTGCACTGAATCCAATATCTCATTCATCTGCTAAATGGTTTTATCATATTTAATAGACCAAATAATCATCAAATATTTCTTGTTAAACCTCATAAGATGTTTTTCATATATTTATATTTCATTTATAATATATTTTTGTAACCATATAGCCCAAATAAACTCAATATATCGATGCCATTCTTTAGATGTTATAGGTTAACCAAAGCTATCTCCTTCTATAGGTCAATAGAAATACATTCCTTAGAGATAATATGACCTAAGATGTGTTTATTGTCTATATATTTGTTAAACATACATATTTCATCATTAAAATGGTTATATATAAGTGTATTTAACATTATCTCAGGATTAGTGGCATGGTCAATTTGAGCATGAGAATTGAATAAGATGTCATCTGCTGAGATGCCACAAAGGAGTCTTCATATAGATGTAAAATATTATTAATCAATCCCATAAAGTTGGTAAGTGAATTTTTAACACCAGAAAACATCACATGACAATCATATAATGGTTACATAATTTAAAAACCCAATCATGGAATATATGAAGGTCTAAATCGAAAAAAATAACTCAATATAAGGTCAATCTTCAAGAATAATATTACTAGCTGGTCACAATGATCAATATTTGGGGTATTGGATACAAATATTTTATTAAAATATAATTGAAATGTCGATAATACAAGATACTCTTTACGAATTCATCCACATTCTTGAAAAAAATGATCGGTGAACCCTCAGGAAATGTACTTTCCCAAATAATACCCTAGGCCTCTAAATACCCTAGTTTCCACTTGAACTCCAAAAATTGATTATTATCTATGCTGTAAGATTTACTAAATACTAGTGAGGCTCTATTTTTCTTGATTTATACTAAACTATAACTCTCTTTCATGGGGTAGTGTTGATAATGTGTTAGGAATGAAATATTTGAATCGATCTACTGTTTGGGGAACTTGAGCTATTGTTGTCCCTGCCAATCTTTTTTGAGGCAATAAATCTGGGTAGTCCTTCCAAAAATCTTGTGATTATCTTTTCTGGAACTAAAATCCTAGAAAAATAAATTTCCCTAGATTATAATTGTAATTCCTTGTGGGGATATCATGACACCCTCCAGTGATAAAATTACACATTGTTAGTGTAGGGGAAAAAGTACAACATGAGAATTACATCAAACATAATCATCGTGAGGAAGAAGAGGTACCTTATGAAATGATGGATGACTACACTAATAGGAATGTCCTTACACATCAATATTCTCTTATAATGTTTTCCCAATGGTGTATCATGTCTCATAATTCACCTAGAAAAATAGACATTGATCCCAAGACACCAAAAAACTGGCAAAAATATTATGGAAAGTTATTTAGATTTCTCAAATATGGATCAAATGATAGTAGATGATACTATAATAGTTTCTATATTATTAGATGGATATGTATCCTACTCCTATATTATAGGCTACACATAATTAATTTGGAATGATCCCTAGCTCTGTGCTACAACTAGACTACCCTGGGTGAGTCCACTCAATAGGCATTGTATAAATGAATTTTTTCAAGAACATATATTAAAAAATCCTTTGAATTTATAGACAATAGTATTATTTCTTCTAACCTATATAGGTGCTACTGAACCTTATACTAATGATGGATTTAGTATATATCATCTCCCACATGTCATAGAATGTATTGTCCTTCTAAATCAGAGTGGATGCCCCAACATTTCATAGCCTCAGTACTCAAAGTGTTCTATAGATCACCGAGGATTCTTATTCCTTACTTACCAACATTGGGGACAAACCAGATTACTATCTATGGATGTCAACTACCTACCACTACTCACACATAAAATCCCATGGTTTCACTTCTAAAAACCTGAAGAACTACTAAATTTTCGTGGATCTGAACTGCACTATCTCATACATTATTCTTCTCTCAGTTTCCTCGTAAATATAATTGTCTGGATTACTAAACCATTTACATTATACAATGTGAAAAAAATTCACCTATGAATGAATATAATTCCTCAAATCTTCTCACTATTTTTGGATCATTAGTAGTATTGATGGGCATAGAGATCTATAGCACTATAAAATGAGTTGAATATTACATAACTCTCATTAATCCCTATTGACTTTTCATGAACTACCTGTAATGATTGGACTTTAAGGCCTCACATAGGAAATGATTAAATAATATTTTATAGAAAACTATCCTAGTTGGTTCATGATATTAACTGTCTTGGTTTAGAATTTCACCAACATATATGGTTGATCCTTAAAGAATATTTTTAGTAATATTCTTTCTCTTCGAAGTGGGTTTCTATATATTCCCAAATATAATCATGACTATCTCAAGCCATATCACTACCTCATGTGGTCTGAAACACTACCCCCTCCCCCCCAAACATGGTTTGATGATGTATTGTATACCTGATAAAACCATAATCATATTAATTAAAACATCAAAATTCATGGTTATTATCCAATTGTGGAATCAAGAAAACTATTTATAGGAAACGTGATCAAAATAAAAATTTCAATTCAAGGAAATTTGAATTTTCTCTCTAGAAGGGTTATATACTCTCTGAATGATATCATTGCTAAATATGTAAGCTTTCCCAATCTCATGATTATTATCTCAAAATGTTAAGGAAAAAAATAAAGGATCTAATACTACATTGTGATGTCTCAAACCCATGTTACACTAATAAATTCCCTAATCTTATTGGCCCACATGGCCTCAATCATGCTTCCTCATATGTCATAGGCATCCAACTAGTAGTGAGGGCCTAGGGTGTGTCTGTTGGGAGATTCTTCCATCATTACCATTATAAAGCACAATTGATATGTAATAATAGATAAATAATGGAAGCATATATAAATACATGGTACAGTTGAAACATACCCTATGAAAACTGGACTAGTAAACAACTATAGTGGAACAACTTATAAACATCCAAGCAACGATTAATCATCAATATTATTATAACTAACCATGTAAAATATTTAATGATATCATATTTATAAAAAATAGGGGAATGATTTGTTCATATCCGTATAAAATCAATATATCATATGATATAATGATGGTAAAAAATATAAAAAAATATCCAATCATCCTAGGATCCTGATCGGTCATGTACTACCAATACCTCATCATAAGTCATTCAAGTCATCACCCATAAATAAGAGGATGCTTCCAATTTTCATTTCTTATAAGCATGTAAAATGTGTGGGTTCATTCAGTGACCTAGATAGAGTGTTAGAAAAACATTGTGGCCACTACCAACAACATATATAAATATAATGTTTGTTCATAAAATAATCATGAGTGCATATGTTATAATTTTGAGAATGAATAAAAAAAGTAAATGTATTTCCTATGGTTCCTAAAGGAATACTAAACTGACACTACCTTCTTTTCCACATTCATTAATTTCATTGAATTGGTATAAAGGTATGAAATTCCAAGTATCATTGTTTTAGTGGTGTCCATGCTTAGTATTTCCATTTTCTGTGACCAGTATCACAATATAGGGATTTCATGTCTGGGATCAAAGAATGGGGATTTCATTCCCAATAGCATAGTATGGGTTATAATGCACGTATATAACAACATGGTTATCTAGGCCCTTTATAACATGAATGGAATCCATTCATGAGTCACAATATAGGTATGATATAGACATATCATATGTATGTATATATATATATATATAGTGGGTTATCATTACAATAATCATAGTTACAGTGGTCTGCATTCCCATTTTAGTATAACATTGGAAATTATACCAATTTATTATAATGACAAAGTGAATCAATGCCCATTTTTATATTATATGAATATATTTCACTATTTCCATTTAGAAAGATCAACAAGGGTCTCCCTGAACATCTATGATTCACAATTAATAAACAATCACATTATCTTTACAACTATTGACACTTCATTCCAAAATGGTGTAACCATTATTCCATTAACATGGTTGATGAGGTTATAAAAGTAACCTTATGTCAATTAATATTTTACAAATATGTTCATTTGATTTGATATACTGACTAAATTAATAAATTATTAATAGGATATCATTATTTTGAAATAAAAAAACAACATTAGGTGTCCTGGTCATACATTCATAAAATCCAATTTATCATGTAAAATGGAAAACCCAAAGGGTGTATCACACTATGATGTGAAAAATATAAATATTAATTGGGTTCTAGAAAGTATTTATTTTTATAAAGGAAGAAATATTTATGATATATTCATATTTGTGGTATTTCATTGTGAAATCAGCCAATGAAACATATAAAAAATTATAAAACATAATGTCTTGAAAGGATAAATACCAGAATAACTACCTGAAGATCATAATAATCTCCTCATTAAGTTTTATCCCATTCCAAAGAAAATATTTATAAAAATGATGAATGGATGAATTCCCTGAAAATAGGCCATATGATAATACATCAAGATAACGTATTTGAAAGAATGAAAAATGAAAAATTATAATAATGATCAAAGAGATTACCTAGGGTAATCTATAGAGATAAATAAAAGATTAATTGGACTATGAATAGGCGATCATTCTAAGAGACAAGCAAAATCTGTTGTTGGATCTCAATAAGAGAAGAAACCTACTCCACATTACACAGTGTAATAAATAAAAAAGTTTCATGAAATTATATGATTTTTATTAAATATTAAAAATTATCCTGAAATATCTTTCTCTCACAGTTTGGTCACTCAGTTTGAATGATTGTGTGCAAACAATGAACCTCCCATTACATTAGAAGGAAACCCACTTGGTTTTTCTACTTGGTTAAATAAATAATTCTCCATCCCAAATAAATAGCTATGTTAAATTTTTTTATGTCATTAGCATGGGGGTGAAACCCTTGTAGCACGATTAGGAAATCATATGTGCCTTGTTTGGTCCTCTATCCAACCTCACATAGTTTTAAGTGATAGTGTGGGATGGGTCACAAAATATGTACATACCATATGACATATGGTTTCTATACACCGTTACTAGAGGTGGAAGTCCACAAATACGTACAAGAAATCTTATGATTTTACAATGTATTCAGTGGAATGAAATTAGATATGATACTATAATTGCATTATAAAAATAATTAAATACATATAATGTAATAAATTAAACAAATAAAAACCCTTATACATGAAAATAGTTATGAATATTGAATTGTATCACAATGTGGAGGCGGTAGTCCCCATATAAGCCCGACAGATATCTCCACCTAACATTTAATGAAATGGTTTGTGGATATTGTTTGTATAATATTCATAAGAATAATCATTTATATATAGGGTAATTAATATTTAATTTAATAATTAATAATCAATATGTTGGGAATTTAGAAGAATAATTAATTTCAAATGGTTGGTAAACCTCATATTTGGTATAATTCCTCGAGATATCCTATTAAGAGGCATTGGCTTGGTCTATTTGGATGACCTAAATTTCAAGAAATTGATTACTCTTTTTGAGAGGATAATCAGTCAGGGTTTGGTTGAAAAATATTTCTCATAGGTGGGTAAATAAAAAAATGGAGGGTATTTATTTTATAAGGGAGTTAGAGGAATGATATGGAATTTCATAAAATATTAATATATGCAGTGTTTTTTATCATGAATATTGATTCCAATTGGCCATGAATTTGATTCAGAAGAAAATAGGGTAAAATTAAATTCATTAAATTAAATTTAAATAGTACTTGGTAAAAATTTAATCATTATTTTTTAATAATCCCTTCGTTATTCAATTTTTACCTTAACCACAAAGATAAATAATTCATTCTTAAAGGGTAAAAATTTGTACCATAAATATAAAAGTGACCCGTAAATGGAAAATGTTTGATATGTTAAATAATTTTCCATTAACGTGGCCTATGATGAAATTTTTAATAATACTAAACCATATAATTAAATATAATTTATTATATCATATAATTAATGTTAATTTTATACTATTCATTTAATATGAATACAATACCATAATGAAAAACATACAATTATAAATACAATTATTTTAAATTTCACTAATATTTTATAAATATTTACTAGAATCATAGAATAATAAAATTTACAAATTTTTTTAAAATATTTAAGTTTTTTTAGAATATTTATATTATTATTCAATTATATAAATAAATATTTTGTCAGCATTCATAAAAATTTAATATAATTGTTGAATTATAAAAAACAAGAAATAAATTACTATGCCAAAAAATTAATTTCCATTTCAAATTAAAATTTAAAACTAAAGATATCATTTTCTACCCATGTGTGAAAAAATTAGTGAAATTATGGTCACTAAAATGAAATTTTGTATTTATTATTTTCACAAATTAATATAATTGTAATAATCAAAGAAATATGATACAAAGTGACCATATATTTGATAATTTAGGACATATGGATGAACAAAAGACATCTAAATGTATAAATGAAAGAGGTAGATAAATATTAATGCCTTATCCCAAAGTTGTTTTTAATATTTTACCTATTTTACACAAAATAGGATGACAAAATTTTATATTGGTTATAATTCATAATGAAAAAATTAAAGGGATCATTTCACTATAATTTATCAACATGATTCCAAATTTGGATTCAATATATACTGAATTAACTTATTTAACTGTTTGAAAATAGTTTTTATAATAATAATGAAAATAAGTAGATTTTTTTTTGAATAAGTAAATTTTATATTTAAAATAAGATTTAATCTTTTACCAAGGAAATAAAAAATTGTATGAATTTTTTATTTTTTACCCAGTATATAATATATAAATTTCATTAATATTAATAACCAATAGTGAATAATTTAATTTAGTATTAAAAAATTCATTCCTCTCATAAAAATAATTATTTTTAGAAAAATAACCCTTACTTACTTAGGATTATAATTTTAATTTCCTAATCAATTGATAAACAATGTGTTCATTTTATACCAATCGTTAATCTCAGTGATATGTGTAACACATAATATAATAAGAAAATATATTTATTTAATGTGAAATATAATCAAGAATATCAGTGTGTATCATTATACACCCAATAAAAAAAATTACCATCGAAAAAATAATTGTCTAATAAAATCAAATGAAGATTTTTTTTCATAACCATATTAGGGTCTGATGTATGTTAATTGAATTTATTATTCATTCATAGAACACAAACTATGTGTGTAGTATATCACTATATAAAATTATGCATACAGTCATATATTTCTACATGATTTTCTTTAGAAGATAAATCATTCTCCAATTGAATGACTTATGAGTTTAGTACAAGTGACAGATGAGGTATGTACTCTATCAGGTGAGATGTATAGAACACATTGTGAATTTAATAGAGGTACTATAGAATCAAAAACTGATAAAATATTTTAACTACATGATCATGAATCATGATGTGAACAACATATATTATTCCCAATATTCCCTTAAATTTATGTTTCATATCATTGTTCAATGGAAACATTCATAGAAACCTCGTATCACCAACATCATATTAAATATTTCAATAATTATTTTAAGAATATATTTTTTAAAAAAATTATGAGTGGAATTGATGTTATATCTATTATCCCTAACATTATATTATATTCTCTCCCCTCTATTAGGTCTCAATAGATTTTATTCTCTATCATTGTCCCACCACATTAGATTTTTACACAACTCTCTATATAGAACGTTATAAGGACCTATCTGAATTCTCATGTCAATTTTTATATCTATGAAAAATAATCTAGTGAAATGTGTTGAATCCAACTAATTTAAAAATGCATAAAAAATATCATACAATATCCTCTTAGTGTTAAATGGTTCCCTCATACTTTCCAATTGATTGGTCATGATAAAAAGTATTAAACATTACTCTATATCGATAGCCTAATGAAGACATCACCATAACAATGAAGAAATGAACAATTCATGATTAGGAATAATAAAATTATGTATCCAATTCAATATTTACGTATTAATAATGTACATTATATTTATATTATTAAAGGATAACCCTTCTATAATAGTAATTATGTGGGCAAACATTTTAACCTTGTTGACTATAAGATAAATATCATTATGGTCATTAGTCATTTTTGGGCCATCAATAAGAAAATACATTGTTATGTTTTCCCTTTTAAATTATATTTTGGTTAATGGATATAATATCCCCATAGACTTCGTTCTGGTAACATTAACTAACAAACATACAAAGAACTTTTATACATACAATGAAATATTTATCATCATGTTTTAACATAAAAATTTTATTTCAATTATCCCTACAAATTCATAATTCCTTGATGAACTAATAAAAATTTATTATAAACCTCATCAAACAACTCCTTCTTTAAATCTAGTATTGATAGAACATATATATGGTTCCTAAACATTATAATTCCAATAAAATAAAGGTTAATCATTATAAAATTTTTAGGCCTTCATCTGCATTTCCACATCTTCCACCTAATCCACTACAATACTACCATAGATTGATAATAGAAGACTCATTTGAAAAATATGAAATTTCCCCCTTCTTTCCTGATTTCCATTTATATCCTTCGAAAATCTATTATTATTATATCATTTATGTTCTTCAAAAAAGTGAATATCTCTTGATATATTTGAATCAAATATTATTCCACAATTTTTTCTTTCATATGGTGGTAATTTAATGAGAAATACTAATATTTAATCAACTCATAACATATTCTTTGGAAAATATTCAACATCATTTCCCAAAATATACATTTTAATATTTTATGATCAATATATATATATATATATCACTTATTTATACATAAAGATAATTATTACATATCATTAATGAAAAAATTACTCCAGCTAAACCCTAACAATGATTTGGGTATATTTTCTCATAAATCATGATTTTTCATTAGTCATAATCTATAATAAAATTACATTACATTAAAAAACATTCAAATCTATCTATCGATAAGTCTATATCGGCAATATAACCATATCCAATATATCGTAATGTAATAAAAGATTCAAATACTAGAATTATTTTTAGATCAACTAAAGTATTATCATATTCAATAATACAAATGAAATTTTGTCACTTATATGTTAACCATGTGACTGTATTATAATTTGATGACATATTTTCTGAAAATGATTGAGAACATTCCCCCAAACTATATAAAATATTAATCTCATTCATAATGTTTTATATAATAAATCATTCAATGAAATCCATCCTTGATATATCAATTGATATATGCTCACATGAAATTATATCACCCCAAAATTATACCTTTTATAGACAAAATATATTCATATTAAAATTTTCCAAAAAATTATCCTTCCTTGGGGTTTTCAATACAATACTCATTTGATAATCATGAACTTCATTTCTCTATAAACATATAATATTATTTTATATTAGATGTACTAAGAACTAATAATGTTAATATATAAAGACAATATTCATTACTTTTATGGAATTCTATCATGGGTATATCCTCCTTATTTATTCTTAGATGATTATAATGTGAATTAAGATCAATATTTGTGTTGAAATTAATTCATTTGGTCTTTAAAATAATTAATAAAATGTAAATGATACTTATTCATTATTTACATATTTTAATTTTCCTAATAATAAATTAAGAGTAACATTAATCATTGATTCTTCTAATAATAAATAACAAATACACCCTAAGGTATCTCACTTGACAACTTAATTCCCTGATAAAGATTATCCTAAAGTTTATTCTTTAATTCATAAAACTCAATTAGGGACATCCATTATGGAGTATTTGAAATATTTTAAGAACCTAGAATAGGTTTTATAGAAATATCACCAACAAAATTCTATGTAAGATGATGAATCCATTTTAGAAAAAGAGAAAAAAATTCCCATAAAAATGGAATATCATTAATGTTGAGTTTCTTAATTTCTATCTATGTGATAAAAACATATTGAATATGAATAAATAAACATAAAATAGATTTAATTTCAATTAGATGTTTATATTTATCATCATACTGATAACCAATCATAGGTTTGTTCAGAATATCAAACATGAATTCACATCCATATAAACTGATATGGGATCCATATAAGGAAATCCTCTCAAAATATTGAATAACATAAAATAAACTAGAGGGATAATGATGATATATTATTGATCAATATTCCCAAACCTTAAATCATGTAATAATGATAGTCTTATGAGTTGATCATCATACCATTCGGGGTTTCACTACTAATTTAACATCCACTTATCGAGGATATGAAATAACCATCCTTATAAATTTTCCTGACATACATTAATTCAAATTACTCATATCGAATAGGGTACTAAAACATTTTTCCATTCTATTACCACATAAAAATATATCATTCTAACATCTATCCCATAATAAAATAAGAATGGTAATCATGACCATTCGAATACTTATTCAATGTGATCCATCTTGAAAAATAATTCATAAGATGCCTAAATATTGACATATTATTTTCAAATTATAAAATCATTTCTTTAACGTATGTCATCCAAGACCATTATATATTAAAATCATTCAAAATGGTTTATAAATATAATTTCAATTAACCCATGCATATCTTTAATGAGAGTCAAATATTTTTCACAATAAGGGAACCATCCACATTCGCTATTTTGATTGATGATATATTCTCAAGAAACTCTATTAGGGGTTATTACCACAAGATGAAACTATTCTAAGAGAACATACACTAACGGTATCTTAGTAGGGTTTTACCAAGGAAAACTAACCTTATTTCTTTACCGTAACATTGTATTTTCTCCTATATATATGATTAACCTTTGGATTATCACTAATGTTATTTTAGTTTCTAATGTCATCAAAACCATGATCCAAATAATTCTATAGATTCCCAAAATTTCCATAAAAATACATGTAATATTATTTTATGAATATTCATTGCATAACATAATGATCCATGTTATAATCATATAGGTCTAGTTCCATAGGAAACAAGTATTAATAATAAATTATATTTTCTGAGGTCAAAATAATCTGCCACTAAATTCTTCATAACAATCATCCTTATAAAAAGTATCATACATGAAATAAATCTTATTAACCTGGTGAAAGGAAACATATGACCTGTGAAATGCCTGGATCGGTTGTGATCACTGAGAGGGGAGGGGTGAATCAGTGATAACCTTTTCTTTTTAAGAATTGTTCCCTTTGAATTATCAATTCAACCTCTGCATCTGGTTATGGCCTAGATCTACTCTTTTAGGGGTGCAGTGATAATGAAAGCACAGAACACAGAGATTCACAAGGTTCGGTACAAATACCTACTCCTTGCCGTGTGGGTTACACCCCCCAACACGGATTCTTCACTATGCCAAAATATGTTTACACAGTAATTGGTTATACCCCCCAATTACAAGTTGGTTAAACCCCCCAACTCCACAGCATCATCTTCATCATGGCTCCAATTCACTTCTTCAAAGGTGTTGTTCAAAACTTCAAGTAGCTTCAACAGTATTCAAAAGATCTCGTTGGTCTTGCTCACCAAAAACCCAATCACTTAGAATGATCAGTTATTTTGCATTCACACACTTAAGTGTGTACTCTTCTTCTCAAGGTTGGTCTTCTTCACTTGTGCACACACAAGGCTAAGCCTCGAGTCTTCCTCCTTGCACACACACGCCCAAGTGTGGTATATGCATCACCCAAACTCAAACACCAAAAGAGGCACACAAGGTGTGTGGGATCACTTCTTCAATAGCCGCGCAAGGTGTGCAGACGGCCTCTGTCGCGCAGGGCGTGACACCCGTGGGCACACAGGGTGTAACCAAGCGCGGGGCGCGCAAGTACACTGCCCGAGCTCTTCTTCATGTCGCGCAAGAGTTAGCACGCATGGGACCTCTTCGGGGCCTCGAGTGGCTCCGGGATTCTCAGTCGCGCAAGAGGCTGCGCAGAGGTACTTCGCGTAGCTCGGATGGCTTCGTGGGACTCTCGAGTTCTCAAAGGATCAGCAAGCATTTCCAAGGGCGCTGGACTTCTCATTTTATAGGCGAGGAGTGTGTATAGAGTCCGCGGGATCCAAAACTCGAATGCCCGAAATCATCGGCGTTTTGAAAACTTCAAACATGTTAAATATCTTCCGTGTATCTCGTTCTTCTTCTCTGTTTTAATGCGGGTTTTCCATTTTTAGATTTCCTTCACGTGCATGCGTTTTCGAAGGCATGCATGTCTCTGTTTAGGCCCATTCATGAAAAGCACGAACACCCGATGCCTCGGCAACTTAGTTTGCCTCGGCCTCGACCGAATTCATCATCTCATTGCATGCATTCATATTTTAATGCATGAATATGTTCATTATGGCCAGACGATCACAATGGTGGCTTTAGCTTGATCGGAGGTGGTCGGGAGCTCGACTTCAGTGCTCGGAGGGCCACTGGTTCAGGCGGCGTCGCGGGAGGTGCCTCGACCGAGCTCGAGGAAAGAGACTCCTCGGAGCCGTCGGATGCGGTGTTGAAAAGATCATCAATGGCTGGATTAGAACGCGGCGCGCGACAGATGAGATGAGCGGCTGCGATCTAGCGCGCGATCGATCGTGCGGCCAGGATGCGCTCCCGGTGAAATTTGCGCGTCCCACATAGAATCGCCGAGCGGATTTTCCGCGGTTTATCAAACACATGATGCCATCCATCGCTCAATTGAACTTCTCCCCTCCCGGTGCCGCCCTGCACCGGGTTCTCTCTGCGGGCGCGCTCTGCGCCCACCTCTGCTCCCTGTGGGCGCGCCACTGGCACCCACTATGCTTGTCACGGGCGAGCTCCTCGCGCCCCTGCTGCGCAGGCCTGATCCCCTGCATGGCCCGGGGCTTATACACGGCCCCGGCCTCTCTCGGGCTGGCCCCATGGGATCCCCTTTGGGCATGGAGACCTCGAGTCCCACATGTGCCTTGGGGTTGAACCCTTAAGGCTGGCCCTTGGTGGCTTATTTTTTGCTTAAGTATAGAACAAGTCCTTTGTGTAAAAACAAAGTGACCAAGTTCAAATGCCAAATTCCACTTCTTCTATTTATCTTCTCCATTTCCTCTTCTTTATTTCTTCTTCTTCATTAGAATTCCTCCACTCCTTTTATTTATCACTTAGGAATGGAATTCACGAAGGGTCTTCATCAACCGAAGCTCCTGAATCAAACAAATCTTCAATCTTCTTCATTGATCCAATCAGAGATCAAGTTGGATCAACTTCAATTCATCATGCACTAAGAGATAGTGCATGGTCTTCATTAATGCACATCATCCACTCAATGATTGTGGATGGATCATCTTCATCTCCTCATGCTTTGTTATGACAATGCATTGTCTTCAAACATTGTTGTGACATTGTATCATTATTATGACAATGCATGGTCTTCAAACATTGTTGTGACATTGTATACAGTTGATACAAGTTCTTGGAACTTTAAGAACAGCTCAACAATCGTCTGATGTAATGATGCATCTCCAACCATTAGTCTTCAAGCTCTACATCATCAGTTGACACATAGTGACATGTTATTGAAAACAAATGCAATCACTTGGGCACAACAATCTCCCCCTTTGTATTTGGTTTTCAATACTCAGAAGCACATCTTGAAGAATGTCACAATGTGTATGTGCTGATTATTCTCCCCCTTATTGGCCAACAAATGCAAAGTGATGAATAGGAAGTCATTCCCAAAATGCATAACTGCTTGACTCAGCAAATAATGCTCACCCTCAAGGGATGCACTCATCTCCTTCAATTCCCTGCATGTCAGTACAAAAACATATAAATTTAGGGAATAAGGAGGGAACTTTCTCTTCCTCAAGTGAGAGGAGAAGGTTGAACATGAAGTTTCATCCTTAGTTCAACAAATCTTTTTGTAGGTATAACTTTGGTGAAAATATCTGCCACCTGATCTTGAGTAGAAATGTAGTCGAGATTGATGTCTCCACTGGCGACCCTTTCTTTGATGAAATGATATTTTATATCAATATGCTTGGATCTGGAGTGTTGTATAGGATTCATAGACAAGCCAATTGCACTTTGATTATCACATAAGATCCTCAATGGGTTTTCAGCTTTAATTCTCAAATCTGCTAGCTGCACCTTCATCCAAATCATTTTTGTACATGCATGTGTAGCTGCCACATACTATGCTTCGGTTGTGCTCAATGTTACAGAATTTTGATTCTTGCTTTACCAACTAACACATCCTTCTCCCAGAAAGACGGCTCCCCCAGATGTGGATCTTCTATCAGTGCAATCACCAGCCCAATCAGCATCAGTGAATCCCAACAACTTTATGTTTGTACTGTGTTTGTATAAGAGTCCATAGTTCAGGGTTCCTTTCAAATATCTCATGATTATTTTAGCTGCTGATAAGTGAGATTGTTTTGGGTCACATTGAAATCTTGCACACAAAGTCACTGCATATGTTATATCAGGCCTTGAGGCCGTGAGATAAAGGAGACTGCCAATAATTCTCCTGAACTCTTTCTGATCAACATTGTTTCCTTCTTCATCATTGCATAGTTTGGTTCCAACAGAAATGGGTGTTGAGACTTACTTTTCATTCTCCATTCCGAACCTTTTTACTAAGTCCCTTGAATACTTTTCTTGTGAAAGAAATATAGAGTTTTTCCTTTGTTCCACCTGAAATCCTAGAAAATATGTCATTTGACTAAGCATGTACATTTCAAAGGTTCTCTTCATCTGCTCAGCGAATTCTTCACATAGTCCTTCCTTGTCACCAGCAAAAATAATATCATCCACATAGATAATGACTATGAGAGTACCAGTGGTCATTTCTCTGACATAGAGATTGCTGTCAACTGTTCCTTTGACAAACTTCATTCTCTTAAGACAACCATCCAACTTGGAGTACCAGGCTCTGGGAGCCTGCTTTAACCAATACAATGCTTTCTTCAATCTGCATACCATGCTACCATCTTTGTCTAGCACAAATCCCTCTGGTTGTTCTATATACACTTCTTCTTCAAGATCTCCATTTAGGAATGCAGATTTCACATCCATCTGATAAACCTTGTACTGCTTGTGTGCTGCAACTGCTAAGAACATTCTGATAGTCTCCAGTCTTGCAACTGGTGCAAACGTTTCTTCAAAGTTGATTCCTTCCATTTGTGAATACCCTTTGCATACAAGTCTGGCCTTATTTCATGAAACTTCCCCTTTCTCATTGAGTTTGTTTCTAAAAACCCACTTTGTCCCAATTACATTTTTATTTTTTGGGCCTTAACACAAGATCCCAAGTGGAGTTCTTTTCTATTTGATTGAGTTCCTCATGCATATCTTGTATCCATTCCTCATGTTCAACTGCTTCAGCCACTGTGTGAGGTTCCACTTGAGAAACCAATGCAGCATGATCTTCCAATCTCAATCTTCTCCTAGTTTTTACTGAGGCATGTGGGTTACCAAGGACATTTTCTGTGTCGACATGTTTCTTCAATTTATTGTATCTCCTTCTTCCATCTTCATTACCTTTCTCTTCATCACTGGTGTGTTCAGAGTCGATCTCACCAGCAGTTGGTATTGGCTCAGTTAAATCTTCATTCTTTTGTTCCATGGTTGAGTCATTCATTGAGTCATCATTATCCACAGAGTATGATTTGGTGTGGTTTTCAATTATTCTGACATCACTGCAGTCAATCATTTTGTTCAACCTCTTATTACAGCATCTGTAGCCTTTTCCATCAGGTAGGTAGCCCATGAAGATTCCTTCTTCTGCTTTTTCCTCAAACTTTACCAGATTAATGTTTTTAATCTTGATGATGCACGGAATGCCAAAGACTCTGAAGTACTTAACAGTTGGTTTTCTGTTAAACCAAATTTCATAGGATGTCATTTGTGATTCTGGTCTTAGGAGACATCTATTTTGTATGTGTATAGTTGTGCATACCTCTTCTCTCCAAAAAAACATAGAGATATTTTGCTCATCCAACATAGTCCTCCCCATTTCAACTATGCTTCGATTCTTCCTTTCAACCACTCCATTTTGTTGTGGAGTATACGGTGTACTGTATTGATGCTTGATTCCATGCTTGACCAAATAGCTTTCAAAATTATCACAAGTGTATTCTTTTCCATTATCTGATCTCACTTTCCTGATACGGATTCCAAGTTCTTTCTCAGCCTGCCTCTTGAAGTTTTTGAACATCATGATTGCTTCTGACTTGTGTTTCATGAACATGACGTTGGTCATCCGAGTGTAATCATCAATGAAGGTTATAAAATAGAGATCTCATCTTGTAGACTTTTGTCTCATCGGTCCACATATGTCTGTGTGAATGAGTTCAAGAGTCCCAGTAGACATGATATCTACTCCTTTGTGTGAACTATGGGTCAGTTTTCCCTTCTGACATGTGTCACAAATTTCATCTCTTTCTCTCTTTAATTTGGGTAGATCTCGTACAATATTATACTTCAGAATTTTACTCATTCTTCTTTGACCTAGATGGCCAAGTCTTCTGTGCCAATGATTATTTTCATCTTTAGAACTAATATAACAAGTATTGATGGACTCACCAATTTGAAATAGGTTTCCAGTGGTTCTTCTTCCTTGAGTGGTGATTTTTTCATCCTTTGAGCTCTTGATGATGCATGAATATTTCTGGAACAACACCTCATGTCCATAATCACATAATTGGCTTACACTCAGTAGGTTGTGCTTTAGTCCTTAAACAAACCACACATCATTGGATTTTAGATTTGTTGTTGCAATCATAGCCTTTCCAACTCCCTTGATTTTTAGAGAACGATCATTTCCAAACACCACGGTTCCTCCCTCATGACTTTCAATGTTACTTAGAATTTTTGTATCACCAGTCATGTGGGATGAGCATCCACTATCAAGAATCCATGACTTGGTTTTACTACTGGCTTTTAGAGCCACTTCAGCAAAGCATGTGATTTCATCATTGGTTTCTTGAATTCCTTTCCCTTTTATGTCTTTTACTTTTTGTTTAGGAAGAGTTGTCATACATTTATCATCTCTATGACCTTGTTGGTCACATCTTCCACAGGCTTCACTCAGGCAGTCAAATGTGTTCTGAATTGGAGGTTTTGATGCTTTCTGCAAAACACTCTGGGTTTCAGGATGTCTCCCCCTTGACTCATGCCTCATGCTTGAAAGAGACATGTTATACCAGCATACATAAGCCTTATTTCCAAACACACCACAACACCAGCAGTAGCCTCTGAACCTTGACCTTCTTTGTTGATAAGAGTCATGTTGTAATTTTTTTTCCATTATTTGAGTAGTCCTTCCTGAGGATTTCTTTTCTTTTATTGAAGATGATGTTACACAGGTTTTTTCATGCCGTGTTTGTCTCAATTTTATCTTTGAACCTGCATTGTTAGAAATAACATATGAATTTAGAGATTTACTTAGTGGTAAATTGACCTGCCTCTGAGCACCAGCATAAGATGATTCTGTCTTGACCTCAACAGCCTTGTTGAAGTCTTCTCTCATCTTTGTCAAGATATTCTGTGCTTCAATCCACTTGGAATGTGTCACTGATTGCTCTTCTTCTTTGAGGTGAAGTTTCTCCTCAAGATCTTTTGCTATCTTGTCCAGCTCAGCTACCTTCAGTTTGTGTCTCTTGATTTCATCAGTGTACATTGTCTCTTTCTTCATACATTCTTCCAACTCCTCAGTCATCCTTTTGGTTTCCTTTTGTAACAATCTCTTCTCTTTGTTGAGTTCAGTGTTCTGTTCAAGGCAAGCCACTAGTTCATCTTTCAATATGTGTTCGAGCTCTGTTCGTTCACTTTCATTATCTTCACTACTGCAGGTGTCAAACCCTTTTTCCACATGAGCCATAAAATTCGTTTCTTCTTCTGATTGACTAGCTGAACTGAAGTCTGATTCATCCTCTTTGCTTACATAGCTTCTTCATTTACCAGGAACGATCCTTTTCTTTCTTGCACCAGATCTGTTTCCTTCTCTTGGGTATCTAATCCATTTCTTCTTTTGTGACTTATCATCTTCAATATCTGGAGCACTAGATCTTTTCTTAGGATAGTTAACAGCAAAGTGTCCGATTTTATTGCAATTGAAACATCTCGATGGTGATTTCCCTTTTCCCCTGAATTTAGTTTTTCCAAACCTTTTAGAAAAAAGAGAAATAATCGTGTTGAGATCTTCATCCTTTTATTCATTGTCATAATCACTTGATTCTAGGACTTCGTCATCTTTTATCTTGAGTTGTCTCATGGCCTCAAAAGCCATCTCATCCTTGATCTTCTTCTTGAATACTAGGATCTTCTTCATTTCATATGCAATGAGAATGTTGTGTAGTTCATCAAGAGAGAGATCATCTCTGTCTTCTAATGCTGAGACTTTGGGGTCAAACCTGTCCGGAAAATTTCTCATTAGTTTTTTAACAATAGTGGAGTCCTCCAACTTTTCTCCAAAGCCCCGAATGTTACTGACAGTTTCATTGACTCTTGTGAAATAATAATCAATATTTTCTTCTTCTCCCATCTTGAAATCTTCAAACTTTCTTCTCCAAATTTGTAATTTGGCTTCCTTGACTTTCATGTTTCCTTCATAACTACTTTCCAATTTGTCCCAAATTTCTTTAGCATTCTTGAGTCCCATGACTTTTGTGTATACCTTTTCTGAGAGTGACATAAGAATGGCATTTTGAGCTTTACCATCAACTTCCATATTTATTTTCTCATCGAGTGTCATAGAAGATTCATTAGCAAGAGGAGGGAATCCAAATAAGGCTGCATTTCTAACATCAAGGCCGAGAGATAGAAGGTAGGGAAACATCCGATTTTTCCAGCTATGATAATTATTTCCATCGAATGTAGGGACACCCCTACTATTAACAGAATTTAGATTGACCATTTTCTCAGAAGTAGATCCTAACAGAGGCAGCCTCCCTTTGATACCAATTGAAATGACTGGATCAGTTGTGATATCTGAGAGGGGAGGGGTGAATCAGTGATAACTTTTTCTTTTTAACAATTGTTCCCTTTGAATTATCAATTCAAACTCTGCAGTTGGTTAAGGCCTAGATCTACTCTTTTAGGGGTGCAGTGATAATGAAAGCACAGAACACAGAGATTTACATGTTTCGGTACAAATACCTACTCCTTGCCGTGTTGGTTACACCCCCAACACAGATTCTTCACTATGCCAAAAGATGTTTACACAGTAATTGGTTATACACCCCAATTACAAGTTGGTTAAACCCCCCAACTCCACAGCATCATCTTCATCATGGATCCACTTCACTTCTTCAAAGGTGTTGTTCAAAACATCAAGTAGCTTCAACAGTCTTCAAAAGATCTCGTTGGTCTTGCTCACCAAAAACCCAATCACTTAGAATGATCAGTTCTTTTGCATTCACACACTTAAGTGTGTACTCTTCTTCTCAAGGTTGGTCTTCTTCACTTGTGCACACACAAGGCTAAGCCTCGGGTCTTCCTCCTTGCACACACATGCCCAAGTGTGGTATATGCATCACCCAAACTCAAACACCAAAAGAGGCGCGCAAGGGGTGTGGGCTCACTTCTTCAATAGCCGCGCAAGGTGTGCAGACGGCCTCTGTCGCGCAGGGCATGACACCCGTGGGCACGCAGGGTGTAACCAAGCGCGGGGCGCGCAAGTACACTTCCCGAGCTCTTCTTCCTGTCGCGCAAGAGTTAGCGCGCAGGGGACTTCTTCGGGGCCTCGAGTGGCTCCGGGATTCTCAGTCGCGCAAGAGGCTGCGCAGAGGTACATCGCGTAGCTCGGCTGGCTTCGCGGGACTCTCGAGTTCACAAAGGATCAGCAAGCATTTCCAAGGGCGCTGGACTTCTCATTTTATAGGCGAGGAGTGTGAATAGAGTCCGCGGGATCCAAAACTCGAATGCCCGAAATCATCGGCGTTTTGAAAACTTCAAACGCGTTAAATATCTTCCGCGTATCTCGTTCTTCTTCTCTGTTTTAATGCGGGTTTTCCATTTTTAGATTTCCTTCGCGTGCATGCGTTTTCGAACGCATGCATGTCTCTGTTTAGGCCCATTCATGCAAAGCACGAACACCTGATGCCTCGGCAACTTCGTTTGCCTCGGCCTCGACCGAATTCATCATATCATTGCATGCATGCATATTTTAATGCATGAATATGTTCGTTATGGCCAGACAATCACAATGGTGGCTTTAGCTTGATCGGAGGTGGCCGGGAGCTCGACTTCAGTGCTCGGAGGGCCACTGGTTCAGGCAGCGTCGCGGGAGGTGCCTCGACCGATCTCGAGGAAAGAGACTCCTCGGAGCCGTCGGATGCGGCGTTGAAATGATCATCAACGGCTGGATTAGAACGTGGTGCGCGGCGGATGAGATGAGTGGCTGCGATCCAGCGCGCGATCGATCGTGCGGCCAGGATGCGCTCCCGGTGGAATTTGCGCGTCCCACATCGAATCGCCGAGCGGATTATCCGCGGTTTATCAAGCACCCGCTGCCATCCATCGCTCAATTGAACTTATCCCTTCCCGGTGTCACCCCGCACTGGGTTCTCTCTGCGGGCGCGCTCTGCGCCCACCTCTGCTCCATGCGGGCGCGCCACTGGCGCCCGCTATGCTTGTCACGGGCACGCTCCTCGCGCCCCTGCTACGCAGGCCTGATCCCCTGCGTGGCCTGGGGCGTATACGCGGCCGCGACCTCTCTCTGGCTGGCCCCATGGGATCCCCTTTGGGCGTGGCGACCTCGAGTCCCACATGTGCCTTGGGGTTGAACCCTTAAAGCTGGCCCTTGGTGGCTTATTTTTTTCTTAAGTATAGAACAAGTCCTTTGTGTAAAAACAAAGTGACCAAGTTCAAATGCCAAATGCCACTTCTTCCATTCATCTTCTCAATTTCCTCTTCTTTATTTCTTCTTCTTCATTAGAATTCCTCCACTCCTTTTATTCATCACTTAGGAGTGGAATTCACGAAGGGTCTTCATCAACCGAAGCTCCTGAATCAAACAAATCTTCAATGTTCATCATTGATCCAATCATAGATCAAGTTGGATCAACTTCAATTAATCATGCACTAAGAGATAGTGCATGGTCTTCATTAATGCACATCATCCACTCAATGATTGTGGATGGATCATCTTCATCTCCTCATGCATTGTGATGACAATGCATGGTCTTCAAACATTGTTGTGACATTGTATCATTGGTATGACAATGCATGGTCTTCATACATTGTTGTGACATTGTATCCAGTTGATACAAGTTCTTGGAACTTTAAGAACTGCTCAACAATCGTCTTATGTAATGATGCATCTCCAACCATTAGTCTTCAAGCTCTACGTTATCAGTTGACACATAGTGACATGTTATTGACAACAAATGAAATCACTTGGGCACAACAACCTGTTTATGTTAGAATCTTAGTAATTCTAAACATGGTATATATCAGTGATTAAAAATATAATATCATTGAAATATGGTTATTATAAGAGGAGGTTATCATTTATAAACAATACCCTTCATATAATAGATAATAATATTGTGTAATTGAAAAAATTAGGGATGTTCAAAATAAATGAATCGTATTAGAACAAAAAACATTACCCATTAAAGTAATAACATTGGCAAAAGATATGGATTAGTGGTATTCAGATATGCTTAGAAATTCATTTCATTAATATTAAATCATCATAGAAAATATAAACATATATTGTTATATCCATACATCATTACAAATTATTAGTCAAGGGTCACTCCTAAAAATATAATATTAGAATAAAGACCATAATTGAACATATTTAACTCCACGTATCAATCCTATATAGGATATGATACATCCCTATTTACCCAATAAATTATAGGGAAATATTAGTCTTGGATAACCACTATAATAAAAAATATGTATATGCATACAAAAATACCATAAAACATTTTCTTGTATAATAATAATGAATAATTGAAGGGTTTAATTAAATTTTTTTATTTATTAACATGTGGAAGGGAATTATATTTTAAAAACATTCCATCATATCATTAGATTATAACCCATGGATAAGTAATTGGTTTCAGAAGAATATTGTCCATATAATGATAAAACATACAAAGAAATAAATAGGATGCTTTTATTGAATTATATCCCCTGAATAAATTTTGATAACATCGATCAATGTAATCATAAATAAAAAATGTTTCTAAAAGATCATGAGAATCAATTCTTAATTAAAATTCCATTATCAATTTGAATACACATATTTAAAATTATAAATTCCTTAAAATTGAATTAAAAATATTATTTAAAAATATCTGTAGAAACACATAATGGACTCATAATACCATTTAGTGGTAATTAAGGATGTAAATTTTGTTCATGTAATATAAGTTTTAGGAAAACATTCATTCAATACTTTTAAAAAAAATTAAAATGTACATCACAAGAAAAATGATAATGAAATTCCTATTTATATTTAGATAAATAGTAAATCATGGGTAGTAATTACATTAAACATTAATTTATGAATACTATAAAACATTATGGTCTTAATTTTAAGAGAACGTAAACATTTATGAAGAATATTTTTGAGTTAAGTAAGAAATAATTAATGATTACATTAAAATGTTATTTTTGTACCATGAGTACATAAGCTAATGAAAATGAAAGGGAAAAAACGTATTCTCTATAAATAATGATATTAGAAGAAAATTAAATATTTTCATGAGAGGTATATCATAAAATTTCATCATTAGAAACATAATCATGACTAATCCCAATAAACAAAAACATTGTAATGTTGAACCCATACCACATTAGTAACAATTATATTCATAGCCTCTATTATGAATTAAATAAAATAAATAAAATAAATCATTTAATATCATTAAAGTAACTATATTAATTATATATCATGTAATATGGGTTTTATGAGCCCCTCATAAGAGAAGATAGGAATATAACATAATATATGTCCCAAAAAAGCAATTTGTGATGTTATAACCATACATAGAGAACACAATTCATTTAAAGAAATAAAAAACATTTATATTAAATATAATTTTATTATAATTATGTAAATTACTAATTTAAATGTATATAATATGATATATTTTCTGAATTTTATATTTCCAATCCAATTTACTAATCATTTATCATTAATATAATTCTTTCTCTGTATTAACAACTTTTTTTCATGAGTATTTTTGTATTCAAATTCCAGTCCTTGTATATTGATCATGGCCCAATCATCCAAAAAAATTTATTAATGATATAAATATAATATATATTTATCATAAAAATATTTAGAGTCATATATTACTGATCAATATCGAAAAATGAATTACACTATGCTTAAAGAGAGTAGGTCGTACGTATGTATATATGATGTTTTCTTTTTTTAACTAATGGGATGCAAGAAAGGAAAATAATAATTCCCCATTAAAAAAATTTTATTATATAATATATCATATATATTAATTAAATATATCCTTATTAAAATGAAATAATTAAAAAAAAAACAAATCACATCGCTTAAGGAAGGTGGTGGTCCATACATACACATGAGCGACATTATGATTTTCTGATAGATTAGATAATAAAAAGATATATGTGGTGTTATAATTAAATAATAATAATTTTTTTATAAATAAAATTTATAGAAAATAAAACCATCATAATACTATTTCAATAAGGCAATGAAAAACAAATTTTAGCACTACAAGAAGGTGGTAGTCCACACATATGAACGAGTGACACCTTGACATCCAATTTGATGAAAACGATGGTGGTTAATAGTAAATCTGTAATAAAAATAAAATATATGAATATTGAGTAATTTAAATTTTTTGGTTTATGATGAATAAAAATGATTTATATGAGGTGGAATATATTGCTTTTAAAGGGTCGGTAAATATGATTACATCTTCCTGGATAAAAAATCGTTAAAAATATAATTAAAGGGCCTAGGTTTGGTTATCTGGGATGGCCAAGACCTATATAAACTATTAAATGATTAATTTAATATAAAAGGGATGGATAGGATAATTTACAGGGATCAATTTTTTTAAATGAACAAAAGGTAAGGGAGTCCTTTAATAAGTAAGGGATAGGGAACAAATTGAATTTTTTAATTGAATAAAATATAACATAATAAATGTCGATTAAAAATGGACATGAATTCAAGGAAAATGTTGATATAGTTGAAAGAAAACTATCCAATGGAATTTTGACATGTTTTTGTGTCATTTTATACTATATAATGTTTAATATCCTTTCATTATCATTTTCTACAATAACCCCAAAAACAAATTTTTCAAAATTAAATAGTTTACAATGTCATAAAAAATGGAAAAGATTATAATATATAGTTAATAGTTGACATTTTCATCCATATTTCGTTATATAGTATTATGTTAAAATTATAATGAATTATAAAATATTTAATAACAAATTGTTTATTATAAACTATTAATAATATAAAATTTTAAAATATTTATTTAATTTGACCTTATAGACACAAATTTAAAATATGTAATTGAAATATATCACTAATAAAAAAACTAATAAGTAATATTTATCTATAATAATATTTGAAAAAATAATTCAAATAAATTTTAATACTTTTATTAATTTTAAATGATTTAATTTATTTTTCAATTAATTAATTAAATAACACTTCATTAATTCATAATCACTCAATGTATTAATTAAATTTATAAAATTAGATGTAAATTTATATTTTAAAAAATAATAATTTATATTTCAAATAATAATTTATAACAAAACATATACACCTTTTATCCGTAAGTAACAATTTTTTAAATATTAAACACAAGAGTTTGGCATTTTGGTATTTATTATTCACTAAAATTAATATTACGGTCATAATAAAATAAGTATTGAACCAAGAGAACATATATTATATATTTTTATGGAAATAGATGAAAAAAAAATCATGATATTGGATATTTCAGTGTATTATTTAAATTTTTGGCATTATCCAAATGTTTGGACCCTGTTTTACCCATCGTACACATAATAGGATGATAAAAATTTTCTATGGTTACTATTGATTTAGACCAAACTAAAAGGGTTTTAGTTACCAAATTCTATCATCATTATTTCAAAAATAGAATCAATTTTTCAAGATTCAAATTTATTATGTTACAATAATTCCATTTTATCATAACCATGAAAGACACGATGGATCCGTCATTTTAGAAATTTACATTTTTTTAGAATAAAACCATATTTATTATTCTCTCATCCCTAGAAAAAAATATTAGAAAATTATAAAATATTTTTTGACTATATAATTAATAAATTTCAATAAATGTTTTCAATAATATTTTTACAGTAACTTATTAAGATAAAATTACATTCCTGACATAAAAACATTTTTTTGGAAAATCATCATTTACATTTTCAAATGATTTTTTTTGTAATCAATTATAATGAACATTACTTATTTTTTAAAATTTTAATTATTTTATTATATAATTATTACTATTGAATCACAAAAATCCATAAATAGTGAAATAACAGTTAAATTAAATGATGAAAATTTTATGTTATATGATGATTTGATTAATCTTGGTGTTTCATGTAATGAATACTATCAATGAAGTATTTTTTTGAAGAAATATATATTCTAAAATATCTTGGTGTTACACATAAACATTGTGATATTATACAATTATTACCAAATATATAATGAAATGTAATTATGTTAATTTTATAACACATTTTTATCTCCCCTTATATCTTATTTTATGTGGTAACATCACTCATTCATATATGTGTAATACCAAATCAATAAAAATATGTTTTCTTATTTCATGATCAAATGGTGGTAAAAATTGTGAAAATAAATAATATATAATTCTGAAATAATTATCATTTAGTAAATATAATATATAATTTATTTTCACAATTAAATAAATTGAAAAATGATAACATAAATCAATAGTATGTGTGGTATACCATCTCAATGAAGGGTTGTGATTGATTTTCCAATTTAATTTTATAATAATAATCATAAAGATGAAAAGAATGAAACAAATGGCATGTATTACATATTTATTTTATATAATATGTAATTCTTTTTAGCATTTCCACCAATTAGAAAAATCAAAAATTCATTCATGTGTACATTGATACTACAGTCACCATGAAATAACATCGTTCATTTTTCATGACCATTTAATATGGTTGTTTTAAAAGTGTTCTTATTTTATAAATATAACTAATAAGAAGTTCTTATTATTCTAGATATAATGGATATTTCACCAATTTTTTTATTTTTAAGTCATCTTTGTGGATTAGATGATATATATCGAATGACTCCAAAACATAAGAAGTGAATATAAAATTATTAATAAGTAAATATGACATGGCAATAAATGTGATAAAATTAATGATAATAAAAATGAACATTATAACGTGTATTATTTAACTAGAAAACATTTTTAATTTTATTATTCATGATTTATATAACATAAAAATATTTACAAATCAAAATATAATCGATTTCCATTACAAATTATTATTAAATCGTGTATCTAATTTTTCTGACATATCTATTTTTTATGTTTTGTAAATACACGTATTTTTTTAAAAGTTTTAATTATCATTTTTATTACTATATTTTATATTCATAATAAAGGATTTATTATGTAGCATTTCTTCATTTTCAATATGGTTATTTTTTCTTTAAAAAGTAAAATTTGAATGTTTTAACATATATGGATTATTGAATTTTTCCTCACATCATAACCATTTTCCGTTATAATTAATCCTTTATATGATTCCATTTTAATTTTATAAATAAAATTTTATCTCTATATTATTTATATTTTTTAAATTTAGAATTATTTTCTAGGGAAATATTTACTTTAATAAATATAATGATATAATTACAAGTTTCTTATATATCTGGTCAAAAAAATTTGTTGGTATTGATGAAAAAAAATGAAGATCATATTTTTTTCAATATATGGTACATCATATTTATATATTTTCATGGGTGTAGTCGATAAAACATATATAAATTGGGTGTTTGATATATCTTATATAACAAGTGATCCCAAAATTTTTATCTAATGTAATTGGTAATGTACTTTTTCATCAATGAAATTAAGGATGGATAATACCATTTGGGTTTATCCTAAAGACATAATTGGTTTATATTTATTATTGATAGGATTGATAATGAGTTATGAATATAAATCCCTAAATATCCTATAAGGGATAAAATTTTCATTCTTTCTATTATCATGTTTTTCTTTCAGAGAAAATAATTTTCCAATATTGATATGGTTTATATCATAATATCAATGAATAATGGGAAATAATAAAAAATATATGGGGTTTAATGTCTTTCACTAGACTAACATGTTTGTTTATTTATATGTCATATTAATATTTCTTTTAATCCCATGTTTTTATCTATGTTTTTTTTGGGGTTTAGGATGACCAAGAATGAAGAGTACGTCATATTAATGATCTGAAATAATTATGTTGAAAATAAAAAATTATTCTTATAACGATATTATATTGTTGGAAAAATTGACTCTGTGAAGAAGTTTCATATTTTTAAGGTATGGGTATGTTTCTTAATAGTTATGAACCAATTATCTTGAACTATAAACCCTAAAAACTCTTTGTGAATGGACATTTGTATCTTCCAATTAAAAAATCAAATTTATGAAATGTAAAAATTGTGGGTCCTGATATTATGATTCACCTAAAAACTTCTATTAAATTACTCATAACCATCATATAATAATCTAAAAACTTTAAAAACATTGGGTTAATTTTATAGAAAATTATATCTATTCTCATATGAGAATGGTTTACACTTATATTTACTCTATAGACTAAATATTTTTCTTATATACCACAATATTACTCTTACATAACCTAGTCACTTTAACATATATCAATTAGATATCAGATTACTCCAAAATAGCATCAAATTACACTAATAGACCCTTCATAAATATATTTCTACTCTTACATAAATTTGATATCATTTGAGTGAATCTTCTATATTATCGAGTGAAATTTATTTTCTAGTAGTTTCATTTTATACAACATTGATTTATTGTTAAGAGAGATAATACTTATATTTTATGTTAGCTATGTAATGTGTGATCCTTGGACAGTGTCATCTCATGTTCCCACATAAAATAAAAAACAACTATACATTTCAATGTTATGTAATATTGACCCTGAAATGCCCTCAATGGTGAATTTTGGTGAAAAAGATAGAATTATCTCCACATAATATAGTGCCATGGGGCTTCAAAATCATTATTCATCCACTTGATACACTATGAAATCTAAATGCATGATGTGATGGAATGTAAACATAAATCTTAGTCTCAAGATAATACTACGATTGATTTTGAGATATATTTACATGAGAGTAGGCTAATATTAAATATCAAATACTGTGTATAATTTTTAAAAACCTTCAACTAATATAAGTAAATATCAAATCCAAATAAAACTACCTCGTTAACATTTTCATGACTTTAAGCACATCAAATAACTTCAGAAAATTATCAAACCACCTCAAAAAACCATATAAAAATTTTAAAATAAAAATAAATACATTCAATTTACACCTTTTTGAAATCATCTCATACTTATTTGTAAATATTTATTACATTTAATATGATCTCAAATGAAATAAGTTCATCTATAAAGTATCTTCATCCATATTATAATAATCCAAAATATCTTTCCACATTTAATGATTTATTTTCAATGTTTATTTCAATAGAAAATTAAATAAAGCATTGAATATTCCATGAAATAATATATATTTATATCTTATTCAAACTAAAAAAATGATTCAATGATTATACAACTCAAAGAAATATTTTTCTCAAACATCATCCAATATTGATCATTATTCATTAGATCACTTATTTTATACAATAACATTCAATATTTATAATCACAATAATTAATATCTAACAGGATACACTAATAGTTTTTCTTATTTTGATTACATCAGGCTTATTCGAACCCAATAAACTCAAAAAACAATAAGATCATTTATTTATTTGTGACAAATAGAACCCATAATCACCAAAGGGATGAATGATCTCCCCCTTCTTATTGGATTTCAGTACCTAATGAAAATTCTTCTAAAATTTTTCTACAAAAATGAATGCTTCTTATCTATATATTATTGGTAATAAACACAATGCGTAAAATAAAATTTGTTATATAAAATAATTTACTCAACATATTCACGATAAATTCTTAGTTTAAATAAAAAAAGTCACTAATCAACTTCAATATATTATTTTAATTAAAAATTGTTTTCAAATATATTTCCTATTTTATTTTCATTTAAAAAACTAATATCTACCCATTTATATTATAATGAAATATTATTTTAGAAAAATTATTAAATAATAATTTTATCAAACATAATTAATTACATTTTAATCTATTTTTTTATATTTTATAGCATCACACAAAATAATAATTAATTTTCATTTTCTGATATATTCTCCCCTTCCATGAGGTTAAATCCCCAAACATCATCACTATAGATAATACAATTAGTAATTCAAATCCTAATAATTCATTCCACTAAAATCCATGTAAAACATCTTAGACTTCATATATATTATTCCAAGCTTAATCTTCAAATATATAGTATATATTTCAGATGACTAATCAAACCCACTATCTACTAACATGCCTGAACATTAATTTCGTACACAAAAAAACTAAAAAAATATAATATACTGGTTTAACTAAACCCTTTTAGTGTGAAAATTACGGTTAATAGTTTCCTCTCAACTATTTAAGACTTCCCATTTTTCTCAATCACTGAGATAAGGCTTCAACTTTTCTACCTTAATTTTCAAAACAATATATTTCATATGAATCATGGTCTTCTTTATTATTTTAGATATCCACATGTGTGGAACATCTTTCTCTTTCATAGATGAAATAGAAAATGGATTTCCCAATTCATTGTTAATTCCCTTCAATTCATCCTTTTATAGTTGAGGTATAATAATTTAATATTTTGAAACATGTATATCTTTCTTACACCATCCACACTACTTCTCAAGAATGATTAAATCATAATATTTTTTTAATATATCATAATATTTGGGTTTATATTTTTATTCAGAAATTTATTAAACCGATCAAATCTATTTAGTTTTTTCCAAGATTTTTCATCTTTTTATTTCTCTAATACACCTCTATTAAAAAAATCATACATGGATTGTATGAAAAATTCCAGGGTGTATTAATTTATTTTATAAATATAGTATATTCAGTTAGTATTAGTTTTTGAATCAATCTCATATTTATTGGGTGTATAATGATTAAAAAATGTATTTTTTAGTACCCATAAATTGGAATCAAAACACTTTACATCATATATTTAAGATGTGTGAATCACATAAAAAATATTACTATATTTCAATTCATGGATTCAGAAGTGAAATTTTTAAAGAATAAATGCTTGGTCTTAGGATTCATTGATTAAGGACACGTATTTTTTCTCCTATTTAAAAAAAATTACATAGTTTTTTATTATATGTATTATAATTTTTTTTACATTCGGGAAATGAATTGAGAGTCCATGCTATAAAAATGGTCAATTCAACCATGTACATATGTTGTAGTCTCTTCAAACCATATGTGAGAGCCATCCAAATAAACTAACCAAGGAGTGGGGTGTGGATGAGTATAGTGATTTCTTTTCGATTCACTAGTCATTTCCACACTAACCCCACTATATTAAACTAGTTTTGTATTGAAAATTAAAATAAAAAATTTCACATCATGTTTGATTAAATAATTTTATAATTTTATATGTCAAAAAGATAAATTTCACTTTTTGGGATGATTTCATAGAAGGTGGTAGTGATTCATAGAGCCCATGATTAATGTTGAAGGGATATGGGAAAATTGAATGGAATCCCAGTAAAACATATCCATGTTTTTTTCATGTAAAATTAACGTAATGCATCAAAATGGAATGTAATTTAGGGACCCTATCCATCATTATGTAGGATTAAACTTTCATGAAATAACCCAATCCCAATTCATCAATTAAAATTACAAAATGATCCTATCTATCCAATATAATGAAAATACAAATAGTCAAAATATTTTATTTGTATTTTTCTAATAACTCTTATTATATACATTATCTGGACACCATATTATACATTGAGATATAAGAGGAATCTTAAAACGACTTCATTGATTTTTTCAAAGTGATTTCAGATTCCCTTCCCACCAAAAAACATGGACCAAATGGAATAATGAAACTTGCATTCCCAAAACCAGCTCTCCCATTTCCACTAAATTGGAACTGTAGGCATGCATTTGGGGGTTTGACCAAGAGGAATTGTAATACCATTTTCTATTCTCAAATGAGTCCTCTCGTAATCCGTATATTTTATAGAGGATATGGGATGTGCTAATTCCACATCATCTTCTCCATCCCCTCACATGTATTTCTAAACCTCTTGTGATCACCATGGGTGGAACATGATGTAATCCCGAGTTGCATTCAAGAAATATTATGAATGATATTTTCAATTCGAGGTTTATTTTTTTCATCATCCTCTATTATTATTTAATTTATTTATATTATGGTACCTCATAAAAAAACATTGATGATCATGTTTTCATGTACCCTTTTATAAGATGTTTCACACACCGTTCAACCCTTATTATTCCCACTTTCACTTTCAGTGTTTTTGTTGTTTATATTTGTAAATAGAAATATCATAAATACTATTAATGAAATGTAAATTAATATCCCATTATCATAAATAAATAACCTATAGTCGAAGATAGCGCATTTAGTTCTTAGTGTGTTTCCTTATTTAATTTTAGATATGATATCCTACAGAAATCACTCAATCGTCGGATGTATCCGATGAATACTAAGTGTTTATGACTAAACCCTAGGTGTTATACAAGTATAAATTTAGTAACATTTTAGTTTTGGTTTTTACTAACAGAGTATTAATCGATCAAAAATGTATCTCTTGAAACGTCGAAGGACGATCATCACTAGATTTCCCAAGGTTGATCACATCTTATCAAATTTGGGTGCCATTTTCAGGGAACCGTGAATTTTAATTTATTTATTCCTTTTATTATTTATATTATTTTTTATTTATTACCCAAAATACCCCTTACATTTTGTATTTTTTTTTCATTTCTATTTTTTTTGTCTGTTTCATCCTGTCTCTCTTAATCTTATTCTATCCCTTTCTATGTTATTATATAGTATCAATTACTTTTTTATTTTTAATTTAACTATTATAATAAAATTTTAATTAAAATATACTATATATTAAGAAAAAATCTAAAAAACAAACTTCACAACTTATTTGCATGACCCGATCAGATAATGTAAAACTGCATGAATTTGACCATGAAATTGAAAAGAGAGTTCACTCACAAATTAAGACATCATGAATCGGAAAATCAGGTAACAATATAGAAACCCTTGTGGAACCCTGAGTTATCCCAAACCAACTGAAAATTGAACCAAATAAAAACCATAAAAACATGTCTACAAAAAATAGGCCTATAATAAATTGACCACCACAGATGTGGAGTACCTACCCATGTACGCCCAATATCGCATGGAAGAATTCAACAATGAGCTAAGATCGGGCCTCATCCATTTTCTTCCAAAATTCTATGGTCTTACCAATGAGTACACTCAAAAAAATCATATGAGGTTTCTTATATTTTTCTCCACACTAAAACCACAAAATGTGTTTGAGTGCCTTATATTGTTTAGGGCCTACCCTATCACCCAAGATGGTTTATCCAAAGTCTTTCTATACTATCTTCCTTCTTAAATTATGGAATAAAATGACAATTAATGACACATTAGAGAGATTTTTTCCATGCATCCCTAATTGCATCAATTATAAAATAAATTGGTGGAATTAGTAAATCAAAAAGATCATCCCTTCATTAATATTTGGAGATATTCAAAAGGCGTTGCTCATTTTCATCCACCACCATATTAAGGAATATTTTTTTATTAAATACTTCTATGAGGGAATTTTCGCCAAGGATCCTGAAATGATATAAGTTTTACTGTTTGGTTACATAAATGATAAAACTCATTATGCCCCTCAATAATTTATATCTTACATGGTTCAAAATTCACAAAAATTTGTTAGACGAGACGTTTCACAACCCCAATAAGTTCATGATGTATTTCATTCATCCCTATAACAAAAGGTAGATAGAAAATATGATGATACACATACACATCTAAGGAAATTATATAATGAACATGGTAAATCACACTCTTCATCCATTATATTGCATTGTTGTACTTTTTCTGATGAAACTAAATTTTTAGATCAGTGCCTTCAACTTCAAGATTCATCTTCGTCTTGTGTAGAAGTATTCCATGGGAATATTTTTTAGAGAGCACTGCCCTTTAATCAGGAAATTTTCAGGCCAAATCCAAACTGTTGGTGGAATGAACATCCATAATACTGACATGGAGGTAACCCATGAAACCCTAAATCAGAATTGGAATCAATAAGTCATGGAATGAAACTTTCGTATCCCTCAACATCTTAGAAAATCCTCCTCCTCCTCCCTCTCCTAAACAAAGAAATGAGGATATAGTAATTAAAATAGAAATCTCAAAAGTCCATTTCTAGTAGACCATGAAATTGGTTATTCAATACCCATGAACTCAAGTAGACTGTTGGAAAACACCATTTGTGTGATAAAATTCATGGCTCTGAAAAAAATACCATATCAGCTACTTGAAAATCCAAAATAAAAAGTTAATCTTTGTTTATTAAAAATTCATTAGGGTAAATTAGTATCTTTATCTAATGAACATAATTAAAAGGTATGTCCCCAATCTTAAAAACTATCTTCCCCTACCCTCAAAATATTCTAATGAAAAAAAAGATAACGAAATTGTTAATGAAGATTCTACTAAAAAATACATTCATCTTACTTTCCCCAAAATACTCTATAAATATAAGAAATATTTAGATAATGATATTGATAAAGGGATAATGGATATATTTAATAAGGTATTGGTTAATATTATTTAAATGGATATATTAAAAAATCCTGCAACATGAAAAATTTCATGAAGATATTTTTACCCATAGATGACGAGTTAAGGGGAATGAGGGACTCAACCTAGGAAGGAATGTCTCATCCTTGATTCAACCAGATATGCCAACCAAATTCATGTATCTAGGAAAATTCATGATTCCTTGCACCATAGGGGACACGTTCTTTTCGGATTATATGCTAGATATAGGGGATTCAATTATTATAATTTCTTAATCTATGTACACATCTCTACAGGTTGTAAAGCTTCAACCAATAGTATTAATCATTAAACATTCCAAATAGAGCCGAACAAACCCATTATGAGTGATTTAGGATATCCTAATAAGAGTGAATAATCTCATATTCCCCAACAATTCTTACATTCAGAAGATGGAATATTTTCAAATGTAGGGAAATGATCATCTCATACATAGTAGTCCATTCCATAAAATAGCAAGAATGATCATAAATGTACATAATGTAATGATATCCATGGATTTAGATGGTGAAAATTTATTTTTTAACATATTTTAAGCTACAAAAAACCCTGTTGAATTGAACTTCACTCTTCCGATAAATTAGATGGATGAAATCTCAAATGATACGCCCACAAAATTATATCCCCGAACCATAATCTGGTTCATATTTCTCTTATTCACCCTCAAATGAGTTGAGTTTTGATTCATTTTTTGAGTACTGTGGTGGTTCCGAAATGTTTATTGTTTTCGTTAATTGATGCTCATATTTATTCAGAGATAGAAATGATCATCAATGATTATTAAAATCTAATTTCAATATATTATATTTTTATAGACAATAAAAATGTTAAGATAGAAATTGTGATGGACCTCACTCCCCCTAAATACACCCTAAATTAAAAAAAACTATTGTTTTTGGAACTAAACCAATTTCCCACTTAATGAAAATATGCCTATCTTTAGGGTATTGAAAAATTTATGGTCAATATTTCCAGTAACCTCTCTTTATATAATGAATCAAAATTGTTCAACCTTTTGAGAGATTGTTAAAAGGAAATTGTATGGACATTGATAATATTCCAAGGATTATCACTTCTGTTTTTATGCATCATATACTTTTATATAATGATGATAATACAACATGGAATGATTTAAACCAAATTAATCCCACAGTCATTGAAGTGGTAATATTTTAAGTCAGTAAATAACTTGCTACTTGGATCATTTATATTATAAATAATAGTAAATGGGTTAGACTATTGAAAATTATTCTGAAAATAAACATGAATAACTGCTATGTCTAATTAAATGAATGAAATGGTTCCAACACATGGGAAAATTTTGTGTGTGTCTACATTGACTACCGTCAATAGAATGAAGCCTTGTGAAAGGACCACATTCCTCTACCATTCATTTACCTAATGATAGAAATATTGGCTTGTATGTCCAAGTACTATTTCCTTGATTTCTATTATGGATATATATTAATCCATATAGACGATGAGGATCCAGAAGAGACAAAATTTACCTATCCATTTGGGACATTTACAGAAAAATAGATGCCTTTTGTTTTTTGTAATTCTCCAGGTAATTTTCAGTGATGTATGTTGACTGTTTTTTTCTAACTAAAATGATGACTTTATAGAAGACTCTATGGATGATTAAATTATTTATCAAACATCCATTGAGTACAATTTTTCACTCCTAGGTTCCCCCCCCCCGCTTCATTGAAAAATTTCTCTTATTAAATTACAAGAAATTCCATTTTATGGTTGAGTGGGGGATATTTATATGGAATGTTTTTTCAAAAGATGTAATTCATGTGTTTAAATAAAAAATTTAATTAATTTCATCACTTTTAGATGAAAAATGTGCTCGATAGATGTGATTATTCTTAGGTGATGCTAGTTTTTATCGTAGATTCATTAAAATTTTTGTAATGTTACAATTCCCCTATATCGATTTTTAGAACATGATTTTGAATATTTTCTTAATAAAAACAGTGAAGAGACATTCAATTATCTAAAAATTAATATCACATCACCTCTAATCATCCAACCACCATAATGGTATCTCTGATTTGTACTTATGTGTAACATATCTATCTTTGTAGTCCAGGAATTTATTTAACAATGGTTTATAATTTATCCTTATTTTTTTATGTATGAATCACATACCATTGATCCTCACCAGCAAAAAACCACCATAACTATAAATGAACACATTTATACTGTGTTTTCCTAGGAAAAATTATGGTCTTATCTTATATGGTGAAAAATTTGTTTGTTTTCAGATCAAGATGCCCTTTGATTTTTCATAAAT
Organism: Viscum album; assembly: GCA_963277665.1. Taxonomy (NCBI): domain Eukaryota; kingdom Viridiplantae; phylum Streptophyta; class Magnoliopsida; order Santalales; family Viscaceae; genus Viscum; species Viscum album. The sequence goes on along the minus strand of OY728122.1, from coordinate 1,233,158,926 downwards.
AATCATAAATCTAAGCCCCACAACATTCGGTGGATGCCCCAACACTAGGATTTTTCCATTTGAGATTTCTGATATGAGAGGAGTGGAAAATGTTGTAGCTGACCACATTAGCAGGATTTCCCCTCCATTGAACCACAAATTGGACACATCCCTACTTGTTAGAGAATTCATTCTTCATGAAATCCTCTCTGATGTTGTGGACCTTACATCATGGTATGCAAGCATTGGGTAATTCCTATCAATATCTACTATTTCCCCTGATTTTAGAACCTTTCAATCCCAGATAATTAAGCATTATTCTCTATTGTAAATTTGTGATGACCCATATTTTTAGAGAATGTGTATGTACCAAGTTGTTTATAGGTGTGTTGGTGGTCACGGGTTCACCATAATTTTGACCTTCTACATCAATTTGGATTATGGGTGAAACTTTTTCACTAAAAATAGATTTCAGAAGGTCCATGACTGAGTAATTTATTTGAAACAAATTTATAGAGATTCCCTTATATTTTTTATGTTATGTACTCGATGTAAATTCCCATGGAATATCTCTAAGAGGAATGACATTCCCAAATTGACTGTGTTATTTTATAAATTCATTGATGTATGGGGAATATATTTCATGGGGAATTTTCAAAATTCATTTAAATTTTTTTATATCATATCAGATATTGTATACATTTTGAAACTTGTTGAAGCATTAGACACTACGTTTGATGACCATTGACTTGTTTTTTTGTTGGGTCTCATATTTTTTGAAATATTGATTAGTTATAATTTATCATTAGTGGCCAGGGATAATATTTTTGCAATCGCAACTTGAAAATTTTTCATTATAAGTATGGGGTTTTTCATAAATTCTCTAATACGTATCACTCAAAATTTAATGGACATGAAGAAATATCAAATCAGGATGTTATGTGAATATTGAAAAAAATGGAATAACCCAATATGAAATTTTGGATTTTAAGCTCAGATGATTTACATTGGGAGTGTTGTACCACTTTTAAAATCCAAATAGGAATATCACAATATGTGATTGTGTTTATAAAGGCGTTCCACCTCAGGGTAGAGGTAGATCACTCCAAATGTTTGGATGTTAAATAATGTAATATGAATCTGTCAGATGTAGGTGAGCATAAGAATTTGAAGATTTCTATTCTGGAAGAAATCCGATGTGGTCTATATGAGAACTCCCAAATATATAATGTAAAGTCAAAGGCTATCGATGATAGTATGATTTATCGAAGAAAGATCTATTTTTTCCGAAGTTCCTAATGTTTAATTCCAAGAAAAAGATACACCCATTTAATCTTCATTCACGATGTCCCGATGTTTTTACTACTACTAATGTTTACCCTTTTGTGCAATATAGGGTTTTCGTGAGTAGAGTGGATGATTTATTTTTGTCAATTGTAATAGACATAATCACTATTATAATGTTTTTCCAAAGCATAATGTAGTCTAAATACACCTTCAAAAAAAATATACCAGTAAAGCCAATTTGGTTTTATCCTTCCTTCCCACATTCAATTTTTAAAATAGTGAGGAAATTACTTTCTCTAGGTGTGTAGGAATGCGTATATTGTTAGGTTAGTATGAAATTATCTTAAAATTTATTATTTTTCCATTTTTTCATGCTGGATTTTATTTTCACATTACACTTATTTTCCACGTTCAATTTTGTGCTAAAATATTTATTATTGATTCCCACTTTATCATAGAAAATAATTCCCTCTTAATCATGGATTTTATTTAAAATTTATGAGTAATTTTCCTATTTTAAGTTGATTTTGGATTAATATTATTATTAAATGAATATATTTGTTCTAGAAAATGAATTTAACATTGGGTTGTGATTTTTACATAATTTTATATTTTTCAATTATATAAATTGATGTATCACTTAAAACCCATTGAAAATAGTTTTACACTTTGTGTGAGTAGTTTATAGAAAAACAATTTACTTACTATCTCCACCTATCATTTTCACAAAACCATGAAGTTTGAATATTTCGTACATAATAGAAGCTAAATATAACATAGGTTAGTATTTATCAGATATCTAAAATTTGTTTTCCATACATTCATTCCTTATTTGATCTGTTTCATTAATGTACTGGATGGACCACTTTCTATGTACCTGTTATCCGACTCTTGTCCGTGCTGAAAAAATATGACTAAAATATAAAAAATAATTATGAAACAAATTTATGTGTTTTTTCTTAGGATGTTCAAAATCATGTCCCCCTTATCCTTGGGTCTTGTAATTACTATTACAACAAGTGTTTCTATGAGATCCAAAAATGGAGGAGAGATGACTGTGAGATTTGTTCCAAATGAAACATTAGAAAAGAAATATTAATATTATAATAAATAAGTGAATTGATGAAATGTAAAACATATGTGGATATCTAGATCTGGATCAGTAGGTTTTTTTTTATATTGCTTATGTTACTGGGTTTTGAAATTTTATTTAAAGGATGTAGGTCTGGTTCGATGGACAAAATAATCTAAGCAGAAGAGTGTTAAAATAAAAAATATTTACTTCATAGAAAGTGGAAAGAATAGAATTTTACTGTTTTACCACACACACATAGAGATTTAGTGGTGTGATTCAATTTTAAATTAATTTCTAATTATGGTAAAATACATATCTATTAATTTCATTCTAATATAATTTTTGAGATAATATTTTCCATGATCTCTAAGAATAACTCATTGTAGTGATTTTTTTAGTTGATCACATTTCATTCAGGAATAAAATTTCTTTTAATGATATATATTCATTAATTTGGGAATATTTACCTAAATCATTATGTAAATGTGTCTTTTCCCAGGAGTGAATGTGTTTTAGTGTGAGGGTGTGACCGCACCGTGATTCATTATTCATTTCCACCCTTACACAACTATTTTAAGTTAGTTTAGTATTGAAAATTAAAATTATAATAAAAACATTCACCTCATGATTTATTAATATTTTTTTATCTGTTTTAAAGGGAAATTTCACTTGTTTTGAGGATTTCATTAACATGGAGGTGATTTGGAGAGCCCATGATGATGAAAATGGAAAATGAGCCAAACTGCAAGGAATCCCATGAACACATGTCTACTATTTTGAATGTTATGAGAACTATGGGCAACCAAATGGGGTGAAATTTTTTTTCAAATTAATAACATAATGGGATACATAATTCCTCAAGTAAATAATTCCCAATTCATTTATTATAAGGCCCAAAAAGACTAATCTATCTTGTAGAATGAATCTGCATAGAGTCAAATTCCTGCCTATGTATGTTGGAAAAATATATTATTATATACATTATCTGGAAACCAAATTTTACCTAGATATATTGAAATTATCTAGAAAATTCCTTTTTTATTTTTTTAACTGTGATTTTAGACTTTCTGGAAGCCCAAAATCTAGGACCTAGTGTATTTTTTAAATCAAGGTGCCAAAAACTACATCTCACTTTACCTATAATTTGCATCCTTGGGAACCCCATTTGGGATTTAGGATAGGTGGTATGTTTCTACCATTTTGGATTACTTAATTACTACTATCATCATATAAATATGTTTTTGAGGATATGGAATGTGCTAATTCATCATCTTCATCTTCCACCCCCATTGATCTTTAATCAACTTGTGATCACTCAGGGAGGAACATGATGGGATCCCAAGCACCTTATATGTTTTATTTTTAAATACACTACTAATTATATATTTTATGTTGTTTTAATTCTTCAATTATTTTTAAATAACTGATTTATATACTGGTACATAAATCTCAAAGTCAAATTATCTTGTTTGGGGGTACCCTTTCATATAATGTTTCAAAAGCCATTCAACCCTTTTTCTTCCACTATTAAATTGAGGTGTTTGTGAGGATCATATTGGTAAATTTAACTTTTATAAACACATTAAAGGCCATTTAAATTAATTTCATTGTAATATATAAATATAAAATTAAATCCCAGATAGAGAATCAAATTCTTCATGTGTTGCCTTGGTGAGATTCTGTTATGAAGTCAACTAAAAATCTCACAATCATAAGCAGTATACAGTGAATTATCAGGTGTTTCTGAATCAAAAATAGGTGGTATCCTAGATTAAAATCCATTAAATTGTGTATCAAAGAGATAAAAACAATTTTTTTTTAAGAAATAAACACTATATCAAGAAGCGATTAAGGACGAGATTCACAAGATTTCTCTAAAACACATAAGAGTATCCTATGTGGGAAACACAATGGTGTTTCATATCAAGTGAGGGAGCATGCATAGATTTTTAGGTTTTGAACCCCATTATTATATAAATTATGTGGGGGGGGGGGGTTGGGGTAACATATTAATATTCCACTATATAATAAAAAATCGTATGTGGGAAACAATTTGGTAATATTAACACATTATTTAAACAAAATCATATAACTTTTTGTGTATGATAAGATCAATCACATATGTCTAATACGCACATTAAATCATATTCATCCTTTTCAAATCCTCAAGAATATTAAAATACAGTAGTTCAACACTACAATAGAATCATAATTTTGACACCATAAATTTTTTCCACCATGAAAACCATCCCAAGGTAAAAATTGGGGATGATTTATCATCCTGAACCATTGTATGTAATCTTATTCATTTATGATCGTGGTGAATTGAATAAATAACAGGTCGTTTTAAGGTTATTTTGAGAGGTGATCACATGATATCATCATGAGAAGTTATATTGACTATATGACCACGTTCATATAGTCACTATTCCATCAATGAAATATGTGATATTTTATAAATACATTACAATAATCATCAGTGTCATCGTAGATCTATCTCACGAACATCATGGACAAAATGATTCCATCACATGATAAAAAGGTATATTTCCTTCAACCTATTTAAATTAAATGGTTTTCATTGATGTCTATTGAGAGACCTTGTTACAATAAAATTTCATTAATTTAAAAAATGTGTGATAAAACAATCTGATCAAATAAACTAAAATAATCTATCATGAATTTTAAAATAAATCAATTTATTATGTGACGATGATCACATGGGCCAATATGATATTACCAATAAAAACAAGAAAATCAATGTATCTCCTTTATTTAGAACCAACCATCATTTATAGCTTCCTCTCACATGATTCGTTGTCTTATTGGATATAGTTTCTCAACTAACATACCATATGATCTCATCACCATTTTTAAGTGATGTTCCTCAAGCATTTCATCAATTTTTTGAAGAAACGCATGGAAATGTTCCCTCAACCAATGTGACCACACCAATTATGGCGCTTTAGTCGAGAACCGCAAATAAATGGGGTGTGTACTTAATGGTATTGGGTTATGAACATAGGCATCCATATTCATGAAATTTGATTAAAAAAGGGTTTATATTTTACCAAACATGAATGATTGAGATTCCAAGGTCATAATATCGCTTCATATGTTAGAGGATACAGAATGAATTAGTTAATTGATCATTAACCTACGTGTATGTACCTACACTATCAAATTTATCTAGTTTATAAGACTAATATTATCTTATTATTATAACATCCATCGTTGTATATTAATGTATGAGAGGTGGGTTTATTAATGGTAATACACAATGGTGTGGGTACCTCTATATTATAATTACTCCAGATCCTTGGACCCAAATTATTTTATGAGTCAATCCTTTTTATATATCTACGAGAACATAATAAATTCATTTATACATAGGAATAAACTTATTCATACTCCCTGACCATGACCATAATAACATTAAATCCATCAATGAGAGAGAAAGATAATATAAAATAAAGACTCTTATTATTGTTATGAACATGATACATATGATTCCTTAATATGTCTTCAAATCTAATGCATGGACTCTTTGATACTAGAAATTATATCTCTATATGGGAAACCACAATGTGTATGCCCCATACAGGTACGATATAATGCAATGAGTCCAATCATAATCTATCTAATACTTCTCCCACCAAACATAACTTCTATGAGCTAAGATTATAAAAATTATTATACCAAAATAAATATATTGATAAAACCAATGTGGGACTCAATCTAGATGTACTTATGATTACATATCATCTTACCTCAATGTTCCATAATTCTAATTAGGTAGTTTGGGGAATCCTTATATGCTGAATTTATACTCAAAAAATATACTGCCCAACCATTCATTGAATATAAATCAAACAATATATTTGGATACTCAATCTTGTTTTCTTGTGATAGTAAGGTCATATCACCAACTCTCCATCCCAATACATAATATTCAAATTTTCTCACATACTTCCTTGAGGAATTACATATAATTCATAACAAGTCATCTTATATGTCCTTAAATTGTGTCAAAGTAACTATGTGGGTTTTTCTTCCTGTCGACACATTATATGATAAACACCACATAATGGTTCACTGCCATCTCCAAAACACCCTTTTCATCCTTGGATGGTGATATACTATATTTCTCTTTTATTTCTATATAGACTATATTATCATATAAGGATAAGATCATAATTTATTTTATGTGATACACCTATGTTTTCACATCAAAAAATAGTTTTGATCAGGTTGACGGAACATGGGTTACTATTTCTTTATTGGGGAATGATAAGGATTCCTGAAAATATCTTAAATCTATAAGAGATTATTATAGTATGAAATATTTATCCTTAAATGGGTGTGATGACACACCTCCCCTCCACATGGAAAATATGATTTCTTATTAAACATTATTTTTTGATCCCCAAATGACAACATCCCATTAGAAAGTAGGATATTAACTATTTAAAGATTCGGTACCCGTTGAATGTTCCCAAGAATATAGCATACTATAATGATTTAATATGAAAATAAATTAAGACATTCACTATAAATTTTTAAGATATTTATGTCCAGTTGAAACAAAAAAGGTGAACATTATGTGAATCCAATTACACTATCTAACCGCTCAAAAGTAAAAAAATTTGATAACCCTTTTTCAAATAACAATCTTGAAAATTTATTGATCATTATCTATTATATATGATACTTCACTATCAAGGTGTCTGTTTTTTTTCTTTAAGACATTTTCAATTTCCTAAAATCTATATGGAATTCCCAAATGAGCCAACGGATACCAAGATCTCTTGAAAAGATGTTAATAATAAAAAAATAACTCATGTTACTGAATATAATAAATTGATTTACAGGTCATAATACTCATATTCCATATAAACTATTTCTCTAAGGCCCTATAGACCTGACATATATGGTTCACTCAACACCTTGAGTACCAATTGGTTAATGTCTTCATTTTGGAGTTTCACATCAACAAATCAATCCCAGTTTTGGAGGTAGCATAAAAAAACATATATTGTATGATGTTGTACATGACATTTTTCACATGATAGGCCAAATAGATGAATTTTAACATGTTACCCTAGTCTAATTGTATGGGAGTTTACCACTTAATAATAATAGCATGTAAATTGACTATCTTTTGGAGGTATTTGTAGAAAATATATTAGTCAAATCATGAATTAATGATCTTCTTATGAGGTCTTTTATCAGCAATAGTCACCATAATTGTCACATAACAATAGTTTTATAGGTATTTGCAAAAGATGTGGTTCCTATGACAACCACATGAATATGGGAATCCCCAATAAAATCAACCATTGGAAATCCATATAATAAACTCCAATGATAATCTACATAACTACTAAATCAATGTTATATGTGCCCCATAATTATGACCCTAGGTTGTTTTATAATAAATCTCATATAACTACTATTTAGGAGCCTTAGACGACATAACAACGGTACATGGGGACTAGAGAATCCCATAGGTAAACCCATCCCATAGAGTTGGGGTAATTGTTATCATTTTTTACTATTGTATAATTCCCATTATGGAGTTCTTCCCACTAAATTTTAAAATTGGTGTTGTCCTAGCAAAAAAATATGACGCAATTTCCCATATAATGGTATAATCGATCAAAGAGGAAAATCATACAACTAATGAATCAATCAACATGATATCAATGAGATCTAAATACATTCCCCTAGATTTTTATGGGTTCACTCATGATGATTATGATTATAAAATTCCATAATCACCCATGCACTTATAGGTTGGATCAAATTCATCACCCAGAAATTGGGAAGAATTTATTAGTGAAATATTTCATTCATCTAAAGATGGAATTATCAACCCTATTGGTGTTTTAGAGAGTTATTCGATACATTTACTGACCAATGTAAATATAACATATATCCAAAATTTCCATCATTAATACTCCCATAAAAATCCACCCACCAAACCCTTGGAAAAAGAATCAGTTTTCATATGACCTCTTACAGCCATACCATTATTTAGGACCATGAAGCCCTTTTTGATGAAAAAAGTTATCACATATAATTAGATAACATAGATTTCTGAGAAATAATTTTGGGAATTATATTGAAAATATTTTCTAGAGATGACGTGTCAGCACCATCTTACTTAGTCCCTCCATATAATGAAGTTCACTTTCCTACAAGGCAGTGGGATTTTATATACTTCCCCCATCACTTTAAAAAAATAAATAAATTATTCTACATTACCCCAACCCATGATTATATTTTAATCATAAATTATCATGTCCCCCAACCCACATAGTTAATGAAAATTTATTATTCTCCACCCCCTTTTTTTGGTAAACTCTTGAAATCATCTAACCATTGTTGTTCAGAATGTCTCATATGAAGAAAAATGGTCATATAGTACATAAGAAGAATATTCATCATAAATAGCCCTCAATTATTCCAAACCATCATAATAATCCTTAAATAACAAGGCACCACATCATATAATCGAAACGCAACCATGTGGTCATAATGTTAGAGGCATATGAGGATGTTTGGGAAAGCAGTGTTTCCATCCTACTATTAATGATAGTAAATGAAAATTTATACTCATTATATCCAATGAATGTCTCTATGTATGTTGATTATGATATGGATAAATATATTTTTTAACACCACTTAATGTGGATATCAAGAGAGGGGGAGCTAACATTCCTTGAAATTCACTTCCCCTACCAATGGCATATTGGGAATACAATATAGTGTTTCATTATCATTGGGGACTTCATAGAATAATTATTAGATATGGGGATGTTGGAACCACAAACCTCCAAATCCAACTTCATTAATGTGAGAACTCTAAATAGAAAACACATGTTTTGATGAATAATATGTTCCACAAGTCTCAGAATTATAGATGATAGTTTCTCAGTAGCTGATTAAGTATGGTACATTCCTTTATAGTTGAGAATACATTTGTGTACAATTTATGTTTAGTAGAAAAAATTATTCTCATGAAAAAATTGAATAATAAACCTATGGAGGAATAAAATATTTTCAAACTCAATTGTTTTTTGACAATATATTGTTTGGGAAAATTATCAAATGATTCATTGTCTTGAGGTATTGTACTAGAAAAAAGTATATGAATTATTTATTTAGTGGTAGAATCCTGAAACTCTAGAAACATGCATAAATTTATTCTTATAACCTTTATGAAATATTATCTCTTCATTTGTTGTGAAATATACTCATCATAATATCATGATGATAAAAAAAATATAATTTCATATTCATACAACATTAAACTACCTAATAACGTAACAGTCACATGATGTTAAATTGTATGAAAATTTCTAAATCCCAAGAAGTTTTTCATCACGATGATTTCTATTAATGTTGACATTAAAATTTAATATGATTTTCATTGAGGAATGAATTTTAATTGCATAGTATCCCAATTCCTCAACACATGACCATAAACCACAATTCAATTTTGTTCTTTACACATTCAATAAAACGTCATTTAAACTTTCCTTGTAACGTGAGGGTAAACATGGTGAAATCTCAATCTAGGGGGGATTTCGTCATTGTTTGGTGGAAAATGTACTTTTCCAGATGTACCACCATTATATTACCACTTTAGGTGCTAAAAAACATGTTAATGAAGACACATACAAAGTCACAGTCAGTTAAAAGATGGTTCAAACACAAACAAACTTATAATTGTTTAATGGATTATATCTCCGGAATATCCTTCTAGTAAACACCTAGGAACTTCTCATGTGATGGATGATTAATGTACGTCGATGATTCAAATGTGAACCATGACTGAATGTGTATCTTCGATGGTACCTCAATAACTCTGACAGATCCCTACAGCTTTAGAGTGTCTTTTTTATTTGTAATGCACTTTCTGACCATTCCATCCATCATTTGAAATAAACACAAAGCACCCCCACATCAAAAGTTTTGTTACCCTAACCATACCACTTTCCATATCCCATTACATGAGGAGTCCTACAATTGTTAACCTAACCAAATAATCAATCTCCCATGGTTCATGAGAAATGTGAGCCATGCATTACATTGTTTTCTGAAATCCTCTACTTATGATAGTGATGCCCTCCCGGAATGCCTCTTCTCTTTGAAGAAAAGGGTTACCCTTATAGTTTCATGATGATCCACTAATCATTGTGACTTGAGGGAGAACTATTATAATACTATTAATTATATTTAAAGGGACACATGACTTAATAGGGTCTTTTCTTCATGAATAACATTACATTTTGGAACATACCTTGATTCCGGAATATCCTCTTAGAATGGCCAAATGGTTTCATGATATAAACTCGCGTGCATCCTTAGATGCTTTTGTGAATTGACTTCATGGTTCCTCATGTGGTATCCCTTGTTTTGATTCCCTGAATCTATCTTTTTGGAATATGTATGCTAATGGATATTTATTTTTATCCTAACCACAATGATGTGGACCCCATGAGTTACCGTTTCTCCACCATATCTGTTCATTAATTTTTTGTTTTATCCACAAGTATAGGGTTGAAAACATACAACAATGTATATATTAGGGTATAAGGAATGAATACTCCCTTTCTGAGCTGTATGATATTAAATGTCCAAGCCCCGTTGTATTCAACACAATACATTAAAATATATTCTCACCACATTCAATTCACATAGGGTGTCTAACTTCTAGAATCCCTCTTAGAGTAATCCACAATCACAATATCCCTATGCCTCTCTTAAATGTAAGCCCGACACCATCCCTAACTATCAAATCATTCACGATGCAGCTACATGGTCCACTACTATATATTGTTTCCCAGACTGAGCATAAATCACATGGGAGTAGATAAAAATAGATTTTGAGACCATTTAGGTTTCCTTAAGGCGTAATCCCCATTCCCCTACAAAAATATGTTTTTTTTATCCATGTCTTCTAAATTGAGTATGTAGGAAGGATCTTCAATGTTCAATCGAAACTATTTATAAAATCTGGTTCTCTCTCCTATGGATGAAACACAATGATGTGACATCATACCTTTATGTGAAACAAAATCTGAATCCACCAGCAAGAGGTGTTCTAAAACCTATTATTTGGAGTTTAACCATAGGAAACCCTCATCATGTCAAGGATAAGTTGTCCATGTGTAATCCCAGATTCCATCCTGAACTATGTGGACTTTGATCTGTGTCCCCTACACAGTGTATGTTTTATTCATCCCCAAGGTTAAATCCCAACACAATCCTAATATGTTTAATTCTCCATCGTCTATACCGTAGGATTTTAATCTACATGGGATACATGAACTACATATACATTGATCATGGTATGTCAAATAGGGTATGCATGATGAATTCCCTATGTTTAATCCCATCATCAACTCCCATCCTGAACCTTACCTGAAGTCGTTATGTATCAGAAGGATCATGAAGATCACTCCCCCCCAGAAGGATACACATACTATGGGTCCCTATCCATTCATTCCATTCACACGAGCTACCTCATTAGGTTCATAATATCACCACTACCGAAATAAATGGATATTAACTCAAATTCACTAGGATACGTATAAAGCCTCCTTGATGTTCAAAACCATAACCCATTTCATTTCATCCACTGGTTCCATTTCATTTGAACATGTCCTCTATATTCATCTTGAATCTATCATGGGCTACCACATCTCAGTTAGATCATTCCATCGAAATCACCGCTACTCCTAACAACACATGGGTATATTACCTTGAAAATTCCCCATACAATTTCATATTCATCCAACAAGGAGTGGTCATCTTATCATGGGGAACTACCAATTTTTATGCCACAAATCACCCATTTTAACAACAGGGGTTTTTATCCCTATATTCAATATAGGGTAAGTCAGAATCCTCCCCAGGGTTCAGTCCTATACAATGGTAAACCATGGTGTCATCCCCACTATGGTCCACCCTCCGGATCTTCCTATAGTGGTGTCCATATCATGCTTTACAGTGTAAAATATTTTCCTTTTTGGGACACATCATCTAGGTTTCTCATCATTGGTGTTTACACCAATCTAGTGATCCTTATAGATACTCCCTTATAGGGATTATCCTATAAAATCATCCATCATGTTATTCTAAACATCCCATTATGCCTCTAAAAGATGTTAAAATCAAGACCTACCCCATGATAAACATTGGACACCTGAGGAAAATGTTTGAATACATTCATCTAAAATAAAATACCCATAATTAACATATGATATCTCAAGTTTTTGTTTCCATGACAATCCCTCCAATGAAAAATAATACTGGTGTATCAATGTTCAAGCATCCATACATGGCAGTGATGCCCAACGTGACTACCCTCTTTACTAAAAGTTGTTTCCTTAGCTTGACTATTTGGATTTTAAGGATAGAAGTTTTGTAGGTAACTAGAATCCACTAAGAGAAGAAACTCAGAATGAGGTTCATGAAAAATTTATTAATCTATAATGGAGACCCTGAATAAAGAATGAATTAAGAATAAGATTCCATAAATAGAGGATCCAAATTCTCATCAACCCATTTAAATTATGGTGAAGACATCACCGATGAAGTGATTAATGTCACATGACTCTAGAATTTGGGAATGTGGTGTAACTAAATGAGACACACCAGCATGTGGTAGCATGCAGAGGTGGGTGTGAACCAATGGAAATAATAAAAAATAGAAATGGTGAAACCAACATGAAATGTTCTCCTCAATATGGTATTAGTTGGATTCGAGACATAAGGGGATGAGTATGTTGCAGGATCCAGAAAACTGATGCCAGGCCCCACCAATCATATAATGGACCCAACATTTAACTCAATAATGTTTGGGGATGTTAATCATTGTTCATTATGATATATGGCATAATTATTGTGGATCTCTATCCCCAACCAATGAATACAGAACAACCATGGGGAACAGGGCATTGATTTCCTTGTATGAATACTAACTAATGAATCTTTCAACTTATTAGGACCCCAGTTATAAGAAAACAATTTTACACTTCCTATAGACTCAGGAAGGGATGAAATTATATTGTGACAATTCCACTATATTCCATTGCAACCATGAAATCATCCATTACCCTAGCTACCCCATTCCAATGCCTTATTTCACCCTCTCAAATCATCTGGAAAAGTTTGATAGACACCATTATTCATAGATACGAGTATAAAGGGATCATTCCAAAGAGGGGAATGGTCCGACATTACATGGTGTATTTTTCTCCCCACCATAATCGTTCCCCCAAGGGCTATGCAACGATCTACTACTCTCAACTCTGACTTCAAATTTATTTAGTAGTCTACCCCAGGAATTTTCATATCACTCACTCTCGTATGATGAAATGATAATGGATATACAAGTCATAACATCAATAAAAACCATGTGATATCTACTAAGGATGGATAACGTAAGGCCCCCAGGAATACAATCAACCAATTCCTCTTGTTGAAAAATGTTTTTTTTGTTCTTGATCTACTGGCCCTAGTCTAGATAACCTGAAAACTGTGTTGGCCCAGAATTAGGATGATTTCCATCATTGGAAATCATATTCAATATCTCTAAGGGCCCATTCCACTACTGACACATATTACAAGTACCCCGCTATGATAATGAAGTGGAACTATAATGTCTTAATGGGATTGAGACCATAGACACCTAAAGATAGGTTGGGTTGATGCTTTTGTGTTACCAACACCACTAAAATTCATCATGGCATTACCCACGATGACAATATCTATTATGGGGGCCCAACCCATTCCAACTCCAATCATATTGGATTTCCTCCCAACTCTCATTCTTAGTCTGGAGTTCCTTCACATGTTCTTAGCACTCAACTATGAAGAGTTCCTCCCAGACGTGTCGACATCAAGACCGAATGTCCTCCCTGAAGTATGATAGTCCAAATTTAATGGCCACCTCTATTCATCTATAGTCATTAAAAAATTCCACCCTGTCCCCATGATACTCAAAACGGAGGTCCACCATGTGTCCCGTTAGTCATATTCTAAGTTTCTAATCCCACCAGATCCCATCAAAGTTTACTAGTTTCCCACTCCATTTTTAGTCAACGCAATGTCCCTCCCATTGTTGATGAGAAATAATATTAAGGACCTTCCCATATACTAAAAAAATAATAGTGGAGGTCCCCCTCACACAATAAAACAAAAACACAATGGTCATCTTCGTGAAGAAAATGATCCCTTAAATTTTGAACCATAATCGGTAATAAGGGAGAAATATTTTATCATATTAATTAAGTTTGGGATTCCATATGTTCTTGTGAATCCCATTCACCTTTGAGATTATAAATTTGATTGGAACCTACTGATGGATAATTCCCGAAGTCATATGAATTAGTGATTGGGGAAAGATCCCAACATGTCTGTTTCATCATAAAAGAAGCTAAGATTCACTAGATCAATGAATTTATTCATAGTTACATGCATGTAGAAGAGGATTTGGCTCCCTTCTGTGGTCTTATTGTGAAATCTTCACTATCATCAGCATTCTTATTTTCTACCTTAATAAGAGATCATGATGTATTGTTCTGGGGCTTGGTAGATTATGAGACTCCTCCATATCATCCTCTAATGGACTCCACCTTTGTGTAGTGGTCAGTACCCTATCCTACATGGAGATGTTGTAGTGACTTGTACCACTACCGAGTGGTGACCGAGTAAGATGTTTCCTATCATCTTTCTCGACATTTTCTACATTGGCGATTACTCCATAGCAATAGTACAAAACCGTATATGTTGTCGGTTCCTTAGTAAGACCCAATCGAATAATGGGGAAATGATGGGACATATTCCTCTTCTGAACATAGAATCTTGTGGGACACTCTTGCACTGCAAATTTTTTTTTGAGATGATCTGGTTGATCACTACTCATGACATCGACACATTGTAGTAACTCACCCAATATGTGGTCATGTTTATTTATTAGACAATGTTGATTATGTATTGACACCTTCTCAATTGTTATTTGGATTATCCAAATAAATAATAACTTGTTTATAACATTTGAAATGAGTGTCACATAGTTTATTTAGTTTCACATCCCATGGATCTAAAGAGTGTATCACCGGACTATCACTAGACCCACCAGTAATGATATGTTCATAACTTCACAATGCTCTATAAAATTATTAAGGAAGAAACCCTACATGTTTATATTCATTTATGGGGATATTAATAAGTTCTTAACTTTAGTCCAATTCTAATACAACCACACCTTCTTAGTGGAATCCATGATAAGCCTCAATGAACTATTCAGTAAACATGATGTTCCATGAGATACACCGACAATGGGAATCTGTACAAGGTTTGATGAGTATAACATTCCCCATAGTGTAACACAACATCTCCTGGATCCCCATGTGTTTTCTCTCACTAGAAAAGGCATATTCTTAGTCATGATCTATACTCTGGGTAAATTCCCTTCAAAAAAAATTTTAATATTGTAATGAGAACAATGGGGACATTAATCCCTCTATCGTATTAGGTATAGTGTAGAAGACAATGGTTAATCCCACTATTGACTCCATTCGCCATCAATTTTCCTGACATAGGATGTTCAGTGTGGATGTCCTTACTCAGAACATTGTAGAATGTTGTCCTAAATACAGTGATGCTCGTTAAAATCATTAACCTCCCTATTGGGGTAGTTGGGGTAGCTAGATATCCCCCTTGTATAGTTTCATCTAGTTGATATAGAAAATTATATTCACACTAATATGGTAGATATATATTCCTATAGACACATACTATGGTATTTTTTACCAAATCTACCTGAGCTACCTAAGAAACCACCTCAACATGTAGATCACATAAATCATCCTACAGCTCTATAAACTGTTATCTCTTCTCTATGAATCGCTGATCCTACCTGTAGTGTTGATGATCTTTTCAAAACACTAGTTCTTAGATGTCCTTGACCAAATAGGAAACCCCTACTTGGAAAACTCAATGAATAATATCATCATCCACCTCGAGGCCCATGAGATGTGGAAGGTTGAAATTCCACCAGATGATATATTTTATCCAACATGGGTGGTTGACAAGAAGACACCCTCTGATTTTAGGAATCCAAAATTTCCCATTAAAATGGATGTGAAACCTACTGCAGCATTTATCTTGATATATTTCTTGGTGTGGACTAAATATGGGAACTCTGAGATAGTAGGAAGCATCTAAGATGTAGAGTTTGGTAAAAACACTAGTAGGGAATGTGTTTATCTAATTCAGTCATATAGTCATTCTGTCCATGTTAATTTGGGTTGATCATCATAGGTATTTATTTATTAGTTAAAATACACCATGGGAAAGATATTTTTTTGTAACCTATTGATGTGCATGAAATAACAACATGAGTAGGTTGTAGACATTTCCCCATGAGGAAGGGCCTCACAAATTCCTTCTACATGTGGATAACTCATGACATGTTACTGATGATGTGTGTGTGGAATTTTCATAATAAATTGGTCTACTCATTCATCACATAGAATTTCATAGGATGGTTTCAAGATTTTTTTGATAACGCTCAGTAGCTAGAGGAACCATTAAAGCAGGCTATGATGGTGAATCCATTAAATGTAACTTTTGAAAGAGGATCCTCCATGGTTGAAACTTCTATCCTTGTACCAATATTGTCCCCAAACATCAAGATTTATTATTATAATATCCTCTTCCACATGATAATTGAAAGAAACATCCTCTCATCTAAACACAAGTGTAGTATCAGTTGAAAAAATTCAGTTGGTGCAACTTATTACTGTACCACTATTGCCTATGAGGGATAATCATCTTCCAAACCATTTCAAGGCTCCAAACCGTCATTAGGGTTAGGGTCCCTGATATCTCTTTCTAGATATATTTTGTTGGACCATATTATTTCATGGGGATACTGACCATGGTCATTTTCATAGTGCCTTCGATCCTAGAATTATGAAGATTCCACAATTTTGATGACCTACGGAGGATGATCTCAACGATCTCACCAAACACACCCCTTATAAATGCTTACATGTATATTAAATTATGAATTGATATATATTCAAGGTTTAGATGTTAGAAAAAGTCAATATAGATTTCGTAAGATTGGTTCGTACCCCAGAACAGGTAGCATGCATCAATGTTATGCCTGATAGTGATAACAAATGTGAATGATAGAAGGTCTATATTGACGAGTCATAGAAGTATTATAATGGGATATCTTTTAGGGAAGTTCCTTGTACTGATGGTATTAGTATTTCCCATTTTTATTGTCCTAAGCGTCTTGAAACTATCATTCCTCTTTCAGGGGATGCTTCTAATAACAACATCATGGACTTATACTTATCATAAGAGAAGACAACGACGATGAATGAGAATTAAAATTCCCCCAATTGTGTAGATGTCATATCAAAACCACATAGATTTCATAGCTCCAAATATAGGGATCCCCCCACCTCATCTCTGACCAGTATTTTTATATTTCTTAGATCATTAGTAGGTGTACACAGCTGTGATTACAGTAGAACTAGTGGACCCTTACATTTTTCCAAATATGTAGTTTCATGAATGCCCTATTGATGTTCGTAGTTGATTCCATCATTATTGAGCTTGTTGATATGCGAATAATATTAATTTATAAGAAAACATATCATCATAATCAATGAATTCTATAGTGACCAAATAGTAGACTTAGCACAGAACCGTGCAGGCGCAGACCTTACAACCCATCATGTCATATTCCTAGCCACCACCATTCATGCTACTCAATTAGGAAGAAAACCTATGAACGTGTTTTGTTAAGATGAGATCTAATATTCATATTCCTAAACCATATTCATGTCAGTACGTAGTAACATTCAATTTATCAACTAGAGAGACCTGGGACATTCCCAACACTAGAAAGAGTCCATCGATTCCACCAACAATGAAAATCATACCAACTACCATATCAAAGCCTCATGTTCGATGAAATGTTTTCCTAGAATAAATTTATGATTTTATAACCCTATTTACAACCTTAATTTAATGATCTCAAATATCAAGACCCTTCGACTATTAGAAGAGCTTCATGAATCCATTTTAGAGGTTTTGAAAATCCCCATCTAGTTTCAGATAGATGTAGCAACTTTAGAGGCCTTCATTTCCAAGGATGTTTAATGAGATGAATTCCAAAACATCATCTCATTTTAATGTGGAGATTATTGTCCTCCCATATAGGGGAACATTCATTCGTTATAAATCACATGCCAGCTCAACAACATGGAAGTTAGGAATTATCTTGTCGACATAGGTTATAGTATCAACATCATCATGAATTAGATGCTACATAATCAGGGACTAAATGAATCCATTTGGTGTCCCTCGGTCCTGAAAATTTCGGGTTATGATAGGAAAAAGAAGATGAAATTGAGAAGAACCTGCCTAAAGAACTAGTTCAGTGGCCGGATTTAAAAAATGAATTTATTGGATTCTCAAAGGGTTTTTCCTACATTGTAATGATGGGAAGACCCAGGTATCATCTGCATGTAGAAGTTCCCTCCACAAATCACCAATTCATAATGTAATTCCTCAATGGATGATTGGGCATTCACTAAGGATACAATTCTCATTATTCTTCTTGTGAAGCCTACTATATTGATGTATATTATTAAAAAATCATGGAAAATGGATTCATACCAATACGATGGAGAAGACTACTACTATGGATGACCCCTAGATTTACATATATGATGCTATCATCATCTCGATTCATCGATTGGAGTCCATATTTCCAAATTATGGACATTTATTCGTCATTTCTGAGATGATGGGAAGACATGTTACCATATGCATTGAATGTCAAATGATTATGTCATAATCTTATAAATTGTAGAGACCCAAGATTTAAGAACATATAAATTACATTTCTTTGGTGGAATAATTAATACATAACAAAAAAATAAACCCAACGACCATAATTGTTTAGTGTCTTTGGAAACTCAGAACATCATCTTCTAGTCATGGTGAATGATCTTCATCATCTCCCATAATGGACTTCCATATTTGTTTTCATACCTAAAACCTTTCATTAATCACTAGGGAAAAGAAAAAATAATGGGTGGGCTCAAATTATCATTATGGGTAAACATAGAGAACATAAATCAATCCCTAAACATTTGAACGTAAGAACATGAACATAAAACATCAAAATCTTGGTTAATGACATAAATCAAGACAGTACATAATACATAGATCATGATGGAACATTAATCATTATAAAATATCTTGGGAATAAAACATTTAGTTGTTGAAACCATTAAGCACATGGTATGATTTCCACAGTAGTAATGGCATTGCATCCAAGACCATTATAGTTGACAATGTCCATTACTGAACTGGGTTTACTTGTCATTCCAGCCCTGTATTACTGAACTGGGTTCACTTTCTATTCCAACCATGTCTATATCATGATATATAAATAATTAACTATTTCATTAGAAATATATATAGGTCCCACCCATCTCATAATGAAATCATTCTATCTTGTGCGACAAAATAAACATAAATTAGTCATCATAACCCAACAAATAAAATGGTTTTCATAAAAATCATCCCATCACAACATATTCCAAATAAAAAATGTATATAATTTCATAATAAGAAGAAAAAAACCATGGGAATTATAGAGACATTAAACATGAAACATAATCATACTAAACAATGTCATCTTTGATGGAAAATAGTTTTGACAATACACTTGAAATGAATTTTTGAGGAAAATATCCTTTCTTCTACAAAATCATTTTCTTTTCACAAAATGTTGTTCAATTCTAAATGAAAATGATTTTGTAAAAAATATACATGTAATAATGTACAGGATTATTAAATAAAATTTGGTGTTATGAAACTATAAAAATTTATTCATGACATATAAGTTAAAAAACATTATCGTCGTACTTTTTCCGGAAAAGTCAAAAAGTTCCTCGTATTCTAAAAAAAGAAAGATTCCTTCCATAACACAATGTAAAATTCAAAGAGGGGTATTAATGACTTTAAAAATACTTGGATGAATATTAAAAAATTTATCAAAAACATTTTTATGTACATGGATGAAAAATATAAGCCTAGTAAATATTTATGTATATACAATCTCGGATTAAATGAGATTTGCTAAATTATCACATACCTTAGGTCCAATTTCTCTCATACGTATCCGAAACAAATGTATAGTGGGTTTAAAAATATTATTAGCTTGTAACAGAACCATAATAATCTTTATGATATCATATATGATTCACTTATGACTTTATATTACTCGTTCTTTTGTCAATTCCATGTTAAAGGAGCGTTTTGGGTAAAATCGTTTCAAATATCATACGTGTTTCGACTTGTTGTTCTTGATATTATTACATATAACCTTATTTAATTAATTATAGAATTTAAAACATGATTTATATATAATATATATTCATCATATAAATATATATTGTTTATTTATAAAAGGAATGAAATACACCATTCATGGAGATAGAAGGTCGTACGTACGCATGAACGTTGTTTTCGTTTACTTATTGAATTGAATGGAATTAATTAAATGAAAAATATATGTACTAAAATCATTTATCATTATTATTTAATATATTTCATGATTATTTATTATATATAATTTATAATCACACATGATCTGTTAATCATGGAAAATGAATCTCATCGCGTTCGTGGAGACAGTTTCCCGTACGTACCCACAAGAGAAAATATCATTCTTTTGATATTAAAATCATATATAATTGTATGATATATCATATATAAAAAATCATAATATTGATATATTTGTTATTAATATCATTTATACTCATTATTATACCCATCCAAATGATGAAATGTTTGAATAACAAACTACACCACGACGTGGAGATGGTAAGCCATACGTACGCACGTGTGGTGACTTTTTGATTCATATGATTGATAAAATAACTAATATTGTAGTAAAAGTTTTATAATAACATCAAATTATATAGAATATACTGTAGTTATTATTTCTTAATGGAATCAAAAAAGAAGGATGATGTGGATGAAGAAAGGAACTTGAAATAAGTGGTGAGATATTTACCTCTTCTTCGGGTTCTTCTTTTTGATTTGATCAAAAGAGCACCATTGGTTTGATTTCTGACTAAATAAATGACTTTAAAATGAAGTTATGACAGATGAATGGGTATTTGGGTGGGGTTTGTCCAGGAAAAATGTCTTTGGAAGTGTGAATTAGAGAGAAGAGGGAGTTCCCTTTTATAAGAGTGTTGAGGGGCACCTTAGGAAAAAGATAAAATATTATTTTATAATAAATTCATATTTTTTTATAATGGATTAAAAGTGACAAATTTAAATGATATGGTGGGGATGGATCTAAATACTCTCATCCAATTGGGTTTATACATGTTTATGTTACCATTTAAAACCTATCATTTAGATATAACTCTATATTAAATAATTTAATGTTTACCGTGTCTTCTTGTATTCTTATAGTATATAGTTAATTAAAACACTATAAACTAAAAATAGAACCCCAATTAGCTAATTAATGTCATATATATTATTATATAATTCTTTTTACCGATCCATAGATTTTTGAGACCATTATAACAATTAATAATATAATATTTGTATAAAAAACACTTTTATGTCAATTTTAACACTATTGGGTATTTTGTTTTTTCTAAATTTATAATAACATTATTACTTCGAAAAAATTTTATTTAAAAACCCTAATATGATATATTAACCTTGAAAATTATTTTTATTCCTAAAAAGTCTCAAATTCAATTTATTTGGGTATTTTTAATATCAAGAATGTTAATATTTCATCAATAAAGTAATTAATGCATCATCATTCTGTCGTAAATAAATTAAAATTTTTAATGTGTAAAATATATAAATAAAGTACCATTATGTAGGAAATAGTTTTATATTTATAATTAATATTTATAGTAAGATTTATATTGTGTATAACACTATATTAAAAAATTTAAGTTATTAATCTTTGATTTTTACTATTTTAACTCTTCTTTAAATAAAATAATAATAAATTTCCTAATCTAATCCAAGTTGATCTAAAGCATAATAATTTATTCATAAGGTTGTTTGTGGTAGAATTACACTTATCCAATAGAATTAGGACATGTTTTAGGGTAATAATAATATCATTTTTACCCTTAATTACCATGTTTACTTTTAACCGTGGTAAATTAAAGTTAAAAGATACTATTCACCAAAAATTATTATCATCTCATTGAACCACATTTTACATACTAATATCAACTGTATCTCTTGGATTTTTTAAATTCAACTCAAAGAAGTGGTAAAATAATTTTTTTATGTAAATTTTCAAATGCTACTAGGAGGTGGGTAAAAGACGGTAAAAAGTTCAATAAAAGTTTTATATATCTAAAATAATTATAAAATGTATCCAATGAATTAAATTGAAATTATATAGGTATTATGTATCCATTTTTACTTAAAATAAATTTAAATAAAATAAATGATTTTTTTAAATAAAAAGTTCGTTTTAACCAATAACTCAGTGTTTTCACTATTCATGAAAAATTGAATGTTTTCAAAAAAATAACAAAAATTCACCCATGGATAATTTCAATAATCTGAATCAAAAAATGAAGTCCATTTTGAATTATAAAATTTATAAAATTTCAAAAATTTGGTATTAATATTCATTACGGCGAGTTTATATAATATTTTAATAACATATCATTGTTTAGTTAATATCAGTATTGATTACAATGAAAGTTATCGAGGAATGATGCTCTTGCATGTGACGCAAGCCAAGAATAGTGTTGCATATACTACAAGCTAATGCGGTGTTGCGTATAGCGCATGATAATATTAGTGTAGCATACAACACAAGATATCAAAAAAATTAAAAATAACATTTATCATAAAATCTCGGGTTGTTACATTCTACCCCCCTTAAAATGAATTTCTCCCTCAAAATTCATCGGGGTTATAAATGGTTTACTACATGAAATTTCAATCATAGAAACCCATATTGTAAAAATGAATAATAAAACTTATTTTTAAAAAGAAACGTAACGGTTACCCAAATTAACTCCTTACTGGCTTTCCACATAGAAGAACATATGTGAAAATATTGATATCGAAGAGAAATCTAACCATCATGTTCTGATGGAGAGTGGTAGAGACCATTGCTATGAAAAATCCATCAATCACAAATCCATAAATTTGTGATGATCTATGGTACCATCTTGGACAACATTCATTGTTTTCAAGATCATTTCTCTAAAGATAAAAAATATTGGAAATAGAATTAATACTTAATTGATTTTGGTACAATCTAAACAATGGTCATTCCAGGAACAATTTCCACTTCATCTCTTAAATAAATGAAGTTGAATTTTTCATTCGTGAGGTGTTAGTAGATCATGTGATATAAGGATTGGTCATTCCATCTGTCTCAAAAAAAGGTTAACAAATGTTATAAAATATACTTAAGTCAATATATGGTGAGATTAATCATATATGGTTCCTAAAATGGACTTATACTTCATATATCAAACCACATAATAAATTAAAACTAATTTATACTAACCAAGTACTTCTTATAGGCCAGTAGTAGGAGATAAAGGCTTGTCTCACTTCGGTTGTGGGTTCGATTCCCACATCCTTGTCTAACGTGATGGTTTGTCATCCATCCTGCAAATTTTCCTTTTTCAAAAACTTCACCAATTTAAAATTTCAGAAACACTATCGGAAAAAGATTCTAGCCTTAAACAATACTATATTATGCCTAACTTAATCCATTCCAATCATTAAGATTATCAAAAATACATTTGTCCAAGTTTATAGTATAAATAAAATGATTACTAGAATTGTCATATAATAAGCATGTGAATACCATTATTTATTCCTCATATATCACAAGATATATCTTTTTGGTCACATTCCAAATATGTCATTACCTTAATAATATATTCTTTTGAAATATGTATTACCATAAAAACATACTGAAAACATGGATTCTATCAAAAGATAAATCCTTCCACATACCAAATTCCAAAAAATTCTATATACTCAAACCATGATATCACTTTTCATTGTTACTGGTTCCATATTTTATTTAAAACCACAACAAACCAATAAATAGATATTCCAATATTCCGCGATACTAAAAATGAGATTCCACAACACTATTTTCGAATCCCGATACATAAACACTTAATCATTCCACCACTTCATTTTCATACTCAACATCACCAATAGTGATCGCATGTTACTTCCCTTATTTCCTTTTCCTTATTTGGTGGTTTATGTTGATCATCATTAACCCTTGGATTGGGGAATTGGTTAGAATAATTCCCCATTTCCTTGAACATGTAGAATTGATGTGTTGGTGGAGCATTCTCTGTAGTATTTTTTCTATTCACGTCATAAAAAACCTTTTTCCCATTACATCAGCACTAAGCTACTCGATGACCTTTTTTCCACAGTGGTAAAATTTTCTAGTACCTTTTAGACAATATCCACCATGCTTCTTTCCACACTTTTTGAAAAAAGAAACATTCACCTTCTTTTCCCCATTTTTCTAAGATGATTCCATGAACTACATCTTTCATTTATTATAAAAACCAAGAGATTGATATGTAAAACCAACATCCAGTTCTACCTTGATAGCAAAACACCCAATTTCTTCATTGGTTCCGAAGACTCTTACAACGAATTCTATTTGAAGACATTGTTTTAATCCACTGAAGAATCAGTCAACATTACGTTCAGGTTGGATTATAATTGCATATGGGTACCTTGAAGCCATGTAAAAATCAATTCTTATATACCAATAGATTCATCATCCTTTGGATTAAAATCAATGAACTCCTTTTCCATCTTTTTTCGAATAATACGAGGGATGTAAATATTGAAAAACAAGTTCTTGAACTCATCCCATTCCATCGATTCAATTTCATCTTGGGGCCTTGTACTCTTAATTAGAGTCCACCACTAGTCTGCTTCACCTTATAACCTGTAAACAACCAAAATTACTTATTCATTATTTGTACAATGAATTATGGAAAATATCTTTTCAATGGTATTGATCCATTGTTCAGCAATAAGTGGATAAGAAGACCCACTGAAAGAAGTTGGATGTTAACTCATGAAGGACTCAATATAATATTGTTCCTTTCTCTCCTAATTTGGAGGTCCATAATGATTCATAGCTTGTGTATGTAATGAAATAATATTTTTCACTCCATCTTCCATCACTTTTGTTTGTTCGGGAGGAAAATCATTGAATTTTCCATTATATTGATCAACGCGGTTCCATCATGTTTCAACCATTGTCTAAAACCCAAAAAGAATTGTGTGAGAGGCAAAAATCATTATAGGAAAACAACATAATAAAGGGGGGGTAACATAAATATATAAAATATTAGGTTTAATTCTAAGATAGTTACTATAAATCTAGGACTATAACTTATATGTATACATAACGTTAGGGACATCCCTAGACATACCATAGAAATATCTATTGCGATTTCACTAATGTTTTCGAATCCATGATTCCAAATATTAACTAATCCTTTACTCTGATACCAACTATAGAGGTTGAAGCATGAAGAACATATACATTATATTTATTATGCGTAATACCTAATAAATTACAAAACAAGACACCCAAGGATTGTAATAGTTTAGTGTCTTTGGAAACTCATAACATCATCTTCTAATCATGGTGAAAGATCTTCAACATCTCCCATAAAGGTATTCCCTATTTGTTTTATTACCTAAAACCTTTCTCTAAATCCTAGGGAAAAGAAAAAATATAAAGGGTGAGCTCAAATGCTCAGTAAGGGTAAACATATAGAACATAAAACAATCCCTTATCATTTTAACATAAGAACATGAACATAAAACATCAAAATCATGGGTAATGACATAAATCGTGATAGTACATAAGGCATTGATAATAAAGGGACATTTATCATGATAAAATATCATGGGAATAAAACATGTAATTGTGGAAACCATTAATCACATGTTATGATTTCCATAGTAGCAAAAGCATTGCTTCCATTACAATCATAGTGGACAAAGTCCATTACTCAACTATGTTTACTTGTCGTTCCAGCACAGTATTACTCAACCAGATTCACCTTCCATTCAGTCCATGTCTATCTCATGAGATATAAATCTGTACCTATTGAATTTGAGGGAGATATAGGTCCCCCCCAATCCTATAATGAATTCATTCTTACTTTGGCCACAAAATATTAATAAATCATTCATCATAACCCAAAGAATAAAATGGTTTTCATATACATCATCCCATCATAATATTATCCATGTAGAACAAATTAATATCATATCATCATAAGTAGAATATGACCACAAAAATAATAGAGTTGTTTTACTTGAAACATAACCATACTAAATAATGTCATTATAGATGGAAAATAGTTTTGACAAAAAGCATGAAATTAATTCTTGAAGAAAATATCATTTCTTCTTCAAAATACTTTTTATTCCAAAAAATGCCGTTTAATTTTAAAAGAAAATGATTTTGTTAAAAATTATCTTGAAACCTTTTAGAGTAAGCTTCATTAAAATTATGCATTTTGAAACATTAAAAATATATTCATTCCGTATAAGTTGAAAATAACATTCTCCTCATACTTTCGCCGGAAAAGTCAAAAAGTTCCCCATTTGGTAAACAATAGAAATATTCCTTCAAAAAAAAATAAACGTCAATGAGGGGTAAACGTGACTTAAAAAATACATTTAATAATATTAAACAATTTATGGAAAACATTTTTATGAACATGGATTAAAAATATAACCCCAGTAAATAATTACGTATAAGCAATCTCGGATAAAATGAGATTTGAAAAATTATCCCTTACCTTAAGTCCAATTTCATCCTTACATTTCTGAAACTACTGTATAGTTGGTTTAAACGTATTATTAACATGTAAGAGAACCATGATAATATTTATGATATCATATATTATTCACATAGGCCTTTATATTACCCCTTCTTTTCTCAATTCCATGTTGAAGCTGTATTTTGGGTAAAATCATTTCTTTTATCGTACATGTTTCAACTTGTTTTTCATGGTATTATTACTTATATCCTGATTTACATAATTTAAGAATGTAAAACATGATTTATATATCATATATATTCAGCATATAAATTTATATGACAGATCAGTAAATGCAATGAAATACACAGTTCATGGAGACGGTAGGTCGTACGTACGCATGAACACTATTTTTATTTCCTTATTCAATTGATTAGAATTATGTAAATGAAAAATATATGTACATAAATTCATTATCATTTTTATCTAATATCTTTCATGATTATTTATTATATATAAATTATAATCATACTTGATTTGTTATTCATGGAAAATGAAGCTCATCACGTTCGTGGAGACGGTAGTCCGTACGTACGCACGAGTGACAATATAATTATTATAATATTAAAATAATATATAATTGGATTTTATATTATATATAAATAATCATAATAATGTTATATATATTATCTATATCATTTATACTCATTGTTATACCAATCCAAATGATGAAATGTTTGAATAATAAACTATACCATGATGTGGAGGTGGTAAGCTGTTCGTACACATGTGTTGTGACTTTTTCATTCCTAGGATGGATAAAATAACTAATATGGTTGTAATTATTTTAATAACATCAAATTATATTGAATACATTGGAGTTATTATTTTATAATGGAAACATCTAAGAATGATAAAGTGGAAGAAGAATGGAACTTGAAATAGTTGGTGATATATTTACCTCTTCTAAGTTGTTTTCCTTTTGATTTGATCAAATTGGAACATTTGGGTAGGTTTTGGCCGAGCCAAATGGTTTTGGAGGTGTGAATTAGAGAGAAGGGGGAGTGCCCATTTATAAGAGGGGTGAGGGGCACCTTAGGAAAAACATAAAATATTATTTTATAATACATTCATATTCTGTTTATAATGGATCCAAAGTGACTTATTTTGAGGATAGGGTGGGTATGGGTTGAAATCATCTCATATAATAGGTTTTATACATGTTTAGCTTACCATTTTAAACTTATCATTTAGATTTAACTCTAAGTTAAATAATTTAACTTTTACCATGTCTTCTGGTATTCTTACACTATATGGTTAATAATCCTATAATAAACTACCAATATAACCCCAATTGGTTCATTAATGTCATATATATTAATATATAAGTAATTTTACCTATCCTTATATTTTTATTACCATTATATCAATTAATAATATAATATATATTTTTTTAAAAACTCTTTTATGTCAATTTTGACAATATTTGTTATTTTATTTTATCTAAATTCATAACAGCATTATTACCTCGACAAAAATTTATATAACCAACCCTATATTTGTTATATTAACCTATAAAATTATTTTAATTCATAAAAAGTCTCATATTACACTTATTTGGTTTTTTATAATATCAAGTATGTTAATATTTCATTAATAAGGTAATTACTACATCATCATTGTGTTATAATTAAATTAAATTATTTAATGTATAAAAAATATATGAAAATAACCCTTATGTATGAAATATTTTTATCTTTCTAATGAATATTTATACTTTAATTCATAATATTTATTACCATATATTAATATTGTTTTATTTATTAAACATTGATTTGAAATATTTTAACACTTCTTTAAATAAAATAATAATAAATGTCCTAATCTAATCCAAGTGGTCCTAAAGGGTAATATATTATTCCTAAAGTTGTTTTTGGTCTAATTACACTTATAAAGTATAATTATTACATGTGTTAGGGTAATAATAATATCATTTTTACCAATAATTACCATGTTTACTTTTAACCGTGATAAATAAAACTTAAAAGTTACTATTCACCAAAAACTATTTTCTTCTCATTGAACCGCATTTTACATACTCATATCAACTGTATCTCTTGGTGTTTTTAAATTAAACTCACAGAAGTGGTAAAATTATTTGTTATGTAAATTTTTAATGCTCATATGAGGTGGGTAAAAGACGGTAAATTGTTTAATAAAATTTTTATATATCTAAAATTATTATAAAATGTCTCCAATGAATTACATTGAACTTATATAGTAATTATGTATCTATTTTTAACTAAAATAAATTTAAATAAACTAAATTATTTTTTCAATAATATTTTGGTTTTAACCAACAACTCAGTGTCTTCACTATTCATCAAAAATTAAAAGTTTTAAAAAAAAAATCACCGTAGGTTAATTTTGATCTTCCAAATCCAAAAATGAACTCCATTACGAATGATAAAATTTATAAAATTTGAAAAAGATTGTATTAATATTCATAACGGCTAGTTTATATAATATTTTAATAACATATCATTGTTTAGTAAAACTCGGTATTCCTTACAACACAAGCTATCGAGGAATGTTGCTCTTGCGTGTAACATACACCAAAAATAGTGTTGTTTATACTATAAGATAATATGGTGTTGTGTATAGTGCAAGATAATATAGGTGTAGCGTACAACACTAGTCATCAATGAAATTAAAAATAAAATTCCCCATAAAATCTCGAAGTGTAACTTACATGATTGGTTAATGTGATACCAAGGTCTCTTACCCATGATTGGTATCCCATTGTTTACCCCATGTCTACAGTGGTATTCCATAAATTCTTGTTTCAATGGGAATATCCAAGTCAACACATACTGACCCACCACAACTGCATTGAAATATTCATGTGTGGGACCCCCGATCGAGGATCTCATTGAATCAGGTTGAAAGCCATTGTTCAATTATTTTAATCAATGCCAGATTCTAATGATGATGATTCCACTTCCACTCATGGAAACACCAGAATTCTTCTAGGGTCAATTAACTCAGAATAATTTCATCCTCCCGATAATAATCTCACCTCTTGTGATGTTGAGGATTTGTAAACATGTTTATACGTCATTATAAAAGGGTGTCTCCACCACCATAAGTGAATAAGTACATGTTAATCCTGGCATAGAGATAGGTCCAAGGCTAACAGTGATCAGTGAATCCATTAATGATGTGGAATAATAGATGTATGTGGAAATCCAAAAAAACATTGTGACATGCATTCCTTGAGTTATAATGAGATTCCAAGTATAGACCCACATGTCATCATCAATCATCTTGGCCACCCAGTGAGTCATTGCTGGTTCAAGTAGCCTCCTAGGAAGATGCAATTATCTCATAGTACTATAGTCAAATCCAGTGTTGATAATCCCATCAGGAACAACATCATAAAATTTGATCAGTATCCACAATGGCTGGTAAAAATAATTCCCATTACGAAAATGAACATATAGATGAGAGTCTGCATCGACTTCTAGGATCGCAACCTCCACTTCCAGAAGGTTGTTTTTTACCATTTCCTAATATAGAAATAGATTTATGCCACTACTGGGATACATGATGTTACATTTATGGATGGTCATTTCATGTATAATAATATCTAAATACTCTATAATATGAATATTGTACTACATTTAGAGCTCATTTGTGTACCTTCTATAATAAAGTAATGACTTTTAGTTTAAATCTACATGATCTACCTATCAATGATCAATTCACCACATATTGAAACTGATACTTAGGTTATAAGTCAAATTTGTTATAGACAATTTCATTTTCCAAATCATGTCTTCATCAGAACCATCCATCCATTTTAAGAAGATCATGTTGAAATGTAATTTCACTGTGACCACTAATAATATCCTTGGTTTTGATGTTAGGTATGGAGGTATTGTGACTGACCCATAGAAGATCAAGGATATCATATAGATTCCCCCTCGGGGAAAACTATTTTAGATATAAGTCTTTTTACTCCTCATTGCCTATATACATTTATTTATCACAATTTTATATAGAATTTGTAAGCCCTTTTATAGTCTCCTGAAGAATTATTATATCTATAAGTGGGATGAAGAGTTCTAGACTCCTTTTTATGTGATAAAAGAGTACCTTCTACAACTTATGTATTTCATTCCATATGTCTCATAAAAGCTTCTAATCCTCTATAAGACAACCCTATATTGATCCCTTAGTCACCATATCACCAAGAATAACAATAAAGGGATAGAGAATATTATGTAGTATATTAGTTGAATACTGCACAACAAAAATTATAGATATTATCCTATTGATAATAGATATGTTGTACTATTTTTCATTGTTTAGATGTTTTGGAAACTACCAACAATATCAAGAGGAAAAACTACTCTACCTTGGGGATCTACTAATGCACATTCTGATATTCCCCAAGTTGATTGGTCTTCTAGATTAATGAGTATTGATTATTTAGTAATTACGCATTACATACATCCTGCAGAAGGTTTCAAAGGTCTATAAATTGAAAGTTGTTGTTTACTCTCATTTGGACCCTGTAGAGTACTGTATGGATCTTGATTTTCAAGACCAGTATAATCTTTAAGTAGGTCATGTTGTGACATGTTTGAGAATAACTTTAATAGAGCCCCCCTATAGTCTGATTGAAAAAATAATCAATGATACCACAAATAAAAAAGTAGGTATAGGTATCTTCTTCCTCATTCATACACAGATAATCATGATTTTTCCTTATCTATATCATACGGTTGCACCAAGAATGAGGTAGAGTATCCGGATATTATCACTAGCATCATGTTTTTTATCAAGCTTTATATTCCACAATGGATTTGTATGGGGTTTTTGAGCTGGTCATAGTTCAGAATAGTGGGGACTAAATTATCATCCTGTCAGAATGTGTAGCTCTTTTAGAGAACACTCTCCATTTTTAGTCAAGGTTCCATTCTCATCCAGAGGTGACTTATGTTCCCTTCAACAAAATGAGGGAGAAGATTCCATGGACGGTTTAACAACTTCTCTAGTAGAGATAGAATAGGAAGATGTATTCATTCATGTGGATCATTGAAGAGTCACCACCCCTTTACGATTAGAATATGACGAAAAAACAATACTTAAATCACTTTGCCGCCAATGCTTCCATATTGAGTCATATGGATCCCCCTACATTTGAAGGAGCCTCCGATTGGACATCCCTTTTCTACAAGTACCTCCAACAATGAAATATCCAAACGAATAGATATGGACGTGAGATATTATGATTTCATGTACTGCATTTCACTCTATATAGTGAAAACTTCCTGGATTAGACAATATATAGAAGTGGGATTGATGAAATTATCCTCGACAACATTTATGGGTATAATATTCCCTAGGATATATAGAAATTTCATGTTGGGTCATGTGGTGCTCATCAGTTTGGTGTGAAGCTCTCCCACCAAATTCGAAGGCTAGGATAAAAATTTACAACTATTCCAAGACTGTATTGGGATTTCCAAGATGTTACACACATGTCATACCAATGATAACTTTTTCCATCGACCACCAGAGCCCCTACACACTATAAATTATAGTTGTCCCTTTGCGGTCTAGGGACTCAAAGTCATGAGACCATACTCATCAGAAATAACTCCTGAGTGAAGGATTATAATGACCACAATCAAATTCATTTCCAACTGGGTTAAATATATTCCTCAAAATTAATTCATTTCCCATTACATTGATGAATTAATGATGTCATAATTCATCAATTTGGGGATCCTCACACAATTATCACTAATAACAACACCATCATTTGAGAAACAGAGATGACTTAGTTTTATTCCATATACAGTATCTAGTCAAACCTCACTTATAACTACCAGGCATAAGAAAATGGTATGTTTGGGACCTCCAAAAATACATACACCAAAATTTTTTAGAAGACAATGGTCTAGAATAAAATAATTCAACTGGATTAGGTCCACAACACTCATTTGGATTATTAGATGATGAATCCTAATTCCACCTAGGTGACACCCAATTCTCTACTATATTAAACAAAGGCTGCCCAATAAATATAAATTTTGATTCCCATGATATGTACAATTATCTATAATAATTAAACATTAAAAATAGTTTCAAATTCCTATGTAGTAGAAAAATAATATGACAACCAGAATTGGCTTTTGGACATACATAATATAAAGAGACAATTAAAAAAGATATTTATTGATTTTAATAAAAGATTCTGACTCTGATCCTTTATTCAATGTGACAATGTTTTTCCACAATATGAATTGATGATACATGGAAAGAAACATCCAAATTTAGTTCCAAAAAAAGAAGGGCCTTACATCATTCAAAATTTCAGTCCCAATGGTGCATAATCATTGATCACTATGAATGGTGAGTGAATTACTACTCCCACTGATGCTAGGATCCTTAAAAAAATATGTTGCATGACTGTTCTTGTTCATCTGTTATGATGATAAACTGCCACAAAATTCATAACAAATGACCTTAAACTACATGTATCCCATCCTTACTGAACAACGTTAAAATAACTAGAGTTTTCCAATCTTTAATGCCATAAACTAGGACACCTATGGTCCAAGCTCAACAATATTAAACTACGATTTGATTCATCCAATATATATGACGTTAAACTACACTAACTCATCCCCTGTGACATTAAACTAATATCTAGTAATTAATGAAATTAAAAATACCTTATGTTATAAACTCTATGACCTCAAAATTATATATCTATAGTCACATATGTCTTTAATATACTATTTATTCCTCTTTTTGTGATGATAAACTAAAAAACTCCCTTATTTTCCTAGATCAATAATCTTAAACATATATCTTATTTACCCATGATATGTATTTTGTGGCTTGAGGCCTCCAGAATCCCCATTCACATTTTAATATAGATGTTTCACCATGAAAATCACTTTTTGAAACATTTATCCCACAACTGTCTGTCACAATGCTAGAATGTCATTCCCGAATGGTGCTAAACTTCACAACTTTTCGTGCAAGGTCATCTACATTAATGAATGATTAATTTGATCATGAATGATGTTAAACTAATTTTTCCTAGTTGAAATAAATTAAAATTTATAACATTAGTGATCCCCTCTGAATGGCCTTAAATGCAATGTTAGCTTTTTCCAACATGGCATTACACTACTACATCCTACATGACATTAAAATGTTACCCACATCCTTAATACATAGTGTTAAAATACAACAAATTACAAGTATATGATCTATGATATTAAGCTCTATGTAGGTTGTTTCTTTAATGTTTTACATGGATTTTATCCACCTCCCTTAAGATCCTAAAATATGGTGTATTCCTCTAAGGTTACATTAACATCATGTTATACCTTATTTCCCCACATATTATTATGGGTTGAGATGGTTCCCATATATCACCCATACCACATATTGTTAAACTAAATGGTTCTCTGAAACTATGTAGAACTTGATTCCCAACATTATGTGATACATAGTGATGACCAGATACTTCTTCTTTATGCCCATCCACTCAAACCATTAAAAAAATTTCACTCCCATGATGTTAAACAATGTGCGATTTATTCTAAGAAACATGTGGGTCATTGTGGATCCCTTTGGTCTTCATTCACATCATGTTTCCTCATGGTTTTATATTATAAACTTATGATTTATATGCCTCTCTCATTCGTATGATCTCCACAACCTTACACTAAGTCCTTTGGAATAGTTGTTACATGATTAAAAACTACATAACAACCCCATTCCTTATCATATGGTGTTAAACTACATATGCTTCATCGTGGGTGTATGATTGTAAACTACACATCACTATGATGTCTTCAACTAAAAAGGCATTATGTGTAGAATTTCTCATCTTCCATGACATCATCAAGAAACATGTATTTCACTGTTCCCATTCTTATGAGATAAATATCGATTCCTATAAATCTAGTCTCTTGGCATCACCATGGTGTTACAAAAATCAAATCCATGGCACCTCAGCAAGAGTATCATTTTTGGAATGTGTGGACTGGCTTATGGGCCGCTTTATCCAACATTCCCATCAAGGTTCCTCATGGCGCCGCACTTCACATTTCTTCTGTAATTTGTGAAAATTATTTGACAACGTACAAATATTTTCACTGACATAGTCACATAAAAATAAATTTTGAAACAGACATGATATTCCCATTTGAAAGAATATCTCCCCCATTCTAGAGTTTCCCATCTACCATAGCATCTTATAGAACTAATTTTTGAATGATTATCATCTTTATATGACACGCATCACTACCAATCATTTTTTCAGGCCTTCAAATATAATCCTATACATTTTGCACCCCTACTTTTCCTAGGTTTTCTCCACATGAATGCGTGGTTTGGTGTGGATCTCTTCATTCCTTATTCATGTCGGGTTAGGATGGCCACACCACACATATTCCTTTCCACAAAACCCTCTATGCAATCGTCATTACCACATGAAATTAAAATTTATTGATCATCAATAACAATATATGGATTTAATTCCATTATAATGGGATATGTAGTGATGCTTAGATATTTTTTATCTGGACTGAACAATAGAATCAATAAAATATCTGGTCATTCGGCCAAAGATTCCCTTTGAGGGCATGTATGTTTGTGTGTATCTATTTGGTCCTCATTCATTCCATGTAATATTCCACAACACACACTACTCCTTTTTTATGTAAATGTCATAAACTCACACTAATAAAATGTTTGAAATTTTTATCCTTAATACCTCACTTTCAATTACCTAGGTGTGTACGATTATCACAAAATTTAACTAGGAACCTATGGTCTACCTTCTATGACATTGAACTGAGACCATATAGTTTGAGAAACATGACCATAATCCATTTTCAATACCCTCCTTCAAAACTCAATTCATTAAGGAATATATGATACACCATTTAGCTCTTCCAAACTATCATTCTAGATTTTGTGGCTGAGTGATAATTAGAGTGTTGGATTTCATTGGGACATTCCCCTAATCCCTTTCCATGTTTCATGTATCCCTTTTTCTAGTTACCTATACAATTATACGTCTGAAGGTAACCCCCTAACAACATGGTGTAGGTCCTATGGCTCACCTAATCTTTTGGGCCAACACCCCCAATGTAATTTCGATAGCATTTGGATTATGGTTATATGTCTCAAACATGGTAAGTGGTCAACCCTAAATGTTGTTCCCCATTCCCATTAACACGATATGAATATTGTGTTTCTATCATGGTCAACAGCTACCCTCCATCCTCATGCCACACTCGTTATGTTATAGCAATTGGGATATGTGACTCACACATTCAACCTCCTTATATTCCCATCGATCTTAAACACCAATGGTGTGGTCCCTCAAGGAATCCACACACATTGAGTGGAGATGATAGTGTAGCTGGGACATTATTGCCAGAAATATCCTTTCAATTTTTTTCTCCCGTATTATGGGGAAAACATAACCTCAATAATTATATCCCGCACATACCATAAATCACGTGGGATTAGTAATCTTGGTAGGGTTAGTACCCACATATAGTAGCAACATGAATGATAGTTTCAATCTCTATCAACATAAACTAAGATCATATTCATTTTTCTCCAAGGGAAATGTGGTGTCGTATAGGCCACTTTATCAAAATTTATGTTGGGTTTGTTTTTCATGCCACACACATCCTATGTAGATTATATCTGAACAAATATGTCCTATTATCATGATGATTGACAACATCACATATTTTTTCATCACACATATCATTAAATAGATCGCATGTGTCTGATGAACATGGTTTTAAACATGGTATCCATTGTGTAATCTCTATGACCTCATTCTAAGAGAATGTTCAATGTTTTATTGGATGTGTTTGGTGTTGTTTTGATTACATTGGTCCCTAATCATATTGTGTTTTTAGTTTCCATTCCAGGAAAATTTCTGTTGAAACACCACCTCAAGAAACCTTACCACGTGACATTAAAATGTTTGGTATATTCATGCCATATGTCCTTATGAATTCAATATCATCATCTTTGATGCATAATAAATAAGGGTACTACATTGTGGTGTTATTATTTGAGATAGAATCACCCATGTAACTTGTCATCAACCATTCCACCTCTCAGGACCTACACAAGGATTGATTCTAGTGGAGACACCCAACATTCCATCCCATTTTAGACTCTCAAAACAAAAGAACAAACAAGAAATATCTAATGGAAAGTCACTCTATGTATGGATCAGACCCGAATAGGGAAACTTCTCTTTCAAGACCTATATGTGTATTTATTCCCATCCCTATAGGATATATACTAATGCACAGATCATCGATCATTGGTCGAGTACCCCATTATATACCCTTTTCACATTGAATCACATTATTCTTTACATCATGATGTTATACTATAGAGGATCTTATAACTATGTGATGATTGATACCCAAACTTATGTTATATGTAGTGACTTATAGGAACATCTTCTTTGGGCCCAACCACAGTATTCTTCAAAAAATATTATCATTTTCCTATCCCATGTTCCATTATGTATGAAATTAAACTATATGTTGTTCATATTGAGACCGCCATGGGGCACATGGGATCCCTTATCCCTCACTCATTTTGGTTTTTCCTCTTTTGTGTCACATGCTACACTGGAGAAGATCATTCATACTTGTATTCCATGATGGATGACTTAAAATACATGAAATCTTCCATAATAATGAATATTTGGTGGGTGATGTCCTATTTGGCTTCATTCACATCTTTTTTATCATAACGATCCATTTCACATACCCTATCCACACACCATCACTCATGATCATTGATTTAAGACCTTAAATAAGGATTACTATGGTACAAAATCTATGACTATAAACAAATAAACCATCTTCCTCAATGCATATCATTACACTGCTACCATCCCATGATAATGTTAAGGATAACCCCTGATGATTACGAGATGTTTCATCTTCCTTGACATTGAGGACTTACCCCTATAGTGTTGGTCTCCAACTACGATATTTTTCAGGATCTATGGAGGGTTTCATTCCCATTATTCTAGGATATATAAATATTCTTGGAATTTTTTCTTTTGAACTTCCATATGATTATTTACATTATTAGGCCCCTCAACCCTATTTGCAGTCCTAACATTATGACCTCAAACAAGAATCCTCATTATGATATTCACCACTATCTACATCACATGTTCCCCATTCTACATTTCCCTTGATTCTTTTATATAGTGTTTGTCCTCCCTGGCCCACATTATCATTAGGATTATCTCCTCTATAAAATGAATGAATTATATGATTAGAAATTTTATTGCATAAATCAAGACTCAAAAATATTGTCATCGGTTTGGGTAATGTGACATTAAAATATGAAAAAAAAATTATTGCATGGTGCTAAACTAATTAACACATCCTGACTACATGATGTTAAATTTTGATCTTCATTATTTGTATTTTTCATGAAATGAAACTATGAAATGTCCTAGGCCTTCACTATAGAAGTCCTTTCTAGAAGATTTTTTTTATTTGTATTCAGCCCAATGCACTAACACCAATGTGATTTAGTAATGGTGATGTAATTTTATAAGTGTTGGGATACTATGGAACATTCCATCACTCCACTACATGATTCATATTCCCATAATTTGTATTCACATTCACTTTCATGTATGAAGGGATCCCAAATAGTTTGGCTTTTACACATGGTCTCACCTACAACTTTGTACCAACGCCCCGGAAGATATCAATAGACATTATGAGTTACGTCCCATGATTCATATAAGTCCAGCAGTCGACCATCAATTTTTTTGTACCATTTTCGGTAGATGTTATGAATACTCTTTGTTGAATACGGTTAATAATTATCTTGTACTAGCACCCCAGTCTCTCCACGATTCCAACTTTTGAGCATCATGATTCACACATCCCATTTTAACATTGTTTAGATTGATTCCAACACCCTTTAAATTATCCCCCTTGAGCACTAGATCATTATTGGAAGGGAATGTTGGTTTTTACAAGATCCCAATTCTTTGGTTTCATTCATTCAGCATGTATTCTCTACTTCGTCAATCAATTGTGGTGAAAGTCAAGTATTCAATTATTATGTGGAAATCTCATACAAAGTGAATGATTATGGGTTTATCCATTATTTCTCAAGCATGGTATGAACCAATTGAGCATAGGGATTGATCATTACTTTCTTAATTGATATGATAATGGCTCATTAATTCTAAAAATATATAAATATTCCCATACACATAGTTAAAAAAATTCAATACATAAAAATTAAGCTTCATATGAATGACCAACTAGTGACTGCATTCCTATATTTTAGTAGTGAGGTTGTACTAGATTTGCATTTGCAGACCCTTCACATCATCTGGTACAGTGTACAGATTGTTCAACCAAAGGAGACGTTATGGGAATATTTATTCCTTGTGAAATCCAACTAGTGACTGCATTCCTATATTTTAGTAGTGAGGTTGTACTAGATTTGCATTTTCAGACCCTTCACATCATCTGGTACAGTGTACAGATTGTTCAACCAAAGGAGACGTTATCATGTTCAGCTTATCCACCTTGATTCATGATTTTTTAATGAAGAATATCACTATGTTCGTTTCCTAGTGATGATTGGATGGACTATCACGAATTTCATCGACATTAGATTCGTCCAGCTCCACCAGATCAGGAGGATTTTACATGGGAAGTGTGTGTAGGAGTTTAATTTTATGATCATCCAATAGCATCTTGTCTGATTGTTTTGGAAACATATCATCACGTTGTTCCTTGTAACATTATCCACTTACGATATTCCTATCCATTCTAATTCAAGGTTTTCTCCCTCCAGTGGATTCAACTGAAATTAAAATTGATCCCTCATTAAAATCCATGGACAGTTGTGTTAGATATATATCCCAGTATGGTCTAGTTCCCCTATCAGGAATGGAGCCTTAGGTCCTCCATCCATTGTCACAAGTAGATAACTTACTATTCCCAGTACTGTTTTAATTGGGATCATGTTAGTCATTCCAATCACAAAGGAAAAAACATATCTTTGTGATGTAGG
Organism: Viscum album; assembly: GCA_963277665.1. Lineage (NCBI taxonomy): Eukaryota > Viridiplantae > Streptophyta > Magnoliopsida > Santalales > Viscaceae > Viscum > Viscum album. Next base: position 1,233,118,537 of record OY728122.1, on the reverse strand, counting down.
ATACAAATAATGGAAAATCAATGATGGATCATTCTCTTGAGATATCATTGGGATATGAATTTGGGGTCCCCCATATATAAAGTTGGGATATTCAGACATTAGGATATATATTCCACTCACTTCATCTCTAGTGAGCCTACCAACATCCCCTTCTTTGAGAACAAACAATACATGTGATCTCTCTGCATTAGTTTCATCCTCATCCATAGGGTAGGGGTTGAAAGTACAATATTATTGTCTATAGAAAATGAATTATTTTAAAATGTATTCAAAGATGATGCGGGTTGACAAGAAAAGGAGGTGAGTCAATACTTATATCAATGGTTTCAGTGAAACATTCCAACAAAGTTTCCTTTGAGACTACTATCTCACCTTCATCAAAATTAGATTCTTCCTAGGAAAGTCCCTCAGTATTCGCTGGAAGATATTCTCCACAATCATCTTCTCACATGGATCCATTTGAATTTTTAGACAAGGGGAATTATTCTTCCAGTTGTGCCACTAAAGTTATTAGGTGGAATTAATATTCAACAATACCCACACTCAATTATTCATTTGGCACATGATACCATGGGAGTTCACTAAGTATTCTATGTTCACAAAAAATTTCCTCTCCTCTCACTGGGAATCATTTAATCCACATTTAGAAAAGAAAATCCATTCCAACTACATCCCATACCTATTAAACTTATCCAAAACATCATCAGTATTAAGGTTCTCTTTAATGATATCCTAGGTCTTCAAATAATCATGACATAAAATATAATGAGGAATCCCTGCACATCATAATTGTTTCCTAGGGTCCTATGTTGATGCCCTGCAAAACCCCCTTGATATATTCACATCATCTAGGGTATTCCTAGATGTGGCCACTAGATCACATATTTTTTATTCATCCTTTCCAACTATGATCGTTAGTGGTACTTGAATCACACAACATTATACAACATTTTAATTAACAAAATTTGAATCCACACCACCCTCATGTTACTCCCTGTATGTCGCATAATAATGGCCTTGAGATATAGGGAGTCTCTTTTACTAGCACAGATCATCAACTACATCAGATTTTCACATGGATAACCATACTCCCAGCTCTAGGCATACTCATTAATTATCTAAAATGAATCAGTAAATATAGGAAGCTCATTATGCATATTTCCATCGTTATGCATAAACATCATCTCTATAAGTGTCATCGCAGTAGGATGGTCCTCATGTCATATTCCAAGGTATACCATTGGAATTAGCCTCTACATATATTGAAACTTCCTTTCAATCCCATGCAATGTATTTGGACTACACATTCACATATTATTTATGAATTATAATTTTACTCCACATCAAAAGTCTTGGAGATATGACCACTTATCTAGAGTTTATATACCATCATCATTAAATTCCATCATTAATAGAGTGAACATGTGAAATATGAATAGGTCTGCTCTCCATATCTTTCTCATCAGTACCACTAGACCTAGAATGAGTGGAATACTCTACACAATTTTCTAGATCAGGAGATATAATATTTATTGATAACAGAATTGAGATTTATGTATTCATAACCTTTTATATGAACTGCAACCATGATATAAAAAATTTGAAACACCTCTAAGATGCTCAGTTGATTCTTCCCCAAATTGATATGAAAATCTTCCCTATAAAACTCCACCAGTATAGAGATCCCTAGATTAATTCATTTCCTTATATTCAACATCACCTCCATGATTAACGATCTCATCTATGATCCCATATATGCACCTCTTACTATAAGCATCCACCCAAAGATGAGTGAAAAGATATATCTACCCAGCCTGAGTATCAGTTGTTGAGAATTTATTATATCGTATCTACACAGCTACCATTGTCTATCATCCACGATCCTCTTATAAGAGTTGTCTATGCCTAGCTGAGATCTCCCTAGAATGTTGATGGGCCTCATTTGAAATTTCCTGGGTAATTCATCTCCATCAACCAAATTCTTCATTAGAATGTTCAAATAACAAAAAATAATTTATTTATGTGGATGTCCATGGTCATATATTTTCTATGTTTCTTCCTAGCACCATATCAAGAAATAAATTCACTAGAGGTAGATTCAATTCCAAATCCACCAAAGAAATCTCATTGGGGAGTAAATCATTATACAAGACACCTAAAATCACGATTTGAGAAATATAGTGGAGATCCAAGAAGATGATTCTATACATCCCATGGTAAGTATGATTTGTGTTGCTGTCTGGTGACCATTGACTCACAATTTCACGCACAATGTGCAGTTGTTGAGATACACAGAATTGGGGATCCCATGCTGGTTCATAAAAATCTACCCACCTCAACACTATCTTGAACTCTATGAATGATGCACATAGACAGTATGTTTATGCCCAATCTTCCGTGAAATTTCCTCCATAGAACATATCCCAAAAATTTATCCATCCATTCTCCAGTTTCCTAATCCCTTATTTAATTTTTATTTTATTCTAAGGTTAGGACAATTCATCCCACAAAAGAATTACATCAACATTATTGATATGATTATAATGGTAGTCTGCTTTGATAGAGGAATTCTCCATCCCAATAGAGAAATTAGTATCCATATACCAAGGATATTTTTCAAACATGCCTCTAAACAAATATGTCATATCCTCTCTACATTCCTCTGGGATGAAGATGTCATGTAGTAAGTAATAGCTGTATAGAAACAAACATTTTCATAGAAGCTAATATTTATAGACATTTTATCATAGATCCAATAGTTACTCATGATTCTAATGACTTTTAACATACTATCAGATCATGATATTTTACCCTATGTATTCTCTATGGGAGGTGTCTTCATGGACCTCCTAATAATCTTCCTAAGCAGCTAGTAAACTGGGGACTATTAATTTTTATGAGCTTGGTTGCCGTGGATAATTGAAAATCTCGATCCTGGAGTAGGAGTTCATCGAAAATTATTGTACATGGGATATTTCACAAAGATGTGGAAGATAAAAATGAACTATTCCCTATAAAACATTATACTACAAAAGGATCCTGGAAACCGGTTCACATTGATGCGTTCACATAGTGTATTGATTCCAGAAAAGGGGTCTTATGTGAAATTGTTCATGAATATCCAATAATAAAATTGAGCCCTTCCTGACGTATTTATAGGATATAGATGGTCGACCTTCAAATCAAAATTACCTTACCCAAGATTCCCAGTGTGAAAGAAAATACATGCCTCATGATCCAATTTTTCACATAGACGTATTTTTGGATATGGACCCTTAGAATCTGACCTTCTTTTCCCTTTAGATAACTTTGTGAGGGGATCCATTTTTTTGTGCTGAAAATCATTCCATTGAAGACAAAGAAAAATTAACTTCCATTTCAAAGATAAAAATTACTTAAAGGATAAAAAATTAATCAAAGGAGTCTATCTTGTGAAACTCATCTTTGGGGACCCCTCCCCAGCACATTTGTGCGAAGGAGGATGATGATACCTTTCCGAGTCTAATGATCCCCACAACCATGTGACCTTTTTTGATGGTACCTCCAGGAGCCTGATGGAACCCTTCCACTTCATGGAATATTTATGTAGTATCAATCCACACATCCATCACTATCCTCAATTCGAACAAATACTCATCCCCCTCACATAAAAATCATTGTTACCATAACTCTTGAACCATAATTTTCCCATCTCTCGAATGATATGATCACCACAATAATTACCAAAAATGGATTTACCAAGGCACATGGGCATCACATGCCATGATTACCTTTTTTCTTCATATCCCCAACATATGGTAGGGATTCCCTCCATGAAGGCCTCCACCATTCATGAAGCAAGGAGCCCCATTTTTTTTCTTCAGGGAAAAAAACCATTAAGCCTTCATAGATAACTCTTCTAATCCTCTATATTCAATGGTAAGAGACCCAAGATCCATGATAATCAATTATTCATATAGTATATTCCATTCTAAAAGGACCATTTCATCATAATGATCCTCTTAACGAGCCCCCTGTCCAGGCGAGCTCCTCTCCCATGTGGCCACCTTGCTGTTTCAATGTGATATCATGGTTTCTCATTTGGAAAACTTTATTGAGATGACCTACCTCATTATTTTTAGAATATTTACACTAATATCTATTGATTTTTGGGATAGAAACCCTAATTTAGACCCCACATGTGATCATTCCTCCCCCACCTCCCTTTAGAGATTATTTGGGTCATGCACCATTCATGGGTGCACGACTTACAACTATGTAAGTCCTAGTGGATAAGGAGTGAATCCTACCCTTCAGAGATTCATGTTGTTAAACGTCAATCCCCCACCATCCTCAACAAATGATGTTAAAATTTAGTCTCTCCTCATTCGATGCACATGGGATTTCTCACTTCAATTGTACCTCCTTCAGTAAACCCTAATATCCATCACCATAGACACTTCATACATGTAATCCCCACATAGTACTTCATTGATGCATCATTAGTGATGTGGCCTTCTAGTCCACCACCACCTCTTGTTTCTCACATTAATCATGACTCACACGGTCTTAGAAAATAATAGTGACCATGACTCCATTTGGTCCACCTCAATGTGTAAGCCCCATTCCCCTTCCTAACTATATGGTATTTGACCCCTATCATCAAAAAAGGGCTCATAGGATTCCTCTATAATGTCCAGTCCATAATAATTGAATAGTATGGTTCTACCACCTGGGTATATATTCTGATGATTTGAAATCGTCCTGTTATGGGCCACAATCCCTCGATCCTCCTCCACACGGAATTCTAATCCACCCATTTGGGCTGTTAACCAAGAATAATCCACAAAGGGACAAATTGAAGCTATCCATGTTTAATCCTTAATGCCATCCTGATAAATTTTGACATTTTATTTTTATCCACTACACGTGGTATATAGGAATTTCCCTTCCTAAGGTTAAATCCCAAAACCTTCATCATCACATCATTTCACCTTCTTCCATACCATTTGATGTTAAACTAAAAATTATACATGAACTATGTGTACATTGATCCATTTCACCTAAAAATGGTAGGTAGGATTCCAAAATAAGTTTCAATCCCATAAAACACTTAGATCCTAATCATTAAATATTTCCATTATGACTTTAGAGGATCATGTGGATTATGTCCCAATGTAGAGGTTACTCTTCTATTGGGACAATATTCATGCATTCAATTATTACAAGCTATCACATTAGGCGTCTCATCTCCCTACACCCAAAGTAATTGGAGTGTGATTTGTAGACACTATGATACATAGGATACCTCCGAAATGTTTAATCACATCACCCCTTAAATTATATCCACTACATTCATTCCATTTAAACACTTACTCCATTTCCATATTGATTCTTTCCCAGGCTTCCACTTCTTGGTGAGATCATTCAATCTGCATCATCACTACTCCAAGAGTCACTCACGTAGATAACTATGGAAAATCCCCACACAATATATATTCATCCAACCAAGATTGATCCTCTTGTATATGTTTTCTATCCATGTGTATGCTCCAAATCACCCTCTATAACTACTGGTGTTTTGATACTTGTCTTTTAAACAGGGTATGTATGTATCCTCCTCGAGGATGAATCCTAAAAAATGGAAAGCCTTGGTATCAAAATAATTGAGGTTCCCCCTCCAAATCATCCTTTGTTTTTGTAACTATTATCCTTCACGGTGTGACATATATCCCATTATGTGACATGTCATTTGGGTTTATTATAATTCATGTTTCCACAATTCTAGTAAACCATTAAGGTTATCCATTCTGGGATTGTACATATCTGATCCACCTCTTAAAGTGTTATGATCATCTCATTAAGTCTCTAAATCAATAAGTCCCCAGCCATAAACATTACTTAATCATGATTTATTTCAAGAATACACATTGAGGATATTTTCTGGTTTAGAGTTTTAGAAAATTAGATCATAAAACATGCATTACATTCCACATTTGAACAAGGTGGTTACATAAAATACATTATTCATTTTTTCCATCAAAGGAATCATATTTAAAACAAAATATGGATTCTTTCTTGACACATCCGCGACACTATCATCAGATCATGTACCTTTCCCATGACATGTGAAAAACATTTCAAAACCATGGGACGAGCATAAAAAGCTCAGTAAGGGGTATAAAAGTACATAATGAAAACATTAGTCCATGTATTCATAATAATTAATCAAAAATACTTTACTCATAAAACATAAGCACATTATCAAACCTCATGAAATCATAATATTTATGAATAACTCATAGAAATCATAAGACATAATGGTATCTTGAGTCATTCATAACATTCTTACGTAGGGAGTAACCCTCATGGTTATGTTTGGAATACCCATCATAGTATATTCCCTAAATATCTTCAGAGAAACCATAGAGTTTTACTCCGTAGTGTTACGCAATGCATTGGAGAGATATACTGGGCTCACCCGCCCTTAGTTTATCATGGAACCACCCGTCTTCATAAACAATGCCTAAAACCATTACATAATCGTATCACATAAAAAATGCATAAATGAAACGTAACATTTCCATATTTCAATCAAAAGATATCAATACAACACAATGATATAAAAAAAACATTATCAATATCATTTTCAATACCAAAATAATTGAAAAGTAAATCATGGTATTTATTTTTCATTTAAAAAAATGTTATGGCTTGTAGAGGAATCCGAAACTCAAATAATGGTCACAGTAGCGGAGAAGTCGTTGTCGCCGCATACGTAAGACACAAACATTCCCTTTTGTCGTTTAGTAAAATGATTCGTATAAAAAAGATGCCTTTTGAATAAAATTAAAATTCAAAGGGTTTTACACACCATAAAAAATAATGTTGTGTATAAAACAAATATTCCTCAATGAAAGGAGATTGAGACGAATTCCATTACCTCGTGTCCGACTTGACTCGATCATTTTTTAATCTCTTGAATAATAAACTCGAGTTAGTTTATACTTTCATAAGAACCTTTTTCAAGTTCATTATTCATTTTATATCACTTATTACCATGTTATGAACATTATTTAATTACTAAATTTAATAACGGTGTTTTGTCGACCATTGGTACGTGAGCCAAAAATAAACTTCGTATAATTACATGTTCTTCATGTGGTAAAATATCTGTTATATACATAATTATATTTATTATTTATATATCATATATATCAAATAAATACAGTATATAAATGCATTTGTAATATTACATAACATTTAGAGGTAAGAAATGAATTGCACTGTTCATGTTGACGATAAGTCGTACGTACCCATGAACGCTACTTTAATTTCTATTTCGTATTTAATGGATTAAATCAAAATGATATAAAGGTATATTATAATTCCAGTATAATATAATATATAACATCATATACTCAATCCAGTATATGTCCCACATATGGCATTAACAAATCAAATCACTTTGAGGGGGCGGTTGTCCGCACTTCCTAAAATGAAGATATCGTGTTTACCTATTATGGAGACCGTAATGATATGACATAAAAGAAAAATACAGAAACATATGGAAAACATAAACATAAAATATATCATATATAAATATAGTGACATCTTAATGGAAACCCTGAAAGGTGTTAAAAGAATATTGAACAATCATCGTTTCGTGAGACATAAATTCACCAACCAGAGAAATAGTATGTTCTTTAACCATTAGACGGAGGTGCGTGTAAGTGTAAATCTAATCCATCTCATAAAAACATCCTAGTATATTGGAGGTACTGGTTTTCTAACAAAAGAAAAGAATAAAAAGAGTTTAGGGAGTTGGAGAAGAAAAATAAAAACAAAAGAACATTAGAGAAGACTTTACCTTTAAATCGGGTAACTCCTCTTGGTTTGAACCAAAAGGTTTTCTTGAAGAGATTTCTGTCTAATGTAAGGTTTATGTGATGAAGAGAGGGATGTGGAGAGATAAAATTTTCCAAGTTTGGCTGAGTCAATGTCTCGAGAGTTGTGGGCAAGGTGGTAGAGGTGGGGGCCTTTTGTAAGAAGGAGGAGGGGAACTCTTGGAAAGTCATGAAATGTTACTTTATTATATAATGAGTTACAGATTTTAAAGGTCCCACAATTATATATTTCGAGGATAAGGTGTTGATATTTCCAAATACACCCATCTAATAGGTTTTTGACAAGTTTATGAACTAGATTTTACATTATGTTTTCATTTTAAATAAATAGTTAATTATTGACAGAATAGTTGCATCATCATGGTTTCATAAAAAAATTAATTTATATAATGTCTACAAATTATAAAAAAATACTATGATGTAAGATATATTTTTATATTTCTAATGACTATTTATAGTCTAAGATATCATTTACACAAACAAAACTAAATTTTTTTTACTTGGGTGATACATACTTTGGTTATACATTCCCTTTAAAAAAATATATAATAAAATGTCACTATCACCCAAATGTTATTCCATGGCGTCCCAAAGACTGAAACAAGGCATCCCATGGTCGTCCATGACACAAAAAGTAGCATTATAAAACATGTTGTGGTCATTTTGTATTATTATTGTATTATTTTATTACCCTTAACTACCTGATTACTAATTAATCACGATAATTAAAGATAATTACATTCATTACTATTCATAATGTCAAAAAACAAGAGTCTTAATTACATAATTTGGACCTTCTAATTCCAAATATGGATTCCATTTTACCAAATTACAAACACAGAAATTGTATTAATTAATTTAAAAATAATTTCCATTCTCAATACAAATAGAGGGTTTTTTTAGAAACAATATATATCAAAAGATTGACAATTGTTTTTTGTCCAATTTGAAAGTGAAATTAATCACAACGACCACCATTGGATTAAATGGTAATAATATATTTTATTTATTCTTTTAAAACAATTAAAATGATAATCTTTCCATATAATTAAATTACATAAAAAGAATTTTTGAAGTAAAAAAGCAATATTTTTCACTATTCATTATAAAATGAACATTGTCAGAAAAATAACAAAAATTTATCCAAAGTAAATTTCAATGTCCCAATACGTAAGGATAATATTATTTTGACAAATAGTGCGTATAATGTAGTCAAAAGATAGATTTAAAAATGGTTCTCCATCAAGAGGCTGTAAAACAATCCTTTAAAAATATTCGAGTATTCTATGCTTAAGGTTGGATTTATTATTTTTTTAAGCCTCTAAAACACTATCTAATTCATAATGATACATAGATATGAAAATCCATAATTATTTACTTACTTGGAATGTTATATCCTTCCCCCCTTTAGAAAATTGTGTCCCGCAATTTATTTACTTATCGAATAAGTGGGGGTATTTACTCCTCATTGCATTTTCTGATTCCCATGTTGCCTCTTCAATCATGTGGTTTTTTCGCAAAACCTTTACATGATGAATCACATTATTCAGCAATATTTGCTCCCTGTGGTCAATAATCTGGACTGGTTGTTCCTCATAAGATAGGTTCTCTTCCAGCTGAACTACATCTGGACTCAAGAACATGAGATAGATCTGGCATGTACTTCATTAACATTGAAACATGAAAAACATTGTGTACCTAAGATAAAATCAGAGGTGAAGCCCCTCAGTATGAAACTGATCCAACTCTCTCCAGAATTTCATATGGTCCAATGAACCTTGGACTCAGCTTTCCTTTCTTACCAAATCGCATCACACTTTTCCCTGGTGAAACATTGAGAAAAACATGATCACCTACCTCAAAAGAGAGATAATTCCTCCTGTTGTCTGCATAACTTTTCTACCAGCTCTGAGATGTTATCATGTGTTTCTATATTAGCTGAACATTTTCTGCCAACTCTTCTACCATTTATAGTCCGATAAACTTCCTTTCACCCACTTCATCCCAAAAAGCTGTAGTTCGACACCACTTCCCGTATAAAACCTCAAATGGTTCCATCTGTATACTGGAATTAAAAGTGTTATTATAAGAGAACTCAACCGAAGAAAGATGTTAGTCCAAACATCCCTGATAATCAATTGAACAAGAACGTAGCATATCCTCCAAAGTCTGAGTAGTTCATTCTGACTACCCATCTGATTGAGGATGAAAATCTATACTAAAATTTAATTCAGTACCCAACGACTTCTGAAGGCCTTTCCAAAAGATAGAATTAAACATGGGATCACGATCAGATACAATGTATAGGGGAACACCATGTAACCTGACTATCCCTTTAAGATACAAATGAGAAATTTGATCTAGGGAAAAAGTATCTCATATCGTAAGGAAATGAGAAAATTTTGTCAAGCGATCAACAATAACTCACATTGCATTATTACCTTGAGGTGTCTTCGGCAATCCCACAACAAAGTCCATGGATATATTCTCCCATTTCAACTCTAGCACTGGTAAAGAATGAAGCATCCCTTTTGGTAACTTCCGTTCTGCATTAACCTATTGACATGTCAAACACTTCACTGTAAAATCAGCAATATCTCTTTTCATTCCATCCCACCAGTAATACTCTCGATGATCTCTATACATCATAGTACTGCAATGATGAACTGAAATCGGAGAACTATGAGTTTCAAATAACAACTCTCTCTTCAACTGTGAATCACATGACACACAATGCCTCTTACCAAATCTCAAAACACAATCATTATCAATGTTGAATTCAGGCAACTTACCCTTCGGAACCAGCTCTACCTTTTTAGCAACTCAATATCTTTCTTCTGTGCTTGCTTAATTATGTATGACAGAGAATATTTCACTGATACCTAAAACAAAACTGAAGAACATCCTACACCAACAACTTCTATGCCAAATTTCATCAAATCCTAAACCAAAGGGTCACATTCCAAATGTAACATGGTTAATGAAGTATTACTTTTTCGAATCAAAGCATCAACCACTTTATTTTCTTTTCCCAGAAGGTAATGAATTGTAAAATCCTAATCCTTGATTAATTCTAGCCATCTCCTATGTCTCATGTTCAATTCTTTCTTATTGAATATATACATTAAACATTTTTTATCAGTATATATTTCACTCTTTACACCATTAAAATGATGCCTCCAATATTTTAAAGCGAAAACAATAGTAGCTAATTCCAAATCATGTGTAGGGTAATTTACCTCATGAGTTTTCAACTGTCGTGAAGCATAAGAAATTAAATGATCATTCTAAATTAGGATGAAACCAAGTCCTTTCAATGAAGCATCACTGTAGATAAAAAACTCACCATTCCTGGAAAGTAGTGCCAAAACTAGAGCATTCATTAATCTTCATTTCAATTCCCGAAAACAATCATGACATTATTTTTTCAAGATAAACTTAACACCCTTCCGATTTAGCTTGGTCATTGGACAAGATAACCGTGAAATTTTTTTAACAAACCTTCAGTAATAACCTTCCAAACAAAGAAAACTACGAATATCTATTACATTTTTGGGTCTTGGCCATTCTTCAACAACCATTGTTTTTGTAGGATCAATAGTTATTCCATATTTATAAACAATGTGACCAAGGAAATAAATTTCTTGCAACCAAAATCACACTTTCTGAATTTCCCATACAATTTCTTCTCATTTATGGTTTGAAAAATAACCCTTAAATTACTTTCATTCTCCTCTTTACTTTTATAAAACACCAAAATATCATCAATGAAAACAACCACAAACTTATCCAAGAACACATAGAAAATTCTATTCATAAGGTTTATGAAGACATCTGATGCATTGTTTAACCCAAAAGGCATTACTACAAAATTATCATGAACATATCTTGTACAAAATGCAGTCTTCGGAATATCTTCTTTCTTTACCTTCAAATGATGGTACCCCAATCTTAGGTCAAACATTGAAAAATACTGAGCTCCCTAGAGCTGATTAAACAAATCATTGATATGTGGGAAATGATATTTGTTCTTAAAATTGATGTTATTCAAGGCTCTATAATCAATGGAATGTCTCATAGATCCATCAATCTTTTTATCAAATACAACAGGATCACCCCACGGTGATGTGCTAGGTCGAACGAAACCTTTCTCTAATAAATCATGCAATTACTCCTTCAACTCTAAAAGTTCAATTTGATCTATTCGATTACGGTGTTTTGAAATTGGATTAGCATCAGGAACTAAGTCAGCAGTAAATTCAACTTCCTGATCTGGTATTATTCCATGTAACTTGTCAGGAAAAACATCAGGATAATAATTTACCACTAGCATATAATTAATCTGAATGGTTCCTTTATTTTCAACAATATGTGCTGGTAACATTCATTTCCATCTTTTATAGGTTTCTCAGCCTCTTGATTTGTTATCAATAGTAAGGGTTCAATGTTGTACACAAGATAAATTTATTTCTGAAAAAAAAAACTTATTTAGCTCTACAATCAATATTATCATGGTAAATAGAGATCCAATCCATACCCAGGATAACATCAAAATCTACTAGTGGTAAAACAATATGGTTTGCATGTAGGTTCTTTCCACGAATTAGGATAGGAAGATTATTATAAATTATTTTTTCCTCAACATTTCCCCAAGGTTTTTTTACCACAAGTTCAGGATTCATTTCTTGAGATGGAATTCCAAATATACTAGAAACGTTTTTAGAGATGAATGAATGTGTAGACCCCGAATCAAAAAAAATGGCATAATCTGAAAAAACAAACAACGTACATGATACCACTTTATTTGATGGCCCAACATCTTCTGATGTAGCTGCAAAGGATTTCACCACTCCTTTTGTCCTGTAGTTTGTCTGCTTCCCATCATTTGATCTCATTGTTGAACACTCATTTTCATAATGACCCGTCTATTGCACTTGAAACATTTCACCAACTGTAAATCAAAATTGGTCTTCCCATCACCCTGATCTTTTTCAGGGAAATCACGAGCATTATGTCCCACCTTACCACATCGGTTGAACTTTCCAAAATATAGAAGACATTCCCTAGAATTCCTTTTACCAAATTTATCACAAACTGAAAACGTAGTTTTCTTACCATAAGACCTCTTTGAAGGATTCTTCCCTTTATCATGCCACCTCGGTCTCTTCTAATATTGGTTGTTATAGAACACTTGATCATCATAAAACACCATTTCCACCTTGTGAGCTCATTGAAAAAGCATTTCATAAATTTTAAACTCATGAGAAGCTAAAGCCGTTCGATATTTTGTATTTAATCCTGAGTAAGAATGAATGATTGTACTATCAAGGTCTCGGATAAAATTTGGAGTATACCTTGACAATCAAGTGAACCTTTCTGCATAAGCAGCCACTGAGTCTTCCTCTTATCTCAATTCCATGAATTTCTTTTCCATCCAAGGTCAAACATCCTTATGAAAATAAATCTCAAGAAACACACCTTTGAATTCATTCCAGTCAATTGCATCAATCTCATCAGCGTCCCTGATATTTTTAACCCTCGACCACCACTAATCTGCTTCACCCTCTATATGGTAAACAACAAGACTACCCTTTTGATTCTCTGAACACCCCATGACATCAAAAGTCTTCTCCAGTTCTTTAATCCACCCTTCACCTAGCACAAGGTCAGATGATCCTCTGGATGATGGGGGATGTTGCTTCATGAAATGTTCCACCACTGCCATGTTCCTCTGCGGTTGATCTGGCTGATCTCATTCATGGATACCACCACCATTTATTTCTTGAGTAAAATGCGTCATTACTGCAGCAAACTGTTCAGTTACTATTCCAACCATCTCCAGATGCTTATTCGTAAGGTCATTTCCTTCTATATGCCTTCCTAGCACTGCTTCCTTGTTTCATCTGCAGAAAATCATTCTGAAAAAACATGTCCTAGATGAAGATACATGGTAATCTTCAAATTCTATATCGATTAAATTTTACCATTAAAAAATTATTTTATGATAATAATTTAATATAATACTAACTCCTAAAGTTATCTAAACCGACCTCTAATACAAACTATAAGGTCCCAGCCTTAAACATTAATTAATCAAGAGTTATTTCAAGAATACACATTCTAATTCTTTTCAGGTTTAGAGTTTCAAAGAATTAGGTCATAAAACATGCATTTCATTCCACATTTGAACAATGTTGTTACATAAAATACATTATTAATTTTTCCCATCAAAGGAAGAATATTTAAAAAAACATGGATTATTTCATGACACTTCCCTGACACTATCATCACATCATGTACCATTCCCTTGACCTGTGAAAAACATTTCAAAAAATTGGGATGAGAATAAAAAGCTCAGTAAGGGATATAAAAGTAGGTAATGAAAACCTTAGCCCATGTATTCATAAGAATTAATGAAATAATACTTTACTCTTAAAACATAAGCACTTTATCATACCTCATGAAATCATAATATTTATGAATAAATTATAGAAATCATAAGACATAATGGTAACTTGAGGCATTAAAAACATTCTTATATAGGGAGTAACCCTCATGGTTACGTTTGGAATACCCATCACAATATATTCCATAAATCCATTCCGAGAAACCTTAGAGTTTAACTCCTTTGCCTTACCCAATTCATTGGAGAGCTATATCGGGCTCACCCGCCCTTAGTTTATCACCGAACCACCCATCTTCATAAACAATGCCAAAGAACCCTAACATAATCATATCACATAAAACATGTATAAAGGAAACATAACATTTCCATATTTTAATCACAAGATATCAATACAAAACATTGATATAATAAAAAAAATTACCAAAACCATTTTCAATTCCAAAATAAAATAAAAGTAAAACATGGTATTTATTTTTCATTTAAAAAAAATTTATGGCTTGTAGAGGAAGCCAAATCTCAAATAATGGTCACGGCGGCAGAGAAGTCATTGTCGCTGCATATGTAAGACCAAAACATTCCCTTTTGTAATTTAGTAAAATACTTCATATAAAAAATATTCCTGTTTAATAAAAGTAAATGTTAGAGGGGTTTATACACCGTATAAAATAATGTTGTGTATAAAAAAAATGTGCCTCAATGAAAGGAGATTGAGACGAAGTCCCTTACCTCGTGTTCGACTTGACTCGATCGATCATTAATCTCCTAAATAATAAGCTCGAGTTAATTTATAAATGATTAAGAACCTTTTTCAAGTTTATTATTCCTTTTATATCACATATTATCATGTTATGATAATTATGTAATTACTTAAGTTAATAACGGTCGTTTTTCCGATCTTTGGAACGCGAGCCAAAAATAAACTTCTTATAATTACGACTTGTTCATGTGGTAAAATATCTATTATATCCAGAATTATATTCATGATGTAGATATCATATATATAATATATATCCTATATAAAAATGAATTTATAATATTACATAAATTTAGAGGTAAGAAATCAAATGCACCGTTCATGGAGAGGTAAGTCGTATGTATTCATGAAGGCTACTTTAATTTCTATATCATATTTAATGGAGTGAAGTCATAATTATGTAAATATATATTATAATTACATCATAATATCATATATAACCTCATAAAATCCATCCTTTATATGTCCCACATATGGAATTAACGAATCAAATCACTTTGATGGGGCGGTAGTCCACACTTCCTAAAATAAAGATATCGTGTTTACCCATAATGGAAACCATAAAGGTATGCCATAAAAGATAAATATAGAAGCATATGGAAAACATAAACATAATATCTATCATATATAAATATAGTGACATCTTAATGGCCACCATGAAAGGTGTTAAAAGAATATTTAACAATCATCATTTCGTGAGGCAGAAATTTTCCAACAACAGAAACAGTATGTTCATTATCCATTAGAGGGAGGTGTGGGTAAGTGTAAATCAAATACTTCTAATAAAAACATCCTAGTATATTTGAGATACTGGTGTTGTTACAAAATAAAATAATAAAATGTGTTTAGGGGTTTGGAGAATAAAAATAAAACAAAAGAACATTAGAGAAGACCTTTCCTTTAAATCGGGTAACTCCTCTTGGTTTCAACCAAAGGGTTTTACTAAAGAGATTTCTGCCTAATGTAAGGATTCTATGATGAATAGAGGGACATTGAGAGATAAAATGAGCAGAGTTTGTTAGATCCAATGTCTTGAGAGGTGTTGGTAATGTGGTAGAGGTGGGGGACTTTTATAAGAGGGAGGAGGGGCACTCATGGAAGGTAAATAAATGTTACTTTATTATATAATGAGTTTAGGATTTTGAAGGTCCCACAATTATATATTTCTAGGATAAGGTGATAATAGTTCGGAATACACCCATCCAATATGTTCTTGTCAAGTGTAATTATTATCTTTTACAATATCTTTTCATTTTTTTTAAAATAATTAATTAATAAGGTAATTGCTGCATCTTCACGGGTTCATAAAAAAATATTTTATTTAATGTAAAAAAATTATAAAAAAATTACTATGATGTAAGAAATATTTTTAGCTTTCCATTGACTATTTCTAGTATATTAATTCATTTAAATAGACAAAACACAATTTTTTTTTCTTGGGTGACACATACTTTGGTTATACATTCCCTTAAAAAAATAATATAATAAAATGTCACTATCACCCAAAAGTGATTCCATGGGGTCCCAAAGTTTGGCACAAGGAATCCCACGGTTGGTCATGACACAAAAAGTAGAAATAGGACAAAGTTTGGGGTCATTGTTATTATTATTATATTATTTTATTACCCTTAACTACCCGATTACCAATTAATCACGATAATTAAAGATAATTACCATCATTACTATTCATAATGTCCAAAAAGGAAAAAGTCTTAATTAAAAAATTTGGGCATTCTAATTCCAAATATGGAATCCATTTTACCAAATTCCAAACACATAAATTGTATTAATTAATTTAAAAATAATTCCCGTTGTCAAAACAAATAGCAGGTATTTTAAGAAACAATATCTATCAAAAGATTGACAATTGTTTATATCCAATTTCAAAGTGAAATAAATCCAAATTACCACCATTATATTAAATGGTAAAAATGTATTCTATTTAAAATTTAAAACCAATTAAAAAGATAATATATCTATATAATTAAATTACATGATAAATCATTTTTGAAGTAAATTGCAGTATTTTTCACTATTCATTAAAAAATGAACATTGACAGAAAAATACCAAAAAATTATCCAAAGTAAATTTAAATGTCCCAATACTAAGGAATGAGTTTATTTTTACAAATAGAGTTTATAATGTTTCCAAAGATAGATTTAATAATGGTTCACCATCAAAAGGAAGTAAAATAATCTTTTAAAAATATTAGAGTATTCTATGCTTAAGGTTGGATTTATTCTATTTTTAATTCTCTAAAACACTATCTAATTCATATGTAGACATAGATATGAGAAACCAGAAATAATTACTTACTTGGTATGTTACAAAAACTATGTTTAACTCACAGCCTTCCCCATGATAATCATGGGATGCTAGAGTAAAAAACTGAAATAGATGCCACTGGCCGAAAATACCACGTGATCGATGTCATATTCCTATAGTTTATGTGGTATCAATAATCCGTCATGTGAGGAATAATATGGGTGTTTCAATGTTTGAAAATCAAATTATGCAACTGATGCCCGATGTGAAAACTCTCCTACCTGATGTTTGGTTCCCTTACCCGACCATTTCGAATGTCTAGACAAAATCATCATAATTAAATGGAATACATGAAGAGATATCACCAATAATTTGGTTCATAAACATAGTAATAATCATTATGGGAGATTCAGAAAAGGAAATTAATTCTTGATGAAGTATATATAGTAGGAGGAAATGACATCCTATGATCTTTTTTCGATCAAGGATAAGAAAGTTCCCAAGATTTGATGAATTTCTCCCGCCGTTGGTAAGCATGAATTCAGGGAAACAAAATGAGATGAGATAGTGTGTGTAAGAATGAATAGGGGGAGCTCACTAGTGAAAAGAATCATAAACAAAAACATTGATCCCAGTAATATAAAAAATAATTTTATTCCCCTCAACCACCTTATATGACTGTTACTTAATACATAACCATCCATAAAACTCAGATCTGGCCATAATTTACATGTCACAGGGTATGGAAATCT
This sequence comes from Viscum album, assembly GCA_963277665.1. Taxonomy (NCBI): domain Eukaryota; kingdom Viridiplantae; phylum Streptophyta; class Magnoliopsida; order Santalales; family Viscaceae; genus Viscum; species Viscum album. The sequence goes on along the minus strand of OY728122.1, from coordinate 1,233,100,473 downwards.
ACGGACCAAAGACAATAGGAACATAAACCGACATCCATGGATAAATCAAACCAAAACATTTTTATGTAATTTAATGAGTATTTCTATCTCCCTGTCAATCAATCCAATTATGTTATTCTAGTTGGGTAGTCATTATGGGGTTCACACATATCCACACCACCATGAATATGATTCATCATCATATTATATTGTCATTGATAGGACAGGAGTGGGTATATATCAAAAAATTAAACAAATACTTCTATATATATTATATTAATATAGAACACACTGACATATATCCCTACACCTAATCAAATTATGTTCCAATACATTTCAACATCGATGGTGGATCATCGCTATCAAATTTTGATGATGATACAAAGAAAAGAAGACATACATAACCCAACTTCCAGAGTTGTATATCATCATTTCCATCTTTAATAGTTTACTACTGATGAAATGATTCATATATTTTCTCCCATACTCTAGGATTATTAATTTATTTAGGTAATGGTATAGGCACATTTGTAGTATCATACCCCCATGTGATTCAGATTCATCAACATATCGTTGAAATCACCTCAGTACATGCACCCATTCCCCTCAAAAATAAATATTGGAATACTCCAAAGGTGAAATAGGAATGGGAATATACCCCAATTATGAATGTGGTTCATAAAATGTGATTTCCAATCACCTTAATATTATTGTAAATTCATATCATTGAATATTAGTGGAATACATGAAATTCATAAGAACTAGATCCTACTCATGTTACCTCCAATGACAGACTATATCGAAATTTATTCTAGGTTATATTAGTGTAGTTCTATATCACTTCACCCATTCCAATTTTTCATTGACATATAATGATAGGGAATGAACATTTGAACTGGTATCACACTACTTCATAGAAACTAGTTGACCAGAATATCCCGAAGACTACCAAAATATAGTCTCACATTACTAAAAAAAACTAACAAGATGAAAATATATTCAAGAATAATCATTTTATATGTTTCATATCCTCACAATAAAAGTAAATCATTGGCATACTCGAGAAAATTACGCACAACAGGATCATATTAATATTAAACCCCAAATGGCAGGTCAAACTATTTAATCCATAATGATATATTATGATCACAATCACCATAGTAATATCTCATATTGTAATGGAAGTACTCCACTTTTCAAGTAAACTAATAATATAGATATTATTGAAACATTGTGGTAAACCATATAGAGTTCCACAAAAAACATCGGTGACACATAATCATAAAAATTAGGTGACCTAGAAAAGATATGTATATGGTTTGATGAGATCGAGGATTACTCCCATGTCATCCATGTTTCATGATATCAAAATATAAAAAAGGACCTAATCCTCTGTTATTAATCTTTACAATACATGTTTAACATGTGGGGACTACCTCAACTCATATGTGTGAGAATGATCTGGTGAACCTGTTTCTTGTATAGTGTTTTACCAGTGCATGCTAAGTACATTACCATAAATGATATATATATTTGGAAGAAAATATTTTTCCACAAACCCTATGTGAGATTCAGAACCACATAAGGGATTATATAAAATATCAACATGTGGGTTGAATATTATTATCACAATATATTTATTGATTCCCAAATCATAAATTATAGGTCCATCTATAATATAATATTGATAATCCCCATCCATGAGTAAGGGTCTAATTTGTGAATGATATTTTATATATAATAACTAGATACTGATTGAATACAATTTCTATTGGATATGTAATGATATCTATATCTCAAATTCTAGGACCCATCTTTTTATAAAAATAGATAATGAAATGTACCCCACAATGTATATGGTCCTGAACTATGTAGCAAGGTTTCTGCATAACTACATGTGTCTTGATTCATGCTTCCAAAGGATATATAGTGATTCCTTGTAATTATTTTTAATTCCTAACCATAAATTTTACCACATTGAACTTTATCCCACTATGAAAATTATATTTTTTTAGGGATTTTTGTCTACATTAAAATTGGAAAATCCCCAAAAAGCTCAATTTCACGTACTCTCTTGATGAGTAATTTACTTCCTAGTAATATCTTGATTCTCACCCAATACATTAATAATGTACAATTAGATAAACTAGAAAGATAATCTGAATAAAATTATTGACATATATTTTAATCAAGGAAATAGACACATTTCAACGTTTAATGATGTTAATATCCAAGAAATGAGTAGTCTTCAGGTCAAATGGATCACCCATCAATTAGAGAACTAAAACCATTCTTCAATATTATGTTCTCCCAAAACCAACTTCATACCATTCATATATGAGTCAAAAAAATACAATTATATGTGTTAATAAAACAATCTTAAAACCCCATGGAACTCACGACCACATACTTTAGTTATCCCTAATAGGGAAATCCTATTATGAAATGGATAATCAATGGGACACCCACTAGGATTCACTTGTGAATGACAATATTACAAATATACTGTGACTATGGGATGTTTTGGTCCAAGATTAGTGGACAACATAAATCTAGAATCTATAATTTAGGTTGTGTGGGATATGGGATTCAATTTTTATTAATGGATAAAAAATACCCACCAATATCCATATACTATTGATTCAAATATTATAGGGTTGTATTGTATTGTTCATATCCTTCAACTATTCAAGTAAATTTAGATACCCGTGATTTTTCTCATCTATACTTCACATAGATTTTCAAAAGAATTTTATACCATCATATCCTTATATATTCAGTCCAGGAAGTTCATATTGTTGGAAGAACAATATCATATGAGTTTGTAAATCCATTTAGATGCCCCCTTTTCAACAAAAAAAATTGCATGCCCCCTAAAATTTTCAAAATATATTTTATACCTTCAGTGTATATTCTCTTGGACTATCAGTAACAGTAAGTACAAATCCATTTTTTTCAATATGATATGTTGGTAATTTGGATAAATAATTTGAATGGTTCCCATTACGATTAATTAGTGAAAAACATAATTCTTAAGAGTTTTTTCATAGGTGAGGTTTTTGATATAGATGTTACCCTACTATAATTAAATGGTTAACAGTAAAATTTATTAGTGATATTACCTAGGTTATTTTTTATTTCCTAAATATAAACCACTAGGTATCTCTATTTAATAAAAAATATTAAGACTAGTTTCATGGGGATATTTACGTCCTAGAGGTGATGTGGGCCAAAATTCCCGGCTTTATTTATCTAGTGGTGTAAATATGGTCCCACCAATCCTCATACACATTCTAAATATAATAATTTAACGAAATTATTTTTTTCAAGAATTTATTTCTATTTTAATAAGATATAATGAATATATCAACGATTTGTTCCTTGATAATCCATGTCCTTATAAAAATAGTTGAAGCTCACTATATCGATGTCCTCATTGTAAGAAAGCAAAATATTGGATAATTATATCAAAGTAACATAATATTAAAACAAATAGAAACATTCTAGTTGCATGATGATAAAATTTGTGATATATATTCAATTATACAAGACCATTAATGTGTTTTATATTATTTCCCTAGAAGTCCCATGATAGGAATTACAACCTAGTCTTGTATCGATGGTAAAAAATTTGTACCCCCTACATATGGGTTAGACTTGTACATGATTTATTCTCTATAAGTACTATGAATGGATAAATTTATATTGTTATAGAACAAATTTTTAAGACTATTAGCTCTAATATAAGTCCTTTATGCAATGATAAAATACACACCTATCATGATATAAGAATTAGATCAATATATAGTATATTTGTTTTGAACTACGTGTTTCATGATTCTCATAAAATTGAGATATTTAGTGGTGCATAGATTTCACTTTATTATGATAATAAATGAATTAACCATACATGAGTACTAAAACTATGTATTATTATTTGCAACACCGATGGATTATGCCTGAGAGTAATATTGCCCAATTCCATACACATGATCCTTCTCTATATAGTGAACATTATTTTGATGAACTATGCATGGATTAATTTTATCCCTTATATGATATAAAATAATTCACAAATGATCTATTCTAGTCCCATCAGAAGTTCTATGAGATAAAATAAGATCCTACCAAAATTATCTATGAATCTGAAACCAACAATGGATCATATATAAAAACTATGAGTGGATTAAATAATTTTTCAATATTATATATAGTGATTATTGGGTGTTTAATCCTTTTACTAACCAAGATGAAAAAAATATAGACATCCTATAATTATGGGTCGGAGAACATTAAGGATTTTTAATATAATTACTATATGCGGCATGAATCTCATTTCCATGTGATACATAGTGATGCTCACATCATCTATTTTAGGCCCAAGTGTTAATTCTCACATCTCCAAGTTATTTTCTAAGGTGGGAGTAAAATTTATGTTCGGATTCAATCTCCTATAAAAATTTGAATTAACCACCTATTCAATAATATTTAATCTCAATTGGATCAAATGACATCCCATTTTTCTCTTGTTTCACATTCCATGAATGAATTTTGTTAACAAAGGGTGGCTACCAATCATATCTAGCCTCTGTGGTAGAGGATTTTTCAATCAAAATATATGGATCCATTAAATATTTATATGATAAAAATTTTCATTAAATATTTTCTTCATGTTGATCATATCATCCCCTTATGATTATAGGTACTCAATAATCACATGGTATATCCCATCACAATGATAATGTATTTAATAGACATTAGAATTCAACTTCAGGTACTAGAGATCTTCACTACTATTTTTTCCTCTATTTACTATCCTTATACATTCCATATATAAGAAAATAACTATCCAATTACTTGAGCTCATGCAAATATCAATTAAATATATGGGAATTATCCCCACATACACTTAGTAATTATTTACATGAAACAATTAATAAAAATTATATAATCCAAATAAACCCCACTCTGATTCTATGGTTAATAAATCAATTCCTAATAACATATAACTAAGTGATGTTATGGTCATATAAATGTAAAACCCCTTTAATCCAATACATATTGTTATAAATATTTAAGATATATGTTTATAATATTTTTAATAATTTAGATCTACCCACTTTTACACAACTATTTTTTACCCAGAAATAGGTGGGTTATATTTAAAGTACCCATAACCCAAATATTTTAGCAGATTCAAATCCAACTAATGATACTCAACTATGAATCTTACCTTTTTCATAGAAAGACTATATCATATTATCCCTTTATAATTTTATCCAAAGGACCACATCTCGTACGATGAACTAAATTCCATGTGTTTTTTATTACTCCTGGTGATATATCAGGGGCATAAAATATTAAACTATATAACACATGGTCTACCATGAAAGAATGATAAATGAGGATCAATAAATTGTGACCAATACCTACATAAGATATTATTTATGTAAAAATATATGGAAATTTCTCTATCCATAAATTTTTGAAAGGGTTGATTGCTGCATCCACATACTAGATTATAATATGGAAATTCCCTTTACTATAGTTGATCATTATCTTCATACAAGAATACTTTTCCAACAATGATTTTATATCTCATAATTAGAAGATTATAAAATTCCCTCTCTCTATATATAAACTACATCTATGTGGGGACTATATTTTGAGAAGAACAATTGGTGTCTCGATTCCCATTATTTTGAGATACACACTGATTCATTGATCCCAAATCCCATTCTCAACTATAATGAAAAAAAATATCCTCTACCTATATAATGGTCATACCGATGAATGGATTTTTCTTATAATAGATATGTGTCAGTTTATTTTCTTTTTACTGAGTTATATATTGAATCCTAAAAAGTGATATCTAGGATCATAAATTAACTTTAAAAGGGGTAAAATGTTAGGAATCTTCAACTTTTCAACAAAATTTAAAATTCCCCCATGAAACCCACTAGGACATTGGATGTCCATACCCATGATGTCCATCGTGGTAGAAGAACAAAATGAATGAATTTTTTAATTGCTCTCATCCTAATGGGTGAGAATGAGATTTGAAGGGAATATTATATTATACAAACTATGTATTTATTAATTCCAGACCAATCAATAATTCTAGTGATTCATGTTAGTATTGTGATGCTCCATTACATTGGATCACAATTATGGCAAACCTTCCTGGTTCCATGTCATTATTAAAATTTTCCACCATGGATGATCCCGAGACTATAAAGATTCAACAAAACATGAATGTATCTCCCAACATGAGAGGCCTTTTTTCAATTTAAAATTTTTTTAGATAGATATCTTTCTCCCTAAGGACAGTGGGTATCCTTTCTATCATGGGGAAATTTTACAATCCTCTTCATATAAGATACATATATGAATAGATCTATTTATCATTTCTATACCAAAATAAGGATTGGTTATTGTCCATATAGGATACATATTGATTCTAAAACTACCAATAACTAATCCCAACCATGATTTTCAATGAACATGTTATGTCCCCTAATGAATATGGAGTTCAAACTATGTGAGATGACTTATGATAACTACTTGTTGTTTCATTCCTTTTGTTACTTGAAATAATGTAATGCCCTGATTCATTAAATACTAGGAACAAATGAGTAATAATTCAAAAAATGGTCTCCCCTATTTACATATGATCCAATTATACTAAGTGGATCCTATTTGATATATATGAATTCTTCATTATTATTATACTTAAAAAATAAAAGTGAAATATAGTGTAGCTGATCCACATAAATTTCATTATCCTCTGAGATCATGTTCATCATACAATATGTTTATTTATATATGTATTTTTGAGTTTTATTATCTTATCTCACCTATGAATGAAATATATCATCGTATGGATTATTTTTACATGATTTAGATCTATAAATAATGGATTCCAATAAATAGCTACCCAAATGTCGGCCTATGTAGGGATATAAAATCCGTCCCACATAATAATTCCCCAACCCATGAGATGTTTCTATTTGTATATGTTGAATAATTTCATGTTTTTCGGATGAATGTACTACATTATGTAAGACAAAAGCTTTTATTTCATGGATTCATGATGGTTGAAAATATAAAAATTACTACTTTTTTTCATTGTATTAAAAAAAATTGAAAGCACATCACCACTGCGTTAAAATAGACCATAAAGATTTTCATCCATAATGAATAATAATAAAAGAAAACAAGAGCATGTCCTAGTTCAACCAATGATCAAGTATCACCTATCAAAATTTTGAGCAACCCATTCCATAATCAACATTTCATGTATTTAGCATCCAAAGATGGCAGAAACAATCCATTGTCACGAACCGTCCCCTGAGGCCCATATCGTGACTACCCCAAGCCTTCCATCTATAGGCCAGGGGCTGTCGTCTAGTACCAAAGGCATAGAACCATAAATTGGGAAGGCAATGCCTTTATAACAGAAAACAAACATAACAAAGTTTGCCAATATAAGTAAAAAACTATGTAAAACAGAATACAAAAGAGTGTGTTGAATGTGAAGGGGCCGGAAATACAAGCCGAACAATAAATTACAATACAACTGAAATGCTGGTACAACAGATGAAAAGAAGGAAAGCAGCAACGAGGTCGTATTAGGAAATTCCAACTTGAAGAGAGGGTACCGATGGCCTCTTTATTACCCCATGTTTTCCTGTTCGCTCTGTGTATGTCTCTCTGAGTGGTCCCCCTCTGGGTACCATCTAGTTCTGCTACTCTCTGCCCCGATCAGCGCTATTTTTCATCTGCATCCAACACAATGAGGTGCAGGCATAGCCCATGTAGTGGTGAGTATAATTATACTCGGTAGTATTTTTTGCGGTCAGCCCTACACCGCTCACCGTTGTACCACCATTTTCCTCAAAAAAAGAGAACAACAAATGTGGAGGGTTGTCCGTGTTTGTGCGGGCCGAGCCCTCCTCATTATGGTGTTATCATTCGGTTCTCAAATCAATAATTGAACGGTGAAGATCAGAAAATAAATTTAACTCAAATCCCCTTAACACGTATGACGATGATTGTTGATGAAGTTTTGGGAAAATGTGATCATCGATTCATCATTCACAGTGTTCGTCACACACTCCCAATTCCTGTGCACGTGCATCAGAATGTGTTCAGAGGTGACAGAGTCAAAGATGGTTTTCTTCACATTCATCATTGTAGATTCTCCAGGAACTCCGCCTCTCCATAATTCCCCCAACCTAGACTATGCCAACCAAAATAAAATAAAAAAAATACCGATTATTTTAATGGTTGGCATAAATTCCAATAGACTCAAATAATTAATTGCCAGGGTTTAATTAATTTATTGTGAGAGAGTTGGCACGTTTAAGTAATGGGTAGAAGGTGAATAGTTCCAATTAAATTAATTGGGAGTTAAAAGGGGTAATGAAGCTCGGGTTGGACCCACTAAATAATATCCTCCCAAGGTATGTTATGCCTAGGTGAGACCCACCACTATAACCTCTCATGGGAGGTTATGGTGTGGTTTCCCCCACCACTAACCTCAACATGGAGGTTTTATCCACTCCAAATAAAAAATAATGTTAACACTTTTTTTATTCAAATTTAAAAAACCCCAAAAACTAACTCCCATTCTCGTTAAAACGAAACTGCGGTGAAGGTCTCACTAAGCAATAACTGACGTTGTGAGTTCAAGAATACCCTCAGATTTCATTTTTGAGCACCATTTTAGTGGATATAAAGTCCCACTCATAGGTTTACAGAACGTACCTGAAAAAAAAATTAGAAATTGTTTCTAGGAACACCAGGCCTCAGAATCATGCACCGTCATAATCTGCGGGCTCATAAAATTTCCATGAATTTAAGAAAAAAAAATTCCATGGAAATTCCAGGTCTTTACATTCCCCCCTATCTTAGGGCTTTATGTCCCTGTAAACTTCATCTTGACCTAAGGTAACAAATGGGGGTACTGAGCACGCATCTGAGCCTCTCGCTCCCATGTGCCCTCTTGAAGGTTACCGTGCTGCCAAAGAATGTGCACAAGAGGTATCAACCATCCACACCGGACCTGCTCCTGTCAATCCTCATTATCCACTGGAACCCTCTTCAAAGACTTCCCATCGTCTATGTCTAGCTCTCCATGGCCGATGATGTGAGAGGGATCATGCACAAATCTCCTCCACTAAGATACGTTGATGAAGTCATGCACCCAGTGCAACTACGGTGGAAGAGATAAGTGGTAAGCCACCTCGACTACTCTGATGAGGACCTAGAATGGTCCGATGAATGGTGGAGATATCTTTCTGCCTCATCCAAATCACTGTAAGCCTCGTCAAGGTGAGACCCATAGGAATATTTCATCACCATCCTCAAACTCTAGTGGTCTCTATCCCCTATCATCTTATGACTTCTGCCTACTCTATGTAGTCTTCAACCACTCCTGGATTATCTGCACCTTCTCTATGGTATCTCGTACCATCTTTGGTCCCAATTGTGCTGACTCCCCCGGGTCTGACCATCACAGTGATGATCTCCAAGGTCGACCGTACACAACCTCAAAAGGTGCCATACCGATGGTGCAGTAGTAGATGTTGTTTTATGCCAACTCCACCAAAGTTAAGTGATCCTCCTAGCTACGACCAAAGTCAAGGATAGATGCACTGAGCATATCCCCGAGGGTCTAAATGGTCCGCTCAGTCTGGCCATCTATCTGAGGATGGAAGTTGGTGCTCAAGCATAGCTATGTCCATAAAGCCTCCTACCACCACTTCCATAGCCGATAAATATACTGTGTGTATTTGTCAGAGACAATAGAATAAGGTACTCCATGTAAACGCACAATCTATTGCACATAGAGGCATCCCCGGCACTTTATTCAGCCCTACTCTCTGATTGGCAGGAAGTTGGAAGACATTGTGAGTCGGTCGACGATCACCCAAATCAAATCGTGACTCATGGATGTACATGGAAGACCAGTCACGAAGTCCATTGATATCCCATCCCACCTCCTCTCTGGGAAATCTAAGTGTTGAACCAAGTCTGTTGGTACCTGGTGCTCCACCTTCACTTGCTTACAAATGAGGCATCGTGAGACAAAATCTGCTACATCCTTCTTCATAACTGGCCACCAGTGCTATCGTCTAAGGCTTGATACATCTATGCCTCTCCTGGATGTACCGTTAGAGGGGAAGTTAGGAACACCCCCAACACTTCTTCCTTAAATGAAACTGGTACCATGGTACGTCCTCTGGAAAGGATCTCATGCTCCCCACATTTAGAAAATCTATCAGGTGCTTGCCCTATGGATATCTGAGCATGTCGCCTCTTGCAGTCAACGTCCCCATGCTGCGCCTCCCAGACTCGCTGAAGAAGGGGTGGAGTGACTGTAAGATACTGTAGACATGATTCTCTTTCCCTATATACAAAGGAAATCTATATGACAGCCAGCTGCTCTATCCCTTCTCCTAGAAACTGTATATCAGTCCTCCTGCTGAGCGCATCTGCAATGACATTCCCCTTCCTAGGTGTATAGACTATCTAGAAGTCATAATTTTGGAGGAACTCAATCCATCACTACTGTCTCAGGTTCAGGTCCTTCTGAGAGATGATATTCTGGAGATTCTTGTGATCGTAGTACACAGTAAACTATTCTCCCATAAGATAGTGCCGCCAAATATTCCAGGCGAATACCACTACTGCTAACTCTAGGTCAGGGGTAGCGTAGTTTATCTCGTGTTGTCTCAGCTAACGAAAACCATAAGTTATCACAGCTCGCTCCAACATTCGGACACAACCATGTCTGGTCATTGAGGCATCACAGTAAACTATGTATCCTACGCCCTCCTCTGGAAGCCTCATGATGGGGGGGGGGGTGGAATGTTAGACTCTACCTCATCTCCCGAAAGCTCTACCGACATCTCTTAGACCACATTAAGGGTTGCCCCTTATTCGTCAAGGCTGATTGTAGTGCTGCAACCCTGGAGAAGTCTGGGAAGAATCTCTGATGATATCTAGCCAACCCCAAGAAACTATGTACCTCCATCACACTCATGGGTGGATCCAAAGGAAGTACATACTCAATCTTCACCGGATATACTACAACTATAGCCTCCGAGATGACATGTCCCAAGAAGTGAACCTCTCAAATCTAAAACTTGCACTTTGATAGCTGACCATACAGTTGGTTCTCTTGGAGTGTTTCCAGTACCTCCTTCAAATGGTAGGCATGCTCCTCCTCATAATTTGAGTATATTAGAATGTCATCGATGAAGACCATGAAAAAGTGATTGAGGTATGGCTGGAAGATGTTGTTTATTAGACACATGAACACTTTTAGAGTTTTGGTAACCTGGAAGGGAATAACCGAGAACTCATAGTGGTTGTAATGACGCCTATAGACCATCTTCTGGACATCCTCATCTCGAACTCTGAGCTGGTGATAGCATGATTTGAGGTCTATCTTCGAGACCCACCGTGCTTTCTTGAGCTTACCAAAGAGGTCATCAATCATCGAGAGTGGGTACTCGTTATCCCAGGTCACCTCGTTCAGACGAAAGTAGTGGGAACAGAGCCTCATGCTCCCATCAGACTTCTCAGAAAATAGAATCGGGGTTGCCCAGTGATAAACACTAGGCCAGATGAATCCCTTCCACTACAAGTCCTCCAGCTGTACCCTCAGGTCTTGAAGCTCAGCGAAATCCATCCGATATGATAAAGTAGATATCGATTCCATACCAGGGTACAAGTCGATATAGAATTCCACCACTCTGTGAGGAGGTAGTCCTGGAGAATTGTAAGAAAAAACATCCGCATACTGGTCTACCACTATAGGATAAGTCGAACTCTCTACATCAACTGCTCCGAGGGTAAGGCAATCCAACTGGTGAGTTATCAGCTACACCCTCCTCCAAGTAAGTCCATCCTATACTGCAATGGTTTTCCTCCCACCAGTGAAGGTAAACCTAGTCCCATCAATTTGGACACACCACACTATCCACCTAATATAGTCAATATGTGCATGGAATATAGATGACATGTCCAAACCCATGATGAAGTCATAAGGCCTCTATGCCTCTACAAGGATATCCCACCGAAAGCTCTCCCCAGAAAAATTATGCTCACACTACCAACACCAGTGCGTAATCATCAAGTCTGCTCCCGTAGAAGTATCTTGCATTATGGATCGAGCCAACAACTCCATTAGAATCTCCGAGTTCCAAACAAGGGTAGTGGCTATGAATGAATGATTGGCACCTATTTCTATAAAAACTTCATATAAAGTGGAGTAGACACAGACAGTACCTTGAATCATCTCTATAGCGCCATGGTTAAAAGCCTGAGCTGCCTGAAGCTGAGCTCTCCCCTGTACTCCAGCTCCTGGCGGTGGGGGTGGTCCTCGTGATGGTGGTGGTGGAAACACCTAGAAATGTTGTCCAATTCCAGCTACTCGACCAGAACCACTTCTACATCCTCCGACACCATGTGGACCGCCACGATCGAACCTCTACCTCTACTTGGGTGGTCCCTCAACTGTATGTTGACAGTCTGTACGGCGGGTCGGAGAGTCATGTTCCATGTGACCATACCCGCCGCATGAGTAGAAATTTTGGCTCTTGGAATATATTTCTTTTCTCTAAGATCTCGATATAACCAATCCAAAGTCCTGAGGTTTAACAATTATGGGTCTGGTCCTCTTGGACATTTGAATCATCTTTCTACCGCCATCTATAGAAGAATCCGCTACATGTCGACTAATAGTGGGTCTCACTGATGGTGACTGATTAGAAAGGACACTATACACTATAAGGGCTCTCTCTAAAACCCATTCCTGCATCGGGATGTTGAGGGAGATCATCTAGGCTCTAATATCTTGCCTAAGCCCTTGGTTGAAGTTTCAGGCCTTGAAATATGGGTCCTACACCATATCTGTAGAGTAAGGAGAGAAGTTAGTGAACCTCGCTGAGTACTGTGCTACTGTCATGCTGCCCTACTGTAGATGAAGTAGCTCTTGAATCCGCACTGCTCAAATGGTTTCTAGAACAAACTCCACCCGGAATAGGATCCCAAAGTTTTTCCATAGTAGTGTCACTTTGTGATGAACCTAGAGCATTAGGTTCCACCATCTGACTATTGCTTACTAAAGGAGACTCACAAAAAAAATCAACATGAGGTCTACCGGTGTCCCTACCAGCCTGAAAACTCTCACCACAGCCTTCATCCAATCCACAATAGCCTGTGGGTCTTTCTCTCCCATGAACCTGGGTGTCCTCTAGTGCTAGAACTCATGAATCTCGCTCAACCAGCATGCATCATTTGTTGCTGGGAATGGTGGAAATGGTGGCCTAACAGAAAGTGGTACTACTGGTTCCTCTGCTGGTAAAGGGCCCTGCACCGAGGCCTCATCGCTTGGTGGGATGTTAGAGCGTATGACTCTCAGGGCTCTAACTGGTAATATGCAGGGATGCATACTCAAAGAAACTGAAGTGACATGGTCAAAATATTTATACCTAGTGAGCTGCCCTGGATGAGATGATATAAAGAATAAATATTGAAAACACTCACGTAATCAGCGTTTTCATGAACTAAGTTGGAAATCTGTAGTTAGGGTCCTGGTGAATGGATACATCAGCTTCCACACCAACACTGGACACCCTAAACTGAAAACTGCACTCGGTACCCTTAACACTATTATTTCAAAGAAAAGAATGATCAGATTATTATGTTATGTGGTAGAACTGACTCCACTGATACAATTTTTTCATGACTCATCCCTCGGGGCCCGTATCGTGACTACCCCACGCCCGTCATTCATAGCCCTGCGGCTGGAGACTTTCACAAAAGGCATAAAAACCTAAATTGGGAAGGCATTGACTTTATATCACTAAAGAAACTCAATAGAGTATGAAACTAGATGTAAAACACTATGTAAACAGAATACAATAGAGTGTGTTGAAGGTAAAGGTTCTAGAAATACAACACCAGCTGTAATGTATAATACAACCGAAATACTAGTAAAACTGATGAAAATAAGTATAGCAGCTGATGGGTCATGCTCAGAAATTTCTACCTGAAGGGAGGGTACTGGTGGCCTCCTCAGCTCCCCCAGTACATTCGTCCACTCTATGTACGTCTCGTCGAGTGGTCGACCTATGAGAACCATCCAGTTCTGCTACTCTCTGCCCCAATCAGTGATTTACGTCATCTGCAACCAACAGAACATGGTGTGGGCATAGCCCGTGCAGGGGTGAGAATAATGATACTCTGTAGGGACCCCGAGACCCTCTAGGAATCAAAAAATCCAAAAAGGATAACAAGAAAGTACAGAGTCAATGGATAACCCTTACATATCTATATTCCCATACATATACCCTTGTTATTTAGTAAACCATCTCAATCATGATGAAAACACAAAATTCATTGAATCAGCTCGAACCCGCATTTCAGTGATGTATGGAAGTACATATGATTAATCGTAAAGATATATCATATTTTCAAGAGGATATGCTTCTGACCATATGTAGTCTGACCCACACAAGATCGATAAGAAAAAACCCCTTCCATGACCCACATAGGATCTGACCCACATAGGTTCGGTATGCGCTAACCCACATAGGATCGCTGAGCTTTGACCCCCGTATGATCTGTCTCCAACCTCCGGCTCACTATTAGCCACTTGATTCCTCGCACCCGGTGCACTCGAGTTCTGTAGAATCTTCCTTCAAGATATCAGTTGTGCCTCTACTCCCACTAAAATCTACAAAGGAGTAAATCAAATGACCGCTATGTCGGAAGTGTTCAAATGTGATTGAAATGTGTCATTCGAATGCCCAGTCTGTGAGTTATTGGCATTTACCGTCCAGGGGAACGGTTCGTTTTTAGTTTCAAACCTACTAGAAAATACTCCAATTGTGTCCAAACATATTGTGGGGTATTCCCAAAGAACTGTCTCACTCCAAGCCTTCCATCTCTGCAGTCGGTTCGTCAATCAGACCCCGGTAGCCCAAGATCATGGAAAAATGGTGTAAACTGGCCAAACGGGTACGGGTACGGTATAACCCAGTCGGACTGACCTGGTCTGAGGGTCCGACCCAGAACGAGGGTGCGGCCGGACCTGAGGGGATAACCCGGACTGATGAGGTGGCCCGACCTGAGTGGTCTGCCCCATGGGCGGCCCAGCCGAGGGCTCCCCGACGGCCTTCCCTAGCCGTGCCCAGGGGAGTGGTGCGTGCCACCTGTCACCCAAATAGCTCTTCCATTTGGGTTTCATCCAAAACTGGCAGCAGGTTGCATCGGTTTAGCACACACAGGCCCCAAAAGGGTCACACACCTCCCAGTTGCCCCGACCGTCCAGCCACTCCTCACTATGGCACGTCTCTTGGCGTCGCGCCCCTCCGATGCAGCTCAGATATCCGCCGGCGTGGCGCGACGACGCCCCGCCTCTTCCGCCATGGCCCGACATGGTCTCCGCCTCCTTCTGCCCTCCGTACTACGTGACGGTGCCCCACACCTCCACCATGGTCCGGCATGGCCATGGCACTCCTTTTGCGCGTCCTGATGGTGACACACCCTTTTTCTGGTCCGGCAGCCTTGCGCCACTGGATTCTTTGTGGTAGGATTTCATTGCGGTCGGCATGACACTGATCGTCGTTGCACCAACTTCGTTATAAAAAAAAGAGAAAAACAACATGGGAGGGCTGGTCATGTTCATGTTGTCCGAGCTCTCCTAATAATGGTGTTATCATTCAGTTCTCAAACCATAAAATGAACAATGAATATAGGAAAATAAATTCATCTCAAATCCAACTACCTCATATGATGATGATCATTGACGAAGTCATGGGAAAAGGCGGGCGTCGATTTTTCATTCACCGCATTCATCACGCATTCCCAATTCTCATGCTCTTTTGTTGGAATGTGTTCGGAGGTGACATAGTCGAATATGGCATTGTTAGCATTCTTCATTGGAGAGTTCTCAATGAACTCCTCCTCTCCTTAATTATCCCAAGAATGATTATGCCAACAATAATAAAATAAAAAACATACCCCTTACTTTAATGGTTGACATAAATTCAAATGGATTCAAGTAAATAATTTCAAGGGTTTAATTAGTTAATTTTTAGAGAGTTCACACACTAATGTAATGGGTGGAAGGTGAAGAGTTAAAATTAAATTAATTGGGATTAATAGGGGTTAAGAAGCTCTGGTGGGCTACACTAAATAATATCCAGCCAAGGGAGGTTATGGGGGGTGGGTCCCCCCATCATTACCTCTCATGGAAGGTCATAGTGTGGTGGCATCCACCACTAACCTCCGCTTGGAGGTATTAACCACCCCCAAAAATAAAGTTAACACTTTATTTTTATTCAAATTAATTAAATACCCAAAAAACAACTCTTATTCTCGTAGGAATACAATTGTGGCGAAGGTCTCATTAAGAAATAACCGACAATGTGAGTTCAATGGTACCCTCAGAATTCATTTCTGATAATCAGTTCAGAAGATATAAAATCACGCTCATATGTTTACGGAATGTACCCGAACAAAACATCAGAAATAGATTCGAGGCACACCGGGCCTCGGAATCACGTGCCATCAGAAACAACAGTCTCATAAAATTACTATGTATTTAATAAAAAGAAATTACACATAAATTCTAGGTCTTTACATCCATAACCATTCGATATAAATAAAAATATCCCTATGAATTACTATATATGAGTCAAATATGCATGAGTTCCTTGAAATCAACAATAATATGTAATTTTTCATTCCATGAAAGGCCTTGAAATCATTGTGTTCCTTAATAGCATCATTGTGGATGTCATCTCTATATTGTAATTCATGTTTATCATCATTATGAATATCTCATATCGTCACCCATGATTTGAGATCCTTGATTCATTATTTCACTCCCTATTATCCACTACTCAAAAGGGTTAGAGAGTACTCTTGAAATTTTAATTCCAAGTTAGAAAATTATTTAATACACCCTAAATTATCCATATTCTCAGTTTTTTATTTACCACAAGTTATAATTTATCCGTTATATATCTAATTTCCCTAGAATTAAATAATGTGGTAGTAATGATTCCTACATCAATTATTATGAAGGATTCCATTCATAATTTTTGTATATCATTCTTAATTATTCTCATTAGTTTCCTAATACCGATAATGATCATATTAGTAGTTGATTCATCTTCTCATGGTGTACACCTTCTGATTCCTTTAGATTAAATAATCCAAATTAAAAATATTCAAATGAAATGAATTAAAACCTAATTAGATATAAGATCATTGATATATATTTTTATTCCATTTGGATCAATGTAACCGCACTAAGGGGTGGGGTGGAATAGTGTGGATGTATTATACAAATTAAAACCACAATAATTTGTTTACCTTTTAACATTATAAATTTAATAAATATCACCATTTCACATAAAAATAGATATATTCATGATATAATAATCCATTATATAAAAACATGGGAAATAATTATTTATGAATTTCACTCATATTCATTGAAATATTCCTCAGTGTTTTGATTATTTTCCCCCCTCCAACATGAATGATATATTAATATTCATAAAAAATAAGAGTTAATGGATAACCTTGGACCCTTATTCCAGATACTATCAAAATTATATTCATTATAAAAATAAACATTATAATTAAACTACATTATCTTCATTGATATAAGAATATACCATCACTTTTATCTTCTAATTTACATTTGGATGACTCATATTGAATAAATATAAAAAATTAAACCCAAATATACATTAAACATAAATGAATTATATATCCCTTCATCAATTATAACAATATTATAAAATATAATGTATATTTTTCTTTCAAACCATTATATTCATTGATATCATAATATTAAATCATTATGAAAATTAATTATTTTTATAATCAGTTGATGCATCAAAAGAATATATCTTTCTTCCCTGATGATACTTATTTTCTTTTTTATTGACAATAGATGGACAATTTCATTATATCATTGAATTATTTTCACTCTCACAATGAAATATTATTGAACTATTAATATATTTTATCATATATCTCGAATTTTCTTTTTTATTCGTAAATTGAAAAATTATTAATGATGGAAATTTTATGTCATTCAAAAAAAAATTATTATTCAAATCATATCTCATTAAAACTAGTAATTATTATCATTAAAAGTCTGTTAAGAAAAAATATTCAACACTAATTAAATCTTATTAATATGAAGAATATACTTGATATTCCTTTTTAATTCATTAAAATTACATTAATAATCTTATATTAAATTTTCTAAAAGAATCATAGATTCGTTCCACCTTTCCCTGATGACATGCAGACTATATTTTTTATTCCATGTCTCTATAAATTTTTTTGAATACATATCACATTTTCTCATGATTATTATGAGTCATAAATTCCATTTATTTTTTATGAATCCAAAATATTATAATTTTTTTCAATATAGTTGGGGACATAATTTTAATCGCATATAACCATAAAATAATCATAAATACTCTTTAAAAATATCACATTAATTATATTCAACATTAATATTATTTTTATTTGATTAATGTTTAATCATATAAAGCCTTAGGATCCAATGAAAAATTAAAATGTAATTCCATATTAATTTAACATATCTGATACATTATATTACATTCCCTCGAAGAAGATTACGTTAATCTTACACAACATTGAGACACACATTAAAAAATTTATAATAACATGAAAAACATTTAGGTGACCATGAAGAAATTATAGTTATATTTTATACCTCTAAGTTATTTTCACATAACACTAGATTAATATTCAAAATACCCAATTTATTATTATGAGAGTGTATTTTATTATATTGTATGAGAAACTCTATGTTTGACTGTTGGGAAATAAAATATCAACATGAAACAAAACATACAAACTCCAATATAAATATTCTATACTTGAAACATAGTGTAATAACTCCAATCAGCATATCAATATAGTTTAATAATTTTTAAAATATCCCAAAAACAAATCCTATTTATTGACTGAGCAATTTTTACCAACACCAAATAAACTATGATGTCTCCAAAATTGATAAATTTTCATGTTAACGTACATCATTTTCTAGATCTCCTTCCATTATTATATATAAGGTTTTATTAAAGGATATTAAATTTTTTCTTCAAATCATATTCTTCGTATAATTATTAGAAACCATCAAATCAAAAATTCAAAAACATAACTCAATTGGAATAAACCTCACCAACTTCATCTTCTCTCAAATAATTCTAAAAATAACAAAACATTATCATACCTCCTCAATACTCCTAAATGAAATTTCTAATGAACATTCAATATGAATGAATTACATCTTATAAAAATAAAATCAAAACATCATCATAATATCATGAACCATTTTCACTAATATTATTCCACATAATGATATCCTTAAATTATCATCATTTATTTTATAATAATTCAAAATATCTTATATAATATAATAATTTATTTACAATAATTTTTATGAAGAAAATATTAAAACATCAATTAATAATAAGATACGTAAAATTATTTCGTCCCTTCATCAAAATCTTCCAAAACAAGAATGATGATTCAAATAAATGAAATATATTTTTTAATAATATATTTATCCTCATTAATAATCATGATATTTCCAATTCCATACAATATCCTTCATTCGTAATAATCAAATATCTGAATCATCATCAATATATATAGCTTCTTCTAATTATTATAGGTAGTTAAATATTCATCTGACTCTCTCATATAAAAAAATGTAAATAATTTCTTATTGAAAACTAATAAATCTAATCACTTTTAAAATTACTATATCATTTTAATTAAACAAATATTTATTGAGGCTTTACTTGATTTTGTTAGTAGTTATTCAACATGGAATCCCATATAGACTAATAGATAATTAATATCATCAATCTATACTTGAGATGAAATATTATGAAAAAATGTATTATAAAAAATTTATAAAAATACCCTTGGAAATGAAAATGAATATAGGATCAAATTATGTTCATGGGTGCCTACTATGTCTCTTATTTTTGTGGGGATATTCTATAAAATTCATGGGATTTCATATTCTTATTGGTGGATAAATTCTATGTTTAGAAATGGTTGTGTCATTAGAAATTTTTTTCAGAAAAAATATTCAAATACTTATGTTAGCATTATAAATTAATAGTATATTTGATAGATGAATCTTCTTAAATATTCTCTAAAATTTATGTTCTGATGTCCTAGATAGTGTAACCATAACAGTACATCTCCCTTTAAAATAATGAATCCCAATATTCTCTGTACATTCAAGATTGGAAATAGTGTGTAGAAACCTAATGATACTATTTTGATGTGAACAATACCATAATAATATATTAAAAAATTTAACATTTTGATATTTTCTTATTTTTTAGTGTATATTGTGAATGATTTCAATGAATATTTTTTTGATGTAGGATAACATTTATTCCCAGGTATATTCATAGCATTGTATGTATGATACATTCAACCATGAATGAACTATTATGTATTGATAAATAAATTGTTCTAAAAACTATTCTATTTGAATTAGTTATATATATATATATATAATTTTATAAAAAAAATAAAAATAATTATTCATTGAATCTTTAAATCAATTACTGAATTTAATAAATTATCATAAACAATATATGTTACAAGATCAAAATATCGAATTAAATATATTTATTCATGAAAGAAATATGTTCCACACTTTTGTTTCTAATATAAAAAAAAGTCTCTAAAATTAGTAATTAATGTACATGATTCCCAATTTAAATAATTAAAATCAAAAAAATTATCTCAATATATATAAGATATTATTCCATGTAATCCATTGAAATTTTTATAAAATAGTTGGAAAATCTAATTAAAAAGTTTGTATAATCACAAAAAAATCCTTGATCTTAATCAAAGAATCAACCCCAAAATCAACACACTATATTTTGATCCATTACATGTTAAATCATATTATTGATTTTTAAATAGTAAATAATCAATTTTCAAGAATTTTTAAGACTAAGAATATGAACATTATGATTAAATAACTCTCTATATAGAATAAATAATGGTTAATAAATGGTATATCATTATAATATATTCCCATAAAAATTCATTTAATATTGAAATTTCAATTTTTGATATGTGAAATTCACATTGACATAAACATGTATATATTATAATCGGGCATTAAATCCCCAATAATAATTTAATTTATAGGTCAATATTTTCATAGTTTTTATTTGGACTTTAATGGAGACTTTATTGAACTAAACCATCCAAATAAATAATAATCCCATAAGGATGTGTTTATTAAGATAGGAATGTAATAAATATTGTGTTTTTGAGATATATGATATGTCATTAATTAAGAAATAGTTCTGCTAATCTGGAACTGTGAAATTCTAGCAGAAGACTAGAAAAAGTGTTTCCTAAATTACCAATAATACGTGATTAATTTTTATATAATCTAAAATCATAAACTAAAAAAATTAAACGTATTCACTAAAAAACATATAAATTATCCAATTTTGTGAAAAAAATATTCCAACTGATTAGTATACCATTGAAATTCTATGAATCCAATTTTTTCTCAAATATTCATAAGGAATATATTTTTAAAAACAAATAAATAATGTAAGCCCTTGGCTTATGTCTCTATTTCATCAGGTTTCAAAGTGGAATGTGGAATGGGATTCCCTTTGCTAGTTTGATTGTAGGGTATTATATGGCTGTATTCAATCATTCACATCATGTTTTATATTGGTTCCATCATCCCAATAAACCCTCAACTATTCCCATATCTGTACCTAGGTGCATACCATTTTTCCATATGCTAGTTATCATCTAGGTTTTCAATTTTAAATAGTCATACTAACTAGCATTAGAAGAGAGGATGAGAATTCTGGTTCATCACACACTTTTTGGTAGAGTTATTTCTTACTTTGGGGATCTCTTATATATTAATGATATGTTCGACTATCTCTTCCAAATCCATATATGAGACCGGTTATGTAGATGAATCTATAATATGTTAATTCTATTTTATAAGAAATGCATTTGGATCTATTTAGTGAACCATCTATTTGTATCATAGGAAGTGCATCATAATCATATAATGGGTTCCCACTTATATGTTGATGTTATATAACCATGTGATTCATAATATGCTTACATGTAAAGAAGTATGTAATATTCCAAGGAGGGGATTGAACAATTAGGTGGCATCTTACATATCCTAGTTATTGTATGAATCAAAACCCACATAGTTCGTTTTTCCCTGGGAGTGGCCCATTGTATATACCCTTGTATATGGGGTTTCTATACGATTTCCTTGGTTAAAGGATATTCATAATGGAAAATAAGGTTTTTAATGCACCCCCTAAGCCCACATGAGTTATGCCTAGTGTGAGAAACAAGGGGAAATTTTATGATCAACATCATATTTTTTAAACATGTTGAATGGCTATTGGACCAATCCTTGTGGTGTTGAGTATAGAGATTAGTCCTTGAAAAGGAATCCTACATATCCTAAGTATAGAATGAATCAGAGTATTCATTGTTTAGTTTATGTTGGAGGATTAAATAATGATGATACCACATACCATTATGAAAGTTTATAGTGAATAATTAATAATAATTTTGATTTCTTTAATCCCTAGTGAGCCATCTTCATTTTGAGTAAAAAGGGATAAAAATTAATCAAATAAATTTCATTAAGTAAAGGCCTTTGATACTAGTATTTCTCATGAAGATCAAAATAGTGTTTGAAACTCCGAAAGAGGTAAACTTCATATCTTGAGTATAGATGGAATCATTTTCCTCTAAGTTACCATTGTATTAGGGCTTACAGTATTAGACTTCCCTATTGATCATCTCTTACACACTGAGGATAGATAATTTTTTTATATCATAGAATTACCTGGATTATTAACAAGGAGCTCAAACCCTAAAGAGTGGTAGGAAAAATATCTTGGATGTGGAATGAATCATTTTTGTCTTAGTTCCATTAATTCAAGGGCTTACACACTGAGAATACCCTATTGATCGGGGCTTACACAAAAAGGACATACAATATTTGGAATTACTTATTTGATTAATATAGGTCTCAAACCTAAATTAGAGGTAGCCAACATATCGTGGATGAATTAGGAATCAGAGTTGTCATAGTTCCCTTTATGTTGGGGTGTACACACAGAGGCTTCCCTATTGGTCGGGGATTACCCACTTATGACCGAAAATATTTATAAGACATAAGATTACCTAGAATATTAATATGGAGCTTTAGCCTCAAATATAATTATCCTACATATCATAGATGTGAAATTAATATTTCTTTCAATTACTTTAATGTCAGTTCTTACACACTAAGACTGCACTATTGTTTGGGGCTTACACACCGAGTATTGAAAATATTATAATGTATTCAGATTCCCTCAATTATTAATATAGATCTCCAACCTTGAACAAACTTAGAATAAATATATTTAACATAGAAGTAATTAGATTCAAAATAGTTCCGTTTATGTTGGGGCTTATACATTAAAGCTCCATATTGGTCGATGATTACACACTGAGGGTAGACATGGCCTATCAAGTCCTAGGATGCCCTATTTGCATAGACCTCTTGTATGAAGCGAATCACATGAACTAATTATTATATCCTTTGATCCATCACATGATCATTATTTACACATATAGAGGATGTGTTAAAAGTCTGTGTGCCATTGTATAAGGTATGTCACAAGTCGTGTATTACACCTCTGTGGGACATCAAGAGACATGACATCACATTTTGAATGCTCTACGAGACTCACAGAGAAAACCTAGACTGTGCTCTTTCAGCATGTTTATCATGTTCAAATGCCACCAAGAGATAAATATGACATGAATAAGAAATGTTATATGAGTCATTTGATGCATTTGAATAATGTTTCATGCCCTTGTTGATAGACCTATGGGGTTTGAGAGATCAAATAGGTACCCGTAGGGGGACCCTATGAATTGCTCTAAAATGTAGGGAGTACTTCTTGTGTACAAGATGGTATGATGAAGATGTGTCACAAGATACAGGTTAAATTCCATGGCTCTGTCTTGTGACATAGGATGATTCACATGATTTTCATGAGGTCCACTGAGTAGGAGTTTATCTTATGTCCTCCAATCATAACCTCGTCCTATGCCATTGAATCATAGGTGCCATGGTTTTTTTCATTTTCAATTTTTCATAGGACTCATATGATCTAGGGGGATTGTGGAATGTCTTAAACATAATCCAAAAATGGTCCTTAAAAATATCTATGGATGATCACACGATGTTATTTATGCATATTCCATGACTACTCCAGCAACCTATTGGTACATTAATTAACAGAAATCTTGTTAGTCTTGTGATCGCTTTGAGTAGGTTGTAGTAGTTGAGAGCCAAATCATTTAGAGTCTAGAAATATTGTGTTCATAGTATTTTTATTATTAAAACCATTTATAAATGATTTAATGGGGAATTATATAGGAATATCCACCCCTAATACTCACCTTTTTATGCAGTGTATCTAGAGAGAGTCCATGCAAGAGTTCAAAAAGGGTTCTGGTGGCACCTGGATTCATGAGTCTCCACCATGGACATATCCAGGCGTGTTTCCTGATATTGGGTGACCACACGTATCTTACATCATTTATTCACATATTATATTATTGTTGATTATTTAAGACTTTTTTTTCATATGGTTGTGTCGATAGACTACCATGCCATAGTGCTCACATATCTGAGGGCCTTTTGAAGATCTCAATTCCTATCAAACGCCACTTGTGGGACCTTGGTTGATATGTCTTGGGGTATCATCAGACATTTCCTCGGTACACTAGGCATGTAGACTATCATCCATTGACCATGAAAACATATCTCCACTTCCCTTTTCATCTGCTTTGTTTTATGTGACAATGTGTGGGAGTCATGCGAGATTTCATGAGTGTTTTGGAAGAAATTTCTTATATTTTTAGATGATATATCACAAGACCAACGCAGGTCCTATATGGGTGCATAGGAATTCTATTGGAAAATATATTCATGCATACTTGGAGTCCCGTGAGGTTTTTTGGTGTGTTTCATTTACAGAAGATGAAAATCCAAATGAATCTCATGAGATAATGTATACATGTCGTCGAGGACTCACAATGACAAGTGGGTCTCTAGGAGAA
Organism: Viscum album; assembly: GCA_963277665.1. NCBI lineage: Eukaryota > Viridiplantae > Streptophyta > Magnoliopsida > Santalales > Viscaceae > Viscum > Viscum album. The sequence continues at coordinate 1,233,075,246 of OY728122.1, read as the reverse complement.
TGTATCATGTTTTTTAGCAGCCAAAAAAATTTCTCACCTCCTCCACTTTAATTCATCTTTTAATGTGAAAAAAATCTTGATTCACATGAGTTCTCATATCTAATATCCATGATTTTTATATGATTTATCTATGGTGTATTTCATTAACAATATGGGTCACATAAGGGAGTGTAATAAATTCATGGTCTAAACCATTTGTGTGCCCCTTGAGTGCCATGGAGTTTTTCATATATGAAAGCATACATCTATGAAGTGATCCAAACAACCCATGGGGTTTTGTGATACATTCCAGACTCTTCATTAGGGAATCATAGTTCCTCACAAATCATTGGGGAAATGCTTCAGGTCATTTTTCAACCACGAACCCCTCTCACCTCCTCCACTTTACTTCCATCGTTATATGTATAAAAGTCTCATAGGTCTTGCGAGGTTCCTTGAATATCATCAACATGATATTATTATTCCCTAAAATAATATTTTAAGTGATATTCATGGTCACAATGTATCCCTACATTTCAATATCATCAATTTTATTTCCAATTGGTTTTTGATGGGCTTCCATGCTCCTTCCAATGAAAAACCATTAATCAGGGGGGATCTCATTCTATTATCACCATGAGGCAATGGCTTTCTTGAGATCCTTCAAGGGAACGACTTGTCAAATTTGTTTTTATTTCAATTTCCATCAGTTATACATCATGTGTAAATAATTCATCCGACCATGAAATGGTCAAGGGATCGAGCGTCATTTATTGGATGTGTGAGTATTTAACCATACACTTCATCCATGTATTTTTGAGGAAAATTATACCCATATTCATTTATTTCTACCTTTTTTTATTATTATTTGGAGGGATTCAAAAATGACCCCCCCCCCCTCAGAGAGATAATGGAGGTGGCAAGGAATCAGTTCTGGGGAAGCAATAATCTTGTCATTGGCTATGAAATTATTACAAAATAGTGCCTCATGTGACGTCTGGTCTACCGAGTGACAATTTTAATTCCTAAAAATACATATAAATAAGGGATGGAGGAAAATTCATTAAACCAGAAAACTCCCTATTGGGGAATTATTATTGACAGATCCTTCACAATACAGCTTTGCAAACCCTGGTCGCTAACCTTATCTTTTATCCTACCCCACGAATCCAGATCACTAGAGCTCATTTGTAAAACTGGTTGCTTCATAGACTCTCATCTACCTCAATAGTGAACTATTACTCAATAATCCCTTTGGTTTAGGCTATGTGGGTTATGGTTTAATAGAGAGTATTTCAAGACATCACTGATCTAATGGTTTCATTTCATACAATTAAATTGACCATGTTTTGGTAATGTGATGGAAAGTCTCCAAGGGGGTTATGCACCCCACATGTCTTATACATATCATGTGATCATCATACTCTTTTATATGGTTTGTGAACCATTCAATATTTCATGTGATTCCCATGATGTCGTTGTCTCATATGATATCTTTAGTTTTTTCAAGTCATTTTTTTATTATTGACTATCATGGTCCACTTACTTATATTAAGGTGGATTAATTTTCTCACCATACCACTAACAAGAACTCTATGAGGGAGGTAGGAGTAGAACTTCCACACTACGATGTTATGGTATCGATTTTCGAACCTACTTGACTCATTCAATCTGTTCAGATCAATAGAGTCTACTGATGATAATGTGTTTAAATTTTTCAAACAATCCCATGTGGGAATTTTTTCCCCATTATGGGATTGGTCATACAAATTATTCTTCAATTCCTCCACTGATGTCTTAATTGATACCCTCTTTTGGGAACTAGAGGGTCAAAAATAATATATGAGCTACAATTTCTACAAAGGTAAACATTATCTAAAAATAGAATAATGAGGATGGTCATTTATTGATATATATATATATATATAAATATATATGCCAAAAAAATTAGATGGAAATGATTTAGTTTCTTACATGGACATCCATGTATATTGCTCGATAATACGGAACTCGACCACTCATTGAACATATTGATGGATAACTAATTTGGACATCTGATCGGAGGAGTCCTTGGACTGGAAAAGGGATTGCTCATCTGGATTCAATACATTATATTTAGATTTCCCCAAAGTGTTTATGGAAATTAGGATGTAAGAAGCTATCTGAATATTGCAGACCCAGACTTATTGAAACAAATAATTTATTAGAAGTTCCAAACAAAGGGTGTGATCCATGGGGAAGATATCCATATTACGATGTGGGAAGAGCACATTACTAAGTAGATTGGCCTGATCTAGATACTAGAAAGTTATTGTCTTGGCTCACGAAGTATTCTTGGAGTGTTCCTAGCACATAGTAGCCCACATTTGAAGGATGGATGGTAATATATTGGGGATTGGAGCATTTCCCATGTGTTAACTAGTTGGTCTAATTGGATGGCTTCCTTTACAGTTTCTTATGTGGGTGCATACTTCCAATGAAAGAGAATGGGGATTCGGAGTCACCACTTTTGTGATGGAAGCTAAAATGAATATTGGTGATCACATCGAACTGGCGATCCTTGTGATAGATAAGACATAACACCTCATTCTTCATCCCTATAAGGGAGAAGACCCTTATAGAATCACGAGCCCCTCAAATGTATTATGGGTTTTGATAGGGGTGGATAATGGTGGTAATGAATATCTAAATATTTAGGAATTCCCGAAAACCGACTTCGTACCATATGTACAATGCATTAATGGGGTAAGACACATTGTATTAAAATATTTTTTAATCAGGAATTTTGTGAAACATCATGAGTATTTCTATTTTAAGAAATATACTCCCATGATTATAGGATGATTTTCAGTGAATGTAATGTGAACCATATAAAACATGATTATTTGGTGTAACTTCGTGAGGGGGATCATTCATCATATATTGATGGAGACAACATTTGTGAATAGTATGCACCATGCTAGTGAAGAAAAAATTCTATGCAACCAATCTAGAATACCTAGATCTATCCTGGATAGATATAATGATCACCCAATGGTAGCTCTAAAATTTTGGATGATGTTCAGAAGATATGATACCAGTCCAGAAATAGACCATCCCCCAAATATGAGACAATAATCTTTTCCCATATCTAAGAAGATGTTAGGAGTCCTTCAAATCCTACAAGAAATTATCCAATTTTGTTAGTGGGGAATTCCATCCCCTAGTAGTTGAATATAATCCCCAAACTAGAAAGAAATTGGCTTCTAAGAGGTCATAATATCTAGTGGCACCCCATAAGGAAGTCAATTGTTTACCATTTCACGAAAATAAATCTAATTTCAAGGATTAAAGGGATGTTCTTGACTCAATGTTCCCCACTACATCACAGAATTGGGAAATATAGAAGGAAATATATTCTTAAATCACTCTTTGTGGCATATCGACCATGTCCGATGTACTTTTTTACTGCTTCATTTTTATCATCACCCCTCATAGCATTACCTTTGAAAAAATATTGGGTATGTTAAGTCCATCCTCGGGGGTATTGATACGGGTTTGTAAATTCCTTGGGATCAAATATTTTATTCTCCACGAGTCAACATAGGGTAATTCTAAGAGTTATTCAGGTTTATGCGGATGAACATGGTTACCCAATTACTGAGAAAGAAATGGGTCTAGGGATACCATGTCATTTAATGTGTCTTAATTCCTTTTTGACAGTGATGAAATGTTTTATAGTTATCGTCATATAAAGAGGATTCTAAATATCATCTTTCCCTTCCATCCCCAAAATATAGTCATCATGGTATGGTTATCGGAGAGGAATTTAGTGACAACCGGGGAGTTGATGATGTGGGGCCCTCATATCATTTGACTCGGAATAGGGAATTGATCACTGCATCTAAGGGGGATTAGCCGTCTTCAAAACCTTCAAAGGTATGTATTCAAAAAAAAGAATAATAATAAGAATATTCAATGTGTATTATCAGATCCCTATACTCCAAATCACCCTAAGTATGAAGTGTTTCTAATTACACATATTTCATCTCTAATTATTCTACAAGCACATTCATAATGTTATGAAAATTTATAGGTCATGACGGCTCGTTTAAGAGAGTATGAATCTTTTTTGAGGGTGAAAATGAGAGTATGGTGGATCCAGTAGTACCTATACTACTAGGAACATTACATCAAGAATAATATATGGATATGGTTCCCATTCAATCACATTTTTTGTCTATTATTGATGTTTCAGTGATTATTCCATCTGATCCAGCATTGGTGGAAGCATTTTTTGAGGGTGATGATGTAGGTAGTTATTCATATATTGTGTTTGTTGACTTAGTGTTGAGTTTTGAATATGGTCAATGGTTTTCTAAGGATGTACCTTTATTAACTTTTTAAAACCTCCTAATGTTATCTTCTATTCTTATAAACTTTATGGGTGGTGATAGAAGTACTTCTGAAATAATGTTGCTGGAGGTACTGTGAAACAATTCATCATAAGAAGGAGTGGAATCTTCTTCTGTAGATGGACATGAGGAAGTTGATGATGCCATGGATGTGATAAAAAAAGGTATATTTCTATACTTTTTAATAATTACTTATACTGGGAAATGCTATATGACTAATCCTATAGATGAAATATGTCTACATTCCTTGATGTTGCGTCATCACCCTGATGCTTAGAGGATTTGGTGCCTACCCCTAAGTGTGTTCCTCTAATTGAATCTAACATTGCAGAGGTAGGATGTCTCCCATCATCATCCAATAACTTGAGAACAACCCTATCTAATATAATTGTTATTCAATAATATGTTCTCATCTTCAAGATAAAACAAGATCTTGTTCTAGTTTCTTTAGCAAACTATCCATCAATGTGGTGTCAGATTTGGGTTGATATTTGGATTATAGTGTTAGAATCGCCATTTGATGATTTGAATGATCAGTTATGGCAACTATGATTCATTTTTCCCACCTTAGGAAATGTAGGTTTTTACTATTCCACTATTCATTATGGGGAGGAGGTAATCACCGTACGAAAAAAAATTAGGTCCCTTGATTTGAGGGTAAAAGATACTGAGGAAAGATCCTCAGTGATGCATAGCATGAGTGATGAAGTAAATGAAGCTACCCGGTGAGTAATGGAAGATTATTTCCATTAGTATGCAATTAATTCATGGAAGGCTCATACTAGTCCTATTCATTCTTAAATCAAATTTCATTAGATAGAGTTAACTCGGTTTTATTATGCATTCTTGATATTCAAAAATACCATACAAATGTATCATTGATTCTTAGATACTGTATAAGAATCTAGGATTGATGTAGTTTTCAAAGCGAAGGAGCTACATCGTGCTATAGAGGAAGATACTTAATATGTTGATCCACAACGCCAATATTTGTATCTGTTGGAACAAAGTCATTCTGATAATAAATACTCACTATTTTAGGTTCAATAATGGTGGAAACAATTTCAGTCATATATTAACTTGGGCATTCATAAGAGCAGCATCATTGTGCGTAGATCCCTCCTTTTATATGGTATCGATGATTAAGTTGGTTTAACATTTATATAATATCATCCATATTTATATTTTCTGCGATGATAATGATGTTTTTGGCTATATTATTTTGTGAATCTGCAATGATACCAATCCATTTCACTAAGATTATTAAGTGTGAATGATTGATGTGTAGAGGTATCATTCAATAAAGAGATATATACATACGAATGAGTTCTTTTCATTTCTATGGAAAGACTGTTGTGTGTGCTAAGGCCATGTATTTAGCCTTGTAGAAATTTCCATGTGCTATACTTTTGGGTCTTTTATCTCAGACCAATAGAAAATTAATTTTATGGTATTTTAGCGCATACCATCTGTTGTTTTTGTTTATAGTGTTATATCTTGTACTACCATGTGATTTAGATTAAGGAATACTATCCGAGACCACCATTTGTTATAGAATACCAAATTTTATTTTGGAATATATGTTTCTTTAGTTTATGGTATTCTAGATAGGGAAATTGGTCCTTATAGTTAATAGTAGTTTAGCTCAAACCTTCATCTCCTTTAGTTTGAGATCAATTTGATTGGACCATCTATCACATTAGATTATAGTCTTCTAACTTTGGCCATTTTTTGAATTAGTTTAAGTCCATTTTGTATGGAAAACCTATTTCTTTTCATTGGATTCATTTATATCCGACAACCTATTTCATTAGTTTGTGGTCTTTTATCTTGTATGACCTGATTATTTAAATTATGTTCTTTTTATCTTGGACCATCTCTGCCCTTAGTTTATGGTCATTTAGCTCGGACCATCTACTACATTAGTTTATTTTATTTTAGCTCAAACCATCTATTTCATTAGTTTATGGACATTTAGAATAGACTGTTTACAACTTTAGTTAAAGGGAATCTAGCATTGATAATATGAAGTATTATTTTATAGACTTATAACTTGGACTATCTATTTCTTTAGTTTTTGGTTTTTTTCTTAGAGCTTTCAATCATGGGATATGGTGTAAATGTGATAGGAATTACCCAAAACACTCTATGGTTCGGGAACGTACATTGTTGTTGTTGATTAAAAAAAATCAAAATTCCCATTTTTCAGAGGGAAACATCTGGTTGACGATTATAAATGCATATTCCTGATCCATGAGAATGTATGCATACTCATGGAAAGGGTCAATGAATCCATTTCTCTTTTCAATGGGCTATGGAATATTTTTAGTTGTAATATTGATTAGGTTTCAATACTAGGGATTCAAAGAAATCCTAGATAGTTCGATCATGGATGATGTAAATCATATTATGAAAGACTGATTCCATGAGTATGAGGTGCTGCAAAAATGCCGGGAATGTCCCTTGACATTCCAAAAATCTAGGTTCTGTTGCGACATTGAAAAGTCTCATTGGGATTGAATATACTATCTAGGAAGGAGAATATACCATTAGATGGCAGGTCAGGGCCATTATTTATCAGTAACATTCCATGGGAATGATGATATCAATATGCTTATGACGGTTATGAAAAATTATTGAAGACTCAAACATCCAAATTGGGAAGTCGGTTATGGGAAAAAGGCTCTCTGATATGGGTTCTACCACCCTATGGAAATTTTTATGTTAATGTGACGATGATGCTCTACCAACAATTATTTGAAATAAAAAATTGTTGGAAATCATAGGGTAGAAATGATTTTTTACATTCCATCCTTGAGGATGGTCATGAAACAGAGTGCATACCATTGAGGATATTTAATCCAATGGGATAGTTTGGTGACCAGACTTGTAAATCATGACCAGGAGTTCTTGAGTTAGGTGAATGATAGTGGGAGTCATACAAGGTGTGGTTTAGACATTATGATATGTTGAGTTCTCATGTGTTTATTCCAATGCTTACCAGAACCCAAAATTCCATTATCATTGTGGCATCATTGGTTGACGGAGATATAAGTATATTCTAGAGCCATCGACGTCTATGAAATGTCAAGGATAGATCCCATAATTATTGATATCTTTTACAAGGGATATGTAATGTTACTATGATTCATGACACAATAACTCATGATATTTTCAGTGTGAAATTTGTTAAATCCAATGACGGTTCAAGTGCTATAATATTTTTTTCACCGCCTCATGAAAGTTTTCTCATGGTGAGGAGAAGTGATAAACACTACCCTATGTTTTTCATCAATTTGTGTGTCCAATATTTATATAATGGATTTTACTAGGTTTATAAATTTTATGATATTTATCCCCCTTATTTTTATGCCATACTTTTTTCCTAAACTCGGATTATGTGGTGTTTGTCATGTGGAGACTCCAATATTCCTCCGGACTCCCTTTACATGTATTATGTTGACTAGTTTTGTTTCCCCTTTGTCAATAGTTAATGGTATTTTGATTTGGAACATTATGTTATATAGTTTATGTTAATACATATTTGAGTAAAATGAATACATTTTATGGTCATTTATAACATGGAACTATTATGGGAGATGGTGAACAAGGTATTATTTAGGATTCCTAAGGTTTAGAATGCACTGATATCTTCATGAGAACAGGATAAATAAATTTTAAATTTGAACATCAATTTCTCAGGTCATGGGTAATGATATGGTACATTCATATAAGTAATGGCTCAAGAATTCTATGTAATTTGGTGTTACATTGATGATTTCGGGGATTATACGAATTGGAATTTCATTTTCCAGAGTTATGAATTTGGTTGAAATCCATAGGTGCATATGCATAAGCAATGGGAATTTTTTCACATTCTAGAAATTCTCCTTTAAGGTGGATATATGATACAAGGTCTATGTAAGGTTATAGTGGGTATAGACACTCAATACATGAAGTTTGGTATATGGATTTGAAGTGCTCTTGAAAGATAGTGGAAACACCCTATACTCAGGTAGATCGTGGTAAGTATCTTTTAATCATCTAATAATGAATGAAAATTTTTAGAGTGATTGAATATTTTCATTTCATGTAGGGGTGACAAGATTTCCTTCGTGTAGTTTAATGTAATGTTTTATGGACGTACTTCTGTGTTGTTTAATTTCATGCGGTAAGGACGTTGTGACATAGTTTAATGTTGTGTTGTAGGGACATATGCATAATGTTTAGGGTTTTTTGGGTAGCCTGTAAGATGGACTTCCAAACATAGAGACGCATAGTTTGGTGTCATTAAGCATCATAACATTAATTAGTACTAAGTAGATCTCAACAATAGCTCGTTCCAATCTATATAACATCAACTGAATTGGGACAAAAAGGTTATGGATGCATCTAGGCCCGAAGAATAAATGTCTTGGTTTCACTATGTATCTCATGTGGATGTGAATTACGACACCCATTGTTCTTTAATTTCCATGTAGTTTAACATCATATGTTGAGGAAAAAAAGAAAACAAACATGAATTGGTTGGAACATTCTTGGTTGGGACCGAGGGTAGATTTATTGGCATCACTACAAATCTCATGATCGTGTGATTCAAACCACACGTAGTATTTAGAGAAACTCATAGTTTAGAATCATGATTTAATGACTTAGATTGTTCAATTTAACATCACACAATGAGTAATAATGGTATTCCATCTATATTCTTGCATTAAATACCATAATGGACCCCTCATTAACTAATATGACTTTCGTGAAAGGGTTTGTCCATTATATAATTCATAATCATCCACGATCAATTCTTAGTGATAGAAACCATGAGTTTAATAGGGTTCCCTACAGTGTAGATACAACAGAGGGGTATAAAAAGATAATTTTATATGATATACTTTTTAGACCAATATGTAGGACCATGGTGTCCCCATGTAAATAATTGATAATGAGAATCAATCCATACCTTGATCTATGGGAACTGTGTAGTTTTACATCATGCAGAAAGGATGATGGATTACCCAATGTTTAGGGGGAGTGGAGTTATAGATATATGTTGTTTTAGGTCATGTGTTATGTAAAATGGTCATGTAGTTTGTTTTCATTCCAGTAAGGATGATTTCTGTATAGTTTATTGAAATGTTGTTAGGAATAACTCTATACAGTTTTATGCCATTTGGTTAGGAGAAATAATGGGGCTTACTCTAATGTGGATTCCCAGTTGTGTAATAGTTATAATTATTATTTCATTCGAAATTTCACATTATTTGGAAGATTAACATATACCCCACACATGGTGGGCAGTTAACATTCTCCATTATGATATATCTTATAAATAAGGTAACGTCTTTACCACATGGGCTCCATTTGTGGGAGATTATTCCCCAGTATCATTGAGGTTCTAAGGTCCATCGTATGTTCCCCTTATATGATTTAATGAAGGAAACCCATTTTATTGGAGGCTGATTCTATCTGATTCTACTAAAAATACATGTTTTTCAGTGTACACAACCATATCTCATCTAGTTATTCCAACACATCCAGCTACATATGATATTCTTCATCCATAGATAGGTTCCTGCAAATGGCAATTCAGAGTGAATGATGTTGGAAGTATCATGGTAACATTGCCTTGGTTCTATATTGTAGTTAATTTTTCATTGTTTGTGTAGAAATATATGTAGCAATACGGTAGCCCCATAAATCATAGAAGAGTTTATATTTCTAGGACATATTATCATTTTTACCATATTTTTGAGTACATTAAAAAGAGTATATTAAAGGCCTTTATATGTGTATTCACCATTTCATGATAGTGAGATGAGTGATTGGACTAAATTTTGTACTCAAAGTAATGCATCATCAACTTCATAGAACAAAATATGGTTCTTTATTCAATAAATATATTGTGGGGGACTCTGAACCTAGTTATGATTTGAATCCCCAAAAATATGATGATATTCATCATTCCGACTTCCTAGAGGGGTATCGCCTCATCCCATTTGGAAAAGATCTTGGTAGAAGAAAGGATATATGTGAAGTACATAGATGTGTCTAGCACATATGTCCCCATGACATCCATCACCCCAAAAAAATTCCTAGGAATATTTGGCTATATGTAGAAATTACGGGGGTAATGGATGATTTTTTTCAAGAATATAGAATTCATGATATTTCATGGTGAATTAAAAACATTCATGTATCATTGAATACATATAATTTCCTTATTTATTGATTTTATGGGAGACCCTAAATCTTGATTAATGTGAACCGTACGATCCTACATGGAAATGTTCAATGATAATGAGAAATTCACCTTCAACTATGCACTTGAGGATAATTCTATCGAGGCCATGTGTTGAAAAACTTTTTTCTCATTTGGGTCATCCCATAATAAGATATTTTCTACCAAGTGTTGGATCTATTCCATTCCAGAAACATCAATTTGAATATTCTCACCTTGAAAATTGATGATTATAGGCTCTATCCATATAAGGGTGGTCACCATTTCATTTTGTTATGGTGTAGTGTTGAAGTAATTATTATACTCCATATTAGATATGAAAATCAATGAGACTATTCTTCAACATGTTATTTGAAAGGTTTCTTCAGTCTATTTAGGATCTAGGAGGACTACAGCTTCATTACCAAGTGCATTTAAATGACCATTCTGTTTTCGAGGTAAATAATAAAATTTTGTATTGAAGTAAAATTTTGACATAAATCTCCGTTTATAACCATTGAGTGTGTCCATCTCTTCGTTATTAATTGAATATTCACCATTTATCAGTTTTTTCACTAGTTCTGGGTGCCATTTGATATTTAGGTTGGCTACGTGCAGATGTACGGATAGTTCCAATCCAAGGATGAGGGTTTGGTACTCAGCCTCATTATTTTTGCAGCCTATAGACATTGAGAGTGTACAGGAAAATGAATTTTTTGGGGAGACAAATACAATCCCCAAAACAACCTAATTGTTTTTTAGGTATTCTACTCTTGTGTTGAAATGAATCTAGGAGAATCCATCAATGTTCTTCTCCCATTTTCATTGAGTGATTTAGACATAAATTACCTCTTTATCTTGGATCTTGGTATAATCCTATTTATATTCCAAGGAGGATGTGCAGTGAGGAAATCAACCAATGCTTTCCCTTTCTCCAACTTCAGATATATGAAATAATATTATATTACTATAGAATGACCACCCATAGATCCATGCTTTGAGTCAATATAGGGTGGCCAAGGATGTACTTGAGTGGGTGAATACTAGAGTCCAGTTTGACATTGTGGTGCCTCAGTTAATAACTTATTTTTTCACTATCAATATGAGCACAATGATGTTATTTTAGATATTATAATTTCATGTCTCAGTACATTTCATAGTCATACTACATTAGTTGTTAATATTCTAACTTCATGAATCATTTTTTTTGTGCAAGGATTGTTCCCAATGAGCATTATATTTTAGCCACATATAAGATGAGTGGAATCCCTTACACATAAGGAATCATAAAGGGTGGGTGTATTATTTATTAATTGAGACAATTTGATTTTTTTTTCTAAATCATCACCCCGTTGGTAGGTGACTACCTTCTTCATTATCCTGGTGAAGGGGAGGTATTTTCCTACTATATTGGCTATGAATCACCAAATGTAGGTGGGGGACCCTTGGAGTCCCATTATCTCATTCTAATTTCAAGGTTGTGACATTAACAAAATAGTACTTGTCTTATCTGGATCAACCTAAATGACATTGTGGCATAGCACAATTAAATGGGTCATTCTTGATGTTTCCATAAGATAACACTTTAAAATATTCATTTTTATCCAATTTTTTCGTAGCATGTCGATAATTTTTTTGAGATACATGATGTGATCAAATAGTCTTTGCGATTTGATGATCATTACATCCACATAACACTCATTTATCCCTCCCATCAATGTATTAATGATGTGATTCATGGAATAATTATATGAGGAACCAAAATTCTTTAATCCATTGGGTATTAAGTGATATAAGATGATTCAATAACGCACTCTAATGGTGGTATCTTCACAAACCATGGGATTTATTTTGATATGTTTGTACCCAGTGTACCCATCCACGAAGGAAATGAATTTGAAGCTAGTGGTTTCATTGATCATGAATTCTGTTATTGTTAATGGAAAATATTCCTGCATGAAATGTGTATTTGGGTCTCTAAAGTCATTGAAGACCCTAATATTATTGTTTTTCATCTTGATGGGGCTGATTTTGGAAATACATAATGGATATTACACTACTCATATAAAGTTGGATTTTATCAATTTATAAACATCCTCTTCTAAATTGGTAACGTCAGAGGGGGTTCATTATCCTGGATACTAATGTAAATCCATGATGCTCGTTGGGTAGTCTGAGATGGTGTATACCCACATTTTGATCATGTCCGGTAAGTTCTATAGAGTTCCAGGAAAGCACATTTTGGTTCTATATTTTAAATACCATTCACATCTCATGTTCTTCAAGGTGAATGGAGTCACTACATAGTGTTTTCATAAGGTCCTCTAATATTCCCATATTAACATTTTGAGAACATATATTGTTCTAGAAACACCTTCCTCGAATTCTGGAATGGAATACATGATATCATCCTCATATTCTTACATTTATGAGTGAATGGATATATCATTACGAGAATATGGAATCATGGGGGACTCTCATTCACAATCAGGGTGAGGGATTCCTTAAGAATAAACATACTTATCCCTATCCATCTAAGTTTCTTCATTGAGGTGTTATTGTTGATTGTCACTGAAGAAAAGAGTTTCTTGGACCTATCGAATTGGATCCACCAAATCATCCATGTTTATGGGGAGAACATAATCATCATTGATTATGCTCTAGGGATTTATGTGGGAAATCCATAAGATATGGTGAGATTCAACCAACATATAATCATATTCCCTTGGTTTCATACCTTACTTGATTTACAAATATGCTTCAGCATTTGTGCACCCACATGTTTTAAAGGGGGTGATGTCTGCATGTAGTATTTAGTCCTTTCCATTTATGGGGTACTTTGGTCATTAATGGAATATTGATCGAACTACTAAGTGGCAATGGAGCCATGGCCTTCTATGTTAGTCATTTTATATAGTTACATTATGGATAACCCTGAAATCAACATCAAATGTGAGCCCCCCATATTGGGTCTGAAGTATGATCTTCTTGAAGGGGATTTTCTCACACTTATCATAGAGTTGGATGGTTTGAATTGTACATGATATTCCCCTTTTCCATACCCCAAGTATCAAATAGTTTGTGCTGGGATGAGATTGATCTCATATCCATTTTTGAGTAGCACACTTTTTATTTTGGAATTATTTAGTTTTCCTATAATTTATAAGGGACTTATGTGCCCTTGGATATCCTAGTATTGATCTTCATCAGTGAAGGAGTTGGAGACATGATCGTACATAGTCACCACATGATAGAAATCGACAATAATGACTTTGGTCTCAAATACTTCTAGGAAAAAATGGTTTCTTCATATGCCTCCCAATGTTGTTTTTAAATATGAATCACATTGATGAAAAATATCTTGGATGGGACTACATGATGTCGTTTAATAATATTTTACTTTTTCACTTAAGTTCGATGCTTCCCAATGTGGTGCTTCTCTTAGGAATGTCGCTCAAGGTCTGGAGGAAGTGGTTCATGAGATGATACATCTCAGGTAGATAGACCTAGATATTTTTCTGAGGTTGAGGGGGTATTGGTTTCTAGTGTGGAATATCATGAAAGCCTTACCCAATTCATTTTTCTATAATATATAACACTTACTAAATACCATGCAATAAAATCGAGTAAAGACGATTACTAAAAGGATTTGAGGGACCTATGTTCCCCCTTTTAGCCTGTTTGAGTGCTTTTTCCAGAGTCTCATCTTTATATAGGTCCACTTCTAGGACATGACTATGATATTAAGTCCATCCTTGCTTTTTCTATCCCCAATATCTATGGATCCAATGTATGTGGCCTCATGTACCTGCTATATGTGAGAAAACCATATTTGGTGGCATAATCCCCATAATAAATGGTTTTTTCAAGTTAATTATATTGATAATACCAAATAATAAATATTCATACACTGAGAATTCTATTTGCTTGGGTGGTTTCCATGTTATATATATGACGGAGATGAAATATGGAGGAGTTAGGGATTCATTTGGATTAGAGTATGAATCTTCCTCGAGTGTATCTTCTTGCTTCTAGGGGTCTAACCCACCCATAAGAGGCATATATAGAACTATCTATTTGGTGGTGGAGGTATTTTTTGTTTGAGGAACTATTATTTTAGAGCACTATGAGATCGATCAACTTTTTTTGGATTTATTCTATTGTCATGATTTTATGCTCAACAGGTTGAACATTCTACCAAACATCTTATTCTTATAATCAGACAACAGACATGAAAGTCACCTGCTTTGGAGAATTGTCTAGTGTCAAATATCTAGATTTGAACACACCTTGATGGAATTTCATGAATATGAGGAATCTTAAGATATTATGACCTATCCTTATATGGAATAGATATTAATCTTGATGTTTAGTGAGGTTAGCTTCATCGGGCCTTCTAGGTTGCGGAATCATGAGTAGGTTATTATACATAGTTACTAAGGAATATTCTAGGACTAGTTCATTTCGGTGGAATTATACATTATTAATACATTCATAAAATCCTAGGAAACCCTGATTTCTCATTTCTACAGGCCAAGGGAGATTCATTCATTTTTGCAACTCTATAGGGGATGTTGTTTTCTAGCTTTCATGGGATCTATTATGGGAAAAAGTGTGGGCTTGAGTGAGATGGCTTTAGATTTTTCACTACCTAGATTTTCCCCTTGTGATGTTGGAATGAATTTGAAATTGGATCTAGTTCACTAGATGGACTAACCTGAATGTTGTACTATTTTAGTGAACAATCAAAAGACGCATTGATATTTCATGGGGATTTTGGGTGTCTTCAACTCATCCTAGAGATTTTTATCCGAGAGTTTTAATAGTTTCTCATATGAGAGAGGGATGAAATGTGAATGTTTCAAATAAATTCATATGTCTATGAAATCATACAACAAGTTTTTCCCTCATTTTATACATTTTTTCATGTCTATGATCATCATTTTCTTTAGTGATGAACTAAAACAATAATGGAACCATTTTTGAATGTATTCTCATCCGATAACAGATCCTACTGGATGAATGATACACCAAGAAAAGGATGTCCCTTTCAGGGTATGTATGAAACTGATCATATTTGAAACCTCATACTATTCTCGAGAGCCCATTATCGTCCCACACAAATATGAGAAGTGTGTGATATTCCATTCAGTTATTCCTACATCATCGATGGTATAAAATGTAGGGTTCCCAATGTTTGGTGGAGGTGGGTCGTCATCCCCAAATTTAGGATATGAAAACCTCTCAGGATAAACATGTCCATGTCTCCCCTCCATGGATTCAATCGGATTAATAATGGATTCAATAGTGGTGAGTATCTCCAACAGATTAGCAACCAGAGCCACTTCCCATAAACATGGAGTTGGTGGGTGACTATAAGGTGGTCCCCATTTCATCAATTTTTTGTCCTTGAATCTAACTATGGATGAAGGGTTACCTTGGAGAATGAGAGGCTATCACATTAATTTAGGGATACCCCAATAATTTTATGATTCCTCATTTATATTGAGTGCCTTCTTAGATGTTTCTTCAATCAGATATTCAAATAAAAGATTTTTTAGATTATTAGCAAAGGGAGGGATAATTTTTGTCTCTCATTGGGGATGATATATAGTGGGACTATTTACACTATGTATCATCTAATTATTTTTCTAGAGATCTCATAGATCACTCTCTTTATGTGACTAAGGTTTTTTGTGGATGGAAACTATGATTTAGTTTCATATTTACTTTTATATTTTACAATATTTCATCAAGGATGTGGCAACCCATTATTTGGAGATTCTATATTTTGATTCCATCATTGGTTTTGGGTGCATGAAACCTCATTTGGTGCATCGAAATCCACCTACTCATTTTGTATGTTTCCATATTCCATTCCTCTATATCTGAATCATGATCAATGTATTCCATATAAAAAATTAATAAATTCGTAGAGGCATGTCATAAAAATTTGGTCATTCCATTTCATTCCATGCAACAATTTGATCATGCATTACCCCTATCTGGGTAATGATTCAAGCCCTTGGCCTTCTTCTTCCATTTTGTATTGTGACTCTGGTGGGTTCTGATTTCCTTTATTGTACACTCATCACCTCTCAATTTATAGAATTTTTTATTGTGGGTGTTTATAATCATGACTGTCGAGAGAGCCCCATACAATAAAGGTTTTTATTATGGTGAGAGGAACTAGCGGGATATTGACCGTTGATTTCATCATCCAAATCATAAGAACACTGATTCGTTATTTGGTTCTGATGTGAACGAATATTCTAAAGTATAATTGAACTATAGTTTATAATTGAATTTATAAACTAATTGTTAGATTGGTGGGTATGAATGTGATTTAATAAATTTATAAATATATATAAATTTTTTTTCTATAATTAAAAGTAATTGAAAAATGCCTAAGAATTAATCGTTAAATTTAAAAAAAAATCCATGATTGATAGAAATATTATTTAATGAAATTTATATTTTTAGGGGTTATGATTTTTATATATATAATATATTTATTTAAATTAAAAATTCATTTTAATGGAATTTATTATTAATTTAGAAATATTTATTCATACCATAGTTATCTATTGTTAATGAATAAAGATAAACCCATTTCATGGTAAACATAATTAATTTTTTCAAAAATAATATTTGGTGTGAAATGTGTTTTTATCTAAATAAATTTTACAGTAAACACTTTATTAATGATGAAAATGAAATATGTATATTAATAATTCATCTATATATATTATCATTCATATAATATATTTCTGTAAATATGGAATTAATTTAAAATAATTTTAAATCTTATAAATGAATTTTTCTAAATACAGTTTTCATTATGAATTGAAAACACTTATTAAGTTAATTTCATCCAAATATATAATGTTAATTTTACCTTCCCAAGTATTTAATGAATAATGAATTTTTATATTTACATCTATTTATGAAGTGGATAGTGTTTTAAGATGCTTAAAATGAGAATAAATCCAATCTTAAGCATAGAATTCTATAATATTTTAAAAAGATTGGTTTACCGCCTTTTGATGGAAAACCTTTTTTAAATAAAACTTTTTACAATTTTATAAGCTCTATTTGTCAAATTAATCTTATTCATTAGAATTTGTACATTGAATTTTAATTTGGACTAATATTTGGTATTTTTCTGACAATGTTCATTTTTTTAATGAATAGTGAATTAATACTGCTTTTTACTTCATTAATGCTTTTTCATATAATTTAATTATATGGTTAGATTATCTTTATAATTGGATTTAAAGTGTAATTTTAATATATTTTGACCATTTAATCCAATGGTGGTCATTATAATTGATTTCACTTTGGAATTGGGCATAAACCAGTGCCAAGTTTTTATAGATATTGTTTCAAAAAAACCCGCTATTTTTTTGACAATGGGAATTATTTATAAATTTATTATTGAAATTTCTGTGTTTAGAATTTGGTAAAATTTATTCGATATTTAGAAACAGAATGTCCAAATTATGTAATTAAGACTCTTTTGTTTTTGGACATTATGAATAGTAACGACGGTAATTATCTTTAATTAACGTGATTAATTAGTAGTTGTGTAGTTAAGGGTAATAAAATAATATCATAGTAAAAAAAATGACCCAAAAATATCTCCAAATGATACTGGTTGTGTCATGGCCGATCATGGGATGCCTTGAGCCAAAATTTGGGACCCCATGGAATCAATTTTGTGTGATAGTGACTTTTTATCTTTTTATTTTTAAATAATGTTAAATATAAAAAAGTATGTAACACCTAAGAAAAACAATTTTAATTTTGTATAAAGAAAGGATATCATAGACTATAAATACTCATTGGAAATATAAAACTATTTCCTACATCATAGTATTTTTTTATAATTTGTAGACATTATATAAAATAAATTTTTTATGAGACCCTGATGCTGTAGCGATTACCTCATTAATGAACGATTTAAATAAAATGAAAAGATAATATAAAATATAAGACATAAACATTTCAAAAACCTATTAGATGAGTATATTTCGAACCCTTATCACCTTATCATAGAATTATATCAATTTGGTACCTTTAAAATTTGAAACTAATTTTAATATAAAGAAACATTTCTTAACTTTCCAAGAGTGCCCCTCCTCCCTCTTATAAAAGGCCCCCACCTCTACCTCATTAACCACACCTCTCAAGCCATTGGCTTGGCCAAGTTATGCTCATTTTATCTATCCAAATCCCTATCTTCATCATAGAAGTCTTTCCTTAGGTAGAAATCTCTTCAAGAAACCCTTTTTGTTAAAACCAAGAGGAGTTACCCAATTTAAAGGTAATGTCTTCACTTGTGTTATTTTTTTTTTGCTTATACAACCCCCTAAACTCTATTTATTCTTTTATATTGTAAAAAAACAATTATCTTAATTATAATACAATGTTTTTATGTTATGTATTCGAGTTACACTTACACACACCTTCGTCTAATGGTTAACGAACATACTGTTTCTATGGATGTCGAATTTCTGCCTCACGCAACGATGATTGTTCAATATTCTTTTAACACCTTTAATGGTGACCATTATGATGTCACTATATTTATATTTGATATATATTATGTTTATTTTTTCCTTATGCTTCCTTATTTTTCATTTATCGCATACCTTTATGGTTTCCATTATGGGTAAACACGATATCTTTATTTTAGGAAGTGCAGACAACCTTCCCCCAAAGTGATTTGATTCATCAATGCCATATGTGGGACATATAAATGATGGAGTTAATGATATTATATATGATATTATACTGGAATTATAATATACCTTTATATCATTATGAATTCATTCCATAAAATACGAAATAGAAATGAAAGTAGCGTTCATGCGTACGTACGGCTTACCGTCTCCATGAACGGTGCATTTCATTTCTTAACTTTAAAAGTTATGTAATATTATAAATTCATGTATATTATGGATATATATGATATATATGATATCTAAATCAGGAATATAATTCTGGATATATTGGATATTTTACCACATGAACAACTTGTAATTATAAGGAGATTATTTTTGACTCAAGTACCAATGATCGACAAAATGACGGTTTTTAACTTAAATAATTACATAGTGTTCATATCATGATACTAAGTGATATAAAAGGAATACTGAACTTGAAAAATGTTCTTAAGAAAGTTGAAATTAACTCAAGTATATTATTTAGGAGGTTAAAGAATGATCAAGTCAGGTCGGACACGAGGTATGGGACTTCATCTCAATCTCCTTTAATTGAGGCATATTTTGTTTTATACAAAACTTTATTTTATACCGTGTATAATTCCCTCTGACTTTTACATTTATTCAAAAGTAATATTTTTTATACGATTCATTTTACTAAACAAAAAATGGAATGTTTTTATCGTACGTATGCGGCGACAATGAAAACTCTACCGCCGTGACCATTATTTGAATTTCGGCTTCCTCTACAAGCCTTATCTTTTTTTTAATGAAATAAAATACCTTGTTTTACTTTTATTTTATTTGGATATTGAAAATGGGTTTGATAATGTTTTTATTATATCAATGTGTTTTTAATATTTTGTGATTGAAATATGGAAATGTTATGTTTCCTTTATGCATGTTTTATCTGATACGATTATGTTATGGTTCTTGGGAATTGTTTATGAAGACGGGTGGTTCTGCGATAAACTATGTTCAGGTGAGCCCATGATATCTCTCCAATGCATTGGGTAACGTGAAGGGGTTAAATTCTGAGGATTCTCCAAAGAGATTTAGGGAATATGCTATGATGGGTATTCCAAACATAACCATGACGGTTACTCCCTATGTAAAAATGTTATGAATACCTCATGTTACCTTTAGGTCTTATGATTTCTATGATTTATTCCTGATTTGATGAGGTATGTTAAAGTTCTTATGTTTTACGAGTAAATTATTATTTCATTAATTCTTATGTATACATGGACTAATGTTTTCATTTCGTACTTTTATATCCCTTACTGAGCTTTTTATGCTCATCCCAAGTTTTTGAAATGTTTTTCACAGGCTAAGAGAAAGGTACATGATGTGATGATAGTGTCAAAGAAGTGTCATGAAAGAATCCATGTTGTGTTTTAAATATGTTTCCTTTGATGGTAAAAGTGAATATTGTCTTTAATGTAACCACCATATTTAAATGTGGAATGTAATGCATGATTTGTGATCTAATTCTCTAAAACTCTAAACCTGAAATGATCCTCAATGGGTAATCTTGTAATAACTCAAGAATAAGTAATGTTTAAGGATGGGGCCTTATAGTTGGTATCAAAGGTCAGTTTAGATATCTTTAGGAGTTATAATTCTATTTAATAATTATCCAAAAATATTTTTTATGGTCAAAATGAAATTATATAGCATTTGAAGTTTACCATGTTGCTTCATCTAAGACATGTTTGTTTAGAATGGTTTTCCGGAGAGGAAATAGTGAAGCTACGTTGGGATGACATCAGGAGGAAGACAACCTTCCAAATAAGCAACCTGAGATGGTCGGAATTGGAACTGGATTTTTTTTTGCAGTAATGGTGCAGTCGACTCTAACAATAAATGGTGGTGGTATCCATGCACAAGATAATCCAGATCAACCGCAGAAGAACATGTCAGTGGTGGAACATTTCATGAGGCAACATCACCCATCATTCAGAGGATCATCAGATCATGTGCTAGCTGAAGGGTGTATTAAAGAGCTGGAGAAGATTTTCGATGTCATGGGGTGTTCATACAGTCAAAAGGTTAGTCTTATAATTTACCATTTTGAGGGTGAAGCAGATTAATGGTGGTCGATGGTTCCAAATATCAGGGACGCTGATGAGATTGATGCTCTCGACTAGGATGAATTCAAAGGTATGTTTCTTGAGAAGTATTTTCCTAAGGTTGTTCAACATAGGATGGAAAATAATTCTTGGAATTGAGTCAAGAGGACGAATCAATAGCAGCTTATGATGAAAAGTTCACTCGATTGGCAAGGTATGCACCAAATTTTATCTGAGACCTTGATTGTAAAATCAATAATTTTTACTCAGGATTAATGCCAGTATATCGAAGGGATTTAGATTCTCATGAGTCCAAGAGTTATGAAATGCTTGTTTGATGTGCTGAGAAGGTGGAAATGGAGTTTGCAGATGATCAAGTGTTCTATAACAACCAACAAAAGAAGAGACTGAGGTGACAGGAGATAGGGAAGAATTCTTCGAAAAGGTCTGATTGTAAGAAAACTATGTTCCCAGTTTTTGATAAATGTGGTAAAATGCATGCTGGGGAATGTCTTTTGAATTCTATTAAGTGCTACTGATGTGTTAAGATGTGACATAAGGCTCGTTATTGCACTGAGAAAAATCAGGGTGATGGTAAGACCAAATTTGATTTACGGTTAGTGAAATGTTTCAAGTGCAATAAGATGGGTCATTATGAAAACGAGTGTTCTAAAATGAGCTCAAATGATGGGAAGAAGTCAGACTACAAAACAAAAGGAGTGGTGAAATCCTTTTCAACTACTTCCGCATTTGTTGGGCCAGCAAATGAAGTGGTATCAGGTACTTTGTTTGTTTTTCAGATTATGCCAGTGTGTTGTTTGATTCAGGGTCTACACATTCTTTCATCTCTAAAAAAATTTCTAGTAAATTGGGAATTCCATCTCAAGAAATGAAACCTGAAAATGTGGTAAAAACACCTGGGTGAAATGTTGACACAAAAT
Source organism: Viscum album (assembly GCA_963277665.1). NCBI lineage: Eukaryota > Viridiplantae > Streptophyta > Magnoliopsida > Santalales > Viscaceae > Viscum > Viscum album. The sequence continues at coordinate 1,233,052,917 of OY728122.1, read as the reverse complement.
TATTTATAATATTCTTCCTATCCTTATCCGTTGAAAGAACCTACTTGAAATCCTTATTGTTTTACCTCTAGAGGAGTTTGATTTTATCTTGTTTATGGATTGGCTCTCTGTTTACAATGCTATGATAGATTGTAGAGCTAAAGAAGTTTTTTTCAGAAGGACTTTCATTTTGTGTACAAGAATGAACCCTTACTTTTGATAACATATCATGAGGCTGAGAAACTTGTAGACGATGGAAATTAATGTTACCTTCCATATATTGTTGAAAAAAAAGGATCCATTTAGATTAATGATGTGCCAGTGGTAAATGAGTATCCTGATGTTTTTCATGATGAGTTTCCTGGAATAATACCAGATCAAGAGGTTGAATTTACTGTTTACTTAGTTCCTGATGCTAAGTCAATTTCAAAATCCCCTTATCAAATAGCTCAAATTGAACTTTTAGACGTGAAGGAGCAGTTGCAAGATTTATTAGAGAAAGCTTTCATTCGACCTAGCACAACACCATGGGGTGATCCTGTCTTATTTTTTAAAAATAAAGATGGTTATATGAGACTTTTCATTGATTATATATCCTTGAATAACATTTCTATTAAGAACAATTATCCTTTTCCTCATATCAATGATTTGTTTGATCAGCTCCAGGGAGATCAATATTTTTCAATGATTGACTTGAGATCGGGGTACCATCACTTAATGGTAAAAGAAGCAGGTATTCCGAAGACTGCGTTTCGTACAAGATATGGCCATTATGAATTTTTAGTAATGCCTTTTGGGCTAACCAATGCACCTGTTGTATTCATGGACCATATGAATATAATTTTCCATTAGTTCTTGGATAAGTTTTTGGTGGTTTTAATTGATGATATTTTGGTGTTTTCTAAAAGTAAAGAAGAGCATGAAAGTCATATAAGGGTTATTTTACAAACCATAAAAGAAAATAAATTATTTGGGAAATTCAGTAAGTGTGAGTTTTGTTTGCAACAAATTTCATTCCTTGGTCACATTGTTTCTAAAGAAGGAATAACTATTGATCCTACAAAAACAATGGTTTTTGAAGAATGGCCAAGACCCACAAATGTAACTGAGATTCGTAGTTTTCTTGGATTGCCAGGCTATTATTGAAGGTTTGTTAGGCACTTTTCATCGTTATCTAGTTCAATGACTATGATAACTTGGAAGGGTGTTATTTTTATCTGGACAAAAGAATGTGATGATTGTTTTCAAGATTTGAAATAATGATTGGTGAATGCTCCAATTTGGGCACTACCTTCTAGGAATGGTGAGTTTTTTATCTACAGTGATGCTTCATTAAAATGACTTGGATGCATCCTAATTCAGAATGATCAGGTAATTGCTTATGCTTCACATCAGTTGAAAAATAATGAGGTAAATTACCCTACACATGATTTGGAATTATCTTCTATTGTTTACTCTTTAAAAATTTGATGGCATCATTTGTATGGTGTAAAGTGTAAAATATATACTGATCACAAAAGTTTTAAGTATATATTAACTTAGAAAGAATTGAACATGAGAAAGAGGAGATGGCGAGAATTAATCAAGGATTATGATTGTACAATTCACTACCATCTGAGAAAAGAAATTAAAGTGGTTGATTCTTTGAGTCGAAAAAGTAATGCCTCATTAACCATGTAACATTTGGAACGTTATCCTTTGGTCAAGGATTTGATGATCATTGGCATAGAAGTTGTTGGTGCTGGATGTTCTTCTGTTTTGTTTCAGGTATCAGTGAAATCTCTTCTATCACATAGAATTAAGCAAGCACAGATGCAAGACTGTGAGTTGCAGAAAAAGGTAGAGCTGGTTCAGAAGGGTAAGTATCATGAATTCAATATTGATAATGATTGTGTTTTGAGTTTTGTGAAGAGATTGTTTGTGCCGTGTGATTCAGAGTTGAAGAGAGAGGTCTTATGTGAAGCTCATAGTTATCTGTTTTCAGTTCATCCTGGCAGTACTAAGATGTATAGAGATTTTCGGGAGTACTACTGCTGGGATGTAATGAAAATAGATACTGCTGATTTTACTGGGAAGTGTTTGACTTGTAAATAGGTAAAAGTAGAGATGCAGTTACCAGAAGAGATTTTTCAACCTTTACCAGTACCAGAGTGGAAATGGTAGAATATTTCCTTGGACTTTGTTGTGGGATTACCGAACACACCTCGAGGTAATAATGCAATCTGGGTTATTGTTGATCTCTTGACTAAATCTGCTCATTTCCATGCTATAGAAGATAATTTTCCCTAGATAAACTTTTTCCTTTGTATATTAAATAGATATTTAGGTTACTTTGAGTTCCCCTCTCCATTGTATATGATCGTGATCCCAGGTTTACTTCTAAATTTTGGAAAGGCCTTCAGAAGTCGTTGGGTACTGAATTAAATTTTAGTACAGCTTTTCATCCTCAAACAGATGGGCAATTAGAACGAAGAATTCAGACATTGGAGGATATGCTATGTGCTTGTTCTATGGACTATTAGGGATGTTGGGACCAACATCTTTCTATGGTTGAGTTTTCTTATAATAACAGTTTTCATTCTAGTATACAGATGGCACCATTTGAGGCATTATATGGGAAGTGGTGTCGAACTCCTGCTTTTTGGGATGAAGTTGGTGAAAGGAAGTTGATGGGACCAGAATTTGTAGAAGAGTTGGCAGAAAAAGTGCAGATGATACAGAAACACATGAGAACAGCTCAGAGTAGGTAGAAAAGTTATCCGGACAATAGGAGGAGGGATATCTCTTTTGAGGTAGGTGATCATGTCTTCCTCAATGTTTCACCACGGAAAAGTGTGATGTGATTTGGTAACAAAGGAAAGAAGATTCCAAGGTTCATTAGGACATATGAAATTTTGGAGAGAGTTGGATAAGTTGTATACCGAGTGGCTTTACCTCTGAGTTTTTCTCAGGTACACAATGTTTTTCATGTTTCAATGTTAAGGAAGTACATGCCAGATCCATCTCATGTTTTGAGTCCAGAGGTAGTTTAGTTGGAAGAGAGCCTGTCTTATGAGGAACAAACTGTCCAGATTCTTGACCACATGGTAAAGGTGTTATGGAATATGGTGATTCATCAAGTAAAGGTTTTGTGGAAAAAACCAAATGATTGAAGAGGCAACATGGGAATCTGAAAATGAAATGAGGGATAAATACTCCCACTTATTTCATAAGTAAATAAATTTCAGGGACACAATTCTCTAAAGGGGGGAAGGATGTAAAATCGCAAGTAATTAATGAATAATGTAATTTCATATCTCTATCTATTTATGAATTAGATAGTTTTTAAGAGTCTTAAAATGAGAACAAATCAAATCTTAAGCAGAGAATTCTCTAATATTTTTAAATGACTGTTTTACCACCTTTTGATGGAAAACCATTTTTAAATCAATATTTTGAAAATTTAATATGCTCTATTTTTCAAAATAGACTTATTCATTTGAATTGGTAAATTGAAATTTACTGTGGATAAATTTTTGGTATTTTTCTGACAATGTTCAATTTTTAATGAAAAGTGAATAAATACTGCATTTTACTTCAAAACTGCTTTTTCATCTAATTTAATTATATGTTTAAATTATCTTTATAATTGGATTTAACGTTTAATTAGAATATATTTTTACTCTTTAATCCACTTTTGGTCCTTATAATTGATTTCACTTTTGGAATTGGTCATAAACAAGTGCCAAACTTTTCATAGATATTGTTTCAAAAAAACCCGCTATTTGTTTTGATAATAGGAATTTTTTTCAAATTAATTATTGAAATTTTTGTGTTTGGAATTTTGTAAAATGGATTCCATATTTAGAATCATAAGGTTAAAATTATGTAATTAAGACTCTTTTGTTTTTGGATATTATGAATAGTAGCGACGGTAATTATCTTTAATTATCGTGATTAATTACTAATCGGGTAGTTAAAGGTAATAAAATAATATCAAAATAATAAAATATGACCCCAACATGTGACATAATTCTATTGGTTTTGTCATGTCCGATCATGGGTTGCCTTATGACAAACATTGGGACACCATGGAATCACTTTTGTGTGATAATGACTTTTGATCTTTTTATTTTTAAAGAAAGTTAAATATAACAAAGTATGCAACACCTAAGTAAAATAATTTTAATTTTTCCTACATAAATTATCTCTTGGACTTTAAATATTCATTGTAAAGATAAAACTATTTCCTATATCCTAGTATTTATTTTTTAATTTTTATACGTTATATAAGTTAAACTTTTTATGACATCATGATGATGCAACGATTACCTCGTTAATGAACGATTTAAATAAAATGAAAATATAATGTAAAATAAAATACATAAAATTGTCAAAAACCTGTTGGATGAGTATATTTAGAACCCATATAATCTTATCCTAGAAATATATCAATTTGTAACCTTTAAAATCCGAAACCCATTTTTATATAAAGTAGCATTTTTGACTTTCCAAGAGTGCCCCCTCCTCCCTCTTATAAAAGGCCCCCACCTCTACCTCCTTACCCACAACTCTCAAGCCATTGGCTCAGCCACGATCTAATAATTTTATCTCTCCAAATTCATCTCTTCATCATAGAATCTTACCTTAGGTAGAAATCTCTTTAAGAAACCCTTTTGTACAAACCAAGAGGAGTTACCCGATTTATAGGTAATGACTTCACTTGTGTTATTTTGTTTTATTTTGCTTCTCCTACCCCCAAAACTCTTTTTATTACTTTATTTTGTAACAAAACCAGTATCGTAAATTTAATAGTATGTTTTTATGTGAAGTATTAGAGATACACTTACACACACATTCGTCTAATGGTTAATGAACATACTGTTTCTGTGGGTGGCGAATTTCTGCCTCACAAAACGATGATTGTTAAATATTCTTTTAACACATTTCATGGTGGCCATTAATATGTCACTATATTTATATATGATATATATTATGTTAATTTTTTCTTTATGCTTCATTGTTTTTCATTTATTTCATACCATTATGGTTTCCATTATGGGTAAACATGATATCTTCATTTTAGGATTTGCAGACTACCACCCCCTCAAATTGATTTGATTCGTTAATGCCATATGTGGGACATATAACAGATGGATTTAATGATATTATATATGATATTATAATTAAATTATAATATACCTTATTATCATTATGAATTCATTCCATTAAATACGAAATAGAAATTAAAGTAGCGTTCATGCGTACGTACGACTTACCATCTCCATGAACAATGCATTTCATTTCATACCTCTAAATGTTATGTAATATTATAAATTCATGTATATACTAGATATATATGATATATATGATATCTAAATAATGAATGTTATTTTGGATATAATGGATATTTTACCACATGAACAACTTGTAATTATAAGGATTTTATTTTTGACTCAAATATCAATGATTGACAAAATGACCATTATTAACATAAATAATTACGTTGTTTTAAAAACATGGTAATAAGTGATATAAAAGGAATAATGAACTTGAAAAAGGGTCACAATGAAGTAAAAATTAACTCAATTTTATTATATAGGAGGTTAAAGAATGATCAAGTCAAATCGAACACGAGTTATAGGACATCGTCTCAATCTTCTTTCATTGAGGCATATTTTGTTTTATAAACAACTTTCTTTTATACGGTGTTTAAACACCTTATACTTTTATGTTTATTAAAAATGAACCTTTTTTATACGATGATTTTTACTAAATGACAAAAGGGAATGTTTTTGTCATAGGTATGCAGAGACAATGACTTCTCTGTCACTGTGACCATTATTTGAGTTTCGGCTTCCTCTACAAGCCATAAAAATTTTTTAATGAAAATTAAATACCATGTTTTACTTTTTGTTTCTATAGGTTTTTAAAAATTTTTTGATAATGTTTTTATTATATCAATGTGTTTTTGATATCTTTTTATTGAAATGTTGAATTGTTATGTTTCCTTTATGCATGTTTTATGTGATACGATTATATTATGGTTCTTGGGAATTGTTTATGAAGACAGGTGGTTCCATGATAAAATAAGGGTGGTTGGGCCCGTGATAACTCTCCCATGCATTGGGTAATGTGAATGGGTTAAATTTTAATGTTTCTCCAAAGAGATTCAGGGAATATACTGTGATGGATATTCCAAACATAACCATGAGGGTAACTCCCTACGTATGAATGTTATGAATGCCTCGAGTGACCTTTATGTCTTAGGATTTATATGATTTATTGACGATTTTATGAGGTATTTTAAAGTGATTATGCTTTATGAGTAATGTATGATTTCAAGAATTCTTATGTATACATGGAATAATGTTTTCATTTCGTACCATTATATCCCTTTCTGGGCTTTTTATGCTCATCGCACGTTATTGAAATGTTATTCACAGGTCAAGGGAAAGGTACATGATGTGATGATAGTGTCAACGAAGTGTCATGAAAGAATTCATGATTTGTTTTAAATATGTTTCCTTTGATGGGAAAAGTTAATATTGCCTTTAATGTAACCACCTTGTTTAAATGTGAAATGTAATGCATGATTTATTATATAATTCTATAAAACATTAAACATTAAAAGAACCTCAATGTGTAATCTTTTAATATCTCAATATTAAGTAATGTTTAAGTATAGGGATTTATATTAATTATAATAAATAGATTAAATATTTTAAAACAAAATTTAATATTTAATATTTACTATACTTACATATTTTCCATATAATAAATGTTAAAAAAATCCATTACCATCGTTAGTGTTAAAATGAGTTAATATAATATTTCAATGTAAAATAAAATTAATAAAATTCCAATTGAAATTGTCAAAATATTATATTATGATGATATCTCATCCAAATATTATATTAGAATAAAATCAATGAAAAGAACCTCAATGTGTATGCTAAAGGAGATCTCTCAAATAAGTGGTAATCATCTTACCAGAATTTATCAATGATTTTGTCTTTTTATAAATCATTTAAATCTATTAATTTTTTAATAAAATATAAAATATTTTATTAAATATATAAATATATTATATAATTACTATTGGGATTCCATTATTTATCACCTTTTTTTAAAATTCATAATAATTGTATTTTTTGGCTGTGTGTGTACATCCACTTCCACATAGAAATATGATTCATTTTCCATCACCATAACTCATTTCTGATTATAAAGAAAAAATGTAATAAATAGATGTTGTAATTATTATATAATTATATTTATATAATTATAAAATATTATTTATCTTTCATTTTTCTTTTTATTATAAAATTAAAACATTTTTCATGTGCCACTATAAACTATTATCTCTGGGAACAATATAATTCATTTTTCTAAATCTAGAATTTATAGGTTTTTATAGATATTTATATAATATATATATATATGATATGTAAATATTTAACAACAGAATATATTGTATTTTACCATGATCATAATTCAACGTTCAGGACTATAAAGTGAAAGCGTACATGAGGACATAAGTTGCTTACAAAAAAATTGATTACGATAATGAATGATTATTGATGAACATTTGATAAGTTGTTATATTTTAAATATATTTTCAATTATAATGTATAACATTAATAAATTATATAAGTATTAAAAATATAAATATATTATTCAAGAGTTGAAATGCACTTTAAAATAATGTCCCACCAAATATAAGGGTAATGTGTTACAATCTCACCTTTTACAATGATTTTTTAAAGATAAATATATTATTATTAAATTAAGTGATATATATTTAAAAAATATTATTTAATTCATTATCATAAATTTATTTCTATAAATTACATGTCTTACTCTCATTTTCCATAGTCCATATATACCAAAAATACTGAAGGAATATATTTAATGAAATGTAACTATATTTTTAAATTCATGAAGTAATATTTTTTTGTCACATTCATAATTTCATTAAAATGTTATCAGTAATGTTTATGGTATTCCTAAATTAATTATTAAATTCAGGTTTATACATGTTGGACATTTTATTAAAATGTTTGAATGGAATCCTCAGGAGAATTTTTTAATGAGGTAAATTTTTCTAAAGGTGTGAAAAAAATATTTGATTAACATTTACAATAAGAATGGATTTTTTCATCTTCATTTTTACTTTTTTAAATGAATCATCCACTACATGTTTCAATGTTTCTTTTCCAACAAATTTTATTTCCGTGTATACAAGAAATTTTTAAATTTAAAATTAGTTATTTCATAATGAAATGGATGTCTTACCCAATTAATTTTTAGTAATCTTTTAAAAGAATTTATCTCTAAGACACAATGAATTGGTTATACTATTTCTTCAAAGGGGATATGATCGAATAATATAATCATCATTCATTATCTATATGGTTTATGATTATGATAAAGAAATATTGATGAATCCTATTTTTTAAAATTTTTCAATATATGATGAAATGATAAACGTTTTTATTATCATGGTATATACATATGAATGGATTTTGATTTTGTGATAAGTAGGTTTGTTGTAACCAACCAATTAATTGGATAACGATTACATATTTTATTACCTTAAATGGGTTTTGAGGGATAATCCATAGTATACTTCATTGATACAATCTGGTATAATCCATTTTCGATATATTTTTTCCCATAAAGGATTTTTGGATCATTTTATAGGATTAGAGGAAGATGCGATGGGTGTTTTTATCATATGGAAATAAATGTAGGACTTAATAATACTAATTTAATTACACCTACCAATTGATGATAGGATGGAGATAAGGATTTCCTACAGGAATTCCGTCATCAAACTAGTAGGTATTCCAATAGACTATGAGTTCTTCCTTAAACCACTATATAAATGGTGGTACAATGTAATTAGAATTCTATATTGGTATAGGATGATTATGAGAGTGGAATATTAGTCTTTTATGACACGAAAGGAAAATTTAATTACCTATAATCTCTCTATGAAAATAATTTAATATAACTAAACCTGGGGGACCACAAGTACTATCTTAGGATCTCTATATCAATGTTAAAAGGATTTATGATATTCTTCCAACCAGTTGTTCCAACATTTTTTTATTTTTACATGTTACTCTAGTTTCATAAATTGATTTTTGAAATCGAATATATTCTAGTATATTTTTTTTGAATATATTCTTCTTGTTATGATCCCCCTAAATCCCTTTTTCTCTATCATACATTAATTTCAATAAATACGATCATTTATGGAATTTTATGTGACGCTTGTTACCACTAATGCATGTTGGGATCTAACCACATATATTAAATTATGATTATGAAATCATATTTATATGATTTTGAAATAAATTTTTTTGATCTCCTCTATATTCCTCTATTGTTACATTTCCTTCTAGTATATTGATATCATTATGGATCACATACAAACCAAATGTGAAGTTGTTGGTTCAGTCAGTCAAATTTGTAGGTTGAACCATAAATATTGTTATTCCATTAAATATTTTTCTATATGATAATTTACATGATCTATTATCTTAATGATATGAATACAAAAAAGTTTTTTGGTATGAGTTGGTTTCCCCTTTTTTTGATGAACAATTTTTTCATATCATAGAAGGAATGATTTATTAAAATGGGTTTTAAATCATAATTTAGGAAAAAAGGTAATTTTGGGAATTTTTTATTAAATATAATAATAAATTAGAAAAGAAAATTGATTTATTATAGTAATCAAATGAGATTCTTGGGTACCTATGAGGTTATTTTAGTATATGGATATATCATTATTTTTATAGGGTGTTCACTCATTCACTATTCCACTAGTCCCTTGACCGTGTTGTTCTGCACACTTGTCTTTTATATCTTAAGAGGATCAATCATGGTGTGTTCCACTATTACATATGATTTTTCGTTTAAAGGAATTTTATAATGAATAATATTATTGATTGATCCTCAGATCATGACTGGCCAAGCATGCCCAAACCTACGTTATGCACAAGTTTATATCCATTGTTATTTTTCATTTCCATAGTCAGTATATGATATGATATACAATTCATGCATTGATAAATATAAAATGATTTATTTTTAATTTTTAATGAATGTATATTATCTAAAATAAATTTTACTATTTTAATAAGGGGAAATGTTTTATCATTATTTCAAAAAAAAGTAAAAAACTATTTTATCCTTATTTTTATTCATATATTTGTCAATAATTGATTATTTGATAGTGACTTACTATAGAGATCGTGGAGGGATCATACCGATCCTACTTATCTCAGGGTCTATCAACACTCTCATGTATGTGTATAAATGTTATTTTATGATTCAGTATTGGTATAGGTTCAACAAATGTGTTTTTACAATTTCAAATCAGTATTCCATGGGTAGATTTTGGTCAGATAATAAGAATTATCCAACATATTAGAAAATGTTGATATCTGTAGTTTTGGTTTCATTTGTTTTTTTTGGTTCACATACCATCATTTGATTGATTATGTGGTAATATTGCTACCATTTTTAGTCTTAATATAAGGAATACATCCTATCTGGCAATATATATATATATATATATATTCTCTGTTTGTTGTTTAAGGAGAAGAAAATAATTCCTTCTAGTTATTATTGGATGCATGGGTTCATGTCACCAACCCATTGGGATCAGTAATTCCCACAAAAAAATTTCATATTCATTGATCAAAGACTAGTTGGATGGTATTTTTGGGCAAGGTTTTATAAATTTTTATCAATATAAGATTATATTCAAGTAATTATTTCATTGGATTTTTTGTAGTAATGAAATTGAATTATTAGGGAATAAGGGTTATGTTGTGACCGAGTCTCTGACTATCTCTCCACATACTGAGAAATAATCTATACTAGGATATTGAGTTTTTAATATTATATTCAGTATTGATCTAGATATCAATTTATTCAAATGTTTATTTGGAAGAAATTGATTATCTGGTTATATTATATTTTCTGTATATTTTTTTATATGGAATCATGCCATTGATATGTTTTCTCATGGGTCCTCCAGGTAGTATTTCTAGAAATTATAATCGATGGAATCCACCTTTCAATCCATATGTAAGAAAGGATTTTTTTGGTAGTTAATTCCACATATTATAATTTGATGCCTATTGAGAACCAATCAATGGAGGTAAATTCAGGTGATAGAGGATCCATGGAACGAGCTCATGATTTCATATGCCAGAATGCCCAATAATTTAAGGGTATTAATGTACCGAAACTATTTATGAATTTATGGGTAATATTGATTAGGATTATAAAATTTGGGATACATCTGCTGTAGCATTTAATGACTTGTTCAATAATTTTTAACTGATCTTGATAAACAACTAGCATCAAGAAATCATCACCATATATGTCTGCCTTTTCACTATTAGCGAATCCCTATGGTAGTATGGTGGGGATAAAATTCCTTATATATCATAAGAGATATTATAAATAATAAATAGATATAAAAGTTGTTTAAATAGATAAATTCTTGGCACATAATGATAATAAAAATCTAATTAAATAAATATTTACGAAGTGAATAACAAAAATAATAAAATATTCATATCAACCTACATATACAAAATGATTTCATGGTTTCATTATAAAAAAATTGAAATATATGGAATATATACATATGCATATACACATGATATAAAAAAATATATAACACAAAATGATATATCTTTTTGTATTGTGTGGTAAGGCTTGGTACATTTCTCCTGCAAAGAATCCTAGTACAAAGAATCTGGAATCCATATCTACATGATTTCCCTTGTCCCTATATTCATATCTAATGTCTTTTTGCATACCAATAAATATCATAAACATGACATGAGATATATTTAGTTTCCCCTAACCATTTATTTTTATACAAAATACAATCTATGCATATATGTTGTACCAATGTTCATGAATATGTAGATTAATTATATAAATGATATAGTTATATAACTCAAAATATAAGAACATGATTTGAAATGTCCTATAAATTTTGAAGAACTATATTCATGAGTATTGAATCATATATGACAAATTTAATATTTATCAAGTAATCTATCTATGATTTCCATGATCCAATGTCATTGATCATGTCGTCGTCTTTGAGTCTATAGATCTCAACCTTAGGAAAATCACTAATATTTTGACCTATACTGCCCAGGAACCCAAGAACATTAACCAAGGTTTCCTATATGAGTCCAAAATCTAATCAATAGAAAATTTAGTAAATACTTCAGTGGGGACCATAGAAGAAATCTACGGAAGTCCAATGAATCAAAATCCATGTTAATAATACAAATAATACATTGTAAATTAATCGTTAATAAATTACAACAATTCATTTACCATAAAAATTTATCCATCATTGGGAATTATATATATATATTTATTTATTTATTTAATAGGAAATTTTTCTCCCACAACAATTTAATCAATTTTATTAATCAAAATAATTTCATTTAAAAATTGTAGTTTATTGGAATTCAATACTCCTTTAATTTATAATAATGTAATAGAATATGTATTTAACCTTTAGTAATCCATTTAATTAAAATACAAAATATATTTATAATTAGAAATACCGATACCCCCAATTATTTGTTTAAACACAATCATTTAATTTATATCACCATAAGTGAGATTTATCTGGAAGGACCCAATCTGAAGCCATGGATAAGGGTTATATGAAATATCATTAAATATATTACAAAAATTAGTATAATGGCTTATTTATTTTATATGAAAAACGTTGATGGACCAATGTGAGATAAAATGGAATAATATAAATATAGAACTCCATTAATTTCATATATAGGTAATACAAAAATTTAGATGAATATTCAATATATTATATAAATAGAAGAATTAGGACTGTAATAGTTTTCTATGTTCGGAGATAAGGTACACAATTAGTGAAATTATGGAATCAAATTCAACATCTCTAATAATTAACATACCCATTAGAAATATTCCCTAAAATACACTTCATACAATTTTTCATCATACCCCATATAAAGGATAAATAAGAAAGTGTGAGATCATATTCTAAGTATAGATAAACCAGTGTTATAAAAAAGCATAAGAATAATATAATGGTATGAGAACATGGTCAAAACATATAAAAATCATACCCTTTATAACAAATATTATAATATTATGTTATAGAATAAATATTGGTATTTTTAACACTTTAATCTTAATTGAATCATGTATCATGGTCAATGAGAGCATATCATTATCATAAAATGTAAAATTTTAGAATACACATGAGAGTATATATAATTTTAAATTATTCATCGATCGCTGACAATGTTATCATAGTGGTATGGGTTCACACCCCAAACCATCATAGTAGTCATGGTGGATCCATATGGCTATCATAATATAAAATTCCATTTATATAAAATGTTTCATTCCCCATTCCTGTACTATCTACATCATGATATATTATTCTCTAATCAATTTATTATAATGATATATATGTCATACCGTTTCACAAAATTAGAAAGAATTAATTTTTTATAGGATCATAAAACATTCATCATATAAAAAACCACAAATGAAATGGTTTTCATAAAAATGTAATCATATCAAAACATAGAGAAAAGAGACAAGATTAATAATCATTTCATAAATACATCATATATTAACCCATAAAATGATGTGGGTTTGATAATATCTTCTTTATGGAATAACATTTAGTCATGAAAAACTCTTCATAGACATCATTCCATCAGAAAAATTAATAATTCCGAGAGTTGAAAAAGAATGGTATCTTGGGATCATAATCAAATTAGTGAATATGTGACATCAATATAATTAAACATAGATGGATAATTATTTTGAAATAACATTTTAATCCATTTTTTGGTGAAATATCCTTTCTAATTTGATTTTATAAAATAAAAATCATTTTCAAAATAATTATAATTGAAAATACCCTCGAGATCATATAAAGAATATTAAACAATAATAATAATAATAATAACAATTTTTTATTACATTAATTTTAGACAGGTTAAATTAATGATTCCATTAACATTTTTTTCAAAATAAAAATGATTACACTTTGGAAAACAACATGAATATTAGATTCACAATAAATTTTAATAAATTTCAACATGGGTGAAAATAAATTTCATAAATCATTTTTTAATTTTTTTAATTTTTTTTTAAAATCATGGTTTAGGATGAAAAAACTTATTAGAAAAAGTCATAAATTAAAATGAGTTTTCATTAACAACATTCTTACAATTACAGTAATTATTATGTAGTGCAAAAATAGTATTAATACTTAAAAATTTAATTATTAACTATAGTAGAATAAAATTTACGAGAATTACTAAGAGGTGTATCATAATACATCAATATTAAAGAATTGTTCCTAAATAATACCAATAAATTATGAGATTGTAACATAAATTAGTTTTTACTTTTGTACCATATAAAGCATAATCCCCTTGATTGGGATACTATGAAATGGATATTTAATACCAGTATTTTTCATTAAAATTATTATAACATACTTTAATCAGATGTATATAAAATATATTAAAAAATTTGAATATGGAATGTGTCTCACATAATAAAACACAAGGTTTATAATTTCATTACTACATTAGAAATATTTTGACCTGTAGGCGCCAATAAAAATCAACTTTAAATAAAACAAAAAGAATCATGTAAATAATGAAAATCATACCTACGCCCAATTTTTCTAAATATTAAGGTATATAAGATTATATTAGGGTATTTGTGAATTTATTTGGGAAGGTATTGGATGAACTAATAGTTTTTTAATTTGTGATAAATATAGGAAAAATGGGATTCCGTTTAAAACTAAGGTGATTGGAACACTATTATTTTTTGGAATAAAATATGTATCCATTTATTTGAAATAAAAAATAGTGAAAATAATTTTTTTATATAGTCTTAGAAAATATATGGTTGAATTATTTCGATAAAAGTCATTTTAGAGATGTTTTTACCTTATTTTAAAACTTATCTATTTAGTTTAACCCCCTGAAAACCCATTTATACCTTAACCATGATAATTACATTTTACTATTATAACTATTATTTTAGTTAAAAATTGTGTTTACCATATTAGATAATATAAAATATGATTATTCAATTTATTTAATACAATTTTTAAACACAATTTCCATAGTTTTGAAAGTTTAAATTTAAAAATAATCAAAATGAGATAAAGAGAAACGGGTTTCCAAAGGGAAAATGTTAAAACTATATAAGGTATTTATATTCAAAATATGAATAGATTGTATTAAAATAATCAAAAATTGAGAATTAATTTTACATAAAATCGAATTAACAATATAATATATTTTTATATGTAATATAAATTAAATGTTATTTTTTAATTAAAATTCAGTATTTTTCAATTTTCGTTAAAAATTTAACCATTTTATAAAATTTTTAAAAAATTTGAATAAGTTATTTATGAAATTATTATTTAAAAATGAAATTTATTTTTGCATATAAATTTTATGAATGTGACCAAACCTATTTTAAAAATTCAAGGGCAAAAAGGTGACAAAAGTTATTTTCATAAAAATGATATTTTAAAATGAAAATTGTATTTCATACTGTATATAGTATTAAAAATAGATAAGATATAATATAAATATTAGATTCAATATTTACAATATAAATATTAATAAAATCATTCACACAAACTATTTTTTTAATTTATCTAGTTTAAAAAATAGTTTCTTAATAATTATTATTCATGAAATGATTTCATGTATTTTTAAATTGTTTTTAATTTATATATTTAGTAATTAGTCACAAATAAAATAAATTTTTATATTAGGGAAACAATATTTTTAATCATATTTATCCATGTTATTCCAAAATCTCAGATATAAGTACAATTTAACAAAATTATATTAATATTATTTGTTTCATTTAAACATATTGTATCATGTAATAAAAGATAATAACATTATCTCATATAAAAAATCAAAAATAAAAAATTAATTTGAAAAAATATATTTCATATATTTATTGATAACACACTACATGAATAATTTATTAATAATAAAATGGTATAGAACACAATCCTTTAAGAGGTAGTACAGTCCCCATCCATTATTTTCCTCTAATCAAGGCTATAAATTGAGAAATAAAATACATAAGGAAATTTCCTCAAAAAATTCAATGAGTTTAATGAAAATTGATTATGAACACAAATTAATGAGATAAAAAATAACCTGGAGGAGAATATAAGGACTAATATTTGTTGGAGAATTTTTAGTTTTTGGGAAAAAATAGTGGAAGAACGAGAGAATTAACATAAAGGGATTATGGGAAAATGGGAATTGAAACCACTTAAAAAAGAATTATTGTTTGGCCACATGGATGAAGAATATCTTTAATAAATATTTTAAATAAATTCCTAGGGTGGATACCCCACATTCTTAAATAAGAATTGTTTATCCCTCTATGGGACACATGGTTTAGGGGAAACATTATTTCGAACCAAGTTCTATGCATTATATAATGAAGTTCTCATAGAAACCAAATTTTTAGTCTCTGAATTTGCCAAATATGCTCTTAATCCCATCATCAAATCATACACACATTTATAACAATAAAATAGAAGATGAATTTTTTTTAACAAACTTGTACCACACTAAAAAAATTGAACATTGCAACCTCCCTTATTAAAAAAATGGTCCCCTAATTTCCCTTTTAATGGTGGCAGGACAACATATGAAAATAATTTGGGATAGTGATCATGTACATTGTACTCTCTGTTGAAGGTATTTTCATGCACATGGTGTTGATTTTTTTACACCTAATCAAGTGAGGTTGAGTATGAAACATGAACAAGAAAAAATACCACTTTCCCCTAGACTATTGATTCACCAATCAAGTAGAAACTTGAACAAATACCCATCCCTGACATTAAAATCAATAGCTCATCCATGAAAATCAACGTAGGAATTCTTCCCATGCTATGATATATCTATTCATTATGGTGATTTTTTATTCATAATACAATTATTCAAAATTATATTAGTCCTCCGTATACATTTCTCCATTTCCTCAAATTATGATAGGGATGAATATAATGGAACAGAGTATATGTCACATATGAAGAAATTTTTATAGTTTCTTTAAAGCTATTATAATATGATAAATATTAAATTGGTGTAACATTTTCCCAAGAACTTCCAAAATCATAAAAAATTGATAGATCACTTCCTCTGACAGGTATATCATTAACTCATACCATCCATCAGTTTTTTAGTGATAGGGAATACTAAAAAGTACATGTGAAGCAAAATCCCCATATAACCCATTCTTGAACTATTATGTAAAATTTGAATCCATATCATATATGGCAGTACATGTAAATAGGTGATAGAATATGATCTTCCAAACACATTTCCCCTCTATTTCTTTTACTAAAAACAACCTATCTAATAGGTAAGAAGTTGGTATCCTTTTTCATTCAAACAATGATAACACATACTGCATCACTACCCTATATTGATCATGGAATGGCTAACACAAAATATATAGGGATATGATCTCATTCCCACATTGTAATGAGTAATAACTATATAATACCCACTGGTCACCATTTGTAACACCCAAAGGATTCAAAAATAATATATATATATATATATAGAATTCAATTCATGAAACACTACATCAATGAGAAACAAAACATTATTATTATAACCTAAAAGTAAAAAAAAATATATTTTTCCTCTTTGTTTGGAATTTCAATGAAAAGACATACACAACTGCAATCAGTGAGATATTTAGATTCTAATTGGACCAAATCACATATTTGGTGAATAGAAACATGACACGTATGAATAGTTATGTACACTTATGAAAATTAATATAAAAATTATGAATAGTATACCCACCCATGTATGTAAAAAATAAATTTGCGAACCATATAAATCTGAGTGAATATTTTGAAAATTAATAATTACGTGTTGATATTTTTTGAGTAATAAATATTTAAATATAATTTTAAATTGAAAAATTAATTTAAAATAAAATTAATTTTCATAAAATGTATTCTTAAATAAATAATTTTTTTCTTATTATTTTAGGATATTTTTCTGAAACATCTATTATTTTTTTAATGTATTATATAATTATTTTTAAATTTAATATATTTATTTTTCATTTAAATAATGATATTTTTATATTAAATTTATCATATTTAGAAAATAATTTTGATAAAATGGAGTTCATTATTGGATTTTTCTTGTTGAAATATTTAATTGTTTATTTTTTTGTATTTTTCTTCAATAAATGAATTTTTTTGGTGAATAGTAAAATTTAGTAATTTATGAAATATGATATATATATAAATAAAATCTTACATCATTATTTAGTCATGGATTATAGAAATGACCATTTATTTATAAAAAACCTGAACCTAAAACTATTTTTGGGAAAATAATCAAACATTATTTATTCTCTTTAGGAAAACAATAATATAATGAATAAGATATTCAAAAATCACTCATCTTATACACTATAAAACCCACCCCTCACTCCCACCTATAATCACTTCCCTAAGACTTCAATATTGTAAATGTTTTTCTAAAACAATCATTCATAGTATCTCCCCACCTCTATAAGATCTTGGTCATGCAAAAATAAAAACCCCCCTTCCTTTATGTAAGTACTCAATGAGGAGTACCGAAGAGTTAAAATCATCTTCCCTTTTCCATCTAATTTCACTTAAGTTCATTATTTTATTATTATATCATAACCTCATATGTCCAAATGATCATGTTAACTCACTTATAATATATATACTATTATTATATCAGTTTATGGAATAACAATCATCACACCCTTACCATCTCTCTCTCTCTTTCAATTCAAAAGCATCATCTGAGTCGTGCTGATTTAGAACCATTATGGACAATGAGGATTCATTCATCATATACTAATTCATGGAAGGTCATGAATCCATTTTTATTGTTGAAAAATAATTCTAAATTATGTATTATATCTTATTAATGTATTCTAGAACCATCATTATTACATGCTATTAACAAATAGCAAAAAACTAGTTCGTAGTGATCGAAAAACTACCTTAAAAATGAAAATAGTTATCACTAAATGATTTTTATAATGATTCATACTCATACTAAATAAAAAATTTATATTTATAACCATTTAATAAAAATTATCAACAATAACATATAAATTAAATTCTATATAATTAAACTCATTCCACTTGATCATCAATTATCATAAAAAAATATACATATTATGAAAACCAAGGAAACGAATGCTCCTGCATGATAAATTTATATCTTATAAGTCATTAAAAAGAAATAAATGGTCTTAATAAATTATGAATAATAATAAAAATTAAATGAGGTTTTGAATTATATAATTAGTATATTTAATTCTATATTTCCAGATGTTAATCTCAAGTGCATAACACATTTGGACACACGGTAAGACTTCTTTAACCGAACCTACATTTTCATTATTGTTACTCTTTTCCTCTGTTAATACCATTTAAAATATTAATCATTATTATTAACTCTTAATAAATTCTGATATAATTTTTGATATATGTGTACCAATATGAATACTTTTTTATTTTTTCATTTGTTAAAAGTTTTATAAAGATGATTTTTAATTCTTCCTGATAAACAATCCCGATTGAAGGGATCTTCTCAAATTCATAACTATTTTCATGTTTTCTCAATAATTTGTTTATACATAATGTTATTATTATAAAAACACTTATTTAAAAATGTACAAAATAATTTAGTTAATTCCTGGTCTTATGCAATGATTTTTAAAAAATAACTCTTCTTTCAATGAAAAAGTGTATTTCTCACAAAAATCCTGGGATGATATTATTAGAGAATTATTTCATTTTTGAAAAAATCTATTTAATTTTATGTCTTATTTAGGATAAAATATTATGTATATCATCTATAATATTATATTAAATAGATTATGATCAGTTTGATAAGGGACATGTTATCTTAATACAATTCAACATACTATTTAGAATGGATAGTGTTTATGTGTACATATTGGGGAAGTTATTTCTTATGTTCATTTTGATTATGATTCCCCCAATTAATATTAATAATGAATTCGACATAGAGAGTTATGGTGTGGACTTGTTATAGTCCATCAATGCATCGGTAGGACTCATGAGAAAACACATAATTGGGTTCTAGCTGAGGCCTTATACTATTAATTTCAGACATCTTGAAAAAGGCCTTAAAAATATGTATCAGATGTCTATCATTATACATTTCTTAATTATGATAATAGTTATTAATAAATAATGGGATTATTATAGTTGTATAATATTGATGTTTATGCTTCAAACTCTTATGATCATTTATATTGACATATTTAATCCTCTTTCATTCCATCCATATTATGCTCATGTATATTTTTAGCAGTATGTGTTATTAGATTTTCATCATGCGTAGTGATTATTTTTATACGAAATTCCATTATATTAAATAACATTTTTGAGAAAATAAGATCACCCCTTTCATATGATTTATTATCCCAGGGTTTGAAGTTTAATATTATGAGGGACATGAAGTGATAATCTATAAGTCATATGGATTTGGTGTTATGTATTTCACATCATGTTATAATGTTAAAATTATGTTTTTATCTTTTTTTTCCAAATTTAAAAAACTATTCCTTCCTTCAAGATACTACATTCATTTATTCAAGGAAATGTAATAAAATAATGCACATTCATTAGGATGCTAAGTTTGGGTCTATACAGTTTGTCTCATAGGATGTTTACTAGAAAACACAGATACAATATTTAGAAAATGATCACTAGTGTACAAAATCCAAAGATAGATATATATTATAAGTATAAAAGAACGTACAAGAATTTTGGAAAGGTATGGAAATGAAACCCCACTAATCATACTATAAACAACATATCCTGATATTGGACACAAAACAATAGGATTTTTGGAATTGGATAACATATCTTGTAAAGGTACTTTGTAAAATTCCTATAATTTTATAGCTGCTGTTGGATCCTAGGGAACATATCATGGAAGGCTACTAACAAATTTTGAGGTAACATTTTAGAAATTTTTAGGAATAAATTTTTCAATGGGTGGGAAATTTTAACATCCAAAGGTTTTAGAAATAAATTCAATATATAATTTAATGCATGAAACACAATGTCTCTGTGGAACAACATTTCGTTATTATAACCTAGACAATAAACTTAATTTTTTTGCCTTTATTTATTTAATTTCAATGAACGGACATACAACATTGCGATAAATAAGTTATTTAGAATGTGAGAGGTTCAACTGACATTTTTGGTAAATCATAACATGACCCCAATCAATAGTAATATTAAATTTTAAATTGTTATATAAATCTTATGAATAATTACCTCAGCCGGGTATATATAAATTAAATTTAGGAACCATATAAATTAGAATGAATATCATAACAATTAATAATAAAGTGTTGATAATTGTCTGTGAAGGAAATATTAACTTAATAATTAATGTTAATATATTTATTTAAAATAAAATTAATTTTCATTAAATTTATTGTTCATTAAATATTTTTTCCTATGATTTTTGCGTAATTTTATTAAACATATTTAATTTTTGGAAGTATTATAAAAACGAGTTTTAAATTGTAAATATGTTTGTTCATATAAAAAATGATTTTATTTGAAAATTAAAATTTTTTTATTTAAAAAATTATCTTGATTAAATGTAATTAAATTTTAAATTCAACAGACTGAAAAATAATTAGGGATATTTTTTTGGGTATTTTTGAAATAAATTGATTTTTGTGAATAGTGAAATTCGATAATTTATTAAATATTCTAAATAAATGAATTGATGCATCATTATTCAGTCATGGATGATTTAAATTTCCACTGGTTTGAACTCAAATAAATCTATTACAATTTATTTTCTCAATAATCATTCACTAATTCATGTCTTGAGAAAATTAATAAAATAATGAATATGATATTCAGATATAACTTATATCCACTACTATAAAACCCACCCATCACTCCCTTATCACATCACTCCCCTAAGCCTTGAATATTCTCAATGATCTTCCCAAATAATCTTCCCTACAATCTCCCTACATCCATGATCACTATTACTTTCCAAAAGTCCAAAACCCCTACCCTTAAAGAAGATCTGAAGGAGGATCACTCAAAAGGTAAAATCATCTTTCTTTTTTTCGATTTATATTCATTTTTGTTCCTTCTTTTATTATTATATCCTAAAATACTCTATACAAATGCCCACAAAAACTAAAATTTAATCTATATACTAGAATTATATCATGTTTATGTAAGATCCATCAAATGTATCATTACATTGTCTCTATATTATTTTAAAATGAAATCATTGTCTTAGAGGTGCCGATTTAAAACCTTCATGGACGATGACGTTTCATTTTAAATTTCATCATCATGTATTATAATGAAAACATTTTTACAGTTGAACCATATTATTAAATATATATTATACCTTATGTAATTATTCTGGAAACATCAATTATATATGATATTAAAAAATAGTAAAAATTAGTTTCTTGTGATCGAAAATCCGCTATAAAAATATAAATGGTTATCAGTAAGTGTTTTATCTACTGATTTATACCCATTTTATATAACCAAATGATATGTATAACCATTTAAAATACTATATGTTCATCAATATCATATATATTAAATTCATTATAATTATACTCATTCCACAAGAACAATTGTTATCAAATTAAACTATACGAATCGTGAAAACCAAGGAAACAAATGCTCACAAGTGATAATTTTTAATCATATAGATCATCAAATGACCATTAAATTTTTTTTTGTGAAATAAAAAAATTGTAATAGTGATTCTGAATTATGTAATTTATTGGTCGTATTTTTTTATCTAGGATGTCAATCTCAAAAACAGAACACATTTTGACACAAGGTAAGGGTTATCTCCCTAAACCACCATTTTCATTTTTGTTACTCTTTGTCTCGCTTAATACAAATTAAATTATTAATTATGCTTCTGTACTCATCATGAATTCTCTATAAATATTACATATATGGGTATAAGTCATAATAATAATTTATTTTTTGGTTTTTTATATATTTTTTAATTATATTTTTCTATTCTTCAATATAAAATATCCCGATTCAAGGGAACTTCTCAAATTCATACCTATTTTCATGATCACTCTATCATAATTTTTAAGAAACAATTTCATTTCAAAAACCACTAATTTCATCATGGAAAAATTCCCTATTTTATTAAATGTCTTATGAATATTTTTTTCCATAAGAAGTCTTCTTTCAATGTAAAAAATTAAATCTCTAAAAAAAATTAATCAAAACTTTTGTTAGAGTGTTTTTGTCAATTTCAACACCACTATATATTTTTATATCTTATTGATGTTTACATATTATGTTAATCATATCCATATTTTATTAAATTGATTTTTACTATTTTGACTATGTATGTTCTATCATGATACCATTCACCATACAAATTTGAATGGTTAGTGTTCATGTGTACAGATTGGGGAATGTTATTTTATATAACCAGGTTTTTTATTTTTATATCATTTAATATGATGAATAAATATCCCATATAATGTTATGATTGGGACATCTTATATCTCGTCTTTTCATCTGTATGTTTCATGTGACAAAACAATATTTGGTTTTGGACGAGTCCTTACCCATGTATTTTCAGACACCTTGTTTGAGGGCTTAAAATGATTCTGATGTCAGACATTAGGAATTAACTCATTTTGGAAATAATAAATGATAAATAATGGGTTAATTTGACTTTTATAATATAAATTCATATGTTTCATTCTTGCGTGATCATTTATATTGATATATTTATTCATCATTAATTAATTTCATTTTATTATTAAGTAAATTTTATGTGAATTTTTTTTTGTGTTTTCCATCGTGCCTAGGGATTATTATTATGATAACATCTAATATACTACATACCCTTAATGAGAATATTAGCTCACAACATTCTTACGTTTTTTCTACCTAGGTTGTGATGATGAATATTATGAATGACATGTAGGGATAATATATGAGTCATATGGATTTCTTATTATGTATTTCATTTCAAGATGTAATGTTGAATTTATGTGTGTATATTGTTTTCCAAAACAACCAAACAATATATTCCTTTGGGAAAATAAAATATGTTAATATTTCAATGTAATAAAATAAGTAACCTTTTATGGTTTACATGGGTTGAGTCCTTACATCGTTGTTCAACATTTACCTTATATCATATGGAGCACTGAGTAACAAATGGGGAAATCTCTTTATTTATCCCCTACAACCAGTTTTAGTACTTTTTTCATGATATATATTGTTAATAATGGGAATAAATTCCTAATATGAATCATTAAAATATCATATAAATTATTCATAGTTGTTTGAATACACATAGATCTTTCCAGAAATGTGATAGACCACATACATGCCAACAACCCAACCAGGAAGTAGGTCCTCACCGAAATAAATCTCCCTTGGGACCTACCCCCATGATAATAAATTTACATCATCCCCATTATATCTAAATGTAAATAGGTAACAAATATTGATTTTTATACAAGCTTCTCATAAATTTTACAAACATCCATTTGTATATTGAAGGACAAATACATCAACTACCACTCACTACATGCCTATTTAACTTCTCGTTTTGAGTTTTCCTCCTCAGAACATCTACCACTATGTATTCTGTCCCATGTGTACATACAAGCCATATGTCAACTAGGTTTATGTAAAAATTCCACAAAATCTTATTTAAGATTCAACTCACTCTATGTAAATAAGTATTCATGGATTTGGTTATTCATTTATATATGAACTCAATCTCTTATAATGTAATTCCTCTACAAAATAAAGTCCGTATCCAAAATTATAAGATCAATATAACATGTCTTGTTACTTCATAATTGATCTCTCAAGTTTTAAAAACTATATTCATTGAATTTATTTACCTATATGCAAAAAATTCAAAACATGAGGATTGATTTATTAAAAAAAACCATATACCATTTTCTAGGACCATGTATGTTATGTACAATTATAAAGTAATCCTTCCATTTTACTCATGAATGAATGTAAGAACCCAGTTTTTGTTGCGAAAGAATTTGGAATATTCTTGATATTATTTCAGAGCAGCGCCTTCAGACGACGTGAGATTCCGAGCCCCAGTTTGGCCAGAATTAAATTTTCAGTGTGTTCACACTGGAAACGCAAAATAAATGGGATAACACATAAATGGTGCTTTGGATCAGATAACCGAGTGTATGGATGGGTCCAGAATGGGGTTTTTACCCTAGGAACAACATAAAACATGTCAGCGCGGGACGTTTGGACCCCTCGCTCACTTCCGGAACGTGAAATGGATAAATTAAATTATTAATTTATTATTTTAAGGGTGAAACTCAAGTACCTCTTAAACGGTGGATCATATGGGGAAACATAGGGAAAAATTGATTTCGGAGCATGTCGTTTACCCTAGGAGGTGTATATGTTTTTGCGGGCACGGATCGTCAAGGAAAAATGGCCCCAGGGGCGTTTTCGTAATTTGGTGGCCTCAGGCATTGAGTTTAATAACGTTCAAACAGAAGCTCGGAATCAAATTCTGAGACAGATGTTTTCATTGGGAGGTGGTGTTTACCCTAGGGGAGGCATAACCTCGACCCCGCCGGAGGTTCGGGTTCGGGCCAGCGGGCGTGTGGTTAAGTGTGTTTCTATTTTAACACTTAACCCCCTCCCCATATCTACCCCTTTCTTCATCTCCTGGAGTGAGATCCTCCTCCATCCTTTCCTCCTCCACTCCAGCGAGGCAGCTCTGGCGAGGCAGCTTTGGCAAGGCGTCGGTTCGGCGGCGAAGCTCTGGGAAACACCCATGATGTAGGGTTTTGTTGCGTTTTTTTCTTTCCTACACCTCCTCTGAACCTAAATTATATCTGTGAATTTTTGTTTGATCATCGAACAAAACACATGGATGTGTAGTATAATTTATGAGCTTTCCATCTCCCTTTTTGGTTTGTATATCGGAGTTTGTAGGAGGCCGCGGTCGTCCGGCGAATGTCGCGGGTATTGGATGTCGTTCGGGTTCAAGCGTGGATCATGGTCCGACGAGGTTCCGGCCTTCCCTGGACGGCGGCGCGATGCCATTCCGCGAAGGTGGTCGATGGCTCGGTTATGTGAGAGGCCAGCGGAGGCGGCCGGGAGGACGAGGGCGGTCGGCGGTCGTCGGCGCGAGTCGAGGAGCGGGCTCGGCCGGTTGGGCGCTGTGGAGGTGCGACGAGCAGGATAAGCCGGTCGGCTGTCCGGCCGGCGGTGTGCAAATAGGGGTCGCGTGGTGACCCCGTGGATGACGTGGACCCACCAATGGAGGCTCTCCACGTGGAAAGGGGGCCGACCGGCCAGCGTCCAGTCGGTGGAAATATTTAAAAAAAATTAAATAAAAATATAATTTAAGTTTAAAATAATAATAATAATCATAAAACTATTATTATTATTTGGGGAAATGATTTATTATTTATAAATCATAGACCGGGTGTCGGACTTGGACGCCGTCTATGGCGACGCGCTCCTTTTGTTACGGAGAATATTTTGAGATGGTTTTGGGAATTTTTAATTCCCAAAATGAGGGGCCTCGGAGGCGCGTCACATCTTTAAGTGAATTGACGTTTTTCCTGGGGATCTTGTTTTTGACGGTGTGGATGCGTCTGAAGTCCATTTTGAGTGCCGTCAGTGGTGTTGGGACCCTAGCGTCAGGACAAACTATTACAGGTTAGTTTCGGGAGTTGAATCAGGAGTTGAGGTGTGGGGCCCATGGCCCGTCCTTTGAGCTGCGAGCAGCGTTTAGTGACTTTCTCACCGGGCGTCCATTCGGGGCGTGCAAGCAGTCGATTTAGGATGTTTTTCTGAGGGGATTACAATGGTGCAATCCTCCCTCTCTAATTCGGAATAATGGTGCGGGCCCCACGACGGCCATTTGGGTATTGACGGTGATTTTCCAGCTTTACCACCGGGTGTCTGTTTTGGAAAAATGAATAGTCCATTTCGTGTACTTTTTCGAGAGGATCGCAACGGTGTGATCCGTTTGTTGTGTTTCAGGACCGGGTTGCAGGTCCCATGAAGCACCACTCTTGTGCGGCGTGCCAGAATGAATCTTTTTCTCCAGATATCTGTTGTGCTCAAGTGAGCAGTCCTTTTGACGTGTTTTCCCCAGGGGATCGCAATGGTGCGATGCGCCCGACTATTTTCGGTGCCGAGCCTCAGGATCATGAGACGTCGTTCGGGCGTAAAGCGATATTGATGACTTTTCCATCATATATCTGTTTGAGGCGAGTAAGTAGTCGATCTCGCATGTTTTTCCTCTAGGATTACAACTGTGTAATCTGTTCAGGCAAGCAAAGCCTCTTATGCGATCTTATTGGTGTGTGATCGCATAGACTACCATGTGAGTGATGTAAATGCTTGATGAAATGTGGTTGGATGTGCCACAGTCATTGAGGTGGATGGTTAGAGTTGTTACCTTAGGCCTTCACATTGACGTTGGGTGACAGGTGCATGATAGCCTTTGGGCTGGGACGTGGTATACTCACAGAGTATACGGGAACACTTGGAGGTACATGTGGTTGTTTATACCAGAGAACGTTTGTGTGTTCGGTTGGGGTTGATATGGGGCCACACATTATGTGGGCCACACGTGCGTGTCGTGTTCTACTATTCGTTCTTTTGACATCTCGCGACGTAGAGGGTTCCTCGGTCCTCAACTTTTGATCAGTAGGGTTGA
Source organism: Viscum album (assembly GCA_963277665.1). Taxonomy (NCBI): domain Eukaryota; kingdom Viridiplantae; phylum Streptophyta; class Magnoliopsida; order Santalales; family Viscaceae; genus Viscum; species Viscum album. Next base: position 1,233,025,060 of record OY728122.1, on the reverse strand, counting down.
GTCTTCCCCCAGCCCTGAGCTCGTTTGTTTGACCAATAGGGTTGAGTTTTCCCATGGTCCTCTTCTCGATTGTTTTGGCCAACAGAGATGGTTTGTTCCTCTATTTCTTCATCTATGAGGGGTTTCAGTACCGTTCCATTTCACCAGACTACATAACTGTTTAAGACTATGGGTGTTCGTACAACGTGGGTGTTCTCCTACTTTCTAGGATGATTTTACTCAGTCCGCTTCGACAGTGACTCAACGGATTGGAGTGTGATCATCTTGAGAGGCCTGGGTAGTTTCTCCTATTGGTTTTTGTTCCTTGGTAGAGTTCCTGTGGATTTGGTGTTACCAGAACATTACGCGGGCACTGATCCTCTACCCAGGAGGTTGTTTCCAGCATGGCTGAGGTTGTTTCCAGCAGGGATGAGGTTGTTTCCAGCAGGGCTGATGTTGTTTCCAGCAGGGCTCGCCAGTTGTACCATCCAGCAGGGATGGCCAGTACAATGGTGTTCACCGAGCAGTACCATCCAGCATGGATGGCTAGAGCAGTTCCGAGTTTACCTCCAGTGGGGCTGGGTAGTGGTCCTCGATGTCGGGCTAACCTCCAGTGGGGTTGGGCAGTGGTCTCCGATGCCGGGATTACCTCCAGCTGGGCTAGGCAGTGGCCCCTGATGTCAGGTTACCTCTAGCTGGGCTGGGCAGTGGTCCCATCATCAACATTATCCAGGTCTCCCTCTAGTGGATTACCCTTTTACCGGACTGGGCAGTGTGGCACCCATCGACTCTTTCCAGGTCTCCCACTAGTGGGAACCCGTCGACTTCCAGGGACCCTCCAGTGGGGCTGGGCTGGGGGTCGCCTGTCGACATTGAGCAGTCCTCTCGACTGCAGGGCAGTGACGAGGTTTGGTTTTACGTTCCCCCAGAACTCTCAATTACGAGGGGAACATTCCCCACCGAGACGCGTCCTTGTGACGCGACTTAAAACCATGCGGGTGAGTCAGTTCCACCCAAAGCGGATAGTGTCGAGGTGCGGTGATTTAGCCCTTGACTTGTAGTTCGGGGCATGAGTGCGGGATGCTGGGAATCGATGGTGTTACTTCTGGGATTGTTGGCAACTCACTTTTCTTGGGCTGAGCTACGAGATGGAGATCCCCTTAAAACCATGTTTTGGGCTTCTTGTTGAGAATATGGATTTGTATATACCTTGTTCTGGTAACCACTTAATGGGTTTGGTTACTCTCCTTCCAGGAGAGGCGGAGACACGCGGGGTATGCCGCGTGCTTTCCATGTCTAGATTTTAATGGTTGGAAGAGTCTACTCTCCTACTATAGGTATTTAAGACTCGACAAGAAGTTCATCTTCTAACCGTTTCCAGCTCCATGTGTCTGGACGAGTCTACCTCCTTTCTCTTGTTGGGTTGAGTTGGACTCTCTAATGTAGTTTTCACTGCACTTCTTATTGTACTCCTTTACTTTCCCGTGTTCGATCTACTGCTCACCCTTCGATACCTCCTTTTTTGCTCCCTTGATCCTTCGAGGTGTCCTATTGAGTATTTTATACTCACCCCTACTTGAGATTTTCTTACACTTGGTGTGCCCTTACAGACGACAGACAAGTTGGTCGTGACTTCAGTGGAGCATAAAAGTTCAGGAGCTTGGACCGCGTGTGGTGGTCATAGTCGGGTTCCAGGTGGGGAACCCTTCAAGCTGTTTCATTTGTTTTACCTATTGCCAGGTTGTGGAACTTTTTGGTGGGGCACGTGTTTTGCCGCTTTTCTTTTTTATTTTACCATCATCTTGTACTTTTTACTGTTTAGAGGTCGATGCACATCTGTGGTTTATATATATATGGTAGTTTCCCTTTTACTCTTCTTTTATTTTATCTTTTACTCTGTAATTTTTCACTGAGTGTGCTGTATGTGTGTGTACAGGTACATAGGAAAATCCCTCCCCGAGTTATTGTTCCTTTGGTGCTGGTCGCCAGCCCCTGGCCTATGGAGGCGGGCTTGGGGTAGTTGCGGCGCGAGCCCGGGTGTGGTCGGGTCGTGATAATGACTTCCACACTTTTTATAGACTATATATATTTTGGGATGTTATTTTATTATGCATGTTAGTGGTTCTAAAGAGGAATGATAAATCCTGAATTATTCACTATTTACCACTATCCATCCCCAATAAACGACGTATTTCAAATACGTTCTTGGGAACTACCACGGAAACAACAACATTCACCATATCTATGTCTACAGATACCCCTAACTTAAAGGTAATGTGACCCAGGAAGTGAAAATTATATATCCAAAAGATGAATTTTTTTATCATAGTAGACAATGAGATTTTATTTGTATAGTCAAAATGATATAATAGTTTTTTATGTTGATTTAAATTATTTGATTTCATGAATTTTTCATCTTCGAAGACTACCACAAATAAATTATTAAATTGATGAAAAAACTGATTACATATAGCCATGAAAACTACAGGTGAGTTTCTTGGATCAAATGAGTTTACCAAAAACATCTTCAAGACATATATAATATAAAAATAAATACATGGTATATATGATGTTTTAAAATACACATGATTATATACCAATCAAAAGGAATATTGGTGGTGACCCTTTCTCCTTGAATCTAGTCAATGAGGACCTCTATATGAGGTAAAGGATACCAATTTTAAATGGTAATGTGATTCATTTTATAGATATCAATACACAACCTAAGGATCCTATACTGATCATAGGTGAAATGTAAAGGATAACAACATTTGTATGTAGTGGATTGTTTGAAAACAATACCTTATATTCTCTCCAATTATCATTTGTAATCAAGAAGATCACTAACACTGATCATGTTTGGGGGAATGAATTCTAGTTACTCTACTCAAACTACCTCATTAGTAAAATCCATCAATATATTAAGAGGTAACGAAAATAGTAAACATAGAATATTTCCAAGAAATAATACTCTATTGGATGAATAATTTTTTCACACATTAACTAATCATCCCAATAAAGTCTATTAATCTAGGTAGTCACTCCACTCAACCCATATTTCTCGAGTCCATCTCGACTATTCTGAACCACCCATTAATCTTACATATTTAATTACTTCCCATGGGTGATGTAATATTAACATTATGAAGATAAAAAACAACATGAGTGAGATAGAGAACCAACCATTCATTATTGAGAATGATGTTATAACACACCATCTCATCGACTAAGAGGTTCCACACTAAATTATAGTTTCACATCTCTTGGGAGAATTAATTGAATTGGTATAAATATTTTAACTACATCTATATTTCAGTTATATGTCTCATAAAAACATAGAAATTATAAATTACATTCTTGTGTAATTAAATATTTTCAACAGATATAGTAGATTTGGAAAATTTTGTCACAAATAAAACATATGCTAAAGTAGAGGCTACTAAAATCATACAATTCCATGTAGATGTAATTTCACTCTACTATATAGGTATCATATTCACTATATACATGTATTATTATTTTTAAACATAATATAATGGATGAATCCCAAGATTAGGATAAATATTTTTGAACTACATGTCTGATATCAAGATCCCTCAGCAATATCCACCCCCTTGACTAGTATGGTCTATAAATCCACATCCATCAACAAGATTATATGCTTATAATCCTTCCCTTAAAGGCCAAGTCGGTATGTATACATATCCACAATACACAACTATAATTATATTAAGAAACCTCTCTGTGTACATTTTTCTATTATAGTCCATATACTCAACTAGTTATCTGTATAATGGTTGCGTCAAGTAATACCAATGAAAAACTGAGGATAGATTTGATGGATATCCAAATGAAAACACTGAATACTTCCCTCTCATCAAGAAATATTAAGATGATGATTCCTACAACTAGAAATAATACTTCTCCTTCTTTCTAAAAATATATCATTTACCACAACATTAGATTCCATTACATTATTGTAATTTTTGATAGCCTTGCTCACTATCTTAATTATGGTAGTTAAATGAAACACATTAACATTAGACCAGATGGAATATGTAATCACATCAATAAAATGTCTAACTCTAGATAGATCATCAATCAGGGGAGTAAAAATGAATCACTGGAGATCGATGAAATTATTATAGTAATAAATGACTGATAAAGTGACATGATCTAGGAGGATAATTGCTCTTCCTCGATCAATGATCAATGTATTGGGAATGTGGTTATCAAAGAAGGATATTATGAAATCCCTCTAGAACATAACCCAATGTTTGTTAGCATGGGTCAAAACCACCCAATTTCGCATAAATGAATTTATAATTACATACATTTAAATTTTACCATCCTTATTAGAGGCTTCTGCAGATGTTCATCGATTTATTACATCGCCTGAATCTATGACTCATCTTTTAGGGCATGACAATCCCATTAAAATATCAGTGGATACTGCTACAAAAATTCCCAAATTAACTCCACGATAGTAGTAGAAGGTCTTAGGGATAACTCCATTGTTTTTTATTTTTTATTAATACCTCTCAATGCTGAGCCTCATCACCCAGACCAAGGATATCCAAAGGTGTCAGAAGTTGCACTATTAGGGAGAACATTAGTGGCTTGGGGCCCATCACCTCTCGAGAAAAGTCCTCGCCACCTTCATAATGTGAGAACACATGAATTAATGGGAGAATATCATTACGATTAAATGAATACTTCTTCAAATATATTTTATTCTGAAAGGATCACATGTAATTGAATTGGATATCTACAGAACATCAAACATAAAATTTACAAATAAATTTTTTCTAATAATGCCATGTCCATGTGATATAAAATTAAAGAAAATTAATGAAATACACTACCTATATTCAAAATAGAGGTTAGTTTAGGTTCACCATCTCATATATCCCATCAAGGGTCTATTATATAGAGTTTTAACTACAATTAACGTTGAAAAACACAATTTTTTTTCAAATTATCATCTTTCATTAATAAAAATAGTTCCATTAAAAATTAAATTGTAGCTGTTTCCATATATATGTATGTATATACATATATATCAATTTCTAAATAGATGTGTCTTCCATTAAAATATTACAATTTCCTACACTTTATATGTTTCACTTTCTATTACATGTTACTAAAATGAGTATTTTATGGTTTTTTAAATATACAGATCGCCATTCCTATATCATAGTGGGATACAAACTCTTAAAATGTCTATTGTTATCCATTTAATTGAAACAATTTATATTTCATCACATGTGACAAATATTCCATGTCTCAAAATGATATAATATGTTAATTATGTTTCCTCAATCAATATATAAAATAAAATATTATTTTTGATGTATAAAATATATGTAAAAATTTACTAATATTTTTCCAGTAAGAAATAGGAAGAAAAATTAAATATATAAACCGAGTATCTAAAACTTGTTGGAAATAATGAATGCATTAAAATGTCACTATCATTACATATGTATGATATGTAAATCCTTGTGTAACTAATATGATGCATGGGATCACTAAACCTCACCATACATTACAAGGGTAAAATAAAATCCATTTTAATATGAATAACACCACACATCATGTGTGTCAGCTTATTGTGAAATATGAATAAATGTGGAATGAAAAAATGAGAACATCACCTCTCAACCAATGGAACATGGATTTTTTCTAATAAATTGGATATTTATTAAAAGGAATCATCATATTACCAAATTTTAAAACACTACTATTCATAAAAATGACATTAAAAATAGTAATTCATAATGGAAAATAATAACTTATATCACTTGTCACAACCTAGTTATAGTTCACTAATTATTAACAAATACATAGATCCACCAAGCCTCAGGTTCACTAACATATATAATAGAGGATACTAATTAAAATTATTAGTCTATGAATGTATTGGAGGAGAATATGAAATCCTTATCAATGTGTATCTCAATATAGATAAATAGACCTACCAAAAGTAGAAACAGATAATAGTTACGTAGAATAATAATGTAAATATCAAAGTTAATAAATAACTTATTGAAGAAATAATATAATTAATAAACAAGTCCATATAAAATATATTATATAAAATTATGTCATTCATTTTTCCCATAAAAATGGGGAATATAATGAACAAAGTAGTGGGAATATACAAAAAGCTAAAAAAAATTACAAAATTCATAAAGCTGTCTACACTAGCATTAAATGATAATGATATATCCTCAACTCCTATAATTCTTCTTAGAACCAATAATTAGTCATCCATTTCTATATGAATTACCTTTTACATACATATAACCTTGATGTCTGATCAGTTACTTATCTATGGACGTAACATAGTGTGAGATATACTTTTTAGTCCACCACCAATAGAGTTTAAAAACAATCCAGTTTTTGAATATATGATTTAATAATTTTCAAGCACAAATTGAATAAATATATAAACTAAAAGGTTATACAACATAATATAAAAGTATATGGAGTGATAAGAAGTCGATAAATGCTGAATATATATAATTGAAAATTAACAAGTATGGCATACACCAATTATAACATGTATCTTACCTATAGGGGCCATGAACAAATTATGTTGACTGAGGCATCCTCTCCATGTTGATATTTCATCCATATAAAATTAGTTAAATTTTAGAACAACATGGTCTAGTATCCAAAGTCCATTGATGAAGGAATCCCCATTGATTCAATGAATCCCATCCATAGAAAATCATTAATGACATTGGTGGAACCCACATTTCAAATATGAGGTTGTTTAAGAAAGTTAAATAAATGGTAATAATCCCAGTCATCCAATATAAATGAATCTTCGGTTGTATACAATGATGTTAACTCCATACTGATGTATTCATCATGGGACGTTTTATATAGATAACCATGGTTCAATATTAGTTTCCACACACTTTTATCAATTTAATTTATCTCATTAATTTCAAATGAAATTTTCTACTAGTCCACTTCATTACTTCTTCATTTCTAACAAGGTTTCGATTGTTTTATTGAAAACTAAAAAATGAATTTAATTAACATATGCAATACATTCAAAAGTGAAAATCCATACACATCCAAGTGATAAATTAAACAAAGCTATGTAATTTACCTCACCCAAATAGTGGTTTAGGTTGAGGTTTTCATCACACATCCATGCATATGGACACTAAGGAATACAAAAACATGTTTTAAACCAATTAATATAATGGTTTGTTTACCTTAAGAGAAAAATAATGAGAATTTTCAACTTGTGAAATAATGGAATCATCAATACACATCAAGGATTTTAGGGATAACATATATACCACCTACCATATATGGTTATTAGACTTCTAATCCACCATCACCCCCAAATATGCTTTATAATAATATAAATATGAGAACTAAACGGATTAGTAGTACAAATAAAAAATCATTAACAACACATGAATCCATGATCAAAAAATGAGACGAAAAATCCCGAATATATTTTATTTCAAACATTTTTTAGAGGCACACTATTTTGAATAATGGTTTCCCAAACCCTGCACTAGCTGTATATAATCACATTCTAGGATTGAACACCTCCTAGGGATAGGTGAAAAAATTTTAAAATCCCGAATTGTTCATTTGGATCATCTCTACCAATAACATACACCCCATCACATGTTCTAGAGACCTATGGTGCATGGTATTTTGTAAATAGGTTTCACCTTCCAATGACTACAAGGTTGAGGTGAATGTTTATAACAAACTAAGATCTTACCATGAACCACACTTATTTCACCAAAACACTAGAGTTCAATGTTCTAAATGATATAATGAATCCCATTATCCCTTCCTCAAATTCTAGGAACATTTATATGAATATGAAATGGGTTTAACCTAATTATTAAGAATTTGTACTGATTTTAAAATCCATGACCTTAATACTAAATCATTCAATTTGAAATATGTGATAATTAAGAATCCATGTTCTAAAAGTAGGTGTAGATAATCTATTCTTGAATTTGATTTGCATGTGGTCATGTAATGTAAGGACACCAAGACCCTTTTCTATCATCATTTATACTAAGAATCCATAATTAGGTTGATCTCTATGGTCTTTATCTTCATATATCCTAAAGATCTTTCAGTTATAGTGAACACCATATATATTACAAATTTTATCCATATTTCTCTAAATGTGAGGATGATTTATAATTTGAATGCTCATAAAAACCTAAATTCCTTGTGACGTATGTTTAATTGTTGTTGTATGTACAAAATCAAAAAAATTATACTGAAATGGTGGAGATGAATAAGATGATAAAAATTGTATTGGCAGTCATGTCACACATGTTTTTGTTATCTCTTCCACTCTGTAGAAAATTTCATCAGAAATCATTGGTTAAATAATAATTTGTGTGATTGTTGATTATTTGGGGGATTTATATCTAATAATTCTGATAATTATTATATATCAATAGGTTCTAGTAGTATAATCTTGACTTACTAATATTTTGGAAATCTACGGAACACTTAATGATCATGCCCCCAACCTCCACATAACTACAATTCATGTGGTCACTGAGGTCATCTAATGTCATTATTCAAAGCTATTTATATGATGTTTTAAATTTATGGGTCATTATATCCAAAAATATCCATGACATTGTCAGAAGAATCTCTATCAGCTTTGCTCAATCAACAAGCATCTTGTGTGAATATGATTAACATACTGGAGGGACAACTAATTGATGTTAATTTCATTTTATTTATATTGGGTGGTACAATTTTTTTTTAATATTTCTTTAAATCTATTTTAATTTATTATATATTCTCGAAATTTATTAATTCCATTGTTTTTTGGATGTTTTCAAACTTCTATAGGATCTAATGGCCAATGATATGGAGGTGGATACACCTCTTGTTAAAAGGATGGAACATGGATTTAATTGGTCTTTACGTTCTATTTCAATTATTTATTTTGAGTTATTATATGAATTCATGGTTTCTAATATATATCATTTAAATTTATTCGTTATGATGGATTGTCTAGTTTTCCCCCAATGAAAGGATAATTTTTATCATCAATGTGTTTCCTTTTTTACTACTGATGGGAGCTCCCATGTGTTTTAGGTAGAGTGAGATATGACATATAGTCATATATGACCTCTCAACCAAGATCATAGGAATCTATTTAATGCCAATTTCGTTAACAATATTGATGTATACAATCATACTGATCATTAATTTAATTTTTGGATCTTTTTATAGGTATTTTCATATTACATCGCCCATTTTTAACTGGAAAGGGTGGTATAATTTTCTAACAAAATGTTTTAATGTACACTAGTAATTTATATAACCTGTTAAAATATGAAATCATCCACACTAAACGAGACATATGTCTTTTTAGATAAAATATTAAAAATGGAGTTACTCATGATAATGTCTTTAGGTGGGAGGACCATGTTCTCTTTGAAATGAATATTGACGGTTCTCTTTATCTATATTTTTATTATTCGAGGATGAATTGGGTAACATTTAAGATTTTTTATAATTTTCCCCAGTTCAATAACAAATTTTATTCATTAAATGGGGTAATGTTTTTTTAACCCAATCATTGGCTGAGTTTTCGTTACCCTAAATTAAAAAAAATATAATATCTTAAAAAGTAGTGTTTTTAGAAGGTATGTTAACTTTCCATATAGAATGATTTCATTTGGAATATTAATATATTCTTTAGTTTTTATATATTTTATGAAATTGAAATTCAACTAGTATCTCAATATATTTTTTCTGGTATTCATGTTCGATATCTTGGTTAATTCATGAACTGAACAATAGCATGACTTCCTTATGAATTTTATATTAGAAATATAGAAGAGTAGAAATATTTATGTGAAGTTATAAAAATGACTTATTCAGATTTATGAGGTGAATTTTTATGGAATTTTATTTGAAAACATAGCATCTATGTTTTATTTGGAAAATTATACTTTTTTCTATTATTGGGAAAACCCAAGAAATATGTATGATATAGAGTGCCACATTTTTCTTACTGTACATTATCTTCTATTTGTGACTAATTTAATAATGTGGGTATCACTATTTAATACTCTTACCAATAAAAAGGTAAAATTTTAATAGGATAGTAATTATTAGGACTTTTTTTATGAGGTAAAATATTCAGTGTAATCAATACTTATTCCCATATTTTCACAATATAATAAGGGATATGTGGTAATTTTTCGATGCATGTAGTGATATTCTAGGATTCCCACATATATAGTAATATAATATTCTGGAATATAGTCCTCTTCATCTTAGGTCATATGAGGAGAATTAACAAACTAATGACATGTAAATTTTCACTTTTATTCATGCTCTCATGTTTTAGTGACACTATTTCTTGGGTTAGATCATCAAATTTATTTATAATAACAAAACATATTATTATACATAACTTCAAAATTACCTACACATTAGAAAGAGTCTATTGTTAGTGTATCTACTAAAATAGACAATAATGTATACTGAAACACTAGGAAGGGGAATCATGTTAATGACACTATTTTTTGAAATTTTTCATGTCTTGAAATCTTGGATGATAATTATGAGTGGAACTATATAGGTACATTTTAATAGTTTTATCTGGACACATAGAAGGGTGATTCAAGAGTGGTTCTATCTTTTTTTGAGTGGTTATCATCTTCCACTAAATGAATTCCATAATATAATAATATGGTTGATGAATTTAGTGGAATCAATTAATAATTATATTATTGGGAGACCATTCTAGTGAATTCTATTTCCATTGATGGTATTTGACACTTGAGATATTTTTTTATCCATTTATCTGTATGAAATTCAATTTTTAATGATTCTAAAAATTATTTATGATATATTTATCAATGCACTATAATGAAGTATTATATGAGGAGACAATATTTACATGATTTTTTTAATCATAATATTATAAATTATATGTCTCAATATTCCATTTCAAAAAGAATAGAGAAGGGAAATTAAAGATATATTGGTTGGTCGAAATACTTATAATGCTTGTATGGGATTGGAAAGAGTTATCAATTGAAATCATTGTAATAATTATATGGAACTTAAAAGGAAATAATGATACCTAGGTGGGGAATAATAATTTCATGAAATAATATATTTTTATTCTAATTAGGGACATAATCCTATGTTTTATATGTTTGTATGATGTATGTATTGGAAATCCTGTGATTTCATGGGGTTCCTAATAACATTGTTTTGGAATGGTTTCTAAGGTTGACAATATGTAATAGAGAATGTCTCCCAGATGGGATAAGGAATAATTTCATATTATATAATGCATATAATACATAGTGGGATGAGTTGGTGTAGATTTCTATTATGATTATAGAAGATATTCACCCTGCACACATCTTATATTTTTGATTATCATTAGATAACAAATTTAAACTAGTTTACTTTTATTATAATAAAATTTAACATCCATATATCATAATGGATACCATTTAGGATTTGAGTGGTCACCCATTATAATCAAATAATTCTCAGTTATATGTTTAAAAGCATCTCTCAATGGACTGGGTATTATTGCAAAAAAAAATGGAAATGATTCTGGATATACAGTATTGAATTATTATCTCTTAGATCCATCCTAAATAATATACCCACCTTCGATTACATTTTATTTAGTATTCTTTTTGTTACTATATATTAATTATTATATTTCTTTTAGTTGGGTCACCATTAGGAAGGGATTTAAGGGAATCTTACTCAAGGATATGTTGGACCATTTAATATAAATAATAAGATTTTATGTGTTTCTGATTGGTTTGAATTTCTGGTTTAGTTTATTGAAAGTCCAAGTAATTTTCGAATCTATTCACAAAAAGTGTCCCCATGGTCCGTAGTATATAATGAAGTGGGATGAAGAAGATTTTTAACAAGGCATATTAGTTAAAGAGATGTAATTATGGATATTTTAATATCAGATGAAATTGATGGGTTGGAAGTCTATTCCATTGGAAATTTTGTAATGAAACAATAGATCATATTATCAAGAAACATGAGTAAATTTTTCATCATTGGGGGAGTAGTGGAATCACATATTTTTAGATATTCATTTATCCACATAACTTTTTTGGGGGAATAAATTTCTATAGTAGGGTGAATTATAAAATATTGGTTTAATGCTATTTAAAATAACTTTTTAATAAGCTATAATTTACCATTCATGTGTTTTGGATCATTTTAGTGAGTTAATGGATGAGGTTGTTGGTTTTCAAAGAAGAGATAAATCAAATTAGAAAAAAATGGTCACTAAAGAAGGGATGTGGTCGACTAATGGCATTCTATTAGACTGGATTTCATATTTGAAATCTAATAACCATATATGGGGACATTCAGTGGTGAATATTCAATTCATGGTACCACCGGCTAACCGGTGGTTTCCATGGATAGTAAGTGGCATCAATATGGAATGATTAATTATGTATAATATAAGACATTTTTAAAAATTAAAAAATGATTTATCACCACTAATACTCACCTAATAAGTTATTCAATGTAATAAAACCCTAGTGTTCTCTATGGGTTTCTAGGTCTCTCTTTAACACCATTATGAGGAGTGTTGGTCAACAATCGATCAATTCTTCCCTATTTGTTTTGTTTGATCATGGTCCAATTGTTTTACCCCTTAAAATTATAATTTTTAGTAGTTATTTGATGTATTATCCAATTTTATTTATTTTGTTATAATCTATCTCAATCAATTATATATCCATCACGTGTTTGTTTCTATAATTCTATATCTTTTAATGATTATGGAAGGTCTTGGGTGACCATTGATGTATGTGATGATATAACCTCTCTGAAAAATAAATATTTTAAAAAATAACTTTCATGATATGGTAATCAATGATTAGGAAATTTTCTCAATTGATGTAGTGTACCATTTCATTAAAGTATGTAGATCATATTGTAGATGGTGAGTGACATATGTATCTGGTAGATGGTTACATCACTCATTTTTGATTCATTAATAGTAAATTCTGTTTTTTATAGTTATCTAACTGATAATTTTAATTATCCAATTTATTATTGAAATGTGTGCATAAATAGTTTTCGATAAAATATGATTCCTACCATATTTTATTAAATGAACATATTTTCAAAAGATGGATGAAATTGTTTCCGATATTTGTATCCAAATCATTATTTTCTAAAAAAAGGGAAAATTTGAAAAAAAATTCTGAAATGGGATAATCCCATATAAATAAAAACGCATTTGACATATACAGAACATGGGTGGGTTGGGAACCTTAGAGGATTGTTTTATTATTATTCCTCATCATAGATTATATCAGGGGCCTACAAAATGAGTTCACTTCAATTCCATAGAACCTATTGTTCTATGGAATTGATTCTGACTACATCGGGGGATCGCCCACTATGTATTTTCGTATTCACTGGTGACTTTTATTCGAGGGAATAATTAAATTTACACTAGTCCAAATTGTTCATTGGGTTATATGTGGCATATATATCCTGAACCTACATTGGTCTAGGGGTTATATTCATTTTCCTTTATCTTTACATTCCTCTATAATTAATATTATATATCATGAAAGCTATGATAAATTTCAAATTAATTATTTTCAATATGGATTGAAACTATATTATCATGACTTTTTATTCGAACTCTATAATTGAAAATATTTTACCATTATTTTGACATAAATCAGAGAATAGTTTTTCAGGGAATTATTTTCATATATTGATATTTTCATGATTATTTGAATGAAATTTCTACAGAACACTTTCTTATTATCATACTGATCCTATTTATCTCATTCCATTAAAACTCACATGGGGTTGTGTAGACATTTTTTTCTTCATATTACAATAAGAATGATTCCATAGTGGGATGGATAAGATTCTAATTAGTTGTGATAATATATTTAGATTTGAGATTATATGATCTTTCCCCAGATGATATGGAATAGTTCTTAGTAGTTTTTGTTGCCACTGGTTTATTTCATTAACACACACAAGGTAATATTATTTCTTTGGTTTTGATGCTACCTATTACTGGTTATTATTTATGGAATATTTATTATCTTGTTATCATTCACTCTCTCTATGCATATATATATATATATTCCATTTTATATTTGTTAGATCGGTATGATAATTCCATCTATTTATTTTAAAATTCCTAGGTGTGAGTCACTAGCCCATGGGGATTTGTAATTCACATTAAGACCTATAACTTTTCAGTTTAGAGCCAATATTTATGGGTTCACCATGATGGTTTAATTCATCAAATGGAGAAATGATGATACATGGGGTTTTTTCCAATTATAGGAATATGTATAGAAGTTGTCATCCAAATCCTTTCATTTAAAAAATATCATTGTGGGAATCCTAGAAATTTTTTATCTTGGTTTACGATTATGAAAAATATTTTATTCCTCTCTCTATGAAATGTTAATATTATTATGATATGGTCAAATTACCATTGATTCTTCTATGATTCATGTCATATGATCTAACTAATATTTATGACATTGTTATGTATTATAAATATTTGGGTATGGTTTGAAAATGTCATTCCCATAGTCTCAGACCCTAATAATCTTGATATGTAAAAACTTTTATTGACTGATATCTACCTTGTTCAACCATATAGAGTAGCCACGCTAAAAAAATTCATGTTTTTATTTATATTTTATTACCATATATTTTAAATTTTTTTTACTATGAATATTATTATGTGGTATAAAATTTGAGGATGGGGTTGAATAATTTTCCTATAATATATGATTATGTGCATTATAATCAATGAAAATAAACCTCACTGGTTATAGGTAATGTATTATTGTGATATGTTTTTTTAATTTTTCAAAAATGATTTAATATGTATATATATATAATGTTTTGTTTACCTTAGATAGAGATGATAATCTTTAATAAGTGAGAAGGAAAGAAGGAAAATAAGGCAAACACTGAGAGTACCAGTGTTTGGTTTTCCATCCAGAAGTGATTCATAAGGTGATGAAAACTAATTTTTTTCTAATTATCCACTAAAATATCAAGTTAATTTCTTTTAGTGAAAATTATTGACTCACTCAATTATCCTAAAAAAGGATTCATCAATTTTCATAGATGGAAGAAAAAATACAGAAAAAGGTAATTTATAACCAAAAAAATATAGAGTTCAATAACGGACATGGTTACTACACTTCAAATTGATATATGATTTTAAATTACAAATTATTACTATATGGTAGAACTTCGTTCCCTAATTGTCAAAAAATAAGCATTATAATTAAAAATTTATCTAAGAAGACTACAATCATTTTATTAAATAAAAACTTTTTTGTTAAAAATTATTATACACTATGAACATTGATATATCAAGAATGAAATGTTTAAAAATGTCGTAATTTATAATCGTTCACCTTATTATAAAATAAAGTGACCAAAATCCTAACATGAAATACTTGAAAAAACTCCATGTACTAGTTTCAGAATGGAAAAAATATGGTAAATTGAAAATATTATATCCTAACACATGACTATTGAAGAATATTATTTTCAAAATATAATTGAAAATTTGAGAGGCTTTTATATATTTGAGAGAAAAGATAATGATATTTGTAAGGTGATAGGTCACTAAAAAAACCCAGATCTCTTAGGATAATTATGTCATCAAACAACATCAAAATCCCAATAGAATATATCAATAATGTTATTAGTTATTCATTTAACTTTATAAATTATTTGTGTACCGTCACTAATGAATAAGGATATCAAATTATATTCACATAACTCTATTAAAAATAATATTTCCAAATTTGAGATTTCTTTAGAAAGAACATCACATTCCATAGGGGTAAAAACAATTATTTGTGTTTATGGGATAAATGTGAATGAAATTATAATAATGAGACCATGACCAATATCACTATGAAATTATCTAGGTAATGATCCATGTAAACTATTATCTAACTCTTCAAAATTCATTAACCCTTTTTATTTTAGGAAGAAATTTTTTTTATACTAAACAATTAAACATATTTTCAAATTTTTAATACCTTAAAATTATTCTCATATAATTTTTAATTTTATTTATTAGAGGATGGAAATTAATTTATATTTTTTTAGTGAATATTTTCAAAATATATGGTTATTTCTTCTTTTTATAAAATCAGAATAACATAAGTTTATAAATATTTTATAAAATTATTTCTAAATATTAAACTCATTTCATTAACTATTGTATTTATTGATCATGGTGTTGAGGTTATAAATATTTACATTGAATATTATTTTTTAATAAAGGAATAAAATAAAAACATTTCAGCTTTAAATAATCTATAACAGAGTGCGTTATTTAAAAGGATAAATATAATAATTTAAGAGATTAAATGGGAAATTCATTGTGAATATATCCAACCCAAGTATATGTAGTATGGAACCATTAAATCTTTACTATTACACTATAAATCTTGTTAGTATTTATCAAATTTCCAATAAAACTACATATGAAATTTGGAATATCATAAATCGAAGGATTGAATATATTATAATGTTGATATATATGGTGATAATTTGAAAACCCCAAGGCTAATCGTGGAAAATATGACTTGAAATATGATATTGGAATATTTATAGGTTATTATATAACATATAAATGTCTTATCAAGTCATTAATAAGAGAACATATACCCCTTATATAATTTTATATGTTAAATTTGAAAAAACTGATCCTTCTAAATTTTTTTTTGATATTATAAAAATTCTATGGTATATTGTTTTTAAAACCATAGTTTATACTAAAATATTATATGAATTTAAATCTAAAATAAAAAAAAATTAAACATTATATGGTATTTCCTAGAATAAGGAGATCATTTTTCAAAACATCCTAAATTTTGAAGAATAAATAGGGATTACCAAAATAATAAGGTCATCAAATGATATCAAATAGTTTATTGAAACACAAAGTAGTATATGAAATAATATGAGAATCATGGAATTTTATCCTAGTTCAATATGAAATTATCTAATTAATCCAATAGTGAGGGAAAATGGATTATGGAAATATAAGAAGATCTAAATCAATTCCAGGCAAAACAAATATAGACTCTGTAATTAATGGATCAAAATAGGCCTTCTAATAAAAGTGTGATAAAAATAGATTAATTATATAGTATAAGGACAAAATCATTTTAAATGGGTATAAGTAGGAATAATATATATATTATTAAGAATCCTGTAAAGTCCTCTAAATTTCATGGAATTTTTTTTTGTTTAATTCTTTGGGAAATTACGGGTTTGCAGTTTCTGACGGAACATGATTCCAAGGCCCAGTGTGCCCGGAATCAATTTCTAAAGTTTAGCTTGGGTACGTTCAGTGAATGAACAAGTGGGTTTTTCTATCTTTTGAACTGATGATCAGAATCGAAATCCGAGGGCACCGATGAAACCGCAGCGACGGTAATTTCTGAAGAGGACATTTCCTGAAGGTGCCTTTGCTCGGGAGGACTTGTTAAAAATTGAGGAATAAATGTGAAGTAAATAAAATTTGTGGAACAAATTTTACTTCTAACCTAAGTGGTTTTATCCTATGTATGGGATTTGGGGTGGGACCCACTAGATCCTAACTCCTCTTGTTAGGATATTTTTGAGGTGTGTCCCACACAAGCCCCACCCGTTCAAATTCCTTTAACTCCTCTAAACCCTCTTAAAGTTGGAAAATCCCCATTAATTTGTAACTCTCACCTATATCCCCTTTAATCATTCCATCACACTTAATCAATTATGTGAGTTATGTGTTTGAATTTTAAAATTGAAATTCTTGGCATGTCATAATAAAATAAGATTAAGTGTTATTTTATTTGGGAGTTTTATGATTGTTGTGTGGAGACATTGGGGGAGAGAGCTCATTTCTCTAGAATAATTTCATATTCCTCATCGAATAAAGACAATAACATCGGTGCCAACCTCTCCTTCTTTCTTCTCGACGTTGATGAAGCGACGTCGTCTATCCCCAGTATCATCAACGGAACAACGAAAACATCTCCATCCTCCGTTAAGCGATCAACCATCTTGATTTTAGGAAGGGGTTTAATTCATTATTGGTGAATTAAGAATGTGCTTTCAATTAATGTTGACTTATCTCATTTAATTTTTCCAGTTGTTACCAACGTAACGTGAGGAAATAGGACAACACAAACACGACTGATTCTCCTCCCTGTCACATGTTTATTAACAATGGCGTTTGAGGCAAAGACGACGCAGTTCCGTTGCACCGCGCGGGAATGATGAAGACCGCGGCAGGAGAGGGCCGCGGTGGTGGAGCGTGGCGCCATCGCGCCGTGTCGTAGAGGCCAAAGGAGGCCACAGCCACGAGCGGGCCGCTGCGGAGTGGCGCGGTGCCATCGCGCGGCACCAGAGCACAGAGGGGCCACGACCAGAGCGGGCCACGATGGAGGGGCACAGCACCATCGTGCCGCAACGGACGGACGGAATCCACGACTTTAGTCCGGGGAGGTTTGGCAGGAGTCGTCCAGGCTCGGCCGGCCACCGGCACACCAGGTGGGGGGACCCGTGGGGGTCCCGCTACTGCTCACCGGTCGTCCATTACGACCGGCCATTTTCGGGAAGACTGAGGGTTACAACACCCGCCCAGCAGGCAATGTCGGGACCCACCGAGAGGGGTCCACTGTTTAAAAATAAGCCCCACCCCCTTTGGGTCCCGCTCAGCCATGAGCCAAGCCGCTCCCGTGCTGGGCCGGACCGCCCATGCCAGGCCGGGCCGCCCGCACCAGGTCGGGGTGCCCACTCCGGGCCGGGCCATTAGTGCTGGGTCAGTCCATGCCGGCATGTCCGTGCCACACACAACTGGGCCGGACCTGGACTCGGGTCGAGTCGACCATGTTCGGGCCAACCCAAGGGGTATTGGGTAGGGTCTGATAAGGCCCAAACCCCCTATTTTTGGGCAGTTTCGTTCAAATTCCCTTATCATGGGCTACAGACCTCCGATCGATGAACCGTCAGTTGTGTTGGGATTCTTGGAACGATATGGTCGTTTCGGTATATTACACTCAATGTTTTAGGAGATCTTTGGGTATGGACGGGTTGGTTCGAACACGAAACTAACCGGGCCCTCAGAGCGGAAACACTTATAACTTGAGCTCTGAACGTCCGATAGACGTGCTGTCGACTTTTTTGGATTCCTCTTAGTGATAAAATTATTTTTTATTACTCCTCTCAAGGTTTTTATGTAGTTGTAGTACGTTCGGGTTGGTTTTACCATAACAACTAATCAGGCCCCTAGGACGAAAAAGTCAATAACTTTCAAACCAAACGTCTGAGTGATGTGCCTTCTGTCGCGTTGAGTTCCAATTGACGAGATGGAATATTGAGATACATCAACTCTAGACTTCGTAAGAGTTTATTTATCAAAACCTTGGCTCATGGAGTGGACCCTCCCAGAACCGAGCATGATGTGTGCAGGAACCCTAGATCTGGTTGTGACTACGACGACGATGACGACTGTACATGGATCCTAAATGGGTTAGGCAATGAGGAAGACTGTACATGGATCCTACGTGGGTTCGGCTGCAAGGAAAACTGTACATGGATCCTATGTGGGTTCGGCAGCGACGACGATTGTACATGGATCTTATGTGGGTTCGACAGCGATGGCAACTGTACTTCGATTCTATGTGGGTCTGGCAGCGACGACTTCTATACTCGGATCCTACGTGGGATCGGTAGAGGAGATGATTCAGAGGCGAAATCTAATCATCTCCACCCTTCTTCGTGAGTAGTATACCTGTGTGAGCTGAGTATTGAATTTAAATCCTTATCTTCGAAATGATTGACCTAATATCCTGTGTGGATTGGGTTGTGCTTTCCTATGTGGATTGGGTTGTACTTTACTGTGTGGATTGGGTTGAACATAGGCGCGTGAGTTGGAGAAGAACAGCAATTGATGACATAGGTATATGTATGGGCATACACCTAAGTAGAGATTGTTGATACTTCATGATTGTATCTTTCCTTTGTGGTTTACCATTTGTGGATTCTAGTAGTCCTTCGGGGGTCTCGGGGTCCCAACTGAGTATCGTATACTCACCCCTGCATGGG
The DNA here is from genome assembly GCA_963277665.1 of Viscum album. Lineage (NCBI taxonomy): Eukaryota > Viridiplantae > Streptophyta > Magnoliopsida > Santalales > Viscaceae > Viscum > Viscum album. The sequence goes on along the minus strand of OY728122.1, from coordinate 1,233,004,924 downwards.
CTATGCCCGCACATTGTTGTGTAGGATGCAGACGACAGACACCACTAATGGAGGTGGGGTCCCATGGAGCTGGACGATACCTGGAGGTGGATCACTGGACGGGACATACACGGAGCAGACGGCTGGACCCGAGGAGCAGAGGAGACAATCTGTACCCACCCTTCAGGTGGGATTTCCATAGGATGGATCAGAGTAGCTACTTTACTTATCTGCTGTTGTACTTTCTATTCAGTTGTACATTACATTCCTATGGGTTTGTATTCTCGACCATTTACTTTCCAACACTTACTTTTTTTCTCAATTTACTTAGTGTTTACTTCAGGTTGCTTACACTGTGGTGTTTGTTTACTTTATAAAGGCAATTCCTTCCCTTTTTTCCGTATTTATGCCTTTGGTGCTAGTCGCCAGCCCCTGGCCTATGGAAGGTGGGCATGGGGTAGTCACGACATTGGCCCCGAGGACGGGTCGTGACAAATTGGTATCAGAGGAGTCGGTTCTACCACAAAACATAGGACTCTGATAATTTCTTCTATGTGAAGCAATAGTGTTAAGGGTATTGAGTGCGGTTATCAGTCTAGGGAGCCCAGTGTTGGTGCGGCCGCCGACGTATCCATACACCAGGACCCTGACTTCTGATTTCCGACTCAATGCACGAAAACACTGATTGCATGTGTGTTTCAAAAGTTTACTTTGTGAATACTTTGTGTCAGCTCACCATGTATACTGTATTAACCGTGTCGCACCTTTTTATTTTCCGTATGACCCCATGATGGCAGCCAGCTAGGGTTCCGAGTTTTGTGTGAGACAGCATCCCAACGAGTGATGAGGCCTCGGTGTAGGTCCCCATTACAGCGGAGGCACCGACGGTACCTCTACCCGTTGAGCCACCAATGCCACCATCCCCAGTAGCTGAGAGTACACGTCGCCTAAGTTCACTGCACGAGTTTCAGCATCAGAGAACGCCCAGGTTCCGTAGGAGATGGACCCTCAGGCAGCCGAGGATTGGATGGAGGCTGTTGTTCGAGTTTTCAGATTGGTAGGGACACCATCAGATCTTTTGGGGATCCTTGTGGGGAGTCTCATACATGCAGAATAAGGTAGATGGTGGATCATAATGCTCCAAGTGCACGATGAGGCATCTCTTATTTAGACGGACTTTGAGAGCCTCTTTCTCTTAGAGTTCATTCCAGCCACCCTCTGTGTGGTACACATTCAGGAGCTACTATAGCTGCGATAGGGTAGCATGACAGTAGTTTACTACTCGACGATATTTACTGATCTGTCACGCTACTCAATGGACATGGTACGAGCCCCATTAATCAAGCCTCGGACCTTCAAGCAGGGACTGAGGCATGAGATCATGGAATCAATGATCTCCCTCAGTATTCTGACACAGGAAGGAGTACTGGAGCGATCCCTTCATTTAGAGAGCTTCCTTGTTGAGCATACGCCAGCAGTGAGGCCTACTGTAGGGCGACACTTATCGGAGTCTCTTGCATTTGACAGTCGACGGATGTCACAGGGGTCCAAGCAGACCAGACCATCAGGTGGACGACCTCAAGATACTGGTTTAGAGGTTTGAGACACACAAACTAGAGCCAGTCATTCGAGAGGAAGACAATGCTATGCATGCGGTGGTCATGGCCACATGGCTCGTGACTGCCTGACTCGCCATGCATAGGAGTAGCAGATGGTTGAGGGACCACCCAGGAAGAGGCAGAGGTTCAATCGTGGCGGTCCGCAGGGAGCAGGGGGACGAGGTAGAGGATCTCTCCAAGCAGCATGTGGTGGATGACGCTTCAGGGCTCTACCACCACCACCACCAGGAGGTCCACCCCAACCTTAGGGAGCTGGCGGACAGAGGCAGTCCCAGCTCCAGGCAGTGGAGGCTTACGACCAAGGCACGCCTGAGAAGATTCGATATACTATCTGTGTCTACTCCACCCTTGCTGCAGTTCTAATATACACATGAGCAAGTTATTCATTTATTGTCGATGCCCTTGTTCGGATCTCGGAGATTCCGAAATATACAATGGCCTGATCCTTACGGCTAGAGACTCCTATAGGAGCTGACTCGATGATTACGCACTGGTTCCAGCAGTGTGAGCTTACTCTAGGAGGCAAGAGCTTCAGCTGTGATCTTCTTGTAGCGGTGTCGAGGCCTTACGACATCATCTTGTGCATGGATTAGTTATCTACGGTCCATGCTCAGATCGATTGTATTAGGCACAAGGTGCGATGTGTTCGCACCGATGGGAGCAGGTTCACCTTCACTAGTGAGAAGGGAGCCTTTGCAGCGCAAGATGGACTCACGGAGAGGAGAGGACAACTGATCACCCATCAGTTGGCTAGACTTATCCTGGGAGCATTTAATGTGAGGAGTCCGAGTTTTCTTGTTGTGGTGGATCAGTATGCGGACGTTTTTCCTGACGACGTTCAAGGACTACCTCCTCGTAGAGAGTTTGACTTCTATATTGACCTGTACCCGAGGACAACCCCGATATCTACTCCACCATATCATATGGCTTCTACTGAACATCAAGAGATATGGGTACAGCTGGAGGACTTACAGGGCATGTGATTCATCTGACCTAGTGTTTCACCCTAGGCTTCTCCGATATTGTTCACCAAGAAGGCATATGGGAGCTTGCGAATGAGTGTCGATTACCGTCCCCTGAACCAGGTGACCATGAAGAACAATTATCTACTACCGATGATTGACGACATCTTCGATCATCTCAAAGGATCACGGTGGTTCTCAAAGATAGGACTCAGCTTAAGCTATCATCAGCTCAGAGTTTGAGATGAGGATGTGCAGAAGACGACTTTTAGGTATCGCTATGGCCACTACGAGATCCTGGTTATTCCTTATGGTGTAACCAACACTCCAGCAGTGTTCATTAGTCTAATGAACATGATCTTATAGCCATACCTCGATTGATTGGTTGTATCTTCATCGACGATATATTGAATTACTCCACTATAGAGGAGGAGCACACCTGGCACTTGCGGGTTGTACTGGACACACTCTAAGAGCACCAGCTTTATGCTAAGCTCTCACAGTTTCAGTTCTGGATACATGAGGTCCACTTCTTGGTGCACATCATCTATGAGGTGGGATTTGCGGTGGATCATGCGAAGATCGAGGCAGTGTTATCTTGGGGGCCACCTAGGAGCGTGATGGAGGTGTGGAGTTTCCTAGGTTTGGCTGGGTACTATCGGAGAATTTTTTTCATACTTTTCCAGAGTTGCAGCACCACTTTCACCATTGACGAAGAAGGGTAAACCTTTCGTGTGGTCAGATATATGTCAACAAATCTTCTAGTAGCCGAGACATAGATTGACCAGTGCACCCATCTTGAGGCTACCAGAGGAGGGAGTAGTGTACGTAGTTTACTACGATGCATCAGGGACTGGACACAGGTGTTTCCTGATGTAGGAGAGGGTAGTGATCGCCTATGGTTCACGACAGTTGAGGCAGCACGAGCAGAACTACACTACCCATGACCTGGATTTAGCAGTAGTGGTATTCGCCTTGAAGATGTGGTGACACTATCTGATGGGAGAGCGCTTTACAGTCTCTTATGACCACCATTGTCTCAAGTACATCTTCTCACAGAAGGATATGAACACGAGACAGTGGCGATGGCTCGAGTTCCTCCAGTACTATGACTTTGAGATAGTCTATACTCCTAGAAAGGGGAACGTATTAGTTGATTCTCTGAGCAGGAGGATAGGCATTCAACTACCTGGGGAGTCGATAGAGTGGTTAGCTGCTTTGCAGATATCCTGCGTGGATAGAGATAGAGAAGCCTTTCTGCAGTCACTCACAGTTACTCCTCCACTACTTTAGTGGGTCAGAGAGGAGTAACATTGGGACGTTGACTGTGAGACGTGATGTGCACAGATATCCCCAGGATAGGAACCGGATGGGTTCTCTGTAGGAGGATAGCACACTATTTTTTTCAGAGGACGTACCATGGTAACAACTACTTTGCAGGAGGAGGTGCTGAGGGAGTTTCATACTTCCCCATTGGCGGTACATATAGGAGTAGCAATGATGTACTAGGATCTCAGGCGATAGCACTGGTGGCCAGGTATGACGAAGGATGTGGTAGAGCTCGTTTCGCGATGCCTCACCTACCAGCATCTGAAGGCAGAGCACCAGGAACCAGTAGGCTTGGTATCGCCCTTAGAGGTCCCGGAGTGGATGTGGGACGTGATATTTATCGATATCAATGACGAGGTGACTTTTGCGGAGGTCTCGGTGGAGATCGAGGATCGACAAGAGAATGTCCTACGTGGATGGTCAATTCCTCTAGTTCTGATCAGGTGGCAGCACGGGAACCTTCAGGAGAGCACATGGGAGCGGCATGCTCAGATCCGTGCACACGATAACCTCATTTTTACCTAGTTTATGATGTCTCTTTACGGGGACATAAAGACCTGAAGTGGGAGTAATGTAACGTCCAGTAAATTTCAAGGATAATTCTTTCATAAATTCTTTGAGATTTTATGAGTATGTAGTTTCTGACGGCACTTGATTCCGAGGCCCGGTGTGCCCGGAATCATTTTCCGAAGTTTAGCTCGGGTACGATTAGTGAACGAATGAGCTAGTTTTTCTATCTTTTGAACTAGTTCTTGGAATAGAAATCCAAGGGAATCTATGAAACCGCAGTAGTGTTAATTGCATAAGGGGACCTTTCCCAAAGGTGTGCTTTCTCGGGAGGAGTTGTTAAAAAATGAGGATTAAATGTGAAGTAAATAAAATTTGTGGAACAAATTTTACTTCTAACCTAAGTGGTTTTATCCCAAGTATGTGAGTTGGGGTGGGACCTAGTAGATCCTAACTCCTCTTGTTAGGATATTTGTTTGGTGGGGCCCACATGAGCCCCACCCCTTCAAATTAATTTAACACCTCTAACCCCTCTTAATGTTGTAAACTCCCCATTAATTTGGTAATATCCCCTCTATCCCCTTTATTCATGCCAACAAACTTAATCAATTAAGTGAGTTATGTGTTTGAATTTTAAAATTGAAATGATTGGCATATTATAATAAAATAAGAGTAAGTATTATTTTATTTTGGGGTTTTAGTAGAGTTGTGTGGAGACATTGGGGGAGAGAGCTCTTTTCTCTTGAAGAACTTTATCTTCCTCATCGAAGAACGCCAAGAACGCCGGTGCCAACCATGACTTCTTTCTTCTCGATGTTGAAAAAGAGACACCGTATTTCCGCGGAAACATCAACGGAACAACAAAATCATCTCAATCCTCCGTCATGCGATCTGCCTTTTTCATTTGAGGTAGGGGTTAAATTCATTATTGGTGAATTAATAAAGTTCTTTGAATTAAAGTTGACATATCTCGTTCAATTTTTCCTATTGTTACCAACGTAACGGGATGAAATAGGACCACACAATCAAGGCTGATTCTCCTCCCCATATCTTGTTTATTAATAATGGTGTTTGAGGCGAGGACGAAGAAATGTCATTGCACTGCGTGGGAATGATGAAGACTGCGGCCGGAGCGGGCCGCGAAGGTGGAGCGCGACGCCATCAGGTCGTGCTGGCGAGGCCGAAGGAGGCCACGACCAAGAGCAGGTCGTGGTGGAGGGGCGCGACACCATCGTGCTGCACCGGAGCACTGAAGGGAAGTGGCGTCATCGCGCCATGCTGGATGGATGGAAGCCACAGCCTTCGGCCGCAGTGATTCGGCTGGAGGTGTCTGGGCTCGGTCAGCCGCCGGCACACCAGGAGGCAGGACCCGCGGGGGGTCCTACGGCAGCTCACCGGCTGGCCATTATGGAAGGCCATTTTCGGGAAGACTGGGGGTTACAACCCCTAACTACCAGGCAAGGGCGGGACCCACCGAGAGGGGTCCGCCGTTTCCAAACAACCCCCCCCCCCCTCCTTCGCGTCCCGTTTGGCCACGAGCCGAGCCACGCCTGCGCTAGGCCAGACCACCCACGCCGGGTCGGGCAGCCCGTGCTGGGCCGGGCCGCCAGCGCTGGGCCGGGCGATACCAGCTAGGCCGGCCCACGCCAAACTGGGCTGGACCCGTACCCGTTTTGGGTCGACCCGGTACGGGCCACCCCACGGGGTATTGGCTGGTCGAACCGGGCCCAAACCCCCTGTTTTTAGGCAGTTTCGTTCAAATGCCATATCTTAGGCTATAGAACTCTGATCGATGCACCGTCAGCTGCATTGGGATCCTTGGAACGAGACGGTCGTTTTGGTATATTAGACTCATGTTTTGGAAAAATTGGGGTACGGATGGGTTGGTTCGAACACGAAACCAACAGGGCTCTCGGAGCGAAAACACTTATAACTTAATCTCCGGACGTCCGATAGACGTGCCGTCGACTTTGTTGGATTACTCTTAGAGAGACGGTTCTTTTGGATTACCCTGATCAAGGTTTGGATGTAGCTAGAGTATGTTGGGTTGGTATTAGATTAAAAATCAACCGGGCCCCTGGGATGAGAAAGCCAATAACTCTCAGACCGGGCGTCCAATTGACGTGCCGTCTGTCGCGTTGAGTTCTTCTTAACGAGACGGAACATTGAGATACATCAACTACGCACTTTGTAATAGTTGATGTATCGACCCCATGTATGGTGGAGCGGACCCTCCCAGAACTAAGCATTCTGTGTGTGGGAACCCTAGGGCTGGCAGCGACTGCGATGATGATGACGACTATACATGGATCCTACGTGGGATCAGCAGTGAGGACGACTTTACATGAATCATACATGGGTTATGCAGCGAGGATGACTGTACATGGATCCTATGTGGGTTCTGTAGCGATGATTAATGTACATCGATCCTACGTGGGTTCGGAAGTGATGGTTATTGTACTTGGATCCTACGTGGGTCCGGCAACGATGACTTCTGTACTTGGATCCTATGTGGGTTCGGTAGAGGAGATGATTCATAGGCTACGTCTAATCATCTCCAACCTTTTTCGTGAGTAGTATACCTGTATGAGCTGAGTAATTTCTTTCAATCATTATCATCGAAATGATTGACTTGCTATCCTATGTTGATTCGGTTGTTCTTTCCTATGTGGATTGGGTTGTACTTTCCTGTGTGGACTGGGTTGAACCTGGGCTCATGAGTTGGAGCAGAACTGGAATTGATTTCTTAGGTATATGTATGGGAATATACCTAAGTGTAGTTGGTTGATACTTCATGATTGTAACTTTCCTTTGTGGTTTATCCTTTCTTGATTTTGGGAGACATTCGGGGGTTTCGAGGTCCCTAATGAGTATCATATACTCACCCATGCACGTGCTATACCCACACTATGTTGTTTTTGATTCAGACAACACACATCGCTGATCGAGGTGGAGGCTCGTGGAGTTGGACGGTACCTGGAGGTGGATCACTGGATGGGACGTACACGGAGCGGACGACTGGATCCGAGGAGCTGAGGAGACTATCTGTACCCACCCTTCAGGTGGGATTTCCGGAGGACATCTCAGAGTTGCTACTTTACTTTTCTATTATTTTACTTTCTTTTTAGTTGTACATTACTTTCAGTTGTGTTTGTATTCTGGCTCATTTACTTTCCACCACTTACTTTTGTACTCAATTTACTTAGTGTTTACTTCAGCTTGCGTACACTATGGTGTTTGTTTACTTTATAAAGGCAATGCCTTCCCTTTTTGTCAGTATTTACGCATTTTGTGCAAGTCACCAGCCCCTGGCCTATGGAAGGCGGGCTTGGGGAATTCACGGCATGGGCCCCGTGACGGGTCGTGAAAAATACCCTAGTTATATAGTTATAATTAGATGTATTCAAATCATACTCTAGTTTACAATGCACATAATATTCGACCTCCCAGAAATGGATGATAATTATTTATTTTAATGGGTTTCATATATATAAAATTTGAAATTGAAAAAGCTCAGACCTTTTTAGATAATAATCTCCATAATTATGTGTTCAAAATAACCATGCCACCCAATGGCCATAATTTTAAGATCGACAGTCATGATATGACCACATATCTGTTGTAATAATGTGTGAAAATAACCTAACTAAATATTATTTTTTATTACAATTTCATATATATAGAAAAATTCACCTGGTATAAACGTACCATTATATTGTCAACATAGACACATCCAATTTTTTAATGGTGATTTCTATAGGTTAATTATCATATCAAAATATTATAGTAGTTCCCTTGAAGTAAAATTCACCACAAAATACTATGAAATTAATATTGAAAAAGTTATATGGTCAAAATAAATCATTATATCCAGACAAAGATGATATCTTACAATATGGTGTAAGAGGATGAATATCATTTATACTTCTTCAAAAAAAGATGGAAATATTTTATCCATAGAAGGTGAGATCGGGATTAAAGGCCCTCCAATATGAACCACACATTTTTTAGATGTCTATGGGTTTTAAAATATATATACACAAGTAATAGTCTCTTGAATGGAGATATTTATCAATTTCTTCCATATTATCATTCAAAAAGTTGTAATTAAAAACATGATAATGAAATCATGGTGAAATATATTTTTTTGGGTGCATAAACAGTGGAACAACATTTGTTTAAGCGCCATCATTTAATTTATTGCTAATTAGTTGAGGAAGTAATATTTGTGATGTGTTGGATAGGATGGTAGAACATTAACAAAATCTTTTCCATGGTAGCCAGGGGTACGCTTGTCCTGCTAGATATGAAATAATAAATCAATAAACGATAATGATTCAATTGTTTACCATTATTTATGAGATATCTAACTATAAAGAGATTATATTTCTGAGTGTGTGTTCAAAGGATAGTTTTTGTTTCTATGACTATTCCTTTTCAATTTATGGAACTTGATGGGTTTCTATACTCAACTCATGGAATGTGAATAATATTAAATTCTATTGAGGTAACATCCTAAAGGGTCACAAAAAATAACTAACTCAAATATATTCCCTATTCTGGTGAATAAGTATATTGGACATGATGGGGTCCACAAAAGGGTCCTAGAGTTATCCATGTTTTATCTATAATAGATAAATATGTAAATTAAATATTATTAGTGTATAAAATAAATTTTTTGAATTTAATTATTAATGGTTTTTATAAATTATAATGTAAATTCCAAAAAAAAATTATATAAATTATTTTATTTTTAAAATTTATGTTAAATTTTATATTAGTAGATTTTATGTTTCGAGATAATTTCTAGGGGTTATCACATAATATATATAATATATATGACATGTATCTGATAAAATAAAAATAGTTTTTATCATTAGGTTATTTTTTCTTAAATATTTATTTATTTCTTATATGGTGGGAATTTTATTTATAGATGGTGGGGAACCCTTTTCCGGTATTTGACACTACCACTATATATGTAATAGATAGGCACTCAATCCCTGAACTATTTTTTTTATTTGTAATGATATACACCCTCAACTGCCTATTTCTAGATAGAGAAAAATCACTCTATGTGACTAATCTTAGAACCCCATGGATGGATTGATGACATTATATCGTGGGGACCGTCGTGAGGACAAAGTATTTCTTTGAGCTCCATAGTAGAACCTGAAATTCAATGAATGGGGAGCTTGGGTTGAGAATGTGTGGATGGTCATGATGGTTATAGCATGTTCATTTATATAAATTTATTCCTTGAAAATGTGAGATACTTAAAATATACCATGGCATAGATAAGTTGGGAGACAAAGAAATTTTCACCCAAGTTATTGAAAAAAATTAAATCCCCTGTCTAACATAATCTACTATGTACTCAACACAAAAACTTATTATTCAATAAAATACATAAATATTATGATTCTATAAAATTAAATTTTCTTCAATTGAAATTAGATTGAATTAAATCAGTTCTAACATAATCGAATGCAAATTGATATATTTTCATAATTCCTTGTTAGGAACATCTGAAGATTTTAATATAGATCATTTTTACAGTTTAAATGGTTAATCAAATTCAATGAAAATAATTTTCAATATTTTATAAATTATATTAATTGTCACAAAGATGGTTGCAGTTTGTATAAAATATAAAAACTATGGAAACCCTAAACATTAGTGAGAATCTTATTTATGAAATATTTAATTCTGTACAGATACTTCATTTAAATCTATGTGAAAAAATTATTATGTTTTAAAATATTCCAAAACTGATTTTATATTATATTTAGAAATATTTTAATAATATAAAAACATATTTTTACCAATGGGATGGATGTTATGATAGTGGGAAGTGTTATTTTAATGATAAAAACTCCTTAATTTTTCTATGGGTAACATGACCTAAATGGGTGTGGTGTTATCCCCATAGGAAATCATCATCCAAATTTAAGGTTCCACTAGAAGTGAAAAGGGTTACCATCCACCTTTTTGGTTTTGCTCCTCAGCAGGACTATCACATCTAGGTCCATCCTCACAAAGTCACTGGATGCACAACCCCTAATTAAGCTGAATCCTCTTCCTTGAGCCCACACTATAAGAAACATATCTCTTAGTAATGAAATGATTCCATTGTCATAGTAGAGGACCCCACTTAGTCTACTGTAATCCATATCGACTCTCGTCCAACACCCTTCCAACCTCACCTCACCCATGGAGCACCACACATGAGACCTCCCTCGTCAGAATCACCAGAATCAACAACCACTAGATACTACCATAGTAACCACGAGCGACAATTGTATCTGACATCAGATCCTCCCATCGATTGTGTATCTCTATGGCTTCGTCCTCCTTTGAAACACCAGCTTCCGCCAATCCAAGATAGATTCCATTAGTTTCTCTTCCCTTGATAGATACCCTAATGATTATAGAACCAGGTCTGTCGCACCGCACCTACAGAGCTTTGGCCTCACTAGCCCTGACGCCCCACTTTCCTTTGCTTTAGATCTCTCTCAGCAAGATCTAGTCTTTTAAATAAAGCCATAACATTTAATATTGCTAATCAGGATTATAATTTTTTTAAATACATTTTATGATTTATTTAAAAAATATTTTTGTAACACCCTAGGATTCCACGATACGTTTCCTGTTGAATAATGGAATAGCTTGTATTGTACGCATCTTTGAGATTATAAGACACTACAACCAATCAAACAAACCTTTATGAATAGTAATACCCTATTTTTGAAATTTTTATAAATTTTGTTTTAAAAAAATCACTAAATTTTTGAATTCAGAAAATCAAAATTATCTTAGGGTTAATTTTTGGTATTTTCTGAAAACATTCAATTTTTTTTGAGTAGTGAAGAACACTTCATTTTTTTTAAAATCGACATTTTATTATATAATTATTTATTTTATTTATATTTATTTTATGTCATAATATATACAGAATGCCTATATAAGTTCATTGTAATTCATTGGAGTCATATTGTAATAAGTATAGATATATAACAATTTTAATGATCTTTTTACCGTCTTTTACGCACCTCCTAGGAGAAATTAGAAATTTGAAAAAAAGATAATTTTACTGATTTTATGAGTTTAATTTAAGAAATATGAGATGCCAGATTAAAATTAAATAATAAAATGTGGTGCAACGAGATGAAAACAATTTTTTCTGAATAATAACTTTTGACTTTTATTTACCACTATTAAAAATAAATAGTGCAATTTAGGTTAAAAAAGATATCATATTTACACTAAAACATTTCTTAATTCTATTAAAAAAGTTTAATTTCACCATGAAAAACCCTTGTAATAAAATATGATCCTCATTTATCCAATTGGATTAGATTAGGTCATTTATTATTATTTTATTTAAAAAAGAGATAAAAGAGTTATATTCAAAGTGTAATAACTAAACCATTTTTAATATAAGTTTACAGACAATATAAATTGAATATTAATATTAATTAGAAAGATAAAATATTTTCTTTCATAATGGTTTTTTATTAATAATTTTTAATCATTAAATAATTTAATTTATTTATGGAATAATGATATTGCAGTAATAACCTTATTAATGAAATATTACAATAATTGATATTATAAAAATATAAATAAATGTAATTTGAGTCTTTGGATGACTTACAATAAATTTTTTGGTTAATATGGCATTTTAGTGTTGGTTAAATAAATTTTTTTCTAAGTGATACTGTTTTAATGGATATCAAAAAATTCAAATACTAAACAGTGTAAAAATGACATAATTGAGTTATTAAAACAAATACTATATTATTAATTGATATAATAAAAAAATAATGTTCCAATAAAGGACATAGATATGGTTATATATATTGATAATGAACCACTTGGTCTTCTCTTTTAATATTATAGTATGTTTATTAACCATTTAATATAAATTACAAAAAGACATGATAAATGTCAAACTATGTAAGTAAGAGTTAATTCTAAAAGATAATGTTAATATGGTGACCTAAACCTATCTAAAACATATTTTTTGATAGTTTTTCGACCCATAACCACCATATCCTTTAAATAAATTATTTATTAGCAATTAAAAACCGAAAATTATATTATTATAAAATAATATTTCAATCTTTTCTTAAAGTTATTGTCACCTTATAAAAGGGAACTTCCCATTCTAACAAAATCAAACATCCAAAGAAATTTCTCTTAGCCAAACTCCTCCAAAATAACCTCTCAGTTTACTCCATTAATTTTAGAGGCCTTCCTTTGGTCAGAAAGACAACATAAGGAGACCTTTTGATCAAATAAAAATTAAGAACTCGAAGAAGAGGTAAATATTTAATCACCTCTTTCATTTTCTTTTCGTCTTCCAATTCTTCTTTATTTCTTGTTTCCATAGAAAAATAATAAATATTCTACCTTATACACACTTTGGTGTTTTTATAAATATGTTAAAACCACAGTCATTATTCTATCCATCATATAAATGACAATGTCCCCTTATGTGCGTACAAACGGCTTACCGTCTCCACGTCGTGGTGTAGTTTGTTATTAAAACACTTCCTTTTTTGAATGGGTATAATAATGAGTATAACCAATGTAAATAATAGATATAACCTATTAATAATTATTTATATATGATATAATTTCCAATTATATATTATCTCACCATCGATATAATGGTATTGTCGCTCGTGCGTACGTACAGATTACCATCTCCACGAATGTGATGAGATTCATTTCCGCATCATATCCATTCAAGATTAAAATATATTTTAAGCTTATTAATAATGTATCTGTTCATAATATAATTTTTTATAGGAAAAAAAATATATCCTATCTATAATAATCATGGCTTACATAACCAACCATATATAGGAAAAAGAATCAGTAAACACCCGAAATGATGATACTACTGAAATATTTTTAGGAAAGAAATATTAGAGGATAATATATGATATCATATTAAAATATATAGTACATGTATAATTTAATAATTTTTTTAACTATTATACAAAATGTTAACATACCATTAAATATGGAAAAGTACTAGGTAAAAGATAATATCACAATCTCTTTATTATCTGAGGTTGTTTTTATGTAATTATCTACTAGGACCTCTTTATCATACACATCCATGTTTTCTTAATCATTTTTTTCAAAACATTTTTAATATTTGATAGACTATGGATTAATGTCATTTATACCCTTATTTGACCTTATATGATTTCAAAGGAATCCTTTTGTCATTTTCCAAACAAGGTACATTATGACCTTTTTGACAAATTATGAAAAAAATGTTTTTTAACATAAATAGAGAGGTTGGTTATTCTCCACTATTATATCACCTTTGAAGCTTAAATTACAATATTATATGAATTTTTTAAAAATAAATGTTTTTCTATAATTATGTAACTCATAAATGATTTCAAAATTCAAAGTTATATTTCTCTCTTTTTTTTATTTCATCTATGTAAACATCCTTTGAAAAATTGTTCACTTGTTTGAAGTTGTTTTATTATGATAAAAATATTTCATATTGTATTTATGGTTTTGTGATATATTTGACAATGGATGTGTCAGTTTTATTCAATTCATGATTTATTGTTAAATTATTGACATTTTCGTATTCCAGTTTTAATAGAATGTTTCTGTCATGCTTCAACCTTTTCATATGAGGAATTTATTGGACTTAGTAAGTGATGGGTGGATCCCTCTATAGATTCTCACTGCATAGGTAGGTCTTATGAGATAATTATTTGTGGAATTGGTCTAGGTATTTCCCAATTTGATATATGGTTTTGGCCGAGGCCAAAATTATTTATAGGCTTTTTGGCTGAGGCATTGACAAAATTATTCATAATGACCAGAATTATACATTCTCTCATTAAGAAAGTAATAATGTTAGTTCATGTGCTCATTCAACTAGTTGAATACCCATAACAATGTTTTATTATGGAATTATCCACTCTTCTCATTTTCTTTCTATAAAGTTATCATGTTTATTTTTTGTAAAGGAATGTGTTTTAAATTTTTCACTATGATTCAAGTTTATTTTATCTTCTGTTGTATTGCATACCCATAATGAGAAATTAAGATCACCCCTTTATTATGTTTAATATTCCTAAGAAATGAAGAAGTTAGTTATGAGTGACATTCCAGCATTGTCTATGTGCCTTGGATGTTTCTAATTGAATTAATTTGTTAGGTATTTCTTTTCAAGTTTTAATGTAGAACATATGTACGTATATTGATTCCAATAATACTTAAATGATCTGTATTTTGGGACATGATTCCTTGTGTCTTGGAAATTTTATGTAATAAATCACCGACTCTGGGTAACTGGGGTCAAGGCGTTAGAGTTTGTGTCAAAGGAAGTTTAGTACATACCTTTGAAACTAGATTTAGAAAAACTCTAATTAGATAACATTGCCATAAGATAGTCATTGAGGACTATTATATAAGAACTTCCTAGAATTTTGGCAATGAATAGATTTTGTGAGTATTCCAAATAGTACATCTCTGTCTGAATACATGGTGGTAGAGTCGGCTCTGGAAAAACTATACCTAGAGGTCAAACATGAAAGGACTGCTTTCAACTAGAGTCAGATGGGAACTGGTGCACGAGAATGGGCCTTGCTTCACTCTATGTTACAACACTCCTGGTGGGTATGCTTAGGATAATTATCATTTTCATTTTAAACCATTATGATGTATTTATGAACAGATACCTTTTCAATGAATTTTTTTAGGATTATGGATTATGTCCATAATATTTTCCATTTATGTTAAGTGTTTTACATGTTTGGAATTATGTATTATAGTTCATAAACTAATCTAATATTTTCCATTGTTTCTAAATGGGACCTATAGGAAGGAATGGAAATCATATCGATGAACGTAATACATATAGGTATTGACCTCCTACTCAAGATAATTATTGTGGAGTTAGTGATGCAACTGGTGTTGTTCAACTTATCACCATACTGGGAAAACTCACACAGGTTATGAATAATAACCTTACCCGTATAGAGCACCCTGATCTACAATAAGGAGGATCAATGTTTAACCGCTTCATGATAAAACAACCGCCAACATTTAATGGGTATAAAAATCAACTTTTATATGTATAATGGATAAGTTCCATAGATGAAATATTTTATGTTTTTGGGAGTAGCGAAAGATAAAATGTTTTCATTGTAGTTTATCGCCTCACTAGAAATGCAGTTCAATTGTAGTCATTAATTCAAAACCCAATGGAGGGTGAAGTATTATCATGTATATAATAGATGGATTTTAACAAGATTTTCCTAGAGAAATACATTTCTCATGACCGTCATGTAGATACATAAAGGAAATTTCTATGTCTGAGACAAAAGGATGATGACAATGTTTCAATGTATGAAGCTAGCTTTAGAAGGTTTGGAAGGCATGTAATAGTTTATATATGTATCCCAAGAAATAATATTTATCATTTCATTGAGGGGTTAAAACCATTTATCCATCAATCATTATTCTCGCAAACCTTCTTATCACATTAGGATATTTTCTCTTGTGCTATCAAGATAGAAAATTAATTCTCTATGTCGTGCGACTTATAAGAAAAGAAAGAGAAGAATAGATCTTCGGAACATTCTGGGAAAAAAATAAGAAAATTGGGAAGAAGGGAAGAGTTGAATTTACACCCTGTGATAATTATGGATGGAATCACCCTGGTTTCTATCTAAAAGGAAAAGGAGTATGCTAGAAATGTGGGCAGAAAGTCCATCTTACTATTGATTTGAAGGGGAAGAAAGAAGCTACCAATATTCGATGTAACTTTTATAGGGATATGTAACATTATTCAAATGAATTTCCTAAGCATCATAGATATTTACATTAGAAAAGGCCAAGGGACCATGGAAAAGATTATGTGATCACAACTGATGAGGTTGCTGCTCTGAAAGACACGGTTGAAGGTAATTTAATAGTTTCCTCATTTTTATCCTATGCTTTATAGGATTCTAGATCATCACATTGTTTCATATCATCCCAGTTTGCTAAAGAAATTAGATTTTTCTAATTTCATTTGACAATGGATTTTTCTGCCAAAACTCTTAAGGGAAGTATCACTTCAACCATTTTTTCTGAATCAATCCCCATTAAGGTATATAAATGTTATTTATCTTCTTATCTAATCACCATACCCATGATTTAATTTGATATAATCCTTGGTATGGATTGTCTTTCTGGCCATTATGTGAACATTTATTGTAAGAAGAATGAGGATACAATTCTCGATGATGATAAATTGTACCTTATCATTAGAGCAGAAACATCACTATATAATTCTTATCTTGATCCACCATAGTATATGCACAAAATTCAATCATTGGGTTGGATGAGAATGAAATAATTATGTGTGAGGAATAGAATGTTCCAATAGAGGAAGTACCTATTGTGCAAGAATATGTTGAAGTGTTTCCATTGGATTTACATTGAAATCCTCTAGAACAAGAAATTTAGTTTTCCATTGATTTAATTACTATTTCAATGCCAATATCGAAGACACCTTATAGAATAGACACTGTAGAATTAGAGTAACTCATGAAAAAACAAGAGGAATTGAGTAATAAGGTATTTATTCACCCTAGTGTATCTCCATGGGGATCCCCTTTCCTTTTTTTAAGAAGAATGACAGATCTATGAGGATGTGCATTAACTACAGAGGATCAATCCTATAATAATAATGAACAATTATCCCCTCACTCGCATTGTTGATTTATTTGACTAACATAGTGGAACACAATATTTTTCAATGATTTTACTTTGATCATGATATCTTCAGTTGTGGGTGAAGAAGGAATACATTTTGAAAACTTCATTTTTAACTAGATACAGACATTACGAGTTTAATGTAATTCCTTTTGGATTTACTAATTCACCCTCTATCTTCTTGGATCTAATGAATAGTGTTTTTTAAGAATATCAGGATTTCATTGTACTTTTATTTATTGATTATATATTGGTATAATATAAATGAAATTAAGTTCATGAAAATCACTTGTGAATTATTCTAATGACTCGTAGAAGATAGGACTTATATGTGATGTTTATCAAGTGTGAATTATGGATTCAAGAGACTTCTCTTCTTTTCCATATATTCTCTAAGGATGGAATATTTTCTGATCTTTAAAGGACCAATGCAATCCATAAATGGCCAGTGCTGATGAATAAAATAGAGGTATGTTGTTTTATTGGTTTAGAAGGTTATTGTTGATGTTTCATCCCGAATTTTCCCCAGTTTGATCACCAATTAACAAAGATTATTAGTGAAGGGGATAATTTTTTTGGACAAAAGAGTGTGAATAATTTTTTGAAGAACTGAAGAGATGATTATTCAACACTTCAATCATGACTCTACCATCAGGGAATGAAGAGTTTGTTATTTATAGTGATTCTTCAGAGAAATGAACTAGTTGTGTCATTATGAAAAATGATAGAGTTATTTATTATGAATCACGATAGATAAAAAACTTGAGGAAAAAAATCCCACTCATGATATTGAGTTAGAAGCTGTAATCATCACTCTAATGATATGGAGACACTATATCAAAGGAGAAAAATATTATAATTATTCACATCACATGATATTTATGTATATTTTCTCACACAAAAAAATATACATGAGGAATAAGAGTTGTCTTGAACTACTCAACGATTGTGATTGCAAAATACACTACCACCAGGGGATGGCAATTAAGGTGGTAGATTTTTTTGAAAAGAAATGATCCTGGAGTTTTGAACAATAAGAGAGTTGATAGGGATCCTATTTTCATTGATATGGTAAATATGGATTTGATAATAACCTTGGATGTTGAAACATCAATACATTTTTTAATATTTTCCAAACCATCATTTCTAAAAAGGATAAAAAAAATTCACATAATTAAGGTGATGAGTTTGAAAAGATGATTAATGATGTAAATGATGAGAGATTGTGGGACATAGTATATGAAGATCAAATAAATTTGGGAAGAGACTTTGTGTTCTGGATACACCAGATCTAAAAAGGGAATTTTTGGATGATGTTGATAGCTCCAATTTCTCTATATAACCTAGGAGCACCAAGACGTATAATGATTTGAAGGAATAGTTTTTTTCAGAAAACATGAAAAGGGAGATTACAGATTCTATGTGAGGATGTATGGTTTTCTTAAATGTGAATGATGGAAGACAATATCCTATAGGAGTCATGAAACCACTTCCAATACCTAAGTGGAAATGGGATGATATTACGATAGACATTGTCATGGGGAAAATGACTCTAAGAAAAATAATGAAATATGGGTCATTATTGAACATCATACCATGTCAATACAATATAATTCAGTAAGAGATAATTTACCACTTGAAATTTTAGCAAGTCTATATATTAATGATGTTGTAAGACTTTATGGTGTACCAATATCGATTGTTTCTAATCATGATCCTTGTTTTAAACCGTGATTCTAGAAAAGTATTCTTAAAGCCCTAGGTACTGAACATTGTTTGATCACAGCCTACTTCTCTCAAACTGATAGAAAATCAGAATGGACTATTCAAAAATTTGAAGACTTGTTGAGATCATTATCAATTGAATGTCAAGGTATGTAGAATGAATATATAACTCTAGTAGAATATTAATATAATAGTGTCTTATATTGAAGTATTCATATGGTAAAATATGAAGTGTTATATGGAAAGAGATGTTGCAGGCCGACTTGTTGGGATGATGTTGGTAAAATAAATCTTGTAGGCCCAAAACATGTTGAGGAAACGATTGAAATGGTAAAGGTTATCCAAACCCACATCGAAGCATCTCAAAATAGGCAGAAGAGCTATGCCAATAACTGAAGGAAGGATTCAAAAATTATGGTAGGAGATCTTGTTTTCTTGAAGTTGTATCAATAGAAATGAGTTATAATATTTGGAAATAATGGAAAAATAAGTCTTAGGTACGTTAGACCTCTTGAAATTCTTGAATGAAATGAGGTTGTAGATACTGTTTGGAAATTCCACCAAGACTCTCCAAAGTTCAAGATGTGTTACACATATCACTATTAATAAAATACATGCATGAACCAACTCATGAACTAACCTATGAGAAAATTAAACTGGAACATGATTTGTCTTATTATGAAGATCCTATCACGTTTCTTGATACCTGAGAATAACTGTTGATAAATCAGATGAATCATCTGGTAAACATTATATGGAGAAACCATAAGACGGAAGAGGCAATGTGGGAACCGTAGGGAATTATGATGAAGAAAAATCTAAATCTTTTTTTGATGTAGTATTCTAGAAATTCTGAGGACAAAATTATTTTATTGATGTATGAATGTAACACCAAAAGCATCCACGATACATTTGCCTTTGAATAATGCAATAGCATGAATTTTTTGCAACTTGGACATTCGAACACAACGCGACCTATCAAACTAGTTATTATGAATAGTAATACAGTATTTTTCAAAAATCATAAATTTCATATTTCAAAATGGACTTCATTTTTGAATTCTGAATAATAAAATTAACTTTGGTGAATATTTTTATTTTTCTGAAAAAAATCAATTTTTTATGAATAGTGAGAAACACTGTGTTATTGGTTAAAATCATCTTTTTATTTAAATAATTATTTATATTATATAAATTTATTTTGTTTCAAAATAGATACATAATACCCGTATACGTGTAATTTAATACATTAGATTCATTTTATAATATGATTAGATATATAAAAATTTTATTGAACTTTTTACCGACTTTTACCCACCTCTTAGGAGTATTTTCAAATTTACATAAAACATATTTTTATAGCTTCTATTAGTTGAATTTAAAAAATTGAAGAGACATGGTTACAATCAGTAATTAATATGTGTTTTTATTTAATGTGAATAATTTTTGGTGAATAGTAATTTTTGACTTTTATTTACAATGCTTAAAATTAAATAAGGTAATTAAGGGTAAAAAAGATATCATAATTACGATAATAGTTGTCCTAATTCTATTGAATAATAATAATTCGACCAAAAACAACCTTAGTAAGAAAATATTATCTTATTGTTTCAACATGGATTAGATTTGGACATTTATTAATATTTTATTTAATGAAGAGTTAAAAGAGTTAAATTCAATGTTTTATAACTAAACCATTTTTAAGATAGGGATACATAGAATAGAAATTTGACCATAAATATAAATTAGAAATCTAAAAGTATTTCCTACATAATTATATTTTATTTATAATTTTTAGACATTAAATAAATTAATTTATCTATGACACAATGATGATGCAGTAATTATCTTATTAAGGAAATATTAAAATAATTGATATTATAATTATCCAAATATATTTAAATTGAGAATTCGGTTGAATTACACTAATTTTATGGTTTAATATGACATGTTAGGGTTGGTTGAATAAATTTTATTCGAAGTGATAATGTTTTAATTGATTTCAAAAAATCAAGTATGAAATAGTGTAAAAATTGACATAATTGAGTTCCAAAAAATACTATGTTATTAATTGATATAATAAAAATCTATGGTTCTAAAAAAAGGATTAGATAAGTTTATAAATATAAATAAAGAAACACTTGGGGTTATATTTTTTGTTAATTGTATGTTCATTAAAAATATAATATTAAAATAAAAAGTGACATGGTAAATGTCTAACTATTTAACTAAGAGTTAAATCTAATAATGTAAATATAGAGAGCTAAACTGGTCTAAAACCTATTGGTTGAGTACTTTTCTACCCATACCCACCTTATCCTTTAAATAAATCATTTTCAATAAATTAGAAACAGAAAATTATTATATTATAAAATAAAATTTCAAGAATATCCAAAAGTGACCCTCACCTCTCTTATAAAAGGGTACTTCCCCTTCTCCCAACATCACATCTCCAAAGCCATTTGGATCAACCAACCACTACCCAAATATCATCCCAACATTAATCCCTTCATCATAGAGGCCTTCCATTGGACATAAGTCCATCATGAGGATCACTTTTGATCAAATCAAAAGGAAGAACCCCAATACGGTGTAAATATTTCATCACCTCTTTCAGCTTCTTTTCATTTTCCACATCATCTTTATTGGTTGTTTATATAACTAAATAATATGTCAACTATCATAAAAACTTCATTGAAAATATTATAAATATGGTACAACCATATTCGTTATTCTATCCATCCTACAAATGATAAAATTACCATACATGCATATGTATGGCTTACCGTCTCCACATCGTGGTGTAGTTTGTTATTCAAACACATCATTATTTGGAGGGGTAAAATAATTAGTATAAAAAATGTAAATAATAATTATATCATTATAATTATTCTTTATATATGATATACCATCCAATTACATATGATTTCTCCATTAGTATAATGGAATTGTCGCTCATGCGTACGTACAAATTATCATCTCCATGAACGTGATGAGATTAATTTCCCAATCGTAACCATTCAAGAATAATTTGTATTTTATTGTTAAAAACTGTGTTTATGAACATAATATAATTCTTTAAATTAATCAAATACATCCATTCCACAACATTCATGGCTTATGTAACCAATAATATAAATGAAAATGAATCAATTTACACATGAAACAATGATTCTACTGAAATATTTAAAAAAAGAAATATTAGAGGATCATATATTAAAACATATTTATGTACACAGTTAGTGTATAATTTAATAAAATGTATAAACTATTATACAATAGGTTAACATACCATCGATTATGGAAAACTACATTTTAACGGTTAATTTCACAATCTCTTTATTATATGAGGTTGTTTATACGTAAGTATCTACTGGGACATCTTTTTCATCCACATTCGTGTCTTCCTAAATATTTATTTTAAAACATTTTTACTATTTAACATACTATTGGTTAAATTCATTTATACCTTTATTTGACCATAATTTTTTTGAATGTAATCTTTCCATCATTTTCCAAACAAGGCACCTTTTGACGTTTTCGAAAAATTAAAATAAAAATGTTTTATAACATATACAGAGGGTGTGGTTATTCTCCACCATTATATCACTTTTGAATCTTCCCTTAGAATCATATAATAATATTTTCAAAATACATATTTTCTTCTATAATTATTAGACTCTCAAATTATTTCAAAATAGAAATTGATTTTTTTCTCCAATAGTTTTGATTTCATCTATATCATTATCCTTTGATACATTTTAAACTTGTTTGAAGTTGATTTATTATGATAAAAATATTTCATATTGTATTTAAGGTTTTGTGACATGTTTGACCATGGATGTGTTATTTTTATAGCATTCATGGTTTATCGTTAAAGTATTAACATTTTTTATGCAATTTTTAATATGAATGTTTCTATTATGATTCAACCTTTTCATATAAGGAATGTATTTTACTGGGGTTGGGAATTACAAAATGTGTATGTTAATTTTTTTTAAAATTCTCTTCAAAGGAGGCATCACTAATACTGCTATTTCGGAAAGTCCAATGTTTGAAGCTGTGCTGCTGTATTTCCCGAAAATCAATTTTTTCTTATTTTAAATACATTTTTTTATAGATTAGGTTTTTAATTTTTTTTATTTCATTATGTTTATATATATTTATATATATATATTACAAAAATTTTTCAATATAATTTATCTCTTATTCATGTATGTGAATTTTCTATCCTATAAAATATATTTTTTCAAGCCAATATAAATGAAAATAAAAAAATGGTACAATCATATAACAACTAGTCACATATAAAAAGAATATCATTGAAAATATAGACCAAAAAAATTATAATATTTATAATCCCCCAAATTGAAAGATAAAAATGTATCAAATACATGAATTTTCTATAAATTAAAAAATATTATATAAAATATAAGACCAATATAAATGAAAATTAAATCATGGATTAAAAATATAATAAATGGTTGAAAATAAAACGAATTTCTATAAAACTGTTGTTGAAAAAAATTCGAATCTTTCTGATCCACCAACATGAAACATTAAAATGTTTCAAGTACCTGACATTGATATCCTATATAATTTAAATTAAAATTAAAAAATGTATTAATAATAAAATAAATATTCTAAATGAAAAAAAATTCATCTAAATATTGATGAAAAAATAATATATTAACATTCAAAGACACCAAACTGGAACATAAAAATGGTTCGGGTACGTTAATTTTATAGACTATAAAATAAAAAATATAAGACCAATGTAAGTGAAAATTAAATTAGGGATTAAACATATAATAAATAGTCTAAAATAAATGTAATTAATTAAAATTTTTGGATGAAAATTAATTAATTATCTTTCAATTCTACCAACATGAAATAAAAAAATATCATTTATTGGACTTTTCTTGCCTATAATATATAAACCATAAGACCAATATAAATCACTGTTAAACCATATATTAATCATTTTATAAAATTTCAAAAGAATCATAAAAATTTTTGTTGAAAAATAATTTATAAGCTTCATATTCCACCAACATGAATGTTAAAAATGTTTCATGTACGTGACTTCGCTAGCCTATAAAATATAAACAATAAGTATAATATAAAAGAAAATTAAAATGTGGATTAAAAAATTAATAAATAGTCGAATGGTTTAAATTTTATTTATATGGATCATATATTTTATATTTTATATTATTTTTATGTCAAGTAGGTGGCATTGGATCCTCCGCGACATTCCTTCTTTTTTCTCTCACTTCCGAGTAACATTTCTGACATTCCTTTCATTTTCATTTATATATTTTTTTATGAAACTGTTTATTTTCCAAAAAAAATTAGATGTTTATTCTATCATTTATATTTTTTTAATTTTTTTAACTTATATATTTTTTAATATTATAAATTTACCTAATTAAAATTTACTAATTATTACAATATTACAAGTAGTCGACTTTGAATGCATTAAAATATAAAATATACCAAAAATATTAATAATAATTGAAACACTGGATAAATATATGAGAAGGGATGATAGAAATAATATTATCTTCATTTTAATTGACATAAAAAAATATAAATGAACATGTAAAATCAATGTTTACATCTATGGAGAGGAGATTCCATCCCACATGGTGGTCTGTGAATATGACGTCTATTTTGAGGTAACATTGGAGTCTGATTAACTAGAATGGGAGAATACTCATGCACTAGAATATCAACTATCTCCTAATCAAAATGTGTGTTAGTAAGAGGATCTATATACTACATGTCTTACTATTCTCCTTATCCTTCTCCCTCTAGGGTGGTAGAAGGACCTTCCATCATCGTAGTAGGGAAACAATCCTGTGATAATGTGATACCCATGGCTATGATTTATTTGTTCCCCAACGAAATTATGGATGTGGACACCAAGGATGTGATGTATTTCAACCCCAATCTAAAGTGAAATGTGTATATACTATCAATAAATATTGGTTCCATGAAACTTGAGGCACATCCTCAATCAACTGAGAGTGGACAACTAGAGGTCTGTCCTCTGCCTATGGAATAGGTGAGGCCTCATATACCGCATGAAGTTTTCTATATCATCATCATTTTGGATCATCAACACGTGCATCAACTGTCATATGGAAGCCATGTGATATTAATTTACTTGTGATGTTTTTCTAATAATATATTTGATGACAAACAAAATTGATGTTGTTAGGTCCACATGGCTGAATACCTTGAGAGGGGGGGTAAATCATGGTATGACTGAGTTAAAATTAAAGCATGTTCAAATATTGTTTCACTTTTAATAAAAACACACTTCTATCTATTTCCTGTTGCACAATATAAATAGAAAGTAAATCATGAACAAGACACAAAAAATTTACTTGGTTCACCGCTAAGGGATACATCCAAGCAGCATACGCTGACAGGTTGTCGGTTGTACCAAATTCTACTAAACCTCACTAAATGTGGATTACAGGGTTCTGGCTAGATCACTTCTAGGCCATGTCAAACTGCCTTTACAATGTTTAGGGTCAGATCACTACTTTCCCAAGGGTCATTTCATGTTTCTATCTCTCTGGCTCACTGCTGGTGGAGAAGATCACCTTCTTTCACATACTTTGCTCACTGCTCTGGAAGGAATCCACTCACAATTTATAGACCTGTAGGTCTATTCATTTTGATGAAATAATGCATCTTCCTATCTATGTAGATGCTCTGTTGAAGTCCAACTTTCACCCATAGATGAATTTCACTTTGCACCGAAGTTATCGGGCAATCTTCCAGCTTCCACGCGGCCCGAAACTACAGCCATGAAATCAACCTTACTTGGAGCGCAAGTCTACCTCGGCGCGCAAGTATCTGCGCGCAAGTCACAGCTGGCGCACAAGTCCTCCTTAGACACATTCACGACACAAGATTTTCCAACTCCACACTTGTGAAACTCACTTCCTTCCTCACCTAAACAACCTCAGGCGCGCAACTAACACTTGGTGCACAACTTCCTACATTGGCGCACAAGTCCCACGTGCACGAAACACCACCACTTGCGCGACCACCACACGTACGCAACAAGAGCTCTTAATAATTAATGTATTGAACTCCGTTAAGAAATGAGGTGGGGTTGTCCAGTATTTATAGGCATTTTGAATACCCTGCGCAACAGCGCGCAAGTCACCCCTCAGCGCGCAAGTTTTGGCGCCCAAGTATTCTATCCTCCTAGACACTTGTGCGACCAAACCAAATACATGGGGGACCCTCTTTCCTTTTCCATATTTTGATCTTCTGGTCATGAAAAACAAATGGTGTGAAAGTTCCCAAGACTCCTAGGCATTGGCGCGCAAGTCTCTTCACGGCGCGCAAATCACCTGTGCGACCACACCAATACTTTTGTGGCCATTATCCCTTTGCCATATTTTTATGATCTGATCTTCAAAAAAATATGGTGCACAACTTTACTATCCTCCACCTTGTATCTATTATTTTTGTACCACCTCCATATCATCCATTCCTTTGTAGAAGTTATTGAATCAAACATTGATCATTAACCATAGCTCTTGAACTCGACATGCCTCCAGGAAATCCCCTTTGTCAAAACACTTTTATGTCATGATTCGCATTTACAACAATCACAACATAGATGTTCACTTTGTCAATAAACACAATCACCTCAAAATACTTCAATGATGTCTTGAGAGATTTTTCCCAACAATATCCCACTTTGGGTTTGTTGACAACTCTTCCATAAAAAGATACATCTTTAATTCTTCAGCCACCATTCAGATATTGCGATTATGATAGAGATCAAGGATTTACTCAACACATGCTCTTAGCCAACACGAGCAATGTTCGGCGTGCGAAACAAGAGTAAATGAAAAGTTCATCAATTAATCACTTCATCACTGACATCCACTATTGACACCAAACTGAGACCAATTTTTACCAAATTGTTACCAATTGTTGGAAAAATTCTTACCACATTCCAACATCTCTCTTATGATTTTATCATGATCATCAGTGATTGTGATATCTATTCTTTGATCGATCACTTCTAGCATCGTCTGATTTAATATTCCCCCCTTTATATTCACAGATTCAATCCTTGTTAGCTTCAAAACCTCTTTAGCCCTATTTCCTGTGTTGTCCAAGCTAAGATCTAGCTAAGCCCAACTAGCTTCAACTCCCCCTATCTGGTTGATCCACCTGTCAGCTTCTCCCAATATCATTCATGATTTATCAAATTGCCACACTGTCTACCCCTTGAACAATCACTATTTATTCCCCCTTTTTCAACGAACCCAATGGTCACGCCTTTGTAGTATGTAACAGATTAGAGAAAACATATCAGTACATTATGGAAAAACACAAATATTACCTCGGGGAGAGGGGTTGATTCCACATCCACTCTATTTCAAGTGCGGGAAGTCGACTGAACACCTAGAGCCAGTCGATGCCTCTCAAAAGCTTCCATGGGTAAGGCCTTTTTCAGAATGTCTGCAACCTGTAGCTTTGTAGGAACGGACTCCAACTTCATGATTCCTTGCTCAACCTTCTCCTTGATAAAATGATACTTTATCTCCATGTGCTTTGTCCATGAGTGATGGATGATATTTTTGCTAGGATTTATAGCACTTGAGTTATCACACTAGATTCCGATCAGAGACTTCATTTCAACTCCCATATCTTCAAGTTGTTGCTTCATCCACAATAATTGTGTGCATGCTTGAGTGGCCGCAATATACTCAGCTTCCGCAGTGCTCAATGAAACTAAATCTTACTTATTTCTTAGCCAATAAATACATAATCCACCAATATTGAATGAACCTCTTGACGTTAATTATCTATCATCTACTGATCCATCCCAGTCTGCATCAGTATATCCCAATAACTCTTTCTGAGATTTATCAGTATATGTCAAGACGAAATCCACTGAGACCTGGATATACCAAATTATTCTTTTCACTACAAGTATGTGGATTTAATAGGGATTAATTTGATATATTTCTTCTCGGAATGTGGAGAAAACAATATCAGGCCTTTTGCAGTTAATTACAATAGACTTCCAATAATTTTCCTTTATTCTGTGATATTAACTTCCATGCCATCATCATATTTTGATAATTTCATCTGGGTAGCAACTAGATTCTTCATCTCCATGGAATTATCCATTCCAAACCATCTCAGAACCTCCTTGGAATATTTAGATTCAGAAATGGATGTTCCATTCCTTACCTGTGTCACTTGTAGACCATGGAAAAACGTTAGCTCTCTAATCATTGACATTTCATACTCATTTTTCATGAATTCAGAAAACTGTCTGCACTGAGCATCATCACATCCACCAAAAATTATATCATTGACATACACCAGCACCATCATGCTTTGATTACTGTCATTACTGAAATAAATATTGTAATCAATTCCTCCACGTTGGAAACCACCCTTCTTCAAGTACTGATCAAGCCTTGAGTACCATGCCCATGGTGCTTATTTCAGCCCATAAAACGCCTTCATTAGCCTGAAAACTTTGTTCTCATCCTCATGAATGAGAAAACCATTTGGCTTCTCAATATACACCTCCTCTTCTAGAACTCCTTTTATGAATACAGATTTGACATCTATCTTGATCACTTTTATATTTCTTTGCACTACTATGGCCAAAAATAGTCTAATCCTTTCCAGCCATGCAACCAGTACAAATGTCTAATCAACATCTATTCCCTCTATCTGGGAGTATCCCTTGCACACTATTCATGCTTTGTTCCGAATCAATGTTCCATCTTCATTCATCTTGTTTCAATAATCCCATTTAGTCCCGATGACATTCTTGTCTGCTGGCCTCAAAATAATCTCCCACGTCTCGTTCATCTCAATCTGATCAAGCTCTTTATTCATAGCCTGAACCCAGTTTTCATCTTTAGCTGCATCAGAAAAACATTTCAGCTCCACCTAAGATAAAAATGATGTTTTGTATAATGATTTAATTCTTTGAGTCTGAACTTGAGCTGTCTGATCACCAATGATATTTTTCCTATCAATTTCAGCTCGACTATTTGGCTTCCATGAAGACACAGACTTGACACATTCTTTTTCATCATCAATATCTTCTTCTGAGTCAGCCTCTTCCACATCTACTCCCCCTTTGTTTCATACCTCATCATAACAATCATCCAGAAATTGTTCACTAGGTCGTTGATCATTCTGTTCATTTTCAACTATAGTGGCAGCATTCCTCTCAACAATATTTCCATGCCTTTTGTTGAAGAATTTATATGATTTGCTTTTCCCTGAGTAGCCAAGGAATATACCCTCATCTCCTAGTGTCTCAAACTTCTTGTGATTTTCTTTGTTGAGAATGAAACACTTACTACAAAAGAAATAAAATAATTTCAACGTTGGATTCTTTCCATATCACATTTCATATGGAGTCGTACCTTGCTTCGGACATAACAGAGACCTGTTCGAAATATAGACCAATGTCAAAACTGCTTCCTTCCAAAATTTCTCTGGTAGGTCATTTTCAATAAGCATTGTTCTGGCCATGTTTTTGATGATCCGATTTCTTCATTAAACAACTCCATTATGTTGGGGAGTCCTCACTGATAAAACTTGATGCCTTATATCGTGTTTCTTGAGATATTCTTTCACTTGAATGTTTTTGAATTATGTATCGTTATCTATATGTAACTTCAAAATTTTCTGCCCAAGCATCCATCCTGATTCCCTCATGTACTTCTTTATGAAACTGAACACCTCTGTCTTATGGGTAATGACAAATACCCAGTCCATTCTGCTATAATCATCAATGAAATGAACATAGTACCTTTTCCCATTTATAGCTCGTGGTGAGATAGGTCCACATAAATATGCATGAACCAATTCGATCACTCTAGTTGATTTCTGTTCCATTGGCCTATATGTATTTATGATGATCTTCCCTTGTTTGAAAGAATCACAGATATGAGTGGGTTCACGTGATAGTCTGGGAAGTTTTCTAGCAGCATCACACTTTACCATATCCTCCATGGATTGATGGAATTGATGACCAAGTCACTTATGCCACAACTGATTTTCTTTCTCTCTGGATAACCGGTATGTATCTTCTTCCCCACTTACAAGGTAAAGATTTCCCTTTGTCCTTTTTCCTTGTAGAACAACTGCTCCATCTTTTTCTTTCACAACACACATATATTTGGTAAATTAGATATAGTTCCCAGAGTCACATAATTGACTGACACTGAGTAATTTATGACTAAGACCCTCTACTACCAATACATCACCACGTATCATTTCTTTTCCCCCAAATTTGGCCTTTCTAGAACAAACAATCTTCATCCCTTCATCATTCCCAAACTTGAAAACTCCTTCTTTGTCATATTTTATGTCTGTAATTATATCCTTGTTCCATGTCATATGGGATGTGCA